>OY728143.1:1757997999-1767997999 GCA_963277665.1 Viscum album
GTAGTGATGAAATCGTAACACACATAGAATATCTTTGAGATTCCAAAAAATCATACATTGCACGGAGTATACCCCAAGGAACATGTGTCATGTGGGTCTCGTGCTGCGGTTCTAGGCTTTTTGCATAAAATTAAATGTCACATGATGTGTGACACATGTCATATACCATGTGACCATATGATAGTGGGTTGAAATTTATCCTATATAGGATCGAAATATAGATGTAGATTATCAATAACAAGATAGGGGTGAATTGTAGGTTTAAGAACTTTTGTTTTTATCTATATAAAAATATATTTTTAACAAATTTAAACAAGATGGATTCATAAAACATCTTCAATTCATTAAAAAGAAACTAACTTTATTAAAATTTGATAATATGGATCCGAAAAGGAAACTTAAGACATGTTTACTTAGGGATTGATTCTACCTTAAAGGGTATAGAAAGTTATTTATATTAGCATATACAAGTATAACAAAGTATAAGAAAGTTATACTTTCTTTCTTTAAAAAATGTAGTGGAATTAAAACTTCTAACAATAATAAGTACACATGTATAATAAATCTTTTAACCCAAGGAAATGTTTATCCAAACACCTTGGAAAAAGGTCCCTTGATTTATACTTTAAAAAATATGTCTTCCCCATATCAGGGTATACCCTTGATAAGAGAATCAGAGTCTTCCTTGCTATCCCTAAAAGACCTTGAACATTAAGGTAGTCAAAACCTCTACCTTCCTATCCCCAGAAGCCCTCAATTGATCCTCCAATCGGAATCACACCAAGAAGGATGAACAAGTTGTTCACAATATTATCCCAAGTCATGAAAGTATATCTCGCTAGAAATCACATTCACAACATCACAACGTGTAATCTCAATATGTGTCTTAACATGTCAACGTATAAAAATATGTCAAAATTTTAAATGAATGGTATTTATAGGTGAAAAATATGAATGGTTGGATCCCTCCTTCTATGGTTAAATTGTTTCTTAAATATTGATGGAACCTTTACATGTTTTACTCTTCCAAAACCTAGTTAAAAATATTGTATGGCAATGTTTAATGTAAGAAAAATTGGTAAAAATTATCATGTTTAAGAAACATAAATATGTTAGGACAACATTTTTAGTCTTAAGAAACATTAAATTGAATATGATATGATAAAATTAAATGTTACTTTAAGGAAATGAGGTAACTATAAGAAAATAATTTAATCATTTTATTATGTATGTAAGAATCAGAGTCAAAAAATATTAACAATCATATTGTTAAATAATAGATATTCGGAATCTAAATTATAAGTAATCTGGAATCTAATTTGTGATCAATTTGGAATCTTATTTATGGATATTTTGGAGTCTAAAAAATGAGAGTTCATAGTCTGATTTTCAAATAATTAATAATCTTATTTCTGAAGAAATTAGAGTTTGATTTTAGATAAAATTAGAGTTTGATTTTAGAAGATATCAGAGTCTGATTTTAGGAAAAATCGAACTTTTATTTGAGAAGAAATTAGAGACTAATTTTAGAAGAAATCAGAGTATGATTTTAGGAGAAATCAGAGTCTAATTTTAGGAGAAATCAGAGTATGATTTCAAGAGAAATTTGAGTTTTATTTGAGAATAAACCAGAGTTTAATTTTTGAAGAAATTAGAGTCTCAATTCTTGGGAAATCACATTCTAAGGATCCATAAGTTTCTAAGTTAGGTAACTATCTGATTTTTTATTTAAGAAAAATATGGTTTGTCTTGGTTTAGGAAAACAATATATTAGACAATAAAAACCATAGGAAAACAAAAAAAAACTTTTTTAGAGAAACTAAATGTATCTTAAAAAAATATTTCATAGAGAAGTTAATTTTCCTGAAGAAAATGTGTTTGTGATTTTGAAAACATAAATGAATGGAAAATTCATAAGTAATCTTGTTGACTCAACATACATGAGGATACAATGTCACAAAGAAGGCCTGGAACATATACATGGGTAGGGTACATGGGCACGACCTAGTACCCAGACATGTCCTCGTACACGGGCATGGCCAGAGTACATGAGAATGGCTGGTAGTACACAAAAAAGAATAGATATACATACGAATGGGTAGAAGCTTGAAAAGTACTATCTTGACCTCATAACATCATGTACACCTCATGGACACATCATGTATATGGATATTTACATGCTCCGTGAGATGGTGAGACACAAGAAGACCCTCGGGTTAGAGAGACACATCATGTGACCCTAGTACAAGTCATGTAATTCTTATAGAAATGTGCGAGGACTTCCATATCTTTAGTATATACCAAGTTCAATTGAGTTTGATCCCTTGGTCCATCCTTACTTGGGTACAACATGGATTTTCATCCTTAGCATTGGATTATGATCCCCTATACAGGTTCTATTTTGAATAATGTTTCTAGTATCACTCCATAAGGAATGAGGTGGGATTCACTATCATATATCCCATATTTGGGGTTCATGGTGTTTGTGGGAACATGGAAAAAATGACATAAATACCCTCTCAAACTGGTACCCGACCCAATCTTCCACATACCTGAAGGGATTTCCTGATCCCCACAGGCTGACGACTAGAACTCAGGCATCAATAACAAATAGAGGGAATGATTTTTCCCACCATAAAGCAATAAAATGGCACATATATGAAATATATATAGTTTTGGAAGAGATAAATATATTCAATAATTGAAAACAAACATCATAAAAAAATAAAGAGTAGAAAAAATCTTCATGTATAGGTCTAACCACAAAGGACTAAAAAACTAGAAAACTAACTAATCCATGTGATAGCGTGGTCAGATTCCCACCATCTCACCACTAGCTACCCAAATCAGCTAACATAAAACCTCACCACCTCACTGTGGCACCTTGCATTTAAAATCCTCGAAAGACATAACCAGTTCTATGCCCCGTTGAATGGGTATGTAGGGTGTGAGCTAACAGGATCAGTAAAGACTCTCCCATATGTTCCATATCAAGTATCTAAGAATTGTCCATGCATTCTCAACATTAGAGAAAACAATCCATGATTAAATATTATTATTTTTCATATCAAGATCATAGAAAAGAAATTTAATTTCCCCCTTTTACACATTTCTAAATAAACCATGTAAATTAATTTTGAAGAATTACATATCAATATTCCAAAAAAGATATAATAAGTCAAAATAAATCATGCACCACATATCATTTCAAATCTGTGGTAGTATAATAAAATAGTACAATCCAAAAATAGAAGTACATGTAACATCATGCCAAGGATGACTCTACACTAAGATAGCTAGGATACACATAAATAACATAGATACTCGCATACACATCAAGACACTAGACATATGCATCGAGTCCAGAGATAAGAGGAACAACCTAGAAAGTGAACACCCCAAAAGTTCTAACAAGTCTATAAAACAGCATGACCAAGGAGTAGAGGGAAGCCCCACATGCAAATCCCTTGATAGTGGATGTGACCAATTACAATAATGTATACCTATGTACCCAATTCTTCCCATGTTCTTTTTTTCCAAACTATTTCCTCCAAACCATTATTTGAGAACCACTTCACAAAAAACATTTCAGAATTCTTTGAAAATCCCATTCCATTACCAAAAGTAGGGGAAACCCATATTTTATAAAACCCAGTTCCATACCCACGAAACAAATTAGTCATACTATGCCATTTCATTTAATAAAAATAATTTATCAAAATTAGATAAAGGAATTTCATGAACATATTATAGAGACACATCCACCCATCTCAAAACTCATGTTAGACACAACCACAATAAGAACCACTAAAAGAAAGGATTTAAAAAAGACAACATGGTCACTTGAATCAATTAACACATCTCATAATTTATTCAATTAACAAAGGGGTTGGGGAAGAAGAGGAAACTATATTTACCTCAAGAATTCAAACTTGTGACACCATAACCAACAAAGGAAACGACACATGGAATATTATCTCACAATGGATATAGAATGAATCAAGTAGAAACATCACCATATGTGAACATATATGATAAAACAATGCTACGGTTCTACCACTATCAATGAAATGAATAAGTAGAATAGATTACACACCTGGAGAAATGTATTCCAGCTTTAATGATGATCAATCACCAAATGAATCAATCCATATCAAGCAGAGGCTCCAAAAATCACTAGAGAAGAGCCCTAGGAAGAGATTAAAGAGGTATTCTAATGAATGAATGAAAAAATTACTAAAAAATAACCCTAAAAGCTGACCTCTTGATAGTTACATGATGTGTAACCCCTTAACATGTCGTTTAATACATGGGGATTACATATGTTGAAAACCCCGTTACCTTTAATTAAACACTGATCTTTTAACATGACACATTGTCTAACCATTACATGATGGGTACTCCTTAAACGTTTTGTAAAAAGTTCACGAATTGTGTTTGGAGACTAAGTACACATTGTGTAACCCCTTTACTTGTCTTTTAATCTCCCAAAACACAACATAAAGTCTATTTTTTATATAAAAACCCCAAACCAACTCAAGCATTCTCCAAACTTAGAGATAATACCACAAATCCATCAACACATTTACCCCTAGACTCTGTTAATTAAAAAAATACATCCCTAAACATTAGGTCATTTTTCTGAATGAAAATTCAATATCATAAAAAGTCCCTAGAGACACTGAATTAAATTGTAAAATTAGAAATGTGAAGATAATTACCTAAAATTAGACAATGGTATGTTACAGACTACCATACATAGGGTGTCCATCCCCTATCTAGAATTTTGATCTTGTAGGGTCGGTATCATCACCCACTGGTCTTGGGTGTGATCCCCTATTTGTTCATCATGATATTTGAAGATTTAAGAAGTACATCTTGGAAAGACCAGATGATCACGACCTATCAGATTAGTGTCGTTAGTGAAAACATGGCTTGTGAGTGTGTCATACCATATTATCATTACCTAAAAGCCTCAATAGGAATCATATGGATGTAATTTTTTCTTATGAACCCCCAAGACCAATTTTCCATAATGTGTATATCTTTATTTTCACTATTTATCATTATATCTCATATCTTGACTGACATACTTATGTATTATTGAGTTGAAAACTCCTAATTATTTATGTTTGGATATTTTGTGGTGTCCTTATATGAATTGTAATAATCACCCATAAATGGTATACTTCAAAACATGTTGTGGATTATATAGATAAAATTCCATTTGACAGTTTCCTAAGAGGAATAGCAGGTGGAGGATTTTACTTGGATAGAAGGAACAAGTTTCTTATAGGTGTTTCATTTTATAGAAGTCCCCCTTCTAACCATGATGAACTCTTTTTTATTTTTTAGTGGTCTTGTATTTAAATTTTTTTATTTCAATACTACATGGTACTCTGATGGTGGTATTTAGATTTATGCATACATTGGTATCATTTGTTTTGTGTCAAATTTCATCATTTTTATAGGCTATGATATGAGTGTGTGTGTGTGTGTGTATATATACTTAGCGTAATGCCTCCCATATATATGATATATGTAACACCCCAAGCTTCCACGGTACGTTTCCCTTTGAATAATGCAATGGCGTGCATTGTACGCAACTTCGAGATTCTAACACACTACAACCAATCAAACTAGCCGTTATGAATAGTAATACTTACTTTTTGAAATTTTATAAATTTTATCTTTCGAAATGGACTTCATTTTTGGATTCGTAATATTGAAATTAGCTTAGGTTGAAATTTTGGTACTTTTCGGATAACTTTCATATTCTGATGAATAGTGAAAATTACTAAATTTTAATTAAAAACAACTTTTTTAATCGAAATAATTAATAATGATAAATTATTAATTTGAGTGGTTTTAAATTATATTTAGAATATATTTTTACCAATTAATACAATGTTGGTCATTGGATGTAATTTCACATTTAAACCAGACACAAACAAGTGTCAATCTTTTGATATTTATTATCTCTTAAAAACACGCTATTTGTTTTGACGACGGGAATTAATTTTTAAATTAATTAATGAAACTGATATGTTTTGAATTTGGTAAAATAGACATCATTTTTTTAATTCATAATATCAAGTATAGATTAGGCTTAATTTTTGATATTTTTCTGGAAACTTTCATTTTTTGGTGAATAGTGAAACCACTAAGTGGTAGTTAAAAAACTGAATTTTTCATAAAACATAATTTTACCACTTCTGTCAGTGGAATTTCGAAAATCCAAGAGACACGGTAAATATCAAGTAGTAAAATGTGGTTCAATGAGATGAAAATAATTTTTGGTGAATAGTAATGTTTTACTTTTATTTACCACGGTTAAAAGTAAATAGGGTAATTAAGGGTAAAAATGATATTAATATTACCCTAACACATGTCCTAATTGTATTGGAAAAGTTTATCTCGACCAAAAACAACCTTAGGAGTAAAATATTATCATTTAGGTTCACTTGTATTAGATTAGGACATTTATAATTATTTAATTCAAAGAAGACTTAAAAGAGTTAAAATCAAAGTGTATTTACTAAAACATTTTTAATATAGGGTTATACATAAGATAAATTCGATTTTAAATATTAATTAGAAATATAAAAAGATTTCCTACATAATGGTATTTTATTTATAATTTTTAGACATTAAATAATTTAATTTATTTATGACACAATGGTGATGCAGTAATTATCTAATTAATGAAATATTAAAATAATTGATATTATAAATATCAAAATAAATTTAATTTGAGACTTTTTATGAATTACACTAATTTTCTAGGTTAATATGGAATATTAGGATTGATTATATAAATTGTTTTTGAAGTAATAATGCTGTTATGAATTTATCAAAAACAAAATACCCAATAGTGTCAAAATTGACATAAAAGAGTTTTTAAAATAAAAATTATATTATTAATTTATATTCAATTCCTAAAAATATAAGGTTCAGACAAGAGACTTATAACATGATAGGAGTATCATTAATGGACCACTTGGGGGTCTCTTGGATGTATATAGTAAGTTTATTAACCATATAATATAAAAATACAAAGAGACATTGTAAAAGTGAAACTAATTAACTAAGATTTAATACTTAAAGAAAAGGTTAATATAATGACCAAAACCTGTATAACTTTTATTGGTTGAGTGGTTTTACACCCATCCCCACCTTAAACTTTAAATAATCCACTTTGGATCCATTAGAAACCGAATATTAAATTATTATAAAATAATATTTTTAGCTTTTCCAAAGGCGCCCCTCACCCCTCTTATAAAAGGGCACTCCCCCTTCTCACTAATTCACACATTAAAAACCTTTTGGCTCGGAAAAAACCTTCTCAAATACTCTATAACCACCCCTCACTACAACCTAGAGGCCTTAGTGTTATCAGAAATCCAACCTAATGAGCCCTTTTGATCAAATCAAAAGGAAGAACCCGAAGAAGAGGTAATGTTTTCACCACCCTCTTTCAAGTTCCTTTCTTTTTCAACTTCTTCTTTATTTGTTATTTCTATTATAAAATAATAACTCCAGTATATTCTATATACTGTGATGTTATTATAGATATGGTACAACCATATTCAGTATTCTATCCATCCTTTGATTGGCATGTCACCATACATGCGTACGTACGGCTTACCGTCTCCACGTCGTGGTGTGATTGTCATTCAATAAATTATTATTTGGATGGGTATAATAATGATGTTTAATTCATGTAAATAATAAATATAACATCATAATTATTCTTTCTATATGATATACGATCCAATTATATACTATTTTAACATCAAAATAATGATATTGTCGCTCGTGCGTACGTACAGACTACTGTCTCCACTAACGCGATGATATTCATTCTCCATCGTATCCATTCAAGTATAATTATCCTTTAATGATTAAAAATAATGTTTAATGACTTGATATAATTCTGTATATGAATAATATAAAACCTATCCATAACAAAGACGGCTTACGTAACAAAGAATATAAAGGAACACGAGTAAGTTAACACCCAAAATGACGATAATACTAAGATATTATTAACAAATCAATGTTAAAAGATCATATATGATATCATATTAATGTAAATGATTCTTGTATAATTCAATAACAATTATTTCACCATTATACAGGAGGTTAGCCTACCGTCGACCAAGGAAAAAGTACAAAGTAAGGGGTTTCTTATCTCACTTTTAATTCCGAGAGAATTCCATTGTTCACCACTTATTTATTACATGTGGTGTGTGTGTACTGCCCATGTTTGTATTCATTGTGTAATATAATTTAATTCATGTATATTTACATAATCATTGTATGATCCTTCTTTCATGGGTGTATGTTTTTTATGTTACCAAATCAAAAAGGGAATTTGAAATTTTAATTTCCACTCATTCGGCTTTGCGCATACTTTATTGATTATTTTACTCCAAGATTATGTGTAGAATCACTATTCATTTGATTATGTCATAAATTCCACTCCCCTTTCTGTGTATATACGTTTTATACACAAAATCACTCCATTGATAAATTATCAGGTCATCGGTATGAACTTGATAATAGTAATTTTTACTCAATCTCGATTTGTTGAGTTAAACATCCAATTCATTGTTGTTGTTTTTACAAGAATATGTGTGAATGTCCTTTGATTGTTTTACACTGAATATCCAATCATATTTAGTGTATTTATATTTTTCACTCATAATTATGTCGTTGGTTTATCCTTAACCTAAGGATACAACCTTTATGAGAGATTTCATCTCAATTTACATTCCATTGAGACTCCTTTATTGTTATGCACGAAATCACTTTTATATGGCGTAAATAATGTACCTTGACATAATATGTCATGAATCCCTTTATTCTCATGATATTACAAAGTTTTTATTTCCTAAATTATTTTTATTCAAGTGTATCTCTTTTGGTTAGGAACTCTAACTAAAATGGCATTTTAAAATGTTTTAAATATTGATTATTCTAAATCTTTCTCATTAATGTCCATGTTTTGAAAAAGGTTTTAAGGATTTATTTATATGGACATTAATGTTTTCAAATCAAAATTCCTTTTAAAAGTTTCAAAGTGGTATGGGAAACTTTGATTCTAAAATCTATTTTAAATGGATTCTTGACAAATAGTGTGACTTTTAAATGATTTTAACAAAAAGGGGGATATTTCACTCTAATTGTTTTGATGATTATTTTCATCTATGTCAATATACTTCATCATTCTCAATTGAGGTTAATAAAATACAATAAAATCTTCCATATTGTATCGAATGAGTTATGTTTGACTGTGGATGTGCTATTTTTATACCATTCATGGTTTGTGGATAAAGTATTGACATTTCGTATGCTAGTTTTAATACAAATGTTTATGTTATGTTTAAAACTTTTCATATGAGGAATGCATTAGACTTAGTATGTGACGGGTGGAGCCCGCTATAGCTCCTTGATGAATCAGTAGGTCTCATGAGACAAACTAGTGTCTTGGCACGAGGCCTTGACAAAGTCTTATTTGTATTCTTGGCACGAGGCCTTGGCTATGTGGTTATGATAGTCTGGCATTATGCATTCCATCATTATGAAAGTGGTTATTAATATTTTCATGTGATTATTCGACTAGTAGAATATCCATGTGAATAAGTAAATGTAATTATTTCATTTTATCCTTGCCATATTATGCTGAAGTTCAAGTTTAAAAGGCTTTTGCTTTAGTTATACATTACCATAAATTTTTATGTTTATTTATGAAAGTTTCTGCTATATTGTTATCCTTACTGAGCATCTGAGCTCACCCTTTCAATGTTTTATTTTTTCTAGGATGTGAAGAAGTATTTTATGAATGACCCGCGGGGATAGTATGGGGGTATATAAATACAATATGTTGTTGTTGTTTTTCACTTATTGATATAATGTAAACTTTATGAATATATCTAGTGTTTCCAAGGCTACTAAACTAATTGGTCTTTCGAGAATTGATTTTTCTTGTGATCATGCCAATGTTATGTAATAATGCACTGACTCTGGGTATCTAGGGTCGGTGTGTTACAGTTGGTATCAGAAGAAGTTTAGTACAATCCTTGGAATCTAGATTTAGATAAACTTTGATTAGAGCACATAGACCTAAGATGAACTTTGAGGATTAGTATAGAAGAACTTCCTAGAATTTTGGTATTGTAGAGATTTTGTGAGTTTTCCGAGAAATACATCCCTGTCTGGATACGAGCAGCTAGAGGCGGCTCTGGCACAGATGTACCTAGGGGTAAAACCCGAAAACACCGCTTTGAACTAGACTCAAACGGGAACTGGTGCACAAAAACGGGCCTTGCTGTAATCTTGGTTACGACACTCCTGGGGGATATGCATAAGATAATTTACATTTTCTTTACAAACCGATTTCATGTAATATATATATAAGATGAGAGTAAATGACCTTGGTTAATCCTAATGTGTTTCAAATTGAGAATATGGTGACATGTTAATCTATAAATGATTTTATGACTACTATTACTCACACAATTCTTTCCGGTTATAGTCAATGGATGGATTCCAAGGAAGTCATAGTGAATTTGAGAATGATGTACAAGGTGGGAACGTTGGTGCAAATGAGCAACAAAATGGAATGTTGATAGGAATAAAATATATTGTCTTTATGCCAAATCAATTTTCCAAAAATATGATAAAAAATATATATATTAACCAATTCCCGGACTCAACAAAGAAGATAAAGGTGATGAATGATAAGAGCTCCTGCAGTGGAGACTGTGGAGAAAGGATTCCTCAATTTACATCATGCATGAAATGTGGAAGGAGACACCCAGGAAAGTGTCTCAATGGGACAAAGAAATGCTTTACGTGCGGAAAGGAAGGACATAAAGTGAAGAATTTCCAAAGAAAAATGAATAGTACTATGGAAGAAGATAAAAATGGTCCTAGGAATCCATTTATAGTTATTTTTCGTAAATGTAGGGGACCTGGACATTACCCGAGTGAATGCCCTATTCTATAGGATATTTTCTTGGTCAAAGAATAAGCTATGTGGAAATAAATGGTCGGATAAATGTTTAAAAATTATTAGTGCTCCTTGTTTATGGGTTTACTTTGGAATAAGTTTCTCTTGTATTTTTAACCCTATAGTTTCCCATGTGAGAATGATATTTGAGGGAGAATTATCTTTTCTCTTGTGGATATAGTTATAAATAACCATTTGGTTTTATATGATCGTTGGGTTTGAGGGAATTATAAGTTATTATAATTTGGGATGAAAATGCAAGGTATGAGATAAGATTTGTGGTTAAATTATGTTATGGTTATTTTGAGGAATTTATCTCATTTTGGTAATGTTATAAAATATAGTGTTTTGAAAAAGGACAACACGCAGACCGTGTGACAACCCGTCGCGTCGGACAAAGTTGTGGGAATCGAACCCCCAACCAAAGTGAGATTGGGATTTATCGCCTACCACTGTACTATGTGAAGTCCCTGGTTAGTGTGACTATTATTTTTAGTTAAATTATTTTATTGATAAATAATAATTTGATTTTGGATCTTATGTCTTATCAAATGAATACCCTTAGTATAGGAAAATGATTTGGTGATTAAGTGATAAATGTTATTTTGGAAGTTGTTCACTTTGTTGTGAACACTATATGCCCAAGGAAAATAGAATAGTATGGGATTTCATTTGAGGAGTAATGGTGGATTTTTATCTATGTTTTTATTTTGTATTTATAGTGATTTGGGTTATTTATGGAAATGATTAGGTTAATTACTTTTAAGTATGTGACTTTAAGAGTAATTAATGTCATTTGGAGATACAATTTAATGTGTAAGACTACATTCTTATATGTTTTGGGTTTCAATATTAGTTTGGATTATATTTAAGGACTTTAAGGACAATTGAATGGTATTTATTTAACTTTGGGTTATTGATGGTTTAATTTTAGAAATTAAGATTAGTGTTTTTTTCTCTAATCAAATATCCATTTGGGGGATCATCAGATGTTATACTAACCATTTTGTTTTTGATAAATCTCTAAAGACAAGGTAAATATATAGTTTATCCTACGTGGATCATGTATTTCTATAGAAGTTTATTCTAGCTCTTCCATTGTGACCAAGTCTTCTTGAATACTCATTGTTAAAAAAAAATGAGTTAGTGGTAAAATTTTATTAAAGAATGAAAATATACTTAAAAAGTAAGTGTATATCTTTATTTTCTTATTCAATATCATAAATGAATTCTTCGTCCTTATGTAATGTATCTTAAAACAAAAAATGTTGTCCGTTTACTTTTCCTACTGGGAGACTAATGACCGTTTGTCCCAACATAAGTTTGTGATTTTCTTATTGTTAACTTTCTCCTGATCATGTTTTCTTTCTCTCTCCATCAGAACTTAACACTTAGTTTATCATCCATATCCATGTTTTCCTACATGGAATCCTAGTATGGGTTATCTTGGGTGACCTTTATACCTCTCTTCCTTTCTTTTAAAGTGATAGGTTTATTGACTCTTTTTTCGATGTGGGACTTTCCATTATTTTCTCAAGCCCAATTTTAAAAAACAATTGTGAGGATGCAATTTATTAAAGTAGGGGAGAATGTAACACCCCAAGCTTCCACGGTACGTTTCCCTTTGAATAATGCAATGGCGTGCATTGTACGCAACTTCAAGATTCTAACACACCACAACCAATCCAACTAGCCGTTATGAATAGTAATACCTACTTTTTGAAATTTTATAAATTTTATCTTTTGAAATGGACTTAATTTTTGGATTAGTAATATCAAAATTAGCTTAGGGTGAAATTTTGGTACTTTTTGGATAACTTTCATATTTTGATGAATAGTGAAAATTACTAAATTTTAATTAAAAACAAATACTTTAATTGAAATAATTAATTGTGATAAATTATTAATTTGAGTGGTTTTAAAGTATATTTAGACTATATTTTTACCATTTAATACAATTCTGGTCATTGGATGTAATTTCACATTTAAACCAGACATAAACAAGTGTCAATCTTTTGATAGTTATTATCTCTTAAAAACATGCTATTTGTTTTGATGATGGGAATTAATTTTTAAATTAATTAATGCAAATGATATGTTTTGAATTTGGTAAAATAGACATCATTTTTTTAATTCATAATATCGAATATTTATTAGGCCTAATTTTTGGTATTTTTCAGGAAACTTTCATTTTTTTGAGGAATAGTGAAACCACTAAGTGGTAGTTAAAAAACTGAATTTTTTATAAAACTTAATTTTACCGCTTCTGTGAGTAGAATTTATAAAATCCTAGAGACATGGTAAATATCAAGTAGTAAAATGTGGTTCAATGAGATGAAAAGAATTTTTGGTGAATAGTAACTTTTTACTTTTATTTACCACGGTTAAAAGTAAATAGGGTAATTAAGGGTAAAAATGATATTAATATTACCCTAACACATGTCCTAATTGTATTGGACAAGTGTATCTCGACCAAAAACAACCTTAATAGTAAAATATTATCATTTAGGTCCACTTGTATTAGATTAGGAGATTTATTATTATTTAATTCAAAGAAGAGTTAAAAGAGTTAAAATCAAAGTTTATTTACTAAAACATTTTTAATATAGGGTTATACATAAGATAAATTCGATTGTAAATATTAATTATAAATCTAAAAATATTTCCTACATAATGGTATTTTATTTATAATTTTTTGACATTAAATAATTTAATTTATTTATGACACAATGGTGATGCTGTAATTATCTAATTAATGAAATATTAAAATTATTGAGATTATAAATATAAAAATAAATGTAATTTGAGACTTTTTATGAATTCCAATAATTTTATAGGTTAATATGGCATATTAGGATTGATTATATATATTGTTTTTGAATTAATAATGTTGTTATGAATTTATCAAAAACAAAATACCCAATAGTGTCAAAATTGACATAAAAGAGTTTTTAAAACAAATATTATATTATTAATTTATATTCAATTCCTAAAAATATAAGGTTCGGCCAAGACACTTATATAATGATATAAGTATCATTAATGGACCACTTGGGGGTCGCTTGGATGTATATAGTAAGTTTATTAACCATATAATATAAAAATACAAAGAGATATTGTAAAAGTGAAACTAATTAACTAAGAGTTAATACTTAAAGATAATGTTAATATAATGACCCAAACCTGTCTAAATTCTATTGGTTGAGTGGTTTTCTACCCATCCCCACATTAAACTTTAAATAATCCACTTTGGAGCCATTATTAACTGAATATGAATTTATTATAAAATAATATTTTTAGCTTTTCCAAAGTCACCCCTCACCCCTCTTATAAAAGGGCACTCCCCCTTCTCACTAATTCACACATTAAAATCCTTTTGGCTCGGCCAAAACCTTCCCAAATACTCTCTCAACTTCCCTCACTACAACCTAGAGGCCTTAGTTTGATCAGAAAGCCAACCTATGGAGCCCTTTTGATCAAATCAAAAGGAATAACCTGAAGAAGAGGTAATGTTTTCACCACCCTCTTTCAAGTTCCTTTCTTCTTAAAATTATTCTTTATTTGTTATTTATATTCTAAAATAATAAATCCAGTATCTTCAATATACTGTGATGTTATTATAAATATGGTACAACCATATTCAGTATTCTATCCATCCTTTGAATGGCATGTCACCATACGTGCGTACGTAGGGCTTACCGTCTCCACGTCGTGGTGTAATTCTCATTCAATAAATTATTATTTGGATGGGTATAATAATGACATGTAATTCATGTAAATAATAAATATAACAAGATAATTATTCTGTATATATGATATAACATCCAATTATATATTATTTTAACATCAAAAGAATGATATTGTCGCTCGTGCATACGTACAGACTACCGTCTCCACGAACGCGATGAGATTTATTCTCCATCGTATCCATTCAAGTATAATTATAATTTTATGATTAAAAATAATGTTTAAGGACTTGATATAATTCTTTATATGAATATGATACAACCTATCCATAACAAACACGGCTTACGTAACAAATAATATAAAGGAAAACGAGTAAGTTAAAACCCGAAATGATGATAATACTAAGATATTATTAACAAATAAATGTTAAAAGATCATATATGAAATCATATTAATTTAAATGATTCTTGTATAATTCAATAACAATTATTTCACCATTATAAAGGAGGTTAACTTACCTTCTACTAAGGAAAATGTACAAAGTAAGGGGTTTCTTATCTCACTTTTAATTCCTTGAGAATTCCATTGTTCACCACTTATTTATTACATGTGGTGTGTGTACTGCCCATGTTTGTATTCATTGTGTAATATACTTTAATTAATGTATATTTACATCATAATTGTATGATCCTTCTTTTATGGGTGTATGTTTTGTATGTTACCAAATCAATAAGGGAATTTGAAATTTCAATTTCCACTCATTCGGCTTTACACATAGTTCATTGATTATTTTACTCCAAGATTATGTGTAGAATCACTATTCATTTGATTATGTCATAAATTCCACTCCCCTTTCTGTGGATATACTTTTGATACACATAATCACTCCATTGACAAATTATCAGGTCATCGGTATGAACTTGATAAGAGTAATTTTTACTCAATCTCGATTTGTTGAGTTAAACATCCAATTCATTCGTGTTGTTTTTACAAGAATATGTGTGAATGTACTTTGATTGTTTTACACTGAATATCCAATCATATTGAGTGTATGTATATTTTTCACTCATAATTATGTCGTTGATTTATCCTTAACCTAAGGATACGACCTTTATGAGAGATTTCATCTCAATTTACATTCCATTGAGACTCCTTTATTGTTATACACCAAATCACTTTTATATGGTGTATATAATGTACTTTGACATAATATATCATGAATCCCTTTATTCTCATGATATTAAAAAGTTTTTATTTCCTCAATTATTTTTATTCAAGTGTCTATTTTTTTGGTTTGGAACTCTAACTAAAATGACATTTTAAAATGTTTTAAAGATTGATTATTCTAAATATTTCTCATTAATGTCAATGTTTTAAAAATGGTTATAAGGATTTATTTATATGGACATTAAAGTTTTCAAATGAAAATTCCTTTTAAAAGTTTCAAAGTGGTATGGGACACTTTGATTCTAAAATCTATTTTAAATGGATTCTTGACAAATATTGTGACTTTTAAATGATTTCAAGAAAAAGGGGTTTTTTTCACTCTAATTGTTTTGATGATTATTTTCATCTATGTCAATATCCTTCATCATTCTCGATTGAGGTTAATATGATACAATAAAATATTCCATATTTTGTCGAATGAGTTATGTTTGATTGTGGATGTGCTATTTTTATACTATTCATGGTTTGTGGATAAGGTATTGACATTTCGTATACTATTTTTAACACGAATGTTTTTGTTATGTTTAAAACTTTTCAAAGGAGGAATGCATTGGACTTAGTAAGTGATGGGTGGAGCCCGCTGTAGCTCCTTGATGCATCGGTAGGTCTCATGAGACAAACTAGTGTCTTGGCATGAGGCCTTGAAAAAAATCTTATTTATAGTCTTGGCACGAGACCTTGGCTACGTGGTTATGATAGTCTGGCATTATGCATTCCGTCATTATGAAAGTGGTTATTAATATTTTCATGTGATTATTTGACTATTAAAATATCCATGTGAATAAGTAAATGGCATTTTATCATTTTATCCTTGCCATATTATGATGAAGTTCAAGTTTAAAAGGCTTTTGTTTTAGTTATACATTACCTTAAATTTTTATGTTTATTTATGAAAGTTTCCGCTATATTGTTTTCGTTACTAAGCATCTGAGCTCACCCCTTTCAATGTTTTATTTTTCCCAGGATGTGAAGAAGTATTTTATGAATGACCTTTGGGGATAGTATGAGGGGATATGGAGAAAATATTTTGTTGTAGTTTTTCACTTATTGATGTAATGTAAACTTTATGAATATATCTAGTGTTTCCAAGGATACTAAACTAATAGGTCTTTTGAGACTTGATCTTTCTTATGATCATTCCAATTTTATGTAATAATGCACTGACTCTGGGTATCTAGGGTTTAGGCGTTAAAATATACCTGCTCGAAGCTAGTCTCCATACCTCAACCTATTAGAGGTGGGTTTTAGGTGGTAAAACTCATATTACTACCAGCCAAGCGAGCCACAAGGGGTTGGGTCCTAACACCCTTGGTAAAAGAATGTTTTAGAGGAACATAATGCAGATCTTGATAGATACTATTTACCCTGGTAGATGGAAAACAATGCATCCTAAAGGGCACAACACTACCACCCATGATTTTGAAGGACATCCCAAACCCCCTATTCCCCAAGAACCTCTTTTCACATCATATTGATTGACCACGAGAGAAGGGCCTATGTTGTAACCAACCACTAGGGAACAACTACCCCCAAAGGGAATTAGTTTCAAAAATCATCTCTTGGGACCTTACATCATATCAGGGAGACCATTCCATATCCATACTATATTTGGAAATGTATCATATAGTTAATATATCATAGACACCATCTCGATTTTGTAGCCACCTACCATATGGCGTTTCATAGGGAACCACAATGCAGAAGCTGATTTTGAAGCTTAACTCCCATTGATTAACTCAGAAACACCTCAGAACTCCTTGAAAACTTCTCAAGGAACCTCAAATAAAGAAAAAAATATAAAAGGGTAACTAAGTTATAGGACCTTACATCAGATAACTATAATTCCTCGAACATATATAATTTTTAATAACAATATTTTGATAATTATTAGTGTTATTATTATTTTGCTTTTGTTTAACAATGGCGCACCAAAAATAAAGGCTTGTAGGATAAAAATAAATATATTTTTTATTAAATAGAAATTATAAAACGTTACACTTCCATAAGGACAATAGACACTTACTATCCTAGAAAACATTCTAGGAGACCAATCAAAATTACCAGGAGACCACCAAACACCACAAACAAACCAATAAAATAGTTAAAGTCCTTCGGGTCTGTCACAATGAAAAAAATTATGGAAAGGACAATGGAAACTGTATAGGGCATCAAAAATATGTAGAGCACCATCTTCACAAGTGGTTTTTGATGTTTGGGATACCATAAACACCTATTTAGATGGCATTTTGACCATTATTAGTTGTTGCAGTCCTTTGATGAAATTTGGTTTTTATAATGGTTATTACGTTTTATAACCATTTAATATTTTAAGTTGGGTGATTATTTTACGTATTCTAACTATATGTATTTTTTATTTTGATTATTTGAGTATTCTAAGTACATTAATATTTCCATAATTCTAAATAATTTAAGTATCTTAATTATTTTAAGAACTTAAGGGTTTAAAATGTTTGAAAGTAATATTTTAGTTAATAAACATATGTTTCAAATAAATGTAATGTTTTGAAAGAATACCTATATGTGTATTAAAAGTGTATACTTATTTAGCTTTTTTATAAAAATGATATGTAACCAATTATTTTAGGAAGAAATATATATGTTTATCTTGTTTTAAAATGTTATAAATATTTTCAAGTTATATCCTATGTCAAAAAATAACATAGTTTTAATTAAGGGTATAATTTGTTGTAACCATGATGTTTATCTTAAAATGAATAAGATCGTTGAGGTTCTATTTTGAACTTATAATGTATTAAATCTTAAAATGAATTTGAAGTCATATTTCTTACTCTAATAAATTTGAAGAGAAGGCTACATTTTTTTTATACAAAACTATGTTTTTAGAAACTCTTTTTCATTGTTGGGTTTTAATGCTTCAATGTTTAATGAAATTTTTTTTATAACCTTGTTTACTTTTCGTAAAGTGATATATAAAAAAATGTTACCCTTTGAGGCCATCTATCTAGCCAGCTGAGGGAGGAAGCTCGTACCACCCTCTAAATAGTGGAAGGCCGAGCCTTAGCCCCTCAGCAAGTACTCACCACTCGTAAGGGTGTGAACACACGCCCATAGGGGTGATCAAGGAGGAACTTAGGTGCCACCGTTCAAGGTGGCACGATGGAAGAGGGTGGGAACAGAGCACACCTGAAGGGGAGAACCGGTATGGGGAGGTATTGAGGAGGGGGGAATAGACTTAATTGCTCTCACCCTGGATCTCCAACGCTTATATATTGGTCTCAGAATCTCCTCTGTTTCGATCTGGGATGGGATTTTTGAAAGAGGATATAATCCTTACCATTCAATCATGCCATGAAAGATCTAGACCGTATGATCTGGTCTCAGTTTCTAATCATACCACAATGGATCATTCCTACTTGTTTTCCTTGACCATACGATCTCACCGTGCAAGATTTCATCTGTCCATATTTTTTTTTTAAACAACTGAATTCATTGCAAGTGTCAAATCAATCCTTAGGTAATCACAACCGTCTGTTTATTTTTAAAATGGAGGAACTTTCCCTAGATATCCAACCAACATCGTTTGATCTAGACCATCCACACTTTCCCACACTTATCTTTTTTTCTTCTTCTTCCTCGCGTCGGATCTATAAACCAGTTCATGTCTCCATCTACTCTCTCCATTATAAATTATTCAACCCCCAACTACCCCTTTATCCATCCATGATCTCCTTCTTTTTTCCTTTTCCAAAGACCCAACAACAGTTGGTTTATTTTAAAAACAAACCCCTTTAGATCCCATGTATTTTTTCCAGAATATATATATATATATAATTATACATTATCAAACAATAAAATTACTTAATATTTGCATTGATTATGGTTTTTTGCCTTCGGTATGTGTCTTGTTTGAGTATTTGTATATGTTTTTATGATTGAACTGGAGAGTGTATAAATATATGAATACATAGTTAATATAAGCATGATTTTCACCCTTATAACCTACGGTTTCTTCCCTCCCAACTCCTCTCCAACCTTTTTCCGACTCCACTCATCCTTTGAGTTAAAGTAAGGGATTATTTTTATTCATTTTAATTGTGAAAAAACCTTATATATATATATTTGTGTATTTATAATTATATATTTTTATATAATTTGATATAACATTCAATCCAAACACGTTAGGGGTTTTCTAAATGTGGTTATCAGTGTTTAGAAGATGTTTTTAAAAGTGTATAACACTTGTAAGGGTTTACTTTGATTTGGGTTTAATTAATCAGTATTTAGCTATTATATATGTATATATGTTTAACTATAATCAAATATATTTTGTATTTATGTATTTAGAATGATGAACATTTATTTCTAAAAATTATGTTCCTAAATACATGTAAATCATTTGATGAATCTATTTTTTTTTGGTTTAATTGGGCCATACAAACATATATGTTTCTATACTGTTATATTTATATATATATAGGGTTAAATTTTAATCTGAATTAGGATTTAATAAAACCATTTTTAGTCATTAGTTATGTTTTTTAAATGTACAATATTAATAAGGATTTATTAAACTTTGTTTTGGTTGTGCAAACCCTAAGTATACATTCTGTGTATATATATGTTTTTGTATAATTTTCAAACTATACATAGATACATATATACATATATATAAGAACCACAATCACATATATGTATGTCATAAATTATTTTAGAAGTTTTGACTAACCTGGTGGTGATTTTATAAAATACACATGATGCTTATAAATTTTAGGACAGAGGGTGGGAATAATCCATTGTTCAAAACACATGATTACACATACATGCATAAACACATGTAGTGATATGTGTTTAATTACCTTATTATGAATGAATAATCCACATGAAATATTTTTTATACCATTGTACTTATTATATTTCAAGTCACGATGAATCTTCCATAATGAATGCTATTGGTTATTAAAGGTTAAAATTTAATCTGTTTAGATCTATTATTTATCAGTGTATTGAAAATATGAATCTTAAATTCAAAAACATGTATTTTTGGATATAAATTATTTTTTTACATGAAACAAGGGTTTTGAATTTTGGTGTTATTATTTTATGTGACAAACCCAAAAAATATTCTTTTATGTGCACTAGTTACCATCACTTGTACACATGTATGTCTATGTGACCATGCATCCATTTTATTAATGTTTATAGTTATTTAATGATTCATTTTATTTATGAATAAGTACGTAATTGAAAAATTGAATTTATCCCTTGTAATATTTTATATATTAGGAATTCAATTACTTTAAGTGATACGGGACACTTCCAATAAAAGACATGAATTAATTATTTGAAGTGGTATGGGACACTTAAAATAAAATACATAAAATGATAAGTCAAAGTGGAATTGGGCACATTGACTTAAAGATAGTTAGGTATATGAGGAATGCATTGGACATATTATGTGATGGTAGAGGCCCGCTATAGCCTCTTGATACATCCATATGTCTAATGAGACAAACTTGGTCATGGCATGAGGCCTTGACAGAATGATTATGTATGGTCTTGGCACGCAACCTCGACAGTATGTTATAATTGTCTGACATTATGAATTTCCTCAATATGTGTCTAAAATTTTACCCCATGGGATTATTCGACTATTAGAATATCACTTGTTCAAGAATTTTTTATAATGGTAATACATTCTTATGGAATAAAAAAGTATGTACTTGGAAAATTGTTAATATCATAATTTTGATAAAAAATTTGATATTTCATTTAAAATTTCATGAATTGCATTTTATGTGTTAAGTGAATCATGATATTGTTACATATTCAATTCTAAGGAAGTTATAATTTATGTGTCACCATCCATACATGTCACCTTTAAAATAGTTTGATCAATTTCTAGATTATGCAGCGTTCCATACATTTTTAGTACATGTATGCATACTCTGATATGTGTTTTGTCTATAGCTTGTAAATAAATTTATAAGTTCTAGTGTAAAAAATTTCCATAAAAATGTTCTCAAGTAACCATTGAAAAATGTTGATGACGTGCTTATGGAAATATTTTATAACTTTTAAGAAAAATTTTGTTCATATTCAAAAGGATGCTTTGAAAAGGAATTTGATTAATTTGTTTTAAAACCCATGACTGAGAATTTTAAATTTTCACCCTATATTTTAATTTTTTTTACAGGTTTAGTAGATTTGTAAATATTTGAGTACTCTTATGTGATGGCAACAATATGAAATTTATCTTTGTCACAATTTTGAAGAAATGTATTAGTTGTATTTGGTTTTCCAGAACCTAAACCGAAAATATTCTCTATGATGGATTGAGAAGTGTAATTTTTATATGAATGTTTTTAAAAAAAATATTCCACACCTTGTTTCAAGAATAGACTCCAATAATTTGGGGTCAGGGTTGCTACAATAACACTCAAATGATAATTATACTCATTAATTCAAAACAAAACCCAGAGAGAATGAAAGAAAAGGGTATGTCAAAATAGCCACCATGTGAGATACCTCTCAATGATATTTCCATCACAGGAGCTCAACCACATCAGATAAAGGGAAAAATAAAAAATCCATGATAAAATAATATCCAACTCAAAAAAACTCTCCTCAGGGAGATACCTCTCAAACGCGAGGAAGGACACAATAAGGAAAAAAGTGAAAACCATCTCATAAACCAAAAAAGGTCTAGAACCTCAAAAAAAATGTGACAATATTAGATCTAAAAATTAAATATATCAGGATATTGATCAGGTATCTATGTCTCAGGTTCATAGGTACTATCCTCCACACCATCGTTCCACCTCAATATATGAACCATGGGAATAGAACAACTACACAACACCTTCTTCTGGAAGTACTAGATCTTGAAAGGCCATTCCTTGATGGTTACATCATCATCCACATTGATATTACACTAATCAATGATGTGAGAGCAATATTGAAGGTAATAATGGAGCTATGAAATGTGAAACAAATTGTATATTTATATCATTTATGGGGGGAATTTTTATCTGATATGACACAGTTCAAGCATGATCCAACACCTCAAAAGTCCCAACAAAACAGTCAGAAAACTTACTCCCATGACCTAACATTCACTGTCCATGAAGTGGAGTCAACTTTAATAACACATGGTATCCAATTTTGAACTCAATATTCCCCCCTTATGATCATCATAGAATTTCTAAAAATCCTATTTTATTTTCATAATTTTTGTAGCAACTTAACCATCTTTTTTATATTATTTCACTACCTCCTACTTGAGAATTTTTGACTCTTTAACCCCAGTCCATTACAATAGGAAATATAATGTTTTTCCATACAAAGATTGAAATGGTTCCGTACAAATAGTGGAGTGAAAAAATATTTTTTTACGAAAACTCAACCAAAGGAAGGTACATTATCCATGAACCTATAAAGTCAATGGAACAAGAATTCAATATGTCTTTAAGAGTCTAGACAATCCACTAAGTCTAACCATTCATCTTTAGATGAAAAGTTGTGAGTGGAAATAACTGAGAGACAAAAAATATTAGAGACCTCTCAACATACAAAAGGTAAAAATAGGATCAGGATCTCATATTATCATCCTAAATAATCCATGGATTCTCACCCCCTCCTCTAGATACTTTCTCAACAAAACATCCACAAATATTGACTCCCTGATCTCTATGAAGTGGGATGACTTTATCAATGGGTCTACTACCACCCATATAGAATTGAATCCCCCCCTAAGCTTGAAAAAAACTAGTAATAAAATATATAAAGATTTATCATCCCAATAATTTAAAATATTTTCCTTTTATAATAAATTATATTTTTTCTATAACTTTCAAAACATGTAATACTAAGTTAGTTTGCAATGTACACAACATCTTGTTTAAACAAAACACTATTTAGTTATGTTGTTTACATTAAAATAAATTATAACAATTATAGTGAATTAATATAGTATATTTATATGTTATATATCCAATTACATATTTTTACATTTATCCAATATATTTTATATTCATAAGATAAGAACTAACCTAATATTACACATAAAAAGAATATTTTTTTTAAAATTAGTTTTTCTTCCTTTTAATGGAGAACATATTTTAAATATGAATTTTGAAACTTTTATATATATTATATGAAAAAAGAAACATTATTTTTGAAATAAAAAAAATAAAAAATTGTTTAGGATGATTTTTTGATATTATTCCGTGAAGTTTCATTTTTTTAATGAATAGTGAAAAAATACTGAACATTAATTCAATACCACTTTTTCATATGACTAATTTATAAGGATTAATTATATTTTTTATTAGTTTTAAATATTAATTAGATAAATTTTAATTATATTAATCCAAATAATGTAATTTTAATAATTTTCACATTGAAATTTGATATAAAAACTTAGCAAACTTTTGAATGTTTCACTTTGAAAACCCGCATTGTCTTCCAGACTACGAGAATTATTTTGAATTAATTTATAGAAATTATGTTATTGAAATTTTTAAAAATTGATTCTATATTTGAAATAATAATAATTTATAACATCTAAAAATTTCAACTTAGATTTTTTACCAAAAAATATTAGTAAAAGTGATTAAAATTAATTATAGTGATTAAGAGAGAAATTAGCTTAATAGATGACTAAACCTTAATATTAAGGCCCAAAATGACCTAGAAACTCATGAAAAAAAACATTTTATGTTCATATATCAACCTTATCCTGTTTAATTTATTCTTTGGACCATCGTTGGATCCAATTGACATGGGAAAAACGTTGGTGGAATTCTCATTTAAAAAATTACAAGAATGCCACTCCTCCTCCACTATAAAAAGGCACTCATCCTTCCTACTTATTCACACCTCTAAATCACTTATGATCACCCAAAATATTCTCAAATAAGCTCCCAAAAAACATCCCATAATCGTAGAAGCCTCACCTTGGTCATAAATTAAACTACGTAACCATTTTGGAATACAGTAAAATGAGTTACTTCAATAATAGGTAACATTTTCCAACAATCACTTTTCTTTCATTTACTTTCATACCCTGTAAATTAGTATTATATCATGATTATATAATAAAACCAGTATCATAAATTTGAAAATATTTTGTTATGATAATATTTATACCTACAATTTGATACACATCCATCAGATGAGATACATAATCACCGTTCATCTCTACAATGTACTTATTTTTCACGAACCGATGTCATTCATTCTTCTGTTTCCCACAGTTAAAGGTTATAATAATGATGTATTTATAGTTTATATGTGATATATATAGTATTTAAATATTTTATTCTTCTTGAATCTTTATATAATTCCAAATTTTACGCACTCCATTTGTGGGAATATGATAGCATCGTTGTAGAAAAGTGGACTTCCGCCTCCTCAAAGCGATGCGATTCATTCACGCTATACATGTAATGTATTAGGAATGGTTTTAATATACATATGTTACATATATGAATTAAATATTATTAAGGAATCATAATATACATATATATTTTATTTTTAATTCTTTTTATAAGAAAATGAAATTGAAGTAGTGTCCATGCGTATGTATGGCATACCATCTCAATGAACCATGCATTTAATTTCTTATCTACAAATATTATGGATTATTATAAATAAATATATAATGAATATATATGATATTTAAATCATGGTTTATATTCTGGATATTATTAAATCATGATCTGATTAATAGGATAAAAAAATATCATGTCAAAACATACTAAAAAAATTAGGCAATTAACACCCGAACTAGTGGAAATAAGAAAATATTGTTTATAAGATATTATAATAAGTTAATATATGATAGTATAAATATTATTATGGATCTGGTATAATTTAATAACATTTTTAAAATCATTATAATGATTTTTAATGAGAGTTCCACCAAAAGATAGTGTAAGGTAATAGATTCGTGTCTCACTTTTTCTCCCGTGAGACATACACAAATTTTACCACCTATTTCTTTTTTATGGTAAATATACTAATAATATTGAATTTTATAGAATTAATATATTTATATTCATGTTATTTAGAGTTTATTTGATGTAATTTTTTTCTTAGGTATTATAATTCCAAATTTACCATGTTGTGATGGATTTTTCTCAATTCACATTCCATTGAGGCTTATTTGTTATTGTAAACAAATACACATTAATGTGGTGTGAATACATCCAATTTTTTATTTAATATCATGATTCAATTATAATTAATGGTGTTTTTATTTCCACTTTGAATTATCTCACCCATGTGGTTTAGCATTAAAATTACCATGTGGTAAAAGTTATCTTTGTAATCTCACCTTTTTTTATGATTGTTAACTTTCTCTTAAAATAAACACTTTATTGTAATAATTTTTCATTATAAATTTCCATAAATACTAAAATTATTGGGTGATAGATATTATTATTGCCTAAAATATATAAAAATTTTACAAATGGTGTTTACTTTGATAATTATTTGTTTTTTTTAGATATTGATAATTACATATTTTTTATTCAATACAGATATTTGATAAGACATAATATTTATTAATTTAATAGGTTACCAAATATGAGGAATGATTTTTATAGTAAATAATGGGTGTGTCCTGAACCTTATATATCCCCTCTATGCATTGAAATATTCTCATGAGAAAATTAAGTCTTCCGAATTAAACTAGTTTCAACACAAAGTTTTAAAAGTCTTTTGAAAGGTCTTGACAGTATATGTTTTCGTGTGACTCAAACATGATGTCCAATAGTTAATAAATATATATATATATATATATATATATATTAGTCATTATTATTATCATCCTTGAAATTTTCACTATGTCAAAATATATAGATGAATATCATTCTCGATTTATTGATTAAATGACACGTGTTTTTAGTTTCTTACATTTCCATGTGGATTATGCCATATCAAATTATTTATATGGAATATGTTATCATTTTTTTACATTTCCATATTGAATTATTATCAATAATTCATTATTTATTTTTCTATACTTACCCCTATTGATCATTTTAGATCACAATTATATTAGTTTCTTTTCACCGATCTATGAAGAGGAATATTTTGAATAAGTTTCAGGGATGCAATTTATTAGTATTTTTTATGTATAATGTTTTATTTTCTATTTTCAAATATAATACAGGTATCATGTATGTAATCTTGTTTTCAAAAACTGATAAACCTTTTAGTCATATCAGATTTAAATCCTGTATCTATGCCAATGTAACTAGGTAATGCACCGTCTTTGGAATTATGGGGTCAGGAAAAAATATTGGTTTCAGAACAAGTTTTTCACAAAGCTTAGAGACTAGATTCATAAAACATATATTAGGTAACATAACCCTAAGATAGGTTTTTAGGATATGTAGATAAGAACATCCTAGAATGTTTGTTAGGTGAAAAATATGTGGGTCTTCCTAGCAATACATCTCTAACTAGATACAAAAAGTGGATGCGGTTCTAGAATAGTTGCACCTAGGGGTAACAACTCTGAAAAGGTGCATCAAGCCTAACTCGAGCATAACCTAGTACATGAGAAAAAAACGTTACTGAACATTGTGTTTGACACACCAAGTGGATATTCTAAGGATAATTCTCATTTTCTTTACAAAACATTATTATGGATTTTAAAGTAATTGTGCCCCCAATGAAACCAAATTTTGTGATATTAAGATTTATGATGCATAAATTAATGTTATGTGCTATATCATAATTGGAATTTTAAATTATGATTTTATGAGCTGATCAAGTAAATTCCATTTTTTATAAATGGTTCCTTGAAGGAAAAATGATATCATTACTCAAGGAAAATTTGGAGATTTACTTTTTGAGGAAACCAATATAGATGGTATTGGAAAGGATAAAATTATTGAAATATTTGGGAAAATTAATAATGTTATAAAAAATAAACATTCTTTGATGGAGAAACCTATTACATATAGAGAATATCTTTTGCGAGATCAATTTATGCAGTAGAATCCCCCATATTTTAGTGGGACTACATGTCTAATTGTATATAACTAATGGATTAAGTATATGGAGAAGATATTTATGGCCTTGAGATTTTGTGAAATGGAAAAGATTACACTTCCAGTCTATTTTCTCAAAGTTTATGCCAATCAATGGGTTTCCATGATCTAGAATACTAGAGACTAAGGAGAAATAAAACTTATAGAATCGATAAATTTAATGGGAATTTTTTTTGATAAATACATCCCTCGTGATCAACAATTTGAGAAGAGAAGACAATTCATTATCTTAAATAAATAATGAATAATATAGAGCTATAGGTTATTAATCCACCTTCACTAGATTATAAATGTATTATATGGATTACATACACAAAATGGAGTGTAAGATTGTTCAATTTTTTAAGGTATTAAGACATGTATATAAAGGGCACTAGTCTCCCAAATATTTTCATTAAATGATGAAATAGTTTTATGTTCCATCAAGATAGAGAAGTTATTTTATATAATAAATATATTCAATGGAAAACAAGGAAAGAAGAGGCTATATGAGAACCATTAAAAAGGGTATTAATCAACAAATAAGAAGAAGTTTGAGCGATTTCCGTATTGTGAAAACTAAGAAAAAAAGCACCCTATGGAATGTTTGAAGAGACTGAGAGTTTTTTATAAGTGTAGATATAGGGGTCACCCGGCCTATGAATACAAGCAGAATACAAAAAACAATGATGTCCAATGCTACAATTGTATATATATGGTACAATATGTAATACAATTCCCTATGTATTAAGGTAATATACCACATAAGAGGCTATGGGGAGATATCCAAACTTAGGAAATCACAATAGCTGAGGTATAAGTACCAAATTACATGGTGGAGGGTACATGAATCATATCTAAAAGATTATAAAGTTCCTTATTTTATTCTATATCAAAAACATATTTTATATATACCCTTTTCCTATTAAAATTATACATTCCCCTTTTTTATTTAATAAGAGAGTTGTTAGTCAAATCTCATAATGGAAATATATTTGCAACAAAGATGTTTCCGGTCGTCCATATTATGAAATATAGATATTATTTATACATTTACCATAATATAATACCTATGGTTGAATTTGAAATAAATCTTGGTATGTAATATCTCTCAAAATATTATTCCAAAATTTATTAAAAGAGGAAGGAAATTACGATTTATGAGGAAGATGTAGAATCCCTTATCTTAAGAGAACAATCTTTCATATCTAATTTTTATCTATATCTATCACTAATAGCTCAACTAATTGAAATTATTGGGGAAGAAGAGAAAAATAATCTAATTATGAAGAAGGTAATCTTAAAATATGGGATATACAAATAATATAGAAATACATTGATGTATTTCCTATAGAATTACCAGGACATGCCCAAGAGTGTGAAGTTGAATTTTCCATTGATTGAATACTCAATGCAAGGATAATATGTAAGACTCCCTATAGAATGACCATTGTTTAATTAGTAGAATTTAAGAAAAAAATAGAGTATCTGGGTAAAAATGGATTTATTCACCCTAGTGTTTCACCATGGGGATCCCTTATTTTGTCGTTAAGAAAAAGGATGGATCCATGAGGTTGGGCATTGATTATAGGGAAATCAATGTTATTACAATAAATAACAAGTACCATCTGCCTCACATTGATGACATGTTTGATCAATATCATAAATCCAAATATTTTTCAAAGATTGACATTCAATATGGGTATCACCAATTATGTGTGAAGAAGAAATACATTCCTTATAATTATTTTTGTACAAGGTATGGATACTATGAGTTTACAGTAATTCCATTTGGATTGACTAATGCACCCTGTTTTTTATAACATTAATGAAAAGAGTATTCTAGGAATATCTTGATGATTTTTTTGGTATTCTATGAGGACTATTATAATCACTTACAGATCATTATTAAGACTATTATATGTGAAGAGTTATATGGTAAATTTATTAAGTTATTTTTGGGATTCAAGAAGTTTATTTTCTTGGACATATATTATCTAATGATAGAATATTAGTTGATATTGCAAGGAAAAATTCATCCAGAGAATGACCTACTCTAATAAACATAACTGAGGTATGTAGTTTCATTGGTTTGGTAGGTTACTATCCGTGATTCACTCATAATGTTTTCTGATTGGATGACCCATTAACCACGAGTAAAAATGAAGGTGTTGTGGTTATTTTGATAAAGAAATGTGAGGAATTTATTTATAAACTAAATAGAATACTGGATAATGCTCCAATTTTGACTCTATCATCATGGAGTGATGGGTTTGTCATATATAATGATTCATTGAAGAAGATACTTGGTTGTATCCTAATGAAAAACGATAATGTTATTACATATGAATCAAGGAAATTGAATACTCATGAACAGAACTTTCCAACCCATGATATTGAATTAGCAGTTGTAATCATTGATTTGAAGATATAGAGACATTATATTTATGGTGAAAGATTTGAGATATAAATGGATCATAAAACTTAAAATAAATATTCTCATAGAAAGAGATTAACATGTGACAAAGAATTTGGTTTGAGATACTCGAGGATTATGATTGCTCAATATACTACCACCTAGGGAAATAAATTAAGGTTTCAAATTCATTGATTAGGAAGGATAATGATGTTCTAATAGAAATGAGTGTTAGGAAGGATCATATGTTCATGGATCAAGTAAATATAGATGTGGTAATTTTTAAGGAAGGGGAGACATAAATCATTTTTTAAATTATTGAAAAACCATATTTATTAGAGAAAATAAATAATTCTCATTCTAATTTCGATAACTTTCAAAATAAATTTAATGTTGTGAATAAATGAAAATTAGAAGAATTAGTTTGTGAAGATGATGTTTAAAAATTTGGAAATAGGCTATGTTTTACATCTATACCTGAGCTAAAAAGGGAATTTTTGGATGATGTTCATAAATTAAATTTTTATATACACACTCATATCAAAAATATGTATAGGGAATTAAAGGAACATTTTTTCAGGATAATATAAAGTTGAAATTTTTTGATTATGTGTCCTGTTGTTTGGTTTGTCAATAGGTGAAAGATATGAGGAAACTTCCTAATGGAGTACTACAAACTCTTCCTATTACTGTGTGGAAATGGAATGAAATTACTATTGGATTTTACATAGGACTACTAAATACTCCAAGAAATAATGATGAAATATTGGTTATCCTTGATCTCCTAACAAAATCTTAACATTTAATTTCTATAAGAAAAGGCCAACCTCTTGAGATACTTATAATGATATATATTAATGATGTTATAATACTTAATGGAACACCTCTATCAATTGTTTCTTATCAAGAACCCCACATTACATAAAAATTATGGAAAAGTATTTAGAATGATCTTGACACTAAACTTCATTTGAGCACTTCCTACCATCCTCATGCTGATAGACAGTCTAAAGGAACAATTAAAACAATAGAAGACATGTTGAGGTCATGATCACTCAACATTTAAGGTATGTGAGATCAGTTTTTACCTTTGGTTGAGTATTCCTATAATAATTGTTTGCATACAAGTATTCAAATGGTGTTTAATGACACAGTAAAGGGAAAGAGGTGTCATAATCTAACTTGTTGGGATGATGTTGGTGAAAGGAAACTTATAGGACAAGAAATTTTTGAAGATATGAAAATAATGGTAAAGTCTATTCAAAATCATATTAAAGAAGGAAAAATTAAGGAAAATATTTTTACTACGAATAGAAGGAAATATTTAGAGTTCTAAGTGAGAGATCATGTTTCTTGAAAGTATCTCCATAGAAGGGTTTCATAAGGTTCGGTAAAAAAAGGAAAGTGAGTCATAGGTACATTATACAGTTCTAAATTATTGGAATATTTGGAGTTATTTCTTATCATTTGGAAATTATTCCAAATATCTCTAATGTATACAATGTGTTCCATATATATATATATTTATGTAACCAAAGTGCATGCCAGACCCAACACATGTACTCATTTATGATGAAATAGTGTTGGAACCTGAAATTTAATACTGTGATAAACCCATAAAAATTCTTGATACTATAGATCATGTTTTTAGGAATCAAATGAATCATCTGGAAAGGTAGTATGGAGAAATAACAAAATGGAAGAAGCAACATTGAAACTAGATTAGTCGATAAAGGAGAAATACACACATATTTCTTGAAGGTAATACCCATATAATTTCGAGGATTAAATTTTTTAAAGAGGAAATAATGTAGCACCCAAATAATTAATAATATTTTCCTTTTAGAATAAATTTATATTTTTCTATAGCTTGTGAAACATGAAATATTGAGTTAGTTTTCATTGCACACCACACCCAGTTTAATCAAAACACTCTTTTGCCACATTTTTCATAGTCAATTAAATTATATCACTTTTATAGAATTAATATAATAGAATTATAGTTTATATATCCAATAAAATATTTTGACATTCATCTAATATAATTGATAGAAATAAGATAAGAATAAACCTAATATTACACATAAAGACCTATATTTTTATAAAAGTAGTTTTACCACCTTTCAATGGAGAACATAATTTAAATATTTATTTTTAAAATTTAATAAATTTAATATCAAATAATAAACATTGTTTTTGAAGTAGATAAAAAAATTTAGTACGATTGTTTTATATTTTTCTCTGAAGTTTCATTTTTTATGAATAATAAAACAATACTGAATTTTAATTCAAAACTCCCTCTTCATATAATTTATTTATAAGATTAAATTAATTTATTTTTGTTTTAATTATTAATTAGATATATTTTACACCTATTAATATAATTTTGGCCATTTTAATCAATTTTACTTTCATATTGGTTATAAAAACTAAATATACATTTGAATGTTTTTAATTTATAAGCCTACATAGTTGTCATGTCTATGAGATTAATTTTAAATTAATTTAGGCCACATAGGTGAGTGGAATTTGGAAAAATATATTCCATATTTTTAATAATAATTTATTATTTCTAGTAATTTCAACATGGTTTTTGACAAAAAAATATTAGTAAAAGTGATTAAAATTAATTACAATGATTAAGAGAAACTTTATCTTAATAAAGAACTAAAACTTAAAACATAATGCCACAAATCACCAAGAAGAATTTAAAAAATTCATATTATATTCATATTTAGAACCTATCCTAACTTTTCTTGAATTTGGACCATTATTTGATCCCCTTAACATGGGAAAAACATGGGTGAAATTACCTTTTCAAAAATTTACAAGAATGCCACTCCCCTCCACTATAAAAAGGCACTCACCCCTCCGACTTGTTCAAACCTCTAAAGATATTTGGACCAAATAAAATATTATAAAATAATATTCCAAAGTCCCTCCCCTAATCTTAGAAGCCTTGGCATGGTAATAAATCAAACTAAGGAAGTATTTTGGTATAAACAAAAAGGAGTTACCCGAATAAGAGGAAACATTTTCAAACAATCACTTTTCATTCATTTAATTTTCACCCCTTCAATTTTTTTATTTCATGACTATATAAAAAATTTATAATTTTTAATATTATGATATTTTTTACTCTTAGAGTTGTACCTACACTTTCACACATATCCATCAAATGGGATACACAATCATCGTTTGTGTGTATGTCGAACTAACATCTTGCTAAACGATTCCTTTCATTCTTCTATTTAACTCCATTCAAGTATGTAATAATTATAGATATATTATTTATATATGATATATATAGTATTTATAATTAATTTTTATTATATAATTTTTATATAACACCTACATTTATGCAATCAATTTACGGGAATACGATAACATTATTGTGGACGTGTGGATTACTGCCTCTTTAAAACGATGTGATTAATTACTGCAATAAATGGAATGTATTAGGGATGATTTTAATATGAATATGATAAATATATTACATAAATATGATACTTTAATTATAATATACATATATATAATTTACTTTTTATTCTTTTAATACGACAAAGAAATGGAAGTAGCATTCATACGTATGTATGACCTACCATCTCCATGAATGGTGCATTTCATTTCTTATATACAAATTTTATGGATTATTATAAATACATTTATAATGGCTATTTATGATATTTATATCATGTTATAAATTCTAGGGATGATGAAATCATGATCTAATTAATAGGAATAACATGTAACAAGTCAATACATACTAAATAACATGCACATTTAACACCTGAAATTAGGAAAAATGAAATATTGTTTACAAGATATTATAAGAAGATAATAAATTGTATTGTAAATATGAATATGGTTCTGGTATAAGTTAATAACATGTATAAAACTAATATATTTTATTTTAATGATAATTCTTCCAAAATTAAGTGTAAGGTATGGGATTCTTATCTCACTTATTTTTTCATGAGGAATACACCATTTTTACCACCTATTTATTTTGTGTGGTGTATATAATACCCCTATTATAATTTATTTGATTAATTTAGGAGTTGGTTTTCTTGAACCAACTATTTTTTAGTTTATGATAAACTTGTATTCATGGATTTTAATATTAATAAATACCTTATCATAACTTGATTGTTTTTCTATGTGACAATGCATGTGATAATGTCATAAGGATATCTGTTGAACTAAAGGGTCATAGTGGATCCCTATTATGATGATAACCCATAAGTTCCATAACAATATTATTGAATATATGTACTATGGTTGGATGATGTTATTTGAAGGACACAAATAATATAGGCCATTATGGGTGAAGACTCATAAAACGTTGAGGAACCTTATCATGGTGTGCACCATTGGTAATGTCCAGGAGGATATTATGAGAACGACCCCCTCCAGTAGAAAATCCACATTTTATAGTTTCATTGGATGTTCCTATCTTCTGACATGTGTATTGGTCCATAGAATTAATGATTATTATTAATTGGTATTACAACTGGCTCACTTAGATGTATTGATGAAAATTGTGAAGACACACTATTCATAGTGAGGTAGGATATGTTGGGTGCATCATGAGTAATACAACATTAATAGATAATGAGAGAAAGGATTTGTCCCTTCTATTCTATAATGTAATTAAATATCTTAAGAACTTTTATGGAATTGATATAGACTAAATAAATCCATGGAAATGGTGAAGAACAATCAAGTTCAATTATGTAATGTCAAAGGATGATTAATCAAGAAAAAGGGTTAATGGAACTAGCATAAACCCACTTGATTGTAGATATCGAGATAAAGGGATTACATTATATGGTAAGAGATTGTATGAGGTGGCACATCATCGTGGCGTTAACTTCTTTCTCTATGGGTTCCTTGGTGTATTTCTAGATGCTAACCTTTGACTTTGGGCAGACTCTGCCTAATTCTATTAAAATAAAAGCCCAGAGGGTGACACACTAAGTGTATCCAAGTATCTCAGTTAAATATTCATTTAACAAGTTGAATAAATATTATTCCTGATTGTGGATTAATAATTATTCAAGGATACTTGATCACATTTATTTCAAAACTAGTTATAAAAGAGAACATGTAGTGGGATAAATAATATATTTATTAGTGAATAATGAAGTGATATTTATTTAAGAAATAAATTTTTATTATTTAAGACTAAAGAAATGTGGTAGAGAAATAAAGGAAATTGGAAGAAAATTACAAGATATGTATATTAATATACACGTCATGTTCTTTTTCTGGGAATTTGTGAAAAATAATAATAGTTATTTAATTAAAAAATATTAGGTGTAATTTGTAGGGAATATGTAAAGTAATAGTCAAACACTATTATTAGACATGGGGTCTTAATAAGAATTAAATGAAATAAATAAATACCTATGGGTAATTATTTTATTTTATTATTATAAGTATTATAAATCCCAATTACATTATTCTCATTATGTATACGAATTCTTTATGGTTGCGCACAACAGATCTGGAGAAAGCTCTCAAGCTAAGAGATAATTATTTCCTCCAAAAACTCTCTCTAGTTATGAGATATATCCTCCTCTACCAGATCAAGGGGAGAACTTTTGGAAGTGGATCTCAAGGCGATCAAAGGTGAAAACTGCAAGAGAAGGCTCCTTGATTCTAGAACCTGAATATCCCTTTAACAACATCAAGAGATACATGGATCATGTGTGGATCACTACAAAATGAATCCCAAACTTGGATTTAGTGACACAACAACCAATCACATTGGATCATGACCAGGAACATCAATGGAGAGAGAATTCCATCAAGGAAATTCTTTTATATTAATTAAATTAATTATAACCAACATATAATGATCGTCTGTATAGTTTCAGGACATCCCTCTTTCTACTTCATTCTCCATTCTATTATGAAGATCTGGCATTTTATCATCGTGAAAAATCTCGGATAGGTCATTGTTAACGGTAAAATTATACATGGGTACACCCATCCACGTGCATCTGCTGCACTCGGAATGTACAACTGGTATCAGAGCGGTCATATCATTTATTATAATAATTTAGTTTTTTATTGATGATTTACTCATCTAATAATTTAGTTGTTTCAATTCAAGTTAATTGTTCTATAAATTTAAATATTGATATCTGTTCCTCCTCTTTAATTTCTTGTTCACCTTATAGAAATGGTATTTTTAATTTAATTTTGTTTAAAATAAAATAGGGGATCTCATACAGAGGTGCCAATGGTTCTTATCCATACAAAAACCAAACACCTGACATGTCAGTTGGACTCACACGTCGTGTAGTTAGACTCACACAACATTTATTGTACCTCACACACCTTGTAGTCAAGGTTAAATGCATTGGGACTTGTCCGCCAAACCAAACTATGTGATTAGAGTATTTCTAAGTCTTAAGGACTCCATGTGTTGACCAGTAATAGGTGGAACATGGCTTCTAGATTGCACGTCGTGTGGCCCTAATGACATAGCGTGTAGTACCATCAGGTTAGGGTTTGACCGTGTACCATGTACATGGCTTTTCTGACTAGAGATCATGTAACACGGACACTATACGACGTGTGTCCCACTAGACAAGCTATTTAATCAAAATATTTATAAAGTACATCTACACGCCATAGAAACAATTTGCATACAAGGATAATTTTAAATGAATTTATTTTATTAAAATTATGATGGATTATAATCTCTAGGAAATTCAAAAAAGGGATTAAGATAAAAGGATTGATTAATTAATTATAATAATTAATTTATTCGAGTGTGATTTATCTTAAAATAATGATTAAAGAATTGAAAGATATTTTTAATTATGCGTAAATATCAATTCATGTATGGATGATCAAGAGCTAGACCATGACCATTGTATGTGGATGGTTTCTTTTAATTTATATATTTAAATTAAAATTGTTGGCCTACAAGCCTTCTCCTCATTAATATATAGGGCCAATGTGCCCAAGGATTATTTTATGTAAAAACCCATTTTACCCCCCACCTATGTGTGAGATAAATTAATTTGTAATGGATGGATCATTGAAGCTAATGGAGGAAACTCAATTTAGGAGATAAATTTATATCAATCCAAGGATATACAACTATGGTCAAGTATAAATCTGTAAACATGATCCCAAAAGGTTCAAGGTGTTTTCTCCCCTAGGTATCGGGAAAGTTTATAAACCCCTAGATAAAATAAACAATAGAAAGATCTCATGATCATTCCATTTATTTTATTTATATTAGTTTTATGCTTTATTTATTGTGGGTGTGTTGTCGCGGTCACACAATTAAAGAATTAAAATAACAAGCAAGATGGATCTAAAAGAAGATTGGGTTATACATAAATATTATATTAGACATGGTTTACCACTTAATTATATATCCCACATAATATTAATAATCATATAAGAAATAAAATAAAAATATAAATTTATGTATAAGGATGAAATCCCTCAAGTAAATACTAAGTTGGTATAGCCTTCCATAATATTGGTTAGTATTGAGTAATAATTCAAATTTCTTGAGAAACCCTAGTTTGGGTGATTTCAATTATTAGGGAATTATAATTATAGGATTTGGGTTGAAATGACATGTTTCACATCAAAGGTTAACTTCCACAGTAGGACTTGGTGTGACCACAAGGCAAAGGTTGAGGAAATATAAAATAAAAGAATTTCAGTATTGAGGAGTCCACTGAGTAAATTAAGGAGCTACGAGTTAATACAGATGATATTTGGAATGACTATCTAAAACCCTTCATGTTTCTTGGCCAACCCTAGTTGTGGTAATGTGAAGGGAAATATGGATACTTTCCACTATAATATTCAGGAAGCAAAATATTCTGAAGTCAATGGTGAGGTCTATAGGATTTCAATAAAATAGTGGGACAATAATAAGTATTAATTAGTTTATTTGGCCCAGTTTTATCATGATAATGTACTAATTCTTTGATCATATTAATTTTTAGAAATGGAAAGAAAAATTAAATCAAACATATCATTTCAAACCATACTCAAGATGGAAATACTTCTCGTCGGAAAAAATTTTATATTGTGGAAGAGGCATTTACCCGTCATCCACTGATGTGAGAGGAAATTGTTTGTGTTGGAGGATCCTATTATAGTTTCACCTAGATTTGAGGCCAATGATGAGGAAATATCTCTCTATATGGAAAATTTGGATTATTCCACATATGTCCAATTTTTCATGCAATCGTCCATGTCCAATGAGCTCTTGAAGCAACATAAAAACATGGACGCGTATAACATGATGTCTCACCTTAAGGATCTCTATCAAGAGAAGGAGAGAAAAGAGATATATGAGATCTCCAATTCTTTGTTCACAACTAGTCTTGGAGAGTTTGTGTTCGCGAAGACTCATGTAGTCATGTTTATTTGCTACATTGAACACCTAGACATCTTAGGGATTAAGTTTCTGGATGAGTTGCGTACATATCTCATTCTATCATCACTTCCCAAGTCCTTCTCTAGATTTATTGTCAAATAAATCAAGATAAATAATGAGAAGCGTCTATTAGAACTTCTGACATTGATTCACCAGGTAGATACGGACATGGGTCATGAAAAAACCACATTTCTTATGATGGATATGAAGAGGAAGGATGAGGAAAAGGGGCCAAAGATTTATAAATGGTTTGAAGCCCCAAATAACTATCCCACAAAGAAGGGGAAGATATAGAGGTAGAGAAATCAATGGTAAGAAGTATGTTTCTCATGTGGAAAGAATGTCCACTTGAAGAGAAACGACACCCATAACCATGGGGATGCGAAAGGTGCATTTGTTATCGAGTTTAATCATTCCATTTCTAAAAATTTGGTATTAGGTACATCATGTGGGGCTAACATATGTATTCAAATATAGGAACCATGTAGGATTAGAATTATTTCCAAAGGAGAGGTGGATCTTTGAGTTGCAATAGTGCAATTCTGCCTACATGGTCCGTTGGTGATTACCATCTCTCATTGCCAACTAGAATGCTTTTGGATTTACATAACTTTTATTATGTTCCTAGTGTTACCAAGAACATAATTTCTATATCATGTTTGGATATGGATGGATTTATTTTCATGTATTTATATTAGGGTTGTTTCTTTTATAATACCAACATATGTTATGTTATGGAACATGTAGATAACGGGTTGTATGTATTAAATAACAAAAAAAAAATGTTGGAAATTGATAACGAAACAAACTCACATGACTCATACAAAACCTAGTTGTGGAATCACCATCTCGGTCATGTAAATGAGAAGTACGTGACAAAGAACTTTCAATATGGTAATTTATACTCTACTGAGGTAAAAATACTTGATAGATTTCACACTTTTTTATAAGGGAAAATGAACAAGCCTCCTTTCGATGGACAGGGGGAAAGGGCCACCGAGCTTCTAGTATTGGTACACACGGAGGTCTGTAGACCATTTCTAGTATAAAATTGAGGTTGATATTCTTACATCATTATTTTTACTGATTATTTGAGTTGATATTTATATATCTACTTAATTAAGTATAAGTTAGAGTCCTTGGAAAATTTTATGGAATTCAATAATGATGTAGAGAATCAACATGGTAAGAAGATAAGGAAACTTCGATTGGATCGAGGTGGAGAATATCTGAACCAATAGTTCGTCGACCTTTTATGGGAGTCTGGGATTCAATCTAAACTCACTTCTCCTTAAACACCATAGTGGAATAGTGTTAGTTAAAGGATGAACCACACCTTGTTAGACATGGTGAGGATGATGATGAGTCATACATACCTTCCATTACCCTTTTGAGGATATGCATTACAAACTACAACATACATATTAAACCGAGTACAGAATAAGATGGAAAATGGAATTCCATCTATGTTATGGAATGTAAAGAACCCCATTTTGTATCACACACATGTATTGGTACGCACGACATTTTTAAGGCCTTCTTAGGCAACAAACTAGCACCCCAGGGCATGAGGTGTATCTTTATAGGATATCCCAAAGAAATTAAAGGATATTATCTATATAACCCTTATGACAAGAAAGTTATTGTCACCAAACAAGATGTTTTTCTTGATAGGGAACACATCCTCAAAAATGATTGTGGAAGGAAGATTTAATTTAATGAAATTGATGCTCAAGATACACTGGAGTTGGTATAGTAACGAGTTCAGTAGGTTCCCATGGAAGATGTTCCAGAAACACAAGTACTATGTAATAGCTCATGGGAGGTAAGGGAAGCATAGAGATTTGGTTTCCTAGTCCCCAAGTATGGTGAGTCATTATTTTTGGAAAATGATGAACTTATATCCTACAAAGAAGTAATAGATATCTTAGAAATTGCAAGATTTCTAGAAAATATGACTTTTGAGATGGATTCCATGTATTAGAACCAAGACTGGTTTTTGGATGATGATCCATCACCTATAAAGAAAGGCTAGTGGCTAAAGGATTCATACAACATTAAGGGATTGACTATGATGAATCCTTCTTTCTAGTTTCTATGTTTAATTCCATGAGAATCATACTTGCCATAACAGCTTACCATGTCAACGAGATTTGGAAAATGGATTTCAAAATAGAATTACTTAACAAGAACCTTTAGGAAGATGTTTATATGTCACAAGTAGAAGGGTTTTTTCCCCAGGTGAATCCAAATAGGTTTACATGTTGCAGAAATCCATTTATGTATTAACTCAAGAATCCAGGTCATGGAACATTCAATTTGAGGAATACATAATGGAATTTGGTTTCTTTAAGAACGATTGTGATCCATGTGTTTATAATAGATTTAATGGGAATGAATTTTTTATCCACGTAGTATATATTGAAGACATATTACTTATTGGAAATGATGTACCAGTCTTACAATTAGTTAAAGACTGGTTGAACAAGTGTTTCTCTATGAAGGACATAGGGGAAGCAGCCTACATTCTTGGGATCAAGATAATTTGTGATAGATCTAAGATCTTGCTTGGAATATGTTAGCGTACATACATTGACTAGATACTAAAGGGATTTAGTATAGAAAATCCAAGAGGGGATCGGTTCTAGTGTCACAGGGCCTACATCTTTCTAAGAGAATGTGTCCTCAGAAACAATAGGAGAAATATAGGATGAGTAAGATCCCATAAGATTTAGCTATAGGATCAATCATGTATTCCATGAAATGTAACATGATTGATATTTTATATGCATAGAGTATAGTAGAAAAATATTGATTAGATCTGAGAGAATAGTATTGGAATGTTGTTAAGACAATCCATAAGTATTTGAGAAGAACTCAGGAATTGTTCATGGTGTATAGAGGAGATAAGGATATTTTCATAAGAGGGTATGATGATAATGTTTTTCAAACAGATTAGAATGATATTATGTTTAAATAAGGATATGTTTTCTATCTCTATAGAGGACCTGTGAGCAGAAAGAGTTCAAAGTAGTTAGTTTTCGCCGATTCTACTGTAGAGTCCAAATATGTAGCGACTTCTGATGTATCCAAGGAAGCCGTTTGTATTCCAATCTTTTTACCAGAGCTTAATGTGGTTACTAGTAGTAGATACCCTATCACATTATATTGTGATAATACTGTAGTGGTGGATCTTGCAAAATAAACAAGGTCACATCAACAAACAAAGAACATTCTCTTGAAGTATCACCTCTTGAGGGATTTCTATCAAAGGGGTAATGTTACAGTGAGAAGAATGTCCATGTAAGAGAACATGTCTGACCCCATGGCTAAAGGACTATCATAGCAGAATCATTAATATCATGTGGGATCTAGCAGGTTAAAGGTTGTTGGAAGTTGTCTCTAGTCTAAGTGGGATTATGTTAGAGTTGGTGTCCTATACCCAACTACTTTGTACATTATGTCAAACTTGTATTCAAGGATTTGAATATTAATAAATACCTTATCATATATTGATTGTTCGTCTACGTGACAATGCATTTGATAATATCCTAAGGACAACACTTTCACTAAAGTTTCATAGCTGATCCCTACTATGATGAGAACCCAGAAGTTCCATAACATTATTATTGAATATATGTTCTATGGAAGGATGATATTACATGAGGGACATAAATAATACAAGCCATTATAAGTGAGGACTCAAAATAATTTGAGGCACCTTCTCATGGTGTGAACCCTTGGTAATATCAAGGAGGATATTATGAGAACGAGATCATCCAGTAGGAAATCCACCTTTTATAGTGTCATTGGATCTTTCTATATTAGGATGTGTGTATTTCTCATTAGAATTTTACATTATTATTAATGGGTACTACAACTCACACACATAGATGTATTAAAAAAATATGTGATGACACACTGTTTGCAGCGAGGTAAGATATGTTGGGTTCATCATGAGTAATACTACAATAATAGATAATACAAGAAATGATCTGTACCTTTTGATCCATAACGGATGTTGATATATCCGGTCCTTTAATGTAATTGATATAGCCTAAATAAATCCATGTCCATTGTGAGGAATGGGCATGTTCAATTTTGAGAAGTCAAAGAAAGAATTATAAAGCACATGGGTTGCCGACACTATCATGAAACCCACTTGATTGGAGATATCAAGACAAAGGGATTACATTACTTGGTAAGCATTCGAATGAGGTGACATGTCATTGGGGCATTAAATTCTTTCTCTATGGGTTCCTTGGTGTGTTACTAGTTGCTACCCTTGGAAATTATGCATGCTCCACCTAATTCCATTGAGAAAGAAGCCAAGAGGGTCACACACTAACTGTATCGAAGCATCTTAGTTAAATATTCATTTAACAAGTGGAATAACGAGTATTCTTGATTGTGGTTTAACAGTTATTCAAGGATGCCTGATCGAATTAATTTCTAAACTGGTTATTCGAGAGAATATATTGTAAGAGAAATAATATATTTATTAGCGAATAATTCAATGATATTTATTTAAGAAATAAATAGTTCTTATTCATGTTATAATAATAGTGGAAGAGAAAATAATGAAAAATGAAAAAACAAAAGTACATGACATGTATATTAAAAAACACACAGTGTTGTTTTTTTAGGAATTTTTCAGAAATAACATTATTTATTTAATTAAATAATTTTAGGTGTAATTCTCTGGTTTCATGTAATGTAATAGTCAAATGTTATTATTAGACATGGTTTTTGCTAAAAATTAAATGAAATAAATAAATATTTATGGGTAATTATTATATTTTGTTATTCTGTGTATTATAAATCCCAATTACATTATTCTCATTAATCCTAGCTATTCATTATGGTTGTGCATAATGGATCTCAAGAAAGCTCACATGCCAAGAGATAATTACTTACCTATAATAATGCTCTTATGTTACAAGAGGGATACTCCCCCATCAAATCAAGAGAGAGATTTCAGAAGAGGCTATCAAGGCGATCAAAGGTGGATACCATAAGTGAGGGCTCCTCTGCACTAGAACCTGGAGATCCCTTCAAAAATGTCCAAAGATATACGGACCATGGGTGGATCACTTCTAGAGGAATTCTACATTTGGCTTCTACGATGTAACGATGGATCATATTGGACCATGACTGGAAACATCAAAAGAGAAAGAATTACATCAAGTTAATTCTTATATTTTAATTAAATTATTTATAAACAACATATGATGATCTCTATGGTTCCGAGACAACCCTATTTCATTTTCATTCTTCATTCTATTCTGATGATCCGATATTTTATCATCATGAAGGATCTCAGATTGATCATTATTAACGGTAAAATTAATGTTGGGTACACCCATCCACATGCTTCCACAGCACCCATAACCTACAATGAATACATTTATCTTCATGGTATTTAGAGTTTTATTTAATGTTATTTCCTTCATGGGGTTATAATTCAAATGTTACCAAGTGATAAAGGATTGCATCTCAATTTAAATTCCATTGAGACTTATTTGTTGTAATGCACCTATTCACTTTAACATGATATATATACTACTCATTTTTCATTTAATATCATTATTCCCTCATACTTCAAAGTATTTTAAGTGTCACATTGAATTAGCTCACCCTAGGGGTTTAGCTTAGAAATTACCAAGTGGTAAAATTTATCTTTCCAATCTCACATTCTTTTGTAATTATTAACTTTCTCTTGAAAAAATCACATTATTGTAATCCTTTTTAATTGTAAATTTCATTAAATATACACATTATTGGGTGTTGGATATTATAATTTCTTAAAATTTATACCATTTTTACATATGATATTTACTTTAATGTTTATTTGATTTTCTGGGGAGATATTGATAAATCTGTATTCTTTATCCTTTATAGAAATTTTTTGAGGAATATTATTTATTAATTAAATATATTATTTGATACAAGGAATGATTTAGAATGGAATTTATGAGTGGGAACCAGAATTTATATATCCCCTCGATGCATTGAAAGGTTCCCATGAGATAGATAAGTTGGCCAAATTAAATTGTTTTCTTCCCATAGTTTTAAACCATCTTGGGATAGGTCCTGATGGTATATGTTTTCATGTGCCTCAAACATGACATCTAATCATTTATCATTTACTTCATTGAAATATCAATTATTATTGTTATCATCCTTGATATTTTTTTTTTAAAAATATATGGATTCATTTTATTCTTTGTTTATTAATTAAATGGTATGTGTTTTTAGTTTCTTACATTTCCATATTGATTATTCCATGTCCAATTATTTATATGGAATGTGTTGTAAGATATTTACCTTTCCATGTTTAATCATTATCATTAATTCATTAATTCTTTTAACGTACTTACTCTTAATGGTCTTTTTAGATCACTCTTATTTTTGTTTCCTTTCCTCGGGTTATGAAGAGGAATATTTTGAATGAGTTTCAAGGATGAATTTTATTAGTATTTGTTATGTGTGATGTTTTATTTTCTATTTCCCAATGTAATATTGGTATCATGCATGTATTGTGGTTTTCCAAAACTACTAAAACATTTTTTACATTGGGATATAAAGCTTGTATCTATTCCAATGTAATAAAGTTGGGCACTGACAAAATGATTCTAGGGTCCGAGTGTTACAAAATATGTCCTCCTAATTCCACTATGGAACATATAACAGTTGGAGAAAACCACCATGAATATGGGGATCAACCTTCACCTTTTGAAATATAAAACATCGGTACACAAACTTTGGAACTGCACACTTCAACCTAGACCATCAAAATTTAACTCTTAGAACTTGGTACATATTTTTCATGCTAGGATGTATTTCTAAGGGTGAGATATAGAACTCATGGAGAACAATATCATTCATCACCAAAGAGATGAAAATAATTCCCTAAATCAACACTAGATGTTGATCATCCTCAAACCAACCATTAGGGGAATCACTAAAAGTAACTCGGTCTCTCTATACCTCCATCTCAGAATCTCCCATCTGGGAATCCCCCACCTACTACACCAGATACGACTAAAATTTCATATTTTAGAAATAATTACTTCCTCAAACCTCTCCCATATAAATATGCATCACTGAGATCTCTTTCATCACTCTCCAGGAATCTATAGATTCATGTACGACATTACTAAATGACTTCCTTCTTAGTATATTGACTATAACATTTAACTTTCTAGATGTATAAAAAATAAAAAATATAATACTATAATAATTCCATCCACCATCACTAGCACAAGTTCATGTCACACTAGGATAAGAAATACCTTTGTCTTTTTTGATTAGTAAAAACCATAAAACACTCACTGATGAGGTAATGTTGCCACAACTTCACAGAAAACACAACATCTACCAACTCAAGATCTTGGGTGGAATATTTACACTCATGGGGATGAAAATATAGGGACCCATAAAAAACTGATATATGAAACATAAAAACACATAAAACTTCAAACTAAACTCCCTTCATTTGTAAACAAAGGACTAGAGCAGTAACCAACCTCTCCTTCAGGTACTCAAATGCTTCCTGATGTTGATTATTCCTTGAGAATGCTTTGTACTTTCTACTCAACTCTATTAGAGGGTTTGAATCCTATGAGAAATTAGATATGAACCTATTTTAATAGCCTAAAAGACTAAGGAAACTATACAGTACTACATCAGTCTTAGAGACTTCCCAAGAAATAACTCCAATGATATTTGAAGGATCCATAGCTCATCCTCACCAGGACATGACATGCACCAAGAAACAAACATCACGGGACCATAAATCACACACTGAAAACATTCTAAATTGATGCTGATGATGATGAACTCCCCAAATGGTACATAGATACTCTTCATGCTCTATCTCATACATAGACTATACAAAGACGGCGTTGATGAAAGCCACCAAAAGAAATCAGGGAACTCTTTGAACACTAGGTTCATAAAACCCATGGACATGGATTTATAATTAATCACATAATATAAAATCACAATAAAATCAAAATTCCCATGATGAAATTATAAAATGTTATTTAGAATATTTTAATCCTTCACTCACATCTGATGATATTTTGACCAAGTATTGATCTTTAAGAACTCACTAGTTCCATTTAGATGATCAAAAAAATCTTGAATCCATTGAAGATGATATCAATTCTTCATTGTAACCTATATCAAGTGATAATAATAGATGCAAATCCTTAAACTTATAATATTTTTATTCACAAAAAAAACTTGTACACCCCAAGGAACACACTTGGAGAAACAAAACCCCACTACAATATATCATTGATTTATACATGTAGATCACTAAAATTACAAGGAGCAATCCTATACAGATACATTGAGATAAGTTAAATTTCATATTGTATCTCTATATCAAACTCAATTACTCGTCAAGGGGGTAATTATAAGACATCCTTACAAAATAAATCAGGGAAATATTATACAAACCATATAAAAACTACCAGCTCAACCTCTAAAAAATATAGCATCATGTTGGGAAATAAGGAAGATAATGATAAAACATTCCTCTGATAGATAAATGTTTTTCTCTCAGCAATAATAATGAAATATTCACCATAAAAATCATATAAATCAATATTTCTCTTGAAGAAATCCATAATATCATATTCTAAATACATCAAATCCATACTGAGGATGATGTTGTATGGTTGTATCAATAAGAATATGAATTCTCCCTATGAGTGATTCTGCCACAATGCAACCTCACAATCACCAAATAGATTATAAAAAAATCTGAACCTCCATATTTCATGGTTAATGCCATGAAATTTAGAATTATCTCCTCCCAAATTCCTAAATCATGGATTAAGGAAGGTGATTTAAAGGAGTGTTTATCTATTAAATCGAAAAAAATAATGCACAGATATAGAAATAAATCCTTGGTTACCTCAATCTATGTTTAGATCACCTTATGATAGCAACACTAGAGCATGAAACTAACCACAAACTACTCCACCACCTATATGGTCATAATTATGAACACCTCCATAGTTGTACTCTACTATATAAGGATGAGGGGTGTCACAAGGATTCCATATTCCTATCCTATATCCTCTCTGATGATCTCATGTTGGAGCATCCTACTGATGTTTCCTCAGTTGAAACTTCCTCAATGAGGGAACCAGTATCAGAACACTTGGTGGTTGTTTCCTGCTCAAAAAGGTTAGAAACTCTCACCATTCATGTAATCATCCTATAGATGATAAATAAGTGTCTAATCCCTTGAAAAAGGGATGAAATATTCCACCTCCATATAATCCAGATGACGAGGGCTAAGAACTACATCAATTATATAAAATCTATTCCATCTAGGAAACTAGAAACCCATACCACAACTATACTTGTTGTGGAATCATGATGAATACCCTCTCATAATGAATTGGTTGTTTATAGTGTCTTCTCAACAACCTTTTCTCCTTACTATACATTGAGATACATTTTCAACATAATTGATGTGGCATAACACTGGATATCTAGATGAAAATCCTCCTCAAAATATCTTTCCCTGAACTACTCATCTAAAAACAGGTCTGAATCATATCAGAGGAGGTTCGTAAAATGGATCCCAAACTGCCACATTCTGTAACATCATTATCGAAGGGTAAGTTGATTCTAGAGACTATCCACCCTCATTATTGATGAAAGAAACTCTACTTGAAAATGGTCTTGGGGATTCTCCCATGAGACTTCCAACTCCCCATGATAATCTAAGAACATGATCCACCAATGCCTTGATTCTCCACACAACATCATCACATCCAACAAATCCTAGTGCTCCTTATAAGAAACGATCAAATTGAAATATATCTCCCCTAACTCAAACTAGAATTCTATTAATGATTATGAAATAAATCCCTTATCCTTCTATGAACTCGAGCACTAAAAATCTCAGAGCGTCCTTATCTAGGTTTCATCATCGACCACTGCTCTACAATGATCTACTGAAACGTCCTGTAAAACGTCCCCTACCTAAACCTAATGATGATGCTTAACGAGAGCCATAACTGAAAAATAATAAACAGTTAGAAACTATTGAGAAAAGAATATGAAATATTTAACATTAATTAATTTATAATTTAACTTTATTTAAGGTTTAAACTATTCTCATGTTCCCTGTATTTCAAACATAGGTGAAAAGAATAATGATTCATGATACTTTCCTATGTATTTATAATAAAACCATTACCACTTAAATTAGTAGGCTCAGTAAACATAAAGTTCCATCAATTAGATCAAAGTGTTCCCAAAATACCCAAGTCTCACCCCATCTCTCTTGTTTACATCACTTACTAAACTTATCTTACATTTTTTTCCTTAGAATCATATCCCTTACTCACTTATGCCTAACTCCAAAATCCATACTATAAAACAAACCTAAAAATTTGATACCAATCTGTCACAACCACATCCCCCAAAAGGTACCCCTCATAGGCTAGTAATGAGAGAAGGAGGACATTGACCCCCCAAGTCCTGCATCCAGTAGGTCTCGGGTTGGCGACTAGTACCAATGGTAAAATAAACATACAAATGGGAATCATAACCATTTAAGAGAACATGAGAAAGTGAGAGATGATATAAATACATTAAGAAACTCCTAATAAGAGAAATTAAATAAATACAAGTGTATATAAATAATTTCATACAAGACTAAACAACTATAATGGAAACTATAAGTACCAAAAGATAAACATGGATGTGACCATGAATCCAAAGCAGATTCTGCAAAACTATATGCTAGTAATATCCATCTTGATATCCAACATAATCTTAATGAAATAAAAATAGTTAATATATATGTAGGTTGATAATAATAGTATACATTTTTGGACCCTTCCTAGAGTCTCTCATGCTACAGATAAATAAAGAATACTAAAACCTAGTAAAAAACATGTGAAATAACAAATAACCTAAACTTTTATACAATGTTTCCATCCTAAATATTCAAATCTATCACCTAGTATCACATAATAGGGATCATATATTTTAGTAGAGAAACATCAAGGATACCCAGATACCACTTCCCCACTAGTTTTCCGCTCTTCCCCAGGATCATGCATCATGAGCCAGGTCTCTCCAAAACAATCTAGACCAAATATTTAAGAACTTGGGTTTTTAGAATGTGTCAAAATCCCGACCTTGTTTGAATTTTTGAATTATTTCTGAGAAAACTTGGAAAATATTGGATGTTCTGAAAATTTTCAGACTACACGTCGTGTACTCTAAAGTACATGCTGTGTACGGGTCAGGCGTACATTGGCCATGTGCTGCCATGTCTTGTTTTGTGATGACCATGTAGGAATTTCCTACTACACAGTGTGTAGTTTTTCTCGACACGTCATGTATCATCCTTTCTGTGTACCGACTGAGTTCAAGCCATGTCTCGACTCGTGTGGAGCATCCAAGCCATGTGGTTACCTTCGCTCAAGTCAGAGTACTAACAAGGCAACTACATGGGATATAATAATTTATACATTCTATGTATTTTAATTTTTATTTGCTCAAATGAAAGAGCGTCACATCTTATTTTGGAAAACATATTATTCTTCTCCATCTTTAGAATAGTTCCGCTCTGATAACCAGAAGAACATCCCTTGCCCTTTAATATTCATCTAGAGTCTGTTCTTCGATCTGTCAATGGTTGTGGGATCGCAACAGTGAGGCAAAACCTACACACTATGTTTTGTTCTTTATCCTTTTCCTCACACGTCTCAATTTCCATCTGAGTCGAATTTCCAGGATTTGACAGAAATATAGATCTATGAAGACCAGCTTCAAATTGGAGATCGATATCAGACGTGCCTACATATATGAGTCTCAGGTAGGTGGTGCATACATCCTTTTGTTTTTTAATATACATTTGGGTGGAGTGACCTTTGGTGCATTTTCGGGTATTTGAGTGTGACCCTGTTTTACCTGCTACTGCCAGTTTAATTGTTTATTTGACCAATGGGATGCCTTTGGGTATGCCATGTTACCTGTTTTTCTTGAGCAGGGCCGGGCGATTGGTCATTTCTCATTGGGGCATTATGTTCAGGGGATTTCAAAATGGTTATAATTGAATTGTATTGTTTTAAACTCATCATTTTAGATTATTAAACCTTGATATGAATTGTTAGAGGCTTTAAATACCTCAGTTCTAGTATAGAACAACAATTGGTTTGTGAATTTCAACCGTTTAGTTTGTTTTTCCTATTTAAAATTAATTCTTTTTATTTTATATGTGATTGATGAAGTGCATATGTTGGAACCGTTACGGTTGTCCTGGGTGTGGCCTGGATATTCTTGAGTGGTGTTGATCACTGGTTGGTCTTGGCCCGGGTTACATTGGGTGGTCCTGACCACAAGATTGGGTGTCATAGACGTCGACTTGAGGCAAAGTGATTATATGTGGAACGCCTCAACCCTAGTTACCCAGATTCAGTGCATTATTATATAACATTGGCATGATAAAAGGAATCATGTCCCGAAAGACTGATCAGTTTTGTAGCCTTGTAAGTACTAGATACATTCATAATTTTTACATTACATCATGAAATAAAACCATCAACAACATTTTGTCCCATTTTTAACACACTTATATCCTTAACCTATCCCTGCAGGTCAACCATAAAATACTTCTTCACATCATGGGAAAAATAATACATATAAAGGGGTGAGCTCAAATGCTCTGTAAGGATAACAATATAGCAGAAACTTTCATAAATAAGCATAAACATTTAAGGCAATGTATAAGACTAAAACAAAAGACTTTTAAACTTCAACTTTAGCATAATATGGAATAGATAAAATCAATTAATTCTATTTACGTATTCACATGGATATTCTACTAGTATAATAATCACATGCAATATCAATATCCACTTTCATAATTATGGAATGCACAATTCCAAACTTTATAACCACATAGTCAAGGCCTTGTTCCAAGACTAAAAATAATATTTTGTCAAGGCCTTGTGCCAAGACACTAGTTTGTCTCCTATGATCTACCGATGCATCCAGGAGATATAGTAGGCTCCACCTGTCACTTACTAAGTCCAATTCATTCCTCGTTTGAAATGGCTTAAACATAACATAATAATTTATATTAAAACTAGCATATGAAATGTCAATACTTTATCCATAAACCATGAATGGTGTAAAAATAACACATCCACAGTTAAACATATCACAAAACCTTCAATATAATATGGAATATTTGTATCATAATAAGTCAACTTCAAACAAGTTTAAAATCCATAAAAAGGATGTTGACATAGATGAAATGAAAACTTTTTAAAATAAATACCTATTACTATTTTAAAATAATTTAAAAGAGACATAATTATAAAAGAAAAAATTTATTTTGAAAATATTCTTATAAGATTGTATGGGATGCTTCGAATATGATATAATGGTGGAAAATAGCCACACCCACCATATAAGTTAAAAAAACATTCTTACCATAATTTTGTCGAAAAGGTCATAAAGTACCTTGTTTGGAAAATGATGGAAATATTCCTTTCAAACCATTTTATAAAAAGTGAAACAAGGGTATAAATAAATTTAACCAATAGTCTAGTAAATAGTAAATATGTTTTGAAATACATTTTTAAGAAACATTGATGTGGATGATAAAGAGGTCCCAGAAGATACTTACGTTAAAACAACCTTAGATAATAATGAGATTGTGGAATTAACCCTTACCTTTTACTTTTCCTTGGTCGAGGGTACGTTAACCTCCTGTATAATAGTTAAATCATTTTTATTAAATTATAAAAGAACTATATACATAAATATGATATCATATATGACCCTCTAATATTTCTTTGTTAATAATATTTCAGTAGTATCATTGGTTCGGGTGATAACAGATTCGTTTTTCTTTATATGCTTGGTTACGTAAGCCATGTTTGTTATGGATAGGATGTATTTGATTCATATAAAGAATTATATTATGTTAATAAACATTATTTTTAATCATAAAATGAAAATTATACTTGAATGATTACGATGGGGAATGAATCTCATCGCATTCATGGAGACTATAATCGGTACGTACGCACGAGCGACAATATCATTATATTGATAGATAAATCATCTATAATTGGATGTTATATCATATATAAAGAATCATTAACTTGTTATGTTTATTATTTAAATCATTTATACTCATTATTATACCCATACAAATAACGAACTGTTTGAATAACAAACTACATTACGACGTGGAGACGGTAAGCCATACTTACGCACGTATGGTGACTTTGTCATTTAGAGGATGAATAGAATAAAAAATATGATTGTAAAATATTTATAATAACATCATAGTATGTAAGAGGTACTATATTTATTATTTTGGTATGGAAAGAACAATTAAATAGGAAGTGGAAGATGAAAAAAACATGAACGAGGGGGAGGGGTGAAATTATTACCTCTTCTTCGGGTGTTTCCTTTTGATTTGAACAAAAGGGATCCTTAGGTTGGATTTCAGATCAAAGTAATGAATCTAAGATTATGTGATGGAAGTTGGGAGGATATTTGGGAAGGGTTTGGCTGAGCCAAGTGGATTTGGAGGTGTGATTTTGGGAGAAGGGGAAGTTTTCATTTATAAGAGGGGTGATGGTCACTTTAGGAAAAGATTAAAATATTATTTTATAATAAATCATTTCTGGTTTCTAATGGCCCCAAAATAATTTCCTTGAAGGATAAGGTGGGGATGGGTCGAAAAAATATCAACCAATAGATTTTAGATGAGTTTAGGTCACCATATTAACCTTATATTTTAGATTTAACTCTTAGTTAAATAGTTTGACATTTACCGTGTCTTTTTTTTATATTATATAGTTAATAAACATACTATAAATTTCCTAGAAAACCCCAAGTGGTTAATCATTAATATATAATACATTATCTAAGTTATTTTTCTGAACCATATATTTTTAGGAATACTATATCAATTAATAATATAGCATTTGTTTTAATAATTCAATTTTGTCAATTTTGACACTATTTAGTATTTGATTTTTTGAAAGCCATAAAAACTTTATCACTTCAAATAAAATGTATTTAATCAATCCTAAAATGTCATTTTAACCTAGATAATTATTGTAATTCATCAGAAGTGTATATTTAAATTTATTTGAATATTTATGATATCAATTATTTTAATATTTCATTAATAAGGTAATTAATGTATCATCATTGTGTCATAAATAAATTAAATTACTTAGTGTCTAAAAATTATAAATAAAATAACATAATGTAGGAAATAATTTTATATTTATAATTAATATTTATTGTCGAATTTTTATTTTTTTTAACCCTATATAAAAAATAGTTTTGTTATTAAAAATAGAATTTAACTCTTTTAACTCTTCTTTAAATAAAATAATAATAAATGTCCTAATCTAATCCAAGCGGTCAAAAGGATCATATTTTATTCCTAATGTTGTTTTTGGTTGAATTAAAATTATCCAATATAATAATGACTTGTGTTGTGGTAACTATAATATCATTTTTACACTTAATTACCATATTTATTTTTAACCATGGAAAATAAAAGTCAAAAGATACTATTCACCAAAAATTATTTTCATCTTGTTGAACCACATTTTTCTTACTGATATCAACCTGGTCTCTCATATTTTCATAATTCAACTCACAGAAGCGTTAAAATTATGTTTTATGCAAATTTGTAAATGCTTCTAGAAGGTGGGTAAAAGACGGTAAAAAGTTCAACATAATTTCATATATCTAAACTTATTATAAAATATATCCAATGAATTACATTGAACATATATAGGTATTATATATCTATTTTGACATAAAATAAATTAAAATAAAATAACTAATTATTTAAATAAAAAGTCAGTTTTAAACAATAACGTAGCGTTTTTCACTACTCGTCAAAAATTGAAAGTTCTCATAAAAATACCAAATATTTACCTTTATCTAATTTTGATATTCTGAATCCAAAAATGAAGTCCATTTTGAAAATTAAAATTTATAAAATTTCAAAAAGTGGGTATTACTATTCATAACGACTAGTTTCATTGGTCGTGGTGTGTTAAAACTCCATGTTGCGTACAACACAAGCTACTGTATTATTCAAAGGGAAACGTACCGTGGTGGATTAGGGTGTTACATTATCCCCTCATTAAAATAATTTCTTCCTTGAAATTTCTAGAATAATATTGCAAAAAAATGATCTGGGTGGTTCTTCATCATAAGTTCATCTGGTTCCCATGTTGCCTCTTCCATCTTATTGTTTCTCCATATTTACTCCACCAGACGAGTTGTCTGATTTCTCAACAGTTGTTCTCTGGTATCAAGAATTATGATACGCTCTTCGCAATATGACAGGTCTGGTTCCAGTTCTATTTCATCATAGGTGAGTACATGCGTTGTGTTAGGCTTGTATTTTCTCAATAGTGATACATGGAACACATCATAAACTTTGGAGAGACTTGGAGACATTTCCAAATGGAAATCTAAAATTCCAATTCATTCAAGAATTATGAATGCTCTGATGTACATGGGAATCAATTTACCATTCTTACTGAAACATATAACACCCTTCCATGGATATATCTTCAAGAAAACATGGTCTCCTATATAAAATTTGAAATCCTTCCTTCGGTTATTAGCATATATCTTTTGCCTACATTGGGCTTATTTTATGTGGGTTTGGATAATCTTCACTTTTTACTTTTTTTCCACATAAATTTCTAGGACTACAAGTTTTCTTTCACCAACATCATCCCAGTAAGTTGTTGTGTGGTATCTCTTTCCCTATAGTTCTTTATATGGTGCCATCTGAATATTTGAATGGAAGCTATTGTTATTGGAAAATTTTACCAAAGGTAAATTTTGATCCCACATACCTTGAAAGTCAAGTGAAAAAGTTCTAAACATGTATTCTAAGGCTTGAATAGTCCATTCTGATTGTCCATCGATATGAGGGTGGTAGGTAGTGCTCAAACGAAGTTCAGTATCCAAGGCCTTCTGAAGAATTTTCTAGAATCTTGATGTAAAATATAGGTCATGATCCGAAAAAATCGATAGGGGTACACCATGGAGTATTACAACTTCATTAATATGTAGTATTGCCAAACGTTCAAGAGGTAAATATTCTTTTATAGCATGAAAATGTGCTGACTTGGTAAGATGATCAACAATGACCCGTATTGCTTCATTCCTTATAGGAGTCTTTGGTAGCCCCATGACAAAGTCCATTGTAATACTATCCCATTTCCACTCATGTATGGGAAGATGTTGCATGACTCCTCCAGGATTTTGCCTTCTAGCTTTCAATTATTGACAAACCATACATCTTGACACAAAATCAGCAATCTCTCTCTTCAAGTAGTCCCACCAATAATGTTCCTTTAAATCTCTATACAACTTGGTGCTCCCAGGGTGTATAGATAAATTGGAGCTATGAGCATCATCCACCAATTCCCTTTTTAGATCAGGTATGTTAGGAACACAAATCTCTTCCCAAATTTCAATATTCCATCTTCACACAAAATGTCACTCAATCTCCCATCATTCACAGCTTTAATTTTCTTTTGAAATTCCTCGTCATAAGTCTAAGAACTCTTTATCCTTTCTAGTAAAGATGGTTTGGAAACCATTTGAAAATGTTTTAATGCTTCACCTTCCATGGTTATTCCCATATCCATCTTTACTATATCCATAGATATAGGATCCCTTTCAACTCTCATCTTGTTCAAAACTCAAGGATCCTTTCTACTCAAAGCATCTGCCACTTTATTTGCCTTCACCCAGGTGGTAGTGTATAGTGAAATCATAATCCTTGAGTAGTTCAATCCATCATCTTTGCCTCATGTTGAGTTATTTTTGTGAGAAAATATACTTCAAACTATTGTGGTTAGTATAAATCTCACATTTTTCAATATAGAGATAGTGTCTCCTTATTTTCAGAGCAAAGATTATAACTACTAACTAAAGATCATTAATAGGATAGTCTTTCTCTTGAATTATTAGTTTTCGTGATGAAAAGGCAATAACTCCTTCATTCTTCATAAGGACACAACCAAGTCCTTTCTTTAAAGCATCACTATAAATAAAACACCCATTGTTCCCTGATGGTAGAGTCAAGATTGAATCATTGACTAATCATCTCTTCAGTTCTTCAAAACATTATTCACAATCTTTTGTCCAATCAAATTTAACCCCTTTTTGTGTGAGCTTGGTTAATGCGTTATCCAACTGAGAAACATTTTGGACAAAATGATGATAATAACCTATTATAACAATAAAACTGTGTAACTCAGTTATACTCATCGGTGCTGGCCATTCTTGGATTACCTTGGTCTTTGAAGGATCAACAGAGATTCTGTTCTTAGAGACAATATGGCCGAGAAAAGAAATCTTCTGAAGCCATAATTCATATTTTCTAAATTTCCCATATAATTAATTTATTCTAAGAGTCCTTAGGATAATGCTCAAGTGAATTTCATGATCTTCATAGATTATGGATTATACCAAAATATCATCAACAAATACCACTAGAAAGTCATAAATATATTCCATCAAAACACTATTCATTAGGTCCATGATGATAGAGGGTGCATTAGTCAATTCAAAAGGCATTACTGTAAACTCATAATGCCCATACATGGTTCAAAATGCTATTTTCGAAATGTCTTACTTCTTCACACACAACTGATGATATCCAGATCAAAGGTCAATCTTTGAAAAATATTGAGCACCATGATGTTGGTCGAATAAAACATCAATGTGAGGTAAGAGGTACTTGTTCATTATTGTTATAGCATTGATCTCCTTATATTCAATGCACAAATTTATAGATCCATCTTTCTTTTTAACAAAAAGGACAGGGTCTCTCCATGGAGAAACACTTAGGTGATTAATCCCTTATTAATAAATTCCCCTAGATGTTTCTTTAGTTCAACTAATTCTATAGTGTAAATTCTGTAAGGGGTCTTCAATATGGGCATTGATCCTATAATTAAATCAATGGAAAGCTCAATTTCTCATTCTGGAGGATGTCCAAGTAAATCCTCGGGAAACACATCTACATATTCTTTCACAATAGGTATGTCCTCTATTGGAAAATTATTTTCCTCACCCATAGTTATTTCATTCTCTTCTTCCCAAAAAACTGAATTTAGTAGAGCTACTGGGGTTGGATCTAGATAAGAATCAGGTGGTGACGTTTCTACTCTAAAGATACGGTACTCTTTGTCATCATTGAAAATTGTAACCTCCTTCTTATTACAATAAATTTTCGCATCATGGTCCGAAAGCCAATACATATTGAGGATTATATCAAATTCAATCAAGGGTATGACGATGCGATCATTAGATAAAGAACATTTATATACCCAAATGGGAACTGATTAACAAAAATTTGTTGCGATGATACTTCCCTTAAAAGTTTTGACTGAAAACTCCCTTGTGAAGTCAATTTAAAAATATTTAATTTTCTTAGAAAATTGGGAAGATATAAAACAATGCGATGATCCAGAATCAAATAAATCATTGGCTAAACTTGAGGAAACAATTAAATTACCTACCATCACGTCTTTCGGAGATTCAACCTCAGCATTAGTGGTCTCATAATCTTGGACTTACTCCATTGGCCTTTTTTGAGGTAAGTTCTCTTGAAATTTAGGATAGTCATTTTCATAATTCACCTTTTCTCCAAAATTGTTGCATTCAACATTGACATCCTCTTTCTTTCCCTTGAAATCACGAGCTTGGTGTCCTTTTTCACCACACTTGTAATAGACTCCCATTCATTTCTATCATATACTGGGGTGTTTCTTCCCACATTTACCACAAGATGTATATTAAACTTTTCCCTTCTTCTCCTTACTTCTATTTCTAGAGTGTTCAATAGATCTCTTTTTCTCTTTCTTTGCTTTAAAGTCATAAGACTTATAGAATTCCTTTTCTATCTTGATAGCGCATGAGACTATATCTCATACGATGAGAAGAATTTTGAGACTAATTCTCCTTGGAGAAATGATTTTAACCCATCAAAGAATCGATCAATATTACCCATTGGGTTACGTATATAACCTGTTACATTCCTTGATAACCTTGTAATGTTAGCCTCATACTTTACAACATTTTCATCCTCCTTTTTCCTCAGAATCATAAATTGTCTTTCCATATCCGCTAGATGGTCACGAGGAATTTTTTTTCTAATAAAATCTCATTAAACTCCATCCATTACATGTTCTATACTTCTTCATATTCCATTGTGTTTTGGATTAATAACCACCATTGATCTGCATCTCCCGTGAGGTGATAAAATGCCATGAAAACTTTTTCCCTTTCGCTACTCCCCAAAGCATGAAATATTTTCTCTAAGGAATTTATCCATTGGTTAGACACTAATGTATTTGTGCTCCCATTGAATATTGGTAGTTTTTTCCTCATGAATTGGTCTAACATTGATCCTCCGTGTGGTGGATCAGGGTGCTCTATACGGGTAAGGTTATTATTCATAACCTGAGTGATTTGTTCTAGTATGGTGATAAGATGATCAGAACTAGTTGCTTCACCATCTCCACTATAATTATCTTGAGTAGGAGGGAAATTATTAAATGGATTATGTGTGTTGATATGGTTTCCATTACTTCCACTAGGTTCCATTTCTAAAAAAATGTCATACACTATATTAGTTTATGAATCGCAATACATAATTCTAAACTTGTTAAACAGTTAACATAAATTGAATAGTTTATGGATATAATCCATAATAATAATAAAAAATTAGTATGTATTTACTCCTAAATCCTTCATAATGTATTTTAATGAAAATAGGAATTATCCAAAGCATATCCCCCAAGAGTGTCGTAACCAAGAGTGAAACAATGCCTTTTGTTGTGTACTAGGATACCCTGGGTCAAGCCCAAAACTTCTTGTCAGTGTTTTCACTCCTAGGTAAATCTATTCCCAGAGCCACCTCTACCTGCTCGTATCTAGATAGGGATGTATTTCTTGGAAAATACACAAAATCTCTAAATTACCAAAATTCAAGTAAGTTCTTCTATATCAATCTTCAAAGTCTCTCTTAGGGTAATGTTCTCTAATTAGAGTTTATCTAAATATATTTCTAATAATGTTGATAAACTTTCTCTGATACCAAATGTAACACCCCAACCCTAGTTACCTAGAGTTGGGGCATTATTACATAACATTTGCATGATACAAGGAATCATGTCCCGAAAGACCGATCGGTTTAGTAGACTTAGAAGTACTAGATACATTCATAAGTTTTACATTACATCATGAAATAAAAACATCACAAAAAAAATTTGCCCTTTTGAACACACTTATATCCTTAGCATATCCCTGCATGTCAGCTATAAAATACTTCTTCACAACCTGGAAAAATAAAACATAGAAAGGGGTGAGCTCAGATGATCAGTATCGATAACAATATAGTGGAAACTTTAAAAAATAAGCATAAAAATTTAAGGAAATGTATAAGACTAAAACAAAATCCTTTTAAACGTAAACTTCAGCATAATATGGAATAGATAAAATCAAATAATTTTATTTATTTATTCACATTGATATTCTATAAGTCAAGTAATCACATGCAATATCAATAACCACTTTCATAATGATGGATTGCATAATGCCAGACTTCATAACCACATAGTCAAGGCCTTGTTCCAAGACACTAGTTTGTCTAATGAGACCTACGGATGCATCAAGGATCTATAGCGGGCTCCACCCATCACTTACTAAGTCCAATTAATTCCTTATTTGAATAGGTTTAAATATAACATAAAAATTTGTATTAAAACTAGCATACAAAATGTCAATACTTTATCTATAAACAATGAATGATGTAAAAATAACACATCCATATTCAAACATATCACAAAACCTTCAACAAAATATGAAATATTTGTATCATAATAAATCAACTTCAACAAAGTTTAAAATCCTTCATAGGATGTTGAAATAGATGAAAAGAAAAATATTTAAAATAAATACCTCTTCATATTTTGAAATAATTTAAAGGTAACATAATTATAAAATAAAACATTTATTTTGAAAATATTCTTATAATATTTTATGGGAAGCTTCGACGATGAGATAATTGCAAAAAATAGCCACACCCATCGTATAAGTTAAAAAAAAGACATCCATACCTTAATTTTGTTGAAAAGGACACAAAGTACCTTGTTTGGAAAACAAAAAAAAAGATTCCTTTCAAACCATTTTATAAAAAGTAAAACAATATTATAAACTACTTTAACCTATATTCTAGTAAATAGTAAAAATGTTTTGAAATACATTTTTAAGAAACATGGATGTGGATGATAAAGAGGTCCCAGTAGATACTTATGTAAAAACAACCTTGGATAATTAACAGATTGCAGAATTAACCCTTAACTAGTAATTTTCCTTGGTCAAGGGTAAATTAACCTCCACTATAATAGTTAAATCATTGTTATTAAATTATAAAAGAACTATATACATAAATATGATATCATATATGATCCTCTAATTTTGCATTGTTAATAATATTTCAGTAGTATCATCGTTTCAGGTGTTAATTGATTTGTTTTCATTTATATGATTGGGTAAATAAGCCATGTTTATTATGGATAGGATGTATATGATTCATATAAAGATTTATATTATGTTCATAAAAAATATTTTTAATCCTAAAATGAAAATTATTCTCTAATGATTATGATGGGGAAGGAATCTCATCGCATTCGTGGAGACGGCAATCCGTACCTACTCATGAGCGACAAAATCATTTTATTGATGGTGAAATAACATGTAATTGGATGGTATATCATATACAAAGAGTCATTAACATTTTATATTTATTATTTAAATCAGTTATACTCATTATTATACCCATCCAAATAATTAAGTGTTTGAATAACAAACTACACCACGATGTAGAGACGGTAAGCCGTACGTACACACGTATGGTGACTTTGTCATTTAGAAGATGGGTGGAATAATGAATATGGTTGTACCATATTTATAATAACATAACAGTATGTAGGAGGTACTAGAGTTATTATTCTGGTATGAAAACAAAAATGAAATAGGAAGTGGAATATGAAAAGAACATGAAAGATGGTGGTGAAATTATAGCATCTTCTTCGGGTGTTTCCTTTTGAGTTGATCAAAAGGGATCCTTAGTTTGAATTTCTGATCAAAGTAAGGAATATAATTTTATGTGATGGAATATGGGATGATATTTGGGCCAGGTTTGGATGATCCAAATGGCTTTTTAGGTATTATTTTGAGAGAAGGGGAATTTCCCTTTTATAAGAGGGGTGAGGGTCACTTTAGGAAAAGATTAAAAATATTATTTTAAAATTTAAACCATATCAGTTTTTAAAGGATACAAAATGCTTTATTTAGAGGATAAGGTGGGAATGGGTCTAAAAACTCTCAAACAATAGGTTTTATATAGGTTTATGTGACCATATTAACCATATCTTTTAGATTTATCTCTTAGTTAAATAGTTTGACATTTACCATGTCTCTTTGTATTTTTATATTATATGGATAATAAACATACTATAAAATACCAAGAGAACCCAAAGTGGTTAATAATTAACATATATAACCTTATCTATGTTCTATGTCCGAAACATATATATTTTTGGAATATTATATCGATTAATAATATAGTATTTGTTGTAAAAGCTCAATTATGACAATTTCGACACTATTTAGTATTTGATTTTATTGAAAGCCATAAAAACTTTATCACTTCGAATAAAATTTATTTAATGAATTCTAACATGTCATATTAACCAATAAAATTAGTGTAATTCATCAGAAGTTCAATTTACATTCATTTGGATATTTATAATATCAATTATTTAAATATGTCATTAATAAGTTAATTACTGCACTATCGTTGTGTCATAAATAAATTAAATATTTTAAAATATAAAAATTATAAATAAAATACCATTATGTAGGAAATTGTTTTATATTTCTAATTAATATTGTAGAATTTATATTATGCTTATTCCTATATAAAAAATGGTTCAGTTATTAAACTTTGAATTTAAGTCTTTTAACTCTTCTTTAAATAAAATAATAATAAATGTATTAATCTAATCCAAGTGGAAAAAAAGATCATTTTTTATTCCTAAGGTTGTTTTGGGTTTTATTACACCTATCCAATAGAATTAGGATATCTGTTAGGATAATTATAATATCAGTTTTACTATTAATTACCCGATTTACTTTTAACTGTGGTAAAAATAAAAGTCAAAAGTTACTATTAACCAAATTTTATTTTCATCTTATTGAAGAAAATTTTACTTAATGATATCAACTGCATATCTTATATTTTTTAAATTCAACTCACATAAGTGGTAAAATTATATTTTATGCAAATTTTTAAATGATCTTAGAAGGTGGGTAAAAATGGTAAAAAGTTCTAAAAAAATTTATATATATAAACTTATAATAAAATTACTTCGATGAATTGAATTGAAAATATATAAGTATTATGTATCTATTTTTATCTAAAATAAATTAAAACAAAATAACTAATTATTTAAATAAAAATTCGGTCTTAAAAAACAACACAGTGTTTTTCCCTATTCATCAAAAATTGAATGTTCGCAGAAAAATACCAAAAATTCACTCTAAGATAATTTTGATATTCCATATCCAATAATGAAGTCCATTTTGAAAATTAAAACTTATAAAATTTCGAAAAGTGGGTATTAATATTTTTAACAGCTATTTTCATTGGTTGTGGTGTGTTAAAACTCCAAGTAGCGTACAATGAAAGCTACTTCATTATTCAAAGGGAAACATACCATGGAATCTTGGGGTGTTACAATCAGGTTGGGCATGGCCCGAGTTACTTGGATGGTGAGGTCATTAGACTTTAGTGGCATGGTCATTGGGACACTAGGTGTTAGATTTGTTGTGGCTTGGGTATTATTTTGGTGATTACTGCTCACCCGGAACATTGAGTAGTGTGCACAAATAGAGACTCCATGATGAGGTGGTTTTGGCCACTCATGTGTGTAGAGGCCCCCATTAGTTGCAGTTTATGTACTATTGGTTTGGGGGTGCTTTCCGTAGGAATCCATGTGGAATGTGAGGTTCCTTTAGGTTATAGTGTTGAGGCTATCATGATGGGGGAAGAGGCTTTCCGTTATTTGAGGGCAGACATCGTTGTCTATCCGATTACTTTATTTGAAGGCAGACATCATTGTTCCTCTGGTTACTATTTATGGACTGGCATCACTATTCTCTCAAGCTACTATTTCTTGGGTTTTCCCTCGGGATGTGAGTACTTGAGACACACGGTGTCAAGGGGCACATGGTGCAATATTACGTGTTAGAGATTCCAGCATTGGCCGAAGCAGGTGACACTCCATGGTGGTTTCTAAACACTGGGGGAGTTTGTATTTTTTTTTGTGCATCGTATTGTTTACTATTTTCATTATAAATGCATGCCTACAAAAACACTTATATTAGGTACACACCATTGTGTGGTATCCTACTGAGATTCTTGTCACACCCTGCACGGGCCCTTCAGGACGCGTATAGACTTTATGGAATTATGTGTAGGAAAGAGGCCAGCTTCAGGAGATGGACTTCTTCAGCAATTGCATGGAGATGATATAAACCATGAGGTCTTTCCAAGATAGAGTTTATTTTGTTTTTATTTCTTTCCAGTATCAGCATGCTTACCTCGTTATTATAGCTACAGTTGGTATGTCATTGGCGCCTTTTGTATATTGAATTGATATAGATTCATGATTGGTTTTTTAGTTGTTGTTACTAGTGGTTCATCATGAAGTTGTGTTTAATTTCCACTGCACTTGTCTATATATTGCTTCCACTATTTATTGATATTGGATATGTTTCTGCTATACGGGTCTGGTTCGAGTCTGCTTAGTCGTTTACTTCTACTGCATGTCATTTATCATTACTCAGACTAGTACAATTATTATCCTCTAAGAGGGAATAAACTCCCCACTATACCCATCAAACACTTGCTACTAGTCAGCAACCTTTGTCATTCGGGGAGGTGTGTCTAAGGTAAAAACAACAGACCCATTTAGCACCATCTGGGTGGCTGTTCGGGTCTGGGTCGTTACAAAGTGGTATCATAGGAGTTCTTGATAGGGATTTAGTAGCAGTTTTTTTAGAAACTAATGATATTGGGGCTTCTATTTTTATTTCTACAGGTTTTACTATTTGGGATTTGGTAGAATGTAGATAGGTTTTGATAGGAATTGGGTTTCTAGCTTTTTCTTGGGTGCCTATAGCCCCAGGTACAAGGGTTGGACCAAATTTCCATGGGTGGGAATTTCTATTTGATTTTACTCAGATTACAGTTTATATTATTTCCTCTTTGGTGGATCACTTGGTGTGTGATGTTATTGATAGTGATATGTGAACCTTAGCCCGGTGTGGTAACAGAGAATTAGACCTCAGCCTGGTATGGAATGGTTATTTGTTTGGATTTTAATAGGCACATTTTTAGGGAATTTCATTTTCATAACTACACGTATACTTTGTGAAATGATAATTCCATGCCAATAATATCAAATTTCCATGATTCGTATGCTTTTCAATGTGAATAGGTGAAATTATTGATATAATTTATTTTTGATATAAATTTATTATGCCATGCTCTATATATTTGTATAATTTCATGTGGATGGGTATTTTGGTCAGGCTCTTGTACGAGTAGGCATGTACTATGGTTGAGGTGATTTTGATCACTAGGATTGGGTGACATGGTTGTTGGTTTGATGCATTGTTGGTTGTAGATATGGGCATGGCCTGAGGTACTTTTGATACTTGGATCTGTGAGGGTGTGTAAGGAGGCCATGAGGATGGGATTCCATGGGCATGGGTTGCGATAGGGGAGAGTAAAGCTAGTAGTTATGCGTTGCTTTTTACTACTTTTCCTATCTTCATGAATATATTGTTATATATATATATATATGGACTGTCTGGCCACTTATGGTATTCAGCGAGTTCCTTTTAGTCGACTTAGATGGAGTGTCAGGCGGGAGATGGTACAGTGCCATAGGAGCAGAATCCAGTTTAGGATCCGGTGTAGGAAGAGCATGAGCTGTAGGTAGAAGCTCAGGGACCGGAACATGTCTAGGATCTAGTGCAGGTAGGACAACAACAGGTTCTGGTAGCATTCGGACCAATGCTCGACAGGCATCTCCGTGCTATCCTGGTACGTGTCTTTCAGGGGATCAGCAGAGGCGCATAGGGTACAGAGCTATCTATTCCATATCTGATGTGGGAGTCCCAGTCGTAGCACTCACCACTTTTTCAGGGTGAGGGTGGTACACAGGCCACTGTGAATTGGATAGAGAGAATTCAGATGTTCTTTGAGCCGCTCGAGACACCTCTAGGGCAGAGGGTCAAGTTGGTGAGATACATGCTGTGAGGAATGGAAAAGTGATGGTGGGATGTTCAGGTTTAGGATCGCTTGCACAAGGGACTAGTATGGAAAGACTTTGAGGAAATTTTTTTTTGAGAATTTTTAACAAGAGACACTGAGGGCAGAGAGAGATCAAGAGTTCTTGAACCTTCTGTTGGGAGACATGTCCATTATAGACTATGTAGCTACTTTCACTAAGTTGTATCACTTTGCACCTGGTATGGTTAGTGACGACTCAGCAAGGCTGAGGCACTTCGAGGATCGCTTACGACACACCATTCAGATCCAAGTAAATGTATTAAGGTTGGGTTCATTCTCAGAGGCGGTAAATTAGGCGCTCATAGTAGAGGGCAACCAGATGGATATGCCCTTGGTTGGCCAGGAGACAGCTTCAGGTGATGGTTCAGATAAGAGGAAGCGAGGATGGGATGAGTTCCAGCAGGGCAATCTGGACAAGGAATCAGCTAGAACACCTCGTAGTAGTTCTTCATTGGTTTACATTCAGTGTGGATAACCAGGGCATGTTCAGACTCTGTGTGATTGGATTCCAAACGAGTGTTGGGCTTTTGGACAAATCGGACATTAAAAAGGTTCTTCTGGAAGCCTTTTCAGACAGCTAGAAGGAAGGGACCAGGATAGACTGTGGAATCTAGAGTTGGTTTAGGTTCAGTACTAGGAGAGGGTAGTCGAGCTTCAGTTTCACTTGGAGGAGATGGTAGAGACAGTGGGACCCAACTGAGGGGTCAGTAGCCAGTTACTGGGGAAGCACCACATTGAGGTCAGAAATCAGGTAGTCGTACTTCAGGTCAGGTGCATGCTGTGGAGCTGACATGGGCTGAGTAGGATGGTGAGATGACAATAGTTTTAGGTACACCACGTGTGTGGCCATGACTTTCATGTTTTTTTGGAATGATCTATTGAATCATGTCTGTTTTTAGTGCACGAGGTGCACTGGATTTATGTGGACTGACTAGATGCTGGTTAGTGGGATTGACGCCATATCGGGTGTGTGATATATTTATATATATTTATGAGATGTGTGGCATCAGGGCATTGAGGAAGTGGGTTAATTGAGGTGCAATGGGAATCCGGGCATCAATGATATGTGTTACTTGAGATGTCATGGAATCGGGGCCTCAAGAATGCATGCTACTTATGGTTCATGGGATCAAGTTTTATTTTGACCGTCTATGGGATACTGGACCTCGTGGAGGCGGACACCGATGCGGTATGGGATATGTTTGGGGTGATGAGAGCGACATGGGATCACCAATGAGGCGCATGGGTGACAATGCGTCACAAGAGGACCATGAGTCTAGAAACCAATTAGTGAACCCTTTCATTGTTGAGTTTTTTAGGGTTGAGACCGAGTTAAGAAATTCTTAAGGTGGGGAGCCCTTTGGGGAAATTTACCAGATCCTTTAAGTTTGGGTAATTCAGGGCTGTTATGATAGGGGTGGCATGTTTGGTGCCATCTTCGAGTTTTTTTATAGCTCGGGAATGAGCTATGATAAGGTGGGGAGATTGTAAGAACCCGAGTTTTTAGAACGGGTAAAAATACTGACCCTATTTGAATTTTTGACTTGTTTCTGAAAAAACTGGGAAAATATGGGAAGTTCTATAAATTTATAGACTACACGATATGTATGGTTTAGGCATGTACCTGTCGTGTGCTCACCGAGTACATTCCTTGTGTTGGACATTTAATAATTTCCTAATACACGGTGTGTAGTTTTTCTTGACACATGGTGTAACCTTATTTCTTCGTACTGGCTGAGTTCAAGCTGCGTGTCGACCCGTGTGGAGCATTCAAGCTGTGTGGCTACCTCCGCTTAAGTCAAAGTACATAAAAGGCTACTACACATAATTTATTCCTTTACACATTCCATGTATTTTTATTTTTATTAGCTTAAATGAAAGAGTGTTGCATCTTATTTCAGAAAACCTATTCTTCATCCCCAACATCAGAACAGTTCCACTACGGTTACCTGAAGAACATCCCTTTTCCAAGAATCTTCATCCAGAGTCTATTATTCAATGTATCAATTGTTGGGAGATCACAACAACGAGGCTAAAACCACCCACCCTGTTCCGTTCTTAATCCTTTGCATTTCACGTGGCAATTTCCATCTGAGTGGAATTGTTGTGATTTGATGGAAACATAGATCTATGAATATTGGCTTTGAATTGGATCTTGATATTGGACATTTCTATGTCTACAAGTCTCAGGTGAGTGGTGCATACCTCTTTTTGTGTTTTCTCAGACTTTTGGGTGGTGCAACCTTTGGCGTGTTTTCAGGTATTTGAACGTGACCCTATTTTACCTATTTTGTCATGTTTAATTGTTTATTTGACCGATGGGATGCCTTTGTGTATGCCCTGTTACCAGTCGTTCTCAAGCGGGGTCGGATGAGTGGTCGTTTCTCATCAGGGTGAGTGGTCGGGGATTCCAAAATGGTTATAATTGAATTGTATTGTTATAAACTGTTGAGTTTAGATTATTAAACCTTGATATGAATTGTTAGAGGCTTTAAAGTCCTCAGTGCTGGTATGGGACATCACTTAGTCAGTGAATTTCAACTGTTTAGATTTTTTTTCCTATTTAAAATTAATTATTTTGATTTTATATGTAATTGATGAAGTTCATATGCTGGAACCCTTATGGTTGTGTTAGGCATGGACCGGATATCCTTGAGTGGTGATGATCACAGGTTGGGCTTGGCCTCAGTTACATTGGGTGGTCCTGAAAATGGGATTGGGAATCATGGATATCAACTTGAGACAGGGGGACTATCAGGTGGGGCATGGCCCGGGTTACTTGGATGATGAGGCCATCAGACTTGAGTGGCATGGTCTCAGGGACACGTGGTGTCAGAGGTGTTGTGGCATGGGTACTATTTTTTTGATTACCGCTCACCCGAATCATTGATTAGTGTGCACACAGAGAGACTCCGTGATGAGGTGGTTTTGACCACTCGTGTGGATATAAGCCCCCTTTAGTTTTAGTTTAGGTCCTATTGGTTTGAGGGTTATGGCCATAGGAATCCACGTGGAGGGTGATGATCCTTTAGGGGATAGCATTGAGTCTATCGGGTTGGGGGCAGAGGCTCTCTGTTATTTGAGGGAAGACATCATTATTGCTCCAGTTACATTATTTGAGGGCAAACATCGTTGCCCCTCTGGTTACTATTTGAGGAAAACCATCACTATTCCTTCGAGCTACTATTTATTGTGAATGCCTTTGATACATCGGTAGTTGAGACACATGGTGTCAGGGGGCACATGGTGCCGGATTACATGACAGATATTTTGGCGTTGGCTAAAGTAGGTGACACTCCATGGTGGATACTGAGAACCAGTGGAGTTTGTGTTTGTTTATGTGCATCGTTCAATTTACTATTTTCATTATAAATGCATGCCCGCTTAAACGCTTATATGAGGTACACACCATTGGGTGTTATCCTACCGAGATTTATCTCACACCTTGCATGGGCCCATCAGGACATGTGCAGACTTTGTGGAATTACGTGTAGGAAGGAGGTCAACTTCAGGAGTTGTACTTATTTAGCTATTGCATGGAGATGGTATGGACATTAAGGTCTTTCCTAGCTGTATTTTACTTTTTTTATTTACAGTATTAGCATTATTACCTTTTTATTGTAGCTATAGTTGGTTAGCCATCGACTCCTTTTAAATATTGACTTGATATAGATGCATACTTGGTTGTTTAATAGTTGTTACTAGTGGTTTATCAAGATGTTGTGTTTACATTCCATTGTACTTGTCTATATATTTCTTCTACTATTTATTGATATTGGATATGCTTCTTCTCTGCAGGTCTGGTATGAGTCCGCTGAGTCATTTACTTTTGTTGCATGTCATTTATCATTGCTCGGACCAACACCATTATAATCCTCCGAGAGGTTATGGCCTCCCCACTATACCCATCAGAACCTCGCTACTATTCAGAATCCTTTGGTGTTTAGGGAGGTGCACCTAAGGTAGTAACACCCGACCCGTTTAACACTGTTTGGGTGGCTGTTCCGGTCCTGGTCGTTACAAAATACACCTGAGCTTAATATCACAACATGCGCCTTGTGCATAACCTCATCTCATTGTCCCATAACAAATATTCATTTAGTAATCAAATAGTTTAAAAGATCCACCATAGCTCATATTTAATGTATCATATATATGGTATTGTACCTTAAGCTGGCACATCCCATACAATGAGTAATGTACCTTGATCCATCACAACCCATACAAATCATAACTATAGTAATCCTTTGGATAAAATATCTAGAGTTACATGAATGTGAAAAAATAAAAATAAATTATATACCTCTAGACATATATATGGGAAAAACCCATAGAAATGCCATCATATAATACCTCTATGGTAAGAGAGTAAGTACAGAGGTGGTAGTCATCTATTTATCCCCCACCAATATAGATGTTTGGGAAAACACCCTCCCAAAGTCCACAGGGTGTTAGTCTTCCAACCATAATGGGTGGGATATAAAATGAAATCATAAAACATATAGGATATAACATATCTCAAAACCACACTATGGGAATTACCTACACCTAGGATCAACTACAACTATCATCACTCAGACACAAGATTTCCACTACTAGAGACTAGATATCCTATAAGCACATAAGAATTTAAGTGGCCTACATTAAATTAATTATTAAATTTTTTAAGAAAATAATATTATTTTAATTATTAATTATCCATTTAATAACATTAATCTATTTAAAATTAAGTAGAAATCAATGTGAAGTCCCTTCCCATCAGGAATAATCCAACAAAGTCCACAATTTCTCAAGATTACCAATATTTTCATTCTAAGAAAAAAATGAATGGGATAAAAATTTATTAAACATTATTATCATTACATTGTTATAAATACTCTAGGATTCATCCTAATATACCATAAAAATAGACACAAAATAAATAACATCCATATATCTCAAGTAGTGGGGAAATGAATGTTGATAAACAATCAACCCATCCATCCAACTTTTAAACAGATTCATTATCAACAAAGCATTTCCTTTTTAAGAATAATAATAAACAATCAATGATTTAGTACATTAAATAATCTATGTTTCTATCCCCAAAACCCTCATGAATATTACTATACATCTCTCTATCATAGGTGTCAACTACTTCTACAACATCAAGCCTCTTCACCCATATTTCATCATCCATCCCATGCTCATATCACCTTACATCACACAACAAGGATCATATCTAGAGTGCATGGAAGGTAATAAAACAAAAAATAATGTCAATAGAGAAAATATACCCTAAAAGTAGAATTTAGACTTTATATGAAAATAGGATCACTCATCCCTAAACACAAAGACATCAATACTTTAAACGAAAATGAGGAATCTTTTCCCTATACACAAGGCATTCATCTTTCAAAAAAAATTATAACTCTCGACCATAAAAATTTAACTTTTTCAAACAACCTGTTTTAATTCCATCTTTATTTAACAAATTTAATTATAACAGGTTCCATATATGAGTAACATAAGGTATCAAAAATATAAATTTATAAAATTATTTAAATATTATTCATATAATTTTCTTGTTTTAATAATATTTAGAGAATAAAAATTATCATTTAAAATTCCTTTTTATATTTTACAAAATTAACAATAATTATAGCTTCATGTTCATTATCCAATTTCAAAAAAAAATCATTGAAAAACATATTTAATTTGACATTCATTTTGCTTCAATTTTATTTCCATAAAAATTACAGGAAGAATTGTTTCATTACAAATGCCTCTTTAATTATTTACCCAAAAAACAATTAAAAGCATTACAATATTTAAAAATTTCATCACTAATTACATGATAACCCAAGAATAAAAAACATGTAAAACAACATAACATAGATAGAATATTATATAGTAAAACAAAAGGAATATTTTTATCATAGTGGAAGAAATCAACAAAATTTGATGGATACAAACATAAACTATTTTCATTAAACTAGTTTAATATTAATTTGATTAATTCCATGACCATACAAAGGGAGAAACCATTAGTAATTTAAAATTTTACATAAATAAATAGGATAAGTAATAAATTCCCTACCTAAAAATCTTGTAATGCTTTTCAACAGAACAAAAAAAAATATATGGATCACTGATCACCTTTATCACAAGGAAAATAACATATCCCAAGTATTTCATTCCATAAACACACCAATTAAGGACAAATAAAAATCTATTATAATGGTAGAGATCATCCACTATAACATTGAAATAAGAAATGTGAGTGAACCAGAAAAAATAGAGGGAAACCACTAAAAGAGAAGGTAAAAATCACCTGGTATCACCATAGATCAAACTCAAGAATCGAGGGATTTTTCTATAATTAAATGTGATTTCAAACCATGAAAAATAACTCTAGGGTGTCTGGGGTTCAAGATAAAGGAGTGAGAGAAAAGTGGGATTTAGGGCCTCAGGGGTGTTTATAGCCAGACTTGTTTTTAGGGACCATGATGTATCCCCTAGGACCACACCATAGAACTACTTGATATAAGGTATACTATATGAATTCCCAAGGTACCACACTACAACCCCCTTGTTCAAATCATGCATTTGAATAATACGAAATAGATCTAGAAGGATCCTATTTATCATAGGGGATGAACTATGACACAACCTATAATCCATAGGATAATAATAAAATTTGGATGAATTTATAAATTCCCCTACACTACGACCTCCTCAATCCATGCTATAGTGTTATACCACTAGATAAGGTCCTATATCATAGACAACCACTATGGTGATGCTACCCTAAAAAATGAAACTGTTCTAAATACCATCTCTTAGGACCCTATACCATAGCTTGGAGACCACACCACATCTATGACTGATTTGAATGTGGATTCCCAAGGTTCTATGATAAAGCTATCATCTCCACACCATGGCCACCTACCCTATGGTTCATCATAGGGCTCTATTGTGTAGAATATGAATTTTCATCTTAACACCTTCTTCTTCACCCTGAAACACCTTGCAAATACTTTGAAACTTCGCTAGGAAACTCTAAAGGACAAAAATCAAAAATGAATGGGCAACTATGGTTAGGTCCTTTGTAGTGTGTATGTGTATGTGTATGTGTATGTTTTTGTGTATTGTAGGTGTATGTTTATGTGTAAGTGTAATTGTATATGTATGTGTATGTGTATGTGTATGTGTATGTGTATGTGTATGTGTATGTGTATGGGTACGTGTATGTGTATGTGTAAGTGTATGTGTATGTGCATGTGTATGTGTATGTGTATGTGTATGTGTGTGTGTGTGTGTATGTGCATGTGTATGTGTCTATGTCTATGTATGTGTTTGTGTATGTGTATGTGTCTGTGTATGTGTATGTGTATGTGGATATGGATGTGTCTGTGTATGTGTATGTGTATGTGTATGTGTATGTGTATGTGTATGTGTATGTGGATGTGGATGTGTATGTGTATGTGGATGTGGATGTGGATGTGTATGTGTATGTGCATGTGGATGTGTATGTGTATGTGCATGTGTATGTGTAGGTGTATGTGTATGTGTATGTGTATGTGTATGTGTATGTGTATGTGTATGTGTATGTGTATGTGTATGTGTATGTGTATGTGTATGTGTATGTGTACGTGTATGTGTATGTGTATGTGTATGTGTATGTGTACGTGTATGTGTATGTGTATGTGTTGGTGTATGTGTACGTGTATGTGTATGTGTCTGTGTATGTGTATGTGTATGTGTGTGTGTGTGTGTGTGTGTATGTGTATGTGTATGTGTATGTGTATGTGTATGTGTATGTGTCTGTGCATGTGTCTGTGTATGTGTATGTGTGTGAATGTGAATGTGTGTGTACCTGTATGTATAAGCATATGCATATGTGTTTGTGTAAGTACGTAATGATTATGTCTGTTTATTCATTTAATGTTGTTGATTCATCTCTAATATTTTTCGGTTCTAATATTTTCTTTAATTTATTCATGTTAAATATTTGTTCATTTAATATTTTATTAATATATTCAAAATTTATAGTTAGTTATACATCTTTTAATATTTATAATTTTAAATAAATAATTATAGTATCAATTATTATTAAAAATTCTAAAGGTTAATAAATAATTATATTGGTTGTAAAAAAATCAATACAATACATAAATCAATAATTAACACCAATATTATTATTTATTCATTCATTTTTATTCAGTTTTTATATGTTTGTAATTCATGTAAATAATGTTATGAATTCAATTTTTAAGTTTTTCTGTGATTTATTAAATTTTATTTATTTTTTATTAATATTATTTCATTTAATATTTATTTTTCATTATATACATATATAATTATATATTAGATATTAGGGGTACAATTAAAATGAAGGACAAACAAACCACACACTCACAGGCTGGAAGTGCATGTCATAGACCCACCAAGTGGTAACCGACCCATCAAGATTTTTTTATTAATTATAATAGGCCCACAAACCACATTATATGGAGTCTGACACCGTGCATGGCTCACAATTCCTATTTATGTTCTAATTAATCTTACGAATTCATTTATTAATTTTTTATGACCAATTTAATTTTGTAAAATCATTTTTAATATCATTTCATTTAATATTATTTATTCAATTATAATATCAATTGATTTTATTTTTAATTTGACCATTTTTAGTATTTATTTATAAATATTTATTTAAATTGAGTTAATATTTTCAATATGTTTGTAATTTATATCATTAATATTTTTATTTATTTTTTTATTGAGCTTTAATATTTTTAATATTTTTTAAATTTATAAAATTAATTTATCAAAATTAATTTTTTAATGTTTTATTAATTGAAGTAGTTTTTATTTTTTATATTTAATAATTTATTATTTATATAATTTATATTATTTATTTATTCATTTTTATGTGTTTGTATTTTATGTAATTAATTTTATGAATTCACCTCTTTGATATATGTTGTTTAATTTATTTAAAGTTATTTATTCATTTTTAATATTAATTATTTTAATATTATTTATTTATTTATAATATTTATTATTTTTTAATATTTTAATAAAATATTCATTTTTAAATAATTAATATTTTATGTGCTCGGAGCTGTTGTTGAGTGGTACTCACGGATGACCACCACATCATAGTGATAATGGTTCGAATCTTCATAGCCCCCGTGGGGATTTATGACGAGGTCATTGATGCTGGAAGACAGTGATGCATGTAGTGATTTAGGAAAGTGGTGTTGCAGGGCCGTGATGCTAATGAAGCATAGAGCCTTTAGGTCAGTAAAAATGGTGGGCCTTTAGGCTTTTTATTGGTATGTCAATCCACTATACATTCAAGTCATGTAATGGATAACCCTTAGACTAGTTAAAAATGGGTGTTTCATTTTTTTAATAAAAATGGTCTTGACTCCAAACTATTTTTAATTTATATGTTTGTAATTTAAATAATTCATTTATTTAAATTAATTTTTAATAATTTTTTTAAATTTAAATTATTATTATAATTATTTTTTTATTACTTTTTATTTATATAATTAAAATTATTTATTTATTCATTTTTACTCCTTTGTTTCAATGCTGGGTTAAATGTTCTTAAAAGAATATTTTATCAATGCTAAAAATTAATCACTAAGAAATACCACTGTTATCTATTATTTTTAGTGCAGATAAAAGTGATGATTTATTAGTGCTAAGAAAGGGAAGGCAAAGTGATATTTTTTAGCACTTATATTTTTAGCATTAATAAAATTATATTTAAACATTTCTTTTCAATAACAGCTGATAAAACCTCTTTTCCTTTTTTTAAAAATAAACCTAAGAAGATTGCATCTTCCTTGTGTCACATTCACAATCTTGCAGAAATGAAACTCTATTGTAGCTAATATTGATTGATTTGGACAAATTCAACCTCAAAGCATAAGGTATGAAATATGGAACTTGTTTTTAAGGATTCGTAGTCAATATTTCATGTGTTTTTTCATGATTTTGTGTGTGTTTATATTCCCCCTTGCTCATATAGAGCACTCAAACTCATTTTTTTAATGAATTAATCCTCCAAACTGAAGATATGATGTTCCAAGATAGTTTTTCAGTATTTTTAATCCATATTTAATGTATTTTTCAAGATTTTTTGGATTTTACCTCCAAATTTTTGTTTATAATGGCTCTTACCTTACATGTTATTATATAACCAATTTTTTTAATTGTTATTCCCTATTTTTTTGTTAAATATATCCTTTTAGGGTGATTTCCATTTTGGTTCCCATGTCTTGCCTGATTTTTGTTATTTTTTTTGTTATTAGACTTTATATAAATAAATATAGACTATAGATAGGGATTTCCTAAAAAAAATTAAATTTTTTATTTAATATTAATCGAAAATTTAAATGGGGTTCACTTGAATGAAAAAATATTTTGATCAATTAGGTGATGAATTAATATCTTGGGTAAATTTTAGATATGAAATATATGTGTGTAATGTTATAAATAATTGTATTCCATATAAATATTAATTGATTTGAGATTATTCCTCATAATATGGTTTGGGTTAAACTAGTAACTATATTTTTAATGATAATGGTTGAAGAGTGTGATTAATGGGTTTTTATAGAAACAGGAATCGATATTTGATGTTTTCTTAGATATATATATATATATTTGTGTTTTATTTGTTTTTATATGTATTAGTATAAAAGTATATTTTTTTATTTGTGTGTGTTTGTGTATTTATACATCATTGTGTGTATTTGTGTGTGTGTATATATAAGTTTTTATTTATATATTAATATTAGTTTATATTTTATTAAAATAAATAAACATCCATGAAAAAGTACATCACATTATATCACCATGATATTCATGAAGTTATCTATTCCACACTAGGAAAACTTTCTACACCAAGAGATAAGACTGAATTTATTCCAAAAAATAGGCTTTGTTATATCATCATGTGTGTGTTTGGATCAATAAGAACACAAGAAAGTGGTGTTTCATTGTACCTTTCAACCTTACCATATGATTTTGGTATTTATGAATTTGTATTTATTTTGAAACAAAAATATTGAATCACTAAAATGATCCCAAATATCCAATAACTATATAAGAAATAATCTTTTAAATTTTATTAACTTTTTTTACCAAAATTGATGGAGTGATTACCCAAGTGAATAGTTTACCAACAATAGAAAGTGGTGTGGTACTGTATCATAACACAATCATTTGAAAGATCCATAGTATAAGGGTGTATTAAAAGGAAAAATGACTATTAAACATGGTTCAACAAATTTTGATTTAAGATTAAGCTTCTTATATTAATTTGGGATTATCAATTAGAAATAATTACATTCACATTAAACCAAGTTATATGAATAAAAACTCAAAATATTCTATATGTGACGTAGAATTGAAAGGATCCATATTTTTTATAAGTATTTCGTTTTTATGGTGACCTCTAATAACATCTGAGGGCCTTGATGAACTTTGAGTATGTGAACTGACTATAGATAATGATATCCATTTTAAAATAATACATTATTATCTACCTTGATGAATCCATTGGAAAAAGATATTTATTTAGGATATTTTACTTCTTATAAAAAAGTATTATAATACATTAAATTCATATAATTCATGGTCTTTATATTCTTTAACAAGTTATTGATTCAATGAAAATTTATATCAAATATGATTACTATATGTGTGTATATATAAATAATATCTTTTAGGATTCTATTCTTATATATATTTTTTATTTTTTTAAATAGAAATACTACTAAATCAAATAGAATGAATATGAATAAAAAAAGGATGGATTTCAATCATACAATAAAAGATTATGAGAATGGGGTGATAGATATCCTCATGTTTTCAAAGGATCATGCATTTGAAAATCATCATATCCCTTTTATGTTTTTATGTGGTTATTATTCAAGAATAATTAGTCCAATGGAGTTGGAAGAACTCATTATCTATAATGGAATAGATTGAAGTAAAAACATTTGGAATGAAGATATGGAATAATTTAATACAGCTAGTAATTTAGAAACCACTGCTTTTTATGGATCATATGATATTATTATATGTATTAATGATAATGAAAACCTTGATTAGGATATGATTACTTGTGTAAATGATTTGGCATACTGTATTGAGGAAATGAAAATGAATGTTAATTGTGTACTTCGGGATTATCAAAAACTATTTTAAAAGTTAAATAGATATGCAAAGATTCCATTGTATAATAGCTATACTAAATTTAAAAAATTTAGCTATACTGAATCTATATAATGTAAAAGTTGGATACTAATTGAGTGACACAAGTTTTATTGAACTACTTTTTCTATTGAATGATATACTACCAGAATATAATGATATTATTTGTTGAACATATGATTTTGAACTAATGTTACGTTCAATAGGTATGGTCTCTAAAAGAAATGATGCTTAAACTAAGGATTATATAAAATTTTTAAGGACCATGAATCACTTAAATAATTCCCAATATTTTATGCATCTCAATACATGAAATATAAATCAATTATTTTTAAAGTATTATGATACATTTCATTAATTACATGGTTTATGTACCTATATTTTAGTAAGGAGATTCCAAGAAAATTGGAAAGGAACACAGATACATGGAATTCAGATGGAAAAAATCTTCAACTAGTAGAATCTCATTCGTGGAAGAAAATTGATCTTGAGTATCCGAAATTTGTAACCGAATCGAGATTACTTTATTCTTTCCTATCCACATATTGATTAAAAACTTTTTGTTTACAAATAACACTCATAGTACATGTCCAATTATTCTAGTAAATTATAACTTTTCACCATGGTTATACATGAAGTGGAAAAACATTACGTTTTACCTAGTTATATTAGGACCAAATCAATTGGGCATTGATATTGATGTTTATTTTTATCTTCTGATTAAAGACATGAAATTAATGTGGGATTCAACTATTATGTTGTATAATGCCTAAATAAATAAAGATTCCACATTAAGATACATTTTTTATAAGACAATAAATGAATTTCCTACTTATTGAAATATTTTATGATATAACATTAAAGGAACTCAAGGGTGTACCATTTATGAAACAGTTATACACTAAATTAGGTTGAAACATTTCTCAAATACTGTGTTTCAAGGACATTGAAAATTTCTACACCAACAACAGAAATACCGATCTTGAATGACATTATTTGAAGGTAATTCAAAAGAACTTAAATCCTTATATTTACCACTATATAAAAATGTAAACGATATAGACACCGCTTTTTGTAAATATTCTCTGAATAATATTATAAAAATGGTTGTAAAAATGTATTTTTACATATTTTCATATTGAATTTTGTTGTACATTAGAAATTTTCTTTATTTTATGCATTTATGAAAACATGTATGTGTTCGGTTCATTTTCACATTAAAAAATGCACCGAAAAAAACAAAGATTAACCTTAAGGCTATGTTGGACATGGTTGACATGGGGATATAGGAAGCGTTGGCACCCGTCAAGAGAAAATGATGGAATTTTCTTCCTCCATCTATATACACTCTTTCCTGGAAAGAGATTCATTATTCAACATCCAAAATAATTTAAATATTCTATATGAGTATTCATCATATATCAAGAATATATTTTCAATGACTGATTTAAAGTTAAAGGTATTTAAATCACATGACTATCAAGTTTTGATGCAAGATCCAATGCTTGTAGCTTTACATTACATTTTCCCTAAAAATTTATTTCATACATTATCCATGATTTCTTTCTTATTTGTATCCTTATGGAATGAAGTTATAAACTATTGAAATTTATAACTAATGAAAAGGAAATTTCTATCATATTATGTGAATTGGTGATGTTCTCCTTGTCATTATTCTTTGATATGATGGTTCAAGTGTTTAAAGTGATCATGCAATGTGGTAATGTACATTATAGATTGATGTAACCCATTTAATGATTTATGAATATCTTCAAAGTTTATGTAAAAAATTGATTTCATCTAGAAAGATGTATTGTGATTCCATATATTTTTGAGGAATCCTTTGAATTTTGTATCTATTACATGTCTATTGTGGAAAGCATTGGTCTATGAAAATATCATCACAGAGGGTGAATTATGGGTGAAAGAATTTCTAGAATAGATTCTTTCACAATTACAATTAAGGAGTGTGTGTAGGATAACCATTATCTTTTGCTTATATTTAAGAGGGAGAGACATATACTAAAACTCATAATGAAATTATAAGAAATTTGAATCCATCAAGGGATAAAATCTAGACATAAAATATAAATAATCAATAGTTTATATGATTGTTTTGAGGACATATTTTTAAGGATACAACAAAAAATATGATTTCAATTTTAGAAAAACTTCAATGGGTAACCATAGGATAATGTGTAAATGTATTATCTTATAATGGTTATGTAATTAAGGGTGATATGTTCTATAAAACGTAACTTTATAAACAGAGAACCATGAAAAATTGTAGATTTACTCTTATGTATGAAGTGATGAATGTATCAGGTACCTAGGATACAAATAAAATGTATATGAATGTGTCAAAAATTCGATTCACTGAACAAATATGGGAGTTTGATTATAAAAAATTCAAAAAGAAGGCTTTTTAATTAAAGTGGTTTGATAATAATAGTGAAATTAAAATTGATGAATTCAGATTCATAAAAGTGGTTTTACATAAGGAAGTGTACAAGGATGAAAAATTCAAAATGGAATCATAAGAAATAAAATTATTTTATGTCCCAAGTTCTATAAATATAAATTAATCCATTATTATCTTATCAACCAGAACCACTATAGGTTCAGATGTCAATTCAATTGAGGATAACACATTCATGGGGATGAAACAATCCATTTGTGGTGGTGCTAATGTATATTTGGTATTGTATGTTAGAGGATACCATAGTGAGTGTATTTGGACACTTGATATAGTGGTAGAATCCCTTAAACATTTAAATAATAAAATTGAGTTAAATAGTCAGGATATTTTTTTTAATAAACACTAAATTTTGTTATAGTATTATTTGTTCACTAATACATTTTTTTAATCTAAATTAAATTTTCAACCAATTATATAGATAATGTATTAGACGCATGATATTTATCCCAATCCGGATGAATAGTTGGTCACTAAACATGCTGATGATCTCAATCCATAGGAACAACAAGTTTCTCTACATTCCTATGCTTCCAATCCTAAGGAACAAAAAATTGATGATGTTGAAAATTAAGAAAGGCTAAAAGGTAGAAAACCTATAACCAAGAAAAAATATAAACTTCATAGCATGTTGGGTTTGAGAAAATTATTAATTTTAGAATTATATTCATCAAATTCACGTTTGGGTGGAATAAATAAAACTGGCCTTTTAACCCAAAAAAGTCCATTTTCATTTGTTACGTTGGGGCCAACACCCAATTGAGCATGAATATTGATGTAGATAAATAATATATAATAAAATCATAATTTTTTTTCAAATTTGTTAGAGAAATTTATTCGAAGTAATCAAAGAGAAGAAACAACACAAATATAACCACTACATGAAGATCCATCCACCACCATATTTGGGGTGATCCATTCCCCTAAATGATCTTCCCAACTATAGGTAATTTATTTTTTATAATGATTTATATTAAATGTGAATCCAAAAGATACTTCCAATTATCCTTTAATAGTATTTTATAGGGTGAAATTGAATGTAGTTTTTATATATTATCCCCCACCCATAGCCTTGTTATGAGGGTTATGAAGTATAACATCCAAGGTAATATTATGAACACAGAAAAACTTCCAATACATTATGTGATAGTTAGGATTCACATATCTCATGAGATAAGCACTAAGATACTAGTTTCCTCTGATGATATAGGTGTTTAAATGGTCAAATTTGTTATTGGAACATTTTTATAGTGGAAGTTTTATCTTGTAAAAGTACATATTGGCAAGGAGGTATATACTTTCTAATATTTTTCTTCAAATCCATAAAAACAATGAAAAAATGATTGAATAATGGAATGTTATTATATATGAATAAAAGGAAGGATAAATGGATGGTTGTATCAAAATAATCTAAAGGATCAGCTAATCGATTGAAAATTCCTTCAATGTGTACATTTACCCTACTAGTTCAATTTCTGTATTTACTAATTTTATATGTTTATGAGGAAAAAAATTATAGATAGTGAAACAACCATTAATTATTTTGAATAAAAGATATACAAAGAGTCCATTATAGGATTTCTTGGTATTGGGAAAGTAGATTAAATCCTTAATCATAAATGGCTAGGGTTTAAATTATAAATGTACACATGAGGTGTGTTTTCATAGCCTATTTATCCAATAACTGATCTATATTGTTTACTATATTAAAATAATTTATATTTTTTATTGGAATATATATCAGTAATATCTGAATAGAAAATAATTAGAACAAAAATTGGTACCAATTTTTCCTCATATCACATGTATACAAAAAAGTCGTTAGATAAAGAAGAATATTTAAAAATAGTGGACCAACTGGCCATAATGATTTGAAAAGAAACTTATATAATATAGAATATTTTTAAGATCCATGTGTAAGGGTAAAACTATACAATATAATCATATTTATTATATTTTAATTCCTTTAAATAATTATTCTTTTTTAAGGATCATTGGTTTTTATTTCAATAAATTTGGATACTCTAAATATTTATTTTTAAGATTCAATACATGAATTCCCAAAAAATCAACCATATATGATGAAATTTATCAATTTTTAAAGAACTATATTTTATATTTTACAAATAAACATCAATTTATACATTTTATATTAATATTTGATTAATTTTTTTTATGATATTGTAGTATTTAAATATAATAAAAATCATTGTATGAGGATGGTCCATGTGTACAAAAAGCCTATCAAAATATATAACTGGATAAGTATCATATTATATATAATAATTTTTCATTTTCAAAACATATATAAAAAAAATTACATATTTTTATCAATACTTGTATATTGTCTCAAAAAAACTGATGGAAAATATTATGGTTATTATATTTAAAAATTTATTAAAGATATTGTATTCCATAAAAAAAGCATCCATGAAGAGGTATTTCTAATGATAAGTATAAATTCATTTAAAATATTTACTAATATATTCTTTATTTATATTTTACTAGTACTACCAATAATTTCTATGTTTTACATATTTTAAAGAATATATATATATTTTTGAAACAAAGGGGAATAATACATGGGGTTAGAATATATGTAGACATCATGAATATGTGACTTCCTATAAATTATTTAGTGAATTTTCTGATCGTTTATATTCTTTTTTGTTTAATTTATTTATAATTTTTAGTAATTAATTATTTAGTTAATTTTCATATAGATCATGAATAAATGACTTCATTCAGAATTTGGTTTCATTAAACTATTTTTTACTCTATAAAGAGAAAAAACGGTGGGTGAAAAATCAATTCTTGATGAATTATTTGAAAAGTATAATGCAACCAAGTATTATTTGTTCTCTTTATTGTGTTACTTGTTCTTTATTTTACCATTTTAGGTTTATTTGTGCATGTTTTTAGTTTATAAATTACTCAATGTGTGCATTTTCTATTTAAAATGAAATTTTAGCTAATAACATTCATCACTCACTAAAAAACAAGTAAACACACTCATATTTTATTAATTATTTAGGTTAATGATCAATAAGTCATTTGAGATGTGTAAAAATCATCGACATGTCAATACCACACATGGTGTGGCTGATAGGAATCAAAGTAAATGTTTTTTTTAAATTGAAATTTTAGTTAAAAACATATATCACATACTCAATACCAATAAAATGCAGTTGGATTATTTTCACACCTTAGGAAAATTATTTATAAGTCAGTTGTGACATGTAGGAATCAACCTCATGTAAATATAACACATGGTGTGTATGATACGACTCAAAGTGTTTATTTTTATTTAAAATTGTAATGTTAGTTCAAAATACATGTGACATACTCAAAACTAATAAAACATATTTATGTTATTTTGATAATTTAAGAAAAATGATCCTTAATTCATTTGTGAAAAATTGGAATTATCCCAACCTCAATCTGACACATGGTGTGATTGGTGTAACATAAAATGTGTGTTCTAAATTTAAAAGTAACATTTTAGTTAAAACATGTAACACTTAATAAAATTGTGGAAACAAACTCTTATTATCTCGATTCTTTAGATTATGATCCATAAGTCATTTGTGACATATAAGAATAAATCACACATCAATCCAATACAGGATGTGACCACAATGAATCAAATTTTAGGTTTTCATTTCAAAATGAAATTTTAGTTAAAATGGTGCATCACTAAAAAACCATGAAAATAGACTCAAATAGTCTTAATATTTCATGAAAATTATTTATAAATAAGTTTTTATTTATTGGAATAATCTATACTTTCATATGATACACTCTGTGGATGGTATAAATCAATGTGTATGATTTTATTTAAAATTGATATTCTAGTTTCAAAAGTTTTCTACATAATAAAAACTAATGAAATTAAATATTATCATCATGAAAAATTAGGGAAATTATCTCTAAGTTATTTTTTTATATATAGGAATAAATCACATGTTAATTTGACACACGATGTGGCCGGTATGACCCAAAGTGTCTGTTTTAATTTAAAATTGTAATTTTTTGTTTAAAAGATGAATAACATATTAAAATATGATAAAACACATTCATATTATTTTGATACATAATAAAAAAGGTCCATAAGACATTTTTTTACTTATTAAAATCAACCTCATCTCAATCTCATACACAGTGTGACCGATATGATTTGAAATGTGTCTTTTCAGTTTTAATTTCTTTTTTAAAAACCTATATCACTCCCTAAAAAGAAATTAAAACAATTTTATCGTCTTTATATGTTATTAAAATGATACTTAATTAATTTTTTTAGATGTTGTAATCAGTTTCATGTCAATATGACACACAATGTGACCGATATGATTCAAAGTGCATGTTTTTAGTTTAAAAATGACATTTTATTTAAAAATGTGTGTCACTAATTGAAAACTAATAAAAAAAATTTTATTACCTTGATATTTTTTATAATTATGCATAAGTAATTTTTAATGTATAATAATTAGTCTCATATAATTTTGATTCATGATGTGACCGGTATGACTGAAAGTGTATTTTTTTGTTTAAAAAGACATTTTAGTTAAAAGCGTGCATCAATCATTGAAAACTAAGAAAATACACTAAAACTTTTGAGATAATTTATGAAATGATTCAAATTTAATTTTGATATATAATGATCAAAAACATATCAATCTGACACATTATGTGGCTGGTATGACTCAAAGTGTATCTTTTTATTTAAAATTGACATTTTAGTTCAAAAGATGGTTGATATACTGAAAATTGGGAAACAATTTTGATTTTTTGAAACATTATGAAAATTATCCATAATTCATTTGTGACATGTAAGAATTACATTCACCATAATCATATATAGTGTGTGATCAGTGTGACTCAAAATGTTTGTTTTCAGTTAAAAAATGACATTATTGTTAAAAATGTGTGTCACTCACTAAAAACCATTAAAACAGACTCCAATTATCTTGGTAATTTATCAAAAAAAAATCCAAAAGTCATTTTTTATAATTAATAACAATTTTAACATCAATACAACACATGTTGTATCCGATATGATTCAATGTGAATATTTTTTATTTAAAGTTGACATTTTAGTTCAAAACATGCACTATATACTCAAAACCAATAAAATTAAATTGAATTTCATGGATACAATATGATAATTATCTATAGATAATTTTTTATGATTAGGAATAAATCATATGTCAATTTGATACATGGTGTGGCCGATATGAACAAAAGTGTGTCTTTTTATTTAAAATTGAAATTTTAGTTCAAAAGAAGCATGGAATACTCAAAAATGAGAATATAGATTCATATAGTTTTTATAATTTATTAAAATTATCCATAATCCATTTGTGACAAGTAGGAATCATCTACACCTAAATACATTACATGGTGTGACTAATATAGCTCTAATGGTTTGTTTTGATATTGAAAATTACATTTCAGTTAAAAACTTGTGCACCACCCTGAAATCCAGGAAAACACACTCGTATAGCCTTGATACATTATGAAAATGATAAATAGGTCATTTTTTGATGTGTATGAATTATTCTCGCATCAATATGACACACTGTGTGACCGATATGACTCAATGTGCATTTTTTTAATTTAAAAATGAAATTTAATTTTAAAAACATGTGTGTATCATTGTAAACTAAGAAAACACACTCAAATTTCCTTGATAATTTTATATAATGATCCACAACTCATTGTTAGTGGATAATAATTATCCACCTATGAATCTAGCACATAGTGTGACCTATATAACTCAAAGTGTGTGTTTTCAATTTGAAAACATCATTTTAGTTAAAAATGTTTATCACTCAATGAAAATATAGAAAACACAATCTCTTTATCTTGATAATTTAGTAAAATTATTTATAAGTCATTTTTGATGTGTAATAATCAACTAGATGTCCATTCAACACATGGTGTAGTCGGTATGACTCAAAGTGAATTTTTTATTTAAACTTTTCATTTTAGTTCAAAAGATGTGTGACATAATCAAAATATATCCAACAGATTAATATTGTTTTTAAACAATATAAAAATGATCCATAAGTCATTTTTGATATGTATAAATCTTATGCACCTCAATATGATATACTATGTGAATGGTCTGACTTGAAATTATTTTTTTTGTTTTAAAACAATAGCTCCATTGAAGAATTGTTCCACTTACTAAAAATTGATAAAACATACTCAGATTATCTTGATAACTCATAAAATAAACCATAAGTCATTTATGTTGTTTAAGAATCAGTCTCAGGTAACTCCTTCATATAGTGTGACTGGTGTGAATCAAATTGTGTGTTTTTAGTCTTAAAATGACATCCATTGTCTAAATTATAGAGCATGACTCTATGGGAAAATGTCACTATTTATGTGCCTCCTAGTATATGTGTCACCATTTCATCATAAATTACATGCCTAATCATTCCATCCCCCAATATGATCTCCATAACTCCATGAATCATCTTCCCCACCTCAACAACTATCACACTTAGATTTTTAATTTCCATCCTTTGTCTCAAATATACTTTTGGTTATTGGTTTTCTCTTGGTCTCTTGGTGTTCTAGAATTAGATTTGCTATCTCAGGTGTTCTTGATCTAAGAAATTATTCTTGGGTGTATTTGATGGTATTCGAACTTGTCTTTTCTTAAAGGGAAGGTATTAGGATGAGATGTTTTGTAAATGAAATTGTGACACTTCTAGTGGCACCTATGGAAGGGTATGTTGTTGGGGTGTTTTATACCCTTGAGTTGGATTAGTCTTGGGGTGAAAGGGTGGTTTTCATTTGGTTATCATTTCCCTATATCCTTGGCCTATAATTCTCTCTAGGTATTACCCTTGGATACCAATGATATTTGAGTATAATGGAATGGTTTTTGGTGGCCATAATGGGCTGCATGTTTTAATAAACCGTGAAGCCAAACCGTGTAAGGTGTCCAGGTCATTAAAAATCATTTTTAAATTCAAATTTTTCACTCCTAGAAATATTCTGAATCCACTCCATTCTTCCCCCATTCAACCCTAGCTTCCATGGGAGGCCTCCAACCTCCCTCAATCTCCCATAGAACTCATTTTTTATGGAGGATTTGATAGAGAAACCTCAAGATCTTTCACATCAGTAAATTCCTTCTTGGTTTATTTCATCTTAAATTGGTTTTATTTATTCTTTCATGAAGTTATAAAGTTTCACAAATATTGGCTTCATACCTAGGATTTATCCTTGATTCGTTTTGGTGAAATATTTGTGGGTTGGGGCTCGATTTGTCATCCTTGTGGTTCAGTGGTGGTGCGGTTGAAGTTTCAAACCTTGATTCAAGGGTTTTGACACTTGTGGTAGGTGATTCCTTGGGAAATCAATTCTAGATGAGTTACATTTGATTCATTTATATTTTTAGATCACTTATCACCCATTATACTTGCTGAAAAATTAGGTTTTGGCGACGTTTGTTGACCAAATGATATTTAGGTACCAATTTGTTGTTTAATTGGGTGTCTTACATGTATATTTTATGTTATGCCAAATGGGGTTGTTTTATAATTCTTGTAATGGGTTTATGTAAATGTTTTGGGTGCTTAGAATTTCTTTTAGGTGAATATGGGTATTCCCATTGTGTTCAAAGTGGGATTTTAAAGGGATATTGTGTGTAAAGCATTGTTAAATTTTGTGATGTTGTTTTATTTTGAAATTCTAATGGTTTTTTTGGGTGGTGTAATTGGTGGATAGAATATGTATCTACTATTTTTAGTTTATTATGAAAATAATTATTGTGTTTATGTGATAATGTTTTGAGCACAAAGGGGGAATCCTAGATACCTAGTAGGGAGGATATGTACTAGTATGTTAGTGATCTGGATGGGTTTTGTCCCAGTTTCACATAGAAAAATCGATAAAGGAAAAAATAAATAAACTATATTGATGATGATTTGGGACCACTATGTTATGGGTATGTTCCCAAATAGTAGATCATGAATGAGAACATATGTTTCTATGGTTACTTTACATTGAAGTACAAGGTATATGGGTCTCGCGACTACCTAGTGCCTAGGGGTGTTCCTAAGACTGGTGGTCATTGACTCTTGTGTATAAATATTTGGAATATGGTTTTTTAATTGAAAAAATAGTAGCCTATATGTTTTATTGGAATTATCTCATTCATGGAAAATTACATTTGAAAACAGTTTACATTTAAATGTGTCATTCTTTAAAAACTGTTTCTAGTACCTCTTGTTTATGAAACATGGAATTATTTTTATCTTGTATAGTTTACTCTATGGAATATATTGGTGGTATAGTATTGGGATTTGTATTACAACCTACTAATATCCCTTGGATGTAAGTATACCTTTTCATGTTTGACATGGGTAAAGTAGAGGCTTTTGGTGATGGTGGTTTGAGGTGTTAGTTCACATTCATGGTGCGACGTTGTGGAGACGACTTGTTGGTGATGACACCTTGTCATGTGGAGTCCATGGGTATGTTTTTCTGCAATTAGATTCTTTATTTGTATGTATTATTATATTTTCAAACATATTTATTAATTTATGAATTTTTTATAAACCTCGTTTGTTATGAATTTTCCATATTCATCTAATCAATTGGTTTTTAGGTTCTATGATTCCATATTCGAGTAAATCATTCCCAAACCAAAATATATGATACCCATTCACTTGTGCCAGCACTTGGGGGTAAGGAACACCCCTAAGGCCTTGTCACGGTCTAGGTTTAGAACCGTTTATGATAAAGACCATATTTGGTTCATGAAAAATGGTATCAGAGGAGGTTCTCTCTTTTGGGTCTTGTTCTTTTGGAGAAAGAGTCAGGATAGTATGGATCAAGGATTTTCGGGACTTAAATTTTGGTTATGGGTAGTGTTCCTAGCCAGAACAGCACATTATGGGATTCAAGTCACCATGGGATGTTGGGTTTTATTTGGGTTCATTATTTTTCATGGTTCATTGATGATTGTGGTAAGTGAAAAGAGAGTCAGGTCAATGGTCTCATTGATCCCACAGGGCTTGGAAATCCATGAGGAGCTAGGGATATTTCCCAAAAACACTCTATGTGACAGTTATGTGATTGGAATATGGACACCGACCATTTTTCCAAGTCACCCAACAAAACTAGTTTCCTCTCACATTGTCTTGTGTCTATTTTTGAATATTGGAAAAATAGTTTTGTAAAGAAAAAATGACATTATTTTAAGAAGTGGTAATTTTTGTGAAATAATTTTCCAGTAAAGAGAAAATGGTTATATTTCTAAAAGTATAGAAATTAAATTTTATAAATTTTATGAATGGGTAAATTATGTGTTTATACCTCTTTTGAAAGTATGAATTATGTTAAAGGGGGTTTTGAAAATGTGTTTCCAGTAGATTTTTATAAACCATTGAAAAGTGTTTTGAATTGAATTAAGTGTTCTAGAATTTATCTGTGGAGGTTGATGATGGATTTTTATTTTGTAACTACTGATCATTTGAAAAGTTTTATGAAATTTGAGAACCTTGTTTTGAAATGAGAAGAGTTAAGTTCTTAATTAAATAGAGATTTATGAAGTGGTGTTTTTCATGAAATTAGAATTGTTTTGAAATGGGTTAAAATGTTTTAAAATGGGTTATCAAGGCATGAAAGTTAGTTTTTATTGAATTATGGGTGCTTTTATAAATTGGTTTGTAAGATTTAAATTTGGTTTTGATTTTATTGTTAGTGGTTTTCAGAAAGGGAAAGTTCATTTAAAAAGGTTTTCATTTTGAAAATAGGAATGGTTTTGTTTTGGTATTTGGTGTTCTCAATGATGACGACAAGCATAGGTTTATATGTGATTATAGATGGTTAATGGAATGATCTGATGAGTGCCAGGATTTATATGAATTGGGTGCCTGGTGTGGCATGTGAACATGCCTGTCTGAGGATCATGAGATACTGTTGGTGAATTCAAAACCCACCAACACTATTTTTAAAATGTTTTTGAAGAAATGTATTGTGTTTTGTTAATGCGCGGTTGGAATATGTGGCTTATATGTTGTCAGGCCTGCTGTTGGGGGATGTTTTGAGTTCAATAATCCCTCTAGTTCAAACTATGTTTTTGGTTGGTGTTTCATCGATAAGATGGAATGAAGTGTTCATCAGTGGTCTCATTTGAGAAAAAGTTTGGGAGGACAATGTAGTGGTTCCCCCTTGTGTTCGGTTTAATTTTATGGTCTGTTGTGACCAAATGACCAGATTGGTTGGGTCCTTATGTTTTCATGATTTTAGGGTATTCTCCCATAAAGAGTTAATGCATGATTCTTGTGTGGCCCATAGTGAATCAATATTGGATGATCCTCCAGTTGATCAACATAAGGTGTGTCTTATTGAGATTTGGAGACAATGTTTACCCCTATTATTTTTTGGTTTTGTGAATCCCCTTGTAGAGGGAGAGTATTTATGGGAGATTGAAATAGACATTAGTTTCTTTTTTTTTCTTAAGTCGTCTAAGGTGAATTCAGTTCAAGGTTGTCATGGTAGAATGATTCCTTAAAGGAACTTTGGGTATTTCATCAGTCTCATCGAAGAAAGAGTTCATGTTAGGCCACCAGTGTGGAAATCTGGCCAAGAGTGGCTATTATGGCTTCTTGTTGGAATCATGTGCTATTTGGGACTCAACATAATTTCCCTATCCTTGTGTTTTTTAGCTTCAATGGTCTTTTTCGGTGACGCCTTGCGATGTCGTGTGTTCAATTGACTATAAGGGTGAAGGTTGTGAAATCATATGAGAGTATCTCTTTTTCCAGATGTGTGTCTCCCTTCAGGGAATTATAAAATCATATGTTATATAGGAATGTGTTTCTATGTGTCCTTTCATTATAATGTTTCTCTTCTAAAGAAACAGTGGGTGACGTGTTTGCATCCTCTAAGACATTGTTTTAGTAAAATTATTGGTTAGGGTGAATTGAGTATGAAGTGTGTCATGTCCCATTGAGACCATTTGAGATCATAGTGTAACTGTTTGTGGCACTGGAAGAAGAAGTTATGTTTGGGGGTTTATGAAGCCTAACTGTGAGGTAAGAGATGATTCAATCATATGAGCTCCATCCATAGTCTCCATAGTGATGTTGGGACATAGTCAAGGAAAATTTCAGAGTCGGTCAAACCATTGGAAAAAATTCCTATCCTTAGTATGAAATATGGGAATTGTCTAAACCTATGGTTTCATCTTCTTGTTACTGTTTTTCATGTTCAGTGGTAGAGGATAAAAGACCTCGTTTCGAGGTTATACCATGATATCATGTTATTATTTTGGGATTCCTTTTAATTTTTTGGAGAAAAGTTTTAAATTTGGGCTAGGCAGATTAACGTGCACTATTTGTGCACGGTTAGTAGTAACCACGAACCAACCTAGGAAAACATGTGATAAGAGGTAGAAGCTACCACACAGTCTCCACATGGTCGTGTGCCTTGGACCATGTAACTGTTTGAAGCTTGCCTTTTTGAGAGAATGAATTTCAGGATTATCTCACGGTTTATTAAACTGTGTGGACTAACCCTGCGGTCGTGCCAACTATTTAAATTTTGGGGTCTTTTTTTGTAATCCCATACTAGTCAGTTAAGATGGTTAGTTCATTTGGTGGGGAGACCCATCATGGGTCTCACATAATTTCTCTTCCAAAATGTCTAATTTTATTTTTCCCATTAGGTTGGGGATACCATTCGGGCATCCCCCAATTTCCGACCTGATTCCGTCCCATAAATTAAGTTGTCACTTGTGGTGGGAAGTCCATTTGTGTCACCCCGAATCAGTGACTAGGTTTTCCCCTTGGTGTTTTATTGGTTGGAGGTAGTCTCTTTTGAGGTTATATAGACACAAATTTCTTACTTGGGTAAATGTGGGATTGGAGCATGCCCAATGGTTTTGTTGAAGTAAGGATGTTGTAGCGTTATTTGGTTCATTGTTCATTTTTGGTGGATTGATTGAGATTCATCTGGAAGTTTTTATGTGTTTGATTTTGGGGATGTTTTTTGAATATGTATGATTATTTCAGGTAAGTGGGGTATTTTTTTGTTGGTAAGATTATCCTCTTCCTTTGTTTTTTAAACTGGAGGTGTTTGGACTTTTTGAGACTGGTGAAAACAAGTCAAGGGAGTCCATCTTGGTCTATCTAGTGTTTTTGTGGTTTTCTAGGGGTGGAAATCTTTATGATGGGGAAAATTTCCAAATTTGAATTCTCAATTTCCATCTTTGGTTTCAAATCCACATTTGGTTCATGTTTTCTCTTGGTCTCTAGGTGTTCCAAGATTAGATTTGATGTATATGGTGTTATTTATCTAATAAATTATGCTTGTAAGTATTTGTTGGTACTTGGAAATTTATTTTCTTAAAGGGAATTTATGAGGATGGGGTGTTTTATAAATGAATTTGTGACACTCCTATTGGAACCTCTTATGGGGTATGTTGTCGGGGTGGTTTATACCCTTGAGTTGGATGAGTCTTAGGGTGAAAGTGTGGATTTATTTTGGGTATTATTTCCCCATATCCTTTTCATATCTTTCCCCCTAATATTTCCTCTTGGGCGCCATGAAATTGTATGATAATGGCATGGTTTTGGGTGGCCAGAACAGGCCACACAGTTTACTATACCATGCAAGGTGTCCAGGTCTTTAAAAATCTTTTTGATATTCCAATTTTTCAACCTGGAAATGAACTTAATCCACCCCATTCTTCCCCATTCAACCCTATCAGCCATGGGAGGCCTCCAAACTCCATAAACCTCTCATGGAACTCATTTTTTATGGAATATTTGGTGGAGAAACCTCAAGATCTCTCACATAAGTAAATTTTTTCTTGGTTTCTTCCATCATCCTTTGGGTTTCTTTCTTCTTTCATGAATTTATAATGTTTAAAACATCTAGGGATAATACATATAGATTAAACTTGATATTTTTTGTGAAATAATTGTGGGATAGGTCTTGATTTATCTTCTGTGTGGTGCGGTAGTGGTGCATTTGAAGTTTCGCACCAAGATTAAAGGGTTTTGACACTTGTGATAGGTGATTACATGGGTAATCAATGATATATGAGTTATATTTGTTGTATTTGTATTTTTATCACACTTATAATCCATTATCCTTGCTGAAAAATCTGGTTTTGGTGACGTTTGTTGAGAAAATGTTTTTTAAGTACCAATTTGGTGTTGAATTTGGTGTTTTACATGTATATTTTATGTTATTCCAATTGGGGTTATATTATAAATCATGTAATAGGTTCATTGAAATGTTTTGGGTAATGAAAATTCTGTTTTGGTGAATATGGGTATGACCATGGTGTTCAAAGTGGGATTTTAAATGGTTTTTGTGTGTAAAGAATTGTTAAATTTTGTGTAGTTGTTTTATTGAAATTCTAAAGATTTTATTAAGTGATGTAAGTGGTTAAAATCATGTGTAGATACTATTTTGAAATGATTATTACCAGGAAATATGTTTTTATGTGATAATGACTTTTATTATCATGAGATAATGGTTTGACCACAAAGGGTGAATCCCAGGTACCTAGGAGAGTGGATATATACTAGTACGCTAGTGATCTGGTTGGGTTTTGTCCATGTTTCACTGAAACAAATGGACAATGACAACACTAAAAAAACTATATTTATAATTATTACTGACCAATAGGTTATGGGTATGTGCCATACTATTTTCTAATGCATGGAAATAGATTTTTCTATGGTTACTTCAAACCGAGGTACGAGATATATGGGTCTCGAGACTACGTAGTGCCTCGGGGTGTTCCCGAGATTGGTTCTCATTGACTGTTGTCTATATATATTTGGAATATGGTGATATTTTCTAGAAAATAAAGTATCATACATTTTTTATTGTAATATCCTAATTTATTGAAAATTATCTTTGAAAAATATTTACATTTAAAAGTTTCATTCTTTAGAAATTGTTTCCACTACCTCTTGTTTATAAAAAATGGCATGATTTTTATTTTTTACTATTTTCATTATAGAATATATTGGTCGTATCCTATTGTTATTATGATCACACTACACTTAAATCTCTTGATTTTAAGTTGACTTGGTCATGTTTGACAAAGGTAAAGGAGAAGCTTTGGGTGATGGTGTTTTGGGGTGTTAGTTCCCATTCATGGTGCGGCGTTGTAGAGACGGTTTGGGGTGATGACCCCTTGTCATGTGAAGTCCTTGGGGTTGTTTTTATGCTATTTCATTATGTATTTGGACATATTATTCAATGTTTAAACATATGTATTTAGTTCTAGATTTTATATAAACATTGTTTTTTATGAATTTCTCATATTCGGTTAATCAATTGGTTTTGATGTTTTATGAGTCCATATTCGGGTAAATCGTTCCCAAACCAAAATATATGATACCCAAAAACTTTTTCCATCCCACCGATATAGGGAAAACCCTTTGGGCCTTGTCATAGGTTGGGTTTGGTGCCAGTTTTGATGGAGACCTGATTTGGTTCGTGACAAAAACTCTCCACCTCTTGGTATCACCACCTTTAAACTGCCTCGCCATGTTCACCACCACATCACCACCAACATCGCCATCTACCCATCAATTTTTCCTCCTTTTCCCCATCGTTAATTCCTTCACATATCCTCCTCTTATTCACTACCTTTTTTATCCCCATTCAATTATTATTTTATCTACCCTCAATATCTTCCACTACTTTCCCCCATAATCTACTCACAATAATCTCCTTTTATTATTAAACGGTCCTATCTACTCACATATTCATGCCATAACTCATATCTAGTCTGGATTCATTAATTTTATATCTATAAACTCCATATTTAATTTTCACTCTCAAATTACATGCACACCATCCCTACTCTTTTGGAGTCATATTGAAATACTTGAGTATAGTTTGTATTTTAATTTTTTATGTCTTATAATATATCTATCACATAAATTTTTTTCTCTTCCCCTAACTACTGTTATGTTTTCCAACAACATTCATCCACCTTTCCATAAAAAATTTCACCATTCATCATATTTTTTTTATCGATCCAAATTTCTAATCACATGTTTTTATTTAAATTACATAATACGATCTATTATAAATTATATATTTTTGAAATGTTGTATTTTTTATCTTATTTTTATATTTTGTTTTGAAATATGTGATTTCATTACAAGTTCTCTAAATCAAATATGAAATAAATTTTACACTCTTTCTTCTATCTATAGTGAAATCAATCTTAATATTATATTATAATTTACTATTTATTAATTTGAAATCAATTTTTATATATTACACACCTACTAGTATATGTTATAAATATCTTATATTTTCATTTTCATTTAATATAATATATTTTACATGAATCATTGGAATACAGTTTAATTACTTGAGTTGTCATAATAATTTCAATTCCTTCACTACTACTTTCTTTATTTTAAAATATATTTTTTAATTGAATATTTAATATTTATTATAACATGATAATTTTTTACATGATAATTTATTATTTATAGTGAGTAATGTCATCCACTTAAAACTATTTACATTTTATTCATATTTCTATTACATGAAACCATAAGATTGTAATTATTATTGTAAATTTTTGACCAATTTAATGATTTGGTAAAAAAAGCTCAAATATAATATTTTATATTTATAATTTTCTATTATATGTTCAAAATCTCTTATATTATTATTTTCCTTAAATCCTATATATATAACATGATTCATAGGACTGATGTAACACCCTAGAATGATAACTAGTTAAATAAATAAATGGTATGACTCGTATCAATAAAGTGTACCTTTCATTTCAAAATTCTTACAGATTAGAACTCCATAGGTAAGTGTGATTGGTTTGGAGTAGTGATCAGGATGGGGGAGCTTTTTGGAAGTTTTACAGGGTGTGTTCGAGTGAGGAAAAGTAAACTGGAAAGAATATGTATTGGCCTATAGGGAAAACTATTAGTCTGATGACCGATTCGCACAAACAGGTGAGCCCCAGATTGGGGACCATGTGTCTATGGGGGAATTGGTGGTACCTAGTGGGCCAGGACCCAACAACCTTGTTAAATTGGGTGTATGTGCTATCATTAGGGCCCAATTGTTACATTGGTTAAGGGGGAGGAACCCAACATTAAGTGTGGTGGCACTGGATGGGTTCATATGTGGGGTCCATGATGAGGATGTTGTGTTCTAAGGGGGGGGGGGGGGGGGTTGAATGTAACACCTCAGAATGATAAAGGGTCAAATGAATAGATGATACAACTCATGCCAATAAAGCTAACCATTATTTTCAGGACACTACTTTATTATAATTCCCCAGTTAAGTGTTCTTGGTATGGAGTAATTATTAGGATGGGTATAATTCTGAGAAATTTCCCAATATGTGTGGAAGTGAGTACTAATCACACTGAAAAGAACATTTACTAGGCTGTAGGGATAATTATTAGTCTAATGATGCCTTTGGGCATGATGGTGGGCCCGAGGGAGGGTATCATGATTTTGTAAGGAAACTAATGGTACCTAGCTTGCAAGGACCCAATGTCCATGTTATGGTGGCGTGTCTATGCAATTAGCGGGTCCTATCTGTTACATTGGTATCAAAGGAGGAACCCAACCTTAGGTGTGGTGGCACTTGCTAGGATCAGATGTAGGATACATGATTAGGGAGTTGTGTTCTAACTGGGGGGTATGTAACACCCTAGAATCATAATGGGTTATATGACTAAATAATACAAGTCATGAAAATAAGGTGAACCATTATTTTCAAGAGACTACTTGATTAGAACTCCACAATTATGTGTGATTGGCATGGAGTAATAATCATGATGGGTGAAATTTTGTAAAGTTTCCTAGGATGTGTGTAAATGAGGACTAAGCACATAGAAAAGAAAATGTATGACTCTACTTAACTTCATATTTATACTATATAAGGCCATATATTTAGGTATCTTCACATCCAATTGGTCTCACTGTATTCTCCCCCAAATCTAATATCCTTGTCATAAAACTTTTGATCCTCCCCTAATAAGTGGTATGTTTTCCCAAAACATTTTTCTACCATTTCTTAACAAATAACATCAGTCAATTTATATTTGGTAATCGACTCGAATTTCCAATCACATGTTTCTATTTAAATTATGCAATATGATATGTTATTTACTTTATTTTTTTTGAAATGTTTTATATTCTTGTTGGATTATGTGTCCTAGGAGAAATGTTTTTTGAATTAATTACATGATTAATTGATGTATTGAATACTGATAAAAATACTTATTACATATTTTTTGTTGTTCTTTATCACTCAAATGTAATAATGTCTTAAAGTATACGTCGCATTCATAATTTCATAGTAGTACCCTACTGTGATGAGAACCTTGATTTGATATTATGATATTATTAAATAATATTTTATGGTCGGATAACATACTATGATGGGAAACATAGTACATATAATATCTAGTGCGAGTACTCATAAGTTGATGAGTCCTATTCTCATTAACTTCGCACTTGGTAATATCCAAGAAGATATATTAGGAGAAAAAACCACCAATATGAATTACGTATGTTTTTGTGTCATCATATATTCCTATCCGCGAGTGTGGGTGATAGTCCTTAGAATTTAATATTATTATTAATGTGTATTACAACTCACATACTTAGATATATTTCATAAACCATGATGATAATAGTTCATAAAAATGTTGGATACTTTGGTTGCGTCATGAGTGACATTTCATTAATGGATAAGTCAGGGATGAATTTTACCTTTAGTCTTTATGGAAGTAGATATCTTATCACTTTTATTGGAATATAACCATCACCCTAGAGTTTTTGTCCAGGTTTAATGAAGTGTTTATTATAGATATTCAAAGAAAGATGCATAGAGCATATAGGTTGGTGACATGGATGTGAAACCATATTGATGAGATATTGAGACAAAGGGATTATATTACAGCATGAGAATTTGTATTTAGTTGTCATCATTGTGAAATTATGTTTTTTATATTTATTACCTTAACCTGTTTCTAGATAGTAATCTTGATATTTTGGCATGGCCTTCTAATTCCAATGAACAAGAACCCGATAGGGTCACACACTAAGTGTTTCCACTAATATAGACTAAATTATATTTGAATTTAATTAATGGAATAAATATTATTCTCAAGACTAATGAATAATTTTTTTTGAAGTTACATTGATCTTATAAATTAAAGAAATATGTATTCACCAGCATTTGAATAAAAATATACCTATTTATTTTATTTAATATTTAATAAATATTTTTTCATTAGTATATGAATGAAGTATTTATTTATAAATAAAATACTTATCCAGGTATTCGATAAATACCAATGATTTCAAATGGATCAAGACCATTTCCAATGATAAAATAATTATTTACAAGATGGTAAATATAATTTATCAATATTCGTAAGTTGGCACACCATAAGATAATTAAAATATTATTATATAGTATATTTTTTCTCAATGTTTTTAAATGTTATTTAATTTACTATATTAAGTTAAATAATATTTAATCCTAAAGCCTAACATTATAAATAGATGGGTATATCTATTGTGTATTGCATCAAAAAATGAGAATAGAGAATTTTTGTGCATAATGAATTATCTCTTGAATCCTACTTCTCTCTAATTATCAAGAATAAAAAACAGAAGAGTGATTTACTCAATACTGAAGAATGATTGGTCTAGAATTAACAATGGAAGACATTCAATTCACTATGCTAGCATCTGTTGACCGAGTGGTGTTGTTCAGAGATTATTAGAGCACATATGGATTACTACTAAAGTTATTATATCCTTGGATCCTTATAGTACAATTAATGAAATAAAAAAGAGTCTTTTGAGACCATAAATATTCATCCACAAAGAAATTTCTTAAGACCATGTATTTATTTCTTCAAATATTAAATAAATTAATTATAAATTTGATGTGAAAGATCCTTGCTCATAGTTTTAGGCAATGATTATTAAAATAAATTATAATATATCTCCCACCTCCACACACTTTTTCTATGATTGTAACCACAAAGTGGTATTACAGTGGTCACATTTAAATTTATAATTATTTATTTTATAGTTTATTCATAAACAATCATGGTTGAGTTTGAATTTTTTTCATTCAATCATTAATATGATTTGAATTAACATGATTCAACATATTAATCATATTCATGATGTCTATCTAGGGTTCATGTTGTGTTTCTATAACTATTGTACCTGATGCATCGAGCATTTAATTACATTCGATGAATTTATTAAAAACCACATGTTGACATGGACAACCTGGAACACGAAAAGCATATACATGGCATGCATCTAGAATGTACCGGCCTTGTAGTCTGGTAGAGTTATCATCCCAAATCACTAGACACGTGACTTCGATAAATGACAACTAAGGTACAAGGAATGTAGCTGGACTGCACCTGTCTTGTAGTCTCCCATTAATGGGGAAACTTAAAAATTACATTAAATTGAAATAAGATGCTTTAAAACCATATATAATTTATTGAAACACCAATGTTTGTTTGACAATAGAATAATGGTTTTAAAAAATATTAAATGCTCAATTAATATATTATAATTAATATCTCATTATTGTTTCCACCATTTATTTTACAAAAAATCCATAAATGATGGGTATATGCAATTAAAATTGGATGATCATTAAAATAAAATGGAATTAAAAAATTATTTTGTAAATAATTAATTCATGCACATTTATCTTAATAATAAAGAAAAAATGATGAAATGAATATTGTTCGATTAATTCTTCAAATGTGTTTCATGAATGATCGATCGTGAGATTGAACCAGACCTATTTATGTGTTGGAATTTATTTATTTATTTTTCATGAGTTTACAATTATTTAATACTAAATTTAATGATTTCATGTGAGTCATACCTCCCCCAATTATTATGTAGGACCAGCATGTCTAAGGATATTTATGTAATCCTTTAGCCAATATTTTGGTTCCCCTCACCCATGTCTCAGTCATAAGTACATGTAATTAATGGAGTATATCGAGGGACATGGAGGCAGTTCAAGACGCAAACAAGATGATTCCAACTCGTTGATACACACACACACCCACACATATATATATATATATGTTTAATGTTGTAACTCATGCCATGGAAGACAAATGGAGTTATCCCCCTAGGCCATAGGTCTATTTAATGTATTTTCATTAAATAAATAATTAGATAAGATAATGATTGGATCATTCACTTTTTTTTGTATATGAATTATTTATTTTAGGTATGCATGATTCAGTCACATAAATAAGTGAATTAATATGAAAATATGGAAATTAAATAAATGAATATGCGTAAATGTTTTATCCAACATGGTTAATTAATTATGTAACATCCACTTAATATAAAAATTACACTTAAAGGTTAAAACATGAAAAAAATAATGTATAAACTAATTAAAATCCCTCATCTTAATATGAAGTTTGGAAAATACTTTTATTACATGATTGGGAATGAAATCATAGAACTAAGTGTTGTACATGGCCATTTTTTGGACACATTCTTTTATCGAGAAGTCATCATGAAAGTTTTATGTTGAATTAACCAAATGTGTATTTATTTTAAATGAAAAATAATGGTTAATAAAAATTTGGAGGTAATTGTTGAGAAAATCAAATATAGTATTTTAGGATAGGCAAATCAACTTAATGAATCAAGGAGTCACAAGTCTATTGGTGGAAAGTCTGGCTACCTAATTACTTTCTCATGGTTTTCATGGCGATGTTATGGGTTATTAATAATTGTAATGGGGATCCTTTTCACTAGAATGTTAACAAAACTAGACATTCCATGTTCAATGGTGAGGGAATTTGGGATATGATTAAATAGTGTGAGATTTAATAAAATTAATTAATTAATTTCTCATTTCTAATATAAATTTTAATCGAGAAAATATACTAATAATCAAATCTCTTAATTGTATAATAAAATGGAAATATCATCATCCATAGTAACCATACATTCAATATTGGAGAAAGAAAACCTCATATCTAGTAGTAACTTATAGGAGTGATTTAGATGACATTAGGTTATGGTCTATCTTGAATGGAAATTATACATTCTTGAACGCTCAATGAAAAATATGCGTACTAAAGAGGTGATTGATGAAGAGTTACTTATTTACAAAAAACATTTCAAAGATGTAGTTGAAATTCATTATTTGATTCTTTCTTCGATGTCTCGTGGACTAATGAAGTCACACAAAAAATTTGATGTGTATATCATTCTTGAGCACCTCCATGGTCTTTACCAATAAAGAGACATACATAAAAAGTTTGAGATTTCCAATGTACTCTTTCATAGAAATCATGGAGGTGGTTCCCCAGCTAGGCCTCACATAGTCATAATCATCGGATACAATAAGCGCATAGAGGTTCTGGGGTTTAAACACCAGGAAAAACCGGGAACAGAACTCATTTTGGCATCACCCCACCATATATTATCTAGATTTGTCGTGAATTTTATTATGAAAAACATTAATAAGTCTCTTATAGATCTTCTATAACATCCCTAACCTAGAATCCACTAAACCAGTTCCCCGAACTAGGTCTCCACATGACCTCAAGCATTCCTCCCCATATAGCATGGGTTTCCGACTAGCAGTGAGGGTCTAATAGATCATTTGGGGAGGCTATACCATCTTTACCAAAGTAGGCCAAACTAGACAACATATAAAATAAATAAAACATTAATAAATCAACTAGAAACATCCGTTAAAAACCATTCCTCCAATAGAGTACAAAACAAAACAAGATGATAAATATTCTATGTCACGATAATAGTGAAAAAGTTATGAAACCCCAAAATAAATATAAATATCTGAATACACAAAATGGGCCCGGACTCTATGTTTGGATCCTCATCCATGAACTTACCAAGCACACTCAACTCTTTAGTATTCAAACTTTCCCCTTGTCCGGACCTAAAACCATGAAATCCGGTCAGTTACCTAATGGAAGTCTGAGAAGGGTGTGAGTATAAACCAGTCGAACATGACCAATGGTGTCTACAAAATATATATTATAAATAGATACTGCATGAAAATACTAGATAAATGAAAAGGTAATAAAAGAATACTCAGGTTCCAATAGTTACCAATATTTAATTTAACTATTTTCATCATTTGTTCCATGGGTTAGGAATTTGTATCATTTACACTACAGCCTAAACTGATCAATTACTAATGATAAGTGAGTAAGTCAAGTTCCCTATCTCACTTAGGAAAACCATTTAATGATCAATTACATCACACTTACTAGGGATCCTTACTCTAGGTAGTTTCATCCAATGAAACCAATAGGAGATTGGAGCCTCGGTCTGACTCACTAACTTGTGCATTATAGGGGTGGGGTTTAGAGTGTAGTCCAACCCCACCCATGGGAGGATCCTTAGTGAATTATCCAACACACCAGCAAGCCATATGAACATGTTTATGTATCCATTTACAATATAAACCACATTAAAAAAATATACACAATCAATGTATATAACATTCACCTTTCATAACTATTCAACATGAAAATTAACACCAAGCCTTAACCCATTAATATAATTAAAATATACATTTAATAGCCCATTTAACCCATTTTACTTTATCAATGATTAAACTATTAAACATATCCAGCAATTGCGATACTTTTTCCTATATAATATATTAATCAGTTTCTATATGGTATCCCTTTTAACACATTCATAAATTCATAAGAATTTACCCTTTTAAACATGTTTATCATTCAAAATTAATTAACACCCACATATTAAATTCAATAAAAATTCATAAGTCAATTATAAAAATCACATTCTTTCATCTAAACATTTCATAAAAAGATAAAAAAATACCTAATTTCATTATCCAAATGAATCCAAAACTATCAATATTACTTTTTTTAACTCAACTAACATATCAACATGTTCATTTGGGGATCTACTTTATCACAAGTCATTTCTATTATTTACATAAAAATTTTCCATTTTTTGAAATGTTGGTTCACCCATGGGTGTCCCCATATTGTTCTAGTCAACATCAATACATCTCATAGGGGTCAGTAGAGGTTCAATTCATCATTTAGCTAACTATTTTACAAAATATATCTAATGGAATCAAATGTACTACAAGAGAGAACCACTAATAGAACAATACATGAACAAATCAACTTCAAGACTACGAGATATAATGTATATACCAACTAACTTGAATCTCTAGATGAAAGCTCACTTAATCATATACTTAGATCCAGAATCAAGAACACAATGAAGCTCCAACATATGATCTACTCAAAAATATGGTTTTAGGGATTTAGAAGAAGAAGAATGAAACCACATTCCCTAATCCAAAAAAGAGAAGAAATAGAAGAATTAGACTTACCCAGAGATTTAATCCTCAACCAACAGTACTCGAAATGACCTAGAATCAAAGGAGATTGATCCTTGGGATGATTTGTGGTTTTAGTTTCATCATTATGGATGAAGAAGGAAGAATCATGAAGCAAATCAGGTGAAAAAATTAAAATAATGAGGGAGAAAATGGTAAATTTTCACTTTTTAATGGTGAGAATAGTTTGGATTCATTTCCAAACCATGAAACAACCATCCACCAACCTCTATCCAATAGGGGTGAAGCCTCACACTTTCCTTGGAATTCTACAAAATTTAACAAATCACGCACCAATTGTGTGGAATTATTCCTCCTAGACTATATAGTTGGGATTTCCCCCTTTCACAATATTGTTTAACTATGAATCTATACTCCTAGATAGCATAGTTTGGGAGTAAAATTTCTTCTAACCATGATCCATCCATAAAAAATTCATTGCATGAACATTTTTTCCTCTGTTATGTGTCTCGAAACATCAAAAAACCCTAAGCCTCCTCATACACCTGATAAAAACTCCATTAACCAAATTTAATAGATTTAGACAATATTAAAAAAAAGGAAATACCTCCATAAAGTCTATAATATTACAACCTCCCCACCTTATAATGGATCATCCTCAAGCCATACTTCCATGCATCACCGAGCTTCCAAAGATAAGATATTGGGATATTAAGCTTTCATATCTCACTCTCTCTCCCAAGTTTATTCCCAACCCTTACCATGCATCCACAAAACTCAAAACAAGTGCACAAATTTTCCCCACAAGAAGTTCTCACTACAATCCAGAACATGAACCGAACACTCCTCAAAGGATGCATCAACCTCAAGCTCAACATCCTCAACATCAATCACGAGGGATGGGTTAGGGTGATACTGTCGAAGATATGACACATGAAAAAAATTTGTTCCTACCACTCTATAGTTGTGGAAGATACAATTAGTATGCCACCAGTCCGATCCTTTTCAAAATGTTAAATAGTCCCACATAAATGGGTGTTAACTTACCCTAATTTTGAATCTAATAGTGAACCACCCTTGGGGGAACCCAAAGAAACTCATGATCACCCATCATAAACTCAATATTTTTATGATGCTGATATGATTAAAAATTATTCCCACTCGGAGCCATTTCCTTCTACTTTCAGATTAACTCATCCTTCTATGAAGTCTCCTGCACAAGACTTGGACCCAATAACTCTAACTCACAAGCCTTCATTCGATATAATAGAGACCTACAAAGCCTCCCTTAGAGTGGGTCATATGGTTCTATTTTGAATTTTCACCTCCTAACTATTTTAATAGGATAACTCAAAATTCTCCAAGTGTTTCTCCCATGATCCACCAGAGTCTAGGACATAACCCCTTAACATGTCCTCTAGTACTTGAATAGTATGTTATCACTGCCCTTCTGTTTGAAGGTGGAAAGTCATACTAGGTACCAAGCGCCTTCTGTAATCCATACTAGAAGAACAAATTTAAACATAGATCATGATCAAAAAATTTCATTTGGAGAACCCCATGAATACATACTACCACACAAACATTAAACTCTCTAAGATGATCAATGGTGAAATTCTCTCGAATATGTACAAAAAGAGCCACCTTAGCTAAATGATCCATGATTACCCAGATCACATCATTATTTTTACGCATTCTCATAATTACCACTATGAAATACACCATCAAATCATCCCATTTCCATTATGGAATGGTCAATGGATGCAATAAACTACCCAGTCCTTGATGTTCAAACTTCACCTGATGATATGTATAACATAGTGTCATGAAACTTGAAACCTCTTTATTAATCCCTAGCCAATAATACTATTTAAAAATATCATATTACATTTTTGTCAAACCAGAATGCACCACCAACTTTTATACAGGAAACTTCCACATCATCTCTTATCACATACAGGCAGGCACAAAAATATGACCACGAAAATGGATGATCTCATCATCACCAATAGTCCAACCAAATGTTGAGTCCCCACCTTCATGGGATTACCTCAAATCCAAGCACACCAGATCCTCATTACACCTTTACTTGATACATCTTAGAAGTGTGGAGTCAACCTCTATGGCTTTAAGGGTCATCTACCCTTTTCCATAATGATCCTCTAGATGTATCTCAAAAAATAATGCCATTATCCTCCAGTCAGAGCTTGATCCCTGAACTACCTGATTTTGAGTCTTTAGACTCAAAGTGACTGAAATTATATTTTCTTTTCATAGGGTTTATAAAAAATCAATGTTTAAAGAATTAATATAATCAACCCATATTCGTTGGTGAAGATTCAAATGACACTGAGAGAAGATATAATTAAAACATTAATGATCGGTAAACACCATAAACATATCTCCCAACAAGTAATGCCTCAATCACCTCAACGAATAAACCAATTCCAACAACATGATATCACTCATAGGTTAATTTTATTGACGAGCCCTCAACTACCAAGAACCAAAAACAACAACCTAATTCTTCTGATTCTATACTGCCCAAATCCCAACACCAGATACATCACGAAACTTGATATACTCTATATACGGATCATGAAAAATCCAAACTGATGTGGTATTCAGCTGCTTATTTAACTTCTAGAAGGCATTATGACATGACATAGAATATTCAAATCTGATTCTTTATTTGGTTAATATCAAACAAAATACTAACAAATGGGAGAAGTCTTTGATGAAACTTTTGTAATAGACTGATATTCCCATAAAACTTTAGATATAAGAGATATTATTGGGATGCTCCAAAGATAAAATATCCTGAAATTTCTATGGGTCTACTAAAAAACCTTCCTCAAATATAATATGAACCAAGAAATGCACCCTTGATATCAAAAAATGGCATTTAGATATCTTGGCATATACCTATTATAACATAGTTCTCTCAAAATGATGTCAGGAATTTTTGCATGATCGTAATGATTCTTAGAGTACACCAAGATGTCATAAAAAATGAAAACTATGAACTGATCCAGGTATGGGTAAAATATTTGGTTCATTAGGGTTATAAAAACTTCAAACACGTTGGTCAACTTGGAAGACATCAAAAAAAACTCATAAAACCCACAAATGCTCCTAAAGGTAATCCATGAGGATCATGAAAGGTTCAATGAATAATTTAACCAACCATTTTACAAAATATATCCAAGGTCATAAAATGTAAAATAATATAGAACCATTAACATAACTACACATTCATGAATCAACTTTATTACTATGTGATATAACTTATAAACCACCTACCATGAATCTGTAGACAAAATATCACTTAACCTTATCCTTAGATCCAGATTTAATCACCCACTGAATCACCAACCTAATATACTCTTGAAAAATAGGGTTTTAAGGATTTATAATAGGAATAATGAAACCAGAATCCCTAATCTTGAAAAGATAAGAAATAGGAGAATTAAACATACCTGAATCGTTGATCTGAAATCAATGACACTCAAAATTCCCTAGAATCGATGGATATAGATCCTTGGGAATATTTGGTGTTTTAGGTTCATCACTTGTGATGGAGGTGGAATAATGAAGAAGAAAAATAGAGTGATACACTTAATGTACAAAAAGGGAAAATGATAAATTTTCACTTTTTAATGAGGTGTATAGTTTGGACGCATTGTTTTCTAAACCATCTTCCAACTGTTTTTCGACCTCTGTTCGAGAGGGGTGAAGTCGCAGAGTTACTTGGGGGTTTCACACAGTTTGAAAAATCACAAACCAACTATGCAGAATTCATCTGTCCAAGTCTATATGATTTGTAAATCCCCCTTGCATAGTTTTTTTAACCATTCACCCCTCTTCCTGGCTATCACGGTTTAGTTTCATTGTTTATTCTAATCATGCGCTAACCCTGATACATTCACTAGATGTCCATTTTCCCTCTCTTACATGTTACAAACCCCTGAAACACCACATGTCTTCCTTATACAGCTAGTAAAAATTCCATTAAACAAATTTATGAGATTTAAATGAAAATTTGAACAATTAAATACCTCCACGATGTTCAGAATCATATTTTTTTACTCCTCTCCAAGTATATATGGATTCAACGAATGATAAAACTTTCAAAATAATGGTGAAAATATTTAGTTGGAATGTGAAGAACCTTAACCCTAAATATTCTTCATGTCTTTAAAATAATATCAAGTTTAAGAGTCATGAAAGGAAATATGATTATTTCTATATCTCATGTGGCAAAGAGATTCATTGGAAGAAAAACTACACCAGCCAAATATTCAAGGGGAATATTCAGGTGCACTTGTTTTCAAGTGAAATTTATCTATTTCTAAAATTTGGGGTTTAGATGTAGAATTTGGTTCTCACATATGTATTCAAATATATAGAACAAGGTGATTTAGAAATATTTATCTTGGTTAGGTAGATCTTCAAGCATCCAATGGAGATAAATTTATTATTGTAGCTATTGGGGACTATGGATTCATATTATTGGCTAGAATTATTTTGGTTTTACATGATTTTTATTATGTGCCTTCAGTTACAAAAACATTCTTTCTAAATACATAATAGATACAGATGGTTTCATGTTCAAATTTTTTAATAAATGTTTTTTCTTTTATAAAGGTATATTTTTTAAGGCATGGAATATTTATATGATAGGATCTTTATGTTGGATTACACAAATCATGTAATGGAAATTGATAATTATGTCAATTCACTTGAATCATAACACAACCAAATTTGGAATCACCATATAGGTTATGTAAATGAAAATATCTTGAAAAAATTACATTAAGATGGATATTTATTTTCTTTTTAACTTAAACCACTTAGTGTATGTCACACAAATTTTCAAGAAGAAATTACCAAATAACCATTTAGTGGTAAAGGTGAAAGGGATAAAAATATTCTTGAACTAGTTTATACTGATGTGTGTGTTCCATTTATTTTTGGGGAAAGGGGTGGGTACTCATACTTCATAAATGATATTTAAGATTATAGAAAATATAGATACATATACTTAATGTGGTATAAATCATATTCTTTTGATAACTTAAAGGAATAAAAAAAGAATTTGAGAAACAACATGGTATGTAGATTAAGAAACTCTACTTAGACCTTGGTGGAGAATATATTAATCAAGACTTCATTGATTATTTATAGGAGTTTGGGAAATTATCTGAACTCATCCCATATATTCCACGGTGGGATGGTGTAAGTGAAATCAGGAACCACAATTTTCTAAAAATTGTGAGATTAATCCTGAGTCATGTGAGTATTCCATTATACTTTTGGGTATACCTGTTACAAATAGAAACATATATACTAAACCTAGTTCCTACAAAAGAAACATACGGTATACCATACCAATTATGGAATAAAGAGAAACTCATGTTGTATTACTTACATGTGTGGGGTTTCAAAGCATTTGTTAAGGCCTCTTTAGGTAATAATATTGCACCTAGAGGCACAAAGTGTATCATTATAGGATATCCTAAAGAAACAAAGGGATACTACCTATACAATCCTTAAAAAAATTTATGGCTGATAGAATTCCCACATTCCATGGGGATTATCTTATCTATAAAATAGATAGTGTGAGGGAGATACACTATGTTGATGTCCATAATCAATATACACATGATTTGGCATAGTAAAAAATTCCAAAAGGGCCCATGGAAGAAGAAATAGTTCCACAGAAACAATTACTACATAGGAGTATTAGAGATGTTATAGAATGAGAATAGTATGGTTTTTAGTCACTGAGGATGGTGACTCGTTATTAGTTGATAGTAATGATCCTCTAACCTACAAGGAACAAGTACGTGGAACAGATATTTCCAATTGAAAATAGGCCCTAAAGTATGGAATGGAGTCTATATAGCATGACCAAGTCTGGATTTTAGTAGCTCCTATAGTATATGTAAATACCATTAGTTGAAAATGGTTATTCAAGAAGGAATTAGACATGAAAGGACAAGTTAGTACCTATAAGTCGTGACTGGTTGCAAAAGGGTTTAAGTAGCATCACGACATTTACTACAATGAAATATTTTCACTAGTTTCAATATTGAAATCCATTATAATTATACTTTCAATTTATTCCATCCATGATTATGAGATTTGGAAAATGGATGTCAAAACAACATTCCTAAATGGGATGCTTTGTCAAGATGTCTATATGAAACAAACTAAAGTCAGAGAGTATACATCACATTGATAAGGCCATTTTAGTTCCCCAGTATGATGAGATCTATGATGTGCTATAGAGATATTCTTAAATAATGTTCTTCCATTGGATAACTTAATATTGTGGTATACATAGTAAATGACTTCCCAGTTCAAGTACACATAATAATATGAGATGTATTGTGATGAAATTCACACTTGGAAATATCCAAGATAGAATATTAGGATAACTTACTCTCCATTAGAAATTAATCATGTTTTATTGTCATTGGATATTCCTATATACCAGCATGTGTGATGGTCCTTAGACATTATTATTATTATTAATTCATGTTTTAACTCCTGTACATAGATGTATTTTATAAACCTTGATGATAACAGTTTTTGGGAAAGTTAGACATGTTGGGTGTGTCATGAGTTTAATGTCATTAATGGATAAGTTGAGGATGGTTTTTTCCCTTTTATATTTACAGAATTTTATATCTCATCCCTTTCATTGAAATAGAAACTTTTCACTAAATTCCATTTCTATAGTATAAAAATGTGTTTATTTTAGATAGTAAAATAAATACGTATTGAGCATATAGGTTAGTGACACATATGGAAAATATATTTAATGAGATATTGAGACAAGAGTATTATATTACAAAGTAAGTGTCCATATGTGGTTGTTATCATTACATCATTAAGTTTTGTCTCTTGGTTTCCTTGACCAATTTCTGGACAGAAATCTTGGACTTTATGAAAGCCCTATGAATGACAATGATAAAGAATCCTAGAGGTCACACACTACGTGTTTCTATGGGCCTTGATTAAATTCTATTTGAATTTAATTAATGGAATAAATATTATTTTTAGGACTGAGAAATAATTTTATTTATGTGTTATTGATTTCATAAATTAAATAAATATTTATTCACCGACATGCGAATAAAAATACATTTTGTTATTTTATTGTATATTTTAGAGATATTTATTTTTTGGTATGTGAATGAGTTATTTATTTATGAATAAAATAATTTTTTGGGTATTAAATGAATATCGAGGAGTTGGAATGAACCAAGATCATATCTGGTGATAAAATAATTATTTACAATCTGATAAATATTATTTATCAATTTTCACAAGTTAGCATAACACAAATAATATTTATACTATTATGTGGTATGGGGTTTATTAATGGTTTAAAATGTTATTTAATAGATTAAAAGTAATTAAATATTATTTTAACCTAAACCCAAACTATATAAATAGACGGTAATATCTATTGTGTATAGCATCCAAAATTGGGAATTCAGAATTTTTGACCACGATGAATTCTATCACGAATCCTTATTCTCTCTAATTCTCATCAATGAGAAATACTAGAGAGATTTCTTATTGACTGATGAATGAGTGTTCAAGAACAAAAAACACAATACATTTGATTCATTATGATAGATCTCAATGATTCAGTAGTAGTGTTCAGAGATCATTGGAGCATGTGTGGATCAACGCTAGAGGGATTCTATCATTGGATCTTCACAGTGCAACGAAGAAAATCTGACAAGGTATTTTCAGATGATAAACATTCATAAATAAAATAAATTCCTAATCATAGGTATTAATTTCTTAAAATATTAAATAATAAATTTTATATTTCATGTGTAATATCATTCCTCATGGTTTTGGGAAACAATTATTAAAATAAATTTTAATGTATCACCCACCACCGCACACATACTCTACATCCAAAACCAATATTTATGTTCAGATTTTATTTTATTTTTTTTTGTTTTAAATCTATGATTTCATTATAATATATCTAAATATACTGTGAAATTATTTTTAAAATATTTTTTCTATCTATATCGAATTAAGTATTAAACTAATATTATAATTTTCTATGATTTTTTTATTTCAATTTTTATATGTTATGAACTTACTATTATATGTTTAAAATCACATATATTATAATTTTCCATAAATATTCTATAGAACAAGAATGATGTGAGCCATGAGTTGTTATAATAAATTCAATTCCGTGTATTCTACATTCTTGATTTTAAAATCTAATATTTTGATTGGTTATTTATTATTTATTGTGATGTGATTATTGATTTATTTCTAATTTATTGTTTTTAGTGAGTATTGGAAGCCACATAAAACTATTTACATTTGATTCAAATATCTATTAAATGAAACCATAAGAGAGTTTTTATTATTTTAAAGCATTAAATAATTACATAAATAGGTAAATTAAAATCAAATATAACATTTCATATTTATAATTTTCTATTATATGTGAAAAATATAATATATTATTATTTTCATTTAATCTTATATATTTAACATGATGAATTGGACTACAATTTATTTACTTTGTATTTTATAATAATTTCAATTTCTTCACTAATACAATATTTATTTTGAAATATATTATTTTAATTGTTTATTTATGATTTATTAAATAATAATAAATATTTACTTTCTAGTTTGTCATTTAATGTTTTGAATTGTTTAATCAATATTATTCATGGCTTCATATCTATATTGTAGAAGACATGATATTCAAGTATGAACACATCTACTATAACATTCTACCTTCACCACCACATAAAATATCCACATTATCCAATTTTTTATCCTACTTTAATAAGTGGAATAATTTTTGAAATCATCCATCTAACTTTACCTAACAAATTACATTAGTTTCCATATATTTTTAATTGATTCTAATTTCCAATAAAATTTATATGTTTAAATTAATAACATTGTCTATTATTTACTCTTTTTTTTATCCTCAGATTTTTCAATTTTTTCTGAAATTTTTGATTTCATTATAATATATATGTATTCATTATGAAATAAATTTTATACTATTTCAGATATACGTATTGAAAAAAATGTGAAACTGCTATTCAAATATTCAATGAATTACTTTGAAATCTATATTTATATATTAAAAACTTCTATTTTTAGTTAACAATTTACTATATTATTGTTTTCATTGAATCTTATACATTTGTAATGATTCATTTGAATAATATTTAATTACTTGAGTTATTATAAGAATTAAAATTTCTTTACTAATACTCTCTTTATTTAAAAATATATTGTCTTAATTGGTTATTTATTATCTATTATGAAATGATAATTGGTTAATTTTTAATCAAATATTTATAGTGTGTAAAGGAAGCCACTTATAATAGTTTACATTGGATTTAGATATCTATTACATAAAACCATGAGATAGTCATTGTTATTTTCAATTTTTGACCAACTATATGATTTGGTAGATGAAACTCAAATATAACTTTTTAGATTTCTAATTTTCTATTATATGTTCAAAATCTCCTAGATTATTAATTTTATTATATATTCTATTTTTAAAATGTTATATTGGACTTCCATTTAAATACTCAAGTTCTATGAATTTCAATTTCCTCAATACTTATATCTTGATTTTAGAATCTATTATTTTAATTTATTATGAAATGATAACTGTTAAATATCAAATTTTTTATTCAATGTTTTGAATTAGTTACTTAGAATTGTTCATTTCTTCATATATCTACTATAGAAGGCATGATATTTTGGTATCACCACCTCCACTCTGTCTCATCGTCTTTTACCCCGCATCAAATATGCATGTCATCTAATTTTATCTCCTCTCGTAATAAGTGGTATGTCTTTTCAGAATCATTAAAAAGCCTTTCCCAAAAAATTGGATCAGCTACCTTATATTTGGTTATCGATCTAAATTTCCCACCGCATGTTTCTATTTAAATTATATAATATTATATTAAATTTATTATATTTTTTCTAAAATGTTATATTTTCTATTTTTTTTATTTTGTTTGGATATATGCACTTTCATTATAATCTATCTAAATCTATTATAAAATCAATTTTATCTTGTTTATTTTATCAATATTGAATTTAATATAAAATAGATATTAACATTTTCTATGTATAATTTATAAATCTATTTTTACATGTTACATACTTTCTATTTAATGTAAAAAATATCCTATATTGGTATTTTTATTGAATATTATTTATTGAAATTGATTCACTAGAGTTCTTTTTAATTACTCGAGTTGTTTTAATAATTTCAATTTCTTCACTTCTACTTTGTTTATTTTAAAATATACTATTTTATTTGGTTATTTATTATTTTTTTGACATGAAATTTTTTTTTCTTTCTAATTTTTTAGTTATAGTGAGTAATAGAAGCCATATAAAAATATTTATTTTTGATTAAGATATCTATTACACGAAACTATTAGATAGTCATTATAATTGTAAATTGTTGACCAGTTACATTATTAGGTAGAAGGTAGTCAAATATAATATTTAATATTTATAATTCTATATTATACATTCAAAATATACAGTAACACCCCAATATTTCATATTATGTAATTTTCTTAAAAGTAATTCAATAGCTTGCACTACACGGAAGACCGAGTTCGAGGGCACCATTACTTACCAAACTAACCATTCGAAAAATTATTATGAATAGTATTAACTGCATTTTGACTTTTATATACTCCATATAATTTTAACATCTATATTTTGTGTTTCTTAAAAATAATATAAGAACAAATTCAATTTTTTAGATAAAAGAAGTATTTTTAAAAAAATGCAATTTTACCACCTTTTAATGGTGGACCCTTTTTAAAATAAAATATTTGATACTTTTATATATTAATTATGACAAAATAAACTTCATAATTATAATTGGGGCATAAATATTTAGTTTAGATAAATTTTCGGTGCTTTTTTGATAACATTCATGTTTTGAGGAATAGTGAAAATACTAAATATTAATTGAAATTTTTTTTAATCCAAATAATTTATAGTGTTAAATTATACATTTGAATGGTTTTGAAGTATAATTTGTCTATATTTTTATCTTTTAATCCAATTTTGGTCATTGGATGTAATTTTACATTTAAATTGGACATAAACACATAACAATCGTTTGATAGTTTTTACTACTCAAAAACCTGTTTTTGTTTTTGAAAAAAGGAATATTTTTTTCAATTAATTAATACAACATATATGTTTTTAATTTGGTAAAATAGAAATCATTTTTGAATTTGGAATATCAAAATTAGCATAGGGTGAATTTGTTTTATTTTTCCAGAAACTCTAAATTTTTGATATATATTGAAAAACACTGTGTAATTGTTTAAAACCAACCTTTATTTGAATACTTATTTATTTTATTTAAATTTATATTAGGTGAAAATACATACAAAATACCTATATATTTTCAATGTAATTTTATGGAGTCATTTTATAATAAAATTAGATGTATAAAATTTTATTGAACATTTAAATTTCTTTTACCCACCTTCTTGGAACATTTGAAAATTTGCATAAAATGTAATTTTACCGCTTCTATGAATTTTATTTCAAAAATATGAGAGACACATTTGAAATCAGTATGTAAAATGCGGTTCAATAGGATGAAAATAATTTTTGGTGAATAATAACTTTTTAATTTTATTTACCACTGTTAATTGTAAATTGGGTAATTAAAGATACAAATGATATTATAATTACCCTAACAAATGTCTTAATTATATTGGATAAGTTTTTTTCTTCCAAAATATAACTTAGGAATAAAATATGATCCTCTTTGTCCCACTTGAATTAGATTAAGACATTTATAATTATTTTATTTAAAGAAGAGTTAAAAGTGTTAAATTCAAATTTTCATAACTAAAACATTTTTAATATAGTGTGATACATAAGATAAATTAGACTATAAATATTTATTAGAAATATAAAAATATTTCCTATATAATGGTATTTTATTTATAATTTTTAGATATTAAATAATTAAATTTATTTATAGCACAATGATGATGCAGTAATTAAATTATTAATGAATTATAAAAATAATTGAATTTATAAATATCCAAATAAATGTAAATTGAGACTTTTTATGAATTAAACTAATTTTCTAGGTTCATATGACATGTTAAAATTGATTTAATTTATTTTTTCTAAGTAATTAAGTTTTTCTGACTTTCAAAAAAACCAAATACTAAATAGTGTCAAAATTGACATAAATGCGTTTTTAAAACATATACCATATTATTAAATGATATAAAATTCAAAAAAATATAAGGTTTGTCAAAATGACTCATATAATGATATATATGTCATTAATGAATCACTTGGGGTTCTATTTCCTTTTTATAGTAAGTTTATTAACTATTTATTATAATAATACAAGAATACATGGTAAAAGTTATACAATTTAACTAAGAGATAAATCAAAAATATATGGTTAATATAGTGACCTAAACATTTCTAAAACCTATTGGTTGAGAGGTTTTTTAACTCAACCCACCATAACATTGAAATATTTTTTTGGAGCCATTATAAACTGAATATGATTGTATAATAAATTAATATTTCAGGTTTTTCTTAAAGTGATCCTCACCTCTCTTATAAAAGCGTACTTGCACTTCTCTCAAAATCACCCATACAAAGCTATTTGTAATGTCCAAAACCTAATAATATATCCTCCCAACTACCCTAAATTTAAACTAGAGGTCTTACATTGATCATAGCGACATCATAAGGATCCCTTTTGATCAAATTAAATGGAAGCTCCCGAAGAAGAGGTCATAATTTTATTACATCTTTCAAAGTTATTTTCTTCTTCCACTTCATATTTATTTGTTTCTTCAAAACCAAAATAATAACTCTAGTACCTTATACATAATTTGATGTTCTTATAAATATGGTACAACCATATTCACTATTCTATCCATCCTATGAATGAAAAGTCACCAAACGTGCATACCTACGGCTTACCGTCTCCATGTCGTGGTGTAGTTTTTTAATCAACACTTCATTATTTGGATGGATATAATAATGAATATAAATGGTGTAAATAAAATATATAACATGTTAATGATTCTTTATATATAATATAACCATACCATTATATACAATTTCACCATTAATAGAATGGTATTGTCGCTCGTGCGTACGTACGGATTACCGTCACCATGAACATGATGAGATTCATTACCCATCATAACCATTCAAGAATAATTTACATTTTATGATTAAAAATAATGTTTATGAAATTAATATCATTATGGATATGAATCAAATACATCATATCCATTAAAACATGACTTGCATCACACAACATATAAAGGAAAACAAATCAGTTAACACTAAAAACAGGGATACTACTGAAATATCATTAACAAAACAATATTATAATATCTTATATGATATAATATTTATGTATGTGGATATTTTATAATTTAATAACAATGATCTAACCATTACACATGAGGTTAACATACCCTCAACTATGGAAAAGTACAATGTAAGGGGTTTTCATCTCACTTATTATTCCCATGAGACTCATGTTATATTGACACTATTTTCTTTTGTGTTGTGTATGTACATACCATGATTGTATTACATTTGTAATGTACTTTAATTTATTATTATTTATAAATTCATTGTATGATACTTCTTCCATGGGGTATATGCATCATAAGTTGTAAGGGAATTTCTAATTTCTATTTCTACTCCTTGCGTTTTACGCAAACTTCAATGCTTATTTTAATCCAACATTATGTGTGAAATAACAATTCAGTTATTTATTTCGTAATTTTCCCTCCCTTTTGTGTGGATATACATTTTATACACATAATCACTCTGTTGATAAATTCTCAAATAATCAATATGAACTTTATAAGAGTAATCTTAACTCAATTTCTATTCATTGAGTTAAACTTCCAAGTCATTGGTGTCGTTGTTACAAGAATATGTGTGATTGTACTATGATTTATTGAAATTTAATATCCAATCATATTGAGTGTATTTATATTTTTTATAAATAATTATGTCATTGATTTATTTTTAATCTAAGGATACGATCTTTATAATGGATTTCATCTCAATTTACATTCCATTAGGACATCATTGTTATTATGTGCCAGTTTACTTTATATGGTGTAGATACTATCATTTGGTATATTATATCATGAATAAATTTATTCTAACGATATTATAAAGTTTTGATTTAATGTTATACCTAATTTATTTGTATTCAAGTGTCTCTCATTTGGTTAGTAACTCCTTAACTAACATATCGATTTAAAATTTTGTTCTTCTAAATAATTCTCCTTAATGTCCATGTTTTAAAAATTATTTTAAGGATTTATTTATATAGTCATGAATATTTTAAAATTGAAATCTCTTTTAAATGTTTCAAACTGGTATGGGACACTTGGATTCAAAAATCTATTTTTAATAGCTTCTTGAAAAATAGTGATACTTTTTAATGTCACTACTGGAAAACTTCCCTATACCCACGGTTTTGGGAACTGTGGGCTGGAAAGGCGTCGGGATAGGGGGGTCCTCCTATACCCACGGTTTCTCCAAACCATTGGGATAGGATTTCCAGAGCGTGGTAGGATCATGAACACACTGGCACAGCATTGACCCCACGGTTCTCAAACCGTGGCGATTTAATCTTCAAAAATAGTGGCTGTTGAGACTCGACCATGGGATGTGCCATGCAACATTTCAACCTTCACTACCAACCAAGACAACTGCATCTTTAGAATATATAGATATATTTTTCTAAATATATTAATAACATCGCGTATCTAAAAAAAGTCACGTAGAAAATCGAACACATGACCATGGGAATTTAAACATGCGGGGAAACCAACTGAGTTAATGGATTTTTGATTATATAATCATACAACTGCCTTCTTATATTAATTAAATTTAATTACTAGAAAAAAAATCAACGGGTTTCGAACACGGGATCTCCAGAGAAACCGAAAGGTCCTTAACCAACAAACCTATGGAACTTTTTTGACTTTATATTTGTACATTTATAATTATATTAATCCAAACCATGTTCCCGCCCAAAATATTTTCATCCCACGTAATATTTTTTTCCACCATAAGGCGGTAAATCTATACCCACGGTTCTCCAAAATCGTGGGTATAGGTCTAAAAAAACACCAATACCCATGGTTTTTCAAAACTGTGGGTATATGTATTCTCAATACTCCCTATCCCTAGGGTTTTTTCAAAACCGTGGGTATAGGTCATTTAAAAAATTGTATCCCCATGGTTTTAGTCAAAACTGTGGGGATAGGGAACCTATTCCCATGGTTTTCAAAAACCCTAGGAATAGGTTCACATACTACCCCTATACCCACGGTTTTGGAAAACTCTGGGTATATGGTAGCTCTATACCCACTGTTTTTTGGAAAATAATTGGTATCGGTCCATTTTACAGTAGTGTGTTTTCAAGAAAAAGGGGATATTTCTCTCATATAGTTTCACTGATTATTTTCATCGATGTCAATATCCTTAATTAATATTGATTGAGGTTGATTTATTATAATACAATGTTCCAAATTATATTTAATGAGTTATGTTTGACTTTGGATGTGCTATTTTTGTACCCTTCATGTTTTGTGGTTTAAACATTGACATTTCATATGCTAGTTTTAATATGAATGTTTAGATTATGTTTCATCCTTTTTATATTAGGAATTTAGTGGACTTAGTATGTGATGGGTAGATCCCACTATATCTCTTTGATGCATCGGTAGGTCTCATGAGACAAACTAGTGTAATGACATGAGGACTTAACAAAATTTTTATTTGTAGTATTGGAACAAGGCCTTGACTATGTGGTTATGGTGTCCGAGATTATGCATTCCTTTATTATGAAATTTTTTATTGACATTAAATGTGATTATTAGACTAGAAGGATATCTATGTGAATAAGTAAATGGAATTATTTGATTTATCTTTCTTATATTATGTTGAAGATTATGTTTAAGAGTCTTGTGTTTTAGTCTTATACATTAACATAAATGTTTATGTTTTCTTATGATATTTTCATCCATATTTTTATCCTTACTGAGCATCTGAGATCACCTCTTTCTTATGTTTTATTTTTTCCAGGATTTGAAGAAGTATATTATGATTGACCTCTAGTAATAGGATAAGGGATATGAGTGTGTTCAAAGGAGACACAATGTTGTAGTTTGTCCATTTTATAATGTAATGTAAAACGTATGTATGTATCTAGTAACTCCAGGGATACTAAAAAAATAAGTCTTTCAAGACTTGATCTCTTGTGATCATGCCAATGTTATGTAATAATTCACCAACCCTGGGTAACTAAGATTGGGGAATTATAGTTGGTATCAGTGGAAGTTCAGTACAAACCATGGAATCTCGATTTAGAAAACTCTAATTAGAAAACACTACCCATGTGATAGACTTTGAGGATTAGAATAGAAAAACATCCAAAAATTTTGGTAATGTAAGTAATATGTGGGTTTTCCAAGCAATACATCTCTATCTGGATACGAGCAGGTAGAGGTAGCTCTAGAATAGATGTACCTAAGGGAAAAACCCGAAAACACCTCTTTGATCTAGACTTGAACAGGAACTGGTGCACGATAACAAGCCTTGCTACACTCTTGGTTATGAAACTCTCAGTGGATATGATTTGGATAATTCACATTTTCTTTAAAACTTGATTTCAAGGATATTAATATAATATGATAATGAATCACCTTGGTTAATCCCATGGTGTTTTAGATTGAAAATAAGGTGTCATGATATTCTATAAATGATTTTATGACTATTGTTACACACACTAAGATATCTATTTTTAGTCCATGGATAGATTCCAAGGAAGTCCTAGTAACCTTGAACATGATGTACATGGTGGGAATGATGGTGGAAATGAGAAAATAAATGGGATGTTTATAGGCATAAAAGATATCATGTTCATACAGAAGCATTTTTCCAAAAATATTATCAACAATATATACATTAACCAACTCCCAAACTCAAAAAAGAATAGAAAGGTGGAGAATGATAAGAGATCTAGTAGTAGAGATTCTAGAGAAAAGAAATCTCAATTTCCATCATGCTGGAAATGTAGAAGGAGACACCCAGGAAACTTCCTCAATGGAACAAAGAAATGATTTATGTGTGGGAAAGAGGGACATAAATTAAATAATTGACGAGGAAAAATTAAGAGTACTATGGAAGAAAATAAAAATGATCCTAAGAATCCATTTACAGTCATTTTCCTTAAAATTAGGGGACCTGGTCATTACCCGAGTCAATTCCTTATTGTATAGGACAAACACTAGGTAAAAGAAGAAACTATGTGGAAAAAATGGATGGAGAAATGTTTAAAAGTATTAATGATATTTTTTGATGGGATTACATTGGAATAATTTTCCCTATTATGTGTAACCCTGTATTTTGTAATGTGAAAATGCAATTTAAGGAAGAATTATCTTTCCTTTTGTGAATATAGTTATAAAGAACCATTTGGGTTTATATGATCCATGAATTTGATGCAATTACGGGTTATTAATTTTTGGGATGAAAATTTGAGGTATGAGATAAAATTTGTGGTTAATTTATGTTATAGTTATTTCAAGTAATTTATCATATATTGGATATGTTATAAAATATTGTTTTTGAAAAAGGATGGAATACAGACTATGTGAAAACCCATCAAGTAAGACAACACATTGATAATCAAACCAACATCCAATGTCCGACTTGGATTTATCGGCTACCACTGGACTACATGAAGTCCCTAGTTAGTGTGATTAATTATTTTTTGTTAAATTATTTCTTAATTGATAATAAGTTGATTTGGGATCAAATGTTTTATCAAATACATATCATTAGTATAAGAAAATGATTTGGTGATTAAGTGATAAATGTTATTTTTGAAGACGTTCACTCTATTGGGAACATAATATGCCTAAATAATAAAATAATATGGGATTTAATTTAAATATTAATGGTGGATTATTTTTATTTTGGAAGAATCTATGTTTTTATATTGGTTCAGGTTATTAAAGGAAATGATTAACCTAACATAGAGAATATGTGATTTGTTTAATTACACTTCTGTATGCGAATTTATGTGTATTTGATGTTATTTGGAGATAAATGTTAATATTTACAATGATATACTATGTGATGAAATTTTTCTGAGTTTTGGGTTTCAATCTTAGTTTGGATTATATTGATAGATTTTAAGGACAATTGTTTATTGAATGGTCTTTTTTGAACTTTGTGTATTGTTTGTTTAATTTTTGAAATTAAGATTTATATTTATTTCTCTAAAGGATTATCAATTTTGGGGATCATATGATATTATACTAACCATTTGGTTTTGGTTGATCTTTAAATAAAAGGGACTCTATATAGTTTATCCTGTGTGGATTATGCGATTCTCTAGATATTGATTTTAGCGCTTCTGGTGTGACCAAATCATTTTGAATACTCATTGTTTGGAGAAAAAATGATTTAGTGGTAGAAATTTATTAAAGGATGAAACTATACATAAAAAGTAAGTATTTCTCTTTATGTTCTTAGTCAATATCATAAATAGATTCCTCAACTTTATGATGTGGAACTTAAAACAAAAAAGGTTGTCTGTTTACTTTTCCTAGGGGGAAACTAATGACTGTGTCACCCATCACAAGTTAGTGGTTTTCTTGTTTTTAACTTTCTCTTGAAAATGTTTTATATCACTCTCCATCAAAACATGACACTTAGTTTATCTTCCATATCCATGTTTTTCTACATGTAATCATAATATGAGTTATCTTTGGTGACATTTGTACATCTACTTATTTCTTTTAAAGTGATAGTTTTATTGATTTATTTTGATGTGGGACTTTGAATGAATTTCCCAATACCAATTTTAAAATTTAAATAACTCTATTTCCAAAAGGGTGGAAGAATGTAACACCCCAACATTTCATATTAATTTATTTTCATTAATTTAATTCAATAGCTTGCACAATACGCAAGACTGAGTTTGAGAACACCACGACTTACCAAACTAGCCATTCAAAAAATATTTGTGAATATTTTTAACTGAATTTTGAGTTTTATATACTCCATAAAATTTTAACATCCTTGTTATGTGTTTTGTAGACATAATATAAGAACAAGTTTTATTTTTTTTGGATAATAGAAGTATTTTTCAAAAAAAAACCAATTTTACTACCTTTTAATGGAGAAACCTTTTTAAATCAAATAATTGAAACTTTTATATATTCAATTGGACAAAATAAACATATTTTATATATCCGAGTCATAAAAAGTTTGTTTGGATAAATTTTTGGTTCTTTCCTGATAACTTTCGTATTTTGATGAATAGTGAAAAATACTAAATTTTAATTGAATAAAAGACATTGTTAGTCAAAACAATGTATAGTGTTAAATTATACATTTGAATGGCTTTGAAGTATAATTAGATTATATTTTTATCATTATATTCAATGTTGTTCATTGGGAGTAATTTTACATTTAAATTGGGCATAAAAACATTTTCATCTTTTGATAGTTTTTACTTCTAAAAAACCCACTTTGGGTTATGAAAACAAGAATATTTTTTAAAATTAATTATTAAAAATTATTTGTTTTTAATTTGGTAATGTAGACATCATTTTTTGATTTGGAATATCAAAATTAGATTAGGGTGAATGTTTGGTATTTTTCTGAAAACTTTCAATTTTTTTGATCAATAGCGAAAAACACTACGCTATTGTCTAAAATCTACTTTTTTAAAAATAATTATATATTTTATCTAAATTTATTTTAGGTCCAAATAGATAAAAAAATACTTATATATGTTTAATTTAATTCATTGGATTCATTTTATAATAAAATTAGATGAATACAATTTTATTTAACATTCTAACATCCTTTACCCACCTTATGAATACATTTGGAAATTTAAATAAAATGTAATTTTACCGCTTCTGTGAATTGAATTTCAAAAATCTAAGAGAAACAGTTGAAATCAGTATGTAAAATGTGGTTAAATAGGATGAAAATTATTTTTTGTAAATAGTAATGTTTGAATTTTATTTAATGCGGTTAAAAGTAAATATGGTAATTAAAGATAAAAATGATATTATAATTACCCTAAAACATGTTCTAATTCTATAGGATAAGTGTTTTTAGACCATAATTAACCTTAGGAATAAAATATGATCCTATTTGACCCACTAGGATTAGATTAGGACATTTATTATTATTTTATTTAAAGAAGAGTTAAAAGTGATAAATTCAAATTTTCTTAACTAAAACATTTTTAATATAGGGTTATACAGAGGATAATTTAGACTATTAAAATTCATTAGAAAGCTAAAACTATTTCCTACATAATGTAAATTTATTTAAAAAATTTATACAATAAAAAATTAAACTTATTTATAACACAATGATGATGCAGTAATTACCTTATTAATGAAGGATTGAAACAATTGATATTATAAATATCCAAATAAATGTAAATTTAAAATTTTTATGAATTAAAATAATTTTCTAGGTTAATATTACATGTTATGATCGATTTAATTTTTTTTGGAAGTAATAAGTTTTTGATGACTTTCACAAAAACCAAATACTAAATAGTGTCAAAATTGTCATAAATGAGTTTTAAAAAAAATACTATATTATTAAACGATATAATATTAATAAAAATATACGTCTCATTAGAAGGACTAATATAATGATAGATATGTCATTAATGAACCAGTTGGGGTTGTCTTGGATTTGTATAGTATTTTTATTAACAATTTATTATAATAATACAAGAATACATGGTAAAAGTTAAACTATTTATCTAAGAGTTAAATCTAAATGATAAGGTTAATATGGTGACCTAAACATGTATAGAAACCATTTTTGTGGGGTTTTCTATACCTACCTACCTTATCCTCTAAATAAGTTTTTTTGGAGCCATTATAAACCGAATATTATTGTATAATAAATTAATATTTCAAACTTTTCCTAAAGTGAACGTCACCTCTCTTATAAAAGGCTACTTCCCCTAATATCAAAATCACACCTCCAAATCCACTTGGCTCGGCCCACCCATGCTTATATATCCCCCAAACTACCCTCAATTAAACCTAGAGGCCTTACATTGATCAGAAAACCATCCTAAGGATCCTCTTTGATCAAATCAAATGGAAGCACCCGAAGAAGAGGTAATAATTTCATCACCTTTTTCAAAGTTATTTTCTTCATCCACTTCCTATTACATTTCTGTTTCTATACCAAAATAAAATCTCCAGAACCTTATACATACTGTGATGTTATTATAAATATGTTAAAAGCATATTCCTTATTCTATCCATCATATGAATGACAAATTCACTATACGTGCATACGTACGGCTTACTGTCTCCACGTCGTGGTATAGTTTTTTAGTCAACACTTAATTATTTGGATGGGTATAATAATGATAATAAATGATGTTAATATTATATATAAAATGTTAATGATTCTGTTTATATAATATAACTATCCAACTACATATGATTTCACCATCAATAGAATTGTATTTTTGCTCGTGCATACATACGGATTACCGTCTCCACGAACGCGATGAGATTCATTCCCCATCGTAACCGTTCAAGAATAATTTTCATTTTATGAATAACAATAATGTTTATAAGCTTAATATATTTCTGTATATGAATCAAATACATCCCTTCCATAAAATATATGACTTACCTAATAATACATATAAAGGAAAAAGAATTAGTTAACACAGAAAATAGTGATACTACTGAAATATCATCAAGAAAGCAATATTAAAAGATCATATATGTTATAATATTTATGTATGTGGTTATTTTATAATTTAATAACAATGATTTTACAATTATACAGGATGTTAACATACCCTCAACTAAGGAAATTACTAGGTAAGGGGTTTTTATCTCACTTCTTATTCCCATGAGTTTCATTCTATATTGACACTATTTACTTTTTGAGTGATGTTTTTACTACCCATGATTGTTTTAATTGTGTAATATAATTTAATTAATTGGTATTTACAACTTCATTGTATGATCATTCTTTCATGTGGTGTATGCTTCTTATGTTACCAAATCGGTAAGGGAATTTCTAATTTTGATCTCAACTCATTGGGGTTTTTGAAAACTTCAATGATTAGTTTAATCCAAGATTATGTGTGAAAATCACTGTTTATTAATTTGTGTAGTAATTTACACTCCCCTTTGTGTGGATATACATTTTATACACATAATAAATCCATTGATAAATTTTCAATTCATAAATATGAACTTGATAAGAGTAATCTTAACTCAATTTCCATTCATTTAGTTAAACATCCAAGTCATTGGTGTTGTTGTTGAAAGAAGATGTGTGAATGTCCTCTGATTTAGTTACACTTAATATCCAATAATATTGAGTGTATTTATATTTTTCACAAATTAATATGTCATTGATTTATCCTTAATCTAAGGATACAGTCTTTATAAGGGATTTCATCTCAATTTACATTACATTAAGACATTATTGTTGTTATGCACCAATTCAATTTTATATGGTGTATATACTATTATTTGGAATATTATATCATGAATCTTTTTATTCTAATGATATTATAAAGTTTTGATTAAATTTTATTCCCCAATTATTTGTATTCAAGTGTCTCTCATTTGGTTAGGAACTCCTTAACTAAAATATCATTTTAAAGATTTATTCTTCTAAATCATTCTCATTAATGTCCATGTTTTAAAAAGGATTTTAAGGATTTATTTAAATGGACATGAATGTTTTAAAATTAAAATTCCTTTTAAAAGTTTCAAAGTGGTATGGGACACTTGGATTCCAAAATATATTTTTAATAGCTTCTTGATAAATAGTGATACTTTTAAACGTTTTAAAGGAAAGTGGATATTTATCTCAAATAATTTTACTAATTATTTTTATCTATGTCAATATCCTCAATTATTATTGATAGAGGTTTATTTATTATAATAAAATATTCCATATTGTATTGAATGAGTTATGTTTGACTATGGATGTTCTATTTTTATACCATTCATTTTTTGCAGATTAAACATTGACATTTCATATGCTAGTTTTAATATAAATGTTTAGATTATGTTTTAACATTTTCATATGAGGAATGAAATGGACTTAGTATGTGACGGGTGGATCCCACTATAGCTCCTTGATGCATCGGTGGGTATAAAGAGACAAACCACTGACTTGGAACAAGTACTTGACAAAATATTTATTTGTAGTCTTAGCACAAGGCCCTGACTATGTGGTTATGACGTCTGGAATTATGCATTCCATCATTATGAAATTAGCTGTTGATATTACTTGTAATTATTAGAAAAGTATAATATCCATGTGAATATGTAAATTGAATTATTTTATTTATCTTTCTTATATTATGCTGATGTTTATGTTTAAGAGGCTTTGGTTTTAGTCTTATACATTGCCTTAAATGTTTATGTTTTTTATGATATTTTCCGCTATATTTTTATCCTTACTGAGCATCTGAGATCACCTCTTTCTTATGTTTTATTTTTTCCAGGACGTGAAGAAGTATATTATGATTGACCTACAGTAATAGGCTAAGGGATATGAGTGTGTTCAAACGAGACACAATGTTGAGGTTTTTCTATTTCATAATGAAATGTAAAATGTATGTTTGTATCTAGTACCTCCAGGGATGATAAACAAATCGGTATTTCGAGACTTGATCTCCTGTGATCATGTCAATGTTATGTAATAATGCACCGAATCTAGGTAACTATGGTCAGGGAGTTCCATATACTATATTGTTATTTTCATTGAATCATATATATTTATCATGATGTATTGGACGATTATTTGGTTACTTGAGTTGCTGTAAAAATTTAAAATTATTCACTTTTACTTTGCTAATTTTAAAATATATTATTTTAATTGGTTATTTATTAATTATTATTTAATGATAATTATTTTATTTATAAGTTTTTTTCAAATATTTTTAACTTGTTACTAAGTATTATTCATTGATTTAGATCTCTACTATATAAGGAATGATATTCAGGTATCACCACCTACACTCTTCCTAGTCGTCTTCTTCCAACATCTAATATCCACTTTATCTAAATGTTTCTCCTCTTCTAATAAGTGTTTTGTTTTATAAAAGCATTCATCTAAAATTCCCTAAAACATTACATCAATTGAATTATATTTTGTTATGGATCCATATTTTCAATCACATGTTTAAATTTAAATTACAAAATATGATTTGTTATTTATTATATTTTGTTCTATAATAATATTTTTTTTATGATTTTAATTTATTTATATTATTATAAAATTTATTATTTCATTATAATATATTTGAATCTATTATAAAATCGATTTTATTCTATTTTTTCTATCTGTATTGAATTCAGTAAAAAACTAATATTAAAAGTTTCTATGCATTATTTTGAAATATAATATCATAAGTTACACCCCTACAATTATATGTTAAAGATATTCCAAATTATTATTTTCATTGAATATTCAATATTTATCATTATGTATTGGGATGTTATTTAATTTCTTTACTTTTTATAATAATTTCAGTTTCTTCACTCTTACTTTATTAATTTTAAAATCTAATGTTTTAATTGGTTATTTATTATTTTTATCACATGATAGTTGTTTAATTTATAGTTTATTATTTACAGTGAGTAATGGTAGTAACTTAGAATTGTTTCCATTTCATTTAGATCTCTATTATATGAAACTATAAGATATACATTTTTTATTTTGAAATTTTAAACAATTACCTGATTCGGGAGATTAAACTGAAACATAACATTACATATTTCTAATTTTATATTGTATATTCAAAATATCCTATAATATTATTTTCATTGAATCTTTTATATCTGACATGATGCATTATATTTCTATTAAATTACCAGAGTTCTTATGAGAATTTGTCTTTCTTCACGTCTGCATTCTAGATTTTAAAATAATCTACTTTACTTGGTAGTTTATTATTTATTGTGGAATGATAATAGTTTATTTTATAATTTATCTTCAATATATTGAATATGATAACCAATATTATTCATGAATTTATATCTCCACAATAGAATACATGATATTTAAATGTTGTTTAAATTTATGCATGTGATTATTAATCCATTCAAAACTCATTTCCCAATAGAGGGTGAAAATTATGTTTTTCATGCACTACTTGAAAAATTATTTAATTACTATAGTTTTTATAATAATTTCAATTTTATAATTTTTACTTATTGATTTTAAAATTTTATACTATAATTGGTTAATCATTATTTACTATGAAATGATAATTCTTTACTTCGTAATTTTATACTATTTTATTAATTGGATGCATAGTAATTTTTATGTTATTTGATTAAATTATTATTCCATGAAAACACACATGTGTGAATTTGATATAAATTTAGGTTTCTATATAAGTTTTTTTCTATCCCTCGGAATATGGTTTCTATTTTTTATATTTTATAAAAAATAAACGTTTAACTGAATAATAAATAAATACATTTATCTATCATCACAAGGTAGGTATTTACATTTATTTAATTAATAATTGGTTCATTTGGTGATTTATAAGAGATTTTCTATTTTTAGTTATTAAAAAAATATATTCTTACCTATTTGAAACTAGTTTTATGTATAAATATTATATTTGGGATATTGATTTATGTGTTTTATTGTGGTATTGTACAATGAAAAAAATTCAATCAGTTTTGAATTCATTAGATGTTGCTGATTAATTTATATTTTTTCTTCACCAATTAATTTTTAATATTTGGAAATTTTTTCCTTCAATATTCATTAACATAAATTACAATCATATCTATATTTATCCATGTAAACTAACTGATATTATAAATACTCAGGTAACTCCATAATGATTAAGGATGGAGAATAATATTATACAAGACGTAAATTATTCTCTCTTCAATGAATTTGTTGTTTTATATTTATGTAAAAATATCATTGAAAAAATTTATTCTGATGTTGTGGTAAAATTTTCTTCTTTATATAATTTTTCTCTTTTGATTATTTGAACATAATCATGTAATTATTCAATATTTAATAATAACAATTATTATCTTATAGTTTCATGTAATTGATATCTAAATAAATTCAAAACAGTTATAAGTTGATTCCATTAATAACTATTTTTTACAGATTCATCTCCCTTCAGTTATTATGTAACTATATAATATTTTTAATTAATTTTCTATATTTTATTTTTAAAAAATATTTACAGCTTGGATGGAATTTCAATGAACTTGAATTCCAATCTCATAGTTCCTAAATTGCATAAAAATTCATTTTGAATCAATCCCAAATAAATTCCACATCAGATATTGTGATCAATATATATATATATATATATATATATATATTATTACAACTTTAAGATGTTCATTTCTATGGTAATGAGTTTGATGAAATATTTTATTTTGATCATTTCATCAATCAATGTACGATGATGTTCACATATGGGTAAAATTCACTCATAGACTCATGTAGAGGGTGGAAATGGGAGGTGACTTCCTTGGAAAAAAAATTTCGTCTGATATTTCTTGATATAAGAATCAGGTTAGTAATTTATTATCATATAAATGTTTTAGTACAACATGGACATAGTGTCCTATGTTGATTTTTTTTCTATTTTAATTTTCATTTCCAAAAAAATTCTTACCCCCATAAAATATTACAAAGGTTTTCATTTAAAAAGAATTGATACCCAATATACAAATAATGGCCCATTTCTAGATCCAAAAAATCTATCATGAAATGTTATTTTAGTGCATGGAGATTCACCACATCAAAAAAGTATTAAAAAAGAATTATCCAACTTCAATTAGTTTTCTATTTTGAACAAGTGTTTATAATCTACCACATACCATGTAATTTCATGATATTTATTATAAATATAGGTTATTAGATAAATTCACCTACATGTTTTCCTACAATTCTCAATTCTCCTTACCATAACCACATCAGATTCTATCTTTTTGTTGATGATGATGTTGATCATCATCTAAATGTGAAGAAACAAACAAAAGAACCTATTAATTCTGAATTAGATCCATCTCCTTACTCTATGTGGGTCTATCCCCTTCTACTGGAGTACAACAATCCCTTCCTAGACCCAAAAAAGATTTTTCCTTTAAGAATCCAATCAACTTTTATCTATTTTAATTTCATTCTTGAAATTTTTGATATCTATTTATGATATTTATTTTGAACTAGTTTTCATACTTATATCTTAGGATTTCACATAATTCATTAACCTAAGTGATGATGTCAATGTTCCTCCACATTTTCATATATGTTTTGATTTTCTTTATCATCACTGCATTATATTCTATCTTCCTAAACACAACGAAGTAGATCATCAACTGAAGATGTATCATACAAGATGAAATTTCATCTAAGATAAAAATACCTCATTCAAATTATATAATTATTGATTACATATTCTTTATATTTTTATAATCAATGTTTATTTTTTGAACCAATATGAGATGTATGATTGATGGGTAGGTGGGGGATGTAATTCTATAATGAGATAAAAAAATATGTTAAGTAATTGATATCTATATGTAAAGTCCATGTATACTCTCTTAGATGATTGAGTATTGAAATATTGTATTTTATTTTATATTAAAAAAAATTGTAATTATTTATATATTTCATTTTTCACTATTTTTTTCTCTAATTATTAGTTTTTTATTTAAAGAACAATGATTCATTCTGTAGTTCTAATATTAGTACAATTCTCTACTTTTAACCTTGGAGACATTATTTTAGTCTTCCATGAATTTTCTAATACTAATTCAAAGAACAAATTTAGTAGTTCCTATGGGATTTGTTCTATTTCAAACCGCAATAAATTTCAAGTAGCTATAAAAACACACATCACTGTTCAATGTTTTAGTAACACAAAATGATAGAGATTTAGTCTTAGTATTATCAGGTTCAATGTTAATAATTTCTAAATAGATCCAAATGCTGACAAAACTTATAAGAACATTGTTTATTTAGGTTTCCATAACAATTTTTAATCAACAGTTATCGCTCAGTTCCAGAAATAGAATTTATAAAAGTAATATGTATTTATAATGATCTAATATAATTTTTTTAACATTAAAACATTATTAGAACATCCTTATCACTTAATTATCATTTTTTATAGACAATATCCTTTAAATAATTTTAAAACATTTCTTTTTTTCAATTTTTTTTGTATTTTGGATGTGCATTTCTTAAAAACATCACATCCATTTAATCATTTTTGTCATGTTTTTATATGAAATTGAAAACTATTTCACTCGAAAATTGTTGATTGATAATCTATTAAATATTATGTTATCATAATTATTTCAAATTTTCATGTTTTATAATATGATGTTGTATAATAATATGATACATATTATTTGTTATATACTCATAGGGAAGCTTACTATATATAATAAACCATCATATGTGATATACCTTAAAGAAGTAACATTAGTATGCATGTTTCCATTGGCTGAGTCTATATGATTATATAAGAAAATTCTTATATATATTATTTAAAACCTGAGTTATATTGTATATGTGTTTCTATTCACTGTCCATATTATTTTTATAGTGTTAGTGTGTTGTAATATGACAGATTTTATAGATATCTTTTGGAAAATATTACATGATAAATATTATACATTATTTTAGTACAGTATTAGTATACATTAAAAGCTTTAAGTATTTTTTTGACATAATATGAAAAATTAGTTGCATTAATATAAATGTTTTCCATTATTTTCTTTATTTTCCCAGTTTTTTGTCATTCATATTTGATTTTCTCCCAAATTCTAGGTGATGAAAATGTAAACTATGTCGTATTGGTGTTCTACAATTTAGTGAAGAAGTGGTTTTAAAATATTTTATGTATAAGATGTGTACTATATACTTTCATTAGTGTGGTGTTCTAGCTTCAAGTCTTAAATTGATTCTTTATTTTTTTATTTCATTCCTCCAAAATTTTACTTTTTTTGGAGATATTTTTATTTTAAAAATTGTATATGTTATATACCATTGTTTTTAGGTCTTTTGATGGTAAAAGATTCTATTTTATAAGTAATCATTGAGATTTGTATTTCATGTGTTGTTTCACATATGTTACATGTGATCATTCACTATAAATTGTTTCAAAATAATATTTATTTTAATTTTAATTTATTTATTTATTTTTTTCTTCTTATTTATATATTGTTTTAATAACTCAAATTTATGAGAATGTTTGTGTGAATTATCAATTAAATTATTATGTTGTGAAAGTTTATGGATGGGGTACTGGTTTTAGTTAAAAATAAATGTCATTTACTAAAAACATTGCAAACACTACCATATTTTAATGATATTTTAGGAAAATGATCCATAAATCATTTGTGATGTATATGTATCAACCTCACATCAATCTAAAACATGGTGTTGTTGGTATGAAATAATGATAATGTTTCAATTTAAAATTGATATTTTAGTTCAAAACAAACATCACACAAGTAAAACCGATAAAATGCCCTCATAGTTCTATGTGAATTTAATAATGTGATCTATAAAATTTTTGTGAAGTGAAGAAATAAATCACATATTCATGTGACACTCATTGTCCATGGTATAAATTGAAGTTCATGTTTTAGATTTAAAAGTGGCATTTTATTAGTTCATCATTTCATAAAGACAACATAATATTAATGTTTTTGAATTTATTAATGTTTGTGATAAATTTCACATACTAATATAATTGTACCTAAAAATGGTAATAATAATTGTATAATGTTATTTTATATTGTGATATAAATTTAATTGAAATTAAAACTTCTATTTATTGTTGTAGTGTGTTGTAATTTCAGCAATACATTATTGATACTTAGATTTCATTAATGCTAGAAATAGGGATGATAAAGGTTCAATTTGTATTCACTATAAAGGTGTTGATAAAGGGATACATTTTTAGTGCTAAATCGAGCTTATAAAGGAAACCCATGGTTAAAAACATTTTAATTTTGATGAAGGAAGATTTATTAATCATTATTTTTAGTGTTGATCAAATCCATCAGCATTTAAAGGATCTTGAAACATTAGTTCTTTTTGGGCACTGATGAAGACTATTTCCATTGATGAAATGATATCTGTATTAGTGATAAATATTAATATGTAATATATCTATATAAATTAAAGTATATTTACATATAGATACAAATATTTATAAATACAGAAATATATATATATATAAACCCACACACACCAAACAAACTCATAAAAATATTTAATAAATGTATTTAAAAATAATTATATATATATATATGGTTATATATATGGATACAAATTATATCAAAATATATATAAATATAAAATTATATCATAAAAGATAGAATAAAATAATATGGAGTAGTGTTATGGGAAATGATCAGGGAGGATAAGGTCACAGGTTCAAATCCAGGAAGGTTCTTACAATATTTAGGGCAGGGTTGCACTGATAAAGGGGATTTGTGTTCACTGAAAATGTAAAGGGTGGGCAGTTAGGTGGGGGAGCACAAATAAAATGGGTGTGCGAGCACTGTTAAAGGCAAATAGGTGTGGAAGGTGGTGTGTGAGAGTTGATAAAGGATTTTTGAATGAACTGATAAAGGTAGTGATTTTTGTAGGGATCATTGAAAAAAAATTATTATCACTTATAAGAACTAGTATTATGGAAAAATTATTGTAGATAATAGATGTGTTTATCAGTGCTAAAAATATCACTGATAAAAATTGTAAGGATAAAAATGAATAGCTTTTAAAGAACTTTATAACATCAACACTTGTTTAGCATTAATAAAATTATTTTTACATACTCATAAAGGAATGATATGTAGTTTCAAGGTGATGACTATGATCTACCAATGAATTGTTTATAATGATGCTTCATAAGGTTTTGTGGCTAATTGATACATACTATGATATCTAGTTATAACGATGACCAATTCATATATAGGTTCCCATGCATATATGACACCCCTCTTTCATTTATTCTATACTCTAATTTTCACATGTGGTTGCTACTATATATTTCTAGTGTGAGATACACAAGTACCATCATTTATATTTGTCCCACATACCTTTATCTTTTCAGTGTATTCCTCTAATGCCTTTTTCATTCCCTAAAAAACAATAATTTTTTTAGTTTATTTGTTTTATTTTGTTTTTTTATCATATATATATACACCCAAAATTATTATCAAAATTTAACTACTATTTTATCATGTATTAATTATATTAAAGAAATTTTAAAATATAACTAAAACTATCACACAAGGGTCTCTTTTATTGGGTGTGATGATTTAAAATCTTTGTGGATTTTCAATGTGGTATTAAGTTTCTCCATTTTTTATAAAATAATAATAAAGAATTATTATTAGTAACACATTATTAATAATTAGTAATTAATGAATAATGATGTAGGGGACATAAAAAATTAGATTTTAGTACCATGGTATGAAAAATATGAGATTGGTCCTTGATAGGTGTTCCTAAGGATTGTATGAGTGTGGCTCGGGAGGAGAGATGAACATGTGATGAATGTACCCATTGGGGGTGAAGTATTAGGGATCAAAAATCAGAAGTTTTTATGGTGTTTTGGATGATGATATTCATATTGGGTGAGTGTGTTTTTTATGTATAAACTGCTAGATATGGGATGATGGTTGGGTGGCACAAGTTGATCTATTTTCAATAAATAGGATTATAGGGTGACTAGGTATATCCCATATTTCTGGTTGTATATATAATATCTATAATTCGTTTTAGTTGATGATCATAGTAAGTATTAATGCAAACTAAAATCTTAGACAAAAGTCATAGAATCCAAATAGTAAATGGCTTATTCATATATATACATGAAGGAAAGTTATAAATGTGAATGAAAACAAGACAAGTATTGTATGCAATATGAACTTAGTGAAATGGGATGAAACCATAATAGGATAATCCCAATATATAATTTCATGGGGCATCTGAAAAAACATGACGTAACCTATCAAATTTCATCTAAGCTAACCTGTTTGTCGGATGCACTATTTCAACATTATATTTTTTTTCTTTTATATTCATGCCATCTCATATTCCTTTCCATTTTTTCTGACATAAAAAGTTTTTGATTCTTTATAATTAATGGGAATTTAAAAATCACTTTATCTAGTATATGATATTGAGTTCCATATTTATCAATCTTTCACATTGATGTACCACACTTTTTTCACTGACACAAATTTTTATTTTCTTACCATAACATACAATAATATTTAGGGAAAGAATGAATCTTAGTAGATGAAAATATAAACTTTTCAACCAATGTTTCTACCATGTATTCAGTTTATTTAATTCATGCATAATAAGGCATTAAATCCTTAATAAATGTAAGGAGATAGTTATAACACTCATATGTTTTTGTGAGATTTTTCCTTTACATAATTTTAATTCTTCAATAGCTTTCATTACATGTAATCGAGAGTTTAAATGAACCATGAGACACCCTAAGTATAAAATTACTATTTTTACCTATCCATTAGGTTAGCGAGAATAAATATAACTGTCTAATGAAAATGTTGGGTGAATTCTTTTACTACAAATTATTTTTGGAAAAAATATACATGAATTATATATTTGTATTTTGTATTAATAAATTGAGTGAATTACTATTATAAAATTAAATTAATGGAATATATATTATATCTACTTAATAAAATATTTTTCATATTCATCCAATAGATATTTGTTTCATAGGGTATGAATAAACCCTATTTGATGTATTAAAACCTATATTTTTCAAAAGGTTAATTTTACTACTTTTTATTATAGAAAGCATTTTAAATTAAAATTTTGAAACATTAATAATGTTTATATAAATAAATAAAACCCTTCTTCGGAAGAGGGATATAAAAATTTACCTTCGATGAATTTTTTATATTTTTCTGATAACATTCAGGTTTTGATGGATAGTACATATTCAAAAAACTTTAATTGAAAACAACATTTTTCATCAAAATAATTGATATGGTAAAATTATAATACTGAATGATTTTAATGTATATATATAATATTTTTTTCCTTAAAATACAATTTATGTAATTGGCATTAATTTAAAATTAAATTTGGATGTAAATTTTTTTAATCATTTGCAATGTTCTCACTTTGAATAGTCGTTCTCTCTTTTTGACAATGAGATTAATTTTAAATTAATTACTAAAAATTATATGATTTGAATTTTGAAAAATTGATTCGTTATTTCAAATTCAGTATGTCCAATTCATGTAAATAACTTACTTTTATTTTGGTGCATTATGATAGTAACCTCGTTATGTTTTATTAATACAATAAAAGGGTAAATCGAGTAATTGAGGGTAAAAATAACACTTGTATTAGTATCATTGGATGAGTCTGTATCGACCTAAATCATACTTGGGTCAAAATGGTATATTTTGGAAGCCACTTGGATGAGATTAGGAGATTTAATATAATTTATTTAATAAACAATTAAATATGTCTTACTCAAATTTTAAAAACTATATTACTTTTAAAATAAGGTTATAAAGAAGATAAATTCGATTATAAAAACTCATTTTAAAGATTATTTTATTATTTTATATGATAATTTATTTTTAATTTTTAGGAAATAAATAATTACCTAAAATACTTATACTTAAATGATACAAAAATTATTTATTTGATGATAAATCAATAAACTAATAATTTTGGAAATGATAATAACCATTAAAAGACTCAAACACATGACCAAATATTATTTTCGAGTACATATCTACCATAAAAATCTGAAGGTAGATTTATTGAATATTTGGAGAATTATAGAAGTGATTATGAAACTTATAATATTTTATTTAAAGCAATGTTAAAGTTGTCACATTATTGTTTTAATTAATATAACATTTATAATGAATAATTTTATAAAATTTATATTAAATTATAATTATTATTATTAATTATCTAGGATTTATCTTTTTCATAGTATTTTTATTCATATCTTGTATTCAATAAATAATCATATTAAATAATTACACAAAACTTTTGTAGTAGTTATTTTATTAAGGGAAACATCAAATAAATGTAATTTAACATATTAAAATAAATATAATTTGGGATAATTAATATGTAAAATTAATTTTATAGATGACCTTGAGATATTATTAATAAAATAAAATAGTTTTTTTGAAGTTAAATTATTATCGTTATATTTTTAAAAATCAATGAATTGAATAGTGTTAGAATTGGCACTATTTTCTATTTATCAAAATAATGTTTTATTAAAATATGTAAAAGTGATATTTTAACAAAATAGAGAATAATTATTATATGATATAAAATGAACTATGTTATTTATTTATTCCCTAATTGAAAACAAATAATTAAATATTTCCTCTTTTTAATATTGAAATATTTGTTACCTTAGTAAAAAATTAAAATGAATAAATAAGTGTTACTTAAAATGATAAGATTTAAATTGAAATAAATACATGCCTAAAATTTATTGGTTGATGATATTACAAACCTATATTATCTCATATTTAAAAGTTGTAAATTTTTTAGGTTTTTTAAAGGTATTTTATTTTATTATAAATTAATATTTTTGAAGATCCCAAAAGTACCCCTCACCTCAAATATAAAAGGTAACCTCCCCCCTCACCTCTCCACTTCACCATGATCCATCAAGATAGGCCATACCCTAACCATTTCCCTTATAAACTTCCCAATTAACATTATAGAGGTTCATGTATTCTCCAAATACCAACTCTTATGTCCTTAAGAAGAGATTTAGAGGGGGCACATCGAAGAATATTTAATCTCCTCTACCGATTCATTCAAATGTATTTCTTCTCACTACTGAAAATTTAAGGTATTACAACGGTTTAAAAGCATTGGTATAGGGTGGACAACCGTTGGTATAAATTATACCAATGGTTTTAGAAACCGTAGCCCAGTAAGCCGTGAAAATAGACATATACCAATGGTTTGAGATAAACTGTTGGTATATGTGAAGAAATAAACTCTATCCCAATGGTTTTATAAAACTGTTGGCGTAGAGTTCTCATAAAACAAATATGAAAACATTTTAAAAACTGTTGGAATATCTTTTTTAGCATTTTTTTCACCCCTATACCAACGATTTAAACTATTGGCGAAGGTTTTGTAGCAATGGTTCTGAACCGTTGGTTGAAAAAATACATACAGAACCTATACCAATGGTTCAAAACCGTTGGTATAGGCTTTGTTGTACAATTTACACAGCAGCCTGCTCTGTGTGCTGCTATGTGAATTTAATGAATACATACAATACAATAAATAATAGATGCATAATTAAAAACTGATAAATATAAGGATACATAATTTAATAATAAATTATGAATACAATACATTAAAAACTAAATATGTAATTATATGTGATACAGAATTAAGAATACATACAAAATTGCATTTTTTTTACACATACACGATTGAATTCCAAAATTAGAATCTAATAAACTTAAATAATAAAATGAATAAATGAATTCAACAAAACACGAATATAATTTCATGTTTTGGGGTGGGTGTCTTTGAACTTAGTGATGATGATAATGGGTGTGTATCAATGAGCTTGTGTGACTTAGAGAATATAGTTGTCCTTGGCGTGTTAAATATCATGTGTTTTAGAATAGGGGTAGGAGTTCCTCACATGAAAAGATGATTGTGTGAGGCTGGACCATGGATCGTTATGCTAAAGTATCAACACAATCTAAATACCTTTGGTCAGTTTTCTGTATGCCAGTTGTTATTTCTTAAAATGATGTTCATTTTAAACAAAAGAGAGACAATCAGAGTGATACCGGCCACATTGTGCCTCAAATTGAGGCGGGGTTGAATCTTCCACATCACATATGACCCATGGAACATTGTCCTAAAGTATCAATACAATATTAATGCATTTGGTTGGTTTTCCATATGCCAATTGTTGTTTTCACTTAAAATGTTATCCATTTCAAATAAAAGTGAGACGCTTTGAGTGGTACCAGCCACACCGGGCCTTGGATTGAGGCTCGGTTGACTCCCACACATCATAAATGACCCATGTATTGTTTTTCTAAAGTATCAACACAATCCGAATACGTTTGGTCAGTTTTCTGTATGTTAGTTGTTTTTACTTAAAATAGTGTCCATTTTAAACAAAAAAGAGACACTTAGAGTGCTACTGACCACACTGTGCCTTAGATTGAGGCAGGGTGGACTCACACACATCAAAAATGACCAATGGATTGTTTTAATGATGTTTCAACACAATTTGAATTCGTTTGGTCGGTTTTCTGTATGCCAGTTGTTGTTTTAATTTAAAATGTTGATCATTTCAAATAAAGGTGAGACACTTTGAGTGGTACCTACCACACCACACCTTGGATTGAGGCTGGGTTGAATCATACACATCCAAAATGACTCATGGATCGTTTTCCTAAAGTATCAACAGAATCCGAATACGTTTGGTTCGTTTTTTGTATGCCAGTTGTTGTTTTCACTTAAAATGATGTCCATTTTAAACAAAAGAGAGACATTTAGAGTGGTACTGGACACATCGTGCCTCAGATTGATGCGGGGTTGACTCATACACATCAAAAATGTCTTATGGATTGTTTTCCTAAAGTTTTAATGAAATCCGAATGTGTTTGGTTGGTTTTCTGTATGCCAGTTGTTGTTTTCAATCAAAATGTTGTCCATTTCAAATAAATGTGAGACACATTGAGTGGTACCGGCCACTCCGCACCTCAGATTGATGTGTGGTTTGTTCATACACGTCAAGAAATGACCAATGGATCATTTTACTAAAGTATAAACACAATCCGAATACGTTTTGTTTCTGTATTCTAGTCGTTTTTACTTTAAACAGTGTCCAATTTAAACAAAAGAGAGACACTTTGAGTGATACCAGCCACACCATGCCTCGGATTGAGGCTGGGTTGACTCGTACACATCTGATATGACTCATGGATCGTTTTTCCAAAGTATCAACACAATTCGAATGTGTTTGGTCGGTTTTCTGTATTCCAGTTGTTTTATTCACTTAAAATGATGTCCATTTTAAACAAAAGAGAGGCATTTAGAGTGGTACTGACCAAATCGTGCCTCAGATTGATGCAGGGTTGACTCATACACATCAAAAATGTCCCATGGATCGTTTTACTAAAGTATCAACCCAATCTGAATGAGTTTGGTTTGTTTTCCATATTCTAGTTGTTGTTTTCACTTAAAATGATGTCCATTTTAAAGAAAAGAGAGACATTTAGAGTGGTACCGACCTCACCGAGCCTCGTATTGATGCGGGCTTGACTCCTACATGTCACATATATCCCATGGACCGTTTTCATAAAGTATCAACACAATTTTAATACATTTGGTCAGCTTTCTGTATGCCAGTTTGTTTTACTTAAAACATTGTCCATTTTAAACAAAAGAGATACACTTAGAGTGGTACCAGAAACACCATGCCTCAAATTGATTCGGGGTTTACTCGTACACATCACAAATGTCCCATGGATCGTTTTCCTAAAGTATCAACACAATTCGAATGCATTTGGTTGTTTTTCCGTATGCCAGTTGTTGTTTCCACTTAAAATGTTGATCATTTCAAATAAAAGTGAGACACTTTGAGTGGTACCAGACACACCATGCCTCAGATTGATGCATTATTGACTCTTAAACATCACAAATGTTCCATGGATCATTTTTCTAAAGTATCAATAGAATCCGAATACGTTTGGTCCATTTTCTGTATGTCAGTTGTTGTTTTCACTTAAAATGTTGTCCATTTCAAATAAAAGTGAGACACTTTGAGTGGTACCAGCTACACTGTTCCTTTGATTAAGGTGAGGTTGATTCGTACACGTCACATGTGACCCGTAGATCATTTTCCTAAAGTATCAACATAATCCAAATATGTTTGTTCAGTTTTCTGTATGCCAGCTGTTTTTACATAAAAGGGTGTCCATTTTAAACAAAAGAGAGACACTTTGAGTGATACCAGCCACACCATGCCTCTGATTGAGTAAGGGTTGAATCATACACACCACATATGACTCATGTATCATTTTACTAAAGTATCAACACAATCATAATGCGTTTGGTTGGTTTTCTATGTGCGAGTTAGGAAAATCATGCAACAACAATGATAATATCTTATACTAAAACTATAGACATTGTGCATGATGTGGATCCCCTAGTGCATGGTTAGGGAAAATCATGCACATTTATTCTAATATATATGCCTATATGGTTGGAAGATACCTTGTGGGATGGGCTTAAATTTTTTACTAACCGTGAGGCATAGTGTTTTTCTACGCCGACCGTTGTTCTGTGCTCCAAACAAGCCCCAGAATCCCCATAAAATATTATAACATCATTAGGCTTCCATATTTGGTAAAAAATAAAGATTTATACTAAATTAAAAAATATTCACACCAGATTGAAAAACCAGGTTCATATATTTTTCCCATTTAAAGGAGCTCATCCTGAATTTCACCTTCAATGGGTGGTGAAAATTTATTTGAGAACAATTATGTCCCTGGGGTTGTTCGGGGACCAGGGGCACTGTTGGGGGGGGGGGGTCTGTCTGGGGGGCCGTCCGGGGTCCAGGGAGGAGGGGGGAGGATGTCTGGGGGGGCTCTTTGGGGGTAGTCTGGGGTCCAGGGAGGAGGGTGGGGGGCTGTCCGGGGTCTAGGGCGGAAAGTGGGGGGCTGTCCGGGGGTCTATCCAGGGGGTTTTCCATGGGGATTTCTGGGGTCTAGGGAAAGGGGTGGGGGTGCTATCTGGGAAGCTCTATGAGGGGATATCCGAGGGCTGTCTGGGGGGCTGTCTGGGGTCTAGGGATGAGGGTGGAGGGGGGGGGGCTGTGATGGGTGTGTGCAAGGTGTGCTAGGCTTTGAAGCAGAACGACACATCCATATTAAATAAAAAATCAAATGTCATAAATATCAGTTAAAAGTATAATGGATCAATATACCTCTGATCACCATCACCATCACCACTGTAATCATCAGCCTCTTCCTCACTGCCATCTCTATCTTCGTTTTTGTCCTCATCATCGTCCCCATGCTCATCCTCGGCCCCATCGTCGCCCTCGTTCCCATCCTTGACCTCGTTATCATCCTCATCCTCACCCTGATCCTCTTCATCATCCTCGTCATCACCAGAAACATCATCATCTCGACCGCCACTAGAACTTCCACCCGGTGCATTAGATAATGCACCCATCGATGATATATATGTCTGAAAACCGCGATGGCCTCTGGTCGAAGTGATGAAGATAAAGCTTTGATCAGTTTCATAAATTATTTCTCCCTCCTTTGAACCTGTTATTACAACTCTGTGACAATTTTATCAGGCTGTCTTTCATGCTTCTTGACCTGTTCCAACTTTGTGGTACTATAATGGATACCTAGAGAGGATCAATACCTCGTCAGAACTATATTCTTACCAGGTCAGCAGCATACTCGACCAGCATGTTCATCTCCCAAAACCTGATATAAATGATCATGTGGCCTTAAATTTTCAGGCCCCTAGGCATCAAGGGCCTCTAAAGAATCCTGTTAAAAATATTAATATATTATTAAATTTCAATATAGATATTAAACTTTGAAATAAACAAATTAAAACATAAAATCTTTCCTTATGTTGGTTCTTTAACCGCAGTTCTATCTTTTTTCCTTCTACTTGAGCAAAATAATTTTTCTAGAGGGAGACATCCTTCAATATTCAATTTGTGCTTCTGTAATGAAATTGAAACAATATAAAGTGAAAGTGTATTCATATATTCAATATTCAATAAATCACATAATTTATGTAGGAAACAAAAAAGGGTAAGTCCTAAAGAATAATTATAAGAAACTATATCGTACCAGCTACCTCTCCTGATATGACATAGTAGTGCGCTCCAAAGTGTGGAGGTATTGCTTTGAATCAATGTTTTATTTGTTTTTTTCATAATATTCCTAAATAATGTTTAATAATAAATAAGATAATATTAATGAAAAATATGAAAACTGTCATTTAAATACCTCAAATGGGATTAATACCTTAAATTTGGTAGTCGCCCTAGGTGTAATAATTTGGCGATATTGCTCTATCGAGAAGTCATCCATGATAGGTACTATCTCCAACTCCTTACCCACTCTATCACACCAGCAAAAAAACAACGCAAGCTTATAAGATCTCCAAATCTCTCCTAGCTCCTTTAAACGTGCTGGCCATGCACCTTCGCCATCAGGGAAGTTTAAACGAAGCTGACACCCAATAGATTAATTAATATAAATAAAAAAAATACTACATTAAATATAATATATTTTTACCCATATTTGTGCCCGTGAATTATCCTTGACTTTGTGAGGAATATTTATCCAAGAGAGAGGGAATACTGGAATGATGTCATAGTATTTGGATACCATCGCCAAAAAACTCCGACATTCCTGCCCAGTTTTATCAATCATCTATCCATCATCATTGTATTCAACCATCAACTGTGTCTGGCAGTTCCATATCGCACGCAAGCGATTATGCCTCCTCCCCCGCCACCTATCAGTAGATGAATCTATTATTAATGAAAAAAATTCAGTACATGTTATAATAAAAATAAATTTTAGTACCAAAATTTGTTAGAGTTATATAAATATACCTGTGGTAGTCAGATAAATGGGAATCACTGGATGTGTAGAAGCTGAAGAAATACTTTGTACAGGTGGAGTGTCCCTCAGTATACGCTCCTCATCCTCATACTGTGTCAGAGCAGGAGTCGAAGAAGGTGGAATATAATAGCTCGGAGATAATGAACCAGAAGAAAAAAGATGATGGCACAGACGTCTGGCCAACTGGTAGTGTAAACATCGGAGGCCTAAATATCTCATGTGTCCCTAAACACACACCAAGATCAAAATGGGGCGTAGAAGATACATCTGTGGTAGGGGCATAGTCCAATCGGATACGACCAGTGGGTCATCTAACTCTCCCACCACGAGCCCTCATACCACCAGCCTCAGTACCGAGATCAATAGATGATCGTCTAACTCTGACACCACCCCCCTCCTACCACCAGCCTCTGTACTGGGAGAAATGTCAGGCACCTCATTCGATATCTCTAGTATAGGGGTGGATCCTGATAAAAAGTTTAACACAATAGTAAACACATGATATTATAAGTTATTGAAATATATATATTTGAAATAAAATACTCATAATAGGGATGAGTGGAAGAACTCTTATCTGTGTCATGCGACGATTATTTTCTGTCATCTTTTTGCACTGCATCTCTTCAATGGGTGAAATATCCTGTAATGAAAACAAATATGGAAGTAATTAGAAACAGATAACTAATGTGTAACCCAAAAAACAAAATATAGAAAAACCATTCTGATAAAAAAACATAAAAAAACAGAATTTTTTGGTGGTTTGAATGTAAGTACTAGGATACACACTCTGAATGATGTAGGTGAAACTTTTAGGTGAGAACATGACTGTATGATTCTATATATTTCCCACCACAACTTCAGGTTCACAATCAACTCTCACAATTGACCTATTAGTGTCATCATAAGGAATAAACAGATTTCTTTCAATTGCAGTAGGGATAGTGTCAACTTCATCATCACCATCATTAAAAACATGTCTGGGATTTACTTCAATAATTACACCGAATTTAGGATGACCACGATCTTCGACATAAAAAACTTGTTTCACCATTGATACTAATACATATGGTTCATCGGTGGCAAGAGTGTGAGTCATGCCAATAACTCGAAACCCAAAATCATTAATAAAGGTTCCTTTACTCATCAATGAATCAAACCATTGTCAATTCATCATCGTGACTCGACCATGTGAGTAATAATCCAAAATTATTATTTTATCCATGAATCCATAATAAGCTACATTTTCAGAATGAGGTTTATTATCAGATGAACTGGCATAATAGTATGTTGTGGCAATTAGCATAACACCATCAGGCTGTGTTCTCATGTTTCTTTCTCATTCAGTGATAATAAATTTGTATCCATTGATCATAATTTATTTACAAGCATGAACCATGGTATTAGGACCAAAATGCAAAGCCCTTATTTCCTCAAAAATAGAGTCTACATGGAAACTCGATACCTGAAATATAAACAAATAGTAATCTTAATTATAAATTATTTTTATTTAGTTATTATAGATAATATTTTTACCTTCAATTTCAACCAAGAAAAAAAAACCCTTTGCTATGAAATGTCTCTTTCCTTCTAAAAGATAAAGAACGATGATTTATATATATCAATTCGTTATGTTCCCTATAGATATAAATAATAATATTTTAAAAAATATTTAAAATTACAAGAGATAAGATAAGAGATACATGTACAATTTACTTACTTTATATACTCATCAAACAAATCACAATTGAACAACACTGTGCAATGTTCCATCTCTCTCTCTTCAAGGATTAAAGTCATCTATGTATGTGATCCCGGAATTCCTCCAGTCTGAGGAAGTGATGGAAAACTAGGTTCAATTTTCTCATACTATTCTTATTAATTTCTCATTGGTCTATTTATTCTCGTAGTAAGATCAAACAAATACATTGACCAGAAATCCATACATTCTTGATCCAAGTAACAGTTCACAATAGAACCTTCGGGATAATTCTTGTTTCGAATATATGATTTCAATGGGTAAATGTTTATTTCTGTTGGATACATCCAACATAAAGAAACATGTCCTCCAAGAAGTATTTCGGTCGGAATATGGATAATCAGATGCAATATGCATGTAAAAAATTATGGAGGGAATATTTTCTCTAACTCACACAAAATTAATGGTGTATCTGCCAAATTTTTTTGCAAGAAGTATTTGGACAAATTTTTAGCACAGTAATCTCTAAACAAATAGCACAACTAAATAACTTAGACTCTTACATTATTGGACAAGAGATGATTGATTTCTATTGGAATCAACTCATGAAAAAGGACATGATAATCATGAGTCTTAAAAGATTTCATCTTCAACTCTTTTCTGTTGACCCGTTTTGATATATTTCTTGAATAGCCATCAGGAACTTTAATAGTCTCTAGCACTTCCAGAAATTGATTTTTTTCAGCAGGTTCCATCAAATAAAAATCACATGGAACTTGACATTTCTTTTCACTAATAGAGGCAGGATGCAATTCTGGCATGATCCCCCAATCTACCAAGTCACGTCGAGATCATAAATAATATTTTTTCTTCCCCTTGAAATTTAGATGAATTGAAAGCAACATTTCACATATATTCTTTTCAATGCGCATTATGTCTAAGAAATGATGTAACAAGTTGGTTGACCAATATGTCAACTCAAAGAATATACTCTTCTTATTTCAATTGTAACAGGTATCATTGGAATCATTTTTCCTCTTTCTAGATTTCATTACACCCTTCCCAAATTAATAACTAAAATCTTTCAATTCCATAAGCACATCAGTTCCAGACATATGTAGAGGTGGATTGTCAGTCTCCATGGTATTTTCAAATCTTCGACGATTGTTTCTATATGTATGGTTCATTGGAAAGAATCGTCAATATCCCATAAAACTAAAACTATGATGATATTTCAGTCTTCTTGATCGAGTTTTCTTCATACAAATAGGACATGAAAATTTTCCTTTTGTTCTCCATCCAAACATCATTGTATAAGCAAAAAAATCATTGATCATCCACATAAGCACAACACGCATCTGAAATATGTCTTTCGAACATTCATTGTATGTGGGAAAACCTACATCCCAAAGAAGTTTCAACTCTTTTATTAAAGGATGAATGTATACATCTATATAATTGCCGGGATCTGAAGGGAAAGATATCAGTATACTCAAGAAAGTGTAAGGATTTTTCATACACAACCATTGTGGAAGGTTATAAATTTGTATGAAAATCGACCATGTGTTGTGCCAATTAAGCATCTGCCCAAATGAATTAAAACCATCACATGAAAGACCCAGTCTCACATTACGCATGTAGAATGCTAATTCAAGATATCGAGTATCAAATATATGCCATGAAAATCCATCTTCAAGGTGAACCAACTCTTCCTTATTCTTTTTTCTCTCGGTGACATGCCATCGTATTTTTACTGATATTATATCAGAAATGAAAAGGTTCTATAATCTGGGGATCAATGGAAAGTGCCACATTACTTTTTGTAGCACACGAGATGGTGTTACATCATCTTTTGGCTTCCATAGGGTGGTTCCACATTTGATATAATCATTTCTTTCAGCAGTTCCCTCCCAAAATAAGCTGTAATCATTCGGGAAAGCATGATTTTTTTGAGAATCCAAGTTCATCAACTAACTTCCATGACATAGAGTGTTTTAAGGGAATATCTACGTCATCTGGAAGTACATCTTTCAAGAAGGTAAGAATGTAATCGATTGTAGTATTTGAAATCCCATACATAGTTTTCTTATGAAACAATTGGATTAAAAATTCGAAATTTTTCATTTTACCACATTGCCGATATACTGGATTCATCGCAGCATCATTCGATTTTTTCACCCTATCAACATCATCATTTTCATTGGACGCATCATGTGTGCTTGTATCAAAATCATGTTGGCTAGACATCCTTTCCTTCTAATGATGCCAGATAAATGGAAACCAATCATATATCAAACTCTCTAATTTAGTCCAATCATTTGGATCATCAACATTTTGAGATTACATTTTCTCTTCATTGTGATACCACACCTAATAGTTTGTTTGGAAAACATATTTGGTTATATGATAGCTAACTGATTCACGACTCAACCATGGTCTTCCAACACAATTAGAACATGGGTAGTGTATGCGACCACTATCTGAAGCCTTGTAAAATTCTAAATCTAAAAAGTTGTTCAAATTATTTTGAAAATTAGTTGAAATCCGATCAGTTTCGTACATCCAACTTCCATCCAGTATGTAATGAAATTACTATAAGTCATTTCAGAGAAATTCAATAATATTGAAGTTCTATAAAAAAATATTTAGGTGAATGACAATTGTTTACTTTATATAAAATCATAACCGACACATTACTCTATATGAGAATCATATTAATAAACACAACAAAATACAGTGTATATAAGAAAATAAGATACATAATTTCTAATGCCTATACTCAAGGATTGCCCAGTAAGATATTGGAAGTGGATCAAGGAATACATAATCCTTAAGGGTGTTGTTAGGAGTACCTGAGTTTTTTTACTTTAACTTCTTTATGGAGATCAGGATGAGGAGTAGGATGAGGATCACATCAAAAGTAGTTATGGCCTCATCAAGTTTCACCTTAACCATGGATTAAAGGATCCTAGGTTTAGGTCTAAAGATCATAGGTTGGTAGGGTGTATTCATTGAATCATGTCCCAGTTGATTTTGGAGAGGGACCTTCAATAGTTATAGGTATGTATTTGATTAGAAACACCTATAAAAAGGATACCCAAAAATTTTGACGTCCCAAACTAGGATTCCACTCATTAGTGACCCAAACCCAGATGGTCACATGGCCTCAATCACATCTACCAAAATTCAAAATGTTATTGACTAATAGTGAGAGCCTTTGGTGTGTTTGTGGGAGACTATTCCCTCATTACCTAAGTTACACAATTTTAATATTATCAGTTAAAAAGTAGAAGAAAGATAACAATGGGAAAATATTAGAAATGGATGAAAATAACCAAATCAGTACTACCAACTACTAACAGAATCATAAATCGAATGATGGTAATGTATGTCATGTATGAAGAAGAAAAACATAGTTACAACTAGTAGGAAGTAATACTATGAAAGAGGATCAATAAATTATAAAATTCGACCTAGCTTCTTGAGATACAACCCAATCATCTGCTACATGATCCATAATATGTCATGTGAGTATTTATGCATCTATAAAATGGTTATTCCCCTTATCTAAACATATAATCATTTAGTTTATCTGGGTAACCAATGGAATCTCGAACAATGTGTGAGATACAACTCATGTAGGTGACCACCGAGAGGTCTATAACTATCCAGTCTATTTATATAAAATTTTAATATAATGATATGATAAATTAAAGTAAAAACTAAAAAATCTAAAAGGGTTTTCTATGGTTATGGAGAAAAAATATAAAAGGATTTTCTATGAATTAGTTTCATGAAGAAGGAAGAAGTACTACATGGGAGATGGAGATGTCCCACCGAGAGTTCCCTTTGTAGATATTTTATTCATAAAGAACATTGGTTTGAATGGTTAAGTATTTATTATTTCTTTTGTTTAAAATAATTAGGGACCACGTACTATTTTTCAAAGATTAAGAAGACACTCCACATGTTCTATTTTACAAAGGATAAGTGAATAGTGTGTCATTATATGTATATATATTTATATTTATAGAAACATGATACATACTTCTTACGTAACACACATAGTGTACAAAAATGAATATGAGTAATATCTTCATGTTTGACATCATCTTAATGAAAGGAGTGATTTTCCTGAAATAATATGAATAAATATTACAAACAATTTATTATGAGATCATATACATGAAGCTGTAATATTTGGAGCATTGAGATTAAAAAAAATTTGAATTTTTAAAATTTGAACATAAGAAAGAGACCATTCCCTTATAAATGTATATGTGTAATGAAAAAAGTAATTGGAAAATCATTACATTGATGTAGTGATTTGAGTACACAATTCGTGATGGGAGTAGTGAATCATAAAATTTTCCAAAATCTCTAGAAATAGGAAAAAATGGCATGATCTTTCTAAATAGTGAAATAAATAGAGAAATGTTGAGAATATAAGGATATACTTAGCTAATATGAGAAGAGGTTGAAGGAGTCTAACCCGAATGGGGGAGTTGCAGCTGATTGGATGGAAGAGGTTCACCTGGAAGGAGCTTCTGGAAGTTGGGGGAATGTGATTCTGGAAATCAGGCACTTCTGGGAGACGTGGTTCTGTATCTGTGAATTGGGGGGGGGGATTTTTCCCAAAAGTTATTAAAAACCATTGGGAAATTCGTGGATTTCCCAATGGTTTCTTCAAACCATCAGGAAATCCTTCCCTAACCACACCTTTACCAACATTTCTTTTGAACCATTGGTATAAAATTGTTGGGAAAGATAGCCTTTCCAGTAGTGTATTCTACTTCTTCTTCATGATTTGTTTCATTACAAAGTAATAAATTCTGTATCAATTATATATTGAGATGTTATTATGATTATGAAACAACCATATCCCATCTTCCATTCATCCTACAAAAAAATGAAATCACAATGCGTGTGAACGTGTGGTTTACCATCTCCACACTATGGTGTAATATGCCTTTCACCACCACCTTACTCAGATCAGTATAATGATGGAAATAATACCAATTTACTACTATTATAACATTATATTGATTCTGAAATATTATACACCATCCACATTAATATCATTCAACAATAATAGGAATGATACAGTCGCTTGTGCGTACGTACGGCTAAACGTCTCCACTAAGCGAGATTATTCATTCTATATAATCTTTATTAAAGAATGATTATCTAAATGAGTAGAAAGAATAAATAAGATATATATTATACTAGTATAATTATTTAAATGATATAACTATAACCATTGAAGATGATCAATAATTGTTTAGTCAAAACACGCGTAAGAAAATAAAGAAGTTAACACCTGATGGATGAGTAATAATGTTACTGACAAACAGATGGTAATATAATAATATATTCTATCATAAAAATGAATGTGATTCTGAAATAAGTAATTGAAATTATTTATATCATTATATAAGAGGTTCATATACATACAATGGAAATCAGACCTAAGGTAAGGGATAATTTCACAATCTCATTTTTATTAAAGATTGTTTATACGCACAAATTTACCATGGTATATTTATTATCCATGACCATATTTCCTAATTATGTATTTCAAAATATTATTTTTATTATTATAAAATTTTTTGAGTAAATCTTATGTGTTGGTTAATTTTTATTAAATGGTATGAAAGGAATCTTTTTTCATTTTCGATACGAGGTACTTTTTGAATTTTTGGGAAAAAGTATGAGGACAACGTCTTTTTAACTTATACCAAATGAACAGTTTTTAATGTTTTCCTACCATATTATTTACATAAATATTACTCTACATGATATAATTTTTTTTCAAACAAATTATTTTCTTTTAATATTACAAGACATTTGCAGAAAAGAAAACTTTTTTTAAGAATAAAGGATATTTTCATCAAGTATTAATTTCAAGTGTTATATCAAAATTATATTCCATCTAAGATGGAAATATTTATTAGGGTTATGTTTCATATATAATATCATTATTTTTACTATGGTTTTATTATGTTTATAATGGAATTATATTTATGAAATCCATTATCTACATGGATTATGTATTGTGGGAATGATGTTTAAAGAAACCCATTATATTCCTTGGGTTACGATGAATGAATTATGTTATTGTGGAACATGTAGGAATTTTTTCTTTGTGATATGGGTGATAACTATAACTTTCTATAATGAATTTAGTAATTATTTATATCTCACAATATAAACATTTCTAGAATAGGAAATGATCTTGGTTCAGTAGTACTAGGCTGGAATGAATAGTGAACTCGGTTCAGTAATGCACTTTGTCTGCTATGACAGTCTTGACAATGAGCATTGGCTAATATGAAATGATTTTATATTATTATATTTGTGCCACAAAATTTAAAGTCTTATGTTAATAATTTTTTTATTGTATTATTTTATTCTTATGAACTTTTATGATTTATCCCATGGAATAATATCATGATCTTTCATATGCAGGATAAGATTTTCAAATGTTATGTTCTTATGTATTATGATTATGATATGACTGATATCTCCCTTTTTTACTAATAATGATTATTTGAGCTCACCCTTTCATATGTTTCTTTCTCTTAGGTAATGAATAAGGGTATTAAATAATATATGTCCAAAAAGAGACTATTTATGATGAAATAAGTGGGAGATAATAAAGATGTCCTCTAAACTAGTTGTTTATGATTCCCAGTTTCTAATGACACTGTACCTATATAGTCCTGTTGTTGATTTGTTATATTTTGAAATGAATATTCTTCAATTTTTATGTAATATCAATGTATTTAATGTATGGGTTGTAATAGTTGGTAGTGGAAGAAAGGTATAGTTAATCTTTTGAAACTAGGATGTGAAACCCTTAGTAACAACCCAAAGGGCATGTCAAAGTATAGGATACAATCCTAGTGTTTTAGAAATGATCAGTAATAACATAGGATAAAACATAAAATATCCTAAATTGAAATTTTATTCATTATTATGTGGTTATCTTATTATTTTTAGTATTGATCATACTATGTTTTTAGGTTTTAGTCAATGGAGAGAACTCAGAGGAACCACGTTAATGTTGAATACAATGGGAAATGAAATGATAGTACTCTTAAGAAAATGAATGTTATGGGAGGTTAAATAAAAAAGCCTTATTTCCATGCTCACACAAATTTTTCAATATATTAATCATGCAAAACTTCCAAACAATCAAATGAGGGAACCAAATTCCATTGATCCCTTAATGAGGAAGCACCAACCTTATTTCAATAGTTATTTTTTCCACTAATGAAGGAAAAATAGATTAGTACCACTAAAAATATCTTTTCGGTTATCCAATGTTCAGTACATGATAATGTTATCTTGGAAGTCTATAATTTGAAATGTGAAATTGATCAATGGTTGAATCCTATCAAGAATACGAGGCAAAGAGATGAAATTGAATCCATAGAATGGGACAAGTTAAATAACTTATTTTTTAATAAATACATTACTCATATTCTTCAAAAAAGATAGATAAAGAGTTCCTATAACTTAATAAAAAGAATTATTAATCCATTGGTACCTATGAATATACTTTTATAAGAATTGTATGATTTTGAAATTATTATCCAACTTGAGAGTAAAATTTATAAAATCTATAGTGGATTAAAACCAATACTTTGAAGGTAATTATCCATAATGGACTTCAATAGATATGAGGATATCATTCTATGTGATATCAAGGTTGAGATGAATATTGGAGTAAACTATTAGTCCTATGGGTATGGTAAGAAGAGAAAAATGGAATTCAATGGAAAATATAAAGACCACATTGAAAAGAAGATGAGTTTTCCCTTACTCTCAATGTGTGTAATGTAACATGGAGGATGTTGTCTTAAAGGGAATAGAAATTGTTTTATTTGTGTGGGAGAAGTTCATTGGGTAGTTGAATTCTAAGGTTATATAATAAAGATGTCTAATTATGTGAATAGTGAAAAGGCTACATAGAATGCATCTCCTTCACATATATGTTACATGTGAAAGAAAATGGGGAATTATGCCAATCAATTCCCTCTTCCAAGGGTTATTGATGATTATCGATGTCATCAAACTCTAAAGGCTGTAGACAATAGAAAGTCACATCTGATCACTATTGGTGATGTGGAGTATTATAATGAATTGGTGTAATGTACACATACCATCGAATATATAGAATAAAATGTTTTATCTGATTCTATATGATCCAAGTCTTTTATTTCTGAATAATTTTATATGTTTATCACTATATTAACCCAATAATTAGACGTTGATTTGGATGTGGAAACTTCTAATGGAAAATGGATTCATCAAAAGTTTATAATTCTTATCATGTGGATGTATATGGGAATGTCATTCTTAAATATCTTTTGAGCCTTCTTATAGAGGAATTTGATGTGATTATTTGCATTGATTGGATTTATCTATTTTAAGATCATATCAATCTCCAATGAACGGAAGTCACATTTCATATTTCAGATCAATCTATGATCATTGATCGATGCAAGGTTGAATATGACCTTCTATAAGAAATTTATTCCATATTATGGGTCTCGATTCCAATAAATGAAGTATATCTATCTGAAATGGTTGGGGGGACACTCAAAATTTAGAATACACCCATTGAATGGGGAGTTTGATGATGTCTTTTTAGAAGGATTTCCGAGTCTTCTACTGATTCTTATGGTTGAGTTTTCAATCGAAATCATACCCGGTGGTATGAATATTTCAAAGAAACCATATAGAAAGGACTCAATATATTTTTTGGAATTAAAAAAGAAACTCCAAGATAATCATGAAAAGGGATTCGTATACCCTAGTGCATCACCATGGGGTGAAGCTATTCTGTTTGATAAGGGGAACGATGGATCAATGAGGCTTTTTATTGATTATCAAGAACATAACAATATCACTATCAAGAAAAAAATCATATTCCCCAAAATTGTTGACTTATTTGGCCATATATACACAACTAATTCCTTTTCAAAGATTTATCTTCATTCAGGATACCATCAACAATGGGTTTAGAAGGAATACATTCCAAATACAACATTATATACAAGATATGGACACTATGAATTTATATTGATGCCTTTTGGTATTAATAATTACCCCATTATTTTCATGGATATAATGAATAGAGTCATTAGAAACTGTCTTCATCAGTTTGTGGTAGTATTTATAGATGATATTATTTTCTATTCAAAGATCATGTAAGAGCATAAAGATAACTTTATAATTGTACCAATGACCATGATAAAAGATAATATTTATGAAAAATTTAGAAATAATGGGTTTTGGAATAAAAAAGTTTCATTTTTTGGGTCTCATAATCTAAAGAGAGTTGCTATATGTTGACCTATAAAAAATATAAGTTATTGAATGTTGTCAAAGACAAAAAATGGTAATAGTGATCCTATGCTTTCTGGGTTTTTATGGATATTAAAGATTTTTTTGTGAAATATTTTTCATTATTTTATGATCCAATAACAAGGATGACTCGAAAATGAGTTTAGTTCATTTGGATAAATGGATGTGAAGAGAATTTTAAAGAGTTAAAAAGAAGGTTATCCAGTGCACCATTACTCGCATTGCATTGTAGTGAAGAGAGGTTTTAATCTAGAGTGATACATCCAATAGGGGGCTAGGTTGTGTTCTAATGAAAAATTATATGGTAATTTCATATGCTTCCTGAAAATTGAAAATACATGAGAAAAATTGCTCAACTCATGATTTTGAATTAGCTATGGTAATATTTTCATTAAAGATATGGAGGCATTATCTTTATTGTGAATGGTGAGATATTTATGCTGATAAAAAATGTTTAAATTATATTTTTACACTAAATGAGTTGAATATGTACCAAATAAGATGGTTGGAGTTGATTAAATATTATGACTACTCATTAAATACCACCCTAGGAATCCAAACAAGTTGGGATATTCTTCGAGTTGAAAAGACCATACTTTCCTATCCATGATGGGGATACAAAAACATATAACATTTAAGGATTTTTAATGAATGGATATTGAAATTTTAAAGGAAGGAAATACATGTTATCTTTGTCAATTGAATTTTCAACCATCTATACAATTAAAGATTAATAATGTACTAGAAGGAATATATAGAGCTACAAAATAAGGTGATAAATGTTCTTGAGTTTAACCTTGATTGTGATGGAATGATAAGGTTCATGAATTGGGTTTTTATTCCTCCCATACCAGAATTAAAAAAGGATCTATTTGATGAGGCTTGTAGTCCTTCATTCTCTATTCACCTTAGAATCAAAAAAAATCACATGGACCTAAAAGAATGTTTCTAGTGGGATGTCATGAAAAGAGATGTGGCTTAATATGTCTCTTGGTGCACAGTTTTCCAGAATGTTATGGCCGAGAGAAAGAAGTCTATGGGGACATTACAACCATTACCCATACCTGAATGAAAATGATAAAACATCACTATGTAAATTTTCATCAAACTTTCCAAAACATCTAAAGAGAATAAATCTATATGGGTTATAGTTGATATTATTACAATGTCATCACACTTCATTGATATTAGAGAGGATTTATCAATTTATTAGCTAGTTGAGATATATGTAAAGGAATTGGTAATACTGCATGTAGTAACACTTTTCATTATATCTGATTGGGATCCATGGTTTACCTAAAAGTTCGGGTGAAGTATTCAGTAGGCTATGGATACGGAGTTATGTTTCAACACTACTTATCCTCCTCAGATAGATAGTTAGTCTGATAGGAAAATTCAAAATATAGAAGACATGTTGAAATATTACTTTATGGATCTCAAAGGTGGTTGGTATCAACACATACCTTTGGCGGAATTTTCTTATCAGAATAGATTTCTATATTGTATTCAGATAGATCCTTAGGAAGCCCTATATAGAATTAAGTGAAGAACTCCAACTTGATGGGATGAAGCTGGGGAAACAAAACTATTAGGACATGATCTTGTTGACGAAATGTAAGAAAAGGTCAGGTATATTGAACAACACATAGAACATCTCAAAGTCAACAAAAAAGTTAAACTGCCAATCTAAGAAAAGACATAAAGTTTGATGTGGGTGAAAATCTATTTCAAAGAATACCTCCATGGAAGTGGGTAATGATATTTGTAGATAAGGTAAAGTTGAGCCCAAGTCATATCATGTCTTTTTAAAGTATGTACCATATTAGGAAGGTATCTTACCAATTAATGCTTCTACTAAATATCTCTCAATTCCATGATGTGTTCCCTGTATCTCTCCTAATAATGTATATATCTGATCCATCACTTGTACTAAACTCAGAAGGTGTACCGTTGGATCATGATCTTTCTAATGAAGAATAAGCAATGGAGATTCTATATCTTAGCGAAAAATTTATGCGAAACAAGACCACTCACTTGGTCATTATTTTATGGGGGAACCAAAAATTTGGTGAATCTACGTTGTAACTTGAGGATATGATGAGGAAGAAGTATCCTCATATATTTGTTTCCAAATGATGAATTTCAAGGGTAAAATTTAGTTTAATAGAGATAGAATTTAACACCCATATGTTTTTATGAAATATTTTCTTTAAATAATTTTAATTATGCAATAGATTACATTGAACAAAATTGTGAGTTTAAATGAACCATGAGACACCCATAGTATAAAATGACCATTTTAACCTAGATGTTAGGTTAGAGGGAATAAATATAACAAACTTTTTAAAATGTATGGTGAATACTTTGTCTACCAAATATTTATGAAAAAATATAAATCATTTTTATATTTGTATTTTTGTACTAATAAATAGAGTGAATTAATATTATTAAATAAAATTAATTTAATATATATGATATCTACTTAAATACTATTTTTTTATATTCATCCAATATATTGTTTTCATAGGGTATGAATACACCCTATTTGTTCAACAAAAACCTTTATTTTTCAAAAGGGTAATATTACCACCTTTTAATGGAGAACCCTTTTAAAGTAAAATATTTACACATTAATAATTTTTATATGACCACATAAAACTCTTCTTTGGAAGCGATATATAAAAATTTAATTTTCATGAATTTTTGATATTTTTTTCATAACTTTCATGTTTTGATGAATTGTAAAAATAAACTAAGTTTTAATTGAATGCATATTTAGTCATCAAAATAATTACATAGTTAAATTATATTACGGAACGGTTTCAAATTATAAATAGAAAATATTTTTATAATTCAGTATAATGTATATCATTATCATTAACATTACATTGAATTTAGATGTAAAAACATTTCAAACTTTTTCAGTGTTTTAACTTTTAAAACCCGCAGTCTTTTGAGAAGGAGATTAATTTGAAATTAATTATTCCAAAATCTATGATTTTAATTTTTAAATATGGATTCCATATTTGTAATCAGTAATTAAAAGCCATGTAAATAACTTATTTTTATTTTTGGGCATTATGAATAGTAACTTCTATAATTTTTATTAATATGGTAAAAGGGTAAAGCAGTTAATTAAGGGTAAAAATAATATTATAAAATTACCCTAACAATTGTATTAATATAATTGAATGAGTTTCTTCAACCTAAATCACCATTGGGTTGAAATGGTGTCCTTTGGAAGCCACATGGATATGATTAAGACAATTAATTTATTTTATTTAAAGAAAAACTACATATGTCTTACTCAAATTTTAATAAATATATCATATTTAAAACAAGGTTATACAGAAGATAAATTCGATTATAAATAAATATTTAAATCAAAAATGTTTTTATTTATCATGATAATTTATTTGAAGTTTTTAGGAAATAAAAAATTACCTTAAAAAATATACTTTAATAATGTAGAAATTATTTAATTTATGAGAAATGAATAAAATAATTATTATTAAAATGAAAATAAACATTAAAAGACCCCAAAAAATGAAAAAATATTTTTGGTAAAGTATATCTCAACCATAACCATCCAATGGCCATGTTATAAACCATTTAGATCCTTATAAAAGAGATTATGACACTAATAATAATTTATTTAAAGCGATGTTAAAATTGTAACATTCATGTTTTAATTAATACAAAATTTTAATGTAGGATTTTACAAAATCAATATTGAATTATAATTATTATTATGAAATATATAGGATTTATATTTTTCATATTATTTTAATTTAAATTTTTTATTCAATAAATAAGCATATTAAATAACTAAAAAATATTGTTATCATTGTTATTGTATTAAGGGAAATATCAAATAAATGTTATTAACAATATTAAAATAAATATAATTTTGGCTAATAAATTTGTCCAATAAATTATTTATATGAAATTCCCTCATAGTAATATAATAAAATATTTTTTTGAATTTAATTTTTTTATCTTTATATTTTTAAAAATCAATGAATTGAATTGTATCAAAATTGCAACTTCTTTTCTTTATAGAAAATAATTTTTTATTAAATTATTTAAAAACATATTTGTTTTAAAACAATATTTATATAATAATTATTATTTGATCTAAAATTATATAATATTTTTATTTTTGATCTAATTATCATCAAATAAGTAGGCATTTCACTGTTTTAATATTGAAATATTTGTTACCCTAGTTAAAAATTAAAATGAATGACTAAGTGTTAATTAAAATAATAAGGATTAAATTGACAATAACACTTATCTAAAATTAAATTGTTCATTATATTACAACCCTATCTCATATCATTTCTATATTTTGACATTTTGGAGGTTTTCAGATGGATTTTAAGTATATTATAAATTAATATTTTTAGAAATATAAAAAGTAACCCAGACCTCAACTATAAAAGTAAACCTCGTCCCTCAATTATCCAATTCACATTACGCCTTAAATCTTGGACATAAGTTACCCATTTCCATTATAAAATCCCTTAGTTATATTCTATAGGTTATGGCCTTCTCCAAATACAAACTCTAGTGCCCTGAAGGTGAGATTCATATGGGGCATATCGAAGAAGGGGTAATCTCCTCTTCCGATTCTCTCAAACATCATTTTTCTTCTACTTCCTCTTCATGAGTTTTTAAATTATAAATTAATAACACTAGTATCAATTATATAATTATATGTTACAATGATTATGAAACAACCATATTCCATCTTCTATTCATCCTATAAAAACCCAAAATGACGAATCGTTTGTAAGTACGGTTTAACGTCTCTACGTTGTGGTGTAATATGTTTTTCACCACCACCTGACAAGGATGGGTATAATGAAAACAGAAAAAAAATTTATCATTATTATAACATTATATTTATTTTTAAATATTATACACCATCATCTTAAATACCATTCAACAATTATGGGAGTGATACTGTCGGTCGTACGTACGTACGACCTACCATCTCCACAATGAGATGTGATTCATTCTACATGATCATCATTAAAGAATTATTATATAAATGAATGGAATGAATGAATTTGATATATATTATATTAATATCATTTTTTAAATGATAGAAGTATAACCTAAGAATATTAACAAGAACTTATCCTACAAAACATGCATAATAAAATAAGGAAGTTAACATTCGATGGATGAGTAATAATGTTACTAATAAAAAAATGATAATATGATCATATATGATATCATAAAAATGAAATGTTTTATAAAATAATTCAATTATATTATTTAAATAACTATACAAGAGGTTCAGATACATAAAAAATAAATCACTACTATGTTAAATGATAATATAACAATACAATTTTAATCCAAGATTGTTTATAAGTAAGTATTTACTGTGGAATATTTATCATCGATGTCCATTTTTCCTAATTATTCATTCCAAAAATTATTCATATTCCTCTAAAATTATTTTGAGTCAATTATACTAATATATAAATTATTGTTAAATGGTATGAAAGTAATCTTTTTTCATTTTTGATACAAGGTGCTTTTTTGGCTTTTTCAGCAAATATACGAGGAGAATGTTTTTTTAACTTATACGACATGAATGGATATTTATGTTTTTATAACTCATTTTTTCCAATAAGCTTACTCTATTTGATTTTTTATTTATTTTTAAATAAATTGTATTTTTTTAGAATTTAGTGAAATTTTGAGAAAAGAAAATGTATTTCTCAGATAAAGGATATTTTACTCAAGAATTAATTTCATGTGATATATGAAATTTATTTTCCATCTAAGATGGAATTATTTTATAGGGTTATGCTTCAAGTATAATAACCTTATTGTTCCTACAGTTTTGTTTGTGTTTATTATGGAATTCTATTTATGAAATCCATTTGTTTTACATGTATTATGTTATGGTGGAATGATGTTTAAAAAACTAATTTTATTCCTTGGGTTATGATGAATGATTTAAATTATTGTGGAACATGTAATAATGATTTCATTTTGAGATTTGTGGGACTTATATCTACCTTAAATTCATTGGGTAAATATTTATATCTCATGATATAGACATGGAAGAAATGGGAAATGATCTTAGTTCTGTAGTATAGGGCTTTAATGAGGAGTGAAATCGATTCAGTAATGAAAATTTTCTACTATGATGGTCTTGGAAATGATACTAACCAATATGAAATGATTATCTATGATCATGTTTATGACACAAAATTTCAAGACTTATGTTATGACTTTTTGGATTATGTTCATTTATTCTAATGAACTTTTATGATTTATCCCATCGAAAAATAAGCATTCATATGACATATAAGATTTTAAAATGTTATGTTCTTATCTGTTATGATTATAATATGATTGAAATATCCCTTGTTTACCCTTATTGAGAATTTGAGCTCACCCTTTCATATATTTCTTGTCATTAATTCGTGAATAAGTGTATTAAATAAGATATTTCAAAAGGTGTCTATTAATGTCAAAAATATGTGGGAGACAATTAAGATATCTAATGAACCAGTTCTTTATGTTTCCTAGTTTATAAAAACACTATACCTATACCGTCATGTCATTGATTTGTTATAATTTTTAATGAAAATTATAAAATATTTATTTAATATTAATATATTTAAATAATGTGTCATTATAATCATAAACTACAGTATTATTAAATCCTTACATTTCTTTCCCATGATATAATCGCATTAAAAACTTAAGTTTACTCATTTTTTAACATAACTGATATAATGAGGTATTCACATATTCCATTAGATCTATAACACTCTTAATGTAATCATTCATATCAATAGAAGAAAAATAAAATATCAGTATTCATTTCTGGTTTCATTGGTCTTACTGAGGACCTAGCTTCAGAAACTAATGGAAAAAGGATCATAAATCAAAATTTTCATACCAATCCTTTCAGTTGAATCAATCTTATTCTCCACTGGATATTTTCATCCATTGTGGAACCACACATTATATTTTTTTTTGAAACCATGTTTATTGATATTTTGACTCACTTCATCAGGATTTGACCATGGTCTTCCATCATAATCAAAACACGGGCATCGAATCAATCTACTATCTAAATCATCATTGAATGAATAGTCCATAAAATAATGTAACTCCTAAAACTCATCAGTGATCCCATAAGTGGTGTAAATAAAACATTTATGCATCCTCATATATATATATATATATATATATATTAAATAAATAATATATAAAACCACTTAATGTGATATGTATTGTTTCGTAAGATAAAACATAATACTTATTTTTTTATCTTATTTGTTGTTAGGGTTATTTTTTTAGTTAGATTCCTTAAAATTTCCACTATTCTCATTTATAAAACTTTTACTACTTATATAATTATTGATTGAAAATTACTAGATTCTGAATTATATAATATTCAAGGAGGAGAAAAATTTACAGTCATCTATAGACGACAGTTTATCCCTACTATTATAGTGACTTATCCTCTATAATTTTTAGTAACACTTATTGGAGGAAATATAAGGGGAGATATTAACCAAGTGAAGTTTCTAGAATTTTTTTATTTTATGTTAAAAAAAATAATCTTGGAATGAATTTAAAAAACTAATGTTTTAGTTATGTTGATTTCTTTTGAATTTATTTTGGGGGTCTTTTTAAATATAATTGTTAATGGGGAGTGAATTATAAACAAAAAAATTATTTTAAAAGGGGAAAAACCATTTATTTAATCGAATGGTTTTTATTTTTTATTTAATATGAGTGAAGGTTATAAATTTCTTTAAAATTAATATGTACAACCCCTATAAACATAACAGTTGGTAACACCTTTTTTGATTATTTATAGACGGTTTAGTTTTAAAGATTAATCGCTCTTTATTTATAACCCCAGAATTTTTTATATAGAGTCAGAGTTTATTAATTTATGGATCCTTTATATGTAGAAATTTATACTACTCATTTCATAATAAAATTATCTTGCACTTCTATGGTTTTGTGAGCATGAAACAGTGTTGAACATCCCTGTGATAAAGGTTGAAATATGATAAAGATGAGTTTGATTTATGTTCAGAATTAAAATCATAGAGATGGACATTGAAGTACTACAAATTTTTTAATTAAATATTAAGAATTAATTTTTTTTGTAAGGTTGAAAGAGGTTTAAAAATATCTATTTTATTTATAAAGTGATTTAAAGTCTTTTTGTGATTTTTTAATTAACTAGAGATGCATTGAGAATTTTTAAGAGGTTATGACTAGTATTTTATTATGTCTTCATTGATACATAAGATAAATTAACTCACACTATGATATTTATGTTTTTGTAAATCTTATGTATGGTTTTATACTTTTTCAAAATGTGAGATTTTAGAAGAATAACATATTTTATGTAAAATTACATATGGTGATATGTGAAATGATATCAGTTCATTCATATATCAAAAATGTTATTTAATGACTAAGGGTGTATTTTATATGATCATTGTGAATGATCAAATAGACCTCATGATGTTATAAGCAGTGTGTCCACTTCTGTACCTTTTAGACTAATGAAATAAATTTTTTATCAATATCAAAATATATTGTATCAATATATAACACCATCCAAACATGATATTAGTGACTATTATACTTAACTAAATAATTGTTATTTAAAAAAATGGCATTGAGTTTTCACTCTTTGTTTTCCATATATAAAATGACCATGTTAACTTATGTGGTCCCTCAATACATTTGATCTCAAGATTTATTATTTAAGTTAATTAAAGGTACTTCAACAATATCTATGCCATGGAAAGTTGAATCCAATATTAATAATATTTTTAAGGTGTATCCCTTATTTGTAATGGTTTTAATGGGTTACTTTTATGTCTAGATGATACACCAAAAAGCTAAGGAAACTCCCAGATATTACGCTAATAACACATTTCAACTGATTCATCTATAAGTCCTATAATCGTGTTTTTTTAAATAATATCAAGGTCCTCAATATGATCATAATTTCATGGAGTTAAAACCTCCAAATCATCAACATAATATTCCATGATTTTTATCAGGAAGGGATTGATGATATGGTGTGTGACACATTGATGTATAACATTAGTGTTATTCAAGAAAAAAGGGTATCATTTGAGTGAAGTATAATAAATCATGGATGCTTTTCACCTATTAAATTTCAATGTTCCATTTATCTATTATGATTTATATTGTGAAAATCAGGTTTAATCCTCAGTGATATTATTATTATTTGATTTGACATGTGTAGTTTTTCAATGAACGTTAGGTTTGGTTTTGTAGAGCATTGAGAATAATAAGGCATATTAAAATTAAATGAATCTCAGTGAAATTTAAAAGTAAGAACTAGGGATTGGTGGTTAATGGATTTACATTATTATGTATTGAAAAAGGTCAAAAAAATTATTATTCACAATATAATATGTGAGGGAATATGCTTCTATGATGTTTAAGTTATTATCCTTAAATCCACTCGATATCTAATGCATGCACACATTGTTTTTTATGAATGGTTCAATAATATATCAACCATTATGTTCCATGATAACCAATAATACATGTATTTATAAAATCCCTCAAACATGTCAAAAATTAATGACACATTCAACTAAGTCAAAAAATGAAAAATTTACTATCATGAAATGTGTCTTATCTCAATCGAGATATCATAATATCCCAAGGCCTCAACCAAAGGATTGACTCATTTACCATAAAAGGTTAGTTTGGATACTAATTTAAATGATTAAAAAATTAAATGAAAATATAAAGGGATAAGAAAATATCTAAACTAACTAAACTCACATACATGAACTGATTGGAAACAATATATGTTTGTTATAGAATTGTAATGAGATTTACGTAATGTTTCTCAAAATAATTTAAGCTACATTAGGATCATTAATATGAATATATAGATGGTTATTAGAGTTTATATAATATTAATAAACAATCATTATCATTAAAATTCAAATTACCAAAACACTTAAGGGATTACAGCAATTTAATGATGTAAATCATGATTAATGAAATGTTGATGAGGTGAATATCTATTTGATACTAGATTTTTTCATGTATGACCCTCCCTAAATAAAGTATTTTATTATTATAAATCCTACATTATCCATGGTGATGTTTTGTCATCTATGACTAGAAGTGGAGGTGACAATTTATAGGAAAGATGGGCTCTGAGTTCACCTTCAAAATGTCCTTCCAAAATTTGTTTCATATTTGAAAATTATGATAGTTCAATATATGAATATTATGTTCAAAAATATTTTTAATGTTTTTAATGATTCTAACACAAAATTTCAATTCAATTGTTCATTTTTACACTTATATATGGTATAAATTGTAATGTCTAATTTTTTAGTCAAACAGAATCATTAAATTATAGTATTCCATCATTCAAGGAATTTATGGACAATAAGAAGAAGGAATTATTAATCCTTGTAGTTAATTAAATTGCTTAAAATCATATTCTATATAATCCCATATATATTAAGCTTCATTTGAGCAATATTTTAAGAGATAAGATCACATCCTTATTAATGGGAATAATTGTTAATAGTTTTAAAGTCCTTATTTTTTATTCTTTTTTTACCATGATTTGATATAATTTTTTTAATATGCTAAATGAAATGAGGAAGATAGATTCTTCTTCTAGATATCAATATTTTATATTAATAAACGTAAGGATAAACATTTTATGGATGGAATAGTGTTGTGTGCCCTATTGTTTTGAAACAAGCTCAAAATTGAGGAAAACATAATGCCAGGGATTCTATATCATGAATGTATCAATGTTTTAAAGTCAATAGAATTAAATTGATATAATATTGAATGCAGTCAAGTGTAGAGTTATGAAAAAAATAGAGAATAGTAAATTATTATTAATTTTATAAAAGTATGCCTTCATATAAAACATATGAAAAATTCATACAAAACATATGCACTTCACATATTCCAATTATACCAAATATGAAAAACCAAAATATAAATTAGAATTTTAAATAACAATATAAATATTTTATTAAATGAAAAATGAAATAGTTTTTGAATGGAGGAAACAAAAAGGGAACTCAGCTGTAGTTAGAAGGCTACATTGTTGTATAAATTTGTTCCATAAACCCAAATTAGGCTTAATGTTTCACAGTTGGAAAAGTTGGTATTTGTGTAACCGAGAAATGAGAGACAACGATGAAGCTACATAGTATCTGCATCAGGCTTTCAATGTATTGGATCCCTAAATATAAAGCCACCAATTTGGGATTATTTTTTTTTTAATTTTATTCAAATGGAATGAATAATTATACTTACCTTTTAGAATGGATGAATCATTATACTAGGGAGAAAGTTCCCTTGTATGGAAGGGTTATTCAGTGAAAGTTGGGATCACGTAAGATAGTTTTTGTCTCCTTGAAAGGGGAAATGAGAAGAGGTCAATCATAGAGGCACAGAGAGGGAGTGATGTTCGATGGGAGGTGTGTTAGGATAGAGAGGGGTCGTCACAATGTGAACATGGGAGGAGTGGTGTCCACACTAGGAGAAGTGGAAGGGGTTCCATCGCATAGGGTGTAGACATGGAAGGGGTGTCGTTTCCAAGAAGGGTGGTGAGAGAAGGGAGTGGGTAAGGTTCCCTTGATAGATTCAGAGAGGGTAGGGTTTTGATTTCATGAGACTAGGGAGCGAGGTATTGGGTTTGGTTCTATTGTGTGAGATGATTTCCTATAATTTTAATATAAAGTGAGAACATATGTCCAGATATAGACCCATTTTTGTAGTAGTGTTTGTTTTTAACAAAAATATAATAGGTACACCCCAAGGTGACACAATTGACTGAATGAATTCCTTGTTAAGTTTTTCCTCGACATTATTATTTAATTCATGTATCTCAGAGAGGGCCACTCTATAGGGAGTCTTAAAAATTTTAATGGCACCAGGTTTGAGTTCTATTGAGAACTCAAACATACATTTTGGTGTAAGTCTAGGAAACTCTTCTGGAATGACATTGTAAAATTATTTCAAAAAAGGAATATTATTTATACCATGTTTCCCACAAAAAATTTAATATAAACACCCATTTTGAATAAGAATTAATACCCATATAGTGGATTTTATCTCTAGTATAAGTTTGTACTTATCATCATGTTAATATACTATCATAGTTCAATTTTAAAAATCAAATGTGAATTAAATTACTTGAATGATGTGGGGTTTTTTTAGATAAATAAAATTCATTCTCAATATAATATTAAATTAAACTATAAGAAGAATGATATTATTTATAGTAATCATTACCACCAAAATAAACCATATAGGACTCATATACATGCGATGAAATCATTGTATCATTAGGGGGTTTCACGCTAATTATACATCTATTTATTTGAGTGGTATCTTGATACCCTTATAAAATCCTTTAGATACAAAAGAATGGGTATATCTAAGGTCAAATAATACATAAAAATCTCTACAGTGGATGGTTAGTGTACCTTACACCATGTAATTATTGAAACCCTCATTAAAAATAGTAATCGCATGAGATTTTCCCTTTTACCTCAGCTTAAGAGGCTGTTGTCATTTATAACTGTTATTAACCTTTCAATTTTGGAACTTTTTATCATAATGCTCAAACTCCTTGCAATTAAAACAATGTAGCATGGGAGGATTATTTTATGGATATTTCTCATTATTCATATAATTATATAACTTCTTCCCATAACATTAAAATTCATATTATTTATGACCTTCCATTTCACACCTAAAACATTTAGTGGTCCCCTTAATATAATTCCCTAAAAGCTTCTTCCCACACATTGAGCATAAATGAAAGATGATATTATTCTCTCAATAGTCCCAAGATTTTCCCTGAAATTATATTTTCATAATATTATCAAATTCATGATATTGAAACGTATCTACATCATCTATTTACTCCTCCATAGAACATAAAACAATATCCTTATACATACAAAAGTCTCTTATGGATAACTCCATTTAGAGACTTAGTTATATGAAACCGATGAAAAGATCAACCTTACTTTCGGGTTGGATGTTAATACAAGAACCATACCTCACCATTCATATAAAAGTTTCCTTGTAGGTTACAACAGATTCACCATCCTTTTTCTTTAGCTCAAGGAACTCCTTCTCTATATTCATATAGATAATATGATGAAAGTACAAATTGAAAAATATGTTCTTAAATTCTTCCCAATCCATGGATTCAAATTCATAATGTTTCCTCATATTATTGATAAGATTCGACCATTTATCCACTTCAAATTCTAAATGGAAGAAAACCAAAACTAATTTTTCATGTTCCAAACACTTGATAATAGAAAAAAACTTTTCAATGATTATGATTTATTTTTGAGTAACTAGTGGATCAGAAGACCCACTGTAAGATGTTGGACATTGACTTGTGATATAATATATATAATATTGTTATCTACATGGTTCTTTTAGAATTATAGCATGATTCATGGCTTGATAATGTTACATGAGAATAATAATGAAATTTTGTATTCCATCACCCTTAACATTTGGCTAAAAATGAGGATAATCACTGTATTGTCTGTTTCACATAGTATTAACACAGTTCCTTTTGGGTTATATATATTTATTAAAACCAAAATTCATAGTGAAAGGAACAATAATTACAAGGGGGAACTAATAAAACATGAAAAATCACATACAGGGGGTCTAAATCATAAAACATTCTTTTTAATATATGACACTTTTGGTTTATCCTAGGTTATTCGAGTAATTATTCAAATACTTCATGATGGTTCGTAAAGATTTTGTGGATTTTAATATAATATCCCATAGTATTATCAAACAAGGTGTGTATAAAGGCTCATTGTCATGCAATAGGTGATGATCAATTCTATGTAAATTCTCTTGTTTTGGATTAATTACTCATGAGTTACTCTATGCCAAATCCACATCCACTTGTATTATCCATGAAGGAATTTAAATTCTTGGAAACCACTCTCTCTATCCTTTATAAATATTCCTGAACAATTTCTTAAAATTTTACTTATCCTTAGACATATCCTTAATAATTTCCATAGGGATATTACTTAGGTTTTATCATCCCATTCTCCAAAGGTTATCTAAACATATCTTTTGATGCCGACTATATCATCCAAGGTTTGTAATACATAGATATTACATCCTTTTTATGAATATTAATTACACTAAACTAACGAATACTTGGGGATCATAAATTTTTAGTGTCATTATAATCTTATGAACTCAAACAACAGGTCCATAGGTAAACCAAATCTTCTTTCATTGTGATCCTTATAACTTACATTCTTCTTAGACATATATTACATGATAATTTTTATCATAACTTGAGTAAAGGAAACATAACAAATGGTGATCTTAGATACTCGGTAAGGGTAAAAAAGGGAGGTATATAAGCATAACATGGGTGTAAGTGTATGGTAACATGAGAATAACATTTTAAAACCATAACCTGCATATCAAAGACCAAAATATTAATTCATGGAATAATACTTGGAAGTTCATATGACATGAATCATAAGGGAATCAAATAACATGATCCATGAAAGAATTACATTGTCATAAAACATAGATTTGTTTCATATACATAATTGTTGATCCTCCTTTCCATCACATATTCTAAAGGAATCTAAAGGGAAATACCATGAACCCAAACTGATTCATCCTTTGAAGAAACATCAAAAATTGACAAAGGCATGAACCAAGATTCAAATGCACTTGGGTCATGCAAGTTCCACTAAGGTTGCGCAAGTATACTTGCGCATCGTTCATTGGTCACGTAGGTGACTTGCGCGCCTTCTTTGAAATTCACCCAGGGTCTTCTCCAGTCTATAAATACCCCCTGTGGGCCCCCCATTTTGGGAACGATTTTTTTTTCAGAAACTCAGATTTGAGCTCCCAGTGCCCCAGTCTCTTTTCAATGATTCCGAACACTTATAAGGTAATTTCTTACCTAGAAAGGAAGATCTAAAGAGGGGGGGGGGTAAGTTTTGAAACTCATCAACAATTGCACGACTAGGTGGACAACCCTTAAGGGAAATGGCAACACTTGCGTGCCGCCTTACCCCTTCAACAAAACATGCACACCACTCTTCGGAAAGCATCCAAGGATAGTACTAAGGGCTTGAGACAAGCCTCAACCAGGTTTTACTCTAAGGATTCATAGGCGCATAAGTACCCATGTGTCTCACAAGTATACTTGTGCGATGAGGGCATGCGCGCCCACACAGGACTTCCGTGCCACCTTCTTTTTGGGTGCCCCTCCTACCTATTTCACCTCTCTTATGCCTATCCACTCATCCTCTTCATTATTAAGCCTTCATAACTCTCTCCAAAGTCATTCATGACATGATTTCCTTGTTGGATTCCTTATCTAAAAGGAATTCTGTGGAACATCTCTTAAATATAGTGATTTACATATCTTCATGTCACTAAGGTCATGGATTTCATTTCATTCAACCTCATCCTTTATGATGAGAATCCTTAACCTAGGCCCCCTTTTTTAGGAGTAAGACCCAGTCCATGTTCTCTTAACCTCGGCCCCCTTTTTCAGGAGTAAGCCCCAGTCCAAGTTCCTTAACCTGGGCCCCTTTTTCCAGAGAAATCCCTAGTCCAAGTCCCTTAACCTCATCCCCCTTTTTCAGGAGTAATCCCTAGTCATAATTTCCTAAATTTGGGCATCCTCCTTAGAAGTAATCCCCGGTCATGATTTCCTAAATTTGGCCATCCTCTTCAGGAGTAAGCCCCAACCTTAATTCCCTTAACCTGGGTTTCCTTTTTAGGAGTAAGCCTCAGTATCAAATATGGGTATCCTCCTTAGGAGTAAGACCCTGTCTCAAAGTCTACAAATATGGGAATTCTCATTATGAGTAAGCCCCATGTCCCTTAACCTGGGACTCCTCCTTAGGATTAAACCCCAATTCTCAAATCCCTTTAACCCGGGCCTCCTCTTTAGGAGTAAGCCCCAGTCATAATTTCTCTTAACCAGTCTTAATTTACTTTTGATTTGGGCTTCCTTCTCAGGAGTAAAACCCAATAATAAGTCCCCTCTTAATTTGGGCATATTCCTCTGGAGTAAGCCCCATGTTATAGTATCCAAATATCCATAAATTGCATATACCTTTATGGACCTTGTTCTTGGGTTTCTTCCCTGAAGTGAAACCTAATCTTCACCTATTTGGGCATTCATAGATACCTAAGTCCCAATTCATTTATTATGAACGAAAAAATTGTCTGGTTTTACCAATACCTCTTGTTTCTCACAACGATCATGACTCACGTGAGCTTAGAGTGTAAAAGTAATTATGACACATTTTTTTGAGCCATCAATAACAAATAAAGATCAAACTCCCTTACTCGAACTACGTGGGTTCTGATTCCTTTTCTAAAACAAAGGATACGTATGTAGCCCATCTGTGGGAATGATCCCAACTCTGAAATAATCCATGTCCTTTTGAATGGAAATAAACTTCAAGTGCCCCACTAAGTCACTTTAAAACCAGCATGGTCATCATTATGACCAAGAGACTTTTATGTATTGAAGGATACCATTGACTAAGAATCTATAATAAATACAGATGATTCTCTATCAATGAAGAACCTTGAATACATATAAAAGATTCTCTAAATTTCCTATAATCAATAATTTCTTGTTAAATCTAAAGGAAAGCTCATTTTACACTTGGTAACAAAATAAGGATTTAGGAACATAAATTAAATCTATAAAGAGAGTCCCAGAGTAGACAATAATTCCCCTAAAAATGAGTGATGAGTCCGACCTCCCATCCTCTCGAACAATGAAAATTTCTAAGCCTCATCAGTCCACAACTAATGAGCAACTACCTTTGGAAAGTAGGTCCAAATGGATATGGAATCATTGTATGCTTTTAGTTCTATAAAAAAACCCTTTAGAAACTTATTGGAATGTTTGAACCTTCAATCAAAGAGGTCATTCCCAATTCCAGAGGAAACAATAAATAGTGAACCTAATGTGAATCCTTAACCAAGTTAAAATGATGTTTTACTTATTTGTTATGCCCCTATTTAAATCTCAATAAGAGGGCCAACAAAGCAATCAATAACTTATGTGCTCATCCAAAAGATGTAGCAGCCGAACTTATCTTGATTATGTTTGTTATATCAAACATGCACTCTTTTCCAAGATCTTCTTCACTACAGGAATGGATTCTCTTAAATTCACACCCGTGAATGCCTCTACTGTGAAAACCTCTGCTATGAATGCATCTCCTGCTACTCCTGCTGGATCGTCGTCCGCTCTGAGGGATACATCACCTACTCAGCATATTCAACTCTGGGTATCGAATGCACCGGTTAAGGAGTACCATTAACATGGTACCATTCCAACTCTGGAGGCTGCTCGACAAGCCCTCTAGGTGAACAACTCACCTCGGTCGTCCGGACAGCGATGACCAGTGATCAAGAAGCAGGTAGTGCTAACCACCATCTCCAACCGTTTCGGGTCATTATCACAGGAACACAACAACCATTCCCTCCAATATTCTGAGGAGGTTAATGAGAAGGACACTAATGGCCTTAATTTAAGGAAATAAGAGTCCTTACCAGGGGCTCCCACCAAAAATCGCTGCCAGACTCATGTGGTAGTATACCCTCAACATGATGAGGGTGTCATCTCCAGGTGTTTGGCTCAGGTTCCTCGAACCCGAGCAGGCAAGACAAACCACCAAAGGCGATAGCCAGTTAACAGTGAGCATGTTCTTATCTCTACCGTTTCCGGAGAAGTCCAGCAACCTAACTTGATGGAAAGCAAAGAGCGGGCACACACACCCGTCTATTTTAATCCCACTTTCTAGTAGACTCATCTGGCAGCAGCATGCCAATCCTGCCAGGAAATTCTGGCAGAGTACTATAGAGAGGAACATACACCTGTTTATAAATCATCGGCTAGTCAGCAGGCTCATCTGACTACATGCGATGGAGACTGCCAACCCAATGTTTTTACAACTGGTAAACATGCACATACACCTGCTTACACTCATCAATCCTGCCAGTAGCCTCGTATGTCAGTATTGTAGGAAGTTCATCAACCAAATTTGGCATAGTGTAATCAGCAGGCACACACACCTGCTAGTATTGATCAAGTCTTCCAGTAGTTTCACTTGGTAGCATTCGGAGAAGTCATTAGGAAAGCTCCGATGACAAACAGAAGGAAGACTCAACTCTCTGCCCCCACACATGAGTACTGTCAGAATTCACTGACAGGAAAAGGAGGATAGGACCAGGAACATACACTTATTCCAAGCACGGAATGGACGTATATCCCCATTCTAGCCACTAAAGTCACCAAGAACATTATGTCAATGGTGAAAGAGTAGAAGCAAATCCCTGCTCATATTCTGGATGCCTACCAGGATATTATAATAGCTTCAGCAACATCTTAGGGAAAGACACATAAATCTATCCCTTCCAGTGGAGTGAAACATCAACAGTTCACTTAGGAACAGACACACACATCGGTTCCAGTCCAAGAGGGATATGGGTCGTACTCCCCCATATCATACGGACAACCAAGTAAGGCACATACACCTGATTTGAGTGGAGATAATCAGCCTAACCTAATCATTTCTCTGCAGCAGGCACATACACTTTCCCATAATGACCACTTTAGTCAACAAGTGGTTCCCAAATTGAGTAAGAAGGCGTCTAAGAAGAAGACTCTCCCAGCACAGTCAAGAAATCAAGGGCCAATCTGTAATAAGGCCTTACTCGATGCTGGAGTTCTTGATGTACTTAGACAATTATCTGTTGCAACTCAAGATTCTGCTCTCTCAGTTCCCAATACTGGGAACATTTATTCTGAAGGTCTTCATCAGATAGTTCCTCATGAAGGCTTGATTCATGATGATTTATTCAATCTCGAAGTTTCATCTTCAGATGAGAGCCACATGAACCCTCTGTGTGGCCTGAAGACCAAGGAGAAAAATGTTTCATCTTTTGCTATAACCCACCATGGTGGTCCTCCCCATGATGATGAATTTAGCTGTGAATTTCCTCTCCGTAGTAGTGATTCACATTGCTTGGAAAATTCTCCAATAGACAATGTAGTGACGAGAAATCCCTCTTATCTTGAGGCATTAGAAAATGTGAAGCCAGTCATGCCTGATGATTTACCACTATCAGGTGAAAAAATTTATCAATTAGAAGATATCCTGGGGTGTAGGTCTTTCTTAGAACCACCCCTAGGTCATTCATCTTCTAGTTTAATCAGTGAATTCTCTACCAATCTTGTTGAATCCGATGAAGTAGCAAGGAATCACCAACTCTAGTATAATCAGGTAGAATAATCTTCATTGAATGATAAAGAGGAAGTACTGAATATGAGAAAACAACTAGCGAACGGTGAAGTGCCAGTTATGTTTTGGCCTTTGGCTGATTCTCAGTATGACATTCTAGAAATTTTGACCTAAGATGGAATTCATGTTATTCGTCTCAACACATGGAAAACTCTTTGTCAGTTGAAAATGAAAATATTATCTTATGATGAATATGAAAATCATGTCATGATAATAGAAGGGTTACAACACCAAATTGATTTGTCATCTCTCTCAGTTTCTTTATATCCGAAGGCTGAAAAACAGCAGATAGCCTTTCAGCGTTCATGCCTTGGCGCACTAAGAAGATTTCTCCAATTAATTGCCAATGACCCATCTGGTATTCATATCAGGGTATGGGGTTTTCATGGAGTTCTACATTTTATTGTACTCTCCAGTCAGCAAAGCCTGCCAAAATGGTCTCATGCAATGTTATTTCCCATGGCCGGCCACAGTCAATGAGTTTTGTTTGTAATAAAAAGCTTTCCCAATAATAGGCCTCAACTATTTCCTCTCAAAATCAAGCATAAAGAGAACAAGTTGTTGAATTAATCATGCATCAACAAAACTAGAATATTGAATAGGCCTCTCGTTTGGAGCAAGCACGTCATTAAGTGATAGAAGATTCAAAAATCATCCAACGGTCTTTTCAGCCGGGTGATAAAAGTTGATACAGGTTGATGCATCCAGCTAATTTACAGACTAAAGTCCGTAAGATTAGGAGAGATTTCAAGAAAGTCTCAGATTTAGCATCTCAAGATCCACCCCAGCTTACCAAACTGGGGACTCTTTTAACTCAACCCTTATAATCAATAAATAGGATTCGAGGAGTTGAGCAGGAACAGCCCCAGTCTACTAGACTGGGGACTTTTTCAAATCATAAATCTCTTCATCAGAGAAAGTTATTCTTATCTAGATTATAGAAGAAGCCTCAAGAGGAATGAAGAGCAAGATTATTAGGAGATTCCCTCCAAATTACGGTTCGTCAAGAAATTCCTGAGGGATCGAATCAACAAAAGGCAATGTCTCATCAAGGAAATGGAAGAAGACAATATCACAGAAATGCTGATAGAAGGGATTCAATGCGTCATGCATCAATCAATTTCATTAATTCAATAGTTGCTGATCCACCAGATGAGGCTCACTCGGAGGGATCAGATGAAGAGGTTCCCACTCAAGAAGTTGTACGCACAGACACAAATGAAGAAGGTGTGCATACACAAAATCAAAGGCTTACCCAGAATCTGGGTATTCATTCAAGTAACTCACTTCCCTCTCTACGAAAGGTATCCAACAAGGGGAAAGAAAAGAATCAGGTTACATACCCTTCCTCTAGAGAAGGCCAATTGCTCTGACTAGAGCAATGATTTTGACAACAAGAGGAAGAAATGAAGGAATTGAGGAAGATTAATGTGTAACTACTTCAGGGTAGCCTTCCTCCTAATCCTGCTGGAGTCATTCAACCAAAGGAATTTGTTATGGCTACTGAGATGGATCAAGAATATCCTCCATTATCAGTACACCCTCACAGGTCTAATCCTATGGGTCAAGTGCAACAAAAATCGGTAGTGCTGCCATCGGTTGCAGTTGCAGCTTCCACATCTATCCAAGCTCCAGTCATTGCACCTGTTCAGTTCCAAGCTCAACCGGATGTTTCTGAAAAGTTAATAACTACTATTGAGTCATTAACAGCTCATTTGGAAGCTATGGAGGGAAAACAAGCTCAAATTCAACCAGAAAAGAGAGCTTACCCTAAATGGGTTGATGCAATTCCTCCCCCATCAAATTTTTCAAGTACCACATTCCCAATATTTAATGGTTCGGGAGACCCCTAGCAACACTTAACACATTTTTTTTCTCTTTGCGATCCTATAATGGGAACCCTTTAGCAATAAGAAGCAGTTAAGCTTTGGTGTTTTGTACAGTCATTACAAGGACCTGTTTTTGTCTGGTACACAAGCTTGCAATCCTGGTCAATTAACGGATGAGAGGATCTTCGCCAAAAATTCCTTCTTCAGTTCAGCTCAACATTGCCATAGACAAAAGTTTTTTATCTTAAAAACTTTAAGAAAAGATAGAATGAAAGGGTCTCAGATTTTATTGCTCGCTGGAAGGGATTAACATATTCCCTAAACTTAGCACTCCCTCAAGAAGAATTGTTGCCAATCTGTGTGGCGAGTATACGTGATGAGTTTCGCACACCGCTGATCCCTATGAAATAAACAGGAGGGTTTTGAGACCTTACTTCAATCTCTCAACAGATTTAATATTCTCTTATAAAGACTATGGATAAATCTCGTGTTATTCCATCAGCTCCAGGAAGGATAATGGGTAAGCAGAGACTGTGACAGTTATGTTTAAACAAGCACATGTACTTTCTTATACTTCAAAAACTTCATCTTCTCGAAGGGCTCCACCTCCTTAGCGCCAACAACAGAGGCCGTTTCATCAAGATGATCAAAGAGATCAAAGACGGAAACAATTTGAGGATCTAAAGAGCAAAGTTTACTATTTTTGAAATGAACAAGTTCCTGGTTACTTCATTTCATCTCTGGAAAATAATTTGGTTCAATTTCCAAGGCCCAAGAGGCCAAAAAAGAAAGGAGATAAAGACCGTACCAACTATTGCCTATTTCATCAGATGTTCGGGCATCCCATTCAGGAGTGTTTTGTCTTCGAGGACCTCCTGCAAAAAATAGCCGACTTAGGACAAGTCAAACTGAAAGGTTCTTCTGTAACACCCCGAGATTTTATGAAAAATATTCCTTTTAATTTCATTAATGTCTTCTGTTGTATGCTACACCAAAAGGAGCTTGCACAACACGCATCCTTGACATGCCTTGCATTACACGCAATCGCGACGTTCCTCGATAGCGTGTGTAGTACGCAATAACGAGTTCACTAAACAATAATATGCTATTAAAATATTATTTAAAATAGCCGTTATGAATAATAATAACCACTTTTTGAAATTTTGTAAATTTTATTTTTCAAAATGGACTTCATTTTTGGATTCGTAATATCAAAATTATCTTAGGGTGAAATTTTGGTACTTTTCAGATAACTTTCATTTTCTGATGAATAGTGAAAATTACTAAATTTTAATTAAAAACAACCTTTTTAATCGAAATAATTAATAGTGATAAATTATTAATTTGAGTGGTTTTAAAGTATATTTAGAATATATTTTTACAATTTAATACAATGTTGTTCATTGGATGTAATTTCACATTTAAACCAGACATAAACAAGTGTCAATCTTTTGATAGTTATTATCTCTTAAGAACACGCTATTTGTTTTGACGACAAGAATTAATTTTTAAATTAAGTAATAAAACTGATATGTTTTGAATTTGATAAAATATACATCATTTTTGAGTTCATAATATCAAATATAGCTTAGGCCTAATTTTTGGTATTTTTCTGGAAACTTTCATTTTTTTGATGAATAGTGAAACCACTAAGTGGTAGTTAAAAAAATGAATTTTTCATTAAACTTAATTTTACCGCTTCTGTGAGTGGAATTTCAAAAATCCAAGAGACACGATTGATGTCATTAAGTAAAATGTGGTTCAATGAGATGAAAATTATTTTTGGTGAATAATAACTTTTTACTTTTTTTACCACCGTTAAAAGTAAATAGGGTAATTAAGGGTAAAAATGATATTATTATTACCCTAAAAATGTCTTAATTCTATTAGATAAGTGTAATTCGACCAAAAATAACCTTAGGAATAAAATATGACCATTTAGTCCCACTTGGATAAGATTAGGACATTTATTATTAATTTATTTAAAGAAGGGTTAAAATAGTTAAGATCAAAGTTTAATAAGTATATCATTTTTAATATAGGGTTATACATAAGATAAATTCGACTATAAATATTTATTAGAAATCTAAAAAGATTTCATACATAATGGTATTTTATTTTTAATTTTTAGACATTATATAATTTAATTTATTTATAACACAACGATGATGCAGTAATTATCTTATTAATGAAATATTGACATATTTGATGTTATAAATACCAAAATAAATGTAATTTGAGACTTTTTATGAATTACACTAATTTTATAGGTTAATAGGACATGTTAGTATTGATTTAAGTAACGTTTTTTGAACTAATCATTCTGTTATGATTTTCACAAAAATCAATTACTAAATAGTGTCAAAATCGACATAAAATAGTTTTTAAAACAAATATTATATTATTAATTGTTATTTTATTCCTAAAAATATAAGGTTCGGCCAAATGACTTAGATAAGGTTATATATATTAATAATAAACAACTTGGGGTTCTTTTGGCTGCTTATAGTGAGTTTATTAACCTTATAGAATAAGAACACAAGAAGACACGGTAAAAGTAAAATTATTTAACTTAATGTTAAATATAAATGATAAGGTTAAAATTGGAACCTAAAATTATCTAAATTCAATTGGATGAGAGGATGTTGACCCATCCCCACCTTAGCTTTGAAACAAATCAATTTGGATCTATTTAAAACCGAATTTGGCTTTATAATAAAATAATATTTTTAGTTATTCCAAAGGTGCCCCTCTCCTCCCTTATAAAAGGGCACCTCCTCCCTCTCTTCCTCACACCACATTGAGCCTTCAAGCTCGGCCAACCCCTGCCAAATTCCCTTCTCCACTTCCCTAGAAACACCCTTGAGGTCCTGGTATTCTTCAAAGACAAATTTTAGTGCCCTAAGAGGAGGACTCAAAGAGGCGCTTCAAAGGGGAGGAGGTTCGGACACCTACGAAGCAAATCGGACCTAAGGTAAGGGAAAATATCACAATATCATTTTTATCCGAGATTATTTATACTTTGAAATTTACTGGGGTGTATTTTATCATCCACATCCATATGTAATATTATTTCCATCCACCTACAATTTTTTAAATCCAATTTTACCCTTCAGTGAGTTTTTTAGTAAAAGATATGAAAGGAATCTTTTGTCGTTTTTCGTACGAGGTACTTTTTGACTTTTCTGACAAAAGTACAAGGAGAATGTTTTTTTAACTTATACGGAATGAATGGATTTTTAAAAAATTATTTCCAAGAAGCTTCCTTTACAAGTTTTCATGTTTATTTTTAATCAACTTATTTTAGTTTAAAATTGTATGACATGTTAAGAAAGGCAAATGTTTTTGATGTAGAAAGGATATTTTTCGTCAAGAATAGAGATCAAGAGTTTTATCAAAATTATTTTCCATCTAAGATAATATAGGGTTCTATTTCTATCCCTATTATTACATGTATTTGATTATGTTGTGATGGAAATATTTTTATGTATTCCTTTATCTTATATGAGTTGTTTTATGATGTCACGATTTTTAGGATTCCCATTTTTATTACATGGGTTATGCAATGATGTATGATTTTTTTTGATTTTGTGGCACACATAATAATGGTATCATTATGAGATGTGGGGGCTTATATCTCCCTCCAATTCATTGGGTAAAGATTTTATATCTCATGAGATATACATGGTTGGAATGGCAGGTTAAACCGGTTCAGTGAAACAGGACTGAAACGAGGAGTGAACTCGGTTCAGAAATGGACTTTGTCCACTAACATAGTCTTGGCAATGAGTCTTGACTAATAAGAAATGGATCTCTATGATTATGGTTTAATGCCACAAAGTTTAATTTTTTACGTTATGATTATTGGTATTACATTTCACTACTATGATTTATCCTATGTTATGATATTTTGATCACTTTTGCAGGTTAAGATTTCCAAAATGTTATGTTCTTATGAATATGATGTGATTTATATTTATTTTGTTTACCCTTACTGAGCATTTGAGCTCACCCTTTTATGTTTTCTTTTCCCCAGGATATAAATAAAGGTTTTAGGTAAAAAAAGGAAGATCTTTATGGGAGATGTTGAAGATCTTTCACCACGATTAGAATATTATATTCTGAGTTTCCAAAGACACTAAACTATTACGGTCCTTGTGTGTGTGGTTTTGTTATGTACTAAGTATTCTGAAAAAGTAATGTAATTTCCATGTACGTTAAGCTTTGGATATCTATATCTTCATCTCAGGTAGCATGTTTTACTGCTACAGATCCCGAAGAAGAAGGAATGTGGCAAGAACTCAAGAACAAAAATGCAAAAAAAATATGATGATTGGATGGTCAAAAAAATGTTCAACCGAACTCATTCCATTTTGAGAATGCAATTGAAGAAGACAATTGTGTCTTCTGTAATGAATGCCTCAGCAAAAACCTCTTCATCAGAGTGAAAATCCCCAAAAGGGCGGCATAATTACAAGAAATAGGAACAATCAGAAGAAGATGAAATCGTGTCAAAGTCCAAGTTGTCTTTGACTCTGGTAGATTTTATTCCATCTACTTAGAAGAAACGGGCACCGCCCCACCAAACGGCACAACCTAAGAAGGATAATCAGGAAGAGACTTCATCGGATAAAGAGTTGATCTTCAGTTCTGTTAATATGATTCAATTAACAGATCCATATGCCAGTCACAGTTTCAATTTTGATAAGCCTGAGTTCCCTGTATCAAATAGAGGAATCAAAGGAAGTTCCAGAGGCTCAGGATACAGGGGAAGACGTGGATATTTCAGAGGCCACTATTCCAATTCTACTCCTGCTAGAACTATGTATGCGGCAGAAACTCGTGGTAGATCCCTTTAATGAGCTAAAGAAGAACAAGTAAGTTCTTCCACACAAGGCAGAGTCAGTCCTGGAATAATTATTCTGATGATCGGTTGAAGGTTCCATCTTCTTCCTCTCAGCAAGTAAATAGACCTAATCAGTCTAATCTTCCAAATCCAGGAGTATTACCAAATCCTATCCCAGTACAAGATGCATCAACATACAAAGCATCAACTTCTAAGAAACCTGCGAAACCACATGTTTTTGTTGGGAAACACAGACCTTTGGATAAAAAGTATGATGTATTGAAACACTTGGCCCAAATACTAGTCAAGTTATCAATTCCGAATGATTTGAATTTATCAAAGGATCTTTGGGAGGCACTCATCGAGGCTTTGTCGAGTCCTCAGGAGTTTGAAACTGAAATTACTGCAGCTGGAGTCTACCATGTAGAGAATAATCCTATAGAATTCCATGCAGTGATATCTTTTACTAATGAGGATGAAGATGATGTCGTGCATGGACATATTAGACCTTTGTACTTATCTGTAAAGGTCAATGGTGTAGACATCTGAAGAGTTTTCATTGATAATGGTTCAGGAGTCAACTTCATCCCCATTCGTACACATCGTCGAATGTGCCTCACAGAATCTGATTTATCTCCTTCTACTATGATGTTACAAGGATATGATAAAAATGAACAAGAACCACTAGGCGGGATTACACTCAGAACTCAGTTTGGAGATCTTGTATCTAATTCATATTTCATGGTTGTTGATCAAGACTCAGCCTTCATCATTTTGCTTGGAAGACCCTGGCTACATCAACATGCGGCTATCCCTTCATCATACCATCAATGTCTCAAATATTGTTTTGATGGTCAATTTGGGACATTGTATGGTGATAAATCCCCATTCAAGACATGTGAATCTCAATACATTGAGGTGGAATTCTACCACATGAAGGGAAAGGAGGAATCCACAATAAATGAGATTACCAAAGTTAATGCTCCGAATGGTTTGGAAAATATTCCAGTAAACCCATTTACACATGTGAGTACAAATTATGTGTTTCATATCAGTAAAATTGACAGGATATACCCAAATCAAAATACTCTTATGGAAACTTCCATAATGTCAATTATGGAAATCAAGCCAGACAGCATGGGAGTAATTGGGGATTCACCAAGCAATTATGAAAGCTCAAATGGAGATGTCTTCATTTCATCTGCTGAAATCCCACAAGTCTATACTTCGCCAACCAGGTCAGAAGAAGTTATAGCAATTTAATAAGTAAATGATGATGTCGATTCTCAATCCATAATCTCCACTTTATTACCCAAAGAAGACCCTTCATCATCAATAGGGTCGTAAATGGAAGCTTCTTCTTCAAGATGTTCAAATTTTAACATCTCTTCTGATCAAGAAAATTCTTCTTCTTCATCTACTATGCAAGTGGAAATAGAAGAAAGAACACATGTTGAAGAAGAAGAGGAATATCTTAGGGATTCTCCTCCAACATTTGAAGATGGTATCTCTACCACCGTGGATGAACTCTGAGAAATAAATCTGGGTACAAAAAAAGATCCACGCCCCACTTTAATTAGTGCGGCCATGACTCTTGAAGAGAAAGAGATGTATATTTCCTTATTAAATCAAAATCAAGATATATTTTCTTAGAACTATACAGAGATGCTAGGTCTTGATCCTGATATTGCCACTCATCGTTTGGGTTTTCCAGAAAAAACATCGATTATTCAAACAAGATGCTAGAAGAATACACCCAACCTATGCTTCCAAAATTGAAGATGAAATGGATATGCTCATCAAAGATAAATTTGTTAGAGAAGTTAAATATCCCAAGTGGTAGGCTAATATTGTCCCAGCAAAAAAAGAATGGGAAAATTAGAGTTTGCATTGATTTCATATATCTTAATCGGCATTGTCCTAAAGATGATTTTCCAGTACCGATTACAGAACTATTAATTAATGAAACAGTTGGCTATGAAGCACTTTCCTTCATGGATGGATATTCTAGATATAATCAAATCTGAATGGATCTAGAATATGAAGAATCTACAGCCTTCAGATCCCCTAAGGGTGTGTTTTGCTATCGGGTAATTCCCTTTGACCTGAAGAATGCAGGTGCAACATATCAGCATGCCATGCATCGTATCTTCAAACCCTTTTTAGGGAAGTTTGTTGAATATTATGTGGAAGATTTGGTGGTTAAATCCAAAAAATGTTCTAATCATTTGGATGATTTGGAAATCATATTTGACAAACTTCAGAAAAATAGTTTGAAGATGAACCCCTTAAAATGTGCTTTTGGGGTAACCGTAGGAAAATTTCTCGGCTTTATTGTACGCCATCGTGGTATCGAAGTCAATCCTGAGAAGACAAATTCAATCCTTGGTAGGTCACCTCCTCAAAATTTAAAGGAATTGAGAGGACCTCAAGGACACTTGGCCTATATTTGGCGTTTTATCGCCAATTTGGCAGGCAATAATTTACCCTTTACCAAATTGATGAAGAAGGGAGTCACTTAACAGTGGACTAAAAAATTTCAAGAAGCATTTAATATTATCAAAAAGTATCTCTTGAGTCTACCGGTGTTAATGCCACCTGCTGAAGGAAGGACACTTATCCTCTATGTGACAGATCTAGAGTGATCATTGGGTGCCTTTCTTGCTCAGAATAATGATGCTGGGAATGAAAACTGCCTCTACAATCTCAGTCGGACTATGCTTGAAGTAGAAACCCGATACTCAAATATTGAGAAGTGCTGCCTAGCATTAATATTTGCAGTTAAAAAATTGAGACACTACCTGCAACATCACAAGGTCCAATTGGTATCTCGCAATAACTCGCTCAAATTAATCCTTACTCATCTAATGATAACAGTACTTCTGTCAAGGTGGGCAGTTATTTTCGGCAATTTGATATTCAATATGTGTCTCAAAAGGTAATAAAGGGCCAAGCTCTGGCTGATTTCCATGTTGAACACCCTTATGTGGAAGATACATCTCCAGATATTGAACTTCCTGATGAAGAAGTCTTCTTTATTCAAGATAGTCTTCAAACATGGGAAATGTACTTCGATGGTGCTTCCAGAAGTCCAACAGGGAGGAAAATGTAAGAGCCTAAGTTCAGCAAAGTTCGGTTAGGAGTTGTACTCATTTCCCAGGAAAAAGAATTGAAACTTTATTCCTTATCATTATTGGGATGTGGTACAAATAATGAAGCACAATACCAAGCTCTTATTGTAGGATTGGAGTTGGCGCTTCATGCACAAGTGAATCACTTAAAGGTGAAAGGTGATTCAGACCTGGTAATCAAACAAGTCAATGGGGATTACATAATTAGAAAAGAAGAACTAATCCCTTTGTATTATTACGTTAGAGAGTTAATGGTGGACTTTTCTTCAGAACCGTCATTTTCTTATGTCCCAATATCACCAAATGACCAGGCTGATGCACTGGCTAATATAGCCACATCTCTGGCAGATCCAAATCGAGACGGGACAACCATTAGTATTTCCCACCGTCGTACAATTTCACCTTATGTTCAAATCAGAATAGAGGAAATAAATGAAATTATTCCCATCTCTGAACCATATGGTTATACTACAAGATGGATGACACTTATCAAGGAATACCTTCAAAATGGAACACTTCTGCCTGATAGAGCTGGGAAAGAACAAGTCTGGAGATGTGTAGTCAACTTCACTCTTTTTGATAGCCCAGATAACTTAGAGAAAATTCTCTACAAGTGTGGTTTTGATGGAGTTCTCTTCAGATGTATTGATGGTGAACAGACAATGACTGTCATGAAAGAAGTACATGCAGGAGTCTTTGGTTCCCATCAGGCTGGACATAGACTTTCAGATCAAATTCGACGACTTGGATATTTTTGTCCTTCAATGATACAAGATTGTGTTGATTTTACAAAGAAGTTTCATTATTTCCATGTACATACCAACTTCATTCATCTACCCCCAGAGCTGATTCATACAGCTAAATACTTGTGGCCATTTTCCACATGGGGAATGGATGTAGTGGGACATTATCCTTCAGCTACATCCAAGCAGTTTAAGTACATTCTTAATGCTACTGACTTCTTTTACAAATGGGAAGAGGTAATACCCCTCAAAGAAGTCATTTCTAAATGCATTGTTAGCTTCATCAAGTCTAACATCATTACCAAATTTGGTGTCCCTCATACCATATTGACGGACAATAGCACCAACTTTTGTTCATCCGAGGTGAGGACGTTGTATCAAGAATACAACATCAAATCCAACCATTCAACTTGGTATCATGCAGCGGCCAATGGCCAGATAGAAGATTTCAACAAGACTCTGTCAAATATACTGCAAAAGATGGTGGATAAAGATAATAAATCTTTGCCTGATAAACTCTTTCATGCTTTATGGGCTTATCAGACCACCACCCGCACTGTAATGCGGTCAACTCCATATTCACTGGTATATGGAACAGAAGCAGTCTTTCCCATTGTAGTTCAATTACCTTCACTTAGATTAGCCATTTGTGACCAGTCATCTACATATGAACAATCTCAAAAGAGATTGGATGAATTGGAACAGTTAGATGAGAAAATATTGTGCACCCTGCACCACTTGGAAGTCTATCAGAATTCAATAGCACGAGCTTTCAACAAAAAAGTTCATCTTCCAACATTTATTCAGGGAGAACTGGTATTAGTTCTCAGAACTCCAATGATACCAGGAAAGATACCTCCCAATATTGAGCCAAAATGGGAAGGAACTTATTCAATACATAAGGTCTACTCCAATAGAGATTATTCTTTAATATCAATGGATGGAGAACTCATCACTACTCCATCCAATGCCAGATTTCTGAATAAATATTTTGTATGAACACAAAATACATCCAGGGTCCATGCATATGACTTTAAACTATTGGAACTTACATCCAACATGATGTTAAACTGTGACGTCCTAACTACATGACACTAAACTGTACAGAAGTCCCTTACGTACAGCAGGACATTAAACTGCATAACCAACGATCCATGCATATGACCTTAAACTATTGGCATTTATCTCGTCCATCAAGATGTTAAACTACATCATATTCCATGGTCTATTCAAATGACCTTAAACTATTCACACTTTCATCCAACATGACGTTAAACTGTGTCCCTTTCATCATCCTATACGACGTTAAACTATACAGCAATGGTCCATGCATATGACCTTAAACTATTCGCACCATTTTCCAATATGACGCTAAACTATATCATCCCTTTTTTTGTCCAACATGATATTAAACTTTATTTATTCCCTACAACATGACACTAAACTGTGCAACACCAATAGTCTTAACTGCAAGATTTTAAACTGCATATTTCCTTCATATGTCCTACATGACATTAAATTGTGAATTGTTAAGGTTGTTTCTACCTCTTTTTTCTCACACCGAGTATGACCCACGTGATCTTAGAGTAAACTTCAAACATAACACCCTCTCTGGGATGCTAACCATGTGTAAGTCCCAACACAATTTTTTAGGTCGTTGTCCCCAAGAACAACTTGATCGCTAATTCATTTTTAAATTGAAATATGTGGACTTTGATCCTTTCCTTCTAGGATGGGTACGTAGGCAACCTCCTGAGGTTCAAGTCCAAAACCAATCTCTTCACATTGGTTCACCTTTGTACCTACTTCATGATGTTAAACTGTACAACACCTTTTGTCCTATATTACAGTAAACTACAACATTCTTTGATACCCTCACCTGAGAGGAAATCATTATTTACATTGATATCCAATCATGTTATATTTCAAAGACTATGTTCATACATGGTAATGCCTAAACCTTTTATCTTGGGTCAAACCATCATTGCATTAAAGTCTTCGTTTTCACCCTTCACTTGTACGAACCAAATATGTATAGAGGGTATTTCAAGAACTATGTGCGGCTTGATTCCCATCCTTAAGGTATACATAGGAACTTTTGAGTGTCCCTTGGATCCAGCCCCAAGTATTTGGGCCTAACCCCAGATTACACTTTCAGTCCCCTGGCTTAAAAGTCTCCATGAAAACACACACTGTGTATTTCTTATAATGGTCTGAGTTATATGACCCTAAACTAAGATCTCTTACACTTTCATCCCACACGACATTAAAATTTATTTCAAGAACTACGTACATCTTTATTCCCATCCTTATGGGATACATAGTGAAGTCCAACATTTCAATTCGGGACCCATCCACAACATGATTATGGTTAGCATTGATCTGTGTATCTCTACATATGTTGGACAATATCCATTTTTATGTGTCATAATCCTAACCTTAAATATTTTCAAATCTTCATAACCATTTTCTCGACTTCTGGTCACAAAATATCCAATTTATGAGAGTTATTTTTCCTAACTATGCAGCACATTCCCTTAGGAATCCTTGCATAAAAAGTATACATAATAGACTTTTCAACCAAAAGATTCTATTATTTAACTATGCAGCCAATGCCCTTAGGCAGCTCTGTGCAATTCAACCCCCTAACAGGTTTGTTAAATAATGGTATCTTCACTCTTGGGAAGAAAACCTCTTTTGTCCTTATTAGTCTTATCAAAAATATTTAAAGGATCCACAAAAAAATAGCCATCCTTAACATATTTTCCCCATGTTATTTTTCATGATCGGAAAGTATTTAAGTCTATGGTTTATATTTCTCTTCCCTGTGTTTGGGTCAGACCTTCGTAGGAGTGACATTCATCGAGTTCTTAGATGATCTTTCTTTGAAATATCTTCTCCATATTCAAGTACCTCTCTCCATACAACAAAATCTATTCTTTGGAAAATTTGAATCTCCATAAACTTCCACAGGTTTTTAAGGAGTAGAAAAGTAAATTTCTGAGAGTTCTTTTTCCTGAATATGCAGCACGGGCCCTTAGGCGGCCTTGCATAAACAGTCTACATAACAGACTTGTCAACCAAAAGATACTATTATTTGACTATGTAGCCAATTCCCTTAGGCTTCCCTGCATAATTCAACCCCCTAACAGGTTTGTTAAATAATGGTAACTTCATTCTTGGTAACTACTTCTTCTAATTACTTTTAGCCCTTTTTCGTATCATTCCTCAGATTCAAAATTTCACAAGTCATAATTTACATGTTTTCATTCATACTTGAGTGTGTTAATATGTTTTTAGATAAATTTTCAAGGAATTGAGTCAATTTTATTCCATTCGGTCCAAGCTATTTCGACCTTAAACATTAGCCTTTTTATGTCCGACATTCATGACTTTAAACTTCCCACTAAAGACAGGGGAACTCTGAATAAAAGTCAATTTCCAGCTCACTAAACATATATTTTGTATGATTTAGGTAATATTGAGCAATTAAAAGGTTTAATGTTTGTAGGGTTATTTAATAATCCTAGAAAAAAAATCAAAATATGCTTACTAGGCCCATTGGCTTATATAAATTTTAAAGTAGGTAGAAAAAGATTGTAGGAACAAATGATTGAAGGTGAAAGTGTTTTTCATTGATACACAAGAGTTAGAAGGATATCCACAGACTGGAGTCTCTTCTCTATTTAAGGAATTACAAAAGACTTTCAACGTAAATCTTCATTTGATTTATGGAATCTCGAGCTTCATCAGAAACCTCTTGGAATTAATTCATTCAACTGGATACAATAAGAGATGCAGTGATACCGGCTCTTCTTGGAACAATTGTGAAAGAATGTTCTTGAGTGCGGTTTGAGGAAATTTTCTGCTGATCAAACAATGACTCTATTTCTGTCCAAGAGAATTGGAATATGGATACATAGATTTGAGAATGAAGCATTGGAAGTAACAAGCCATTTGGAGAGAGTAGTCTTTTCATATATTGTTCTAATTCCATGTTTGTCATCTCTCCACCAACCAGCAGAGAAAAAAATTTCATCCCATGGATTTAACAGCTTCATATCTGCAAGGAAATGGCCTGGTGAAAAAAATTGAAAGTTCACACCATTGTTGTTTCTCTTAATGCATAACATAACCGAAATAGAGGAGTAGCAGTGCAGCTGCATCTCAGGCATATAGTTATTTGCATCTGGATTGTTGACTCCTTGTTGATGACCATGCCCATACAGATCTAGGTATATGCTCTGTGGGAAATTAACATGATATTTCTTCAAGCACTTAGCCAAATCCAGGAGAGTGTTGTCACAGACGGTATAGTAATCATGGCCAATGATGCTCATCATGTCATAAATTCATTTTCTAGCCAGTTCATCAGCCATTTTGATTCTCATGGGAGCCATTGAATCTGCACAAAGTTAGAATAAATTAACTTTTAAATGGGTTGATTTTTTATAAAATTTGTGAAGAAATTTGAAAAAATGAAAAATTCATTAAGGAACGCAGGTCTAAATTTGGCGCACAAGTAAGCATGTGTCACGCAAGTATAGATGTGTCGCACAAGTTTTGGCGCGCAGGTATCACTGCACAAGTCCAAATACCATGACAGCAGCGCGACAACGAAGAAATAGCAGAAAACAGTGTAACTTGCGCGACGGAAGAAACTTGTGCGGTGAGAGATTGAAAGTTTGAAATATGGTGCTTTTCACGAGGATTTACCACGTGTATATAGGCCAGCCCGTACCCTTGCGTGCCGACGCCTGTGCGGCTCCAAACTTGCGCACCGCCCTCTGCGCACTCAACACTTGCGCGACCGCATGTTCCTTGGTTTTCTTCTTTTCCTCAAAGTCACATCCTCATTTCTTTCGGATCCAACTCTGAGGGGGGTCTTTTGTTGATGCTCCTTTCCGTAACAGAGTCTAAAAGAATGTAAAGGAAAATTCCTTGAACCCAAAGTGATTCATCCTTTGAAGAAACATCAAAAATTGACAAAGTCATGAACCAAGATTCAAATGCACTTAGGTCGCACAAGTTCCACTATGTTCGCGCATGTATACTTGAACGTCGTTCATTGGTCATGTAGGTGACTTGCACGCCTTCTTTGAAATTTGATCAGGGTCTTCTCAGGCCTATAAATACCCCCTGTGGGCCCCCAATTTCGCGGATGAAAATTTTTTCCAAAAACTCATATTTGATCTCCTGATGCCCTATTCTCTTCTCAAATCTTCTGAAAACTTCTAAGATACTTTATTACCTAGAACGGAAGATCTTAAGAGGGGGGGGAGTCCTAAGTGTTGAAACTCATCAACACTTGCGGACCTAGGTGGCCATCCCTTAAGGGAAATGGCCACACTTGCGCGCCGCCTTACCCCTTCAATAGAACTTGTGCACCACTCTTCTAAAAGAATCCAAGGATAGTACTAAGGGATTGAGCCAGGCCTCTCCCATGTTTTAATCTAAGGATTCATTGGCGTGCAAGTACCCATGTGTCGCGCAAGTATACTTGTGCAGCCAGGACTTGTGCGCCCACGCAGGACTTGCACGACACCTTCTTTTTGGGTGCCCCTCCTGCCTATTTCACCTCTCTTATGCCTATCCACTCATCCTATTCAAGATTAATCCTTTATAACTCTCTCCAATGTCATTCATGAAATGATTTCCTTTTTGGATTCTTTATGTGAAAGGAATTCTGTGGATCATCTCTTAAATCTAGTGATTTACATATCTTCATGTCACTAAGGTCAGAGATTTCATTTCATTCAACCTCATCCTTTATGATGAGAATTGTTAACCCGGTCCCTCTTTTTCAGGAGTAAGCCCTAGTCCAAGTTCTCTTAACCTAGTCCCCCCTTTTTCAGGAGTAATCCCCAGTCCATGTTCCTTAACCTGGGCCCCGTTTTCAGGAGTAAGCCCTAGTCCAAGTCCCTTAACCTGGGCCCCCTTTTTCAGGAGTAAGCCCCAGTCATAATTTCCTAAATTTGGGCATCCTCCTCAGGAGTAAGCCCCAACCTGAATTCCTTTAACATGGGTTTCCTTTTCAGGAGTAAGCCCTAGTCTCAAATATGGGCATTCTCCTTAGGAGTAAGCCCTAGTCTCAAAGTCTACAAATATTGGCATCCTCCTTAAGAGTAAGCCCCAAGCCCATTAACCTGGGCCTCCTCCTTTGGAGTAAACCCCAATTCTCAAATACCATTAACCTTGGCCTCCTCCTTTGGAGTAATCCCCAGTCATAATTTATCTTAATCAGTCTTAATTTAATTTTGATTTGGTCTTCCTTCTCAGGATTAAAACCCAGTCATAAGTCCCCTCATAATTTGGGAATCTTCCTCAGGAGTAAGCCCCATGTTAGAGTATCCAAATATTCATAAAGTACATATACCTTTATGGACCTTGTTACTGGGTTTCTTCCCTACAGTGAAAATTAATATTCACCTATTTGGGCAGTCATATATACCTATGTCCCATATCATTTATTATGATGGCACAAATTGTTTGGTTTTACCAATACCTCTTATTTCTCACACTGATCATGACTCACGTGAGCTTAGAGTGTAAAAGTAATTATGACACATTTCTTTGAGCCATCAATCATAAATAAAGATCATACTACCTTACTCAACTACGTGGGTTCTGATTCCTTTTCCAAAACAAATGATACATACATAGCCTATCTGTGGGTACGATCCCAACCCTAAAATAATCCATGTCCTTATGAATGACAATAAACTTCAAGTGCCCCACTGAGTGGCTTTAAAACTAGTATGGTCATCATAATGACCAAGATACTTTTATGTATTAAAGGATACTATTGACTAAGAATCTCTAATAAATACAGATGATTTTCTATCAATGATGAACCTCGAATACATATAAAAGATTCTCTAAATTTTCTACATATCAATCATTGATTGTTAGATCTAAAGGAAAGATCATTTTATACTTGGTAACATAATAAGGATTGAAGATCATAACTGAAATCTATAAAGAGAGTCCTGGAGTAGACAATAATTCCCCTAAAAATGGTTTGATGAGTCCGACCTCCCATCCTCTATACCAATGCAAATTACAAAGCCTCATCATTCCACAACTAATGAGTGCCTACCTATGGAAAGTAGGTCCAAATGGATATGGAATCATTGGATGTTTCTAGTTCTCCGAACAAACCCGTTAGAAACCGATTGGAATGTTTGAACCTTAATCAATGACGTCATTCCCAATTCCAGAGGAAACAATATTCCTATAAAATATTATATCAAGGATAAACTTAAATACATTCAAAGCATGTTAGGATTGGGTAAATACCAATGTACCTTCTTCAAATTTTGTCTAATCACCCTTGTACTGTATTTTTTGGGCTTGGGATTACAACCTATGTACCCTCATTTTCAGGCTTGGGATAAATACCTATAAACCCTATGAACTCATATAATATTTACCATTACCAAATTCATTAGGGTGAGATATATGTCCCACCCATTATATAATGAAAAATAGTATGTATTTGTGCCATAATATTATAAAACATTAATTATATCATGACCCATGAAATGAAATGTGTTTCATAAAAAATTAATCATATCATAACCTGTAGGAAATAGATAGGTTTCATAATAATTTTATCATTTCATCATAGCATAACCCATTGAAAAGGAGCAGGTTTCATAATAATTCTATCATGGTATAACCCATGGAAGAGAAAACGGTTTCGTAAACATAGTGTCCTTATAAATACACACCATTCATATAAAGAATAATAATGGTATCCTTTTTTCATATCCCCATTAATTCATATATAACAACAATAGATGCCATATTATATGTAAAATGAATTTGAAAAGTAATTTAAAATATTTATTGAAGAAATTATCCTTTATGATAAGAAAAAAAAATTTAAAAAATAAAACATTTTGAAAATCATTTTATTTGAAAATAAACGTGAAAACTTATAAATTAAGCTTCAATGAAATTATTGGTTATGAAAAAAAAAATTGTTCATGCCATACATTTTAAAACAATTTTTTTATTCCATTTTATATAAAATACAAATGGAAATTGTTTGGAAAACATCATGGAGACTCTTTGAAAATATTTTCTAAAAAGTTAAACATGGGAAATGATGTATTTTTAAAATCATAGGATAAAAATTAAAAACAGTTTTAGAAAACATGGTTTTGGAATAAAACAGATTCTCGACCAAAGAGAATTTTTTTTGGCTTTTGAAATATTTTTATAAATTATTTTAAGTAAAAAAGAGTGGAAAATGGTCATATTAACTGAACATATAATGAATATCTATAGGAAAATAAAATTAATGAATTTATTAAGGGATAGATCATAATAAATAATCATAAACAATCCCGATAAACAATGAGATTGTAACACAAAATCATTACGACTTTGGTATCTTGGAATCGTAATCCTCATGAAGGATTAACATAAAATAGAACATAAAATATCACGAGGGTAAATTAATCAAGGACATTAAATGTCAAAGGGAATTTATATGCACCTCATGAAATAATTGAGGTTCCTAACATACCGTACGTATCAAGAAATGAAAATTGAGACAAAAATATCTTACTGATTTTTATCCTTTTAACAGTAAACCCCATGAAAGGGAGATACTAAAATGGCTATTGAAATAAAAATAATTTTTATTATAATAATTTTAATATAAATTCATAGGCATTATATACCCCACATATAGTAAATAAGTGGTTAACATGGAATGTGTCCCATATAAGTGAAAAGTGTGACAAAATACCTTACCTTAAGTTTGGACTTCCATCATACACATTTAAGCCTCATGTATAATAAATATATGTTAATTAAGAATCTATTAATTTTTTTTATACTTATAATAAAATATATTATTTTCTTATGACCTTTTATTCACTGTTTATTATCAATTCCAGGTTAATGTTATGTTCTGGTAATGACAGATTTAATTTTTGAAAATGTTTTTATATATTATATTTTTATTTTACTTTGATCAGGATTTCATAAAATCCATAATTTTAACCATGATATAAATATCATATATATTTAGTATATAATTATCTCGATTAATCCATAAAATTTATTGATAGAAAATGGAATACACAGTTCATGGTGATGATAGGTCATACGTATGCATTAACACTGATTCAATTTTATTATTTTATTGAACAAAATAGTTTTAAATGATATATTACCATTATAGATTAATTTTTATGTCATATAATCAATATTTGGATTAAAACTATTTTTACTACCTTCCATGTAAATCATTCATGAATCACATCACTTTGCAAGGCGGTGGTCCTTCGTACAAACAACCGACATTATCGTATTCCAGAAAAATGTAAATATGGAAGGTTTCTATGATATAATAATCCCAAATGAATAATAATATCATAATTTTCATATATAAATAATAAATCCATCATTATTTACAACAATGAGAGGTCGTAATGTGAAAACTAATGTCATCAATTCATGAGGCGGTCGTCTGTCGTACACACGAATTATGATCTCATGACCCATTTGATAGAAGTGGAGATGGTTGTAGGTCATAAAAATAACATAACAACATATAATTATATTAATGATAATGAATTTATTTTTTAATCATGTCATAATAATAATTTAAAGAGATGGATGATGAAATAAAAGAAAAATTCTCATTGAGGAATGTTTCATCTTCTTTAGATATCATCATTAGGTTTTCACCAAAATCCATCATTGGGTGAATTTATATCCAAAATAGGGATTATAGGATGAAATTAGGGAAGTTTGGAAGTATTTTGGTAATATATATTCATAATTAAAATGGTTTTATGGTGTAAATAAGGGAGGGGAGGTTGTATCCTTTTACAAGGGAGGTGAGTGAAAAACTTGTAATATTTATAAAAGAAAATTTGTACCCAGGATGTTCACTGTAAAAGGGTCCAAATGACTCAAATTAGAACCATATTCATTATAATTTCAAAATTTGTCCATAAAATTGATTTTATATAAGTTTATAGGTTATTGAAACCATAATGCTTTTAGTTTACCCCTCATAAACTCATTTTTACCTAAATTGTGATAAATAATTTTAATTATTTTTACTATTAAATTTTCTAAAACATTAAGTTGATGTTTTTAGATAATAAGAATTATGATGATTCCAAATATGGAATAATTTTTTATTAATTATTTTTATACAAATTTGAAATTTTTAATTTAGCATTAATCACACAGACACGATGAGAAAGTGGGTTTTAAAAGAAAAGATGTTCCAAAGTTTATAAATTTTTATATCATAATTTAGTATGAAATTTATTACAATGAAATAAATTGGGTTAATTAATATATAAATAAACCTATTTTTATTTTAAAATAATATAAAATATAATTGAAATTTATAAATAAATAAAATGGAAAGAAAATTTTCAATTAAAATTCAGTATTTTTCACTATTTATCCAAAAATTAAATATTTCAAAAAAATTCAAAAAATTCACCCAAAGATAATTTTGAAATTATAATTTTAAAAAAATGATATTATTTTATCAAATTTATTTTATGAAAGTTTAAAATAAATTTTATTATGTGTGTCAATAACACATAAACACAATATTTTTTAGAAAATAGTATTTTTAAAACATATATAGACGTTATCGAAAAGTATGTATATTATTATAAATTTATTTTATTTATATAAAATTATTATAATTAATATTTGAAAATTAATTATTAATATTAATTTTTCTAAGTTTAAGGGTTTGATTATAATGACCGTATTTAAATGTCTAAATTAATAATATATCGTGGTTTTGTTAAAACTTAGCATCATGTATAATGCAAGATATCTCAGTGTTACATGTAGGATAAACTTTACATAGTGTTGTGTGTAATGAACGATATAAAATAAAATGAATTTATTTGGTAAAAATAATTCCAAAATACTTAGGGTATTTTTAATATGTCCCCTAATGACTTTTCCTTGGGTAAAGGCATTGGGGGGGAGGGGTTATATGTTTTTCTGGAAAAAAACTAAAAATATAATTCAGGATTTATAATAGTTCTTAAAATAAGATGTAAATGTATCATGGGACCTCATCCATTTAGATTTCTTCAAAGGGGGGAAATTTTGATTAACCCCTTGAATACATTACCTTGATACTTTGGGAAAGGACGTTCCAGTCCACAACACCTGTATTAAAAAGTAGTTAACTATATTTTTATTTCTCCATACTTTTATCAAAGTACTATAAAAATTTAAATAAAATTAAATGAAAGATACCCTTTTATAAGGTTGTAATCCTTAATAAATCATCCATATTTTTGTTGTGGGATTCATAAATCACTTTTCCAACATTTAATGAATAATATATTTTTAATAATAACATATTAATGATAACAAATGATTAATGACAACATATTATTAATAAATAATATATATTTTGTAAGGGAATAAATATCAACAATAAATTCATAGTAATTAATACTACTAATGTATTTAATGTTGATAAAACTATAAATAAAAATAGAAAAATGATTTTTATGGTACAATTAAAAATCTAATGAAAAATAAAAAAATAACTATTAATATTTTATAATGCTTATAAACCTTCAGGAACAGTGAATTACAATTACTAAATAATTTCTAATACTGAATATAAAATATGTAATTAATACTACAATTAATTTAATATTTCAATATAATTAGTAATGATTAATAATCTAATTATATATAATTATTATTAATAAATAATGTTTTATACCATGTCAATTAATTTTTGATAATTAAAATTAAAAATAATAATAATATTTTTTAAAAAAAATTGGGGTTGAAGCCTATTTTTAAATATGAAAGAAAAGACCTATTTCTATCTGAGTGAAGGGAGACTCATTACCTAAAACGTATGCCCAATTCCATGTGGCCCATGAACATGGCTAGAAGGCCCAATGTAGCATCATGCCTGCATTATCCTTCCTATGTCATGCCTACGTCACTGTCTTCCATAATCATTCTTGTTTTACTTCCTGCATCATAAATCCCCTTAGGGGATTTCCCTTATTCAAACCCTGGTCTTTTGGATACAGAATTATAGGGTTTACCACTCATTTTCCACCCCAACTACTATAATAATAATAATAATAATAATGTATATAATATTATTAAATATTATTCTTATTAAATAAAATAATTTAAATATAAAAATATAAAAAGTAATAATATTATTAAATATGAAATATTTTTTTCCTATTTAAATAATTAATATTTTTAGTTTCATAAAATTATAATTATAATATTATGAAATATTATTATTATTATTATTAAATTATAATTATGCGCATAAATTTAATTCAACTTAATGATTATTTATTATTAACTACTTAATAACATATATTATTACAAAGTATTATTAAATACATAAATAATTATACAATATATAACATTTATAATAATTAATGAGGAGATGATGTTAAAATACCGAGAGCTTCTCCCTCTAACACCCGATGAGATCTAGGGATTCTCTCTCATGGCCAATTATCTTGATATGAATGACTTTATTATTTTTAATCTGACATAGAATCATGATGGCAGTACTTCAGCATGGGTTGTTGATGATGGAATAGGGAACTTTCAGGCATCAGAGGACACAACAGCTCTATAAGATAAGCTGGTGTCTATGACTCATGGAGGCTTAAAATTATATGATTCGAAGGAAACTTGGAATAGAAATTAAGCACTGGGTGCGGTGAATTCCATGGTTAATTGGTTCTTCCAAAATTCCTATTTTAAAGTTAGTAAGTAGATTACGATGAACATATATCTAAATTTTATTGAAGGAAATACCAGGATCATCAAGGATAGTCTCTAATAATTCCATCAATCAATTATTTCCCAAATAACCTAATTGATGGAAAAACCTCCTTAGAAGTTTGAATACCTCAATAATTAACGTGTTCTCATTCGAGGATTCGATAAATAGTGGTTAAACTAATCAGTTAGGGATTATTCCACTTAGTCTTCACCTCTATAGATTTAAAGATGAAATAAAATAGCTTTGCCTTGGTCTTTATAAATTCTAGAAACATGAGAATACAAGAGTGGGACCCCCTATTTGATCTATCCTATGTGATAAACTCAGTTACACAAGTTTGGTTTCTAATCAGGTGTCTAGAATGGTTTTTCAGCACCCATAAATCTTATGGTATGTGGCCTTTGTAGTGGGATTTCCTATAATATATGATAAGGAAACTGAGTGAGCATGCTATAACCATTTTTACTAGGTTCTTGTGGAGGTATATCATTGATCCAAACATATTGAAACAATTTTATTGGTTTCCAGGGAATTTACACACGAGTTGATAGGGGAATTTGAAATTCTCCCTGACTATTTCAGTACATATAATTTCATTGGACATTAGGTTATAAAATACAAAAAGAATTTTATGTTTATAAATTTTAGGAAGCATGGAAATATGATTAAGAGTTTTAAATTAAAATATTATGTTGAAAATAATATATGGTATATTCCAAAGAAGTATTCCATCAGTGACCTAGAACTATTTTGGAAAGCATGGCCTCAACTCTGTATATAAGTACACTTGTGTTACACTATCCAATAAAGATTTTTGAACCAAAATAAGTGGGAAGAAATACATCTATTACCTAGGAGAGAGAAATTTCATCTTACAAAGGCATTTTACTTTTTTCATTCTTAGGTGTGGTGACCCTCACTGATGTTGGGGGTATGACTGAAAAGTGGAATTCTAAAAAAAAGTTACACGTTGTCTATATGGCTGATGATCATACCACAAATCTAAATGCACATAGTATGTAGGTGTATATTACAGATCAATATGTATCACTTGATTAAGATATTGAAGTAGATAAAATTATTTGTGATGAATTATTGAAGGGAAACAGTATGGTAAATAAGTCAAATCTTTCCCAAATTAAGTTAAAGATAAAGGATTGAGGCTTATATGATTCCCAAAAAGCTTCAAATACTTCCATTGTAAATAAATATTTACATTCTTCTTAGGGTGTTGTATCCAGTAGTGTTCTACCCGATACTCATAATCCAGTGAATTGTGATAGTGGAAATCCTACTCCCAATACTAATAATGTTATTGGGAGATGTGAGGGAGCCTCTTCTTAACTTATTGTGAGGGATCCCTGTAACATCAAGAAGGAAACCTCTAGGGTTATTCATTTTGAGGAATAGAAGACCTTGGAATTAAATGAGTAATATGATGCAGGATAATCTTATATTCTTATGTCTGGTGATGAGAATGTTCAAATGGGTAATACTAAATCATCTTCTTAGCCTATGGCTACATAGACCACTAGAAAGGGTTTTGGCACCATTGAGAATGGTTCACAACCTAGAAATCTAGATAATGTAGCTGTTATGGCCTAAATATATTATTGAAGGGTTCAGGTATGATTAGAGACAAAGATCACTATCCTCTTGTGGATCCCACCAAAATGGATGAATAAACTTACCCATCAAGATGATGGTGATAATACATGAGAAGAAATCTCAAAAACTAGAGGAGGGTCCTTCATCTCAGAGGTACTGGTTGTGGCCGATTTTAGTCAACAAGATTAATTTCATTTCTTGTTTCATGGGAATCTATCTGGATTACTTTGTAGAAGTAGCTTGTCATAGTTTTCCACATTCCATATCCCTCTGTACTTCTTGTTTGTTTTACATTTAATAATTTTTAGGATCATGGGCTATAACCCATTTTTTCCAACATTTTGGTTTATAATAGTTTTTTTTAAAAAAAATATTAATTATATTATGTACACCATTATTCATATTTATTATTTTAATTATTTTAATTATTTAATAATATAAATTATATTTATTAATAATGAAATTTATAAAATTAAATAATCCATGAAGGTCCCAAAAATGGGACATATGACCCAATCCAATCAAATTTAATAAAAAATAGTATCGAAACGGAATAGGGAAAACAAGGGAAATGGAATGTGGAAAACTATGAAAATCCACTACCTCAAGAATCCAACCAAATAACAGACCAAAAACAATATGAATAAAGAAGAATCCTAACCTGACTAGAAAAACAATATAAATCATTTATTAGAGAAGGATCGCCCACTGAACTGATGTCTAAATATTCCCAAAAAATATTATTTAGACATGTGTATAGGTTATTATAACACTTATCGTTTTTAGATTATCCCACAGTAATCCCATTTTTACCTTAACCGCAGTAATTAATTTTTACTACATTTAATATTCATTACGACCATAAAATATTTTTTTTCATTATTATATAATATATATTATTCTGATTAATAATATGGAATACATTTCTCTAAATTATATTCAAACAATTGAATAATTTTATTTTACAATTAATCCCACAGGTGCAATAAGAAAGCGAGGATTCAAAGAGAAAATGTTCAAGCATTTAAAAACAATTATATCGAAATTCAATATTACATTGATTAAAATGACCTAAATTGGATTAATGGATATATAATTTGACTAATTTAACATTAAAACCAATTTTAATTATAATTTAACATTAAAAATATATCATACAAAAAAGAAATTTTCAATTAAAATTCAGTATTTTTCACTATTCATAAAAAATGAACCTTGTTCGAAAAACCCAAAAAAATAACACTAAGATAATTTTTAAATAATTATTTAAAAAATTAAATTTATTGTTTAAAATAAATTTTATATATTTATCTAATAATAAATTTAAAATAAATCATGCACTTCAGACAGAAAACCAGTTTTTTAAGAACTGTAGTTTTCATACACATGATGATTATATATTAACTCTATGTCTAAAAAAAATAATTGCATGAATATAAATAAAAAATTATTGATATATAATCTATAAATTTTATTTAAAAAATTCCTCATTATATACAATTTTATGTAATTAAAATAGATAAACATTATACACTTTAAAATTATTTACAAAAAAACACTTTTTTAAACTCTAAAATAAAATTGTACTAAAATCCAGTACAATGTTAATTAAAAAGTACTTATATGGATTAAATATAACTAAATAATAATTATGTTACATTAAATCATAATGGGGTATTTAAAATACTTAATTTATTGAAAACAAATTATATTTTTACAGGAATCTGTATTTTTCTTTATTTACAAAAAATCACTATTTTACGAGAAATCCAAAAGTTTCACCATAATTTATTTTTGATATGATGATTTAAAAAGTAAAATTAACTTTCTCAAATAATGTTCCTAAAATCCCTATAAATTAGATATAATAAAATTAAATAATAATCATTTTTAAAGAAAATCTATTTTTAGTGAATATAATTACTTTACCAAAAATAATTTGATTATTTACTATGCGTTTATAAATAAATTTATATTGACTAGGAAATTTATATGTATATTTCATAAAATAGTTAATAATATTCATACCCACCTATATAATGTGAAGGTTATAATAATATTATTTAAAAAAAACATGGTTTCCAGAAGTTCCGTGTAGAGTTTTATGCATGGTATTCTTATTATGTGTAACACAAGATAAACATGATGTTACATACAATGAATGATATACCCTGTATTTCATGAAAAACATGATAAAATTAGTGTTGTGTATAATGAAACGTATTTAAAATATTAAATTTAATAAGAAAAAATATTTCACAAAATCTCAAGGTGTTACAAGATCCCTATGTGAATGAAAAATAAAGATTTAATATATTTAATTATATGGAATTTTATTATGATTTACTTAATTAATTTTAACCTCCCAGAAAAAAATCGCCCTATTCATATAATAACAAAAATCAGTTATTATTCATGTACATATCATAGTTATCTACCCAGTAAGTGTCCTCACCACACTTAGTTTTTTTATAGGCTTAGATCCCTTGCATCCGATCATGTGGGGGGGGGATAAAATCCCATGTGTTATCCAGTATTTCCTAGCCTATGTCAGGAAAAATGATTAACTGACATATTTTCCTTACATACCCATAAAAATATCATAGTTTCTAACTCCAACCTCCATCCTATCACTTAACCAATTGTTGTGATACCACTCTCTCATGACCACCTATATCCAAAAGGTACCCCTCCAGGGATGATGATGAAGGAAGAATGATAATGACTCTGAGTCCCACCTCCTATAGGCCCCAGGATAATGATGAGAACCGAGGGTATAAAATTATCACAAATTGGTGGAATTTCCCTATATTATAATAATAGGATTAAAATATAGAATAAATAACCCAAAGGAAACTCCATGACATAATATAAAAAGGAAACCAGAACCATCCCCCAATGGATGTATAATTAAAATAGATAAAAATAAAATTCCCCAATGTTCATAAAAGAAAATATAAGGTAGAGACACTGAAAAAGTATAAACGTCCATGCTAGTATATCTAGAACTGTCCATGTAGTCTCCCTAGAAACTTGAAAATCAATTTTCATACATGGGGTGATCATATAGGTATACTCAGTGAGTTCACCGAAGTATCTCATGTATATATAAAATAAAAATACTAATACATTAGTGAGAAACCATAATAACCAACAACACCAATAATGGTTTACTAACCAATCACTTCCTCATGAAGTAATTCTCACAAAATAACACATCCATGTAGAATAACATAATTAGAAGCATATCAATCAAAGGTACCCCACACTAATTTCCCAATGATTACCCTCTCTCACACCCCAATGTTTTAAGTATTAGAACTCCCATGTATTCTTAATATCACAAAATTCCATGAACCTAGCTTGTTTTTTATGTCACTTCACATATCTCCCAAACTCACTGATAAATCACATCATATATCGCATGAAAAAACAAGGCCCATCAAATAAAATCTCACTTTAAGTAACCCGATCCATCATATATTATCCCAAATGAAGACACTAGGGTCATCACATCACATTTTATCAACAACCATAACCATAGTAGAAGGGTATCATAAAAAAAAGTACAAAATCATTGTACCATCATCCTACTATGAAAAACCCCCACCATCGTCCATCTCATAACCACATCAACCATCAGTACAATGAACTTTTAAATTATGGATATCACAACTTGTTCATATAGTAATCTAGTAGATAAGAGAGTGGAAAAGGGTAGGATCCAACCATCCATAATTTCCACTATGATTTTCGGAAATCACACCTCAAATATGGGTGTTGGAACATAGTGCTCGACACAGGTGGGGTGTATATAGAAAATCACAATGAACATACATGCTACACACAAACACATTCCCAACCTATGGGTTAAAAACAAACCACTAACAACTCACAAAATCACCACCCAACCTCAAAACACTGCCACTTTCACTACTACCACTAAATTCACAATAACACACAACATGCCCTTCGTCACATTTCACATTCCACCCTTTCTTTACAATTTATGCCAATTTTATGATTTTAAATTACTAATGAATTCTATTACCTAGACCACTTAATTTCATAATTTATCCCACTTAATTTCACATTTAAAAATTTTCCATATTTAACCACACATCCCATTTTTAATTCGTTAATTATCCATTTCTTTCCCATTAACCAAACTAGCCCTTGCCATTTCAATTTCAACATTATCATTTAATTCTAACACAACCTGGGAAACTAGCACAACACACTACAATACAAAAAAGTAGACCATCATTATTTCAAAACAACCAGTCCCACATTACCCCCATTTCACAATCACATTCACTTATTCATCACCATATCCACATCTGAATCATTTCTTATCTCAAACACCCCATTGCAGGACCAAAAAATCATCACATAACCACCACACATTATAACTCTATATCACTGCCCTATGAAAAAGACACACTAGATCACATCCACCTCACAAATTAGAACAACACATCACAAAAATGTTCAAATTACATTCATATATTACTTTTATATTTAACAATATGTATTTTTATCACATTACACATCTTTATTTAAGGGGATTCTCACACAATCCATAAATATCTCGAGAAACCCATTTTATTGACCAAATATAAGTGGTTATCCAATTTCCATTTTTTTTAAAATAAAAAACACATAATAAGGTTTCCATAAAAAACCACATTAAATCAAATCCACCAATGGAAAAAAATTAGTGGGGTTTTTATACCGTATAATCACAATATCAACAATAATATTAAATCAATAAAAACATTTGAGTCATTGACCTTACACATTTACATTCTATAAAATTGGTTATTTATCCACCTTAATATGAATACAAAACATATTCCTAGAGACAAGAAAATCATACATATACCATGTGATACACTATATGATAAATTAAGGATCCCTACCTCAAGGATGTTTATTTTACTCCCTACGTCCAATAGAAAGAAGAATAAATATCCGATAAACGACATCAACAAAAGGAAACAAAATACCAACCTACAATAAATCAATGGAAAATCAAAACAAAGCCCAAATCACCACAAAACTGAAACCACAATGGAGCAATGGATTTCTAAGAGATGAAAGAGGGAAACAACTGACAAAGGAAGAAGGCATTTCCCCCGAATTCTAAAACAACATGACTGGAACCCAAATATTAAGGTGATAGAATATATATTTGAAGGTATCCAAAAATTCCATAGGGTTATTCACAAAATGATATAAATGATATTAAAATGAGAATATAATCGGTCAAACAATATTTATAAATAGTATGTATGTCTCCCAATTTATAATATAAATTACTTATTTGAATCATAAATTTCATGGGGACTTTGGGTCAGCATTTATAAAACTTGATTTTGGGTGTAAATCCCTTTTCCAATAAAAAACACAGAACCTAGGGTTGTATTTAAATTAAATCATAAATCACCCCTATAACAAAAAAATAATTTCAGGAATTGTTCATCACCCAATACAAGTCATAACCCACTAACAAATAAAGCTATAAAACACCCATTCTTGTTGTAATTTCCATTTGTAAGTTGTATATTTTGTAGTTATTTATAGTTGTAGGTCCAACTCCACAAAAAATCCTCCATCCTCCTCTAAAACCACTCCAACCAAAAAATCCCAAAAATAACACTCTAGTAAGGCACCAAATATAAGATTAGAAACCCCTCAATTGATTATCATCATTGAGAATCAAAACTAAAATAGAATAGAAGAAAGGGTTCTAAAAACCCACTCAATGAGATACCTCTCGAGGTTCTAATTTCACCTCAACACTACCACCAACCAAACACACAAAATCAATACATCCAAAAACACACTGCACAATCACATCACCACTCTTAATTAATTATAATACCACACAAAATGAAACTATCCACAATCCACCTCTTTTACATGAAACCATATACATCAAAATCTCAACCCCCACCCATTCCAGACAAACAACTTCCACAACCAAAACACAACACTACCCCGATTACATAATCTAAGGAATCCCATATTCTATATCATGATATTAACCATTTTAAGCACCACTGAATCACCTAAATACTTTGAATCATGTCATTTACAACACATATAAATTAGGAATATGGCCTTACATTCTTCATAAAACAAAAGATTTATCACACATCATATCTGGAGAGAAACTACAAATCGCATAAAATAGAAGGATCCAAATACCACTTCATTAAAATAGAATAAAGAAATGAAAAACTCAAAAAAAAAATATGGGTACTTAGTATACATTTTAATCTCTCACTCTCAAGTATTTTCTTCTAAGACGAATTTTTTTTCTCAAGGAAATGATAACTAAAAACTCAATATGGGCGAATTGAGTTCCTGAAAATTTATTTACATTAAATCCACCATCTTCAAGTTATGCATCATCTAATATTTTCCCTAAAAAGTAGGTAGTATAAATATAAGAGATATGAGGAAAAAGATTGAAAAGAGAATATGTATAGTGTCTTAGAAAATAGAAATCCCATAGTTCACTCCACCAACACTCTAATATACTAGTTTTTTTTACAATAAAAATTCTTTTTCCAGGAGATCCTACCTAAGTGAAAGTGGTTTTTACTTATAAAAAAAATTCTAGGAACATTTAACCAAAATCATCCTTTTCAAGAACCATCCACGACCTTACCAGACTCAATTTCAATGAGTGCAGATAAAATATAGTTTAAAGAAACTTTATATAAATTTTCATCTCATAATTAGAAGAAAAAACTGATAGAAGATAAAGACATATCTAGTGAAGATGATTATATTCCAAGAGAAGATCTGGAGGTTCTTTGATTGTAATAAACAAACTTGTAAGCACATGACACAATAATTTTCTTTGGTTTCTACTATGTATTTGTGTTCATTCATTGTGTTTTCATAGTGTTTGTATGTATGTGTATACTCATTATCCTTCATATGGTGGATAAAGTTTCCTATTTATATATCATCTTTGAGTGTTAACTTAATCATTTTAGATAATCAAAATCGTATAATGAATAATCATTGAAAAAGTTTATAAGACTCGTTATTAATGGAATGTGTCATTATTTTCCAAAAAATAGAATAATATTCTATAGTGAAGATTATCAAAATATTCTTATTTAGATCTTTTCATTATTTAAATAATTACACCTATTTCAAATCAATGTTTTCTTCATTATATAACTCATTGTTTGACAATCTTAAAAGCATTAAATTGATTACCAAGAGATCATGGTATCATTATAAAATTATTCATGATGATCCTCACAAAAGATTATACTATGTAATATTAGAATAGGAGGTCACTTTTATCATAATCTAAATTTATAAAAAAACCTCATGAAATAAAACACTTCACATATTTCATAGTATAGAATAATATGGTTTAACTACTTGTTTAAGATAAATTATGTCCAAGACAACTCATTAAATGTTCATAAGATAATTATTCTTCATATGAAAAATTCTTACTTGTGTAAGGTAGTGAATTTACAAATCTTTCTTTTTTTATAAGTAATATAATTATTTTAATAATGTCATTTTCATAAGATAAAATAATTCTCATAATCTACTTCTGACTGATATTCCTAGCATTAAACAAAATGAAGATAAATTTATTCATTTGTAAGATAAAATACGTATTTAAAGACTATAATCATCATAGTGGATACTAATTTTAATCCATAAGATAATAATTTAATCTGTAAGAAAATCACTGAACATAAGATAAATCCAATGGCTAAAATCCAGAAGAATAGATGAATTTATATTTATGTACAATAAATTAATTTGAAATAAATAACTCACATCTTATAAGATGATAGAATATAAAAAATTTCAAATAAACTCTGTAGATGAAATAAGGATTTTGTGGATCATCAAAACATGTAAAAAGATGATATATGTTGAAACACACTATGTTTTTCCAACAACCTTCCTAATTTTGAGGATAAAAAACCCATTGAATAGTAATAAAAAAATTGATTAAATTTTTTTCAAGTGATTTTAATTATTTTATTCACCTTTTACTTCACCCACTTTTTTGATATAAAAAAAGTAGAATATAGGATAAAAGTAAAATTAATTTTTCATAAGAATAAGTGTAAATGAACTGAGTAAATACATTCTTAATATGAATATAATTAGGCATGAACTGTACTAAAATTGTTTTTATAAGATACATAAAATAACAAGATAAATAGTCAAATAATTTGATAAACATATATAAATTAAATCCCAGATCATTAATAAAATACTTTTATAAAGAGATAGAGTAATAATAAATGATAGTAATTAAAATTAAAGAAAAAATAGGAATAGTATGATGATGTTTGGAAACCATCATAATGAATATAAAAAATATTGTATTTGATATAAATAGAAAACAAATAGGAGAGAAATGAATTAAAATCATGTAATAAAAATATAATTATACATTTATTAAAATGTTTAATCAGTATTTCAAATGTTTTAGAGGGTCCATTCACTCAAAGAAAGCACTCAACAATGTATGTTAGATTTGTGTAATGGTTCAATGTTTTGGAGTTGAAATCTTATGGGATTGAGTTTGGCCAACTAGTAATGAACATGTAAGCATAGAAGTATGAACACTATCTTTAACAACATCATCCAAATTACGTAATGAACATCCATGTATTGCTTTATCATGTTGAGAAATCATAAATAAACTGAACCAAATGTTGAGTGAAGTTCTATTATCCCATGTCAAATAAAAGTGGTCTATGAGTACAAAGGATAACATAGAATATGGTTCACGTAGAGGTAAAGAGACTTCTTTAGAAACTGTGAGGTTCACCCTTCTATAGATATAAGTAGGATTGTAATTTTATTTTATACTTTTAGAGGTGATGGCATGAAAAACTAACATTAAATGTACAAGAGAGAATCTTACTCTAAGATGGTTTAAATAATCTATATACATGTTAATATGTTTCACTATATCATTTTTACAAAAGTGAAATATAGTCATGAAACTGTTCTATACTCTCTAAGAGAAATTTCAAAAAACATTCGATAAATCCCCATTCTTGTAATAGTTATTAATTAACTTCTTTAACACTATAAACTAGTAATCAGAAAAACCAATAGAACTATTAGTAGGAGTATAAATGGATATATCTTTTCCTTTTTAGGGGACTTGACACTACTATGGTTCACCATATACATCTTAGTATACTTATCCTTTTGAGGATTCTAATCTTAATTTATAAAAAAAAATTTCAAATTTCAAAATTTATCATCGAGCACTTCAATATTATTGGCCAAATATCCATTTATATTTTTGAAAACCATTTATTATGAAACTGGAATCATTTTGCACTCATACTGAAATATCATGAATAAATGGAACTCTTTCCATTAGAAAGGATCTGATTTCCTCCTGAGATTGATAAATAATCAAAATGATGCTTTTTGGAATTATATGAATTATCTTAATTTCAGTATCAACATATCTTTTATGATCTTGTAACGTCTATTTAGAGAGAATATCACATGGAATAGAATCTATGGTGGAAATCATCATATATATAGAGAGATATACTTCTTTTATCCATTGATTTTATATAAACCAAATCTATGAACTTCTTTCATGATTCTTGTCTTGTAGAATATTTCAAAACTTTTTCCCAAAGTGATTGAAAAAACATCTTCTACTCACCAATATCATTCTTTTAGAAAACTTTTTCTCAATGAGTCTTTATTTTAGTTTTGGACACAACTAACTGATTTCTCAATAAAGGCTCTTTTATCATTTTTTTGAAATAACTTTCTTGATATATTTCATCTAGAGTATCTAATTAAGCTATTAGGAATTCGGATGTAGTATTGCATAAATGAATATGAGAAAAAATTCTTTTTTCACTTAAAAACTAAAATCCTTATCCACTTATGTATATTCATCAACATAGATTAATTATTCAATGTAACGAACCAAAATTTCATTAATGAAAATTCCTCTTGATTTCATTAAATTGCTTATTATGTAAAATGGTTAAATAAAATATGAATTTCTTAGGTTTTATGTTTTTTGATTTTTAAAATAACGTTAAGAATTGTGACCATTGCTAATATAGTCGTTGAACAGTGATCAATGATTAGTATAAATATTGGGCATTAACAATTCCAATGTACTCAGACAAAGGAAGTGATGGACTCATCCTGTAAACTTTCCCCATAGAAAGCCCATTTATGAGAGCTTAGAAAGGATATGGTATCATTGTTCTTTTCTCTTGATCAAGCCCAAGTTGAGTTTCAACACATTATGCTCAAGCGGAACCACCTATGAGAGAAGTGGAATTTGATAGATATTACCACCCGAGCGATGTTATCTAAGCCACCCCAAGAGTCTATCACCATGACGCACCTTATCCTATTATATTTTCTGGGTGTTATAAGGGTTTATGTAACGAGATATTATCACTTTCATTATGTGAATTATTTTTGAATATAAAAAAGAATACACATTGATTTTATTTTTGTCACTTTGAAGACTGTTTTTATAAGCACAAATGTATTTTTAGTTAATATTCCAGTAAATAATTTATTTTGATAAATAAATGGATTTTTAATTAAATAATATTTTAATAAAATATTATTATTATGAAATTATTTTTATTAAGTATAAATTATTGTATAACTTTTATGAATAAATTTGTAATATTTTAAAGGTTTGAAATCCGTTTTTGTCAAAACCAATGAATTTTTGATATTTGTCAGTTTTCATTTTAAAAGTAAAAATTCACATTTTTAGAAAATTATTTATATAAAATTAATATTCTTTTTTGTATCAGGACATCAAAATTATCTAATGGTTATTTTTTATTAATTTTCTGAGAGAGTTGAATTTTGGTGTAAAAATTAAATAACATTTAAATACATTATGTGGTTTATGACATCATAAAGACCCAAAAGTGATGTAATAAAATTATATAAACATAATGTTCTTCCAATAAATGTTTTACCATTAAAAAAATGTGATTTGAGTTTTTTTATTTATTTTTCAATGCTTTAGCGGACCCTTCAAGACTTATAAAACATTTTACCTTTTTAAATTGATTTCCTTAAGAGTGTGACTCGCCTTTACATAAGAAACCCTGTTATTTTAAGATGTTCTTCCATTGTAATTATATAATATTGTTTTCCAATCCCCTTAGGAAAATAACATGGGAAAAACCCATTATCTTGTTTATGGTTTTGATTAGTTTAATGTGTGGTGTCCCAAACCTAAGTAATAAAGAATTCTCTCTCCTTTCCTATATAAATCCACCCAAGATCCCACTTCCTCTTCACAAAAAGCCTTTGGAGTTCGTCCATATTCTTCCCTAATCTCTCTAAAATCCTCCCAAGTCACCCCAATCTCCCAATAATCATCTCTCAAGCCCCTCCCAAACCTTTGGGATTAAACTTCCAAGTAAGGAAATTTTTCCTTTCTTTTTTTATCCAATTTTTATTAAGTTTTTATGCCCTTTTATTTTCAACTAAAATTGTTGTGGAATGATTTAGAACCTCTCCAATACTACTCTATTTATGTTTTAATGATGAGAAACCCCTTTATCTCTCATGAATTCTACACATGTACACCCATTACCATGCCAAATTTCCGTAAGGAATTTCTCTCTCCTCATTTACATTCAAGCAATTGTTTTGTATTATGAATCCAAAATCCATTAAATATGTTGGTAAATGTATCTATATGACCCCCTTAATTTAAATTTCATTTAAATATTATGATACACCCTTTTTTTACTCATCAAACTTTTTTATGAAGACTTATGTCATGTCGTTATGCTGCCGAAATTGCACCACCATTTTCCAAGCCAACATCATTGTGTTGTGTATACCATCTTCATTTCTCTATCAAGGAAATTAAACATTATTCACATTTAAATATTGATATTATATTTTCATGTATGAATTCTACATTACTTTACCATTGAATAAATTATGATGTTTTGTGAATCTATGTTGTATGATCTTGTGGCACACTTATGCATGAAATGAAATGTTTAAGAAGGGTGGGCCTTGATAGCACTCCATTGCATTGGGTAAAGATTAGTATCATGATACATCAAGTAAATTTAAAATTTACTCATTCTAATTCAAGTTAAATGAGGATTTAATCATGCAAATTAATGTGCAATGAGGGTTTATTCCTGATCCTTGTGCAATGAGCCTTGGCTCATACTAATTCCATGTTAAGAGTTGTTTCCATATTTCCATGTTATGATAATCATGCTATATCATTACTTTATGTTCATGTTCTTTTATGCTCCATTGATATTCCTATTTCCTAAAATGTATTGTATTTTTCATTTTATGACTTTTTTACTCTCTTACCAGGCTTTACATCTCATCCTTTTCTTATGCATGTCCTCAAGTTATCCCGTGAAATGATAAGTACGGGGGAATGTAGTTGTCATGTAAATGTAGTTTTGAATAAAGATGTAGTGTTTTTATATTATAAGTTGTTATATAATGTTCTTAAGCCCCAAATACACTAGATATCTTGGTCTTCTATGTTGTGTCAAGTTAATTTTATATAACAAATCATGTTTAAGTGTGTAATAAAAAGTTGGGTGGTTATTGTTGGTATCAGAGGAAAGGTTTAGTTATTTTTGGGATTAGGATTAGAAAACCATTTTGAAAGCCATAGGGATAAATCTATGTAAAATAGAAACATACCTAAATTTTGGTGAGTATTGAGTATGTAGTTTATCAATAATATACATCTCTGTCTGGATACGAGCAGGTAGAGGCGGCTCTGGCCTAGATGTATCTAGAGGTGAAAACTCTGACGAAGTGTTTCAGGCATGACTTGTGGTATCCTAGTACATGAAAACAAGTATTATTTTACTCTTGGTTATGAAACTCTTAGGGGATATTATTTAGTAAATTCATAATCTTATAATGAAACATTATTAAGGGAATTAACAAAAATTCACCTTACAATATATGTTAGTATGTAGATCATGGATAAGATAGATTAAAGCCTATAGATTCATAGGTTAACAAAATAAAAGTTATTTATATGTCATAAATTTTTTCCTTGGATCACCCTTTATGTGTTATCCCAAACTTTCCTTTTATTCTAGCCAATGGATGCTAATATGTGGACTCGGGCTAACAACTGATGCGAAGGCAAATGTGATGACTGTTCTATTAAGATTCCAATTCCTATGGGAGAAGAAATCAAAAAAACTTTCATGATACATTCTCAGTGAACTTGAGAATTGAATAGAAACATGGTTCAAGAGTAATTTTCAACACCCCTTAAGAAAGAATAGGTTTCTATCGAGAGCTTCATGAGACAAAGGCCTCCTACTTTTAATGGATCATCTGATCCCTCAATCACCGAACAATGGATTAACTCCATTGAAAAGATCTTTTCCATCCTTAAATGTTTCAAACAATAGAAGGTTCTATTTGATTCTTATATTTTGGAGGGTGATGTTGATCAATGGTAGAAATTGATAAAAATACAAAGCCTGAGGGGGATATTGAGGCATTGGAATTGAAGGATTTCTGGAAGATGTTTTTTGATAAATAATTTTCGCACACCCTCCGACTAAATATGGAGTGAGAATTTCATGCACTCAATCAAAAAATATAATGAATCCATCAGATCATATGAGTAAAGCATTACAAGGCTTGCACGATATGCCTCTAGATTTTTCGTTACCCCCGAATGAAAGGTTGGCAGCTTCTTTGGTGGGCTGAAACCAAGCCTTTAGAAAGCACTGGCGATCCATGAATTCGACAGCTATGATGAAATTGTCTGATGTACCCTCAAGGTTGATATAGAGATCAGATAATCTCAGGGGTATCATGGGGAAAAGAAGTGTAATTTGGACTTCAATTCTAGTAGTTCGATGGATAAATCCAACGGTGAAATGAAAATACAAAACCCACTTTCTAATGGTGTGGAAAGAAGCACCCTGAAAATTTCCAGAAGGGGATGAGGAAATGCTTTAGGTATGGTAGAGAAGGGCATCTAGCCGTTAACTGCCGACATAAAAAACCCCCAACTACAACAGAATAGAGGGACACTTCGTTCAAACTTCAACAAATTGTTCATTGCTTTAACTACAAAGAACCAAGGCACCTTTAAAATGAATTCCTTAATCCAAGGGTTTTTGAAGGCAACCAAGAACCTCCAAGGAAGCAAGGGAAATATTTTTACATCATGACCGCCGAAGTGAACCCCGACAATGATGTGATGATAGATATTATATTTATTCTTTCATGAATAGCAAATATACATTTTGATTCTGGTTCTACGCATTCTTTTTTATCACAAATGATTAGTAGAAAAATCCCCACCCCACCAATAATCATGAAAGTAATGATTTAAGTGAGTACATAAAATGGGGAAATAATTTCATCCCATGAATAGAACTCTTCCCCTATCATAATCAATGGATTGAAATTTTCGGTGAACCTCATAAAACTCCCTATGGTGGGATTTTATGCAATTATCAGAATGGATTGGTTTTCCTTGTATATAGCCAACATAAATTTCCCAAAGAGGGAAATAAATCTCCATATGGAGAATAAACCCATGATTCTATACAAGTTCAAGGGAGAAAATGAATTTTCTTTAGCACCATCATCTAAAGCTTGGATATTACTACCCTATGAACATGCATAATGGGCTCAGATGATTGATTCCACAGAGGCAACCATCTTTGAAGACATTCCTATTGTGGGGGAATTCACAGAAGTGTTTCTCGAGGAATTGAATGGTATTCCTCTTAGAAGAGATGTTGAATTATCAATTGACATTATACCTGGGGAGTTTCCAAAATATAAGACTCCATATAGAATGGCTATTGTGGAACTTGAAGAGTTGAAGGAACAAATACATGATAACCTAGATAAAGGGTTTATATGCCCTAGTGCTTCATCGTGGGGTGAGCCGGTCCTCTTCATGAAGAAGAAGGATGGGTCAATGCGCCTTTGTATTGATTATTATGAGCTCCACAAAATCATGATAAAGAAAAATATCCTCCACCATGAATTGATGATTTGTTCGATCAGCTGTGTGGAGAACAATACTTCTCCAAGGTAGATTTTCATTTGGGATATTATCAAGTAAGGGTGAAGAAGGAAGATATCCCTAATACCGCTTTTCGTACACGATACGAGCACTATAAATTCATAGTAATTCCTTTGAGACTCATTAATTCTCTGGATATATTCATGTAATTGATGAATATAGTCTTTAGATATTACCTCAACAAATTTGTGCCAATATTTATAGATGATATTCTAATATAATCGAAATCCAATGAAGATGTTGAGGAGCATCTAAGAATGATACTAGAGACATTGCGGAAGGGAAAAATCTATGAAAAGTACAAAAAAAGAGAGTTTTGGTTGAAGGAGGACTCGTTATTGGGTCATATCATTACATTAAATGGGATATATGTGGATCCCTCCAAGACAAATGCAATTGAGGTATGGCTAGGGCCAACATCAGTAATGGATATCTGTAGCTTCTTGGTGTTAGCTGGAAATTATCGCCAATTTATGAGAAATGTATCACAATTTTCCAACCCTCTTACCAAGATAACTTATTTGGGATTAAAGTTTTCTTGAAGTGATGAATGTGAAGATAGATTCAAGGAGTTTAAAAGGAGGCTTATCACTATGCCCATGCTCACATTACCCATGAGTGGAAATTTTTTTGTGGTAATTAGTGATGTTTCAGAGAAGGGCATGGTTTGTGTGTTGATGCATAATGATAATGTGATATTTTATGTCTCAAGGCAGTGGAAAAACCTTGAGCCAAAATATCCCACATGTGATTTGGAGTTTGATTTTGTTATCTGTACATTGAAAATTTGGTGGCATTACCTCTTTGTGGAGAAGTGTGAAATATACACGGATCACAAATGACTCAAGTATATATTCACACAGAAAGAGTTTAATATTCACCAAAGAAGGTGGTTAGATCTGATCAATTATTATGAATTCTCAATCCATTACCACCATGGAAAAGAAAACAAGGTGGAAGATTCTCTAAGTAAAAAGGATCCATCAATTCTGTTATTGATGAGAATTGAAAAGGATCCAATATTCTTATAATTTAAAAGGATGGACATTAGAATCATTAAGGTAGTATAATCATCAATCCATTCTAAAATTATTCCTCAACCGACCCCCATAGAGAAGATAATGGATGCTAAAAGAAAGGATGTGGAGATTATAAAAAAGGTGGAGGCTATTAGAAATGGTAAATCCTCAGAGTTAGTGGTTGACAAGAAAGGAATTATGAGATTTGGGTCACAATTATGTGTACCATCTGATCCAAAGAAAAAAAGGATCTTCTGAACGATACACATAGATCAACCTTCTTTATTCACCATGGAAGAAAAAATATTTATTGATATCTCTGAGAAAACATTTGGTGGGACAATATGAAAAGAGATATTTCTAAATATACGTCAAAGTATCTGGTATGTCAACAGGTGAAGTATGAGAGGAAAAAGTCTAAGGTGATGATGCGACCACTACCCATACCAACATGGAAGTGGGACAACATTACCATGGTATTTTTCACTGAACTTACAAGGACATCCAGAGGAAACACTGCTATATGGGTCATTGTGGATCGTCTTATGAAGAGATATCTTTTTATCATGATTTGAGAGGACTTCTCATTGGATAAAATTTCACGGATTTACATCAAAGAAGTTGTAGGAATTCATGGAGTACCACTTTATATTGTATCTGATCATTATTTGAGGTTCACCTAAAAGTTATGTAAAAGTCTCCAACATGCTCTAAGCTCTGAACTGAACTTTAGCATGGCATGCATCCTCAAACTGATGGAAAATCATAACAAACTATTCAGACACCGAAAGATATATTAAGATCAACTTTTATAGACTTCAAATTAGGATGAGACCAACATATTCCACTGGTTGAATTCTACTATAATAACATTTTCTACTTCAGCATCCTAATGGAACCATATGAATCCCATTATGGGAAATGGTGCAGAACACCGGCGTGTTGTGATGAAGTCAGTGAGCATAAGCTTCTAGGACCTCAAATGGTCAAAGAAATGGTGGGGAGGGTGAAAACCATTCATCATCATATCAAGGAATCCCAAAGTCAACAGAAGAGTTATGAATATAACCGTAGATGAGACCTTGAGTTAAAATTTCGAGAAATGGTATTTCTACGCATATCTCCGTGGAATAAGATCAAGAGGATTACAAAGAAAGGGAAGTTAAGTCCTAGTTACATTGGCCCCTTTGAGATTCTTGATCATGTCGGGGCTATGGCCTATCGGCTAGTAATTCCACCCACCATGGCCAGAGTACAAGATGTCTATCATTTATCTCTCTTAAATAAGTATATACAAGACGTCTCACATGTACTCTCTTCAGAGATAGTACAGTTAGATAATGATCTTTCTTACGGGGAGCAACCAGTGAAGATCAAGATCGTAGAGAAATTTTTTTATGAAATAAGACAATGCCTTGCGTCAAGGTGTTGTGGCGATACCACAAGTTTGACGAATCGACATGGGAATCAAAGGAAGCGATGAAGCAGAGTTACCTGTATCTGATTTAGTGTGGGAAAAGAAAATTTCAAGGGCTAAATTTCTTAAGGGGGGAAGATTGTAACGACCCAAAATTTCATTAATGAAAATCCCTCTTGATCCGATTAAATTTATTATTATATAAAATGGTTATATAGAATATGAACTTATTTGGTTTTATTTTTTTTGGATTTTTAAAATACTTTTATGAATTTTTATTGTTTCTAATATAGCTGTTTAACAGTGATCACATGATTAGTATAAATACAGGGCTTTAACAATTCCAATTTACTCAAACAAAGGAAGTGATGACCTCATCTAGTAGACTTTCCCCATACAAAGCCCATTTATCAGAGCTCATAAAGGAGGTGGAATCATTGGGCTTTGTTTTTGATCAATCCCTAGATGATCTTCAACACGTTAAGCTCAAGCGGAACCACCTATGGGATAAGTGGATGTTGATAGAGATTACCACCCGAGCAATGTTATCCAAGCCACCCCAAGAGTCTCTCAGTATAATACACCTTACAAATAAGTCTTATGAAGGTTTTATAAGGGGTTATGTAACAAGACCTTAGAAATATGATTTTGTGCATTATTTTTGTATATAATAAAGAATATATATTTAATTTATTTTTTTAAATTGTAAATAGTTTTTGAAATAAAAAATAGTTTTTTTAGTTAATATTCAACTAAGAAATATATTTTGGATAATTAATAGATTTTTGAGTTAAATAATATTTTAATAAAATATTATTATTATTAAATTAATTTTCTTACATATAAATGATCGTATAATTTTTATGAATACAACTATAATTTTTATCAAGGTATAAAAGTCGTTTTTGTCAAAACCCATGAATTTTCGATAAATGTCTATTTTTATTTTAAAAGTAAAAATTGACATATTTAGAAAATTATTTAGATAAAATGGATATTATTTTTGGAATCATGACATCAAAATTATGAAATGGTGAATTTTTCCTAATTTTTGAAGACAGTAGATTTTTTGGGTAAAAACTAAATACCATTTAAATATATAATGTGTTTTATGACATCAAAATGACCCAATAGTGATTTAATAAAATCATATAAACATTATGTATAGACAATATATATTTTACCATTAAAGTAATATTATTTTAGTTTTGTTGGATTTATTTTTCAAAGCTTTAGTGGACCCTTCAAGACTTATATAACATTTTAGATTTTTAAATTATTTTCCTTGATAGTGTGGCTCACCTCCATATAAGAAAACCTATTTTATTAAGATGTTCACCCATGGGACTTATATAATATTTTTTTCCAATCCCCTTTGGAAAAAACCTAGGGAAAACCATTGGCTGGTTTGTGGGTTTGATTAGTTTACTGTGTGGCGTCCCAAACCTAAATAATAAAGAATTCCCTCTCCATTCCTATATAAACCCACTCAATATCCCACTTACTCATTACAAAAAGGCTTTGTATTTCGTCCAAAATCAAACCTCCTTTCTCTAGACTCCTCCCAAGGATCCCCAAGATCCAAAAAAGACTCTCTGAAGCCCCTCCCAAGCCTTTGGTATCACACTTCCAAGTTCTGTATTTCTTCCATTATTTGTTTCCCTATTTTCGTTAAGTTGTTATGCCCATTTATTTTAAATTAAAAATGTTGGGGTATGATTTATCACCTCCCCCATACTTTCCATTTTAGGTTTTAATGATTAGAGACCCATTTCTCTCTCATTAAGGCCCCCCATGTACACCCATTACTATGCCAAAGTTTCGTAAGGAATTTCTCTCTCCTCAGTTACATTCAAGAAATTGGTCTGTATTATGAATCCAATATCCATTAGTTATGTTGGTACAAGTATCTATATGGCCTGATTAATTTCCATTGCATGTACATATTATGATACACCCTTTTTTCTCTCATCAAACATTTTTATAAAGTCTTATGTCACGTCTTTATGATGCCGAAATTGCATCACCATTTTCCATCCAACATTAATGTGTAGTGAATACAATTCCCATTTCTCTATCAAGGGTATTTAGCATTATTCACATTTACTTATTGATTTAATAGTTTCATGTATGAATTTCACATTCCTTTACTATGGAATAAATTATGATGTTTAACGAATCTATGTTGTATGATATTGTGGCACACTTGTGCATGAAATGAAATGTTTAAGAAGGGTGTGCCCTGATAGCGTTCCAATGCATTGAATAAAGATTAGTATGATGATACGTCAAGTAAAATGAGGATTAATCATTCTAATTTAATTTAAATGAGGATTTAATCATGCTAATTCAAGTGCAATGAGGGTTTACTCATACTCCATGTGTAATGAGCCTTGGCTCATGCTAATTCAATGTTAATAGTTGTTGCCACATTTCCATGTTATGATAATCATTTTATATCATGAATTTATGTTCATGTTCTTATATTATCCATTGATATGCATACTACCTAACATGTATTATATTATTAATTTTATTCTCTTTTTACTCCCTTATTGGGCTTTATAGCTCACCCTTTTCTTATGCATGTCCTCAGGTAATCCCATGTAATGCTAAGTAGGAGGGAATGTAGTGGTAATGTAAAGGTAGTTTTCAATAACGATGTTGCGTGTTTTATGTTCTAAGTTCTTTTGAAAATTTCCTACAACCCAAATACAATAGACCTATCAATCTTCTCTCTTGTATCAAGTGAATTTTATGAAATAAATCAGGATTAAATGTGTACTAAAAGAAGGGTTGTTATATTCTATATTAGAGGTTCTCCTATTTCTAAAATTTATCTTCTCTTCATAGAAATCTGAGTTGTATAATCTTATTTTTCTTTCTCTTCACTATCTAAAAAACTTTAACCACACCCGTTATGAGGTGTGAAAAATCTCACTCCTTTATAAACCAATTAACTGTGTATCTAGTGAAGGTTAGGGTCAATCCTTAGGGAAATAATGGAAGAGAAACTACATACATAAGTTAGAAAATTTTGAACGATTATACAAACATATGATTGAAGGATAATTAATAAAATATATAAAACTATTTTTTAAAAAACTAGTTGGAAATAGAATAAGAGAAAGAACAATGGGGAAAAATGAGTCAGAGTTTCAACTTTATTGTAGTTAATTGAAAAAACCTATTTTTCTTATTAAAATAATTAATGATAATTTTTTACCATAAGGATTCAATTATATTTTTTCTTGGTATTATAATAGATAATTATGTATTTAAATTTAATACCCCTTTGTGTATAGATTAATTACATAAAAATCAATTTAAAATCATTACCCCTAAAACATTAGAAATAGGCTAAACCAATAGTCATGGATTCCATAATTGAAAATCCTTTTTTTTTCTCACCACTGGTTTCGTTATTTTTATAATAGGGCACTAAAAATTAATATTGAATTAATTTATTAAAGGTATTATAAAATAATAATAATAAAAGTAAATACACCATAATTTCTATTAAAAGTCACCCATAATCATATTAAAACCACAACACTAAAAACCATCCACCTATAATCAGGGACATGGTGCGTGAGTTGAGAATAAACTCAAACCCTACCCTAGATATGAGTGAAGGAATGAAAAGTGGATGAATTAAAATTAAATAAGGATAAAAATAATGAAAATGACTTATTTGGATTTGTGGTAAGATCAATCTGCCAATTGGTAACACCTCTCATTTGAAATATCCAACCCAATATCTAAAGGGCTGCATCTCAATTTTATAAAACATTGAAGTACCCAACATGTAATAAAAAGTAAATGGTGTTTACTTGGTTCAAATACTATTTTATATTTTTTCTCATCTGGTAATTGAATATGTCTGCTGCCCATTGAATTTGAAGCATCATCGGTCAGTTAGTGGGTGTACATGGCATGTAGTGCAAATGTGCATGTCATGTCCCCCCTCTTTCGGCCACCAAACTTTTCTAGAAGGTCATACATGACATGTAGAGTGAATTACATGGAATGTTTATTATTTTCAAAAACATGGGCATATACTCGATTTTTCCAAGTCATGAATAGGCATGGTATACAATGGGATTTTATAATGTACAGACCATGTATAATTTTAGTTTTTTATGGTCATCCATAATATGTGAATTTTACTGGAAACTATTGAAAATCACTATGATCACCAAAATAAATAACTTTACTTATAAAAACATGTGTCTCTAGTGAAAATATGTATTTTTAATCAATAAAATGCATAAATGTTTTATACAAAAATCGGGAACATCATACTCCACCACCCTTATTCATTTTCTCCCCTTATGAAAAATAATAAAATCGAATTAAAATAATCTATACTCTAAAAACAAAAGCATTAAATTAATTACACATAAAAAAATTAAAATCAAATAAGAGGAATTTAAAAGGGAAAACATATTTTTATAGAAAATATATTATAAACATGACCCATATATAATAATATTAAATACATTCTTTCAATTTTAGTTATATTGTTCATATTTTCATAAATAATAACTCTACTTTATGATTTACCTCTTTAAAAAAAGATACACTCATCACTCAAGATCATTTAATTAGAGTTATGATCAATCTCAAGTATATGAACTTTATCAATAATAATTCAATTAATATAATTCTCTATAAATAAATTAAATCAAAAAAAATCATGAGGTATTTCAATAAAGTTATGATGATTCTAACACAATGGTCAGTTAGGTAATGATGTGAAAATAATCTCATATGATTGAAAAGGAGGATGAATTATTAAATAGTAAATCATGATACTCAATATAAAATATCTATGAAAATGGATCCCTATCAAGGGATCTTAAATATTAACATGACCATGATATTTCCTTACCGTCATGGGTTCATAAACCATCAATGAGTTTAATGAATGAATTTATTTCACATGATTTTTAAGAGAAGGGAACACTTAAGAATACAAGGAATGGTGTTTTTCAAAATCTTAATGTTTTAAACCGAAATACCTTTATGTTCTATAAGTTATGAATATCCAAATTATCTCTCAAGAAATATGGTATAAGAAAGAATATGAAAAAAGGACATATAATACCTCTCAGGAATGAGGATAAAAATGGGTTACTCAGTTCATGAAATGAATATCAATGATTAGTCTAATAAATTAAAATGGCCTAGAAATTAAGTAAAATATAAAACTATTTCAAAAATCACTTTAAAATTAAAATAAAAATGTATTCTTTTAAAATTATCCATCTATGACTTTATTATTTATATTTATAATTAATAAAAAAATCCATATTTGAAAATATTTCTTTTAATTAATGGTTTCTTCTAGATTAGTTAAAGGGAAAAGAATAGTGTTGGTAAAAGAGTCTCCCCCACACTTAATATAACCAGTGGTCCTCCACATCGGACATAATGGAATATAAGTGGAAATTTAATGGCACAAAGAGACTAGGGTGATGGAGAGTAGTGTAAGAAGTAAACTAATTAAATTGAATAAAAATAAATTAAAAAATACTCCATTTTAAAGAAACAAAGGTGGATAAAATTTGAAAAATTATTCCCATGACGTGCTAGAGTACCTATGACTATGAATAAAATGGAAAAATTATTCTTCATGTATATAAACTAGAACAAAAAAACAAAAAACAAAAAAAACATATATATATATATATAATGAAAGGAATATAAAAAAATAGTTATTAAGTGCCCTCTAGAGAGGATCTATCTGATACTAAAGGATCCCTCAATGTGGGAAAAATGGTAGTAGAAGCTGGTGGTGTGGGGACCTTCCCCTACTATGTTGGCTTAGCTGGAATATCATAGGCCACATCAGTGGAAGTGGAAATCAAACCATCAAAAGATAAAATCATTCAGTTTGTGTCTAGTTCTATGAATGTGGAAAATTGAGAGGGGTAGGTGATGGTTATAATGAAAGGCCCATGTGCTTAAAAATGAGGCCCAACATACCCCCTATCCAATCGGGTTACTCATCCATGACATCAAGTTTGGAATGAACTAAAGCATCGACTGAGGGTGTGGTAGGAGGTGAGGATGTGGATGGTCCAGTATATGGAGTGGAAGAAGATGAGGTAAGGGAGTAATAATTTGGGAGGGGTGAATAATTAATGTTTCCTGGAGGAGGGGGTGGGGGATTGATGTAACAACACCCTTAATGGTATGTTGGTCTTCTCTCTCCACAACTGGTGCTAGAAGATACTACATGAGAATGAAGGTGTTCTTCTACTTTGGACCAGTCTCATGTGAATAATCATGAGATAGTCCAACAACTAGGGATAACTTTAATGATCTCAAGGGAGAGGGGCCTCCAAAACTCCCAAATGGTGTGCCAACCAGGTGGCGCAGACCCCACCATTCAGGTTAGCCTGACGGATGGTGAACATGGAATAAAAATAAGAAGCGGTGTGGTAGGTTAAGTTTGGGTAATCATGCTAGAATATACATTTCAATATCTCCATGTCACGACTAGACATGTCACCCATTTCCTTGGGGGAGGAACTAAAATAGTGGTGGAAGAAGTGAAATGTAAGGGAAATGATCAGGGTTCTATTCTATGATGTGATAGGATGTTGAACATTAGGTACAATAAGATCCCACTACATAATGAGTAGGTATGATTTTCCAGTTTAGGTGAGGTTGGAAAAAATGGGGTGGGGTGGATAAGTGGGGATAGAAACCACACCCTTGTCCAAACTATTTAATCATAATTGTGAAACAATGCCATCCCATTCAGAAACTCATTATAGTCACTATGTCAATGGAAGTCTCTCTCTATGTGGTCCTGTCAAACATAAAGGTGATATAATGATATAAAATAAATCTTTAAAGGTAAGAGGGATGATCGGGATATTTTTAATAATATTTTTGTACCTGATAATCTCCTCAATATCCACTCAGATGCCCAGTCACAGGGGAACACTGATGTCAAGGAACTGCCTGCTCAGCTGGATTGTATGATGGGAGAAACATCATTGTTATACATTTAATCTATGAAAATCATAAAATATGTGACAAGGGTGTGGTTGGGGAAGTGAAGATGTGGGTTCTGATTATAGTGGTGTTCTAATAGATAGAATAGAGGGATATGATGACATGGTAGATAGTGGAGGTGAATAAGCTATCTTTGTAGATGGATATGATGTAGTAGTAGATAAAGAAACATTGTAGACACAATTTATGGTGTTGTGGTATCTAATGGACTGGAATCTACTATTGAGGATGTCACAACTGGTGGAATTTGTGGAAATATTTTCAAATCTAATAGTTGGAAAGTCAACAGATCTAATACAGTATGCACTCTAGGTGTCCTAATTTGGAATAGACATTGTGTGGGTTTCTCCTCAACAGTATAAATTATTCTATCTTTCTATTTGACCAGTCCTCGTATTCTATGATCTAAAAACAAATAAATTTTGAAAACAAACAAACAAAAAAAAACAAAATAATAATCTGTAATTTCCATTTCATGTAAATCCAGAGTACATAACATATAGTCTATTTGGGATGATAATGTTGGGACCAAGGTTATTATTTTTTGAAAAAACTTATAGTTTGTATTTTCTTTTTCAATCCACACTGGGTTGATTTGGTATTTTTTAAGGAAAGTGATCTTAGAGTGAATGGAAATTATAGTATTGAAGGTGGTGTTATATCCAATTTTTTTCCAAATTTTTTTTCTCAAAATCTATAGGAAGAGGAAATAACTGTGAATGTTAGTTTTCAACATTGATTCTTTATAAATATGTTAATGGAATAGGTTTGATGAGGACTAGGTTTCATAAATTCTATTATTCATAAATATGATAAGCATTATGAATGACATGATGGGGTGATGGTAATATCTGTGACTTTAAGAAGTGGAGCATCACAAATGTGTAAATGGTTGATGGTAATATCCATGAGTAAAAGAATATTTGAAAGTAGGATGAATTTCATTGTAGCTTAATGAGTGAAGGAGATTCACGAATAGGGTTTTTGAGTATCATCAAACCTTCACTATAGGAATGGAAGAATAATGAAATTCCATGCCTATAAATATGAGGCTACTCCCCCTTCATTTTATGTGAAAAAATTTGAAAGAATGTTTTATTTGGCCTAAATTCGTGAAGGCTGAAAGCTTCGTGAATCAGGTTTTAATGGTGATATTTATAATCACATAAATAATATCTTATTTTTGAGAAATGATTAGGTATTTCGGAAAAATGAATATCGTGATGCTGGTGTACTTCACAATGACTCAGTAAGTGTCACAACGATAGTTTCTTCCATGAAGAAATTTTTATTCACAAAGGATGTGATCTCTGTGAAAGTTATTTACCAAGGATCTTCACTAATACTAGTTTTTGAACATATAATTTATGTTAAAATTGTTTTTAAGTGAAAAAAATTGGGACATTGATGCATTAAGAGTCTCATACTAGTCCTGAAAAAATAATTAAATGTCAATATACTGAAGTGACCTTAAAGACATTAAATTGAGTAAGACATCACCCAAGGCAGTGGGTTAGGGAGAGTAAACAGAAGTGTTCTGATGGAGGTGGTGTGATATCCATAAAATTAAATAATGGCAGTGTTGCTGTCACAATGTTTTAGTGTTTGAACTTATTTATTCCAAAAATATTAATGTTTAGTATATTTAGGTATGACAGACACACTATCGATGTATTCTCCCAAGACTAGCCTTTAGTGGGTAACTAAGTATAATTCTTGTGTTGTATCTCTATATGTTAATGTTGGATTACTGCATGATTTTTTCATACTTATATAGCATGTTACTACTAATATGGGAACACAATATTTCACTTTAAAAAAAACTTTGACACCATGATTCAGCCCTCCCCTCCAAGGGTGTTCTAGGGTCATATATGTAACATGTGTTCTATGGATACACACGCCAAGTGGACAATGTTTTGGTAAATGAAAGGACATGGAGTGTATAAACGGAACATGTCATGCCTACGAACATGGGTATCCTGTTAGTGTAGCACTGTGACATAGACTCTACCAAGTGGGGAAAATATCAATGTACACAGCATGTCCCGAACAAACACACTGTGTGAGTGAACATGAGATTCATTTTCATGCGTGTGACCTAACATGGCCTTTTTATCAGTGAAACAATACACGACATATACCTAACACACATGTCATGTGTGTGAACATGTAAACCATTGATATTTGGCATCAGTGGCATATGGACTTCTAAGACTTATATATGCCTAAGTACATGACATTTTTTGAACACACACACCATGTGTTTTAAAATTTAGAATAGAATAAATGTGGTTGTGTACATAGATTACATGGTGTGTGTTCTTTATGTGTTCCCTTGTACTGCAAGTATTTATCTAGATTCATCACAGATATATAAATCACCATTAATGCATCAAAAACATTGAAATTAATGGTGAGGAACAACATACCCTAATTGAGGATCGAAATGTGGAAGAAATCAAGGCCTGAATCTCCCTAAAACGATAGATTGTAATGGGCGTAAAGCTGTCATATGGATATAGAAAATGGGGTGCAGCATAGGGTACCCCAAATTAGTTTTCCCTTATTTTATTTCCACAGAACATGGCATGTATAGTAGTGTCAATTCCATGTATGTTTTTTTAGTATTTTATACATGGTAATTATGATAAACTATTAATTAATAATTATTTGAAATTATATGTAAATAAATATATATTCTATACTAATATTGTAAAAATAATTTATCAGAGAAATTTGTGTCATGTTTATTAAAATTGGTAAAATAGAACTAAAAACTTTGGTCTAGGGATTGAGGAACGATTTGAACCGGTAGATGGTTTGATCTGAGCGTACACCCTCAACCACTGGAGAAATTTTTTAGTATTGAATGTTTTATTATCCTTTGATATTTTATAAATAATTTGTAATAATGTAAAATGAAATGAATAATTCATGGACTGTAGTTCTAATTTTTAATGATTGGGATAATGTGGATATATTAGTTGACTTCAAACTTGGGTCTATTGGACCCCAGGTTACGACTCTAACAACCACCCCACATCATCCTCAGGTGATTTCTTATTTTTAAAATAGTTTTACATTATTAATGAAGATAATATATTCATGATTCTTGGAATATACCAAAATATACAACATGTGGTTTTATTTCAATGAAAAATGATGGAACTGAGTTGGATAGAAGGAATCAAACCCAAGTCTTTTGAATTGTGGGATATGACAGTTCCAAAAAATTCGGCCACACTATTAGTTTTATTTAATTTTGAAAGGGGTTTTTTATTTATGAAAATACCACACATTACATTTAAGAAAACATAGGGTTAAACAGAATTAATCTTTTTCCAAATGATTGTACATAGGTACACGAACTAGTGATATATTAGATACACTATAGTGACATTACCATCGTCGTAGGATTCATTCAACTTTATTAATGTACTAAATATTTATTTATACACAAGTTTATCTTATACTATAAAATAAAATAAAATTTAAATTCCATTTATAGTGATACATACTCCATGTGAAACCATTTTATTAATGTTTAAATAGAATTTTTAAAGAGACTAGGGAAACATGTAAAAGAGAAGTACACAACGTTTTGTTATTAAAAGTAGAAGATAAAGAGATAGAATGAGAGTGTCTAGGTTACCTCCTGGGAAGAACCATTGTTTTAGGTCTTTGGATAGAACTAAGTTAAAGTTCATATTTATAATTTGATGGAGGATGTGGCTTCTATTGTGTGTACCACCACATAATCCCAGCACCATCATCTTTTAGAAATTTCCCTTAGAATTCATGTGGTTTGGGTGATAGCTTACAATAAACATTCTCCATGGACTATAAATGTTGAAGGTGGATTGGTGCCTTGGTGTGATCATATATTTCCTACATCTCCTTGGATTATTTCTCTAAAATACTTATATCATAAAAATAGTTGCAAGAGTTCTCTATTGTAAAAAATAAATCAACTGAGGGTCCAGAAAAAATACATTATCAAATTCAGTATTTACATGACATGACTTGTTTCCATATTCAATGTTTTTGTTTTAATTTTTTTTTGTAATTTTTTAAAGCATAACTAGTGGGGAGAACATCATAACATGTTTCCTGATTTGGAATAGAATAAGAACACGGGACCAAATAGTTTGTTCCAATTGGAATATGGTAAGGGTTTCCCTCATTGTTAATAATTTTTTGATAATCCCTAAAAATGATTCTAAAATATAAGAAGAAATTGGTGGGGTGAAGGATGTACATGGGTAGTCATCATACCAAATACCATCATCCATACATGGATAATACACTTTTGGATAATGGTACAACATCACTAGATCATATAGATATAATTCCTCTTTAGGAAATGTATACCAACCTATAATTGAATAAATACCCAAAGGTATCTAAGATTGAGATTCCCAAGAATATAATTAATAAGTGAAAGAGAAAATAAGGAGAAAAGAATCCTTGACTTAGACACACACTACTACTATCTGAATGATTTCCCAAAAATGGAACTAAAATTTAACTATGCCTATCATGATGTGAAAAACATTTCACTCCATTCTTACCAAATAACTGGGTATCTAGTTGAAGTTGGGGTCTATTCATAGGGAAAGAGAGAAAAAGAAACAAAATACATATGTCAGAGTGTTTCAATATATTATCCATACAAATGAATAAAAGATAAGGGATGAAATCATGATAAAAGTTTCGAAAAATCTGTTAAAAAATAAAAGAAACAAAATAATGAAATAAACATTTTATGGTTTCAAATTGATTAGGGTTGATTGAAAAATCTATTATTTGGTATTAAAATCATTAATGGCAATTTTTTTTCTATGGGAATTCGATTATTTTTATATCTAGGTGTTATAACAGGCAATTTTATATTTAAAAGTTCAAAGTCTTTGTGTGGAGATTAATTACTTAAAACACATTTTAAGATCATTACCCTTAAAATTGTGGCAACATTCTCACCCAATGGCTATATATTTACCTATTTAAAATCCTTTATTTCTCTCTGCTGGTTTCATTCTAGGTCTAATAAAAAAATATGAGTGAATGTGGAATTAATTTATTAAATAATTATAAAATAAAGATAATAATAAAATTAAATACACCATAATTTAAATTACAAAGCACCCATTTATTCTGAAAACCCAAAAATTATAAAATAAACCACTTCTAGCCTTATTCACGGTGTGTGAGTTGAGAAGAAACTCAAACCCTACCATTGATAGTAGATGAGGACCGATGAGAGGAGGAATTACACAGAAACAAGGACAAACCAAAATAAATGATAATATTTGGATTCAAGGAGAGATTAAAATGTATAGAATAAGAACCTAACCTTGAAATTTCCTACCCAAAATCCAAAGTAATTTCCTTCTATTTATAAAAATTAATCACATGATGTGTACTAAAAATTACATAGTGTGCACTTGGGTCAACCATTGTTTGTTATGTTTTCTCGACCAGTAGTTGAACATATGAATTTCCCATTTAATTTGAAGCATCAACAATCTGTTTTTTGAGTTTACATGATGTGTAACATCTACGAACAAGGAGTGTTCCCTCTCTTTCACGCACTAACAAGTTTTAGAAGGGTTTACATGGTGTGTAGAATGATTTACAAGGGATGTTCATTCCGGTTAGGATCATGGGAATGTACTTTGCCTAGGCTATTCATTCCTAATCATGCTTCATGACATGTGATTATAAAGTAAATGTTGAGTATATTTTTATTTTAGTTCCGTTCGTCCCTGATTTTTTTGAATTTGACTGAAAACTACTAAAAATCCCAATGGACAATAAATAAAAGAATCTGATTTGTAAAAAGTGTTCACCCGGTGAAAAAATGTTTTCATAACCAACAAAAATAAATTAATTTACTATAAATAAATTGGTAACATCACATTTTGAATGATAAAATTGAATTACTATCTTCTAACATTTTTACTGGTCTCCCCAGAATGAGATATGTTAAAGAGTGAGATTTCTCTTGATGTAGTTGAAATGGTTTTATCTTGACTAAATATAGTTATAATAATGATGGATGATTCTAAATCTTCCTTTTAGAGTTTATAGTTAAAACATGTGGTTGAGCTACCACAGGTGCATGAAAATCAACTACTTGATATGAATCTAAGCAAACATTTAGGATAGCCTCATCCCGAACTTTAATTTCATAAGAAATAAGAAATCAAAATCTTAAATACCTATTTTTTTGGGTTTCATTGTCTATAATGTCTCATATATCCATAATTATAACTTTTTATTATATGGTAGAAGGAAAACATGTAATAGATCATCCTAAAACCTCATCTGAAACAACTGTACGAGATGTATACCCTGAGTAGTATCCGGGTCTATCTTAACTTCTTCTTTTGAACTGACTGAAAACAACTTATTCAAGTAACAATTAAAGTTAAAAATACTTCATTTTAATACAATATCACTCATTGTTGTCAATTCATGAAAATGTGTGGTGGCGGTTTCATCCAAAAAACACAAACCCTACTAAAAACTAAGGTTATATACCTTACAAATGGGTATAGACTTACTGATTTTTTTCAACATGTAATATATACATCATAATATATCATTCCAAATTCAAAGGTTTCTCTATCATAAAAAAGTACAATAACAAAACATATTCAAAAAGTGTTTTCTCAAGCTCACTATTTCATTGTAAAATGGATGAATGGATGAACCTCACCAAAACTTTTCATTCAATTTATAGGTATTTTACAAGTTTCATTTCTACATCATGATTTCGAAAAAGGTATTTATTATTTACAGAGTGCTTACATAATTTCTTTCCATTAAGGGGGTTTCAAAATTAGAATGTCCTACATAAGAGAATCAGTGACTTCATCAATTGTAAAAGATGATATCGAAAATTATTTCTATTTTACTATTACTGTAACCAAATCCTTATTATCACCCAAATGAAATAAATCCGTTTCAAACTAATCTTATAATTATTTCTCATATAAAACTTTTTTCACTTCTTATTCAACATAAATTTTTATAATTAATGATTTATAACTTTCTTAAGAAACATATCCATACAATATAACTGGTTGAAATCAATATCTCTTCTACCCAATACATTATTGTGGTCATTAAGAACGTGGATATATTAAATGTTTCACCATATTCACTCTTATATTTTATCATTTTCAAAAGTGTTTTGAATGATTAAAGGATTCGGGAAAATGTTTTTAATATAAAGGGGATAAAGTTGCAAATGTTTTAAAGGATTTATATCATAGAACTGAATTACTTTTTTCTGGTAACCAAAGTAATTCTTAGAGGGATGTTATAGATAATCGGGATAGACTAACATATGTGTCCTATTGAGATGTGAAAAATATTCAAAATGGTGGTGCTAAAACTAAAAAAACAAAAATAAAATATTTAAAAAATATAAATTCATGTTTGAAAATAATTTAATTAAAAATAAAATCATTCAAAATTAAATATTCCAATTTAGAATTGATAAACTAAAACATTTCAATATGAAATAGTTTAGTAATTTTTTTAAAAAAATTATTTTCTATGAAAACAGATTCTATGTATATATATATATATAGCTTTTCATTCATTATTTCTTAAGATATGATGCTTTAAATAAATGTGATTCATTCTTGAATGGTTTATTGTATTTCATAAAATGTTGATAGCACTTTTGTTATTACATTTGATTGTAACATGATTGATATTGAATCCAAAATATATTAGATTTTATTTCATCCAGAACTCCTGTACACACTAACATATAACTGCAATATATTCAGATTCGACAGTTAAAAGTGTTACAGAGTGGTGTTTCTTACGAGACCATGATATTAAAAACTTATCAAGATTGTGGTATGTTAAGGTGGTTCTTTTATTATCTTGTCTCCACCCACAAAATTCCACATCTAAATATTAATTAAAATTTAAATATTATTTTTTTTGGAAAATGTTGAGAAAGGAAAATAGTTCCTTATAAATATGTAAAAATACTTTTAGTATGATTTAAATGAGATTCATTTGTATTAGATTGAAATCTTACACAAATACAAACAATAAAGCATAATGTAGAGCCTACTTGCAATGAGATAAAGAAAACATCCAATGATTCATCTATATATGTTATTGTCAATTAGTTTTCTAGATTCATCCATGTTGAGATTAGTATTAGGGTTTATTAGAGTTGAATAAGTCTCACTATCTTCAATTCCATAACTTTTAAGTAAATGAAAATTTTATTTTCTTTGGTTCAAAATATTACCTAAATAATTTGGATAAATTTAAAATCTATGGAAATGGTTTAACTCACAAATTATAATCATTTAAAATTCTTATTTCCTATGTTTTGAAAGATCATTACACATTTTTTGGTTGGTTGACCAAAAAATAAACTCATTAAGATATATTTACACAGGAAAAGTTCATTTTGAGGATTTTTTCTTGAAAAGAGTGGGGTCTAACAATTCCACATTAAAACCATTTAATAAGGGAAAATAAATTAATCTTCAATTCCATGCACGAGGTGCTTATTTAAGTCCTTAATGTTCTTTGGTATGTTTAAAAACTTAATTGTGAAAATAAGGGTCTACAAAATTATTTGGTTGTTCAAAATAAAATTTCTCCATTACAAATCCATTTATAAATTCATATTTATCATCCATATTATATAATTTTAAATTCATATAATATGTTAATGCTTGTAGGGTTTAAATTTCATCTAACATAGATAAAGGTACAATGGTCTCTTCATAATCTATCCCATATTCTTGATAATAAACTTTTGTAAATAATCTACATTTATTTCTAGAGATTACACCATGATCATCATATAAGTTCCTAAATATCTATTCAATTCTGATAATAGGATAGTTACATGGTCTATCGACTTATTCCAATACTTGTTATTCTTGAATTGGTTTGAATTTCCTTACATTACTAAAACCCAAATCTCATTGGAAAAATCTTCTTCTACAGTTCATGGTTCTATATGGTGAAACAAATAAATAATTATAAATGGGTTATTACATTTCATAGGGTTCTAACTCCTTCATAAAAAATTCCTGTAACTAATCTAGAGGATGGTCTCTAATGTTTCTAGGTTTTCTCAGTGAGACAATTTTTGGTTCACTACTATTGACCCTTACAATATTTTCTAAATTAGACATAAATTTCAAATCATCATAATGTTTATGGGTAAAAAGTGTTTTAGTTCCCATTTCCTTAATATAATTACTCAACTCATCACTTTGATTAATTTTGTTATCAAAATTCTCACTTTCATAAAACATCTCATGAGTTGACTCTTAAACAATCCTTGTCCTTTTTTAAAAAACAAAAAAATATTTGGAAGTAATAAAATAAACTAGGATGATACCTTCATTATATTTTGGATTAAATTTTCCAATACTTTCTTTGGTGTTTATAACATAAACCTTATATCAAAACACTTTGAAGTATCCTAACTTCTTTCTCTATTATTCCATACCATAAAGAGTGATTTCCTTAATATATGCCTGATTATAACTATATTAATTATATAGAATAATGTGTTAATATCTTCATCACAAAAACAACTAGGAATTATTTATTTATATAAAAATTTTCTAGAAATTTCTTTGAAGGTATTATTCCACTAAAACACACAATCTATTTAGTTTTCCTAGGAAAGAAATGGTGTGTTTAATACCCTATTCTGTGGAGAATTAATTAAATTCCTTATTCTCAAATTCACCTCCAGGATCAATTATTAAGAAAATATTTTTGACATATTGTTATTTTTTCAAAAATCTGAAAACATTAACAAAGACATAAAAAGATTCACTTTTAAATATCCTGAAATAAACCCAGGTAAATTTGAAAAAACAATCAACTAACACATAAACAAAGGATTTTCCAAAAAGCATTGTAGTTCTATTAGGTTTGAACAGATCAATTTGGAAAAAATATAGAGATCTATAAGTCAAAACCTCTTTAATTTATTTAAAAAATTATTTTTGTTTAATTCCCATTTAAAATTCATCACGTAGTTTCTTTTTATCCAATTTATGATTAGGAAAATAAGATATCAAATTTCTCATGGATATTTTTTTCAATGAAAAAATTATAGTGTCAAAGACTTATATGAAAAATGAATGATTAATTTACTTCATAATTAGAAATAATTTACATTTTTTTCTACATAACCAATTAATATATAATGTATAGTCATTATCCTTTATTGGTTCTATAAACTTGAGACCTTTTCTTTAAAACTAGGCAGTCATTGCTAAAAAAAATAAACTAAATGTCCATCATAAAAATGTTGGGGATTAGTTATCATATTTTATATGAAATCTTCAAAATAAATTCTATGTTGATGAGTACAGATCATGGATATCCTATAGATCCAAATCCAACTATATTTCCTTTTTCATTGTCACCAAATGTGACCTAGCATCCATCGATCCTTGACAGTGATTGAAAGATAGAGATAAATTCAATATTTCTTCTTGAACAACCACTATCCATGATCCATTTCACATTTCCATTTATGTGGCTAGTTCACTATATTGTAAAATTAAACAATTTTTTTTTGAAAATATGCTTGGTTCCTAAAATGTTATCTATAAAAGACTTAGGAAGATTAATCTGTTTGTGTTTTCCTAAAAACCCATTTATGAATTTCAAAAATGTTTTTTTAATGAAATAATTTTTTATTCTAAAAAACTAAGGATTTTTCATATTACAGATATATTCAATATTTTATACATCTTCGTAGTGAAAATAAATAACATGGGAGATATTTGTGTTCTTATAACTAGACACAAAATAGTTTTTATAAATTTTTTTCCATTAACCTTACATTTTTAATCCAAACATTTCATTTTTATGATTATTTTGACCAAGATTTTTTAGGTAATCCACCCCATTATTAAAAATACTTTCAACACCTTTGATATTTTGATCATATTTTTACAAGTTCTCAATTGTACTAGTCATTCCAGTTCATGATACAATAGACTTTTCAAAATTAATTTTAAAATATCGATTTTTATTATTTAAGTATTCATTTTCATTAAAATAAATTTATAGAATTTTTGAGAGATTTATTTTTATTTTCTAATATTTCATTCTTACTTTCTATCATGGTACAATACTCATTAAATTATTCATATGAGTTAATTTCATTTTTAGACTGAAACTCATGCTTAGCGAAAAAAAGTGTACCTCATATAAATGTTCTATGAAACACATATTATCTTTTGATTAGATATTTTAGCATCTGAATATGATATTTAATAGTCTCTAGAGTCTTCATAAGTAATTCTTGTAGCATTAATTACCTTATTTTATTTCATCTTATATCCTGCCTTTTGAAAAATAAATATTAAATTTTAAATTTTCCTCTAATTGAGTATAGTCATACTTGATTTTTCTAATATTTTTACACTCATAGAGTCTCACTAATATAGATTTTACACCCATTTTATTATACTTTTTAAAAGGACCATTGAAACCTATTATCATATTAGAGAACACTACAAACTTTCATGAAGTCTATTGAATTTCATCATTTGATTCTAAACTATTCAAAGAATATTTTTCTTCATATGATTTAGAAATCTACATATCAGTGTTATTCTTGTCATATCTATAAGTATAATCCTTAAAAGTAGCATTTTATTTCTTAACCATTATATATTATCATGCTTCATCTTTAAATTTTTCCTCATATATCATAAGAGTTCCAATGATATATTTTATTTTTTTAATTCAAAACCTCTATAGATTGTCTTATGGTAGTTGAGATTCCACTCCACTTTGGTGGTAAAACCCATAAAACATTAAATTATTTCTATAGATTAGTAGTTGGTTTTCATAGAGAAGAAACATTATTCAAAATTGTAGTGAGTATTCTATTTAAATGATCAATTATTTTCCCTTAATCCATTTTGATAGTTTTAAACATAATATTGGAATAATCATATCTTAGGGCCTTCAAATTTTATATACCTTCATAGGAAACCACTAGAGTGGTTCACATTTCAGGGTATATTTGAAATTGAAAAACATGGTTAACCTCATCTGGGCATAGTCCATATATTATAACATTCATATATTTAAAATTATAGACATAAATTTCATTAGAATCAAACAGGAATCGTTTCTAGTTGAATTTTATAAGGCATCATGGAGTTGAGAAAAACATTAAAGAAAATTTTCATCAAATAGCTAGTCATTCACACCATCCAATAACCACAATTTTCGATTTAAAAATATGGAGATATAACCATTTACAAACCTAATATATTATCATCCATATAATCCATTTGAATAAATGATACTTGACCTCAACCTTTGATAGTTGTGAACTCAATATTCATAAGATCTAATGCCAATTATTGTCCCAGAAAATGGATTGATGAAAAATCTAGAGGGGTGAATTGATTTTATGACAATTTATATACCTTAAAACCAACATCTTTAATGTATTCTAGATCTAATTTCTTACCTAACAAAATTTGGAAGAGGAAATATGAGAGATCAACGGAAAAAAGACTAAACATAGTAACTTTATAGGGGTGTGAGGAACAAAAATATCATTATCCTATACACCAATACTATACCATATGAGTATGCTGATTTTCACTATGAAATCTATTTTTTCAGTGTATCCCAGTGAATTTCAAGTAGTTTTTACTTGTTACAAAAGTTTAAATAGGTTTTAAACTGTTTATCCCTTTAAAAGATCTATCCACAACCATAAAACACTCAATTATAATGAGTGCTAACAAAATAGAGACAAATGAAATTTTAAGCACCATTGAATCACATAATAACATGATAAAAATGATAGAAAATAAAGACACATACAAAGAGGATGATATCTTCAAATCATAGCTTTGGGGGTCCTATAATTGAAATAAATAAACATGTTAGCACAAGTTGATAGCATTTTATGTTATTTGTTCTATATACCTGAATTTGTTTATGTTATTAGAGTTTTCTTATATACATGTGTAAGTTATCTCCTCTTTGTTGAAATAGTGGGTTCCCTAGAACCAACTATGCAGCAATTTTTGATTACCATATCATGTGTATAGTTTGCTATGCATGATGTTATCATACTATTATAGTGTAGACTTTTCTGCACCCACTATAATAATGGTAATGTATAAATGTTAATTATCATGTCGAGAGGTTATAAAAAATCCCAGGATATAATGAAAACCTTGAGATACAATGAAATTGATCTTAAATATATGTTCTATAGTCTAGATATATCTTACTGACTGAACAGAGTTGATGTCTGACTATCAGGTGTTGGGGGCTCATAAGCATCGGCACTTCTTCTCATGAAGTTTGCACTTGGTGATATCTAGTAGTGAGATCATGAGGACAGACCCATCAATAAGAACACCACATTTTTGGGGTGTCATTTGTTTTTCCTATCTACATATATGTGTATTGGTCTCCTGACTTGGGACTATTACCAATGTATGTCATTTGATTAAGTACTTCAATGCAAGATGAAAACCATGGCAGTGATGTCATGGCGAGGTAGTTTGTGTTGGGTGCGTCATTGGCAGTATGACATTGGCTGAATAGTCAAGAAATGATTTGTCGCTTCCAAGTTCAAGAAGTTTTATATCTCAAGACTGGTTGATCAAGATGGTTCTGCCTTCATAAGTCTTTGTCAAAAGAAGTAGAAAGTCAAATCCATCTGAATAGATCAAAAAATAATAAACCAATATAAGGACGATGATACAAGAGTGTGTCCTTCTTTATGAGATATTTAATAACAAAGAGATTATAGTACACAGTCAGTGTTCGTATGATGGTAGTCGTTGCTATGACTATCCTTATCTCTTTAGGGGCCATGATGGGTTTCTAGACTCTGCTCTTGGTATGTGGATTTAATTCACTACTATCAAGGTAAGGGCCTAGAGGGTCACACACAATAGCGTATTCAAGAATCCACCTTATTCAGTTGAATAGATATATGGACATAGTGTGCCCCGCCATGGGGTCTGAGTGTTGTCCATGTTATTGATCACCGATTAATTAAATAAATTCATTAATATTCAAATTATGAATATTTGGGATTGAATTTATTTAATTTATTTACATGTTTAGTAAATACGAGAAAAATATTAATCGAACGAATAATATTTTAATATTAATGGTTCGTTTAATATTAAGCGGGATAGCTATTCGGGTTAATTGACATGGTTTTATCACATAATATATCATATATATATATATATATATTACAAGAATGTGATAAAATAATAAATAATATTGGCACAGTTAAATTCATCAAAATTATTTATTTAGTGAACATTGAAATAAATGGGGGTCGGGGAACCCGACTGGGTATTTATCATCGTCTCTATAAATATAAGAGGAGGCTATCTCTTATGTTGTTCAAATCACTATTCATTCATTTATGTAATGAAAGTGGAGATTCTCTCTCTCCTCCCACTCTCAAGAGAGAGTAGCTCTCGATCCAAGAAGCTCATATCAAGATCTCTCTCATGCATCAAAGGCTTCTCGATGCGATGATCATCGGGACATTGAAAGCATCGTCGGATCACCACGCTAGCAGCCGAAGTTTGACGATCGATTTTCCAGTGGATTTTTAGAGCACGTTTGGATGATCTAGAGGGATCCTGTTTTGGATCCTTCAAGCAACGATCGTCATCAACTACTTGCAGTCGACCACATCTTAAGATTTGAAATGGGTACATTTTCATTTTAGTTTTGTTCTATTTACAATTTACACAAGATCCTCAGACCTCTCCGGGGCTGAGACCATCGGCGACAACATGTTCCGTCGTCCCGCTGACGAAAAATTTTAAAATCCCCGGCCCACCAGCTTCCGCTGCAGGCCCCGGAACCATACAGCGGTATCATAGGGATCACATAAATTTTTTGAGCCTATAAAATTAATTTATATAATATTAAGTATATGGTTCCAAAAATGGTCCTAGTGGTTCAAACCACGCTTCGATCTGATCTTGAACGGTGATGATATGACCAATTTAATTTTTCAGATTGGATCTAATTTTCGGTTTTTTCTCGGGTATTTAATTTTTCCCTCTTGAAGAACTAATCGTGTTTATTTTGAATTGATTTAGTTCATCCTAAAAAAAATAAAATTATGTGCAAATTATAATTTTATTTTATGATTTTCATAATAATTTTATTATTATTATCATAATAATTATTTTTTTTTTAAAATACTTTAATAATAATAAAATATTATTTTATGATAATAATTTTATTATTATTAATTATAATGACTAATTTAATAGCCTTTAGAAAAAAAATTTGGGTGGAAAAATACTTCAAAAGAATTATTCATTTAAATAAAAAAAGGGAGGTGGGATGGAAAAGAAAAAACGAGAAATTACAGGGGGGGAGCGGTGGGTCAAGAAAGCAAAAAAAAATGGAAGCAGGGATCCGAGCGGAACCCTCTTCCTAGCGCGGTGTGAAGCCCGCGGACACCCCCTGGCCGAGCTCCCCGATGACCTGCTGCACCATCGGAGAGGCCGCTGGACTCCTCACTCTAGCTGGCCTCCTCCTCCAATCCTGTGCCACCCAAACCAGAGGGTTTCCAGCTCCTCAACACAACAGTGGTACACCCACCGTCTACCATCCGCCTGCTCCCACTGAGAGTGCCACAACGCAGTAGGATGCTCACCTTGACCTTTGACTTCCTGTTGTGGCCGCAAACCCCACGTAGAACTGGCCTTGCACGCCGCATCTATCCAGCCCTCCTGGTCTCGACGCCCATGCAGGAGCCACTGCCTCCCACTAAGTGCCGCCCATCCAAGACCTCCCGTCTAAGTAGTCTGCTTCTCCTGGTGCTACCCCATTACACCTCCTCTCTTAAGAACGACAATCTACTGCCTAGGCTCCCTCCTTGCAATGCCACCCTCCAGGCTAGATCCCAGCCTCCTCCCAGTCCGACGTAACCTCGTCGTTGATCGGCACAAGAAGAGCGCCAGGCTTCAGCCACCCTCGGTCCCGAGTAGCGATTCACCCAGCCTCTGCACTGACCAACTCGCGACATCCTGACCGCTCCCCTAGACAACACCCCACCCCAGGTTCTCTGGCCTCCTACAGTGGCGCGACGCGTCTATCTCCCTCCCTTGATGTCCCGCACCCATCCAAGAGGTATTCATTATTTTGTCTACATGTAATTCCACAGAGAATTTTGGCGGTGAAACGATCCGGGCGGACCTGCCCAACCCGAAACCGGTTTGGGTGGATCGGTCTGGGCTAGTTTGACCATGCACGGACTCGTAGGGTGCTATGCGGGTTTGGCCCGACCCACACAGGCCCTATTGTGACATTTCAGAGACCATCCATTTAAAATTAATCAAATAAATTAATTTGGTTAATTTAATTTTAGTATTTAAATTAAATTAATTAAAATTAATTTTGGTTAATTATTTTAATACCGGATCATATAAATTAATTAAATTTTTTAATTAAATTAAATTACTTAATTAATTTAATTTTTTCATAAAAATTAAATTAATTTGAGGACCGATGATTAATAAAATTATTTGAATTATTAAATTCATTTAATTTAATTTAGATAACCCTCATCGTTATTTAATGCATTTTAATTTTATCGTGCTTTATTTTACCCGTCTTCTGGTCTTAAGCATCGACTCGTGTATGTTTCCTTTTATTTAATTAATTATTTTAATTGTGTGAGATGATTGAAATTAAATAGATGGTCTATGCATCATCTTTATTTTTCGGTTAAAATGTATGAGGACCTGCGCACCCAATATTTATATGATGTACATTTATACCAAAGTTCCCCTCACCTACGCATGAGTAATTTTGTACTTAGGATGAAGATGATGAACGACGTGGACCCCGCCAAAACGAGGAGGTGCACGTTCATCAAGACGATGCAAGATGACACACGGACCCTACCAAGATGAGGCGGTACTCCAAGACGTGACGTAGACACCACCAAGACAAGGCAATGTTCCAGAAGTGAAGCAAACATACAAGACCATGGGCTAGATGCATTTTGAGTCAAGGATTGACTAAGGTATGATGCCCCTTAAGTCATTTAGATGCTCAAGACTAGTTGGGTAGTAGTTTAACCTTTATGACTTTATTTATTATTTTATGCATTTTATAATAGTGGGAAAATACAAAAAATAATAGATAATAAAATGAAAAAAGAAGTGGTGTGTGTTTTTTCTATTAAAGTTTTTTTGTGAGCACGACAACATAGATGAAAATGTTTAATAGAAATAGATTACATTCATCGAGAGTGAAAAACAATAAAACCCTCAAAAGAAATATTAAGTCACAAGGAACCTTCCATCTTTCAAGTTTGAACAAAACCGAGTGTTCGATGTGTCGGTCATGCCTTAGATAAGGGTGCCTCTTACTACCGGAGAGTTCTTATTCGTGTGGTGGGTCGACTTAACTAAAATTGCAGCAAAGAAATATCCATATCAATCATTTTTTAATTTTAGAGGCAAGCGTTGAGTAAATCAGAAAATAATTTTTGAAGTTGAGACTTCACTCAACAGATCAAGGAACCGCAAGTTAATATGGTTGGCCAGCCAATAGCCTACCTTGGACCCTCCGAGTAGTGACTTAGCCATAACATATAGACTATGGGGGAGGTTCAAGGATCATTGCCTCTAGAATAATCAAGATTATTTGTATTCTTGTACAGAGGGTTTCTAAAATTCAAAAAATTAGTGGGAGACATTTAATGATTAAATAAATTGAAATGTCACATTAGGTAATCACATAAATGAAGAATCTGATAAAGTATATTTGTAGAGAATGAGAAGTAATACATTAATAAAAATTTTGGATTAATATTGGACATAGTTAATGTCGAAACAAGCACGAAATTCAAAGTGTAGTATAGACGCTTGGGCACATTACTACCATAATGAAAATTCAAGGTGCTTGTGTCCCAACCTGTTAAACCACTTTAAGAAGCACGGGTGTAAAATTGCATACAGGAGACTCATGAACAAAGCATATGATGGATCTATCATAATGCAATCATCAACATCTATTGTTAGTTTCGATCTCTACATCTTGACTTGGATGATGATCACATGTAGTCTCATCTCCAAGATCCTTTCGAGGAGAAAGTGAAGCAAGATTTGAATGTGATGATTGCACTCGGTTTGTGAAAGTGAAAGACAGTTCATAATCATGCATCCCATTCTTATACCTTTTACACCCAATTTCTGTAGCTTCGTTTAAGGGTACAAATGAAAAATATAGAGTATGCACTTCATTACCTTTATGGTAACATTCGACAAGTAATAAGAATATTGGAGTAAACTACATCTTTAATTATTATGGTGAATAATTGAAATACAAGGCGGAAAGGCCTATGAAAAGTTATTCCAATGGAACCTGCATCCTGTATTTCAGTGAAAAGAGGTTGGTTATTTAAAAGGAGGTTATTTTCATCACATAATAAATTTGTGGACGTTTAAAAATGCAATAAACTAAAATACTAGAAGTAAGTACCAGCGTCTCGTTCAGTTAATATTCATCAAATAAAAGTATTGTTTCTCACATACTTATAGGGTATTAAATACAATATTCTTTACACATATATGTATACAGTAACCAAGTGAGTAGAGAAACATTACTAGAAGTAAAGAGACTTCTCCAAGTAGCTGAGAAAGGGTGATTCCTAAGTCAGTGGTGAGAAACACATAACTTCTAATTCCCAAGTGATTGATTCAAATTGAACAAGTTGTGGAGTATAACCAATAACATTTATCTCATGTGCCCATTTGGACATGAAGAGACATCATTCCATTTTTTTGGAATGAATTTTGTTTTTGGTAACATACCAAACAAATAGTTCACTACTACTTGAATCAAAGGCAATACATGATGAATATAAAATTGTAAGACCTACCCAGTTGTGGCAATATGATTCTTTGTCAAGTAAAACTAAAATTGGATTTCAAGAATATAACTAGTATGGTATTTAGGCTCGACATAGCTAAACACCTTTGGTATTACTGACATCCTTAGTTTTGACAAAGAAACCTTTATAAATAAAGGTATGCCACAAAGATTTCAGAATTAGTTCAACAAGATAGTGTGAACTATTCTGAAGAAAAGAAATAGGTAAAGACACTTCATATGTTTCTTTTAAGTCATTAAGGAATGTTCTAGTGAAGTATATGTTTGATAAGAAGATATGAGTTGCTTCAGATTGACATACTGGAGAATATCTTGACCAAACTATCATCGATCATGATAATGTAGCATGGAGTAATTCCTAAACACATGTTTCCTTATCTACATCACCGTATTGATTTTCATAAGGAGGATTATTGACAAGTCTTACATATTAACATTGATCAATAAAATGTAGCATGGAGAAATTCCTAAACGCAAATTTTAAACATCAAAGTTATGATGTATGTTGAATCAATGTTACAACCAGCATAAACATCCATTATATTTCAAGATGTTCTCTGCAAATAATGACATAAACCCATAATAAATATTCTAACTAGAATGAAAAATAGATACCTTATGATTCATAGTATGATGAAAGTCCATTATTCCATAGATCATGTGTTAGGATGCAACGAGTTTGTTAAAAACAAACCTGCATCAATCTAAACACATTGTGCATCTAAGGTAATTATCCTAACAGTTTCTTAGGATATTACCTAAATACCTAAGATAAAAGAGATGTTTTCCTATATTAGACTACATTTCTATACAAGGGTTCACATTTCTATTATAGATAGTGGGATCTGAATTGACTTAGACTTAGTCGACGCTTGAGAAGCATGAAGGGTTGGCATAGGAACAAGTTCCACAAGTACATGTGGAATAGGTATGTTCCAAAGACACATATTGCGTAGGAAGAATGAAACCATGGGGATGTCTTTTATACTCACCACAACTGGTGATATATTATTCATTAAGAATAATAAATCCTTCAAGTAAGAAGTTTAAGGCAAAGAGCTAAGATTGGAAAGATCAACTAAAATTCAATAATGGATTCCATGTATCAAATTGAAAAGGTGCATATAAATTGAATACTGCAGTGGGTATTCAAATGAGAAGATACATGGATGGTACACGACTGGTACCAATAAGGCTGGACTGATTATTCCGAGTTAGTACGCTTAAATATATTAGAATTTTACTTGTCATAACTAACTTCTAAGATCATTTTATTGGTCATTGGATATAAAGATCATCTTTCGTGGAAGGTGCCTATACGACGCAACCAGAAAGATATGAGGACCTCATATGATGCCAATGAACGTTGCAAGTTACTAAAATCCAATTTTGGATTAAAGTAAGCAACAAGATCAGAGAGCATTCATTTCAAATCAATATTTGCCTTGTGTATACCAAAGGTAAGTGGGAATGCCAATGTTTTCCAAGTGAAATATGTTCAGAAACATATGGAAAAGAGATCCTGATCATACAATTAGATAAGATTAGAATAAATGAAATTCTCTATTGATTGAATTAATTTAGCAACCTAAGTTCTAGAGAACATGATCTACTGAGGTAGATCCATAGGTTTCTTGGTTCTAGTCAATATAGTACATATAGTGACATTGTATTGCAAATTTCAAGTTGAAACAATTCATGTTCAGAATTGTTTCCAACGTCACATGGCTTAATTTCTCAATGTTCACATGTTCAGAGCATGGGTAGAGATTAATGTTGTGAATTGATACCATACACAACAACGATAGATCAATCACATATGCCATATTATGTACAATAATCAATATTTCTAGGATATACTTTATTGTAGGTAGATATCAATTATTTCTAGGAGCACTGAAAGTGATGTTGTCAGAACTATCATCTTATACTTTCGAAAGTACAAATGATATGTACCGGGAATATGGAGAAGAAGGTATACTAGTTATTGTGGGACACATGATAGTAATCCTTTGATCAATATGATATAGTATCACTGTTATGAAAAGGTGAAGAGTGAGTCAATCTCATGAAAGATAGTGGTAGCCGTATCTACAAATATCGAGTACGTTGTAGCTTCTAAGGCATCTAAGAAGCACTTTTAACTCGCAATGATTTGTTCAAGTTTTTGGATTCGCACCTAGTGAGAAAACTATAATCATAATGTAAATTATGATTTTATTATAAGCCAATTGGTCAAGTTATGAAAATGGAAAAAAGTAATATACCAAGGGATACCTTATCTTTAGAAGTTTTACTCAAGTAGATGAGGTCACATATAGTAGATATGCTACATGGAGAGAATGTGGCTGGCCCAGCAGTTAAATCCATTACTCAGCAAATGCATTATATTTATCATGTGAGTAGCTAACATGTTTAGTTATAATGTTGGATCTAGTGCATGTGGGAGTGTTGAAATAGTAGGTTCTCTAGACCCAACTATGTAGTACTTTTATATTACCATATCATGTGTACAGTTTTCTATGAATGATGTTATCTCACCATTATAGTGAAGACTTTTCGGCGTCCACTATAATAATGGAAATGTCCGAAGATTAATTGTCAAATCGAGAGGTTATAGCAGATCCCAGGCTGTAATGAGAACCTTGAGATACAACATCATTGATCTTAAATATATGCTCTATAGTCTAGATACATCTTACTGATTGGACACAATAGATGTCTGAATATCAGGTGATGGGGATCATAATCATTGAGACTTCTTCTCATGAAGTATCAATTGGTGATCTCTAGTAGTGAGATCATGAGGATAGATTTGTTAATAGGAACACAACAAGTTTTGGGTGCCATTTGTTGTTCCTATCTACAGACATGTGTATTGGTCTCCTGACTTGAGACCATTAACAATGTATATCATTTGATTACGTACTTTGATACAAGAAGAAAACTATGGCAGTGATGTCGTGGAGAGGTAGTTTGTGTTGGGTGCGTCGTTTGTGTTATGACATTGGCTGAATGGTCAAGAAAGGATTTGTCTCTTCCAAGTTCAAGAAGTTGTATATCTCAGGCCTCATTGATCAGGACAGTGCAACCTTCATAAGTCTTTGGACAAAGTAGTCGAAAGGAAAATCCATCCAGATAGATCAACAAATAATAAATAAAGATAAGGATGATGACAGAAGAGGGTGTCCTACTTTATGAGATATTTAATGATAAAGAGATTATAGTACATAGTCAGGGTTCGTAGGATGGTAGTCATTGATATGACTATCCTTATCTCTTTAGAGGCCATGATGGGTTTCTAGACTCCGCTCTTGGAATGTGTATTTTATTCACTGCTATCTAGGAAAGGTCCTAGAGGGTCACACGCAATAGCGTATTCAAGAATCCGCCCTATTCAGTTGAATAGGTATATGGACATAGTGTTCCCCGCCACAGGGTCTGAGTGTTGTCCAAATTATCAATCACCAATGAATTAAATAAATTCAATAATATTTAAGTTATGAATATTTGGGATTGAATTTAATTAATTTATTTACATGTTTTGTAAATACGAGAAAAATATTAATCGAATGAATTTTTTTTAATATTTAAGGTTCATTTAATATTAAGTGGGATAGCAAGTTGAGTTAAATTACTCAGTTTTATCACATATTATATATATATATATATATATATATATATTACAAGTATGTGATAAAATAATAAATAATATTAGCGTAGTTAAGTTTGTCAAAAAAAATTATTTAGTGAACGTTGAAATAAACGGTGGACGGGGAACCCTACCGGGTATTTACCAATGTCTCTATAAATATAAGAGGAGGCTCTATCTTATGTTGTGAAAATAACTATTCATTAATTTATGGAATGAAATTTGAGAGCCTCTCTCTCTTCTGTCTCTCTAGAGAGAGAAGATCTCGATTCAAGAATCTCGAAACAAGATCTTTCTCATGCATCGAAGGCTTCTTGATGCGGTGATCGTCGGGATGTCGAAAGCATCGTCAGATCGCCGTGATAGCCCCCAGAGTTTGACAATCAACATTCTAGAGGATTTTTAGAGCATGTGTGGATGATTTAGAGGGATCCTTATTTGGATCCTTTAAGCGATGATCACCATCGACTAGTTGCAGTTGACCGCAGCTTCAGATTTGAAACGGGTACGTTTTCATTTTAGTTTTATGATCTTTACAATTTACCTGAGATCCTCAGACCTCTCCAAGGCTTGGACTATTCGCGACGACAAGTTCCCTCGTCTTAACGATAAATTTTTTAAAATTTATGGCCCACCGGCTTCTGCTGCGGGCCCCAGAACCTAACACTCTATGCAATTTATAAATTTTAATATTTATATATCCTCTTTTATTTTAAACTTACTTATACTAGGTAATGAGAAAAATTGAATGAAAATGATTAGAAAAGTTAATAATATAGGTTTATTATTTTATGCATCCCATTCCAAATATAGACTAACTTATGTGGTGGAAATGTTACAGATATTATTCTTTAAAACTTTCTATTCTTGAAAAAATGTAACTTTTTCCAAATCAAACTTTCCTTATTTATACAAATCCTTTTCTGATGCGGTTAAAAACATTAATAGACTTATTGAGATATTATGATGAAATTATAAAAGTAATCGTGATGATCCTTAAAATATAAGAGAATCATCTAATAGAAGTATTCTCATAATATATATTTCTTATAAACTACGTAACATAAAATAATTTATATCTTTCATGGCATAAAATATCAAGATTTCGAAGCTCATATAAGATAAATTCATTCTAATAGAAATCATTTTATTATCATAAGATAATTATTATTTATAAAATAATTTCTTACTAGCATAAGATAATCAATTTACATGGATTTATTTGATTTTATAAAGGTAATTACTATAAGAATTTACATTTCATAAGATAAAAGACTTCTCATAATTTATTTCTGAATGAGCTTCCATGATTTGAACAAATGGAAGAATAATTTATTTATCTATAAGATAAAATACTTTATTGTGAACTTAAATAATCAAGGAATATACTGATTATAATCCATAAGATAATCACATTATGTGTAATATAGTCACTCAGAATAATATAAATCAAATAGTTAAAAGCTATATGAAAGGATTCCTTTATATTCTCCTAAAATAAATTCCCTTAAAATAAATAACTCACTTTTTATAATATGAAAAAACATGAAAAACATAAAATAAACTCATTAGAATAATCATATGGATTTTTTGGATCATCAAAATCCGTTTTTTTTGGAAATTTTGGAATTACATAAGTATGTCCAATAACCTTGCCTCTAAAACACTTGAACCAAGTAAATGGTTCTCCCTCATAGCACCTTCTCTCAATGATCCTGGATCAATTCCATCCACTCCATCAACGTTGTTTCATGCTTGATGTCCAACTATCCCCATTCAATGACATGGGAGTCATCGTAAATATAGTGATGTAGTTGAGATATGTGGAATACATTGTGAATATTGTCTATTTGTGGCAGAATTTACAACCAATAAGACATATCACCAATGAAACCCATTACCTCAAAAGGTATAACAAATCGGATGTAAGAGATTGCTACCCTTAAAAAACCTCTACTTCTTATGTTGTGAGGTGAATCCAAATAAAATATTATCTCCAAACATAAACTATAGGGGCCTACTATAGTGATTAGTATATGACTTTTTTTGATTCTATGCTGATTTATTCTTCTCATGAACAACGTGAACCTTCTCTGTTGTGATTTGTACCACATTGAGACTGAGAATTGATGACTCCCCAACCCTAGCCTAGCACAATAGAGAGTGACATAAATTCCAATATAAATACCAAAATGGGGCCATGCCTATGGATGATTGATATTTTTTTGTCAAAATATAAAACCAATAAAGGAATGTGTTTTCTCTAAGATCTTCCAAAGCCTTTGATACAAATCCACCAGATATCCTCCGACATCTGGATAGTCTGATTCAATTGTATGTCCATATGGTGGTTTAAAGAAGTGATGTGTTATACATGTGTGTCAAAATAATGATGAAATCTTTTCCAAAATCATGAGTTAAAATGAGAATCAAGATCCCAGACAATTGAACATGGGACTCTAAGAAACCACATCATATCATCTACATACCTCATCACCAAAAAATATAAATTTTACAACTCTTTGACAACTATGAAGTGTGGAAACTTTCAAAACATATCCATGATTAACCAAATTGAATCAAAACCTCCCTAAGATATGGGTAACCCTATGGTAAAATCCATTGACATGTCATCCCATTTCAACTCAGGAACATCCAAGGGATGAAAAAACCATCCAAGAACATGACATTGTACCTTAACTAGCTGGAAAACTAGACATTAAGCCACAAAATCTACATCCACCTGTTCCATCCCAGGACCCGAAAATAGAGTCCTCGATCCATATTACATATTACATACTCTTGGGTATACTACCAAAGGATATTTGTGAAACTCATTATTAACTTCCATGAGCATAACTACTAGAAAAATACTTGTTTCCTATGAAACATCATCCAGTTCTGACCATTCTCTCACCATACCTCTAGAGAATTACTATAGACAATAGGATCATGTTACCTAGGTCTCTAAATCTTCCCATTGAGCCTCCTCCATATGATAAACCAAATAATACTGCACCATTCTCTAAAATAAGAATCATCGACCATCAACCACACTTATATCTATGGGTAGGGTTTCCAAATCCTCCATCACCTTCCAAGAATATATAGACTATTGAAACACCTATTTCTAAGAATTATTACTCAAAGAATAATCCCCAACACTTACCATTCTTGAGTTATAAGAGATATAAAAGTCATAATCCTCATAAAACTCTATCGACCATTATTTGTATAGATTATTGTGCTATTGATAAAAGATATACCTCAACCTCATATAATACATTGAGACAAAAAATAACTCCCTAATGAGGTAATATCACCACAAATTCAGTACAAACACAATCGCTTCTAGATTCAGGTCATGGGTGGTATTGTTAAGCCCATTGGTATATAAATACCACAAACCAAAATATATTAACACCCTATAATGCATCAAGACAGATTCCTAGATGATTTGGTAAGCATCAAAAAACACCTCAAACATCAGCCTTTCAACTGGAAACTGGAGCGTTTGAGAAATAATCAATTTCCCCTGCAGGTAGTCGAATGCTTCCTAACACTAACTAGTCCAAATAAAATTTTTTGTATTTTTGAGTTAAATATCTTTATTGGGATTTAATCCTTGAGATGTCTGATAGAAATATCCAGTAATAGCTTTTGAGAATAAGGAAACTACAAAAAATTACAAAATTATTTGGTACTACCCATGAAATAATTGGCTTGATCATTGATGGTTCTAAGGACACCCCGTATTAGGACACCACATGCATATGAGAATGTTCCTATAATGTTTACAACTTTAAATTGAAAAACATTCCATATATCTGGTGGTTCCAAAGAACTTGAATGCCAACTTTTTGATGATTGACATGATTCTCCTTTGACTTTAATTAGATCAATATGTCATCAATGAACATCACTGTAATATGGTATTTGAGTTCATGGTACTTGGATTTCATGATCCCCATGAACACATCTATGGAATTCATGACACTGAAAGTCATAAACATGAACTCAATGTTCCCATTCATATAACAGATGGTAGCCTTCAGGATATTTCCCTCATTTACCCTCAATTGGAAATATCTATACTATAAATAGATATTATAAAACCAATTATAGCCTCTAAAATAGTTTAATAGATCATATATAAAAATAAGTGGTTATTTATTCTTGATCTTCACCTGATTCAACCTCCAATAACTGATATACAACATAATTCAACCATCTGACTTCTTATAGAATAACACTAGAGAACCATATGACAAAACATTAGGATAAATAAACCCCTTCTAAATAAAATCTTGTATATGAATCCTCAAATCTCACAAATCATAGTGTTACATCATATAAGGATACATAAAAATTAGTTAATCACAATGATATATAAATATCCCAAACACAAAACCACATTGAGGGTTTAACATTATAAAATCCTCAGGAAAATCATCCAAAAACTACCAGAAAACAATGTAAACCTCCACTAGGCTTGGACCTATTGATTCCACATACAAATAAACCATCAATGAACTAAAGTGATATAAATTTATACAACCCAACTGGTAACTCTTATAACCAATAAAAACTATATTTTTTTACACTCATTTGAATCGTGACTCTCTTTTGGTAGAAGTAGATAATAGAACACATAGAATACAACTAATTCACACCAAGATTGATATCATGTGTCTCCATATATAGTAATAAAATGTTCATACAGTACTTATGGGTTCCCATAATTATTTTATTCTCCTGAAATAAATAAAACAAGTTAGTCTGGCTTTTGATTAGAATATTCAACACCAGGTGCATGATATGACTCTCTACAACATGACCCAGAATGTAGACTAGATATTGTGAAAGATAGGAGTGTGAAGCTACTGACTTAAACAAAGGACAAACAATTTTACTTTAAAATATGATCATAGATCGAATAATATATGACCCTTATAGCACTTCCACCTCCACTACATGAAACTGACCAGAACCTGATCTTATTCCTATCTTATAATGATCACCTCCATGGTTGGAATAAGGATTATGTCCATGAACATGAGGAATATCATGATGTCATCATCTAACTCCCCTCTATGGAGAATAAGTCTGCTACTGAAATAATATCACAGGCTGTTTCCACTGAGGCTAATACTGAAACTATCAACCTCTATAAAACTCAGCCTAAATAATTAATTGGAACATATTTTGATGAGCCTGTGAACCCCATATATAAAACACAATAGTCCAAATCTGATAGGAAAATTAGGGAAACCACTGGACCTAGATGTTTGGAAAGGATTATGCTGAGGTTGATTTTCTGATAGTTGAAACCACGAAGGCCTTGGTGCATGAGACCTACCTATACTATTTCTGCTCCTAGAGGAACCCTGTTGATTCCCCTCTCACTCTAAATCTCTTCTTGAATTCAACATCTAGATCAACTCCACATTCTTATGAATATTCACATATGTTGTAAATATAAATGGAGTAAGTGCATACTAGATCAAATGATGATGTTCCTCCTAGAGATACATCACTTTGGACTCCTCATCATATATAATGTTTGGGAAAAAATGTTGTAGATCCTTAAATATAATACAAATCCTCCATGTAGAAATATTCCACTATTGAATATAAAAGATATCATACCTCTCCACTTACCTCATTGTTGATGAAAGGAACTCTTCCAAAAACTATTTTTATAAGTTGACCCATATAACATCTATCTAATTCCACTCCCTGAGGTATAGTTTCCACCATTGGTGTATAGGTCCTTGAATCTAGCCAAATTATATAAGTCCTAATAATCCACCAGTTCTCAAATAAAATTTAAGTTTATCTGAAGAACCTCCAACTAGATATCTGTCTCTAGATCGAAAACATTTCCCTCATTCTTCCTAAATTCCTATCACTAGAAAGTTCATAATAGTTTCTTCCAATTATCATCCTCCCCAATCAGATCAACCCTCTAGAAACCATCCATATCAGACTACTGATCTTATACCACTTAAAACAGATATGGATGATGAACATTGGCTATATCTCAAAGGGAAATAAATATTACATAATCTTGGTAGTGTGAAATTTTATTTATATTTATTCATTTAAACTACCATAACCAAAACCCCCCAATTCAAATGAGAAAAAAAGTCAATCATTATACATGTACCTCTACTAGGTATCTACCTTGTAAGTAATGTCACCTCATTTGGTCATTAATTAGGCTCATAATCATTTCATCAAATCATGGGGGGGGGATACAATCCCTTATCCAAACTAGTCATTCCCAGTCACTAGCACAAAATAGATCCACAAACACCATTTCCTCACCAGCCCTTGCAATTATCATAGTGCCTAACTCCAAACACCATACCATTCCTCATCTATAAGATCTAATACCACTCCCTCATGTCCCCTTACCACCAATGACCCTTAATTAATAGCTCTAGTTTTTTATTAGTCCTTTGAATATTCATATTTATATATATGGGTTATTCCTTAGAGTCAGCACGATGTTTGGTTATCTAGAGACACCAAAAATAATATATTATAAATGTTAATAAAATTATTTTATGCATTAACATTATTTCAATTTAAATTCGTTCCCCAATTTTGGGGCCTTTGAAGGGAAATCTAAGACCATGAGTGATTCTGAAATATGGGGTGTACAATAGGTGTGACAAAAAGTTTTTCGACGATGGACATTCAGTTGAGGTAGTAGTTGGCATGTGGATTTTGTTTATAAATTAATTTAATAACATTATCCTAGAATGATCCTCTATAAATTGATTCTTATTGTGTTTCACTAGGGTTATCCAGATAACCTAAGGAGGATTCGAAGAGAGTATTCTTTATTGAAAAATCATGATCAATGAACAACAACCATTCTATCAAGGTAAATCGAATGGTAGGATTCGAATGCATTGGGTCTTCTTTTTCATTAGTTAATTCATTCTTCTCCAACACTCAATCATAAATCATGATAGTTCTCATTAAATTTGGTTTCACCCATTTGAATAAATATTAATTCTGGATTTATTATCTTCTTTATTTTTCCTTTGATTTCCATTCTTCGCAGGAGCCTCAGTGAAAATTGATTTTTTGAACCAAATTAATTTTTTATTCCATGATTCTATTTCTTGCTTCCTAGAATTATGAATATTTTACCTAATAACATTATCAAATGATGGATTCACATTTTTCTTGTACATTTACCCCACTGATCAATGTGTTCTTCAACATTGGACCATGTGATCACTATTTGATCATTCCAAGGTTGGTTTGGGTATGATTTAACCCCTAGATTCAAGGAAGTTGAGTGAACAACATGTAGATCGACAAATTTTTGATATATTGAGGCCCTATGTGCGATTCAGGTGATTTATACTTGTATTTTTTTTATCTTTAGTGGCAATGGGAGGATATGGTTGGCAGTAAGACTTCGTACGGGGGATCAAATTTTTGATTTTAAGGCACCAAAGGCTAGTGATAAATATTTTTTATTGGACCCCTCTATTTTTAGTGTTCAAACACTATGTTTTGTGGGGGTGATCATGGATGATAGATGAACGCATTCTATAATTTCCATTGGCTAAAAATATTGTGATTTTAGTAGAGATAAATATCACACATCTTGTATACCCCCCAACTTGTTGTGTAAACTAGTGCATGTGGTTCAACATGTACTTCAGTAGTACATGAAAATAGACACTTCCTGGTACACAGGCACAACTAGAGTGTAATGACCAAAACTATCATTAATGAAAATTCATCTTGATATAGTTAAATGTATTATTATGGTTATATAAAATTATATCTTCCTTATTTTTATGTTTTTGGATTTTAAAATATCGTTAAGAATTGTGACCGTTGCTAATATAGCCATTAAACAGTGATCACATGATTAGTATAAATATAGGGCTTTAGAAAATCCAATTTACTCAGACAAAGGAAGCAATGGCCTCATCCAATAGACTTTCCCCCAAAAAATCCCATTTTTCAGATCTTAGAAATGAGGTTGTGTCATTGGGCTTCACTCTTGACCAAGCCCAAGCTGAGCATGAACACATTAAGCTTGAGTGGAACCGACTATGGGAGAAGTGGAAGTTAATAGAGACTTCCACCCAAGCGATGTTATCCAAGCCACCCCAAGAGCCTGTCACCATTGCACACCTTACCCTTCGGTCTTATGCGGGTGTTATAAGGGGCTATTTAATAAGACCCCAACACTATGACTATATACATTATTTTTGTATAATGAATGTTTATTCATTTTATTATTGTTACTTTGTAAATAGTTTTTAAAACACAAATAGTATTTTTTAGTTAATATTCAACTAAGAAATAAATTTTGATGAATTAATGGATTTTTTAATTAAATAATATTTTATTAAAATATTATTAATAAATTAATTTTTATTGAATATAAATGATCATACAATTTTTATGAATACAATTGTAATTTTTATTAAGGTTTGAAAGCTGTTTTTTTCCAAACCCATGAATTTTCGATAAATGTCAGTTTTTATTTTTAAAGTAAAAAATTAAAATATTTAAAATTTATTTAGATAAAACTAATATTATTTTTGGAATCATTCCATCAAAATTATCCAATGGTAAATTTTTCCTAATTTTTTGAGAAAGTTGAATTTTAGGGTAAAAATTAAATACCGTTTAAATATATAATGTGTTTTATGACATCATAATGACCCAATAGTGATTTAATAAAATAATATAAACACTATTTTTGGCCCATATATTTTTTCCATTTAAATAATGTGATTTTAGGTTTGTTTTATTTTTTTACAAATCTTTAGTGGACCCTTCAAGGCTTATAAAACATTTTGTCTTTTTAAATTGTTTTCCTTGAGAGTGTGACTCACCTCCACATAAAGAACCCTATTATTTTAAGAAGTTCATCCATTGGCCTTAAAAAATATTTTTTCTCACTACCCTTTGGAAAAAACCATGGGCAATAACCATGTGCCGGTATGTGGTTTTGATTAGTTTAATGTGAGGTATCCCAAACCTAAATAATAAAGAATTTCATCTCCTTTCCTATATAAACCCAGCCAAGATCTAACTTCCTCTTCACTCAAAGCCTTTAGATTTATACCAACCCATTCTTTCCCTTCTCTATAATCCTCTAAAGGTTCCCCAAACTCCCAAGAATCCTCTATGAATCCCCTCCACTAGCTTTCGGGATCACACTTCCATGTAAGGGATTTCTGCCTTTCGCTTTTTATCCTTGTTTCTTAACATTGTTATAACCTTTTATCATCAATTATAAATGTTGGGGTATGATTTTTCACCTAACCCATACTGACCTATTTATTTTTTAATGATTATATACCCCTTTATCTCTCATTAAATTCCTCCCATGTACACCCGTTACTATGCTGAAATTCTGAAAGGAATTTCTCTCTCCTCATTTACATTCAAGCAATTATTTTGTATCATGAATCAAAATTCCATTACAATTGTTGAGACATGTATCTGTATTACCCCCTTAATGTCCATTTCATTTACATATGATGATACACCCTTTTATATCACATAAACCATTTTTATGAATTCTTATTTCACGTAGTTATGTAGTCGAAATTGCACAATCATTTTTCCAAGCCAAAGTCATTGTGTAGTGAATACCATGCCCATTTATCTATCAATGGTAGTCACCGTTATTCACATTTACTTATTTATTATATAGTTTCATTTATTAATTCCACATTCCTTTATCGTGGAATAAAGGATGATTTTTAATGAATCCATGTTTTATGATCCTTGTGGCACACTTATGCAAGAAATAAAATGTTTAAAGAGGGTGCGCCCTCATAGAGATCCAATGCATTATGTAAAAAATAGTATCATGATAAAACATGTGCAATGAGTGTTGAATTGTGGTAATTCAAGTGAAATGAGGGTTTACTCTTGATTCATGTGCAATGAGGGTTTACTCATGCCCCATGTGCTATGAGCCCTGGCTCATGCTAATTCCATCTTAAGTATTGTTACCACATTTCCATGTTATGATTATCATGATTTATCAAGACTTTATGTTCATGTTTCTCTTGTGCTCCATTAATATTCCAATTTCCTAACATGTATTGAAATATTCTTGTTATTTCTTGTTTACTCCTGTTCTGGTCTTTATAGATCACCCTTTTCTTATGCATGACCTCAGGTTATCCCATGAAATGCTAAGTACGAGGGAATGTAGTTGTCTTGTAAAAGAAGGTATCAAAGTGATGTTGTATTATATGTTTTAAGATGTTATGTAATATTCCTAGGCCCTAAAGACACTATACCTCCTGATATTCTATGTTGTATCAAGTGAAGGTTTTATGTAATAAGTCATGTTTAAGTATGAAATAAAAAATGAGAGTTGTTGTAGTTGGTATCATAGGATAAGTTTAGTTATTTTTTGGGATTAGAATTAGAAAGTCCTAGTGAAATCCTTAGGGATAAGACAAAGTATATTAAAAACATCCCTAAATTTTAGTGAGTATTGATTAAGTGTTTTATCGAGCAAATACATCCCTGTCTGGATACAAGCAGGTAGAGGCTACACTGGCACAGATGTACCAAGGTGTGAAAACCCCGACAAGGAGTTTCGAGCTTGACCTGGGGTTTTTGAGTAGATGACAACGTGCCTTAGTGCACTCTAAATTATGAAACTCCCATGGGATATGCATTGGTAAATTAACAAACTTAGTATGAACCATTGTTAAGGAAAAAAAATTCCCCTAAGAATATATGTTAGAAAGTAAATCATGGATAACATAGATTGAAGCCCATAGATTCATATATTAAGGAAAAAATAGATATTTATAAGTCATCTATTTTTGGATTACCCTTTATGTGTTACCCCAAATGTAACACCCCAAGCTTCCACGGTATGCTTTTCTTTGAATAATATAGTAGCGTGTATTGTACGCAACTTCGAGTTCTAACACACACCACAACCAATCAATCTAGCCGTTATGAATAGTAATACCCAATTTTTGAAATTTTATAAATATTATCTTTCAAAGTGGACTTCATTTTTGGATTTGGAATATCGAAATTATCTTAGGGTGAATTTTTGGTATTTTTCTGAAAACTTTCAATTTTTGATGAATAGTGAATAAAACATAGTTATAGTTTAAAACCGAATTTTTAATTAAATAATTATTTATTTTATTTAAATTTATTTTAGGTCAAAATAGATACATAATACCTATATAAGTTCAATGTAATTCATTGGAGCTAGTTTATAATAATTTTAGATATATAAAAATTTTATTGAACTTTTCACCGTCTTTTACCCATCTCCTAAGAGAATTTCCAAATTCACATAAAATGTAATTTTACCACTTTTGTGAGTGGAATTTAGAAAATCAGAGAGACATGGTTAATATCAAGGAGTAAAATGTGATTCAATAAGATAAAAATAATATTTGGTTAATAGTAACTTTTTTACTTTTATTTACCACTTTTAAAAGTAAATATGGTAATTAAGGGTAAAAATAATATTAATATTACCCTAACACATGTCCTAATTCTATTGGACAATTTTATCTCGACCTAAAACAACCTTAGGAATAAAATATTATCATTTATATCTACTTGGATTAGATTAGGACATTTATTATTATTTAATTCAAAGAAGATTTAAAAGAGTTAAAATCAAAGTTTAATTACTAAAACTTTTTAAATATATGGATATAAATAAGCTAAATTCGATTATAAATATTCATTAGAAATATAAAAATATTTCATACATAATGGTATTTTATTTATAATTTTTAGACATTAAATAATTTAATTTATTTATGACACAATGGTGATGCAGTAATTACCTAATTAATGAAATATTAAAATAATTTATATTATAAATATCAAAATAAATGTAATTTGAGACTTTTTAGGAATTAAAATATTTTTCTATGTCAATATGACGTATTAGAATTGGTTATATAAATTATTTTTGAAGTAATAATGTTGTTATGAAATTATCAAAAACAAAATACCCAATATTGTCAAAATTGACAAAAAAGAGTTTAAAAAAATATTATATTATTAATTGATATTATAATCCTAAAAATCTACGTTTCTGCCAAAGGACTTATATAATGATAGGTGTATCATTAATGGACTACATTGGGGTATCTTGGAGGTATATAGTAATTTTATTAACTATATAATATAAAAATACAAAGAGACATGGTAAATGTCAAACTATTTAACTAAGTGTTAAATATAAATGATAATATTAATATAGTGACCCAAACCTATCTAAAATCTATTGGTTGAAAATATTTCGACCCATACCCACCTTAAACGTTAAATAATCTACTTTGGAGCCATTAGAAACTGAATATGAATTTATTATAAAGTAATATTTCTAGATTTTCCAAAGGTGCCCCTCACCCCTCTTATAAAAGGTCACACACCCTTCTATCTAATTCACACCTTAAAAGCCTTTTGTCTCAGCCAAACCCTGCCCAAATATCCTATAAACTTCCCTAAATTCATCCTAAAGGCCTTACTTTATTCAGAAATCCACTTAACAAGCCCTTTTGATCAAATCAAAAGGAAGAACCCGAAGAAGAGGTAATGTTTTCACCACCATCTTTCAAGTTCCTTTCTTCTTCATCTTCCTATTTATTTGTTATGTACATTATAAAATAATAATTAAAATATCTTATATATACTGTGATGTTATTATAAATATGGTACAACCATATTCATTATTCTATCCATCCTTTGAATGACATGTCACCATACGTGCATACGTACGACTTATCGTCTCCATGTCGTGGTGTAATTGTTATTCAATATATTATTATTTGGATGGGTATAATAATTATGTGTAATTCATGTAAATAATAAATAAAACATGATAATTATTCTGTATATATGATATACCATCCAATTATATATTATTTTAATATCAAAAGAATGATATTTTCACTCGTGCGTACGTACGGACTACCGTCTCCACGAACGCAATGAGATTCATTCCTCATCATATACATTCAAGAATAATTATAATTTTATGAATAAATGTAATTTTTAAGAACTTTATATCATTATGGACATGAATAAGATACAACCTATCCATAACAAACACAACTTATGTAACAAGACATATCAAAGAAAATGAGTAAGTTAACACCCGAAACGACGATAATACTAAAATATTATTAACAAATCATTATTAAAAGATTATATATGATATCATAATTATGTATATGGTTCTTGTATTATTTAATAAAAATGTTTTAACTATTATACAGGAAGTTAACATACCATCTATTAATGAAAGGTGAAAGCTAAGGGAATATTTCACAATCTCTTCATTATCCGAGATTGTTTATAGGTAATTATCTACTTGGACCTATTTATCATCCACATCCATGTTTCTTAAAAATGTATTTCAAATACATATTATTATTTTATATAATATGGTTTAAAGTCATTTATAGCCTTGTTTACTTTTTATAAGAAGTTTATAAAGGAATATTTCTGTCGTTTTCCAAACAAGGTCCTTTTTAACATTTTTGACAGAATCAAGGTAAGAATGTCTTTTTTAACTTATTCGGCGGGTGAGGATATTTTATGCCATTATAAAATCATAGAATCTTCCCTTACAAGCTTATAAGAATATTTTCAAAGTAAATATTTTCATTTATAATAATGAGACTTTTAAATGATTTCAAAAAAGAGATATTTCTCTCAAATAGTTTTGATTTCATCTATGTCAACATCCTTTGATGGATTTTAAGCTTATTTGAAGTGTATTTATTATGATAAAAAACTTTCATATTGTATTTAAGGTTTTGTGATATGTTTGACTATGGATGTGTTATTTTTATACCATTCATGGTTTATGAAGAAAGTATTGACATTTCATATGCTAGTTTTAATACGAATGTTTATGTTATGTTTAAACCTGTTCATATGAGGAATGAATTGGACTTACTATGTGACGGGTGGAGTCTACTATATCTCCTCGATGCATCGGTAGGTCTCATGAGACAAACTAGGTTCTTGGAACAAGGCCTTGACAAAAACTTATTTGTATTCTTGGCACAAGGCCTTGACTATGTGGTTATGATAGTCTGACATTATGCTTTCCATCATTATGAAAGTGGTTATTGATATTTCATGTGATTATTGGACTAGTAGAATATCCATGTGAATAAGTAAATAGAATTATCTCGTTTTATCTTTTCCATATTATGCTGAAGTTCAAGTTTAAAAGGATTTTGTTTTAGTTATACATTGCCTTAAATGTTTATGTTTATTTATGAAAGTTTCCGCTATATTGTTATCCTTACTGAGCATATGAGCTCACCCCTTTCAATGTTTTAATTTTTCCCAGGATGTGAAGATGTATTTTATGAATGACCAGGAGGGAATTTATGAGGGGTTATGAAGAGAAGATGTTGCTGTAGTTTTTTTTTCACATTATGATCTAATGTAAGACTTATGAATATATCTAGTGATTCCAGGGCTACTAAACTAATCGGTCTTTCGAGACTTGATCTTTTGTGATCATGCCAATGTTATGTAATAATGCAACGAATCTGGGTAACTGGGGTCGGGTTGTTATATCTGGTATCAGAGGAATATTAGTACAAACCTTGGAAACTAGATTTTTATAAACTCTGATTAGATCACATAGACCTAAGGTGGACTTTGAGGATTAGTATAGAAGAACTTCCTAGAATTTTTGTATTGTAGAGATTTTGTGAGTTTTCCGAGAAATACACCCCTGTCTGGATACGAGCAGGTAGAGGTGGCTCTGGTACAGATGTACCTAGGGGTAAAATCCGAAAACACCGCTTTGAGCTAGAATCAAACGGGAACTGGTGCACGACAACAGGCCTTGCTGCACTCTTGGTTACGACACTCCTGGGGGATATGATTAGGATAATTATAATTTTCTTTACAAACCATTATGAAGGGTTTATGAGTATATAAATTCTCAATGAAAGCATTTTTATGATTATGTATTATATCCATAAACTGTTCAATTTATGTTAAGTGTTTTACAAGTTTAGATTTATGTATTGCGATTCATAAACTAATATAGTGTATGCCATTGTTTAGTAATGGCTCCTAGTGGAAGAAATGAAGACTTTATCAATGCACACACTCTATGAAGGGATTTCCCTCTTTGTCAAGATAATTATAATGGAGCTGGTGATGCAACTGGTGCTGATCAGCTAATCACCATACTGGGACAACTCACTTAGGTTATGAATAATAACCTTACCCATATGAGAACCCTAATCCGCAGCATGGAGGATCAATGTTAGACCAATTCATGAGGCAATAACCACCATCATTCAATGGGAGTACAAATCCCTCAGCAGCAATGGATAAATTCCTTAGAGAAAATATTCCATGCCTTGGGGAGTAGTGAAAGGGAAAAAGTTATCATGGTAGTTTACCGCCTCACTAGAGATGTTGACCAATGGTGGTCATTGATTCAAAAAACAAAGGAATATGATGAAGTATCAAATATGGAATGGAGGGAGTTCAAAGAGATTTTCTTAGAAAAATACTTTCCTCGTGACCATCGAGCAGATATGGAAAGGCAATTTCTGAGTCTGAGACAAAAGGAGGATGAGAATGTCGCAAAGTATGAGGCTAAATTTACAAGGTTAGTAAGGTATGTTGGAGATTATATACGTAACCCAAGAAGTAAGATTTATTGTTTCTTTGATGGGTTAAAACCATTTCTTCGTTGAGCATTAGTGTCACAATCCTTCTCGTCATACAAAGATATTGTCTCATGTTCTATCAAGACAGAAAAAGAATTCCATATGTCTTATGACTTTAAAGAAAAGAAAGAGAAGAAGAGAGCTGCTGATCACTCTGAAAATGGAAATTAAGGGAAGAAGGGAAAAGTTGATTATCCATCCTGCAGTAAATATGGGAAGAAACACGCTGGTACTTGCTTGAAAGGAATTGGAGTCTGTTACAAGTGTGGTGAAAAAGGCCACCAAGTACGTGATTTCAAGGGGAAGAAAGAAGCTCTCGATGTTCAATACTACAACTGCAGGGAGATGGGACATTATGAAAATGAATGTCTTAACCATCAGGGGTAATTACCTTCGAAAAGGCCAAGGGATCAAGGACAAGCTTATGTTATCACTACTACTGAGGTATAATCTCCGAAAGACATGGTGGTAGGTAATTTAATGGTTTTCTCAAGTTTAGAAAATTCATTATTTGATTCTGGATCACCACACTGTTTATTATCTTCCTAGTTTTCTAAGAAAATTATATATTTCCAATTTGATTTAACAAGGGAGTTTTCAATTAAAACTCCTAAGAGAAGTATCATTGCTACAAAGTTATTTGAATTGGTTCCCATTAGGGCATATAAATTTTATTTATCTGCTGATCTCATCGTCACACCCATGATTTAATTTGATATAATCATCGATATGGATAGGATTTCAGACCATGATGCAAAAATTTGTTGTAAGAAGAAAGAGGTTACAATTTTTGATGATGATGATAAAGAACACCTTATTTTTAGAGAAGAATCATCACCACCTGATTCTTACCTAGATCCACCCCCAGTAGCTCAACTAAATTCAATTATTAGGGGGGAAGAGAATGAAATAACTATGGGTAAGGAAATGAATGTTCAAATTGATGATGTACATATTGTGAGAGAATATGTTGACGTGTTTCTAGAAGATTTACCTGGACATCCTCCAGAACGAGAAATTGAGTTTTCCATTGATTTAATTCCTGGATCAAGGCCCATATCAAATACCCCTTATAGAATGGCCACTGTGGAATTAGTGGAACTAAATAAAAAACTAGAGGAATTGAGTAATAAAGAATTTATTCACCCTAGTGTTTCTCCATGGGGATCCCCTGTCCTTTTTGTTAAGAAGAAAGATGGATCTATGGGGTTATGTATCGACTACAGGGAGATCAATGCTCTAACAATAAAGAACAAGTATCCCCTACCTCGTATTGATGATTTATTTGACCAACTGCATGGAGCTCAATACTTTGAAAAGATTGACCTTCGATCTGGATACCATCAGTTGTGTGTGAAGAAGGAAGACATTCTGAAGACAACATTTTGAACCAGGTACAGGCATTATGAGTTTACAGTAATGCCTTTTGGGATTACTAATACACCCTCTATTTTCATGGATCTAAGGAATAGAGTTTTCCAGGAATATCTCGATGATTTTGTAGTGGTATTTATTAATGATATCTTGGTATATTCCAAAAGCTAATAAGACCATGAAAATCACTTGCACATTATCCCGAAGACTCTTAGAAGACATGAATTATATGGAAAGTTTAGCAAGTGTGAAATTTGGCTTTAGGAGATCTCTTTTCTTGGCCATATTGTCTCTAAGGATGGAATCTCTTTTGATCATTCGAATACCAAGGCAATCCAAGAATTTCCAGCCTCGATGAGTATAACTGAGGTATGCGGTTTTATTGGTTTAGCAGGTTATTATCATCGTTTGGTCCAGATTTTTGCCTGATTGGCTAACCCATTAATGAAGATCACACGTAAAGGGGTTAAATTTTTTTGGACAAAAGAGTGTGAAGAATTTTTTGAAGAATTGAATAGAATATTAGTCAATGCTTCTATATTGACTCTAACATCGGGGAATGATGGGTTCATTATTTATAGTTATGCATCAAATAAAGGACTTGGTTGTGTCCTTATGAAAAATGATAGAGTTATTACCTATGTATCATGAGAGCTAAGAATTCATGAGCAAAACTATCCTACTCATGATCTTGAGTTAGCTGCTGTAATCTCTGTTTTGAAGATATGGATACATTATCTCTATGGGAAAAATGTGAGATATATACCGATCACAAGAGTTTGAAGTACATTTTCTCATAGAAAGAACTCAACATGAGGCAAAGGCGATGGCATGACCTACTCAAGGATTATGATTGCATGATACACTACCACCCGGGGAAGGAAAATAAGGTGGGAGATGCTTTTAGCAGAAAGGATCATGGAGTTTTGAACAAGATGAGAGTTGAAAGGGATCCTATTTTCATGGATTTATAAATATGGATATGGGAATCACCATGGAAAGTGAAACATCAATGCTTTTTCAAATGGTTGCCAAACCATCTTTACTAGAAAGGATAAAGAGTTCTTAGACGGATGATGAAGAGTTTAAAAAGAAGATTAAAGCTGTGAATGATGGGAGATTGAGTGATTTTGTGTATGAATATGGAATTTTGAAATTTGGGAAGAGACATTGTGTTCCAGATATACCTGATCTAAAAACAGAATTGTTGGATGATGATCATAGTTCCAATTTCTCTATACACCCTGGGAGCACTAAAATGGATAGAGATTTGAAGGAACATTGTTGGTGGGACAACATGAAGAGGGAGATTTCTGATTTTGTGTAAAGATGTATGGTCTGTCAACAAGTGAAAGATGGAAGGCAACAGCCTGGAGGAGTCATGAAACCTCTTCCCATACCTGAGTGGAAATGGTATAATATTATGATGGAATTTGTTATGGGAGTACCAAAGACTCCAAGAAGGAACAATGCAATATGGGTCATTATTGATCTTCTTACCAAGTTAGCACATTTTCTTGCTCTAAGAGAAGATCTACCACTTGAACATCTAACAAGACTATATATTAAAGAAGTTGTGAGACTTCATAGAGTACCCCTATCGATTGTTTCTGATCATGATCCCCATTTTACTTCAATATTATGGAAGATTATTCATAAGGCCTTGGATACTGAACTTCTTTTGAGCACTACTTACCACCCTCAAACAGATGGACAATCAGAACGGACTATTCAAACCTTAGAGACATGCTGAGATCTTTCTCTCTTGACTTTCAATTTATGTGGGATCAATATTTACCTCTGGTAGAATTTTCCTATAACATTATCTTACATTAGAGTATTTAGATGGCACCATATAAAGTATTATACAGAAAGAGATGTCGCACACCAACCTGTTGGGATGACGTTTGTGAAAGAAAATTCGTAGGCCCAGAACTGGTAGAGGAAATGATGGAAAAGGTGAAGGTAATCCAAAACCACATCAAAACAGCTCAAAGTAGGCAGAAGAGAATTTCCAACAAATGAAGGAAGGATTTGGAATTTCAGGTAGGGTATCATGTTTTCTTGAAGGTATCTCCATGGAAGGGAGTATACGTTTCAGTAAGAATGGTAAATCGAGTCCTAGGTACATATGACCTTTTGAAATTCTAGAACGAATTGGGGCTATAGCCGACCATTTGGAAATGCCTCCAAATCTCTCCAAAGTTCACGATGTGTTCCTCATATCACTGTTGACAAAATACATGCATGACCCAACGCATTTACTCACCTATGAGTAATTAGAACTGGAACCCGAATTTCTAATTGCGAAGAGCCCGCCAGGATTCTTGATACTAGAGAACAAGTGTTGAGAAACCGAATGACTCTTCTGGTAAAAGTTCTATGGAGAAACCATAAGATGGAAGAGGCAACATGGTAACCTAAGGAAATTATGATGAAGAACCACCTGAGTATTTTTATGTAGTAATATTCTAGAAATTTCGAGGACAAAATTATTTGATGGAGGGGAGAATGTAATACCCCAAGCTTCCACAATATGCTTTTCTTTGAATAATACAGCTGTGTGTGTTGTACGCACCTTCGAGTTCTAACACACACCACAACCAATCAAACTAGAAACTATGAATAGTAATAACCACTTTTTGAAATTTTATAAATATTATCTTTCAAAACCGACTTCATTTTTGGATTCGGAATATCGAAATTAGCTTAGGGTGAATTTTTGGTATTTTTCTGAAAACATTCAATTTTTGATGAATTGTGAAAAACACTGAGTTATAGTTTAAAACCAATTTTTTATTTAAAAAATTATTTATTTTATTTAAATATATTTTAGCTCAAAATAGATACATAATACCTATATATTTTCAATGTAATTCATCGGAGTCAGTTTAAAATAATTTTAGATATATAAAAATTTTATCAAACTTTTCACTGTATTTTACCCATCTCCTATGAGAATTTGCAAATTCACATAAAACATAATTTTACCGCTTCTATGTGTGGAATTCCAAAAATATGAGAGACACAGTTAATATAAAGGAGTAAAATGTGTTTCAATAAGATAAAAACATTTTTTGGTGAATAGTAATGTTTTTACTTTTATTTACCATGGTTAAAAGTAAAGAGGGTAATTAACGGTAAAAATGATAATAATATTACCCTAACACAGGTCCTAATTCTATTGGACAATTGTATCTCGACCTAAAACAACCTTAGGAATAAAATATTATCATTTAGGTCCACTTGGATAAGATTTGGACATTTATAATTATTTAATTCAAATAAGAGTTAAAAGAGTTAAAATCAAAGTATAATTACTAAAACATATTTAATATAGGGTTATAAATAATATAAATTCAATTATAAATATTAATTATAAATCTAAAAAGACTTCCTAAATAATGGTATTTTATTTATAATTTTTATACATTAAATAATTTAATTTATTTATGACACAATGGTTAGGCAGTAATTACCTAATTAATGAAATATTAAAATAATTGATATCATAAATATCAAAATAAATGTAATTTGGGACTTTTTTATGAATTAAACTAATTTTCTCGGTTAATATGTAGTATTAGGATTGGTTATATAAATTTTTTTGTGTAATAATTCTGTTATGAAATTATCAAAAACAAAATACCCGATAGTGTCAAAATTGACATAAAATAGTTTTTAAAACAAATACTATATTATTAATTGATATTCTATTCCTAAAAATATAAGGCTCTACCAAAGGACTTATATAATGATTGTTGGAGCATTAATGGACCACTTGAGAGTCGCTTGGAGGTATATAGTATGTTTATTAACTATATAATATAAAAATACAAAGAGACATGGTAAATGTCAAACTATTTAACTAAGAGTTAAATTTAAATGATAAGGTTAATATAGTGTCCCAAACCTATCTAAAATATATTGGTTGAAATTATTTCGACCCATACCCACCTTAACCTTTAAATAATCCACATTGGAGCCATTAGAAACCAAATATGTATTTATTATAAAATAATATTTCTAGTTTTTCCAAAGTTGCCCCTCACACATCTTTTAAAAGGGAACTCCCCCTTCTTCCTAATTAACTCTTTCAAAGCCTTTTGGATTGCCCAAACCTAGACCAAATATCATCTCAAATTCCCTCAATTCATCTTAAATGCCTTCCTTTAGTCAGAAACTAAACTTAAGGAGCCCTTTTGATCAAATCAAAAGGAAGAACCCGAAGAAAAGGTAATGTTTTCACCACCCTCATTGAAGTTCCTTTCTTCTTCAACTTCTTCTTTCTTTGTTATTTCCATTCTAAAATAAAAACTACAGTATCTTCTATATAATTTAATGTTATTATAAATATGTTACAACCATATTCAGTATTCTATCCATCCTTTGAATGACATGTCACTATACGTGAGTACGTACGAATTACCGTCTCCACGTCGTGGTGTAATTGTTATTCAATATATTATTATTTAGATGGGTATAATAATGATATTTAATTCATATAAATAAGAAATATTACATGATAATGATTCTTTATATATAATATAACATCCATTTATATATTATTTTAATATCAAAATAATGATATTGTCGTTCGTGCGTACGTACGGACTACCGTCTCCACGTACGCGATGAGATTCATTCCCCATCGTATCCATTCAAGAATAATTATAATTTGATGATTTAAAGTAATGTTTAAGAACTTTATATCATTTTGGATATTAATAATATACAATCTATCCATAAAAAACATGACTTATGTAACAAAAAATATAAAATAAAATGAGAAAGTTAACACCCGAAACGACGATAATACTAAAATATTATTAACGAAGAATTATTAGAAGATCATATATGATATCTTAATTATTTATATGGTTCTTGTATAATTTAACAACAATGTTTTAACTATTATACAGGAATTTAACATACCATCGACTAAAGAAAAGTACAAGGTAAGGGAATATTTCACAATTTCTTCATTATACGTGGTTGTTTTTACGTAATAATCTACTGGGACCTCTTTATCATTCACATCCATGTTTCTTAAAAATTTATTTCAAATCATTATTACTATTTTACAGACTATGGGTTAAATTCATTTATACCCTTGTTGACTTTTTATAAGAAGTTTATAAAGGAATCTTTCTGTCGTTTTCCAAACAAGGTCATTTTTAACATTTTCGACAGAATCAAGGTAAGAATGTCTTTTTTAACTTATACAGCGGGTGCGGCTATTTTACACTATTATAAAATAGATGAAGCTTACCTTACAAGATTATAAGAATATTTTCAAAGTAAATGTTTTATTTTATAATTATGTGACTTTTAAATGATTTCTAAAAGATATTTTTCTCTCAAATAGTTTTGATTTCATCTATGTCAACATCCTTTGATGGATTTTAATATTATTTGAAGTTTATTTATTATGATACAAAACATTCATATTGTATTGAAGGTTTTGTGATATTTTTGACTGTGTATGTCTTATTTTTATATCATTCTTGGTTTATGGAGAAAAAGTATTGAAATTTTGTATGCTAGTTTTAATACGAGTGTTTATGTTATGTTTAAACCTGTTCAAATGAGGAATGCATTGGACTTAATAAGTGACTAGTGGAGCCCGCTATATCTCTTCGATGCATCGGTAGGTCTCATGAGACAAACTAGTGTCTTGGAACAAGGCCTTGACAAAATATTATTTGTAGTCGTTGCACAAGGCCTTAACTATGTGGTTATGATAGTCTGGAATTTTGCATTCAATCATTATGAAAGTGGTTATTGATATTTCATGTGATTATTCGACTAGTAGAATATCCATGTGAATAAGTAAATGGAATTATTTCATTTTATCTTTTCCATATTATGCTGAAGTTCATGTTTAAAAGGCTTTTGTTTTAGTTATACATTGCCTTAAATGTTTCTGTTTATTTATGAAAGTTTCCACAATATTGTTATCCTTACTGAGCATCTGAGCTCACCCCTTTCAATGTTTTAATTTTTCCCAGAATGTGAAGAAGTATTTTATGAATAACCTGTAGGGAATGTATGAGGGGTTATGAATACAAGATTTTTTTGTAGTTTTTTTTCACATTATGATGTAACGTAACACTTATGAATATATATAGTGTTTCCAAGGATACTAAACTAATCGGTCTTTCGAGACATGATCTTTTGTGATCATGCCAATGTTAAGTAATAATGCACCGACTCTGGGTAACTGGGGTCGGGGCGTTACACCTAAATTTCCTTTTATTCTAGCCAATGGATGGTAATAAGAGGACTTGGGCTAACAACCATTGTGAAGACCAATGTGATGACTGTTCTAATGAGATTCCCAATCCGATGGGAGCATAAATCAAGAACTTTGTCATGACATTCTCACAATTAACTCAAGCATTTAATTAAAACATGGGTCAAGAGGAAAGTTCAACCCCCCTAAAAAAGAACAAGTCTCTATATAGAGTTTGATGAGATAAAGGCCTCTTACTTTTAATGATCATATGATCCCTCAATCAGAGAGCAATGGATCAACTCCATTGAAAATGTCTTCTCTATCCTTCAATGTTCTGAACAAGATTATGTTCTTATGGCTGGTTATCGTATGGAGGGTGAAGCCGATCAATGGTGGACATTGATAAAAAATAAAAAGCCTAAGGAGTATATCAAGGAGTTGTAATAGAAGGATTTATGGAAGATGTTTTTTGATAAATATTTTCCGCGCACCCTCCAACTTAAGATGGAAAGGGAATTTTTTTCCCTCAAGAAAAAAGATTAAAAATCTATCGGAGTGTATGAGGAAAACATGAAAAGGATTGCACGATACACTTTTAACTTTATTGTTACCCCCAAATTCAAGGTTAACCACTTCTTTGGTGGGTTGAAACCTAGCCTGTGGAAAGCCATGGTGATCCGCATCTTCAAAATAAATGAGGAAATTGTCTGATTCTCCCTCAAGGTTTAAATGGAGATCAGAGAGCCTCAAGGATATCATGGGGATACGAAGAGTAAGGTGGAATTTAATACTGGTGTTCCGATGGATAATTCCAAAGAAGATATGAAAATTCAGCACCCCACTTGCCAAAGGTATGGAAAGAAGCATCCTAGAAATTACCTGAAGGTGATAAGGAAATTCTTTAGGTGTGGAAGAGAAGGGAACCTAGCCATTAACTGCCGACAGGAAAAAACCTTGGCTGCGACAGATGAGAGGAATTATCTATTCTACTCTCAACGCGTTGTTTATTACATCAAATGCAATTATCTAGGGAATCTTGAAAATCAGTGCCCTAAACCATGGGTTTCCAGAGAAAACCAACAACCTCTAATGAAGAAAGTCTGAAATTTTTCAAGTACTTCATCATGGGTTGCACCATTCCTCTTCGTCAAGAAAAAGGATGGGTCAATGTGCCTTTTCATTGATTATCACAAGCTTAAACAAAATCACAATAATGAACAAGTATCCTCTTCCATGAATTGATGACTTGTTTGATCAGTTTTTTGAGGCACAATACTTCTCTAAGGTAGATTTTTGGTCAGGATATTATCAAGTAAAGGTGGATAAGGAAGATATCCCCAAGACTGATTTTCGTACAAGATACAAGGACTATAAATTCATAGTAATTCCTTTCTAACTGACTAATTCTCTATAAATATTTAGGGACTTGATGAATAGAGTCTTTGGAGATTACCTTAACAAATTTGTGGTAGTCTTTATAGATGATATTCTAATATACTCCAAAACCAAGGAGGGTCATGAGGAGAATCAAAGAACTGTACTAGAGACCCTGTGAAAGGATAAGCTCTATGAAAAGTACAACAAGTGTGAGTTCTGGTTGAAGTAGGTCCCATTGTTGGGCCATATCATCACAAGCAGTGAGATATATTTGGATCCCTACAAGATAGGTGCAATAGTGGGATGGATGAGGCCAACATAGGTAATGGATATCCGTAGCTTCTTGGGGTTAGATAGATATTATCAATGATTTGTGAAAAATTTCTCACGATTGTCTAACCCTCTTACCAATATAACTCGGAAGGGAGTAGAGTTTTCTTTGAGTGATGAATGTGAAGAAAGCTTCATGGAGTTGAAAATGAGGCTTATCACTATACCCGTGCTCACATTACCCATAATTGGGGAACTTTTTGTGGTATTCAGTGATGCTTCAAAGAAGGGCCTGGGCTGTGTGTTGTTGAAAAATGACAAATTCATTGCCTATGCTTCAAGGAAATTGAAATTTCATGAGCAGAATTATCCAACACATGATCTAGAGTTGCCTGTAGTGATCTTCACATTAAAAATTTGGCAGCATTACCTCTTTGGGGAAAAGTGTGAAATATATATGGACCACAAAATACTCAAGTATATATTCACATCGAAAGAGTTGAACATGCACCAATGAAGATTTTTAGAATTGATCAAAGACTATTACTGCTCAATCCTTTACCACCCTAGGAATGCGAACAAGTTGGAAAATGCTCTAAGTAAAAATAACCCAATGATTCTATCATTGATGAGAATCAATAATGATGCAATCTTCTTTGATTTGATGAAGATGGACATGGGAATCATAAAGATAGGAACATCATCAATCCTTTACCAATGGATTGTTCAACCATAATTTTGGAAAAGTTAATGGATGCTCAAAATGATGATGTGGGAATTCAGAAGAAAGGTGGATCTATCAGAAAAGGGAAATCATTAGAGTTCAATGTTAATGAAGAAGGAATTTTGAGATTTGGGAAAAGAATATGTGTTCTATCAAGTCCAGAGGTGAAGAAGGTACTTTTGGATGATGCACATAGTTCAAATTTCTCTATTCACCTGGGAAACAGAAATATGTATCAAGATATCCGAGAGCATTATTGGTGGGGTAATATGAAGAAGGAGATCACTAAGTATACATAAAAGTGCCAAGTGTGTCAAAAATTTAGGGGAGAGAGGAAGAAGTCTAAGGGGATGATGAAACCATTTCCCATAACAGCATAGAAATTAGATAACATCACCATGGACTTTGTCACTGGACATCCAAATACATCCAAAGGCAGTAATGCAATCTGGGTTATTGTGGATCATCTTACAAATTTTTCACACTTCATTACAATTCAAAAGGATTTCTCAATGCACTACTGGAAAAGTAGGCTATACCAACGGTTTATAACCATTGCTATTGGCTGGAAAACCATTGGTATAGGGTATACCAACGGTTTTCCAAACCGTTGGCCAGTAAGGCGTGGGGAAAGCCCTTTACCAACGGTTTCATTTAAACCGTTGGTATAGGTTCGGAGAAATCTCGAAAACAATTTACCAACGGTTCAAAACCATTGGTAAAGCTTGTTCCATATATCTGGAAAACAATTTACCAACGGTTCTGAACCATTGGTAAATTGTTTCCCAAAACTGCTGCACAGCAGCACCGAGAAGCCCCCCTAGAAGCTACACCTGCATAAAAAAACAGTGCACAACAGCCCTCAGTATACCCTCCACTATACACCTGCATAAAAAATATCACAAAAGCCACATACAAACTTAAAACAGTATAAAAAACACCTAAAATAGCCCAAAAAAACACATGACAACAATCATCCGGTGGTAATTCACCTCACCCATCAAATTCTAATAGGCAGAATAGTTTGATAAATATCTATTAGAGTTGAATAAGACATTCAAATTGACTCAAATCCCATTTTTTTTGTGATACTAGGTTTGGGTATGTAATGATTTGTGATGCATTTTTCATTGAACTTGTATTGTTTATAAAATATGGTGGAAAGATATTTTCTTAGGAGTCTCGTCACTTATGACCCCATGAGTGAAACTACCAAACTCATGAAAAAGAGTCATTGATGAGTGTAAATTTCAGTTGTATTCAATTAAAATGATTTCCTTTTGAAATAAAAGAGAGACATTTAGTGGTGTCATACACACCGCGCCTTGGATTAAGGCGGAGTTGACTCGTACAAATCACAAAGGACCCATGGATACATGTCCTAAAGTATCAACAGTATCCGAATGCCTTTGGTATATTTTCCGTATGTCAGTTGTTGTTTTAACTTAAACTGTTTTCCATTTCAAAGAAAAGTGAAACAATTTGAGTGGTGCCGGCCACACCGTGTCTCCGATTGAGGCGGAGTTGACTCGTACACGTCACAAATGACCCATGGATCATTGTACTAATGTTTCAATAGAATCCGAAAGCGTTTGGTCAGTTTTCCGTATGTCGTTTTTTTACTTAAAAGCGCATCCATTTTTAACAAAAGAAAGACACATTGAGTGGTGTCGGCCACACCGCACCTCGTATTGAGGCGAGGTTGACTCGTACACATCACAAATGACCAATGGATACATGTCCTAAAGTATCAACAGTATCCAAATGTGTTTGGTCAGTTTTCTGTATGTGGTTTTTTTACTTAAAAGCGCATCCATTTTAAACAAAAGAAAGACACTTTGAGTAGTCCCGGCCACACCGGCCCTCAGATTGAGGAGGGGTTGACTCTTAAATGTCACATATGACCCATGGATACATTTCCTAATGTATAAACAGTATTCGAATTCCTTTGGTCCATTTTCCACATGTCAGTTGTTGTTTTAACTTAAACCGTTGTCCATTTCAAAGAAAAGTGACAAACATTGAGTGGTCCCGACCACACCAGCCCTCAGATTGAGGCAGGGTTGACTCGTACACGTCTCATATGACCCATGGATCTTTTTCCTAAAGCTTCAACAGAATCCGAATGTGTTTGGTCGGTTTTCGGTATGGAAGTTTTTGTTTTCACTTAAAATCCTGTCCATTTCAAATAAAAGTTAGACACTTTGAGTGGTGTCGGCCATACCGCGCCTCAGATTGAGGTGGGGTTGACTCGTACACATCACAAATGACCCATAAATCATTTTATTAAAGTTTCAACAGAATCTGAAAGTGTTTGGTCGGTTTTCCGTATGTCGTTTATTTTACTTAAAAGCGCATCCATTTTAAACAAAATAAAGACACTTTGAGTGGTACCGGCCACAACAGCCCTCGGATTGAGGCAGGGTTGACTCATACACGTCACATATGACCCATGAATCGTTTTCCTACAGTTTCAACAGAATCTGAATGCGTTTGGTTGGTTTTCGGTATGTCAGTTGTTGTTTTAACTTAAACTGGTGTTCATTTCAAAGAAAAGTTAGACATTTTGAGTGGTACCGGTCACACTGTGCCTCAGATTGAGGCAGGGTTGACTCGTACACATCACATATGACCCATGTATCGTTTTCCTAAAGTTTCAACAGAATCCAAATGCGTTTGGTCGGTTTTCCGTATGTCAGTTGTTCTTTTAACTTAAATTGTTGTCCATTTCAAAGAAAAGTAAGACACTTTGATTGGTGCCGGCCACACCGCGCCTCGGATTGAGGCAGGGTTGACTCGTACACATCACAAATGACCCATGTATCGTTGTCCTAAAGTTTCAACAGAATCCGAATGCGTTTTGTTGGTTTTCCGTATGTCAGTTGTTGTTTTAACTTAAACCGTTGTCCATTTCAAAGAAAAGTGACAAACTTTGAGTGGTCCTGGCCACACCGGCCCTCAGATTGAGGCGGGGTTGATTCGTTCATGTCACATATGACCCATGGATCGTTTTCCTAAAGTTTCAATAGAATCCGAATGCGTTTGGTTGGTTTTCCGTATGTCAGTTGTTGTTTTAACTTAAACCGTTGTCCATTTCAAAGAAAAGTGACAAACTTTGAGTGGTCCTGGCCACACAGGACCTCGTATTGAGGCGGGGTTGACTTGTACACTTCACATATGACCCATGGATATTTTTACTATAGTTTAAACAGAATCCGAATGCGTTTGGTCTGTATTCCGTATGCCAGTTGTTGTTTTAACTTAAACCGTTGTCCATTTCAAAGAAAAGTGACAAACCTTGAGTGGTCCTGGCCACACCGGCCCTCGGATTGAGGCTGGGTTGACTCTTACACATCACATATGACCCATGGATCGTTTTCCTAAAGTTTCAACAGAATCCGAATGAGTTTGGTCAGTTTTCCGTATGTCAGTTGTTCTTTTAACTTAAATTGTTGTCCATTTCAAAGAAAAGTTAGACACTTTGAGTGGTGCCGGCCACACCGTGCCTCAGATTGAGGCGTAGTTGACTCATACACGTCACAAATGACCCATGGATCGTTTTCCTAAAGTTTCAATAGAATCCGAATGTGTTTGGTCGGTTATCCATATGTGGTTTTTTTTACTTAAAAGTGCATCCATTTTAAACAAAAGAAAGACACTTTGAGTGGTACCGGCCACACCGGCCCTCGGATTGAGGAGGGGTTGACTCCTACATGTTACAAATGACCGATGGATACATTTCCTAAAGTATCAACAGTATCCGAATGCCTTTGTTCCGTTTACCGTATGTCAGTTGTTGTTTTAACTTAAACAATTGTCCATTTCAAAGAAAAGTGACACACTTTGAGTGGTCCCGGCCACACCGACCCTCGGATTGAGAAGGGGTTGACTCGTACATGTCACATATGACCCATGGATACATGTCCTAATGTATAAACAGTATCTGAATGCTTTTGGTACATTTTCCGTATGTCAGTTGTTGTTTTAACTTAAACTGTTTTCCATTTCAAAGAAAAGTGACACACTTTGAGTAGTCCCGACTACACCAGCCCTCGGATTGAGGCGGGGTTGACTCGTACATGTCACATATGACCCATGGATCGTTTTCCTAAAGTTTCAACAGAATCCGAATGCGTTTGGTTTGTTTTCTGTATGTCAGTTGTTGTTTTAACTTAAACCGTTGTCCATTTCAAAGAAAAGTGACAAACTTTGAGTGGTCCTGGCCACACCGGACCTCGGATTGAGGCGGGGTTGACTCGTACATGTCACATATGACCCATGGATCATTGTCCTATAGTTTAAACAGAATCCGAATGCATTTGGTCTGTATTCTGTATGCCAGTTGTTGTTTTCACTTAATATCCTGTCCATTTCAAATAAATGTTAGTGGTGCTGGCCACTACTTCAAAGCACATTTTCCATATCATCTTCCACATGCATAAACATGAAATAAATGGCTAACTAAGAAATATAAGTAAAAAAATAGAAAAATTAGCATCACAGTACCAAGGAATACTAAAGGTCTATGTAGTAGACTAATCATACAATAAGAATCAAGTGCAAAAAAGAGAATCTGAATGCAACGTCCCTATGAATCAGAGGAAAACCCCAAAGTGGAAAACCATGTTAAAAAATAAAGAGTTATACAGAATTCAAAAATTTAATGGATCAATCTGCCTCTGATCACCATCACCATCACTACTATCATCATCAGCCTCATCCTCACCGCCATCTCTGTCCTCGTCGTCATCCTCATCCTCGGCATCATCCTCGCCCTCGGCCCCATCCTTGCCCTCGGCCCCATCCTCGCCCTCGTCCACATCCTCATCCTCACCCTCTTCCTCTTCAGAATCCTCATCATCACCAGGAACGTCATCATCTAGATCTCCACTAGAGCTGCTGCCTGGTGCATTGGATGATGCACCCATCGACGACATAAATGTCTGACAAGCCGCACTAGCCTCTGGTGGAAGTGATGAACTCTCATCAGTTTCATAAATTCTCTGTCTCTTGTTTGAACTTGTACTTCCAACTTTGTGACCCTTTTATCAGACTGTCTTGCATGCTCCTTGACCTGTTCCAACACGGTGGTACTAGAATGGATACCTGAAGACGACCAATACCTCGTCGGGACTATATTCTTACCAGGTCGGCAGCGTACTCGACCAGAGTGCTCATCTCCCAAAACCTGATATAAATGATCGTGTGGCCCAAAATTGTGAGGATCCTGGGCATCAAGAGCCTCTAAAGTAGCCTGTAAAAAATATTAATAGATTATTAAATTTCAAATTAGATATTAAACTTTGAAATAAACAAATTAAAACTTACAATCTTCTCTTGGGTCGGTTCATTTACCGCAGTTCCATCTTTTTTTCTTCTACTCGAGAAAAAAAATTTTGCTCAAGGGATACGTCCTTTAATATTCATTTTGTGATTCTATAATGACATTGAAACAATATAAAGTGAAAGTATAATCATATATTCATTATTCAATAAATCACATAATTTAAGTAGGATCCAATAAAAAGGGAAAGTCCTAAAGAAAAATTATAAACAACTATATCGTACCTGCTGCCTCTCATGATCTGACATTGTTGTGCGCCCCAAAGTGTGGAGGTATTTCTTTGAATCAATGTATTTTTTGTTTTTTTCAGAAGATTCCTAAATAATGATTAATAATTAATAAGAGTATATTAATGCAAAATATGAAAACTCTCATTTAAATAACTCAAATGAGATTAATACCTTAAATTTGGCAGTCGCCCAATGGGTAATCATTTGGCGATATTGCTCTATCGGGCAGTCATCCACGATAGGTAATGTCTCTAACTCCGTGCCCACTATATCACACCAGCCAACATACAGCTCATGCTTATAATAATCGAAAGCAACATTTCACATATATTTTTTTCAATGTGCATTACGTCTAAGCAATGACCTAACAAGTTGGTTGACCAATATGAAAACTCAAAGAATATACTCTTCTTCTTCCAATTGTAACAGGTATCATTGGAAACATTTTTTCTCTTTCTAGATTTCATTACACTCTTCCCAAATGAATAACTGAAATCTTTCAATACATTAAGCACATCAGTTCTAGACATACACTGAGGTGGATCGTCATTCTCCATGGTATTGTCAAATCTTCGACGATTGTTTCTATATGGATGGTTCATTGGAAAGAATCATCGATGTCCTATAAAACTAAAACTACGATGATATTTCAGTCTTCTCGATCGAGTATTCTTCATACAAATAGGACATAACAATTTTCCTTTTGTGCTCCATCCAGACATCATTGCATAAGCAGGAAAATCATTGATAGTCCACATAAGTGCAGCACGCATCTGAAATATGTCTTTCTAACATGCATCGTATGTGGGCACACCCACATCCCAAAGAAGTTTCAACTCTTTTATTAAAGGTTGCATGTATACATCTATATCATTTCTGGGATCAGAAGGGCCAGATATCAGTATAATCAAGAAAGTGTAAGGCTTTTTCATACACAACCAAGGGGGAAGGTTATAAATGTGTATGAAAACCGGCCATGTGCTGTGCGAAGTAAGCATCTGCCCAAATGGATTAAAACCGTCACATGAAAGACCCAGTCTCACATTACGCACGTCGGTTGCAAATTCAGGATATCGAGCATCAAATATCTGCCACGCAAATCCATCTGCAGGGTGAACTAACTCTTCATTATTCTTTTTTTCTCTCAGTGTCATGCCATCGCATTTTTACGGATATTTCATCAGACATGAAAAGGTTCTGTAATCTGGGGATCAATGGAAAGTTCCACATTACTTTTTGTGGCACACGAGATGGTGTTCCATCATCTTTTGGCTTCCATCGGGAGGTTCCGCATTTTATACAATCATTTCTTTCAGCAGTTTCCTCCCAAAATAAGCTGCAATCATTCAGGCAAGCATGAATTTTTTTTTTGAGAATCCAAGTTCATCAACCAACTTCCATGCCATATAGTGGTTTGAGGGAATATCTGCATCATCTGGAAGTAAGTCCTTCAAGAAGGTAAGAATATAATCAATTGTAGTATTTGAAATCCCATACATAGTTTTCCCATGAAACAATCGGATTAAAAATTCCAACTTTTTCATTTTATCACATTACTGATATACTGGAGTCGTCGCAACATCATTCAATTTTTTCACCCTATCATCATCATCATTTTCATTGGACGCATCATGTGTGCTTGTATTGAAATCTTGTTGGCTGGACATCCTTTCCTTCTCATGATGTCGAATAAATGGAAACCGATCATATATCAAACTCTCCAATTCAGTCCTATCATTTGGATAATCAACATTTTGAGATTCCATTTTCTCTCCATTGTGATACCACACATAATAGTTTGTTTGGAAACCATATTTGGTTATATGATAAACTAACTGCTTCACGGCTCAACCAAGGTCTTCCAACACAATTAAAACATGGGCAGTGTATGCGACCACTATCTGAAGCCTTGTCAAATGCAAAATCTAGAAATCTATTCAAATTATTTTGAAAATCGGTTGAAATCCGATCAGTTTCGTACATCCAACTTCTATCCATTCTGTAAAAAAAATCGCAATAAGTCATTTCAAAGCAATTCAATAATATTAAAGTTTAATCAAAAAAATATTTACGTAAATGATAATTGTTTACTCTATATAAAATCATAAATATCACATTACTCTATATGAGAATCATATTAAGAAATACAACAAAATACAGTGTATATAAGAAAATAAGATACAAAATTTCTAATGCCTATATTCATGGATTGACCAGTAAGATATTGGAAGTGGATCAAGGAATACATAATCCTTAAGGGTCTTGTTGGGAGTATATGAGTTTTATACTTTAACTTCTCCAAGTAGATCAGGATGAGGAGTAGGATGAGGATCATGGGAGTGGCGGGACTGTCCAAGGGGGGTGTGGCGTGTCCAGGGGGTGCGGGGTGTCTAGGGGGTGGTGGGGCCGTCTGGGGGGTCGGAGGTGTCCAGGGGGTGGGGGGCTGTCTAGGGGGGTCGGGGTGTACAGGTGGGCGGGCTATCTGTGGGGGTGGTCAGGTTGTCCAACGGGGTCGGGCTGTATAGGTATATTTATATGAAAACAATACCCCCACAATAATCATGCAGCCCTGTCATTAGTCTAAACCCCTAGAACACATAAAAGAAGCTAGTATTAACATTTACTAAAATATTTAACACTATACGATTGAAAATACAATCTAAATATAGTTTGAGAGGATATAATGGTGTGTGTGAAAAAAAATGATATTAAATCAATTTAAATGAATATGGAACAAATGAGGGTTTATACTACACTAAGAGTACCTCAAACAATCCAAAACCACTATAGCACCACCCCCTTGGATAGCCCGCCCACCCCCCTCGACACCCCTTCTCCTTATGGACAGCCCCCACCCCCTTGGATAGCCCGCCCACCCCCCTGGACACCCCTACCCCCCGTGGCCAGCCCACCCACCCCCCTGGACAGCCCGCCCACCCCTCCTTGATAGCCCGACCACCCCCGTGGACAGCCCGCCCACCCCCGTACCCCCCTGGACACCTCGTACCCCCCTGGGATAGCCCCGCCCACCCTCCCAAATAGCCCACACCCCCCTCCCCTGCAACCCCACCACCACCACTTAGACATACCAACCCCCCTGGACACCCCACACACCCCTCCCCCACCAGGACACCCCACCCAGACCCCCAGGACAGCCCACACCCCCTGGATAGCCGTGCCCACCCCCGTGGACAGCCTTTCCCACCCTCGTGGACAACCCCGCCCACCCCCGTGGACAACCCACCCACCCCCGTGGACACCCCCTACCCCCTAGACAGCCCAACCACCCCCGTGGACAGCCCACCCACCCCCCTCAACACCCCTTCTCCCTATGGACAGCCCCCCCACCCCCTTGGATAGCCCGCCCACCCCCCTGGACACCCCTACCCCCTGTGGCCATCCCACCCACCCCCCCTGGACAGCCCGCCCATCCCTCCTTGACAGCCCGACCACCCCCGTGGATAGCCCGTCCACCCTTGTGAACAGCCCACCCACCCCCGTACCCCCATGGACACCCCGTACCCCCCCAGGATAGCCCCGCCCACCCTACCAAACAGCCCACACCCCCCTCCCCTACAACCCCACCTCCACCACCTAGACATACCAACCCCCCCTGGACACCCCACACACCCCTCCCCCACCAGGACACCCCACCCAGACCCCCAGGACAGCCCACACCCCCTGGACAGCCCCGCCCACCCCCGTGGACAGCCTTTCCCACCCCCGTGGACAGCCCCGCCCACCCCCATGGACAACCCACCCACCCCCGTCGACGCCCCCTACCCCCTAGACAGCCCAACCACCCCCGTGGACAGCCCACCCACCCCCCTCGACACCCCTTCTCCCTATGGACAGCCCCCCGCCCCCTTGGATAGCCCGCCCACCCCCCTGGACACCCCTACCCCCTGTGGCCAGCCCACCCACCCCCCCTGAACAGCCCGCCCACCCCTCCTTGACAGCCCGACCACCCCCGTGGACAGCCCGTCCACCCTTGTGGATAGCCCGCCCACCCCCGTACCCCCCTGGACACCCCATACCCCCCTGGATAGCCCCGCCCACCCTCCCAAACAGCCCACACCACCTACCCTGCAACCCACCACCACCACCTAGACATACCAACCCCCTGGACACCCCATACACCCCTCCCCCACCAGGACACCCCACCCAGACCCCTAGGACAGCCCACACCCCCTGGACAGCCCCGCCAACCCCCGTGGACAGCCTTTCCCACCCCCGTGGACAGCCCTGCCCACCCCCGTGGACAACCCACCCACCCCTGTGGACGCCCCCTACCCCCTAGACAGCCCAACCACCCCCGTGGACAGCCCACCCACCCCCCTCGACACCCCTACCCCCCTGTGGCCAGCCCACCCACCCCCCTGGACAGCCCGCCCACCCCTCCTTGACAGCCCGACCACCCCCGTGGACAGCCCGTCCACCCTTGTGGACAACCCTCCCACCCCCGTACCCCCCTGGACACCCCATACCCCCTGGATAGCCCTGCCCACCCTCCCAAACAGCCCACACCCCCTCCCCTGCAACCCCACCACCACCACCTAGACATACCACCCCCCTGGACACCCCACACACCCCTCCCACACCAGGACACCCCACCCAGACCCCCAGGACAGCCCACACCCCCTAGACAGCCCTGCCCACCCCCGTGGACAGCCTTTCCCACCCCCGTGGACAGCCCCGCCCACCCCCGTGGACAACCCACCCACCCCCGTGGACACCCCCTACCCCCACAATCCATTATCCAAAACATATCAAATTGGTTTGAACACAATCCATAATTCCCACAATCCATTATCCAAAACATGTAAATGTTCATGATAGCCTCCCCCAACTATGATATACATGTTTTGAACACTCTCCTTTCAAACATAGAATATAAAAACATTAAAGAAGTATTCACAAACACAAACAATATCCTATTTAGATATTAATTTCAATAATCAAGTAAACCACCAACACCTGGAAAAAATCTATCCATTAAAACAACTACAACAATATGGTTGAGATCAAATTTTACTTATTCATATGGGGGTGTACCTGTTGGGATGGGGGGTTCTGGTGTTTGGATTCACGAGAGCAGTGGAGTCGGATGGGGTTCGCGAGAGCAGCAGAGCGAATAGATTAGGGCTCTGTCTGAATGGGGAGAGGAGATCGCGATCTGAAATTTGGGGAAAACCTTTGCCAACGGTTTATAAAAACCATTGGCAAAGGCACACATTTCCCAATGGTTCCAGTGAACCGTTGGGAAGTGTGTGAGTTTAGCACCCATTTCCCAATGGTTACAGTGAACCGTTGGGAAAGGGTCCACTGAAATTCCCTTTGCCAACGGTTTGATTAAACCGTTGGCAAAGGCTCACTATACCAACGGTTTAAGTAAACCGTTGGTATACTACCGTTGGGAAAAGACCAAATTCCAGTAGTGATGGATCAACTGGCACAAATATATATAAGGAAATTTGTAAGGCTGCATGGAGTAGCACTATCTATTATATCCAATCGAGATCCAAGATTCACCACTATGTTTTGGAAGATTATTCAACATGCTCGGGTTACTGAACTGAAATTCAGTACGGCCTATCATCCTCAAATTGATGGCCAATATGAGTGAACTATCCAGACACTAGAAGATATGTCATGATCATATTCTATGGACTTCAAAGGAGGGTGGGACCAACATCTTCCACTAGTTGAATTCTCATACAATAACAGTTTCCACTGGAGTATCCAAATGCAACCTTAAGAAGCCATGTATGGTAAGAGGTGAAAAACCCCAAAAACTTGGGATGAAGACGGTGAGTGTAAGCTGCAATGACCAGAAATGGTCGAAGAAATGGTGGAGAATGTGATAATCATTCAATAGCATATCCAGGTAGCCCAGAGTCAACAAAAGAGTTATAAATAAAACCGTCGACTAGACCTTGAGTTTAAATTTGGAGACATGGTATTTCTACGCATATCTCCATGGAATAAGGTCATGAGGTTTGGAAAGAAAGGGAAGTTAAGTCCTAGGTACATCGTCCCCTTAGAGATTCTTGATCGTGTCGGGGTTGTGGCCAATCGACTAGCACTTCCCCCTACCATGGCCAAATTACATGACGTATTTCATTTATCCCTCTTAAGGAAGTACATACTAGACCCTTCACATGTACTCACTTCAGAGGTAGTACAACTTGAAGATGATCTTTCTTATGAGGAGAAACCAGTGAAGATCTTATATTATAGAGAAAAAGTTATACGAAATAAGACAATGCCCCTTGTCAAGGTGTTGGGGTGAAACCAAAATTTTGATGAAGCGATGTGGGAATCAGAGGAAGTGATGAACCAAAGATACCCACATATGTTTTAGTGTGGGAAAAATAAATTTCAGGGGGAATGTTTCTTAAGGGGGAATATTGTAACGACCCAAACATTCATTAATGAAAATTCCTCTTGATCTTATTAAATATCATATTATGGTTATATAAAATGTGAACTTCATTGGTTTTATGTTTCTAGATTTTAAATCACCTTTAGGTATTGTGACCATTTCAAATATAGTCGTTGAATAGTGATCACATAATTAGTATAAATATAGGGCTATAACAAATCCAATTTACTCAGAAAAAGGAAGTGATGGACTCATCCATTAGACTTGACCCATATTAAGACCATTTTTCAGAGCTCCGAATGGAGGTGGCATCATTGGGCTTTGCTCTTGACTAAGCCGAAGTTGAGCTTGAACACGTTAAGCTTGGGCAGAACCGACTACATGAGAAGTCGAAGTTAATAGAGATTACCACCCGAGTGATGTTATCCAAGCCACCCTAAGTTTCTGTCACCATCACACACTTTACCCTTCAGTCTTATGTGTAAAACCCCAAGCTTCCACGATACTCTTCTCTTTCAATAATGCAGTAGCATGTGTTTTACGCAACTTCGAGTTCTAACACACACCACAACCAATCAAACTAGCCGTTATGAATAGTAATACCCACTTTTTGAAATTTCATACATTTTATGTTTCAAAATGGATTTCTTTTTTGGATTCAAAATATTGAAATTATCTTAGGGTTAATTTTTGGTACTTTTCGGATAACTTTCATATTTGGATGAATAGTGAAAATTACTAAATTTTAATTAAAAACAACTTTTTTAATCGAAATAATTAATAGTGATAAATTACGGATTTGAGTGATTTTAGAGTATAATTAGATTATATTTTTACCATTTAATCCAATGTTGGTCATTGGACACAATTTTACATTTAAACTGGAAATAGGAAAGTGTCAATCTTTTGATAGTTATTATCTCTTAAAAACATGCTTTTTGTTTTAACAACAGGAATTAATTTTAAATTAATTTCTTCCACTTCTGTGTTTTGAATTTAGAACAATAGATTCCATATTTAGAATCAGGAGGTCAAAATTATGTAAATAGGTAAAATTTATTTTTAGACATTTTGAATAATTACTTCGGTAAATATTTTATTTACCATGGTTAAAGGGTAAATCTGGTAAATAAGGGTAAAAAATAATATTATAATAATAATAAATTACCCTAAAATGTGTCCTAACCTTATTGGTTGATACATGTCTGACAATGTTCATCTTTGGGTCAATTTTGGGACCCCATGGATCCACTTGTAAGTGATAATGACACTTTATATTAATAAAGTTAAAGTAAATACAAAAATGACATAAGCATATATCTTTTAGAATTTTTTTTTACATAGAGTAATAGATGTTATATTTTAGACTATAAATATTCATTATAATTATAAAAAATATTTCCTAAATAATGGTATTTTATTTATAATTTTTAGACATTGAATAATTAAATTTATTTATGACACAATAATGATGTGATATTTTCTTTATTAATTAATGAATAAAATTATTAGTATTATAAATGTTAAATATATATATAATTTGAAAGTTTTGATGACATACACGAATTTTATTGGTTAATATGACATGTTAGTATTGCTTAAATAAATTTGTTTATAATTAATAAAATAGTTAATACTTTAACAATAACCAATTATTAAATTTTGTCAAAATTGACATAAATGAGTTTTTAAAACAAATATTATATTTTTAATTGATATTATATTCCTAAAAATATAAGGTTAGGCCAAAGGACTTATATAATGATATATTTATCATTAATGGACCACTTGGGGGTTGATCTGAAGTATATTATAAGTTTATTAACCATATAATATAAAAATACAAAGTGACATGGTAAATGTCAAACTATTTAACTAAGAGTCAAATATAAATGATAAGGTTAATATAGTGACCCAAACCTGTCTAAAATCTATTAGATGAAATTATTTCGACCCATACCCACCTTAGACCTTGAATAATCCACTTTGGATCCATTAGAAACTGAATATTAATTTATTATAAATTAATACTTTAAGTTTTTCCTAAAGAGACCCTCCTCCCACTTATAAAAGGACACCACTTCTAACCAATTATTAGTAGCTTAAAATCCTTTTGGTTCGAACCCCCCTGCCCAATTAACCTACCAAATTCTCTCAATTCAACCTATAATAATTACTTTAGTCATAAAGCCAGCCTATGGAGCTTTTTTGATGAAATCAAAAGGAAGACACTGAAGAAGAGGTAATGTTTTCACCACCCTCTTTCAAGTTCCTTTCTTCTTCAAGTTCTTCTTTATTTGTTATTTCCATTCTAAAATAATAAATCCAGTATATTCTATATACTGTGATGTTATTATAAATATGTTTCAACCATATTTAGTATTCTATCTATCCTTTGAATGACATGTCACGATACGTGCGTACGTACGACATATTGTCTCCACATCGTGGTGTAATTGTTATTCAAAACATTATTATTTGGATGAGTATGATAATGATGTGTAATTGAAGTAAATAATAATTAAAACATTATAATGATTTTTTATATATGATATACCATCCAATTATATAATATTTTAATATCAAAAGAATTATATTGTTTCTCTTGCATACATACGGACTAACGTCTCCACGAACGCGATGAGATTCATTCCCCATTATATCCATTCAAGTATAATTATCATTTGATGATTAACAATAATGTTTATGGACTTGATATCATTATGGATATGCATAATATACAAACTATCCATAAAAAACAAGACTTATGTAACAAAAAATATAAAATAAAATGAGTAAGCTAACACCCGAAATGACGATAATACTAAGATATTATTAACAGGGAAATGTTAAATGATCATATATGATATCATATTAATGTATATGATTATTTTATAATTCAATAACAATTATTTCACCATTATAAATTAGTTTAAACATTCCCTTGACTAAAGGAAAGTGCAAGGTAAGGGGTTTTCATCTCACTCTTTATTCCCGTGAGATTCATGCCATATTGCCACTATTACCTTTTGTGTGGTGTATGTATTTACCATAATTGTATTATTTGTGTAATACACATTAATTTATGTGTATTTACATATTAATTATATGATACCTCGTTCATGGGGTTTATGTTTCATAAGTTTCCAAATTGTTAAGGGTTTATTTCACAATCTCTTCATTATCTGAGGTTGTTTATACGTAATTATCTACTAGGACCTCTTTATCATCCTCATCCATGTTTCTTAAAAATGTATTTCAAATCATTCTTAAAATTTTATAGACTATGGTTTAAAGTCATTTATACCCTTGTTGACTTTTTATAATATTTTTATAATGGAATCTTTCCGTTGTTTTCCAAACAAGGTCCTTTTTAACCATTTCGATAGAATGAAGGTAAGAATGCCTTTTTTAACTTATACGGTGGGTGCAGCTATTTTCTGCCGTTATAAAATTGTCAAAACTTCCCTTAAAATATTATACAAATATTTTCAAAGTAAATGTTTTATTTTATAATTATGTGACTTTTAAATGATTTCAAAATGAATATTTTAAGAATTTCTTAAAGGTACTCTTTTTCAAGATCATAATTTTAAATGTTTTAAATATTTATCTTTCTAAATATATTTAATTAATGTCCATTTTTTCAAAATGATTTTAAGGATTTATTTATATGGACATGAAAGTTTTGAAATGATATTTATTTTTAAAAGTTTCAAAGTGGTATGGGAAACTTTGATTCAAAAATCTCTTTTAAATTACTTCCTTTATAAATTTGTGACTTTTCAATGATTTAAAAAAAGAGATATTTCTCTAAAATAGTTTTTATTTCATCTATGTAAACATCCTTTGATTTATTTTAAGATTATTTGAAGTTGGTTTATTATAATAAAAAACGTTCATATTGTATTGAAGGTTTTGTGATATGTTTGAATGTGGATGTGTTATTTTTATACCATTCATGGTTTATGGAGAAAGTATTGAAATTTTCTATGCTATTTTTAATATGAATGTTTATGTTATGTTTAAACCTATTCATATAAGGAATGAATTGGACTTAGTATGTGATGGGTGGAGCCCTCTATAGCTCCCCGATGCATCTGTAGGTTTCATGAGACAAAGTAGTGTCTTGGAAAATGGCCTTGACAAAATCTTATTTGTAGTCTTCGAACAAGGCCTTGAATATGTGGTTATGATAGTCTGGCATTATGCATTCCATCATTATGAAACTGGTTAGTGATATTTCATGTGATTATTCGACTAGTAGAATATACATGTTGATAGGTAAATGTCATTACTTCATTTTATTTTTCCCATATTATGCTGAAGATCAAGTTAAAAGGATTTTGTTTTAGTTATACATTTCTTTAAATGTTTATGGTTATTTATGAAATTTTCTGCTGTATTGTTATCCTTTCTGAGCATCTGAGCTCACCCCTTTCTATGTTTTATTTTTCCTAGGATTGCAAGAAGTTTATTATGATTGATATGTAGTGTTCATCCAAGTGAATAATGGCGTTCGTGAAGGATTATTTATGTTGTTTTTCATGTTAATAAGTGTAATTTATCATTCATGTATGTAATATATTTTCCAAGACTGCAAAATCGATCAGTCCTTCGGGACTTGATTCTTTGTAATCATGCCAATGTATTAAAATAATGCACCGACTATGGGTAACTGTGGTCGGGGAGGTACAGTTGGTATCAGAAGAAGTTTAGAAATAACCTTGGAAGCTAGATTTAGATAAACTCTAATTAGAGCACATAGACCTAAGATAGACATTGAGGATTAGTATAGAAGAAATTCCTAGAATTTTGGTAATGTAAAAATTTTGTGAGTTTTCTAAGCAAATACATCCATGTTTGGATACAAACAGGTAGAGGCGGCTCTGGTATAGATGTACCTCGGGGTAAAACTCGAAAACACCTCTTTGAGCTAGACTCGGACGGGAACTGGTGCACGACAATGGGCCTTGCTGCACTCCTGGTTATGAAACTCCCAAGGGATATGCTTAGTATAATTCTCATTTTCTTTACATATTGTTATGAAGGGTTTGTGAGTATATAATTACTCAATGAAAACATCTTTATGATTATGGATTATATCCATAAACCGTTCAATATACATTAGGTATTTTACAAGTTTGGAATTATTCATTGCAATTCATAAACTGACCAAGTTTATGCCATTGTATAGAAATGGATCCCATTAGAAGGAATGTGAACTCCAGAAATATGTATGATCTAAAGAGTAAGAAGGATCATATCTTCCATGGTATTAAGCCAACATTTAGAAGGGAAATAGTCTCCCATGTATTCTCAACATATGAAGAAATATTATCATGTGTTAATAAGATAAGTAAAAAAATTCTCTGAGTCCTATGGATTTGAAGGGAAGCAAGTGAGGAAAAAGATGGAAGAGAGAAAGATGGATAAAGGGAATAGGGAAAATAATAATTTCCCTATATGTGATAACTGTGGGAAGAAACACCCTGGAACGTTCCTGAAGGGAATGGGAGTTTGTGATAAGTGTAGAGAAAAAGGACACCATGTACGTGACTGCATGGGTAAGAAAAAGGTTTGAAATGTACAATGCTTCATCTGAAAAGAGTCGGGACACTACGTGAACCAATGTCCAAATAATTAGAGTATGCCCCAAATTATGCCATTGGATAATAATAAAGTTATGATACTACCACATATGAGGAGGAATGATTAGAGTTCTTATGTTGTTATTAAAGAATTTTTTCATTTGAGTGTTGTATCAACAATGTACTTGTTATAATAATTATGGAGTGTATAAGGATTTTATTGTAGTACTATTTCATTAAGGACTTGAGATTGTGTGGAACCATGAAAAGTGACTCAATAGAAAGTTAAATTTTTTGGAAAATATATGGTTGAGAAAAGATAAACCATAATATGGTTCTGATACTGAGGTAGTGATTTTGGAAGAATACATGATTGATTTGGATAAATCATATTGGATATTCTTGACTTCCTTGAAACCTATTAATGATTTGTATATTCCATCATTGTTGGAGCTTACACCATTTTTTTGATAGAAGGAGTATATCAAGTATTCTATAAGGAATAAGGTATCATGAATGTAATCAATAAGGTTTTATGGTAATTCAGGATGTTGCAGTGTTTTAAAAGAATACATGATGAAGGTGTTCACATGTTATTAAGTGGAAAAAGGATATTCATTGTGTTTACCTTCCTTATAAATTCTGGACTATGAGTTTGGACAGAAGTATTTTTGATAATTCTAGTTTGAGATTATTTTTGTATTTGCATAAAAGGACAACCCAGAGGTTGGGCAGCAATCCGGCACGTCTGGCAAGGCCGTGAGACTTGAACCCGCAACCGAAGGCCGACTAGGGTGTATCAACTACCACTGGCCCATGTGATGTTCTGGATTGAATAATGTAGTTTTTTTAAAAAAAATTTCTAGTAGATGAATTATAAATTCATTTTTAACCCTATATGAATAGTATAAATAGAATATTATTTTTAAGTTCTATTATATTTTAGAGTGAAAGATGAGTTTTTGGTAGACATTAGTTAAAGGATGAGACTCTACTTGTAAAGTATATATTTTTCTTCTTCTCTTATTCCATGAAGAAATTAATTCTTATAATTTAGTGAAGGGATCTTAATACCAAAAATATGTTATCCTAACACTATATGTTTTGTTGAACCAATGGTATTTTAAATCATCATAGATTGATGAATTTAAGGCCCCCAATTTTATACTTGTTTGTGATTGATGACCTAAATCACTACCTATAAATATTTACGTTTTCCTCCAATTATATGTCTATAATTTCCACTAATGTTATCCTAATTGAGATAATAATTTGGTGGTGACCCCTTCATTTTCCGTTTCCTCTTATTAAGACTAAATTTTATTAACCTAATTTCCGATGTGGGTTTTCCCAAAGGTATTTTCTATTTTCAATATTTTATTTTTAAAAAATAATTTCAAATTCGGATGACGCAATTTATTGAAGGAGGGGAGAATGTAACACCCCAAGATTCCACAATACGCTTCTCTTTGAATAATCCAGTAGTGTGTGTTGTACGCAACTTCGAGTTCTAACACACACCACAACCAATCAAACTAGCCGTTATGAACAGTAATGACCACTTTTTAATTTTTTTTACATTTTATCTTTCAAAATGGGATTCATTTTTGGATTTGGAATATTGAAATTAGCTTAGGGTGAATTTTTAGTACTTTTAGGATAACTTTCATATTTTTATGAATAGTGAAAATTACTAAATTTTAATTAAAAAGAACAATTTTAATCGAGATAATTAATAGCAATAAATTATAAATTTGAGTGATTCTAGAGTATAATTAGATTATATTTTTACCATTTAATCCAATTTTGGTCATTGGACACAATTTTACATTTAAACTGGACATAAGAAAGTGCTAATCTTTTGATAGTTATTATCTCTTAAAAACACACTTTTTGTTTTAACAACGGGAATTAATTTTAAATTCATTTCTGCAACATCTATGTTTTGAATTTAGAAAAATGGATTCCATATTTATAATCAGGAGGTAAAAATTGTGTAAATAGGTAACATTTATTTTTATACATTTTGAATAATTACTTCAGTAAATATTTTATTTACCATGGTTAAAGGGTAAATCTGGTAAATAAGGGTAACAAATAATATTATAATAATAATAAATTACCATAAAACATGTCCAAACCCTATTGGTTAATACATGTACAACCTTTTTCATCTTTGGGTTGATTTTGGAACCGCATGGATCCACTTTTAAGTGATAATGACACTTTATATTAATAAAGTTAAAGTAAATACAAAAATGACATAAGAATATATATTTTAGAAAAACAATTTTTACATAGGGTTATATATGTTATATTTTAGACTATAAATATTCATTAGAAATATAAAAAGATTTTCCAAATAATGGAAGTTTATTTATAATTTGTATACAATTAATAATTAAATTTATTTATGACACAATAATGATGCAGTATTTTCCTTATTAATTAATCTATCAAACAATTAGTATTATAAATGTTAAAATAACTATAATTTGAAAGTTTTGATGTCATACACAAATTTTATTGGTTAATATGACATGTTTGGATTTCTTAAATAAATTTGGTTCTAATTAATATAGTTTTTTAGACTTTAATAAAAATCAATTATTAAATATTGTCAAAATTGACATAAATGAGTTTTTAAAACAAATATTATATTATTAATTGATATTACATTTCTAAAAATATAAGTTTCGTCAAAAGGACTTATATAATGATATTTTTATCATTAATGGACCACTTTTGGGTCTCTTGGAAGTATATAATAGGTTTATTAACCATATAATATAAAAATACAAAGTGACATGGTAAATGTCAAACTATTTTATTAAGAGTTAAATATAAATGATAAGGTTAATATAGTGACCCAAACCTGTATAAAATATATTATATGAAATTATTTAGACCCATAACAACCTGATACTTTAAATAATATACTTTGGATCCATTATAATCTGAATATGAATTTATTATAAATTAATACTTTAAGTTTTTCCTAAAGAGCCCCCTCCTCCCCCTTATAAAAGGACACCACTTATAACCAATTCTTCATACATTAAAATCTGTTTGGTTCGGCCAAACCCTGAACAATTATCCTCTAAACATACTTCAATTAAACCTAGATGCCTTCCTTTAGTCAGAAATCCATCCTAAGGATCCCTTTTGATCAAATCAAAAGGAAGAACCCGAAGAAGAGGTAATGTTTTCACCACCCTCTTTCAAGTTTCTTTCTTCTTAAACTTATTCTTTCTTTGTAATTTCCATTATAAAATAATAACTCCAGTATATTATATATATTTTTATGTTATTATAAATATGGTACAACCATATTCAGTATTCTATCCATCCTTTGAATGACATGTCACCATACGTGCGTACGTACGGCTTACCGTATCAACGTCGTCGTGTAATTGTTATTCAAAACATTATTATTTGGATGGGTATGATAATGATGTGTAATTAGATTAAATAATAAATATAAAATTATAATTATTATTTATATATGATATACCATGCATTTATATATTATTTTAATATAAAAAAATGATATTTTCACTCGTGCGTACGTACAGACTACCGTCTCAATGAACGTGATGGGATTCATTCCCCATCGTATCCATTCAAGTATAATTCTCATTTTATGATTAAAAATAACCTTTAAGGACTTGATATCATTATGGATATGAATAATATACAAACTATCCATAACAAACAAGTCTTATGTAACAAAACATATAAAAGAAAATGAGTAAGTTAACACCCGAAACAACGATAAAACTAAGATATTATTAACAAAGAAATGTTAAAAGATCATATATGATATCATATTAATGAATATGATTATTTTATAATTTAATAAAAATTATTTCACCATTATACAGTAGATTAAACGTACCCTCAACTAAAGTAAAGTGCAAGGTAAGGCGTTTTCATCTCACTCCTTATTCCTGTGAGATTCATGCCATATTGCCACTATTACCTTTTATGTTGTGTATGTACTGCCCATAATTGTATTATTTGTGTAATACACAATAACGTATGTGTATTTACATATTAATTGTATAATAACTCTTTCATGGGGTGTATGTTTCTTAAGTTACCAAATTGTTAAGGGTTTATTTCACAATCTCTTCATTATCTGAGGTTGTTTATACGTAATTATCTACGGGGACCTATTTATCATCCACATCCATGTTTCTTAAAAATATATTTCAAATAATTATTACGATTTTATAGAATATGGTTTAAAGTAATTTATACCCTTTTTACTTTTTATAAATTTTTTATAAAGGAATCTTTCCGTTGTTTTCCAAACAAGGTCCTTTTTAACCTTTTCGATAGAATGAAGGTAAGAATGTCTTTTTTAAATTATATGGGGGGTGCGGCTATTTTCTTCTGATATAAAATTTTAAAAGCTTCCCTTACAAGCTTATAAGATTATTTTTAATGTAAATGTTTTATTTTATAATTATGTGACTTTTAAATGATTTCAAAATGAATATTTTAAGAATTTGTGAAAGGTACTCTTTATCAAGATCAAAATTTTAAATGTTTTAACGATTTATCTTTCTAAATCATTTTAATTAAGGTCCATGTTTTCAAAATGATTTTAAAGATTTATTTATATGGAAATTAATGTTTTGAAATGATATTTATTTTCAAAAGTTTCAAAGTGGTGTGGGACACTTTGATTAAAAAATCACTTTGAAATTAATTTCTTTATAAATGTGTGACTTTTCAATGATTTCAAAATAGAGATATTTCTCTCAAATAGTTTTGATTTCATCTATGTCAACATACTTTGATGGATTTTAAGATTATTTGAAGTTGATTAATTATGATATAAAACTTCCATATTGTATTGAAGGTTTTGTGATATGTTTGACTGTGGATGTGTTATTTTTATACCATTCATGGTTTATGGAGAATGTATTGAAATTTCGTATGCTAGTTTTAATATGAATGTTTATGTTATGTTTATACCTGTTCATATGAGGAATGCATTGGACTTAGTAAGTGACGGGTGGAGCCCTCTATAGCTCCTCGATGCATTGGTAGGTCTCATGAGAACAACTAGTGTCTTGGCACAAGGCCTTGAAAAAATCTTATTTGTAGTATTAGAACAAGGCCTTGACTAGGTGGTTATGACAGTCTGTCATTATGCATTCCATCATTATGAATGTGGTTAGTAATTTTGCATATGATTATTTGACTAGTAGAATATTCATGTGGATAAGTAAATGGAATTACTTCATTTTATTTTTTCCATATTATAATGAATTTCAAGTTTAAAAGGCTTTTGTTTTAGTTATACATTGCCTTAAATGTTTATGCTTACTTATGAAAGTTTTCGCTGTATTGTTATCCTTACTGAGCATCTGAGCTCACCCCTTTCTATGTTTTATTTTTACCAGGATTCCAATAAGTTTATTGTGATTGATATGTTGGGTTAATCCAAGGGAATAATGGCATTCGTGAAGGATTATTTATGTTGTTTTGTATGTTAATAAGTTTAATGTAACATTCATGTATGTAATCTATTTTCCAAGATTGCTAAACTGATCGGTCCTTCGGGACTTGATTCCTTATAATCATGTCAATGCATTAAAATAATGCACTGAATCTGGGTAACTGGGGTCAGGGCATTACATTATGCGGGTTTCATAAGGTGTTATGTAACAAGACCCTCACACTACGACTATGTACATTATTTTTGTATAAGGAATGTACATTTATTTTGTTATTGTTACTTTGTAAATTGTTTTTACAGCACAAATGGTATTTATTTAGTTAATATTCAATGAATAAATCTATTTTGATGAATTAATTTATTTTTGAATTAAATAATATTTTTATAAAATATTTTTAATAAATTTATTTTTATTAAATATAAATGATCATACAATTATTATGAATAATGTAGTAATTTTTATTACAGCTAGAAATCTATTTTTTTCAAAACCCATGAATTTTCGATAAATGTTGGTTTTTATTTTAAAAGTAAAAATTCACATATTTAGAAAATTATTTTTAAAAAATAAATATTATTTTTGGAATCAGGATGTCGAAATTATCCAATGGTGAACTTTTCATTATTTTTTGAGACATTCTATTTTTTGGGTAAAAATTAAATAATGTTTAAATATATAATGTGTTCTATGACATCATAATGACCCAAAAGTGATGTAATAAAATAAAATAAACATTATTTTAAGATAATATATGTTTTACCATTAAAATAATGGGATTTTGGGTTTGTTTGATTTATTTTACAAAGTATTAGTGGACCCTTCAAGGCTTATAAAAAATTTTGCCTTTTTAAATTGTTTTCCTTAAGAGTGTGACTCACCTCCAAATATAAAACCATATTATTTTAAGAACTTTGGACATATGCCTTATAAAATATTTTTTTACACTCCCCTTTGGAAATACCATGGTCAAAAACCATGTGCTGGTTGGTGGTTCTGATTAGTTTAATGTGAGGTGTCCCAAACCTAAATAATAAAGAATTTCTCTCCTTTCCCATATAAAACAACTCATGTTCCCAATTAAACAAAACTAAAATCCTTTTAAGTTCCCCCAACCCCTGATATCATCTCTATATAATCATCCCAAGGTTTTCCAAGCTCCCAAGAATCATTTCTCAAGCCTCTCCCATAGCTTTTGGGATCACACTTCAATGTAAGGGATTCCTACTTTCTCTTTTTATCCATGTTTCATAATATTATTATTCCATTTTATTTTTATTTATAAATGTTCTAGTATGGTTTATCACCTCACCAATACATCCCTCTTTCAGTTTTAATGATGATAGACCCCTTTATCTCTCATTAAATGCCTCTAATGTACACCTGTTACTAGGCTGATATTCCGAAAATAATTTCTCTCTCCTCATTTACATTCAAGCAATTCTTTTATATCATGAATCTAAATTCCATTAAAATTTTTGGGACATGTATCTATATGACCCCCTTACTGTCTATTTCATGTACATATGATGATACACCTCTTTCTATCACATCATCCATTTTTATGAATTCTTATTTCGTGTTGTTAGGTTGTCGAAATTTCACAATGTTTTTCCAAGCCAAAGTCATTGTGTAGTGAATACCATTCCCATTTATTTATAAATTGTATTAAAATTTATGAACATTTACTTATTGATTATAGAGTTAAATTTATGAATTTCACATTCCTTTAACATGGAATACATGATGATATTCAATGAATCAATGTTTTATGATCAATGTGGCACACTTATGCACGAAATGAAATGTTTAAAGAGGGTGCACCCTGATAGCACTCCAATGCATTGGGTAAAGTATATTATCACGATACATCATGTGAAATAAGTGTTGAATCAGGATAATTCGAGTACAATGAGGGTTTACTCATGCTTCATGTGCAATGGGTTTTACTCATGATTTATGTGCAATGAGCCTTGGCTCATGCTAATTCCATGTTAAGTGTTGTTTCCAAATTTCCATGTTATGATTATCATGATTTATAAAGCGTCTATGTTCATGTTTCTCTTGTGATCCATTGATATTCCTATTTCCTAACATGTATTTTAATCTTCATTTTATTGTTTGTTTACTCCATTAATGGGCTTTATAGGTCACCCATTTCTTAAGTATGTCCTCAGGTTATCACATGAACAGCTATGTACGAGGGAATATAGTGGTCATGTAAAGGAAGTTTGCAATAAGAAGTTGCTTTCTATGTTTTATGTTATTATGTAATGTTCCTAAGTCCCAAATACACTAGACCTCTAGATCTGTTATGTTGTATCAAGTGAAGTTTTTATGTAATAAATCTTGTTTAAGTATGAAATAAAGAGAAGGGCTGTCATATAGAGTACCTTGAAATGACCTGGTACTCAGACATTCCCATGATACCTAGAAATGATCCTGTACACGTTCATATGGAAATGTACACTGGCATGAAATCGTAGTGAAGGAGAAGGTAATGGGTGCCTGAGAGATTCCATGTACCACATGTAAATGACATGTAGTATGACATGCATTACCAATTCATGTACAAGGGTGAACACATACAGAAGATGATGTGTGGTCACATTCTATGTTACCACATGCACATATTGTGTACCCCTCCCAGGAACTTCAAACTTTCTTATTTATTTTTTGGGACTCAGATGATGGCTGATGAGAAGCCTATCTTGAGTAAATTTATATGTATAATGAGATGGTATCACTTGTACTGGATTTAAAGACATTACAAGAGGATTCCAGATCCTGATGCCTTTTCAAGCATCGTTTAACTAATATAAGCGATTGGGTGGGATTATTAAAGAGATGTTGGGGCTGGAAACCCAATGTTACACCCAGGTGAAGTTCTCCTATGATCTCTATACAGTTTGAGTGGTACCAAATTATCGCACTAGGGAATAGGTCCTCTACGTACTGAGTAGTACCCCCAATTGCACCAGGGTGTGAGTCCTAAGTCTACTGACTTCCCCCACCCCTCTCACACTAGGGCACAGGTCCTATACTTATCGAGTGATACCCACTATCTCACTGGGGTGTTCGAACACTATCTACAAAGTTTTACCATATTATTTCACTATTGTTAAGGTCATCGACCTAACTATCCATACTCCCCTGCTACACCAAGGCATGGGTCCTACATATACTAATTGGTAACCCTATCACCCTGGGATGTGGGTCCTATAATGGATATTCCCACCCTGACCATTAGAATAGTGGCGAGCTGTGGGAACTCACTATTGTTCCTCATATAGAAATGTGAGATATTGGGAATCAGAGATGGGCCTTTGGAGTTTTAGGAAGGCTAATTATAATTTCATGGTCTATAGAGATGGAGATCCATTTTCTCTCCCTCTTAAGAATCTTTATGATAATATATATCATGGGTTTCATTTCCTTATTATTATGGGTTGAGATGACCCCCTATTGATCCTTTATTTTACTTAAATTATGGTTTCAATGGAACACTGCTGGGTGTGTTTATACTCACCCCTTTATCATCTTTTCCCACATGTGTCACGAATTATGTATACGACATGCATATCGATAATGAATTTGGTGGATCATATGGGTACTTGGGTGTGTTGACTGCATATAGTGTTTAGATTTGGAGACAATAAGTTGGGATCTCTTTATTTTTCCTTTATTACAGTTTGTTTCATGTTGGGTGTTCATTTCTAGTTAGGCAGGTATTTTTCCCATTTATTATATGGATTAATTTTTTCATACCCTGATGTATTCTCGAGATATTGTTACATGCATGGATGTAGTCATGATATTGTAGTATTCAATATATAACTTTTGCAATTTACCAAACGGTTTGTTTTTTGTATGTTTATAGGTAATTTTCATAAAGCCTCCCATTTTTTTATTCCTTATAAGAACATGTTGATAGACCCTATCCTACTGGAAGAAATCATGGGGCTTTCACACTCATACTTCCACCGAGAAGGCATTCCCAAAGGGTCAGGTCATGATAGAGTTGTATTAGAGTAGTTTTTCCTTAAATTAGTATTAGAGTGGGATCCATGGAGAGGATTGGTTGGGATCTTAGGGAAAATTGTAAGAGTTTCTTGAGTGTGGATTTTAGCCTAGTGATATGAGTGTTGGATCAGCGTTCATTGTATCCACTCACTAGGTCTCTGAGTACCTATTTTTCAACTCAAAAAATACTGAGAAATCAGTTATAATGAACCATTAGTATATGTTTCATATAGGATTGATTCCTTTTAATGTCAATATTGATGCACCTCCCTGTATATAATCTCTTCTAAACATGGTTCATCTGGATCACTCTCTATATGCCACTTTAAAGATAGACAACCATGTTATTAATACATGATCATGATGAAGATTTATTAAGGGATGAGGCTTTATTTAAAGGGATATATCATGAGGTGCTTACTCTTAGAATGCAAGGAATATTATCACTTCTTATTGCGAAAAATATGGTACCATCATTGTAGGATAATAGTGCACACAGGTTTAGTGCACTATGTAAGTTATAGAATAAAATAAAACTGAGGTTTTTCAGTGATCCTGATCATTAAGCATCAAAGTACTGGCTAGATTTGGGGATTGAAGTCTTCATGATTGTTAAGAACTTGACCGATAATATGGTTTCATTTTAATTCATTTTATTCCATAGGAAAAAGGGTACCATGGGAATCTGATGATGTTGAACCATGATGAGATGATGCTCCCATAATCAAACTTCTGACATCTATTTTGTGATGAGCACGAACCTTCATAATCATTATCTATGAAGATTTAAGATCTCATTGAGTTTTAGTAAGGTATTATGATATTTTGACAGTATGAAACAAGGTTTAAAAACCTCACATGTTAATTAGTCAATATAGTGTGATATGGTTTCTTATTGGAATAGATGTTCGGGTAGGGTCTCCACAGAGATATTCGTGCTAGCATAGTCTCCCTTTGTATACTTATGTTGGATTTCTATAGTGAGATCTAGTTATATAGAGCTTCCTTGATAGGGGGAACGAGGTGGTCAGATCTAGCATTGAACATCACGAGGTTGAGTATTCTATAGCAGCTAGAAAGAATTAGTCCTTAGAGTCTCGATGAAGGAGACCACCCCATAGAAGGACTCAGGCATGTTGATCTGCAATATAAGGTTTTCAAGAGGATTTGGTAACCCAGGAGAGGGGTGGTGTGATGATTGTGATGGTAAAGGTCACATGTCACCTGGTTTCCAAACCCAATAAACCATGGAGGGTAGGTATGTAGTGGATGAACCATTATTATTAGGGTAGTTCCATGATCTAGGATCTTCCAAACATGGTTAGGGTGGCCTATTAGGTGGCAGTACTAGTAGAGGATTAGGTGGAGATCTATAGGGAGAAGCTTCTAGAGGCATTACATGCTATGATATACTCCCACATCGACCACTATGTGTCCATCACCAGTCTCAAAGATCTAGCGGCCAGGGCCACAATTAGTTGCATCCTATGGAGGGATATGAACAAGCTCTACATGAGATGATTTGAGGTGTGATATATGTCTTTTATACTCTTTACCAAGTAAAATTATACAAAGCACAAGTCATTCCTTCATCACCTTATCCCTCATGAGAGTGATAGATCTACCTATTGATACCTTAACCTATCAACTTCTTTTAGAGGTTCTAACTGGGTGCGATTATTTGATATCACATATATATCGATAGTGTAAATTGGAGCTCATTGGAGATAGTTTATCATGAGACCTATTGGTAATCATGATGAATCCTTATGATGTTATCTTGGTTATGGACTAGTTTTCTATGGTTTGGTCAATATTGACTACCGTCATAGTTGAGTAAGATGCCTTAAAATATATGGTACAATATTATCATTTGATGTTGAGAGAGATCTCATAGCTAAGTAAGTGTTCCTTGAGAGAAGGAAGCTACAACCCATCACCCATTAGTTTGAATGTTTTTTCCTCAGTGAAACTGGCTCTCGATGAATCTATATTCCTTTAGCGGTGGAGTATTATATGTAAATAATCCCCAATGATGTTATGCGACTATATATAAGGTTATAGATGTAATTCTACACCAACTTGCATAGTAACATGGAAATGATATCTTCTATGACAAATAAGTTGGTCCCTACTAAGCTTTGGGATCCATGGGTGTATTTGGTGGATCCCAAGAGAATAGTTATATCAGACCCAATGTGTCCCCTAATGTAGATCCTATTTTGTTCATGAAAAATTAGGATATGATCTTTGAGTTTTCTTATTGATTATTATTGCCTAAATTATGCAATGTTATTGAAAACTTACCCCTTGTTGAGGATTTGTAACGTCTTTAACTAGTTGAGAGGCTAGAGTTGGTTATCAAAGATTAGTATGAGGTCTTATATAACCATTTGAAGGTTCATGAATATAATATTCCAATGAAAAAATAATGATGTTACTATAAACACTATGATTTCCTAGTGATACCTTTTGGCATGATAAATTTCCCCACTATGTTTATAGATCTTATAAACCAAATCTTCCATCCATACATGGAAAATTTTTTGGATTTATTTTTTAATGACATACTCATTTGCTCTAAATCATAGTAAGAGTATATAGATTACATAGGGATGTTCCTAGACATACTATGAGAGAACCAATTTTATAGCAATCTCTTGAAGTGCTAGTTTTGGATCCGAGGGGTTAAATTTTTGGGGAATTTCATATATGTGCACAATTTATCTATGGACCCAGTGAATATAGATGCAGTTCCTACTTATGAGGAACCCAAGAGAGTTTCAAAGGTGTAGAGTATACATGTATTTTTAGGGTAATACAAGATGTTCATGGTTGAATTATTTAGTATTTCATCTACTTTGAACACCCTTATCACGACCCGTCCTCGGGATCCATGCCATGACTACCCCAAGCCCGCCTTCCATAGGCCAGGGGCTGGCGACTAGCACCCAAGGCATAAATCCAAAAATAAGGGAAGGAATTGCCATTATGAAGTAATATACACAACAGAGTACGCAAGTGAAGTAAGCACTAAGTAAAACTGGGTACAAGGTAAGTGCTGAAAAATAAATGGGCCAGTATACAAACCCAATTGAAAGTACAATACAATTGAAAGGAAAATACAACAACAGTAAGTAAAGCAGCAACACCAAGTCATCCTTCGGAAATCCCACATGAAGGGTGGGTACAGATAGCCTCCTCAGCTCCTCAGTTCTGGCCATCCACTCCGTATACGTCCCGCCAAGTAGTCCATCTTCGGGTACCGTCCATCTCCAAAATCCACCACCTCGATTAGTGTTGTCCGTCGTCTCCATCCAACACAACATAATGCGGGCATAGCCCATGCGGGGGTGAGTATACGATAATCAGTAGGGACCACGAGACCCCTGAAGGTCTCTCAGAATCCACGAAGGATAAACCACAAAGGAAAGATACAATCAAAAAGTATCAATCGGCTCTACTTAGGTATATGCCCATACATATATTTAACTCACTAGTTACAGAATGACTCCAACTCTCAAGCCCAAGCACAACCCAGTCCACACAGGAAACACAATCTAGTCCACTCAGGAAGAACAACCTAGTCCACATAGGAAAGCAATACAATCACATCGATTATAATGATTAAGAATCGAGAATTAACTCACACAGGTATACACTTTGTAAGGCGATAAAGATGATCATATGTAGCTACTGATTCATCTAAGCCATCAGAACCACATAGGATAGAAGACCAGCTAAACTGTCGGACCCACAAAGGATACAAGACCAGCTACTCTGCCGGAGCCACATAGGATAAAAGTACATAGTCAATACTCCCGGACCCACATAGGATACAAGAACAGTAGTCATAGCCATCGAACCCACGGAGGATTCCAGTACGGTATTCATCGCTGTCGAACCCATGTATGATCCATGTACAGTCGTCATTGCTGCCGAACCAACGGAGGATCCAAGTGCAGTCGTCATCATCGCAGTCGCAGCCAGCTCTAGGGTTCCCACACACAGCACGCTCGATTCCGGGAGGGTCTGATCCTCGAGCCAAGGGGGGTCGATACATCAACTGTCATGAATACCAGATTTGATGTATCCCGAAGTTTTGTCTCATTAAAAGAAACCAAACGCGACAGACAGTGTGTCAATCAGACACCCAGTCTGAGAGTTATTGGCTTTTTCGTTCCAGGGGCCCAGTTGGTTTTTAAGCTAAAACCAACCTGACCGTACTCCAGCTGTGACCAAACCTCAAGAGGAGTAAGCTAAGAGGACCATCTCAACAAAAGGATCCCATCACAATTGACAGCACGTCAATCGAATGTCCGGTCCTTGTGATATAAGCGTTTCCGCTCAAAGGGCCCAGTTGGTTTCGAGTTAGAACCTTCCCGAATGTATGAAAACATTTCCTAAACCTCAAGTGTAATATATAGAAATTATAGACTCGATCCAAGGATTCATATGAAACTAACGGTGCGTCGATCGGAGGTCTGTATCACATGTTATGGGCAAAAGACTGAAAACTGTATGAAGTGGGGGATCGGGGCCCGGTCCGACCCAGCCCAACCCCCCTGGGTCGTCCCAAACCGAGTCGACCCAACCCGGGTTCGGGTCTGCCACGATGGGGCACGGTGCGGCCCGGCCCGGTTCGTGCGACCTGCCCCGGCCCGGCGGGGGGGGGGGGGGGTGCGCTAGCTCGGCCAGCGGGGCGAGCAGGGGGGACGCGGTCCCCCCCCCCCCCCCTTTTGCGCTCCACGGGCGTGGAGACCGACACCACGTCTCCCAGCATCCTGGGTGGCCATGAGATCCATATGCTCACCATAACGACTTCATCCGTGGCGGGATCCTGCTGGCAGTGTGCCGGGGCACCGCCGCCTCCAGGCGGCCGGCCACCGCCTCCGGCCGCCAGAGATTTCCACGGTCCACTAGAGTCGTTTCGGTGGTCCGTTCTTGCTCCCGTCTATGCCTGCGGTCATCTCGGGACCCGTACATCACTACGACGACCTTCAATTTCCAAAACGGTCATGTCTCATCCTCACCAAGGGTTCCATGCATCAAGAACAAAACAACGGTGGGTTCAGACTTGTTCGTTAGTCCGTACCCACCACATTAGTGGTTTTAAACATTACCAACAAATTGCATGCCATGCCGGGGATATAAAATCACATAAGGAAAATTATTCAAATTTCCCTACCTCAACAAGGAAGACAATCGTTTGCGTCGTGGGGAAAAGGATCTCAGGCATCGTCGAGGCGCGCCGAGGAGGAAGTGGTGTCTCTTCTCTTACCATAGAGAAGAGAAGGGTGGCACATCGTCGATCTCCGAGGAACCGGTGTTCTTCATCTTTCTTTGTCAGAGGCCAGCGTTCTTCATCATTATTCTTCAGAGGCTAGCATTCTTCCCCGCACAATAAAGCTCTCCTTAATAAAATAATAGTCCCTCCTATTATTTTATTATACATGCAAGAGAATCTCCCATAATTAATTCACCACACTAATTAAAATGTGTTGACATTTAATTAAAGAAGGAAGAGAGAAGGTTATCCATAATTAAATGCATTGGAAGTTTAAATTAAAAAATGGAAAAGAGGAAGGTTCCTCATTAAATTATGGGTTGACATAATTTAATGGATTGAGGTGACATTTAATGGAGGTTTTCCAAATTAATGAGGGGACGTTTAAGATATTAGAGGGAATTAAATAGTGGGAATCATGTGGGGACCACCTCTATAATATCCACAATTGGGTAGTTAAGTGGCTGTGGGCCCCACCCTTAACTCCCCATGGGAGGGAAAAAACTCCTCATGAAATAAAAATTGTTCCGACAATTTTTATTTACTTCTTAAAAAAACCCCCAAAAATTTATCTTCCCCTCCTTTGCGAATGCAACTACGGTAAGTGTCCCCTTAAGAAATTACCGGCACTACGAGTTCATCAATGCCCTCAGATTTTAATTATGAGCACCGGTTAAAATGTTAGAAAAAAACCCGCTCTTTCGTTCACTGAACCTACCCGAGACAAACATCGAAAATTGATTCCGGGCACACCGGGCCTCGGAATCAAACTCCGTCAGAAGCCACAGACTTGAAAAATTGCAAATTATTTAAAAAAACTTCTTTGAAATTTCTGGGTCTCTACATTACTCCCACATCAGGGCTTGACATCCCCGTAAAGCTAAAACATAAACTAGGGAAACAAATGAGGGTACTGAGCATGCATATGAGACTCTCGCTCCCATGTGCTCTATTGGAGGTTCCTATGCTGCCAACGCATGCGCACCAGAGGTATCAACCGTCCATGTAGGACCTGCTTCTATCGATCCTCGATCTCCACCAGGACCTCCGCAATATTCACCCCGTCATCGATGTCCAGCTCCCCGTGGTCGATGATATCCGTCGGGTCGCGCACGTATCTCCTCAGCTAAGATACGTGGAAGACGTCGTTCACCCGGTGCAACTGAGGGGGAAGGGCCAGGAGGTAAGCCACCTCGCCTACCCTACTGAGGACCTAGAATGGTCCGATGAAGCATAGAGATAACTTGCCACCACATCCAAATCTCCATAATCCATGTCGAGGTGAGACCCGTAGGAAAACGTGGTCGCCATCCTCGAACTCCAGTGGTCTCCGCCTCCTATCAGCATAGGACTTCTGTCTGCTCTGTGCAGTCCACATCCACTCCTGGATGATCTAAACCGTCTATGTTGTAGCTTGAACCATTTCTAGTCCTATGAGTGCTGACTTCCCAAGGTCAGTCTAGCACAGAGGTGATCTTCAAGGTCGGCCGGACAATGCCTCGTAAGGTGTCATCCCGATGGTGTAGTGGTAGCGGTTGTTGTACGCAAACTCCACTAAGGGTATGTGATCCTCCCAGATGTGACCAAAGTCAAGGACACATGCACGGAGCATGTCCTCGAGTGTCTGAATGGTCCTCTCTGTCTGGCCATCTGTCTGAGGGTGAAAAGTAGTGCTCCGACGTAGCTGCGTCCCGAAAGCCTCTTGTAACACCTTCCAATGCTGGGAAGTAAAGCGAGCATCTCGATCGCAGATGATAGATGGTGGAACCCCATGAATCCATATGATCTCCTGAACATAGAGGTGTCTCAAGCTCTCTACTGAGCCCTACTCTATGATCGGTAGAAAGTAGGCCGACTTGGTGAGTCGGTATACGATCACCCAGACAGTGTCGTGTCCTCTAGAAGTACGTGGAAGCCCCATCATGAAATCCATGGATATCCCATCCCACTTCCACTCCGGGACCTATAAGGGTTGTACCAAGCCTACAGGTACCTGGTGCTCCGCCTTCACTTGCTGGAATGTGAGGCATCAAGAAATGAACTCTGCCACAACCTTCTTCATACCCAGCCACCAGTACTGTAGTCTGAGGTCTTGATACATCTTCGCTACTCCAGGATGTACCGCTAGAGGGGAAGTGTGGAACTCCCTTAGAACCTCCTCCTGCAGTGTAACTGGTACCATGGTACGTCCCCGGAAGAGGATGACGTGCTCCCCGCCTTCAGAAAATCCATCGGGTGCCAGCCCTGAGGATATATGAGCACGTCGTGCCTCACAGTCAACATCCCCACGCTGTGCCTCTCTGACCTGCTGATGTAGTGGAGGAGTGACTGTGAGAGACTGAAGATAGGATGCCCTATCTCTATCCAAGAAGGATATCTGCAAAGCGGATAACTGCTCCGTCACCTCCCCAAGTAGCTGAATTCCCGATCTCCTGCTGAGAGCATCAGCCACAACGTTCCCCTTACCTGTAGTATAGACAATCTCAAAGTCATAATCCTGGAGGAACTTGATACATCGATAATGTCTCAGGTTCAGGTCCTTTTGCGAGAAAATATACCTGAGACTCTGGTGGTCAAAGTAGACTGTAAAGCGTACTCCCATCAGATAGTGTCACCACATCTTCAGGGCGATGACCACTGCTGCTAACTCCAGGTCATGGGTAGCGTAGTTCTACTTGTGCGACCTCAACTACCATGAACCGTAAGAGATCACTACTCGCTCCTGAATCAATACACACCCGATTCCGGTCCCTGATGCGTCACAGTATACTACGTACCCTACACCCTCCTCTGGTAGCCTCAAGATGGGCGAAGTGGTAAATCTCCGCCTTAGCTTCTGGAAGCTCTATTGACATCTGTCTGACCACACGAAGGGTTTAACCTTCTTCTTCAAAGATGGAAGTGGTGTTGAAACTCTGGAGAAGTTTGGCACAAATCTCCGATAGGACCCATCCAGACCTAGGAAACTCCGCACCTCTGTCATGCTCCTAGGTGGATCCCAAGCATGTATCACCCCGACCTTCACGGGATCCACTGCAACTCCCGCCTCAGAGATTACGTGCCCCAAGAAGTGAACCTATCGAAGCCATAACTGGCACTTCAAGAGATTACCATAAAGCTGGTGCTCTCGGAGTGTATCCAGTACAACTCGTAGTTGGTAGGCGTGCTCCTCCTCGGTCATCGAGTAAATCAGTATGTATTCAATGAAGACTACGACAAACCAATCGAGGTAGGGCTGGAAGATCCTGTTAATGAGACTCATGAACACTGCTGGAGCATTGATCACACCGAAAGGGCATGAATAAGAACTCATAGTGGCCATACCAACACCTGAAGGCCATCTTCTGCACATCCTCATCCCGAACTTAGAGCTGATGATAGCCTGACCCGAGGCCTATCTTCGAGAACCAACATGCTCCCTTGAGATGATCAAAGAGGTCGTCAATCCTCGGAAGAGGATACTTGTTCCTCACATTCACCTGGTTCAGGCGATGGTAGTCGACACATTGTCACAACCTCCCATCCACCTTCTTGGAGAACAGAAATGGAGAAGCCCAGGGTGAAAAACTGGGTCGAATGACACCTTTCCCCTATAAGTCCTCCAACTGTACCCGCAGCTCACGAAGCTCGGCGGGAGCCATCCGATATGCTGGAGTGGATATAGGTGATGTCCTGGGGTACAGGTCTATATATAAATCTACCTCCCTATGAGGAGGTAGTCCTGGAACATCGTCAGGAAAAACATCCGCATACTGATCCACCACTACAGGAAAACTCGGACTCCGCACGTCAGCTGCTCTGAGGATGAGACTAGCTAACTGATGTGTGATCGGCTGCCCTCCCCTCTACGTAAGTCCATCCTACGCTACGATGGTTCCCTTCTCACTAGTAAAGGTGAACCTGGTCCCATCCGTGCAGACACACCGCACCTTGCGTCTAATACATTCGATCTGAGCATGGACTGTAGATAAACAGTCCATACCCATGATGACGTCGTAAGGCCTCGACGCCGCTAAAAGAAGATCCCAGCCAAATCTCTCACCTCCTAGAGTAATCTCACACTGATGGAACCAGTGGATAATCTTCAACTCTACTCCCTTAGGAGTCTCTAGCCACAAGGATCAAGCCAATGGCTCTGTCAGAATCTCCGAGCTCCGAACAAGGGCAGTAGAAATAAAAGAATGACTCGCACCTGTGTCTATAAGAAGTGAAAAAAGGGTGGAGTAGACACAGATAGTACCTTGAATCATCTCGGGTTCACCGAGGTCGTAAGCCTAGGCTGCCTAGAGCTGAGCCTGCCTCTGCCCGCCATCTCCCTGTGGGCGGTGTGGACTTCCTCGGGGTGGTGGTGGTAGAGCCTCGAAGCATCGTCCACCACCCACTGCTCGACCTGCTCCTCTACCTCGTTCGCCTGCTCCATGTGGACCGCCACGGTTGAACCTCTGCCTCTGATTGGGAGGTCCCTCCACTATCTTTTTCTCATCTGCATGGTGGGTCGGGAAGTCACAAGCAATGTGGCCCTGACCGCAGCCTACAAAACATTGTCTGCTCCTCAGAAGGCTGCCTCTACGTCGTGTGCCCCGCACAGCCGAACCCATGTCCTGAGGTCGCCCACCAGAAGGCCTGGTCTGCTTGGACTCCTGCATCATCTGTCAACTTCCAACTGCAGAAGACTCTGCTTCGTGCCGTCCAGCAGTGGGTCTCGCTGCTGAAGGCTGCTCGACGAGAAAACTCTCCACTAACAGGGCTCGCTCTAGCACCCCCGCCTAGGTCGGGATGCTGAGTGGAATCATCGAAGCTCTGATCTCATCCCTCAGCCCCTGCTCCAAGGTCGGGGCCGGGAAGAATGGTTCCCATACCATGTCCGTGGAGTAGCGCGAGAGGTCGATAAATCTCACCGAGTACTAGGCTATTGACATGCTGCCCTACCGCGGCTGTAGTAACTCCTGGATATGGACCGTACAGAGGGTGGCTCGAACGAACTCCGAGTGGAAGAAGCTCTCAAAGTCCATCGAAAGTAGAGATGCCTCATCCTGCACCTGGAGCATCAGGCTCCACCATCAACCTGTTGTTGCATGAAGGAGACTCGCGACAAGGATCACTATAAGGTCTGCTGGTGTCCCTACCAATCTGAAGAATTTGAAAACAACCTCCAGCCAATCCTCGGCTGCCTGAGGATCCATCTCTCCGCGGAAACTGGGAGGCATCTATCTTTGAAACTCGTGCAACGCGCTCAGGCGGTGTGCACTCTCCACCGATGGGGCTGGTAGCATCGGTGGCTCAGTGGGTAAAGGTACAGCTGGTGCCTCCGCTGTAATGGGGCCCTGCACTGAGGCCTCGTCGCTCAGTGGGCTGCCGTCTCGCACAAAGCTTGGAACCCTAGCTGGGTGTCGTCATGGGACCATACTGAAAATAAACAGGTGCGCCATGGTTAATATAGTATACCTGGTGAGATAACACAAAGTAATCACAAAGAAAACTTTTGAAACACAAATGAAATCAATGTTTTCATGCACTAAGTCAGAAATTAGAAGTCAGGGTCTTGGTGTATGGATACGTCGGCCACCACACCAACACTGGAATCCCTGGACTGATAACCACACTCATTACTCTAAATATTATTGCCTCACAGAGAATAAATTATCAGAGTCCTAAGTTCTGTGGTAGAACCGACTCCTCTGATACCAATTTTTCATGACCCATCCTCGGGGCCTGTGCTGTGACTACCCCAAGCCCGCCTACCATAGGCCAGGGGATGGCGACTAGCACCAAAGGCGTAAATCCAAAAAGAAGGGAAGGAATTGCCTTTATGAAGTAACATACACAACAGAGTATGCAAGCGAAGTAAGAACTAAGTAAAACTGGGTACATGGTAAGTGCCAAAAAATAAATGGGCCAGTATACAAACCCAACAGAAAGTACAGTACAACTAAAAGGAAAATACAACAACAGTAAGTAAAGCAGCAACACCAAGTCGTCCTCTAGAAATTCCACCTGAAGGGTGGGTATAGATAGCCTCCTCATCTCCTCGGGTCCGGCCATCTGCTCCGTATACGTCCTGCCAAGTAGTCCATCTCTGGTTACTGTCCAGCTCTAGAAGCCTCTACCTCGATTAGGGTTGTCTGTCGTCTACATCCAACACAGTGTAGTGCAGGAATAGCCCGTGCAGGGGTGAGTATACGATACTCAGTAGGGACCCCGAGACCCCCGAAGGTCTCTCCGAATCCACAAAGGATAAACCACAAAAGAAAGATACACTCAATAAGTATAAATAGACTCTACTTAGGCATATGACCATACATATACCTTAGTCACCAGTTACAGAATGACTCCAACTCTTGGGCCCAAGAACAACCCAGTTCACACAGGAAACATAATCCAGTCCATATAGGAAATCACAACCCAGTCCGCATAAGAAAGCAAGAAAATCACATCGATGATAATGATTGAGAATCGAGACTTAGCTCACATAGGTATACACTTCGTAAGGCGATAGAGATGATAAGATGTAGAAACTGATTCATCTAATCTGTCAGACCCACATAGGATACAAGACCATCTAAGCTATCGAACCCACAAAGGATACAAGACCAGCTACTCTGCCAGACCCACAAAGGATACAAGTACAGAGTCAATACTACCGGACCCACATAGGATACAAGAACAGTAGTCATCGTCGTCGAACACACGGAGGATTCCAGTACGGTCGCCTTCACTGCCGAACCCATGGAAGATACAAGTACAATCGCCGTTACTGCCGAACCCACAGAGGATCCAAATGCAGTCGTCATCGTCGCAGTCGCAGCCAGCTCTAGGGTTCTCGCACATAGCATGCTCGATTCAGGGAGGATCCGCTCCTCGAGCCAAGGGGGTCAATACATAACCTTTAACGAAGTCCAGAGTTGATGTATTCCGAAGTTTCATCTCATCAAAAGAAACCCAACGTGATAGACGGTGAGTCAATCAGACGCCCGTTCTGAGAGTTATTGGATTTTCCGTTCTAGGGGCCCGATTGGTTTTTAAGCTAAAAAAAATCCAACCCTACTCCAGCTGCGTCCAAACCTCAAGCAGAGTAAGCTAAAAGGACCTTATCAATAAAAGGATCCCAACTCAATTGACGACACGTCAATCAGATGTCCGGTCCTTGAGATATAAGCGTTTCCGCTCCAAGGGCCCGGTTGGTTTCGAGTTCGAACCAACCCGAACATACCCAAACTTTGCCTAAACCTCAAGTGTAATATACCAAAACGACTTTCTCAATCCAAGGATTCATACACAACTAACGGTGCATCGATCGGAGGTTCGTAGCATATGTTATGAGAAAAGGACCAAAAGCGGTCCGAAGTGGGGGGTCTGGGCCCGGTCCGACTCGGACCAACCCCCCCAGGTCGACCCGACCCGGGTCCGGCCCAGTTATTTTCAAATTAAACCCAACCCAGCCATACCCAAACTTTGGATAAACCTCAAGTGTAATATACCAAAACGAATTTCTCAATCCAAGGATTCATACGCAACTGACGGTGCATCGATCGAAGGTTCGTAGCATATGTTATGAGAAAAAGACCAAAAGCGGTCCGAAGTGGGGGGTCTGGGCCCGGTCCGACTCGGCCCAACCCCCCCGAGTCGACCCGACCCGGGTCCGGCCTGGATCTGCGCAGCCCAATCCACGTGACCCACCCTGTCCCTACTGGGGTGTGCGTTGACTCGGCCAGTGGGACGAGCAGGGGGGACACAGTCCCCCTTTTGCGCTCCGCGAACACGGTGACCGACACCGCGTCTCCCAGGATCCCGCGCGGCCGTGAGATTCAACTCCTCACCGCCGCGGCTTTAGCCGTGGCGGGCTCCTGCTGGAGGCCGCCCGGTACCGCCCGCCACCTCCAGCCACCGGCGCCACCGCGCCGGCAACCCTCACCGTCGGAGATTTCCGCGGGCCACTGGAGTCATTCCGGTGGTCCGTTCTTGGTCCCGTCTGCGCCTGCGGTCATCCCGTGACCCTTACATCATTGAGACGACCTTCAATTGCCAAAACAGTCTCGTCTCATCGTCTCCAAGAGTTCCGCACATCAAGAACAAAACAGCGGTGGGTTTGGACTTGTTCGTTAGTCCACACCCACCACATTAGTGGATTTAAACATTACCAACAAATTTCACGCCATGCCGGGGATATAAAATCACATAAAGAAAATTATTCAAATTTCCCTACCTCAAAAAGGAATACGATAGTCCGGGTCATGGGGAAAAGGATCACATGCGTCGTCGGGGCGCGCCAAAGAGGAAGTGGTGTCTTTTCTCTTGTCGCGGAGAAGAGAAGGGTGGCGCGTCGTCAATCTCTGAGAAACCGGCGTTCTTCATCGGAGGCCGGCGTTCTTCTTCGTTCTTCATCGGAGGTTGGTTTTCTTCCTCGCACAATGAAGCTCTCCTCCTTAATAAAATAATAGGTCCCCCCTATTATTTTATTATACATGCAAGAAACTCTCCCATAATTAATTCACTGCACTAATTAAAATGTGTTGACATTTAATTGAAGAAGGGAGAGAGAATGTTCCCCATAATTAAACACGTTGGCAGTTTAAATTAAAAAGGGAAAAGAGGATGGTTCCTCATTAAATTATGGGTTGACATAATTTAATGGATTGATGTGAAATTTAATGGAGGTTTTCCAAATTAATGAGGGGACATTTAAGAGATTAGAGTGAATTAAATGGTGGGACTCGTGTGGGCCCCACCTATCTAATATCCACACTTGGGTAGTTAAGTGGCTCTGGGCGACACCCTTAACTACCCATGGGAGGGAAAAACCTCCTCATGAAATAAAAGTTGTTCCGACAATTTTTATTTACTTCTTAAATAAAACTCCAAAAATTTATCTTCTCCTCCTTTGCGAACACAACTACAGTAAGTGTCCCCTTAAGCAATTACTGGTGCTGCGAGTTCATCGGTGCTCTCAGATTTTAATTCCGAGCACTGGTTCAAATGTTAGAAAAAAACCTGCTCGTTCGTTTACTAAATTTACCCAAGCTAAACTTCGAAAATTGATTCCGGGCACACCGTGCCTCAGAATCAAATTCCGTCAAAAGCCACAGACTCGTAATATTCCAAAGTATTTTAAAAAACATTTCCTTGAAATTTATTGGTCTATACATACCTAACACAGAAATGGTATCCATTTAGCTAGACCAAGTAGTGTCAGTGATTTCGGAGGAGATAAGGTTGAGGATGACCAGTTCAACTATGTTAAGGCTTCCAAATGAAAGTGTTGAGTATGTAGTGTTTATTGATGCCTCTAGTGTTGGGATTGATTTCATATTGATGCAGAGAAAGGTAGGGATCACATATGGGTTAAGGAAGATGATATCCCATAATAAAAATTATATGAGTCTCAATCTAGAGTTTTCAGTGTTAGTATTAAATCTAATGATATGGAAGCACTATATTCTAGGTGACCATTTTTTGTTTACTCAGACCACCAATGTCTCAAGTACATATTCACTCAGTGAGATTTTATCTTGAGAAAGAGATAGTAGTTGGAGTTCTTACAGGACTATTACTTTGAAAATTTTTATAATCCTAGGAAGGGAAATATGGTGGTTGATTCTACTAATAGGAAGTGTCATTCTCACATTGTATAAGCGTCATATGAGAAGTTGAATTTGTTGTTGCGAACCCCAGTGGAGGGAGGGGGAAATTTTTATTTAGTATACCATGGTTACTCCTCTGCTTCTTCATCATATGAGAGATTCTTATTTGGGATTCATAAACTGTGAGGTTCTATGGGACTAGATATCCTTAGTAAATTTTCCATATGGATTTCTAAAGGAGGGGATAAAGTCATCCTTTCAGAGAGACGGGCGATGGTTATAGTAACATTTTGTTAGGAGGTGATAAGGGAGTTTCACACATCCCCCATTGTTGTAAACCCCAAAGTGTCAGATATTTTCAAGGACCTTCAATGATAGATTCATTAGTTTGTATTAAGGAATAGAATTTTTGAGTTCTTGGTGTCTCACATGTTAGCTGATGAAGCATGATAACTAGGTTCCAGTAGGATTAACACAACCTGTTGAGATCCTAGAGTGAAATGGATTGAATTATCCATGGACATTGTTATGGGGATTCCGTGGGTTGAGAGAGGAAATGATTCTCTCAAGGTAGATTATTATTGACTTACTAAGTTGGAACCCTTCCTAGCCATTAGGATATAAATCTCTATATATAGTTTTGTCTAGTTTTACATATGGGAGATCATAACGATTCATGGGGTACCCTCAATGATTGTCTCCAAACATGATTTTTGGTTTACATCACAGTTCAAGAGAGGCTTATAGGGGGATTTTGGGACTTTATTGCAGATGAGTATTGTGTTCAACCCCCAAATAGATGAAAAAACCGAGTAGATAATATAGGTGTTGGATGATGTCTTTAGGGACTACATGTTGGACTTCATCCATATTTGGGAGGACCAAATTCCATTAATATATTTTTCATGTAATAAATTTTATCAGCCTTATATTGGAATGGTGCCTTTTAAGGCCATGTAATGGAGACCCTATAGGTCACCTTTATGCTAGAATAAGATTTGTGAGGAATATCTTCTTGGTCTAGAGATGGTGTAAGTGATAACAAAGAAAGTGAAAGTGATCTATGAGAATATTAGGATAACACAAAGATGATATAAATTTTATGTAGATCGATGTCATATTCCATTTCAGTTAAAGCAGGGTGATTGTGTTATTCTATAAGACTCCCCACAAAAATGATTGTGGAGAGTTTTCCAGGGAGTCATGATATCCATGTGGTTCATTGGTCTGTTCTAGATCTTATGAAGTGTTGGTGAGGTTACATACCACTTGGCCTATCCCCCACTGTTGGATCGAGTTCATGAATTATTCCATGTGTTGTACTTGAGGAGACACGTGCATGACCCAACACAAGTTATATACAGGGTAATATGGGTATCGAGGATATAGTCATATTTGTGGAGTACCCTATGGTGATCATGGATCGACAGAAGAATATATTTCATCGATAAAACATTCTATTGGTTCATGTGCTTTTGTTCCATGGGAGTATGCAGGAGAGCCCTTTGGAGCACGAGGGTCAGATGAGGACTCATCGCACCCACATTTTTATGCAGTGTGTTCTTTTTTGTGATATAATTATTGATGGAGTGAAATATGCAATGAATCTAGTTTTTTTGGATTAGTCTTTTGAATATTTCTATATATATATATAGAGAGAGAGATTATTCGTCATAGTTTGCGTGGTGTTTGGGTGTATGAGGACACCAAAATTAACATATTAAATATTAATAAATCTTAATGTACACTCAAACAACATTTTAGTTTAATGTTTTTCCTTGTTTTTTGGTACATATTATGAAAAATCCAAGACAAAAAATTATTTTTGAAGTTAGTGTCTACCCAAGCCAGGAAATAAAATTTTGTTGATGATAGAAATTTGGTTGAGGCAGTCATTGGAAGGTATATTAATATAAATAAATAATTAAAGATATGTTATTATTTAACCACCCTTACCTAACCTAATCATCTATTAATACATTATTATAATGATTCTCTAGTGTTATCCAAAAAACATTGGTTTGATTATAGGATAGTTTTCTTCATTGACGCTCTAAGATCGTAGAACAACAACAATCAGATCAAAGTGAATCAAGAGGTGGGCTGTGAATGTAGTGGGTCTCAATCATTTATGGAGAATATTCTCTTCCCTAAGAATGGATCCTAAATCATGGCAGGGTAATAATTTCTTCCCAACATTTTATTGTTGATTAAGAATGGATTTATTATCTTCTTTTCATTGTCGATGATTTCCATTATTTGCATGAGCCAGAGTGAAAATTGAACTATTTAAACAATTTATTTAATTATTTCATTATTTCACCCCTTATTTCCCTAAATTATGATTTTTTTCAATTATCAGATTGTCCAATTATTGACTTCCCTCATTATTATTCTTTTTCCTCCCTCGTTCAACTCATTATTCTCTATTATTCAATGACGATGCAGTTCAACATTTTGGGGGTGGGTTATACTGCGATCAAACCCATGGATTCATAGTTATTCAAAGAATGATTTGTAGATATATGGTTTTAATATAGATCATTGTCTGATGTGGGATGCAGGTGATGGATATGTTGATTTGGGATCCAGAATAGTGATAAGAGGTTACTAGTGGATCTATGACTTCATACACCAGACCCGATTTCTAATTAATGGACATTAGAGGCCAGGGATCAATGTTTAGTGATGTACCCCTCGATTTTTGGTGGGAAAATACTGATAATTATAGTGGAAAGTGTGTATGTGGATACCACAAGAAGAATATGGGTTTTTAAGAAAACCCCAACTATAAAAAGTCTAGTAATGAATAAAAGAAACATTGTAGTCACATAGATGGGTCCGATAGGGTTTTTAGAAGAGATAAATATCACAATCCTTGTGAACCCCACCATACATCGTGTGGCTTGATGTTGGTGGCCCGACATGTAATATGGGTGTACATGTACATAGAAAAGACTATACCCATGGGCATGACCTTGTACTCGAATATGGCCAGGAAACTCAGAAACAACCATATACACAAGCATAAGATGATGTACAGAACCATGGGCTGGAAGGGAACAAGCATGGATTATGTGGTTGAGAGACACCATGTACCACTTGTATATGTTGTGTAGTATGAAATGGATTCTAAATATATGCATAGTGGAGAAAATTTATCGTATATGAGGTGATATCAATTTCCAAGTGACCCCATGTACACACCTTGTACTTATCCTAAGATCCTTAACCTTCTTGCATATCCTTTTTCGAGACTCAAATGTTTCCCACGAGAAGCCTATTTAGAGTAAATTCCCATGTAGAATATGATGGTTTCCCTCATAATGTTTTTTTAGATACCATGTGAGGTGTTTTGATCAAATATCTTGTTTAGGAAATTCTTGAATGATAGTGGTGATATGGAAGGATCATTATGGAGAATCTGTGGTTGGAAACCCCTTATCACACCATCGAATGAGGCCCCCATACTCTCTTTAAAGGTTTATTGACACCCCTTTCACACTAGGGTATGGATCATATACCAACATAAAGGTACCCCCTTGTCACACAACATATAATTTCATTTATCAACTAAGAAGTACCCCCTATCACAACAGGGTATATGTCCTCTACCTACTGTCTGTTATTACAATGTCACACTATGGGGGGGGGGGTAATTTATCTACTTTGTGTAACCCCCATTCGTACTAGGGAGTGGGTCCTTTAGATAATGAAAGGTACCCTCTGTTGTACTAGGGAGAAGGTCCTCTATCTTCTAAGTTATACCCCAAATCATAATAGGGTGTGTGTTCAATAATAGATTTTCCTCACCCTTAGGATGTGGAGTAGTAGAAAGTTATAGGACCTCAAAACAATTCCTTATATAAACATGCAAGATGTAGGTCATTAGAGATAGACCTTCAGAGCTATATCCAGACTCATTGTATTTGGTTAGGATATATAAATAGAGATCCCCTTTATCTCTCTCTTTGGTTTCATTATGTGAATATATATCTTAGGCTTCATTTCCCTCTTGTTATGGGTTCAGTTGGCCCATTATTGTTCCTTTTTATTTCCCCCTTTACATTTTTAGGTCATCCTACTAGGTATATATATAATCCCCTATATGGGATTTGTCAGAACATGTCATGTCTAATAGAGATGAATGGAAGATCGATGGGAAAATCAGTAGAACATAGTGGTAGTTGGGTGCATTGAATTCGTACGGTGGTTTGATTTGGTGATCAGGATTTGAGATCTCATTATTTTTACTTTATTCTAGTTCTTGTACATCTCGGCTTAATTTCTACATGATCATGTATTTTTACCCGTTATTCATTGGATTTATTTTTCGTACTATGTTTCTTCCCTTGATATTATTTTATTCATGGTTATAATCTTGATTTTTTTTAATTTAATTTATTTCTCTCTAAATTTTAATGGATATGTTTCTATGTGTGTACATATATATAGGCTAAGTCCCCCATTTCATTTTTTAATTCACAGTGCTTATTACCAACCATATACTATTAGTAGTAGGATTGGGGTTTTCACAGTCTACCTTTCGTTTTACAGGAGGGTCATGATGGATCGACTCATAAAAATCCATTCTAGGTTGGAAATGAAAGAAGAGATATAATGACCCCCACAACCCACCTCTAGTCGACCCTTGGTTTATGACTAGCACCGAAGGTATAAAAAACTCACAAATGAGTGGCATTACACTCTATAATAATATTTGGATTATTATATATCACAAATAAACAATAAGAAAATATATTAAATAATAAAAATGGAAAATAAAACTATCCTACAATGCATCTAGAAGTAAAATAGATACAAATAAAAGTCCCCAAAGTACCCAAGATAAAAGTTAAGGTACTAAAATACTAACATCGCAAAGGTCCATGCTAGTAATATACAACATGATCCACATAGTCATCATAGAAAACATAAAATTAGTTTATATAATTGGGATTATAATATAGCTAAAATCAGTTGGGTAACAAAATTCTTTCATTCACACGTGAAAGAGGCATGCTAATGCACTTGGGAGAAAATAGAATAACTAGTAACACCTAAACATGCTAATTAACCAATCCATCATCACCATGAGATGATCACAAAATAACACATCCATGGTTAATAAAAAAATAAAAATAATATCAATAAAACTTTCCCACACCACTTTTATACAAATTTTATACTCTCACACACCAATGACATACATCTTGGTACTCAGATATCTTCTAAATATTACATTTTACTAAGCACATCGTGTGCAACTTGACATCACATCACATCTCTCTTTAAGGTACCCGAACCATCACATCATATCTCACCCAAAGACACTATTTCTATCACATCACATCTCAGCCACAACCATAACCATATTAGTAGGGTACCATGAACATGAATGACATAAACCTCTTTCCGACCCCCAACCATGCACAAACCCCACCATAATTCATATCATCACCTCATAAAAAATCACTACAATGTAATTTTCACTACTAGGAATCAAAAATCATGTATTTAATCAAAACCTAGAAGAGATAGAGGGTAACTATCAATCCATTCTCACCACTAGGATGTTTGAAAAACATACCCCAAATATATGTGTGTTGAACAAAGGTGCTAAATGTGGGTGGGTGCATATAGAAAATCATAAGGAACATACATCATATATATATATAATGAACAAAATCCCAAAATATGGGTTTAAAATAAGTCACTAACCAATTGAAAACACCCCCATTTTCACTACCATATCTAAATGCACTACACCACACAACATGACACAAGACACATTTTAAATTCCACCCATTCATTTTATTTTAATCCAATTTCAAGATTTAAAATTACCAACCAATTCCATTATCCAAAGCCCTTTTTTATATTCTAACAATTTAATTTTACATTTAAACATATACTATATTTAACGACACATCCCATTTTTAATTCATTCATTTTCCATTTCCATCCCATTAAACAAACCATCCCATTCTATTTAAATTTCAACGTTATCTTTTAATCCTAACATAACTCAGGAAAGTAGAACAATACATCAAAACATAAAGAAATATCCCATAATATTTTTTCAATATAACCATTCCCACATTGCCACTATTTCACAACCACATCTACTTCCTCATCACCACAACCACATCTCATCCATTTTCTGTCTCAACCTCCCCATAACACGACCACACAATTCATCACATAGCCACCCCACATCACAACTGAACATCACCACCCCATAGCATGATAAAACCACAACACATCATCCCAAAAAAAAAACAACCATCACAATTATTTTTGTATTATATTAATATATAAATTTTATATTTACCAAGGGGTTTTTATCCCATTGCCCTTCTTTATGTTAGTGCATTATCACACAATCCAAAAATATCCGAGCGTAACAATTTTATTTGAGAAATATAACTTGTTATACAATTTATTTTTTTGGTGAAAAATAACACACAACTCAGTATCCATCACCGAAACAAGAAAATCATAAAAAATCCCCCAATGACCACAATTATTAGTGGTTAATTTAGCGCACATAATCACAATATAAAAAATAATACCGAATAAATAAAATCATGACATCATCACCCATCCCATTTTATTTTCAATTAAAATGATTTATTATATCCATTAAGTTGTATGGAAACTTTAATCACAATATGAAACAATAGAATACCCATCTAGCATTACCCACTAGGTGAAAAAAGAAGGATCTATTACCTCAGAGAAGATTTTCTGACTTGTTGTGTACTATAGGGAAAAGAAGAAACCTCCTACCACCCACAAACACAAAAGGAAACCAAGGATAAACCTAAATTATATCAAAAGATCATTAAAAAACAACCCAAATCACCACCAAATTAATACGATGATTCCACAACAGATATCTAAGTGATGAATGAGTTAAACATTGGAGAAAGGAAAATTGTGTTTCCACCAAATTTGAAGACACCACCATTGGAACTTGAGAATCAAGGTGAGATAAGAAATGCCAGTAGTTCTCCAAAAACAATCTAGGAATCATAAAAAAAGAGATATTATGGACACACAAGAATAGAATCAATTGAAAAAGTGTTATAAATAGGTTTTAATTTTTCCAATTTATGGTCGTAAATTCCATATGGTCTATGGGCTACATGCTTTAAAACAAGACTTAGTATGTAAAACCCTATTTAACTAAATAGAATGGATCATAAAGATGGATTAAATTTACTCCAAATATCCACCCCATCCCTTTATAGAATTAACCATTTCACACATTCTCCATCACCGCATTGAAGTTGTAAACCACAAATAAAACAAATCGTAAAACACCACTTCACATCATATATTCTATTTTTACATCATAAATTTTTAACTACTACACAACTACATATCCAACTCTATAAAACCTCCTTTATCCTCCTCTAAAACATCTCCTACCCCATATTTATAAAGGTAACCAACTAGGATTTCATGAACAATTACAAGGTGGGTTTGGAGTGGACCATTGGTCGGGAAGGCTTGCACAACACATCAGCTCAACAACTATCTGACCACTCTCCTTCTTCAGTATACTTCTGCTGTGAGGTGTGGGGTTTCTATTGTAAATTCTTTGAGATGTAGTCCAGTTGGCACTAAGTGGTCAATGGTTTTTCTCACATAGTATGTGGTGTCAGTGTGGGGATTCACAATGTTGGTATAGTAGGAAACAAAGGTGAGAACCAAGCTATTGGTGGTAGTTGTAGGGGTTTTCGGTGGCTACATGGAATCAATCAGTGGAGAAATAGTGGTAAATTTATGGTTTCTTTATATTCTAGGTTCTTGGGCCTATGGGTATTATCAAGACAATATGTCATTGGGTTTACGGTACATTTGGGTCGTCAAGCCTTTTTTCTTTGAGTCTTTATTCTCCTTAGTCTTTAGGATTTGTTCTATCTATTCTTCGGCCTTTGGGTCATGTTGCATTTGGGAATTTCTTCCATGAATTGGGGACCCTCCCAATTCAAAAGGGGTTATCTTTTTTATTTTCTCAAAAAATTTACTTCCCTAACTAATCAATATATATATATATATATATATATGTTTGTGTGTGATATAAAATGTGACTGTTTCAGAACGTAACATATGAGATATAAAATGATTATCATAAAAAATAAAAAATATAATTAGATTCTAAATTAAATTTAAGACATGCACTTAAGACATATACAATAATTGAAAATAAAAATAATAATAAAACTAATAAATTGAAAAGGTTAATATTTTTATTATTCATAAAAAATTATAATAATTATCAATAATTTATTATCATGACATTGTTATGATGGATTTTTAATCATGATATTATTATATTTTAATAATTATCATGAATTTATTAATAATAATATCATGATTTTTTTAATAATTATTATGATGGTGTTATATTTTATTTTTCAATACATTGGTTTGTGGATCCACTACCATAGATTTAGTGATATTTGGAACATGAATTAATCAAAACTAAGCAAACAATTCCAATGGGGGGGGGGGATTTTATCAGCCCATGAAAAAAATGATGGAAAAAATTAACATTTATCTATGCTAAAAAATAACTGATAAAAGGGTACTGTAACTCCATGAAATTAAATATTAATTTTTTAACAATATTTGGGTAGTAATTATGGTTATTTTTATTAATATTGTTTTGCTTTTCTTGAAAATTGGTTCCATACAAAAAATCCTTGTAGAATAAAATATGAAAAATTTATTCAAATAGACACACCAATACATTACATTTATGGGGATTACAATTACTCAAGGAAACTCATTTAATGTACTAGTAGAACAAATGGACGACCGACCAACATCACAACAAGACTGGTTTGGTATCCCTCATCCTTGGAGTCCAACAAAACAAATAAATAAATAGTGAGAAAAATAACAATAATACAGAGAGTCAAAAGAATGTATAACACCCTTCGTATAAGACAAAATAATATTTGATGTTTGGAACAACCAAAACAGGTATTTATAAGTCATTTTAACCATTGAAGATAATTATGACCATTACCTATCCTTCTATCCCTTGGGGATCAAAATCAAGTGACCGCTCTATTTTTATAAAACCTTTATAATGTCATTAATCATTTCAAACAATTAAAAATTCTTTCAATATTTTAAAGTTATATATTCGGTTTAAAGATGTCATGGATTTAATTAAAATTGTATTTTATATTTTTATTTTGAAATTTTAATGTTTTAAAACTCAAAATGAATAAAAACATATGAAAATAATGATATTTATATTTTTTAACTATGAGAAAGAATGATTTTATATATAAGAAAATTAATATATATATTAATTTATTTTAATTATTTGTGTTTACTAAATTTTGATAAAAATTTGGTGAGTACCCCATCTGACCGAGGACAGCCTTGAAGGCCAAGCCCTCAATGTTATGGGTCATCTCAAAAAGGCAACTGAAGCCAGGCCATGTCAGGCTGAGTACATGCATGATGCATGCTGAGTCACACATGAACCCATTTATAAGGCCCATAGAAATGCATTGTAGGGTTTGTGCCAAATCCCATATGGAGACCCATGTGTTTGAGACCCTATCCGTGTGCGTGTTCTATGGGCATATGGTCGGCATGCCATAATTTATATAGTAGTCCCGAAACTATGTAGGTTTCGATGTGGTATGGGAATTTTTCCAAGAGAAGTAATCTCGTCTGTAGATCTCTGCACATTAGATCTCAGTTATCTTGTTATTTTAAATCTATTGATTTCTTCACGTGTGCCCATAGATTTCCATTCATATCGAGATGATTAAATCCATTCATCCTATTACCAATCTTCTTATTCATTGAGACCTCATGCTGCACTAGTACATGCAGATCCCTCATACTCCACTACTCGTCCTTAACCAGCTATCCCTCCTATCACTCTCCATGGCCAAGTTATCTAGTTTCATTTTTCCTCAAGTCTACATGGGCATATTATTTTAATACATAACCCATTATATTCCCATCTATGTTTTCTATAAAATATATATATTAACAAAAAATCAATTAATTTAACATTTACATTGATTATGGTTTTCTTTTTCTCTAAAATAGTTTAATTAATGTTTCTTAAATTATATTTTATGTTTTTTCTATAGGATATAAAATATACATATTTTGAGTTTATATTAACCCATATTGTACACACAACCATACCAGTTTTATTCTCCCTAACCTTCCATCACCATCTACTTGGCACAACCTCACACTTGAAGTCAAGTAAGGGTTTATTTAGCTTATTTTTTTATATAAAAACCCCATATATACCATTATGTGTATATAAAAATTCTCATATATTCCAATCCTAATCTATTTTATATTTTCAAATGGTTATTATCAGTATTTAACTAATGTTTTGATGCATATAATACTCGTAAAGGTTTACTAAGAGTGCTTTTTGAGTCTTCTAAACACACACACACATATATATATATGGTTATATATATATATATTTTAATCATAAATCTGATTTAGGTTTCCATATAATTGATATTTGTGATTAAATATTGTTTTTGAATTATATAATGCTTGTAAGGATTTATTAAACATTGTTTTAGTTATGAAAATCTCATATATACACTTTGTGTATATACGATTTTATAAAACATTCAATCCTAAACTCTTTTAGGTTTTCTAAATGTTGATTAATAGTATTTAATTTATTATTATGATGATTATAACACTTTCAATGGTTTTTGAAGTGATGTTTTTAGAATTTTCTAAATGCAACTATTTATATTTTTATATACAGTTCTATATAAATGGCACAGTCAACCTATTTTAAGTTTCTGTTTAAATTATGAAAAATTATTTTAAAAAGGGTGTTTTTCGACCCACATATTTTACATACAGATTGTTTTGATTCTCTATTTATTCATGAAAAACCAATATATATATATATATATGTATATATATAGGTTTGTAAAATTTCATAAATATATTTCAATCATATTTTCATTTAAAGAAGCTTTAATGCTTATAGAATTGCTATGATTTTATGTTTTTAAAGTTTTACAATTCATTAGATCAAAAATAAAATTTATGGTTGGGGTATTAATATATATATATATAAACATATTTATGCTCACCTTTTTACATGTTTTATATTTTTATGTTAATCCATGAATCTAATTTTTCCATTTACTGGCCTAACTGTATGGGTGATCATGAATACTAATTTATAATGGAAACCAATAACAAAACCTTGATTTGTTATTGTGTTCCCAAAATTTTAAAAGGGATCATAACCTTGTTATCCTTACATTCATACACCCCAATTTTTAATTTTAGGATATAAAGTTGGAATTATATTATAGTAATACATATACATATACATTCCGAAACACATATAGTAAAGTGTGCTTAATTATTTTATGAATAAATATCTCACATGAAATGAATGTTTTACATTTATAAATATTATATTTTAATTTATGATAAATCTTCAGCAATGAATACTATTAATTTTTAAAGTTTTTTTATTTAATTTGATTAGAAGTCCAATTTTATAATTGTATGGTTTAAACATTAATGATAAGTATCTTAAATTAAGAAATATGGATTTTTGTGTATAAATATATTAATTTCATGAAACAATGGTTTTGTATTTAAGAGTCATAATTTGATGGGACATACCTAAACAATATATTATTTTATGTTAGCCAGTTACCATCACATGGGAAAAATAATATCTATTTGTCCATGCATGTTATTGATAAACTTGATATAGACTTAACCTAAAGTATAACTGACAAGCCATGAAATATTTAGATTGATGTTTGAATTTATTTCATGATTCATTTTATTTATAAATGTTGATAGTCATTTTATGTTTAAGATATATCTTCTATGATAATATATGGATTAAAAACTCCACTTTACAAGGTGGTATGGGACACATTGGATCATCTAATGATATTATTTCATCTATGAATAAGATTTAAATTAATCAAATTGGTATATGAAACTTCGGATTGTTTAATAAATTTATTCACCTATGATAAAGATTAAAATAAATCAAATTGATATGGGAAACTTTGATATAAATACATATTTAGACATATGATGATGTAAATGACTTATTATGTAATGGGTGAGGCCTGATATATCCGCTAGGTGCATTGGTAGGTCTCATGAGACAAACTAGGTCATGGTACAATGGGTTGACGTAATGATTAATTATGATCTTGGAACAAGGCGTTGAAAGAATGGTTATGATTTTACTATATTATGAATTCCCTCATAATGTGATTAGTATTTAACAAACCATGGGATTATTCAAAAAGTATAATATCCTTGGTTAAGAATATAGTACTTAGGATTATGGTAATAAAAGCACATGGAATAATGATTCAAGTACTTAGAAAATCATTTATAAAGGAAGTTTGGAATGTATTTTTAGAAATGTAATACAAATGCTAGAAATTCATCTATCATTTCACACATTGGATTTTATGCAATAACTAATTTATGATATTGTTTCTTGTGAAATTCTAGGAAAGTTCTACTTCTTGTGCTAATTAGTACCTACACCCATGAATTTCACCCTTAATATAGTTTGATCAACTCCTGACATATATTCCTCATTCAAAGCATTTTTGTACAAGTATGTATATTCTAAAATGTGTTTTATTTGCAGTCTTTAAAAAAAATCTTGTGTATGATATTTCCATAAAAATGATTTCTATTAATCATTGAATAATGATTATGATGTACTATAATAAATGATGTTTTATTTTATGAAAATTCTTTAGGTTTGTATAATTATTTTAATGGGATGTTTTTAAAAAGGATTTTATTGATTATTTTTAAAACCCCTTACTAGGAATTTTTGTGCTCACCCTATTTATATAAATTATATTTATAGGTTTAGTGGAAGTGACATAATGAATTTCTAATGTGGATTCATTTCTATGATGATACCTTGCATAATTTTAACTAGACGTTGTACCTTTGCACCCGAATGTAATATTAGATTCTATTTATCCAGAACTTGGGCTGGTAAAGGATCCATTGTTTCATTTAATGTTGTGTATTTATTCATGTTTCTTCTATAAAAAAATACATAGAATTTGTAATGTCCAAGTCTGGTTTATTAGGCTTGGGTCCTTACAGTTGGTATTATAGGAATGGCCTTGTGAACATTGGAACATTAAAATAAAACTTCTAATAAAACTATGTTTTCCTAAATAAAATACCTTTTGTACATTTTATGATTCAAGGAAGAGACTCAAAAACTAGTTAGTTATACCTTGCTTATGAGATACTAGAAAAAATAATGTTAAAGTCATGTATGAATGTATTATATCCTTTCAGAAACCTAAATTTGTGTTGAAAATAACATTATCAATTGTTTAACACACCTATTGTTCTCTAATTCTTCTTGGGGTCAGGTTTTGTTTACTTCCTCATAGTGCATGCAGAACATATATTTTATGCATGATTGGGAAATTCTGTCGAGGGTCTCATTAGATGTTTTACCTTGTTTAAAAGGTATCTATGTTTTAGGATATTTTGGGAAGCTACTGAAGTAGGTGACCTCTGCTCAGCTTATCTATTTCAACTCATAATCCTCAGTTCATATGTGAGGATTTACGATTTAAAAATTATATAAAACAAGGTGGTCCTATTAGTCGATAAGAATCTTTTTATCTCTGATATCTCTGAGCTTTTCATCTCCCGTTACTTTCACATGAGGTCTGATCGCTGTATACATGTGTTTGACACTAGCTAGTTGAGGTTCATTTGGTCCAAAGAAAATGAAAATTTTAGAACTACCTTGAAAACCATGATTGTATAGAATCACCAACTCCTGTGGCACTAGTAAAGGTATAAATTAAATGTTTCCATTAAATTTTTTTAATTAAATTAATAATATATAAAACATAAATTATAGGTACATCAAGGATGATGGCATACGGTTGGTGTTGTGGAAGCGTATGGGTACAATAGAATTATGAGGGTGCAATTCTATTAAGGTGAGAATATTGTAACAACCCAAACTTAAATATAAATATAATAATAATATTTGGATAGTTATTTTGATTATTGGTATTTTTTTGATTCGTTTAATATTAGTGTCATGGAAACAAATTATGGAAAAATGAAATAAGAAAAAATTTATTCAAATAAACACTAATACATTACATTTATGGGGATTAAAATTACACAAGAAAAATCATTGCAATAACTTATAGTACAAATGGATGACCAACCAACATCACAGAAATATTGATTTGGTAGCCCTCATCCCTAAGGTCCACCAAAACAAAGAAAGAAATATTGAGATTAATAAGAATAATATAGAGATTCAAAGGAATGTAGAGCATTATTATAATAAGATATTTTTTTTGAATTTTGGAACACCCAAAAAATGGTATTTAGAATCCCTTTATAATAGTTGAAGAAAATTATGACTGTATCCTATCCTTCTAGACATTGGGTTTCAAAATCAAGTGACTATTGGTATTTTTATAAAACATTTATAATGTCATTAATAATTTCAAGTGATTAAAAATGCTTTAAATATTTTAAAGTTATATATTTGGTTAAATGATGACATAGTTTTAATTGAAGTTGTATTTTATATTTGGATTTTGAAATTATAATGTTTTAAAACTGGAAATGAATAAAAACTTATAAAAATATTAACATTTATAATTATTTTAACTATGGGAATGAATGATTTTATATATACGGAAATTAATATGTATATTGTGGTTTTTTACTATTTGTTTTAATAAATTTCTGATGCAAATTTGGTGAGTACCCCATCTGACTGAGGAATACCTTGAAGTCCCAGCCCTCAATGTTAGTGGGCATCCCAAAAGGAACCAAATTAAGGCCATGTAATGAAATGAGCATGCATGATTCATGCTGAGTCATGACATAGCCAAGCATGATGAGGGCTAAGAGCGTGAACAGGCCCAAGTACAAGGCATGCAAGAGCACAGTGTAGGGATTGGGCTAAAGCCAGCATGGAGCCCCATGTGTGGGAGACCCTGTGTGTGTGAATGTGTTATTGTCATATGGATGGTGCGCCATATTTTATATGGAGGTACTAATATAGTGTAGGTTTTAATGTGGGATAGAAATGTTTTTGGGAGAATTAATCTCAACCATAGATCTTTGCACGTTAGATTCTATTCATCGGCTTCTTCCAAAGTGATCGATTTCATCACGTCAGCTCTCAACCATCCAATATTATCAAGATGATCCAGTTCATTCTTTATATTTATACTATTCTTCTTCATCGAGACCTCACGCCTCACCAGTACCCCCAAATCCCTCCTCCACTCCCCCTCCTTGACTCATGACCCCTCATATCACTATCCATGACCAAATTTTCAAGTTTTTGTTTGTCCAAAATTCTATATGTGCACATTAGTTTTATGAAAACCCCATAATATTTCCATTTATGTTTTCAGTAAAATATATATATTATCAAACAAAAGATTAATTTAATATTTACATTGATTATAGTTTTGGTTCCTTTCTGAAATAGTTAGATTTGGGTTTCTTAAATTAGATTTCATGTTTGGACCATAGGATATAAAATATACATATTTTATATTTATATTGACCCATATTCCACACAAAACCCTACCCGTTTTCTTCTCCCCAACCTTTCATCATCCTCTTCTCAGCTGGGACTCACCGTTGATGATAAGTAAGGGTTTATTTAGCTATTTATTATATGAAAACCTCATATATACACTTATGTGTATATACTACTTTTCATAGATTCCAATCCTAATCTATTTTAGATTTTTCAATTGGCAATTAACATTATATAACTAATGATTTGATGCATATAATACTTTAAAATGTTTACTAAGAGTTGTTTTAGAGTTTTCCAAACACATACAAATATATGTATATATGATTATATATAGATATTGTTTTTAATCCAAAATCTGATTTATGTTTTCATATAATTGATATTTTTGATTAACTAATTTTTTTATGCATATTATTCTTGTATGTATGTATTAATCTTAATTTTAATTATGAAAATTCCATATATACACTTTGTGTATATACGGTTTTATATAACGTTCTATCCTAGATATTTTAGGTTTTCTAAATGTTGATTGCGAGTACCTAATTGATGATTATGATGCATATAACATTTTAAAATGTTTACTAAGTAATGTTTTTCGAATATCCAAAACTGATATATTTATATTTATGTATAAATTTATTTATAAATGGAACCTTCAACCTATTTGATGTTTATTTTTAAAGGATGAACAATTATTTTACAAAGGGAATTTCCCTACACACATATTTCACATAAGGATTCATTTGATTCTCTATTTATTCATGAAAATGAAATATATATATGTATATATATAGGTATGTAAAATTTCATAAATATATGTCAATATTGTAATCATTTAAAAAATATTTATTGGTATTTTATTTTCTATGATTTTATGTTTTGAATGTTTTACAATTGATTATATCAAACATAATATTTATATTTTGGGTATATATGAATATATATATATATATATATAATCATATTAATGCTCACATTTTTACATGTTTTACATTTGTAAGTGAATTGATGAATTTAATGTTTTCGATTACTGGGCCTAATTGTATGGGTGATAGTGAATAGTAATTTATAAAGGAAAACAATACAAAACCTTATTTTGTTATTTTGCACCCAAAATTTAAAAAGGGATCATAACCTTATTATCATTACATGCATACATCCCAAGTTTTAATTTTAGGATAAAATTTTGGAATTATATTTTGTTTATACATAAATATATATATATATATATACATGCATAAATACATATAGTCAGGTGTGTTTAATTATTTTATGCATCAATATCTCACATGAAATGAATGTTTTACATTTATAAATACTATATTTTAATTCATGATGAATCTGCCATGATGAATACTATTAATTATTAAAGTTTATGATTTAATTGGATTGACACTCTTATTTATCAGTGTATGGTTTAAACATGAATGATAAGTATCTTAAATTCAAAGAAATGGGTTTTTTTATTTAAAATGATTACATTCAGGAAACAAAGGTTTGGAATTTATGAGTCACTGTTTATGTGACATACCTAAATAGTCTATTATTTTATGTGAATCAGTTATCATCACATGTGAAAAATCATGTATGTTTGTCCATTGATGTTATTTATAAACTTAATATAGCCATAACCTAATGTATAACTAACAAAACATTAAATATTTAGAATTATGATTACATTTTTTACATGATTCACTTTATTTATGAATATAGACAGTCATTACAAGTTTGAGATGTATATTCTATGATAATATATAGATTAATAACTAATCATTCTAAGGTTTTATGAGACAATTTGGATCTTTTAATGAACTTATTTCATCAATGAATAAGATTTAAATGAATCAAAGTTGTATGGAGAACTTTGGATTGTTTAATGAATTTATTCACATATGATAAATATTGAAATAAATCAATGTAGTTTGGGAAACATTGAATTAATGACACATTTAGAAATATGAGGAATTTATATGACTTATTATGTGGTGGGTGAGGCTTGTTATAGCCTCTCGGTGCATTGGTAGGTCTCACGAGAAAAATTAAGTTATTGCATGAGGCCTCGAAAGAATGATTATGTACAGTCTTAGTAAGATGCCTTGATAGATTATTTATGATTGTCTTTCATTATGCATTCCCTCATGATCTGATTAGTATTTAACAAACTGTTTGATTATTTGACTAGTAGAATAACCTTGGTTAAGAATCTTGTACTTATGATTTTGGTAATAAATTCACATGTCATAATAATTTAAGTACTTAAGAAATCATTCGTATGTGAAATTTAGCATCTATTTTTGGAAGATTAATAAAAAAAGTTAGAAATTCATCTATCATTTCAGATATTTTATTTTTTGTGATAAAGGATTTATGATATTTTTTCTTGTGAAATTATAATAAACTATTAATTCATTTGATAATTAGTACCTGCACCCTTTCATATCACCCTTAATTTATTTTGATTTACTTCTAACTTATATGAAGCATTCCATGCATGTTTGTACAAGTATGCATATTCTAGAATGTATTTTATTTGTAGCCTTTAAATAAATATATAAATTATTGTGTATGAGATTTACCCAAAAATTATTTCTAGTATCCTATAAAAAATGAGAATGATGTATTATAATAATAATTTTTTTCTTTTAACAAAATGTTTTCTGCGTGTATAATAATTTTAAAGGGAATTTTTTTAAAATCTATTTTGGTTGATTATTATTAAAACCCCATACTGGGCATTATTGCGCTCACTCTTTGTATTTGAATTATATTATTAGGTTTAGTGGATGTTCCATAATGAATTTATAATGTGGCTGCATTTTTTTAATGATACCTTACATAATGTTTACTACACTTTTAACTTTTTTACCCGAATGTAATATTGAATTCTAATTCTCCAAAACTTGGCTCGATAAAATATCCTTTTCTTCATGGGATGCAATGTATTTATTCACATTTCATCTAAAAAAAATTACACAACATTTTTATGGTCCGAGTCAGGTTGCTCGGGCTTGGGTTATTACTGGTACCCTTTGTCCACACTATTTTCTAGACGTTATAAAATTCACCCCTTTATCAACACTGAAAATAGTGACCCTTTTATCAGTACTTTATGGTTAGTGTTGATAAATGTAATATCGATTAATTTTATTTATATATAAATATATATATTTTTAAATAATATTTATATTTAAATAAGTATATATATGTAAATAAAATATATGAATATGATTTATATAACTATTATTAAAAATGAATCTCATTTTCAAAATTTTATTTTAAAAAAAATATCACATTTATATTATTCAAAATAATTAAGAGTATATTTATATAAAATAATTACAAAATGTGTATATAATGGAAATAAGTATAATATATTAAGATATTTATTTAAACAATTATATAATATATAAAAGAATATAGTTGTTTAAATATATATTTATATTGATATTAAATAATTTAAAATACACATACATGTATAACTTTATGTAAATATGTGTATGAGTGTGTGTGTGTGTAAATGTGTATGTGAATATATGTATGTTTTCCATGTGTACTTGTATCTGTGTGCACAAGTTTTTTTATTGATATAAAATTATTTATTCATTTGGAACAATTCTCAATTTTTAGTATTTTCTTCATTTATTCAATATTAGTATTTATTTATTTTTAATATATATAAATTTTAATATATTCATCATGTATATAGGCATGTTTGTTTAATTTAATTTGAATATATTTTTAGATTTAATTTAACCATTAATATTTATTTACTCCTAGTATAATTCATTTTTAATAATTTTTCCTATTTATTTAATTAATATCATCTATTCATTTATTTTTCATCATTTTTTCTATCTATAATTCATTTAAATATCATGAAATCATTTTTTTTAATATTTTTTTAATTTTATTTATTCAATTTTAACATTTCTTAATTTATTAATAAATATTTATAAATAGCGTAAAAAATATGTTTATTAAAATATATTTGTAAATAAAAAATTATAAAAAAATTATACTTAAATTTTTATATATAATGATATTTATAATTGTATATTTACTATATTTATATGAAAAAGGTCTAGTGAGAAGCAAAATAACCTACCCTTTGATTAAATGTAAAGGAAAAAAGAGACCAAGCAAGTAAGAAAACAGATGGGGATAAACATAAGGACATGGCCTTGTCTACAAAATTAGGCTACGAATAAAAAATGTCAGATCATTCCCCTGATTATATTCAGAATCATCAGCATCGTTAGGAGTCTCCATCTCGAATTGTGAATTATCTTGATTGAGGATCCCAAGAATCCTCCCCTTAGACCTTTCCAGCTCCGGAGTGAGCTGGATATTTGATTCCTTTGAAGATAAAATATTAAACAAATTCTTGGGAATATTCAAGTAATCCTTATGTGGACTTCTTTTTGGAGGAGTCATAGCTGAACCTTCATCACAAACCATCATTCCCTTTCCATTTAGAACAACGTCATTAATGGAAATAGGGTCCCCACTTCCCTTCGATCAGAGATGAGTGGTGTCCAATATGACCATATTCTACTCCTTGTCACTTCCATCACCTGATACATTACCCTATTTTCCAGACACTCCAAACAAAATAAAGATATTATGAATCTCTTGAGATAATCCACACTCTTCTAAACATCAAATTTCCAATACCCATCATCCCATGGAACATGTTATACGAAGTCCTCATCAACATATTTCCCCATGCATTGCATTGGAGTAGGGGGGACCATCATAAACAACTCCACTACTCCTGCAATCTAGTTCCTCAAAAAATTCTTTACCCTTACCTCTTTCATGAGGGGGTTTCTTGCCACCAACAGAAACCAAAGTATAAATATATATTAATAATTATATTTTTAAATACATATATATAATTATATTGATATATTTATATTTGTAATAGTAATTATTTATTTATAATTATATATATATATTAATAATTATATTAATAAATAAATATTTACCATTATTTATATATACTTATAATAATATCAATATTTATTTACGTTAGAGGGGGTTCGACTCCGATGTGTATAACAATAATGGGGGTTTGAAAAAGGAAATTGATATGAGTTTGAAAATAGTATTCCCTGTGATTGTGTTGTCCCTCCATATAGAGACTCTGGTGAGTTTCAGGATTTCACTATTGATTTGGTCATGAGTTATCTCTTACCCCTTTATAAAGTTATCGACTAGTTGGTTCATTACTAAGGGTTATTTTTCTCCTAATTGTGATAACTCAAAATATTTCTTGAAAAGTATTAAAGTGGGAAAAAAACTCTCTTATTTGAAGACTCACTCTCCCCAAAGGCGAGAAATTATAGGGCATGATTATTTAATCCTTAGGGTTTCTATAATTTTTGGTTTTTAAGACTAGAAATGTTTTTCAATATGTCTTAGATTCTTTCAATTCTTATTTCCCTTAGATTATCTAAAGTATAACACATTGGTTTTTGGGTCTCTAGTTCAAAATCATGGTGCTCTCTACCTATATGAATTGATTTTTTATTTTATTATCAAATGTTATGGACTCTTTTCCACAAGAATGAATCGAGATTCATGGGATTACCAAGATCTTGTAGCATCTGAGGTTTCTATATTACATTTCCTCAATAAAGAATGTTCCGATCAAATTGTATAGAGAGACTGAGAAGCTAAGATTCAAACATTTCCGCGAATTTTAGTGGTGGTGAACATTAGTTCCACCCTCATTGGGAAGTTAATTATTTCCACCCCCAACGATGATATTAATTTTCATGTGGAATTTTAAAAACATCCTCATTATTATTTAGATTTTAATGTAGTAAGGAATTTAAAGAGGTTTTTCATATAAATCTAATTTTCAATTCCTATAATAGTAGTGGTCATTTATCCAAGGACTATAGGAGAACTGAGAAAGGAAATAATTTAATGTACTATGACTCCCAAAAGGATTTTTCCCAATGTGTTGTAGAGAATGATCAAATAGAACATGAATTTTCCTTTTATCCCTCTTGAGATATGTCGTTTCCAATGGAAATACCTTTAAAGTCTGCTGGAAAGGATGGGCCAGATTTGTATACTGCATAAAGGGCTCCTCCACTCCCTAAGACTAATAACACTACCATTTCAACCTGTCATACTGAGAATTACTAATTAAAATTTTCTACCAGGTCATGGGATAACCATGTGGATAAATGGAATACATATCATACTGACAATTTTGGGGTTGAAACATGTGAGGATGTATATGAATATAATGATGGTGATAAATATGCAGAAAAAAGATGCTGATTTCAAATTATTAAAGGATTATAAATTGGTTTCTTCCAGGAACAGAAATTGTAAAATGAAGGCTGCCACTACTATTCCAGCCAAGGTGTCCATGGATTGGATTGGTCATGTCCCTCACTATAATAAGACTAAACATCTCTATTCCAAGAAAAATGTTGGACTCCCCATGTTTCAATCATATTTTAAGGATCAAAAATCATATACATTCTATGAAACATATTAATTTTGTGTAATCTGTATCAAATCAAGTGTACAAATGATTAGTGTCCTTATGCTTTAAATAAATCTATCTGAGCTATTAATTGTTATAAATTATGTTTAATTATATTAAACAATATTAAATTTACTTCATAATGATTTCTTTGATTAATGACTATGTCTAAATCATTTTATAAATATCACAAGATATGTATGTATATAGATATTTTACTAAGTAGTAAAAACCATGAGTCTGCCACCGGTTGTGATTCCCTGGAAAAGGACACATACACTGTAACAATCCAGACATCGTAACCATCTAGACACAGTAACCATCCAGATACCATAACAATCCAAACACCATAACCATCCAAAAACCGTAACCATCGATACACCGTAACCATCCAAACACTAAAACTATTCAGACACCGTTTCATGGAGACACCATTTACAGACAGACTATGGCACCGTTTCTTAATCTGTTTTGTTGTTTTTCAATTTATTTTATAACGGTCATATTTGAAGCTTTTAAATGTACTGACATAATTAATATTTTATAGACATGTTAGCTAATAGTATGAGGTACGATGTACAAAATACATACATCCTATTTTCCCCAACACATGAAATCCAATAATAAAAGAGAAGTGTGGCCTAAAGACAAACATAAACCATAATAATGAAGTGCATGTTGAGTCAATAAGGTTTTTCTTATAACTTTTTCATTCCTTCTTGTTTTTAAAATCACAAACACCTTATTCTTAAGGAAAATTGCTTTCTTAAGGAAAATTTCTTTTATAAGGAAAATTGCGTTTATAAGGAAAATTGCTTTTATAAGAAAAATTATCCGTATCATATTTTCATCCATATTTTTCCTAAGTATAAAATTCGGATTCATTTCTGTTTTCTCAGATTTGTTTGAAACTTTGATATAAAGTATACTGTTTGAGGATCCGAATTCTGGATAAGAACTGTAAGGAAGTTTCACTCCGAATTCTAGATGAGAACTGTAATAAAGTATCATTCCGAATTCCGGATATGAACTCTGATTAAGTTCTATTCCAGATTCAGGATACGAATTCTTATGAAGTTCGACACTGAATTCTCATTACGAATTCTAATGACGAATTCTCATTACGAATTCTAATAATGAATTTTCATTAAGAACTATGATGATGAAATATCATTACGAATTCTGATGACGAATTATCATTCCGAATTCTCATTCCAAATTCACCTATTAAACAGAATCTGATCATCTTTGTTTTATACATCCTGAATTTATTCACACTCTGAAAAATATTTTGGTTAGATTCCGAACTTCCATTCTGCTTACACTTCTATAATTTTTCTAATCTTTATTATTTCCATTACACTCTGAATCTTCACTCTGAAGCTTTCATTCCGAACTTTTGAGTTATATTTTAAAACGATGTCGTACATTCTGTTACACTTGTTTTGTTATAAAACGATGTCATCTATTTTGTTATAAACTAACCGTTGTCTAATTGACACGTGTATAGGTCCCTCCGATCTTTAAGGAAAATATGACCGTTGGAGAAGGAGCCGACCTTACCTATAAATAGGAGCTCATTTGAAAGAGCTCGGGGTTGAAAGGCTGACTAATCTTCTTGAAGTGATTTCTAGAGAGAGAGGCTCTTATTAACTCTCAAAGCTTCGTGCGACTCCGAATGTTGGTGATTACATTCGAGGGCTTCCAGGGATAGGAAGACAGAGGTGTCGACTACCTTGAAGTTCGAGGGCTTCCATGCTGAGGAAGACAGAGGTTGCCAACTACCTTGAAGTTGTGGGCTTGCAGGGATAGCAAGACAGAGACTCCGATCTTCGTATCGAGGGCTTACCCTGGTGTGGGTAAGACAGACTTGCTTGAAAGTATAAATCAAGGGACCTTTATCCAAGGTTGTTGGATACTCTTCTCTTTGGGTTAAAAGACTTATATCTTGTTACTAGTAGTTCTACTACTTGTTTATATTCCGCTGCATTTTTTATTAGAAGGAAAGTATAACTTTCTTATACTTCCTTACTTGTACTCTGTTTCATTTAGATTCTATACGCTTTAAGGTAGAATCTTATATTGTAATCTTTTGTTAAGTTTCATATTTCCGGAACCTACTTTCAGAATCTCTTTCCAAGTTTGCATTCGGTGTTAGAGGTGTTATGAATTTACATAGTTTAACTTTGTTAAACTTAACCCTTTCCTTTTCTTAAGGAAAACATAGTTAATTGTAACTAACTTTAAAGGTTCCAAAGGAATTTTTAAAGTATACAATTCACCCCCCCTCTTGTATATTGAGCATCTACATCACTATTTCAATCCTACAATTGGTATCAGAGCAGGTCTCTGAAATACTTATACTTACGAATAAGTTTTTCTTGCTCACTTTTACATTCCGAACTGTTCCATTACGAACTTTCTCATTCCTAACTTTGTTATTACGAAACCTAAATACTAACAAGTTTTTGCTGAAGGTTATTATAAGTATGACAGGAATTAATGTTGGTTCAATTGATAATCTGAATCCTACAAGACCACCAATCTTTGATGGTAATGATTATGAGTACTGGAGAGATCGCATGGAGACTTTTGTTATCAATACTGGAGTAGACAACTTTGTTATGCTTGCTGGAGATTATAAAATTCTTGACAAGGAAGTTAGAACTTTTACTAACCAGGAAAAGCAAGAATATCAACTCAACTATAAGGTACGCAATACTTTACTGTGTTCAATGACTAGGAATATATATAGCCAAATTTCTTCTTGTGAAGAAGCTAACTGTATCTGGAAGAAGTTAGAAGTTACACACTTTGGAACTTCTAAAGTGATTGAGACTAGGAGAGCTATGCTTAGAGCTGAATATCATGGCTTCAATTTTCCTTATGGTGAACCAATATGTAAAGTACAACAGAGATTTATGAATATCGTCAACAGCCTACAGTCTATGGGAGATAAAGGTTTAAATGATGAAGCTCTTGTGGATAAAATAAATGATATTATGCCCAATGAGTGGGAATCCAAGAGAACAGCTATAGATGAGAACATGAAGGTCACTCAAATTACTCTTGATGAATTATTTGGAACTCTTCTACAACATGAGACCAGAATGAAGAGAGATGCTGACAATATCAAAAAGAAAAATGGAAATGGTACTGTTGCTTTTACAACAACTTCAAATCAGATGAAAGCTAAGACTCCTCAGAGAGTAACCAGATCCAAGTCTAAGAAAGTTATTTTCCAATCCGAATCTAGTGAGAGTGAAGTCTCAGAAAATGAAATAGCAAATCTTGCTCGAAGGATGAACAAGATAGTTGGCCAGAGAAATTTCTAATCCAAGTATAAGAAAAAGGATAGGAAAGATAAGAAAGATGGAGAAGTTACTTGTTATGAATGTAAGAGAGCAGGACATATTAGACCAGATTTCCCTTTGCTCAAAAAGAAAGAAAGGAAAGAAAGGCATTCAGACAGGAACATAAAGAAATATTTTAAAGCCAAAGCTAAGAAAGTTTTGAAAGCTAATGACCCCTAGAGTGCTAGTGGTGGTGACTCTTCAGATGAATCTTCTGATTATGAATCTTCAGGACAAAAGAATATTGGTCTTTTAGCTAGATTACCTATTGATAATCATTGTTTTATGGCTAAGGTACGAAATGCTGAATCATTGACCAATGTTTCTTTAAATTATAATGATAGTAAGTATTATAACTCTTCTGATGAAGAATCTTCTTCTGATGAAGAAAATACTTTACCTACTTATGAAGAAGTCTCTAGGTTTGCTGAACTTCTTGAAATTAAGAATTCCAAACTCAATAAGAAACTTGATAAGGCAAACTCTAGGAATTCTATTCTTACAAAAGAGATATCAGATCTTTCTAAAGATCTTGATAAGAAAAATGATGATTTTAAAAGTATTTCAAAAAATCTTGAGGAAGTAAGTTCTGAGAAGAACAAACTTTCTAAAGAATTAGAAAAAGTAATTTCTAAGAAAAATATTTTCGAGCCTAACTCTAGTTTTAAAACTAATGATTTTGAGGATAAAAACTTGGTTGTAAAACTCAAGTCCGAAATTATTTCCTTAAAGAAGTGTTTATCAAACTTTACCCATGGTAAGGAAAATTTTGATAAAATGTATTCCCAAATACGACCTTTAAGAAATAAATCTGGATTTGGTTATACCCATGCAAAACCAATTTTTAGTAACAATTATTTTGTTCCTAAAAGTGCCCCATTTTGTACTAAGTGTCAATGTGGTGGTCACTGGACAAAGGATTGTTCATTAAACAAAACCCAATCTTTAGGATTTCCCAAAGCTTATTTCTCTAAGAAGATGTGGGTACCTAAAATTTTATTGTCTGGAAATCTCGGATCCAAACAAATTTGGATTCTGAAAGTCTAATTTTCTTCTTGATTTCAGGAAAATAAAGAGAGTACCAGCAACAATACATGGTACATGGATAGTGGATGTTCCCGGCACATGACTGGTAACAAAAGCTTTTTTGAAAAGATTATCAAAATGAAAGGAGGAAAGGTAACTTTCGGAGATAATGCTAAGGGTGAGATTATTGGTATTGGTAATATAGTTTTTCGTGGTAAAACATTAATTTCAAATGTTCTTTTTGTTAAGGGTCTTAAGCACAACCTCATTAGTATAAGTCAGTTATGTGATAAAGGTTACCTTGTGAATTTTAGGAATGATAAGTGTTTAGTTCACAATTCCAAGGAAGATTTTATTCTCTCAGCCAATAGGCAAGAGAATTTCTACACTTTGAACCTAGAAGACCTCAAGAGTCAAGATTTACCTTGCCTAAGTGCAATGGAAGATCATTCCTGGTTATGGAATAGAAGACTAGGACACTGTAATCATAGAAACCTATGTAAACTCCTTAAACAGAAACTATTTAAGGATCTACCAGAGCTTAGATTTTATTCTTCTAAAGTTTGTGATCCTTGTCAATATAGAAAGCAACATAAATCTAGTTTTAAATCAATTGGTGAAGTCTCAGCAACCGATGAATTACAGTTAGTGCACATGGATCTTTTTGGTCCAACACAAACTGGAAGTATTGGAGGAAAATACTATGTGTTTGTTCTAGTTGATGATTACACTAGATTTACTTGGGTCTATTTTCTAGCAAAGAAATCTGAAGCTTTTTCATATTTCAAAAGTTTTAGAGCTCAAGTTAAAAATGAGAAAAACCTTCCATTGAAAACTATTCATAGTGATCATGGAGGAGAATTTCAAAATTCTGATTTTGAAACTTTTTGTAGTAAGAAAGGTATTACTCACAATTTTTCATCACCTAGAACTCCTCAACAGAATGGTGTAGTTTAAAGAAGAAATAGAATTATTCAAGAAATAACTAGAACCATGTTGAGTGAATATTCTATAGCTAGACATTTCTGGGCTGAAGCTGTAAGTACTGCTTTCTATACTATAAATCGAGTTTTGATTAGACCTTTTCTTAATAAAAATCCTTATGAGTTATGGAATGGTAGAAAACCAAGACTATCTTACTTCAAGGTTTTTGGTTGAAAAGTATTTATCTGGAATACTAAAGATAACTTACATAAATTCGCACCAAAATCTGATGAAGGGATTTTTTTAGGATATTCCACAACCTCTAAGGCTTATAGAGTTTTTAATAAAAATACTTGCACTGTTGAAGAAACAGTACATGTAAAATTTGATGAGTCAGATCCTTTTGTTTTTAAACCATCCCTACCTACTTCCTTGGATGTGTTTTAAAAAACTGATTATCAACCTTTGATAGAAGAACCTTCTGATAAGGATAATGTTCTAGAAGATACTTCTGAAACATTTACTCCAGAAGACTTTCTACCCTATGTTGATGAAAAGGTTTTACAAAACCCAAATCAGGTGTTTCTTAAGAATCATCCCAGTGATAGTATCATTGGTGATGTAAATCAACCTGTATGGACTAGAAGTTCCTTAATAAATGAAGTATAAAATCTAGCATTTCTTTCCCAATTAGAACCAAAAAGCACTGATGAAGCTCTAGGTGATGATGATTGAATCAAAGCAATGAAAGATGAACTAAATGAATTCGAAAGGAATAAAGTATGGACCTTGGTTGAAAGACCTAAGGAAACTTCTGTTATTGGAGTAAAATGGGTTTTCAGAAATAAATGTGATGAAAATGGAGTCATAGTAAGGAATAAAGCTAGACTTGTTGCTAAAGGATATAATCAGCAAGAGGGAATAGACTATGAAGAAACCTATGCTCCAGTAGCTAGAATTGAATCTATCCATATTCTACTTGCCTTCACAGCATTCTTTAATTTCAAACTTTTCCAAATGGATGTGAAATGTGCTTTTCTTAACGGTTATGTTCAAGAGGAAGTTTTTGTTGACCAACCTCCTGGCTTTGAAGATACAAAACATCCTGATCATGTTTTTAGACTTACCAAAGCATTGTATGGTCTTAAACAAGCCCCACGAGCATGGTATGATAGACTCACTGGATTTTTGATTCAAAATAACTATGTTAAGGGAAATGCAGATCCAACTCTTTTTATAAAGAAAGATAAGAAACATGTTTTGATTGTTCAAATTTTTGTTGATGACATCATATTTGGTTCAACTCAGCAATCTTTGACCGACTCTTTTGCAAGTCTAATGAAATATGAGTTTGAAATGAGTATGGTGGGTGAGTTAACTTTTTTTCTTAGTTTTAAAATTTCTCAAAAACCAGAAGGGACTTACATATCTCAACATAAGTATATTAAAGATCTTCTTAAAAAGTATGGTTATGACAATACTAAGAGTATAAGTACTCCTATTGGTACCTCAAATTCTTTAGATCTTGATGAAGCTGGGAAACCAGTAGATCAAACATCTTTTAGAGGTATGATAGGAAGTTTACTTTACTTAACAGATAGTTGACCAGACTTAATGTTCTCTGTATGCTTATGTGCAAGATATCAATCCAATCCTAAGGAATCTCACTTAAAGGTAGTAAAAAGAATTTTTTGCTACCTTAAGGGAACCATGGATCTAGGATTATTTTATACTTCTGGAAATGACTTTATTCTTAAAAGCTTTTCTGATGCTGACTTTGGTGGATGTAGAATGGATAGAAAAAGTACATCCGGAACTTGTCATTTCTTAGGAGATTCACTAGTTTCTTGGCCCTGCAAGAAGCAACATTCTGTAGCACTTTCCACTGCTGAAGCTGAATATGTAGTAGCTGGAAGTTTTTGTGCTCAAGTGTTGTGGATGCAACACACACTCACAGACTATGGCTTGAGTTTTACTAAAACTCAAATTTTGTGTGATAACACAAGTTCCATTTCCCTTAGTAAGAACCCTGCACATCACTCCCGTGCAAAACACATATATATTAGGCATCACTTTCTTAGGGATCACACACTCAAAGGAGATATTATTCTTCAGTTTATCGGAACGCAAGATCAACTTGCTGATATTTTCACAAAATCTTTGCCTTCTGTAAGATTTGAATATATTAAACAGAGGATAGGAATGATAACCGTAAGGTAATCTTTCTTAATTAACTTCCTGTTCAAAAATTCTCCTTACAACAATAAACTCCTTTTCATAGTGGGAGTACATTTGTTTGATAGAATAACAAAGTTTTTTCAAAGTTTGTTTTCAAACTTTTCGGAACGAATATTTCCAGAATGGAATTTCTGGAACTACAATTTTCCAAAATGGACATTTCCGTACAGAATACTTCTGGAATGGAAGTGTTCATATTGAAAACATCCTGAATGAAAAATTTCGTACTGGTATTTTCATAACGGAACTTTTGTACTGAATCTCTCTTAATAAGTTTTTTTTAAATTCTTGGAATGTGTTTTTTGTACTGAGTTTTTCGTACTAAATTTGTTTTTCGTACTGAGCTTTCCGTAATGAGTTTTCCGTACAGAGTTTGTTTTCCGTAGTAAATTTTTTTTGCGAACTTTTTCTTTTCATAATAAAGTTTTTTTAGTCATTTTTATATTACCCATTACGAATAATCCTCCTAAGCCAATCTGAAAGGTATGATTACCTTACTCAAGTTTTCGTAGTCATATTTTACTTGCTGGCATTTTCTTGTATTTTTTTCGGATTATAGTTTTCTTAATTCTTTGTTTTAATAAAAACCTCAAAAAGATCAGATTCAAGATTTCTTGAGAATTCGTTTTCAACCGTCAGATCTAATATCATCTTATCACAACCATTCGATCAACCGAGGAAGTTGAACCGTCGTTTCATCGCCTATATAAAGGGGACCCAAATACTTGTCCCACATCAGTTTTCAAGCTCTCGCGTCCCGAATCTCTGCCTCTCTGTTTTAAAGCCATTCTGAACTTCAGTTTTCTCCGTTCCGAACTTCTCAGAGGTCTTCAGATCCGAATGTCTGTGGAGTTAGCTTCTCAAGAAATGTCATCCTCTAAGCCTATTTCACAATGGTTAGTTTACAGAGAAAGGTTAGTCCATACGTATTTCTTCAACAACTATGATTCTCTTATTTTGAAGAACATTAAGTTGAATGGGTGGGAAGATATTGCTGTGTCCAAACCGGGGAATCGAGATGATGTTTTTTTAGAGTTACTTGTTGAGTTCTATGAAACAGTTTCCTTCTTTCAGGAAGATAATAGGGAGAAATTTTCTTATAAGTCTTATGGCAAGACTTATAACCTTTCTTATACCAAGGCAGCAAGCTTGGTAGGGCTGACCTATGAAGGAGAAACAGAGTTCATATCTCATGTGTTTCCAGATTCTAAGGGTAGATTCGACAAGGAAAATGTCTTGAAAACTCTCGGACTCTCAGATGACAAAGCTCCGAAGATTTCTAGTTTTCCTACAAATTTCCAGATTCTAGAGTTGTGGGTACAAGGTCTTGTCATACTGAGGAAAGGTGATAAAGACATCTTGAAGAAGAGTGAGATCTATATCTTAGATTTCCTGATAAATCTAAGAAAGTTTAACTTCATGAGGCACATTCTTATAACCATTGAGAATCTTAAGAAAGGAAATCTCAGAGCCCAGATCATAATGTACCAAAAATTTTTATCGAGGTTGATAGTTCGGTGCCTTGAGTCTTTCAAGGAAGCTTGTAGATCTAAGCCAAGGGTTTGCAAAATTTTGTTGGTCAGTGATGATACCCTTAAGAGGATGGATGTGGCTTTCAACAAGGAGACTGGTGAGTTCTTCGATTTACCTAATTAAGAAGAATCGGCTCCGAAGGATGCTGAACTGGAATCATCTATGCCAGTAAAGAAAAGAAATTTGAAAGAAGTTGCAGCTGAGGTACAGGATCCTAAATCTAAGTAAGTTCAAACCGCACCTCCCAAACCAAAGAAGAAGAAGGCCTTTCCTGATGAGGTTGTTGCGAAGTGGAGAGAAGATAAAGAGAAAAGGAAAGAAGGGGATCCGCAGTTCGGATTGGACCCTGCAGAGGCTAAGGGCTTGAAGGAGAGAACTGCTGATGAGATTGAAAAACAAGTAAAGGAAAAGAAGCTCAAGAAGAAGATGTCAGAAGCTGAGGAAGTCCAAGCTTTGTTAAAATTTAATGAAATAGTATCCGGAAGCATTACAGTTCCGAGATCTTTCTCCTTGGAATCTCTACCTGAGACTCCAGGAAGAAACCTTGATTTTCTGGAGGAGATTACAACTGAACATGTTGAGCAACTCGAGCAGATTCAACAAGTGGAAGAGGAAGAAGTAGTTTCTGAAGGAAGTCGTGAAACAAGAGACTTATTGAAAGAAGTAGATGGTTATAAGGGGTCGCCTTCAGAACACCTATCACTCCAAACTTCAAAGGCGGAATCCTCTAAGTTAGTAACTCCTGAGAAGGATAAGAATGAGGAAGATGTTGTTCAAAAAGTTGTTGATGATATTATTCAAGTGTCTACTGGCGAGCAGAAAACTCCTGATCAAGAATCGATTCCGAAAAAAGACAAGGGAAAGCAACTCCTTGTTGAGACTTCGAAATCAGTGCCGAGCAAGAAAAGAGAATATGGTGATTCGTCTAAAAGGATGTTGGATCTTATTGAGGAAGAAAATTCTCCAAGAAAAGTTTCAGATTCGGAGTCATCCTCGTTGGGGCATGACTTTGTTGTTCAGTCTTTAAAAAAGTTGGTGGGAACCATTCCGACCTTCTCAGGTATTGACTCAAGATGCCAGATGCTCCGACATGCTTTAAATCAGAAAACAGGCTCCATATCTATGGTTATGGAAAAGTGTGTTGAAATAGAGGCTCAGTTCAAAATATTTTTTATTGGCTACGAAGCTCATAAAAGATCTTGCAAGAGGATGACAAACTGGTCGAAGAAGACTGTTGAAGAGATGAGGTTATTTGATGAGTTTCAAGACAATGTTAAAGATGTCTTTGAGACCGAGGACAGGAAGATAAATGAGATGACTTCCTTCTTTGAAGAGAAGCTGACAGATGAAAAGAACTTCCGGATCTAAGAAGTCAGAGATCTGAATGGGAAACTAAATTCTGTCTCTCAAAACTGGAAATTTGAAAGGGATCATCGGATTGAGTTTGAATAAATAATTAAGGATCAGGAAGAAAAGATCAAAGCTCAGGAAGAAAAGATGAAAGCCCAGAAAGAAAATATTGAAGCTCAATCTGCAAGAATAGTGTTCTTAGATAAGCAAGCTGAAGAAGATCATAAAGACCTGAAGAAGATCAAGACTATTCTTAAGGGGCTCATTTCGAAGGAAAAAGATCCGAAATAGCTAAATCTGATCTTTTTGTTGTATCTATTTTTCTTTGTTGCCAAGATTTCAAACTTAATGAAAATTGTTCTTGTCATTTCTTTTGTTGTTATTACTGATTTTTCAGGTACTTTGTTTTTTTCCCATTCCCTCAAATTCTTTTTGAAAATCACAAAGGGGGAGAAGGAAAAGATCCTTAAGGAAAAAGAACTCTACTAAGAGTTTATCTAAGGGGGAGTTTTTCATTAAAGAATACTTTCTTATTCGTAATGAAATGTCACTCTGGAAATCTAGAATACGATCCTTAGAGTTTCAAAGCCTAAGGGGGAGTTAGTCGTATTCATCAATATCCTTAAATAAAAGGGAGATAAGCCTTAATGTTTTTCTTTCTTCTTAGAATTTCTTTTTCGAAAGGATGTTTGTGCTTTCCAAAAAGGGGGAGATTGTTGAGTCAATAAGTTTTTCCTTATGATATTTTCATTCCTTCTTGTTTTGAAAATCACAAACACCTTATTCTTAAGGAAAATTGCTTTCTTAAGGAAAATTGCTTTTATAAGGAAAATTGCTTTTATAAGGAAAATTTCTTTTATAAGAAAAACTATCCTTATCATATTTTCATCAATATTTTTCCTAAGTATAAAATTAGGATTCATTTCTATTTTCTAGGATTTGTTTGAAACTTTGATATAAAGTATTCTATTTGAGGATCCGAATTCTGGATAAGAACTGTAAGGAAGTTTCACTCCGAATTCCAGATGAGAACTGTAATAAAGTATCATTCGGAATTCTAGATATGAACTCTGACTAAGTTCTATTCCAGATTCAGGATATGAATTCTTATGATGTTCGACACTGAATTCTCATTACGAATTCTAATGATGAATTCTCATTACGAATTCTGATAATGAATTTTCATTAAGAAATATGATGATGAAATCTCATTATGAATTCTGATAACAAATTATCATTCCAAATTCTCATTCCGAATTCACCTATTAAACAGAATCTGATCATCTTTGTTTTATACACTCTGAATTTATTCAGACTCCGAAAAATATTTTGGTTAGATTCAGAACTTTCATTCTGCTTACACTTCTATAATTTTTCTAATCTTTATTATTTCCATTACACTCCTAATATTTACTCCGAAGCTTTCATTCCAAACTTTTGAGTTAGATTTTAAAACGATGTCGTACATTCTGTTACACTTGTTTTGTTATAAAACGATGTCATCTATTTTGTTATAAACTAACCGTTGTCTAAGTGACACATGTACAGGTCCCTCCGATCTTTAAGGTAAATATGACCGTTGGAGAAGGAGCCAACCTTACCTATAAATAGGAGCTCATTTGAAAGAGCTCGGGGCTGAAAGGCTGACTAATCTTCTTGAAGTGATTTCTAGAGAGAGAGGCTCTTATTAACTCTCAAAGCTTCGTGCAACTCCGAATGTTGGTGATTACATTTGAGGGCTTCCAGGGATAGGAAGACAGAGGTGCCGACTACCTTGAAGTTCGAGGGCTTCCTTGCTGAGGAAGACAGAGGTTTCCAACTACCTTGAAGTTGAGGGATTGCGGGGATAGCAAGACAGAGACTCCGATCTTCATATCGAGGGCTTACCCTGGTGTGGGTAAGACAGACTTGCTTGAAAGTATAAATCAAGGGACCTTTATCCAAGGTTGTTGGATACCCTTCTCTTTTTGTTAAAAGACTTATATCTTGTCACTAGTAGTTCTACTACTTGTTTATATTCCGCTGCATTTTGTATTATAAGGAAAGTATAACTTTCTTATACTTCCTTACTTGTACTCTGTTTCATTTAGATTCTATACGCTTTAATTTAGAATCTCATATTGTAATCTTTTGCTAAGTTTCATATTTCCAGAACCTACATTCGAAATCTCTTTCAAAGTTTGCATTCGGTGTTAGAGGTGTTGTGAATTTACTTAGTTTAACTTTGTTAAACTTAGCCCTTTCCTTTCCTTAAGGAAAACATAGTTAATCGAAACTAACTTTAAAGGTTCCAAAGGAATTTTTAAAGTATACAATTCACCCCCCTCTTGTATATTGAGCATCTACATCACTATTTCGATCCTACAGTGCACACAATATTTTTTAAATATTAGAACTGACAAATGAAAATAAACATTCTTGAAGGACACATGAATCTTTATTGAATCAATAAGATGGACACCATAGATCAGAATTGTCGGGCTCATATTCGCATCGTCAACTCCATGAAGAACATGAACCAGATCTAGCTGATTTACAACACTCCATTTTCACGAGATGACTCAATTTATGCATCTACTTCATCCTAGAATCTAAGAGCTGGATAGACTAACACATAGAGCACTTTTATACCTATCTTATCATTTCTTCTTTTTTGTGTATTATTTTTCTTATATTTAGAGCATTGTGGGTGTCTTTATTAAATATGCATTATCTCCCACATCAAACTTAAGGATACACGATATCATTTCTCTTACATATTTTTTCACCTGTGTATTCCCATAAATAGATGTGGCAAATGTCCCTATGTGGCCTATTAGTTCTTACCCAAGAGGAACTATGGAAGAGGTCGTGTGACCAAGACAGTCTTGTGTACTGTTGTAAAGTTGGATATAGGATTTGTGTCAAGTTTATTTATATAAATTTCTTGGTGGTAGGTGATAACCAAGTGGAGTGGATTAGGTATCACCTTGAGACAGAACCACTTGCATTATTTCGGCTGTGTTGTTTATTTTAGTGTTCTTTGTTTTACTATTAAATTTAAAAATCACTAAATCTAATTCGATAGTTATTCTTGGGAAAAAAATTATAATTGTTTTTCCTTATTAGAGTAGCTTCAACAGTAATTTTAATAACTGATACTAAGATTACTGAGAATTAATCAATCTTCTAAGAAGCTATTAAAATAGTAAAACATTCATAACCATATAACCTTGATTGACTAGAGTGTATTTAATTAATTGGGGAAACATTTTAAGAATGATTTTTAAAAATAAATTTTTAATAAATACTCAAGTCACCCACCTCTTGAGTACTCTACTCTGACTGACATTTGGTATCACAGGATTGTTTCTAAAGACTCTTTTTTTACTGTATTCAACTGTGATTATAGTTGTACTTTAATGATATGTAAATTTTTGTTAATTATAAATTTCTAGATCTTCTAAAGTATTTCTATATTATTGAAAATATATTGGAAGGTGCTGCAATAAACAGACCACCATTATTTAATGGAACCAATTATGCTCAATGGAAAAATTAAAATGAAAATGCATTTGGAAACTATGAGCATTGAAATGTGGTCTTCAATTATAGATTAATACAATATTCCTTCTACGGATATAATCACTTGGGATGAACCTAAAAAAACAACCTAAAATAACAATTTGAAAGCTATGAATGCATTATACTACTCTTTAAGAGATGAGGAATTTAATATAATATCTGTATGTAAAACTGCCCGTGAAATTTGGGATACTTTTTATATTTCCGATGAAGGAACTTTTAGTGTGAATACAATGATACATAATACTTATACTATTAAATATGATAAATTTAAAATGAAACATGATGAGCCTATTTCTGACATGTATCTCAGGTTCGACGAAATGGTCAACATAATGATTTCTCTTGGAATAGAGGTCACTGCTAAAGAAAATATTATGAGGATTCTTATAATCCTACCAGAAAGATGGAGAGGAAACTATGTCTCTATTAGAGAGTCATGCGACATCAGCCAAAAACCTGTAAAAGAACTCATTGTAAAACTAATGATGCATGAAGAGGGGCTGAAAGTCAACAAGGAAGAGGTGGATGAACACAAAAGAAAATCAGTTGCATTCAAGACGACTGCCACTAAACACAAAGTGAATGGAAAATTGGATGATTCTGTAGAAAGTTCCAGCAGTGAACAATTATCACCTGATAGTGATGAGGAGATGGATCAACTAGACAAAAGGTTTAATATATTTTAGAAAAAAGAATAACTTTTTCTGAAATCCTAACTTCAAGGGAAGATATGATCAAAAAGGACGTTAGAAGAAATATTGGAAAATAAGTGACCATTCTGATGAGATTGTCTGCTCTGAATGTAATTGAAAAGTACATATCAAGGATGACTATCCCAATCTCAAGTAAAAAAAGAAATATGAGGAAAAATATAGAATGTATAAAAAGGATATTAAAGAAACATGGAGTGCCTCTAAGTACAGTTCAAGTGACTCAGAATCTTCACATGATGAACAGGCTAACAACGCAAATATATGTTTTATGACAAACACATCTGAGGTAACACTGGAATCTCCTATACACAATTCATACTATTCTAGAGATGAGAGTTACACTGAAAATATATATAATGAAGAAATGTTTTAGTATTGTAATATGCTTGAAGAGACATTCAATGAACTAAAAGATATATACAAGTCTCTAAAGAAACATCATGCTCTTACCTCACTGTTAAAACTGAAGTCACTATAGAAAGGGAGAAAAATGCGCAATTACTCAAAGAGAAAAATTAATTAAAACTATCTAATGGGAAATTGAAAAAGGATCTTAAATGGTTTACTAATGGTAAGGATACCTTGTTACAAATTCTAGGTAAACAGATTTTTCCTAAATATAGTACTTGCATTGGCTATCAACTAGGTAAATGAAAATTTGGAATAACTAATTTTGTTTCTAAATCTAGGACATACAATTTTTCTCCCAATTCTAGAAAACATACAAGTTATTCAAGATGTGACACAATATCTATTTTTTCATGATTTTCTAGACCAAATAGAGTTTATTTTTCAAATACCATACATAATGCTTATAAAAAACATATGCTATAGATATGTGTTCCTAAGGAACTAGTCACTAATATTAATGGACCTAAACAATTATGGGTACCAAAGTCTATTTTTATTTGACTATTTTATAGGAATTCTTCTTAAAGAGTTTATGTAAAATTTTATGGTACATGGTTAGTGGGTGTTCAAGACACATGACATGTTACTATTCATGATTCCAGAACTTAATAAAAATTGATGGAGGACATGTTAACTATGGTGAAAATGCCAAAGTAAAGATTATTTTCCTTGGCCAAATCAGAAAATATAACTCATTTTTGATTTCTAAAGTAAATTTTGTTGATGGATTGAAATATAATTTACATAGTATTTCACAATTATACGATGAGGGATTTCATGTAAAATTTAAAAATGATGCTTGTAATGTTTTTAATGCTAAAAATGAATTTGTATTTTCTGCATTAAGAAATGTAAATTTGTATTTTGTTAACATGAATTCTTTAGCTTCTCAAAATTCTTCGTGTTTAAGTGTGTTTCACAAAGAGTCTTGGATTTGAAATATGAGACTAGTAAACTGTAAGACTTGCTCCCTTAGAAAGTTAACTAGAAAAAAGTTTAGTTAATGACCTACCAAAATGTTAGTTTCCAAATGATAAAGTCTACAATCCTTGTCAAAAAGGAAAGAAATAGAAAATCTCCATTAAATGAATGAAAGAAGTGTCAACTTATTAACCTCTCAAATTGGTTCACATGGATTTGTTTGGACCACCTAGAGTTTTTAATTTAAATGAGAAGCACCATGTTTATGTTCTTGTAGATAGATTTTTTAGATATACTTGGACATTATTTTTGGCTCATAAATGTGAAGTCTTATCTCATTTTACCAAACATGAAAAAACTATAGAAAATATTAGTGGACATAAAATTAAATCCTTAAGAAGTGATCATAGCTGAGAATTTAAAAATCAAGAGTTTGAGTCTGTTTTCTCACAAAATTACTATATTCATAATTTCTCTGCCCCTAGAACACCTCAACAGAATGGAGTTGTAGAAAGAGAAAATAGAACCCTACAAGATATTGATAGAAACATGCTTAGTAAATATGACTTATCTATTTACTTTTGGGCTGATGTTGTAAATACAACATTCTATATAATCAATAGTGTATTGATTCAACCTATCCTTAAAAGAACTGTATAAGAGTTGTGGATTAATAGAAAACCCAAAGTTAGATACTTCTAAGTATTTGGTTGCAAAGTCTATATCCTTAATACTAAGGAAAATATTAAAAAATTTGCATCCATGGGTGATGAATGAATATTCATAGGATATTCAATTTCTAGTAAAGCCTATATAGTGTTTAATAAACGAAAAAATATGCAGAAGAATCTGTCCATGTCAAATTTGATGAAACAGATCCACATAAGCGTAAGACCACTCTAGAGTACATGGAGGATAATGTATCAAATATGGACATCAATTAAAAACCATCTAACCATCCTATAATGGAATCTGTGAAAACATCCAATTTTGGAAATTCTTTAGATTATGGCCACAATGAACTAGATCATGTTGAAGATCCTAAAATGACAAGTATTTCTTTTTCTACAGCTATTAGAACTCATAAGAACCATCTCTTAGACGTTGTTGTTGGAGACTTAGACAAAGGAACTCAAACTAGAGATTCTCTTATAAATCAGTTTTAACATCAAGTCTTCTTGTGTCTACTTGAACCTAAAAACATTAATGATGCTATCAATGATGAATTTTGGGTGACGGCTATGCAAGAAGAACTTAATCAATTTAAAAGGAACAAATATTGAAAACTTGTTAAAAGACCCAAAGATACATTCACCATAGGCACTAAATGGGTGTTTAGAAATAAGGTAGATGAAACTGGTAATATGGTTAGAAACAAGGCTAGATTGGTTGCACAAGGATATAGTCAAGAAGAAATAATTGACTATGAAGAGACCTTTCCACCAATATTTAGACTTGGAACCATTATAATTATGCTTTTTTTTGTAGCACATCTGAATTTCAAACTACATAAAATGGATGTCAAAGGTGGATTTATAAATGGGTATATAGCTGAGGATGTCTTTGATGAGAATCCCCTTGGTTTTAAGAACCCTCATTTTCCAAATCATATTTTTTTGTTATCAAAATATTTATTTGATTTAAAAGAAGCTCTAAGAGCATGGAATGATAAAGTAAATAATTTTATTATTTTCAAAGGTATTAGAAAATGAATATCTAATCCTACTCTATTTATAAAATGAGTTTCCAATAATTTTTTATTAGTTCAAATTTATGTAGTTGATATTTTATTTGGATGTTCAAAAAATTATTTATGTATTGATTTTTTTAAAATGATGCAAAACAAATTTTAAATGAGATTAATGGGTGAACTCAAATTCTTTCTGGGATTTCAAATCTATCCAAATAATGATGGTATTATTTTAAATAAAATAAAATATACTAGAGACCTTCTAAAACGTTTTGGTGTGGATAAACTTAAAAATAGTGACACTCCAATGAGTACTTATTGTAAATTGGATCATGATGAGGATTAAAAATCTGTTGATCAAACCCCTAATAGAAAAATGATTGGAAGATTACTCTACATAATAGCTAGCTGAACTGACATTATGTTTGGTATATGTATGTGTGCTCATTTTCAAGAAAATCCTCAGGAATCTCATTAAAATTATGTTAAGAGAATTTTAAAATACCTCAAGCATACACCCAATATAGGAATGTTCTATCCCAAAGGATAATCGTTTGAGTTAGTGAGTTATTCTGATGCTGACTTTGGTGGTTGTAAGTTAGATAGAAAACGTACCTGTAGAACATGTCACTTTTTAGGAAAGTAACTACTATCATGGTGTAGTAAGAAACAAAAAATTATAGAATTATCTACTGCAGAAGCTGAATACTTAGCTGTTGGCGGTTGTTGTGCATGAATTATTTAGATGAAACATACATTACTAGATTATGGATATCAATTTAGGAATTTACCTATAAATTGATATAATAAAAGTGCTATTAAAATATCGAAAATCTAGTATCACTATCTACGACAAAGCATATTGATGTAAGAAACCACTTTTTGAGAGATCATTATTAGAAAGGTGATATCACTGTAGAATTCATTGGAACTCAATATCATCTTGCGGATATATTCACCAATCCACTAAATCCAGAAAGAATATATTACATCATACCTGAATTGTGTGTGATAAATCATAGGTAGATATATTAACATTTCATATCTTACTATTTCACAGTTTACGGTTTCACAAGTCACTATCTTGAGATTACTTTTTATCTCTAACAGTTATATATTTTTACTATATGAAGACTTTTTGTTTCATATTTACAGTCTCATAGTTACCATTTCTTGGTTACTGTCTGGCACTTACTATCTCAAGAAATACGATTGCATAGTTTAGAAATAACACTGTTACGGTCTCACCTTCAACGCTTGTTATTTTCTTTCCATGAATGACTGTTACAGTCTCAATGTAAAATGATTTATTATTTTATTTATAAATTATAACCATATCATGATAATTCATTGTTTTATAATTTTTAATATACCACAATTTTGATCCCGTGATTCTTGATATCCCTAAATGATTAAATAAAATAAGTTTCTATCATTCTTCACTCGAGCTCACTTTTTCTCAAACTGCAACCCCTCTTTCAACCCTTCTCCCTCTCTTGAACCTTTTGGTGAATTCCCAGGATAAAACTCGCTTCTTCATCAACTCCGAAGAAGTGTAAATCAAAGAAAAGGTCAAAAATCACACCTATGTTAGCACTTGATGGACCTTTGAATCCGAACATAGTGAATAGAGTAGTGGTACATGAAATGGTGATATGCCCTAAGTTGATTCAATCAAGTATTTGGTGTAGAAAGTGCTAATAGAGGAAGACTGGAAAGAGTGGTTTAAAAAAGATGATAGACATATTTATCCAAAGATGGTTTCCCAGTTTTACCAGTATACTCAATTTTATTTTGATTCAAGAGATGGGATTTTTGTGCGAAGCTGGATGAATGGTCTTATTTTTTCCTTTACTTCAAGGTTATGGGCCGCATTCCATAGGATACCTCATGAGGGTATTTGAAAGGACTACCAGAGAGTTCCTCCACCTTCGAGCGAATTCTTTGTTCTAGAATAATATTTGAGAAGTTTTACTGGAAATTAAACCAAGAGGAGAGCCATAGATTCTGAGCAAGATGGTGAATCTAGAATCATATTTAAATTTGTCCGGAATTTGGTTAACCCCACAAAAGGTTATTTTCTTGTAATCAAGTATCATGATGTATTTTATATATATATCATGAAGAATGAAAATAATATCAACATTTTCAAGTATATTATACGCTATATGTGTGAGGTTAAAAAAACTACCTCTAAGTCTACCCCATGTTTTATTTACAGCTTATCTCAGCAATGCATCATGCAAATGGATTGGTTGGACTAGATAAAGAAGTTATAAAAGATTATGAGTTCTTTATTTTGAAAGATATTGTAAAGAGGATGAAAATCATTTGGAATCCATGTAGAAAAACATGGGTGGATATAACGACCCATACTTTACATACATTGTTACTACTTCAAAATTGAAGCACACTTATTACAACATATGAAAAAACCACAAAGGACCGTATAGGTATAGTGTCTTTAGAAACTGGGAAACATAAACAACTGGTTCATAAATCTTCTACAGTGTCTCCCATTTATTTCATCATATCTAGGGTCCCTTTTAGCATATTCTACTTAATATCCATCTTCCTGACCTGGGGAAAAGAAAACATAAAAGGGTGAGCTCAAATGCTCAGCAAGGGCAAATAAAGGAAATAAAAATCATATCATATCTTTTTGAAAATCAAAACCTGCAAAAGAGATCATAATATCTTATCATGGAATAATTCATAGAAGTGAAAATGAGATCCCCATAATCATAACATAAAACTTGAAACTTTGTGGCATGCACACATAATCATGGAAATCATTTCTTGTTAGTCATGACTCATTGCCAAGACTATCTTAGTGGACAAAGTCCCTTTCTGAACCGAGTTCACTCCTCGTTTCAGTCCTGTATCACTGAACCGAAATAACCTTCCGTTCCAGCCATGTCTATCTCATGAGATATAAAATCTTTACCCAATGCATTGGAGGGAGATATAGGTCCCACCCATATTGTAATGAATCCTTTCTTATGTGTGCCACATAATCATAAAACATACATCATCGCATAACACATGTAACAAAAATGGGATTCTTGAAACATCATGACATCATAAATCAATTCATATAAGATAAAGGAATTCATAAAAATAATTCCATCACAACATGATCAAATCAATGTAATAATAGGGATAAAAATAGAACCCTTTATTATCTTAGATGGAAAATAATTTTGATAAAACACTTGAACTTCACTCTTGAGGAAAATATCCTTTCTTCTTCAAAAACATTTTTCCTTTCATAACATGTCATACAAATTTAAAATAAAAGAAGTTGATTAAAAATAAACTTGAAAACTTGTAAAGGAAGCTTCTTGGAAACAATGTTTTAAAAATCCATTCATGCCGTATAAGTTAAAAAAAACATTCTTCGTACTTTTGTCGGAAAAGTCAAAAAGTACCTCGTACGACAAAAGATTCCTTTCATACATATTACTAAAAACTCACCGAAGGGTAAAAATGGATTTAAACAATTTTAGGTGGATGGAAATAATATTACATATTGATGAAACATGGATGTGGATGATAAAATACACCCCAGTGAATACTTACGAATAAACAATCTCGGATAAAAATGAGATTGTGAATTTCCCTTACCTTAGGTCCGATTTGCTTTGTTCGTGTCCGAAGCTCCTGTATAATGGTTTAAATAATGTTATTGACTTATTCTAGAATCATACATATTGATATGATATCATATATGGTCATATTATTAGCTTCTTGTTAGTAATATTTTATTGTTACTTGTTACTCGGGTCTTTATAACTTTTTGCGTGTTTTGTTGAATAAATTCTTATTCTTATCTTTAGGTTATAGATAATTCATTTCCAGAATGGTATTAGTGTAGTATATACCATATTCATTCATTCAATTCATTTATATAATCATTATGAAATGAAGATCATGTAGAACGAGTCGCATCACATCGTGGAGACGGTATTCCGTACGTACGCACGAGTGATGATATCGTTCCTATGATCGTGGAATTGTATTGGAGTATATATATATATTATTTCAGTATCAATATTACTTCATAATAATCATATATAGTTACTCATTACACCATTATACCCATCCTTGTAAGGTGATGGTGGAAAATATATTACACCACGGTGTGGAGACGGTATTCCGTATGTACGCACGCGCGGTGATTTCATTTTTTCCGTAGGATGGATAGAAGGTGAATTAGGGTTGTTTCATATTTATAAAAACATATCAGTATGTAAGTAATACTGATGTTATTACTTTATCATGAAACAACTAAAAAAGAAGAAGTTGAAGAAGAAAGAAATTGAAAAGATCGGTAATGGATATTACCTCTTCTTTGGAACGCCTCTTTGAATCCTCCACTTAAGGAACTAAGATTGGTCTTTGGAGAAGACCAGGACCTCTAGGATTATTCTAGGGAAGTGGAGAGGAGAAAATGGCAGGGGTTGGCCGAGCTTGAGTGCTCAAATTGGTGTGAGGAGGAGGGGGAGGAGGTGTCCTTTTATAAGAGAGGAGAGGGGCACCTTAGGAATATCTCAAAATATTATTTTATATTAAAGTCAAAATCGGTTTATAATGGTTCCAAAGGGTCTTATTTCGAAGATAAAGTGGGGATGGGTCGAAATTCTATCAACCAATAGGATTTAAACAAGTTTAGGGTATTATTTTAACCTTATCAATTAGATTTAACTCTAAGTTAATTTAACTTTTACCGTGTCTTTTTGTTTTCTTTCACTATATGGTTAATACACTTACTATAACATGCCAAACGAACCCCAAATTGTTTATTATTAATATATATATCCTTATCTAAGTCATTTGGCCGAACCTTAGATTTTTAGGAATAAAATAACAATTAATAATATAATATTTGATTTAAAAACTATTTTGTGTCAATTTTGACACTATTTGATATATGATTTTTGTGAAAGTCATAACAGAATTCTATGTTCGAACAAAGTTGATTAAATCAACACTAATATATCATAGTAACCTATAAAATTAGTGGAATTCATAAAAAGTCTTAAATTACATTTATTTTGGTATTTATATTATCAATTATGTCAATATTTCATTAATAAGATAATTACTGCATCATCTTTGTGTCATAAATAAATTAAATTATATGATGTCTAAAAATTACAAATAAAATACCATTATGTAGGAAATCGTTTTAGCTTTCTAATGAATATTTATAGTCGAATTTATCTTATGTATAACCCCATATTAAAAATGATTTACTTATTAAACTTTGATTTTTAACCATTTTAACCCTTCTTTAAATAAATTAATAATAAATGTCCTAATCTAATCCAAGTGGGCCTAAATGGTCATATTTTATTCATAAGGTTGTTTTTGGTCGAATTACACTTATCCAATAGAATTAGGACATGTGTTAGGGTAATATTAATATCATATTTACCCTTAGTTACCCTATTTACTATTAACCGCGGTAAAAATCTTAAAAAGTTACTATTCACCAAAAAATTATTTTTATCTCATTGAACCACATTTTACTTACTGATATCAACTGTGTCTGTCAGATTTTTGAAATTTCATTCACAGAAGCGGTAAAATTAAGTTTTATGCAAAATTCAGTTTTTAACCTACCACTTAGTGGTTTCACTATTCATCAAAAATTGAAAGTTTTCAGAAAAATACCAAAATTTCACCCTAGGCTAATTTCGATATTCTGAGTCCAAAAATGAAGTCCATTTTGAAAAATAAAATTTATAAAATTTTAAAAAGTGGTTATTACTATTCATAACGGCTAGTTTTAATAGCATATTGTTGTTTAGTGAAACTCGGTATTGCGTACGACGCAAGCTATCGAGGAAGGTCGCGATTTTGTGTAAAGTAAGCCAAACAAGTGTTGTGTAGAAAAAGATTCCTTTGATGATTTATATAACATAAAAGTCTCGGGTGTTACATTCTACCCCCCTTAAAAAGAATTTCACCCTCGAAATTCGTCACTTTGTAACAAACAGATGAGGATAATTCTCCCTCATCATATCCTCAAGCTCCCATGTAGATTCTTCAAGTTGGTGGTTCCTCCATAAAACTTTTACCAAGCGAGTGGTCTTGTTTCGTAGGACTTTTTCGCTACGATCCAGAATCTCTATCGGCTGTTCTTCATAAGAAAGATCTTGCTCCAACGGTACAACTTCTGAGCTGAGTACATGTGAAGGATCTGGTATGTACTTTCTCAGGAGAGATACATGGAACACATTGTGAACTTGAGAGAGATTCGGTGGAAGCGCCAATCAGTAAGCTACCTTCCCAACACGATCCAGTATTTCAAAAGGACCGATATATCTAGGGATCAACTTCCCCTTCTTTCCAAATCTCATAACCCTCTTCCAGGGAGATATTCGTAAGAACACTTTATCACCCACTTCAAACTCTAGGTCTTTTCTTCGGTTGTCGGCATAACTTTTCTGTCGACTCTGAGCTGCTCTTATGTGTTGTTGAATAGATCTGACCTTTTCTGCCATTTCATCAACGAGATCAGGTCCTAATAGCTTTCTTTCCCCAACTTCATCCCAGCAAGTTGGAGTCCTGCATTTCTTTCCATAGAGAGCTTCATAAGGAGCCATCTGAATACTGGAGTGAAAGCTATTATTATAAGAAAATTCTACCAAAGGTAGGTGTTGATCCCAACCTCCTTTGAAATCCATAGAGCAAGCTCTCAACATATCTTCTAGGGTTTGAATTGTTCTCTCAGACTGACCGTCTGTCTGGGGATGATAAGCAGTGCTGAAACTCAACTCTGTATCCAGAGTATGCTGAAGACTTCGCCAGAACTTCGAGGTAAATCTCGGATCCCGATCAGATATAATAGAAAGTGGTACTCCATGCAATCTTACCACTTCCTTTACATATATCCTGGCAAGCTGATCTAGAGAGAAATCCTCTCTAATAGCAATGAAGTGTGCAGACTTTGTAAGACGATCAACTATGACCCAAATAGCATTATTGCCTCTGGATGTTTTAGGAAGTCCTGTGACAAAGTCCATAGTGATGTTTTCCCATTTCCATTCGGGTATGGGTAATGGTTGTAACATCCCCTTAGACTTCTGTCTCTCAGCTCTAACTTGTTGACAAACCAAGCATCGAGAGACATATTCAGCAACATCTCTTTTCATGCCATCCCACCAGAAGTACTCTTTCAGGTCCCTATACATCTTCGTGCTTCCAGGATGAATAGAGAATGAAGAACTATGAGCCTCATCCAGCAGCTCCTTCTTTAATTCGGGGATGGGAGGAACACAAACCCGATTCTTGAACTTTATTATCCCATCACAATCAAGGTTGAATTCAGGAACATTTCTCACCTTCTTTTGTAACTCGACATCTTCTTTCTGTGCCTCTTTAATCTTCACATGTATAGATGGTTGAACATTCATTTGAGAAAGATAAGATTTTTCCCCTTCCATTATAATTCCAAGATCCATCCTTTGTAAATCCTTAAATATTGGATCTTTTGTGATCCTCATCATGGATAAACTAGCATGGTCTTGTCGACTTAATGCATCTGCCACCTTGTTTGCTTTCCCAGGGTGGTAATGGATTGAGCAGTCATAATCCTTAATCAGCTCCAACCATCTTCTTTGACGCATATTCAACTCCTTTTGTGTGAAAATATACTTTAAACTCTTATGATCAGTATAAATATCACACCTTTCACCATAAAGGTAATGCCTCCAAATCTTTAATGCAAAGATTACCGCAACCAACTCCAAATCATGTGTTGGGTAATTTTGCTCATGGATTTTCAACTGTCGTGAGGCATAAGCTATCACCATATCATTTTGCATAAGAACACACCCCAATCCCTTCTTGGATGCATCACTGTAGATCACAAACCTTTCTCCACTACAAGGCAGTGTGAGCACAGGTGCACTGGATAACCTTCTTTTCAACTCCTTGAAATTCTCTTCACATTCCTCTGTCCAGACAAACTTAACTCCTTTCCGAGTCAACTTGGTGAGTGGATTAGATAATCGTGAAAAATCTTTTACAAAACGTCGATAATATCCAGCCAAACCAAGAAAACTTCGGATCTCAGTTACTGTTGTTGGTCTCGACCATCTTTCGATAACCTCTGTTTTTGCTAGATCCACAGATATCCCCTCTTTTGAGATTATATGACCCAAAAATGCAACTTTTTGAAGCCAAAATTCACACTTGGTAAATTTGGCATAAAGCTTCTCCTTTCTCAGGGTCTTCAATATAATTCTCAAGTGATCTTCATGCTCTTCCTTGCTCTTTGAATAGACAAGAATATCGTCTATAAAGACTACCACAAATTGATCAAGATAGTCTCTAAAGACTCTATTCATTAGATCCATGAAGATAGCAGGGGCATTAGTAAGACCAAATGGAATCACTATAAATTCATAGTGTCCATACCTTGTACGGAAAGCCGTCTTTGGTATATCCTCCCTTTTGACCCTTAATTGATGATACCCTGAACGAAGATCAATCTTGGAAAAGTATTGAGCTCCGTGTAGTTGGTCAAATAAGTCATCAATGCGTGGGAGAGGATATTTGTTCTTGATAGTGATCTTGTTAAGTTCTCGATAATCAATGCAGAGTCTCATTGATCCATCTTTCTTCTTAACAAATAGAACAGGTGCTCCCCAAGGTGATGCACTAGGGCGTATGAATCCCTTATCAAGATTCTCTTGGAGTTGCTTCTTCAATTACTGCAACTCAATTGGGGCCATTCTATAAGGTGTCTTTGAAATAGGCAAAGCACCCGGTACGAGTTCTATTGAAAACTCAACTTCACGATTTGGTGGAAGACCCGGCAATTCCTCCGGAAAGACATCATCAAACTCTCGTACAATGGGCATATTCTTAATCGTGAGTTTCTCACCAACCATTTGAGATAAATAACCTTCATTTAGTGGAATCAATACCCATAAGATGGAAGAAATTTCCACTGGAAGGTTATGTTCATCCTTGCATTGATAGACGATCGTAGATTGATCTGGAATATGAAATGTGACTTCCCTTCTTTGGCAATTGATATGAGCTCCATGTAGAGAAAGCCAATCCATGCCAAGAATCACATCAAATTCCACTAAAGGAAGGATCACAAGATTTGCAGGAAGCACTTTCCCACAAACTTCGATCGGAGAAGAATTATAAACTTTTGATGCGATTGATGTGCCATTAGGTGTTGTCACAGCTAACTCAACATCTAATTGTTGAGGTAATACGGTGATACCCTTAGAAAAGTCTTCAGAAATAAAAGAGTGGGTGGATCCAGAATCAAATAAAACATTTTCTACTTTAGAGTGGATGGTAAGTGTACCTTTCACCACATCGTTATCGTACTCCACATCGCTGATAGAAATTGCATGTGACTTTCCTTTGTCTTTAGCCTTAAGAGTTTGTTGACGTCGACCATCATCATCAACCCTTGGATTTGGGCATTGATTGGCATAATGCCCCATCTCCTTGCACTTGAAACATGGAAGTGTAGTAGGTTCATTCTGTGTATCCCTTCCTTTGTTTGCATCATTAGACATCTTCTTCCCATTATCACGGCATTCAAATGCCCGATGACCTTCCTTTCCACATTTAAAACATTTACTTGTCCCTTTAAGACAACTCCCTCCATGTTTCTTTCCACACTTTGAGCATAAGGGAAAGTTCATCTTCTTTTCCTTGTGCTCTTTAGATTTTTCTTTGAATTCCATCTTCCTCTTCTTATCAAACCCATGTGACTGATGGGTTACTCCAATCTCCATCTCGACTTTGAGAGCACATCGAACGATTTCCTCATAGCTATTGAAGTCCCTTATGGCTAACGCCCTTCGAAGACTTGGTTTTAAGCCACTAAAGAATCGATCGATCTTACTCTCAGGTTGGATAATAATACCATAAGCGTACCTTGCAAGTCTTGTAAAATTTTCTTCATAGGTACTAATAGATTCATCATCCCTTTGCTTCAGTTCAAGGAACTCTTTCTCCATCTTTGTTCGGAGAATACGAGGGAAGTACTTATTGAAAAATAAGTTCTTGAACTCGTCCCATTCCATAGACTCAATTTCATCCCTTTGCCTTGTATTCTTAACAAGATTCCACCATTGATCCGCATCTACTTCCAAACGATACACTGCTAGGATGACTTTATCATGCTCAGAACATTGAAGAACTGAAAATATCTTTTCAGTAGTACTAATCCATTGTTCAGAAACTAATGGATCAGTAGACCCGCTGAAAGAAGGTGGACGCTGCCTCATGAAGGATTCAACAGAATGTTGCTCCCTCCTTTGTTCGTTTGGAAATCCTGCATGATTCATAGCTTGAGAAAGTTGTGTGAGCATGGCTACAAGATTTTTCATTCCAGCTCCCATATCGTTTGGTTGCTCAGGGGGACAATCATTGCATTGCCCATCGCATTCCGCATTAACACGGTTCCTTCGGGTTCCAGCCATTGACTAAAACCAAGAAGAATTGTGTGAGCAACACTAATTATAATAGGAAACCACATAATTCAAGAATAAAATTTTCATGCTTATGGTCTTATCTTAGGTTATTCATGGACATTTCTAAGATTGTGTTCTATGCTTAGACTTATCCTTAGGGTTCTTACTAAGGCTTTCACATCCTAGTTTCCAAAGGTTGACTATACCTTTCCTCTGATACCAACTATAACGACCCATACTTTACATACATTGTTACTACTTCAAAATTGAAGCACACTTATTACAACATATGACAAAACCACAAAGGACCGTATAGGTATAGTGTCTTTAGAAACTGGGAAACATAAACAACTGGTTCATAAATCTTCTACAGTGTCTCCCATTTATTTCATCATATCTAGGGTCCATTTTAGCATATTCTACTTAATATCCATCTTCATGACCTGGGGAAAAGAAAACATAAAAGGGTGAGCTCAAATGCTCAGCAAGGGCAAATAAAGGAAATAAAAATCATATCATATCTTTTTGAAAATCAAAACCTGCAAAAGAGATCATAATATCTTATCATGGAATAATTCATAGAAGTGAAAATGAGATCCCCATAATCATAACATAAAACTTGAAACTTTGTGGCATGCACACATAATCATGGAAATCATTTCTTGTTAGTCATGACTCATTGCCAAGACTATCTTAGTGGACAAAGTCCCTTTCTGAACCGAGTTCACTCCTCGTTTCAGTCCTGTATCACTGAACCGAAATAACCTTCCGTTCCAGCCATGTCTATCTCATGAGATATAAAATCTTTACCCAATGCATTGGAGGGAGATATAGGTCCCACCCATCTTATAATGAATCCTTTCTTATGTGTGCCACATAATCATAAAACATACATCATCGCATAACACATGTAACAAAAATGGGATTCTTGAAACATCATGACATCATAAATCAATTCATATAAGATAAAGGAATTCATAAAAATAATTCCATCACAACATGATCAAATCAATGTAATAATAGGGATAAAAACAGAACCCTTTATTATCTTAGATGGAAAATAATTTTGATAAAACACTTGAACTTCACTCTTGAGGAAAATATCCTTTCTTCTTCAAAAACATTTTTCCTTTCATAACATGTCATACAAATTTAAAATAAAAGAAGTTGATTAAAAATAAACTTGAAAACTTGTAAAGGAAGCTTCTTGGAAACAATGTTTTAAAAATCCATTCATGCCGTATAAGTTAAAAAAAACATTCTTCGTACTTTTGTCGGAAAAGTCAAAAAGTACCTCGTACGACAAAAGATTCCTTTCATACATATTACTAAAAACTCACCGAAGGGTAAAAATGGATTTAAACAATTTTAGGTGGATGGAAATAATATTACATATTGATGAAACATGGATGTGGATGATAAAATACACCCCAGTGAATACTTACGAATAAACAATCTCGGATAAAAATGAGATTGTGATATTTCCCTTACCTTAGGTCCGATTTGCTTTGTTCGTGTCCGAAGCTCCTGTATAATGGTTTAAATAATGTTATTGACTTATTCCAGAATCATACATATTGATATGATATCATATATGGTCATATTATTAGCTTCTTGTTAGTAATATTTCATTGTTACTTGTTACTCGGGTCTTTATAACTTTTTGCGTGTTTTGTTGAATAAATTCTTATTCTTATCTTTAGGTTATAGATAATTCATTTCCAGAATGGTATTAGTGTAGTATATACCATATTCATTCATTCAATTCATTTATATAATCATTATGAAATGAAGATCATGTAGAACGAGTCGCATCACATCGTGGAGACGGTATTCCGTACGTACGCACGAGTGATGATATCGTTCCTATGATCGTGGAATTGTATTGGAGTATATATATATTATTTCAGTATCAATATTACTTCATAATAATCATATATAGTTACTCATTACACCATTATACCCATCCTTGTAAGGTGATGGTGGAAAATATATTACACCACGGCGTGGAGACGGTATTCCGTACGTACGCACGCGCGGTGATTTCATTTTTTCCGTAGGATGGATAGAAGGTTAATTAGGGTTGTTTCATATTTATAATAACATATCAGTATGTAAGTAATACTTATGTTATTACTTTATCATGAAACAACTAAAAAAGAAGAAGTTGAAGAAGAAAGAAATTGAAAAGATCGGTAATGGATATTACCTCTTCTTTGGAACGCCTCTTTGAATCCTCCACTTAAGGAACTAAGATTGGTCTTTGGAGAAGACCAGGACCTCTAGGATTATTCTAGGAAAGTGGAGAGGAGAAAATGACAGGGGTTTGCCGAGATTGAGTGCTCAAATTGGTGTGAGGAGGAGGGGGAGGAGGTGTCCTTTTATAAGGGAGGAGAGGGGCACCTTAGGAATATCTCAAAATATTATTTTATATTAAAGTCAAAATCGGTTTATAATGGTTCCAAAGGGTCTTATTTCTAAGATAAAGTGGGGATGGGTCGAAATCCTATCAACCAATAAGATTTAAACAAGTTTAGGGTATTATTTTAACCTTATCAATTAGATTTAACTCTAAGTTAATTAATTTAACTTTTACCGTGTCTTTTTGTTTTCTTTCACTATATGGTTAATACACTTACTATAACATGCCAAAAGAACCCCAAATTGTTTATTATTAATATATATATCTTTATCTAAGTCATTTGGCCGAACCTTAGATTTTTAGGAATAAAATAACAATTAATAATATAATATTTGATTTAAAAACTATTTTGTGTCAATTTTGACACTATTTGATATATGATTTTTGTGAAAGTCATAAAAGAATTCTATGTTCGAACCAAGTTGATTAAATCAACACTAATATATCATAGTAACCTAGAAAATTATTGGAATTCATAAAAAGTCTTAAATTACATTTATTTTGGTATTTATATTATCAATTATGTCAATATTTCATTAATAAGATAATTACTGCATCATCTTTGTGTCATAAATAAATTAAAATATTTGATGTCTAAAAATTACAAATAAAATACCATTATGTAGGAAATCTTTTTAGCTTTCTAATTAATATTTATAGTCTAATTTATCTTATGTATAACCCCATATTAAAAATGATTTACTTAATAAACTTTGATTTTTAACCATTTTAACCCTTCTTTAAATAAATTAATAATAAATGTCCTAATCTAATCCAAGTGGGACTAAATGGTCATATTTTATTCATAAGGTTGTTTTTGGTCGAATTAAACTTATCCAATAGAATTAGGACATGTGTTAGGGTAATATTAATATCATATTTACCCTTAGTTACCCTATTTACTATTAACCGCGGTAAAAATCGTAAAAAGTTACTATTCACCAAAAAATTATTTTTATCTCATTGAACCACATTTTACTTACTGATATCAACCATGTCTGTCGGATTTTTGAAATTCCATTCACAGAAGCGGTAAAATTAAGTTTTATGCAAAATTCAGTTTTTAACCTACCACTTAGTGGTTTCACTATTCATCAAAAATTGAAAGTTTTCAGAAAAATACCAAAATTTCACCCTAGGCTAATTTCGATATTCTGAGTCCAAAAATGAAGTCCATTTTGAAAAATAAAATTTATAAAATTTTAAAAAGTGGTTATTACTATTCATAACGGCTAGTTTTAATAGCATATTGTTGTTTAGTGAAACTCGGTATTGCGTACGACGCAAGCTATCGAGGAAGGTCGCGATTGCGTGTAAAGCAAGCCAAGCAAGTGTTGTGTAGAAAAAGATTCCTTTGATGATTTATATAACATAAAAGTCTCGGGTGTTACAGTGGAAGATAATGATAGAGTTTATGAAAATTTTAACCCAGTGGAACACAATTCAAGACCAAAGGATGTCGCTGATCCTAGTTTGGAACCAGATGAGATTGTTGAGTATTCTAATGTGGAAGAAGAGAAATAGGTTGTCATACCTTCAAAAGAAATCGTTCTTGATGAGGAAGACAATACACCTACTCCTAAAATCTTAATTGAAAAGGAAGTGCATATTCCAAAGAAAGTTGTTGCTCTAGAAGAAAAACTTGCCTCAAAAGTTGAATATGTTGCTAAGGCACTTGGAAAGAGTGTTATAGAAGAGCATATAGAAGAAGTCATTCCTGTTGGTCAAGATGATTCCCTTGAATAACTCCAAGAAGAACATGATGTTTCTGATCTTATTCCTTCTTCTGAAGAGAGAATGGAGAAAGCCTTTCAATTGGTTCAAAATGAAATGGATGAGGATATTAGTGATGAAATCATGGAAATATATCAGAGATCTAAACCTCTCAGTCCTGAGAATGATGAACCTATTGAGGGGGAGAAGTCCCACAATATAGAAGCTATTGAATTCCATAATATGGTTGTTCCGAGCTCACTGGATACATGGTATAAATTTCCTAGTTATTTTGATGTGACTAATTTCTAGGAAGTATCAATTAAAGGAATTGATCTGTCTACTAGGATTCATTTGAAACAAGCATTTTCACCTGGAGATATCTATGCCAAGGAACATGAGACTATCTCCGATTATATCCCCAAACCCTCACAAGAATATTCGAACATGGTGAATAGTGTTAATCTGAAAGATTTTGGAGCTAACCTAATGGCTGGGGTTGAGAAGCTCTTGGATAATCAACCTGATCATGTAACCAATTAGAGTAAAAGAGATGCTTCACTTTTGTTGGAAAAGGATATATGGAAGATTCAACACAAGATGCTTCATGAGATTCAACAAGTAAGAGTTGAGAATAAACTACTCAGTGGTGAAGTAAAAACTCTCAGAGGTATGGTCGAAGAAATGCATAGAGTGATGAATTCAAAGACATCCCCTATCTCTCATCTTGTTGAGGATATTTTTAGTTAGACCCTACAAGAAGTAGCCTCACTGATTCAACCTCATTTAACTTCCTTAGCTGAGAAAATAGCTGAACAAAACAAGATTATTGTTCAATAGCAGCATGAGATTTTTATTGGATATAATAAGTTAACTACTGAGTATAAGGGGTTCCTCAAGAAAGTTATCAATCAATGCAGACCCATTAGCTCGACAATCACTGCTTCTCGTACTACTAGACAATCATCTCAACCTTCTATAGACATTGATCTTCTTCGATCCATTTGTAAAATAATAACATCAGGCAGTGCTTAGTGGATTTGATAATGAATCTCTCTTAGAATTTATCAAGAACAGTGACAGAGTTCTTGATTTGGTCTGAATTCATTCCATGATTGTCAAAGATGATCAAAATGAAATTGCTATGAATGTGAAATTTTACTTCAATAAGCTCAACCCTAATAATGACATGACCAACCACTTCATGTATCTTGTGGAAAATGTGAGGACCCCCTTGTAACTGGAGTTTTCAAAACTCAATTACATATTATAAAATATTTTACTCCATTTTTGGATAAGTTTATGGAAAACAAGGATGAATTTGAGAAAGACATGCAATATGTTGGAGAGATCATTGTTGATTTTATCATGCTTTTAAGGCCTTATCTTCATGTCTAGAGTACTCCCATTGTCTCTCCTAAATTTATACCCCTGAGATCTGGTTTCCCTACCTTACCATCCTATACCCTAGCCTCCAGCTATATGTTTTTCCCTCATGACCTGAGTCAAATCAGGACTGTAATTCCTGATCAAAAGTTTCCTCGGTCTTCTACTACACCCACCTTGGATCCTTCTCTTTTTGATGGAATCCCTTTACCTTCTCTATCCAATGTATCACTCCCTTCTTTTACTTCTACCTCTACTCTTATGTATTCTTCTTCTGCTGATGCTGTCAAAGGAAAAGAGAATCCAAGCCAGTGCTGAAGAACAATGATTACTATCTTTTGATGGGGGTGTTTTATGTAGTCTTGTTCCTTACTATTTTTAATGACACTCTTTATCCATCTAATGCATTTTTCACTTTCCTTATATACGTATTCTTTAATCTTTTTAGTAATCCCCAAAGGGGGAGAAATCTTTATTCTATATGCACATTAAAAAATATACACATTACCTAAGAAAAAGTATCTCAGACAAATGATTTGTGATCATCAAAAAGGGGGAGATAGTTGGACTCCTTATGTATCAATCATGTTTTCATCACCACAAATAATATACATTATATGAAACCTGTTAATCTTGTGTAATCTGTTTCAAATCATGTGTTCTGACGATTAGAATCCTTATGCTTTAAATAAACCTATAAGATCTCTTAATTTCTATACATTAAGTTTAATTATTGTAAACTATATTTAATTTAATTCATAATGATTTCTTTGATGAATGACGAAGTCTAAACCATTTTATGAATATCACTAGTTATTTCTGTATACTGATATTTGACAAAGTCTGATAAACTGTGAGTCCACCACCAGTTCTTCTTATCTTGCAAAGGACCTAGACATCTTAACTATCTAGAAACCATAACCTTCTAGACACTATAACCATCCAGAAAATGTAACCATCTAGTCATCGTAACAATCAATATAGTGTATCCATCGAGACACCATAACCCTCGAGACACTATAACCATCCAGACACCATAACCATCCAAACACCATAACCATCTAGAAACTCTAACCATCAAGACAAAGTAACCATACATACATCATTTCATGGAGACACCATTTACATACAGACTGTGACACCATTTCTTAATCTGTTTTCTCGTTTTCCAATTTAATTTCTAATGGTCACAATTGAATCTTTTAAATGAACTGACATAATTTAGATTTCTTTATAGACATGAAAGCTGACTGTACAAGGTATGAGGTGCTGAATAAATGCATCCATCAGCCCCAAGACATGCAATCCAAGATTTAAAGAGAAGTGTAGACCAGAAACAAAAATATAGAATAATAACGATGTTCACATGAGTTTTTCATAAAAATAATAACCGAAACATGAAACTTAACATTCCTGAAGAACACAAGAAGCATTCTTGAATCAACAAGTAGGACACCATAGATTAGAATAATCAAGAACATCCTCACATCGATAAATCCAAGAAGAACAAGATCCATATTTATATGACTTATGACACTTTGTTTTCATGAGAGGACTCGATTTCTTCATCTGCTTCATCCATGAATTCAAGAGATGCATTGATTAATGCTGAGAGCACTTTTATCCCTACCCTATCATTTCTGCCCTTTATTGTACTATTTTTCTTATCTTTCATAAAGTGTGTGGGTATTTATTAAAGATGTATTATCTCCTACATAAAAATGAATGATACATGTTATCCTTTCCCTTCCATCTATTTACACCTTTATAATCTGATAGATAGGTGTGGAAGAGGTCCTTGTGTGGCATCTTAGTTCATACCCATGATGAACAATGGAAGAGGTCATGTGACCTGGATAGTGTTGTGTATTGTTGTACATCATGATACAAGATGTGTATAATGTTTATTAATATAAACTACTTGGTGGCATGTGATCACCAAGTGGAGTGGATTTGGTCTCGGCATGAGACTGATTCACTTGCATTATTTCCACTACGTTGTGTATTTTAGTTTTCTCTATTTTACTGTTTAATTCAAAAATCCATAAATTTAATTTGATAGTTAATCTTGGAAAGAAGTTATAATTGTATTTTCCTTATTAGAATAGCTTCAAAAGTAATGTTAATAGCTGATATTAATATTACTGAAAATTGATCAATCTTTTAAAAAGATATTCAAAGAGTCAAAAATTCATAACCGTATAACCATGACTGACTGGGATAAATTGAATTTATTGGGGAACCTTTTTAAAAATAATTTTTAAACAGAAATTGTTAATAGATACTCAATTAACCCCCTCTTGAGTACTATAATCCGACCAAAAAAAAAAACAATTTTTGATGACTAATTTTTTTCCATTAATGCTCTCTCAAGTTACCACATTGTCTTAAGAAGCTAAATTATCGATGAATTCTAGTTGTCTGAAGGTGGTTGAATCACATACTGAAATAAATTTTTTTAGGAATGTTTCTATAAACCTATTTTTCAACAATTATTTTGTTGAAACATTGAGAATTACTCAAGGAAGTCTCAAGGGACTTTGCTGTGTGTTGTTGTTCTTGTTTTTGTATATCCCAGCAAAGGAGATTCATCCAATTCTGTATGATCCTGACCATTTATGGACTTGTGTTAGGATCATTTATAGGTACTATACTTTTTATTTTTGAGTATATTTCATTTTTATTATTCCTTGGGGAGTGTTTGGGTGGAAATTGTAGATAAATGGAAGAAAAATTGTTATTCATGGTCGGTGAATCGTTAGGGAAAACCATGTGCCCCATGCCAACTAATCTCAAAACATTGGACAAAGATGAATTGCACAGTTGGAACATAGTTCTTCATATTGTTACCCCTATTATGATTAACCATGAAACCCTATAAAAGAGGTGAATAGTTTTGGTGCGTGGTTAGGGAATGTTGTGTTCCCCTACCCTACAAACAAGGCATAATAATTAAAGTCTCCTAAAAATAGGTTTAAAAACCCCCTAACCCAAATTTAATCCCAAATCAACCATCATTCAACCTTAGGTCCTATTTCATGATTTGGGAGATCTATAAATTAATTCAATTCCTTAACAACCTCCGTTCATCGTGATTTTAAGACCATATTGAAGATCATCATCCCTACTTATAAGTGGATCCTATCCTGTTTGGGTTTTCATTCCTCTAGATTTGTTATATTCTTCTTTTGGTGGTATGTTTTCCTCTGTTTTTCTAGATATATAACTATATTGGATGAATCTAGATCTATTTTTTGTAGATCTAGATCTATATTAGAGATATCTTGAATTTTTTAATCTTTATTTAGGGTTATAGTTCTAGATTTCATTCTACGCTGTTACTCCATTGAATTTTGGGGATTTCTGTTGGAGAACACTCTTCTTCAAACCTGAGGTAGGTTGTCTATTATTCAAACTCCATAGTCTTATTATCAACAATGTATATGTGATTTTACAATTTCTAGGGCTTGTTTATCAATTTTACCCCAAATTTAATTAATTAATGTGGTCAATAATTTAGTTAAGGAATTGAGGATTTGATTGAATAATAGAAATTGTGGAATTGGAATAATTAATCAGTGAATTGGAAAATTTTGGATAATTAATTGGCGTGTTAATTATTAATTTTTTTAATTATGAATATTTATTAGGTAAACTAACTATTAGATGTTGGGTTGTGAAATGATTAAATAATTATATAATTAATTAATAGACATAATATAGTCAATTAATTGTTGAATTAATTAATGAAATGGATGTAGTGAATTAATTGGGGAATTGATTAGTGTGAAATATATATTTAATTAATTTTTGAATTAATCATTGGGATTAGGTTTATTACTTACTTGTGGAATTAATTAGTTAATTATATGTGATTACTTAATCATTGGGTTAATTAATAAAAATGCGAATGATTAATTTTTTGTGAAATTAATTAATAGGATGATTGGTCAAATGGATATTGGTTTTTATTATGTTGGCATAGAGTATCACATGGGTTTATTGAGGTGTGATAAAGGGATTAACAATGTAAGACCATGGTAAATTTCTTTTTGATTTCAAAAGGACCATGAGAGCCTTTTAGATAGAAGACCGTGAGAGCGTCTATATTAATTTCTGAGGGACTTTGAGAGAATTCAAGGGAAAAGACCATGTGATATTCTATTTGATTTATAAGATATCATGAGGTTAACTATATTTGTACTAGGAAAAATATTGTGAGATAATTTCCATTTTCTTAGAAATATTTTATGCTTTGTTAGCCTTACTCACTTTAGACCCTTCAGGTTAGAGCCCTTTGGGCATATTACTTTGGCCAAACTAATTTACATGTTTTATTAATGTTATCTAGTTATGATTAGCTATAATTAATGGCAACAATGAAATTTAGATATATGATATTTCTTAGGGATATTTTATACTCTATCATGAGATTAAGTAAGTATTGAGGTTCAGGTTTCATAGAGATCCCAGGGGCTTATGTAGTTAAATAAAATTTTAATTGATAATGTGATAAATTTTAAATTATGTGTTGTAATTATCTATTAACATAAATTCAATACACATATTACTGGCTATATTTGTCTTAGATATCGTTGGTGGTGACCTGCTGAATTTTACTGACAACCTAATCTGGCTACCTGATAGGTAGTCGAATACATTTCAGGTTTTCAAGACAGGATATGGGAAAGTGCCCTATGTTTGATGGCTGATTTTGGATGAAGAATGGTTATGGGAACTAGATGTGGTTCGAGACCCACATGGGATTCATTATTATATTTACATTTAGGGTTTCATTTTTGACACTTTACATGTATAATAGCATGGAATATTTTCTATTTAGTTCTAATATTGCATCTTCAATGTTGGTCATCTTGTGATCTTGGTACTATTCTATTAATGATCTTATTTTTTTCAATTATTGCTTCATATTTTTCAGTAGTATATCACTCAGGTAAAAGAGGTTATAGTATCCCCACTATTGATATTAAACCCTCACTACTAGTTGTAAGCCTTTGTCATATAGGGAGGCCCACCTGAGGTCATGTGTTATTTAGGATCAGAGCACCGAGGCATGGCACCCAGGCCCGGATGTTACAAAGTGGTATCATAGACAGTTTTATTTTTAATTTTATTTTTATTAATATTTTGGAAAGTTAGATAGGATACTGGGTAGATTTGGGACTTGTTTATGAGCTCATTCACGGGATTTGAAAACTGATGTTGGGGGGAAACCCTAAGTACCCAGAGTGGGATTATTGTTATTATTATTTCTTGTTACATATTAATATTATTTCGACTTGATTGATGTAGTTTTGTGTGATGTGATTATTGTTTCTAAATATTGTAAAAAATTGACTATTGGACCAAAATGGAATGAGAGTTGAGTTTCCAAGCATCATTCTAGGAACTCAATATTATTTTGTGACATGCATCATTTTTAGGAACACACAAGGAAATAGGTATTGGGTAAGTTGTTAAACATGAAATATTTTACTTTTCATGTGATATTGAAATTAAGAATGTTTCAAACATGAAATTGATAAATTTAAAATTATAAAAATGTGAATAATTGGGTGTCTAAATAATAATCTTGTAATATAGGAATGTGTGTACCCCTATAAATAATGACCTATTTGATGGATCATTCAGGGTAGTGATTGTGCTTTTGTTTTTATTTCATATTGAGGTTTAGGGAAAAGAATTTTTTTAAACCTGTTGATATTTTTACTCTTATATAATTATGTTAATGTTTTATGTATGTCCTAATATAAATTTTTTCATTAAAGAGATATGAAACCATGACGATTCCTGTTGAAAGGAAGACATGAGGATATGGATGTAGATGCTCCATAAGTAGTGGAAACTGAGGCACTGATGGTGCCTATTGAGGAATTGGGGGATCAATTAAAGATAACTTCACTCGTATTATGAATTTAATGGATTGAGACGAAGAGTGAGTTGTTAAAATAATTTTAGAAATAACAAGAGAGTTTTAGTTACATCACCCTCTAATGTTTAATAGAGAGTTTTCTCCTAAAATATTTGATTTCTAGATTGAGTCTGTTTTGATAGTACATGACCACTTGAATACTCATACTAATAAGGGGGTAAACTTACTGCTTATATGTTACATGTTTAGGTGAAGTGTTGGTGGGACATCCAGAATCAGGATGGAAATATGGATACTATAGATTGTGAGGTATTTCAAGAGATGTTCTTGTAGAAATTATATACAAAGATGCTGAGACATGAGAGAGGAGTTAAGTTAATGAGATTGAATCTGGGTAGCATGATCGTGATGCACTATGTTGGAAGCTTTGAAGATTTTAATCACATTGATCTAGAATTGGAGGCGGATGATACTACTTCAATAAAGTGGTTTCAGGACCGAATTAACTGTGAAATTATGTTTTAGTTGACTATCTACAGGCTAAAAATGTTTTGAAAAGTGATAAATCATTCTCAAATTTCCTAGGGGAATCCAAAAGAGGAATGTTTTTGGAAGATATGTGGTCTATTCTAGAAGATCAGGAGGTAACTCTTCTGAGAAAAGTAAGTTCCATTTTGGTAACATATCCATGGTTATTGGGAAGCAATGTGGCCGGTTAGGGGGATCAGTATCTCAGGATCATACACATGTTTTTTCAACCAGTGTGGTAGGGTGGGATACTGTTGAAATCATTTTCCTCGACCCCAGTGGAGTGCTAAGACCACAACAATATGGGACATGTACAGAGGTTCTAAGGAAGCTAAGATAGACTATAGATGATAGAGGATCTAGATAGAACATGAGTGTGGTTAAAGGGTCTTCTACACTATACTAGGTTGGAAGGTGGAGGTCTACAATCCCAGGTGGTAGAGCATGTGGACATGGTGATTCTAGTCAAGGGTTTCTATATCAGTAGAGTGACACAACTAAGGGGAGTCATATTGTAGGACAGGGAAGAGGGTCAGGATAGTTGCATGTCGTACAACCTACACTTGTGGATAGTGATGATAGACCATTGATGGTGAGATGTAGTATTCTTGTATATTCTACATTATCTAATGCCTTATTTCATTATAGTTCCTCTCATTCCTTTATATCTACAAAACATGTTAGATATTTGAGCATGGAGGTGTAGTTTTTTGGATGGATGATGATGATAAATACAACATTGGTAGTATGGTTTAGAGAAATATCCTTATGCAAGGATTGTTCTCTTAATATTGGGGAGTATCATTTTCTATGATATCAAAAAATTCTTGATATTTCATGATTTGACATAATTATGTGTATTGACTATATAGCCACATACCTTTCCCACAATGTTTGTTACTATAAGAGAGTCAATTTTATTACTCATAAGGGTGATAACTATATTATTTCTGGATAATGGGATATCTGGTATTGTCGAGTAGGGCCACAGAAGCTAGGAAAGCTTATAACCCCATGTTTCAAGTCTATTACTATATGATGGTGATATAATGTAGGATTTATTTCCACCTTTAGTATGAATATTTCTGAATGAGGTTCCTAAATAATTTTCCAGGATTTCACCTGAGAGTGATGTGGAATTTATAATTCATCTCATTCTTGGAATTGACCCAGATTATAATACACCATATTGAATGGGACCAATAGAGCTGCAAGAGCTCAAGAATCAATTGGGGAGTTCTAGGATATGGTATTTATCCATTCGAGTACATCTCCTTAGGGTTCACTGTTGTTGTGTAAAAGAAGGGTGATAGGAGTTTGTGTATATGTGTTTATTACTGAATGTTTAATGAGATGACTGTAAAGAAATCATGTCCTCTTCCGTGTATAGATGATCTTTTTGACCAGTTGGGAGGAGCTTTTGCATTCTAAATGATCTAAATGACATTAGGTTACCATAAATTGAGAGTACATAATTATATTTTATTGAGGACTACATTTATAAGTAGGTATAAACTTTTTGATTTTGTCATAATGTTTTTTCAGTTGATGAATGCACCAGTAGTGTTTATGGACTTGATGAACAAGGTATTCCATTTGTATGTGAAGCAATTTTTGGTAGTGTTTGTGGATGATATTTTGGGGAACTCCAAGAATCACGAATATCATTACCAACATCTTGACATTTTCTTGAGTATACTAATATAGAATCCACTATACACCAAACTATGTATGTGTCAATTTTAGATTTGTCATGTACACTTCTTGGGTCACATCATCTCGGAGGAAGGTGTGTATATGGATCTAAAGAAAATACATGAAGTTTTGTCTTGGGAGCATCCCATGAAAATTCTCAATGCCCATAGATTCCTGTTAATAGCTTGATATTATATAGGTTTATCTAGGAATTTTCTTGATTGGAAATTCCACATACATTATTAAACAGAAATGGGATGCAGTTTGAATTGACAAAAATATTTTGAAATTCCTTTCAGGATCTGAAGAAGGCACTTGTTACACAATTTGTTTTGATTATGGCTTTCCACCCACATAAAAATGGGAAGTCATAGCGTACTATATAGGTTCTTAAAGATATGACGTGACCATTTGTTCTTTACTATGGATGGATTTTAGATAAGCAACTAGATTTGGTGGAGTTTCCCAATGACCACAATTATCAAAAAAACTATTCATGTGGAATCATATGAGTCACTTTATGGTAGACCATGTACATCAACTCTATGATAGATAGAGTTAGGTGAGTCAAAGTTGTTGGGACTAAGTCTTGTAAAGGAGACATCGGAGAAGGTACAACTGATTCAGAAACATATGGTTATGTCTCATTGTATATAGAAATCATATGTCGATAGACATTTATGACCCCTAGAGTTCATAGTGTGTGATCATGTATTCCTTCAGGTGTCACCTAGGATAGGTCACCATATTATATGGAGGCATGATACATTCGTACCTAGGTTTGTTGGACCTTTCAAGGCTGTGGATAGAATTGATCTAGTGGCATATCGATTAGATCTTCCACAGAAATACAGTGATACCCATGATGTTATGTAATTGTCCCAACTATGGAGGTATCACCCAGATCCTTCTCATGTAATCAACGTAGATGATTTTGAGATTTTGATAAATACATCCATTAAGAATCATATGATATGTATGTTGGATCCCAATGAGAAAATTTCATGGGGAAAGACTGTGTTGATAGTTAATGTGTTGTGGAAACACATGCATGTGTTGGAGGAAACATGGGAAATGGATATAGATATGAGGGATCAATGGACCAATCCTTTCAGATCATAATCTCAATATTTCTTGGGATCATAGCTTGAGGATAATATTTTCTAAAGAAGGTAAATTTTTGTATCCCAACCTTTTCTAGAGTTCTCTCAGGATCATTTATTGGTACTCTTTTGTTTAGTGTTGAGTAATTTTAATTTGGGTTTAACCTTTGTTTTTGTTTTTGTATTAATTTAGGAAAAAATAATGAAAAAGGGTTTTTCATAGTAGGTGCATAGTTATGGAAAACCATGTTACCTGACCTAGTTATTCGTGCAACCCCAGATAGAGGGGTATTTTATAGTTAACGCACAATTTTTCAAAATTTTCATCATCTTATAAGTAAATGTGAAACCTTATAAAAGAGGAAGAAAGTTTAGATGCATGGTTAGGAAAAAACATTCACCCCTTCCAAAAAACTATGTGGGGGAATCAAATTCACCTGAAAATAGTTTTAAAAATTTCCAAACCCCCATTTTATTAGAAAATCAACCCCAATTCGAATATATTTCCTCTTTCATGATTTTGGAGCTCTCTCGATGAATTACAAGCCTTACCAACCTCCACTATTTGTGATTTGAAGCCTATATAAAAGATATTCATCCCTCGAGGTATGCGTATTCTATCCAATTTGGTTTTCCATTCCTCCTCCTTTATTCTCTCATTATTTTAGTTGGATGTTGTCATATATTTTTCTTGATATAGATATAGATTTAATGAATATAGATATAGTCATTTATAATATAGAACTAGATCATTAATATTTATATATATGTATATATATCTTAACTTGTTTAACATTTCATTTGGATTATTGATCGGGATCTTGTTCTATGACATTACTCCACTAAATTTTGGTTATTTTTGTTGGTGAACGTTCTTCATCAAACATGAGGTAGGTCATATATTATTTAAATCCCATAGTCCTATTATCAATAGAGTGTATGTGATTGTAGAATTCCAAGGGTTAGATTAGAAAAGTTAATTCATAATTGAATTAATAAATGTGATCGACTAATTATTTGATGAATTTGGAATTTTATTGAATAAGGGAAATCATGGAATTAAGATAATTAATAATCGAATTAATTATCAAATAATTTAATGGGGAAACTGGGGATAATTAATTATTTAGTTAATTATCAAATTGTTGAATTGTAGATTGTGAATAATTAATCAGTGAATTAATTAATGGATGTTGAGCTATGAAATGATTAATTAAGTGTTTAATTAATTAATTGGCTTAATATAGATAATTAATTTTTGAATTAATTAACGGATGGGTTAGGGTTAATTAATTGGGGAATTAATTAATGAGATATATATGGTTAACTAATTTTTGAATTAATTAAAGTAAATGGGGTTGATTAATTAATTATAGTAATAATTAATGAAATAGATGTGAATAATATATTTTTGGGTTAATGAAGGGAAATGGACATGATTAATTAATTGTGAAATTAGTTAATAGAATGATTAGGTAAATATTTATTGGTTGTGATTATTTTGGCATGGAGTGTCACATAGGTTATCTGGCGTGTTAGCAAGGGATTAACCAAGGAAGACCTTGATAGATTTCATTATAATTTCAAATGAATAGTGATAGCCTTTGAGATAAAAGACAATGAGATATGCTATATTGATTTTTTGATGGAAAATGAGAGACTTTAAGGACTGAGACCATGGGAAATTCTATTTTGTTTCTAATAGATTGTTAGATCTATTCGAGTTGGTCCTAGTAAAATATCATGATTGATTTTCCATTTTCTTAGAAAGCTTTTATGATTCGTTATTCTTACTCACATTAGACCCTTGAGGTTGGATCCCATTGGGAACATTACTCATTCCATACTGATTTACATGTTTTTTTAATTTTATCAAGTTATGATTTGTGATAAATTAATGGTTATAATGACATTCAGATATATGATATCCTTTGGGGATAGTTCAGACCCTGGAAAAAAATGAAGCAGGTATTTAAGATTGGGTTTTCTAGGGAACATGAGAGCTTATGTTCTTAAATAAAGATTCAATGATAATGTGACAATTTTTTAATTATGCCTTGTAATTATTTTTTGTAAAACTATATGTAATTTTTATTAATTGGATTTGTTTTATACACCATCGGTCATGGCCTACTGAGTTTTAATCACACCCTACTTGAACATCCTAATCGGTACCTGAATAGATTCCATGTTTGTAGGATAAGGAAAGGGAAATAGCCCTATATAAGAATGTGAAGTAAGGATGAAGCATTATTGTGGGAGATGAATAGTGTTTGGGACCCAATTTGGATTTACTAGTTTCTTTACTTTTTGATTTTAATTTTAGAAACTTGAAACATATATTATCATGGTATATTTTGTTCTTATTTTTAATATTTTATCTCCAATTATTTTAATCTTGTGATCTTGGTACTATTATACTTGTAGTTATATGTTATTTAGTTATTGTTTCATATTTTCCGTTTTTGTATTACTATAAAAAAATATGGTATAGTCTCCCTATGATCTATATTATACAATTACTGTTAGTCATATATAATGTGGAGAATAAGACCGAGACACTAAGGTGTGGGACCGATGACATTAAGTTAAAAATTTAGTGGATGATCAAGTGATAATGGTATCCTAGCAATCTAATGAACTTTCTATTATTGAAATTTTTTTAGAGGAAAATGATTTTTGTCTTATGGTATCATAGGGGCCTAATGCTTGGGTCTTCATACATATGGATGATCGTTGAGTCACTCTTAATAAACACTTTATGTTTGAAAATATTAACAAGGATGTGAGTTTAGTACCTGGGTTATCAAGAAAATTCCCTCAATACCTAGTAGTTGGTCATGATGATTTGGTTCCTCTAGCTACTTTGAAATCTTTATGATCAGTGCATACTCCAGATAAAGGTAAGGTTAGATCATAAAATTACTCTAAACCACTTGCCTCTAAAGAGAGTAAAGGGGATATACACATATTTTAGGATACTTCTTATATTAATTACATGAAAGATGATTATGAATATTAATGTGTTGATGGTGGAGTTAAACCATGGATGTAGGATAAGGCATAGAGGAGAAGATGACATCCTCATAGTTTCGGTGGATGGGTCTCATATTATAACATGAGAACTCTTTCTCGTGTGGTCTAATGTTTCACTGATCATTTTTTGGGTATATGTTTTTTATTTTTCGACTTTGATCTTCCATTGATTTATGGATGTGGATGGGTTTTTGTTTGACCCATCCACTTTTTTGCAATTTTTCTTTATTAATATATGGGATTTTTTTTAACCTATTTAATAAAATATAATTATTTATTTATAATTATATAAATTTACATTTTTTAATTATATTATTAAATATTTATCATCACTAGAAAATTGCTGATAAAGATGTAATCTATTAATAATTATTATTTAAACACTCATAAACCAATATTTATGAGATATTTTATAGAAGCAGTAATGAAAATTACTCCCTTATAAATTCAACTCTAACTGAATTGATTCTCTCACAACATTCAATATCTTTTAGAACAGAATTCTCTTCTCCATTCTCCCTCGCCACCACTCTCCCTCATTACTGATATCCCTCCATCATTGTCACTCTCCTTCCCTTCTCGCCTTTCTCCCTTGATGTCCCTCTCCCTCACCACAACCCTCCTTCATCGGCCTGCACCTTTATTTCAATCTTCATACCTCATCACCGTTATCCCATTATTCTTCTCTCCCTCACCACTACTCTCTAGCACCGCCATGTTTTCTCCCTCTCTCTCCCTCAGATGAGTCGACACTTCCAAATACCATAGTATGTGACTTATTATATATTATTCAATATTTCTTCATTTTCAGTTATTATTTAGTTTTTTTTAATTTTTCCAAAGGATCTAAAGGATTTTTAACCACCCTCATGGATTCTGGATATGACACCACCATTACACGCCACATTTCTATCATATATTTTTCCATAACATTTGGACTTAGTTTGAAAGTTTGGGTGATAGATAATTTTCATATGTGACATTTTACCGCTAATAATTTTTAATCACCCAAACATTCCCACTTCGTATATATCATAAGGTAATTTTGGCGTGAGATAATGAATTTAAATTCAATCATAAGGTATAAGAATCCATGTTCGAGGTATCATTTCTACTCTCATGGATGAAAATCAAACAGATCATCCCATTTTCTTCCATTAAAAGAAAAAATAACCCCAATCCATTTATTATTTTCATTTCCATGAACATATGATAAACCCAATGGGAACTCATAATTTCATATTTTCATCATTTTCATCACCAATATCTTTATCTAAAGGGAACTAATCATAATTTACTTTTTAAATCAACAACCTTACCTTGGATTTACCTAATGTTTCATCTTTATTATCATAATCTCTACTTTACCCATAATTCAATTTAGATAATAAATTTATTTATTTGAGTTTTTAAAAAGTATTATTCATTCTCAATGAAGAAAATTTTTGGTTTCTAAACATTATAGTTTTCTTATTATGTGAATTTATTTTTAAATCGTATTCATTTTCACAATCCTTTTATGTAAAAATTGGAAAAATTGGCAGTGAAAAGTACAATATATCCCCATTTAAATCACTTGAAGGGAAATTTATATTTATATTTTCTTTCTCATTTTCAAAAACAATCCTTAAAATTTGTATCAGAAAGTTGAGGATGGGTTATATATATATATATTTATAAATTATTCATTTTGGTTCTTTGAGGCTTCATCCCAACCATATGAATTGTTTAAATTTTACGCATTCCTGAAACTAAAATTATAATTTTCAATAGGATTTAAAATAACTTGAGAACCCTATCCTGATATTTTTGGGTCATTAAGGTCAAATTTACGAATTTCATTAATCATTGGTTTCTCCAGACCATGTGATTTGGAACTATCAATGATTCTATCAACTGAAAAATGATCAACATTGGATCCTATTAATGGTATCACTGAAACGCCACCTAGCCCTCTTTGTACTAAGGGATGAAATGAGTTAACATCACCTCCCAATTATGTTTTACTCCAAACTAACAAAGTTAAATAAATTTTCCTTGTTCTTTGTGTTTTTCATTATATGTAAATTTAATTTGATTCTTTTTAACATTATAGATATCACAAATTCCATTTCTTCAATAATTTCCACCACTAAAGACCAACCTCATTAAACAAAATTCGGCTCATATTATATATAAAAAATAAATTCATGCAGCTTAAATGATTCTTTAATAATGACATTTTATTTATTTCAATATTATCCTTTCAGTGTATTTTTTATATATATTATTATTATTGTATCAACTTGGAAGGGAATTATTAAAAATAATGGATGGATTCTAGTCACATGAAAATAGAGTTTAAGGATGGGGTGAATGATTTTTTCGTATTTCAAAAAGATCATCCATATGACTCTTCTGTTTTCCATTTTCAATGTTAATGTTGTAATTATTAAATAATAATTAGTCTAGAGGAGTTGGAAGAACACTTGATATTTAATGAAATTGATTGTAGATATAAATGTTGGAATAAACACATGAAGAAATTGAATGTATCTATTTTTTGAGATAACACTAGATTTTATGTATCATATGATACTATTATATGTGTGAACAAGGATGAAGAACTTTTAAATGGCATGATTACATGTGTGCATGATAATGAATATTGTTTTAAGGAAATGAAAATGACAATTGAATATGATGTTATTGATAGTACAAAATTGTTTGAAAAGACGACGAGTTGTGAACAGACTCCATTGTATGATGTATATACTGAATATAATGAATATTCAACGATAATGAAGCTATATAATTTAAAAGTAGGAAAAGGTTGTAGCGATTAAATATTTATAGAACTACTTTTTCTATTGATTGATATGCTCCTAGAAAATAATGATCTCTCTTTAAAAACATATTACACTAAATAAACTCTACTTTTAATGTGTATGATCTCTGAAAGAATATATGTATGTCCAAATGATTGTATATTGTTTCTCAAGGAACAAAAATAACATAAAAATTTCACAAAATGTGGTCCTTCTGGATATAAGAAATGCTAATTAGGTGCTAGAAAAGTTTTATGGTACTTTCCAATCATTCCAATGTATAAGAGAGCAAATAAAAGTGAGGAGACTACAATGAAATTGTTGTGGCATGAAGATACAATAAATAAATATGGGAATCTTCATCACCTAGTAAACTATCCTCAGTGGAATACAATTTATCTCGGGTATCCTCAATTTTGAAATGATATGATAACCCCTCATCCTGAAATATCTATAGAGGAATTGAATCCTTTTGGTTTTCAAATAAGCACTCACAGTACATGGTTGGTTATGTTGGTAAATTGTAACATTCATCCATGATTAGGCATGAAAAGAAAAATATATTATGTTATATATTCTTATATTAGGGAAAAAACAACCAGGTAATGATATTGATGATTATTTGGATTTATTGATAAAATATTTTAAATTCTTGGGGGATTTAGTTATTATGTTATATGAATATTCCAAAACTTCGGATTTCATGCTGTGATATAGGTTGTATGAGATGATAAATGACTTCACTTCTTACAGAAATTTTTCAAGCTATAGCACTAAAGGAACTCAAGGGTGTCCCATTTCTTTAACTGGGTATATAGTCAATTAGGTTGAAACATTGATCAAATATTTTGTTTTTAGGACCTCATAGATTTATTCCCAAAATTCAAAAGTAATGATCTTGGATGAAATCATTAAATACAAGTTCAAAAGAAGATACAAAATCACCTCCACTAAGAGGTTAACAAATATTTGACCATGTAAATGATACGAGCATTGATTTTGTTAAAACTTTTCTATAATACCATAAAAAAACATGTTTAAAAAAGAGATATGTTTTTTAATTACAATACTAGATTTTTCTTAACGAATGTAATTTTACTGATGTTATACACATGGAAAAAATGTGTATGATAGTTTCATTGGCATGTTACTAAAGGAACCTGAATAAAAGGATGGAATTAACGCTAGGTTAGACATTATTTAAAATTAGATATATATATTTTTGGCACCAGTGAAGAGTGAAAAATGGAATTTTCTTCCTAAAAAACATACACTCTTTATATGGAAGAATGATATTAGTTTTGAAACATCTTGAATGATTTAAGGGTTTGAAATGGGTATTCATAAAATATCAATAATATCACGTCAATAATTGATTTAATGTTAAATGTTCTAAAATAATATGAATTTAATGTTTTAAAGCAAGATCTAATTTTTGTAGCTTTATATTTCGTTTTCCCAAGAATGTACATCATACATTAACCAAATGTTGTTTCTTTTTCAAAGAAACTCAGAAAAATTTCTAACTATGGAAAAGGAAATATCTATCATAATATGTGAATTGGATATATTTCTCCCACCATAATACTTTGATATGATGGTTCACTTTCTAAGAAATATTTTACTATGTGGAATTATAAAATATTAATTGATGTACCCCATTGAATTTTATATGATAATTTTTAAAGGGTATTTATAAAATAAATATGGCTAAAATGTTATATTACTGAGTGATATGTTGTTGGGGAAGCCATTGATTTCATTACTGAGTACCGGTCTAATGTGGAAATAATTGGTCTATTAAAATTTCATCACACCGAGAAACATGTGGTTGATTGAATTTCTAGAATAGTTATTGTCGCAATTACAATTACAGAGTGGTAGTAGGCTCAGATTTACATTTTGAATAATATTTTAGATGTTGTGACGTATGTTGAAACCCAAAAAGTAATTCTTAGGCATCTAAATCCATCTATGTAAGATATATGGAAATAAAATACACATAATCAATAGTATGTATGATGGTTTTAAGATTTTTTTAAAGATTAAACTTTAAATCTGAATCCAATATTAGAAAGACTTCAATGTATATGAAAAGGACCATGTGTTCATGTATTATCATATAATGGTTTTATAATTAACTATTACATATTATATACAAATGAAAGTGATGAACATAATACCATGAAAAATAGAAAATTCACACTTGTGGATAAATTAGTGTATATATTTGGCACCATGGATATAAATATAATTTATAAAAATATGTAATACTTTATTATAATCAAGAATATTGGATTTTTATTGTATAAAATTACAAGTGTTGATTTCCAATTCAATTTGATTGATAATAGGAGTGCAATTAAAATAGATGTATTGGGAATTATTAAATAGGATTTCAGTAAGGTAGGGTAAAAATAGGAACCATTTATTATGTAATCATAGGATTTACCATTATATTATCTTCCACCTCTTGAAAATCCAAAATAGTTCAATAGTTCAATTATCGACCAAAACCACTGAAGGATCATATAATAATTAAAATAGGGATGACCCTTTCGTTGGGATGTCACAATCCTTACACTGTGGTCCCCATGATGATAGGGTATTGTAAATGAGAGTATACCCCAATGAGGGGATTTGGATACTTAATATAGGGGTCAGATCCCTTCACTACTTTTAAAAAAAGAGAGTAAAATAATTATGTTTTATATTTTTTTAATAAAAATTTTGTGACCTCATATTATTATATTTCCACTACTGTATTTACATAATATAAATTAAATGTTCAAAAAATTATATGGACAATGTCTTTTTCACGTGTAGATTCTCCCAATCCTAGAGGAATAATAGGTTTCTCAACATGATGAAGCTCCCAATTCAGAGGAACAATAAGCTCCTACAAATGTCGATGCTACCAATCTTGAGGAAAAACATATTAGAGATGTTGAATTGAAGAAAATGGTAAATGGATAAAAGTATATTTCAAAGAAAAAACAAGATCAATATAGAATGATGGTATTAACAAAAAATATTAAGGGGGGAATCAAAGTCATTAAATTCGATGTTTGAAAGAATGACAATGAACAACCTGTTTACACCAATAACGTTATGTTCATTTGTAACATTAGGCTCATCAGTCGAATTTATGTTCCAGTTGATGTATATTCAGGGAACAATGTTGTGCTCGTTCTTAAGACACTAATTTGTGAGGATATTAGGTTAACATCATATGATATACATTCTTTATTTTAATAAAAATTAAAATGAAACAATGATTTACTCTTAATTATACAATATAGTGTGCATTGATAGTATATGAATCCAGAATGAGATTTGTATTAATGATCATTAGAATGGTTTATAGAGGCTTTAAGTCAATTCTTATGACGCACCATCTCAAATACTCTTTTGTAAAATTAAATCCCCACCCACCATAGATGTATGCACACATTTTTAACTAATGAGTGAAAGATGCATTTATTGTTTATTGTTAAGAGACATATTTTTAGGTATAATGCGACTAATAATAAATTAATTGAAAATATTGGTATTAATCACTTTTATTAATAATTATTAATTAATGAAATATAAATTGAGTGCTTAAAATAAGCAACATGTAGAAAAACCAACATAACCCTACCATAAATCAAGGTTGGGGGTACGCTTCACTTGAAAAAAATGTTCTGTATTTTAAATCTATAGTAATTATTTCATGTTACATGAAACAAGAACATAATTATGTTTATTTTTTATATGAAAATTTATGAATAAAATTCCAAATCCACTTCCATCTCGTGCCATGTTCTATGGAAGGAGGCATGTGTAAATAAATAAAGGATACTAATAGACGAAAACACACAAAGTGTGGGAAGCATGGGAAAGTATAAAATGATAAAAAAATTGGTTAAAATTGGTATTAAATAAATTTTATTATCATAATTTACAATATTTTTTATATGTCTTATAAATAAGAATCATCATCAGTTTTACCTGATGAACAACTACTACTATTGGTCTAGATGTGAATGAAATAATATAATTGCGTTAGAGTTGTTGGTTTTGAGAGTTAATCGAAAATATATTTTGAGAAATAAAATGAACATGGGGGAAATGAAAAGAAAATGGAAGAGGTTAAGACACAATTAGTTGGTCTATAATAAAAACTTAATTTGTAGTCTGAGTTGTTAGAAACAGTTATGGGAAGGAATCAAAGGAAATAAACAATATAAAAAAACCATCTATGTGAATATAACCACCGCACCACCCCACCAATAGCTGTGAGGTATGCCATTTCCCTTAATAGACTATATTATAATTGGAAATAAATATTTTCATAATTTGATCTATAAAATTCTAACCAAGAAGACACTGATACCTTTCATGTATTGATAATATAATGGGTAAAAATGATTGTGACGTATATCAATCGACACCCACCCATATTTTTCATGTGATGGGTATCGTGTTCAATATCCAAGGAGATATTTTATAAAAAAAAGGATTATAATAATTCATTTCATATTATTTATTCATAGTTCTTAGAGTCCAAGCGTTGAGATAATTATTCCACAAGATGATTTAGTTATTCATATGGTTAATATTTCAATTAGAACATTAAAATAATGACCACATGATCTTTTAGAAATACATGATGACAATGAGGTATTACTTTTCTATTTATTTTTTTATAGAAAAACATTAAAAATAAATGAAAAAATGAATGAAATGACGGGTATTATTATAGAAATAAAAAAGGAAGTGGCTAAATGGAAATCTGAATAAAAAAATATAAAGGATTAACTGACCAATCAAAAAGATATTCCAAAAGTACCATTAAAAATCCCATTCACATTCATCATTTATAAACACTAAATATTTATTTAGATAATACTTTAGTATGTGGGGATATAAACTTAATTTATTTTTAAGAATATTATAGACTATATTGTACTTTAGAATGTAAATGAAATCCTCAAGAATGAATGGATAGGAGTATCAGTAGTAAATGTAAACCTGAGGTTGGTTTACATTCTTTTTTATCCAATAGTTGATCGAAAACATTAATTATGACTAAATACTATTCATATGTTTTATAGGTGTATATATCAACAATATTTGAAGGAAAAAACCTATAAAAAAATTTTGGACTCATTTGTCTTCAAATAATTTCTACAAAAGTATTATCATTATAACCAATGAAATTTGTTTTATTAGTCAAAAAAATTACATAATGTTTATAGAATCCTTAATTTTCATACATTATATTTACATAATTTTAATAATAAATAACATTAAAAAACAAAGATATAAATGTTTAATGTATTTGAAAAACTAAAACAATATATCACATTCACAAAATAAAGCATGAACATTTATTTAATTCCTTCTTCTATAACTTATTATCATCCCTTGTGTACTCCTTAGTACATGTAGTCAACTGGGGATATACGTCAAAAAAGGGTGAGAAAAAATCCCATTAATAGTAAATATAAAAACATGAAACAATGTACCATGGGGTGATAATAATCATACCCTCATTTATATAATAGCATGGAATGTGTCAATGCATAAAAATAAAACACCATTTCTTACTGATTAACTTCCACAAATAGTTGTGAACAAATCCAAGATCCCATTCACATGTTATTTCACTTTTACTCAAGAGATTCATCAATTTAACGAATAAAATTAAGTATTGTATAATTGTGGGTTCACCCTTCAGATTCAAACATTCATATTTCCCTATATAATTCTGAGCGCACCTGCACATCATAACATTTACATTATCATCCATGCCAAATAAAAAATATGTCAAACATGAAAATAAAATAACATATGGAATGAAATGGATTTCACATAATAAATCATACTTATATAAATATTTGGTTCCCAAAATAAAGAGGGAATATAATTCTTGGTATATAACCATTAACCTTAAGTGAAGAGTGAAACAATCTTTAAGAAGTAAAATGTGTGTTTATTTGAAAGAAGAGTTCTTTTAGAAAACACTCCATTTTTCAAAAAATAAATTAATGAAAATATATATCCTAGAAAATGTATGTTAAATACGAATAAATTATATTTAATTCATATCCATATTTAAAACCGGTTGAAGAGGGATAACCGAAAGAAGGGGAGTTGGGTTCGAAGATTTCTCCTTACCTTTTGTATGAACACTTTATTCACTTTAAAGTCTTGTATAATCACAATATATTTATTAATTAATAATTAAAAAACCCTTTATGTAGGAAAATCATTCATTATGGTTTTTTATGTTTATTATGGGCCTTAGAAAGAGTTATATATTAAAATTCATTGTTTGGGAGTGTTTTTTTCATAGTTTTCAGGAACGATTCAGTTGTACACATGAATGGATGTTCATGTAGAACATGGATAAACATCCCAAACTAGTATTAAATGTTATTAATGATCATAAAGTAGTTTAAATTATATTTTAATGAATTATGTTATATACCATGTGGATGAATCATTAGTAAACATTTAATGATGATTTTTTTAAGTTAATTTGGGATATTTTTTATCACAACAAACATGTTTTGTTTTATGATTATTTTTATTTGTAAAATTTGATTCCATAATATTAAAATTGGTTAACAAATACATATTAAAATCTTTTTTTATCCATTTAATGTATTTATTTACATCCTTGACGGAGTAGATGAAAAATGGAATTGCATCACCCATGATGTAGGTAAATTAACACATCCGGGAAATAGTTTCATCTTTAGAAAGAAAGAGAGGGTAGGAGGTGTATAATAAATAATTTTACATTAAAATGATATTATAATAGTATATGAATAATACAAGAGTTATCATGACATTTGGATAATATAATTTTAGGATAATAGATGAAAAGAAATGAAATTTGAATGGAATTTGAAGGAAAAGAAATAAGGAAATTACAACTTGAATATATCTTCTTTGAGATCCTCTTTTGGGTAGAGGATGTAGTCTTTTTATGAGAACATGGGATGATGGAAGTGTGAGAGGATATTTGGGGGATATTTAGGGAGAATTTATTTATGTCTTGAATCTTGATAGGTGTGACGAAATGAAGGTGTGATGGGTGGTATTTATAGTGATGGGGAGAGGGGTTTTCTCAGTACTATATTCATTAATTTATTATTTCTCCACAATTTCAAGAAATAGTGTGGAATAATGTGATTAAATAAAGTAATAAGTGAATTTGAGTTCAATATTTGGGTGCTTACATCAATCATGATGTTAGGAATATTGGATTTAAATTATAATGAATTTATATTGTAATTTAATTTATTATATTATTTACAAAAAATCATGTTTTTAATAAAAAGAAAATTTCATTTAAAGTATTAAATCAATCATTAAATATTTATGATTTATAAAAATACCAATACTATAATGTAATTATATCAAATTATCACTTATAGGATGGATAAATTTTATTTATACTAGGTAAGGTTCTTATACACTTCACTGATTTACTATTCATAAGTTTCATATTAATATTAATAAGGGTAAAATTAGTATTCATATGGTCATGTTACTATTCTCCAAAAATTACGTTTGTCTTATCAGATTCAAAACATCTTACTGGTTGCAACCGTGTATGTTAGAATATCAAAATTCAAATGAAGAAGTGTAAAATTTATGTTTAAAGGTTACATAGTAGTTCATTTAAGATTTTTTTGTAATTGTGTTTCTTAATGTGATATTATGTGATTATGAAATTACTACAAGAAGTTATAAATGTCATTTATAAATGTTTGGGTCTTTACATTCTTTCCCCATTTTAAAATTTCACCCTCAAAATTTCCTTACATAAACAGGTAAGGGTACTTATCCTTCAATGCATTATTTGTTTCCCATGTTTCTTCTTAATACTTATGGTTCCTTTAAAACACTTTGAAAAGGTGGACTATCTTATTGCATAGAAAATTTTATCTTCATTCCATAATCTTTTTTGTATTCTCCTCCTATGAGTGATCTTCTTCCAACTATACTAGCTAAGAGTTCAATACATTGGAGGTATCTCGTATGTACTTCCATAAGTGTGATATGTGAAATAAATCATGAAATTGAGCCATATTCAGTGGAAGTTCAAGATTATGGGCCATAGATTCTATATGGAAAAGGATCTCAAAGTAGAAAAAATACCTTGGGCTTAGCTTGCCTTTCTTTCAAAACCACATGACTCTCTTCCATGGTGATATTCCAAGGAAGACTGTATCTTCCACGTCGAAATCCAAGTCCATTTGAAGGTTTTCAACATTTATCTTATTCCAACATTGAGTATCTTTGATATATTTCTGGATGACTTGAACCTTATCTATCATCTCTTTCACAACATCAGGTATAAGTAGCTTTTTTTCTCCAACTTCTTCCCAACAGGTTGGAGTCGTACAATGCTTTCCATATGTTTCTTCATAATGAGCCTTCTGAATACTCAAGTGGAAGCTATTATTATATGAGAACTAAACTAATGGGATATTTTGATCTCATACACCTTGGAATTCTAAAGAGTAGATTCTTATCATATCTTCGAGCATCTAAATAGTCCTTTTATATTGGACACTAGTTTTCAGGTGACAATCTATGATGAAATTTAATTCAGTACTCCAAGAATATTGGGGACTCCTCTAGAATTTAGATGTGAACCTTGCATCAGGATCAAAGACAATCTATATTGGAACCCATTGTAGTATCATCACTTCCTTAACATATATTATTGAAAGTTGTTCAAGAGAGTGATCTTCTCAAATAGTGATAAAGAGGGTAGTCTTGGTGATTCATTCAACTATAACCAATATCGAATTATTTCCCTTGGACGTCTTCAAGAGACCCATAACAAACTCCATAGTGACATTCTCCCATTTTCACATGGGTATAAGTAATGGTTGGATCATCCCTTTGTACTTTTATCACTCTACATTAACTTGAAGACATATCAAGAACCATGATATATATTCATCAATCTCATTCGTCATGTTGTCCAGCTAGAAGTGTTCTTGAAGATCACAATACATATTTTTTCTACCTGGATGGATAGATAAAGGCGTGATTTGTGCATTATCAAATAAGTGATTTTTTATCCTAGGTTATGAAGGCACCCAAATCCACATTCCAAACCAAATCACACCTTTATCATCAATAAGGAACTCTGGTAGCTTCCCTTATTTTACTAGATTCACCCTCTTTTGTATATTTTGATCAGCCCATTATGCTTCCTTAATCTTCTCTTGGATAGATGGTTGGGAATTGATTTTGGAAAGGTATGATGTATTCCCTATCATTATAATTTTTAAATCCATCCATTTCATGTCCATGTAGATATGATCTTTCTAAATTTTCAATATAGATAGAGTATTATGTTCTTTTCTACGTAGAGCATCGGGTACCTAGTTCACCTTTCCAGGATGATTGTTAACAGAGAAATCATAATCTTTTATTAGCTCTAACCATCTCATTTTATGCACATTGAGATCGTTTTGATGAATATATACATTAGACTATTCTAATTTGTGTATATGTAAGACTTCTTTCCATAGAGGTAGTGTTTCCAAGTTTTCATGGCGAAAATCATAGCTGTTAGCTCTAGATCATGTGTTGGGTAGTTCTATTCATGTATCTTCAACTACTGTGATGTGTAAGTGATCACATTATCATTTTTCATGGGTACATAACCCAATTATGTCTTTAAAGAATCAATTTATATCACAAAAATTTGTACACTTTATGATAATTTCAGAACAAGTGTAGTGAAGAGACTTTTCTTGGGATCCTTGAAGCTTCCCTCACATTCTTCCATCTAGACATTCTTTACCACTTTCCGTGTTAACAAAGTTATTAGGATTAAAAATCATGATAATGTTTTTCAAAAAATGTCTGTAGTATCCCACTAATACAATAAAACTATGGATTTATGTGACACTAGAGGGTATGGACCATTCGTCAATCGCCTTGGGTTTTAAAGGGTCTATTGAAATTCCTTCACATCTGATCACATCTCCAAAGAAAATTACTTGCTCTATCTAAAAGTCATAATTTTTGAACATGGTGTAAAACCTCTCCTTTCCCAATGTCCCCTATATAAGTCTTATATTTTCTTCATGTTCATCCTTTCTCTTGGATTAGATAATAATATCATTAACAAACACTACCACAAATTTTTTCAGTTAATGTAAAAAGACTCTATTAACCAAATCCATGATGATTTCATTGGAATTGGTAAGTCTAAAGGGCATCACCAGAAACACATAGTTCCCATACCTTGTATAGAATGCAGTCTTAGGAATATATTATTTCTTCCCCTTTATCGAATTAAATCTAGAATGAAGATCTTCCTTTGAGATGAATTGATCTCCTATTAACAAATCGAACAAGTCATCAATCCTTGGAATATGGTACTTGTTCTTTATAGTGATCTTGTTGAGTTCTTAATAATCGATACACAACTACATTTTTCCCTACATCTTCATCATAATAAACACCAGCACACCCCAAGGTGATTCACTAAGGTCTATGAACAATTTTTCCAAATTATCTAGTAGCATCTTATTTAACTCATCCAGTTCAGTAGGAGCCATTCTATAGGTACACTTTGTGATAGGATTATCTCGAGATATGAGTTCTATTGGGAACTCTAATTCACAATCTGGGGGAAGTCCATGTAACTCTTTGATAAATACATCACCATATTACCACACATTGGGAATTTCATCAGGGTTTCCACTTTCCTTTGAATCATCCTTTTGATGATGGTATTCCTCTTCACATGGAATCAAGGCCCACACCATTGAAGTATTTTTCAAAGGAGATTCTTTATTTTCCTTTAATTTTTATACGATCATGGGATTTTTTAAAATATGAAAAGATATTTCCTTTTCCCAAAAATTGATATGTGCTTCATATAACATGATCTAATCCATTACCATTATAGAATTGAATTCCACCAAGGGACATAACACGAGATTCATAGAATGAATCTTCCCACATACACCAACACGATAAGATTCCATCACTTGGGTTGTAATGATTTAACCACTTTTTGTTTTTGAAGATATCTATACTTTATGGTTTTGGTGACTTGATTCTATAATTCTAGAAAACTTGCAATATATAAAAGAATGCATAGAACTAGAATCAAATAAGACATTTTAAATTCTAGAGTGAATAAAAAGTGTACCTTGTATGAATTCATTTTCCTTCTCATATTTTGCAGTAGTGATAGCATAATCCTTACCTTTCTCATTTTTCTATGGTGGCTGATGACGTTGATTACCCTCAAGGGCTCTAGGTTTAGTGCACTTTCATTCCCAGTTCCTTTTTCCCCATTGTTGTAGCATTGGACCATGGGTGGTTCTATCATTTACTCCAACACATTATCCTACCTTCTCATGTATTTTTGACACTCTTGATCTAGGTGTCCTTCTCTCCCACACATGCTGAATTTCCACATCCATTTGATGAAATTCCCATGATGCTTCTTCCCCTATTTTTAATATCTGGGTGGTTGAGTTTTTTTTCCACCTTTATCATTAGATCCTCCGGTATGAAACTCCGTCTTTATTTTGTAATCACCATAGCCTTGAGACCATTTTCCAAATTCCATCTCCACATTGAGAGAACATCAAACAAATTCTTCATAACTTTAAAAGTATAATAATTTCAAGAGCCTTCTGAAGGTGTGGTTTTAATCCATTAATGAATCAATCAAATTTTCTATAATGTTTTTATAAAAAATCCTGAATCATACATTGAAAGTCTTGTAAAATTCTATTTGTAGATTGTGAAAGATTATCCATCATTTTTCTTTAGCTATATGAATTCTTTCTCTATATTATTATGAACATTTCATGGAAAATACTTGTTATGAAACATTATCTTAAATTCTTCCCACTCTATCTTTTCAATTTTCTCTCCTGAATTAGTGTTCTTAATCAATTCCCACCATTGGTCGGCCTCTCAATCGAGATGATAAACGACTATAGTCACCTCCTCTATCTTAGAATAGTGAGTCATATAAAAGATCATCTCCATCGATGTGACCCACTGTTCTGTAACTAGTGGATTGGATGATCTACATAATGTTGGTGGTCGTTGCCGTATAAAAACTTCTATTACCAATTTCTCCCTCTTAGGTGAAGGGGTACATTATATATTATTCATGTTTTTGTTCATAACTTGAGACAGGTGGGTAAGCATCCCTATGATGGTTTAAACTCCAACCCCCAAATCATTCGGGATGTCATTTGGGAAATTATTGTATTGGCCCTCACAGGGGTTGTTGGCATGGTTTCTCCTGGTTCCCATCATTTTCTAAAAGTTCACCTCAAAACTTAAGTCAAAGATTCATGAATGAATAACATATTAATTTGTACAATTTACACTAAAACCATATCTCATTGGATCCCTATGTTTATAAAGGATTATTTTGTGCATATTTTTACTTAATTTCATACTATAGATTTTCTCTTGGGGTCATTAATCCAAAATCCAAAATTAACTAAACATTTCATCTGATACCAACTATAGCAACCCTATTATTCATAAATTACTTTTACATCATTTTAATGATAAAAAACATAAAACCATGAGGTTCCAAGAGTTTTGTGTCTTGGAAACACTAGGACTATACATAAAATTTACAACATAAAGAATAAATATTTATTTAATTCCTTCTTCTCTAGAATTTTAACAAACCATGGGTACTCTTTAGTACATGTAGTCACCTAAGAATATACATCAAAAAGGGATAAGCTAAAATTATAGTATGAGGAAATATAATAACATGAAACAATATAACATGGGGTGAGGATAATCCTGAAATAATTTATATAATACCATTGAATGTTTTAATGCAAAAAAACACCAGTTTTCGTGGTTAACTACTACACATAGTTGTGAACAAAGATAACATCATGTTAAAAAATAATTTCACTTTTAGTTATGATATTTATCATGTTTCTCAATTCATTAGAGTGTTTTATAATTTTTGGCACACCCATCACATTCAATCATTCATATTGCACTATATAATTTTGAGTGCACCTGTCACATCATTACATTTACATTATCATGCATTCCACATAGAAAATATATAAAACTTGAACATAAAATAACCCATAAAAAGAAATGGGTTTCACATAACAAATCATACAATCATAAATTTTTTTTCCAATTTTTTTTTTGGAAATATCAATATTTACATATAACCAAAAACCTTGAGTGAAGAGTAAAATAATCTTCAATAAGTAAAGATGGTTTGTTTAATTGAAAGAAGAGTTATTTTGAAAAACATTGGATTTTTCATAAAATCATTTAGATAAAATTTAAATCTTATAAAATTTAGTATAAAGATGAAAAAATTATTTTACTTTAATATCCAAATAAAAAATAGATTGAACAGGGAAAACCGAAACAAAGAGAGTTGTGATCGAGAATTTCCCCTTACATTGTGTCTGAAAGCTTTCATAAATTTAAATTCATGTATAATAACATTAGATTCATTAATTACGAATTAGAAAAACTATTATATATGAAAATTATTTATTATGGTTTTATTATATTATTTTATGGGCCTTAGATGAGTTAGAGAGATTAAATTCCTTCTTTGGGAGTGTTCTTATTCTTTGTTTTCACGAACGATTCACTTGTAAATATGAATGGATATTTGCGCAGAACATTTATAGAAATAAAGAATGGGTATTAAATTTTTTTAATGATATTAAAATAGTTTTAATGATATTTTAATGAATTATTTTATATACCATGTGGATGAACCATTAGTTAAAATTTAATAATGATTGATTTAGGTTAATTTGGGTGATTTTTGTATCACAACGAACATGTTTAGTTTTATCATTTAGTTTTATGTAAAAAATATGTTTAAAGAAAATATAATGGGTTAAAACATACATATTAAATTTTTTTAACCATTTAATGGTTTTATTGATATCCATGAAGGAGTTGAAGGTAAATGGAAGTGCATTGCCATTGATGTTGGTAAATTTGCACATCATGGGCGACGATTTCATTTTTATAAACAAAGATATGGAGGGAGGAGTATAATGAAGAATATTAGATTAACAAGATAGAATACCATTATATCAATCATACTAGAGTTATCATGAAATTCTCATAATATAAGATGTGTATAAGTGACAAAAATAAATGAAATTGGAAAGGAATTTGGATGAAATGAATGAGAGCAATTCCCTCTTGAATATATATATTTTGAGAGCCTCTTTAGGGGAGGTGATTTGGACTTTTTACAAGACCATGGTTTTAGAGTCATGGTGAAGGATCTTGGGGTAGATTTGGGTAGAATTTACTTAAGGCATGAATATTGAGAGATGTGATGAAATGAGGGTGTGAGGGGTGGTATTTATAGTAAAGGGAGAGGGGTTTTTTCAATATTATATTCATTAATTTAATATTTTACCACATGAAAAGAAATATTGGGGTTTATTTTGAAAAAATAGTAATAAGTTCATGGGAGTTCGATATTTGGGTGATTACATCACTCATGCTATCAAGAATACTATATTTGAATTATAATGCATTTATATGGTAAATTAATATATTTTTCTATTCACAAAAATAAACTATTCCCAAAAAAATCTAAAAAATTCACCATAACAATTTTTTATCCCTAGAATAAAAAAATGAACTCCATTTTTCAAAAATAATACTCTAAATATGAATAATTTATTTTTTTTTGTGAAAATTATAACATACGTGAAAAATATATATTTTAAAATTAAAAACTAGTTTTATAACACTTTGAAAAATTAATTAAGGTATTATAAAATTATCATATAACCATAAGAAAAATAAATAATATTTTATGAATAAATTATATGAAAATATATTTTCATTTAAATTATATAATTATTCATTAAATATTCATGAATTATAAAAGTACCAACACTATAGTGTAGTTATATCATATTGTCACTTATTGGATGGATTAATTTTATTTATCTTATAATTGATAAGCTTCCAATTCACTTGGATGATATAATATTTATAAGGGCTATATTGATACTTATAAGTGTAAAATTTATATTCATAAGGGTATATTACTATTCCCCAAAAAATATGTTTGTTCTATTGGACACCAAACAACTAACTGGTCGCAACCATGTCTGTCAGATTTTTGAAATTCAAAACACTGAAGAGGAAAAATTATTTTTAATGTTTATATGGAATTTCATTTACGCATGATGTGGAATTATGTTTCCTTATGTGATTTTATATGATTATGAAATTACTACAAGAAGTGATAAATTTCATTGATAAATATTTGGGAGGTTATAATGTTTGAAAAAAATCTTATATATGAAAAAGTTTTTTTAATACAAATAATTTTGGTTTAAACTCTATTATTTAATCATATTAAATATATTTTCATTAAATTAATTACTTATCCCATTTTTGTTTTCTTAAGAATAATTGGTTACTCATTAAAATAATTTTAGATAGTCCAAAGATTTATTTTCTAGATTCAATGCATGAATAACCCACAAACTGACAACATGTTAGGAAATTTATAATCATTTATTATAGTACATGAAAAATTTTACAAATAAAATTCTTGTTATACATTTAATATTATATTTTAATGAAAAATTAGTTATGATAGGGTGGTGTTTAAATATAATCAAAATCGGGGAATGAGGATAGTCCATGAGAAAAAACTCATATCGGCTTATACAAATGGATAAGTATTTGGGTATATATAATAAAATTCCCCTATTAAAACATATAGAAAAAATTTATTTATTTTTCTCAAGCATCTATCATTCATATAACTAACTAATAGAAATGATTGAGGTTATTATGTTTTCCAATTTGTGAAAGGTATCGTATTCCATCAACAAATTTGAATCCCTGAAGAGGTATTTTCATTGATAACTACAATTTCATTAAAAATATTTACAAATAATTTTCTTATTTATATTTCTCCAGTACTGTCAAGGCTGTCAAAAAGCCTCTTATTCACTAGAAAAAATATAGTTTTTTAGAAATGAATAGGCATAATCCATGGTGTCATATATTATAAAGACACCCTAAATAGGTGATAACCTAATACTTATTTAAGAAATTTTCTAAACATATTATCTACCTTTTTAGTTAATTCCTTATAATTTTTATCTAATAATTATTTTGTAAATTTTAATAAAGATTATAAACATAAAAATGATGATTCAATCATCATGATGCACGTTTATTTTGATTATGAAATACAATAAAAATTTTAGGTTATCAAACAAAAAATTGTTAGATAATCCTAAATGATGAATGAATTACAAAATAAAAATAAATAGTGTGATGTGTAGGAATCAACCACTTCTCAATCAAATAAAAGGAATTCCCTTTATGGTATGAATTTTATGTTTTAGTTTAAATTGGAAATTTTAGTTTAAAAAAAATTATACATACTCAAAATATAATAAACACATTTATATTGTTTTGATACTTTAGGAAAAAAATTCATAAGTCATTTTTAATGTGAAAGAATTAGCCACACCTTAATCCAATACACAGTGTTCCCAGTATGTAAAATCTAGTAACATGTTCAAAGATGATCATTTTCATGATAGAATGGACTTCAAGTCTACCACTGAGATAATAGAGATAACGAAATGGGTCAATAATGTATATAGACATTATAAAAAGGTGAATTATTACAACTTATTTAGTTAATTGTTTCATCAATTTGCCTACTTTTTTATGTATTTTTTTTTTAATTTTGAACTAATAATTATTTAGTTATTTCAAAGATATTTTGGAAACTCAAAATATTTTCTCAAATTTCTACATAAATACAAATGGAGAGAACATGTTCCTTCCATATATAAGAAGAAACCACATGTTTTTTTGAAATGTGAAGTGAATCGAAAGGATGAAACTACAAAGGGATTTTAAAATAGTTGAACATAAAAGTATGACATATCAAAATATATTTCCTGAAAATTTTATTGATCGATGTAGGAATCATCCACACATCAATCATATGCACCTTAACCAAAAGAACAATGTATTCAGTAGGACTTGAAGTGTATGTTTTTACATAATAATTTAAATTTTAGTTAAAAACACACAACACATACTCAAAACTGATAAAACCCAATTAGAATGTTTAGATAATTTTTTATAATTTTCTAAATGTCATTTGTGATGTGTAGGAATAATCCATAACTTAATCTGATACACGGTGTGCCTGATATGACTCAAGGTGTATGTGATTGCTTTAAAATTAATATTTTCATTAATAACTTGTGTCACTCACTGAAAACAAAGAAAACATACTCGAATTGTATTGATACTTTTTGTAAATGATTCACATGTGTTTTTTTACATGTATGAATTAGTCATAATTCAAAATTACATGTGATGTGAATGGTATGACTAAAATTGTATGTTTTCAGTTTAAAATAAAAATTTAGTAAAAAGAAACACGACATAATCAAAACCCAGAAAACACATCTATCTTTTTTTTATAATTTATGGTAGTGGTCCTAATTTAAATTTTTATGTATAGGACTAATTCCAAATCAATCCAACACATGATGTGACCAGTATCACTCAATGTGTGTTTTTATTTCAAATTTATTTTTCAGCTCAAAACAAATGCTACATACTCAAAACAATGAAAAACCATTAATATTATCTATATTGTAAAGACCTGAAAATTTCAGGGAATTTTTTTTCATAAATACTTTGGAATTTTAAGAGTCTTTGGCTTCGAACGGCACTTGATTTCGAGGCCGGGTGTGCCTGGAATCAATTTATGAAGTTTAGCTTGGGTATGTTCAGTAAACGAATGAGCGTGTTTTTATATCTTTTGAACCGGAGATCGGAATAGAATTCTGAGGGAACCGATGAGCTCGCAACGCCGATAATTTCTTAAGGGTACCTTTACTGCAGTTGTGTTTTATCCGAGTTGAGAATTAATATTTTGGGAGTTATTTTAAAATAAATAAAATTGGTGTGGCACAATTTTATTTTTAAAGAATGGTGTTTATATCCTCCCAAAGAGAGTTAGAGGTGGGGCCGACACCCACATAACCTCCCATGAGAGGATATTTGTGGGGTGGGGCCCACACGTGACCTAAACCCTTGAATTTCCCATAACTCTAATAAACCCCCATTAAACACCCTTGTTTAATGTTGGCAACTCTCCCATTAATTCATGCCAATTCCTCAATTAATAAATTGAATCCTCCAATTTATTAATTATGTGTTTTGAATTTTGAATTTTTAATTCTTGGAATGTTTAATTAATATAAGGGGAAGCCTTATTTTAATTTGGTTAGAACTTGTTGTGTTGGGGGAAATATTTGAGAGGGAGCTGTTTTGAAAGAAGAGGAGAGTTTCTCCTTTATTGAAGAACACCAATCCTCCAACGAAGAACAACACACCTTCTTTTCTCGTCTCAATGACAAGAGAGGAGACACCCATTCTACTCCGAGTGCACTCTGATAAAGAGGGAAACAACACCGTCATCCACGACACTTGTCAACCGCGAACCTTATTTGAGGTAGGGGTTGATTAATTTATAATAAATAAATTACTCCTCCGTTCTTGTTGTATTAAAGTGAACATATTTGGCTTATTGTTACAGCCTAACACGGAGGGCGTGAGCCGAACAAACAAGGCCCGACGACCCTCCGTCGTTCGTTGTCTTGTTTGGAAATGGAAAGGTGCGACGATCGAAGGCGGCGGCTGCGTGCCGTCCGCATATGAAGTTTTGTGGCATGCAACCACAGGCTGGTCATCCGAGGAAGAACCTGCTGGCCATAGCGGGCCAGGCTGAAGAGAGAAACCGCGGCGCCCCACGGCACCGTGCTGCAGAAGACCGCATCTTGCCCGAGCGGGCCGCTTCTGCGGAAGAACCGGCTGACCCGTCAGTGTAAGAACCCGGATCTTCGTTACATGTATGTTTTCCTTTTTTCTGGAGTTTTTACGAAAAATGAAATTTCTAGAAATTTTCGAAGAACACGCCGTTTACTCTTCTCCGACTCGAAGCTGTGTGCTGGCCGTGCCCGGTGTAGACACACAGTGTGTAGGGGTGACGTGGAGGCTGAATTTGGAGGATTACGGAAAAGACCCAGTTCATGCCATGTATTTTTCATTTTTTCATTAAACGGACCGGGGTCACGCCTGACGCACAGAAACGTCTCCTTCTCTAGCTTCTTCGTTCGTGAGTGACCGTACGACCGCAAATCTTATCCAAGCCGCTGTGCCTCATTCCGTTATCCAATTCGAGCTCGGTCGATCGCGTTGGAAGCGCAATAGTGAATTCTCTCTTCTAATTTATCCTTGTTACATGTTTCCCCCTTGTTTTCAAGTTATTATAGGTTGAGATTTTTTGACATTTTCTCAGATCTACGACGTTCAAGGAAGAATCAGTCATCGTGGTTCAAGTATATCAATCTCTTAGGATCAAGGTAGGTGGTTTGTGCCTTTCTGTAGAATGTTTATGAGTATTTTGTGCAAATTCCACAAATTCCCTTGGGCGGGGAATTGTCGGTTTCCTGTTTTTCCCCTGATGTTTGCCTGCTTTTCTTGATTTCTGTAGTAGAGGTTTATGCTTGTGTGTAGAGTAATTTGTTTTGTGCTCACGTTTCTTTTCCATGCTTGTTTTACTGTTTAGCATTTTCCAGTTGACATTCCTAGTTTTAGGATAGTGGAACTCTTATACAATTATGCTGATGTGACTTAGAATGATAGCCAAGTAGTTCTTGAGGTTTACTTGGGCGATACACGCGCGTTGAGCATGTTAATTTCACCTAGGACTGTGAGAACCTAGTGTAGTAGACCACAGGGAAAATAGACGTAAGGGATTCTCCATAGTGTCTTTTAATACGATGCGAGACCATAGTGGGAATTGGCGATGAGTGATTCCTCAGAGAGTCTGCAGTTCCTCGACGTGGGCCACAGGGGGAATGAGATGTTGAGTGCTTCCCCAGAGAGCCTTACGCACGATACAAGACTATAGGGGGAATTGACGGTGATTACTTCCTCAGAGAGTCTATTCTTATCTAAACCAGAAGGGTGAGACTATGTGTGCCTCCTATAGGGTTCCTAGTACTTGTAGGTTGAACCGTAAGGGTTAGGCCATGAGAGCTACCCAGAGGGTTACATATTTTCTTCTTATTGCTGGTTGTTTACTAGTGTACTTTATATGTTAGAACTGTGGATTGTAGCTATTGTGTGCTTTTCTGTTTACTGATCCCTACACTTTTACTTGCATTATATTCATTGACTATTAGGCACAGATCATTGGGTGATTGCCTACTAGGATTGTATCTCACACCCTATTTGGGCCATGCATTTGGGCCCAAGAAGAATTTGTTGTTGCAGGAATAGATAAGGGAAAGTGCCCTTCGACTTTCGGTACGTGATTGCTTAGAGCTGGAGAGCAAGGGACCGAGCTTAGGCTTACAATGCTGAGGAGTTTAATTTGTTTTCTTTGCACTTTTTTTTTCAATTTTACATCATCACATTGGTTTTTTTACTTCTTTCCATAGACATATGTACCATGTGGCATCATCATTATTCATACATTTCTTCCATTGTTTAGTTCAGTTGTGTATGTTCTTTAATATTTCCGTTATTGAGTCTAGTTGTTCTTCCACTGTATACTTTTCTGAATGACATCATTTTTTCCCCACCGACTCTCCAAGGCCCTCGCTGCTAGTCAGCAGCCTCTGGAATTTGGGGAAATGCACTTGAGGTCATGTGGTGAACTGGGTACGGGGCACCAGTAGAGGGGCTCTGGATTCGGGTCATTACAAAGTGGTATCAGAGTGGTTTTTTTCTCTTGTTTTACCGTTTGGAGACTTTATCCAGGGATAAGACGGATTTCGTACTTGGTATTAAGCTGTGCTTAGGAGTAGCTAACCCGTGTACAGGGAAAACCCATACTATATCATTAATTTCAGTTTGATGGTTTTTAGATTTTACGGTTGATATGATTTCACCTAGAGTGATTCACATGCCTTGTGTTGTTATTTTCTTGATGATTGTGGTTCTATTTCTATCGCAACCCGATGAGACGAGGGTATGCCATTTCATTCATCATACATGCACTTGTAGAAATCACATTCCATGCATTCTTTCCATGTCATCTAGGGTGCATTAGCGATTTCAAGATGTTGTGATTGACTTGTATAGATTATGTATGCTATTTTGATATATGCTTGATAGAATCTCTGCTGCCTTGTTAGAGGATTTTTGTTTTCCACAATACTTAAATAAATGCCAAATTTTGATTCTTGAGTTTTTATGGGCCCTCTTGAATCGAAAATTGGTGGATCATGATCCAGATTTCTCTTGTATATGACTGTAGGAGATTCCAAGCATTGATTTAAGGGAAGTATGGGCCCTCACGAATCGAAATTTGGCACCACTTTGCCTTGATTTTAGTGTTTCAGGGATTCTGTGCAGTTTCTGAGCTACTGCCCAAAAAAACCCAGAATACACAGTATGTACTTTTTGGATATACGCCGTGTGGTTTTTAGGCCATGTCACTGACTGTGTGAGTAGAACACGGTGTCTTCAAGGTAACTTCAGGAACACGCCGTGTTCGGAAGGCACATGCAGTGTAGTAGTGAGCTGTGTACCCGACCGTGTTGCTAACAACATGGGTCAGGGAATCTCATGTCATACACGCCATGTGTTGAATGAACACACCGTGTATCCTTATCCTCAGTACCCGGCCGTGTCACGAGCAACACGGGTTGGTGTTACCTTCTCTTCCACACACCGTGTTGTTTTCAGAACACGCAGTGTAGTCTTGTTCAGGTACCAGACCGTGTCACAAATAACACGGGTCGGCGTTACCTTCTCTTCCACATGCCGTGTTGTTTTCAGAATAGGCCATGTAGTCTTATTCAGGTACCCAGCCATGTCACGAACAACACAGTATAGTGTCACATTCACCTATGCATTCCGTGTTAACGTTCAAAACATGCCATGTAAGGTTCAGCTGTGTAGACGACCATGTGTTTAACAACACAGGCCGCCGAAGCCTTGTCTAGTACACACAGTGTGTGTTCAGAACACACCATGTAGTCTCAGGTTAAGTAGGACCATGTGTGTTGGCCGTGTAAGGAGACTCGGGCAGGGGAATAGTTTTCAAGTACACGCCATGTGTTAGGTCAACACGTTGTGTAGTTTGAGGTGTTAAACGACCTGTAGGGCAGGGGTACATGCCCATTTCAGAGGCCTAAGAAGACACGCCGTGTAGTTTTTATACACGCCATGTAGTCGTGTTTTGTAAACTTGTGTGTTTTTCATACCATGTTCCTGTTTTGTGTCCTTGTTTTCTCCGCACTTGTTTTCTGATCTAAGGTGTTCTTTTGATCTTTTAGATCTATTCCTCCGAGACGTCCTCCGGTTGTACGTCTGTCGTTAGACAGTGATCAGATGCCAGATATGGCTGATCAGGGACTTCCTTCCGATCCTCCAGTTGGTCCAGCCTTGGCACCGACTTTCATACCAGTTGCTGGAGTTGATGCATAGTTCAGGGAAGGTTTTATGAGGATGATTAAGACCTTTCAGGGAGCACCGCCTCCTGCCTCGACTATGGCATATTTGACGCGGGTTTTCCAGCAGCAGCATCCTCCCACGTTCTTGGGAGAAGGAGGACCACAAGATGCAGAGTCATGGCTGGAAGCCATGTTGACTATCTTCGACCATCTGGAGACACCTCCAGAGAGGTGATTCAATCCTGCCACCTACATACTCCGAGACTCCACCAAGAGGTGGTGGGATGTGATCTCATAGGCGGGTCACCAGAAGGTTATGGCTTGGGAGGAGTTTCAGCATGTCTTTTATGACTACTTCTACCCGGATACCCTGAGGGATGATCGACCCTGGGAGTTTATTAGCTTAGAGTAGGGTACTATTTCCATCATGGAGTATTCCTCTCATTTCACCAATCTGTAGCGTTTCACACCCCTCTGGGATGAGATTGGGGTGTTCTTAGAAAGGAAGTTTGAGGATGGTCTCAGGCGGGAGATCGGCTCGCAGGTGAATATCTTCCAGTTGACTTCCATCACTTCCATCGTCAACTAGGTAATGATTGCGAAGCGCAATATGAGAGACTTCGGAGCTGCGAGCCAGGGTGGTTCTGCTTCCAGAGCTAGTTTTCCTTCAGATGATAGCAAGAAGCGCCATAGAGAGTCTACGCATGGTGATCTGAGGAAGTGAGATGCATCGTCGGGAAGCCATATGATATTCTACCAATGTGTTCGGTTAGGGAACACGAGGCCGCAGTGCCAATGAGACCTCGTGGAGTGCCGATCTTGCGGCAAGATGGGTTACTGTCAGCGGTTCTGCCAGGTTTTCTCACCATCAGTTGGTGATCGAGGTTCTTCCATGACTCCTCGTTCAGGAGCAACCCCACCAGTTTCTCACCAGTTGGGGAATTGGAGTTCTTCCGGACATTCGGGGCGAGGTGGGGGTCGAGGCTGTGGCAGTCAACCACTAGTCTCTCAGTACCAGCAGGGGGGTTCAACTCAGAGTAGTCAGCCAGGGGCGCAGGGCTGCGGTGCATGCCATTATTTTTCTGTGGAGCAGACATATCAGGAGAAGGATCCTGGCCCTTCTACAGTTAGAGGTACGATCTTAGTAGCCTCAATTTTAATTCAGATCTTTTCGATACTGGTGTTACTCATAGATTTATCTCTGTTACTGTCATGGAGAATTTTGGGCTCTACATCTTTTCTTTTTCCGACTCGTTGACACTAGACACATCTTTGGGGACGAGGACATATAGTGTACGCCAGTGTGGAGACTACACTCTTGAGGTTGCAGGGTGTCATCTCTCATGGGATGTCTATGTCCTAGATATGACAGGCTATGATGTCATCCTCAAGATGGACTGGTTGGTTCCCTTCTAGGCAGTCATTGACTGTTATCACCGCAGAGTGAGTTTCGTTTCCCCAGAGGGTGAATCGTTTCTTCATAGGGGCAAATAGGATGTTCAGGCGAGTCAAGCAGGACTCGAGCATCATGGGATAGGAAGGGTGATAACCCAGATTTCTAGTCTTTATCTGGATGATCAAGGGACTTCGCAGTTGGACTTCCCTCCAGTAGTGGATCCTTTCAGGGACGTCTTTCCAGAGGACTTTTTAGGTTTTCCTTCGGATCGTGAGGTAGACTTCTCGATTAAGCTCATGCCAAGAGCGGCACCGGTGTCCATTACTCCTTATAGGATGGCTCCACCTAAGTTTCGGGTTCTCAAGAAGCATTTGGAGGAGTTACAGGCAAAGGGTTTCATCCAACCCAGTACTTCTCCTTGGGGTTTGCCTGTCCTATTTGCGAAGAAGGAAGACGGTAACATTCGGCTTTGTGTGGATTATCGGAAGCTGAACTAGTTGACGGTCAAGAACTGATATCCCTTACCAAGGATCGATGAACTCTTTGATCAGATTCAAGGAGACCTGGTGTTCTAGAAGATCTACTTGAGGTCCGGTTATCATCAATTGCACGTTAGACCATCAGATATACCTCTAACAGCCTTCAGGAGCTGGTATGGTATATACAAGTATAGAGTCATGCCGTTTGGTCTGACGAACGCGCCTGCAGTTTTCATGGCACTGATGAACCGAGTGTTCCATCCTTACTTGGACTCATACATTGTGGTCTTCATGGATGATATCTTGGTGTACTCTCACACTCAACACGACCATGAAACACATCTTGAGAATGTTTTGAGTACACTGAGAGAGAATCGGCTTTATGCTAAACTCTCAAAGTGCCACTTCTGGATGGATCAGATTCACTTCTTGTGTCATGTCATCTCAGAGGCAGGAGTATCAGTAGGCCTAGAGAAAGTGAGAGCTGTAGTTTCTCAGGAGTATCCAAATAACATTTTTGAGGTACGATGTTTTCTAGGGCTGGATGGATACTACAGACACTTCATTCAAGACTTTTCTCGTATAGCAGCACCTTTAACAGGACTAACCAAGAAGGGGGAGAAGTTCCTATGGTCATATTCTTGTGAGTCAGCCTTTCAAGAGATGAAATTAAGGTTGACGTCAGCACTGATACTAGTCTTTCCAAACCCAGGAAAGAGCTATATAGTCTATTGTGATGCTTCAGGTATCAGGCTAGGAGTTGTGCATATGTAGGGAGATGGAGACGTCGGGTACGGGTCTCGGCAGTTGAGGCCACATGGGAGGAACTACCCTACGCATGATCTGGAGTTGGTAGCTGTTGTTCATGCCTTATGATGTTGGAGACACTATCTTCTGGGAGAGCAATTTGTGGTCTTAACCGACCATAAGAGTCTCAAGTATATCTTCACTCAGCGTGATGTGAATATGAGGCAGCGCAGGTGGGTCAAGTATCTTCAGTATTTCGATTTCGTGCTTGCCTATACGCCAGGAATGGGAAATGCAGTGGCAGATGCGTTGAGCAGGAGGACTTATGTTCAGGCAGTTTAGGAGGCCAGCTGTGAGTGGAAGCTTATGGCTCTTTTCTCTGAGATGCATCTGGAGGTGCACAACAGACAGGGACAAAATTACCTATCTTCTGTTGATGTTAACTCGACACTACTTGATCGGGTACAGATGAGGCAGCTATCAGACTCAGAAGGCTTAGTCCTGCGGGAGAGAATGTCAGGAGAGGACCCTCTTCCTGGATGGACAGTAGTCGAGGATGAGATCTAGCATTTACAAGGACGCGTATGGGTTTCAGCAAACATACACGAGGAGCTGATGCGGGACTTTCATTCCTCAGTTTGGGCAGTTCATCCTGGCATCACCAAGATGTATCAGGATCTTCATCGCCAGTACTGGTGGCTAGGTATGAAGAAAGATGTTGCGGGTTTTGTCTTGCAGTGTTCTATTTCTCAGCAGTTGAAGGCAGAGCACCAATGACCAGTAGTCCTTTTACAAAATTTACCCATTCCGAAGTGGAAGTGGAATGATTTTGCGATGGACTTCATGACTGGTTTGCCAAGGTCACCCCAAGGGAACGATGCTGTTTGGGTTGTCGTCGACCAGCTCACGAAGGTTGCTTACTTCTTTCCAGTCCGAGCGCACAATCCAAGTGCTAGAGGATATGCTGAAATCTTGCATCCTGGACTTTGGCGGTTCTTGGGAGAATAATATCCCTCTGGTGGAGTTTGACTACAACAATAGTTTTCAAGCGACCATTCAGATGGAACCTTACGAGGCTTTGTACGGTAGGCCATGCCGGTCACCCTTATGCTGGCTAGAGGTAGGAGAGGCAGCCTAGCTGGGACCTTGTCTTTTTTAGGAGACTTCGGAGCAGATAGAGTTGATTCGGAAATGGATGGCTACAACACAGTCTCGGCAGAAATCTTATGCTGATCAGTGAAGATGACCTCTGGAGTTCGAGGTCAGGGATTAGGTTTTCCTGCGTGTCGCACTGAGGTTGGGACACAAGAGGATTCAGAGACAGGGTAAGATTTCAATGCGGTACGTCAGACCGTTTGAGGTTTTGGAGAGAGTTGGGCTGGTCACCTATTGGTTGTAGCTACCCCAGAGGTACCAGGCCATGCATGCCGTCTTCCATGTCTCTCAGCTTCGATGTTACTTTTCAGACCCGTCTCATTTCTTTCAGCCTGAAGAAGTTGAGCTCGAATCGGATGCATCATTTGAAGAGCATCCCATCCGGATTTTTGATCGCAGTACGAAGGTCCTCCATGGGTGGTCTATACCTCTTGTATGGGTGCTATGGCAGCATGGGTGAGTACAGGAAGAGACCTGGGAGAGGGAGGCCGATGTGCGATTGCAGTGGCCGAAGTGGTTTGGGGATTCTTCTTCTACGAATCGCTAGGGAAATTCGGGGATGAATTTCTTTAAGGGGGGAAGTTTTTAAGAACCAGGATCTTCGTTACAGGTATGTTTTCATTTTTTCTAGAGTTTTTAAGAAAAATGAACTTTCTGTAAATTTTTGAAGTACACGCCATGTAATTTCTGAGTACACGCTGTGTACCATTCTCCGGCTCGATGCCATGTGCTGGCTGTGCCCGGGCCACACACACGGTGTGTAAGGGTGACGTGGAGGCCGAATTTGGCAGAGTATAGAAAAGACCCAGTACATGCCATGTATTTTTCTTTTTTTCATTAAACAGACCGGGGTCGCACCTGACGCACAGAAACGTCTCCTTCTCTAGCTTCTTCATCCGTGAGCGACCGTACGTCCGCGTATCTTCTCCGAACCACCATGCCTCCTTCCATTCTACGATTCGAGCTCGGTCAATTGCATTGGAAGCACAACGGTGAGTTCTCTCTTCTCCTTTAGCCTTGTTCCATGTTTCCTCCTCATTTTCAAGTTATAGTAGGTTGAGCATTTTTGACATTTTCTCAGATCTAGGACATTCTAGGGAGAATCAGTCGTCATGGTTCAAGTATATAGATCTCCTAGGATCGAGGTAGGTGGTTTGGGCCTTTATGTTGAAAGTTGATGTGTATTTTTTGAAAATTCCACAAATTCTCTTGGGCGGGGAATTGTGGGTTTCCTGTTTTTCCCCTTCTGTTTTCCTGCTTTGCTTGATTACAATATTAGAGGTTTATTCTTGTGAGTAGAGTAATTTGTTTTATGCTCAGGTTGCTTTTCCATGCTTGTTTTACTGTTTAGCATTTTCAATTTCCATTCCTAGTTGTAGGATAGTGTAACTCTTATACTGTTATGATGATGTGCCATAGAATGATAGCCAAGTAGTTCTTGAGGTTTACTTGGGGGATACATGCTCGTTGAGCATGTTTATTTCACCTAGGACTGTGAGAACCTAGTGTAGTAGACCACAAGGAGAATAGACATAAGGGCTTATCCAGAGTATCTTTTAATACGATACGAGACCACATGGGGAATTGACGATGAGTGATTCCTCAGAGAGTCTGTAGTTCCTCAATGTAGGCCACAGGGGGAATGAGACATTGAGTGCTTCCCCAGAGATCCCTTAGCACGATACGAGACTATAGGGGGAATTGAAGGTGAGTGCTTCCTCAAAGAGTCTATTCTTATATAAACCAGAGGGGTGAGACTGTGTGTGCCTCCTAGAGGGTTTCTAGTACCTGTAGGTTAAACCATAGGGTTTAGGCTATGAGAGCTACCCAGAGGGTTACCTGTTTTTATTTTGTTGCAGGTTGTTTACTTTTGTACTTTATATGTTAGAACTATGGATTGCAGTTGCTGTGTGCTTTTCTGTTCACTACTTCCTGCACTTTTACTTGCCTTGTATTCATTGACTATTAGGCATAGATATTTGGGTGATTGCCTACTAGGATTGTATCTCACACCCTGTTTGGGCCATGTTTTTGGGCCCAAGAAGACTTTTTTGTTGGAGGAATAGATAGGGCAAGCTCCCTTAGACTTCCAGTACGTCATTTCTTGGAGCTGGAGAGCAAGAGACCGAGCTTAGGATTGCGATGCTGAGGAGCTTACTTTGTTTTTTAGAACTTTTTTTTTCAGTTGTACTTCATCATGTTGGATTGTTTACTGCTTTCCATAGACATATGTACCATGTTGCATCATCATTATTCATACATTGATTCTGCTGTTTAGTTCAGTTGTGTATGCTGTTTACTGTTTCTGTTATTGTGTATGGTTGTTCTTCCACTGTATACTTTACTGAATGAGGGCATAGTTTCCCCACCGACTCACCAAGGACCTCACTGCTAGTTGTTAGCCTCTGGAATTTTGGGAAATGTGATTGAGGTCATGTGGCGAACCGGGTATGGGGAACCAGTGGAGGGGCTCCAGATTCAGGTCGATACAGTCGGCCGATTGGGTGGAGGGGAGCCACGACACTAGGTAGACGCCATGCCAAAGAACCGACTGGGCGGAACAGAACCGAGGTTCCAGGAGGGCGTTGCGCTGGAGAACCCACGGCCCGCCCGAGCGGGCCGCTTGCGCCAGAAGTCCGGTCGGCCCAGCAGGCCGGTTTGGGAGGGCGGTGCCGCTTGGCACCGCTGGTTTGGACAGCTGTACCCCCCTCAGACTGATCGGCCTTTGGGCTGAGCTGATCGGCCAGCTGTTCGGGCCCGTCAGGTCGCGCCCGGCCGTGCCACACCCCTCCGGGCCACGCCAGGCCGGGCTGGGCCATGCTCTCCCGGGCCGGGTCATGCACCCTCAGGCCAGGCCGCACCCCTTTGGGTCGGGCCGCGCCCCTCGGGCCAAGATGTGCATTTTTCTACGGGCCGGTCTGACACCCCTACCAGGTCGGACCCGTCAAAGTTGAGTTAAACCCGACCCGCCAGCCCATTGGGCTTAATGGGCCAGGCATGTTTTCTCTTAAATGTGAATATCTTGAAAATCGTGCATCCGAACGACGCACCATTCATGGCACTAGGACCCTATCAACGATGCGGTCCTTTTGAAATACTCTATGTGAGTTTTGGACAACTTTTCTAAATGGGCAGGTTTGGAATGAGCATATTTCCAATCGGTCCCCTAGAACGGAAAAGCCAATATCTCTCAGACCGAGTGTCCGTTTCAAGCGCTGTCTATCGCGTTGGGTTCCTTTTGACGAGATGGAACTTTGGGATACATTATATCAGTAATTCATGACAGTTGATGTATTGACCCCTTTACTTGAGGAGCGGACCCTCCCGAAATCAAGTATGCTGTGTGCGGGAACCCTAGAGATGGCTGTGACTACGACAACTACTATGTTGGGATCCTCTTTGTGTTCGACAACTATGATGACTGTACTTGGATCCTACGTGGGTTCGGCAGTGAGGAAGACTGTACTTGCATCCTCCGTGGGTTCGGTAGCGATGACGACTGTACTTGGATCCTACGTGGGTTCGACAGCGATGGTTACTGTACATGGATCCTATGTGGGTTTGACAGCAAAGACTTCTGTTCTTGGATCCTACGTGGGTTTGGAAGAGGAGATGATTCAGAGGCTACATCTAATCATCTCTACCCCACTTTGTGAGTAGTATACCTGTGTGAGCTGAGTCTTTTCTTTCAAATCATTATCATTGATGTGATTTACTTCTTTCCTGTGTGGAAAAGATTGTGCTTGTGCTCAGAAGTTGGTGTCTAAATGAGATTGATGACTTAGGTATATGTATGGGCATATACCTCAGTAGAGTTGGTTGATACTTCGTGTTTTTATCTTTCCATTGTGGTTTATCCTTCGTGGATTCTGGGAGACCTTCAGGGGTCTCGGGGTCCCTACTGAGTGTCGTTATACTCACCCCTGGACGTACAATGCCCACACTATGTTGTGTTGGTTGCAGATGACGGACAACACTGATCATGGTTGAGGCTTGTGGAGTTGGACGGTATCCAGAGGTGGACCACTTGGCGGGACGTGCACAGAGCGGACGGATGGACCCGAGGTACCAACGAGACTATATGTACCCACCCTTCAGGTGGGATTCCCAGAGGATGAATTGGTAGTTGCTGCTTTACTTTACAGCTGTTGTACTTTCATTCTCAGTTGTATGGTACATTCAGTTGGGTTTGTATACTAGCTCATTTACTTTTCAGCACTTACTTTTGTACTCGGTTTTACTTAGTGCTTACTTCACTTGCATACTCTGTTGTTTTTATTTACTTTTATAAAGGAAATGACTTCCCTTTTTAGCGGGATTTAGGGCTTTGGTGCTAGTCAACAGCACCTGGCCTAAGGAAAGAGGGCTTGGGGTAGTCATGGCATGGGCTCCAAGGACGGGTCGTGAAAAATTGGTATCAGAGGAGTCAGTTCTATAACAGAACTCAGGACTCTAATAATTTATTCTCTATGAAGCAGTAGTGCTAAGAGTATTGAGTGTTGTTTTCAGTCCAGGGAGTCTAGTGTTGGTGCGACGGTCGACGTATCCATACACTAGGACCCTGACTTCTGATTTCTGACTCAGTGCTCGAAAACACTGATTACATGTATGTTTCAAAAGTTCTATTTGTGATTACTTTGTGTTAGCTCACCAGGTATACTGTATTAACTGTGGCACACCTGTTTCTTTTCAGGATGGACCCACGAAGGTATCCAGCTAGGGTTTTGAGCTACGTATGAGATGGAAGCCCACCGAGCGATGAGGCCTCGTTGCAGGGCCCCATTACAGCGGAGGCACCAGTGGTACCACTAACCGCTAAGCCACCGATACTACCAGCCCCAGAAGTAGAGAGTGCACACCACCTGAGTGCATTGCATGAGTTTCAGCAACATAGGCCACCCATGTTCTGCAGAGAGATGGACCCTCAGGCAGCTGAGGATCGCCTGGAGGCTATCGTCAGAGTCTTCAGATTGGTAGGGACACCAGCAGACCTTATGGTGATCCTTGCCGCAAGTATCCTGCCCGCAGAAGAAGGAAGATGGTTTAGCCTGATGCTCCAGGTGCACAACGAGGCATCACTACTTTGGAAGATCTTCGAGAGCCTCTTCCGCTCGGAGTTTGTTCCAGCCACCCTCCATGTGGTGCGCATCTAGAAGATACTTTGTCTTCAGCAGGGTAGCATGATAGTAGCCCAGTACTCGGCGAGATTTACCAACCTATCGCGCTACTCCACAGACATGGTACGAGACCCATTCTTCCGGGCCCAGACCATTGAGCAGGGACTGAGGAGCGAAATCAAGGCTTGAATGATCTCCCTCGGCATTCTGACGCATGTAGGAGTACTGGAGCGAGCCCTTCTTGTGGGGAACTTTCTTGCTGAGCCGATGCCAATAGCAAGACCCACCACAAGGTGACACGTAGCGGAGTCTTCTGTAGTCGGCAGCAGACAGATGTCGCAGAGGTCCAAGCGGACCAGGCAATCAGGTGGGCGATCTTAGGATACTGGTTCGAATGTGCGGGGTACACGAAGCAACGCCAGTCATATGAGGTGGCAGACAGTGCTATACATGCGGCGGGCGGGGCCACATGGCTCGTGACTGCCCGACCCGCCATAAAAAAGAGCAAAATACAGTGGAGGGACCTCCCAGGTAGAGGTAGAGGTATGACCGTGGCAGTCCGTAGGGAGTAGGCGGATGAGGCAGAGGAGATGGCTGAGCAGCGGGTGGTGGACGACGCTTCGAGGGTCTACCACCACCTCCACCAGGAGGACCACCCCGACCACAGGGAGCTAGAAGACAGGGGAAGGATCAGCTCCAGAAAGTTGAGGCCTACAACCACAGCGTACATGAGATGATTCGAGGTACTATCTGTGTCTACTCCCTCCTTGATGCAGTACTTATAGACACATAAGTGAGATATTTTTTTATTGTCGCTGCCCTTGTTCGGAGCTCGAAGATTCGGACAGATACATTGTCTCGATCCTTACAGCTAGAGACTCTTACGAGAGCAGACATGATGATTACACACTAGTTCCAATAGTGTGACCTTACTCTAGGAGGTGAGATCTTCGATTGGGATCTTCTTGTAGTGACGTCGAGGCCTTATGACGTCATCTTGGGTATGGATTGGTTATCTACAGTCCATTCCCAGATCAACTGTATTAGGTGCAATGTGCGGTGTGTCTGCACAGATGGGTGCAGGTTCACCTTCACCAGCAAAAAGGTAAACTTTGTAGTGCAGGATGGACTTATGCAGAGGAGAGGCTAGACGATCACAAATTAGTTGGCTAGTCTCATCATAAGAGCGGTTGATGTGCGGAGTCCAAGTTTTCCTATTGTGGTGGATCAGTATGCAGACGTTTTTCCTGACGACGTTCTTGGACTAGATCCTCACAGAGATGTAGATTTCTACATTGACCTGTACCCCGGGACAACAACGATTTCTACTCCAGAATATCAGATGGCTCCCGGTGAGCTTCATGAGCTGCGGGTACAGCTAGAGGACTTTCAGGGAAAGAGATTCATCCGACCTAGTGTTTCACCCTAGGCTTCTCCGATTTAATTCTCCAAGAAGGCGGATGGGAGCTTATGACTATGTGTCGACTATCATCACATAAATCAGGTGACCATGAAAAACAAGTATCCACTCCCGAGGATTGACGACCTCTTTGATTAGCTTAAGGGTGCACAATTGTTCTCGAATATAGACCTCAGGTCAGTCTATCATCAACTCAGAGTTAGAGACGATGATGTGCAGAAGACGGCCTTCAAGTGTCGGTATGGCCACTACGAGTTCTTGGTTATTCCCTTCAGCATAACCAACGCACCAGCAGTGTTCATGAGTCTCATGAATATGATCTTCTAGCTTTACCTCGGGTTTTTTGTCATAGTCTTCATCGATGACATACTGATTTACTCAACTGCTAAGGAGGAGCACGCCTACCACTTGTGGGTTGTACTGTACACACTCTGAGAGCACCAGCTTTATGGTAACCTCTCGAAGTGAAAGTTCTGGATTTGAGAGGTTCACTTCTTTGGGCACGCCATCTCGGAGTTGGGAGTTACTGTGGATCCTACAAAGATCGAGGCAGTACGTGATTTGGAGCCACCCAGGAGCGTGACGAAGGTGCAGAGTGTCCTAGGTCTGGCTGGGTACTATTAGAGATTTGTGACAGATTTCTCTAGAGTTGTATCACTACTTTCAACTTTGACGAAGAAGGGAAAACACTTCGTGTGGTCAGATAGATGTCAGTAGATCTTTTAGTAGGTGAGGCAGAGATTGACCGGTGCACCCATCTTGCGGCTATTGGAGGAGGGAGTATGGTACATAGTTTACTACGATGCATCAGGGACCAGACATGGGTGTGTCTTGATACAGAAGCGAGCAGTGATCGCTTACGATTCATGACAGTTGAGACAGTATGAGCAGAACTATGCTACCCATGACCTGGAGTTAGCAGTAGTTGTCTTCTCCTTGAAGATATGGTGACACTATCTTATGGTTGAGTGCTTTACAGTCTACTCTAACCACCAGAGTCTCAGGTACATTTTCTCGCAGAAGGACCTGAACCTGAGACAGCGGCTATGGATCAAGTTCCGCTAGGACTATGACTTTGAGATAGTCTATACTCCTGGGAAGGGGAACGTAGTATCTGATGATCTCAGTAGGAGACCGGGCATTCTGCTACTTAGAGAGGCGACAGAGCAGTTAGCCACTTTGCAAATATCCTTCATGGATAGAGATGGGGAAACTTTTCTACAGTCTCTTACAGTTACTCCTCCACTACTTCAGCAGGTCAGAGCGGCACAGAGTGGGGACATTGACTGTGAGACGCGACGTGCTCATATTTCCATAGGGTAGGCGTCTAATAAATTTTCTAGAGGAGGATAACACGTCATCCTCTTCAGGGGACATACCATGGTACCAGTTGCACTGCAAGAGGAAGTGATAAGAGAGTTTCACACACCCCCTCTAGAGTTACATCCTGGAGTGTTGAAGATTTACTAGGACCTCAGACGATATCAATGGTGGCTGGGTATGAAGAAGGCTATAGCAGAGTTCGTTTCATGATGCCTCACTTTTGAGAAAGTGAAGGTGGCCAGCATGTTGGTACATCCCTTAGAGGTCCGGAGTGGAAGTGGGATGGGATATCCATATATTTTGTGACAGGGCTTCCATGTACTTCCAGAGGACACGACTCTATCTGGGTGATCGTAGACAGACTCACCAAGTCAGCCCACTTCCTTTCGATCAGAGAGCAGGGCTCAGTAGAGAGGTTGGGATGCCTCTATGTTCAGGAGATCATATGTCTTCATGGTTTTCCATCGTCTATCATCTCTGATCGAGATGCTCGCTTTACTTACCAGCTTTGGATGGGGTAGCGGGAGGCATTTGGGACGTAGCTACGCCTAAGAACCACCTTTCATCCTTAGAAGGATGGCAAGGTAGAGAGGACAATTCAGACTCTCGAGGACATGCTCCGTGCATGTTCCCTTGACTTTGGTCGCAACTGGGAGGATCACCTACCCTTGTCAGAGTTTGCGTACAATAACATCTACCACTCCACCATCGAGATGGCACCATACGAGGCATTGTACGACCGAACTTGTAGATCACCTCTATGCTGGACTGACCCTGGGGAGTCAGTACTTGTAGGACTAGAGATGTTTCAGGCTATGGAGGAGAAGGTGCAGATCATCCAAGAGCAGATGAGGACTGCACAGAGCAGACATAATTCCTATGATGATAGGAGACAGAGACCACTGGCGTTCGGGGATGACAACCACATTTATTACGGGTCTCACCTCTACGTGGATTACAGAAATTTGGTCGGGGCATCAAGTAATCTTTGCGCTTCATCGGGCCTTTCTAGGTCCTCAGCAGAGTAAGAGAGGTGGCTTACTGCCTGGCCTTTCCACCTCAGTTACACCAGGTGCATGACGTCTTCCACGTATCCCAGCTGAGGAGATATGTGCACGACCTGACCCACATCTTTGATCATGGGGAGCTGGACATCGATGACAGGGATATAATCACTAAAGTCCCGGTGGAGATCGAGAATCGACATGAACAGGTCCTACGTGGAAGGTCAATTCCTCTGGTGTGCATACGTTGGTAGCACGGGAACCTCTAGGAGGGCACATGAGAGTGGGAGGCTCAGATGTGTTCTTAGTACCCTCATTTTTTTCCCTAGTTTATGTTGTATCTTTACGAGGACGTAAATCCCTAATGTGAGAGTAATGTAAAGACCCATAAATTTCAAGGAATTTTTTTCCATAAATACTTTGGAATTTTACGAGTCTGTGGATTCTAACGGCACATGATTCTGAGGCCCAGTGTTCCTGGAATCAATTTCCAAAGTTTAGCTCAGGTACGTTCAGTAAACGAACGAGCGTGTTTTTATATCTTTTGAACCGATTCTCGGAATAGAAATATGAGGGAATCGATGAGATCGCAACACTGGTAATTTCTTAAGGGGACCTTTACCAACGTTGTGTTTTAAGCGGGTTGAGAATTAATATTTGGGATGTTAGTTTAAAATAAATAAAATTGGTGTAGCATAATTTTATTTTTAAAGGATGATGGTTATATCCTCCCAAAATGAGTTAGAGGTGGGGCACACACCCACATAACCTCCCATGAGAGGATATTTGTGGGGTGGGGCCCACATGTGACCTAAACCCTTTAACTTCCCATAACTCACATAAACTCCCATTAAAATCCCTGGTTTAATGTTGAAAACTCTCCCATTAATTCATGCCAATGCCTTAATTAATAAATTGAATCCTCCAATTTATTAATTAAGTGTTTTGAATTTTGAATTTTGATTGCTTGGAAAGTTTAATTAAAATAAGGGGAAGCCTTATTTTAATTTGGTTGGAACTTGTTGTGTTGGGGGAAATATTTGAGAGAGAGATCTTGTGAAATAAGAGGAGAGTTTCTCTTTTTTTGAAGAACACCAATCCTCCGATGATGAATGACTTGCCTTATTTTCTCTTCTCCATGACAAGGGAGGAGACACCAATTCTTCTTCGGGTGCACTCTGAAAATGATGAAAACGTCACCGTCATCCACGAAACTGGTCAACCATGAACCTTATTCGAGGTAGGGGGTTTGCTTAATTTATTTGAAATAAATTACACCTCCGTTCTTGTTGTATTCAGGTGAATATATTTGGATGATTTTTACCGCCTAACGCGGAAGGCGTGGGCCGAACAAACACGGCCTGACGACCCTCTGTAGTTCCTTGTCTTGTTTGGAAATGGGAAGCGGCGACAATTGAAGGCGCAGACCACACACCGGCTGCATGTGGATGAACCGCGGCCTGAGACCACGGGATGCTTGACAGAGGAAGAACTGGCAGGCCATAGCCGGCCAGACCGAAGGGAGAAACTACGGCGCCCCACGACGCCACATTGCGGAAGACAGCGGCCCGTCTGAGCGGGCCACTTTGGCGGAAGAACCGGCCGGCCCATCGGCCGGACGGGCGGAGGGGATCCACTGTGCCAGGAGGGCACCAGGGTGGAGAACTGGCCGGCCCGTCGGCGGCCGGGCGGAGTAGAACCACGACACTGGGAGGGCGTTGCAATGGAGAACCTACGCCCCGCCCGATCAGGCCCCTTACGCCAGAAGGCCGGTCGGCCTAGCCGGCCAGTTTGGGAGGGCGAAAATGCTTGGAGCCTCTGGTTCGGGCAGCCAAGGTGCTGTGACCCCCCCCCCCCTCAGACCGCTCGGCCAGCTGGCCGAGCCAGCCATTTCGCGCCCAGTCAGGCCGAGCCACGTAGGGCCGTGCCCGCCCCGCCCAGCTGGGTCGCACCCCCTCGGGCTGGGCCGCGCCCCTCGGGCTGAGTCGTTTATTTTTCTTTGGGTTATTCCAACACCCCTGTGGGGTCAGACCCATCAAAGCTAGGTTAAACCCAACCTGCCATCCCACAGGGCTTAACAGGCCGGGCCTGTTTTCACTTAAAGGTGAATATCTTGAAGGCCGCATGTCCGAACGACGCGCCGTCTGCAGCACTAGGACCCTATCTATGAGGAAGTACTTTTTCTATACTCTAAGTGAGTTTTGAAAAAATTTGGTAAACGACCAGGTTTGGAATGAACATATTTCTAACTGGGCCCCTGAAACGGAAAAGCCAATATCTCTCAGACCTAGCATCTGTTTGACGTGCCGTCTGTCGCGTTGGGTTCCTTTTGACGAGATAGAACATTAGGGTACATCAACTTAGGACATTGTTACATTTGATGTATTTACCCCTTTAATCGAGTAGAAGACCCTCCCGGAATCGGGTACGTTGTGTGTGGGAACCCTAGAGCTGGCTGCGACTGCAACGATTACTGTGCTGGGATCATCTGTGGGTTCGACAATGATGACGACTGTACTTGGATCCTATGTTGGTTCGGCTGTGATGGTTACTGTACTTGGATCCTATGTGGGTTCTGCAGTGATGACTTCTGTACTTGGCTCTTACGTGGGTTCGGCAGAGGAGATGATTCAAAGGCTACATATAATCATCTCCACCCCACATCGTGAGTAGTATACCTGTGTGAGCTGAGTCTTGTCTTTCAAATCATTATCATTGATGTGATTGACTTCTTTCCTATGTGGACTAGATTGTGCTTGGGCTCAAAAGTTGGATCCGAATTGAGATTGATGACTCAGGTATATGTATGGGCATATACCTATTAGAGTTGGTTGATACTTCTTGTTTGTATCTTTCCTTTGTGGTATATCCTTTGTGGATTCTGGGAGACCTTTGGGGGTCTCAGGGTCCCTACTGAGTATCGTTATACTCACCCCTGCATGGTCAATTCCCGCACTATGTTATGTTGGCTGTAGATGACAGACAACACTGATCATGGTTGAGAATTGTAAAGCTGGACGGTATCCGGAGGTGGACCACCTGGCACAACATACATGGAGCGGACAGATGGACCCGAGGTTCCTACAAGACTATCTATACCCAACCTTCAGGTGGGATTCCCGGAGGACGACTTGGTGGTTGCTACTTTACATTATAGCTGTTGTACTTTCTTTCTCAGGTGTACTGTACTTTTAGTTGGGTTTTTATACTGGCCCATTTACTTTTCAGCACATACTTTTGTACTCAGTTTTACATAGTGCTTACTTCACTTTCATACTCTATTGTGTTTTTTTAGTTTTATAAAGGCAATGCCTTCCCTTTTTACTGAGATTTATGCCTTTAGTGCTAGTCTCCAGCCCCTGGCCTAAGGAAGGCAGGCTTGGGGTAGTCACAGCACGGGCCCCGAGGACGGGTCGTGACATAGATAAATAAGGAAAAAGATCTAAAAATAATTTTTGACATGTAGGAATCATCCTCACCAAAATCTTGTACACAATGTGCCCGATATTAATCAATGTTTGTGTTTTTAGTTTAAAATCAACATTTTATTTCAACATATGTTTCACCCACTGAACACTAAATAAACAAACACATATTATATTGATACTTTAGGAAAAATATTTTTAAATCATTTTAGATGTGCATGAATTCATCTAACATCAAACTGACATACTATGTGACCAGTATGACTCAATTTATTTGTTTTCATTATAAATTGACATTTCAATAATAAAAGGCACGTGACATAATCAATAATGGTAAAATTTATTCGTATTGCTTTTTAAAATTAGAAAAATTATCCATAAATCATTTTTGACTTGTTGAAATCATTTATACCTCAATACGATACATGGTGTTCCTAGTATGATTCAAAATGTATTTTATCATATTAAACCTTCCATTTTAGTTCAAAATGTGTGTCACCCACTGAAAACAAATTAAATTCACTTGGATTGTTAAGATACTTTAGTAAAATGATTCATAAGTAATTTTTTTTTGTGTATATGAATCATGCTCACTTCAAATTGATACAAAATGAAACTGATATGACTTAAAGTGTGTGTTTTTAGTTTAAATTAGCATTTTTGTAAAATAGTCACATAAAATAATCAAAACAGATAAAATGTGTTTTTATTGTTTTTATACTTTAGGAAAATGATCCTTAAGTCATTTATGATGTGTAGGAAATAACCACACATAAATCCGATGGACAATGTGAATAATATGAATCTATGTTTGTCTTATTCCATAAAATTAGCATTTTAGTTCAAAACACACATCACATACTCTAATAAAATAAAACACATTTACATTATTTTGATAATTTTTGAAAACTGAAGATCATTTGAGATGACTTTTTAACAATTATTTTTTATTTTTTGACAACTAAATTTTTATAAATAATATTTTTATAAAACATGCGACATTGATAGAAGTATTGATAGAAATATTTGTGCAATGTTTTTGAAGAAGAAGAAAGTGAGAAAGTCAAGAAGATGGAAAGTCCTTAATACTCTAACATTAATTTAGATTATGATATTTTAACATCAATGTTCTTTATATTATAACAAAATATCATTATACAATATTTTTTTGAAAATTGAAATTGATGTCTCTCATATACAGTTTATCAAGTAGAGAGGGAACAAACATAAGATTTTTTAGAAAAATGGAAGAATGAATTTATCAAATTATTAATAATCTAAATGTTTCTGATATGACGATCCATCAGTAGAACTATAGGGTGAAGCTTCCATTAAAAATTACATGATTGTAGGATAAAACTTCTGTATATATTAATTAGATGAAGATCATCAGATAGATCTGAAAAAATTGTTCTGAATATAGTTTTTTGGAAGTAAAACATTAGATGAAACTCTATATAAAATCCTATTGAAGAATAATGGTGTATTTAGAGCCTCAGATATAGGTTACTAGATAAAACTAATTCATAAAAAGTTATTCAATGTTTAAGTTTTTATGATTAAATATCCAAGATCAATTCTCTGTACATAGAAACTGCAACAAACATGGAAGTGTGAACATAGTGATGTTTGATAATGTTCATACAATTTGAATAGTCACATACTTTAGGATAATATGTTTGGAATAAAATTTTGGTGTAATGTATGAGTGTTTGAAATTCACAGAGTGTTTTGTAAAATGTGAGTAAAAAAGATGTTATTTTTTAGATAGGTTGATTAGGAAGGAGTATTTAACTGTGAAAGAATTAAGATGTGTTTTTTGAAAATAATGAGATATATAATATATGAATATAGAAACAAAGTTTTAGATGAAAACTTCTAGATATAGATTTCTAAAGAAATTTTATGATGCATGAATGGATAGAAAATATTCTAGTAGAGATGTGATAAGAAGTGAGTAAATTTTAAAATTTTTATCCGTCATTGTTTTATGAACATATTTGAATGGAAAAAGTATATGTATAAAGGAAAAGTTTAGAAATTTTGATGTTACTATTGGATATTCATTGTAGGAAACTATCATCATTAGAAGTTGCAATAATGTAGTCAATCGTATTCAGTTGTCTTGGCGTAATAGACATAGAATAATTTTTTTTTCTTTCAGAGAGATTTTCTTTAGTGAATCAAAATAATATGACAAAGGAAGTTTGATGTTTTTAGTTTTGATGTTTTTAATTTGTGGTTAAGAAAGTCCATCATGTGTTATTTTCATAAGAAATCCCAACAAACAAATTTTCGTATGAGTATCCACCATAATTTTTCTTACAAAGTGTGAGGTGAGAATAATGTAGTTTTCATTGGAACCTTTTCAGAATGATTAAAAATTTTTCATGTAGGTCAAGAGGACTAGACAAATGATGATTCTTCCAGATTGTGTAGATCTATAAAAATATCTTCAGAAAGTACTTTTACAGAAAGTTGTAATTTACTAAAGATGAGAAATCGTGAGAATTAAAAAGATATAGAGATGTATATAAGATTTGATGATATTATAGATGAGTTGATAATATTTAAAAATCATTCAAATGAGGTAATAAAATATGATAAATTTTTATTTATGAATTTGGGTGAGAGGGAAAACATTTCATAATTCTTGACATTTCTATTCTAGGAATACATATAAATAGAGGTAAAAAGTTCAATGGTATTTTTGTGATAAATGATTTCCCTAAGTATAAAATCTTCAACCCTGTATATTTGGTTTCATGATAGAGATTCCAACCAAAGTTGAGTTTCATGATAAAGAATATTTTTTGTATAGTGGTATTGGTCAGAAGATCAGACAATATAAAGTTTTGATTACCGGACAGAGGTTTCCCAAAGAATAATCCAGATAGAGATTCCATGCAAAAGTTTTTTGTGGTGAAGATTTTACTAATTATATAGAATAAAGGTTTCTTAAAAGGTGTAGTTTTGGAAAGGGTTCATCGAATAGAGGACATCTGATAGATGCCCATCGGACTTAGTCACATCAGAAAATGTTTTTGGACAGACTTTTGATGGAACATATTTCAAAAGGTTCCATAATTTTATGTGACTTTATTTTTTAAGAAAAATTTGTTAACTAATGGGATTTGGTATAATCATAGCTATAAGTAGATAGAAATATTCCAACAGGAGATTTCTCAAAAATTTTATTCACTTATTTATAATAGTTAATTTCCATGGGCCCATAAGTGTGGGCATGACAAGTACGTAGATTCTTACATTGAGGCTGAACCTTTTAAATCTGATGTTCTTTTCTTAGTTTCCTTATTTTCCATGAAATTGAGTTTATTAAAAGGTTAAAAGGAAATAAATATGATAATTTTTATGGGTTAATAGTATTTAATATATAAATTTATAAAAAAATATAACATCTAATTCAACCCCTAGTTACTCTACGATCCTTAGGAATATCAAGTGTTATTAGAGAGAAGGTTCCCCTATAAAATTCATATCATGAAAAGTCTCAATTCATCCAATAGCATAGGGATTCCTATATATTATGGAAAAATTTATCATGGATAGAAAAAAATAATTATATGTTATGTTCTATCTATTGGATAGTATGTTGTATATATAGAATCTATTGGTTTTCCACCCAATGATAATGACTCTCTTGGACTTTTTATGACTGTAGAAACACTGAAATTGATGGAAATGATGGAAATTATATTCTTCTTTCTTGATCACGAAATTTTTATATAAAGGCAATGGGCCTCCAAACAGAAAATATTATATGGTACAAGATCAAAAGTATTTTCAAAGTAAATACAAAATTGAATAGATTGAAGATAAAAATATGGAATATAAAGTTTTAAGGCATAATAATTAGGGACAAAGAAACTATTGATTAGAGCATCACAATAAAGAACAATGTTTTATATAACATCAATTGTTTTGGAGATGTAATGGATGATTGTATAATTTTTATGAAACTCATGAGAAACATTATGGATGGGTTTGATTCTAAAATATCTACTTTATTGGATAAATAATATTTAAAACATGATGAATTACATAACATTATTTCTCCTATGAAATGATTAAAGACCAAAAATTCAAAAAATATATTAAATATTAAATGGATTTTGAAGATATTAGAATGATAATAATTCATGATGCTGAAGATATTGATCCTTGTGATTCAAAAGATAAGTTTAGTGATGAGTAAAACGAAAAAACACATCTCTTTTCTCTAAGAATTATCAAAGAGGAAGAGAAATGTATGGTAAAAAATATACCCTCAAATATTTTTAGTGTGGTGTAATTGGGAGAATTACTATGAATTTATCTAGGAATAATGTTAGTGAATTTTAATATCATCCTAAAAAAACTGTTGATGTTTGAATCTAAGAAAAACATCTATGTAAGAAAATAAGTACCCTGGTGGAATGAGAATGTTAACTGGAAATAGAATAATTATACTGAGTAAGAAAGTTGAATCTAACATAGATGAGAATAATTCATCAGAATATGATGGTTTGGAAAGAATCAATACCATATTTTCAAATGTTTAAAAAATAATTATTTTTTTAATAGTGATGAAGATGACAGAGGTGAAAAAACATAGGAGAGTATCAGCTCAGATAAGAACTTATATTAATATTTTATAAAAATAAAACTCTCAAGAACGAAATTAGAAGGATGAATAAAGAATGTGGAAAAGGTGTTGAATGTATAAAATATATACTTAATGAATAAGAATAGTAAAACATAGAAATATTAAACTAAAAATTGAGAATTTATGAATAGGGAATGATGGTTGATGACCTAAATAAGAAGTTGTCAGATAAGGAATCTTATGTTAAAAAATTAAATAAAAACTCATTGAGGTGAAAATTATATTAATAATGTTGAATGAAATTATCCACAAGGATTCAAAAGTAAAATCTGTATCACCTAAATATTTAGGAAAAGCTCTCTCCAAGAATCAGGTGAAATATTCATCTACTAAGCATAAAATATAATATATTTCTTATATAGTTTTATGTATTAAGAAAAGTATTGGGAAAACATATGTTAATAATGAATGTGTGAAACCTATCACATCTACAAAATTTTAAAATTCCCTCCCTTGTAAAGATCGACCACACCTAGATAAAGTAAGGATTAAAAGAAGTTATATACCACAAAAGAATTTATATTGGGATAAATCATACCACTATAGAAAATAATGTTTTGTTGGATTTTTTCTAGTTTTATGGAGTTTATGGGCACATATAATACCATTGTTAGAATTATATTTCACTTTGAAGAAATATTTTTGAACATAGGGAAAAAATGGTGGAATTAGAATGAGTAACATTCCTAAGCCATATGAATTATGAAAATTGAAATCTCAAGATATTTGATAATATTCAATGAAATATATGTTTAACTCACTAGTGTAATTTTTTATAATATTTGACCAATCGAGTCACTTTTATGAAGTATTTATGAGTACACTTATTGGGAAAAGTTATTATGCTATAAAGGAAAAGGAGGCAGGAAAAGAGAATATTTAGGGAAAAAGTTTTTCTGCTGAGGCAATTCTTAAATAAAGAAACAAACATTCCATGGATGATTGGTAGTGGTTAATCCCCACTAATTAATGGAGATATAAAAATATTGAAATATGGTGAATATTGTGATGGCGAATAAATTTATTTTTAAAATTATAGTTTCTTGAAAATCAATAGAACATGAACTGCTGAGATAAAACCTCAAAAACTATACTATAAGGAAATTCTATTTTTTGAATGGCTTATGAAAAACCTTATTAGTTTGAGTCAATTTTAATGATGATGTAAAGGAAGTTATATTCTTAAAATATTCTTACATAATCATAAGTGTGTAATATTGAGAACATGTTACAAGAGGAGACATAACATATGGAAACATATTTTAGCTTGGGGAACTTGATAACTCATGTAACTTAAGTGATAAAGATGATAAGATGTTGTGGAATCATATACTTAGGCATTTTTGGTAGAAAATAATGAAAAAACAATATATATATTTTTTGTATGAAATCTATAAACATTGAATATAATAGAATATAATGTTTATATAACTTGTAAGAATGGAAATATGGTTATTAAAAGACACGCAAAATAAAAAATAAAATCTACAAAATCTATTGAGCTTATTCACTATGATATTTGTATAACGATGAGACATAATAAAAATTGATTTGAAATTTATCACTTTTATTTATATTTTCACTCAGATGACCAACATCGAGTTTATTAAACCTAAATTAAAGGCTGTATAAATATTTAGATATTTTAAAAATATGTTGACAAAAAATTAGGGTTTATTTAAAACATTTGGGAGATGATAATGGTACATAATTCACATGAAGTTATTTTAAATATTATCTAAATAATCATGGAATCAAATTTCAATGCACTAGTCCATATACCCTCAAAAATGGAGTTGCAAAAATGGAAAATAGGTCTTTAGTGAAACTGGGGAGACACATATTGGCACAGTTCAATGATTAAAATTTTTATTATAGAGAATTTATAAGTATTGTTTTTAATGTAAAAAATATATATTTCACAAGGATAGAATCCAAAAGGATATATTATAAAATATGGAATAAAAATCCATCACTGTAATATTCTATGGTGTTTTTAAGTTCGAGTTTTAAAAAACCAATATCCAAATCATGAGAAATTTGATGAAAAATATGAGAAAAGAACTTTTAGGGGTTATTTTCCCAACAGAAGAAGTCAAAAATGTCGGAACCAACATCTATAAAAGGTGATGGATCCTTATGATATAAATGTTATTTAGAATGAAACTTTCTTAAAAAAGACAATTTAAAATGTTGCGGAATATAAATCAAATATTTCCAAAGATGATAATGCAGAAAAAAAGTAAATAAGGATTTATAAATGTTGTGAGATGTAGAAAGTGATTCTGGTATAGAAGCTCTAAAATTTCATTATTTATAGAAACAACTTGAAACTAAAAACATTCATTGGAATTAGAAATAACTATGTAGGATAAGGATAATATTGATATTATAAAAGCAAACATCAATAATCTAATAGATTTATCCAGGATCAATTTCAGAATTAGTTGAACATAAATAATGGGTCAAAGTTATGAATGAGGACGTTGTTCAAATTTATAAAAATGGAACTTATGAACATTTTCCATGTATAACTAGAAATAATGTTAAAGCTGGATAATAAAAAACAAAGTAAATGATCATGGATAAATTTTATTAAACTAGTATTGACTTGTGTGAAATGGTTATTCAGAGGTGAAAGGTGTGGAATTTAAAGAAACATTATTCATTGTAGGAATATTGGAAATAATAATAATGTTGTTAGAAATGGATGGAAATCATTGTTATAAAGTTTATAAAATGGATGAAAAGTTATCTTTTTTAAATGGGGATATTGAGGAAGAAGTGTATAATGAAAAACTTTGTGGGATTCTACTTGATAACGATGGAAGAAAAGATTGTATATTGGGTAAATTCTTGTATGCGTTGAAACAACCTTTTCATTCCTGGTACTCAAAATTTGATAATTCCTTAAAAAGGATTAATTTTTTCAAATGGGATGGTAGAAATAAAATTATATGTGAAAAATTAAATTCCATCACTCAGATTTTAATTGTTTATATGGGTGATATATTTTTTATTTAGAAAGTGAAATTGTTTGTAATGATTTTTTTAATAATTTTTTTTAAATTTCATTATTAGGATAATTAATTTTCTCATGGGTTTGCAAGTTTAGAAAAAGTAGAAATATATTTTCCCAACTCAGTAAAATTATGAAATGTAATTTCTAAAACAATTTGGCATGGAATATTCAACAAAACTTTTTACACTGATTTCAATGAGAATAAAGTTGATTAAAATTTATGTTTTAAAAAGTGACAATAAAAAATATTTTCTATGGATTATAAGAATTTTTCATTATTTTATATCGTCATGACCTGATATTGTTTATGTTTTCACTTTATATGTCAGATAACATTGTGATCTCAAATAATCAATTATATTGTAAGAAAATAGAATTTTGAGATAAGTTAAAGGAATAACATCACATACGCTACTTTACAAAATAATTTTTGATATTAATGTCCAAGGTTATAATGATGTTGATTGGGTTAGAGAACGTAATGATAGAAAATCAACTTCAAGAGGAAAAATTTTACTTAAGAGAATGTTGTGTGAGTTGGGATAGTAAGAAAAAGAGTTCAATAACATTAATCATATAATAATTACATCATATTCATACTAAATAGTCTTATACTCAAACGATTTGCATGAAATTTCAGACAAAATATTTAATAGTAAATGTTTATACAATATTTAAGATAATTTATTGTAATAAAAGTGTAACGTATGTTTTTAAAATTAATTTACAACGATAATGATGAAATAACATTGATATTATGATTTACTTCATAAGAGAAAATTTTTCTGGGTGATATGTTTTTATAGAATAGATTTCATTGAAGTATCAAATTCATGTTGTCAATACCAATGTTATGCTAGAAGGAGTTGCAGATTTTAAGCTTTATCTCTATTCTCACCCTCAATGTCTGACATCATAAATTTTAAATGGAATTTACCCATTATGCATTGTATTATTTTGAAAAATGGTGAGAATTATTGATCCAACAATGGGGATAAAATTATAGTTTTTTACTTAAATTAATATAAAATTCTGGTATTAATAAATGGTGAGAAAATGATATGATAGAGTATAAAAAGTGAGGGGTTTTTTAACTTAACATAGTGAAACATTTTATTGTTCCCATGGTAAGTAATTCCTTAAAAAATATTACATTTTCTAGTTGTGTGGTGTTAGAAAACTGTATTTTTAGAAAGACTGTGTTTTGGTAAAAGATAGAAATTATGAGTTGATTTAAAAATGAATTATGAAAAATTAAAAATTCTGAAAAATTATGAGTATTAAAAGGAGATAACAAATGCTTTCAAAAAATATAAATGGAGAGATTAAATATCCTTTTTAATTTTTTTCAAACAAAGTTTCTAATTTTTTGAAAACTAAATTTTGATACAAATTTTTTTTAGAATAGCTTTAGTTATTTAATGTATCGATAGAATGTTTAGTGAAAATTTAATAAACAGGAATAAATTGAGAACATCACAGAGTTAGACAGTTCTTAACTTTATAACCTTATGTTAGATGATGCTACACTGATCTCAAAGTTCCTTACATCATGAAAAATATCATGTTGATTTTTTTTAAAAATGGAATTTGAAGTTTTCTAGATGAAAGTAATCTAATAGAGAAACTCCAGACATAGATTTGTTGTATAAAATTGAAACTACGAATTTGGAGAAGTTTGATGAATTTGAATATTTCTAATTGATTGAACCATGAGATAAACTATAAATAAAATATTCTATTTAAAAGTACGAGTTTTTAAAAATTATATTTTTTTCAAAATAATTATATGCATATCATCATAAGATCTAGTAACAGTGGTATGAATGAAGGTTTCTAGTTTCCAATCATTAGACACAACTTTGTATGCAGACCACTATAGGTAGTAGGGAAGATGCAAAGACCTTGTTACATATTACCAGAGAGAAAAACATTTGATGAATTTTTATTTCAAAATTCATGTTTCTAAAATAATATTTTTTGACTCATTTTTCTAGATAGAGAAACTACATGAAATATAGAGGTGTGAACTTATTTAATTTTGATAAATTTCAACTTTGCTGAAGAGAATCAACCATGTTGACAAAATATTTATAAAATTATTTTGGTGGATATTCGGAGTTTTTGAATGTTTAAAAGTTTTTGAGAAATGTGACAAAATGAAGATAATGGTTTTCATTAAGGATGATAAGATAATAGTTTTTAACTGATAAAAAATCTAGATGAGTTTTGAGAAAATAAAGGGATAGATCATTTGTGGTTTTAGAGGCAATGTTATAGGAAAACTATTCAAGACAGATATTTCTGAATATGTTTGAAGATGCATGAATGGACAGTTGATGTTAAGGTGGATAAGTAAAAATAAATGAGTAAAGTTCAAGTTTAAAATCAACCATAGGTTTCTAAATATTCAAGAAAGAAAAAAGTCTATTGACAAGGAAAATGTTATAAATGTTAAAGTTACTACCAGTTACTCATTTCATGTTACTGATGTCTTTATAATATGAAAAAAATTATTAAACCATCATTTATTTTATTGGAGTAATTGAAAAATAAATGTTTTATTTATTATTTTTAGAGATATTTTTTATGGATTCCCAAGAATATGATGTATTATATTTGAATTTCGTAGTTGTGAAGTTTTAAAGTTACGGTTAAGAAATTACATAAGTTGATATTTTCATAAGATATTCAACCAGATGAATGTTTTTTATGAATTTACATTTGACACAATTTTTTTACAATATTTGATATGATTAAAAAAAAGTGTTCACTAAATAAATTTTGGTATGTTTGAGTTTTATTCATGTGGGTTAATGGGAAAAAACAAATGATGGGTTTTATGGATATAGACTTTTTAATAATCATGTATGGAAATAACTTTTATATAAAATTTTAATGTTATATTTATGATATATATTCAGAATGATGAGGTTATGGAGAATTAAAGAATATTTGAGAACACACCAAATTAGTTAATAATATTTGAAAAGAATTCAAATGAATTTAAAATATACTGGAAATTCATATTTAGGAATTTCTGTGAGTGGGAAAATAATTAATGTTTCCCACCATTTTTATTCTAGGAGAACCTAAAAATTGAGGTGGAATGTATAATGGTACTTGGGTGAGACAATATTCACCCATTCATAAAAGTATAAAAGCTAATGATTTGGTTTGAGTATAGAGTTTTAAGCATTGGTTTATTATATTTTTAAAGAAGATATTTCTTATAGTTTCTTCAATCAGAAGATAAAATCATAGAATGTTCAGATAATAGGATAGTGGTTTACCAAAAAATGAACCAAATATAAATTCTGAGTAGAATTTTTATGCGGAACAATTTTTTATAATCAAATAGAACATCGTTTTCATAAAGAAAACAATTTGGAAAATAGTGGATCAGATAGAGGTTATCAGACTCCAACCCACTAGACATAGACACATTGGCCAAATATTCTTGAAAAACCTTTTTTATATATTATTTCATAAGGTTAAATATTTTTTATGGTTAAATTTTAGTAAAAAATTGTAAAATAAAATAATTATTCCTATCAGGAGATATATTGAGTCGAATAGAAGTTGGAACAAAGGTTATATTCATTTTTTTTCTAATAGTGAATTTATAAGGACCCACATGAGTGTCCATAAAAAGGATGTAGCTTTTCACACTAAGGATTAAACCTCTAAATAAGGTGTTCTCCAATTAATTTCATTTTTTTTCATACCATTTAATTTATAAAAATATGATAATGAAATAACATTAATAAGTTTGAAGTGATAAGTTTCTTAATGATATAAATTTTTAAAAAGATAAAAACTGATTCAACCCCCCTCCGTATAATTTTGGATGGTCATTAGGTACTTGAAAATGTTTGATAAGTCATTTGTGATGTGAAAAAATCATTCACCCCTCAATCTGATAGGTTGTGTGTCTGGTATGACTCAAAATGTTCAATATATTCTCAAAATTGGCATTTTTGTTCAAAACGTGGTTGAATCACTGAAAAATAAAAAACCACTTGGCTTTTATTTATAATTTTGGGAAACACTCATAAGTTATTTTTGATGTATAGGAATTATTCTCATGTCAAGCCGACCAATGATGTGACCATTATGACTCAAAGTGCATGTTTTCAATTTAAAATGAAACATTATTGAAAAATACGCGTGACATACTCAAAACTGAGAAAAATAATTATAATGTTTTTATACATTGCGAAACTGATCCTGAAGTCATTTTTGATGTGTTAGAATCAACTTCATGTCAATCTGCTACATAGTGAGACTGGTTTGACTCAAAGTGTATTTATATTTAAAATTGAAATTTTAGTTCAAAAAATAAGTCTCAAATAGAAAACTAATCAAAAACATATTTATTTTATTTTTTGATACTTTAGTAAAATGATACATAAATAATTTTGATGTTTAGGAATTAATCGTTCCTCAATCCAATATCTGGTGTGCCCGGTGTGTCTCATAGTGTATGTTATCAATTTAAAATTAAGATTTTATTTCAAAACATGTGTTACTTACTGAAAAAATTCTTGTATTGTTTTGATACATTAGTAAAATGGTTCATAAGTTATTTTTAATATGCAAGAATCATTCACATGTAAAACTGACCCATGATTTGAAGGGTATGGATCCAAGTGAATGTTTTTAGTTTAAATTGTCATTATAACAAAAATTCTTGTGACATACTCCAAAATGAGTTAACACTTTTTTATTTTTTTATAATTTAATAATATTATTCGTATGTCATTTTGATGTGTAGGAATAAACCTATCATCAATATGATGCATGGTGTAATCATTATGACTCAAAGTGTTCTTTTATTTAAAATTGACATTTAAGTTAAAAACACACATCACATACTCAAAACTTATAAAATTCATTCATATTAACTTGATACATTAGAAAAATGATCCATAAATCATTAGTGACATGTATAGATCAGTATCACCTTAGTCTAATTCATAGTGTCCCTATTATGTTTCAAAGTGTGTGTTTTTAGTTTTAAATCGTCATTTTAGTTAAAAATTTGTGTCACTAACAAAAAACAAATAAAAAACACTTGTACTTTCTTTGTAATTTAGTAAATTTTTTCATAATTCAGGTTTGATGTATTTTAATACGTCTTACATAAAACTGACACACTATGTGACCACTATAACTAAAAGTGTTCATTTTCTTTTTATATTGACATTTTAGTAAAAAAGAAACATGACAAACTCAAAACTGATAAAATCAATAATATTGTTTCAACAATTTAGTAAAAGGTCCCTCAATTCATTCTTTATGTGATTTAATTAAACTCATGTATATATAGCACATGGTGTGACTCGTATGAATCCATGTATATATTTTTTTAAACTGAAATTTTATTTAAAAACACATATCACTTACTCAAAACCTAGAAAATACATTCAAACTCTATTGATGAATTATTAAAATGATATATAACTCAACTATGTATTTTGAAATCAGCCACACCTCAGTCTAATATATGTTATGAATGGTATAACATAATGTGGCTATTATTAGTTTATAATTAACATTTTAGTTCAAAATATGTGCCACTCTCTTAAAACCTAGAAAACATTCTCGGATTATCCTGATACTTTAAGGAAAGAATTAATAATTCATTTTGGATGTGTAGGAATCAATATCACATCAAACTGACATAAAATGTGAATGGTATAACTCAATGTTTGTGTTTTTAGTTTAAAATGAAATTTTAGTAAAATGGACATGTGACATACTCGAAACCAAGAAAATGCTTTAAAATTGATTAAATACATTAGGATAATGATCCTTATCTCATTTTTGATGTGTATAAATCAACCAAACAACAATCTAATGCATGATGTGATCAGTGTGAATCAAAGTGTGTTTTTATTTAAAATTATCATTTTAGTTGAAAACACAAGCAACATACTCAAAACTATAAATACACATTCATATTTTTTTGATACGATTGTAAAATGATACACAAATCATTTTTGATAGGTAGGAATCACCAACCCCTCAATTTGATACAAGTGGTGCCTAATATATCTCGAAGTGTATGTTATCGGTTTAAAATTTACATTTTAGTTCAAAAATTGCGCCACTCACTGAAAATAGAGAAAACATTATCTTATTTTTCTAAAACTTTAAGAAAATTATATAAGTCCTTTATGATGTGTAGTAATCAATCACATGTTAGAAAAAATGATGTGACCGATATAACTCAAAGTGTATATTTTCAGTTTAAATTGGCATTTTAATTAAAAGGCATGTGACATACACAAAACAAATAATTTATTTTTATTGTTTTGATACTTTAAGAAAATGATTCTGAAGTGACATGTAGGAATTAACCTCAAATCAATCTAACATGCGATGTGACCGATATGACTCAAAGTGTTTTTTATTTAAAAATGATATGTTAGTTAAAAACACAAGCCACATACTCGAAACTAAGAAAACAAATCCATATTATTTTGATACATTATAAAAATGACCCATCAATCATTTTTTACATGAAAGAATCGTCTACACCTCAATCCAAAAGAGCTTGTTCCCGATATGACTCAAAGTGTTTAAAATATACATTTTAGTTCAAAATGTGTTTCACTCACTAAAAACCATGAAAACAAGTATTAATATTCTTGATAGTTTAGTAAAATTATTCAAAATTCATTTATGATGTGTCAGAATTAGTCTCACTTCAAACTGACACACGATGCGACATGTATGACTAAAAGTGTATTTTTTTAGTTTAAATTTCCATTGTAAGAAAAATGATGTGTGATATACTCAAAACCAATAATATTAATTCATTTTGTTTTGATACTTGAGAGAATTTATCCTTTTTCCAGTTTTTATGGGTAGGAATCAACCTCACATCAAGATAACACATGGTATGACCGGTATGACTTAAACTGTATCTTTTTCATTAAAATTGACATTTTACTTCAAAATGAACATCACATACTGAAAATAAAGAAAACACATTCATATTTTTTTATTAATTTAATAAAAAAATCCATTTGTAATTTTTGATGTGTAGGAATCAACCAAATCATCTATCTGTTACACTATATTCCTTGTATGACTCGAAGTGTTAGTTATTAGTTTCAAATTGGCATTTTTGTTAAAAACGTGTGTCACTCACTAAAAACTAGGAAAATGATCAAATTATCTTGATAAATCATGGAAAATAATCAAAAGACATTTTTATGTGTATGAATATTTCTCAAGTAAAACTGATACATGATGTGACCGATATGACTCAAAGTGCATATTTTCAGTTTAAAATGAAATTTTAGTAAAGAAGAGATGTGAAATTATAAAAAAAATAAGAAAACAAATTCGTATTGTTTTTATACTTTAGTAAATAATCCATATTCCATTTTTAATGTCTTTTAATTAACCATATATCGATTTGATGCATGATGTATTCTGTATAACCCAAACTGCGTTTTTATTTGAAATTGGCATTTCATTTAAAAACACACATCATATAATCACACTAACAAACCACATTGAAATTGTTTTATACATAAGGATAATGATCCATAAATCATTTTTGATGTTTAGTAATTATCCTCAACTAAATCTAATACATGGTGTGCCAGATATTACTTAAAGTGTATGTTTTTAGTTTAATATTAATATTTTTGTTCAAAATAAATGTCACATACTCAAAAAATGCAAAAACACATTCATATTATTTTCATAATTTTGGGAAATAATCATTAAATCATTTGGGATATGTAATAATCCTCCACACATCAATACAATACATGGTGTCACTAATATGTCACCAATGTTGTGGTTTTAGTTTAACAATAAAATTTATTTAATATACTATTTCAAATTTATGTTTAATTTATTTCTTTGTAGTATTGCTAACATAATAATTGTTTTCTTATACAGTTGGATTATGTTTCTCCAATTGTGGTGATTTATTCTGAAACTAATACCATAATCATTCCTTTTTGACAGAGGGTCAGGTTCCCATGACAATTAAATCACTTATGTTGTTGAATGTTTGTGTTAAATTGTACTTGCTAATGTAATTGTACAAAACACTCTTTGAAATTTCAATAATATAGTGTTTTTTCTTTTATTTGTGATTTAATTTTCATTTCAATTATATTATAAATTTTTCATATACTTTTATTTTCTATTATAGTGACCTTTAATTTTTATAGAACATTATAGCAGTATGTCCTTTAATATCTCTATTTCTAGTTCTGATAAAAAGTCCCTTCATCAGTGTTATTCTAATAATGATAATGTGGGCCCCTTTTAATGATGATTTGGACCAAAAAAACTTTTTATCATAGTTAATGGATTTTCATAGTGTTGTATATAGGTTCACCTATATTAGTGATTCCACTACTATAAATAATGCCTTTAGCAAGGATCTAAAAGGGATTTGTAAGACCAAAAAATGCGCTGACATTCAGAATGCCCTTAAAATTCCTAGTCATTTTTCTATGCTATAATTAGTGCTTATAAAGGAAAATACTTATACAGTTTGATATTAATATTAATTCAAATTATAACATAAAAATTAGGGAGAAAATATAAAATTTGATTGAAATAAAATTCAAGACACAAGTATAAGAAAAACAATGATACCGACATTTCAAACGTTGGTTTGTACAATTACATGAGTAAGTACAATTTATCACAAACATTCAAAAACATCAATTGTCATTTGTATTTGATTCCCAGTCCCCAATAATTCTAGTAGTTTCTAAAAAATCCACCAAATCTCAAGAAAAATAATTCACCTATATAAGAAAACAATTTTTATGTTAGTAATACAAAAATGATATAAATAAAACACAAAGTGCCAATTTTAAACTAAAAACATATACATTGATTCATACATGGTACACCATGTATTTTATTGATTTTCAGTTTATTTATAGACATCCAATCAATTTTTTTTCTCAAAAGTATGTTCCCTTGAATTCGATCACTTATGTGGTGATAAAAACTCACTATGAATGTGATGCTGTTCAAGAAAACCTTCTTCTTAAGAACAATCCTTCAACTGTCACACCATTTCTTATTGATATTCAATAATTATCTCAGGGAAAATTGATTAAAACAATATAAGATATAAAATTTAAGAAAAGTAATTAATTAATATTAGATTAATTTTTTAGAAAAAAATTCGATCCTTTTATACATAGTTTTTTCTATGTGATACACGTATTAATCTAAAATGGGAATTATATATTAAAAATATGAACATCGAAAAATTCCAGTCACATCATGTGTCAGATTCATGTGTGGCTAATTTCATCACATAATAAGTTCATTATGGATCATTTTCATAAATTATGAAAATAACTCAAGTTCTTTTTTTTGTTTTGGCCAGTGATGTGTATTTTATACTAAAATTACACCATTATATTGAAAACACACACATTGAGTCATATCAGTCACATTGTGTGTCATATTGATGTTTTTTTGATTATAACACCTCAAATAAATGAATAATTGACAGTATTCCTGTAGATACCCGATGCTTGACGTACATTGACATTACATTACTTTTGCGGAATACTTAGTACATAACAAAAAAACACACACACAAGGACCGTAATAGTTTAGTGTCTTTGGAAACTCGGACGATAATCTTCTAATCGTGGTGAAAGATCTTCAAAATCTCCCATAAAGATCATCCTTTATTTTTTACCTAAAACCTTTCTTTATATCCTGGGGAAAAGAAAACATAAAAGGGTGAGCTCAAATGCTCAGTAAGGGTAAACAAAAGAAATATCAATCACATCATATACATAAGCACATAACTTTTGGAAATCATAACCTGCAAAAGAGATCATAATTTCATAACATGGGGTAAATCATGGAAGTGAAATGTAATCACAATAATCATAACTTAAAACATGAAACTTTGTGGCATTCACACATAATCATAGAGAATCATTTCTTGTTAGTCAAGACTCATTGCCAAGACTATCTTAGTGGACAAAGTCCCTTTCTGAATCGAGTAACCCTCGTTTCAGTCATGTTTTACTGAATCGGTATAACCTACCGTTCCAGCCCTGTCTATCTCATGAGATATAAAATCTTTACCCAATGCATTGGAGGGAGATATAGGTCCCACCCATCTTATAATGAATCCTTTCTTATGTGTGCCACATAATCATAAATCATACATCATAGCGTAACCCATGTAATAAAAATGGGATTCTTAAACAACATGACATCATAAAACAATTCATATAAGATAAAGGAATTCATAAAAATAATTCAATCACAACATGATCAAATCAATGTAATAATAGGGATAAAAACAGAACTCTTTATTATCTTAGATGGAAAATAATTTTGATAAAACACTTGAACTCCATTCTTGAGGAAAATATCCTTTCTTCTTCAAAAACATTTTTCCTTTCATAACATGTCATAAAACTTTAAAAAAAAGAAGTTGATTAAAAATAAACTTGAAAACTTTTAAAGGAAGCTTCTTGGAAATAATGTTTAAAAATCCATTCATGTCGTATAAGTTAAAAAAAACATTCTTCGTACTTTTGTCGGAAAAGTCAAAAAGTACCTCGTACGAAAAACGACAAAAGATTCCTTTCATATCTTTTACTAAAAACTCACCGAAGGGTAAAATTGGATTTAAAAAATTGTAGGTGGATGGAAATAATATTACATATTGAGGAAACATGGATGTGGATGATAAAATACACCCCAGTAAATTCCAAAGTATAAACAATCTCGAATAAAAATGAGATTGTGATATTTCCCTTACCTTAGGTCCGATTTGCTTTGTATGTGTCTGAAGCTCCTGTATAATGGTTTAAATAATGTCATTGACTTATTACAGAATCATATTCATTGTTATGATATCATATATGGTTCACTTATGACATTATATTACCCGTTCTTTTGTAAATTCCATGTTAAAGAAGCGTTTTGGGTAAAATCGTTTCATTTATCGTAGGTGTTTTGACTTGTTGTTCTTGACATTATTATTACTTATATCATGATTTACTTACTTCCAGAATTTAAAATTTTATTTATATATCATATATATTCAGTATATATATATATAATAGATAGATAAATAAAATGAAAAACACCGTTCATGGAGACGGTAGTCCGTACGTACGCATGGACGCTGTTTTCCATTCCTTATTGTCTTGAAATGGAAGTAAGTAGATGACATACATATATATATATATATATATACATAATCCAGTAGCTTTATAATGTCATATATTTCATTATTATTTCTTACATATACTTTATAATCATTCTTAAATGGTTAACATGGAGAATGAATCTCATCGCGTCGTGGAGACGGTAGTCCGTACGTACGCACGAGCGATGATATCATTTTCATAAATATTGAATTGAATCGGAGTGGATTATACAATATATCAGAATCAATATGATTTTTTAATAACTATGTATAGTTATTCTTTACACCATTATACCCATCCATGTAAGGTGGTGGTGGAAAATAGATTACACCACGGCGTGGAGACGATATTCCGTACGTACGCACGCGCAGTGATTTCTTTTTCCGTAGGATGGATAGATGGTGAAATAGGGTTGTTTCATACTTATAATAACATATCAGTATATGAGTGATACTTATGTTATTACTTGATAATGAAACAACCTAAGAAGAAGAAGTGGAAGAAGAAATAAAGATGAAAGAATTGGTAACGGTAATTACCTCTTCTTTGAAGCGCCTCTTTGATACCTCCTCTTAGGGCACTAAAATTGGTCTTTGAGGAAGACCAGAACCTCTAGTATGTTTCTAGGGAAGTGGAGAAGAGATTTTGGCAGGGGTTGGCTGAGCTTGAGTGCTCAAATTGGTGTGAGGAGGAGGGGGAGGAGGTGTCCTTTTATAAGGGAGGAGAGGGGCACCTTAGGAATATCTCAAAATATTATTTTATATTAAAGTCAAAATCGGTTTATAATGGTTCCAAAGGGTCTTATTTCGAAGTTAAAGTGGGGATGGGTCGAAAGCCTATCAACCAATAGGATTTAGACAAGTTTAGGTTATTATTTTAACCTTATCAATTAGATTTAACTCTAAGTTAAATAATTTAACTTTTACCGTGTCTTTTTGTTTTCTTTCACTATATGGTTAATATACTTACTATAACATTCCAAAAGAACCCCAAATTGTATATTATTAATAAATATATCCTTATCTAAGTCATTTGGCCGAACCTTAGATTTTTAGGAATAAAATAAAAATTAATAATATAATATTTGATTTAAAAACTATTTTGTGTCAATTTTGACACTATTTGATATATGATTTTTGTGAAAGTCATAACAGAATTATATGTTCGAAACAAGTTGATTAAATCAACACTAATATATCATAGTAACCTATAAAATTAGTTTAAGTCATAAAAAGTCTCAAATTACATTCATTTGAGCATTTATAACATCAATTATGTTAATATTTCCTTAAAAGGGTAATTACTGCATCATCGTTGTGTCATAAATAAATCAATTTATTTAAAGTCTAAAAATTATAAATAAAATACCATTATGTAGGAAATCTTTTTAGCTTTCTAATGAATATTTATAGTCTAATTTATCTTATGTATAACCCCATATTAAAAATGTTTTAGTTATTAAACTTTGATTTTAACTATTTTAACTATTCATTAAATAATATAATATTAAATGTCATAATCTAATCCAAGTGGACCTAAATGGTCATATTATATTCATAAGGTTGTCTTTGGTCGAATTAAACTTATCCAATAGAATTAGGACATGTGTTAGGGTAATAGTAATATCATATTTACCCTTAGTTACCCTATTTACTATTAACCGTGGTAAAAAAAAGTAAAAAGTTACTATTCACCAAAAATTATTTTCATCTCATTGAACCACATTTTACTTACTGACATCAACCGTGTCTCTCGGATTTTTGAAATTCCATTCACAGAAGCGGTAAAATTAAGATTTATGAAGAAATTAATTTTTTTTAACTACCACTTAGTAGTTTCACTATTCATCAAAAATTGATGTTTTTCAGAACAATGCCAAAATTTCATCCTAAGCTATATTTCATATTCCGAATTCAAAAATGATGTCTATTTTTCCAAATTCATAACATAGAAGTTGCATTAATTAATTCTATAATTAAATCCCGCTGTTAAAACAAATAGCGTGTTTTTAAGAAACAATATCTATCAAAAGATTGACACTAGTTTATAACTGGTTTAAATGTGAAATTACATCCAATGTCCAAAATTGTATTAAATTGTAAAAATATATTCTAAATACACTTTAAAAACACTCTAATTATCAATATTAATTATTTCGATTAAAAAATTTGTTTTTAATTAAAATTTAGTAATTTTCACTATTCATCAGAATATGAAAGTTATCCGAAATGTACCAAAATTTCACCTTAGGCTAAATTCGATATTCCGAATCCAAAAATGAAATCCATTTTGAAAAATAAAATTTACAAAATTTCAAAAAGTGGTTATTACTATTCATAATGGCTAGTTTTAATAACATTTTAATAGCATATCGCTGTTTAGTGAAACTCGTTATTGCGTACTACACACGCTATCGAGGAAGGTCGTGATTGCGTGTAATGCAAGGAAAGTCAAGGATGCGTGTTGTTCAAGCTCCTTTTGGTGTAGCGTACAACACAAGACTTTAATAAAATTAAAAAGAATATTTTTTATAAAATCTTGGGCTGTTACATTCTACCCCCCTTAAAATGAATTTCGCCCTCGAAATTCGTCGGGGTTATAAATGGTTTACTATTCGAAAGTTTCTTTAATAGAAACCCACATCGTAAAAAGGAATATCAAAACCAATCTTTAAAAACAAAAGTATGAAACGTAACGGTTACCCAAATAAACTAATCATTGGGTTTCCACATAGGTGAAAATATGGATATGGAAGAGAAATCTAACCATCATGTTCTGATGGAGAGTGGTAGAGAACATGGCTATGGGAAAGCCAGTAATCACAAATCCATAGATTTGTGATGATATAAGGTACCATCTGATTCATCAGGTATAAGATCACTAGGACAACATTTTTGGTTTTCAAGATCATTTCCCTAAAGTTGAAAATTTGAATTAGAATAAATACTTACTTTATTTTGGTACAATCTCACTGTTGTTCGTGCCTTGAACAATTTCCACTTCATCTCTTAAATAAATGAAGTTGAATTTGTTATTCATGAAGTGTTAGCAGATCATGTGATAGAATGACGAGTCATTCCATCTGTCTCAAACAAAAGGTTAGCAAAAATTATATGCATAAGTCGATCTATAGTGAGATTAATCATATATGGTTCCTAAAATGGACTTATACTTCATATATCATACTGCTTAATATAATAAAACTAGTTTCTAATAAACAAGGACTTCCTGTAGGCCAGTGGTAGGCGATAAAGGCCAGTCGCACTTCGGTTGTGGGTTCGATTCCCACAGCCTTGTCCGAAGTGATGGGCTGTCGCCCGTCCTGCAGGTTGTCCTTTTTCCAAAACTATATAACATCCCATCAATAATATCGGAAAAACAAACAATACTAACTTATGTCCAACATAATCCATTCCAATCTTTTAGGCTTATCCATAATACTGCAGTCGACTCTCATAATATAGTGAAAACGATTCTCAGAGACTTAATACCATCGTTGATCCCCATATATCATAATATATGTTTTGTTGGTCACATTCCAAATATTCAAAGGCCTTAATCACGTATTCTCTTGAATACCCATTGAACCTTATTGAAAACATGAATTCTATTAAAAGCTAACTCTTTCCACATACCAAAATCCTCAAAATTCTATATACTCAAACCATGATATCACTTAGTCCTTATATCAATCATGAGCTCATGAATACTATCAAACATTTAATTTTCTCCTTATCCCTTAATTATGCGCATATCATCTACATTCCAAAAATATCTGAATAACCTTTCATGGATACTGGTAACATTAATCAGACAACAGTGTAACAATCCTTAGATGTCTTTTTATTCTATAGTACAACATTACACTTGATAAACATGTAATCATTCCACTACCTTCTTAAACCATTGATCGAGCTTCAACATTTCTTTCATCTCACATATCATTTGTAGTTTCTTCATCATCATCAACATAAATACTTCCCATACGACCATACTGATTCTCTTCATGAGACTTTCCCTTAGGGCATTGGTTTGCATAATGCCCGTACATTACACATTTAAAACATTTAACCATTGTTGATGTCGTAGCAATACCATTATCCTCATCCATGGTGTTAACTGAACCTTTTCCTTTGCACTTACTTGCTTTGTGTCCTTCTTTTCCACACCCAAAGCATCTTCCAGTTCCTTTGAAACATTCTCCTTGATGCCTCTTCCCACATGATTTACATAGGGGAAATTGAACTTTCTTTCCTCTATGATCACCATGAAAGTCCATCTTTCTCTTATTAGCCGAGTCAGGAAACTTACCAAATTTTACTTTATTGATCATATTATGAGATTGCTGATTCGGCATAATAATGATTTTTGGACTTCCAAATCCCATTTCATTATGAAGAATATCATTCCATTGTCCATCATATCCTCCATTATCGTGAATCATCTTGTTTCCAGCCATTTTCTAAAACCCAAAAAAAATAGTGTGAGAGGAAAAAATCATGCTAGGGAAATCAACATAATAAAGGGGGAGTACCTTCAATATCTAACATCTTAGGTTTAATTCTATGATCGTTAGCATAGTTCTAGTACTATAACCTATACATATACTTAACCTTAGGGACATCCCTAGACATACCGTAGAAATATCTCTAGGGATCTCACTACCGTTTTTGCATCCTAGTTTCCAAAGGTTGACTAAACCTTTCCTCTGATACCAACTGTAGAGACCCGATGCTTGACGTACATTGACATTACATTACTTTTGCGGAATACTTAGTACATAACAAAAAAACACACACACAAGGACCGTAATAGTTTAATGTCTTTGGAAACTTGGACGATAATCTTCTAATCGTGGTGAAAGATCTTCAAAATCTCCCATAAAGATCATCCTTTATTTTTTACCTAAAACCTTTATTTATATCCTGGGGAAAAGAAAACATAAAAGGGTGAGCTCAAATGCTCAGTAAGGGTAAACAAAAGAAATATCAATCACATCATATACATAAGCACATAACTTTTGGAAATCATAACCTGCAAAAGAGATCATAATTTCATAACATGGGGTAAATCATGGAAGTGAAATGTAATCACAATAATCATAACTTAAAACATGAAACTTTGTGGCATTCACACATAATCATAGAGAATCATTTCTTGTTAGTCAAGACTCATTGCCAAGACTATCTTAGTGGACAAAGTCCTTTTCTGAATCGAGTAACCCTCGTTTCAGTCATGTTTTACTGAATCGGTATAACCTACCGTTCCAGCCCTGTCTATCTCATGAGATATAAAATCTTTACCCAATGAATTGGAGGGAGATATAGGTCCCACCCATCTTATAATGAATCCTTTCTTATGTGTGCCACATAATCATAAATCATACATCATAGCGTAACCCATGTAATAAAAATGGGATTCTTAAACAACATGACATCATAAAACAATTCATATAAGATAAAGGAATTCATAAAAATAATTCCATCACAACATGATCAAATCAATGTAATAATAGGGATTCAAAACAGAACTCTTTATTATCTTAGATGGAAAATAATTTTGATAAAACACTTGAACTCCATTCTTGAGGAAAATATCCTTTCTTCTTCAATTTTTTTTTCCTTTCATAACATGTCATAAAACTTTAAAATAAAAGAAGTTGATTAAAAATAAACTTGAAAACTTTTAAAGGAAGCTTCTTGGAAATAATGTTTAAAAATCCATTCATGTCGTATAAGTTAAAAAAAAACATTCTTCGTACTTTTGTCGGAAAAGTCAAAAAGTACCTCGTACGAAAAACGACAAAAGATTCCTTTCATATCTTTTACTAAAAACTCACCGAAGGGTAAAATTGGATTTAAAAAATTGTAGGTGGATGGAAATAATATTACATATTGAGGAAACATGTATGTGGATGATAAAATACACCCCAGTAAATGCCAAAGTATAAACAATCTCGAATAAAAATGAGATTGTGATATTTCCCTTACCTTAGGTCCGATTTGCTTTGTATGTGTCCGAAGCTCCTGTATAATGGTTTACATAATGTCATTGACTTATTACAGAATCATATTCATTGTTATGATATCATATATGGTTCACTTATGACATTATATTACCCGTTCTTTTGTAAATTCCATGTTAAAGAAGCGTTTTGGGTAAAATCGTTTCATTTATCGTAGGTGTTTTGACTTGTTGTTCTTGACATTATTATTACTTATATCATGATTTACTTACTTCCAGAATATAAAATTTGATTTATATATCATATATATTCAGTATATATATATATAATAGATAGATAAATAAAATGAAAAACACCGTTCATGGAGACGGTAGTCCGTACGTACGCATGAACCTTGTTTTCCATTCCATATTGTCTTGAAATGGAAGTAAGTAGATGACATACATATATATATATATATACATAATCCAGTAGCTTTATAATGTCATATATTTCATTATTATTTCTTATATATACTTTATAATCATTCTTAAATGGTTAACATGGAGAATGAATCTCATCGCGTCGTGGAGACGGTAGTCCGTACGTACGCACGAGCGATGATATCATTTTCATAAATATTGAATTGAATAGGAGTGGATTATACAATATATCAGAATCAATATGATTTTGTAATAACTATGTATAGTTATTCTTTACACCATTATACCCATCCATGTATGGTGGTGGTGGAAAATAGATTACACCACGGCGTGGAGACGATATTCCGTACGCACGCAAGCGCAGTGATTTCTTTTTCCGTAGGATGGATAGATGGTGAAATAGGGTTGTTTCATACTTATAATAACATATCAGTATATGAGTGATACTGATGTTATTACTTGATAATGAAACAACCTAAGAAGAAGAAGTGGAAGAAGAAATAAAGATGAAAGAATTGGTAACGGTAATTACCTCTTCTTTGAAGCGCCTCTTTGAGACCTCCTCTTAGGGCACTAAAATTGGTCTTTGAGGAAGACCAGAACCTCTAGGATGTTTCTAGGGAAGTGGAGAAGAGATTTCGGCAGGGGTTGGCTGAGCTTGAGTGCTCAAATTGGTGTGAGGAGGAGGGGGAGGAGGTGTCCTTTTATAAGGGAGGAGAGGGGCACCTTAGGAATATCTCAAAATATTATTTTATATTAAAGTCAAAATCGGTTTATAATGGTTCCAAAGGGTCTTATTTCGAAGTTAAAGTGGGGATGGGTCGAAATCCTATCAACCAATAGGATTTAGACAAGTTTAGGTTATTATTTTAACCTTATCAATTAGATTTAACTCTAAGTTAAATAATTTAACTTTTACCGTGTCTTTTTGTTTTCTTTCAATATATGGTTAATATACTTACTATAACATGCGAAAAGAACCCCAAATTGTATATTATTAATAAATATATCCTTATCTAAGTCATTTGGACGAACCTTAGATTTTTAGGAATAAAATAAAAATTAATAATATAATATTTGATTTAAAAACTATTTTGTGTCAATTTTGACACTATTTGATATATGATTTTTGTGAAAGTCATAAAAGAATTATATGTTCGAACCAAGTTGATTAAATCAACACTAATATATCATAGTAACCTAGAAAATTATTTTAAGTCATAAAAAGTCTCAAATTACATTCATTTGAGCATTTATAACATCAATTATGTTAATATTTCCTTAAAAGGGTAATTACTGCATCATCGTTGTGTCATAAATAAATAAATTTATTTAAAGTCTAAAAATTATAAATAAAATATCATTATGTAGGAAATCTTTTTAGCTTTCTAATGAATATTTATAGTCTAATTTATCTTATGTATAACCCCATATTAAAAATGTTTTAGTTATTAAACTTTGATTTTAACTATTTTAACTATTCATTAAATAATATAATATTAAATGTCATAATCTAATCCAAGTGGACCTAAATGGTCTTATTATATTCATAAGGTTGTCTTTGGTCGAATTACACTTATCCAATAGAATTAGGACATGTGTTAGGGTAATAGTAATATCATATTTACCCTTAGTTACCCTATTTACTATTAACCGTGGTAAAAAAAAGTAAAAAGTTACTATTCACCAAAAATTATTTTCATCTCATTGAACCACATTTTACTTACTGACATCAACCATGTCTCTCGGATTTTTGAAATTCCATTCACAGAAGCGGTAAAATTAAGATTTATGAAGAAATTAATTTTTTTTAACTACCACTTAGTAGTTTCACTATTCATCAAAAATTGATGTTTTTCAGAACAATGCCAAAATTTCATCCTAAGCTATATTTCATATTCCGAATTCAAAAATGAAGTCTATTTTTCCAAATTCATAACATAGAAGTTGCATTAATTAATTCTATAATTAAATCCCGCTGTTAAAACAAATAGCGTGTTTTTAAGAAACAATATCTATCAAAAGATTGACACTAGTTTATAACTGGTTTAAATGTGAAATTACATCCAATGTCCAACATTGTATTAAATTGTAAAAATATATTCTAAATACACTTTAAAAACACTCTAATTATCAATATTAATTATTTCGATTAAAAAAGTTGTTTTTAATTAAAATTTAGTAATTTTCACTATTCATCAGAATATGAAAGTTATCCGAAATGTACCAAAATTTCACCTTAGGCTAAATTCGATATTCCAAATCCAAAAATGAAATCCATTTTGAAAAATAAAATTTACAAAATTTCAAAAAGTGGTTATTACTATTCATAACGGCTAGTTTTAATAACATTTTAATAGCATATCGCTGTTTAGTGAATCTCGTTATTGCGTACTACACACGCTATCGAGGAAGGTCGTGATTGCGTGTAATGCAAGGCAAGTCAAGGATGCGTGTTGTGCAAGCTCCTTTTGGTGTAGCGTACAACACAAGACTTTAATAAAATTAAAAAGAATATTTTTTATAAAATCTTGGGCTGTTACAATTCCTACAATTTTAAAATAATCCAAACTCATGTTTTTAATTTTTTCTATTTAATGTTTTTTAAAACTAAAACAGTAGTTTTGAATTGAAAATACACACATTGTGTCATATCGACCATATCATGTGTTGGAGTGATGTGATGTCAATTCCTACACATAAAAAATTAATTTCAGCCCATTTTATTAAATTTTAAAAACATTTCTAGATAGGCTTCTAAGTTTTTGTGATATAACACATGATTTAAAATACAATAACACTTTTTTATTGAAACCATGCACATTGAGTCATACCGACCAAATAGGTTGTCAAATTGATGTGTGGTCAATTACTACACATGAATAACGAATTAATGATCATTTTCTAAATCTTGAAAATAATCCGACTTCATTTTACTAGTTTTGGATATTCTAAGTGTGTCTTAAACTACAATGAAACTTTTATACTGAAAACATGAACTTCATATCATATCGACCACATCACGTTTCAGATTTTTGTGTGGTCAATTCCTACATATTAAAAATTATTTATGGATTGTCTTAATAATTTTTTAAAGTAATCCAAGAATATTTTCTTAGTTTTGGATATGTGATGGGTTGTAAACTAAAATGAATCTTTTTTTTATTATACTCCCATAATTCGAGTCATACCAGTCACATCATGTGTGGAATTGGAGTTTGGTCAATTCCTACATGTGTTAATTGAATTAGTAATCATTTTTATAAATTTTGAAAACAATATGTGCTTGTTTCTATAGTTTTGGTGATGTGAAATGTGTTTTAAAATAAGATAACACTTTTATAAAGAAAATACACACTTTGAGTCACACCAACCACATCAGGTGTCATATAGATATGTGATTGATTAATATACATTAGAAATTAATTATCAATAATTTTCTTTAAACATTAAATTAATATAAGGTCATTTTCTCAGTTTTTGTGATTTCACAAGTGTTTGGAACTAAAATGACACTTTTGTATTGAAAAAACATAGTTTGGGACATACCGATCACATTGATTTTCATAATGAAATGTGGTCAATTCGTACACATCAAAAATGAATTGTGGTTAATTTTTATAAATTTTTTAAATAAACCAATTTCATTTTCTCAATTTTTTTCTATGTGATGATTTCTAAACTAAAATGAAACTCTTATATTGAAAACATGTACTTCAAGTCATACTGATCACATCATGTATTGGATCAATATACTATCTATTCCTTCATGTTAAAAAATAAATGTGGATTGTTTTCCTATTGTTTGAAAATAGTATAATCTCATTTTCTCATATTTGGTGATTTGACATGTGTTTTTAACCAAAATTAAATTCTTGTATTGAAAACATGAACTACGAGTCATATCGACCACACCGGGTTTTTTTTGATATGTGTTCAATTATTAAATGTAAAAAATTAATTATCAATCATTCTTAAATTTTTTTAAAAAAATTCACAAATTTTTCTCAGTTTTGATGATGTCATGCATGTATTAAACTAAAATGACACTTTTATATTGAAAATAAAAAATTTAAATTATATTGGTCACATCATGTATCATTTTTTTGGTTGATTCATACACATCAATAATTAATTAGGGATTGTTTTGCTTTTGTTTGAAAGAAATATGATCTTGTTTTTTCATTTTTGGCAATTTCATATGTGTTTTAAACTAAAGGGGAACTTTTGTATTGAAAACACACACATAAAGTCATACTGATGACATCAGGTATCAAATTTACATGTGGTAAATTAGTATACATCAAAAATTAATTTTGGATTATTTTCCTAAATTTTAAAAATAATATGAGCTTAGTTTCTCAATTTTGGGCATTTGATGCGCAATTTAAAAAAATTTACATTTTTTATTAAAAATATGAAATTTGAGTCATACTGGCCCAATCATGTTTTGAATTAATGTGTGGTCAATTCCAACACGGAAAAATTGATTTATGGATCATTTTTCAAAATATTGAAATCAATATGAGCTCATTAATTAGATTTTCTATGTAATGCATGTTTTAAATTAAAATGACACTTTTATGTTTAAAATTTATAATTAGAGTCATACATACCACATCATGTGTCATATTGATGTGTTGTGGATTTCTACATGTCACAAATCAATTATGGATTGTTTTCCTAAATTATGAAAACATTCTAAGATTGTTTCCTCAATTTTGGATATGGGTTGTGATTAGTGTAAAATGATATTTTAATATTAAAACACATTCTTCAATTCATACACACCATATTATGTGTTAAATTTATTTTTTTACTATTACTAGATGTGAAAAACTAATTATGGATCATTTTACAAATGTTTGAAAATAATCTGAGATCATTTTCATGGTTTTGGTGATGTTACATGCCCATTAAACAAAAATGCCCCTTTTATATTCCAAACACACACATTGAGTCATACCAACCAGATTCGCTATCAGATTGATGTGTAATCCATTCCTAAACAACAAAAATTACATGTGGATCACTAAACTAAAGTATCAAATTTTTTTTTAATTTTTAACATGTGACATGTGTTTTAATCTAATGAGTAAATTTAATAAACAATTATCAGTTACAAATTATAATGAAAATAACTAGAAAATGTAGATAAATTTATTATAATAATAAAAAAATAAGTTTTAAGAATTCACCTATTAATGATTTGTATATCAATTATGAAACTGTGTATTCTACCCATTCAATTATAAACAAATATATTTCCTCCATTACGCTTTTCCATTAGAAATAGATAAAAATTATAGATAAGCATTTTGATGTTAATGATTCACATACCATGTATATCTCTAAGGTTATATCCCATACTAGATCAAAAAAATAATAGGTAATCACTTAAATTTGATGTCCAAAAATATAATGACACTATGTACTCTTTCCAATCCTCTCTAAACAATTTTACTTCTTCTTTCACAATAGGAATTTATGTTAATTATGATGGTCTATTTGAAACATATTATCGTTGCAAATGACTTTTTGGGATGGGTGTCCATCACAAATAGACCTTCGTGGAAGAAGGCATCTCAAATATAATTATTTTTTAATGTTCGTCAAAGAATCCATTTTTTGTGATGGATATATAACCCATCACAATAAAACCCAATATAGTATTTATAATCCTTTTGTGACGATCCGTCACAAATAGAATTATAAAAAATGGGAAAAAATTATTTATAAATAATATTAATATTATAAATACTTAAAAATTATTAAAAAATATTTTAAAAAATTAAAACAGAGATAAAATTAATATATCATTTAAAATAAAATATTCCTATCATAAAATATTACAAAATATTAATAAAATATTAAATAATAATAATGTGGCATTAGGTAGAGGAGGATCAATCGACGAGACAGGGAGAGGAAAATCCATGCCTACAGCACATGCAATTCACCACATATACTCTCTCATTTCCTCATCTCTCAAATGATGTTTCTCACACTCCTCCTCCCTCTGCTTCGATATCTACTGTATCATTTCATCACGAGCTTGCAACCTCTACTCATAATGGGATGTGGAAGATGGAATTGATAACAAATCTCCATGGGCTCAATTATCAACCACAAATGGTATCGAATAAGTACCATAATAACTAATAGGTGTTAGTTGAGAACTAATACTAATCACTCAACCTTTCTCGACACCCTACAAAGTCACCTATATCCAATCCCCCTCATCGAAACCCGAATCAGAAGTGAATTCTTATTCAGTCTCAGCTTGACTCTCCAGGGAATGAGAAGTCTCAACCTTATATGTTTCCTTTAAATATAATGAAAAATTAGAGTAACAATAAAATTAATATTGATGACATTTTTCAAAATTAATTCACTAACCCTGACATGATGCTATCATTCACCTACAACTTCTTCTATACAGGGATCGAGATACATATTCTTATAAAATTCAAACTCTATTAAATATGGGTCAGTAGTGACCTATAAAATATAACAATCATGTTATTGTAAAAATAAATATAAATTAATAAATAATATCACATACCATATGTCATTGATGTATTCCATATGTATAACTCCAAGCCCTACGGGTGACCTCTTTCCTCCCTTGGTGTTAATGTCCATACGGTAACCTCCTCATAAAAGTATCTTCTATCTGAAAGGAGAACAACCCATCCCATACCTGAGATAACATATAATCAGGATGATGGGAGACACAAGACTGATCGAAGATGGCAGTAAAAGATTTATCTATAGCATGCTTTATGATGTTGTATAGAAACTGAAGAATGTTCTTGTGTATACATGTGTCCCATCACATTCAAAAATGAAATCTCCGACTATCAGAAATCATAGATAATAATATTTGTAATACAATTAAAAAATATGTTAGTAATTAAATAAATTTTAAAAAATAGTATTTTATTTAATAACTTACAATTTAGTGGTCGAAATTTTAGACACACAATGTGATGGGTACCCGGTCCCATGACACCCGTGGCTCGGAAAAATAATTTCTCAGAATCGCACCATCTTGGCCAATTGATGAATACAAAAAACTATGAAAATTGAAACAAATATAAAATCCTAAAAAAATTATAAAAATTAATACACACAGTTAATATATAATAAACTTCTAATTAAAAAAATTAACATACCTTTGTAAATGAGGATCAAAATCAACAGATGGACATATCACTATAATAGGATCCAAAATCAATAATCGAGCAAGAACATGCCCCCTCCAAGTAGGAGCACCATCCTAAGGAGGAGGAGCTGAATCAATCACATCATCTGGAAGTTCGACATTAGTGAGAGAATGTAATAAATAATCATGAGGATCATCTATATCGTTTTGAAACAAATATTCTCACCGGTAATAGATTGTTCAAACATAAATGAAATATAAAAAAATAATGAATGTTAGAAAAAAATAACGTTATGTGTAATAGATTATTAATACAAATATGAAATTAGAAAAACTAAAAAATATCTGAAAATGGTACAAACATATAACTAAAGACAGGAATATAATACATCAATCATCATCTTTGTCAACATTTTCATCAACATCAATTTCTTCATCATCATCTTCAGTATTGTCAACTTCTATATAACATTCAGTTTCATCATCCCTTATTACATCATCAAAATTATCTATAACACCAGCCATAAACTGAAGGATTTCATCATCTATATTTATATCTCATCAGGTAAGAGATATATTTTTGGATTATTCTTGATAAATTTAAATTTTCTGCACTTCCACAAAAAAAATTTCATTTTTAATAAACCAATTTTCACATGATTTCATTTTTACCACACTCCACAAACCCATAAAATCTATTGAAACATCACAGTAATTTGAATAGTAAATTTGATGTGATTTATGTGCCAATATAAATGGTAAATTTTATGCAAGAATAATTTTATATTTAATTCCAATGACTCTATGTCATGGATGACCTCACAACCCCCAATCAGTATCAAACTAATTAAATTTAAAAACTGTAACATAATTTGGCCCCATATAAAATAACTCAATAATTTTATCTAGAATACCATAAATGTCAACTTCACTTTCCTTATGATGGTATCCTTTCAAATTAACACCACTATTCATTAATTTCCTTGAATCACCATATAAGCATTTATAGAATTTAAATCCATTAACCCCTTACCAAATATAATATTTTACCAATTTTGATGGATGATTTTTTATCACACATAATCGACTGTCAATATTATTTTCATGTTGTGTTACCTATAAACAATAAAAATTAATAATAATATTTGTCATTGAAAAATTGATTTATTTTTCCATCGAAATAAAATTTACATACTAGACTTTTGAAACTAATATGGAAAATTGTATTACTGACATTCATCAAGAGATGCAGATAAAATTTGTGGAATTTTTTTTCATATGGTCATCATATAGTCTACAAAAAGTTTAATTTAAATAATAAGACCTTTTATAAATATTTAATGAAATAATAAAAAAGTAGTACTTATTAAAAAAATCATATCATTTATTTACAATCCATTAGAATATAAGTATATGCTCTGTGCATTTCTTCATCACTAACCCATTGCTCATGATAACCACTAAAACCATGCTTGAGCTGATTAAAAACTAACATCAAATTTTCTGTGACATCATCAACAATTGTCTCAATATGAACCACCTAATTATGTTTTAAAGGACATTCTGACTCAAAATAACAAGAACAGAAATTATAAATTTCGTCATACAAGTATGATTCTATAATCAACCTTTCAATTAATGATTTATTACATAATTTATTCATTAATGTTTTCATACATCTCTCAAATGGATACATCCATTGGAATTCTATCAGACCTCCACATTTAGCTTCATATGGTGAACACAATATTAAATGTTCCATGAAATCAAAGAAGATATGTGGTAATATTTTCTATAATTTATATAAAGTAATAAAAAAAATATTTTTATAAGAAATTAAATTCATTTTAATCCTATGATTCCGCAAAAATATCTCAAAAAAATGATTTTTTCAGTCAAAATATCTTTGAATGAATAATTTATCAGCCATCTAAGGCCAATAGTTAGTTATATTTCAATTATGACATGACAATCACAACTTTTTAACCCCATAATATGCCCATTTATAATGCAACGAGACAAAATATAAGTATAAATATTTGGTAACCTCAAATATCTAATCCATTTATTGAATAATACATAGTTTTCTTTATTATGTGAGTAAGATGTTTTTGGATTCATTAATTTCTGTGATATTTCATCTTCAAATAATACAAGTTCAGGACATCTGCAAATCTTCGCATGATTTAGCCACATATTTACATTACCTTATATATTACCAGGTGTGTCCAACAATGTATAAAACATGTTATCAAAAAAATTCTTCTCAATATGAATTACATGTAACATGTGATGAACTGAAAAATTAGACCAATATGGGAAGGTCAATTTTTTCCACTTTATCCAATTATGATCTCTCTAAAAAAATTTATCTTTTTTATTGTTCATGGATTCTTAAAAAGTAACATGAGGTAATGTAGAGGCAACAGATTTTACCTGATTACCTAAGATCAGAGCTGGAGGTGCATCTATTTCTATTCAACATTCTGTAAAATTAACTCTGGGTATTCAAAAAGGGTGATCTAAAGGAAGAAATCTCTGATAGCATTCAAAAGAACTAACCTCTATCCCTTTACAAATCATAAATGTTTTTTCTCATCCATGCAATAAAGACATGATTTTATACCATTTGTGATCCATCCAGATAACATACAATATGCCAGAAAGACACTGCTCATCCATATTAATGAAACTATTAATATAAAACTTTGATTTGTTGTTATATCAAAAGTAGTCCCACCATTGTTCTGTAATGATATAAACTCATCAATTATTGGTTTCAAATAAATATAAATATTCTTCTTTCGATATCCAGGAATTAATAGAATGAAACATATATGGTTCTTTCATCAAAAAACCAAGGAGGCTTGTTATAAAAATTAATGAAAATAGGCTAACAAGAATATTGAATGTTGTAAGCACCAAATGAAAAAAACCATTAGTAGAAAGGCCCAACCATATGTTATGAGGTTATCTAGAAAAAGAAGGATGAGTCTGATCAAAATTTTTCCATGAGTCACCATCAAATAGATGAGTTATGATTTCTATGATAGAAATATTTGATTTATGCCATGTCATAAATCCAACTATGCTATGAGACATATATAAACAATGTAAATGAGGTGTAATTCGAAAATATCTCCTTAGTTTGATGGGAACATTGTAATTTCCTTGTTGTGTCTCTTTATAGTTCAATTCTCCATATGTTGTACAATTATCCAAATATTAATATTCACCATAACATAAGATGCATTCATTTTAACATGAATTGATCTTCTCATAACTTAGAACCTAATTATGAGCCAACCTTTTAATTTCATAGAAACATGCGGGAAATGCATTTCCATTAGGAAACAATGACTTATCCATAGATAAAATCTGATTGAAATAATAATTAAACATTCCAAAATATGATTTAATAGCCCTCAATTTTGTAAAATCTTTATGTTTTCTCATTTGGCTTATTGGATATTTGTCCTTCTCATCAGATTGAAATAAATTATAAAACTAAGAAGGTTAAGATTCAAGATTTGGAATTTCATTATAAGTTGTTGTTTCATGATTATATGGACCAACTACCACATGTATTAAATTCTAAAATGATGGATCTGGAACCAGAAAATTCGTATTTTCTACTGAACTCTTTTCACTATGTTGATACCAAAATATATAGTCTTTTCAAAAGTTGAAACAAAATAATTGACGTTCGAAGTTAAAAAATGTTTTGGTTATCCTAAGACCACATTTCATACACAAAAATTTAATTATTCCGTTATAAAAAAATCTAAATTTGATGATGAAAATGATATAAATGCTTTAATACCATCAGTATAGACATTGTAGAGACCCAAAGCTTAACATACATGGACATTACATTACTTTTGCGGAATACTTAGTACATAACAAAAACAGACACACAAGCACCGTAATAGTTTAGTGTCTTTGGAAACTCAGAATATAATCTTCTAATCATGGTGAAAGATCTTCAACATCTCCCTTAATGTTCTTCCCATTTTTTTCTTACCTAAAACCTTTATTTATATCCTGGGGAAAAGAAAACATAAAATGGGTGAGCTCAAATGCCCAGTAAGGGTAAACATAGAGAACATAAAACAATCCATAAACATTTGAATGCAAAAACTTGAACATAAAATCTAAACATCAAAATCTTGAGCAAAGACATGAATCTTGGAAGTACCTAAGGAATATATCATAATGGAACATCAACCATGATAAAATATAATGGGAATAAAAGATGTAATTGTGGAAACCATTCAGCACATGTTATGACTTCCATAGTAGCCAAGGCATTGCTGCCAAGACCATCTTAGTGGACAAAGTCCCTTTCTGAATCGAGTTCACTCCTCGTTTCAGTCCTGTAACACTGAAATGGATTAACTTACCATTCCAGCCATGTCTTTCTCATGAGATATAAATCGTTACCCAATGCATTGGAGGGAGATATTGGTCCCACCCATCTCATAATGAAATCATTATTACTTGTGCCACAAAATAAATATAAAACATTCATCATAACCCAATGAATAAAATGAGTTTCATAAATATCATACCATCATCTCATAATCCATATAAAACAAATGGACATTTCATCATAAGAAAAGTGAAACCATGTAAATCATAGAGACATTAAACTTGAAACATACACATATGAAATAATGTCATCTTAGATGGAAAATGGTTTCGATAAAACTTTTGAAATTAATTCTTGAGGAAAATATACTTTCTTCTTCAAAATCATTTTATTTTCACAAAATTCCATGAACTTTTAAAATAAAAGTATTTTTTTTTGAAAATAGTCATAAAATCTTTTAAAGTAAGCTTCATGAAAATGAGGCGTTATGAAACTGTAAAAAATATGTTTACGCCGTATAAGTTAAAAATAACATTCTTCTCGTACTTTTTTCGGAAAAGTCAAAAAGTACCTCGTATGGTAATCAAAAAAAAGATTCCTTACATACCATGTAGTAAAAGACAAAAATGGGAAAAAAAGGAATTTAAACATACATGAATTTTTTTTATAAAACTTGGACATTGATGATAAATATTACCCCAGTAAATACTTACGTATAAGCAATCTCGGATAGAAAACAATTGAGATTGCAACATTATCCCTTACCTTAGGTCCAATATGCTTCATACATTTCTGAACCTCCTGTATAATGATTTAAATAATTTCATTGACTTATTACAGACCCATATTCATTGTTATTATATCATATATGGTTCACTTATGACTTTATATTACCAATTCTTTTGTAAGTTCCATGTTAAAGCTGAGTTTTGGGTTAAATCATTTTATTTATCGTACATGTTTGGACTTGTTGTTCTTGATATTATTACTTATATCCTGATTTACTTAATTCGATAATGTAAAACATGATTTATATATAATATATATTCAGTATATACATATATATATATTATAGATCTATTAAATGGAATGAAATACACAGTTCATGGAGACGGTAGGCCATACGTACGCATGAACGCTGTTTTTGTTTCCTTCTTGAATTGAATGAAATTAAGTAGATGAAATACATATATATACACATAAATCCAGTATCATTATTATGTCATATATTTCATGATTACTTATTATATATACTTTATAATCATTCATGAATGGTTAACATGGAGAATGAATCTCATCGCGTCATGGAGACGGTAGTCCGTACGTACGCACGAGCGATGATATCATTCCTATAAATATTGAATAGAATTGGAGTGGATGGTATAATATATCAGAATCAGTATGATTTTATAATAACCATATATAGTAATTATTTACACCATTATACCCATCCATGTAAGGTGTTGGTGGAAAAGCAGATTACACCACGGCGTGGAGACGGTATTCTGTACGTACGCACATGCGGTGATTTTGTTTTCCGTAGGATGGATAGAAGGTGAATAGGGTTGTTTCATATTTATAATAACATATCAGTATATGAGGGATACTAACATTATTACTTCATAAAGAAACAACTAAAGAAGAACATGTAGAAGAATAAATAAAGTTGAAATAATCGGTAACAGATATTACCTCTTCTTTCGACATGCCTTTTTGAAACCTCCTCTTAGGGCCCTAAGATTGGTCTTTGAAGAAGACCAAAACCTCTAGGATGTTCCTAGGGAAGTGGAGAAGAGAAATTGGCAGGGTTTGGCCAAGATTGAATGCTCAATGTGGTGTGACGAAGAGAGGGAGGAGGTGCCCTTTTATAAGGGAGGAGAGTGGAACCTTTGGAAAAACTCAAAATATTATTTTATAATAAAGCCATATTTGGTTTATAATAGCTCCAAATTGAGTTATTTCGAAGCTAATGTAAGGATGGGTCAAAATCCTCTCATCCAATAGAATTAAGACAAGTTTAGGTGTAACATCACAAGTAATTAATGAATAATAGATATTTTTATCTATGTCTATTAATGAATTAGATAGTGTTTTAGAGGCTTAAAATTAAAATAAATCCAATCTTAAGCATGGAATACACTAATATTTTTAAAAGATTGTTTTCCTGCCTTTTAATGGCAAACCATTTTTAAATCTATCTTTTGACAATTTTATAATCTATGTTTTTCAAAATAAACTTATTACTTATGATTGGGACATCAAAATTTCCTTTGTGTGAAGTTTTGGTATTCTTCCGATAAAGTTCATTTTTTAATAAATAGTGAAAAATGTTGCATTTTAATTCAAAACCTTTTTTAATATAATATATTTATATGATTAGATTATCTTTTTAATTGGTTTTAAAGTGAAATTAGAATATATTTTTACCACTTAATTCGATAGCGGTCGCTGGAATTAATTTCACTTTGAAATTGGACTTAAACTAGTGTCAATCTTTTGATACTTATTGTTTCATAAAAACACGCTATTTGCTCTGACAGCGGGAATTAATTATTAAATTAATTAATGTAACTTATATGTTTTGAATTTTTTAAAATATACATTATTTTTGAATTTGGAATATTAAATATAGCTTAGGGTGAAGTTTTGGTATTTTTCTGAAAAACTTCTATTTTTGATGAATAGTGAAACCACTAAGTGGTACTTAAGAAACTATTTTTTCGGTTAAATGAAATTTTACCACCTCTGTGTTTTTAATTTCAAAAATCCGACATACATGGTTGTCATTAAGAAGTAAAATTTAGTTCAATGGGATTAAAATAATTTTTTGGTGAATAGTAACTTTTATGTTTTTAATCGCGATTAGAGGTAATTAGTGTAATTTAAGGTAAGAATAATGTTTTAATAATATAAAATGACCTAGACGCATGTCCTACCCTTATTGGATGTGTCATGGACGATCAAGACAATCCATGGGTCAACTTGGGGTCCCCATGGAGCCACTTTGGTTGGGAAATGACATAAATAACTTTTTATTTAATGTAAAAGTAAAAATTACACAAACATGAGTTGTTTTACTAAAACAGTTTTTATATGGGGTTATACAAGTCAGATTTTTGACTATAAATATTAATTAGAAAGCTAAATATATTTCCTACATCATGATATATTTTTTATAATTTTTAGACATTAAATAAATTAAATTAATTATGAGATCATGATGATGCATCGATTAGCTCATTATTTAACGATTTAAATAAAATGAAATGATAATGAAACATCTAAGACCTACAGTTGTAAAAAACATATTGGATGGGTATATTTAGAACCCTTATCCCCTTAACCTTGAATTATATCAATATGGGACCTTTTAAATCTGAAAATCATTTTAAAATAAAGTATCATTTCTTTACATTCCAAGAGTGCCCCTCCTCTCCTCTTATAAAAGACCCCCACCTCTACCACCTTACCCACACTTAAAAAGACTTTGTCTCGGCCAAAACCTGACCATTTTCTCTTTCCACATCCCTCTCTTACTCCTTGAAGCCTCACTTTGTGCAGAAGTCTTCCCAAGGAAGCCTTTGAGCTCAAACCAAAGGGAGTTACCCGATTTTAAGGTAATGTCTTCACTTGAGTCCTTTTGTTTTATTTTTCTTCTCCAACCCCCTAAACTATTTTTATTCATTTTTTAACAACACGAGTATCTTCCATATACTATTATGTTGTTATAATAAGTATTAGAGCTACACTTACACACACCTATATCTAATGTTTTAAAAACGTACTTTTTCCGTGGATGGCGAATTTCTGCCTCCCGAAATGATGATTGTTCAACATTCTTTTAACACCTTCAAAGGTGGCCATTAAGATGAAACTATACTTATATATGATATATAATATGTATATGTTTTCATTAAGATTCTGTATTTTTCATTTTTGGAATACCTTTATGGTTTACATTATGGGTAAACGCGATATCTTCATTTAAGGAAGTGCGGACTACCGTCCCCTCAAAGTGATTTGATTCATTAATACCATATGTGGGACGTATAAAGGTTGGAGTTATGATATTATATATTATAGTACACTAGAATTATAATATACATTTATATCATTATGATTCTATTCTATAAAATATGAAATAGAAATGAAAGTAGAGTTCATGCGTATGTACGGCTTACCGTCTCCATGAACGGTGCATTTCATTTCTTACCTCTAAATGATTATGTAATATTATAAATGCATGTATATACTGGATATATATGATATATATTATATATACATCTAGATTATAACTCTGGATATAATGGATACATGAAAAATTTGTAATTATAAAGAGCATATTTTTACTCAAGTACCAATGATCGTTAAAATGACCGTTATTAACTAAAATAATTACATAGTGTTCATGACATGGTAATAAGTGATATAAAAGGAATAATTAACTTGAAAAATGTTCTTAAGCAAGTAGAAATTAAATCAAGTATATTATTCAGGACATTAAAGAACGATCGAGTCAAGTCGGACCCGAGGCATGGGACTTCGTCTCAATCTCCTTTCATTGAGGCATATTCTATTTTATACACAACATTCTTTTATACAGTGTATAAACCCCTTTGAAATTTACGTTTATTCAAAAGGAATATTTTTATACGAAGCGTTTACTAAACGAAAAAAGGGAATGTTTTTGTCGTACGTATGCGGCGACAACGACTTCTCCGCCGCCGTGACCATTATTTGAGTTTCGGCTTCCTCTACAACCCATAGCTTTTTTAAAAAGAAAAATAAATACCATTTATATCAATGTGATGTATTGATATATTGTGATTGAAAATTGGAAATGTTATGTTTCCTTTATGCATGTTTTATCTGATACGATTATGTTATGGTTTTTGGGAATTATTATGAAGACGGGTGGTTCCGTGATAAACTAAGGGCGGGTGAGCCCGATATTTCTCTCCAATGCATTGGGTAACATGAAGGAGTGAAACGTTAAGGTTTCTATGAATATATTTAGGGAATATACTGTGATGGGTATTCCAAACGTAACCAAGATGGTTACTCCCTAAGTATGAATGTTATGAATGCCTCAAGTTACCTTTATGTCTTATGATTTCTATGATTTATTCATGATTTGATGAGGTATGTTAAAGTGGTTATGTTTTTTGGGTAAAGTATGATTTTATTCTTATGTATATATGAAATCATGTTTCCTTTCCATATTTTTATAACCCATACTGAGCTTTTTTATGCTCATCCCATGTTTTTTTTGAAATGTTTTTCACAGGTCAAGGGAAAGGTACATGATATGATGATATTGTCAAGGAAGTGTCAAGAAAGAATCCATGTTTTATTTTAAATATGTTTCCGTTGATGGGAAAAAATGAATACTATCTTTATGTAACCACTTTGTTTAAATGTGGAATTTAATGCAAGTTTTATGATCTAATTTTCTAAAACTCTAAACCTGAAAAGATCCTCAATGTGTAATCTTGTAATAACTCAAGATTAAGTAAGATTTAAGGCTGGGGCCTTATAGTTGGTATCAGAGGCCGGTTTAGATAACTTTAGGAGTTAGAATTCTATTAAAAGATTATCCAAAAATATTTTTTTATGGTCAAATTGAAGTGATGTAGCATTTGAAGACTACCATGTTGCTTCATCTAAGACATGTTTGTTCAGAATGGTTTTCTGCAGAGGAAATAGGGAAGCAGTGCTAGGAAGGCATGCAGAAGGAAATAACCTTCTGAATCAGCATCCTGAGATGGTCAGAATTGGAACTGAATAGTTTTTTGCAGTAATGGCGCAGTTGAATCAAGCAATAAATGGTGGTGGTATCCATGCACGAGATCAGCCAGATCAACTGCAGAGGAACATGTTAGTGGTGAAACATTTCATGAGGAAACATCCCCATCATTCAGAGGATCATCTGAACCTGTGCTAGCTGAAGGGTGGATTAAAGCTCTGGAGAAGATTTTCGATGTCATGGGGTGTTCAGACAATCAAAAGGTTAGTCTTTCTATTTACTGTTTGGAGGATGAAGCAGATCAGTGGTGGTCGATGGTTAGAAATATCAGGGACGTTGATGAGATTGATACTCTCGACTGGGATGAATTTGAAGGTATGTTTCTTGAGAAGTACTTTACTAAGGCTGTTAGACTTAGGATGGAAAAGCAATTCTTGGAATTAAGGCAATAGGAAGACTCAGTGGCTGCCTATGAAGAAAGGTTCACTCGATTGGCAAGGTATGCTCTAAATTTTATCTAAGACGTTGATAGTAAAATCAATCGTTTTTACTCATGATTAAAGCCAAAATATCGAAGGGAATTAGCTTCTCATGAGTTTAAAAGTTATGAAAAGCTTGTTTGATGTGCTGAGAAGGTGGAAATGGAGTGTGCCGATGATCAAGTGTTCTATAACAACCAGCAGAAGAAGAGACCGAGGTAGCAGGAGAAAAGAAAGAATTCTTCAAAAAGTTTTGATGGTAAGAAAACTAAGTTTCCAGTTTGTGATAAATGTGGGAAAATTCATGCTGGGGAATGTCTTCTGAATTCTGGAAAGTACTACCGATGCGGTAAGATGGGAAATATGGCTCGTGATTGCACTAAAAAAGATCCGGGTGATGGTAAGACCAAATTTGATTTACAGTTAGTGAAATGTTTTAAGTACAATGAGATGGGTCACTATGAAAACGAGTGTCTGGAAAAGAGCTTGAGTGATGGGAAGCAGTTGGACTACAAGAAGAAAGGGGTGGTGAAATCCTTTGCAACTACTTCAGAAAATGTCAGGCCATCAAATGAAGTTGAATCAGGTACCTTGTTTGTTTTTTCAGATTATGCCAGTGTGTTGTTTGATTCGGGTTCTGCACATTCTTTCATCTCTGAAACCTTTTCTAGTAAAATGGGAATACCATCTCAATAAATGACTCCTGAACTTTTGGTAAAAACAACTGGGGGAAATGTTGAGGAAAAATGAATTTATAAGAATCTTCATATCCTTATCTGTGGAAAGAACCTACTTAAAAACCTTATTGTTTTACCTCTAGTAGAGTTTAATGTTATCCTATGTATGGATTGGCTCTCTGTTTACCATGCTAAGATTGACTGTAGATCTAAAGAAGTTTCTTTTCAAAAAGAATTTTAGTTTGTGTACAAGAATGAACCCTTACTATTGATAACATATCAAGTGGCTGAGAAACTTGTAAAAGATGGAAATTAATGTTACCTTGTACATGTCGTTGAAAATAAAGGAACTGTTCAGATTAATGATGTGCCAGTGGTAAATAAGTATCCTGATGTTTTTCCTAATGAGTTTCCTAGAATAATACCAGATCAGGAAGTTGAGTTTACTGTAGGCTTAGTTCCTGATGCTATGCCAATTTCAAAACCCCCTTATCGAATGGCTCAAATTGAACTTTTAGAGTTGAAGGAGCAATTACAAGATTTATTAGAGAAAGGTTTCATTCGACCTAGCAAATCACCATGGGGTGATCCTGTTTTATTTGTTAAAAACAAATATGGTTCTATGAGACTTTTCATTGATTATAGAGCGTTGTATAACATCACTGTTAAGAACAAATATCCTTTGCCTCATATTGATGATTTGTCTGATCAGCTCCAGAAAGCATAGTATTTTTCAAAGATTGACCTGAGATCGGGGTACCATCAGTTGAAGGTAAAGGAAGCAGATGTTCTGAAGACTGTGTTTCGAACAAGATATGACCATTATGAATTTGTAGTAATTCCTTTTGGGCTAACTAATGAACCTTCTATATTCATGGACTTAATGAATAGAATTTTCAATGAGTTCTTGGATAAGTTTGTGGTTATTTTCATTGATGATATTTTGGTATATTCTAAAATTAAGGAGGAGAATTAAATACATTTAAGGGTTATTTTGCAAACCTTGAATGAAAAGAAATTGTATGGAAAATTTCGCAAGTGTGAGTTTTGGTTACAACAAATTTCTTTCCTTGGTCATATTGTTTCCAAAGATGGGATAACTGTTGATCCTGCAAAAAAAAAAGGTTGTGGAAGAATAGCCAAGACCCACAAATGTAACTGAGATTCGTAGCTTCCTTGGTTTGGAAGGAAATTACCGAAGGTTTGTTAGAAATTTTTCACAGTTATCTAGTCCAATGACTAAGATAACTCGGAAGGGTGTTAAGTTTATCTGGACAAAAGAATGTGATGATTGTTTTCAGGAGTTGAAAAGAAGATTAGTGAATGCTCCAGTTTTGGTAATTCCTTCCAGGAATGGTGAGTTTGTTATATATAGTGAAGCTTCATTGAAAGGACTTGGTTGTGTCCAAATGCAGAATGATCAGTTAATTGTTTATGCTTTACGACAGTTCAAAACTCATGAGGTAAATTACCCTACACATGATTTGGAATTAGCTGCTGTTGTTTTCTCTTTAAAAATTTGGAGGCATCATTTGTATGGAGTAAAGTGTGAAATATATACTGATCACAAAAGTTTAAAGTATATATTCACTCAGAAAGAGTAAAACATGAGACAGAGGAGATGGCTGGAATTAATCAAGGATTATGATTGTACAATTCATTACCATCTGGGAAAAGCAAATAAAGTGGCTGATGCTTTGAGTCGAAAAAGTAATGCTTCACTAACAATGTTGCATTTGGAACGTGATCCTTTGGTTATGGATTTGATGAACTTTGGCATAGGAGTTGTTGGTGCAGGAAGTTCTTCTGTTTTGTTTCAGGTATCAGGGAAATCTTATATATCAGACAAAATCAAGCAAGCACAGAAGCAAGACAGTGAGTTTCAGAAAAAGGTAGAGCTGGTTCAGAAAGGTAAGTTGCCTGAATTCAACATTGAATATGATTGTGTTTTGAGATTTGGGAAGATATTATGTGTTCCTTGTGATTCACAGTTGAAGAGAGAGTTGTTATGTGAAGCTCATAGTTCTCCGTTTTCAGTTCATCCTGGCAGTACTAAGATGTAGAGAGATCTTCGGGAGTATTACTAGTGGGATGGAATGAAAAGAGATATTACTAATTTTACTGTGAAGTGTTGGACTTGGAAATAGGTTAAAGCAGAGCGACAGTTACCAAAAGGGATGCTTCAACCTCTACCAGTTCCAGAGTGGAAACGGGAGAATATATCCATGGACTTTTCTGTGGGATTACCGAAGACATCTCGAGGTAATAATGCAATCTGGGTTATTGTTGATCGCTTGACTAAATCTGCTCATTTCCTTCCTATTCAAGATACTTTTTCCCTAGATCAACTTTCCCGTTTGTATCTTAATGAGATAGTCAGGTTACATGGAGTTCCTCTCTCCATTGTATCTGACCGTGATCATAGGTTCACTTCTAACTTTTGGAAAGGCCTTCAGAAGTCGTTGGGTACTGAATTAAATTTTAGTACAGCTTTTCATCCTCAATCAGATGGGCAGTCAGAATGAACAATTCAAACCTTGGAGGATATGATATGAGCTTGTTCGATGGATTATCAGGGAAGTTTGGACCAACATATTTCATTGGTTGAATTTTCAAATAATAACAATTTTCATTCTAGTATACAGATGGAACTATTTGAGGCATTATATGGGAATTGGTGTCGAACTCCAGCTTTCTGGGATGAAGTGGGTGAAAGGAAGATGATGGGATTGGAATTGGTAGAAGAGATGGCAGAAAAATTTCAGTTGATACATAAACACATGAGGACAGCTCAGAGCAGGCAGAAGAGTTATGCAGACAATAGGAGGAAGGATCTCTCTTTTGAGGTAAGTGATCATGTTTTTATCAAAGTATCACCATGGAAAATTGTGATGCGATTTGGTAAGAAAGGAAAGATAAGTCCAAGTTTCATTGGACCATATAGAATTCTGGAGAGAGTTGGATCAGTTTCTTACCGAGTGGCTTTACCTCCGAGTTTATCTCAGGTGCACAATGTTTTTCATGTTTCGATGTTGAGAAAGTAGATGCCAGATCCATCTCATGTTTTGAGTCCAGAGGTAGTCCAGCTGGAAGAGAACCTATCTTATGAGGAACAACCAATCCAGATTCTTGACCACAGGGAGTACGTGTTACGGAATAAGGTGATTCATCAGGTAACGGTTTTTTGGAAAAACCACATGATTGAGGAGGCAACATGGGAATCTGAAAATGCGATAGGGGATAAATACCCCCACTTATTCGATAAGTAAATAAATTGCGGGGATGCAATTTTCTAAAGGGGGGAAGGATGTGACATACCAAGTAAGTAATGAATAATATATATTTTTATCTATGTATATTAATGATATAGATAGTGTTTTAGAGGCTAAAAATGAAAATAAATCCAATCTTAAGTATGGAATACACTAATATTTTTAAAAGATTGTTTTACTGCCTTTTAATGGAAAACCCTTTTTAAATCTATCTTTTGACAATTTTATAAGATATGTTTGTCAAACTAAACTTATTATTTATTATAGGGACATCAAAATTTACTTTGTGTGAATTTTTGGTATTCTTCCGATAAAGTTCACTTTTTAATGAATAGTGAAAAATGTTGTATTTTAATTCAAAACCTCTTTTTAATCTAATTTATTTATATGATTAGATTATGTTTTGAATTGGTTTTAAAGTGAAATTAGAATATATTTTTACCATTTAATCCGATAGTGGTCACTGGAATTAATTTCACTTTGAAATTGGACTTAAACTAGTGTCAATCTTTTGATACTTATTATTTCATAAAAACACGCTATTTGCTCTGATAGCGGGAATTAATTATTAAATTAATTAATGTAAATTATATGTTTTGAATTTTATAAAATAGACATCATTTTTGAATTCGTAATATCAAATTTATCTTAGGGTGAATTTTTGGTATTTTTCTGAAAAACTTCAATTTTTGATGAATAGTGAAACCACTAAGTGGTACTTAAGAAACTGATTTTTCGGTTAAATGAAATTTTACCACCTCTGTGTTTTGAATTTCAAAAATCCGACATACATGGTTTGCATTAAGAAGTAAAAATTGGTTCAATGGGATTAAAATATTTTTTGGTGAATAGTAACTTTTCTGTTTTTAATCTCGACTAGAGGTAATTAGTGTAATTTAAGGTAAGAATAATGTTTTAATAATATAAAATGACCTAGAAACATGTCCTGCCCTTATTGGATGTGTCATGTCCGACTAAGACAATACATGGGTCAAATTGGGGACCCCATGGAGCCACTTTGGTTGGGAAATGACAGAAATAACTTTTTATTTAATGTAAAAGTAAAAATGACACAAACATGAGTTGTTTTACTAAAAAACGTTTTACATGGGGTTATACAAGTCATATTTTTGACTATAAATATTCATTAGAAATATAAAAAAATTTCCTACATCATGATATATTTTTTATAATTTTTAGACATTAAATCAATTAAATTAATTATGACATCATGATGATGCATCAATTACCTCATTATTTAATGATTTAAATAAAATGAAATGATAATGTAAAATATAAGACCTACACTTGTCAAAAACTTATTGGTTGGGTATATTTCGAACCCTTATCACCTTACCCTCAAATTATATCAATGTGGGACCTTTTAAAGCCGAAAATAATTGTAAAATAAAGTAACATTTCTTTACTTTCCAAGAGTGCCCCTCCTCTCCTCTTATAAAAGGCCCCCACCTCTACCACCTTACCCACACTTTCAAAGCCTTTGGATCGGCCAAACCCTGCCCATTTTGTCTCTCTACATCCCTCTATTACTCCTTGAAGCCTCACTTTGGGCAGAAGTCTTCCCAAGGAAGCCTTTGAGCACAAACCAAAGGGAGTTACCCGATTTTAAGGTAATGTCTTCACTTGAGTCCTTTTGTTTTATTTTGCTTCTCCAACCCCCTAAACTCTTTTTATTCATTTTTTTAACAACACCAGTATATTCCATATACTAGGATGTTGTTATAATAAGGATTAGAGCTACACTTACACACACCTACATCTAATGGTGAAAGACCATACTGTTTCCGTGGATGGCGAATTTCTGCCTCCCGAAACGATGATTGTTCAACATTATTTTAACACCTTAAAAGGTGGACATGAAGATGAAACTATATTTATATATGATATATAATATGTTTATGTTTTCCTTAATCTTCTGTATTTTTCATTTGGGCATACCTTTTATGGTTTCTATTTTGGGTAAACGCGATATCTTCATTTAAGGAAGTGCGGACTACCGCCCCCTCAAAGTGATTTGATTCGTTAATACCATATGTGGGACATATAAAGGATGGAGTTTTGATATTATATATGATATTACACTGGAATTATAATATACTTTTATATAATTATGATTCCATTCTATAAAATACAAAATAGAAAATAAAGTAGCATTCATGCGTACGTACGGCTTACCGTCTCCATGAACGGTGCATTTCATTTCTTACCTATAAATGATTATTTAATATTATAAATGCATGTCTATAATGGATATATATGATATATATGATATATAAATCATGATTATAACTCTAGATATAATGGATACATGAAAATCTTGTAATTATAAAGAGCATATTTTGACTCAAGTACCAATGATCTTTAAAACGACCGTTATTAACTAAAATAATTACATAGTGTTCATGACATGGTAATAAGTGATATAAAAGAAATAAGGATCTTGAAAAAGGTTCTTAAGAAAGTAGAAATTAACTCTAGTTTATTATTCAGGACATTAAAGAATGATCGAGTCAAGTCGGACCCGAGGTATGGGACTTCGTCTCAATCTCCTTTCATTGAGGCATATTCTATTTTATACACAACTTTCTTTTATACGGTGTATAAACCGCTTTGAATTTTACGTTTATTAAAAAGGAATCTCTTTATATAAAGCGTTTACTAAACGACAAAAGGGAATGTTTTTGTCGTACGTATGCCGCCACAACGACTTCTCCGCCGCCGTGACCATTATTTGAGTTTCGGCTTCCTCTACAAGCCATATCTTTTTTTAAAAGAAAAATAAATTCCATGTTTTACTTTTCTTTTATTTTGGTATTGAAAATGGTTTTCATAATGTTTTTATATCAATGTGTTTTATTGATATCTTGTGATTGAAAAGTGTAAGTTTTATGTTTTATTTATGCATGTTTTATGTGATACGATTATGTTATGGTTCTTGGGCATTATTATGAAGACGGGTGGTTCCGTGATAAACTAAGGGTGGGTGAGCCCGATATAGCTCTCCAATGCATTGGGTAACATGAAGGAGTAAAACGTTAAGGTTTCTCCGAAGAGATTTAGGGAATATACTGTGATGGGTATTCCAAACATAACCAAGAGGGTTACTCCCTACGTATGAATGTTATGAATGCCTCAAGTTACCTTTATGTCTTATGATTTAAATGATTTATTCATTATTTGATGAGGTATGTTAAAGTGCTTATGTTTTATTGGTAAAGTATGATTTCATTCTTATGTATATATGAACTCATGTTTCCTTTCCATATTTTTCTAACCCATAGTGAGCTTTTTTATGCTCATCCCAAGTTTTTTTAGAAATTTTTTTCACAGGTCAAGGGAAATGTAAATTATATGATGATAGTTTCAAGGAAGTGTCAAGAAATAATCCATGTTTTATTTAAAATATGTTTCCGTTGATGGGAAAAAATGAATACTATCTTTATGTAACCACTTTGTTTAAATGTGGAATGTAATGCATGTTTTATGATCTAATTCTCTAAAACTATAAACCTGAAAAGATCCTAAATGTGTAATCTTGTAATAACTCAAGATTAAGTAAGGTCTAAGGCTGGGGCCTTATATTAGGTTTCTATTATAACCTTATCATTTAGATTTAACTTTTAGTTAAATAAATTTTCTTTTACCGTGTCTTCTTGTTTTCTTACACTATAAGGTTAATAAACATACTATAACAAGACAAACGAACCCCAAGAAGTTTATTATTAATATATATAACCTTATCTAAGTCATTTGGATGAACCTTGTATTTTTAGGAATAAATTAACAATTAATAATATAATATTTGTTTTAAAAACTATTTTATGTGAATTTTGACACTATTTGGTAATTGATTTTTGAGAAAATAATAACAGAATCAATAATTCGAAAAAAGTTAATTAAATCAATAATAACATGTCATATTAACCTTGAAAATTAGTGGAATTCATAAAAAGTCTCAAATTACATTTATTTGGGTATTTATAATATCAATTATTTTAATATTTCATTATTTAGGTAATTAATGCATCACCATTGTGTCATAAATAAATTAAATTATTCAATGTCAAAAAATTATAAATAAAATACCATTAGGTAGAAAATCTATTTAACTTTCTAATTAATATTTATAGTTGAATTTATCTTATGTATAACCCTATATTAAAAATGTTTTAGTTATTAAACTTTGATTTTAAATATTTTAACCCGTCTTTAAATAATTTAATAATAAATGTCCTAATCTAATCCAAGTGGGATTAATGGTCATATTTTATTCCTAGGGTAGTTTTTGGTCTAATTAAACTTATCCAATAGAATTAGGACATGTGTTATGGTAATAATAATATAATTTATACCCTTAATTACCCTATTTACTTTTAACTGTGGTAAAAAAAGTAAAAAGTTACTATTCACCAAAAATTATTTTCATCTCATTGAACAACATTTTAGTCTGTGATATTAACCGTGTCTCTTAGATTTTTTAAATTCCACTCACAGAAGCAGTAAAATTAAGTTTTATGTGAATTTGCAAATTCTCCAAGGATGTGGGTAAAAGACGGTGAAAAGATCAATAAATTTTTTATAGATCTAAAATTATTATAAAATGACTCCAATGAATTACATTGAACTTATATTGGTATTATGTATCAATTTTTACCTAAAATACTTTTAAATAAAATAAATAATTATTTAAATAAAAAGTCGGTTTTTGAATAGTAACCCAGAGTTTTCACTATTCATCAAAAATTGAATGTTTTCAGAAAAATACCAAGAATTCACCCTAGGATAATTTCGATATTCCAAATCCAAAAATGAAGTCCATTTCGAAAGATAAAATTTATAAAATTTTAAAAAGTGGGTATTACTATTCATAACGGCTAGTTTATATAACATATCGTTCTTTAGCGCAACTCGGTATTGCGTACAACACACGCTATTGTGGAAGGTCGCGATTGCATGTAATGAAAGCCATGTCAGGGATGCGTGTTTTGCAAGGTCCTTTTTGTGTAGCGTACATCACAAGAAATTAATGAAATTAAAAAGAATATTTTTCATAAAATCTCGGGGTGTTACAGACATGATTTTAACCAGATCCATATGGATTTTTGAGATTATTTATTTAATAATAATCACATAATAGATACTGGTGTTTACTTCCTGAGTCCATAGTAATCTAGAAAATAATAAAAATAAAAATAATTATTACAGATCATTTTTAGTAATTGAAAATTATTATTACATTTTAACACCATGAAATATTTTATATGGAATATGAAAAAATTAAGGAACTCGGTTAGCACTGGATTACAGGTCCCACAAGGGCTTGGTGTAGATTAAATAACAATATTATATATATATATTATATAAGACACATGTTATTTTTTTAAAAATATTAGAATATATCTCTAACTTTGACTCATATGAGACACACATGATTTTTTAAGACGTGTAATTTTTTATATATTTTTATATTATTTTACAAATTATTATTATGATTTTCTAATAATCGTTAATATTATGAATTTATTAATACTAATGATTATTTCATTTTAAATATTATTATTTTTTAAATTAATAATATATTTTGAATTATTAATATTGTTTATTAATTTTTAATATCTCTTAAAATTTTTATATTTTTTAAAAAAGTATAAATAAAAATTATCTTAATTATTGTTAATTATGTTTTTAATAAATAATATTTTTTTCATTATAATAATTTTGTAATTTTTTTAATATTAAAAATTGTTATAATTTTCTTCAGTAAAAATGATTTCATTAAATTAATTTTAGCATCATTCTTAAAAAATAATCATTTATATGTATTTCTTATATTATATATATATAACACAATAAAATCTATTTAAATCAAATTAATTTTTACACGCTTTTTCAACGAAATTAATAAATCAATGCTATATACAAACATGCTCGTGCACACACACAAATTTTCTTATATTTTGTTAGTCATTCAAGTTACTAATAATATTTTGTAATTAAATCTAATATTTACTTTTTATTAATAATAATAATTAAATAATTAATTATATATATTTATATTTAATGATTTATAATTTAATATAAATATACCAAACATATTCTGACAAATTTCTTTAAATCAATAAACATATTAAATGTATACATACATAGATATAAACATACATAAATATTTATTATATATTAATAATATGAAAATTTAATAAGTAATTATTGTAAATTATTTAATGACTATTACTTATTGATTAAATTATTATTAAATTATTAATAATTATTATATATATGTATATCAAAATTTTATAATTAATATATATACATAAAATATATTCTGAGTTTTTTTAAACACACACACATATATATATATATTATACATTACATGTATTTTTAAAATATTTATATATACATAGTCTGATATTAATATATATATATATATATATTACAAGATTTCACAATCAAATATATTTTTACATGTTATATATATATATATATATATATATTTAAAATCTCAGACAATTTTTAAAATGTTTATATATGTCTGTCTGTATGTATATATTTAAATATCATAAACATTTCACAATTTTTAAAACATATATATATATATATATTCATATTTTATATACATACATGTATATATATATATATATATTTAAAACATTACACTATTATATATATATATACTAAAAAATTTACACGTTTTTTAAAATGTTTATAGATGTGTACTCAGAATGTATTGTTTACAAATATTTATATCAAAATATTTCATAATTAATCAGAATGTATTATTTATATGAATTTATATAAAAAAAATTATTTGTTAATATAAATATATAAAATATTTTTTGGTAATATTTTTTAACAGATCCAAAGATCAAATTTATATATACATATATACAAATATAAATACAGACATACATATATGTATATACATATCATAGACCACAAAGATAATTTTAAACACATTTATATATTTAAACAAATTTTAATATATATATACATACAAACATAAATCAAAATTAACATTTTACACAAACATACTTATATGTATATATAAAAATATTAACAAAAAACACATACAAATATTGAAAATAAAAAATTACTTGAATTCCTAAAAATCAATTCAAATTAATCATATGAACAAGATTAAAATAAAAATAGAGATTAATACAATTTCCTCTGTCATAAATATTATATAAATCATTAAAATAAGATACATTTCTACACATAGGCTTTAACCATGCAAATATATATTTCATTGAACCCTAAATGAGCAAAAAACAATCCAAATTAAAATAGAAATTAATATAAATGAATTTATCATATATATCAAATAAAGCATGAAAATTAGATAAATTTATAAAACTATGGACCATATTAGTATATTTAACATTAACATAAATTTACTAAAATAATTGAAAAACAATTAGAGGAGTTTGTGACTTGGAGATCTAAGCTGAAATCTGTAAAAAATGGGAAGAATAGAGCCGTACGGAGCTGAGGAAAAATGGTCATCCAAAGGGTTTGGGGTAAGAGAGGGAGGTGGAATAATGAAAGGAGAGGAATAAGGAAATGAGTTTCATGCCTTCTATTAATTCAACGAGTTTTTGGCGATGGATTATCTATGAAGGATTTAATATTTTCACAAATAGTTTTTCACTAAGATTATTTGTGATGAACACTGTGTTCTGTCACAAATAATCTCGAGCCTATGGGAATTTGTGATGGATTTTGTTATCTGTCAAAAATAACAATCAAAATAACTTTTCTCCCTATGTGACATAAAATCGCATCAAAAATAGTTGCAATATATTATATATTCCATCACAATAAACCATTATTTGTGTTAGACTAAATAGGACATCGCAAATAGTAACAGAAATGAAACTATTTGTGATGGGTCATTTTGTCGTTAGAAAAGACATGTCGCAAATGTCGGAAATTCTAGTAGTTTTTTGAGTATGAATATTTTTTTTAAATCTTGTTAGTAATAGGAAAAAAATTAATAAATGAATAAAAAATATTTTAAATGAAATTGTAATTACCTTCGACAATTACTTGCTTGGGGATTCTAGTGTTTTGATGGTGTATGATATCTTTCATAAATTTTCAAATGTAATATCAATAATTTTTGTTGTTATATTACTTTATACTCTCCGAAATCATTGTTCAAAATGAGTAAATTATTTTTAAATATGTTTTCATAGTAAAATATTTCAACAAATACCTTAATCAATTTCTATTTGATGAAATTGATAGGCTTCCAATGTTTAGTCACCGATATCATACCATGATTTACCCTATATTTATAGATCACCCAATCATAACATACATTTTGTTAAAACACATATTGAATCTTATAATTCAAATTTTATCTATAATATATTGATTTCAATGCATTGAATAATAACAGTGCACAATATGTGTGGTCATATTGATGGAAATCCATTCATTGGATCCAAGAATAAACATTTGGGGTATCCAAATTTATTGAGATCAGCATCCAGTGTTTCCTAAAAAAATAAGTAATAAAAAAATGAAAAATATATTTTATATGATTAGATTTCATAGTTTTACCTCTATATTTTAGGCATCAACAAGATTTTGTAATCTATAATTTTCTTCTCAAACGCCTTATTTAGATCATTTTTCTCATATTAATTTCTTCCAAAAAGATATTCCATAAAAATTCTATAGGAAATAATTATTCCATATTAGGATTATTATGGTTTTCCCTTTATATAATGGTAATATGAACAACAATAGATAATATTAATAGTTATTATATTTAATAAACTAAGTATATAATTTTTTTGGATAGAGAGATTATGAAAATGTACCTAATATATTTATTCGAAACTATAAATCACAACTACTCAAACATGAGAATATCATTTATATGCTTGGGACCAACCAAATTTTTATTGAAATATAAAAATATTTATTCTTTATATTGAATTTAGGAGACATATCTATCATTGAGTGTGGTTTCTGATTGAACTTGTAATGTTAATATAAGATGCAGTAGATCTGTTAGGGAAGGTACTTTTGTTTTCATGGTAAATTCACTAGATTTTATATCTAACCTTCTAGTTCCTCATTGTTTTATCTATATATTATACCATACCTCACTTTAGACATTTTTTGTCACCTTTTATAGGTTTTTCATGATTTTTTTTGAGGTTTTACCCCATATATCTTTATAATACTAGATAAACATTCTATAAATGTCCCAATAGTATCATGGACCCTTGTAATATATGAATCATCAAGTGGTATAGGAAAATCGGTTCTCATCTATTGAACTACTTCAATCACCAGTCTCATGTGATCATTTTGGATTTCTTTGAAGTAACTTATATCTCTTAGGATATTATACATTGTACCCCTTACAACAAGGCAGTGTGTAGTTGTTGATATATAAAAATCACATACAACATCAACCTATATAATTTTATTAATACAATGTTATCATATGTTGTTTGAGTGAATTTTAAGAAAAATAGAAATGAAAAAATTAGTCACCTCACCAATGTTATGTGGTTAAGGGGAATGACTAGACCCGATTCAGATGGGGTCATTTGGCTATTAATTTGTGAATATGTGTTACACTATCAATTCGATTTGATCATTTTGTATATATTATTATATCAAACCAGACCAGAGAATAATATATTGAAAATAATATATTATGGAATACAATACTTTCATTATATGATATATATCTTGTTGAATATTTTTATTCAAGACATATCTTTTAGGTTACACTCCAAAAACTATACATCGAATTCATCCATAATTTTCTAGTTTCTTCAATGATTATGAATTTTTTTAATAGGTATGTTCATTTCCAATTCGTGTTTCTAAATAATATATGAACATATAGAGATACATATATATTTTTATTTAATACTATTATAAATATATCTCCAATGAAATGATCACACCACCTGATGTTTGATTGTTAGGGTTTGATGTTGCACAATCATTCACATCGGGCTTTCCATTTTCGAATGGATTCCACCAAGTTTTCTTTATGGGGTTGGAAACAACCAAAGGATACCTTATATGATATTTTTCACAAAGCTACTTTCTAAAGGTAGGTGGCTATCGGGATGTTGATCTAATGACGTTTAGGGACTTCCATTGGTTGAATGGATGGGAGTTCAGGCACATAAAACCCTTTTGGGGGAAATTATTTTCAACTTCCAAAGTCTATTAAAGATTTAACACCTATTATAAAATCCATGATTAAATCCCATATATACTGTGGGTCTACCATGGGTCAAAAATCAATTATTATGATGTAAAATGGACATTAAAATCATCTATATGTATATGAGGAACTCTATTGATGGAGACATATGTATTTATATGAGGTTCTCCATCGATGATACCCTTTTGTGAGTGGATTATAGATTCTTATGTTGTTTATTATTACAATGATGGTTTAAATCTATATAGCAGAGGCTCCAAATTTTATTAACATCAAGGGAGACTAGTGTTTATTGATTTTGGGACTAGTCTCATGATATAGGATTCATACATATCCTTGTGAAAGGAAACATAAGACATGTATTTATGTTTCAATTAATGGGAAACATCATAAATTTTATTTTTACGTGACGGGAACCAAACCATTCAATTCTACATTATGTGGTATGTTTATCTAGGTGAAAGGTTAATAGTCAAAGTTTTCGGTTGGACTTATACTGAATCGGCCAAGAGGACCAGGTAGAGATATGGTATCCCAGGATTGATGCGATCCTACATGGGATGTGGCCTAGAAGAAATTAGGATAAATTTTTGGTTTCTGGTTTGGAAATCAATAAGGATTCCTACATATCCCATTTGGATGTGAGTCAAAGCCCACATAGTTATAATTTAAGGCTATTATACCTATAGAGGAGGCCTTATGAGGATCTATATTTCAAGGAATATGTACTATTAATAAGGATCGACCCTTGAATGAGTGACACCTAAGGAGGCCTTTGGGATTACTGTCTTATAGGGTATATTCCCCTTCGAGATGGATACTTGGATTTGAGGACCAATTGCTATAGAGGCCCTCTGAAGGAAGGTGAATAAATTTTCTAGAAAATGATTATCTGTCAAGGTATGAATCTAATCATGTGGATGTCAATATCATTACTAACAACTAGGATCACATGAGATTTTCATAGTTTGAGAAATAATAGGAAGTATAAGATATGAAAAACATCACAATCTCCTCTATCCGTTGGTGGATGCAGATGGGGATGAGAGAGAGAGAAAGGGACTTGAAGTTCCTATCTCATCTCTAGTTTTTTCTACCTTGGGTATGAAGAAGATAGGATGGGTATGGAATTTAATAAGAAAGGGTATGGTATTACTTTTGGAGTTATTACCTTTCTATCTATTTGACATAAGAGAGGAGGATACATCACTAACCCTCTTTAATCGGAAAGGGAAGAACCCCCCCCACTCACACACTATAAGAAATTTGGAGGTCCTAAATTCAGAGATGATAAGGTGAGGGTAAATCACAAACCCTCATCATCTGAACTGGGAGGTCCTTAACACTTCTACAAAGGTTGTGGTTCAAGATACCAATGTGATTCACAACTTAATATACCCTAAAGACCTACCCAAAAGGTAGTACAAGTACACAAGAAAACGTACTGATGGAATTCAAAACTAAATGGGAGACACACTAGTTTTTCTTTCTCCATGTTAGTGAGAATATGAATGCCATGGTTGAGGTTTTTATTTTTCCCCCTTAGATGAGAATTCTAGGTAAGGAGGTCCCCTACTATTATTGGAATTAAAAATAGATCTCAAAGATGTCTTTCAAAGGGTCAACCTTAGAGAGTTGAAGAGGTCTCTCACAGGGTATTATTTAGTGGGATGGGGATACTTCATGTAGGGTTAGTCTACATTAGATAAGGATTCCTTCAGATGATGGAAAAACAAGGAAACAAATCCTAGGAGGGGATTCTTTCGGTTTCCCTATACGGGGCCTACATAGGTTCAGATATTAAGAGGATGCCTTCATACTATCACTTGTAATTTGGTGGTAAGTGGATTCTCTCATATGTTTCTTATATTAAACACACTAGAGGAATGTTAATCAAACAATTATATTTAATTACCTATTCTATTGTGTTTAGGAGAGATACCTCGGTGGTTTCATAGTCCTGGGTGAAGGACTAGGGTGAGAAAAATTTCTGGGATTCTTCAGAACATCCATTATTTTGAAAAAACATGAAGAGGATTTCAACTCATGGAGATTTAGATGTTTTTTGGGGGATTACAACTAAGAGGATTCCAATATTTCTATAACCATTAGGATTATCTCAATGAATGGTGATTTTGAATGAGAGTTGGGGTTGTTTGGGTCACAACCCAAAATATCCTCGACTAGGCCTGAAAAGATTTTGGATTGACTCTCCAATTTTCATGGGGGTCATTGATAGGCAAGAAGGGTGTCGCATGTATCATTACATGGTTGAAGGTTCTGCCATGAAATTATCCCAAATGGCAGCTCACCTAGGTATGGATAGCCTAGGTTTGGGTTACCCATTTATGGTTTCCTCAACCATGGGTCACCCAAGTATGGTTCTCCTAGATATTGTTTATCCCAAGTAGTACAAGGGATAATTAGATATACCCCACAAATATAGTGCTTGGGAAAAATGAAATTCCATTCCCAAGTGTTACATGGGTGGATATGACTTCCTCTCACAAGTGGAGGCTCACCAAAGTGGTTCACTAAGGGGGGGGGGGATCATCCACATAGAGGGATTAAAGAAATAGGTCACCCAAGTTGGGATAAAATACTTTGGAAAAGGAGCTGCACGACCAGATCTCTCACCCTACTTCATCATCTGATGTTCTTCAGTAATTCTGAAAACTTGAGGTGGATGGTTCCATTTATAGACCGGATGGTGGACATAGCTAAAGGGGTATCATGAATGGAATTTCTCAAGGGACAGTAAAGAGAGGGGATACGTGAATGGCATGCATGGGGGCCATGAAGGGGAAATTTAATTCCTTTATAAAAGTTTCCAATAATCGATATCCATAAAATTTTATTTGTATGTCTGTTTTGTATTCACAACCAGTGAAATAAAATCTTGAAAATTTAACTAAATTACATAATACAATGTATACACCAAAAATTTCCTAGAAGACACTCAAAAGTTATTTTTTATTCCTAGAAAACTTGTTATCATCAAATTTAAAAATCCACATCCTACTCCTAGAGAATATTTCTCTCCACTAAAACACAAAATTGGAACAAATTTATAAGGTGTCGTTATTCATCATTATTTATTAGTCTTATGTTATAATGAAATCCAACATACATCTCCTTATTGCATTGAGACACATGTCTACCAAAAGATGACATTTTTATGACTAAGTGAGGATCACATCATGAATTATGTGGTACTATGAATGGATTTCATTTTACTCTGTCAAAAAAATCGTAATGAATTGTTATTATATCAAGCATACACATTTTTTCATTGATTCTTGTGTGTCTTCATCAACTAGATTACCCTGTTTATTTATGAGGGCAACTATCTATAACACATGTTGTGGTATGGATGTGGATTCATATTTTTAATCATCAATATATATGAAGAAAAATATGTTGTCTCATATCACAAAAAAATATTTATTTTAGATTTATAATATATACCATTTTATTCTTTAGTGAATCGTACCCTATCCTTGCTTTGCAATGAGGGTACGTTGGTTTTGATCCACATTGTTTATTTTTAGTACTTGTTTTATATTTCATAAATTTACAATATTTAATAAAATAAGATAAAATAAATAATTTCAAATAATATATTATTGAATACAATGAAGTTTAAATGATTTCTCAATATTAATAGTCTGGAAATTTTTCCATGTTTCTTGATTTAAAATGTGTGCATATGAAACTACTGGGGGGATATTTACTTACCCCTTTGTATCACTGAGATAAGTTTTGGTAAAAAAAATTTCAAGACTCTATGGGATTTTAAAACTCCCCTTAAGTCACATTTGTTATGGAAATACTCTAAAATAAATAAACTCTATAAGGAATAATGAAAAGTAAATCCAAATTTCATTGTATTATTTTTCTGTAAAATAGAAACTATATATTTTAAAATTATTAAAATATATTCTCCATGGGTTTCCTTCATTACAAGATAGACATCATTCCATACATATATATAAATTGGAATAGTCATTATTCTTGTGACCCAAACTTAAGTAATGATCATTAAAATGTTTGTTTCAATAAGTTGAACATGTTGATTCCATCCAGACACAAATATTTTACCTTTGATTCTTGTGTCGTTGATTTTATTCATCATGGTGATACAACATCATTCTTGTTTTTTCATCTACGTGTTGTTGATACCCTAATAATTCTTCTGTTTCAGCATCAACTGTCTATTATTTCATGAGATTAGTAACATAATCATATTCATACTTCATTTTATACAAGATTAGTCAAACATTTAATATATATTGTGTTAATACAGTAGAAAACCCATAATACTATTAAAAAAATAATATTATATTAAAAAATATGTTAACCATATCTTTAAACTCTCTTTGTTTTCATTAAATGATGAATGGATTTAGATCCTCTATCAAGAATCCAAATCCCCAATTTTTTCCCCTATAATATAAAATAAATTATCTATATTGGGACCACCATGACATGATTGTAATATCCCAATGAAAGTGGCATCCCTAATTGAATTTTCATCAGATACTATTGTTGTTTTAGTCCCTAATAGGGAAATTAACCAATTATTGTTTGTTGTACCTGAGAAAAAAAATACCTACACAACTAGAGAAGTTGTAATGAATTACTCAACCTTATACCCTTCCATACTAAAATTGATCTTGATAAAGACCATTTCACCATCTTTTAGTTAACTTATTTTGTCAACCAATTTGAAACAAAAAATCAAAACATTAATAATTGTATAATCCAACATGTATATATTTGTAATGTTGATAAAATATGATATATTTTCATAAATTATATTACTATACTTGGAATAAGATATGTGCATCACTTACACAACAAGCGCAACTCTGTTTTTTCATCATACTATGATTATAGTTTTCTATTTTATATAATGTTTAGCAATTAATTACAAAACTTGTGTATGATATAATGTTTTCATTTCCCCCTAGTTAGTTATAAAATTCATTCAATAATTGAATTTTTATTTTAATATAACTTCTTATAAATATGATCTAATCATATAAACTATTGATTATGTGTATTCAATATACATCCTTCATCCTTGGATAGATTCAAATTTTGAATAATATTATTTTTTGATTCAATATCTAGATCAATTTATTTGCTATTATGTAAAATTTAAAAGTGAATTTCTCCTTCATTATGATGGCAATTTCAGCTATATGTCATTAAAAAAAATAACTTTTCTAGTAATTCATCCCCTTTGATGAGACTCTGGGAGAATGATGCTACCAACATCTGATATGAAATCTGTACATAATTTAATTTATTCTTTAAAAATATAACATTTTTCACTAAAATCATATGAAAATCATCAATTCTTGACATAACCTTTCAAACTATTAAAATACCATTCAATGGGGTGGATCCATATATAATGGATAGGACCACATAGTTGAACCTTCTAATTTTTTTAACAATTAGGTGGAATATATTATCAAATAATGATAGTTGGAAGAAAATATCTATTTCACATAATATGACGGAAACCGCCTTATACATGATTGGAAACATTTTTGGGTCTAGAAATTTTCTGCATATGTATTTCAAAAATATGAAGTGTCTGGTTAATATAAGATGTACATTTTTAAGAAGAATGAAGAGTAAATCAGTGAGAATAAAAATATAACAGTCGTGTGTTTTTCTTCCATCTAACTTTAAATTAATCATTGAAAACAATTATTGATATATGATGAATACTCTATCGAAATTTTACACCATTAAATAAAATGAAAAGATAAAAATTTCTATTTTATGGATAGAGTGTATCCTACTAGTAGAAGAAATGTTTTCCTTTTACCCTTTATCAATTCCAACTATTTACCTATCCCCATGTTAATCATGTACAAATTATCATTGATACCATATTTTGTTTTTCAAGGAACATGTAGTAAAGTTACAATAACACTCTCAAATACATATTTTATACAAGAATAAAATAAATAAAATATGTGATGTACAAAAAAATCTAGTATAGTATTTCGAGGAAAATTTATCACTTTATCATACTTAATTTTTATGATTTTTTTAAAATGATTAATCGAAACAGATTTCAATACATGTTAAATTACTTAATATTTGGTCACCATTTAGTAGAGAGAATGTTTTACATTATTCATATGTTAAATAGGGAATTTAATTTTCTTTATGTATTATATAACTCAAGAGACCAATTATTTTTGAAAATCTGGTGTTGGTCCATCTATTTCAATCATTTAAATGATATAACTACCTTATAGTTAAAAATGATTTGTATTTACTATATCTAGTATAAAATAGTCTCATAGAACAACTATTTAAATTCTAAATCAACTTTGGATATTCACTAAGTTCATCTTCAATTACCATTGTAATTTCTTCCATATGACCTCCATCATCATTTACCCTGGTATTCATATCAAATGATCACTAAACCGTAGTATCATCCCAATCAGTTCACACATTTATTTTTTCCCCATTTTGGTCAAACATTTATAGCTCTGATATATTCCATGATAAATGATATGCTATTCCAACTCTTCCAGACTATTTTTTCATTAATAACTACAACATAAACATTAACAAGTGATTTAAGAGGGTTATATACATTATCTATTGAAAACATAATTAACACTTTAAATCCATATTCATACTCTTTGGTCATTTTAAATATGTGAATCCATTTTCTATTCATATCTATCCTTTAGGCTAAAAAATATCGATTTTGTACAAAAAATATATAAATATTCATTAGATATTCCTATTCTAAGGAGAAAGTTATAGATAATTCTAATATGGGGAACCCAGCATTTGAATGTTATCAGTGATGATTCCTAAAAATTTATCATTTTACAAAAGGGTGACATGAAAAGAAACAACTAGGGGTAAAAATGTTTTTGTTGGTCTAGGTTCTTGATTTGGTGTTATGTGGGAAAAAAGTGGTAATACATATTTTGGAAAAACATGTATTTATTTTGGTATTGTAAAATTCCCATGGAAATTATTGTTCATTCTATTCATTTAATTGTGGAATATATTTCTAAATTTTTGTTAAAATATGTTTTTTTAGAGCATACAAAAACATTTAATAACTAGATTTTTATAGAGGGTCAAGGATCTTGGAATTTCATGCAACTAATGGATTACACTATTTTTTGAAGAAAAAAGTGAAGTTGGATTCCACGTTACTGCCTTTTATGAATATTAGTATAGACGATGTATTATAGGAATACCATAAAATATATTTATACTACAACCCACTGATGAACCCCTATTTCAAAAATGATAGAGATATCAATATTTGGTATATTTCATTTATTAATAAATATTCAAAAACAATTTTAATTTTTTTTAAAACACATAAAATATATTCCATTAGTGAACATTCCAAAAATTCAGTTTTCTTGTATTTAACATCATTAAGATCCAAAATATACTGATTTTAACTATAATAATGACAGAAATCACTATAATCATCTCCAACATCTTGTATTCCAAAAAATCATAGGTATATCCAAAACTATGTACTCATTTATAATAAAAATTGATATCACATGTTTGGTGAGGGGATATTATAATAAACTTTTAAAAATTCCTCCATTATCTTCTAATCTTTTTCCTGTCTGAGATAAAAGTGTTTTAAATTAGAAATTTTTATAGTTGACACTCAAACCATAACAAATGTTTCCCTTCTACACCCCTCTTATTTAAGGGACCTAGATAAGAAAATGGATCTCAAAAATCATTTTCTTAATATCTATATTAACCAAGGAATAATAATAACACCTTCAATCTTTGGAATTCTAATTTAGTAAACAAATAAATAGAATTCCTTAAAACACCATGAAACCTCCCTATGAATTGACCAGTCCATTATGTCACTAATTTCTATAATTTTAGGTGAATACAATTTCAATCAAAAAAAATATTTTGCGTCGTAATTTAATGGGAAAACAAGATATCATTTCAACTCAATCAGAACATGATATATACATCATAGTATAATATAAAAAATTCTATACCTCAAAAATTATTTATTAAAATGATTATACCCTAAATACCTAAAATTAAACACATGTTGAAACCCTATAAGAGACCCATTTAATAGATCTCCCAAATCATATATAAGCATAATAAAAAACTTGTGTTGACATTTAAAACAACATATTCTTATTTTTACCTCTAAAAACATTAATTCAATGTTTTTTCCACAAAAAAATGACGATTTAACCATTTAATAAAGTAATCCATTAAGAAATAAATTTTATAAAATCCTTGACTATTTATATCAATTTTAAAAACCAATACACTGATTCAACTATAAATAAATTTCATATAAATCACCACAAAAAATAAAATTTATTTAGCAACCAATTGTTGAGTTTCAAAACACTAAAAAATAATTATTCCTTTTAGAATATCTTCAAAATAAATAATAAAAAACTGTACTACATTTTGAATATAAATAACCAAAATCTATAATTTTATAAAAGTATAATATCTACCTTCAAATAATAAACATGAAAATAAAAAACACCCCCCAGAAAAGTAAAAATAGCCATTACTTTAATTGTAATCACATTAATTCTAAATAATGTTTTAGAAAAATTGACAAATAAACACATAACAGAAATAAAATTTATAACCTTAATTATATAAGGATAAATTGTTTATAATTATAGAATATAAATTTAAATAATTAGACTATAATATATAAATAATTAAAAAAAGTTTAAATACAATAGTAATTTAATCAATAGTATTTCTATTTATCACACAGTTATCCGACTAGCCTAACTTTCAAAAAAATCCATTCAAAAAAAGACAATGATGGCGGCGAGGTGGTCAATGAAGGGTGATGGGGATGGTTTGATACATATGTTGGATAAGGGAGAATAATATGGGCAATGGGTGGTCTTTAGAGGGCTTCTATGCGATGTTGGGTGGTTCACCAGTGTTGAAGAGAGCGATAGAGGGGAGGCAAGGTGATAGAAATCAAAAAAATAAAAGACACATAAATATAACATGGTTTGGACTAGGTATGCATGAGAGAGGTGATCAATGAAAATGATAAAACATAGGGGAAGATAAAGAATAAAATATCCTATATTTTAGAGAATTGATCCATTTGAGAGAAGATCAAGGGGGTTAAGTGGTAGAGATGTGCTTCCATGAGAGCTTGAAAGTTACAATAGAAATTGGTTCAGTTAGGAATATATTTAAAATAACAAAATGGAATTATCTATATATATATACATATATTAGGTGCTTAGGGGTGCAATTACATTAAACACACTAGCACCAAAACACAGACTAGAAAGGTAGTCCGCATTCCCACCAAGGGATATCCCACCTATCAAGCCTTATTTATTCATTACATAGCCTGAAGGCATAGTGGGTATGAAGCCCATTACATGGCCCGAGGAAAAAAAACAGGCATGAAGGACCAAAAATTAGCTGAAATGTCCAGTGAAGCATCATATGTGTATCATGCTTGTGTTACGCCTATGTCATTTCCAGCCTGCGTCATGTCTGTGTCACCGACTGCCTACGTCATGCCTGCATGACCGCCTACCTGGGGAAATTCTCTTCCACCAGGATTTGAACTCGAGTCTGATGTAGGATTACAGGGAGCCTTTAGCACTCGATCAAGCCCCCATCTACTTACCAGTGCTTTCATGAAATGACTGGCAATAACGGGTTTTATTAGAGTTGAAATAGTAAGCGCCGATAAAATACAACTTTTTTTGTGCTAAAAAAGTTATCATAAAGACCACTATAATTAATTTTAATAATATAGTTAATATAATTATATTTTTTAAATGTATATAGTTATAAATATATTAAAATAACTATAAATATATATTTATAAAAATATATATTTATCAATATTTATAATTATTATTTTAAATAAATATATATTTAAATATATTAATAAATTCCTGTATATAACAATAAATATATTTATAAAATTACACATCCTTATATAATTATATAAAATTATATAAATATATAAATATATAAATATAAATATAAATATAAATATAAATATAAATATAAATATAAATATAAATATCGTAACTATATTTATTATTTAAATTTAGTTATAATATTTTATAATAATTTTAATATATAATTAGTCATTATATATAAATATATAAAGACTTTTTAAAAAAAATATTTATTTTTTTTTATTTATAAGTATATAATTTTATAAATATAGTAATCATACATTTATAAAAAAAATTATTTATAAATATTTATGTACAATTTTTTTTTAACCTTTTTAATGAATATATAATCTCTAATTCATGATTGATAAAAATGAGTGAAATTGAATTATTACAAATGAGTAGACATTAATAATATCAAAAACTGAAAAGTATTATTAATTGTAAATATTATTTAGAAAATAAAATATATTGAAATTGATATGAATGCATATTTAAATTTATCAAACATAATAAATAGGTATGTATAAATAAATTTTAGAAAAATGATTTCCCTTAAGAGAGGACATAAAAGGATGATTAAAATCTTCCAAGGAATGTTTCTACCAAATAATCCTCTAAAACATTAAATACCAAGAACACTCTAAAGTAGGAAAGGTCCAAGGTGGCGATGCTTAAGATTTTCAATAATAATAACTCTAAATTAGAGTGCGAAACTATTGATTATTCTGTCTATCTATGTGAAAATGATCATTCATTTTATGACTCTTAAAATGCTTTACAGAATGAGATAATGTCTCTTTGTCTGACGTTATCCGGTCACTTCTTATCATTTTCTTTTTTTCTTTAATAAAATTTCTGAAGCTTTTCATCTAGATAGAACATTTCCCAATTAGAAAATAAATAAATTCTTAAGTAATATATTAAAATTTAGTAAGTAATCATATAAAAAATAATATTAAAAATATATAAATAAAATTTACCAATTGATAAGATAACATATTAAATATATTATGTTACTGATGAAATTCTAAAATGAAAATTAACATTTGAATAAATTGCATCATATTAGGTGTGTGTGTTTCTATATAAGATTTCATTAATTACATAAATATTTTACTATGTAAAATCAATTTGTGTGTGTATATATATACAAGTTTGATATATGTTAAATTGAATAATGAAATTATATAATATGCAATGTATATTAATGAAATAAATAATAATATGAATGAATACATTATAAAAATGAATAATTTTTATTAATTATATACATAATTAAAAAAAATATATGTTAAAACGGAAATCAATAAATATTAATTATATAAATTACAACCATACAAAAACATTAAATGTTAATGAACAAAAAAATATCAGTGAATATTATAAAATGGATAAAATTACAAAAAAAATCAAACAATGAAAATCTGAAAATTAATAAATTAAAAAAATATAAAATAAATTAATGAATACTTATGTATATAAAACATTAAAAATGAATAAATTACAAAATATTATATGAATAATCATTTCAAATCTATAAATTATAAAAGAATGTAAGCACACTCTTGAAATTATGAACGAATAAATTATATTAAATAATGCATGTTAAAAATGAGTGAAATGTAATTATATAATTAATATTGGGTTTATAATTAATAATAATGAAAAAATTTCTTTAATAAATAAAATAATAATTAAATAATATAATATAATATTTATTACTAAATATATATCTTAAAAATAGTGTTCTTTTAAAAAATTTATAAATTTTATTAATTATAAATAGAATATTAATTATTTTTTATACATATATAACTAATATACTATTTATTACTATATATATTAACTTTAATAAATTTAGTTATAAAATATTTAGGGGCTCACTCAGTCCATATCATGAAACCATGTGAATATATGTTTAAACAAAAAATGTATATCAATTATGTAAATTAAAAATATATTAAAAAATAAATGAAAAAAAAATATTAAAATTTATTTATAAAATTTTTATTAGCAAAAATGAATAAACATATTGGGTCCTCCCTCTAACACAGTTCAAAAGGGATTTATCTTTTTCTCATTTTTAATAAAGGGGGTTTCCCCAACCAATTTTTGGAATATATTATTTTTAAAATTCATTAATAACTAATTAAATAATTAATATACTATATATTACTATATATTTATATTCAATTTAATAAATTATATGTGTATACCATTAAATTATTCATATACTCTTTATTAACGTATTTCAATATATAATAATATGTATAGATAAATCTATTAATATATATATTAATAGATATCAATATTTAATATACATCAATATATATCAGTATATTTATATATATATATATAAATATATGATTATATATATTAATATTTAATATATATATAAATATTTTTATATATGAAATAATATTTTAATGATAAACAATAAAAAAATTTAAAAAAATATATTAAAAATGATTTAATTTTAAAAATTATTATACAAATAACAATTTAAAATAGATAAATTTTATATATATATTTATATTAATATTTAACATATGCATATATATTTTTATATATTTTTATATATTAACTAGAATTTATTTACAAAAAAAATAACTAACTTAGGTGACCCACAATGGAGATGGGATACCCCAAGGGGGCCAGTGGAGAGTGGACCACGATGTGTAGAGGGAGGGATATGTCTTGAAGTGGTATGTGCATGTAGGCATTGATCAATTTAGGTGCATGGTGAGTGTATTCAAGAGCTTATCCTCACAACTGCTTCTGATGTGTTGATGCCACCGAATCATATAAAACGAAGCCATCGAACATCCGCAAGTCCGACATGGGACTCAGGAACATGATCAATTGGGATTTATTAGTGCTTTAACTACTAGAGATAAAGGAATTGTTTCAATTCTTCAAAATTTCATGATTATGTATACCCCTTAAAAAGGTCTTGTTTTATAATTTCTTTTTTTAGAGCTGGTAATCAGTTACCATTAACAATGCTAAAAAAGACATCCTTTATCAGTGCTGGAAAATGTTCTGATAAAGTACACCCATTATCAATGATAAAAAAACATTCATAAATGTATTATATTCTTAGCGCTAATAAAAATTACCCATTATTAGTGCTTTTTAGAGCTAATAAAGTAAAATATTATTAGAACTTTTCACAAGTACTGATAAAATCTAGCGCTGAATAAACCCAAATCTGTAGTAGTGTTTTCGAAAATTATTATCAATAATATCATAATCACTAATTATTATTATGAATTTATTACTAATAATTTATTATCATTACTTTTTTATAAATACGTTTTTATCAATATGTTTTTATGATCATGATTTTATTAACCCAACTTTTTTATTCCTAGTCAATACTCTGGATGCATATATTTTCATAATATTATTATGCTTATGAAACCATGTTTAATTATTATTAATAATTATTATATTATTATTCTTAAATATAGTTATAAAATAATTGACATGACACAAAATATTTTTTTAATAATATGCCACCTCATATTGCGGTTTATGCAATGCCTACTTTTATCAATGCTAAACAGAAAAAACTAATAAAAGGGATTCCTTTATTTGTAATGGATAATAGTGATGCTAAAGGTGTATCCTCTATTGGAATTTTTTAGAACATATAATGGTGTGTCCATTATCGGTATTTTTTATCAAAGATAAAAACTTTTAATATAAAATATTATTAATATATATATAATTATCATATTTATATGAAAAAATAATGTTTATTTATATACATTAATTAAGGATTGGTGGGTGGGATATCCCCTTAGGGGGGATATGGCATGCCTTTCTGGCCTGTGTGTGTCATTGAATGTAATTGTACCCCCAATCACCTAATATATAAAATTATATAAACATGTGTATAATTATATACAAATATTTATAAGTATATTTTATTAAAACTATAATTATAATTATAAATAAATACATATTTATATATTTTTAAAAAATCTATATATTACATTAAGTATATATATATATGTAATGTAATATATAAATATTAATTACATAATACTAAATAAAAATAAATCTTGTTTTTATAATTTTATATATAAGTAATTATTAGATTCATATTACCCAAAATGTTTATTTTTTTTATATACATTCATTATAATATGTTTATATAGTTTCAATAAATATAATATATTAATATATTATTTATCCAATTATATATTATATAAATGAAGATATTTTTTAGATATATATTTATATTGATCCTAAATAATTTAAAATATATATATAATTATAACTACATGTATGTATGTGTATATATGTATGTATATGTGTGTGTTTTTGTTGAGGTATATGAGTACATATGAATGATTTTAATTCACAAAAATGTTATAAATGCAGTTTTAATATTTTTTTAGTTAATTAATTTATATTAATCATTAATTATTATAAATTCATTAACAATGTTATAAATATGTTTAATCATTTTGTAATATTAATTTATACATGTAATATTTTCAATAAGTTTGTAACATATATGATTAATATTTATTTGATAGATGATGAGTATTTAGATAAGAAAATCATTTATGAAAAACTTCCTTCGTTCTACTACGATTATTTCTTGGTTGGACATTCCAAAGACCAATGTAAAAAAACAATTTTTTCACTGTTTGTTCCATAAGAGGGAATGTATTGAGATATTGCAGGAAGGGACATAAAAAAGTACCTATGGAAAAGGAAGGTAGGAAGAAGGGACCTGTTAATAATGAAATTAGGATGACTGTTGGTCGGGCTCCTAGAATCCAGGTTGTTTCTTCTCTTAGAGGGTTTGGTTTTCAAGATGGAGTTTCATTTTTTGCTGGAATGACTGACATTAAAGGTGGAAAGGAAGAATGGTGTGATTCTACATAGGATTTGAAGGAAACATGGGATATTGTTGTGACATAATAGGAGGATGATGTGAAACATTCTCATATACCGGATGAGGAAAATTCTATAAAGGTTTATTTAATTGTGGGAAATGGTACTGGTGACATGAACTCCCATGGGAATGGTCTGTAAGATGATGGAATGGCTATTCAAGAAGAATCTGATGAGAATCTCTGCTTTTAGATGAACCTACCCATGTCAATTGAAAAGAAGGTTAAGAAAAAAAATTATAACCCCATCTTCTATCCCTTAAAAAAGGTAGTCTGGTTGTATTTTTATAGTAGGACCACGGAAAACTATGCAAGACCCTATAAGGGGAAGCTACAAAGGATACTACTATAAAAAATAATTAAAAATGATGACGAATGCTTCCAATCGATCACATATAAGAAATTATCAGAAATGGGAGAATCTTAAGGGGATGTTTATATACTTTTCACTAACACTCAAAAGGATGACCAAAGAGTATTGAATGGAATGGGTTATGACGATATTTATAATTAGGTTGTTGAAACTCATTTGTATGGGGAATAGTCCTTGACTCTAGTGAACATGGTGTGGTTGTATCCACCCCAATTTAATGACTTAATGACAAATGAATATGTATCATTTGGAAGGACCTCAAATGAGTAATGTGACATTACATGGAAAAAAACTCTATTATCATTCCTATAAAAGACCAAGAATGAGAAAGTCCCATTGGGGTCCTAAGCAAGAAAACTGAAGAATTTTTTTTGTAACTTGAAGTCCTTTTTCTATGATGGAATCAAATGTATTTGTATTCAGTGAATATTTAATAGTTTCGAAGTTGTTATAAATTGACATAGATTATGGATTCTGATTTTCCCAGAGATGTAATTTCAGGGTCTATCTTGGAAATTTTGGATTTTCTCTACTATGGAAGACTTCTTGAAATCATCATTAGATGTAGAATATGAGGCCCTTTAAAGGGTTAGGACATGGAGGTGGGGTCGACATCCGAAGGGTAGAGGAATATTTCCATGGAATTTTTGATCCTGAGTGAATTTCATGGATTGACCTACTTATTTTTGTGTCTTTTATTTGGATGTGGACAATTTATGCCTGGATTGACTCACACCCTTCCATGTATTTTTTATTTTTACTAATAAATTTGGGTTTATGGGTTTGTTTTACAAACCCAACACTAAACCATTTTGAGTATATATATAAATATGTAAATATATAAACATATATAAATATATATATTAATAAATATATATATTTATAGCTATAATTTTAAATAAATATTTATTTATTTTAAATAATTGTAAAACTATAATAAATATATTTATAAAATAAATATACTAATTTAATAAATAGATTTTTTATATTTCTAATTTTTTATATATTTATAATAATAAATATGTATTTATAAATATTTATAAATATTTATAAATATATTAATTTATAAATATAATTATAAATATATAAATATATTATGAATATTATCAGTGCTAAAAAAGTGCTGAAAAATCCACTCTTTGTTAGCATTAGAATTATACAGTGATAAGGAGTCATTTTTCAGCACATTCTATTTTAGTGATGAGAAAATTTATCTTTATGAGTTCTTTTTTGAAAGCACTAATAATAACCTTAAGTTATTTTTTAAATATAACCCTAACATATTCCTCCTCTATGGAACCTTCTAGCTCTTGTGAAACCAAAGCATCATGAAACTGAACAGTTGTTGATGAGGTTCAAATCATCTATGTAATCCTTTCCATTTGCATTCATATATTTGTATATGAAACTTGTTTCTATTTTTGTGCACATTTTTTTTTAAATTTTATTCTTCTTCCCGAATCGCATATCTTTCTAAATCTTTCTCATTTCATTCTTGATTGTGTTAGGTCCATGTTGTTCACACGGGATTCAAAAATTTCATTATTAATGTTGAATTCAGAGGTTATGTATAACGCTCTAGGGGGCACTGTAAAAGTGACCCTCTGTCCCCTAATATTATTATTATATTCTAGATGTTTTGAAATAATATGAGGAACTTTTTTTGTGAAATATAATTCTAATTATCCTTCCCTTCCTAACAAGGATTCTAAACTGCACTTCTAGTGTGATTTTCTTCCACACAAATATTATTTTACCAATATTAAAAATATTAATGTCATTTAATAAATAAGGAATAATAGTGACCCACTTATAATTTAAACACAATTTATTGTTTAAATCTATAATCACCTTTGATTTCGGTCTTGGAAACCTTTTGTGATAGCTTCTAGAGGTTGATATCAATGAAAATTCAAGGACAAATGGGATGAGAAACTAGGTTATTTCTTTAATTGGGGAAAAGGTTGGAACCAATATATTTAGTAATAATATGGATGAATGTTTAATTATGGAATAGTTGAGGTAATCCTTTAATTATGAGCCAAATCATGTAGAGGAAGGAGTGTCTCACATAATATGTAAGATAAAAGACTATAATAATTTGAGAAAAATAGATGAATCTACTACCCATAACATAACACCCATTTTTCAACAATAAATTTAATTAAACATTTTTTGGTAAAAATTTGGTAAATTTTTAACTTATAATTTTAATTGAAAAATACATTTAGTAGTGTATTTAATTATTACAATAGTATTAATAGTCTTTAAGGGGTGTTTTAAATTTATTTTAAAATTAATTAATTATTACTACAAGTATTTATATGTTTGTGTGTTTAATAGAAATAATTGTGGAATTCAAGTTTATTTCAATATTAACTATATACATGTATATTGTGTATAAGTTTATTAAAATTAAAGGAAATATTTTTTTATAAAAACATTATAATGTTCAATAATTCTCTTATTAATAATTTTCTTTGGTGTTTTTCAATGTAAGCATAACTCTATATAATTCAACCATGATAGACTAGTTGAATGCCTCTTGAGGGGGTATAAAAATTTCCTAGGGTTTTCTATCTATCATATTATATAAGTATTTTTTAGATGAAATAAACTAGCATATTAAATGGATTTCCTCAAGATCACTTAGGTTAAACTTCTAACTCCCTTCACATCTTCTTCAGTATCAGGGTTCTGATTCGACCCTCCTTGATTTTATTTGGGTATGAGACTTCACATTTCACCTTTATTTTTTTGATCAAGTGAATTATGATTTCATTTTAGTGCCAAAATTAAATAGTACCTAGTTGGGTCCATCACCAAATTCACTAATCTTGGACTCAAGCATTCCGCAGTGGTGTTTGATGGGGAAAAACTCTATTCCAGGACCACATTTCTTCCTTCTCCCCCCATTTATTTATTTTATTGATTACTTTTATTCTTCATTATTATCCTTCTGTTCCATCCACACACCTATATTGGTAGAACATTATAAATAATGATAACATAAGATTATTGTTTTTATGGATATCAATTTCAAATTTTATGGTTCCCTCTCTCTCCTCACCTAAAAACTACCATTAATATTTCCTGTATATTGGTAATTTATCATTAATTTATTTATCCATCATGACTATTTTAAAAATATTAAGTAAATCTTAACACATAAAATTACATCCCTCTTTTCATGGTGATCATTTTATTGTTCATGTTTTTGAACCATTAACCAAATTTTATAACTTATTTTTTCTTCAGTGTTGAAAATATTTTAAGAAAAAAATGATTTTTTCTAATTTTCTAAACCATATTATATTCAATAGTCAAATATTCTATTCTTAAATGGTTTTCAAAGAATATATCAATTATTTTTCCATTTTTTCATGTAAATATATATATATATGTAAATTTTTATACATAATTTACTTTATAATTCATTAGCTATGCATTATAAAGGGGGATAAATTCTATTAAAATTCTCAAATTGTGGTTAAAACTAGAAAGGTATTGGTTTGGAAAATTGTGAGTGAGTTTTTTTAGGGTAGGTTTACAATGCATTCATTGTTTTATTTAAAGAAATTATTGGGTAAAAAATTTGTTTAAAAGTGATTTTAATTAAATTATAACATGTTTTCTAATGATGATAAATAATATATTAAAACCTAATAAAATGTTTCCCAATGATTTATTAAGGCAAGATTCACCATTTTTTATAATACAAATGTGATTTTAAGTATAAATTATAGGTTTAAAATATAGTAGATTTGATTTCTATAATGTTTCAAAATGAAAATGATATATTGGATTTTAATGATTATCAAAATAAAGGATGTTTTAAATTTCATATGAACTTTAAATGTTTTTTCTATTATTTTTAATTAGATTTTATATGTCCATCAATTTTTTAATATTGTCGTATACTCTATTAGAATTGTTAAATCCATATAAAAAATTTATTCTTATGTTCAAAAACAACATTGAATTATATGGTTTATGGTACACTAAGTTTATAGTGAATAGTATGCTTTTGAAAAAATCATCAATTGTTCCCCTTCTAAATTCCATTCCATTATCTATTCTGATCATTTATATTGAAAAGTTACGATCCTTCTATATTTTCCTTCTAAATTTTATCAAAATATTTCGATCTTATTATTAATTTATCACAATAAAAATAGAGTTAATTTATGTAAATTTACCAATAATAGAAATAATACATTTCTTTATAATTTTTAATACTTCTTCATAGTCCCACAATTATATAAATATATTGTCTTCTGTTATTAGGTAGATTTTATCTCTAAAATATTCTATGAATGTTTAACAATTTTTCCCTTTAGTCAAGTTAAAAATATCATATTCCTTTTTATTTTTAGTATTTGGGGGTAATAAAAAATTTCTTCTTAATTAATCTTACACATGATTAGTTATCTAAGATGATCAGGATTTATATTCCGTTATTGCATTCATATGTTAATATGTAAGTTGAATGAATTTACCTCATCATCCACTTGAATTATAATTTTTCTTTGTTCATTGACCTACTGTCAAAATACATCCATAAAATTATGGATCGATTTGTTTAATATATGATGTACAAAACTAGAAAAGGGAAACTATGCATAACCATAGTGTCATCCAAGAAAAAAGCCCACTCCAACCAGAAAATGGAACATTTAATATTCTAGGGAATTTGTAATTTATCATTGAGAATAGGTGATAAATAATTGATACACTTTCTCTTTTACAATTACTCTTTATAAATTAACCTCAGTTTTTGATTAATGTCTTGATCCACTCACTCATTATTTTTTCTTTTCCAATTTTAAGACTAAATAAAATATGTGTCAAAAATCTTAGTTGTTTCTATATCTATAAATGAAATGGGATATGTGGTATCTATATTTATAAATGTATACGTGTATGTGGAAAAGGGTAGTATCTATATTTATATGATCCTATTAAATTTTAGAGTCTTCCTAGATAAACATAATATCAGCTCATACATAATATGGATTGATAATAACACCATCAAAAGGGAATGTCACTAACTCCATCCATCCCATGTGATATCCATCATGAACCCACTCCTGAAACCTTCTCCTCATAGAAATATAGGTGCTATTAAAATTCCATCCATAGAAAAAATCCCTTTTCCTTTTCATAGAGTAATTGGAGGATATTTTTGAGTTTTAAAACTACAACATTTGTCTCAACATGAGTTCATATAAGACCATCCAGTTGAGCCTTCTCATGGTCACACCAATCATGGATACCCTTGTTGGTATCAAACTTATGCTGCTTCTTTTTTCATCTTTTGATAGAAAACTATGAAATTTTGTCATGTTCTTCTCCAAATCCCCATACTGGGAAAATTTATATTTTGAGGAGACAACTATCAGCCTCAATAGATTTAAATCCAGAATAGTTATTCATATATTTTGTTTCTTGAGACGCATCTCCCATATCTTCTGGATGTAAACCTATGTTGCATGAACTACCCTGGGTAGTGGTCATCTCATACTAGGTACCAGTGATCATTGTAGATGAATTCAAGGGTAACACCTACCACTAGTGGTGTAATTATATTCTTAAATTTAATTTCCAATTTCATTCAACTTAATCAAAAATAATTTGTAACATTCTATTATTGTGTTACATTTATTTGAAATTCCCCTTTTCTGTATTTATTTATTTTGTTAGAAATTAATATTACTGAATAAAATGGTATTGATATGAATAAAAATTTATGGATGCTAATCGTTTGACAAAAGACTATAAAGATAGGGTGAAGGAGTTCATAATGTTTTTAAATTATCATGCATATGACTCATAAAATCATTTTTCTGTGTTTACACTGATGTAATTTATAGATAATTAGTTCATAAGAGTTGGCAGAACACTTGATCTGTCAAGGAATAGATAAAAGTTGTATAATTTTGACTGAACATGGGAAAAAAGAAAATCTAGCTAGCGACAAGTATAACACTAAATTTTATGGATCATTTGGATTGATTATAGGTGTGGGAAATGATTAAGAAAATATTAGGGCTGTGATTCCATGTGTGAATGATAATGAAGATAGTAATGGGGAAATGACAATGACAATTGAAGATGAACATCATGAACATCCAAAATTGTTTAATAAATTAAAGACTTATGAAAAGACACATTTTAATACTGGTTGTATTAAAATAAACAACATTTTTATCCATACTGAAGATGTATAATTATAAAAATGGAAATAGATGTAGTGATACCAATTTTACTAGACTACTTTATAACTTGAATCATATGATCCTTGAAGATAGTGAGCTTCCTAACTGAACACGTTACACTAAAAAATTCATACATTCAGTGGGTATGATCTTCAAAAAATAAATTCTAGTAAAAATGATTGTATAATGTTTCTCATGAACCAAAAATCACCTAAATAATTCCCAATGCGTGTTTCTTCATGATAAAATAAAGATGAATTGCTTCCAATGAATTTTTCATGGTACTTTCCAATCATTACAAGATTTATACTCCTATAGAGAAATTACGGGATAACATGTAAATTAGCATGGTATGTAGAGACAATAAATAAATATGGGAAATTTTTTCACTTGGATAACTCTCTTTAGTAGATGATAATTGATCATGAGTATCCTGAATTTGGAAACAATATAATAAATATTCATCTTCCACTCTCTACATATAGAGTGGAACCTTTTTATTTTACACGAATCGCTCATTGTATATGGACTGTTGTGTTGGTAAATTATAACTTTCTGCCTTTTTTATGAATGAAATGAGAATAATTTATGTTATCTATTATTATATCAGGACAAAAACATATTGGTACTGATATTTATGTTTTTATGGATCACTTAATTGAATATTTTAAATTAGTGTAGGATTCAGGTGTTATGTTGTATGATGCATACCAAAATAATGATTTCACATTGAGAGCCATGTTTTATGAGAACATAAATGGATTTATTGCTTTTGAAAATTTATTATTATATAGAATTAAATGATCCTAATGGTCTCAAATTTTTGAAAAAAGTTACATAGTCCATTATGTTGAAACGTTTATAAAAACTATGTTTCCAATAGGTTGTAGATTTGTACCCTAATGACATAAGTATTGATCTTGGATGACATCATTAAATAGGAGTTCAAAAGAATGTATAATACATTAAAAAATAACATTTAAAAAAATATTTGATAATGTAAAATATATGGAAACTCATTTTAGTTAACATTTTTTTTAAAATCCATTTGAAAACCAGTAAGAAAAAGTGGTAATTTTTTTGAATTATAATACTATAATTGTTTGTATGTTAGGTAGTTTCATTTTGTTGTGAATATTGAAAAAAATGTATGTGATAATGTAATTTTAATATTACTAAATGCACCCAAAAATTAAAGTATGGTATTATTGATAGGTTTCACATGATTGTCATGGGAATATGGGAAATGTTTGTGCCTATAAAAGGTAAAAAACTGACTTTTCTTCCTATAGATGCTTTCACTCTTTCCAAGAAGGGGATATATTAGTTTTACATCTTCTTGAATGATGTAAAGGTTCCATTAGGGTATTGATTTAAAATCAATACAATCTTGTTAATGACTAATTTAATATTAAATGGTTTGAAATCACATATATATCAGGTTTTGATGAAAGATCTAATATTTGTAGCTTTATATTGAATTTTTTTTAAGAATAAATGTCATAAATTAACCAAAATTTGTTTCTTTTTCAAATATATATTCATAAAACTTATAGTCTTGGTGACATTGACAACAATAGAAAAAGAAATTTGCATCATATTATGTGAATTGGAAATGTTCTTCCCATCAAAATTCTTTGATATGTTAGTTAAAATGATGGATCACTTGGTAAGAGATATCTTACTTTGTGGTCCTCTAAATTATAGATGGATGTAACCATTGAATGGTATATGATGATTTTGAAAGGGCATGTCAAAAATACAAGTCATCCAAATGGATGTATTGCAGAGCGATATACTGTTGAGGAATCCATTGATGTATATATCGACTACCTATTTAGTGTGGAAAGAATTGGTCTACCAAAATTTCATCACACTGGGCATCTTATTGGTGGAGGAATTTCTGGAATAGTTGTTGTAACGATCACTATTATAGATATGGATAAGTAACAACTTTATGTTTTTCAAAAAAATTTAAAGATTTTCACATATGTTGAAACCCACAAAAAAATTATCAGTCATCCTAATCCATCAATGAATGAAAGATATATATTAAATAAAAATAATAAATAGATTATTGGATAGTCTTGAGGACATATTTTTAAGAATTCAAATGAAAATGTGGATTCAATTTAAAAACGAATTATATGGTCAGTTAGAGGAAAAAATGTGAATGTACTGTAATATAACAGTTATATAATTACTGGTTCTATATTCTCTCTAAATGAACATGATAAAGGTGGTACCATGAAAAATATTGGAGTTACACTTGTCACTGAAAAGATGCATGTATATGGTACCAAGGATAAGAATCCAATTTACTCGAATATGTCGTAATTTTGCATCATTCAAAAAATATGGTTTTTGGATAATAAAACTTTTGAAGTGTTCATTTTTCAATGGAAGTGGGTTGAAAACATAATTTCTTTTAAAATAGATGAATTGGGGTTTATGATAGTGGATTTCAATATGAAAGGGTACAACAATGACCTGTTTATGATAGCATCATAGAAAGTTTATGTATTTTATGTTCAAGATCCATAAAATCGAATGTGTTCAATTGTTTTGTTATCGACCAAAACCTCTAATGGGTTAGATGAAAATTCTACTAAGGATGACCCATTAATTTGGATGTTGCAATGTTTTCATAGTAGATATAATGTAGAAAGGTTATTGTATGTCATAAGATACCATAATGAAGGGATTTAGAGGCTCAATATAGGGTTTAAATGCCTTCAACCTTTTAAAAAAAGAGTTCAATAATATGGTTATATATTTTTTTAATATAAATCGTGTTACCTTTTTTAATTATTTGTTCATTTATGAATTTATTTAATCTAAATTATATGTTGATCCACTTATTCAGATAATGACTACTTCATGTGTCAATGCTCTCAATCCTAAGGAATAATAGATTTCTCTACCTACTGGTACTCCCAGTGTAGAGGAACAATAAGCTTCTGTATATTCTGATGCTTCCAATCTAGGGTAACAACATATTGATGATGTTGAACCTATTAAAAAGGTAGACTGTGAAGAACTGGTGTACTGAAAATATATGAGCATCATAGCAAGAAGTTGTTAGAAAAAATTATTAAGTCAAAAGGCATCAAATTCAAGGATGGATGGAATTAACATGGTCATGATTTTGACACAAATAAGGTAATGTTCAATTGTTTCATGGGGCCCAACACTCAGTAGTGCAAGAAGATTGATTTAGAATCATGGAACCATGTTATTATCATGATTAAGACACTGATTTGGTAAGATATTAGGGTAAAATTATGATATAATTTTTTTATTTTACTAAGAAATAAAATAATGAAGCATTGAATTTCTCTTTATTATCACTTAAAGAGATCATTTATAGTTGATGAATCCCAATTTTTTATTAATTATTTCTTGAAAGGCTCACATAAATGTTTGAAAAATTATAATGAAAGTTCACCTCAATGATGTTGATGGGAAAATATACCTCCACCCACCACAAATGTATACATAACTGATAGGCCATGAATCATGGGATATGTTTACTTGATTTCATTAGGAGATATCTTTTTAAGTACATTTTTCTTGGTAATACATTTTTGACATTAGGTGTATTAATTAGAGTGATTAATAATTGGTAATTAATGAAACAACAACTAAGATCTAAAAATATGTAATGGGTATCAAAATCGATGTACCCCTACCATAAATCAAGGATAGGGTACGATTCAATTGAAAAAATGCTACATATTTCAAATCTACCATAATTCTTTTATGTGACATGAAAGAACAACTTAATCATGTTCATTTTTAGATACATATTGAGGAATCCAATTTCAAATTAACTTCTATCCCACATCAGGTCCTATGGAAGAAGGAACATGTAAATAAAGATGAGATTATAATATATTAAAACACACAAAAACTGTGGGAATAATTTTTAGTTATGAAATAATAAAAAAATATTTAAATAGGTATTACATAACAATGATTACTAATTTTCATATATTTTTTTATCTAACATGAACATAGGAATCATCATAAGTTATACCATATAAAAAGATACAGTATGTGGTCCTGAAGTGACAAAATCATTATTTCAACATCAAAGGTATGTGATTTAAGGTGAATGCCTGAACAAGTTTTTATAAACAAGAGAAGAGGGGATAAAGATAAACAAATGGAGGATATGAATACATGATTATCTTTTTTTGAAGAAAAATTCATTTAGAAGTTTTTGTTTTTAGAAAATGTTATGTGGAGGAAGGAAAAGCAATAAACTATTTAAGAACAACCACTGCGTGAATATCCCCCCACCCCCACCAATATTGAGGGGACCCATTCCCCTCAAAGATCTATCTTAGATAAGGTAGAAAATACTCTCATAATTATTGTGTTAAATCAGAATTAGGAAGACACTAATACCATTCCTATAATGATATTATAAAAGGTGAAGATGATTTTTATTTACATCTATGAACACCCACACATATCCTTTTTGTGAGGTCTATCATGTTCAATATCCAAGAAGATACTCTACACGATAAACAAATTCCAACAGGTCATGTGAGAGAGGGGAATAATGTAGCTCATGAGCCAAGCACTAAGCAAATGTTTCCACTTGGTGATGTACGTATCCAATTTTCAACCAAAATATTTGAAAATTCATAGCTTGTCCATCAGATCTTTTAAAAAATCACGTCTACATGGACGTATTCATTTAAAATTTATTTTTCATGAGGAACCTTTTAAAATTAATGAAAAAGGCCTGAAATGGATAATTTTATTATAGATGGGAAATGGATGGGGGTGAAAAGAAAGGCCGAATGAAATTTATCAAAAAGATCAAATGACCAATCCGAAAGATCTTCACAAATCCCCTTTACCCTGGCCATTCAATATCTACATTTTCTATCATTGAAGGATCATGTGGATACAAGTTTACAAAATAGTTGTAATGTCATATTTGATTTTGAATAATAGATGTATAGATAATACATTACATACTAAATTGATATTGAGAACATAAATGAAATCCTAAAGTATGAATATCTTAGAGTCTTAGTTTTTAATGTTTACATGAGGTAAAGTTTCATGGTTGGTTTTCCAATAGCTGATCTACTATGTTAATAATGACTAAATACAATTTATATTTTTTTTCAGCAATCTATATTAATACTATTTTAAGGGAGACCCCTATGAATATAAATAAGGACTCATTAGTATCACACCACTTATAGACAACAATCCTTTTTAATTGAGAACCAATTGATGAAATATTGAAAAAACCTATCCATATCTTTTGAAAAAAAGCAATAAAATGATTGAATAATGTTTTTAACCATGATACAAGGGTAAAAAAATAAAATTTAATCATAAAAAATATATTTTCATTACATTAATTACATATTAATTATTTAGGAAACATTGGATACTCATTACAGTCAATTTGGATACTCAAAATATTTATTTTCTTTATTAAATGGATGGATACCCAAAAAACTGACCACCCGTGATGACATTGGTCTATTTTTATTGCACTACATACATAATTTTAAAACTAAACCTCAAGTAAAATATTTTATATTATTTTTCAATGAGAGTTATCTAATGATAGGTAGTGTTTAAATATCATTAAAATTATGACATAAGGGCAATCCATGCATACAAGGTTCTTGTTGACTTCCATTAGTAGATATGTATTAGATTATATATAATATGATTTCATTATCAAAACGAAATTTTATCAATGTTAATACACTATTAAAAACAATCCAATGGTAAATAGTATGGTTATTATGTTTGAAAATTGATGAGATATATCATATACCAACAACAAAATAACATTTTTTATGGGGTGTTGTTTAATGGTCCGACCCAAAGCCACATTTTTATTATTAATGAAATGATATCTTTTTCTAATTAGATAGAATGGGAACCATTACATAGACCGTAGGCCCGAGGGAATGAAATCCAAAATATAGGGCCCAAAATCTCATTTTATGGCCCAAAGGGTACTTCGATGAACAATAATGCTACAGTACCTAGGCTTCTACCCCACCTAATATAGTACCACCGCCACTACAGTTCTTACTACAGTGTCTCCACTACAACATTTCTATATCTGATATAGTAATACTATAGTGCCATACTACTATGCTGCTACATTAGCATAAATATTTCACTTCCCATATTCGATCCTGGGTTTTTTGGATGCCATGAAAGAGCCTTTACAACTTGGGTGCATGCTCGTTGTCTAACGTGTTGTTAGGTAACGAGGTATTGGTGTGGACTCCCCACCTGCATGCCACACATACCCAATGAGTCCCACGGTGGCCAAACCTTATGCTTAGTCTAGTTACCAATGGGGTAGAGGGGCCCAAGGGAGGTTATATAGTATATAGTGTGTGTTTCCTTGCAAGGAATTGAACCCAAAACATCAAGGCTTGGATGCCACCGCATTTGATCGACTCACATGTGCCCCACAGGTGGTGTTTTTTAAGATAACAACTATTTCATTTAGAATATTTACTAATCCTTTTTGTATTTATATTTTTCCAGTACTACCATGAAAATCCAACAGACTTTTATTCTCAATATGAAATAGTTTTTTTAGAAATGACTAGGAAACATACCTGGTGTTAGAGTGTATGCATATATCATAGAGATGTGACTTCTTATGAATAGTTTTATTGATTTTGTCATCATTATATCTAATTTTTTAGTTAATTTACACATCATTTATATATGACACTTATTTGGTTAATTTTTCCAAATATCAGGATGAAATGACACCTTCAACATGGATGACTCGCTTATTTAGTATTATCATGCACTTTAGCATAAAAAGACATAGTGAAATCAACTGTACCTCAATCTGATACATGGTCTACCCAACATGATTCAAATTGTGTGGATTCAGTTTAAAATTGATATTTTAATAATTTATTGTTTCCTAATTATTTTTAATTTATTTTTTATAGTATTACTATTATAAGAATTTTTTTATTATATTGTAGGATTATTTTTATCGTGTTGGGTGTATTGTTTAATGTATCTCATGCTCATGAGATATTGGACTTCAAGACTACAACTATGATAATGAAAACAAGAAAATGAGTTGATAATGTATATATAAATTAGGAAAAGGTAAAATAATACTACTTATTTTAAATATTCTTTTATCAATTTTATCAATTATTTTTATGTTAATTTCTCTATCATTTTTATCTAATAATTATTTAATTTTTTCATAGATGTTTTTGGAAGACATATTTTTCTTTTACTTGTCTATAACATGGTAGAAATAAAAGAAGATGGTGCTTTTGGATGAGGAATTTGGGGAAGAATGTAGGTTTATCTTCCATTCAAATGGACCATGTTCTCTCTTTTTGGTCTTATTGCAGATAGTTGAAAGAAAAATACATATCACACACTGAATCATCCACACCTCAATATGATACATATTGTGCATAGTATGACTCGAACTATATTATTTTAGTTTATAATTTATTGTATAGATGAAAACATACATAACATACTGAAAACTAAGAAAAAAAATTCAGATTTTTTTTATAGTTTAAGAAATGATCCCTATGTCATATGGGACATGTAAGAATTAGCTACACCTCAATTAGACACATGGTGTGAACGGTATGAATTCAAATGTGTCTTTTTAATTATTATCGATATTAATTTTAGTAAAAACAAAAGTTACATAATCAATATCAATAAAATAGATTCATATTAATTTGATACTTTAGTACTACGATGTATAAGTAATTTGTGATGTGTAGGAATCATATAAACCTCAATATGACATATAGTGTGACTGGTATGGCTCTAAGTGTGTCGTTTTATTTAAAGTTAACATTAATTTAATTAAAAGTATATGTTACATTCTCAAAACCTATAAAATGCATGTTTTTGTTTGGAACATTAGTTAAAATATCAATTGTTCATTTATGATGTGTAGGAATCATCCAAACCTCAATCGAATTCATAGTGTAACTGGTATAACTCCAACTGTGTTTTTTAATTAAAATTGATATTGTTTTAGTAAAAAAGTAAATTGGAATTCTTAAAACTAAGAAGAAACATTTTAATTATATTGATAAATTATGAAAATGATTTGTAAGTCATTTTAAATTTTTATAAATTTGTATAACCTCAATCTAATACATGGTGTTCCCAGTATGACTCCAAGTGTGTCTTCTTATTTAGAATTGAAATTAATTTTAGTAAAAAGAGAAGGGTCATACTCAAAACCACGAAAAAAATTAATATTGTTTTTATATTTAAGTAAAATGACCCATAAGTCATTTTCGACATGTAGGAATCAACATCACCTTAATATTTTACACAGTGTGCTCAGTATAAATCTAAGTGTTTTTTATCATTATAAAATTGACAATTTAGTTAAAAAAAATCACTTACTGAAAACCATGAAAATACAATCTGATGTTATTTATAATTTAGTATAATGATTAATAAGTCATTTTTATTTGTATTAATCAGAGTCACATCATAACGACACCTAGTGTGACCGATATGACCCAAAGTGCGCGTTTCCATTTTAAAAAGACATTTTGGTAAGAAGTAAATGATACATACTCAAAATAAATAAAATACATTCATATTTTTCTGATATATTATTAAAACAATTTATTTGTATGAATCGTATTCTCTTTAATCTAAATCACAATATTACTGATTTGACTCCAATATTGTCTTTTTATTTCAAAATGACTTAAATTTTAGTACAAAAGGCACATGAAAGACTCAAAACATAGTAAACACAATCAAAATGTTCTGATAATTTATTCGACTAGTACATAAATCATGTTTTACATGTAGGAAATAGATTCACCTCAATCCGATACATGGTGTTCTTGGTATGGCTCAAAGTGTTCATTATCAGTTTAAAATTTACATTTTAGATCAAAAAGTGTGTCACTAACTGAAAATAAAGAAAACATGTTCTTATTGTCCTGATAATTTTTTAAAATGATTTTACGTCCTTATTAATATATAGGAATCAGTCTCATGTCAAACCAATAAACAATGTAACTAGAAGGACTCAATGTGCATGTTTCCAGATTGAAATGACATTTTAGTAAGAAAAACACTAATGACATACTCAAAATAGATAAAATTAATTTGTACTATTTTTTACTTTATAAAAAATATCTATATGTCATTTTTGATGTGTAGGAAGATGCCTCACATCAATCCAATTCAAAGTGGGGTTGGTATGACTCTAAGTGTGTTTTTATTTAAAATTGACATTAATTTTAGTAAAATGAAAAGGTGACCTACTCAAAACCAATAAAAGACATTATTATTGTATTTATAATTTAGGAATATGATCTATAAGTCATTTTTGATATGTATTAATCAACATCTCTTTAATATGACACACAGAGTGACCGGTATGACTCCAAGTGTGACTTTTTTATTTACAATTGACATTAATTTTTGTAAAATGGACAAGTGACATACTCAATACTGATAAAATTTATTTGGATTGTTTTTATACTTTAGGAAAATTATCCATAAGTAATTTTTGACATGTAGGAATCCTGAACACCTTAATCTAGTACACCATATTCCTAGTTTGATTCAAAGTGTCTGCTATCAGTTTAAAATTGACATTTTTGTTCAAAATGTGTGTCACTCGCTAAAAACCAATTAAAAACTCTATGATTGGCTTGATAATTTTGAAAAATAATTTAAAATTTATTTGAGATGTGTAGTATTTAGTATCATGTATAACCATATAATTATGTGATTGGTATAACCCAATGTGAATTTTTTAGTTTATAATTACAATTTAGTAAAAAGAACATGCTCAAAATAGTGAAAAGTCATTTGGATTATTGTGATACTTTAAGAAAAATGATCCATAATTTATTTTTGATGTGTAAGAACTAACCACACCACAATCCAACACATGGTGTTACTGTTTTGACTCTAAGTGTGAATTTTTATATAGAATTATCATTTTATTAATAAAAACCCAAGTGTTATACTTTATACTATGTAACCAAATTAGGATTGTTTTGTTACTTTAATAAATTGATCCATAAGTAATTTGTGATGTGTAGGAATCAGACATTACAAAATCTAATACACAGTGTGCCGAATTTTAATTTATGTGTATATTAGTAGTCTAAAATTGAAATTTTAGTTTAAAAAATTGGTCACTCATTAAAAAATAAGAAAATGAGATAGGATTATCTTGATTATTTAGGAATAAGATATTGAAAACCTTCCTATTTATTACACATTATTTTATGATTTAATAAATAATATCACATATAATACAACCTATAATATAAAGATGTCTAGTGTATTTAGAAATATGGTATATTACATTCCAACTTAAAAAACTGAATACCTCGCCATTATTGAAATCTTCCTTAAGAAGCACATATTATTTCGTTGCACTTAAAACTGTATGGGATAACTTGGGGAAAAAAATTAGAAAGTAATGAGATATAAAGACTAGTATAGGAATAATAACAGAATAACATGAAGAAATAATTATGTGTTAGGAAATTGGAATATCAATGAGACATAAAACGGTTGATAATCGTAATCATGAACAATGAGTCCTGATATATCTTGACAACACAAAGGAAATATTGGAAATTTTTCTATGACACTAAGCCTGACCTCATAATCATTGGTCAAATATAATTTCCATGAAATCATGATGTTCAATGTCCTGTGATTGATTAGATTTACTCTATAATCCCTTTTAGGATGTATCATTTGAATAAAACATTACATAATGCGTTGGAGTTCTATATAATTTAGGGTTTACCAGTCACTTTCATTTCATTTACATGCATAAATGTTCCACATAGCGAATAGAAAATTGAATCCTTTGTCATCACATTTATATCCATAATAAGTGAGTATGGAGTAAATAAATGTTATTACCTAATAAAATAATTATAATTTCATAACTGTGAACACCATTTATAGGAAATGGGTATGGTTAATCAGTATAAAATTGTTTTTCTTCGAAAATTGTGGTGATATTTCAGCAGCATAATGGGGAAACATAAATATTCATTGGAGGGATTAATGAGAGTGAAAGGTGTATAAAATAATTTATAAATCTAATGGATAGTAAGGGGATATGTAATAAAATATCCCAATGAGAATGAATAGAAATTAATAGGCATAACATAATGAATCTTATTGAATAAAAATGATAGTGTGAGATCCCTTACTAAATTCCTACATGGAAACATGTGTACATAAAGATTTTTAGGAGGGATTAATAAGAGTGAAAGGGTTATATCATCACATATAAATAAAAATAAAAATAATATTTTTTTATTGAAACATACCCAAATATGACCAAATGGAATTGAGATGCATAATATAACAGAGGTTCTTGAAGGGAAATGAGGTCAATGAAATCTGTTACTAGATTTCAGTATACTAACTTCTTGGTAAATGATATAATGAATAGGGATAAATGATCTCTCTTTATTAGGAAATAAATTGGATGTTATAGGTATCATTATTGATTCATTATATCATAAAAAATTGATATTCAAAAGGCTAATTACAATGAAGGATCATGGATGGAAAAGAAGAGAGAAAAATATATTACTAAATTTCTGCATGTTAACGACATAGTTAAAGGTAAAAATGAAAACGGATAAGTGTTCTGCCATTAAAATTTCATAAATTTGATAGTAATATGGTTTTTAAAAATAGATTACAATATAACCAATTAATATTTAAGAGGATAATTACAATGAAGGTTCTTGAATGGAATAAGAGAGGGAGTAGTCCCTTATTAAATTTTAGCTAGGTAATGGTTGTACATTAAAGTTCATGGGTCAGATTAAAAATTTTGTAAGGATTCCCCCATAAAATGGAATTTAATTATTAGGTAAAAAATATACCTAAAATAGAAAAATTGGAAATTAAGATGCATAACATAAAGAGGGTTCTTGAATGAAAACATGAGTGGAAGATCACTTACCTTGAGAGAGTGATTCCCAAATGAATGGTTGAAGCATATTGAGAGATTGGATGAACCTTTATAGGGCTCTATATAGGGTAGTTAAGATTATGTATGTTCTCCATAATTTTTGAGTGAAGATAAATTCGATCTTGGGTGGGATTAAATTGGAAAAGAGAGGGGTCTTCTTTATTATTTCCTTAACATAGGTTTTTTACTCAATATAATAAAATAATAAAAACCTCAAACCTTCCCATGGAATTTCCCATGGTTTATACAAAAGGGAGGTGGTTTTTATTATTTTATAAGTACAAGGGTTTAATGTTAAATAATAATACACTTGTTGATGTAGAAGTGAGTCATGTCCTAAAAAAAGTGATTTTAAAACCTAAAAATAAGTTATAATATTTGGAAGATTCATAATGGATTTATATATATTTTTTAAGTAAACCTAAAATTGCATTATTTTATAGGTTAGAAAATAATTGATTATGGATACTCATTATATCATTTATTACATAAATTTTTGGGTATTATTATTTCATAATACACACTATATATTTATGCGGTATTTAATTTTTACCCTAAAATTCAACTGTATAAGAAAATAATGAAAAATTACCTATTAGATAATTTTCACATTATGGTTCAAAAAATAATATTAGTTTTTTTAAAATATTTTTCTAAATATATGAATTTTACTTTTACAATATATTTTACATTTATTGATAAGTATTAGATTTTTATAAAAACAGTTCTAGAACCATTGTAGAAATTATATTTGACAACATAAAAATTATATAATTATTTAAATTTATTTATAAAAATTTAATAATATTATGTTATTAAAAAAAACTATGGTTCAAAATTATATTAATACATCAAATGGAATTTCTTGATTGAAATTGCATATTACTTAAAATATACAATTTGGGTTTTATCGTATCAAAAATAATTATTTAATAATTTATATACTTAAAAAATAATTAATATATATTATCATATTTTAAATTTTAAAAAATAAATATTAATACTAATAGTTTTACATTGTTTTTAGTCTTTATTAAATCATTGTTACTGTTAATTAACCAATTTTTCTATTAACATATTAAAAAATATTTACTATAATTTATATTCATGTTGTTAAAAATTAAGTTGAAAATATTACCTATTTTTAATTATGATTATTATAAATATTTATTACATTTTATAAAAATTAATTCAAATATTTGGAATTCTTTAATTTAATATAAAACCCACAAACATGATGGAAAGAAATTTTTCAAAAAAATACAAATTTTTAAGGAAAATTTGATTTTAATTTAACTCCATATCAAGTAATATTACTTAGATAAATTCAAATTCACAAATATATTTATATAATATAAACATTTAGTTAAATAATTTCTCATTTGGGGTTATTTTATTTCATTATAATGGAGGATAATTATGAATTTTGAAACTGTTTTTCAGAAAATGAATTTTATAAACTAAAAATATACATATACAAAAATATAGTATAAGGATTATTTAAATTTAATTATATATAAATAAATAATACCTATTTAACCTTGAAATAGTATTTAATTAATATTGGGGATTTTATATTAATTATTTAACAAAATAAATGACATTTTTACTTAGAAATGGTATTTTTCAGTTTTCACTGGAAAAATATTTATTTTTGAAGACTCTAAATACTTCACACAATTTTAATATTTATAATATTATATAAAGATGTATATTTTTTTATAAAATACATTTTATAATTATTATAGAAAACTATTATAATTTTTTTATAAAAATTATTTTAAAAAATTATTTTGAAGGCTAAATATTTTGATGAAAAAGGCAATATCAAAAAATGATAGATAATTTAAATATCATGCATCAATATACTTAGGAAAAATATAAATATTTCATAAATTTATTAATCATACTCATATCCTAATATTTAATGAAAATGTTAAAAAGGTCATAATTAAATAATAATTGTTTGTTTGGGTTTGATGCTGCATATTTCATATTCTATGGAACATAGTTTTCTATTGTAAAAAATCAAGGGGATAAATTATTCCACCGATTAATAAATTGTGTCATCTCAATTTAAACATGAAATTGATAGGCATTTTTTTGACACATGAAAATATATTTATTGAAATACCACATCCTAAAAAGGTTCAATAAAACATTATCTTCAAAATAGAGAAAGAGAAGTATGCTGGTCATCACCTAAATAGGTTTCCAAGTATGATAACATTAGTGGTAATTAAAAAAATTAACAAGGAAGGAAAAACTACCACCTAAGAGATAATATTAGGTTATATAGATTGTGTTCATGGGAAATTCAATGACACAAAACCATAAATTGGTGATGGATAAAATCAATGTCAATTCATCGGAAATGATCATAATATGAAAACATATATGATTCGAGATTATTTTAAATAGAGTAAAGGAATTATTTATCATATAGACTATAAACAATAAAAAATATAATTTCTTGAAAAATATAATTAATTTCTATAAAAACATAATCTATTTCTTAAAATTATGAGAACAGACGATGAATATTATTTTGTACACCAGAAGCACTATAATAAACTTCTAAAATATCACTTAATACACCAAATAATTACAAGTTATTCCTCATGTATTTACTTAAACAAAATTTGTTTGAAAAAAGTAATATAATAACATAATACATTAATCTCAAAAATCCCACAAATATTCTCAATGGTTTAACATATATCATTCCTTAAATAAATACCCAAATATAACATTCATTACCACAAAATTAAAGAGGGTTTTATCTTCAAAGGATATATCCTAAACTTTATATTACACCTCCAAAAACATAGTATCATTCAAATCCTATAATCCGAATGGGTATATATACCTAAAACCAAATAAAAAATCTACCAGGGTATCATTATTCACATCAAAATCAACAATATTTGATCCTATAACATGTTTCCCAAAATTTTATACTAAACTTCTATCATATAAATCAACAAAAATTATGTCATTGCTTTTAAAGATTAAGAATATACATATAATGTGGATACAATTTAGGTATATCCCATAATAAAACACTAAGTAAGTGGTTTAAATCCCCCAATAATGTGTTTTCTAAAATACCACCTTATAACTAGATCACTTTTATAAGTACCAAGTACCATTCAATATTTTTTTTGAATCCTTAAAGAAAAGATATTACAATAAAATTCTAACATGAATCATTATTTTTATATATATAATTTCATTGATATATTAATTTATAAAAATAACTCTTAAATACCAATACATAAAAAATTTAATCCATACACTTCAATGATTTCCATAACATAAATCCTTAGTCTTAGATTTTCCCCTCAAATTAGGGTATCGACTTAGATAATTCCCATATTATCCATCCATAAGACATTGAAAAATTGAGGGTGTTGTAGGATGTAATGTATTCCATTCCATAATACTATTTATATTTTTATGGAAACTATTTAATTTATCACATGTTTTCAGAGTTAAAACGCCTTTAAGTTCATTTTTATCATTTCTCTTAGTGCCACTTTCAACATTATTGACATGTACAAAATTGAATCTTCTTTCTATTATATTCTTTATTAGTTGAACTTACTCGAGACACTACCCTAATATTTATTGGTGTTTTTATAAATTACGATATATGATAGTTTTTAATTGTTATTTTTGATATATGGTTTGGAATAATAATATGATTTACCACTTTAGCTCCTATACAGTTAGACATCTCATTCGGTTAGTCATCAAATTTATGATCACTTTGGTTGTTGAATCGATTCTTCAGATTTTCGGATGATGAATAGAATAAAGGAAAAATTAGGGATGAGTTATTTTAAACTTTTTAATGCATAATCTGAAATCAATTAATATTAATGGTATAACATATAAATGACATTTATTTCATTAACTTATGAATTTATAAGATTTAATATAAATTATCTATTACATATTTCCTAATATAGAGAAATATATGAATTATTTTTTCCCTTAATAATTGATCATATTGAGAATGCTAAATTAACCATGCATATGAAATAGGAGTTTCATACTAGTTGTACAGAAAGGACCATTAAAATGCACCAGTTACTGATTAAGTCTAGCCCAATGTTGTGAATTATGGTTTTATCCCTAGGAACATCTATTCTAGAGCCACATCCACTTGTATTATCCAGATATGATTATATTTTATAGGAAAACATTTAATCTATACTTTACCGAAATTTAGGGATGTATTATTTTTTATTCATATACATATGGCTTCCCCTAGAGATTTTTAATCCTAATCACAAAAATAACTAAACTTTTCTGTTGATACCAACTACGAAATCCCTGCTCTTTATTACAAAGTAATTCATTATTTAATACAAAGGATTACACATTACACAACCTAGAAGATTTATAATTATAGCGTCTTTTGTAATTTTTTAAATTATATAACAAAATAAAACAAAGAATAAATCACCATTATTGAATGCTTATTTAACATGCTCATATTATGTTATTGTAATTAAAATTACATGGGATAACATGGGGACATACATAAGAAAGGGGTGTTATATAAATCCCATAAAAGGAATAAACATGGAATAACATGAAAAAAGTATTACGTGTTAGAAAATAGGAATATCAATGAGACATGAATGGGGTTAGAATCATATAAATGAACAATAAGGAATGATATAACATGATAACATAAAGACAACATAGGAAACATGGAAACAACATTAAACATTGAATCATAAACATATGTTATATAGAAATTCTATGAAATAATGATGAAAAAATACCCATTACTAATTAGGTTCACTCACTAATCCATTTCATGAAATATCACATGAATGTAACATTACATAATGCATTGGATCTCTATATAATTATAGCTTCACCCATCAATTTCATTTCATTCACAAACATAAATATGCCACATAGATCATTCAAAATGGAATCATTTATCATGTCATTGGTCCAAGACTATATAATAGATATATGTAAGTCCCCAATAAAATAAGTATAAGTACATAAAATTTAACACCCTTGATAATAAATTGTTACTAGTATTCACTACACAATTTTTTGGCATGGAAAATCACGGTGGAATTTTTTCAACGTAATGGGGGAATGTAAATGTTCATATGAGGTATTAATGAGAGTGAAAGGGGTATCTAATAATTTAGAAATAAAATTGATAGTATGGATGATATGGAAGAAAATATTAGACCATGAAAAATATATAAATTAACATCAATAACATAAATGAGGTTCTTTAATAAAAAGGATAGTTGGAGATCCCATACTGAATTTTGGTATGGTAACCTGTTTACATAAAAGTTCATGGGAAGAATTAATGAGAGTGAAAGTGGTATATCATCACATGAAAATAAAAATAAAAGTAATATTTTTTGAGGAAAATATACCTAAATAATTACAAAAGGATTTTGAGAGGCTTAACATAAATTATGTTCTTTAATGGAAATGAGAGGAAAAAGAACCGCCATACTAAATTTCAGCATACTAATGGCTTGGTAATGAGATAATGAGAGGGGATAAATGATATATAACTATTAAGTAATAAATTTTATAGTACATGTTTCTATATTTATTCATTAGAACAAAGCTAATTTAGATTCAAAAGGATAATTACAAAGAAGGGTATTGATATGAAAAGAGAATAAATATTTTACTAAATTTTGGCATGGTAACAAGTTATGTTAAAGTCAAAATGAGAGGGGTTAAGTGATATATAGTTAAAATAACATCATTTTTAATGTAATGGGATGTTTATAAATTCAGGAAAATATAACCAATTTAGATTTTACAGTCTAATTACAATGATGGTCATTAAATTGAAAATAAGTGGAGATGTCCCTTTCTAAATTTCAACTTGGTAATCAGTGTACATAATGGTGCATGGAAGGGAATAATGAGAGTTAAAGGAGTCTATAATCAAATGGGAATGAAATGTGAGGTAAGAGGAATTTATAAAAACATACCCAAAAAAAAATAGAAATCAAGAGGTATAACATAAAGGGGGGGTTCTTGAATAAAAGTGGAGTGGAAGATCCGTTTCCTTGAGATAGTGATTACCAAAGGCATTGTAAGATCTTTTTAAGAGATTTGGGGAACCCTGGGAGGAATATAAAGAGTGGTGTTAAGATTAACCACTAAACCATGGGTTTTTAGTGAAGGTAAATGGGAGTTCGAGTGGGTTTATATAGAAAAAGATAGGGGAGTTGTTTATTACCTCCCAAACATAGGATTTGGATGCTATATATTAAAATAATAAAACCCTTAAAAAATTGTGTCGGTTTTCAAATGGTTTCATCCAAATAGATGTGTATTAATTATTTTATATGGAAAGGTATCCAACTTATTAAAAAAATACCTTTTCTTATGTGGATGGGAATCATGTTCTTAAAGAAATGGTTTTAAAACCATATAATACATTAAAGGTTTTGGAGGATTCATAAAGGCTTCATAAAATTAATAAAATACCATTAAAATAAAATTATTTTAAGTGTAATAATATATTTATTGTTTTATACTCATTACAATATTAATTACATCACTTTTGGGGTATTATGATGTTATAATTGATGTCGAATATTTATAATGTATCTAATGTTTAACCGAAAATTCGACTATCACAAAAAATTAGGAAAAATTAACCATAGGATAATTTCAATATTATGATTCAAAAAATTATATTCATTTTATCAAAATATGTTTCTTAGTATATTATATTTGACCTTCAAAATACTATTACCATATATTGGGAAATGTTGGGTGATTTGACAATAATAGTCTTCAAAACATTATATAAAGTATGTTTGATATCATAAAAATTATATTATTAATTACATTTATTAATCAATATTTAATACTAATATTTTTTTAAAATATCATTTACTTAAAAATCCAATAATTTATCAGAAGGAATATCATAATTGAAATTGCATATTACATAAAAATATAATTTTTATCAAGATTATTACTTAATAATTTATAAAGTAAATAAAATACGAAATAAATATATGTATAATTTCAATTAAAATGAAATAAAAATATTCATACTATTAAGGTTATGATTTTTCTAGTCATTTTAAAATTATTTTTCCCTTAATTAACATATTTTCATTTATCATGGAAATAAATATATACTATAGTTCCAATTCATATCGGTCAAAAATTACATTGACCATATTATATAATAATAATTATAATGATTCTAAATATGGAATCTATTTTATCAAAATAAATTCACGCAGGTGGGATAATTTATTTTAATATAATACCTACATGCATGATGTATAACAGTTTTTATATAAATACATTTTTTAAGGAAAAGAATATTTTCCTTTATCCCTATAACTAGTGATCCTCCTTATAAGAATTTTAATTAAAAAAATAGTTATATAAAATAAGCATTAAATTTAAATCATTTCCCATTATGGGATATTTTAATTAATTATAATGGATAATCATTAGGCATTTTAAAATTGTTTTTACTACAATGAAATTTGCATCCTAAAAATATATTTAAAATAAAATCCTATAGAAAGATAACTAATATTTAATTAATTATTACTAAATAATATCTATGTTTCCTTTAAATAAAATTAATAGAATATCGAGACATTTATATTTCTTAATTTATTAAAAGAACTGATAATTTTACGTAGAAATAGTATTTCAGTATTTAATGAAAAATCATTATTTTTAAAAAATCACAAAATTTTACCCTATTTAATCTTGATATGTTGATTTCAAAAAATAGAGGTCATTTTATCAAAAGAAATTAAATGTTCTATAAATAATTCTAATATTTTTTCATAAAAAGACTTTAAATAATCATTTTGAAGAAAACATAGTTTGATGAACAAAAATACATTATCAAAATTTGTTGATTATTCATAAATAATATATCAATATATTTTGGATATATATATATATATATATATCATAAAGAATTTAATCCTACTATTATCCAAAAATTTAATGTAAAATTTCAAATGGTCATTTTTAAATAATAATTGTTTATTTGGGTTTGGTGTTTCATATTGAAAACACCATCGAACATAGTTTTGTATTCTAATTAATTAGGGAATTAAAAATATTAATATTTTATTTAAGATGTGTATGAATTAATCTCACATAAGACCAACACACTATATGATTGTTGTGAAGAAAAGTTCATGTTTATGGGTTAAAAGACATTCTAGTAAAAAATATAAGTGAAACTCTCAAAATAGAGAAACAATATTTAAAATTGTTTCAACACATTACGAAAATGATCCATATATCATTTGTGGCATTTTAGAATCACCCTCAACTTGACCCGAGGCACGATGTAATTCCTATGACTCCATGTGTGTCTTTTTATTCAAAATTGACTTTAATTTTAGTAAAAAGGAAATTTAACATACTCAAAACCTGAAAAATACACTTATATTGTTTTTATACTTTAGGAAAAAGATCTACATGTCATGTGTGACATGTAAGAATAAATCAAGCCTCAACATGACTCATGGTGTGGCTGGTATGACACAATGTGTGTCTTATAATTTTAAATTGACATTTATTTTGGTAAAAAGGTAAAGTGACATACTTAAGACTATGAAAACACATTCATATTGTTTTGATACTTTAAGAAATTGATAAATAAGTCATTTTTGATGTGTAGAAATATTATGCACCTCAATTAAATAAACTATATTCTTGGTATGACTCAAAGTGTATATTATGAGTATAAAATTTTTATCTTAGTTCAAAATGTATGTCACTCACTAGGGAATATGAAAACATGTTCCGGTTGGCTTGAAAAAATATGAAAATGATTCATAAGTCATTTGAGATGTGTAAAAGTAAATATCACATAAAATTGATAAACGATGTTACTGATAGAACCTAAAGTGTGTGTTTTCAATTTAAAATGAAATTTTAGTAAAAAAATGCAGGTGACATACTCAAAACTAAGAAAACATATTTCAATTATTTTAATAATTTATGAAAATAATCCATAAGTGATTTGTGACATGTAGGAATTGACCAATCCTCAATCCAACACACTGTGTTATTGATATAACCCCAAGTGTGTTTTTGTAAATTGACATTTTAGTAAAAAAACACAGGTGATATACTCAAAAATGAGAAAATTAATTTAGATTGTTTTGTTGATTTAAGAAAATGATCCATAAATCATTCGCACTCATTAGGAATAAGTTTCACCTCAATAAGAGAGATGGTATGGTCAATAAGACTTAATTTTTTTTAGTATTCCATAATTGAATGTTTAGATCAAAACATGGGTCACCCATAAAAAAACCAAGAAATCTTCATCTGTTTTTCATGATATATTTCGAAAAACATTCATAAGTAATGTGTGAGGTTTATTAATTTTTCTCATGTAAAACCAACACATTATGTGACCGGTATAAATCAAAGTGAATTTTTGAAATTTGAAATGAAATTTTAGAAAAAATAAAGCGACATAATCAATACCATGAAAACATATTTGGATTGATTTGATATTTTAGGAAAAGGATCCAGAAGTCATTTGTGAAATGTAAGAATTAGCCCTACCTCAATATGACACACAAAGGTATTAGTATGACTCCAATTGTGTAATTTTATTTAAAATTGAAATTTTATTGTTGTATTAATTAATATTTTTGTTTAATTTATTTTTTATAGTATTAATAACATAATAATTGTTTTTATACAAGTCTATACTTTTTCTTATGTTGGGGTAGTTTTTAGTTAACTGATATGATAAGAGAGTTTTTTTTGAGAGGGGGTCAAGGGTTCGAAAGGTAATGAAATGTTTTTAATTGTTTGTGGATAGTAAATTAAATTATAACAATAAAAAATATTGATTGAAATGTATATAATATAGTTGTTTTTGTATTTGTGATGTAAAATTTATTTTAATTAAATTATGAATTTGCATACATGTGTATTTTTACACATGTGTATTTGCAGCAGGGTGTTGTTATTCAAACAAAAAAATGCAGTAGTGAGAAATTTATTAGCGCTAACAAGAGTGTTGATGAAAGTTAACTTTCATCAGTGTTTATTTAGTACTAATAAAGGGACACCCTTTTAACGGTGTTAATGACAATAGAACTTTTTTTAACATTGTTTAGTCATATTTTGGGCACTGTTAAAGTGTATAATTATGATATTGTATAACGATATTAATTATTATTATTAGTGATTATTATTTTCTTTTAATAATTAAATTATTATTAATTGTTAAAATAAATAATTACTTTATCAATTGTTATTTTTATTAATTATAATATTAATTATTACTAATTAATTTAAAAAATCATATTAATTAAATTATTAATTACAAATAATTATATTATTAATTAATTTTTACTTATTAATAATTTTATATGATTAATTATTTATTATCATCAACATTAATTTAATGAATAAATATAAATCGTTAATTAACTAATAATAATTTTTTAATTAATAATTAGTAATTAAATAATTTAATCACAACTATTAATATTCAATAACTAAATAATATTTTTTAAATTATTTTTTGGTAATTATTTAATAATAACTAATATTAATATTAATTAATTATTAATTAATTAGTTATTTAGTAAATAATATTTTTAATTATTTGTTGGTACATGATACAACTAGATAAGTGAATGTAAGAATCAAAGATAAATTAATGCTATACATCATGTCTTTACTAGTGTTGGTAAAAAAATAGAATCTTATGATCATACTAGGTTTGGGTTTCTGAGTAGTAATGACAGTAATACAACCAATGACATGGATCGAGTGGAAACACTCCCCATTTAGGCAAGAATGGCGTGAATGGCTGGGGAGGCCAACTGGGCTCTAGGATGGTCTAGTTGAGTTATGTTATACATGCTGGTTCTTACCTCATTTTTCATGCTGGATCAAATACATATAATTCAATGACCAAATTGTATGTTATATTCTAGAGTTTTTAATGTGATTTCTTAATATTTTATAAAAAAAGTCAAGGTTAAAAATATTTTATTTAGAAAGGATAAAGACCCCATGCCAGCTTTCCATTAAGTTGAAAGGTAGCTGGTGACCTTCCTCCTTTTAATAAAAATAAAAAATTATTAATTATACATTTTTATATTTAAAAAAATGTAGGTTTCAATATTACTATATATATATATATGTTGTTTAGAATGATATAATTAATATTTGAAAGTGTAAATGTATTCTTGTTAAGTAACAACTTTGTGACATGTAAATCAAATTTTACTTATTATATTTATGATTTTCTATTTTCAATTATGTTTTATTTTCTTGTATATTTCTAGATGCATTGTTTCTTTCTAACATAACCCGTCTAATCTTTTTATTTTTTATGTATCTTTTTTATAAATCACTTATACAAGGCTTTATTCTTCATTTCATTTAGTTTAATACTACTTTTTTTTATTATTACATAACTATAATATTATTATTCATTATATTTATACAAATTATAAATATATACATTATAAATATATATATTTTTATGTTATATACTTACTATACTATTTTAATTCAATCATTCAATTCATTTTTTTCAATAAAACTCATAATAAAATCATCATGCAACTTGAATGAAGGAAATGTGAGATTTGGAATTTTTAATCATCCATCATTATTGTAGTACTAGATATACTCTTAGATTTAAAATTTTTTATTTAGTTCACAACTATAATTATGTAATATTACCTCCTGTTTTGGATTTTGTAAGTTAGTCTAATCTATAAAATTATAATATATTAGTTTCATGTGCAACATGATTTGAAATTATTCGGTTTAGCAGGGTTCAATATCTTTCGTTATTTCCAATATTTAATGCTCGGAATTCAAAAAAAATTATTGAAAATTAATTTTTGTATTTTTCTAAACCATTAAAATGGTATTTATAATATTTATTTTTATAATCCTTTCTTTTTCAATTTTTTAGTATATTTATGAAATACATTTTATTTTCAACAACTGTTTAGATGTTTAGGTTATTTTTTTATAATTTATTTAAATTGATTTTATAGAGTATATTTTATAATATTTTAATGTATCATACTTCAAATATAATATGTTTTTCAATGTTTCACGTACTGTAAATTTAATGATTATAAAATATAAACTATGAAAAAAATATAAATCAAAAATTAAATACTGGTTAAACATGTAATAATGGATGATGGTCAAAAAATTTTGTATTTTAATTGATAGAAAACATTTATAAGAATGAATACAATCAGTGTCTATGGTGAGGCTTTGTTTCACATTTTAGTGTGAAAATGTTATACCTATATCGAGATCATCGAGCATTGTTTTGGGGAGGAGTTTTATGAACTGGACAGGGATAATCCTCAGTCAAAATAACGTTGACCGTCACAAGCTCTTCTAGTCTCTCAGTAGGAGGAGGTGTCCATTGGATGTCATCCTGTGCACCCAATACTTCTCCCACTCTTGTAGTAGAATCACCCACCATCATCACATGGGGAACCATATAGTCTATGATTGATTAGGAAACCAAGGCGGAGAAAATGGTGGACATTCTATCAAGAAATATAGATCCCATTTTTACTTATACACAACCACAATCAGCTGAGGATGGACTAAAAGAGGGTCAACCTATTCTTATTGAAAAGGTGAGGGATCATTGTAGTACGATGCAGTCAACTTCATCATCTTTATGGATCCTCAGAAACAACAGCTATTAGAGGAGGTTCCTAAGAACAAAACTCCACTCCTCGGGCCAGAACATCTACTATTAGGGGTCGATGATTTAAGATGTTGTTGTTAGTAGCATGATAAGCTGGAATCGACCCCAACACTACAGTATAGATCACTGCCAGGCTAGCAACACCCTCCTTTTCTAGATCAATTATGTAGACAAGATACTCTACATGAGTATTCTATAATGGGATTCTAAATAAATTAGAAAATATTTCAATAATAACAAAAGATAATTTATTGCCTTACTATATCATGAATCCCTCTACAATTTTAGTTAATATATTGTATAAACTTCAGTCTGTACCATGGATCATACTTTACCTACTCTAAAAGATATAATTGTATTGTAGGTTTTCCCTAATTATGAAGAACCTCTCATCTTTCATTGAGGTCGAGATACTTGGCATGTCATCAGTTCCAGCCACCATCCTGCCTCCTCGTCAGCTTCAAGCCATGAAGATTTTATGGATGTCTCTATGGAAATGGAATGGGCTAAACACAACCAAAATGGTACTCAATAATATGAAGGTGAATGAGATACACTATACCCATATAATCATGAAGTACAATAGTGATGTATGCAAGAAACTAGTGCAATAAATTCATGTATGGCATCTATGGAATCTAAAATGACATGTGATATTTGTTAAAAAAGTAACTTACTAAACCCAAAAATAATGATATTATTAAATTTTTTATTCAATTATTGATTGTATATACATACCTCATTGGGTAGGATATTGTCCAACTTGAGATAGTATGCATCCAAATGGTGTGTCAGAACACTAATGAAGTTGTGTTTCTGACTCCACCTGTAATGTAAAACATCTAAAGTGGAAAATAAAAAGAAATTAAATTCAATAAATCATACTAGCATCATAAAATGAGGGAGAGGACTGACCATACCTGCATCCACATGGTGAATCATCAAACACCTTAATAGGTAGTGGCAGATGAGAAATATTTGGTTAGAGTGAGGGGACACACTCCCATTCCCATATCTGAAGAAGAATGATGTATGCCCTAAGATCTATGTGGTCTTCACAACATGTCATGCATTATTCCATGTATGTGTATGCCAAGCACACGGATCCCTAGTTGTATGTGTTGGCCTAATAAATTTTCCCTAGTAGCCCCAGATATACCATGTGAACTTTCATTTGGATGTGATCAGTGCACAATGTCCCTCCAATGATCTGTAATATATAGGAATGTGCATGACTAATGATAGTTTACACGTCAGCATCAGTAGGTAAATTTTCAAACTGAACCTCAATCCATCCCATAGATATCAAAACTCTATATGGAGAAGCATGTTCACCCAAAATATTGATTCCTTGAAATATCTGAAAAATTTTCATCCAGTATCCATGGGTGGGTCTAATAACTAATTCATTTAGGATTGAAAGTCTGAGAATGACTACTAGACCGTCAATTGTTATGGACATATCTCCCTTTAGAAGGTGGAATGTGTGTCTCTGGTCTCCACCTCTCTAAGAGGGCAACAAGAAGGTGATGATCAACAAATGTGAAATCAGATACTACAATATCATTGAAGCTAGCATGGCACATGTATTGTATAATAGATCCTCAAAGAAGAATATGATGATAATGGTGTGCTTGACACACACAATCCATCGAACTGGATGAACCTCTATTACAGACTGGGAAACATGTGTAGCCTACTCAGTGAGCAGTCTAGTATCCTCTATCTGTTTGTAAAAAAAAGAAAATATATCTTCATTGTAAAATGTAAATATAAATTTATGGTCCAAAAATTGTTACGACTAATATAATGCAAGAAATTACATATTCCTTCCCATTTTTTATGATGTTTTTTTACCAAAAGACAAGGTCATCTCTTCCTGTTTCTCAAAACTTATTTCCAAATTGTTTTTGGGATATGTTTTATCCTAGTAAAGATTGTTTTGTAATATATGGTTTTATATATTAATATTTATAAATGTTCTGTATTCATTATCTAAAATTTTATTAGTAAATGCGGTGATTTTTAAATTATAAATGATTTCCCACATGATGGTATGTTTCATGATTATTTTCACACATGATTTCTTTTTAGTTTATCCATGAATAGATTTATTATTTATTAATGTCACCTCAAATTTACTTTTCATTTTCAATTTAATGTGATTATGAAAGGATTATTGTAATTTTATAGTAAAATTATTCAGTGCTATCAAACAAGTCTAAAAATAAAGAATTAAATATTAACACCATACTATTAAAAATATGAAAAGATCATATTAGAGAAAATATATCAATGTGCCAGAGAGTGTGAAATTGATCCAACAATGTCGAGTTATCATTTCTGGAATTTTCTTTCTTGATGATATATGGTTCATCTCAAACTTTTACCTTGTTCTTGAGGCTAGTCCATCTTATTTATCATTCTATTGGACATTGTTATCTCTCCTTTATACAACATTTTTATGTCAGGTATCATTATTGGTTGGTATTTGGGTATTGATAAATATTAAAACTCCCCAATAGGCATCCCTGGTGCAAAATAATAGTTCGCAATGGTGTCCAATTGGTACACGGGATTAATATATACTTCCAATGATATGTTTAATGAGGAACAAGCTATGGTGGTGGGAACTCATTTAAATTGTAATTTATGGAAGATTCTACATTTAAATTTCCTCACATCTAGTAATACCACCATTTTTTGATCGCTTATATTTGTGATGGGGACTAAACACTCTTAAAATTCACATAGAGAGTCTTCTTGGGGGAAAATGCAGACATGATAACTATAAGCATCATCAATGTTCTTTTCAATATATAGTTGAAAGTTCCATCCATACCTTAGCCCCTACTTAATCCTATCCAAAGATAGTCTTTTATATGAATGATGTACTTCATGAACAAATAATATGTATCTTGAACTATGGATGTTATAGGTAACTTGTTAAAGCCCCTTGAAGACACCATTTTTGAACTCCAAAATTTTTGTGTTTATGTGTTTGTACCTATTCCTCCCATCATATTCCAATTTCCATTTTTATTTTGAGTATGCATCATATAATAATACATGTATTGACTAGACTTATAGATTTGTTCAAAATATTCTTCAAAACATCATTGATCTAGCTCATATAATATATATAAGTGATCATATTTGTCATAAATTTATTTTATCTTTATTTTGAAATATTAAAAAATAACAAGGACATTACATACCAAGCCTTATGATTTCTTTCTTTATAGGTTATTTATGGAAATTGGTTCACACATTTCTCAAAATGTGTCTAATTCAGAATTGATGATTTGAATTTTTGGGGTATTCATATATTAGGATCCACATTGATTACCTCATTTATTGTTGAAGCTGATTATATATCAAAAAGACACCCCAAGTGTGTGTGAAATGGTTAATGATACATGCGATATAAACTTAATTATTTGTAGTGTTCCTTCTCCAAAATGGAAAAAGAACAAGGAAGAGGTGAACAATTACCAAATTAGTTTTCTATTATCAACAATACACTCTTGTATTTTTTATATATTAATTTTCCATCTATCTCTATGAACTATTTGTTGAAATGAAATACAAAGATACAATGGTGGAATTCCCAGAACAGTCGATGAAATTGAACATGATATGGATAATGTCTCTTATTTTGAGACACATGTTCATTCATATGAATATGGAAGACAAGATGGTAATTGTGTCTTCATATGGCTAGATTTTTTACAACACCTAATACGATTCACCCCAATCACTATAGACCTTCACAATTTCCTTTTATTTTTCAATCCATGCCTTATTTTAGGAAATCTTATAACAAACAATTTTTTGTATACTATATTTAACAAGTGGTATAGGAATATCTTGGAATTTCCTAATCATCTCAACAATAGTGGATAACACAAATTTAGCATCAAATGTTGAAGGATTTTGTGTTAGTTTTGTATGAACATACATATGAGATACCTCAATATTCAATATTCTATTACATCCTAATACAATATTTAGAATCTCACTTAAGTGGAATCTATAATCATCCCCATACTTCTCAAGATGTATGCTGTATTTTTTATGGAATGATTCATGAAATATATATCTATAGTGCCTCTCAATGTGAAATCCATTTATCTTGTTTTCTATTTTATATTTACTCTAAATATAACTTCTAAGATATATGGTTTATTCAATCTCACTAAAACTATCGGGTAAAACTATGGGAAACTTAGTAGTGTGTGTGAGAACATTGTAGTTAAATTCAGTAAAAAATTCCATTGCATCTGACCAAGATGAAAAGAGGGGTGGATGATTTATTAATAGTTGTGGAAATTATATAACTATTGGATTTCATGAAACTTCCTCCCCAACTTCTGTTTCTCCCTCATCATCATCACTTTTATCTCCATCTATTCCATCAATAAAAAAATCATCATCCAAATTCGTATTTACATTTATATCCAAGAGATCATCTAGGTTGTCCCCTTCCACATAATATTAAATATCCTCAATTTATAATGGAATACCTTCCCCAAACACTATGGTAAGTATAAGTATTCAAACAAGTAAATGTAATTACTATACAGTAGAAACATCAACATATAACTTCATCATGGTACCATCTAACCACTGGGAAAATAAATTTATTTCTTGGACCCACTGTGCATTAGAAACCAATGGACAAGTAAGATTCCAAAGTGTATCCATGAATTGTAGATGATAATAGCATATAGAATTGATCTCTTGATGAAGTCACATATTAAAGGAACCATTAATTTTTCCTTGAAGTCCCCTTTGGGTTACAAAAGAGGTTTTACAAACAAATATTTTTTATTATGTACTATAAGAATCTCTTTCCTCTATTTTAATAACCTCCCCAAAGAAGTATACTCAAGAAATCATGAAGCTCTTTGAAAAAAATTTAATCAACATTGTGATAGTGTGACTAATATTTACAATGATGGTTGACTATATTATCTTTATTATACTAAAATTTTAGAACACTTTTTTATACCCAAAAAATGATACTATTATTTTATTATATAAAATTTTATTAGAATATATGACACTAAATGTTTTGGAAACTGAGAAACAATGAACATAAAACATCAAATAAGTTTATTTATCCATTGTAAAATGACAATTATGTTCATAGAATGTGAACTCGAGAATAAAAAACACATTAAAGAACACATGAATTATTTACAATATAACAGAAATACCTTGTAATTTTTCAACAGAACATGGTTTTATGAGATTAGCATAACATCAGAAGTGAGGTAAAATCTATCTTATTTTCAAGAGGTTTCTTAATAAAATCATACAAAAGGATGTATTTATATTTTAAATATTCAAATCATTTTAGAGAAGGTCAAATGAATTTTAGAATTAAAAACTTATCTACATATATTTTGAATATTTTATTTAGATTCCACATGAAAATAAGCTAGATTTTAACTCACATCTAATGTTAAGCTCATCTTATCAAAATTACATTATATTGCTAAATCTTATGGTATTTCATGTCTATTATAAAGCATTTACGTGTTCTTTAATATCTTTTTTCTTGTCTATTTCACTTTATATGTTAATAATTGTCATTATATCATGGATAAATAAATTGATATGATGTTTCTATTGATTTTACCTTTGTTTCCATAACAATCTATGAATAATATTGTCAATGATGGTTGATTATATAATATTTATGGCACTAAAATTTTAGAACTTATTCTTAAATCCTAAAATATGCTACTAAGTTTTTGTAATAAAATTTTTAATCTTTATAAATATAATCCAAAAGATTATAATGAAAATATAAATAATCTATAACATATCCCCCCAGGAGTGTCAAACCATGTGCACAACATGACCCATTTTCATGTACTAGTTTATGTCGAGTCAGGCCCGACACACCTTGTTGATGTTGTTACTCATAGGTATATATGTTTTAGATCCACATCCTCTTGTAGTATTTAAACATTAATATTATTTCTTATATAACCACATAATCCTTATGCAACCAAACTTTTAGAATATTTTCATATATTAAAAAATATGACATTGATGTTATGTAGTAAAATTTAAAACTTTAGAAATTATTTTTTGAATGGATTATAAAGAGAATGTGATTAATATAAGACATATCAATTGACATTAACAAATTAGGTAGGAAATAATTGATGAATAAAATAAATCATAGGAGTAACAAATCATGTATTTTGTTAAGCCTCTTTGTCATCTAGTTATTCATATTTCATTCTATGTTTAATTTATTTTAATCCAAAATTAATCATTTTTAATTGATATTTAATAATTGTTTAAACATTCAATAATCATTCGTCAATAATTGGTTAATTGTTCTTTAATCATTACGTAATCATTAGTTAATCATTTTTTAATCACTCTTTAATCCTTCCTTCATCATTCATTAATAATTGCTTAATAATTCTTTAATCACTATTTAATCATTAATTAAGATCAAATTAATTTTTATTTAATCATTACTAAATCATTAGTAAATTATTCATTATTCATTCCTTACTCCTTATTTAATCATTACATAAACATTACTTAATTATTACATAATGATTAATTAATCTTTAGTTAATCATTTGTTTATCATTAGTTATTCATTCCTTAGATATTCTATAATCCTTATTTAATCATTGGTTAATCAATGGTCAATCATTCGTTAATAATTCATTAATCATTAGTTAATTATTCTTCAATCATGCAATAATCATTTTTAAATCATTCTTTTATCACCCTTTAATCGATCCCTAACTATTCATTAATTATTATATAATCATTCGTTAATCAATATTTATTCATTCCTTAATCATTATTTGATCATTAGTTAATCATTTCTTAATCATTAGTTAATTATTCTTCAATGATTCAATAATCCTTCATTAATCATTACATAATCACTACTAAATCATTCATTAATCATTACTGAAGCCTTAGTAAACCATTCTTTAATCACTCTTAAATCATTCCTTAACCATTATTTATTCATTATTCAATCATTCTTTAATCATTATTTAATCTTTCTCCATTCATTCTCTAATCATTCATTAACATAAAAATTATTTAATCATTCTTCATTATTTACTCATTCCTTAGTTAATCATTAGCTAATAATACCTTTACTATTAATTAATCATTATTTAATCATTTGTTAATAATTTGTTAATCATTACTCAATAATTAGTTAATCATAATTTAATCACTCGTAAATCATTATTAAATCATTTGTTAAACATTCTAAAATCATTAATCAATCATTAAATAGTCATTTGTTAATCAATATCTAATAATTAATTCAACATTACTTAATCATAAATTAATTATTCCTTAATAATTTGTTAATCATATGATATTCATTAGTTAATTTTTATTAGCCAATCCATTATATGTAATGGTTATTTAATTCTACGTTATTCATTACTTATTCTATATTTATTCCTTACTAATAATAACTAAAATTTCTGAACTCTATATAAATAACTAAAATACTAAATAAATTACATATTTATAACTAATTAAAAACTAATTATTTAATTAAATAAATAACAATAAATTAAATAATAAAAATAAATATAGATGAAACTTTAAAAAAATGGAACATATTTTAGGGCATCGGAACCATGAAACACATAGAAGGTTTCTTTTATAGAGAGAGGGTGTATAAGGTAGAGTTATTAGGAAAATTGGACGTGGGGGGGGGGGTTACATTATATTGAGAATTAAGGGGAAGACATTTGGTTGGGGTGGGGGGGGGGGGGGTTCTTCCATTCACCTTCACATTATGTGAATGGTGTCCCACCCCCAGTTACCTTTCGTATCATTTTTGGATAAACATTGGAGACCCCTCATTACCATTTCTCTGTCATCGACTGTGGGAAAATGGTGGAGGGGATTATATGTTTCAAAAAAAAAAACAAAATCCAAAAGGTTCCTCAGGCATTTCAGACACAATTTTTTATCCTATACATTAATAAATATAAAAAAACATAAAAACTTAATATATTGTATGCTTGTTCGAATGGGTAACCATTGGATTATGTGGCTAGAACGGAAGTACTAGGAAACACTAGATTCATACTATCCAGGTGGGGCTTCAAGAGGATGTATTAGACATCTGATTTAGCTTTTAGGGCTGAAAATCATATTACTTATAGATAGATTCATACAGACTTTGCTGTTTGGGGAGGAAATCGACTGACTAAAGGCTTATGAGGAGCACATGAATCGAAGAAACATGTGAAGTGGATACTAATCTCACTTTCACTCTTGATGGAGAAAACACATTTTTTTTGTGAATGTCTCAGGAGGAGACACATGGTAAGAAGTAACAATAAGGTGTTGTGTCACTAAATTATGGAAAATTGGTTCTTAATTACATATGGTGCAGATGAGGATCATGTTGACAGCAATGTCTAATATTTTGACAACCGGGCCAACAACAACATGATGGGTCAACAAACGGTGTTCTATGATTTAGAAAAGAGCATCACTAGTAAGGTAAATAATGGAGAGGGATCCACTCTATAGATTGTGGGAAAATAATTTATCTTGTTCCAGTGTAAGAATTACAACCCATGCATTAAACAATAGATATTTTACATACACAGGATTGGTAATAATTTTATAATTACTAGGAAACTAAAAGATGATGGAACATGGTCACAATTTTCATTTTTTCCATGAAGATATATGAAAAATGAAACCTGATTATGAATATGGTGAGATGTTCACCAAGATGATTATAAAACATGCATAAGGAAATTTGTAAGAATATATGTCTTATGGTGGGCCTGGATGACTCAAAATGAATTTAGTACATAAGGCATGATCATTTCAATTTTTAGGATATGATGATGATGGGTGAGAAGTGGATAACTATCAAACTATAGGAGACGCACACCCAAATAATAGTTTTAACGATTTCTTATTGTAAATCAAACCATGTGAAAATTTATAGCCAAAGAAAACATCCATGTGGAAAATACTATGGAGCTGTTGCACACTACTAAAGACCATGAAAGTCTCTAGAAATTTAAAGGGTGAGGTGACAATACATGTGATGTATTTTTTAACCCATTTATCGTCAGAGGTGTCTGGGGAGTATACTCCATCTGATGCAAGGACTAGAAAGAAACCTCACATAGCTCATCTGAAGGTGTTTGGGTCCAGGGCTCATGGAATTGTTGATTGCATTGACCCAAACCTGCACTCTAAGATCGTTTTTTAAATCACTGTATATATATTTTTAAAAATAGAATATTTAACATCACTGATTAATATACACTATTTACATTCATGATAATCATTTAGGTCTAGAGATTTTTGGGATTAGAAAAGTAATGAAGAAACGTTCTCACTCAAAAATGTTTTTTTGAATAAAAACACTTAATTTTCTATTTCTTCTCTGCTCTGACTAAATCTTCTATACGAGGCATAACTCCATAATTTCTTTTAAATAGTAATTGATTGTATGAAAATTATTTTTAAATATTGGGGTGAGAAAAATGCCCATAATTTGGATTATAATACAATTATCTATTAAAAAAATCTACAATAAGTGTTTTTTTTAAAATTCTTCAAAACCAAAAAAATATATTTAAATAAAACACAACATTGTTTAAATATAAAATCATATTATCCTAAAAAAGACAGAATGGGTTTTTTATAAAATAAATATTTAGATCATTCTTTGAAAATAATTTGAAATACTAAAAATCTATTTTTTAAATCAAACCCTTTAATTTTTTTGTAAATTAAGAGAAAAAACTTTTTAAAAAAATATAACTAATAAATTTTTTTTAAAAATCATAAAATAAATCATATGTGTTTTTAAAAAATACTTCACAAGATTCAAAATCAAAATCATTAAAAAAATGAGAACTTTTAAGGATATACATGTCATGACCATCACATGGTGGACAATGTCCCTAAAGGACATGGTTCTCTCCCCATTCATAATATGTTCACAAAGTTTGAGGGCCAATTTCAATTAAAAATTTGTAGCATTTAATTTTTTTCATTGTATTTTTCCCACAAAACATTATTTTTCAATCATTGAAAATAGAGATATATGAATATATATATATATATATATCATTAAATAATTAGATGAAATTAAGAACTCGTGAAAATAAATAATTAATCTTATATTTTTTTCAAACCAATAATGAAAATTGATGAAATGGTAATTCATGGACACATAATATTCCCAACCTCAATTAAATCCATGAAATTAACTTTTTCATGAGTAAGAAATAGTTATAACGTTAAAAACATTTTAAATGACTAATGAGGATGAAATTTATGAAAATAAAACATTGTAATCAGGAAATGATATTTTCAAAACAAATTAAACACCAATTAAAATATTTTAGGATCGAAAGTAATTTCCCTTTCATAAAATGATTATTGTGATATAAAAATATAGTGAAAAAATATGGAAATCTAAATGAACATATGAATTAATGTTAAAAAAACCAAAAATGAAATGGGTAAAATACCATAAGAAAATATAAGGACCTCAATATGATAAAATAAATATATAAAATCCTCCTTAATTACAAGGTCAAACCACTCAAAATATTAACTCTTGAATAAATAGGGAAAAAAATCAAAAAATACTACACTCAATGTTGAAACCAAAAGATGATGTATTACTTAAGAGGATTAGTATCAAAACCATTAGGGGAGATCCAATTTTTTAGCTTCCCTAACTATCCTTTGGAATTCCATCAAATAAATTCTTTTTACCACATTAAATGAGAGTAATAAAGGTAGGGATTTAGCCAATTTGAATGAATTAAATGGGGTAGAGTTTAATTGATTCATCTTTATAAAATTATTCTGACATATCTACTACTTTTATATTTATATTCAGAACCAATAACATTTCAATAAATCCTTTATATCTACTAAATTTTTTTCTCATGTCTCTACCAGGATTCACGAGGATCTACACCATCTTATCATATCAGTGCAAATTTTCATCACTATAAAATCTACTATATTTTATTTAGTTTTATTTTAATCCATATAAACAATTCCTTCCTCCATCACATCTTGAAAAAAATTATATTCTACGCCATTTTGAATTATCATGGATTACAATGATTTATTCCTTATAATGTCCAAGACACTTTGACTTTCACAGAACAATTAAATATGCTCTTATTCATGCCGAGTCTCCTCTGAAAACCATTTATTCGAAATCGACACATTACAAGCCTGTGTGGATACCATGTACCATAGCATGGTCATGTATAAGTCTAAAACTAATTGTAATTTTGAAATCCATATCATATCTCATCTTAAAAGGGTAAACACACAACCAGTAGTGGATTTCCATAGGCTAGAATAACCTAAAAAAATTGGAATCAACAAAGAGTCTAATAGTAAATTTGGATCTTCCATAACATAAATCATCATTTGAGGTCTTCTTAATTTATCTCGATACCACGTTTACATTTTTTTAATGATCCCATTGAGGATAATTAAAATACCATCTAATAATTTTCATTACATCTGTAATTTCATGTGTAGTACAAACCATAACAAACATTAGAGTCCACACTACTGATGCATATGACATTAGAGACATTTCTATCCTCTATGACTCATTTCTAGTACTCATTATGGGTGATAACATGAAGTTAATGGGAATGTGGGTATATAATGGATTACAATTTTTCATTTGGAAGTGTTTCAATAATTTCCTCATGTAATTATTTTATGATAACAAAATATTCATATTATTTATTTCTTGTTGGATCTTCATCCCAAGAATCATGTTTTTCATTCCTAAGTCTATATTGTACTTCATAGAAAACTATTCAATTGTCTCAAGAATTCAATAATTTTTGGGTCATGTAACCAACATGTTATTCACATGTAATAATAGAATGATAAAATCACGACCATCTAGAACCTTGAAATATGCACAAGGATATGAATTATTTCCATCTTATCCAAGTCTAATGATATAGGAATATAATCACTTGTCGCAACACCTAGGTTATTGAATGAAACCGTTCATATATTTTATCAACCTAAAAACCCAATTATCTTTACCTTCTTTGTCAAAACATTCTGATTTGATCATATATATTTATTTAGGAAGATCGCCATTAAAAATTATATTCATATCTAGATTCACTAGATGTAGAATGTATATAGAAATATTCTACAGAACTACCTGAATAGTCATTATTACAAAAATAGCAGAAATAAATCATTTAAATAAATATCATCCTTCTGATCATCTCCTTCGACCACCAATATCATGTGATATTTTTCAACCTATTCTTTTTCATCCTGCTTTATTTTTTATACCCATTTGTACCCAATGAACTTTCTTCTATATGTTCATTGAATAAGATCCCAATTCTTATTCTTTTTTGAGGATTCAAGTTTCTCCTACACAACCACCATTGATGAAGATTTTTTTAGACTAACGACCACCTCAAAAACAAATATTGTTCTCCCTCCCCTATCAATAATCAATATGAAACATTACTATCAGTGACATAATCTGAGTACCATATTGATTCTATTTTATCAAAATTTGATCATAATAATCTAGGATCATCTTGTACTTGATCTTCATGTTCTTTTAATGCCTTAGAATAAACTAGTTCTTCCAATGTTTCAACATCCACCTTGAATATTTTAGTTTTTATACTCTCTTTCTCTAGGTATTTATATATCATCATTTTCACCTTGTATTCTAAAAAAATTACATCTCTATTGATGAATTTGTTTTGGGAAATGGGATCCCATAAAATAAATTCAATACCCCAAAATATTAATATAATACTATACTTGATTAGACATTCAACACCTATCCTTGAGGTTAAATAAACTGCAATAAAAAATTAAAATATTATTATTTCAAAATTATTATTATAACCTAGCCACTAAATTGATAGGTATGAAGAGTTTTAACTAATTTATGAAATAAATATAAATTTATTTCTCAATATAAATTTATTCATTAATTTATAATAAATAAGAACTCATCTTTCAATAAAGATATTTTTTCTACATAAAATAATGTTGTTTTAAAAAATGTTTTCTAATGATTTTGTGAGAATAAATTATAATTAGTTTTTGGAAATTTTATAAATTTTATTTTAAAAAATTAATATAATTTTTTAAATAAAAATATATATATTAAATTAGGTTGATATTTTGGTATTTTTTAGAAAATATTGATTTTTCAGTGAATTGGTAAAAATTCAATATTTTGTAAAATTTTCCTTTCTTTTTTAAAAAATTAATTAATTTAAAAGTCACAATATTATTTTAATTGAATTTAATATTAAAATAAGTATTATGTATTTATATATAATTTAATTAATTATTATTAAATCTTATTTATACTAAATTTTAGTATAATATTATTCATAGGCTAAAGATGGTATTTCTATAATATTTTTTTAAGTGCATAATGTTTCTCTATTATAATTATTTAAATAAAATTATTATGAATAAATATTTAAATTAAATTTATATTTTATATATCTATATTTTTTTAATTTAAATTAATATAATTATTATTTATATTCATATAATTCATATAATATAATTTTTCATTGAAAAATATAATTTTTAGAAAACTATATTTTTATCATTCTTATTGGTTCTATTTTAAATTAAATTATACCATTTATATGAATTGAATCTAATAAAATAGATTCTATATTTTGAATAAAATTAATTAATATTATATAATAACATAAACTAAATTTTTTTCGTAAGTAATAGTAAAAACTGTAAAAAATATATAATAACCATGGAAAAAAAGTAAAAGGGTAAATCTGAGTAACGATAGAGGTAAATAGGAAAAAATGTTTATTTTGAATTGTAGAGGGGTTTAATGGAATTATTTATCCTAAAAACATTTATTTTTCAATTTTTTTAGGAAGATGACTTGATTTTGGAATCCCATTATTGGGTAGTTTTGGGAATTTAAATAAATTTCACTCCTCATCCCATATAAAAGGGCCCCCACCCCTCACGTATTCATGCATCTCAAGAAATATGGATAAAACAAACTCTAAAATATCTCCCAAACATAATTATACATATTATAGACCTTATGGTATTCTGAAAATTCCATCCTTGGGGTCCTTAAAAATAGATTAAATGGAGGCCCTTTAAGTGAAGGTAATCACTTTAACTTGGCTCCTTCTATTATTCTTATTATTTTACCACATTAAATTATCTATTAAAAATTATAATATTATTTCAATATTATAACCTATATAGTGATATGTTATTATGTTGATGTTATAATAGGAAACTATCTCTTATTCTGTCAAACATGAAACGAAACCATCAATTGTGTGTATGGAGGACTACCGCCACACAAACTGATATAATTCATTTTCCATCGTCATATACCATGCATTTTTATGATGATGGAATTAATATTTATATATTATATTCATTTAATATTTATAATTCTATAAAAATAATATATTATATACTTTCATACCAAACCATCCATTGAAAATGATAATGTCGTCCTTCTATAAGGTGGACTACCGCCTCACGAAGTGATGTGATTGATTTTTATTACTGAATCACATGGATGGTATATAAAAACATATTTAAATAAATAACCACATATTTTTAGTATAATTATTATTTTAAAATATAAAATAACACATAATTTCCTTCCGTGATGATAGTTTAAAAATGGAAATGTTACACATACGTTCATATGAGCCACTACCACCCTCATTGTAACATATTTCATTTTTCATAACTATATTTAATTGTAGAGATTAAAATTATAATTTATTTAAAAAATTATAATTATTTCACTATTATTATTATCAATATGATGTAATAACAACCCCTTTGAACATGGTTAACACCCTGATGCCATTTTGTAGTTATGAACCAAACATCCTCAAAACACACAATTTAGACATAACTAAATAAGTAATAAAATATTTAATTAAATTAATTGAATTAAATGGTTTTATTATAAAGTAAATAAACCTTGAAAATTTTTTACTAAAAAATTTATATAATTTTATTTTACATGAGATAAAATACAAACACGACACATTCTTGAATTAAGGTATGATTTTCATCATAAAACTTCGTTATTTATAAAAAATGTTCTTTATGAATCTAAATATAATTTAAAATTGTGAATATGATACCCCAATACATATTATATCTTGAATAAATAATACTTCTTTATATTTTATGTTATAATTTATCTATTTAATTCACGGGATATTATGATTCAAATGTTACCAAAGTGGTAAGAGTGTATATTTAAATCTCATTTTAATCAGGATTATTTACGCTTAAATTTCCATTTTTTTTATTATTTTATTTTAAAAAAAACATTTTAATTTTATTATCCACTAGTTTTTCATGAATTTTTCAAGTAATAACACTATTTTCCATTTCATTGGTACTTAAAATGATATAAATATTATTCAGAAAAATTACTTTATTTCATTCTTCAGAAAAAATTATTTTTCTTCCATATCCATGTTTTCTAAAATAAATTTCAAAAATATTTTTGAAATTCGAAAAAATATTTATTAATTAATTGTTTACCCATGTTTGTTTTTTACAAAATTCATTGAAAATCAGCTTCATATAATTTTTTGAATGAGGATCTTTTTAACCTTTTAAAAATAATGTGAAAGGAATTTTTTCTTAATCTCATATGACATGTATGAAATTAACCTCCTTAATGAACATTGTTTTATTTTAAGCACCAATTATAATTTTACAAATTTATTTTCAAAAATAATTATTTCCAAAATAATTTATAAATTTTTTGTTTTGTAAAATTGATCTTCAATGTAGAAAATTTATTTTACTTGAAATTATTTTTAATATTCTTAAGAGTATTCGAGGAATAAACAACAATAACCTTTAATGTTATGAATAATTCTAAATTCAGTATACATGTATCTTATATATATAACTATATCACTATCCCTTCTTTTGTGAGGAAATTCATTCCATATTATCATTTCTCAAATGCCTTCATTATGAAATCTCTTTTCATTGTGATATGGATAAATGTTATGCATAACATTTTCATTTCTTGAGTAATTATTATGTTTATTATTTATAATTTATTTATTATGTGGTACAAATATAAATATACATTAAATGAATGTGGTGGGTGGTAAAAGAATTATATATCCCTCTATTGGAACCTATAATTGCGCACCATGAAAGTTTTCCATTAGGGATTTGAAAAGTGTGTATCTTGTGAAAATACCATTAATATTTTTCTTGGATTTTGAAGTGGATCCCATGAATTAAAAATTATAATTTTCACGTATTTTGAAGTGGATCCTCAAAAAATAAAATTAATTTTTTTCATTGATTCAATGTTTTGGCTTCATGTATTTTATATGTCTTAGCCAAAAAATTTGTCATCAATGGTCAGCTAGCCAACCAACTCAACCAATGCACCGATGGGAGTTTCCTCGATCATACATAAATAAATAACAAGGTTGGGAATCATAGGATAAAAATGTGGGTGAACCATTACTATGTGCAAGGGGAGTAGAGACAAACCACATTGAGATAAAGCAGCAGAAGAGTAGGTTTACATGGGTCACTACTGGTTAATATAGATAGAAGACCCCAATACTCGCCTCTAGTGATCGGGGTATCCATGATAAGTTATAAATCAATATTTATATGAGTGCAGAACTGATAGAGGTTGGATTATAACATTCACACTATTCATGTATAAAAATAAGGACATAAAATCATCTACCTGATCAAATCGGTCAGATCCATATGATCACACCCCCATTTTATATGCAACCTCTACACGTCCATCAGAGATGCCAACGCTAGTGCTTGAGATCGAGACATAAGAAAATGGATATATTACTCTATGTATTCCATAAAAACCATCTATAATGATTTATCTAAAAAACTAAGTCACGTTCAGCAGTTTTAATCCTTTCATGAAACCATTCAAGAATTGGTTCTGTTCAAAGGAATGACAAAGCCTTCACATGAAGCTCTTTCTTGAATATTTACGGATCATGAAAATGATGCACCAATATAACCTCCAATAAATGATATTTGTTTCATCCCAAATCCCCATTATAGGAATTCCATATGAAATTACATCATAAAAATACATCACACATGATATGATATCATGGGAAGAGAAAAAGAAACCAAATATATTCCTTTGTGAGGAATAGGGGAACCATGATATCAGATCAATGCATAATATTGAGTAGTTATATTTTTGGCATCACGACTCTTGGTTAATGTGGAGATGTAGTTGTGGTTTGATATATCTTAGGGCATGTTAGAAGCTCATGATGAAAATAATGTGAAATTTAGGATATTTAGTTTGTAGTATAATGAGAAGCCTTTATGTATACATGTGATTCCGCAAAGATTATATATGGATTGGACCAGAGTGTGATGAACATAGTCCAGGATGATCTACCTAGATAAAATATTCATGTCAGTCCTTGTAACTTGTTAATTAAGGACCATGCCAAAAAATCTCTGTAGTGCATGAATGATGTTCCTGATGCCAGATATACGGATATTAAGTGTGTGATATAAGAGGTTCTACATGCTCCCTCCCAGAGCATATTAAAAAAAATAGAGTATACTAATGAGTGTGAAATTTGATATAAAGAGATAATTATAAACATATGTGTATAAAATAAATGATTCTACATGATTCTATAGTGAATGAAATGAGGCTATAAGGTTGATATATATGAATCCTCAATTCCATGATATTTGGAATCACATGAAGAATCTGATAAAATAAATAACACCATATTAGAATAAAGAGAATACAAATTCCATAAACGTCACCAGACTCTGCCTATGAGTATTTTGAAATTTCTAGGAATTTTGGTGTTTTGAAGATATATCTTGATGTGTCACAGTTCTCAAATATACATTTATGGAATTCAATGTGATGAAAGGTGGAACGTGTATATACAAGTACGTGGTTATACCGTTCGGTCTCACAAACGTGCTAGTAGTTTTTATGGCACTGATGAACCGAGTGTTCCATCCGTACTTTAATTGTTTCATGGTAGTCTTCTTGGATGATATCTTGGTGTACTCTCACACTCGACATGACCATGCTACCCATCTTAAGATCATTCTGAGTACACTGATAGGGCATTAGTTATATGATATTCTCTAAAAAGGCCACTTTTGGATGGAACCTATTCACTTCTTGTGTCATGTTATCTCGGAGACAGAAGTATCAGAAGTCCTAGACAAAGTGAGATAAGTAGTTTCCTGGGATTAGTATAAGAATGTCTTTGAGGTAAGAAGTTTTCTAGGGCTGGTTGTATATAACATACGTTTCATATAGGACTTTTCACACTTAACAATGCCACTGACAAGTCTGAGTAAGAAGGGTGCAAAGTTCTAGTGGTCAGATTTTTGTGGGTTTTCCTTTCAGGAGTTGAAAGGAAGGTTGACTTCAACACCAATACTAGTATTTTCAGATCTAGGAAAGGGATATATTGTGTACTGTGATGCTTCAGGTATCAGTTTGGGAGATATTCTTATACATGAGGAAGTGGAACTTGCATATTGGTCTCGAAAATTGAGTCCACATGAGAGGAACTACTAGACAAATGATATCGAGTTGGATGATGTCGTTCATGCTTTATGATTTTGGAGAAATTACCTTCTGGGAGAGAATTTTGTGATTTTCACCGACCACGAAAGTCTCAAAAAAAATTCACTCAGCGTGATCTAAATTTGAGACAGCTAATGTGGGTTGAGTACCTTAAGTCCATTGACATAGAGCTTTCTTATACGCTTGGGAAAGGAAACACTGTGGCTGATGCGTTAAGCAGGAGGACTCAGATACAGGCATTTCATAAGGACATCAATTAGAGGCAGCTTATGGCTCTATTCCTTGAGATACATTTAGAGGTTCACGATAAACAGGGATTGACGTTTCATTCTTTTATAGTTGTTACCTCTACTCTTCTTGATTGAGTACGAATGAGGAAGCTATAAGATTCTAAATTACTAGTCCGATGGGAAAGTGTGTCAAAAAAGGACACAATTCTTGGATGGACAATAAAATAGGATGAGATCATGCATTTCTTGGGGCACGTATGGGTGCCAGGAGACATACACAAGGATCTAATAGAGGACTTTCATTCCTTAGATTGGGAAGTTCATCCTGTTGTCACCAAGATGCATCATGATATACACCGTCAGTATTGGTGGCCTGGAATGAAAAGAGGTGTTGCTGGTTTCATCATGAAGTGTTCCTCATGTCAACCAGTGAAGGCAGAACATTGACGACTAGCAAGGATTTTTCAGCAGTTACCCATTCCCAATTGGAAGTGGAATGATGTAGTGATGGATTTTGTGACAGGGTTTTCAACGTCGCCTCGAGGGAATGATACAGTATGGGTTGTCATTGACAGACTCACGAAGGTTTCTAGAATCTTTCTAAACAAGGATACCTTCAGTGTTGATGAGATTGTATGGTTGTACATCCAAGATATTGTGCACTTACATGGAGTTCCACACTCCATTTTTTCAAATAGAGATGCATGTTTTACTTCTTGGGTCTGATAAGGGCTTCAGAAGGATTTGGGTACACATGTACTTTTGGGTACAGATTTCCACCCTCAAATAGATGGCCAATCTAAGCGTACAATTTAGGTGCTTGAGGATATGATTCAAGAATTTATCCTGGATTTTGGGGGGACTTGGGAGAAGCACATACCTCTTGTAGAGTTTTCCAACAACAATAGTCTTCAAGAAACTATTTAGATGGCACCTTATGTGGAATTGTACGGAAGGCCATGCCGATCACCCTTATGTTGGATGGAGGAAAGAGAGGCAGATATTATGGGACCTCATCAACTTCAGGAGACCACAGAGTATATAGAGTTGATTTATAAAGGGATGGCTACCACACAGTCTCGACAAAAATCTTCTGCTGACCAGAGGAGACGACCTTTGGAGTTCGAGGTTGGGGATTAAGTATTCTTTCATGTCACACTGTGGTTGGGGCATAAAAGGATTAGGAGACTGGGTAAGCTTTCGCCGAGGTACGTCGGGCCATTTGAGGTGTTATAGAGATTTGGGCAGGTTTCATATTGGTTTCAGTTACCTTAGAAGTACCGAACTATGCATTACGCCTTCCACGTTTCTCAGCTTCGACGTTACTTCCTTGACCCTTCTCATGTCTTACAACCTGAGGAGGTTGAGTTGGAAGTGGATGAATCTTTTGAGGAGCATCCTATATGGATTGTAGGTCAATGTACGAAGGTTCTCTATGGCCAGTCTGTTCCTCTAGTATGAGTGCTATGGCAGTATGGGCGAGTATTGGACGAGAATTTGGAGAGGGAGGCCGATGTAAAATCTCAGTGGCTAGAGTTGTTCCGGGTTTCTTCTTCTACGCCACCATACTAGAGAAATTCAAGGATTAATTTATTTAAGGGGGAAGATTTTTATGAACATGGATCTTCTTTTCAAGTATTTTTTCCTTTTCTGGTCATTTTTTAGAAAAAGTAGAGTTTCTGAAATTTTTTGAAGTACCTGCAGTGTACTTTCTGAGTACACGCCATGTACTCGGTTACCACGGGTAGTTGTGTGCTGGACGTGTAATAGCCACACCCACAATCAAGTGTGGTGACCTGGAGACTGCCTAAAGAATATTTTATAAGGGGAACGTACACACCATGTACTTATAAGTTACATGCCGTGTATTTTTGTTTTTTTATTAAATGTACCAGGGTCATGTCTAATCGCTAAAAAGGCATTTTTCTCAACCTTGTTTGACCGAGAGCACCCGTACGACCTTGATCTTTCTCTGAACCAATCAGCGAGCATCCGATCTCTGATTTCACCACCGTTAATTGTGTTGTGATCACCACGGTATTCTATTCCTTCTTCTAGAGCTTCGTTTCTTGATTCATCTTCCTTCTCATGTTATCCTTTGTTGAAAATTTTAGAATTTTTTGTTGATCTATGGTGTTCTTGGGTGATTCAAGGCTTGAGGTTCATGTATAACGATCTCCCAACACCAAGGTATGTGGTTTGTGCCTTTTTGTTGAATTGTTTTGAGTAATATGTGCAATTTAGTCCAATAACCTTGAATGGGGTATTGTGAGTTTAATATTTTAACCCTATTAGTTGGCTGCCATGCTTGTATGCTTGAGTAAGGGTTAATTAAAGGTTAATATGGTTTATTTCTATGCTTTGGTGGTGATTTACCATGCATGTTCTATTTACGTTTGTTTGGTCATGTTTATCCTGTTAGGCTTCCTTGATGTTTTCCCATACCTAGTACTGTAGGATAGAGTGAATATTTGATCTGACATGCTTGATATGCTATAGACTATTTATCCAAGTAGTTCTTGAGGTTTACGTTTTCCGTATTTCATTTTTATGGTCGTTTAACTTACATAGGGCTATGAGAACCTGGTGTAGTAGAGTATAAGGGGAACTGACTATGTGTGCTTCTTCAGAGAGTCCTTAACCACTTTTCACTATAAGGGGAATTGATCATGTGAGATTCCAAAAAAATTCTTGTCACTTTTACTATAAGGGGAATTGAATGAAAGTGCTCCCTCAGAGATTCATTGTTATATTCATGTAATTTGAACCAAAAGGGAAGACTGTGTGTGCTTCCTAGAGGGTTACTGGTGTTGCAATGTAGGACCAGAGGGGATAGGCTATGAGCACCTTACAGAAGGTTACCTGTTTGTGTTTTCCTACTTGTTTAGCTGCTTACTTGTTATATGAAACTGAATACTTTGAAACTGTAAGATTGGTTACAGCTGAGTAATTCCTTGTTTAATGCCTACTTTTGTTTATTACCATCCATATATTCACTGAATATTATACACAGATCTTATGGTGGTTGCCTACTTGGATTTAGTCTCACACCCTATTTGGGCCATGTTTTTTGACCCAAAAAGATTATATTATTGCATGTATAGATAAGGGCAAGAACCCTTCTTCTTCAGGTACTTGAGTTTTGTGGAGCTGGAGAGCACAGGACCAAGCTGAGGCTTGCGTTACTGAGGAGCTACCATCTGTCTCTCTTTTTTACATTGGTTTTGTAATGTTTTTATTCCAGAATTGTGATTTGTTTGGCTATTTTACTAGACATATGTATCATGCATCATTAATATATATATATCTATGTGTGTGTGTGTGTGTGCTCCAGTTTATTATTTCTAGTCTTCTGATATTTCCTTTTGTATGGATTATTACTGCTTCTGCTATTGTATATATCTTTTACTTCTGCTGTGTTACATTTACAAGGAGGGAATAGTTTCTCCACTATCACACCCAAGGCCATTGTGGCTATTTGGCGGCTTATGGTGTTCGAGGAAATTATCTTGAGTCCATGTGACCAACGGGGTATGGAGTGCCTCTAGGCGGCTTATCGAACTGGGATGTTTCATTCATCATTGATCACATGATGCATAGTGGACAAGAAGAGTAGTTGTCCGAAATAATGCTCACATGAAATTATAATACCTCATTCCCTTTAAAAATATTGAATTAAATTAAAAATTTAATGGGAGGAAGATCTTTATGAAGATAAGATACGTTAATATTCATGAACAATTGGTTATGCACATTTGGTGATCATCATTGATCACAAGAAGGAACTTTTAAAAGCTTGCATGATCTCACAAGAATCCCTATAAAAGTTGTCTTGGTCTCATTAACAACCATTGGCAATCAATATCAGTCTCATGAAGGTCCCTGGACAAGTATTCATTGATCATGAAAAATCTTTTCCGTAGTCTCATGAAGGATATCAAAAATGTTATCTCAATGGTCTAAAGACCATTTTACATGTCAACATGATTATATGAAATTCATTAGATCATTTAGGGTTTAATAAATATATAAATGGTTTAATTTTTCATAGTAATTGTTATCATGAAACACCATGAAAGGCTCATGGAAGAATCATGTAAAGCGCATGATGAAAAAATATCTCCACTAAATCCATATCATATTTTTCGAGATATGTTCCATGAAAGGTGGTTTATAACTGGATTGGAAAGGCAAAAAAATAACCCCCCCTCAGCACAATAATGGATAGACACAAAAACGTGATGATGATTTCTACATGAGATAACATGAGCGGACTTATTGGAGCACAAAGTCAAGCAATTGCAATGGTCTTCCGTCATGTGAAATCGGATAAGAGATCATATGTAAGGAATATGTTTTTCACATGATCGCCTTATAGATCTCATGAAGGACATCCGATGGTTTATCCATATCATGCGAATTAGTTCATGAATGTTGAAAGGGTCACATGAAACCTTCATAATCTAATACTTGAAAAGACTCGAGGAACATATGCAATAATGACACAAAATGATTATAAAATACAAAATGCTAATGTGAAGATAGATACTCTACTCTTAATAATCCTGGCATGACCTACCCAAATCATGTGACAATGTAGGGAAATTGTGAACAAAACTTGCGACACACTTTGTACATTCCATCCAGATCACGTGATTTTCACCAAACATGTCAACCAAGTCTTACGAAGTCCTCTAGCCATATTTTTGAAGTCGTGCAGAATCATTAGGGCATGTCACCCGAGTCTTGTGAAGGACATTCAACATGTCAGCCAAGTATTGAGAAGAACTCCAACTATATCAACCAAGTCTTGTGACATCCCCCAGACATGTTAGTTAGGTCTTGTGACACACTCTGGACATGTATCCAGATCATGTGATTCCCTCCAGTTATGATATCCAGATCATCCAAAGACCTCTAGACATGTCAATCAGGTCATGTAATGTTCTCTAGAAAAGTCAAATGAATCATATGATTGTATTTGCACAAGTATTCAAGGTAACTAAGAAATCTATAGAAAACCTCATACAGGTCACGACATCCTCAAAAATGTTACGAAGACAATTAGGACATGTTAGATAGATAATCAGGATATATCATGAAGATAATCAGGACATGTCAAGCACGTGTCTCAACACATGATTACCTTGTCAAAGGTTAATATTCAAGAATACCCTCAACTAAACTATGAGAACACTAATTCATATCAAAACATGATATGTAGGACTCCTTCCAATGGCCCGATCTCTAATGGGTATCCACCTTAGCAAAAGAATTTCCATATCTCATACATTCTTACCCTTGGGAACGAATATCTTCAATGGGTTTATCATTACTCCTCACCATTAGTGGATTGAGAAGCTAACTGATCTATGATAACTCTGATTCCTATCAAATCAGTATACCTAGGATTCTTTCCTATGGACCAAGATCCAATAGGAATCCACCTCTGTGTAAGCCCCTCCATTTCACATACACTCAAACACATGGGACCCAAATTCTCTTATGTGTTCATCTTTATTCTTAATCCATTAGAAGATTATGAAGATGAGCTAAACAATGAAGAATATTATTACCACTATAATTTGGATACATTGGACGTCTTCTTAATACACAAGCTATATAAAAAACACCTCATGTGGTATGGCTCAGTTCATAAGCCCCAAATCCATATGCAATGATAATGATCAATTTCTACCACTTATTTTTCACACCGATCATGGATCATGTCGGCTTAGGGATTTGTAATGATCATATCATTCACATCAAGAATCTATGTAGTTAGGGAAAATTTAGTATGAGACCCCTATTTAATAGCATGATATGACTTCACCATAGAAGTAAATCTACCATGGGGTAAGTGAGACTATACATCGAACTACAATGACTCTAATTCATGTCCTTGAAAGATATGTTGGATGAATTCCTATTGGTCAATCTTGATACCTGGTGCCTATGATCTCTTATATTTATCCTTTTTCACATGATTTTAAACAACATGGTGTCAATAAAATATGTTGATTTTGATTCATCTTAGAAATAGTATACATAAGATTCCTCATAGTGGTTTACTCCAATCATCTAAATATTAATCCCCTCCCTGGATGGTAGTAAACTCTAGAGTTCCTAGTAATATAGATTCAAAATATATGAAGCTACCCATTGCAAATAAATAATAAGAAATACATGAATAACCTAGGATGCATAGATATGGTCTCATTAATAGAACCTCTTTTAAAAGTGGAAGGATTCAACACATGAACTTTATATTTTGGTATGTTGTCTCATATGGATATTAAGAATAGATTCTAAAACATATCTTAAATTTATAAGTGAATCCTATAGTGGTTACCAATTCCACCATCTAAAGGGTGCTCTGAGCCTGAACTCCCATCCTCTCGACTGATGTGAGTTCCTAAGCACCATTGGGTATGAACCCCATCTTAATTAATATATTTGGAATTTTGGTATGTACCCTTATTTAAATGTTGGAGCCATTAGATTTCTTTAATAAATAAACATGGTATAGTAGGAGAAGGAGATTGTGAAACCATAATTGAAACCAAAAAATACAACCAAAAAAGAAAAAAAATGGTGAACCCAATTAGAAATCATTAAATAATGTAATACATGTCATGTGTTAAAATGGATAGACAACTCAGTCCCCCATCAGACTATTTTATTCCCACCATCCTTCATTTCTGAAAAAAATAGAAATGGTGAACCCAACATGAATCTATTAAATAAAAAAATTATATATTGACCATGAATCATTCCATTTTGTATTGTGTCTCATACAAAAAATAATTTGGTATACTTGACATGAAATCATATATAATTTGGGTTCCCAAGAGATATGTCCATTCTCATTGGGACAAGTCCATGCGAGAATAATATATGAATTGAGATTAATAAATGGATTTTTTTAAATGTGTATATCTAATTGATAATATATCATGGATATGATGATGCGCTAATCGGTGAACTCGTTCCTCTCTGTCATTGTGACTACACATACTACCTTCACAAATAACACCCTGACCTGAGAACAAGTCTTCAACAAGTGGCTGTTATAGATTGTCAGATATAGCTGCAAAACCTATGGGTCAAAGAACAACCTGACCCACCCGACACCCTTGGTATCAGGTGGAAAACATAGTGGTTCGAGAATACCATAAATATGGTATGATATCTACCCTTTAGGATACAAATATGGATCTCTTAGAACTGAAATTTACAAGTCTATCTCATCCAAATAATGCTACAGTAAAGTTAGTGGCACTTGTTACCACCACCAATCACATAAGAATATTATCCCTAGAGCGTGAAAATTAGTACCTTTATTATCTGATTAACATTGATATAGGAGTCAACTACAGCTCCATTTTGGTTTTGGATCCACTAAAGATGGATTCTAGCAAATTCCATCACTAGTGTTGTCTCATCGGTGCCCCTCAGTCGCCTACTAACTGAACCACCAGACACATTTCCACCCTATATAATAATTCTTGGGCACTAATAAAGTCACATCATGCACATAAATCACTGAATAAATTGGAGTGGGATCACATCCCCACCCCTATTCATGACTCCCATTAATATATTCTTGAAGTAACCTATGAGTAGGCTCACATCCCTGCTCACTGAGATAAGGTGTATAAGCATATTCTTATAGAAATAATTGGGGAGGAACATATTCCTTCACCCATTCATGAAGCCCATCATAATATTCTAATTTCACAAGGAGGATATGAGTGGGATTATTTCCCCTCTTTAATTGAATATATCTTATATTACTTATTGCAGATAGGAAATGTGAAATCCTATATTAATGCACAGAGTTTTCTAAAATTTCAATACAATAAATATATAGCTAAACAACTCCATTGACATATTCTGAAACTGGTATAGATATAGGGACATAAAAATATTTTTACCCCGACAACCTTAGCATCACAAAACTCTGATCAGTATGAACAAGTGTCCACTATTGAGAAAGTGATCATTATTTATCCTTTCAAGGAGGATTATTAGCATATTCTAGTAAAGGATGAGGCATCCGACCAGACTTATATTCCCATCCAACCAGAGTACACAAAGTGAGAGAAACACATTCCCCAGGATAGGTGTACATTCCAATGAAAAAAGACTTGAGTAAAAATTCAATGACACAATATTGAGTTCATATTCTCATTATATATAGTGATCCCTAAGAGAGAGCAGTAAATGCCTCATAAAAAGCTCATATTCCTTTAAAAATGATCAGAAGCAAACTCTAAAGGAACAAGAACAATCTCATATCTTCATTACAACCATATCTCACCAATTAAGAGTGGTATACACCTAGGTATGGGATCATATTATTGTTAATGAATCTATTGGTCATATTCCTATATATTATAGAATTTAGGATAATATTCGTACATCCATTGGAATAAAACTACACCATAATCCTTTAGAGGATGTATAAGAGGAGTCTTTTATCCCTTCTCCAATAATAGTGGAAAATTGGTATATTTGTATGGGGAAAAATTTTGAACTGGGTTCATATCCTTGTTTCATCTAATTTTTACCAACATACTCCAAAAACCACCCATAGATAGTCTCATTTTACTACCAATAATAAACAAGCTCATCGACATACTGAAACATCTTCATAGTAGTGGGATCATATTCCTGCATCACCCAATAGTCATACATATTTTTTGGTAGGCATCATACAATGGTCTTATACCCATTCATAACCCTATATGGCATTTCAACATATTCCTACCACAATGAAGAATGATGATCATATCTCTGGTCTTCTCAATGTTGGTGTCCTTGAGTATATTTGATGTATATATACAACAACCCAATGGTTTATTGACTCTTTAAATGAAGAAGAAGAAAATCATTACTATGATAGCCCTCCTCATGGTATTGTGAAGATGGATCATATGGAATCTACTCCAAACTAATTTCATGGTCAACCTCCCCATAAGGATATCTCCCATGGACTTGGAAATCTACCCCTTGTCCAAAAACCTTGTTATAGTGAGGTTCTAAAAAATGGACACTTTTCCTTGAGAGAGAAGCTCAAAATCCTAGGTTCAACCATATATAGTTCCCCATAAACTACTAGTGAACCTTCAACACGGTCAGTAGGTGACATAGAGAAGTGACCTATATGGTATGAAAAGTGGGAGGCATGTAAGTCTAATGAATAGAATGAAAACATAGATATATAAAGATATATTTTATTTTGAAAAACCCCCCATCTATGTTCTAGACCCTCAACACTTCTGACTATGATATCCCAAATGAGCTAGTGGAGAATTTTCTTTCTTTACTATGGTAAAATATGTAGGAAAGTCATCAGTAATTAAAGGATAGACACCTACCTTATCTAGAATATAGGGGTCATCTTTTGATCATAAAAACAATTCATTTTCACATGGACCAAGATGCAATCTCCAAGGTCTAGGATCAAAAATTGAAAACTCATGGAGTAAATTTACAATATGGTTTCTGCCTTTCACCACAACTCATTGAAAATTGATAACTTAAGCCACATCAGGTATCTATATCTGTGAATCAGGAATGTATATAGAATTTAAATTTTCCATACACCTATAATAGTAATACTCCATGGATATGTCATCATGTATTTTCATAGTCTCTGAATAAATCATGGGACCTTGTAATGAACAAGATAGTTGTTCAATAAATGAAATAACCCCTCTTTGAGGATGCACATAAATAACAAATAAAGGGAGAGGGCAGCCAAAAAACTCTTAATTTGGCCCATATGAACAAAGGGAACACATTTCTGACACATAAATAAATGTTTTGATTAACCCAATAATTTTCCATAGGAAATGATTCCTATTATGAGATATTATTTCACCAATATCATACATTAGAAAAATTTAACCAAATAAAATGGGTCATAAAAACTTATTCATAGATGCCTTCTAGGACCTAACTCATCCCACAAGGTTGTGGAATATATTCCACCAGCTCTATCCCTCAGATTTTCAATCCCTGAGAAGATTCAAGATATATTGTTGGTGGAAGAAAAACTATTGCTCACAGGTATGGGGGTATTTTTATCTCAATCACTGTCAGCAGGTTTATCAGACACCAATAGGGTCACATAGAAATCAGTGATGGTTCTAGATAAACCACAACCAATGTGGATGGGAGAATTTATATCTAACTTCCCTTCCCATGAGTCATAAAATCCTTAATCATAATAATCAAATCCTCAATAATTGGATCAATAAGTGCCAATTGTTTCCCTGAATAGTCCTAATCCCACAAGGATGAGGTAATTTTCATCATCATCATCATCACTGTGGTAAGAATTAGTCTTTTCCAAGTTGAGAGGTAAATATCAATGCACGACATCCCATATAATGCTCTTTCCTCAAGTAAAATTTATTCTATTCAGGGTTCATTTATAATACATGACCAAAAACCCCTCAAAGTTACTATTTATATACTAAGATATGAGTAATGTACAATTAAGGAAATAAAAACCTGTAGTGGTTATAATCCAAAAAGGTCTAATATGGAATGGGGTCAAAAAAAATACCATGATGCAAGATGTAAAAAATCAACCAATTGCGTTGAGATTGACATTACACCTACCATTTCATGATACGTTGTAAATAATGTTCTCACTATCAAAATAATAGATAATGTTGATCAATATAAAAATATAGATGGATGTGATATGGAAAACATACCTTGAGAGGGGGGGTGATCTCGATGGACCAGATAAGGCTACATGTATGTAGAAATAGAGGAGATTCCGAAACCTGAAACAACTAAATAATTATTTTCCACCTATATGGAAGAACACTTCCTTGGGTAAATGGAAATAAGTGGTTATATTCCATTTGTAACCAGTAGAGATAACATTCCTTCCATGGGAGAGAAGTTGGAATAGTATGTAAATTTAATGTAAAATATCAAAAAAATCAATGAGGAGTTACTCTGAAAAAATATTCCCCCTGGGTGTCATCATTAGGATAAAAAATATATCCCTCCTACCACACATCGGGAAGGAACTTATCTTCCTATAAGAGAAGTATCTGAGTGTTCAGCTAGCTCTAATATAGGATGTTGGTCTACATTAATGATGAAGTCAAAGATTACTATAAATTTATTGAAATACTGAAATATCCTGTCTGTCACTAGGTCAGTCTTTCAGTGTTATCATTTATTTAGAATCAACAGGAGATGAATATAGGAAAACATCATTAATCCCTACCCACTCCAGGTATATGGGAGTCATCCCAAACACTAGTACCCCTACAACTGCTAAATTCAATTAAACCTTTGGCTTCATTAATAGAATTTTTTGAAGGAAATCATGTACCCATGTATCTCAAGAAGAATCCATACCCAAATGGGTAGATGACACATTTCCGCAACCCAATTTTAATAATCCTACATTCTCAGCCTTTGAAGACACTGGATATCTATAACAACATCTCAGGAACATTGTCACCTGATGTGGTCCAATGATAGGCCCTCATGATTAGAAGGAGGAAACCAAGATGAGATAGAATTTGATATTCCAAACCTTCATTTGGAACAAAATAATTCAATTAGGATCCATTATAGTGTTGGAAGACTATATCATTAATTAATTTATCAATTCAATTATACACCAAGGAAAACAACTATTGTAGGGAAAATAAACTATAAGTAATAAAATAATTAAATGATTTCTAACTTCATAGAAAAATTTAAAGGGTCAACCTTTTCACTCAATTTCAATTTCTCATATAATAAAGTAATGGAAATCTATTCTGAAAACATTAGGGATGAGTTGTAGACACCTCTGATCTATATGATGTATCCCAATAGATTCTATGAATTTTTATAAACAACACAAGCATATAAGACAGCATTCAATGAACCAAGCCTAAATATCAACCCATGAACTTAGCTAAGGAAACAAATATGGGTAAAGTATAGACTACCAATTTTACATTCACACAAACAATAGTTCCCATTCAAGAACATAGGTAGTCCCCAAATCATCCAACACATCCTATCAAGTGACAAAAAATAACCTTCAAATAGATGTAAAAGTAGATCACGGTCACCCATAATTTTAGGAACGATGAATAAATAATAGTAGTTAATAAATGATAAGTTCTGTGAATATTTTCCTCCATCCATGTATAATAACCTACTTGACTACTAAAACCTATGAAACACAATGAGGTCTACTCATAGATCATCCTGACTACTTCCCTTTCCATAAGATGATAACTTACACCATCCAAGATTTCTCCAACATCAACATTTTCCTCAAAAACATGGATGATTTTGGATATTTTATACTATATAAATCCCCATGAAAGGAGATTTGTGTAACCATCACCCAATTAGATGATGAGGGTAATTGGAATAATGTTCTGGATAGGTATGGGTAAAAGTTCGATAATAGGATGAATTGAAAGATCCTAGACTGAGGTCATTCCAACATGAGATAATATATATAAAAAACCATAAATATAACATATCTTAGGAAGGTGAAATTGATTACCCCCCTAATGAAGGATGTAATCATCGTGAATAGGAAGAGATAAAAGTGGAAGAGTTATATCCAGGCCATATGCAAGATCTGACTCTTGTAGACATCATTCTTGCAACATCTATAGCATGGGGACCACCCCACCAAATGGATCCTTAATTTGATGAAGAGCTCATATATGATTATATTAACATAATAAAATTTTAATACCACTATTACAATGATAAATATTCCTACATGTATGAGTCCCCCATACTTGACTAGGTAACTGGATCCTGAAGGCACATGAGCCATAGATAGAGGGGGCAGCACGAGCATGGTTTGACCTAATATACTAGTCACATCCATATAGAGGAAACATATGCAGCTAAGACCCATGGGTGATCACTCCATTAATCCCTGTATAAATGTGGAGGTGTCCAAAAACCCTTTAGTGGTTTCCCATTCCTAGTCAACATACACGACAAACTGAAGTAGGTGCGATTGTTTTATCATCCCAGGTAATTGGGAGGGTCGGCACAACCTACACCACTAGCATAAATTCAACACTGAACATTGAACAGGCACAAGGTCCTTCCACCTCAAAAAACCCATCTCATGAACCACATAATAAGGATAATACCCTCATTGTGAAGTGTAGAACAATGGCACAAAAGTATGCCATTCAGAAATAGTTTACAGTTTTCCCAACCAAACACTCTCCCTAGATGTTATCCCTATTTTGAATGAACTAGAAGAGGAACTCATAAAATCTATCTACATTATATAGTAATTCATGATAGAATTGGATTCGTCTGTGGATTATCAGGTGGAGACTATGCCATCAGAATTCCATGTTTCCTTATCATTCACAGAGTAGGATTAGAAAGAGGTTATCCAGGGATATATAAGGATCCTATATGTTTTGATAAAACATGTTGATTTTTACATCCAAAGGGATCTAATTGAAAATTGTTATGAGATCAACATCATCTCAGTTTGGTCCCTTCAACATTTGTGGTATAATAAGGGAGGTTTATCTATTATAAAGATAACCAATAAAGGGTATGTTAAGAGTTAGGAAAGAACCCTTAGGTAGATCAATCTAAAATTACAATTTGGGGATCTCATATATAGTGTTGAGTTCATATATATCTAGTATAAAATAATATATAATGTCTTACATGAGATACCTTGGGTTCATAACCACAGACAGATACCTTAAATATTTCACCAGTGTTCTAAATAACTATTTGATGAGATTGTTGAAATAAATGGTGATAAACTCCCATTCAGTATTGTGAAACCATTTGTGATGAGATAGGACTCTATTAAATAGATGAAAACCCAGTAATAGAGGATGATAATATGTTGGTTTTACACCCCAATAGCTTGGGGCACGACCCTGTGAATCTATAGATTATTCTGGATTAAGATTATGTTTTACCCATAATCTTGAATGAGAAATTGGAGTTAACACTAGATGTCCAAGCTCTTCATATACACAGAGATAGTGTAAAAGAAAATAATCATCTCTAGAGTCTCTCGGTAATGAATCAGGTAGTTCGGGATGACAATGTATCTTACCATGTCCTCTCTCACCATAAAAATGATAAAGAGGTCCCATGATTATCTACCATGTTGGAAAATTACTCTATAGAATCAAAGGTGTAACAAGAAGAGGATGAACTTAGGAACACCCCTTTCACATTTTGACAACATTGTTGAACTCAAGAATATGAATATGGGATTAAAATAAGTCCAATGACCTATTTTGATTAGAAAAACCATTCCTCTCATTGATAATTATATGTAAATTTAATTTCTAAAACAACATCTATATGAACTATACTCAAATTATGAAAATATTATTGGGCTTATCATCGATGTGGAAACACAAAATAGAGGATTATCTAATGACCATCGATGTTTCAAGAAGGCATCCAAGAGGATGCCCCCTCCCATGCGACAAATGAGAATCATAAGTGGACAAATTGATGAAAGGAGATTTTTTCAATAAGTAAAATACCAAAAATAGATCACAAAAATCATCTCTTTCAAGAAAATGAATAATAATATTAGGGTCTAAATTGATTTCAAAGACCATAGTTGACACCGCTCGAAGGAAGACTTCCAATTTACTATCACATAACTTTTGATCGATGAAACTGTTGGATTCCAAGATTTTTTCTTTATTGATGGGTATTCAGGGTATAACCAAATAAAAATGTCCCATGGACATGAGGAATCCACCATCTTTAGTGAACCTTAGATTATATTTTTTCTTTCAAGTCATGCCCTTTTGATTAAAGAATTTTTCCACTACCTACCAATGATCCATGCATCATATCTTTTAGCACTTCTTGGGATGAATAATATAATGTTATGTCAGTTAACTAGAAATAAAATATCGACAATGATGTGATCAACTCCTGAATTATAAAATAATCTTCAACATGTTGTTTCATCATAGTTTGTAGATAAGTCCACTAAAGTGAAATTTTAGGGTAACATCAAGAATTTTCATTATCTGTGTGGTATTATACTATGGTATTGAGGTCGATCTAGAAAATTCTATAGAAATCATGGAAATATGACGCCCTCAAAATCTCAATTATTTGAGGGGGATCCAAGGTCACATATCTTATATTTTGTGTTTCATAGATAACATGGCCAGAACATGACTCCCCTTAACCAAGCTAATGTAGAACAAAGTCACCTATTTGTGGGATGAAGTCTACCAAGAATCCATTAAGAGTATCAAGTAGCAATTTCTACACCCATAAATCCTGATGCAAACAGTATAAGGAAAGACACTCATCCTGTGTGTCGTTTCCATTGAAGGAACACTTAGTGATCTCCTCACACTTAAAAATGATGGGAGGAATGATATCAGTCTCTATTACCTTAGTCAAATTATTATATGTACTAAGAATCTGTATTCTCATATATGGAAGAGCTTCCTCACACTCATCTTTATAGTGAAAAATATATGGCATTGCTTACAGCACCACAAAGTCCAATTTATCTCTCGTATTGAACCACCCAATAATATCATTGGATATCCTATATTGATTGGGTATTAGACACGATGGGTAGTAATTATGCAACAAAATGACATTGAGTTTGTGTAACGACATTGAAACTCAAGGCCTTGGATAATTTCTTTAAATCAAATCCTGATCCAAAATGTAGACTAGTGGACACTAAACTTCTAGAAAAAGAGGTTTTTATTCACATGACACCCCTCAAACAATAGAGATTTATTTTGACGGTTACTCCTAAAGTCTTATTGTAAAGAGGTTATAACCCAAATGTTAAACAATGTTATTCTATGGATTGTATTTGTTTCTCCAGAAAAACCAATTTTCCCTACACCTTCCCACAATCCAAATGTTTCACTAATAATGAGGTAAAATACTAAGACCTCATTATAGGATTGGAACTATCCCTACAGCTAGAGATAGCCTACCTAAACATCAAAGCATATTTAGAGCTAACGATAATGTAGATAAATATTAAATATTACATAAAAATGAATAATTGATCCCTCTCACAGGTTATTTCCTTATATTTATGTAACAATTACCCATTTCACTGAATATGCATCATGTAACCTAGTAAGAAAAATCCTCATGTTGATGCACTAGAAAATTCATCCAAATCCATAGCTAACCCGGATTAGGATTAGGTGGTCTTCCACATCACACACTAAAGGATTGTCTCTTCTCTCATTATCTATTTTCACAAAGATTACTTATTTTAAATGTATTTTTAATTTAATTTCCATTATTTCTTTTTTTGGGGTTTTTCATTCATTTTGGTGGAAATGGAGGGTTTTCAAAATTTGGGCCAAACCATGAGCCCAATTCCAGATTTATAAAAAATTATTTATTTTATAACTCCATAATTTGTTTAAATTTTTCATACATTACACTTCCCTAATTTCCTCCTATGACCTATCCAAATCACCATGTCCATTTGGACCCTTTTGGAACCCATTAGCATTTTGGGTTTGAGTTAATTAATTTGGAATTGGGCTAACCTGTGAGCCATTTCTAGTTTCAATTTTTTTTAATTCTTTAATAACATACACATTTTTTTACTATATTCCAGTGATTATACCTACCACCTGAATCCAAAATCTCAAGCCTCAACCCCCATAAATCATTTTTTCACTTTGGACCTCATTTGCCTCGTGGAGTAGGGAAAAACTTATTAAGGTTCTTCACATCATCCCGATTTGAGAAGGTAAGTTGATTATTTCCTAAATCCATTAATTTTAACTCTTTTACACCCATTTCAGTGCACACTTGACCTTCTCATCCTCATTAGAGCCTCTATATCAGGTTTGGTTTCTTGGAGATTCCAATTTTGGTTTATTTGGTTCATTTGTTTCAAGTAAGTGTTCCTTTCCTTGATTTCTTCCCCTTCCTTAGGGTTTCTTTCAAACTTTCTTGAAGTTAATCATGTCTAGAAGTTGATGTTATAACCTAGGGATTTATTTGGGGTCTTTTTGGACAAATATTGTGGTCTAGGGATGGATTTATCTTCCTTGAGGTGTGGTGGTGGTGCAGTTGATGTTTCGCACCATGTTTTGAGGGTTTCGACATAAAAGGTAGGTGATTCCATGTGTAATCATTTCTAGATGAGTTAGTTTTCTTGAATTAATTATTATGCATCTTCTTAATATGTTTTGTGTGGTGCGGAAACTGTTTATGTTAGATTTGGTAAAGCATTTATTTTTATAGTTTCATTTTAGCTTAAAATTGGGTGTTTTTCCTATGCAACCCTTTCGGTATTGTTTGGGTGTGTTTTATAAAATATAATTTTTTTTAACAGATCTTATTTGGGATTAAACTTCTTATTTGGTAGGTTATTGGTGTTCCATTAAGTCTTAAAGAGTTTTTTAATGGGTTTAAGGTGTAAAACCTTATTGTACTTCTTGAAAGGGATTTAGAAAACATGTGCTTTTCATGTGGATCTTTTGTGGTATTGTTTGAGGTGTTTGTATAACACTTGGGGGTAGTTTAATAAATGTCATTGGGGCTTCAAATGATGTTTTGAATTTGAATTGGTATCATTTTTTCCCTTGAAATACGGCTTTGAAATGGGTTTTATGTGAAAGGCTTTGGTATACTCTTTAGAATTGTTTTATGAATGTTTTGAATGGTTTAATGATTTATGTTAGAGGTGAAACCATAATGGAAAACTATTTTGGATTTTTTATACTTTCAAATGGACCATTTTAAATGTGAATATTTCTATCATGTGATTTCTATCCTCTTGTAACTATTTTATAAAAATGTTTAAATGATTTACTGAAATTTGAAAGAGGTGTGAACGTGATGTGGGCTGTTTGTGTGAGTGCGATGTGATAATTGGATTTTATTTATAAAAAAGGGTTTTTTGAATCATGTGAGTGGTATTTTTTTTGATTTTTATCATACTTGGAGGGAATTTATAAAATTGTTAAAGGATGTGTTGGATTTTCAAAGTTATGAAAAAAGTGGTGTGGGCTATTTTTGTGTGAGTTTGATTTCAAAATGCATTTTAATAAATAGTGGAATTTGTGACTTGTGTGATGTACATGGGGATGTTTGGTTAATATGTGATGTGGAAGTGATATTTTCATGTGAAAGCTATATTTCATGTATTGTTGAACTTGTTTGAGAACAAAGGGAAAACCCGGGTATCTAGGTGGGTGGACGTGTACTAGTATGCTAGTGAATCTGTGGGGTTTGGTCTCAGTTTCACTTAGCAAGATTAAAAACTACAACTATAACTAAACTATTATGATGATTATTGGAGACCAATAGGTTATGGGTATGTTCTCTACTAGTGGCTCGAGGACGAGAACATATATTGTTTGTCGTTACTGTCACCGAGATACGAGGTACCTGGGACCCACAACTAGCTAGTGCCTATGGGTTATTTCCTATTGCATGTGATCATTAGATCCTTTATACTTATTGTTGGCATATAGTATATTTGGTTAGAAAAATTCAGTATCTTTTTAATTTATTTTAAAAATTTTGAATCTTTAAATTATCCAACTTGAAAACTGATTTTTTTAAGTTGCATCGTTTAGAAATTGTAACTAGAAATTACATGTTTTTGAAAACATGAAAGATTTTCTCTTTGAATGTTTATCACATGGAATATATTAGTGGTATTATCCTTCTATGCATTTGATCAAACCCTACTTACACCCTTGGGTGTATGTAGACTTGGTTATTTTTGTTGTCGCAGGTTTGGGAACAACTTTTGTGCCAATAATTCAGGTTTTCACTAGTCATTCATGATGCGGTGTTGTGGAGATGGCTTGAGGGAGACGCCTCTTTCCTTGTTGAGGTTATTTGGATGTTTAGTTTTTTTTGTACCTTTTTTATAGTCCTGTTGAGTTTTTTTATACTATGTAATTCGGTTCTGAATTTTTGTAAAACATTGTTTGGTTTGAAAAATCCAGATTCGTTTTATTGGATTAATTTGTTGTTTTATGTTTATATAATTGGGTAAATCAATACCAATTCTCATTTTATGATACCAAGGAACTTGTGCCTGCCTTTGGGGATTGGGAACACCCTTCGGGACTTATCATGGGCTAGGTTTGGTGCCGGTTTCAGTGGAGATCAGATTCGGTTCGTGAAAAAATGGTATCAGAGGAGGTTCGCTCTCTTTGGGTCATGTTATTTGGGGAACACTCGGGATAGTCTGGATTTAGAATTTTCAGGACTTGGAATTTATGTTATGAATAGTGTGGATGATAACCACACCTCATTATGGGATTAATGTGTCCAGGGGAAGTCGGGACCTTTCAGAGTCCATTGGTTTTCTTGGTTTAATGATGATTAAGGGACATTAAAAGAGAGTTGGGTTAATGGTCTTTGTGATCTCGTAGGGCCTGGAAAGACATGTGGAGTGAGGGATATTACCTAGAACACTCTCTATTATAGTGAAGTGATTGGAATATGGCCACCAACCATTTGAACAAGTCACCCACTAGGACTAGTTTCCTCTCACATTGTCTTGTGTTCTTTAGTTTTGAAATCTTGGAACTTTGGTTTTAAAGTGACTTGGTTTTAAGAAGCGAATTGTTTTTGTGAAAGGATTTTAAAATAAAGAGGGAATGGTTTGATTTATGAAATGTTGGAACTAAATTTTCAGAATTTTTTTGAAATAAAAAAAGGTGTGGTTATACCACTATTGAAATAAAGAGCTATATTGAAGTTGGATTTGAAAATTTGTTTCCAATAGAGTTTTCTAAAAAATTAAAAGGTGTTTAAATGGGATGAGATGTTTTTTAAATTTATGTAAATAACATGAAAGTGAATTCTTTTATAAATTTTTGTGTCTTTGTGAAAAGTTTGTAATATGTTAATTGGTATTTTGATCTTGTGGTTAGCGGTTTTGAGAAAAAATGATGTGTTGGTTAACCGTTTTGGTTTTGAAAAGTGGAATGAATTTTTTATTTTAACCATTGGTATTTTCATGATAGACCACATGCATGGGGTTATATGGGATGATGGATGGTTTATGGCATGACTGGATGAGTTCCAGTATGGATATGAGGATGGGGCTCGGTGTGGCATAGAAACAAGCATGTGTGAGGCCCATGGGGCACCATTGGTGGATATGTTAACTGCTGAACCCTTTGTTTTCAAAGAGATGTTTTTATAGAAAAAAATGATGTCTTGTTGAATTGTTTGGGATGGTGTATATTATGTGTTTTTGGAAAATGTTGATGTTGTGTAATGTTTTGAGTCCATGAACCCCTCTTCTTCGAACCGTGTTTTGGGTTTGTGTTTGGACAACAAGTTGGGTAGAAGGACCAGTTAGTAGTATCTTATGAGATATGTTTCAGGAAACTTTTACGGTGGTTCCCTTAATGTGTTTAGATTTAGTTTGTGGAATGTTTTGACCAATGGACCAGCTTGGTTGGGTCCTTGGGTTCTCTCATTGGATAAGGTATGCCCCCATTAAGGGTTAATGCATAACTGAAGTGCAGCCCGTATTGTTTCGCCATTGGAAAATCCTCTAGTTGATCAATATAAGGATTTTTTATTGATATTTGTTGATTGATTATAAACCCATTCATTTCATTGATTTGTGTATTCTCTTATAGTGGGATAGTTCTTTTGGAAGGTCTAAAGAATCCTTAGTTTCTTAAGTTTCCTGATTCATCGAAGGTGGAAGTTTTCTGGGGTTGTTAGTGTGGATGAGTGTCTCAATGGTGTCTAAGAGGGCCTATGGGTTCTTCATAGTTTCTTTGAAGAAAGAGTTCTTGTTAAACCACCAATTTTTGGATTTTGGTCATGATAGGCTATTGTGTCCACTTTTTGGACTTGTTTGTTGTTTAGGTACTTGGCATAAGGTCCTCTTCCATTTATTGTTTCTATCAATCGCAAATGTCATGTTTGGTGACACATTGTGATATTGTGTGCTCATTTTACTGGAAAGGTGAATGTTGCGCAATCCTCCAAGGTTCTCTATTATGTTGGGTGTATGTCTCCCTTGGGAATAACATCAAATACTTTATCATAGATAATGGTTTTTATACGTGTCCGGCCCTTATGTTGTTTCTCACCCAAAGAAACAAGGTGCGATGTGTGTGCATCTTCTGATCCCTTATTTCAGTGAAATTTCATGTTTCAGAAAATTGAGTTATGGAGTGTGTTATGTCTTGGTGAACCCATAGGGGTATTAGGTGTAGTATTTTGTGGCATTGAAAGAAGAATTTCCACATAGGGGTTTCCACATCCTAACTGTGAGGCTGAAGATGCTTCAATATTTTGATCTCTAGCCATAGGTCCTGTAGAAAAGCTGGTGCGTAGTCAGGGGAAACCCCAGTATCGTTTAAACCCTTGCACAAAGTCCTATCCTCAGCACGAAACATAGGAAGAGATGAAACCTATGGTTTCATCATCTTTATTATTTTTTTCTCGTTCTATGGAAATAGGTGGAGGGCCTTGTACCCATGCTGTCACCCAATATCCCCCCTTTGGTTTCCATTCAGTCTTTGGAGAATGGATTAAAATTTGGATAGATAGGCTGAGCATGCAGGTTGTGTAAGATTAGTAGTGACTATGTGCCAGGAAGCCATGCAGAAAAAATGATCTACAAAATTAGTGCAGAGATTCCCAAATCTTGTGGACAAATTGTGAAGCCTTCCCAAATCATTAAATTTTTGGGGGTCTTTTCTTGTCGTCCCACGCCGGTCTGTTAAGATGTTTGGTTCTTCTAGTAGGGAAACCCACCATGGGTATCATGAATATTCTTTTGGAAATTTCTAATGGATGTATACCCCTTTTACTAGAGAGTCTGTTCGGGCCTCCCCCTGTTAGTGTCCTGATTCTGTAGCGTAAAAACAATTAAGCAGTCTCTTATGGTGGGGAACCCATTTGTGTCTCTTCATACGAGAAACTCAGAATTTTTTTTCGTGGTATTATCTTGGAAGTAGGTATTATAACTCAGAGATATCTAACTACCTACACATTCCTTGGGTAAAAATTGAGATTGGAGAGTGCCCATGGGTTTATTTATAGTAGGGTAAGTGTAACTTTGTTCGATGTTGTTGTTTGTTTAGGTAAATTGATTGAGTTTTGTTCATATTATGTTTGAAGAGTTTTCATTTGGGATAAAGCCTAAATGTGATTAATTGTTTCAATAATGTGGTGTAAGATTTTGTTGTGAGAGAAATCCTTCCTTAAATGATCACTGGAGGTGTTTTGGCCTTTGGGGGCGAATCTTGGCAAATAATTACTTCTTGGTTTATCGGTTGGGTTTGGTTTTTGTATTTGGCCTTTCTGTGGATTTCTGGGGATTGAAATTTTTATGGTGGGAAGAATTGTCAATCCATGACTCCTTTTAAATGTATTTTTCATTTAATTTTCATTCTTTCTTTGTTTTGGGGGTTTTCCATTCATTTTGGTGGAAATTTAGGGTTTTCAAAATTTTTTCCTAAACCGTGAGCCCAATTCCAGATTTAAAAATAAATTTTATTTCTTTTATAACTCCTTCATTTATTAACATTTTTCATCCATTCAACTTCCCACATTTTCTCCTATGACCTATCCAAATCACCAAGTATATTTGGACCCTTTTTTAACCCATTAGCATTTTCAGGATTAGTGAATTAATATGGAATTGGGCCAACCCGTGATCCATTTCCAAATTTAAATTGTTTTTTTAAATTATTTAATAACATACTCATTTATTACTGTATTCTCATGATTCCACCTCCCACCTGAATCCAAAATCCCAAGCCTCACCCTCATTTTTCATATTTTAACTTTGGACCTCATTTGCCTCACAGAGAAGGGAAAAACGTATTAAGGTTCTTCAAATCTTTCGATTTTAGAAGGTAAGATGGTTCTTTCATAAATCTTTTAATTTTCACTCTTTTCCCCCATTTCAGTGCCCACTTGACCTTATAATCCCAATTAGAGCCTCCATATCAGGTTTTCTTGTGTGGAGATTCAAATTTTGGTGTATTTGGTTCGTTTGATTCAAGATGTTTCAAGTAAGTGTTTCTTTCCTTGATTTCTTCCCCTTCCGTAGGGTTTCTTTCACCCTTTCTTAAAATTCCTCACGTCCAGAAGATGAGTGTAACAACCCAATGTTTTTAATTGAAATTCCCTTCTTATAAATATTCCATAAAATTACATAATAATGAACTAATAAGTGATAAGTGACCTTTAAACATAATTTTGTCACTTCTGTGTTTGGAAGTTCAAAAATCCAGCATACATGGTTGTGTTCAAGATGTTTTTGGAGTCTAATAAAAAAAAATAATTTTTCGTGAATAGTAACCTACCCTAATGAAAAGTAACATACCCCTATGAATAGTGATATACCCTAATGAATATTAACCTTACCTATGGTGGTATAAAAATAATATTCATGTTGAAAGTTCGATATACCAATAGTTTAGAATGAGTTAATGAATGCTTTAAAGCTGGTTTTGATTATAAATTATTATTTTATTTAAATATTAAAATAATCATATTTAGAAAATTATTTTTGAAAAATGGAATTCATTTTTGGACTCTACATGTTGAAAAATGTTTGGGGTAAATTTTTGAGATTTTTCTGAAATACTTGAATTTTTTATGAATAGTGAAATACTGTAATTTACAAAAATAAGCTAAATAAGCTAATTATACAGTCATGTGTGATGTTCTGCTGATGTAAGCCCACTTGGTTCGGGATTAAATTATACAATTAATATACATGGTCATGAAAGACTCACTATTCCTTATCTTGTGGGGAAATAATATACTAATAAATTTTATATTAAGGAAACCCCTCTCTCCTCCACTATAAATACCCTATCTCCTTACCTCTTTCCCTCAAAGCTCTCAATCCTTGTTCCTAGCCAAATTTCTGCCTAAATAACCTCCCAAGATCTTTTCCCACGTCCAAGGCTTTCTGGTCTTTCCAAAAGACCAAAACCAAAGCCCTTAAGAGGATTCTCAAAGAGAGGAGATCAAAGGGTAAGAACCCTCTTTTGTTTTCAAGTGTTTTGTTTTCATTTTTTTTCTTTCCTTATATCCTCTTCACCTTCCCTTATCCAAAAGGCATGAAAGCACCAGAATATCATATATTATGGATTGTAATCATTATTATGGAAAATTTCAAGCATCATACTTCTCCTCCTCTCCCTCACATTCTAGAATTAAACATCGTCCATGATGGGTCAAATTTCTGACATCATGGATAATGTGTTTTCAGATTCTCTTATCATTTTGATTCTTGTAATGAAACCATTTATGTTATGGTTTAATAAGATTATTATATATGTTATATGTCCTATTTATGGTTCTTAAATCCTCATACACGCATGATATAAAACAATAATACAAAACAAATCAATTATGGGAAAAAGTGTTAAAATTAATTCAACTGTTTTTCATTAATGTTTAATGTAAAGGTTATCTTTCACTATAATCAACCAAATTAATCTTGTAACCATGTAACCTAATGGATTTACACTAATTTTATAACTTGAATTCTAGACAACCACTTTCATCTTAAAATTTATTTGAACCTAAATACAATTGAACTGATCATTAAAACAAATGAAACAAACAGACCCGAACAATGAAATTGAACCTCGTAATCAACCAAGATGGGTATAAATGAACTTAAAAAGGTTATACTGAATATTTGAATTTTATATATGGTTAATTAACTATTTATTAATAAACCTAATTTGACTATTCAGGTCATTAATATCAAGTGGAGAACACCAACGAGCCTAAGGTAAGGGATCCTCTCAATTTCACTCTTATTCAAGATTGTTCACTATGTTAAGACATGTTGTGTGTAATTACTAATTATGGGGTATGATTTATCACATCCCCCATACTTCCCTATATATGTATAATTGATTCAAATTCCCTTTACTCTCTCACTATGCCCCCTCAAGTACTCCCGATACCATGCTGATAATCCGTAAAGGTTCCTTCGGGTTGTCTTACTACCTTTCTACCAAAATGATGTTATCTTATATTTTATTGTGCATAATATAAATGTTGTTTAAATGTTCCAATTATATTTATGAAGGCTCTTTCATCACATTATTTTGGGGATATGCATGATTTTAAGTGATTCTCTCCTCATTACTTCCCGATAAGTGAACCCGTTTTAAGGGAACTTCTTGAATTCTTTCCTATTATCAAGTGTACTCTATCCTATGTTTTAAGTCACCTTTGTCCTTATAAAATCAGACTTTTTATTATGATAACCCTCATGGTTTACTACTGGTTTTAGAAAAAATATTATGTCACTTTTCGTTTTAAGAGATATTCGATGTTTTCTTAAACCGCACTAAAATGTTTTGACTCAATGATTCCTATAAACTATTTTTACATTTTATCACTTAATTTTATTATATCTTGTCATGATTTTGGCCATTATACATTATTAGTGTCTATTTATGATTTAATTCCTTTATTTCATGGATGCATGTATGTTATGTCTCTTTTTATTATGCTTCATGATGCGAGGGTGCGCCCATTTTTTTCCATGGGTACTCTCATGTTTATGTATGATTGATTATGTGAGATTGTTTATGTGGCAAGAATAAAATGAATAATCTTAGATGGGTGCGCCCAGATATCACTTCAATTCATTGGGTAAAGTTAATGTCTCTTGATAAGATTATGTGAAAATGGTCCGGGCGGTTAGCCTTGGCTTGTGCTACTATGGGAAATGAGATTGGCGGTTAGCCTTGACTCGTACTAAAGTTATGTTTAAAGTTGATTACACCTCTCTATGAATCTATGCTTATATAATCTCATTCTTATGTGATCCCATGATTATTTTAATCCATGTTTTTATCACCCCATGTTTATATATTATGATTCCATATGTTCCATGCTTCCAATATCATTATGTCAAGCCTCCCAACTCATGTGCTTAAAGTTTATTCTTATGTGCTTTCCCCTTACTGGGATTTTTAGCACATCTTTTTGTTCATGTGTTCCCCAAGGTACCCTATGCAGATGTAAGGGCTCAAAGGAAGTTAGGAGCTCATTATGAAGATTAAATAAAGAAGTGTTTTTAGCCCCATGTTTTGTGATATATGTACCTAGTCTTCCAAGACACTAGACTTAATGATCCTTGGCTTGTACTTTGATGATTAATTATGCTTAAAATCATGAAATGTTATGTGTAAAAGGCTAGGGTCACTATAGTTGGTATCAGAGGATGGTCTATTTATTTTTGGAAATTAGGAATAGAGCACCTTAGTGAGAACCTTAAGGATGAGACTAAGTATTATAAAACAATCCAAAATTTTGGTGAGTATTGAGTAAGTGGTTTATCAAAAAAAACATCCCTGTCTAGATACGATCAGTTAGAGGTGCCTCTGGCATAGATGTATCCTAGGGGTAAAACCCGAGAACACCGCTTTGAGCTAGACTCGAACGGGAACTGGTGCACGACAACAGGCTTTGCTGCACTCTTGGTTACGACACTCCTGGGGGATATGCTTTGGTAGATTAATGAGCTGAGTACAAACCATTATTAGAGGATAAAAGAAGAAAATACTATAAGAATACAAGTTAAGAAGTAGATTGAGGATAACCAAGATTTAACCTGAGGAATCATAAGTTAGGATATACTTCTTCTTTATATGTTTATCCTTTTGTGTTTAATGTTTCTTTTTTCTCAATGGATAAGTATTCAAGACCTCTAATTATATGTTCTTTCTCTTAGTTAATGACGGGAAATAGAAGAACACGTACCAACATGCAACGTGATAGGAAATGTGATGATTACCCTAATGATATGCCTGAGGTGATGGAATCGGGTCCTCAAAGCTTCATGGTAGTACTTTCTCAGCTGGCTCAAGTTATGAATAATAACTTGAATCAGGTGGAACGTCTTCCTCCTCCAAGGAAAGATCAAGTTTCCTTGGAATCCTTCATGCGGGAAAGGCCTCCCATGTTTAGCGGATCTTCTGATCCCCTCCTCGTAGAACAATGTATTAACTCCATTGAAAAGATATTCACCGTCCTCTAGTGCTCGGAAGAAGAGAAGGTGGTACTGTCAGTCTATCGTTTTGATGGTGAAGTTGATCAGTGGTGGACACTGATCAAGAATACAAAGTCCCTAGAGGAAATCGATTCCATTGATTGGGATGAATTCAAGAGGATGTTTTTCAACAAACATTTTGCTCGAACCCTCCATCTCAAGATGGATAGGGAATTCGTCAGACTCAAGCAGAAGGAAGATGAGTCCATCGGGGCATATGAATCAAACTTTACAGGGCCTGCAAGGTACGCCTCTGGCTTTGTCATGAACACCAAAAGCATGGTGTATCGCTTCTTAAGTGGACTAAAGTTGAGTCTATGAAAACCTTTGGCAATTCGAGACTTCGACAGTTATGAGGACATTGTCCATTGTGCCCTCAAGGTGGAAATGGAGATTAGATACTCTCAGTGGTCTCATGGGCCCAGTGACAAGAAGTGGAAGATGAAAAAAACATATGGGTGGTATATCAAACAAATACCATGATGGAAAGAATCCCATCTTTCCCCTTTGCAAAAATTATTGGAAGAAGCATCCTGGTAACTATCTAAAGGGAACCAAGAATTGCTTCAAATGAAGAAAGTTTGGTCATCTGGACAAGAACTGCTAAAGGGTTATGAAAAATCCTACTAATGTTGAAGAAGAAAATGAGGTTCATATCAACACTTAGCCTACAAGGAAGTGTTATAATTTCAAGGAGCTTGGTCATTATGAAAACAATTTCTATAAGCCAAGGGTTGTCAGAGGCAATCAACAACAACCTGTAAGGAAACAAGGAAGGTCTTATGATATCACTACTACTGAGGTGGAGCTAGAAAATGATGTGGTGACAGGTACGGTTGTTATTCATTCATGAATAGTGAACATACTATTTGATTCTGGTTCTATGCATTCTTTCATATCTTGCAAGTTTAGTAGAACTATTCAAAAAACACCTCAAAATTTGGATGAAAAGTTATATGTGAAAACAGCGAATGGGGAAATTATTGAATCCATGGTTTATAACTACTCCACGGTTATTGTTTGTGGGCCAAACCTCCCAGAAAATCTTGTCATACTTCCTTTAGTGGAATTTGGCGCTATCTTGGGCATGGATTTTCTATCTTTGTACAATACCAACATCAACTGCTGGAAAGGGAGATTACTCTCCACATCCCGAAGCATCCTTTGATTCTTTATAAGTGTAAGGAGGAAGATGAATCTACTTTCGAATCTTCATCTCAAGTGTGGATATTGCTTCCTTATGAGCATGCATATCTTGCTCAAATGATTGAGACAAAGGAGGGAATCATTGTTGAAGACATGCCCATCATGAGGGATTACACTGATGTATTTCCCGAAGAGTTTCTTGGTCTTCCCCCTGACCGAGAGTTTGAGTTCTCAAATGAACTTATCCCTGGATATCTGCCAATCTCAAAGGCACCTTATAGAATGAACATCGTAGTTCTAGAAGAGTTGAAGATGCAGTTAGAGGAGAATATGGATAAGGGTTTTATATTCCTGAGTGCTTCACCGTGGGGTTCTCCAGTCCTCTTCGTCAAGAAGAAGGATGGATCAATGCGCCTCAACATTGATTATAGTGAGCTCAATAAAATCACTATAAAGAACAAGTATCCCCTTCAACGGATAGATGAATTGTTTGATCAGCTACGTGGGACCAGTTATTTCTCTAAGGTAGACCTTCGGTCAGGATATCACCAACTAAAGGTAAGGAAGGAAGATATTCCCAAGACTGCCTTTCGAATGAGGAATGGACACTATGAGTTCATAGTGATTCCTTTCAGACTCACTAATGATCCAGAAATTTTCATGGATTTAATGAATAGAGTCTGTAGTGATTACCTCGACAAATTTATGGTAGTCTTTATTGATGATATTCTGATATACTCCAAGAGCAAGGAGAAAATGAGAAGCATTTGAAAACTGTGTTAAATAATTTATGAAGGGAGATGTTGTATGCCATGTATAGTAAATGTGAGTTTTGGATGGAGGAAGTGTCATTCCTGGGGCATGTTATCACTAGAAAAGGGATATCTGTGGACCCTTTCAAGACAAAGGCAATTGAAGAGTGGCCTAGGCCAACTTCTGTAATAGAGATGCATAGCTTTTTGGGTCTAGGTGGGTATTATCGATGATTCATGAAGAACTTTTCATGACTATCAAACCCAATGATCAAGCTAACATGGAAGGTAGTAAAGTTTTTCTGGACACCGGAATGTGAAGACTGTTTCAAGGAGTTGAAAAGGAGGCTCATCACTGCACCAGTACTCACACTCTCTACTAGCGGGGAACTCTTTGTTGTGTATAGTGCTGCTTATAAGAATGTATTAGGCTGTGTGATGATGAAAAATGATAAAGTGATAGCCTATGCCACAAGGCAACTAAAAATCCATGAGAAAAACTATCCATCCCATGATATGGAGTTAGCAGCTGTGATCTTTGCCTTGAAAATCTGGTGGCATTACCTCTATGGGGATATATGTGAGATATATATTGACCATAAGAGTCTCAGGTATATATTCACAAAGAAAGAGCTTAATATGAACCAACAAAGATGGATAGATCTTATCGAAGATTACGACTGCACAATCCACTACCATCCCGGTAAGGCAAAAAAGCTGGCAGATGCTCTATGTAGAAAGGATCCTGCATCTTTATCAATGATGAGAATTGAAAAGGATCTGATCTTCTTGAATTTGAAAAGGATGGACATGGGAATCATTAAGGGAGGAAAATCATCAATCCTTTCTCAAATGATTTCTCAACCATACCTCATAGAGAAAATAATGGTTGCACAAAGAAAGGATGTGGAAATTCAAAAAATGGTGGAAGCTGTTAAAAATTGGAAATATTCTGATTTCAAAATTTATGAGGAAGGATTTGTAATATTTGGGACACGATTATGTGTACCATATGATCCAGAGATAAATAAGGAGCTATTGAATGATGCACATAGCTTGACCTTCTCTATCCATCCTGGGGGTACCAAAATGTATCGTGATCTTCGAGAAAACTTCTGGTGGGATAACATGAATATGGATATTGTGGAATATATATCAAGGTGCTTGGTATGTCAGCAAGTTAAAGCTGAGAAAAAAAAAGTCCAAAGGTATGATGCAGCCATTTCTTATACCCATGTGGAAATGGGAAAATGTTAATATGGACTTTGTCACGGGTCTCCCGAAGATGTTGAAGGGAAATAATGTGATATGGGTTATGGTTGACCGACTCACCAAGACAACCCATTTCATCGCTATTTGGAAAGATCTCTCACTTGAAAAACATGCAATGTTATATGTGAAGGAAGTGGTGAGACTGCACGGTGTTCCACTCTTAATTGTCTCTGACCATGATACAAGGTTCACATCTAAATTCTGAAGAGTCTTCAACATGCTTTGGGTACTGAATTACATTTCAGCATGGCCTATCACCCCCAAACTGATGGCCAATCTAAATGGACTATTCAGACGCTTGAAGATATGCTGAGAGCCTGCTCTTTAGAATTCAAAGGTGGACCAGATCAGCATATCCCATTGGTTGAGTTCTCATACAACAATATCTTCCCCTCGAGTATTCAAATGACTCCATATGATGCTCTATATGAAAAGCGATGTAGAACTCCAACCTGCTGGGATGAAGATGGAGAATGAAAGCTACATGGACCCGATCGTGTTCAAGAGATGACAGAGATGGTTCAAGTCATCCAGAAACACATCAAAGCTGCTCAAAGTTGGCAAAAGAGCTATGCTGACAACCGTCGAAGGGATTTGGAGTTCGATGTTGTAGATAAAGTCTTCCTTCAAATATCTCAATGGAAGAGAGTCATGCGAATCGGGAAGAAAGGTAAGCTAAGCCCAAGGTATATTGGCCCCTTTGAGATCCTTGATTGCATAGGATCCGTGGCCTATTAGCTTTCACTTCCTACAAATATGGCTCGAGTTCATGATGTTTTCCACGTATCACTCTTGAGGAAGTACATACCCGATCCCTCACATGTACTAAGCTCAGAGGTGGTGCAGCTGGAAGATGATCTCTCCTATGAGGAGGAGCCAGTAAAGATTCTGGATCAGAGAGATAAGGTTCTACGCAACAAGACAACCCATCTTGTCAAAGTATTGTGGAGCAACCATAAGTTTGAAGAAGCAACATGGGAGCTGGATGAATCAATGAAGCAAAAGTACCAATATATGTTTTTGGCCTAGAATGTAAAATGAAATTTCGAGGGCGAAATTTCCTAAGGGGGGAAGAATATAACGACCCAATGTTTTTAATGGAAATTCCCTTCTTATAAATATTCCATAAAATAACATAATAATGAACTAATAAGTGATAAGTGACCTTTAAACATAAGTTTGTCACTTTTGTGTTTGGAATTTCGAAAATACGGCATACACAGTTGTGTTCAAGATGTTTTTGGAGTCTAAAAAAAAATTGGTGAATAGTAACCTACCCTAATGAATAGTAACATACCCTTATGAATAGTGATATACCCCAGTGAATAGTAACCTTACCTATGGTGGTATGAAAATAATATTCATGTTGGAAGTTTGATATACCAATAGTTTAGAATGAGTTAATGAATGCTTTAAAGCTGGTTTTGATAATAAATTATTATTTTATTTAAATATGAAAATAATCATATTTAGAAAATTATCTTTGAAAAATGGACTTCATTTTTGGACTCTACACATCGATAAGTGGTTGGGGTAAATTTTTTGGATTATTCTGAAATACTTGAATTTTTAATGAATAGTGAAATACCGTAATTTACAAAAAATAAGCTAAATAAGCTAATTATAGAGTCATGTGTGATGTTCTACTGATGTAAGCCCACTTGGGTCAAGATTACATTATAAAATTAATATACCTGGTCATGCAAGACTCACTATTCCTTGTCTTGGGGGGAAATAATAAACTAATAAATTTTATATTAAAAAAACCACTCTCTCCTCCACTATAAATACCCTCTCTCCTTACCTCTTTCCCTCACACCTCTCAAGACTTGTGCCTAGCCAAATTTCTGCCCAAATACCCAGACAGGATCTTTTCCCACGTCCAAGGCTTTATGGTCTTTCCAAATGACCAAAACCAAAGCCCCTAAGAGGAGTCTCAAAGATAAGAGATCAAAGGGTAAGAACCCTCTTTTGTTTTCAAGTGTTTTGTTTTCATTTTCTTTCTTTCCTTATACCCTCTTCCCATTCCCTTATCCAAAAGTCATGAAAGCTCCAAAATCTAATATATTCTGGATTCTAATCATGTTTATGGAAAATTTCAAGCATCATACTTCTCCTCCTCTTCCTCACGTTCTAGAATTAAACATCGTCCAAGATGGGTCAAATTACCGACATCATGGATAATGTGTTTTCAAAATCTCTTATCATTTTGATTCTGTTCCTGAAACAATTTATGTTATGGTTGAACAAGATTATTTTATATTTTATATGTCCTATTTAAGGTTCTGAAATCCTCATACACTCATGATATAAAACAATAATACAAAATAAGTCAATTATGGGTAAAATCGTTAAAATTAATTCAAGTGTTTATCAATAATGTTTAATGTAAAGGTTCTATTTCACTCTAATCAACCAAATTAATTTTGTAACCAGATAACCTAATGTATATCCACTAATTTTATATCTTCAATTCTGGAAAACCACTTTCATCTTACAATTTATTTGAACCTAAATACAATTGAACCGATCATTAAAACAAATGAAACAAACTGACCCAAACAATGAATTTGAACCTCGTAATCAACCAAGATGGGTATAAATGAACATAAAAAGGTTATAATGAATATTTTACATTTAGATATGGTTTTGGAACTATTTATTAATAAACCGAATTTGACCATTCAGGTCATTAGTATCAAGTGGAGAACACCAACTGGCCTAAGGTAAGGGATCCTCTCAATTACACTCTTATTCAAGATTGTTCACTATGTTAAGAAATGTTGTGTGTAATTATTAATTATGGGGTATGATTTACACCTCCCCCATACTGACCAATTTATGTATAAGTGATGAGAATTCCCTTTCCTCTCTCACTAATCCCCCTCAAGTACTCCTGATACCATGCCGATAATCCGTAAAGAATTCTACCCGAACCTCTTTTATTCCTTTGGGTTGTCTTATCTACCTTTCTACAAAAATGATGTTATCTTAACTTTTCATGTGACTACTCTACATTTTGTGTACATGTTCCAAGTCTATTTATCATGACTCCTTCATCAATTTATTTTGGGGATAATCATGATTTTAAGTGATTCTCTCCTCATTACTTCTCGATAAGTGACCCCGTTTTAAGGGAACTTCCCGAATTCTTTCCTATTATCAAGTATAATATATCCTCTGTTTTAAGTCACCTATGTCCTTATAAAATCAGTCTTTTTTATGAAAACCATCCTAGTTTAATACTGGTTTTACAAAAAAATATTATGCCGCTCTTCGTTTAAAGAAATATTCGATGTTTTCTTAAACAACACTAAAATGTTTTGACTCAAAGATTCCTAAAAACTATTTTTACATGTTATCACATTAGTTTTTTATCTCTTGTCATGATTTATGCCTGTATAAATTATTAGTTTCTATTTATGATTTAATTCCTTTCTTTCATGGATGCTTGTGTGTTATGTCCCTTTTTATTATACTTCATGATGCGAGGGTGTGCCAAATTTTTTTCTTTGGGTACTCTCATGTTTATGTATGATTGATTTTGTGTGATTCTTTATGTGGAACAAATATACATGAATAAGATTAGATGGGTGCACCCATATAGCACTCCAATTAATTTGGTAAAGTTAATGTATCATGAAAAGATTATGGGCAAATGGTCTGGGCGGTTAGCCTTGGTTTGTGCTACTATGGGAAACGAGATTGGCGGTTAGCCTTGACTCGTACTAAAGTCATGTTTAAAGTTGCTTCCACCTCTCTATGAAACTATGCTTATATAATCTCATGGTTATCTGATACCATGATTATTTTACTCCATGTTTTTATGATCCCATGTTTATATGTTATGATTCGATATGTTCTATGCTTCCAATATCATTATGTCAAGCCTCCTAACTCATGTGCTTAAACTTTATTCTTTTGTTCTTTCCATTTACTGAGCTTTTTAGCTCATCCCTTTGTTCATGTGTTCCCCAGGGTACCCTATGAAGATTTAAGGGATTAAATGAAGTTAGATGATCATTATAAAGTTTAAATAAAGAAGTTTTTTTAGCCCTATGTTTTGTGATATATGTACCTAGTCTTCCAAGACTCTAGACTTAACGATACTTGGCTTGTACTCTGTTAATGAATTATGTTTAAAATCATGAAATTTTATGTGTAAAAGTCTAGGGTTGATATATTGAGGTTCGAACCTAGGGTTTGATTTGGTGTCTTTTTGGTCAAATATTGTGGTCTAGGGCTAGATTTATCTTCCTTGAGGTGCGGTGATGGTGTGTTTGATGTTTCACACCATGTTATGAGTGTATCAATATAAAAGGTAGTTTATTCCATTTGTAATAATTTATATAAGAGTTAGTTTGATATAATTACTTATTATGCATGTTCCTAATAAGTTTTCTGTGGTGTGGAAACTATTTATGTTGGATTTGGTAAAGAATTTTTTTATATAGTTTCATTTTAGCTTAAAATTGGATGTTTTTCATTTCCAACACTTTGGGTGTTGTTTGGGTGTGTTTTATAACATATGAAATTGGTTTAATAAATCTTGTATGGGATCAAAATTCTGATTTGGTAGGGTATTAGTGTGCCATTATGTCTTCATGAGTTTTTTATTGGGTTTAGGGTGTAAAACCTTATTGTACTTCTTGAAAGTGATTTTGAAAACATGTGATTTTCATGTGGATATTTTGTGGTATTCTTTGAGGTGTTTATATAAAATTTGGGGGTAGTTTAATAAATGTTTTTGGGGATGAAAATTCTATTTTGAATATTTATTGGTGTGATTTTGTCCGGGAAATAAGGTTTTGAAATGGGTTTTATGTGAAAATCTTCGGTACACTCTTTAGAATTGTTTTATAAAAGTTTTGAATGGTTTAATGATTTATGTAAGAGGTGAAACCATATTGGAAAACTGTTTTGGATTGTTTATACTTTCAAATGGACCATTTTAAATACTAATTGGTCTGTCATGTGATGTGTATCCTCTTGTAAATGTTTTATAAATTTTTTTAAATGATTTATTGAAATGTGAAAGAGGTGTGAACGTGATGTGGGCTGTTTGTGTGAGTGTGATGTGAAAAATGGATTTTGTTTATAAAAAAATGGTTTTATGAAATATTTGAGTGGGCTGTTATGTGATGTATATCATATTTGGAGGGAATCTATAAAATTGTTAAAGGATGTGTTGGATTGTGAAAGTTATGAAAAAATTGTTGTGGGCTATTTTGGAGTGAGTTTGATTTCAAAATGCATTTGAATGAAAAGTGGAATTTGTGGCTTGTGTGATGTACATGCTGTTGTTTGGTTAATTTGTGATGTGGAAGTGATATTTTCATGTAAAAAATATATTTCTTGGATTGTTGAACTTGTTTGAGCACAAAGGGAAAAGCCGGGTATCTAGGTGAGTGGACTTGTACTAGTATGCTACTGAATCAGTGGGGTTTGGCCTCAATTTCACTTAGCAATATTAACACTTATAACTATAACTAAACTATTATGATGATGATTAGGGAGCAATAGGTTATGGGTATGTTCCCTACTAGGGGTTTGTACATGAGAACAGATATTTTTTGTGGTTACTCTCACCGAGGTACGAGGTACCTGGGAGCCACAGCTCGCTAGTGCCTAGGGGTTATTTCCCATTGCTTGATCTCATTAGATCCTTTATACTTACCGTCGGCATATGGTATATTTGGATGAAAAAATTCAGTATCTTTTGAATTTATTTTAAAAGTGTTTATTCTTTAAATTATCGCACATGAAAACTGATTTTTTTTAAGTTGCATGTTTTAGAAATTTGAACTTAAAATTATAGGTTTTTGAAAACTTGCATGCTTTTATTATTTGAATGTTTATCAAATGGAATATATTAGTGGTGGTATCCTACTGGGTATTGGATTACACCCTACATACACCCTTGGGTGTATGTAGACTTGGTTATTTTTGTTGTCATAGTTTTGGGTACAAATTTTGTGCCAACAGTTCGGGTTTTCGCCGGTCATTCCTGATGCGGTGTTGTGGAGATGTCTTGAGGTCGATGCCTCTTGCCATGTTGAGGTTCTAGGGATGTTCATTTTTGGTTTTTTACCTTTTTTATAGTCCTGTTGAGTTGTTTTAGACTGTGTAATTTAGTTCTGAATTTCTGTAAAACATTGTTTGGTTTGAAAAATCCAGATTCGTTTTATTGGATTAATTTGTTGTTTTATGTTTATAAACATGGGTAAATCAATCTCAATTCTCATTTTATGATACCCAGGCACTTGTGTCAGCTTGTGGGGATCGAGAATTCCCTTTGGGCTTTGTCACAGGCTGGGTTAGGTGCCGTTTTCAGTGGTGAAAAAATTCAGTTCGTGACATCTATGACATAAAATAAATCAATAATATCAATATCACCCATGGATGGATGGATCCCAAAATTTATTGTCCCTAAAATGGGACCCTCCCAATATACTGGGTCGAAAGAGAATAGGTTCGGCACCAAGTAGTGAACCTTACCCTTTGGGATGGTACAAATGATCAAAAGTCCTTCTAAAAATGTTACTTCGATGGAATCCTCTTCTAATGTATAGTAGAAATAGAGATTCTCTACATTAATAAGTCTATAAAAACACATGTGATGCTCATTAGTTTGGGATGAGGCTCTCCCATAAAATTAAGAAGATTGATTACTACTAGAAAACCATGATACTGAAATGTGTGGAATTCACTATGAAATTGTTTTCTTGTGAGATTCATTAAAATTTGTATTCTATCATGTTAAAGAAATTACACCAGGAGTACAACATTGAGTCCAATCTTTCATCCTACTATCACAAAATAGAAAATGGAATTATAGAAGACATCAATAAAACTCTTTATGATATAATATAAAAGATGGTGAATAAGGATAAGAAGTTTTTTCATGACAATATCATTCATTCTTTATGGTCTTCCCATACCAACACACACAATTACACACAAGTAACTTCATATTCATTGGTGAAAAAAATAGAGGCAACGTTTCCCCAAGAAGTATTTTTTTCCTTTCTTCAAATACCTATTTGCAAAAAACACTTAGACAATGATAATTGTAAAAGTGGGTGTATGGTTTATAATTAATTAGTGATAAAATGTTTCATACACTTAAAACCTTCAAAGTCCCTTAGAATTGGATCACACGAACCTTGAATAAAATGGTTCTTCACTACTCATTCCCTCAAGGAGAACTAGAATTGGCTCTCAGAAATCCAATGATACAAGGAAATAAACCACTGAAACATGAACCCAAATGGGAAGGTCCTTACATCATACATAAGGTCTATCCAAAAGGAGCTTAATCATTAGACATGGTTTATGGGGAATGCATCATTCCCCCCACCAATTTGATATTTCTCAAGAAATACTTTGCGCTTTGCTAACTTAAAATCCTTAAAATCCCTAATCACACGATGTTAAACTACAAGGAAAACATCCTAGCCACATGATGTTAAACTACAAAGAAATATTTCTTGTTTCAAGATGCTAAACTACATGTGTGTTCCTAGTCGTATGACCTAATAACACAAGATTCCATTTTTTCTTACCACATGATGATAAACTGCATACAAATTGTTACTTTGTAGATGAATCAATGCACATGAGTTAGATATGTGCTAAAGAGAAATAATGTATCCTAATTACTATGTGTGAGTCATGTACACATAGTGAATCCCCCTTTTCAATAATTACATTATGATTGATTCCTACCATTACATGATTATTAGGGATTCCCATATCTCCAGTTTTCGGTCTAGCCAAAATATTTATTTTTCACGTAGAGTCACCTTTGTCCTTACCACATGACACAACACTTCATGGATAAACCCCTTACCACATTATTTTTAACTTAATGGATAACATCCTCCCCACATGATGTTAAACCATATTGTTTTCCAGAAATTCATATGGCGTGATTCTCATTGTAATAAGATACATAGGGATTCCTAGTTACCAAATCTGGGATTAGATACCACATGATAAAAAGACACCCATTGCTTTCCTTTAATACAATTTATGTTTTGAGAGAAACCTTTTACCTTACTTATTTCTCACACTGATCACAAATCACATGTTCTTAGGTAAATTGGTAAATTGCTACCTATATGATTGATACATACAAGTTTTTTAAATGGTTAACATGGTCCTCGATGCAAGACCTTAAAAGACGCACCTTGATTTCTTTCCACATGATGTTGAAATGCATGGTCAATTTCTCTTTCATGAAAAAAGATGATTCCTTAATATGGTCCTTTATTGAGAGGACCACTATCTGTGTTGTTGGTCATCCAACACACCTTTATTCAAAAACTATGTGTGTAATTATTACTATCATCATAGGATACATTGTGAAGCCTAAATCTCCAATACTGGGTCCAACTGCCACAATCAATGAGAACAATGACCCCCTCTTCATATGGGTAATAAATTAATGGAGAGTTTATCATTAAAGAACTAAATGTGACATGATTCCTATCATTACATGATATGTACTAATATATAGATCCTTAGTAATTGGTCGACCTAAAATAATGAACATGAACAATACCTCCTATGCATATGGATGAGACCAACATGGAGAGTTTCCTATTTAAGAACAATGTATATCTTGATTCCCATTATCACATAATACATAGTGGTGCTCAGATCCTTAATCGTTTGTCAGTCCAAAATAATGAATTGCAACAATCCCCTCCCCCACATAGGGGTCAAACATGCATGGATATTTTCCCAATCAATACCTATGTGTGGATTTATTCATGTCATAATATGATACGTTTTCCAGATTAGATCCCCAATCTGAGGACTTTCCAGAATAATAAATTGGAACAATACTACCTCTCTATATAGTTTCGATCTATGGGGAGATTTTCTTATTCACTAACTACGTGTGTAGCACCCCTTATTTCAAGTACAAAACCCTTTATTTATGTAATTTCAATGTATAAAATGATTTTATTATGTTTAGAGAGGTTTAGAAGAGTTTTTATATGGTTTTGAGGCTTTTATGGAGGTTCATGGTTTGAAAACGATTAGTATAAACCATAGAACACCTCATGAAATAGTGAAAATATAACATTGGGTAGTTGGTAGCCACACGGTTAGGCACATAGTTTTGATAAACGATGAAGATTGATAGGATAATCCTTTAAATGATGGATAAAGGGGAATTGAAGGCATAGTGAATTATTTGTCTAATTTTATGAGCATACCATGTTAGGGGTTGTCTGGAGTAGAATCTTATGCATGTTTAATGCATGGATTTCTTAACAGTGTGTCATAACCATTTACCGAGAAAAAATTGATCAAAAAATAAAGTACCTAATACTGTTTCACTTCTGAACCACTCACGTTCCACTAATCAATCCCTAATACGAATTAATCTTCCTTTTAATGTTGTGGAGAAAATTCCTTTTGACACAATAGTGATTCCTAGAATAATCTATGAGCATTAGAGGACTAGATTCATTTGTAAGTTCTCATTATTCACCATTTTTTATATATTTATTCTTACCTATACTGGAATGATGGATATAGTACACTAAGGATAGACCCATGTTTTCTGATTTCAATCTAGATGACATATAAATATTTTTTTAAGGGAATATGATCAAATTATTGATATAGAATATCTTTGTATGGTTATTAATTTTTTATTTATTTCTTCTTTTTCACCAAATTTTTGGAGGAAGGTGGCTTATCTATTGACTCATATTGATTAGAACATTAAATATTTATTTTAAATTGATTTAATTACATAAATTTTTTTGAACATCATAGTGTGATTTGATGAGAATTACCATTTGAATTGCAGTTTTTTAAATCATGGGAATTCGATGTCCTTTCAGATATCCATTATTTATAATTTGGAAATGGTGATTTCAAAATTATGGTTGGTTGATCTAAGTAAATTATGTTTTCAAATTATTTTATTGAAATGGGTTAACATGATTTGGTCTTAATAGTTGGATATGAGTTGAAGGGGATGTATATTGGTAATTAAGTACCACCAGCAAAGCGATGAGGTATGGTTGTGAAGTTATAACATCAATTATAACACCAAGATTGTGTGTGTGTAGTAAATGTGAGTATAAGTGTAACAGTATATGCCAAATAAAACATTGTGATATTTTAAGAAATTTATGATGTTTCCTTGGATGATGAGCGTGATTGCTTGTTGATTCTTTGGGAAAATTGGTTTGCGGTTTTATTATTAACTATTTTCATTGATTATACTTTTTTATAAACTGTGATGAAATTTTTTATCCTAGTGTTGTGAGTTGGGAATAAATTTGAGAAATATTACGATGTTTAGACTCACCCCATACTTGGGTACTTTTTTTTCTTTGAAGATATTATCTATTATGACAACAATCAAAAAAAGGTATCATAGTTATTTAGTGAATCTTCATGATACCTCATTTTTTGATTATTGTATCGGGGGTTGGATGATGTTGTGAGTCACTATTCAGGTGTATGTTACATTATCGGTTTATTGTCATCAGTTTTCCATGGATTTATTCACTTGGTTTCTGCTTTGTACAATGATGTGGTTCTCATTTGGTTTGTTTTTATTTGAGTTCTCTTTTGTACTCAAGAATCATAACGTTTTTTTATTGTTATGGTTATCATGGTTTAGGTGTTTTATCTTTAAAGGTAAAATAATCCCAAAATTATTTATGAATCCCTTGGAATTTATTTCAAACCTTTGGTATCTTGAGGATGTGACCTAATCCCATTATCACCTCTACCTCTTTTGAATCCAATGGGTGAGGGGTGTGATGCTACAAATGGTATGAGTTTGTTCGATTCAAGTGTATTAGTTGTATTAAGTCCAAGAGTGGGAAATGGTATTGGTTAGTTCCTTGGGATGATACTAAGGAGTAGAATCATCAAAACATAAAATGAAGATCATAAAAAGAAGTAGATAAATTATTTTTCTAAAATTTAATTTACTTTGGAGTTTGGGTACATGAGTGTTTTGAGACACTAATAGGAGTTGTTGCATCATCGTCATGGGTTTAGATAATGGGAGATGCATTCCATGCATTGATAGTAATGACATATAAATAGGGTTTCATAATTCATTTGGAGTAAATGATTTATGATCTGATGCAAATTGTTTATTTTTTAAAATATATGAAACTGATATGATTTTTTAAATCACGACTCTTTTATTTTCATTTTTTTTTTGAAAATTAAAATGTTTAGATTTTGAAAAGTATTGAAAGAAGAATTTTTAAAATGATTGAAATGGTTCATTATGGATAATAATTTTTTTTAAAACTCATTGAAATGGTTAATTTTTAATTTCTAATCCTTTAGTTTCTAATGAGTTAGAATAGATAGTTTTTTTAGGTTATAGAGAATATAACCGGGTAGGCATCAAAGAAACCATCTAGAAAAGGATAAAGGAACGTGGCTTCACCTAATCCATATGTGAACCAAAAGTTGGTTAAATGTACTGTCCATTCTTTTCAATCCCTGGATAGAGAGAATATAAATGATAAACCAACAAAATAAGATAATTCGGTTTCATTGCAAAAACAGAATCCACCCATCATTCGGGGTGGTTGAAATCCGATAAAAGAATTTTGGTTGAATATGATGAATAAAATCTTAGATTTAATTAGCACACCATCTAAAATAAAGGTGAATCTAGAAATGTACATGATATAATATTTTTAATTCCAATGGTGGGATTTAGAATTTAAGGCTAAATCATTCCATGGAAAAAAATGGGAGGATTCTGATGATTTTTTTAACAAAAAATTATATCCTCAAACTTTTTGTATTTTATAAAAATAGAATTATTCAGTTTGAAGTAAGATAACACCACAGTGATAGATTCTGAAACTAAATTAATGAATTTAGTCCACTTTTCAGCCAAATTTTATTCAAGGTCTCCCTTAAAGACCCGAATTTTAGAATCGGGGTTGAGGATAGCGATTCAATCAATATTGTTGTACCTTTTATATTGAATTATGTAGATATGTTTCATATATTAAAAAAATTATATAAAGCGATTTCTTAGGAAATACGGTGGGAGGAATCATGTTGTTACCTATGGGAAATTAAGAGAACTATAATGATGGGAGCACTCAGAAGAGGGAAACCTATTTTAAAGTAGGTTGTATGGCTCAAAAATCAAATAGTGGGATTGTTGAATATTCTTCTTAAACAAAAGGGTAAAATCATTTTATTTAAATGTTGTTCTCTTGGTCACATGAAGTGATATATTATGAAAACACATAGAGAATTTCATAATTGAAACTGGACGAGACATATTCAATGCTATTATTGCAGTGCTCCAAGGTCGGTTGTTGGGGACACATCTCATGCTTCTCAAACATCGAATGGTTTGATGGGGTGCGTACAATAGAATATATCCTATCATAAAATTGGAGCATGATTGTTGGAACTAGTTTTTGGAACTATATCGTATTCGTTGGAAGTATTAACCTTGAAATCAAAGAATGCGATCTGGAATAGTTGTTTTCTATCAAATTTTTGATCAATTTCATGATGTTTTTTTTTGATAATTTCTCATGCTTACCACCCACACGAGAATTATATTTTATGATTGATATCTTACTAGGGATCAGTCATCTCTCAATTATTTATTATTAGATAGCACAAATCTAATTAATTAAATTAAATGTGGAGTTGGAAGAGTTTTAATGTAATGGGTTCTATTGGGTGTGTATCTCTCTGTGGGATACAATAGTTTTGTTTGTGAAAATCGAGATGGATATTTTATGTTCTGTGTAGATTACTATAAGATTAATAAAGATTCAATAAATAATTGGTATCCTCTTCCATGAATTGATGTCATTTTTTTCAATTTATAGGAGACTTGTAGTTCTCTAAATTGACTTGCATTCAAGATATCACCAACCACATGTTAAAGAGGAGTATATTCTGAAGATATATTTCTAAAGTAGATATGAACATTATGAATATGTGGTTATTCCTATTTTTCTCATGAATTCACCAACTATCTTAATGTAATTGATTAAACAGATATTTTAGAGGTATTTGGATTATTTTGTGGTGGTGTTGGTTGATGAGATACAAGTGTACTCTAAGACAAAGGTTGAGAATGATAAACACTTGGTGATAATTGTTGGAATTTTATGGGCCATCATATATATGATATACATTACATTTTCTGATTTTTGGATACAATATGTAATTTTACTTGGTCATGTTATATTTAAAAAATAGGTGCCAACGGTTCAATAAATGATAAGGGTTGTGATCTCTTAGACACTGCCTATGAATGTCTTTGAGATATGTAGTTTCCATGGAATGGCTGGTTATTACTGCTGTTTTGTTCATTAATTTTCATGACTAGCTTCACAAATGAAAGTTATGATAATAATAAATGATCCATTCCAATTGAGTGATGAATGTTATAAATCATTTCAATTGTTTAAAATTTTCTTTACGTTAGCACTAATCATGATATTTCTAAAATTTGAACATGGTTATGTTGTGTATTTTGAGGCTTCGAGATCTGGGTTGGGGTGTGTTCTGATGCAGGGAGATCATATGGTTGCTTATGGATCATGGTAGTTATGGAAGCATGAGAAGAACTACCCAACATATGACTTGGAACTAGATATTATGGTACATTCATTGAATACATTTCATCATTACCTATTTGGTGATAAATATTTTGTATTTATGTGTCAATGAAGTCGAAACTAATTTTCTAAAAAATATATTTTAACCTAAGAAAAATAATATGTAGGGAGTACCTTAAAATGTTTTACTTTGAATTAATGTATACACTTGTAAAAGGGAACAATGTGGTAGATGAATTAATTAGAAATTATTATAGTCAGTTGGTGAAATAGGAATCATATCTATGGAAGATAATGTCAATGATATCCAACATGAACTAGGATTGTGAATATTGAGTTAGTGTGGCCATTTTCTTTCAAATATATCTTGTTCTTGAGTTTGTTGCAATGTTTGAAGAGGAACAAACATATAATTATGAATGTGTAGATATAATTTCAAAACTAAGTAGTTGGGAGACTATTGGTACACTAGAATAAAAACAAATGTGGATACGTTTTTTCAAGATGCCTCACCAGTCAGTAGGTTAAGGAAGAGCACCATCAGCTATCGATTATGTTTCACTCCTTACCTATTCTTATATAAAAATGAGAGAAAATAACTATGGAGTTTTTAACTGGTCTACAAAGGAATATTCAAAAACATGATTTCATATAGATGATGGTGGATCAACTCACAATGTCAACCCATTTCATCACTATTCATGAATCCAATATGGTGGAAGACTTATAATAACCTATATCTGATAAGTGGTTATGAGGATTTTTGTACCAGTTTTGATAGTATTAGAACAAGATCCAAGTTTTATGTATTTTTTTGGGGATCATTACAAAAATACCTTGGTACTTAGTTGACTATAATTAGAATGCATCTTTCTAAAATTGATGGACAGTTTGAAAGGACAAAATAAATAATAGAAGAAATACATAGGGATTGTGTAATGGATTTTTGTGGTCATGGGAAGAGAAAATACCATTACTAGAGTTCTTATACAACAATAGTTATCATTGCATGATATATATGGATCCATTTTAAGTATTTCATGGGTGTCATTTCTATTCTCCACTTTTTTGGGTTGAAATAGGTTGTACTTCACTAGTTGGACCTTGCCTTGTGTAAAAGATAATGGATAAGATTAGATTGATAAGAAAGATGATAGAAACATATCAAATACATTATAAATCACATATGGATCATCATCAATGAACTTTTTCATTTGAGGTGAGTGATCATGTGTTTCAGATAATCTCTCCATGTGTTGGGAATCATCATTTTTGAATGAATGGAATGGTGTCTCTTTGATTCAAAGTCCATTTTGAGATAATTGAATAGGTTGGTGATGCAGAATATCTGTTAGATTTTCTACCAAGTGTTTGTTCAATGAAAAATCTTTTAATTGTATCTCAATTGATTAAGTATCTACCTAATCCTAACCATGTGATTCAATTGGATAACATTGAAATATGTTTTAGGGATAGAAAGACCAATGGTGGGGTAAATTTAGCAAAAATGGTTCGACATACATTACTCTTTATTTATTTATTTTATGTATATAAAATTAATGTGTTATATTTCTCATGTTTTAGAAGTTTTTTTGAATGTTGTTTAGGATTTTATGGTGGCGCATGGTTTGAGTGTGGTTAGAAGAAACCATGAAACATCTATAGAAATACATGAAACAAAAATAGTTTCCACAATGTAGGTTCACAGTTAGGGACACCGTTTTTCCAAACATTTCAGATTCCCAGGAAAAAATATACAATACTGGAAAAGGGGAATAACAAGGTGGGAACATGGTTTATCTAATCGTGTGAGATAACTTTGTGAGGTGTTGTTTGAGTAATTTTATCATACACAGTTGTCACATCGTTTTCCTAACCATGCACCCTAACCATGGACCATGAAAAATTAGACATTAAAATGATAGATTTAATGCAATTTACCTCTAAACCCACTTTTTTTACCTAATAATTCCATAATAATAAGTGCATTGGAGGCCCATATTCATCAGTAATTACTTGTTATTCATCATTTTCCATAGAAATCTCTTTTTACCTCCTTGGAATAATGGATCTACTTAATTTAGGATAGATCCATGTTTTTTGATGTTAAGATTTATGGGATATAATTTTTTTTGTCGAAGGAAACATGATCTATGGTTGCATTTAGAATATCGAAGTCGGGTTTTTGAAGTTTTTGTGCCATTATTTATTTTCAACTACGTTTGAGAGGTAGGTGGATTTTATCTCAACTCCTCTTTATCATAACATGATTTCATGATTTTAAATTGATTTAATTTCCATATTTTATTTATGAAAATCGTTGTTTAATTTCATTGTAATTTTCTTTTGAAATATGGTTTTGGAAATCATGGGAATTTGATGAATTTTTCGAAAATCATTTTTTATAAATTTAAAATAGTGATTTAAAAATTATGGTTGGTTAATGAAAGTAAATTATTTTTTGGAATTTTTTTATTTAAATGGGTTGACATGATTTAATAATAACATTTTGACATGAGTTGAATGGGATATGTTTTGGTTGTACAATATCAACATTAAAGGGATAGAGTATTGTTGTGAATTTCTATAGTCAATGGTAGCCCCAAGATTTTCTAGGTGTTTTGTGAATGTGAGTGGATGTGGAATAGTATATGCTAAATAAAAAAATTGAGAAATGTTTTAGCTTTTTTTTCCTTAAAAAGATAATTTTTAAATCTTCTTGATGATTTGGTAAAACTAATTTATGGTTTTATTACAAAATATTTTCATTTATTAAATTGTTTTATAAAATGTTACCACACGTTTTATCCTAGTGGCATAAGTAGGGAGGTCATTGGGGAATTAATACAATGTTTAGACTCCCCTCCTTCTTGGGAACTTATAGGTGTTTGTATATATTATCTATCGGGACATAGATAATGGAATAATAACATGGTTCTTTAGTGATGCTTCTTGATTCCTTGACCACAGATTGTTGAATTGGTGCTTAGATCACATTGGGAGTTTTGGTTATGATGCCTTTGTAACCTTTAGTTTTTTTATCATTGATTTTCATTATATGTTGACTCTTTGTTTTTTATTTGTACTCTGATTTGGTTTTGGATTGGTTTGGTTTTATTTGAGTTGTATTTATTAGCCATGCATCATATATTGGTTTGATTTTTATGGTTATCATATTTTTGTTTTTTTATCTTAAAATTTATAATCTTGCCCAAATTATTTGTAAAGAACTTTGAATTTATTCTCATCCATTAGGTTCTTGGGGATTACACCTAAATTCATTAGAACCTCCAACTCGCCCCAAGACAATGTTTAAAAGGTAGGATATTACAATGTTGATCTTGATTTATGTCATCACATCATAGGTTTTGATTCCCCAATTTATAATATTGGGTCCATATGCCACAATAAATGAGAATAATACCCCATATGCATATGGTCCGAACATGCATGGAGCTTTCAAATTGAAGAGCTACGAGTGGCTTGATTCATATCATCACATGATATATAGTGATGATCAGATATCTCCTCTTGGGTCTGACCATAATAATAAATGGGATCAATTTCCCCCTCTATGTATTGGTTAGACCATTGTGTATAGTTTCATGTTCAAGAACTATATAAAACTAGATTCTTATTATCGTAGTTTTTTGTAGTGACACCCATATATCCAATCGTGGGTCGGAACGAAAAATAAAAATGTCCCCTCCCTGTGTCTGGGCAAGACCCGTACAAGGTGATTTCATGTAAGAACTACTTGTTTCATGATTTATCACATCATAGAATACCACGTGTCCCAAAAATATTTAGTCATAGTTTCCGCAATAGCACGTAAAATATCATTATTTCATGATGTTAAACTACACAAAAAATATCTTCAAACTGAACAGATCATAAAATCCTCACATACCAATTTATAAATAGGTCTGATTCATATGATATCATTCTACCTAGACATAAGTCAAATCATTATATGTATTTCTTATGCTAGTGAAAAATATGTTCAATAAGAGATCAAACTTATGGATACACACCAATAAACCAGCGCATGGATAAAATATTCTCCCTATTTATAAATTCCCATGACTAGTGAAATGATTCACCAAGGATATCTTGAAAATTTTTCATGTCGATTCAAACTTTTTTCCTATATGATGTTAAACATCAAAGAGAATTTTATTTTTACCACATGTTGTTAATAAAAAGAAAAAAATCATTTTCCCTTGAAATTTAATTTAATGATAAATAAATCCCCAATAAATTATGTTAATATGTGTAGGAAATCACCCATAATCATTCCTTATCAAAGGACCAAAAGAGCTCGAACCTGGTGAACTAGAGTACAGGGTGATTCCATCATATTTTATACTCCTCATCCCATAAATTACACATCATGTCTTGAGAAACAGAGGTTGATGTAAACCATTCATGAACAATTAATATGAAAATCAATCTCTCTATTTTCCCATGCTATCAATCCATAATGGATTTGAACTACCAAAAAATGATATCATGTCTCTATTGGAATGGATTTATGATCCTTGTAAAGCTAACATCACAATTTTATAACTTATAACTTGAGGGTGTTCTTGGCCAGACCCATCATGATTGTACTATGTGATTACTCTTGGCCCAAGAATCATGAGCTATGATTTAAAAATATTTCGCCTCCCTCTCTGAAGGATGTTAGAGTAATATTTACCCAGGTTATCCAAATTTGGATTTTGAGTAACATTCCCCTCATTATAAGTTCATGTTTATCATAACCATAAACTTCATGTACTTTGGTCAAATATGCATGACCTTAAACTTTTGCCTTCAATGGTTAAAATTTAAACACCTTAAAATACTCATGAAAGATACATAAATATTTTCAGTATAAAAATTGATAAAGGGATGTCTGAGAAATATTCATATATCCACTTACTAAAAAATTCTTCCCTAGAGTTTTGGAAAAGGTTAGAGCGTAAATAAATGAGTCATAAATCTCATAGGGCCCACTTCGTGGCCTTAGTAAAATCTGACACATGCTTTCTATACCCCCAAGTCCATGAAAAAGTAAGATTAATTAATTTTAAATATCCTCACCATGATAATGAATTTATTAGGTGGTGACACAAATTTTAGTGTTTTTGAACCCTTCTTGAATCATATATATTCCATAAAACTCCATCATTCATCATATTTCTGAGTAGACGCAACTAGTTCATTGAGTTGGTATCCGTTTATGGGAAACCAATGGACCATGGGATTCTTTTATCTTGGTGATTATCCATAGAAGACTGGTAATTGGGATTGGTTCTTCCAAATCGACCCTTATATCCTAGGATGGCACCTTTAAAACTAGGGGTTATAACCTAACCACATGGAACATTACAGGATCTTACAATCCTTGATGGTGAACCTTTATCCACCGCTTCCCACCTCGAGTTAACTCATATATTCCTAGACCATGATTTACAATCCCCCTAGATATAATATTCAATAATATTAAAAATACATGATGTTACATCAAATTTTTTTGTACCCCCTATTAAAGAAGGGATGCAACACAACATTACCAAACTTTTTGATAGCCCATACTACATGACTCGAAACCAAATGGCATTGGGACCGAGCCTCACCTGATAAATCTCAACTACCCTAGGGAGCTAGAACCCTTCCTGGATAGTCCTTTTCTCCATACCGAACTTCATCATCCATATATTTGAGTCATTGAAAACATTCCATGGCCCTTTGACCAAGAATGTGTGTCCTTTGGGATCATGCATAAGGGATTATAACCTACAAACTAGAGGAATATCTGCCTTTTAGGTGAATAACTCCAATCCACATGATCCTTAGTAACACTATGGTAGAACACAACACCTTAGGGTGTTTTAGGTTATCCCCAATATGTTTTCCCCAATCCATGTTCATCAATTCAATCTTTTCAACATGTGACTTACACAACCAAAATTGAAACTATTAAAATGGACTGAGAATCCCTAGTATTTCACCATACATCAAACAAAATCTTAGTCACGATGCAGTGTTTCACGAACCATGATGAATACTCACCACTTAGGATTTTAATAAGAATTCAGGGCGATAAAACCATTCATTAACATTAAACATTCATAATATTAATTAAGAATACATGGTATTAAATAACTTCATGGGTACCCATTCTTCCAAATCCTATTAAAGGTACAGGGCTCTCGAACCCTTCATGAATACCCATCCTACTCTAATAATAGAATGATTGAGCTAGAAGAACTGAAAATATTGCAGCCGATGGTCCGAGCTAAATGTCCATAAACTAAAACAGTAGATGGTAAGATCAAGATAAATGTAATCTATAGTAGAAGAATCTCTGAAATAGAAAACATAAACTACAACAATAGAAGGTCTGAGTCATAATACCTTAAACTATTGATGTAGAAGGCATAAACAATAAGACCTTAAACTAGAATAGTAGATGGTCCGAGCTACAAGTCCTTGAACAAAAATAGAAAATACTTAAAGATAGAAGACCTTAAACTACAGTAGTAGATGGTTCTACCTAGAAGTCTTTAAAATACAGTAGTAGAATGTCTTAGCTAGAATAACATAAACTAAAATATAATAATTTATGATCTATAATAATCTAAAATACCAACAATAGATTTATGATCTATAATATGAATAGATACCAGCATCAAAATTATTGAGTTAGAAGTCTGTAAACTACAAATAGTAGAAATGATGATCTTGAAGGATATAAACATAAAATAATAGAAATTTTGAGCTAAAATTATCTAAAATATTAGAAATATAATGGTCTAGGTAGAAGAACATAAAAATAATATTTCACACCATGAATATTAAAATAATTTATTTTTATTATTTTATATGTATTTGAAATATTTTGTCAAGGTTTAGGCCAATCCCAATTAGAATTTTTTTTTCTAATAAATGAATGTTTTGGGTTTCTCAGCATTCGACGCACAGTTAGAGAACGGTCGAAGCTCTGCGTATTCACCCATGTCAATGTACGGCCTTCCCATCTTCAAAATAATTAATAAGATGAGTAATAAAATGAAATAAAAATAAAATAAGGGAAAAATAAAATGAATTATGTATTTTTTTAATGATAATAATAATATTATTATTATTTATGAATATTATTATAATAATTATTATCATTTTATTAAGTTAATATTACTATTATTATTAATATTTTATTATGTTATTTTTAATATTGATTTTGGATACGGATTTTTTGGTCCATTACTTTCATTCATTTTCATTTGTTCTTTCATATTTTCTTTTATTTTTTATTTTTTTCCTTTCCCTCACTCTCCCCTCTATTATTTCATCATACCGCATCTCTTCTTCTTTATTGAATGCACACTTCCCTACAAATTCCCCTTGGACACTACCTTGGCCGGATCCCCATCTCCCTTCTAGCTAACCACCTAATAGAACCCTACTCACCCTCCGATAACCTTACTCCGGCACCCCGACCTATATCACAACTACACCCTCCTTAGTCATACCTCTTATTGATGTGACCCCCTATCAACATGGCTTCTTCTCTGGTGCGGTCCCCTACCCGTGCAACATTAGGATACCCCCAAGCATGTGGCTCCCCTCTACCCTCCCTACATAATCTACACCAGGTAAGATTCTTCACACTTCCTTAGGGTTTTGATAGAGGGTTCCATTTTCTTAGGGTCTGATATTTATAATAATGGTTTGTTCTCTTGATTTAGGGTTCAATTTTGTTTTTTTGTAAGGATTAGGGGTAGTTAAATTTTCACATCATTTTTAGTGATTTCCACAAAAAAGTTAGGTGGTTTCATGCTTAAATGTTTTTTTAAAAACATTAATATGATTTATTTTCTACTTAAGAATTTTTTATGAGTTATTAAGGGGTTATAATTGTGTTTGAGGTGATTTGATAAGATATTGATTTTTAAAATGGAGTGCACATGTGAAATTAGTTTATTTTCTGAAATAATCCTTTGTGTTATCTTTTTTGGAAAGTTTTATTAATTGAGTAATTGATTTATTAATTTTTTTTCTAATAAGAAACATGGTTGGAAGGAGTATTTCAATTCATTTGGGTTTAAAAAGATTTTTTGGTATAGAAATGGTAACCTTGGTGTGTGTAGTGCATTGTTTGGCTTATGTATAGTGTATGTGATGTCATATGTGAAATGTGAACTGGTTGGGAACTACGGGAAGCCCATGTAGCTAGGAGGGAAGATTAGGACAAGTGTTCTAGTGATATGTAAGTGGATTCATCCTATATGAACATAAAATTATGGATGATGAAAAAAAATACTAAATATTAATTATGATTGGAGACCACTATAATTTTGAATGATTCTCATCTCTAGTGTGTCATTCATAGGAACATAGATTTTGTCTTTCCTATGCCACTTTTCCCTGATATGGGATTTTATACAGTCTCATCCTCTCTAGTATTTGGTCCTCTTTAACTGATTTGCGCTTATCGTCGGCATACAGTGTGGTATTTAGGTTACTATAAAATAAAAAACAATTATGTAAAAATTACATTTCCTTAATGTTATATTCACAAAAGATGATTTCTTTTAAATTATTTAAGAATTTACATTAATTTATTAAACTTTAATGTTTATTTTTCAGTCAATGTTGGGATAATTGTATCCTTTTTAGTGGCATCCTTCTGGGAAATAGCTCACACCCTTCTTATACCCTAGGGTGTAACAAGACATGGTCATGTTTGATACATGAAAAGGTAAATCATTTGGTGAATGGGGTTAGAGATGATAGTTATCTTTCATGGGGGGGGGTTGTAGATGTCTTGATGGTGTTGTCCTATTTCCATGTAGTGGGGTTTGAGATGGTATTTGGTCACATTACTTTGTGGTATTTTTTAGGCATGAAAAATCATTGTGACTAAATTATGAAACTTTTAATGGCTTTTTTGGGTTGGTTTTATAGCTTTTGATAATTTTATATTGTCACATTTTTTATATTTTCATATTCCAGTAAATCATTATCACATAATTTTTTTGATACTTTTTCCCTTGTGTGAGCCCATGTTGAATGAGAATTCCCTTTAGGCCTTGCCACAGACCGGGTCGGGCATTTGTTTGGATGAAGACCCAGCATGGTTCGTGTCAAAATAGCATCATAGTAGGTAATATCTTTGGGTCATTTTATTTGGGATGAGTCTTGTTAGATAGGAGCTAAAAATGTTGTTTCTTGGGCTTCAAGTTGTGAGTAGGTTTCCAGGCTAGCACACCTTGTGATAAACCTTGAGTCACCATGGGATGATGGGATATTTGTTTTACTTCTCTTCTAGGTGGGATGTGCAGGCTATAGGTTTCACATGGAAAATGGCTAGAGGTGAAGTGGTTTGTTCATTTCGTTGTTCAAACAAGTTTGATTTATTTACATTGGATGTTATTGCCAAGATTTTTGTGACATGACATAGTATTAATAATTTCTTGTGACTGTTGCTTTTTGAAGAATCATTACACCCTAGAGATATACTATTCACCCATGGGAGGGTTCCAAATATATTTATCCCTCACCTCTTGATCAGAGGTTGGTGGAAACTATAGTTTAGGATATTTATTTTTAGGACAGGGAGCAGCTACTACTCATGTATCTGATCCTTCTCTAGTTAGAGAAGATCAATATAGTCCTTGAAAGGACAAATGAAAGAGTTTATCAAGAACAAATCCTGTTCATTCTAAAGTATCATGGAGCCTCAAGAATCATATGAGTGTCTAGATAAAATTGAGAGCATGTTTGAGTTTCTTGATACTATTAAAGAAGAGAGTGTATAGTGTGACTCATTCTTGTTGGATGGTCCAATTTGAAGGTGGTGGGACACAATGCATCAAGCATAGAGGCATGAGAAGATGATCTAGATGGACATCTAGGTGATATTCAATGACCAGAAATGTCTTGTGGTCTTGGTTTATGTCATGTCTCAGAAGTTTGTGGATCTTGTTATAGGGAACTAGGTAGTGATGGATTTCACCAGCAGCTTCTCCGATCTAGTCTGATATGCACCTGAAATATTCTCCAATGAAAATATTAAGGCTTATAGGTTTGAAAAGGTTTGAAACTAGAGATATACTCTTAGATATTCATATTATTGTTGATGACCAATTCTGATTTATTTTATCGATCTTGATTAGTGGAGATTGTTCGTAAGGGCAGGTCTGGTTCCATTGGGGCTATGTCAATAATTAGTAGTGGTAGTTCATTTGAGAAGTAGAGTAAGCACGATGAGCAAGAGAATAAGGGTGGTAGAATCTTAGGCCATCCTTCCAAGAAGACTTCATCTTTGGCTTCTGATGCACGGTCTGTTGTGTTCCATCAATGTGGGAAGTAAGGGAAAATCCGACCTACCAGTAAATCTCATACCATTCCCTATCATTGATGTGTATTTAAGGAGAACATGATGAATTTTTTTATGTTGGTAGTCCCATACTAGAGTGGGGCATGATTTGTGGCTTCTATGTGATTGTCAATTCGGTTGGAGCCATAAAAAACAATGGGATCTTAGTTTGGTGGTCATGAAAGTATTATGAGATCATCTTCTGGGAAAATCCAGACTAGGGAAGAGCTGTAGGTGATGAGAGGTTCACATTAAAGGACTAGGTATATGCATTCTGTGGATAAAAAACTAGTGGGATTTGATGAAAGAACTTCAATATTTTGAGGTACCATCTTGATATTAACTTATATAGAATATGTATTATTTGATACCGGTGTGACTGTTTCTTTTATCTTTGGATGTATAGTTAATCTGTTGAACTTACCAACTGAGATGATGTCTTTTGTAATGGAATTTTTACAACTATTGGGTAAGAATAATGATAAAGGACTTAGATTCCCACCTTGTGTGATCTACATGTTAGGGGTTGAGATTGAGTGGGACATTATGGTCTTAAATATGGACCTTTTCTATGTAATCCTCAGCATGGATTGGCTGGTGCGTTTTTCAGTGTATATCAATTTCAATAGATTATAGGTTAGATTCATGGAACCATTTCTCAGGTATTTCATAGGGAATGGGATCATCGGTCAGGTCGTCCAAGACCTCCACTCCTAATGTTGAGAAATCATGATTATCAGTTATTGTTGCTCATGTTGGAAGAAGATGACGGTGCTCATCAGGGTAGATTACTTCTTATATTTGATGAGTTCCCATAGGTATTTCCAAATGTTTTTTTGGATTACCCTTAGAGCAGGATGTGGATCTCTTGATTGAATTGGGATGGGGAACACATCTGATATCTGTTCCCTCATATTTCATGGACCGCACAATGTAGAGGGAATTAAAGATACTATTGGATGACTTCGAATCCAAAGGGTTCATTCTCTTGAGAGTGTCTCCTTGGGCCCCATTGTCTTGTTCTCAAAGAAGGTCAACAGATCTCTCTAGCTGTGAATTGATTATAATATGTGGAATAAGATAACCATCAAAAACTAGTATCATTTTCCATGAATCAATGATTTTTTTAACCAGCTGGGGGGGAAAGTGGTTCTCCAAAATAGACTTGTTTTAGGGTTAACAATAATTATGAGTAGGAGAATCAGACATCACGAAGATGACTTTATAGACAAGGAACGATTACTTTGAGTATTTGGTCATGCCTTTTAGATTGAAAAAATATTTGGTAGGTTTTATGGAACTCATGAGTAGGGTGTTCCACTAGTATCTCGAGTTTTTTGTTGTGATATTCGAGGAAGCCATTTTAGTTTACTCCGAATCCAAGGAAGATCATGAGAATCAATTTTGGATCGTATTGGGAACACCATGAGACCATCGCCTTTATGTGAGGCTTTAAAAGTGCACCTTCTGGATTATGAAAGGGCGTTTTTCGGGTGATGTGATTTCAGAGCACGGTGTTTTTGGGGACCCTATGATGTAAAGGCATTTATGTCATGGTAATCTCCAAATAATGTGTTTGAGATCAGGAGTTTTCTTGTCCTTATAGGTTATTATAGGGGATTTGTTATGGATTTCTCATGGCTTTCTTCCTCTATGACAACACTAACCAGGAAAGGGGTGATGTTTGAGTGGAGCTCAAAATCTCCGATGTCTTTTGAGGAGTTAAAGCAGAAATTTAATACATCACCTATATTGATAATTCAAATTATTGGATAATCTATATGGTTTTTTGTGATGATTCAATTACGGCCTCAGGTGTGTGCTCATGCAATATAATCATATATCGGCTTATGGTTCTCACCACCTCCGAACTCTTGAAAAGAATTACTCGACCCATGACTTGGACAAAACAATGGGGATGCATGACATGAAGACTTGGCATCATTATCTTTTTGGGGAGAAATGTTTTGTCTATTCTGACCATAAATGTTTAGGCTACAACTTCTCTAAATAACATTTTAACATGAGAAAGTTTCGTTAGATCGATTATTTTTAGGGTATTGACATTGATATCATCTCTACGCCAAGAAAGGTTAACTTGGTGAATGTTTGATTGAGTAGACAAGTGATATTATAGGATTTGAGGAAGTCCAATGATGAATGGACCTTAATGGGGATCTATTTCTAGATGCACTTGGAGACCAAGGAGAACCATGGAGTTGTATTCTTGGTGAGTGTTCAGTTGAATCCCTCTCTTATGGAGTTGTTCTAGTGGGATTAGCCTAGTGATGTGTTTTTATAGCATTATATGCAGTTTCATCATGGTGGGTATATTTAATCTGATTTTTAATTGTATCTTGAGGGAATTCTATATTTTAAGGGCCGTTTTGTGGTTCAGTTATCACTAAGGACGGTGGTGATATGGGATATCTACCAATGTTAGTGGTCCTTACATCATAGAGCTACCAAAATTCAATATAATGTTTGTCGGCAGTTAATGTTTCCAAGATTGAGGCGGGACATTTTTAATTTGTTATTCAGGTTCTATAAATGTCAATAGGTAAAAGAAGATCATTAAAAGACCTCTGGTTGTCTTCAGTCATTACCCATTCCTACCGTGAAGTGGGATGTGTTCACCATGGATTTCATTATTGGGTTGTCCTGTAAACCTAAAATAAGGAGAGACATTTTGGTAGTTATTTTCTATTTAGACAAATCAGACCACTTTATTCTAATCAAATATTTTGTTAATGTGGATGAGCTAGTCTAGATGTACATTCTGGAGGTGGTATGGAATAATGGTGTGTTGTTAGTGATTATGTTTTATAGAGAACCTTGAATTAACTCTCGGGTTTGTGAAGGCCTTGAAAAGGAATTTGGGTCGCAAATTAAGATGAGTATAGCTTACCATCCTCAAACAGATGGTCAGATGAAGAATGAAAATCCGATTCTAAAAGACAATATTCATGCATGTATATTTGATTTTATAGGATTATGGGATAGCCATTAAGGATTGGTCATGTTTTTTTATAATAATAGTTACTAATCCTCTAATAGAATTTCTCCTTTTTAGGTTCTATATAATCATCAATGACTGCCTACTCTATTTTTGGATGAGGTAGGTGGAACCATACTTTTGGTACTGATCCTTGTGCATGATACATATGATAAAGACAAGCAGATCAAGAAGTGGTTATTGACAGCTTATATTCACCACAGATCGTATACTGATAAGAGGGATTAAGATCTTGTGTCTTATGTGTTTGATCATGTGTTCTTTAAGGTGGAACCTTATTTGAGAATCATCATTTGGGAATGTAGGGAAAACTAATGCCAAGGTATGTTGGACCATTAAATATCATGGAAAGGATTGAAAAAGTGACATATAGGTTATCATTACCTTCTCAATTGACATCGATTCATGAATTATTTCATGTATCCCAATTGAAGAAGTACAATCCAGATATGTTCCATGTATTGAATTGGGAAGAGTTATAGATAAAGACCAATTTATCAGTGTTTGAATAGCCATTGTTGATAGTCGATTCCCAAGCAAAGGTGATTTGCTGGAAGTCTATTCTATTGTTCTATATCCTTTGGCAGCATGGGAATGATGTGCATGATACTTGGGAGCAGATGTCTTGGGTTGAGCTAGAGTACTCATTTTTATTCTCCAATCAGGCATCAAGTTGACTTTCTGAGGGTGACTTGTTTTTAGGGTGGGGAGAATTGTCATACACCGACTCTTGATATAATTTTATTTTATGATTTTATTTGGATTTGAAATATTTTTTTATGTTCATGCCATGGACTATTGTAATTTGGAGTGGTTAAAAATTATTGAATGTTTTGGGCTTGTCAACATTCGACGCATGGGTAGAGTACGATCAAAGCTATGCGGCTTTGCCCAGGTCATCGTGCGGCCTGGTTAGTGTTCAAAAACAATTAATAAGATGTGAAATAAAATTAAAGAAAAATAAAATAATAATAAAATAAAATAAATTAGTTATGGTTTTAATAATAATATTAACTATGATGATGATATTTAAGAACATTATTATTATTATTGTGGATTTTGGATAGGGATTGATTATATTTCACTTTTTTTATTTTTATATTCTTATTTCCTATTTTATTTTATTTTTCCATTCTTACCTATCTCTCACTCTCCCCTATTTTCTTTCATTGAACCTCATATCCTTCTCCAAATTGCATGCACGCTACCCTACTGCTTCCCCTTGGCCGGCACCCCATCTCCCCTTTGGCAAACAACCAACCAGCTCACCCTTCTACAACCTCACTCTAGAGGCCCAAAATACATCATGCCACACCTCTCCATGGATGTAACTCTTATCGGCACATGCCCATTCTGGTGCATCTTCATATTTAGTGTGGCTCCCACCAGGCGTGACCTCTGGTCACCCCCGCATGAGGCTCCCCTCTGGCGGCTTTTCCCCTTAGGGGTTCTAGACAAGGTAAACTTCATCCCTCTTATATAGGGTTTTGGTTTAGTGTTTCAGTTTCTTTAGGGTTTTATCTTGATAATTTTGGTATGTTCACATGAATTAGGGTTCAATTATGTTTGTTTGTGGTGTGGATTAAGTGTGTTTTAAGGTTCGCCTCATTTTTCAAGGATTTAGACGCCACGGGTATGTTGTTCCCTACTTAAACATTATTTGATAATTTACTAGGCATGGTTGTGTGATTTATCATGTTTTATGAGTTATTAATGAGGTTAATAAGTATTTTTTGAGGACATTTGATTTTAAATTTATTTTAAAAATGGATTGAACAAGTGGAATTGGTGTATTTTTTACATAAGACCTTGTGTGCCCCTTTTTAGAATGTTTTATTAATTGAGTAAATAATTTATTAAATTGTGTTTATAATGAATAATATTGTTGGAAACAGTTTTGGTGTCCTTTTGGGTTTAAAAAGTGTTTTGGAGTGTGTTTTTTTAAAAATAATTTCGGTATGAATTTTGTTTTAAAAAGATTTTTGGGTATACAAATGGTGACCTTGGTGTGTGTGTAGTGCATTGTTTGGCTTGTGAAGAGTGTATGTGATTTCATATGTGAAATATGAACTGGTTGATCAGTAATGGAATCCTGGGTATCAAGGAGGTAGGAATAGGACTAGTGTTCTAGTGATACAGAAGTTGTTTTGGCTCCATTTCACTTATTGGGATTGATGATGATGAAACTAACTAAATATTGACGATTGATTGGAGACCACTGGAATTTTGGATTATTCTCCTCTCTAGTGGCTCATGGAAGGGAACATAGATGGTTGGAGTTTCTATACCACTTTTCACTAGGATGTGAGGTTTTACTGTCCCATCACATGCTATTAGAAATAGGGCCTCTCCCATATTTGGGGCTCTTTGCCTTCTTTATGCTCATCGTTGGCATACAGTGTGACATTTGGGTTACTATATAAGAAAATATGTTTTTTTTAAAATTGGATTAAATTTAATTTTTTCACTAGATATAGATTCTTTTAAATTGTTTCAGAATTTATTGTCATTTATTAACCTTGAAAGATAATTTTTCATTCAATGCTGAGATCATAGAATCCCTTTGGGTGGCATCTTACTGGGAAATAGCTCACACACTACTTTCACCCTTGTGTGTTGGCAGAATTAGGAATATTTGATATAGGAAAAAGTAAATATATTGGTAATAGTGGTTCAAGATACTAGTAATCTTTCACGAATGGTGTTATGGAGATGGATTGAGGGTGGTGTAATATTTCTTTGTGGTGGTTTTGATCTGGTTTTTTATCACCTTACATTGTGGTAGTTTTTGGGTCTTGTACAAACCCTGTGACTAAAATTTGAAACTACTATGGGATTGTTTGGTTTATTTTTCTAGCTTTGGTTTATTTTATATTGTTTATTTTTTTATATTTTCATATTCGGGTAAACCATTCCAACTTTCTTTTGAGGATTCCCAGGAACATATTCCAGCCTCTAGGGATTGGGAATGCCCTTCAGTCCCTGTCACTAACTGGGTTGAGCATCCATTTGGATGATGACCCGACCTGGTTCATGACAATAGCCCAAACATAATATATTTTTCATGACCATAAAATATCACAATAAATGATGCATGATTCTCATCAAGATGAATATTTGAAAAGGGAATCTTGGAAAAAATGCATGTCTCCACTCATTGGAAACACACTTTGTATGATACAGGCAGTATAGAGCACTCATAAATGGAAGTGGCATAAAACATGTCGGGCCAAAAACCCTTAAGAGGTAATCCTGAGAGAATATGAAGTCCAAGACTAGTAATTCTTCCCCTATATTATGTTTAGGAAAAAATTATGGAAATATGAATAAAAATATATAAAGATGCAGGGATCACCATTTGTCCCTAGAAAAATCAAGCAATTCTCGCATAGTCTACTAAATTATGAAAAATATAGAGCATTCCTCCTTCAGGATATATATTTATCCAAAATTATTCTTTTAAATCAGGTGATATCAAGATAAATAGTGAATATAAATCAATAATGAGTCTCATGTTTTTGGGAATTCATGAGAATTTCCCATGAAAAATCTGTTGTGATTCAAACATCGAAATTCCAGAATTTATATTTACTTAGTATTACAAAGGATGGGTATTTTTTATGATTGATACAATATAAAATCAATGATATTTCAATCACATCATTAATGGAAGAAGGATGGAAAATTATTTATAATGTCTAAAGGATTTATTCATCGATTGCATGAAAAATAAGGAATCTCAACATTTCTGATACTCTCTAAGGATTTACTATAAAAACATGGCATTACCCTTCCTACATAAGAGCTGGATCTATGTATGTATATTCACCATTGATTTCTTCATCCATGAACATGTGTTCCCTATGTGTGCACTTAGTATGCAAAGGAGTATTTAATTCCAAAACCATGTACGTCTTGATTCCCATTTCCTAGGGATACATAGGGACGACCTGACCTCTTATCTTGGATCTAACCACCAATCCCTTTTCATACAAATCCATTTTCTATCATGGAATGTGTACCAACTCTTAAATTTAGCGTATCCATTCCTATAGTTTAGTTCATTCTTGTGGGAAACCCCCAAGGCCTTTAAAAGACCACCCATTATAGCAAACCAGAGGTTATCCACTTTATAAACTCATAAGCATTGAGTTGATAATTTCTTCTAGGTTGTTCTCAGATGCCCCCCAAATGATCAAGAACACAAAAAAGAGATAATAATTTTCCTTTGAATTGGATTCCTTTTTTTAATGAATCTAATTATAAGGGGTGAGTTTTGTTGTCACCCATAATTGTGCACTAGACACATTGCCGATATGAATTTAAAAATTGTGAATCTAATGAAAATACAATTCCTATTTTTTAAAAATCTCATGAAAATGAAATTTATATTTTTCAATTATTTTGAAGTCAATCCTTTGAAAACAAAATTTAAATTTGGAAAGTATTTATAATTTCTTTTTCTAAGTATTCTATTGATATTAACCAAAATAATTAGCCAACCAACTCAACCCAAGCACACATGGGAGTTTCCTTAACCTCACCCATGGAACTAGAATGGTTGGATGGAATATGAGGCATTGTGGGTGTTCTATGCCCATGAAAAATAAAAAACGAGACACACTATAGGTAAATAGTGGATTAGAAGAGTATGTCAGCACGATTCGTTGCTGGTGATTTTTGGGCGCAGTCCTCGGTACTCACTTCTGGTGACTGGTGGATCAACGATAGGTTATCAAGTGATCTTTATCTAAGTGTGAACCCAATCAGGTATAGAATTAAACATGTTCACTATTCCTCTATAAAACATATGGATATAATCCCATCTTCCTGATTAAATCAATCGAATCCATCTAATCATGACCCTACATCATCTTCAACCTTTGCTCGTCTGTCACACATGCCTACATAGTTGGCTCAAGCCTAAGAGAAAGAACACCGACTCTATCACACAAATTCCTCCATAATAGTCATATATAATGATATAGCTAAGAAACCAAGGTTCACTCATCCATCCAAATCCATGCATGAAACCTTGCATGCATGGTTTTTTTGCTAAAGAAATATCGAGACTTTGCAAGATGCTTTATAGATCATGTGAACCACACACCACCATAATCACTAGTATACAATATTGCATGCATCAGAAATCCCCATGGCGAGACTTCTATATAAAATTAAATCATTAAAATAAACCATTCATGATATTATATCACAGGAATAGAATAAGAAACTACATATATTCTTATTTAAGGAACAGTAGGACCATGCTCTCGGATCAACACATGACATTGAGCAAATAGATGGCCCACATCATGGATCTTGTATCATGAGGATATTTCATTATGGTATTAAATATCTCTGGTAATGATAGATTACGGTAAAATATATCAAGAAAACATAAGGATATACATGTTTTGGTAAATGTAGAGACTCTAGGTAGACATGTGATGAAGAGAAGAGTGTCTATGGATATCATCAGAGTGTGACACACATAGTATACAATGATATTCCTTGATAGATTGTCCATTTATGAGCCTAAAGAACATGAATCAAGTAGCATGAAAGAAAAAACATTATATCACATTCATGAAGTTCTTGATCCAGGTTATGCAGATATGTAGTTCATGATATAAGAGGTTCAACATGCACCCACAATGAACATGTGCCAAAAATAGAGTATGTGGATGAGTGTGTAGTTTGGTATGCTGAGAGGCTAATACACATATGTATATATAGTACAGGATTATGAATGATCTATTTGGGAATGAGATGATTCGATAAGAAAGATATACGTGAAGCCACAATGCCATGATATTTTTAATCACGTTAAGAAGGTGCACACAAGAATGCCACCACGTAAGAATAAGAAGAATATATGGTCTGTAAACATCACCAGAATTAAAATGTGAGTATTTTGATATTGATTAGAGATTCATTTTTTTTACTATTTATATTTACATGACATAGTTATCAGATCAAAAGCTATTAATGTCAGTGAAATGAACATCATAATGTGATTATAGGACCCACCACCTTTCACAGATACACAAAGATAGTGAAATACTTCATCTATAAATTGTCACATGCCTCATAAAATGGTTCCCACATAGTTTATAATTTAATTATGTTAAGACTGAATGAATTAATTCATGCAGAGACACGATTTTATACTTGGTTAGTGAAGCGTTTTTATGGAGTTAACAATTTCCACACTGATATTTTTGTTATAAAATAGATCCATTGGATGATTTGTAAGATACACAAAAAATTAGTTCCAGTATGATGTATCTGGAAAGGCAGAACTGGGAAGGTGTTGTTCCATTTGTGGTGACTGGTGGTTTGAGTCATTCAACAGTATCTCCATCCCAGAAATTTTGATCTTCTCATAATCTTTAGTGTAGTGCAGTTATGATTCTACCTAGTGGGTTTCCGATCTACAACTAGAGAAACTCTCCTGGTATGATTAGATTTCATATATAGTGGTTTTTGATTTGATTGTGGTACATTTTCATCTAAACCTTTTATTTTGACAGTGAACACCTACTTTAAATGGTTAGATCTATTTGAGATTTTTTTATCTTGTTGCAATCTTAATTTAAGGATGACGTCAAACTACATATGCTTTCTGATTTTTATCCAATGTTTTAATTGTGTATTACATTTGAGATCCCAATAATATTTGGGATTACCTACCATGTACACATTGATTATTCATGGATACCTCTCTCTAGATTAGTTCCTATGGTTTTCCCCTCATTTGAGTTTCCATGCTAAAAATTTTGGTGTCATCCTTTATATTCTGCACACATATTATTTTGTCACTGCTCATCCGAATTTGGTTGGGGGAAAAAAGTTTATTTACAATGCATGTTTGCTTATATTTTTGTGTGTGTTCCTATTTTCCATCTTTCCCAATATAAATTCTGAAGAGAAATTGTGATTTTGAGGTGGTTTCAAATTTAGAGGGAGGCATATCTTTTTTCTGAAAAAACAGAGCAGCACAAGACCCCATAATGATTATAAAAAGAAGGTTATGCCTGACTGCACGATTGAACTCATGTGAAGAATGAGCCACCGTCTAACCCATCACATGAATGGTTTTGGAACTGTGTAATCAATCCAGTGAGAGCTATGTAGCTGTGTCTTCAATCTTCTAAAGGCCTAAGGTACCACATAACATATCCCATGTAGGCTTTATATTCTTGAAATGATAAAACTATTATCTAAAAAAACTATAAACTATCATGCGAACATGTAGGTTACCAAATATCACAGTCCTTCCTTCTACTAGATGAATATTGAATAATCACATACCCTATTATATGAGGAATTGTTATAAGAAACTCGGCACCTTAAAATCCAAGAATGAATAACAATCATGACATAATGCACCATATTGATCTGATGGAAGTCCACACTGCATGCATGCAATATTCATGTTCATGTGAGAACCTCCATTACCCACTCAATACCATCATGTGAAGAGGATATATATTTCACACATAGGTATCGTGGTAAAGAGAAGTGATGTACCGAGATTTCATATTACCCCCTTTACATGATCACATGACAATTTGAACAACATGTGCTTATCTCATGCAAACCATGGGCCCCATAACACCTTTGAATGGCTTGGATTATGTGATGAATTCATTTGATGACTTGAAACATGAAACCTTTTTCCCTTTGTCATGAATCATCATGGATCAAGTGGCCCAAGTTTGGAAACTACTTCATTAACACTTGTGTTTCAACATCATCATACATCTTTTAAATGATCACTTAATCATGGGACTCTTTTCCAGTCATGTGGGATATCATCAGGGACATTGAAACCCTTGGACATGTAGCCTCAAAAATAACCCTAACATGAAACTCAATCCCATTGTAACATGATGGCTTCTTGTGGCTTGGCATATCGATTAGGTAACATTATCCCATGCAGATTATGGAGGACCCATTTATACGATCTCATGTCACATTGAACATCATGTGACGCCCCTTCAGTGTCATGGACAAGAGAAAAGATTCCCATGAAAATTATCTCATGATATAGCAGGATCCAAGTTTGATCATGTGATTCCAACATATAGGATGAATGTGAGAGAGCCATATCCCCTTATAAAATAATAGAATAGAAATATGAAATCCTAATGAAAAGGATAGTTATGTTGATCTTCATTCAATGTGGTTATGTGATTTTAAGGACCCCACAAAGCCCCTGGTAGTATTTCCACCTTGTCGCATAAGAGAATGTTGGAATTCCACCCTAATCCTGTGAGGGGCCTTGGACATATCCATTCAATCATATGATTCCACTATGTCTCTAATAATCAAGTAGAAAGATATTCCATGATAATTCTTTCATGCCATTATGAGATTCATCATTGATAACATGATGCATCCCGAAAAAAATGAGTGGATGACACTAAAAATTCTTGCACGATATTACAATATATCTTGTCCTTGTTAAATATTTAATGAAATAAAACAGGAAAAGGAGAATGCTTCTCTTGATGAGAAGATATGTTTATCTTTATGAAAAAGGGGTTACACACCCTAGGTGATCACCATTTATCACATGAATGACCATTAAAAATCACGTGTGATCTTGCAAGAGGTCCATGAAAAGTCAACTTGATCTCATGAATGGACTCAAAAAAGCAGTCTTAGTCTCAAAAAGGACTCTAGAAAAGTCTTATTTAATCACGTGAAAGACTTTCCATGGGTATCTAGATCTTACGAAGGCTATGAGACATGTCGACTCAATGGTGCAAGGTCTATTTTACCTGTCAACATGATTATGTGAAATCCCATTATCCACTAGGGTCCAATAAACATTGAAATGGTAGAAATTTCTCACAGTCATGGTTATCATGTGATTCCATTGAAGACCCATGGTAGGATTATGTGATTTACATGATGAAAAAAATATCTCCAATAAATTCAACTCTTATTTTCAAGATACAAGCGGAACAAGGTGACATATAATTAGGGAGATCAGATCTATAAATAACTAAACCTCATCACAAAAAAAGGACACACACATGATGAAAACTACTATATGGGAACGTAAGAGTGGACTTATCATAGTTGAATGTATCGTGATCACAATGGTCTTTCACCAAGTAATATCTAGGGAATGACCTAAGGGTTCACATGACATGAATATGTGCTTCACGTAATTACCTTATAGATCACATTATGGACTTACCAAAGGCCATACAGATCATGCGAAGGAGTTCCCATATGTTCAATGGCTCATGAAATACCTATATAATATAATTCATGAAAAACCATGTGGAAATATTTTAATAATTTATTAAAAAAACAACAAATATGGAAGACTTATGCGAAGATGGATACACTAATCTTCATGTGCTTCTCAAAACCGACCCAGATCAGGTGAGAACAATAGAAAATATCAATCAATTAATTTAACACCCTACATACAAGACCGCATATTATGTGATGTCCTCCATAAATGTTAGAAATATCTTTTTCTTTCCTCCGACAATGTCTCCCAAGTCATGCGGAAACATTAGAGTATGTCACACAAGTCTTGAAAACATCTTTCGAAATTTCACCTATGACTTGCAAAGTCCTCCATCCATATCAACAAACTCTTTAAAAATCCTATAGACATATAAATATGGTCATGAAACACTCTAAAAAAATGGAATCCAAATCATGTGACACCCTCTAGATATGTCATCTAGACCATGAAACGCCCTCTAGACCTATTGTCTAGGTCATGCGATGTCCTCCAGAAAAGTCAATTAGATCATATGATTGTCTTCAGACATTTCCTATAAGAAACCAGGACATGTATTGACATACTAAAACATTTCCACACATCCCCATATATGTTAGGTGGAAAATTAAGACATTTCATACATATAATCAGGACCTATCTGGCAGATAATGAGAAAATGTCAAGTAGACGCCCTAGGGCATGATAAACTTATCTTAGGGACATATTCAGGCATACCTCCAACTGAAATATGAGAACTCCAAATACATTCTAAATTGGTTATGTATGAAACCTACGTAATTCACAATATCGAATGGGTATCCACCTCAGCATAATTCTTTCCATATCTCATACATTCTAACCATTAGGACCCAATCCCTCCCATGGTTTTATCAATCCTTCACATTAATCAAAAGATCGAGGATCCAATTACAGTATTATAACAATAATTCATATCCTAACAGGATATGTAGGTTTCCATATTATGTCTTAATGCTTAATAAGAATCCAACTCAATGAAATTACCTCCATGTATTCGAAACTCAAAACCAGGGGACCCAAATTCTCATATGGTTTCATCTTTCTTCTTCATCCATCAATATATTTAGAATTCAAACTCAACTACAAAGACTCTAATTTTCACTATAACCAGGATATTTAGGAGGATTTTCAATGTCCTAAGATATGCATCAAACACCACATAAGGCATTCCTTAATGCAGAAGACAAAAATCCATATGCAACGAGACTGATCACATAAGATCCATTATTTTTATCAAAGAGCATGGATTATGTGGTAATTGGTATTTACAATGATCATATCCTTCACATCCTAAATGTCCCTATTTAAGGAAGCTTTGGTATATAATTCCTACCTAGAGTTATGATAAGATTTTCCCCATACAATGAAATCCACCTCAAAGTATGTATCGTTGATACATCAAACTATAATTACTATAATTTTTATATATAAAGGACATGTAGTATGCCTTCCTAACTCTAAAAATCGATATCTGATGCCCAATTTCCCTCTATATTCCTTTTAAACATGACCTTAAACTTCATGATCCAAATTAAATACACATGTTTTGATTCTTTTTATAAATAGGATACATAGGACACTTCATAGAGTTTTAATCCCATCCTTGAAATGTTAATCTCCTACCCGGATGGAAGTAAACTCAATTGTTCCAGGTTATATGGATTAATAATATAAATATCTGATAATTTCTATGTAATAATTTGAAATAGATAAAGAACCTATGATTCATAATTTTTTTTCATTAATAGATCCCCATTTCGCATATGGAAGGATTCAACTCATGATCATTTTGTTACGGTAATTAGTCCCGTATCAGGATTAAGAAGATATTCCTAAACATATATTAAATCTATAAGAGAGTCCCAAAGTAGGAAAAATTCTCTCCTAAAGTGTGTGATGAGACTAACCCCCCCATCTTCTTGAAAAATGTGAGTCCTTATGTGCCATTGGGTCTAAAACCCCAATTGACCGTATGCCTTTGGAACGCAGGTATGTGATCTATTATGGATGTGGGAGTCAATGGTAGTTTCTAGAAAATAATCATGGTAAACCAGAAGTAGGTGATTGTGAAAGAACACATGAAGAACCACAATAAACCCCTAAAAAGAAGAAAAAATGGTCAAATTGATGCAAAATCAATCTACTTTTTCTTCCCCTTCACAATTTTAAAAGGATTGACTACTTAATCCCCCCATCAGATCATTTAGTTTCCACCATCCAAAATTTTTGAGAGAAATAGACATCAATGAATTTGGTAATGTTTTAGCCTCATGAGACATCATGTATGGGATTAGGGAGTAAACCTAATCTATTTAGGTACTTTTTACACCTTGTGATATTGTCTTGATGGTTATCCTTGAATTATATTTATGTGAAGATTTACATTATAGCCACATTTACAATGCTACTCTAATCATATGAAACCATTATATTTATGTTATGATCCAATTTTATTTCAAATGTGCATTATATTTTATGATTTCATGTTATAATTTTGACTGACATGTTATACTTCATTATTTTGTTTATTCCCTTTCCGGGGTTTTTTAGATTTCCCCTTTTATTAATGTATTCCCAAGGTTATCCCATGTATTTTTTGGAGATGTAATGATTTTGTGATCCCACTATGGATAATAAAATTAGGATTCCATGTTTTACTTCCTTTTTATGTAATATTAATATAGTCTTCAGAAGAAACTAGGCCTCATGGTCCTTATATTCTAATGAAGAAAATATTTATGTTGAAAATCATGTAATAATATTTATAAAAGGATTGTGTCCCTATAGTTAGTATTAGAGAAAAGGATTAATTAACACTTGGAAACTACTATGAGAAACAATTACTGATAACCTTAGGGATAATTATAAGGGTAATTTTATGTTTAGGAATATAGCATAGAATTTTAGTTAAGGATAGATTAAGTGGTTTCTAGGGAATTATATCCCCCTCTTGATACTACAAGTGGATGTGGCTCTGGTATAATTATACCCAGGGTTAATAAATATGAAACGAGTATATTGAACAAGACTCTATCATCACCTAGTGAATAAAAATTGTCCTTTATACACATCTAGTTTAAGAATCTCAAGGGATATTCTTTGGAAATTCACAAAACACTTTATGAACCATTATGTTGGACTTGAAAAAATATTATGTTAGAAAACCAAATAGGAAACATTACCATGGATAAATTAGATTGAAACCTATAGACTCATAAGTCATGATATGAATATCATTTATATGTTAATACTTATTAGTTTATATGTTTCATGTTTCTATGGTTATTGTTTTCTCATATTTTTTTGTTTATTTTTTAGATAATGATGGGAAATAAGAGAAATCATGCCAACAACCACTGTTGAGGGGAATGTAATGACTTTCCTAAAGATATTCCTATCATAATGGTAACATAATTTTGACATATTATAATCTTGAAAAATGATCTACATCAAATTATTATTGAAAAATAGAACATAATATAATTTAATATTCATAAAAGAAGAGAAGTATGGTGTATCATAAAATTTAATGTGTTAATGATGATAAATAAAATAAGATATAATTTCTTACAGGTCAAAAAATTGAGAAAAGGAACCATGGAAAATTCAATAAAGGAACTGGAAGATATATTACTAGTGGAAAAGGAAGTAATAATGTATCTAAATTCTAATGAAAAATTATGATTCAAGTTAACAAGACTCGAAGAAATAAATATCAACCTATGGTACCACTAGCATTTCAATGTCATAGGTGAGGTGAACTTAGTCATTATCTGATTAAATTCCTTAATAAAAGGATAAATTCCAAAGTTCATATGTTATGAAAATCATTGAAGTGGTATTTATGAAGCATTTTAGTTTTTGAACTCATGAATCATTTTATCAGAGTGTTTTTACTAATGGAATCATGAAAATTATAAGGTTATGTCGTTGGTTGTTTTCTTTAAGTAATTGAAAGAATAAGTTAAATAAAACTAATTATCTAGAAATATTATTTAATAATAATGTAATATATTATATAAAAATACATGATTTAATAATGGAAAATCTTTTATAGGTTCTTAATGTTGATGTAATTATATTCAATTTAGATTATTGGATTTTTTAGAAAAAAATAAGTTGGATAGAAGACTATTGTAGTAAAAAACTGATTTAATAATTAATTTTTTTAGGATGTTCATAAAATATTGTTAACATTATAGGAATTATATAAACATGGTTTCATAAAAAGTACAGTGAGAATTCCAAGAAATAATCCATCACATCCGAAAAGGATATGGGGCTTAAACCCATAACTGAAGGATGATATGTGTGTAATTCCTACCGCTGACCCATGTACTATATTAGTTAGTATAGAATAATTTATACCTAGATTATTTTATGGATAAATTTTAATTTTATTTTGGGAAAATATTATAGGATCAAATATATTTTTTAGAATTTTGTGGTTATGAATGATATTTTGGGAAGTTATTTATTGTGATAATATATATATATATATAAACATTAAGTAAAATGTAACATATTATTTGAGAAGAATGGTATTAAGTTTTTTTAGATGTATGTTTAAGGTTATGAGATAAAACATGAGGTCAAACCCTTCATTAATGTTGCAGTTATTTAAATTTTTTGGGAAATAAGGTTGTTTTACTAAGGAATGATATATGTTAAACCTTTTGTTTTATTACTGAATTGTGTTGATTAATATATTAATATTTATTTTAGGTATTATTCCTGTTTTTGATAACCATATTGGTTTTAATAAATATAGTGTGAATATATTGATACCCCTTTATGTATCTTATGATCCATTAAATTATAATTTCGGTGCTTCATGAATAAAAGAATTCACACTGGATATTCATTCATAAGAGTAATTGGTTAAGTGGAAAGTGATTAAAGCACAAAAAAAGAATGAAATTGTTTTTATGAAATAATAAAATATCAAACAAGCTTATTACCCTGAGTTATATATCTTGATAGTAAAATAATAACCCAACTCTAGGAAAATGTCATTGAATCAAAAATATTATTGTATTACATTCATATCTCTAATGAATCAATGTTCTTTAACACATCATAGATTTTTGGTTTTTTCATTGTTAACATTATCTTGATAATTCATTTTCCATTGATCAATGATATCTTCCACATTTCTTGATTATTTAAAATTTTATTCAATACCAATATTTTAACTTCCCACTAATGTTCTCATACTTGGAAACCCATTCAGGAGTTATTCCAGATGGCCTTTGTAGTTCTCTTTCCCTCTTTTAAGAGGAAGTTTTGTAACCCTTTTCACGATGTTGGTTTTCCACAAAGGAATTTTTAAATGTCAAAACCTTGAATTCTAAGAACAAGATAAAATTATAAGGATAAAATTTAATTAAGGGAGGTACATTGTAACACCTAGAGATTTTAAAATATTACAATGTTCAAAAGCATATTCAACATGCAACACTCGGTTTAAACAGACTGTGAAATAATATTAAATATTATTATTATCTATTAACATAATAACCTAGTCATGAAATTTGTGGGTATGAATATTGTTAAATAAATTATGAAATATACATAATGTTCATACTCAGTATAAATTTATTCAAAAATTCTTAATGAATAAGAACATAACTTTTAATAAAGATTTTTTATTTAGTAAAAAAATATATTTCCTTCAAAATAATTTTTTTATTTATTTTGAGAAAAAATATTCTAATTAATTTCATTGAACCATTATAAATTATATTTTATAAAATTAAAACAATTTTTTTAAATCAAAATATTGATATAAACTTTGAGTAATATTTTGTTATTTTTTGAAAAAATTGATTTTTCAATGAATATTAAATTATATCATTATTTTTAAAATTAACATTTCTTTTTAATAAATTAAATAATTTAAAAGTATTATTATTATTTAAATTCAATTTTAAATTTAAATAATTAATATTTAGTTTAATATAATCTAGTAATTTAATTTAAAACATCTTTAAACGTGATTTTAGTATAATTTTGTTCATATTCTTAGAGAAACATATTTTTTTTGAAAAATGTGTTAAAGTGCATACAATATTTCCATTTAAATTAATTTAAATAACACTTAAATAGAAATTATTTTAATGATATTTATATATTATATATCTATCTCTATGAATTTAAATTCATATAATTATTATTTATATACATATATTTAATATAATAACATCGTTTTTGGGAAAAATATATTTTCCATAAAACCATTTTTCATTGTGATTTTAGGTATTATATTTATAAGGCCCCAGCCTTAAACCATACTTATTATTTAATTAAATGAGTAATTCATATTGAGGATCTTTTTAGGTTTAGAGTTTTAGATAATTAGGATATAACTATTACATCTCAAAAGATTACAAAGTAGTCGCTTCTACTAAAATTTCCATAAAATAAAAACTCTTTAAAAGAAACATGTCTAGTTCCATGTTTTAGGTAGCATGACTTTCCCTTGAACCCATCCTTGACCCTATTCCAAGCTAAGTCCTGTGAAAAACATTTCAAAAACTTGGGATGAGCATAAAAAGCTCAGTATGGGATACACAAAGAATGAAAACTGTTAGTTTTTCAAAACAACAAGTAAACCATGTATACTTTATCAAAGTAATACTTTTCACCTTTTCGAAGTAGTAAAAACTTTTCGCTGAATAAAAGTTCATTACTTACCCTTCTGTAACCAAAATATTACCATAAAACCCATATAAATATCACATAACATATAAAGGTAACTTGGGACATAAACATACTTAAGTGGAATAACCATAAGTTCGACTTCCACACATATCACTTAATGGAATAGCCAATCGGCCAACTTCTATACATACTTAATGGAATATCCATACGACCAACTTCCATACCCAATGAATTGGAGGTTATAACGTAACCACCCATCCTGGTATTCACGGCACCACCCATCATATGGTTTATCACGTAACCACCCGTCAAATGTCCAAGTACCAATATAAAATCATAAAACATAAAACCAATATAAAGTAATGATAACATTTCCACATTTCAATCACAATATATCATTTAAATATATTGAAATAATAGAATACTTTATGAAAACCATTTTCAATACCAAAATACATAAAAGAGTATATGGTATTTTATTTAAAAAACATTACAGCTTGTTGAGGAAGCCAAAGACCAAATAATACTTGCGGCGGCAGAGAAGTCATTGTCGCCGCATACGTACGACAAAAACATTCCCCTTTGTCGTTTAGTAAAATGATTCGTATAAAAATATTCCTTTTGAATAAAAGTAAAAGTCAAAGGGTCTTATACACCATATAAAATAAAGTTGTGTATAAAACAAAATATGCCTCAATGAAAGGAGATTGAGACGAAGTCCCTTACAAAGACGGTATCCTTGGTTTAAGGATAAACCAATTGAATAATTATGTGTGACAAATAAATACACCAAATATAAGTGGATATTAAGTGTAAAACAATCAGAGGTTATTCACACATATTCATATAATGACATATTCAATTAGTACATGTTTATCCCAAATAATCAAATTTGGGTTAAAAAGTTCCCTTGCAAAAATTTGACAGGCTAACGGCGTCACTTCAAAATTCAGAAAAAGAGTTGATGAGAGATAAAAGAAAATATCTCATCACTTAAAATTTACATCAATAAGTATATATGAGAACATATCCCAACATAACAATATGTGAATTAAAAAACCCAACAAAATAAGTCTTTTAAAAAGAGGAGGGTGAAAGGTTCCCTTATCGACTTGGGTATCTTTCGAAACATACACCCCATGAAAGAAGGTCAATACATCATTGATGTAAATACTCATAAACGAAATTATATTACCCAAAAATTAGAATAATGGGAAGTACATACACCACTCAAAGGAAATTGTGGGAAATGTAGCATAAATTTCAATAGAATAAAAGTGAGATGAAAAATGCCTTACAAAAACTCTGTAGCCTAACAGCGCCACATAAAACATCCAAAATGGATTGATGAGAGAAAATAGGGTCTCTCATCATATGAACAATAAAAATTACAGTAAGAGTAATATAAAATAACATCCCAATAACAAGAAATATGAGCTTTAAAAGTAATGACATAAAGAGAGTACTTAAAAATAAAGAGAGGAGTATGATCGCTTAAATCGGGTCCGACTAGACTCGATCGTTCTTTAATCTCATGAATAATAAACTTTAGTTAATTTATACTTCCTTAAGAACCCTTTTTAAGTCCATTATTCATTTTATATCACTTATTACCATGTCACAAACATTATGTAATCATTTAAGTTAATAATGTTTGTTTTGTCGATATTTGGTTCTTAAGTCAAAAGTGGACTTCTTACAATTACATGTTGTTCATGTGGTCAATGGTTCATTATATCCAGAATGATATTCATGATTTGGATATCATATATATCATATATATCCATAATATACATGTATTTATAATATTACATAATCATATAGAGGTAAGAAATGAAATGCACCGTTCATGGAGACGATAAGCCGTACGTACGCATGAACTCTACTTTCATTTCTTTGTCATATTAATGGAATTAAAACTAAATGAGAGATATGTAAATTTTCATTACATAATTATATTCATAATTTATATGTAACAAACATTATATATATTCATTATAAATATGTACTTATAATAGTACATTACATTTGGGGATAAGAAATGAAATGCACTGTTCATGGAGACGGTAAGTCGTACGTACGCATGAACGCTACTTTCATTTCTATCTCATACATTAATGGAAATAAATAATAATGATATATATTTATATTATAATTCCAGTATAACATCATATATAATAACTTTAAATCCATACTTTATACGTCCCACATATGGAATTAACGAATCACATCACTTTGAGGGGGCGGTAGTCCGCACTTCCTTAAATGAAGATATCGCTTTTACCCATAATGGAAACCATAAAGGAATGCCATAAATGAAAAATAAATAAGATTAAGTAAAAAATAAACATATTATATATCATATATAAATATAGTGACATCTTAATGTCCACCTTTGAAGGTGTTATATGAGTGTTGAACAATCATCATTTCGTGAGGCAGAAATTCGCCATCCACGGAAACAGTATGTTCTTTAACCATTAGATGTAGGTGTGTGTAAGTGTATCTCAAATCCTTCTTATAAAAACATCCTAGTATATTTAAGATACTGGATTTTTTACAAAATAAATTAATCAAAAGAGTTTATGGGGTTGGAGAAGCACAATAAAACAAAAGGACACAAGTGAAAACATTACCTTTAAATCGGATAACTTCCTTTGATTTGAGCTCAATAGCTTACTTGGAAAGGCTTATGCCCAAATTTAGGCTTCAAGGAGTATGAGAGGGAAGTGGAGAGACAAAATGGGCAGAGGTTGGCCGAGCAAAAGGCTTTGGGAGTGTGGGTAAGGAGGTAGAGGTGGGGGCATTTTATAAGAGGAGAGGAGGGGCACTCTTGTAAAGTTACAAAATGTTACTTTATTTTCAAAAGAGTTTCGGATTTTAAAGGCCCCACATTGATGTATTTCAAGGATAAGGTGATAAGGGTTCGAAATCAACTCATCTAATAGGTTTTGAACATGTGTAGGTCTTATATATTACATTATCTTTCCATTTTATTTAAATCGTTAAATAATGAGGTCATCGCTGCATCATCATGATGTCAGAAATAATTTAATTTATTTAATGTTTAAAAATTATAAAAAAAATACTATGATGTAGGAAATATTTTTATATTTCCAATGACTATTTATAGTAAAAATTATTACTTGTATAACCCCATGTAAAAATTGTTTTAGTAAAACCTCTCATGTTTGTGTCATTTTTACTTTAACATTAAATAAAAAGATATTTATGTCATTTTCCAACCAAAGTGGCTCCATGGGGTCCCCAAGTTGACCCATGGATTTTCTTGGTCGGACATGACACATAAAATGAGGGTAGTACATGTGTCTAGGCCATTTAATTTTATTAAAACTTTATTCTTACCATAAACTACACTAATTACCTCTAATCGCGATTAAAAACTTAATAAGTTACTATTCACAAAAAAATTATTTTTATCCCATTGAAAAATATTTTACTTATTAATGACCACCATGTATGTAGGATTTTTGAAATTCAAAACACAATGATGACAAAATTTCATTTAAACAGAAAAACCAGTTTTTATAAGTACCACTTAGTGGTTTCACTATTCATAAAATATTGGAGTTTTTCAGAAAATTACCAAAAATTCACCCTAAGCTATATTTGATATTCCAAATTCAAAAATGATTTCTATTTTAAAAAATTCAAAACATATAAGTCACATTAATTAATTTAATAATTAATTCCCGCTGTCTGAGCAAATAGCGTGTTTTTATGAAACAATAAGTATCAAAAGATTGACACTAGTTTAAGTCTGATTTCAAAGTGAAATTAATTCCAATGACCACTATTGAATTTAATGGTAAAAATATATTCTAATTTTACTTTAAAACCAATTCAAAAGATAATCTAATCATATAAATAAATTAGATTAAAAAGAGGTTTTGAATTAAAATACAACATTTTAAACTATTCATTAAAAAAATGAACTTTATCGGAAAGATACCAAAAATTTACACAAAGTAAATTTTGATGTCCCAATTCTTAAGAAGAGTTTTATTTGGTCCAATAGAATTTATAATAGTGAACAAAACTATATTTAATGACGGTTCTCCATCAAAAGGCGACAAGTGAACCTTTAGTGAAAAACTAGGGCATATACGCCTAAAATTGAATTCATTCAGTGTTTTAAGCCTTTATCTTTTATTGGATAAATGTAAAAACATTAAAAAACATATATAATCATATTTTAGTTATTTCTATCCATTCCCGCCAATACAACGGAAACATGTTAACTACCATTTAAAATAATTTTATTTTATTATTAGAGTGCAACGTAAGATTCCCAAGAAACTCGTTGTTGCGTGTTGGGTACGCCATCGAGCATAGCATCCCCTTTAATGTAATATTAATATTTTATTCACAAATATGGATAAATATGAAATTTTAATATTCTTTATTTACCTGGGGTGTTACATCCTTCCCCCCTTTTGGGAATTGCGTCCTCGCAATTTTTAAAATTGAGCTTGGAAACATCCTTGAAAGTCCCACATCGGAACAAGAGTCAGTAAAACAATAACTTTAAAATAAAGGAAGATATGTACAGAGGTCACCCGAGTTAACTCATACTAGGAATCCATGTAGAAAAACATGGACATGGAAGAAAAATAAAAGGGTCATGTTCTTGAGGGAGAGTGATAGTAAACATTTCTAGGAGAAAGTTAACCATAAGAAAATCACAAACTTGTGATGGGTTAAACGGTATTTGATTCCCCAGTAGGAAAAGTTAATAGACATCATTTTTTTTTTATGTTACTTTTTACTGAGAAATTTATTGATAAGGAAACATAATCACTTATCATGTTGACTTTCAACTTTTACTAGATTCCTTAATCAAACTCATATTTTTTCCAAAAGACGAGTATTTAGGGAGACTTGTTCGCATTAAGAGTACTATAATCAACTTCGTGAGAATCACCTAATCCACAAAAGATAAATATATACTTCCCTTGTCTTTAGGCTTTAACCAAAACCAAAACCAAAAAGGTTAGTACAAGGTCAGATAATCCAGAAAAGGATAACCCTTAAAAAAATCTATGCTTAATCTCCAAATTTTTTCCAACAAAACCCAAAGTTCAATGAGGACCATCCGATAAACAATTTGTCCATAAAATTCTTCAAAGTAAACCAATCTAATATTGAAACCCAAATATTTGAAGGATTTAGTCACATAGTCTTCCAAGTTAAATCGTAACATTTATCTCCAAACAACATCAGTTGCTCCTAAAGTTTCGTATTAAAAAGTAATTAACCTAATCACATATCCTCCATGATAGGTTAATAATTTTCATAAATAACCCAAAATCAACTTACTCTTAATTCATAAAATCATATAACTAAAAAGAATCAGTCAAACTAACTAGGGACTTCACATAGTCCATTGGTAGGCGATAAATACCAGTCACACTTTGGTTGTGGGTTCGATTCCCGCAGCTTTGTCCGACACGATGGGTAGTCACACGGTCTGCGTGTTGTCCTTTTTCTAAAACTATATAATTCTCAAATCATTCCCAAAAAAAAGGATAAAATCATCAAAAATAACCATAACATAATTTAACCTCAATTTTATCTCTTGCCTTTCACTTTAATCATAACATATAGTAACCCATAATTACCTCAAAAGTAAGGATCAAATAAACCCAAATGGTTCTTTATAACTATGTCTACAAAATAAAAAATAACTATTCCTTGAATAAAATTTTCATATATTAAACATCAGAGTTACACATACTATAAAAAGTCTTCTAATGTAACCCCATCATCAAAAGAGACTTAATACTCGTAAGAATTTCACCATAAATCTTGAATCCCTTATATGTTGACATCTTACTCATTCAACATTCTTCATGACCCATTAACCATTCCTTTCCAACTTATTCTGAAATACCTCTTTCCTACAAACAAAATCATGAATCATATCCTAAGATTCCAAAATAGGAAAATAATAGTCATGAAATAATACATACCTTTGATTGGTCATTGTCAGTTTCTTCATCCTAAATTGGAATGGCATTAGGTTTTGGTAAATGAATATTTTTATGATCTTCGTGATCCCATTCCCGAAACTTCTTCATAGGACATGTGTTTGCATAATGACCATGCACACCACATTTAAAACATTCAATTGATCCCTCAGAAATAAATTCTTTTCCTTTCCTCAAGTCAACTGGATGCTTCCTTTTTCCATGGAAGGTTCTTTCTTTATGACCTTCATTTCTACATCTATAGCATATTTCTATCCGTTTGAAACATTTTCCTAGGTGTTTCTTTCCACATATTTGACACCTAGGTTTTTGTACACACTTACCTTTATGATTATTACCTATAGTTCCGTAGGGATTTGTTTCTCGCATATATGATTCCTTATAGAAATCACCAAGGTTTAGGTGGTAAATCATGACTCCAGATAGTTGGTTGAGGATAAACACAAGAGTTCTCATTGCAGATCCCTTATCATTCTGTTGCTCGCTCAAAAAACTATCACAGTTTCATTCACATCCACCGTTACCTTGGTGCCTGCTAGATCCAGCCATTTACTAAAACCAAGAAGGTCAGTGTGAGTATATCAACAAAACCATCATGTACTAAAGTGGAAGATTAAAAATAAGATATACTTACTCATTCACTTTATCTAAAAACTATGACTCTTTCTGAAATCCAAACCATTATGGTCATGTCACTTATGCTTAAAGAATACCCTAACCTCTAAAGTTATCTAAACCGACCTTTGATACCAACTATAAGGACACAGCCTTAAACCTTACTTAATATTGAATTAAATGAGTAATTCACATTGAGGATCTTTTCAGGTTTATAGTTTTAGAGAATTAGGACATAACTATTACATCTCAAAATATTACAAAGTAGTCTCTTCTATTAAAATTTCCATAAAATAAAAACTCTTAAAAAGAAACATGTCTAGTTCCATGTTTTAGGTAGCATGACTTTCCCTTGAACCCATCCTTGACCCTATTCCACACTAAGTCCTGTGAAAAACATTTCAAAAACATAGGTTGAGCATAAAAATCTCAGTAAGGGATACACAAAGAATGAAAACTGTTAGTTTTTCAAAACAACAAGTAAACCATGTATACTTTATCAAAGTAATACTTTTTACCTTTTCGAAGTAGTAAAAACTCTTCGCTGAATAAAAGTTCATTACTTACCCTTATGTAACCAAAAGATTACCATAAAACCCATATAAAGATCACATAACATATAAAGGTAACTTAGGACATAAACTTACTTAAGTGGAATAACCATAAGGTCGACTTCCACACATATCACTTAATGGAATAGCCATTTGGCCAACTTCCATACATACTTAATGGAATATCCATACGGACGACTACCATACCCAATGCATTGGAGGTTATAACGTAACCACCCATCCTGGTATTCACGGAACCACCCGTCATATGGTTTATCACGTAACCACCTGTCAAATGTCCAAGAACCAATATAAAATCATAAAACATAAAACCAATAAAAAGGAATAATAACATTTCCACATTTCAATCACAATATATCATTTAAATATATTGATATAATAGAATCCTTTATCAAAACCATTTTCAATACCAAAATACATAAAATAGTATATGGTATTTTATTTAAAAAACATTACGGCTTGTTGAGGAAGCCAAAGACCAAATAATACTCGCGGCGGCGGAGAAGTCGTTGTCGCCGCATACGTACGACAAAAACATTCCCATTTTCCATTTAGTAAAACGATTCGTATAAAAAGATTCCTTTTGAATAAAAGTAAAATTCAAAGGGTTTTATACACCATATAAAAGAAAGTTGTGTATAAAATGAAATATTCCTCAATGAAAGGAGATTGAGACGAAGTCCCTTACAAAGACAGTATCCTTAGTTTAAGGATAAACCAATTGAATAATTATGTGTGACAAACGAATACACCAAATATAAGTGGATATTAAGTGTAAAACAATCAGAGTTTATTCACACATATTCATAGAACGACATATTCAAGGAGTACAAGTTTATCCCAAAGAATCAAATTTGGGTTTAAAAGTTCCCTTGCAAAAATTTGACAGCCTAACGGCGTCACTTCAAAATTCAGAAAAAGAGTTGATGAGAGATAAAAAAAATATCTCATCACTTAAAATTTACATCAATAAGGATATATGAGAACATATCCCAACATAAAAATATGTTAATTAAAAGACCCAACAAATGAAGTCTTTTAAAAAGAGGAGGGTGAATGGTTCCCTTACCGACTTGGATATCTTTCGAAACATACACCCCATTAAAGAAGGTCAATACATCATTGATGTAAATACTCATAAACAAAAGTATATTACAAAAAGAGTAGAATAATGGGAAGTAAAAACACCACTCAAAGGAAATTGTGGTAAATGTGGCATAAATCTCACGGGAATAAAAGTGAGATGAAAAATCCCTTTCGAAAACTCGGCAGCCTAACGGTGCCACTTAAAAATTCCAAAATGGATTGATGAGAGAAAATAGGGTCTCTCATCATATGAACAATAAAAATTACAGTAATAGTAATATAAAAGAACATCCCAATAACAAGAAATATGAGCTTTAAAAGGAATGACATAAAGAGCGTACTTAAAAAGAAAGAGAGAAGTAGGATCACTTACATCGGGTAAGACTTGACTCGATCATTTTTTAATCTCCTGAATAATAAACTTGAGTTAAGTTCTACTTCCTTAAGAACACTTTTCAAGTTCATTATTACTTTTATATCACTTATTACCATGTCATAAACATTATGTAATCATTTATGTTAATAATGTTTTTTTGTCAATATTTGGTTCTTAAGTCAAAAGTGGACTTCTTACAATTACATGTTGTTCGTGTGGTCAATGGTTCATTATATCCAGAATGATATTCATGATTTGGATATCATATATATCATATATATTCAGCATATACATTTATTTATAATATTACATAATCATTTAGAGGTAAGAAATGAAATTCACCGTTCATGGAGACGGTAAGCTGTACGTACACATGAACGCTACATTCATTTCTTTGTCATATTAATGGAATTAAAACTAAATGAGAGGTATGTATATTTTAATTCCAGAATTATATTCATCATTTATATGTAACATACATTATATATATTCATTATAAATATGTACTTATAATAGTACATTACATTTGGGGATAAGAAATGAAATGCACCGTTCATGGAGACGGTAAGCTGTAAGTACGCATGAACGTTACTTTCATTTCTATCTCATACATTAATGGAAAGAAATAATAATGATATAGAGGTATATTATAATTCCAGTATAAAATCATATATAATAACTTTAAATCCATCCTTTATACTTCCCACATATGGAATTAACGAATCACATCACTTTGGGGGGGCGGTAGTCCGCACTTCCTTAAATGAAGATATCACGTTTACCCATAATGGAAAACATAAAGGTATTCCATAAATGAAAAATACAGAAGATTAAGTAAAACATAAACATATTATATATCATATATAAATATAGTGGCATATTAATGGCCACCTTTGAAGGTGTTATATGAGTGTTGAACAATCATCGTTTCGTGAGGCCGAAATTCGCCATCAACGGAAACAGTATGTTCTTTAACCATTAGATGTAGGTGTGTGTAAGTGTATCTCGAATCCTTCTTATAAAAACATCCTAGTATATTTAAGATACTGTATTTTTTACAATATAAATGAATCAAAAGAGTTTAGGGGGTTGGAGAAGCACAATAAAACAAAAGGACATAAGTGAAAACATTACCTTTAAATTGAGTAACTTCCTTTGATTTGAGCTCAAAGGCTTCCTTCGAAAGGATTCTGCCCAAAGTGAGGCTTCAAAGAGTAAGAGAGGTATGTGGAAAGACAAAATGGGAAGAGGTTGTCCAAGCCAAAGGCTTTGGGAGTGTGGGTAAGGAGGTAGATGTGGGGGCCTTTTATAAGAGGAGAGGAGGGGCACTCTTGTAAAGTTACAAAATGTTACTTTATTTTCAAAAGAGTTTCGGATTTTAAAGGTCCCACATTGATGTATTTCAAGGATAAGGTGATAGGGGTTCGACATCCACTCATCCAATAGCTTTTGGACATGTTTAGGTCTTAGATATTAAATTATCTTTCCATTTTATTTTAATCGTTAAATATTGAGGTCATCGCCGCATCATCATGATGTCAAAACTAATTTAATTTATATAATGTCTAAAATTTATAAAAAAAATACTATGATGTAGAAAATCTATTTATCTTTCCAATTACTATTTATAGTCAAAAATATGACTTTTATAACCCTATGTAAAAATTGTTTTAGTAAAACCTCTCATGTTTGTGTCATTTTTACTTTAACATTAAATAAGAAGATATTTATTTCATTTTCCAAACAAAGTGGCTCCATGGGGTCCCTAAGTTGACCCATGGATTTTCTTGGTCGGCCATGACACATAAAATGAGGGTAGAACATGTTTATAGGTCATTTAAGTTTATTAAAACATTATTTTTACCATAAACTACACTAATTACCTCTAATCGCGATTAAAAACTTAATAAGTTACTATTCACCAAAAAATTATTTTTATCCCATTGAACCACATTTTACTTCTTAATGACAACCATGTATGTCGGATTTTTGAAATTCAAAACACAAAGATGACAAAATTTCATTTAAACGGAAAAATCAGTTTTTATAAGTACCACTTAGTGGTTTCACTATTCATCAAAAATTGGAGTTTTTCAGAAAATTACCAAAAATTCACCCTAATCTATATTTGATATTCTGAATTAAAAAATGATTTCTATTTTACAAAATTCAAAACATATAAGTCACATTAATTAATTTAATAATTAATTCCCACTGTCAGAGCAAATAGCGTGTTTTTATGAAACAATAAGTATCAAATGATTGACACTAGTTTAAGTCTTATTTCAAAGTGAAATTAATTCAATGACCACTATTGGATTTAATGGTAAAAATATATTCTAATTTCACTTTAAAACCAATTCAAAAGATAATCTAATCATATAAATAAATTAGATTAAAAAGAGGTTTTGAATTAAAATACAACATTTTACACTATTCATTAAAAAAATGAACTTTATCGGAAAGATACCAAAAATTTACACAAAGTAAATTTTGATGTCCCAATTATTAAGAAGAGTTTTATTTGGTCCAATATAATGTATAAGAGTGAACAAAAATATATTTAATGACGGTTCACCATCAAAAGGCAATAAGTGAACCTTTAGTGAAAACTAGGGCATATACGCCTAAAATTGAACTCTTTCCTTGTTTTAAGCCATTATCTTTTATTGGATAAATGTAAAAACATTTAAAAACATATATAATCATATTTTAGTTATTTCTATCCATTCCCACCAATACAACGACTACATGTTAACTACCATTTAAAATAATATTATTTTATTATTAGAGTGCAACGTAAGATTCCCAAGAAACTCGTTGTTGCGTGTTGGGTACGTCATCGAGCATAGCATCCCCTTTAATGGAATATTAATATTTTATTCACAAATATGGATAAATATGAAATTTTCATATTCTTTATTTACCTGGGGTGTTACAATATTAAACTAAATTATAACACTTATGTAAATTTAATCTGATAAAATTTATTAAATATTTGTAATAATCATAATTAATTTTATATAATAGGCTCAACTTAATTTTTGGTCATAATTAATTATTAAAACAGTAAAGAGATAGTTACCGTGGTAAAAAAATAAAATGGTAAAAGTCAGTAACCTTAGAGGTAAAGTGGATAAAATGTTTAAAACATGTTTATTTTTAATTTTAATGGCGTGGTAAAGCTCAATATATCGAAAGATTATTTATATTTCAATTTTTTAGGCACATGTCTTGTGAGTGGGTTCTCATTATTTAATAGTTTTGTGTATTTTAAAGAATTTCACTGATCCTCCCTTATAAAATGACCCCCTACCCTATATTATTCTGACTTATCAATTCATTTTTATCAAAAAAATAATCTTCCAAAAAATCTCCTCAAAACACTTATCCACATTAATGAGTTTCTGGTCTTCCAAAAATTCCAACCTTATGGACCTTACTAATAGATCCAATATAGACTCTTTAATGAGAATGTAGTCATCTTCTGTGAGATCCTTCTTTTTCCTTCTACATTTTAAACCTTAAATTATTACATGAAATTTTCAATATATTTAAATAAATTATCTCTTATATACTGCGATACTATTGTTATTATGTATTAATATTCATCCATATCATCTTCCATTAAATGGAAAATTTAACAATTAATCATGTGTATGGAATATACCACGTAGCGAATCGAAGTAGTTATTTTTCCATCATTTGTTCTCATGACTATTTATAATGATGGATTTAATTTTATATATTATATTAATTAAATATAAATAATTATTTATAAATATTATATCATATAATTTATTACCTTAACATCCACTGAAAATGATACTATTGTTCTTGTGTATTGTGGGATACTGGCTCACAAAGCGATGTGATTCGTTATTTTACAAAATCTCTTGGATTGTAAATGTAAGTGTATTTAATGAAATAATATGATATTTATGAAATAATTTTCATTATGGAAATATAAAATAAACCATAACTTCTTTAAATCATTCTCTTTTAAAAATTGAAATGTTACTCTTGCATACATATGGCCAAACATCTCCAGGATTGTATCACAGTTCATTTTTCATAATCAAATTTTATAGTTTGAATTATAATTATAATAGATGCATAGAAATAATAATAATATCCTTATTATTATATTTTAGATTATGAAATAATGATCCCTTTGACAATGGTCAACACACCAATCCCCGTTTGAAATTATGAACAATGTTTTCCCAAAAAAATTGACAGGGACATAAATGAATAATTAATTTAATATGTCATTAAAATAAATGATGTAAATGTTTTATGTATATTGTTATTAAACCAAGAAAATATTTTTAGGAAACAAAATCTTATATATAAGTATAATATACATGAGATAAAATACATAGAAGATAATTTATTGACTCGAGGTAATGATTTTGTCTCAAAACATCATTCATTAAGACACATGTTCTTTATGCACCTAATTTAGTTTGAATGGTGTGTATACATCCCATATACGTATTATATGATGAATTCTTCAAAATTAATTGTATATTATGTTATAATTATTCTACTTCATTAATGGGATATTTGAATCAAATTTTACCAAATGAGTAAGGGTTTATGTTTCTATCTCATTTTAATCAAGATTATTTTTTCAAGAATTTACATTTTAAGAAATTATTTTACTATTTTATAATAAAAAATTAATTTTCTTCACATATTGTAATTTTTTAAATTTTAATGTTATATTACCATTTTACTTTATTTGGTTCTTAAAATTATTAATAATTGTTTTTAAAAAAACCGACATCATTTCTCTCTTGAGTTGAAAATACTTTTTCTTCCATAACCATGTTTTCAAAAGATATTTTCAAAACTATTTTGAAAATTACAAAAAAATATTTTTGAAAGGCATTTTTACCCATGTTTGACTTTATAAATCATTCATTTAAAGGATTCATCTTTTAATTTTCAGAATGAGGCTCTCTTTAAACCTTTTAACGTCAATGTAAAAGTAGTGTTTCTGTTAACATATATGACTTGTGAAAAATTACCTTTATTCATGGACAGTATTTTATTTGAGGATTAAATTATATTTTCCAAAATTTATTTTCAAGAAAAATTATTTCCACAATATTTAGTTTATTTTTAGTTTTAATAACCTTGTTTTTAAAGTGAAAAGGTTATTGTCCTAAATATTATTTTAATTTTATTAAAATTAATTTTTTTATCAATGAATGAAACATTATATTTTACAGAATGAATCTAAATTATATATACATGTCTCTTAAACCTATATGCAGACCACTCTTCTTTATGGGGTAATACATGCCCTATATTCATTTTTTTATTTCCCTACTTAAGAAATATCATTTGATTAAGATACATTAAATTATTTTGCAACCCATTTTCATTTCATGAGTAATTCTTATATTTGTGGCTTATTATTGGTTCTTTTGTGGCATGCATATAACTGTACATGAAATGAATATGATGGGTCAGAACAAAATTATATATCACTCTAATTAATGGGTTAATGTTTTAGTCTCATGAGACGTCATGTATGAGATTAGGGAGTGAACATAATCTCTTATGTGACTCTATCCACCATGTTATCTTATTTTGGTGGTTATCCTTGAGTTATGTTTATGACTTGTTTTATGTTTCTTCCACAATTCATATAACAATATGATCATATGATACCATTCTATGTATTTTATTCTCGGATTTCATTACTCATGTTTTCTCTTTATTATGATATAATTTTTTACCTTTTACACATATGTTACGCTTCTTTATTATGTTTATTCCCTAATTGGGATTATTATCTCAACCCTTTATTTCATTTATTCCCAAGGTTATCCCCATAAATTTTAAAGTCATTAATGGTTTTAGGATCTCACTATAGAGAATAAAATAATGATTCCATGGTTTATTTCGTTTTGATGTAATATGAACCTAGTGTTCCTAATACACTAGGTCATATGATAATTGTGTTTTAAATTATAGATGTTTATATTAAATTCATTTAATAATATGTGTAATAGGATTGGGTCTCTATCCAATACCCCTTCACACCACCATTGTATCCCAAGAAGATACATTCTCTAGATATCTAATCCAACTTTGAAATTTAAAGGAAATTATATAGTGCATATGCAATACTTACAAAAGAATATAACTTTGAATAGTTAGTGATTTTACCAATTCACAACTCCATAGATGTCTTCAGAAAAATTTCCACTGTAGGAGACTGGTTGAACACGTAAAAGCTGGTTTTCACTACTTCTTCCAAAAACATCTTAGCTACTCATGTGCCTTTCTCTATCTAGTATAGTTCTATTTATCTGATCAATCACTCCATTATATTGACAAGTGTATGCCACCTTGAACATTATCTTTATTCATTATTACTGAAAAATATAATCAAACTTCTCCAATGCATATTATCCACCATTTCCATCATAAAACACTGGATATTGTTTTTGGATCCAAGATCTTTCCAAACATTTAATTATTTAAAGATGTTAAAGACATCATCATTTTTATTTATTGGAAACACTCAACATATCCTAGAATAGTCATAAATTATTGTTTCAAATTCCCTTTCTAATTCGATGGATATAGCCAGTGATTTTTAATTATCATAATATATCAACTCTAAGATCTCTAAAATCATTATCATTGATGATCTATACTTCAACATATATTTCATAATAAAAAATTCCTAAAAAATTTTATAAATACCTTTATAATTCCTAGACAAAAAATTCAAATTATAAAGGATCATCAAGACTCTTTCCAAAATACAAAAATCTTTTCATGTCAACACATCAATCGATGTAGTGGATGATGTAACTATCTCTTTATCCTTATATGTCTCACCCACAAGGACATACAAGTTCATTATGATATTCTTCTCCTTCATCCCCATAAATGATCCCTTTATAATCCTCATTATCCCTTTATCAGTGTGATTATTTCATCTTATATCATCAAATTTTCCAATAAAAAAAATATTTTTCTAAAGGCCCTTCTCACGACATACTCCTTGAATGGTTCAAATTATGTTATCATGAATATTCAGTTTTATTATGCCAAATCCAATGATATTGAATTTATGATTATTTCCCATGTATAGAAGCCCATCCAGGATAGTTTCATACAAATCAAACAATCATTACATGACATCTTGGGGAATTTTTCATCATCATTGGTAATCTATGAAACATCGAGATATTGTGTACCTTTAGTAGTTGTTTATATATAATTGAAAGGTGTGTGATATCTATATATTAAATCTATATTTTAATATGTTTTCATATGAATTTTAGTTAAATATTAATTCATTTAATATGAGATTAATTATTGATATTAATATTTTTTGTACTCTTATTGTAGGAATGACAAGTGGAGAACTATAAAGGAAAAAATAGAAGTTGAGGAGAAATGGAATTTTCTTCCACCACATGTTTATACTCATCCCACCTAAGATATATATAAATTTTCTAATGACTTAAATAATGAAATTGTTCTAAAGTGGTATTCATCAAATATCATGAATATTGTGTAATTGGATGATTTAATGTTAAATGGTCTGAAATCAGATGCCTGTCATGTTCTGATGGAATATCTAATTACAATATCATTACGATTCATTTTTACCAAGATTAAACATAATAAATTAGAAAATATATGTTTATTTTCAAATATATATGTAAAACATATATATAAATGAAATAATTTGGAACTATGTAAAAAAAATTGTTTCAATTTTATGTGAATTGGATATTTTCTTCCAACTGACATTATTTGATATGATGGTTCACATGATGGTTGAATTGTTAATAGATATTTTACTATGTGGTCATGTACATTTATATTGATATACCCCATTGAACTATATGTAATTATTTGGAAATCATATATAAAAAATCAATGTCAACCTGAATGTTTTATTGGCGATTGATATGTTATTGAAAAAGTTGTTGAATTATATACTAACAACCTATCTGTTGTGGGAAGAATTGTTCTAAAAAAATCTCATCACACTAGGATACTTGTCATTGAATGAATATTTAGAATAGATGTTGTGAAAGTTATTATTAAATAGTTGGAGTAGTCTCACCATTACATTTTATATAAAAATTTAGAGGTTGTGACATATGTTGAAATCCACAATGTAATTCATAGTCATTTGAATCTATCAAGGGATGAAAGATGGCTATCAAATACACATAATAAAAATTTTATATGATGGTTTCAAGGACATATTTTTATGTATTCAAATGAAAAATCTTGATTCAATTATAGAATTAATTTTATTGATTTCTATAGGAACAAGTTTTCACTTATTATCTTATATTAGTTATGTAATTTATGGTCATAAATTCTATAAAAATGAACCTGATGAATTAAGTACCATTAAAATAGTGGAGTTAGACTTGTGGATAAATAATCATATGTATCTCGTACCAAAGAATGAAATCCAATTCATGAGAATATGTCATACATTGGGATCATAAAAATATATGATATTTGTATTATACAACATTCAATGTGTCGATTTTTAAATGCAAGTGGCTTGATGACCGAATTATTGATAAAATTGATGAATTAGGATTCATGAAAGTGGACTTCATCAAGGAAGGGTATCAATATGAACCATTTATAATGGAATCATAGGAAGTAAAATTATTTTATGTTCTAGATCATATAAAATGAATGTGGACAATTGTTTTGTTATCAACCAAAACCACTAAAGGGTTATATGTAAATTCAAGAGAGGTTGACCCTTTTATTGGGACATCATAATACTTTTCAAGAAGTCCCAATGTTGATGGGGGTATTTTATGTCACAGGATACCAAAATTTGGAGATTTAGATACTCTTTATAGGGGTCAAATTCCTTCATCGTTAAAAAAAGATATTTTAATAATCCGTATAATTTTTTTGTAATATACATTAAGTTACAACAAATTAATTTATTTTCACCCTTTATTTTACATAATCTAAATTAAAAGTTCAACCACATTTTTAGATAATGAATTATGCACATGTAAATGATCCAAAACCTAAGGAATAACAAGTTTCTCAACATGTTGATGCTCCCAATACTGAGGAAAAAACAACATTATGAAAATACAAATGCTACCAATCGATAGGAACAACATATAGAAAACTGAAGAAGACAAGGAAATGTTATATGGTTAAAAACCTATTTCCAATAAAAAATAGGATAGACATAGTGTAATAATCTTTACAAAAAACCATTAAGTAAATAAACAAAGGCCTCAAATTTTTGGTCCGATAGAATGCACAATGACAACACATTAACCCCAAAAGGGCCATGTTGAATAGTAACATTGTTCTCACAATTCAAATTCACATTTATATTGATGTAGATTTGTGGAAAAATATTGTATCCTTTTAAAAAAAATTAATTTTGAAAGATATTAGGGTATCATTATGATATATTTTCATTATTTTACTAAAAAAATAATGAAATGTTGACTTACTCATCATTACCCCATACAGAGTGAATTTATAGTAGATGTCACCCAAATGAAGTTTGTATTAATGCTTAATGGAAAGGCTCATAATGGATTTTAGAAAATTCTTTTGAAGTATCACCTTATAAATGTTGAAGGGAAAATAAACAGACACCCACCATAGATCTATGCACACCTAATAAACCAACAAGAGTGGGATACATTTATTGTTCATCATGAGGATACATATTTTCTGCTATACTGTGACTGGTAATACATTTCTTGAAATTACAAGTATTAATCACATTGAATAATAATTTTATGTTTTTGAAATAGCAATTGAGAGATAAAATAATGCAATTTTTAGATAAATCAACATACCCCTACAGAAAATAAAGGATAAAGTAACATTTAATTGAAAAAATGGTACTTATTTTAAATATATAGTGATAATTTTTGGGGACATGAAACCAAAACAGAATCATGATCCGTTATTTATATGCATATTGATGAATAAAAATTTGAATCCTCTTCCATCTCATGTTATGTGCTATTGAAGTAGGAACATTTAAATAAAAATAGAATAATAACAGATAAAAAACAAAATTTGTGGGAATCATGTGTAAGTATGAAATAATAAAAAATTATTTTTCTTTAAATAATCATTACATAATAATGATTAATTATTATCCAGTTTTTTTATCCATCTTGGAGACAAGAATGATCCTCAATTTTACATGATGAACAACTACTATTAATGGAATTTAAGTAGATTGAAAAATTTAGAGACATCTAAGGTACCAGTTTTGGGCTGTCACCCTAAACATATTTTGAGAAAATAAATTAACAAGTGGTTAAAAATAATAAAATAGAATAGTTTTAAGCACAATAAGCTACTCTAGAATAAAAAATTAATCAGAAGTGAGAGTTGTTAAGAAATGTTATGTAAAGGAAACAATGTGAAGAAAAAACACTAGAACAACCAATACATGAATATCCCCCCACCCCACCAGCATTGAGGCGATTCTATCCCCTCAAATGGATATCATAGAAGAGGTAATCAATACTTCTATAATTATATTTGTGAAACATGAATCTGGTAGAAATTGATACCTTTCAGTTACTTATATTCTATAGGATAAAAATGATTGTGATTTATATATATCAACACCCACACATCACCATGTCGTGAGGGGTAACATGTAAAATATCATAGGATATATTGTACATAATAAAAAAATTACAATAGGTTAAGAAAGAGTGGGGATTTGCATAGCTCATGATCCGAGCACTACGATACACGTTTCACTTGATGATTCAAATATTCATATAGTCATGAAATCTATTATATAATTTGTATTATATTAGTTATATATTCTAAAGATACATGGAAAAAGGTGGTATTCATTTCTGAATAATTTTTCATTTAAAGCCTTTAACAATTAATGTAAAATCCCTAAAATTGTGAGTGTTCTTACCGACAAACAATGTAAAGTGGTAGAAATATAAATTTGAATCAAAACAATTTAAATGATCAACCAACCAATCAGTAAGATCTTCAAAAAGTACATTTAACCTACATATTCAACATCTCAGTTTACTACCATTAATGGATCTTGTGGATAAAATGTTGGTAAGTGGTGATATGAACAAAATTTATGTTGAAAAACAGATTTATGGTGAGGCTATTACAAACATTATTTTTTGAGAATATAAATGGAATCCTTAGTCATGAATGAATATTAGTCTATGTTTTTAATATATAAATGTGGCATGTTTTTTTTATTTTTTTGTCCAATGACAGATCTACTATGTCAATTATGTATAAATACTATTCACAATTTTTTGGCATATATATCAATGCAATTTGTAGGGAAAACCCTATGAATAGAAATTTGCACTCATTTTTTCTCACATAACTTCTATACAACTATTATCATTAGAACCAAAGCAATATTGAATAATAGTGGAAAAAATAGCCACAATGTATGAAAGAAATCTTAAAGATGATAGATTCTTCTCAATACCCACTATATAGGTGTAAAATGATAAAACAGAATCCTGTAAAATATATTTTCATTCATTTCATTACTTATGAATTTGTATTTATAGGAAACATTGGTTACTCATAGAAATCAATTTGGATACTCCAAAGATTTATTTTCAAGATTCATTGCATGGATACCTAGCCAAACTAACATACTTGATGATTTATATCAATTTGTATCACATTATATGAATAATTTGGAAAATAAACTTCCAATTATACTTTTTATATAATGTTTCAATGGAAAATATGTTATGTTTGGGTTTTGTTTAAATATCATCAAAATCATGGCATGTGGATATTCCATGAGCACAAAAATCATATCAACATCTCAAAATATATACGTATTAGGGTATATATAATAACATTCCACTATTAAAAAATATATCAAAACAAATTAATTATTTTCCTCAATATTTTTGTGGTGTTAAGGATAAACTAATGGTAAATATTGTGGTTATTATGTATGAACAGCTATGAAAGATATCATATTACATCAACAAACTATTATCCCTAAAAAGGTGTATTAAATTATAATTAATATCACATTCAAAATATTTACCAAAATTTTTATTAATTTATATTTTTAAAGTCAACGATACTCATATTTATAAGAAGATATTGATTTATTTAGAATTGAAAGGGCAGAATACATGGTGTCAGATTGTATACAGAAACCATGAATAGGTAACATCATACTACCTATTTAGTTAATTTTCTCAACATTATATCTAGCATTTTAAGTTATTTTCATTATTTTTTTATCTAATACATATTTTATTAATTTTCATAATGATCATGAAAATTATGATACACTCAGGATGAATTCATGTACTATGATTATGTAAAAATATGTATTATGTACTCATAGTGATGGAGTTTCATTTTTATTTTTTATGCATTCAACATTCCAGATCATCTAATAACAATATTTTTAGATAGCCCCAAATATTGAATGCATTAAAGAATAAAAAAGACACTGTGCGATGTTTAGTAATCAACCAGAACTTTATATGGTACATGATATTCCCTTCATGACTAAAATTTTATCTTATTAGTTTAAAATTGAAAATTTATTTTAAAATAAGAATTATATACTCAAAATTGAGAAAACAAATTCAAACTATTTTGATTCTTTAGGAAAATAATTCATAAGTCATTTGTGAGGATTAGGAATCTACCACACCATAATCTAATACATGCTGGCACTGGTATGTCAAAGAGAGTAATATATTTGGCGGGGAAAAATTATATTAAATAAATTATGAAATATGTAAATTTTATACTCTTTTTTAATGTATAAATTAAGGGTTTTTGAACAAGTACTTAATTTTAGGTAAATACATTTTATTCTAAAAACATTTTTTTCTTAAAAAATTGTTTTCTTGATTTTTATGAGTGATTATTATAATAAATTTGAGAAAAATATGTAAATTTTATATTATAAAAATATTACTATTAGTTAAATTATCATATGAAAATAATTTTTGGGTGAATTTTTCGTACTTATTTGAAAATATTAATTTTCTAGTGAATAGTGAAAAACCTAGATTTTTTTAAAACAAACATTTCATTTATATTGAAAAGTACCTTTTAAATTTTAAATTTATTTAACATTAAATTATGTACTATTTTTTATATATAATTTAATTAATTAAATTTTAATCATTTGTTATACCTTATAATGGTATAAATACATTTTTGAGCTTAGAAATGCATTTTTACATGAAAATTATTTTACATTGTCTTTTTGAGTTTAATTTAAAATTAAACACTAAAAATTATATGTTTTAAATTTTGAAAAATGTATTCCATATTTTTAATAAGTGGGTCAAGATTTAGTAAATATTTCCCTTTTATTTTTGGTCAAAATTAATAGTAAACTTATTAAATTTATTACCATAGTAAAGGGTAAATAAGATAATTTGTGTTAGAAATAAAATGATAAGAAATATAAAATAACCCAAAAAATTACCTAAATATTATTTTATGAGTATATATTGACCATAATATTCCAAGGGAAATTTTACATCCATTTTTGGCCACATGTATGAGATTATGACCACCATAGTATATTATTTATTAAAAATTCAAACATGTAACACTCTTGCTTTTAATGAGAGTAAATTTTTTAAAATGGTTTTATTAAAAGGATATTTTTTACCTATATATACTATTTTTAAATATAAAATATTTATCTTAATTTTGTTGATATATTTTTATTTTCTAATAATTAAATAATTATTTTAAATTCTAACCCAATGCTGGAGCAGTAATTATATAATTAATGGAATAATCAAATATATGATATTAAAACTATTAAAAGTAATATAATTTGAGATATTTATGGTGGTTGATGAATTATATTGATGAACATAAAATTTGTAGGTTATAGAAAATTTTTTAATCATGTTTTACGTGTTTTATTGATCTTTTTATAGTAAATGTAATGTATAGAATCAAAATTGATAATAATGATATTTTGTAGGATTGATATTTTATTAATTTATTTAAAAATAATAAAAATATTACATAAGAACAAAGGGGAAAATATTTGTTCAGAAAATTATTCCCCTATTAATTTTTAGTTCATTTTTAAGTATTTGTCTCTAGATTATTCTTATTATATTTTAATATTTTGAGAAATTCTAAAAGTGCCCCTCACATTAATTATAAATGTGAACCTCTTCCTTCACATATTTACACCAACATGAGATATATATATTAAATAACACCTAAACATTTATCTTATAAACATCCTTATCGATGTTTTATAGGTTATTTCACTACCAAAAGGCTAACCCTAGATCTCTTTATAAGAGATTTAAAGGAAGACCACCGAAGAAGAGGTAATTGTCTTTACAAACTCTTTTATGTTTATTTCTTCTTCTACTTCCTATTTATGTGTTTTTTCCATCATAAATTAATATATCCAATGTAATATATATATATATATTGATAAATACTTTTTTACTATTATGATACAACCATATTCCACCTTTTATACATCCTAAAAAAATGAATGCACCACACATTCGTACGTACGACTTACCTTCTCCATGCAGTGATGTAATTTGTTTTTCATCACTAATTTACGTGGATACTTATAATGATGGGAAAAAATGAATTTATATGATATTTATATAATTATTAACTTCATTTTAATGATTAAAACTTGATTAATGTATAAGAAATGAAACTATCTAACCAAAACATACAAGAAAAATGAAGCATTTACCATAAAAATAATGATTTTGACAACAAATTAAAAATAAATGGGTGATAAAATATTATATGTAAATCATATATGGTATGAAATATTTTTTTGGTTGTTTAATTTATTTATAATAAATATATAATTATATTAAAATAGGTTTAAATATGTACATAATAAACAGAACCCGAGGGAAGGGTTTCCCATCTCACTTTTACTTCTATGAGATAAATCCTATATTCCCAATTTATTTATTTTATATGTTGTATATACATAAAATTTGATATATTATATCATTAACCCATTTTTATTCATGTTATTTAAATTTTTATTTGATGTTATTTCTTTCATGGGTCTTACTTTTCAATAGATATCTATGTGAGAAGGGGTTCTTTCACAATCTCGTCATTTTTCAAGATTATTTATTTTTAAGTCTGAGTTGAGGAATATTTCTATTCTAAAAACAAGATTTATAAAAAAACTATTTTTTTAATATTCTACAGTTTTTTTTAAATTAACTTTTAACCATGTTGTATGTTTTACAAAAGGTTTAAAATTTAATATTACTATATTTTTATAGAAAATTCACTTTTTGACTTTATTACAACGTGTGAATGTAATATATTGGTAACATATATATAATGAATGAAAATTATTTTCATTATAGAGCCTCAATTATTTGAATATTAATTTAAAATTTTAAAATGTTCTTTTCAAAGAAATTTTTCTATTTTATAATTTTGGAACTTTTTGAAAATAAGTGATTTCAAATTGAAAAATGGTATTTTCCTCTATAATATTTCAATGATATTATTAAAGTGTTTTCGTATATGTATAAATAAGTTATCTAATCTTATTCATTATTTAGTTTGTTCGCTTATGATTCCATATACCATGTTTTATTAAATGGTTTATGATCAGGTTGACTAGGGATGTACTATTTTGAATCCATTAGCTATATTATGTGGGATAGTTTATGATTATTATTATTAATTGAGGAAACTAATAAAATTTCATATTTTAATTTAAATAGGAATGTTTATTATTATTATGATTCACCCTTTCCATATAAATAATTCATTGGACTAAGTAAGTGATAGGTAGGGTATGCTATAGTCCCCCGAAGCAACGGTAGGTCTCTTGAGACAAACTAGCTTGGGTATTAGTTGAGGCCTTACCCATTTATATAAGATATTTTGGCACAAGGACTCAAAATCGGGTTTATGAAATTATAAATTATTCATTCCATTATGATGATATTAATTATTGATGTCCATGTGATTATTCTATTATTCATAATAACCATGAATAATTTCCAAGATCATTTTATTATTTATATGAAATTATTTTTTCATCATTTATTCTTACCATACTATTTTTCATGTTCAAGATATTGATTAAATGGATTTTTTTAGTTATTTAAATTTCTCAATTTATTATGAATTATTTATTCATGATAGATTCTGATTTACGCATGCCCTTACTATGTATTAGTTCTCACCAAGTTCTTATGTTTCCTTTCTCTAGTATGTCATATAGTATATTATATTTGATATGTAAGGATATGTTAAAGTGAATAATTATGAACGTGCATAAAATACTATGTTGTATTTTATTTTTTCAATTGTGATGTGTAATTCAAGTAAGTATATATTTTACCAAAACTACTAAACTATTATCTCTTTTGGGATGCAATTCCTTGTAACTACTACCAATGTAATAAAGTAACTAATGAATCTAGGATACTAGAGTTGGTGTCATTATAGTCAGTATCATAGGAATTTAAGTTGAAACATTTTGAAATATATTTTGCATGACATTGATTAGATAATGTATCCTTATAACAAAATTGGGAACAATTCCCAAAGGAACTAAGATTTTTAATTAATGATTGATAATACCTAAATTTTCAATTTATGTTAAGGGTTTAACAAGTTTATAGATTATGAATTGTGCTTCATAATGCTATGATCTAAAATATTTTATTATTATTTTTATAAGTAGAGCCCATTAGAATTAATGGGAACTATATCAATGAATGTAATCCATCTAGGGATTTCACTCCTGAGCATGATAATGACACAAGAGCTGGAGATGTGGGTGGAGCATTATTTGAAATTAGAGATGAGAAATTATATCAATATTTAGACAGCTGACTTAGGTTATGAGAAATAAAATTTACCATATGGATTATCCTACTGATTCACAATGTAGTGGAACAATGTTAGACTACTTTATGCATCAGAAACCTCGATCACTCATTGGAACTACAAATCAATTTGGATTTGAGTAATGTATAAGTTTCTTAGATAAGATATTTCTATAATTGGGAAGTAATGAAATGTAGAAGGTTTTCATGATAGTTAATCCTCTCTCTTAAGAGGTAGATAAATTGTTTTGATTTATTTTAAAAAATAAGGATATGGAAGAAATAGATATAACAAAGTGTAAGTATTTTACGGATCTTTTCATCAAAAAATATTTTCCTCAAGAACAACCAGAAGATATAGAGATACAATTCATGAGTTAGATAAAAAATGATGAAGAAAAGGATTATAAGTATAAATCTATCTTTATAAGGATAGAAAAGCATGATATAGAATATATATATAATCCAAAGAGTAAGATTGATCATTTATTTAATGGGATTAAAACAATACTTAAAATGGAACTTGCATCCCAAAATTAATCATCCCATGTGTACATAGTATCATGTGTTATCAAGACATAGAAATAATTCTTCATTCCTTGGATTCTTGAAATAATTCAAGAGAATAAAATTATGATTGAAAAAAATTGATTAAGGGATGGATGGAAATAAATATTTCCTCACATTTAATAATTGTTGAATGAAATACCAAAATTCTTTCTTGAAAGGAATGGGATTTTACTAAAAGTGTAGAGACGATGGCCACCAAGATCGTTATTTCATAATAAATAAAGAAATTACCGATGTCCAATGCTTCAATAGTAAGAATATATGGCACTATGAAATTGAATTCCCCAAGTTTAAAGGGAATATAACTCAAAAGAATAAGTATCAAGGTTAAGAATATTCTATTACAACTTCCGAAATGTAATGAATAAAGTATTTGTGTTTTTTGATTCATCAATTTTTTTTCAAAAGTATATTATCAAAGTAATTATAGTTATAATAAAAACGAAATGTAAAAGGATTTTAATCGAGTAAAAATCATTTAATAATTTGAAAGAATATGTTGAATGGTACTGAAAACCAAGAAAAATGATTATTGATAAAGTAATGGGAAATATAACCCTTAATCAGTTCATTATGTGGAGTTAATAATGTTTATTTTGGATAAAGAAAATATTGATGTTAATGAAGAAAACGAGAGAGTATAAATCACCTTGGAAATGATTTTTTGATTTGAGGAAAGTTCTATTTGTAATGGAGTTTATTTAATTTTGTGATTTAGGGAATATACAAAATTATATGATATTTTTTTAATGAGAGAGTAAATTTTTTGAAGCATTAATCTTCTCATTATTGTTTTACAGAGATTCAATTTATTACCATATTTCAATAAAATATGAGATCAAGGTATTTACATGTTATGAGCCGCTTTATTGGGGATTAGTCATAAGTTGATATTGGAAATTTAGTGACCTTATTACTAGATTTTTCTTTTTTAGGAGCCTTAATATTGATTATATATAGAATGGATTAACTATAACATGGGATATTTTGGTTTGTGGTTAAATTATGATATATCATCTTGGATAAAATGTGATAACTATTTTGGTTTTGATAAAAAAAATTAGAGGTCGAAGGAATGTCGTATTAATCATTTTATTCATTAAAAGTTATTTATGAATGAAAAATTCATCTTTGATATCCATTTTCTATTGTAAGTGATGATGTGTAAATAGATCTATATAGAACCGAAGGATGAGATCATTCATACAAAATAGGAAGGATCCAATAATTTTATTTTTTGAATTTATTTATATAGATAGTAAAACAATCCATCTACTTCACCAATTGAACTTGAAAAAAAATATTTGTTTATGTTTCTTACAAATAGATATATGGCCTTTTAATGCATTATATATTTATTGTTTCATGATGGTAACATTTCTCATGACCATGTTATCTATAATTATCTATTAACACTTGGACATTCGTATTCTCTTCCATGTATATATTTTCACACCACACTAATTTTATCCTATTTGAAAACCAAGTTCTTTAGTGACCATCACATTTCCATTTTCCAATTTTTAATAGGATGTTTTATTAATACTTTTAACAATGTGGGATTTCCAAAAATGAATTTCCAAATTTAAAACCCCTTTTTTACAACAACAATATTAAATTGTGAGGATAATCTTTTTTGATGTAGGGGAGAATATAATACCCTGATATTTTCAAATAACACAATGTTCAATAACGTAGAAGATACACAACACCGAGCATAAATGATAAATGAAATATTATTATGTAATTATTATAAATTATTGGATAAATTTTAAGATATTTCTAATATTAAAAAAAATTATGAAATATATAATTTTTCTTCCCATTTTTCATTCATTATTTAATTATTTGTGAATAATAACTTACTTTTTGTAAAGTCATTATATTCTTCAAAAACATGTTTTCTCCAAAAAAATTCATTGTTTTTATGAGCGAATATTATAATCAATTTTTGAACCATATATTAATTTTGATTTATAAAATTAATATAATATTTTAAATAATCATATTGAAATTATATTTGGGTGTGTTTTTTGATATGTATAAAAAGATTGATTTTCCAGTGAGTAGTGAAAAATACCAATTTTCATAAAACTGTCATTTTCATTATTTAGAAAGTACCATTAGTATTTGAATCCACCAGGTCTTCATCAAAAAATGGAAAATTGGAAGAAATGGATCAAAAGAGGGGAAGAAGTAGAATCACTAAACCCATGTCTCTAGAATAGTTATGTCTGAGGGAGAAGTACATCCAAATGCTAATTCAACGCGCTCCGCAATCTGAATGGGAGTCGGCGGATCCGGATGAGTTCTCAGAAGTTGGTGGTGGTGACGTCTCTGATGCTTTCTGATATATGATGTTGTGAGGCCAATTGTTTGACTTCTTTCTTTAATTTTTACCTTATAATCTATTTTTATTAATAGATTTCTGGGGGACTGGGCACTCACCCTAGTCCCACGCCTTCCTTGGTAAGTGCATTTTGGGCATAAAAACATATTTTTTTTAAGAAAATAGATTTTTTTGGGTTTTTCAGGGTTAATTTTATATTAAATTCTGAAAATAATATGTTTTGAAATATTAAAAATGGATTAATTATTTAGAATCACTTTTCAAATTTTTTTTAGATATTTCTCTTTTATTTTTTGTCAATATGAATTGTAAACATAGTAATTTTATTTCCATGGAAAAGGGATAATAGTGAAATTTAGGTTAAAAATAAAATGATAAGAACCATAAAATAACCCAAAAGCATACATAAATCATCATTTATTGTTATTTATCAACTATAATCATATGAGAGTCAAATTTATGACCTTTATTGGCAACATGTATGAGATTGTGACTTTTATACTATTTTACTTATTTAAAAGTCAAACATCTCACACTCATATTTGAAATAATAGTAATATTTTTAATATTCTTTTATCCAAAAGATATGTTAGAATATAAATATTATTTTTCAATATAATTTATTTATCTTCATCAAGGTTATTTATTTTTAAAATTTATTAAATAAATAATAAATTTAAATTCTTACACAACGTCAATGAAGTAATTATTTATTTAATAGAATAAGTAAATAAATGATATAAAAAAGGTACAAGTAATATAATTTGAGATATTTATTGTGAAAAAAAAATTATACAGATTAAAATTACTTTTTTATGATATAATAAAATACTTTATTTTAATTATACTTATTACATTGATGTTTTTAATGTGAATGTAATGAATTGTATCAAAATTGAAAAAATTATATTTAATGGGATTAATATTTTATTAAATTATTTATAAATTATAAAATATTATATAAGTATAAAGAGGACAATATATGTTCTATAATTTCATCCAATATGCATTTATATGCCATTTAAAAACATTTTTATCTTTAATAGTCTTATTAAATTTTAATATTTTGAGAAATTGCAAAAGTACCCATGACCTCAATTATAAAAGGTGATCCTTCTTTCCATTATTTATTGTTATTTGAGCCATATTTCTCAACAAATACCAAATAATTCATATTATAATAATCCTTATAAAACTTATTTTGGCTCTAGTAATTCCAAATAACAGACCATAGACCCTTTAAAAAGATATCTAAAGGAGGTCCACTGAAGAAGAGGTAATTGTCATTACGAACTCATTCGTGTTTATTTGTTCTTATACATCCTTTTTATATGTTGTTTCCATAAAAACATAATAAATAATATATCATATATATGATAATATGATATTATTATAATTATACAAACAAATTCAACATCTTATCCATCCAATGAAAAATGAAATCCCTGCACGTGCATACGTACGAATTACTATCTCCACACAATGATGTATTATTTTTTCATCACCACATTACTAGATGGCGGTAATGATGGAAATAATGTATATATATGAAATTTTTATCATTTTTATCTTTAATTAATTTATGAAAAATCTATCAAAGTATAAATACAAGAATTACTGAACAAAAACATACATGAAAAACGAAATAGCTACCACCCAAAATAGTTATTTTAACAATGAATTGATAATAAATGAGTTATAAAATATTGTAGGTAAATTATATATGGAATTATATATATTAGTATAGTTACATAAAATTTGTATAATAAATATATATTTATTATACAAGAGGTTCAAACATGTATGAATGAAATAAATCCTAAGGTAAGGGTTTCTCATCTTGCTTTTACTTCTGTGAGACATATCTCATATTCACCACATATTTATTTAATAGTGGTGGACTTTATTCTCATTATATATATAATATCATAAGTATATTTTTATTCATGGTTTTTAAATTTTTTTTGAATTTATTTCTTTGATTGGGCTTACTATTTAAAAGACACCCAAGTTGTAAGGGTTTATTGAACAATCTCATCATTGATTTGGATTGTTTTTTTAAGTCCCGAATAAAGAATATTTATCTTACACATTAGTGATTTAGAAATATTATTACAAAAATATTTTTAACCTTATAAAATTATTTCTAAATTCATTTTTACCCATGTTTTACGTTTTTACAAAATGTCTTAAAATGAATCTTCCTATCGTTTTCTGAATAAGGTAGTTTTTTATTTTCTTACCAAAGTGTGAAAGGAATATTTTTTCTAATAAATAGATGAAAAAATTAATTTTCTTTGAGAAACTCAATTATTCGAGTCTGTACATAAAATTTTATATTGTTTTTTGAAATAAAATGTTTTATTTTATAATTACACATTTTAAAAAAATAAGTGATTTCAAAGTGAAATATGTATTTTCCTCTTGAATTTTTCAATGATCTTATTAAAGTGTTTTTGTATATGTCAATATCCCTTTTGAATATTTGGATTCATTGAGTTTTATCACTTATGATATCATATAAAATATTTTATTAATTGGTCTATGATCAATTTATTAGAGGATATACAATTTTGAAACCATTGGCCATATTACTCTGGGTTATCTATGATTATAGATACTTATTAAGGAAGTTATTAATATTAAATATTCTTATTTCAATATCAATGACTATGTTGATTATGTTTCAACCCTTTCATATTAATAATTCATTTTAATTAGTAATTGATGAGTAGGGGCCACTATAGCTCTTAAATGCATTGTTAGTTCATATGAGACAAACTAGATGGGGTATTGGGTGTGGCCTTACCAATTTATATATGATTTATTAGAAAAAGTCCTCGATGGTTTTGTTATACAGATATCCTGATTTTTCAAACATTATCACATGGAAATTACATCGTTTTAATGATAAACAACAGAAATGTATTACATGACTAGGATAAAAAGTTTTAATGTCTTTTTAAAATTAGGATCAAACATAATATTTAAAAAATAAAACATAATCCTTTATTTAATTTCATCTTCTCTATATTCTTATTGGCCTTTGAATTCTCCTTAGTACAAGTAGTCACTTGAGGATATACATTTAGAATGGGTTGACCTACAATTCAATTTAGAGTATAGATAATAACATGAACTAACATAAAATATGGTGATCATAATCATAATATCATCATTAAAATAATGAGAGGATTAATTAAGAAAATAATTGGAATGTGGAAATGGATAAAAATGAAAAATCTTGTCTTAGTGGTCAACTTCCACACATAGTTGTGAACAAAGATATAATTTTGTTAATTTATATTTCACTTTTCTCATGTGATACATAATATTAACCAATCAATTGGAGAGATATATAATTCCATTTTCAACCGTCACATCATAACATTTAAATTGTTCTATATAATTCTGAGTGCACCTGTGACATCATAATATGTACATTTTCAGGAATTCCATATAGAACATATATCAATATCTAACATAAAATAACCAATGTAATGTAATGATATTTATTTAATAAAGAATAAATTCTTAAAATTTTGGTTCCCAAATGAAATAGGTAATATGATACTTCATATAAGAATCATCAATGTTGAGTGAAGAAGAAACAATCCAGATTAATAAAAGGTTTGTTTTTTTGAAAGAAGAGTTATTTTGGAAAACATTATCCTTGACATAAACTCATGTATAAAACATTTTTATCACAAAGAAATAATATAATGTAGAATAATATTTATTTAATCAATATCCATAAGGAAATTGGGGTTAAATATGGAAATCCTATTGAAAGAGATTTGTGTTCAAGAATTCTCTTAACCTTATATTGGAATGCCTTCTCCACTTTAATATCCTACATAATCAAATTAGATTCATTAATTTACAACCCCAGAACACTTTATAATTTAAGTTCATTCATTATGATTTTATTAAGTTCATTATGGTCCTTTTATGAGTTATAGAGTTTATTTTAATCATTCGAGAGTGTTCGTTTTCTTAGTTTTCACGATTGGTTCATTTTTATACATGAATAGTTTGATAATTATAAACAAGACTATTAAAATAAGGAATGGATGTTATAGATTATAGTTCTTACATTAGTGATGACTCAATGAATAGTGTATTTAACATATAGTGAATATATACTATAAATTACAGTATATCACTATTCATCTAGAAATCATGTATTTTTGAAAAAATCCAAAACATTCACCTTAACTATTTTTAAAAGTATAGAATTAAAAAATTAAATCCATTTTATAAAAATAATTGTATAAATAGGAGTAATTTATTTTTTATTTAAAATCACCATTTACATGGAAATGATAGATTTTATAATTATAACAAATTTTATAAAACATTATAATATAACTTATGGTCTCATAAAATTATCATAAAATAACAGGACATAAATTTGTTAATTTATGTAAATATTTTTTGAAAAAAAATTCTTTATAATTATTAAATCAATCATGAAATTATAATTTAATATTTATGTGTTACCAAAATAGTAACATTTAATTAATTATTTTAAAACATTTATTTACATAGACTATGATATAATTAAACCATACATTCTTTTATAATATGCCTATATTTTATTTATACATTCATGGGTGAGGCTACTATTAATTTGGGTGAATTACTATTCTAAAGGGCAATATTACGATTCATAAGTTAATGTTAGAATTTCATCGGTATTGGTTCCTTAACTTCAAGGAATACTTCTTATTTAATTATTTATTCATTTATAAATCTTTTATTATGGAATCTCAGTGATTTTATGATATTTATACTGTATGAAATTACTATAAGAAGGGATAAATTCCATTGATAAACGTTTGGGTCATTACATTCTCCCCCTTTCAAAATTTCTCCCTCAATTTTTTTTACATAAACAGGGGAAAGTACTTATCTTTCATCCCCTATTACGATTCCAAAGTTGATTATTCATACTTATTGTTCCTCCAAAGCACTTTAAAAATGTGGTTCTTCTTGTTATATAGAATCTTATTTTTCTAGTCCAGAATCTATATTGGCTTCTACTTATATGAGATATCATCTTCTAGTCGTACTACCTCTGAGTTTAGTACATGTGATGGATATGGTGTGGACTTCCTCATGAGTGATACATGGAACACATCATGAAGTTATCTATATTTATTGTAATTTATGAAAATAGACCATGTCTCTTATTCAACCATGTATCTCAAAGGGCACAATGTACCTTGGGCATAGCTTCTTTTTCTTTCCAAACCACATGAATATCTTCCATGGTGATATTAGAAGTAAGGCGTTAACTCCAACGTCAAACTCTAGTTCCCTTCAACAGTTGTCAACATAGCTCTTTTTCAGACTTTGAGTAGCTTTGACATGTTTACAGATGGATTGAACCATCTCTGTCATTTATTTGACAAAATCATGTCCAAGTAGCTTTCATTCACCAACTTTATCAAAAAAGGATGGAGTTTAACAAGATCATGTCCAAGTAGCTTTCGTTCAACAACATTAATTCAGTACTCAAATCATGTTTAAGACTCCACCAAAATTAGGATTTGAACCTAGGATTACATTAAGATAAAATGAAGAGTAGAACCCCATGAAGTATCAAAGATTCTTTCACATATATCATTGCATGTAGGTTAATCAAGAGATCTTTCAAAATATCGATAAAGTGGTCTGTCTTGGTGAGTCAGTCCTCCATAACCCATATCACATTATTTAATTTGAATATCTTTTAGAGACTTGTTACCAAGTACCTAGTGACAATATCCCTTTTAAACATGGGTATATTCAATAGTTTTTTCATCCCTTTGGATGTTCTCTACTCTATATTAACTTGTTGTCATACCAAGTACCTTGATATATACTATAAAATCTCATTCTTCATGTTTTCCAACCAAAATTGTTCTTGGATATCACAATACATCTTGCTACTCCCAGGATAGATTGATAAAGATGAGATATGTGTATTGCCTAATAGTTCCTTCTTTGTCCTAGGTGATGATGGAACACATACCCTCTTTCCAAACTGAATCACACTATCATCCATGATTTAGAAATATTTCATTTTCCCTTCCATTACTGCATTAAATATGTTTTTTAAATCAGTATCATCCCTTTCTTCCTCATTAATATTCTATTGGATAGATGGTTGGTAAATCATTTAGGAAAAATAGGATGTACTCCCTATCATTAAGTTTTCCAAATACATACTTTTCATGTCCATGAAGATAAGGCCATTCTCAATCTGCAACATGGATAGAGTAGCATGTTATTTTATACATAGAGCATTTACTAACTTGTTTACCATTTCTAGGATGACATTTAATAGGGAAATTACAGTCTTTGATTAGATCTAAACACCCCCTTTTATTATTTTTGATATCATTTTGTGTGAATATAAACATTAGGCTCTTGTGATTGGTATATATGTCACACTTCTCACCATAGAGGTAGTTCCGCTAGATTTTCAGAGAAAAAATCACAACTTCAAGCTCTAGATCATGAATTTGATAGTTTTCCTCTTGTATTTTCTGCATCCATGATGCATAAGTTATCACATTATCATTTATCATGAGTACAAAACTGAACCCTTTCTTTGAATCACACTTTATATCAAAAAACATTATCAAATTTTTGGTATTGTGAATAAATTTATAGTTATAATTCTTCACTTTAGATTCATGAATCTTTCCTCACATTATTCAATCCAAAAAAACATTACACCTTTCTTTTTTAAATTTTCTATTAGGCAAAATAATTCTGAGAAATTTCTCTTAAAACATTGGTAGTACCCAGATAATCCAAGAAAACTATAGTTTTCGATGAAACTAATTGGTCTGAGACACTCCTCAATTTCTTTTTTTAAAGGATCCAAGAAATTCCTTCACTCATGGTCACATGTTCCAATAATTTTCTTGCAGCATCTATAAGTCACACTGGTTGGACTTGGAATTCAAATTCTCCTCCCTTAATTTTTCCAACACAAGCCTTTGATGTTCATAATTTTCCCCCATGATCAGGGACTACATGAGAATATCATTGATAATAACTATAATGAACTTTTCTAGGTAATGTATAAAGAATATATTCATCATATCCATGAAGATTACAGGGGCATTAGTAAGTCTGAAGGGCTTGACCAGAAACTCGCAGTGCCTGTAGCTTGTATAGAAGGAAGTCTTCTGAATATCTTCCTTATTCCCCTTTAATAAAGGATATCCAGAATGAAGGCCACCTTTTTAAAATTCTAAGATCCTTGTAACTGATTAAACAAGTCATCATACCTTGGATGATGGTACCTTTTCTTTATGGTGATCTAGTTGAGTTCCTGATAATTGATACACAACATCATTGATCTATACTTCTTCTTGATAAAGAGTACTAGCGCACCCCAAGGTGATGCAGTAAGGGATATGAACCCTTTATCCAAATGATAATGCAGTAGCTTCTTTTACTACTCTATTTTTATAGGGGACATCTTATAGGGACATTTTGAGATTATATTAGCTTTGGGTATGAGTTTTATTTATTATTCTATCTTATGATCTGAATGATGTCTGAGTAACTCTTCAAGAAATAAATCATTTAATTTCTATTCAATGGCAATTTCCGCTAGGTTGAAACATTCCTTTAACTCAAAAATTTGAGCAAGGAATGATTCTTTATATGGAATCAATACCTACACTATTGACAGCTTTTAAAAAATAGATTCATGATCTTCCTTGCATTAGTAGAGTATGATGGGATTGTTTATAATATGAAAAGTTATTTCATTTTCATTCCAGTTTATATATGATCTATTTAACGAGAGCCAATCCAACCCTAGTATAACATCGATTTCCACCAAGTGTATAGGAATTATAACTTTTATGACATAATATTCATGATCTACTTCACCAGTAGTGATGGCCTAATCCATTCCTTGATCCATTGTCTTTGGTTGATGCTGACGCTAATTACCCTCGATGATTGAAGGTTTAGTGCAATAAATTTCATAATTCTTTTTTATCCCTAAAGATGTAGCAATGAACCATTGGTGGTGTTCTCTTTTCAACCACCACATTGTACTAATTTATCATTTTTTCGACATTCATTATCTTGGTGGCCTTCTCTGCCAAATATGATGTATTTTACTATCCCTTTGAGGCAGTTCCATGATTCCTCTTCCCACGTTTTTTTACATGTTTGTGGTTATGTTTTCTTTCCATATTTCTCATTATATCCATTGTCTTTAAAATATATCTTTCGTTTCATATCACTATTGACATGTAACCATTATCCAAACTCCATCTCCACTTGTAGAGAACATCAAACAAATTCTTCATAACTCACAAAGTCATGAATTTCTAGATCCTTTCATAGGTGTGATTTTATGCCACTAAAGAATCTATCAATTTTTCTATAATGTTTTATAACAAACCCCAAAGCATACCATGAATGCCTTGTAAAATTTTCTTTATAGGTTATGATAGATTCTTCTTATCTTTTCTTCAGATATAGAAATTCTATCTCCAAATCTATTCAATGAGTTCAAGGGACATACTTATTAAGAAACATTATCTTAAAGTATTCCCACTATATCTCTTCAATTTTAGCCTTCATCTTGGAGTTCTTAATAAAATCCCGCCATTGATTCACCACTTTATCTTAATGATCAATGACCATATTCCCATTATCTATATTAGAACAGTGAATCATAAAAAAATATTCTCCATTTAGTTGAACCACTATTTTGTGACTAGTATATCATAATATCCACTAATTTTGGTGGTCATTACCATATAAAACACTCAATAGGTAGTTTCTCCCTCTAAAGTGAAGGTGGGAATTTCACATTATTCAATATAATATTTATAACCTAGGAAATATGGATAAGAATCACTATGAAACCTTGAAAACAACCTCCCAAAGAATTGGGGATGGAATTTTGGTAACCATTTTATTGTCCCTCGCTTGGGTTGTTTACCTAGTTTCTCATAGTTCCCTCCATTTTATAAAATAAAAAAGGGTAGTACAAAATATAAGTCACAAAATCGTGATTAAAAAATCTATTCCTTTCTATAATTAACTATAAAGGCATATCTTGTTGGTTACCTATGTTTAGAATTTTCTAAAGAAAACCATCATGGGTTATTAATTTTACTTAGTCTCATGTGAAGGGGTTTCACTATGGTTCTTTAATCCTAATTCCTAAATTAACTAAAGGGTGCTCTGATAGCAGCTATAGAGACCCTTAATTTTCTTACATTATTATATGACTACTAAATAATTATAATGATAAACAACATAAAATAATTACATGACCAGTATAAAAAGGTTTAGTGTCATCGAAAAATTATGGATATACATAACATTTAAAAAATAGAACATAATCATATTTTTAATTATTTTTTCTCAGGATTCTTATTGGACCATTATTTCTCATCAGTATAAGTAGTCACATGAGGATATACATTAAGAAAGGGGTGATATTAAAGAATAATAATTGGATAGATAAGAATAGGAAACAATATAACAATTGGAGAGGATAGTCATAAAATCCTAATTATAATCATAAGAGGAATAATTAAGAAAAGTCTTGGAATGTGGAAATGTTTAAAAATGAAACATCAGGTCTTAGTAGTTAACTACCAAAGATAGTTCTGAACAATGATTGCATCATGTTCATTCATATTTTACTTTTCTATTGAAATAAATCACATTACCCATTGAATTGGAGTGCTATATAATTCTAGTAACATCCTTTAAATCATAAAATTTACATTGTGTTATATAATTTCTGGCACACCCATCACATCATAAAAGTTAATTTATCATGCATGCCACATAGAACAGATATTAATATTATACATAAAATAACACATTTACTGTAATGGGATCCATTTAATAAAGAATAAGTTCATAAAATTTATTTCCCAAATTAAATAAGGAATAACATACCTGATATAAGAATCATCATCCATGAGTGATGAAGAAGAAATCTCGAGAAGTAAGAGCTGTGTTTTTTGAAAAAAGGTTTTTTTTGAAAAACATTGTGTTTGTCGTAAACTCAAGTACAAACTATGTATATCCAAAAAGGTAAGATAATGAAAAATAATTTATATATAAGCAATATCCATTCTAAAAATGGGTTGAAATAGGTAAACCCCAAAAAGGAGAGCTGGGTTCGATAATTCCCCTTACCTTATGTCTAAATGTATTATTCACTTTAAAATAATATATGATTACATTAGATTTACTAATTGACAAATAAAAATCTTATTATAAATTAATTTGAATCATTATGATTTTATTAAGTCCATTTTTGGTTAATTTTATGAGTTATAGAGTTTAATTTCATCATTTGGGAGTGTTCATTTTCTTTATTTTCATAGTCGGTTCACTTGTATACATGAAATAAAGTTCATGTAAAATGAAGATAAATATAAAAAATTGTTATTATAAGTTATAAATGATAATATAGAAGTTTAAATTATTTTATCATGAAATAGGATATATATTATGAGGGTGATTTATTTTATACAAGTTCAAAATGATCATTTTATATTAATTTTGGCGGGTTTTCGATCAGAATGATCTCATTTTAATTTATAATGTAGTATTATGTTTATAAGTTATTTATAGAAAATGAAAAGAGTTAAAACATATACATTAATATATATTTTGACCATTATAATAGATTAATTAACATCTTTGATGGTGTACAAGGAAAATTAAATTGCATCGCCCATAATATCGGTAAATTGAAACATCACGGGCAATAATTTCATTTTTAGAATAAAAGAGACCAAGGGAGGAGTTTAATGATGGATATACAATTAAAATGATAAAAATAACTTATATAAAAATTATTAAAGTTATCATTTCATTTGGATTAATGAATGTGAGTAGAAGAGAAGAATATCAAAAATATTGAAATGAAATTAAAAGAAAAAGGAAGAGGTTTTTACCACAAAGATTTATCCTCCTTGAGAACCTCTAGAGAGAAATGGTTTTATTATTTTGAGGATACCATGAACTCTTGGAAGGGATATAGGGTCATGGGTAGAGTATTGGGAATAATTTTTAAAAGGATAAAATCTTGTGAGGTGTGAGGGGATGAGGGTGTGAGGGGTGGTATTTATAGTGGAAGAGTGGTTTGTTTTCTGATTATTGTAATAATTAGTTTATTACTTTGGCTCAAGAATATGAATAGTTTGAGCATAATCACACAAAATTATTAACATAAGGAAGGTATGTTTGATATTATGGTTCTTTCATCAGTGATAACTCAATGATTTTTTATTTAATATATAATAAATATATACCGTAAATTACTATATTTAACTATTATCCAAAAATTCATGAACTTCAGAAAACATCCCAAAAAATCACCCTAAACATTTCTCAATGTGTATAATTGAAAAATTGACTCCATTTTATTAAAATAATTTTCCAAATTTGAGTAATTTAATTTTTATTTAAATTCATTTTTAACTTGGAAAATGTAGATTTTAAAATTATAACTGATTTTATAAAACATTAAAAAATTACTTATGGTCTCATAAAATTATCATTAAATCATAAAAAATCAAAATATTAATTTTTAAATATATTTTATGAAAATAAATTTTATTTTAATTTAATAAATTAACAATAAAAGTTTAATTAAATATTTATGACTTACAAAAATACCAACAATTAATTAATAATTTTGAAAACAATTATTTACTTATAGTATGATATAATTAAACCATAATTTAATTTATAATATGCCTAAATTTTATTTATACTTTCATGGGTGTGTCTACTATTTATTTATCTAAAATACAATTCATAGGAGTCATATTAATATTTCTATGGTCAAGTTAATATTTAATCGATATTCATACCTTAACATCTAGAAATAATAATTATTTCGTAATGAATCATTTGTAAAAATTTTATTATATACTATAAGTGATTTTATAAGATTTATAATATATGAAATTACTATAATAATGGAAAATTCAATTTATAAAAGGTTGTTCCATTACAGATTCAGATATCTGGTATTATTCATTCCATCCTGATGAGATTATTAATTAATATCCTTGTGAGTATTAGATTAGTTATAATATCCTTGGCTAAGTTATAAGCACATGTAATTATTTTTATATAATTAATTGTTCATCATTTATTCCAACCATATTATCCTTCGTGTTTGTGATATATATTAAATAGAATATTTTTTCAGTTATTTACCATTCCATATTGACTATGTGATTTCCCAAACCAGGATACCCATCATAGGGTTCCAGGGCCCGGTTGTCAACAAAGCGTCAAGTGTATCTCCAGAACGCCATAGGTATCTGACAAGCATTGGGGGCCTAAGGTCTGTCTATGATGAGACTATTACCTCATTACTAGAGTTTAGCACAATTAATAAATATAGTAATAGGTAAATATTTGAAGCAATAAGACAATACAATTAGAATAACAAAACCATAAAGGATTAATAATTAACCAAAAAACTAATAATTAGATACAAAAGTTAATGATACATTTAAATTCTATGTAAATTTGGAAAACATGGATACAAGGAAGTTGGCAAGACCAGCTATACAAAAATATAAAAAATGGATCCAAAAACAACTCAAGGATAATGATCTTCAATCGAGTCATCTGCTACCCAACTCCATCCTAATGAAATCCAGCAATCAAGAGTCCAAAGTAGGACACTTCCCATTGTAAACACCATCATTCATGTAATATACCCTAGTAGCAACGTAATCCTAGATAAAGTGTAAGATAAATCATAGTTGGCCACCACCAATGGATTCAATAACACCCAATCTGTGTAATATAAACTGAAACAATGTATAAAATCATGCATATATAAATGTAAAGCAGTACATCAACATAAATAACCAAGTATTTGCTTCATCTTTAGGTCATATTTGAAAATGTGATCATTTAAACTATTAATTATATTCCACATTATATATTTAAGTTGTGTGATATATAACCATCTCTAACATTCTAAAAATATTCTAATTTCGAAAGGATTCTGTATATAATAAGTAATTCTATAATGATAATTATAATGTAAGTGATCCAAGGTTATTACCAATGAATTTATGACCTCATTGTTCGCACCAACTCAGGTAGTAACTATAATATAGATAAAGGTTTAAGAGTATAATCAAAGTGGGAAATCCAAAGGATTTTTAAAATATTAATTCAATATGTGTCCAAAGATCTCATTTGAGGTAAAATAGGTATGAAATTAATGGGAGCGATTGGTGTAACCCTGGATCATAATGTCTATAGAAATCACTATGTATTTAAAGATTATATCCAAAAAATATTGTAAAATAAATGGATGGATCCTATAGTGTCATACAAGCCAACCACTAATAGATAAAGATGGGGATCCAAGGTGGGTCATACCCTTGGAAACTAGTATTCATTAATCATAAGGCAACCACAAGTGCTCAAGGAATTCCATTAGGAATACAAGGTGGGATCGAGTTTAACAACTCCTACAATAATTTCAATTTTCAAACTCAAGTAGGCCCCTTATACATTAATCATTAATTATTTAAGTCTTTTAAATACTTATTTAAATAAACAAGTCAAATACGTATGTTACACACCTTTCATTAGTGTGACATGGTTTAAGTAAATGCTACCATTTAATAATTCCTATAATAGTTATTCAATTAATTTCATTCACTCAAGAACCTTCCATTATTCATGGAAAGGTATTCTATGTATGTGATACCGAGTCAATATTTTACATTTAATTAGGACAATTCATATAAATATTATACTTTCCAATTTAACCTTGTAAAGATTCATTTATCATGTTTGAGAACTTACCTTAGGAGGGTCTGGTGATAATAATACATGTTCAAGAAATTAACAATTCATTTATATAATTAAATACTTAACATTAAAAAGGTCAAAAAAATGGAACACCTGTACAATTGTACAGATAAGTTATAAAAGACACTAGAAGCATAAATATATAAAACACCCTACATGGATTGGTCTTCATTGAGGTTATAACCTCCAAAATTGGATAACATTTAAGAAAATGGTTTTATAATGTCGTTATAATTACAATAAGCATGGAATATGAATATAATAAATCATTACTAATAAAATTAGGACACACAAAAGATAATATATAAAATAATGAAACATGAGGGATGGGTTCTAGATCACTTATGTCATAATTTTATGACTCTGCTTGTCCATTATTAAAATCCAGTTTGACCCAGATTAGAATAGATCTAGAAAACGGATCTAGAGCCTGAAAATATGAAATATGAGACTAAATCTAAATAGAATATTTTATGGATTAAATAATGAAAATGGATTAAAGGGAATTAATAAATTATCAGTATAGATCCAATGAGATTGACTATTCTTTGATCAAACTCCAGATGAATGAGATGTTAAATATCCAAGTTTACGCTTGAAGATGTCTCAAAAAGGGAGATGGTAGATCCTTCTACTTGTTAGAGAGAAAATGAGAGGATAAGTATTATGAAAATCATCATTAATGTTATTTTGATAAAATGTCCCAAAAATATGGTTTTTAGGGTTTGGACGCACGGTTTAACAAACTGTGCACCAACTATGAGACATCTACTATAAGGAGGGGCATTTCGAATAGTTAGGATATACAGTTAGATAAATCGTTTTCCAACCATGAAAAAAACATCTAAAACAATTTATATAGTTTTTTCATAGACCTGTGGGACCAAGTTTATTGTTTGGGAAAACCATGTACCCTACTTCACACCACTCTCTAGCCTCACATGGTGAGATTTATCCATACAGCCCGCTCCACACTGTTTCTGCAAACCATGAAGATAGAATATTTCTCCAAAACATCTCTGTTCTAGGATCCCAACTAGCCCTTGAAACCCCTTGACAAACCAATAAACTCATTAGGCATCCATATTTGGTTTAAAATAATGAATTATACCAAATTTAAATTGGTCTATACCTATGATAAACACTAGGTTATTATAGTATTACCCACATAAATTAACTTATCTTTAATTCAACCATCCAAGGGAGGAGAAACATGTTCTATGAAATACATTGGATACTAGTCAACTAGGTCAACCTTCCACTCCAATGTCTTGTCCTAGACATGGTCATGCTTTCATAGATCATCTACCAAAAAGGACATACCAACATTAGAGAGCCTTCATTCTTCGATCAATGACACATAAATAGATATTCATCAAATTAACCATTGAAATCTAACTTAACCTCCTCATGATCAAAATTATGTGATGTGTCGGGTGGATAACGATGAATATGTGAAACATGGAAGAGGATGGGCATGGAACGGTACCTATGAGGTTATAACAAATGATAGGATTCTGGTATGACTCCCTCTAAAATCTCAAACGAACCTACATAATTTGGGAAAACATCCCTTAACTTCATATCCACTTCTACACAATCTTAGAAAATACCTTTACGAAAATATAATACCAGATATTGAACCCAATTGGTCATCGAAGAAGATCATCATTCAGTTTCTATGTTGAATGATCAATAGAAATATGCTTCTTAGTTATCTAAATGTGCTATGAATTCTCCTACATGAGATTAAGAACAAGTAAGGTATCCTCTCCAACCTCTATTTGGTATAGGGGTTAACGAAATAACCTATTATACAAGTCCTCAAAAATATCCATCTGCATTGTCACCTAATAGATATTATTATAGGTGAAATCAATGGGAGATATATTGTTCTCCTAGGAACTATAAAATTAAGGACACATGATTGGATCATGTCCTCTGTAACTCGTGTCATCTATTCAGATTTTCCATCAGTCTATGGGTGAAAAGATGTGCTCTGATTCACCTGTATACCCAAAACATTTTGTAACCCCTTCTAGAACCATTATGTAAAGAAAGTATCCCTTTTTGAAATGATTTAATGAGGTACTATATGTATATGGATAATATCATAGACATAAAATATTCCTATATCATCAACTTATAACGTCTCTCGGATAGGAAGGTAGTGGTCCAATTTCATCAGTTGGTCAGTGACTACTTATACAGCGTCTCTACTTCTGGGTGACCCTGATAAACTAGCTAAAAAATCCATAGAAATATCATCCCATTTATATTTTGAGTCTGGAAGTGGTTGTTACAATCATGTAGATATTATTTCTCTACCTTGACCTGACGATAGTTGGTTCACAGAGTAATAAATCATAATATTTGACATTTTATCCTAAGCCACCAATACTGCGTCACATATCTCGATAAATTTTGGAGAGGCGTGAATGAACTCAATAATGTGAATCATGGGAAAATCACATCAATTCATATATAATATCTAATTTAATTTAAACACGTCTATTTATATGGAGGATGTCTTCTCTATCCATATAAAAATATGGAGGTAGATTATATCTCATGGAGAACCAAGCCCTTGGGGTCTGAAAACATCATTCTCTTCACCTTCTCAAGGTTGGAAGAGGTAACTATCCAGGTTGAGAGATATGACTACTTGTGACTATTTCTGAAACTCCATTTAAATCTCATAAAATAAGGGACATCAATTTCCATTCATCATTGGCTTCACATACAACCTTCGGTAATGTTTTTTTGACTCCATGTATCCACTATCATATTTCCCTTTCTATACATAAAGTCATGGTAAAAATAGAATAAATGAATATATTCGACCCATTTTTTATGTATAAGGTTTAATACACACTGTGTAAAGATATATTTGATGTTCTTGTGGCCGTGTACACCACAAAATTCTCACCCAAAAGATAATGTTTCCAAAAATGTAATCATAGAGAACTACTGCAAGCTTGAGGTCATGAGGTTGGTAATGTCTCTCACGAGTCGTCAACTACCCAGAACCTTATGCATCTACATTTCCTTACACATCATCACTACTCATAAGATTATTCTTGAAACATTATAAAACACGATGTAGCCTCTGGAATGATTTGGAAGAATCAGAATAGGTGTCATGAAAATCCTTCCTTTTATCTCCTAAAAATATATCTCACTCTCTTCTCACCAAAGGGACATAACCCCCTTCTTTATAAGACCAATAAGAGGACCATAAATGGATTATAAGTCGTATATGAAATTAGTGCAATCTTTATCCATCCAAAATAAACTATTTTTATCAAACACATTCTTGGTCTTCTCCAATGAAACTACAACACCCCCCTTATCTAGGAAAAAATATACTCTCAATTTCATGATAATAAGACCCATGAAGTGATATTTATTGATCCATAAGTGAAACTTTGAAGTCTCAAATTAATATGTCTCTCTCTATGTGTACTCATAATGATCTTAATTTTTTAGTATGGTCGCTACAAGTGTGAGAATACTAGAAGATGTCATCCACAAATACTATGAAAAGAAATATAGATAGGGATGGAAGAACCTATTCATCAATGCCATGAAAATTGTGGGCACATTCATAAGTCCGAATGGCATAATAAAATTCTCAAACAAACCATACACACTAAAAAATGATTTACGAGGTATGTCTAACATCTTATGTTACAGATGATGATAGACTGATCTTTGTCCGATCATTGAAAACACCCTTTATCCTTGGATCTGGTAAAAGAGATCATCTATTAGAGGTTGTGGATATAGGTTCTTAACTATAAACTATTTCAAACATCTATATTCAATCCATAGGTGATGGTTCCCATCCACCTTCTTGGAGAAAACCACAGGTGAACCCCAATAAGAAGTACTGGGAAACATAAAACCATTGGCCTCTAAATCCTCCAACTACCAAAAGAGCTCCTGGTGCTCAATAGGTGTCATACTGTATGGAGGAATGGACCCTTGATCTACTCCTAGAAGAAGTCCAATAATAAAATAAACTATCTCATAGTAGGTAATATAGAAAAATCATCATGAAAAATTACCCTAAAACAATATACTATTGAAGGGAATTAAGCTTGTTGTAAACCCTAATCCACTATGAATTGATTAGAAATATGGTCAGCAAATCCACCAAGACAATGTTGCTATGGAAAATATCTTCAAGCCTTGACATCCAAATCACCCTTATTTATATAACTACAACCCTCTAAATATTTAAATGATACCCTGCAGTGATAGTAGATTGCAAAGGCATGATAGAGAATACACCAATCCATCTCAAGAATGACATCCAATCCTTACTTATCGATAAAAAATAGGTCCCATAAGAAATGGAAACTTACCCCCATATAGGGACATACCCTACATTGGTTTATAACATTAGAATGTACTCTCTATGATGTATCTAGGTTCATTCCAGCTCAGTATTACTATATCTACAGTCCAATAATTTTAATGATTAATAAAGGGTTGTTGGAGTGTGAATCACCTGTATCAAAAAAAGAAGATAATATAATGGAGGCTACTAGAATTGTAACATGTATAGTATATGGTATCACTGAGTCCTTGGGTACCAGTTGTAAAGCATACAATCAAACATATACATGACCATGTGCTACAACTAGAATACCCCAATCAATACATCTTTTTTGGTGCTACTAGAAATATAATCTTTGGATACTACGACCATAAACTCTTCCTCATACAGTCCTTCCAGTGCTACTTCAACTCCCCACCCGACCCAACATAAAATAAAAAACATTAGAAGGTGGTGATGATATAGATCCTCTCCCACTAGAAGCTAATGGAATGTTCTAATAGACTCATTGAAGGTTCCTCATTGGACCTCAAGCACGAAACAGTAGAGGGTATCTATAACATTGATGCTTCAGATTCCCCTATCATCTACACTGATGGAACAAAATAGAGATAAAATTATTTGCACCTTATATATCATTTATCTAATGAGGAGCCTTGAGGGAAAGTTTCATATGACCAAAAGAACAAGTGGCCTACTATGACACTAATTCTATATGCCCAATACTAACACATCCCCTCAGGTTGTAATTAGTATTAAGATCATGCTTCACTATTTTAGAGAATTTTGGTAGGAGAAGAATATTCACCAATGTAAAAATGGCATACTGAAGCCCATCCTTGAAGCATCTAGTAAGAAAAAACTCATCACTTACTAGAAGTGGTGAAAAGTGCTATAACTCAGTAAAACACACTGAATACTCCATAACTGACATAAAACACTGCTTTAGATTCTTGAACACTCTGAATTAGTTATATATCATCATTTGATGATAAACTACATCATATAAACCAGCCTGGGTAATCACATCCCACCAACTCTTGGTCAAATCATGCAGTATATATGCAACAAGCATGGAATTATTCTCTGTATGTGTCTATATATGCTCTAATATGGATTTTGTGTACTATAGACAAAAATTTTTATCCTATGAATCTCCATACCCTGAGAAGGTAGGATGATGCTGTTGTTGGAACTCACAGGTCTGATTAGCCATCATAGGTGCAGGTCACAAAGAACCTTTCATGGGTTGCATTAGACGTATGAAACAATCTTGAAGGTGAGAATCAGTACCCAGATCAGGTAATGTAGGTGGTTCCTTGAGTGTAACTTTTCATAGTAAGACTAGTGGCTCAGGGGCCACCACATCTAGAATATGGTCACTTCTACCCTCTGGGAACACAACATGAGGACTTCGTGGTGGAATTGGTTACAAATTCTAAGCACACACCTCAGGACATTATTTCAAGCATATAGATGGAAGTAGTGGAAGTTGAATTTAAGGAATGGTCTCACTCCACATAGTATACGACCCCAACTACCTATATGTAAGTCCATATACTGGTAACTGATCACGTATAAATTATAGGGGTTGTAGTAGATTAAGCGTCAATAACACCTTTCCTCTTCATTTACTGGAAACCACATCATTTTATAAATTTAGATTTTGCATTCAGGCTTCATTTTTTTATTTTCATTTACAATGTTCCATCTAAAATGGATTACCATTCCTAGTGAATTATGACTGATACACACTATCATGGAAATAATAACCAATTTATTTGGATTCTAATGGATTGTCTTAGAAAATTACTCTTTCCAACCCATGAGGGCCCATAAAACATGTCAATTAAAACTTGAAATCACTCAACTGCAGACAAAGAGAGGCATAAATATATATATAAACAAGGATCACTAAACAATCATTAGAAAACCAAGTATTTTCAAGTAGTGAGATGTTGCATTATGGCATTGAAATATGTATAACATGTGAATTATAGGTATGTATAATGATGAAAGTATCATAGATCATTTCCCCCATATCATCAGTCTAATGATGAATAAGGTCATTAGCCAAAATAGTAATAATAACCATCACACAGTTTGTGCATAACCCAACATTGAAATTATAACAACTGTAATAGGAAAAAACAGAAAAACATTTATAATTGAGGCAACTAGACATTTACCCAGAACATGCGTATGCTATACACAAAACCAACATGTAACCAAGTTCCAAATGTTCCTAATACCATATATATTTTCATTAAATTTTAATTAAAGAAACTAAATGCTTTGATACAACTTTGTGGCATCCCGAACTCAGATCCCACTCATCAGTGCCCTAACCCCACCTGACAACATGGGCTTAAGAGCATCTCCCCGAATGCTAGAGGCTTCTGACTAGTAGCGTGGCCCTAGGGTGTGTCCATGGGGATAGTATTACCTCGTTAACATAGTGTATCATATTGGATAAATATAATAATATTTAAATATCTGAAGAAACATGACAATACAAATGGCACAATAGAAGAAGACATGAATAATAAACAACTGAACAACTGATAATCATATACAATATCTAAAGATACATGTCATGTCTCTATAAAACTGGAAAACAAGGATACAAGTAATCTTGAATTAAATTATATATAATATTATAATAAATGGCTCCAAAAAACATCCAATAATTTTGAGCTATAGTTCAGTCATCTACCACCCTGATTCATCCTAATTAAATCAACAATAAAGTGTGAAAAGTAGGACGTGTTCCTTTATCAACACATGCATATATCTAATCAGAATAGGTACTAATAGAGGTCAGGATAGGGTGTGCAATAAATCTCAAAATTCCACAAATAGTGGCATATATAACACACAATACGTATAATATAAATTGATACAATGTGCAAACAAGCCTATATAAAATTAATGTAGTATAATAACGTAAATACCCAAGTACATGCTTCAGCCTAATCTAGTACATGAACATGTAATCATTTCAATTTTTAATTATGTTCTAGTATATATATTTATTTAATTTTAGGTATAACTAGCACTTACATCAAGAAAATATACTATGTTTCAAGGGATCCGAGATATAATAATGCATCCTATAATGATAATAATAATATAAGGGATCTAGGGTAATAACAAAGGCATCCATAATTGTAGGTTCAAGACAACTTATGTAGTTACTATATCCTATATAAATGGAATATAGTGTCATTAAAGTGAAATTGACCAAGGAATTACACAATATTAATTCTATTATGGTCCAAGGATCTCATTCAAGGTAAAATGGGTAAGTAGGGAATTGGCCGGATGGGTGTTACCATGGAACCTCATGTCTATAGACGTCATGTTGGATCCATGGAGTGTATCCAAGGAATATTGTAATAATAATGGTGGTATTATATGGTGTCATACCAAAAATCCACTAATAGAAAAGTATCTATCTCCAAGGTGGGTCTCACCATTGAAGACCAACATCCATGAATTAGATCGGCATCCACGAGGGCACTAGGAATACCCTTGAGAATTCAAGGAGAACTTTAGTGTGACCAATACAATAATAATTTACAATTCCAAATGAAATTAAGAAACTTATACACGATACATTAATTATTTATGGCCATGTAATACTCATGCTCTTTAACAAGTCTATGGGGTTCATTTCAAACCTTTCATTAGTGTGAAAGGGTTTAAGGAAATGTGACCATTTAATAATTCTTATTTGTTTCATTAATTTCACCAGGTTTAATTTTATTCCTTAAATAAATCATGGAAAGGTGTTCTAATGACATGAAATTCATTCATTCTATTTCATTTAATTAGGTTAAGTCATATACATAGTATACTTCCCAATCTAAAATTTTAATGATTTATATATCAAGTTAGAGCAATTACTTAAGGAAGGTTAGGTAATAAGTATATTCTTGATATCTATTATCATTTAATTTATTTAATTAAACACTTACCTTCAACAATTTAAAGACATGAAACCCCCATAAAATGACACAAATAAGCTAAAAAATCTACTAAAAGCATAAATATGGAAAACACCCAGCATGGGGTTGTCTTCATTGAGGTCATAACCTCTAATATGGGATTAAAGTTATGAAAAAGGGTCTTATAATGTTGTTTTATTGACTATTTCTAAGGAATATGAATTAAATAAATCAGGCATGTTGAAAACAACACACACACATGACAATTTATATAATGACAAAACATTTAAGGATGAGTTATAGACCACCTAACTTGTATCGTACGACTCACCTCATTCAGTATCAACCTCTAGTTAACCTGTATTAGAAGCGATCTGAAGAATGGATCAATGCTATGGAAATAGGGCATATGATCCTTAATCTAAATAGAATCATTTATTTAATGAAAAATGACAAAAAACTAAAACATAACTAAAATATTAAAAACATAGATCCAATGAGATTAACTGTTCTTCGATCATACATTGGATGGAGGTGATGTGGAAGATTCTATCTTAGGCATGAAGAGGAATAAAAAATGAAGGGGTCTCCTTTTGAATACTAGAGAGAAAATTATAGGATGGGGTTTAAGTAAAGGATCGCTAAGGTTATTTCATTAATATCACCAAAAATAGGGGTCACACAATTTGGCCGCACGGTTCCCCAAACCGTGTACAAACAATCTACTGTCTGCTATAAGGATGGGCATTTCACATGGTTAGGCCACAATGTTATAAAACCATGAACCAACCATGAAACACACATATGTAACAATGTTTGTAGTTATTTCATGGGCTTGAAACCCTTAGTACATGGTTTGTGAAAATCATGTGACCTATTTCACCCCATTATCCATCATCACATAGATATAAGTAATTTTGCGTCCAACCCCACACAATTTTTAATAACCATGATAGAAACCTATTACTCCCCAAAAGATATGTTCAATGATCCTAACTATCCCTAGAAACCCTCGAGATACCCATGATCTCATTATGCATACGTATTAGGTTAAAAATAAGTCATTAGAACAAATTTAAAAGGATATATACCTGATATAAAATCTAGGTTCTTACAGGTTATGGATTAGTTATTAATGATAGCTTCTATTGTATGTATACCCTTACTGAGTATTATAGAACACCCCTTTCTTATTGTCCCTTTCCTTAGGATGTCTGGATGTTTATTATTATTGATATGAAGGGATTTTATAAAGGGAATAATTGTGTACTCAATGAAAACAACATGTTTTATTTTATGTTTTCAATTATGATGTAAAATTGATGTTTTTATATAGTTGACCAAGACTAATAAAATATTAGGTCTTTTTCTATTCAATTCCTCATATATACAAGCAATATAATAATGTAACCATTGACTCTAGTATACTGGTGTTGTTTTTTTTCAATGGTAAGGTAGGATTCATCCACACCTCAATCAACCACACATCAATCCAATACACATTATGCTCAGTATGAATCGAAGTATATGTTTTTAATTTATAATTTACTTTTTAGTTTAAAAAACACATAACACACACAAAATGAGAAAACACATTCATACTGATTTGATACTTTAGGAATATTATCTAATATTCATTTGTGACATTTAGGAATCAATATCCCCTCAATCTGATACATGGTGGGTCTGGTATGAATCAATGTACATATTTCTTGTTTTAAAAGGACGTTTTAGTTAAAAAAATCACATATTCAAAATTGAGACAATACATCTGGGTTATGTTAATAATTCTGTAAAGTAATCCATAAATCCTTTGTGATGTGTATGAATTAGTTTCACCTCAATCCAACACAAGGTGTTCCTGGTATGACTCAAAGTGTCTGTTATCTATTTAAAAATGTGTGGAACTCATTAAAAAATTAAAATTGATATTATTGTCTTGATAATTTAGTAAAATGATTCTTCAGTCAATTTTGATATATAAGAATCAGCCTCAAGTCAATGTGATGCACATTGTGACCAATATGACTGCAACTACATGTTTTCATTTAAAAATAAAATCTTAATAAAAAATATATGTGAGATAATAGAAAATGAGAAACTTGAATCATATTTTTCAATAATTTAGGATAATTATCCATAAGTAATTTTTTATGTGTAAGAATAAGCCAAACCACAATCAGAAACATAGATTAACCGGTATGACTCCAAGTATTTTTTTAACTTTAAATTGACATGTTGGTTAAAAACACACATAGCATAATCAAAACCGATCAAAAAAATTCATATTATTTTTGTACTTTTAGAAGATTATCCATAATTCATTTATGATGTGTATGAATTAGCCACACCAGAGTGTTCCGATATGACTCAAAGTGTCCGTTTTAAGTTTTAAATTGACAATTTAGTTCAAAATGTGTGTCAGTGTCTAAAAACCAAAAACTCCTTTTCAGATTATCTTGATACTTCATAAAAATGATTCATAAGTCATTTGTTTGTGTCTGAATTATATTATCATCAAACCAACACATGATGTGATCGTTATAACTCAAAGAGCGTGTTTTGAGTTTGAATTGACAGATTTGTAAAAAAGACACATGACATAATCAAATCCAATCAAACACATTCATATAGTATTAATATTTTAGTAAAACTATATTTAAGTCATTTTTTATGTGTAGGAATCATCCACTCATTAATTTGATTCCCAATGTGACCAGTGTGAATCTAAGAATTTAATTTTATTTAAAATATATTTTTTTTCAAAACACACATCACATTCTCAAATACATTCAAATTGTTTTGATACTTTGGGGAAATGATCCATAAGTCATTTGTGACATGTATGAATCATCCTCAAAACAATCGAAGACATGGTGTGCCTTGTATGACTCAAAGAATATGTTATTAGTTTAAAATTGACAATTTTGTTCAAACATGGTTCACACACAGGAAACTGATGAATCACACTTGGATTGTCATAATTATTTTAAAAAACATATATATGTTTTGATGTGTATAAACTAACATTGCATCAAAACAACACATGATGTTACAAGTAAGAATAAAAGAACTTATTTTCTATTTAAATTATAATTTTGGTTAAAAAAAAATTACAAGATCTAAACAGAGAAAACACATTCTTATTTTTTTGAATCATTGGTACAATGATCCACAATTCATTTTTTGAGGTGCTAGAATCTTGTTTACCACAATATGAAGCATGGTGTAACATTTATAACTCAAAGTGTGAATTTTTTATTTAATATTGAAATTGTAGTCCAAAACACACATCACATTCTCAGAATCAAAAAAAACTATTTCATATTACTTTAATAATTTACTATAATTATCCATATCTCATTTTGATGTGTACAATTCAACCACACTTCAATATGATACATGGTGTTCTCTTTATGGATAAAAGTCTTCATTATGAGTTTAAAATTGAAAATTTAGTTCCAAACATGTGTCATATAGTAAAAACTAAGAAAATAAACATGGATTGTCTTTATAATTTAGGAAAAACATTTAGAAGTCATTTTATATATGAAATAATCAGTCCCACATCAAGATTATGCACAATGTGGTTGGTATGACTCATGGTGTTTGTTTTCAGTTTAAATTTACATTTTAGAAGAAACGACACGTGACATATACAAAACCAATCAAATACATTAGGAATGTCATGATACATTAGTGAAATGATACTTAACTCATTTTTTATATGTAGGAATTTTCATCACAAAAATCTAATGCATGATGTAACTGGTATGAATCTAATTAATTATTTTTTTTAAAAATTGAAATTTTATTTCAAAAGGCACATCACATACAGAAATCTGAGAAAACACATTCATATTGTTGTGATAATTTAAATAAATGATCCATAAATCATTTTTTATTTGACTGAAATAGACTTACCTTAATCTAATACACCGTGTACTTGGTATGAATCAATGTGTCCATTATTCGTTTGAATGTACCATTTAGTTCAAAACATGTGTCACTCATTGGAAACTAAGAAAATGTGCAAGGATTTGATTGATAATTTAAGAAAAAAAATTATAATTACTTTTTTACATATAAGAATTTGTATCACTTCAAACCAATACATGATGTGACCGATATAACTCAAAGTGTTATTTTTGAGGTTAAATTGAAATTTTAGTATAAAGGACATCTGAAAAACATAAAATTAAGAAACTGTATTTATATTTTATTGATACTTTTGGAAAATTATACTAATGTCATTTGTGAAATTTAGGAATTAGTTTCACGTAAATCTGAAACATGGTGTGACTGGCATGACTATAAGTTGTTTTTTTATTTGAAATTGTCATTTTTGTTCAAAAAATATATCACATACTAAAAAAATAATTAAATACATTCATATTATTTTGATACATTATGAAAATTATCCATAGGTAATATTTGAAATTTAAGAATTAGCCTTTGTTTAATCCGATATATGGTATTTATGATGTGACTTATAGTGTTATGTATCCGTTTAAGATCAAAAATTTAGTTCAAAACATGTGTCACTCATTTAAATAAAATAAAATATACTTGGATTTTATTTATTCTTTATTAAAATAATTTATATGTTATTTTTGATGTGTATGAATTAGTCTCACATTAAACCGACACAAAATGTAACTGGTTTGAATGAATGCGTGTGTTTTTAGTTTAAATTTACATTTTAGTAAAAAATACACATGACATATTCAAAACATATAAAACAGATTTATATTTTCTTAATACTTTAGGAAAATGATCTTTATGTCATTTTTTATGTGTATGAATCATCTTCATATCAATCAGATGCACTGTGTGATTTTTATGACTCCTTTTATGTCATTTAATTTAAAAAATTTATTTTCTTATTGTATTTTTTAAAATTTATTTTTATGTAATTTATTTATACTATTACTAACATAATAACTATTTTCTTATACAAGTCATTTTTTCTTGATTTGCGGTGGTTTTTCAGCAACTGATAAAATGTTCAGGGTTTTTAGAGTGGGTCAGGTGCCAAAGTGAATAAATTGATTAATTTTTTAAAATATGTAGTGATAGTACATGCTAATGTAATTTTACCAAACAATGTTTTAAATATTATAATGTACCGTTTTTTTCTTGTATTTGTGATGTAATTTTAATCTCAATTAAATTACGAATTTTCCATATATTAGTGTTTTTGATTTTCTAGTTTTCTATAATTTTAACAACACACTACTACATTACGTCCTTTATCAGAATTTTTCTAGAACTTATAAAAGTGATTAACTTTAAATATAACTTACATCAATAAATTTTTTTTAGTGTTGATAAAGGGGTTTTCAAGAAATTTCTAAAAGCCACTTCTATAGTAGCGAACTTGTTAGGATCATTTTCCTCTAGCCCTTGGTCTTCCGAACCCAACACACAAAACCTTCTGGGTTCTTTATAAGGCGTAGACCTTAAACACTATATAATCTTGAATTATTTTAATAATTCACATTTATGATCTTTTTAGGTTTACAGTATTAGAGATTCAGACTATAACTATTACATTACATCTCTAATATTAAAAAGTATACACTTCTACTAAGTATCCATTTTTTCATAAAATAAAAAATCATAAAAGAAAAAAATAATTCTTTTCTTGATATAAATCTTCTTGAATTATTCCTTTCTTTTACGCTCCCTTATACCTTGTGGAAAACATTTCAAAAACATGGGATGAGCATAAATAGCTTAGTAAGGGTTACAAAATAAAGAATGAAATCATTAGTCCATAAATACATACACTCTTAAACACACCTCATTAAATCAAAAGAATTATGAATAACATGCAGAAAGCATAAATCATAATGGTAACTTGTGGTATCCATGACATACATACATTATAGCCTTCACAGCTACATAGAGAGTTACATTTTGAAAACCCATCGCAGTATATTCTCTAAATCTATTAGAAGAAATATTAATGTTTATCTCCATCATGTTACCCTATGAATTGGAGAGATTTCATGGGATCACCTACCTAGGTTTATCAAATTACCACTCTTCTATATAAACAATGCCCATGAAACATAATATAATCATAACACATGAAAAAGAATAAAGGAAAGATAAAATTTCCACATTGAAATAACAATATAAAATTTCAATTTATTGACATAATAAATCAATTCTCAAATTTATTTTCAATTCCAAAATATATAAAAACATTATATGGTATTTATTTTCCTTTTAAAAACATTACGGTATGTTAAGGAAGCTAAATATCAAATAATGCTTGTGGTGATAGAAAGGTCAGTGTTGTCTTGTACGTTTAAAACAATCATTATTTTCTTCCTTTAGTAAAATTCTTGGAAGAAAAAATATTCCATTTGAATGAAATTAAAAGTCAAATATGTTTATTATAATGTGTATAAAATAATTTCGTGTATAAATCAATGTATGACTCAATCTAAGGAGATTGAGATGAAGTCCCTTAGCTCGCGTATGACTTGACTCATTCATTCTTTAATATCCCGAATAATAAAATAAAGTAAATTTCTAATTTATTCTAGAAATTTTTAAAGTTTATTATTCCTTTTATATCACTTATTGCGCTGTTATAAACATTACATAATCATTTAAGTTAATAATATTTGTTTTGTCGATATTTGTTACTTGAGTCAAAAATGAACTTCTTATAATTACAAGTTGTCCCTGTGGTCCAAATTCCATTATCTACAGAATGATATTAATGATTTAGATATCATATATATCATATATATCAAGTATATATATATATGTATTAATAATAGTATATAACATTTGGATATAATAAATTAAATTCACCGCTCATGGAGAAGGTAAATCATATGTACGCATGAATGAAACATTAATTTCTATTTCATATTTAATGGAATGAAAAATTAGTGATACATAATTATATAATAATTACAATATAATATCATATATAATATCATTAACTCATTCCTTTATATGTTCCATGTATTGCACGAATGAGGAATATCACATTAAGGGGGCGGTAGTCCGTAATTCCACAAATGAAATTATCATATTTACCCATTATGAAAACCATGATGGTATGATATAAATGTATAATAAATTTAAATAGAGATAATATAAATATAATATATATCACATATGAATACACTTCCATCATAATGGCCACCCTGAGAGGCGGTAGGAGATAATTGAGAAATCATCGTTTCATGAGGCAGTAGTTCCCCTTCCACAGAAATAGTATGTTCTAAATCAATTAGAAGGAGGTGTGTGTAAGTTTAGTTTGAATGAATCTTATAAAAACATCCTTGTTTATTTAATATACTGGTATTTTTATAACTTATAGTAATAAATAGAGTTTTGGGGTTTGTAGAAGTAAAATAAAATAAAAGAACTTGAGAGAAGACGTAACCATTAAATCGGGTAACACCCTTTGGTTTGAACAAAAAGGATTTATTGAATTTAATTTTTCCCAAATTAAGGATTATAGGTGGAAGAGAGGGATTTGGAATCTTATTGGAGTAGATTTTTAATGAGACAAGTGGTTTGAGAGATTTGAGTAATGGGTTAGATGTGGTGGGCTTTAATAAGAGGGAGGAGGGGCTCTTTTGGAATGTTTGGATGTATTATTTTATTATAAAATGATTTTCAGTTTCAAAAGGTCAAAAAATAATTATATTAGAGGGTAATATTAATATAAGTCTAAATAAATTCTTCCAATAAGAATTTTACTGTTTTTGGATATTTTTTAATCCTTATTTTCTTTATTTAACCATTTTTAACTCATACCACTTTCTCAAGCATTTAACAATTTGAGAATAACAGTAGTTACTAAAAAATGAAAAATATCCAATTAAATATTCAATAATAAATTCTAGATATATGATAACTATATATATGAGTCTTAGATTTTTGGAAATTTTATAATATTTAATAAAATATTTTATATTTTAAAATATGAATTATGTCATTTTTGACACTATTCATATCATGACTTTTCAATAATCCATAACTACTTGAGGGAATTAAAAAAGCTTCATTAATACAAAGATAACATGTAAATATCATCTATAAAATTCGTGTATGATATCAAAATAACCAAATTATATTTATTTTAACATTTATAATATCATTTATTTGGATCCTTTATTAATGAGGAAATCACTCCACCACCATTGTGTTATAATTAAATTTAATTATTTAATGTCTAAAAATTATAAATAGAATACCATGATGTATGAAATCTTTTTACATTTCTACTTACTAATTATAGTTGAAAATATCACTTCTATAACACCATATTAAAAATTTCATTACTAAATGATATATGTTTAGGTTACATTTTCCTTAACATTAAATTAATTTTTATAAATTGCCATTTTCAAATACCAGTGTCTCTATCGGGTCCCATAATTAACCCATGGGAGCCCATGTTCATACATGTATCATCCAAGAGGGTTAGGACACGTTTTAGGGTACTTTAATATTATTATAATATTATTTTTTACCCTTATTTAGCAGAGTTACCCTTTAACCATTGTATATAAAATATTTATTGAAGTTACTATTCATAATTTCTAAAAATAAAAGTTGCCTATTTACACAATTTGGACATTATAATTCCAAATATGGAAATAATTTTTCCAAATTCAAATCATAGATGTTAAAGAAATTAATTTAAAACTAATTCCCATTGTCAAAACCAAAAACCTTGTTTTTATGAAATAATAAATTTCAAAAGATTGATATGTTTTTATTTTTTATTAAAAAGTCAAATTACATAAAATTACAAAAAATTTATTAAATGATAAAAATTTAATATAATTAAATTTTTAAACCAATTAAAAGGACAATCTAAATATATAAATAAATCAGATGAAAAGAAATTCTTGACATAAAATGTTGTATTTTTCACTAATCATTAAAAAATGAACTTTATCAGAAAAATACCAAATATTTACCCAATGTAAATTTTGATTCCCCACTTCTAAAAAATAATATTATTTTATCAAATGGACCACATAAAATTGATAAAAACTATATGTAAAATGGGTTCCCAGTCAAAAGGCTGTAAAATGGCATTTTAAAAATATTAGAGTTTTTCATGCTTAAAATCGAATTCATTGACATTTTAAGCCTTAAAATTTTATTAGATAAACGAAAAAATATTACAAACGTATATAATAATATTGTATTAAGTTTTTTTCATTCTTTCAAATACAATGGCTAGGAGTTAACTACAATTTAAAATAAAATTATATTATTATATTTCAGTATGACTCTGCCTTGTGTGGAACATGATATTTTTGAAAAATCTATTGTTGTGTGTGGGGTACTCCATCGAACATAGATACCCATTATATGTAAAATTAATATTTAATTCAAAAATATTAATAAATATGAAAATGTAATAATCTTTATATCCCTATGTTATTATATTCTACCCCTTGTTTGGTAATTTAATCCCCATAATTCTATTCACTTATCAAATTAGTGGGGGTATTTATCCCACATAGTATTTTAAGATTCCTACATTTCCTCTTCAGCCATATGGTTATTCCACAAAACCATTACCTGATGAATTACCTTATCCCACAACAATTTCTCTTTTCATTCAAGAATATGGATTGTTTGTTCCTCAGAAGAAAGATTATATTCCAACTAAACTACCTATGGACTCAAAACATTATACAGATCCAGTATATACTTTCTCAACATTGAATTATGGAAAACTTTGTGTACCTGGGATAAACATGGAGGTAAAGCCACTCTGTATACAACTGATCAAACTTTCTCAAAGAATTAATAGGTTCCAATGAACCTTGGACTCAGCTTTACCTTCATAGCAAAGAGCATCAAACTATTACATAGAGAATATTTTGATAAGACATAATCACCTACCTTGAAAGAAAGATCCTACCTCTAGTTATCCACTTAATTTTTCTTACTACTCTGAGCTGTTCTCATGTGCTTCTGAATCAACTAAACTTTCTATACCATATATTCTACCAATTCTGGTCCCATAAACTTATTTTCACCTAAATCATCCCAAAAATGTATAGGTTCACACATATTTCTATATAATGACTCTAATGGATCCATCTGTATATAGGAATTGAAACTGTTATTATAATAAAATTCATCAAAAATAAATATGTTAGTCCCAACATCCCTGGTAATCCATTGGCCAAGCATGTTTCATATCTTCCAATGTCTGAATTGTTCATTCTGACTACCCATCTAATTGAGGATGAAAAGTTGTACTAATATTTAATTCAGACCCCAATGACTACTAAAGGCCTTTCCAAAAGATAGAATTAAATCTGGGATCACGATCAACTAAAATGGAGTGGGGAACTCCATGTAACCTGACTATCTATTTAACATAAAATCGAGAAAGTTGATCCAGAGACAGAGAATCTCGAATTGGAAAATAATGAGAAGATTTCATCAATTGATCAACAATAACCCAGACAACATTGTCACCTTGAGATGTTTTTGGTAATACCCCAATGAAATCCATCGACACATTTTCCCATTTTCACTCAAGCACTGAGAAAGGCTGAAGCATCCCTTTTAGTAACTACCACTCTACTTTAACCTATTGAAAAATAAAACATCCCAGGGTACATTCATCGACATATATTTTCATTCCATTCCACAAGTAATAGTCCGGAATATCCATGTACATCGTAGTATTGCTAGGACGGAATGAAAACAGAGAACTATGAGCATCACCTAAAAACTCCTTCTTCAACTGTGAATCACAATGTAAACATAATCTCTTTATAAACCTCAAAACACATTCTCTATCAATATTTAAATCAGGTAACATACCCTTTTGAACTAATTCTACCATTTTATGCAACCCACTATCTTTTTTCTACACTTTCTTAATTCTGTCTGATAGAGATGATTTCACTAAAACCAGAAAAAAACAGAGGAATTTAATGCACCACAAAAATTTATGAAAAGGTTCATCGAATCGTTAATCAAAGGATCATGTTTCAAACGTAACATAGTTAATGTATCATTACATTTTCGACTCAAATCATGAGCCACTTTATGTTCCATTCCTATATGGTAATGAATTGTGATATTATAATACTTGATTAATTCCAGCCATCCCATATTTCTCATGTTCAATTATTTATGTTTGAATATATACTTCAAACTTTTGTGGTCAGTATATATTTCACTTTTTTTTTCAGACAGATAATGCCTCCAAATCTTAAAATAAAAAAACAGCTAACTCATATCATGTGTAGGGAAATTTAACCCATGAGGGTTTAACTGATGTGAAGCAATAGAAATTAAATAATAATTCTTCATGAGGACACAACCATGTCCTTTCAATGAAGCATCACTATAGATAAAAAATTCACTATCTCCAGAAGGTAATGCCAAACTGGATCATTCACCAATATTCATTTCAATTCCTAATAATAATCATTACATTAATTTTTCCAAATTAACTTAACACCTTTTTGAGATAATTTCATCAGTGGGATAGATAACCATGAAAACTTTTAAGGAAACCTCATGGAATAACCTGTTAAACTAGGAAAACTACGGATATCAGTTATATTTGTGGGTCTTGGCCATTATTCAACAATTATTTTAGCAGGATCAATAGTTATTCCATTTTTTGAAATAATGTGATAAAAGAATGAAATTTTTTGTAACTAAAACTCTCACTTTCTAAATTTACTATACAGTTTCTTTTCATTCAGGGTTTGTAAAAAAATCATAATTGACATTCATGTTACTCTTTAATTTTAGAATAAACCAAAATATCATCAATAATCACAACGAAAATCTTATCCAAGATCATACAGAAAATTCAATTCATAAGATCCATGAATACAACATGTGCATTGGTTAAACCAAAATGCATAACTATAAATTCATAATGGCTATATCTATTATGAAACAAAATCATTGAAATAGATTCTTTATTTAATTTGAACTGCTGATACCACGACCTCATGTCAATCATCGAAAAATAATGAGCTCCCTAGGGCTGGTCAGACAAATCATCGATATGAGGAAAAGGATACTTTTTCTTAATGGTGATGTTATTCAATGCTCTATAATCAATGAAATGTCTCATTGAACCATCATTCCTTTTAACAAACAAGACCAGAGCACCCCATGGGGATGTTCTATGTCAAATAAAACCTTTATCTAATAACTTCTAATATTTCTTCTTTAACTCTAAAAGTTTAATTTGAGAGATTCGATAAGGGGGTTCTAAAACTGTCTTAGCATCATGAACTATGTCAACAGTAAATTAAAATTCTTGATTAGGTATTATACCAAGAAAATTATCAAGAAAAACAACAAGATACACATTTACCACTAGAACATCATTAATCTGAATAGTTCCTTTATTTTCCACAATATGTGAAAGGTAAAATTCATTTCTATATTTTACTAGTTTCTCAGCTTTCTGATATGTTATCACAAGTTAGGGTTCATTCTTGTACACAAAATGAAATTATTTCTGAAAATAATCCTTTTTATCCTTGCAGTAAATCATAGCATAATAAATGGAAATTCAATCCATACCCAAAATAACATCAAAATCTACTAGAGGAAAAACAATATGGTTTGTAGGTAGATTCTTTCCACACACAAGGACATGAAGGTTCTTATAATTTATTTTTTTCTCAACATTTCCTCCCGGTGTTTTTACCAAAATTTAGGATTCATATCATAAGATGAAATTTCCAATTTCCAATATAATATCTTAGAAATGAATGAATGTGTAGACCTTGAATCAAACAGAACATTTGTATAACCTGAAAAACCCAACAGTGTACCTGATACTGCTTCATTTTATGGCCTAATATTTGATGAAGATGTTGCAATGTATTTCACCACCCCTTTCTGCTTGTAGACCGACTTATTTCCTTAGTTGAGTTCTTTGCTGAACATTCATTTTCATAATGACCCATTTCATTGTACATAAAACATTTTACTGAGTTTAAATCATATTTTATCTTACCGTTACTCAGGTCTTTTTCAGTGCAATTATGATCCATATGTCTTATTTTACCACATCGGTAGCACTTACCAAAATTCAAAATCCATTCCCCAGTGTGATTTTTACCTTAATTTCCACAAACTATAAACTTAAGTTTCTTACAATCATACTTTTTTGAAGAGTTTTTCCATTTCATCTTCCCCCTCAATCTCTTACCCTGTTGTTTGCAAAGAATACCTGGTCATTGGAAAACTCGATTTCCACCTTCTATGCACATCGAACATGTTTTTCAAAACTTTTTTACTCACGATAAGCTAAATCCCTTCGATACTTTGGCATTAATCTTTTGTAAAAATAATTGATTTTTCTATCAAGATCTCATATTAAATTTGGAGCATACCCTTCCAATCGAGTGAATGTTCTTTCAGAAGAAACCAATTATTCATCCTCTAGCCACAATTTTAGGAATTTTTATTCCATTCTAAGATAAACCACCTCAGGGAAATATTTCTCAAGATACAAACCTTTGAATTCATCCCAATCAATATCATCAATCTTCTCACTATCCCTGATATTTTTCACCAGCAACCACCACTGATCGGCTTCACCTTCAAAATGGTAAATAGTAAGACTAACATTTTGATGTTTGGAACACCCCATGAATTCAAAAATCTTCTCCAGTGCTTTAATCCACCCTTCAGCTAGCATAGGGTTGGATGATCCAATGAATGATGGGGAATATTGCCTCACTAAATGCTCAACTACTGACATATTCTTTTGTGGATGATCTAGTTGATCTCATGCATGGATACCACCACTATTTATATCCTAAGTCTACTGTGCCATCACTGTAAAAAACTGTTCCGTTCTGACTATAACCTTCTTAGGTTGCTAATTTGTATGGTTGTTTTCCTATTGATTTTGTCCCATCATAGATGCCCAATTTCCTTTGTGGAGAACCATTATGAATGTAGAATAATAATTGGTGAAGCAACTTGGTAATCTGTAAATGCTATATCATTTCAATCTTACCATAAATTAATTAATTTATATTAATTTAACAATATCATAACTCATAATATTTTCTAAACTGAGCTTTGATACCCACTATAAGGCCACAACATTAAACATTACATAATCATGAATTATGTTAATAATTCACATTCAGGATCCTTTCAAGTATAGAGTATTAGAGAATTTGGCCATAACTATTACATTACATCCAAAATATTACAAAGTAGACACTTCTACTCAGTATCCATTAAAAAAATATAAAAACTCTTAAAAGAAAACAATAATTCTTTTCTTGATATAAATCTTTTTGAATTCTGTATTTCTCTTACCCTCTCTTATACCCTATGAAAAACATTTTAAAAGCATGGGATGAGCATAAAAACCTCAGTATGGGTTATAAAATAAAGAACAAAATCATTATTTCATCAATACATAGAAAACATAAGCTTTTTAACACACCTCATGAAAATCATATGATTTATGAATAACACATAGAAATCATAAATAATAAAGGTAGCTTTTGGTATCCCTAACATACTTATGATATAGCTTTCACAACTACGTAGGGAGTTGTGTTTGGAAAACCCATAATAGTATATTCCCTAAATTTTATAGGAGAAACATTACAGTTTACCTCTTTCTTTTTACCCCATGCATTGGAGAGATATCTCAGGCCAACCCACCCAAGGTTTACCATGGAACCACCCGTATGCATAAAAAATTCCCATGAACTATAACATAATCATAATACATGAACAAACATAAAGTAATGATGAAATTTCTACATTGAAATCAAAAAATAAAATTTCAATATATTAACATAATCAATTCATTATAAAAACTACTTTCAAAACCAAAATACGTAAAAATAGTATATGAAATTTATTTTCATTTTAAAAACATTACATCTTGTAAGTGAAGCCAAATATCAAATAATTCTTGTGGCGGTGGAAAGGTCTTTGTCAATGCGTATGTTTAAAATAAACATTTTTTCATTATTTTGTAAAATGCGTCATAGAAAAAATATTCCATTTGAATGAACATAAAATTCAATGCAGTTTATTATAAATCATATAAAATAAAGCCATGTTTAAATCAGAGTATGCCTCAATGAAATGATATTGAGACGAAGTCCCTAACCACATGTCTGACTTGACTCGTTCGTTATATATTATTCTGAATAATAAATTAATGTTAATTTCAAATTGATTCAGAACCTTTTTCATGTTTATTATTTATTTTATATAACTTTATTCAATGTTATAAACATTACATAATCATTTAAGTTAATAATGGTCTTTTGGTCGATATTTGGTACTGGAGTCAAAAATGATCATCTTATAATTACATGTTTTCCATGTGGTTAAAAGTCCATTATCTCCAGAATGATATTCAGGAATTATATATCATATATATCATATATATACAGTATATATATATATATATATTTATAATATTAAATAAAATTAGTAGATATGAAATGAAATACATCATTTATGGTGACGATAATCCTTACGTACGAATGAACACTACATTCGTTTCTATATCATATTTAATGGAATGAAAACATAACGATACATATATATATTAAAATTATAGTATAATGTCATATATAATTTCAATCACGACTTCTTTTATACGTTCCATGTATGGCATGAACGAGTCATATCACATTGAGTGAGCGGTAGTCCGCACTTCCTCAAATGAAATCATCATATTTACCCATTACATAAACCATAAAGGTATGATATAAATGAAAAATACCAAAGCATAGAGACAATATAAATATAATATATATAACATATAAATACAGTTCCATCATAATGGCCACCATGATAGGTATTAAGAGATAATTAAACAATCATCATTTCATGAGGCAGTAGTTCATCGTCCATAGAAATAGTATGTTATAAATCAATTAGATGGAGGTGTGTGAAAGTGTGGTTTGAATCCAACTCATAAAAACAACATAGTATATTGAAGATACTTGTTTTTTTATAAAATAAATAAATAATGTGTGTTTAGAGGGTTTGGGAATGAAAATAATATAATTGAACTTGAGAGAAGTTGTTACCTGTAAACTAGGTAACTCCCTTTGGTTTGAACCAAAAGGCTTTATTGGATTTCCTTATTCCAAAAGTAAGGAATTCAGGTGGAAGCGAGGGATTTTGGGAGCTTTTTAGAGAAGAGATTCGATGAGACAATGGGCTAGAGAGGTGTGAGTAATGAGTTAGAGGTGGTGGCCTTTTATAAGAGGGAGGTGGGGGTCTTTAGAAGAGTTTGAATGTAATATTTTATTACAAAAATATTTTCAGTTTCAAAAGGTCCAAAGCTCATTATATTAGAATATAAGATGTATATAAGTCAAAATAAAAGCTTCCAATAATAATTGGGCAGGTTTTGGATATTTTTTAATCCTTATCATTTTTATTTAACCCATTTTTACTCTTATCATTTTATCAAGCATTTAACACTTCGAGAATAAAAATAGATACCCAAACATGAAAAATATCCAATTAAAGAGTCAATAATATAAGTTTCTCATTATTATAACTATTTATCCTAATATTAGATTTTTTGGAACTGTAAAATATTTTATAGTTTAAAATATGAATTATGTAAATTTTGACACTATTTATATCATGACTTTTTAAAAATCCATAAAAAATTGATTGATTCGAAAAAACTTAATCAGTACCAATATACAATTTATCTATCATTTAATAAATTCTTAGATGATATCAAAATAACTATATTAAATTTATTTTATCGTTTAAAATATATTTTATTTGAATTTTTAATTAATGAAGCAATCACTGCATCACTAGTGTGTCAAAATTAAATTTATTTATTAAATGTCTAAAAATAATAAATAGGATATCATAATATAGGAAATTTTTTTAGATTTCAAATGACTATTTATAGTCATGAATACTACTTTTCTAACCTCATATTAAATTTTTTTTACTACATGATATATGTTTTTGTAACATTTTCCTTAACTTTAAATTAGTTATTATAAAATGTCATTTTCACATACAAGTAGCTCAATGGGGTTCCAAAATCGACCCAAGGATTACCATGTTTGGAGAGGTATCATCAAATACGGTTAGGACACATTTTAGGGTAATTTAATTTTATTATAATATTATTGTTTACCCTTATATATCAGATTTATCCTTTGACCACGGTAATTAAAATATTTACTAACGTTACTGTTCATAATGTCTAAAATTAAAGGTCACCTCTATAAATAATTTGGACCCCCTAATTCCAAATAATGAATCTATTTTTTCCAATTCAAATCATAGACGTTATAGAAATTAATTTTAAATTAATTCTCGTTGTCAAAACCAAAAAGCGTGTTTTTAAGAAATAATAACTATCAAAAGATTGACATGTATTTATGTCTAATTAAAAAGTGAAATTACATGAAATGAACAAAATTTGATTTAATGATTAAAATATAATGTAATTAAACTTTAAAACCAATCAAATGGAGAATTTACCTTTATAAATAAATCAGATTAAAAGACATTTTTGACTTAAAATGCAGTATTTATCACTATTCATTAAAAAATGAACTTTATCAAAAAAAATATCAAAAATTTACACAAAGTAAATTTTGATATCCATATTATAAATGATAATATTATTTTATCATATGGAACATATAAAAGTGACAAAAACATGACTTAAATGGGTTTCTTCATCAAAAGGTGGTAAAATGATCTTTAAAAAATATGATAGTTTTTCAGGATTAAAATCTGATTCATTATCATTTTAAACCACTATATATTGTTGGATAAATGTAAAAACTTTTAACATTCATATATAAGAATGTTTTAGTTAGCTCTATTCATTCCCTCTAGTATAACAACTAGCCGTTAACTACCATTAAAAATAATATTATATCATTTTTTTCAATATGACTCAGCCTTGTGTGAAAAATAAGATTTCAGAGAAACCCAATTTTGCATTTCAGATATGCCATTGAACATAAAATCACCTTTAATGTAAAATAAATATTTAATTCACAAATATTAACAAATATGAAAATGTCATATTATTTATTTACCTGGGATGTCACATACCATTCTAAAACCCATTAGGGGATAGAATGAATTGTCTATCAAAACTTATATCTGAGCCACCATCCTTTATGGAATATAATGTGGGACTTTAGTTTTCAGTAAAATATATAGGGTGAGATTTATGTTAAAATAAATAATCTTTAATAAATATTCCTTACATAAAATGATAACATTAAATTTGATAAAACACCTTGAATCTATAAAATTATTAAATAAGAATTCCCTAAAAAGGGCGTTTTGGAAAAAAAATTACATTAATAACTTTTTCCACATAAAATATTTATTTTTTAAAGAGTTTCTCCCCAATAATTAATGATAACTAGAACTAGATGGAATTATAAGAAGACACCCCCTCAAAAAGATCAATCTTCAGCCTCTTTTTTTATTTCACACTAATGTGAGTATGGTTTTGAATGAAGCTATGCTGCATTGATTTCTCCCCATGTTAAGATTATATTTTTTATTCTTCTAAAAAACTACTTGAAAAGACCTTCAAATAGTAACATGATTAATTTTCATCCACTACATGTTCACCAAGTTAATTTCCTGCACTCCATTGTTATATTTCTAATAATTAATTTCTAAATTTATGTGTGGTTCCCATGGAAGAAGTGTTGCGATGGTGATAAGCTGATGTGTGTGACCGGGGAAGAGGAGTCTAGAGACTGCAACATCACATTATCGGTGTGGGTTGGGTCTAGGAAGATGACTACCCTCAATTGTTTTATTATTATTATTTGTTCTCTTTTTTAAATTATATATATATATAATCAATATTTCTCAGAAAATGTCATTTTATATATTAATATATATATTTATCAACATGTAATTATAGAATATTTTTAATTAATTTTTTACCTATATGTTTATAAATGATAAATTATATAACATATTATTAAATAATTAAAACTATGTAAACTGTTTTCATTTCAAAATGCAGACATAATTTTGATAATATAAGTTATAGTTAAGGTTTTAAAAATTATTAAATAGATTTGATCTACAAATTATCATTAATTAAATTCCCTTATTATGTTTATATATAATTGATTCAATTTTTTATTTTTTAGCTAATAATAAAATTTATCTTTAATATAAATCACTTATAATAAATATTTATTTCAGTTAAATATTATATATAATTACATTTAAATTCTAAGAAATATATTGAAAAAATATATGAATATATTCTGGCATAAATTATCATTATAAATATTATATAAATAATTAAATATTAATAAAACCATATGAAATATTGTTTTAAGTATAATATTTATAATATTTCTTGAAGGGAACCAAATAAAATATACATATAAATCTATAATAAAATCCTAGGTTATTATATTTTCACTACAACATATTTTCCCTTTAATTGAAAGAAAAAATTCCTTTAGTATCACTAAAAATTATTGTCTCCCTCAGTGCTATTAAAGGGGGGTCCCCTTTATGATTGCTAATAAAGCAATGACAAAGCATGCCTTTATCAGTGCAACAAAAATCATTGATAACAGCCACCCTTTAGCAGTGCTAGTTTAGCACTAATAAAGTACCAACATGCTATAATGTTCTATTTATATAACAACACACTACAATAAATACATGTAACCAATATGTAAAATATATAATTTAACTGGAAGAAATTTTAAATCATTTATATAGAAAAAATTCTGCTATATAAATTTAATTTTTTTATATAACTACATTTACAATTACTTTTCCAAAACGTTTAAAAATATTATTGTTCCATCATATTTAGAACACATGATCCCCTCAAAAAAACTCAACCCATGGTATTAGTTTCCAAAAAAATAACCTCATCCAGAGAAAAAGAATCCACCTATATAAGAAAAAAAATATTATATTAGTAATACTATAATGATATAAATTAAACATTAATATTAAATAATACATTAATAAATTAAAAAATTGAAATAAAAATACACTTGGAGTTATACTAGATGTAATGCATGTTATATTGTGCTTCAGTTGATCCCTAAATGTATAAAAAGAGTAATGGATCAGTGTATAAATGTATCATAACAATATGAATGGATCTTCATGGTTTTGAGTATATCACATGTTTTTTTTACTAAAATTAATGTAAATTTTAAATAATGTCAGAAATAGAGTTATACTGGTCACATCGTGCATCAAATTGATGTGTATTCAATTCCTGCCCATCAAAAATTACTTACGGATCCTTTTCCTAATGTATCAAAACAATCTGAATGAATTTTCATTGATTTGATTATGTAAAATGGGTTTTTTACAAAAATTTCATTTCAAACAAGAAATAGTACTTTGATTTATACGAGTCACATCATGTGTCTGTTGGATGTGTGAATTCTTTCTAGATGTCACAACTGACTTATAGTAACTTTCAAAAATTATCATGATAACCATATTGTGTTTTCATAGTTTTCAGTGGGTGAAACATGTTTTGTTCAGTTTATTCTTCCATGTCACATATGATTCATGTATTTTTTTTATATAGTTAAAAAATAATCCAAATTTTTTTCTTGATTTTTGGTATGTCACATGTAATTGTTTCTAAAATTGATGTAAAATTTAAATAAAAAGAAACACATGGAGTAATATTCCTCACACCATGTGTCAGATTGAGAGGCGGTTGATTCTTAAATATAAAAAATTAATTATAGACTATTTTCATAATTCATCAATATAATCTGAATTTGTTTAATTTGTTTTTATTTTTTCACCTTTTCTTTTTGATAATATTACTATCAATTTTAAATAAAAATATAAACTTTGAGTTATACCGGTCACACTGGGTATCATATTGACGTGTGGTTGATTTATATAAATAAAAAAGACTTATCATTAATTTTTATAAATTATCAAAACAATATGGATGTGTTTTATCAATATTCAGTATCTGATTTGTTATTTTTACAAAATTAACATCAATTTTAAATAAATAGACATACATGTAATTATAAAAGTCACACTATGAATCAGATTAAGGTTAATCTGATTCTTACATTTCAAAAATAACTTACCGATTGTTTTACTAAAGTATCAAAAAAAATTCAATTTTTTTCTTGGTATTGAGTATTTCACTTGCGTGTTTTATTAAAATGTCAATTGAAACTGAAAACATGCTGTTTGAGTCATATTAGTCGCATCATGTACTAGTTTTATGTGAGACTAGAGCCAACACATCTAAACTGACTTATGAATCATTTTTCGAAGTTATAAATAAAATAAATGTTCATTTTATTAGTTTTTACTGAGTGACACGATTTTAAAAAAAAATGCAAATTTTACTCTAATAATGGAAATTTTCAGTCATATTGGTCGCATCGTGCATCAAATTGAGGTTTGGTTGATTCTTAAACGTTATAAATGAATTATGGGTCATTTAACTAAATTAAAAAAATAATCTAATTATGTTTAATTGATCTTCAGTATGTCACTTGTTATAATTACGGTAATTAGTGTTAATTCTAAATAAAACGACAAACTTATAGTTATATCGGTCACATGATGAGTCATATTGATGTGTATTTTATTCCTAAATGTCACAAATGAGTTATATATAATTTTAATAATGTATCAAAACAATTATAATGTGTTTTATTTGTTTTTTTCACTTGTTCTTATTACTAAAAGTAATTTCAAATTTAAATAAAGACACAATTGGAGTTATTGGAGGAGCCTAGAATACCCAGAGAGAGGATGGCTGAATCAGGGTGTCAACTTTTTCAAAAAAAGTGATAAATCTTGTTCTCATGTTTTTTGGAACCAATTAAACCTGTCTCAAATTTATGTTTAGAAAACATTCAACTATATGAAAAAGAGATCATAGAATAATATTACATGGTTCCACTAATGGCTAGTCTAAGGACCATACAATAAACGTGTATCAGTTATACCTAAATCCACTAATATTCACTATTTATGGAATACAACAGTTTATACATAGTCACTCTATACAAGGAACATTTACTTTACAATATTGCAGGGAGAGCACACTACATCCCTCAAAACACTTCAGTTGACTCCCCATAGCTCACTACTTCATGTGAATTCAATCTCAGTTTATCGACATGAAGGTAACATCAATATATTTCCATTAAACTCTTTATCCTTATATATGAAGATACTCTTCTTACACCATTGACCATAGATGATGTGAATTGAAATCCCTATTCACTAAAAATTTGAGATTCATAAATAGATTTCAGGAAGCTCGTTCATGAAGATCACTTCCTTTTGGAAGCTCGGTTCCTTTGTCAAACAAACTAAATTCGCGATTCCCACTGATTCATCATGGAATACCCCATAATCGTGAATCACTCATTCATCAAAAGCCCTGGATTTAGTTAAATCTCACAAAGTATTTTCTTGATGCTGAAGCTTGCATGAAATGTCAGTTTTCTGGAGCTCCCATGGCTTCATGAATTCAGAGAAATTCTAGATTTTCCTTGGAATAATTTATGTGAAGTAAAGAGAGGTATCCTTATAATTATATAATTGACTATTCATAATACTGAACTGCCTCATAGCAGATTTTCTAAATCTTTCAAACCCATAATCAAATATATCCTCCATTTGTGATGATCCATCACAATTTATCATTGTCTCAATGATTTTTATCTATCAATCGTGTGTCACGATTCTCCAATTCTAATAATCATGGAGATTACCATCACCATTCATGATAACCATCACTATCGTGTAGATCACCGTCAACATTCATTGATCCTTCACGAAACAAAATTCCTGAATCCCATCTTCACAAAACTCATGGATTTTCAATATTTTCATATGTCCATTAAATAAATTATATTTTTTGTGATGCATTACATCCTCCAAATTTTGGACGGAAAAAATTTAGAAAACACTCCGAAATGACACCGCTATCAATGTTGTTTTCATCTTGAACTATAAGATCCCATTCCTTGGAAACTCTATGAACTTCCATGAGTTTATTTGATAAAAATCAAAAGTCATTCTCCATTTCAAGAAAAAAACAACCTTGGTTCCAATAGTTATACCAATCAAAAAATGAATCATATTGAAGTGAGGTTGATTCTTACATTCCATAAATGAATCTGGGATTGTTTTCCCAATTTTTCAAAACAATCAAAAAAATTTCTAAATTTTTAGTGTTTTACATTTTTTTTACTAAAAGATCAATTTATACTGAAAACATGTACTTTGGGTCATACAAGTCCCATAATGTGTCATTTTGAAATTAGACTACTTCATACACGTTAAAATGCGTTATAAACTAGATTACTAAATTATCACATCAATCAGATTGAATTTTCATAGCTTTTTTGTGAGTGAAAGATGTTTTGAACTAAAATTTTAATTTTAAACTAATAACAGACAATTTAATTTTTAATGTTGATAGTGTGCATCATATTGAGATGTAGTTGATTAATATACATCAAAAATGACTCATGAATCATTTTCACATATTCTCAAAACAATCCTAATGCATTTTTTTGGTTTTAAGTATGTCATTTGTTCTTTAAAAAAATTTAATATCAATTTTAACTCAAAAGAGAATATTGGAGTCATATCGGTCACACCATGTGTTAGATTGAGGGGTGGTTTATTACTACATATCAAAAATGTCTTATAGATAGTATTCCAAAATTATCAAAATAATCTGAATATTGTTTCTTGGTTTTTATAACGTCACTTGAAATTTTAACTAAAATTGACATTGATTTTAAATAGAAAGAAATATTTTGAGATATATCCATCACACTATGCATCATATTTAGGTACAGTTGATTCCTATACATCAAAAATGAAATATGGATCATTTTCCTAATCTATCAAAACAATCCGAATATGTTTTATTGGTATTCAATATGTCAGTTATTCTTTTTACTAAAAATAATGTTAATTTTAAATAAATTAAAACACATGGAGCTATACTGGTCACACTATAAATTATATTGAGGTAAGGCTGATTACAACACATTACAAATGACTTATGGAACATTTTAAAAAAGTATCACCACAATTCGAATGTATTTTCTCAGTTTTCAGTACGTCACTAGTGTTTTTTATTAAAATTCAATTTAAAACTGAAAACACTTTCTTTGAAACAAGAAGCATGAACTTAAAGTAGTATGAATTCACCTTATCATGTTGGTTGTATACATTCTTTACCCATTTCATTATTTTACTAATATCCATTGAATCCTTGAAGTCCAATATCTCACAAGCATGAGAATAATTGAACCAACCCCTCCAACTTGATAAAAGTAATATACCTATATAAGAAAACATTTATTATGTGGGTAATATTAAAATGAAATTAATTTAAAAAAATATGAAATAGTCCATTAATTCTATGGATGTCACATTTTCATGTCATATGTGTTAATTCTTGTATAATATATGAAGTTCATTTGTTTTTATGAAAATCTATATCATCTTGTGAATATGAATGTTTTTGGAAGTCATAGTAGTACTAGAAAAATATAAATAAAAAAAGGATTTATAAATTTTTTAAACGAAATAATAAATATCTTTGAAAGAACCTCTTTGAGGATTCTAGTTTATTGATGTAATATGATCTCTCTCATAAATTCACTAACATAATAACCCGAATCTTTTTTCATTCATTTGTTTTGGAAAGCACAAAAACATTGAAAATATTAAGTAATTTGTTTGATATGTGTTTGGATAATGAAATCTTTCTATATATACCCTGATACTTTTTCACTGGAAGAACTTTTTAGGCTCCATGTGTGTATGGACTTTCATCATTCCCTGATTTTTTGTATTTTAAAACACCACCCTATCATAATATAATTCTCATTAAATCATAATATAAAAATATAAATTTAATCTTAGCCCTAAACCATTGGATTTAGTGTATAAAAATTGAAAAACCTCATCATGTGTGGTTAGTTTGTTGGGTATCCATGTAGTGAATCCTAGAAAAAATATTTGGAGTATCCTAATTGACTACAATGAGAATCCAATGTTTCCTAAAAACACATTAATGAATAAGTAATTAAATAAATGAAAATATATTTGATATGATTAAATTTCATAGATTCACTACTGAATTTTTGGTATTAAGAAGAGTATTCCATCTATAAGTTTGACTTCAAATGATTTTTCTAGTTCTACCACTATTTTATCTAATATTGATTCTATTTATTTATCATTCTGTAGAAGTAGTGTGAGGACTAATGAGTCCAAATTTATGTTCGTGGATTAATCCTATCAATTGGTCTTCATATTTACGCTTGAAAAAAATATCAAATGTATTCAGTCATAATTAACATAGTATACTAGTTATTGGGAAACAATCATGAAAAAAACCTCATGAATACTTTTAAAACTATAACTTCTAGACATTAATACTTGAGTTTTTTATTCATTTTCAGTAGAAATATATTTTTCAATGGACTCTCTATACATTTGTTCATCAAAATCAACTATGTGATTACTACCACAATGTACCTTTGTAACCGCATTAACCATAAAAGTTAGTAAAGGTGGATATTTAATGAGAAACGTAAAGGTAAATTCTGAAGATATTTTCTATTTTTTGGTTGATATTCTATACGTTTTTTATTCGAACATTCATTTCACCCCTTTCATTTTTGTTCTTATAATGAAATTAACCAGTTAAACCTATTTCCATTAGTTTTTAATGGGTTAGCTGGAAAATATATTTTAAGTGAAAACCTCTTCATCAAAATATTTTTCACAAGATCTGATGGCCATTATATGAATGGTCCAATAGCTTGGTCGACTATAAGAATATTTGCGTCATCATGGAACAAGTATCTCGACACTCAGATCATGCGATATGCTAATCACTGTAGGTTTTGGGCACAACAGGACTGTGAGATGGGTCATACCCAACTTTGATTTTTTCCATGATTGATGATGAATCCAAGATTTACACAATGATAAATGTCGAGATGTACATAATTGAATCAATGAATTTAGAAAACTGATATAATTTCATAATGAAGATAGAGTATCATCACATGTTATTTATAATTAATTTAACAATATAAAGAATTACCTTGATGGAATTCTTTCTTCATTGATGTGTCTAAGTACAGATATGCATTGTTCCATTGTTGTATTGAATGAATCAACGTAGATTCCCTCAAGAGATTATCCAAATGTATTCCAAAAATATCCAAATGTCACCGTAGGAATCTCCAGGTTCTGGGAAGGAAGATCCTATAACTTGCATTGTCTTCCTTTGATTTCCTTTAGAACCACTCCCAAAGTTTTCTCTTAGATATCTTCTTGAATCAAGTGTGGGAGGTAGAGGAAGAACGCTCTCTATTCCTGGGAGCGTTCTTAGAGAGGATATCTCTTTAGGTCATGATAGGATTCTCTAAATCCATTATGCACAACCAAAAAAAATAATTGTCTTGTTTAGAAAATAATATAATTGGCTTTATATATCTCTAGGGTTATAGTAAAATAATTTCATAGGTGACCTTTATTATTTATTTAATCCCTATTGAAACCCATGTCAAATAATATTAATAATAATTATAATAATTCTCAACATGAACTTAACATGAAAAATAAATTAAATATTATCGAATCAAATAATGTTGAATGTTAATTATTTCTTAGTGGACCATTAAACTCAGTCTTCCATTCCTCCATAAAATTTAATGGCCCTTGAATAATGACTATTTATATATTATATAAATATCTCATCAATATTGGATATTTAATATATAGATATTATATTCACTAAATGGAAAAATAAATGTTTATATATGATTAATCATACATGAATAATTATTAAAGCACATCTGAGAATAATATTTATTATTCTTATCTATTAATAATTAATAGTATATTACTCAATTGAGGTTTTTGATACCCTTAGTGTGTGACCCTCTAGGAAACTTTCTCAATGGTATTATTTGATGTAGCCAAAAGTCCAGTGTTATCATCTAGAAAAAAAACCAAGATACCCATAGAGAAAAAAGTTGATGTAACAAAAACATGATACCTCATATGAATTCTTATTGTTTAATATAATCCCTTTATAATGTTATCTCAAATCAATCAAGTTGCTTGTTGGTGCCATCAACCTATGTGCTCAATGTATCTTTCTTTGACTTCCCAAAAATTGAACATTCCTATTCTACACCATGTCTATGGATTTATTTATGATATATCATGCCCATAAAAATTATTGAGATATAAAACTTCATTAAATTATAGAATGGATAAATCCTTTATCGCATTATTCAATAATGAAATATTAATCATGAAACACCCAACATTTCCCTCCATTTCGTGAACATCAGTTTTCAGGATTTTCATCAATACTTCAAAGTACATGAATAAAAATATAAATTATTAAAAATATTAAATTATAAGCACCAATACACACGTCCATAGATAGGAACATCCAACAAAACATATAAATGTTTATTTTCTAATAGTGGGTCCCGTTATTATAATATCATGCTAGATATTACCAAGGGAGTATACGTTTCTATGGAGCCTCAATGTAAAATTATTCTATACCACTGATAGCCTATATCATTTGTGTCTGTCAAATGATATCATCTGGATATATAACATATATTAATGAATAGTTTCATTGAAATTTTGAGTTTCATCATAATGGGGAACTGTTATGACCTTCTAGTGGTAAGAAATCCTATTGGGACATTATCACATTCTATTTTATGTATAATAACAATAATGGTGTTACAAGAAGTTTGTTTGTATTAAAAACTATAAAAATAGGTCATCATAAAGTACATATAAGTTGGTTTTAGGGACCCAACTACAACAAAATCCCACTTGCACTAGAGACAACTACTAAGAACCACCAATACTCTAGATCTCACATGATACTCATACTTATATGAAGATATGACTTTAGTAAATGGATGCATCAAGATCTCTTCGAGGGAACTCGTCATACTGCAACTTCACCCCTCTGATAAAAATCCTTCAAGTGGTGAAACTTTTGGAGTATGTGCTCTATCTATTGGTTTTAACATCACTCTTTTTCAAGATCCACTGCTATATTATTATCACAATACAATGTGATATGGTGTTTTGTTCTACGTACCACATCAAGCTTCTATTTTTTTTGATATAGATGGATTCCATGGATGCATCAAAGGCCACTATATACTCATACGCCACTATTGTATCAGTGACATCTGACTACTTTTTAGTCTTCCAACTCACAGTTATTATGTTGATATAGAAAATATATCATGATTATTAATATAGAACATTCATATTTGTTTGAAACGTAGAATCATAATAACCCTTAATGACAATCTCTTTTTCCCGTCCATACACAAGGAATATATCCTCAGTTTATTTTTGATAGTTAAGGACAACCTTAACTGAAGTCCTATATTTTTCTCTTAGATCATATTAATACCATCATACCATGCTCAATACTTAAGAAACATCAAGTCTAGTACATATCATAGAATACATTATTGATCCTATCACTGAAGTGTATGGGATATTTCTCAGTATATATTTTTCTTGTTGGGCTAGAGGACACATATTCTTAGAAATATGTAAACCATGTGACACTAGAACCAATAACCTATTTAATTTTTCCATATGAAATATCTTTAATACATAGTCAACATATGCACATTGAATTAGTCTAAGTAGCCTCTTAGATTAACAATAATGATATTGGTCCCTATAATATAGGCTTCTTAACCAAAGTCCTTATTAGAGAAACACTTGTTTAACCATCCCTTAATAGACTATAAGAATGGTTTGTCATTTCCAATGAGTAATGTGTCATCATCTTATACTACGAGGATAACAACTGAATTTTAACTAATACTCTTGTAACCACCCAAAAAACATTCATTATTAATGAAACCAAATTCTTATATGGCTCTATAAAATCAAATGCTCCATGACCATGATCCTTTATTCAATCCATTAATAGATCTATGCAACTTAAAAATATTCTTTGAATCACTTGGAGTCAAAAACCATTCTGGTTGTATCATATTGGCATCTTCTTGAGTGTTCCCATTAAGTAATATAGTCTTGACATCCATATTCAAAATTTCATAGTCATGGAATGATAATATAGAAAGTAAATTTCTGAAGGATTTAATCAAGGAAACTGGTTAAAAGGTTTCATCGTAGTTAATTACTTGATGTTTCATAAACCCTTTAGCATCTTTCCCGGCTTTATAGGTATTAGATTTTCCTTCCATGTCTGGTTTCCTCTTGAATACACATTTGCATCCAATTGGATTAACCTCAACAGGTGCATCGACTAGAACCAAAATATGGTTTTGATACATGGAATACATTTTAGAATTCAACTATTATTTCCATTTATAGCTTATAATATATATATATATTTTATTTGGAGGAGATTTGATCAAAATTTTTCTCCACTAATGAGTCACAATTTTCAGTGACTAGAAAACCAAATTTCTATTGTTCTCTTTACTCTATTGTTTCATTTCACATTAAATTTCTTTTAGGAAATAATTCTACCATGGAGTGATTTAAATCCTCTTCTTGCACAAACTCTTATATATCATGACCATCAACATCATCAAAGTAGATAATGCTCACACAATCGTTCGGGTTGATGTGATCCCTCTCATGAAAGATGGTTTTTTCTACAGACAATCACTTTATTGTCTGAGGGGTTTTATAGGAGTATCCCTTTGTTTCCTAGTGAAACCAAAAAAAGATACACTTTGTGCCATAGGGTGATAGTTTGTTTCATGAGAAGTCCTTAACAAAGACCTCATAACCCCAAAAATGTGTGTGCAATATAATGGGTTTTTTCAGATCCATAACTCAAAGAGAATTCCATTTTCCACATTATTTTACACTTGATTCAATGTGTATGTCGTAGTTTGTAATGGATATAAAAAAATGTTATTAGAAGATATGCATGACTCATAATCAAAATTACCATGTATAATAGGGTAAAATTCCCCCTTTCACTAACTATCATTGCAATATGGTGTGTAAGGTGGAGTGATTTGAGATAGAATCCCAAATTCCCATAAAATGTTAATGAATGATTGGTTAAGATATTTAACACCTAGATCTGTTAGAAGTTTCATCCTCATTATTCAAAGATGATTCCCTACATAATTCTAGAATTCCTTGACTTTCTCAACAGACATGGAATTATACCACATCATGTAGATATATCCATATATATTCAAGTTGTCAACAAAATTATGAATTAAGAATATCAACCTCTTGCTTCTAATAGAAGATTTCCAAACACATCAGTGTGTACCAATCCTAAAATATCTATGTCCCTTTTCACCCAATCCACCAAATAATATTTTGGTCATTTTTACTTGTAAACATGCATGAAATATTTTAGGTTGTTTTAGCCTAGATGATTCTAAATAACTACTTGATTCTTGTTTACATGACAAAGATAGTAATGCCAAAGATGGGTATTATATGAGTCATGTTAATGTGATTATTTATCAATTGAAACAAATTGGTGTTTTATATTTAATACATAAATACCATTATTTAAATGTGCCCCACCATAACATATGTTATACTTATAAAAGAAACATCTTTTATTTCCAAACATGAAAATAAAGAAATCTGTATCTAGGAATGATACAAAAATAATATTATTTGTAACTGTTGGTAAAAAAAATACAATATTTTGAAACAAAAATCATTCTAGTCAAAAATGAATGGTTGTAGTCACTAATGGATAAATAATCTAGACTCACACCATTATCATATTTCATTTCCACATTTCCTTCAGAAATATTTTGAAATATAATTGGTTCATTCATTTGGATATTGATGTAATAATCAAAATATGTATCTAATACCAAATATGTAGATATGGAAATATTACAATCTATAACAAAAACACCATTATCTTTTCCAAGCTTCAAAATATATGTTATCTATCTGTTTCATGGATTTACACATGAAAACCAAACTTCCTCTTTTTCTTTGGCTTGCCTATGGATATTCATATTTTTTTGGGAATGTTTCTTGGGATCTTTATACTTTTTATATGTCTTGGTCCCCTTTACATTGTTTTTACTTTTCTTATTCACCATAATGTCCAAGAGTTTATCAATACCCATGTTGATATACACTTAACTAATCAAAGTAAGAAGTTACGAAATAATATTTTCATTATTTATCATGTTGTAATTAAAAATAAAATAGAGAAGGTAATGGGAAGTGATGAAAGTGGGAGATCTATTTGAAACTCATGTAGGAATTTAATCCCTAAGAATTCTAGTCATTCATATGTATCCAAAAAACATGACTACATGTGTCCCAACTGACGCAAACTCTCCAGGATTTGTTGTGCACATTGAATTGGATATTTTGTACCTATCTTGTATCACCTTCCATTAATAGAGACCCTAAAGGTGAGACATCATGGTATATGCATCCATGTACTCATGTTTCTTCAAATGCTCATCGAACATGGCTGATAGTATAAAACATTGAACATCTATGGAATCATTCAAATGCTTCTCATAGAGTGATAACTCTTCCTCAATATCCTCATTTATATATTCTTTAGGAAAAGATTCTTCCAACACATATAATTTGATTACATGGATAAGATGACTTGTATACACCATTTCTATTCTTGGAAATTTGTATTAGGTATATGTTTTCCTTCTCTAGTATGGATCACAATTATATGTTTGATATCATTTTATTATTGTGTCTCTAAATAATATAAGAGAAATTACAGTAATTTATCTGATGAAATTAAGAAAAATAAATAAAACATTATATTTATTTCTCCGCCACTATTTCATCGAAAACCAATAGCCCTCACCATTGGATTCAAAATATCATGTGTCTTGGACATCCTAGTGAAAGAGATCCATGTTTCCCTTTTCATTTCACACAATTTGTTTGGTCAAGAAACATGAATGGTTTTAGGTAGGAATTAAAAATTCCAACTACATTAATTCACAGTTCTTTAATCTATTATGTGTACTCCCCAATCCTAAAATCATTAAATTAGATTTCCTCAACATTTTCTGATTATTGAAACCATGTATTTCTCAGAAAGTCAACCCTTTATGTGAACTAAGTTATGTCAACCCAAAACATCATGTTATAATCCCATGATAATTGAAATCACCCAAATATTGTCTAGGTAAGTACATTAATCTTTGGTTTGATTTTAACAGAAGTAGTGGAAGGCTATACTAACACAATTTATATAATTGAGGTATTTTATCCTTTTATGCATAAATACCAATTATTATCCTTATGAAATAATTGTTAATATTAAGTGTATTTTCTTAACAGATTAACCACTGCATAGATAATAGTCATGTATAAGTCAACTTATTTTAGATCTATCTTATATGCTTATAAATTTCATTAAATTATGTCATCATGAAAAATCATCCATAATGAAAAAAATTGGAATGTTGATAGAAATAAAATAATAAAACTATATGATCATGAGAATTTACTAATGGCTAGTTTATCTAGTAGTAGATGAACTAACCGCTGAACTAGTGGGAAAATTCCTTGGACCAATTAAGTTTCATGTTCCAACCTTCCACATATCCACCAACGTGTCTCTCTTGGATTGGTTTTTACATAACTCCAAACTTGAACAACCTCTACTAGCTTCGGATGTTCATCCATTACATATGATTGTACTCACACATAGATGAGGGAAAAGGGTGTATATAAAAGAAACCATGGAAACATAGGCCCTTATATAATAAAAGAATAAAATACATGCATGACAAAAATTTAATATAATAAAAATTAAATGAAATGAATCACATAAAAATGATTGATCTATTATCATGATTTTCTACATGTATGAAATGAGTTCTACATTTAATAAAACATGAACTCAATTATTAATCAATCTTATTTAAGATAAATAATGATTGGATAAATTAAGTATCATATCTAATTAATCAATTATTTTATCTTAATTCTGATTTGAATTTCCCTGAGATTATCATCTATTATTATTTTAAAGAAATTAAATATGTTTATTTAAAATTAACTATGTACATGAATGTACCATGGAGGCAACATGGTGTGTAACGACCCAAAGAATAATCAATGGATATTCTATTCTTATAATTATGCCATATAGTATAACCACATGAAAACATAACACAATGAACTAATAAGTATTATGTGTCCTTTAAACAAAATATTTTCACTTATATGATTTGAATTTCTAGAATCTGACATACAAAGTTTTGATCAGTAAGATGTTGGGAGTACGATAAGACAAACAATTTTTTTGAATAGTAACTGACCATTATGAATTGTAATGTTACCCTTATGAATAGTAATATGACTCTTATGAATTCTAGATCATCCAAGTGACTGTGTAACCTTACAAATGAATGTATAAATAAAATTTATCTATCTTATTAATGAAAATATGTTATAATTATATCCTAGTGTTGGTGTTTTTGTTAGCCGTGCATATTTAATTAAAATTTTATGATTAATTTAATAATTTAAATGAAATTTTATTTCTATAAAATTTATTCATAAATAATTATTTTTATTACTTATGATTATATGATTATTTTAAAAGACCTTAATTAATTTTTTGACATTGATAGAAAAGTACTTTTAATTTTAAAATTTGTATTTTTCATTTAAATAATAATATTAATTAAAAATTAAATTTCACATATTAAAATAACTAATTTAATAAAATGGACTTCATTTTTCAATTCTCCACGTAGAAAAATGGTGGGGGTGAAATTTTTGGAATTTTTTAATGTACTGGAGTTTTTTATGAATAGTAAAATACGTTAATTTTCAATATATATATATTATATCTTAAATAAACTATTTATTAAGTCATTACTGATGCAAGAATCTTGAGTTAGAACTCACATGAACATTTTAATATTTTTTCACAATAATTGATACTATTTTTTGTCTTGAGATAAATATTAAAGTAGAAACTAAAATATTGAGAAAACCCTCCTCTCCTCCACTATAAAAATCACCCTCACACCCTCTTATCTTTACAAATCGTAATCATTATTCCTAGTCCAAATTCTCTTCAAATACCCCCCTAGTCCCCTCTCTCACGTCTAGTAGCCCTTGGTCTCGACAAAAGACCAAATCCCCTCCCCTAAAGAGGTTCTCATGGAAGATATATTAAAGTGGTAAATTCCTCTTTTATTTTATTTTATTTTCTCTCAAGTTCCATTCTATTATATTTTTCTTTCCTCACATCATTTTGTCCAAATGTTATTATAACTCTATAACCATATATGTACTATAAATTTTTTATTTTAATAGAATAATTTCTTATAATCTCTCCTTTCCCATCCTTTTATACTAGAAATGAAAACACCATCCGAGATGTATTAATTTCTCACATTCAAGGATGATGGGTTTTCAATTTCTATTACCATAATCAATTATAGTCATGAAACCATTTTTATTGTTGAAAAAGACTATAATATTATTATTATTCCTAATTTAAGGTTATGTAATATTTTGTATTCATGATATTAATTTTTAATGGAAAATGTTTTCGATGTGATAAAAACCCTACCAATTAACAAAACAATTATCATTAAAGTTTTATATAATATTAATCATCACTCAAAATAAATAAATTTATTTTATAACCATTTAATCGACTAGAAGATAACTAATAACATATAACTCCATTTCTATAAAACCATTCTCATCTTACATCTTTATCCTTACATGTATATAATAAAACCAATCATGAAAACCAATGAAATAAAGAATTAAATTGAACCTCTTAACCCATAAAAAAGGTCATGAATGAACATAATAGTGATATAATAATTCAATTACATTAATAAGAAATTTTGTAAGTATTAATTAATTTGTTTAATTTGGTTATATAAGAAATTAAGATCATGTAAAGGACAACATTGGACTTAAGGTAAAGGATTATACCCGAACCTCCATTATTCATTCGGGTTTCTTTATAATTATTTTCACCCAAATGAACTTATCTGTTATTTTTATGTACATATTAAAAATTATGTGTACAAGAACAAAACAGATATATCAATTTCAATTCATCGTTATCTTTTATGGATATAAATGTTTCTAAATCATTCCCTCCTCAATATTTCTTGATAAGAAAACCCGTTTTAGGGAACTTCCCAAATTATTACCATTTTTAAATTCATCTATATAATATTTTTTTCAGAAAAAATTATTTTTATAAATCCACTATTTTTATTAATAAATCATTCTCAGTTTACTTCTGGTTTTATAAAATATATTTTTCCATTTTCAGTTTTATATAACCTTTGATATTTTCCTTTAACTGCACAAAAATGTTTTAATTATAAAGTTTTTTTGGGAACTCTATTTACATGTATTTTCCTAAAGATGAATTAACTTTTCATGTTTTTTTCCTATTCTACCAAATTATTTCCCATACATGATTTCATTCCTTTCCTTTATAGACATTTTTATGATAATCCCATTTTTTTTGCTTTGTGACAAGATTATGATACCCAATTCATACCATGGGTAACCCTTATGTTTATATATGATTGATTGTGTATGATTATATATTTGGAAATCATATTCATGAAAATGCTATGATGGGTGAACCCAGATAGTTCTCCAATGTATTTTGTAATGTTGTCTCTCGTGAGAGGTTTTCTGCAACTATCTTGGCGATTAGCCTTGCTCATGCTACCATGTGCAACAGTCTTGGTGGTTACTAATGACATGTGCTCCTCTATGTTAAAGATCCTTGACTCATGATAAATTCATGTTTTATATTGAAAACACATTATTATGAATCTATTTTTAAATTATCCTATTTATATATGTTCTGATTACATATGTTCCATGAATTTTTCATATCATTATTCCATTCTTTCTAACCCATGTGCTAAAGCTTTATTGTTGTGCTTAATCCCTTACTAAGATTTTAGCTCATCACATTTTTCATTATATCCCTATGATAACATATGAATATGTATGAGACCATTGAATTTTGGGGCTATTTATAAAGACTAAATAAATAAATTTTATTTTCAGTTCCATGTTTTATGTTTTATGTACCAAGTATTCCAAGACACTAAATTTAATGATCCTTAGCATGTAATATGATGCATTACTGTGCCTAAAATCATGTAGTAATATGTGTAAAAGGCTAGGGTCTCTACAGTTAGTATCAGAGGATGTTTTAGTTTTTTGGAGATTAGGGATATAGAACTTTAGTAAGAACCATGTGGATAAGAATAAGTATAAGAAAACATTCATAAATGTTTGTTAGTATAGAATAAGTGTTTTTTCAAGTAAATAAATTCCCTATTTGGATACGAACAAGTGGATGTGGATCTGACATAGATGTATCAAGGGGTAAAACCCAAAATCACCACATTTAGTTAGCCTCAAATAGGAATTGGTGTACGAGAACATGCCTTGCTACACTCCTCGTTTGGTAAACCTGTGGGATATTCTTTGGGTAATTCATAATGTGAGTACACACCATTATCACGAGAAAAAAAAGAGAACATAAGAATATATGTCAAGTAACAAATAAAGGACAACCGACATTGAAAACTAAGAAATCATAACAAAGGATATTCTTTTCCTTTATGATTTTATCGTTTTTTGATTATATATTCTTTTTTATGATTAATATATAAGTATTTAAGTCCTCTAATTGTATGTTCTTTTTCTTAATTAATGTATGGAAATATAAGAACACGTTCCAAAAATAAATGTGATATAAATTGTGAATATTTCATTAATGATATGAAAAATATTCTGGGAACACATGCTCAAAACACAATGACATTACATTCTTATCTTTCCCATGTTATAAATAACAGATTAAAACTTGTGGAACAACCTCCTACACTATAGAAAGTATTAATTTCTTTCAGAATCCTTCATGCAGTAAAGGCCCCCCATATTTAGTGGATCTTATGATCCCATTCTCATGTAATAGTGTATTATATCCATTGAAAATATATTCTTTGTCCCCCAAATTATCAGAAGAATTGAAAGTCATACTTGAAGTATACCGTTTTGATGTGGAATTTGATCAGTGGTCGAAAATGATGAAGAATACCAAGTCCTAGTAGAAAATTGATTCCATGGATAGGGAAGAAATCAAGAATTTTTTTTCCAATAATTTTTTTTCTCAAACCCTCCATCACAAGATGGAGAGAGAGTTTCTTAGAATTATGCTGAAACAAGATCATTCCCTTGGCGCATATGAAGATAAATTTACAAGTGTATCAAGATACACCTACGATTTTTTTCATGAACATAGAAATCAAGGTGGATCACTTATTTAGAAGGCTAAATTTGATTATATGAAAGGTGTGGGCGATTAATGACTTTTAAAGTTATGATGAAATTGTAAATTATTCCCTCAAGGTTGAAATGGTGATTAGAGACCCTCAATGGTCTTAAGGGCCTGAGGAAAAAAAGAGGAAAATGGATTCTGAAATCTGTAGTTCGGAATGTAAATACCATGATGAAAGGAATATCAAACATACCACGTTTCAAAATTGTGGGATGAAGCATAATGGGAAATGTCTAAATGGAACTAGGAATTTCATTAAATGTGGAAGAATATGACATCATTATAAGAACTTTTATTGGGGTATAAATAATACCATTAATGTTGAAGAATAAAGGAAGATTCAAATAAATTATTAGCATATTGTTCAATGTTACAACTGGAAGGAGTATGGTCATTATGAAAAATATTTCCCTAATATAAGGGTTGTCGAAGGAAATAAACAAAAACCTCCAAGTAAAGAAGGAAGGAATTATGCTATTACTATTGCTTAGGTGGATCAAGAAAATTATGTGGTGAAAGGTACACTAGTTATTAATTCTAGGATATTGAACGTACTTTTTTAATTATGGTTCTATGAATTATTTCTTATCATTCGTTTCTATTAGAACAATTTAAACACTACCTCAAAATTTAGAGGTTGGGTTATCTATGATAAAAAAAAATGGAGCAATAACTGCATCCAAAGTATATGTCTCCCCCCTGGGTAATGTTTGTGGATTGAACCTCCCATAAAATCTTATCATAGTCACTTTAGTGGAGTTGGATGTTATCTTGGGCATGGTTTGGTTATCTTTATACAAAGACAACATCAAAATTTGTGAAAGGGACCAATCTTCACATCCTGAAGCACCATCCAATTCTTTACAAGTGTAAGGAGGAATATGAATCTTCTTTAGAATAATTGTCTCAACTGTGGAAGCTAATGAAATATGATCGAACATATCTAGATCAAATTATTGAGACAAAAAAGATGATACTTCATGAAGATATGAATATTGAGGGGGATTACACTTATGTATTGCAGGAAGAATTGCCCGGTCTTTCACCAAATTAAGTGGTTGAGTTCTCAATTGAACATATTCTTAGATCTATTCGTATATCCAAGAAACCTTATAGAGTGACCACCATGGATCTAAAATATCTAAAGAAGTAGTTATTGGAGAATCTAGGGAAGGGTTTTATATGCTCGAGTGCTTCATTATGGGGTGCATATGTCCTCTTCATCAAGAATAAGGATGGATCAATTCTTCGTTGCATTGATTATCATGAGCTTAATAAAATCATGATAAAGAAAAAGTATTCCCTTCCATGGTTAGATGAATTGTTTGATCAGCTTCATGGGGCCAACTATTTCTTAAGGTGGACCTTTGGTCAGGATATCACCAATTAAAGGCGAGGAAGGAAGATATTCCCAGGACAGTCTTTCAAATGAGGTATAGACCCTATGAATTCATAGTGATGCGCTTAGGACACACTATTGCTCTGAAACTATTCCTTGATTTACTTAATATGTACATTTAGATATTACCTCAAAAAATATGTGGTAGTTTTTATCGATGATATTATGATATACTCCAAGATAAAGGAGGAACATGAGACACATTGTAATACTATTCATTTGATGTTGTTAAAGGGGGATATTTATGCAATGTACAGTAAATATGAGTTCTGGATGGCAGAGGTATTATTTTTGGGGCATGTTATCTCCAGCATAGAGATATCTATGGATTCATCCAAGAAAATGGAAATTGATGAGTGGCCTAGGGAAACATCAGCAACAGAGATCTACAACATTATGTGTCTATCTGGGAATTATCGATGATTTGTTAATAACATTTCACAATTATAAAACCCACATAAATAATCTAATACGGAAGGGGGTAACCTTTTTTATGCTCAATAATGTGAGTAATGTTTTAAGGAGCTCAAAAAGAGGTTTATCACTGCACCCGTAATCACACTCACGATAAGTAGAGAACTCTTGGTGGTGTATAATGATTCTTCAATGAAGGGATTAGGTTGTGTACTGATGAAAAATGATAAAGTGATAGAATACACCTCAAGGAATCTGAAAATCCATGAGCAAAACTATCCCTCCCATGATCTAGAGTTTGCAGCTATGATCTTTGCATTGAAAATCTAGTAAAATTATGTCTATGGGGAGAAGTGTGACATATATATTAATCATAAGAGTATTAAATATATATTCACATAGAAAGAGATTAATATATTCCAGTGAATATGGATATAGATCAACATGGATTATGACTTCTCAATCCACTACCATCCCGATAAGGCAAATAGGGTGGAAGATACTCTAGGATGAAAGGATCCATCATTATTATCAATGACAAGAATTTAAAAGGATCGAATATTCCAAGATTTATAAGGGATGGACATGGGATTTATTAAGGGATGAACATCATCAACCCATTCTCAAATGATTTCTCAACCATATCTTATGGAGAAAATAGAGGATTCTCAAAGAAATGATGTGGGAATTTATATAGGGTGGAAGCTATTAGAAAAGGGAAATCCTATGAGTAAAATTTTTACAAGGAAAAAGTTTTAATATTTGGGTCACAATTTTGTGTACCATCTAATATAGATATAAATTAGAACATTTTGAATGATTTACATGTCTCATCCTTCTCTATTCTCTTAGGGAGCATAAAGATGTACCGAGATCACCGAGAGAACTTTATATTTGACAATATGAATCAGGATATTTATGAATATAAATAAATGTGTTTGGTATGTAAAAAATTGAAGGATGAAATTATTAAGTCTAATGAGATGATGTAAACACTTCCCATAATAACATGTAAGTGGGAGAACATCAACATGGAGTTTATAATTGGATTTCTAAGGTAATCAAGAGGAAGCAATGCTATATGGGGAATTGGGGTCCTCTTACAAGGATAGCACAATTTATCACAATTAGAGACAACATCTCATTAGATCAAATTTAAAGGATATATATCAAATATGTGGTAAGGCTTCATGGAGTACTACTATTTATTGTATTTGATAGTGATCCAATATTCACCACAATGATATAGAAATGTGTAAAACATTTTCTAACCACTGAACTGAACTCCAGTACGGCCTATCATCTTCAAACTATTGGCCAATATGAGCTAACTATTGAGACACTAGGAGACATGTTGAGAGAATGTTTTATGGACATTATAAGATAATGGTACCAACACCATCCACTAGTAAAATTATCTTACAACAATAGTTTCCACTCAGGAATCCATCTGGCACCATATGAAGACCATTATGGGAAATGGTTCAGAACACCAATGTGTTTGGATGATGCCAGTGAGCATAAGCTTCTAGGAACTAAATTGGTTAATGAAATTATAGAGAAGGTGTAAACCATTCAACAACACATCAAGGTATCTCAAATATGACATAATAGTTATGAATACAACCATCTATAGGACATTGAGTTCAAAATTGGAGACATGGTATTCCTTGCATATCTCCATGGTAGAAGGTCATGAGGTCAGGGAAGAAAGGAAAACTATGTCAAAGGTACATCAGATATTATAGATCCTTGATCGTGTCAGAAATTTTTCCCATCAACTATAAATTCCACCTACCATGTCTAATGTACAAGATTACTTCCACGTATCTCTCTTAAATAAGTACACACTAGATCCTTCACATGTAATTTCTTTATAGTTGGAATAGTTATAGAATGATCATTCTTATGAGGAGCATCCAGTAATGATCTTTGATCATAGAGATAATGTTCTAAAAAACATGAAAAATCACCTAGTCAAAGTACTAGGGAAGAACTATAAGTATAAAGAAGAAACTTGAGAACTAGAGGAGCAAGGGAAAGAAAAGTACCTCCAACGATTTATGACTTGGAATGTCAAATGAAATTTTGAGGGTGAAATTTCATAAGAGTAGAAGAATGTAATGACCCAAAGATTAATCAATGGAAATTACCTTACTATAATTATGTCACATAGTATAATCACCTGAAATCACAATAAAATGAAATACTAAGTACTCTGTGATATTTAAACATAGTACTGTCACATATGTGATTGAATTTTGAAAATATGACATGCACCGTTGTGATTAGTAAGATATTTGGAGTTCGAAAAGACAAAACTAATTTTTGGTGAATAGAAAACGACCCTTATAAATAGTATTTTTACCCTTATGAATAGTAATACGAGCCTTATGAATTGTAAATTGTCTAAGTGAATAGGTAACCATACTAATAAAAGTATAAATAAAATTTAACCATCTTACAAGTGATAATATGATATTATAATATCAATGTTTTTGTTTTTTTTGTGAGCCATGTATATTTAATTAATATAATCTGATTAATTTAATTATTTTAAAAAAATATATTCATAAAATATATTCATAAATAACTATTTTGATGATTTATTATTATATTATAAATTTTAGAGAGCATAAATAATTTTTCACTGTGTTATAAAAGTATTTTTAATTTTAAAATTTGTATTTTTCATGGAAATTAAAATTTTAATTAGAAACAAAATGTCACATATTTAGAAAATTATTTTCATAAAATGATCGTCATTTTTTAATTCTACAAATTGAGAAATGGTTGGGGTAAATATTTGCGATTTTGCTAAAATACATGATTTTTTTGGGGAATTGTAAAATACGACAATATGTTGTATATATACATTATATATAAAATAAACTATTTATTGAGCCATGGATGATGTATGGACCTTGTGTTCGAACACACATGAAAATATTACAATTTTTGTCATAATAATCGATAGTATTTCTTGTCTTGAGACAAATAATAAAACAATGAATAAAATATTTGGAAAACCCTCCTCCCATGCACTATAATAACCACTCTCACCCCTCTTCACTTCACTCCTCTCATGACTTGTTACCAGTAAAAATACTGCTCAATTATCTCTCTATTCCCCTCTCCCAAATATATCATCCATTTCTCTCTTCAAAAGACCAAATCCTATCACATAAATAGGATCTCAAGGAAGATATATTCCTAAGGTAAATTCTTCTTTAATTTTATTTTATTTTTATTCAAGTTCTATTATTTAATTTTTTCTTTCCTCACCTCCTATTATCCAAATTCTATGATAATTATAGCACTTTAAATTTAATTTAATTATGTAATTATGGTGTAATAATTTACCATATTCTATCATTTCCCCTCCTTTAATGCCATAAATGAAAACACCATCAGAGATATGATAATTTCTCATATTCAAGGATAATGGGGTTTGAATTTCTTCTACCATCTTTAATTCTGGTCATGAAATATTTTTTATAGTTGAACCAGACATAAATATATCTATTATTTCTAATTTACAGTTCTTCAATATTTTTTTACACATTGTATGATTTTTTAAAGAAAAATGTGTTTGATGTGATCAAAAAACAACTAATCAACCAAAACAGTTATCATTAAAGTATTATATAATGATTCAACTTCACTAAAAATAACAAAATAAATTTTATAATTGATTAATCTATTAGATGATCACTAAAAACATATAACTCAAATTATGGACAACCGTTATCATCTTATAAGATTATCCTTACAAGTATATCATTAAATCAATCATGAAAACCAATGAGACAATCAATGAAATTGAACCTCTTAACCCATCAAAAAGATCATGAATGGACATAATAATTTTATAATAAATCAATTATATAAAATAGAGGTTATGGAAATATTATTTAATTAATTTTATTCTGTTGTCTAGAACATTATAATGAAGTGAAGGAACCCATCAAACTTAAGGTAAGGGATTATACCAAGACCTTAATTATTCTTTCAGGTTTCTCTATCATTCATTTTACCAAAATGAAATTATCTTTTATTTTTTATGTATGTATTATAAATGAAGTTTCATTAACGGAACACATGTATCAAGAACCATTCGTCATTATCTTTTACGAATATATATGTTTTTAATTTATTCCCTCCTCAATTCTTCCCGATAAGCAAACCTGTTTAAGGGAACATCCCAAATTCTTAACCATTTTTAGGTTCACTATATAATATTTTTTAAGCCATAATTATTTTTAAAAACTATTTTTATTATGAAAAAATTATTTTCCCACTTCAGTTTTTATATAAATTATTACATCCTTTAATTTTTTTAAATGACCTTTGATATTTATCTTTTAGTCGCAATAAAATGTTTTAATTCTAATGTTTTTAGTACATTTTTGACATGTTATCTATTAAATTTTACATCACTTTTTATGATGTATAACTATTATACCCTATTATTTTCCATTTATGATCTAGTTAATTTCCTTCATGGAGATGTTTATTATACTCTCATTTGTTAAGTTTTATGACATAATTAGGCTACCGAATTCCATCCATTGGTAACCATTATGTTTATTTATGATTGCTTGTGTGTGATTATATATTGTTAAAGTATATTCATGAACATATTATGATGGGTACACCCAAAAAGTTATCCAATGCAGTGGGTAAATTTGAGTTTAATGAGATGTTATGTGTAATGGTCTTGGCAGTTAGCCTTCTCGTGCTACCAAGGGCAATGGTCCTTTTGGTTTAACATGACTTGTGATCCTCTATGTGCAAAAATCCTCGAAAGATGCTAAATTCATGTTTTCTATTGCTCACACATTATTATGACTCCATTTTTATATGATCCCATGTTTATAGGTTATGATTTCATTTGTTCCATGTCTTTTTTTTATCATTATGTCATTCATTCTGTCCCATGTTCTAATGATTTATTATTGTGTTTATTCTCTTACTGGGATTTTAAATCATCCCTTCGGTCATGTTATCCCTAGGTTATCTAAAAATGATGTATGATAATAATGGAAGTGAGGGTATCTTTATTAAGACTATATAAAGAAATGCTATATTTAGTTCCATATTTTATGTATTATGTACCTAGTCTTCTAGGACACTAGACCTTACGATCCCTGTCTTGTAATATGATGCTTTATTATGCTTAAAACCATGTAATGATATGTGTAAAATGCTAGGGTAAGTCTATAGAGAATACCCATTTGAATCCACCCAACATGTATTATAATCATACGGAGTTTTAATTCTATGAAATATATCATACCTGACTTATCACATACTTTCATGATGTGTACTATAAACATAATGATTACACAAATCATGAGATTGTTTGGTCACGTGTTATGCTTCAATTCACATAGAGTGATGGATATAATATAACTCATACATGATATACATTTCTGAATACTACATAGATATTAATTAAAAATATATACACATTTATGTATATATATTTAAAACCCATGACATGGTGTGTCCGATCAACATAACAAGTATCAAGGTTTACATAGTATAAAAAATAAATTTTAAATCTTCATAATTTAGTAAAATTACAAGATGTGTATATGTGATCTACATGATGTGTACATCAATCAATATTTTTCGGAGGTAAACACCTTGGGACATAGCATGTAAATCATACCTAAAAAAATTGAGTACACGATATTTAAAGGGTACTTCATAGCACATGGACTTTGAGATACACATTCACCGTTTAGGTAGGCTATGTTTAAAACACAAAAATCATATGGGACTCATAGGGGCTACATACAATGTATGTGGGATACAGAGCATGTACTCTAGATGATCATCACAAGGCTATCCTAGTCAACATTCTTTGCAAGAATTAACTACATCGTGCACCATCAATGAAAAAAAATGGTATAAATTGCTGTATTAATTCAAGATCAATTGAACATAAGAATAAGGCTTGTAAATCTAGTTACATATCATTTACTCCCATTTTATCCAACCATAATCCTTGGCACTGTCAGATGTGTTCTTCAATTTTAAATTTTTTTAAAAATTAATCACACTGATTAGATTGACAAGAAATAAACGGGAATGAAGATGATCTCACAATTAGGATTAAAATAACTATTAAACATGAATTGAAAAACTAAATCACATATGTGTAAATCATCAAGGATATTTAAATGGTTATAAATAATTATGTCACCATTCGGATAACACTTGTAGGTTCTGGTCACATCAGATGTGTGTGATGGGTCTTGACCTACTTTGATTTTTCCCATTATAGATGATCAATTTTAGATTTACACAATAGTAAACATCATTATCTATGGAATTGAATAAAAAATATAGAAAATTGATAGAATTAAAGGAACAAGAGAAAGGATCATCACATACTATTTATAAATAATTTAATTAAATAAATAATTACCATGATGTAATGCTTTCTTCATTGATGGATATGACAACAAATCCACATCATTCCATCATTGTGTTGTAGGAATAAATGAAAATTCCATAGTAGTGATCCAAAAATGGTCCAAAAATATTCAATCATTAATGTAGGATTCTATGAGTTCTAGAATGATAGATCCTAGAGCATGAATCATCCACCTTTGATCACCTTCATAATCATTTCTAAATTATTCTCTTGGATCTCTTCTCCGCTCGAGAGTGGGAGGTGGAGGGATATCACTCTCTATTCATGGGAGAATTCTTGGAGATGATATATCTCTATATATTTATAGGATTCTATAAATTTGTTGGGAAAAACCAAAAAAAATGAATTATCTTATTGATAAAATAATATAATTGGGTTTATATATCACTAGGGTTAACATAAAATTATTAGACAAGTTCCCTTTATTTTTTATTTTATCCATAGATAACCTCAGGACAAATAATAATTACAATATTAGTATTTTTCGATATATGATAAAATTAAAAATTAAATTAAATAATATTTAATTATATAATATAAAAAATTAATTATTTCTCACTGGACTATTAAACTCGGCCCCCCATGCCTCCATAATATTTTTCGGGCCAGGAATAATGACTACTTATTTATTATATAAATATCACTGCATTATTTTCCAATAAATAAATATATATTATATAAATTGAATAAAAAATAAATATGTATATATGATTAATAATATATAAATAATTATGAAACCACATCTAGGAATAATATTTATTCACCTTGTTAAATAATAAATAATAATATATTATTTAACTGATATCCTGGGCACACTTATTGTGTGACCCACTATGCCTCTATCACGATGGTATTTGGTGAAGCAACCTATAGTTGAAGGTTAGCGTCTAGAAACCAGAAAATACACCCATAGAGGAAAACTTTAATGTTGTAAGAACATGATACCCCATATGAATGCTTAATATGTAATATAATCCCTTTAACATGATATCTCAATTCAAGTAGGCTTCATGATGGTGTCCTCAACCAAAATTCATGACGTCACTTTATTTGACTTACGGGAATTTGAACCTGCCTATTTTACACGATGGAAAAGGATTTATTTAGGATATATAATTTCAATAAAGGAGCCTAAGATATCAATTTTTTAAAGAATATAAGGGACAAATCCATTCTCTTATTACTATTTAATGAAATATTACTCATGACACACCCAACGTATCCTACCTGACCATGAACTTCCGTCATCATGGTTTTCTTCAATACATCAATGTACATCACTCATAATACCAAATAATAATAATCTTGACGTCTAAATATTAATACACTGGTCTTCAGATAGGATTATCCAATGACACATATAAATGTGGATTTTCTACTAGTGGGTCTCGTTCACATAATGTCCTATTGGATATTACCAAGGGAGTACACCATGAGAATGTTCCGAGAAGTCCTATTTGTCTCCACCCCTAACAAAAATTATCATTTGGGACATTAAAATTATATCATCTAAATATAAAACATATATTTTAGAATAGTGTCATTCACTTAGGAGTTCTCATTATATTGGGGAACTACTATAACCTTTTATTGAGACAGCTACTCTAGGGACATTATCATAACTATGTTTCGTAAAAGAATGATTATTATGTGATAAGAATTATTTAAATATTCAAAAAAATGAATAAAGGTTATAATAAGGTAAAAACATGTTTTTTTAGGTAACCAACTCTAACAATCAGCACTCACACATGACCTGTAAGAAGTGGTTTGTTGTGTAGAGTGTATTTTTAGATATTGAACATGATATCCCTAATAACATGGTGATAGATGGGATTTGATATATATAATTACAGTAATTTCCACCCTATATAATATCAGTACAAGAACTATATCAGTGTCTATCTAATTCAGATTTCATAGAAACAATTTTTAGAATATCTATTAACTCATTTAAGACATATCATTGAGGGGGAATGTATCACCTTGAGGCTTGTGGGGGTGGGTAGCGGATCTCCATGAAATGGATTTTCTTGAGTTTTTTCTTTTCATTTATTACCCAATAATAATTTATATAAAATCCATCTTACAATGAAATTTTTCATCAAAGAAAGATAATCTTTTTTTCATGTCTTCTACTTACTTAACATTATCCATATTTTGTTTTTTTGTCGAAATATGATTGGGGTCTCACCACATAACCCAAACCTCTGATGTGGGAATACATTTTAGAAGCTTCAAGGTCACCAATAACATGTGTTCATTAGGTATAGTTATTTTTCATTCTCGTGTCTAATTTGGATTGAAAATAAAGAAAATAATTAATCCTTATTATATAATAGTGATTTAATGAAGAAATATTTTTTCTTATTTAATACTTAAACAATTTTCCCACAAATTTGGTTTGATTTCATCTTTTAGTATTTCATTTTTATTTTCATTTGACTCCTATTATGGAACATTAAGTGGGATAGATATGGCTTTCTATTTAGATTCATCAATATACATATAAACAGAGAATATAATTATGTTGTTGTATCATGACACTTAAAATATTTATAGTAGATTTAAAATACATACCAATTTTCTTTTAATAAAAAACATATACCATCATTACATTAAAGTAGTGGTATGTTAGTTTTTCTACCAATTCCTTATTTTAATCACCTAGTTGTTGTTTTTATTGTAAAACATTATCAATAAAACTAATGAATATACATATTATCTAACAATGTATTATAAACCACAATGTTCTTGAAAATAAATCTCTAAATGATGGCCAATAAAATCATCTCATGCTTATTTGATTATCTTGTTTGTATAAATAATTTATGGGTGTGGGTTCATTTTTCCTTAAGAATATAAATAAAAAACCTCATTATAACTTTATGAAATACTTTGTGAATATATCCAAAAATCATTAATACATATTTATTGTGGGAGTCATATAAAATAAATGCATTATGCATGAGAAAATGAATAGTGAGTAAATGTTTCATTATTTTACTTATTAGTAAAATAAAAAAATTACATCCTAATGATACCATAATCTCTTCTTGAATTAGAGACTTAAGCATGAGCACAACAGGGTTCCATGAATCTGTAACAATCAGCACATTTTTTGAGTTATGATCTCAATGTATCTTCTGAACATAACCATGTTGGTTTTAATATATTGGTCACACAATTACCATTTAACTCGAATTTGACGCCTTTTATTTTTTCCTCAATAATTTTTTCTAACACTATCATGATATGAAACTCTAGTTTTTTTAGCATAATGTATTTATTATCTACCAGTTGCATTGATTCAACAACATAAATATTTTGTTCCTATGGATTGGTGGAATCTTCATGTGCAGAAGGTCATTGTTCCTCTGCGCTGGGAGTAGTAGAAGGACAAGAAACCCGTTGTTCCTTAGGATTGGAAGCATCAAAACAGGAAAAAATAATTATTTGAAGATATGGTTTTATATTTAATTTAGATAACATAAATACAAGAACAATCATATAATTACATGAGGTAATTTGATGTATATGTCAATAACAAATATAACCTGATTATTGAACTCACTTTTTTAGTGGTTGAATATATTTAAAATAGATACAAGTATAAAAATACCCTAATTTTTGTCTCATATGATTTAAAAACCCCTGCCAACATTGGTACCACTGTGAAATTATTGTGACATCGTACTGAAAGGGTCATCCTCATTTGAATTTTCAACTGAACCTCCAGTGGTTTCAGTTGATAATAGAACTATTGACCACTTTAACTTTGAAGGATATTGAAAATAAAATACCAGTACTGACAATGAAGGCATTATAAATGGTTAGATTATGTACCCTTCCTTACTAACATCCGTATTCATGAATCAAAATTCAGATATAATAACAACACACTTTTTATCATCCCACTTGCATTAAAAATTTTCATTTCAAATGTTGTATAATCCATCTACCATATTTGTTTTATGATTCCAAAGTATGACATATTCACATAAATTGGATTTCTATCCATAGTATCAGAAAGATTAATCACTTTAATAATTAGTGTAACTCCATTATTTTTCAGGGTAATTCCTTTATAATGATTATTTTTATAGAGAATATAATCATTAATTAAATAAATATTTTATAATAATACATACACACATGGATATTGTGTAGCCATAAAATTAATTCTAAGATTGAATTGGGATTTTCATCTAATTCTTTAATATGTATGACTTACAGACAATTCTCGTATTGTAATTAGAAAACTGTTCTCTTTTTTCAACTATGATTCATCAGTTTTTTCCAAAAAAAAATTCCAAAAGTAGCGTCCATTTCTTTTATATTCTCAAAAAGTTAACCACATTACCATGGATATGTTATTAAATGTTCTTTTGAAATACCATTGAGTGATGTCATCCATGATCAGTTTGTAATTCACCAGGGTATAAATATATGATTTCCTAGAAACATATTCATAGATGAATGTTTCAACCTAATTGAATGTGTACATTCTTCTCAAATGAAAATAAATTGTGTTCATCTAGGGATATATTATGGAAAATTTCCATAAGAAAAAAAGTATTCTATCATCTCATTAAACTATGTTCTGAACATGAAATATGCTTTTATGCAAGCATCATACGATGTAACACATGAATCCCATAATAATTTCAAATATTCTATCAATGGAGTTAAATGAACATCAATACTATTTCCCAATTGTTTTGGTCCATATATAATAAAAGATAACATATTTTATTTTAATTTCATTCATAACCACAATAGGATGTGCGAATTTACCATCATAACTAGCCATGTATGATTAGTGCTGATTTATAAACCAAAAGGATTCCCTCTCTCTGTAGATAATTTAATACCAAGGTTTCCTAGCTCATTTCCAAATTCAGGCTACTCATGATCAATTCTATTCCACAAAGGTAGTTTACTAGCTATTGATGTTTCTAATCATTATTTCATTTATCAGCGTACCACATCAATTTAGTTTTAGTATCCTAACTTACATATAGGTTACTATACCTTGGAATGATTGGAAGGTAACATATTTCATTGTTATGACTATATTCATATTTTAGGTATCAAGAAGCACTGCACATTGGGAATTCTTTAAGTGATTTGTGGTCCTTACGAAATAGAATATAGTCATTTGGATGAGAAATTATTCTTTCAAAGAACAAACCCATTTAAAATAGCATTAGTTTAAAATTATATGTTTGGCTAGGGAGCACACTATCATTTGGGAACATATCATTCAAGAGATCAAGTAGTTTGGTTAAACTAGAATCACCCTATCTATTGAAAACTTCTAAATAATATAGATTCAATATGGCTAACAGTGATGTATATTTAGTGAAACCTATTTTCAATTTAATATTTAAACAACTCTTTAACTTCTAAAAAAATATTAGACAATCCAAAAGATTATTTCAACTTTCATTGTCATTTCCTCATATAATCATCATCATAATTCACACATGTTATAAAATCCTTGATACAGTCTTGTTTATATTCTATACTTGTAATCATATCAGATTATCCATAAAACGTGGTTCTATCTTATTCACTAGGTATATTCAATTTTTATCTGTGATAATTATTAAATTTATAACATATAACAATTCCATGACAAGTCATGATTTCTTCCAGCTCCTTTGGACAAGTTATTCTTGAATAAAAATAACACAAACACAGAAAAAGGATTTGTTAAGGTTCATACGCATGACTTTTTGCTAAATTTATGAACTCTTTCACCCTATATACATAATATTTTGAAATAATATTATCATGTATCCATTCTCTATTCATATCAATTATATTTGATTTGGTAATACTAATATAATAAAAATGTACTCAAAATGGGTCTTCCAATTAAGGGGAACCCAACATATGAATTTTTCAAAAAAAATTATTATTTTAATAAAATGGGTAATTGAATTTAATAAAATAATTACTCCATTAGAGGTAAATTTTATCCTATAAATTCGATAGAAATTTCAAGGATTACCATGTATGGGATGAATACTTCTCAGAGTAGATCAATCCACATAAATTCATGTCCAGAAGAGATGTGAGATGAGTCCCAAGAAAAAAATGAAATTAAAACTGTTTGGGAGATAAATAAGATGAAGATGGTAGTTATTATTTCATTTTTTCCTATGACTCATCCTCATAGAATCAAACACTAAATGAAAGATACATAAGAAAAAAATAGGGTAGTGAAAATGAAACTCCAAAATATGTTCAATTGAATATGGAAATCATAAATTACTTGAATGAAAATTAACATATTGAAAAATGTTTTATCATATCTCATGAAACAAAACAAAAACCTTATAAAAAAAATTTATAAATATAATGGAGTATATTTAAATTTTAAAATCTATTTTTCACTTAAATTAAATTGGGTAGAAAGAACTAAAATTATTGTGATAAATTTTAGATCAAATGATGTTATATTTATTGATGGATTAACATAAAATACCTTATGCATTTCTCAGATTTTTGACATTGGGAATGATAATATTTTAAGGTAGAATAAGTGAGTCATTAGAATATTAAATGATATAACTATCATCATGAATTATTATTGATCAATGAACAAATTATTTCATATTTTTAATGATCAAAAACCATTTTGTATAAGTAATAATTAAGTATAAAATCAAATTTACATTATAATGAATTGATGAAATATCTCTATTGAATATAATAATGGAAAATATAAAAGCTATATTATTTGGAAACCATTTTCATTAATGAAAATACAACCATTGAATACTATAATGGTATAAAAAAAAAATTAATATATTTTATAAAATACGTTGAACACTAACATTAATCTTATGAATGTATAGAAGTATTAAAATATTGATAAATTGAAAAGATAATACAGGTATAAAAGTATAGATATTAAAGATATATATATATATATATAATATAATATAAAATTATAGATGTATATAGAATTATAAAAGTATATATGTTATATAAAATAATATATATATTACTGAAATATTCATAACTAATAAATGTATATAATCCAATAAAATTATATAAAAGCATGTATATTTTAAAAAGTATAAATAATGTATAGACGTATACAATATTAAAATATTATAAAAGTATAAAATTATAATATATAAATGTAAAATTTATGAAATTATCAAAGTGTTACCATTTATGAAGAATAAAACAATATTTATATACTAATTTTTAAATCTAAATAACTATAAATATATAGATAATTAATAAAATTTCATATTTAAAATATAAATGTATAATTTTATATACAATTAAATTTTTAAAGCTATAAAAATTTATAAATAAATAAAAGTATAAAATTATAATTATTTAATAAAAAATTAAAATTAAATTACAATATTATAATATGATATAATATAAAATTTATAAAATTATATAAATATAAAAATGTATAAAACTATAAAATTATTAATCATTAACAATATTTTGTATATACATTATATTATATAACTAGATATACTATATAATTTAGAGATATATATTTAATTATTAAATTTATATCTTAAAGTATAAATATAAAAAATAATCCATTTTAAAAATTTTAAATTTCTATTGATTGTTATTTATAAATTTATACAATAATAAATCTATGTTAATAAAAATTATAAAAATATATTTTTATTAGGTATTAGTTGTGTCTGGGTGATTGTATGGTTGTTGCGAAGGAGATGAAGAATGAATTATAGTTGGACTGAAACTCACAAGCCTGCGTGTTATCTATGAAAAAATGTAGATCTAGACACATGTGAACCTCTTGTGTTAACTTGCGACACCACATTCACCTAAACCATCAAAAAAGAAATTTCATTAACACTTGCTGCCTCATTGTATGGTTTTCATGTGGAAAATAGAAATGAAAGGGGGTGTGATGTGGTGTAGGGGTGTTATGTGGTGCACGGGTAGTGCGATGGGGGTAAGGATTGGATGTGGTCGGGAAATTCAACACATAAATTAGATTTGGTATGATAGTGTCAGATGTAGTAGGAGTACTGTTAAACAAGAACAAATTCATGATGATTGGGGGGTTTGGTGAGAGTGGTGGTGGTAGGAATAAGGTTCAGTTAGAGAGGAGGCACGATAGTAGTGGGGTTTGGTGAGAGAGCTGGCATAGTGACAATGTGGTCCAATGAGAGTAGTGACAATGATAAGAATTTGGTTTGGAGAGAAGGGAGACACGACGATAGTGTATTTCGGTGAGAGCGGTGGTAGTGGGATTCATTGAGAGCGGTGACAATATGACAACGATGATCAGTGAGAGCGGTGGAACGACGACAATGGGGTTTGGTGGGAGTGGAGATATAATGATTTGGGGGCTCAATGAGAGAATCAGAGTGAGTGTAGTTGGGTTCTGTGAGGGTCTGAAGGATTGTGAGAGAATACATTCAGTTAGGGTTCTTTTAAAATAAGTGATATGTCTTTTATTACTGTTTTAGAAAAATCACTAATAAAGACACAACATTATCAGCAATAAAAAGAACTGATAAATATATAATGTTACTAATTTATATATATTATTTTTTATAATATATATATTAATATATATTTATAATAATAAATATAAATAAATAAATATATAGTTATAATTACATATATGATAAATATATTAATAAATATATTTATATATTTACCAAAAATGGTACGAACCATGGATTACAAATCCAGGGTCTGGAAGAGTATATTCTTAAAAATAATGTACAATAGTAGAGAGGGAAAACATACAACAATTACTTTTTATTATTCCTCAGACCCCTTCCTCGAGATCCACCCTAGCTTCGCAGGTCTCCGGCTCACATCCATTGCCTCAGATCACGCCATGTGACTTCTTGATCATCCATGTCATGTTTTTTTTATTCCTCATCATGATGATTGATTCCATTACCAGCATCTTTTCCTTCATAATGTCCAAAATAACAACAATATTCCTCATAGTAGAATTCCTTATTTTTAGGCCTATTAACAACAACAATAATTCTGATACACTAATTCATTGGTTCCAGTTTTTCCTCAGTCCCCACTATATCTGCTCCCTTACCTACGTCTAATTACAAGCGGGTGAGGTCCTCACCCTATATAGGGGGTCTGATTTTGATTGTTTATCCATTACCACTAGTAACTTTTTTCTGAGAATGGGTCTGAAAATGCATAAGAAAATATTACTTTCCCTTCCTATGGAATAGATAGAATCCCCCAATGTCCATATAGGTGGCCATTTTTTTGGGAGGAGGCACATGATATAAAAGATCAAACCAAGGATATTTCATCACAATAATATCATTTCCCTTAGACAAAGCTTGTTCTTACTGTAATTACATATGAAATTCATTCCACATAGTTTCATTAGAGTTATAATTTTCCTCAACAAGAACCAGGCTACTACCATGATCCTTGTTAGTTAAATACAGCAGCTCTTATGCTACCTCTTAATCATCATTTTTTGTCTTTGGATTTTGTTTGTGAGGTGGAATTTCCTCATCAAAAACATGAATTGAGTTTCCTCTCGTATTCCCTAGATAATTTGGACCAGCCAGAGCAGAAAAAAAAAGTGGATGATTCCTTCCATATAAAAGTTGATGGGGAAGCCACACATTCTTCATTTGGTATGTTTCATATACCTATAATCCCATTCCACGCCCTATTTTTCTTGTAACAATCACTCTCTATATGACCTTACGTGGAGCAGTAGGAACAAACAAGACCCCTCCTATAATTGTTCTTAAAATGAACAATATTGTTTTTTTGAATATAACTTAGGACCTTTTTTATAGATAATCTTCAGTTCATACTAATATTAACTTTTATTCAGTATAAAATTATTAGCCAAGGAAGGGCATAGATCTAACTCGATTAGTAGGAGAGAATAATGGCAAAATCTTGCTATATCACTTTCTTGATCAATATTTATGGGGACACCTATAGTTAGTGATACTACATAAAGGATTTTGGGATGCCACATAATATAGTTGAGTCTGTAAACACGCAACCAAAGCTAGATATAAGTACTCCATTTTTGCATATGGTTGAAGCTTTGATCTTATTCCTATATTTTCAAGAAACTAGACCTGAATGAGACAAATACAAAACTGCTTTCCAACATCTTGAGTTCTTCCAAAGGAAAAATAAATTGAAAAAATTATTATTTTTCATCAGTTTATATATATAATAAATAATTATAAATTTAATTAAATGTATAACTATATATATATATATATGATAATATATAATATATATTTATAAATATTTGAATATATCTATATTATTATATATATTTATAAAATTATCAATATAATAAATATATTTAATATATATATATTTATAAATAAATATATATTTATATTTATATTTATATTTTTTTAAATGGAATTAACATTATCCTTTTATTATTAAATAAGAGTATGGGATATATTATAGGGGGGTGGAAGTGGTGAAGATCAAAAGTGTCCCACTTAACAATAATCACATAATCATTCAGAAAATAACTTGTGAAAAATTGAATAATAATACGTTCATTTGAATCTCCCATTCTTGATAATATGTCAGCTGTAAAATTACCTTCCCTCCATGTATGTTTCACCACATTACCATTATTTTATGACCATTATACTCTTCCAAATTAAGTATGCTATGTCCCACAGAGTGTTGGTCCTACCTCAGATGAGGCTCACCAGCACTTTGAAGTATGATTCCATTTTTTTCAATGATAATATTAAAAGACTGCACATCATCAATCCACTTGACATTTACCTCTCTTCATATTCAAATGAGTCATTTGGACCATAAATAGAGTTGAAACCATATCTGATAGATCCTCTTCCATCTATCACCATCCCACTGCCTCTCATGTCAATTGATTTGCAAGAAACATCAATATTTAGCTTGAGTCCCACCCTTAGTGGAGTCTATCTGGCCAATATCCCTCTACTTATCCCTATCCTTCCTTCATATTCCAACACTGATCATGGGATAAAAAGACTCAAAGATACAGATTCACATCTGTTATCAAAAAGGCCACTCAGTTCATCCACAAATAATCTTAAAAGAATATTCCTAAGACATTGTGATACAAATTTTAGATCACTTTATTTGTTTATTGCCTCATATATGACACATCATGATTCAAAAAAAGTCAGGACATGAGCCCTTTGTTCCACTGTGTTAGTATATTCTCCCAGAAACCAAGAAGCAGCAGCTTCCATAATCGAGTCCCCCTGAACTGATAATATCATTCCGTATTCGAGATATATATAGATGATGGTATCCATGAAACCTTTAACATATAGATGTCAGATCGTTTCATTAATGGGAGACATGCAACACCAACTCCAATATACCAAGCCGAATCCCTTCTTCTAAACATTTTCCTTCATGGGAATTACATGATTACTCATCATCCACACAAAAAAGATCATATTTTAGGGTGTCTTTTTGCACCAAATTTTTATCTAATTCATTTTATCCACTGATTGCATGTACCATGTCCCGGAAATCCCTTCTTCTAGAATGGTAGGCCATAGCCCCACCAAGGAATTGTCCAGCCATTATGACTTATTTAATCAGAACATGGCCTGAAGGCCCAATGGACCTAAAGCCCAAAACATGACCCAAAGGCCCACTAATTAGACCGAAGGCCTACTGCATTTTTTATTACTACATTATCCCTGCATCATGCCCGCATTACAACCAACCTGCCTAATGCCTACATCACCGCCTACAAGGGAAATTCACTCCCACTTGGATTTGAACCCGAGTCTGATGGAGGATTACGAAGAGCCTTTAAAGCACACCTAAGCCCCCAAATACTTATAATAAATATATTTATTATATTTATTATTCAATACTTATATATATTAAAATATATTTATTATTTATATAATTTTATAATTATATATAATAAATATATTTATTATAATATTATAATTAATTAGGTAAATATATTTATTAATACTTATAAATATGGATTTTTCTATATATTTAGAAATATTTTTATATATTTATATATATAATTATATAATTATATATATTTATAAAATAATAAATATAAAGAAAATATTTATTAAAATTTTATAATTAAATATATATATATATAAATACAATTATAAAAAATTAAATTTATAAATAATTGGAACAACATAAGGTTTGAGTGTGAGTCCGCTACCATAGTCCAAGCCAATGGAATGGGAATGATTCACCTTTCATGGAAGCAATCAATAATGTGGGTGAATTTTCATGACATGCTTTCTTCCATGAATTACATCTCCACTCATACATTTCAGGAAGCCAACTACCATGTTGATGGTCTTGAAAATAAATATTTTATTGAAGAGCGATACCCGTGATCCAACACTCTCCCTTGTGACAAGTTTTTTGCTTTTCTCTGAGACAAATGTAAAATTCCTTCTTTTAGACTTCTGTATCTTTTCTATTCCCTTAAAAAATATCCTATGTGCTCAGCTTTCTCTAAAACAGTCTTAATTATAATTATAAATAAATATATTTTAAAATTTTGTATATATATTAAAATAATGATTAATTATAAATGAAATAAATATTCTTATTATATAAATATACCTATTATGATTTTATATGTATTTATGATAACATAATAAGTTCATGGATATACCATGAATTAATTATACCATGTAAATGTATAGATCATAAAAAATGAGTCATTAAATTAATGGAAAACTTCAATAATAAGGTTTTCAATGTATAAATGAACATTCCTGAGTCATGAATGCATAAAATATTCTTGTGTCATCAAAATATTGGTAATTTTAAAATTTGGATCATAGCAACCAACAATAATTTTCACAATTTAACTTATGATCATATAACATCAATTATACTCAAACATAAATATATAAACATAAATAATAGAAATCATGTCTATAAATATCATTATTATGTCATGATATATATATATACCCAATTCATTGGAGATATATATTCATTTATTTTGTCACGACCCAACCCTACCTGGGCTCGAGCCACAACTACCCCAAGCCCGCCTCCATAGGCTAGGAGCTGGCGACCAGCGGCGAAGGCACAATAACTCGGGGAGGCCATTTCCTAACTACCTGTACCCACGCACGCAGTACACTCAATGCAAAAGTGCAGAGTAAAAGATAAAATACAAGTAAAGTAAGGAAAAACCGCAATATATATAAACCACAACAGTGCATCGACCTCTAAATAGTAAAAAGTAAAAACTGAAGGTACACTGAAAAGAAAAGGGAAAAAATATGCGCCCAACCAGAAAAGTGCCACAACCCGGCAACAGGTAAAAAAAAGGTAAATAGAGGAAGGGTCCCCCACCTAGAACCCGACTCTGACCACCACACGCGGTCCATGCTCTCGAACTCCTATGCTCTTCTGACGTCACGACCAACATGTTCATCCTCTGCAAGGGAACACCAAGTGCTGGAAATGCCAAAGCAGGGGTGAGTATAAAAATACTCAGTAGGATACCCTGAAGGCTTGAGGGAGAAACAATGGAAGTACTGAAGGGTGAGCAGTAGATCGAATAGGGGATGGTAGAGGAGTACAACTGAATGTGCAGTAAAGAGTCCAGCTCAACCCAACAAAAGAAAGGAAGTAGACTCGTCCAAACACAAGGAGCTTGAAATGGTGATAAGATGAACTTCTCATCGAGTCTTCTCTGCATATAGAAGGAGAGTAGACTCGTCCAATCACGAGAGGCTAGACACAGAAAGCACGTGGCATACCCCGCGCGTCTTCACCTCTCCTAGAGGGAGAGTAACCAAGCCCAATAAGGGATACGGGAACAAGGTATATACATATTCAAATGCTCAATCAAGAAGCCCGAACAAGGTTTTAAGGGGATCTCCATCCCGTAGCTTAGCCAAATAAAGTGAGTATCCAATAGTCCCAGAAGTAAACACCATCGATGCCCAGCATCCCTCACGTCAGCCCCGAACCGCAAGTCAAAGGGGTCAAATCACCGCACCTTGACACTATCCGCTTTGGGCTGCACTGACACGCCCGCACAGTCTTAGGTCACTTCATAAGGACGTGTCTCGGTGGGGAATGCTCCCCTCGTACATGATATTTCTAGGGGAACGTCAAACCACACCTCGTTACCACCCCGTAGTCGAGAGGTCTCCTCAATGTCGACAGGCAACCCGCTGACCAGCCCCGATGGAGGGTCCCTGGAAGTCGACGGGTTCCCACTACAGGGAGACCCGGCAAGAGTCGACGGGTGCCACATTGCCCAGTCCCGTAACAGGGTAATATACTGGAGGGCGACCCGGCTAAAGTGGGTGATGGAACCACTGCCCAGCCTAGCTGGAGGTAACCCGACATCGAGGACCACTGCCTAGCCCAGTTGGAGGTAAGCTCGGCATCAAGGACCACTTCCCAGCCTAGCCGGAGGTAAGCCCGGCATCAGGGACCACTGCCCAGCCCCGCTGGAGGTAAACCCGACATCGGGGACCACTGCCCAGCCCCGCTGGAGGTAAACCTGGAACTACTCTGGCCATCCCTGCTGGATGATGGACATCCCTTTTGGATGGTACAACTCTCGAGCCCTTCTCGAAAAAACCTCAGCCCTGATGGAAACAACCTCCTGGTAGAGGATCGGTGCCCGCGTAAAGTGTTGGTCACACCGAATCCCCAAGAACTCTACCAGGGAACACGGAGCAACGGGAGAAACTCCCCAGGCCTCTCAGGGTGATCACGCTCCAATCTGCTGAGTCACTGTCGAAGCAGACTGAGACAACTCATCCCAGAAAGTGGGAAAAACTACCACACTGTTAGAACACCCGTAGTCACAAATGGTGCTACAGTCCAATGAAAGGGGAATGATACTGAAACCCCTCACATCTGAAGGAACAGAGGAACCAAACCATCTCTGTCGGCCAAACGAGAACGGAACCAGGGGAAAACTCAACCCTGCTGGTCAAAAAATGAGAACAGGACCATGGGAAAACTCTACCCTGCTGGTCAACAAACAAGAACAGTGGAACCCACTACGTCGCGAGAGGTCAAAAGTACGTAAAGCAGAGCATGACACACACATGGGGCCCACACGACGTGTGGACCCAAGTCAACCCCAACCGAACACACAAACGTTCTTAGGTACAAACAACCTCATGTACCTCCAAGTGTTCCCGTATACTCCCAGAGTATACCACGTTCCAGCCCAAAGGCCATCGTGCAAACGACACCCAACATCAATGCGAAGGCGTAACATAACAACTCCAACTTTTCACCTCAACGGCTGAGGCACTGTCAACCACATATCTTTAAACACAAACCTCACTCTCCCTGGAGTGCACGCGATCACACGCCAAAGCTCCGGTACAAACACGGTAGACGAACTTCCACTGGGTCAACTTTCATATTTCCACATTTAATAAGATCATGTATGAGGCTCTGCTTGCCTAAACAGATTACACCGTTGAGAACCTCGCGGAAAAACATGCGAGATAGACTACTTACACACCTCAAATTGATATCTGACAAAAAATTCGCCAACATCGCCTTACGCCCGAACGACGTCCCGTGATCCCGAGCCTCAGCCCCGAAAACAGTCGGGCGCATCGCATCATTGTGATCCCCTCAGGAAAACATGTCAAAAAGACTGCTCACTGGAGTGCAACGTATATCCGGAGAAAAAGATACACTCGGGCGTACTGCACACGAGCGGTGCTTCGTGGGACCCACACCCGGTCCTGAAACACAACGAACGGATCACACCGTTGCGATCCTCTTGAAAAAATACACGAGATTGACTATTAACTTGTCCAAAATGGACACCCGGGGATAAAGTTGGAAATCACCATCAACTCCCGAAAAGGCCCTCGCGGGGCCCGCACCATCGTGCGGAATTAAAGCGGGCAGACTGCGCCAATGAAATTCCCTTAGAAACACACCCAAAATCTATAGCACACACACCCCGAAAGGACGTCCGATGAAAAAGTTACAAAATGCTGCACACAGCACAAAAGACGGGCCGTGGGGCCCACGCCTCAACTCTGGCTTCAACGCCCGAAACCACCCTAGAAAGCTTCTCCCCGGCGCCAGGGTCCCAACCCCGCTGACGGCGCTCAAAACAGATGTCAGACGCGTCTGTGCCGTCCAAAACTAGATTCTCAGAAAAACGCCAGTCCACTTAACAGTCATGTCGCGCACCCGAGCCCCTCATTCCGGGAATTAAAAATTCTTGAAACCATCCCAAAAAGATCGTCTCAATTTAAGGGACGCATTGCCGTAGACGATGCCCAAATAGGACACCATTTATTATATGAAAATCATTTTCATAATAATAAAAATAAGAATAATATTATTATTATTATAAACCATTTTTCTTTTTCTTTTTTAAAAACCAGAGCGGCCATTCGGCCGGTCGTTTTCTGCCCACAGGACCAGCAGCATGCGGGTCCTTGTCTCCCGACAGATCAGCCAGTCAGTCGGTCCTCGTCGACACACCAGCAGAACCTGTGGGTCCTCCTTCCTCCGTCCGCCTGAGGCCCTGCCTCAGCTCCCCCTGTCCACCATGGCGCCACGCCGGATGCTGGCCTCTACTCCACCGCGACGCCCTGCGGAGCAGCGCCTCCGCCGGCCTCCACTCCACCGTGACGCCCGTCGGACCCGCACCTCCACCGGCCTCCGCTCCACCGTGACGCCCTGCGGCCGACGCCCTCAACACCCAGCCGACCTCCGCTGAAGACCCACCTGAGAAGCCGCCCGCACCGCTGCCTGAGCAGAAGCCACCCGCTGAACCTCTGAAACCGTCCGGAACAACTCAAAAACCCGCAACCTTCGACGGATGCCCTCGGACTCGTCGTAACTCGTATTTTCAAACCAAAATGTGAATCGGTAAGCTTAGAAAGAGTACTATGCATACATGGGATTCATTTGCAAATTTGACAGAAATTTAACGCTAAAATTCAACTTGGAAGTAGAGTTCGGAAATGAAAACGCAAAACCGAAAACTCCTACCTTGTTGGGCTTCGCCAGACGCTTCCCGCCACGCCTCGCTAGATCTGCCATTCCTCGTCAGAGTTGGTGGAGGAGAGGAGGTATTCTTGATTGAACTCCTTCCGCCAGGAGGTACCAAAGGAAGGGGATGAGGAGAGGGTTTTCTTAAATAGAGAATGAAATTAATAAAAAAAATTAATTAATTAAATCCCTAAATTTCACCCCGCATCCGAAACTCTCGACGAGGTCGAGGTTAAGCATCCCCTAGGATAAAACCCACATCCTGAGCACAACGGTGGTCTAGGAATTTGATTCCGAGCTTCCGTTTGAAAGTTATTAAACTTGACACCCAGGGCTGCCAAATTACGAAAACGCCCCTGGGGCCATTTTTCACAGACGGACCACGCCTGCGAAACTTATACCCCTCCTAGGTTAAACAGCACGCTATGAACTCAATGGTGCCCTTTTTTTCCAATCCGAGCCACTGTTTAAGAGATACCTGAGTTAAGCCGTTAAATGAATAAATTAATTATTTAATTTATCCGTTCCACGCTCTGATAGCGAGCGAGGGGTCCAAACGTCCCGTGCCGGCATGTTTTATGTCGTTACATGGGTAAACACCCCATTCTAGACGCATCGGTACACTCAGATCTTTGATCTGAATCACCGTTTAGGTGTTATCAAATTTATTTGGCATGTCTAGAGTGAACACACAGAAAATTTAATTTCGGCCACACCAGGTCTTTGAATCGCACGCTGTCTGAAGGCGCTGCTCTGAAATTATATAAAAAATATTCCAAAGTCTTTCTCAGAAAAAATAGGGTTCTTACATCGTTCCCTCCTTCAATATTTTCGTCCCTGAAAAGAAAAACCACGGAACAACTCCGGGTATTAAGCCCACACCTGGCTCTCCCGTACCCAGAAGAACTCTTGTACAGTCCCACGTCACCGCACACAGACCAAAGAATTTGATCTGTTCATGAGAGAACTACCCTTTCTGATGACGTGCATAGAAGCATGCACACACATTCTCAGGTAAGTCACATGGGAGACATCGTGAACCCACTCCAGACATTGGGGATTTGGGCAAGGAGGTAGGGAACCTCGTCATCCCTTTGCACAGTCTCTAATGGCCCGAAGGCCCTCGGGGGTAGCTCACCTCCCCGGTCGAACCTCTACATCGCACGTCGTGACTGGAATCACCGCCCGTGCCTGGAACAAGGCCCGGTGATTCACTCCTTTATAATATCCATTTGGTGGAACCCCCAAGGATATCTGGTCGCTCAAGGCTTCACAGTCGATGTCTCTCAACCAAGACTCTCTTACATGCCGAGAAGCGAAGGAGTCAACACCATAGACAAAAGAAAAGGTCCTACCCCATTTTACCTAAAGAACACAGGGTTATACCGACACCCCGTGCCACCCTGGTAACAACTCAAACAAGGAGCAGGGAGAAAATCATTCCACTCACAGTGCCTAACAATTATAATGCAAAAAAAAGTAGAGGATCCATAGAGCGTACCTCTTATCACCTCATGCTCTGAAGGGTCGTAGACATGCAAAGCTTGTGGCTGTTCGTGGTCCCCACTGTCAACTCCCAAGCCTGATGTGGACCGCCTAGTGGTGATGGGAAGACCTCGTAAAGCCGTTCCCCACTACTAACTCCTCCCACTCCTCTACTAGAACCACCTCTCTAGGTAATAATCTAATCACGATGCTGCCTCTGTCGTGGTGGTGCACCTACTGCCTACCCGAAGCTCTCTACATGCCTGGTCGGGCAGTCCCGTGCCAGGTTACCTTGCCCATCGCAAGCATAGAACAAACTCTCTTTGGGCCTCACTGGTGCCCTGCGGTGCCACTATGGTGTACGACCATGCCCCTGAGCCTGGTTTTTAAAAATCCACTTGCATCGAGGTTCTTCTTGCAAACGCCCGCTAGCCGCGACAGACGTCTCGGCTCTAACGTGCCTGCTGCAACCACCAACTCTTAAATGTGACAGGAAGCTCTCTGTCACCAGCGCCTGCTCTAGCACCCCGCATATGTGGAAATGACCAAGGGTACTATAACAGCACGAATCTCTCGGCAGACCCTGCTCAAACTTCAGTGCTCATATGTTGTCATCATGGACCAAATCTAGGTAGAAGCGTGCACGGTCTGTGAAACTAGCCATGTACTCGGCCACCATCATCCCTCCCTACTGAAAATGCAGGAGACCCAGAATCTGAACGGAGCACAAGCAGGAGGGGCAAAACTCCTCACGGAACAAAAATTGGATGTCACCCCATGAAAGCGACAACTCATCAAGAAATTGAGTCACGAGACTCCACCAATGCCAAGATTACCACGAAAAAGGTTGGCTGTCAAAGCCACTCCCTAATCTGTTGGCATCTGTACAAGCCTGAAAAGGCAAAACACTGTCTCTAGCCAAGCCTCTCGTGCCTGAGGGTTTGGCTCACCACTGAACCTCAGCAGTCTCTGCCGTTGGAACTCACGGAGCACGCTCAACCTGCGCTCAAGCTCCGCCTTGTAGAGACCCGTATCTTGACATAAATTGACATTACATTACATTTGCGGAATACTTAGTACATACCAAAAACACACACACAAGGATCGTAATAGTTTAGTGTCTTTGGAAACTCGGAATATAATTTTCTAATCCTGGTGAAAGATCTTCAACATCTCCCATAAAGATCTTCTTTTTTTATACCTAAAACGTTCTTTATATCCTGGGGAAATGTAAACATAAAAGGGTGAGCTCAAATGCTCAGTAAGGGTAAACAAAAGAAATATCAATCACATCATATACATAAGCACATAACTTTTGGAAATCTTAACCTATAAAAGAGATCATAATTTCATAACCTGGGATAACTCATGGCAGTGAAATGTAATAACAATAATCATAACATAAAACATTAAACTTTGTGGAATACACACATAATCATAGAGAATCATTTCATGTTAGTCAAGACTCATTTCTAAGACTATCTTAGTGGACAAAGTCCCTTTCTAAACCGAGTCACCCTCGTTTCAGTCCTGTTTCACTGAACCGGTATAACCTACCGTTCCAGCCATGTCTATATCATGAGATATAAAATCTTTACCCAATGCATTGGAGGGAGATATAGGTCCCACCCATCTCATAATGATACCATTCTTATGTGTGCCACAAAATCATAAATCATACATCATTGCATAACCCATGTAGTAAAAATGGGATTCTTAAAGAACATGACATCATAAAACAATTCATATAAGATAAAAGAATTCATAAAAATATTTCCATCACAACATAATCAAATCCATGTAATAATAGGGATAGAAACAGAACCCTATATTATCTTAGATGGAAAATAATTTTGATAAAACACTTGAACTCCATTCTTGAGGAAAATATCCTTTCTACTTCAAAAACACTTTTCCTTTCTTAACTTGTAATAAAATTCTAAAAGAATATGATTAAAAATAAACTTGAAAACTTTTAAAGTATGCTTCTTTGAAATAATTTTTAAAAATCCATTCATGCCGTATAAGTTAAAAAAAACATTCTTCTCGTACTTTTGTCGGAAAAGTCAAAAAAGTACCTCGTACGAAAAACGACAAAAGATTCCTTTCATATCTTTTACTAAAAACTCACCGAAGGGTAAAATTGGATTTAAACAATTGTAGGTGAATGGAAATAGTATTACATATTTGGGAAACATGGATGTGGATGATAAAATACACCCCAGTAAATGCCAAAGTATAAACAATCTCGGATAAAAATGAGATTGTGATATTTCCCTTACCTTAGGTACGATTTGCTTCGTAAGTGCCCAAACCTCCTGTATAATGATTTAAATAATGTCATTGACTTATTACAGAATCATATTCATTGTTATTATATCATATATGGTTCACTTATGACTTTATATTACCCGTTCTTTTGTAAGTTCATGTTAAAGTAGCGTTTTGGGTAAAATTGTCTCATTTGTCGTTCGTGTTTTAACTTGTAATTATTCATATGATTACTTAGATAATGATTACTTAATTACAGAATATAAAACATGATTTATATATAATATATATTCAGAATATATATATATATATAATAGATCAGTAAATGGAAATAAATACACCGTTCGTGGAGACGGTAGACCATTCGTACGCATGAACGCTGTTTTCGTTTTCTTATTGAGTTGAATGAAATTAAGTAGATGACATACATATATATATACACATAAATATAGTAGCTTTATAATGTCATGTATTTCATTATTATTTCTTATATATACTTTATAATCATTCTTAAATGGTTAACATGGAGAATGAATCTCATCGCGTCGTGGAGACGGTAGTCCGTACGTACGCACGAGCGATGATATCATTTCCATAATTATTGAATTGAATTGAAGTGGATGATACAATATATCAGAATCATTATTATGTTATAATAACTCTGTATAGTTATTTTTTACACCATAATACCCATCCATGTAAGGTGTTGGTGGAAAAGCAGATTACACCACAGCGTGGAGACGGTATTCCGTACGTATTCACGCGCGGTGATTTTGTTTTCCGTATGATGGATAGAAGGTGAAATGGGGTTGTTTCATATTTATAATAAAAAATCAGTATATTAGTGAAATTGATGTTATTACTTTATAATGAAACAACTAAAGAAGAATATGTTGAAGAAGAAAGAAGCTTGAAAGAATCGGGAGAAGAAATTACCTCTTCTTCGATACGCCTCTTTGAAACCTCCTCTTAGGGCACTAAGATTGGTCTTTAAAGAAGACCATAACCTCTAGGATGTTTCTAGGGAAGTGGAGAAGTTAATTTTTCAGGGTTTGGCTGAGATGGAAGGCTCAAATTTGTGTGAGGAGGAGAGGGAGGAGGTGCCCTTTTATAAGGGAGGAGAGGGGCACCTTTGGAATTCTTAAAAATATGAATTTATAATAAATCTAACCCCACATAAAAACCTCAAAAAATGACTCATATTCGAATATTAGATGAGATAAGGTTGTAATATCATCAAACAATCAAATTTAGAAATGTTTGGATCTTATTTTAAACCTTATCGTTTTGATTTATCCTTATTTAATCTATTTAAGTTTATTTGTGGTAATAAAATTCTAAATTTTAAATTATAACAAATAATTACTTATTTGTTGTGAATTTTCCATAATTGTTTACTTTATAACATTATAGACCATATAAATTTAATTTTATAATTTGTAAATATTTTTGTGATTTTTAAACAATTTTATAATATGTTATTTTTATAAAATAACAATAGTGTCAATTTTGACACTATTCATTTATTTTAATTTAAATAAAATATATACAGAAGATATGTTCCACATAAAAGCTTTAATATATTAATAAAATGTTATATGTATCTATAAAATTAGTGGATAACATTAAATAGTTTATATAATATTTAGTTTATTATTTTTAAAACCATTTATTTGGTTTATCTCTTAATAAAATAATTACTACATCATTTTTGTATAATTATTTAATATACTTATTTGTTGCATAAAAATTTAAAATAAAATCCTATGATGAAGATAAATATATTAGCTTTCACAATAATGCTTTTACTAGAATTTATCATCTTAAAATCACAATATTTAAATTGTGATATTTATTAAATTATGAAGGTGACAACTTTGGCATCATTTAAAATAAAATAATACAAGTGTCATTAGTGCTTGTATAAGACTCCAAATGGTCAACTATTGGACCATTGGATGATTATAGTTTACATGTACATGAAAAATAAGTTTCTCTCAGGGTTTTGTGCCTTTTATGGTCACTATTAGTTTAATAAAAACTATATTCTTGATTTTTCACTAGATAAATAATTTCTACATCACTATTGTGTCACAATTAATGATTATTATTTAATCCCAAAAAATTATAAATAAATTCTCATGATGTAGATAATTTTGTTACCTTTATGGAGTCTATTCATGTTCGAAGGTTTATGATGTTTATCACTATGTTAAAATTATTATACTTATAAGATTTAAGAGAGTGACATGTTGTCACTTTCTTTGGTTTTAATAATAATTAAATTATTTTCATGGCCAAAAGTCCATAAATTAATCTAATCCGACCCTTAGTTGATATGGGTTTACTTTTAGCCATCAAATTTAATTTTTGCATGTGTTAGGGTAATTTTATAATATTATATTTACCCTTAATTACCCGATTTACCTTTAACTATGGTAAATAAAATTTACCGTAGTTACTATTCATAATACCCAAAAATAAAAAGTAGCCTATTAACATAATTTAGACCCAATGATTCCAAATATGGAATCCATTTTTTAAAATTTAATACACAGAAGTTTCAGAAATTAAATTAAATTTAATCCCGTTGTTGAATAAAAACGGGTTTTTGTTTAAAACATTGCAAAAGATTGAATTGATTTAACCTACGAATTCAAGGTAAAATCAATGATAATGACATAAATTATATTAAATGGTAAAAATATATTCTATTTATACCTTAAAACCATTCAATATTATAATTTAACCACATAATATATTACGATTAAAAAGTTGTTTTTAATTAAAATATAACGTGTTTTTATTATTCATTAAAATGTGAAAGTTACCAGAATAATATGAAAAATTTATCCAAAGTAAATTTTTATTTCTTGTTTCCAAATAAGAATTTTATTTTTTCAAATTTAACTTATAAACATGTAAAAAACAATATTTAAAGTGGGTGTGCCATCAAAAGGCAGCAAAACTGCATTTTTTGAAAAATACTTATTTTACCCGAAAAAATTTATTTTGTTCTTATACCATGTTCTAGAAAATGTGTAAGATGAATAATAATGTTATAAAATTCAAAATTTAGTTAATACTATTCATAATGGATAGTTCATGACAATATTATAATAATATATCATTTTTTATTAAAACTCGGTATTGCGTACAACACACGCTATCGAGGAAGGTCACGATTGCGTGTAATGCAAGCCAAGTCAGGGTTGCGTGTTGTGAAAGAATCTTTCGTTGTTTTGTATAACAGAATCCAACCATATTTCATTTATACATTAAATATATATATATATATATACTCAATGTTGCGTAGAATAACTATTATCAAAATTATGTGTAACACGGTCCAAGAATAGTGTTGCGTATACTGCAAGCTAATACGGTGTTGCGTATAGCGCAAGGTAATCTTGGTGTAGAATACAACACAAGACATTAATGAAATTAAAATAATATTTTTCATAAAATCTCGGGGTGTTACATTCTACCCCCCTTAAAATGAATTTCTCCCTCGAAATTCGTCGGGGTTATAAATGGTTTACTACTCGAAAGTTTGTTTAATAGAAACCCACATCGTAAGAAGGAATACCAAAACATGGATTTAAAAACTAAATTATGAAATGTAATGGTTACCCAAATTAACTCATCACTGGGTTCCCACGTAGGAGAACATAGGTGAAAATATGGATATGGAAGAAAAATCTAACCATCATGTTCTGATGAAGAGTGGTAGAGAACATGGCTATGAAATAGCCAACAATCGCAAAGCAATAAATTTGTGATGATCTAGGGTACCATCTGATTAATCAGATATAAGATCACTAGGACAACATTTTTGGTTTTCAAGATCATTTTCCTAAAGTTGATGAATTAAAAGAAATACTTGCATGATTTTGGTACAATCTCACTGTTGTTCGTGAATTGAACAATTTACACTTCATTCCTTAAAAAAATGAAGTTTAATTTGTTATTCATGATGTGTTAGCAGATCATGTGATAGAATGATGGGTCATTCCATCTCTTTCAAACAAAAGGTTAGCAAAAGTTATAAGTCCATCTTATGGTTAGTCATATATGGTTCCAAAAATGAACTTATACTTCATATATCATACCTCTTAATAAAAAAAACTAATTCCTACTAACCAGGGAGTTCTTGTAGGCCAGTGGTAGGCGATAAAGGCCAGTCGCACTTCGGTTGTGGGTTTGATTCCCACAGCCTTGTCCGACGCGATGGGCTGTCGCCCGTCCTGCAGGTTGTCCTTTTTCTAAAAGTATATTACTATAACATCAAATCAATAATACTAAATTATGTCCAACATAATCCATTCCAATCTTTAGGCTTATCCATAATACTGCCATCCACTCTTAGAGATTTAATACCATCATTGATCCCCATATATCATAAGATATATCTTGTTGGTCACTTTCCAAACATTCAAAGGCCTTAATCTTGTACTCTCTTGAAAAATTAATACCCATTGAACCATAGTGAAAACATGGATGCAGTTAAAAGTTAACACTTTCCACATACCAAAATCCTCAAAATTCTATATACTCAAACCATGATACAACCTTCTCCTTATATCAGTCATGAGCTCATGAATACTATCAAACATTTAATTTTCTCCTTATCCCTTCATTATGCGCATATCATCTACATTCCAAAAATATATGAATAACCTTTCCTGGATACTAGTATCATTAATCATACACTTTCAAAACTCAAGGAAAGACAACAGTGTAACAATCCTTAGATGTATCTTTATTCCATAGTACCATGAGATTACTTATACAACATTACACATGATAAACATGTAATCATTCCACTACATTCTTAAACCATTGACCAAGCTTCAACAATTCTTTCATCTCACATATCATTTGTAGTCTCTTCATCATCATTCACATAAATACTACCCATAAGACCATACTGATTCTCTTCATGAGACTTTCCCTTAGGGCATTGGTTTGCATAATGCTCGTGCATTCCACATTTAAAACATTTAACCATTGTTGATGTCGTAGCAATACCATTATCGTCATCCATGGTGTTAACTGAACCTTTTCCTTTGCACTTACTGGCTTTGTGTCCTTCTTTTCCTCACCCAAAGCATCTTCCATTTCCTTTGAAACATTCTCCTTGATGCCTCTTACCACATGATTTACATAGGGGAAATTGAACTTTCTTTCCTCTATGATCATCATGAAACTTCATCATTCTCTTATTAGCCGAGTCAAGAAACTAAATTTTTTTTACTTTATTGATCATATTATGAGATTTCTGATTCGGCATAATAATGATGTTTGGAATTCCAAATCCAATTTCATTTGGTTGCTCATGAAAAATATCATTCCATTGTCCATCATATCCTCCATTATCGTGAATCATCTTGTTTCCAGCCATTTTCTAAAACCCAAAAAGAATAGTGTGAGAGGCAAAAATCATAATAAAGGGGGAGTAACTTCAATATCTAACATCTTTGGTTTAATCTAATATCGTTACCATAGTTCTAGGACTATATCCTATACGTATACTTATCCTTAAGGACATCCCAAGACATACCTTAGAAATATCTATAGGGATCTCACTAACATTCTCACATCCTAGTTTCCAAAGGTTGACTAAAACTTTCCTCTGATACCAACTGTAGAGACCCGTATCATGACGTACATTGACATTACATTACATTTGCAGAATACTTAGTACATAACAAAAACACACACACAAGGATCGTAATAGTTTAGTGTCTTTGGAAACTCGGAATATAATCTTCTAATCCTGGTGAAAGATCTTCAACATCTCCCATAAAGATCTTCTTTTTTATACCTAAACCTTTCTTTATATCCTGGGGAAAAGTAAACATAAAAGGGTGAGCTCAAATGCTCAGTAAGGGTAAACAAAAGAAATATCAATCACATCATATACATAAGCACATAACTTTTGGAAATCTTAACCTATAAAAGAGATCATAATTTCATAACCTGGGATAACTCATGGCAGTGAAATGTAATATCAATAATCATAACATAAAACATTAAACTTTGTGGAATACACACATAATCATATAGAATCATTTCTTGTTAGTCAAGACTCATTGCCAAGACTATCTTAGTGGACAAAGTCCCTTTCTGAACAGAGTCACCCTCGTTTCAGTCCTGTTTCACTGAACCGGTATAACCTACCGTTCCAGCCATGTCTATCTCCTGAGATATAAAATCTTTACCCAATGCATTGGAGGGAGATATAGGTTCCACCCATCTCATAATGATACCATTCTTATGTGTGCCACAAAATCATAAATCATACATCATTGCATAACCAATGTAGTAAAAATGGGATTCTTAAACAACATGACATCATAAAACAATTCATATAAGATAAAGGAATTCATAAAAATATTTCCATCACAACATAATCAAATCAATGTAATAATAGGGATAGAAACAGAACCCTATATTATCTTAGATGGAAAATAATTTTGATAAAACACTTGAACTCCATTCTTGAGGAAAATATCCTTTCTACTTTAAAAACACTTACTTTCTTAACATGTAATAAAATTCTAAAAGAAGATGATTAAAAATAAACATGAAAACTTTTAAAGTATGCTTCTTTGAAATAATGTTTAAAAATCCATTCATGCCGTATAAGTTTAAAAAACATTCTTCTCATACTTTTGTCAGAAAATTCAAAAAAGTACCTCGTACGAAAAATGACAAAAGATTCCTTTCATATCTTTTCCTAAAAACTCACCGAAGGGTAAAATAGGATTTAAAAAATTGTAGGTGAATGGAAATAATATTACATATTGGGGAACATGGATGTGGATGATAAAATACACCCCAGTAAATTCCAAAGTATAAACAATCTCGGATAAAAATGAGATTGTGATATTTCCCTTACCTTAGGTCCGATTTGCTTTGTAAGTGTCCGAACCTCCTGTATAATGATTTAAATAATGTCATTGACTTATTACAGAATCATATTCATTGTTATTATATCATATATGGTTCACTTATTACTTTATATTACATGTTCTTTTGTAAGTTCATGTTAAATTAGCGTTTTGGGTAAAATCGTCTCATTTGTCGTTCGTGTTTTAACTTGTAATTATTCATATGATTACTTAGATAATGATTAATTAATTTCAGAATATAAAACATGATTTATAAATAATATATATTCACAATATATATATATATATATAAAATAGATCAGTAAATGGAAAGAAATACACCGTTCATGGAGACGGTAGACCGTTCGTACGCATAAACGCTGTTTTCGTTTTCTTATTGAGTTGAATGGAATTAAGTAGATGACATACATATATATACACATAAATACAGTAGCTTTATAATGTCATATATTTCATTATTATTTCTTATATATACTTTATAATCATTCTTAAATGGTTAACATGGAGAATGAATCTCATCGCGTCGTGGAGACGGTAGTCCGTACGTACGCACGAGCGATGATATCATTTCAATAATTATTGAATTGAATTGGAGTGGATGATACAATATATCAGAATCATTATTATGTTATAATAACTCTGTATAGTTATTTTTTACGCCATAATACCCATCCATGTAAGGTGCTGGTGGAAAAGCAGATTACACCACGGCGTGGAGACAGTATTCCGTACGTACGCACGCGCGGTGATTTTGTTTTCCGTAGGATGGATAGAAGGTGAAATGGGGTTGTTTCATATTTATAATAAAAAATCAGTATATTAGTGATACTGATGTTATTAATTTATAATGAAACAACTAAAAAAGAATAAGTTGAAGAAGAAAGAAGCTTGAAAGAATCGGGAGAAGAAATTACCTCTTCTTCGATACGCCTCTTTGAAACCTCCTCTTAGGGCACTGAGATTGGTCTTTAAAGAAGACCAGAACCTCTAGGATGTTTCTAGGGAAGTGGAGAAGATAATTTTTCAGGTGTTTTCAGAGCTTGAAGGCTCAAATTGGTGTGAGGAGGAGAGGGATGAGGTTCCCTTTTATAAGGGAGGAGAGGGGCACCTTTGGAATTCTTACAAATACTAATTTATAATAAATCTAACCCCACTTAAAAACCTCCAAAAATGACTCATATTCGAATATTAGATGATCTAGGGTTGTAATATCATCAACCAATCAAATTTAGACATGTTTGGATCTTATTTTAAACCTTATCATTTTGATTTATCATTATTTAATCTATTTATGTTTATTTGTGGTAATAAAATTCTAAATTCTAAATTATAACAAATAATTACTTATTTGTTGTGAATTTTATATAATTGTTTAATTAATAACATTATAGAGCATATAAATTTAAATTTATAATTTTTCAACATTTTTGTGATTTTTAAACAATTTTATAATATGTTATTTTTATAAAATAACAATACTGTCAATTTTGACACTATTCATTTATTTGAATTTAAATAAAATATATACAGAAGATATGTTCGAACAAAAAGCTTTAATATATTAATAAAAGGTCATATGTATCTATAAAATTAGTATATCACATTAAATAGTTCATATAATATTTAGTTTATTATTTTTAAAACCATTTATTTGGTTTATCTCTTAATAAAATAATTACTCCATCATTTTTGTATAATTATTTAATATACTTATTTGTAGGATAAAAATTTAAAATAAATTCCTATGATGAAGATAAATATATTACCTTTCACAATAATACTTTTACTCGAATTTATCATCTTAAAATCACAATATATAAATTGTTATATTTATTAAATTATGAAGGTGACAACTTTGGCATCATTTAAAATAAAATAATATAAGTGTCATAATTGCTTGTATAAGACTCTATATGGTCAAATATTCGACCATTGGATGATTATAGTTTATATTTACATGAAAAATAAGTTTTGGTCAGGGTTTTGTGCCTTTTAGGGTCACTATAAGTTTAATAAAAACTATATTCTTGATTTTTCACTAGATAAATAATTTCTGCATCACTATTGTGTCACAATTAATGATAATTATTTAATCCCAAAAAATTCTAAATAAATTCTCATGATGTAGATAATTTTGTTAGCTATCTGGAGACTATTAATGTTCGAAGTTTTATGATGTTTATCACTAAGTTAAAATTAATATACTTATAAGATTTAAGAGAGTGACATGTTGTAACTTTCTTTGGTTTTAATAATAATTAAATTATTTTCATGGTCAAAACTCCATAAAATAAATCTAATCCGACTCTTAGTTGATATTGGTTTACTTTTAGCCATCAAATATAATTTTGGCATGTGTTAGGGTAATTTTATAATATTATATTTACCCTTAATTACCTGATTTACCTTTAAATATAGTATATAAAATTTACCGTAGTTACTATTCATAATTCCCAAAAATAAAAAGAAGCCTATTAACATAATTTGGACCCAATGATTCCAAATATGGAATCCATTTTTTAAAATTCAATACAGAGAAGTTGCAGAAATTAAATTAAAATTAATCCCGTTGTCGAATAAAAACGGGTTTTTGTTTAAAACATTGCAAAAGATTGAATTGATTTAACCTACGAATTCAAGGTAAAATCAATGATAATGACATACATTATATTAAATGGTAAAAATATATTCTATTTATACTTTAAAACCATTCAATATTATAATTTAACCACATAAGATATTGCGATTAAAAAAGTTGTTTTTAATTAAAATATAACGTGTTTTTACTAGTCATTAAAATGTGAAAGTTACCAGAATAATATGAAAAATTTATCCAAAGTAAATTTTTATTTCTTGATTACAAATAAGAATTTTATTTTGTCAAATTTAACTTATAAACATGTCAAAAACTATATTTAAAGTGGGTGCGCCATCAAAAGGCGGCAAAACTGCATTTTTTGAAAAATACTTATTTTGACCGAAAAAATTTATTTTGTTCTTATACCATGTTCTAGAAAATGTGTAAGATGAATAATAATGTTATAAAATTCAAAATTTAGTTAATACTATTCATAACGGCTAGTTCATGACAATATTATAATAATATATCATTGTTTATTAAAACCCGGTATTGCGTACAACACACGCTATCGAGGAAGGTCGCGATTGCGTGTAATGCAAGCCAAGCCAGGGTTGCGTGTTGTGAAAGAATCCTTCGTTGTTTCATATAACAGAATCCAACCATATTTCATTTATACATTGAATATATATATATATATATATATACTCAATGTTGCGTAGAATAACTATTATCAAAATTGTGTGTAACACGGTCCAAGAATAGTGTTGCATATACTGCAAGATAATACGGTGTTGCGTATAGCGCAAGGTAATCTTGGTGTAGAATACAACACATGACATTAATGAAATTAAAATAATATTTTTCATAAAATCTCGGGGTGTTACACGCCTGCTCTGGTGAAGCTGTCTACTGCTCAACAGTTGGGGGTGCTGATACCGGCCCACCCAGAGAAAGGGGCTCGCATGATGGGTCTTGGACTGAGGCCTCGTAGCTCACAGGGTCATTGTCATGAACCAAAGATGGTATCCTGACTGGCTATCTTCACGGAAACATCCTGAATATTATCAAGGAGTGTCATGGTCATATGATCATATATGTATATAACAGTAATAACAATGGGGAGCTGACTCAAGAAGGACAGTCAAAGACTCAATCCTATGTGATGCACAAACCAATTTTTCCTGCAACATGTGTCTCAGCATGACAAGTCGACAAGAAGGTTATCAAGGTCCTGGTGAATTGATACGTCGTCTGTCGCACCATCACTGGACTTCCTGGCCTGAGAGCCGCTCTTGAGACACATTAACACTATTGCCCTAAATCCCAACCAATTCCATTTTTAGGGACGTCCTCACAATGTCCCAAGGAACGAACCAGCACTGATACCACTTTGTCATGACCCGACCCTACCCGGGCTCGAGCCGCAACTACACCAAGCCCGCCTCCATAGGACAAGGGCTGGCGACCAGTGCCGAAGGCACAATAACTTGGGGATGCCTTTTCCTAAGTACCAGTACACACGCATGCAGCACACTCAATGAAAAAGTGGAGAGTAAAAGAGAAAAGACAAGTAAAGTAATGGGCAACCGCTATATATATAAACCATAATAGTACATCGACCTATAAACAGTACAAAGTAAAAACTGAAGGTACACTGAAAAGAAAAGGGGCAAAACACGTGCCCAACCAGAAAAGTGCCACTACCCGGCAAAAGGTAAACAAAAGGAAAACACCTGGAAGCGTCCCCCACCTGGAACCCGACTCCAACCACCACACACGATCCAAGCTCCAAAACTCCTAAGCTCATCTGACGTCACGACCAACCTATCCATCATCTGCAAGGGAACACAAAGTTAGGGCAAAGCCCAAGCATGGGTGAGTATAAAAATACTCAGTAGGATACCCCGGAGGCTCGAGGGAGCAACAAAGAAGGTACCGAAGGGTGAGCAGTAAAGCGAACAGGGGAAAGTAGAGGAGTACAATTGAAAGTGTAGTAAAGAGTGTAGTAAAGAGTCCAGCTCAACCCAACAAAAGAAAGGAAGTAGACTCGTCCAAACACAAGGAGCTGGAAATGGTTAGAAGATAAACTTCTCATCGAGTCTTTGCTACCTATAGTAGGAGAGTAGACTAGTCCAACAACGATAGGCTAGACAAAGAAAGCACGTGGCATACCCCGCGCGTCTTTGCCTCTCCTAGAGGGAGTGTAACCAAGCCCAAGAAGTGGGTACCCGAATAAGGTATATACATATTCATATGCTCAATCAAGAAGCCCAAACAAGGTCTTAAGGGGATATCCATCCCATAGCTCAGCCCAAGAAAGTGAGTAGCCACCAGTCCCAGAAGTAAACACCATCGATGCCCAGCAACCCTCACGTCTGCCACGAACCGCAATTCAAAGGGCTCAAATCACCGCACCTTGACACTATCCGCTTTGGGTGGCACTGGCTCGCCCACATGGTTTTAGGTCGTGTCACAAGGATGCGTCTCGGTGGGGAAAGTGCCCCTCGTACTTGAGAGTTTTTGGGGAACGTCAAACCACATCTCGTCACCACCCCGTAGTCAAGAGGTCTCCTCAAAGTTGACAGGAGACCCCCTGCTCAGCCCTGCTAGAGGGTCCTTGGAAGTTAACGGGTTCCCACTACAGGTAGACCCGGCAAGAGTCGATGGGTGTCACACTACCCAGTCCCGTAACAGGGTAATCCACTGGAGGGTGACCCGGCTAAAGTCGGCGATGGGACCATTGCCCAACCAAGCTGGAGGTAACCCGACATCGGGGACCACTGCCTAGCCCAGCTGGAGGTAAGCCCGTCATCGGGGACCACTGACCAGCCTAGCTGGAGGTAAGCCCTACATCGGGGACCACTACCTAGCCCCGATGGAGGTAAACCCAGCATCGGGGACCACTGCACAGCCCCGCTAGAGGTAAACCCGGAACTACTTTGGCCATCCCTGCTGAATGGTATTGCTCGGTGAACACTACTATACTGTCCATCCCTGCTGGATGGTACAACTGGAGATCCCTGATTGAAACAACCTCATCCCTACTGGAAACAACCTCCAAGGTAAAGGATCGGTGCCCGCATAAAGTGTTGGTCACACCGAATCCACAAGAACTCTACCAGGGAAGACAGAACAATGGGAGAAACTCCCCAGGCCTCTCAGGGAGATGACACTCCAATCCGCTAAATCACTGTCGAAGCGAACCGAGATAACTCATCCCAAAAAGTGGGAAAAACACCCACGCTGTACGAACACCTGTAGTCACAAATGGTGTCGCAGTCCGATGAAAGGGGCACAGTACTGAAACCCCTCAAAGCTGAAGGAACAGAGGAACCAAACCATCTCTATCGGCCAAACGAGAACAAAAACAGGGGAAAACTCAACCCTACCGGTCAACAAACGAGAACATGACCAGGGGAAAACTCAACCCTGCTAGTCAAAAAACAATAATAGAGGAACCATCTACGTCGCGAGAGGTTAAAAGTATGTAAAACAGAGCATGACACGCACATGGGGCCCACACGACGTGTGTCCCCAAGTCAAACCCAACCGAACACACAAACGTTCTCAGGTACAAACAACCTCATGTACCTCCAAGCATTCTCATATACTCCCAGAGTATACCACATTCCATCCCAAAGGCCATCGTGCACACAACACCCAACGTCAATGCAAAGTCGTAACATAACAACTCTAACTTGCCACCTCAACGGCTGAGGCAGAGTCAACCACATCTCTTTAAAAACCAAAATCACTCTCCCAGGAGTGCACGCGATCACATGCCAAAGGTCCGCTACAAACACAGTAGAAGAACCGCCACCATGGAAACATTCATATTTACACATTTAATAATATCGTGTATGAGGCTCCGCTCACCTGAACATATTACACCGTTGAAAACCTCACGGAAAAACATGCGATAGATACTACTTACTCACCTCAAACGAATATCCGACGGAAAAGTCGCCCACACCGCCTTATGCCCGAACGACGTCCCATGATCCCGAGGCTCGGCCCTGAAAAAAGTCAGGCACATCACATCATTGCGATCCCCTCAGGAAAACATTTCAAAAATACTGCTCACTGGAGCACAACAGATATCCGGAGAAAAAGATACTTTCTGGCGCACCACACACGAGCGGTGCTTCGTGGGACCCACACACCAGCCCCAAAACACAACGAACGGATCGCACCATTGCGATCCTATCGAAAAAGTACATGAGATGGACTATTCACTTGTCCAAAACGGACACCCGATCATAAAGATGGAAATCACTGTCAACTCCAGAAACGGCCCTCGCGGGGCCCGCACCATCGTGTGGAAATAAAGAGGGCAGATTGCGCCAATGCAATGCCCTTAGAAAAACACCCAAAATCGATAGCTCGCACTCCCTGCATGGACGTCCGATGAAAATGTTACAAAATGCTACACGCAGCAGAAAAGACGGGTCGTGGGGTCCACGGCTCAACTCCGCTTCAACGCCCAAAACCACCCTGGAAACCTTCGCCCCGATGCTAGGGTCCCAACACCACTGACGACGCTCAAAACGGACGTCAGACGCATCCGCGCCGTCCAAAACAAGATTCCTGAAAAAAGGCCCATCCACTTAATGGTCATGCCGCGCCCCCGAGCCCCTCATTCCGGGAATTAAAAATTCCTGAAACCATCTCAAAAGGTTCGTCTCAATTTAAGGGACGTTTTGCCGTAGACGGTGCCCAAATCAGACGCCATCTATGATATGAAAATAATTTTCATAATAATAATAATAATATTATTATTATTATTTCTATAAACCATTTTTCTTTTTTTTCTTTTTTAAAAAAAAAACCAGACCGACCATTTGGCCGGTCTTCTTCTGCCCACAGGACCCGCTGCATGCGGGTCCTTGTCTCCCAACAGACCGGCCAGTCGGCCGGTCTTCATTGACATACCAGCAGGACCTGCGGGTCCTGCTTCCTCCGTCCGCTTGAGGCCCTGCCTCGGCTCCCCCCCTCGTCCACGACGCCGCACCGGATGCCGGCCTCCGCTCTACCGCGATGCCCTGTGAACCCGTGCCTCCGCCGACCTCTGCTCCACCATGACGCCCCATGAACCACGGCCTCCGCCGGCCTCCGCTCCACCATGACGCCCCATGGCTAATGCCATCAACACCCGACCGACCTCCGCTGAAGACCCACCTGAGAAGCCGCCTGCGCCGCTGCCTGAGCCGAAGCCACCCGCCTGACCACCTAAACCGGCCGGAATAACTCAAAAACCTGCAACCTTCGATGGAGGCCCCCGGACTCGTCGGAACTCGGATTTCAATCCAAAATGTGCGTCAGGAAGCTTAGAAAGATCACTACACATACATGGGCTTCTTTTGAAAATTAGACTGCAATTCAATGCTAAAATTCAACTTGGAAGTAGAGTTCGTAAATTGAAACGAAAAACCAAAAACTCCTACCTTGTTGGGCTTCACCCGATGCTTCCCGCCGCACATCACTGGATCTTCTGCGCTTCGCCAGAGTTGGTGGAGAAGAGGAGGTATCATTGATTGAAATACTTCTGCTAGGAGGTGCCAAAGGAAGGGGAGAAGGAGAGGGATTGCTTAAATAGAGAATTACATTAATAAAAAAATTAATTAATTAAATCACTAAATTTTAACCTGCATCTAAAACTCTCGACGGCGTCGAGGTTTAGCCTCCCCGAGGGTAAACACCACCTATTGAGCATAATGGTGGTCTTGGAATTTGATTCCTATATTCCGTTTGAATGTTATTAAACTTGACACTCAGGGCCGCCAAATTACGAAAGAACCCCCGGGTCCATTTTTCACAGACGGCCCGCGCCCACGAAACTTATACCCCTCCTACGGTAAACGTAATGCTCTGAACTCAACGGTGCCCTCAGTATTCCAATCCAAGCAACTGCTTACGACATACCTGAGTTAAGCCGTTAAACGAATAAATTAATTATTTAATTTATCTGTTCCACGCTTCGATAGTGAGTGAGGGGTCCAAACATCCTGCGCCGACATGTTTTATGTCGTTCCTAGCGTAAAACCCCCATTCTGGACCCATCTATACACTCGGATCTCTGATCTGAATCACCGTTTAAGAGTTATCCCATTTTTTTGGCGTGTCTAGTGTGAACGCACTGAAAATTTAATTTCGGCCACACTGGGGCTCGTAATCGCACACCGTCTAAAGGCGCTGCTCTGGAATAACATAAAAAATATTCCAATGTCTTTGGCAGCAAAATCTAGGTTCTTACATATTTATAATTATAATTAAAAATAAATATATTAAAATGTCTGTATATATAATTGTACCTATAAATTTTTAAATATAGAGTTATAAATATATAATTATAAAGATAACAAATTTATTTTTTATTTTTAAAAAATCATATAGTTTTATATTTATTTAAATACATATTTATTTATTTAAAATCTTATGAATAATGTTTTTAAAAAATTATATATATATATATATATATGAAATATTAAAAAATATATATTAATATAAAATATTTATATTAATTATTAAAAAGTGTTTTTTAATTAATGTATATAAATAAAAATTATTTTTTTAATATAAATATAATAATTATATATATGTTTATAATAATATTATGAAAAAGATTTATCAGTGCTGGGAATAACGCTTATAAAGATAAACTTTATCAGCACTAAGAAAGAGTTGATATATGATATACCTTTTTCATTGCATTTTTTAGCACTAATAAACAATACCTATATTAGCGCTTTTAGCTAGAACTGATAAAGGTGATGATTTTATTAGTGATTTGAATTTAGAACTGATAAATGGAGGCACTTACACTTTCACCAATTTGTGGTATTAGTAGCTTGATCAAATTCATGGTAACACTGGCCCAACTACCTCAGAATAACGACTTTTCTACACAAAATTTGCATATATTTCATGATAACATATGTTTATCCTTACTCTGGTAGCCCTTCAATAATCACTGCATAGCCTCACTCATTCCTCTATTCATGGAAACTTGCAGCTTCAATAGTGTGGGTCTAGTTCATCTCACGACAGCAAATTTGTTCGACCATGTAGTGTTGCATGGTAGAAAGGTGACATTATAGTTGCACAACTCATACTTTTCACAATAGCAAGTTCATCCACTATGAGTAAATATGTTACTGTGAAGTTGTACAACCATGAATCATGAAATATTTAACTGCACTGTACCACACTATACCAGGATCTATCTTTTTTTTTCTCATGTGTGTTGAGTATAATTCTAATATAATTCATTATACTTAGTTTATTTATTTATTATATGTTGTATTTGAAACTAGTTTATAACAATGGTTTTAATTATTTTCATTCGTTTATGATTGATTTTTTATCATGATTAGTCTATAAAAAATGATTTGAAATTTTTTTTTAAAATTTTTCAATTATTATTTTAATTAATCGTCATGATTTGAATAAACATACAACATATGTTTTTCATAATTTTGAATTAATTATTATTTACTAAATTATTTATATTAATTATGTCTGAATGATTTTTTAATATTTTTAATTGTTTTTATAGTTTTTTAATGTAATTAATTCATGATTTTTTTTAATAATGTATTTAAATGTATTTTTACAATGTTAATATACTTGTGATATTTATGGTACTATTTGAGTGAGAGTTATTGATATCGAAAAAAATATTGAACTAAAACCCACACTTCTACATATTCTGTTTTATCCAGCACCACCCTTTATCAGATACGATAAAAACATTGATAAAGGGGGCACTTTTATCAGTGTGAAAAAAATGATGAAACAAGAAACTTTTATCATTGTTAAAAAAATCACTGATCAATGTACCCCTTTATTAATATTTTTGTTGTATTGATAAAGAAACCTCCTTCATCAATGTTTTTAGTTCCATAATTAGTATCCTTTGTTAGTTATTTTTCTATAATTAGTAAAGTATACCTTTTATTAGTGTTAAAACAACATTTTTAGCACTAATTAAAGGTTAATTTCAATAAAAATATTTAATTTCCTTAAAAATAATATATTAATATATAAATATATATAAATTAATATAACGATGATATATTTTTTAAATATGTTTTTGTTAATTCTAAATATGCATTTACACTTAATATATAAGATATTTAGTGAAAATGGATTATAAAATAATATAATAATATTATTAATTAATTATTTTCTAATTATTATCAAGTAATATTCATTTAAAAATATTAGGATGACCTAAAAATTAAATGAATAAATGAAAGGTCGAAGATAAGTTAAAAACGTGAATTTGCCTTTAAATAACTATTACTTTTGATCTGGTTGTCCATTTTGAATAAAAAATATATCAAATCTAATCCTATGAAGATCTCTATGTATTGGTGATTGAGATAACCTCGTGTCACATTTTTTTGACAAAAAAGTCCCAGAAGGCCAATAAAACTAATTTTTTAGTCGGTGTATCTCAATTTTTTAAAATTAAATGGAATTTAATCCCCATTTAAGGGGGTATATTTTCCCATTTACTATGGGAACTAGAATTATTCCAATGTATTTCATTCATATTGATATCATAGTTTTTAAATTTTATCATTTTTCACAATACACTTTTATTTATAACTAAGTTTATACACATGTATACATGTTTGTATATATTCACAAATAAATTTTAATTTGATAAATAAATTGGTAAATATATTTACATATAAAATATCTTTATATATATATAAAACATAACTAAATCAAAATAATAATAAATATTTTATTTAAAATAAAAATGAATGGATATTTAAATACCTATACTATTAATTTATATATAATATATATATATATATTAGATTGTGTGTATTGAAAAAAAAATAAATTTATCTTTATTTTCTAATATATGTATATAAATATTAATATACAATATATGTAAACAAATATAAATATTAATAATTGCATTCATAGACACACCTAGAGGAATATATATATGTGTGTGTGTGTGTGTGTTTGTGTGTGTCTATATTTATAAACACAGACACAAAACATATATTATATGTATTTAAAAATAATTATAAAAATATATATATAAATATATCGATAAATAATGTAATGAATTATATATAAAAAAATAGATAAATCAAAAAATACAATAAAAAACATAGAGGAGTGGAAAATGTGTAAATTCATGAAGGGAATGTCTCATGTTCAAAACTCAGTCGGGGAACATGGATAGGGGAAGTAGGAAGTCCAAGCACTGTTAGGGGAGAGACTTGAGCAATGATAAAGGGAGATGATATCACTATTTGGGGGGGGGGGGTTCGAGTGATGATAAAATTGGAGGGTGGTCACCCTCAAAATTTTTAATTTGAAAAAAAAAGCATTCTAAAAAATAGTTTTTAATCTTTTATTAGCTCTTTTTTTAGCACTAATACAAGGTTCTGTTATAATCTAATTTTTAAGAAAAATAAATCGGGCCCACAATTTTAAAGGGTATGAGGAAAACAACACATATTATAACTTTCAAATATTATTTTATGCAGTTTTAAATGGTGGATCTATAGTCGTTCTTTTTGAAATATTTAACATTGATTATACAATATATTTAATTTAGTTTTAATTCTATTGATATTTCTAGAGTCTGTATTATCTCCATGAAATTTCTCGTTGGCATAGATTTTTTTACTTTGATTTTATCTAATGGTTCACTCAAGTGTGTATAAAAATTTTTGTTCTATATAAAGGACTCAAGGATTCTTAAAAGAGACACAATGATAGTCATCTTTGATATAAAGTGCTATAAAGATTTTACACTCATAAAATAACAAAGTGATCATATGCCAAATTGTTTCATCTGTTGATGAATTTCCATGGTGGGTCAAATCATCTTTAACTTCATTAACCTTAAAGATAGTAATTGTACCTTAGAGTACATAGTAATATCATTTCAAAGGGAATCTTTCAATTATTTCCCCAATAGAAATCCCTCTTAATTTATACAGTTAAATATATTTGTATATTTATTTTTGGTATGGGTTGGAGTATGCACTATGTCATATAAATGAAAAATTTAAAGTTATTTTTTAGTTAATTTCCATTAATGCATTGTTTTTGGGGTTTCCAAAGGATTTATGGAGGAATAGGTGAGTTTTCATGAATTGGGACAAACCGTGAGCCCAATTCCAGATTGAAAAATAAATTTTGTTTTCTTTTATAACTTTTTCATTTTTTAATATTATTCACACATTACAACTCTTAAATGTCCTCCTCTTATATATTAACACCAACAAGTAAATTTGGGGCCTTTAGAAATCCATAACTAATGTTTATTGGGGTTTTTATTTAAGGGGTTGGGCCTGCCCGAAATCCCAATTTCAGTTTTAAAATTACAATTTGTTTGTTTTATAACGTATTCAATATTTGGTATTTTTCGTTGATTCTAATTCTCACCCAACCCCATTGAACCCAAACACACGCCTAAACTCTCTCCCCCATATTTGGATCTCCGGTTCATCGCGAATTGGTGCATAACTCTATAGGGTTTCTCATATCGTCCAGATTTGAAGAGATAAATGCTTTCTTTCATAACTCTCTAAATTCTTAAAATTTTTCCTCCATTCCTGTTCCCAAATTTTCTAATGATTATATTTCAGACGAACCATGAATTTTGGTTGTTTTAAATTTCAGATACTATTGTTTGGGAGTGATTATTTCAAGATACTTCAAGTAAGTGAGTCCATTTGTTTCCTCTTTCAAATGGATAGGGTTTCATTCAATTTGACTAGGGATTCTTACCATCTTCATGAAGTACCAAACGTCCAGAGGTTATTGATTTGAACCAAGGGTTTAACCTTGGGGTTTCTTGGACTTTTTTTTTGTGGTTTTAGGTTTGATATAGGTCCCTCTTGGTGAGGTGGTGGTGTGATTTGATTTTCGCACAAATGATTCAAAGTTTTAACTAATTTGGTAGGTGATTCCATTGTGCATGAAATTTTTGTGAATTATCAGGATGTTTTTATAGTATTTCAATGTTTATTTAATTTTAATGTTTCTGTAAAAATTGTTTTTAGTAGAATTTATAAAGCAAATGAATTTTAAGTGCCAATTTTTTGTGAATTTGGGTGTTTTCATACAAATCTATTATTTGTTCATTTGGGGTTGTCCTATAATTACATAGTTGATTTTATTGAATTTTATTAGGACTGAAAATAGTTTTTTAATGTTTATAATTTTTGTTTGTTTCTTTGAAAGTTTTTTTAAATGGTGTTTGAGAAGTAAATGGGCTTAAAGTGTAATGTTTGTGTGAAAATGGGGGTTTTAAAGTATATAACTTCTTGGTTCACATGGGGCTGCCCCATAACTAAATTTTTGGTTTCATTAAAGTGTATTCAACTGAAATTTTGTTTTTTTGACTTAAAATTTTTCACATAGTGTGAAAAGTGGATATTTCAAAGAATTTTGGGTGCAAAATAATGTGATATTTTTAGAGGTTGTCTTATTAAAAATATAAGTGTTATGTTGCGTGTTTTAAGTGGTATAAAATATGATAGATAATGTATTGGTTTTGTTTGAACAGTAATGTTGTTTTAGATGAAAATTGATTTATGTTTCATGCTGAAAATGATTGAGTAAAAAGGGGAAGCCCGTGTACCTAGGTGGGGCGGATTTGTACTAGTACAACTAATGGACCGGATGGGTTTTGTCCCTGTTTCACATAGAATTTAGATAACGACAACTATCACTAAACTATATGAATTATTATTTGGTACCACTAGGATATGGGTATGTTCCCTACTAGTGGCTCGTGCATGAGAACAGATTTTTCTATGGTTACTTTACACCGAGGTAGGGGGTACATAGGGCCCAAGACAACCTAGTGATGAGTGGTGTTACCAATGTTGTTGCTCATTGTATTTTTATTATTTACACATGTCTTACAGTGTGTTTGGAAGTAAATTATAGTAGATAACATTTATATTTAAATACGTGAACATTCTGAATTTTTTGATTGAAAACTGTTTTCAAATGAAAGTTAAAATTCTTGGAATTTTAACACTGCACTTCCTGGACTATTAAAACTGCTTGCTTTTTTACATTGTATTACATGATATTTGGAATCATTGGGTGGTATCCTATTGGGATTAGGATCACACCCTACTTACACCCCTTGGGTTTAAGTTGATGTGGTTATTTTTGAGTCAGGAAAAGGAAATGCTAAGGGTGATTGCGGTTCAGGGTGCTAGTTCTCATCCTTGGTGCGGAGTTGTGGAGACGGCTTGTGGGTGGTTACCCCTTTTCATGTGGAGTACATGGGGCTATATTGTTACTATATTTATTTGTATTTGGACCTCTTTTATTATCTTTAAATCAATTTATTCAAATTTGGTTTTTGGTTAAGACTTGTTTGGCTCAAAAATTTCAGATTTATACTATGGATTGTTTTAATGTATTATGCTTTCATACTTGTGTAAATCATTCCCAAACCAAAATTAATGATACCTGGGCACTTGTGCCTGCCCGTGGGGATAGGGAACGCCCTTCAAGACTTGTCATAGACTAGGTTTGGTGACGGTATTTGTGGAAACCAGATTTGGTTCGTGATAAAATGGTATCAGAGCACGGAGTTTCAGTGGGCCCTGAGAAAATTAGTGTGGTCATATCGTGGGAGCAACTGAAGAATGTGTTCGAGATCCAGAGTTTTCATGGCTTGGATGGATATTATAGGCAATTCATTCGGGATTTCTCTCAGCTTTCTTCACCGATGACTGCCCTCACTCAGAAAGGGGTGAAGTTTTTATGGGGTCCAGAATGCCAGGCGTCGTTCGATGAGCTGAAGAGGCGGCTGACTACCGCCCCCATGCTAATTTTTCCATAGGATATAAAGGGATATGTGGTCTATTGTGATGCTTCAGGTATGGGTCTTGGGTTCGTTTTTATGCAGGATGATTCCATGGTCGCGTATGGATCTCACCAACTTCGACCACACGAAAAGAACTACCCAACCCAAGACTTTGAGTTGGCAGTAGTGATGCATGATTTTAAGACATGACATCACTTCCTCTTTGGAGAGAAGTTTGTGGTCTACAATGATCACAAAATCATGGCTTATATCTTCTCACAGAAGGACCTCAACTTGAGGTAGTGTCGTTGGATCGAGTACTTGCAAGGGTTTGACTTTGAAAATTTCTATACCCCAGGCAAGGGTAATGTAGTGGAAGACGCCTTGATAAGAAGGGTTCCAGTGCAGGCTTTGAGGAAGTCCTGTGATGAGTGGGAATTGATGGGGCTATTTTCTCAGATGCATCTAGAGACCAGGGAACATAGTGGATGGGCATTCTTGGAGAGCATCCAGTTTACTCTTTTCCTATTGGAGTTGATTAAGTGGGAATAGCCTAGTGATGAACTTTTTCAGTGGTCAAAGCAATTTCTTCATGGTGGGAAGACATCCTCTGATTGGTCTTCGTCTCCTGAGGGCATCTTGTGCTTCAAGGGCCGTTTAGTAGTGCCGTTATCTCTATGAAAGGTGGTGATGTAGGATAGCCACCCGTCTTAGTGGGATGTCCATCTGGGTGCCACTAAGATGTATTATGATGTCAATCGGCAGTTTTGGTGTTCTGGTATGAGACTGGACATAACAAACTTTGTTTTGAGATGCTACACATGCCAACAGGTGCAAGCAGAGCACCAAAGGCCCTCCGGTTTGCTCCAGCCATTACCCATTCCTACATGGAAGTGGGAAAAGGCCACCATAGACATTATTGTTGGCTTACCAAATACACATAGGGAAAATAATTCCATTTGGGTGGTGATTGATAGTCTGACCAAATCAGTCCACTTCATTCCGATCAGAGATACATCTAAAGTGGATGGGTTGGGCCGTTTGTATCTTCAGGAGGTGGTGAAACTCCATGGTGTTCCATTAGCAGTTTTCCTAGTTAGAGACCCTCGTTTCACTTCTCGGTTCTGGGAAGGCCTTCAGAAGGCCTTGGGATCTCAGATTAACATGAGCACGGCATACCATCCTTAGATGGATGGTCAGACAGAGTAGGCAAATCAAATTTTGGAGGACATGCTTCATGCATGTGTATTGGACTTTGGAGGTTCTTGGGATAGCAATTTGGGTTTTTTTGAGTTTTATCATAATAACAGTTACCAATCCTCGATTCGAATGGCTCCTTTTGAGGCACTCTATAGTCGATCGTGTCAGTCCCCCCTCTGTTGGGGTGAGGTTGATGAGACCTCACTACTGGGGCCGAGTCTGGTGCAGGAGACGTCTGATAGGGTCAAGTTCATTAGGCAACATTTATTTACAGCTCGATGTCTCCATAAATCATAGGCTGATTGGAGGCTTCGTGACCTAGAGTTTTCTCTAGGTGAGAGGGTATTCTTGAAAGTGTCCCCTCGTCTGGGCCATCGTCGATTGGGGAGGCAAGGGAAGCTGACGTCGCTGTATGTCGGGCCATTTGGGATCGTCGAGCATATTGGAAAAGTGTCATATAGGTTGGCCTTACCTTCCTAGTTGACATCCATTCATGATGTCTTCCTTGTCTCCCAGTTAAAGAAATACAACCCAGATCCATCCCATGTGCTGAGTTGGGAAGAACTGGAGCTAGATCATGACTTGTATGTTATTGAGTGGCCGGTGAAAATAGTAGACTCCCAAATGAAGGTTGTTCAAGGGAAGTCCATTCCGTTGGTCCGAGTTCGATGGTAGCATGGTAATGATACACATGAGACATGGGAGAGGATGTCCTGGGTTGTGAAAGAGTATATGTTCCAGTTTTCTGATCAATGTTCAAGTTGACTTTTTGGGATAGAATGTTTTCATGATGGGGAGGATTTTCATATTCATGAAATATTTTAAAGGTATATTTCATTTAATTTCCTTTAATAATTTTTTTTGGGGGTTTCCAAAGGTTTTATGGATGAATAGGTGAGTTTTCATTAATTGGGCCAAACTGTGAGCCCAATTCCAGATTTAAAAAAGAATTGTTTCTTTTATAACTTTTTTATTTTTTTATATTTTTTACTCATTACAAATCCTAAAGGTTCTAAAATGATATATTAACACCAAAAAGTCAATTTTGGGCTTTTAGAAATCCATAACCAATGTTTATTGGGGTTTTTATTTGAGGGGTTGGGCCTGTCCGAAAGCTCAATTTCAGTTTTAAAATTAAATTTTATTTGTTTTATAACATATTACATTTTTGGGATTTTTTGGTGATTCTAAGTTTCACCCAAGACCACTAAAACCAGACACGCATCTAAACTCTCTCCACCATCTTTGGAGCTCTAGTTCATCGTGAATTGGTGCAGAACTCAATAGGGTTCCTCAAATCGTCCAGATTTGAAGAGGTAAATTATTTATTTCATAACTCTATCAATTATTAAGAGGTTTCCTCCATTTCACTTCCTAAATGGCCTAATGATTCTTATTCGAAAGAACCCTTAATTTTGGATGTTTTAAATTTAAGATACTGTTATTTTGGAGTGATTAATTCAAGATACTTCAAGTATGTGAGTGCATTTATTTCCTCTTTCAAATGGATTAGGGTTTCATTCAATTTGACTAGGGATTCTTCCATTTTTCTTGAATTACCAAACCTCAAGAGGGTATGGTTTAGAACATTGGGTTTAAACAAGGGTTTTCATGGTCTTTTATTATGGTTTAGGTTTTATCTATGTCCCTCTTGGTGCGGTGGTGGTGCGATTTGATTTTCCCACAAAGGATTCAAGGTTTTAACTAATTTGGTAGGTGATTTCATTGTGCATGAACTTTTTGTGACTTATCTTGTTGTAATTATGGTATTTTAATGTTTATTTCATTTTAATACTTATGAAAAAATTGGTTTTAGTGGCATTTATAAAGCAAATAAATTTTAAGTGCCAATTTTTATTGAATTTGGGGGTTTTTCATACAAATCTTTTATTGGATTATTTGGGGTCGTCCTATAATTACATAGTTGATTTTATTGAATTATATTAGGACTTGAAATAATGTTTTAATGTTTATTCTTTTTGGTTGTTTCTGAAAATGTTTTTTCAAATGGTGTTTGGGAACCAAATGGGCTTAAAGTGTCATGTTTGTGTGAAAATTAGGGGTTTTAAAGGATATAACTTCATGGCTCACATGGGGCTACCCCATATCTGAATTTTTGGTTTTATTAAAGGGTATTGAACTGAAATTTTGTTTTTGTGACTTAAAAGTGTGCAAATAATGTGCGTAATGGATATTTCAAAGAATTTTGGGTGCAAAATAATGTGATATTTTTAGAGGTTGTTTTATAAAAAATCTAAGTGTTTTGTTGCGTGTTTTAAGTGGTACGAAATGTGATAGCTACTGTATTGGTTGTGTTTTAATAGTAATTATGTTCTATATAAAAATTGATTTATGTTGCATGCTGAAATTGATTGAGCACAAAAGGGGAAGGCCGAGTACCTAGGTGGGGCGGATTTGTACTAGTACGACTAGTGGACCAGATCGGTTTTGTCCCTATTTCACATAGCATTTGGATAACTACATCTCTAACTAAACTTTGTGGATTATTATTGGGGACCAATAAGTTATGGGTATGTTCCCTACTAGTGTATCAGGCTTGAGAACAGATTTTTCTATGGTTACTTTACACCGAGGTACGAGGTACATAGGGCCCATGACAACCTAGTGCTGAGGGGTTCTCCCAATATTTTTTCTCATTGGATTTGTAGTATTTACCCATGTCTTAGGGTGTGTTTGGAAGTAAATTATAGTATCTAAAATTTTTATTTAAATGCGTGAACAGTCTGATATTTTTTGATTGAAAAATGTTTTCAAATGAAAGTTACAATTCTTGGAATTTTAACACTGCTCTTCCTTGCCTATTAAAACTACTTGCTTTTTCACATTGTATTGAATGATATTTGGAATAATTGGGTGGTATTCTATTGGTCTTAGTCTTAGACCCTACTTACACACCTTGGGTGTAAGTAGACATGGTTATGTTTGACTCAGGTAAAAGAAAGGCTAATGGTGATGGTGGTTCAGGGTGCTAGTTCCCATCCTTGGTGCGGAGTTGTGGAGACGGCTTGTGGGTGATTACCCCGTGTCATGTAGAGTCCTTGGGACTATCTTGATGCTATATTTATTTGTATTTGGACCTATTTTATTGTCATTAAACCAATTTATTCAGTTCTGGTTTTTGGTTAAGACTTGTTTGGCTTGAAAATTTCAGATTTAAACTATGGATTGTTTTAATGAGTTATGCTTTCATACTCAGGTAAATCATTCCCAAACCAAAATTAATGATACCCGAGAACTTGTGCCAGCCTATGGGGATAGGGAACTCCCTCTGGAACTTTTCACTAGCTGGGTTTGGTGCTGCTATTGGTGGAAACCAGATTTTGTTCGTGACACACAAAATCTTGCACACACTAATTTATATTACCTTAAGAAGTACATATTTTGTTTTCTTCCTCACTAAAAAAATAATGGTTCTTCTACCTTAGGAAAATTAATTTTTTGGATCATGAATAATTAAAAAAATATTAAACATAGATTGGGGATTCTACGTTTAGAAAATCATGGGTTACAAATACTCCTACAAAAGGATAGTTATATTTGGGGATGCTCCTCACAATGTACTATGATGGGATTCATCCCGGTGTAAAAGTGGTACTATATCCCACTCATAGGGAATATTATAGTCAATCAGTTGGGGTGTTAAGAGATATATTGAACCAATTTAGACTGAACCACTATAAAGTTACTTTTTATCATCCATATTATATTTATTTATACACTCTTCACACAATACACTATTTTTTTATTCTTAACTTTTTAAATATCTTATGTAATTGAAAATTTAACTTAATTTTAATAACATAGCTAATATTAAAAAATACTTATTCACCACCTCTAGACATCCTACCATTATTATCCTACCAAAAATAATGGAGCCTAGAAGGATACCATAAATTATAAATTGAATAATTATGAAGTCATAGATACAAATATATAGTTGAATGAAATTATTTTTATACCTTTTGAAATAGTTTTAGTAAAACAAATGTAGATAAAAATAATTATTATTTTTAAATAAAAAACTGAAAAATTTATATTATAGTGAATATAATAAAAATCTATAATTCCAGATAATAAATTAAAAAAATTTATGGTAAAAAATAATAAAAACATGAGGGTGAAATATCCAATATAATAAATTTGTATTATTCTTTGCAAAATTTTATTTTTATCAAGTATGAAATAATTCAAAGAAGAAATTTTGATAAGAAAATATAATTTCAAAATAATAAAAGAGGGAATAAAATAATAGATAAGGTGGGGATAAAATATATCAAACTTAAAAAATATATAGTCGAATAATAATGTGCACAACTCAATGAAATAATATTGAGTTAACAAAAACTGTAACCTTAGAATCTCGTTTTGTTGGACATGATCTGACACCATGTATAATCAATTTATGATTAATATTAATATATATAATATATTAATTTATATTAATTTTAATTAATTCAATTCATTTATAATATTTTATTATCATTTTATTAATTATTCTTCATTAAAATAATATTTGGGTGTTAATTATTCAATTTGTTTTTTATTTTCTTTGATATGAAAGATTTTATCGTCACTTATTAATCATGTTTTTATCACCTCCATATTTTTTTAATGATTTAATAGATTTATTTTATATATTCATGGAGTTACAAGATATTTTCTAAGAAGATACAGTGTTTGTTTGTGATGAATGGTTGTAAATTCATCTTTTTATGAGTAATGAATAAATTAAAAGAATTGATTTGATTAATGAAGTTACATATATATATATAGTAACAATTAATAATTAAAAAAATAACATACATTCATCATTATATATTTCTAGAATTTTCTTCTTAAAAATTCTTGGTATGAGTGTTATAACATCATTCATTTATGAGTGAAAACCAGCCCCAATAAAAACATGCTATAATGAATGAATTATTATGATTATGAATTTATATGATTTAAGAATCAATTTTATGTAAGATTAATGATGTTAATAATACATAATTTGAGTGTTGGATAATATTTCTTGAATATTAGGGATGATAAAATAAAAGGGAAGTATTAATAATAACCCATCAAGTTGACCGAATCACTTATTCTCATAGTGTCTTCTTTTAGAATGAATGAAATAGGCCTCCTTGTTGGGGAAAATCTACCAAACATGGAATAATATTTTTAGGGATAGTATTTGATCAAGGATATAATAAAAAATAAATATATTATTTGTTTCATGTGGGTTTATGATAGATCCATTTATTGGTTAATGTGAGGGATATTTCATTAGAAATTGAGTTAAGTGTAGGGTAAAAATGGAATCAAATAAGAGATAGGTGAATTATGTAAGGAAATGTTGGTGATAATTGTATTATTTAATCACACATCTAAAAAGGCCTTTTATAATGATTTTATATCTATTTAACTTTTAAAAAATCACATCATTTCATTTTTCCAATTTTATCTCTACTTACCTTATTTAATTATTTACCAGAGATATTATTTTTTAGTAAAATTATAAGATGAATCATCTTACCTAATATTGACATGACTAATCTATATTAGACTACATTTAATATAATTCAATTTCTATATATGATACATTTATCTTTTAATTGAAAATATCAAATAAATATGAAAAAACAAATTTTGTAGAAATCAAAATAGATTTATTCTAGTTTTATACTAAGTAATAATCATTGGTTGGATATCATTTTATTATATATATATTGTAAATTTAATTAATATTATTATTTATTAGTGATTAGTTAAGATAAAAACACATAATATATAAAAATTCTTTGATATTACTTCTTTTAACATTAAATGATTTTATTCAAATTTCATTAAAATTTTTCATATCATCGAATTTAAAAAAATATTTTCTTTAAAATTATTATTTGAATTTAAAATATCTATAATTAATTAAAATTAATATTAAAATTTATTAAATTTAACAAAAATGTATATTTTATAAAAAAAATAAAATAAAAGTTATTTTTTATATATGATTTTTTAATTTTATTTTAATTAAATACCAAAAATTATATTTTCATAAAATTTGAAACACCAGCATTTAAATTATAATATACTCAACATACTTATTTTTTCATGTATACATGATGACCATATATCCAATGACTTAATAACTATAACCAAATTACCAATTTCTATACATGTTATGATCATATTACATAGTTATATATAATGTTACACACTTCACTAAAATAATTCATCTTATTATCTACTTTATTTTTATATATATTTATGTTATTTATAGTACGATTTATTATTTTAAAATTTATCATTGTTGGTATAATCTTTACAGAATATTTTGATGATGCTAATATCAACCTTATAGTTTTTGTATCTACTTATGGTTCTATTAGTTTTCAATTTTCAATATTTTTAAAAATAAAATTAGTTTATTAAAATATAATGCTCTAAAAAGAGAGAGCGTAAACTTAAAACAAACACAGATATAAACAAATAAAAAACATCGAATACGGAAAAATGGAATTTTATTAGAACTTTATTACACTATTTTACGGCTAATCGATTATATATAATCATGTTCTATATTAATATAAAAACAACCCTTTTATATAATTTCTTTCTTATTTATGGACCTTTTCATTTTTCATATCAAATTATTTTATACTATATTATCTTCCTCATAAAACACTACATATTTATTATATGATTAAATTACTTCTAATACTACTCTTAATGGTGATCGAATACCATCCCAATTACTATTACACCACAAGAAGTACGCTGGTTCACATCTACAAAAAACCCAATATTTATTTTAATACAAAAACATGTTTAAATTCAGGATTATATTTATTCAACTTAAAATAATGACCAGGATATTTATATTTACCCCCTAAAAATCATCAGTTGTTAGATAACAAATTCATTCCTATCATCCACAATATATTGGAATGTAATCCGCACTACATTCTAAATGTGAATATCTGAATCTCATTGTAATGTGCCTATAAACAACCCCCACTAAATAGGCTTCAGAATCCTCAGATGATTTCTAGATTCTTTCAAGAGAAGTTGGAGATACATCATGGTGAGAGTAGTGCAGAATTAAAATGTATAATTGCATGCACTTTCTATTTATAACAGTGGGAAAAATAAATAAACCATTTAATGGGTATTTATTTTTTAAAAAGGTACACACTAGAAATATTAATCAAAATAAAATCAGTTAAAGGCTTTAATAAATATATTTCCACATAAACTCATGTATTTAATGGATAAACGAAATAACAATGATGGTTCAAACCGAAACATATTCAACAAGAATTACCTACAGGTATCGTGTCTATGCGATTAAGATATTATAAAGTCAAACCTAGTAACCATAAAAAAATAGTAGCTACAATAGGATTCTTTTGAGGTAGGGCTAGGAAACCTCTAATTAGGATTTTTTAGAGGTTGAGACAATCCAAATGAAATATATGGGACATTTCATAGTTGGTGGATCAAATGGAGGAACCCCCATTTGGGACGAAAAATTGATTTAAATGAATTATATGTGCATGAATAATTGAGAGGGGTGGTCTGGTGTGTCACTGTAGGGATTTAGTGATTATAATATTTAGTTACATCTATGAATTGAGGAAGTAAATCTGAGCAATGATATGATTCATGGTCCTTAGGAATTTATTATAAAGGCTCTTCAACGTCAGTATTGGCATAGTGGAATTTGATTCCAAAATTATGGTGGTCATATTGAACAAAAATAAAATTATTCCATGAGAGATGATATATATTATTCATAGGTGAAATATTCTCTTGGAATATCATATAGAGGTAATCCACATGTTGAGTAAAGAGAAATTTTCTTTAGATATCTTTTTCTAGGAAAGGGAATCTAGTGGAAATTGTCACCATTTAACAGTGTAATATTCCACATCCAAATAAATACAAACTCTTTATCCTGGGTGATGACCATCGAAATCATCACATCAGGTCACCCTGATCTTCTAGGTTAGTTGAATAAAAATTTAATTTTGAGTGATTAAAAAACCTGGGATCCTGTAATATGTTTAAATTGATTGACCATATAATGATAATAAATCCAAGAGAACCATAGAATCTAAAAAATATAATGTATAATATCATAAAATTTTCCTCACTAAGGAATTAATGGTGAAGGATATTCGAATAATAAATCAATAAGATATATTTTTCGGTCAATCACTATGTGATATTGAAATAATTGTTGAAGTCCTAAATTAAAGGACTCCTATGACCAAAATGAACAACCAATGATGACCCAATTATTGAATAATAAATCAATAAATCTAGGCATGAATAATTATGAATTAGGAACCTAAATTAAATATTGGGAACCATTAGATAATATAACGAGATGATAATATTGATTTTGATTCTTGTAATGAGAGAGAAATGGATGGTTTCCACTCTCATAATGATAGTGGAGGGGCCTCTAATCCTTCCACGGTCAACTAGATAATAACCGAAATAGAATATAACTACATAGATTAAAAAAAATATAAATTTTGGTATATATATTATTATTATTATTTTTATAGGGTGAACATGAGGATGGATAGTAATAAATATAGGTAAAATCACATGTCACATTATTTCATTTGAAACTTTTCTAATTATGCTATATTTATTTATCTTATAATATATTTCATTTTTTATTTTAATGAGAAACCATAATGAAGTAAATAATTTTTCACATTTATTCCGTGTTTTGAGTAATAAATTTTTTCAAACACACATGTTTTGTTGAAGGGTAATTTCATATTAAAAATTATAGTGGCACGACTAGTTATAAAGTGGTTCACTGAGTAGTGCATATGATTATATATTAATAGATTGATTGCGATGGGTTTCATATGATTATATTATCATCATATGCATAAATATAAAACCCAAAATCATAAGCACATAAATCTTCTAGTATTAACATGAAAATATATTTAAAAACATAGTACCTAGAAAATAGGAGTTATAAAATATTCCATCATCTTTCCAAAGATAATGTTTGAGGAATATTATGAGTATAAGTAAACATAAGAACCCTTATTTTGTGGTAGTACCCCATATAATGGATCCACGAACACTTTGTGAGGATAACCAATATCTTAAGGTGTGATAGGGACTAATAAAAATAGATAAATGATGCTTATGAAATGGAGAGAAATGTAAGAGTATCCTACACATCACACTACACACACTAAAAATAGAATATCTTACCCCTTATATTGATGAATCAAGAGACTCCAATGAATCATATTTTTTTTCCACTTTTCGTATAATTCATTGAAAATTTTCAATTAATTAATGAAAATCCATTAAACTCTTGGTAAACAATTGTAACTGATGACATTATTCAAGAAAAATAGAATAATATATATAACATATATATATATATATATTCACTCATCATATGTAGAAAAAATACATGGATAGTAATAATAAATTAAATGCAAACATATATGTATAACATAATATAATATATATAAAATGAATATCATGTATTTATAATTTTGTACACATCCAAAATATGTTAACTTCACTAAAATTTTATAAGGTACTTGAAAATATATTTAAAACTCTATGAATCCATCCAAATTATTTTGCATGCAGTTTTCCATAAAATGATAATCATTTTAATGAACATTTCGTCTAAAATTATATCATTATCCAAGAAACTAAATATGTGACAATATGGGCCTTAGAAACATTGAAAACAACTATGAAATCCTAATTTCATATATGTATGTAAACAATATCCTATTACAAATCATTAGTTCTACTCAAGAAAATAAAGTGTATGGCGTGATCTCCAAAAAACATACACATATCTATATGAAAGCATTTTAATGAACCTAACCCGAGTATCCAAGATTTAGTGGTTATATTATTTTATTATAATAATACATAAGGAATCACATTCCAATGAAATTAATTATAATTTAGGCTTGGTAAACAAGCTACATATTTTAATCACATATTATAATTGAATATAATACATCTTAATATTTTCTTTTATTACACCATTTTTTCCCAAAGTATATCCGAACATATCAATCATAAAATGCTTCCCATCATACTAGGTAAGAGAAACATAAGAAAGGGGTGAGATCTAATGTCTAGTTAGGGTATGTGTACAACATAATCTATCATGAATAAATAAATAATATTAAATAGGTAAATATAAATAACTAAATCACATTCAATTTAATTTATAACTTGAATGTAAAGAATAATATGATATAAATAAATGATGATTAAATGATTCCATATAGATAATCAAATGTACTTAAATCTTATCGATGTGTATTATAACTAATTGAATAATCAAATTTATATCAACAAATAATCTCATATTTACGGAATGCATAATGTCAGGCATCATGTCATCATCTAAGATATCTTACAAAAATGGGTAAGGCCTTGTATAAAACCCAATCTAGTCTGTCTTATCAGATACTCCAATGAATCGAGGTGATATTTTATGCACCTCCCATCAAATAATAATCCCAATTATTTCCTCATATGAATGGAGTGAAAATAATCAACATAAACATTCATATTGAAAAACTAACATATGAAATTTTAATACATTCCGCAATAAGTAGAAATAATCATAAAAAACTAAGAGAAATATAGTGAATGTTATCAAAATAGTACATCCCTAGTAAAATTAATCATAAAAAATTTGATATAATAATAAAGATGATATCATTAAAAAATAATCTCAATTTTTAATAATTTAAATAAGGGTATTTTTCATTGATTAATATAAATATAGTAAAATATATATAAGAAAACTTCTTATGGAAAATAGTTTTTTCACCATGAAAATCACTTTAACAAACATGAAATTTCAAGAATATTAAGAAAATATTTACCTAAAAATATCCTTTTACACTTCTAAATGATTCTTCAAAGTAATTATTTTTCTATTACAATTGTAATTTTGTACATGTTGTATAAGTTAAAAAATCTGTTCACAAGGTTGCAAATATATTTAAAAGTTACACATTCAAAAAATTGCAATAATTTTTCTTTCAAAAGGTTTTTCAAAAAGTAAATATGTGAAAAAATGAATTTAATATAACATTTATAAGACATTAAAAAAACCATTAAAACTTTTTTTAGTTAATTTTTATATGCAAGAAAAAAGGTATTTGATCGAAGAGAAAAATAAAGTCAGGCTTCTAAAAAAACATTACTTTGGTATTTTTTCCAATAAAGAGAGGAATATGAGATGAAAAAAATATCAAAAAATAACCAGAGTGGAAGAAAGTTTATTATTTTCTTGAAAGAGGTAACATAATATTTCATCACTAAAAAAATGTTGAACAATCCCAACAAGCAAAGAGATTGTAACATAAACCATTACAACTTTGGTAACCTATGAATTCATAATCATCTTGATTGAAATAACATCAAATATATATTTAAACTTAATTAATATAAATGGATTGAATATATAACATATCAAAATGATCATTATATACACTACAAAAAATAACTAACTGGTGAATATTGCATATGTCTTATGGGAGTAAAAGTTAGATGAGAAACTCTTACATCATGTTCAATATCCTTTGTACATATCGAAACCTACATTATAATTAATATAGAATTATTATAAACATATTATTGATAAATAATCACATATATCATATCATATATTATTTACTTATGACATTTACTTACTCTTTATTAAGAATTAATTTTTAAAATCACGTTTGGTATTAACTGCTTCATTTTCCTTTAATGTTATATTTTGATATTTTTTGTCCTTTTTTATGATCATGGTTCAATAATCATAATACTTTTATCCATTATATAAATATAATATATAGTAAATATATATTTATTAATATTAATACATATCATTTTGAGATATAAAATGAGATACACTATTTATGGTGACTGTAGTCCGTACGTATGCATGAATGATGATTAAATTTTCATGATAGATGTGATGAAAGGAAGATAAATATTATATAACATTTTAAAAAATAATTATTAATTCAAATAAATCACATATATTTATTTTATTTATCATTATTAAATATCTTATAATGAATAAGTGAAAAATTAATCACACAGCATAAGGAAGTTGTAGTCCTCCACACACACAAGAAATGTTATCATATTACAAAGCAATTGAAATTAATAAGGTTTATAGAATATTATAATTAAATTTGTATAATTATGTTATTAATATAACATATATATATATATATGAAATCCATTAGTATATCCTTTATTGAGAGGTAGCGAAGGAAATTGATTTTTATCGGTTCGTGAGGTGGTAGTTTTCCATACACATGATTGACTATTTCATTTCATGTTTGATAGAAGATGATATAGATATAGTGTCTTACATAAAAATAATAAAAACTCATTATATATTTCACATTTATGTTTTCATTTTTTTTATTATTAGTACAACAAGGAATGTGGTAAGATAATCATTATAATGAAAGAGTTTATTGAAGATAATTACCTTCAGTTAGAAAAACCTCCATTAAATATCTTATTAAGGGATTTATGGTTGGTATTTTGGGAATACCAAAAACTATAATACTTGTACAATTAATTTTTGTAGATATTTTTGTAGGTTTGGTAAATCCAAATAGATTAATTAGTGAGAAACATTTATGGGAGGAGGTCGCCTTTCATAATTGAAGAGGAATATAATTTTTCTATATACCCAAAAATATTCAATAATGGGAAGTAAATCTCACCCAATGTTCAGAAGAAATTAATAATTAATATATTTTAGGATTATATTGTCTACAAACCCCACCAATTAATGTTTTAAAAATGATATTTATTAACCTCTATGTTTACTATTATTTACCATTTTAGTTTTAACCATGGTAACTAATTTGTTATTATATTTATTTAAATATGTAACTTTTTCCATTGATAAAGACTTTAATGATAATAATTAGATATATTTTACCTAAATATCATATATATCATTACCAATTCATAAAATAATAATCCTAACTATTTTAAAATTAATTTTAACGCATGCACATGTAATGTGTAAACCTTGTTTAAATGATATCCGTAGTAATTAATGTTTACCATTTTCACTAAACAATATTTCAAAAAATTCATTTAACTTTAGTTTATAATATAAATGATTCTTATTCCTAATATTTATGACATTTAATAAACTATAATTCATATGATTGGAGGGATTAAAAATAAATGTAAACCCACAGACACAACAAAAAAATGAGTTTTCAAAGGGATATTTTTCAAAAGTATACAATGTTTATATATCACAATTGAAAAAATATTTGGTTAAAGTGACATAAATTTGATTAATTATAATATAATATAACTATTTTTACTTTCAAAATTTTATAAAATAAAATGAAACTTGTAAATTCTTTTAACGAAAATGTATTTTTATATAATAAATCATCATTTTCCTTATTCATCTAAAAACTAATCTTTTCATAAAAATATTAAAATTTAAACGACATAAATTTTAACATGATGATTTATATAATTATGTTCGTTTTATAAAATAAATTTTACAAAATTTTTACAAATTCATTTTAAAATAATTTCTCAAAATGCGACGAAACCATTTAAAATCATGCAGTTTTAACGATAGATCTAGATGTATTCTTTCCCATGACTAGAAAAAATAATATATGGATGATGAAATATATGATTTAATATATAATATATAAATTTTAATAAAGTAATTTAATAATATTAATTAATTTAATTTTTATTTAAAAACACATAGCATGCATAAAAATATTTTTTTCCTTCAGAAAACCATTTCTTGTAGTTTAAATTATTTTTATTTTCATTTCTAATGAAAAAATATAGCATGAAATTATTTTATATTCATGTAAAATATATTATATATATAATATTTTTAGTCATATTCAAACCCACCTATTTAGTAGTTAATTTATAATGGTCACATTAAACAATAATATTTTAATAGTATATTACAACTCGTTTAAACTCGGTGTTGTGTGTAAAATATATATATAAGAAATGATATTTATTTTCAGAGAAATATATTCTAAAATATTGGGTTGTTATATTCTACCCCTAAAATAAATTTATCTCTCATAATTATATTTTGGTCAACATAGGTCTAACTGTTATTGAAAATATATATTGTAAAAATTGTTAATAAAAATTTCTCTTAGTAAGAGAAAATGTTAAGTATTGAGTTCATATAAGATAACACATTACTAGGTTTAAGAGAATGAAATATTTAGTGCAATGTTTTAATATGGACATGTATTATAATATTAAAAACATATGTAGATAAATAGTGATCATTGATCATAAGAAATTTAATTATAAATTGAATGTTAACAACCACAAGGCCACAAATCTGTGATGAAAATAAATGTAATATGATATATTTTTCATTTCTAAATAATCTTAAAATTTTTAATTAATTTGTTTACCATTTAGACTAAAAATATAAATAAACATAATAATTGATATTTTTATATTTAATTGGAAACATTTAATCATTTGGTTATTCTTAAATCAATTCAAACAATAACTTTTACTCAAGGAAACAAATATCCAATATGAATTTTTCTATTCCTACAACACTAAAATTAACTTGTAGAATATTATTAGATATATAAAATAACGAATATTCATTCCTCTTTACCTTAGATATCTTCCAAATTAAAAATTAGTTATTAAAAATTTTCCAATAATACATTAATCTCTAAAAAATAAAAATTAACCCCAATGATTAATTTAATCCATTTAATAAAGAAAGGATCCACCAGAATATTTCTGGCCAAATTCGAAATCTATAAATTTAGAAAAAAGGTTACTAAATTTCAAAAATCAACATTAAATTTGATTCCTTCATTAAATTATCTATTAATTTGACATACAAAAAAAGTGAGTACCTTGATTACCTTAAAAAGTTATTGAAAAAAAATATTGTTCTAAAATAAAATATCAGTTTATCAAATATATTCCATAAATTCATAAATGTAGTAAACTCTAACAATGATAACATAAACCACCAAATTACACAAAAAATTATTTTTTAACAATAATATCCCATAAACAACTAATTATAATTATTATATCAATATTAGACATATATTAAGGGTTTTATTTCCCCTATAATGTGTTTCCCAAAAAGATAAACTTTACAATAAATTAATCTTCTTGTCAATTAGTACCATTTAACATATGCTTTAAAATAATTGAAGAAAAACCACTTTCGTAAAAAAATTATACATTTTATGATTCTTATAATTGGAATATAATGTATAAAATACTTCTGAAACATAAATCTAGAATCTAAAAATATAAGAACTTTGATCATTCATCTTTAACTCTAGTAATAACATATGGTTGACCATGATCCCTTTTCATCTTTTAATCTATATTCCCATGACACATGGAGAATTATTTTTTGAAATGTTCTATCTACTTACAATTGAAAAAGTAAACATTATAGGTTTTTTTATTGCCCTTAAATTCACATGCCTGTTGTCTTTTATCTCTACACATGAATAAAATTCCCATTTCATTCAAGGAAGTACTGGGGTGTTTTTTCAACAATTATAACATGTTGGAAAATTGTTCTTTCTTTCATTACCCATATCCATTTTTTATCTATTATCCACTTCTTCACTTTCTCTCCTTAGAAGACATAATACATGGAGAAATATTTCTCTATCATGATTATACATGATACTATGTATTAATATAATGATAATTTTATAGAGAATAGTCCCCTTCGAAGTATTTTCATCATCCCATAAAAGAAATGGTAAACGTTTATTTTTTGGATTGTATATATAGTCATCATAATACATTTATAACCAGGTAAACATGGATTTATACTTTATGGAATTTTCATCTTCCATTAGTCTTAGATGTATTAATTACCTCTCCATATCCATTCAATGCTGTGACAAAAACATTTTTCTAAGAAGGGTACATTCAAATACTTTCACTTCATGATCAATATTTACTCTTCATCTTGAATGTTTTAAATCAATAAAATCCAATGATTCATATCCCCTAATAGATGATAAACATCCATAAAATCCATATACCTTTCATTACTTCCAAGTGTGAGAAATATATTTTATTAAGAACATACCCATTACATACCTATAAATGGATTATTGTCCCATTTACTTATAGAGGGTTATAACACATGAAATGGTCTAAAATTATTATACTGCACTGAGGATCGGTGGGGTTCTCCAAATGGGAAATGTTATTACATTCAACCAAAGTTAGCAGACCAAATATGGTTATAATTTGATCAGTTCCAACAACAACTATAGATCCAACCTCATTATCTTTCCAAGGAGGAAAATCCCAATATGGAGTACATGAATTGATACTATTATCATTCCATTTATTAGGTGCCATTTAAAAACAATATAATACACTTTATTATATTATATCATTATGAAAACTAATTTATAATCCCAAAACAAGTCGAATATTTAGAGAAATTGACAAACTTATGCATAGTTAATCTCATAATCATAATTATGGGTTCTTTTTTATTTTTTCAAATCCTTTATGATGGCTTATAAAGTAAATATTAATAATACAAAGAATATTCTAAGAATGTGTAAAACAAGCTGAAAAAGGTTCATTTTTTGTACTAGGTAATGATCGAGTCAATCTTGATGTATGTTCTTAGAGTTATTACCCTTAGGTATATCTATTCTAGAACCATGTCCACATATAGTATCTTGACATGGATTTATTTCACAGAGAAAAACTACATTACATGTTCCTAAATTTTTTTTGCATGTTACTATATACTTATCCTAAATATCTATCATTGAATTATGTTCCCCAAATTATATTTTCACAAATCACGTTCTCATGGATTCTAAAAAACTTTCTGTGATACGAACTATAAAAACCATAACACTAGTTTCCTAGCTTTAGTGGTTACATAATTAAATTAGTATAAGATATAAGGAATCACATATTAAAGAACCAAATATTGTTTTAATCTTGGTTAACTTCATACATACTTGAATTTCATATTAAAATCGGAAGCATAAAATAAAATTAATATTTTCATTTAGTTCACCTATTTTCCCTTTAGAATATCACTCCATAACAATCCTAAAATACTTCCTAAAATTATGTGGAATGGAATCATAAGAAAGGGGTGATCTCTAATTTTTATAATTGAAATTTTAAATGTAGATGTCCAATTACAAGATGGGGCTAATTGTATGTTAAAATTCTTCCATTTTTAACCATAAGGAAAACTATGTTTAACAAAGTTAAAAAAGGTAAATTTACAAACCTTAGAATAGTTCTATATGAAAAATCATTCCAAGGTTCCAAAAATATGGTTCTGGAATAGAAACATTAGAATAGTTTACAAACGGAAGATTCTACCTTAACTCATGTAGAATATCTTTTATGAGATTTAATAAAATTACAATAATGTATAAGAAAATTATACATTCTTCCATTATCAAAATACAATGGAAATAAAACTTGAAACAAAAAAAGTAAAATGTAGAAATTCTTTTAAACCAAATAGTAGGGTATTCGACAACCTTGGATAAAGGTCCCTTTATTTATACATTCTTGTAAGACTATATTACACACACAAGGGTAAGCCCTCAATAGGAATATCATAATATGTCTTATAATCCCTCCAACCCCTTGAACTTTAAGGAACTCGGCACCTCTATCTTCTTATCCCAAAAATCCCTTAATTGTACTTAGCAACAATCAGAGTCACACAAATCAAGATGAGTATGATGTTAAGATCCACAAAAATCATGAGAGTCTCTCTCTCTAGAAATCACTTCACAATATGTAATCTCAAGGCCAACCAATAGATAAGGAGTTCATTCAAATTAGCTCTGATTTATAGGAAAAACTCCAATGGTCGGATACCTCCTCTAAAGGTCATATTTTTCCTTGAATATCAGATGGACCTATACACATGTCACTTAACCAATGATCAGTTAGAAAAAAATTGTACGACATCATTTCATAAAAATAACACATGTAATTAAAATAAATTTTCACAACAAAATCAATTTTTTAGAGTCTAAGGAAAAATACAATTTGGAGATTTCCCATATAAACATTTAGAATATATAAGACAAGGATATTTGGATTATATTTTTAAAAGAGTTTAGAATATGGATTCTAATGATTTCAGAGTCTGAATGCTAATGAATTCAGAATCTGAATTCTATGTAATTCAGAGTATGAATTATGATGAATCCAAATTCAGAATTCTAAGGAATTCAGAATCTAAATTCTAAAGAATTAGGAGTCTGAATTATGAATAATTCAACGTCTGAATTCTGAGGTATTCGATGTCTGTATTTCAGATAATTCTGAGTCTGAATTAACGTGAATTAAATGTTTTAATTGTATAGATTTCGGAGTCTAAATTTCAAAGAATTCAGTGTCTGAATTCTGATGAATTCGGAGTCTTAATTTCATAGAATTCAGAATCTAAATTTTAGAGAATTCAGAGTCTAAATTTAGAATAATTCAGAGTCTGATGTTCAAGGAATTTGAAATATGAATTTCAAGGAATTTAGATTCTTAATATCAATGAATTTGGAATCTTAATTTCAGAGAATTTGGAGTCTGAATTTCAGTGAATTATGAGCCTTAATTTCTGATAATTCGGAATCTTAATTCTAGAGAATTTGGAGTCTGAATACCAGAAAATTTGGAATCTGAATTTCCATGAATTCAGAGTCTGAATTTCAAAACACTCTATATACAAATAATAATAATATTTCTAGTCTTTATGTAGGAATACTAATTTTAGACTTAGTAATAAAATGAGTTTTATTTATAGAGATAATAAAATAAAACATTGGAAACAAAGGTAATGATAAATATTTCCTTAGAGATGGGACATTTTCCATATGAAAATAATCCTTAGGGAAAATAATTTTCCTTAGGGTAAAGTGTTTGTAATTTTAAAAACATAGAGGAATGGAAAACTCATAAAGAAACCTTATTGACACAAAAATCTCTCCCTTTTTGTAAAGCACGAACATCTTTACGAAAATGAATATAATGAATAAGAATTATTATTTATAAACTTAAAAGAGAAACATATTTCCTTTACTTAAAAATCATAGTGAATACGAATAACTTTCCCATAGGTTCTAAAATCTCTAAATATCATATTCATGACTCCCTTAAATAAAATTTTCTTTTTATTACATAAGTAAATGTTCATTGAGTAAACTCCCCCTTAGATATACTCCCTCATACAAAGGTCATTCTATTCTATACTTAGTATTATTTTTTTATCATTCCTTTCCCACCATTTGTGATTTTCAAAACATCATAAAGAGAATGGAAAAAATATGGTACCTAAAATATTATAACTATATATAACAAAACAAATGAATAATAGCAAGAGCATTTAATTATGGATGGAAAAAAATTGATACAAGGAAAGTACAACAAAATATCAGAATTGAAAGGGGAAAAAATATTCATCCTTCTTTTTTTTCCTTTGGCATGAACGTCTTTACAATGGTCTTCATCTTATTATGACCCTATAATCTTTTTCAAATCACTTGAGAAACTATTGATGGTCCCCATTTTTCTTCTCTAAAACATTGATGTTTTCATCCGAAAACTTTATAATTTCTTCTTGATGATACTAAATCCCATCAGGTTTACTAAACATTTCCTCAAAATATATTCTGAGATCTCTTTCCCTCTTCAAATTTATAGCAACTGAATTGAGCTTCCCATTTAAATTGTTTACTTCAGGCTGATAGGGTTGTTGTTCTAGATTCATATTTTTGGAAAATCATTCTATATGATCCTTCATCCTCACATATTCTATATAAACGAAATCCTTTATAGAATCTCTAAAGTCCCTGAGAATTCTCAGATTATCAATCATCTTCTTGGACCACTAAATGATTACTTTCATGACCTCATTTGATCATCCTAACAAATGTTATAGGTTTCAAAATCAACGTTGAGCCTATTGAATTTCTCCATATGCAAGCTAACATATTCTGATTTCTAGTTGAATGAGTGGTGAAGCATCTGACACCTCATGTCAATACTCGGAAACAATGGAATGGTTCCAACTATTTTTTTAAGAGACTGAACCAAAAAGTCCTGACCTATGGAGGATGATTCTGAATCTAATTTCCTCATTAGTGAGGATTATTTATCTAACTCAATAGCCTTCATTTTTTATATACCACCAACAATTTATTAGCAACCATAGATTTCATAGTTTTATCAATTATCACATATTTTCCTTTATCAGCTCTAGAAATTGTATTTTTAGCTTTTGGGGATTCATGTTCACTATTTGATACTTGAACTATTCTATAATCATCAACCTTTTACTTCTCATCATATGCCACAAGATCATCTGGTCGAACATGGTCATGATAGTTTCTTTAATTATCAGATGATTTATTGACATCTTCTTGACCATCATCTTATTTTCTGGGGTAAAGAAGCTTTTTTTATTCATCCTGGAATGTCTGGATAGACAATTGTTTTGAAGGACTTTCCTTCTTAGGATATTATTCAACATTCCTGATGACATCATGACTATCATATCCTTCGTCCTCTTCTTCTTCTTCCACTTCCTCTTCCTTAACAATATCTTCTTCTTTTTCATGTTCCATAAATACCATATTCTTTCCTAGAGTCATTGGAACTTAAGCTTGTAATAAGGATTCCGATACATTAATTTTTTTGGAAGAATTATCAGTATCCTTGAGAAGTGCTTGATCAATTTCTGCATCAGATGCCTTCTTCTTTTTCTTCTTTAGCTTTTATTGCCTTTCAAATTCCTCAACAGCCTTAATTTTCAATGACTTTACTCAATTAGTATCTATGCCAAAGCTATTATATGTTCCCTTCTTGTTCTTAATATATTCCCTCCAATTCACAAAAACTTCATCATGGTGTGGTTTTTTCTTCACTGACATTGGGGGTGCTGAATCAGTTTCCGGAACTAAGCTTTTTTTTGACTTTCTGTTCTTTCTACTTTCTCTTATTCTGAACCTTCATGGAAGTCTTTGATATATCAAACTTTATAGATAAGGTCTCAATTTCAATTTTAGTTAAGTCATAAAATTCTCTACGTTTGTTATTTAAACAAACCTTCATCCTCCTCAAGGTATCATCAATGATTAATATGACATTTAATGATTTGGGTTTTGTACTATACATGATTTTTAACGGATGTAGGCATAAGAAAATTATCTTGGATAGGATATCTGGATACATAATGATTTGTGATTTGAGGTTCCCATTTTTCATATTTTCTATCATCAACGAGATATACTCCAGGAGAAGTATCTTCTACAAGTTCACCAGGAAACTCAGAACAAAGATATCACTTTTCTTCAAGTTTTCCTTATATCTGTTTCTTGGAATTAAAAAAGCCTGAACCCCTAATTCTAGAAACATGATGTTTGTTGAGGTATGGTTTATCATTGGTGTTTTCACTCCATTTATTCCAAGACACTCTAATACCTTTCCTTTTTCAAAGCATCTTGATTCATCTGGTTGTTGTTTGGTGTAGAAAATGGCTTCCCCTATATATGGTATTCAAATTATACTAACTTCCATGTAGAGGGAAAAGGAATAGGTTTTCCCATATTTTTGAATGAGAATATATCTTTTCCACCTTTATTTAAAAAATTCAATGTCTCATAAAACTCAACAAGTAAATTTGGATAAACCAGATCTTGTTATTTCGGTTTCACTACGCAGAGACTCTCCCAGTAATTTAACTTGATTTTCTTCATAGTGATGGAATTATACTTTGCAAAGAACATTTGACATACTAACCTTTCTATATAGATTTTCCATTCTGTATTTTTCTTAACTGAAGACATTTTCATCTGAGGAGAATCTTCCAAATACATTTTTAGTTAAGAAAAACTGGAAATTCAGAATAACACTATTGAATATTGGTAGAGCTTCGGGACACAAATGCTCGAAACATTATATGGGAAAAACGATAGTGTAGTGTTTATATGGGAGTTGATGTGACAATCCATATTCCCAAATTGATTCAATAGTAGAAAAAATATTTATTTGATCCGATAGTTGAGATGAAAGATGATGATGTATTTGGTATGTTCAAAACTTTTGAGGTTTTAAGGTTTAAATTTGGATTTAAGGAAATTGAATCTGATTTTTTTCTTAATACAAGATAAGAATACCACGAAGTTAAAAATTCAATTTTGAAAACCTATGTAAATAAGCATACCTTATGGATTGCAAGGAAACTCTCAATAATGAAAAATAATCTTCTTGGGAAATGTTAGATTCCAAAAAATGTTCTTAAAGAAAATTTTTGAATTCCAAAATTTTGTAAGGGAAAAGAAATTTGAAAGCAATAAAATTTATATGTAATGAAAATTTGTAATTTTGGAACTTGGGATATAAAATTTTTTGATTAAAAGAATTTTTTTTACAAAAAATGATTAAGAAAAATTTTATTATGAAAAATTTTGTTATGAATAAAAAATTGATTACAAAGAAAATTTGTTACAAAAAAAATTTGGTTAATCTTGTAAATGTACTCCCCCTATGAAAAAGTCATTATTAATGTAAGGACATATGTTTCAACAAAAAGTTAATAAGGAAGATTACCTTACTGTTATCATTATTAATTTTTGTATAATGTCTTCAAATCTATCAAAGGGTAATGATTTTCTAAAAATATCTGCATGCTGATCTTGCATTCCTATAAATTCAAGAATGTTATTTCATTTATGTGTTTGATCCCCAAGAATTTGATGCCTAATATCTATGTGTTTTTCATGGGAGGGATGTGTAGGGTTTTTTCATAGGGCTATATAACAAGTGTTATCACACAAAATATGTGTTTTTTTAAAACTTATGACATAATATATGAGTGTGTGTTGCATCCACAATACTTGGTCATTTTAAGTTCCAGATATTATATATTCAGATTCAACAATGGAACAAGCTACTGAGTGTTACTTTTTTCATGACCATGAAACTAATGAATCTGTTAAGAAATGAAAAGTTACGAATGATCCATAAAAATTAATGTTTTTGAGATTTTGTTCAGGTTAATAAGGTTACATTGTAATAAACCTTTATTCCATAACCATGATTGATCTTCCATTGAACTAAGGCATGGTTAATCTTTGCACGTAATTGCTTCTATGTTTAGTGTGTATACATTATCTTACCTATGTTTATAAAGAATAAAATCTTCCTTGGAATTGGGTACTAACAATTTATCATTCCTACAATTCACTAGGCGACCTTCATCACATAATTTTCTAATACAAATGAGGTTGTTATTAAGACCATTAACAAATAATTTTTTTGAAATCAATGCTTTCCCAAAAATAAAAAATTTACCTATATTAACAATTTCACACTGAGTATTATCTAAAAAAGTTACTTTTACTCCATTTATCTTGATAATGATTTCAAAGAAGATTTTTTACTAGTTATATTCTAGAAACATACACTATATATGTACCATGTATTGCTATTGGTACTATGTTTGTTTTATAGAAAATAAAAGAGTTAGAAGTTCAGAATCCAAACATTATTGGATCTGAAAATTTTAGAATGTAATATTTTAGGAATCAACATTTCTTTATGAAAATAAGCTTTATGAAAACATAAAGGTTGGTTTTTTTAAAGAACAATATTTCTCCCAATGTCCACCACATTTACATTAAGTACAAAATAGAGAACTTTGGGGAACAAAATAATTATTAATAAAAATAGTATTTGAATGAGTATAACCAAATCCAGAAATATTCCATAGTGGATGAATTTGGGAATATATCTTGTAAAATTTTTCCTTACCTAAGGTAAAATATGATTTAATTTTCCTTAAGGAAAATATCTTGGACATTAGTTAAATAACTAGGTTTTTTTCCTCGTGGTAATAAGTTTTAAAACTATAGATATCTTCCAAAATAGTTTTCTTAGAAATAACATCTTCGATAGCCTTAAAAGGTTTATCCATATTATAATTAACTTTCGTATTATATTTAGAAAAACATTTTAAATTTATTTTTTTTTATCAATACCCTTAGAAATATTTTATACTTTATTAGTTAAGATAGAAATTCTAGAATTTATTTTTCCTAACTTTTTGTATTTTTACCATTTTCTTTTTTTGGAATTGTAGAAAATATAGAAACTTCTTCATAAATAGGTAAAGAGTTATCTTCATTAAAAAATATTCTTCATTTGAATACTCATAATATTTTTCATCCGTATAATTTTTATTCAATGATAGATTTGTAATAGATTCAGAATTGTGTACCTTGGCCATTAGACAATGATTTTTAATTAGTACTTTGGATAGTAGACCATGATTCTTTTTACTAGAAGATTAATACTCTGAGGATTCATCATGTGAGTCACCACCACTAAAAATCCATGTATAATTATCTTTCAAGTCTTTCTATGCCTTATACTTGTAATTCTTCTTTCGGTTTCTTTCAAAATTATTTTCCTTCCTTTATTTCCTTTTAAGAATTAGACAACCATGTCTGATATGTCGAGCCATTTGGCATTCATAATAAGTGAAATATGACTATTTAATGTCCTTTATTAATTGTTTCTTATATAAATACTGAAAATATTTATTTCTCAATATATTTTTCATCCTTAGAGGAAGATGAGCTAATTCATTTTTATAATTTTCACTTTCAATAGACTCATATATAATAATGTCTATTAGTTTTTGATCTTTTAACCCTATCAAGTGTCTTGGATTTAGTAATAGTAAAGGCTATGTTTCCATTACAATTATTTTTTTGTTAAATTTATCATATATCTTCATTCTAGTTTCATGTTGTAGATGAGTTCCAAATAATTCATCAAGAGTAATTTGAGTAACCTTCCAATTTTCATCAAAAGATGTTCTTTTTTATTCCCACTCATTTCGTATAATATCAATTATATTGTCCTACAAGAGCTTCATCATCAAGATATTTCTCTCCCATAGACTGCAGGCTGTGGAAAATAGTCATAAATCTTTTTTGTAGATTATAAATAGGTTCTCTATAAGGATATAGAAATCAAAGATATTTTACTCTCAACATTTCTCTTCTAGTCTCTATCACTTTTGAAGTCCCAAAATTTCTAACCTTAAGATTCTTCAAGATACAGTTGGTAGCTTCATAAGAAGATATTTGACTATATATGTTCTTGGTCGTAGAACACAACAAAGTATTTCATAACTTATAATTTAGTTGATATTTTGATTTTTCATGGTTGGTGAATGTTTTGACTTCCTTGTCTAGAATTTTTTCGTCACTAGTAAGCGTGAAAATATTTTCCACTCAAGGGTTAATGAAAAAGGAATTACTTATATCTCTCTAATACTCATAATCATTACTATAAAAAAATAGGTGGTCTGGTAGGATTTAGAATATAAATATAACCAATATTCATTCCAGCCTTTCTATAAGAAAATATCTTCCCTCAAAAAATGATAATAGAAAAGGTTTGTAAACAAAAATAAAAATCATTATGTAGAACATAAAAAAGAAATGTTAAGAAATAAGAATTTTTAACAACTAAAACATTAAGAAAGACAACTTATATGTGAATATAAGTATTTCATAGACCTTATATGATGCCAATAGTAAGATCAAAATAGTAAATAAAGATGCTCAATTACAATAGGTGGTGAATTGTGTGCTTAAAATCATTTTTACCCTATATGAGAACACTTATTAATAAAGTTAAAGAAGGTAAATTCAAAAACCCTTTAATTATTCTATATGACAAAATTTCTTAGGGTCTGAAAATATGATTCTGGAAAATAAACTTAAGAAAAGATTACAGAGGGAATATTCTACCATAAAGTATATAGATTATATATTATCAATGATAATAAAAGTACAAGAAAGTAAAAAGAAATTATTCTTTCTTCCTTTATCAAAATACATCAAAAATAAAACATGAAACCAAACATGTAAAAAGATAAATATATTTTAACCAAAATATTAGAGTATCCAACCAAATTGGATAAAGGTACCTTGATTTTTAATTTCAAGAACGTTTTTCTAAACCACAGTAGGGTAATTACTCAATATAAATATCAAAATATATCTTTCTATCCCTGAAATCTATAGAACATTAAGGTAGTCATAACCTCTGTCTTTTTATCCATAGAAGTCCTTGGACTATAAGGTAGTCAACACCTCTGTCTTTCTATCCCCAGAAGCCCTCAATTGTACTTAAGAACAATTGGAGTTTCACAAAGCATGTTGAACAAGATGTTTAGATCTACACAAATCATCACAATATCTCTGTCTATAAATCACTTCACAAAATTTAATCTCCATGTCATTTAAAAGAAATTGAGCTCTTATTTATAGGCCAAACACCATTGGTCAGCTCCCTCCTCTAACGGTCATATTTATATTTTAATCTCAATGTGACCTATACACGTTTCACTCAACCAATGGTCAGTTAGAAAATAGATTGTATGAATTCATTTCATAACAACAACATGTGTAAGGAAAATGATGTTACTTAACCAAATCTAATTTTCGGAGTCTAAGAAAAAATAAAATTTGGAGTATTACCATATATACATTAAGAATCTATAAAACAAGAATATTTGGATTCTATTTATCAAAGTGTTTAGAATTTAGATTCTAAATATTCCAGAGTCTAAATTCCAATGAATTATGAATCCGAATTCAGAAGAATTTAGAGTATGAATTCTGAAGAATATGGAGTTTGAATTTTAAGGAATTTGAAATCTGAATTCTGAAGAAATTGGAGTCTGAATTATGATGAATTCAATTTCTAAATTCTAAATAAGTCGGAGTATGAATTTCATAGAATTCAGAGTCAGAATTCATAATAATTTAATGTATGAATTTTAGAGAATTCAGAATCTAAATTTCATATAATTCAGCCTATGAATGTTATAGAATTCAGTGTTTGAGTTTCAGAGAATTCGAAATCTGAATGTAAGATAATTTTGAGTCTGAATTTTAGATAAATCGGTATCAGAATTTCAGAGAATTGTATGACTGAATTTGAAAGAACAAAATGTTTTAATTTTATAGAATCTAGAATCTTAATTTTAAATAATTTATATTCCATATTTGAGAGAATTTAGAAATTTTATTTCACAGAATTTGGAGTCTGAATATCAGAACACTCTATATCCAAATAATTATAATAGTCCAAGGTTTTACATAATAATGAAAATTTTTGACTTAGTAAAAAATGAGTTTTATTTAGACATATTATAAAATAAAACCTTAAAAACCAAGGTAAGGATAATAATTTCCTTATAGAAGGAAAATTTTCCGTATGAAAATAATCCTTTGGTGAAATAATTTTCCTTAAGATAAAGTGTTTGTGATTTTCAAAACATAGTGGAATGAAAAGTTCATAAGAAAATCTTATGGACTCAACATAATTATTATTAAAGGTGTTCTAATAATGAATGTTATAATGAATAAAAAAATAAAAATCAATATATCAAGTAATATAACTTAAACCCAATCCAATTAATCAATAAAATGAACGTGGATAATAATATGGAAGGAATAAATAATGATCAAATAATGTCATATAAATAATCACATGAGCTTTAAATTTATCCCTGAATGTTATAAATTCTCAAATTATCACGTTTTAATATATAACTAATCACAAAATGTTGGAATTTATAATTTTAGATATCATAACCATACCTTGAAGGAATCATTCCTAGAAATCAACTATTAATGGGTAAGGCCTTGACTAAAAACCCAATCTTTTTTTTACCATGAGACAAACCATTTCATTGAGGGATAATATGATGACCCTTTATCACTTTCTGAGTCCAATACATTCATCATATGAATGGTCTAAAACATAATCTATATAAAATTTCATATTTAAACAATAGTATATTAACTATGAAAACTATTCCCAATCAATAAACATAACCATAAACCATTTTTAGTAATATGCAGAATTATAAAAATATATCAGACACCATGTGAAGTGATCATAAAACATCAGGAAACATAAGTAGGATTGTATCATTACAACATCTTTCCAATTCAAAATAATTAAAATAATGGCTATTGATGTTGATGAATATAAATACTAAAAATATTCTATTAAAAATATTCTTCAAGAAAATATACTTTTCACTATAAAAATCACTTTCAAAAACCAAAAATATAGATAATATCAGGAAACAAATTTTTTAAAAATGTCCTTGTAGACATGTAAAATATTCATCAAAGTAAAGTGTGATCATAAAACAGAGTAATTAAATACACAACATATATGAAAAAAACATTCCTTTAAAACTATTGTATGATGTTTAAAATTTCCCACTTTTAGGAACTGAATGATGATTCATTTCAAAGAAATATGTTAAAATCAAACATGGGTAAAATTTATTTGATAAATAATTTAAGATATGTTAAAACATTATTGATTTTTTTTATAAAAAATTGATATGGAAAATAATAAGAAAAAATTTATACTCTAGATATTACAAAAGTTGAATAAATTTATTTTATTATTGAAAATAAATATAATAGTATTTTATTATCTGGTACTTAATCATAATCCCAACAAAAATGAGACTATAACATAAACCTTTACCACTTTAGTAAATTTTTAATTCATAAACCTCATGAATGAAATGGCGTAAAATAAAATAATAAATACCATGAATATAACTTTCTACATGATTTAAAAGTTTAAAATTTTAATATATACACCACAAAAAATACCTATGTGTTGAGTATGGAATAAATTTCACAGGAGTAAAAGTGAGATGAAAAACCCTTATCTTATGTTTAATTTTTTTAATATGTGTTTGAATATCCTAGAGAATAAAAATAGAATTATTTTAATTCAATTAATTAAACCTTAATCATATATATCATTCCATATATGATCTACTTATGACCTTCAATTTCTTATTTATTAAAAATTCTTTGTTAAAATCATGTTTTAGGTATTACCTTCTTAGTTTTTCATGTATTTTTTTGGTTTAGAATTTTTGATCATTTTACATTTACCATGGTTTCATCATATATAAAATCTTAACCACAATAATAATATAATATATATTCACTATATTTTTATTTATAGTAGTCCATAAAATATAGATATAGAAAATGAATCACACCGTTCATTGAGATAGTGGGTAGTACGTACACATGATAATTATTATAATTTTAATGACTACTGTAATGGAATAAAGGTAAATAATATATCACATTTACAAATTTATTACTATTTCACATATATCACACTTATTCATTAAATTTATCAATATGACATCCCATGATAAGTATTACTGAAAAACCAATCACATAGATTCCTAAGGCATTCGCCCACCGTACGCACGAGCAATGTTATTTAATTCCAATGGAATGGAAAATAAGAAGTTATATATGATATTACAATTAAAAAGTATAATCAGAATATCTATAACGTATAAATTATTTAAATCAATAATTATATATTTTTGTGATAGGTTGTGATATAAAATGATTTACATCGAATCATGAGGTGGTAGTCCATTGTACACATGATTGACTGTTTTGTTTCCCAATTGATAGAAGAGGAGACTGATATTTGTTATTAAATCAAGATAATAAAATATAAGTATATAGTATATATTAGTGTAATGTTTTTTAATTATTTTCACATGCATTATGATGGTTAAAATAGAGTTCAAAAATAATTCGTTTAGGGAAGTCAATTACCTTCGCTTAGAAAAACCTCATTTGGATATCTTATTAACAACACTAGTGTTGGTCATTTTAAAATAATAAAAACTGTAAAAAAAATTCAATTATTTTTTGGGAGATATTTTTCTATGTTTTTTTCAATCCAAATTTCATAATAGGTGTGATGATGTGAGGGGAGGAGGTCCTATTTTAAACTTATGGAGGAGTGGTAGTTTTGTAAATACCCAAAACTATTAAATTATGGGATGTCACTCTCACTCCATGTGCCTCCAAAATACATAAATAATAGATTTGACGGATTATATAGTAGTCCCAATCCATCACTCCAAAAACAATTAATGCATTAAAAGTATTATTTTTTAACATCTATGTTTTCATATTTTTATAATTTATGTTTTCACTATGGTAACTAGATTTTTCTATTTATTTACATGTGTAATTTATCATTTAAGACCTGAATTAATGTTACTGATTTTATAATTTAGGCCTAATATTCATTAATATTATATCATATTTACCAAATAATAATCATATGTGTGTTGAAAATTAGTATTAACACATGCGCATGTAACCCACAAACCTCATCTTAACCTTAATACCAATGAATAATTATTAATTGTTTCACAACTCATTGTGAAAAATTTTTGTTGAACTTATTATATAATATATATTATACATAATAAAAATATGGAATCAATTTTATCCAATTCAATTAAAAAAATTTGTATATTTTTTTAATGTAAAACTATTAGACACAAAAAAAATATACAGTATTTCAATGGACATTTTTCCAAAAGTATAGAAAGATTTTTATCAACAGTGAACATTTATTTTGTTACAATTATCAAACTTAAAATAATTTTAATTTAATTTAACTAATTTTACATTTAAAAATATTTTAAAAAGGAATGGATTTTGTTAATGCTTTAAAAGAAAAGGTATTTTTCATTAAAAAATAAGTATTTCTCAATATTTATTGAAAAATATATCAACTCGTAAATTTCTAAAAAATTCACTCAAAGATAATTTTAATTTTTTTTAGAAAATTAATTTAATTTTATCAAATAAGTTATCTAAAATTGGATAAATTAATTTCAAAATAATTATAAAATGCCAGAGAAAACCGCTTTTATAAAAATACAAATTTAAATCATATAATTAGATTTTTTATTCCCCAATCCTAGAAAAAAAATATTAGATTAATGATGATGATTTTTATTGAATATTTAATAAATAATATTCGTTAAAATTATTCACCAATATTGAATAATTTAATTTATTAAGATAAAAAAATATTGGCCACATAAAAATACATAATAAAAAGAATTTTACTTTTAATTGTTTCTTTATTTCTAATGAATATATTACTGATAAATTTATTATATATATGTATAAAAAAATACATTACATGATATATTTATTCCTATTAATAACTACCAATTTAATGGATTGTTTATAACAGTCACATTAAATTACAATATATTAATAGTATATTACGGTCCATTTAATCTTGATGATTCCTATAATGAAATATATCAAAAAAATTATTTATAGAGGAATATATTTTAAAATAATGGTGATTTACAAAAATTTCAACCACAATATATATCATATATATTATAAGTATACCTATATAATCGTTTTTTCACTGATATTGAGTGACCACAAGATATAGAACATGTCAATTTAGTATTTTCCTCTCATAATTTCTTAATTTACTGAAAAAATATAGACCAAGTTGATGAATAAATCTCTTTTCATTCATCTTTATGAAAATAAAATCAAGTTTTACCTATCTAGATAGGTGAAAATATCATTTTAAAAACTAATCATGGACATTAATTTCCTCAATCTAATTTCTTCAAGGGTTATATGTCTTTAACATATCATAAAAGTGAAAACCGTCATCTTGCCTTCACACCAACCAATGACTTGATCAGAAACATACCCACACACCCCTTGATTAGAAAAGTTCATTTCATGAAAATCATAATTTTAGTATCAAATTATGAAGGTTCTCTTTCTAGTTATCTATTCCAACTTAGGTATACAATATTGATTATAAAAATACACCGTTATGTATATCTATAACCATATGAAATTCTATGATATATATATTTGTGGTTCAGTCCAAGTAATTTGTCTTTACTTATTATGTGGTGAATCTATAATTTGTATCTCATATACATCTATTTGAAATGAATACAAAATTATAATCAGACCAACATTATAATATCATTACAACTCATAATAATTAAAGAGGAACATATGATAGGGATAACTCAATGCCGTAATTTGAGTGTATATAATGATTCAACTATTCATGTGAAATAAAATTACATCATACATGAATGAATGATAATTGGATATTCCTTATTTCATAACAACATGATAAATTTCAACCATTACAAATAATATATCATTTTTATAAAACATAGAGTTTCTACATTACCCTCATGTAGTTACTATAGAAATGGGAGTTTTTAACATTACATCCATATTTAACTCCTATCACATCCCTATAGGACCACCAAATGAAATACACCCACTAACCTCTTATATATTTTCATTTTCAATGTAAGCTAATTTAAATAATTTTGAGACATAGGAATCATATTCCTCAAGTTCAAAACTATGAATAAATATTCAAAATCCCTTACTCTATATCATAAAACATGAGAATGTTTTTTTGTTTATATTTAAATGTTTTTAGGTACATCATATTCATCCCTGGAACTCTATATATTAAAAACTTTCCTTCAAATATTTTTTAAATAATATAACTTGTTCCATTATAAAAAGAAAATCTTAATCTCTTATAGTATAAATCGATATCCACTTCTTTATAGTAACTAATGTAACTCTTCATATTTATCAATACTACCATATAATAAAATATTTTCAGATAATAATATAACACTTTTTATGGTAACTAATGTAACTCTATACATTTATCAACACCTTTGTATGCCAAACTATTTTAGGATATCAAATATAATTCACTTTTCATTTTTACTAGTACAATCCTCCAAAAAATTGTGTCTTCTATATTTCATGATTACTAAATTTAACTCTTCAAATTTTTCTTTATTGTCAGATATATTAAACTCTTTTAGGATATAGTCAGAAAATAATTTATCTTTAACAAGTATAATAGTGATATCCACTTTCTAAATGGTAACTCAATGTAACAATTTAAAATATTATTTACCATTACATATCCTAAACATGTTAGGATAATAAGTTTTGAAAAAATTCCCTTATGATGAATGTTATTATTTATTTATCTTGATCTTCTCCATTTCTTTATATACTCCCACTAGCCACTTTGACATTTAATTTTTTTTCAAAATATCATACTAAGAAAATAAAACCAATTTATGTTAAGAAATAACATTTATTTATTATTAGTAATAATATTAAAAAATAAACTATTTTTTATTTATTATATGGTATTATATTTTTTTCAAACTATGATTTTTAGAAGGTATATTTTGTTATAATTCCTCACCAATGGATGGTAAGGTAACAATCACTTATATTTTAATAAACATATGGACAAAACGTTTATCCTTGATAAATAATTGTTTCCAAATATTATTCCCAAAACATGTTATAGAAATTTATATATCATACACCTAGTGTATTAAAATGATAATCTAATAATTTTTCATAAAAATATTTAAAATATAAAAACTTCTATTATCAAATAAGGGAAATGAGATAAAGATACACATATTTTAATTATATTCATTTAATCTTGATTAAATTATTTACATTAAAATCCTCTATGTGGTAACTATTAACATCATATAACTATTATAAAATTCAAACTAAATAAATTATTCCACAAATTTTTAACTCATATATATTTACAAAACTTTGTAAAATATACACTAAGAATCATATAGCCTTCAAAATTGAAGAATTAATTTCTAAAACATCCATACCATACATGGAAATTCCATGTAATTTCACAAAATCCTTTAGGTATATTTTTTATAATGCAATTATATTGAATTATTATTCATCCTTATTGAAAATCATAGATTTTAATGACATTGGTTGGATTCTTGTAGAAATATTTTTGAACTTTTCAAAAATATTTTCTCCACGAGTTTGGAATTTTCTCTACTTGTGATATTTATACAAATCATGAGAATGTAAAAATTATATTCATAGTTCATATATATTCCCAAAACATTGATAATATCATGAAAATAATATTTTCATTCAATAACATTGATTGAACATTTTTATAGAAGAAAATAGGATACATACCCTAACGAGAAAAAGACTTTTTTTGTTTCCCAAAAAGTATGTTATAAAAATTATAAAATCATAACTATGTGTATCAAAAACACATCATCCAGTTTTCATAAATAATACTTGTTATACTGATCATAAAAAATGAATAATAACTCACATCTTATGATATGTTAAACCATTAATGAGTAAAAAAATCATTCTTCCATTATTTTCTCATTTTTACCTTCTATATATTTAGAAAATTATAAATCATATAGTCAATATCATATATCTATCATGAAAATATAACTGGTTTCTATAACAATAAAATATTTAATAAGACCATTAATAATTTAAATTCATTTTTCATATTTATTAATATTGAATATTTTTTTATTTACTGAATATTATTGAGTATATGAGACTAAAATCATTGACGTGCATAATCATATTGAGTACATTAAAAGAGACTAATATTACATTGGATGTTTTGCATAGAGTGCCATTGAAACCTTAAGTAAATCAATCTATGATTAATTGAAATATAAATTCACCTATTAACCAATATCAACTGTTGGTTATTAATTAAGGAATTTTTTAAACCCATATAATTTTCATTATGAACATTTTTCAAATAAAAAAACTTTCCTATTAAATTTTCTTAAGTTACCATCCTTAGAAGTAACTAACAATATGATTATACATTATAGAATTGACCACAAAGTTTATCTTAATGATTATGATGATATTATCTATAATATAATATTATATCATATGAGTATCATGTATTATTAACTAATTAATAATCAATTTTATTAAATGGGATCCCACTAAAATGATGGTCCCTTTTGAAAAAACACACAATTTCCCTTAGCGGGCCATGATCCACATTTCACTGAGAAATAAGTTTTCTAGGGAGTTACTGTCACCACATAATAATTTAGGTATTAAATTATCCCAATCATATCATATATGATTATTGTATAGCTGAGTATACAACCAATTTTCTAATCCATTATATAGGAAAAGTCAAGTTCATTCTTGTGGTATCCTTCCCAAGGGTTTTTAGTTAAGATTAAACCAAAGAAAATGTCAAAAAATAGATCAATGAAAGACAAACCATAGGAACCATGAAATCGAAGAACCTACACAAGGATGACATTGTTCCACCCATTATTTCATTCCTTACACAAGATAATCTTGGTGAACCCCGTTGAGGTTAAACTGAACCAGTTAGATAATTGAGGTTTTAGAATGTTAGACCATAGAAGGAATATCACTCTTAGTATATAATAGAATTTCAATATCACCACATTATCTCCTTTTATTACCTTTTATCTATACTTGTTTCTCAATAATTTAGTATAGAATACCATTCCCTTCACAAAATAAACATATTAAAGCATATGAATATCCAAATCTTTACACAACCCACACGTTCATGTTACATTATCAGAATTGAATTCAAACATATTCATACATATCTAAATACATCATATACATACAGTAAATGAAAACTTAATGTAAATTAGTTGATCTATCTTTATGGGTAATCTTATAGGGATAGATAGTCATCCTCATTCACCATCATATAAAGGGCCTAAGACTCCATGTTGGTAGGTATATAGTTCACTAGTCACTCTACTTGGTGATAGTTAACTCAAGAGAGAATCAAATTGATCATAAATCTAACACATAATATGGAAAACTATATTCAATATCTAATATCAAACTCATAAATTCAATTATATACCACAGTCAAGCAAGATGAAACACTTAATTCCTTATCATGATTTCCATGAAATGCATGGCTATATCTTAGAAGAAATTTAAACCCTTAATCTAATGCTTGAAAAATATTCACATTTCTTAACTAATTTACTAAAAATGAACATTTCATGGAAATTTATTATAATTAATTAACAATTTAAATATTTAAAAATTAGATATACATTTATCAACAATTCATAAAAAATATAATTATAAACTTTTTTAAATTTGAACTTCAATAATATTTACATGCTAAAATTTTAAATATATTCATTTTATATTCATTACAATATAAATTCTTTAATATTTATAATTATATTTAGTTTCATTTAAAATATATCATATTTTATGAATTATGAACACTTTATAATCTAATTTATAGTATGTATATTGCATACATATTCTAAATATCATATACTTGATTTTTATTTAAACATTGATCATACCAAATGTAAAAACATTTTTGATGTGTCTTAAGTAATATATATAAAGGGACCTTTTATTTTGAACAATTAAAAATAAATAATTACTCCTGATTTATAATTTAAAAATAATTTTTTTTTATTTCAGTTTTATTGCATAATTTATAACCATTTATAAATAATTTAATTACAATTTTTAAATAAACAATTTTATTTATATATAATATAAATTTCAATATAATTTATTAAAAGACACCTCACATATTAATGTTTAATGTTTACTTCAATATTAACCTCTTCATATTTAATATTAAATTAAATTTATTACACATTTCCAAAAAATTTAGTATTTTCTAATTCAATATATATTAGATAAATATTTTATATAATATAAATATTATATATTTTTTAACTTATAGAAACATTATAAATCCCCACTTATGTTATCTAAATAAACCATTAATTTTTATAACATAAAATAATACCATTTAATTTTATTTAATGTATTTTAAATTACCTACCTTTTATATTGGGGAAGAATTGTTTACTAGATATTTATTTATTTAATTGTATAAAATTTATAATTATTTAATAATTTTTTTAAATACCAATAAATTAAATATTTCTAGAATAAATTTTTATATTATTTATAAGAAATTTATAAACTATAAAACCCATTTAATATGTTATAGATAGTATTTTATCAATTTTTTGTTTACCCTTACACAAAACCCTTATTCCACATGAGGGTATTACATTATAATCATTATATGATAACCCTGATTAAGGGTATTACTGTTTTCAGTTGATGTGTAAAGGTAATCAATAAATTACCTTTACATAGCTACATTTTTAACGATATTACATTTATAGAACACCTTTTTGTATTGGAAATACTCTCACATGTAAGGGTACTACACTTACATAACTCTATTGTGTAAGGGTACTCTGAATATTTAATATGTTGTATAAATGTAAACATCAAGGATCATTACACAGTGGATAAAATACCTTAATCCATATGTGTAACACTTGATGACCCTTACATAATCCCCTATTCATAAGGGTACCATGTAATGGTAAATACTTGTCTAACTTTATGCAACCAAATCATGTAACGGTATATCCTTTACGTAAAGGATCGTGTATGTTTATAAACTTTATGTAACCTACCTTCACAACCATGTATAGTCACTAACCTTATGAAACTCATTTTCACATTGAAATAATAGAGGGAACCCTTAAATATACCATATCCATAAGTGTTTTACATTTGTATATCTAAATTTTATAATATTAAATATAATTTACCTTGTCATAACTCATGTTGGGGAGTAAACTTCTTTTACAATTTTATGAAAATGTAGTATTAATATTTTCTTTAAAAAATAGTGAATCAAACATATCATAACCTTGAAGATACACCATTTGAAACGACTAATTGGTTTCATATGTTCAACTTCTGACCATATGCGGCAGAGGGTAACCCAAAAACATATATAGATCTCTATTCAAGTATTATCATGTAAATAAGATGAAATAAAAAGTACTTATAAAATTCAAGTTGCAACAAGTTCAGAATTCCTTTTATAGAAAATTTCTGAGGAATATAATGATGTGTGTACATAATCACCTTGCATAAGAGAGATTACATTGACCAAAATATGGTATAATACATAATGAGGATACCTGATATCGAAATGGGCGGTAATGCCTTCTCAAAAGAGATAAATGGTGATCGAGAAGAAGATAGAAATAAAAGAGGCTTATACACATCGCACTACACACAATAAAAATAGAGGATCCCATATTTTTATGTATACCAAGACTGAGGAACTGACAATTCATATGTATTTTTTCTAGTTAGTGTACAATTCATTGGACTATTTTAATGATATAATGTATAGTTTTTAAAACAATCATAAATTTATTGTAAACGATAAAACCATTCTGGAGAAAAAGAATAATATATGTATCATATATATATATATATTATATTCATGCATCACATTCATGAGAAATTCATATATCATATGAATATATTAATTGAAAACTTATATATATATATATATATGACGTCATATATATACATATCATACATCAAATTCATGTGTATATGCATCTTCTGAATCTAAAATTTAATTCAAATCCAACAAATTGTACTTTTTATAACCTCAATCAATCAAATATGGAATTTATTTTATCACTTGACCTTAATCATATAATAAAATGGTGACAAATATTCATTGTAATTTCTTCCAACATAAAGGAATACATTCTAAATGGTAACTAAATACTCATATATGTCATTGTATAGTAACTGCACCAGTCTTTATATTCATTGTAAAATCCCCTGATCATGGATACTTGATGAAGGGATGACAAATGTTTTAAATAAAGAATGATAGTAATTAAAATGACATATTATAGGCACTCGGGAGGGTAAACTGGTTTTTTCCCTATACCCCATATAGCTTAACAAAACCCCTTTTAATACATATATATCAAATTAGTATGGGAAGAATATATAATTAGATGAAGTGGATGATTTTTGGAGCTAGTCAATTACTTCCACAACCATCTATATAACATGACGTTGGACCTAGCGGGAGTTGATTTTTTTATATCTTGTATGTGGGTGAAATACATGGAAGTTGATTCTTAGAGTTGTGGTGTTTCTACTTGTTCCTCACCATTGAATTTGAAGGAAGTAAATAAAGGTGGCATTTCCCTCATATTTATTTTCCTACATTTCTTTTAGTATTTATCTTCCCAATTACAATGTATATATTTCAATTATAGTGAAAATATGGAATTGATTTTTGTCATCTAATCTTGATATAATGCATTGTACTAAATTTATTTGCCACTCCTCTAGGAAACTCTTCACCATATTGTGTTGGGCACTTGTGGGAGAGAATTATATTTACAATAGATAAGGATAAGTTATGTGGGCTGATATATCATGTGGATGATTTAACTAGTAGATCAACATGTGGATGAAAATGAGAATGGATTCAAGAATAGATTTAGGTAAACAAAATTTCCAAATTTTTAATCCAACATATGAAGAATGTGAGTTCGATCTAGACATGAAATTTTCTATAATACAATAAAAATCACACAAAGTGTTGTAAGGTCAAAATAGAAATAAATAGATAGGTAAAAAATTTAACAATTATTAGGGAGAGTTTCTCTTAAAATTATTATACTAGAAGAGAATAAATTAGAGATACTAAAGGATCTAGAGTTGTGGGAAAAAAATGTATCTAAAACTAGAAACTAAAGTAAAAAAGCACTAATAAATCATTTTGGAAAAGGAAATGGAAAATAGTATTATGGATGTGGGTTTGAAGGCAATAAAACTCTGAAAGGCAACTTAAATAATTAAGGAATTAATAATGTGATAATTCATGATAAACATCCAAATTGTTTAGGAATTTATCCATTTGAATGTATCATAAGGGAATATATATATATCCAAGTTAATCAAAAATTATAAGTGATGAAACTATATTTGAATTGGACTAGTTCATAGGGTTATGCACTATATTAGTTTCATTCATTGTGTGGTGAGAATACTTAAATGTCTTTGGAGTAGTCATAATATCCTCTTATGGACTAATGTTATGAAATACAATAATAGTTGTTGAGTACATTGAAGAGGTTAAAAGAGTGTATTTTTAGATAACCGAGTTCTTGGAATTGTGGAATATGAGCATGTTTATGGAATGTATATAACTTTTGATTGAAAATAATGTTTCAACACATGTAACTATTAATTAATATAAAATTCAGGTTCCATCCAAGTATGTATAATGGTAATTGATCAGTGAAGGTGTACATAAAAGACCTCATGGAAAACCTGGTATTTTTAAAGCTCTAAAGGATATATTAAAATGGTGTCATAGTAACCTACCTGTTGGATCAAGGTTGACTAGGGTAAAAAAGAATAGGATATTAAGTGATTTTTGGGTGAGTAATTATTTAATGGGAAGATGTATATAATCCAATAGTTAATGGAAAATAAAAGGTTTAAGGGCCTAGGTTTTAATAGTGGCCAACCTTTTCCATCCGCGCATTGTTACCTGAAAAACAACGGAAATTTATGATTTGGGAAATAAAAGTTCCTATAATGAAATAGATTGTGGAATAGAATGAATCATAGCATACATTAGGAATAAGAACATATATTATGAAGTCACTGGCACGCGCGTCGCAACGCATGAAAATTTGCAATATTTATTTACCTACTAACTACTGTAGAAGTGGCGAGCAGGGTCGAACCACAGAGAGAATGTGAGTAGACACTAGAAATGTCCTTTTGGAGGAATGTTCAGGCGGATGGGCTTTAATTGTGTGATTAACAACTAAGTTCTAAAAACTAAATGACTATTTTAAAATTGACTAATTAAATTAACTAAAACTATCTAAGTGAACTTAGCTATGAAAGAAACTGGCAGAGATGGAAGTGTCAGAGTCGTGATGTCCGTTCAAGTGCATGCAATGTCAATTATTTAATTCCCACATTTGAATATTTATTTATTCAATTATCACCGATTCCAAATTTAATCAAAATACTATCTGGTCTCGTTCTCTGATGTTAGACAATATTTTAATGTTTACACAAATTATCCGTCATTTCGTTCTCTGTCCTGACGAATAATTTGTGCGTCATTAAAGCACTGAATCACATGGTGAAATACAACGACCCGTTTCTCACAAAGTCGAAGTATCTACCTGCGCTGGGTTCGCTCACATGAGATTACTTATTAGGTATCACTCATGCAAGTTTGAAGGAGAGCGCACACAAAATATTAATTTTTCAATTAATATATTTATTTATTCAAAATTAGATTGCGCGCTTGATCAAATTCCGGATAAATAAATTCTCGGATGAACTCCCGTTCGTGATTACTTATTAGGTATCACACGAACGGGCACCAAAGCATGTGTGCAGGGCCCAAATAACAATTAATTTCAACGCAGATATAATTGATAAAATAAACATCCAATTAAAATTAATTCAAAAGGCAATCAAACGTGAAGATAAATTAAAGACATGCATTCACCATCATATTAATCACAACTCTGACATCAATGAATCAGCCCGCCATCACGACGACAAAGCAGCACAAAAAAGAATAAACAGAAATCACCGTGCTCATGTCGTCGTAATTGTCACCATAAGATGCCGTCAATGATCGCAAAACAATAACCATCGCTCTGCTCCGTGCAGTCGCTGACGCCGCACCTAAATCAAACCACCGCGTCACTGAAAAATATGTTTTGATCTGTGCTCGCTCTCGCCGTGCGATGTGAATCTTCGGAGGCCAAGAAAATCGCTGCGCACGTCGATGAGAGCTCCCGGCTTCTTGGTGTACCTGTTGCACTTGAAGTGGAGGGATATGGAGAGGGCGAGGGGTAGCGGGGGCTGGCCGAGGCCTTGGAGGAGAGGGCAGTGGGGTGCGGGTTAGGAGTGCGGCCGGGGAGCGGGGTCGGCCGGGCTTTGCAGCAGGAGGCGAGTCGGTGAGCGGGGTCTGGCCGAGGCCTTGGAGGAGAGGGCAGTGGGGTGCGGGTTAGGAGTGCGGCCGGGGAGCGGGGTCGGCCGGGCTGTGCAGCAGGAGGCGAGCCAGTGAGCGGGGTCGGCCGGGCTGTGGCGTTGAGCAGGTCCAGCGGGATAAGCAGGGGAGGGCCGCCGTGGGGTGCTGGAAGGGTTGCGGCCGAGAGGAGGCGGCCGGTATATGGAAGGGGAGAGGCGTCCGCGGGTATTGGGATAGAGGGGAGGCTCCAGCAGAGGGAGATGGGGCGCGGCCGTGGGTGAGAGGAAGGGAGGCGGTCGGAGGGTTCCCCCGTGAGGAGGGGAGACGGCCAGATAAAAAAAAACAAAAAAATAGAGGGGATGAGGGGGTGGCGTGAGTGAAGATTGGAGAGAGGTTTTCAAAAAAAATAAAAAGCAGCGTGGGTGTGGAATGGGTCAAAAGAAAACAAAAATAAAAAAAAAGGGTGAAAAGGTTGGGGCGTGGGAAATAGGGGGAAGAAAGAAAAAAGGAAAAAAAAACAAATTCAAAATATAAAATAAATGTTAATTAAACTAATACTAATATATAAAATTAATATAAACTAATAAAAATACTAAAATATTAATATCAAAATATAAATTAACTAAAAATTATCAAAATAACTAAATTACTATAATACTACAAAAATAAACTAAAAAAAAATATTAAACGTGTTTAAACTAATTAATTAAAACCAAGTAAAAAAAGATAAAAATACATGTGAAAATCCATGTACATCAAATCCCCCACACTTAAACTTTTGCACTCCTGGGCAAAACAATTAGAAAGAGAACACAAGTGGCCGCAGACAAATCAAAGCATCAAAATTACATGTTCAAAATTTTCCAATCTCATTCCTCATAATATATCATGCTTCATTTAAAACTTTAGTTTCAAAAACAATTTTTCTTTCACTTGCATTTTTTCAAAACAAGTATGTGCACTCATCAATCATGTGACCTACCTTGCCATTACACTCATCGCTCGAAAAGATTTGATCAAAGTTTTTCTCAGTTCTCATGCACATGCATGCTTACCATAGGCTTGCCATGAATTTCACATCTCCACTAGTGGAAATCAAAAGAATGTACCAATCTCAAGGACTTTACATGAGGTTCAAATGTTTCTGAAGCTGTGGGACGGTGGGTTTAAAAAAAATTGACATCTTTTTGGTAAAAAGGAGGGTTGAATCTTGAAATAAATGCATGATAAGTCAATCTAAATGTGTCCCTCAAACTCTCGCTCCCCCACACTTAAAACACTGCTTGTCCCCAAGCATTTGATAATCCAATGTTTCACCCTTTTTTTTTACAACTCACTCAAATAAGATGGGTTGGAAAAACAAGTGAGTATCAGTTCCAAAACCCCATGAAATAAATGTCAGACAATAATCCCAAAGAAAGGTACACAAGTAGCATATACGATGTAACATCTCAATGAAGGTAGGTCATATAGAAAACTTTCTAGTTCCTGGAGTAATGGATCATCACTTTAATAGGTATCCCCAAAGTCGAGGGTTACCGCGTAATGACCACCAATGTACTCATTGTTGGAATTGAAAAGGATTCTATATTCCTATATCAAAATAATATGAAATGAATGTGGCTACTGTGAAAAAGAACTCATATGATCAGGATGGGATAAAGTCAATCCATGTACATCAAATGACTCACTACCCATCGAAGAACCCTCTCCATGAGTAAGTCTCTCTCCCCCACACTTAGATTGAAATAATCATGCAAAAATTCAAGAAATTGGTATGGAAGGGTATCATCTTGGGCTCATCCTAAGAGGCTTCTTCATGGCTTCTAAGGGTTATACGACGGAGAAAATGTTTGGGTGGCTCAGTGGGTCAACGGGGCTAAAATATCAAACAGATGCCTCGATCATTTTAGTAAAACTTTCAAAAATTCCTATCGCTTTGATGGAAAAACATGGCAAGTTCTAGAAGACAAAACATGGTTGAGATTCCCTCAAGAAATAAGATAAGTAAGAGATGATTGTAAAATAGCTCAGAGTCCTCACGAGTATGGAAATATAATTTTGGACAGCACAGATGATCATGAGTGTGAATAAGTGTAAAAAATATAAAAGTTTTTGAAAAACATTTTCGAAGCATGAAATAATATCAGCAATCATCTAAGTCATGAGAGAAAGGATCAGAGAATTCCAAAATAAGAATCAGGTGCTCAAATTGCCTAGGGACATAAGTGATATGTCCCCTCCTTCTAGCGCCATTCTATTTTCTATTTTTTTTATATTTTCTTTTTTTTACATGGTGTTGTTGGAAGCATAAAATATGGAAAAAAAATAGAACACTTCCCTGTGTAAGTGCAGATTGACGCGGAGAGGTTGTTTGTATCCGATGAAGCTCTAGAAATGGTATACCTGTAAAACCTACACATTGACAGCACATACTCGCATCATATCAAAGAAGTCACACCATAATCAAAATCATGTGGATGATAAAAATATTTATGATGAATTTAAATCCACTGCAGTTTCAGGAGAAAAGAGATTGCAGTAAATGCATGCCTTTTTATTTTAAAATAAAACTAAATGAAATGAAATTAAATGCAGTGAAAGAAAACAAACAAATGATGGGTTTCCTCCCATTGAGCACTAAGTTTACTTCGTCTTCAGCCAGACGTTATTGAAACTCCACCAGGATCGAATGGAAATGTATACCATGCATCTGCTTCTTTTTCAGTAAGTGTTTGGAATTCATTCGCTGAAGATGAGTTTAACCTACAAGCTGCACAAAATCTCAATGGAATCTTGTTAGAATAATGGATGTGTGGAATGAAATGAAAATATTCCAAATCATAAGGGAATGAATATACCTCTCCTGAAGAAAGACTTATTGAATAATTGAATTTTGGGAAAATGTCATCAATGGAAAGATCAAGAAGATTACCTCTTCGAATTCTCACAGGTGAAAAAATTCCATTACTAGACTCCTTCAGTGGTCGACTTATATCCGTCACATCCTTGAATGCAGTATCTGGGTTGATGATGTATCCCAATTCGTTTTCACACCCAACCACTAGCACGGGGAAATATACTAGTTTCCAACTCAATTCATGCTCGATGGCTTCATTGATTGTGCCAAGGTCAAAAATATTGTTAGCATATGTGGGTATTTCAAGTGAAGTGTTTTTAACCTCGACGCATGGAGCAAGTGGCGCAGGATCAATTGGAGCAGATGACTCCATTGTGTCAAGAATGACATCTTTTTCAATATTTTCTTCTATATCACCCTCATCATTTTTCTCTGTTGGTGCATGTGTCACCACGAAATCAGGATCCTCCAAGCAATCCCATTCTTCAATTGTTTCTAGAAAATTATGAGTGTTCTCTTCCACCAATGCTGATTGATTCTTCGACTCCAGAAATGTTTTAGATGTCTCCATTTTAGAAAAAGTTTCAGACTCACATGGATTTTCAGAAAGAGGTAATTCGATGTCATTTGAAGTGATTTCCTCTTGAGTGTGGCAATCCAATGTCTCTTGGTTCAATTCTAAATCTATCATGGTAAAGAATGGTCCTAGTTCAATGTCCTCTTAATCCTCAAAAGGTGCAATTTGATATACATTGAATGTTTCCTTTTTCACTTTGGAATGACTAGGTTGTGAAGTCACAGGACATGAAATCACATTTTCTGAGGGACCATTATGTTCAACAGGACGGAAGACCAAGCTCTCATATTCTTGAAATGTGATTAGATTGGAAGAATTATTTTGTGATGGAGGGGAGTCATCAATTGTATGATAAGAAGGAAGATCAATCCCATTATCAGACTCGGGACATAGATGTTGTTCAAATAGAACCTCTATTGCACTCTCCTCAAAATAATTGTTTTTAATTAGATCATCAAGGGGTAATGAAGCATCCAGTTCGGAAATATGATTCATTTGATTTACTAAATTAGTCAATTGATTTTCTAGATCTTTTGTTGAGGAAAGCAACTTTGCATTGCATTCATCTTGAAGTTCAAACCTCCGATTGGTCTCAGTGATAGCACAATGCAACATGTGTTCAATTATTGAATCATTTTTTTGACATGAATTGTCAAGTTCTAAATTTTCAGGAAGGCATTGACTTTGAAAATGATTAACAGATGTATAAGGACTTGTTTCACAGCATGATGAAATGTTCTCATATGGATCATAGCATGGACTTGAATAAATATCATTGAAATAAACGGGATTACCTGGATAGATCATGTGCGGTGAATCGTTATACGTCATACCTTGAGTCGGGGCTGCATAGGGCGGGTACTGGTTGTAATTGTGTGGTGCGGCCCACGTCATTCCGAGCTCCTGGGTGTCTTGAAAATTCCTGCAATGAAAAATTCCCAGAGTAGTAAACTTTTTTTTGTTGGTTTTTTTTTAATTTTTTTTTTAATTTTTGAACTAAATTACTCTTTTAAAGGAACTCCTAATGCTACTATTCTCCCCGGTAACGGCGCCAGAAATTTGGCACGCGCGTCGCAACGCATGCAAATTTGCAATATTTATTTACCTAATAACTACTGTAGAAGTGGCGAGCAGGGTCGAACCACAGAGAGAATGTGAGTAGACACTAGAAATGTCCTTTTGGAGGAATGTTCAGGCGGATGGGCTTTAATTGTGTGATTAACAACTAAGTTCTAAAAACTAAATGACTATTTTAAAAATGACTAATTAAATTAACTAAAACTATCTAAGTGAACTTAGCTATGAAAGAAACTGGCAGAGATGGAAGTGTCAGAGTCGTGATGTCCGTTCAAGTGCATGCAATGTCAATTATTTAATTCCCACATTTGAATATTTATTTATTCAATTATCACCGATTCCAAATTTAATCAAAATACTATCTGGTCTCGTTCTCTGATGTTAGACAATATTTTAATGTTTACACAAATTATCCGTCATTTCGTTCTCTGTCCTGACGAATAATTTGTGCGTCATTAAAGCACTGAATCACTTGGTGAAATACAACGACCCGTTTCTCACAAAGTCGAAGTATCTACCTGCGTTGGGTTCGCTCACATGAGATTACTTATTAGGTATCACTCATGCAAGTTTGAAGGAGAGCGCACACAAAATATTAATTTTTCAATTAATATATTTATTTATTCAAAATTCCATTGCGCGCTTGATCAAATTCCGGATAAATAAATTCTCGGATGAACTCCCGTTCGTGATTACTTATTAGGTATCACACGAACGGGCACCAAAGCATGTGTGCAGGGCCCAAATAACAACTAATTTCAACGCAGATATAATTGATTAAATAAACATCCAATTAAAATTAATTCAAAAGGCAATCAAACGTGAAGATAAATTAAAGACATGCATTCACCATCATATTAATCACAACTCTGACATCAATGAATCAGCCCGCCATCACAACGACAAAGCAGCACATAAAATAATAAACAGAAATCACCATGCTCATGTCGTCGTAATTGTCACCATAAGATGCCGTCAACGATCGAAAAACAATAACCATCGCTCCGCTCCGTGCAGTCGCTGACGCCGCACCTGAATCAAACCACCGCGTCGCTGAAAAATATGTTTTGATCTGAGCTCGCTCTCGCCGTGCGATGTGAATCTTCGGAGGCCAAGAAAATCGCTGCGCACGTCGATGAGAGCTCCCGGCTTCTTGGTGTACCTGTTGCACTTGAAGTGGAGGGATATGGAGAGGGCGAGGGGTAGCGGGGGCTGGCTGAGGCCTTGGAGGAGAGGGCAGTGGGGTGCGGGTTAGGAGTGCGGCCGGGGAGCGGGGTCGGCCGGGCTGTGCAGCAGGAGGCGAGCCGGTGAGTGGGGTCTGGCCGAGGCCTTGGAGGAGAGGGCAGTGGGGTGCGGGTTAGGAGTGCGGCCGGGGAGCAGGGTCGGCCGGGCTGTGCAGCAGGAGGCGAGCCGGTGAGTGGGGTCGGCCGGGCTGTGGCGTTGAGCGGGTCCAGCGGGATAAGCAGGGGAGGGCCGCCGTGGGGTGCTGGAAGGGTTGCGGCCGAGAGGAGGCGGCCGGTATATGGAAGGGGAGAGGCGTCCGCGGGTATTGGGATAGAGGGGAGGCTCCAGCAGAGGTAGATGGGGCGCGGCCGTGGGTGAGAGGAAGGGAGGCGGCCGGAGGGTTCCCCCGTGAGGAGGGGAGACGACCAGATAAAAAAAATACAAAAAAATAGAGGGGATGAGGGGGTGGCGTGAGTAAATATTGGAGAGTGGTTTTCAAAAAAAATAAAAAGCAGCGTGGGTGTGGAATGGGTCAAAAGAAAACAAAAATAAAAAAAAGGGTGAAAAGGTTGGGGCGTGGGAAATAGGGGGAAGAAAGAAAAAAGAAAAAAAACAAATTCAAAATATAAACTAAATGTTAATTAAACTAATACTAATATATAAAATTAATATAAACTAATAAAAATACTAAAATATTAATATCAAAATATAAATTAACTAAAAATTATCAAAATAACTAAATTACTATAATACTACAAAAATAAACTAAAAACAAATATTAAAAGTGTTTAAACTAATTAATTAAAACCAAGTAAAAAAGATAAAAATACATGTGAAAATCCATGTACATCAGTCACCTATCCATGAAGATAAACAAATAGGTGAGTTAATGGATCTATAAAGTTTAACTGAGGGAAAAGCTGGTTTTGTGATATTTTTGGGTCTTGTATCAGTAGTACCCATGGAAGTGCTTATGGATAGTGCATGAGTCATAATTTTATTTCTAATGCACTTTAAAATATTCTTAATATCATAATTTTTCTAACTAGGCCATTTGGTATAAGGATAAGATATGATGATTGAGTAACTTAAAGGCATTTTGTACAAATGTTGAGGTAGTTTTGAATAAATTCTTTATAGTAGTTTAAGAATATGTTTATGAAACAGAAATCCTAGATCTAATGTCCAGAATATAGTAGTATAATAAACTTAATTTTTACTAAAAAATGTAATCAAAATATTGTATAGTTCATGTGATTAGATAAAAAGATCAATTTGCATGGAATAGCTGAGTAATGGGTGTATGTTTCGAAGCTAAGACTGTGTTTTCTAGTGAAAATGATTCCATTAGAGGGGTGGCTTTGGAAGACAAAACTAAATCAACTAAAATCAATGGATAAATGGGATTAAGAATTAAACAATGAAAAATCATGGAAATTATATTGGGCTTCCAGAAGCTCTTTAAATAACTGAGGGGTATCCTCATCCCAGGATGAAAACCACTGTGATAAAACAAGTTGAATGATAAAACTAGTGAATATATGGTATTAAAACATAACTCATTACTTGAACCAGGATGTTGATAAATTGATTTGGTAAAATTTTGGAAGGAGGGGTTATTATAAATAGTAATAGAACATATTCCGTCCCAATTATACTATTGGAAAAAAATGAATGGAAATTAGTTTATGTGTGTTGACTATTGAGAACATAATAGGCTCACTTTGCCAGATTGGTTTCCATTTTTGTTAATTGATCAATTTTTAGATGAGTTATATAGAGATATAATCTTTATTAATCTATACTTGTGTTATGGTTTTCATCAAGTGTGGGTAAGGGGTGAATAATTCATGAATACAATATTAATAACTCATTATGGTGTCTATAAATTTTTTGTTACCACTTTTGAGATAATTAATGTCTCAAAAACATTTCAATTAACCAGGAATATATTATTTTAGGTTGTATTGAGAAGGTATTTTTTGGTCTTATTTGATGATATATTAATTTATATAAAATCATGGATATAACATTTGGATCATTTGGAGTCATTATTTTAGTCATTAATAGACAACAAACTCAAAATATATACAGAAAAATGTTTTGTTCAATAAATTTCAATGGAATATCATAGGTAAATTATTTCATTAGAAGGAGTTTCAATAGGCCCCCTGAAAATTAAATGCACATTTAATTGTCCATGAACACAAAATGTGAATGGAGTAAGATGATTTCTGGGACAGGGGATCTATTAATGATAATTTTCCATGGGTTGGGGAAAATTTCTAAACCCCTAATTGAATTAAGTGAAGAATGATTGGTTCAAGTGGTTTGTTGTATTTGTTCTTGCCATTAAATATTTAAATAATATTATTATTTCAAATATAATAATGGTTCTACCATATTTCTAGAAATCATTTAATACTATTTATGATTCATCTAGATTGGTTATATGCACTCTACTATTGCTTTCTATATAGTCATCTTTAAATTATAGTAAGGATTTTTATGAAACCAATGTTTCATAATCCATTTATAAGAAAGTGATTTTGACCCTGATTTTAGTCATAGGTTATTAGAGATAATAACTATAGGGAAAATATTTTATTTTATATTTAGATAAGAAATGCCTTAAACATTTACTTAATCAATGATACCACACAATCAAAAAAATAAATGGAAAGTAATATTTATTGGATTAGGTTTTTTTGGGGGAATATAAACCATTATGATCTAATAATGGGGAAAATTCTTTGTCCTGATTGGTTAAATAATAAAAGGATGAGTATTTGGGATTTTCCTTATTTTGGGTATGGTTTTTTGGATCCATTTTAAATGGATTTTGACATTCATGAGAGGGAACTGCAATAAGAATCTAATGTTTGATGTATTATTATAGCCATTGAAGAACAAATTAGGCCAAAAATAGGATACATCTTCCAAAAAAGAATTATTGTATTTTCTTGGGAAATTGGTGTTTTCCAAACAATCAATTATTATTCCAATGTTCCCACACAATCTATATAAATCACTAAAAGGTGGACATGTTGGACATCTCAAATCATACAAGATATTTATGTTATTCTTTTCAAGAAGGTGTTGAAACCACTCATCTTTTATATTGTTCATAAATGTGAAAGGTGCTATTTGAAAAACAACCTAGTCAAGTTAGAAATGGGACTAATATAATCACTAACAATTCCTAAATTTATATGGGAACAAATATTAATGGATTTCATTTTAACATTTCCTAAAATTATAACGGTGTGGTGTTTTAATTATTGTTTTGTACTAGCGATAAAAATCAACTCATTCATTTTTTTTGTGATGTATCTATTTAGACAATTCAATTAAACATATATATATATATTCATATATTTTAGAAATATTTTAAATGTGTGGAATACGTATCTCTATTATCAGTGATATAAGACCCTTTAGTTTTCTTGTGACTTCTAGAAATAAATCCTCAATTTATAAAGAATATCATTAAAAAGGATATCTTTATATCATTTACAAACATATGATGAAACCAAAATTTTCAACTGTTTCTTAGGAACATATCTATGGTGTTTTGACTTCGAATTGACTGTATCGCTGGCATATTGGGTACCATGGGTAGAGTACAGTTATAATATAGCTATACATTCTTCTACTCAACTCAGTCTATTTTAGGTGGTTTATGGCTACAAATCACCCACCATATATCCGTTCAAAAGGAAAAAGCTATTGGATACTATGGATAAGACACTCATGGATCACGATATAACCATAAGTGAGCTCCAGAAGATCCTTTGATGAGCTCAACTATTTGTGCTGAAATATCCAAATAAGCACAAGAGAGTTATGATATTTTCTGTTGGAAAGTAATTTTTTTAAATAAGGACCATTATTAAAAATACTATTTCAAAATTTAGAATTTCAAAATTAGATTCTCATTGCTATATTTTGTGAAAGATTTTTTATAGAATTGATAATAATATATACATGTTTTCTGTTCCACAAACTAGTTAGTCATACAATGTTTCATGTGTCACAATATAATAGAGATCTAGGAGATACAATTGTTAAGAAGTACCTATAGACTTGTGGGGAATAGAGACAATTACTTTGGTTGAACTTTCTGACCCCGAGGTAATCAAATAATCTATTAGATTCCAAAATAGTATGTGGATCATCAAATAGAAGCGGAAACTGTAAGAGAGATCCACACTGGATGATTCTTCCTACATAAATGAATAATTCACATGAACTCTCCTCGGTTATAGTGATAATTTTGGGAAGGGGATAAATTTTGATACCAGGGAGGGTTGACTATCTATTTTTCATGGACCCATAGATTACTTCCCTGGAATCCAATCAATACATAAAAATTATAGGTGTAGGGATTAAATTGGTAATTATAAATAGTGGAAGTATTTTTTTAGCTAGTAAGATGTTTCTGAAACTGTCTATGTTACTAGAATGTGGAACTGGGGGGGAGAGAAGTTCAAAAGATTATGGAAGTGAGAAACCTACATAGATGTACTTGTTTGGGGAGGATATCTCTCCAATTTTTCCTCAATATACTGTTAGGACAGGAATTATTATGATGATGATACAAGAGGGAAGTGAATTGTGATCCTTTACATAATTTAGTGAATTAAAAGAATACCTCTTCACATATATTTTTTTTCTTTATTAAATTCAAGTGGTTAGGGAAAATTAATATGGAAAACAATACAATGATTTTAAATGGTTCGGGGAATAAATAACCTCTATTTCACTCCACCAACACTCTCTAAAAAGCTTAGTGATTTTCATAAGAATGTCCTTTTAATTGATACATATATAACTGAGTGTAGGAAGTTGATACCTTTAAAACATATGGTTCTTTTTCAATGAATCATATGTTATCAAATTCATATATGAAATTGATACTCCACCATGACTGAGTCAGAGCAGTCAAAAAACAGACAAATCAATATAGATTTATTTAATTGAGATAAAATTTTATATTCATAGTTGTAGTAGAAATTGAATAATTTATTTGATCTTCAATAATGCACATTATAATCAAATAGGTATTCAACATCAAATAGTATTTCCTTAAGAAAAAGTAGATAAAACACCAGAAATAAGTTTAAAAATATATTTATGAAAATTTTATCTCCAACATACACTTTGTCGAACATGAAGAAGATGATTTAAAGATAAGATATAGTAGTAGTGACAACAATAGTAGTAAGTCGACCAGATAAATCAAAAACATGTATGTCTCTAATGTGTAGCTCAGAAGAAAATAATGTCTTCTTTCCAAATTATAGTGTTTCTAATATATTTTTTAATATATGAACAAATACATTTATATTGCAATTTTAATAGATCTGGGATAAAATCTTCTATAAATACTACATATTATATCATGAATATTTGAATTCAAAATCATTTAATAGATTCATAATTCCACTTATAAATAGGAATGATTTACTCAATTGAACGTGATCCTATGAATTGGTCAAAAATAAATATTAATATGATATTTAATTCCATTGTTACCATTATACCAAAACATATAAAAAATCATTAATTTAAAAAACCATCATTGACCAGTCAAATATTGGGTTCCTTAATATGTTGAAAAACTCCATTATTATGGTTGATAGAATATAGTTTTTTACAAAATCATGGTTGAAAAAACATGCATTTATTCCATAAACATATGTTGTATTCCAAATATATGGTTTTTGAACTATTATATTCCATCAATATAGGGTACATGATCCATACATTTCATTCCTATTTTAGGGATTCCAAATGATACATTACACATACAAACATATGGTATGAATAATATTTCCGAAATACCTTAAAAAATTTCTAGAATACATAATAAAACACCATCCCATGGATTAATTAAATGTGTACACTTCCAATATAATTATGAATATTCTAAAAAATATCATCTTCCAGAGTGTGATTATTTTTTGAGCATAAAAAAAATTAATGAGATTGTGGAATCAACATGTGCTCAACAATATCCCCATTTTTATGATAATAAAACCCATTAAATAAATAAAAAAAAATCAATTAAGCACATTTATTTAAGAACATAACTTTTGTTAGAATGAAATTTTCATAATATCTCTTATAGATTTCATCCTCTATTGTTCTCATAAATTTATCCCTTACAATTTTGTCCCCCTTTTTACCATAAAAACGATGACAACAGTACATAATAATATAAACTCCACTCAATTTATGGAATAATGATGTAAGAATTCATGGGAACATATAAAATATTTTTCCATGAATAGTAAGGATTTGATGGATAGTTTTCTAGACCTTCAAGAATGGGATCCTCTCATTGATCCACACACACATAAGTGTAGTTTCTTTCAATAAGATATACATACATGGTCAGAACATGTTCTTCGGGAATCCTGTAATCCTGAGGGATATGGCTGCCATAGGGGGAGACCGATCAAAATTGAGAAGGAAACCGAGAGGGTGAAGTTTGGTCACTATGCCAGAGCTCAGGTATAAATTGATCTCTCACAGGAACACATTGAAATAGTTTCTTTATCTACTGCATATTTTAAACGTGAACTTGCAATACAGTTTGAATGGATACCAGATTTCTATTATTACTATAACTGTATTGGTCAATCCCTTGTGAACTCTCATGGAAATTTAACGTGCCCCATTTCCAAAAAATATAAACATATTTATGATGTTTGCAGATCGGTTGGTACTAAATATAGGAGGTGGTGATGTACTATGAATGTGTACCAGTGAAAATCCACTAAAAATATGTCCCAAAATGCTGGAGCTTTTTTCCTTTGAAGATATTGTCAATCAAGCTATTAGAGAAACTATCCCCATTATGCACACGCACACAAATGGGATTTATCTTGGGGGTTCACATGGTATTTATGGGCAATGAGTGGTTTCCACACTTCGTGGATAGTAGCAATCACATTGTATGTATGGGTAGAAAGTGGCCACCACACTTCCTGGATAGTATGATGCAGAACTGATCAAAGGAATAAAACCTACAACATCTGCTGTTACATCATTGGAGGATGAGAAGAGACAGTCTGCCTTAGAAGACAAAGTGAAAGAAATTTTGGATTATGACATGAGGGATGAGATTTTGGTCAAATCTAAGAGAAATGGTATGACCAAGGAGGTTGAAAATGATGGTTTTCATATCGTGTTTGGCATAAATATCAATCAAATCAAACGTTTTGCTACTCTGTAATCCTATGGTCTGTAAGTAGAACCATGGATTGTTTGCGGCTCCTCCACATTATCACTTGTGAGTAGAGAAGTGGAAACAACCAATCAGGTTATACCCTCTATCTAGGAACCTTGTAAGGAATAAACCTCACATACCATTATAAAATCTTCTTCAAAATGATGTGATGAAAAATAAAGGAATGCATCGTTGGATGAGATTCGGCCCCAAGTTCCCCACGATGAGAAACAAAATAATTCCCACTGTGGTGTACTCAACACACCCAATGTTGATGTGGGTGTGGCTACTCAAGATCAAGGTGTTAATATGAATGTTTTTGGATCTTTCTCATGCTACGACATTGAAAATTTTTATCAGATTAAAGAAGTGTCTGCTCAAGATCAATGAGTGGACGAATTGGGGGACAATGAGGTAAATGATTCTAATACCCAAAAAATCCATCTTAATTTTTTCACAGAATTAGGAATAGATGTTTCAAAAGTACCATGATAACAAACTAAAACTTGTATGTGAGGTCACCATCCATGAAGTTGTGGTTGGGGACACACACTCTGAGATTTGACCACTCAAAATGAAGAACTACGACCATTAAATGAGTCTGAATATGATGACATAGACATTGAAAGCCTCCTCCAAAAGGAAAATTAATTAGAAGAGAGATATTTTAGAGGTTGGGTTCGGGGTAGTGGATGTGTGTTATAAATTAGGATGAAGTTAGAGAATAAGAGATATAGATAAGAGCTAAAATAATAAAAAAAACTTCTTCTTTATGTTCTTTGATGAGGGAAGTAATGTAATGTCTGTCCCAATCCTCAAATACTTTTGTCCCACATTTTTAATAATTGTTTTGGGGCTTTGACCCTGTATTTCATTTAAACAAATTAAAATAATAAAATAAAAATAAAGACATGGTCATATTTAAGATAATGATTAAAAGTATAATCTCAATAGGATTATGAAAAAATTTACAACATATATTTTTACTAAACAATATAATTAAAATTATATATATATATATATGATATTGACATTAAATAATTTACTGAAATGGAGAAAAGTCAGGGTGTTAGTAAGGATTATATGGTTCATATGGAAATTCCAAACTTTAAATGTTTCTACTAAAATCTACTAAAACTCTTGAAAAGTATTATATTCAATTTTGAATATCTAAACATGTTCGATATATAAAAGAAAATGAAAACCATTCCATCAAAAATAATTTAAGATTACCAAGGTCAATATTAGTAATAACATCCCTTCTATGTAATTCCATCTAAAAGATAATTTCCATTTTATATACTTTAATGTATTATTTTGATATCAAACCTTCTTTTAAATTCTGATGCTAAATTTTTGGTGTATCAAAAACTATTTTTGACATCGATATATTTAGTAGCTCTTCATATGAATATTTAGAATCAATCAGATTAACATTAAATTTTACTATTTCTTCATTCAATATACTAACCATAAAGAGAAGATCATAAGAAGAAATATCATTTTTTATCTTTTAATATGATGAAACTTCTAACTCATCAAATCCATAAACATATTTATCTATTTCATAAGAATATTGAAACAAATATTTGCCATATGAAACCAATTGTTCTCTTAATAGCTAATAAAAAGGATTACCTCTTATTCTTTTATGGGAAGGATTTTAACTTGAACATTAAATTCTTGATCACTTCATCTTGGAGTGTGTTTTAGATTTTTTTGAAACATATATTTTGAAGAAGAAGAAGAAAAAATTTAAGATGTTTCTCAAAAAGGAGTTATAGATAAAGAGATACATTTTTTTTCTGAAAATTTTATGAAGACACATTACATTTTCGAGATGAAAACAAATATTTTATCATTTCCAATTTAAACTCTTGAAAATACATTTTATGTATGAAATATTTTTAAAAAATTATGTTAAAAATTATAAATTCAAAGAACATATAATTTAAAATTAATACTAGGTTTAATGGATTTATGAAATAAAAGTGAATATATCTATATCCCTATATAAAATAATTAATGTTATAAAAAATATAAAAATAGTAATGAAATACTTATTGGGTAACTAGTTCCATTTCTACTGATTTTTTTATAATGAACTACTTTAGTGTTGATAACTCCACTATTAAGATAGATATTTTGATATAATTCCTATATTACCACTTAATGATTTAACGATGTATTTAATTTGAGTATTCCTACAAAACCTCAAATATACATGCCATTTGGTACCCGTATTCTTTTAGGCTCGGTAGTGTCAGTAATTTAAATTTTTGGTAACTAAATATGATTATTTTGTGTAGAGATTATACTATTCAAGTTAAATAATTATTTTGAACAATAAACATTCATAAAACCATATATTTGTGGTTAAAAAATATAAAATTCATTTGGATAATTTCCATTAATACAAAAAAATCATTTAATAGTTGACATGATTTTTAACCGAACTACGAAAAAAATAATTCCTCTACAATTTTGGTCTTTCACCATTACTACCTATACAATGTTTTTCATTATAAATTATAATTTTATGAAGGATTTTATTTAAATTATTATATTAGTTTATAAGAAAATTATAATCTTTTTTTTGCACACAAAATTTAACCAATAATTATTTAATCCTAGTTTCAAGCAGATTATAAGGAATTTGGGAAGAATTATATTTTAAATCTATAATTTATTTATAATATAAATCCTTAATTAATAAAATAGTTTATTAATATTTTCTAACATTATAATGATATTTTTTAAAGTATTCAAAATTATCTTTTAACAGAAAATAATAATTATTTAATTCATCATAAGAATTTTTTTCACAATCATATTTATGAGTGTAAGAAGGCTGTACCTCATCATTATGATCTATATAACATGAAATTTTTTATGCTAAGTATAAGAACTTGCAAAAGATTCATCATTTAACCATAAGTATCACTCTAGTTTCTGTTCATAAATTTATATCATTTCAATTATTAATTACATATCCTTTGAGATTTTATCATAGAACATTTAGACTTACTGTGTCATTTTTTTTACATTCATAACATATACCTTTGTTGTCATTTTTATTCCTCCGATTACAAAGATATGATAAATCATTAACTGAATTTATATTTCTTAAGTCATATGAAAAATATATTGTAGTTATAATTTATGAGTTGTAATTTTTTATAGAAGTATGATTTTTTGCATCATCTTGCATCACATATTCACACATCATCAATTTACCAATCGGTTCTATCATTTTGAATTCTATAAATGATGTTAATTTTCATAAAGTAGTAGATATGACATTCCATTTAGCAAGTAAAACTCTAAGTAATTTTAATGCATGATATGACTGTGAAAAGGGATCTCATAGGGTTTCAATATTATTTACTTTTTCAACTAGTCTTCAATTCATCTAAGTGGCTTCTTTCACTATCATTCATTACGAATGTACTCAAATTTCAATTTTACAGTACTTCACCCTAATTATCTGACATTTTATGTTCTTTCATAGGTAATATAAATAGTTTTCAACATTTTATATTCAATTTTACATTGAGAAAACTAATTAAAATCATCTGTTTCAAATCCACGTACAATGGAATCCCATTATCCTGAATTTTGATCATATTTTTTTCTTGGTCATCATCCAATTTTTTCAGGTTTTTCTTTTAAATTTAATAAGGACTGAAAGCCTTTAAATAAACTCTTATTCCAATAATTTTTAAATATATGATCATGAGATATATCCAGCATCGATAATTATCACAATAAATGTAAGGAGCATAAACCATTAACATACATTCTCTAAGATTATCCATTATAGGATTTTACATCATCTGAATATTTAAGTAAGTTGCTAGATATAAGAGAAATATTCAAAAAAATTGAGAGTCATACCCTCTTATATCACTTGATTTTTTATTTTATATTTCTTATTGATATAAGATATAATGATAGAGTATGATACATTGATATCATTTGTTGATAATAAACAGAAACAATTGAATATTCAATGATTTTAAAACAATATTCTAATAGAGAACAACCATTTATACCAATAGTAGGTTGAAAATTATTATGACAAAGATACCAGAGGGGGTGGGGGATTGTGATCATATAAAAAATTTGGTGGATTCAAATCATCCCTTATCTCATGCTTTGATTTTTTTCATTCTCTCTTGAATTTGAGTGAGTAATGAAAATTAATAAAGAAATTTACACAATGATTTATAATGGTTCAGTGAATAAAGATAACTCCTTACACTGCAACAACTCTCTCTCTAAGAGTTTGGTGTTATTCACAAGTTTATAGATTTTCCATGAAATCCTACAAATGACTACATTCTATTGATACCATTCCAATATGTATTTTACATGGCGTTCTGGTTCTTTTAAATGTACTAGAAATCAATAGTTTAGTCTAAGAAATATATATTTTACCATGAATGATTTAAAACTATCAAAAATCCAATAAATTAAAATAATATTATATTATTAATAGAAAAAATTAGCTTCATAGTTACAGTAGAAACTGACAGATGTATTTGATCTTCAATAGTACTCAATAGTTGCAAATAGATTTTCAATGTCAAATAAGATTTTCATAACTATAACCATATAAAATAATATATAGATGTTTAAACATGTATTTATTAAAATAGTGCCTCCAAAAAACTCTTTTTTGAACTCAAAAAATAATATTTACTAATAATATATAATAACAGTGACAATAATATCAGAAAGTCAATTAGATATATCATAACATGTATGTATCCAAAGTGTATCTCTGAAGCATACATATTTTTTATTTCCAATTTATATTATGTGTCGAATATTTTATAGAACATCAACATCAATATTTATATTATAGTTTAATAAAAGCCTGGCTAGATGCATCAAAAAATACAATATATTAAAACATGAATATTTGAATTCAAAAACATTCTAGAAATCATAACTCTCCCTAGAAATAGGAACGATATACTCCATTGAATGTGATCCTTTGAATCATGCATAAAACATATTTAAAAATATATTTACTTCTATAGAGATTATTTAAAAAAATAGGGAAAATATCTTAAATTTAAAACACCTTGATTGACTAATCAAATGTATAGTTCTTTTATATGGGGATAAAATAAAAAAGTATGGTTGACAATGTAAGGTTGTTTATAAAATTAGAGTTAACAAATCATATTTTCGTTTTTTAAATTTAAGGTTTCTAGAAAATGAATTATTGATCTATACTTTTCTAATAGTCTAGGGTACATGATCCTTACATTTCGTTCCAAATGTAGCATTTCCAAAATATTTGTTATGGATACAAATATAGGGGATGAATATTGTTTCTAGAATAAATTCAAGAATCTCGAGAATACTTAATGAAATATTCTTCAATGGATTAACAACTTGTGAAAAATTACAGTATAAATATAAATATTTTATTGAATATAATCATCTTGAAATTAATATAAGATAAAATTTATTAGTAATAAATGATTTATTTTTTGTGTTTTTAAATCCTAAATATAAATTAATGAAATTGTTGAATCAACACTTGATCAACACATAGAAGCATCAAGAAGAAAACAAGGATGTTATATACCTCATATTTCTTCTCCTTTATTTCTTATTGTCTTTCTCTTCCATTAAGAGATGTATAATACTCTATTATAGTTAAAATGTAGAATTTTTTGGTCTTCTTATCTCACATATTTGGGGTTTCAATGCTTGGAAGCTCATTTCGATCGGTCACAGATTTTTTCACATTCTTCTCAATTTGCAGGAGGAGATCGACTGAGTCTGGAATCTCGGTAATATTCATCTGAAACCAGGTTTGTTGTGTCTCTCAAAATGGGATTTCTCATTCAATCCTCACACTCACCAAAACACGACGGCTCAGATCTGGGTGCCATTCCATGGTCTAAATTTCTTTTTTTTTGGCATCCTAAAATCCTAACCGACATCACCTCTTGCATCGGAACTCCGTTGAAGATAGATCATCGGATAATCAATGCTGAAATTGGATTGTACGCGAGGATCATGGTAGAAGTGACCTTGGTCACAAGCTTCCTGATTCAATTTCCTTCAATGAAAATGAGTACAAAGTCGACATCCGATTGGAATATGAACATCGACCTCCTTTCTGTGATTTGTGTAAGATCGTTGGGCATCTCTCATGAACAGTCGTGTGATCAACCGCCAGGTGAAGTCGTGAGATGAACAATTGAAGGACGACGGGTGGACTCAGGTTTGTCGGAAGAAGAGGGATCAATCCTTTCCCTCTAGGATGCAAGACAATAATCTGAAACATGCAGAGATATGGGTGAAGAAACTACCTCAGGTGGGGGATACCTACGGTGTCAAATGGTCCGAATTGTCAGAGTAGGAGGAGACCGAGGATACTAATGCTGATATTATGGATGAAATTGAGTCTTTAGTGCCGGTCATCCTTGAACAGCCTCCGGTTGCATCTGATGAACCTGACTCAAGCTGGGGAATATTTGGTGAGGGCCAACAGGTAATGCCTCAGGTCTTATCCAGTGGCCAGAGCTCTGCTGTTTTGGAGACCTCAATTAGGCAGTCCCTCACTCCTGATAAGGTTGATGTAGGTTCAAAAAAATTTTAGATGGATTTCCATCAGGATTCGGGTGAGGTTCCCCAGGCAGGGCCTCCTGTGGATACTACTATGATTATAAACATTGATCATAATCTAAGGAAGGACACAGAACTGAAGGTGCGAAGCAAGAAATGTGCTGATTACCATCACGACTCTTCGAGTGATGGTCTTCAGGATGTGCCTCAGCATGTACCTACTTTAAAGGAGACATGTAAGAAATGTGCTGATAAGGATCTTATTAATGCAGTGGGTGCACACCCCACTCCCAAGGTTTCTGACCAATTAAAAGGTACAACTGACCAAATTGCTCAGCATGTACCTACTTTAAAGGAGACATGTATGAAATTAATATTGGACCTTACTCTCAATAAAATCACTAATTACACCTCAGATCAGGTGCGGATGGCAACTGAAAATCCCTACACCAACAAGGTGACAAGCCCCAGTGATCGGGTAGTGGCAGTGTGCTCCTTGGCCACTACGACTATCGCCTCAGGTGCCTTTGATGCATCCACATCTGTTTTTCCTCCAAATGATTACTTAGAGCCTCCGCGGGTAGCTAAAATCCCTCATCAAAAAAATTGGGGTGCTGATATTAAACCTGAACCTAATGTCTCTGTTGTCCCTTCTAAGAATACGCCAGGAAAGCAATCCAATCCTACTTCCTCACTTGAACCAAGATGGTTTGCAAGAAATAAGGGCTTGGGTGGGAAAAAATGGAACTCTAGCTCCAAATGTAGGTTTAAATGAATTGCTTATTTTAGAATTGTCATGGTTTAGCTAATTCTGATACTTTTATCATGTTAAAAAGATTTGTTCTGACTCAAAAACTAATTTTTTTTTCTATTACTGAGCCTAAAAATAATTTTTTTTTTGAAATATTTACACTTGTGCTCTTTTGTGTATAAATTCCTTGGTGCTTGCAAGGAAGGTACTTCTATTGAAACTCTTTGGGTCTTTTATCATACATCTTTGCAATCTGTTAATGTGATGAGAACTTCTGACCAAATGCTTACCTGTGATTTTTTCTCTGCTAGTGTTCGTACTGTATGCACTTTGATTTATGCTAAAAATAGATATCAAGATCGAAGATATCTCTGGGATGACCTACTTTTCCTCTCTAGTTCTGTTCAGGACCCCTGGCTAGTGATCGGTGGTTTTAATGCCATCCTTCTCCCAAGTAAAAATATTGGACCGTATCATTCTACCATATCAATTAGAGAATTTAAAGCCTCCATTGAGGACTGTGACCTTATTGAAATCAACCTTACAGGTGATAAATATACTTGGTATAGAAAGTGCCTCAACAGGATGGTGGCTAGAAAACATGATAGAGCTTTCACTAATACTACTACCCTTGATAAATGGGATTCCATATCTAGTATTACCTTACCTAGGATCAACTCTGATCATCATCCAATTCTTGTCAGCTTCACCTCTAAGGGCTCAAAATCTCCCCTCCATTTTAAATTTAACAATTCTGGGGGTGAGGTTCCAGAATGTTCCAATATGAGAAAATATCTCTGGGTTGGTATGAGGAACCAAAATGATTATTTTTCTTGCATTGCTATATTAAAAATTTTGAAACAACAACTAAAGGTTTGGTGCTTCTCTAAACCAAAGAAGCATGACACAGACATATGCTCTTTAGAGAATGACCTCATTCGTATTCAAAGCTCCAACACCTGCTTTGATTTTTCTCTTGATCCCCAAACTAAAATTACTACTTCTTTGAAGCTTAAATCTCTTTTGAAGATGAAGGATAACATGCGGAAGCAAATCTTTAAAACCAAATGGATTTCATATGGGGATAGGAATACTAAATTTTACAATTCCCTTCAAAGAATCAGGAAGATTTGCAGGCCCCTTGCCTTTCTTAAAGTTGATGAAACTCTTTTTGACACTGAATATGCCATTTCTAATCATGTTTTTTATTACATTCACAATTTATTTAATGGTCCATAGGTTAGTAAGGAACTTCTTCCTGACATCATTCCTAGTATGGTCATAGATGAGGACAATTATCATCTCTTAAGCCTACCTATGGATCATGAAATCCGGTCCACTGTTTTCAGTCTCAACCCTAACAGTGCCTTGAGTCCTGATAGTTTCAACAATGGCTTTTCCAACAATAATGGGATCTAATCCATGTGGATGTTTGTAATTTGGTTAAATCCTTCTTCTCCACTGGTCTTCTTCCTCATGGGTTAAATTCTAAATTCTTTACTCTTATCACTAAAGAGGAAAATGCTGCTGAGATTCATCTTTTCTGACCCATTTCTCTCATCAACACCATTTACAAAATTATGACCAAACTTCTTTTGAATAGACTCTCCTAAATCTCCAATAAAATTGTTTCTTGGAACCAATTTGGTTTTATCAAAGGAAGAACTATTCATGATTGCATCTGCCTTGCCTCTGAATGTATGAATACGCTTAATAAAGTTTCTATATGATGTAGTCTGGCCATTAAGTTGGACATCAGGAAAGCTTTTGACACCATGGACGGGAACATAATTTCAAAGGTTCTTAAGAATTCTGGGTTTAATGACTCTTTTACTACCATGATCCACACCTTATTCAATTCGGATTCCATCTCCGTGCTGTTCAATGGGTCCCCTAAAGGTTTTTTCAAATAAACCAAGGGGGTTGGGGAAGGTGACCCCCTATCTTCCATTCTTTTTTCTATTGTTGTGGATTATTTAAGTAGGCTCCATTCGAACCATGTGAATCAAAACAAAATCAATCCCATTCAGGCCTCTAGAAACTTAAATGTTCCCACCCACCTTTTATATGCTGATGATTTAATTTTATTTTTAAAGGGTGACAAAAAGAACATTAAAAATCTAAAAAGTGCCCTGGAACATTATGAAGATGTTTCGGGTCAAGCGATAAGTTGGAAAAAATCTTTTGTTTTCTTTGGGATATTTTTTTCCCCAAACATAAAAAGTCACATCATTGATTACCTAGGAATCAAATAAGGCTCTTTCCCTTTCAATTTTTTGCGTGTTCATATTTTTTGGGGAAGGCCTAAATCTAGTTATTTTCATAGCATTGTTGATCATATAATCAATCAAATTTCATCATGGAAGGGTAAGTCCCTTTATATGGCAGGCAGAGATTGTCTTGTTAAGTCTACAATTGATTCAATATGGTTTATTCGATGATGTTTTACACTTGGCCTTCTAGTATTCTCAAGAAAATCAATTCCTGCATTAAAAATTTTGTTTGGTCCGTTAGTACAATTGAAAGAAAACATGTCACCATTCCTTAGGCCACATGCTGTAAACCCCTTGATAAAGGTGGCCTTGGAATTAAGAATCTGAAGTTCTTTAATGGATCGCTTCAAGCCAGAATTACTTGGAATTTGATTCATAGAACCTCTAATTCCATGACCTTTCTTAAGAAAAGATTTGTCACCAAGCTTCGGAATGGTAAATTGGGTTACATCACTTCTTCTATCTAGCTATACAATAGGCATTCTTACCTTAAAATCATGAGCAATTCTAGATGGATGGTTAGTGCTGATTCCTCTATGAATTTTTGGCAAGAAAACTGGACCGATGTTCCTTTAATCTCCATGCTAACTTCCACCACTACTCCTATGAACAACAACTACACTATAAGTTTGGTTTTTAACTCTCATGACATCATCCTTCCAACCCACATCAGTCACATCATTGACAATTATCATTTTTCGGATATTGATGACTTTCTCATTTGGGAACCTGCTCTAAATGGTGTCATGTATTCTAAAAACGTTTACAAAAACAATTTTAGTAACTCTAATTGTAGATTTTTTTGGTTGAAAGATTTTAGAAAACCTTGGATCAAGCCCCCGAGGCTCTCTCTCATTTGGAGTGTTGCTCCTGATAGGGTCCTCACTGATGTGTGTCTTCAATATTTTGGGATTTATCTTTGCTCTAGATGTCACCTGTGCAACCAACATCATGAGGATGATAATCATTTTTTCTTGTCTTGTGCTACAGCTGCAGCTCTTTGGAATTACATTTCTAACATTTTTGGTTGCATATGGCCTCTTCTTGCTTCTATTAGCTCTCAACTTCAATACTGTGTGATTTGGGATGCTTCCAAGCAAATCAGGAATCTATTTCTGGCTGCGGTGGTAGAGCTCCTGCATGTGATCTTGTATGATAGAAATAATTTCATTCATAATAATTGCTCTTTCAATCTCATTATAGGTAAAACGCGTATTCTCATTGCCATCAATGATGCTGACTCTCTTTAGAAGGATAATTGTGACAACTCTGTTGGTGATTTTTAGATCCTCTGCCGGCTTCGAATTTCGGGATCTTATATGCTACCCCGACGTACCTTTGAGGTCTTCTGGCAAGCCCCGCTTCCAGGATGGATCAAAGTGAATGTCGATGGCGCCTCTAGAGGAAACCCGAGTCCGGCAGGCTGTGGTGCTATCATCAGAGTTTTTCTTGGAAAATGCCTTGGTTTCTTCTTTGTTGGATATGATACGGCATCGGATTTGGAAGCTGAAATGCTGGGAGTCATTCATGCTGTGGATTTTACCAAGAAAAATGGTTGGTGCAACCTGTGGATTGAATGTGATTCAACCACGGTTGTCCAAGATATCTGGAAAGGGGTGGTGCACCTTGCTTGGCCTCTTACCTCTTTTTGGATGAAATGTCTTGACTCGCTCGTGGATCTCAACTACATTGCCACTCATATCTTCCGAGAAGCGAACATGGTTGTCGATAGTCTTTCCAATAAGGGAGTCAATAAGGTTTTTACTTGGTTGGATGATTTTCCTGACGAATCACTCCCTTTTTTCCAAAAGGATTATAATAAGATTCCATCTTTCAGACTTTTTAACTCCCTTCCTTTTTGATCAATAAATTGTGTCTTGGTCTTTTACTGAGGCACCACCTCTTAAAAAAATTCACTAAAAAAAGTAAACATGAAAATACAAGAGAAATTGGTTATAATTTCCCCTAAATTGGGAATGAATATAGTATAATGAAATTATATATTTTATAGATAATAGAAAATTTGATGCCTCTCTCATTTGGAAAACTCTACAAATGGTTGTATCCTATTGAATTGTTGGTAACAACAACAAACACACAACAATATTCTCAATTTCCTATCTCATAATTATATCATACCACCAATAAATCTCTTTTCATTAAATAAATCAGTCATCAAGATCTTCTATGAAATACATAGACTGAATATGCCACATCAAACTGGGTAGTAGACCCATGACCAACTCAACATTCGTGTAGCTTTTCAAGCTCAAGCAGTGATAAATCGAAAACTACTCTAGTGAATAGATCAAACATCCATGAATGAATTATAATAATGTAACCTAAAAGATAAAACACTAGTGATATGATACGATGCTTGACATCATATAATCGTTATTAGATCTGTAATCCAAAGAAGTTCCAATCAAGATCCCAATACTTTGTAGAGACAAAGATAAGTTTTTTTGGAAACAAAGATTGAATCACTTAGAACAGAATCACTTGAGTGACCTTGAAAATTCACATTCTTCGAGGGTTTTGTGATACTAGTGTCCAAGAGTTATTTAGAATCAATTGTATAACTATGTATTGACATCCCCTCCTTTAGGGAATTTTGGGTTTTAAATGTAGATAACCCACTACATTGGTCTTCTCTCAATGTAGATGGGATATGTAGAATATATCCCACTCTAATGATGTCTAATGATTGGTAATGTGACTAGTACCAGATCAAAAATATATTATGACTCTTTTATATTTGACTTCAAATGGATCAACATTATTACAATATATATCCTATCAATATAAAACATGAAAAAAAATATTATGAATTAAGTACCTCATATAGAAATTTAAAACAACAAAAATAAAAAATAAAAAAATATACATTACTAAATTTTAAATAAAATATATTTTCAAAATTAACATCCCAAACAAAAAATGAATTCCTATCCAAAACATAAATTACAAGATATCCAAAATATATATATCTATATTCAGAATAATTGTATGAAAAAAATAATACATATATTTCATTCATTTTTTAGGAAATGAATACACAAGTAATTATTGATAAATAAATTCAATTAAGAACATATAAATTTCAAGTTTATTTTCAAATTAATGAGAAAAAACTGTGATTGAATTATTTTATTCAACTAAATATATATATATATATTTTTTTGTTTTACCAAGAATATTAACATGAAATTGGGGAATATTTATTATTTTTTAAATGTGTTGTGTAATTACAATTATCTTCCAATATGTGTACAGAGTGATGTTGCACATTTACTGGTTGTTACCCAGGCCATAGTAAGATCAATTATCCATTCTATTTTACTTTTTGTAGGCATGTAAACGATGTTGTGTGTATTTGTTCCACATAAAGCAGCTAATGGACGTCAAAAACCGAATTATATAATGAATAGGTTGATCTAGGGATGATCATATGATACATGAAGTTGGTTTCAATAAATTAATTAAAAATTCATGGCATATTGAGATTAGCTTAATTATTTCATTCTTTTCATGCTTAATATTTTTATCAATTAACAAGAACAATCACTCAAACTTCCATGTGATATATTGATACCCTAATTACCTCCTTATAATATCTACAAGTCCTAGTATGGTATCTTTTTTGAGTTATACTTGGAAGATTCAATTAGTTGTATGTGATTTAATTATGTATCTTCCTCTTAAGATACTATCATTCATCAAACAAGTAAGGCCTCTATTATGTGCATTGTTTGTAATTCCACACTCTCTCCATCATTCAAACCTCTCAAATCATATGCATAGTTGTCAATCCTGTTCAGAATAGTAACAAGAGGAAGATTAATTCAAGAAAAAAAATATAATCCATAATAACATATCACCTAATCCCCACTATGAGTTCCTATAAATATACTCAAATTAAAATAATTAATAAGAAAAATCATTTCTATTTTGATATGTGAATGTAACTTTATCCAATGGTTTGGTATCCCAGATCCATTACTCTAAAATTTCCTATGAAATATTCATCCACCTCTTTAGTATAGTGTATAAACCTTTTGTAATTCATAATCAATTCCATGACCAATACATGTTATGAGTCATGTGATTTGATATCTCTACATGGTTTTTTTACAATTCATTAGTTATGTTACACTATACATTCCCACATGGAAAATCCTCTCTCAGAATTGATTGGATACCATATTAATATCTTGTTAATGCATTTCCCAATTTGTTTAGACATTAATGTACAAGGAATAATTTTTTAAACAGAAGATATACATCTAATCCAAGTGGATCCATAATTTATTAACGAATCCCATTACTTGGTCTCATTTTATTATTCATATAATAATAAGATGATATTGTTATTTCATTTTTCCATGTTTCATGAACAATTCTTAAATACTAATAGTATCATATTTCTAAACTGTAACAATTCTATAAAACCTACCCCTAAGACTCCATTAATGTAGTTTACGATAGGTTTTTAGGATTTGATTAACCACTGGAGGATATTTTGATCGGTCCTCATATTATGCTGGCATAAAGATGTAATCATGGAGGATTATAAAAATTACATTGATTTTGGAACCACCTTATGGTCTATCCTTGATGAATTGGAAAGGTTTTCATAACTTCAAGTGCTGAAAATTTCAAATTTAAAAAAACATACAGTTTCAAAAGGCTTGATACATTCTATTGAAAATATAGAACAATGTTTGGTGTGGATATGATGTTGATTCAGTAATGTCTTCTTATATTTTGTGTTGATATGACATTGATTGGAGTATGTAGTTGTAAGAAATATTGTATCTCACAATTTCACGATAATTATTTGAAGTGGTTCCAACATTATATTTTAGGTTTAATGTTGAAATGGAATTTTTATTTATAGTCATATTTTAAATGATTTACTCTCAAAATGATGAATGTGATATTAGATTTTTGTGGAAATGTACTCTAAGGATCACATGCGAGGAAATATTCGATCATTCTTATTATCCAGGGTAGGATCATACTAAGATAGAAATGTGATTACACGTAAAATTGATATCTAAACATTTATTTATTTATAATAAAATCTTAGTATATTAAATTCAAGGAGAATCTTGGTTGGTATAACCTATGTTAAATAGTAAAAACCTATATAACCTTTTAGAGTTTTAAAATATTTATTTAGAAACTCTCTTCCTACAATAAAATTAGATCAAACCATTATCCAATTAATACCAATTGAATCAAATATCAAATTGAATATTTAATTATAAAAAATAAATAAATGAATGACCCAAATTATGTTATTTTTATAAAATCTACCAAAAGAAAAAAATATTTAAAATATTAGAAAAAAGACTCAACACTAATGAAAAATTACATAAAAGAAATGACATGATTTTGATAATAAAATTCCACCACACATTATTGATTAATTATAAATATCTCATTTCATGGAGTATGTTTTAAAAATAATCTATCTTATCTCAAGTTTGATATTTAGGTCACATATGAATAAAAGAACTAAAATTATTTATTTCCCTCTAAAATATTGCATCTTCTTTCATTTTTATTTGATATAAACCTTCCATCCAAAGGCAGTCATCCATGTGGATTTCTCAAATAAGTCCTTAGAAAATGAATGGAAGGATATGATGGTAGGTCTATCTCCTCACACCTCATTGGGGTAATTATTTTATACTATAGGAAACTCTTATAAATTTAAGAAATATTCGTGAATCCTTCATTAAATCAGATATATGGATGTGGTCACCAGAATGATAACAATATTTAGCATTTGTTGATGTTAGAATCATCTGTATGTATCTAAGGTTCTTATTCGATAGAGGCATCTATATGTATCAAATGATCTCTACTAAAGATACCATTTTTATAGATATATTTTATATTCTTATATCATTTATTTTTTGAGATGATATTTTTCAGACACATAAATGGGTTATTGTCAATTTAAAGTCATTCAATAACATGAAAATTGTTTTTATATTAGGATTGGGGCCATTATATAGTCTTCTTATAGATCATTGTGAAAGGAATTAGAACCCACATAGGTTGGTTCCACTTGACCGGACACATCATAAATATTAAGGTATTGTGACAAGGACCAAACCATACAGTCTAATTTCATGTGACAAATATTTTTAGGTGAAAGGTTCCAAGTCAATAGTAATTGTGGTACTTATATTGAAGTATCCAGATGGGAATGAAAGAGATGTCGTCTCCCATGAGGGTTATAATATTATTTGTAATTTTGTAACAACCCAATGTTTTATCAATGAAATTCTCTTTTTATAATTATGAATTGTTGTATAATCATGTAAAATTACATATATGACATAATAAAAACTATATAAATGATGAATGACTAATCCAAAAGTAATCTCTAAATGTTAAAGAACATATACCAATGAAATAGTAACATGACCTTTGGAATACTAATTTAAATCTTATGAATAGTAAATCAACCAAATGAATAGTAACATTGCTAATGAATCTATAAATAAAATTTAACAATCTTATAAGTGAATATACGATATAAATATATCATAGTATAAGTATGTAAATATTATAAAAATTATGATTGAAGTGTTGATATTTTTTGTAGGTCATGTATATTTAATTACAATATTATGAATAAGTTAATAATTTAAAATATAATTTATTTTCACAAAATTCAATAATAAATAAGTATTTTGATGACTTATTATTATAAAAGAAAATTATGAGACCTTAATTAATTTTTCAAAGTGTCAGAAAAGTAGTTTTAATTTTAAAATTTATATTTTTCAGTTAAATTGGGATTTTTATTAGAAATTAAATTTCATGTATTTTGAAAATTATTTTTATAAAATGGAGTAAAGTTTTTAAATTATACATGTCAAAAATGTTTTTGGTGAATATTTTGGATTTTTCTAAAATAATTAAATTTTCGTGAATAGTAAAATATGATATTTTATGAGAAATGCTAAATAAATGTATTTTTGCATCATGCTTGAGTCATGGATGTTTTAAATGACCTTTGGTTTGAAATAACATTCCCTATTGAAATTTTTGAAAAGAATATATTTTATTCATATTCTTGAGTTGAAATATTAAACTAATGATTAAAATAAAGGGAAATCCCTCCTCTCATCCTGTTTAAATGCCACCCCTCTTTACCTCATCTCCCCACATTTCTAAAAACATATGATTAGTCCAAATTATGCTAAAGTATCTCCCTATTACCCTATACCACTTCCATGAGATATTGGTATCATAAAAATACCAAAACCACTCCCATAAAAAGGATATCAAGGAATATATATTCAAAAATAAAATTCATATTTTCAGTTCTATATTTTCATTCCACGTTCCATTGTTTTATTTTCCATCCTCACCTATCATAATACAGATGTAATTACAAAACTATTAACATACAGGTAATAATATTTTTTTTATGATAATGGAATAATTCATCGTTTTCCATCCTTTATACTCCTATTATTCAAGAAATGAAAACACCATCCTAGATGTGTTTATTTATCACATTCAAGGAAGACGGGTTTTCAATTTCTATTACCGTCTTCAATTATGGTAATGAAACTATTTTAAATATTGAATCAGAAAGTAATATATTTATTATTTCATATTTTACATTTCTTTAAAACAATTTCCACATGATATTAATTTATAAATAAAATGTGTTAGATATGATCAAAAACTTCTAATTAACCAAAAGAGTAATCATTAAAGTTTAATAAAATGATTCATATTTTCTCAAAATAAGAAAATGAATTTTATATCTATGTAATATTCTTGATGTTCATTAAGAACATATAACCTCAATTCTTGTCAACCATTATCATATTACATGTTTATACATACATGTATATATGTAAACTGATCATGAAAACCGAGGAAACAAACGCTCATAAACAATGAAATAGAACATATTTACCCATTAAAAAACACCATGAAGGAACTTAATAAGTTTATAAAAATTCAATTAAATTTATAATAGGTTATTTAATTATTAATTAATTAACCTAATTTTATTATACATGTCATTATGGTCAAGTTAAGAAAACCTTTAGACTCAATGTTTGAGATCCAACCCGAACCTCCATTATTTCTATAGGTTATTTTAACATTATTTTTACCTAAAAGAAGTTATTTATTATTTCTATTCACATCTTATGAAAGATTTTTATATGATCCAAAATCTTTTTTCAAGATCCATCAATCATTATATTTTTGGGATATATATGTTTTTAAATGATACCCTCCACAATTATACCAGATTAGCATGCCTGTTTTAAGGGAACACCCAAATTATTACCCAATTTAAAGTGTACTCAATCATTTATTTTAAGGAAAAATTGTTTTTATAAAATCATCCTTTTTATTATGAAAAAATTCTCGGTTCACTTCTAGTTTTTTATAAAATATTATTTATTTTTTAATTTTAAAATCTCTTTTGTATCTTGCATAAAACCGCACTAAAATGTTTTAATTATAAAATTTCTTAAATACTATTGTTACCTATTGTCAATTATATTTGACAACACATACCATGATATATGAATAATTTCTCTAATGAAGGTCCATGTATGTTTTAATTACTTTATTTCATGGACACTTTTATGATATTCCCATTTATTATTCTTGTTGGAATGATTATTATACCCATTTCTTTCTATAGGTACCCATATACATATGTATGATTTATTATGTATGATTCTTTGTGTGAATGAAATATTCATGATCATGTTATGATGGGTGCTCCCAGATTGATATCCTATTCATTGGGAAAATATTAGTCTCATGAGACATTGTGTGCAACAGTCTTAGCGGCTAGTCTTGAATCATGCTACCATGTGAAACAGTCTTGGGGTTTAAGCTTGACTTGTACTCCTGTATGTGTAGTGAGCCTTGACTCATGATAAAGTCAGGTTTTATGTTTCTACCACTTTACTATGGCTACAATTTTATATGATCCCATGTTTTTATTTAATGAATCCATATTTTCCAGGAATTTTTATATCATTATGTCATATCTTCTAACCCATGTAAAAAATCTTTATTCTTATTATTATTTACTTATTTGGATTTTTAGCTCATCTCGTTGTTCATGTTATCCCCAGGTTATCTTATAAATATGAATCAGAACAATATAAGTTAAGATATATTTATGCATATTGAATTTTTTTTATTTTGCCCCATGGTTTCAATTTTATATACCTAGCCTTTCAGGACACTCGAAATTATGATCAATAGGAAGTAATATAATGATTTATTATTATTAAAATGATTTTATGATATGTGTAAAAGGATATGGTTGTTATAGTTGGTATTATAGGATGGTCTAGTTAGTTTTTTTGGACTTGGAATATATAACTTTTTTAAGAACATTGGGGATGAGACTAAGTATATGAAAACATCACTTAATTTTGGTATGTATAGAGTAAGTGGTTTATTAAGAAAATACATCCATGTCTATATATGGACAGGTGGATGTGGAACTGGAATAGATGTATCTAGGGGTCAAACCTGAAAACACCACTTTGGAGCTCACCTATAATGTGAATTGGTGCATGACAATGAGACTTTATACACTTCTATTTTCACACTCCAAGAGGATATGCTTTGGTAAATTCCATAGCTCATTATTAACCATTATTATGGGAACACAAAAAGCCCATAAGTATATGTGATAATAAATAGATCATGAATAAACAAGATTTAAACCTACAGAATCAGAATTTGGACATAATTTTCCTTTAATAGTTTATCCTTTTCTGTTTAAAGTTTACTTTTTGTGCTTATTATATAACAATACAAACCCACAACTATTTATAGCTTAGAATGTGAATTGAAATTTTGAGGGAAAGTTTTCTTTAAGGGAGAAAGAATGTAATGACCTACAATTTTATCAATGAAATTACATTATTATTATTATATATTATATTATAATTATGTAAAATTACATATAGAACACAATACAAACCTTATAAATGAATAATTAGTAAAATAAATTGTATCTCTAGAAGATAAGGAACATATACCGATGAAATTGTAACATGATATTTGGGATTGTAACATGACCCTTCTGAATATTAATTTGACAAATTGAATAGTAACATCTCTATTGAATGTATAAATTAAATTTACCAATCTTATAAGTGAAAATATGATATAAATATATCGTAGTATAAGTATGTACATATTTTAATGATTATTAAATAATTGTTGGTATTTTTTTGTAATTCATGTATATTTAATTATAATTATATGATTAAATTAATAATTTAAAAGATATTTTTTCCATAAATAAGTTTTATTACGAATTATTATTATAATATAATTTAATGAGACATTAATTTATTTTATAAAGTGTTAGAAAAGAAATTTTAATTTTAAAATCAACATTTTTGAAGTAAAATATTATTTAAAATAAAAATAAAATTTAACTTATTTAGAAAATTGTTTTTACAAAATGGAGTTAATTTTTTAATTATACACATCAAAATATTGTTGGGGTTAATTTTAGTGATTTCCTAAAATACATAAATTTTGAGTGAATATTAAAAAACTATAATTTTTGATAAATTCTAAATAAATGAGTTCCTACATCATGATTGAGTCATGGATGATGTAAATAGCCTTTGGTTAAAACTAAATTTCTCTATTTAGTGTTTGTGGTCATAGGAATGATTACTATTCATAGGATTGATAAAAAATATTAAACTATTAATTAAAATATGGAGAAATCCCTCTTATCCTTCATGATAAATACCACCCCTCCTTACCTCCTCTCCTGAAACCTATCAATCATTTTGCCTAGTCAAAATTAAGATAAAATCTCTCCCTAATTCCCTATTACACGTCTATAAGCTCTTGTCCACATAAAAATCCCAAGACCTCTCCTTTAAATAGGCTCTCAAGGATGATATATTCAAGAGTTAATATATCTTTTCATTTCATTTATTTTCTTTTCATGTTCATTTGTTTTTCTTTTCATTCGTCACCCATCCTCATCAAAATGTTATGAGAACTCCATTAAACTAAATGTACTATAATTTTTTTTCTGATAATAGTATAATTCAACATCATCTCTCCTCTCCCAACCATTTATGCTAGAAATTAATACACCATCTGGGATGTGTTAATTTATCACAATCAAGGATAATGTGTTTTTAATTTCTATTACCATCGTAAATTAGGGCCATGAAACCAATTTTATTATTGAAAGGGAAAATAATATTATTAATATGCCTAATGTGATGTTCTAGAATATTTTTTACACATTATATTAATTTATAAATTATTATGTGTTCGATGTGAACAAAAATTGCCCTTTTACCAAAACAGTTATCATAAATGTATTATATAATGACTCATCTTCACTCAAATTAACCAAATAAATTTAAAACCATGTAATCTACTAGATTTTCACTAAAAGCATATTATATCATCTTTAGAAAACCATTCTCATAGGAATTTTTTATTTGTACATGTAAATAAATAAATCAATCATGAAAACCAACGAAAAATACGCTCCTATTCAATGAAATTGAACCTCTTAACCCATCAAAAATCCCATTTAAGAAATAAATAAGATTATAATAAGTAAATTACATGTAGAAAAGGTTTTTTATATATTAATTAATGAACCAAATTATATTATTAAGTAAATTAAGATCCAGTGAGGAACGCCATTAGACATAAGTTAAAGGATCCTACGAGAACCACCATTATTCCTTCTAGTTGTTCTATCATTATTTTTACCCAAATGAAGTTATACATTATTTTTTATTGAAATATTATAAATGTTGTTTATATTTTCCAAAATCATGTATCATGATCTATTCATCATTCTCATTCAGGGATATATATGTTTTTAAATTATTCCCTCACTAATTATTTCCGATAAGCAAGCCCATTTTAATGGAATATCACAAATTATTACCCTATTTTACATGCACACTATCATCTATTTGAAGAAATAATTGTTTTTATAAAATCATTACACTTATTATGAAAACCATATTGGTTCACTTCTAGTTTTATATAAATGATTATTCTGTTTTGTATTTTAAATGCACTTCAGTATTTTCTTTAAAACTACAATAAACTTTTTTAATACTACTATCCATCAAATACTTTTCTTACATGTTGTCACATCTATTTAAAATCACGTAACAATACATTTAAATATTTTACCTTAAAAATTTCCATGTATGTTTTAATTCCTTCCTTTCATGTAAACATTTATGATATGCCCATTTATTATTCCTTATGACTAGATTATGATACCCATTTCTTTCCATGGTTACCTTTGTGTTTATATATGATTTATTATGTATGATTATTTATGTGGAAAAAATATTAACAAACATGTTATGATGGGTTCAACTAGAAATATGTCCAATGCATTGGGGAATGTTTATTATAATGAGACATTATGTGCAATAGTCTTGGCGGTTAGCCTGGACTCATGTTACCCGGTGCAACAGTCTTGGTGGATAACCTTGACATCTGATCCTCTATGTGTAGTGAGTCTTAAATCATGATAAAGTCATGTTTTATGTTTCTAACACATTATAATGACCCCATTTTTATATGTTTTGAATCCATATGTTCCATTCTTTTTATATCATTATATCATGCCTTCTAACCCATGTGCTAAATCATTATTCTTATGTTTCTTCCCTTAATAGGATTTTTACCTCATCCCTTAGTTAATGTCATCCCAAGATTATCCTATAAATATAAAGGAGAAAAAAAATATCTTAGGATATATTTTTAATATTAAATAAATAAATGTGGTATTTATTACCATGTTTTTAGTTTTATGTACCTATTCTTCCATGATAATATACATTATCAACCATTCCATGTAATATGAAGCTTTATAATTCTTAAAATCATGTAATTATATATGTAAAAGTCCAGTGTAGCTATAAATGTTCCCTAATAAGGATGAATATGAAAAATTCATGAAAGGAATATAGCCTTTCAAGATAGATGCAACCCTACTAGGGACATGGAATAGATGAAATTAGGGTGAATATTGGGTTTTGGGTTTGGGTTTCAGGGAGGCTTCCAACATATCCTAGTAATTCAAGAATCAAAGCCCACATAGTTATGTGGGATGGATATTACACCTAATTGGAGTAAAATGATTTGTTTACATGGTTTGGGCCTATACTTATGTGTGAGGCCCAATAGTTAACATGGTTAAGGATTATATTTAAGGAGGAGGCCCAAATAATGTGAAATGGTTAGCGATTATACCTAAGGAGGAGGCCTCAAGGATACAAGAGGAAGATTAATAAGGAAAGCATCTTTACTAAATGGGTATATGATCATGTATATGTCATGATCATTTCTAACCTATAATAAAATGTGAGTCATGATCAATGAGAGAAACTAGTGGAATTCAAGGATCTAAAAATCCAGATAAACCACATCATCAATTGGTAGACGAGGCTGAGGTGATGGGAGAGAGAAAGGGATCTAGCACCCATCTCTTCTCTTATTTTTCGTAACTATAATAATCAAATATTATCACCTATCGGGCTATAAACCATCAAGTAATTCTAGTGTCTTACTTTAGGAGGGATTCACTTTTCACGATTCTAAGGAAGATAGGATGATACAACATTATCCCTTAAAAGGAAAGCCAAGTGTTACTGACCCCTTTACCATATGAAAAGGGGAGTCCCATAATATTACCTCTTAGTATGGGACCCTATTTACCATGGGATTGTATAAATGATAACATTATAAGGATCCCCCATGTTAATGAGGTTACCAATAGGATCTCAGTTAGCTTTTGAATGTATGAAGAAGAGGAAACCATTGTGGTCCATTTACATTGATCATACATATCTTGTGGATTTAGGAGAGGCCTTAGCCTAGATTTTTTTTAAATGGTTCAAGTTGGTTGTATCACAATGGTTGGATTGAGTAGGGGATAATTAAAACTCATAGAAATTTGTGTCTCCCAAAGGGTATGAGTTGTGTTTTTTGCGATGGGTGGTTTGAAAAGGGGGATCCTTACTTAGGGTTCTTCATAAAGAGCCATGGTTGTATCTCAGAGCATTATGAGGGGGTGATGGAGAGGGTTTGTTATACAGTTTCAAAAGGTGTTGAAGGAAGGATGATATATTCATATAAGTGTACTGAGACTGAAGGACACCACCATACAAGAAGTTTTCTATATGGGACATTGATTTAAAAATATTTCATTCTCTTGAAGTTTGTGCAATAGGTTTCTGTAGAGGGAACCTCTAGGCTGATAGTCAGCCCACAAAGGATTTTTTTATATAGAATAATCTTTATACCCTCTTTAATGTTTGATATGTTGTAGATTTATACCTACTGAAATCTATCACTTAGACTATCTAACACACAAAATCCACTCTCGAGATCTTCCACAAAAAATTTCAAACACAAATTCTGTATGATGGGGGTTTTATATGGGTATGGATATAACTGACCAACTAAGGATGAATAAGTATTTTTGGTTTATAGGTGTCCACATCACCTCACAATGGGAATTTTTGTTTGTGGGGCAGGAGGCCTAATAAATAGGCCTCACCTGAAAAAAAAAGTCTTCTTAAAGGTGACTTGAAGAGACATTTCACCGTGAAAAAAAATTAGTTTTTTGATGATTTAAAAAATATTTCTCTCCAACAAAAAAAATAATTTGTTTTGGATTTGAAAAGTATGTCTCTCCAGAAAAATAAAAATTATTTTTTGGGAATTTTTTTAGTGAGGGTGTTTTGGTACATGGTGGAGGTGCTTTGAGAAGCAGTGACTCGTATAGAGAGAATCCCTTGCAGACAATGATGGTCCTTTGATGAACATGTTAATGTACCCTTTTTAATATTAACAAACTAAACTCGTGTCATATTTTTTAACCTAAAAATACATCTAATATTCCATGAAAACATTTGTAGACAAAACAAAATTCCCCCATTAGAATGGTGTCTGATCGGTATAAAGATGGGTCTATTATGAGGAAAAATTTGATCTGGTTGAATTCTTTACGGAATGAATTTTGGGATATTATTGGACATAGATAAGGAAGCACACCTATAAAATGTATCATACCTGACTAATTTTTTAACTTATAAAATCTTGTTATTCTATGTTCGTTATGAGATTACTCCCTTAGCACATTTTTTTTATATTGATAAACCTTTTATACATAGAGAAAAATATTATTACTGAACTGGTATTTTATGATAACCATTTAATATACCTTCAGTTTAAATTATTACCATTCAATAGTAGGGTGTTATAAATAGCATATGAATCAAATTGTGATTCACATAGTGTCATATGTTCTTTTCAGTCTGAATAACACTATGGGTTTGACCATATTTTTTTGACTTATTGCACATTTTTTCTTTATATAGGGATCAAATAGATCCTTGCCAAAAAAAATTAAATGATGATCATGATTGAGAGGTGAACTTATATTGCCACAAATATTGAAATTGATATTCACCATCACTTCATCCCTAAAGAGGGTATCCTGAAGAGTCATCTTTCCTCGATGTTTTTGAATTATGCAGTGTTCAAAAAATTACTGCTATATAACATTGGGCTTTGATAAGATGCTACCATTCCTCTAGTTGATCAGAATCTTCTATCCTCTTGGTTTGAGGTTTCCTTGGATCATGATCAAGTGAAAATCTCTACTGTGGGATGCATCATTTTGGAATCAATTCAAGGGAAGGTTTTCATTCTGAATGGTTCCCTATGGACTCAAAGAAATCATATTAATTATGACATATCCTTCACGTCTTCAATTAAATATCACCCATATTTTATTATTCTCTCACAAAATAATCCTACTTGAGTATAGAGTTCAACGTTGGATTTTCAATCTAGAGGAATCTTTTCTGAATAATTTTATTGGGTGATCAGGGTGTGCCTGAATTTCAGGGAATTTTCGGATTGATTAGAGATCATGAACTTTTATTAGGTAACATGTATTTCTTAGTTTTTTGTATGTTCACCAAATGAGTTCATACCTGAATTGATAAGTCATGAATGTTTGATCACCCAAACCTTTCATTTAACATATGGTGAAGACAAGATCATCCAGTGGGATGTCTACCAAATATGACGAATACATGTTATTGGGAATATATATGATAAATTGTTTCTTATACCCAAAACCTAGGAACATACTGAATATGTTACTCAACTTTCAATAGATTTCATGACTATGATAGAGAATTCAATACGTCATCCTCTCCACAACTGTTGGATCATTCCATTCAATAACTGGATAAATCTAATTTTGTAATCAACTATCTTGAGTCTGAAAATTTGGTGTTCTCGGTCCCATACGACTAAAAAATCATGAAATTTTCCTAGTTCACACTTTCTCACTCTTCATGAATTCCATAATACAACATGGGGTTACAAGATCAACCTAGGCATGAGTCTATAATCTGGGATTGAAGGATTTTTCACCATGTTTCTTAGTGGATGGATTTTCCCATCTTGCAATTCCTATTCTGGTGTCATTGTCAACATCATGGTGATGGGGTCCATTTTTGTGAAGGGACAACCCATCAAACTAGTTATTCCCATAAGCGATGGTATTTATGGGTTAATCGGTCATATATAGTGGGGGAAATATCCATATCTATTTTTCATATCATTTCAATTTTTATATCGATGGTTTGTGGAACACCATTGGTGTTATGAATATTAGTACACTGAAATAATCCCTCATTCTACCATTATCCCTGCATTTCTCAACTTTTCAACTATGATCCCAGTATCCCTATGTATCAGATATTCTATTGAGTAGCTAAAATATCACTACTGATATTCTTTCACTTATTATTTTACACCCTCTAGAGAATTTGTAGATAATGGTTGAGGTTATATAGAAGAGATATCATACATCATCTCATTGTGAGATTGAATTATAACTGCTAGGTATATTGGATAACCATTTTTAAGCCTTATTATTCCTATATGTTTGAATAAAAATTTTGATTTCTATAACAGTTTGCATCCTTACCCCTCAGCAATATCAAAAAGGACCCAAACCTAGTCATCATTCTTTAATTATTTCTGATGATGATGCATGAGTAGTCGAGAAAATAAAATTTTAGTAACGCCTAGGAATGATTTTACTAACTTTTCATGGGGGTATGCCAAAATGTTGGAAAAATATTTTACCAGTGGGGTACTAGGGAAGCCAATATTACAGGTTCATAAACCATTGGCCTCTCCCAATTCATTGCATGTCATTCTAACATCACCATCTTCTGAAAGGTAAATATTTTCATCTTGATGTTATAATCATTTTGAGTGAGTTTCATCATAAAAAGAATCCTTTATTAGGGAGTTTTGTGGACCCCAAATTTATTACTAGAATTATTGGTAACCCTTTTGAGGTTGGACCTACTGGAAGAGTTTTTGAAATTCAACCGATCAATGCCAAACATGTCAGTTCAGTTTCTATGATTAAACAGGAGGTAGGGATGGGGGACATTCCCACTATAGTGTCATATTATTGGGGAATCTGTCCATAATGAATGTGTTATCAGATTATATACTCATAATAGTGGGTGAACATGGTTAGGATCTCATTCCTCTATTAAATATGAGGATATAGAAAAATGGCCTTGGCACAAATTTACACTACCATCACAGAGAGTTATTTGGTGAATATTTCTTACCAGATGAGTAGACTTTGTCACCTTTCACTTGGCCCGGGTGCATATAGTTTTGATTACCTACACATTCTAGTCCATATATATTAAATTCTCATCTCTTATGAGTATTTGGAGACCATTGAATGATATCTTATCTAGTTTCATCTTTCTAATAATCATTAAGAATCATTAAAATATGTCACTAATAAGATTCAACACATAGTGGTCTAACAATCCCGATTTTATGATCGTATGGTTCAATAAACTTTGGGGATTACAAAATATGACGTTCATGTATCCTAGATAAAGGCACATCCTTCATAAAAAATATGGGACTGGAATCCCTCAAAAATAAATTTCAATGGATAAAGGATTTCATTAAATAAATTCATATGTTAGATAAATCAGAGGCCCCATAGAGAACTGATCTTCTGTTGGACATTAATGGAATGATTTTGGAATTATCCAACCTACTAAATAAAGAAATTCACTTTTCTTTATAGTCATCTAATTTTTTTACCTTTCCAAAAAAAATTCAAGGAGAGTCTCTAGGATGTTAATTCTCATCCCAAAAAAATTAACAATTAATTTATATTTTGATGTTCTCAATTAGTTATCATTTTATTCCATTTTCCCCTTGAAATTTTAATATTAATTATATAGATTATTTTCTTTTCAATATGTCCACTTATTACCATATATAACTGTAACATCCCAAGTAAGTAATGAATAATAGATATTTTTATCCATGCCTATTAATGAATTAGATAGTGTTTTAGAGGCTTAAAATGAAAATAAATCCAATCTTAAGCATCAAATACACTAATATTTTTAAAAGATTGTTTTACTGCCTTTTGTGGAAAACCATCTTTAAATCTATCTTTTGACAATTTTATAAGCTATGTTTGTAAAAATAAACTTATTATTTATGATTGGGACATCAAAATTTACTTTGTGTGGATTTTTGGTATTTTTCCGATAAAGGTCATTTTTTAATGAATAGTGAAAACTGTTGTATTTTAAGTCAAAAACTCTTTTTAATATAATTTATTTATATGATTTGATTATCTTTTTAATTGGTTTTAAATTGAAAATAGAATATATTTTTACCATTAAATCCAATGGTGTTCATTGGAATCAATTTCACTTTGAAATCAGACTTAAACTACTGTCAATCTTTTGATACTTATTGTTCCATAAAAACACGCTATTTGCTCTGAAAGTGGTAATTAATTGTTAAATTAATTAATGTGACTTATATTATTTGAGTTTTGTAAAATAGACATCATTTTTTAATTCATAAAATAAAATATAGCTTAGGGTGAAGTTTTGGTATTTTTCTGCAAAACTTCAATTTTTGATGAATAGTGAAACCACTAAGTTGTAGTTAAAGAAACTGATTTTTCTTTTAAATGAAACTTTGTCACTTCTATGATTTGATTTTCAAAAATCCGACATACATGGTTGTCATTAAGAAGTAAAATGTCATTCAATGAGATTAAAATAATTTTTTGGTGAATAGTAACTTTTAAGTTCTTAATCGCGATTAGAGGTAATTAGTGTAGTTTAAGGTAAAAATAATGTTTTAATAATATGAGATGAGCCTGACACATGTCCTACCCTCATTGTATGTGTCATGGACGACCAGGAAAATCCATGAGTCAACTTGGGGACCCCATGGAGCCACATTTGTTGGGAAATGACATAAATAACTTTTTATTAAATGTTAAAGTAAAAATGACACAAACATGAGATGTTTTACTAAAACAATTTTTACATGGGGTTATACAAGTTAGCTTTTTGACTATAATTATTCATTAGAAATATAAAAATATTTAATACATCATAGTAGTTTTTCTATTATTTTTAGACATTAAATAAATTAAATTATTTATGACATCATGTTGATGCAATGATTACCTCATTAATAATGGATTTAAATAAAATGGAAAGATAATGTAAATTCTATGACCTACACATGTCCAAAACCTATTGTATGGGTGGAATTTGAACCCTTATCACCTTATCCTCGAAACACATCAATGTGGTACCATTAAAATCCGAAACTCATTCTAACATAATGTAACATTTTCTTACTTTCCAAGAGTGCCCCTCCTCTCCTCTTATAAAAGGACCCCACCTCTACCTCCTTACCCACACTCCCAAAGCCTTTGGCTCGGACAAACTCTGCCCATTTTGTCTCTCCACTTCTTTATATTACTCCTTGAAGCCTCATGTTGGGCAGAAGTCTTCCCCAGGAAGCCTTTGAGCTCAAATCTAGGAGAGTTACCCGATTTTGAGGTAATGTGTTCACTTGTGTTCTTCTGTTTTATTTTGCTTCTCCAACCCCCTAAACTCTTTTTATTCATTTATTTTGTAACAAATACAGTATCTTAAATATACTAGGATGTTGTTATAATAATAATTAGACCTAAACTTACACACATCTACATCTAATGGTTAAAGAACATACTGTTTCTGTGGATGGCGAATTTCTGCCTCCCGAAACGATGATTGTTCACCACTCATATAACACCTCCAAAGGTGGCCTTTAAGATGTCACTATATTTATATATGATATATATTATGTTTATGTTTTCCTTATGATTCTTTATTTTTCATTTGTGTTATAACTTTATGGTTTCCATTGTGGGTAAACACGATAATTTCATTTTAGGAAGTGCGGACTACCGCCCCCTCAAAGTGATTTGATTCGTTAATGCCATATGTGGGACGTATAAAGGATGGATTTAAAGTTATTATATAATATGCTATACTGGAATTATAATATACCTCTATATCATTATTATTTCTTTCCATTAATTTATGATATAGAAATGAAAGTAGCGTTCATGCGTACGTACGGCTTACCGTCTCCATGAACAGTGCATTTCATTTCTTATCCCCAAATGTAATGTACTATTTTAAGTACATATATATAATGGATATATATGATGTATGTTACATCTAAATGGTTAATATAATTCTGGAATTAAAATATACATTCCTCTCATTCAGTTCTAATTCCATTAATATGACATAGAAATGAATGTAGTGTTGATGTGTACGTACGGCTTACGGTCTCTATGAACGGTGCATTTCATTTATTACCTCTAAATGATTATGTGATATTATAAATACATGTATATGATGGATATATATGATATATATGATATCCAAATCAGGAATGTCATTCTGGATATAAAGAACCTTTGACCACATGAACAACATGTAATTGTAAGAAGTCCACTTTCGACTTAAGAACCAAATATCGAAAAAACAATCATTATTAACATAATGATTACATAATGTTTATAACATGGAAATAAGTATTATAAAAGGAATAATAAGCTTGAAAATTTTTCTTAAGCAAGTATAAATTAACTCAAGTTTATTATTCAGGACGTTTAAGAATGATCGAGTCAAGTCGGGCCTGAGGTAAGGGACTTCGTCTCAATGTCCATTCATTGAGGCATATTTAGTTTTATACACAACTTTCTTTTATATGGTGTATAAACCCCGTTGACATTTAATTTTATACAAAAGTAATCTTTTTCCACGAAGCGTTTTACAAAACGACAAAAAGGAATGTTTCTTTTAACGTACGCGGTGACAACGACCTTTTCCGCCACCGCGAGTATTATTTGGTATTTGGCTTCCTGAACAAGCCGTAATGTTTTTTTAAATGAAATAAATACCATATAATATTTTATGTATTTTGGTATTGAAAATGATTTTTTTATAATGTATTTGTTATGTCAATATATTTATGAGATATATTGTGATCGGAATGTGGAAATGTTTTCTTTCCATTGTGTTTATTTTATGTCTTATGATTTTATAATGGTACTTTGACATTTGACGGGTGGTTACGTGATAAACCATATGAAGGGTGGTTCCATGAATACTAGGATGGGTGGTTACGTTATAAACTCCAATGCATTGGGTATGTAATTAGGCCGTATGGCTATTCCATTAAGTATGTATGGAAGTTGGCCGTATGGCTATTCCATTAAGTGATATGTGTGGAAGTCGACCGTATGGTTATTCCACTTAAGTATGTTTATGTCCCAAGTTACCTTTATATGTTATGTGATCTTTTTATGGGATTTATGGTAATCTTTTGGTTACAAAAGGGTATGTAATGATCTTTTATTCAGTGAAGAGTTTTTAATACTTCGTAAAGGTGAAAAGTACTACTTTGATAAAGTATACATGGTTTACTTGTTGTTTTGATAAACTAACAGTTTTCATTCTTTGTGTATCCCTTAGTGAGCTCTTTATTCTCACCCCAAGTTTTTTTGAAATGTTTTTCACAGGACCTAATGTGGAATAGGGTCAAGGATTGGATCAAGGGAAAGTCATGCTATTTAAAACTTGGAACTAGACATGTTTCTTTTTAAGAGTTTTTTTATTCTATGGAAACTTAGTAGAAGTGTCTACTTTGTAATCTTTTGAGATGTAGTAGTTATGTTCTAATTCTCTAAAACTCTACACCTAAAAAGGTCCTCAATGTGAATTATTCATTTACTTCAATATTAAGATATGTTTAAGGCCGGGTCTTTATAATAACATTCAATGACATTGGTTGGATAATGTTTTAAATTTGGTTGTATTTGGGTATTGTAGGAATTGAATAAGTTATTTAAGGATGAAAATATTTGATCGATACTTATGGGAGTAATTATCCCAAACTAGAATTGTATCCCATTATTATAACACTCTTTATATGGATCTTACCCATGTGCAAGGATATGGGGAATTTTATTCATTGAAATTTTCCCTGAAATGAAGAACATGTTTCAAAATATTCTATCTAGATTTAACAAATACATCAGACATGGTGTATTAACACATTTATGTGCTATGGTTTTGTGTTCCAAATAATTATACATGAATCAAATTATTTTGAATAGATGAAAATATACCTAATATATCATTTCATGAGGAAAAGACTTTTTATAATAAAAAATGAATATCAGGGGCCTATAAGCTCATATGAGCCTCTCTGAGTGTGTGAAACAAGTGGTAACATGGGGAATCATTTGAACCCATAGAGAAACACATGGTAGGGGAATGATGACGACATTTTTTCCCAATCAAATTTCATGAGGGGTTTTTCTGATTCCAATGAAAAATCATGGTCAGGTTTGTTGGCCATAACCAATGAATCCCTGAGAAATTATGGGTCCTCTATATAGATCTAAATCTTATATTTAGGAAGATGATTTTTATATTTCATCATACAATAGGTATAGAATAATGTGATCTTCCCAAGTCAATACCAGGAAAATTTTCAATGATCTAGCTCTTATGTCTGTAATAGGTCACATGGAATTGCTCATATGTTGCATAGTTTAATGTCATTATTTATGGAATCAAGAATTATATAGTTTAATGTAAAATGATGAGTATATGAACATCAAAATTTTACATAATTTAATGGGGACTTATGACAATTTTCACTAAATTTCAGTTGTCTTTGACAAAAAATATTGGTGATATAGTATTCTCGGGTAATCTAACTGAAAATGTTACATTATTATTCAAGAATGTATATGGGAGATTATATACAGAAATTTTGGGCTTTTTATATCCGAATAGTTATTTTGAAAAACTATGAAAGGAATGACAGTTGACCATATTCGAAAAGGAGATTTCCATAAATAATTTGTTAGGGCCATGCAGAGATTGAAGAGGTATCTACAAAGAATGAATTCATGTCTTCTTGACTTTCTTTTTAAAGGTGGTTTATGAAGATCCAAACAAGGGAATTTTATGCATAGTCAAAAAAAATATGTTCTAACGAAACTAAATTTCATCTACCATTAGCCTGGGAAATCTTATGGAGATTCATATTATTCTAGATACAGAGTTTAATTTGTGTATGTAATGTGCCTGACTATGAATGGAATGTTTTATGACGAAACTACTCCAGAATGTGGAGAAATTATCATAGACTAGTGTGTACCATACATAGGTAAATGAAATATTTTTTCATGTGGTTGGGTCGAAGATATAGGGTTCGGTATTCACTATGAATTTCATCAAAGTGAGAATCAACCAATTCATATTCCTAGAAAAATACTAAGGAGTGACCACAAAACATGTTAGAAATGTGGGTTTCCATTATAAAAAATATCCATAGTTGATTGAATTTTCATTTGTGGAAATATATTGTTTTAGTGGGAGAATGAAAGTATGAAGAGAACCCGTATTAGACCCTCCTATAAAGATCTAGCTCATATATGGAAGAGTGGGTAATTTTTATATTGTAGATGAAAAAATAATTATTGATCTTGTTGTTACTACATATCTCACAAATTTGACAATCAATCCCTAATTAGTTCTTGGAAAAATGGGTGGTGGGAGACTAATACACAACATAGTGGTCCTCTCGGGTGAGGTCCATATATGTCACTTAAGAGATGTCAATTATGTAGTTTAAGACCATTAATAAATGTAGTTCTATAATTCCATTTAAATTCGTGCATGAATGGCCTTGTTAACCCAGACATGAACTGACATTCCTGGATCTTTTGGGCGATCCATTTCCCAAAAAAATAGAAGCCCACATGATCTATGCGTGCTGTAAGAAAGAATGAATGTAAAACTTTTCTTTCAAATCCTAGAGGAGATTAAAATCAATGATAGATGATTTATGTATCGTTTTATGATTGGTTAAGGATGTATAATTAATGATTTTATAGAAATATCATAGGGGATAAAATCTAGTTGGAAATATCTCTTAATAAACATACAGTTTAGTGTAATGCAGTGAGGACCTTTCCCTTGTAGTTTTAGCATCATGCAGTAAGGATGTTTGTGACTTGGTAACATGGAAACAATGAGTGACATAAGGAATTTTCGATCAAGAATATTTAATCACTATTTATACATGTGGATGGTAATTATAAAGTACAATAATTGGAATTCTCATATCAAGAAAAGTGATGTGGGAAATGTTATACAAGAAATCACCAGAGACCATGCTCGAAAAGTGGGTTCATAGCATAATGATTTCATGGTGTATATAGATTTAAAAGGTATATATTGAGAAAAAATACAACTATGTGAATAGGCTATTAAGGTTTGTTTATGTAGGTAAAAACTAGGGTATGTTATACATGGTCATCATAATGGTGTTTGATGGAAACTGGCATTATTTTACCGATATCGAATGAAATGTTACGGAGATACGAGTTTTCCCCCAGATTAGTAGTATGATGCATGGAAGGAATTTGTTCGATTAAAAAGTAATCATTTGAACCAGAATTGGTCATAGAGTATGGACTCCATTCATAGATCATACTCATATATAGAGAAGGTGATATTATTATTTCCATGATGGGCTTTTGAATGAGGGAATAAAATTAAAATATCCTTCATAGTTCTTTCATTATACATAGGAAATGGGGTATTTTATAATTTCATGGGTGGGTACAGATCATAGGGTTTTAGAATCACTATATATCACATTTAGGTTAGAATCAGGCCTCATGTAGTTCAATAATAAATACTCCTTGTGAAGGTCAAACCCATACACATGAAGGGCACATTTTTATGTTCTGGATAAACCCGGGATTGGGGATCTAGGAATCATTAGGTATCATGTTATTAAGTGAATCATTCCACTTTTATATTGTTAAAAATGTGTGGTTTGAGAATATTACCCAATGTTGTGATATATTCAATTATAGATAAATTTTTTTTTGAGTTATTATGTCATACAATAATTATGTTGATTGGCTTCATCCCATATTTATCATATGATCAATTCTATTTTTATATGAGGTTAGGATTGTAGTTTCAAAACACATGATAAGGATTTTGGGGACACAATTTAATGGATTACTGTTAGGGTGATGTATCACACACATTAAAGTCGTTTGATTGGGATGTGTAAACAGATGTGAATAGTACCTACCTAGAATAAATGATGGGATACATCAGAGTGTAGGGGAGGATATTTTTATACTGTGTATGGACCCAAAATAAAATATTTTGGGGTCACAAAAGATACTAAGATTGTATGAATCTTGTCACCTATCATTATATGATGAAGGTGTGGTATGAGACCAGAACACAATGTTAGGATCCATTCATTAATAGACCAAAATGTTATGTAGTTTTACATCATCCAATAAGGATAATCACCATGTATTTTAATTTCCTATACTAAAGACATTATTTTTTGGAATTATATCAAAATGTGATTCCGAAAAAAACATTTAGGGGTCATGATACCATAGGAAACACATGGTTTTACAGTGAATCTATAGATAATCCTAGAAATAGAAGGTCTAGACATCACCAAATATCCCTTCAATGTGAGAATCAAGCCACATGTAGTTATGAATGAAAGATTTATATCCATATCTAACCCACATATATGGATGGGGACATTTTTATATCATGGCCGAGCTGATGATTAGAGATATGAGAAACAATACGTATCCTGAGATGATTGGAATGAACCCTCACATAGTATTTAGTTGATGGGGAGGTCGAAGGCATGCACTGGAGGTCATGATTTTTACTGAGTAAATACTAAATCATTATCCAATTTTATTTCATGCAACAAGGACATGGAACATGATATTTAATGTCTTCATCCTAGATTATTGTGTTGATGATTTTTGTCTAATGACTAGGACCTACAATTTTGGGATATATGGTTTTGTGGACAAGAATTAAACAAAATAGATCTAAAGAGATTATTTGGGACCAAAATTTGGTTTAACCCATCTTATGAATGGTGTTAAATATGTATTTGGGACTAAGATAAGATATCTAGGAATCACTATTTATCTTGTACATATAGGTTTCAATCCATACGTAGTTCTGGATGGGATGTGTGTTATGAGAATGCACCCAAATATTTACACCCATTCAAGAAAGGATATGAATTTAATATAGTTTTATATCATCCAACAAGGATGATAACCATGTAGTTTTACATAATTTAGAAAATACATTATCATACAGTTTAATTAAGTATGACTAGGACATTAAGGTATGGTAATTTATTATCTTGTGATATGGATAAAGACCACATAGTTTAGTGTCTTGTGGCCAATATGATGGTATTTGGGGCTTAAAACTCTAGAATAGGCACATTGGTTATTCGGTTAAGTGTTATAAAACATAGACTATGTCATATTTTAGATTAACAATATTAGACCAGGACCATTAGATTTGTAGTTTCATTTTATAAAATTAAGACCATTATTCCATGGCTTTTATGGTCATTTGATGAAGACCACATTTTCAATAACTTAAATATTTCCTGAGAAATATTATATTATTAAGGGCACAATGTATTCTCCATATGTTTTATTTAACAATAATGATACACTAGATTGGCCCATTCATATGGAATAACATCCTTACCACTTTTGTTTATTGTTTAGAGGTTTATTTCCTAGTATCATTAGGGTTATATGCATTGGAACAAGTTTTCCTTGGTGGAATGTATAAATATAAGCATTCTTATTGAAGGATCATGCTATCCAATTCTTGTATATTTATCAATGAGGAAGGGTATACAACCACATCTCATTGAGTTTCTCAAATTCATAAAACATTTTCTTTGATTCTTTGTAATCTTCTTATTTTTCACAAATTTCTATCTAGAGTGAAGCTAATTGAACCTCAATGGGAAGAACTACTTCTATTTATTATACCAATTAATATAGAGTTTCTTGAGTAGTATTATGGATTGTTTTTTGGTATGACCATTGGACATGAATGATCTTGTTAGGACAATTTGTTTTCATTATCCACTATCTTCTTGAGAATTCTTGATATAGTTTTATTGAAATATGTTGTCATTCCATTTTCATCTTCATGGTAGTGAGAAGTAAAGTGACTTGTGATTAACATACATGGATGTTACATATATTTAGTTTCATATTCAGATCATTACAAAATTACATGCCTGAGGACTATAATAGTATAGTGTCTTCAGAAACATGGAAAAAAATATTTCAACTTAGTGAATGATATTTAATGTTTCCAATAAAGATCTCTATATTCAGTACATTTACATAAATATTTCTTCATAACATGGGGAAAGGAAATATAAGAAAGGGTGATATCAGATTCTCAGTAAGGGTAAAAAAGGGAGATATATAAGAATAACATTAGCATAAGTGTATCAGAATATGATCATAACTATATAAGATCATAACCTACCTATCAAAGATCATAAAAATAAATCATGGAATAAATATTGGCATTTAATAAGACAATAATCATAATATTATTAAGTGAATAATCCAAGAAATCATAACATGTGAATAAGACATAGAATTTTTGGAAGACACATAAGAATATAAAAATGATTTCCATAGTAGTCAATGCTTATTTCCAAAGATATCTTAGTCATATGGGTTCACTTTTCATTTCATCTTGGTAGCCATGGTTCACTCCCATGACCATATTTTTTTCAAGGTTCACTCCAAAGACCATATTAATGGAAAAAGTCTTTTACTGAACCAAGTTCACTCCTCATTCTATCCACATATATCTATTGAGATATAAATATTATCCTAATGCATTGGTGAAGATATTGGTCCCACCCTTCTCATAACAAAATAATACATATGTGTTCTACTGGATCATTAAAATTCATCACATTATAACCCATGAAATGAAATTGGTATCATAACTATATAATCATATCATAACCTATGTAAAAGAGATAGGTTTCTTAATCATTTAATCAAATCATAACCTAAGATAACAATCATGTTTCATACGTATATAACCCATGAATGTTTACTGGGTTTCGTAAACATATATCCCGTGAATGATAAATGGATTTCTTATGCCTATAACTAGTGAATTAGAATGATTTTCATAAACATCATGCCATTAAAAAATAATCCATTCAAAGAATGAATATAAATGGAACTATTATATCATATTCCTAGAAAATGATGAGTAACACCAACAGATGTCATCATATGTGAAAGATATTTTTTTTTCTGAAAACCTTTAAACCAATTTCACGATGAAATTTCCTTTTTTTTCTTTGAAAAAATAATTTATAAACAATAAAATCGTCTGAAAACCATTTTATTTAAAAATAAAATAGAAAACATATAAATGAATCTAAAAATAATTCCAAAACCCTTTTTCCTTGACAACATTTAAAATAAACTATAAGAAATTTTAGAAACTTTTTTCTTTAAAAACATATAATGGAAGCATGAAAAATTTTTGAAAAATTTTTCTCGTAAAAACACATAAAATAATCTTGAAAACCGTTTGAAAATCATTTTCCTTGAAAAATTATAAAATAATCCAAATTCAATATGAATACATTCTTCTTTGAAAACAAATTGAAATATTATAATGAAATTTGGAAATCCTTTTGAACTCCCTTTTCATTAAAAATAAAATGAAAACTTATAAATATATATTGAAAATATTTCAAAAAACATTTTCATTGAATATTATTTTAAAACAAATAAAAAACCTCTTAAATAATTTAAATCATATTCATTGAAAATAACCATTCGAAAACATATAAATTAAGACCTGAAAATCATTAAAAATACTTTATGAACATAAAACATTTATTTTAGAAACATTTTCATTAAATGTTTTTTAAAAACAATAAATATACATATTATTAGGAAAAAAGTTTTTAAAAATCCATATTTTAAAATATCAAAGGATTATTTAAATGAAGGACACTCAAGACAATGGATAAATCCATACATTTTTAACATTCCTTTTTCAAGTTAAAAATATTAAAAAAGTACCTCGATCAGAAAACTTAAAGAATATTCAATTTTTTTAAAAAATATATATAAAAGATAAAAAATGTGTAAAATATCATTTAAAGGACATATGAAAATAGTAAAACTTTTTTGAATTTTTTTGAACACATGGTTTTTAAAAAGAACATATTTATGACTAGAGATAGATATAGTGTCGTATTTTCATAAAAACCCTTTTCATTGATATGAAGTAACAAAGAGGTGAAAATGATAACATTACATGAAGATGTAAATAATAACCATATTAAAAGAGAATTTAGGATTTTTCTTGAGAAATGGATCATAATATTTCATTAATGGAAGTAGAATCATAAACAATCCCGATAAATGATGTGATAGTACAAATACACTATTACCACTTTGTTAACATTGAAACATAATACACAAGAAATATTCTCATTAAATGAATCTTAAAATATAATTAAAATAATTATATTAATTAATTTATAGGTTAAATGTTTTTTTATACACCTCATAGTAGAATGTTGGGGTATTACATGACATGTGCCTGAAAAAAGGAAAATTGAGACGAAATTACTTTCCCGATTTGGTGACTTTTACACCATAAATAGAATGTAAGAGGGATTATAAAATTGATATATAAATACCAAAAAATAAAAGGATAATAATCATATAATATATTCATGGTCATTATATACACCACAAAAATAAAATGAGTGGTGAATACGCCATAAATCTCATCGAAACAAAAGTGAGATGAGAAAAAGTTTACCTTAAGTGTTGACATTCTTTTTAATTATTACAAACTATTATATAATCAATATAATTTTATTTTAAATAAAAAAAGAACTATATTATTATATCCAATACCATGTATTTTTCATTATGGCTGTATATTACCCATTTATTAACAACTCTATGTTAATGTTATATTTCGAGTAATATCCCATTTGTTTATTATGTATGTTTTGACTTTTTATTCATGATTCTATTATGTAGATAATTTATTTACATATTTATATAATGTAAAACATGATTTAAATATCATACATATTAATTATATAAATCATCATACTATTAGATAAAATATAGAAGTTGGAAATAGAACACACTGTTTATACAGATAGAGGGTCGTACGTGATCATGAACTTTATTTCCATTTTATTTCCATATTTAATGTAATAAAGTAAGTGAAATATATTTTAATATATATATATATTATCATTAAATTATAAATATTATTTCATATATATAACATCTGTTTACCAAATCCATCCTTAATAAATTTCATGTAATGTGTGAATGAATCACATCACTTTGAGGAGGAGCTAGTCCACACGTCCATAAATGATGTTATCATATTTAAAAAAAGTGTAAATAATTGAGTTATTTTTTATATAAAAATTTTAGAAGCCTAAATAAATACAACATATCATAAATATCATATAAAAAATATTATTTCCATCATAATATACAACCATTATCGGTGGTAATTTGAAAACGAACGACATCATTTCGCGAGGTGGTAATTCTCCGTAAACATGAATGGTAAGTTCATTACCAATTTGAGAGAAGTGTTTGTAAGTGTAATTATTACTATGAAAATTAAAAAAAAATCAGTTTAAATAGGATACTAAGATTGTTATATAATCATAGAAAATAGTACTTGAGGGGGTGGAGAATGAAAATAAAACAAAAGAGTTTATAGATGGATGTTACATATTCTTTGGGTAACAACCATTTTTCACTAAAGGGTTTCATTGAATATATTTTTTTCCCAAATACAGGACTATAGGATGAAGGTAGTGACGTTGGTAGGATATTAAGGCATGGTTTGGGTGATCCAAATTTTGTCATCTTAATATTTTATGAAATATATACATTCAATTTAATTTAATTTTGTTAATAGATTGTGTTAAATGAAATACATAGTTCAGATTGAATCACTTGAAGAATATAGTTTATCTTTAAATAAATGGATAACTTTAAAAACTTGTGTTACATGCAAGGTAGAGTCTTACTGAACAATAATATACTGTTAATATTTGTATTTAATATGGTAGTTTTAACACATTTTTATGGAGAACCTATTTGAAATATATATTTTTTTTCAATTTTAGAATTTTTATATGGAACAATAAACAGAATTTTTTGAAATATTAATATAAATTTTTTACCTTAGGTAAATTTTTCAAATTATTCTGAGAAGATACATTTTTTAATGAATAGTTAAAAATAATGCATTTTATTTTAAAATTGTCTTTCTGATTAAAGAATTATTATGGTTAAATTATATTTTAAATTTGTTTTAATGTAAAAATACATCAATTATATATCTATTAATCCATTATAGTTCAATGGAATAATTTTTTATATTTAATTTCATTGTAAATACTTAATGAACTATTGAGCATTTTCACATTAAAAACTTTTTTCTCGCTACGCCTGCAACATTAGCATAAAACATCATTTTTCCACTTCTGTGAATTGAATTTTGAAAAATGGAAATAAATAGTTGTAATCAGAATGAAATTTATATTCTTATAAGATCCAAATTATTTTTCCAAAATGATCAGTGAAAGTGATTAAAATTATTTATTTTGATTGAGTTAAAATTAAGATTAATAAGAGACTAAACCTTAAACCTAAGGACCAAAATAACCTAGAAAAATTTCCAAAATACATTAGATTCCAATAGTACAATGATATATAGTATGATTTTTAATTTTATGTGTTAGTGGGATACTTGTTCTTGAATGTTCCCTATGGGATAAGTTAGGTAAGGAAAAATACTAAAAAGGATATTTCCTTAACTTTAACATTTATAAAACATTGTGATATGAATAAGACAACATATTTTCAGTTATACATATCCTTTAGAAAGAGAAATTTGTTATTTTCATCATAATGATTTATAATTAATTTTTATATATTAATTAGACACATTAATTTTTTAATAACACCGATTTAATGATTTTTTAGTTAATAATTATCAAGTACAAATAATACTATATATATTAAAAGTCAAGTAAATTGATTGAATTATTATATTTAATTTTGTTATGTATATGAATGTATCATGATACATAGGTTTTAACTTATTAAATATGAAGTTCAATATTTTTTTGATATTTTTAAATTTAAATGAAATAAATAATGTAAATTTTTTTATTAATGATATATTAAAATAAATGATATTTTATTAAATAAATTTAAATTATTAAATATATTTTATTCAACCCAGTGATTTTTAAGATTCAATAAATGTTAAATATTTTATATTAATATAACTATTTATATTTATAATTAAAATATTGAACCATATATAGTAAAAACATTGTCTGCACGGTTTGGGGTCAAGCATTGTTTTGGCTCCTTATATGGGTTTGTTTAAAAATTCATTTCCAAAACACAGGATATTTCTTTTTCATAAATTTGATTTAATATTTATATTTATTTTTTATTATATTTTCATATATATATATATATATACAATTTTAATTTATTCGTAATGGTAAAATTAATTTTTTTATAAATATATATACATTAATAAAAAAAATGACAGAATTGGGGAAACATAGAAGTTAAAGAACAAAATTATAAAAATGAACATATTTTTATGCGGTGGAGATATTTTCCATATAAATTCACTTTAGTCCATTATTTTTACATTTTGGAATCCCATCAGGAAATGGATACCTCCCAATAGTGTTGCCTTTTGGAAAATACAAGAATTCCACTCCCACTCCATTATAAAAAAGACAAACACTCTTACCCTTACTTACATATCTCAAGAAACATTGGATAATCCAAATTATACCAAAATGGTCTCAAAACATCCACAACTTCAACCTATAATCCTCCATTTTGGTGAAAATCTATCCAACAAGTCCTTTGGTGAAAACCAAAATGAGTTACTTGAAAAAAATAGGTATCGTTATTCAATGTCCAATTATTTTTTATTTATTTATACACCCCTTGATTCATTATTGTTACATTATTAAACAATAAAATTAGTATAATATATATACTGATATGTTTTCATACAAAAGGTTCATACCTGAACCTACCCGCACTTCCATCTAATGGGTAACGAACTAATTGTTTATGTGTACAATAAACTACTACCTCCCAAAACTATGATTATTTTTTCTTCCCGTAAAACATCTCATGGTGGGAATTAGGTTGGAAATTTTTTTTATCTATTATATGTATTATATATATTTTGTATTTACTCTTATTTAATTATTTTATAACCCAAACCATTATGCATTCCATTTTATTAAATACGATAACATCATTTGTGGAATTGTAGACTACGGTCCCCTCAAAGCAATGTGATTCGTTCATGCTCTACATGTATTGTATAATGGTTAGTTTTAATTAAAAATATGTGACATAAATGAAATATATAGTATATTAATGACTTCATTTTCTTTCTATATTTATAATATATTATTTTCTTTATTAACCTTTTAATACATAAAAGGTGATAACGTCAATTGTGGATGTGTGGAATACCACCTCCTCGACATGATTTGATTACTTTTACATAACCGTAATTATATATATAGATGCATATATTCATAAATAACAAGGTATTTAATATAGAATAATAATTCCTGAAATATATAATGTCACTTAGCCACTTTATATAATAATCATTGATGAATGGAACGTTAATCAAGTATACATTGGACAAACCATCTCCATGATTGTAACATTGGTTCATTTTGAAAAAACAACTATAATGGTTTGTTTTAAAAGTATAATTTATGTATAAATGTTATAGTTATTTCATTATTAATATTCTTTATATTTTTATGTGATGAATCATTTTCAATATTCGACCTATTGAATTCAGTTTTGAGGCATAAGCTGAATATGGTCAAAACATCTGACTTAAACATTATTGATTTATTGATTGTATATAATTTATTTATAAGTAGAATTAAAAAATAATAATCATTGAAAAGTTTATGATGAAAGGGTATAATAAAAATAAGTTTATTATTCAATAATATAGAAAACAATCTTGAAAAATTGGGCTTTAGGTAATAGATTTTCATGTCACATTTTAAATTAGTTATGTAAATGTCATAATCACAAATTAATTCTTTTGTGTGGTGTTTTAATGACATTATTGATAAATTATATCAGTAATTATTCTACCTTAATGGTATTTAAATTTTCCATGTAATGAATATTCTTAAATTTTGTTTTTTGTTTCGAAGTTACCAAAGCGGTAATGGACTCTCATCACAATTTTATTTCTTTGAGAAATTTCATATGTTATATAGCTATAATATTTTATGAGGTGTATATAATTAACTTTTGGAATGTTATATCAGGAATTTCATTGTTATGCTGATATTATAAGATTCATTTATTGTTATTTCACTAATGGGGTTAATGTTTTGAATGTTTCAAAGGAGTATGGGACACTTGGGAATCTTTGAAGATTATTTTCCTTGAGTATAATTTTAATGATATTTCACTCACATTATATAAAATTATATAAAAATTTTAATAAATGATTTAATTTTAATTTACTCTGGTTATTTATGACCTTTTTAAGTATTATTTCTATTTTTAAACAATTCGAAACTAAAATCTATTTTAGAAAATATTTTTAAGAAAACCTGACTTCATTCTCTCTTCAGTCAGAGAACCATTTTTCTAATAAAAACTTGGTTTTATAAAAAGGGTTTAAAAACATGTTTTTAACCATTTTGGAATTATTTATAAACGTAAATTTTATCATTTTTTTTATTTTAACATTATATTCAAAGAAATATTCTTTTCTCTTTTACAATAAGGCAGTTTTCTTACCATTTTTCCCTACACAGTGATTGTTCTTTTTACCTCATATGTCATGTATGTAATTAACTACCATAATTTTTAAAGCATTATTTTAATGTTTAAAATTTTATTTTTAATGAAATTGTTTTAAAATTTTATTTTCAATGTATATTATTTTCAAAAAAATCAATATAAAAAGGTAAAATTCATCAATAATGGTTTAATGATATTTTAATGGTATTTGCATTCATAGAATTCTAAAATAATCATTATTAATTATCCTACAATGGGGATATTTTGTTTCAATAACATCCTCATTCATTATTTAAATGGATTACATTTATTTCCAATATATTGTTATTTTACCCATTTTATTCCATTGGTTAATATTGTTTCAAAGATACTGTAATTTAACTGATTTCCATTACATGGATTTTCATTTCATGAATATATTGTTACTGAACCAATTTAGTTTCCATGTATTAGTCATGATTATAATGGATTGTCATTGAAAACCTTTCTTTTCCATGGGTTAATTATGTGTGAAATTTTTTTAATTGTATATAGACATTTGGTAGGTGGTTCAATGATAGACCAATGATAGGTGGGTCCATGATAGCCCATGAAAGAGTTAGGTATGAAAGTAGGCCGTAAGGAAATTATATTTAAAAGAGTGAAATTTATGGAATTTGACCACACGATTATTCCATTTATAAGTGTAGAAAGTATAATGAACTCCCAATGTACCTTAATGTGTTTATTTATGGTTGTTATATGTTTATAATATTTCTAATGATCAAGATTGATATCACATGGATCATGATTATTTGTTATCATAACTCTTTCTTTTTGCATGTTTTCATATTTTATGGTCCAAGTATTTATGGTTATTATTTATTTTATGATTTTCTCATACACTTTTATAAGGTATTATTCCCTTATGCACTCTTATGCTTAATTATGACATTTGATTTTTAATTCTTATGTTTTACCTTACTAAGTATTTGAGACCACCCTTATTATGTTTTCTTTTCCCCATGCTTTAACGTATTACATAGACTGAATTTTTTCTACACATGATTTCACAAGTATTTTGTTGATGACCTATTGTGAAATAATAAAAGAAGGGTAAAATGGAAAAATTTACTTTTGATGACTTATGTGTTCAACTTGAAATGAGTTTTTTATTTAGCACAAGATATGAGAGTGTGGGTTTTGGGAAATTGTTACTGTTTTCAAAGGCCATTTTAAAAAACAATAGGGATTACTATGTTATAAATTGAGGTTATACTAAAAGTTATAGATACAATAATAGCTCTATATTCTTATGAATTATGATAAGATCAAAGTTTTAGACTCCCCTTTTTTGGTTTATAAGAAGAGATATTAATGAGTTTTTTGGAGATATTATTTCAGATGAGGAATTTTTAACCCTCAAGATCAACATAAAGTGTTTTTTGGGGGGGATTTATTTTTCACGATTAATGGAAAAAAGGACAACACAAATGATAGGTGATAAACTGATTCATCCGGAAAGATTGTGGGGTTGAACCCAGAATCGAAGGGTGACTAGGGTATAACACCAACAACTAGAATATATCATATCCAAGTTATTATAACATTTTTTAGGTAAATATTATGTTTATTTTTAAAACAGATGGTATTTTATCTAAGGAATAATGTTTTATTTATCTTGGTAGAATATATGATCAAATACTTATAATATTTAGGTTCCAAACTTATTCAAAAATAATGTGAGAATCTTAAAGATAGTTATTAATGGGAAAATTTAGTTTCAATTTTTGGTATTAATATTTAATATCAATGGATGGTGTATAATTTTATGGATTACTCATTTTCTCAATTATCATACCATGTGCTAACAATTTCTTGTTTTGGTTACTCTTTAATGACATGTGGAACAACTTGACTATCCATTTTATGGATATATGGTCTTTAAAAGTTTATTTTAGAACATCAAAAAATAAAAATTCATCATGAATACCCTTTATTTATAGAAAATGATGATATTTTTTGTGGAAATTTTTTAAAGGATAAAATTATAATCACAAATTAATAAAATTTCATCTGGTACTAGATGGTAAGAGAATTATTTAACTATATGATAAGGATATTGAAGAAAAATTCATTTATAAGTACCTTAAATTCTGATGAACCAATAGAATTTTCAACCATAAAATATATATGTTTTTAAGGATCTAAATATTATATTGATGATTAACTATTTTGTGAATTTTGACCTCAATTAACCTCTTTAATTATTTTTTATTTTCCTCAATTCCCATATATATTCTCCCTTAGTGGAATCCTAGTAATGCGTAGCTTCTGTCAACCTTTATGAATTACACTATACCTTTTAAGATGATGTTTTATAAAATCTTTTTTAATGTGTATTTCAATTAATTAATACTAGAAATTTTAATAATTTGATAAACAAGAGTAATTTTGACTATGAAATTTATTTTAAGGGTGGAGTTATGTAACATCCCAATATTTTATGAGATATGTACATTAAATTTAAATTTAATTATTTTATAGATTATGTTACATGAAATTCATATTTTATATTGAATCACAGAAAAGAAAAATATATATTACATTGCATGAAACATGGAGTCCATTTGATAACTTTTGATACATGAAAGGCTGAGTATTACTGAACAATAATATATAATTAATATTATAATTTAATATAGTTGTTTTTTCACATTTCAACAAAGATCCTATTTGAAATATAATTTTTTTATCTTTTATAGTTTTATATGAAAAATAAACTTCATTTTTTAAATCAAAATATCCATATTTATTTTAGGTTAATTTTTGGTATCTTTCTGACTAGTTCCATTTGTTAATTACCTGTGAAAAATACTGAATTTTAGTGGAAAAGTTCCTTTTCATTTAAATAACAAATAATGATAATTTATATTTTATTTCTACAAATTAAAAATAGGTAAATTATATACATGTTAATCTAATATAGGTAATTTGAATGATTTTTATATTTAATTTAGATATAATGACTTGATGAACTATTGGGTATTTTCTCTTTTAAGACCCACTTTCTAACTACGTATACGTGAAAATCATTATACATAATTTTTCCACATCTACGAATTGAAGTTGTAAAAACATATATACATGGTTTTAATTAGTATGATGTTTTTTTCTAATAACAAAAAATTAATTTTTTTAAAAAAATATTAGGGAATGTGATAAAAATAATTATAACAATTTTTGTAAAATTAAGTATAACAAGGGATTAAACCTTAATCCTAGGCGAAAAATGGAATAGACACTTGTAAAATGGATTTTTTTTGATAATAATTCGACAATAAATACTCATTTTTTAAATTTTATGAGTTACTGTGACACATATTCCTGAATGATTCTTATATGATAAGTTATGTATTGAAAAATACAAAAAAGGAAACTCCCTAACCATTATTTTGTTTTAAACATATATATTTTTAAAAAAACATAGCATAGGTTATAAATAAATTCTTTAAATATAAATGAGTTATTTTTATTGTAATAATTTATCATTATTTTTTAGATATGAAATATTTACATTAATTTCTTAGGAAACTCCTAAACTGTGATTGTTTTGTAAATAATTAACTAAAATAAATGATACTACAAATATTAAAAGTGAAGTACATTGATTTAATTAATCTCATTAATAATTGTTTTAGATTCATAAACCATGTTAATCATCTACAAACTTAATAAATATTAATTCCATTATTAATTTGATATTTTTCAAATTCAAATTAAATAAATAATCTCAAAATTGACATTAATGTTATTTTACGAAAAATTATATTTTATTAAATATATTAAAATAAATAAAAAAACTATATTTTTACAAGTGATTTGTATGATTAAGTAAATATAAAACATGGTCTATTAATTTACCAATTGATCTTTTATAATTAATATATTAACAGATATATAGTATAAACATTTTTTGCACTGTTTGGGATAAAGTAGTGTTTTGGTGCCTACATTCACTTGTTTTAAAATTAATGTAACACCCCATGCTTCTACGGTACGTTTCTCTATAAATAATGCAATAGCATGAGTTGTACGCAACATCGAGTTCTAACACACACCACAACCGGTCAAACTAGCCGTTATGAATAGTAATACATACTTTTTAAAATTATAGAAATTTTTTCTTTAAAAATAGACTTCATTTTTGGATTCGGAGTATCGAATTTATCCTAAGGTGAAATTTTGGTACTTTTCGGATAACTTTAATATTTTGATGAATAGTGAAAATTACTAAATTTTAATTAAAAACAACTTTTTTAATCAAAATAATTAATAGTGATAAATTGTTAATTTGAGTGGTTTTAAAGTATATTTATAATATATTTTTACCATTTAATACAATGTTTTTCATTGGACATAATTTCACAATTAAACCGAACATAAACAGGTATCAATCTTTTGATAGTTATTATATCTTAAAAACACGCTTTTTGTTTTGACAGCGGGAATTAATTTAAATTAATTTCTGCCACTTCTGTGTTTTGAATTTGGAAAAATGAATTCCATATTTAGAATCAGGAAGTTCAAATTGTGTAAATAGGTAACATTTATTTTTAGACATTATGAATAATTACTTCGGTAAATATTTTATTTACCATGGTTTAACGGTAAATCCGGTAAATAAAGGTTAAAAAATAAAATTATAATAATAACACATTACCCTAAAACGTATCCTAACCTTATTGGTTGATAAATGTACGACCATGGGCATATTTGGGTCGATTTGTGGACCCCATGGAGCCACTTGTAAGTGATAATGACACTTTATATTAATTAAGTTAAAATAAATACAAAAATGACATAAGCATATATCTTTTAGAAAAACATTTTTTACATATGGTTATATATGTTGGATTTTCAACTATAAATATTCAGTAGAAAGATAAAAGGATTTCCTATATAATTATACTTTATTTATAATTTTTAGACATTAAATAACATAATGTATTTATGACACAATGATGATGCAGTAATTACCTAACTAATAAAAAATTAGAAAAATTGATATTATAAATACCCAAATAAATATAATTTGAGACTTTTTATGAATTAAACTAATTTTATAAGTTAATATGACATGTTAGGAGTGATTTAATTAACGTTTTTCGAAGTAATCAATTCGTTATCACTTTTAAAAAAATCAATTATTGAATAGTGTCAAAATTGACATAAAAGAGTTTTTAAAACAAATATTATATTATTAATTGATATTAAATTTCTAAAAAATCTAAGGATAGGATAAGAGACTTATATAATGATAGGTGTATCATTAATGACCCAATTGGGGTTCTTTTGGATGTATATAGTAAGTTTTATAACCATATAATATAAAAATACAAAGAGACATTGTAAAAGTGAAACTAATTAACTAAGAGTTAATACATAATGATAAGGTTAATATAGTAACCCAAACCTGTCTAAATTCTATTGGTTGAGTGGTTTTCGACACATACCCACCTTAAAATTTAATGAATCCACTTTGGATCCATTATAAACTGAATATGAATTTATTATAAAATAATATTTCTAGCTTTTCCAAAAGTGCCCCTCACCCATCTTATAAAAGGAAACTCCCCCTTCTCACTAATTTACACTTTCAAAGCCTTTTGGTTCGGCCAACCTCTACCCAAATACTCTCTCAACTTCCCTCAATTAATCTTAGAGGCCTTACTTTAGTCATAAAGCCAACTTAAAGAGTCCTTTTGATCAAATCAAAAGGAAGAACCCGAAGAAGAGGTAATGATTTCACCACCCTTTTCCAAGTTCCTTTCTTCTTCCGCTTCTTCTTCCTTTGTTATTACCATTATAAAATAATAACTCCAGTATATTATATATACTGTGATGTTATTATAAATATGGTACAACCATATTCAGTATTCTATCCATCCTTTGAATAACATGTCACCATATGTGCGTACGTACGGCTTACCGTCTCCACGTCGTGGTGTAATTGTTATTCAATAAATTATTATTTGGATGGGTATATTAATGATTTATAATTCATTTAAATAATAAATATAACATGATAATAATTCTTTATACATGATATACTATCAAATTATATATTATTTTAATATCAAAAGAATGATATTGTCGCTCGTGCGTATGTACGGACTATCGTCTCCACGAACGTGATGAGATTCATTCTCCATCATATCCATTCAAGTATAATTATCATTTGATTATTTAAAAATAATGATTAAGGACATGATATCATTATGGATATGAATAAGATACAACATATCCTTTACAAACATGGCTTACTTAACAAAACATATAAAAGAATACGTGTAAGTTAACACCCGAAACAACGATAATACTAAGATATTATTATCAAATCAATGTTAAAAGATCATATATGATTTCATATTAATGTATATGATTATTGTATAATTTAATAACAATTATTTCACCATTATACAAGAGGTTAACCTTCCCCCAACAAAGGAAATGTACAAGGTAAGGGTTTATTTCGCAATCTCTTCATTATCCGAGGTTGTTTATACATAATAATCTACTGGGATCTCTTTATCATCCACATTCATGTTTCTTAAAAATGTATTTCAAAACATTTTTACTATTTAAAAGAATATGAGTTAAAGCCATTTATACCCTTGTTTTACTTCTTATAAGAGTTTTATAAAGGAATCTTTCTGTCGTTTTCCAAACAAGGTGCTTTTTAACCTTTTCGACATAATTAAGGTAAGAATGTTTATTTTAACTTATACGGCGGGTGCAGCTATTTTCTGCTGTTATAAAATCGTCGAAGATTACCTTAAAAGTTTATAAGAATATTTTCAAAGAAAAAGTAATATTTTATAAATATATGACTCTTAAATGATTTCAAAATAAAAAGCGATATTACTCTAAAAGGAGTTTTGATTTCATCTATGTCAACATCCTTTGATGGATTTTACGCTTATTTGAAGTTGATTAATTATGATACAAAACTTCTATATTGTATTGAAGGTTTTGTTATATGTTTGACTGTGGGTGTGTTATTTTTATACCATTCATGGTTTATGGATGAAGTATTTACATTTCGCATACTAGTTTTAATATGAATGTTTATGTTATGTTTAAACCTTTTCATATGGGAATGCATTGGACTTATTATGTGATGGGTGGAGCCCGCTATATATCCTCGATGCATCGGTAGGTCTCATGAGACAAACTAGTGTCTTGGCATAAGGCCTTGGAAAAATCTTATTTGTAGTCTTGGCACGAGGCCTTGGCTTTGTGGTTATGATAGTCTGGAATTATGCGTTCCATCATTATGAAAGTGGTTATTGATATTGAATGTGATTATTCGATTAGTAGAATATCCATTTGAATAAGTAAATGGAATTATTTCATTTTATTTTTGCCATACTATGTTGAAGTTCAAGTTTAAAAGGCTTTTGTTTTAGTTATACACTGACTTAAATGTTTATTCTTATTTATTAAAGTTTCTGCTTTATAGTTATCCTTACTTGGAATTTGAGCTCACCCCTTTTCTATGTTTTATTTTTCCCATGATGTGAAAAGTAAATTATGAATGACCTGCAGGGATATCATGAGAGGATAATAGTGTGGACTATGAAGACAATATGTTGTTGTAGTAGTTTTTCACTTTATGATGTAATGTAAAACATTATGAATATATCTAGTGTTTCCAGGGCTACTAAACCAATCGGTCGTTCGAGATTTGATCTTTCTTGTGATCATGAAAATGTTATGTAATAAAGCACCGACTCTAGGTAACTGGGATCGGGGCATTACATTTGGTATCAGAGGAATTTTAGTACAAACCTTGGAAGCTAGATTTAGATAAACTCTGATTAGAGCACATAGACCTAAGATGGAATTTGAGGAATAGTATAGAAGAACATCCTTGAATTTTGGTATTGTAGAGATTTTGTGAGTTTTCCGAGCAATACACACTTGTCTAGATACTAGCAGGTAGAGGCGGCTCTCGCACAGATGTACCTAGGTTTAAAACCCGAAAACACCTCTTTGAGCTAGACTCGAACGGGAACTGGTGCACGACAACAGGCCTTGCTGTACTCTTGGTTACGACACTTCCGGGGGATATGCTTCGGATAACTCTCATTTTCTTTACAAATCATTTAGAAGAATTTATGAGTATATAATTCTCAAAGAAAACAATTTTATGATTATGGATTATATCCATAAATAGTTCAATTTATATTAAGTGTTTTATAAGTATTGAATTATGTATTTTGATTCATAAACTGATCTAGTTTATGCAATTGTTTAGAAATGGTGCCTAGTGGAATAAATGGAAATTGAATCAATGCACGCACTCCATGTAGGGATTTCCCTCCTGCTCAAGATAATTATAGTGGAGCTGGTGATGCAACTGGTGTCGATCGGCTAATAACCATACTAGGACAAATCACTCAGGTTATGAATAATAACCTTACCAGTATGGAGCACCCTGATCCACAGCGTGGAGGATCAATGTTAGATCGCTTCATGAGGCAACAACCACCAAAGTTAAATGGGATTACAAATCCCTTAGTAGCTGAGCAATGGATAAATTCCCAAGAGAAAATATTTCAGGCATTGGGGAGTAGTGAAAGGGAAAAAGTTATCATGACAGTTTACCGCCTCACTGGAGATGCTGATAAATGGTGGTCACTGATTCAAAACACAAAGGATGATTATGAAGTATCAAATATGGAATCGAGAGAGTTAAAATATCTGTTTTTAGATATTTACTTTCCTCGCGACCATCAAGCAGATATGGAAAGGCAATTTCTGAGTCTAAGACAAAAGGAGGATGAGAATGTTGAAAAGTATGAGGCTAACTTTACAAGGATAGCAAGGTATGCTGGAGATTATATACGTAACCCAAGAAGTAATATTTATCATTTCTTTGATGGGTTAAAACCATTTCTCCATCGAGCATTAGTCTCACAATCCTTTTCATCATACGAAGACATTATCTCATGTGCTCTCAAGACCGAAAAGGGATTCGCTATGTCTTATGACTTTAAAGAAAAGAAAGAGAAGAAGAGATCTGCTGATCAATCTGGGAATGGAAATAACGGGAAGAAGGGAAAGGTTGAATATCCATCCTGTGGTAAATGTGGGAAGAAACACCCCGGTACTTTCTTGAAGGGAATGAGTGTCTGTTACATGTGTGGTGAAAAAGGCCACCATGCTCGTGATTGCAAAGGGCAGAAGGAAGCTACCAATGTTTAGTGCTACAATTGCAGGGAGATGGGACATTATTCAAATGAATGTCCTAAGCGTCAAGGGAACTTACCTCAGAAAAGGCCAAGGGATCAAGGCCAAGCTTTTGCTATCACTACTGCTGAGGTAGAAGCTCCAAAAGACATGGTGGCAGGTAATTTAATGGTTTCCTCAAGTTTAGAAAATGAATTATTTTATTCTGGATCATTGTATTGATTCATATCTTCCCAGTTTTCTAAGAAAATTAGATATTTACAATTTGATTTAAAAAGATATTTGTCATTTAAAACTCCTAAGGGTAGTATCATTACAACAAAGTTTTGTGAATCAGTCCCCATTAGAGCACATAAATGTTCTTTATCCACTGATCTCATCGTCATACCTATGATTGAGTATGATATAATCCTCGGTATGGATTTGATTTCAGATTATGATGCAAAGATTTATTGTAAGAAGAAGGAGGTTACGATTTTTGGTGATGATGATAAGGAACACCTTATCTTTAGAGATGAATCGTCACCACCTAATTCTTATCTAGTTCCACCCCCAGTAGCTCAACTAAATTCAATTATTGGGGAGGAAGCGAATGAAATTACTGTGGGTGAGGAAAGGAATGTTCAAATAGAGGATGTACGTGTTGTGAAAGAATATGTAGATGTATTTCTAGAAGATATACCTGGACATCCTCCAGAATTAGAATTTGAGATATCCATTGATGTAATTCCTAGATCAAGGCCTATATCGAAGACCCCTTATAGAATTGACACCATAGAATTAGTTGAACTAAAGAAACAACTACATGAATTGAGTAATAAGGGATTTATTCTCCCTAGTGTTTCTCCATGGGGAGCCCCTATTTTTTTTGTTAAAAAGAAAGATTGACCTATTAGGTTATGTATCGACTATAGGGAGATCAATGCTACAACAATAAAGAAAAAGTATCCTCTACCTCGCATTGATGATTTATTTGACCAACTGCATGGAGCTCAATACTTTTCAAAGATTGACCTTTGATCTGGATACTATCAGTTGTTTGTAAAGAAGGAAGATATTCCGAAGACAGAATTTCGAACCAGGTACGGGCATTATGAGTTTACTGTAATGCCTTTTGGATTGACTAATGCACCCTCTTTATTCATGGATCTGATGAATAATGTTTTCGAGGAATATCTCGATGAATTTGGGGTGGTATTTATTGATGATATCTTGGTATAATCCAAAAGCTACTAAGATCATGAAAATCACTTGCACATTATCCTGAAGACTCTGAGAAGACATGAATTATATGGGAAGTTTAGAAAGTGTGAATTATGGCTTCATGAGATTTCTTTTCTTGGCCATATTGTCTCTAAATATGGAATCTCTATTGATCCTTCCAAGACCAAGGCAATCCAAGAATGGCCAGCACCTACGAGTATAATTGAGGTACATAGTTTTATTGGTTTGATAGGTTATTATCGACGTTTCATCCCGAATTTTTCCCGATTGGATAACCCATTAACGAAGCTCACACGTAAAGGGGTTAATTTTTATTTTTGGAAAAAAGAGTGTGAATAATGTTTCGAAGAACTGAGGTGAAGATTAGTCAATGCTCTTATATTGACTCTACCATTGGGGAGTGATGGGTTCGTTATTTATAGTGATGCATCGAAGAAAGGACTTGGTTGTGTCCTTATACATAATGATAGGGTTATTGCCTATGCATCACAATAGTTGAAAATTCATGAGAAAAATTATCCTACTCATGATGTCGAGTTAGCAGCTGTGATCTTTTCTTTGATGATATGGAGGCACTAACTCTGTGGTGAAAAATGTGAGATTTATACTGATCACAAGATATTGAAGTATATTTTCTCACAAAAAGAACTCAACATGAGGCAAAGGAGATGGCTTGAATTACTCAAGGATTATGATTGCACGATAAAATACCACCCGGGGAAGGAAAACAAGGTGGCAGATGCTTTGAGTAGAAAACACCATGGAGTTTTGAACAATATGAGAATTTAAAGGGATCCAATTTTCATGGATCTAGTGAAGATGGACATGGGAATAACCAGGGAAGGTGAAACATCAATGATTTTTCCAATGGTTGCCAAACCATCTTTACTAGAAAGGATTAAGAGTCCTCAGACCGATGATGAAGAATTTCAAAAGAAGATTAAAGCTGTGAATGGTGGGAGATTGAGAGACTTTGTGTATGAAGATGGAATTTTGAAATTCGGGACGAGACTTTGTGTTCTCGATATACCTGATCTAAAAAGGGAATTTTTGGATGATGCTCATAGTTCCAATTTCTCTATACACCATGGGAGCACTAAAATGTACATAGATTTGAAGGAACATTTTTGTTGGGACAACATGAAGAGGGAGATTTCTAATTTTGTGTCAAGATGTATGGTTTGTCAACAAGTGAAAGCTGGAAGGAAACAGCCTGGAGGATTAATGCAACCTCTTTCCATACCGGAGTAGAAATGGGACAATATTATGATGGAATTTGTCATAGGGCTACCAAAGAATCCTAGAAAGAATGATGAAATATGGGTTATTATTGATCGTCTTACCACGTCAGCATATTTTCTTGCTATAAGAGAAGATCTACCACTGGAACGTCTAGAAAGACATATATGAAAGAAGTTGTGAGACTTCATGGAGTACCCCTATCGATTGTTTCAGATCGTGATCCCCGTTTTACTTCATGATTCTGGAAAAGTCTTCAGAAGGCCTTGGATACTGAACTTTATTTGAGCACTTCCCACCACCCTCAGACAGACGGACAATCAGAACGAACTATTCAAACCTTAGATGTCACGAACCGGATCTGGTCGCCACCATTAACGGCACCAAACCTGGCCCGTGGAAAGGCCCGAAGGGCGTTCCCTATCCCCACGGGCTGGCACAAGTGCCCGGGTACCAAACGAATCTGGTTTGGGAACGATTTACCCGAGTATGACAGCATAAATCATAAAAAAACAATCAATAATTAAAATCTTAAATTTTCATGCTAAACAATTCTTAACAAAACCAGATCTGAATAAATAAGTTTAAAGACACTACAAGTGGTCTAAAAACAAATAATGACAACATAAAGACATCCCCATGGACTCCACATGACAAGGGGATCATCACCCGCAAGCCGTCCCTGCAACTCCGCCCCAACGATGGGGACTAACATCCCGAACCGCCATCACCCTTAGCCTTCCCTTTACCTGAGTCAAGCATGAGCAGGTCTACTTACACCCAAGGGGTGTAAGTAGGGTGTGAGCCTAAGCCCAATAGGATACCACCAGTTGATTCCAAAGAGTATGCAATACAATGTGAACAAAACAAGGAAATTTAATACACAAGGTGAAACAGTGTTAAAAATTCAAAGAAATGCAACTTTCAAATGAAAACAGTTTTCAATCCGAGAATTTCAGAATGTTATCACATTAAATAGACATGTGAGCTACTGTAATGTACTGCCAAAAACAACCCACAACATGGGTATATACCACAAATCCTATGAGCATCAAAATCAGGAACACCCCTAAGCACTAGGTTGTCTCGGGCCCTATGTACCTCGTACCTCGGTGTAGATTAACCATAGAAAAATCCATTCTCGTGCACGATCCACTACTAGGGAACATACCCATAACCTATTGGTCCCCAATCATCATCCAAATAGTTTAGTTAGAGTTGTCGTTATCTAGATTCTAAGTGGAATAGGGACAAAACCCATCCGATCCACTAGCCGTACTAGTACAAATCCGCCCCACCTAAGTACCCGGGCTTCCGCTTTTGTGCTCAAACAATTTCAGCAAACAACACACATCCATTTTCATATAAAATATCACTACTGGTCACAAACAAATTGTACAGTAGATACACACATTATATACAATTTAAAACACACAATAAAATAATTTTATTTCCAATAAAACAACCTCTCAAAACATCACATTGTTTTTCACCCAAAGCTCTTTAAGATATCCATCTTTCACACTATGATAACACTTGTAAGATATTAAAACCAAATTTCTGTTCATAACCCTTTAATGAAACCAATAATTCAGTTATGGGGCATCCCAAAATGAACCAATAAAAGATTTGAATGGAAAACCCTCAATTTCACCAAAAATTGGAACTTAAAATTCATTTCCATTATAAATGCAACTAAAACCAATTTTTACAGAAACATTCAAGTGAAATAAACATTAGAGTACCATGAAAACAACAAGCTAATTCACAAAAATTGCACACACAATGGAATCACCTACCAAATTAACAAAACCCCTTGAATCTCCGTGCGAAATCAAATCGCACCCCCGCCGCACCAAGAGAGAACTAGATCAAACCTAAAACCACACAAATTGGCCAAGAAAGCCCAAAGTTAAACCCTAGGTTCGAAATCCTAGTTTCTGGACATTAGTAAACTCAATTATAACCGAAGAAACCCTAAGAACAATGAGTTAAACCCAAAGTAATTTGAAAGAGGAAAGAAAAGGGCTCATATACTTGAAGTATCTTGAAGTAATCACTCAAAAACTCCAGTATCTGAAATTTAAAAGAGCCCAAATTTAGGGTACGTTCGAAAAGATGTATTATCTCATTTAGGAACTGGAAGGGAGGAAAAATATTGAGAATTGAGAGATTTATGAAAGAAATACTTTACCTCTTCAAATCTGGGCGATTTGAGGAACCCTATGAAGATCGGCACACACTCGCGATTCTACAGAGCTCCAAATGGGTGGGAGAGAGTTCAGACGCGCGTCCGGGTAACTTGGGCTTGAGTGAGACTTGGAATCACCGAAAAAGCCCAAATATTGAATAAGTTATAAGAAAATAAAATTTTATTTTTAAAACAGGAATTGGGCTTTCGGGCAGGCCCAACCCCTTAGACAAAGACCCAAATAACCCCTGGTTATGGATTTCTAAAAGCTCCAAATTACCTTGGTGGTGTTAATAGGTTAGGGGAGGTCAATTAGGAATTTGAATGGATGAAAAATGTTGAAAAATGAAAAAGTTATAAAAGATACAATTTTTTTTAATCTGGAATTGGGCTCACGGTTTGGCCCAATTCATGAATACTCATCTATTCCTCCCTAAAACCTAGGGAAACCCCCAAAACAAAGAAAGGATGTAAATTTAATGAAAAATACCTTTAAAATATGTCTTGTATGTAACAATTATCCCCACCATGAAGGACTTTCCGCCCCGGAAAGTCAACATGAATCTCGGTTGGAAAATAAGAATGGGTACTCTTCCTTGACCCATGACTTTCGCTCCCATGTCTCATGTGTATCATTCCCATGATGCCATAAAACCCGGACTAAAGGAATAGACTTTCCTCGAAGTATCTTCTCTTGGGAGTCCACTATTTTCATTGGTCTCTCAACGACAGACAAGTCAGGCTCTATCTCTAGTTCTTCCCAACTCAACACATGGGATGGATCTGGATTGTATTTCTTCAACTGAGAGACGTGGAAGACATCATGGATAGACGTCAACTGAGAAGCTAAGGCCAACCTGTATGCCACCATACCAATACGCTCGGTGATCTCAAAGGGTCCGACAAACCGTGGCATCAACTTACCTTGCTTACCCAATCGACGATGGCCCAGACGAGGGGCCACTTTTAAGAATACCCTGTCACCCATAGAAAACTCTAGGTCTCGATGCCTCCGGTCAGCATAAGATTTATGACGACTCTGATCTGTCAATAAGCGCTGCTTGATCAACTTGACCTTCTCAGAAGTCTCCTGCACAAGGCTCGACACCAACAGTGAAGTCTCTCCTACCTCATCCCAACATAGGGGGGACCGACAAGGCCGACCATAGAGCGCCTCAAAAGGGGCCATTCGAATCGTGGATTGGTAACTATTATTATAAGAAAAATCTACCAATCCCAAATGGCTATCCCAAGAACCTCCAAAGTCCAGGACACATGCACGAAGCATGTCCTCCAATATTTGATTCGCCCGCTCTGTCTGACCATCCATCTGTGGGTGGTATGCCATGCTCATCTTAATTTGAGACCCAAGGACTTCTGAAGGCCTTCCCAAAATCGAGAAGTGAAGCAGGGGTCTCTATCCGAGACAATAGCTAATGGTACAACATGGAGTCTCACCACTTCTTAAAGATACAAATGGCCCAACTCATCTACTTTAGTTGTATCTTTAATCGGAATGAAGTGGGCTGATTTGGTCAGACGATCAATCACCACCCAAATAGCATTCTTACCCTGAGGTGTACGAGGTAACCCAACAATAAAGTCCATGGAAACCTCTTCCCACTTCCAGTTAGGAATGGGTAGTGGTTGGAGCAAACCGGATGGCCTTTGGTGCTCTGCTTTCGCCTGTTGACATGTGTAGCATCTCGAAACAAAGTCTGCTATGTCCCATCTCATACCAGGCCACCAAAACTGCCGACGAACATCATAATACATCTTAGTGGAACCCGGATGGACAGACCACTGAGACTGGTGGCTATCTTGCATCACCACCTTCCTCAGAGATAATGGCACTACTGAACGGCCCTTGAAGCACAAGATGCCCTCGGGAGATGACGACCAATCAGAGGATGTCTCCCCACCATGAAAGAACTTCTTAGACCGCTGAAAAAGATCATCATTGGGCTGTTCCTGCTGAATCAACTCCAATAGAGAAGGAGTCAACTGGACACTTTCCAAGAATGCCCCTCCACTGTATTCCCTGGTCTCTACATGCATCTGAGAAAAGAGACCCATCAATGCCCACTTATCACTAGACTTCCTCAAAGCCTGCACTGGAACTCTTCGGCTCAAAGCGTCGGCCACTACATTACCCTTGCCTGGGGTATAGACAATGTCAAAGTCAAACCCCTGCAAGTACTCGATCCAGCAACGTTGCCTCAAGTTGAGGTCATTCTGCGAGAAGATATAAGCCAAGCTTTTGTGATCAGAGTATACCACAAACTTCTCCCCAAAGAGGTAGTGACGCCAAGTCTTCAAAGCATGCATCACCGCTGCCAACTCCAAGTCATGGGTTGGGTAGTTATTTTCATGTGGTCGAAGTTGGCGAGATCCATACGCGACCACATGATCATCTTGCATAAGCACGCACCCAATACCCATACCTGAAGCATCACAATAGACCACATATCCCTTTCCAGCCTCTGGAAAAATTAGCACGAGGGCAGTAGTCCGCCACCTCTTCAGCTCCTCGAACGATGCCTGACATTATGGACCCCATACAACTTCACCCCTTTCCGGGTGAGGGAAGTCATCCGTGAAGCAAGCCGAGAGAAATCCCGAACGAATCGCCTGTAATAACCGGCCAAGCCAAGAAAACTCCTGATCTCAAACACATTCTTCGGTTTCTCCCATGACATGACTGCACTAATTTTCTCAGGGTCCACTGAAACTCCATGCTCTAAGATCACATGCCCCAGAAATCTCACCTCTCTGATCCAGAAAGTGCACTTTGACAACTTTGCATAGAGGCGGTGATCTCGTAATGTACCCAAAACAATCCTCAAGTGATGTTCGTGTTCCTCCTCAGAGCTAGAGTATACCATAATGTCATCCACGAACACCACAACAAAGGAATCGAGATACTGATGGAACACCCTATTCATAAGTGCCATAAATACCGCTGGAGCATTGGTCAATCCAAAGGGCATGACCAAATACTCAAAGTGGCCGTACCTGCTTCGGAAGGCTGTCTTAGGGATATTTGACTCCTTCACCCTGAGTTGATGATACCCTGAACGCAGGTCTATATTTGAGAACCACTTTTCCCCCTTCAACTGATCAAACAAATCATCTATTCTGGGCAAAGAGTATTTGTTTTTAATTGTTACCTTATTCAGCTTCCGGTAATCAATGCACAACCGGAGGGATCCATCAGCCTTTTTTGAAAACAACACAGGAGCGGCCCAAGGAGAGACGCTCGGGCGAATGAATCCTTTGGATTCTAAGTCATCCAGCTGTATCTTTAATTCCCTCAACTCGGTGGGGGCCATGCGATAGGAGGGAAGAGATATCGGCTGTGTTCCCGACGCCAGATCAATCGAAAACTCCACATCCCGCTCCGGGGGCAAACCAGAAAAATCATCAGGGAATACCTCGGGAAACTCATTCACTACATGAGGTAGTGCACCTTTAGGGGAAAGACCATCCTCTAGCACAATCGAAGATAACTGGAAGATAACACTTCCCAACTCTGGGAGTGGAGGCCCTGCGCGACTTGATCGTGGATTCCATTCTCCCTGAAAAACCTGACGACTCCCATCAGGTGCTGTGAAACTCACACGCCGTCTGTAGCAATCGATGTGTGCCTGGAAGTGTACTAGCCAATCCATCCCGAGTATGACATAAAAAATGTCCATATCTAAAACCAAGAGGTCCCACTCCATCTCGACCCCTGACACAGAAAGTGCACATGAGGGGCACCTGAGGCCCTGCTCCTTCTTCTTTCCCAATGGTGTCACCAACTCCGTCGCAAAAGACATCAACTCAGTTGGAAAATTCAGAATGTCCACAAAACGTCCAGAAATGAATGAAATAGAGGCACCAGTATCAAAAAGAGTAGTAGCTATAGAAGATGCGATCAGAACGGTACCTCGAACTGTCGACGGTCCCGCCTCTGATCCTGCTGGTGACTGATCCACTGCATGGAGATGTCCAGTATCTGCCTGAGGACGACCGCTAGTCTGTGGTTGTGCCCTGAACTGGCTCTGCCCAGAATATGATCTATCCCTACCACCACGACCACCAAATTGAGATCCCCCAGTCCTCGACGGCTCGGACTGTGTTGGCACTCCTCTTGAAGCCACTGACCCTGCCCCACTTGGGAGTGGGCGTGCCACACCGCAGAAGTGCTGCAAATTGCCTATACTCCACACTGGTAACAAGGCTTCGGAGGAAGAGGACATGTTGGTCGAATATGACCAGGCCTCCCACATTGGTGGCACACGACCGATCTCGCATCAGAAGCCGCAGAAGAAAACTGCCTGGAAGAGTGGCCTGAACTGCCCCCTCCTTTCTTCACATGATCCTCCCGCTTCCTTTTCTTCTCTGAGGAGCTGCCACTACCCACTGCTGATACTGAACCCTAGAAACCAGCGCTACCTTTCCAATAAATCTCCACCATGCATGCCTGATCAACAACCTCAGCATAGGTCCTCAGCTTAAACAAGAACACCTGGGAGTATATCTCTGGTCGCAAGCCTTTCTCAAACCCTTGGGCCTTCGCTTGCTCATTAGAGACAATTTCTGGAGCATACCGAACCAATTCAGCGAAACGGTTGGCATACTCCATCACAGATAGATTCCCCTGAACAAGTTCCACGAACTCTCTAGACCTCGCATAAGCCAACACCTCAGGGCAATACTGTTCATTGAAGACAGCCTTGAAATCTCCCCAGCGCATCTGCTCATTCTTCCCAGACTGAAGCACTGACTCCCACCATTTACGGCTGGGACCCTCCAACAGAAAGGAGGCACACTTCACCCTGAGCTCCTCGGGTGTTTCCAGGAACTCAAACATACGCTCGATCTTCTCGAGCCATTCTTCTGCTTCTTGGGGTTCTGCGCTACCGCGGAAGGCAGGAGGCTTATTTTTTAGGAACTCCTGGGCCTTGTCCTTTCTAGGACCAGTATAATCCTCTCTAACAGGAGCTGGAGCTGGATCTGGTCCATATCCTAGAGCCTGGACAGCCCGGACCACGGCCTTGACTAGCCTCTGATCAATCGGCGTGGGAGAACTCTCTCCAGCTTCCTCCTGTGGGTGCGTGGGAGCTTTCCGGGGAGGCATGTTGCTACAAAATGCAACAGTCACAAAACAAATAGTCAATACCACAATTCTGAAAATTTTAATTAAATACATCAAATATAAACAAACTAAACACATTATTTTAATAAAAGAAACAACTACTCCACATCTGTTTGATGTCCACATGTGGTCTGCAGCCCACACGTCTCACCTGGAAGTGAAGTCAATCAGTAAATTCCAACATCCTATGGTCACTCAAGGTCTGCCATGAGAGGTGCGGGCCAGGCACCCTACTCACAACCAATACCCCGAGCCCCGACAGTCCTAGCTCCTGTCTATCCCGACTCATCTCAAAATAACAATATAACCCAAAAAAATTAACCTCCTCTGATACCATTTTGTCACGAACCGGATCTGGTCGCCACCATTAACGGCACCAAACCTGGCCCGTGGAAAGGCCCGAAGGGCGTTCCCTATCCCCACGGGCTGGCACAAGTGCCCGGGTATCAAACGAATCTGGTTTGGGAACGATTTACCCAATTATGATAGCATAAATCATAAAAAAACAATCAATTATTAAAATATTAAATTTTCATGCTAAACAATTCTTAACAAAACCAGATCTGAATACATAAGTTTAAAGACACTACAAGTGGTCTAAAAACAAATAATGACAACATAAAGACATCCCCATGGACTCCAAATGACAAGGGGATCATCACCCGCAAGCCGTCCCTGCAACTCCGCCCCAACGATGGGGACTAACATCCCGAACCGCCATCACCCTTAGCCTTCCCTTTACCTGAGTCAAGAATGAGCAGGTCTACTTACACCCAATGGGTGTAAGTAGGGTTTGAGCCTAAGCCCAATAGGATACCACCAGTTGATTCCAAAGAGTATGCAATACAATGTGAACAAAACAAGCAATTTTAATACACAAGGTGAAACAGTGTTAAAAATTAAAAGAAATGCAACTTTCAAATGAAAACAGTTTTCAATCCAAGAATTTCGGAATGTTAGCACATTAAATAGACATGTGACCTACTTTAATGTACTGCAAAAAACAACCCACAACATGTATATATACCACAAATCCTATGAGCATCAAAATCAGGAACACCCCTAAGCACTAGGTTGTCTCGGGCCCTATGTACCTCGTACCTCGGTGTAGAGTAACCATAGAAAAATCCGTTCTCGTGCACGAGCCACTAGTAGGGAACATACCCATAAACTAGTGGTCCCCAATAATCATCCAAATAGTTTAGTTAGAGTTGTCGTTATCTAGATGCTAAGTGGAACAAGGACAAAACCCATCCGATCCACTAGCCGTACTAGTACAAATCCGCCCCACCTAAGTACCCGGGCTTCCCCTTTTGTGCTCAAACAATTTCAGCAAACAACACACATCCATTTTCATATAAAATATCACTACTGGTCACAAGAAAATTGTACAGTAGCTACACACATTTTATACCATTTAAAACACACAATAAAATAATTTTATTTTCAATAAAACAACCTCTCAAAACATCACATTGTTTTTCACCCAAAGCTCTTTAAGATATCCACCTTTCACACTATGATAACACTTGTAAGATATTAAAACCAAATTGCAGTTCATAACCCTTTAATGAAACCAATAATTCAGTTATGGGGCATCCCAAAATGAACCAATAAAAGATTTGAATGGAAAACCCTCAATTTCACCAAAAATTGGAACTTAAAATTCATTTGCATTATAAATGAAAATAAATCCAATTTTTACAGAAACATTCAAGTGAAATAAACATTAGAGTACCATGAAAACAGCAAGCTAATTCACAAAAATTTCACACACAATGGAATCACCAACCAAATTAACAAAACCCCTTGAATCTCCGTGCGAAATCAAATCGCACCCCCGCCGCACCAAGAGAGAACTAGATCAAACCTAAAACCACACGAATTTGCCAATAAAGTCCAAAGTTAAACCCTAGGTTCGAAATCCTAGTTTCTGAACATTAGTAAACTCAATTATAAACGAAGAAACCCTAAGAACAATGAGTTAAACCCAAAGTAATTTGAAAGAGGAAAGAAAAGGGCTCATTTACTTGAAGTATCTTGAAGTAATCACTCCAAAACTCCAGTATCTGAAATTTAAAAGAGCCCAAATTTAGGGTACGTTCGAACAAGATGTATTATCTCATTTAGGAACTGTAATGGAGGAAAAATATTGAGAATTGAGAGATTTATGAAAGAAATACTTTACCTCTTCAAATCTGGGCGATTTGAGGAACCCTATGAAGATTGGCACAAAATCGCGATTCTACAGAGCTCCAAATGGGTGGGAGAGAGTTCAGACGCGCGGCTGGGTAACTTGGGCTTGAGTGAGATTTGGAATCACCGAAAAATCCCAAATATTGAATAAGTTATAACAAAATAAAATTTTATTTTTAAAACAGGAATTGGGCTTTCGGGCAGGCCCAACCCCTTTGACAAAGACCCAAATAACCCCTGGTTATGGATTTCTAAAAGCTCCAAATTACCTTGGTGGTGTTAATAGGTTAGGGGAGGTCAATTAGGAATTTTAATGGATGAAAAATGTTGAAAAATGAAAAAGTTATAAAAGATACAATTTTTTTTTAATCTGGAATTGGGCTCACGGTTTGGCCCAATTCATGAATACTCATCTATTCCACCCTAAAACCTAGGGAAACCCCCAAAACAAAGAAAGGATGTAAATTAAATGAAAAATACCTTTAAAATATGTCTTGTATATAACATTAGAAGACATGTTGAGATCTTTCTCACATGACTTTTAGAGTATGTGGGATCAATATTTACCTTTGGTAGAATTTTCCTAAAACAATAGCTTCCATTAGAGTATTCAGACGACACCATATGAAGCGTTATACAGAAAGAGATGTCGCACACCAACCTATTGGGATGATGTTGGTGAAAGAAAACTTGTAGGTCCAGAACTGGTGGAGGAAACGATGGAAAAGGTGAAGGTAATCCAAAATCACATCAAAGCAGCTCAAAGTAGGCAGAAGAGCTATGCTGATAATCTAAGGAAGGATTTGGAATTTCAAGTTAGTGATCATGTTTTCCTGAAGGTATCTCCATGGAAGGGAGTCATACATTTTGGTAAGAAAGGTAAATTGAGTCCCAGGTACATCGGACCTTTCGATATTCTAGAATGAATTGGGACTGTAGCTTACTGATTGGCAATGCCGCCAAGTCTCTTCAAAGATCACGATTTGTTCCACGTATCTCTATTAAGGAAATACATGCCTGACCCAACACATGTACTCACCTATGTGGAATTAGAACTGGAACCCAATCTGTCTTATTGCGAAGAACCCGATAAGATTATTGATACGAGAGAACAAGTACAGAGAAACCGGACGACGCGTCTGGTAAAAGTTTTGTGGAGAAACCATAAGATGGAAGAGGCAATGTGGGAACCCGAGAACTTATGATGAAGAACCACTCGAGTCTTTTCATGCGGTAGTATTCTAGAAATTTCGAGGACGAAATTATTTCAAGGAGGGGAGAATGTAACACCCCAAGCTTCTACGGTATGCTTCTCTTTGAATAATGAAATAGCATGTGTTGTACGCAACATCGAGTTCTAACACACAGCACAACCGATCAAACTAGCCGTTATGAATAGTAATACATTATTTTTAAAATTATAGAAATTTTATCTCTCAAAAGAGACTTCATTTTTGGATTCGGAGTATCGAATTTATCCTAAGGTGAAATTTTGGAACTAGTCTGATAACATTAATATTTTGATAAATAGTGAAAATTACTAAATTTTAATTAGAAAAAACATTTTTAATCAAAATAATTAATAGTGATAAATTATGAATTTGGGGGGTTTTAAATTATATTTAGAATATATTTTTACCATTTAATACAATTTTGGTCATTGGACATAATTTCCTAATTAAACCGAACATAAACAAGTATCAATCTTTTTATAGTTATTATATCTTAAAAACACGCTTATTGTTTTGACAGCAGGAATTATTTTTAAATTAATTTCTACCACTTCTGTGTTTTGAATTTGGAAAAATGGATTCCATATTTGGAATCTGGATGTTCAAATTGTGTAAATAGGTAACTTTTATTTTTAGACATTTTGAATAATTACTTCGGTAAATATTTTATTTACCATGGTTAAAGGGTAAATCCGGTAAATAAGGGTGCAAAAATAATATTATAATAATAAATAATTACCCTAAAATGTGCCCTAACCTTATTGGTTGATACATGTCTGACCATGGGTATCTTTGGGTCGATTTTTGGACCCCATGGAGCCACTTGTATGTGATAATGACACTTTATATTAATTAAGTTAAAATAAATACAAAAATGACATAAGCATATAACTTTTAGCAAAACAATTTTTACATATGGTTATATATGTTGGATTTTTTACTATAAATATTCATTAGAAATTTAAAGGATTTCCTACATAATGATATTTTATTTATAATTTTTAGACATTAAATAACTTAATTTATTTATGACACAATGATGATGCAGTAATTACCTAATTAATGAAAAATTAGAATAATTGATATTATAAATACCGAAATAAATATAATTTTAGACTTTTTATGAATTAAAATAATTTTATAGGTTAATAGGACATTATAGTATTGATTTAATTAACTTTTTTTGAAGTAATCATTCTGTTATGATTTTTAAAAAAATCAATTATTGAATAGTGTCAAAATAGACATAAAAGAGTTTTTAAAACAAATATTATATTATTAATTGATATTAAATTCATAAAAATCTAAGGTTCGGCCAAGAGACTTATATAATGATAGGTGTATCATTAATGTACTACTTGGAGGTCTCTTGGATGTATATAGTATGTTTATTAACTATATAATATAAAAATACAAAGAGACATTGTAAAAGTGAAACTAATTAACTAAGAGTTAATACTCAAAGAAAAGGTTAATATAGTAACCCAACCCTTTCTAAATTATATTGTTTGAGTTATTTTAGACCCATACCCAACATAAAATTTAAATATTCCACTTTTAAGCCATTAGAAACCGAATATGAATTTATTATAAAATAATATTTCTTTCTTTTCCAAAGGTGCCCCTCACCCCTCTTATAAAAGGGCACTCCCCTTCTCACTAATTCACACATTCAAAGCATTTTGGTTCGGCCAACCTCAGCCCAAATACTCTCTAAACTTCCCCAATTAATATTAGAGGTCTTCCTTTAGTCATAAAGACAACTTAAGGATCCCTTTTGATCAAATCAAAAGGAAGAACCCGAAGAAGAGGTAATGATTTCACCACCCTTTTCCATGTTCCTTTCTTCTTCCACTTCTTCTTCCTTTGTTATTTCCATTTTAAATAATAACTCCATTATATTATATATATTTTGATGTTATTATAAATATGGTACAACCATATTCATTATTCTATCAATCCTTTGAATAACATGTCACCATACGTGAGTACGTACGACTTACCATCTCCACGTTGTGGTGTAATTGTTATTCAATAAATTATTATTTGGATGGGTATAATAATGATTTATAATTCATGTAAATAATAAATATAACATGATAATAATTCTTTATATATGATATAACATCCAATTATATATTATTTTAATATCAAAAGTATGATATTGTTGCTCGTGCATACGTACGGACTACTGTCTCCACAAACGCGATGAGATTTATTCTCCATCGTATCCATTCAAGTATAAATATCATTTTATGATTTACAAATAATTTTTAAGTACTTTATATTATTCTGGATATGAATAAGATACAACCTATCCTTTAAAAATATGGCTTACATAACAAAATATATAAAAGAAAACGAGTAAGTTAACACCGGAAACAACGATAATACTAAGATATTATTAACAAATCAATATTAAAAGATCATATATGATATCATATTAATTTATATGATTCTTGTATAATTTAATAACAATTATTTCACCATTATAAAGGAGGTTATCCTACCCCCAACCATGGAAAAGTACAAGGTAAGGGTCTATTTCGCGATCTCTTCATTATCTGAGGTTGTTTATACGTAATAATCTACTGGGATCTCTTTATCATCCACATTCATGTTTCTTAAAAATGTATTTCAAAACATATTTAATATTTACATGAATATGGTTTAAATTCATTTATACCCTTGTTTGACTTTTTATAATAGTTTCATAAAGGAATCTTTCTGTCGTTTTCCAAAAAAGTTGCTTTTTAAATTTTTTGACATAATTAAAGTAAGAATGTTTTTTTAACTTATACGGCGGGTGTGGCTATTTTATGCCGTTATAAAATCGTCGAAGCTTCCCTTAAATGTTTATAAGAATATTTTCAAAGAAAATTTTATATTTTATAAATATATGACTCTTAAATTATTTCAAAATAAAAAGAGATATTACACTAAAAAGAGTTTTGATTTCATCTATGTCAACATCCTTTGATAGATTTTACGCTTATTTCAAGTTGATTTATTATGATAAAAAACTTTTATACTGTATTGAAGGTTTTGTGATATGTTTGACTATGGATGTGTTATTTTTATACCATTCATGGTTTATGGATGAAGTATTTACATTTAATATGATAGTTTTAATACGAATGTTTATGTTATGTTTTAACCTTTTCATATGGGAATGCATTGGACTTAATATGTAATGGGTGGAGCCCGCTATAGCTCCTCGATGCATCGGTAGGTATCATGAAACAAACTAGTGTCTTGGCACAAGGCCTTGGAAAAATCTTATTTTTAGTATTGGCATGAGTCCTTGGCTATGTGGTTATGATAGTCTGGAATTATGCATTCCATCATTATGAAAGTGGTTATTGATATTGCATGTGATTATTATATTAGTAGAATATCCATGTGAATAATTAAATGGCATTATTTCATTTTATTTTTTCCATACTATGTTTAAGTTCAAGTTTAAAAGGCTTTTGTTTTAGTTATACACTGCCTTAAATGTTTATTCTTATTTATGAAAGTTTCCGCTATATTGTTATCCTTACTGGGTATTTGAGACCACCACTTTTCTATGTTTTATTATTCCCAAGATGTGAAGAAGTAAATTATGAATGAACTGTAGGGATATTATGAGGGGATAATAGTGTGGACTATGGAGACAATATGTTGTTTTAGTAGTTTTTCACATTATTATGTAATGTAAAACTTTATGAATATATCTAGTGTTTTCCAAGGCTACTAAACCAATTGGTCTTTCGAGATTTGATCTTTCTTGTGATCATTCCAAGGTTATGTAATAATGCACCGACTATAGGTACATGGGGTCGGGGCGTTACAATTAATTTCCAAAACACATAAGATTTATATTTTTTAAATAAAATAAAATATTTATATTTATTCTAGTCTATATTTTCTCATAAATCTCACATTAATTTGGTCTTAATGGTCAAATTAATTTGTGTAGAAATATAATTTCTCTAATAAAAACCAAATTGATTAAATTGGGAAAAATTAAAAGTTAATGAACAATATTATAAAAAATCACTTATTTTTGTGTTAGGGATACTTGTATCTACCTTAATTTCTATTTAATCCATTATTTGATGATTTTGGAATCTATTGAGGTATGGGATACCTCCCACTAGTTTTTCCTTTTGGTGATTACCAGAATTCCAATCCACCTCTATTATAAAAAAAGAAATAACTCTTACCCTTCCTCACACCTCTTAATACAATCTTTATCATCAAAAACATGAACCAATTGTTTCAAAATATCCATCATATCAATATATAATACATTCATTGGGCATAAATCCAACCAAGAAGTCATTTTGTGAAAACCAAAATAATTTATCTGAAAAAATGGGGTAACATTCTTCAACATCCATTTATGTTTTATTTCCTTCTGTACCCCTTAATTAATTATTATTTTATCCTTTAATATTAAATTAATTATAAAAAATATACTAATACTTTTTAGATTATTATTTATACATTCACTTACATACACATCTATCCAATGGGAAACAAACTTATAGTTTATTTGTATGAAAAACTACTGGCTCACGTAACGATGATTGTTTGTTCTTCCATGACCACCTCTCGTGGTATAAATTGTGATGGAAAAGTCTTTATATTAAATATATATGATATTCATTATTCTATAATTATTTTATAATACATGCCTTTATACATTCCATTTTTTGGATATATGATAACATTATTGGTGAAAGTGTGGACTACAACCCCCTCAAAGAACTACGATTCATTCACGATATACATGGAATGTATATAGGATGGTTTTAATTAAATATATGTTACATAATTTAAATATATATTATATTAATGAAATAATTTTATTTATGGTATTATAGAATATCATTTTCTTTACTACTTTTTTCGCACAATAAAAAGTGATTATGTCGGTCATGGACCTGTGGACTACCGCCTCCTTGACATGATGTGTTTCCTTTTACATCAAAATAATTATTTAAATAAGTATACATGATTAAATAAAATGGTATTTTTATATAATTATAATTATATTACGATATAATGTTACATCCCCACATTCCATAATGATCATCGAAAAAGGCAATATTACTCAATCGTAAGTATGACCAGCCCTATCCATGATTGTAATGTCGATTCATTTTTCATAACCATATTTCATGATTGGTTTTAAAAGTATAAATGATTTATAAATATTATAATTATTTATTTATTATTTTTATGGATATTGTTTTGTAATGAAATCATTGACCATATTTGACATATCGAAGACACTTTTGTGACATAATCTGCATTTGGTCAAAATATAAAACATACATTTATTTATTAATTAATTTATTTTAAATAAATTATAAGTAAAATAAAATTAATATTAAACTTATATAATTTTATGAAGTAATATTATACTTTTAATTAGTTTATTATTTTTAAATGTAGAGAACAATCATGACAAATCGAACTTGAGGTAATGGATTTTCCGGTCAGTTTTTACATCTGGGAGACAAATATAATAATCACCACTAAAATATTTATTTGGTGTATATAATGATTTTTTTGATATATTATATCATGATTTATTATATCTTTATATTATTTAAATGTTTCGTTTAATTATTATTATCTCAAGGGGTATATGGTTTTGAAGTTACCAAATCGGTAAGGGGCTCTTGTCACAATTTTCATTCTTTGAGGCGTTTGATATGTTATACACCTATATTCTTGTATAAGGTTTATATATTTCACATTTGATATTTAATATCATTAATTAATTTTCTCATAAAATTATAATCCTTATTTATTGTTCTATATTCATGGGGTTAATGGTTCGAATATTTCAAAGTGGCATGGGATGCTTTGGAATTTTAAATGTTTATATTCTTCAAGAATAATTTTAATTATCTTTAATTTACATTTGAGAGAATATTATTACCATTTTTTTATAAAAACATTAATTTTCATATCCTATTTTTGTTAATTACCATTCCATTAATTAGTTCAATTTTCATACTCTTTGGTACCCAAAATTGTTTAAAAAATATTTTTATGAAATCTGACTTCATCCTCCCTTTATTCAGAGAACCTATTTTCATCTACAAATCCAATTTTATAAAAAGGATTTCAAGAAATTTTTTTTACCATTGAAAAATTAATTATTAAAAAATTATCTTTTTTTATTTTACCAATTTATTCAATTTAATAATTTTTTCACTTTTTGAACAAATAATTTTTCTAACCTTTTTACCATGTAAAAGTATTGATCTTTTTAACTCATATGACATGTCAAAATTTCCCCTATCATTTCTTAGAAGATTAATTTTAATGTTTGAAAGGGATTTTTAAAAAAAATTAAAAGTGATTTTAAAAATATTTTTTAATATAAAAAGGATATTTTTCCTCAATAATGGATTAATAATCATTTAATTTAACTTACATTCATCAACTTCAAGAAATCTGGTTGTTACTTATCCTAAATTTGGGAGTTCTTTTATTGATACCATCCTCATTAATTCGTTGCATTTATTATGCTTATTTTAAATTTATTTTTCTTTATCCCATTTCATTTAATGGGTTCATCTTGTTTCAAATATAATATTATTTAACTTATTTCTATTCGATGGGTTAATGATGTTTCGATAATTTTTTTATTGAACACATATTTTTTTAATGGGTTAATCATATTTTGAAGGGAATTTTATTGAACACATTTATTTTCCATGGGATAATTGTGTGTTATTATTTTTCAATGATACATGGACATTTGATGTGTGGTTCCAGGATAGACCAATGAAGGGTGGGTTTTTGATAGTCGTACAATGAATTGGGAAAGGATGTTAGTTGTATGGATATTCCATTTGCAAGGGAGACATATATAGATGTCGACTGCATGGTTATTCCATCTATAAGTTAGAAACATATAATGATGTCCCATTGTAATATTATGTGTTTCTTTATTCATGTTATATATTTGTAATGGTTTTAATGATCTATATATATATCACATGTTGTATTATTATGGTTTCAGTTGACTGTATCATTTAGCATGTTTTCATATTTTATGGTATAGGTATTAATGGGTATGAGTTATTTTTTGATTTTCTCATATGGTTTTATTTAGTCATCATTAACTTATACACTCTTATTCTTCTTGAAGAAATTTAACTATTAATTCCTAACTTTCCCTTACTGAGAATTTTTTCTCATCAATCTTTTGTTTCCTTTTCCCCATATTTTAATGGATGATATTGAATAATGTATGTCTATAAAGGATATCACAGGGATGATGTTGATAACCAATTATGAAATAAAAAAGGCTAGGATAAATGGGATAAATGTTATTTTTGGGACTTATGAGTCCAATTTGATATGATTTTTTTATGTAGGATATTCACCTAATTTTATAAAACTCTAAACCTATAATTTACTCTAGTAAGTAAGTGATCCATGTTCTCCTTTTGAAGTTGTAAGTTTTTTATGGAAAATGTTGGGTCCAAATTATTGGCATCAATGATGAGAATATAAAGTTATGGTTTTCTTTATAGGATCTAGTAGTATGTGATAGGGGCTATTATATAAATGTTTTGAGAGGTGTGGAGATGTGGGGGGAACCCTTATAGAATAGAGGAGTGTCATTCTTGTAAATATAAAAAGGTAAACACTATTGATTGGTCTTACTCACATATTGTGCCTCCAATAATTATCAATTTTGAAAAAATAGTTGAATTGTTATAAATATGGCCATAAAATGGGTTATGTATAATTTTATTGGTTATTTTCCCCTTTAAGATTAATTTTTAACCACTAAGTAAACTCCTTTTTCCCTTCATAGTTGTAATTATTTTTAATTACATTTACTAATCACTTTGGTAAAAAATTTATGTTTACCTTATTAATAATTTTATTATTTTTTTAATTCCAAATAAAGAATCCATTTTTCCATATTATAGTAATATATGGGGAAGAAATAATTTAAAATTAATCTTGTAGATGGGACAAGGAAACATGTTTTTAAATCTAAAAGTTCTAGTAGGTTGAAATGTTTATACCTCTAATTTCAATGTGACATTATTTATAATAAACTAAATTAGATTAATTGTTTTATAATTGAAATATATATACTTTAAATCGAATAAAAATATAATTTAACTATATAAATTAACAAGATTAAATAGCAGTTTTGAATTAAAATTTAGTGTTTTCACTATTCATCAAAAAATGAATCTTCTCTAGAAAATACAAAAAATTTACCAAAATGAAATTTTCATATACCCTTAAAATCAATTAGATTATTTAAAAAATATTGATTTATTTTATAATATATAAATTTTATTTCAAATTTTAATCAAATGCGGTTTGTTTAATTTATGGAGATAAAATTGTGTTTAGACATAGAGAAATAGTTTACCTAGATAAGTAATTTATTTATTTGGAAATAGTTATTACATTCACTTATACTAATTGATAACCAAAGGAATCCATTTACAATCATGTGTAAATAATATATTCACAATTTAGTTAATATTATTAATATCATACATTCCAATTTCTATGTGGTAGCTATAATAATATTTTAATTATAAAATTAATAGTATAATTTAGTTCAGTAAAACTCAGTCTTTCATGTATTGGAACTATCAATGGGACTCAATATTATGGGTAATAAAAGACAAACATATTGATTTTTGTTCCTCAAACTAATATATGTGTTGCATATATTAAAATATTATCTTTTTGTTGTATATAATATAAACCAAACGTAGTGATTTCATATAAGAAAATCTATATTTTGTGTTGTGTGTATTGAAAAATATCTATTACAATAAATTAATTAAATTTTCTATTTCAAAAATTATTTGGTTCTTATAAGAAGATTTTTTGGATTTGATGTTGTACTCCAGATACAACATCTTCAGTTTAGAACATTATAATTAATTGTTTTAGTCTGTCAGTATAGTGTGGGGGACACTAAATGTGGGAATGATATTTTACTTCACGAAATTTATGATTATATTGGTTCTGAATTCATTAACTTTGATCACCCTTGCACATTTAGAAAAGAATTATGTAGTAGTAAGGATATAATTTAATTTCTTGGTTATAGTTGGAGGTTATGATCCTATAACATCCATCCCCCAGATGATGAAAATCTAGGAGTACATAGCTGTATGCAGTAAATCTAGGGGTTGATGAATGATATTGAAGGGAACATGGGAGGGATTTAATTTATTGAAAAATTTTGTGTAATCATGTGTCATTTAAGTTGAGAAATATCTAAGCTTCCAAATGTTTTGAGAAAGCATAGTTCATGTCTCATGGGAACCACAAGATCAAAATGAACATCATCTATGGTGGAGATCATCTCCTTTTTATTAATGCATCTGAGGATGATTCTACTAAAGCATAATTTGTAATGAAGTTTCTTATGACTCGAGATATCATATATAGTGAAATTGACTTCCCATAATCAAACATGTTCTTTTATAGCTCTATCGAGTTTAAGGGTCCCATTTTGAAGATATTCCAAGATGGGTGTCATCCATCTATTTAAAAAATTATATATTTTAGGAGAATAATTTATCTCATTGATTTATTCAATTCCACTTTTAACAAATGGAAATTATTTCCCCTGATGAGATATGCTAGAAACAGTTTCATCCCAATACGGACCTTCCAAGGCTACAGTATCATTTTCTAATTCATTTGTTTGATCATTACATGAATGTTGGGAATGTGTTAATGTCAGGTCATAGGGTAATCTGCAATAAACCCTCAAACATAAAAAATTCATGGGATATTCTCTTCTATTCTTATAGCATAATCACAATTGATATACTTAATTTAATTCTCAAATTCATTATTTATTGTCATGTGAGTCACTGGTAATTACAAAGAATGCTCAAATCCTATAGTAAGTTCTTGGAATTCATCCTCATTATTGGTGCATCCTTCTCATAATTGAAAAGAATAAGGTAATACATCCATATTTTATTAAATGAGGATGATCCTTAACCTAACATTTTGGAGATTTGGTTTCTCTACTGTCTTCCCAGTTGGACTTATGGATGTATAATAAAAGTACATTTTGAAAATTTAGGTGGTTCCTGAATGGAAAATATTTCCTCATCTAGAAATTTGGTACACATTGGTGCTTCGTTCCTAGAGGTATGTTCTTCTTGGATATTGTCTAAATCATGTCTTCTATAGACATCTACTATATGAACCTCATGTTGAAGTTTTACCGAATGACCACCAATTGTGCCATGCTTCTAGTCAACATGGGGAAAATTAGGATATATTTTAGTGGGTCAATTTTCGATATCAAATGGATGTCATAGTGTTTTGGGTAATGACTTATTTCTTGAATTGGGGAAGACAATTCCAAATAGTTACTCTCAATGTTGGAATATTGATTTCTAGTTTCAATCATGGTGAAATTATGGTAATAAATTCCAATCTCACAACCACATCATTATTATGTTAAAGAAAGTAAACTAGTGATCATTCTTTTGAAATCACATATATAATTAGTGGATTTACTTCAACTAGAAGAATTATGATCAGTGGGTTTAAGAGATATTTATTGAGGTTGTTACAGGCTTTGTAGAAGTCATTATTCCACTGAAAAACAACACAAATACTCATTAGATTGGTGAATGGAAAACATTTTTCTGTGATGTTTTCTATGAAGCATATAATATATGAAATTTTTTCCAATAGTCTTCATAATAATTTGAGGTTTTGAGGAGGGTAAATAACTAGAAATTTCAATTTTTTATTGAGTTTTACTTTGAGACCACAATGACATACAAAGAAACCAATAAATTTCACTAAAGTAATATTGAAATCACATTTCAAGGGATTCATCTTTAGGGTATGTTGTCAAAGTTTATCAATGAAAATTTTCAAACATGAAAGGTGATTCAAACATTACTGAGATTTAACCATTTAATATTCATCATAAATTTTGACTATTCTCCTCTAGATGAATTTGAAGATGCAATGCATGACATGTTGATATGTACAATCAACATTATTTAAACTGAAGGACATTAATCGGTATGAAAACACTCTTAGGGGGGCCTTGAAGGTGGTGACATATTTATATTTTGAGGGGAATACAGATTTTATTATATCATGAATATAAATTATTTATGTAAAGAGATTGACAAGCAATTCTTTCATCAATCATGAGTTATGTGGTCAAAACTAGGAAATCATATTTTTGATAGTGCAGGTTGAGGTCTATAATATCGATGAAATCCCTATTTTACCATTTATTTTCTTGACTAAGACTATGATGGTGATAAATTTTGGGTATTGTAATTCATGAATGATGTCATATTTTATAAGATTATCAACTCCAACTTCATCCTTAACAACATGAGTGAGATGTGTCCTTATGGATGACTGGTTGTAACCGTGATGGTATTCTGGTATACCTAGTTATTGGGTTGCCACATTAGGATATTGTCCTAGAATATATGTATAATTTCAAGAAAAAAATCCTAATGTTTCTTTAGAAAATATATATAATTCTCCTATTCGTCGAGGGGAATAATTTTTCTGATTATCGTGGGTCATGGATCCTCCTCCATACCCAAAATTATTTTTCAATGTTCAACGATAGTGATAAAGATCTAATCTTCAAATATTTTAGGGAAATATATGAGGTCATTTTCACCCTCTTATCAATTTTATTATTCCTTTATGTTAATTTTAGGTTGGATGAGAGATATATGGGAATCGTTAAGGTCATCAGAAAGGACAGGGTCCTAGGAGTTAGCTTCTAACTACGATATCATGAATTCCATCGGTTCGATATATGAAGTACTAGAATACAAAAATTATGAAGATAAGATTGGAGAATTTCTATCTAATGTTTTCTAATAATGGAGGAATAAGATATTTTTACATCATTGGGTTCTACTAGTGTAGATGTTATAAAAATACTAGAAAAAATATCTCTGAATCTAATATTATATTTTCAATCTAACTGATGGGAAACACATATTCATCACTAAGATATTTAAACGAACTAACAAAAGAAATTTCAAAACCACTCAGAGCATTGAACCGAGTGAAATAATCAGTTATCGATGGCTTCCCCTATCTTGGGTAGAATCCTACATCAATATATTGAGATTAATATGATTCTATTGGTGATATGTCGCCATATAGTGCCCCAATCTTCCAATTGTTGTATTATTTGTGGAATTGATGGTATAATGAAGGGATAATTGGATTCTGATAAAACTAGGGAATTATTAGAAATAAATTTAAATATATATATATATATATTTGTGGATGACCAGTAACATAGAATTATAAACAAGATCACCAAATTAGGTATTGATATTAATGTAATTGATGGGTTTCTATTCACTTACGTCATACCCCTGAAGAATTAAAGTAGAATGGAATAAAAATCATCAATGTATCGCAGTAGGTAGAAAGTTATGATATGAATTAGGATGGAACCCTAGCCATTATCAACAAAATATTAAATAATTTCAATGTCATTTAATCTTCTAGATATTTATAATGGTCTGATATATCATTATGTGATATTATTTTTCCTCATTAATGAAAGAGATAAAAATATGACATTTTCTATGGTCCACCTATACATGATATACTTTAGTAACATCATCTTAAGATTCCAACTCTTTAGTGAACAACATATACACTACATGATATTCTAATAAATCTTTTCAAAAATTGATAGTATCTAGAATTGAATTATTTTCATGAACTATAGCCAATTACTACAGGATTTCATATTTATGAGTCAATGATCTATGTTTCCCCATGGGAAAATATTCCATAAGAGGAATTTTTGGAGTATATGTACTTGAGGAAGACTTATTAGGTGGTTGAGCCGAAGTGGAATACAATTTATCTAATATTTAGTCATACCACCATATCCCGACAACATACATGGGTTGGTCAGATTATCACCCATTTAACAATCATTCCTAATAAATGATCACTTTTAAATGAATTTTAACTTGTCTAGAGGCACTTTACCACTCTTACTAGGTTTTTAAGGTATTTCCCATGAGTTTTAGACACAAATATAGCTCTTTCTAGGATATAGAATGTATTTTTTATTCGACTGTGGTCATTACTCTATTTTATTATTTAGACATTATGTCCTTGATTCATTTCATCCCAATTTGATGTGAGGAACTGAGGTTGAAAATGAAAATCAACATCAGACAAGGGATCCATCAAATGAATGACATTAATGGATCCCAATATCCACTCTTCATCTATGGAGGACTCGGTATATTGTGTTGGTTCCTATTGGAACATTTAGTGGGACAACAACCATTCTCATGGGACTAACGGTGTGAATTATAAGATGTTCATGGATATCATTGGACTTGGTGTAGATTTTTATTTAATTATTTCCTTTCATATTTTCATTTTATGGAATTTTGGTAGTTGATTGCGATTTGGTGGACCGTGGAGTAGATGGTGTCAGTTGTGCCATCATGGAAGTGGCTGGGGGAATAATTAATTGTTTCAATTATGACTTGAGAATAACATGAGCTTAGTTGATCATATTTTTGAATCATTTAATCATTGAAATTTTTTTCACCTTTATTGGTGAATTCCTATCATTCACCTATTTCTTCTATGATAGTGGTTGATATACACTCTACTTGTGATGGATGTTTACAAAGATTCACTTTCGTGAAATCAAACATCATTTTGAAGGATATTTTTGAAGAAGAAACAATCATGAAAGGTGTTCCCAAGAATTTATGGAAATGATAAATAATTCAGAAGATTCTCAAGGCTACCTTTATTGATTTTTTTGGGCCTTTTAAGAGTTATTTGTTTGTTTTCCAAAACTTCTATGAAATAACTAGAAAATTTGTCATCTTGAAGGACAAAACTCTATTCTTCTATTATTAAAATTGAATGAATTTTGGATCAACCATTCTATCTCGATGTGATTTTTGTTTATATTGTTTCCACCATGGAGTTGGATCTATATGGTATGCTTCATGAATTAGATTGGGAGCTATTATAGGGGATAGTTTTTGAGTGACTATTACAGTTTTGACTTTTCTTTTTCTCCCTCCATTGGTTGTTGGCACTAAACTGGATTTGGATCTAATTCATAAGATAGAGTCTTCCAATATTTGGGAAACTACAGTGAGATCTCAGAATCCACCCAAATATTTCATGAGAATAATTAGTGTTCATAATTCAGCATGAGTGTTCTCTACGAAAAGCCCCAATAAATATTATAGTGGAAATTAAAAATTAATGGAGTATGTTGGGCCCTTACACATAGAAATAAATCTTGATTCTCTCTAATGTTCTTAGTGCTTTATGTTTCAGAGGTGCATGATCATTTTTTTTTTCACAGAGATGAACTAAACTAGTAATGTAATTATCGACACAGATCTCCCATTTATATATTGACCCTTCCTGTAAACTCGTGTCCCAGAAAAAGGACATTACATACATGGTTTGAAAAAAACACCGACGATTGACGAATTCAAGCCACAATAAAGTTCCAGTCATAGGGACACACTTAATTACATAATGTGTTAGATGCTGATTCAGATCCTCCATGATTTCAATTGTCACAAACATAGTATTTATAAAATTTGGTTGTGTAAGAGTTACATACTCCCATTAATGATAATAATTCCATTATGGCAATACTAGTGAACATTTTTCTTAAGTAGATTTATATTGGGCTTCCAATGACATGCTATTGTTGAGAAGCCTTGTTGGAATGACATCCTGAACAAGGACTAGAGCAGAAAGCACAATAGGTTGAACTATTTTTTTTTGGTTCCATCTGCAATTATGATTGAACTATCTAGTTGAAACTTGAATAACATTTAATAGGTTGTTTGTGTAATTAAGGGAAATCTATGTTTTCTATCGTCACTAGTTCAAATTAGATTGGTGTTATTACTCTGGTATTGGAAAGACATCGAGAATATATTTTCATCAGCATAACAGGATCTTCTCGATGAGTGAAATCATCATGACAAGTGAAATGAGGGGTTTTTGAATGAACATAACCTGTGGGAATATGATTCATAAGTAATTCAAAATTAAGCCTCCTCAATTCTCTCATTCACATATCATATATAACCAATATATATTTGAGTGTAATAGGTTAATAACCTTTTGGTAATAAGCATTATTGAACCATATCATTACCATTATCTTTAGTTTATTCTTATTGAGGATGAGGAAGTGGAACATTCAGAGGAAGACCCAAATTCTGCATAATCCTCTGAATTTTAGTGTACACACCTTCTTCTGGTGTGTCAATATAGATCATATTTTGAGTGTATATATGATCCATTTATTCCCCCAAATTACCTTTATTTTTTCAATATTATCATAAGTGGTAGAAAAGATGTTTACTAAAATGTTCTGCATTACAAACATTTCATTAGTATTGCAATAGTGGAAGGATTAGTTTCTTTGAGAATGTATATGAGAAGATTCAAGATCCATGGGAGCAGTTGTGATATTGAAAATTCATTTCAGATTGTGACTATTAAGGTATCTCATCCATTTATTAAGAGATATATTTGATGCTATTTGATTAAGAGTAACCTATAGGGAACCTACAGATAATTTCACTGTCTACATCCTTGAAGTAGAAATTGTATCATGGGACAAGAAGAACTAAGAATATTTGTTTTCTAGAACTTCACCCAATTGAGATAAGAATTAATTTTTATGTGGATGAGGTAAAATCTCTCACAGACCCATGGAATAAGGGTGTTATTATTAAAAATTCCAAAAAAAATTAGGTATGATTTGTTACTTCTGGGGGATTTGTTAAAAATTCTCTTAGACCTATTGGTTGTGGATAATCATGAATTTCCAAGAATACAATTACTGTAACTATCCTTCACATTTTATGGAGGTTTTTTTAAACATGAGTTGGATACATTATAATACATATATATGAGAAACTTAATACTGAATAAATTTGTGATATTTTTAACATTTTTATTATCCAATGATTGAATTCTCTTAAATAGGATGATTGTTTGATATTTTTATATGTTTGATGCAAAATAATTTGAATTGATTACACTCTTCTAGATCTATATCTGATCTCATTGTTGAGCGCGTCAAATTAGTTGTTTAATTTTGACTAGAATTTCTACAGTACAATAGCAACACTAGGTCGTCTCTCGATGGAGCCTTAGATCATTAATTTTTAAAAAGAGTTTTTATTATGAAATTATAAACGTACATAGAGTTTATTAATACTTGGGTTTCTTGATAAAAGATGACTATAGAAAATGAAAGTTATAAAACAAAGTAGATGTAAAGAATATTGATTAAACGTGATCAACCAGGGGTAGTCTCATGATGCTCATCCTTCATTGCTTCATGATATAGGGTTATGATATTTTAATCCCTAGTTTGTAACACCAAGAACCATAATTTTTCTAATTTTATACTAGTATACCTCCTAGGGTTTAGTCCAATACTCACAATGATTCACCGGACATCACCGATAATTGGGTGATTTGTGTTCAACATCATAACCGAAGCTTACCAAGAAAACACACGAAGAAATCGATGTGCTGTCCAAGTTTGTATTTTATTTCATTGTGATTCCATGACATAAATTTACATGATGTTGAAAATGTTTATGTGAGTTCAATTGACCAATATGAACCACAAAAATACTACAATTGAAAGGGGGAAAGGAAGTGGTGAACGGTGTGTGAAACATCACATTAATGGGTACCCCCAAACATGATCATGTGATTTGAACAGGACATACCCATACATAACTCAATAAAACAATAATAGAGGATGATTAAAAACAACATAAAAACATGGAATTAAAAATATCATTCAAATATTACAAACATGAATGTTGGGATTACATCACGTTCCTCCCACGGTGATCTCAAGGGGTTTAGATATCCATAGGAGGAGAGGAAGAATAAGAAGTAGAAGTAGATCCTCCCATATCTTCCATAACTTCTAGTGATGATGAAAAGACATCTTTGGGACTCCAAAATGGAAGCACCTTACCTCTAATTGGAACTACCAAATGGGGTACCCTGGGTACCAATTTATATTCAATGTGGGATGGTGGTTTAAGGCACACAGATTTATTTAACCAACTTTTACCACATGTTTCGGCCTTCACACAGCATTGTCTCGGTTTAGAAAAAATAAAAAAGTTATAGCCCCACCTCTTGACTGTCTCCCTCGAATGTTTGGGAACCTTTGGACACATACAGCTCAAGATATTGTCAAAGTACAGAACACCACATCTAACTCTGTGTAAATGTGATTCCTTGGACAGATCAGTTGGGATGGGCATTATGTAGGCTGAATGGGGATTTGGTTCCTTAATATGAAATGTATCCCATTAAATTTTGGGCCAGACTACAAAATATGATCCCATTTTGATGCAAAAAAGTTTCTAAACAGGAACTACAATGGAAAATTCTTCATGGATCCATGCAATTTTGGCCCATTTTTCTTCCACTTAATCAAGGGCCCTCCAAATCATCTCCTACTACATTGAAATAATAAAAAATACTAACATTTCCCATTTTAATAGTGATTAAAATTAATTCATTGATTAAAACATAATGTATAATTTATTATTATATTTTGAATATTCATTACAAAACTAGTTTAAAATAGCAGTATAATGGTGGATTTGAATAAGGAATAGTTGTGTGATCACACCCCCACACGTAAACATTTGCACTCCTGGGAAAAGACACATATAAAAAAAATGATGCACGTATAAATTTAAGTAATGTGATCAATTCACAAACCATACCAAGTAGTTATTCCTAGTGAAAATGGAAAAAGATGTCTCCTAAATCACATCACAATTAAATTCAAAGAGACTCCTGATACCAAATTGAGCAAGGAATCCAATAGTTACCCATGCCACTAACTATACACATGTGTGTGCGAATACCATTCCATTATAATATGTCCACTTATATCCAATAAATATAGGTTATTTTAACATTATTCATCTTAAAAGATTTTGTCCACTGAACCTGCCCTAGATCCTTTTTCAATCATATTTCAAGACCCACTCACTTAAGCATTTCCAGAAGTCATACCATAATCTATCGACCTAAATATCCCTATATGTTGCACATGTCATCACTCCCCACATTTTTTTTCAGAAGCTGCATTTGGTGAAAATCTCTCACTCATCTCTCAACCCAGGTTTGATCTCCTCATGACACTAATTATAATAGTTATAACAAAATCAAAGGTCGAGGAAAAGTGGTATTTTGACCTACCCAATACACAACACAAAATTATTTTTTAGGGCGTGCAACAGTCAGATATCTGGTACACATGCATAGGTCAATCCGATACAGTAATAAAACAGATCAGATAAGGAACGAATGTATGTAAATATCATTTTATGCTGAAAAATATCAACCAAACTTATATTTACCTACTATTAAGTAATAAATATTCACACATTGTGGTTTGGTGAAAAAATGTGTGGAGCTATTAGTGACACAGTTTTTCTAAAAACTACTCACACAAGAGGAATCAATCATCTCAAAGGTTCCACACAGATACAACCACTTATATCATTTACAGAAAACCAATTCAGTAAAAATCACTCCCTGATTGTCTTGTTCTCCTTCCTTATAGTATTTTTACTTTCCCCCTTTATGGTCACCAAATCATGGAACGTTGGATTTTTTTTATGGGGAAAAATGAAAATACCCTAATGAAGGAAAGAAAGAGAAGAAAGAAAAAAGGAAATGGAAATTATAATGAACCCAAGAATTTATCCACCCCCCACACACACTTATAATGTGCAGTGTCCACACAGAAATAATTGAGAATGTGAGAAGGAAGGATAAAATATGTTGTTTTTTACTCAAATGTTTTATCTAGAAGGTGGAATTCCTCTACCTTATTCATTGGAAAATATTCAATGAATCATTTAAGTTGCATCCAATTGATGGTAAGACATCATACACTCTACTCATGAAAAATATGTATTGCCCCAAAAGGGTAAACATTAGTAAAACTATAAGGCTCGAGCCATCAGGAATGAAGCTTACCTGGGTAGAGCTTTAGCCTGAAATTTTACATGAGGACCTTCTCACCAATATGGAACTTCTGTTGATGAATTTTGATATCATGGATATCATTTGTTTTCTCTATATAGATCTAGGAGTTCTCATATGTATCATGTTTAATTTCATCCAACTCATGAATCTGCAGCTTCATATGATCACCTGCTCTTGAAATATTCATATTACATTGTTTAACTGCCCAATATGCATGGTGTTCTACCTCCACAGAGAGGTGACAAGCCTTTCCAAACATAATCCTGTATGGTGAAATTCTAATTGTGATTTTAAACATTGTATGGTACACCAAAAGTTCATCATCCAAGCGCAAAATCTAATCTTTCCTATTGGGTTGTACCATTTTATCAAAGATTTGTTTAGCTTGCTAATTTTCTATTTCTTATTGTCCGTTAGTTTGGGGGTGACATGCAGTGGATACATTATGATTAACTACATACTTATGAAGAACAATTTTCATGTTGAGATTGCAAAAATGTGAACCCTAATCACTAATGACGAATCTTAGTAAACCAAACCTACTAAAAATACGAGACCTCGCAATATCAACAACTTCCATAGAGTCATCGGTCCTAGTGGCCTTTTCTTCTACCCATTTAGATACATATTCAACAACAAATAAACTGTATAAAATACCAAATGAATTTGGAAAAGCAACCATGAAGTAAATTCCCCATGCATCAAACATTTCACATAATAACATGGGTTGTTGGGGAATTTCATTCCTCTTTGAGATATTCCCTGTGAACTGAAAATGACTACATGAATTGTGATATATATTGTCATACCTATAAAATTTTTTTCAATAAAGTCATGGGTCAGGAGCTGTAAGTTGAGAGCCAATATGGCCCCACAGGCCAAGGTGTTGCAGAATGTCAAATTAGAGGTGAACTCATGGTCAGAGACACACTAATGAACTACATGGTCACTACAAATTCTCCACAAGTATGGGTCATCCAAAATGTTCCACCGAGAATACTGATTAAGTCTCTAGGATTGTGTAGTTCTGAAATTAGTGGGGACCCAAGATGTTAGAAAATTTACAATGTCTGTATACTAGGGGGTAAGGTCTACAATAACACAAAGGTTCTCATGAGGAAAAAATTCTCCAATGGAGAGGGATGAGTCAACATGGTGGTCCATTTGTGGATAAATCCTAGTAATGTGGTTTGATAGAAAATTTTCTACTCCCCTATTATCAGTAATCTCATGGTCAAACTCTTGGAGGAAGAGCATCCACCATATGAGGTGGGATTCAGCTTCAGTTTTCTTTTAGAGGAATCGTAGGGGAGCATGGTCAGAAAACACAATCACTTTTGACCCAAGAAGATATGAACAAAATTTTCCCAAGGAAAACACAATAGAAAATATTTATTTCTCATTGGTTGTGTAGTTTACCTGGGCAGGTTCAAGGGTACGTGAGGCATACACAATGACATGAGGAACCTTCTCAACCCTTTGTAATAAAACTACCCAACTGCAATGTCAGAGGCATCACACATAAGTTCAAAGGGGAGATCCCACATTGGTGGTTGGATGATGGGAGGTGATGTGAGACTCATTTTAAGTGAATTGAATGAATACTCACAATTTTTATCAAACAAAAAATTAGAATCTTTTTGTAATAACTGGGATAACGAAAGTTCGATCTTACTAAAGTCTTTAATAAATCTGCAGTAAAAACCAGCATGACCCCAGAAAGATCTCACCTCACGAACACATTTTGGATTTGGATGGGATGAAATTAATTCAATTTTAGATTTATCAAAATGAATTAATTTATTTGAAATGAAATTCCCAAGAACTATCCCTATCTCAACCATGAAATGGAATTTCTAATAATTTAAAACATGATATTTTTCAAGGCAGTGGTTGGGAACAGAACGTAGGTGTTGAAAACAATCATCCAAAGAAGAACCATATACCATGAAATAATTAATAATTACTTCCATACAACTCTCATGGTACTCAATAAAAATATTCAACATACATCACTAAAAATGACCAGGAGCATTACATAGACCAAATGACATCCTTCTGTATGAAAATGTCCTGAATGGACAATTAAATGTTGTCTTTTCTTGATCCCTAGGGGCTATATGGACTTGGAAATAACCCGAATAGACATCAATGAATCAATAATGAGACTTACTGGTCAATCTTTATAACATTTTTTCAATAAAAGGTAAAAGAATGTGGTCCTTCCACATAGCCTGATTCAGTTGACGGTAGTCAATACTGAATCGCCAACTGTTTTACACATGGGTTGGAACCAATTCATTCCATTAATTTGACACAATTGTTATTCTTCTTTTTAAGGAACAATTTTCACTCGGCTAACCCATTTACTATCAGATATATGATAAATGATCCCCATAGTAAGTAATTTATTGACTTCCAATTTTACCACTTCAAGGAGAGTGGGATTCAACTGGCGTTGAGATTGTCTTACGGGCTTAGCCTCATCATCTAAAACTATATGGTGCATACAAATAGATGGTCTAATACAAGTAATATCCATCAATTTCCATCCTATTTCCTTTTTACACTCTCTCAAAAGGTTGAGGAATTTCAATTCTTATTGTGGAGAGAGGTTAGTGGAAATAATGACTGGAAATTGGTCAATACCCTCAAGATATGGATATTTTAAATTAGAATGATGTTGTTTAAGTTTAAAAACATGTGGTTTCTAGATTGAGGGAGGTAATTTAGGGGGAGTGAGGTTTATTAAACTGTATATTTGCTCATGTTTATTCTCTAAATATAAAGAATATATTGAAATGAGATTTCTAGAATCATCAACGGTCATGGGTACCTCAGAATAAACACACTCATCAATTAAAACACAAAATTATCACTTTTCATAACCCAAACAACAAACAAAACATGAATCACAACTCAAATCATACAAGGGTGAATAAGAGGAAAATGAATCAGAATTTGGGTTGAGGATAGGATTGTGTGTGTGTGCATTTTTTGAGAGAACTTCCATCGAATAGACAAGAAGAATGGAGTGATCTTCAATGAGGTGTTTCATAGCCTCAAGGATGAAAAAACTGACCTTTCTCCCCCAAATTCCATGGACAGTGTACCATTATGAATGTTGGTGATTGTCTTTTTTGTTTTGATGAATGGCCTCCCAAGTATGGGAGGATCAAGTCCTTGGGTTTGGGTATCTTCAATCTCAAGAATGTAGAAATCAGCAGTGAAGATGATATTATTCACTCCTATAGACACATTATCAATAACTCCTATTGGATGTGTAGTACTTCAGTTGGCATGTTGTATGACAATTCCCATTGGTTGAAGCTCTACAACCTGTAGAGAAGTGTATATGGAGTGTGGAATTACATTAATGGAAGAACCTAAATCCAGTATAACATCAAAAAAAATTCTCCACTATGGTACAGGGTATTGTGAATGTGCCAAGATCCATGCATTTGGTTGGAATTTATAGTTGAATCAAGGCCGAGACATTTCTCCCCAAGTTGACTCTCTCATTCACCTTCAGCCTTCTTCTATGGGTGCGAAGTTCTTTACAAAATTTTCCATGATGGGGAATTTTCCTGGCTGCCTCCAACAATGGAATATTAACTTGAACTTCTTTAAAAGTATCTGTTATTTCATTTTCAATCATATTTCATAGATTTAGAGTGTCAATGATAAAATGTAAGAGGAATAGAATGTTCATGGAAATCCTTAATGATAATTTTATTTCCCTTTTTTTATTTATTAGAACCTTTAATCGATGGATAAAGAGTGTTTTCAAGAGGGGGGAATACCTGTTTCATAGAATTAGTATATGGAGAATCTTCTTTACCACTAAGAAGTGTAACTGCACATACATTACCTTTATCCTTCCATTTGCAATGGTTTGGGATGGTAGTTGTCCAGAACCTTGCAACATAAGCTCACCAATGGTGTTCGCCGATTTCCCCACTTGGGTTTGCAGGTCTTGAATTGCCGACTGTGTGGTATGTTGGAACTGGATGTTCTGGGTATCCATTTTCATCACCATATCCTTGAGTCTTGGTTCAGATTTTGGAGGAGTAGGATGAGTGTTCTGAGAAGTTTAAGGATAATAAAGTTTCATACCTAGGCCTTGTTGATACGAATTCTGCAAGGGGTAGCATGAGTATCCTCCTTGTCGGTACTGGGGTTGAGCTTGCCACCCTGGATTTGGATTCGGCCTGAATTTTTCTTACATGAAGGGAGGTGGTTGTTGGAATGGGAACCCTAGAAACACACCCATACCAGACTCAGGAGAATCCAGAAGTTGTGGGCACTGGTCAGAAAAATGAGAATTGTCAGAAAAAATATCACAGTGTATTGGAACGAGAGGGGATTGTGAGTTACCTTGTGCTTAAGTTAATTGCCTTATAAGGGTATGAATCTCATCAATCTTGTTATCAAATTTTTTTTCTATAGATTAATGTCTTAACTCATGAACTCCTCGAGTCATGAAATATCTCAAGTTCCAAATTGTTGTGCATTTTGAGACATGTTGGCTATTATGTCACAAGCAGTGGAAGGAGTTTTATCAACCAATGCACCACCAACTACTGCATAAATCAATCCAAAATCCATGAGGATATGCCCCTCATATAATTGATGGATTAATAATTGTTCACTAATCTGGTGGTGGGGGAATCTTGAGCAGATCCATTGGAATCTCTCCTAGTATTCATGAATGGTCTCTCCTTGTCATTGCCTAATGACACAGATTTCTTTCCTAATAGATGTAGTTTGGTAGGAAGGGAATATTTTCTCCATAAAGAGTCTTTTTAGGTAATTCCAGTCCCCAATTGTGGTAGGAAAATAGTATATCCATTCTTTGGCTACACCATCAATGGAGAAAGGGATGTCCCTAAATATAATTAAGTCCTCAGACAGAATTTGTTGTTTCTCTGTGGAGCACACTATGTGAAATTCCATAAGGTGTGTATGATGGTCCTCACCAAGAAGAACATGGAATTTATGGATATGTTGGATGAGGTTGGATGTCAGCTCGATGTTGGCTTCTTCCTCGGGATATTGGATGTATGGAGGTTGGTACTCCACATCTGGGGCAGTCAGTTCTTTTAAGGTTATAGTATTTGCAGCCATGTTTTCTTGGATATGATTGTGTTTAATTTTTTATTTTTTTATAAACACTTGAGGCTCTAAAATGGGTTTTTTAGTGATACTATATTTACCTTCTCTAGATTCCTTGATTTGTGTGTGAAGTGTCTTTTCAATTTCTGGGACTAATTCAAGTAGTTTTTCTTTTTATGATCGGGTCATGAAAATAAATTGTGATGTTTTTTTGAATATGGATAAGATAAATTAATAAGGGTTAAAAGAGAATATAATTTAATAATATAAATTATATAGATGGAGATTGAGAAGAATAAGAGGATAGAGATATAGAGATAGAGAACACACAAAAAATAAAGCAAAAAATAATGACAAAAACCAAAAACAAGAATAATAAAATGGGGGTGGGGTATTGAAATGAGTAATAATTAAGAAGTAAAAGAAATAAATAAAAGGAAATAATGAAAATAAATTATCTTTACTCCCCAGAAACAGTGCCAAAATTTTATTGTGTTGTCGAGCGCGTCAAATTAGTTGTTTAATTTTGACTAGAATTTCTGTAGTACAGCAGCAACTCTAGGTTTTCTCTCGATGGAGCCTTAGATAATTAATTAAAAAACAGGGTTTTGATTATAAAATTAGAATGGTACAAGGGGTTTATTAATACTTGGGTTTGATGATAAAATATGACACTAGAAAATGAAAGCGATAAAATAATGTAGAAATAAACAAGATTGATTAAACGTGATAAACCTGGGGTACTCTCATGATGTTCATCCTTCATTTTTTTAGGATATAGGGTTATGAACTTTTAATCCTTGGTTTTTAACACCTATATCCATAATTTTACAAATTTTATACTAGGATAACTCCTAGGGTTCGGTCGAAAATACACAATTATTCAATGAACACTGTCGATGATTGGGTGATTTGTGTTCGACATCATAACTGAAACTCAGCAAGGCAACACACGAAGAACTCGATGTGCTATCCAGGTTTGTAGGTTGTTTCATTGTGACACCATGGCATAAATTTACATTATCTTGAATGTTTTTATGTGAGTTCAATTGACAAATATGAACCACACAAACACTGCAATTGAATGTGGGGAAGGAAGTGGTGAAGGGTGTGTGAAACATCACATGAATGGGTACCCCCAAACATTGTCATATGAGTAGAACATGACATACCAGTACATAAATAAATAAAATAATAGTATAGGATGATTAAATACAACATAAAAACCTTGAATGAAAAAAATCATTCAAATATTACAAACATGATGCTTGGGATTACATCACGTTCTCCCCGGGTGATCACAAGGGGTTTAGAAATCCATGGGAAGGGATGAAGAAGAATCAGTTGAAGTAGAACTTCCCATAGACTCTATAACTTCTAGTGATGATGAAATTACCTCTTTGGGACTCCAAAATGGAAGCACATTTCCTCTGATTCGAACTACCAAATTGGGTGCCTAAAGTTCCTATTTATTGGCAAATTGTGATGGTGGTTTAAGGAACACAAATTTCTTCAACCCACTTATAAAACATGTTTCGGCCTCCAGAAAGCATTATCCCACTTTGAAGAAAATAAAAATGTTGTAGCCCCACCTAGTGACTATCTCCACCAAATGTTTGGCACCCTTTGGACACATAAATGTTGAGAGAGTGATAAAATACAGAACACCGCATCTGACTTTGTGCAGATTTGATTCCTTGGACAGATCATTTCGTATGGGCATCATAAAGGAAAAATGAGGCTTCATTTCCTTAATACGAAATTTATCCCATTGAATTTTTTAGTACTCCACAATATATGGGCCCATTTGGATGCACATAATTTTATAAACAAAAATAAAAATGGACAAGTATTCATGGATCCATGAAATTTATGCCCATTTTTCATCCACTTCATCAAGGGCCCTCCAAATCTTCTCCTCCAACATTGAAATAATAAAAACAAGTAACATTTACATTATAATAGTTATTATAATTAATTCATTGATAAAAACATAAAGTTAAATTTATTATTATATTTGGAGTAATCATTTGAAAACCAAATTAATACAACAAGGTAATGGTAGATTTGAATAGTGAATCGATGTGTGATCAATATCTTTGAGAGATTTTGTAGGCTAGTTATTTTTGAAATGACAAATTAATTTGACTAGAGTTTGTCTCATGATGTTGTCCTAGGAAAATTACATTACGTGAAATCATTATTGAAGTAATTTTTTTTGATTAAGAAGATAGGTAAAATAAAATTACCCATGTTCTCCCTGTTATCTGACATGGAAACCAAATGGGATGTATAAATTATCTAATTCAATTATTTTAATGAAAATAAACATGCATATTTATGATATCCCTACTATTTTTCACATTTTAGGTGTTGAGATGTAAGAAGGGATGCTATGTAAATTTTACAGTGTATATCTTCTAATACATTGACTTGATTTAGATATTCCGTATAATGCGACATAGTTTTTCAAATTAAGAAGTAAAGTCCATATGTTGAGGATAATGTCATGCACTACATAATCCAAAAACACCTCTAAAATGATGAATTGTGGAGTGGAAAAGGGTCAGAACATTAATGGTATATTTTACTTTACCAGTTTACTCCACACAAGTGATATTTCTCCTTCATATTTAGAGAGTGTTTCCTCATCCATATCTAACCAATGTAAAGTTTTCTAACTAATTTATTGTAAACAACTAGTTGTTAGGGATTGCCTCTGTATAATGATAAGGAAGGGGATTCGAAGAGGTATTGAAGAATGACCATTGACATAGGTTTTCTTCTATATAATGAGAATATCACTTGAAAATGATGCGGAATCATGCATGAATGTATTATTCTTCCCAAGTTCCCCATAGTGTGATGGATTTCTCAAATTTGATTCACCTAGTGGAGGAACTTCTTGAAGAAATAAAATGTCACTGTGGGGGGGGGGGGCTTCGCAATGAACACCATCATGGGTATGGCTAAAATTATGTCTTGATATCCTATTGTAGTGTGGAATTCTACTGTATATACCCAGAGGAGGACCATTAAGGTAGAAATTAGAAAGGTTATGACCTTCTTACTATTGGATATTATGTTCACATGGAGGAATACAATGACACTCATATGAAAATTGTTTATACAAATCGATCATATTCTTAATATAAAGTATGTTTTCATGGAATGATTTATAGGGAGGACCACTAGAACTGATGGTAGTCAAATTGTGGGGATGACTATCATAATAGCCTCTACTATCTTCTAAATTTGTTGAAAATATAATACGATCTTGATTCTCTATAGATATATATATGATGGATTAAAAAAACTAGAATTTAGGAGAGCATAGTCATGGATTGGCTCTTCATTTCCTAATTTCCTTTAGCAAGGATTCATTTTAGATGTATTCCTCTATGAAATTAGAGTCTCTTTCTATAGGTTGTGTGTTTCATATAAAGAATCCTATTTTATTATTTCATCAGTTTTTGGTGGAAATTGTTGAATGATTTATTAATAAGTATAAATTCCTTCCCTGGTGTAGCCATCAATGTAGACAAATGACCTCTTGGTGGAATGGGTGATATTTTCCCAATCCAATTTTCCATTCATCATTGGATAACCATGAACCCGTTGGATAGGTGTAAGAATATTATTCCTATCTATGGTGACTCTCGAATTATTTAGCTTATTTATATCAAATGTACAGATGGTCTTTGTTCCCAATTACTTGTTATTTCTGATGCTATCAATATATCATAGAAAATGTTTAGATTATGGACTATAATAAATTATTATCCTTTAATAATTTCCAAAATGTAAGGAGTTCCTTCATCAGCTATAATGAGAATATGTTCCCATTATTTAGATAGTGTAGGGATATATTCCTTATCTTTTCCTCTAGTTATTTTCATGATATAATGATAACAATAAAATGCGAACGTAAAGATACTCTTATACACCATGACGGTGTTCGGGTTCTTCTGACTATTTTCTATTAGTGCCACTAAGTAGGTCTAATGAGAATGATGGTAGAGGGGGGTGATGGTACCTTCTCACAATTGTTTCCCAAGTTGGTCTGGTGGGATTCATTGGTTGAGGCAGGTGTCTGTTTCTTGTTTTGATTTTATGCCCAATTGGTCTGATGGGATTCGTGTGTGTGTGAAGGTGTGTGTAGATGCTAATTATTTTATAATAATTTGGTATATATTTATTTCTTTGATGCATAAGAACTACGTCTATGGGCTTGTTTGGTACATATTGGTGTGGGATCCTACTCGCAATTTACCTACACGTTGGTATGGAATGATTCATGTGTGTAAACATGTGTTGGTGCATGCTTTTGATTATCTACAATTTATTTATATTGGGATTCTTTATAGGGAATATAGGTATGGATATTAACCCTGATAATCAGTGGCTAGCCTCAGAAACTATCTTTTGTGCCTAGGCTTGAGTGACATAGGTCATACGCACGAGAGTGGATCCCTCATCAAGTTGAGGGTGTGGTTCCTTATGACATTGTTGGAGATGTTTATTGACTGGATACCTTTGGTGGGACCCATATTCTATTTGGGTAAATTTATATGTTACCTCAAAATTATCCTCCATTAGAGAAGCTGGGAATTTTTCGTATAGTGTCGGGGATAGGCTCCTAAAATGATTTCATATGGAAACTAGTGTCCTTAACTTATGGACAACCAAACAAGTTTCAGTAGATGGTTGGTGGGGCGTCAAAAGTTAGAGGGGTTTCCAAATTACCACCATGGGCGGGATAGTACCATTTTAGTTTTACCCTTGAATTATCATGTTTTTATGTGGCATTGAAGATGTTGGGTTGGTGATGGACTCCTCTGGTTGGTTGAGGTCCTAGAAAAAAATGAAAAAGATTATATTGGATGAAGGGATTGCAATAGATTAGATTGACCGGATTCTATAACAAATGTGCCTAAAATACATGTGAAAAGAAATAAATAACAAAACCCATAAAAGTAGAATCTCAATAAATAAACACATTCACATATAATTGTTTTAGATACATGTTTTGGTCCCACATTCTTTTCACATGAAGGAGTATAACATGTGGGTGATAAAATAATATTGGTTAAAGATTTACATCTGTTTCTCTAGTTTTTGTTTTCATAAAGCACGAAAAAATTTCCTATCATGTGATGGTGAAGGAAAGGATCCAGATTGGGTTCACCATTTTTTTCTATGAGGCACAGAAAAAAATGGTATGGCTTGTGATGGTGAGGAATATAATTCACATTGGGTTCACTATCTTTTGTTCTTTCCATGGTCTCACATATTAAATCATTTTGAGTTTTTGTGATCTTATATTCCAAAGGAATTCATCCACACATATTTCTCTAATGAGGCCTTAGAAGATGTGTTGGCCAAGAAGAAGGGAGGTTTGATCCATCATAGCATTTTTGTTGGAATTATTTCCTACTCCTTGAATATAATCTAGATTTATAAAATATTACATTATCATCTATTAAATCCCTAATACAGATGATGTTACCTCAAGGTTAACAATTTTTCTCATATTTTTTACTTTAGAATCATCTATATGTATCAGAGGCTCTTCATCAATGGATAAATCGCTATGTATATGAGTTTCTCCCTTAATGGTACACATTTTAAAGAGAGATTATAGATTCTTATATCTTTTATTATTGAGATGTTGGTTTTATGCCTCATAAATGGGCTCTAAATAATTTAACATCACCAGTAATATGTAAAGGGTTTTGATATCGGGATATAGACACCAAAATGGGCTTCCTACATATCCTTTTGAAAGGAATAAAAACCCACAATGTTCGGTTCCAATTAACGGGAAACATCATACCTTTTATGGTCATGGAAAGAGGACCAAACCATTTATTTTAACATCATGACGTAAGGACATCCAGCTAAAAGGTTCCTAGTGAATGGATAAAGTGGTAATTATGTCTATGCGCCCCAAAGGGCCTGAATGAGATGTGGTATCCCAGGTGGGTTTGATCTTATTAGGAATGTGGCCTAATAAGGACAGTTATTAAAGAGGATCAAAAATATCATGCCCCTCCATGATGGGAGTAAATGGCTAGGGATATGGCCTAAAAATTTAGTGTGAATTGGAGGTTTTGCATTTTCACTTTGGGGATGCATCTAGCATATCCCTATTGTTCAAGAATCAAATCCCATGTAGTTCGATGGGTTTGGTCTTTCACCTAATATGAGTCTCGTGGTATGGTTACTAGGTTGGGGATTATAATTAAGGGGGAGGCCTGAGAGGTAACATGGTTAGGTAATATACATAAGGAAGAGGCCTAGACGATGTGGAATTCTTGGAGATTATACCTAAGGAGGAGGCCCAGAGGATGTGGGAGAAAGATTCATTGGGAGAGTCTCCTTCATATATGGGTGGATGATCATGTAGATGTCATGATTGTTTTAAAACTCTAAGCCTATGTGAATCATGCTCATTATGATAAACAAGATGACGTAAAATATCTGACAAACCCAAAATTATTATTTTTCCATTGGTGGATGACGCTAGGGATATGCCAGAGAGATAATCATTTAGCGGCCATCTACCCTCTTATTAGGGTAACCGAGATAGTCACATCTGACCACCTATCTAGATACTTCTAAAAAATAATGAAATTGTCTTACCCCATGATCGATTATGTTTTCTTGATTACCGGGAAGAGAAGATGATACACCATTATAAATGAAAGAGAAAGGTAAGCATGATCCACCCCTTATATTTTGGGATGGGGAGCCACTGTTGTATTTCCTCCATTGTAGGGAACCTCCTTACCGTGGGAGTGTATGAATGAGAAAAATAAGAGGATCCCACTTGTTAAGGAGGTTACCCATAGTACTTCATTATCCCTGGGAATTTATAAATTAGAGAACCCACTGATGTTACCACTAGTTTTTCCATACATATCTAGTGGATTTGGGAGAGGCCTTATCCTTTGGATTTGTGAAGGGTCTGCCAATAAGGGGACCCTTATTGTGCTTCATGAAGGGTGGATCATGAATGAGTTGAGTTGGGTGCTTCTCAAAGGGTGGATTTTGTAGTGGGTCCTTGTGAGAGGTTCTTCCCAAAGGGGTCTAGTTGGGTCTTAGAGATTGTTGAGGCGAGTTGATGGATATGATTGGTTTGATAGTTTGTGATGGGGATGAAGGATGACCGACCACTTCACATAAGGGTACTGAGTTTGAAAGACCACACCCTAAATGCTATTTTCTTATAAGGTTGGTGATATAAAAATATTTCATGCTCATACAGGTTTCAGAATAGTTTCCCATGAGGGGAACTGCTTTGTGGATTATCATCCTACAAAAAATTCTTTGCTTTTCATAATAATTTTTATAAGATATTTACTTTGGGATATTAGGTAGATGTTCACTTACTAAAAATCACTTTTTTAGACATCCTCGAATGTGAAATCCACTCTTGATAGTTTCCTCCAAAAACATTCACCTACCTCATCGGGTTGAGTGGTTTTTTAAAGGGGTATTGATGAAATTTCCAATCCACATCCAATTAAATATTTTGGGTCTGAAGGTGACCTCATTATGACGTAAAAAAATTTAAATTTATGGGTGGTTTGAAGAATATTTATTTCCCCAAAAATGAAAATTTTATTTCAAGGGATTTTATAAATAGCCACAATAATATAAATTAAAACTCATTTACAATGGATTTTAAAAGCATTTCTTACCCCAAAAATCAAAATTAGTTTGTAAGGATGCTTTATGAGGGTGCATAAGTGATTCTTTGTCATGACCCGTCCCCCGTGGCCCGTACCATGACTACCCCATGCCCGCCATCTCATAGGCAAGGGGCTGGCGACTAGCTTCCAAGGTGTAATTCCCTAAAAATGGGAAGGAATTGCCTTTATAACCTATAAACACACACACACACACACAGTAAAGCACAAAACTGGATACAGAACACTAAGTAAACTGTATAAAAAAAGAGTGCTGAAAGTAAAAGGGTCTAGAATACAATCCCAATAGGAAAGTACAAGTAAAACTGTGATACAATACAACTGAAGAAAGGGAATGTAAGCTGGTGGGTCATCCTCCATGGTTCCTACCTTAAGGGTAGGTATATATCGCCTCCTCAGCACTCCTTGTCTGTCTGTCTCCTCTGTGTACCGACTCTTTGTAAGGTCCACCTCCGGGTATAATCCAGACCTGGTACTCTCGTCCTCAGTAATCATTGATCGTCATTTTCACCCAACATTACAAAGTGCTGGCATAGACCGTGCAGGGGTGAGTATAATGATACTCAGTAGGGACACTGAGACCCTCTAGGTCTCACAAAATCCATCAAATATAAAAAAACATATGAAATCCACATATAACCTTAATTAGGTATATTCCCTTAAATATACCTAAGTTATCAAAAAATTCATCTCAATCATGAGGAAAACACAGAGAAACTGACTCTGCTCATACCAGGATTTATTATTGGGAATTAGTAACAAGTAACATTTTGAACCCTTAGTTTCTGGAGAACTCTTCCTCTATCAAGTATAGTGAGCATGTCGTGTCACATAGAGGCACTTCGCACTAACGTTGGACTGTGGAGGTACTGCTCCTGTCGTGTACCATGGGTCTACTGCGTTACATAGAGGCACTCTCCACCGTGGGTCTATCTCGTCACATAGAGGCGCTACCCATCATGTCCTACTGAGGTACTCCTCCGGTCGTGTACCATGGCTCTTCCACATCACCAAAGCTCTCCCCACTGTGGGTCTCCCGCTTCACCATGGTGCTCCCCACTTGGCCAGTCGAGTCACTCTGAGTCGAAACAGTCCGTAGTCATCAAGTCTCAGAGAACTACTAGGTTCCCGCACAATGATCGATATTATCTGGGAGGATCCAGTACTAAAGCTACATGTCGATACTCCAACCACCATGAAGTCCCATGAAGAAGAATCTCAATGGTCTGCCATGTCGTATGGATCTTAATGTAATAGAAGACGCGTCAATCAACGGCCCGGTCTATGAGTAATTAGAATTTTAGTCTAGGGGGGACAGTTGGATTCATGCTCAATCTAACATCAATATTCCCCATCTCAATCCATAACTCTGTGTAATATAATCAAAGGGTCCGTCTAGCTCCATGATTCCAAACGATGCTGACGGTTCATCAAACAGACGTTTAATGCCAAAGATGTGGCCAAAAGACAGTAATAGTGGTCGTAGTGGGCCCGGGTCCAGTCCGACCTAGTCGGTCCGACCCGAAATGCCGCGAGGCGCCGCAGGTGGCCGTGAGGGACTGCGGCCGCAAGGTGGCTCGGAGGGCCAGTGGGTGGTGTGATCAAGGGAAGCTCAGAGGGCCACGGTCGATGCTAGCCGAGGAGGCTCGGAGGCCAGTGGGATGAGCGAGCCTGGGTGGTTCGGATGGCCAGTGGGCAGCGTGATCATGGGTAGCTCGGAGGATCGCGATAAGGGCAGTTTGGCCAGGGACTGGGGACGGTTTGGACGGATGGCCGGAGCGCCGCGGGGGCACGGTTCCAGTTTGGCTGGGAGGCCAGAACGCCGAGTGGTGGCTCGACCACGGCGAGGAGCCAGGGTGCGCGGCTGGTTCGGCTGGGAGGCTGGTGTGCCGTGTGTGGCTTGACCGGAGTGCGAAACTGTGGCATGTGGCTGGTTCTACTAGGAGACCAAAACACCGTGGGGGAGGCGTGGGTTGTAGAGGCCACAGGTGGCGGTGACGTTGCCTTCGTTACCTTCATCACCTTCCTCCATTTTGAAGAGTACGCCAAAGAAGAATGACGGAGGGGTCGGCCCATGTTTGTTTGGCTTGCACCCTCTGCGTTTAGAGAGATTGAAAGCGGTTCACAAAGAACAAATCATGAAAATATATGGAAGATATTTTAAAACATCCTTTCCCACAACCCTCGTCAATCTCAATTCAAAAATCCCGGAAAATAATTAAAATTGGTGAAAATGGGAAGTGATAAACAATAAAACACTACCTTTTTCTCTTGATGTCGTTGGCGCAAGAAGGTAGTATGGTTGTCGAGTCGATGTAGATAACGACATCCCACATAAGAAGAAGTCTTGAGAAAGATGGTCGATGGAGGTCAGCGTTCTTTATTGGCGGAGCATTCTTCGTTGGAGAGATTTCTCGCAAGTTCCTCCTCTCCCCAATTCCACAAAAATTAATTCGTAGCTCAAAAAAATAGATTATGAGTTCTATTATGTATGTTGGCATAAATTCAAATAGTTTAATTAATTAATTGATGTGTTGGATCTATTTTTTAATGGGAAGGGTTGGCATGTTTAATTAAGGAGGGCACACACAATTAATGCAGGAGGATTTAAAGTGGCTCTCCCTCATTTGTTGTGGAAGTGGAATGGTTTAGGACTTTGGTGGTACCCACCACCATAACCTCTCATGGGAGGTTAGGTTCGTGTGGTCCCCACCACCATAACCTCTCATGGGAGGTTAAGGGCTAGTGGTCCGCACACCTCAAATTCCACTTAGAGGTTTTAAAAATCAAAATAAAATAAATTTTTTGTTTATTTTATATTATTATTTCCACGAAAAACCAAAAAAATATCTTTCACACTCGACTAACTGTCGTTGAGGTGAAAGTCTTCCTAAGAAAATACCAGCGCTGTGAGTTCAGCGGTGCCTTGTGATTTCAATTCCGGGCACCAGTTCAAATGTTAGAAAAACCCGATCGCACATTTATTGAACATACCCGAAATAATATTCATTAATTTATTCCGGGAACTTAGGGCCTTAGAATGACGCGCCATCAATTTTCAAAAACTCATAAAATTCCCATATAATTAAAAAAAATTACATGGAAATTGAAGGTCTTTACATTCATGGAGGAACTATTTGAAGTAGTTACTCATATAATGTTCATTCTTTGAGGATTACATGGTTCATTTGGGTATCACGATATGTTACAATTTTTAATCTTCACAAAGTATCCTTGGATCATCGTTTTCTACATCAAAGCCTTCTAATATTCCATGAAAACTTTTCTAGACATAATAATTCATTAAACATTCCAGCATGAAATGTCTTCTAATGTCTCTCTCTCTAGTGTTACGTATCTATTATTAATCTTTACACAGCATTGATTCATCTAAGTCAATTGACCATTCTATTCTGATATTTTCACTCCCTCATTTTAAATATCTATTAAAAACATGGTAAAACCATTTTTTAGTGAAGATGGATCACATAGATTCTTTTCAGTCTTCTTTATGGATCTATTATTTATATGCACTCACTGTTTTTCATATTAATCATTGAAATTTTCATGAAGGTTATTAAAAACTCATTTAAATCCCATTAAAAATACATTTTATATTTTTAGGAGAACATATTCTATGAAAAAATGGTATGAATTAATGAAAAGGGATTGAGAAAAAAACACTTACTTTTGATTTTTTCTATGTCAAACCCATATTAAATACCTGAAAATCAATTTATGTTTATTATAAATCTATTTTAGAACATTATTTTTATTTATTTTAGTATATTCTATTCATTTTCAATTTCTTATTACCGTTTTATTAAATAATTTTTGTTAAAATTAAAATTAAGGTGTTAACTGACCCATATTTCCTTACTTCGGTATGGTGTTTTTGAAAATTTCTCCATGATCATGATTTATTCAAATATAAAATGTTCATAATTATGTAATATATGTGTTTGATATTTGTATGTATTTCCAATATTATTTCATGGAATATACGGTGATAGTTTTAATTAAGGGATATAAATTCATCTTGTTTCAGAATAAGAAATGAATTTGAAGAATGTATTTTACTAGTTAAAGTAATTATATATATTACCATTATATAATTTAAAATGTAACATAAGTTCATTATTATTTCAACATATTTCCAGAATTTTGGTTTTCTTAATCATTCACCAATACAATAAGATGCCATATTTATTGAATGAGTAAGAATTTTTATTTATAGTGTTATAATATAACTTTTATGAATAAAATATGAAGATAATAAATAATAATTAGAGATTTATATATTATATTTGATCATTGGATATTATAAACTGAATTAAAAATGTTAATAATAAATCATTAGTTACTTTGAATGCACATCTCTTTCTCACAATATCTTACTTTGGAATAACGTACTTAGGACTCCTAATTGGGACTAAAAGATACCAAATACGGGACACGACCACAAGAGATTGAATTATGGATGGAATTAAAGTGAAAACAAATTAATATTAGTTGTTTGTAGAGGGTTTGTGGAATCTCCTTTAATTGGTAAAAATTGGGGCATTTCATTAGAAACGTGAGCTAGGTGAAGGGTAAAGATGGAATCACATTGAAGTTAATTGAGTTTTGTATGAAAATATTGGTGAAATTTGTGGGATTAAATCAAACACCTAAAAAATTATTTATAGTAATATTTTATATCAATATAATTATAAAAAATTCATTTCCTGTCATTTTACCACTTTTTATCTTTTTTTATCTTGTTTAATTTTTCAATGGTAATTATAAAATTTATACTAAAAATATAAGATGAAAACTCATACTTAATTTTGAAACACTGAATATAATTTTGATCATAATTTATTATAATTCAAATTCTAAATATTAGATATTTGACATTTAAATGAAAACATCAAATACATTGAAATCATTATTCTATAAAAATGATTTTATTAATCAGTAAGTGTTCTTATACATATTTTATAATAAGTAATTATCATTTCAGGATGGATAACATATTTTTTATTCATATAAACGTTTTATTTTAATATATTTATCCTTAAACAGTGATATATATTGTTTTTAAAATAAAATAATCATAACTCATAATTATTTTTATAAAAATTAACCGTAAAAATATATTTATTCATATTTAATACCAAGTAATAATAATTATATAGTTATAATTTTATTATATATATATATATCAAAAATTTTATTAAACCTGTATTTTATAGTGGTCAATTAAGATAAACATTCATTACATATAGAAAACAATTCATTGAAAATATCTCTTATAACATTAAATCATTTTATACTAATTTGAACAAAATTAATTATACCATTGAATTTATCAATATAATGTTATTAAATTAATTATTTTTATTACATAAAAATATTAAATTAAAATATTTATTTAAAAATAATAAATTCCAAAATATTATATATTTATGAAAAATAATTTTATTATAATAAATGTGATTTTAAAAAATTAATTTCTATCTATTATTTAAAAAAACCTCATATAATATTTACAAATAATATAAAACAATTCTATTCCTATTATAATATATTCAACATAGTTATTTGATATATGTATACTCAATTAACACATATATAATGACCATATTACCAACAACCATTTATATACATTCATATTATATTATTATATATAATGTTACACCAAAAACAACAACAACAGGAAAGATAATAACCCAATTAAATATATTTTTCTATATTGATCAAATTTAACCTATTTGCACTACCATAAAATGGGGTTTCAATAATAGCGCAAAAAAGAACTGATAAAGGGGGGGTATATCTGCAAAAAAAAGAACGGATAAAATGCACTTTCAGCAGCACTAAAAAAAGTGCTATTAAATGTGTCCCTTTATCATCACTTTTTTTTAGTGATGATAAAGGCCACCCCTTTATCAGTGTTTTTTAGTGCTGTTAATGGGGACCCATTTATCAGTGAATTTTTTAGTAGTGATGATAAAGTGGGGCTTTATCAGTGCCTTTCCCTAATGCTGATAAATTTCCAAAAAAAAATCATGAAAAATTATATATTGTTATATAAGAATATTTAAGTTGATATAAATATAATATATATTTTTAAATATGTTTAAGATAAGTATAAATAAAATCTTACATTTAATATATAATAAATTTAGTGAAAATGGATTTTAAATATTTTAAAAAATATTATTAATTAATAATTTTCTAATTATTAATGATTAATAATCATTTAATAACAATTTGAAGACACAAAAAAATGTTATTAAAAGATCTAAAGTAAGTTAAAAATGATACTCAAACTTCAAACAACCATAACTTTTGACTCTATTGTCCTTTTGAGCTATACATCATAACAAATCGAATATTACAAAGAGATATACATGTTAGAGGATGAAGGGAACCTTCTGTCAGATTTTTCGAGGCCCACAATGACCAAGAAGTCCTCTGAAACTGAGTTTTTAATCAGGATACCCTGATTTTCTAATAGTCAAACATGTATAACTTCTTATCCTGATATCTAAAAGTCCTTTTCCACATATCATATTGAATATTTTTTCATTTTATTCGCTCTGACAGGTTGTGGAGTTGAAACATACTTCTGGATTAGATATTATGGTCGTTTTAACATTCTATGGCTTTTCAGATACACAAAAATATATATTTATTCATAAATAGATATGTGTGTGTGCCTATGTGTGTTTATGTGTGTGTGTGTGTTGTATATTTTTATGTATGTATGTATTTATTTATTTATAAACACACATAGAAAACATATTTTATAAATTTATTTAAAGATAATCTTAAAAATATATATTAATATACAAATAAATATAAAGAAAAAAAATTATAACTAAAAGTATATATATAAATAAATATAAATATAAATTAATATATGAATAAATATATGAATAATAATATATGAATAAATATATATGTATTAATATAACTAAATATATTTATATTAGTATGAATTTATATTAATATAAGAATAAATTTAACTATATTTATATATAAATAAATATAGATATACATTAATATATGAATATATATATATTAATATATGAATAAATATATATGTATTAACATAACTGAATATATTTATATTAATTTTAATCCATATTAATATATGAATAAATATAACTATATAAATATATATATAAATAAATTGATATATCATTAAACGTAGAAAAATGTAAACGACATAGTGGTAAAGGTTCGGGCGTGCAAGGGGGGAGGTTTCGAGTTCAAGTTCTGGTGGAAGTGAGGAGAGGCATGTGGGCCAGTGGGGTTTGCGCGGGCATGGGTAGTGCGCGAGAGTGTGGGAGGGGATGTGCCTATCGCTGATAAAGGGAGGGGGGTGGTCAAGCACTATTAAAAGCTCTCTCAAGTATTGTATTTTCTATTTAATTATTTTTTACATTTATCTATGCTAAAAAATGAGCTGATTAAATGGTTCTTTTATCAAAACTTAAAAAAACCATGGATAAAAGACCTTTTTATAAGCACTTTTCTTAGCACTGTTAAAAGGGGCCTTTATCCGCGCTTTTCGGAGCACTGATAAAAGGGACCCCCTCTCTTCGCCTCGATTAACATCACTTTTTACCAATCTTAATTCCCTTTTATAGCACTAATAAAGGCCATATTTGTAGTAGTGTAGCTACATTAAAGACCATATTTCCTTGAAATTGTTTATAACGGGATCATCTTGAATGATCTGTTTAAGGGTCCTTTTGTCCTACCTATACCTCATTTAGTAAGTGCATTTTTCGTTATGTTTTCCATATTAATAGTTGAATCTTTAGAACATATTATATAATGTCCAAAAAATATCGATCTTGTCTCATTAATCTTCTCAATAATCAAAACCCCTCTAGTTTTACCTCAAACACATTCATTTCTAATATTATTCATATTAGTAGGTTCATATTTCCATCTTAACATATTCATTTCTATTACCTTTATTTTTTCAGAATTCTCCGTCAGAGGAAAAAAACATTATCATATAAAAATAAACACTTAAATAATGTAAATCATCTCATTCCATAATTTCATATCTCAAGTGGTTTTTCATATTTCAAAGAATTTTTTATCCTCCACATGTTTATCATTGATTGTATTGGGTTGAAGAGTGGAAGAAGATGGGTTGGGAATATAAAATTTTTATCACCGACTCTGTATAAAAATTACATATATATATATATATATATATTCACAACCATGTAGAAATTTTTAGTAACTCCCATGAAGTAATTAATAACTAAATAAAATAAAACAATTACCTTGTTTGATCTGAAGGCTTGTTTGACAAGAATAAATCACCAATGACCATTTCTAAAAGGAACTGATTTCAAGTTCTTATTTACTGTACACATTCACTTCAAATGTCAATGGGTACACAAATCATCAATATCTATGTGGTATCATGGATATTTAAAACATCTTTTATTATCCTGATAATTACCATAATAACGACCATTGGATCCAGATAATTGAACTTGTATCGATATCTTAGATCAAAATATTCTATCTCTAGGATATGGTAGTCATGAGAGAGAGGTTCTAAATTTTTTTGGATGAATTGTACCTCAAATGATAGACTCAAATTACTTATATATTATGGTATGAAATACCTAGAAATTGGATCCCTAGCCTCGAAATATGTGTTACCCACTAAATAGTTCATAAAAGACATGTTATAACCAACTATCAATGTAATAGATTTAGTTATATTTTTTACACTATAAATATATAATAAATATATTACATTATAAAATAATGTCATTAACTCAACTCATTAGTCCTAAATATATTAAAAAAATCTTGAATATTAAAACTACATTCATAAGTTAAATATTTTATCATGTATACACATTTATACTAGAAAATACATTAAATAAAAAATTCAACTGAGATTATTTTATACTAAAACAATAATTTATTTATTTATTTATTGGTGATCATTTATACTCAGACATTCCAGGAATCCATGGATGGTCCCACCAGGTCTTATACTTATATTCATTAAAATATGAAATACTTTTGAATATGTTATGTATGTGACCCTGTAGGATCTTATCCCAATAGAAGTGAATATTACTCAAAATCCATGAGTGGTGTATAGAAACCCAACAAGGCCCATAAGGTTATAATAAATAGAAACAGTAATGAAAACCTTCCATATGAACACACATAGTGTAATATTATCTCTTTTTAATGTGATATATTATAAATAAAGACACACACTTTATAACATCATTTATTTATGCATTATTTTTTTATTGACCTTACTAGATGTATTTACCTTCTTTTTCCATGGAAATGGTTTTTTGGAAGGTTCTACCAACCTAATAAATTGGGTTAGAGATATCACATCATTTTATAAGAAAACAATTCTGCCATGATCTTTCAATAGATGTCATACCACCAATGATGCACTAAACATAATCTACCAAGACATATTATAAATTTCATGGTTTTCATATTGAATTGAATTATGTAGTAAAATATTATATACTAATAATCATCTCATTTAATTAGAATAATACACGAGTTCATAGAACGTGGAAACTAATTAAACAGGAAACATGTGGGGTTCAAATTAGTGGATTATTATTCATGATATCATCTACTCAAGACAAACAAGAGTGAAATTCATTAAATAAGTATAAATGATTATAACCCCCCTGGACCAGATTCTCACACATCTTCTATTTAATTCCATCATGATATATCAAGACCATATGAAATAAGTTTATTATTACTATCAGTGTATCTCTTCGTTCCCATTATTGCATGGGAACTGATGTAAACTTTTAATATGACATCTAATCCAAAGGCATTACAATAACTATTGTACTTATAGATGTAATTATACTATTATTATTTGATAAAAATATTTATATTTAAAATTTTATACATTTAATGGTAATAAATGTATACAAAAAAGTTTATACTAGAGAACTCACTAATAACACTCCCACTTTCACTAGAAACAACTATTAATAATTCTCAACCTGCTTTCTCTCGCATGTGAGTCATGGCTCTATTGAGTTATGGATTTAATAATATGGATTCTACATTATCCAATATGGATACTCTGATATCTATGGATTCACCACTCTAATTTAAATCCATCATGATATGAAGCTTTTTTAAGTATATGATTTATCCTCTAATCTAACCTAAGATCCATGATTCACACAAATGTTGTGGAAATATCACAAAAAACTAGAATATGTTCTATACTACCAGTAATAACACAAATATATGAGAAAAAGATATGTATTTGTACTACCTAATTAGATACATCAGTGGATAGTATATACATTTATTCTTTTGAAATAATTTGTGGAAAATAATTACAATGCTATTCTCCGTCTCATTGAACCATCATTTAAGAAAAATACAGAGCATGGATTTGATTTTAGATCATCATGATCTAGATGGAAACTAGCATCAATGTATCCTCTCATTTATTATTGATCCTCTCTTCTATACACTAGGAATATATCCTTTGTACGTCTCGAGTTCTCCATGATGGTTTTTATATCTTCCTAATATAGTTCTAATTGATTCACATGATATATTCCCATTATACTTAAATAAATGGAAATAGTAAACCTGTTATATATAATGACATACATATATGATCCCACTACTAATCCATAAGGTATCATACTCATTCTCTAAATATACTCATATGTTTTTGGATACATTTTTGTGGAGGTATTAATACCTTGTGACATTGGTAATATTTCTCTGTTAGATTGTTCCATATTGTAAATTTTGAGTACCTTTTAAATATATTTATATTGACATATCCTAAAGTTCCTCTTATAATTATCTCAATAGATCTTGATCCCTAGAATATAGGATTTTAAATATAATTACATTTTAAAGAATCATTTATTTAACCAATTATAAATTGATTGAAATACTTTCACTTTGATTCATATAATTCGTATGTCATCAAAAAATAATACAAGTAAAATGATTACATTTCCATTAACCATATTATAAAAATATATACCTCTTTTTATCATGATGAAACCCAATTATATTATTTAAGTATCAAAATTAACAGCACAAGGCCATAATGTTTATGTCAACCTATAAAAGTATCAATATAACATTCATACTTTATAGGAACCCTCAAACATAATAAACCATTTGGTTTGATATATATACTTATCTTCAACCATATTCCCATATAGAAAAACTATTTCAACCTCCATTTTCAAAATTTATTAATCATCAATGGATGCTATTACAATTAAAATTATGATGGATTTTAGCATCACAACTGGTGACAAGGTTTTTTCTTAGTCTATGACATAATTTTTCCTAAAACACTTCCCAACCATTCATGTCTTATATATACTTAATTTACCATACATATCAAACGATTTTATGAATTCCCATTTCCACCCAATGAGATTTACATCATCTGGAAGGTCTATAACACTAAAAAATTGATTTTAAAACCTGGGCTCTATCTCAGAATCATGGATTCATTTCAATTAGAAATATTTTGTCCATCTATTTCATCTTTATTGGTTATCAGTTAATCGTTCTCTCAGAGTAATGTGTCAAATTACTTAGTAAAAAGAAATCCATATCAGTTTGGTAATTTAAAATCTCAAGTAGAACTACACATTATTTTTGTCTTAGGATCATCTTCAGATCCCATTGTTTTTATGGAGATTGTTCTTTTACGAACTCATGTGAACATAGAGAATCAACTTCACAAAAGTCATTATCGCTGCCACTATTTATAGTGGAAATGTGTTATCTTTCTATAAATATAGAATTTCTTAAAAAAATAAATATTTTATATAAATGGTTATATAGTTAATATTTTATAGATTATTTATGATAACCTATTAAGATACACATCATGCTTCGAGCTGCTAAGTTTTCACTTTGAATAATCTAGTAAAAAGTGTCAAATCCCGAAAAATGTATGTGTGGAAAATTGGGATTCATTCCATGTAAAAAATTACATGGAATACCATATTAATCATTATTTTGTACTCAATTATGTTTATATTTCACTCTATTATATGAATATCCCTAAAATGAGAATGGTATAGTTTCTTAACTCATCATTGATTTGGAAAAGGCAAGCATGTTTGATTCGAACTATTACTATTATTATACAAAAAAAATTTATAATAATTAGTATGTTTGGATAATATTCAATACTCATTTAAGATATCAATGAAATATTGGTAAAGATAATCTCCACCTTAGTCTGTTTACAGTGTATCAATATTATTAGAATATTATTTTTATACTTCATATAGGTATTCCTTAGACATCTGAAAGGAATCTGACTTATAACTCATTAAGAAGATATAAATATACCGACTATAGTCATATTTAAAATTAATGAAGTATAAAAAACATCCCTTTACTATATTGGAAATGGACTAGAAACATGAGTGTGAATCAATTCAAGCAGTTCTATGGACCATAATTGTTTCCCAATATAGGGTTATTTGTCCATTTTCCCTTATAAAATAGAATGAAATACATCCAAGGGTTTTAATTAGGTAGATTCTAAGTACCATTATTTATCCAACATACATTAAATGTTATCATTTATATTTCAAATACTAATGTTCTATAATTGTGTATTACATGAGTCATGTTATCTTGTTTTCTCTCTGATCCGCAATACACGGTTTTTGAGTTCAAGTATATAAAGCCATTATAAATATAATCTATAATATAACATATGCAATCTTTATAAAAGTGAAAATATTGATTTAAAAACATGATATAAAATTTAATGGTTTTCTAACATGACAATAAGATTATCTTCATGGTTATAGAAGGTACATAATAAAAAATATTATTACAGGAACCAAAACACTAGGAATATTATGATGATAATATCACACTTCATAGGCTATTAGTGTCAAACTATCTGTGTACTAAATATCCTCCTTTCCATGGGTAATATTTTAGATATTAATGGTTCCTATATTTTATTAAAAATGTGTGAACAACATTTTGTAACCAATACCCAACTTAATGAAAAATACATATTACATTCAATGAAAAAAATACCTCATTTAGAAGAATCTCTTTCCATATCCTCCACATTTATGCAATTATTCTTCCAATGGTTTTTATTATAACATTTAAATATTAAAAAAACATATTCATTTCCCTCAATTTGTGTCTTTGTATTAATTTTTGTGTGGTTCATAAATGTATTTGGATTGGGTTTATATTTATACCCCTTAGTCTTTCCTTTCCCCATCTTGTTCACCCCAATGAATCGATATTTTCTATACTTCATAACTATCTAATCTTGTAAATAAAAATACAATAATTATGACAGTGACTCTATCAAGTTATTAATAGTATAACTAACAATGAAATTTTTGAATCTATGGGTAAATAGAAATGAATGATATTCAGAACTAGTTATTTGATTTTTCAAAACCTTAAGGATTCGAGTCTCTTGATGTACCCAATAATCTTTATTACATGGTATATTTCATGATTCCCTTCTTCTATGTAGCACCTATATTATACATTTTATATCTCATAACTATCTTGTCTTAATCTCACCTAATATAACTCTTGTATAAGAGATACCATGTTATAGGAATCTTCTTCCTCAATCATTTCATGTAGTTAACTAGACATCAAGGAAAACATGATACACTCTACATCTGTAAAATCATATATATGATTTGTATATTTAACTTTCCCTTCATTTCTCTCTCCATATGGGAGATAAATAAAAAGTTGGATTTCTAACACATAAATCTTACTCTGTTGGAATAGTACTATTTTCAAGCACCTATACAACTCGTTGAAGTTAGGGATGGTCAAGATATTCTCTTTATCTAGTATAGATCACAGTGATATTAAACTAGAGATTATTTTTTTTATTTTTATGTATAGAAAAAAAATTCCAGATTATAAGGTTACCCATTATACCTTACTAATTATTTAAATCATTAAATGTATCTCAATATTTTATTGAACCCTAGTATCCCTCACTACTAGATTCGAAATACCCAGTTTTTTGACTATTCATGTTCAATGAATTCTTAAAACTGATCCTTATATTCTATACCATGGATATGGCACTATGAAGAGAGTTTTAATGGAGGCCTTAGACTGTCAAACTATATTCATTTAGAGTACTATGAACTATTGAGTAAAGACTCATGTCTTAGGAATCCTACCATTGATTTATGCCACACTTCACCTCTAAAGTGGAAATTACCTAGTTTTGGATACTTTATTGATATCAAATTTAGTTATGTTGACCAATAAATCTCAAAAAAACTCTCTAGCAGTAGTTGGTACCCTCAAATAGGGAAAAAAAGAAACTCATACAACTAGTTTTGAATTATTGTAAGTGAAAAGTTGATTTATGAATTAATATTTAATTAAGGATTAATTTTCATACTTGATGAATGAATTCATTTAACATTTTATATTCTCTTCCTATGTGATCACACTCATAACATAACAATGCATTAAAAAAATATCAATTTCTAATTAATTTATTTTAATATATGAGTTTTTATTATGTCATTCACTTGAGTAAGCATGAATACTCTAAAAAAAAATTATGAATAAATTAAATAAAAACTATGACTGATCATGAGAACTTAATTTTAGTTAGAATTTGGAGCATGAATATATTAACAATTACACTATGATTGATTAATTAATTTTTTCCTATCTTATATCGTATCTCACACCACTATATAGTGTATCCCTAGTTCTGGAATACTGCATTGTCTTAGTGTGGTTAACATCTTGTACCTCCCTTGAGATTGGCCATAAATGGTGAATAATTCTTAAAATACATTAAGATTAATTTTAATTGATGCACAAACCCTTATATAAATCAATCGAGGAAATACAATGTTTCGGTTGTTAAAAATAATATAACTAATATATTTAACTTACAAAATCTCAATAATAAATGAAATAAATTATATTTTAGACATACAATTGTTATTTTATGCTCAAAATATATCAGAACAAATATAAAAAGAATATAAAAAGTAAATATTAAATTATTTTTTCTCGATGGAATGTTAAATGAATTAAAATAATTTTCTATAATTTTTATTCTTAAAATATTAATCTCACTTTCCCCCAAAAACATTAATTTATCCCAAATTGTCTTTCAATTTTTTTGAATTTTTTATACATTTTAGGTCCTTAGGTTCCTTGTAAATCTCAAAGAAGGGGTTCTAGGCCATTTCTGGGCATATATTGGGTCTGGCAGGTTAGGTCAGGTTGACTCAGTCCAGTCATTGGACAAGCTAGAGGCAGCAACATTGTGTACTATACGAAGAAGACGGGAGTAGGGAGGGGGTCACTGTCACCCTTTTAATTTTTTTTTATAAAAAATCATTATACAGAAGAAATGAGTTTTGATCAACTACTTAACCCTTTTGTGGGGTTACTCTTTTTATCCAAGAATCATTTTATTAGTTTTATGAAAAATCATCACTACTGAATTTACACGTTTTCTTATTATTGTATTTTTATTTTTTATATTATTTGATTGGGTCAGGGTCCTATCCTGCACCACCCCATATTATTGTTTTTTTTTCTTTAGTACAAAATTTGAAAAGCCAAAAATTATCCTTCAAAATTTCACAAACATGTATTGAAAATCAGAACATTTAGAAAATTCCATACTGTAATCCAAAATCTAGTTGGAATATTTGGATTCATTGAGATTTGAAAACACCCTGACTAGAACTCACACGCATATATATAAATCAATTTATATTTTCTTTAATTTTTAACCCATAATTTTTTTTGAGTTCATTTAAATCTTCAAATTGCTAAAACATGGTCATTCGAGATTGGATCATTGCGCGGTTTGGTGTGATGGAACAATAATGATTCCCTCTATATTAATTTAATGAAAATTTAATTTCTTATGACATAATCCATCATGTGATCCCTATAATTAGAATTTCTGGGCCGGGGTACCCAACTGAAGAAAATTATTTTTAGATTTAAATTTTTTATCACTGGACCTATGGGACAAAATCAAATCCTGTGATTAATTTCCTAGTAAAAAATCATAGGATCTTTCATGAAGTAATTAAGGGAAAAATTAAATCAAACAATTAACTCATTTGATTTTTCTGCTTGTTTTAAAGTTCCACTGTGTTGATGATCATTGATTAAAGGAACCAACATTTGATCTATCTAGATTGTCCACACATGCATAAAAAGTCTATTGTAATGTCGACCATGAATACCTGGGTGCTTGAACTTAGATTTGTAAATGATATTGACATCCTTATGATCACCACAATTCTAATCATTCGATCCGTGAAGGAGAACATGGATCAATTGCAAAGATCTATTGCTTCTCTCTCTAGGATGTGAGAGATATGAGAGTGAAGACCTAAAATTTGATTGATGATTAATACCCCAAATGATATACCCCTTCTATATACATACTCTGGTATGAAATGCCCAAAAATGGATCCCCGAGCATTGAATATGTATTTATGACTAAATAATTCACAATTGACGTGTTATAACCCACTATACATGTCACAAACATAATTTATATTCACATTGATTACTTTTAAAAGATAATTAATATTTTAAATGATACAATAAAGTAAATAAAATGACTCATTATTCTCAAAAATATTAAACAAACATTGAATATTAAAATAAAATCTATTCATTAAATATTTTCACATGTATTACACTAAATACATTAAATACATTAAATAAATAAAATACACTCCAATTATTCTATAATTGAATAATAACGAGTTTATTTATTTCATGGTGATCATTTTTAATCAGATATCTCCCATACCACATGGTTGGGCCCACCATGTCCTATACATCAATTCTATAGATTAGGCCATACTATTGAATACACTAATTGTGTGACCTGCTAGGCATATATCTCAAGACTAGTGAACACTATTCAAAGACCAATAGTAGTGTTTGACAACCCATCAAGGCCCCTAAGGAGATAATTAAAAGTCATATAACTGAAAACCATTCCTACGAACACACCCCCTGTAATTTAATCTCATTGTCAGGTGATATCTCATAAAGAAGGACACCCAGATTATTTCATCATCCTTTCATGATTTATTATTCATTGACCTTACTTGGTAGACTGACCTCACTCTACCATGGACATGGATTTTGCGAAGGTAATACCATCTTCATCAACTAATCTTGAGATATCACATCCCTCTGAATGTGAAAAACTCTATAATGATCATTAAATCAATGTCATACCATCAATGGCACAACAAAAATAAGCTACCTCACTATGATATTTATGAAATGGTTTTCTTCTGGCATCAATTTTCATGATGAAAGGGTACAAACTGATAATAATCTCATGTAGGGAGACAAATTCATATGTTCATAGATTGAAACTACTAATGAAACTTGAAACAAGGGTTGTTACAAATGGTGGGAAAGTCTTAATGATATCATATACATGAGATCTACAAAATAAAAGTTAATGAGAAGAAGTCTTAATGATTATAAGACCTAGAAAGATAATGGTCAAGGATCATGTATGTCCGATCTACATGATGTATTTGGACCATAAGAAATAAGTTTAATATTCACGTCAAGGACTCTCTAGGTACTCATTGTAGCCCACGATATTCTATAACATTTTCATACAACATTTAATATAAGAAAATTAAAAAATAAATAGTACATTCATGATTATTTATAGTATTATGGTAAGATAAACACATGTTTAAAAGAAAATTTATACACACAATTGTAATTAATGTACCTAAAGGACTTCAGTATAGGTCACCCCATAAAAATAATCATTGGAAGTAGATGTTCATGGAAGATCGTGATGATGATAATTTCAAACCTGTAGGTTTTTAATTTTCTTGTGGTTTTACTATTATTTTTTATTTTTTTAATCTTATTGGAGGTTGGATAAGTGGTACCATGTTAGGAGGATACTCCTTAACAACTGAAGTATCATATAGTCAAGGCCTTCCACACTAAAATTTAGCTTGGGATGAGTGGTACGTAGGTAGTGGGTTGGTCCAATGATAAATATGGTTTGGTTCCCACCAATACATTTTCAACAAATTACTCAGCTAACCCATGGGGTGTGGCTGAGTGGTTCTCTCACTCATGCCTCGATAGTGGTGGAGAAGTTATTAGGTTCCAACCTACCCTGATGAATTATATTTAGATTTTATTTTTTTTCTTCCCCGCCCAAAACTAATGTATTTTAATTATTAATTTCATATATAATTTAAAATGAATTTTTATTTTTATGAAACCAAAATAATAATATATTGAGTTTAATCCTAGAATTAAAAAAATAAAAACAATAAAAAAAATCTTATATAGAGAAATAGACTCTCATTAAAACTTCTCTGTTATCCTTTTCCATTTAGATGTTCATTACTTCACCTGACTTATTAGTAATAAATAATATATGATCAATATATAGTGTAGTACTAAAATTATCCTTTATATATATATATCTATATTCTTATTTTTAGACATTGTACATTTTCATATTGGTGTATCCTTCTATAGATCATATTCTTCATCAACCAGGTCAATGGAATTATGACATATAATTTCTATATCTAAATTATCACAGAGAGAAGGAGAATATGGTTGGAAACTTTTACAAATGACAACTTCTTCGGGGGTTTAAAAATAATTTTTTTGCTACTCAGAATGGTGAGCTCCCATCATCCTAATGACTATTCCTCCTCTGGAACCACTCAAGACAATATCTATAAAAGAACCTATATCATTTGAACTATCCATTATTTAGAAAACTAATATATATGAAAATTTATGATCATATTTGTTCAGTTTAAAATACTCAATTTTTTATTTATATTTACCTTCATATGAACTATGGATATCATTTGAGAAATAAATATCATTTCCCTACATCTACTTATTTTTATTTTAATCATATCCCTTAATATGACACTCATTCCCACCAACTCTATATTCAGTTATAATCCATATATCAACCAATATCCTATTTTAATATGAAGAATTTTCCAGCCTAGGAAAACATAATTTCTTTTATAGGTGATTAATTACCTTGAAAATCATATATTAGACGTGAAAATTATCCAGATACCATGGGATCCAGGAAATAATAACAATACAACATCTTCACTAAGAAAAAATAATATACTGATAATCTTTAAGGGTCCCCCCAATTCTTCCAAGACATTAGTGTCCCCAACCTCCTTCATTGATGGGTCACTTCCACTAATATATTCATGATTCATCATAGAGGTCCCTTCCATGGATTCTTCAATTTGGATTAGAAAGACTCAACCCAATAATATAAATGTTTATGATATAAATTAAATCCCATAAGTGGAAAATAGATGTATAAGAGGATATAATACATGATCTTGGAGTGGAAAAAATTTTATATCACTGGAACAAATAAAACAAATTCTTAAGAATGAAGGAATCTAGAGAAGATAAACTATCCTAATGGGAAAGGTAATTAATTACATTAGACGATCATAATTTCCCTATAGCATGCCTATATACATCCCCTAGAACACACAATTCTTCCTCCCATAATGATATATCAACCCATAATAGAGAAGTTACATAGAGATCATAGTGGAAGAAGTTCCAATGACAATGGATAGTCCTATTTACTCTCTATTTATATTAGAGGTAAAAATATGGATACAATTTTGAGACCAATGATTTTTTCAAATGGTACACACTGAAAATTTAAAAATAAATATTATTAGGAAAATGATTTGATAAAAAATCTACCATACAGACTCTTATGTATACTAAATGAATGAAAGGAGAAGAAAAAAAGTTAAAATAAGTTAATATTTCACATGAAATTTTCATTTGATTCAATTTTATGGGTTTTAGAATGTTAAAGGAAAACCTATTAATCAAACCCAGACTGTAGTTAAATAATGTTCATGTCCCATGTGTAAATAAAATTACCAGTTAAATATAATTAAATCAAATTGTGACAACTCGAGCCTGCACTTCTGGACTCAGTACCTGAAAATGTTGTGTACTATATATATATATATATTAAAAAAACTATTAAATTATTTCACAATATCATAAATAAATGAGGGCCTTTTACTAGTACAGGTTCTGGAAGATTTTACAACCCCTTACATTTATTAGAGTTGAAAAAAAATTAAACAAACACCCACTACGCTTCTGTGTGTGCTAATTACAGAAGATATATGTTTGAAATTGAACTTCTAAATACCAGTGATAAACATTTCAAAACATGATATGAGCATAAAAAGATCATTAAAGGATACATAATGATGGAAAACAATTATTTTTTTAAAACAACATGTAAACCATTAATACTTTACCAAAAATAATACTTTTCACCTTTAAGAAGTAGCATAAATAATTCATCGAATATAATCTCATCGCCTACCATTATTGTAACCAAAATATTAACATAATTCCCCTTGGAAAAAACATTTATCATATAAATGTTACATGGGATATAAACATACTTTAATGTAATAACAATACAGTCGACTTCCACACATATCACTAAATGGAATATACATACAACCAACTTCCATATCCAATTCATTGGAGGTTATAACGTAACCATACATCCATGGTTTATCACAGAACCACCCGTCATATGGTTTATCACGTAACCACCTATCATTGGTTTATCACATAACCACCCATAAAATGTCCATGTACCATTACATAATCATCACACATAACATATTGAAAATATCAACATTTTAGTAATAACATTAAATTGGGAATCATAAGAAATCATTTCAAGATATTGAAATGCTCAATCCATTTCAAATACCATCTTCAATACCAAAACCCCCAAAAAGGGAATAAGGGATTTCTATACCTTTTAAAAACATTTCGGATTATAGAGGAAACCAAATAACGATTAGGGGGGTGGAGAGGTCATTGCTGCCACATACGTTAAAAACATTCCTTTTGACATTTAGTAAAAATACTTCATAGAAAAAAATTCCCTTTAAATGAATATAAAAGTCAAAGGTTTTTATAATATTCCATATAACAAAATTAGGTGTATATTATCAAAATATGCCTCAATGAAAGGAGATTGAGACGATGTCCCTTACATCATGTTTGACTTGACTAATTTATTCATTAATTTGATGAATAATAAACATAAGTTAATCATATTTGATTCAGAACCTTCTTCGAATTTATCATTCCTTTTATATCATTTATTACCACTTTTTAAAAATTACATAATTATTTAAGTTAATATAGATCGTTTTGTCAATATTGGGTACTTGAGTCAAAAAAGATATAGTTATAATTAAAAAATTTCCAAGTGGTCAAAAGTCCATTATCTATAGAATAATATTCATATATATCATATATATCCAATATATATATATATATATATATTTATAATCTTCCATAGCATTCAGAGATATGAAATGAAATGCCCCATTCATAGAGACGGTAAGACGTATGTACTCATGAACACTACTTTCATTTCTATTTCATATTTCAAAGAATGAAAAAATAATTATACATCAGAATATTATAATTAAAGTTTAATATCGAAGTTTATATATGTTATATAGGTTCATTAACATTTCCATTTATATGTTCCATGTATGGAATGAATGAGTCATATCACTTTCAAGGGGCGATAGTCCGCACTTCCTAAAATGAAATTGTTGTGCTTACACATCATGAAAAGCATAAAGGTATGTTGTAACTAAAAATTCAAAAAGCATAGAGAAAATATAAAATTAATATATATCACTTATGAATATAGTTATATCATAATGGACACCATGAGAGGTGGTAAGATATAATATAACAATCATCCTTTTGTGAGTCAATAGTTCTCCATCCATGGAAACAGTATGTTCTAAATCTATTAGATGGATGAGTGGTAGTGTATTTTTAATACATAAAATAACAAAATCCTTGTATATTTAATATACTTTTTTGGTTATAAAATAATTGAATAAATAGAGTTTAAGGGGATGGATAAAGGAAATAAATGAAAGAAGATTGAGAAATGACATTACCTCAAATTGGGTAACTCATTTTGATTAAAGATAAAAAGATTTATTGATGTACCTTTTTCACATGTTAAGTCTTATATGAAGAATAGAGGGATTTTGATAAATTATTTGTGAAGAGTATGGATGATCCAAGGTTCTTGAGATGTGCGAGTAAGAGGTTAAAAGTGGTGACCTTTTTAAAGAGGGAGAAGGGGCACTTTAAGAATGTATTGAAGGATTATTTTATTATAAACTGAATTTAGATTTTGAAATGTTCAAAGAATCATTAAGTTATAAGATAAGATGTGCATTGCTCTAAATAATCTCAACCAATAGGTTTTATATGAGTTTTGGTTTCACACATAACCTTATCATTCATATTTAACCCTTATTTAACTAAATTAACTCTTATCATGTCTTAGTGTATATTCATACTATATGGTTAATATAGTTACCATAAAATAACAATAGAACCTCAAGTGGTTAATTAATGACATTTAGAAAATTATTTAAGTCACTTTTAAGAATCATTGATTTTAATAATATTATATCATTTAATAAAATATTATTTTTTAAACTCATTTATGTCAATTTTTATACTATTCATATCTTGACTTTTTAAAAATCCACAACTTGATAATTTTGAAAAAATAATAATATATTAGACTATAAAAATTCAAATTCATCCTAAAATTAGTGTATGGAATAAAATGTTTGAAAATAAATTTATTTTAATATTTATAATCTCATGTATTTAAATCATTAATTAATAAGTTTATCACTACATCATTTTTATATCATAAATATATATATTTATTTGATGTCTAAAAATTGTAAAAAATACAATTTTTTAGTAAATATTTTTATATTTATAATGAATATTTATAGTCTAAAAAATAAAATATATAACCCCATATAATTTTTTAGTAAAAGATAGATGTTTAGGTTTTATTTTTTTTAACATTGAATTACAAGTAATTAAATATCCATTTCCCACACAGGTGGCTCCATGGGGTCCAAAAATTGAACCAAGGATTCCATTGGTCTGACTTATATCTTCTAATAGGGTTTGGACATGTTTTAAGGTAGTTTAATATTATTATAATATTATTTTTATCCTTATTTACCATATTTACACTTTAACTATGGTAAATAAAATATATACTGAAATTATTATTCATAACGTCTAAAAATAAAAAATACCTATTTACACAATTTAAACCACCTAATTCTAAATATGGAAATTATTTTTTCAAATTCAAAACATATAAGTTGCATTAATTAATGTAAAATTAATTCTAGTTGTCAAAACCAAAAAGGATGTTTTTAATAAGTAAAACTTCCAAAAGATTGACATGTATTTATGTCCAATTTAAATGTGAAATTACCTATGATGACTAAAAATTTATTAAATGGTAAATAATAATATAATTAAACATCAAAAAAATTAAAATATTATCAAACAATATAAATAAATCAGATGAAAACAGAGTTTAGACTTAAAATGCAGTATTTTTCACGATTCATTAAAAATGAACATTATCGTAAAAATACCAAAAATTTACCCAAAGTGAATTTTTATCTCCCTATTCAAAATAAAAAGTCTATTTTGTCAATTAGAACACATAAAATTGAAAAAACTATATTTAAAATGGGTTCTCCATCAAATGGTAGTAAACAACATTTTAAAAAATATTAGAGTACTTATGCTTAAAAATGGATTCATTCTCATTTTAATCATCTAAATTTTATTAGATAAAGGTAAAAACATTAAAATAACATGTTTAATTATAATATGGTTAGTTCTGTTCATTCTCTCCAATACAACAGCTAGGACTTAACTACCATTTAAAAATATTATTATTATTATTTTCAGTATGAATCAGCCTTGTTTGCAATATAATATTTCAGAGAAACCCATTATTGCGTGTCGGGTACACCATTGAACATAAAAATCCCCTTAAACTAAAATTAATATTAAATTAACAAATATAAATAAATATGAAAAAGTCATATTTCTTATTTACCTGGGATGTTACATACATCCCCGCATTTGAAAAATGCATCCTCAAAATTTTTTTATATATCAAATAATTATGGTTATTTAACCAACATATAATTTTCATATTCCCATGTTGCCACATCAATATGTTGTTTTTCCCCAGAACCATAACCTGATGAATTACCTTATTATGCAACACTTTCTCTCTTCGATCAATAATTTGGACTGGTTATTCCTCATAAGATAGATTCTCTTCCAACGGAACTACCTCCAGACTCAAAACATGAGATGGATCCGACATATACATTCCCAATATTGAAACACATAATTTTTTTTTCATCAGATAAACATGGGAAACTGATCCAATTTTCTTGAGGATTTCATAGGGTCCAATGAACCATGGACTCACCATTACCTTATTACCAAAATGAATCACACTTTTCCATGGAGAAATTTTGAGAATGACATAATGATGTACCTCAAATGAAATATCCTTCCTTTGGTTATCCAAATTACTTTTTGGCCTACTATGAGATGTTATGATGTGATTTTGAATTAACTAAACTTTCTCCACCATCTCTTCCACCAATTCCAGTCCCATAAAATTAATTTTATCTACATCATCCCAAAAATATAGATTTCAACACCTCTTTAAATATAATACCTCAAATGGTGCCATCTGTATATTGGAAGGAAAACTGTTATTATAAGAAAAATCAATCGAAGAATGTATTTAGTACCAACTTCCATAGTAATTAATTGACAACAACATAACATATATTCTAATTTCTGAATTGTTCATTCTAACTGTCCATCTGATTGATGATTAAAAGATGTGGTAAAATTTAATTCAGTACCCAACAACTTCTGAAGGCCATTCCAAAATTTATAAGTAAACCTGGGATCACAATCAGATTCAAAAGAGATAAGAACACCATGTAACCTGAATATCTCTTTAACATACAACTGATAAAGTTGGTCTATAGTAAAATTATCTTGAATAAGAAGGAAATGAGTAGATTTATTCAATCGATCAATAATAACCCATATTGCATTATTACCTCGAGATGTCTTCGGTAACCTCCTGATGAAGTCCATGGATATATTTACCCATTTACACTCTTGTATCGGTAAAGGATCAAGAATCATTTTTGGTAACTACCACTCTTATTTAACCTGTAGACAAGTAAAACACTTCCCAGCAAAGTTAGAAATGTCTCTTTTCATTCTTTTCCACCAGTAATACTCGTGAAGGTATCTTTACATCTTAGTGCTACTAGGGTGAACTAAAAATGGAGAACTATGAGCCTCACATAACATATTTTTCAGTAATTTTAAATTTAAAGGAACACTTAATATCTCCCCATATCTCAAAACACAATCTTAATCAATGTTAAATTCTGGTAACATACCCTTCTGAACCAATTCTGTCTTTTTCTTCAACTCACCATCTTCTTTCTGCACTTTCTTAATTATGTCTAATAGATATGATTTCACTATCACCTGAAACAAACTAGAGGGGTCTTATGAACCAATAACTTCTATTCCAAATTTCAATAAATCCTTAATCATAGGATCTGGTTCCAAACATAGCATGGTTAACATAGAATTACTTTTTCAACTCAAAGCATTGGCCACACTATTTGCTTTTCCTAGAAGGTAATTAATTGTGCAATAATATTCCTTGATTAATTCTATCCATCTCTTCAATCTCATGATTAATTATTTCTGAGTGAATATATACTTCAAATTTTTGTGATCATTATATATTTTAGACTTGACACCATGAAAATGATGCCTCCAAATTTAAAAAGAAAACACTACATTAGGTAATTTCAGATCATGTGTATTGTAATTTAAATCATGTGTATTCAGATAATGTGAAGAATAAGAAATTACCTGATCATTCTACATTAGGAAATAACCACATCCTTTCAATGAAGCATCACAATAGATAACAAATTCACTATTTATAGAAGGAAAGCCAAAAACTAGAGAAGTCACCAATATTCTTTTCAATTCATGAAAAAAATAATCACATTATTTTATCCAGATAAATTTAACACCTTTTCAAGTTAACTTATTTAGTGGGATAAATATTCATGCAATATTTTCAACCAAACATTTTTAATAGCCTTTGAAACCAAGAAAACTATGGATCTTTGTGAAATTGGTAGTTCTTCAAAACATGTAAAAAAAAATTAGATGGGTAAACATTTATACCATTCATAGAAACAATATGACTAAGTAATGAAATTTGATACAACCAAAAATAAAACATACTAAATTTCCCATTCAATTTTATTTCCTTTTTGGTTTGAAAGACAACCCTTAAAAGACATTCATGTTCCTCTCTACTTTTGGAATATACAAAAATTTCACTAATAAAAAAAACCACAAACTAAACCAAGAACATATAGAAAATAATATTCATAAGATCCATGAATATAATAGGGGCCTCAGTTAACCCAAAATGCACAACTAAAAATTCATAATTATCATATCTAGTATGAAACACGATCTTCAAAATGTCTTTTTCCATCAATTTCAACTGATGGTACCCCAACATCAACTCAATCATCGATTAATATTGAGCTGATTAGAGCTAATAAAAAAATCATTCACATGAGGCCAAAGATAATTTTTATTAATAGTTATATTATTAAAGGTGCTATAATCAGATCAATTTCTCATTGAACCATCATAATTGTTAACTAAAAATAAATGATCACCCCCGTTGATGTTCTAGGTCGACTGAAACCTTTATCTAACAATTCCTGAAATTGCTTCTTTAACCCGATAATTTGAATTTGAGCCACTCGATATCTCTATTTTGAAATTATCCAAGCATTAGGAAATAATTAACCAGTAAATTTTATTTCCCATTCAGGTGTAATACTAGGTAACTCATAAAAAACATTAATATACTCATTTACTATTGGCACATCATTAATCAGAACACTTTCATTGTTTTCTGGAATATGGGCATGGTAACATTCATTTCCATCATTCACTAGTTTTTCATCTTCTTGATAAGTTATTAGAGTCAAGGGTTCATTATTGTATAAAAATTTAATGTCCTTCTAAAAATAAACCTCTTTATCTCTATAGCCAATCATAGCATGATAAAAAGAATTCCAATGCATACCAAAAATAACATCAAACTATAATAGATTAAAGGAAATAAGGTTTGTAGGTAGATTCTTTCAGAACCTAAGTTCATGAAGGTTATTTGATTTATTTGTTTCTCAAAATTTTGATACAAATGTTTTTACCACAAGTTCGGGATTCATATCTTGAGATGGAACTCCTAATTTACAAGAACATTTCTCAGAAATGAAAGAATGTGTAGACCCAAAATCAAAAAACACAATGGAATAATCTAAAAAAACAAAAAAAGTACATGGTATGACTTCATTTAATGGTCCCTCATCAACTGTAGTAGTAGAAAAATATTTCAACACACCCTTATTGTTCTCATCTGTATGGTTTCCACCCTGAGTAATCATCTTTGGACACACATTGGCATAATTCACAAACTTATTGCACCTAAAAAATATTACCGCTATGTTTTTTATTTTCTACATGATCGTCTTCTATACAGTTACATGAAATATGACATATCTTACCAAAATGAAATCACTATCCAGATTTTGAGAGACATTATCTTGAATTCTTTTTACCAAACTTCTCCCAAGATAGAAATTGAATTATTTTACCTCCGGACTTCTTTGAAGAATACTTTCCTTTTTCTAGACAAATGGACCACTTCATTTTCTTGATCTCATGGAACACCACATCATCAAAATACTCTATTTAATTTTTTTCAGCACATTTTACATGTTTCTAATAGCTTTTCAATTCAAGGGAGACTAATGCCTTTGTATATCATATCTTAAATCAAGATTAAAAATGATTTATCTTACAATCATGATCTGAGATAAATTTTATGGCATAGATTCCCACCTGAGTGGAAATTTCTTCATAAGGATCCACTAGGGAATCCACATACATCAATTTCAATAATTCTTTTTCCATCCTATGTCAAACCACATTAGAAAAATATTTCACAAGAAACATACCTTTCAATTCATCCCAACCAAGGGCCTCAATCTCCCCACTATCCTGGATATTTTTAACCATCCACCACCACTAATCAGCTTATCCTTCAAAACAGTAAACAAAAAGTCTAAACATTTGATTTTCTGTACACCCCACGACAACAAAATTCTTTTCAAGCACTTTAATCCGCTGTTCAGATTTTACAGGGTCAGATGATCCTCTGAATGATAAGGGAAGTTTACTCAAAAAATTATCCACTATAGACATGTTCTCCCATGGTTGATCTAGTTGATCTCATTTATGGACACCATTGCCATATAATTCCTAAGTCTACTAATCCATCACTGCAACGAATTGGTTAGTTATGATTACAACCATCTCAAGATGTTTATTTGGAAGGTTATTCTCATCAGTATGCCTTCCTAGTATAGCTACCATGTTTTCTCAGCATAAACAATTTCTGAACAAACATATCTTAGATGAAGAAACATGGCAATCTTCAAATATTATATCATTTCAATTTTACCATAATATAAAAAATTTTATGGATAGTCCGCTAACAAAATTCATACTCTTAATGATATCTAAACCAACCTATGATACCAACTATTAGGTCACAACCATAAACATTAAATAATATTGAATTAAGTTAATAATTCACATTGAGGATCTTTTCAGGTTTATAGATTTAATGAATTAGGTCATGACATATACATTACATCATGAAAATTATAAATAGACACTTCTACTAACTACCCATTATTTCATAAAAATTAAATGCCTTAAAAACATGTTTAGTTCTAAGTTTTAGACATCATTATTTTTCATTGATCTAATCATTGACACTGTGGATCTTTAAGTCATGTGAAAAACATTTCAAAACGTGGTATGAGTAAAAAAATCATTGTAAGGGATACATAAATAAGTTACACTGTTAGTTTTTTTAAACAACATTTATTCCCGAAATACATTATTATAGAGTTATAGTTTTAACCATTAAGAAGTAGAAAAACTAGTTCACTGAATATATGCTTATTGCATACCCTTTTTTGTAACCAAAAGATTACCATAAATTCCATAGAATGAAACATATATTATATAAAGGTAACTTGGTACATAATCATACTTAAATAGAATAACCATATGGTCTACTTCCACACATATCGCTAAATGGAATAGTCATACAAACGACTTCCATACCCAATGTAATTGAGGTTATAACAAAATAACGTGTCCTTGGTTTATAACTGAACCACCCGTTATTTAGTTTATCACATAACCACCTGTCATTGGTTTATCAGGTAACTACCCTTCAAATTTTCAAGTACCATTACAAAATCATAACAAATAAAATATTGTAAATATCAACACTTCAGTAAGAAAATTTAATTTTAAATCACAAGATATCAGTTAAGATATTTAAATACTCAATCCATTTCAAAAACCATTTTCAATAACAAAAAACCCATAAATGGAATAATGTATTTCATTTACTTTTTAAAACATTAAGGCTTATAAAAGAAGCCAAATAACAATTATGGCAATGGAGACTTCATTGTTTCCGCATAAGTTAAAAAAAATTCTTTTGTCATTTAGTAAAAATGATTCATAGAAAATATCACTTTTAATGAAAGTAAAAGTCAAAGGGTAATATTATTCTTCTTATAAATGAAAAAGGTGTATATTATAAAAATATGCCTCAATGAAAGGAGATATAGGCGAAGTCCCTTACCTCATGTCCAACATTAATTATTTGTTCTTTAATATTCTAAATAATTAACTTATGATAATCTCTACTTGCTTCCGAAACTAATTCGAGTTTATTATTCCTTTTATATCACATATTACAATGTTATAAAAATTACATAATTATTTATGTTTGTGTGGGTCGTTTTGGCGATATTGGGTTCTTGAGTCAAAAAGGATCCTTTTGTAATTAGAATTTTTCCATGTACTCAAAAATCCATTATCACCAGAATATTATTCATATATATCATTTATATCAATTATATATGTATTTATAATATTCCATTACATTTTGAGATAAGAAATGAAATGCACCATTCCTGGAGATGGTAAGTCGTACGTACGCATGAACACTAGTTTCATTTATATTTCACATTTAAAAGAATTCAAACATAATGATACATAGGTATATTATAATTAAATCATAATATCATATTTTTACATATGATACACAATTTTAATAACTCAATACTTTATATGTTCCATGTATGGAACGAATCAGTCATATCACTTTGAGGGGGCGGTAGTCCACACTTCCCCAAATGTGATTATCGTGTTTTCACATCATGAAAATCATAAATGTATATTGAAAATAAAAATTTCAGAATAATATATAAAATATAAACAAATTATATATCTCATATAAATACAGTTCCATCATAATGGCCACCATGATAGGCAGTAAGAGATAATTAAACATTTATCATTTCATGAGTCAGTATTTCATCGTCCATAGAAACAGTATGTTCTAAATCTAGAAGATGGGGGTGTCTATTAGTGTAGGATGAATACATATAATAAAGAAAATACTTTTATATTAAGTAAACTTGTGTTTTTATAAAATAATTTAATAAAGATATTTTAGGGTGTTAGAGAAGGGAAATAAATGAAAGAAGATTGGGATAAGACATTACCACAAATATGGTAACTCCTTTTGATTAAACCTAAATGGATTTCATGAATTGAATTCTTCCCATGGTAAGGATTATAGGAGGAAGATAGAGGTTTTTTTAGTTTATTTTAGTAGAGGTTGGATTGGACATTGGGCTTGAGAGGTGTGAGTAAGGGGTTAGAGGTGGTGGTCTTTTATAGGAAAGAAAAGGGGTACTTCAGGAATGTCTTGAAAGATTAATTTTTATAAACTGAATTTTGATTTTCAAAAGATCAAAAACTAATTAAATTATAATTTAAGGAGGAGATATTTCTAAATCCAAACAAGTAATAGGTTAGACATGTTTTGGTTTCAAATTTTACCTTATCATTTAGCTTTAACAATTAGTTAACTATATTAACTCTTACCATGTCTTGTTTTATATCCATACTATATTGTTTATATAATTATCATAAAATTCAAATAGAACTCAAGTGTTTAATTAATTTCATTTCCAAAATTATCTAATACATTTGGATGAATCTTATATTTTTATGATTTTTATATCATTTTATAAAATAGTATTTATTTAAAAAACTCATTTCAGACAATTTTTATACTATTTATATCATGACATTTTAAAAATCCATAAAAAATTGATTATATTAAAAAATTTAATAAATTAAAATTTAACAAGTAATAAAATTCCCCAAAATTATTTTATGGAATAAAAAGTTTCAAAATAAATTTATTTTAATATTTATAATATCTTTTATTTTAATTTTTCCGTAATAATACAATAACTACATCATCATTGTATCATAAATATACACATTTATTTGATGTCTAAGAATTATATATAAAATACCATGATGTAAAAAATATTTTTATTTTTAATGACTTTTTAGAGTCTAAAATATAACTTATATATCCCAATAAAAATTGTCTTAGTAAAAGTTACATGTTTAGGTTATGTTTTCCTTAACATTAAAATTAAAAGTAATTAATTGACATTATCACACACAAGTGGTACATGGGGTCCTAAAATAGACCTGTGGATGGTCCTGGTAATACATATAGCATAAAATATGGTTATGATATGTGTTAGGGTAGTTTAATATTATTATAATATTACTTTTTACCATTATTAACTAGATTTTCCTTTTAACCATGGTAAACAAATATTTACTGAAGTAACTATTAATAATGTCTAAAAAATATATCTATTCAAAAAATTTGGACCTCATGATTCAAAATTATGAATCAATTTTGCAAAATATCTAACACATTAGTTACAAGAATTAATTAAAATTAATTCATGTTGTCAAAACCAAAAAGCATGTTTTTAAAAAGTAAAAACTACCAAAAGACTAACATGTATTTATGTTGAATTTAAAAGAGAAATTACCTCCAATGACAAAAATTGGATTAAATGGAGAAAAATAATATAATTAGACATCAAAAAAAATTAAAATGTTAATCTAACCATATAAATAAATCAGAGGAAAAGACAGTTTTGACATAAAATGCAGTATTTTCCACTATTCATTAAAAAATGACCTTTATCTGAGAAATACAAATAAATTTCTAAAAGTAAATTTTGATATCATAATTCTAAATAAAACTTTTATTTTTCAATTAAAACATATAAAAGTGTGAATAACTTTATTTAAAAAGCGTTCACATCAAAAGGTGGTAAAATTACCTTTCAGAAATTATGAGAGTATTTATGCTTAAATTTGGATTAATATTCAATTTAAGCATCTAAAATTTATTAGATAAATGAAAATACATTTTAATACATGTTTAATCATAATATGGTATGTTATATTCATTCTTTCCAATAAAATGACTAAGCGTTAAATACCATTTAATTTTTTTTCAATATGGCTCAACCTTGTGTGCAACATAAGTTTTTGGGGAAACCCATTTTTACGTATTGGGTATGCCATCAAACATAGAATATCCTTTAATATAAAATTAATATTTAATTCAAAAATATGAAAAAATATGAAAAATTGATATTCCATATTTAGGTGGGATGATACCATAATGACCCATAAAATCAAGAATATTTTGAGAGTGAGATCATGAATTTCCCCCACCATGGAATTGATAAAGAAATGTCTTCAGATGAAGAATCCCCCAAGAACCTAGGGAATTTATCCCCACCTATTATTGACATGATTTTAAAATTCCATATCAAAGGATCTATATAAAAAAATAATAAAATAATGAAAAACAGGAAGAATATAAGAATTAACGAAATCTAGGCATGAATATCAATAACTAAGATCCCAAATGATATACTGTGAACCTTATGACCAATATAAAGGGTTGAAAACAATAAGGGTTGTTCATATCATTGGAGATAAAAGGAAAGTTATTACTCCCCCAATATTAGAGGATGGGTTTCCAAACCTAATACAGCTCATTAGGTCATTACCAAAAGAGATAGAGGGAATTATATGGATAAAAAATAAATTAGTAATATTGTATATATATATATATATTTTATATTTTTAGGAATATGGTTCACATGAGGGTATAATTATATAAATATAGGATAATTTTTTTGTTTTATTCGCTTTATAATTTTCCTAAGTGTGTTTCATTTAGTTATCTTTTAATGTATTTCAAATTGTTTGTAATTTTTTACTATACTGAAAAAAGGAATTATCGATTCATTGTTGTGATTAATACAAACTAATGAAACATGAGTTTTATTTAAGGGGAACTTCAGTCTAAATAATAGGGGTGGTACAACAAGACATTAAAAGATTCAATAAAAAATGACTATCATTGACTAACAATGGATTGATTATAATATAAACAACCTCAATATGTTGAATGAATGTTGTCTTCTATCAGTCAACCATTCGTAGAAAATTAAATTGTTAAAACTCTTCATTTTAATGTACATCAACTGGAAGAAAAAAAATCTAAATAGTAACTAGGAACTCTTAGATTTATTTATAGTGTAACCAAACTAATCTTCATTTTAACAGTTCACTCTTTTGAGATAAACTAACAGAAGAAGGGACCAAAAGTGTTTTAAATGAACAAGAAGAAGAAACTAGTGGGGAACACGATGGACCAAAACTCACTCATCTCACCCTTGACAAAAAAATAAAAAATGAATAAAGAGACAAAATAAAGAAGTAAAAAAAATAAAAATCTGTTGTCAAGCTCACTCTCTTAGTCTAGAAAAGAGTATTATATTTTCCATCTTTACATAATAGAGGCCATGAAACAATATAAATAATAAGTAACAAAAACAATAGAAGAAGAAAAACCTAATGAAGAAAAATCACATAAGGGAGATGAATTAAAAAACAATTCACATTAACAAAATCAAAGCAATGCGAGAAATAATGAAAAGATAGAACATAAAAATTAAATAGAAATTTGTAAGGAAATATAGATAAATTCACATAAAAATTATAAGTTTATTCACTAAAATAGTGAAAAGAAAAATTAAGAGCTGCAATAGAGTCTAAAACACGAAGTGGGAATGAATTCAATAAAATAGAATTATATGGTTTATAGATATGAGAAATTTTGATAAGTTACTCCTTTTCTTATCCTCATGGCTATATCATCTTGTATCATTGGTAGCTACAAAAAACTCAAAACAATATTCAGATACATTAAATATATCTTCATTATATCCTTCAACAAATCAACCCATTTCATGAATTATAGCAATTCTCATCATCTTCTAAGAATGCTCTAGAAAACACATTCCATATAAAAATGAGAAGCATCTCTGGGATTAACTCAGAAGTAATGCCACTTTAAAAGCTCATAAAATGATAAACCCAATCCTACTGTAAATAACAATCCGAGCCTCTATGAATAAAATATCATGAAGCAACCTGCGAAATAAAAAATTAGAAATTTGAAGCAATAAATGAATTTTATCTAGTGTTCAGTAGGTCTATAAACGCATGTGGTGCCAATCGTGCTCCCTACTCTAGGTGTTTTTTAATAGTGTTTTAAGAATATTATAAAAGTTATAGGGTTCCCAATATTTTAAAAAATGGTATCTGAGATGTGTAAACCCCAATCATGCTTCCTGCATGAACAGGGTTCACGCTTTTTGTTTGAATGGGGTTCATAATTCCTTGGTGAAAATGGTTTACACTTCCTGCATGAATTTTATGAATGAAGTATGAACCCCGTTCATAGTACCTCTAGAATTTTTAATTAAAAAATCATCAACATTTATAAATACTAATTAAATATAAATACATATTAATTAAAAAATCATCAATATGAATTAAATATCAATAAATATAAAAAATTATTAATACATATATATAAAATAATAATAAAATAAATAACTAACTAACTAATATATATTAACAAAAACTAACAAAATATGGTTCAACATTTATAAATATTCATAAATATCAACTAAAAATTAATACACATTAAGTAAAAATTAATAAATATTCATGAATATTATTATATATCAACTAAATAATTGTGAATATTAAATTAATATTCAAAACTTTTAATAATTTTTTTAAAAGTTTGAGGTTGAAACCCTCTTTATAAGAATCGAATTATTAACTAAATAGAAAAATAAAAATTTATTAATTATTAATAAATGTTAAATAAATATTAATAAATGAAAATGATTATTATTAAATATTCATGACAAATAGATATAACCTAAATAAATATTTATAAATATTCATAAATATTATTAAATATTGGTAAATATTAATATTTACTAATATTTATTAATATTTAACAATATCTTGTAATTTTTATTAAAATATATGAATATTTATTAATTTTTAATTGATAATTAGTTATATATAATGATATTGTTATTATTTTATAACTAATATAATATAGTTATTTATTATATTAATACGTAGTGTTATACTTCATGTTATATATAATAATAATTGATCTTAAATTAATTATTAAATAGTAATAATACTTCTTAAGTTCAAAATAATTAACATAATTAATATTTCATAATGAATTTAATAATATTATTTATTATACCTATATAGACAAAAATTATAAGTAATAATATGAGTTTCAAATAGTCATTATTTATTTTGATACATAATTTGATAACAGTAATGCACTTACTAAAAAAAAGAATGAAACTCTAAAAATTATAACAGTATGGCACATACCACACGTATCAATCATCAAATATCAATCTAATCTATGTTTGTGGCATTGATTTTCCTCTATCCAATAACTATTAGTATATTGGATGCATCTACTCTATGTATGTATATGTCTCTTCTATGGAATATGTTTATCATGTATATCATCATCGGTAGTCACCACCACATCCTCCTATGTGACATGCGTGGGATATAATGTCCCACAACCATTACCATACCCTACCTCTAAGGATAGTGGATGATGGCTGGAACTCTCACCAACATTTGAAGATGATGGTAGCTATGTTGATGATTTCTACAGTGAATGTCCTAATAAAGCATCCAGCTCATACTAGTCAATGTCTATATCTGCATCTGGCTATGAATGAAATGAAGGAGGATCATTTAGATGACCATGATGAAAAACCTCCTCCTATGCAACATCAACATCCATTAAAGGGTTTTCACCACTGGTAGATCAATATCAATCTCAAAATCCTCAATATTTTATGGTGGATCAAATTAATTGTCATGATATATATTTTCCATGAAAGGAATAAAATTATTCTCGGCACTATGAAAATATGGTTGGTCGAATGTGACTCGCTATACTAGATCAGATATGTGAAGTAGATGAGTGATATGACAATCTAGTTAATTTTTTCTTTTATATTATGTTAATAAAAAATATATTCAACAGTGGAAGGAAAATAAATACCAACTCATGAAAGCCCTATTAATTTCATGTCAGAAATATTACTTGGAACCTGCAGTACCAGGATGCATAATCTATATTATCTAATAAATTCATACTTACTTTTCATACCATTCAAAACCGGGACTTGTGTCGGCTATCCCATAGATCAATATATAATACATGATACCCCCTCCAATCAAATTCTATCTTACTTTACATTGTAAAGGAATTAAGTGAAGGTAACTCAATGGGTGAGTTAAAGAATAGGCTAACAGAATCTGAACTACCTCATAACTCTATCAGTCTGATCCACTCAACAATACAAAAATTAATCAATGTAAATATGTAGGAACTGGTAGTAAGCATCATCATACAATAACATAGAAGGCTCTGTATGATATCATCAGTATATGGAATCCATGTAATCTGAATGAAAAAATGAAAAATAAATTAATAAATGAAGAAATGTACATTAAATAATAAATATTTATCAATATAAATAATAGCCACTTACATTGTCTAGCCAAAGGCTATCCAGTATAAGTCTATAGACATGGACATCATGCATGGATGTATCTAAATGTCAATGTTTTAGGCTCCACATGTATATAAACTTGTTATAGTTACATTTAATAATAGAATGTTATACAATTAAGTTAAGCATTATAAAGATGTAATAACATATCATTATCCACATAGAGACTCTACTATAATATCTTCATGAAAATGCAGATGAGAATATTGATATTATTGAGGAATGTGCTTCTAAACCCACATCTGTAGAAGAATAATGCATCATGTGATCTGCATTTTATTGATCTAAATTTTGCTTCACAGTTCTTTAGATTTTTATGCAAGAAAAGAATACTATAATATATATCAGCTAATGTGGTCCAAATCCATCTATAAAGGTAAATAAATTAGTTTAACTAATGTAGTGATGTGATCAATTAAAATCATGCTATCGATTAGCCTCAAAATATAAGCATGTGAAAATTGAAACAAGGTGATGTCATCATCATACACTGCTAGATGTACTAAGTGATAGTCTAACCATGGCATGCATAATCTACTACCAACATTAGACCTTTTATCTTCATGGTCCTCAATTTCCAGTAATCTATAAACAATCTCAAACTAATATTCTTTGACATTTTCTTATCACAACCGCAACATCTTTAGGGAGGCCCAACATAATGGACACATCCTACAGTCTTATAATCATCTCCACCTATGTAAAATGGATCATTTGTGACTCGTTCATCAAACTCTATGATAATAGAGTTTTGTTGATGGTCAAAAAGGTGATGCCGCACGTCTCTACGCTATATAACTCAATAGGAAAAATATGAGGGATGATAGTGGGAGGTGGTAAGATATGATGGAAATGGTTACATATATATACACTCAAAGGATGCTTTAGAATCCCCTCAAAAACCAGCCGTGAAACTGGTGTATCGTACGATGTGGGCAATGGAAGTCATTCCAGTAAAAAAATTAAAATCATATGTACTTTTTTGTAGTGAATTCTGTAAAAAATTTTTTTTTGGAAATGTACTATAAGATAAATAAGATAAACAATTAGCATGTATATTTATCACTTTTATGAAAATAGGTAACAAATATATATGGTCATTGTTGATGGATTAGTCTATGAATTTTAGTTTTATTGATCTCTAATGTAGTTTAATTTATTCTTATTTTTTTATATAAACCAGATGTGATCAAAAAAATTTCATTGATCATGTTGATTCAAGAAATATTGTTTTTTATTATATTTTTTTATTTACTCTATCACAAAATATTTTCTGATTGAATCTAGAAATGCATCAATGAAAAATTGAAATATGTCAGAAATTATACAAGTCAAAAATGAAAGGATTCATTACTAAAACATCCACATATGAGAAAAAATATACACATTCATGATAAAATACATAGAAACGATCTTGGATGACAAGAAGTGTAGCTCTGTCTTACAATATGGGGACATATTTTATGGGTATTTCCTTGCTCCAAGAAAATGTTACATCATTGTCCCACTACCTATTGTCGAGGCTAGTCCATCTCATTTCTAATTCGAGTAGACTATGGTCTTCCCCATAGCCAAATCCTGGTTATATGATGCCAATAATTTAAAATCTATAGAAATTCAAAAAAAACATAAATGAATAAAAACAAATTTGTGAGACCTAGAAATTGTAGATACTATAGTCAACTAATCAACAAGAAATGGGTTGGAAATAATGTCATCAATAGGCACACAAGGTTCACTACAACAGTTAACCAAAGTGCTTGTGTGATACACTGGGAAAACATAGGGCCTCCCTGATATGTTTACCAATGTACAAGTTTCTACCACATATTCTCATAGACATCTCAATTCTTAAAAGTTATTACAATCATAGTACATGTTATCTAACATGACCACAACCACTCGACCAATGGTTCAGGTAGCTCGTTCACAACACTCACTTTCCTAAAAACTACCCTTTATCAGATCAATGTTTAGAACACTACCTCTTAGAGCATCATGTTGAATCTCATCAATGACACTTTAGAAATGTTGAGTAAAACACCTTCCATATTCTATCCTTTGATTGGACTTTTTGGACCATTAAACAAAGTATTACACATATCGATAAAATATCCCTTCCCCTAACCATATGATCAGCAGTTTGTGCACACCCTTAAAGACCCACTTTATGCACTACACTATATCAGTGTTTGTATGAGAATACATCCTACCATAATCATATGATAACAAAAAATTTCCCTTTGAATCACACATCATATATTTATTCACATCATCATTATCCATTCAAATCTCATCATGATTTCTGTCAAACCATTCTTGTCATGGATTATATGATGAAACTAGAAAAGAATATTGTATTAAAAGTATATTAAATTTCATTTCAAAAAATGTATGTTTATAAAAACATGCCCAACATTAGGATTTCTTTCTTTATTACCTCATCTTTAAAATTGTAATTCTCATTACTTACAGTATGTATAATGAAATATTGATTATAAGCCTTAAAATATCTCCATAAAACCCCATCACTATTTATGACAACTATAATCACTTGATGGAGATCATATATAAGTAACACTCCCTGATTTTGTGTGACATGAATGCATACCCATGCCAAAAACCAGCTCCAGGATTAAAAATTCTCCTTTTCCACAACATATAACGCAAGTGTTAAAGGAGAACTATTCCTATCATGTGTGATATCAATAGTTAGAACAACTGCATAAATTTAATAAATTAATGTTCCATTGACTTGATTGAATTGTTTACAATAGGGAAAAACAGCATTGCATGGCATGGATGCCCAAAAATATCCTATTGAACTTCCCCTTTCATCGACCAACTCAGTGATTGGGGGACACATTCTCAAAAATTTACAAATGATAAATAATATTACTATTTTGAGACAAAAATTTCATATTTTCTGGAAACAATTCATAACATTCATCCCAATCACCATACAACATTTTCCTTCTATTTTCATTTCAAGATTTTTTTAGGATATCCTATATTTAAACAATAATGGAATTCATTTCTTAACAAGGGAAGTGGGAGTGCATTGACATGATCATATCAACTCTCCAATAATAGTGGATATAAAATCTATATCAATTGAAGAGTGACCCTTTTACAACCTTCGAAGCACAAAATTGTGTGGACATTCTATTTTGGTTATCTTCCAACATAATAAAATTATCATATATTCCCCTTAATCCGAATTTACTTTCTAGAACATATTTGTGACATTTAATGAGATATTTTGTCTTCTAAAACTCATAAAAATGAGAAATTTTGATCTATGTGGTATTGGTTAGTCATATATTTCATGGAATGTTTACTTTTAAACTTATTTATAACATAGATGGAGTTATCAGTTGATGCAGATCTATCCCCTATATTTATTATGAATTAAAAAGCTGTTGTAATAAAATACCAATCAAAATGTTGTTTATGATACATTATTTAAACATAGGAACTCAATAATGAAGTATGATTAACACTAAATGGTGGATACTATGGATACATGTCTATCATTGGAACCATAGAGTGTTTATTATTCAAATCGCCTTTCCGTTGATGCATGCCTCTCATAAGAATTTTAAAAGGTTCATTCCCAACATCACCCTCACCCACATCATCTCCTGATTCCTCAGTAAATACTTCAACTTCAAATAAACGTCCATTAACTATATCATTAGTAAAAAAGGGATGTCACCTACATTTCCTTCCAAATTCTAATCATCTTCTTCATAATTAGGTTCTAACATAGGAGTAATATGAGGATGTAATAAATTAGAGTGTTTTGATGGAACCACGTCTACATTGATCACAAAAAATGGTTCTATATTAGTAGTTTGCACCACATAAATATCACAAATCACTACATAAAATTTCATCTGACCAATACCACACTTTTTATTGAATAACAAAGATACATCCATACAATCCTCATCACCGACCAGAGGGTACTCAATGTGCCATAAACAATCAGGGTATTGAAGATATTGATATGTTACTAATGTAATTGATTGATGATACCTCAGTTTAAACTGACTATGAATATTATTATAAACTACATCTAATGTTATATAATCATGAATATTTTCTACTCTTACTAGTGGAAAACTATAGCTAAAACCCAAATCAGTATAAATAACCCAATCATTGAAATATATTTTCACAGACATATTTAAAATTTATGAAACATTTTATAATTGTTTATAAAAATGTAAAACATTTTATTAAAGTTTTCAGTAATAATATCACTTTTTATTTATTTCAATAGTGAGTATAGTTAAATCAACCAAGGCTTTAGTTATTGTTTATAATATGTGACAATGAAAAATCATCATAATAGTTTGATTTTAAATTTATGTATATATATATATATTACTTATTAAATATAGTACATAAAGGGGAAATATTTATAAAATAATTAATATCTAAATGAAAAATTTTATCATTAATAATATTTACTGATATTTAGATGATTGTATATTGTATGATTGAAATTGCATTTTTCATTCTATTATTTAATTTATAATAATTGGATGATTTCTAGATGACATACCATTGTATGATTAGAAATTCATTTCATTTTTTAGTAATATAATATTTAATAACTTAAATTTTTCTCCTTGTTGAAGACCTTCATGCCACCCCTCTCCCATGTATGTAAAGAACTGCACATCTCCTTAAAAATGGTATGTATCTAAAACCCCGAGACACCCTCAACTTCATGTGAGTAGCCTTGGAATAATACAACTTCAAATAGAAACATATCTTGAGGAACACCCTTTTGTTGAAGTGATACACACATGCAAGTGAGGGGGTCTAGGGGTTTTAGATACATAACATTTTCTAAGCAGACACACATGTCCATATATACATAGGGAGAGGGATGACATGAAAGTAATTAATAAAGAAAACAAAATGAAATTATTATAGAAATATTAATAAAAAAGAAACACAACATTCATTTTCAATAATAAATTGGTTGATCATGTCAATATCATCCAATTATTATCAATTAAATAATAATATATAAATAAGTAAACCTGAAATTTGAATCATACATTATACGTTTATCTGAAGATACATAAAAATTCTATTTTTCTAACACGTTTGTTTGAGATATTTATTAGGCTCACAATATTTTCCCTTTATGTATTATATTTAATAAATAATATATATAAATACATCTTTTTATAATCAAACTGTCTCAAATTTTCATCCCTATTACATATGATAAACTCAAACTAAAATCTTGATTGATATAAATAAACAAATTATTGATGTATATTGATGGTGATATTATTAAAAAAATTAATAAAAAATTATTAATTTTTAAACCAAATTATCATATGTTTCATTAATTTTAACATAGATGATAAAATGCATTTTTTACTAATTATTTAAACACATACACAAACGAGACATGAAATTTCAATTATGCATTGGTCCGTTATCTTAAGATTAGTAAACACAAAATACTCTTAACATATCTTTTTATATATTTATTATCTTCTACATATTATATAACAATACTTATAACTAGATGTAATAAATAATAAATATCTAAAACGGATTTAAAAAATATTAACTATTCAATGTGTGTGTATACATATATATAATAATAATAGTTATTAAATTTTAATAAATATAATTTAGTTACTATACAAATGTGTTATTTTCATTTTTATAATATTTTAAATGTATACAAAATATTTTTTTTCATTATTTTATTTTTCAAATTATAAGTAATTTTATTTTATACCTTATTAATAGGAATAATAATTATTTATACTCAAAAAAATTTAAAATTATTATTTATAATAAACATTTTTTATATTTTTATCAAAAATAACATTACATACATAAATATGATACTTAATATAACTATTATATTTTTAATAATATATATTTATTATTACCACCTATCTATATAGAATATATACATTTAAGAAATATATATTGTTTCTCTAAATATAAATTACATTTCTTACATAACATTTCAATTTTATAAACACCTTATTTAAATTTCCTAAACAGTCCACATAACATTAATCATACCTAAACATATAATTAATACACACATACATTCATGTATGGATAAATATTAAATAAATAAATCATACACAGAAAATAAATAACATTTATAAAATAAAAATTTAAAACAGAAATTTTACCTTTTTTAAAAAGATTCAAATATATATTGATAAAGAAATCATGTATAGCATTCCAACAAAAACCAAAAGAGAGGAATGAGATTTGGATGGGGGAATTTCTTTTATTATAAATTCTCAACCAGTTTTGTAAACCCTGTTCTCATATCCTTTTGAAATTCTTTGAAGGATGAATGAACTGATTTCACGCATCCTTCACCATGCCAAAGAAGCATTGATGCAGTTCACGCTTATATGGAAGCATGTGTAGTAGCATGAAACCCATTAATTCTTTATTATTGGTTTGTAGAAGTGTGAATGATATTCCTATTTTTTCATACCCCATTTTTAAAGAATTTTTAACTCTATACCATTTATATTTTGTTTAAAACCAATTAAAAATACCCTTCAACACTCCATTGATCAAAAGTGATGATATTTGTAAATATAAATCAAATATATTTAAATAGAATATCTAGAGTGATCTAGGAAGGCCATATACTTCAGGCTTGTAGTGAATTTAGTGACAAATAATGAATCCAAATCAACAACATAGTTAGGCATGGACTACCCCTATTTTAATATTTCGTGAGTTCTAAATGTGCCAAACCATATCTTTTGGTTCTCGCCCCAGGAAAGTGGGATCAAAAGAGTTTAATAAGTTATAAATTTATTTAACATTGATAATATGGTTAGGTCTGCCTCCAAAAAATAATTTTAGTCCTCTTTTAAAGTTAAATTCTTATAGAATATCATTGAAAACATGTATGTTCTACCAAGAATAACATAAAAACATATGTGGAAGAAGGCATTTCTTGAGTAAATTTAAATGAATTACATAAATAATTCATTTTTTTTCAAAATTTCAATATTATAAAAAACATATATTTTAAAATTAATAATCTAAAAAAATGTATTCCTATTATGAACCTCAAATTAAATGATATCCAGAGAAACATATGTATTTTCAGAATAATGATCCAAGAAAAATAAAACATAGATTTCATTAAAATTTCCATGAAATGAATACCCAAGAAAATACAAAAAATAGATTCTATAAATATAAGATTCATTTGTATTTTTACATTAATGTTATTAATAGGATTGAAATTCTATTATTCATTTAATAACACAAATACAAAATCAAGATGTGATTTACCATGAATATAGATATAAAGAAGAGGGGTATTTAATTTTCTATAACTGTGTAGTGTTTCTAAAAATCCCTTCTAACAATTTAATGGTGTGATGAAATGAAATAATTGGGAATCACCTAGGTCATATCAAAGGGTTAATAAGATTAATTCACAATTGGATTTTACTTTTGATAAGGAAATATATGATGGTGCTGTGTGTTTTTGTTTTATCTAATGCAGATATGGGATATCAATAACTAAATTATAGAAACATCATGTTGATGTGATATTAATCACGAGATAATTGAATCTAGCTTTAATAACTCAATTAAGATGAAATAGAGGTACATTTAGTGGGTTTAATAATATTTATGATTTGACATGAACTACTATAAAATATATCATTAACAATACTGGCCTTTATCAGTGCTAGAAAAAAACTTGTATAAGGACAACCTTTTTCAGTGCTATGAAAAGATGATATAAGGTACAATTTATTAGCACTTATTTACGTATTGATAATTTATATCCTTTATCAATGCTTTTATATGGTGCTACTAATGTTTATCATTTATCAGTGATTTATGTTTTTCACTAATAAAGGGTATCCTTTATCAAAAAAAAATAGATATGGTAATGGTATAAAAAAATGAAATTGTGAAATGAATTAAATTTTAAAAAATATTAACGATTTCATTAATTAAATAATTATTGACTATTACAGATCTGACAATGCCAGTAGTATTTGACTTTTCCTGTAGTAGATGGGTAATAGTTGGATGGAAATTAGGACCAGTCAGAGGATGGTTGTTTGGATCTTTCATATCTAGTGTATGCTTTGAATATGGTGGATATTGGAAACCTAAAATCAACAGTGTAACATCTGGATTTGGATGTGTCTCTGGTGGAAGCTCCGAAGGTGGATGATTTTGCAGATAGGGTGATAGATGCATCTCCGGTGGAATCTATAATGGCAATGGATCCTATTTCGGCCAAAGATATGAGATTATGGTGAGGGAAAGCATAGATCCAAATGATCCATGTAGTTTTTTTGCAACAAATTTCCTATGCTCGGGATGGGGTTACTGGTACATCAAATCTGATGCCTGTGAAAACCTATAATAGAGTTTTTGTACCATGGATTGATATCCCTTACTCGATCTTTTAATGATATCTGGGATAACCTTAGGTATGTAGCTCATAAAATAAACAAGACGGGGGAAGAAAACATTGTTTATTCTAGTTAAAGAATCATTAAAGAAAAGGTAATGGATTGTTAGAATTCTATCATTTAGAATTTATCAATACTCATAACAAATAATCACTAGAGTCTATCAAATATTTAAAAAAGGCTTATTAGAATTTGTGGATTTTCTAGTTTGAAGATGACATCGTTGGGAATAAATTTTTTATATTGTCGTTCACTGGGAAGCTATGAAATCTTGGACTTGGGGGTCTGGTCTTGTGAACCTGATGCCTGGTATCCTCAGGATATAGGACTGGGATCCCTCCTTCAATCGTTGAAATGAGAAAAATTTGCTTACTGAGTTTTGGAGGTGAATTAATGTTTTGAGATAGTTTCTATGATACTGTTATATATTATGGGATGTTTTCTTAGATATTACTATCCCATTTAATATGGACAAGGACATGTTAAATGTATGATTTGGACATTATTCTTATATTCTTGTAGAGGTTGATCTTTCTTATCCTTTAGTAAACATATTGGATCTTTCGGTTAATGATTTTGAGTTTGATATAAATATTGATTCTGAAAAATTGAATGATTTCTATATGATTTGTCAAAACATTGGACACACTCTTTGAGAAATGTGGAATAAGACTTATTTGCAGACCGTTTGGGGTAAAAGATCATTCATCTAATATATATTGGTGTGATCAGGTCACAAAATCCTCTGATAAGGATCCCAATGATGATGAAAGGCAACAGGGTAATATGGATATTGGAATCTGGGTTCAATAACATGATACTCAGTTAGTTGATACTGGGAATTCTCCTGATCATATCCTAGAAATGGACCTTATTGACAAGGTTTAGGAAGAGTGAGATATGATAGATCACAATACTATAACGGAGGGTGAACAATCTGATCACACAAACCCTTTTGGGTCGGGTAGAGATTAGGGTTTCTAACGGCCCTAGTAAAAAATAAATTATTTTCATATATTACGATAGATAAAGGTAGTTTTGTTGATCATGTTTCTCAAATATCCACCAAGACTGGTAATATACATGAGATTGATAATAATTCATCACATTTCATGGATTGATGAAGTTGATTGAACATGATATTATGCTAGAAGATGTGGTAGACAATTCTTCAAGAGTAACTAATAACTCATTGGAGAAGCCAATCACACATTTTGAATCATAAGGGGATTGACAATAAATAATGCATTGGAAATGAGGTCAACACCTAAAATGTCGTGGACTAGGATGTGGTGACTGGGCTAAACATGGGCATGGCTGGTGTACCTGGTCTTCTTCCAAGGATCTAGATCTGGATTAGGTCAAACTCATGGAAAATAAATTTGTGATTTTCAATTAGAAAAATTCACAGTCTGAATGGGAGTCTATTGATGACACCGCTGATCCAATCTATGGGATGATCATGGTTCAACACTTTTGTAGTTTTCTTTTCTGGATGAGGACCTTTCCTTTATTGTTCTCATCCTCTCTCCCCTTATGGACATTCTTTTATTTTTTAACAAATTTTGGTATGGGTGGGTCCACCTAGATCATTATCCATTTTGGTAAACAATATATTTTAAATATAGATATATAAAAAAATAAATTGTAATAATTAAACAAAAAAATAAATTGGAATAAATTGAAAAATTATTTAAAATTTTATTAATGAAACAATTATTAATAAAAGTGAATAAGTATAATGTATTTATTAATTAGAAATTTTAATAAACAATATATATTTAATATAAATATATAGAAAATAAATAAAATGTGATAATTAAAATCATATTCATTTCATATTCATTTTTAATGATTTATGATATCTCAATTTGAAATATATCAAATGCGTGATACATTGATTTCATATAAATATACTTAATTAATGCATTTTTAAATGCAATGTTGACAAACAAATAATTACGTATTGAAGGAAATTTTATACCAAAAAATAAACCTAATATTTATGAAATTTATTCAAATTTTAGTATACTTTAAAATTTCATTATATAATTATACATTTAATTATTCAATTTCACTTATTTCTAAAATGCATGTATTTTAGATTTTATGTACATTAATAATGTTAGAATTATATTCATAAATATATATATATAAATAAATATTTATAAATATACATTTAATATATTTATAAATTTACATATTTATAGTTATTATAAATAAATAAATATATTTTTTTAAAAAAATTATTTATATAATTATAAATAAATAAAAATATATATTTAAATAATTATAAAATTATTATAAAATTATATAAATAATGAATATACTATTTATAAAAATAAATATATATATATATATATATAAGTTGTGGTTGAATCCTATGTTTATTTTGGGAAATGGGAAACATTACAAAGAAATTAAAACAACATACAATGCAAAGATGTACTCAGCGAGACTCAATATCAAGAAATCATTGAAACCCATAGGGGTAGTCACCACTAAGTTGCAGCCTAGGGATTATAAATATATAATTAAACAACTATATAGTTATATAAATATTTGTTAAAGTATTATTCATATATTTATAAATAAATAATTACATGTTTAAATAATTATAAAATTATGATAAATATATTCAAATAATGAATATATTTATATTTATTTATATTTATTAAATATTTTATATTATTATATAAAAATAAATAGTGATATAAATATATTTATAAATTTAAAATTATAATAAAAATATTTAAATAATGAATGTATTTACTTAATTCTTTTTTATACATTATATATATATAATTATATAAAAATATATAAAAATATAAATTTATTTATTATTATAATAATTTATTTATAAAAGTATTTATAAATTTAGTTTTACTATATTTATAGAAATATATATTTACAATTATAAATAACAAAATATAACTTTTTTAAAAGTATAATTTTAATTATAAATAAATATTTATAAAATTATGATAAAAATATATATAATTTTATGAATATTTATTCAAATTTTTTATAATTAGAATTATTAATTGTTTATCAGTGATTATGTCTTAGCTTTGTTAATGGTTCATTTTTTCAGTGCTAAAAAATGATGACAAAGATTCCTTTTATCATCGCTTATCAATTTAGTACTGATAAATGGGCTCCTTATTAGTGTTTTTTTTAAATCACTGATTAAATTGTCCTAGATCCATATAAAATAACTATAAACATGGATCATTCAGTCACGATTATCAAGTTCTCACAAAACTCCAATGTTTCTTCCACTACTCCTATATATTATCTCGGATGAATAAAAGCTAGAATCCAATGTATATTTTTTTCTCCTTTTCCACTCTTATTATTTCGTTTTATGAGTTCTATTGTTTGTGTTTTTCAGAAGTTCTTAACCATGATTAACCCCACTTCTCATATATCTATCTCTCCCACTTACCTATACCTACTCAATTCTACCCCTACTTTGTAAACTAAATACATCATTATATGAGACTATTACAAACTACATCACTATCCACTATTGCAACTGATGGGGATTTTATTGAAATCTTTGTTATAATATTTCTTATTACCATTTTGATATTAAGGTTTTATATTGTATGAAACTTGTTTCCAAATTATGTAATGGACATGAATATTAAAAAAATGTACATGAGAATAAGACTAATAATAAATATATGTGTATCTATTTTGAAAATCGTCTCTATAAAATTTCATAGAATGATAGGTGCATATTTTTTCTGAATTAATATTGGATTACTTGTGTCACATATCTGATTAGTAGAAAGAATAAATTATGTTTGTTACTATGTTATAAAATGACAATGTTTTTCAGTGGTTTCTATATATTTTCCTTATTTTTTTATTTTTCAATTTTAATGAAAAATTTGAATATAAATCTGAATATAATTTCACAAGAAAAATATATTAGTTAATAATTATTTGATGATATACCACAATAAAAATTTATTAAAGGTATTAAGTTAGTCTTGTGTGAAATATTTGAAAATATAGTGATTCTTAGCACTATTATATTATATTACCGATTGTGGTAATTTTTACCATAAACGATTTTCTAAATTCAAGCTGGTTAAATGGAAATGTGTTTTTGGGATAACATTTTTGTTAGTGGTATATTGTGATGGAAATTAAAATTTATTTTTGATTCAAGTCATAAAACCTTTTCAACATGAGTAATAATGACATGTTGTTTGATATCATTATTTGCATATGATTATTAATTGGGAATTCAAAATCATTATTATTACTAAAAAGGACCACAAATATCACAAAAAATGTTTTGTAAACCACAGTTTATTTTGGTAAGATTGATATGCAATACAATACACTTCATGCATAAAAGTACACATGTTCATGCATCATGTATGAAAATTGTTATTTTCTTGAAAATAGTTGTAATTCATCAATAATATAGTATAGGTAATTCTCACTGCCTTTCCTTAATCCATCCTAAGATGCATGATTACCTTATATATCTTGATGATGGAGTGGAATCACTATTTAAGTCCAGACATCCTCCAATTATTGTGGTTCCAAAGTTCCTTGATGGAATACCCTCCACTCATATTATATTAATTAATCTCCATAGATGTTTCATCCATTACATTTAATACCATATCTCTAAACCCATTCTTCATATAATTAATACATTCATCCTCCCCATTTACTTCTTCTTGAGAACGCCAAAAATGATACCATAAAAATTAATCAGAATATAATGAATGGTATTTTTCATTTCATGATATGAATTTTCTTATATAACTCAATAAGTTATTATCGAAATCATATCATAAAAATTTACTTTTAATTTTGGCATAATCAAATTAGATCCTATTAGAACTCCAAAATTAGGAAAACAAAGGTAAAAATACTACTATGATGGGTGACCTCCTAAAAACACTCATGTTTCACATTTTTTTTGAAAAAATCATGATAAACACACCATTTTATTATCTTCCCCTTCATCCTTGATAAATTTTGAAGGGTTCGAATCTGAAACTCAGAAGTATTCCTTTTACTATGAGTAATGATCTCTAGACCTATATTTGGATTCATCTTCAGGATAATATCACATTGAATATTAGAGAAATTTTTGGTTTTCAAGCTCTACCATCCACCATAGACCAATACCAGCACAAGTTTGTATCTCCTCTATGCCCTGCACGACATAAATCCATCACAAGTTACCGTAAATCATATTTTCAATAAGAAATATAAAAACTCTTACAAATAAGAACTTATCATTTGAGTTATAATAAGGACACTATACGTGATTACAAAATAATCCAAACTTTTTTAAGTAGTTTTGAATATATATATCCAAACAGAGTTAATGAAACTTCAAAATGAGTAGAAGACATAGTTGATATAAGAGAAATATAAAAACATAAGAAGTTAAAAGGTAAAGAAAATTACATTTACTAACACTTGAATAATGACTATATATATAAATGACATGTTTGAACTATTTTAGAGGTATTTTATTTATATCAATAAGGGTTTTTATGAAAAAATCCACCGTGTTTTTTTAGAATGTCTTAAGAAATTATTTATGAAAATTTGAATATTTGGTGAAAAAGAATGCTAACAACATTTTAATCAACAATATGTTTCTCTAAAGACACCAATTGCAATGAATAGGGTTTCCATAATGTCTAATTGAAGTTTTTATTTAAGTTATTTTTGGGAAGAAAATATAGTGATTTAGATAAATTAATGGGTTACAAAATAAATAATTTTATAGATTAAAGGAATTAGAATTTATTTCAAGTTGAATTGTAATGTTCATTCCTTCATTATTTAAATTTAATATAATAGAATTCATAATTCCATTTGCATTTAAGTTATTTATTGAATACCAATTCATATAGAGTATACATAAGATAAACATGTTTAAAATAAATGGTAAGTGATAGTTTTTATATGAGATCTAGGTATGGTATGTAAAAATGTGTTTTAATATAGACATGTTAGAGATTCAATGAGGGACATGGTAAGGGGGTTAGGAAATTTGTATTGTAGTTTATTCTTCATTATCATTTTTCATAATTTAGGACTAACTAATTTATTGGGGCACCAATTGTATGGCTATTTCCAAAGGGAAAAAATTATGTTGAGACTTCCCCATATTTCAAATGAAATTTTAAAAAAATGGCTATGTTATACACATTTCATGATTTCTACACAATAAGTACATGTGATGGTGATCCTCTGGGGATAGTATTAGATACCTGGGGTCTGAGTTCAAATCCCATGGTACCAATGATATGGTTATTTCAAGAGGGAGAAAAATATCATTGGCTCATCCAATGATTAAAATAATACTCTCTTATTAGTTATTTTTTTAATGTTAGGGAACAACCATGGTATAGACTTATGGCCTGATTTGTATAATTCAATTGTATAAAATGAATTCCATGAATTTGATTATCATGGTGTCCTAGTTAGTACAACATGACATGACTTACATATAAATTTTTAGTGTTATTACATTAAACATATACTCAAATATATACTTTGTATATTTTATTTAACCTATTAGTATTTACTTATTTATTTTTAAAATCACACACTTCAGATGAAACTATGTAGATATTGGGATCTTATATTTGAGATATAGGTGGGGTAAAAGGACTAGTATCATAGATTAGAGTCGGTTCATCTTAGTGGTAAGGAGTTGATATTCTCATGGAAGTGTCAGGTACCTTTTAAAAGACTCATATGATATTATAAATTTCAAATTAAGATATGGTAATAAAAAAACATATAAGTAGAAAACTATCACCCTCAATAATATTATCTCTATAACAATTATTATTGTATTTTTTTATTGAGATGTATCCCATGTCTCGTCTATGTTTTTTGACCTACTTTAAGATTTATTCCGCCAAAATGATCACTATAACCTAGTATATAATTAATATTCATTAGATTAGCATATGAATCATAGTTATATGTCCCATTATATGGGGGTGAGTATGAAGAAACAAAATGAAATAATAAGTTTTCAGGATATTAATGTGATGAGAATTAAAATTGTCTATAACTTTCACCTTTCACTGAATTAAATGGATAAAGCCTACCATAGTGGGGTAATTCATTTCATCAATTCAATTTATTATTTTCATAAAAATGGATTCACACTAATAATTTTAAAAAAGATTATGAATATGGAGATTAAGTGTTCATAATGTTTTCAACATGGCATGCACGCGACCCTTCTAATATCCATTCTCAATATTTAAATTGCTGTTATTTATGAAAAACAAAATTATGGACGAATCATGTAGATAATGTATACTCCATATGATGATGTTAACAATATTGAGGTATAATAGACTATTGATGATAAATCTGCATAATTAATAGTGGATCAACATCATGTTGATGAAAAACAAATACAAAAAAACAATCACAATGTTGAATAGAATTATCAAGGTAAGAAGTTTGGGTATAAAATATGAGGTTGGATAGAATAAACATGGCCAACCTATTGACCTAGACAAGTCAATGTTCATTAGCTATATTGGGGTCACAAAGTTGATGAATGTTCCAACTGATATTGACTAATTGTGCCATGTCTAACCTGTAATGACAGAAATCCTTAGGAAATATATAGTAGTAATGTTATGATATTCTTCCTAAATTTTAATAAAAATTTATATAATGAAAAATTGATTTATTTTTAATTATTCCTATAAGAGTTCATTTATTTAAAATAATTTAATTTTTTTTGTCTAAATGGCTACTGGAAGATCCCATAGAGTCATTCAGCCTCTTTTTACAAAGATACATCTTTTGAATGCTTAGGAGAAAGTGAAGTCCCACACACCAGTTAGTTATGAACATGATATAATGTAGAAAATATAGACAGCATTCATCAATCATCATAATAAGAAATAATTTCTGGTTAATTGTAGTCGATAATACATTATTTGAAATTATTTATTTTATCTAACATGATTCAAATCTATTAATTTATGAAATTGAGAAATTGAGATACCAATAATGAAAGTTCATCAAAACCAATGATCCCCTATCGAAAAGTAAAGATGAGTTATTCTACATTTGAAAAGAAATTGGTATGTATTTTAAATCAAAATTAAATGTTCAATTATGTGATATAAAACAGAATATGTTCCTTTTTTATATTAATATTGAAAAATCAAAATCTAAAGCCACGTCCATCCAACATCATGTGCTATGGAAGGAGGCTCATTTAAATAAAAAGTGTAAACTAGTTGATAGAAATAGAAAAATAATATGGGAAACATGGGTAGGTATAAAATACTTTAATTATTTAAGATTAATAATGAAATTAAATACAAATATTTTTATGTTCATATTTTTTAATATGGTTTAAACATAAGAATCATGGAGAACCTTATCAGAAGAAAAGACAAATTCAATTTCTTTAATGTAGCTAGAACAATATGGTCACATTAGATTATTAGGTTTTATAGTCTCTCCTATAAAATATTTAGTGAAGAAAAAACACAAAATGATCTATATAATATGGTGAAACAAGTGCAGACACAAATATACTATCTGTAAGATATTATTTTTTGGTCTGTTTTGGTAGACCAATGTATGAGAAAGGATCAAAGTGAACCGATGGTGGAATGATGATTGATACATGACCCGAATAATCCCACTAGCTTTGAGGATATTAATTCCACACAATAGGATACCTTACCTGGGTAATTAATTTATTCATTACCCTTTCTCTTAAATATGAATTAAACATCTTCCTATAACATTATATTAATAAATTTTATTTAGGGTATGGTTGCATGTGATTTGTTTCTATCAACACCCATCACTACCTTTTTTCAATGGGTACATTATTTAATATCGCAGTAGAATATCAAAACCATAGTTACCTCACAAAATATCACATGAGAGTGGGGATCAATGTAACTTGTGATCTGAATATTGAGTTACCTATTCCACTTGATGATCTGAATATTACAACGGTCAATGATTCTATTGGAGATTTCGTATCATAAAAATCTAATCTTATAAAGATGCATGAGGTATGTATTTAACAAATTTTTTCATCTAAAAACCCTAATGGTTGATGACAAGAGGTCTATAGAGATGTATGATATTATAGATGGATAAATCGTATAGGAAACAAATGGTCGGATCAAGAAAATATATTGAATTAACCAAGAAATCAAAATGAAATATTGAGGGTACATTCTCCCATCCAGTTCCAAAGAAACATTTATTATCATTACAACTTCATGCAGAGGCCACATTTAAAAATGGAAATATGTCATAAATTCTATATTATAAATAAATATGTGGAGCTTTCATGACATAAATAATTGGTCTTCAGACTATATATGATATTATGAAGCATGAATGGCTTGGTGTCTTTATTATGAATACATACATAAGGAACATTTTTATATTAAATATATCCAAATACTTAAATAATATTTTTATCAATGTTAATAACGATTCATATTTTCTATAGGTATTTATAAAACTACTATATAATGGAAAATCATGGGAAGCATGATATTGATTCATTAACCCCAGTATCATTTTTATGGAATTATTACATTGGAAAAAATGAAACAATGAATAAATTCGATGAGTTAGTTGAAGCGTTTGATTAAAAAACATTATAAGACTAAATATTTTTGATACCTAAAATGAATAAGTAACACTCTTCAATCTAATTATAGAAAATATATTTTTAATTTTCTCAATACTTGTTATTTTCATAGCCAGCACTAGATTGTAATCATATTAAATCTAGATACCCCAATTATTTATTTTTTTATCTGATGCATAGATTATTTGACCATCCAACCACACATGATTTGATTTGTGAATTTTTAAGACACTGAAATAAAATTTTTATAGATAAAAACTGAATTATATGTTTCTGTAATTGTTTTATCAAAAAAAATTTATGACAATGTTGTTACTAAATATAAGCTAAACCATGGAATGGAGTATTTGTTTGAATATATAATTCCTATGGATTAATACAAATGAAAATAATAGGGGATGTATGGGAATATTTGAATACCAAATCATTTTAAATTTTTTTACTTATTTTGTTTAATGATTCTGTAGTGTCTGAAACATTATAATGTAATTGATTGTGTGTATTATGTTTGAAAAATTTATGAGAGAGATCATAAAGAATGAAAATACTAGAATCCCCCAATATGTAATCATTATGATAATTAAAATTTCATTAAATATAATTCACAATCATTTGTTTTTCTATATTTTCTTAGTAATATCAATATTTCTGATAACATTCATACTCAAATTAATAAATAAATTTGTTTAGAGATTACTGGGCATTGTAGATGTTTTCTGAATGTGTTGTAATAAAAATAGATGTTATTAACCACTATGTTTCTGATCTAGTACATGTTTTGAACTTATATATATTTTTTAGGTGTGAAACAATTAGTGCCAAAATGCTTATATATTATTTTCAATCTATTTATCTAGGTCAAGTATAATGGAGAAAATCAATTTTTTTAGAAGCGCTAAATTGGAAAGAATAATATTTTTTGTGAAATTGTGGAGGAGGAGGTGGAGCCAGAGGAAGGGGTTGATGTAGAGGTGGTTTTGGAGGCTACGACATAGGTGGGGTTGGAGATGTAGGTGGAGGAGGAGGCATATGATGAGTCCAAGGTGCAGACTGAGGTGGAGGAGGAGACGCAGTGCTAGCTTCCTTACAATTAAATTATTGGGAAACGGAGTAGACTTAGGATCATACCAAAATTGTGTTTGAGAAAAGTTGTTTATAAGTGATAAAAAAACATTTCATTTAAGATAAGAGTCACTATGAAAGTGTTTCATGTGTATTTTTGAAAAAACAAATTCACCAATTGGTTATTTTAATTTACACAAGAATTTTAGAATATGATTTTTTTTTTCAAAAAAAACATACACCGCTTATTTTTTTAAAAAAATTCATAAGATAATATTTATATTAGAATGTTTTTTATACTATAAAATATTAAATATGTGTGAAATAAATCCCTCACCAAGAAGAAATTGAAAAAAAGATGTAGTTGCTTTCCCCTGACTACTCTATGCTATAATGAAAGGGTCTTAGTATTGGATCCAATAGTCACCTGATATTCATAAAACACCAATCCAATAATCAAACATGTATATAATAAAAAATATATATTTGATTAAATATGAATTTAATCAACCACCTAATCTTGTATGTGTATGAGAGAACTAGTGGCGGAAAACCATCATTGAGAGATCATGGTCATTGAGTAGGACTGGTGTTAAAGGAAACAAGAAATCAAATGAAATGAAACCACTTTATAAAAAAATAAATGGAATTGAATCTCCCACATCAAATGAAATATTGATGCATCAAAAAATCCAAATGAAAACCCCATTGAAAAATGATCTAGAAGATTGATACAGAACCATTAAAAAATAAATAAATACAAAATTTCATCATCAAAATCATGAATATTCAAAAAATAACAATACATTGATTTCACTTTGGTGGGTCATGGAATCATTTGGGATATTCTACCATCAATTAGATTTATGATATGTTATCATAAATTTCTATGAAATCCATACAATTAACATTTATTATGAATGTGAACATTCATTATGTAAATTGATCAATTTTCAAAATATCATCAAAAACATAATAATTAAAAAAAAATACATGAGAATAGGTATATTTCCATTTTAATAAATAAATAATTATGATGTAATGCAAGAGTTTATGAACACCCATAAAACACATTCATATTGCTTGTAAATTTAGATTAATTTTTGTAAAAAAGAAAAATTATATACTCAAAACTAATAAAACATATTAGGATTGTTTTTTACTTTAAGAAAACAATCCATGTGTTATTTTTGTTGTATAATATTCAGTCGGACATCAATCTGTTACATAATGTTCTCGGTATGAATCAAAGTAACTGTTATGAGTTCAAATTGACAATTTAATGCATAGAAAGTTCCCTTAATTGCAAACCCTGAAAATTCACATAAATTATCTTAATAATTTATAACAAGGATTCATAATTACTTTTTGACATGTAGAAATTAGACTCATGTAAAACCCACACACATTAAAACTTGTATAACTCAAAGTGTTTGTTTCCGATTTTAAATGGAATTTTAGTAAAAAACACAAGTCGTATACACAAAAACAAGGAAAAATAGTTTTATTATTCATTCATTAATTAAAATTATCCACAATTCATTTGGGAAAAGTAGGGATCTATCAATCTATGCCACGATGTGACTGGTATGACTCCAAGTGCACATTTTTATTCAAAATTGGAATTAATTTTAGTAAAAAAGACATCTAACATACCCAAAAACTGTGAAAAAACATTCTAATTGATTTATTACTTTATTAAAACAATTTAAATATCATTTTAATGTTTAATAATCTGTTTCACCTCAATCTGATATAGGATGTGTTGGTATGACTCAAAGTGTTAGTTATTTGTTTAAAATTGACATTTTACAAAACAAAGTGTCCCTTATTGAATACTGAGAGAAAATAAAATATTGGATTGGTAATGGAGGAAAATAATTAATTTTTCATTTTTTGATTTGTAGGAATCAGTCTCATATCAAACCCACATATGATTCACACTGGATTACTCAATGTGTCTGTTTCTAGTTTAAAATGACATTTTAGTGAAAAGAATGAAGGGTGTACTCAAAACAAAGGAAACACATTTGGATTCTTTTTTTACTTTAGATAAATAATCCATAAGGTATTTGGTATGTTTAGGAATCACATACACCTTAATAGGAGTCACAATGTGACAGTTATGGAACTATGTACATCTTTTTATTCAATATTGACATCAATTTTAGTAAAAATGACAATTGAATTATTTATAATCACTAATAAAATTCATATTATTTTTTACATTATTAAAATGGTCTATAAGTAATTTTTAAGGGTAGGAATAAACTTCAACTCAATCTGATACATGATGCACTCGGTATGGCTCAATGTGTCGGTTATTAGTTTAAAATTAAAATTTTAATACAAAAGTGTCACTAAATGAAAAATGAGAAATAATTCTCCGATAATCCTAATTATTTAGGAAAACAATTCATAATTCCATTTTTATTTTTAGGAATATGTCTCATGTCAAACCCTCACATGATATGATATGTATGACTAAAATTGTGTGTTTCTATATTAAAATGACATTTTAGTAAAAAAATGTGGCAAACTCAAAACCATGGAAACCCATTTTCATTGACTTTACACATTATAAAAAAGATCCATGTTTTAATTGGAATATTTTAGAATTAGATGAACCTAAATACAATTCACAGTCTCATCGGTATAACTCCGTGTATATCTTTTTATTCAAAATTTAGATAAATTTTAGTACAAAAGACTACCAACATACATAAAACCAATAAAATTCATTTTTTTGTTTTGGTAGTTTATAAAAATGATCTATAAGTCATTTTTGATGTATAGAAATTATTCACACCTCAATTTGATACAAAATGTGCCCAATATGACACAAAGTGTCTATTATCAGTTCAAAATAGAAATTTTAATTCCTAAAATCCACTCACAAAAAACAATTAAAACAATATAATATTGTACTAATACTATACATGAATGATTTATAATTAATTTGTGACATGTAGGAATCTGTATCACATCAATACCTCACACAATACTCCATTTATGACTCAATTTGTGTGTTTCGACTTTAAAATTACATTTTAGTAAAAAAACATTGGTGGCATAATAAAAACCAAGAAAACATTTTTGGATTATTTTTATAATTTATTAAAATGATCCATAATCCATTTGGGACATTTCGGAATAATCCACACCACAATATGATGCAAAGTGTGACTAGTATGACTCCAAGTGTGTCTTTTTCTATATATAATTGTCATTTTAGTTTAAAATGCACTTCACATCGCTAAAACCGAGCAAAAAAGCATCAATAATTTTCTCATAATTAACTACTATTAAATAATTAATTTTATTTTGATTTTAATTTTTTAACTATTTCAATAATATACAAAGATTTAAATCTTGAATATGAACAATTTATGGTATATGACCAGAAAAAAACTACAATGCAATCTGAAACACAGAATTTCTGTTATGACTCAATGTTTTGTTTAGAAATAATACATTATATTTAACTTATTTATTTATATTATTACAAACATAATAAATTATTTATTATATATTTCAATTCATTTTCTTGAGTAGGGGAATCTTTTTCTGTTTTATAGGTTTTTTTTATATAATGGTTTTTTTCTTGTATTTATGTTAGAAATTTTCTTTCATTTATATTATGTATGTTTGTGTAATTTCTCTAATTTCTAGTATTGTTTATTGTGTTTTTGTGTAATTTTATATCACAATACAATATTCCCAATTTCATTTTTTTGTAGTGTGAAATAACATCACTTTTCTACATTACCCATCAATAGTAAATAAATGTGTTGATAAATGGTATCTTTTATCAATTCTTCTAAAATTACTGATAAAATGGTGCTTTATCAGTGCTTTTTTATCACGTATAAAGCAACCCATTATCCGTTCTTTTGTTTCACTCATTAAAACATATGCCTTTTAACCAATATTTTTTATTCATCAATATTTTAGTGGTGATAAAATCAAATTCTCATGTTGTAAAAGTAATCTTTTATAGTAGTAACGTTAGTCCATAGCCAGTGCAATCACTAAAACATCCATGTGATCTCTCGATACACTCATTCGGTCCATAACATATATATATATAATCCCTTTTAAGGTTTATTGTTTTATTAATACTTGTATGATTCAATTACCATTATGTTATTTATGTGTTCCCCATCCTTTTAAGATATTTTCATTCTTCAAAGAACTAAGTCATATCTTATGTGAAAAAGCTAGACTTCCACTCTTGCTCAGTCACCCAAACCTATATAATCAGACACTATCTTGTCAGGAAAGTAATTATTTAATAATATAAGATAGGGGTAATTTATTCCGGTTTCAATATAAATATATAAGTACACCTCATCGGAACCTCACTATGAGTTCTTCTATATATGCTCATATTAGAAAAATCATGATTATGAAAATGCTACTCTAGTATGATATATGTATTGAACATAAATTAAATTATGCGTATAATAGGTTTAGAACACTGAAATTTCAATCCACCTATTTAGTATATGGGATCTCCCCCTTTCAATTTTTCCTTCATTCCACAATAAATCTATGTTGGTAGTCAAGAGTTTTAATCACTCCATGCGGAAAAAAACATTCAATTTTTTTTGTTAAGAACCAATTACCATGCTCACATAGATTATATTCCCTCTCCCTTGAATCTTCTAATGTATTTATATCATGTTAGTTACACACCTAATTTGAATATATATGAATATACATGGATTCATTTGTTCACCTCATGTCTTGTATGTTCTCTAAATGGCCATAAAATTGATCAATGTATCTCATTTCCTGGTCTCCTTTTATTCCTTCAAAATTATGTATTTAAGATCATTACCAAGTGTATATAATCTAAATGAACAATTATGAAATATTTATATTATAAATTTTTTGAAATATATAAATTATATAAAATTAATCAATAATATTCTATTAGAACCAACATAGTCTAGGTCATGTGCTCAAACAATGTTTTACTACTAAAATATGTTTTGGTTGATCCCCATTTTACATAGACCAAAAGATGTAATATTAGTGGATGAATGTCAATATATTGATTTTGTATCTACATCAAGGTCTATCCCTAAATCATTGGTATGGTTTTTAGTACATTATATGCTAATGTTTTCAAATTACATAAATACAAGGTGTGATAGTGCCAGTTATATTCTCATGAAAACAAAATATTATGTTCATTGCTAAGCTAATAGTGAGTGTAGAATAAAGTATTTTTTGTGGATGAGATACAATTGAGTGAATTATTTATTCTTAATCATTATCATGTGTCACATTAGGAATAACATAATTCTAATTATTCACCCATGCAATGTATTGGATGGTGTTGTCCTTGAAAGATGATGTACACACTGCTAGTTAACTAATATACTATTATACCAATGAACGTGAGGCTATATTGAGGTTGAAACTTATTTTATGAGTATATTATATGAAATTATGGTTCTAATATATTTTTAAGGCTTATTAATACTAAATTTTCCTTGAGATTCAATCTCAAGATCTAACACACACATTATTGGATTTCTAATTCTATCTTAGGATATTTACATTTGGAGTCTTGAGGTTGACATATCATTTATTTCTCAGGAAAACCCCAACATAGCCTCTTTTATATTTCCATTCATTCTTCCATAATACTCTCTATAATAAAATCCCATCAAAAAAATATTTAATTAATTTTAAATGAACCACATTTCAAATTGAAAATTGAATGAGTGAAACTCATGTCATGAATTATTCATATTATGTTCTTGTTCCCAAATCTACAAAAAGTTCTCAAAATATTGTAAAAATATAAAAAAAATATAAATACACACATTAAATGACTAAAAAATTACATTAAAATGAAATATTTACGCTAACCACATTCCCCTAAACATAAGTGAATACATGTCTTTAGGTTTCATCTTCTGGCATGTTTCATAAAGAATCAATGTTATCTAATGTTTCATTATCAGTTCATTAAAGTTTAAATGAACTCATATTATTTAGGTTATGATTATAGAATGAAACACCTTTTAATATACCTATATATATAAATTTCTTTATAAATTGTTCTAAATATCACTCCCCTAATTAAATTTGGTCAATTTCTTTGACATCATATTATTTTAGTATTCACCTCATGTTCCAACTTCCTTGATAATTAGGTACCCAATTTTTTTTTAATGTTTTGAGATAATATATTTTAGTTTTACTTATTCAATTACCATGAATAATAAAACCCCAAACCATCCCAATTTAATGAATCCATCAGGTCTAATTTTAACCGCATGGTCAATAAGTACAGTTGGGCATCGATCCCTTAAAGTGTAATTTAGATCTAATTCAATGCATTGTTTTTCAAACACACAAACACTTGGGTATAGTCATCCTAAATAACATAATTGGGTACCTGAATGATCATTTTAATTTTATTAAAATGGATAATGGATTGTTTTTTATACTGGTTCCCTTATGTTTTATTTCCATATTGTTGAAAATTTACCTATTTTCATGCTCACGGTTCTAGTGTCTACAAGTTAGAATATACCCCCTCCCCACAAAAATTTTTAGTTAAATATCACTATCAATGTTGATAATAAAAAGACTATATATTTTCTAAGTGATATTCCTTATATATTTGCTGGATACTATTCAAAAGTATTTCTAAAACAATACACATACCAAAATTACTCTCCCTCAGACATGATTTTTATTTTATAATAAAATATTTGGAAATTTAGGGAGAAATAAGAGTAATAAAATGTATGGTTCAATAAAATGATAATAAAAGTTAAATAATTCATTTCAAATATTATGTACTTCTATGGTTTGAGTTTTTCTTCATTGATCATTAGTCTATTTTATTCTTATATTTCATCAATTAAATTGAAAGTTACACACTCAATGTAGTGAATTTATTTTTATTTAAAATAAAACAATCTAAATTCACATGTCCAATGATTGGGCTACCTATCAATGGTTCTTGTTTTATTGTCATCATCCTTATTTCTTCAACTATTTACACAATAAACCACATAGTGTTTAAGTTATCCACTTTATTCCATTCAAAGTAAAACTCATTCCTCTTTATATTCATATTAAAAAGCACTATATATTCTCCAAATAAAATCACATTTCAGTTTATATTATCATCTAAAACCATAATTGTTTTAGACTATCTAGAATCTATATTCGGATGTGCTATATATTTTTATAATAATTCATTCATTTTTTTGAGATTAAAACCATTTTTCACAATACATATTATTTTATGGATCAAATATTTTAATATTGTGTTCATGGTGACTCTTCAAGAGAGTATATTGGAAAAAACACATCAAGAATGTTTAGAGTGAATGTTTCAAAATATATGGGGTGTAATTAATAATAACAATTCATGTACATCAATAATACATAGATTAACTATTCTGAGTAATCAACCATGTTCTATAAAAGACCTTAAAATCCATTAACATTATAACAGACACTGTGTATTCCCTTACTTTATCAGTTGGTAGCTGTAAGTTATGTTACATGATATGTATATGAGTTCCACATTCCATGTAGATCCACCAACCAACAATCTATGCATGAAATTCAATGGGTGGCACTATTGTACACCTAAGGTGGAGAAAATTTAGAGTTGTCTGATTTAATAGAGTATACAATGTGTAATTTTCTAAATACACTATGTAAAAAAATTTCTATAGATAAAGAGGCATCCCTCTAAATTTAGTGTTGAATATTTCATAGGGAGGTCCAAATGCTTTTCCGACTCATTCACCCCCCTAATCAATTAGAAGTTTTTATTGTGTTTTACTCTAGTTTTAGTCCAATTACTTTCTTCTCTTCTTATATTTTCATATCCATGGTAGGGATTTAGGTTATACTAAATCCACATAATATAACCTCAAAAATATCATTATACATTATTTACATTGTGGTTATAATGAGGGTTTGGGTGTTTTCAATTGAAATTGTGGGGTGTTTTTATCTTTGTCACATGTTTCTTTTAATGAATTAACTCTATATTAACTAGTGGTTTCACATCAGACCATAAAGAAAATCAATTGAAATTACTATAAGAGTTTTAATAGGTGAATCCATGACCATTTGGATATCCTATTTCCACTGTTTTATATTTAATGATTTAAATACATGTTTTTAAGTATTCAATATCCAAGATAAAGGATTAACATTTTTAAACTGAATTAGTTTCCATCAGAACAATAGACAAAAATTTAATAGAATCCATTTGGAAAGATATTTCATATATGATTTTAAAATTTAAGGAATGATATTTATTATTAAACCTAATGAAATTAAAACCCCTATAGGCTTGTTTTATATGTTTTCCTCTCTATTTTCCTAATTAAATTCATTTAGAAAATCAATTCACTCTAATTGTATCTTATTGATCATTCATTTATCTATACAATTAGTTGAAGATATTCGAATCATGACTACACTTTATTAGCTCATATATTCCTATGGGATAATGTACTACTTCTACTTCCTACGAGTTAATGGGTTTAGGGAACTAATTTGGCACATATCATGATGGATGTGTCAAATTTTATCATTTTTGTCGAGGATGTAATGAAAAGAAGTAGCATGAGTTTTGAGTTATTGGGGTTTAATTTTTATTTTTTCTTTTCATTTCTAAATTATTTTATGGAAACCTCAGCTTCACATATTGATGGATATTTATCCACCTTCTTATTTGTATACATAGCACGGGGAGGATTTATATCCATTTTATCATGTGATTCTATACTCTTATCTTGAAGAATACCATCCATACATGTGTGATAACTTCTAGTATAAGGACTATCCATGTATATCAATTATTCCAACCATGTATTCTCTAATGTAACCAATATCGGGTATCACCAAAGAATAAATGTAAATGGTAAAAAACTCTCCCATGCATTAGTTAGACCAATCTGAATTGTTGGGAAGGCTTGGAAATTTGGTCAAGAAACATTCTGAGATAACTACTAATATGGGTAATCTGGTTTAATGTGATGTTCGGTGTTATATTATTATTTTAACTACAGTATCATGTAATGACATGGACCATATTTTTTTGAGATAAAAATTTCTAAAAAAGTATTTTCCAAACACTTAATTTGAATAGGAAAACATATAATTTCATGATAACAGTGAATTTGATCAATTCATCAATTTTGAACTGTCAATTGATTTCATACCTTCTTCGAGGGAGTCCTTAAAATATTTTCGTGTTTCATGCAATGTATAAAAATAATTTACGTTTTTGGATGACATGAAAGATTTATCCTTGTAAAAATTCCATCATTAGTAGTTGATGGACACAGAAAGAGGTTTTCTCAAGACACCACTCATACCACTTGTAGGTCAAGGAATGTTATTGCAAGAAGAGGGAACATGACACATGTGGTGGTTTGAAAAGTGTAATTCACTTACACCCTTAGATCCTAAATATTTGATCTTAGTCAAGTAAATCCAAAGACCTGAAATAATGACCCTTTAGGGGAGGCAGTATAGACCCTCTCCTTCTCTATCCCACCTCCTATAAAATGTAATTACACTATGTGTACTACTCTATCACACATAGTTTAATAACCTATTATTTTATTCATAGAAAATAATATTCTAACATGAATAAAATGAGAATACATTACATGTGTATCAATACACAAAGCATGTAACTTTCTGTATAGTATATGTTATAATAGTACTTTTTTAGATAACTAAAATATTATTAAGCCAATAAACAATAATGAAGCTTATGTCGATGGAAAGGTTGATAGAAGGAATCTTTGATATCATCATTATGAATCCTTATACACCCTCCTTTGGAATATGATTTATTTATTTTCAAACCATGTGATATTCAATTTTCTGAGTGATGTTTTTATAAGTGATAAAATATTTTAAAAATAATGGAAAATTGATGGTGGTGTAGAATCTACTCGTAGGGTCATAGTTCATAGTCCAAAAGACATGGATACGAGTCCTTCCAACTGAATAAATTCCTTAATTTTTACTAAAATAATACCATAGTCCAATAATTTTTATACAGTAATCATATTATTTGTAAATTATTTATATAAATAGTTTAAAACTCATTAATAAAACAAAAATTCTCTCGAAGATGATGTTTGTTGATTGGAAAAATTCATAACTCATAGCAAAAAAGATCTAGGGTTTCAATTCAGATAATCTCCCCACATCATCCAAATTTAAAAAAATATATTAAACAACATGTCATTCATTTTTTACTTTCAAAATGAAGTGTTTACACTATTTATTAAATTTCAAAATGATCATAAAACTGTCAGCACAACAAACTTCACTCAAGTGGTTGAGGTAATACACAGGCATCAAACTAGTAACCAGTTCAAATCTCACCCTGATCACTTTTACAATGACTGTAGTTGTATTTTTAACTTTTTTTAAACAATTTTGTGTATTTTTATGATACTCTACATATATAGGATTATATATTTATTTATATTAAATTTGTAAACAATAACTAATAAAATATTTAAAATAATAAAAACATATTTTAATTAATATATATATATATATAATAAAATTTTATTACATGGTGTATACCATGTTATATGTGTTGTGTGACTTTTCTATAAAAGATTTAAAACCAAATGTGTCATTTGGATATCTCTCTCACAGTTTTCCTAGAAAACGTTGTATGCCGCTCGACTGACCTTATTGGAATCATCCATTTTAACTGTGATTCAGGAACATATTTCTATCTCATTTTATTTCCCGAGATATAAATGTAGTTATTTCACCATTATTTCAGAATTTTTATACATTAGTATAATTTTTCATATCTGGATAACATTTGGCTTATAATCCAAAGTGCATAGACACACAGAAATAACACATGTCATGTACTACATGTACAAAAACACATTTATTCAATTCATCAATTGAAAATAAATTACATGTGAATTTGGTACATGCTATTTACTAGTTACTCTAATAGGATTACGAGATTATATGTCACAAAATACACACAACATGAAATTCATGTCCAAGAAAAAGTTGTGTATGTTTGGTACACACTGTTTACTACATTACGGAAAGACAAGGGTATATTAGTGTATTTCTGTGGAGCATAGGTAACTTCCCCTTCACATTATATGCAGTGATATCTATTAATACACATAGTGTATATTTAAAGATAAATTTTTTATTTATTTTGTTCTTATTTATATTTTTTTTATTTTCTTCATTTTTTGATTATGGTTGACGATGATTGATCCCTGGAGAAGTGAGCCATGTTATCTCCCAATGAGGTGTAGTCTACTCGACACTAGGTTCATGTAGATACTTATGGGGAGCCTTAAAATATGGAAATTCTAATTTCCCATCCACCATCCTTGGTGTTTCTAACACCACTACATCTAGTATTACCATCTTTAGTAGTAGCCTCTGGTCCTATGACTAACTTGGCACCGAGTTGCGTGGATCCCATAACACCAGCAACCACTACAGTGCCATCACCAATTTACACACCATCAAGGGCTTCCACTCCAGCAGTTCCGTGATATCCAAAAAGAATAGTCATCCTTACCTCATCCATTTCCCTACATCATTTTTTAAAGCATCATACAACGAGTGACCGATTACAACATCTCTCATGACAAGAGATCCTTCGAAGTGGATGGTTACATGACACAAGTATCTTAGAGATGCTTGTACTGTATAAAGTTATTGTGGAGGTACTGGGGAACACACATCTTAGTTTTTTTCTTCATAAATGTACTCCTAATTTTCTATATTTATTTATTCTATTGGCAGTAGCATTTGTGTCCAGTGGAGCGATGTATACGGACATAACAAGCGAAAAGGTGACATCAATCAAATTTATTCTTGGTGGTCGATTTTTTGAGCTAACAATGGAATAGATTGATAAATCATGCATATTTTGCAGACATCAAGTCACCCAACCCATTATCACCTCCCTTAAATACTCAGATGGATCAATCCTTCCTTTTGTGTGTCAGGAGATTACTATACCCAATGTTCAGTATTCTCCCACATCACACAATATCAATTTTATCATCTCCCCTCCCTTTCACTTCATCGACATTTATTTCAATTCTCTCATTATACCTTTACATAAGTATATGTGTCTTGTATTTAGATTCAAAATGGATTTTATTAGTTTCATAGTCATATGTGATTAACCAAAACTCCCCAACATTACCCCCTCATACTTCCATTCCATGTTCACCACCCATTAGTGTAACCAAAACAGTTGACTTTATACCACAATGTTAATACAATATTTTAGGGATTTTGATCCCTAACTCCCTAAAAATCCCTTTTTTATCTTAAACATAGGTAATAACTTATCATTATTCAAATGTAAGTGTTACGGAATTATGGGAACACCTACATTCTTGTTCAAAATCACCTGAAACACTATGCACAGAGAGAATATCCTCCTACCCTTCTAGGTGATGTTGATTGGATACCACATCGACTAGTGAACCTCCATTCCTTATCCATTCCCACTTTTCTTATTGAACCCTCACACTTCAACATTCCACATACTAACCCTTCCATGGATCCACCTCCACCTGCACCCCCATATACTCCACCATACTCTTCCCTCATTAAAGGCAGCGACCACTAACTCGACATCATCGACTGTTGAATAGATGTTATGGATTAGTTATTTGTTATACTACAGGGAATGCTGGGAGTTAATCTACAATACATGGTCCATTCTTAGCCAACAACATTAACTCCTTGGTCCTACCCTCATCCATATTCCCCGGCTGATGAATTTTTTATTTAATATTCTGACAGTGTGGGAGCTACTCCAATAGTCAAGGACATCGATCATTCCATTATTCCAGATCAAGAGGATTAGAGACACACACCACCAACATCAACTATATCTTTCTCCTATATACAAGACCCCCTACACATTTACATTTTTCCCTGAGGCCACTCAATGACTATTATGACACAAAATATTTCATTTTTATATATCACTGTTGGTGTTTCAGTGTGATTATTTTCATGAATGAATAATAATTTTCCCCCTTCATCGAAAGTCTATGGTACTCAGGCACATCCTCAGAATCTTCTATAAATTTATTTAATATTTTCAAACTCTATATATGGGGATTATTATTTTTTATTTTTTTCAATGAATTTATATTTATAAATTTTTCAACTACTATCCCATGTTAAGGTCCATTTGTATCATACATATCATATTCTCGTACATGGTGTTTCAATTGGAGGGATCGTTTTAGTTTTATGTGTGGGGGAGAGTCTATTGAATATAATGGTTTTTATCACTTTTGTATAGTCATGGTGCCATCATTAATTAGATTGTATATTTTATTATTGAACTGATGAAATAATTATTGATTAATTTCTCTTTATATCATTCACTTCTCTCTCTACATCGATGGCCTATGTCATGACTGCACCATCGCCTCCCCTCCCTAGCCCTTCCTGACCTAGGGGAGGTGTTTATTCCCCCTCCCTCATCATCTCCCCGTATTCCCACTTTTCCACTTTCCCTTAACCAGCGACTCTCCATGATTTTTCCCTATAAAATTTGTCCCTACGTTCAAGTTACACAAGCATGGAGTTTTATCGGTACTAATTTATTCCATAGAGTTATCTAGAGCTTCATTGATATTGGATTTATCTTTGGTTGGTCACTTCAGAAAGTGTAATCCCTCCCTATATTCATTTTATAGATATATATCCTCTTCTTGTAAGTTTCAAAAATGAGTGATTGTAGGGATTATGGATCCTAGGAACATTTTAATCTAGTTTGTGAATAAAGATGATCTTATCTATTCCTAGGATCATCCTTCCCATTTTCTTTGAAAATTTCTTTTTCATCTCCTTTATTGGTTGTTTTATTTTCATCTTCAGTGTGACAATCCATTTATTTCAATTTGGATTTATCTTCTCAGTCTCCATTGGATTCTATTTTCATCAAGGATGAAGGATAATTTCATTAGTATAAGAAATTATTTTATGAAGAAAGGGTTATATTCTATTACTTTTTTAGTGTCTTGGTAATGAATCTCGTTGATTTTGGTGTGTTTTTTATTGAATGGTTCTCCCATATTTGGGAGAGGATAAGTGTTTGAAGGTCACAGTGAAGGGAGCCTCCAATTACATGACCATTGGTATAGCCTTTATTTCTTGTGAAGTGGATAATTAGGGTATTGGATAGGTGAGGCTTCCTACTACCACCAAGAAAGAGATAGGATTGAGGATTTCAAATCTAAGGGTATATGATATTTTTGTCATCTAAGGGGGGATTTAGACATCAATACTTTACCAATGATGGTCCAAGATGGCTTAGGGGAGGATTTGGGTTTGAAAACAGGCCTATAGAACCCTCCCACATACGCAAAAGCTGTGAAATCCATTTGAAATTCTTCTCAACCAGTTACAGAACAGGAATTATGTAAGGATGGGCTGTCTGGTTTTAATATATATGAAAGGAAAGGGGTTCTTGCAGATTAAGGGGATGGTTTGATTATAGTTAATAGCCAATGCTCAGCTATGGTTTTATCATGGACATATCAAGTCCTAGTGGAGGGTTCAAAACCACCCTCTCATATTAGTATTATTATATATGGGTTTTTTGGTGGTTCTGAGAACATTTTTGCAGTGCTGGGTGAAGATGATCCTCCCTATATGAGGAAGGGAATCTCGAGGAGGATTTAAATTAAGAGATCTATCATTTTCTATATAGTCTGGATGATTAAGTTGAGGATAATGAGTTTGCCTCATAAGTCTGGTCCCCATATCACAAGGAAGTAGAAATTGCAGAAGAGTACTGTATGTCCTCTTCAATGAAAGGGAATAACACCCTTTTGGATTCAAAAGATATTATTCATCACAATCAAAGGACACAAAGATTAAATTAATACTCAATCAAATATATTCCTCCTATTACAAGGTCTTATATTAACGGAAAAATCCTTCAAAATAGTTTGGAAGATGATTCTAACATCCCAAAGACTGAATGTGATAATGTATCAGACACCATCTAAATGATTATCAGGCATTATAATGAAAAACTGATAGAGGAATATTTCTGGATCAATATTTCAATGGATTATTCACATAGAATGTATGAAATACCATTTCATGTTTATTTGAATGAAAAATAATCCTCTTTGATTGACAAACTGAGTTGGATTTTGGTATGTGATTTCAATGTGTGGAAAACAATCCAAGATGAGGATGTGTAGATTTTGCACAAGATGGAATTCCACTTTGAGTATCTCATTAAGGAAAACCAAGATACTGAGACCTCCTCCATTGAATAGTGTCTAGTAATGTTAATGGATTCTAGCCATGTAAATTTTTTCTACAATGACCTTAAGATTTATTATATGGTTTTAATTTTTGTGTATTTTGAAACATGTTGGTTTCACAATTTATTCATTTAAAGTTATTTTTGAAAAAAAAAACAATTTGGTTATAGATTGTATATTTTAAAATGAGGGGGGTTTTATTAACTATTATTATAAATAATAAAGACATAAGTGATAATTTTATAATTCACATGCCTATTTTAATATAAAATTATCTAAATGGAATTTTGATATCATTTATTTTTTATATTAATTTCTTGAAATTTTATTTTATTTAATCAATATTTTTTATTAATGTCACGACCTGATTAACCTTGTTTTGATATTTATCCATGAGAGGTATTATAAACCATTTTTTATACTCTCATGGAGTCCCTCTCTATATATATATTCTTAAGATATACAAATCTACTAGAAATTTCATGTTTTTATTTCCAATTTATTAATATTTTGAATAACGTTAAAATGGATGAGGCATTCGATTAATTATTTCAACCCCGTTTAAAATTGTGACCCACTCTGTATCTTATCTATATGAAACCCATATAATACATGATATAACTTTACATGAAGCGACATTAAACCCCAATATTCTTTCTTACCCTTATTCTTTATTATACTGCATGATTGCACATTTTTGGTTTAAAAATTAATTTTGGTGATTCATGGTATATTTTTTTGAATGGCCAAGAAATTAACTATGGGGGACCATATAACAATTTTATCTCATAAAAAGGGATTATAAACCACAATTCATTATGTTCATAAGTTGTTTTGTTTTAAAAAGATTGAAAAATAATCTAAAGAGGTTCACATTTATTCCCTACACCCATAGATGGTTTATGAATCAGTATTGGTAAGGGAAGAAAATTATTATGTTCACCTTTGATCAACTTTGATTGGAATGAATTTTCATTGAACTTTTTATTTAGTATCAACAATTATTATTTATGAATTTATCCACCTTTATCAACCTCTGTGATAATTATCACATAATTACCTACCAACCGTTTTCTTCAGAATCATCATAACCATATTGATTGACCTCATGATTTTTTTTATTTCGTTACTAATAAGAGGAGTAGATTATGTAAAACATTATATGTTGAGATAATATACATGAGATTGAGAAACAAATGATTACATGATCTTAAGTGATGATTGATTCATTTTCTAGGTGGGGTAAATAATCAATTTAATATGTATATTTATGAATAGTTGAAAAATGTGAAAAAATAGGATGAATGTATCTAATTTAATTATATTTGATGCATGATTTTAAAATATTTGATAAAAAATATGTTTTGTTCCATGTAGAATCCTATGTCTTGACTATAATATTTATATGTATTATTAATTTTATTATTCCCTTTTAGAGTGTGGATTATTTTATATTAATGTTGAGACTTTGATTGTGGGGAAATTAAACTACTAATGGTGTGTGAGTTTTATGATGCCCATAATCATATACCAATTCATGCATTTTGTTGAGTTCAAAAACCTTTTTTATGAATATATGTTGTTTTATGGATCATTTAACTTATTTTGGTTTTTATCATGATTTTCAATGAGTATCTAATGCAACAAACATATCATGACAGATTAGAGATAAATTTTCAAAATACACGGTGTTTAATTTATAATAACACTCAATGTACATTGACCATGCATGACATGATAATCCCAAGTACATTCCCATGTTGCATAACAGACCTTAAGCATCATGTACATCATAACCCAAACAATATATGACATTATATAATCATTTTATAGTTTACAGCAAGGTTACATTCCATGAATCATGGTGATACATGATATATACATCCAAAACCTGACTGCCAATGCATGGAATTAAATTAGTGGCACGGTCGGCCATAAACAGATGGAGAAAATCATGAATTAAAAAGTTGACCAGAGTATGTGATGTGTAACATTATTTAATATTAATTGAGAGGATGACCTCTGAAATCATGGTTGGATATTCATGGGGGGATATTATGACACTCTCCCAACTCAGTCTTCCCTAAATGTTGTTAGTAGTTTTTACTACATTTTATTACTATTTCCATGTAAATACTCACTAATTTCCTCAACATCTTGTATATATGGTAGGTGTTTAATTTATACTCATTCCAAACACCATTACCATGGTCATTAGTGGATACTTTCTTTATATTAACGTTTGGATATGGTTTTGGGTGTGGGTATATTGAAATTTAAGGGTATTTTCTTTTATTGTGATATTTTCTTATGATAATTTTAATGATTTAATTATACATTAACTGATGTTGTTGTATAATACCAACAAAGAAACCAATAGTGACAACTAAAGTAGTTTTAGTAGGCTAATCCAAGACCACTTAGTGAACCTGTTGCAACTATTTTAAGAGTAATGATTTTAAAAAATGTTTTTAAGTAATCAATCAACTGGTCAATAGTCCGAACCTTTAAATACCCAATTATTTTTTATCATACCGAGATATAATAATTTAGTTTAATCCCTATTGTAAAATATTTCATAAATTATTTTATGTACTAAGGTTAAATTTTTATGATTAACCCACTTTGAATTGAAACACTTACAAGCTTATTTTAAAGGGTTTCTTCTCCCTTTTATGAGTTTAATTATTTTCGAAAATCATTTAATTACAATTTTTAGATCTTGATCGTTCATTTCTATAGATAATCCACTTATTATAGATTAATTAAAAATAAAATTTATCCTCTTTCATTTCGTTGTGTGATCAACCCCAAATTATTATAGCTACCCAATTAGTTGTGTTTGGGAACTAATTCGACAGGTCTCACTAAGGGCTTGTCAAATTAAGGTGATGTTGTTGTTGATGAGATTGAAAAAGGAGATGTGAGTTCTGAGTTAATGTTTATTATTTTATATTTCCCTTCTCATTCCATCATTCGTTTTTTGGTTTCCTCATCCTCACATCAACATGCAAATTTATTCAAATGGAGATTGGTACAATTTTATTGGAGTGCATTTATGTCTATATGATCCTACAACATCTTACTATTATGGATAAAAATACTATCCATACATGGGTGATGTGTTATAATATGAGGACTACCAATGCACATCCTTTTCTCCACCCATCTCATATCTTATGGAACTAATGTAGGGTATCAATGAAAATTTATTATCAATGATGTAAACCATTAACAGACACTAGTGGGAAAAAACTGAAAGGTTGTAATGGATTAAAAATTTGGTAGAAATATAGTTTGTAATAACTAGTAATATGTGTAATCCAGTTGAGTTAGAATCTAGGTGTTATTACACTATTTCAATTGATAAATTATCTAATTCTATGGAAACTAATTATTTTGAAGATAGAATTCTGAAAATGATTTTCAAAACACTAAATTTGAACATAAGAACATGTTGTGTCATGATAATAATGAATTTGAACAATTATTAAATTTTAACCCTATATTGATTTCTCACATTCTTCATAAGAAATATGCAATGAATTTTAGTTCTTCATAATATTAAAGGCAGAATATAATGAAGTAAATAATGAATAGGATATATCTAAGTCACAAGTCTATATTGTATACCTTATGGAAACAATTAAAGGATTTTGTAGGATTCTATCAAGACCACCAGATGTTCAAGGAAATTTGGTGTACGAAGAGGTATATATATATTTCATGAAAAAACCATAGTATACCTCATACCAATCACCTGAGCCAGCCCACAATAAGTCTTTCGAGGCATTCGTGATACACCCAGGCATGAAACTAGTGTTGGGTATCAAATACAATAAAGTAAGGATGTTTTATCAAATAAAAATCTATTAATTAATATAATGTAAAGGAGAAATGGACATTGGAAAATAAATAAAAATATATCATACCTCAGTGTGACCTCATGAGTAACTACTAGCTAAATATCCATGTTTTATCCAAGAGCGATCCATAACTTAGAGAGAACATTAATTTATAAAATGAGAATGAAAGTAGGCATGAGCACCGAGATTATTAATAGAGATTTCAGAGTTAAAAAATTCCATTTTCCATAAATTTAATGTGAAATCCAAACATTATAGTTTTCAAAACAGGGCATATGAAAATATATTTTTCTATACATTAAGAAAAATAGTAACAAACATTAATTTTAAAGAAAAACAACGTCCTATCAATTTTTAAAGACAATTAGTTTCTAGAAGAAATTTTTTTTTGTGAATTCCTCACAAATAGTATCCAATGATAAAATAGGTGTCTCTATATAATGAAAAAATATGAATGTCACTTTATAATGAAACTAAGAAGCAATGGAAAGTAGTGTTTGATAAAAATAGGTGTCATGGGATCTGATATGTTGGTTGAGACAGCCTTAGATAAAAATTTTAATACAACCTCATAATCAATCTCTACTAATATCAGTTATCCATATTCACTACCCAAACAAACAACATCACCCTCAGTAGATCAAATTAGGGGAACATTCGAGAAGATGTTAGGCTACGTAAATAGGGCCACTAGCTAGTGTGTGATCTCAACTAGTTTTGCATGTGTTCCTAGGTCCCTCTATAAGTGAATTTCCCTTCAATTTTAAACATACAATGAATAATGTTTTCAACCAAGAACAAATCATGAATAAAAAGTAAAAACGCGCATGCCTTAAGATGGGATTTATATTTTTATTATCATGAGCCAATGTTCTAAATGGACCTCAGCCTTTTTTAAATTGATAACATTAACATTAAGAATACATAATTTCAAAAAAATATTTCAAAATAAAAAAAATTGTATGCCATAATTGCATCATATACACATTGATCCATAATTATGAATATAAACTTTATTCAGAGTCGGGAAATTCCACATGGACTCCCCATAGAAATAAAAAAACCATAATCCCATTTTATAAAACCCATTGAAAATAACAAAACCCTATTGGGAAATCAGACTCACTATTATTAAAACCATTTCAAAAAATAAAGTTGGCATTCCATCTAAAAACAAGCTTTAAAACATTATTGAATGCAATGAATTTCATGATAAGGCTTGAGGAAAATTTTAAAAAACAAGTGAGAAACTAATTCCAAGTATCACAGTAATTAAAAAACACATACATTTCATATAAAAATAAACCACACATTTGAAATGCCAATAAATCGTTGTATTAATTTTAAAATCATGGACATTGGGAGAACCTACCTCAAATAATGATTCACATGGCGATGAAAACTCACAATAAAATCTATAAAACCCAAAAACAAAGTAAAAGGAACCATGTATAACCTTAAAATATCAAAAACCTCCAATTTAAAAACAATCCAACTAGAACCATAGGGTGTAGGACCTTAAGGGGGAATACAATCAAATTAAAATGGTAGAATAAGGTAGAAGGAGGTGAAAATAGGGAATACCTTTGAGGATCCACAAAAAATATTAAATAAATTAAAATATATCTCTAGGGAGGAGGGGGGAAACCAAGGAGAGAAACATTGGAGGGGCCCCATGGGTGTTGAGGGTTGAGTTTGAGAGGAGAATGGGTTATCAGTGTTTAAAATCAAGAGGGGAACATTGTTAAAATGACACTTTTTATATGACGTGAAGGTCACATAGTTTTTCTATATGGTCTAGAAGACCATCTAAAAAAAGTGTGGTAGCCTCTGTTCAAAGGTTGAGGGAAGCTGTGCGGTTTTTAGGGGGAAGCCATGTGGTTGTGCGCCTTGTTGTGAGGCCTTGAAAAAGAAATTCTCTGGGCTACACTGTTTGAAAACTATATAACATTGTTTCTACTAACCATTACAAGCCTTTTTCGGCCTAAAAATGACCATATCTCTAAAAATACTTCAGAAAACTGATGGAAACCATGAAGGGAAAAAATAATTAAAATAAATGGATCCTATCAAGATGGGGGTGTCAATTCCCCTCTCCATTGAAAATTATTCCACTAGAAATCACCAAAATTTCTATATAACCAAAACAAAAGGCAATGTGGAACTCCACAAAAATTAATTTTCAACCACCTAAATATTTATTAATGGATATTAACTACCTATTAAGAACCCAATCCTCTAAAATCCATAGAAACTGGTGTTAGCACTATACTGCACATAAGGCCGCAAGTGAGCATCTTTGGAAATTTTAAAGAACCCATTAGAGTCAATGGATCATTGTCGGAAGGACAAAGATGTCACAAATAAGTTCAGGTCTTTCATAAAATATGTAAATCCATGTTCAAGGTATTTATGCATCCAATGTTATGGCAATAGACATCTTTTTCCTTGGCCTCCTAAAAATTACAAAGTCTGTCATGTGTAATTTCTCATTGATGCGTGAAAGATGGAAAACCACACATAAAATCCTTATGTGACCAATGAAACCTAAAACACTCTCTTCCATGTCAACCTTCTTACATTATCCATTTATGAATTTCTACTATAAATTGAATGGTACCCCACCCTTCTCGGGGTAACTCTTAAGAAGATAAATTGTCACTCCTGTAAATGCATGATAACCCCTTCTGCAACTAAGCACAAGTAAAGGATTCATTGTATAGGATCTTACAGAAATGGTCCCCGATTGGTCCCCTTTTTTATGGTCCCACATGGGTTTGACCCTCTCCCATTTAATTTTTAGCCTAAGGCAAGTGCGCATAAAAGGCCCTTCTTGCGCACATCAATTGCCTAAGTCATGTTCATGTAAAAGACTCTTATTGCTTGCACAATATACCCATGTACACACCCATATTTTTCTCACTCACCCTTTTTTCACAAGTAACCAATCATTTATGCACCTCCTCCTTAATACACCAAGGGTATTCATTACCTCAAAGCACCATATTTGTGTCCTTCATGTGTGAAACTCCCACATATTGTTTTCCCTTCCATTGTACACCCCTCCAGGCTTGTACGTAGTGATATTATGGTCCCTTGTATGGTGTATCTTGTTTTACTTCTCTACCTAATAATTTGTCTCATATATATGCTAATAGCTATTTATTTTTCTCATAGCTATACTAATATATACCGCCCGATTGACCACTCCTCCACCTTACTCCCTTTGGGCATTAATTGTGTCTTGCCTTAACCAATGGTTATAGGGTGCTAGTCGTGTCTGTCCAAGGGGTGGGGAGTTATTCCACCACATTCAAGATGCAGGATGATAAATCCCATGGAAAACCTTCCTCATAACTTGATATCAAACTCTAGGCTCATCCCAAACAAAGAACATGGGTTTTTACAACATGATCATTCTCTACTCCCACTCATCTCCACAAGTGTGAGATCTTCCTTTCCCTCATGGGAGGGAATGGAATCCTCCTGACACCGAATAAGATACTCTTCCGGTCTCCATCATAGAGTAATCCCCAATCACTGTCTTCATACACCGCTAACAATTATTATTCCCCACTCCATCCCTTTCTAATGCATCTTTCATGACATGACCATCTATTCTATTTCTTCCTATTATTTCTCACACTGAGCATGACTCACATGCTCATAGTGCATATTAGTGAAAATGACCTACTTATCTGGGCATCCACCCTGGAGTAATCCCCAACATACACCTTCATGGAATTCTAACCATGCATAAGACCCATAACTTCGAACTACATGTGATATGATACATGTATTTTACACTAGGTACGCAGAATACCTACCTAAGGTGTTCATGCTTGACACCATCATATTCACATCTGTTCACTTTCATCCTTATTGTATGACATTACACTGCTTGGGATGATAGAATTTCATGGAATTTGATCCATGTATTCTACACATTTCAAGTAAGAATACTCCCTGAAGATATATCCCCATAATATATTCCCATCATGGTTTTTCCATTCAGTCATTATGTCACAGTAGGATCATGCACTGTCCCGAAAGAGAAAATTCCTTTGATCTCTCTATCAATGCATTCCACTCTCACAATTTTCCTCCTTAGCAGTCTTAACACTCCACCCAGAACTCTGTGGTATTTGATCCCTATCTTCTACACATGGTACAGAAGAAGAATCCATGAGATTCAAGACCACAAACCCCTCACGCCCCATCTGCTTCACCCATTCCATTTTGATACTTCCTCTGTTTCCATTATGATTGTTACCCAGGCTACCTCATTATGGTGATATCATTACATAAATATCATCAGTTCTCCTAGAATCACCTAGGATGCTAACCATGCATAATACCCACTTAATCCATATTTATCCACTGAATTGTGCTACTACAATGATGGGAATCTATCCATGTGTATGTCCTAAATCACTCCTTCAATCTATATGGTATTTGATTCATATATTCTATACAACGTACGTAGGAATCCTCCCAGAGGTTGAATACTAGAAAATATTAAACCATGGTGTCCACATCATTGGGGTCCACCCTCCTGATCCACCCTCAATGGTGTCTAGATCAGTCTACATAGTTTGACAACATCCATTCATGGGACACACCACACTTGGTTCCATCCTAATTGGGAATTTTTATCCATCCATCTGATAAACCTTACAAGTTCCCTCTCTTTGGTATGTACATATATAATTCACCTTCTCAAGTGTTATGATCATCATATTATGTATTAGAAAGACTTTAAACCTGGAACCATTATCCCCACTGGACGTTAAACTCACCGCATACCCTATGTTAAACATGTGACGCCCGAGGAATACCTCAGAAGGCATTACTATAACTTAAGATAGCCCATGATCTACGTGAGTTGCCTTGGGTTTCCATGGGCTTTATAATTCTTATTATGAAGAAGAATATAGGTTAAAAATGTTCTAGTGTTCGGACATGTCATTAGGGCCTAGAATGACTACAAACACAATAAAAGGTTACTTCCCTGACAATACGCTTTGGAATTTCCATATAGAAGCATCATAATTAATCCAAATCCATGATGATATTTAAATGGGAAAGGGTTTCACAAATAATGTCTAAAACTTATAAGGGAGATCAAGACTAGGTGATGAATTCCAAGGAGGAGTCCACGGTAGGAGGAATGGACATTAAATAATCCTATTTCAATGAAGGAGCATATTTCTCTAAATTAGCGATCAATGCCACCCTCATTTGGAAGGCCAAAATGTAGGAAAAAAAATGTGATTCCAGAATGTGATTTTGTGCTTCAGTGGAGGCTCACTGATGGAAAGCATTGAAAAGAGAATATGGTCAACTTGATGTGATCACTTCTCCTAAATATGTTATTATTAATGTTCGAGACATCAATAGATTAGAATGTCACTAGATTCAGATATCTTACAAGAGCTCCCACCAACAACATATTGGGCATGGCGTTGAACTCACCGGACATTGGGGTAGTTAATCATTGGGTATTCCATTCTATGGAATCATCAGTGTGGATCTCTCTCTCCAACAATGTAAGACTGAACAACACCGGGGAATTGGCCATTGAATTCCTATTATCATATTTTATGGATGAAACTTATTGATTTTCAGGACCCAATCTATAAGAAAACAATCTCCTCTATCTATATATGCGTGGTTAGGAATAACAATAATTCGACATTCGCACCCGACTCCACCACCGCCATGGCATCATCTACAACCATAGTTTTTGGGTGCCCATACCCTGTCTCACCATTGGAAATTTTTCAATGAAGGTATATTGAAATTATTTTCTAATTATACGAGCATTAAAGGTTCATTCCCATAATGTACATAGACTGCCTTGACATGGAGTCTTCTAGTCCTCTCTGTCACCGCTACCCCCATGGGTAGCATAGGGAGCCACTTCTTCGCACTCTGACATTATATAACTTTAGGAGCCTCTTCATGTGATGTTCTTATGACTCACTCACATATGATGATGAGGTAAGAGAAATATGATTCATCCCAGCTATGAATTATTCCCATGAACTGAGAAGTAGGGATCCCACGTGTCCACGCAAACGCAACCAACTACCAGTCCCTCAGGTTGAAGCATAGGCGCACTATACACCTGCTCCACTGGACCCGGTCTTGATAACCCAACACCAACAATGGGTAAAATATCAATAAGACATTAATAATGGGGTATCCTCTTCCATGACTTCATTAGACCATGCCACCATCAGTACATTCTATCAGATCTCTATGACTGTAGTCCAAGGATTCACCTATGACTGATAAGAATTGAGACCTCGTCCACCTTACAGGTGTGTTTTACTGATTATTTCACTCACTGGTAGGATTATAATCCATCGTGGGATGAACCATGATGGTGAGATATAGTAAAAAGGTCCTCCCCATACCACCATAAACTAGAGTGGAGGTCCTCATTGCTTTCACATACAGCATGAAGGCCATCCCCTTGATACTAGAATCAGTGCAAGAAAAATTCCTCATTGTTGACTTCTAGCATGGAGGTCCTCCCCATTCATAGGATTATAGATACTGAGGTCACCCTCATGACTTATATCATTAATGATAATTTCCTCTTAAAACCATTTTTCACTCTACTGAAGGTCCTCCATGTAGTTGTGTCAGCCGAAGTGAAGGTCCTCCATGCTTCCTGGCCCATAAACATTGAGGTCCTCCCCATGTACTCATCATATCAAGTGGAGGACCTCCCTTCATCAATAATTGTCAATATGGAGATCCCCCTCATGTTTGGTTCAATAAGTATGATGGTCATCCTCATGCTACCACTGCCAACTAACATGAAGGCATACCCCATGTTCACACCATTTTCGGTAGATTTCCTTCCTTCTCCAGTACTCCCGACAATAAATGTCCTCCCCATGCATGTAGACACCAATATTGAGGTCCTCCCCATGTTCCATTTGACATATTCTCAGTTTCTCCTCACACCTTAGATCACCAAAGGGTAGGTCCTCCCCACTCCGATAATAATAGCTAGAGATGTCCTCCTCATATCCCATCCATCACAAGTGGGGATCGTCCCCACTCGAGAACCAATCCGGACAGAGGTCCTCCATGTGCTAGAGAATTAACCTTCTCAGACATTCCATCTCACGACATAAGGGAGAACCATCACTACCAATGGAAGAACTCTAAAATGTTTCAGATCATTTTCAATCTAGTCTGTTTCTCATATTTTGATGTGGAGTGTGACTCAATGGTAGAACCACCACCCCGATCTTCTGCATCACTATCCAAGGAAGGAAGTAGTGTGTGAGTTGTTTTATCTTGGTGGGTAAAATGTATAATATCCCCAAATCTTTATGTGTGTACTTGTAGTATGAAGATGTTTTGGACCCATTAGAGAATCTTTTCATGAAACCATCTCTATCATTGCCAGTTTAATTCTCTTCCTCGACACGAGATCCAACAGAGCTATTTTGGGGCATGGTAGATGATGATCACCCACCAGACTCACCACCAACACCTTCTGCCATCATGAAATAAGTAGTGGTAATAAAACTCTCCAATAGGGATATCATAATACTGCTGGAACATCCCCAGAGAGATGACCTGGTGATTAGTGGCCAGTAATCTTGCATATCAATTTTTCCACTAGCCAGACCGTCTACTTACCAGTCTATATCAATTCCATTTGTAGTTCCACATTTTAATTTATCTAAGAATAGGGAAACCAATAGATGGTTATGGATTCTAAATAGAGAATCTTGTGGGACACTCTTGAGACAGACCAATTGTGTGAGATGTTCTGAATGATTGCTACTCCAGAATTCCCCATCCCGATGTCCGTCACCCAGGATGAAGTCATTTGGTTCTAAGCGACAATATAGGTGATGAATTTCCACATCTACAGTCATCATGTGATTAACCCAAAGGGTCGAGAGAACTCTAATTACACCATATAGAAGTGATACATAGTTGATCTAGCAACGGTTCTAGTGGCTCCACATTATGCTTCACCCGGCTATCATTAGACCCTTCAAAAATGATACACTCAGAGCTTCATTAAGATCCACAGAATTATTGAGGAGGAATCCCCACACATATGATCCATTTATAGGGGATGAATTCTGATATTTACTTTATTCATATCAGGTGGAAGCCGAACTTTCCCAGTGACATTGAGGATATACCTCTAGGAATTTTTGTATTGGACATGGTTGTCCATGAGGGGAACCATGAAGGTTGGATCGGTTTATTTTATGATGAAGAGAACCTACCTCATAGATAAACACATCATTTACTGGATCCCCAAATGTTTTCACTCATAAAAAAATGTATATTTTTGGCCTTATAATTCCCTTTGAGTCACAACCTGTCAGTAACAAAATCGACAAATGTAAGGATAATATTGAGACCATTAAGACCATTAAACAATCCAATTCAATGAAGAAAATATAGGTTTACCTTGATATAGATTCCTTGCTCATGAAACATATAAATAAATATAATTTATGAGATTATTTCCAAGAATCATAAAAAATGTTCTCTGGACTATTGTGATCCTCAATATGATCTTGTCCATCATCTACTAGGATAATAAGGGCATCCACATGTCCTTCTCAGGGAGTTCCATCATATTGATCTCAAAACTCTTGTGAATTATAATTGGGTAGAGATCAGATACAATGGTAAGAGACCAAGATATACATCTCTAAATTTACATGAGATATGTGAGAATCCTCCTCAAGAGATGGCTCAGGACATTCCTCCATCAGCACCACAGGTCATTCCACCACCTAATCCACCAGCCACTACATGAGATGTTGAGCCCACCTATTACGTTAAAGCGCCTTTTAATGAAATATTAATCATTAATCCTCACCAAGATATGAACACTCAACAGAAAAATCCAATAGACAATATCATTTTCCTCCTTGGGGCCCTTGAGAAGCGATAAGTGGCAATCACACCTGATGGAAAGTTCTATCCATCTTGGGTGGATGATATTTTGGCGCCGCTAGATATCCTGAATTTTTATTTACTCCCATTCAATGGTTTGGGTGGACAACTTCAGTATATGGAAACATTTATTTCATGTTGTGGACCCACACTAGGAAGTCCAGCATATTACGAATTCACCAAGCTCTGATTTTTCTTACAGACATTGGAAGGGCATGCATTCATCTGGTACAACCAGTTACCCATAGGGTCCACTGCTAGTTAGGACGATCTTCGTAGGAAGTTCCATTATTAGTTATATACTCAACATGCAAGACCAGTACTACTGACCACTTCAAGTGATAACAATGGATAGATGATCATGTCACAGACTTTATCACTAGGTGTATTCCCTCACATATTCACTTGACATTCCGCTAACTCAGGAACAACTACTTATGATTTGAATGGGGAATATAAAAACTTAATCGGTTCCCTCCCTCATCACTTATAGTTTACCAAGTCAATTTTGGGATTTCTATGAGAAGGCTCAGCACTAACAAGAAGCCTTCTTTTAGGCTAAATATGAAGGTGTGTTGCCTCTTATTGATATTTCAAGTAGAATCATCAAGGAAGAGACTGCTTCTATTGAACAGGTAGAATCCCCCAATCCACTATAATTGTAACCAATATAACCTCTTACATAGCCTCAGGACCAGCTTTAGTCTCGTCATCATCAACCAAAAATTTAGTAGGCACAACCCCATTAATCACCACCACATAGGTGAGACAATTAGGCTTGATCTCCCTATCATTATCTAGCTATTTGTTAGGTCTATGCCTCCGTTGTAACTGAATCAGAAAAGTGGAATGAGACCAACTCATTTGTCAAATATCATGTCCCTTGTTATTTCCACAGTACCCTTGATTAGGACATTCCGAATCTTCCAAAATGTATGAATTCCCTAGAGGATGATCTCACTGATCACCCCAACTACATCCCTTATCACATATTCCTTGGGAATACCATCAATCGATGATATGGGTTTAAGGATTGGATCCTGGAAAAGATTGATAAAATTTTTGTCATATTGGGTCCATCCTTAGAAATGGTGGCATGTTTCTTTGTAAAGAATGAAAATGATAGAGAATGTGAATGACAGCAAGTCTCCAGCCATTGGTCTCAAATGCGTGATGATAAGTTGGCTTACAAGGTATTTTCTCACACCAATGTTTTCATTAGTTCAAATTTTAATCCCCCTGATCCTATTGAAGTTTCCATTCCTCCTCTAGCTACATCCTTTATATCCACATCTCAACCTTCTAGTTCTTATAAGCGTAGGCACCGACACCACAAGGGAATGAAAATTACCCCTGTAGTATTTATTCTCTCTAACACTCTATGTGACCTCATTCCCACAGTGATGGAAATATACTAAATTATCTATCTGGTTTTAGAGGATTCCTTAGAAGATGGTCAGGAGTATACCTTGGTGAATACTGTCAAGATCGTGGTCCCTTATATTGTTCCCAGTGATGATGATAATTAGGTAGATCATTTTAATGTTCCCAATTGACACCATCATCGATGAGGTCATGGATATGTGAATCATCATAATACATAGGCTGGTGTTTCTAGTCAATCCGTACATGATACTAAAAAAATGTAGTAGGCCCAAATCAAAGATCACCTTGTTAATTCCTCTCATCTTGTCTCTTTTTATTAACTACCACCACCGTTTGATATAATAATCAAGGAAGAGTTTTCAGGATTGCATCATGATCATCCCAATCTAGTTATGGATAGTCATTAGTCATCTAGTAGTCAACCGTATAAAATTTCATGTGGTCCAGTTAGTGAGGTATGGTACTTCTCCTGCACCAGATAGAATCTTCCAATTCAACCAGCGATACTCATCATGCTATAGACTCCTAGAAAATTTCACCTAGTGAGGATGTATGGTGTGCTTATGCACCTTTACAACATTCTAGAAAATCTATCGATTTTAAAGGCCCTCCACCTATCAAAATATATTCTTGAATCCATTACAAGAAGCTTAAAAAATACCCCTCCAGTTTGAAATAGAGTTAGTGGCCATAGAGACCATCCATGTTGAAGAAGTCGAATGAGAATAATGCCAAGCCATCATATCATTTTTAGGATAAGATGAATGTTCTCCAATATAGGGACATGTCATCCCATATTACATCTCCATATAGTTCAGTGTTGTGGAAGTATGATATTGTCTCATCGACATATGTTCTGGGATCAACTTCATCTTAAACTAAATTCTTCATATGCTCGGGCAGATTAATGTTGATATAAGATCCTCTGACATGATGATTTAGGCTTATGATGTAACCCAGAAGAGACAATGTGAAATTATTTTCCGAAAGACCAAATTTGTTATCCGGATTGAAATCATTGAGTTTATGGTCATCATGTTGGATTCCACATACAATGTATTTTTGGGTAGACCATGGATCCATCTACATATGATAATTTATTCTTCATGCCAACATTGCCTCATGTACTCCCTCAACGGTCACGTGGGAATGATCGAAGGGGATTCGTATTCTTTTTCATCTTGTAAATCCTACTATTTGGATGTTGATTATTAAAATATCATGGAAAAATGGTTTCAGACCAATGAGGATGAGCACCCTGCTACTGTGATCAATCCCTAGATGGACATTAATCATTCCTTCATCCTACTAATTCACTGATTAGAGACTACAAAGCCAGAATTGGGAAATATCTTATTTTTATATATATTGGGGGGAAGAAACATTTCCAAGAACTAGGAATTCCATAATATTACCTCGTACTCTTATATGGGATAGGCTAGAGTGATACCGGTGCCTCTTACCATTTTGAAGTATTGGGATGTTCCCCATATGGCTACAATAGTACCCCATACCTACTTGTTTTTATAGCTTGGGCTATGTCAACATAGACCAAACCACAACTATTACTATGAAATCATCAAATGTGGGCCCCTTGGACAAAATCCTTATGGAATCAGTTCGAAATATTCCATGGTTTTAATAATACATGATTCTCTTGATGAATATTTCACCGCTGCACAGACTGGTACAAGTGCTCCCCCTAGATTTGTTGCCTTGGATGAACTTTATCCTCCCATAGATTCCCCTATCTCGAATGATGAGGAAGACTGTAACAACTTGGTCCCAGTGATAGCACAGACACCCCGCCATAACATATTGTCGGGTTCAGGCCCACTAATTACCACCAGTTACCCCGCAGGCATGTGGTCCCCACCTTGGGGCCCAACCACATGCCTGAATGGGTCATCTGACTGATGATAGTCCCCATAGGACAACACATGTCCTTTCTAGTGTGTTTTTCCTCACTCACACACACCCTTCATCTTGATCACTACTCCAAGCCAAGCACACTTAACTATGGAATTCAAATCAGACAAGATACTAAAAAGGAAGGTGCACCTTGTTGACATGAGTAATATAATTTAGCCATTTAACCCTTTATCATTCGAGGGTCTACCCACATGACTGAATGGGTCATCTGACTAATGATAGACCCCACATACCAACACATGTCATTTCCAGTGTGTTTTTTCCTCAGTCACACACACCCTGAAAAACATCCCATAAGGTCACCCATCTTAATCACTACTCCAAGCCAAACACGCTTAACTATAGAATTCAAATTAGATAGGCTCATGAAAAGAATGGTTCACCTTGTTGGCTTGAGTCATATCATTTAGTAATTTAACCCTTTATCATTTGGGGGTGTTACAATCACCCCCCATTTAGAGTAGAACATCTGTGTTGTGGGCCCTACATCTTAACCCATGCAGTGCACCACACATAAGGATGGGTACCACCTCTGATAGAAAATATAACAACTGGGTCCCGATGATATCACAAACACCCCACCTTAACATGTCGTCAGATCCTTGCCCACCAAGTACCACCAGTTACCCCACAGGCACGTGGTCCCCACCTTGGGGCCCACCCACATTCCTGAAAGGGTCATATGACTAATCATAGTCCCCATATACCAACACATGACATTTCATGTGTGTTTTGTCCTCACTCACACACACCCTTAGAAAATTCCCAGAGGGTCACCCATCTTGATCACTACTCCAACTCGATCATGCTTAACTGTGATGTTCTACTGAGATAGGCTCCTAAAAAGAAAGGTTCACCTTGTTGACATGAGAAATATCATTTAGTATTTTAACCCTTTATCATTCGGGGGGGGGGGGGGTGTTACAAAGACCTATAAGACACTCCAACCACATTTTAAGAGGGTGTCTCCACCCCAGTTGATGAGTTGGTATAGGTGAATATTGGAACTGAGGCATACCAGCAGCTGACATGGATCAGTGCAGCTTTGTTTTTAGAGGAACAAGAGTAGTATTTTTACTTCATGAAGCAACACTATTATGTATTTTATTGGCGTTATGAAGATATTATATGACTATACATTCAAGTTATCTTCCACTTATTTGGCTTACATGTGAGTTATTATAGATTCAAACAACCTCCCAGGAAGATCCACCCATCCCATGGAGCTGTGGTTGAAGCGAAATATGATATTATCCTTAAAGGAAACATGATCGTAGAATTTTAGTACCTCAGATGGTTTCCCAATATCATTCTTATCAAGAAAAAGAATGTATAAAATAGATTATACATCAACTTCTGGGATCTCAACTGCCACTACAAAAAGGATCATTTTCCACTCCCAATGGCGGAGCTATTGATTGATGTGGTCACCAGGTTCTAGGCTCTATCCATCATTGATGGGTATTTTGGGTATCATAAAATTGGAATGGCCCCTAAATATGAAGATTCCACTAACATTAGAGCATAGTAGGAGACCATTGAATATCATGTAATTCCCATTAGTTTGAAGAATGTAGGATCCACCTATTAGCATGTTAGGCACAACATATTCATGCCAACCCTTGGGATGCTATTGAAATTATATATGGAAGATTTTGTGGTTATATCCCACAAGTTTTAGGGCCATTTCAGAGAACTTGTGAATGTGTAAGGATTATTACAATCCCACCATTTAAATATGAACACCATTAAATGTTTTTTCATGCTGAGAATTTCGAGGTTCATTGGATTAATTGTCATATATAGAGGCATTTATATCAACTGAGAGAAGATAAAGGACAATAGTCTAATTTTTCCTTTGACAAACCTCTAGGAGATCAAAGGCATTCAAGGAAACGAATCCTATATACACTGATTCGTCCCAAATCTATATGGAATGTGTAATCTATTTACAATACTAATTTATAAAGGTTCTATCTGTCAATGGGATTAAGAGTTCCATACCACTTTAAGGGAGATCTAGAAATATCTAATACATCCTTCTGTTCTAATGCCACCTATCTCCAGAAAGCCAGAAGTCCAATATTTGACCAACCTATAATGATCCCTTGCCACACCACTCAACCATATGAAAAATTAAGGGATAGTGAAAAATTTGTCCAATATCAATTGTAATCCACTCGATACTGTGTCTAGACATTCCCATGTTGAGAAGTGATTTCTCACATTAGTTTTTACAGTGATGAGGTTGTAGCATTATCTGAAGCATCACAATATATAGATGGTTTCCTGAATATATATAATAAAACATATTATAATTATCTTAATGTGGATAGGAAGGATATCTTGGTGGGAAGTGATCCTCTAGTAGTTTGGCATTACGTTCATCCCACATAAGGTAGTCAAGGTTCAGTCACTAGTAGACTTTCTTGTCTCAAATCTGTCCTACATAGAGTTGTCCCTAGATCTTGATTTACCAGATGCGTATATCTTATTAGTAGATCATGTTATTCCATGTTGGAATATTCATTTATATGGAACCTCCTAAAGTCCAAACGGTAGAAGGCTCAATGATCCCAGACTTACAGAGTATGCATAAGAATCCTCTTAATCACACCAACACATGTTGCATTTCCCTATTCATTCTTGTTGTCATAAGGTTGAACCAAAGATGAGGTAAAGTTTCAATCTCTCATCACTAGTCTCAATATGTCCCTCATGATTGATGTTCCCCACATACATGTGAAGGTAAACTCTGAGCTGGTCATCAAGAATGTCAGTGGTGTCTATATCGTCAGGAGTCCAGAGCTCCTACCATTTCTCAATAATCCTTGCAATATGATGGACCAATTCCCTTCTCAGCCAGAGGTGAATCAAGTCCCACGATCACAAATTGGTCGATCTGATGCCCGGACTGCTCTATTCTCTTTCTCATAGAGCATAGTTGGGAAGATCTATTCATTCATGTGTCACATTAATGGTTCATTTCCCCTATCAATTCAGACGATGACAATGAAAAGTAGGTAAACCACCATAGCATTGATGCTTCCATACTAGGTCTTCTAGATCCCCATGTAGACTATGAATCATTCAATTGGATGACTCCATTCATTGAGTGTCTCCACTGTGGAAATATCCCAATAAACAAAGAAAAACATGGGTGAATTTACTTCCCTATAGTTCAATGCACCCTCTTGAGTGGTCCCAGTCAAGAGTATACTTTTTAAAGATGTGTTCCTGATGGAATTATAGTCTACTGTATTATTGGAGAAGATGTTCCCTTGGTTATTCTGAAATTTTATCCTGGTTCTTACGGTGCTCATCATTCAAGGATGAATCTTTCCCACTAGATTCGAAGTCTAGGATATATTTTTTCCACCATCATTCATGACCGTATTGTGTTTTCCAAAATATTCTATGATTTTTAGATCAATCCCAACTTTTTTCATTGACCAACATAGACCCTCCACACTACAAAGTACTCATTCCCCTTTTCGACATGGGTACTCAATGTCATGGGACCTTATTAACCATAAATAGATCACTAGTGCGACATCATTCTAACCATAACATATTTATTTTCCATGTGGGCAGAGGAGATTCTACTCAAGGAAGCCAGATCGTGTTCTAACATTCATTTTTTGATCTCCATCATCATCAATTAATTGGGAGTCATCTAAGGTATTCTAACCAAAAATGACACTATCTACTAGGAATTTGAAATGACAAAATATTATGCTATGTATGACATCTAGTCTAACTATACTTCTCACTACCATGTGTAAGATAATCGATAGATCAAAGTGTTCAATAAGACCCTCTCGAATATTTTTTCTGAGATGGTTGGTAAAAACAAGATTAGTTGACTGAAAAGTCTTCCCAATACTCTATTTTATTATCATATGGAATCTCAAAATTCTACCTAGGTGACACCACATTCACCAGTGTTCATAATAGAAGCAGTCCAACCAAAATATATTTAGTTTCCATCACTCTCTATAACTATTTATGATCTGCAGATGATAAAAATGTAGTAAAAATATTTCTAGCTGAACTAGAATCCCTAGAAATAAATATTATTCAATCCATAAATAATATCAAAAGGCACCATGACAAGATAGCTAGATATTTCAATAAGAGAGTTCATCTTCACTAATTCCTTTGAGGTTATATGGTATTGGCTCTAGTGATGTTGATAATTCATGGAAGGAAACTTAAATAGTTGGATCCCAAATGGAAAGGGACTTAAATCATTCACAAAGTCCATCCCAATGGTATATACTCTATAATTACCATTTATGGTGAGATAATTACTCCTCCCTCCAATGAAATTTCCAAAAATAATACATTGCATTAACGGGGTCCATTCATCATGCATAGCGATAAACTACCCAGTGTTCCCATCAGTACAAGATCTATGAACATAATATAAGATCACTTTCATCCATGGAACATGACGTTAAAATATGATACCAATTTTTACATGATTTTAATCTTCTATTTAATCATAATTTCATTCTGTTATACAATGAAACAATTTATTGTCCTGGTTTCATGATGTCAAGCTGCCCAATGCTCCAATTGGTCTAAACTCTATTACCAGAAATTATTATCCTTATTTTCCTACATGATGTTAACCAATTGGGTCCTTGTTTATAAATTTTAAACCACACAACATTGACTGACATTTATGTATGACCATAAAAGGAAAGTGCCCCTTCATCCAGGATGACATAAAAATAATCAATCCTATATGATAATAAATTGTGCACCATCTTCATCTTTACATAATGATTCTAAACTGAAAATATCCTTAAGAAATACTTATTTCATGATTTCCATACTTATGGTATACATAGAGATGACTATAAAATTTATGTTTGGGCCCAACCACAAAATCTCTTATTCGATTTTCATTGTCCCCTATGATATTAATCTGTATGTGATTTTTTCTTAGGAATGTGTGTCGTTGTTTGTATCTATTTGGTCCTCAATCATGTTGGGTTACTTCAGGGCACATCATTACACATTTCATCTTTGGAATCCTCATCCTATAGTCCAATCTATACAACCATAAACTAAGATCCCCATCAGCATTAAACTATTAAACTACCCACATCCATATCAGATGACATTAAACAATATATTCTATATACTAAATGTATGAAGATAAACTATACAGTTCTATGGAATCTTTATCTAGGAAGAAATTTCCCCTAGCATTGGTACCCTACTATTCTAACTCAATAACTATGTGTGGATTTATTCCCGTCCTTATGGGATATGTAGAGATTCCTAGACATCTTGTCCCTAAGCTTAGTTATAGAATCAAAAGATCACCCATTCGGCCCCTAGTATTGGGTACCATATGAGGGTTACTAAGGTGGTTATGACATCTTGGTCACTTATTCATGTTGGGTCACCTCATGGCACAACACTGCAAATCTATGATGTAATTGGTCTGAATTATATGACCTTAAACTATGATTTTTATTATCCTAGTCACATGATAATAAACTGGGTAAAATCATTATGTTCTCATCTAGGAGAATATATACCCACATTTTTCACTAGATATCTACCATTCTATATTTAATGACTTCATGTGTCCTGATTACCAATCTTATCTGATACGTAGCGATTCCTCGACATCTGGTCCATGGGCCAAACTACAGAATCGTAAATTCAATGCCTTCCCATTGGCCTAGGTCCCACTTTGAGAATGTGAGGTGTGGTATGGATCTAATTTTTCTCATTCATGAAAGGATTATTTTCCACAACACACACTTCTCCGTTGGGATGCACATTTCTTATTCACACAAGATAAATGGTGTGGCATTTTCATCCTTACTGCATGATATTAAACTGCATAGATCGGTCCCATGCAGAAAAATATAAACTGGGAACCTATGGTCCAAACTCTATGACCTTAAACTGAGATTTTCTAGTCCGAACAACATGACCCATAAATTGTTCACAACACCCCACCAAGGAACTCTATCGATGAAAGAAAATCTAATCCTTCATGGTATTGTCCTCACTCCAATACATGAATGTGGAGTGGTAAGGGACGTTGAGTGTTGGATTCCACAAGGAAATTCCCCCAATCTATTTCTACACTTTTCATGTCCCTTTATATTGTTACCCTTCCTCTTCCATATATGAAGGGACCCCCCCCCCAACAGCCTGCCTATGTGTCATAGACTCACCTAATATTTTTTTCCAATTACCCAGAATGCTTTAGAAAACATTCTTAGATAGGTATCAGGTTTCGAACATGGTCAGTGGGTGATCCTCATTTTTATACCCTCAACCCTGGAAAAATGATGTGGATATGGTGTTTTAAGTAAGTTTAAGTGTTAACTTCCATCATCATAAAACTATCATTGTGTTCAAGATATCAATATCCATGATTAAATTTTATACCTTATTATATTATGGTGGATCACCAACAACCTAGGTATTTTACCTCCATGAATCTATGTGCATTGAGTGGGAATATTAGTTTGGTGGGACTTCCCCACCAAAAATTTCCTTTCTGTTGTTCTGTTATATCATGGGATGGAGAAATCCTAAGATCACTTCTTGTTTCGCACACAGATTATGCCTCATGTGTTTTTAAGAGTCTTGGTAGGGTTTGTACCCAGATAGATTATCCAAATGACCCTTGGGTTTGAATTCAACGACTATAAACTAAGATCCTATTTAGGGATCCCTTGGGAATATATGGGTTAGTGTGCGCCACTTTTACGTTATTCACATTTGGGGTATTTTTATGCACAATACACTTCCTATCCAAGGAACCTTTTCCCCTAATGTCCCTATCGAATGATGGTAAACTACATAAAATTTTCACCACTACCACATGACATTAAACATTATGTATACATCCCACACACATTATGATAAATTGGGCATCCATGGTCCAAACTCTTTGACCTTAAACTAAGATCCCTATGGTCCATAAACGTGTATCCCTATGGTTCAAAATTTATGACCATAAATTAGGATCCCTATGGTCCAAACTCTATGAACATAAACTAGGATCCCTATGTTCCAAACACTATGACACTAAACTGAGAACCCCTCCATTGTTTTCTCAAGATTGTGTGTTGGGGTGTGGAATTCTTAAGTCTCTAGTCACGTCAGGTTTCCAGTATCTACAACATGAAAATTACACTTTGGAAAACTCCTCCAGTGTCCTTACAACATGTAAATAAACACCACGGGAATCCAAAACCGCATGCATCTTGATTCCCATCATTAGAGGATTTGTAGTTACATTTATACATTTTTTTTCAGGCCCAACCACAAACTCTCTGGTTCAAAAAATGTGACCTTAAACTATATGAAGTTCATCTTAGTACATACATGTGACATTTGGTATCTCTTAGTCTTCATTCACAATGGTTTTATCTCTCTCATGTCACCTATGTACCCGTGGGATGAGAATAACTCCTTACAGTACCAGAAAAAGACTCTAAACTATTTACAATTGTCCTTGAAATATGAATTTAAATTGTGTTCAAAGTCCTCATCACATGTTTGTTTAACTATGAGACATGTCCTGATCATACAATGATAGAATATTCCATGTATTTTCATCACCTTCTTGTCATGAAATTGCAAGATCTATTAGGCCCTCATTTGAGAGATCTGCCTAGGAAGATGGGTTTGTTCTTCTTTTATGACAACAAATATTCACCAAAGTCCTTTAATCATGGTTGAATATTTTCAAGAGTGCTAGAATCATTTAAAACACTCAGTCACTCCACCCCTACTTCATAGGAATATTATTTTGGTCCAAATACCCTTTTATGTCTGAAGGGATCCCCCAACATCTTGGATATGCCTCGTTGACCCACGTACCATCATGGGACAACGTTCTGGGAGGCATCAGATGACACTTCAAATTAGTTATCATATTACAAACATGGTCATCAATAGACCCTAAATTGTTTTTCCACATTTCAGGAAACTACTACAGATATAATATTTTGAATATGGTTACCAGTTATCCAACATCATGATTATATCCTCGATGTGTTCCAAATTTAGGTGATTGTGAGTCACACTTCCACTTTTGAATTTATTCGGATTGATTCCAACTCCCCTATCATTAACATGCGTGTGCACTTGAGCACATTGGGAATAGAAATTTTGATGTTGAGAGAGCCCTATTCTCTAGTAAAAACCTCTCTCATCCCAAACACTCAGGGTGGTCAGTCAATAATAGAAGACCCCAAGCATTCAATAATTACCTATGAATCTCATAAAAAGTTAATGATTATGAGGTTGCCTCTTTTTTTTAACACAGATCATGACCCACATGATTTTAGGGATTGATCATTCATTGCATCAAAGATATGAAAATGGTGAATTAACTAAAATAAATAAGAAATATTTTCTTACCATAAGTTCAAAAAAATAAAGAAAGAAATTATGTTTGATATGTTTTCCCAAAAAACAGCTCTTATGGAACTACAACTCTAATGGAATGCTTCATACCCACTATTATCTTCTGTCTGGCTTCTAAAGAATCCTACCACTTCTTCAGATACTACTATTTATCTATGACCATAGAGTAAATATCATTAAACAAGATCTGTGTCCGACCGAGTTCATCTTAGAGGTCATCTAATTGATAGCCTACCTGCTTTACCGGCTCATGGGCCTCCGTGAGCTGAACAAGAAATTGGGAAATAAGGTTCAATTCATTGGGTATAAATGTGGAGAACTCATTCACCTTTTCATCTAGGAGATGGATCTCTTGTTCATACTCATGGAGCATCTATATGTTTTCATATTTCTTTTAGGTATGAGGTAGAATCTTTGTGTTGACTATTTTCGTATATCTTCTTAGAATGGTAATCGCAGACCATCATATAGAGATGGTGAGAATCCACCCCTCCATCATAGAGACAACACAACTGAGTGAATAGTTACCCTATTTTTCTTATCCATTGTGCCTTTCAGGAATTAAGGAATAATTTATGCATTTTCATGACCTACATCGTGTCATTTTTATCTCCTCAGCTATGTCCAGATCTGAACCATCCAATTACACTGGGTATACAGGTTTATATTTAGAAATTATGGACCAATATTTTGATATAATATATTACTCTGGCATCCTTTATAAGGGGCTGGGATATATGACTTATGGATGACCCTGTTCACTCAATTTATCCTCTATGACCTCGCCCTCACTAGATTCGGGCTCCAGCATGCCTCTGAAATCTTCAGTATCCACGTCCTTCTAGTCACTGGTTACTAAGGTCGGTCTAGCTTGAATGAATGGATCCCCATGGGTTGCAGTAATCATTTGAATAGCTCAAGAAGATGTCCCAGACTCTTTATTTTACCCTAATTTTAGTCTTATTATCACTACATTGAATAAATAACCTCGATCAAAATGATCCTCAGTTAATATTCATGAATCTGTGAAAATTTTGAGACTTATGAGAGCTGAGTGTAGTCAGATCGGGTGCCTGAGTCACCACGGGAGCATCCACCATAGGTGATCCCAATGTGATTGTTATCTCTATGATAGGTATGTGATCCTTATGGAAAATAGGAATAGCTAGATATTCTATAGATGTTACTTCACCCCTTCAGCGGGATCACCTATTTTTTCTTCAGGCACAATCATCTCATTACCTGGTTCAGCTCCGGGTGTAGGTCTAGGGGCACGCCCCTACATTCATCATCACAATGTCACCCCCTACATTGGGGGATTCCTAATAATCCACAATGTTTTCATGAAAATAAACATGTTTGGTTTGTGGATTAAATATATGGATTGATAAAATACAATGATAGATACAAGTCGATATTTACATTAAGATGTTCGAAAATTTCCCCTTTAGAGCCAGTGATTTCTCCACTTCACCATGGACTCCATTGATAAGACATTGTCCCCTAGGCTTCCCTACTAGGAGGTTCTCATTATTCTTCTTCTTCTTATTTATATTCTTCTTTTACTTCTTCCTTGTCCTCAATATATTCTTCTTCTTCTTCTTTCACTTCATTTTTTTCATCGTCATCATCCTTGGGTGGAATCTTTTCATGATCAATCTTTTGACTGAGAATCACTTTTACTAGGTGATGTGGATCTTCATACTGCCCTTGTTGGCATGAATAGGTATCAATTTCGATAAATTACATATATAAATGATCAAAGCCTACTCTATATTCTACATAATTGTGTCTGACTTATGGTATATCGAGTCTAGTGCACATCAATCCTGCCACAATTCATTGGCTGACATCAATTATCACAGTGACCTGCAAGTATACCATAGGGTTGTGAAAATAGAACTGGTAGTGGGTTTTTTGAGATACGTTCCTATTTTTCAATGGGATTCCTTATCCATCCCTTGATTCTGCCTTTGCGACCACCCCTCCTCAAATGGAAGATGTTCTTCTACACCCTAAAACATTCCTTCCACCCAGGATCCAGCTAATGTTGTCCCTACATCATGGCTTGACACATGTCTTTCTTCCCCGATTGTATATTGCTTATTTTATCAGCACCTAAAATCCAAATATTCTATTTTGATCTACCAAATTTACTTTTATATAATTGATCCAAGATATTCTTTCACCAAATGATCGAAATATTCCATCAACAGGCCGACATCAACATCAGTGGGGGAAATGTGATAATTTCACCAAAGCCATCAGTTATAAGTATGAGTTGTAACTAGGCAAGGATACAAGTTTTATGATCCTCCTAGACCTTTTTATACACTTTATTTTTAATTATCTATAGGTAACCAAACGTTTTGGTAAATCATGATCGAAAATATGGATCTAAAACAATCATAACATCGATTTGCGCTAGTATCACATAGCCACTGGTACTTTTCATATATTCCCTCTTCTATAATGTACCTAACTAGTCATATGTTATCGACATGATTGGGTTATATAAGGGAAGTAAAGTGATTTTTTTGTGATTTCTAATATAGAGGTTGATCCCTTCCTCATTGTGTGTTAGTGGCTAGACCCCAGCAATGTTCAACAAAGATGCTCGTAGAAAACTTCATGGAGGGTGGATGCTATTTAGGAAGTTAAATCCATGGAAATGAGATGCAATAAATCCATAGAGGATCTATAATGGTATAAAAATTCTCATGGGAATTACTACTCTTGAGATACACACTAGATTACCATAAAACCTTTCCAATATAGACACTCCAAGATTCCCCATATTGTGGGTTTCCATGTTCCCTACCATTACCTGTGTCCACAAATGGACCCACATACATGTGTCCCTCACTAATAGTATCCATAACCTAATGAAGGAAACAAGAAAAGAAACATATAACACATGAATGAAAATAATCACATTCATTCTAAAATTCCATGACTGATATTCACTTGCTACTAGGATCACCCAGTTTGATACAACATTTCCCCTTGGTGATACGAAATGGTACCACCTCCCTCTGTCTGGAATCCTATCATGCTCATATATCTTAAGGAATAGGATAATCCACACAAGGTATGGGATGTCCTTTAGAATGTATTTATTCCCCCACCTCTACTTCATGCAGTCCATCAAATGCCATGTGAAAAAAGCACATGAACCTATTGCTGGTAGATGTAAAATTTTGATTTTCATGTGACTTCAAACAGATCAATGTTTTGCATTCTTTATCCAAAATCATCATATGTGTGGAACACTAAATATTTCCATTCTCACTCACTCATAAAGTTACCAATGGACTATAGGTCCCAATCTTGTTACCAGTCCACACATTCATTCAATATGCTACTTTGGATTGTGCTTCCATAGTGGGTGGGGAATTTTTCAGCCACTACTTTTCTCTTCATAACATTTTTGGACATCAGATTGAAAATGTAGATAGATATCCCTTGAGTATCCCACGAAGTATTTCCATGTATGGTGATGTTGTACCATTTAAGATTGCCTCCATGTGTGTCCCATCTCTGTGGAAAGTTATTATCAAAGATCGAGATTCCTACTTAATCAAAGATCCAGAAATTCCACAGTGGGAGATTTTCTCTTAATACATAATCCTTCTGAGATAGTTTCTGTATTCCCAAGTGCATTTTATTTTATGAAATCACCCTTCAGTCATGAAGTATTAGAGGATTCAAAATCATCTCAACCCTATGAATAGAGAAGGAATCCTCCCTCTTTGTAGTAGTCTGTTCACTGTCCTTGTCAAATCTAAAATCACCAAGGGCATGGGGTGAACAATTTATGATTAGTGTGTCAAACAACTGGTTTCACATAAAATGGAATGATGGTTATAGAAAATATATCCATGTCTAATGTATAAAATATTAATAAGATTCTCAAAAATAAATGGTTAAATTTAGGTCTTCCTAGTACATGTTAGTAACTTACGTGGATGAGAGTGGAATCACTTGCTGTATATAATGTTAATGTACTATTTATAGGGGCCCCAAATATATATATTCATAGACCATGTTCTTAGAATGAATTCAAGGTTCCTTAGGCACTGATCCTTAGATTTTGTGTGATTCTCCCAAAATGGATTGTTCTTTTCAGCATTTTCCTTGGATCCAGAATATATGGTCCCCTTTTAGTTCAGATTCAAGGGGGAGGAATTTTTTGGAACCAAATTCTCTTAAGGTTGTATGTGAGCATATTTGGGAAAATGAAAGACCCCATTTGACTCAAAAGACCATTATTTAAAATCAAAATACATTTCATGTATGTTTTGGGTCTTGCGTACATAAATGAAATCCACATACATGGCCCTTACATTCACAACGTGACGTCAATGGAAATATTTCTCCCCGGACTCCCAAAAATCTCTATACCAGCCATATGTATGTTATTAGGGTTAGAAACAACATGGAAAACCACAAGTAAAACCCTTATGTTCCCAATGCGATGTCAATCTCTCTTTTCTGTGTCAGCTTTAGTATGCGCTCCTACATAAAATTTCTCATACAAATAGAAGGGTACCCCCTTCTTTTGGGGTAACTATATGGAAGTAAAATTATAACTCCCATGTGTACAAGATGACCCCTTCCACGAATGCACTTAATTCATGGATTCAAAGAATAAGATCATGTGTGGTAAGTCCCCCTTCAGGTGGGACCACAAGGGATTCTGCCTCTCCAATTTCCTTTCTGTCCTAAAGAAAGTGCTTGTAAAATACCCGTCTTCAATGCATCAATCACATATAAAAGGTTTTCATAAAATAACATTCTTGCGCAAACCATATACCCTTGTGAAATCCCATATTCCACTAATTCCCTTTCTTTTTACATGAAATTACCCAATATTTCTATTAACTCCTTTATAGGACTGTAAGGGTTTTTTTCCCAAATCATCATTTTTGAGGCCTTCGCACATAAAACAACAACATATTGTGTTTAACTTCTCTATGGAGCCCTCCAAGCTTATGGGTTGTGATCTTATGGTCCCTCGTGTGGTGTATCATGTTGCGATGCTTTAACTAATTCTTCTTCAAATAGGTATGATAATTTCTATGTTTTATCATATAGGAAAACTAACATGGACCCCTCAACTGACCACTCATCCACCTCTCTCTCTCTCTCTTTGGGAATTTCTTGTGTTTTTTATTTAAAAATGGTTAATGGGAACCAGTCATGTAATTCTATGAGATATATGGGTATTCCTCCCCATCAGGGTTGCTGGAAATTAAACTGCAAATCACCATTATCCTCAACACATGATTTTAAACCATTGTGTCATCCCGTGCAAAGGAAATGGGGTGTTGCCCCTCAGGAATTCTCCATACCAACTCATCTCCCTGAGTGTGAGATCATCCTCACCATCATAGCAGGGAATTATATCCTTCTAATGAAAAACAATATAATCTTTGGGTTTCCATCCTATAGTAATCCACAATCACCATTTCCCAGGGCCATTAACCATGCGTAATCCCCTCTCCATCCCTTGCTAAATAATATTTTTCTCCGCGACCATCTGGTCTATTTTTTCTCTTTTTTCTGACACTGATCGTGAATCACATGGGATTAGAGGATAGTAGTGACTATAACACCATTACCCAGTCATCCAACCTAGATTAATCCACAACATTCACTTTCATGGTTCACTAACCATGTGTATGCACTAGAACTTCAATCTATGTGGTCTTTGACCCCTTTTTATTATATAGATTTTTAGGAAACCTCCCTGAGGTTCAGGCTCAACGCCATCATATTCATGTTTATTCACCTTCATCCTTACCATATAATGTTAAAATTATTGGGATTGAAGAATTGTCTGGACTTTGATCCATGTAATCTAGATAGGGTACATAGGAATACTCCCTATGGTTCATGTACTCTCGTCTATTCCCAAGCTAGTTTTCCCTCTTGTAATTATGTCTTTGGAAGATCATTCCCTTTTCTGAAGGTTAAATTTCGTTCAATCTCTCTATCCATGCACTGTATTCTCATAATTCACCTCCTTAGTTGTATCATCACACAACCCATAACTATGTGGTATTTGATCCCTATTATATATACATGGTACATAAGAAGACTCCCTATGGTTCAAGCCCAACAACCCCTCACACTCCATCCATTCCACCCATTCAATTTCAACACATACTCTATTTCCATCTCGATTCTTACCCAGGATGCCACATATTGGTGGGATCACAATATTCACATCATAATTGCTCCTAGAATTACTTGGGTTGATTATAATTCTAAATCCCCACACAACCAAAATTAATCCAACCAAGGGTGATCCTCTTGTGAGGGGTAGCTAGCTAGGTGCAATCCCCAAATCACCCCTTCGATCTACATGGGATTTGGTCCCTACAATTTACACATGGTACGTAGAAATCCTACCCAAGGTTCAATCCCATCTAATAGTAAACCATGGTGTCCCCCTTGTCGGGGCATTCCATCCTATTATTTCTTATCTGGTGTCCATATTTGCCTTCGTGGTGGGAAATATTCCATTCAGGGGACACACCACTCAAAGGTTTGTCCCTTTTGTGAATATTGATCAATCCATCTGGAAAACCATTAAGGTGATCCCTCATAGGGGTTCATCTACCTGATCCCCCTTCTCAAGTGTATTGATCAACCAATTCTATCTCTACAAGATGTTAACACATGACCCTCTATCTCTAAAAGACGTTAAAATCACGTAATATGTTGTATTAAACATCGGTTTTTTGAGTAGAACCTCAAAATGAATTACATTTTCATAAGATACCCCATAATCGTTGTGGGATACCTTATATTTCTATTCTCTTGAGAATACCTCATATGTTGAATAATACAGGTGACCAATGTTACAACGTCGAGTCATGCCACTGATTCCCAATGTGACTAATTCCCCAACTGAATGTCGTTTCCCTGAATCAACCGTTCGGAATTTCCAATCAGAAGTAGTGTAATTATCCAGAATCCACAAAGATATGGCATTGGGAAAGAGTTTAAAAAAAAAATTCTTAAATCTATAAGAGAGACCAATACTATGTTACAAATTCTATGGAGGAATCCATGATATGAGGAAGAGAAATACCATCCTCCTATTTAGATCAAGGACCCTACATCTATAAAGAAGTGATGAATGTATCCCACCTTCAGAAAGCGGGAATGCATGGAAAAAAATGTGATGCTATCATGCAGCGATGCACTCAGGTAGACGTTCCCCATTGGATATCATCTAAAACAATTGATAAGAACATCCTTTAGAACTAGGTCGATATCCATAGGAACACAAGACAATATTAAAGATCCCAAACTGCCTGACAAATATTTAGGAAGATACAATTCCATACACACTCTCATAACATAGACCCCCACCCCCCGACTTATAAAACATTAAAGTATATCATTGTGATTTGGTTTGGATTTTCATGATGATTGGCGACATGAACCATAGATTTGGTGAACCAATTACCACAGTTGGGGTTAGGAGGGTTGGGGAAAAGAAATTTTCCCACTATCAGAGTTGTGGAACTAAGTTTACCAAAAACTCAACAACGTTGGTGTCCCCAACATTTTAGGTCCCTAACTAAACACTGATTCATTAAATCATAAGAAGCACACCAATTCTGAAAAAAATCCATGTTTTGAAATATGAGATGGAAAACAAGGAGGATCACATTTACAAAACTAGATGATTATGAATTTACAAAAATGGAATCTATATTAAGAATATGATATCCCAATGTATATAAAACATCTTCCCCTATTCCAAATAGAATAACCAATAACCATTCACAACATCCAAAAAAATAAAACATTAGGAACAAACGATACTCTAAAAAGATTCCACATCAATACCATTCTTATATAAATACGTTGGGGTACATTGAAGGGATGGGTTTTCCTCCACGTCACTTCCTGGAAACACCTCAGAAAACCATTATAGATATCTAATGTGTCCCAATGTACAATATGTCTTTGATGCTTCTGGACACGACGACCTCTTGGGCCCCACATTCCAACACTGATGACATGTAACAATACAAAATTTTATCAATGTAATATTAATTCATATAATTATTTCATAAAACATATTAAACACATATAGAACCTAAAAAAATTATTTTCACAAATTAAGAATAAAATAAGTGACATTTATTGAAATTAATGAATCAATAATGATAGAATAGTAACCTAGCCAATGGTATAGTAATATAAACATTTTGAATATGAATAATTACATTAAAATACAAACCTTTACTATTGAATAGTAAATTAAATTTCTGTATTTTATAAATAAAAGTATGATATATTTATATCATGGAAAAAGTAAATACATATTTTATAAATGATAAATTAAGTGTTCATATTTTTGTAAAATGTTGAGGTTTATTTTAAATTTTACAATTAGTATAATGATTCAAAAGAAAATTTATTTTCATAAAACATATTCATAAATTCAAAAAAAAAATTATAATAATTTTATGATAATTTTATGAGACCTTAATTAATTTTACAAAGGGTAGAAAAATAGATTATAATATTAAAATCGATGTTTTTCAAATAAATGATTATTTTATATAAAAATTAAAATTTTTATATTTAAAAATTTTATTTCATATAATGGGGTCCATTTTTGAAATCTAATGTTTGATAAATGGTCATAGTAAATTTTTGGGATTTTTCTATAATAGTTGATTTTTTGTAAATAGTGAAATATAGAAATTTATGATATAAGAAAAATATATGATTTTTTAATTCATGGATGATTTATGGATGGTTTGAGAACCATTATGTTGAACTATAATACCCTAGTTACTATATTTAGTCACGATAATCAACATTATTGATAGTCTTAATCCAAAATAATAAACAAATGAATAAAATAATTAAAAAACACCCTTATCCTCCCTCATAAATACCATCCTCACCACCTCTTATACTCACACATTATAATAATTTTATATTGAATAAATGTTTACCAATTAAATCTCCAAGCCTTTTCTCCACATATAAGATCTTCTAGTATCAAAAAAATACCAACTCCAAGTACCATAAGGAGGTTCTCAAAGAGTCAACATTCAAGAGGAAAAATCCTCAAAACTTCTCTTTTAATTTATTTTCATTTCTTATCCTCTCCTCACTTCCTCTTATAAAAAGTGAGATGATGAATAATTTATCATATATATATATATATATATTTATTTTTTAAGGAATATCCATTTTTAAATCTATTCTCCCCATATTTTATTATAAAAAATTAAAACATCGGCAGTGATGAGTCGATTCACTGCCTTCATGGACATTGTGTTTTTTTACATTACCTTTTTCAAGACTTGTCATAAAACCACTATTATGGTTATAATTGATTTTAATATACCTAAAAAATTTCGATGTTCTACAACTAATTTATAAATATAATAATAAATAAAATGGAACTTGTCTACGATCGTCGTAAAAACCGTCCAAATAAAAAAATATTTATTCAATTGTTTATTACTAAAAAGTAATCTTCATATCAGAAATAAAATGATATATAAAATCATGTAAACTTCTTCAAGTTCATTAATGAAATATAATTTCAATTCTTGGAAATTATTCTCAATTTACCTGAACTTCCATACTTTTATATAAGATAACATATCATGAAAACCATGAATATGAAAAATACTAGAATAATGAAATTTAACTATTTAACACATAAAAATTCACATAAATGAAAATAAAAAAAATTATAATAATTCATATAAAATTATAATTGGTTATTAATTATTTAATTAACGAATCTAATTTGATTATTTAAGGTTTTATGTTCATGTGCAGAACTCTTTTGGACATAATGTATGAGGATTCTCCAACCCAACTCCATTTCATTATGTTATAACTTTTTCATACCAAATATTAGTATGGATATTACATTAATGTTTTTAAATATAATTTCATTATTATAAAATTTTATTTTATAGGATATACATGTTACCACAATGTTTTTCATAGAAAATAATAAAATTTTCCAAAATAAATATTCTTTCCAAAACACATCCTACCTCCTCTAGAGATGGTTTATTCATCAATAATGAATGATGATTGTTATACCAAATGTTTTTTTCTAATATTTCATTTGGGAACCCAAAAGTTTATTCAATAATACATTATTTATATAATCTTTATGAATCCCATTCCTTTCTATAGGACATTTTATGACTATGATTTTCATAATTTCTATGTGGCATGCATGATTATGTAAATGTTATAATGTGATGGGTGTTCCTAGAATTAGATATCCCCACGATTAAATGGTTACTATGATGTATCTCATGAATTTTTTATTATTATTCATGAAACTGATAATATATTTCTTCTTAAGGATGTTTTTACGATTATGATTATATGTTATGTGTGAACATGTTGTAAGATTTGTTCAGAACTATGTGTGGTATTTGACCACTAAGACATGATATTTAATTTCATGACACATTATATGCCATTATCAATGTTTCCAATATGACGTCGATAATGATATCAATCATATGTTATGATGATGATGAATACTCTCACTCAATTTATATTTTTTTATGTCCCTTATTCACCCTTTTATTGGAATTATATCTCACCCATTTCTTTTATTATTATCCTCATGTGACTAAATTTAATAATGATACCGTGATATTTTTATAGATAAATAAGATGATTTTAAAAAAATATTTAAGTTTTATTATGAAAAAGTTATGTATGTTCATATTTTTCTCAAGACACAAAACCTTTGGGTATTAGTTTTATAAGAAAAATATGTTTATTATCATTAAAATGATGTAGTAGTATTATAAAAAATAATAAAAACTATATTGGGAATATGAAAAGGGTTTATTTAATATTTGAATTAGGATTAGATAATGATAGTGAAAACCCTTCAGATAAGACTAAGTATATGAAAACATCCACGAAGCGTTGTTTTAGAAAACTTCTAAACATAGGCACACCATATGATATAAATTTAGAGTTAATTATTTAAAATATTAAATTACTTATTCGTGATTTATTTACATACCATTTCTTTAAAACATTTTTCTTTTATAAAATGGTTGGAACTAGGAGAAAGTAGTCCAATGAATCATGGGAGAGACAATTCAACAATATCCTGACTGACATACCCAATTCTATGGGAGGTGGAGTTCAAATCATTATATAGATTATTACCTAGTTGTCTCAGGATTTGAACAATAACCCTAATTAGGTAGAACATCCACCATCTCCCAATAAGGATCAAATATCCATTGATTATTTTATTTAGAAACAACCACCAATATTTATTGGTTATTTAAATCTACATGTTGTAGAATAGTGTGTTAACTCAAGAGAGAAGGTATTTTCTATGATCCATTATTATTAGATGGAGAAGGTGAGGTGTCCATTAATCATTTAGATGGATTGTCTGATTGATGGTTGTAATTGACAAAGAACACCAAGATTAATGATAAAATAGAATTGATAGTGTGGGAAGACATTATTAAAATATATCTTAATATGTACGTCACCTAAACTCTTTATATAAATATTGAGAGAGAATTCATAGATCTGAAGAAAAAGGAAGGTGAATCTATCATGGGTAACAAATATAAAATCAAAATACTTGCATTATACACATAGATTTTTGTTATCAACAGTGATAGAAAAATTGAAAGATTCTTTAGTGGTTTAAAATCAAACATTCGAAATGATCTTGTGATCTGAGACTTTCTGAGTTATGAAGAATTGGTTCGATGTTCTCCGAAAGTAGACATGGAGATCATAGGATGGTCCAAGTTTTATGGAGATAAGAATAGTGAAATGGAGTTCCATGCCGGTGGGTCAAATGGTAATGGAGGAAAGAGGATCAAATAACCTAAACTTCAAAAATGTGTGAAGAATAATTATGGTAACATCATCAAAGGGATGATGAAATGATTCAAGAATCAGAAATATGGAAATCAATATCATTATTGTCAAAGATACATAAAAAATCTAGCTAACATTATGGAGTCTAGGAGGAAACCTACTAATATTCCACATATAGTGTAATGCTATAATTATAGGGTGAAAGGGTACTATGAATGTTAGTGCGCTAAACCTCAATTACCTGAGGGTAATAATCATCAAAACCCAAAAAAAAATATAAAGGATCATGGGAAATATTATATAATCACAACTAATGAAGTGTAGGAATAATATAAAGTAATACAAGTAACCCTTCCTTTTCACTCAAGAAAAGAAAAACTCATATTTTATTATGGTTTTACATGTCACATTATATCCTACTTGTTTTTTAAAACTATTGAGTCAACGAAACAATAAATTGATGTATATATATCAATAAAAACACATAGTGGTGACATCATTTCGACCCAAGCATTATAATTTTCTCATTCTGTTGTATGTGGGAGGATTCTTCCAATTAATCTCATAATACTTATCTATTTGTAATTCAAAGCTATACTTGGATAAGATTGGATCTTGTTATTTATTGAAGACATAAAATGTCCTGAATATGAAATATATTTTCATATTTTGATCCATCACATTCTTCTCTATATTTTCAAGTAAGATCATGAATATCCTTTGGAATGTCCCTCAATGGTGTGGGTGTTGATACCCTATGAATAATCATATATGGAAAAAATGGTTTTGATGAAAGAAACCATCCAACATGAAGAAATTACCATTATTAGGGAATACACTAATGTATTTTTTGAAGAATTTTATATAATTCCCCCAAATCATGAAGTATATTTATAAATAGAACTTATACCAGGTTCCACTCCAATATTAGTATTCCCCAATAGGATGCACCTCATCTAACTCAAGGGTTTAATGATATAACTGGAAGAGCATTTGGAAAAAGGGTTCATACACCCTAATGCATCACCTTAGGGTGTGTCAATACTCTTTGTTAAGAAAAAGTATGGATTAATGCACCAATGTATTGGTTATTGGGAGCTCAATAAAATCACAATAATGAAAAAATATCCTATTATAAGGATTGATGGCTTGTTCGATCAACTATATGAGATCTAAACTTCTCAAAGGTGGATCTTTTTTCTGGATATCATCAACTTAAGGTGAATAAGGATGATATTAAGAGTCGTCTTTGCACTAAAAGGTATTGGAATTATGTGTTCCTAGTGATTCCCTTTGGACTTTCCAATGACACTAAAATATTAATGTATTTGATGAATATAGATTTTAGAGACTACCTTGTGAATTTTTTTTTACTGTTTGTAGATGATATTATCATATACTCTAAGATAATATGGGAGCAGAAATAAAAACTTTGGTTTTTGATGGAAACATCATGAGGAGGATTTTCACCAAGTTAGCAAGTGTGAATCTTGGATGTAACAGGTCACATTATTGGGTCATGTGATCACAATTGAGGGATTTTATGTGGGCCCTTAAAAAACAATGGAAATTGGGAGAAGTCACAAAAACACCATTCTCATGGAAATATGCAGTTATTTTTCTATAGAAAGTAATACAATTTTTTTTATGAAATTACTCATGGTTTTCTATCCCTTATAAAAAGTTAATACAGAATGGGGTAATGAATTTATGGATGGATGAATGTGGGGAAATGATTGAGGAGCTCAAGAAGAGGCTAATTACAACACATATACTCAAACTACCAATAGGGGGAGAAGTTGTTTTGATATAAATTGATGCATAAATTAATGGATTGGATTATTTACTCATTTAGTATGATAATGTGATAGCCTATACCACACATTAGTTGAATATTCATGAGTATAACTATCTGACGCATGATCTAGATATAACATCTATGATTTTTGCTATAAAAATTTAGAGGCACAACCATTATGGAGAGAAGTGTGAAATGTTAACTGATAACAAGAGTCTAATGTATATATTCATGTAGTATGACCTCAACATGAGTCATATGAGATAGTTAGAGCTATTGAAGGACTATTATTTATCTAATCATTACTATATAGGAATGGTGAATAAAATAGTTAATGTTAATAGTAGAAAATAACATTATACTCTATCCATGATGCAGATTTATAAGGAAACCATATTTATGGATATGAAATGAATGTATTTTAAAATCATAATATCATGGAATACATCCTACATTTCCAAAATAATTTCTCAAACATCTATCGTAGAGATAGTCAACGAGGAAGAATGTTATTATATCAAGCATTAAAAATTGGTGCAATTAGTAATGGAATGGAATCAACCAGAGTTCCATCTTAATGATGATGGTGTGATTCAATATAGAACAAGGCTTTTTGTTCCTTAATCGCCTAAGATAAAGAAGGATAAATTTGATGATGCACATAAATCATTTTATCCCATCATCTTAGTTGTACCAAGATATACTGTGAACATGGAGAACACTTTTGGTGGTATAATAGGAAGATAGATATTATGGAATATATCTCAAGGTATTTGGTATGTAATCAACTTAAAGTAGAAAGAGAAAATCTCACAGGGATGATGAAACCATTTAATATACCCATTTGGAAATAGGATAATATCATTATTTATTTTCTCACTGGTCTCCCAAAGATATCTAAAGAATATAATGCGATATGGTTTGTGGTAGATTGAATCACCAAGACTTCCCAGTTTATTACTATTCATTAATATTTATCACTTGTAAAAAATTCCATGATGTATGTGAAAAGGTTGTGAGGATTTCTGGTGTTCTAATTTAAATCAAATCAGATTATGATACATGGGTCATATAAAAATTATGGATAAGTATTAAATATGATTTGAGTACTCAATTTAATTTCATCATGACCTACCACCCAGAAACTTATGGATTGTTTGAACATAAAATTAAGATGCTCGACGACATGATGAGTTCCTGCTCAATGGAATTAATAAATAATGGGATCAACATCTATCATTAATTGAGTTCTCAAATAATTACATCTTCCACATGAGTATTAAGATTTAACCATATAAAGAGCTATTTGAGAAGCTTTGTATAATGATATCTTTTTGGGATGAAATTTGTGAAAAAATATCCTTAGACCTAATCTTGTACAAGAGATGAATGATAATGTTTAATTGATTTAACAACATTTAAATGCTACTTAGATTTGGAAGGAGACTCATATTGAACACATTCAAAGGGATTTAGAGTTTTAAATTGGAAACAAAGTATTCCTTAGAATATCACCATGGAAGAGAGTCATAATGTTTGCAATTAATGAGATGAGTATCCTGAAGTACATTGAAACCTTTTAGATTCATAATCATATAAGATCAACATTGTACATGCTTTACCTTCCACCATCCTTGTCTCAAGTCCTTGATGTATTCCACTTATTCCTCCTTAAAAATTCCATACCTTATCCCTAACATATACCAATCAATGTTGTGGTACAGCTAGAAGATGGTATATCATAAAATGAGTAGTCAATAAGGATTTTGGACTATAAAGACAAGTTTCTATGCAACAAGACCACCCACCTGGTCAAGGTACTATAGAGAAACCATAAGTATGAAGTGGTGAGAGGGGATCCATTGGAAATGATAAAGGATAATAACCCTCACTTGTTTTAATCTTAGTGTGTAAAATAAAATTTTGGGGATGAAATTTTAAAATAGTGGAAGAATGGAATGACTAACACATTTATCAGTGGAATTATCCTTTATATTATTATGTCATAAAACACATGAATCACCTATAAAACCTTATAAAAACATTATTTTCATAAATGGAGAGTAAAATTAGTGATATTTATAGAAATGAAGGAACCCATACTAATGGAATAGTAACCTGACCTTTGGAATAATATTATGACCATTTGGAATAGTAATATTTCCATTATAGTGGTAACCTCACCTATGAAAGTATTAATAAAATTTATCTGTCTTATAAATGAAAATATGATAAATTTATATGATTTTATAAGTAAATAAATGTTTTAAAATTGATAAATTTTTCCTTGGTATTTTTGTAAAACAAAAATGTTCATTTAAAATTTTAAAAATAAAATAACGATTTAAAAAAATCAAAAATATATTAAAAAATTAATATTTTTTTGTATTATAATTTTATGATATTTTTATGAGATAGTGATTAATATTATGAAGGGTTTATTTATTATAATATTAGAAATTTGTTTTTTTAAATAAATGATTATTTTATAAAAAATTAAAATTCTCATATTTAGAAAATTATTTTAATTAAATGGATTTCATTTTTAACATCAACACATAAAAAAGTGGTCAGTTTTATTATTTTATATTTTTCTAAAATAGTTGAATTTTTTGTGAATAGAAAAATATGGAAATTTTTGATATAAGCTAAATACAAGAATTTTTGAATCGTGGGAGATGTATGGTTGATGTAACCACCATTATCTAAAACATATACTTCCCTCTTTACTATATTTAGTCATGTGAATCAACAATATTTATAGTCTTGATCCAAAATAATAATTAAATTAATAAAATAATAAAAAAAGACACATCTCCCCCCATAAAAATAACACCTCTTATCCTCACAACTTCTAAGCAGTTTATCATATCTTAATTTTTCTAAATTCTATTTCCAAGCCTCTTCCCCACATCTCTGTGTTGTGGGTCTCAATAAAATACCAAATCCATGTGCCTTATAGAGGTTCTCAAGGAGAGTACATTGAAGATGTAAATTACTCAATCCTTCTCTTTTAGTTTTTTTTTCATTTCTTATCCTCTCATCACCCTCTTATAAAAAGTGGTTGGATAACTCTAGTATAATATACATACTATAATTATATTTTTTTAATTAAATGTCCATCCTCTAATATCTTTTATCCTCTTTTTATTTGAGAAAATGAAAACATCATTTGTGATGTGTCAATAAACCGCCTTCAGGGATGAAGAGTTTTATTTTTTCATTACCGCTTTCAAGGATAGTCATAAACAATAGTTATGGTTAAAATATATTTTAATATGAATATTATAACCTGTTTGATTTTATGAAACTAATAATAGACATCATATTAAATAAAATTAAAGTGGTTCGTTATCGTCGTAAACACCGAAAAAATAAACTAAATATTTTTTATTATCATTTTATCTCATGATCATCCACATATCAGAACAAAAATGATATTTAAGACCATTTAAACTTATTTAAATAAAATCATAAAGTATAATTTAAATTTGGGAGAATTATTATCATTTTATAATAACTTACATACTTATATACTACTGAACTGATCCTAAAAACATAGAAAATGAACACACTAGAAATGATGAAATTAATATTTATAACTCCTAACATTAGCCATAAATGATTTTAATAGAATTATAATAATTCAAATAAATTTATAATTGGTTATGAACTAATTAATCACTGAATAAATTTTTTTCATACAGGATTTTAAGTGCAAATACAGAATACTTTTGGACATAAGGTATGGGGATTCTCGAACCCAACTCCCATTCTTAGAGTGATAACTCATTCATGCCTAATTTTAGTATGTATATTCCTTTATTATTCCTAAATTATAATTTCACTATATTCCAACTTTATTTTCAAGAATTTACATGATTTCAAAAAAAATTATGAAAAATATAAATATTTTTCAAAATAAATATTCCTTCCAAAACATATCTAGACTCTTCATAAGAATGATTCTTTTTCACTCAAAAATGATGATTCATATACAAAACATGTTTTTACATTTTCATTTGGGAACCCCCATGTTCATTAAATAATGTATTCTCCATGAAATCTTTATGAATCCCATTTATTTTCTTGTGTTGATATTTACTATAATTTTTATAATTTCTATGTAGCGTGCACGATTATGAGAATATTATAATGTGATGGGTACAACCGAAATTATATAGCCTTCCAATACCATAGGTAATATGGTGTATCTCATTATATAATGTGTGTGAACATAATGATATGTTTTTTCACAATTATTATTTTATGATTGTGAACATATGTTATGCATGAAGACGATTCTTGATTTTTTGAAAAATATGTATTGAATTTGACCAATATGATGTGATGTTTCATTTTTATGAATTAACACATTTGTTGAATTTATCCAATGTTTCTATTATTATTTTTATAATTATTCCATTCTTATGTTATGATGATAGTTTTTATTCTCACCCATGCTATATTGTTTCATGTCTATTATTCATCCACTTACTAGTCTTTTTATTACCCATTTCTGGGATGTATATACCAAAGGGACTATATGATATAAGTATAAAATGAGAACTATAATGAAAATTAAGCAGATTTTGAATCATCGTTTATGATTTATGATGATATTTTTTTGTATGTACCTACTTTTCCCAAGACACTGTACCTGTGAATATGGGTTTTGAAATACTATTATGTTATTTGTATTTAAAATGATTTAATAGTGTGTCAGAAAATAGTGGGTCAATTTCTAAGACACACATTGCTTACTTTATACTAGTTCTTGTTAAAAGAAACTTGATGGACACATAATACACCTTCCAAACCAGCCAGACGTAACTCTCATTCCATTACCTTTTCTTGTGCCACACTTCTACTCCCTAGGATATGCGATACATCCACCATATCTTGCACTATAGATAGACCATCCTCGATCTAAAAAGCCTACCTCAATAATTTTTCATATGTGTTGAGGAAGGATAAAAATACTTGAATCTATTCTAGATAAAGGTCATTTTTAATGAATCAGGCATTCAAGGATTCATCTTCAACAAGCTATGGGAATTACAAAACCAAATTGATAAAAATCTTAGAATACTCAAAAAAATAGTCTCCTTATTTATGATGGCACAAATCCATCTCCTTCCAAAAATTCATGAATTTGGGGAAATAATAACATATGGAAAAGGAATTGAATGTTTCCCATGAATGGACCTTCTATGTGTTGGAAAAGTAAAAAATTATTCCACAACTTATATCCTGATCCTTTCAGTATAAGGATTGGGAATATCAACTTAAGATACTCAGGGAGCTCATTATGGATGAAAATATCCTCAATTATTTACAACCTTTTTTATCATTCCTAGTATCTACATTCTTAATTAAATTAGGAGTGTTCAACTATTGGAACATTAAATCAAAATCTAATTATGAAGATTCATCGGGTTCCATATTCAGAACAAACTAAATAACTATGGAAAGACTTGATCTACTGTGAAGAAGACACTGGGAGAACCAACCAAAAATTCATTTCAAGATCCCATCAAAATCTATGGAGGCATACCCTAGTATAATGAAAAAAAATAATAAATCAAAAAACACCCAAACCAAAACTCCACATCTCAATAATAAATCAAAAACCGAAAATCAATCAAAATTCCAATACAATATCCAAGGTAACAAAACCATGTAATATAAACATGTCTCGAAAAATAAAATATAAAATAAAATAATCACTCCACACCCAATATATAAAGAATTATATCCCCTAATTGAAAACCCTTTTTATAAAAAATTAATGCCTTACCAACTAAACACTTACAATTGGAACTCGCTAAAGCCTAACATATACATACAATCCTACCAGCCCAAGAACACCTCCACAAATACCACCACCCATCCATATATGTGAATGTTCAGAATATTACCAATGGTTAAAGAAAGAAATTATTTGTCCTAAAACAATACCATTTTAATTTTAAAGAACATAATTTTTTCCATTTCTTAGAAATAAATTATTATAATAGACATCATTTCATAAATCCAAAAGAAATCCTCTAAACCAATCCCATCCCAAACCATTCTAAAAAATAGAAATGTGACTATCAACATGTCAAAAATTACAAAACACTAAAATACGACTGCCACACAAGGCTTGGACACACAGTTTGATAGGTCGTGTACCATTCTTGGGAGCATACTAGAGGTCCATAGAGGTCATTTAAATTTCTACACATGGATTGATATACAATGAACATCAACCATTAATACCTTTAAATTACTCCAAAACAACCACTCCAAGACACAGAGTTTCTTAAAATAACCCAAAAAATTGACAAAGAAAAACAACCCCCACCATAAAAAACCAAAAACCTCGAAGAAATCGAAGATTGAAGCACAAATTTTGATGCATAACAATCATGGACCACCCTATTAATTTATGAATAACTCAAAATAGTTGGTGATATAGCACCGAACATTGTATGACAACTAGAAATATGAATATCATATCTCTATGCTATAAACTATCCCAAAATAACAAGTGATTACCTCCTCTAATTTTATTTTCTCATGTATCATCCTAGGTTGACCCAAATTGGTAATCTATTCCGATCTACAACAAGGCCTGAGAGGCGTTCCCAATCCTCATAGACTATAAAATTGTGTCAAGCATCCAATGTAATAAAGTGAGAAGGATTTATACTAGGAATAAAAATAAAATAAACAAAAATGAACGAAAAATATTAGTGGAAAACAAATAAAAAATAGATCATAACTCTATATAACCTCATGGCTCACCATTAACTAAAAAACACGTATACTTCATGGGTGATTAAGGACTGAGAGGGAAACTGAAGAAAAGAAATGATAAGGAAAATATGCTTGTGAACCAAGATTCTTAGAAGGGATTCCAGGGATAAACAATTATCTATTCTGTATCTTTAATGTGAAATCCCATCATTCTATATTGGAAAATAATATATAAGAAAATAGGTTCTTATGAACTTTAATAAAAAATTTAAAAAATAATTATTTTCATGAAAAACCACTTCTCAGCCATTTTCAAAAATAAATAGTTTTCAATAATGAAAAAACTATACGTGAATTCCTCACAAAAAATTACCAATGCTAAAAAATTTGTCTCAATATAAAAAACTAAAACAAAATTTCACATTATAAATAAATAACGAAACATAAGAAATTTGTGTATGACAAAAATAGGATTCATGGTATCTCATGTGGTGGTCGAGAAGGCCTAGAACAAAACTATAAATAAAACCTCATAATAAGACATTACTGGTATTGGTTATCCATAATCACAAACTGAATACTTAGAATAACCCTCACTACCTCAGTTCAGGAGCACATCCCCGAAGTAGTGAGGTTATCATTTCAAATCCATTAGAATGTGCAAAATCTCAACTAGTTCATCACGTTTCATGTAGATCCCACCTACCTACCCATGGATTTCCATGACCATCAAAATGGGGTTAGTTTTTTCAATGCTATGACATAAATACATATCAGACATTTTTCATGAAACACAAACCTACTTCTCACTCTGATATCCCTCCATATGTGCATCCTCATTACAATTAAAGAAAAAACGTAATAAGGCATTACAATACACACATAGAATGAATCGTATTTAAGAAAGTTCTTGAAATAATTGGGGTTTTGGGTTTTTATTAACATGAGTAAATGTGATAGTCTGACCTCACCATTTTTAAAGGGAACGCTTACAAATTTTGAAAAATGGAATTTTCCAAAACCATTAAAATTACCAAAACATACCCCATTATTATGGAAATACAGACATTGATTCATAAGTATAATTATAATCTTAAGTCGTAGGTTGGAATTTACCTAAGGAATCCACAAATAAATGACCAAACCATAGAATAGTTTAATGAAGCCCGAGAAAAACACCAAATATTCATTGGTAAATACCACTCCCTATTATTAAAACCATTTGGATAATATTATAAACAATAAAAATGTAATTTTTTTAGAAAATATATTTAAAAATAGATTAAAACCCACACAATCCATGATAAGGATAGAGGGAAACATTATAAATTAAGTAAGAACCCAATTCCAAGGGTCGAAATAGTTAAATAGCATATAAAATTAATATAACAATCATACACACATTTGAAACTCCAAAAATCATGTAATTAAATATAAATGTATGTATTTAGTGAGAAAAAACCTCGAATCATAATTCACATGGTGATTGATACTCACAGTCACATCTAGGAATCCGGAATGAGAAAAAATAACAAATGAGAAACCCTAAAAGTTAAAATTATGAAATTTAAAAACCCAAAAACAAAAACCCTAGGTTTTAGGAACTGAATGAGGAAGGGAAAAAGGGAAATTAGAAGACGAATTGAGAAATATGAGAAAAGGGTGATTACCTTTGAATATCCACAAAATATATTAAATACATCACAAAACAATTCTATTGAGGATGATAGAAACCAACAGAATAGTTATGAGAGGGGATCCATGGGTTTTGAGGGTCGAGTGGGGGAGGGGAAAGGGTGATTGGGGTTAAAAATCAAGAACAGAAAAATCATAAATTTACACTATTAAGTGATATATAAAGACACACAATGTTTCCACATAGTCTTCCAAACCATGCACCATCTTCACAATAGCCTATATATGAAGAAGGAGGGAAGCAACATAGTTTATAGAGGAAGCTACATGGTTATTCACCTAGTCATGTGGACTTGATAGACCAACTATCTTGGATACTCAATTTTAAAGGGAGTGACATATGGTTTCTACTAAGCATGCACCAACCATGTGACACCCTTTTTTTAGCCTGAAAATAATCATTTCATTAAATGTTCTTGAAAAAACTGAAAGCAACCCAAATCAATATAAAATAGACAAAATAAAATTATCCTTTCAGGTTGTGTTGTGACAATTTTCCCATCCATTTGAAATTTTTACCACAATAAAGTCTCAAAATATTTAGCTAATAGAAATATGAGTTAATGAAGAACTCTACACAAATGAAATCTCAACCATTGGATGAAAAATGAATGAAGATTCAAGTCCCATATAGAACCTAAAAATATGAAATCTATATAAATGGGTATGAAAAAACTCAAAAATAAGTCTGATATCCATATGAACAACTAATGATCCTAAAGAGACTAAACTATTTGATAAAGATTAAGGGAGTTACAATTCTATACAAACTCTAAGATCATGGAAAAACCCTTCACCCAACATTGAAATCATAAAAGTATCTCATAATGGTTCTTTTGGTATTTTGATGAGAATCAATTACATGAACAATAGATTTGGTAAACCAATTACTGTGGTTATGGTTGAGTGTGGTGGGGTCAATGAATTGTACCAGCAGGAATGATGGGTAAATAAGTTTACCCTAAACTCACCAAAGTCAGTATCCCCACCATTTTACGACACTTGATAAACACTGATTCCACAATCCAAAACAAACTAAAAAATTCATAAAATAACTAATGTTTCAATAGATGAGACACAAAATAAGGAACATCACATCTCCAAAACTAAAAGATTTATAATTTCTCAAAAAGGAATATCCATTAAGAATTTGACTTTCCAAAAGATATAAAACATCTTCTCCTATTCCCGATTGAATAAAAACCCATCATGGTCAATATGAAAAAAATAAAACATTTACAACTGATGAAAATATCTTCATAGTCTGAATCTACACTGCGATTCTCCAGAAATTATTGGTGTCCATCTATGTGGTGGATCTCACTTTACATTTCATACTAATAATACATTGGAAAAATTATTATAGTTTATCCAAGAATAAACAGGTATGACAAGTCTTCAATACTTTTGAACATGATGGATTCTAGTTTCCCACCTTCCCACATTGATGGGACAACCATATCTAAATCCATGATGATTTTTGTGAGAAGATAAAGATAGTTTCATTATACCACATCTGAACATGCCAAACATAGAACTCTTCCCTTTCATTTTTCTAAATCCACCAATGTTTCTCTTAAGAAAAGTAAAAAACCCACTATATATATATGAATTACTAGAATGAACATAGTAAGAACCGCCCACCTCATTACTTCTTCATAGTTATTTGGGAAGGATGAGACCACATGAAATATTTATGTCCAAATACCCTTTTCAAATAAACAGTCTTTCAAGGCTTCATCTTTCCGAAGCTCTTGGAGATATGACACCAACATAGAAAAGCACATAGAATACACCAAAACAGGTGAATCTACATTCTTGATATGGTATAACTCCATATCCTTCTGGACCTTCATAGCTTTGGGGAAATACATTCGGCTGAACTCTCCCATGAAACATTCCCTTTCGTGTCCCTTCTATGGTTTGGACTGGTAAAAAACATTCAACACTTCCATCCTCAACCTTAAAACATAATGTTTGTGAAAAAAACCTTAAGAGACTCAGGGATCTAAATCTGAAAATGATATCCTCAAAGCTTAAAATCCATTATTTGTATTTCCCTGTGTCTGGTAGCTCGATGAAATGATGAGGGTCTGACTCTTGGAAAATTAAGAAAAAATCTAGGAATGGAGATTCACAAGGATCTATATCCAAAATAGACTAAACAACTATAGAACGACATGAACTACTGGGAACAAAAAACTAAGAGAACTAACCAAAAATGTTTTTTCTGAATCCCATCAATCTCTTTGGGGGTATTCCTTGGAAAACTGAAACACAAAACTAAATAAAACAAACCATACACAACTCCAAATATCATTCTCAAATAAAAAACCCAAAATAAATATTATTCCAACACTATATACAAGGTAACAATACCAAGGCGTGAAAATAAATCTCCCAAAACATAGAACTAAATAATCACTCAATAAACATTTTATAAAGCATTAAATCCCCTTTTTGGAAACCCTTTCAAGAAAAAAAATTCTTCAAATCTAAACACTTACTATTTTTATTCCATTAGGGATCAAATATACTTATATCCCTACCATCCCAATCACATCTCCACACATACCACCACCAATACATATATGATAGTGTTCACAAGAATACCAAATGAAAAAAAAATAAATTCTTATTTCTAAATAAATAAAATTTAATTTCCAAATACATTGTTTTTTTATTTTTTTAGAAGCCAACTATGATAAAAAAAATTACATTTTTAGACTCCAAAAGAAATAGATCAAAACTAACGCAAATCCACACCATAATAAACAACAGAAACTTGATGACAAATATGTCAAAAATGCCAAACAAATGAATAATGACTACCACACAAGGCCTGGCCACATGGTTTGGTGGACCGTGTTCCATTCATGTGAGTATACTAGAGTTTAGTAGGGGTGATTTCATAGTTTGCGCATGGAATTCATGACCATGTAGAATGATAATGAATCCCCTTGAATTCATCTAAAATACCACTGCAAGACTTTATGTTTCTCAAAATAACCCATCGATTACCAAAGAAAAACAAATCACTCTATAAAAACAAACACAGTGAATGAATATAAGAGACAAGATAGGATTTTGAGCCATCACCTTCCTAGACCACTCAGTAAATTCATGCGTCCTTATAAATAGATGGTGATCAAGAACCTACCCATAACTGACCACTATAATTCCAATAATTTAGCCTACAGACTACTGGATATCTCAAAATAATAAGGGATAACATTATTGGATACCATTATGTCACACCATAACTCAGATTAAACCCAAACTAGCCACCCGAGCCGACCAACAATAAGGCTCGAGAGGCATTCCCAATCCTCCATATTTAACAACTAGTGTTAGGCATGAAAAACACTAAAGTGGAAACAATTGTTCCCATGATTCGAAATAAATTAAACAAAACTAAAGTAAAAACTAGAATCAGGAAATAAATAAAAATAGATCATATCTTAGTGTGACCTCATGTGTTACCACTAACAAAAGAACCATGTTTATTCCATGAGAGATTTAGAACCAAGAGAGTTATTGAAGCTGGAAAATGATAAATAAAATAGGGGTGAGCCTACAGATGCTCAGTAGGAATGAAAATGATAAAAAAACCATATTACATACCATTAAACTGAAATCCAATCATGTTTGTTTAAAAATAATACATTTTAAAATAGGGTTCTGCACACATTAATACTAACAAGTCACCAATGTTCATTTTCAAGAAAATCCAATTCCCATTAGTTTTCCAAAATAATGATATTTCTTATAGGAAAAACCATTCATTAAATTCCTCACAAATAGAAACCAGTTCTATAACTGGTGACTGAATATAGTCAAAAATTATGGATGTCACATTATGAAGAATCTATGAAATAGAGAAAAGTAATAGATATGAAAATAGGTGTCATGGGAAATCAGGTGTCAGTTGAGATGGAAGATGATGAAATTATAAATACAGACACATAATCAATATATATTAGTACTAGTTATCCATAATCACTAATTAACCACCTGTCATCACCCATAATGGCTCAATGCAGGTAGCATACCAAATGTATTCAGGTTACCAACTTATAGCCACTAACAAGTGCGTAATCTCAACCAGTACAGCATGTGCACCCATATATGACCTAACAACCCAAGGCTTTTAATGACCATTAAAAGAAGGTGGGTTTTTTAATTCTATGAAATATATGTATATATATATCAAATATCTTTCAACAAACACAAATAAACATCTAAAATTCAATAACCCTCTTTAATTTCTTCCCCATTCCAATTCAAACAAACAAGGAATATGCCTTTGAACCAAGAACATATCTTGAATCAGATGTAAAAAATGGAATTCTTTAAGAGGGGGTTTTTATTTGTTTAACATGAGTCATTTTTTCGTTTGGGCCTCTTCATTTTTAAAGTGACCATATTCAATTTAGAAAAACACAATTCCCAAAAACCTTTTAATTCTAAAACCATGCCATGTAATTGTGTCATTATTTTTACTTTCCCCAAGGACTCCCCATAGATACTACCAAACTATAAGATGTTATTATAAATCCTGGTAAAAGGTCAAAAACCCCATTAGGTAATCCCACTACAGATTATTAAATCCATTTGAAAATCATTTGAAAAATTAAGATATCTATTCATCCATTTTATTAAAACATGATTGAAACCAAATTAATTTATGATAACTATATAGGAAAATTTTAGAAAACAAGTGAGAACCTAATTTAAAGGATGTAAATAATTACATAGAATATTCATTTCATATAAAAATAAATCACACATTTTAAATTCGATGAAATCATGTAATTCATGTTAAAATCATTAACACATGGAGAAACAACCTCAAATATTGATTCACATGGTGATAGAAACACATAATAACCTATAATAATCCCAAAGGATAAAAAGGAACCAAGGATAACCTTAATACATTAAAAAAATAATTAAAATCAAAGAAACATGAACCCTTGGGAATAGGAACCCAGGGTCTTAGAAATACAAGATGAAAATGGAATTATAAGGAAGGAGGAGGAGGAATGAGGGGTTAACTTTCAATATCCACCACAAATGTTAAATAAATTTGAAAATTTCATCATGGTGGTGGAGAGGAACCAATTAGAGAGGCATGGTAGGGGATATGTGGGTACTCAGGGTTGAGTGGGGGATGAGAAGGGGTGATGTGGGTTAAAAATTGATATTTGAAAGGTGGTAAAATACCACTTTTATGTGATATGTAATGACTCATGGTTGAGTCACGTGGTTTCTCCGTATTATCTGCTAGACTATACAACAACCGTGCTATAGTCGTTCTTTAAAGGATGAGTGAAACTACATGATTTGTTTGGGGAAAACCATGCAGCTGTGTGCCTAGATATGTAGCCTTGACAGAACCATTGTCTTGGCTACACAGTTTGAAAAGGGATGCCTCATGGCTTCTACTAACCATGTGCTAACCACATGCCACCCTTTTCTCAGATCAATAAATAATCTTTCTCCAAAAACATATGTTTAAACTTAATGAATCCAATATGGTAAATAATTAAACAAGATTAAAGGGTCATGTCAAGATAGTGTTTGAAATTATACACAAGTGGTGGCATTCATTGAAGAATCCACATATTCCCTCAGATCACTCATTGGTGCTCCTACTCAGGTTAAGCCAAATACCTAAAAAGGGTCTTCCTATGTGGAATCATATATAGTATCCTTCTATTTATCCCACCCATATCTAATAAATACACTGTGTTTACTTCACCATCACATGTCGTGTAACGTCGTTTCCTTATTTTCTAAGAAACTATTATTTAAACCTGAATAAAATAAGGTTACAAGGCATGTGTATCAATATACACATAGTGATCCATTCTATTTAGTGTATATTATAATAGTTTTCTTTTGTAAATAAAAAATAATTATGTCAATAAATAGGAATGAATCCAATTTTGATGGAAATTCCATTGGAATGTATCCTAGCCATCACTGGTTTGAATCCCTTAACACTGTACTTTGGGAAATATTCATTAATTTTGACCCCATATTGTATTAAACATCATGTTTTATGTTTTCATAATTAATAAAACCATTTCAGAATAAAATAAAATAGATGGTGGGTTTGAATCTGCTGGCATGGTCATATTCCAGGGTCTAAAATACCTAGGTTGAAGTCCTTCTAGCTGACTCAATTCCATTCTCATTATTCAAATAAAACCAAAAATATTGTATTTCAATATATAGAATGTGTTATATATAATTTATTTAAATAAATATTAAAAAAAATTTACGAAATAAGAATTCACTAGATGATGATGTGGGATTATTGGTAGAGCTGTTACCAATTGTCTAAAAGACCCAGGTTTGAACTCTCCTAATCTCCCCACATCATCTGCAATTTAAAATTAAATAGAACCAAACACTATGAATTCTTCATTTCACCATGTATTTTTCAATCTATTTATAAATTTTCAAAAAAATAATAAGACTTAGGGCACTATAAGATTATGTCCAGTGGATGAGGGTAGCCACCTAGATCAAAATTTTCACCAGTTGAAATCTCTCCCCAATCTATAGATTGATGTTTGGAGTTCTATTTTTCAGTTTTTATAACACGTTATGTGAATTGTTCTGGTACACTATGCGTGTAGTTTTATTTTTTTATATGTATTTATATATTTTTACATAATTGTTAATAATAATTAATAAATAGTTTATAATAATAACCACATATATTAAATATTAATATATCTCTATATTAAATATTACACCATGTGTACCATGTTATACATGATGTGTGTCATGGTTATAAGATTATAAATCCCTATTAAAGAATTTGACCATGCATATCCCCATTTCTCTATTACAAACTGTATAAAGCTCGACACTCCTTGTTGAATCGTCCATTTCATAGTGATTTAGGTCCATATTTGTTTCTCATTTCCTTCTCCAATCCATGCATGTAGCCTATTCACTCTTATTTATCATGTTTTGATAAATTTGTGGAATTTCATAGAGTTGGGTAATATTCATCCAATAATTCATAGTACATTACAACACATAATGAATATATGTCATTTAATACACACAAACAACCACATTTACTCCAATACAAATTTGGAAACAAATAGAATGTGTATTTGATACCTACTATGTAATAGTGCCTCTTCTAGGCCTAATTGATCCAGTGTAACAGTGGACAAATAGAATGCATTCCATTTCTTAGAGCATGGAGTGTGTTTTTGGTATACATCATTTACTGAATTATATATAAATGGGGAGGAAATAGTCTTGTTTATAGGTAAAATGGGTAACTTCCCTTACACATTACACATCATGTACTCTGGTAATACATGTCATGTACATTTGAAATGAAAGGTTTTCATTTTTCATTTTTTTCCTTTTCTACTTTTTTAGATTACGGATGTTGAAGATCAATTATTGGAGAAGTGTACCATTCTATCTCCCCATGGAAACCCCAACAACGAGCTATGTGGATCCCAAAACCCCAATGACCACAATGGTTCCATCACAATGAACTACACCATTTGAACCTTCTACTAAAATAAATCCATGACATCCAACACCCATATCAGATCGATCTCTTCCACATCCCTAACTCATATTTTATTATTTACATCTAGATAGTGACCAGTTGTGATGTATCTACCATTATATGATCTAGATGAGTAGACAGTTCCGAGATAAGAGTATCCTCGAAAGATTGAGACACCTAGAGGATATTGGGGATCTACTTGGGAACGCCTCTCTGATTTCCAGTAATCAGGTTAGAACACCTACATTATAAGATTTTGTTTTTAGTTTTTCTGTGATATTTTAACTTGATGGAGAAACATATCAACAGATGTTGAGAAACATGGTGACGCTAATTAGATTCCTAATTAATGAAATATTTTTCAATTTGATGATGGCATATCTTGGTTGAGGGTGAAGCTTTTACCCACCCCATATTTCTTCCCATGCCCTTCCTAAACAATTATAAGTATCCTATGTGTGGTAGGATCTCACTGGACCCAATTTATAGTATTCTCCCACATCATATAATAAAACATTAATCATTTATCCACTCCATCACTTCGTCCACTATTACTTTAGTTCAATCCTTTTTCCTCACTATGATGAAATGTGTGTTCGTTCTAGACATGACAAGGATCTTATTACATTAATAATAAAACATGATTACCATGACCTCCCCTACATTATAACCTCTCACATCCATTTCATTTTAATCAACCATAAGGGAATCCTGAAAGGTGGGATTTTATGCCACTAGAAAACAAACCATATAAGGGGATTTGAGCCCTTTGGTCCTCATTACCACTTAGATTCTTTTCATTTAATGGACTAGGTTATGATAATTCGCATGGTGATGGTCCATAATTCAGGGAACACCAATATTTTCAGGAATGATCTTACAAAAACCCCTACACCCAGATAGGATACACCGTCATCTATGTGTGATAATGACCAGATACCACCTCCACCCAAAAGCCTTCATTATCTATCCCATCCCACATCTTTTGATGACCCCTCAGCTACCACCATTCCACCAGCAGACCCATCCAGGATTCCATCTCCACCCGCACCCTAGGATGACCCATAGACTCTTCCAACATTGAATCCATTGACTACGAGATCAACACTATCAACAATTATCATGAAAATAAGGATCAATGCATTGATAGACTGACTGAAAATTATTTTTTATTTCTTTATCAAATTACTTTTAAATTAAAGTGTCAAACCCCAAGTCCATCAAAACAGCCAAATGAAATAGCCCAAAAGAACTGATCCTGCCTCTTCCCAGCAATTCATCGATATAAGGCCTCCACGAGAGCATGGAAACTCAGAAAACATTCCCGTGAAAGTGCACAAGAATGAAACTAGTGGCGAAACCACTCCCTCTCCTTCTTCCACTCTAAGTGCCATGCAGAAGTGGCAACCTTGTGCTCTAACCCTTATATAAAGAAGAACCATGAAGCATGCTAGAATCAAACACCCAAATGCACCTCGAGACACACAAGCTGAAAAATAACTTTCACATTTCCACACACATCAAGGGAGATTGAGCATCCAAGGATTAGTTAGGAAAGGTGTAAGAAAAATAATTGAAATCCAATTGAATTCTCCCTGAGTCTGTATCCCTAAAAAACTTCAAGGATATATTGGATACCTGAGAGTGTGGATCTCCACTTATTAGGTCTTCAAATGAAGAAGTCAGTTTATTCCAGACATAAATGTACTCCTCGAGCCTGATCATCACCTTAGTGATGACCCCAACCAGGATTTTGTCAAGTTTGTCAACCCAAATATATTTCTCCTCATTAAGATTCACTTCAATATTCCGGACCATCATCTCGGCAGCATCCTCGTCCGAGGCATTGAGAAATAACACCTGCTCTGTCACCTCATCATTCGAACTCAAAATCAAATCCAAGGATAGTTCAGGCTGACCATGTGGTTTTAATTGACACCTGAACTCATTGTTCGACTTAACATCCATTTTCTTTTTTGTTGAACGAGTCTTCATAGGATGTGGAAAGGAGGAATAGTACTTCCTACCCATCCTCCCCATATTGCTCCTGTTGCTCCTCAAACCTGACTCCTCTTCAGATAAACCCTAACTGTCCTCAATGAATTCTTCCTACCCACCTCTATTAGTACAATCTGGATAATCATGTCCAATGATCCAACCTTCCATATTGGGTCCATCAAGGTCCTTCCTGCAGGATTTACCTCCCACAACAAGAATAGATGATTCATCTCTCGACTCTACCTCAGCAAGTCCTTGAAACCTGTTGCTCATGATGAATGGGGTCCGGGTTGAAGAGTCTGCACCCCTTGGAAGACTGCCAGTGCCCAATCCCCCTACGTCCCCAATACTGGCCTGGAAAGGCAGCTCCATGACAGTCCCCTACAACTGAGGAGGATCACTAACCAGTCAAAGTTCCACGACCAGGGCATTCTCCTTGTCATCTAGTATCTGGACCGTGGCAATGTTACTCCCAAGTCCCAACGGAACTCCTGCCTCCTTGTTAACGATTATACAACCCTCACACTATCAATTTGGTGCGAAGGGGGGATGGAATGATCCGATTTCAGCTTACTAAAAATCAATTCCACCATTGGTAAGCCCTGATCCATCGATGACTTCTTCACATGTGAGCGTGATCGCGATTTCCACCCGGACTCTTCCATAAAAACATCTCCACGAGGTCTTGTACCGGCCGGAGCCCTCTGACCCAGAATCTATGTTTCCTCATGCACCCCTTGTGCCTTTCCCCTATCCTTGTTCCTCCTAACATCAGAGCAAGACCTCTTGTGATATCCTTCTAGAGAATGACCCAATTGCTTGCATTCTGGATAGAAGTTCGTCCAGGTTTCGTAGACGACCCGTTGCATGTATCTGTATTCCTCGACCACCGTAATCCACACTTAATCAAACGGTTCTTCTAACACATCCATTTAAATACATGAACGAGGGTAAATAGGGTGAAAAAGTCCATCTTTTCTACTATCCGAACACATATACCTACTCAACAGATTTCCTAGCATGCGTATCACAACAGGATTTTGAAATGGAAGGGGGGGGGGGGGGGTTAGGAAAGCTAACCCATGTCACCATAGATGGAGGATCTTGCTTCATATGAAGATCGAAAGACCACCGAAGAAGCATGTATCTGGAACCATTAAAACTACGAGGAGCGCCTACCTAGGCCTTGAGGAGGTATGCTTCCAATGCAATGTGTATCATGATTTGACAGCTATCGAGAAGGCCCACAGTCACCCTATCCTGCAAGTACCAAGTGCCGAAGATGAATCTGTCGAATGCATCAACTGAGGTTCATCTCTGGTGAAATCTAGAAACTAGGGTATTCTTCAAAAGATTAGACGATTCTGATAACTCTATAGTCGAAATCTGTAGGATAGGGCATCCTTCAAGAAAGTCCGGGACTTTCTGTCTGAGTGCGATTTGAGGGAAACAGGGAAGCACATCCGGATTTGAAAAAGGAATAAAATAAGAGACCACTCCGTTGAAGGACGCCGATGGTCCCTCTCCCAATAGTGGGGGAGGGACCGGCACAGTGGCTGACGTCGTCACAGGGATGAACTAGGGTTCTTAGGGAGGAGCGGTCTCGTGGTCTCAATATACTCCTTAGACTTATGATGCATTGATAGACTCGAATTAAATCTATGAGTAAATCTACAACACATGGGCCATTCATAATAACAATAACCTAATACTCACCATGTACTTTATCTATTTTCATTGGATGATGACCTTGTGGTTATTTCTTTCAATAGTTTGGCCACTACAACAATAGTCGGGGACATCAATATCTCCATCATGCCAACTCTGTAGGATAAGGTCCACACACCGACATCATCCAATATAGCCACCCCTATATAAAGGACCCCCATTTAATGAAATTTCTTCTCTTGAGATCATCCAACGAAAATTCTACCACACAATATTTCATTTAAATATAAGTATTTTGTTCTTTCTATGTGATCATTCTCATGCATGAGGAATAATTTTCACATTCCATCAACAATAACATGTACTGAATAACATAATGGGAAACTTCTTTCAATTTGATTCCACCTATCAAGGTCCCTATGAGGGGAGTATTATTTTTTAATTTTTTTCGTTAACATTATTTTGACAAGTTATTCCACTACTTATCCTTATCGTAGTCTAGTTATTTCCATACACATCATATTCTTCTAAGTGGTGTTTCAATTAGATGGACCAGTGTAGTATTACGTGTGTGGGGAGAGTCTCTCGACTACACTTATCATTTTCCCTTGTGGAATGTCAAGGATGAATCATTAATTTGATGTTGTATTTTAAAAAGTATTATTTATTGATTAATTATTATTATAAATATTAAATAAATAGGTTTTAATTTTCAAACATACATTCATATTTTAGTTTTATAGTATTTAAAAGGTATAAATTGTTGATTAATTATAATTATATTCTTAGGATTTACATAACTTCTAGAATAAGAAATATTTTATTTTCAAAACATGAATATTATTAATGACATTAAAATTACTATGGAATTTGATTGATATTTTCCACCCCTTTTGACTTTGATACACACCCTACATTAATTTTCGTTGAAACACATATAAACCAAGAACTTACTTGATATGAAGCCATATTACAAGCCCATTTATCATACCTAACCTAATTCCTTGATTATACTGCATGATTATTCATTTGAACATTAAAAAGGGAGTTCGGTGATTCATGGTATATTTTTGTGAAAATCCATGAAATTAACTATGGGGAAGAAAATATTTAATGAATCTGGGAAAAAGGTTCAAAAGAACCATTCATTATATTCCCATGCGGTCTTGTTTTATAAAAAAACATGAAAAAATCAAAATAGGGCCACATTTATTCATTATACTCCATGATTGTTTACGAACCCCCACTAGAAAGGGAAGATAATGGTTATATATAGAATTGAGATATTTTTATAGGGATTCATTTTCATTAATATTATTTATTAAATATCTTGATTTATTATCAATGAATTCATCATCATCTTTTAGCTACTATGATTATATTAACAAAATTTTCTACGTTCCCTTAGACTTAGAATAATGAAAACCATATTCAAAGACCTCAATATTTTTGTGATATAATTTATAAGTGGAAAATTATATTACATTCAAGTTTATATATAGAGTGAATATACATGAGATTGATTATAACTACTATTATATGATCTTGAGTGATGAGTGATTCATTTTCTTGGGGAGGTAAATCATAAAGTGGTATGTTTATTTATGAACTTTTTAAAAATGTAAATAAAAGTATATGAAATTGTTTAATGTAATTATATATGATGTATGATTAGAAAATATTTGATATTTAAATATTCTTTGTTCCTTTTTAAATTATATTTTATGACAATATTATTTATAAGTGTAATTAATTGAATGATTCACTTTTCAAATGTGGATTCTTTGAAATCGATGTTGATATTTTTATTGAGGGAAAGAAAATTACTAAGTTTGGTGTGGTTTGATGTTACCGATATGTGTATAATTATTCATGAATTTTATCGAGTTCAAAACCCCATTTTTACCAAATATATGTAGTTTTATGGATCAAATAATTTATTTACATGTTCATGGTGATTTTTCTAGAATTTCTATAGAAATTCACACTTTGGGATAATTCAGGATGCACTTTTCAAGAAAAAAAATATAATTTATAATAAATCATCATGTATATTGACCATAAGGGGATCGAATATCCTAAGTACATTCCCATGTTGTGTACTACACCTTACATGTTGTTCATATCATAAGATGTTCCTTGGATTCCCTTATAGAGATAGTTTTTAGATGACATCGAGGTTACATTCCTTGTATAGTGGCAGGACACACCATGTAAATACACCAACTAACTACCAATGCATAATATTCAATGGGAAGAATAGTTCACCACCTATAGGTAGACAAAACTGAGAATTGTCTAGTTGAAAAAATTACATGCTGATTACTTTTAATTACACACCATGTAACATGATTTCTATATAGAGAGAGGTTACCCTCCAAATTTAGGGTTATATCTTCATGGAGCAGGTGTTTCCTCTCCAGTAAATTAATATTTTCTTGAATCCATTAGGAGTTTATATTATCATTTCTTCTACTTTTATTGTAATTCATCTTTTCCACACTCCTACTATATTATCTATGGTAGGAATTGAGTTTCTACTCAATCCATACACTATGAACATAGCCATAAGTGGACAATATCGTTGTGTTGGAATTTTAATAAGTTTTATGTATTTTTAACTAAAAATCCTAAGAATTTTGTTTTATTGTGATATTTATCTTAAGAATCATTTAATTTATTAATCCTTTATTCACTAGTAGTGTCGAATAGGACCAAGAATGGAAATAGCCGTGAGAACTAAAGGTGTTTCAATTGGTTTATCCATGACCATTGGGTGATCCATTTCAATTAATTTAAGTAAATGATTTAAAATTGTGTTTTTATGTATTCAATCACAAATATTGGGGATTGACCTTTAAAATTACCGATAATTTTTTATTAGACCAGGAGACATAAATTTAATTGAATACCCATGCTATGGTATTTTATAAATGATCTTAAAAAATATATTATAACTTTTTTTTTATTAAAACTGATTTTATTGAATCCCTAAGAGACATATTTTCTTAGTTTTCTTCTCCCTTTTCTAACTTAAATTGTTTTCACAAATCATTTTACTCCAATATTCTCTTCTAAAAAATTGTTTATATGCATAATCAGATATTTCTCACTGACTTATGAATGAAATATCTTCTCCAATAATTAACCATGGTATTATCCTTGAATTCAAATAGATATAAAGTAAATTTTTTTACATAACTAATTGGGAACATCTCAAAATGGTCATGTCAAATTCAGGAACCATTATACGAGATTATGTGGAAAGAAACCACATGTATTTTGAGTTATGGTTGGACACTTCAGATTTATCTTTTTCATTTCTTCATTATTAACTTGGGAACCTCAACGTCACATTCATATAGATATTTATTTAGTAGGTGGTTTTCATACATTTCTTAATGAGTAATTACAGACCCATGATCTAGTGATGTCATAATATTTTCCAAAATAGTACTATCTATACATGATTGAGGAGTTCCAATAAGAGCAATACCAATTTAAACCATTTGCCGCACCCATTTATTATCTTTGGGAACCAATATATAGTAATACCAAATATGTATTATCAATGTTGGAAGGAATTACTATAGGATAGCTTGACCAAACCAAATGGTTTGGAAGAAAATGAAATTAGATAGAGAACCATTTCAAGATAATTACTAATATGTAGAATTTGGTTTAGTTTGGATCTAATTATTCATATTCATTTTTTATAGAGTAAGAATTTAATAAGGAGAACATTAATTGTTTTGAATTAAAAATTCCTACAAATCATTTTCCAATCACTAAATTTGAACATGAGAATACATCATGTGATTATATTATTGAATTTTATCAATTCATCGATTTTTAAACCATTGTTGATTTATTAAATTCTCAAGTAGACCCTTCAAATTATTTTTAAGATTTTATAATTTTTTAGTAGAAATATAAGTAGGTGGATTATGTACAAGATATATCCAACAAATAGGTCCATATTCAAAATTTTATGGCCACATAGAAAGGTATATGAATTCTTCTACCTAGACCACATTGAGGTCAAAAACATTTGTTACAAGAGTATGGTTTTGGACACATTTGGTGGTTTGCAAAGCGGAATCGAAATCCACCCTTAGATCACAGGTAGGTTCTCTTAAGAATGTCGGTCCAAATAGTTAAAACAATGGTGCTTTCTAGGATCCAACACATATAATATTCTTTTCTCTATCTACCTCCTTTCAATAAATAATAAATACACGATGTGTACATCTCCTTCACGCACTATGTTCCACACTTTACATATATTCATATAAACTACTATTTAAAAATTTATAATATAAGGTTAAATGGAATGTGTATCTATTTACAAGGAATGTAAATTTCTATTTATTTTAAATTATAATATTATTTTTTTTATAAATAAAAAAATTATTAAGTCAATAATTAGGAATGATGTTTATTTCAATGGAAAGGTTGTTGGATGTTATAAAATTCATCATCGGTTCAAATATATCCACACCCTCCATTGAAAAAGTATTAATTTTTTGTACATTATTTCATATTAAATAGTTTGTGTGATGTTTTTGTAACTAATGAAATCGTTTTAATATAATATAAATCCTATAGTGATGTTGAATAATCTTCCAGGGTCACATTCCACTATAAAAATACAACAGTTTGAGTCCTTCTTTCCAAAAAAGTTCAATAATTTTTCTAAAATAAAACATCATGTCAAGAATTTATATAGAAAACAATGTTTTTTATATCATGTGTTTACTTTAATGATTCAAAGAAATTAAAAAACTAACAATTCACCCAATGATTATTCATGTTAATTTATAGGTTTGTAACCTATTGTACAAAAGAACCATGTTTGAATTTATCCAATCTCTCCACATCATCGCAATTTTTATAAAATATAACTACACATTTTACTTTATTCCATTAAATGTATAGTGTTTAAAATAATTATAAAATATCAAAAAGATATAAAATGTATATGTACTATAAACATCGCTGTAGTGGTTGAGGGAACTCACCCAAGTCGAACTGGTCATCAGTTTGAATCTCTCCAAGACAATTGGAATGAATATTGTAATTTAATTTTTTATAGTATTTAGAACACATGATGTGAATTAATACGATATATGGAAATTATAAGTTTATAAATATATGATTTAAATAATAATTAATTAAATGTTTTTAATAGTAACCACATATTATAAATATTAATATATATGTAAAAAAATAAAAATAAATATTATACAACATTTACCATGTTATACACACTATTTTTCATGTCTATAAAAGATATAATCCTCAGTCTATCATTATTATTTTCCCCACCACATTTCTCCATTATACATTGTATGATACTCAACTCGCCTTTTCAAATTCATCCATTTTGGGGCGATTCAGCCCAAGATTTATTTTCCATTTAATACCCCAATCAAGATATGTAGTTCAATAACCCTTATTTCATACTTTTGATACATTTACGTGATCAAGGTAATGCTCGACTGAAAATACATAGTATATTGGCATGTATAAAGAGCATACATCATGAACTACGATACATGAATAAATGTTTTTTTTCAAATTTGAAAAAACGTGTGTGTGCAATCGGTGGAAGTCATGTACTAGTTCTTAAATGAGGCATTGGTGATCACATTTCACAATGGAAAAAAAGAATGCATTCCATTCCCTAAAACATGATGTGCGTGTTTATTAAAAACCATATATTTATTTATGGATAATGAGGAGAACATCGGTGTATTTTCAAAGAATATGGGACCTTCCCATACACAATACATGCTATGTACTCTTGTAATGAACATCGTGTACTTTTGAAAATAATCCATTTTATTTATTTTATTTATTTTTTTCTATTTTTTTAAACTATGCCTAATAGAGATCGATCCTAAGAGATGAAACATGTGATATCTCTTTATGATGATATGTCTACAACATATTGGGTTCATGTGGAGACACTAAGAGAGTATCCTACGACTGATATTCCATACAACCATGCATTGTCGTTCACGCTACTACCACCACTACATCCATATTCTCTATCTTTAGAAACAAAACTCAGTCCCATTATTGACTTGATATTGAGATGAATAGATCCCACAACACCAAATACTATCTTTTTTCCATCACTAAATACCATACTATTAGTGGTTTCCACTCCTATGTATCCATGATATCCAAAAAAAATAAAATCAGATCCCCATCGACATTCTAACATCATTTTTAACTACAATCACTTTGTGATTGACCTATTGTGATGTCTCTCTTGTCAGATGATTCACCTAAGTGATCATATCCTTGAAATAAGTATCATATAGAGGCCAGGATGCTATTAAGATATTATAATGCTAGTGAGGATCATCTATAAGATTTACATTATTCATGTTAGTACACTTAATTTTGTGATTTATATATTTTTTTGTTTTCTATGAAATTTGAGTTTGATGGATCATTGTATTGAGTGATGTTAAGAGACATAGTGACATTGATTAGATTAATTCTTGTTGGATTTTTTTTGAGATAATGATAGTAGAGTCTGGCCAAGGGTGCATCATTTACCCATATCCATTGAGTAAAAGCACTATTTTTACCCTTACCCACCCAAATTGCTCGTACATTCCCTCTATGTTGTTGGAGCATGCTGGACCTTATATCTTGTATGCTCACAAATCATAGTAGAAAACATCAATAATCTCCCATCACCTTTAATTCACCAAACATTATTTATGTTCCATAATTTATCCCCACTATGAGGACATGGGTGTTGTGTCGGGACATGAAATGGAGCATCTTACTTTCTTTTTCTGACATGATTCTTCTAAACACAACTACTTTGATGTCTCCAACTTCAACCCCATGTTAACCAACCATCTGGATGACCTGAATTTTGGGTGTTACACCACTATATTGGCACACTATTCCAGGGGTTTTATCAATATATCCCTCATGATCACTTAGGTACTCCTCATTTGATTGACTCTCTAATGATTATTCATATGGGACAGGTCCAGAAGAAGGGAAACATCTACTTTCTTATGCAGTATCACCCAACACCCACTGTGATAGGAGAGGAGACACATATCTCTATGAGTGATGTTGACCAGATACCACCTCCACCAATGAACCATCCATTTCCATAAATTAAAACTTCTTATAATAACCCCTCGTTTACCATTGTTCCACCTATTGTCCCATCCATGACTGGACTCCAGTCATACCCTCAGATTCTCCAACAACCTATTCCTTCTTCGATGACATCAATCACCGACTTGAAAACATTGAATATCGACTTGAAACAATATATCAATGACTTCATAGAATAAAGGGTATGTTGGGAATTCTTCTGTATCACACTTTCCTTTCCTGGTAACCAACACCTGCTGCTCAGGCCAACCCTCATCCATCTACACCAACTATTGACATTTTGGGTCATTATTTTAACGGTGTATGAACCACTCCAATAGTTGGGGACATTGATTAGTCCACCTTTCTTCCTCAGTGAGACCTGTTCCACAGACCCAAAATATCCTATATAGCAGTCTCTTCCCAACAAGACCCCTTAGACTCTAGAAATCCCTCTATTAAGGCCACTGAGTGACAATTACACCCCACTATATTTCATTTATATATATCACTATTGGTTTTTTATGTGAAGACTTGTGTGCATGAAGAATAAATTTTCCCTTCCATCAATAATCATTGTTACTTTGGCACATGATGGGTGTCTATTGGTGAATTATTTTCAATTTTAATGATCTCTATGAGGGGAGTATACTTTTTTTACAGATTTTTTTAGTTATTTTATTTATGTTGTACTTTTTCTACCACCCCCCTTGGCCTATTCTAGTTGTGTCACTACACATTATCTTATCCTACTTAGTGCGTCACATGGAGGTCTCAATGTAGTATTATGTGTTAGGGAATGTCTCTTGACAACACTGGTCATTTTACTTTTTAGAAAGTCATGAAGACATCGTTTATTAAATGATATATTTTTAAATTTCTTTTTTTTAATTATTTGTATTTAAAAATAATAAATACATAGGTGATAATTTTAAAATATACAGGAATAATTAAATTTTAAAGCATCATAAAATATTTTTTATTTAGTTTTATGTTTGGAATTAATGCAAAGATATTTGAAATTATTAGACTGGTTATTTTAATTCATGTTATGACATAATTGACCTAATTTTTATCCTAATTCCCAAGAGGTATTATAAACCCATCGTCATATTCTCTCTCATACCATATTTTTAGATATATTATTGGGATATGAATTAGTACTATCCCTTTAATGTTTTTATTTTAAAATCATGATGATTATGAATTACATTAAAATGAAAGATGAATTTGATTAATATTTTCAGCCTCATTTAAAATTGATACCACACTACATCTTATCTCTCTAAAAGCTATATAAACCATGAACTAACTTGATAAAAATACACATTATAAGAAAATTTATCCTTTATATTATAATTCTTTTTTATACTACATGATTATTAATTTGAGATTTAAAAAGTGTGATTAGTGATTCAAGGTGTTCTTTCGTGGGTGAATATGAAATAATGTGTGGGGGAGTTATTTAATTTTCATCTAGGAAAAAAAGGCTAAAAACCAACATTCCCTATATTGCAATGTGGTAATATTTTAAAAAATAAAAAATAATAAAAATATGACAACATTCATTCATTACACTCATAGATGGTTTACGAACATGAATTATTAAGGGAAGAAAATTTTAATGATGCCCATTGAGATATTTTAAAAGGTATGCATTTTCATTAAGCTTTATCATTGAATACCATTCGTTTCTAGACAATTCAGCCTCATTTTTCAGCCTTTTGGATTATTTTCATATCATTACCTACCTTCCCTTATCCTCAAAATCATCATAACCTTATTGAAATAACTTATGTAATTTTTGATTTTATTTCTATGTGGATAATTAGATTACTTAAATGCATATAGATAAATTACATATACATGATATTGAGAAAAAACCTAATTACATGATATTGAGTGATTATTGCTTCATTTTCTTGGTTAAGTAAATCATCATGTAGTATACTTATTTATGAATAGTTTAAAAGGTTATTTGAAATAGGATTTTAGTCTTTAACTAAAATATATATGATTCATGATTAAAAAAATATGATATTAAAATATGTTTTATGCATTTTGAAATAGACTATTATGAATAAAATATTTATAATTTTCATTGATTGTATACTTCCCATCATGAGTGTAGATTATTTTAAATCGATTTCGAGATTTTACTTTAGTGAATGAAAATGACATGTGTGGGGGTGTTTGAATTTCTTACTATGTGTATACTATTTCAGGCATTTTTTTTAGTTTTATGGCATGTTTTTACTAGATATATGTTTTTTATGGAAAAAATAATTTATTATTATTTTAGGGTAGTTTTCAAAATTTTCTAGTGGAACACACACATCAGGACTATTCTGAGAAAAAATTTTAAAATACAGAGTGTGTAATTTATAAAAACTCACAATAAACATTGACCATGAACAACTCGACATGAATGTGTACAAGCATATGTTTTAGACTAGGCCTTTCATGTCATTTACATAATAACACACACTATTTATTCGCTTCAATAAATTATTGGTAGATGACAGAAAAGTTACATGCCTTGTATAGTGGCTCCACAAGTCGTTTACATCATCTAACTGACTTTAGAGGTGTGAAATTCAGTGGGAGGCACTGTTAGCCACCTATAAATAAAGAAAACTAACACTTTTCTGGTTGAATTGAGTAAACATCATGTACTTTTTATTACATTCCATTTAACAAAATATTCTATAAATAGGGTCATAATCCTTTGAATCTGGGTTTGGCTATTCTATGGGGAGGTGCATTTGCCCCGATGACACGATATTTCCCTAAAGTCATAAGGATTTTTTACTACGTTATGTTAAAATATTATAGAAATTTATCACATATCCCCTACTACACTCGTATCAATGGCATGGATTGTGTTTCTACTCAATTAACACACCATGACCAAGGTCATAGGAAGATAATATATTTTTTGGGTGGTTGTAATGAGTTTTTTGGTTTGTTATAATTTAAATTCAAGTGTATTTTATTTTATTATGATCTTTTTATTATAAAACATTTAATTAATTAATTTTATACAAATATAAGGTGTCTTATCAGACCTAGAATGACACTAGTGGTGAGATATAAAGGAATTTCTATAGGAAAATCCAAGAACATTGGGTATTCTTATTTCCATTGTTTTAGGGGCAAATCATTATAAACAGTTTTTAATGTAATGAATCATCGATAAAATGGATTGATATTTTAAGAACGAATTTATTTGTTATCAGTGCAGGATAGAATACTGTAATTGTATCCTTATTATAATATATTTCAAAAATTATTTTAAATACTAAGGTATGAATTTTGTGATTTATCCTTATCAAATTGAGACCCTGACATACATGTTCTCTGGGTTTTCTTCTCCATTTTATTGATTCAATTTCTTCACAAATAATTTCACTGTGATTTTTTATTAATAATCATTTTTTGGTTAGAATATTCTTTTATTTACTTCCTACTTATGACTAAAATTTATTCTCTCCTTTTCCCTAGGGAATTAGACACAAATTACACTTGATATATATTTCATTTGATTAGGGAACTAATTTATCCAGTCTCATGACTCGAATTTCAAATCCTGGTTCCATTGTTGGTGATGCGACGAAATGAAGAGATTTGAGTTCCATGTTAAGGTTCGTTACTACATATTCTTCCTTATCGTTTCTCCATACATTTCATCTAAAGCTCAACATCATATATGCATGAATATTTATTAAACCGGATCTTTGTATACATTTCATGGATAGGATTAATATCCATATGATATGATTAATTCATTCTCTTATCCAAAATAATATTATACATATATGGGTGAAGGGTTCTAGTATAATGACTACCCTTGTACATCTTTTAGTCCACCCATTTATTATTTTCTATAACTAATATTGGTTAACACAAAATGTTTATTGTCAATGATGGAAAACATTACCCCACACAAGTTGGAACAAACTAAAATGTTTGGAAGTCTTGGAAGTTTTATATGGAAAATTTACATGATGATTACAAATATAGGTAATATAGTTTTATGTAAATCTAGGAATTCTTATTATATTTTGAATAAGGATGTTTTTAATGACATGAAGCCTACAATTTTGAATTTAAAATTTAAAAACATGTTTTTCCAAAACCAAAATTTTAACATGAGAACATTTTTTCTCATGAAAATACTAAATTTGAATAATTATTTGATTTTGAACCCTCGAATTATTTATCACATACTTTGGAGGACTCATGTTATTATTTTCAGGTTTTCATCATTTTAGAGAAATAATCCATGGTGGTGGATGATGTGCAATATCTATCCAAGTAACAAGTCTATATTTGGAATATGATGGGCATGTAGAAATGTGTCTCTAATACTCTACCCAAAACATCAAAAAGTTAGGAATTTTTTTCAAGAATAGGGAGTTGGACCTGTTTGGTGGCTTGCACGGTGGAATCCATGTCCACCATTGAATAATGGGTAGTTGTTCTTACTCATGTTGAGCCCAAAAAAACAAAGGTACTTTTTGCGAGGAAACCAAAAAATTACCCTTCTCTCCCTCCTCCTTTGTCTCATCTGTATCATTAATAAATACCCACCATGTAATTATCATTCAAACATAATGTAACATCATTTTATTCATTACATAGAAACTTCACTTTATGTGTTATTAAAATGAGGACACTATGTGTACCTTTATGTTTAGATTATATTATAATATTGATTCCAATATAAATAATAATCGGTTACGTCAATAAATAAGAATGAATCATGAGTCAATGAAAAGGTCGTTGGAATCCATATGAACCTTCAATAGTTTGAAACCCTCTCCTCCCTCCTATGGAATATGAATCATTTTTGACCACATGTGGTATTAAAGGTTGTTTTTAATATTTTCATAATTAATAAAATAGTTTAAAAATAAAAGAAAATTGATTGTGGGTATGAATAAACTAGAATTTTTATAATCCAAGATCTAAACTGTCCATGTTAGATTCCATTACGCTGACTCAATTAAATTATTTTCCAAAAATAGAACTGCATGTCATGTATTTTCGTACATGGAATATGTTGTATATAATGTGTTTTCATAAGTATTTTAAAATTTATTAGAAAATTTATAATTTACCTGATGATGATGTGGGTTGGTATATTCATAACGTGTGGTCCAAATAACGCGGGTTCAAATTCATCTAATATCCCAACATAATCAAAATTTAAAAAATAATTAAACTACACATCATGTGTTTTTAAATTAACATTGTCATTTTTTAATAATTTTTAAATTTTAATAAAATAATAAAACTATCAAAACTACAATCCTCACTTCATTGGTTTAGGTTAGTCACCTAGATTAAACCATTCACAAGTTCAAATCTCATCCTAAGCACTGGATAGAAATTTATAGTTCTCTATTTTAGTTTGTAAAAATCATAATGTTTTTTTTTCAATTCAATATTCGTATATGTTTATATATATATATAATTGTAAATAATAACTAAAAATTAGTTTATAAAAATAACCCCATATTTTAAATATTAATATATATATATAATTACTACATGTTTTGTACAATGTCTTATATTTCATGTGTTACTACTATAAAATCTAAAATACCAAATCTCATATCTATTCGTTCCACTTACCATTTTTTTGTCTTACCTGATACACCACTCGATCATCCTTGTTAGAACCAACCAATTCTATGATAGTTTATCCAATATTTATTTCCTATTTAATTTCCTCAATAATTTTTATAGTTCCTTTTACCTTATTTCAGAGGTTTTTACACATTTGTGGAATTTTTCCAATTTGGGTAACATTTGGCCTAAATCCACAGTAAATGGGATGGTATGAAGAACACATGGCATGTACTATACAAACATATCCACATTTATTCTATTATGAATTTGAAAAAGAGGATTGTATGTTCTGTAATCATTGTGTACTAGTTCTTATACTAGTCTTTGGTGGTCCCAAGCAACTATAGAGATAGGGAACAATCCATGTCCTAGAACATGACATTTGTCTTCAGTACAAACAATGTAATACCTTATAGATAAATGTGGAGAACATGAGTGACATTCTAGGAAAAATAAGAAACTTACCTTAAAAAATACACACCTTGTACTCTGGAAATAAACATCATTTAATTTTGAAAATAAAAAATTTCATTTATTATTATTTTTTCTACTGTTATTTTTTTTAGATTATGACTGACCAAGATTGATGCTAATAGAATAAGCCCATGAATTCTATTGATGAGGAGCAGTCTAATCTATACCAGGTTCATGTGGAGACACTGGGGGGGTGTTATATAATATATTTTCCACTTTCCCAACCATCAACCATGGTTGTTCTTCCACCACTCCATTCAGATTCCCTATATTCAAAAGAAACATGGGTCCCATGAATACTCTACACCAAGTTGCAAAGATCCCATTACATTAGATATCACCATGGCACTATCACTAGCTTTCAGACCATCAAATCCTTCTAATCCAATTACACGATGATATCAATCACCCAAAGTAGTCCGACCTCATCTAAATACATACCTATTTTTGTTGAGCTTCATAAAGCAAGTGACTATATGGGACGTCTCTCCAGGTGGATTGTCATGTTAAGTAGATGGATCCTAGAAATGAGTATCCTAGAGGGGCTAGGACTCTGGTGGGAGATTCAGTTTCTACTAGGAAAAAAAAGTAATTTCCATTCTTATGTTCAGCACTACCTATTTTTTAGAATTATTTTTTTTGTTTTATATGACATTTGAGTTCGATGGATCAATGTATTAAGAGAAACTAGGTGATATGGAAACACTGATCAGATTTCTGGTTTTTTGGAAAATTATTCAAGCTAATAATTGTAAATTATGGCCATGGGTGAGACATATACTCACATCTAGCCACCACACCCCATTTTGTTTCCCTATCCGACCGTGATCTGTTAGCCATTTTCTCTTATGGAAGGTGATAGCTACACCCGATGTATGGTATGATCGAACCTCATAGAATATAACTTTTATCATCTCCCCTCACCTCCACTTCACAGAATATTGTTTCACATCCATTATTTTCCCAACACAGAAGGACATGTGTTTTTTATGCAATACCGAGCTTCTTAGTCGCATCGTCCGACATGACTACCCTATCCTCCCCTACTTTACATCCCCTACGTCCATTACATGATCACTGAATATCTAGGTAACCCAAAATATTGGTTATACACAACAATTATGGAACACTATTTTGGGGTTTTTGATCCCCCTCTTCATCGATAGGGAGAATTTTTTTAACTTATTTCAAAAATAAAATGTACCCTATCACATCATGGATATCTTCTTTATACTTGTTTCTACATTTAAAGGTCACTATGTGGGGAGTATTATATTTTCTTATTTTATTCAATTTATTTATATTATTTCTTCCAATTGACTTTCTTGGCTTTGTCTATAGAGGTCATTACACATCCTACTCTCCTACATGACATTTCACATAGAGGTTTTAATGTGGTATTAATTGTGGTGGGAGTCTCCTCACTACACATGTCATTTTTCCTTTTGGAAAGTCAATGAGGAAGCATTAATTAGATGTTATATTTCAAATTGTGAATTTTTTTTAAACAATTATGATTATAAATAAAAAAGAAAAAGGAGGAAATTTTAGGTTAGATTATTATTTAATCATTATATTAATTTAAAATTATTGTGGATATAGTTTGATTTTTGAAATTAATTCTTTGAAATTTTCATGTATTATACTTATCATTTTTAGTCATGTCATTCCTTGATTGAACATATTTTTATCATCATTGTGGAGAGGTATTCTAAAACCTATGTCATATTATTTCTCATAACCTCTTTTTATATATATTATTACAATATGAAACCTACTATAACATTAATTTTTTTTTTCCAAATTTGAATATTTTGAATCAGATTAAAATGAATGAGAAATTTCATTGATATATTCATCCCATTTTATCTTCGGTCACCACCCTAAAACGTTTCTCGGTAAAACTCCTAAAAACCAATAACTTCATTGTTAGGATACCTCATTACAATCTTGTTTATCCTTCCAACCATAATTCATTGATCATACTGTATGATTATTAATTTGAGTTTTTAAAAGGGTCTTTTGAGATTCATGGTATTTTTTTGAGCAACCATAAATTCAATTTTGGGAGATAATATCTCTTTTTATTTTTGGTAAATGGGTTTTAAAAATACCATTCCATGTATTCCTAAGTTGTCCTATTAAAAAATTAAAAAAATTGAAGGAGGGCCACATTCATTAATTACACTCCTTGATGGTTTACAAATACATATTTTCAAGGGAAGAAGACGGTTATGTTGACCTTTGTGAGATTTTGATAAGGATTAATTCGCATTTAGAATTGTTAATGAATACCATGATTTATTATTTAATATTTCAACTTCCCTTTTCATCATGTGTGATTAATTTAACATCATTACCTACCTATAATTATCCAAATAATTAATAGATCCTTATTAAAATATAATAATATATTTTCAATTTATTTCTAAATAGAGTTTTAAATTACTTACAAGATTATATATATACTACATATACTTGAGATTGAGTATACATAATGTTACATGAGATTGAGTGATGAGCACTTAACTTTACTGGTGAGGAAAATAATCATGTGAAATTATTTTTTATAAACAGTTAAAATTTGTAAATTAAAGATAATGAAATCCTTTAATTGAATTATATATGAGTTGTGATTAGATAATATTTTTTATTAAATTTTTTTTACCCTTTAAAATCCACTAAAATTACTATAATATTTATAAGTGTAATTAATTTAATGAAATTTATGTTGAAATTTTACTTAAGGGAAAATCGACTAATTGTGGTGTAATTTGATATTCCTAAAATGTGCATACAAATTCATGCATTTTATTATCTTTAAAAAACGTTTCCACCAAATATATGCTGTTTTATAAATCAAATAACTTATTTTATCATTCCTGGTGACTTGTTCGGAGTTTATAGTGGAACAAAGATAATAGGATAGTTTTGAGTGAAATATTTACAATACCTGAGATGTAATTAATAATAAAATTCCATCAATATAGACTATTCATGGAAAAACTAACCCGAGTATATTCCCATGTTGTGGATCAAACCATACACATCGTGTAAATCATATCAGATGTAGTGAAAACCTTTATAGAATATGTTGGTATCTAACAAATAGTGAGGTTATATTCCATGTATAATGGAACCACATGTCTTGTATATCCACCAACTGACTGATACTGCCTGAAATTAAATGGGAAGCATGTTTGGCCACCTATCAATAGAGAAAACAAATAATTAGATTGTTGAACAGAGTATAGGATGTGTAATTTTTATTAAATATTGTGTAATGTAATTTTCAATAAATAGAGAGGTGGACCTTTGATTTCAGAGTTATTTATTCTGTGGGGAGGTGTTACTGCTCTTCCAACTCAATATTTTCCAAAATCTATTAGAATTTTTTACTACATTTTATTCGAGCTTTAGTGTGATTACAATATTATCCCCTCCACTTCTTATATACATGGTTTGGAATTGGTTTATACTCAATCCACATATTGTTACCATGACAATATGTGGTTTATTTATTTATATTATGGTTGCAGTAAGGTTTTTGGTGTGTTGAAATTGAAATTTTAGTGTCTTTGACTTGAATACATTCTCTCTCATATGAATATAGTATTGAATTAATTACATATTCACATGTGGTGTCATATCAGACCCAGAATGACATCAAAAAACTAAACTAAAATAGTTTCAATAGGTAATTCAAATAACATTGAGTGAGCCTATTTCCACTATTTTTAGTGTAATTATTTAAAAATGTGTTTTTAAGTAATCAATCTTCAAAACAAGTGATTGACCTTTTAAGTACCGTGTTATCTATTATTAGAATAAGAGACACAAATTTAAATGAATCCCTATGGAAATTTATTTCATAACTGATTTTAAAGGATATGGTATTAATTGTGTGATTAACTCTAATTGAATTGAAACCCCAACATTCTAGTTTTCTAGTTTTTCTCTCCCTTTTATGAATTAAATTGTATCCAAAATTTATTTCACTACCATTTTTTCTTCATGATCATTTGTTTCTATTGATAATTAGATAACACTCACCAAATTATTACTTCAATTTATTCCCCAGTCATTACCCATTGGATCAACCCCTAGATTCACTAGCTACCTAGTTTGTTGGTTTAGGGAACTCATTTCGGGCACCTGATGATGGTTACTTCATCTTCCATATGAATTTATACTATAGTGAATTTAATAAAATCAACAATTTTTCTTATTTTCAACCATTTTCTCAATTCACCATTGATTATACAATCTAACCTTATATTCCATAATATTTTCATTATAATAGAATTATATGCTAATTAAATATAACTCATTTAAATCAATCCTTCTCCTCTCAACAGCACTCCTGTATTCCAGATTGAATAACTTCATAGGATATAATATCTTATTATCTACAAATAATTTCAAATGAAATTATATTCTAAGAACCTAGTTATAAAGAGACATCCCAATGTGTATTTTATTGTCAATTCTATATTCTTATAGTTAATATTCCAATTTTAGGATCAAATCCTTTTTTTGATAGGAACACTATAATTTCTAGAATTCCTTTTAGAGTATTTTTTGACACTTCTTCGTACCCACTTATCTATGGATGGGAGATTGTTCCAATAATGTTCTTGTAATAATAATTTCCATAAAAAATAAATATTTATGGTTTAAAAATATACACTGTTATCATGGATTACAACCCTTTGAATACCATATATTATAAATATTTATTTTCTAAAATAATCTACCTCAATTTATCCCATGTTATTTGGTAAGGAAATATTTTTACACATTTTGAAACTTATTATACTTACACTAGAACATACATATTCCAATTTTTTGTTATGATGTTATAAATATAAATCCATACACATCAAAATATTTACTTTAATAATTCATGGTTATTGTATTTTATGTCTTCACCTAAAAATAAATGTTCTCTAAAATTTATCACAATTATTCACAAATTACCATTCATTTTTTTCAATAATGGGAGAGTAAAAACCCCATTGTAATACCATGGTAGTAGATGTAAAAGTACCAAAATGACTTTATATGGTAGTGTGCAGTAATGATTCACAATGGTTAAAATTTTCACTTTAGTACACACCTTCTGAGACTCCCATCAACTATTTTGTTATACAAGTACAGTTCTTACCACATGTAGTATTACAAATATAACTTAAATATTTTATTTTAATTCAATTTCTCAACATTAAGTACCTATATTGTAATAATATAGTTATAAAATTCAAAATACCAATGAATTATTCTTGTAGACACATTAAGAATATTCGATTAAAGAAAATCTCTTTCAATGGTGTATGAATTATCTTCCTAAAATTCAAATAACCTAAATATATGGTGTGAAAACTTATTATCAATTACCTTTTTATCTTTAATCTCCACATCAAAATCTTTTGAAAATAACACACAAATAATTGTACTCAAATTATCTTCCATTTTAGATAGAATATTCTTCCATGATGAGTAATCTATATAAACTACCACAATTCTTCAAATGAGATATTACCATGAATTTTCCCATAGAAAATAAAAAAACCAGTATATTTATTTTCAAGTGGTTTCATATCTTAATTTTTATCTATTAAATATTTTTCATTCATAGTAAATCAAATTATTCTTATGACATATTTTCTACTAATGAATAAGCCTCGCAATAAAATCACTAATATAAAATATAATCTCAAATGGAAATTACACATTTATTGTAGTGATTATAGGTAATAATATTAATTCCATCTTGAATATAAATTTTTTTTTCAATATTTACTTATCAAAATTTAAATTAACATCCTTCATAAGTAACAAAAAAATTGGATTTTATTTTATGAGAAATTAACTATAAATATTCTATATAACACAATATGTCCATGGAAATGTCTAATGACCATCACTAAAATAAGTGGTATAATGTTGAAATCAACGATATTTTCTCTTCATCTACTTCAATTCCCAACCTGTTTATATTGTATCATGATATAAATAATTTCGTAACCATGAACTAAAATTTTACTAATTAAGAATTGAATTGGATTCCCCAAATATGACTATCACTTTAGATAGTTTATATAAGCAATCTATAAATGAGATTCCAGTAAATGAAAATTCATCAACGAAAACATTCATGGTATTATCCACTATATTATAGAATACAAGTATCATGAATCTCTGAAATGTGGTATGCTCTCAAAACAATACCAATTTTTTTCTCCTATTATAATGTTTACAATAAATACATGTGAAGGTCATGTTCTCTTTGTCCATTGGATCTATCGGTAACTGATTATATCCTAAATAACTATGCAAAAAAGTAGAAGTGTGAGTTTACTACAAGTAATTATGACATATATTCTATTAATGGTAGAATAAAATGGTATTTTCATGTTACCTTGTTGAGATTATATTAATATATACATACTCTGCATCTTATAATAGTTATTGCGGAAAATTTCTCACCTCAATAATTTGAATGAAATTTTATTCCAACCATCATTGACACAAACTGAATGGGACTAAACCTTTAATTGTATTAAATTCGGAAAAATATGAAATGATTATGGTTCTAGATATGATACTTCTAGATAACATCTTTTATATTCATATTTATCCTCCTTTTTCACTCAATAGCAGGGTTCACCAGAGCTTCCATTAGAATATTGTGCATAAAGATTAATGGATTGATTCCCATAAAGTCTAATATTGTATTTGAAATGGAAACCATATGATTTTTTATAACCTCCAATAATATTACATCTTATTAATATTCAATATCATTTGACACTATATTTAGTGGTGTTTATTTTTCACCAAAATGAAAATACATCAATTGGGAAAGTAATAACATCAAGTGATGACCTGATTTTTTAAGCATATATTATGTCAAAACCAATATAAATTCATTTAATTAGTCTTAGAGTTTCCAAATTTCATGTCTATGAAAATTATATTCAAATCCTTCTTGTTTTTCAACCATTATGTCTATTACTTCATTCTTCTATGTCAGTTCAATGCTTAGGAGATCATTTAGCTCATTATTTAATTATATATTGAGGTCATATACTTTAAAATGATCATCTAGTCTCAATGGGTTCTTCATTGTTTGAAATAAATTTAAAATATATTTCCATTCACCTACCTAAATATTATATTTTTACAAGGGAAGACAAATAAAATTACCTATAGTGTCTAAGAATCCTCCCCAAGATAAAAATAACATCATTATCACATTCCATATCTAAAACAATAAATTCTTAATATAGGATAATCATTCCTACTCACACCAGGAGGATTCTAATAAATATATAGGTATATGTGAAATATTTATTAGTCAATTGTAATGAAATAATCTTGGGTTTTATATCACCCATTTCAAACTCTTTTTAAACTAATAATGGTATAAATATTATACTTTCTGTTAAATATATAAAATAGTTAAATTTTCTCTTTCCTTCAAATTCACTTGAATATTGGAAACATTTGGGATTCATGAGTTTTCATTAGATTTTTCGTTGAATTGTAAATCTCTATTATTCTATGATTAGTATAGTAGAAAATTATTCTAGCCTCCTCTTATTAGAAATGGTATTCTTAAAAAAAATTAGGTAAAAAGAAATATTTTAATTTGATTCTTCTAATTGAAAGTAAAATCATAACTATTTGAACATTTGAATGAACCTATTTATTAACTTGTGCTGATTCTTATCATGATCTACATATCTCTTTGGAAATGGATTAGTTTGTTCATAATACTTGAAATCAATATTAACTCGTTTGTGCACAACTCTTCATAGTATTTTTTACAAATTTTCTTATTTTTATCAATCTATTTAATTTCCAATTATGAAACATTATTTTAACTATAATTTTATTCTTCTTGATAGTTATCTTTTTTACTGTGTTTAAATTATCACTCTAAATATACATTTGGTTCTTCATCTTTTCCTTAAATTTTATTTCACAATCATGTTAAAATTTCTATAAATTCCACTCTAGTATTTGTTTCCCTAGTATAAAGAAACTCTCACTCAAATCTCTTAATATTGGTTTTGTAATCCGACTAACTTGAATTTACAAATTATATATTCTTTCTTGGTTTTCTTTATTTAGATGACAACTCCTTTAAATTTAATAATTTATAAATTGTTTAAAGTCATCAATCCTTAATTTGTGTCCCTTAATATCCCTTAGTTATTTTAATATCTTATATTTTCTTGAATTCAATTTTCTAGAAGTGGGAGTGTGGTTTCTGTTGTTTCTTTGATTGATCCTCATATGATAACTAAACGTTTGATAACCTTCATACTACATGGGTCCACCTTTATTATAATATAAACAATATTTTTATTATATTTTGGAGTGATGTTTCCAAATTAGATTATAAATATTTTAAATTTAGTATCCTATCATTGGTTACCATCTTTAGTTACCCACACATATTTCATTGACATTGTGATGATTCCTGTGCTATAATGTAAAAATTCATGTAATGTATGGAACTATCAATGAACATCCCACAATAATAAAATTCTTATATATCAACTTCATTCCTTGCGATCAAATTTTATTGTTGAATTTACAAGACAATAACTTTTTAGGTGAAACTAAATTTCTTTTTCACTTCATTAAGAAGATACATTCAATTTTAGATTTCGTTCCACAACGAGCTAGAAACTATTACGGTGTATACATTTTTATTTAACTCATCTGTTGTTTTTCACCATATTGACCATAGATATTATTATAAAATAATTTTTATCCCATAACATTAAATCATCTAAAATAAATTTTGTCATTAGAGACGTTGGAAGTTATTTATGAGGACACTACTAGCGTTAATCCTTGAATCTCTCTGATTCATTGTGAAAAGATTCTTGATAATTCATTAAAAATACAAGTATTTTATTCCTCACATCCATTATTCAATGTGTGGGATAAAGTATCATGGTAAATTAATTTCCAATTCCATCACATGTGTTCAATTAATTTTCGTTATATTACCATAGTCAATTTCTAGCATGTCCCTTTATGCATTAAAAAAACACCTCCTTCTAAATTCATCATAAATCACTCTATTAAGTGGAATGAATTGAAAATTTTAAGTAAATTCTTGACGAAATATATATTATCTTATAATGAAATACCATTAAATATAGGAAATACTATATATAGTGACCCTTAAAATCATAGTTTTTTTAATTTGGGTTCAATGTGATAAAATATTGGTTACCAATGACTCATACAACAAGAAATTCCCTTAGGCTTGGTGAATTTTCCTCAATTTTTAATATAACATCAAAAAATGGATTCTCTTCTCTAGCATGAGGAACTCTGATATGATTGAATTATTTTATATCCACTATAGTTCATTATATTACATAGTGTAATATTCTTTTTATCAAGGGTAATTGTATACTATATTAACATTGTGATGCTGGATCAAGTTCTGATACAAAAAAATTATCATTTTCATTGTTGTATTGGGATTTCAATTGAAATGACCATTAAGGCATATTACTGAACTAAAATCAAATTCAACATTTCTGATTTTTATATTCATTAATAAATAACTCCCCCTAACATCAAATCACAACAAAAAATTATTGATAAAATTATAAATGAATAAAATTGAAAATTATATCCTGAATGAGTTAAAATAAATACTTGAATGTTCTATATTAAATTTTAATTCCTAAATTTAGATAAATTACAAAAACTCAAGTAAAATTATTGTAGTCAGTTTTGTGAAACCAAATGATATTTATAAGTTCAATAACAATAATATTTTTATTCTTGTCACATTTTTTTTAAAAATCTATATAATTTGAAGTTAATAATTTACATCGACAATTTTTTATTTAAGAGAATTATAATCATTCCTAGATATAATGAGATGAAGAATATGCTATGGAAATATTCATAAATATCATTTTATATCATCCTGATACATTATTCTAATAGGATATAGATGATGTATGAATATAATGTTTTAGAGGATCATAAGAATTGATACTTCTTATTGTGATGTTTGAACTAAGGGATATTTAAGAAGGGATTTCATAAGGATGAATCCACCAATGTGAATTCCATATATTTTAATTTACATTGGATATTAATATATATGAGAATGTATATTATTCTTGAGAGTATAATTTATAATTTCTCAGACTCATCTCACCCATAAGTAATTTAACCTAGTTGGTCATGTTTTTTTAAGAGCACCTCTCGGTATGCAAGAGGTTTTCAACTAGTAGTGAGGATTTACAATGGAATATTGGAGAGACTATACACTATTTTATAAGATTAGTAGTACATTGGTGAAATAAATGAATAAAATTGGAAACATAATAAATGATGAAGTGGGGATGTATACATATAGACAGTGTGAACTGACATAAATAGTACAAAATGTTATATGAAAAATAATAATTTCATGTATATATGTTATTAAAAAATAGGTAATGTAAGGAAACAATCAATCTAGAATATAAAAAATGTTATAAAAATTAAAACATACCAATAAATATAGCCAATATAATAATTATCATATGATCGGTCCTCAACATCCATACCCCATCCTACTACAAACCATTAATCATCAAAAGATACCTGCTTCCCCTTGTCCCTACCTCCATCCTAGAATACTGTCCTGGTACCAATATGTAGCAGAAAAATGGTGTGAGGTAAACTCACTTGGCCCCCAAAAACAACATTAAATATTATCCAGCTAGTGAAAATAATATGAATAGCTTAATAGAAGAATTAAAAATGATAGTAAATAAATAAAAGAATTTGGTTCGGGTTCCGCATAAGACACCCATCTGATGCAACCTACTTCATCCATTGCTAAACAATATCTCCACAAGTGACATCATAATACTATATAATCATGTGAGTATGTAAATTAAAGCCTACGACCCATGAAATATAGCTGAGGAATACATGTAACATGATCTAATAAGTCAATTATAATGTTCTATGACATTTTTTACATTAACTATCATGTATAAGTTCGATGGTGTGTTCTATTCAAATATCACACTATGTTATTCTACCAAATTCCTCAAAATATGTTCAAGGTTTCATGGGTTCTAGGAATAAAATGATCCATATCATATCAATCCATGTTGTGCTTTAATAATAATTAATGATCCTAATTCAAGGATTTGGAGAAGAATTCACAACATCTTATTTAAGAAGAAATAATGACATGCACAATAATAAAAAATAAGGATAGGAAACAACATTTATATTAATAATTAACAAGTTGGTAAAATTTCATGTCCAATAACTCATAACAAGGAGAAGAAACACCATGTTCAGCCTCCCATTAAATTATAAGGTTCACAATCTCCAATATTCTATACAAAGGAGATGTGTGTGGGTGGAGTTCTATATACAAAGCTTTCCCAATCAATAATGGGGAACACTATATATAGTAATAATAATTAGTTGTACACAATCATAATCATAAGCATGGTGAAAAATTATAACCCAGAAAGGTCTAGGTGACATTGATATACAATTCACCTTAAATTTATATCATTTAGACATTTCCTTTATATAGTATAATCTTAAAACACATTATAAGGTTGTTCAATCTGATATCCAAGCATATGGGTCAAGCACTACCTCACATTGATTCACTTAATAACATCACATATATGATGGACAATTCAACAAGCCTCAAAAGTGTTTTTATATACATGTTATGTTATATCATTTATAGACATTTTAAACAAAAATCCTACAGGGAAGGATTGTAGTGAGGTAGAATTCTTCTTAAGATGGAGTCAGGTATCCTGGACTAACTAACATTAGGAATTGTTAATATATTTAATTAATTACACCTTAATGCAGTGACACAAGAAAGGTTTAACATGTGGAACAATGTAACATAATATACCTAACTTTAAAATTACATAAAGGAATTGAACCACCATCCTTACTTGGGATGAATACTCCCCATCTAATATCATCCCCACATCCCAGATAGAATTGGAGAATTTGAATAAAAAGTCAAATGAATTGAAAATAATGAATATTATATCACATGAATTTAGCAATACATATAGTGTGATAAAATGATTAAAGGAATAAATAATATTGATGTTCATACTCAGAATGATCCAATTAGATCAATAGTGGTTTTTTTATCTCGAATGAATGAGATCATCTAAATCCTAGTAGAATTGGAGGGATAGATTTAGATGTAGGGGATCTATTGTGTGATATGAGAAAAAAACAGAGGAATAAGGGTGAAAGTGATGTATAAAATAATAATCAATTCATACATTCAAATGGGTGCATGGTTTGGAGGAATAGTTCAAAAACTAGCATACCACTAAGTACACCCATTACTTAAGGTGGAACCCCTTCCAATGGTTAGGAAAATAGTTTTATAAACAATGAATATTTCATGTCTTCTTACCATGTAACATCTCTACCCCTTTAATAACTAGTTTCATAGTGAAAATAACTATTAAAAAATCACGATCAATAGACCAATAATTAAATTTATATTTCTGTTTTGGTTGTATGGACTCCCATATATGGTTAAGAAATTCTTCTCCACCTAATTACGTTTCATGGTTGACCGACATGGTTAACACTAATTGTGCACCTCAATATGTTTTCCAAAAACTAGATCTATAGGATATGAAAAATACAAGGATTCTACCAAAAACATATTTATTACTTTAGGAATTATCATATAGATAAAAAGCATATATTTATATAATATATAAGTTTATTCAAACCACCCATAAAATATGATATATTATAGCATTTCCTCCTTAAAATAGTTCATCCTCGAATTTCCCTTCTGATGGTGATTGAACTTCATCATTGAATAACTATATCCAATGAATATGTACATCATCCTATTGATCCTTGGTCACATCCTCTACATGACCATGTATCCATAACACCCATACTATAAGATATAACATTCTTTGAAAAATACTTCATGCTACAATCAATAATACAAATTGGGAATTGCACAAAAGAAGCATCAATATCAAACTCAACGTAATCATTATGATGGACTTGAGACCAATATAACTAATAATTATGTAATTGTGAAACATGAAATACATCATGAATATAACATTAATTTCGAGGGATTATTATCTAATATGACAGTAGTTCAACTCACTTCTATACTATAAAATAACTGATAAATGGTGATGATTTCTTACCCTACATATGAATCCATCGATGAACCAATATTGAAAAAACATGCAAGAAGACTTGACCTACCATCTCAAAATCTAGTGGTTAGTTTTGATGATTGGAATAAGGAATCATCATAGACTAGGCTTTAGCAATATGCTTCTTGATCAGATGTAACTTCTCTGATGTATCCTGAATAAGACATGGTTCAAGTAGCAAGTCGTACCCTGCCTCTAACTAGCACAAGGGTGAAGAGAACCACGTACCATAGAGGTAATCATAGAGAGACATCTATATTGTATCCTGAGTGATTTTATTATATCTAAATTTTTTATGTGGTGCATGTTTCTACACATACAAAATAAAATCGAGCATGTATGATCAGAGAATTTCCTCTAATACCTGAATCATGTGCTTAGACTAATTATCGGTCTGAGGGTGATAGGTTGTACTTAGAAGTAACTGTGAACCAAGGGCCTTATGTAACCCCTTCCAAAATATTGAAGTAAAAAAATACCTATATGAGAAAATGGTACATCAAACACCATGTATGAATATGGAATCACTACAATTTTTCCTTCCTTGATCATCCTTTGAAAAGGTATCTCTGATAGGTAAGAAGTGAGTGATATTTTTGAACATGTCAATAATTACCCATAAATTTCCACTTCCTCATGGGAAACCTAGAAAACCCATCACAGAATCTATGGTGAAGTCATCCCATTTCCATTACAGAATTTGTGATGGTTATAATAATCCAAGAGGCCACTAGTTATCTATAATCACGTAATGATAAGTGGAACACTAATTAATGAAACTTTATATCTCCCTTTTCTTACTAGACAAAAAATATTGGCAGCATAAATCATGGAACATATTCATAAGTCAATATTGTATTTCAAAATATCTTGTATGAAATTATATAATCAACTCCTCTCATATGTTTATTAGAACCGAAGAATTTCCATGAATTCACAAGATCTCATCTGCATCAATGACCCAACCAGGCAGTGGGTTCTCACCTGACACACTCTCCCTTAGGAATAAGCCATAGGGAAATGAATGCGTCCTCATATTCAATACACCATGATGTGAAGATATAAATGATAATGATGCGATTAAATAATTATTATAATGGTGTTTCACCACAAAATTCATCTAAAAAAACAAAGCCATCAACTACCATTCACTAATGGATTCATGAGCTACCTGTGTTTGTGCCATCCTACTCAAAGCATTAGCCACTATATTTTCTTCCCCATGTGTATAAAAAATTAAAAAATATAAATACTATTGGTATCCAAACAACCCTCAATGTTTTATATTCAATTTACCCTTAGATAATATGTATTTGATGCTTTTATGGTCTATATATAATATGAATCATTCCCCTAAAAATAATTCATGCAACAATACATGGAATTAAAAAAAGTAATATCTTAAGTTCTTGTATCCAATAATTTAACTCATGAGGTTGGAACTTATGAGAACTATATTCCATGACTCGCTCAATATACAGAAAAATGACTAGAATATAGATTCCTGATGCATTATGGCGAATGGTATAGCCTCTTCTAGAATTAGGTAAAATCATGATCGACACTAAGGTAATCCATCCCATCAGATCCTGAAAGGCATTCTCACAAGCATTATACCATGTAAAATTATTACTCTTTTTTGTCAAGAATGTAATATGTTCTAAAATGTTGCATAATTTATAAATAAAACACATATAATATCAACATCTCTCTAAGAGACTATTTTCGTCAAAGAATGCAATAAGATTTTCCCAAGAAACTATGAACCTCTCCTTTTTAGGTCCAAAGATACTCTTGTCTCAGATACAATATCATTAAGAATTAATATTTCTTAATCCAATAGTGTCAATTTTTAGTTTCGCATGCAATCTATGTTCTCATAATTCACCTAATATTATTTTAAGGTATTTTAAAGATCATTTAAAGTTTAAGAATACACCAATATATCACCTTGATAGTCACAATGAAATAATCCAACTAATGTTTGAAAATTAGATTCATCAATTCCAATAAAACTACTCGCACATTTATAAGAATAAAAAACATTACCAAATAGTAAAAAAGAAAATATATACATAGAATGTAGTATGAGGTATATCCAATTTTCTAACTCATGCCTTATATTCTCTCAGCCTAAAATAAATTTATTATAGGATTTAGCGCCTTGTAAATAGTCGAATAGATCATATATATGAGGTAATGGATATTAGTTCTTAATTTTAAGATGGCTCAATTTCTGGTAATCCCAAAAAAAACCAAGGTACCTTCCACCTTCATGGAGGAAAGTATTATTTAACCACAATAATATGTATAGGGTCTTAAAACCCATTTATCAATAAGGTTCTAAAACAATCACATGAGTTCCTAAAGCTTTTTAAAAGACACCATATACAGAGGAATATATTTTTGTGTTTCTCTTGATATTATCTCAATATTAAACTCCACCTCTCCCTCTGGATGTATCCCCAAACGTCCTAAATAAAACATTAATAAAATGAGACACTATTAGAAGGAAATCTATTTGTTGTGCTCATTGATTATCCAAAATATTCTAAAATATAGGATGTCACTCAACCCAACCCACGATGATCATATCTAACTAAAAATCCATAGAAATCCCACTCAACGTTATGAATGTATCTACTTCCCCTAATAGATAATAAAGTCCCCCATTGAAGACAAAAATCGATGTGGTATTAATATGGTACCATCCAGTCTATCCATTTAATGATATAAAAACCTGTTGTGTCATGGATATGTAGGTTCCATATTAAAATACCATTTTCATTCTCAAGGGATACTTCCTTCTATAAGTGGACACTCTTTGATTTCACTCCCAGTTGAGTATTAATATACCTCAATCCATATAAATATTTTATATCAAGGCCAATAAATTCCATAATTCCCAAATATATGAAATAATTTAAATCCCATATATTAAGTAAAGTAGAGACTAAATTATAGGATATTAAATTCATTCCTAAAATTTCATAATGTTCCAATCTATTCTCCTTTGTTGTTTGTTGTATTGTATATATCTAGCCTGATCCATGACCATGTTATATAACCTAACTAACTTCAGATGGTCTAATTTGTTAGAGGAATATTCCATGTGGTTGGCTCCCTCATCCATGACCACCTCCCTATATTTAACAAATCAATGTACTCCAACTTCCCATTTGATGATAGGATACTGACCACACATCTAAAAATAGAGTCGCTGCAAATCCTCCCTCACAATACATTGAGGGGAACTTAATAAAAAAATGATGAATAAGAATCATATTTTTGAATGAACATAAATCAATGGGGTCTCTATGACATTGGGGATTTATATGAACTAACTTTTTACACTAATGGAATAACACTTGGATACTGGTGTAGCTACTCTAGCTACCACCTCCTTGACAATATATTCTAGGTGACAATTCCTACCATTGGTCGAAGTGCTATTCAGTATAGGTATTGATCTGCTCTAACCAACACCTTCATCCTTATTTATATTATGGTTGGTGATGAGGAATTATTTTACTATACCACACACAATACTCAATCTATATAAATTCACCTATGATCAGATGTCATTCCTGAGTCCATCCAAAAATCTCATTACCATGGATAACTAGATTCCCAAATGAATTGGTGTTAATCATTTAAACTCCTCAATGTGATGTGAAAAGTATATAACAAAACTAATTCCCTACTAAATGTGTATAAACTGCATGTTCTGGTGTACTCTCAAAGTCTCTGTGTAAGAACCTAATATATTAGAATATTTTAATTAATTTAATATTATAAATATTTTTTCATTTCACACAACACTAAATGTCGCTTTTGTTATATGTAAGAACTATGATCGACTTGTGTTATATGAAACATCATGTTAATATTACATTAAAAGAAACAGTTATATTATCTTTTTGTACATGAAACACTATGTTTTTCTTATATTACACACAATAGAGAGTCCCTTCGGTAGCTTTCATTACAAGCAAGACTGAGTTTTACAAAACTACAATATATTATTAATATTATCATTAAATTATTATTATACCTACCACATTTCCATTGGAATGAATAGATAAAAAAATATTTAAAATGTTTATAAGTTTAATCCATTGGTAGTCAATTAGTATATGATAATGTAAGATCTATTTGAAAATATGAAATTGTCTTTCTAAGAAAACAAATTTTCTATTTACAAACACAATTCTATCAAAATAAATTAAACAATCTAATTTTGACTATTGTTTTCAATAAAATTTATATATTATATTTTCAATCAATATTTTTTATACACATCCAAAATATAATATAGTTACTAGATATGAAAATATCAGATTATATGAATAAAAATATGTATTTTTAAGGTGATTTTACCACCTTTTAATGCCGGACCAATATAAAATATAATTTTAACAATTCAATAATTTTTATTTGAAAAAATAAACTTCATTTTTAAAATCAGAATATCATAATTTACATTGTATAAATTTTTGGAATTTTTATAGAAGTTTCGTTTTTTGATAAATAGTGAAAAATACAAGAATTTTAATTCAAAACTATTATTTCATCTAATATATTTATATAGTTAAATTATATTTTAATTTATTAATGTATAATTTGATCAATTTTACAGAAATTTATCCAATACTGTTCATTTGAAACAATTTCACATTTAAATTGGATATAAAATCATTTCAATTGTTTGGACCTTTTTGCTATACAAACATGTCATCTCATCTCGTATGTGCAATTAATATTAAATTAATTTTCTCCATATCTGTTATTAGAATTTGGAAAAATAGATTAATTATTTGTAAAAAAAATAATTTATATTTTTAATTATTTAAAATTATATTTTGACAAAAATATTTTATGAATGTAATTAAAAATAATCACATTGGTTAAGACAAAAAATGATTTTCTTAGTTGTTAAACTAGCATATCAAGCAGAGAAATTACATAATCAATTGTAAAAAATTATTTTATATAGATATTTATAAAAATTATACTCTTTTATTTAAAATGTAAAATAATTTTAGGAAAATTAGGTAATTGATAACTCTATAGTGTTTACTTTATTATATTTATAAAAATTCCACTAATCCTCTATTATAAAAGGGTTCTCACCACCACCCACTTCCTCCAACATATCAAGACATTTTGGATCACAAAAAACCTGAAAAAATCACCTTCTATATTTCATCCCATCATCATAGAGGCCTAAATTTTGACAGTAATTCGATCAAGGAATCCCTTTGGTGTAACAGAAAAGGAGTTACTCTGCAAAGAGGTTGCGTCCTTACATAAGCTCTTTTGTTTTATTTTCAATCTCCACCCCATAATATATTATTATTAAAGTATTTTTTAAAAAGAATTTGTATCATAAATATAATTATATGTGGTTATTCTAAGTTTTATGCCTACACTTACGCACACTTCCATCCAAATGGGTGACAAACTTATCATTCCTGTGTACGACAGACTACCACCTCAGGAAATGATGTCGTTCATTTTTCTATTATCTGCTCTCATACATTGTAATTATGATAAAAAAATATTTTTATATGATATATATTATGTATTTATTATTTTTTTATTATTATATAAAACATACCATTATGCTTTCCATTTTGTGTAAATATAATAAGATCGTGTATGTACGTTTGGACTACCTCCTCCTCAAAGTGATGTGATTCAGTCGCACTTTAAATGGAATGCATTAAGGATTTGTTTTTTGAAAATATATAATATATATTAAATAGTAATTATTATTTACATATAATATTTATTTAACTTAATTTCTTCCTTTTAATACAACAAAAAATGGAAATAATGTTCATACGTACGTACGACCTAACGTCTCAATGAATGGGGTATTCCATTTCATTTTTATATCTATTATATATTATTATAAATACATATATAAATATTATATATGTAAATTATTTCATGTTTTACACTATATAAATATGTAAATCATGATTTTAAGAATATGAATACGAATAAGAAGTCAGACCATGTATGAAAAATAAAGCGATTATTACCCAAAACATTACATAAACATTGATTTGTTAATAGAAGGGTAATATACAGTCATAAGTGAATCTTATAAGTTATTATATAAATAAATTTTGTTATTTAATAGATTTATCAAAAAACCTATATTTATTATACAATAATTTTTAATGAGTACAATGAGACTCCATATATAAGGTAATGGTTTCTCATCTCATATTTATTCTGGTGAGATTTATGGCTTATTCAGCACTTGTTTATTATCTATAGTGTATACACTACCCATGAATATACTCTATTTTATTATAATTATGTTTAAGGTTAATTAAATATCCATTTTATAATCTATTATTCAAGGGTTTTATGTTTCACAAGTTACAAAATCAATAATGTAATTTTGTCTCAATTTTACTTCTTTGAGACAGATGTCATGTTATGTACATATATTATTGTACGAGGTGTATAATTTTTTTTGAAATGTTCTATAATAAATCAACTTATTTACATGATATTTTATGCATTGTGGAATTTTATTTTCTTAAATATTGAGTATGGTTCAAAGATAACAATTGGTAAGTGTTTATTGCAATAACCTCAATATTTATCGAGATTTTTTATGATTATTCCTTAATTGATTAAATATTATAATCCATAATTAAATAACACTCATTATTTTAATTAAACTATGTTTATTCATTATATACATGTGTATTGGTACAATTTTCTCTACTTTTCGGTAATTATGATAATTAATAAATAGTTTTTAAGAAACTATGACTATTTATATCTTCATTCAGAAATCATTTCTTTTTTCAAAACCGTGTTTCGTAAAAGTTTTTCAAAAAATTTCGAATATACTCCTTCGATATTCAAAATATATTTTTACCAATTTTTTACCTTCTAAATAAAAGGTTTTCTTAAAATGAATATTCTTTTAATTTTTTGGTAAAGATACTTTTCTAAATTTTTTATGAAACCAAAGGAATATTAGAATAAAGAAACATGTTTTTCAAATAAAAACATAGTTTTATAAAAAAACTTATTCATGGTCAAGTTATCCACCATTCTGACCATAATTTATTTCAAGCTTATATTGAATCTATAAAAGATTATATTTTTTGAAAATGGTTACCCTAATACACTGGAAAGTCATTTTTTTAAAAGTGGTTTGGAAATAATATGGTTTTTAAAATATTTTGGACAAAATAATGCTTCCAAAGAATTCAATATTATTTTATATATTTTCAAGGAAAAAGTTTTTCAAATGTTTTTCAATCATCTTTTGTATAATTTCACCGAAAAAGGATTTCAAAATATTTTCCAGATTTTTTTATATGTCTTCAAGGAAATGGTTTTTAAAAGTTTTTCGAGATTACAATATAATTTTTCCAAGAAAAAGTGTTTCAAGTTATTTTTAAGATTCTATTATAAATTTTCAAGTTTATTTTCAAAGAAAACCATTTTTAATAGAATTTATGATTTAAAAAGAATTTTTCAAAGAGGAAAGAATATTTTCCTCAAGAAATGTATTTGGGGTTTTCTAACAGATTTAATTATATATTTTTTTAAATCATTCTTCAATGAAATATATTTTTAAAAAATTTCATTTTTGAAAAATAGATATAAAAATAAATATTTTTTCCTTTTGTAATGTTCCAAGATATCTTAAAAAATCCACCCCCATCTATTTTAATATCCATTGAAATAGTTTTTTAATTATTGGGGACATAATATAAGGGATCAATTTTTATTATTTATTTTAGTAGTTTATGTGATGTTGAAAAGTTATTTTTGGTACCCATTTCCCATTAAATATTTATAAAATGATATAATGATTATGAAACCCTCTTCCCTTCAAATGTCATTCTATGGTGAAATAATTATAATAAAATTATATTTTTCAAAATAAATGATATGATAAATTTTTATGATACATATTTTATTTCATGGGTTATGATATGATTTTTATGAAACCCTTCACTTTTTATGTGTCATGATATGATGAATTCTTTTTTTAACATGGGGAACATGAATGTATGATTTCATTATGTGATGGGTGGGACCTATATCTCCCCCCAATTAATTTGTTAAAAGTAAATGTCTTATTGGCTCGAATGGCATATGTGAGTGCATCAAAAGACCGAAACAAGAGGGTATCTGGGTGGGAAACCCTATCCTCAAACAAGAGGGTACATGAGAGGGAATACTAGGCTCTAAACAAGTTGGTACATGAGAGTGTATCCTATGCGTGAAACAAGAGGATACATAGGAGAGAATCTAATGACTATAACAAGAGGGTACATGGGAGGGAATTCCAATCCATAAACAACAGTACACATAATAGATAATATTATCCCCGAAATAAGTTCACACATGAGAGAGATTACCAACATTTAGATATGAGGGTGCATAGGTGGGTATCCCCAGCCCGAAATAGATGATTACACGGGAGGAAATCCTAAGCATACAGGTGGAAAATAGGTGATTAACCCAAGAATAAAATGTTATGATTGTCTTCATAGGTACCCTTGAAATATAATTTTCTATGCATATATGTGTGTGATAGAATTTTGTGTCTTATTCATATATTATGATATCATTGATTATTATCATGATTCCTTTCTAATTCATATATTATGAACTACTACAATTTATGCCATAACTCTTGATTATAATCAATGATATGCAGGGTATGATCCTCTAAAGTTATGATCATATATTAATACCCTAATTAACAGGTTATTCTTTAATATCTCCCTTATATACCCTTACTGGAGAGCTGAGCTCACCACTTTCTTATGTTTCATTTCCCCGAGTTACGAAGAATGTTTTTATGAAGGTGTAGCAAAAGGGGATGATATTTAAGGGAGATTTTGATGATATTTCACTATGTTTGAAAATTATGTTTCCATGTTTCCAAAGAGGCTAAAAAATTATAGTCCATGAGCATATATTTATTTAATGTGATGAATATTTTTCTAAAATGATATAATATCCATATGTTATGTCGGGGTCACTATAGTTAGTATCAATGTAATTTCTTAGTAAAAATTTGGAAACCAAGATGAGATAAATTTATGGATATCTCAAGTGATATTTATAAATATATGTCTAGGTATATCTCTACGGGTAATCCTAAGGTTATATATATTTAAAATTAGGTTTCAAAATTTAGGAATTCTATAAGTAAATTTAAACGATTATATGGTTTTATCTTATAATAAGTGTTCCTAACAATATGATTTGTAGTCTTAGGGAATAGTATGAACTGTGTTAACATTCAATGTTTCATATCTGGAAGGCATTAGACTTTTGAAAATCGTTGCCCTAAGTTGGAATAACATAATAGAATTTGGAAGCAAGTATGAGTATTGGTTATACTACTAAAAATAATGATATTCTGAATGACATGTTAAGGGTTTGGGATGTTCTAATAGTATTTAATACATTAAATTTAAGAATAATTATTAATTTTTTTTGAGGATCTACAATAAATTATTAATGTTACACAATCTAGGAATGAGTTATTAAGGAATACAACAGTGAACACTAAATTTTGGAGTAAGAATAAGGTTTTATGATTGATTTTTATACGAATTGGAATTAAATAATTATGTTGTATGAATAATGAATTATATGTTTTCAATTATGTATTTTCAAATATATATTGAATGATTATTATAAACTATATAATTTATTTAATGGAGAGGTGATATTTTTCTTAAGGGAAAGATAACCCGTAATGTGTATTGGATGTTGAGAAAATTATTTTTAGATTGGATAAATTGATGATAGATTTGGGACAAGTAAATTGTACGGTAATGATTTCCATGGAACTAATTATGGTTTTTTAGAAATGTGATTTATGCATTCAATTATGAAGTTCAATGAATATTTGTTTTTAAGGAATACATCAAATAATCTTTTGAATAAAGAAACACACATTTTTTCAGTAATGATTTATGGTAATTCAGCTCATTACAGTGTTTTTAGAGAATACATAACAAATTAATTCAAATGTTTGGAATGTGATAAATAAGATCTACTCTATGATATATGGGGGATAAATGCTAAGCTGGTTTTGATAAATTTTGTGAGCATGTGTTTTGGAAATTCATATTTTAGATGGTTGATATAGTTAACCATTTGTAGAATGTTTTATGTTATGCTTTATATGTGGTTTCAGTTATTAAAGTATTATATTTCCATATAAGGATATTTTCATATTGGATAACTTATGAAATTTTTTTTATTAATATTCTAACTAAATACAGATGAAAAGAAACATCACTCTACCTCATGATTTTTTAGTACATCAATAATGAAAAATTAAAATTCATTTCTTTGATTAAGTGATGATGTTGAAATTGATCATGAAAAAAAAGGTTGATGTTGTCCAAATATCATGTGTGTATATATTTTCCTGAAAATTATTCATCTTTTGAAAAAAGGGTCTTTAAATAATTTTTTTCTTACTATCATCATTTATTATGATATCAATGACCTTTTCCCTGCCTCTTTGGGTTATGAACATAAGATTATTATATTTCTCTAGATCACCCAATTTCATGTGATTAGTGATTTTAATCAATATCTGTACTAATTTATGCTTTTATTCCATTCCATGTTTTCACTTTCCACCTATTTTATCCTATATAGAATCCTAGTTATGAGTTACTTTGGGTAACTGGTATGTTTCTACATTTTTATTTTTAAATAATGTTTTAGTATTGATTTTTATAATGTGGGTTTCTATGAAATGAAATATCATGTATTAACCCACTGATATCCTGGACAAATATAAAGGGTGAAATTAATTTTAAGAGTGGTAGAATGTAACAACTTAAATTTTTTTTATTTTTTATGAATTAATTTAATCTTTTCGAGATTTTCTTATTTCACACACCACCGAATATATCTTTTTTATATGAAATAACTATATTTGGATTTCAATGTATATAATAAAAAGTCAATACTACAATAAATGAAAATCATATATTATCTTGCGATACAATCAATAATATTTTTAGATTTTATTACACATAATAATGAGTCCCATTGATATCTTGCATTAAAGAAATGACTGATTTTTACTATACAATAGTATAATATTATTATTATTATTAAAATATTATTATAACTACATCCTGGACATTGGAATGGAAGTTATGAATATTATTAATAAATTTTGAAAATATTATTTACACATTTATATAAAATTAATCTTTTTGTTATCAATTAGAAGAGTGAATTTAAGAACTATTTGAAAATTGAGAAATTTGTTTTCTAAGAAAACTATTTTTCTAGGTACCAAAACAATTTTATCTCAATAAATTAAAGAAACAACATTTGATTAATGTTTTAAATAAAAAATTTAATTATAAATTCAATAATTTTCTATACTCATACAATGTATTTTATAGTTATAAAAAAAATAAATCTAAATTTATCAAAAAAAGATATATTTTTATAAAAGTTAATTTTACCACCTCTTAATAGTGAACCCATATTAAATCTAATTTTTGAAATATTTTTTAATTTTTATTTGAAAAAATAAACATAATTTTTTAATTTTTAATATGAAAATTTACTTTCAGTTGATTTTTGGTATGTATCTAATAATTTTCATTTTGTGATGAATATTGAAAACACTAAAATTTAAACCAAACAACTTTATTCGTATAATTTATTTATATATTTAAATTATATTTTATTTTATATTTAAAGTAAAATTAGTTCAATTATATATAAATTAATCCAATTTTGGTCATTATAACCAATTTCGATTTGAAATTGGATATAAAACAATTCAATCTTTTGTGCCTTTTCACAATAAAAAACATGTCATCTCAACCAATATACGGTATTAATTTTAATTTAAATTCATCCACTTATTTGATTTAAATTTTTTAAAATGGATTCCATATTTGGAAAAATAATAATTTATAATGTCTAAAAAGGTAAAATTATTTTTTACCAAATCTTTTGGTGAATGTAACTAAAATTAGATATATTGATTAAGGTAAAAATGTGTTTATTTTGTGGTTAAACATTAATCATAAATTTCAAAATGACCTAAACACTTGGAAAAGTTCCATAATATGGACTTATTTCAACCTATTACCCTATTTTATAAAATATTTAAAATCATTGGTGGAACATGATTTAAGGGAGACCTCTCAATAGTTTTTACCTTTTCATATTTGGAAGAAGGTCACACATCCTCCAATATAAAAGTGAACTCACCACCACACCCTAACATTATAAAACCTCTATAATAACATTGGGTTGGAAAAAACCAACAAAAATATCCTCATAAATTCCCCAATTAATCCTATATACCACACATTGGGAATGCATACAATCAAGTAAGCCATTTGGTGCAATCCAAAAGGAGTTACTCGAAGAAGAGGCAACATCCTTCCACAAGATCTTTTGTTTTATTTTCATTCTTCACAGATAAAATATTCTTATTAAAAGATTAAATAACAATATAATATATCTTAATCTACGTATATGTTTTCATTGAAATTTTTTGACCTACACTTACATACACTTTCATCAAATATGTAACTAACATAGAATTCGTTTTGTAGAGTGGACAACCAACTCACGAAACGGTGTCGTCCATTTTTCCATTATAACCTCTCATGGTTAGACATTAAGATTGAAATAATGTTTTTATATAATATATATGATATATTTATTCTTATATAAATATTATATAAAACATAACTTCAGTATTTCTATTTTTTTAAAATACAATAACTTCATTTTTGGGCATGTGTACTAATGCCTCCTCTAAGCGAAGTGATTCGGTCACACATTACATCAAATGTATTAAAAATTGGTTTAATGAAAATATATGATATATATGAAATAATAATGATAATTTAATTATAATATATATGTCACTTACTTTCTTTATTTCTATATTCAATGAAAATTTAAAACAATGTTCATGCGTAAGTAAGACCTACCATCTCTACGAATGGTGTATTCAATGTCTTATTTCTATATTTTATAGGTCATTATAAATAACTATATAAACAATTTATGATATATATATATCATTTTTAACAGTCTAAAAATTATTAAATCATGTTTTAATTAATATGACTAAGAATTAAAATTCAAAAAAATATGAATAAATTGGTTATTACCCAAAACCTATCATTAACATTGAATTGTTAATAAACAGGTAATGTAAAAACATAAGGGAATAATATATGGTATTATATAAGTAAATATGGTTATTTTATTAGATTTATAATAAAATTATACTTATTATACAAGAGGTTTCAATGAGTATGGTGAGATTCAAGACATAAGGTAAGGGTTTTCTGGTCTCACTTTTATTTCTATGAGCTTTATGCCTTATTTACAGCTCATTTATTTTTAGTGGTGGTTATAATGACCCTAAATATATTCAATTATTATTATAATTAAATTAATTATTATTTAAATAACCATTTTTTTATATCTTTATCTTGGGGATTATGATTCAAAAGTTAACAAATTGGTAAAGTAATTTTTCTCAATTTTTCGTCTTTGAGACAGATGCAATGTTATGCACCAATATTATTCTACAAAGTGTATACACTACACTTTGTAATGTTTTATCATGAATATAATTATTTTTAGGATATATTAAGCTTCATGTAATTTTATTTTTGAAATGGGGAGTATGATTCAAATTTTCAAAGTGGTAAGAGTTTATTACAATAATCTCATCATTTATCAAGATTGTTTATTATTATGATTTCATTGATGAAATTTTAGGATCTATATTTCAAGAAAACTCATGAATTTTATTCTCTTATTTTTATTCATGATATATTCATGAATTTTTAATATTTTTTTACTCTTTTATTCTTAATATAATTAAGAAATATTTTTTATGATCATCAGACTTTATCTCTCCCTCTTCTACCAGAAATATGTGTTCATTCAAAACCATTTTTACCAAAAAAAATTTAAATGTTATAGTGTAATCTTGTGATATTTAAAAAATTACCCATGTTTTAACATTTAAATAAAAGTGTATTTAAAAATTATTCTACCTATATTTCTTTGATCGAGTAAATTTTCATAACTTTTTACAAAATAAAAAAAAATGTTTGATATGTATGGATCTGTCTTAAATAATGAACATCATTTTTTAAATAATCCTTTGAACATTCACAAGATTAATTTTTTTTACATATTTTTTTAAAATAATTATTATTCATTAATTTTAAATTAATATTCAATTAAAAACGTTTCCTAAAAAAATTATGTTCAAAATGTGTTATAAATGGTTTAAATCTTCCATTATATGTATTCAAGGAAATACGTTTTAATTTTTTTTTTCAATATTCTCTTATAAGTTTTCAAGGAAAAATGTTTTAAATGAATTGTCAAAATTAATTGATAATTTTTCCATGAAAAAGGTTTTTGAGTTTTTAGGCTTCCTTTATATGTTTTCAATTAAAATGGTTTTCTGAATGTTTTCGAGCATATATGATAAGTATTCAAGGTTATTTCCCAAAAAAATGTATTTAAATGGTTTTATGTTTTAGAATAAATTTTCAATATGGAAAGGGTATTTTCTTCAAGAAACGTTTAATGGGTTTTTTAAATGACTTCATTATAATTTTTCAAATGTTTTTTTAAATAATTGGATTTTTAAAATGTTTCATGTTTTAAAAAGTGATTTAAAAAAAGATTATTTTCCATTAGAAATTTTCGAAGTGTTATTTCAAAATCCTTACCCATATAAATTGAAATAAAGTTATATATTTTATTCATTACTTGGTGTATGATCCAAAGACACAATTTCTTGCAACATTTGAATGATTTATGTAAAGATGATAAGTTTTTTATGAAACCCATTTCTCTTCCACGGGTTATACCATGAGAAAATGATTCTGAAACTCACTTCCTTACATTGGTTACTCAATGATGAAATGATTATGAAACCTTTCTGTTTTTCACAATTTAGGATATATTGAGATGTTTATATTACCTGTTTCATTTCATGGGTTATGATATGATGTTTAGGAAACCCATCTCTTTCTATGGGTCATGTTATGATGAATATTATGTTGTCTTTTGGCACATGTATATTTGATTTCATTATGTAATTAGTGGGGACTATATGTCTCTCCAATTCATTGGGTAATGATAAATGTTTTATGGGGTTAAAGGTTACATGGGAGGGAATCCCAAGCCTAAAACAAGAGGGAACATGTGAGAGAATCCCAATATTGAAATAAGAGGGTACTGGATAGGGAAACCCAATATATGAGGAAGAGGGTACAAAAGAGGGTATCCCAATCCCATAAAAAGGGTACATGGGAGGGAATCCCAATATAGAAACAAGAGGTTACATGGGGCTGTATCCCAATCCAAAAATAAGAGTATAAATGAAAGGGCATACCATCCCAAAACAAGTGGGTGCATGGGAGGTAATCACATGCCTAAATTAGGTACTTTGTTTATTATCCCAATCCTAACATGTTATGATGGTCTTTGTAGTTAGTCATTACATATGACTTTCTATGATTATGTGTGTGCCACAACACCATGTCTTATTCCTATATTATGATCTCATTTATTATGCATTTGATTCCGTTATGATTTATGTCTTAGGAACTACAAATAATTATTTAATGAATCTTTATTGTGATCTTTTATATTTATGGTATGATCTTATAATGATATGATATTTTTCTCATGAACCTATTCTCATGTTATGGTTATATATCTCCATGGTTTACACTTATTGGGAATCCAAGCTCACCCATTTCTTATGTTCCCTTTCCCCAAGTTGTAATGAATTTTTTAGAAGTAATAAAAGGTTAATTCCATTAACGGAGAAGCTAAATACATTTCACTGAGTTGTTATAATATGTTTCCATGTCTCTAAAAATAGTAAACTATAATGGTCCTCCAAAATGAATTTTTGTGATGCGATGAATTTACATATAAAATGATTTATTATCTATGTATGTTAATCCTAATTATCTATACTCAAGACATAAATAATTGTATAATGTAGTATGAAAATTTTGTCTAGACCATATCTCGATACATATAAGATTAATTCAATGCATTCAACCAATTGTTAGTTGATCCATAAATCATATATCTTGAAATATCCACCCACCATTTTTGAAGGTGTCTATAGATGAACCAAAATAGATTATGTATCCTCTAAAAGATTATCGATATCCATGGGTCCATCAACCCAAAAACAAATATTGGATTATTCTACTGGAACTCTCACATAAACACTTCCATAAAAGGATATGTTCAAAAAGATCCCTATTTAAACTGAACTAGTCATATGAAACCCTGTCAAAATAGATTGTTGATGCCTAGTTCAGAAATGTATGGAGGTTATAAAAGTTTAAATACAATAGTTAATACTAGTGGATTAGATCCCACCACCACCATAGCATAGTCATCACCACCATCCAAGTGTTCAACTTGATGTAATCATGATGGAATATTCCTAAATATTCCAAAAACATATTGAAATGATATTTGATAACAAAAAAGATCATAGATAAACAAATCGTAAACGAATAATAACTTATACATAGGAGTCATCACCATACTGGATACTCCTATGGAAATGTCTAGGTGACATAGATGATTATAATGAATCACAAGATACACTACTAACTCCCACTACTATAGTTGGGTCATGGTTATGTTATTAATTTATGAATGATGTTATGATATATGATGTTTCAATTACAATTTATATAAGAAATTGATCTTTAATATTTAATTTGCATCCCAATTTAATGGTAATAGTTTATTTTAACTTTTACCAATAAACATGTACATATTTATAAATACTAGATTATAGTTAGATAATATTTCATTTCCATTTTATAAAAAACAGTGCTTTATAATTTATAATTGGAAAATCATGATCCTACAAAAAACCTTTACATTCATTCTCATAATGTAGAAGGTCCACAAAAAGATGTAAAATTATATGTATCACCATTCCTAATTTATAAATGCACTAGATGTAAAAATTACAATTAGAATAAAGTTATTCACAACCTACTAACATTTAAATCAATGAAACCAGTGGTTCAAGGCTCAAACATGTGACAATTGGTAAGTTAAGGTGTCACCATCAATATGTGTGGGAAATTATCAATTAAGATTTTTTTTCACATTATGTAACCAATTATTTATTTACTTGTAATAAATGATAAAACATTTACAAATATATAAATCAAGGTGCATTCAATATTCTTTATAAAATTTATGTAATAAAATAAATATATCATGGAAGATGGATGAAATATAAATTATCTAATACCTATTATGATTCATGATCAATACCTTTTTCCCATATTAATATAAATTAAAATCTGAATCCATAACAATACTAATAAAATTCAAAAATCATGCATGTCACCCATCGATAACATCAATATAACTATAATATGCATACTATAGAATAACAAGACACATACAAGGTAATTTTGATTTTCAATATACATGGGTTAGATACTCATAGGCACAAGCCGATCCCCAAATTCCAGTACATTCCTTGTCGAATTTTAACTAACCTAAAATAGTAACATAAAAGAAAATGAAAGCATTGATTCCACTTTGTAATGTCTTAGTCCCACTTCACATATATGTAACTAAACCTAGTTTGTCTCATGGCCTCATGTGCTCCCCATTACACATGAGGATTCAAATAACATTAAGGGTCTATAATGGAATTGTATATATACTATACCCTCTTTTATCATAGTAACTGCACAACATTGTATTAAATGAATAAATTGTGAAAATACAAAAAATAAGGGAAATAATAATAAATAATCTAGAAAATGTTAATTGACATAAATAGTACCAAAATTTATATATCAAAAAATGATTTCTTGTTTTTATTTTTTAAAAAATGGGGAATACAAGAGCATAAAGAAGAGTACATATTAAATATTCTATACAAAAATGAAAAAAATACAAATATCTATCTTTGATCTCATCATGATCATAATATCAAACTGATACTCCTTAACTCTACCCTAGTATAAACAATAATGTATCCATGGATGGGTGATTCCCATTGTCCCATCTAAAATCCATGAAGTTTGTCAGGGTACAAATCGGCATCCTAAACAGGAAATGTGACCAATTATGTAGTCCACCAATAATGGTATCTAATACTATCTATCTAATGAACACAATTTGAATAGTTTTCCAGCATAATGAAAATGATGGTAAATAAATAAACCAAGTCTATCTGGGATCCTCATGGGACACCCATATGATATTACCTTCTCCAGACTAAGCTAGAATGTATCTAAATAAGTGGCATTATAAAATAATATAATAATGTTATTACATTATAAAAATCTTAGTTATGTTGTAATATATTTCATATATCCCTGTAAAATGATAAAAAAATGGAACTATCAATTTATAATGCATGTACTAATTTAGTAGTCATTTATAAGCCTGAAGGGTCATTCCATTGTAATATCAATTTAATGTGCTCGACTTGATCCTAGAAAAATGTTCTACATGGCCTTAGTGTTATGAATAATTGGATTTATATCATGTCAAGTCATGTGGTCCCTAAATCATCATATCCTCACTTATTTCAGGGATTTGGATCACAATGCCCATCATTATATTTAAAATGATATAATTTCATGTCTAATAAGACATAAAAATTAGAAAAAAACACCATGTACAATAATACATAACAAGGATATGAAATCCCATGACCAATAAAAAAAAGTAGGGGAAACTCTATGCCAAAACCCTTATTATTTTTAAGGATCACAATGTCATGTTATTTTAAACTAATGTGAAGCATGTGAGTGGAGAGTCATATCAAACCCCTTCCCAATCAACAATATGGAACACCATGCCTAGTAATAATAACTAACCATCCAAAATCATAATGATATGCATGTTCATACATTATAATTATGAAATGGTTGGGTGACATGGACATACCATTAACCTTCCATTTATCTCATCTATCAATTTCATTTATAATGTATAATATTTAGAAAAATCATATGGTTTTTCAATAACATATACTAGTATATGGGACATGGGTGGTGTCACATAGATTCATCTAATTCAATTTTAATTATTCTTTTTGAAGTAGAAATTCAACTATCTTAAAAATAAAGTTGAACTTCTTATTTTGTCATATAATTTAGAGAAAATTTAAACAACACACACTAAGTGGTGGATCATGTCTGGTTACACCACCTTTGATGTTAGAAATATGATTCATGGACTAAATAACATTGCGAATTAGAAATTTAATTAATTAATTACAGTGTAAATGGGGGACACATAAAAGGTATTTCTCATGGAATGATAATGCACAATATATTCGACTTGAACTAAAGGTAAAAACTCTCAACCACCTACATTAGATGATTAAAAGAATCCTCACCTAGTATCTACATTTAATATGAGATATCATGGCAGAAATTAGGGAAATATACAAACACCAAAAAAATAGGATATATTTACCCACATGGATTTAGCATTCCATAAACAAGAGAAATGAATAAAGAAAGAAATAATATTCGTGGTTTTACTAAGAATGATTCAATGAGATGAATGATAGTCATTTATATACTCAAAAAATGAAATCGTCAAAATACATAGGATTTGAGGGAGGAGGGATTCTGAATTTGGGGATCTACTATGTAATTTTTGATTGAAAAATGTGGGAGATGGGTTAAAGGAATGAAGGGAAAAATCAGCATTTTAATATTTTGAAATAAGTTCATCCTTTGGTCAAATTTTTGTTCAAACTATGCACTAACCATGTTTACCGAGTACCTTAGGTAGTAACCCCTCACATGGATACAAGCATGATTTTACAAACCATGTGTATCCCATTAGTGAAAACTATCCAACACCTCTACCCCCTCACATAGTTTTTTTAACTAGTAAATATACAATGACAAAACAACTCTCAACATATATGAAATTTATTTTTTATTTTTCATGTCCATGTGTATTCTTACACATGGATAAACAAGCCATGATCCACCACTTTGGGTTGCATAGTTTAGCCACATGGTTAGTCCTTACCTTGCTCCAACCATGTGACTCAATCTATTTCTCCAAAAAACTAGATCTATAGGCTCTGAATAATCCCCAAAAAAATCGTGAATGCTTCCCTAGTCCAATGTTAATTACAATATAAAAAAATAGGTTTAGGAAAAAACAATGGTTCCATACCTCCCTAAAATGTTATGATCTTATAGAACACATTTTTAATGTGTATTTTGAATCATATACATTAACATATAAATAAAACAGATAGGAGATATAGTCACATCGAGGTAATATACATTGGTGTGTAATAAGTAAAATGGAATTAATTGAATGTTTAGGAAAGTATTTATACCTTATATTTTAATGATGTAATATGTATATATTCATTTTATTTAGATTTATGGTTCTAATAAAATTTCATGTTATTGGTAGATTACAAGAATGTTCATTTCTTAAATTCATTAAAAGATAAGTCGTGAAAATAGGGTGATAAAACAAGTATCCACATGTATTGTGATATTTAAGTTGATAAAGAAGTTATATTACTTAATAGATTTTGTAGGATGGATTTTGTAATTTTTACACAGACCAACTTATATATGGGTAACTTGATGTGTTTCTAGATAATAATATTTCAATTTTCAATTTTATACACCATTTACATTTAAAAAGTATCGTTGAGAGCTACACACTAACTGTATGAAAACCAAATATTTTATATAATTTATTTCAGGATTTATTACATTATGATAAAAATAATATAATCTCAATATTTCAATATGACTAGTTTATTTTTAATATTATATACATAACACATTAAAATTTAAACAGGATAGAAATACATTATTTAAAAACTCCATAACATGCTCTTATATTCCATTGATTTTCAAATACTACACGAGATAACATGGGGACATACAAAATAAAATGTTGAGCAATGAAGCCTTGTATGGGAATAATAAAATAATAGAATAATGTAAATAAGTTCATGTGAATCAAGAGGCATAACTTGGTGATATATAAAGGAGATAATCATAATCAGGAACATCAATGGATGATATAAGATGATGACATTGAGCAATCAAAGGAATGATAAAATAATATAAAAAGTAAATTTAAGTATAAATAAAGGACAGCCACTAATAAATCATCACAGAATATTCTTAGGCTAACATCCTTTACACCATACATGGTATCTCATGGAATAATAACATTACATAATTAATTGGAGGGATATATAATTCTGATCCCACCCATCATAATCATATCTTGTACTTGCATTTTTTATTGACATAGATCATACAACATAATAATATCTATCATAACTTTTAGTCCCATATTTAATGAGTGTGGGTGACATACATGGAAGTCAGCAATAAATTTAGGATTCTTATAACTTGGTTAATATCCTTTATCTGAATTGGGGATGGGTATTTACATCCCAAAATCTTAGAATAGGAACTCATAGAATAATTTTAGTAGTATAATGTGTTTACATAATGGTTTATGAAAGGGATCAATGAGAGTGAAAGGTGGTATCACATTACTTTGGTATCAAACAGAATGTAAATGGATCTGTAAAAATACATATCAATAAGAAAAATTTTAAATACAAAGGGTTAAAAAAAGAAATTTACTTTAACAAAGTGGAAGAGGAATAGGATAAGAATATCTTACTCTAGGGGTTCCTTCTAAAAGATTAAGAGGACCTTCATAATATCATTGAAATAGTTTGTGAAGGATTTATAGAGGGAGACTGAGAAGAAATTCATACTTCAGGACTGTATATTTATGTTTAATGGAGGGTGGGATGGATATTCATTGACAAATAATTGGGAATTATTTATTAATTTCAAAACACGGGATCTGGGATTAGAGTTAAAATTAATAAAAATGACCAGCCTTCCCATGGGTTTTCACCCATGGTATCTTCCTAATATTAGTAGTTTAAAATATTTTATTAGTATAAGAACCCAAATAATTAAAACAATTAAACTCACGATGTGGAAGTGAGTCATGTTCATAAATAATTTTTTAAAAAAACTAAAATATATTATTGTTTTTGGAGGATTTATTATTGGTATGTAAAATTTATAAAACAACTTCAAAAACACATTATTTTAATGTGAAAACCTATTTTTGGTCCGTAGTACCTATCATCGTATTTATTAAATCACTTTTGAGATATTATTATGTCATAACACATATAATATATTTATATTGTATTAAATTTTTACATAAAAGTAAATGTCTTAAAAAATTATGAAAAAATAACCATTTTGAAAATATTTGCTGTTTATTTCAAAAAATGATATTTATTTTAGGGACTATTTTAAAAAAATAAAGAAATTTAAACTTTTAAGAAAAATATTTATTCATTTATAAATACTATTTATTCGACACAGAAATAATTATAATAATTAAAAAAATTACATTGCGAATAATTAAATTATACTAAGAATAATATTTAATTATATATTCTTTTATAATACTATTTTCTGACATAAAATCAATTTCAAAAGTCATGGATATATAAAAAAATATTTTTCAGTATATATTTTAGAAAAATAAAATTTTGGATTATTCATATCTCTTTATATAATCTTGTATATATATATAATTTAATACTGAAAATGGTTCATCAAAACCATATTTCACTAAAAGAAAATTTTAAAAAATTATATTAACAGGATTGAGATACAGAACACCTTATTAAACAATCATGTTCCCAAAGGGTAGAGTGTGTGATCGTAGTTCATTCTTTGGGTGGTTTGATGAATATATTTTGGGAATAATAATCTAAATGATTCAAATACTCTCATAAATAGTTTCACCTAATTTTCTGTTATTGAATCATATCTGAGGATTGGTTAACGGAAAATCTTATTGATTCCATCTCCCTTAGATCCTTAGAAGAATGGAACTCATAGGGTTAAATTATACTCGTTGAGGCCATCAATTCTTCCTTCTTTGTAATTTATATTTTTTTATAATCATAAATATATTCGTATCCTAAATATAAATTAAGAATGACTATATTAATTGAATGTATAATTTTAAATAGCCTTTTATTACTAAAATATAATGAGTGGATATATTTTATAATAGTCTAAAATGGAAATTTAAATAAAATTCATGTGTTTTCTATATCTAAATTACATAATAAGTAATTTATTCATTCATATTGAAATTTCATTTATAATGTTATAGTTCCTTAAATTCATCTCTTATTTAGAATATTAACCTATTAAATATGATTATGTACACTAAATTAAATGAGGTTTCTTCTATTTCATTACCAATTATGGTTCCAATGTTCCCTCCTCAATCTTTTGGTTCTGTCATAGTACTTTGAATAGGTGAGTTATCTTCTTTTATTGAACATTATCTCAATGATCTAATATCCTCATCAAATGATCCTCATATGAATTGTCATTCATGAAAGGCTCCACCTCTAGATTTAGTAAACATGATGGATATGGTGTAACAACCAAATATTTGTTTTAAAGGAAATTACTTTCTTATAAATATGTCATAATCACATTAACTACTAAGTGTTATGTAACCCTTAAACAAAATGTTTGTCACTTCTATGACATGAATTTCAAAAATCTGACATACAGATTCATGATTAGAATGTTATTTAGAGTCCAATAAGAAAAACTTATTTTTGGTGAATAGTTACCTAACCTTATGAATAGTAACATACCCTTATGAATAGTGATATACCCTACTGAATAGTAAACTTACCTATGATAATATATAAATAATATTGATGTCTAAAGTACGATATACATATATTTTAGTATGAGTTAATGAATGTTTTAAAATTGGTTTTTGATAATAAATAGTTATTTTAATTAAATATTAAATTAATAATATTTAGAAAATCATTTTTAAAAAGTGGACTTCATTTTTGGTTATACACTTTGAAAAATGGTTGGGGTAAAATTTTGAGATTTTTCTGTAATTGTTGAATTTTTTATAAATAGTGACATATCATAAATTGCAAAATTAAGATAAATACACTAATTATAGAGTCATGTGTGATGTTCTGCTGATGTAAGCCCACTTGGTTCAGGATCACATGATACAATAACTATTCTTGGTCATGTAATACTCAATATTACTTGTCTTGAGGATAAATAATAAATTAATGGGTTTTATATTAATAAATCCTCCCTCTCCTCCACTATAAAACCCCCCTCTCACCCCCTATTCCAATCACTACTCTCAATCCTTGTGCCTTCTAAACATTCTGTAAAAATAACCTCCCAACCTCCTCTCCCACGTCCACCAATCTTTTGTCTCATTAAAAGAACAAAACCTCTCCCTTAAAGAGGTTCTCAAGGCAGTTTGGTTCAAGAGGTAAATTCCTCTTTTAAATTCTTTGTCTTTCCTTTCAAGTTCATTTTTTTTATTTTTATATTACCTATCATCACCCAAATTTTGTGATGAATCCAGAACCTTATACGTACTAGAATGTTCTCATGATAGTGTAATAAGTTATCATCATCTTACCATTTTTACATTCATTTATACTAGTAGTAAGAAAACCATCCGAGATGTGTCAATTTTACACATTCAAGGATGATGGAATTTCGATTTATTTTATCATTATAAATTCTAGTCAAGATACCATTATTGTTATGGTTGAACCATATTATTATATATAATATAACCTATTTAATATTATATAATACCTTTGTTCAAATGTTATTAGGTTATAAAGAAAAATGAGTTCGTTGTAATCAAAACCCACAAATTAACCAAAACAATTATCATTAATGTTCTATATGATAATTCATCATAATTCCATGTAACGAAGTTATATTAATGAACAATAACACCTATTTTTGTTAATAGATAATATATAATTTCAATTATGGATATTTACATCCATTCCACTTCATTACTTAAAAACATGTGAACCAAATATGAAAATAAGAGAAACGAACACTCTAGAAAGACGAATGTCAATACAATAACTAATCAATAAAGACATAAATGAACTAAAAAGAATTACGATAAACTAAATACATGTATAATAGGTTCTGAAATATGTTAATAAAAAGTATAATTTCAAATTCCAGGAACATAAGTACAAGAGTGGAACATGTTCGGAGTTAAGGTAAGGGTTTTCCACCCGAACTTCCATTTTCATTCGGGATACTTTCATTGTATAATTACCTCAATGAAATTATTATGTATTGTTATGTACTAATCATATATTCTGTTTGAGTATCATATATATGTGTACAAACCAAAAATTCTCCTTATTTTATGGATATTTACACATTTTTAAAGGAAATTTCAATGTTGTTTCCTAAATACAAGCCTAATCCATGAGAATTTCTCAAATTCTTTCATATTATAAAGGGAACTATATGATCTGTTTTGGAAACCTTTATCTTTATAAAATCATGCATTTTATTATGAAAATTATATCTTACCTTACTTCTGGTTTTATACAATTATTTTTCCAAAAGAACTAATCTTTTCAAAATAAAATTGTATTTATCTCAATAATTGCTTAATGATTTTATAAGAGTGTTTTCATCTAATTCAACACACTTTTTGATTCCATGGTATTACTGGGTTTAATAATTTATGAATTTATCTACCATATTTGATTTAATGGTTATGACAAACTCTATTGTGTATGATCTATCCTAAAATCATTCACCATATTTTTCCGAATGGTTAGTGTTTTATATTTGATGATTGGGGAAAGATAGTTACATTTCATATGATATTTTAAATATAAATTTATTTATTATTTATGTTTATCCCCTCTAATATGAGGAAATAATTGTACTTATTATGTGATGGGTGGACCCCTCTATAGCCACTCGATGCATCAGTAGGTCTCATTAGACAAACAGATGTGGAATTGGCCGAGGCCTTTCCCAATGTGATATGGATTTTGGCCAAGGACATAATCATTAGAAGTCTTGGCCGAGGCCTTGAAAAAATGTTTCAGAATGTCCGAAATTATGCATTCCATCATTATGAGTTCAGATATTGATATTTCATGTTGTTATTTGATTAGTAGAATACCCATGATTATGTTTTATTATGTCATTGTTTACACAACTTATTTTCCTTACATAATGTCTTCATGTTTATTATTAATGGCATGTGTTTTCAATTATGCTCCATGTCTTTTGTTTATACAATCTTCTACTATATTTCATACTATTTCTGGGCATTTGAGATCACCCCTTTTTTCGTATCATTTCTTTAGGACATGAAGAAATTTATTATGATTGACATGCTGAAATAACCTAGGAGTTATGGGTGTTGTATAATAAGTTTCCACATTGTATTTCTCTTCATGTTTTAATATTGAACTTACATATGAATTTTGTTTCCAATAATACAAAACTACTCAGGCATTCGGGATTCGTATTCCTTGTATGTATTCCAACGTAATCAAATAAGAAACCGGCTCCGGCCAACTGGGGTCGGGTCCTTACAGTTGGTATTAGAGGAAGCTTAGTTGAATACTTGGAAACTAAATTTAGAAAATGTAGAATTAGGGAAGAGTCCCTAAGTTATTCATTGATGATATATATACAATAACGTACTGTTATTTTGGAAAGGAATATATTATGTGGATTTTTCAAGCAATACATCCCTTTCTAGATATGAGTAGGTAGAGGCAGCTCTGGGACAGATGTATCTAGGGGTAAAACCTGAAAACACCACTTTGATCTAAACTCGAACGGGAACTGGTGCACAACAACGGGCCTTGTTGCACTCTTGGTTACTACACTCCTAGGGGATACGCTTAGTATAACTCACATTCTCTTTACAATCCAATATTAGGGATTGAAATGTAAAATATTCCTCTGATAAACCATATTTTTAAATATGGGATAAGCAATTAGTATGTTCTCAATTCTGTTAAAAGTATTTAGCTAGGTTAATATTATACATTATTATTCATAGCCTAATCTAGTGTATTCCATTATCTAGAGATGGTACGAAATGGAAGGAATGGAAACTGCACGAACACACATGTCCCTTATAGGGATTTTCCTCCGATGAAAGATAATGATGTTGGCTCTGGTGCTGTTACAGGTGCTGAGAAACTCATAACAATACTGGGACAACTTACTCAAGTTATGAATAATATCCTTACTCGTATGGAGCATCCAGATCCATCACGTGGAAGAGCTATGCTATATCACTTTATGCGACAACAACCTCCATCGTTCAATGGGACTTCAAACCCTTTTGTAGCAGAGCAGTGGATATGTTCCCTCGAGAAGATATTTCTCTCTTTGGGATGTAATGAAAGAGAGAAGGTTGTCATGGCATTATAACATCTACAAAGAGATGAATATCAGTGGTGGTCATTAATCCAAAACACAAAGGAGGAGTAAGAAATTGAAGAGATGGAATGGAGGGATTTTATGGAAATCATCATAGAAAAATATTTCCATCGTGAAAAAAGAGCAGATATGGAGAGGCAATTCTTGAATCTGTGGAAAAAGGAGGATGAAAATTTTTCCATGTATGAATCCAACTTTACAAGGCTGGGAAGTTATTTTGTGGACTACATATGAAATCCAAGGAGCAAAATCGATCGATTCTTTGATAGCCTAAATCCATTCCTCCAGCAGGCACTGGTCTCCCAAGATTTTTCATCATATGAGGACATAGTTTCATGTGCTATTAAGACCGAAAACGAATTCTCTATGTCTTATGAATTTAAGGGAAAGAAATAAAAAAATTGGGATGCTGAAAACCCCGGGAAAGGAAATAAGGAAACATGGAAGAAGGGAAGAGTTGAATTTTTACCATGTGAAAATTGTGGAAGGAAAACACCAGTGCGTGCTTAAAAGGAAAAGGAGTATGCTACAAATGTGGTCAGAAATGCCATCTTGCTGGTGATTGCAAAGGAAAGAAGGAATAAAACGATGTTCGATGCTATAATTGTTAATAGATGAAGCACTATTCTAATGATTGTCCATAATGTCGAGGACATATGCAACATATGAGGCCAAGGTAGAAAGGATAAGCATATGCGATCACAACTGTAGATGTTTAAGTTTCGCTTGACATGGTGTCATGTACTTTGGTCATTTCATCAAGCATAACCAAAGCTTTATTTTATTCTGGATCATTGCATTGTTTAATATCTTCTGAGTTTGCTAATAAAATTAGATATTTCCAATTTTATTTAATTAGGGAGTTGTAAGTCAAAACTCCAAAGGCATGTATCATTACTACAATGTTCTGTCAATCTGTTCCCATTATGGCATAAAAATGTTCTTTATCTACTGATCTCATCTATATACCCATGACTAAATTCAATATAATCCTAAGTATGGATAGGATTTCAGATCATGATGAAAAAATTTATTGTAAGAAGAAGGAGGTTACGATTTTTGATGACGTTGATAAAGAACACCTTATCATTAGAGAAGAATCGTCACCACCTGATTCTTATCTATAACCACCCCTAGTAGCTCAAATAAATTCAATTATTGAGGTGGAAGATAATAAAATAACAATGGGTGAGGAAAGTAATGTTCAAATAGAGGATGTACCTATTGTGATAGAATATGTTGATGTGTTTCCAGAAGATTTACCAAGAAATCATCCAGAACGAGAAATTGAGTTTTCAATTGACGTAATTCCTAGTTCAAGACCCATTTCAAAGACCCCTTATAGAATGACCACTGTGGAGTTAGTGGAACTAAATAAGCAACTAGAAGAATTGAGTGATAAAAGATTTATTCAACCTAGTGTTTCTACATGGGGAGCCACTGTCCTCTTTGTCAAGAAGAAAGATGGATCAATGAGGTTGTGCATTGATTATAGCGAATTCAATTCTATTACAATAAATAATAAGTATCCTCTACCAAGAATTTATGATTAATTTGATCATCTTCATGGAGCCCAATATTTTTCAAATATTGATCTTCGATATGGATATCATCAGTTACTTGTGAGGAAGGAAGACATTCCAAAAAAAGCATTCCGATCCAGATGTGGGCATTACGAGTTTATAGTAATTCCTTTTGGACTATCTATTGCGCCATTTGTTTTTATGGATTTTATGAATAGAGTCTTCAAGGAATATCTTGTTGATTTTTTGGTGGTTTTTATTGATGATATCCTAGTGTACTCTTGAAGCTATGAAAAACATGAAAATCACTTGCGCACTATTATGAAGACTCTGATAAGAAACGAATTATATGGGATGTTCAGCAACTATGATTTCTGGAACCAATCAGTTTCCTTTATGGGCCACATTCTCTCCAAGGAGGGAATATCTATATATCCTACAACGAAAAAGGTTGTTCAAGAATGGCCAACTCCAAAAAACGTAACAAAGGTTCATAGTTTTATTGTTTTATCTGGTTATTATCGACCTTTCATTCAGAACATCACTGGTTTAGCCAACCCAATGACCAAGATCAGATGAAAAGAGGTTAAGTTCATATGGACCATGGAATGTAAATAATTTTTTGAGGAATTGAAGAGGATGTTAGTGAATGATCCGATCTTAACACAACCATCGGGGAATTATGGGTTTGTTATCTATAGTGATGCATCAAATAAAGGAATTGGTTGTGTCCTTATGTTGAATGATCGAGTGATTTCATATGCATGTAGGAAACTAAAACTTAATGAACAAAACTATCCAACCCATGATCTTGAGTTAGAAGTGGTAATATTTTCTCTGAATATTTGGAGACATTACCTCTATGGAGAAAAATGTGAGATATATATAGATCATAAGAGTTCAAGTATATATTCTCACAGAAAGAACTCAACTTGAGACAAAGGATGTGGATTAAGATAATCAAAGATTACGATTGCACAATACACTACCACTCAGGGAAAGCAAATAAGGTAGCAGATGCATTGAGTAGAACAACCAAGGAATTCTGAACAAGATGAGAGTTGAAAGTGATCCTATGTTCATGGATCTAGTAAAGATTGATATAGGAATTATTAAGGAAGGTGTCACATCGCTACATTTTAAAATGGTTTCCCAACCTTCTTTACTAGAGTGGATAAAAAGTTCTCAGGCTGCTGATGAGGAGTTTCAAAAGACAATTAAAGCATTAAGGATGGGAAGGTGACTGAATTCTCATATGAAGATGGCATTTTGATATTTAGGAAGAGGATTTGTGTTCTCGCTATTCCTGAGCTAATGAGAGAACTATTGGATGATGCTCATATCTCTAATTTCCCTATACATTCTGGTAGTACAATGATGTATCGAGATCTCTGAGAGAAATTTTGGTGGGACAATATGAAAAGGGAGATTTCTAAATATATGTCAATGTTCCTGCTATGTCAACAAGTGAAGGCTAAGAGGAAAAATTATAAGGGGATGATGCAACCACTACCCATACCATCATGGATGTGGGAGAACATTACCATGGACTTTTCCACTAGACTCCAAAGGAAATCTAGAGGAAACAGTGCTATATGGGTCATTGTGGATCAACTTACAAAGACAGCTTACTTCATAGATATTAGAGAGGACATCTCATTGAATCAACTTTCACGGATCTGAATAAAAAAAGTGGTAAAGATGCCTGGAGTACCATTCCCTATTGTATTTGACCGTGATCCTAGATTCACCTCAAAGTTCTCGAAAAGTCACCAACATGCTTTATGCACTGAACTGAACTTCAGTACGGCCTATCATCCTCAAACTAATGGACAATCTGAGTGGACTATTCTGACACTGGAAGACATGTTGAGGTAATGTTATATGTAATTCAAAGGAGGATGGGACTAGCATCTTCTACTTGTTGAATTCTCCTACAACAATAGTTTCCACTCGAGCATCCGTAAGGCACCATATGAAGCGCTTTATGGGAAAAGGTGTATAACACCTGCATGTTGGGATGGTGTTGGTGAGTGAAAGATGCTAGGACATGAATTGGTTGAGGAAATGGTGGAGAAGGTGAAAACCATTCAGCAGCCTATCAAGGCAGCCAAAAGTCGATAGAAGAGTTATGCAGATAACCGTCAATGAGACCTGGAGTTCAAAGTAGGATACCTCATATTTCTACGCATATCTCTATGGAATAAGTTCATGCGGTTTGGGAAGAATGGAAAGCTAAGTCCCATGTATATCATCCCCTTTGAGATCCTTGATCGAGTCGAAGCTGTGGCATATCGACTGGAACTTCCACCAACCATGTCAAAGGTACATAATGTCTTTCATGTGTCCCTCTTAAATAAGTACATACCAAAACCTTCACTTGTACTCTCTTCAGAGGTGGTATAGTTGGAGGATGATCTTTCCTATGAGGAGCAGTCGATGAAAATGTGGATCTTAGAGACAAATTTCTATGCAACAAGACTACTCATCTGGTCAATGTACTATGGAGAACCCATAAGTACGAAGAGGCAACATGGGAACTGGAGGAATCAATGAAGGAGAAGTAACCCCACCCGTTCATGGCATAGTTTGTAAATTAAATTTCAAGGGTGAAATTTTTGTAAGGAGGGGAGAATGTAATGACGCAATATTTTTTTTAAAGGAAATTACTTTCTTATAAATAGGTCATAATCACATTAACTACTAAGTGCTATGGGACCCTTAAAACATAAGTTTTTCACTTCTATGATGTGAATTTCAAAAACCTGACATACATAGCCGCGATCAGTATGTTACTTAGTGACCAATAAGGAAAACATAATTTTTGGTGAATAGTAAACTACCCTTATGAATAGTAACAAACCCTTATGAATAGTGATATACCCTAATGAATAGTAACCTCACCTATGATAATATATAAATAATATTCATGTTTAAAGCACGATATACCTATATTTTAGAAAAACTTAATGAATGTTTTAAAACTGGTTTTTGATAAAAAATTATGATTTTAATTAAATATTAATATAATAATAATTAGAAAAATATTTTTGAAAATTGGACTTCATTTTTGGATTCTACACGTCTATAAATGGTTGAGGTAAAATTTTGAGATTTTTCTGAAATACATGAATTTTTTATGAATAGTGACATATCATAAATTTTAAAATTATGATAAATACAATAATTATAGAGTCATGTGTGATGCTCTTATGATGTAATCCCATTTTTTTAGGATCAAATGATAAAATTACTATTCCTGTTCATGTAATACTCACTATTCCTTGCCTTGAGGAGAAATAAAAAAATTAATGAGTTTTGTATTAAGAAATCCCCTCTATCCTCCACTATAAAACCCCCTCCACCGCCTATTCCAATAACTCCTATCAAGCATTTACCCTTTTCCAAATTCTGGCCAAATACCCTCCTAAACTCCTCTACCACGTCTAGATTGCTTTGGTCTCATTAAAAGACCAAAACCTATCCCTTGAGGAGGTTCTCAATGAAGTTTGTTTCAAGAGGTAAATTCCTCTTTTCAATTCCTTGTCTTTCCTTTCAAGTTCATTTGTTTTATTTTTCTATTACCTATGTTTTTCCAAATTTTGTGATGAATCTAGTACCTTATATGTATTGTAATGTTCTAATGATAATGGAATAATTTATCATCGTCTTCCCCTTTTTAACTTCTTTTATACTAGTAGCAAGAACACCATCCGAGATGTGTCAATTTTACACATTCAAGGACGATGGACTTTTGATTTCTTTTACAATTCTAAATTCTGGTCATGAAACCATTCATGTTATGCTGGAACATGATTATTATATATAATATATCCTATTTAAGATTCTGGAATCCCTTTGTTCAAATGGTATTAGGTTATAAATAAAAATGAGTTCGTTGTAATCAAAACCCACAAATTAACCAAAACAATTATAATTAATGTTCTATATGATAATTTATCCTCCTTCCATATAACCAAGTTAAATAAATAAACAATAAAAACTAATTATGTTGATAAATAATATATAATTTCAATTCTGGATATTTACATCCATTCCACTTCATTACTTAAAAACAAGTGAATCGAATATGAAAATATGAGAAACGAACACTCCGGAACGACGAAAGTCAATACAATAACTAATCAATAAAGTCGTAAATGAACAAACCAAGATTATGATAAACTAAATACATGTATAATAGGTTCTGAAATAAGTTATTAATAAGGGTAATTTCATATTCCTGGAACTTAAGTACAAGAGTGGAACACGTTCGGAGTTAAGGTAAGGGTTTTCCACCCGAACATCCATTTTCATTCGGGATACTTTCATTGTCTAATTACCTCAATGAAATTATTATGTATTGTTATGTAATCATCATATATTCTATGTGATTATCATATATATGTGTAATAACCATAACCCTTCCTAATTTTATGGATATTTACACATTTTTAAAGGAACTTTCAATGTTGCTTCCAAAATACAAGCCCGATCCAAGGGAATTTCTCAAATTCTTTCCTATTTTCAAGGGAAATCTATGATCTATTTTTGGAAACCCTTATTTTAAAAAATCATTCATTTTATTATGAAAATTCTATCTTACCTCACTTCTAGTTTTACACAAATATTTTTCCAAAAGAACTCTTCTTTTCAAAATATAAGAGTATTTATCTATAGAATTGTTTAATGATTTTATAATAGTGTTTTCATCTAATTCAACACTCCTGTTGATTCCTTGTTATTATTGGGATTAATAATTTATGAAGTCATCTACCATATTTTATTTAATGGTTATGAAAATCTCTATTGTGGATGCTCTATCCTAAAACCATTCACCATATTATTCTGAATGGTTAGTGTTTTATGTTTGATGATTGGGGAAAGATAGTTACATTTCATATGATAGTTTCAATATGAATGTATTTATTATTTACGTTTATACCTGCTCATATGAGGACTTAATTAGACTTATTATTTTATGGGTGGGGCCCTCTATATCCCCTCGAGGCATCGGTAGTTCTCATGAGACAAATAGACGTTGAATTGGCCGAGGCCTTTCCCAATGTGATGTGTATTTTGGCTGAGGCCTTGATAAAATGTTTCAGAATGTCTGACATTATGAATTCCATCATTATGAGTTTAGCTATTTATATTTCAGGTGGTTATTCGATTATTAGAATACCCATGATTATGTTTTATTATGGCATTGTTTACTCACTTATTTTCCTACCATAATGTGTTCAAGTTTATTAATAAAATCATGTTTTTTCAATTATGCACCGTGTCTTATGTTTATACTATCTTCCGTTGTATTTATTACTCTTACTGAGCATTTGATCTCACCCCTTTCTTATGTATCATTTTTTTTCAGGAATTGAAGATGTTTATTATGAATGAAATGGTAAAATAACCTAGGAGTTTTGGGTGTTGTCTAAAATGATTCCACACTGTATTTCTCTTCATGTTGTAATATTGAACTTATGTATGAATCTTGTTTCCAATAATACTAAACTACTCAGTCCTTTGGGATTCATATTACTTGTATGTATTCCAATGTAATCAAACAAGGCACCGGCTCCGGGAAACTGGGGTCGGGTCCTTACATCTGGTTTATATATCCTCATAAGAGATACATGGAACACATCATGTACATGGAATACACTGTGTGGTAGTGCTAGTTGATAGGCCAAGAACACGATGTAATAATGGTTCTAAAAGATTACAACGTATCTAGGATAATTACTTTCCTTCTTCCCAGTCCTAGTGACTTTCTCCTATAAAATTATATGAAGGAACAACTTATCTCCAACCTCGAACGCTAGGTATCATTAATGATTTTTGTATATCATTTATTTTGACATTTTATGTATTTCATATTGTTTACAATGTAAATGTTACTTTATTAGGGAAACCATTATTTCTTGAACTATATCCAGCGGGTCTGTTCAAGGAACCAAAAACCCCTAATAGTTTTGTATCTATAGGGACTATTTTCCAAAGGCAGTTTCTCGTAAGGGATTTTGACCCATGATTATTAATAACTCATATTGGTCGAGAGGATGGGATGTTGGTATCATCACACCCTTTTGGGAGGATTATTTACTACAACATGACTCTTGTATTGATTTAAGATATATTTTTGAATCCTTCATTAATACCTAGGTATGATGTGGGTGATCCCAATATTTTTAATCAATTATTAGCATGTGTGGAATTTAGAAAAATATGTATGTATTTGAGGTCATTAATCAATGGAGATATCTATATGTATCTAAGGTTCTCCATTAATGGTGGCCTCTCATAAAATACTTAGATATTATTTGGTAATTATTATTATGATGAAAGTTTTATAGACACACAATGGGGAACTCTAGAGTTTATGATCATACAGCTATATGAATGTCACTCTAAAATATATCATCATCCAAGGAGACATAACTGGTTAGAATGTTGGGATTAAACCCATATATGCGTTTCCAATGTATTGTTATTAAAGGAATCACTACCCACATAGTTTGGTGTCACTTAATGTGACACATAATACCTTTTAATGTCAATGATAAGGACTCAACCATATAGTTTAATGTCATGTGTCACAGAGATCTAGGAAGAATGTGTATATTCAAAGGTTACTGGGGGACATATATATTTATATCCCAATAAAACTGGAAGGGATAAGAGTTTTGAATGTGGATTTGTCCCCACTAGGGATATGGTACATAATAACATGGTTAGTTTGGGGTGTTGGTTTTGAACCTCAGGGAGGCTTTCTATGTATCCCATTTGGATGGGAATCAGAGCCAAAATAGTTCATAAGTGAGGACCCATGTCCATTGAGGCCTCAAGTGTATGTATTACAGGGGAGTATGACCCTTTGATATGATATATTGGGGATTTCTATTGAGAAGTATATCCCCTATGAAGGGACCATAAGAAATATTTTATTTCATGGTGATTTAGTGGATTAACACATGGTTTACTCTTGAGGATGATATGTAGATTATGAGAATTATGATAATGAAACATCCCTAAGAATGATGTTCATTGAGCTAAGGCCCTGAGTGAGCATCCCACATATCTTGATAATTAGGAATAAGATTTCATATAGTTCACTCCTTCAGGTGAATTGTGTTGTTGTCATGATATTTACTAACCTTTAATCCCACATGAGTCTTTCTCGGTTTGATAAATAAGAAAAATAATAATATTTGAAAAACTAAGAAATTTTAACCTTTGTTGGTAAAAGAGGATGGGTTTATAGTGGAGGAGTCCGGGGCTACGACAGAAGTAGTTAGGTCTATAGAACATCCCTTTTTTCAATTTACATTGTATGATAGTCCTATGTAAGGAATGAATGGAGGTTAAGGATGTAGAGAGGATAAATACTAAAACCTATTACATGAAAGGTTAGGGGATTTCACTAGAATGGTTTCCCTAAAATGGATATCACAGTGAAGGAGGATGATTTCATTCCCTATCAAATGGAAATGAAAGCATAATCCTCACCCAACCTACTACAGACCAGTGGCTACAGGTCTTAAAGATAAGAAGGGACATATATAGTCATATCCCTAGTATATGGGGATAGGAACTCCCAAATATTGTCCCTATGGCAAGGGTCCACATGAATGTGGATGTCCAAATATACATATGCGTCGATGCTCCATACCGTTTGATAAGAAATGTTTGGGAAACCTCTTTCCATAGAAATCAAAATCCAAATGGGACATAGAAATATGTTCCTTTTCCCAAGGCTTTTTAAATCAGGAGGTCTGGGTGTAGGTTTCAACTTATTCCCTTTTATAAAATGGTAACAATAAAGGATAGTAACATCTCTATATTACTTTTAAATGGTATTAAAATATTTCATTCATCGGTTCTGGGCATAGGTGCTCAACATAGGTGTTCCAAAAAGCTACTTGGAGGATATAAAAGGGCTTCAAGAAGGGTGAAAAGGGCTATGTGGGATGGATATGACTTGGGAGATGGACTACCAGGGGAGAATAAATAGGTGATTCCTTAACCAAACCACCCTGGGTCTCCTTAAAAGGGCCTCTCATAGGTCCCATATTAATTAATGAGGCCTCACACATGTGGTTTTCGCAAGGAAGAATAGTCCTTGTGCAAGTGTCTTATGTATTTAGACCCAGAGGGTATGTTGATCTTGATTATCCCCTGTAATTATCTCTTCAATCATGTTTTCAAGAGAGAACAAATAAATTTAGGGGACCTGGGTGAAGCTACAACACAATGAGAGCTCTGAGGGTTCTTCCAATATTACAGCCGAAATAAAGTAAAGCCCGAGGGTCCTATTTGTATGGAAGCATGGAAACTTGTTTGTGGGAGGATATTCACACATGTCATTGGAATAGGTTAGTAGTGTAGCTATCTCATGTAGGGGAGTAAAGATAACTCGATCATGTGGGTCCCAAACTCTAGTTCAAGGCATTGGAGTACTGCGCAAGAGATGGAAAAAAATAGGTCACACATGTTCTTGGCGCAGCTGTCCAGCGTGGCTATACTATTGGAGGGGGGGGGGGGGTTGAACCACCTTGTCGAGCCTACAACTTTTATATTATGGGGATTGTTCCCTCACACCCCTACTTGGTCTCATTGACAAGCTTCGGTCCCTTCTCTTCAGGTCGGTGGCTTCTCTACCGTCACTGCCCCCCATGAAAATGGAGAGTCACATCACAAATGTTTCAATCCTGATCGATCGCTTTTTTAGTTGCAGCATATATAATTACAACATGATCCTTCATACAGATACATTTTACTCAAACATATAATTTAATGTCTAAGTGAGGTTCCAATATTCAAACCTATATAAAATTTTTTGAAAATCATTTCACGGTGTCTACACATATGGTGTTGAATGGGTCTATTTTTTCATATTTGGATATGATAAGGTCCCATCAGCTTCAATTCACTAACTTTGACCCACCACATTGTTTTTATACTTCTCTTCCCATATATAGCCTCATAAGGTTACATTTTATTGATGGTATGTGAACTATTTTTCAAGGATAACTCTTATAGTGGAAGGTATTAAACCCAATATAATTTAGAATTATTTGAACATGATCTTAGAATATCTTATAGAGATAGAATTGATCACTCAAATAGACCATTCATCTTTGGGTAATAAGTAGGACTATAACTTATCTCTATATCAAACTCTTACATAATTCATCACTAGTGCCTCGAGGTAAACCTCATATCTTGATCAGATAATATAGAGAGTGGTAATCCATGAATTTTTTATATTTCTGTTTTGTATATCATAGTGAGTTGGGAAAGATATAAATATTCCTTGATGGAAATTAAATTTCATGACATGGTATGGAAATAAACTACCACCTTAAATTCAATTATGGCCTTTTATTGTCCTGGGGAGTCCTATAACAAAATCCATGGGTATGTTTTCTCATTTCGATAATGTTATGGTAAATGTTTTCATCCTTCACTTAGGATTATAATATTCATCCTCAACATGTTGGAGTACCATGAAATGAAATATAAATTCTTTAGTCTCCCACTTTAGGTTATCTTACCAGAAGTTTTATATCAGATATAGATATATCTTAGAGAATCCTTGAAAAATATAAGAAGGTTGATCTGTGAACATCATCCAAAAATACCCTATTTATTTCTTTTTTTGTGGTACACATATCTGAATTCCAAATGTTATGACTCCATCATTAGAAAAGTTGAACACCAGAATATTGGTAATATTTCTATGTTGATCCCCATTATATTTTTAGGCCTATATTGACCTATAAATAATGTTTAGTTGAGTAGTCATTTGTGTATTTTTGAATGGATCTTTTTTATGGTTACCATATCCATAATTTTTATGTCTAGGAAGACTGGATCCCTTTTAATCATCATCATTGATAGGGTTTTGGGATCCTTTCCAATCAGAGCATCTGACAGTTTATCCACCTTCATAGGAAGGTAATGGATTCGATAGTCATAATCCTTGATCATATCTATCAACATTAACTGGTGAATATTTATCTCTTTTTTTGTAAATATATACTCTGGGATCTTATGATCAATATGTATGTGACACTTATCCGCAATGAGATAGTGTCACCAATATTCACATTGAAAATACCAATATATAACTGCAAAACATGTTTCACTATGTTGATTTCATAGATCTTTAATTAGAAACATGAATAGGATAACACCTTTCATTTTTCATTTGTACACAACCAATGCCACTTTAGGATGCATTGTAAAATATCACATATACTTCCCCACTGGTGGTTAATTTTAGTGTAGATATATTGATTAACCTCATATTTAACTCTTTAAATATATTTGTACATTCATCATACCAAAATCCTTTTACTCCCATTTAATTTTTCTTGGTTAGTGTGTTTGAAAATCATGAGAGGATTACCATAAATTGAAGATGGTACCAAGATAATCCAAGGAATATGTGGATCTCTGTCATAGATGTTGGTCTAGTCCATCCTTCAATGGAATCTTTCTTTAAATGATCCATATATATCTATTTTTTGGTGATAAAATACCCCAAATATGTTACATGATCCATATAAAACAATAATTTACTTTACATCACATATAAATTTTCCTTTCACAATGTCCCCAATACAACATTGAAATACACCTCATGTTCCTCCTTTCTATTAGAGTGGATAAGAATATCATCAATAAATACTACCCCAAATCCATTCAAGTAATCCCTAACATCTCTATTAATTATTTCCATGAATAAATATTGATAAATATTGAGTCTCAATAGATTCACTATAAACTCATAATACCAGAATAATGTACAACATGTTGTCTTGGAGATGTCCTGATTTACCTTTAATTGATAATATCCCAACATAAGACCCACCTCATAAGAGCATTGACATCCTGATAGATAATCAAACACGTCTTAAAGATTTTTAGGGGGTGCTTTTTATTCATCTGGATTTTTTTGAGCTCCTAATAATTAATGAAAAGGACAATTGACTCACACTTATTCTTGACGAAAATGACTATCTCACTCCACAATAAACCACTTGGGTGTGTAAACCCATTATAAAAATTCTCTTGTATTTTATTCATAAACTCATTAGGTTCATTAATGTATATTATGTGTAGATTCTTGGATAATAGAAATTATCCATGTATATTTCCAATTAAGAACTCAACATATTCGTGAGGATGAATACAAAACAATTCCACAAGGAACACATCACCAGATTTTCCTACAATGGGAATGTCATCACAGATCATCTTTCCCTTAATCTTAATCTTTTTAGAAATATAAATTTTCACAAAGGTAAATAATGTACTTAATTGATTCTCTGATTCCAAAAGAGATACATCATCCCTCTAGCACATATATATAATCTGAAGGTGATTTATGATATGCAGAGTGATCTACTTGTACCAAAAATTTATATTGGATTCATACAATAAAATTACAGAAATAAGTAGTTTAGAATATAATTTTTCTAATTGGAGTATCATAGGGTTCAATGAAAAATTCATCCAGAAAATATTTATTCGGGAGAAGTTATATGTTTGTGTTTCTATAACTTCCCTATTTTCTGTTTTTACTGATTATTCGACTTCCATGTTTTGAGGTGGTGTTTGAATAGTTCTAAAAATCATTAATGATATAAAATAATGCATAAATCCACAAATACAATGATGAATTTTTTTAAATAATATTTATTGTACCTATAACTACATCTTTTTTAGGATCCACCATTGCAGTTGTGATGGAATATTCTATCCCTTACTCTCTATTAACTAGAGGTTGTTGTCATCTTTTATCTTCAATAACCATTAGCCTATTACTATTGTTTTCATATTGTCCATATTCATTTTAGTTTAATCATTGGAAAAAAGGATGAGGGGTGATTATATCATTCTTATCTTACATAACATTGGTGGGATTTTAGCATCAAACAATTCTAGCTTGGTTCTCCTCCTTCCCATACATAATTCTTTTCATTGTCCCATTCTAGGAAATTCTTTTATTCTTCTTCAAAAAATTTTAACAAGTGGGATGTTATAATTTATTTCCACCATAATATTTATCCACTGATCCACCTGAATTAAACCTCATTATCCTCTTCTTATCTCTATCTCCATGACACCTGTGTTATTAATCAATATTTGGTTCATCATTAATGAAACATCATCCAATTACACCATAGTTTTCAAAGACTCCAAGAGAAAAATATTTTCGTAGATCCTACTTTATAATAGTAAATAAGTAGTTTGCATTATTTTTTTGGTCAATTATAATGTAATAATCTTATCATGTATGTTTTTTTATGGTTTACATGTAAACTAAATGGATTCATCATCATTTAGTTTATTCCATAGAACCCCCTCTCTATTTTTAGTCTGAGAGTGTGAATAAAATATTTATTGAAAACATTTTCATGGATTCTTCCCACACTATATCATATTTTACTTCCATGGGATTCATATTCATTATAAACATACAAAATTTATCAAATTATCCATCCAATATATAAATAACTAGAAATAAATTCTCTTTCTTGGAGTATTGAAGAACATACAAGATATTTGTAAGTGATTGTATCCATTTTTTTGTGATTAAGTTATCTGATGATCCGATGAAAGTCAAATTCCATTATCATATAAGGGTCTGCATTGAAATTCCATATTTATTAAAGTGTGAGGGTATTACCCCTAACTCATGTTCCTATTAAAAATCTTAATTAATTGAGTAATTATTTTCATAAATTTCACAGGTCATACTTTTATACAGTTGGGTATCTTATTTTTGAAGTTATCACATTTCCCATCACATTGGTTATTGAAACCAACCCACCTATTTAAATCCATTAAATAAAATAAATTAAAAATTAAGGATGATAATTTTCAAAATATTATGCATTAAAAAGTTAAAATATGAACATTAATGGGATAATACATAAATGAATTTTTTTTTACATAAAGTATGAATTTATAGGTTTCAATCTATAACATCCCTGACCTATTTATTAGAATAAAATTTCATTATAATTGTTGTTCTTTTTGTAATGGTTTGTAAAAATAACATGATTGATAAAAGTGTATCCCATAGGAGTATCCAGCCACGTGTGAATTGTTAAGAATCTTTTTCATGAACTACTTATATATTGAATTTATACCCAGTAGCCCATTCAGAGTTATTAAAACTAGGTACATTTGTTCCATAGCTGCATCCACTTTCCAATACCTAATAGAGATATAATTTCACAGAGAACCAAGCAACCTATAAATTACTAAATTTTACGGATGCCTTACATTTTTTATTATTATCCCTATGATTTTCACTAAGGCTCTCTATTATTAATACCTAAAAATTATTTGACTTTACTCTAACACATACTATGACAACCCACATCTTTTATAATTTTTATTTCTTGATCTCATACATAATGGTACAAAAATAAAATCAATGAATATTGAGAGGCCTAGTTAATTTAGGAAATTACATAAATAACACATTAATTTGAAATAGGGATATAAATACATTTTTTACAAACTCCAAAACATGCCATAAACTTCAATTGATTTTCAAACACTGGACGACACAACCAGTACAAAAAAAATGGGTGAGATGTGCTTCCTTATAAAGTAATAATAATAGAATAGAATAAATTAAGGCAGACCATGTAATTAAATTAGAAGAACATGGTGAAAAAGAAAGTTTTGATTCATAAAAATAAACATCAAATCATTGTATAAGATTATAACATCAAGGCATTAATAAAATTTGGAAATAGAAAAAAAACCTGACATTATGAGCCTAATTCAAGGATATAAACACAAAATATCATAACATAGAGTACATTGGATTACATCACATTAAAAAATATTGTATTTTATGAAATTTAAAAATAACCCAATGCAATGGATGTTTATATAATTTTGGGTCCACCCGTCATAATCAAATGATCTAGTATTTGGGTGAAATAGAAATCATATAACATAAGAAACCATTTCATCATATATAATCCCATGAATAAGAATTTTGGGTTAAATCCATGTATGTAAAAAAAATTAAATATGGGTAATAATCATTTAATACACTTGAGTGGAAATGGGGAAGTGTATTCACATTACAAAAATTTGGCATGGTAAACCCCAGAATAATTTTAGCATCTAATGACTATAAATAATGGTTAATGGAAGTGATTAATGACCATGAATGGTGATATCCCTAATAAATTTTTATCATAAATACTGTAAATGAATGTGTAAAAACACATATAAATTGTAACAACTAGAAACTAAAAGGAATAATATAATTATTGTACTTGAATGAATATAAAGGGGAAGAGAATCCCATACGTAGATTTTGTTTCTAAAAGAATGAGAGGAGCTTCCTATTAGGTTGGTAAAACCTTGTAAGTAATTGAAATATGTATAGGGGATATCATTAATGCTTCATGTATTCATATTTAATAATAATGTTAGGTTGTTTGGTTATTTATGGAAAAATATAGGGGAATTTTTAATTAATCAAAAAACATTTGTTTTTGAATCATATGTAATAAAATAATCAAAACAAAAATCCTTCACATTGTTTTATCCATTATTTTATCTAAATAATAGTGGTCTATAACTTATTATTAGGTGAAGAACAAATATAATTAAAATAATACCATTCATGATGTCAAAGTGAGACATGTTTATAATGATTTTTTTAAAACATTATAAAATAATATCGGATTTCTAGGATTCGTTATTGGTTTGAAAAATTAATAAATTAAAAAAGAAAAAACAATTTAAAAGTAAAAAAATATTTTTATTCATCTATTCCATTTATATTATTTATTTAATCACCTTTGTGATATTATGTTGTCATAATACAAACCATATATATATATTTCTTTAAATTTTAATGAAAATTCACCTCATTCAAGAAATTATGAAAAAATCACTATTGTATAGTTTTAATGTGTTAAATTAAAAAATTATATCAGTTTTAAAAATACTTTATTTATATAACAATTTACTCTTTCAAATAAAAAAATATTATTTAAGGAAAAATACATGTTTTTATGCCACAAACTAATTTCTTTCGCATGTAAAAATTATGTATGCATTATTAAAATTCAATTTCAATTTAAATATCAATAAATATTATTTTATAAATTCATTTAATGAAAATAAAATTCATTTAGTAACTTTGGTTTTATTAAACATTTTATTTTACAATATATATTTCCAAAAATCATAATCTTTGTTAATTTATATAATATTATATAATCATGTATATATATATATATATTAATAATTAAAATGGATAAGTATAATCATTATTTTATTAAATATAATGTATGAAAATTTATAATACAAGGGTCAATATACAAAACTTTTTATTACACTTGTCTATTCTATAATGCTAAGGTGTGCAATAATAGTACTTTCTTGGCGTGGTTCGATGACAATTGTTTGGATTGTGATCTTTATAAGCATGAACTTCACCCATAAATAACCTCACATGAGTTTGAATTATCAAATCTCAAAATGGGATTGGTTCAAATATTTTTGATTCCATAACCCTCAAAGGATCCAATAAATGGCCTTTATAGAGTGAAATTGTCCAGGTCGAGTTCATCACTTCCTCTTTCTTTGTCAATTAGATTTTGTTATAACCATTAATATATATTAATCGTGCTGTTAACAATAGAATGACTATATTAAATATGTATAAGATGTTTGATGTTCTTTTATTTCCAATAGAAACAATGTAGCTATATTTTATAATTTTCCAAAATAAATAGTGAAATACAGTGCATTATTATTCGATAAATACATTAAAAAATGGGATTTTATTATTTTCGATGTGAAATTCATTTATCAAAGATCAGGTCATTAAAAAGTGTATCCACGGGTTATTTAAATTCTCATGAATTTATATTTTTGAATAAATTATTCCAATAATATTTAATAATATTTATTCAAGTTTATTTGACTGTCAAAAAATTTATAATAATATATTTCATTTTAGAATATATGTTCTTTATTTAATATCTTGATTATATAAATTAAAATTTTTAATGAATATAAATTTTTATTTATTCAAAAGTTTAACCTAAGTATATTTATTCAAAACAAATTCATTTTTTATATCATATGATATTTTACATTCTCAAAATCCCTATTGAGATTTCACAATTCTCTCATTGACTATCTCTCAATAACATATATTGAACAATAATAGATTCATGTGGAAAACAATGGTGAATGAGGTAAATCCATTGTTTTTCTAATTATAGTAAATATGAAATCTATAAAATAATACATAGTTTCATAGAGTATGTGTGGATATGTCTTGATGGATCCGTGGTTGGATTCTCTAATGAAACAACAATGAAATGGAGTGGGAATATAAAAATTTGATCAATAAGAATTTCATGGTTTTGGTAATTATATTTAAATTCATTATAATTTAAAATTTCATTATATTATCTATGTAATCTCATAGATAATTAATTATGTTATTTGTATTTTATTCACTTTATCTATCAATGATTAAGAATCATGTTGCAACCATATTTTTTTATGCCTCGAATCCAAAACGTTGTATTTGAGTGGTCATATTTTATGTTGTATTCATTTTAGAATTATTTGATATTTCAAACATTTTTTTCCTAGTACTCTTGTTCACGGTATTTTTCATATTCCAATGGTCAAGATAGAATAGAAATCCAACATCCTATGGTAAATAATGGGTCATAAATGAAATAATAACACTCATTACATCCATATAGAGATTCAAATGTCGTGGACTACATGACACAACAACACAAAATGCAGTGGTTGATAACATATCTTGTAAAAATTTTCACTTCACATGATCTATATAAAATGTTTTTATATTATGTTAGGTGTGTTAACATACATCATCATTATAAGTCATGTATTGAGAACTATCAATACAAGCATCATGACATAACTAAATATAATGTATTGCTTTATTACATTCCATGTGATAGTTGTCAGCCCATACAAGGTACACATCATCTATGACAAAAATGTTGTATGGATTAAACAAATTCATTATATATCATTCATTGTCTACCGACATGGTATACGACATATAATGGTAGGTTACATTCCATAAACATCATTAGAAATGTATGTGGTACACAATAAATACTTTACCCAACATTCTAGAGATACATGCTATGTAGTATCTGGGATATTATTTCATCAATGTTAATTAGGTAAAAATATCTTTTCATATACAGCTTTTGGGATCATAAAATTCATTCCACATTTTTTCCCCTGAACCATGATACTATCCACACTTAGGAAATACATGTTTAGTTTGAGATGAAATATGTCACTATGCCAGAAGAATAATCATATTGGATTTCCATGTGATGCAAAACTATTCTGACACCAAGGAATTAAGATTCCTCAAAAAAATTTCCCAACACATTGGTAATTTAGTGAGAAACTACCTCCATAGGTACACCATGGATTTTTTAAATTTTTAATAAAATTGTGTTTTTCCATAAAACTCATTTTGAGGGTCTTACGATAACTTTTGGGAATTAAAAAATTTCCTTCTATTATGTAATCACAATAGACTAGGGGTGTAGTTTTCTTTTCAGACTTCGATTTGACTACTCACAGAGCCCAAATAGGATTATAGATCAAAATTTATCATCATTCAATTATTGGTTTTATTTTGGCCTGAATAAAAAATTGAGAATGTCTAAAATATTATATAAAACTTTTCTTCAACCATATAACTCTTTTATCAATTAGTATATTCCCTAAATTCATGGATTCAATTAGTTTTTTAATTTTATTAGTAAAGTGACTATATCTATTAGTGGATTCCCTCAGTTCACATATTCTATCAATTCGTAGAAACCATCATTTCATAGATCAAATCTATTTGAAAATTTAAAATATTCCCGGATCCAATTAGTTTGAGGATTCCATGAGTTTTTATATTCCATATTTTCATAGATTCCATCCATTTTTGAATTCAACTAGTACACATAAAAACTAGTTCTAGGATCCACAACTTGCTCTGATTTCATTCCATTATCATTTATGGTATCAGGTTGCTAATTTCATACTCCTATATTGTGCAAAAAAAATTTATGTGATCACATGTTTCTATATCTCCACATGTTACTATAAAGCTATTTCTATATACATGACTATTTTTTATAATTGGTTATACATTTATGGATATAAATACTGATGTTCACTTCAATACTGTAGAGGTATCAAGAATAATTGAAGATAAAAGTGGGACTCTCTATGGCTTTTATTGGATTCACTCTCTTAGGGAAAGTCAATTAAAATTATTGAAAATCATACTAACGAGGGATTTTTTTATGTAATCATATGAAGGCCCTCTATAATAAAATTCCTCTATAAGGAAATCACATTGAAAATAATGTTATATGTTTTGTGAATCCTTCTTCATTTGTCATATGAGGAATCATTTTATGCACTAAATCATAGTGAATTTATAACTTCATGAAGTATTATGCATCCATACAATGTGACCATCATTATGTGGGAGTCCTATATAGAAAACTTTAATAATTACCCTTTGTTGTTAGACCGATATAAAAATTCAATACGGCCCATCAAAGGTATAAAATTCCATGCGTATATCCCTATATGTCCATTCATAAAACCCTTCATGACCACTGGTTTGCACTGTGTGGGCTTCATCCCGACACCCTCGATTACAATAGAGTCTTAGGCCTCCATCCTGGTCTGGTCACTCCCATCATGGATCCCCATGAAAACTGGAGAATCACACCGTGAATATTTTGGTCCTGATCAAGGATGTTTTGGGTTGCAACATATATAACCCCACCTATAATCCCACAATCTCCAAGGAGTCAAGATATACCTAATGGTTATATAAATTCACTATGAGTTGAGATACTCTACATTGTTCCCAAAACATATGAATCCTTCTTTTTGTAATCCCCAACCAATGATATAATCTCCCTGAGTTGAGATTATTCTCATGGTTCTATAAATATGGGAATCCTCTTTGATGTAATCCCCAACCAATCCTATAATTACCCATGGGTCGAGATATAAATAATGATACCAGAAATACATGAATCGGCCAAGGTTAACTCCCTCAACAAACCTTAATCAACATGAGTTAATATTATTCTCATTGTTCCATAAATATTTTCATCCTATTATGTTTAATCCCCGACCCGACTTTCAAATCTCATGGTATGCTCTCATGTGATGTGATTGATATTCAATTATCTCTTCTATGTCACATTGAGCATGACTCATATGGGATTAATGATTTTTTATTATTATCCAATCAACATGATTAATGTGCTTTATCATTGTTCTATCTTATTAAGGTGTAATACCATTCCATTCCCTCGAATGATGAAGGCTCTAATCCTTGTCCATATAAGGATATATAGGATGCCTCATTGATGCCATAACCCAATTTCATTCCCCCTTTCCCTTTCTATTGAACATTGTTGGATTTTATTCTTATATATATATAGAATATATAGGATTCCTCTTCGAGGTTCAATACCAAATCCACGACACCTATCACCTCCCTATATTATATTACACTCAGGAGATCCCAACTCACCGTCTTTCGACCAAAGAATCAAAAATTTTATAAGAGAATAATGGGGAACCTCTAGAGTTTTATAGCAGAAACATGGTATTTATCATATCATTTCAATAATTGTAACCAATCCCACACTAGTATTTGGTAAGTATTTACTAATATATCTTAAATCTATAAGAGATCCCTAGATTAGGAAATAATTCCCCCCAAAATTGTATGGTGCGCCTGATATCCCATCCTCTCGACCAATTTGTTTTCGATAATTTCACAAGAAAAGTCCCATTTACCTCTTACAATTGGAAATAAGTCCAAATTAATTCACAATGAGTGTGGGAATGAATTTCATTAGACATTATATCATAATAATGATGGTGAATCAAACATGAAATATTTTTAAACCATACCCACCCACCCCCAAATCAAACATCGAGTAAATTATTTGTTGGAAACTACTACTACAAATTGTGTGATCATTAAATTATAATTTAGGGATTTATTATCACAAAAATGGTATATTCCAAATAATCTTCAGAGTAAAATAAATGTAGTTACCTATATTAAATTAAACTAATTAATTTAATGGTTTTTAAAGCCTCGAAATTTCAAAACATCAACTAGATAATGTTCTAAAAATGAATGGAAGATTGAAAACATAGTTGAAAACAACAAAGGAGAGAATTAAATAAAGAAAAATGGAAATGGAATAATTTTTTATATAATCTATGAAATCATTTAGTTACCATATTGGATGGGTATGTGCTATACAGTATTTTAGAATAACTGGTTGCAAAGACACCATAACCCCCAATGTAATGGAAATAAATGATTTAGGGACCACCAAGAATCCATTATTAGACAAAAAATTATGAATTTATTTCCCTCGATGAACGCCATATAAAATACATAGGTAGTGATTTGGGGACCACAAAAAAAGGTCATTCAGGGGATCATGCAATTTTTTTCCTCACGATAAATTTTGTATATCTTCATGTAAAACCTTTGTGGGTGAACATTTCAAGAAATAAGTTATGTTGTGTTGCCAACAACTACATGGGAGCCTCCCTAGAATAATAATCATCAATAAAAAATATTATAGACCAACTACTAGGGAAACTTTTATAGAAGAATTATTGAAATTCCCATATGTATTATTAAAAAAACACTCTAAATTGGAATTTTTTGGTAGATTTGATAAGGGTTTTCTTTGCAAATAACATCAAAAAAGAATCTTCATTATATGTGACCCTTTGCTAAAGGGCCAAGAAAACCGAGTTCATAGAGGATGTATTTATGTAAAACCATTCACAAATAATCCTTAAATCCGTTCCCTATGTGAGACGTATCAACATCTATGTAAGACTCCTCCAATGTGAACCACATGGCCTTCAATATTCCCATAAACCTATTTTCAATTAATTCCACTTGCATTATATTGGGACCTCCCATGACCACATCAAATAGTATTCCAGTGATGGTATAATGGTTCCCTTATTGGAATCATCCTTCTACCAAGTCATTTTCATGGGTAATATTAATTAAAATATCATTTATATATCCAATTTACCATTTTGAAAACCTCCAAAATACAAATAAATACCTCTTCCATAACCACATAACTATAATGCTCGAGATAGCGGGTGCACCAGAGTTACCTCCCTCAATCATGTATTCCATTAATAAAAAGAGGCTTGTGAATTATCATCCCAAATAGATAGGACCCATGGGAAATTCACAATTCTTTATTCTCTTGATAATTTTGGTCCCCTATTACGAGAACATTGGATACGTGCCTCCTTCTCAACATGATGATCATGGATCTATGTTCGAATCAACAATCCCATTGCCACTAGAATTCCTTATAAGTTTTAATTCCCAACCATGTTCTCATTGATGATTTTGTCACCATGAATTATCAACGATCAAGTGATACCAACAAAAGAGCATCACATAATCATGTGTAATACCTTCTCATGTTCTCCTAGTTCTAGTGACACATCATGTATAGGCCTAATTAATAATCCCAAAATCACATTCCAAACATCATGTTACCCATGAAATCTCACTCAAATGGGCATATTACCTATGAAACATATTCCTTTAAATAGATATATTATTTAAGAATCTCACACATGGGAACCTTTAATTCATAATACCCACTCAATCCTCCATTACATCCCCTTTCACAACACAGTGTCCCTGTCCCATAATTTAAAATATAATGATAACATCCAAATAGCATGATGTCAACCTACATGGTGTTCTCTTATCACATGACCTTAAACCTTTAACCTATAATGATATGGGTTTTGATTCCTAACATTCAGAATGATACATTGAATGTCTATTTGAGTTTCAATATCAACATCTGATCCATCATTCCACTAGGACATACATCTAATGGAACCTAACACCCAGTCCATTTCTCCATTAGTCTATAAATTATATGGAAGATGACATCCATATTCATCTCTCCACTAGACCATACTCATAATTATATCAATCCTCCACTTTGAGGGATATATTCCCTCCAAGTATTTCCATATCTATTCCATTTGGGCTATAGTCCCTAAATATCAAAACCAATGGGCCATATTCACCCTAAAGATAGTCATAATGAGATTATATTGTGTAATTCGTACACTAACTATTGTTATAAACCTTTCATCGAGTAACCAAATAGTTATATTTACACAAGCTTAAAAGGAATCATAAGAAATTTTATCAAATGATATTAAATGTTATGATATATACTGTTAAATGGTATCGTACTGTGTAGCACCTAAATCCATTCATAAAGATAAGAAAGAAGCCCCTCCCATGGGACTGACCAGGACACCATAAAAACATACCACCACTTTGGATGACAAAAAACTTTAAAGATCCAAACTATATATCATTAATAAAATGTATAATACACAATTAATAAATTAAATATGTAGATATGATATATAAAAATGTCCACATTTATGAATAACCTCTAATATGTACATATTGTTACATCAATAAATGTTTATAATAGATCAATAGTGTGAGGGTAACCTCTCCCATTCTATAATTTGGATTAGATTCAAAAAATATTTCTTTAATATATAAGATATTCCCAGTGTAAGAAACAATCCCCCCTCAAATAGAGCAGATGGGGAAAACCTACCATCCAATAAAACAATGCCCATTTCAATGTGTCACTAGAAATGTTCTGAAAACCACCACTTGTAGAAAGGAAGGTCCACACCAACTCAAAATTCCTTGGTGGTGTCATGTTAGATTTTTCAACAGAAAGAAAAATAGTGAAGTTGATTTGATTTCTTTAATTGAGTAAAGGATTGATCAACTATTCTATAACATATGATCCACATTAATGAGTTTTATTATTTATGCTTATTGATCCTTTAAGTAATTTCTAAGGGAGAGGCCCCTTCGATGCAAAATTGGTGGAATCATATATGTGAAAAAATACACCACAACCATAAAAAAAGTTGTAGTGCCCATATCCATGATGATTTGATCACTTAATCAGCATCTTTAATAACATGTTATGAGTTCACTAGTAAAGGAGTACCATCTCAATGGTACTATACCCAAATTGGATGTGTAACATGAGTTATATCGGGTGATTAATCCATGGGTATCTTCATACCAACTATGGAAGACCATGACATGTGAGTATTTGGTTCTTATTTTCACCTCTACATGCATTTGTAGCCTATCGGTAGATTGGGAATACGATTACCTCCATTATCTTAGTGTTGAAATGGAATTGGACACCTATGCTATCACTGTCATTTAGGAAATACCAATGTAGACTTGTATCATCATCCACCACTATCAACACTTTTGAAAATCCTCAATACCTCTAAAGTATATATATGAGGTTTCCTAGGACTGGGTTCTAATCGAGTTGAGTTGATTTGATAAAATATGATACTCAAGCTAGAGATAAATGAAAAAAACCTAATAATTGGTACTAGACGTGACAGGATAAGATCCTAAAATAGAATGCTTGAGCATCCCTAAAATCATAAAACAATATAAAAAAGCTTAATCGATTAATATTGACTAATGTAATTAGATCTATTAGTACTCAAACTCAATATTTATTTTCTTGTAGCACAATATTCAGATGGATATTGAATATCACATAGTTATATCTCGATCAGGATCTTTACTGTTTTATATATATAAGTGTAATTAAATAATAATATAAATTAAAATAATGAATTGAAAATGTTAATATATGAATAAAAAATAAAAAATATTATAATTATAAAAATAGATACCCATAAAAATGGAATCCTTTCATATTAATTAACATAAATCAAGAAAAAAATGGTAATAAATGAGCTTCCTAATAATGCACACTTGAAGAAGATAGTGAGGATTAATGCTATTAAAATTCATAAAAGAAGAAGGTTTTGTAGTCTAACAATTGAATGGGCCTAAAAATTTCATGAAGGAATAAAAAGAAGAATATATTCTTGTCACATTAGTCTCTTCATGATTCACATCACTCCTTCAACCGATAGTGATGGAAAATAATAGCTCATAGACTCATTTCAATATTATATACATTAACATATACACATTCCATAACTTATTGAATATCTGAAATACATTGGAACAAGAAATAAATATTAATCCAAGATTTATTATTAGTAATAAATACTTATAATAATCACATTGAAAAACAAACCACTAAAATTAATTATGAATCTTATTGATTAGAATTAATTAATTTGTGTAGATAATGTAATTGTTTTTTTACCATCACCATGGGAGAAAATTTAAATTTATAACCTATAACATCCATATGAATATTTATTATACAATGTATCTTGAAAATTAATATTGTTGTAATGATTTCAAAATTAGTGGATAGGGTAAAAAGTTTTCATAATAACCCTTCCCATTTAGACAACCAATTTAAACAAAATATATAAATGGAATTAATTAACATTTTTAAAAAAATAATAGAATATATAATGTAATTTTGAAAATTACAATCAACAAATATTTTCTATTACAATTATATTAAAAATACACTAAAAAATTATATTATTTTTTGGTGTCATTAAATATGAGATACAATGAAATGAAAACAGATTTTAGAAAGTGATAAATGTGATGTAGAAGAAAGTAAAAATTCATTAGAGTTAATAAGGACATTTAAATGTGTTATATTGGGAACAAGAGAAATAATATTAATTAAATTGAAAAAAATACACAAATCCATTGTTGGATAGTTTGGGTTTAGGTTCATGTTTAACAAGTATTTGTTCAAGTCCACAGAACATACTTTTTAAGAGATTGTAGCACTTACATTGGATAATAATATCTACTGATGTAGCACTCTGCCAAATATTATTTCATATTTGGAAGAGGAATTTATTTATTTGGGGTTATAATTTCTATGTGGCTGTCAATACATCCAAAACAATAAAATTGGATATTATTGATAAGGCTAAGGGATGTTAGATTCAATGTTTATGGTAATTATATAAAAAAGTTCATATTTACTAACAGCTATGGCGTGGATATTATGTTATGTATTTAATAATTTAAGTTATTTTATAATTGTTTAGTAATATGAATAAAATATTTGGTATGGATCTGTAGAGGCCCAAAGCTTGACGTATATGGACATTTCATTACTTTTGCGGAATATTTAATACATAACAAAAACACACACACAAGGACCACAATTGTTTAGTGTCTTTGGAAACTCGGAATAAAATTTTCTAATCGTGGTGAAAGATCTTCAACATCTCCCAATAAAGTTCTTCCCTTTTTTTCTTACCTAAAACCATTATTTATATCCCGGGGAAAGGAAAACCAAAAAGTGGTGAGCTCAAATGCCCAGTAAGGGTAAACATAGAGAACATAAAACAATCCATAAAAATTTGAATGCAAAAACATGAACATAAAATCTAAACATCAAAATCTTGAGCAAAGACATGAATCCTGGAAGTACGTAAGGCATATATCATAAGGGGACATCAATAATGATAAAATAGAATGGGAATAAAACATGTAATTGTGGAAACCATTAAGCACATGATATGATTTCCATAGTAGCCAAGGCATTGCTGCCAATACCATCTTATTGGACAAAGTCCCTTTCTGAATCGTTTTCACTCCTCGATCCAGTCCTGTATTACTCAACCGGTTTAACTTGTCGTTCCATCCATTTCTATCTCATGGGATATAAATCTTCACCCAATGCATTGGAGGTAGATATAGGTCCCACCCATCTGATACTGAAATCATTCTTACTTGTGCCACAAAATAAACGTGAAACATTCCACATAACCCAAAGAATAAAATGGGTTTCATAAACATCATCCCATCATCACATAATCCATATAAAACAAATGGATATATCAAAATATGAAATTTAAACCATGTAAATCATAGGGTAACTATACTTGAAACATACACATATAATGTCATCTTATATGGAAAATGGTTTTGATAAAACACTTGAAATGAATTCTTGAGGAAAATATCATTTCTTCTTCAAAATCAATTACATTTCACAAAACATCATGAAATTTTAAAAGAAAGAGATTTTTATGAAAATATTCATGAAATATTTTGGAGGATGCTTCATCAAAATAAGGATTTATAAAACCATAAAAATCCTTTCATGCCGTATACGTTAAAAAACATTCTTCTAGTACTTTTGTCAGAAAAGTCAAAATGTACCTTGTAGGGTAAATAAAAAAAGGATTCCATCCATACCATGGGGTAAAAGTCAGAATGGGTAAAAATGAATTTAAACATACATTAATACCCTTTTATAAAACATGGAAATGTATGATAGAAATAACCCCGGTAAATACTTACAAATAAGAAATCTCAGATAAAAATGAGATTTGAAAAATTATCCCCTACCTTAGGTCCGATATGCTTTGTACGTTTCCAAACCTCCTGTATAATGATTTAAATAATGTCATTGATTTATTAAAGAATCATATTCATTGTAATTATATCATATATTGTTCACTTATGACTTTATATTACCGATTCTTTTGTAAATTAATGTTAAAGTAGCGTTTTGGGTAAAATCATCTTATTTATCGTATGTGTTATGACTTGTTGTTCTTGATGTTATTATAAATTATATCATTATTTACTTACTTACAAAATGTAAATCACGATTTATATATCATATAAATTCATTATATATCCAGCATATACAAGCATTTATAATAGTATATAACATATGGAGGTAAGAAATGAAACACACCGTTCATGGAGACGGTAAGTCGTACGTACGCATGAATGCTACTTTCATTTATATTTATTATTTTAATGGAATTAAAACAAAATTATACATAGGTATATTATAATTCAGTATAATATCATATATAATATCATTAACCACATCCTTTATACATTCCACATAAGGTATTAATGAATCACATCACTTTGAGGGGGCGGTAGTCCGCACAACCTCAAATGAGATTATCATATTTACCGACTAAGGAAACCATAAAGGCTTGATATAATTGGGGAGTAAAGAAGAATAAGGAAATCATAAACATAATATATATTATATATAAGTATAGTGCCATCATAATTACCACCATGATAGGCGGTAGGAGAAAATGAACAATCATCGTTTCGTGATGCATTAGTTTGCCATCACAGAAACATTATATTCTTCATCCGTTAGATGGAGGTGTGTGTAAGTGTAGTGAGAATACTTCTCATAACAACATTCTGGTATATCTATGATATTGGTGTTGTTACAAAATAAAGGATTAAAAAGAGTTTCGGGGTTGGATAAGTTGAATAAAAGAAAACAACTTAAGAGAAACTATTACCTTTAATTTTGGTAACTTCCTTTTGTTTGAACTAAAAGGACTTATTGGAGAGTCTTATGCCTAATTTAAGGCTTCAAGGAGGAGGAGAGGGGTGTAGGGAGCTTAGTTGGGCAGATTTTGGATGATCCAAAAGGCTTGAGAGGTGTGAGGAATTGCATAGATGTGGTCCCATTTTATAAGGGAGAGGAGGAGCTCTTTAGGAAAGTGTGAAAACATTATTTTATTATAAACTTATCTTCGGTTTCAAGAGGTCCAAAACACATTAATGTCGAAGATAAGTTGGCTGATATTCGAAGTAAAATCATCCAATTAGATTTGGACAGGTTTTGGATGATATTTTAATCATTATAATCTTATTTATTTAAATCATTTATTAATGAGGTAAACACTACATCAATATTGTGTCATAAATAATTTAATTCATTTGATGTCTAAAAAATATGAATAAAATACCAATATGTAGGGAATTTTTTTATATTATCAAATAATATCTATAGTCTAAAATATAACTTATATAACCCCTTATAAAAATTAATTACTAAAAGATTTTTGTTAATGTCAATTTTGTCTTTACATTAAATTAATTAATCCAAATTGTCATTTTCACTACCAAGTTGCTCATTGGGGTCCCAAAATAAGCCCAATGATGCCCATGGTCGGCCACTACTCATCCAATAATGTTAGGACAAGTTTCAAGGTAATTTGGAATTATTATAATATTCTTTTAACCTTGAATTACCTTATTTACCTTTAACCGCAGTAAAAAAAATTACCGTAGTTACTATTCATAATTCCCAAAAATAAAAAGTAGCTTATTAATATAATTTAAACCCACTGATTCCAAATATTTAATCCATTTTTCCAAATTCAATACACAAAATTTTCAGAAATTAAATTAAAATTAATCCCGTTGTCGAAAGAAAACGGGGTTTTGATTAAAACATTGCAAAAGATTGAATTGATTTAACCTACAAATTCAAGGTAAAATCAATGATAATGAAATATATTATATTAAATGGTAAAAATATATTTTATTTATACTTTAAAACCATTCAATATTATAATTTAACCATATAAATTATTACGATGAAAAAAGTTGTTTTTAATTAAAATATAGCGTGTTTTTACTATTCATTAAAATATGAAAGTTATCAGAATAATATGAAAATTTTATCCAATGTAAATTTTTATATCCTGATTCCAAAGAAGAATTTTATTTTGTCAAATTGAACTTATAAACATGTCAAAAACTATATTTAATTTGGGTGCGCCATCAAAAGGTGGCAAAACTGTATTTTTTCAAAAATACTTATTTTACTAGAAAAAATTACTTTGTTCCCATACCATGTTCTAGAAAATGTGTAAGATGAATAATAATGTTATAAAATTCGAAATTTAGTTAATACTTTTCATAACGGCTAGTTCATAATAATATTATAATAATATATCATTTTTTAGTAAAACCTGGTATTGCATACAACACACCTTATCGAGGAAGGTCGCGATTGCGTGTAATGCAAGCCAAGATAGGGTTGCATGTTGTGCAAGAATCCTTCGTTGTTTCTTATAACAAAATCCAACCATTTTTTATTTATACATTGAATATATATATATATATAACACACTCAATGTTGCGTAGAATGACTATTATAAAACGAACATGAAATTGTGTGTAACACGATCAAAGAATAGCATTGCGTATACTGCAAGCTAATACGGTGTTGCGTATAGTACAAGCTAAACATGGTGTGCTGTATAATAGAAGACATCAATGAAATTAAAAGAATATTTTTCGCTAAATCTCGGGGTGTTACATTCTACCCCCCTTAAAATGAATTTTGCCCTCGAAATTCGTCGGGGTTATACATCGTTTACTATTCATCGAAACCCACATCGTAAAAAGGAATACTAAAACATAATTTTAAAAACTAAAGTACGAAATTTAACAATTACCCAAAGTAACTCATCACTGGGTTTCCATATAGGAGAACATAGGTTAAAATATGGATATAGAAGAAAAATCTAACCATCATGTTCTGATGGAGAGTGGTAGAGAATATGGCTAAAAAAATCCAACAATCACAAAGCCATAAATTTGTGATGATCTCAGGTACCATCTGATTCATCGGATATAAGAGCACTAGGACAACATGTTTGGTTTTCAATATCATTTCCCTAATGTTGATGAATTAAATGAAATATTTACATGATTTTCGTACAATCTCACTATTGTTCGTGAATTGAACAATTTAAACTTCATATCTTAAAGAAATGATGTTGAATTTGTTATTCATGAAGCGTTAGCAGATCATGTGATATAATGATGGGTCATTCCATCTATTTCAAACAAAAGTTTAGAAAAATTTATAAGTCCATCTTATGGTGAGATTAATCGTATATGGTTCCAAAAATAGACTTATACTTTATTTATCATACCGCTTAATAAAATAAAACTACTTTACAGTAACTAGGGACATCCTGTAGGCCATTGGTATGTGATAATGGCCAGTCGCACTTCAGTTGTGGGTTCAATTCCCACATCCTTATCCGATGTGATGGGCTATCGCCCGTCCTGCAGGTTGTCCTTTATCTAAAACTACATTACTATAACATCCCATCAATAATATCAAAAAAATCTATCCTAAAATAATACAAACTTATGTCCAACATAATCCATTCTAATCTTTAGGATTATCTAAAATACTTCGGTCCAAGCTCATAGTATAAATAAAATGATTACTTGAAATGTCAGATAACAATCACATGAATGGCATCATTTATCCCCAATATATCACAAGAAATATACTTTTCATCAAATTACAAACATTTTAAGACCTTAATCATGTATTCTCTTGAAGAATGAATACCCATTGAACCTTAGTGAAAACATGAATGCAGTTAAAAGCTAACACTTTCCACATACCAAAATCCTCAAATTTCTATATACTCAAATCATGATATCACTAAGTCCTTATATCAATCATGAGCTGATGAATACAATGAAACATCTCATTATCTTCTTATCCCTTCATTATGTGCATATCATCTTCTTTCCAAAATATTTGAATCACTTTTCATGGTTACCGGTACCATAAAATTATTGAAAACCACAATAGACTAATACAAAAATATTCTAATAAACCATAAAAGTACCTCAACAACATTATTCTTGAATACCAATACATAAACACTTCAATCCATCCTCTTCAATGATTGTCCTGGAATAATTCCTTCCTTGATTTAGAAGTTACTTTTTAGGTCAGGGCATTGAGTTGGGTAATGCCCATGTTCTTCCACAGATATGGCATTGAACTCCATAATAGTCTATCACTCTATGACCCTTTTCTCCACACATATAACATGTGTCCCTCCATTTGAGGTATTCTTCAATGTTCTTCTTCCATTATTTAGAAATCTCAATCTTCCTTTATTTATGCTCCTCACTATATGAAAATGCATAAAATTCCATCTTCCTCTTATTTTATGATTTAGGAATACCACTAAATTTCTCCTTGTTAATCATATATCGTGATGATTGATTTAGCATAATCACAATATCTTTCTCTTTAGGTATTATGCAATTTCGTTGCTCATATTCACCAATTTTTCCATTGGATTCAATGTTAACCGAATTCCTTCTGGTTCCCTCCGTTGACTAAAACCTAAAAAGAATTTTGTGAGATGGAAAAATCATGCTAGGGATTACAACATAATAAAGGGGGAGTACCTTCAATATCTAACGTCTTAGGTTTAATTCTAATATCATTAGTGCAAATCTAGGACTATAACCTATACTTATACTTAACCTTAGGGACATACCTAGACATACCTTAGAAATATCTCTAGGGATCTCACTAAAGTTCTAAAATCCTAGTTTCTAAAGGTTGACTAAACCTTTCCTCTGATACCAACTGTAGAGGCTCGAAGCATGATGTACATGGACATTTCATTACTTTTTCTAAATACTTAATACATAATAAAAACATACACACATGGACGGTAATAGTTTAGTGTCATTGTAAACTCGGAATAAAATATTCTAATCATGGTGAAAGATCTTCAACATCTCCCAATAAAGATCTTCCCTTTTTTTCTTACCTAAAACCTTTCTTTATATCCTGGGGGAAAGAAAACATAAAAGGGTTGAGATCAAATGCCCAGTAAGGGTAAAAATGGAGAAAATAAAACAATCCACAAACATTTGAATGCAAAAACATGAATATAAAATCTAAACATCAAAATATTGAGCAAAGACATGAATCCTAGAATTACGTACGACATATATCATAAGGGAAAATAAATCATGATAAAATAAGATGGGAATAAAACATTTAATTGTGGCAACAATTAAGCACATGAAATGATTTCCATAGTAGCCTAGGCATTACTACCAAGACCATCTTAGTGGACAAAGTCCCTTTTTGAATCGAGTTCACTCCTCGTTCCAGTCCTGTATTACTGAACCAGTTTAACTTTTCATTCCAGCAATGTCTATCTCATGAGATATAAATCTTTACCCAATGCATTGGAGGGAGATATAGGTCCCACCCATATCATAATGAAATCATTCTTACTTGTGCCACAAAATAAACTTGAAACATTCATCATAACCCAAAGAATAAAATGGGTTTCATAAACATCATCCCATCATCACATAATCCATATAAAACAAATGGATATATCAACATAATAAAGTGAAACCATGTAAATCATAGGGACACTATACTTGAAACATACACATATAATGTCATCTTAGATGGAAAAATGGTTTTGATAAAACACTTGAAATGAATTCTTGAGGAAAATATCCGTTCTTCTTCAAAATCAATTTCTTTTCACAAAACGTCATGAAATTTTAAAAGAAAGAGATTTTTTTGAAAATAGTCATGAAATATTTTGGAGAGGCTTCATGAAAATAAGTCTTTATAAAACCATAAAAATCCTTTCATGTCATATACGTTAAAAAAAACATTCTTCTCGTACTTTTGTCAGAAAAGTCAAAAAGTACCTTGTAGGGTAAATAAAAGAAATATTCCTTCCACACCATGGGGTAAAAGAATTAATGGGTAAAAAGGAATTTAAACATAAATGAATACAATTTTATAAAACATGGACATGGATGATAGAAATAACCTCAGTAAAAACATACGAATAAGCAATCTCAGATAAAAATGAGATTTGCAAAATTATCCCTTACCTTAGGTCTGATATGCTTTGTACGTATCCAAAACTCCTGTATAATGATTTAAATAATTTCATTGACTTATTAAAGAATCATATTAATTGTTATGATATCATATATGGTTCACTTATGACTTTATATTACCCATTATTTTGTAAATTAATGTTAAAGTAGCGTTTTGGGTAAAATCTTATTATTTATCGTATGTGTTAGGACTTGTTGTTATAGATGTTATTATTACTTATATCATGATTTACTTACTTAAAAAATGTAAATAATGATTTATATATCATATATATTTATTATATATCCAGAATATACAAGCATTTATAATATTAAATAACATATGGAGGTAAGAAATGAAACGCACCGTTCATGGAGACGGTAAGCTGTACATACGCATGAATGCTACTTTCATTTCTATTTATTATTTTAATGGAATTAAAACATAATGATACATAGGTATATTATACTTACATTAAAATATCATATATAATATCATTAACTACATCCTTTATACATCCCCCATAAGGTATTAACGAATCACATCACTTTGAGGGGGCGGTTGTCCACACTTCCTCAAATGAGATTATCGTATTTACCGACTATGGAAACCGTAAAGGCTTGGTATAATTGGGAATTAAAAAGGAATAAGTAAATCATAAAAATAATCTATATTATATATAAATACAGTGCCATCATAATGGCAACCATGAGAGGCGGTAGGAGAAATTCTAACAATCATCGTTTCGTGAGGCGTTAGTTTTCCATCAAAGAAACATTATATTCTTCATCCATTAGATGCAGATGTGTGGAAGTGTAGTTTGAATACTTCTCATAAAAACATCCTAGTATATTTAGTATATTGGTGTTGTTACAAAATAATGTATTAAAAAGAGTTTAGGGGTTAGAGAAGTATAATAAAAGAAAACAACTTAAGAGAAACTGTTACCTTTAATTTTGGTAACTTCCTTTGGTTTGAAACAAAATTACTTCTTGGAGAGTCTTATGCCTAATGTAAGGCTTTAAAGGGGAGTATAGGGATGTAGGGAGCTTAGTTGGGCAGATTTTGGACGAGAAAAAAGGCTTTAGAGGTGTGAGGAATTGCATAGAAGTGGTCCCCTTTTATAAGGGAGAGGAGGGCCTCTTTCGGAAAGTGTGAAAACATTATTTTATTATAAACATATCATCGGTTTCAAGAGGTCCAAAACACATTAATGTCAAATATAAGATGACTCATATTCGAAATAAAATCATCCAATTGGATTAGGATAGGTTTTGGATGATATTTTAATCATTATAATCTTATTTATTTAAATCATTTAATAATGAGGTAAACACTACATCATTATTGTGTCATAAATAATTTAATTCATTTGATGTCTAAAAATTATGAAAAAAATACCATGATGTAGGGAATCGTTTTATATGTTCAAATAATATTTATAGTCGAAAATATAACATATATAACCCCTTATAAAAATTAATTACTAAAATAGTTTTGTTAAAGTCAATTTTGTCATTACATTAAATTAATTAATCCAAATTGTCATTTTCACTACCAAGTGGCTCATTGGGGTCCCCAAAACGGCCCAAGGATGCCCATGGTCGGCCAATACCTCTCCAATAAGTTTAGGACAAGTTTCAAGGTAATTTTGAATTATTATAATATTCTTTTAACCATGAATTACCCTATTTACCTTTAACCGCAGTAAATAAAAATTACTATAGTTACTATTCATATTGCCCAAAATAAAAAGTATCTTATTAACATAATTTGGACCCACTGATTCCAAATATTTAATCAATTTTTCCAAATTTAATACAAAAAAGTTGCTGAAATTAAATTAAAATTAATCCCGTTGTCGATAGAGAACGGGATTTTGTTTAAAACATTGCAAAAGATTGAACTGATTTAACCTACGAATTCAAGGTAAAATCAATGCTAATGACATAAATTATATTAAATGGTAAAAATATATTCTGTTTATACTTTAAAACCATTCAATATTATAATTTAACCATATAAATTATTACGATGAAAAAAGTTGTTTTTAATTAAAATATAGCGTGTTTTTACTATTCATTAAAATATGAAAGTTATCAGAATAATATGAAAATTTTATCCAAAGTAAATTTTTATGTCCTGATTTCAAAGAATAATTTTATCTTTTCAAATTGAACTTATAAACTCGTAAAAAACTAGATTTAATGTGGGTGCGCCATCAAAAGGCGGAAAAACTGCATTTTTTTAAAAATACATATTTTACCTGAAACATTTATTTTGTTCTTATACCATGTTCTAGAAAATGTGTAAGATGAATAATAATGTTACAAAATTCAAAATTTAGTTAATACTATTCATAAATACTTGTTCATAATTATATTATAATAATATATCGTTGTTTAGTAAAACCCGGTATTGCGTACAACACACGCTATCGAGGAAGTTCGTGATTGCGTGTAATGCAAGCCAAGTCAGGGTTGCGTGTTGTGCATGAATACTTCATTGTTTCGTATAACATAATCCAACCATATTTGATTTATACATTGAATATATATATATATAAACACAATCAATGTTGCGTAGAATGACTATTATAAAATGAACATGAAATTGTGTGTAACACGATCCAAGAATAGAGTTGCGTATACTGCAAGCTAATACGGTGTTGTGTATAGTACAAGCTAAACTTGGTGTGCCGTCTAATAGAAGACATCAATGAAATTAAAATAATATTTTTCAAAAAATCTTGGTGTCTTACATTTATAAATAATAATTGATTTCTAAACAAAATTAAGTAATAGATATAAATATATACATAAAAATACTAAATACAAATAGATAGAAAAACATTCATTCATGTACAACCTTAGCCGAGAAGACTGCTGTTAAATAAATCATCGATTAAAAAATTTATGAAACCACAATTTATGGTATGAGTTAAAAATTATATATAATTTTATGTCTACAAAAGTGACTAAAACTTCAATTTTAGTTTTCACTAAAGATAAAAATAGAAATTGTTAGATGTTGATAAAAAATAAAAACAATGTAAATTTTTTTTGTTCAACTATACTCATTTTCATGAAAATGACAACATTATGATAATTTTAAATTTTTTATTTATTTTTTTATCGATGAAAAAATAAAAATTATAAAATTCCCAATATAAATGATGAAATAATAAATTATAATAAATTGAGTTACCTTATCATGTTTTTCACACTAACACTTTTACCATAGGATGGTAAAAAAATATTATTTATTTTTCTAAAATATCAAAGTGGCATACCATGGTCATCTCAGTTGAGGATAATAATAGCAGTTCACTTAATTATTACAATTATAATATTCTTATTTTTTTTGTGTTTTTTATTTTTTTCTGAAAATAATAAATTGATATGAGTGAAATATAATGAAATTCTAATCCTATCATGAAATCTATTAAAATATTAGGTTAAAGAGTAAGTATACAGTCATTGGTTTGTATTTTTTAGGTTCCTTTATTATTTATCTTTTTTAAAATCAATTTGAAAATTTAATTATAAAATATAATTCTTGAATCACGTTCAGTTAAATTATTGATTGTGAAATATTTATTTACAAGGAGAATAAATTCGCACACTATTCACATCCTCCTCCTACAATCATGGTTGATGAGACAAATCAACCATTAGGGTGGTACCTTCCAAGACCTAGCTCTATCGTATGCTCATTCATTCATTTAAAAACTAAAATCCGTCATGTGAATTGTTATACTTCAATTTATGGGATAGAAAAGATATAAATAAAATAATAGAGAATAATTTGAGATTCATGTCATTGTAGATAATCTCCACAATCAACCACTTATCCTTATTTACCATAAACATAATTAAAAGCATTAATATTATAATGTGAAGAATTTAAGAAAACCAATATCATTTCCCAATACCAAACCTCTATTCAGTAAATCTTCATAGTGAGTGTAATCTTACATGGTTGAAACGATGAGAATGATATAACGATATATAGAGAGATATAGTGAATAATGAATGAATAAATGAATATGATAGAAAAAGTTTATTAAATAAAATTCATGTGTCACAAAAATAAAAGAGTTTCAAAAATTATTGATGAAGAAATACAAAATAAAATCACTTATCCTAGTCAAGAAATCCATTTTCCAGTGGTGAGACACCCTCTTATTTATATAGCGAGGAATCCCTTCTCCATTCATTGTTTTTATATTCTGTATCTTATATTATCTCAGTCAGAATTTCTTTTTAAAAAAATAATAATCCAAAATCAACTTTGAATATATCTATTTTAAATAATGGCATATATTCTCTTAAGATATCAATAATTTTAATAATAAAGCATATACACCCTTCTATGGCATAGAATGGAACCTTTCCACATAAATTCTTCTTCATTAGTTGATCCTCTACATGGGAATGTTGCTACCATATCATTAATAGACTCAACTTCAAAATAATTGGTGTAGTATATTTTTATTTAAAACTAGAAACATCCATTATTAACATTCCCGCAACATGATGAACACAACATGATTTCAGATCCTCTTTTTTGTGTATTTCCTCTCTCTATCTATAGTGTAGTTCAACACCCACAGTGCAACTCCCTTCTATTAATCAAAACCTCACCACTATCGATATCAATACCTCTATAATGTTTCTCCCTCTCCATTGTGTAGTGAAAAACTCATTAGTGATCCCATAACCCAAAAGTTGTGAAAATAGTGTAGGGATCCTCATTAAACTATTCAACCTTCATAATGGCTAGATCAAGATACTTTATATCATGAAGGGCCTTTACCTCTTCATTTTTTCATAATTCTAGTCATCTTAGGATCTAAAGGCTATCCATGGTGATCATGTGATTTAGAAGTGTACTTTTACATGATCTTGAACATTCATGTTGGTGTTTATGGTTCTTCCTGGTGATTTTGGAGGTGGTATTGTGATGAAAATGGAAGTTGGTGGTGGAGGTAGTCTATATGAATTTTTTTGGTGATGGTGTCACTTTCCCAAACATTGAACATTGATTTTTTTAGATTGGAAAAATTCCCTCTATTATCTTTTCCTACATCAATGTTATGGTAACTTGAGTACTTGAATTGAATCAATACCATGGATCTATTGGCTCAGAAACTTTCTATACTGATAGGATCCCATATACACACTAACACACTGCCAATGGGATCATGTAAATATGCATTTCCCTAATAGGATTTAGCCAAACATTCACTAGAGTTCACACCTTGCATGGTATGTCTTCCTTTTTCCATCCAGGCGGGCCTTCCTCTTGGGATATCTTGGTTGGATGACCATCCATGGGTTGGAAAAAAGTCAATCAGATACTTAGGCTGAGGGATTGTTTGGACAAAAATTATTTCTACATACCTATCATCAAAATACTTATAAAAAAATCCATCAGAAAGCCATTTTAAAACAAAAAATGAAATTTTAACATTCTTTATTAATTTAGTTATTCAATTTTAATTTTCCCATATTCAAATAAAACATTTAACTTCATTGTGGAATTCATCAAAACCCATTAAAAATATTTTAAAATATTTTTGCGAAAATTGATAGCATCAATTATCCCAACACATGAACAATGAATTACCTTAAAAATTGAATCTCAATATTTAATTAAATAGGGAATCAATGCTACCATATTAAATTTATAAGAAAAAAATAAAGATATTATTTATGATAATAATTATTTATGTTTCACATAAAAAAACACATTTATTAAATAAACAATTAAACCAGTAATTTTACCTTTTTTCAATGAAACCTATGGATATTAACCTTTCATTCATTCACGATTCTCAATTTATTATTATAAATCATGTCGAGTTATGGTATACATTATATTGAATAATTTTATCTCATCACTCAAGGTTTTAATTCAAGTAGAGTTATTCTCATACAATGAGTACATCCTCATTTTCAATAATATTTCAATGGATCTAAATTCTCTAATTTGTAAATATAGAAATTACATGAAATGATTAAGTATTTTCACTATGTTTCTAATGAATCTGAGGCTTAAGGTTGGATGATATTGATATAAAATACATTAAAGCTAAAAAGGAATTATTTCTCAAGTGGATAATGGGTGATTTATATTTTTAATGATCAATTGAAATATCCCCCTCATAATTAAAACACCATCATCCCAATACAGGAACTAAAGGTTATGAATAAACGAAATCACAATTAAATAAGTACACACTCATGAATTTTTTATTCTCTAATTCAACTTTTATTTGATTTTAAAATTAAATTTTCAGATTAGTTTTTTACTTTCCCAAAATTTATACTCGGAATAAACAACACATCTAACAAATAACCCCATATATAAAATAATCTGTAAGGTAATGGGGTTTTTTCCCAAATCACAAAACATTATTTTTTATTTTTTTTATTTTTTTTGAAAAGGAAAATAATTACTGAACAATGGATAATTCTTGAACCCTTCCCAAAACCAAAACTAGCACAACCACACGTTTTCCATATTATATAATGTATTCATTACACCATAACTTCTCCAACCCCCAGTCAATATAAACATATCAGTACAGATACCAAGAGGAGAGTCGAAATTGTTTTCAATGGATTAAAATGTGTCACATTAATAATAATTTAATTCATATCCTCTATGATGATAATGATTAATATAAAATTTGGACACATGGATAAAGTCCAAAACAATAAATATTCATCAATAATATTAAATGTGACTTTTGACAGTCATATTATTAACATATTCCAATTGAATTCCTAATAGGTTTCATTCCCCAATATCAGAAATGATATATTCTCAATATATAATTGAAATATTTGGTCTCAAAATATTATTAGGAATAGAAATAATTATTTGGGATTATCACCTATGACATGGATAATATTTAAAAATAAATTCACATGAATTTTATAATTTTAAATCATGTAAAATAGTATTTATTTTTAGTCTACAGGAGTCTAGAAATTCCTTCAATTCACGATTAATCAAATTAACATATAATATTCATTGTAATAATCCAATAATCTATATTAATAATTCAATTTAATTATCATTGAAATATTAAAAATATAATCATAGAATTACTATGAAATATATGTCTCTTAGATAAATCTATTAATGAATAAATAATAAGTGTGGAATGCAATTTTCAGTTGAAATATCATACTAGGATTTCTGAAAAAATATTGGGACATAAAAGATAAACAGAAAATTAGAACTCCCCTTTCTAATCAATCATTAGCCCTACTCATTTATTATTTTTAGGGGCTTTATTTTTATATATTTCACCTAAAAAATAAATTAAATCATTTTACCATTAGGACCATGTTAATTAAAGGTTTAAAATAATTGGGATTCTCCTAAATCATTTCATTTGAAAACATCAAAAGATATGAGAAGTAAAATATAATGTAAAATATTAGTCTGAACCCCTAAGAGGGACCTAGATTTTTACTACCTATAGATGGTTAGTATCATTTCTCACCCATAATCTGATGGTCGGTAGAATTTATTGGATTTGAACCACATCATGATTCTCTTTTCATATTGACACTTATTCTTCATTGTTATTGAGAACCCCATGGATAGAGTTTCAACATCCTGGGTTTTTAGACTAGCTTATATTTTTGGACGGAACATGATTTTTATTTTTTGGGATGAAAAATATTATAAACAAATACTTCTAGATTAATTACAATAGTTATAAAACATAAATGAGTTGTTTTTTGAATTTTATTTAGGTATTAGAGGTTCACCATTTGTTCTATTGATTTTTGGAAATATCGAGATCTAAAACCTATAATCATGAGAAGCTGGAATCGGGACACAATTTTTATGAAAATGTGTGGAACTACAAAAGAAATTGTGTGGATGATCTATTAAATATGGATTTATTACAATGTTTGGTAAAACTGTGTGAGAGGAGTCGAATGACTCTGTGGGTTCTAAAATCATCTTGACAGTGGGATTTGGTACGAGCTGCACATAGTTAGTCGTATAGTGCATCCATCTTGTGTGAGGGGGTTCCTTGGGTAGTAATGAATTAATGGTTAGTGCATAGTTTGTCCAACTGTGTGGCCAAACCATGTGCCTCATTAAATTGGTTAATTTTACCCTTTTCCCCTACATCCATTATTTTTGTTTCTCCTCCTTTATTTAACTCTTACCCACGTGTAGAAGCCTCTCGTTGATCTTTGATTCCCTTACTCTATTCATAAGGAGATCTATTTCATCGGGCCTCCAATTTTAGTGTCTCTCCACACATTGGAATTGTATCGGTATATCTAAAACTCCCCCTTCTTCAATAATTCATTTATCATCTCAGCATCTAGGTTTTTTTGTGTGACGAAATTATACTTATTTTAAGGTATTATGTTAGTTTCTTAGATTTATCTTGAACCAACCAATCTCTAGCCTCGATTTTGGACAAGTGGACCATCAATGGTATAATTTAAGTGGTATTGAGATTTTTCCCACAATGTATCACCATTTATATTTTACACCATTTTGTTTTGTGCATCGGTATATCCATGTGGGACCTTTAAAATGATTAATACATGATGTCAGACCTAACTCTATAATTTCTAGTAGCACTTTATATTACATTTTAAGTATTGAAGGTCTTAAACCATGATTTGTAGCGACCCTTTCAGGGTATATACCATTAATTCCATTTCACTAATTAATTTTTTTAATAATACCACTCATTGAGGTGTGATTTCTTATAAAATGTAAATAGAATAATTAATTGGAAGGTGGAGGGCTGTGACCATACATTATGTTACACCATAGTGAACTGGACATATCCAAACTGGTTATGAACTAATTCCTATGGAATTAATATAATTATTTGGTATGGAATTCATGGTAGAATGACTAATCTTATACAATTTTATGTATGTAGTAATATTCCAGTGGAATTCCACCCGACCTTAATATATTTATTTAGTGCTGAGTATTTCTTAATAATGAAAAGGATTAATTATGAATTAAATGACATGTTTTGGGAATGGAATTATTATTATTTAAATTGGAAAGAGAAATGGGCATGGTCCCCTTAGAGTATACTTATATGGTGATGTGGCATACCAATGTACTTGGTACGCTTCATTTCCTTATACATGAATTAAGATGAGGCATGCTTATGGAGATGACATTTATCCTTATTTGAATTAAATTGAATAAATAAACAATGAATTCATTGAGAAATACTCACATTCAGCTTTATAGAATTCATTGGATAGACTCATAGGTTTTTTAGACTGTGTTATACCTTAACTGATACACGGGATTAATTTTTTTGAATTTCAAGGATGGGCTCATTGGTTACATGTTTATAGTATGCTAGGATCGATACATGGTATGACGGTCTCACCATGTAGTTTTCTAGATGCATGGTTTATGATTACCCATTATTTCACTCGTAGAATATATGTATAGGATCACCTATTTCAAGAGGCATTTCAGATTAGAAAGAATAATTTAAGGTTGGTCGGGTGTTATTTAGGAAATTGAGATGACTTATTCACTTATATTTATTTACCAATTTTATGGCTACACCTTCACACTACTTTATTTTATATTAATAGATTGGATTATGATTTAGACACCATTTCTAGTGGAATAGTAAGTATATATCAAAACATTTTCAGGCAACCATTTAACTGGGGTATCCAATAAGACCTCATTATTTATAGAATTAGGATAATTGGTTTTGGGAATATGCTTTTACCTAGGTCTGATGAGTGTAAGATTAGGATGAGGCTTAGGGTTTTCATGGAATTATCACTCAGGGATTTTTAATTATTTTTATATATATAATTCATTGTTTTTAATATTGTATCTTTCATGATCATATGTTATTGAATCACTTATTCATGCATTCATTGTCATATATTTGGTTGTTTCCCTATTTTTTAGTTTTTGTATTTATCTTCCACTGCTTGGTCAATTATTTATAGAGTTTTTGCTACCTATTGATTTTGTTGGAGTTGTTTCCCCAGAATCAACTTTTGTTTACTTTATGAAAACTTTTATTCATAGTTATGAATATTAATAATATTATTATCACATCAGAATTTATCTTCTTCATAACAAAGTATTTGATAATGTCCCAAAAAGTGATTTTTCACTAAAAGGTCATAGCAGCTCCCCACTACGATGAGAACCCGAAAGTGCTACGAAACGATTCTAAAATATATGATTCAGATGATAATGATTGACAGATAAATATTAAATAGATTATCAAGGGTCGGGAATCATAGGACCTTGAAACACATTCTAATGTTGTACACCCTTGTTAATATACAATATGATCTTATTAAAATGAGACTCAATAGTAGGAAATCCACATTTATATGACTTATTGAATGTTTCTATCTTTGAACATTTTTACTGGTATTAGACATTAAGATTATTATTAATTAGTATTATAACTCATGTACTTCTATTTATTGATAAAAACTATGAGGACATTTGTTCTCGGTAAGGTAGGATATATTGGGTGTGCCATGAGTAATATTGCAATAATGATCAACGTGATAAAGGATTTGTCACTATTATTCTTTAATGAATAATGATGTCTTAGTCACTTTTATGGGAATGATATTGGTAAATAAATCCAAAGCATTGGTGTAAAATATGAAAGAAATATTTTCTTAAATTCAATGAAAGATAAACCGAGCACATAGGTTGATAGCACCAACATGCAACCATCTTGATTTGGGAAATAATGGTAATGGAATTATACTACATAGCAAGAATTCGTATGAGGTATAATATCACTGTGGTATTAAATTTATTCTCTATGGGTTCTATGGAATGTTACTAAATAAAAACCTTGGATTTTAGTTTGTTTTGACTAATGCCAATGAGAAAGAGGACTAGTGGGCCACACACAAATTGTAACCAAAATATCAACTACATAATATATTATTATTTAAAATGAAACGTATTGAAGAAATATTAATCCCAAATTTGGTTTAATAATTTTTCACATATGCTATATCTCATATATTCTATTGCTAGTTATTTGAGAAAATAAAATTTGTGTGTAATATTTAATAAATATTTATTTTTTATTTCATGAATATAATATTTGTTTGTTTACTGGAGAATAATGCACATATATTTTTTTAATAAGAAAATAACCATTATTCAAGGCCTGCTAAATATTGTTATGGAAAGGTACACAAAGTTTAATAGTTTCATGAGAAATAATAAATATTGAATATTATTTTCTAAAATAATATTTAATTTAATTCAAAAGTTAATAAAATGTAATGAAAATATAATAGTATTTTTTTTACATGGGGTTCCTCGAAGATTAAATAAATAATAAAGTGAACTTTTGAAGTTATTTTATTTAATCTTTAAGGATATATAAACCCAATTATATTATATTCTCTAATAATCCAATTCATTTTAATGGTTTTGAACAATGGATATGGAGAATCCTCACAAGAATAAGAGAGAACAGTTCTGCGAGAACTCTCCCAAGAAAGGATAGATATATTCATACCCCTCCCACTTTCACGACAAGGGAGATCTAGAATAATGATTTGTAAGCGATTCTCAAAGTGATCAAAGGTGGAAGACGTAAGCTCTAGGATATACCATTCAGGCACCGAGAGATTCCTTCGGTGACATTTAAGGACTTTTGGAACATGTGTGGATCACCACTAGTTGGAATATACTTTGATTCAAATAACTCAATGATAGAATAACATAGATATGTTATCAGGTCCATCAATGAAGAAATAATTACATCAAGGACATTCATTATTTAATTAAATAAATTATATATAATATGAGATGATACTTTCTCTGGGTAACAAAATTATATACCTTTTATATATTATTTGTGTCAATTCCATAGATCATAACATTTATCATTATGTAAATATCATATTTATCATTGATCATAGAAAAAATTAAAGCTTATCATGACACATTACATGCATCTACTGCACCTGAAACCTATAAGTGGTATCAGAGAGATCACATAAATTTTTATAATTATTTTAAGATCATTTATTGATTTGAAATTTAATCATTTTATTGATATAAATTATGAGATTTTCATCTTCCTCCATAATTTCTCATAGATCAAGTCATGATGATTAATTTTTTGAATATATTAGAACCTAGGAACTCATCTAGAGGGGTTGATGTTTTTATTCAAGAAATAAATGGGTAAACTTCACATAACTGGAGTTACATTACTTGTATTTGTGTATAATTCAACTTGATTTTATTCGAAAATCACTCAAACTGTGTGCACTAATAGCATGTTGTGTAGGTAAGTTTTACACCACGTGTTAAGAAGGCTAGTCGGGCACACTGTCTACTAGATTACATGTCATGTATCCCACATCCACAGTGTGTAGTCCCATTAAGTCACACATGGGATGCGTATTTTATACATATCCTACCTAACTAGTGACCATGTAACTCGGACCCACACACCATGTAGATCATTTTACACATCATGTACTCCATTTTTGTAAGGTATAATTTATTTTCTGAGTCCCTAGGAATATACCTTGGAAAAATGGTGAGATATTTATAGGTTGTGTATCATGCATGTACATGTCGTGTACTTATACCAAACTATATATATTTAAATTTTATTTATTATACAACGTAAACCTTGAGACATGTTCTTATGTGTGGTCATTAAGTTGATAGGACACACTATGTGATGTGTTATATATATGTGTGTGTGTGTGTGTGTGTGTGTTTGTGTGTTTAGTTATTATCTATATATAACTTAGTTCTTCATATCACGTATGTGATGTATTACAATTTTTACTCTATGCGTAATGAAGCATAACCCATGACCAAAAAAACATGTAATTCATGTAATTATTAAGTTGATATATCATGTCATGAAGGTATGGGATATGTTATGTATGCTATATGTCACAAAAGTAAATAATGTATATCAGTATAATACATGTTGGGTGGATTTAGATATAAATTCACCATGTTTCACAAAAGGTATATTTATTTACATAGATAATATTAGTTAAATTTATTTAATTTTTAACAAATTATAATGTGTAAGAATATCAAGGAAATTTTGAAGATAGTTAAGATAATATAATTGACTAATTAAAGATGATAATTAACTGATTCGAACACGATTTATATTAAATAAGAATGATTATGTATTTAATTCTAGTTTTATTAATTGTTTAATTAGTTGAATGCATGTTTATCATCATTAGCATAGACCATCCTTTTGAATGTAATTGTTTTCATTTAATTTATTATTGACTTAAATTTTTTTCATTCATGCTTTATGTCCTCTTATACTATAGGTCATTCTTTCCCATTATTTCTTTTATGTAAACCCTTTTCCCTCACCAATGTGTGAGTAAATCATTTGTAATGGATGGATCTCCCATGCTAATGGAGGTGGATAAAGTTTAGAGCTGAGGTGAAACCAATCCAAGAGAGATACATTGGTGGCAGGTAGAAATCATCAAAACAAACATTAATTGGTTAAAAGTGTTTTCCATTAGGTCAGCGGTTAGTTTATCTATAACAATATAAACCAACCATTGGTAAAATCTCATGATTATACTACATTATTATTTTAGTTTTGTATGGTTTCATGGTAATTTCAGTATGAATGTTTTTTTTCACAATCACATAATTTAATAAAAATATTGAGCATGAAATATAGAAATAAAATAAAATGTCTTATGTGTAAATGTTATCTAAGACATGGTTAATCAGAAAAGTAAATCCAATTAATATTAAAAATCATATGATAAAGATAATAAGTCTAACTTTACACATAAAATCATAAAAACCCTCAATGATATATATTATGTTGGTATAGCCGTCCATTAATTCAGATAAAATCAAATAATGGTTCAAAGTTCTTGACCAACCAAATTTGGGTTGATATCCATTATAGGGGAATTATAGAATGATTTTTTGGGTTGACTTAACATAGTTCACATCAATGATTGACTACCAAATCAGGGCATGGTGTAAATCAGAGGAAAAGGTTGAGGAAATACAGTTTTAGGATTTCAGGATCGTGGGTCTAGTAAATAGATCAAGGAATCATGAGTTAATGTAGTTTATATTTGGAATGACTTAATATAACCATTAAAGTTACATTAACAACTAATTTGGTGATAATTTTAAGTGTAATATGGATACTTTACATTTGAATATCCAAGAAATAGGATAGTCTGAATCTAGTTGTGAGAGCTATTGGGTTTTGATAAAATAGTGGGAGGCTAATAAATATAATATTTATTTATTTATTAGTCTAAATATTTTTGACATAATGTACTAATATAATGCTCATCGTATTTGTAGAAACAACATTAAAATGAAATAAAAAAAATAATTTTGGTCCATACTTGAGAAGGGAAACCTTATCAACAACAAAAACATCCAATAATGTAAAATCCATATACACATCATCCTTTTCCATGAAAAGAAATTATATGTAATGGAAGAAAATAATCATGAATATTTTGTAAATGAGGCTTGTGCCGATGATTTGAAAATCTATGAGAAACATTTGAATGATTCCATGTATTTTCAATGTTTCATTTCATTATCCAAGTCCAATTATATTTTTAAGAAACATCGGGATATGGATGCATAGAGCATGATGACTCGCCTTCAGGATATCTATCAAAAGAAGGTGAGAAAATAGATATATGAGATATCTAATTCTTTGATTGTAACTAATCTTGGAGAGTATGTTCCATATGGGCATTTTTTAGAAACGTTTATTGGAAACATTGAATTCTTATAAATCACAGGTATTAAATTCTCAGATGAGTTTCATATAGATATCATACATTTATCATTACCCCAGACCTTCTCCATCTTTGTGTTTAATTACATCATGATATATAATGAGAAGAGTCTTTTGTATATTTTTTCATTGATAATCCATGTGGATAATGACATGGGCTCTGATAAACCCATAGTACTTATTTTGATTAAGAAAAGTAAGAACAAGGAAAAGGTGAAAAATTCCTATAAATAGTACAAACCCCCAAGAACCATCCTTTATATAAGAGGATGATCCAGAGGAATGGCATGTTAAAGGTGGTTGTATGATTTTTGTGTGGAAATCTAGGCCACTAGAAGAGGAACTAGGCCTCGAATCTTACTTAAGCTAATGGTGTGTTTGTTATTGAGTGTAATATTTCTATATCTACACATTGGGTATTAGATATTTCATTTAGGGCTCACATCTATATCCAAATATAAGAACCGTGTAGATTTCAAAAGATTGTTAGAGGAGAGGTGAATCTGAGGGAATATAATGGAGGGAGGTTGGATTTCCTAGCCATTCGTGAATACCATATATCATTTACAACAAGAATTATTTTGGTATTAATAGATTGTTATTATGTACCTATGGATACCAAGAACATAATTTCTCTATCATACCAAGATGTACATGGGTTAAATTTCATGTTTGGAAATAAATTTGTTTTCTTTCATAATAAAAACATATGTTATAGTATGTCACATTTAAATATGTTCCTTATGTATTAAACAATGAAATCCATGTATTATCAATTGATAACAAATCATGTTCACATAAATCAAATAACACCCAACTTTGGCATCACTACCTTAGTCATGTAAATGATAAGAATTTGACCATGTTTTTTTAAAGATGGTAATTTAGACTCAACATAGCTAAAACCAAATGAATGATGTCATACCTATCTACAAGGGAAAATGACCTGACAACCTATTGATGGACATTTTAAAAGGGACATCGAGAATTTAGGATTGATGTAGAATTATGTGTGTAGTCAATTTCTAGTAGAAGATTAGTGTGGATGTTGTTACTTCATAACATTTACTAATGAATTGAGTAGATATGGATATATATTCATTATGGTGTATAAGTCCGAGTCCTTTGAAAAATTCAAGGAATTCAAGAATGAATTGTTGAATTAGCTAGGAAGGAAGATAAAAAATATTTAATCAAATCGTGGAGGGGAATATCTTAACCAAGAGTTCTTCAAATTTTTAGGGAGTTTGGGATTCTATCTCAGCTCACCCCCCTTACACACCAATATGGAATAGTCTTAGTGAAAGGAGGAACTTTACCTTGTTAGACATGGTAAGTTTGATGATGTGTCCTGCAGAACTTATATTATCCTTTTAGGGATATTCATTACAAAATGTGGAATACACATTAAATTGAGTACAAACTAAAGTTGAAAATGGAATTCCCATCGAGATATGGAGTAAAAAGAATTTCGTTTTGGTGAACATACGTGTATGGGGTTGTGAGGAGGTTGTTAAATCATTATTAGGAAGAAAGATACCATCATGTGGCACAAAGTGTATATTTATAGTCTATCCCAAGGAAACAAAGGGATACTATCAATACAAACCCTGAGACAAGAGAGTGAATGATTCCAGATAGTCCATCTTTCTTAAGAGGGAGCACATCCTCAAAAGGGATCGTAGGAGAAAGATTAACTACAATGAAGTTGATGCTAATGATAAACAAGAGTTGGAGTAGGAATAGTTTTAATATGTCCCTATAGAAGTAGTAGTTCCTAAACCACAAGTAATGCATTAGGGCATGAAGGAGGTAAATGAACTAGGGAGATATGGTTTTCTACTACCCAATGATGGTTCCTAATTATTGGTTGATAATGATGAACCTCTATCTTATAAAAAGGAAATAGAATTCAAAAAAAGAACATGGTTGTATGTAGCCATGAATTTTGATGTGGATTCCATGTATTAGAACCATGTTTGGGTTCTTTTCAATGCAACTAATGATGTATACCCTGTTGGAAGAAAATGGGTATTAAAGATGAAACTAATCATGGATGTTAAATTAAATATATATAAAGCAATTCTATTGGATAATGGGTTTAAAAATGTAAATGAATTTACTATGATGATACTACTTCACTGGTTTCCATGTTTAAATCCATCATAATTTTACTACCTTTAGCATCATACCAAGACTATGAGATTTAGAAGATGGAATTAAACACTACAATAATTAATGGGAACCTTCAGAAAGATTTATACATGACACTACTAGATTGTTTTATGAATACAAGTGTTTCGAGGATGTTTTCAAGTTACAAAGATCCATTTTTTGATTGAAACAATCATCCAGTTCATGGAACATTTAAATTAGTGAGGCAATAAAAGAATTTTGTTTCATTGATTAAAAATATGATCCATGTGTTTACAAGATATTTGGTGGAAATGAGGCAGTTATCCTAGTTGTTTTTGTTAATGAAATATTACTTATTGGAAAACACATACCAGATTTATAATCTATTAAGGACTTGTTAAAAATAGTTCCTATATAAAGGACTTTAGGTAATTATCCTGTACTCATCGGATAAAGATTATTCATGATAGATCTAAGAGGCTGGTCGGACTCAATAAAAGTACATATGTGGACAAATAAAAAATATATTTAGTATAGAACAATACTAGAGGGGACTGGTTCCAATATCACCAGGTTTACATCTTTCTACGAAAATGTGTCTTTGGGCACAATAAGAGGAAGAGAGAATGAGAAATGTCCCATATGATTTAGTGATAGGATCAATCTTGTATGTCGTGTTATGTACTAGAATTTATGTTTCATATACACTGATATTTGTTGTAATATACCAAGAACATTCAGGAGAACATCATTGGTCTAATATTATGTATATCCTTTAATATCTAATATGAACTAAGTATATGTTCCTAGTGTATGGAGGGGATGAGGAGCTGGCTATCAGTGGTTATATTGATGATAGTTTTCATAAAAAGCATAATGATATGAACTGGTAGCCATGAAAATGTTTTTGTAACAATGGTGGACTTCTGAGTTAGAAGTTTTCAAAGAATCCAATTGTTAGTAATTCAACAATAGATTCTGAGTATATAATCGCTTCAGATTTAGCCCAGAAATCCATTTGTATTTGGAACATTTTTCATGAGCTCGATGTGTTTCCTAGAAGTAAAGACCTTATCACTTGATATTGGGATATTATTATAGCAATGGATCTTTAAAAACATTCTAGGTCACACCAATAGGCAAAGAACATACTCTTGATGTTTCACCTCTTGAGGGATTTTCATTTGAGGGGTGAAGTAGTAGTAAGAAGAGTTACCACATAAGAGAACATGGAAGAACCCCTTAATAAATGCCTATATAAGTAAAAGAATTTTCATCATGTTAGAGCTAGTGGAACAACAAAAAATATCCCATTAGAATCGCTATAAATGGACTTTATCTGTGCCAGAAATGTGATAACTATATGAGTGTGGTTGAAAGCTCTAGTATTTTATCAGTGCTGAAAAAGACTTGATAAAGGGGTTATTTTTTACGCTAATAAAATAAATGATAAATATTTTATTTTAAATGATTTTAAAAGTGACGATAAATTTCCCATTTATCATCAATATTTTTGTGTTGATAAATGTACTATTTATTAGTTCTTATACAAGTGATGATAAAGGGTCTTTTATCGGTTCCCGAAAAAGTTATGATAAATTATTTCTTTATTAGTACTTAGATAAGCGTTAATAAAGGAACATTTATTAGTGGTCATAGAAGCACTGATAAGGTGGTCATTTATCAGTGCCTTTAATAGTGATGATAATTGGGTCCTTTGTTGGGGATTTTATAAGCACTGAAAAAGGTATATACTGTAGTGTATTGTAACAGCACATTATAACACCACTAGAATGTGTTGTAACATCACCCCATAACACCATAAACACATAATATATATAAAAAATTCCCAATACACTATTTATGTGAAATGAAATTTAAAACTCAACTAGAAGAAAAAAACACTATATTATAGACATTTCAAACATTATTTCATACAATTCCATAAACACAAATTATTCCATACCTTTAAAAACATCAATTTTCCATTGATTTTTAATCCTCACCCAACTCCTTATATTGTCAAATAAACCTCCCCTACTCGATAAAAATAATCCATCTGTATAGGAAAAAATTCTTATGTGAGAAATAATATAATGAAATAAATTAACATAGAGTGTTAATTTTATTAAAACTGTTGAATCTTTAAATAAAAATACGCACTTGGATCCATAAAGGTAACATCATGCATTTTATTGAGGTGTGGATAATTCCTAAACATCTAAAATGAAATGTGTATTGTTTTCCTAACTTATCAATACAATATGAATGTGTTTTCTTGGTTTTTAGTATATCAGTTGTAATTTTAACTAAAATGTCATTTTAAAATGGAAAAAATGCGATTTTGACTCATTCTAATCACATATTGTATCTTTTTTATGTTAAATAGGTTAATAAACATCACAATTGACTTATGAATTTGTTTTAGTAAATTATCAACAGAATCTGAGCATGGTTGATCAGTTTTTAGTGAGTGATAATTTTTGAACTAAAATGTCAATTTTAAACTGATAACCGACACTTTGAGTCATATCAGCAACAACATGTATTGGATTGAGGTGTGGATGATTTGTACACATACAAAAAGACATATGGTTCATTTTAATAAAGTATCAAACAAATATGAACGTGTTTTCACATATTTAAGAAGGATAGTTGTCCATTTTACTAAAATTGATGAAAATTTTAAATAAAAAGAAACACTTTGAGTCCTACCAGAAACAACATGCGTCAGATTAAGGTAAGACAGATTCCTACATGTCCCAAATGACATATGTATAATTTTCCTATAGTATCAAAACAATATGAACATTGTTTCTTAGTTTTGAGTGTGTTAGTTGTATTTTCATCTAAAATGTGATTTTAAACCGGAAACACATTATTTTGACTCATTATAATCACATCATTTATTATCTTGACATGAAATAGATTCCAACAAGTCAAAAATAAAATATTAATCATTTTCCAAAATTATCAATAAAATCTATGTTCATTTGATTGGTTATTTGTGAGTGAAACGTTTTAAACTAAAATGTTAGTTTTAGACTGATAAAAGACACTTTGAGTCATACTAGAGACATCGTGTGTTATATTGATGTGATTATAATTCCTACATGTAAAAAATTACATATGGATAATTGTAATAAAGTATAAAAAATATTAACTTCTTTTCTTAGTTTTGAGTAGGACCATTGTCCATTTCACCAAAACTGATGGCAATTTTAAATAAAAATAATGTACTTTGAGTTATACCAGTCATACTTTGCATAAAATTGAGGTGACACTAATTCTTACACATCCCATGTGACATATGGATAATTTTTCTAAATAAAACCACCAATTAGAGTGTTTTTAATTATTTTGGATACATCAGTTCTCTTTGTTACTAAAATTCCATTTTAAACTAGAAACACACATTTTTGACTGATTTTAATTATATAATGTGTAATTTTGATGTGAAAAAGAATCATAAACATTAAAAATTAAAAATTAATAGATTTAATAAATAATCATGTAAATTAGAGAACATTTTGTTGGTGCTCAGTGAGTGACACGTTTTGAACTAAAATTTCTATTTTGAACTTCTAGCAGACACTTTGATTCACACCGGGCATATCGTGAATTGGAAGGAGGCTCAGCCAATTCCTACACATCATAAATAAATTATGGATCAATTTATTAATGTATCAAAACAATATTAATGTTTCTTCTTGGTTTTACGTAGAACAGCTTTCCATTTTAATAAAATTTATGACAATTTAAAAAAAATGCACATTGAGTCAAACTGATAACACCGTGTGTCAGACTAAGCTTTGGCTGACTCCAATACATCCTAAATTACTAATGATTCATTTTTATAATTTATCAAAATAATATAAATGTTTTTTCATGGTTTTGAATTTATCACATGTCTTTTTCTTTACTAAAATGTCATTTTATAATTGAATCACACACTTTGACTCATACCAATCACATTTTGTATCTTATTGAGGTGTTTCTAATTCCTACACATATCAGGTGGCTTATGAATCATTGTAAAAATGTATTTAAAAAATTATTTCCTTTTCTTAGTTTGGAGTATGTCAGTTGGCCTTTTACTAATGTTTATTTCAATTTCATATAAAAATATGTACTTGGAGTCATACCAGTCACACAGTGCATCATATTATGGTGAAACTAATCATTGAATGGCTCATAACACTTATTGAACATTGTCCTAATGTATCAAATAATGGAAATGTGTTTTACAATTTCGAGTAGATTAGTTTATTTTATTCTAAAATTCATGTCAATTATAAATAAATATGTACTTAAAGTCACAATGTTCACACCGTGCATCAGATTGAGGTTTGTTTGATTTATACACATTCTAAATCACTAATACAATGTTTTACTAAATAATAAAAACAATATGAATGTGTTTTCTTAAATTGTCGTACATCAATTTTCTTTTTTACTAAAATTTAATTTTAAACATGGAACACACCCATTGAATAATAAAAATCACATCATGTATCAATTTGATGTGATTTTGATTCCTATATGTCACAAATGATTTATAAATCAATTCCTTAAATTATCAATAAAATCAAATCTTTTTTGCAATCTTTTTTTTTTCAAGAACATTTAGTTACGTAGAAATAACACAATCAAGTATATTTTTCTACATGAATGACATAAAGAAAATTTCTAACATTAAAAACAATTCCAATATGTAAATTCAAAGAAAATTATTCTCTTTTTCCAACCTAATTTTGTATGTTTTGTTTAAATTGGTTTATGAAAAACTGTAACAATATTTTTTTACTTTATTGTATTATTGATCACACATTATTAATGATATTGTTATACCTTGTTTGATATTCCCATTGAATTATGTTGTCTAGGATGGGTATTTATGTATTCATTGTAGAAATTTATGAAGTCCTAAAAACATTGTCTTCGAGTAATGTTTCAACTGAACTGATTGTGTGCATTTTTCAAAAATGCGACACCACAATAATCCTTTAATTATATGTCCTAATAAATTTTAATAAGTGTGGAAGTAATTTATCATTTCATGAAATATGGACCTCAATGTGAACTATTCCCATATATGATAATCATACACTGTAATGCATGTATCTCACCTCAATTTCATATCTCTGATCAGTGGAACTAAATTGGAATCAAAAACATTTCTAGGTTTCTTTGTTTTAGATATAAGTATTGGAAAAATAATGTATTTGTGCTTCATGCATAACCATGGAGACAATTTATAATTTACCAACATGAAAAGCCATGTACTATGAGTAATAATATTTATACCAAAAGGATTTATTCCAAAAAAAGATAATGCTACAAGGATGTTTCTTGGCTCAATTCCAATTTAGTAAACTCGTAATAAAATTTCTTCCACTAAGGAGAATATATTGGATAAAATATGTTCCCATATTTAATTATTTGATATACATTCCATGTTAATCGTCTCATAGTTTCCTAGAATCCATATAGTCTTTTAAACCATGGAATGATTGGAATGTACCCTGAATATTTCGATGGACGTGATTCATTTGTAATGTATCAATACATGCCACACTTAGGGAATTTTTTGAGTGATTCATGGTCTTTATGAACAAATATGCAATCATTTAGACAATAATGTATCTTTTTAGAGAACATGGCCATTGAACATAATTTTTTTTGTTTCATACGTTCTATATGGTAGTTCATTTTCTTCTTGAACCATATCATTCAAGAGAGCAAGAAGTTATTTAAAACTGGTGTCACTCTATATTCTACTAGCAATGAAATTATATAACATCAATACAGTGGAGAATTTCTTTTATTTAGTATAACTGCTAAACAATGGTTTCTTGGTACAACTATTTAACTCCATAAACAAAATTATATAGTCACAATGTTCATCTTCAATTTCCATTTTCATTTCTTCCATGTAATCACCATTATCATTTACAGTGGTTTTCATATCAAATGATTCATAAAACACAATATCATCACAATTGGTGTCTACATTTTGTTTTTTCACATGTTTAGTCCAGTATTTATAGATTTGATCTATTCTGTGACAAACAAAATGTTATTCCAACACTTCCTAACTAATTTTCCCTGAATAAAAACAATATAAAAATAGAAATATGATTTTAGAATATTCATTTTCATTATTTCTTTCAAGCCTGATGAAATTTTTAACTCTATCTTCATACTAATTTTTCAAAACAATTAACTTGCATCCATTTTTATTCAAATCTATCCTATTGGGTTCATAAATTATTACTTTTTTATAACATGTAAATAAATACACATAACATATTCATTAACAAAGGTGAAACTTATAGAAAATTATATTGATGGAAACTACACATTAATATTTTTTTTAAAAAAATATCAGTTCGTTAAATAAAATGAGTAATCATATTTAAGAAAAAATTACTCCTCTATAAAATGTGTTATCCTATAAATTCATTCAATGGTGAATGTAATAAGCAAAATATCCTCATTTCATTTTCCATGATGCATACCAACCCTTAATATTTATTTTTAATGAAAAACACATATATATTATATTTTCACATTAGCTTCGCATGAGATGTGTATTTCTATATATCACACATTAAAGAATGGGTTTTTGAGAAAATGGCACTCCTCAATTTTACATGAACCCCTCCACCACCCTTTTTGAACAAAAAATAAAATAATTATCCCTCAATATATGATACAAATAATATTTATAATTTTCATCCATTAAACATTTTAGTGGACCTAGCCGTAATAGAATTTCCAAAATTATTCAAAACAAAGAAATATTTCAGTAGATGTTATGATTTCATTTATGTAATTAACGATTTCTTATATTTATTTTCTACTTACCTTCATAAACTAAATATTCCTAATAATAATTTACCAAATTAATAAAAACAAAATAATATAATTATGATTCAATAATAAATATATTGAAATAAAATTAATTTTATATTAATAATCATTCATCGATTATTACATGTTATTTTTTTGTTAATTTAACCACTAACATGAATAATGATATAAAATGATATCATGGATTCTTATAAAAAAAATAATTTTTTATTTGATATTTATAATGAATGGTATTTTATTTTTCTATAAAGTTACCTGACTATCTAACTTATTCATCACAAACCACCTTATGTTTTTACAACACTAATAAAACAAGAATGTTATAGATTGTTTGTTAGGAAACCATACATAAAACATATACAGAATGAACATGAAAAATATGAAATCATAATGGAATTGTAATTATAATACCATAATTATTATAAAAAAGATGAAATCTTGAGAAATTATAAATGAAAAAGATTTCCATAAAGAAAAAATTATGGAATAATTAAAACTAGTATCAACCAATAATCAAAAATAAATAAAAATTATGAATTATTATTGTTGAGAAATATGGGGTAGAAATGTTGAGAGTGAGGAAAATTGATTCAAAACTAAAATTTCAAAAGAACAAAACATGATATGCAAATTGGTTTTCAATCAAAAAATGGATCATAACCTAATTGTTATGTTAATAATCTAAATAAAAAATATTATAAAAGGATGAGAACTAAAAGAGATCATGACATCATTAAATTATAAATCAAAAACAAAATGAAAAAAAAAACAAATAAAATATCATGGAATACCACACTAGTTTAAAGAAAATCCCCTTTTAAAACCATAATTGCAACCAAACACTGGATTTATGACAATGTTCAATCAACTAGAGAAAGTCGATTGGATTGATTCGAGCTTCGATTTACTGAGGAGGAGCACAGGTAGTGGGTGGCTTTTATGGAATGCTTCTGATATCACGACATGTTCCCAAAATGTTATTTTTTTAAATAGACCGGGGCACATTTTCCGATGCCCACAAAAAGTTCTGATAATGGGAGGCCTTTATTAGTGCTTAAAAAGAGCTGATAGAATCAATATCTATCAGCGAAAATGTTTAAGTGCTGATAAACATTCATTTTATTAGCGGTTTTAGCGCTGATAAAGCCTAATCTTTATTACCATGAAAAAACAATGATAAATACTCACCTTTATCTGTACCTACTAGTTAAGCATTGGTAATGATTTATAATTATAACAATGAATAAATAAATTAAATAAATATATACTTAATAATTATATATACTTAATATATTTATGCTAATATAAATATAGTAAATATATTCTTTTTAAAAAAAATATTTGTTATAATTTTATAATTACTATTTTATAGTTTTCAAAACATTTTTTTTAAAATAATATTTATATCTACTTTTTAGTGCGTGAATATAAAGATATGTAAAACTAAGTGATGTTGAATAAATGAAATATAAGTACACTTTAAAAATATTGAATAAATGAATAATTTCTGTGTTGGTGCATTGTATATTAAAAAACATTAAATACATATATGTGAAATAAATATAAAACACATTCGATATATGTTAAAATGAAAAATCAATTGACAAATTCAATTATATGTCCATTATAATATAAAATTTGCCTGTCTTTTTAATTTTTATTAATTTTAAATTATAATACATTATTCTCTAAATAAAAAATTATTTAATGTAAAGTTCTTAAATAGGATTTATAAATCATATTCATATAAATTAATATATTAAATGTACACAATTTATTTAAATTAATTATCATAATTATATAATTAATAAAATCTTTATATTTTAATAATGTGTAATAAATTTAATAATTTTTATGAATAGTTGTTTAAATAATAAAATTTTTAGTTTTTTATTAAAAAAATTATTTTTTATTTTTTATTTATTTCGTTTTTTCACTTAATTAATTCGATTCTTTACTAGTGCTAAAAATGTACTAATAAAATCTATCTTTACTATGGCTAAAAATAAATCACTGATAAAGGGTACCCATTATCATCTATAAGAAGAAGCACAGATAAAGGGTTCCATTTATTAGTGCTAAAAAAATCGGTGGATAAAGGTTCAATTTGTTAGTGCTAAAAACCCTAATAAAAGATAAAATTTATCAGCACTTTTTTTAGTGACGATAAATATTCCATTTATCATTGTTGTTTTGTAGCACTGATAAATATCAGCACATTTAAATAATGTTTTATTAGTAGTGTGTACTGACGATTATTAGTAGTTGGCTCTTGTGAAAGTGGATGTCTATTAGAGTTTTTTCTATAGAACATGTTTTTTTTTACTTTTTATAACCCGTATTCACTATTTTTAATATTATTAAACCTAATATAACATCATGACTGTTGTATTATGTAACAATGATTCTGATAATTTCCCAAAAGTAGCTATCATGCTGAAAGGTCATTGTAGTTCCTCGATATGATATGAACTCAGAAGTGAAATGACACTATTCTTCAATATATTTTCTCTCTCTAGGTAATATATTTTAATGGAAAAAATGGAACATGCTATCTGGGGTGGAGACTCATTGAACATTAAGGAACCTTCTCAGGGTGTACACCCTTGAAAATATCCAATAAGATATTATACGAATGAGACCCGTCAGTAGGAAATACACATTTATATGTTTCAATGAATGTACCTATCTAAAAACATTTTTATGGGTCATTAGACATTAATATTAATAATAATTAGTATTAGGAGTTACATATAGAGATGTATTAATGAGAAACATGATAACACATGTCGATAGTGATGTAAGAATTGTTGGGTGTGTCAAGAGTAATATTGCACTAATTAATAATGTGAGAAAGGATTTTTCCCTTCTATTATTTAACAAAAGATAATATCTAAGGTCCTTTGATGGAAATAATATAGCCTAAATTAATCTAGGTCCATGGTGTACAACAGTCATGTTTAATTTCTAGGAAGTGAACGAAAGAGACAACAGACACATAGGGTTATTGCACCAATAAGAAACTGACTTTATTTGAGATATCATGATAGTGGTATTATGTTAAATAGAAAGAATTAGTATGGGTTATCATGTCGTTGGGTCATTAAAATCTTTTCCAATGGGTTCATTGGGGTGTTTCTAGATATTACCAATGGACATTGGCTGCTTTACCCAATTCCACTAAGGAAGAGGCACAGAGGGTCACACACTATGTTTATCCAAAATATCAGTTAAATAATATATTTTTATTTATTATTTGACAAGTTGAATAAATATTAACCCCCAACATGGTATAAGACTTATTCATTAATTCATTAACTCAAGTATTCCATCACTAGTTAATTGAGACAATATCATGTGAGTCAAATATTGACCAAATATTCATTTTCTATTTAATTGATATAATTTTATTTTTTTATTAGTGAATAATGTAGTGATATTTATTAAAAAAAATATTCCTTTTTAAGGACCAATAAATATTTTAGGGGAATGACATACTGTGTTTAATAGTCTGATGATAAGTAATAAATATTTAATATTACATTATTAAATAAAATTTAATTTAATTCAAATGTTAAGCACATGTTGGGAAATAATATTATTTTAATTTTAATTTGACATGGGGTTCCATATGGATTAAGTAAATAATAATTTCCAAGTGTGTTATTGTTTTATTTTAACCCAAGAAATATATAATCCCAGTTATATTATTTTATAAATAAACCCATTCCTTATTTTTGTTTTTCCTAATAGATTTGAAGAATCCTCACAATTCCTAGAGATCACCCTTCTCCAAGAATTATCCTAATAACGATGATATATCATCCTCCACCTCCCACCATCTGGTCAGGAGAGAAATTGGAGAATGATTTGGAAGAAGTTATCAATGTGATCAAAGGTGGATGACTCAAGTTCTAGGATCTTCTAGGCTAACACGTGGATATTCCTACGAAGACGTTCAGAGATTTTGGGAACACATTTGGATCACCACTATAGGTAATCTACCTTGATTTCTATAATTAAATGATGAAACAAAAAAATATTGTCAGATTCATCAACAATGAAATAATTCCATCAAGGTAATTATTTATTAAATTAAATTTAATATAAGTAATATTTTATTATCCTCTCTCTTGGTTTAGTCAGTCTATCCCTTGTCTGTATTCTTTTATTCCATTCTACATATCATGTCATTTATTGTTCTTTAAATATCTAATTGATCATCGATTATGGAAAAAATAAAATTTGGGCCTGACCCTTCCCACGCTTCTACTACGATCAAATCCTACACATTTGTATATGATTATAATTATACTACTATTATAAATAGGGTATATTTTACCCAACATAACACCATTAGATCATCGCTGCTAGTCGGTAGTCTCTATGTACGGGGAGACACACTTGAGGCCTGGTGGAGACCGACCCAACTACAAGTTTTATAGTCAGTCGGGTCATTATGTCAGAAAGTGTTATTAGATATTTATTTTCAAATCTCATACTATTTTGATCTGGTAAAAAGGAGGCTATGAAAGAGTCGGTTCTTGGTAAATAGTCACATCCAGGAGTGATCAATCTACGCATGGGGGAATAGTCCAAGTGGATAGTGATGGTCTTGTTGTTTGTGTTGTTCATTATTATAGTTAACTATGATTTCTATGACACCCTATGATTTTATGGTATGTATATTTTTAAATTTCTTCTATCATATCGCTTAACTTGTATGCCACACCAATCTTAAGCGAACAACGATATACTGTTAATACTATTATTTAATATGAAATTATCTTATAACAATTAAATTTATGGTTACAAATATGATAAATTAACTTTTGAAAATATATTATTGAATTCATTTATTACCAATTAATTACAAATAAATATAAATACCAATTTAATATAATGGAAATTGTTTTATAAAAACTATTTAAATATGTATAACTGTGTTTTATATCAAAAATAAAACAAATAAATAATTTGTTATAATATAAAATATATATATATATATATATATATATATATAATATTAAATATATTTTTTTAAACATTTATCATATGTGTTCTCAAGATATGATATAAGAATAAATCCAATTTTAGGCATAAATGGTGTTTTCTCCTAAAAAGGCAGTTTTACTTCCTTTTGATTGCACACTATTTATAAATATATGTTTTGAAAAGATTTTAAATTATATTTGAAAAATAATCATATTAATTTAATGAATAAGATAAAAATATAATTTGGTTGAATTTTAGTTATTTTTCTGATAAGATTCATTTTTGATGAATAATGATTAAATATTTCATTTTAACTTAAAAAATCATTTTCATCAACGTAATTTATAGAATTAAATTATAATTATAATTGGTTTTAAAATGAAATTATATATTTTTTATTATTTATTATAATTTAGATCATATTAATAATTTTTTAAGAGAATTTGGATATCAAAACATTACAATAATTGGAATGTTTTTAACTTAAAATCATATTCTCTTGGTTCGTCAATGGGATTAATTTTAATTTAATTTTATCAAATTATGTGTGTTGACTTTTAAAAAATGTATTCCATATTTTGAATCATAAGTTCCAAGTATAATAAATAGTTCACTTTTATTTTTAGAGAATATGAATAGTAACTTATGATTTTTTAATTACCACGGTTAAGGGTAAATCCGGTAATTAAGGGTAAAATAATGTTATATGTATTATAAAGTTACAATAATTTTCCTCCATTTATTGGATGAGATAGTGTCAAATAGAACCATTATTTTGATTATTTTATGGTATCTTGGTTCCAATTTATGATGTTAATCCTTTTTTAGTATTTTATTATAACGGATGTCCAATATGTCACACTCATGTTTTTAACAAGTACAACCTTTATTATATTCTATTATCCTAAAGGTATTGTTGACTAGAAATATTATTTGGAAATAAAAAATTGTTATATTAATCATGATAATTTATTTTTAATTTTTAGGAAATAAATATTTACCTTAATGTCATACACAATGATGATTCAATAATTGTTTAATAAATGGAATTATAAATTAAATAATATTAATAAAATTAAAATAAATAAAATTTCCCATAATTAATGTCATAAATGAATTTTATATATTATGTAGAAATATTAGATATTTATAAAAAGTTTTCTTGAATATTTCTTGTGTATTGATAATGTTTAAATGTGAAATTTATGAATAGTGTCAAAATTTACATTAATGTAATATTAAAGTTACTAATATTTTATTAAATGATATAAATTTGATAAAAATATAAAATTTTGTACAATTAATAGGTTTCGTTTGAAACATTCATAAAATATACATTTGTGGTTCGTTTGGAATTTTATTGCAAGTGTATTAACTCTTAATTTGTGAATACAATTGTTGTCATGGTAACAGTTAAGAGGATTAAATAAGGGTTAAAGATAAATGATAATGGTAATAATGTGACCTAAACTTTACTAAAATTATTTTCTAAATTCTATTATAACCTTTTCATCTTAATATTTAATTTTATTTTTTAATGGACAATTTTCCTTCAAGATAACGTATTTGTTATTTAAATCAAATATAGTTACAAAATGTCACTCTCTTTTATTTAATATCATTTATGTGTCAACATAGGGAATCATCCAACATATGAACAAAAATAAATGTATTTTTTGAGATTAGTGAAATTATATTCATTATATAAATATAATTTTAATTTTTAAAAATTATATTTTTATTTGAAATTTTATTCAATTCTAAAACATTATTTATTTATTTAATAGAAAACTAAAATAATTGATTTTAAAAATATTAATTTTGATTAACTTTGGATGATTTAATGTGTATAATGAATATTATGAATCTAAATGAAATTATAGAGATTTTTGAAATCACTATATTATAATTTAAACTTCATCTTGATGTATTTTAAGTCAAATTAAATTAATAGTATCAAATTCAATAACAATAAAATTTTATTGAATTAAAATTTAATAAAATTATTTTAATACAAAAAATGTTAAATAATACCAAATGGGATAAGTTATGATCAAAAATTTATTTCCATATTTATTTAGAGACAATTGTAATGTTTATTGGAGATGGTATAGCCTTATTTTATTTTAATATTTTGAGGATTTTTGAAAGTGCCCCTCACCTCAGTTATAATAGGGCACCTCCTATCTCACTTACTAACACCAATTTGAGACAACTAGTATGAAAAAAACCTGAACATATCTATTCCAAAAATACTTAGTTACATTCTAGAGGACCTGGTTCTAGGAAAATACATACCCTAGGCCCGTTAAGTAATGTTGTAAATGATGTTCTATGAAGAAGAGGTAATCATCTTTATCGAAGCTTTAAAATTTGATTATTCTCTACTTCCACTTCATTTTTTTGTTTACATTATAAATTAATAACTCCATTATCATATATATCATGATATGTTATTATTATTATGGGAAAGCCTTATTCCACCTTATTTATGTCATATGAAAAACAAAAGCATTGTGTGTGCATATGTACGACATACCGTCTCCATGTCATGGTGTAATCTATATTTCATCACTTCTTTATATGGATGTGTATAATTATGAAAATAATGGATATATAAGATATTTTTTAAATGATATTTATTATGTAAAAATTAATATACCATTCACTTTTTTTATTCTTTCGCTTATTAAAGGAATGATATCGTCGGTCCTGTGTACATATGACATAATATCTCCATGATGTGATGGGATTAATTTTACATATACTCCATTCAGTAATGGTTATAAAAATTTATTTAATGGCTAAATATGATATATATGACATCAATATCATTCTTTATATTTTTTATATATATCCTACGCAAATGATCCATAACTTTCATAAAAAACATGTATGGGAAAATGAAGCAGATAAAACCCAAAAAAAGGGTAACAATGCAATATTATAAACAAAAAGGTGATAAAATAATATAACATGATAATATATTAAATAATAAATATTGATATGGTTCTATTATAAGTTAATTACATGATTAAAATGATTATACAGGTGGTAAAATCATGTTCAACTAAAGGAGGCATAAGGTAAGGGTTTTCCCATCTAACTTTTACTTATTTGAGATACATTCCATGTTCACCACTTATTCCTTATGCGTGGTCAATGTAATTTACATTCATATATCACATTATTAATATACTTATTATAATTATTTTATAAGTATCTTTTAATATTCTTACTTTATAGGGATTATAATTTAATTGTTTCAAGGTGGTTTGGGTCACTTGGGAATGTTTAAGGATTATTAACCTCAAGAATTTTTCATTGGAATCATTTAAAAGTATCTGAATATATATTAAGTACTTTGTTTAATATTTTAATTCATCTATTTTTATCTCTTATGATACCAATAATAATTTTTCTTGAAGGGTTTGTGATTATTTGAACTGTGGATGTGTTATTTCGATACCATTCAGTGTTTATGGTTATATTATTAACATTTTATATGCTAGTTTCACAATAAAAATGTTTATGTTGTTTATGATTCCTCATTTTCAAATGAGGAATGTATTAGAGTTTGTATGTGTTGGGAATAGACCACTATATCCCATAAATGCAATGGTATGTCTCATGAGACTGACCAAATATGGACTTAGCTCTGGTCTTGCCTATTTATTTTTAGATATGGATTAGGCTAAGGTCATAACCATTTATTTTAAAATTTCTTAGATGAAAGATAAAAAATATGTTTTATTTATCTATAATTATGAATTACAACATTGTTAGATTAGTAATTAACATAACATATGATTACTGTACTAGTAAAATATACATGGTTATGTTTCCTATATAATGTTTTTATTTAAATGGATTGTCTTTCAATTATTTTCCATCCATATTTGTTATGGAATATTTACTCATCTCGTTCATTATACGATTACCCTTACTAAGAATTTGAGCTCACCCATTCCATATGATTTATTTTTTCATGGTATTCCATGAAGTATAATATTATTGGTACGCTGGGTTACAACATTTAGGAAAATGGAAGACTCAATGAAACTATTTTTTGTAATGTATATTTTAATATGTAATTTGAATGTTAAATATATTTCTATTTTACCAAGTGCACTAAAGTACTTGGTTTTTCTGGAAGTTATATATTGTATCATATTCCAATTTAATAACGTAAGGCATCGACTCTGGGATAATATGGTTCAGGTCATTACAATTTCACCTAGAGTGATTAGTCTACTTGTGCTTCATAATAATTTATAGTATTTATTGAATTATTATCTTTTCCCACTATTGAAATGAAGAAGAATTTCATGTGTCATCCTAAGCACACAGTGATTCACATTCCATTAATATTCCATTCCATGAAGATTTAATTTCTAGGATGGTTGAGATTTATTGATTTTCCTCACATGTTTATTAGCATGCATGTGATATACCATGTTAGGTACGTTAGCTAAATGATTAGTTATATTCCAAATTAATTATTACATTATCATTATTGTTGTATAACCTTATGTGTGACTTATTTATCATGTTTTCATGTATAATTTTTTTTTATTATTTTAGTGTTATGGTTTTCTTCCATATATTTACCATTCATATCCAATTTCTTTCCATGATTTTGTGATTGTGGAAAAATTGATTGTATACCATTCTTGTGTGTAATGCCTAAATATGTAGTATCTTTCGCTATTTACATTTCAAGAATATTTTATTATTTTCCATGTCTTCCTATATTTATTTCTTTTTTTGGAATTATTAGTTATAATTATAATATATAATTGGATATAAAAGTTCCAAAAACAACCTAAATAGTGTTTAATATAATATATTTATGGTGAAACCATTACTTACCTATCATGAAATTTTTTATCCATAAACCATTAGTTTCATGGGATGAAACATATTAGTTGTTGATAAATGGGATGTAATTTTCAATTTATAAATTGTATCGGTTCATTATATATTTAGAAATGGAAACCCATATAATCAAAAAAAATTATAAGAGAATGAAATACATTAAGAGTATTTTAAATATAATAAATATTTAAACTATAACATTTAAAATGAATCGGATTCCTTTATAAGGAATTGTATGTCTTTCACTTAGTCATGTTGACTTCTTTGAAAAAATTATTAATTGAAAAACTATATCAAAGTAGGTCAGTTATGGAATGTTGTTTATGAAATAGATTTGATTTGACCCAAGTAGTTTATTCAAATTTCGTTGTGCGTATGAGATGACACATTAAGGGTGTTTCCAACATTAATAATTAAATAAACAATTGTGGTTTATCGAACCATGTTGGATTTTAAAGGACCCTCATAGGTCTCCTTTACTTTATCTTGTATGTCTAGTACTTAAACCTTGGGGGTATGCCTAGGAAAAATACTAATAGTCATTGAATGTGTCCACAACCATCTATATTTTTTCTCATATAGATGAACGGAATAATTTTACGTCACCAATCCCGTCAATAAATAAATGATTTTATAACATGATTTCAAGATTATTTATTTATGAGGGCTTCGTTAATAAAAAATCAAATTGCAACCTAATGTTAGTTTTCCACTATAGATAGAGATTGGAATTTTCTATAACTTAGACAATTAGGAAAGCTAATAAAAAATTAAATGATGTCTACAATGATGATAAAAAGATGAAATTTATATATATAATGGGATATTGGTTAAATAATTAATTTTTTAAAAGGAAGTTTAAAATAAAATGCTTATGTTTCCATGTGGATTTAGATAAATAATGTACCAAATCATTTTTTCCTTATGACATGTACTATGTATTGAAATTGATCTTTTAAATGTTTGAAAATAAAATTTAAATAGATGGTTTAGTTTAAATAGAACCATAAAGAGCTATTCCAAGATTTAACACTCATGTAAGTGTATTTTAAATAATTCTTTGAGGTTTTCCAAGTAATGGGAATGTGAAAATTTCCTGTAGCATTATTATTTTATAGTTTTCACCTAAATGATAGGCGCTAGGAATGGTGAATTTTTTAGTGTGGCTTAGCTATAAGTTTAATTATTTTTTTTATAAGGGAGTCGGCTCGAGGTGGGTAGCTCCTATTGATTTCAAAAACCTTGAAAAATATTTTGATGATATTTCTGATGTGTGTTACAATTTTGTTTCCATTTTTCCTAAGTGGGAATCCATAGTTTCTAATATAAAATCCAGGTTGTATGGAAGGTCATGCTATATTTTTAAATTTATATGGGTGTGACCATCATATAATTCTAGGTTCTAGTATGTTAGACATGACTTGGGAATGGGCGGCTGCTAAGAAGGTAATGTGACCATCCTACTATTTTTTCTAATTCTTTTTAGCATTGTATGACTCATAATGTTCATTAGCTGCTGTTACTGTCATATGGGATAGTATGATTGTGGGGAAATTTATTCTTAAAAACCACCAAATACCGAATCTATAAGTTTTATGATCCTATGTATAGTGCCAACTGCGACTCTTGGCAGTATTCATTGATATATTTAGTACCCTCTAAGTTGTTAAATGGTACAATGAACAATATGTGTTAGGTGGTAATTGTAAAATACATCATATGTATCACTTGAATCATACGTAATCTCATATGTATAGTGATATAGGGGTTTAAATAAATTATACTCATACCATTGCATGAGATGAAGTATTAAAAACGATTTTGTGTTTTGATACGCTGATCAATTGATCTTAGATTTTGTTCCTAATGAAATGGTCTGTATAGGAATAACTTAGGAGAAGTTTCACACACATTTCTATAGTAAATCTCATCTATTACACTTTTAAGAATCTATATTCCTTCTCCTTTCATTCTATAACATGGTAAAATCATGTTTTCCACCATTAGGACCCATAGTTCTTGGTCGAAGGAGCATGTTCCATAGGATAAGATCCCTTTTCATTAAATTTAATGATTATGAAACTCCCAATGTATGTAAAATCACTTAAATTATGGTTAAATTTGTCCTTACAATAGAAGAAACACAATTATGGATAACCATTTTGAAATGCTCGGGTCTACATTTGAATACCCATGGGTCTAGTATGATGGGAATGTGTCAGTACCTGCAATGCAGTATGACGATTGAATGGTTGTTCGTGTAAAAAAACATCAATAATTACATTAGTTAGGTTTAGAAATCAGTGGTTATGAATGAGGGACCATAGGTTGCCTCAGGTGGAAAAGGAAATGTGATTGGTTAATGACGTTTACATGACATACTCACAAACACCAATTAGTTCAATAACATAACTTTTGTTGGTCTCAGTAGGTATCTTTGATACATGGATGATAGGTTGTACCAATGTATCATTGGAATATTCTATAGTACGAACTACCTTTAATTGAATCATTAAATTTGGGTAATAATTATGATACTACACCTACCTTTATTTACGATCATATGAGATTTTTAAGGGGTGATGATCCAAGTTTTCTAGATCAGGTAAGAAACCATGTTTGTGATGACGTATGGTAGATTAAATGAGTAAATGAGAATTTCATATCAATGAAATCAACAGAAGTTGGTTACATGTTTTTTTGTATGTTATGATATAAAACTTATGGTTCCTTAGAGGAATATGTCATGTTCTATTTTTTGTTACACCGACCATCCTAGTTGAGAGTTTATGGGAATAGTCATTTGTAATTAGATCGACTTGATTCATATTATGTTGTAAGACATGGTTAATTATTAACTATTTCAAGAATTTCGTCAATTATAAATGTTTTCAATGTAAATGTTGATAGTGGGTTTCATGGAATTATTTCACAACAATTTTTATTTTGGTTAATTGGGATTCAATCATTTAAATCATTTGACGGCCGCTTTGTGTCCTGAAATTTAATTACGTTTCCAATTTGATTATATCATGATAATATCATAATTTTAATTATTAGATCATTTTTTGATAAGATATTCCTATTATAGAGAGTACTATGGCTCAAAATTGGATTTTAAATATTAGAAACATGGTGGTATGTTCCATGGTCTTGTTAATTAAAACAAATAATGAGAAGAACCAACCTCGAGTTACATGATTTCAAGTAAGATCCTTCATGTTGTTTTAGTTTTGAATTTTGAGAATTGTCTCCTGTTTAAATGGTTTATATTTCATGGGTAAAGTTTGTTCTTAGAGGTGTGTTGGGAATTTGGAAGTGTTACACAACTATTTGTATGAAACATCATGACCAGAAAATGATATGTGTTGTTTTTATTTTTTCCCCAATGATTTTGGTGATGAGATGTTCTAAGGTATAGAGATATTATAGTCCTGTGATTTTGTAATAGTTGAAATTATACTAAGGAATATGAATTTTCAATTTGGTGGACAGAACTAATAGTAAACTATGAATTGATGTGTAATTATGGCAATTATAAAACATAAAATTTTAGTTTATAGACTTGGTTTAATGTTCAATAGGAGCCTCAAGTTTTTTGTTGAGTTTCAAGAGTTTTGAGATCTAAATCCTTGAAATGTTGAGAAACAAGAAGAAGTGAATGGTTTGTGTGAAACCATGGGACCCTCTATAAGAAACAATGTGGATCATCCATTAGATCTATGTTTATCACATGGTTTGGTCAAATCATGTGAGAGGATTCACATGACCATGAGGGTTCTATTGACATCTTGACAGTTGGATTTTTCATGGGATACACACAGTTAGTCAACTCGTGTGTCTGATCCATGCGAGGGGGTTCCTTTTGAAGTGCTAAATGCACGATTGTTTCTTTATTTGGAAAACTATGAATCCATAGAATCAGCCCCATTAAATGGGGAAAATTTAACATTTTCCCCTCCATTCATTATTTTATTTTCTCTTCCACTTCTTCACCCATTACCCATGCCTAATATCCTTCTATGGATATATTCTCCCTCTTTTATAGGTATGAATTGATCTCTTTTATATTACCACCATTTTAAGTGACTCTTATCATTTTTTAAGTATATTTTTATGTTTATAAATCATCATTCATCTTTCTTAGTTTATATTCTTATCATCAATGTCATTTTTCTGTGATATAAATCTCCCTTTTTAGGTAGTTTTTTAATTTCTTGATTTCAATCAAATCTGACCAAATCATGCCTAGATATTGGATTACTGGTTTAACCTTGGTAAAATGTATTTGGTATATATATTTTTCCCTCAAAGTATCACCATTTATAATTTACGCCATTATACCACATTCCATTATATTCACGTGATGCCAATAAAATGCTTAATGCATTATGGAAAACCCAAAACCCTAATTTCTAGTAGTCATGTTTATTAAATATCCACAATTGAATGATGTAGACCTTGAGATGTATCCTCCCTTTTAGGGTGAATACATTGAATTTCCTTTAATTAATTTATTTTTTAATAATTTCCTTCATTTATGTGTCATGTATTATAAAATATAAACAGGTAAATTAATTAAAAGGTGGAATATTGTGGCCCTCCACTAACTTAACCAATAGTGAACTACACATCCCCTAAGTGGTTATGACCAAATTCATAAAATTGAACTTTATAATTTTGTATGTAATTCATGATATCATGTTCTATATTATAAAATTTCATGTATGGTGTTATCTTCAATGGGAAATCCACCTATCCTTAATATACTGTCCAATTATTATTATTCCTTAATAATAGAAATGATCAGTTAATGAATTAAATGAAATTTTATGTGAATGAAATTATTATTCATAAAATAGGAATGGTAAGTGGGAATTTTCCTCTCAATGTTTAAATTTATGGTGACCTAGAATGATTAAGTACAAGGGCCACTTTATTGTATTACACTTGAATTAGGATGAGGTATTCTAATGGATCTTTCCATTCTCCTTATTTGAATTAAATTGAATAAATGAACCAAGATCACCTTTAAAGACACTTGGGTTCCTTTTTAGGGAAATAACTATATGAGATTATGGGATATTAGGAATTCTTTATTCCCTGAATGAAACATGGGTTTTCATTTTATAAAATGCTAAGGATGGGATCATATGTTACTTGTTTATAATACACCTGGAGAAATACATGGTATTCCTTGGATGGTGATGAAATGTGGATTTCTATACCTCCTTATGAGTTATACCAGTTTCATATGGGAGATATCATGGAAGGGATCAATGGCTAGATGGTTATACATGGCTACGAGTGATACATGCTTACCAATGTGGGTACTGAGGACAAACATTGAGGTTTACACTTATCTTCGCAACATGATGATAGTGATACATAGGATTACATTTAGTGATCGCCTTGAATGGAATGTTAAAATGTTGTATATTTATAGTTCCCCTGAATAGATACTTGGGATTATTTTTTGGATTTCCTTAGATGGACTGAGTGTGCCTCCTATTAAATTTCAATGATAACCTTCAAAATAAAAATTGAGGATGAATATATTTACCTAGGAGAAAATTCTCCTATAAAATTAACATTGATTGGTTCAGTACATTATTGATAATTGTTTTATGATTACTCATTATTACACCCATACAATATATATAAAGGTTAAACTATTTCCAAATGGATTATTGATTATGTCAAATTAGGTATGGTTGGTCAGGTGTCCTTAATGAACCTGAGCTGACTGTTTTTCTTTTATTTATTTACTTCTTTTAAAATCATACCTTTACATTTTTATATTTTACATTTATAGACAAGATTATATTGTTAATAAAATTAGTGGTGGACTACTGCGTATATCCCACACCCTTCTCAGGACACTATTGCACTGGGGTACCCGAGAAAACCCTATTGGTTGTAGGATTATTATCTTTGGTTGTGTTGTTGTGATGGTACCTAATAGTTGGGATCATAGGACTGGGAGGAGGCTCAATATACTCATGGAATTATCCCTTATGTATTTTTGTTCATTTTCTTACTTATGTATTTCTTTTTAATGCTTGGTGTATCTTTCCTTCTCGTTTATTGTAGCATCATATGGTCAAGTATGCATTGTGGTATATTTGGTTGTGGCCCCATCTGTTTAGTTGTAGTGTTTATCTTCCACTACATGGTTATTTATTTATACTTTTTCAACTATTTATTTATTTTTATATGATTACCTATTTGCTACTTTGATAACAATGGTATAGTATCCCTACTATACCACTATTAGACCCTCACTGTTATTTATAAGCCTATGGAACATGGGGTGCCACACTTGAGGCAATGTGGGCACCAGTCTAACTATTAGTTTTATAGCCATTCATGTTGAGATGTTATAATATCACACCAAATCCATCCCCTTTGAAATAGTGTATCTATTTCTTGGTGGGGGAAGGATAATGTATGGCTCTTATTCTCTCCTAGTTTATTCTTGTGAAACCTCATTTATACTACCACGTGTTATCTCAATGTGGCATGTATTAATTAATTTTTCAATGGGATGGTTAGAATTTAATTTTAAATGAACAAAATTTAATCCTAAATAATAAGAAATAAAATATTATATTTTAATGTGACTAAGAGGGGTTTATTTTTCATCAAGAAAGACCACTTGGAAATCCACATGTGATTACTCTAATAAATATTAATTATTTTTTTGGAGATCTATGTGTTCCTCATCAATGGAAAATTCATTATATTCATTTTCCTATAATGTATAATAGGGATTAATAAAATCTAAACATTCAATGTTGTAGGGGTGATTATCTATATGGTATTAGAAAGATAAAATGATGTAAGGTTTAAGATAATATAATATCCTTGTATTAGATCTAATTCAACCTCTTTGTCATTGGAATTTCCCCTAGTAGTTGAACTTCCCTAGATAAATGTTGTTAGTCATGCTCCTCCATATTTTTTTTAAAATTCCACAACATGAATAGTTTCTCCTTCTTCTAATTCTAGAGAAAAGTAATGTGGTAAAGATGGTTGTTTTTTAAAGAAGTTTGGATCATGTTTCATTCCATTATTTTTCCCATTTACTATAATATTGATCTAAATCTTATTAATCCCTTATTTATAAATCATCACATGAGTCTTCATCACCACTCACTAGTTATTCTTGGAATGTTTATATATGTTTCATTACATGGTTGGGATATAGATATTCCTCAAACTGGGATTTAAGATGTTTTACCTATTTACTGATATTGGGACTATCCAACAATACATCCCACCTAGCCATCATTAGTTGATAATATTTTCTGACATAATTTTACAATTTACTTCAATTCTTAATGTAAGAGACCAATCTCTTGGAAATTTTACATCTAATTGATTTATATGTGATATATCAATCCATTTTTTCAACTAGGAATCCTCATCATCTTGAATTACTTGATATTGGTATTGTAATTGTGATTAATTGTTCCATGTTTTATAATAATAATTTTAAAAAATTAGTTTTTTTGGAAAATAATAAAGAACTATATACTATGTGAAATTAAAAAAGTAAATACACTACTTCTTCAAACCACAATAATGAAACTGTGTTTTGAAACACTAATTATAGGGTGGTACAAAAATTATTATTTATTTTACTAGTGAATCACAGCAGTTTACAAGGGTCATCTCACTTGAGGATATAAATAGTAGTTCACTCACATATTCCAATTCACTATTATAAATTTTTTATTTTTTAAAAATAATGAAAAAATATGAGAGAGATAATGAAATTCATATCCTAACATGCATCTCAAAACATAATGAGGTTTGAGAGAATGTGATTGGTCTTAGGGTTCACTACTCAGGTTCATTCATTATTCATATTTTTTTTGAACTAAATTTTATAATTCAATTTAGAAATATCATTCTTGAGTCACTACCAAATAATTTATTTAATGTGAAATTTTTTTTCTTGGTAAATAATTGGAACATTAAACATCACCTCCTGCTATAATAATTTATAACACACTACAATCAAGAATGTGTCACATTATATGACCCAACACCATGGTATGTGATTTCATATATAGAAGAAATAAACTTAATCATGTGTAGAGTTCCCATACAATTTGTGGGAGGGAAAAGATGTTAATAAAATCAAATATATAAGGTTAAGATTCATGTCCTGGTAGACAATAATCACCATCATACACTTATCCGTCATTCAGAAAAAATAAATATAAAACATTTAAGATTGTAAAGTCTATAATTTTGGAACATTGACATTCTCCCCCAAGGAATGTCCTTAGGTTAGTCGCTCTTCATATAGAGTGTAAGAGATCATAGTGGAATGTGCGATAAAGAGAGAAAGAAATAAAGAGACATAATTAGCACACAAAAAATAAACAAGATAGAAAATGTTTATTAAATGGTGTCCTTGAGTTATAAAACTCAAATAGAAACTAATAATATATAAGTAGAAAACAAAAATATTATCCTTTATCCTAGTTGAATGATCCCATTTATATTGGTGCAACACCCTCCAATTTATAGAGGGTTAAATCTCATTTCTATTAATCACTTGTATCTTTAGTATATTATTTCCCCCCCAAAAATATTCCTTTTTAAAAGGTTAGATCAAGATATCATATTATAATATAACTTTTTTAAATACCAATGTGGAATAACCAAATAGATTAATTATTTTAATATCACAATTTATACACCCTACTATGGAGTGAACATGAACCCTGAAGAGTGTCTTCTTCTTCATTAGATTATCCTTTTCATGGATACAGTGTAGAAAAATCATTTGCGGACATAGATTTCATCTACCTTGTGAATTATATTTTGCATAAAAACTACACACATAAAATAATGGCATGCCCCTGGTCCAGTGCAAACCCCATGTTTTTGGATTATTTATTTTCAAATTTCTCTTCATGGATTCAATGTATTGTAGAAAAAATCACACAAATTCATTATATTCATCAAATCCTCACTACTATTGATATCCAGAGCTCAAAAACATATATCCATATCCATAATGTGGTTAAAACATCCTTGTAAATCCCATGGTACTAAAGTGGTGAAAATTACATAGTGATCTACATGAAGACATACAACACACAAAATTGTCAAATCGAGCTCCTTGATATCATGTAGGGCCTTTCACTCTTCTATCCAGTCTTCATGGTAGTTTTTTATTGCTCCAAATGTTATACATGGTGATCCAAGGCTTCAGCTATGGAATTTGACTTGAGATATAGCTCTCATGGTAGTGGTTATAGTTATTCATAGCGAGTTCCATAATGGTTTGATGATGTAGAGGGAAATAAGGGGAAAATGAATTTTGCATGAAATGTCTAAGTTATAGTGTTTCTTTTATGAGTATAGAACAATGATTTTTTTGTTTTTAATAATAGTTACCTCTGATACCATGTCCCGCATCGATGTTCTAATTAACTTAATTCTCGTATAAACAAAATCTCATGGATCCCTTAGATCAAAATCTTATCATGGGGAAGGTCTCCCACATACACACTCACATCCATGAAAAACACACGTGTCGAAACACATTTTATCGATGGGTATTCTCATAGACATCACCTACATGAACACCTTGTATGGTATGTATTCTCATACCACCCATAAAAGCCTTCATCTTGAAATTTCATAGTTATCTAGACCTTCTAGGACTGGAAAAATGTCTCAAAGGTTCACGGGATAAGGTCTATTTGGTCTGGCCATTCTCTTTACCTTTTTAACAAAAAAATAATTAGTAAAAGTTTCACAATAATGTTATAGTAAAAAACAAAAATAATTTTTATTCATTTAATTCTTCAAATTTTGTTTTTAAAATTTTAAATAAAACATTTAATTCAATGGGGAAATTGATTAAAACCGACAAAAAATAATTAAAAATGTTTTTTAAATTTTCATGGAAAAGGAGTGCATCGCACACCATGAAGACTAATTCACCAATCTCTCCCATAATGTAATTATTGAAATGTATATTGATAAATTATGTGTTGAAAGGTCTCAATAACTCTAGTTCCCACAAGAAATGATTCTTCTAAAGAGAAATTTGTGATATGAATTGTATGAATATTTAAATACATCATTAAAAGAACATGATAATTAAAAGTATTATCCTTTCACCACTCTAATGTAATTAAATTATTGAAATTACCTTCACAAATTAACAAACCCTCTTTTAATTAAATGTAAAATCTAAATGTTTTGCTGAATAGTCTAAATATAATTTATATAATTTAAAAACTCAATCTAGGAAAAAGAACACAGAACTACACACAAACTAAAAAATCAATTCCAACTCGAACTACAAAATAAATTTAAATGTAACCATTATATTAGTCACTGTTCTACTCAATAATATTCATAAAAAATTCATAAATATGATAAGTATTATAAATTTGTTTATTTCGAGGATAAATTTGAAGAAATAAAAACATAATTACTGACATTATTTTCCCCGGATCCAATATTTTAGAAATAGATATCACAAAGTTACAATAAAATATTTCTTTCAATGATATTATTCATATTCCCAAATATTTTTTGAATATAATTATCCTCACATGTTTTTTTCTTATCCAAAAAAAATTCTGTATAGCTCATTCAATAACATGATTTAAGTTGGATAGTCACTATAGGAAATAATATTACTATAAGAATTAAAAACATCTAAAATAAGAAGACCCATTTCCATTTTTTCCCAATAATCATCTCTTTGGAAAATAAATGATGGTGATTTTATTCAATAATCTATATAAATACCTATTTTAATTTTATTTCAACTGATAAAACTTTAAATGTTGAATTCCAATGAGACCGGTATTAAAGAATCAATTTTCTTTGAGGAAAATACAAAAATTGTGCTATCTCATGAAAACATGTTCAATATTACCTTGTTTTGATTGATGATGTTAAATCTTTCATGAATATCTTCTATCACAATCTTAATGATAGATATTTATTTTTAAAAAATGATATTTGAGATTTGAGTATAACAACAAATGCAAAATATTTTCACATCACAAATTAATCTTCTATTTATTGAAATTAAATCCTTTATAATTATAATAACAAAATCATTCATTAAATCATCATCCATAAAAATTATAAATTATAAATTTTCTATTTTTTATACTTTCAGAAACATGAGAGTACTATCTGTAATATGATCCCCATGATTGGTAGAATGTATATGAACCAGACAAATAATGTGTTTTTTTATATCTAATTGATATTAGGAAATCTATGTGTGAACTATTAACATAATTTATTGATTAGTTAAAATCCATAAATCAGTTATCAAACTAATCTTAGCAATGGATCATAATATTCCAATGGGTTTTTTATTTTTATTTTCATAAAATTTTCACACAATCCATATTAATTTTATTGCATGATATTTCACAACACTTAGGCATCCCACATATTTTGATCACATTAAATCATTCTTCTTCCAAAATATAATATGTATGTCCATGATTGAGTATCCACAATGCAGTTTCCTCCCTCATTTATCCGTATCAAAAATTAAATCCATTGGAACATGAAAAATGTTCATACTTACACTAATTATATAAAGATGTAAATTTATCCTTTGTTATTGATTGTGAAAAAAATAAATAACGATTCCAAACACCTTCCTAATCTTTTACTATTTTTACTATAACTCATTAATAATTCATTGTTAAAATGAATACAAATTCTATTTTCTAGAACCATCAGTAAGAATAACATCATTGAATTCTTACCAAAAATCTAATTTTTTTTCAAATTGATTCCTAAAAACATTATTTTATTTATTAATATTTTTAGAAACATCAATTCCATCACTACCCATATTATTTATTACTTTTAACATTACAATGATTATTTGCATCAATATTTTCATAAACATTATCATTTTCTAATGTTTGGCTCTTATTTGACTCAAACTGATGATACAAGTGTTTATATGAATTAGAGAATAGGCTGGAAAATTTTACCTATGTAGAGAAAAAATATAATAAGAATATTTTTTTACAAGAAAATTATATAAAATTTTACTTATAAAACACAATAACTCTAAACATTAAGTTAAATAAATCCATATAATAAATAATTTGGGAAAAAATAATTTATAAATTCATAGAAACACAGAAATTAAGATGACAAAAAATAATTTGATAAGAAAATCAGAACCTATTATAAATAATATGTTTCATTTGATAAACCATACATTCAATTGAAAAAAAGGATTAAAAACATGTTTAAAATACTATGATTCCATTGAAATAAAAAAAATCATTTCACAAAAAAAAATTCTTTTTTTTGAAAATATTAAACATATCATATATAAAATTATGATTATAAAAAAGATCAATACTTTTAAATTCATAAATAAATAGAATGTGTTAATAACTAAGGAAAAAGTCCATTTTTTAAATTCTTAATCAACTACAGTGCTAGAAACAATCATTTTTAGTAGTGATAAATTCATAAAAAAAAATAGGTAAAGAATGATAAAAATTATAAAATGTAAAATTTATTAATTTAAACCAAAAAAATATATCAGATAATTATTTATTTTTACACTAAAATTTAATTTAACAATATAAATGAAAAATTTAGAAAACAATTCACTATTGTTACACTACCATTGAAATTAAATTGGGATACATCCATAAATAAGATAACAAATAATAATAAATATTGGGATATGAAATTTGTACAAAGTGAGTGAGTCAAAGGATCTGGGGATGAGAAATGTTGTGGGTCAAGGGACTCAAATGGGGTTAAGAAATCACAAAATATGGGGGTAATGATGATGGATGAGTGAGGATTCTCCTGATATTGGTGAGGGAGTGGCAGAGGATGAGAATTTTATGGATGTTAAAAGGGTGATAACTAATTTAATGTTTTTAAGGTAGGATGGGTTGTGGATTACAAGGGATTAAGTGGTGGGGGAAGTGGTAGGATAAGGGGGGTGTAATTTTGAAAATGGGGAGAAGACTGGGCTGAGTAGGGAATGGATGATGTCACATGCAAAAGAGGAGGGGAGTCTAAGGTAGGTAGCATAGTCAAATAGAATGGGTGAGGAAATAAGATGGTAGGTGTGAAAATGGATTTGATATGAATGGAGGGAGAGGTGGTCCCTCTAATTTGTAAAATAAGGTCTATCAAGGGCCATGTAGGTAGAGGTGGAGTGGGTACCAACTAGAGTTTGAGGGTGGGTGTGAGTCTGGGTGGGGAAAAAAATAAAGAATCATCTATAGGAGGATAATTGAAACATCTTAGTGTACCCTTTATTTAAAAGTTAAATATATATGATTTTTGTTTTGGTAAAATAATATCAAAAGATATTTATAACATTATTTCACAACTCAAACTATACTTGATGAGGTCCTCTATTAGCTCTAGATTGATATCTATGTAAAAAAATCAATCCAAACATGAGTATTTTTAATTTGGGATTGAGTGTCTTGTGATTACAACTATATAATTTGAAACACCACCTAGGACACCCTAATCTAGGTCAATTCTGGATAATCCTCTATTAAAATTTGACATTAGAGTTGCCAATCCACTAGCATCGAGAATAGGAAAAAATCCCTATTCCATAGGAACAAGATCATTAGTGTGTCATGGAGAAGATTAAATTATAGGATCATATTCCTAACCCTGAATCTAATGCTCATTTGTATATATGGAAGATGATTAATGGATGATATATGAATTATATTCCCACAATCACCAAGGAATTGACTCATATATATATTACCTCTAAAAAATCATACCAGTATATCCAATTGATGTTGGAGAGGAAGACTCATTTACTTGACTATAACCTATATAGTATCAATAATATCCTAGAAATAGTAGTATAAGACCATCATTGGCATTTCATAAAGACCAATAGTGGCAATAACCAAATTTGTTCCCCCACCAATATCATAAATCCTTACCATACCATGATATGTAACCAAGAGTGTGTTAATAATCACATTCCCATTCAAGATGATTATTCACAAATTATGTAATATAATAAAGAATCGAACCTAGATCATATCCTTATTCAAATTGGAGTTCATTGAAATATTCTGGAAATAAATCCAATACAGGTTTATATCCTTGTTCCTAAAAAGGGGTTCAACAACATACTTTTTTAACAACCTAAGATCCATCCCATATTCCTACCCACATGCTTGGTGTTCCCATATATATCACTATGACACCCTCTAATGTGTAGGCTCGTATTACCACTATCATCTAGCAATCCATTCATTATATACCAAAATAATATAAATATTAAAAACAATATCATATTCACATTCCTTCCAATATATGCAAATTCTTCTAGAATATCCCATCAACTACCCAAAAATTTCATAGTGTTGAGGGTTAATACACATAATGCTTCAAAAAAATTAGGGATTAAAGTGGGTTAAAACACATGAGGGTTATAATTCACATTACTTGAAAAACATTAAGGCCAAGATCCTGTATTTAGTTTATGAACTACAATGTTCAAAATGATCACATCAATGGAAATCAACAAACTACGAGATTCTTAATTCTCCTTCCCCAATTAATGATAATCGTTTTGGGCCCTTTGACCACATTTGATAATTTCCCTCAAATATTTTTTATTTTCTCTTATAAAAGAGAAAGTGTTGGTGATCATAGTGGTCATACTCATGGAACAATGATAAAATACTCCATATTTCATCCATACAGTACCAAACATAGTTGTCAACCCATTGGATTATGAGGACCATTCATGGGAACTTTTATCTTGGTGAGATATATGAAACTACTCCTCTTAATCAGAAGATCAGTCGATAATAAGGTCCTATACTTTTTTAATATCTTTTTATAATTTCCTTGTACCGATAGTATCTCTAGGGATTGAGGAAAATTACACCTAAAAAAATCATTCAGGACTAGTGATATCTTTTTATATCCAAAGTACAATACAAATTTATATAAATATTATATGTGACCATTAAATCATCAATCCATTGATATAATAACGTAAATTTTGATCAACTTAGTTTCCCTTAGTATGAAATCCACTAAATGATAGCATTGATCAAAATATATAGAGGGACCTCCCACAAGATATAACGATAATGAATTGGTTATATGGAATAAAATTGATAATGAAAATAAAATGGAAATATTCAACCCCATAGAAACCTGTGAATATGAAATTCTATAAAATATTAATGAGTAATCCATGCATTATACATTCTTAAACCTATGGACAAATCATTATTATCTTCAGAAAAAAAATCCTTCTTATTAGGTAGTATATCAATAATGTTTTGAAAATTGTTGAGTTACATAGATAAATCCACTTGGATTCCCCTATAAATTTACAAAATCTAATGTATAGAAGGTGGTGTAGTGTTATTTTTAATAAATTACTTCAAAACAATAAGAATATACATTAATAAATCTATTATTTCCCTCAATAGTACATTTCTTAGGTTTTTGTGAACATGGAGAACTATATTTTATTTCGTTTCATAGTCTGTAGAGTCTACCAAGAAAGGTATAATATTATTTTATTTCTTTGGAAAACTCTCAAACCTAGGGTCTCCATATTTTAACTCGTCTGACCAGAAGTGTCCTTTCATATTCAAGTCACATAAACAAAATACTCAAAGTGAATGATAAATTGAAAGGTTGTTGAGTTCAGCTATAAAAAAGGTGGATCATTCTTCACAACTAAGGATGATAAAACCTCTTACTATAGAGAAACCATTAGTGGCTATAAATTCATAATTAAACAAGTATATCATATGAATACTACTTGAAAAATAGACAGAAAGTTAAAAATGTAATATGTGATAACCTCTAGAAGAGTAACATGGGATCTACCTCAACCATTTTTTGTGGATGAAAGTTTTTTTATTTTTACCACCACCACTACCATTTGGTTCATCAAAACCCCAATGGGTCTAGGATCTAATGACGGTAGAATCAATTAAACCCCATCCCAAAGCATTGGGGGAATTTATATCACTACCTCATCCCCCCCCCAAAGAAAATAGGTATTCTCTGTAATTAAATAAACATCATTACATAATCCTTTATAATAACCTATGTTTTGATATTCATCCTTTTCAACGGGAATGCCCATAGTTATGCCTTTTGAGGATACCCTCAATGCGAGAACCCAAGTTTTGTTTATAATAAATCAATTTCATTTTTTATCATATTTATTATTATATTTTGTAGATTCATATTCACTATAATAATGTTATGTAATATTTTAATTGAAAAAATAGTTTTACATTCACTAAACTGTATTCCCTTAATTTATGGTTTTATTTGAAATAAAAATTTATAAATTATAAAAATTTAATTTTAGAGAATGGAATTTATTTTTTATATTTTTATATAAAATATATGTTAGGATGATTTTTTAGTATTTTTTTAAAAGATTTATTTTTTATAAATAGTAAAAATTAGCAATTTTTATAAAAACTGTCATATATCGTCAAGTATATAAAAAGACACATTCTATTTATGATTATTATTAATGTAAAATTTTATCCATTTATATGAAATAATCTAATTAATTCTATAAAATAAATATTTCTCTTGATTTTGGTATAAATTCATTTTTAGGCTTAAAAACTCATTTTTTGAGAAAACAAATTTCATTGGGTTTCACACATTTATATTCTAATTATTTTTCCCAAATATTTAAATTAATTCATTAATAATAGAAATAATAATTATTACTCAGATGTTTAACATTATTAATGATATCAATTTCATTTTTTGTCATAATGAATAGTAAAACTAGAGTAAAAATTTGTCACAACTGTCAAGGGTAAAACATTTTAATTGAGTACAAAACTAAGTGATATGAACATAAAGTATCATCATAAATATTAATTGATAATATTATTTATACTTTTTTCATATAATATTCTAATTGGATTGTTTTTGGGCCACTTTTCCTTGAATAATTCTTCATATTAGTTTAAAACAATAAAAAATTACAAGAACACGACTCCCCTCATTTATAAAAGAGAACCTCCACTAATATCTTATTAAAAACATTTATCATTTGGACATGAAAAATAACTACCCAAATACCTTTCCAAAATCCCTATATTCAACCTATAGGTCCTTTTTCCCTAATATAGCAACATAAGAAGTCTTAAGGTGTAATACATGGTAGGTTTTCCATGTAAGATGTATAATTATTTATCGAGTGTTTGAGGTTTATGTATTCTTATACCTCATTAAACACTTATTAAACTATTAATAAATAATATAATAAATTTATTTAATGTAATTAAAATTTATTATTATTGTTATATATCTCTTTTCCATATCCTTTTTCATCGTATGTGAAACGAAAACAACCCTCGTGACCATGTGTTGACTAAAACCTCATTGAAGCAATGTCATTCATTGTTCATCACGACTTCACAAGGCTAGTTATAATGATGTATTTTATAAATAAATTTATAATATATTAATAAAATAATTATTATTTTATTAATCTAAAATATTAATTAACTTCTTACACGCCCATTAATTTGAAAATGATTATGTTTCTTTTGTGTACATGTGGACTACCACCTCTTCAATGATATGTGATGCATTTATTAAATACAACATTTATATATGGTTATCAATTATAATGTAAAAAATAAAATTTATAATTATTTCATGATTGATTGTGTAGCTATGGTGGAATAATGTACCATTTGAACATGGTCAACCCACCGATGTTGTTTTGAGATTATGAACTGAACATCCTCAATACCTATGACATGAACATAACGTATTTACTAACTATATAAAAATAATTATAAATGAAATAAAAAGGATATTAATAAAGGAATTAAACTATAATATTTATTAAGTAATTATAAAATTGATATTATTTTATTATATTGGTCTTAATGTCTATACATGATGAGTTGGACTCAAGGTAAGAGGTTTTTCTTTAAAACCATATTTTAAATGTTTTAAAAAAAATCTTCTATTATTCTTCCATATCCAAGTTCTTTAAAATATTTCATGTAAATTACTAATATAATAATATTTATGTTCAAATTAATTTTAAAACGTGATTTAATATCTTTAAATAGGTTCTCAAAATAAACATTTAAACAATTTCCAAGTCTGTTAGTTGTGACATTTAAAAAAATGATAAAAACTCTTTTTCTAACATATACAACACGAGAATAATTTTCCTCCACAAGGAACATTATTATTTTGGAATATTCATATACAATTCTTCCTTATTTGTATAAAATATCATACTTATCTTCATTTAAATATTATTTTATTGAGTTTCTAATGAGAAATTATTTTTATACATAATTTTACGTGAATCCTAATAGGGATTCTTTATATATATATATATATATATTAAATGGACAAATTTATGAGATGTTATGCTGTAAATTTAATATCTTATGTTTTTTATGTATGTTATAGTCATTTTAAATATTTCAATATGATGGTTGAGTCCAATATATCCCTCTGATTCATTGAGAAATGATTTTTATCTTTGAAGTATATATATTTGAATTAACCATGTAGTTTATTCTATTTTTAAGAGAACATGTAATAGTGAATATAAGAGTGATATAGATATGTTCTCACATGGTACCTATATTATTATTAAATTATTTAAAAATATTTTCTAGGGTATTATTTTTATTTTATATGGTAATCCAATGAACGAATGTTTACAGAAATGTCTATGCCCATTTTAAGATAGAAAGTTTTATTTTTGATTAAAATGTTTTCAGGAGTACCCATGTGATACAAAATAATATAATGATTATGATTTCACCTTTAAACATAATTTTTATAAGATTTATTAAATATTTAGGTTATGAACCTCAATTAATGAGTATAAAAAATGAATATTTCGGTCCAAATATTATTGGGTAAAAAGGAAAGATTTCTCATGTGATTTCATTATTTTTAAATTTTATAATGGGTTAAATTAATTTTTAATCCCTTAATGAGAATTTGTTTCTTACCCCGTGTTTTCAAATATACTTCCTAGGGCCTAAATATGATTAAAAACTATATAAAATCCTTACATTACACTATTGAGATTGAACTTTAAATAATATAAAATCTTTTGAATGAAACTATATTTTAAATTTAATATTCCAATTTTTTTGAAAAGGGAATATTTGGTTGAATTTCCTACTTTTTATGGTATGGATATGATATGTAAATGTTTTTATTAATTTTATAAAACTCTATTCCAAAAATATCCTTTAAATGTAGGAAAATGAAACCCTTTTTGTAAAACTTGTAATTATGGGATGATTATTTTATGAGGCATTATAATTTGTACCAAATCCATGGACTAGATAACTTTAGATGATAGAATTATTTTATGAAAATAAATTTCAGGGATATTAATCTACGGAATATATTATCATTTAATAAACTTAATGTTTACCTGGTTATTTCATATAATTTTTGTCCACTTCAAAATTGTTTTCTAAAAATGATGTAGAATGATTGAAGTTGAATGAAATTTAGAGGATAATTTACTTTCGAATTGGGGTATTATAATGGAGGTAATTGAAATAAAACTATCTTTAGAAATGTTAAATTAGTCAATGTAGTATATTAATGATTGTACCCTTTCAGGATAGTAACCAAAATCTTTATAGAGGAACATTTATATATTATAATTTTTTATGAAATAGAACCTAATAACATTTGGTGGAATATCATATACCTTGGTAGTATAAAGATAAATCAATATTCCTAAAAATATATTAGAGTATTTGGGGGGTTTTAAACATCAAAAGGTAAATATTTAAAATTATTTTTTTGAAGATAAATTTTATTGGTGTTGGTATCTAATTCATAATTATACGGAAAAATATTAGATTCATTTAATTGATTTGAAAATATTTAATGACCATTTACATGAGAAGTATTTTACTGACGTTGTTTTATTTAGGATTAAAGAACATTTTTCACTAAAAAAATAAATATGACTTACTTTTTTCTAATGAAACCATTTTTAGTAGATTATATAGGTAGGTACAAAATTACATTCTAGGCCATGACAATAAAATTGATTAGTTTTACCCATGATTAAAACAAATTTTCTAATGTTATTTGGTATCATTTTAATTTAAAATATATCCTATATTTGTATACAGTTATCAGAAGATTGAGACGGTGTTTTTTGACTTTTAAAATAAGATAGATAAGACGGAGTCTAGGTGGAAGGTAATGTGAAATTTTCTATTGAATAAAGTCAAAGTATAGATGTTAAAATTTACCTTATGTTATAAGTTTCTTAAGAAGCTTCTGGGGTAGTGTATTAATTATGAAATTTGTAAAGTGTTACTCATATAGAGTGATGGGACCTATGGATAATGATAAGAAATAAAATAATTATGGTAATGGTCTGAAAAAAATAAGTACATATATAGATGTTTAAAGTCTATGAGATATGAAATAATGATATTATATCTATAATGAAAATAATAAATTAAGGTAATCATCAAGAACATATATATAAGGGTGCATAACACTCCTTCAGAAATAACATGGAAAATATAGGACTATAAATTGATGTAGTGACATGTACATTACTTATTTAATCAAGTTATTTTAAAACACTTGTTTGATACATAGTTTACACATTATTCTATTTCTAGGTAATTATATGGTAAAATGGTAATTTTACCATAACATATTTAGAAATAAAATTTAGTAAATAAAATCCATGTGGAAGCATTAAGGGGCCTAAGATTTATTGTAATCTTCCTATTGTTGTTTGTGTAAGTATTTTTCCTAGAAATATTTTTTTCATTCCCATAGGTGAGTTTTATGTTGTCTTGTGTATAGATTTGATTTCAATTTATCAGGATAAGATAGATTAATGAAATAATTACATTATATTTTGTAATCAAAGATATTTTCAAGTTACATATAATAATGAGTTCATAATTTTTGAAAATTATTAAGTATGGTAGTGAATTTTATTCTAATAATATTATAAAAAAATAGAAGTTGTTAAGATTATTGACATACTACTAATAAATTAATATATTTACGTAACTCTTAATTATTTTAATATTGTTATTATGGATCATTATGTTTAATATAATATTTAATTAGTGGTCGATGTTAATACAATTTTTGAACCAACTTATCAAATGATAACATTAAAGTTATTATAATTAAAAAATATGTTACAAAAGCTACTTTAAAAAAGTTTTATTTATCCTATAAATACACCTTGGGATGATTCTATTTTTTCATAAATAATTATTCTTCAGTGAATATTTTTTTTATTATAGAGAACTCAATAACATTACTATTATGAAAAAAAATTTGTTTCCTCATATAGATGATTTTTTATTAGATTTGGGAGCATATTATTTTTCAAATATTTATCTCATTTATAGATATTATCATTTGAAATTTATGGAGGAAAAAATTACAAAGATAGTGTTTTGTAATAGGTCTAAAAATTACAGGATTTTGGTTTATACTTTCATGTTGACTAATGAATATGTTGTATTAAAGGATATTATGAATAGTGAATCCATTAATATTTGGATAAATTTTTTGATGTGTTTATTGATGAAATTATAGTTTATTCTAAATATTATGTAGGTCATTAAAGATATATAATTACCCTAATACCAAGGCTGATATAAAATAAGTGTTAAGGAAAATTTTTAAAATGTTAGTTTTGGTAACAATAGAATTATTTTCTTTTGACATATTTTATCTAAATATCATAGAAATATTGATCCTTATAAAATATATTGATATTATGGTGTCTAATACCTACAAATTCCATAGATATTCATTGATTTATTAGGTTAGTGGTTTACAACTGATAGTTTGTTGAAAATATTTCTAGGTTATCAAGTCTACTAAATAAGTTAAATTAAATATGTGTTAAATTCATCTAGACAAAGGAATGTGAATTTTTTTTTTACAAATTTAAATGAATATTTATTAATTCCATAGTGTGTTCATTTCCATCTAGAAATAATGATTTTGGTATCTATATTGATGTTTAATTTAAGAGACATGGTTGTGTATTGATTCAATATTAATGACTAATTTTATATACATCACACAAATTAAAAATAATTCAATAGAATTACCCCCTACAAATTATCTTTTAATTGATATCTTGGTTTTTTCATTAAATATAAGGAGACATATTTTATATGGAAAAATCATAAAATATATACTAAATATAAAATATTGATGTTTATATTCAAATAAATATTGTTAAACATAAGGAAAAGATGATGGTTAGAACTAATAAAAGATTATGATTTCACAATTTAATATCATCCAATTAAATAAAAAAATGCAGATAATGTTTTGATCCAAAATGATAATGCGTCATTAAGTATTCTATGTTTGGAACATGGTGATTTTCTTATTATTTAATGAATTATGGCCTATAAATTATGCATACAAAATATCCAGAAAAATTGATACAACTATTACTGTAGTCATCATTTTCATAATGAAATAACATTCTTATAAAATAGATTATGGTTTTCAAGGAATGGTAGTTATGGTATAGAATTGAATGTTTCTGAAATTGAACATTGAAAAGGAAGGTGTTATGAGTATTTACTGAGGTTTAATTGAGTGTGTGATCCCTGTTATGGAATGAATTATTTAGTGGAGCCCATTACTATTCAATTTTTTTTCATGAAATCTCAAAAATATATAGTGACCTTTGAGAATATTATTGGAGCGAAGGAATGAAGAAGGATATTACTAATTTTACCATGAAATTCTTTACTTGTCAATAGATTAAATATGAGTGATAATTAACGAAGGAGATCATTAACCCTTATCAAGTAACTTGATATAAATGAGAGAATATATCCATGGATTCCATTGTTGGATTACCGAAGAAATATTGAGTTAAAAATACAGTTTGGTTTATTATTTATAAGTAGACTCAATCGATGAATTTTTAGTACATTCGAGATAATGTACTTTAGTTCAACATAGTAGACTATATATTATTGAAATATTAAGATTACATAAAGTCCCTCTCTGTATTGTATTTAACCATTATTATATATTTAAATTAAATTTTTTGAAGGAACTATAAATGTTTATGGGTACAAAGTTATGTTTTAGTACATCGTTTCATCCCCAATCTGATAGAATATAAGATAGAATAATTTAGACTTTGGATTATATGATTCATGATTTCCCACTAGATTACCAGGGATGTTAGGATCAATATATTTCTTTATTGTAATTTTCATATAATAATATTTTTCATTCAAGTATAAAAATAAATCATTTTGATGAATTATATTGAAGGTGGTATTAGACCAAAGCATATTTGGATGAAGTTGGTCAATGAATGTTTTTTTGGACCAAAATTGAAAAAACAAATTGTTGAAAAGATAATTTGGATTCCAAATAACATGATGGACTCTCATAGCAGGTATATGGGTTATACAGATAGCAAGAGTAAATTCCTTTCATTTTAGGTATATAACAATTTATTTTTAAAAATATATGCTTGGAAACGTTTTATACAGTTAGGTAATAATAGAATGTTATCCCATAATTTATTTGTCTATATGAAATTTTGGGGATGGTGGGATCTATTTCTTACAAAATATTATTTCCTTCACGTATTTATCTGGTAAATTATGTGTTCTATGTTCTGATTTTTATGTTAATATATACCTAATGCATCTCATGTTTTAATCCATATGGTAGTACATGTAGGAGAGAAAATTTCTTATAAGGAAAATCTAGGGAAGATTCTAGATCATATAGAGAATATGTTATGGAATATGGTAAAGAAACTAGTTAAATTGTTTTATATGAAATATATGACTGAGGAAGCACCAAGGTTTCCTAAAAGGATGTCAGGTAAAAATATCCCCACCTCTTTAAATGATCAATAAAATTTAAAAGGTGCAATTTATTTAAGAGTGGGGGAATTTAAAACCACAATTAATGTATATAATAAGTCAATTTGATATATTAGTTACATTAACAATTAGGTTTTATGTATTCATATTCACCATAAAAAATTTAAGTAATTATTAAAATGAGAACGAATTTTTTTTCTTTTAAAATCGTGTTTTCCATGTATCTTATGGTTTTATTTAAATGTTAAATTTATAAATTATTGAAATATAGTTAGATAAAATGAAATAAATTTTTCATGTCATCATATAAAATATATATTGGGGTTACTTTAATGGATTTTTTTTTAAAAATTACTTATTTTGTTTTGAATATTGAAAAATATATATATTTTTAAAAATTGTCACTTCATGTCAAGTATTTTAAAAGACCAATTATAATTTAAATTGTTTTTGATGTAAAATTTGTTCCAATTTTCTAAAAAATATATAATTAATTATGTATTAGTAAACATTATTATTGTTTTTGGTATAGATTGATTATTAGGCTTAAGAACACCTTTTAAAAAGTTGTTTTTTCATTACATTTCTCACACTTTTATTAAAATTAATTTATTCCAAATATAAAAATAAAATATTTAAAATAGATCTCATATTTTTTAATTAGAATGTTTAAATTTAGAAATTAGTTTTATTTTAATTTTCTTCATAAGGAATATTAATCATAGTAAAACAATTTCACCACAGTAAAGGGTAAAGAGAGTTAATTAAGGTTGAAAATATGTGATAAAGTCATAAAATATCGTCTTAAACAATTATATATTTTTGTATTTTAGATTTAATCATCTAAAATTAAAAAATTTATTGTTTTAGTGTCATTTTCCCACGAAAAATACTTTATAATATTTTAAAATTTTAAAATGTTACATAACTTACACCCCTTCTCTTATAATAGGGTACTTATTATTATCTATTATTCATATAATTTGATCCTTTTATCATGAAAAATACTAAGAAAATACAATTCCAAAATCCCATTCCACGTATTATTTGACATGGTTTCACAAAAATACCTACACTACATGGCTTTATGTGTACTCCAATGGTTATTTTCCAAAGAAGAGGTATAATTATTTACAGAAATTTTATTTATTCTTATACCACATTAAAATATTTTTATACAAATATAATATAATAAAATAATATTATTACACATTATTAAATGTTATTATTATTATGTTACAACTAATTTTCTTCTCCTTTTTCAACATATAAGAAATAAAAACATTTCTCGCACGTAGGTGTATACTACCACCTCGCCTTAGCAATGTGTTTCTTTTTTCATAACCACTTTTTAAAGGATTTTCATAATAATTGGATTAATGAATATATGTTATATTAATTAAATAATTATTATTTTTTAAATATATGATATTACATTTTCTCTTACCCTTAAATTCTTTGGAAAATGATAATGTTGATTGTTCACACATGTGTACTACAACCTCTATAAAGCCTTGTGATTTGTTTTTTATATCCACCATTCATATATGTTTATTAAATTTTATGTAATTTATAAAAAATATAATTATTCCATGATTATAATTCTTGAGATGATGGAATAATGAGCACATTGAATGTTTTCAACCTACATAAATTGTAGTAAGATTATGAGACACGCATCCTCAAAACATCACACATAAACTTATCTGATTCAATAACTCAAAAAATAATCAATAATAAATGAAATAAAAAAGGTAAAAATATTTTAATATAGTTTAAAAATGTTGTTAATTATGTAAAAGAATTCATTATATGTTTATTATACAAGTGTTAAAACATGTATGTGTTGAGTCAGAATCAAGGTAAGAGAATTTTTATAAAACATTATTTTATAATTATAAATGTTATTTCTCCTCTATTTCCTCCATATCCATGTTCATTAAAACATATAATTAGTTTTTTTTAATATACATAGATATAAAAAGTAATTTTAATAATTTATTTTCATTCTATAGAAAATTTTAAAAGAATAATTTTAAAGGTTTTCCTAACAACACATTTCTAATTTTTTTTAAAAAGTGTGAAATGAAACAATAATTTAATATATATGAAATAATTTGGATTTAATGAGGTTTAGACCATTATTATTTAAGAATATTAATATATATGTTTTCATTATTTTTAAAAATAAATCCTATTGTATGTTCTTCTAGGAATGTTTATAAAAATATTCAATAAATATTGATTTGTATCCTTATTACTACCTGGTGCCTTAAAGTGATTTTTCATATGTTTTAAATGGATAAATTATTGATATGATATGATTTATATGAAATATTTTATATGTTTTCTATATTTTATAGTTCTTTTAATTTTTTAATGGTGTTGATTGAGCCATATATAGATCTCTAATAAAGTTAGTAATGATTTTTCCCAACGAGGATTATATATTATAATTAATTGAGCATGTTATTTCATATGTAAGAATGGAATGATGTTTATGTAAAATTTTCATAAATGAAAATATATTACATTAAAGGATTTTGCATGAATGTGTTTTTATTTTACAATGTATGATAATGATCATATTTTCTACTGAATGTTTGTACCCTGTATAATGCTGAAAAGTATGTTTTCTAAGACATTGTTTTCACGAGTCTCCATGTTTTACAATAACCCTGAAGGACTTTGATTTTTATTTTAAGATTACTTTTCACATATTTTATGAAAATATTAAGGCTATGAACCATATTTTATGAATATAAAAAAGAATATTTAAGCTCAAATATTATTATATAAAAAGGACGATATTTATTATGGTATTTCATGATTTTTAAAATAGACAAAATATATTCACTATTTTTTTATCATTTATTGATATTTTTTATTCATACCATGTTTTCAACAAAAATAAAATATTCTAATGATAAGTAAGTAACATTGAAAGTTATAACATTTTACATTGGTGATTTATCATTAATGAAGCAAAAAATGTTTGGTATAGAATATGAGTTTAAATTTTAGAATCATGTTTTTATAGAAAATATATATTGGGTGAAAGTGTCATCTTTTTATTGTAAGGGTTCGATAAGGAATAGATTTTCCAAAATATTTAAAACTATAAACAAAAAATATATTGAAAATGTAATAAATAGAAACCATTGTTATAAAATATTTAATTTGGGGTTATTTATGTTATGGGGTGTTATACTAAGGAACATACTCTTTAGGTCACTTCTCGAAGAGTATTGAGACGAAAAGGACAGACCTTGTAGGGGTAATAAGATGAACTGGTAGATGAAAAAGGAAAATCCCCAGGAAGGATGTAATATGTCCAATGATAAAAACCCAAAGGGTGATGTATATTTTTATCCTCTAGAAGGAGGCATGATCCATGTGGTATATTATTCATTAGTACATGTCATCAACATCACCCCTATAGATAACTTGGAATGTGATGTTTAATTAATTGAGCATGATGAGGATGATTACATATTCAATATTTTCCAAATTGAGGCACTAGAATAATATGTGTATACCCATCATTACAGGTTGATACAAAATTTCAGAGAACCCTAAAATGTTCATCTATCACATAATAGAAGTTAATTTTTTAAATATAAAAGGAAATGTGTGGTCACATCCCACCAACCACGTATGGAGACTAAAAATATGATTGTTGGGGATTTTTTCTCTCAATATGAAGCTGAGTTAGAGAAACTAATCTAGATTAACCTTAAATAACCTGGTGGCAATTTTCCCCTTGAGTACAACTCCCATGTGGATGTTAATATTTTCCTCCAGTGAAAATCCAGCAATAGAACTTTTCACATCTTATGTGTGCATTGTCTTACCATATAGTAGGCTTTGTGACTGAGTAACTAATATGTCTATGTTCGGTACATCAAAACCATCATAAATTATCTCCATTTGTGTGTCATCTTGAGAATCCCATGAATGATATCCCAGACCTTCTCATACTAAATATCCATAGATAATATAAGTGTGTTGACTATAAAATACACTTCCAATCACCTCTGTAAGAGTGCTAGCCTAGTCAAACATCATGGAAAAAATATTCAAATTCGTTGAATTTGTGAATTCCTAAATGGAAATCGTGGAAGTACATCGAGAACTAATGAAACCAAAAATGAAAACATATCCCAAAAGTGTCGATGAAAATCCTCCTCTACCCATCATTGAGAACATATTATTTCCAATTATCAATATAATTGGATACCCATAACAACATCTTATGTACTTCATATATCGATGTGTAATTGTGTTGGGAACACTCGAGTAACAAGATGAAACCAAGAAAAAATGTTCATTATAGATTTTGGGAAGAAAAATGTTCATATAGTATAGTAACATTTCAGCATGGTTTATTATAGGATTTGAAGATCAACATTGAAAATTACTTTACAAATTCAGTTGTACACTAAGGAATATCATGATCCATGATCTATCAAATTGAAAACAATGAGATTAATTGAGGGAATTATATTTTATTTAAAGATGAAAAGGATTGACAAAGTAAATGAATATGAATCTCCAAAATAATAACTTATATAAATATGCATAAAAATGTTTTGGATGATTTTTATATCCCCTAATTCTATTAAATTACCAAATAATATTCCGAGTGTTAATCATGGTTATACTAGGATAGATGATACCATCTGATAGACTAATGCCAAATAATGAACAAATCTATCAACTCAAGGATGAAAATAGTCAGATAAAATGAACTAACTATCATTTTTAAACCATCATTTGTGCCCACTTCATCCCTTGGGATAATTCGATATATTATGGTTCCTCCACTAAGTATAAAAAACAACTTAAACACTCCCATTAGAATTTAAATATGGTACAAATATATTTTCCATGTGATGATAGAAATTAAAAGACATGATTTTATAGAAATTAGTGAGTCTTAGGTTATTCCATTAATTATTTTGATAAAAATTTCCCATATTTCAAAAACCCACTTGTCCCAAAAAGAGTGGAATAATTGATCATTATGACTAAACCCATGTAATCAATGTTATTGTATAAAATTTGGGAAGGATTCATATTAAATTATGCTCTTCAAAAAATGGTTAACTTCAGAAATGTTATGTTGGGTAAACCTCCAACATAAGTTACATGTTTCTGTTATCCAACTATAATATAAGCACAAATAAAAACAAATCCTAAAGAGTCATGATAATAATTATGAAGAATTTATTACATATAAAAATTTGAACTGATAATATTCTATAATCCTTAGAAAATTTAATCATCCATTTTTTAACCTAAATCCTCCTAAAAAGTTTCAAACAACTTCTTTTTCATTATAGTATATAATTTATCACAAATATTTTGAAAATAAGAAGATTTATAAGGAATGCAATTTAATAATACCCAATCATGTGTAGACCCTCTCAGAATTTATTGCCCCATCACAGAGAGGATGGATACCATCCCTCCTAGTTAGATCTCGGGTACCATCCTAAAAAAATATTTATCAACTAAGGATTCACCATATTCAAATGTAAATTCTTTTCACCCATCAAATCTTTTCTCTAAAAAAGAATATTTATATGAACCATGAACCCTTATTCATAACTAGGGAAAGGTACATAGGGTTTGACGAGTATAAGGAAGACAAGGTAAAAGTTGAGCACACTGTTTTTGAACTATAATAGTTAAATCAATCCATGATATGAAGATGTAAATAATGTCTCTCTATAATTCCCAATATTAACATATTTTTAGTCATTAATACATAGGGACTAATTTAGTTCAAATCCTATTAAAGAGTATATTTTAAAATTTATATTTTTCTGACAATAATGTGGGATTACTTTCTTCATCCAAGCTACACCTAGTGAAAGTTTTCCTAAAATCAGGTCAATAAAAGGAACCATAAACTCAACTAACATTGTTCTCCAAACCCCATGATAAGGAGTAACATAATTATAATAATCACCTACCTCAAGCCCATAAATATGACATCCTAAATAATCATTTCATTTTCTTCAATGAGATCTCATTTCTAGATTCCATTTATCAATCAAGGTAACTCTGATAAGATCTCATTGAATCCCTGTCAATACCTCACAAAATCATTATTGAGGTCATTATTATAGAAACATATATCTTTGATACTAATTTGGTTTAATGTCATGAAGTTATCACATTTATGAACATTATCTAGATATAACCATATCGGGTCACACCAACCCCTTTTATTTTTATGTACAATAGAATAACATATAATTATATTAATCTATAATTTACATTTGTTATAGAATAAACATTATACACTTTTATAACATCAAATGGCTAGTATAGGGTGAATCCAATTCCCCCATCCAACATTAGAATTTATAATTACATAATGAGGGATCATAAAATTATTGGTGGGGTCAATCTCATATCTCAGTTTGGAGACCTTATATCCTACTCTGATTTTTTTGGTTTTCCACAATGATATGTCCTTTAATCTATTATTAGAGAGTTTGTGGCTTTATATTCATCCAATAATGCACTTTTTTCATGCCATATATTCCCCCAGTTACATTATTAATGGAAATGTTAGAGTATTTTATAGTCATTGTACTTTCTTCATGTCCAATGAATCTCAAAATACGGTGATGGAATCTAAAAGAGAGAGAGGAAGAACCCAATGATTGATTGTAATGACAAGATCAAGTCCCTTAGTGTAATAAATATTTCATATATCAATAAATTAAATGAAATAAGTGAAAATACTATGCTGAACAACAACTAATTCAAGGAAATTAATCTTAGTCAGGCTGATCATTGATATGTTGCACTAGAGTGCATCTACTAGAGGACTAGTTTGAATGATGTTAAGATACTGAATTCAGGGTTCTCTAACAAAATAATCCATAATAATTAAGATAATTATTGATCATTATATAACTTTTTCTCATGATAACAACAATATTGATCAATTTATATCAAGGTGAAAATTCCCCCTTATGGACTCTAGAATCCTCATAGACATTACCGTCATCATCAAATTCTCTGTCATAAAAAACAATCGATAATTCCCCCATATCTTATAATTTGTTCCAAAATATTGGAACATCCATTTCCTTAGATGATATTGATTAGGTGATGGAGAATGTTCTATGTTCCCCTAATGCTGACACACCCACGTCAGTGATTTCATTATTTTGAGACGCTTACAAAATGTTTATAGAAGATAAAAATGTAATGAAATAACTGACGTAGGGGTGTCATGACATAAAAGGTACCCCAACCAATGTTGACACACTTCTGGAAATATCTTTAGAAATTGATGAAGTTCATTGGCCTATACTGATTATTTGAAAAATGAGTCCTAGATAATAGTAATAACATATATCCTTCCAAAAGTTAATATAATACATATTTCATTAGAATAACAATAAGATTTGTATATTAGATGTTATTATGGATGACCATATTTTAGGTTTCCTAAAGGACCACTATAGTTAAAAAATGCACCCAAGATAATTAATCACACTCAAAATGTTATGGAGGAAGTTGAATGTCAAATTATCATTAAATAAAACTTCATTAAATGGGTATAATATCCTATGTGGATCACCATCATTGTCCCTTCTAAAATGGAGAAGGGGAAATTCAGGTCTTTATAGAATTTAGGGATACCAACTAGCTTTATTTGAATGATGATTTCATAGTCTGGATCCTAGAGTTTCTATTGATTCAAATACCATCATCTAATCCCTCTCCTTTATGGATGGTTATTTAGGGTAAATCCAAATATTAATGGTCCTAATGGTGAAGTGGATACTTCTTTATGAGCAACTCAATTAGTGTTTTGTTATTAACTGATGGGGTTTGGAATATAAAATTCAAGTGCATCATATTAATGAACCATGAATCATATATTCAAGCCTATCATGGGGAAGATCCTAGTATTTAATGTCAATAATAATGAATTCAAATCCCAATAGAGTTGAGATTATCTCTTTAAAATTTCTATTTTTTCAAAACATTATTGCAAAATATTTTGAAAATGAATCCCCTAAAATGATCTTTTGGTGTAACATCTGGGAAGTTTCTTAGTATTATGGTATTTCATCATGACATAAAATATAACCTTGAGAATACAAAGGAAAACCATAAAAATAAAACTCCTTTAAATCTTATTGTGTTGAGGTGGATTTAGAGATGGATCACTTACTTCATACACTTCATAGAGAACCTCAAAAGAAAGACCATACACTTCACAGAATCGAAGAAAATGGGACTCACCTTTTAGTGGGATGAATATTGTGTGGTGTCTTTTGAGAATCCCATGAAATTCATGTTTATGACTATTATATTAATGATTACTATATAAAAGAAACCACACATGTTGTCTGTGGTGAAGTTGGAGTTATCACTTTGTATTATTATATCTAAAAGAATGGCATTAGAGAGGAAAATTTAATTTACTATTTGATAATGATTATTCTAGATATGGAGTCCTAGTACTCTGATGTTGAGAAGTATTACCTCACATTAATCTTCATTGTATAGATTTTGAGGAACCACCTACAACATTATGTGGTTCAGTTAATCTCACTTTTAGACCCACTCATGTAAATCCATAGTTTTCTAATATGAGGTAGACATCATGAATAGAGGAAAGTCATCCAACAATAGTTTGACATTTTTTATGACTCAGGTTTTATTTAATAAGATTTATTTAATATATTACCACCTAGATATTTATACCCCATGAACTACCCAAACAAACACAAATATGCTTAATGAAGAAGTCGTCTCCATCAATGAAAGGTTTTATTTAATATGATTTCTTTAATATATTACCACCTCGATATTTATACCCCATGAACTACCCCAACAAGCACAAATATGATTGATGAAGAAGTCATCTCCATCGATGAAACTCCATAGATATTCGAGATGTATTATGATGGTACCTTTAGGATCCAAATTGGGAAAATAATGGAGAATACAATGTTTATAAGGGTCGTTCTAGGAATCGAACTCCCCCCATAGAAATGTTGGTTCTTCATTCTTCCTTCCCATAGTCAAAAGGGAGAACCAATAATAAGGAAGAATATTAGGAACTCATTGCATGTATATATCCAACTCTACAAATACCAATGACCTTCCTAGGAATCAATAGAAACATGCAACTTGTGATTAATAAATGAAATGGTAGATATTAAATTAATAAGGACAATCTGATTCACATTCTTTAATATGTATGAGGTTTGATTGTATAATTCTTTTAAAATATAGAGATGTCATATATTTTTTCTACATAATTATTGTACTGATGTGTTTCCAAAAATAGAAACTTTCTTTTAATATCTATATAAGAAAAGATAATAATTTTCATTTCACATCGTAGGGTGGTATTCCAATTCATTGGATATGACATGGTGGAAATCAATTAAATCAATGACACTACTAAACAAGGTGGGATCATATCACCACAAAAATATTTCATAATAAAAATGATGTATCCCATAAGTAACTAACACAAAAATGTAATTATTCGAAAATATAAATCTATGTGTAAGATGATATGGTGTTGGGTATTAAACTTAATCCTTTACAACAACCCAGATTCAACTAAAGTACACTATAAATGAGGATTTTAAGAGGTTTTCTTCGTATGAATTTAAGGGGGGATACACTCGTAGTTATAAATTATTTCCACACAGGTACTATGACACTCATCAATTAGGAACCAAGATATCCCATAAAATTATGTTTCTTGGGAGTTCTCTATAATGATCAAGTATTTCCAAATACATGTTGGATTCATTCATCAACGACAAGAACTATTACATACAACTAGAAATTCTTACTCAATTTCCATAAAGGGATTGGATTTAATTTGGATATATCCCATAGTTAAAAAGAATGAAGTCATGTATATCCTTACCAACACCAAAGTTTTCTTAAAATGGGATAATGATATACCTATCAATGATTTCGGGAAAAAGGCTAGTGTAATCTTTTTGATGTTGAATATCATTAACAGATTTGGTGTCTCTGATATAATATTTACCAGAAAAATCACCAAAAACTATTCCTATAAATAAAAAATACAATATTTGGAATAAAATATCAAATATAAGCACTCATATCCATATCATGCACAATTAAATGGGTAGTTAGAGGCTATTAAAAGGTTCTAATTAATGTCCTGTATAAAATCATTGAAAAGTACAAAAATTGATGGCTAGAAAAACTTTTGCAGGAATCTTGTGACTACCACACCAAAAACCATACTACTATGCAAGTGACCACATAATCTCTTGAATATGGGAAACTTGTGGTTTTACCCATAACATAATAATTACCCTCACTTCGAGTCACAATCTAATTTTTTTCCATAGATGATAATTCCAAAAGGAAACATTATGAGTTAGAGAAACTTAATTAGAAAAGGATGTGAACACTGAATAACCAATAAGTTTATTATAATCAATTCATGCATGACTTCATTGAGTGGTATAGTATCTACTCATTCAAATAATATCAGATGATGAAAGCTCTCATAACCCTCGTGATACTCAGGAAGAATTCATCAAAAATCAAACCAAATTGGGAGGTAACTTACACAATACCCAATTTATAACCCAATAAAGATTACATCATGAAGATAATGGATTTTGATCATATCACCCATTCACTAATGTAATATGTCTCAATAAATAATTTTCCTAACCCTAATATATTATTCTTTAAACTATATATATGATATCAATAATACATAATGATAAACTCTGTGGTATAGGTAAGAGTTGTAAGATATTAAAATTAATAACACTAGTAACCTTATTATATGAATTGAAACTATATAAAATAATCTTTGTTAAATGATGTAAAATTTCAGAACACCCTAAATATATGACACTAAAATACATATTCGTAGTCCATTCCAGAAAACCCCTAATAGATTGAGACATTGACACTAGAATGATGACTTTAAATAGAATTAACCCATAAGTATATTCCAAAAGTCTTCAAAATTATTTGAACTAGTCCTTGTCTCATGAAATTATATTATAAAATTTTGAGTCTATCTAGAATGACTTAAATCATATTAGAGTGGGCAATCTTCCTGGAATTCACCCCTCGCGTGACATTTAAAACTATATTAAAATTCAGGGTGTCCAATTTATCTTTTTAGTTGACCTACACAAAATATAATTACCCATTTTCATATATGAGATCCTATTCCAAATAAGGATCCCATATAATTAAGTCAATGTGTGACTTGATTCCTATTTTTCCAGGATATGTAGTGACAATAGGATCTTTTATCCTATTCCCACCCACAGACTATCAGTACTATCAACCTATTCTCAAAGTATGAGATCCAAATATTTTTAGAAATTATTAATTTCATCATGATTAAAATGACTTTATATCTTTTCAATCATGAAAATTCATGCCATATTCATGATATCCCAGTTATCACTTGTGTCTCACACTAAGTATGACTCATGTAAGATTAGAAGTCCTAGTGATTTTCCCAAATTAGCATTATTAAAAAGAGATATATTTTATGGTAGGGAATCAAATCATGTTCATATGAAATTAAACTTCCCAACATCATATATTTTGTACATGAATTCTAAAACTAATTTAGGTGTATTCTTAGTGAGAACCCACCCCTTACATGAGAGCCATATCCATGAAATATATAGTTTTTCTATTTATCTACCTTAAAATAAAATGATATCTTAAAATAACTATTTATTAATTGATTCTTCTATTATAGGATAAATGGTGATGTATTGATCTCCAATATTGGGGAATCCATAAAGTTTATTAACGAAAATTTCCCATATTCTATGCAAGACTCAAATCTATGATGGAGCCTTTGATGTAGAATTCATCATCGATGGGCCTAGATGAAACGATCCCTCATTTGAGAACTAAAAGTTTCTTGATTCGTGATATAATGAAATATATAGTGTCTCAAAGATATCAAATCATAGTTCCATATACAAATAAATAAGTCATAATTTGAGTATTCAAGTTTCTACTCATTCACATCAGGTTTCCTATCATCACCTCACACTTGAGTACGAACACCAAACCCTTTTCCGTTACACATGAGCCAGATATATATAGAAGATTTAAAAGAACTATGTGTAGATTATTTTTTTATTATTTTATGATATGCAATAATTCTTGGATCCTCTATCTTAGGCCTAGTTTTATATTTTAATCAAACCGCAACTTTCCTCATGTTTACATTGTTATTTAATCATCTATTGAAATTTGTGTGAAGTTGTTGAATTTTTTAAATAATTCATCAAAATAAATGGATGTCAGTATATGGTAGTTTTCCAAGCATCCATGATAAGACAAAATCCCCCACCATTAGATGTTCCATCCTTATTTCTATACCTTATTCATCCAATGTAGATATGAGGTTATTTTGTGTCACACACAAGTTAGGTTTTTGTGAAGTTACCTCTATATACATATTTTCTACATGATGTCAAATGCTGTGGTGTAGGTCCTCACTGCATAACCTAAAACATCAGATCACCTAGGTCTTTGTTTCAAGTAATTAAAATATATGACATTTGACTCCTCATCGCATTATTTTAAATGACATCACATATGGTCCATCCTGAATGACTATAAATATGTCATAGTAACCTATGATATATTACCCAACTTTCCTATATGATACCCTTATCTATATGGTATTGTAAAACATGTGAGACCCTACATCACGACAAACTTCCACCTTATTATTTAAAATAAATTTATTTGCGATTATCATATCTAGGGTATATGTAAGAAACAATGTTTTTTCCTTAGGCATGAATAAAAATATTTCAATATTTCCAATCCTATGAAAACATAAAAATATCCCTCTTATACATTAGATTCATATCTATATAAATATTTCTTCAAAACTATGTGTGGATTTATTCTTATTATTTCATGAATCATAGAGACACATAATCCATATATTCTATACCCATCCACCTACCATCTCATATTTTCACTCCATTAAAATTTATTATGATAGTCTAACCATTGTTAATTGAGGTTTAAAATGGCCTATCAATTTTCAAGGTATCTCTTTCCAGAAGTCACACTTCGTGTATTGAGTGTCTCGAATCAACATCAATCTTCCAGGACTATCAATAAATGGGATATTTTACTCAAAGGGACACCTTAGTTTGTATATGCATATATGACCCTTCTAAAGATCTATATGAATTCCATAAAAATGGATTACAAACCAAATACATGTTTTCATCCAAAGGAGAATGAGCTATAATCTAAATATATTCTAAAAACATTATATCATGACCCTTCATATGAATGTGGTCAGTAATCATCCCTTGTGTACTTATAACATATCATCACTCTAAATTAAAAACAATGATTCATGATTCACAACACCATCATTCCTGGTTCAAATGTTTATTAGGTTGTTCCTTCCCCTTAATCCCAAAATGGGTTGATGTTTCAGACATTACTTTGATATAATGGTCCAAGAATCGGGTAATAAAAAAATTTTCACCCCTCCAAGATAGTATATACTAACATTGGTCTATTAATTTAGATCAGGTTTTACCATTCCCTTATTAGATTGATATACCACTCTTTAGTCCAAAAACTATGAATTTAAATAGTTTGTACCTTGTTCTAAATATAAAAACATAAACGAAACACCTATTGATGAAAAATATATTACCATTAAATCCATGAATCAACAATCTAAATTGATGGACCTTAATCTACTAGAAAAATTAACCTAAAACTGTCAGGCCAACAACCTAAAACATGTTACCTGATTTAAATTAATGTTTTTTTCTTTCTAATATTTCTAAATTCAATTCTTCGGAAATAAATTAGAGACAAAAATGTGTTAATCTTATGTTGACCACCATATGATACTATTAAAATCAAATTCATGGTGGCTGGACCACTAGTTAAGGAAAATGATAGATCAATGAAATATCAGATCTCTTAACCCCTATAATATTCCCAATTCAATGTGGAATAACTTTTTGGGTACCATATCTGTCCTTTAATACCTTATTTTCAATCAACATACTTCATTTCACGAGTTTTTAAATCATAATAAACCATTCACCCCTAGTTATAATGAGTGTATTTGACACCGAAGGATCCTCTAAATGGTTACACATACATTCCCTAGATACAAATATGTATATTGACCCCCAATATGACTGTCCAACCGAAGGAATACTTATATACTAATGAAACGGTCTTCTAATATTTCTATTCTCCAACACCATTATAGGAAACTCCATAATTATAATATGGTCAATAGTTATACATGCCATACGCAACCTATATCATTATCCCCGATTCAAACTCATTGAGTTATGATTAAAAAACATAATCCAACCATTTAGGTGGATCCAATACCCTAAATGTTACATCATCATGAATTATTCTCATTTTCAGAGAAAATATATGACATCTCATCATTGATATTAGTGACACACTATAGGATTCCTGTTATACAAACATAATCCTGGATAATTAGTAGTTGGGATTCAAAAATATCATATTGAATTTTTTCTTATCCAAATAAATATTTTATTTAGTAGAGAAAAGGTCCTCTTATTTGGAAAAAAATCTATTTACCCTAGTTTCAACATCATTATGTAACTTTTGGTGCTCATCCTTCCCCCCATTAGAGATTTCTAGTTATCACTAAAGTCATTCGATTTGAGAAGCTACTTCAACCTCAAGACATAATTTTTCTCTTTCCACCTCTTCATAATGAGTCACTTTATGGGATGATCTAATTTAGTTAATGGAAAACTATATTATTAATATTTTCATATGAATTTCTTCCATTGATGTCTCCTCATGATTTTTATTTTGTAGAACTTTAGTTATTGACATTATAGATTATACAATATTCAGAAAAAACTATACCCAACTGTTGAGAAATTTATGATAGAACTTATATAGCTTCATTAGAAATAATATAGTTGGGTGTGATGGATCAGATTTTCTTTGTCTTTCCGTAATATTGTTTTCATCTTCCACATAAGCTATCATCATTTTTTTGGTTGAGTTCATAATCTGTCTTGAAGGAAGTATATTTTTATGGACTAACTCACTTAGTGAGGTCCCAATGTTGACACCCCATGATTTAGTCATCCACATATCAGTTTATGTCCTAATAATATCTTTTGTTTGAGATGTCAAAAATGTGATATCACAAACTTTATCAACTCAAGCTAGCATGGATAAAATTAATACTCAGAATATTCTAGTTGATATGAAAATAAGGAAACCATTTCATTAGTAAATTTTAAATTTATTCTCTTACATAGGGGAATTGACCCTTATGATTTTATTCCACCCATTAGTAAGCATGACATTTGAACCTCCTTGTGGTATTTCCCTTGAAAAACTTAGAGAAACTACTTCTAGAACTACAGAAACCATCCTCTCCAATAGAGAAACAAGTCTAGAGGGTATCATTGGCCAATAACCTTGGATATCTACATATATGAAATGATATGTGTTAGATATATCATAAAGGGGATTCATGAAATTCATTACTGCTAAAAAAATTCAATGATTTATTCAACACAGTTAGATCAATAGTAGAATAAACAGTCATATCTACAATTTCATTTATGTCACTCAATGGTATGGAATGCATGGGTTAACAAATGACGCATTGGGTTTGTCAAACAACTCAGATTACTTATAATTTTATGTTGCTATCACTAATCCAATAAAGATACCTTCTGAAAGTATATGTAGGAGTCGGTGTTCGAGAACCAACTATTTTTACATTGATTACATGAATATTTAAGGTATTTATATATTAAACATAATATTAAATATTGTTTATGGTTCTGCATTACTATAATGTAATAATGTCGTTGAGTATCTATCACATTAATAAGGTTCAAGATGTTCCCAGCTATGATGAGAACCTTGAAGTGCTATGAAAATTTTCTCAAATATAGTTCTGTGGTAGGATGACATAAAATGATGGGACACATAGTACACAAACCGTTAGGTTCATGTACTCATAAGTAGATGAGACTTCTTCCCATAAAGTTTTCACATGGTAATATCTAATATGAGAGATTATGAGAATAGACTCGTGAGTAAAAATTATTATTGTTTTGGGGTCATTGGATATTCCTATCTTTGATCTTGTGTAGTGGTCTTTAGAATTTATGATTATAAATAATACATGTCATGAATCACTCACATATATTTTCTGACGAAAATTGGCACACCATTTTTTAGTGTGAGGTAGGTTATGTTGGGTGTGTCATGAATTACATGTTATTAATGCATAAGTTCAGGAAAAAATTTTCCCTTCCATTTATGAAAGTTTATATCATGTCTCTTTGATTTAAATAGAACCATCACCCTATATTCTTTGTCCATGGTGTAATTATGATTTTATTTTAGGTATTAAAATAATTATGTATCAAGAATATAGGTTGATTACTCTATCATGTAACATTCTTGGTGAGATATTGTGATAAAGGGATAGTGTTACACTATAAGCATTTGTATTTAGATGTCATCATTGCTTCTTTAAGTACTTTCTCTTAAATTCCTTGACCCATTTCTAGATAGCAGTCAAGGAAATGAGGCATGTCCACCTATTTCCAATAAGAACAAAACCTTGAGGGTCACATACTAAGTGTTTCTGGGGGTCTTAATTAAATTATTTTTTAATTTAATTAATGGAGAAAATATTATTCTCAAGACCGAGAAATAATTTTATTGATCTTAAAATGATTCCATAAATTAAATAAATATTTATTCACTGAATTGTGAATAAAATATATTTATTTATTTAAATGAACATTTAATAAATATTTATTTTCTAGTTTGTAAATAAACATATTTATTTAAGAGAATAAAATATTTTATTCGGGCATTCAATAAATGGAATATGAATTTTAATGGAACAAGACTGTATCCATTGTTAAATTTATAATTTACAAGTCTGTAAATAATGATTGTCTGGATGGTGCAAGATATAATAATAACAGTATTATTATTATGTAGAACAATATTTCATTTATGGTTTTATTTTGTGCAAGTTGGTGCAACACAAATAATGCTGTTTTTATTTTTATTATGTGGAATGGGTTTTCTATAATAGTTATAATTTCATTTAATATCTATTTTACAATTAATTATTATAACTAAAACTCAATATTGATTAATAGGTATATACCTCTATTGTTCCAAACCCCCAAATAATTGATAATTGTTGAGACAAACATTTTATCTCTCGACTCCTCTCATATCTCTCTCAATAATGAGATATGTTCTTCAAGACCAATGAATGGGTGATCCAGAAAGATCGACACAAGACATTCATTTCACCATGCTTGCAATCAGAGAATGAGTGGCGTTGATCAGAGACCACTGGAGAATGTGTGGATCACAGCTAGAGGGATTCTACTATAGATCCTCACAAGCGCAGCGAAGGAAATCTAGAAGGGTCATTCCAGATGATCAACAATCATCAACGAATAATGTACTAAATACCCATGTATTTAATTTATTTAGAAATTATTGAATTAATTATAAAAATTATGTGAAAGTTCCTATATCTTGGATCCACTACTATTATTCTCTTTGCGTATATCTATGATTTCAATCTATGGATATTGGAATTCATCGTCATATTGATCCCATATTGGTCATCGATTACAGAAAAAGAAAAGTTAAGCCCTCCCAACCACATTGCTTCAGCAGCGTCTAGATCCTACTAGTTGTATCAGAGTAGTTACATCAGCATTTATAATTATTTAAATAATTAGTTAATTAGTTTCAATTTAATAATTTATTTTTTCAATTCATGTTATATCGTTCTCATAATTAAAAATTCTAAGATATATTCTTCCTATTTTCGTTTTTCTCAATTCTAATAGAAAAAAATATTTATTTAATTAAAATTAAATTGAGGAGACATAGTATACTTAATGATTTCTAAATTACGCCTCAAAAGTTGAGTCCCTAGGCGTGTACCTATAATAAAATGGTAAAGGTTGTACACACCAGGTCATTAGATCTACATACCATGAACTTTAACAAATTACACAAAATTAAATCATTAATGTTTGTGTAATGTTCATAATTACATATCATATATATTTGAATGGGTGGTCACCATGTTACCTCCAAGGTTATGAATGATAATATCAAAGAAATTCAAAAAAGGATTAAGATAAATAGATTAATTAGTTGAGGATAGTAATTAATCAATTCAATAATGATTTATCCTAATAAAGAAAAATAAATGAATTGAATTCTTGTATTATTAAATGAAAAATTCATTGCATATATGTGGATGATCATGATCTAGACCTGAAATTTGTTTCTGAATGGTTTCCTTTTAATTTATTTTAAATTAAATTAATTGTATGCATGCCATATCTTATCATTAATATGTTAGGTGTTCATAACCATGATTTCATTCTTATAACCCCCTCTACTTTTACCCCTCACCTACGTGTGAGTTAAAAATAATATGTAATGGATGGATCTCAAAAGATTTTGGAGGTGTTTTAAGATGGAGCCAATATGAAACCAATCCCATGAGATACAAAGGTTGTAAACAACAACCCAAAATGGTCAAGGTGTTTCTCCCCTTGGTTAGGGTCAGTTTATCATATTCTTGATAAAATAACTATTAGAGATTCTCCTGATCATGCCCTTTACATTATTTTATTTCAATCTTGTTGAATATTTTATCATTATGGATATGTTGTCACAATCACATAATTAATGGATTAAACAAGAATGTACGATGGAACGAAAAAAATCCGAGATTATGTGTAAATATTATAAAATACTTACTTGATCACATAATTATGTTCAAATTAATATTTACAATCTTGCGATAATGATAATAATCCATTCACAAAAAAGAGTTAAAAATACCTAAAAAAATTATTTCAGACTAAGCCTTCAATTTTTTGATTAAGGGAAAGACTCTGTAAAACTATGTGTTTGACTAACTCTTGTTGGGACACAAAAATTTGAACTGGAATCCCTTACGACTGTTTTTGGTTGACTTAATCATATTACATCAAGAGTAGTATCCCTTTCTATAAATGGTTTAATATTAGGGGTAAGTCTTGAGGAAATCCAAGTATATATTTTAGGATTGGGGAGTTCACTCAACAGATCAAGGTGTTGTAAGTCCACGGTTGGAAATTAAATAGATACCTAAATAAATTAAAATAGCATCACCAAAACTTGTTGGGGTTATGAAAAGGGGAATATAGATCCCTTCCAATAGAAGGTCCAAGTAACTAGAAATTAGGAGTTCAATGGAGAGGACTATTGGGACATGACAACATAATGGGACACTTAATAAAATAATTTTATTATTTCTCATAAATGTATTTAATAAATTATTCATTATCATATATTTTAATTATAGAATAATAATGACAAACATTTCAACCACAATATCTCTTCGATCAATACTGGATAATGACAACATTCTCACTGGAATTAAATTCCAGAAATAGAATAGTCACCTTTGAGTCATTCTACACCATGAATATAAGTCTTAGGTTCTACAGTCCCCATTACCTAATCTTCCTACCCAAGATGTGAGAGATGAATAATTCATTTTTTAAAAAAACACATGAAAGACTCAGTCAATTTTATATGTTTGATGTTATCATCAATGTCTCGTGAACTCATAATGTCTCATGAAATCATGGATGCCTATATCATTCTGTCGAACATCTGTGGTCTTTTCCAGTAGAGAGAAATACAAGAACGACTTGAGATATCTAAGGAAATATTTCAGAGAATTCTTAGAGGGGGTTCCCCTGTTGGGCCCCACGTATTCAAGATCATTGTCTATATTGAGCATCTGGCGGTTTTGGAGTTTAAAATACCTAATGAAATAGGTACCTAACTCATTCTCGCATCACTCCCTCGAATATTCTTCAATTTTATTCTGAAATTGAATATGAAAAATGTTGGGAATTCTCTAACAGATATATTTATCCACCTTCGCCAAGTGTAAAAATACATAAAGAATAGAATGCCTTATGTCCTTGTGGTGAATAAGATAAAGGGGAAGGAGAGGAGGTTTACTCCTAAAGATTCTTTATTCCCATCTTAGAAAATGGAAATCAGGGGGGAAGGGAATACGAGGTTCAATGTTTTGGATGTGGCAAGAAGGTCCACTGGAATAAAAACTACACTCATATAAAGAAGAAAGTGGAATCTTCAATTGAATTTGTTGTCGAGTACAACTTATCTATTTCTAAAAATAGGGTACTAGATACATCATGTTTTTCTCACATATGTATCCATATATATGAACCACATATATTCAGGAAAATTGACCAAATGGAGTAAGATCTACGGGCATCCAACTGAGCTAGAATGTTTCTATAGCTATCAGGGACTACCACCTCACGTTGCTGACTCAGATTATCTTAGTAATAAAAGGTTATTGTTATGTGCCTTATGTAACCAAAAACATTATATCAGTATCATGACTAGATACAGAAGGATTTTTTCATGTTTTAAAATTAATATTTTTTCTTTTACAAAGATAGAATTTTTTTGAGGAAAATTTATATAACAGTCTTTACATGTTGTATTAAACAAACCAAGAAATGTAAATTAATAACGAAACTACATTACATGACTCATAACATGCCCATATTTGGAATCACCATCTTGGTCATGTAAATGGGAAACACTTGAAAAAGATACATCAAGATGGATATCTAGATTCTTTTTATCTAAACCCACTTGGTTTATTTCAAACACGTCTACAAGGAAAAATAACTATAGCCCCATTTAGTGGGAATGGTGAAAGATCCAAATATCTTCTCGAATTAGTTCATACTGATGTATGTAGACCATTTCATGTTGAAGTAGGGGGTGGGTACTCATAATTGATAAAATTTATTAATGATTTTATTAGATATGGATATATCTAATTAATTATGTATAATTCAGATTCATTTTATTTTTGTAAGGAATACAGGAATGAATTTGAGAGCCATCTTGGTAAAACAATTAAGAAACGCCACTCAGAACATGGTAGGGAATATATAAATAAAGACTTCATTGATTAAATATGGGAGTTTTAGATCTTATCCCAACTCACTCTTCATTACACAACCCAATGAAATAGTGTAAGTGAAAGGAGGAACCACACCTTTTCAGACATGGGGTGATCAGTGATGAGTCATGAAAGTCTTCTATTATCCTTTTGGGGATATACGTTATAACTAGCGGCACACATACTAAACCATGTACCGACTAAATCAATTAATGGGATTCCACATGATCTTTGGAGTGGAAGAAAATCCATGTTATAAAATTTACATTTTTTAGGGAAGTTACGAATTTTTTAAGGCCACATTAGGTAACTAACTCACACTTTGAGGCACAAAGTGTACCTTTATAGGATGCCCCAATTAAACAAGGGGGTATTACCTATACGACCCCTCAAACAAAAATTTTATAGTGGAAAGACATGCCATATTCTTTGAGAAGGATAATATCTCTAGAAGATATGGTTGGAGCGAGAAAGACTTCGATGAAGTCAAGGATGAAGGTACACAAGAGATGGTACAAGATGAGATTCCACAAAGCCCCATGGAAGAATGATCTATTCTAGAGACATAAGTACTGAGTAGGATTACCTGAGAGGATAGAGAACCAAAATGGTAATGTTTTCTAGTTACTAAGGATGGTGACTCATTATTAGTTGATAATAATGATCCTATGACCAATAAATAAGTAGTAAGTAGCACTGATGATTCCATGTGGAAAAGGCCTAGAATTCTGAAATGGATTCCATGTACCCAAACCAAGTCTGGATTACATTAGATCCTTCTGTATATGACAATAATATTGGTTAAAAATGTGTACTCAAGATGAAAATGGACATGTAAGGAAAAGTTAATACCAATAAGGCATGATTGGTTGTAAAAGGGTTTAAACAGCTTCAACACATTTACTATGATGAAACATTTTCATTAGTTGCAATGCTGAAATCCATAATAATTAAATTGGTCATTACTGTTTACCATGACTATGAGAACTGGAAAATGGAGTTCAAAACAAAATTATTTAATAGGAACCTTTAAAAGGATGTCTATATGACAAAACCTGAAGGGTTTTTGACTCTAAAGGATGCCAATAAGATATGCAAGTTTCAGAAATCCATTTCGGTATTAAATCAAGCATCCCGGTCATGGAATCTTTGTTTTATTATGTATCCATAATGAAATTTGTTTTTATAAAGAATTAATATGATCCTTGTGTCTAAAAATGTTTTAGTGTGAGTGAAATTAATTTTTAATAGTATATCTTGATGATTTATTACTTATTTGAAATAAACTATAAGTCATACAGCCTGTTAAGGAATGGTTGAATAAATGCTTCTCCATATAGGACTTGGGTGAGGCAACATATATTCTTGGGATCAAGATCTACCATGATTGATCCAATAGGTTGTTTAGCCTATGTCATTGTATATACACTGATAAGATACTGAAGATATTCTGTATGGAAGAATACAAGAGGGGATTGTTTCTAGCATCACATGGATTTCACCTTTACATGAAAATGTGTCTTCAGATACATGAGTAAATAAAGAGAGTGGATAGGATTCCATATGCATCAGTGATTGGTTCAGTCATGTACTTTATGCTATATATTAGGTTAGATGTCACCTATTCATTGAGAATGGTTGAAAGATATCAAGATGGTCCAGGTGACCGCCATTGGACGAAATTCAAGAGTATCTATAAGTACTCAAGGTGTACTAACGATATGTTCTTATTTTATAGAGGAAATGAGAACCTATTCCTCAAAGGATATGCATATGCTAGTTTCTAAACTAATCAAGATGACATGAAGTCATAAACTGGATACATCATCACTTAGAATGGAGGTCCTAAGAGCAATATGATCTCAAAGGATTGTGTTGTGGCATATTCTACAATAGATTATGAGTATATCACATCAGTTGTGGCAGTTAAAGAATAATTTTTTATGTAGAGCTTCATTAAATAAATGGAATTGGTACCTAGTTGTATAGATCCCATCACACAATATTGTGATAACACTATAGCAGTGGCTCTCGCAAATGATCCAAGGTCACATCAATGGACGAAGCAGATAGTATGGAAGTATCATCTCTTGAATTATTTCTCTCAGAGAGGTAAATTTCTAGTGAGCAGTATTTTAATATAAGACAACATGGTGGACCCCTTGACTCAACCATTAACTTATATGAAACATAATCATCTTGTGAGGTCTAGCGGACTGAAAGTCATAAGTTGTTGTCTCTAGTCCGAGTGAATGTTTGTGGAAGTTTCTATCTCAGAACCAATTTATTCTACATTGATTACATGAATATTTATTGTATTTAAATATTAAAAATCTGATCACATATTTTTCATTGTTCTACATGACTATAATGTAATACTGTCCTAGAGTATTTCTCGCATTTATAAGGTCATAACAGTTCCCCGCTGTGATGATGACCATGATGTTCTATGAAAATATTCATAAATATAGTTCTGTGGTTAAATGAAACACTATGATGGTACACATTGTATACAAACTATCAAGTGAGAGTACTCAAAAGAAGATGATACTTCTTCTCAAGATGTTCATACATGGTAATATTCAGGATCTGAGGTTATGAAAAAATACTCGCCAGTAGGAATTCCTCATGTTTTGGTGTCAATGTATATTTATATATTTGAGCATGTGTGATGTCCCTTAAACATTAATATTATCATTAATAAGATTCATGACTTATGCACTTAGATATTATGATAAAAACTGTCATGACATATGTTGGTAGAAAGTAGGGTGCATTGGGTGTGTTCTGAATGACATGTTATTAATGGATAAGTCCAGGAAGGATTTGTCCCTTCCATGTATGGAAGTTGATATCTCAGCCCCTTGATTGAAATATAACCTTGTCCCTAAATTCCATGGACATTATGTAATGATGATTTTATTTAAGGTAGTTAAAGAATGATGTATCAAGAAAATTTGTCGATGACATTATCATGACACATACTTGATGAGATATTGTGACAAAAGGATTATATTTCATAGTGAGAATTCATATGTGGATGTTGTCATTTTGACTTTATGTTATTTCTATTGGATTTCTTATCCCATTTCTAGATATTAATCTTCATCTTTTGGAAATCCTACCTAATTCCAACGAGAAAGAATCCTAGAGGGCCACACATTAAGGGCTTCTAGTGGACTCGATTAAATGATATTTAAATTTAATTAGTGGAATAAATATTTTTCTCAAGACTGAGGAATACATTTATTCATGTTAAAATTATGACATATATTAAATAAATATTTATTTATTGGATTGTGAATAAAATATTTTTTATAGAACATTTAATATATATTTATTTACAATTTTGTAAATAAAAATATTCAATTAAGGGAATATAATTTTTTTTCAGTTGTTCAATAAATTTATGAGGAGTTCTATTAGACGAAGATCGTCATCATTGATAAATTAATTTTTTACGTGTTGGTAAATAATGTATATCTAGTTGGCACAAAAATAATAATAATATTGTTATCATTATGTGGCATGAGATTTCATTTATGGTTCTGTTTTTCGCAAGTATATGCACCAAAAATAGTGCAACTATTATTTTTATTATGAGGAAAGGGTTTTATCTAATAGTTAAAATTTTATTTAATTATTTTTTTTATAATTAAATATTGTAACTGAACCCCCATGTCAATTAATAGGTCGGTACATCTATTGTTCCTGACCCTCGTGAATTGAGAATTGTTGAGCCAACCCTTGCCTCTCTTCCCTTTTCTCATCTCTCCCTCTCAATAAGGATATATGTTCTTCAAGAACAAAGAATAAGTGATCAATAATGATCGACAAAATACATTCATTCCTCCACACTAGCACTTGAAGAAAGAGTGGCATTGATCGGAGAACATTGGAGCACATGTGGATCACTACTGGATGGTTTCTACTTTGTATTCTCACAAGAATAATGAAGGAAATCTGTAAGGGTCATTCCAAATGATCAATGATTGTAAATAAAGAATGTACCAACGACCCAGTTATTTAATTTCATTAGAATTTATTAAATTAGTTATAGATATGATGTGCAAGATCCCATTTCTCAGATCTAGTGAAATTATTAACTTTTTCCAAATATTTTATTCCTATATGTTCATACTGACAGTCGTCGTCACTTAGATCTTAGATTGGTGATCGATTACGGAAAATGTGATGTTGGTCCTTCCCAAACACCACACATCTTCTGCATATGAATCCTTTAATATATATACTATTTTATTCGATTAATTAAATAATAATATATATATGGGACCATAATAGCTTCATACACTATTTTTGGTTTGGTTGGGATGATAGATGACAAATCCAAGTCCAAACATTCTTGATATTCACATGTTGTCACACCCTCTAGGCCCCATTCGGAAGGCTAGTTTTTATGTCCTTGGCATGTTCATTCCACAGAATCATGAAACATTGTGGTTATACCCACTATCATCGAATTCTTATAGATAATGATCGGTGTTTCAATGTCCTTGGTTGGCTCCAACCTCTCATAAACTTCTCACATCACCACATCTATCGATCCCATTTTTTGAAGTATGTATGTTGTACACTTCTAGGTTATTGATACAAAAAAATCATTAGAACTCTAGAAAAATTTTCAAAAACCAGTCCTAAGAAATAATATATGAGAATAATTTGAGTGATAGAAGATAAATCATAACACTCACTTTTAATTCAAGAGTGAATACATATTTTTAGGTGTTCTTACTACCTTGTCATTTATATATTTCCCCATAGCGATGCCATGATTGAATGTAATCCCCTGATATGAATATATTGGAGATATGATGGTTGATATTATTTCCTCTTAATTTCATAAATATAAGGAGAAGAATTAGTCAGTTTCTTCCCAGAAGAATTATCTTACCTATCCCCAACAAGAGTTTTCTTCCTCTTCAGTTACGACAACCGAAGAAGTTATTATACTAAGGAATATATATATATAAGGAACTAAATTTATGATAAAGGATCAAGAAAATAAAATCAACATGGTATGATCTTACAACTTTGGAATTTTCATCAAAATTAAATGTTGACATCAGAGACCATATGCTCAAAACCTATTAATGTGATCTCCTCTACCTATAGTATTCTCTAATCCTCCTCCAAAATACATTAATTTATCAAGACGTCACATTACTTCAATGTTATTGGAAATGGGGTTTAAAGGGAAATGAATAGAGGTGGGGGAATACCAATTTTTGAAGGATCCAGATCTAATAGCCTAACTTTTTTCTTTAGCATATAAGAAATTGATGTTTTATATGAGGATTCTATTTTATTGAGCTTATCAACCCTTTCATGAGGTTCTCATTCCTCATATTCCTCAACTAATAGTAGATTACTGACTAATATAAATACTTTATCCACTCTCTGACTTGGATATGAGGTTATCCGGGCCTTAACATAATTTTTGGATGTTATGATTACAATATAAACAGGTGAATTAATTTTTTGGATTCACATCTCCTCTAATTAAAATATAATAAAAAATTAATGTGTGACCAACAGATTCTTATCACATTGAATTCTACTAGGATGAGTGAAACACTTTAATTAATACTAAAAAACTATCACCCAAATATAAAGGGTGAGTACCCTATATAGATCATCACTTCCAAAATTCTAGGAACTAAAATTCCTTCTCTCAATGATTTTAGATATTTTATCCCTTTCAACATCCCAACAATGTAATCTATTACAAAAATAGTTAAAGGCATGTATTGTTTGAACATGAAATGACTATATCTATTGAAATTCATTTTACATCCCACTCATTCAACATTGACATGTTGACTTCACCTAAGAAAAAGATATATTTCCTAATATAAGCCCCTAGTACTAGATAGTCATTAAAGAACTCATATCCACCCTTGTTAGCTATGATCAACCCTTAAATAACATTTCATATACCAAAAATTCTAAAGGGGTCCTTACCCTACTAAAGTGACCAAATATATTACGACCAAATTGATGTGTTTTCTGGTAGCTAATTGATATCCCATAAAAAGGATGTGACTCTTACTCTAGTGTTGAACTCCCACACTTGAATCTAATTGACACTCAGTAACCTGTCCATGAAATAATCCAACAATTATAGCCAATCAACTATGGATATGGTACCCCAAATCTAATAATCATAGAACTAATATTATATCATTAGAAAATACATGTCTTTAGTTACATTGCTCTTTCATTTTGGGTAGATCCAAGCCTCCATATCATGGTATCCTAACTATTTAGCGAAATGAAATATTGATCCCAATTAATTAATGGAATATAAATCTATATATGATTTTCTTATCACATGATATTCCTCACCATAATAAAGAATTACATTAAAAGTATAGGAAAAATCTCTATATTTTCTCATACAATGGATGGGTGACTAAATAATCCTACATCTCCCCAATGATATATTACCCTATAATAATATAGAAATACCAAAATACTATTCAAATATTTCTACACATTATATGAGACATGCTTGAATTCAAAATCCATCTGCTAAGAAATAATAAGGGTATTTTCGAGATGTGGTATAATAAAGATTCTGATACCCAAATGAAATCATATAATCTTATGGCCTAGCTATGTATGTCAAATTCATTACATATCTATCTCACATAGAATATCCATCCCCAATCCTTATTAAATGAATCCCTAGTTTGACATACCCAACTCATCTCCTAGTCTACCATATGATCAATTATAATATTCTTTAGAATGGATCCATATATATGAAAAAAATTTCATTAGAACCCTTCAAATATTCTATATTTTTAGAGAATAATTTCCTAGAAAATACCATTCAATGTGATCATCCTCTATAAATATGTGACCCCTTGATGAGATCTTTACTTGAGACCCATTCCGATAGAGCTTGATTCAAGTGACAAGATGATTTTTGGGATGTGTATAGAGATTAAGACATCAGTTTTCCACCAAAATCCATAAATGGATATAATTGTAGATAATAGATAATCTCAATGACATTCACTCATATGTTCCAATAAAATTTTTTGTCCCAGGCCCACAAATCACCTTTCACAAGCTCTAACTTTAGGATCGAAATCATACTAATTATTTTATCAAAATAATGATGTATATGCTCAATATACAAGAGTGATTGAATTTTATACTTTAAAAAAATTGGAACTTTTAATGATGGTAATGTATACCAAATTTAAAAAAGGTAAATTCAAAACACCTCTTAGTTCTAGAAACTTGTTTGATTCCAGAAATGTGGTTCTGGAAATGAAATTTAAGAAATGTTTACACATATAAAGATTATACCTTAAATCTTATAGAATATTATTAATTAGAGTACTAGAATAAGAAATTATAATATAGTTATAATTTCCTCAAAAACCAAAAATGCAGTGGAAAACATGAAACAATACACATAACAAGTAGTAAATATTTTAACCCAAAGAGAAGGGTATCCAAAAACCTTGGAAAAAGGTACATTGATTTATACTTTCAAGAAAGTCTATCATACCCACACCAAGGTAATCCCTCGATACGAATATTGGTTTCTATCTTGCCATCCTTACAAGCCCTAAAAGTTCACGGTAGTAGGAACCTCTGTCTTCCTATCCCTGGAAGCCATCGAATGTACTCAGCATCATTGGGAGACACACTAAGAAAACCTGAACAAGATATTTAGTACGTAGGAAGCATGAAAGCCTCTATCTGGAAATCACTTCACAACATGTAATCTCTAGAGTCATATAATTGTTATTCAATGTTAACATTATGAGCTCTTTCAAATTATCTCCTATTTATAGGCACCTATTAATCTATCGGCTCCCTCCTCCAACGTTCATATTTTTCCATTAATTACTAAGGGACATGTACACATGTCACTCAAAAAACGTCTAGTTAAAAATAGAATGCATGACATCATTTAATAACTCAAAGAACAATAAGAAAAAATATGGGTTTTTACAAAATCCATTTTTTAGTGTGTAAGGTAAAATAAAAATTCGGGAGTCTAACAAAATACACATTTGGTGTATATAATACATATATTTTTGGATTCTATCTTCAAAATAATTCGGAACTAGAATTATATAGAATTATGGAGTCTTAATTTCAAGGAAATTCGGAGTCTAAATTTATAAGAATTTGGAGTCTGAATTAAAAAAAATTGGATTCTGAACTCTGAATGTTCGGAGTCTGAATTTAGAGAATTATGAGTCTCAACTCATAATGATTGGTGTCTAAATTTAGAGAATTCAGAGTCTGCACTTAGAAAGTTCGGAGTATGAATTCAGATAATTCCGAACCTAAATTCGGATGCTAAAAATAGAATGCCCTATATCTAAGTATTTCTATGATTCCATGGTTTTAGTTTTGAAACTGAATTTTATAAATGGAAGATAAATGAGATAGATTATAATATGAACAATGAAAACATGGTAAGGATAAATTTTCATGGGGATGTAAAATTTATTTATGAATGAAAAACATAGGGAAAATAAATTTTTCTTAAGATAGAGTGTTTGTGATTTTCAAAATAAGAAGGAATGGAAAAGTCATAAGGAAAACTTATGGACTTAGCAATCTCCCCCTTTTTGGAAAGAACAAACATCCTTATGAAAATAATATAAGATCTTTGAAAATATTTTTTTGTACTTCAAAAAAAACTTATCTCCCTTAACACGTGGGAAATGATGAATAAGACTAACTCCCCCTTAGGATTTGGAAACACAAAGGATTGTATTCTTGATTTACGGATTGAGACTTAGCATTTTGTTGCATATGAAAATATTCTTGGATAAGAACTCCCCCTTATATGAACTCCCCCTTAATTAAGGAAATTTATTCCTTTACTTTGTATTGTTTTTTAACATTTCTTTTTACCCCTTTGTGATTTGAAAAAAGGAATACTGGGAATGGAAAAGGAAATTTGGTACTTGAAATATTAGTACTAAACAACCAAAAGATGAGAAACCATAAATTTCATTGGGATTGGAAGAATTTATATATGGAATAAATACAACAAATGATCATAATTGAACACTATTTTCCTTCCTTCTCCTTCAACATCAACTTCTTTACTGTGGTTTTCAGCTTCTTGAGTTCTTTTGATCCTCCTCTGCTCGTTTGATATGCTGATCCTGGTCTTCTATTTTCTTCTCTAGGTCTTTTATTTTTTACCTAATACTTAAGAGATTCTTCTATCCCCTTTAGAAGTTTTTCTTTCTTATAAAATAATTCCTCAAGTTATATTCTAAGATCTCTTTCCCTCTTCCATATCTGAGAAACTGAATACAACATCCCATTCAGATCTTTCACTTATTGCATCCAAGAATTTTGTTCCAGAGTTATCTTTTTCTCAAAACTATTTGTGAGATCTTTTATCTTCACATATTCAGTGTCAAAATCATCGTTGACACTTTCTTGGAACTCATAATGAATTATCATGTATTATATAATTTTCGTTGCCCATCTGGTCATTTTATTTAATGATCTTTTGCGGGCTTCTTAGTTTATGAAAAATGTTTTGAAATCGGACTCATGTTTAATGCAATTATCCATCACCATGGATACTGAATCTGATTTCTAATGTAATGAATGTTGAAGCATCTAGAATCTTGAGTCTACACTGGGAATTATTAGTGTAGTCCCAACAAGCTTCTTAAAAGAATTGACTAAAAAATCATGTCCAAGTGAAGATGATTCTGAATGATAGATTTTTCTTGGTGAGGTTTGTTTTTCTAACTAAGCAGATTTCCTATTTGATGAACGACATACATCTTTCTTCATTACCATATCCTTGGTAGGTGTCTCAAGTAACACTTATTTTCCCTTATAAACCTTCGGAATAACTTTTTCATTAGGAGATTAGTGTTCACTATCTGATAGATGAACGATTTTGTCTTCATCAAATTCTTCCTTTTCAGCTCCTGCCTCAATATCCTCTGGGTGAATGAAATATTTATTAATCGTTTCTTCTTCAGATGGTTTATCTACTTCATATTCAGCCTTCTCTTCATCCTTCCCTATAGTATCATGCTTTGATGATTCATCTTGGGAAGTTTGGAATGATAATTTCTCAGAAGGGAGTTCCTTCTCATGAAAATCCTCTACATACATTATTATATCTTCAGTATCACCACTACCTTTTTCTTCTTATTCTTATACTTATTTTTCTTCTACTTCTTTTTCTTGGACTTTTTTCTGAGTCACAACTTCTTTCCTGGAGTCTCTTGTAAAGGTTCTATCAGGAAGGATTCTGGTACCAGAATATTCTCGGATGCTTTCTCAGCAGCTTTCAGAAGTGATTTCACTATTTAAGCCTCAAAGAACTTCTTCTTTTGCTTAATTTCTTTCTCTTTCATGTCATGTTCTTCAGCTTCCTTCTACCTCAAATATTTTTCATCAGCAGGGCATAAGACAAACTTAGGATCCCCTTTTTTTCTGATTTCTCTTATCATCTCTCCATTTAGCCACAACGTCATCAGGATAGGCTTTTTTTCATCTTTGGCTTCAGTGGTGTGGATTGGGTTTCCTTTCCCATTGGGGTTTTTACCATCTCTTTCACATCCTTCAACTTCTTCTTCCTTCCACCATTTTTAGAAGTCTCAGCCACCTCTTATTTCTTTGAAATAGATTTAGTATCCTCTTTAGGCAAGTCATAGAAATATTTGGATTAAATGGAAAATCCATCTTCCATTCTTCTCAATGTGTCATCACTCAAATACACGACTTTGAAATTTATTTACATAGATTTGTAAGGGATTTTGAAGGATTCTAAACCCCGAATAATTATATTTGATAGAATGGCTGGATACATAATAATCTGAGCCTTTATATTTCCATTCTATATGTTCTCAATCGTAACCAAGATATGTTTAACCAAGTTTATCTTCCTTAGGTTTACCAAAAAATCTAGAATGTACATATCACTTTTCATCAAAGTATCCTTGTCTCTTTTTCTCGGTATAATGAATCCTTGAACCCACAATTCAAGAATTTGATAATCTATAGACAGGTAAAGAATCCTCAGAGTCTTTACTTCTAAGATTCCAAGGCAATCCATGGACTTCACCTTATCAATACTTCCTTGAACATCTGGCAGATTATGAGAAAAAAACTCAACTTCCCCTTTATAAGGAATACCAATGAAGATTGCAGCCTTGGTGTAAGAAAGCGATTATGTCCTTCCATAATAATTGAAAGAAAATATACTCCTCTCGTATTCCTTGAAGAAAATTACTAACTCATAGAATTATGTTAACAAATATGTATATACCAAATCCCGAGATGTTGGTTTTAAAGGAAAACACTTTCCCACCCATTAATATTTCTATTATTAGAGATAATAGAATCATAATTTGTGAAAAACCTCAGATCAAACAATTTTTCTCTTTATATATTCCATTCAGATATTTGTTTGATAGTTGACTTATCTTTCTGAGAGGAGACTTCGACATACATTCAAAAGTAAGAAATATTTGAGAAGTTCAGAATTGGCTTATGTAGGAGGTCATAGCTTCAACATGAATGAGCTTGAGTTTCGATGTGGGACAACAATCGGGGTCCTTTATATAGGCATTTGAGGTGACAGATCAACTTCTATACTCAATCCAATGGATGAAAAACCTTCTGATCAGATCTGACGGTTAAGATGATAGCCGGAATTAAATTTTGATAGAATCCAATCTTTTGAGGTTTTTTTAAGAAAAACATTCGGATTCAAGGAAAATAGAATATTAAATTCTCAAAAATAGATGAAAATACAAACAAGTAAATGATGATTACAAAAATTTAAGAATAGAAACATACCTTTCGGATTGCTAGGAAGATTATTCAGAATGAGGAAAATTATTCTAGAAAGAACTATAAAGTCCAAAAAAATTTATTACAAAAAATTTTAATACGAAAATATCCATTACGAAAATTTTAAGTACAAAAATCTTCCTTATGAAAATTTTACGTTCAAAAATTTTCATTACAAAAAATTTATGCATGAATATATTCATTACAAAAATTGTATGTACAAAAATATTCATTAAGAAAATTCTAAGTACCAAAATCATTATTACGAAAATTTTAAGACTATGAAAAATTTTATACTACGAAAAAAAAATTATACTTCAAAAATAAAAAATTTAGTCTTACAAAAATTCTAACTACAAAAATTTTCATTAAAAAAAAAATACGAAGAAATTCCATTATGAAAATTTTAAACTACAAAGATCTTCATTACGAAAAATTATGAACTATAGAAATCTTCATTAAAAAATATTTTTAACTACAAAAATCTTCCTTATGATAAATTTTGAACTACACAAATCTTTATTACAAAAATTTCGAACTTCAAGAATCTTCATTAAGAAAATTTTGGACTAAAAAATTATTAAATATGAAAAAAAATGATTACCTACCCAAAAAATGTGATCCGCTACGAAAAGAAGTTTGTTACTGTAAGGGGATAGGTTTTAACAAGAAGATAAAAAAATGATTACCTTATGGTTATCATTCCTAACTTCTTGTTTAATTTATTCCAATCTATTAGATGGTAGTGATTTTTTGAAAATATCAACAAGTTGATCATGTCTTCAGAAAATTGAAGAATGATATATCATTTTTGTGTGTGATCCGAATGAAAGTGATGCCTAATATCTTTTTGTATTGCAGAAGTGTGATGTGAAGGATTTTTACATAAGTAAATGGAACTAGTATTATCACAAAGAATTTGTGTTTTGGTAAAACTCATAACATAGTATGTGAGTGTGTGTTGCATCCACAACACTTGAGTAAAACAACTTCCAGCACCTACATATTCATCTTCAATAGTAGAAAGTGATTTTGAGTTTTGATTTTAGCATGACCATGATACTAATGAATCTCTTAATAAATGACATGTTCGGGATGTAATTTTATTATCTATTCTACATCCACCAAATTGAGTATCTGAAAAAAAAAATTAAAACAAAATCACTTCCAGAAGTTAAAAAGAATCTTAGATCCATGGTTCCCATTACGTAGTGAAAAATCCATTTCACTACCTCTAAATGAGATTCCTTAGGATTGGATTGATATCTTGAACATAAGCATACTAAAAACAGAATGTTTGGATGACTATATATCATGTAAAGTACAATTACTATCATAACTCTAAAAGATGTTTGATATACTGGTTTCCCAGCTTCATCTAGATCAAGTGAATTTGAGGTACCAATGGGAGTACTTATAATCTTAGTGTTTTCATATCCATACGTTTTAAGAATGTATATAATACACATATGTTGGGATATATAGATTCATTTTGGTTTTTGAGAAATTTGAAAACTAAGGAAAAATGTTAAATCACCCATCATACTCATTTCAAACTCAGATTTCATTAGATCTGTAATAGAATCAGTGAAAGATAGCTGAGTTGAACCAAATATAATTTCAACAACATAAATTTGAACAATCAAAAAAAATTATTATCTTTTTTATATAAAATGATGGATCCACATTTCCCTTAATATAATTATGTTGAATCAAATATCATATAATTTTATCATACCATGATCGAAGGGCTTTCTTAAGTCCATACAAATCTTTGGTAAGTTTGTAAACATGTTCAGGATGTTTTGATTCTTCATAACCAAGAGATTGTTCAACAAAAACTTCCTATTGTACAAAAACATTAAGGAAAGAACATTTAAAATCCATTTGAAAATGATTTAAATTGATGAATGCTGCAACAGAAATTATAATATGAATAGATTCATGTCTAGCTACTGGAGTAGAGGTTTCTTTATAGTCTATTCTTTCTTGATGATTATATCCTTTAGCAACCAATCTAGCATTATTTCATACTATGATTCCATTTATATCACATTTATTTCTAAAGACACATTTTACTCCAATAAAAGAAGTTTTTTTGGTATTTCAACCGTGTTCTATACATTATTCCTTTCGAATTCATTTAGCTCAACATTAATAGATTTTTTCCAATCATCATTACCTAACACTTCATTAGTGTTTTTAGATCTAATTGGGAATGGAATTCTAGATGTTCTACTTCATTTCATAAGCTGTTTTTCACCCATACAGATTGATTTACATCTCCAATGATACTATCACTGGGATGATTCTCCAGAAACAACTGATTTGGGTTTTGTAAAACCTGGTCATCAAAATAGGGTAGGAATTCTTCTAGGGTCAATGATTCAGAAATATTTTCTTCATCATTTTCCATATCAGATGGATCTTCTAACAATGGTTGATAATCAGTTTTTGAAAACACATATGATGATGTAGGTTGATGTTGTTTAAAAATAAAAGGATCAGTTTCATCAAATTTGACATGTACTATTTCTTCAATAGTACAAGTATTTTACTTGAAAACTCTAGAGGCCTTATAAGTCGTGGAGTATCCTATGATAATTCGTTCAACATATTTTGGTTTGAATATGTGTAGATTATCATTAGTATTTAGAATTAATACCTTGCAACCAAAAACCTTGAAGTATTAATGTCTAGGTTTTCCACCATTCCATAACTTATAAACAGTTTTATTATGAAAAGTTCTAATAAAAACATGATATATAGAATAACAAAAAGTACTTACATATTCAGCCCAACAATGTTTGGCTACTAAATATTCACTCAAAAGGTTTCTTGTTATCTCTTAAATAATTCTATTTTCTTCTCCTAACAACACCATTTTATTAGGGTATTCTGGGTGCTGAGAAGTTATTAGTAATGACTTTTCTACTATTAAAAGTTTCAAAACCAGAATTTTAAAATTCTCTTCCATGATCACTATGAATAGTTATCAAAGGATGGTTATTTCCATTTTTAACTTGGGATCTAAAACATTTGAAATAATAAAAATTTTCAGATTTCATTGCTTGAAAATAGACCCACGTAAATCTAGTGTAATGATCAACTAGGACAAATAAATTATATTTTCCTCCAATGCTTCCAGTCTGCGTTGGACCCAAAAGATCCATATGCACTGACTATAATTCATCAGTGGTTGAGGCCTCACCAATTGATTTAAAACTTGATTTATGTTTCTTTCTATATTGACAAGGATCACAAACTTTTTAAGAATCAAATCTAAGATTTTGTAGATCTATTATTAGTCTTTTCATAGAGTGTTTTCATAGGTTCCTAAGGTTACAATGTTCTAACCTTCTATTAAAAAACCAGGAATGATCTTATATTACGCTAAGGAAACGTAGATCTTGGATTCTAAGGCCTTCTTCGTTTAATGTGTAAAAATTCTCTTGCCTATTGGAAGAAAGAATAAAATCTTCCTTTGAATTGTGTAATAATAACTTTTCATTCCTAAAATTCACACGGTAACCTTCATCCCATAATTGACCAATGATAATGAGGATGTTCTAAAGACCCTTAAGAAATAAAAAATTTGAAATCAATGTCTTTCCAGGAAGAAAAATGTTACATATTCCAACAATTTCTCCCTTTGCATAATCTATGAACGTTACGTTTCCTCCTTTCATCTTGATAATCTTTTCAAAGAAGTTATTTTTACTAGTCATATACCTAGAACATCCACAATCCATGTACCAAGTATTATTGTTGGTATTATCTTTATTTTCATGAAAATAAATGTGTTATACTTTTGGAACCCAAACTCTCTTGGATCCCGAATTTCAGAAAGCAAAATGTTAGGAATCCAAATTTTCTTTGAAATATAAGATTTATGAAAACCTAAAGACCGAGTTTTGTTTAAGGAACAATTTTTCAACCAATTCCCACCATAATGACTCTTACTATATAATTTATCACATTGAGGAACAAAATAATTCTTACAAAAAATCGGTTTTGATCTTATATAACCAAAACCAGAAGTATTCCTTAAAGGTCGAATTTCAGAATACATATTATCAATGATTTCTTTATCTAAGGTATTTTTTGTAATACAAATTCTCAAGGAATATATTTCGGACTTTAGTCTAGTAACTGTGTTCTTATCCTCAAAAACATTTGTTTTAGCCCTAGTGTTTGGCTCGAAAACATTTTTCTAACAAATTACATTTTCTAGACCCTTAAAAATTTTACCCTTCTCAAAATTAACTTCATCAAGGTTTTTTGAAATACTTTAAAAATCATAGGTTTTCTTATCATGATCTTTATAAATATATGAGTTTTCTATAGAATGAAAAAAAATTCTAGAAAATTCCATATCAAAATTTTTCTTAACTTTGGAATTTTCATTCTCAAGGAGCTTAGAAAACCTAGAAACTTCTTCATAGGTAAGTAAAGTATTATCTTCATCAGAAGAAGATTCTTCATCCGAGGATTCATAGTACTTACTATCACTATAATTATCATTCAAGGATACATTAGTGATGAATTTTTTATTTTTTAGCTTTTCCCTTAAACAATGATTTTCAATAGGTAGTCCGGCTATTAGACCAAGATTCTTCTATCAAGAAGATTCGTAATCAGAGGATACATTAGAAGAGTCTGCACCACTGGCACTCTAGGTGTCATTAGATTTCAAAACATTATTATCATTATCTTCATAGTAATTCCTTCTATTTCTCTCATAATTCTTTTCATTTCAATCTTTTCTCTTAAGCATAGGAAAATCTGGCCTTATATGTCCATCTCTTTTGCATTCGTAGCAAGTGACATCAGAGTCCTTCTTATCCTTTCTTTCTTTCTTCTGGTATCTATATGGAATATCTTTATTATCAACTATATTTTTCATACATCGAGCATGACTAGATAGTTCATTCTCATAATTTTCACTTTCAGTTGATTCAGATAAAACAATAACCCTGTTAGAAATAGATTTTGTAACTCTTTCAAGAGTTTGATTTCATATGATTTGATATAGTTGTAAAAGTAACACTTCCATTTCCATTCTTCTTCTTAACATTGTCAGCATCCCTCTTCATTCTAGTCTCAAGTTGAAGAAGATTTCAAAAAATCTCATAATGAGTGATCTGTGAGACTTTCCTATCATCATCTATAACTATTCTCTTGGATTCCCTCTCTTTAGGCATGTTGTATATAATCATGTCTAAAAGTGCCTTATCATCCAAACCGTTTTCACCCAAGGATTGTAAGCTATTGAAAATAGACATAAATATCTGTTATACCTTACATATAGGTTCTCGATATAGAAATAAAAAACCATGGTACTCAGCTCTAATCCTAGATCTTCTAGTTTCAATAACTTTGGAAGTTCCAAAATGTGTAACTTCAACCTTCTTCCAAATAAAATTGAATGCTTCATAAGAAGAAATATAGCTATATATATTCCAAGTTATGGAACACCACAAATTATTTCATACCTTTTAGGTTAGTTCATATTCTGACTTCTCTTGATTAGTAAAAGTTCTAGCTTCTATATCATAAATTTCGTAACCTCCAATAAGCATAACAAAGATTTCCACTCCAGTATTAATAGATTTTTTTTTCATATAATATCTCCAATATTAATAATAATTCCCATAAAAATAGGTGGTCTAGTAAGATTAATATTTTCAATTGAACCAACTTTCATTCCTGCCATCTTCAAGAAAATCATTCCACACTCACTTGTTAGTAATAAAAGTTTGTAAACAAAGATAAAAATATCCTAAGAAAGGAAAAGACAGAACAATGGAAAACTTAAGCAAGAAAACTTATATGTGAATATAAGTATTTCAGAGACCTCCCCTAATACCAATTGTAGGACTAAAATTATACTGATTGTAGTACTGAAATAATGATCTAAATCCTCAATAAATACAGGGGGGAATTGTATACTTTAAAAAATTCATTTTCAAGTTTTAAATATGGTAATTTTAAAATAATTTAAACAAGGTGAATTCACAAGACCTCTTAGTTCTACAAACATGTTTGATTCTAGAAATTTGGTTCTAGAAATGAAACATATGAAAAGTTTACAATGATAAATATTGTACCAAAAGCGTATAGTATCTTATTAATCAAAGTAAAAGTATAAGAAATTATAAGACTGTTATACTTTCCTCAACAAACAAAAATGAAGTAGAAAACGTGAAAAAATACACATAACAGGTATTAAATCTTTTAACATAGTGATAAGGGTATCCAACAACCTAGGATAAAGTTCCCTTGATTTATACTTTCAAGAATGTCTGTCTTACCCACACCAGGGAAATCCCTTGATATGAATATCACTATCTATATTTCTATCCCCACAAGCCCTAGAACTTCAAGGTTGTCGGCACCTCTATGTTCCTTTCCCCTGAAGCCCCCAAATGTACTCAGAAACATTCAGAGTCGCACGAAGTAATCTGGAACAAGATTTTTAGTATTCCCAAAGCATGAAATCATATATCTAGAAATCACTTGACATCATTTAATATCTAGAGTTGTAGAACTGCTCATCAATGTTAACATTGTGATCCCTTTCAAATGAGGTCTTATTTATAGGTACATCTTCAACAGTCGACTCCCTCCTCCAACGGCCATATTTTTCCTTCGATTTTGGAAGGACCTATACACGTTTCACTCAAACAATAGTTAAAAACAGAATGCATGACATAATTTTATAACTCAAAAAAGAGTAAGAAAAAATATGGTTGCTTAACTAAATCCATTTTTCAGAGTGTGAGGAAAAATAAAAATTCATAGTCTAACCACAAACACATTCGGTGTCTATAATACATGGATATTCAGATTCTGTCTTTAAAAGAATTCATGACCTGAATTCTATAAAATTATGGAGTCCAAATTTCAAGGAATTTCAGAGTCTGAATTCATAAGAATTCAGAGTCTTCATTCATACGAATTCAGAGTCTTCATTCATAAGAATCTCGAGCTTTACTCAGAAGTTCAGAGTCAGAATTCGTAGAATTCGGGGTCTGAACTCAAAAATATCGGAGTCTGAATTCAGAAAATTTGGAGTCTGAACTCAAGAAGTTCAGAGTTTGAATTCATAGAATTCAGAACATGAATTCAGATCCTGAAAATTGAATGATATATATGTAAGTATTTATAATATTCTGAGGTTTTAGTTATGAAATTGAATTTTATTATTAGAAGGAATATAATTAAGATTATAATATGTACAATGAAAACATGGTAAGGATAAATTTCCATGGAGAAGGAAAAATTTCTTATGAATGAAAAACGTAGGGAAAAAAATTCCTTAAGATAGAGTGTTTCTGATTTCAAAAACAAGAAGGCATGGAAAAGACATAAGGAAAACTTATTGACTGAACACTAACACCCACAATCGTGGAAATAATGATCTCCACGATATCATAGAGATATTATTATGGAGTCCTTTTATTTTAAAAAATAGTTTAATTAAATATAAAAAATGAAAAGGTCTAATTTACCCCATAGAAACCATACAACTCATATAGAAACATTGTGATCTGTATAAATACTATGACAACCCTTGTCTTTATTACACATAAATTCATGATATATTACATAAAGGAACAAATTATATATCTGATAAGATCAATAAGTATTATGTAATTGGTTAATTGGGTAAATTAAATAACAACACAAAATAGTGTGTATATCAGCATTATTGAAATCTTTAATAACATGAACATAATAGTTCATTTTTCTTAAAAATACATTGGATAGCCTGGGACGTACATAAGTAATGGGTTAGATATAAAGTGATGTAATGGAATAAATAAATAATAACATGAAAAAATTATTACATTATTGAAAATATGAATTTAATTGGATCATAAAAAGTGTGATAATCATAATCATTAACAAATAGGTGTGATATTTCCTGATTAGATAAAGTGATTTTGAGAAATGTGGAGGAAACATTAAACATGGAATAATAAAATCATTTAATGGACAACCACAGTGACATAATGACATGGTGGAAAAAGTTTTTTACTGTATTACGTTCACTCTATAATAACATGCATGTCACCTCATGAGACTAAAACATTACCAAATTTATTAAAGTGCTATGTAATTCTATGTTCTCCCGTTACATTCATATCTTTTACATGTGTATGTGTTTCATATAGATTATTTCAAATATGATCATATATCGTAATCTTTTATTCCAAGATCAAGGAGAATAAAATAAATAAATATAATTCCCCAATAAAATGATTATAGGTATGTCTAAGTGAAAAATCATAAGAGTAAATAGTGATGATATTCACTACACAATGGCATGGAATGGAAAAATCACAGTGAAATTATTATAGCATAAAGATAGTACTTAGATATTAATAAAATGATTGAAAGAGAGAAAAATGGTTCCCTCATAATTTTTAAATAAAATATATACTAATATATGTGTGGAAAAACATATCCCAAAATTAGTAGTTTTAATGAAAAGGGAAAAACGAAGAAGATGCTTGAATAAAGAGAAGAAATAATGGATACCTTTACTTGAGATGGTGATTTCAAAAATATGGGATGTGATTTTTGAGAGATTTTGGGTCCCTTACTATGAATATAGAGAGAATAGGTAAGATTAATGATTTTCTCCCTGGTTTTTGAGTGAAGAAGAATGGGATAATGAGTTGGATTATATAGGAAATTATAGGGGATATCATTATTATTTCTCAAACATAGGTCTTAGATTATATATATTAATATAATCAATACTAGAAACTTTACCACAGTTTTTTCCCCAAATTCCGTTCAAATAGGGGTGATTTAATTTATTTTATATATTTAAGGGTTTGACTAAATAAAATTCTACCCTTGGTGATGTGAATGTGAGTCATATTCTCAAAAACTTATGACAAATTGACCTTTAGATGATTTTTATGAGATGATTCCAAAAATAATATTTATTTTTTAAAAATTATTTCTTAAATAATTATATTTTCACTTTGAAAATAAGAATATATATTTATTAGAAAATGTTGGGTTATTTCACAATAACAATTTTCAAACCCTTATAAAAATTAAATTTGAATACATAAATATTATTTTGTTAGTTATATTTCAAAAAATTATTTAATAATAATATTTTTAAAAATATTATTTATTTCAAAAAATCTATTATGTCAGCAAAAAATGTATTATTTAATGTTTTATATTACCCAAAAAACCAATTTTTTTATTGAATCAAAATAAAAATTATTGACAAAGTAAAAAAATAATAATAAGTAAATATAAGAATTATAATATTAAAATAATAATATAAATACTCATAATATTAGGGTTTTAAAACATATCTGTTTATTACACCAGCAAATTCTCAAAGGGTATGGTATGTGATTGTGTGGTTTTTATGGGGTGGTTCAACTTACAAAGTGTGGGTTATGATCTCGATAATCTTTAACATCTCCCATAAATTGTTTTTTTCATACTTTAGTGATTAGATGTAATCTTGGGATTGGTCAATGAAAACTCCTACTGTTGTTGTCTCCCTTAAAAGCTCTAATAAATGGGACTCATAGGGTACAACCAAACCGATCGAGGCTATCACTTACTTTGTCTATGTCAATTGTATTTATCAAAATACCATACGTATACTAATCATATGATCATTGATGATGGATATATTATCAAATAAAATGATTCATAATGTTCTGTTAAGTCATATAGAATATAATAAAACTAGGCAAGATCATTTGTTTTCTATAACCATAATAGGGTGTTTAATTCAATCAAATAGGGAATTTTATAAATAAAGGTATAGGTTCTTACAATCCTCCCACATTATAAATTTTACCATTGAAATTTTCATTTCACACACTAAAATTGATAATGGTAACTATGTTTCATCGCCACCTTAAGTTCCCATGTCACTTATTCAGACTTGTTTTTTTTTTCAATGCACTTTGACTTGACCCACATTCATATTTCATATAACATTATCTCTATGATATATATCTTCTCCAACTTTTCCTCATATGAAAGATCATTCTCTAGGAGTAACACTTCTAGATTCATCCCATGTAAGGGGTATAGTTTTTACTACCTCAAGAGGGATATAAGGAAATCATCATATACTTGAGATACTTTAGGAGGGAGATCTAATTGATATGTCAATGCTTTGACACGATCCAAGATCTTAGAGGGATCAATGTATCTTGGAATTAGTTTTTCCTTCTTCCCAAATCTCATAAATTTCTTCCATAGAGATATGATGAGTAATTCATTATCTTAAACTTCATAATCTAGTTCTTTTCGATGATAATCATCATATATCTTCTATCAACTCTGAGAAACAATGATGTGCTACTAAAAGGTCTTGACCATTTCCACCATTTCCTCGACCATTTCTGGACCCAACATTTTTCATTCACTAACTTCATCCCAGCATTACGTTGTCCTACATCTATTCCAATAAGGGTCTTAAAAGAGATCCATTTATATGCTTGAGAAGAAAATATTATCAAAAGAGAACTCAACTATAAGAAAATATTAATCCCACCCTTCTTTGAATTCCATAGAGAATTCTCTAAACATGTCATTGAGTGTTTCGATATTCCACTATGATTGGTCATTAGTATGAGGGTGATAAGATATGATGAGGTTTAACACAATATATAAATCATGTTGGAAACTCTTGTAGAACATGGTGGAAAATCATGTGACTTTATTTGATACAAATGATAATGATGTTCCATGGAACCTCGCAAATTCTCTAATGAATATACTTGTTAGTTGATCAAGTGATAATCCATCTAGAATTGAAACGAAGTGAGTATTATTTGTAAGATGATCAATAAAAAACCATACAAAATTATTTCCTCTTAAATTATTTATAAGACTAGTTACAAATTCCATTTTTATGCTTTTCCAATTACATATCGTTATGTGAAATGGTTGTATTATCCCCTTGTATTTTTCCCTTTAAACCATCCCTTTCTTACAGACAAGACACCTTGATGTATATTATACAGTATTATTCTTCATATTTCCCCACTAATATATCCCTATAAGATCATCATACATACGTTTTCTCCTTTGATGGATAAAGAAAGTTTAGAAAATTGCATCATATAATAGCTTCTTCTTTAACTTAGGATTTAATGGTACACATAGTCACGGCCCAAATCATACAACTCCGTCTCCAGTAAATATTAATTCTGAGGATTTATCATTTCTTATAACTTCCTCCTACTTCAATATTCAAACAATGTAGATTTGAGAATCCCTTATATTATAAGTAAGGGATGTTTGAACATTAATTTGTGAGTGGATTGATGATTTTCTTTCATTTATGATTCTTATTTCCATCCTTTTTCATTCTACAATGATCATATCCGTATAAATTCACATCAAGGATAAAGTTATTGAATCTCTTATACTTAGAGTGTCAACCATAGAATTTTTATTCCAATAATGGTATTGGGTGAACCATTAATAGTCCTTAATCCGCCTGAATCATATTGACTAGGGCATATTTATCTCGTTCTGAGTTAATATATTCTTTAGATTCTTATGATCCATAAATATTTCACACTTCTCCCCATAGAGATGATTCCATTATATTTTTAATAAATATATGTCATGACCCCCTCCCTTCAAGATTCCCCTTTTAAGCTGGTAATGGATAAATATAGATAATAACCCCACAAGTCCCACCTCTATTTGACCCTAGGTTGGCGACCAACACCAAGGGTAATGAAATATCACAACATTGGATTCATTACCCTATTTATAGTTACTATGATAGGGAGATAGGGTATATCAACCTCAAATAAACTCCAATAAATAAATATATAAAGGAATTCAAAATAATATCCTCATGAATATGTGAAGTAAAATTACTATAAAAATAATGAAAACCGCACATGTAAATACCAAAATAACAATAATAAAGTAGCGTCAGGGAAACATACCCAACATCAGAGCATGTAAAGTCCAGCATGGTCGAAAGAATTTACCTAGAAACCTATTTTTTATATTTAGGGTTAACATAAATGTATACTTAGTAAGAAAAGCCTAAGTTGCTCATTCAAAAGTGGGGGAATCATACTAATACCCCATTGAGAAAAACAGCAAAAACTCAAAAGCACCTAACAAGGTGTAGTATCCACCCCGACGTCACCAGGGCACACAAACCAAATTTCAGAAGTCAAGTAAAGTAATATAATATAAGAATGTTGATATTTAGGTACCTTATAACACTTCCCATAGGTTAACTACTCATACCTAATGGTTAACATCCCGACGCTATTATGCTCTTCCACATGACCAACTATCACAACCTGCCCGCATACACCTGCGCCTCATACCACATCATGTTTGAAAACACCTCATCCGAAACCACATAACGTCCTGGCCACAGACACTAGGGACACAAAACCACAACCTCATCTAGAAGACACCTGGGAAATTACACCATATCTCATCTTGAAGACCACTGGGAAGCACACCTCTCCATAGAAACCTATGCCTCACAAATACACCACAACTGACCTGAAGAGTCGTGGGCCATCGATGCATATAAGAGGGAGTACAGAAGCGAAAATAACTAGCCATACATCATCCCATTAGGATTATTGGAAGAAACACACCCCCACAACAATGGTGTTGTTTCACACGTAATTCTCAAAATGAGTGGGGAACACATAAAAATCACAAGGAAATAGAAGTATATATATAGGTACCAAACACTCATCCAATCCAATGGGATTTCAAAACAAAAAACCATCCCACATAAAACTACCCCTACAGCCAACCCTATATGCACATATCACCACAACTGACTATCACTTCCATATGTTGATAAATGAACACCACGTAACTATAAGAAACTACTCAAAACATACCCCCAACCAATTCATTTAACACTTTTTATTTCAGAATTATCAATTTATTTATTTATTTATTCCATCCCTACCCATGCTACTACCTAATATAGTACACCACATGTAACATCATAACTGACACAAACTTCACCAAGAGCCAGGAAACTTTGGGTGAAATTCTACATAAAGTTAAATCCATTCTTCTACAAAATTATTCATCCTAAACTATCCTACGAATCCCCACTACACAAAAATCCCCACATCCAACAAAACAAAAAAAATCATCCAACTTGTAGTACCACTGAACCGTCCCCTTTATTGAACACACATCTAACCACTGAAATAATAATTATTAAAAGACATTATTCCCTATCCTTCTTATCAATAAGAATACAACCAACACACCTCTTGAAACCACACCCGACATCTTTGATTTATTACAACACCACAATCAGTAACATAAACATAGTACAACCTGAAACTGCATCCCCACTACCCAACAACTGCCCCGATGCAGTCACACTACATAAAAGGTTCATCAATTTGTATATCACCCAATTTGTCAACCTAAGAATACATTACACCTCCCGTAACACCCCATAAATGAATAAAAAGGAAACATTACCAATGCAACAACCCCACTGCACATCCATACCACACCATACCCACAGATCCATCCCCATTGTCCACCAATTCACCCAAAACCTTGTTTCCAACCATAGCACCATACAACCCACACAAGGAACTAAAACTAAATAGAACCATACACAAAACACAACCAAACCTATAAAACATAGTATATTGATATTTTACCAACGTTGATATTTAATTCCACTTTTATAATTTAGGGGTGATCACATCACAAGTCTAATCAGGGTGCATTTATTTACATAATCAGTTGTACGTGAGTAACCAAATACTCATATTTTCATCAATTCGAAGAGGATAAAAAAAAAATTTAAATCCTCACTAGTGCACAAGAAAATACCACCAACAACCCTGCTTTTTAGAAGGATATTACTGATATTATTCACAATAGGGATCAATGATAACTAATAAAATAAATGATCATCATCAATATCACTTGATACCTCATTTAAATTTGTTAATTTAGTTTCAACCATACCCCCAAGAAGTCATCAGTACACCCACCCCACATGATACAAAATTAATGGAGAGATGAAGGAATTATTACATAAAAAAAGATGATCAACAACTCCTCCTAATCCCAAAAATAGGGGGTTGTGTGAGCAATATGAAATACTCTATGGAAAACTGAATAGACTTCTATAGTGTAGGAACTTGAATCCTTTAAGAATAAAGGTTCTGGGTGCACCATGTAAAAATGTACATTTTAATGGAGGATAGGATATCATCATAGCTAGATCTAGATCCAATATCAATGGAATGATATCGTTTCAAGTGACATTAAAGTTATATCATGGTAATGACTATGTGGTTTATCTATTTCGAAGTCCCGTAGCATTATGATATTAAATATATAATTAATATCCATTGAAATTCCTTTATAAATGATTAAATAATTCCACAAAATTGATTTACATCAAATAAAATGTAAGAGGGGATAAATGAAAAAGTGTAGGAAAACTGAAAATGACCCAATGATGGGTGATTCATTGACACGAGTCACTGACAGTGAGTCACTAATGCCTAAAACAACAATAGATTATCCACTAACACTGATCCACTAATGTGACTCAATATTAGAAATTCACCAATAGTATGGAACTAACATGACTCACCATTTCATGACTCGCTGATGTCTGACCTACCGATTACATGACCTACTAGCAGCTTGACCTACCGACGCCTCAAACTCCCGACGCCATGGCTCACCAATTCCAGAACTCATTGACCCCCAAACTATAGAAGCACTGAACTACTGATGCCTCAACCAAATGACACCTCGTCCCACCGATTTCCTGAATCACCGACTCCCCGACCTACTGATGCTGAGCTATAGACAATGACATACAAGCACTGAAAGACTAGAATTTTTGAATATAATGAAATTAACTGCTATTTCCTCCTAAAACTCACCAAACCCTAGATTTGGACAAGTTAATAAACCAGGGTTGTTTGGGAAGTTACATTAGATACCTATCATATAATTCTCAACATGAAAAATTTAACACCAAACCTAGATGAAAGAGTTATCCAAACAAACATCCCATAAGATACCACTCAAGGATAAACCACCCGATATTTTTCTTCAAATTACAGAGTATAAACTCAACACCAAAGAACAAATCCTCCCAATTATAAAATCCCAAACATCCATAAGATAACCCACATAAGAACCTACTATTTAGATACATGAATTAGAAAATTCTTTCCACCATGTTAGGATACTATCTGCTCTAGGCGGCATTAACTCACCCGCATGGGTTCAATATAATCCCTATTGTTGCATCTAAATTTATAATCAGGTATCCCCCTTTTCACGTTTCAATAATTATTCACACACTACATAAAAATGATGAATATTATCTCATAAAAAATAAGTTTCAAGAAAAATATCATAAGAAAAGAACAAAAGAAAAACACAAAACAACCCTGAGAACTGGGCATGCATCAACAACTTTCTCCCATGTACTATCCTTCAAGACACAATGCCACCACAAAATGAACAAAATGAATGATCTATCCCTGAAACCACTTCTTCAGAAAATCATAGATCTCCCCTGGCCGCTCGACGAATATTGGGACTCCCTCGATATCCAAGTCTCCCCAGTGAATGACATGATAGTAATTGTGAAGATACAGATGATGTTGGGAGACATGAAATACATCATGGATACTCTATAACTACAGTGGAAACACCGACTACTATCCCCCCTTACCATATTTTCACAAAACCTTAAAGAGTCTAACGAACCTGTGAGAAATCTCTCTCCCTCGGCTAAACCATCACTCCTCATGTCAAGGGGAATCTTTCAAGAACATGTAGTCCCCAACCTTGAACTCCAAGGGAATTCTCCAGTGATCCTCATATGAATTATTTCTATCATATTCTACATTAATACTTTCATGAAAAATCATTACCTTCTCGGTTGTACTCCACCACGTCCAGACCAAGAACAGTTGCCTCCCCATCTTATATCTAGTATAACGGTGAATGAGAGGACCTTCTGTATAATTCTTAAAACATAGCCTTGGAAATTGTAGAGTGACTACTATTGTTGTAAAAAACGATTCCAAGGGAAAATGCCTCACCCAATACCAACAAAAATCTAATATGCATTCTCGTAGAATACCCTCTGACATCTGGATGGTCCCCTCTTTCTGCCCATCTATCTGTGGGTGGAAAGTTGTGTTGAGGCGTAACTGAGTTCCAAAATCATGATTTAATTCCCACCAGACTCATGAGGTAAAACATGTATCCTAATCTAAGATGATGGACCTCAGAAATCCATGAAACCACCCCACATCACCCCCATTCTATCTTTCCAAGACATTTACTATGCCTGACTCTTTCATCGCTAATATGTTAGCTGATTTCATCAGTCTATCCACCACTATGCAGATAGTATCAAAATATCCCTGATTCTTGGGTTATCCTGTGAATAAATCAATTGGGATTTAATCCAACTTCCACTTCGGAAAATCTATAGGGTCCAAAAAACAACTTGGAACACAGTAAAATTCCTTCACTTGATGAAACACTATTTACTTTTCTATAAACTCTATCATTGCTCGTTTCATTAATGGCCACCGAAACTGATCTCTTGAGCCATGTTACATCTTGGAAACTCATGGGTGTATACCCAAGGGTGTGATATGAAACTCATCAATAAATAACTCACACATCTCTACTGGAAAAAATAGTGTCCCATTGAACAACATCTGATTCTGGCAATCCTCCAACCATCCCTCTGAAGAATCACCCCGATCAATGTGATCACGTTTCACCTCCACCTTCGAGTCCCCCCATTGAGACTCCACCACTTGATTCTTTATAGATGAATACCCCATAACCTAAAATAGAAAGCCTCTTCCACAATCCATTCTTACATCAATGTGAATTGTATCCAACTCCTTCCTCTCCCTCCAAGAATTCACATATTCCCAAACTACCTCAATCATTGAAATCCTACTCAAGAAATCTGCCACAACATTCTCCATTCCTAAGGTGTATGATATTCTGAATTCTTAGTCTTAATGAAACTCTATACACCACCCCTGTCAAAAATTTTAGATCTCACTGTTAAATGTTATACTTCAAGATCTTGTGACCCGTGAAGACCACAATGTTCTCCCCAAGGAGGTAATGCCACCACAACATTAGTGTAAACACAACCACTGCAAGCTCTATATCATGGGTGGGATAGTTATGATCAGGGGGGGACCAAACTAGTTATATGCATAGGATATCACTCCCAATTGCTCCATTATCACACACCCAAAGCCTGGACGGGATGTATTACAAAACACTTTGAACGTCACCCCACCCATTTGGAACTTGGGCACTGGAGAACTGAAAAACATCCCCTAAAGATAGCTAAAAGCTTCCTAACACTACTGAATCCATATAAAGGCCAAGTCATTTATGGTTAGAGCCATCAATAGATCTAGTAATCAAGAGAAAACGAGTACAAATATTTAGTAACTGCCTACCAGACTGGGAAAACTGCAAACCAATGTACATTATTGGGATCTTCAAAAAAGCTGCATCGACAATCAAAAAATCCACTACTACACCCTACTGAGACACCACATGTCCAAGGAAGTGGGCCTCCCATTTCCCAAAAATTCCATTAGGAAACATTTTTTTTGATGGTGGCCTCAAATAACTTCCAAGACAGTCCTAATATGCTTAGTATGATCATCCATTGACTTCATGTTTATTAGAATGTCATCGATGAATATGATGACAAACCAGTCTGAGAACTCACTAAATATGAAGATCATAAGTCCCATGAACATGGATGGTGCGTTTATAAAATAGAATGGAAAAACCATGATCTTCATGATCCCATACCTGCACTCGAAATAAGTCTTTGGGATGTCACCCTATTTCAAACTCCACTTGTGATGCCCAGACCACAAATCGATCTTGAAAACCATCTCTCTCCCCTAAACAAGTCGAAATGATCATCTATCCTTAGGAGAGGGTAACAGTTCTTTTCTATCACAAGATTCAACATCCGGTAGTCTATACATATCCTTAGACCACCATCTTCCTTCTTTGCAGCAAGACCAGATCACCACATGGCGTCACACTTGGACGGATAAATCCCTGCTTCATCAAATCATCATTTTGGGTCCCAAACTCCTGCATCTCAAAAGGATCTATCTAATAAGGATCAATTGAAATTGGACTACCAGCATGTTGTATGTATATCCCAAACTCAACATCACCTAGAGTGGGTTGTGTCACATCATCCTTAGGGAAAACATCCAAGAACACCTTGAGAACTAATAAAACCTACATCATCTCAGCATCCACTGATTTAACTAAAACCTCATCCATCGAGGAAATAAAAGGCTAAATAAACCTACTTCCCATAAAAAAACTATAATTTCAAACCAAAGAGACACATTGAGAATCCACATCTAAAAACAGGACACTCCTCAGGAAGAATTCTATGACATCATTAATGGAAAAAACCATTCAATACCGAGGATGAAATTGTATGGCTTCATCTGTAGAAAGAAGAGATCTGCACTACACTGATTCCGCCACAACATTAGTCTACATACATGAAAAACATCAAAAAAGTGAGTCATTCCTTTGACTGGTGTACTCAATTCAATGGACACATAATGTATCTCTATGACTATTCCCAAATCATGGGCTATAATTGGTGCAAAAATTGAGTTCTAAGCCCCTAAATCAAACAAGGAACAAACAAGACTACAGAACAAGCTGATCATACATTGAACGATATTTGACCCTGCTAAAACTACTACTTATACAACATAAAAATGAATATAACCTATTCCTCTACCCCTATTTTTTCAAACACCTCCCCCCATCATTCCCTTGTTGAGGTCTTAGAGGAACACACTAAGTTCGGCCTCCAACTGCTTGGCCTCCCCTTGGTAGAGCAGGATCCTACTGTCCATGAACTGAAGTAGCCTGGAAAACAACTACTTCTGAGGCGAGTGATGAAACATCCAAACTCTACAGTACTGAGCTATAATAGGTCACTTACTCCTAAGGTTCCTGTGACCTCCAAAATAGAAACACCTTGGACCCAATCCTATGGTAAAAGAACAAGGACCCGAAGGTAAAAACTAAAACTGTTGAGGTCGACTCCCCATTGGTATAATCCCCAATGGCCTTGGTGCCTATGACCTATAGTTGGAATCCTTTCCCTTGGTAAATCCATGTTGGATCCCCTCTCATGGTATACCTCTTCATGTGTTCATCATCACAACCACATCCACATTCTTCTATACCTCTAGGTACATCGTCAACGTTAAGGGAGTAACTCCATACTACAGTGAGGGATAAAGTGCCTCCTCCAAGCATATCACATGAGAATCCACATTTGGAAAGGGATTTGGAGCAATGAAAAGAGATTCTTGAACTTGACACCCAATTCTCATACAAGAATACTTTCTAGTTAAAGGGAGATAGCTCCTATCACTTCTCATCCTTCGTGGTTAATGAGAGTAATTCCCCTGAGAAAAAATTCTCAAAATTAACCCACATAACATCATCCTCCTTCATATCCCCTAGATACAAAGTCCACCACGGACGCGTAGATCCCCACATAAAAATTACTACTAATGGAACCCAATACTATGTCAGAGCTTGGATCTGGTTGAAGGTGATTACCATCTCCTCAAGTGAACTCTTTGTATCTGTATCTGAAATGATTCCTTCAAACATTATTATATTCTACTACTATAAATCAAAAATCTTCTTTGTACACTGATCATGATTCCCCATTCTTTTAACCCTAAATCAGTAGATTGGGTCTACCTACTGACCCTCCACTAATTTCACCACATGCAGACAACATCAAGGTGCCATAGCTGAAATGTAAACAAGGAAATCATATTCCCAAGTAGTATGTAATTTATTTAGTAATCATTTTAAATTATTAATATATAATTTCACCAAAAATACCATATTAAAAAAGAATACTAGTCAGCATGATTCATGTACCTGCTAGGGTCTCTACCCCCCAAAACTATGTATCATCACTTGGTTGTTCGGTAAGCTCAGAGTCCTTTCATCATATCACAAGGGGCCCTAAAATCTAATGTCCTACCCAATCATCCCTGGTCATTATCACACATCAAGATCACAAAACACTCCCAACCTACCATCTCATGTAATCCTCATTGATCCTAACTCTAAAATCCATCATATCTCTCAAGAATCAGCCCCATTGATATGATTATTTCATGACCCTCCCTCCAATATGTCCCTCCTGTGTTGTAAATGGAGAAAGATAGATAACAACAACTGATTCCCACCTCTAGTAGGCCTTGCGGTGGCGACCACCACCAAGGGTATTGAAATCTTACAGCATGGGAGGATTTAACCTTTTAATAATAACCATTATAGGTAGAAAAGATATATCAACCTCATATAAATAAAAGAAATAAAAATATAAAGGAAACCAAAATACATCTGACATGTATGTTTAATGTAAAACTGCTAGAAAAATAATTAAAACCTCCCAGGTAAATACCAAACGCATAAAAACTACGTAGTGATGCGACAACTGTCCAAATGTCCAAGATAGTAAGGTCCATCATTGTCTACAAAATATCCCAAGAAACATGAAAATTGTTTATATACATAGGGTGATCATACAAGTATACTCATTTGGAAAAGTCAAAATCACTCGTGTACAATTGGAGAAATCGTACTAATACTCCAGTGAGAAAAACAAAAAAACTCAAATATCCCTAAAAATGTATATTATCCACCCAAACCACACCATGGAAACCACAAAAATAAATTCATGTAAAGTAATATAATGTAAGCATGTTGATATTTGGGTACCCCAACCCACTTTCCACTAGTTAACTTCTCATCCCCAAATACAAACATCTTTACGCTACCACGATCTTCAACGTGACCAAGTTTAACAACCGGACCACATACACCTAGCACTCATACCACATCCCTCCTGCAAAAATAAGGGCAACAACCACATCACATCTTGCCTGCAGACACCTTGATCACAAACCCAAACCTTATCTTGAAGACACCTGGGAAGTATTCCTCGCCCACAGACACTCGACCCATACAATCTCACCAAAACATAGTAAAAGGGTCTTGGGCCACCAATGCCTAGAAGAGGGTGTAGAGAAGAGACAATAACCATCCATCCATCCTTGGATACGAATGTTGAAAAAACACCCTCCCCCTATAACAACGCGATTGTTCACCATGTAGTGGTCAACACAGGACAGGTGAGAATATAAATCACAAGAAACTATAATTTCATATATATATATATATATAACATACACTCAACCCATCCTATAGGTTTTAAAAAAAACGATCCCACACAAAACTTATCTTATTACCAAATCTACAAGCATTAATCACCACAAATAGTTGTCACATTCATACGTCGATAAATGAACATCACTTAAATACAAGACACAACTTGAAATATACCCCCATCCAATTCAATTAACCCCTTTTCAATCTGCATTATCAATTTATTTATTCCATCCATAACCACTCTAATGCGAAATATAGAACATCATAGCTGACATAATAACCCACACAATCTTCGCCAACACCTTGGAAACTCCATGAAAATGGAACACGCAGTGTGACGCTATCATTATTCAAAATTACCCCTCATAAATAATCTTATATAGTCCAACAACATGAAATGAACCACATCTATCCAAACAAAAAAACTCAACCACCTTACAGTCCCACTGCACATTCCCCTTTCTTAAACACCCATCCGACCACTACCATCATCATTCTGAAATATCATGTCACCCTTTACATCCTCTCAACCAGTAAATCCCCAACTCATCTCATCACAACCAAACTTGGAAGCCTCGGTGTATAACAATACCAAACCCTGCAACAGAAACATAGCACAACCCTAAATTGCCACCCCGATGCCCAATCACTTCCTAGATACAGTACCACTAAATAAAAAGATCATCCATTCCACAATCAACCAATCTCCCAACCAAATGATCCACTACACCTACAATACCACCCCATACATGAAACCCATACCTAGCATCACCAACACCACAACCCCGCTACACAACCATACCACACCATACCCACAGACCCAACCACCTTTTCTGCCCCTACACTGAAACAATGCTTTCATCTAACACACCATTAAACACACACAAGGCACTAAAAATGACCATAACCATACCCAACACACATCCACAAATATCAAATAGTGTTTATTTAGATTTGACCAATTATTTTCATTAATTATACTTTCATAATTTATGGGTGATCATAAGAAAGTTTTAATCCGGGAGAATATATTTATATTACTATGTGTACATGATCAACTAGATTATCATATTTTCATCCATTCAATAGAGGATCAATAATAGGAATGAATCATCACCAGTACGCATGCAAATACCACCAATGTCCATGATTTCAAACGGATACTACCTATATGATTCAAAACATGGATCAACCATAATAGATAAAACAAAAAATCAACATAACACCCATCATTTATCATTGTTTAATTGGTTTCAACCATACTCACAAGAATACATCACTACACTCACCCCACATAATACACAATAGAAATAGAAATGAATTAATTATTACATGAAAAAATAGTGGATCATAAACTCCTCTTAATGACAAAAATATGGGGTCATACGGGCAGAAGTAATGAATCCAAGGAAAACTAAACACACTACTATATCAGAGGTCCACAATTCCTCATCAAAGAAAGGTTCTCGGAACACAAATATAAATTGGATGGATTCAACCAAGGGGGTATCTCGGATTAGGAAGATCCAAATCCAATATCAATAAAAGGAAAGAGATTCATGGTCCATTAAAGTAGCATATTAGTCAAGACCATGCAGGTTGACTATTTAAAAGTAATCAGAGTGTTTAGATATTAAATATAAATTTTATATACTCTAAAACACCATTATAAATTTTCAAACATTGATTTAAATTCGATTTATTTCAAATAAAACATAAGAGGGCATAAACTAGAACAAGTGGGAAAAACTAGAAACGAGTCACCGATCGGTGAGTCACCGACATGAGTCTCCATCAATGAGTCAGAAAAGCCTATCCCACCAACAAATGATCCACCAAAGATGATCCACCAATGAAACTCAAAGAAAGTGATTCCCTGATGTGACTATCTAACCCATGACCTAGCGATGTTGTGACCTACCGTTGCCTCAACCTACCGATGCTTAGACCTACCGACATACCAACTCACTAATTCCCTAACCTACCGATGCTCCGACCAATGGACACCTTGACCTACCGACGACTCAACCTACCAGTACCTCAAACTATCAATAACTTGACTCCCCAGTGCCCCGACCTAGCAACACTTATCTACCGACATTAAAAAAACTGGAATTTTTTAAAACTCTTGGAATGAGCTACAGTTTCCTCATAGAACTCCAGAGACACTGGAGATTGGAAAATTGATGGATCGGGGAGGTCTTGGCTATTAAATGAAATCACTACATCCAAATAAAAATAATTTGTTTGCTAGTTTTCTTCATGAATTTTCAATTGCCTTGAGGCATAGGCTATCACGTTTTTATTCTAAATTAGTACACAACTCAATCCCATATCCAAATATTTGTTGTATACCATGAAATGTTCCCCACTCATGGGTGGTGTAAGTACATGAATATTGATATGACTCTTTTTAAACTCCCCAAATCTTTCATCAGATTCATTATTCAAAACAAACATAACACCATTACAAGGTATTATGGTTAGAGTGTTTGACAATCATGAAAACATTCTTACAAAATTATGGATATTACCCAATCAGTGAAAGGATACTATTTATATCTATCACATATATTGCACTCAATCATCCATTAGTTTTCTCTATCTTTGATGGGTCCACATATATCACATTTATTGTTATGATATTCCCTAATAACGATACTTCCTTCAACCAGAACTCACGTTTTCTATAATTTTAATTAAGATTATCTATTCATAAGGACTTTTGTGTAGTTCTCATATACTCAAAATGTTCTACCATGCTTTTGGAGTATATTATTTTATAATATATAATGTCTAGAATAAATTTTCCTAGTTAGTATCTAAATACACTATCTATCATGTACATAAATATTTTTGGGGTCATGATTCCAAATGGAATTACTATGAACTCATAATTCCCATAACATGAAAAAAAATTTGTCTTAGGGTTATCCTCATTTTTCACCCTTACATGATAATACCCTAATTGATGATCCACCATAGAGAAGTATTCAGATACACATTTTTGATTGACTAAGACATCAATCCAAGGAATAATATACTATTTATTTATTATATCCATATTTAGATCACGATAATCAATGAAAAGGTTCATCAACCCATCCTTCTTCTTGAGGATCATGGTTGCTGGCCTACAAGGTTAAGCCCTTGTGCATTTGAACCCTTTATCCATATTTTTTTTGTAGTTGTTTTTTCCATTACTCAAGTTCCACAACATTCATTTTATATGGATTCTTGGATATTGGAAGAACCCAATGTATAATATTGATTAAAATTACAACCTCTTGGCTAGGAGGAAGACCATACAATTATTTAAGAAACACACTAGTTTATTCCCTGACAATGGGAATGTCTTTAAGGATAGTAAATTCTTTAGACTCAATCATTTTATCTAGATATACTTTACTCATAGTTACTCAATATCAATGATTTATAAATTGGTGGTAAAAACGATTCATCCCCCTCCATGAATCTGTATTGAATCGAAGGAAAATTAATGATACAAATATTGATCTAATTCTCATAGAAATATATGATGGATCGATATAAGGAATGCCAATACAAACACATAATTTTCATAGATTACACTAAAGGAAGTATCACATTGTTTTCTAGGAAGTAGACACCTATAATTTTTATGGGGGTGTTATATAAATGAGATAATATAATTTCCCCATTTTCAATTTTCACAAATAGCTCTAATTCCATGATTTGTGGTGATGTTTGAAAAGTTCTAATATTCTTGTGTAATATAAAAGATTGAATAGAACCATAATAAATAAACTGATGGCTATTATTGAATGAATAACTAGCAAACATGTCACCAATTCATTTTCGGGATCCACCTCAGCATTTGTAATGAAATAAGCCATCCCTTGATTCCAAGGATGTTGTGGTGCTGATTTTATCAAACCACCCCATGTTTAGTGCATTGGTTTGAAAATTTCCCTCTTCCATGCATTTGAATAACTGGAAAAAATGATGATGTTTGACTGGATCATTATTATCTTTGATTACATTGGTTTATTTCTACCATCAATATTCTCCATCTTGGTTCCCTTACTTCTTACACCCAAATCATTCCTACCTCCACTTCAATTAATTTCTAGGGTGCATCTTTCCACAGTTTTGATAAGTGGGATGTTGATATTCCTTTCCACCATTATATTTATCCATTTAACCACTATAAATAATCATTACATTCCAGTTATCATCCCCATGATACCCATGATGTGGGTGGATCATTATTTCATCTTTATGGGAACATAATACAATTTCTTAGAACAATAAAAGAAATGAATCTCCACGGATTTGATAGAAACAGATTTGACTCACTAATGAAATAGTCAAATTTTCATTCTTCGGTATTGAAATGGAGATAATAATATCATGAAATCCTTGTGATGTTTTTCCTGCATGCCACGATGGATTAATCATCTTTCTTCATGAGTGAAAGGAAATCCCTTTTCATTTTAAACTGATGATTGAGAGGAAATTTTTTTTAAAATAAATTTTATGAAATTCCTTCCACCCCATATATTTAATCTCTTAATTTGGATTCATATTCTTGACAAATTTCTACCACTGATCAGCTTCTCCCTCTACATGATAAAATAGATATCATGCCCTTCTCATGTTCATAACATTAATGTATAGATAAGATCTTTCTAATGGAGTTATCCGATTACTTTGAGATTAAGGGATCGAATGATCCATTGAATTTTGGAGGTGTTTGTTCACATAAATATCTCAATTTCGGCTTGTTATTTCATAGGGGGATTTAGGTGTTCCTCATGATTCAGGTTTCTATGCAAAACCTTAGTCATCTAAGAGATTATTATCACAAAGTTCATGATTTCTACTCACATCACATCTCGAAACTTAATTGAGAAATCATCACATTTCCCTCCACAAATGTTTTTTACTTGATTCCTCTTATTTAAGGCCACTGGATAGAATAATGGGAAATTAGAGATGTGTACATATAAATTAATATAAATTTTAATTGGAATCTAGTAATAGTAAAAGGATAACTTATATATTATTAGTATTTTTTAATATATATGCATTTATTGGATTCAATATACATTATTGGTGATAGGTTTCCAATCAAAAACTTTTATCAAATTTTTTATTCCCATAATTTTCCTTCATAATGTGAATGTGAATTTGCCAAATAATATACCCCAGGAGTATCAAACCAGGTAGTAGCATGGTCTGCTATTGTGTACCAATTCCATGTTGAGTCAAGCTCATTTTAGTGCTTTTGGGTGTTACCCCTATGTAAATCTTTTCCAGAGCCACATCCACTTGTATTATCCATACATTGACATATTTTCATGGAAACCACTTTTAATATACATAAAAAAATATAGGGATTTATTATTATATTAAGTCTTATAAATAATTATTTCAATATTGTTTTATAATCCTAATACTATAAATAACAATTCATTCCCCTGATACCAACCCAGAAAAACCCTTTTTTGTTACACATTAATTCATGATTTATTACCAAAAGGTACACATAATAAAACCCATATGATGAAGAATTATAGTGACTTTGGGTAATAAGAGACATTACATTACAACACAAAATATGGGTTACATTGGTATTGTTTAAATGTTCCATAACACTCTCATTATATTCCATCGTACTTAAGAATTTCATGGGATAGTTAGGTGACATACATACGAATTGGGTGAGCTATAAAATATAATTTGTGAATAATCAAAGAATAACATGAAGAAATTATTACATTTTAAGTAATAGGCATTTAAATGGGACATAAAAAGGGTGAGAATCATATTCATGAAAAAAGAGGCATGATATCGCATGATATCATAATGGATACATGGGAAATGTCGAAACCACTTCAAAAATGATACCATAAACACAAGTTAAGGCTAACTGAAATAAATTGTAACATGGTAGAAAAATTACAAAGATTTATTAGGTTCACTCACTTATATTTTTAATGATGTATCCTATGTCTAAAAAATTACTCAATAAACTAGATAACCATAAAATTCTGGGTGCACCCGTCTCTTTCTTGTTATGTACATGCGTGAGTGTGCCACATATATCAATAAAAATACTACCATGTTCCATCACATTTAATGACATGATCAAGGAGAGTAGGATAAGTAAATTTAATTACACAATAAAAGGATTATATTTATTTCTAGGTTAATACCCTTGAGTGGAAGTAGAAATGGTATTCACAATTCAAAGGTTTAACATGAAAAATCGAAGTAAAATGTTAGCAGCATTACAACAGTGCATAAAGATTCAAAAAATGGTTCAATGAGAGATAAATGGTCCTATAATAATTTATACATATAGTAGATAGTAATAAGGATATTAAAAACATATACCAACATTGGAAATTGAAAATAAAATTCCAAAAATGATAAAGATTCTTTAATAAATAGGATAAGAAAAGGAACCCTTACCTTGAGAGGGTGATTCCAAAACATTGTGAGGAGATTCTTGAGAAATTGGGGGGATAATTGGGAGGACTATATTGATGTATGTGAAGAGTAAGTATGTGATCAATAGTTTTCTGGATAAATATGAATAGGATCATTGGTGAGTTTATATTGGAAAAGGGAGGGGTGTTATTTATTATTCCCAAACATAGCTTTTGGACTGTACATAATAATGTAATCAAAGAATCAAAAAATACAATAGATTTTTGCCCATGAATTCTATAAAATGGGATTTTTCATTATTTTATATGTTCAAGGGTTAAATTCCACATAATATAACCTGTGGTGATGTGGAAGTGAGTCATGTTCTTAAATAAATTATTTAAATATCTTAAACTATAATATAGGTTTTGGAGGATTCATAAAGGCTTTATAAAATTTATGAAATATCATAAAATTAATATTTTTTTAAAAAATATCTTATATTTCTTCATTTAAATCCTTCTTTTAATTAAATAAATTACTTTTTGTTCCTTATAATTTCATAATGCACATCGTATATTTATACCTTATCTAATTTGGACCCAAAAATTCGATAGACTCAGAAAATTATGAAAAATTCCATATTTTAGAATTTCATCATTCTGATTCTAAAAATAGTATTTATTTTTAAAAATAATTTTCAATATTTTTGAATTTTTAAATTTAGAACAGTAAGACACATTTTTTGTGAAATGAATGGGTTTTTATAGTAATAGTTTCTAAAACCTTATAAGGATTACATTTGACTTCATAAAAATTATATTTCCATTTATAATTAATAAATATTATTTAATAATAATATTTTATTAAAATAATATTTATTAAAAAATATCCATTAATTCATCAAAAGGAGAGTCTAATTTGAAATTTTATGTTAATTGAAAGTATAATTTTGTAATCAAAATAAAAATCATGTATAAAGTAAATATAATAATAATTAAATATAACCATTATTAAATTAAATATAAAATATAAAAATCCATATTTTTATGGTCCTGATACATAGCCATTAATTACACCATAAAACACCCTATGTTTAAGGTGTGTGATGGTGGTATTTTAATGGGGTGGATCATTGTATAAGGTTTTGGTCATGATCTGAATGTGCTTCAAATTCTCCTGTAAAACGTTTTCCTCTTACATTAGTTACTCATTATCTACATGGTATTAGTAAAGGTAGAATCCCAATGATGTTACCTCCTTCTAATGTCTGATAAATGGGATTTATAGGGTACAATCCTACTAGTTGATGCCTTCATTTCCATTATCCTTGTCAATTAGATTTACTAAAATACTATATTTATACTAATAATATGATCAAGTTTAAATGGTATATTATCAACAATAATGATGATTAATTTTCATTTAAATATGAAAACATATAATAAATCCAATGAAGTGCACAGGTTTTCAATGTCCATAATATGGAATTTAATTCAATCACAAAGGGACTTTTATTTTTAAAAGTTTTGGTCACTACTAGGACCAAAAAATTCACATGATATTTCATCAGTGCATGGTTTGTATATAGTCCACAGGGTTATTATGTGAGATGTATGGTTAATATTTGACATAAAATTCTTCTGAATTTCCATTTCTTTACTAAATCCTCTTTAGTACATAAATGTTAATCCACAAAGTACTGGTCTTATGTGAGTCACAACACAGTCTGTGATCTAAAATTACTTTCACTAATAAATATTGAACTCACCGATTGAAAATTAATGGGGAAAAATTGATTTATAAATAGGAGACATTTTTTTGAAGGAACATAAGAAATTTATATGATCCACCTTTCTTCCCCATAATTTTCAATTCTTTCTTCAAATAAGAATATATTATAATGGTTAATGTTTTTAATTTTTGAAAAGTGTCGTGCATCCTCCTGATGAATATAAAAATATGAACGCAATATTTAAAACATTGTTATAATATAAAAAGGAAATTATTTTTCCAAAAAAAACTACAAACTATTATTTATCAGATTCTAAAAACTCGATAGTGTTGAAACGATGTGCGATGTATGGGATTTATGCACTCTCTAAGGCTAATCGATTTCAAATATACCCAAAACCCACTATATGATCAAAAATAGGTGATTCAAGTCTCACTTCACATCCTCTATGTGACCCAAAAGTGATACACTGGGGGCTACTATGAACCTCCACTATGATGTGGAGGTGGTTATTTGGGGTCCTCTATAGAGGTCTTTCAGGAGTTCCAAAATTTTTACATCCTTGTTATGAATTTAGAATGTGGTGTCAAACATCCATCTTAGTCAAATATTTATATAAATACATTCTCCCATGTTACCTATATATACCTAGAATCCTCCTTATAATATAAATCATTGATCAATAATGATCACAGACCAATCTCTAGGATCCTTTTTGTATAATATTTGGAGAAATTCCTATCGGTAGTCCCAATGTAAAACACCATAAAGATAAATTTTCAAAATATTTTTGATGAATATCCTTCATGAAACACTTATGTGATGAATCTAATTCATGAGATATACTTCATGAAAGGACCCTAATAACATAGTTCATAGAGAGAAACTTCCTGTAAAAACATTCATGAAATTTCCTTAAAACCGCACCCTACACACCCGAAATATTTATTTAGAGAGAACTCATTCTAGCCACACCATATGGAATATAAGGATTCCATTAACTAATTATAAAAGGATTTTACAAGTGTATCATTTTAATATTCTAGGGAAACCTTTTATTGCATTAATGTGAGGGTAAATAGGCCACTCTTAGTTCATATCTGGTAACTAATTCATCTACTTAGGTCTCATTAATTCAAAGGTCCTTTGTAGCTCCCTTTCATTAATGTGAAAACCTTCAAATGAAATATTTATACCTATCCAATAACAACATAACCTTTATTATAAAATCATCTTATGCACTATATCAACCTTACTAAATCATGTATTGCCTTCATAAAATAAGGACAATTGTTATCCCATATAGGTAGGACCATCATGGTAATGCAAATTGTGAATTCCCTAGATAATGGGGTTCCCCTCATGATGACTTTAGATATGTCCCTTTTGGATAAATATGCTCATTTCGGCTCCAAATTCAAATAAATGATCATCATTCCACTTTGATTCCTTATGTGGTGTAATCCCCACCCATGTTCCCATTGATGATTCCTTCACCTTGAATCATCAATGATATGGGGATATGAACATTAGGGGAACATATAATGCATAAGATATACTCATGATCCCCACTTCCCATGTACCATCATAGAAATACCAAATTGGTAATCCCCAACACACTATTATGATTACATATTCTTCATCAAATCTCACTCAAAGCGCTATATTCACCAGAATCTATATTCTTTCATAGGGACATATTGAAAAAGACTCACTTTCCAAGGATACATTAGTGTATGTGTCCTGCTTAATTAATTTTTTCCCTACATTTATGGAATTAAAATCATATCCTCATGATGTGAAACTACACAAAAACATCCTGACAACATGATGTTAACCTGCACAGTGTGTTCTAATCACTTGACCTAATATTCTGAACCTTGAACAATGTGAATTTTATTCATATTTTCTTGAAATATACATTGGAAGCCTATTTGAGGTTCAATTATAACATCAAAACTGTATCTCCACTGGGTCATAATCCTTATGGAACTCAACATCTAAACCATATCTTCGTTGGTCCATACACCATATGTAACCCGACATGTAGATCCATCTCTTCATCATGCCATACTATTGTAGAAATCTTGTCCCCCCGACATAGAGGGATATATTTTCACCATGAATCTATACATAATTCTCATTTGGGTATATTCTCTATGAATAATCCTAATTTATCCATATTCCCCTTGAGGTTAGTCCTAAAGGGACACTAGTTCATAATTCTCATGCCATCTAATACTAGGGACCATTTCCATAGTGTCTAAATGGTCATTGATGATGTACATAAAATTCACTATGACAGTCCCTTATAAGAAACATTAAAATGCATGTTTAGCTCCATTAAGTAACCCTAAACTATATGAATTATGATTATATTTATTAGGATATGTTTGAATCACCTCTTATGGGACCGATCTCAACATAAAAAAACCTATCGTCTCCTGGGATAGTGATAAACTCCAAAGTCAAAAACTATAAAATGTTAAAGCAGATCAGTGTAACTAATTAATAATTATAATATTTGTAGGGTTTGATTTATATAAATGTTTCCATTCATGAAAAAACCTTGATATATAATAATTTCACAACAATACATGTCCGAGATCAATCTCTATCACATGGGTAACTAGTTTCGTATTAGGATTTGGTAAGGATTCACGAAATTCATCTTAAATCTATATTATAGTCTCGTAATATGACTTAATTCCCCCTCAAAAAGGGTGTATGACATCTAAATTCCATCTTCTTGAATAGCACACATCCCAATGTGTCATTGGATAATTTCTAGTATCTTTCTACATTTTTAATATTAATCCACACTAACATAAAATGTCATGACAGTGTCACATCATAGTTTCGATATAAAATAATGATAAAATAGGATATCTTAAATGAATGTATTTTAATAAAACCATAAATTATTTTTTTAGAAATGGGTATTTATTTATGCAATTCAAAGATAAATTTTTAATAATCTTGCAAACAATCATATAATGATATTTTTTTGAATTAGATTACAAAATCCATAAAAATAAAATTTTATTTAATTGATCACCTTCTATCACTTAAGTTAAAATACAACTATAGTTCAAAGCATTTTTATATCCATAATCATGTTTATTACAATTAATGAGGAGTTATAATAAAATATTTTTTCATGACATAGCCAAATTATCATTAAGAGAAGTTTACCGAGCATACATTTTGTAAACTGAAGGATGTTTTTATGAAAATATAACTATAATATTTTTTGATCAAGGATTCTACTCAATAGACTAAGGAATTATGACTTAATCTTATTGTATAGAATAAATCCTACCTATATAAGATTTAATAATTTAAAAATCCCTCTATATGGATTATTAGAAGGGGGATATGGATACATTCCATTATAATATTTTAAAAAATGAGTCTCTTAACTCCAATAGTGATGGAAATTGAGATTTGATAAAATAGTGGCAGATATAATTAGAAAATTAAGTATGTCATAATTAGTACTCAAGATAAAGTACTAAACTATAATTTTATTTTTGTAGATAATGGATATCAATATAATGAATAAACTATCATTGGAATTGATTCTATATATATAAAATAACCATTCTGGTTTAATCATTTATGAGGGGTACAATAATTTACTCATATTATCATGATAAGATATCATGTTTTATGTAATAGAAAACCTAAAACCTACTGATCCTATATAAAAATAATCCAATGTGGATGTGAAATATGTCTATTAAAAACACATGGATAATTCATTGAATATTCAATAAATTATGCTATCATTAATTTTTTTGTGAGATGAAAAATAAATATTAAGAAAAAGTTTTATTATCCATGTTATGTCATCTATAAAATATTATCCAATGGAAATGTAGGAATGTTTTTTATGAAATACTCAATTAACTCTTCACATCCATGTTAGGATAAGGAGAACCTACTAGAGATCATGTGCTCAAGATGATAGAATACATTGATAATTTTGAGAATTTGGGATTCAAGATTCCTTGAGTTATTTCTATAAAATATTAATCTCATTTTTTCTATCTATATTTGGGGGATTTATTGAGAAATTTAATTTAAAAAATATGTAGAAGTATCTTTCAGATTACAAAAAGATAATCCACCAAGATAATAAATATATGATGAAATAAAAATCATCATTCCATATGGGGGATATAATAAAAGGATGATAAAAAAATTCCTAAGTAAGGATCTAAGGTAAAGGTGCATTTGAGTCTTCTTTCCATGAAATTCATGATATAGAGGTAAGCTATTTTGAAGGAAAAATTTTGTTTTGAACATGGAAAAAGGGAACTAGAAGATGAAATTTACCCCAAAAAAGAAGAATGGAGAAACATTAGGTGTATTTTTTTTATCAAATTTAATCTTTCATTCTCTACTAATTGGGTATTTTATATAGCTTTAGACTCACACATTGGTATGAAAAATGTAGTCCATGAAGATTATGAACGATTATAAAAGGTTATGTGGATATTTGAGTGACTAATGGAGTGATAATAGCTTCACTAGATGTAGTATACTCTCATGTCACATTTCCATTGATAAGTTTAGTAACCCAAGACACCTTAATGGTGGTGAATCTGGGGGTTAATATATTTTAACCATTTCATAGTACTACATCCCTTTGGATCTTCTTCCCATGATAGAAGGAACACGAATCAACCTATATCTTTCTTCAATAAATCTATATCAAGATTCTCACACATGTAAAAAATTTAAAATATATGAGATCACATATTTTAATTGATTTACCCACACTATTATACATCCTTGGATCAGACACTCATCATTTAGTTGGGGAGCTAGTAATATAAATATAAATCACTATTTGGTAGAAATAATGTTTAGGTAAGTTCACTGATAACCAAATATCATTAGTGACACAATATTTTTGTATAATATAACTACCTCCCAAGGAATACATCGTATAGAATGGTTTATATAAGATCACTTCTCAATAAGGGTCACCCCTTCTTCTCTTATACGCACTAATTTAGTGAATCTATCAGTTTATATATTGTTATATCTCTTCATAGTTTATTGAAATGAATGTCACTCCATCATTAATAATTTAACTTTACATTATAATTTATTTTGAGATGCTATAATGTAATCCAAGTACTAATTCAGATTCCATGACCATATATGACCAACTCTTACTTTTAAGTTATAAATCCTTTTTATTTATATAATTAATACACAACACCAAACAATACAACATGGATATAATAATTCTAGTACACGAATTATCATCAAGTTTGTTCTATCTTCTTAACAACTATAGATCATATATATGCATAATATTTTATAAATTTTATCCTCATAGTTATGAAAAAACCATCTTCATATTCTAATATTTATTTTCCATTTACACTGTTTTATAGAAATTAAATCAATCTAAATCCTATATTAAACAAAATTCCATCTTTTTTTCTTTGTTTTTGTCCTCCCTATGAATTAAAAATTCCATATTATTAAATATTCATTTCCCTCTGTATATTTTATATCAATGTAAAAAGAATCATAGTGGATTTTTCTATATCCAGGGAATGTGAAATTTTAATTCAGAACAAATAATTACCGTTCAAATTCCAACTTTACCAACTTCAATTTTAGTTTTTAGATATTCTCCTATCATATATCTTCAGTTTAGTAAAACGTAAGATGTTATTTAATGTCATAATAACTACCAAAAAATTAAGGTTATTCAAATTCATCTGTTTAGCTCAGATCTCCCAGTACTCCCTCAATCATGGGATGAATTGTATAGTCATGATTTCATATGTCGGTATTTATTTCAAGAAATCATAAATTCTTGATGTGTCATGAAATATAAAAAAATGATCATTGAATATAGCTATTCTTCACAATAACACGGTACAAAATCCCATGAAACAAACCTCCAACTTCATGGTTTTTATCTATATATACAACACATATATAAGCTACATTGAAATATATAGAAGGCCATCAAAACATTCCATGATGGTTTCTATTTAACATCCTACAACTATCATTTTTGTTGTTGTGTGACATAATCCATTACAATATTCATACTTTAGGATTAAATTTTCATATCCCAGTAGTATTTTTATGCAAGTTTTTCCTAAAAAATATCTATCCCTAGGAATGGAATAAAATATATTCCATGAAAAAAAACATTATATCGGAAAAAATCACTAAATTATTCCCAAAACATTTATTGAATATGATATATGTGTTACAATGTTTTATTTAAAGCACTTGTTGTACTAAAATTATTTTATACATCCTTTTTTTCATGGAAATTTGATTCTCTATGTGAACATATCCATTATAAAATAACTAAAACAAAACTAAATAGTTTTGTGGTATGGTGTTTGTGTATCACTATATGAAATAATTCCAGATGATACTTTCTTGTTTTTCCAAACATCCATATCCTTTATGTTTTAACTAGTCTTAACCATAGTGACTCATCATAGATTTTTAAATGTAAATTACACAACTATTTTTCTCATAGGATTTTGGAATACACTGAGATGTATCTCCATTATTCATACTAAATCTCCATTAAAACCCGAATATCATGAATCCGAGAATAATAACAACTTATAGATAATGCAATTTCTCACAAATTCAATGATATTATATAGATACAATATTCAGCATCTTTCACCACTAACATTATCTAACTCTAATTATAATCAAATTCAACTTTTATTTCCATAATCTCCACCATAAATAATTATTAACACCTTTAGTGACTCTATTCTCTCATCATTCTATTTATAGGACTTTCCTTCAACATCCCTCAATGATTTCAGAAATTTCCACACAAAACTACATGGTTTTTATATTAAGGATTTTAGTTTTAAATAACCATTTTTATGTTCCAAGGGGAACTAAAAACATTATTTCTAGGTCATGTTTGTATAGATTACATTAATTTCATGTTTATAAATAAAATTTGATTATTTTATAATGATAACATATGTAATGGTATATGTTTTTAAATAATTTTGTATGCATACTAGTATTTTAAGAACAAATATTGGAATCCAATAATGAATCAAATTCACATGAATCATTTTACACCTTGTTGTGGCATCCTCAAAATGGTTATGAAAACAAAAATTATTTGAAAAAATTATATAAATTTTATATTTAGAACCATTTAAGTTAAAAAAAAAATATATATTTCATGATATAAAAAATAAATGGAAACTAAATTACTTTTATGTGGAAATGTTAAGAGAGCTGTAAAGAGTATGTAATTAGTTCCCTGAGATTTATATATATCATGTTAAAAAGAGTATATTGGTTTATTCTCATGAATCATTACATTTAGTGAATCATTTTTGCAGATATGGAAATATATACTTGATGAGGAATAGGTTATATTACTTTGAGATAATTAATGAATATAAACATTTAGTATATATCCATATTAGTAATAATTTAATGAAATTTCTCCAAAAATGATATGGAGAATATCATTACCAAAAAATCACTGATTAACTAAAATAGTTTGGGATTTTATTTCATCCCACTCTTCCTTATACAACTTAGTTGAATGGTGTTTGTGAAAAGAGGAATAAAACCATGGTATACATGGTGATATCAATGATGATTCTTACAAATATTTAATTATCATTTTAGGGATATTCATTACAAATAGTCACAAACACAATGAACAAGGTTCCAATTAAAATAGAAAATGGGATCCTGTATGAGTTATGTTATGTGAATAAAGTTTTATTAAAAAATATAAATATAGGTATATAAAGTAATTTTAAGTCCAATCCTATAAATAAGTATTCCTCATGAATCATAAAGATTATCTTTGTAGGATATCCTTAAGATATAAGATTTTTTTTTCATAGATCCCTGAAAAATAAAAAGACATTATATTAAGTATTTCATTGTTTTTGGAATGGGGTGACATATCCAAAATAGATAGTTTAGGGAACATACACTTTAAAAAAATCTATGATCAATAAATATATGATTTTGTATATGAAGAAAAATGTTAACATCCAATTGAAGGAGTTTTTTCAGAGACAAAAATACTTGGTATGTCAACCAAATTAGTTCGAGAACCAGAGATATATTTTATTCTTATAACTGAGGTTAGAAACACATTGGTCATTGGGAATGATAAAACCTTTTTCTATAAATAATAAATAAATATATTATAATTTTCTGTATAGAAATTAGCTATGAAGTTTTAAATGGAATCCGTGTACCAAACTCTAGTTTTTGTTTGTTAAATCCACTAGTTGTTGTCAAATGTATTGTTTGTAAATATGTATTCTAGAAGATACTGGTCATGGTGGGTAAATTTAGTGCATGTATGGATTGATAGGTTGTTAAATAATTCAATAAACATAAAATTTTTAATTATGAGGAATCATTATCACACATTACAACACTAAAATCTGTTAGAGTTATTCTTTACAAACTATAAAAATGTGATTATAAAATCTAGATAATAGATATCAATAACACATTCCTAAATGTGAAGATTTTTGAATATTTATATATGAAAGAAATATATGTGTTGAAAACACATCCGAAATTCAATAAATTATAAATATTAAATATGTATATTTGTGGATTATATAAATCATCAAGATTATGGAGTATGCACATTAATGAGGCTGTAGGTAAATTTGGATTTGTAATGAATCAAAATGATTTAAGTATCTTTAATACATTTATTGGGCATGTCATAAGTTTATTAATGACATATTTTAATGATATATTACTAATAGGAACAGAGATAATAGTCTTAAATTCGTTTAAGAAGAATTTAAATATATTATTCTCTATTAATGACTTTGGTAAAACAACATATACCATAGGGATTAAGATGTATAGTAATATATCAGGGAAGCTTATTGGGATAAGTCAATGTATATGTATTCAAAACTTCTTCAAAATATATATATGAAACACATAAATAGATTATTGTTACTAATGTCACAATATTATGAGTAAAAAATCCTAATAACTGAGATAAAGAATGAGTAGAATTTCTTATAATTTGTTAATTACATATATTATATATATTATGTTATATACTACGATTACTGTTTCCTATAATTTAGTCATGGAATAAAGATATCATGAATATTTATGCGTTATTCATTGAAAAATAGTTAAAACATTTGTTTTTTTAATATGAATTTTAAAGGATAAGGTCTTTAGATATAGAGGATATGAGGAACTATCTATAATGGGATAAAAATATTCTAATTTCCTGATAGATCAAGGTGATTTAAAATCATAATCAGGATCTTCATTTATCCACAATAGAGTATTAATTAGTTATAGAAGATCAACAAATATTTTTTCTATAATTTGGAATTAAAATTTGAGAATATTATGGCTTCTGATATAGCTAATGAAGAAATATTGATATATATATGTTATCAAGGACATGGTTGTGAACCTCATAGTTAAGTCCTATTACATAATATTGTTATATAACCATAATAGTCATTTTATGTATATAACCAATGAAAGACAACTGAATAAACCTATACATCAAAATAATCACCTCTTGACGGATTATACTTAAATGGTTGATTTTAGGGATAACATAGTTTATAGGGAAGATAGCATGATTGAACTTTTGATGAAAGTATTATTTTATAATAGGAATGATTATCAATTTAACTCTAGAGGATTGAACTTGTTAATAGTTTCCTATAGTGTAAGTATGAGTCTTTTGGATTTGGATCCCACGAAGAAACTGAAATTTTTATATTTAATTGTTGTAATATATTTTATTTTTTCACATAATGTTTATAATTCCACATAATATTAATTTGATAATTTCTAAGGAGTGTTTTTCACAACAAAGGTTTCTAGCAGTTCTCTTATATAATGAGCAGTAAGTGAATCCATGAAAAAATTATTAAATATCATGTCTAATACTAAAGATTAATAATTCTAATGGGACATAGATGATGTATGATTATTAGATGTGAGAGTATTATAAGTATTGATACTTCTTCTCATGAAGTCTACACAGGGTGATCCCTAATAAGGATGTTTATGAGGATAGAATCACTAATAGGAATTCCACCTAATTTATGATTCATAATATATACCTATCTACAAGTAAGTGTATTAGTCAATATGTGTGATGACATTATTAATGTGTATCATTAATCATGTAATTTTATGTATATATTTAAATTTTTCTAACATATTTTCTGGGTGAGGCAACATACATTGGGTGTTCCATAAGTGATATGGAATTAATTGAATGGTATCAAAATTAAATTTCCCTTTATAGTAAATGGAAGAATATATTTGTAGACATTTTATTGATGTATAATTTTATAAAAAAATCCATGGCCATGGTGTATTAAAGAAATATGCATTTTTAAATTCAAACTAATATTAATAAATCACATAGGGTGAATAATTAAACATGACCCTTTTGAAGATATATTAGTTGAAAAGGAATTACATTACAAAATAGTATCCATCATAATTGTGTTTTGTTTTTACACAAGATTATTTATATATTGTTTCTTTGAAAAGTTTTTAGATTATATTCTTTGGGTTTCAAAATTCCTACCCCCTTTCCATTAATAAAGGTGCCATGATATTTTCACTCGAAGTTCGTATAGAATCTCATTGAATTCTTTTGAATTTATGTTTAAGAATAAATTTACTCCCAACTGGTAGAATAATATTTATTCATGTTTTGTTGGTGATTAAAATCCAATCATAATATATTCAATTTTTGAATATCTTAGTTGGGTTTATTCTATTGATTATATATATATACATGTCTAATAAATATAAATATTTATTTATTTTAATTGTAGTGAAAAATTTAAAATAAATTTCTTATGAATATATATATATATATATATATATATTGAAATGATTATTTATTCCCATGTAAAATGGATATAATATTAATATCATCAAATGAATATTTATTATTTAGGGTTCTATAAATTTTACAGGGGAATATGTTTCTATTTTAATAAAAAATTTGAAATGATTGTTTATAAATAATAATAATTAAAATATTTATTTGTTTAAAAAATTATATTAGATCAAAAAATCTCCATGTAAAATTGTAATAATAACATTATTATGTTATTATATATGATGTAGAGTATGGATTGGATTAAATAAAAGTATAAGAACATTTCTAAAATTATCTTATTACAACCTTGGTATATATTATAAAACATTACATTTTACACTATAGTTGTTTTCTGAATTTCTATTAAATCATAAAGAGAAATCATGATTCTCTAAATCACTGTCTCTCCTTTATATAGAGATAAAATTATGCGTTCCCTATTGATATCATTGGTTAATAACATAATTCACCTTTTCTTCTTATATTGGAACTTGACAGTTCAAGAACATCATTTTATGTTTCTTATATAACATGTGTATATATCTAGATTGGACCTTTTGGGATTACCCAATATAATGAAAATGAAAATATGTAGAGACCACAAAAAAAATGATCAAGAAGAATTCTATGGTTAGGAAATTATATTTAAATTTATAATAAATTAAAACATCGTGATTCTATCAATGAAATTATAGGGACAATTCATCATTTAATTCAGATTTTATTTGATAAAAAATGAAAACCAAATTATACGGTCCCAAACCATGAATTATATACCACCCCAAAGAATGAAAACCAATAACAAATACTAGGAGAACTCAATAAATGTGATCAAATAATTACATAAAAAATAACATTTTATCTATACTAATATGATATATTCAAAAAAATACAAATAAAATATTTAACAAAACTTCATTATATCACCCTCACACCTATATATTTCACTTCTAGAAAAAATATACATCAAATCGTTTCATAAAAATCAATTCATTAGTGGAAACAACCATTTTAATCTTAATAATTTATTTATCCTTCTTCTTTAGTGCTCATTTGTTTCATCATTACTATTCAACTAAAGTTATTATATTCAATTGATACTATCATTCTTGGTTGTGTGATATATATTTTCTATGTAAGTGTCATACATTTAAAAAATAATGAATTTTAAATTAGGGTACAAAACTAGATTGTGGCACTGTTCTGTAACTAAGGGTATGCAGACAGAATAATTAGTGGGGACTTCGTTCCAGGTTGAATAGTTTGGAAGGGATGATAGATGATTTTTTTATATTGAACAATTCTCTAGATGTTTTTGAAAACATCATTCCATTCAACATGAATATAATGGTTTCCTTGATTGAGATATAGATTATTGTATAAATCTTAAGTTAGTGTAACTGAATGATTGTGAAGGATATTGTCATGTTTTCATATAAATAGATTGGTAGGGTCACTTGTATAGGGTATTTTTATAGCTCTTCATGTCATTTATTTTGTTTAATTGTAATCATTATTTCACTTTTCTCCTAAGTAGTTCTCAAGAGGTTTTTGAATGTGTAACAATGTAATATATTCACTTGTTCAACAATTGAAGTTTTAGTGTTTCCTATAAATTAAGACAAGTTTTAAACTACTTAATTTCCTAGTGTTCTATATTTAGTTGTTACTTTCAGTGTTTCAATTCATCATCTTTCAGAGTGAGTTTAGGGTTTGACTTTTTTTATTTAGTGTATGGATGGGGTTTGACCCTTCTCAATTTAGATACACCATGTCATGGAATCATTTTATTTTAGTAGCATCAATAACCATGTTCCAATGTTTGGGTTCTATAATCTAGGTCTATATCAAAGAGTTTTAGTAAAATAAGTAGTTTTAAAGACATGTTTTAGAGTTTAGTAAATATTGGTAGATTGAGATCAAGTACTTCCACAATTTAGTTATTATACCCTTTATGATTTTTATTTTTTGCATTTTTCTGTTCAGAATGATGTTATTAAAGAGTAAAATATGTTACCAAAAACATTTATGGATTGAATTTTGTAATGTAGATACCATAGGTTGAATACGATTTCTTCCATAGAGATATCAATCATCTATTTATAGTGATCAAGCTAAAATAAATGGAAAATATATTGTGGTAATGGTTTGATTTCAAGGTTCCATGTGTGATCCAGATGATACTAGACTAGAACCTTAAGATTAAAATTAGTGAGGTATGGATAATTATAGAACTTATTTTTATGATAACTAATATATATGAGAATAAAACAATAATGAACAATGGTTTTATGATTTTGTGACTTATTTATAATCATATGTTAAATTGAAAGTAGTAATAAGATCATGAAAATTGATTTAATATGACTTAGATATAGTTATATTCCATTACAATGATTTTTATTAAGGAATATTTAGTGATTCCCTTCTTGAATCATGGGATTTGATGGTTACATAATTGAGAAACTCTAGTGGTTGAGATGACATAATGTTTCAGGAGATTATTGATTTGATACTAAATACAGATATTTTGAGTAAAGAATTATTAGGTGTTAAGGGATACATGGTCATTGTAGAAGGTCGGGGATGTTTCAATCATATTAAAGTCAAAATTAAGAAAAAGTTTAAGAAAATAAGGGAAATGTCATAATGGAAATTTCTAGGCTCGGTTGACTCTGTTAGTTTTAACTATGGTTACAAAATGAATTTTTTGTATGGATATTGAGACAGATGAATTAATTATAGAATGTATGCTTTGAGATAAACTAAAAAATCCTAAACTAAGGAATAAGATACTTTGGTTTTATGTGTCTTAGTATTATTAGAGTGATGGATCCTTAAATTTAGAGTATAATTTTAATCATCATTCATTAAAGGGTTCGTACAAAAATTTATATTTAGAATATTTGATAAGGTTGATCTTTTAAATGATGAAGCAATGATGATCATTGGAAAGGGTGGTGTTAATTTTTAAAAAATAAGGGTTGAATGCTCGAATATTATGGTATTCATCACATTCCATGACTGAGAAAGAACCAAATAATAATTTCTATAATGGATTATACATGTTTCTATATGAAATGTATGGATAGTATATAATGAAAAAAAACAACTGAGACCATCCTGGATAGTGGAAATTTGAATCTTCACAACCCCAACCCTGCCTCTAATAGGCTAGGGGATAGAGACATACACTAAGAAAAAAATATATATGGGAATCCTTTTTCTAATTCACTTCTATGAATGAATCCAACAATCTCTATGAAAATTAATATAGGAATAATAAAAATAATGTAACATCTATAGTTAAACCATACTTTTAATAAACCCTAAAAATACAACAGAGTGATAGTATATACCAAACAATAAATGGGAAGATCACATGAAAAATTAGATATGAATCCCAAAGATGACAAAAAATAATAAAAGAAACATGAAAGGGTCTATCTCTTAACCTCCACATCTTACCACCATACACCGTTAATTTACATGGATATCATAATGATCCACCAATTTCAACAATTATATAACTATATAATGTACAATACATGAATCGTGCTAGAAAATACCATTCTTGGGTGAGTATATATATACCATGTTGGATTCTCCAAAATCTACAATGGTATAAAAAATATATATGACAACATTTAGCTCAGAAAAAATCCAATGGAAAATGGAACCCACTATATATAAATATATATAATAAGAAATAATCCCAACTGAGAGAGAAAGGGGTTATCTACCTCTACATACAAGCCCAAGACGACGAGTGTTTTTTAATATCAAAAGTTCAATCACTGAATCCAGAAATATCTTGTGTTTGTCCAGAATTCCAGGTATAGGACCCATAAATCTCCACTGCTCCACACCCCAATGGGGGAAATGATGATTCCTACATTGAAAAGTATCAATTGATGGTGGATAACATAGTTTCATGTGATGTGGAAGACCCATTATGTTCAATATCTCTTGATCAACCTCGATCCGATCATTATTCATTTTTAGATCTGATCCACTAATGAAAACTGTTTGTTTTCCTCCTCTCAAATACTTCTAGGGTTATGGGGATATCCCTATTGTTTTTTTGGTAATAGGATATTTAAGGGGAAATTTTGGTCTTGGGAGTTTAAAATCAAACAAATAAAATATTTATTTATTTTAATTAAACACATATGCTAATGGATTCTTTCCTATGAGAATATGATGCTATGAAACCATTGGATGTACCTAAAGAAAAATCCACATTACATAATCCACTATTATGTCATATTTTACATGTGATAGAAAAAATAATGGGATAAAAATAAACACTAAAATTATGTGTTATCATTAATTATAATAAATTCATATTTTTAATATATTACTTATGGGGTTCTAAGACACTCTAAAAAAATTAAAAATATGATGATAAATAAAGATTAATAGAGAGAAATATTTAAGAGAAAAATCCAATAAAACCAGATTCACTACATTCTCCCAAACATCGATGATTTTCAACTTGATAAGAAAATTATAAATAAAGTGGTGGCGGTACTAAGCCAGAATTTTTCTCTCAAACTCTAATGATCTCTCATCCACCCTCATGTTCTACCAAATCACTTGAAACAAAGGAGTAGTTTATCCATGCTAGATCCTCTTATACCTATTTTTGATTACCATCGGGTAGTCCATGATGGTGGATCCATCCTTAATTTCCATACCACCATAGTTAATAACATGAATATATTCATGTATATATCTCCTTGGATGCGACACATTGAATACTTTATGCACCCAATTAAACTATTAGGGTGAGGCTAGGTGGTACGAAAACCCACCAACCCTTCATAATAAATTGAATGGCCCAATAACACTCAGGGATAAATTCCCTTCAAATAAATCATCATTAATCGTCATCTTCGGAATACTATTAAAAAACATTCTTTTCATTTCTTGAACTCCAAGGGTCTATTATGACAATCTATGTGTGATTGTTTTCTCCTATAGGATTTTCATATATGCTTCCAGATCACCAAAACCTTAACTCTCATCACCTATACCATCATTGTCCTAACTAGAGTTGTTTTTACTAATCTCTTTCCATATAAGGGTGAAATAAATGGTATTCTATATAGGGCATAGAATGGTTCCATGCCACTAGTAGAGATATAACTGTTATTGTAAAAAACAATTGTATGTGATCCTCCATACGTTGGATGAATCAAAACAAACAGGCCCTCAACATATCCTCCAACACATTGATAGTCCACTTTTTCTTACCATACATCTTTGGGTGAATCTATATACTCAACCTCAAATAGGTCTTGATAGCCACTATCACACTTATTCAATACCATTATGTGGACCGAGTATCATGGTTGGAGATAATCATCATTGGTACCCTATGAATGTGGATGATTTCCATCACATAAAACTACCCTATTCTATCCACTAAACTCATCTTTATAATGGAAATAAAGTGGGTCGACTTGATGAGTTGGACAACAATTACCTAGAGAGCATCATGGCCACCCGCTATTGGTGGTATCCCCATAAAAAATTCCATGGATATTTCATCCCATTTCTACTATGGGTTCTCAAGAGGATATTTCAAAATTGTTGAAACCTGGTGCTCATCCTTCACCTAGTGACACATGATACACTGTGATACAAACTAGATAACACTCCACCTTCAGATAGACCACCAAAACTACCATTGAATTTCTTTGTTCATTTTCTCCCCACTAGGATTTATATACAACGGGGGAGTTGGTAACTCCCTTATCACCTCCTCCTACAACATGACTAGAACCGTTGACTATCCCAAGAAATTGATGGCATGATATCCTCCTTCGGAAAATAAATCTGGTGAATGTCCAAAAGATATCATGTTATATAGAACCTAATAGTCAATGTCTCCCAACTGATCCTCACTCACACACTAAAGAACTATTGGATTCATCAAAAATGACTGAAGAAAACCTAAAACCCTCTTCTCCAAAATGGATATCTATAATAAATCCAACTACTTAGATTCTTCCTCCACTAGGAGAGAATATGACTTCCTACTAAGGAAATATACCACCGTCTTTCCCATCCCTTGAATATATACTATTGAATCTATTGTCCTTCATGAAATACAATCAACACCAAAATATTGGGATATTACATCTCTATATAAATATATACCTGAGATATTGATGGTCTATGTATTCTATAGTGTCCTCACCCTTATGATAGTGGCTCCACATACATAGAACAAAGATCGATTATTCCAACTCTTGGTTGTGAGTCACATAGTTCTTATCATGGGGTATCAACTAACTTGACCTATATATAATCAATTACTACATTAACAACCCACATATTATCCCAACTCCAATGGAATAAAAATAATACAATTTACTCCATTCCCTCTACTAATAATCTAAACATAGCAGTACTAGTAATACTCAAACTCAAATTTTGAAAGGATCACTGAACCTAATCAGTATAGGTAAATATATTCCCTCCCCACATCATATGGGTCAAAAGGGGATTCAATAAAAGACATTTCCACAAGAAAAACACATGTAGTACCCCCATCAAGCCAACAAAACATGACATCTCTGATATGATCATTATTGGTTCCCAAGAAAGCACTGCATCAATGTTCACTTGTTCCATAAATAAACCACTCTCAGGAAAAAAATTCCTTATAATGTGAAACTCACATATCCAAAATGGGTACATAAATATCTCACAATAAAGATGGTGCTCCCGAAGTAATTCTAGAATCATTCTCAAATGCTATGTGTGATCCTACTCCAAAGAAGATTAAATGAGTATTTCATCAGTGAAGATGACCAAAAATCAATCCATTTGTGGACGAAAAATCTAGTTCTTCATAGATATATTCACTTTTGGGGCATTCATGACACCAAAAATCATACCTAAGAACTCATAGTTTCCTTAGAATAATTAGAATTTCTCCTTTGGAATACCATCCTTCTGATCCCTCAACTGGTTGTAAGTGAACATGAGATTAATCACCGAAAAAAATCAAGCCTCCCAACATATCAAAGAGTTTATAAATCCTATAATAGGGGTACATTTTATTTATCATTACCTGGTTCAAGCAATGATAATAGATACAAATTCTCAATATCTCGTCTGCATTGTACAAGAAGAAAACAAGGAATTCCATGGGGACATACTAGGTCTGATAATTTCTTTCTCTCAAAGGTCCTCAAACCACACCCACATATTATAAATATTATTAAGAATCATCCATTATTCCATAAAATATATTAGTTTTTTTCTATGGTGAATTTCAATAAAAATTTATAACTCCAATTTCTGAGTCAGCCCCAGAATTTCCTTTGGTAATACAACCAGAATTTCCACCACAAATAAAGGATTTCAGATGACTGAAGATCCTACCTCCCCAAGGGGTAATCATTAAAACTAGTGGGTAATATGTTGAGGCTTATTTATCACAATACTCACTCACTCAACCATGATATATATCTCTCCCATAAAAGATAATATCATCCCATCTACCTAAAGTATTCTAAATTGACAATTATGATAGTAAATTTAGGCCTAAACCATGGAAAACCATTTCATACCAAATATTACATCATACGATTTCATCATGGTAACCATGAGGTCCCATATGTATATATATTCACCATTTTTCCTCTCATACTACTGAAATATAAGCGATATCGAATTTTTTTTCCATGTACGAACCTCTAGACAAATATTTTGGGATAAATACACAACTAGAAGATCTATCTCTCACACTTGTTATATGGAGATGAAGGAATTACTATGAAATGTGTCTATAAATAATGTAAATAGGGTATAATAAACAAACATCATACCTCTGATCATCTCATATGAAACCAATTCAAATCCTGTCATAGAAAGAAACAACCCCAAACCATGACCATTAGATCCTTAAGCCTAGCATGGGAAAAATGGTGGTGGTGGTGGTGGGTGTAGCTCATAGAGTCATCCTCCAAAAACTGATCCTCCCTCTAGAACTAAAATTTCTCATCATCTAGAACTACATACCTAGGGGATATCATGGATACACCTAGGACATCACTGATCAATACACTACCTCTATCATGGTAGTCCATATCCTACATGATTTCCCTACTTATCTCGATGGGTCATACAATCATGATCCATGTTTCCTCACCCCTCACAATCATATAATATCCCATATATATTATATTTGAAACGTCTATTTGATCCTTTCAATTCATTATAATTTAACTAAGTTCAAAAATTATATTGTATCATGCATTGAGACCCCTCCGACTACTGCCTATAAACTACTATAAAAGACTCAACCCCAAAGATTCCACTGATAGATTAAGCTACCTGGTACCCTCCAAAAAGAATATCTCAATCACCAAATCCCACAATATCTCTCTAGTCTATGAGTCAATTTTTAATGGGAAGACACTGTCATTGATGTATCTATGAAGACCGTACAAAAACATTCATGCCTAGTAGTAACCATCACACACAATTTAAAGGGAGTATCATGTAAGGTCAGTAAACATAATGGTATACTCAGAAACTATCATACTACCCTAATTCATTCCAAGAAGCTCTAGAATATGAACAAAGCACAATAATATAGGGTAATAATATTCATGAAATAGCTACTGAAAGTTAGACTATGAGAGTATCGTCTCATCAGGAGTCTTCATACCTAGACACCACTAGTTCTCTACTTATACATGGAATAGACTAGGTACTAGGGAAACTGTCTGATTTTTCAAGATTGACATGAGACTTGGATTACTGAATAAATCCAATCATCTATTTCTTGGGGATCTATCTCTCAAAGGAACCTTCATGGTCTCTAACACTATAACTCGCATAGAAAGATAAGGTTGTATTAATTATCATCATGAACTGAGGGTACTATCTACTACTTTATTGGATAGGCATTTTATCACATCATAACTAGAAGAATCACATTATGATATGGCCCCTTAAATAAGGCCTCATCACAAAATGGATCATCTTATTTATCTTGTATCATCAACCTGGCTAGATGGCTTAGGGACAACATTATAAATGTTATCATTAAATAAAATGGTTAGATTATAATATATATATATATATATATGTGTTTGTGGGAATATAAATCAAGAAGGAGAGTCAAAGGACTCAATCTTATATGACGCATGAACCACTGATCCCCCCAGCTAATGTCTTTATATGGCACATTGAAGATTAGGTAGTCAAATTATTATTGTATGGACATGTTGGACATTGCACCGACACTAGAATCCCTAGCCCGAATGCTTCACTAAATAAACTTCGACACCATTTCATTATGTCTCAAACAACTCAATATAAAATAACAATTCAAAAAACATCATAGGGAATGAAATTCTATGATCCCACTCTTTAACAACCCAAACCGTAGGGGGTTCATGGTTAGTGGAATGTCAATACAACACAAACCTGAGCTCACCTCCAATAGGATAGGGGATGGAGATATGTTCCAATAATTTATAAATTAAAAGGGAGGCCTTTTTCTAATGTACCTAAATTTATAAACACAACCATCCTAATGAAAAAGTTTATAATAATAATAAAAAGGGTCTAATATGTAGAGTATATAAATGCATACAATAAACCATAGGGTATACAGTTGAGTGTTATAGTAAAAACCAAAGCATAAATGGTAAAAATACATTCTTAATGAGAAACGAGGTGTGAAACTAAGAGAAATATAAATAAAAGAAAAATGAGAGATCCTGGATCCTAATCACAATGTACGACTATCTTATGTGGTCATAGTACCCCAAGTATCATTATGCTCTACCGATGTCATCACTGGCCTATCTATCATCAGCATAAGACAGGGAATTTTTTTTGAAAATACAATGCATGAGTGAGTAAATATATACCTAGTAAACACACCAAGAACCAAAAAGAGACCAATTGAAATATATGATAACGGTAATCTAAAACCAATGAAAAAGGGAAATATAACCAACTATATATATATATTGAAAAAGAAACATAGATGAGATAGAAAGGGGATATCCATATCTATATAGTAGCCTTGTATGATGATCCAACCTACAACTCCAATGTTTCATCACCAATTCTTAGCATCTCATGTGTTTGTTTGAGAAATCCATGTGGAGTAACTACACATCACTATAGATTCATAGCTCCAGAGGGAAAAATCACCAATAAAGGAACCCATCCTTAGTACAATATTGGGGTTCCACATAATAGATCATGGATTCTAAAAAAAGTGTGATAGGTGGTACCACTCAGTGAACAAAGGAACTACACCCTAGCATGACAGGGGTACCAAATAGTAGATAAATAGATAGGGGACACACACCTTACTATGAAAAGGGGTTCCATTCAATAGATTGAGTACATAAACCCTTGTAAAATAAAATGGTACCACATAATGATTACTGGATCGGATCCCTATAATGATATGGGGGTACCAACCATAAAAAATGGAGGAATATGGGGGATTTTCACCTTGCTGAATCAAGGGGTTTATAAACCCGATATCTCTTAGACGATCATAACCTGATCATTGTCATCTGCTAGTGTCTTCAGAAGGAGCATTGTAACAACCTGATATTTTATGAGAAATATATTTTTTTTTCTTTTGTTATATGTAACACTAAATAATTCTTTCAAAACATGCAACACTAGCTTGGCTTATGTTGCATGCAAGAGCAACCTTCCTCGATAGCTTGCATTGTACGCAATACCATATTTCACTAAAAAATGATATGTTATTAAAATATTATATAAACTAGACCTTAAAAATAGTATTAACCACATTTTTAATTTTATATCACATTATAATTCATCTTACATATGATATGAGAAAAAAATCAATTTTTTCAGAAAAAAGAATAATTTTTTTCAAAAAAGCCAGTTTTTTCGCATGTTTATGGCACACCCATTTTAAATATAATTTTTCAAAATTTTATGAGTTCTGTTTGACAAAATAAACATCTTATTTTGAATCACGATATAAAAATTTTCATTGGATAATTTTTTGATACTTTTCTGATAACTTTCATATTTTGATGAATAATAAAAATACGCTAATTTTTTCTTAAAAACACCTTTCTCCATCAAGAATATTTATATTGTTAAATTATAAGATTTAATGGTTTAAAAATATAAATAAAATATATTTTTAGCATTTAATATAACTTATTTCATAAGAATTAATTTTACAATGAATTCATAGGTATAAACATTTTAATCGTTTGCAATGTTTTAAATTTTAAAACTCGATTTCTCAATAACGGTATTAATTTTTAATATTAATTTATGCAGATTTTGTGTTTTGAATTTAAAAAAATGGATTCCATATTTGGAATCAGTTAGTCAAAAATATGTAAATAGGCTATGTTTTATTTTTAGGCAGTATAAATATTAACTACGGTAAATTTTATTTACCACATTTAAAGGTAAATCGTGAAATTAAGGGTAAAAATATTATTAAAAAATTATCCTAACTCCTACCAAAATTCAATTGGATAAATAAAAGTCAAGAAAAATCACGTAAGGTTCAGAATATATTCATTTAATGGACTTTTGACCATAAAAATGATGTAATTGTTATTACAACCAAGGAAAGTGACCACATGTCACTCTTTTATATCTTATAAGTGTAATAATTTTAATTTGGTGATAAACTTCATAAAACATCAAACATAAATAGTCTAAAGAAAGAAAATAAATTTATCTAAATCATGTGAATTTATTTATAATTTTTAGGGATTAAATAATTATCATTAATTATGACACAATTTTGATGCAGAAATTATTTTATGGATAGAAATATCAAATAAATGGTTTAAAAAATATTAAAATAAATATTATATGAACTATTTAATGTGATACACAAATTTTCTAGACAAATATGACATATTATTAATCTATTAAATATTTGTTTTCAAATATATCCTCAGTTTGGATTTTATTTACATTCAAATAAATGAATAGTGTCAAAATTGACACTATTGTTATTTTATAAAAATAACATATTATTAAATTTTTAAAAAATCACAAAATATATAAAAATTATAAATTGGAATTTACATGGTATAAAATTTCATAAAGTATCCAATTATGGAAAATTCACAACACATAATTAATTAGTTATAACAATTTTAAATTGAGAATATTTTTTCCACAAATAGAATTAAATAGGTTAAATACGGATAAATCAAGTTAATAATGTTTCAAATAAATTCCCAAACATTTATAAATTTTATTTTCTGATGAGATTACAATTCTAGATCATCTCATCTTCTAATTTGATTCATTTTGGAAGTTTTTAAGTTGGGTTTTGTTTTATTACAATTTAATATTTTAGAGGTTTCCAAATGTGACCCTCTCCTCTCTTATAAAAGGGAACCTCCTCCCTCTCCACTTAACAACATTTTTAGCCTTCATGATTGGCCAAAACCTATCCATTTATCTTATCCACTGCCATAGAAACATACTAGAGGTCCTGGTGTTCTTCAAATACTAGATTTAGTGCCCTAAGAGGAGGTTTAGAAGAGGCGCCTCAAAGAAGAGGTAATATTCATTACCAATTCTTTCAAATTTATTTCTTCTTATACTTATTCTTCATTATTTGTTTCATTATAAAGTAATAACATCAGTATCAATAATATATTTATATGTTATTATAAATATAAAACAACCCCATTTCACCTTGAATCCATTCTACGGAAAATGAAATCATCGCGCGTGCGTACATACGGAATACCGTCTCCACGTCGTGGTGTAATTTGTTTTCCACCACCACCATACATGGATGGTTATGATGGTGTAAAGAATAACCATATATGGATATTATTAAATGATACTAATTCTGAGATAATCTATCATCCACTCCAATACCATTCAATAATTACGGGGATGATATCGTTGCTCGAGCATACGTACAACTTACCGTCTCCACGGTGCGATGAGATTAGTTCTATATGATATTCATTAAACCATGATTATATAAACTAATTGAATGAATGAATATGATATATATTATACTAATACAATTCTGTAAATGATATAACTATAACCTAAAAAGAGGAATATGAACTTATCCGACAAAACATACGTATGAAAATAAAGCAGGTAATGCCCAAACAACGAGTAACAATGAAATGTTACAAACAAACGGATTAAAATATGATCATAAATGTTAACATAAAAAAATTATGATTCTTTAATAGATCTGTATCATTATTTAAATCAGTATACACGATGTTCGAATACACATGAAGCATATCGGACCTAAGGTAGGGAATAATTATTCCAATCTCATTTTTAACTAAGATTGTTTATTCGTAAGTATTTACTGGGGTTATATTTATCATCATTTTCCATGTTTTCTAAAAATGTTTTCATATATTTTTAAAGTCCATTTTAACAATTTTCTTACTTTTACTACATGGTATGTATGTAATCGTTCTTTTTTTCACCATATGAGGTACTTTTTTACTTTTCCGGTAAAAGTACGACGAGCATGTTTTTTTAATTTATATGGAATGAATGGATTTTTACAGTTTAATAACTCCATATTTCAATGAAGATTCATATGACATATTTCATGATTATTTTCAAATAAAAATAATTTGTTTTAAAATTATATTTCATTTTGATAAAAGAAAATGATTTTGAAGAAGAAAGTATATTTTCCTCAAGAACTGAGTTCAACTATTTTCTCCTAATTATTTTCCATAGAAGATGATATAGGGTTAGGTTTCTATCCCTATAATTACATTGATTTGATTATGTTATGATGGAATTATTTTTATTAAGTCCTTTATCTTATATGGATTATGTTATGATGGCATAATGTTTAAGAATCCCATTTTTTTACATGGGTTATGCAATGATGTATGATTTATGATTTTGTGGAACATATAAGAATGGTTTCATTATAAGATGGGTGGGACCTATATCTCCCTTCAATGCATTGGGTAAATATTTATATCTCATGATATAGACATGGCTGGAATGATAAGTTAATCTGGATTAGTGACACAAGACTGGAATTAGAAGTGAACTCGGTTCAGTAATGGACTTTGTCAGCTATGATGGTCTTGGAAATGAGTCTTGACTAATATGAAATGATTTTCTATGATTATGTTTGTATGCCACAAAGTTTCATGTCATATTTTATGATTATTAGGATTACATTTCACTACTATGACATATCCCATGTCATGATATTATGATCTCTTTTGCAGGACAAGATTTTCAAAATGATATGTTCTTATGAATATGATATGATTGATATTTCTTTTGTTTTCCATTTTTGATAATTTGATCTCACCCTTTGTATGTTTTATTTCCCCTAGGTTGGGAAGAAGGTTATTAAGTAGGATATTCCAAAAGGGACTCTAGATATTATGAAATAAACAAGAGATAATGTAGATGATTTATGAACCAATTGTTTATTCTTACTAGTTTCTAAAGGCACTATACATATATGGTCCTATCATGATTTTGTTATAAGTTCTAATAAATATGAATCAATTCTGAAGTAATAAAAATGTATGTAAATTATGAGTCATTGTAGTTGGTATCAGAGGGAGGTTACAGTAAACCTTTGGAAACTAGGATGTGAAAGCCTTAGTAAGAACCCTAATGATATGTATAAGCATAGGCCACACTCTTAGTGTTTTAGAAATGGAAATGAATAACCTATGATAAGACCTAAAGTGTGAAAATTTATTATTGATTATGTGGTTTTCCTATTATTATTAGTGTTTTTTCACACTATTAATCTTGGTTTTAGTCAATGGTTGGAACTTGAAGGAATCATGTTAATTTGTAATGTGATGGGAAATGCAATGATTTCCCCCCTGAGCAAGAAAATTTTATGGGAGTTGGAATGAAAAATCATGTAGCCATGCTTAAACAACTCTGTCAAGCTATAAATCAGGCAGTATTTCCAAACAAGAAAAGGAAAGAGAAACATTCTGTTGAATCCTTCAAGAGGAAGCATCCAACTTCATTCAGTGGTTCTTTTGATTCATTAGTGTATGAACAATGGATCATTACCACAGAAAAGATATTTTTAGTCCTGTAATGTTTTGAACATGATAAATTCATCTTATCTTTATATCGTTCGGAATGTGAAGCTGATCAATGGTGGAATCTTGTTATGAATACAAGTTAAAAGGATGAAATTGATTCCATGGAATTAGACAGGTTTAATAACTTATTTTTCAATAAGTAATTCCCTAGTAATCTTAAAAAAAAGATAGAGAAGGAGTTTCTTGAACTGAGGCAAATGGATGATGAATCTGTTGGTACCTATGAAGCAAATTTTACTAGACTCACAGGGTACGCTTCTGGGATTATTATACAACATGAGAGTAAGATCTATCGATTATTTAGTGGCTTACAAACAATTCTATAAATGGCATTAGCTACAAGGCACTTCAATAGTTACCAGGAAATTGTTCGATGTGCTCTCAATGTTGATATGGAGATTGGAGTAACCCATCAATTATATGGGTTTGATAAGAAAGGGAAAATGGAATTCAAAGGAAAATATAAACACCACACTGAAAAGAAGATGATTTTCTCTTTATTCACAAAGTGTGGAAAGAAACATGGATGAAATTTTCATAAAGGGACAAGTAAATGTTTTATGTGTGGAAAATACGGTCATCGGGCAAATGAATGTCGAAGTAATGGGAAGAAGATGTATAATGATACGAACAAAGAAAGGGATACACGGAATGCACCTCCTACACTTCAATGTAACAAGTTCAAGGAAAGGGGGCATTATTCTAATCAATGCCCTAATACAAGTGTTATGGATGATGATCGATTTCAACAATCTCTTCAGGCCGTAGACAAAGGAAATTCACATGAAATTGCTATCAGTGATTTGGATTACGATAATGTAGTGGTAAAAGGTACACTTATCATCCACTCTAAATTAGAAAATGTTTTATTTGATTCTAGATCAACCCACTATTTTATTTCTGAAGAATTTTCTAATGGTATCGCCATATTACCTCAACAATTTGATATTGAGTTAACTCTGACAACTCCTAATGGAACAACAGTCACAACAAAAGTTTACAATTCTTCTCTGATTGAAGTTTTTGGTAAAGTGATTCCTACAAATTTTGTGATCCTTCCTATAGTGGAATTTGATGTGATTATTGGAATGGATTGGATATATTTATATGGATCTCATACCAATTTCCAAATAAGGGAAGTCACATTTCATATCTGTAGTCAATCTATGATCATTTATCGATATAAGGATGAATATAACCTTAAAGTGGAAATTTCATCCATCTTATGGGTCTTGATTCCAATAAATGAAGGTTATTTATCTCAAATGGTTGGAGAGAAACTCATGATTAAGAATATTCCCTTTGTTTGGGTGTTTGATGATGTCTTTCTAGAGGAATTTTCAGGTCTTTGACCAAATCATGAATTTTATTTTTCAAAAGAACTCATACTGGGTGTTATTCCCTTTTCAAAGATACCTTATAAAACGGCCCTAATTGAGTTGCATGAATTAAATAAGAAACTCCAAGAGAATTTTGATAAGGGATTCATATTCCATAGTGCGTCACATGGGGGAGAACTTGTCCTATTTTTTAAGAATAAGGATAGATCAACGAGACTTTGCATTGATTATTGAGAACTAAAAAAGATCACTATCAAGAACATATATCCTCTCACACACATTGATGACTTATTTGACCAACTCTGCGGAGGTCAATACTTTTCCAAGATTGATCTTTGTTTAGGATACCATCAACTTAGTGTCGAAAATCCAGATATACCAAAGACAACATTTCCTACAAGGTATTGACACTATGCCATTATAGTGATGACTTTTGGTCTTACTAATGCTCCTAATATATTCATGGATCTAATGAATAGAGTATTTAGAGACTATCTTGATCAGTTTGTGGTACTCTTTAAAGAACATATTCTTTTCTATTCAAAGAGAAAGGATGAACATGAAGTTCACTTGAAAATTGTATTGAAGACCCTAATAAATGAGAAGCATTATGCCGAATTTACCAAGTGTACATTTTGGATTTAGAAAGTTTCATTTTTGGGTCACGTAATCTCAAGAGAGAGGATATTTATCGATCCATCAAAAATAGCGGTTATTGATAGATGGTCGAGACCACAAATAGTAACTGAAATCCAACTTTTTCATGGTTTAGCATTGTATTATAGACGTTATGTGAATTATTTTTCAGGATTATATAACCCACTAAAAAAATTGACTTGAAAAGGAGTTATGTTTTTTTGGACAGAGGAATGTAAAGAGAATTTCAGAGAGCTAAAAAGAAGGTTAGCCAGTACACATGTTCTCACACTTCCTTGTAGTGGAGAAAGGTTTGTGATCTATAGTGATGAATTCAATTAGGGGTTGGGGTGTGGTCTCATGAAAAATGATATGGTGATGGATTATTCCTCACAATAGTTGAAATTCTAGGAGAAAAATTACCCAACTCATGATTTGGAGTTATCTGTGGTAATCTTTTCATTAAAGATTTTGAGGCATTATCTTTATGGTGAAAGGTGTGATATTTATACTTATCATAAAAGATTAAAGTATATTTTCACAAAAAATAAGATGAATATGCACCAAAGAAGATGGTTGGAGCTGATTAAGGGTTACGAATACTCAATTCATTACCACCCTGGGAAAGCAAACAAGGTGGCAGCCGCATTAAGTTGACAAGACCATGCTAGATTATCCATGATGAAGATCACAAATGATTCAATATTTATGGATTTACAAAGGATGGATCTTGTAATTTTAATAAAATGAGATATATCTTATCTTTCACAAATGAATGTTAAAACATCTATACAAGTGAAGATTAAATAGGTGCAGAAGGAGGATGTTGGGCTTCAATAGAAGGTGAGAAATGTTCCTAGATTCAACCTTGATTGTGATGGGATAATAAGGTTCAGGAACCGTGTCTATATTCCTCTGATAAAAGAATTAAATAAGGATCTTCTAGATGAGTCTCATGGTTCTTCATTCTCTATTCATCTGGGAAGTAAAAAGATGTACAAGGTCCTAAAAGAGTACTTTTGGTGGGATGGCATGAACAGAGATATCATCGAATATGTCTCTCGATGCTTGGTTTTTTAGAAAGTTAAAGCTAAGAGACAAAAGTCTGAGAGGAATTTACAACCATTACCCATACCATATTGTAAATGGAAAAACATCACTATGGAATTTTTCATTGGACTTACCAAAACATCTAAAGAAAATAATGTTATATGGGTTATAGTTGATCGTCTTATGAAGTTGACACACTTAATTGCTATTATATAAGATTTATATCTTGATCAGCTTTCCAGGATATATATATATATATATAAAGGAAGTGGTAAGATTGCATGGAGTACCACTTTCTATTATATCTGATCAGGATCCGAGGTTTACCTAAAAGATCTGGTGAAGTCTTTAACATGCTCTAGATACAGATTTATGTTTCTGCACTACCTATCATCCTCAAACAGACGGTCAGTCAGAGAGGAGAATTCAAACATTGGAAGACATTTTGAGAGCTTGCTCTATGGATTTCAAAGGTTGCTGGGATAATCACCTACCTTTGGTGGAATTGTATTATAATAATAGCATTCACTCAAGTATTTAGATGGCTCCTTATGAAGCTCTCTATGGAAAGAAATGAAGAACAAAAACTTGCTGGGATGAATTTGGGGAATGAAAGATATTAGGACCTGATATTGTTGATGAGATGGAAAAAAGGTCAGATCTATTCAACAACACATAAGAGCAGCTCAGATTCGACAGAAAGTTCTACCGACAACCGAATAAAAGGCCTAGAGTTTGAAGTGGGTGATAAGGTGTTCTTACAAATATCTCCCTGGAAGAGAGTAATGATATTTGGAGGGAATGGAATGCTAAGCCCTAGGTATATCAATCCTTTTGAAATATTGTATAATGTTGGGAAGGTAGCTTATTGATTAGCACTTCCACCAAATCTCTCTCTAGTTCAGGACATGTTCTATGTATCTCTCTTGAGAGAGTACATACCCGATCCTTCACATGTACTAAGCTCAGAAGTTGTACCTCTAGAGAAAGATATTTCATATGATGAACATCCAATAGAGATTCTAGAACATCATGAAAATGTTTTATGAAACAATACCACTATCATGGTTAATGTTTTATGGCAGAACCACCAATTAGAAAAAGCTACAAGGGAAATTGAGGATATAATGATGTAGAGGTATCCTCATCTGTTTGTTACGAAGTGAAGAATTTCGAGGGAAATATTCCTTTTAAGGGGAGTAGAATGTAACACCATGAGATTTTATGAGAAATATTTTATTGTCTTATGTTATACATATCACTAAAGAAATCTTTCACTACACGCAACACTGGATTGGCTTGCGTTACACACAAGAGGAACCTTCCTTGATAGCTTGCGTTGTACGGAATACCGAGTTTCACTAAAAAATGATATGTTATTAAAATATTTTATAAAATAGCCATTATAAATAGTATTAACCACATTTGGAATTTTATATAACATTAAAATTCATCTTAAATATGATATGAGAAAAAATAATTTTTTCTGATAAAAGAATTATTGTTTTCAAAAATGCAGTCTTTCCACCTTTTGATGGAGCATACATTTTGAATCACATTTTTGAAAAGATTATGAGTTAAATTTGAGAAATTAAACTTCTTCTTTTGAATCAGGATTTAAAATTTTACATTGGATAAATTTTTGATACTTTTCTACTAACTTTCATATTTTGAGGAATAGTTAAAATACGCTAAATTTTTCTTAAAAACAGCTTTTTTCATCAAGATAATTTATATGATTAAATTATAAAATGTAGTGGTTTTAGAGTATAAATAGACTATATTTTTACAATTTAATATAATTTATTTCATTAGTATTAATTTTACATTTAATTCTTTGGTATAAACGTTTTATTCATTTTCTATGTTATAAATTTTAAAACTCGTTTTCTCAACAACGAGATTAATTTATAAAATAATTTCTGCAACTTTTGTGTATTGAATTTGGAAAAATGGATTCCATATCTAGAATCAGCATATCCAAATTAAGTTAATAGGATACTTTTTATTTTTAAGCATTATAAATAGTAACTACGGTTAATTTTATTTACCAAAGTTAAAGGTAAATAACGCAATTAAGGGTAAAAAATATTATAAAATTATCCTAACACCAACCAAAATTCTATTGGAGAAATATACGTAGACCCATATCACCTAAGGGACAGAATAGATTCATTTCATGGGTTTTTTACCATAAAAATGATTTAATTATAATTAAAACCAAAGAAACTGACAAAATGTCACTCTCTTATATCTTATAAGTGTAATAATTTTAATTTGTTGATAAACATAAAAAACATCGAACATAAATATTCTCTAGAAATAAAATAAATTTATCTACATAATGTAAATTTATTTAGAATTTTTAAGGATTAAATAAATATCATTAATATTGAAAAATTAGTGATGTAAAAATTATCTTATTGATTGAAATATGAAATAAATGGTTTGAAAAATATTAAAATAAATATAATATGAACTATTTAATGTGATCAATGAATTTTATAGATAAATATGACATGTTATAAATATATAAAATGTTTTTTTCGAATATAACATCTATGTGGATTTTATTTAAATTCAAATAAATGAATAGTGTCGATATTGACACTATTGTCATTTTATATAAATACAATATTATTAAATTTTTTAAAAATCACAAAAATATTTAAAAATTATAAATTGAAATTTTTATGGTATAAAATGTGATAAATTATCCAATTATGTAAAATTCACAACACATAAGTAATTATTTACAACAATCTAAAATTTAGAATATTATTACCACAAATAAAATTAAATAGATTAAATAAGGATAAATCAAGTTGATAAGTTTTAATATAAATTCCCAACATGTATAAATTTTTTAGGATGATGATATTAAAACCATATCGCATATTATAATTGAATTGGAGTCATTTTTTGAATTTTTATGTGGGGTTTGGGTTTATTATAAATTAATATTTTAGAGGTCTCCAAAAGTGCCCCTCTCTTCTCTTATAAAAGGGCACCTCCTCCCTCACCTCTTAACTACATTTTGAGCCTTAATTCTTGTCCAATACATTTAAATTTATATTTTCCACTGCCCTAGAAATATACTAGAGGTTATGGTCATCTTTAAAGACCAACTTTAGTGTCTTAAGAGGAGGTTTAGAAGAGGCACGTCAAAGAAGAGGTAATATTATTTACTGATCCTTTCAAATTCATTTCTTGTTATAGTTCCTATTATTTATTAGTTTCATTATAATGTTATAAAATCAGTATCAATCATATACTAATATGTTATTATAAATATGAAACAACCCCATTTAACCTTCTATCCATCCTATGTAAAACGAAATCATCGCGCATGCGTACGTATAGAATACCATCTCCACGCCGTCGGGTAATTTTTATTCCACCACCACCTTACTTGGATGGGTATAATGGTGTAAATAATAACTATATATGGTTAGTATAACATGATACGAATTCTGATATATTCTATCATCCACTCCAATACTATTGAATAATTATTGGAATGATATCGTCGCTTGTGCGTACGTATGGTTTACCGTCTCAACGATGCGATGAGATTCAGTCTACATGATCTTCATTGAAACATGATTATATAACCGAATTGAATGAATAAATATGATATATATTATAATAATATCATTCTATAAATTATATAACTATAACCTAAAAATGGGAATATGAACTTATTCGACAAAACATACGTATGAAAATAAAGCAGTTAATACCCAAACAAAGAGTAACAATGAAATGGTACTAACAAATAGATCAAAATATGATCATAAGTATTACCATAAAAATAATTATAATTATTTAGTAGATCCTTAAAATTATTTAAATCATTATAAAGGATTTTTAGATATAGACGAAGCATATTGGACCAAAGGTTAGGGCTATTTATTCCAATCTCGTTCTTAACCGATATTGTTTTTTTTTGTAAGTATTTATTATGATTATATTTATCATCCATGTCCATGTTTTATAAAAATGATTTCATGTATGTTTAATGTCCTTTTTACCAATTTTTGACTTTTTCTACATGGTATGCAAGGAATCTTTCTTTTGTTTACCAAACGAGGTACTTTTTGACTTTTCTAGAAAAAGTATGAGGAGAATGTTTTTTAACTTATATGGCATGAATGGATTTTTACGTTTTCATAAATCCTTATTTCAATTAATCTTCCTATGCAACATTTAATGATTATTTTCGACAAAAATTCATTTCCTTTAAAATTGAATGTCATTTTGATAAAAGAAATTGATTTTGTAGAAGAATGTATATTTTCCTCATGAACCGAGTTCAAGTGTTTTATCAAAATTATTTTCCATAGAAAATGATATAGGGTTAGGTTTATATCACTATTATGACATTGATTGGATTATTTTATTATAGAATTATTTTTTTGAAGTCTCTTATCTTATATGGATTATGTTATGATGCCATGATGTTTAAGAATCCCATTTTTATTACATGGGTTATGATATGATGTATGATTTATGATTCTATGGAACACATAATAATTGTTTCATTTTGAGATGGGTGGGACCTATATCTCCCTCCAATGCATTGGGTAACTATTTATATCTCATGAGATAGACATGGCTGGAATGGTATGTTAACCCGGTTAAGTGATAATGGACTGGAATGTGGAGTGAACTCAGTTCAGTAATGGACGTTTTCCACTATGATGGTCCTGGCAACGAGTCTTGAATAATATGAAATAACTTTCTACGATTACATCTATATTACACAAAGTTTCATGTCTTATATTATGATTATTGGGATTAAATTTCACAACTATGACTTATCCCATGTCAGGGTATTATGATCACTTTTGCAGGATAATATTTTCAAATTGTTATGTTTTTATGAATATGATATGATTGATATATCCTTTTTTGACCTTACTGATAATTTAAGCTCACCCTTTGAATGTTTTCCTTTCCCAAGGTTAGTAAGAAGGGTATTAAGTAGTACATGCCAAAATGAACTCTATATATGATTAAATAAATGGGAGAGAATGTAGATGATTTATGTACCAGTTGTTTATGTTTCCCTATTTCTAAACACACTATACCTATATGGTCCTATAATGGTTTTGTTATGTGTTGTAATAAATATGCTTTAATTCTGAATTAATTAAAATGTATGTAAAGTATCGGTCATTATAAGCGTCATGATCATAACACCTAATATTGTGTTTATTCTGCCACAACGAATGAAACTAACTCCTTATATATTAAAAGAACTAATAATAGGATACACATGAGCAAAAATATGAGTCCTAATAAAAGAGATGTGGGGGGAAGATGTTTCATGGGGAATACATAGATGGTATATAGGTCCATGTGATGTGTGACCTTACCTCATTATCTAGTCATGTTATTCCTTTGAGATGGATTAACAAGTCAGGTCATATCACATGTCATGTCTACTTGGAACACATCATGTATGACTACCTAGGGTATAGGGTGTTCACACTAGGGTCATGGATTGACTTTCCAAGTAAAACCACATGACATATCCATAATGAAATATAGCATGTATGAGTAGTCGGGGTCTCAGGGCATGTATAGTTGGAACAATTCATGGATACACTTGTGTGTCCACAAGGAATTTGGTCCTAACCACATGGAATTTGATTTTAAATTCGGAAGAAAACCGTATTATCCATAGAAACCGAAGACTAGGATGTGTGTTTTCCTACACTACATTGCATATTATCACAATTTTAGGGAAATCCTAAGATCCACCATGGGGTCTCCCAATCCACCTTCTATGAATCGAAATCATCATATTTACCACCCTAAATCAATGTTTGATTCGTCCATCCATCAATTATCAACCCAAAGTGGAAAGAAATCAAATATCTTTCATCTGATGATGAATAGTGGTTCATTGTGTAGCTCCATCCATTATCATTTCCACTATGGATTTCATATCAAAAAATCACCACCCAAAAATCAACCTAGTTCATTCATAAATCACCATCATAATCATAATTCATTAATAAAAAATGAATTTAGGGGTTCGATCATGCTCAAACCTACCTGGTAATGTTCAACCATGACCCAATGCTCCAATGGGGATGATTGTAAATAATGGTGTGACGAAATGTGCCTAAAAAGTTATAACCATCATTTAATAAGAATTATTCAACAAAAATAACATTACTCTGGATACCATGGATATTATAATGGAAAAAATAAAAATTGATTTAAACAACTCAATTTATCTAGAAGGGGTTATGTGAATGGTGTGAAATCACCGATCAAGTAGAGGATAATAAAATATAGGCTCAATCATTTAATCAAATGGGTGGAAACTGAAATTGAAAATGACTACCATGAATATGATTAATAATTGGTGAATAATGAGTTCTCTAGAAATGTAGAAGAATTATTGAAATTTCAACATCTTGACCCACCCCAATCTATTCATTAGTTGTTCTCTGATCTAATCTATTAATGAAGAAAGATTATTTTTCTACTATACAATCCTCCCTATGTTTTGTAGCTATCTCTATATTTTTTATAGTTTTATATTTTAATAGGATTTTAGGTCATCAGAACTTAAAATAAATTAATGAATTTTCCAATTAAACATATCCTCCAATAACTTCCTTCTTTATAACGTTATATGTCAACCAACTTTAGGCTGCACCTAGGGTGAACCGCATATTCCAGAATCAACCTCACACTCATATTTTCTATTCATGTTATTGAAAAATTGTAAAATCTAAACTCTAAAATGATGAGAGTTCTAGAATTAAAATATATTAATATTTTTATATATTGATTTAGGGGTTTCTAGACACCAAAAACATAGCGCCAACTTTGATGAAAAATACAGATATATCTAAATAAATAAATAATGGAAAAATAAAATAAATCCTAAGTAGTTGAATAGCGTGTGGATGACTACTTAGTTAAATTTGGTGTTCTACCATGGTGTTGAGGATGGATATTTTTACATGATAGGGAATTCATAAGTTTCAATTCACATCAATGAAAAAGCATCTTGAAATACAATCTCATAGATTGACCACTTAGGACACATTGGTTATAATGGTCCGATGATATTAGTTTCTTGAAAAAATTTAACAATAGACCATGTAGAGTATTTCAAATTGAAATAATTTATTCTTAAGTACTAGTAGAAGGTGTATATTGTGTTTTTATAGAATCCACCGAAGAATCAAAATATATAGTTGGATCATATTGATGTATGGGGGATGATTCTAATTAAATCTCATATAAGATCACTTGGTTCAATTACATTCATTAAATAATCCATTGAAAAGGTGTGGGTGTTTTTCCAAAAACACATGTCCATTTTTTTCAATAATTTATCAGGTTGAGATCTTTGTTGGAGAATAAGATTGTAATGAAGCTGAAATGATTATCCATGAATAATAAAGGTGAGCATCGAAGAAAATATTTTTGTGAAGATCTATTGGAAAAAGGATATTGATTGAAATGAATATAACCAAGGAGTATGAGTATAATAATGTGCTATTATGGATTAATCATATATAGAATAAGAGCCCAAGGAGAAAAACGTTACATTCTATTTTCCTGAAATATTTTTAGGAAAAAGCGATTAACCATATGACTTATCTTTTGAATAAGAGTCCATCTAAATAAATGTAGAATAAATTCATGTTGAAATATTTATTAGAATAACATTTAATATATCTTGACATGATTTTTTAAGAGTTATCAAATATATGCATGTTGATTCTTGTAAAAGTGATAAGTTGGACTCTAAGTCCCATACATGTTTCTTTTTTGGGTATTGTGATCAAATATATTGATTTTGGATATGGTATAACAATCAATAGTAGATCATCATATAATAGAATTTCCTTTTTAGTGAGACATTATGGAAGGTTTCCTATGTACCAATCCTAGAAGGAAAGGATCAAAGTTTTCGTAGTTCAATTAAAGAATGAATTAGTGATCAAGTTGTTCTTGGGGACAACAACCTAAAAATGGTGTTGGGACTTACGCGTGGTTAGCTCCCAGGGAGGGTGTTATGGTTGAAGTTTTCTCTAAGATCATGTGAGTCATACTCGATGTGAGAAAGAAGAGGTAGAAAAAACCTTAACGATGCACAGTTTAATGTCATGTAGGACATATGAAGGGACTATGAAGTTTAATGTCTTGCATTTAGGACTATTGGTGCTGCACAGTTTAGTGTCATGTAGCAGGGTTAAAATATAGTTTAACGTCATGTAGGATGTATTAAGGGATTTCTGTATAGTTTAGCGTCATGTAGTTAGGACGTTGGGGACAATACAGTTTAATGTCATGTTGGACAAAAAAGGGCGACTGTGCAGTTTAATATCATGAAGTAAGGACAAAAGAGGACACAGTTTAACATCATGTTGGACGTGTTAGGGACTTTTTCACAGTTTAACATCATGTTGGACATGTTAGGGACTTCCTCACCTCAGATGAGCATAAGTTGGTGCCATTGTCCGTCAATATGGTATGAGGGACACCAAATCTGGTAATGATGTTAGATTTGATGAAGCATACAATGCATTTAGAACTGACTTCTTTGAGGGGTATTGCCTCTACCCATTTGTAGAAGAAGTCAGTAGTAGTAAGAATGTACTTAAACTACTTGGATTTAGCTGAAGGATAAGGTCCCACTACATCTATTCCCCATGTGGAAAATGGACATGAGTATTTAGCTGTATGAAGCAACTCTCGGAGTTGATGAATGAAGTTGGCATGTACTTGGAAAGAATGAAACTTCATTGTTAAATCAACACAATCTTGTATCATTGAAGGCCAAAAATATCAAAGACTTTGAATTTGATCAAATATTCTATGTCCAGACTGATGGACACCACAGACTACTACATGCACTTATTTTATGACAACCATTGTCTCTTCACCATCAATGCATCAGAAGAGAACTCCATCAAAACCACGCTTGTAGAGAATTTTTTATAAGTGATCTAGGCTATCCAAAAGAGTGAAATTGACCACACGTCTCGAGACATGTTATTTCCCGGCTCTATTAGGCGAAAGTGTTCTATTTTGAAGTTATTCCTTGATAGGTGTCATCCATCCTATAGTATGACCATATGGTTCAGATATGGGACTAATTTCATTGATTTCCTCTATTTAAATTTGAACATAATGTGAAATTGTATGACGGTGGGCAATACTGATGGTTGGCTCGTCCTGATTTGGGTTTTCCAGAGATGTGGTTATATTATCCAGTGCATCAGCTTGGGCATTTTGTGATCTTGGGACATAAGAAAATGTCGGTTCCGAAGGAAACTCCTCCATTAAATCTCTGATGTAATCATAAAAAGGGATTAGTTCTTCATTTCTGATTGTGTAATCCCCATTGACTTGTTTGATTACCAGGTCTGAATCACCTTTCACCTTTAAGTGATTCACTTGTTCTGGAAGCGCCAACTCTAATCATGCGATAAGATATTTGTATTCTACCTCGTTATTTGTACCGCCTCCCAATAATGAAATGGAATAAGGTAGCAATTCCTTTTCTGGGGAAATGAGTACAACTCCTAACCCATCTTTGTTGAACTTAGGATCTTCCATTTTCCTCCCTGTTGGACTTCTGCAAGCACCATCAAAGTACATTTCCCATGTTTGAAGACTATCTTGAATAAAGAATACTTCCTCATCAAGAAGTTCAATATCTAAAGATGTATCTTCTGCTAAAGGATGTTCAGAAAGGAAACCAGCCAGAGCTTGGCTCTTTATTGCCTTTTGAGACACATATTTAATATCAAATTTCTGCAAAATAACTACCCATCTTGCCAGACGTCCTGTAATAATTGGACGACTAAAGATGAATTTGAGCGGGTTATTGCGAGATACCAATTGGACCTCGTGATGTTGCAGGTAGTGTCTCCACTTCTGAAATGCAAAGATTAATGCTAGGCAGCACTTCTCAATATTTGAATATCTGGTTTCTACTTCAAGCATAGTCCGACTAAGATAGTAGAGGCTGTTTTCATTCCCAGCATCATTCTTCTGGGCAATAAAGGCACCCAATGATCGCTCTAAAGCTGTCACATAGAGGATAAGTGGTCTTCCTTCAACAGGTGGCATTAACACCGATGGACTCAAGAGATACTTCTTTAGAATATTTAATGCTTCTTGACATTCATCATTCCACTATTAAGTTACTCCCTTCTTCATCAATTTGGTAAAGGGTAAACTTTTTCCTACCAAATTGGTGATGAAATGCTGAATATAGGCTAAGTTTCATTGAAGTACTTTCAATTATTTCATATTTCGAGGAGGTGACATACCAAGGATTGACTTTGACTTCTCAGGATCGACTTTGATACCACGATGGTGTATAACAAAGCCGATAAAGTTTCCTAAGGTTACCCCAAAAGCACATTTTAAGGGTTTCGTCTTCAAATTATGTTGCTGAAGTTTGTGGAATATGATTTCCAAATCAGACAAGTGATTAGAACTTTTACTGGATTTTTCCACCAAATTTTCCATGGATCATTCAACAAACTTCCCTAAAAAGGTTTTTATGATGCGATGCATGGTATACTGATATGTTATGACGGCATTCTTTAGGCCAAAGTGCATTACCCGATAGCAAAACACCCCCTGAGGGGATCTAATGGCTATAGATTCATCATCTTCTGGAGCCATTTGGATTTGATTATATCTGGAATGTCCATCCATGAAGGAATGTTCTTCATACTGGAAAATCATCTTTAGGACAATGCCGATTAAGATATCTGAAATCAATGCAAACTCTAATTTTCCCATTCTTCTTTTTCATTGGGCCAGTATCAGCCAACAAATTGGGATATTGAACTTCTCTGAAAAAGTTAGCTTTGATAAGAATATCAACTTCAGCAGAAATTTTGGAAGCATAGGTTTGGTGAGTTCTTTTAGCAGCTTGTTTGAATCCTCTATGTTCTTCTGGAAAACACAAATGATGAGTGGCAACATCAGGAACAAGCCATGGAATACTTGTATAGTTCCATGAAAATATATCTCAATTTTTCTTTAATAAGGAAATATACATCTCTTTCTCTTCAAGAGTAATGGCCACACTAATTAAAGTGGGGCGTGTATCTTCTTTTGTACCCAGATTTATTTCTCTGAGTTCATCCACGGTGGTAGAGATACCCTCATCAAATGCTGGAGGAGCATCCCTGAGATCTTCCTCTTCTTCTTCAACATGTGTTATTTCTTCTGTTTCTACTTTCATAGTATATGATGAAGTAGAATTTCCATTATCAGAAGAGATGTTGAAATTTTAACATCCTGAAGAATAAGCTCCCATTTCTGACCCTATTGATGATGAAGGGTCTTCCTTGGGAAATATAGTGGAGATGATGGATTGAGAATCAACATCATCATTCACTTCTGACATTTCTATAACTTCTTCTGGCCTGGTTGTCAAAGTATAGACTTGTTAGATTTCAGTAGTTGAAATGAAGACATATCCATTTGTCCTTTCATCATTGCTTGGTGAATCACCAATTTCTCCCATGCTGTCTGGCATGATTGCTGTAATTGACATTATGGGAGTTTCTATAAGAGTATTTTTATTTGGGTCTATCCTGTTAGTTTGACTGATAGGCAACACATAATCTATAATCACATGTGTATATGGGTTTACTGGAATCTTTTCCAAACCATATGGAGAATTATCAACAGTAATCTACTTTGTTGTGGATTCCTCCTATCACATCATGAGGTAGAATTCCACCTCAATGTATTGAGATTCACTTGTCTTGAATGGGGCCTTATCACCATACATTGTCCCAACTTGACCATCGAAACAATATTTGAGACATTGATGGAATTATGAAGGGATAACCGCATGTTAATGAAGACAGGGTGTTCCAAGAAAGATGTTGAAGGTGAGTCTTGATCAACAACCATGAAATATGAATTGGATACAATATCTCCAAACTGAGTTCTGAGTGTAATCTCGCCCAGTGTTTCTTGTTCATTTTTATCATATCCTTGTAACATCATAGTAGAAGGAGATAAATTAGATTCCGCAAGGCCTAATCAACAAAGTGTATGAATGGGCCTGAGGTTGACTCCTGAACCATTATCAATGAATTCTCTTCGGATTTCTACACCAATGACCTTCCTAGAAAAATACAAAGGTCTAATATGTCCATGCACGACATCATCTTCATCTTAATCTGTGAAAGATATCACTGCATGGCATTCTGCAAGATTATTCTCTACATGGTAGGCTTGAGCTGCAGTAATTTCAGTTTCAATCTCCTAAGGACTTGATAAAGCCTCAATGAGTACCTCCCGAAGATCCTCTAATAAATTCAAGGAATCCGGAATTGATAACATGGCAGGTACTTGGGAGAGGTGTTTCAATACATCATACTTTTGATCCAAATGTCTGCATTTCCCAACAGGAAGATGTGGTTTAGCTTGTGCCTTGGAATATGATGCTTTGGAAGTTGATGCATCTTGTACCGGGAAATGAGTTGGTAATACTCCTGGATTTGAAATATTAGACTAATTAGGTCTATTTACATGCATAGAAGAAGAAGATGGATCCTCCAACCGATCTTCCAGAATAACTATTCCAGGAATGAATCTACCTTGTGTAGAGGAACTTGCTTGTTCTTGTTGAGATCATTGAAGGGCTCTACAACGAGTTTCTGCCGCATACACAGTTCTAGTAGGGGATGAATTGGAATAGTGGCCTCTAAAAGATCCACATCTTCCCCTATACCCTGAGCCTTTGGAAATTCCTCAGATTCCACTATTTGATATGGGGAACCCAGGTTCATCGAGTTAAAAAATATGATTTGAATGAGGATCTGTTAAGTTAATCATATTAACAGAACCGAATATTAACTCTTCATCCGATGAAGACTCTCCCTGACTAGCCAATTTAGGCTGTGCCATTTGATGGGGCGGTGCCCGTGGCTTCGAAGTAGATGGCATAAAAACTGCCAGAGTCAAAGACAACTTGGGATTTGATACATACTCATCTTCTTCCGATTCTTTTTTGTTCTTTGAATTATGCCATTTCATTGAGGATTTTTCCTATGATGAAGAGGGTTTTTCTGCGGCATTCAGGGTAAAAAAACAATTGGTTTATTCAATTGTGTTTGAAAAATAGCATGAGTTCGGTTGATCGTTATTCTGATCATCCAATCATCATATTTTTGTACATTTTTTTTCTTGACTTCTTGCCACACGCCTTCCTCCTCTGGATCTATAGTAGTAACACATGCTACATGAGCTGAAGAACCTTTTAGTTTGACTTGTCCCAAATCGACCATTTTTTGCAGAAGGTCCTTGAAAACAAAACACTCTTTAATAGGATTCTCCAACATTTGATGAAACAGGAATTAGTTCGGATAGTCTTCATCTCCTTCCTTGTTTGGACTCTTGGGCGTTGGAAATTGAACCAAATTATTTTCCAGAGCTGAAATGAAATAACAAGGAACTTGTTCATTTCGAAAAGAGTAAACCTTTCTCTTCAAATCCTCAAATTGTTTTCGTCCTTGATTTCTTTGATCATCTTGACAAAAAGATCTATCTTTTTGGTGTTTAGGAGGTGGAGCCCTTTGAGAAGTTGAAGGTTTTGAAGTAGAAGCCGGAACATGTGTTTGTTTAAGCATAACTGTAGCGGTCTCTTCTTTACCCATTATCCTTCCTGGAGCTTATGGAATTACACAAGATTTATCCTTAGTATTTAGAAGAGAATATTCAATCTGTTGAGCGATTGAAGTAAAGTCTCGAAACCCTCGTGTGTATTTCATAGGGATCAACGATGTGCTCAACTCATAATGTAAATTCACCACAAAGATTGGAAAAAATTACTTAGAGGGAGTGCTAAGCTTAGGGAATTTGTTAATCCCTTCCAACAAGAAATGAAATCTAAGACCCTATCATTCTCCCTTTTCTTCTAGTTTGTATGATAAAAAACTGTTGTCTTTGGCAACATTGAGCTGAACTGAATAAGGAATATTTGGCGAAGATCTTCCCATCCGGTAATTGACCGGGATTTCAAGCTTGTGTACAAGACAAAAGCAGGTCCTTGTAATGACTGTACAAAACACCTGAGATTAACTAATTCTTGTTGATAAAGGGTTCCCATCATATGATTGCAATGAGAAAAAAATGTTTTATGTGTTGCACTAGGTCTCCCGAACCATTAAATATTGGGAATGTAGTACTTGAAAAATTTGATGGGGGAGGAATTGCATCAACCCATTCAAGGTAAGATCTCTTTTCTGGTTGAATATGAGATCATTTTCCCTCCATAGACTTCAACCGAGCTGTTAATGACTCAATAGTTGTTATTAACTTTTGAGAAACATCCGGTTGATCTTGGACCTGAATAGGAGCAATGACTAGAGCTTGGATAAATGTGGCACCTGGTACTATAACCGATGGAAGCACTGCCGATTGTTGTTGTACTTGACCCATTGGATTAGACCTGTGAGGTTGTACTGATAATGGAGGACATTATTGATCCATCTCAACAGCCACAACAAATTTCTTTGGCTAGCTGACTCCAGCACGCTTAGGAGGAAGACTACCCAGAAGTAGTTCTACATTCATCCTCTTCAATTCCTTCATTTCTTCCTCTTGTTGTAAAAATCTTTTCTCTAGTGAGAGTGATTGGACTTCTCTAGGGGAAGGGTATGTAACCTGATTATTTCCTTTCCCCTTATTGGAAACCATTCGGAGAGGGGGAAGTCGGTTAATTGAAGGATTACCTAGGATCTGATTAATCCTTCGATTTCGTGTATGCAGACCTTCTTCATTTTTGTCTATGCATAAAACTTCTTGAGCATAAACCTCTTCATCAGATCCCTCCAAGTGAACCTCATATGATGGATCAGAAGCTATGGCATTGATGACATTGATTGATGCATAACGAGTTGCATCCCTTCTATTAGTATTTCTGTGATATTTTCTTCTTCCATGTCCTTGATGAGACATTTCCTTTTGTTGATTTGATCCCTTAGGAACTTTTTGACGAACCGTAATTTGGAGGGAAACTCTTGATAATTTGGCTCTTTGTTCCTCTTGAGGATTTTTCCCCAATAGAGAGAAGACTGGATTTCTCTGAGGGAGGGATTGTGGATTTGAATAAGTCCCCAGTTCAGTGGATAGGGGTTGTTCCTGCTCAAATCCTCAAATCCTATTTGTTGATTATGAGGGTTGGGATAAAAGAGTCCCCAGTCTGGAAAGTCGAGGTGGTTCTTGACATGCTATATCTGATAATATCTTGAAATCTATCCTGATCTTGCGGACTTTAGTCCAGAATTTTGTTGGATGCATCAACCTGCATCCACTTTTATCACCCGGATCAAAATACCATTGGATTATTTCTGACACTTCTGTCACTTGATGATGTGATTGATCCAAATGAGAGGCATGTTCAATATTCTCGTTTTCTTGATGGAGTAATTCAAAAACCATTTCTCTATATGCTTGATTTTTAGAGGAACTAGTTGAATCATGTTCTTGGTCAAGAGGATGGGATGATAGGCCCATAATACCCTTTTAGGATATTTTTTCATTCTCCAGTATTCTCTTATTTTCTTAAGATGTGTTATAGAACCTCTTTATATTCCTCATACAAGTATGGTTAACATATGAAAATTATTGTGGTTTAAGACTTTCTATATGAAATAGGGGGATCATGTCAGTTAATCCATTTGTAAATATTAATGGATCTACATCCATTTTACATTAGTGGGTACCGACTTATATATTAAAGTCGTATAACCATTCACATTAGAATTTACTACCATGAAGGGAGGATATTAATATATTGATAACAGGGTTGATCCATTATGAGGCATCCTACGTATCTTATTCTATAATAAGAATAAAAACGCATGAATTTTTTTAAATCAATGAAGGTTAACATCATACATATAAGAAATATATATGAGTAGTTGGGAACTAGGTGTTTTATCTCTATCCTTAATGAGGCACCCTACACATCCTAGTTGTGGTAGGAATCATAGTTATCATTGTTCCATCACACCCTTTAGACATTCACCAAGGTAGATACCATTTTACGGTGGGTATTTATATCATTCCACAATATTAGGCTTACATACTAAGGATTCCAAGGTTGCTAAAAATTCATTGTGCCAATGATGTCACCATTGTAACTCCCAAAACCCATGAGATTTATGATTGGTATAAAAAACAAGTGATAGTAAGTAATCATCTTCATTTAACAGGGATATATGCTCACATTCTACGACACCTTTTTTGAATATTTGATATGGAGATTTAGCCATAGGAATGATTCCTACAAATCCTAGTTATGGGAGAAATCCAAATCATTGTAGTTCAATTAATCTCTCAGTATGATAATGGGTGATGAGGAATGATCATCCCATGAGAATGATTGGGTCATGATGGATGAAGTGTTAAGGACACATATGTCATTATAGTAAGGTATGTGTCTTATCTAAGAAAAATATGTAATAAGATGAACAAAATATCTTCATTATGGTATGAATTAGAGTTATAAATGTTCATTTAGTTTGGGATTACACCTTGAGGTTTCTCTAATATAGAGGCAGTTATATCATGCCACTAATCGATGCTTTCACACAGAGGATTCCCAATACTGATAGAGGTTTATGATGAGAATGATTTGATTATGGAAACTCCCTACCCCAACATTATCTATGAATAGTGTGATAAATAATGGATAGAGATAAATTGGTTTCACTACTTATTAATGTTGGAATTAATTTCTGTGATAATCCTTTAGAGGTTTGATATAGATATTAGGTCGTAGAACGACTCCCTATATTTCCTTACTATAGAAAAAATATGATTTTTCATAGTTCGATTGATAGGGGATTAAACACTGATATTCCCTTAATATAAAGGCAGTCATATCATTACACTAATCATGGATTACACCATGAGGTTTCCCTTTTATGGGAAAGAAAATTTTATCATGTCCATGGATTCCTCCCTGGTCTGGTTTTCTTGTATGCCTGATATGCATTGATTGTCCACCGAACATTCCTTGATTTTCTATTTTACATGTCATAGGTTGTATCCCTGAAATTTGAAGTGAAAATCACATGATTCAGTTGTCTTTCCCATGTGATGTCTCATAATATGGATGAGATGTCTGAAGTCCATCGCATGACCAAGGCTGACAGGTTTATAGGATGTCACATGACATGGATGGTTAATCCATGAATCCATCGCATTATCTTGGATGGAATGCTCAGAGAGAATCACATGATCTATCTAACAAGCCCTGGTGTCACTGGAAAAAGTTGATATACACACATGGATTGTGTTTCAAGTGTTAAAGTGACATATATAGAGGGTGCATCATGTCCTTGAAAACTTGCCTGAGTATCATCAGAAAACATGGACAGATTATTCATAGGAAATCAAGAGAGCCAATTGATGTGACCTGATTCTATCATGAGAATTATTTTATATGCACTAGTGTCATCTTATGATTTGGGAGACATGCCAATAAGATATCACAAGGATTGTATGGAAAACCAAAACAGTTTCATTAGACTTAGTTGACATGCTTGGGGGAGACATGTGACTTTCTCTAACATTTCCATGGGGCCTTGCGTGTTCCAAATAATATACCAAAAGAGTATCACATGATCTGATTGACATTTCTTATGTTGTTTTATGACTTATCTGGTTCATATAGAGCACATTATGATCAACGTATTTGTTCTTCACATAAGTCTCTCAAATTTTTATTCTTTGTTCCATCCTTTTATTGAGTATGACTTATATTTATTCAATGTTAGCAAGTTTAAGTCTCACATGATTGGCCAAGTATGAGGTATGTCCTACACATAAACTACAATATATCCTCATGATCTATGAGTGATATTGCAATGTTCATATGCCTATCGAATGATCATCTTAAGTGGTTCCCCAGATTTTACCTGATGAAAAACATTTCCAATCAGTAGATCATCAACTCTAAGAAATATGTTTTGATTCCTGGATTCGGTGGTGTGAGGATCCAAGGGTGGATTTTTGTTATACTAGGGTGGGGGATTTATAGACCTCTCCACCACAATTATTTGCATCTTTTCATGGTGAGTACTGTGAAAATCCATTGTAGTTTAGGTGGAGGGATTTGATGTCATTTATTTTAATAGATCTTATTATAGGACATTTTGGGTGCATCACATGATTTTCAGTGACCATGACACCATCCCATAAATGCCTCAATTATTGGTCTATGTCCAATTAATTGGGTATTGTTTGATTATGTGGACATTCTTAGGGGTTACTTCAAGGCCAGTTCGATATTTATAGTGGCCATCATGATATCCAAATGCCTACATAAAGGCTTACATGTGATCTTAGATTCCTTTTCTGGGTTATTCGAAGAGACTAAGGTGTATTGTTAGAGGGACTTCATTAGATATGGTTGAAATGTCTGTGGGATATTTTATAGTCTTGCAGATTGCACGATCACATCTCATGAATTTTATGACAACATGAGACTCTCACATTTTTTATTTTTTTCCATGTTTATTTTACAACGTCCTAGGGTCTTGCAAGTTTTATTATGGTTGTCGAAGATAATAACTCACACCATTGGTGATGCATCACATAACTACCAGTTGATCAGTTGGTGATGCCTACGAATTTGATGTACAAACCCTTCTATTTTTAATTGGAGATGGAGGGGGAGCACAAAATTGGCTGGAAATGTCCACAACTCTTTCTATGATGAAGGTGACATGTCTACAGGATCTTACGCAGCATGGTAGACATGTCACCAGGGGCTTCTATCATGTCTTATGAACCTCCTCGGAGCGTCACATGAATTTTCAAAACTCAAGATGCTCCATTATTTATCATATATTTCTCTTTATTTTATAAGGATTTTCGGATGGTTTGTTAAGAAACCGTTAGTTAACATGTTTTATGATTTCAGAGATCTCTATTGGGTGTCACCACCTAATCAATGAGTGTCTTGGAAGCCTTCTAAAGAACTAGGAGGCTTTGTCAATGGGGCGTCATGGGACCTCCCATAGGTTATGCAATGTGAATGAATCTTCACATGATCTTCTAAAGGGATTGTAATTGTGTTAATTTTGGAGGCTTACATGATCTGTGAGTTTTATCCACCCTCTATTCCTTTTTTTTGTTGGAAAAATAATACCCATATTTTGGTATTTCATCCCTTGGGGATTTTCTTATGCTCATTTGGTGAGCATCAATAGTGAGATGGATATAGCTTATGATAAACCTAGGTTTTTAGACTACTTATCTCTCATAACCATAGGATCAATGTGGATAATAATATATAGTATTAATTTGGTATATCACTATCATATTTTGGTTGATTTTGATTTGTACATTAACTCTGCTTTCATAGTCAAAGAGCTATATATATGGTAGATGGGATATTCAGATTTATCTATAGATTGATATGGGTATTAAGATATTTCACTTTGATCATAGGATGGTGCATGGAAGGTAAAATATCATGTCAAAAATATTATAAATTGATGTGAGATGATATTATTATTCGATATATTATATTGTTATGTTACTACCAACTATATTTCGGGTGGATGAGTACTTATATTTTTAAATAATCCAAATATCTAGATGTTTTTATCTAATTTACTCTTTGATTTTTAGGGTTTCAACTAATTCATAGGAAGCTAGTAGATCTCTATCATAACATAATTTATGGGGTATTTCCTTATTCTTATATATAAAAGAATAGGTACACTATACAAATATATATTTATGATGTTGTTTTTTAAGAATGAAGAAAGTGTGCTATGGTTTTCTTGATAAAAATTGATCATAACATTTTTTTGATTAATGATGATGTGTTATGACATTATTTTGTCCAATCATTGAATAATATTGAATAAAAAATAATATAGTTGTTCATGATGTTGGATTTCAACTTTGTAGGACCATGATAAATAATATTACTAACCCTTTCATGTGAACTCCTGAATTTTATACTTATGTACTTATTCATATTAGTAGATGAATCTGGTGTATAATATTTTAAGGAAATAGATTGATAGAATATGAGGTAATGATGGGTGAAGAGTTTTTATTATGAGGGTCAAATTCATTTCATTAGTACTAAATATTAAATCTTATTTAGATGAATTATTTTTATTTGTTGATTTAATTGAATATTTTTTAATATACTATGGTGATACCTATTATATATATATGTTTCATGTTTCATGGTTATATATTAATTTATATTACTTTGGATGATGTTTCATGATAACATGTGACTTTTTATTAGATGCAATTCCTCCCTTCAATTTACATGGATTGCTCTACTTTTGTCAATATCCCCAAACCAATTATATATAGGCTTCTATATTTACATTATTGCTATTACGAGACATGATTGATTGGTATCAGACTAATAAATTTGTATTTAGGAGTTAGTCACATGTAATGATTTGTCCTAATAGTTTAATTACATTTTACTAAGTAACATAGTTCACATAGTCACAGTAGATAAATTTACAAAGGTTATGGGTGGTAGACATATTCATGAGAATGATTCTTATTATTGATTCGTGACTGAAACCTTAGTATAATGACTACGTATGAAGGAGGGAAACTTTTATCATATTAATTCATTTCATGATTTTTTTATTCTATGTTTCATGGGTTTGATTGAATTTGTGAATATTTTTCATGGAACCAGTTGATGAGTGAGATATAAATATATACATCATACACAAATAGCTTACAATTGATATGTTGGTATAGAGATACAGGATAATGAATTATAGAATACCAATGGTAACATACGTAGAAGTCCTGTTATGCAGTGATTCTGATTTCTTATTGGATGACAAAAAAATTTATCAATGTCTTTTATGTTTATTTTTTAATTTTGTTATGGGTTTAGTGGAATTTTAAATTTTTTATTTTTTAATATTTGATAATTATATGGATTTTTGTGTGATATTGATAGTTTATAATACTACATCACACCACTTATAGTATTACCCAAGATCAATTATGATATGATGAATCTTATATGATCGTATTGGTGAAATGGTAGTGAGGCGAATTATTCTATGAGTTTTAATTGATGACACACACACACACATAATGGAATATATGACCCATATATATTGGAAATTATCTAAATGGGAAGTGAAAATTTTAATAGTACATTCCAATGAACTGAAAAACACAATCCACATAGAATCCTCTTAATTAAAATTTTCTAAAAGAGTAAGTGAATAGGGAAATTATTCATTGTTTCCAAATAAGAGGACCCAATATGGATTTTATTTTGTATTAAGTATGAATATACTATTACATATTTCATGATGTTTATAATAATATGAGTGATTAGTATTTTTTTTTTCTTTTTTAGTGTCTATTTTCCTTTACATGGTGTATTATGGGGTATGTATGGGTCCGATTATTACCTTTTTTACATAAAACAGACTGTCCACTTTGGATGTGGTGATATTGGTCCTTGATAAAAAACTATATTATATAATTTTTGGAGGAAGCAATGTGTAGATATGAGACCAACACTATAGTATCATCAATGGTTGAGTGATTATGAATAAAACAAATATTATTTTGTTATTAATAGAATCTTTACTAATCAAAGTCTTTTGTTTAATGAATTCTATAGAGAGTTAAAATAAATGGAATTCAAGTTAAATCATTGGTCTTAATATTATCATGATTAATTTTGGGAAATAAGATATATTTTTCTCTCCTTAGAGATATTTCAATGATGCAGATATTAATATATTGATTTAAGGGTGGATAAATGTGAGAAGTTGAGTGAAAAAATATTTTTCATTTATTAATGAAAATATTTTAATGACCTAATGTCATTATCATGTAATGTTAAATGGATAAAAATACACGTTCAAGGTGAAAATGCCCAAATAGGATAAATCTATAACTGATAGAGGGTGAATCAATTATATCTTTTTCTATGTTACCTTATTTTTAAAACTACATTAATCTCATATTAATGAACTATTAATTTAAAAAAAACAAAACCATAACACATCCATAGGAACACAATAATGTACAAGGATCACTACTTAAAATGGGTATCTATAACCTTGGAACAGTTTTAAAATAATGAAATACCATATAATCAAATAAAAAAACATTGTTTTGTAGATACTACATGTGGGATATACATTTACACTTATGTTGTACTATGATAAAAACAATAGTTCATGTTATTATTCAAGAATAAATGATGTAAAACATGTTTTTATAAAAATATATGAAACATTCACCAATTGATTCAAAAAAGGTCACTATGATGCCTTATCAACTTTCAGATGTGATAACTATAAAAAAAATCTTCAATTTCCTACCCAGCTGTAGGTAATAACTTATCTGATGTTTATACTAATACATAGTCTAATGGACCTGTATGATTATTCTTATTGATTCATCAGTCCATAAAATAGATAAAAACAATACTCTAGAAATAAATATTAACCACTTAAATCATTCCTTAGAATCCTATGTCTGATGAATCAATCAGATCTGTAACTTTAGCAACTATTCATTATTACACTTCTTCTTTCTAGTAAACTTCCTCCGGAATTCATAGTCAAAAAACATCTTCTCTCTACCAAAACATTAGGAGCGTCCTCAATTTCTTCACACACAAACAATAAAAGTTCTATAACGTAAAATTTACATTCCACTATTTATTGGTGCACCAAAAGTGCTATGGGAGGAAATATCAAAACATTTTACCACATAATAATACTTCTCTAAACATGAATTTCACAATTATTTCTTTTTAATTTTTTAAATTAAATAGTGCTTATCAATTTTAACATTTCATCTCAAATCATCTAAATTATTCTCACAACATTATCTTTCATTGAACATTATAACCATTCTTCAGTCAAATTCTTTACTCTGATTCTTTAGTCGGATTTTTCAGTAAGATTATTCTTTATGGTTCTTCATTCTGATTTATCAGTCTGATTCTTCAATTTAATTCTTCAGTATGGTTCATCAGTATTATTATTCAGTACAATTTTTATGTTTGACTCATTAGTCTTATTTTTTAGTCTAATTCATCTGTCTGATTCTTTAGTTATATTCATCAATAACAGTAATAATTCTTAGACTTTAATCTTCTAAAATCTCTTACTTATATCATGATGACTCCATGACATTGATAATATTAGGATTATAAATTCCATTGTCTAAATTAATGTAATAAACCAATATTTCACCAATTTATTTCGTATTTATTACATCACAATTTTCTTTGAAATCTTATGATATTTGATAACGTACAAAATGGAAAATCCTCATTCGATATACTTCAAAATGTACTCCAAATTTCCTTCATTTCAAACCCATATTACAAAAAACTATTCTTAACAACACAATTTAAGATGGAATTTTTAATAAAACCATGAATGATTAACTTTTATATCAAAATAATTTCATATCATATGATTTCTATGCTTTAATTAATAAAATATCCAAAACATATAATGTTATGTAAAAGAATCATTGTTAATAATATTTCAACTAATCTTTTGAATACAATGAATTCTTTCATCCAACCAAAACCAAATAAACGTTTTTAATCATTATTTATCTGATATTCTGAGTAATATTCATCCTTTCGTCTAACCATACAAATTTAAAAAGTGAATTCATTTCTTTTCATGACTACAAAAGAAAAACAATTCAACACAATCTTCTTTCAGCATCAGAAAAACATTTCTTAAAAAATTCAATCCGAAAAATATCCTTGATGGATTTGGTTATCAATGAGGTTTGACTAATCAATTAAACTTTAACCTATAGATATGGATTACTTATTGAAATTTCTAATCCAGCGTGAGTGAGATGATTTTAAGAAACAAGATTTATTGATAGAAAACCCATGTTGTCCAAAAGTAATGACTCATGAATCTTCTTCATCTTTCCTACTTTATTTCACATATTCCATTAGTTATTTTCGTCACTTATTTACTTAATTCTTCCACTTTACGATAAACACATCTTTCCTACAACCACTCCACAATAAAATTAGAATATTTCATGTACATAAATGTTGACTTCATAGCTTACCCCCTACTCCCCCTGCATACATGCTTCATTAAATGATTTATCACACATCAATGGATTGATTTAGGAAACAATTACCCCCTTGATAATATTAAACAAATACTAAGAGATATATGGTAAAAAAACATTTACCATAACCCTGTAGAGAAATCTGTTTGATGCTCATCTTTAATGACGTCCTAAAAAATACTTCTTTATGTAATGGTTTTCTGAATATGTCAGCAATGTGTTCTGATGTAGGACTTTACTCCCACTTTAATTAAATATTATCCCCATTTTCATTGTTGAAATGATATTTGATATCAATATTTTTTGAACAATAATGTTTTAATTTTTTTTCTATTACGGTTTATAGTGAATGGAATATAACATCCCTAGAGTAGATGTAACTTTACTAAACCATGTAAGTCTTCCATCTGAGTGGTCATCCACATTATTTGTGTAGCATCTTGATTAGTGGACGAATACTCATCATCATACACAATAATAGTTTCTGAATTTTGATTCTTAGTATGACAACATAATGAAATTTTACCCCAAAAAACTCTACCTGATGTGAATCTTTTATCATCAATACTTCCTACCCAATTACCATATAAGTAACCAAAAAAATAAAAACGTTCTGATATATCATACCTGATTCAAATTTTTTTTATTCCTTTAAAATATCAGATAGTACATTTTACATCCAATAGATGTGATTATTTTAATAACTTTGGAGTATTTCACCAATGTTAACTGTGTCAACAATGTCCAGACTAGAGTGATTCAAATATAAAAAACATCCAATCAGCTTCTGAAAACTATTTGAAGTAAACTTATATACCTTCTCTATCATTATTCAACATGGTTACCACTGAAATCGGTGTAGAAATAGGTATCAAATTTCTAATTCCAAACATCATAATAAGTACCTTTGTATACATTTCCTGGGAAATAAAATATGTATTTCTTGTTATGTAAGGTTTGTAACCCAAAAAGATTGTTCATTTCACCAGGAATGGAAATATTAAAGAAATCATTTCATAAATAAACTATTCCTGTGATATTTTACAATTCCCAATAATACGATATCATCAACATAAACAATTATAATGAGTGAAATTTCCATACTTTATTTGATGTAGATGTTACTATCAACTATTCCTTTCAAGATGTTCAACTTACTTAAGCAGGTATCCAATTTTGAATAGCATTCCCTTGGAGATTCCTTTATCCCATACAATGATTTATTCAACTTACACAAATAACAATAATACTTCCCTACACAAAATCCACGTGTTTTTTCATTAAAATATTCTTTATCAACTTCTACATTCGTAAATGATGACTTCACATCCATGTGAAATATTTGGTAAATATTTTTTGGAGAAATAACAAGAAATTTTTTAATTATTTCCAACCATTCTATTAGATAAAATTATCATCAAATTGAGTACCATAAATTTATGAGTAAACCATGCATATTTGCCTTGATTTGTTTCTAATAACTACACCATCTTATTTCAGCTTGTTTTGGAACACCAATTTTGTACCAATAAAACTTGTATCATTTTACATAGATACAAATTTTTATGTATCATTATTTTTAATCTTATCGAGAACTAAATTCATTTACTAAATCCATTTTGGATACTCAAAAGATTCTTTAACATCATTAGAATCAAATTTACGATACAAAGAGTGTTGCGAAAAGAATTTTTATGTTCTTATTTTTTAAACCTTTTCATGTCGATCGCCTATTATGTTTTGAGATTCCAATTTCTCTCTCAACCTTGGATGATATGTTCATGATTTTTCTGATCACTAAAAATAGTTTATTTTTACTCTCTTTATTTTTTAGGATCAAAATATTTTTCATCCTTTTCAGATACCTTAACAAAAATTAGTTCGTTATTTTCATCTTCTTGTGTTTATGATAGATATTCATCTTATTTTTCAATAACTTTCACATAAAAAAGAATCGACTATTTTTCATATTTATTTGTTAAAGTAGATATATCATCTTCCTTATAGACCATAGCCAAGATTGATTCCATATTATTATTTTTGATAAATCTTTCCAATCTGTTCTCCTTTGTTATTCTTAATATAGGGACTCCAAAATACTCTTATGTTTTTCAAAATTGAATTTTTCTCATAGATATTTTCATAATGAGTCATATAAGAACATGACCTATAGAAACATAGATTCTGAATATAAATATCTATTCTCATAAAATGCCTCAAAAAGTAGATGGAGAGACCATGTTCAAGAAATATAATATGCCCAATTTCATGAAAACTTCTATTCTTCATTTCAAGAACACCATTTTTTTGGATTTTATGGTTCACTAAAATCTTGTAGAATTCAATAACATTTAGATAAATAAGGAACTATTAATTATTTTATTCACTGCCATTTTTATTTATCAACTTCTTCACATAATACCCACATTCTTTTTCATCTTTTCTCTATAAAATTTCAAACAACTTCATAGTATCTGAATTATGATTCAAATACATGACACAAGTAATATGAGTAAAATAATCCATTACTGTAATGAAATAATTATCCCCAAATGATGATTGTTTTCCCATTGGCAAATAGATATCATAATAAATACATTCTAGGGGTTGAGTTTATTAAATATCAACATTATTATGCACAAAATATATAATATTCCATTTCTAAAAAATTGTGCAACACCAATCTATTATTCTTGAAATATCAACAATAAAATAGTCATTATAACTCTTTGATAACTTGATCATATTTCCCTGACAAATATGTCCCAAACGTTTATAAAAAAAACTGATTTTATTCCCTTATGATTATGTAACATCATTCTGAATTTCACCAACATGAAACAAGTTCTCATTAGTATGTTGGCCTCTTGTAACAACATTTATATCTTCCTCTCTTTTCACTGTAAAACATTATTTTTTAGGAAAAAAATTGTTTTCTTCAACATTTAGTTTTGAAACACTTAACATGTTGTGGTTTATCTAATAAAAAAATATATCTTATGTTTAAACTTTTCTACCCCAATGATAGTTGATCTAATAACTTTAATTATGGGAGATTAAAAATTTCAAAATGTCAATGTTACTTCTTGGAAATATATTACATTATTCAAAAATAAAAAATATTATATCTTGTGTAAGGAGAGCCCACTACCAAATATCGATGGTCTTTCTCCTTTTTAGTATTCTTAGAGGTTTCTACAACCAGATATTTTTATTTACCTTTAAAATTATTCTCATCTGAATTTTGAGAATTTGTAATCACATGTTGTTATGATAATTACAGAAGAATAACATCTTCTCCAAGATTTACATGTTGATCACATCATTCACAAAGAGTTTCAAATGGATTTAACTGATTTTCAACTTCTACACCAACCTTATTTGGTTTCATCTTTTTAGACTATTGATTCCAGCTTAATATTTTCCATCTAAAAAATTTGGAGTATTTTTAATATTTTTGATTAAACCAAAACTGATTATTTGTATGCCCAAATCCACTACAATACTAGTAGTACCCACAAAAATAATACTTTCCTCTGTAACATCCATACTATTTGGAGTTGTGAACATGTTTCTCATCAACCTTCTTATTATTCAAATCTTATATTTTTTGAACCTCAAGTATTTTATAATCACATGGAATTTGTTTCTTAAACATAGATTTATTTCTAGCCTTATTGGAACCTGATATATTAGGGACATTTTCAGACTCCAAATTTTTATAAACTTCTAAATTATCCATTTTATTGGTTTTGGAGATATACAAAAATCTTCTTGCATTCTTATTCTTATAAACATCATTAACATTATTTCCTACCAGTGAAGTTAACTATTGTTTATCCTTATAATGTTCACTTTTTCCATAACTTTCACTAATGTTAGATATATAATTATTGAAACTTGAAACAGTCTACTTGTTTTTAGAAATTTATTTTTCAATATCTTCCAAAACATAATCTATTTTCTTAAACATTACTTTAATATTAGTATTACTATACTTTTACTTATCAATAGATTTATTCAATCCATAAATATATTCCACAAGCTTAATATTATCTACATAAAAAAATCTTGATTATTTTATATAGAATATTATTTATTAAAATTATTGATTTTTTTTCAATTATTTCAATCTTCCTTATAAATTCATTCAATTGTATCTTCAAATGATATTAAAACATAGTATACTCTTCTTAAATACTACTACTTTCAAAATCATCCATTTTAATTATAGATATGAATGTATTTTCTCAAACAAGGTTAGTGTAATTCTCAAGATCAAATTCACTTCCCCCATCTTCATCCTCTTTGTAAAAGAATATTTCCCTTTTGGATTTGGAAAAGAATTAATTTACCATTGAATAATATTTTAACTAGTCACATTATTTCTTCCAATATATTTGTGTTCTATTATCGTCTTCATTTCTATATTATCCATTCTTTCATTTTAGAAAAATTGTTGTAAAGTCACCAAAAACTCCACATTTTACACATTTTAAGGGAATTTTCCCATTATACACTCATGTAACTCTTACTTCATTTTTATAATACAAGGATAAAATTTATCAAGATTTCCACATACCTCATTTTTGGATTTATTGTTACCACCTTATTCTTATTTAATTATAATATTTGACATTCGTCTTTTGGAAGCCTTGAATAATGTTTTTTGATATACTTTTGTTTTACCATTAAAAACATTCTCCCATATAATTTCATAAGTAATTTGAGTACTGTAATGATCATATAGAGGTATAGTATCAATATATCTATCCTCTACAGAGGAATCCTTTCCAAAAAACTTATGAGGTTGAATTCTTGAGATCATTTCAACTATAGTTGAATCTTCTATATTCTCACAAATATATCTATTGCTGTTTAAAATATCATTCAACCATGCAAAGAAGTCACTAATATATTCATACAAACCAATTTTTAGATATTCACACATAAAATTCCATATTTATAACTATTCATTATTCATCTTTTTATTTCCTTCATATATGTTCTTTATATTTTCCCAGATACCTTTTAAATTTATATGTCCCTCCACACTTAGTAATTCACATTAAAAAAGTGATGAGAGTAATGAATTCTTAACTCTTCCCCTATTCTCAAGATTATTCTAATATATTGATTTAATAGGGGTATTTTCAAGACAAGGAGAAAATAAAACTGTGGCAGCTTCCAAAAAATCCTACCCAAGATACATAAGATATGGAAACATTTTACCTTTCAAGATTTGATGGTAATTTCCATAAAAAACAAAAACCCTATTGTTGTTCACATAGATTAGATTTTCCATCACAACTTAAATTAAAAAAGATAATCAAAGATTAAATGAAGTGAACCTACTCAAATATCCTTTTAAAAGGCCCAAGTATTATTAATGTATCATAGAGAGGTGGAGGGGTGAATCTGTGATATATTTTGGTTATATGTTATCTTTATTTCAAAGAAACATTCTCCTCCTGTTAATGATCTACCACTTTACCAAAAATAGGACAATAAAACATCCATATGAACATAAAAATTTACAATGTTCACTAATAAATAGGGGTTAATACATCTTGGTCATGGTTTGGAAACAATCTAGTAACACACAATCAACTATAAAACTATATTTTTGTACGGATATAACAAGTAGGATACACAATTACACTTTTGTATAACTATAATCAATACAAAAGTTCATGTACTGATTCTATAATTAATGATGTAAAACAAGTATTTGTAACCAATTAATAAACCTTTACCAATTTTTTCATAATATATTATTATTATACCTTACCAACTTTCACTTTTTATAACTATCAAAACAATTATTCACTTTCCAACCAAGAAGCATGTAAGAACTTTACAACACATTATATGAATACTCAGTTTGATGGCTCATTTGAATTCTTGTTTCTAATTCCTCATTCCATAAAATATATAAGATATAATAATATGGGAACAATTCTAAACCACTTCAAATATTCCTTGGAAACCTTTTTCTAGTAAATCGATCTAATCTGATAACTATGGCCAATATTCTCTATTAAGCTTCTTCTATCTATAAAACATCCTTAGGAATTATTAGTCTACAAACATATTCTCTCTACCATAACTATCAACAATTTCTCTCTTTCATCTCATGTAAACAATACATGTTTCAGAAAGTATAATCTACTTTACACTATTAATAGGTGAAATTTTTTTTTATGGGTCATAATGTATAAATGTCTTCCTGGTTAACAATATTTACTTAAACATGAATTTCACCTTCACTTCAACTTCATTTTTTACATCTTCATCCCTTCTCAACTGTTTTTTATTCTTCTAGAAAATAATATATTATTCTCACAAAATCAAATTACATCAAACATTCTATCATTTCATTAGTCTGATTATTCCGTCTTATTCTTTAGTCAAATTATTCAGTCTGATTACTTTGTATGATTCTTTATTCTGATTTTTCAATTTACTTCATCAGTTTGATTCATCAGTTCGATTCTTCAGTAAAATTCATTAGTCAGATTCCACGGTCTAATTCTCCAATAACATCAACAATTCCCAAACTTTTCCTTTTAGAAACTCTTTTTTGTATCGTGATGACTCCATGACTTTTAGAAAATTAGTATTGAGATAACTTCATCTAACATAAGGTACAAACAACATCTTATCGGCCTTTATATCACAAGTATTACATTATGTTCCTCATACAACATATGATATGTTCTAATAAACCAAACCACATAGAATCATCATATTTACTTTCTAATGTTATCCATCATTATATATCCTAAAAACCTGATAAAAACCCATCGTTATAAAAATGGTTCGGATTGACGTTCATAATAAAACTATTCCTAATGGGCATTCTTAAGAAAACTACTTCCAATATTCTAATTAAACTTATTTATTTAGTCTGATTAACAAAACATAAAAATATGGGTAAAAGAAACATTCATAAGCATTTTTCATCGGATATTCTGATTACTAAGCATCCTTTCTTAAAACTAAAACAAATAAAAAATTCTATATCATTTTTCATCCATTGTTTTGAGTACTATACATACCTTCATACAAACATCAATAATTTTGATGTGATCTTATTTCACTTAATTTCAACAGGATACACAACATTCAACAAAAAAATCTTCTCGCATCCAAAAAACACATCTTTCTAACTTAATCCCAACACTAGGATTCTATTATTTGTAATTAGGAAATGACTTGTGGATATGATAAAATAAAATTATATATTATTAAACTCATTAAAGATAGTTCATACAATGAATAGTTATTTATATTAATTAAATGGAAAGTGGTAGTAATTAAAACATTAAATTGGTTTTCTATGATAATATTATAAAATATCACCATCTAGAATTGAATTATTCAACATTATTTCCTTCTTAAATATTGTAAAACTATGGCACTCTACTTGTTACCCAATTTGGATTTTTTCATAGGTTACATTATAAATCTATAAAATATATCCTATTTTCTTTAAGGTGTTGACCACTTATTATTGACATTTATGAATAGATTTGAGTTTTATATGATGATATAAAGGTGGATGGATATAATTATGACATATAGTTCAGATCATATGGAATTTAAATTAATATTCATATTTTTTTGATGAGGGAATAATTGTTTTGTGGGTTTAACAAGTTCATTTGTTTGAGTTCTCGTGAGGCTAAGATAGAAATTCTATATCAACATTGGATTAATTGAGTTCTATTAATCATTTAATTCTATTTTATTAGGATATTTTTTGAAATAATATTCATTGTGATTATATAAATTTTTGTTAATACGTTAAGATTTCTATTTAAATGTGGGGATTTTAATATTCTTTTTTTAATAATGAATGAATGAATGTATCATCATATAGGAGAAATTAAATAGTATTTCCCATAAATTTTAGTAGTTCTGTTTTAAAACTTGTTATATGAAGCTTTATTATTAGGAATTGATTTGTTTCGAGTTTAATAAGTGTTTATTTATAGTGTAATAAAAAAACATTTCATGCAGTTAGTTTTAAGGGATTACTAATAAAGATTACTGTCAACATAAATAATAATTCTATATCATGCATTGTTTATAGATCATGATTCCTTATATCTATTTTAAATTTTAAATTTCAATTTATCTTTTATTAATCCTTTATGATGAATTATTATGGTTTTAAAAATATTTTTAAATACATTTCAAGATATTATGGAAGGTTTTATCATAAATTTTATCATTCTACCTTAATTAGTTGTCTCTTTTCATATTTTGTAAATAGATCTATAATATTTGTTTTCCATTATAAATGAATGGTATGGAGGAACATATTAATTAATCAGGAAGAATGTAATTTTATATTTTTTTGGATAAAAATTTATTATTTGGGGAGTGTAACTCCCTGACCCTAGATAACCAGTGTCAGTGCATTATTACATAACATTGGCATGATCACAACAGATCAAATACTAAAAGGCCGATCAGTTTAGTAACTTTGGAAGTACTAGATACATAGATATGTTTTAAATTACATTAAGAAAGGAAAAACAACAACATTTTATCTCATTCTAACACATTCATCTCCCTTAGACTATCCATACAGGCCACTCACAAAATACTTCTTCATATATTGGAAAAAATATAACATAGAAAGGGGTGTACTTTGGTGCTCAGTAATGATACCAATATAAAAAAACTTTCGTAAATAAGTATAAAAATTTAAGGAAATGAATAAGACTATAACAAAAAACTTTTTAATATAAACATTATAATAATATTTCAATGATAAATCAAATAATTCCATTTATTTATTCACATGGATATTCTACTAGTTGAATAATCACATGTAATTTCAATATCCAATTTCATAATGATGGGATGCATAATACCGAACATCATAACCACATAGTCAAGGAAAAATACCAAGACTAAAAATAAGATTTTGTTAAGGCCTTGTGCTAAGACACTAGTTTGTGTCATGAGGCCTACTGATGCATCAAATAGCTATAGCAGGCTCCAACCATAAAATATTAAGTCTAATGTATTCTTCATATGAAATGGCTGAAAGATAATATAAACATTCGTATGAAAACTAGCATAAGAAACTTAAAAATGTTAAACATAAAACACAAATGGTATATAAAGAGCACAAACACATTCAATCATATCAGAAAACCTTCAAAAAAATATGGCAGATTGAATCATAATAAATCAACTTCAATCTAAAGTAAAATCAATCAAAGTATGTTGACATTGATGAAATAAAAACTATTTGAGAGAAATATATCTTTCTATATTGAAGTAATTAAAAAGTCACATTATTATAAAATAAATTTTGTTTTTATATTCCTATAATATTTTATGAGAAGCTTAAAAGTTTTTATAATAGCAGAAAATAGTTGCACTCACTGTATAAGTTAAAAAACATTCTTTCCTTAATTTTGTTGAGATGGTCGTAAAAGACCTTGTTTCGAAAATGACAGAATGATTCCTTTATAATAATTTTATAAAAAATCAAACAAGGGTATAAATGTCTTTAACCAATATTCTAGGAAATAATAAAAATGTTTTGAAATACAATTTGAAGAACACGGATGTGGATGAAAATGAAGTCCCAGTAGATACTCACGTATAAACAACCTCAGATAATGAAAAGATTGGAGAATTAACCCTTAACATTTAAATTTCCATGATCTAGGGTACATTAACCTCATGTATAATAGTTAAATAATTTTTATTAAATTATATGGGAATCACATAAATAAATATGATACCATATTGTATCTTCTTAATATTTCATTGTTAATAATGTTTCAGTAGTATCATTATTTGAGGTGTTAAATAATTCAAATTCCATTATATACATTGTTATGTAAGCCATGTATTTTATGGATAGGGTGTATTTGATTCATACCCATAATGATATTAAGTTATTAATACTTAATTTTAATCATAAAATGAAAATTATTTTTGAATTTATATGATGGAGATTGAATCTCATTGTTTTCTGGTGACGGTAATATGTACGTACGCACGAGCGACAATACAATTCTATTGATTGTGAAATAATATGTAATTTAATGTTATTTCATATATACAGAATAATTAACATATAATTTTTATTATTTATATCAATTATACTCCTTATTATACCCATCCAAATAATGATGTGTTGAATAACAATCTACACCACGACGTGGAGACTGTAAGTTGTACGTACGCACGTATGGTGACTATGTCATTCATAAGATGGAAAGAATAATGAATATGGTTGTACCATATTTATAATAATAACTCAGTATGGATAAGGTAACAGATTTATTATTTTAGTATGAAAAACAAAATGAATAAAGATGTGGAAGAAGAAAATAACATTGAAAGAGGATATGAAATTATTACCTCTTTTTCAAGTGACTCATTTTTATTTGATCAAAACGGCTCCATAGGTTGGATTTTTTATCAATGTAAGGCCTATTGTTTTATGTTAGTGTAGTTGGGAGGATATTTGAGCAGGTTTTGGCCGATCCTAATGGATTAGGAGGTGTGATTTTGAGAGAAGGTGAAGTACCCTTTTATAAGAGAGGTGACGATCACTTTAGGAAAAGCATGAAATATTATTTTATTATATAATCATATTTTCTTAATAATGGCTCTAAAAGGATATCTTTCGAGTCTAAGGTGGTTATATGTCAACAAAATCTCAACCAATCGGTTTTAAATAGGTTTATGTCACTTTATTAACCTTATTTTCTAAATTTAACTCTTAGTTAAATAGTTTAACTTTTGCAATGTCTTCTTGTATTTTTATATTACAGGGTTAATAAACATACAATAAACCAACAAAGATAACCCCAAATGGTTCATTAATGTCAAATATATTATTATATACGTTCTTTGTCTGAACCTTAGATTTTTAGAAATATTATATAAATTAATAATATAGTATTTTTTAAACACATTTATGTCAATTTTGACACTAATTTTTTTTAAAGTCGTAATAAAATTATCACTTTGAAACTATTTATTTAATCAACCATAACATTTAAAATTAAACTATAAAATTAGTGGAATTCATAAAAAGTCTCACATCACATTTATTTGGATATTTATTATATCAATTATTTTAATATTTCATTTATAATGTAATTACTCCATCATCATTTTGTAATAAAGAAATTCATTTATTTAAGGTATAAAAATTATAAATAAAATAACATTTTGTATGAAATATATTTATATTTATAATTAATATTTATATTTTAATTTATCTTATGTATATCCCTATAGTAAATTTTTTTAGTTATTAAACATTGAATTTAACAATTTTAACTCTTCTTTAAATAAAATAATAATAAATGTCTTAATCCAATCCATGTGGACCAAAATGATCATATATTATATCTAAGGTCGATTTTGGTCAAAATACAGTTATCTAATAGAATTAGGACAAGTGTTTGGGTAATAATAATATCATTTTAACTTTTAATTACCCTATTTACTTTTAACCGTGGTAAATAAAATTCAAAAGTTACGATTCACCAAAAATTATTTTCATCCTATGGAACCAAATTTTACTTACTGATTTCAACTGTGTCTCTCTGATTTTTGAAATTCATTTCACAGAAGTGGTAAAATTAAGCTTTATAAAAATTTTCTAACGTGCCTAGAAGGTGGGTAAAACGCGTTAAAAAGTTAAATAAAATTGTATATATCTTATCTAATTATATAATGACTACAATTAATTACATTGAACATATATAGGTATTATGTATCTATTTTTACATAATATAAATTTAAATAAAATAACTAATTATTTAAATAAAAAGTCATTTTAAACAAAAACACAGTGTTTTTCACTATTCATCAAAAATTGATGGTTTTCAAAAAGATACCAAGAATTCTCTCTAAGCTAATTTTGATATTCCGTATCCAAAAATGAAGTCCATTGTGATAAATAAAGTTTATAAAATTTCAAAAAGTTGGTATTACTATTCATAACTTCTAGTTTTATTGGTCATTGTTTGTTGTAACTAGAAGTTGTGTACAATACAAGCTATTGAGTTATTCAAAGAGAAACGTATTATGGAAGCTCAGGGTGTTACATTCTTCCATCCTTCAAATAATTTCCTTACTAAAATGTCTAGAATACAACATCATAAAAATATTTCAATGGTTCTTAATTGTAAGTTCCTCTGGATTCAATTTTTCATCTTCCATCTTAGAGTTCCTCCATAGAACTTTTACCAGATGAGTTGACGGTTTCTCAAAACATGTTCTCTGGTATCAAGAATCTTGGAAGGATATGAACAATAAGATAGATCAGGTAACAATGATATTTCATCCTTGGTGAGTACATTCATTGGATCAATCATTTATTTTCTCAACATTGATACTTGGATCACATCATGAACTTCGGAGAGACTTGGAGGCATCACCAAACGGTAAGCTACAACTCCAATTTGTTCAAGAATTTAAAATGTTCCGATGTACCTGAGACTTAGTTTAACCTTCTTACTAAAATGTATAACACCCTTCCATTGAGATACCTTAAAAAACATGATATCCAACTTGAAATTCAAAATCCCTTCTTCGATTATCGGCATTGCTCTTTTGCTTACTTAGAGCAGCTTTGATGTGGGTTTTGATAATCTTCACCTTTTCTATAGTTTTCTCAACATGTTTTGTCCCTACTATTTTTCGTTCACCAACATCATACCAACAAGTTGGTGTAAAACATCTATTTCAATATAACACTTCATATGGCGTCCTCTGAATACTTGCTATTATTATAGGCAAATTCTACTAGAGGTAAATACAGATCCCACATACCATGAATGACAAGTGAGTATGATTTAAACATGTCTTCTACTGTTTGAATAGTCTATTCTGGTTGTCCAACAGTTTGATTGTGGTAGGCAGTGCTCAAACGAAGTTCAGTATCAAGGGCTTTCTAAAAACATTTCCAGAATCGTAAAGTAAAAAGGGGATCAAGATTAGAAACAATTGATATGGTTACCCCCATGAAGTCATAAAAATTCATTAATATATAGCTTTTCTAAACCCTCAAGTGGTAAATCTTTTCTTATAACAATAAAATGTTCTAACATGGAAAGATGATAAAAAATGACCAATATTGCATCATTCCTTCTAGGAGTCTTTGGTAGCACCATGAAAAAGTCCATTGTAATATCATCCCATTTACACTCAGTTATGGGAAGATGTTTCATGACTCTTCCAGGATGTTGTCTTCAAGCATTAACCTATTTACAAACCATACATCTTGACACATAATCTGCAATCTACTTCTTCATGTTGTCCGACTAAAAATTTTTATTTGAATCTCTATACATCTTAGAGCTATCAGAGTGTATAGTGAAATTGGATCTATGAGAATCATCAAAAAATTCCCTTTTTAGATTAGGTATAATGGGAACACAAAGTCTCTTCCCAAATTTCAAAATTCCATCTTTATATACAATATCGATCAATCTCCCATCATTCACAGCTTTAATTTTCTTTTGAAACTCCTCATCATCAGTTTGGTAACTTTTTATCCTTTATATTAAATACGGTTTAGAAACCATTTGAAAAAGTATTGATGTTTCACATTCCATGGTTATTCTGATATCCATCTTTACTAGTTACATGGAAATATGATCCCATTCCAATCTCATATTATTCAAAACATCATGATCTTTTCTACTCTAAGCATCTTCCACCTTATTTTCCTTCCTCAGTTGGTAATGTATAGTGAAATAATAGTCTTTGAGTAGATCAATAAATCGTCTTAAGCTCATGTTGAGTAATTATTGTGATAAAATATACATAAAACACATGTGATTTGTATTTATCTCACATTTTTCATCATAGAGATAGTGTCTCCATATCATTAAATAAAATATTATAGGTTCTAACTCAAGATCATGAGTGGGAGAGTTTTGCCATAATTTTTAGCTATCGTGATTTCTGTGAAATAACTCTATCATTCTGAATAAGGACCCAAAAAATTAATTTCATTAAAACATAACTATAAATAAAAAACCCATCATTCCATAATGGTATAGTCAACATATAAGAATTGACTTATGGGTTAGCCAATCAAGGAAAATTCTGGACGAGACGCCAATAATAACCTATTAAACCAATAAAACTGTGTACCTCAGTTATAATTTTCAGTGTTGGCCATTCTTGTATTTCCTTGGTCATTGAAAAATCAACAGAGATTCCATCCTTAGAGACAATATGGCCAAGAAAATAAATTTTCAGAAGCCAGGATTCACACTTTCTACACTTCCCATATAATTCATTTCTTCTAAGGGTTTTCATAATAGAGTGCAAGTGATTTTCATGATCATCATATCTTTTTGAGTATACCAAGATATCATTAATAAATACCACTAAAAATTCATCAAGATATTCCTTAAAATCTCTATTCATTAGATCCATGAAAACAGAGGGAGCATTAGTTAGTCCAAAAGGAATTATTGCAAACTCGTAATGCCCGTACCTGGTTCGAAATGTTGTTTTCATAATGTGTTCCTTCTTCACACCAAAATGATGATATCTAGATCGAAGATTAATCATTTAGAAATATTGAGCTCTATGATGTTGATTGAATAAATCATCCATGATACATTGGGGATATTGGTTCTTTATTATTATAGAATTGATCTCTCAGTAGTCAATGCATTTCCTCATATATCCATCTTTATTTTAACAAAAAGAATAGGGCTCCCCATGGAAAAACACTAGGATGAATAAATACTTTATTACTCAGTTTATATAGTTGTTTCTTTAGAACCATTAATTCCATAGTGTACATTATATGAAGGGTCTTTGATTAGGGCCCTAAACTAGGAATTAAATCAATGGAAAACTCAATTTCTCATTCTGAAGGATGTTCAGGTAAATCCACTAGAAACACATAAACATAATATTGAAGAATAGGTATGTCCACTATTTAAACATTATTTTCCTCGCCCATTGTTATTTCATTATATTACTCCCCAACAATTGAATTTAATAGAGCTACTAGGGATAAATCTAGATAAAAATCAGGTGGTGACATTTTTGCTCTATGGATAATGTGCTATTTATCATAATTGAAAATTGTAACCTCCTTCTTCATACAATAAACTTTCACATCATGGTCCGAAATCCAATCATTTCTGAGAATTATATCAAATTTAATCATGGGTATGATGATGAGATCATTAGAAAAAAAAAGTTTATAGGCACTAATGGGAACTGATTTACAAAACATTGTTGCAATGATACTTCCCTTAAGATTTTGGACTAACAACTCCCTTATTAAATAAAATTTCTAATTTCTGATTTTCATAGAAAACTGGGAAGATATGAAATAATATGATGATCTAGAATCAAATAACATAGTGTCTCAATTTGATGAAACCATTAAATTAATGTCCACCACATCATGCGGAGCTTCAACCTCAGCAATGGTGATCACATAAGATTGGAATTTCTCCCTTATCCTTTTCTGAGGTATGTTTCCGTGGAGATTAGGAAATTCATATTCATAATACCCCATTTTTCTACCACTGTAGCATTCAACATCGACAACCTCTTTCATTACCTTGAAATCATGAGCCTGAGGGCATTATTCACCACACTTGTAACAAACTCTCATTCGTTTTCTACAAGTATCGAGGTGTTTCTTCCCACAATTTTCATATAAGGGATATACTTCATTCCCTTTTAAACTTTGTCTATATCTTGATACATTCTTATCTTCTTCTCTTGCTTTACTTTAATGTCATCAGACATTAAGAATTCCATTTATGTCTTGATAGCACACAAGAATATATCTTCGTACGTCGAGAATGATTATGAGACAAATGCTTGATGGAGATATGGTTTTAACCCATAAAATAATCGATCAGTCTTAATTTTTGGGATACATGTGTAATCTATTTCATGCCATGATATCATTGTAAGGGTTGCCTCATAGTTTGTGACATTATCATCCTCCTTTTTCATCAGACTCAATAATTTCCTTTCTATATCTGCTTTATGGTCATGATAAATTATTTTTCAAGGAAATTTTCTTTAAATTCCACCTATTCAATATTTGATACATCTTCATCCTCTTTTTTGTTTGGAATAATGACCTCCATTTATCTTCATCTACCATGAGATGATAAACTTCCATGATTTTTTTTCCCATTTTCTACTCTCCAAAGCATGAAATATATTTCTATGTAACTTATTAATTTCCCATCTACAAGTGGATTTTCAGTCTCATTTAATGTTGGTGGTTGTTGACTCATAAATTAGTCTAACATTGAACCTCCATATTGTGGATCAGGGTGCTCTAAATGGGTATGGTTATTATTTATAACCTGATTGAGTTGTCCCAGAATAGTGATAAGCTAATCAGCACCAGTTGCATCACCAGCTCCACTATAATTATCTTTAGTAGGAGGAAATCCATACATGGATTATGTGAATTGACACAATTTCCATTCCATCCAATATGATCCATTTCTAAACAATGTCATACACTATATTAGTTTATGAATTGCAATACATGACTCCAAACATGTAAAAAACTTACCATAAATTAAACAGTTTATGGATGTAATCCATATTCCCAAAAAAATTTGATTGAGAATGTATTTAATCATAAATAATTTATAATGGTTTGAAAATAAAATGTAAGTTATCCTAAACATATCATGCGGAGGGTCGCAACCAAGAGTGAAACAAGTCCCTTTGTCGTGTACTAGGATGCCCCGGGTCAATCCCGAAACTCTTAGTCATAGTTTTCACTCCTAGGTACATATATTCCAGCAACATGTCTACCATCTCATATCTAGACAGTGATATATTACGTGGAAAACACACAAAATCTCTACATTACCAAAATTCAATGTTGTTCTTCTATACCAATCCTCAAGGTTTATCTTATGTTAATATTCTCTAATTAATGTTATTATAAATCTACTTTCCAAGGTTTATACTAAACATCTTCTAATACCAACTATAAATCCCCGATCATAGTTACCCAGAGTCAATGGATTATTAAATAACATTGGCATGATCAAAAGGGTTCAAATCCTGAAAGACTAATCAGTTCAGTAGATTTGGATGTACTAGATACAAACATAAGTTTTATATTACATTATGAAATGAAAAACAAAAATATTGTTACTCCTTTTAACACATAGATCTCCCTTATTATATCCCTAAGGGCCAGTCATTATATAATTCTTTGTATCCTGGGAAGTATAAAACATAAAAAGGTTTGAGCTAGGGTTCTCAGAAAGGATACCAGTATAGAAAAAACATTCATAAATAAGTCTAAATATTTAAGGCAATGTATAAGAAAAAATCACATGCCTTTTAAACATAAATTTCATTATAATATGGAAATGATTAATCAAATAATTCCATTAACTTATTCACATGGATATTCTACTAGTCGAATTATCACATGTAATATCAATATCCAATTTCATAATGATGGAATGCATAATGTCGGACATCATAACCACCTATTCAAGGCCTTATGCCTAGACTACAATTAATAATTTCTCAAGGCCATGTCCCAAGACACTAGTTTGTCTCATGAGACCTACCGATGAATCGAGGAGCTATAGTGGGCTCCACCCACCACTTACAAAGTCCAATGCATTCCTCATATGAAAATATTGAAACATAATATAAACATTCATATTAAAACTAGAATATGAAATATCAATACATTAACCATAAACCATGAATGGTATAAAAATAGCACATCTACAGTCAAACATATCACAAAACCTTCAATACAATATGGAAAATTGTATCATAGTAAATCAACTTTAAACAAACTTAAAATACATCAAGGATGTTGACATAGATGAAATCAAAACTATTTTAGAGAAATATCTCTTTATATTTTGAAATTATTAAAAAATCACATAATTAAAAAATAAAATTGTTACTTTGAAATTATTCTTATAAACTTGTAATGGAAGTATTCAAGGTGTTATAATGGCGTAAAATAGCCACATTCACCCTATAAGTTAAAAAAATTCTTTCCATAATTTTATCGATATTCGTAAGAGACCTTGTTTGGAAAATGACGGAAAGATTCATTTATAAAAAATTTATAAAAATTTAAATAAGGGTATAAATATCTTTAACATATATTCTATGAAATAGTAAAAATGTTTTGAAATTCATTTTTAAGAAACCCGCATGTGGATTATAAAGTGGTCTCACAAGATAATCACGTATAAACTAATTCAGATAATGAAGAGATTGTTGAATTAAACCATAACGTGTACTTTTCATTGATCAGGCCTATATTAACGTCATTTATGATACATAAACTGTTTTTATTAATCTATTAAATTACCATATAAATAAATATTATATCATATATGATCTTCTAATATTTCTTTGTTGATAATATTTCAGTAGTATCATCGTTTCAGGTATTAACTAATTATTTTTCCTTTATATCCCTTGTTAAATAAGCCATGTATGTTATGGATAGGTTGTATTTTTTTCATATCTATAATGATATGAAGTTCATAAAAAATTAATCATAAAATGAAACTTATTCATGAATGTTTATGATGGGGATTGAATCTCATCCTGTTCATGGAGAGGGAAATCTGTACGTACGCATGAGAGACAATATCATTCTATTGATGGGGAAATGGTTTGAAATTTGATGGTATATCATATATAAAGAATATTTAAGATATTATATTTTTTATTTACATCAATTAGACACATTATTATACCCATCAAAATAATTATGTGTTGAATAAAAAACAACACCACAACGTGGAGATGGTAAGCCGCGCGTACTCATGTATGCTGACTTTGTCATTCATAGGATGGATAGAATAACTAATATGGTTATACCATATTTATAATAACATCACAGTATGTATAATGTTCTTGAGTTTTTATTTTTGTATTAAAATAATATCGAAAGAGGGAGTGGAAGAAGAAAAGAACATTGAAAGATGTGATAAAATTATTACCTCTTTTTCGAGTGCTTCCTTTTGATTTGAATAAAATGGCTCCATAGGTTGGATTTATGATCAATGTATGGACACTAGGTAAATTTGAGGGTTTTTGGGAGGATATTAGACAAGGGTTTGGTCGAGAAAAATGACTTAGAGGTGTTATTTTGAGAGAAGGGTATGTACGCTTTTATAAGAGAGGTGAGGGTCACTTTAGGGAAAGTTTGAGATGTTATTTTATTGTACAATAAGATTAGGTTTATAATGCATTAAAAGGGATTTATTTCAAGGATATGGTGGTAATTCGTTGAAAACCATTCAACCAATAGGTTTTAGACAGTTTTAGGTCACCATAATAACCTTATATTTTATATTTCACTCTTCATTAAATAGTATAACCTTTACAATGTCTTCTTGTATTTTTATATTACATGGATAACAAACATACTATAAATTTCCAAGAGAACCCCAAGTGGTTAATTAAAGAAATATATATTATTATATAAGTCTTTTGGCCAATACATAGATTTTTAAAAATATTATATCAGTTAATAGTATAGTATTTGTTTAAAAACTCATTAATGTCAATTTTGACACTATTTAGTATTTTGTTTTTGTGAAAGTGATAACAACATTATCACTTCGAAAAAAATTAATTTAATCAACCCTAACATGTCATATAAACCTAAAAAATTATTTTAATTAATAAGAATTCTCAATTTACATTTATTTATATATTTATAATATCAATTAATTAATTCTTTCATTAATATGGGTATTATTGCATCATCATTGTGTCATAAATAAATTTAATAATTTAATGTCTAAAAATTATAAATAAAATACCATTATATAGAAACTTTTTTATATTTCTAATGAATATTTATAGTCGAATTTATCTTATGTATATCTTGATATTTTAAATTCTTTTGTTATCAAACTCTGAATTTAACACTTTTAACTCTTCTTTAAATAAAATGATAATAAATGGCCTAATCAAATCCAAGTCGACCCAAAGGATCATATTTTTCCCTATGGTTGGTTTTAATAGAAATAAACTTATCCAATAGAATTATGACATATGTTAGGGTAATAATAATATTATTTTACCATTAATTACCCTATTTACTTTTAACCGTGGTAAATAAAATTCCAAAATTACTATTCACCAAAAATCACTTTAATCCTATTCAACCACATTTTACATATTGATTTCAAATGTGTCTCTCAGATTTTACAAATTCAATTCACATAAGCGGTAAAATTACATTTTATGAAAATTTGATAATTTGCCTAGAAAGTGGGTAAAAGATGTAAAAAAGTTGAATAAAATTCTATATATCAAATCATATTATAAATTTACCCCAATGAATTATTTTTAACATATATAGGTATTATGTATCTATTTTGACATAAAATAAATTTAAATAAAATAACTAATTATTAAAAAAAAGTTGGTTTTAAAAAAAACGTAGTGTCTTTCACTATTCATCAAAAATTGAATGGTTTAAAAAAAATACCAAAAACTCACCCTAATATAACTTTGTTATTCCTAATCCAAAAATGAAGCCCATTTTGATAAATAAAATTTATAATATTTCAAAAAGTTGGTATTACTATTCATAATGGTTATTTTAGTTGGACGTAGTGTGCTAGAACACAATGTTGCGTACATCGCAAGATATTGAATTATTCAAAAATAAATGTACCATGTAATCATGGGGTGTTATAGGAAGATTTTAAGAATATGATATTTATCTAAGATTGAATTTTCATGTGCATGAATTTTGGAAATATTTCTTGTTTCATTAGAGTTTTGGAAATAAATTTTCCTAAATGAGGTCTTATAATAGTTTAGAAAAACAAAAAAGTATATTTTAGAAAGAAATATTTATTTTTGTTTAATAGAGTAGAACATTAATTTCACAGTTAGGAGAGATTAATTTTGAGAAATAGGAATTGTCAATGAGTCTAAATTTGGGAGATTCTTTTGGGGCGATATTTTCATACTTGTTCTCATCGTTGAAATATATCTTGTTAATGGAGAGAAATTTTTATTAAATAATATTTTTTACAAAATGTTATTTTCATCAAAATATTATAAATAAATTAAAACTTTACTTGAAATAGAATATATCTAGGATTCTATTATTTTATAAACATGGAGGATTTCATCCATGATAGAGAGATTTCATGTACTTGAAATCAATGATTAAAATGTATAGTCCTTTGATCCATGGTAACCCATTTGATAATTTAAAGTAATTTTTGTCCAATTTATTGTATCATTCATTAATGAATTAATTAATTATTTATATTCATTTTTATTTAATATAAACCAAGGATGAACATAAATAAAATACAATTAAATTAAACTCAGTTGCATATTTATATTATTCATAGGTATAAATTTTATTATATAAAAATATCTCTATGAATTGATTGAATAAATATAAAATTCATAATGAAAAAATTATATATCCAAATTCTATGTATTAATAAACTTATACTGAAATTAATTTTCCAAAATTTACATTTATGGTTTTAGATATATTTTAATAGATGGTTTGATGCAATTTTTGATAATTTTGGGAATAACTAAAATCGATGGGGGTCTTGTTTGGTATGATACTGCATAATATTTCTTATATTGAGTAAAAAACTATCCAGGTCATGAATAAAATAACTGAATTTTAGATTAATAAATTTTAAAGAGAATATTTTAAATCTTTCCCATATTCTCGTTAACATTTGATGTCATTATTGTTTGATACATGGATCGATACCCATATTTTTTTCCCTCATAAGGAGACAAAAATTCATTGAATGTTTGGTAAATTATAGAGACTTTTCTATCACTATATATCACAAAATATAGTAGTACTTAATGGTGGTGGAATGTGATGGAATGATGATCAAATATAGAGATTTGGGTTATCCAATTTTAATGTAGATGACCAATGTGTGACTGTAACAACCCTAGTCACATGCTTTAACTTAGAATCCATATAGTGATGTACGCACCACATAGAAGCATATTGCAATTTTATCCAAGTCTATCCAATCGTTTTTATCTGATATAATCTCATGTGGATATTTCATAAAAAGGGTATATGACTCAGTTGTAGTTGGGTTAAGAACATCTCCTCATTTGATAAATGATTGGATGTACTAAATATTAATGTGCGACGTTGAGTCATGGGAATGGAGGAGTTAGGGGTTAGGGTCAATGGGGGGTGAACACCATTATTTCATAGATACTCTTATGTAATGTGGTTGTTTTTAGGTGGTCAATTATTAGGAAAAAAATGGAATTGGGCTTGTATTGAAATTTTGAACATCATAGAATATTTCTTGGGAAATCATAAAGAAGTTAGGTTGACCAATTCAACTATTAATAATGATAAATTATGGTAAATTATTATTATTTAAATATTAATATTTTTACCAGAGTATATTTATCTTTTTGAGATGAATGAATGCCATCAAGATAATTAATTACTTTAATAATGGTGTTGACTTAATATGATACTATTTATTATTAAAAATCGATTTCAATTCGTTTAATTATGTAAAATGTTGTTATAAATTAAAAATTGTTTTTAATAATAATATAAAATTTAGATATTTGAATGGGGGGTTTTAAATGAGATGTTTTATATTATTAAATATGATAAAAATAAAATTATGATGATGTAGAATCAATTAAGGTGGAAGATAAGTACTGAGATGTTAATGTTATTGAAAAGATAAATCAATAAAATTATGATGTTTTCCCCAGTGGATATTCTGATATCCTATAAATAATTTAATAAATTTTTAATGCTTATATGAGAATTAGTTAATTCATATCAGAACATGAATTAAATTATGTTTGGGATTTTTTTTCTTTTGCTGGTATGATAAGATATTTTTTAGAATAAGAGAAAAATTATTAAAATCATCAATGGTTTACCTTATAATATTTAAATAGAAATAATAGTGAATTTTGAGTTCGTTTTGATAATATAAATTTTTTATGATAGCTTCACGTACATAAAAAGTATGTCATTTGTTTTTAAATTAAAGAAATTATGATAATGAGTAAAAAATAAAAAATAATATTAAGATAAGATTCATGATTATGAAAAATAGAATATAAATCAAGTGATTTAATTATATTAGTATAAAGTAATTATTTAACAAAATTTGGTTCCTATAAATGTGTTTAATGAAGATGGATTGTGTAAATATTATTTTGAATTATAATAATGGAAGTTATCGAACAGATTGAATAACAAACAAAGTAATAAATTAATAGTCTATAAAATTAAATATTCTCTTTTAAATATTACGAAATATTATTAGTTAACTTGTGATTATTTGGATTATAATAAATAATTTAAATATTAACTTTCCTTATTACATCAACAAAACCATTTAGATGGAATCTAATAAAATATTAAATTGATAGACAATATTATGTTATGATTTTTATTTCTTATAATTCGGAGGTTAATGATTATAGAACCAAAACATTGTAGATTACATAATAATTAAATAACTATTATTGAATTATCCTTACCCATTGATGAGTTAATTAAAATGAAACTTATAGTGAGGTATGTTATGACATTGTGGACAATTATGTGAAGGGATTCATATGGTTTATAGTTTCATCCTTTATTTGAGTGGTATAATTTTTTTATTTACTCATACTCTACATAATTTGTTATAGTCTTATTAATAGAGTATATAAATGGTGATAGTACACATTAGTGACTACAATTACTCTCACTGAATAAGATGATGATATTTTCCATATTCATCCACCATTCTATTTTAAATATAGTAGTAACCCCTACATGTATATGTTGTTATTTACCCATATTTATAGGATAGATTCTATTAAATATGAACATAATTTACATAGATGATGATTCACTTTAATGTTTACTCTTATTTTCTCCCAGGACAACAGGATCTAGGTGGATCTATAATGTGACAGACAGAGCTTGGATGGAAGGGACCCATTGCTTGCGAATAGATTTTTATTTCATGTACAGAAGCATAGTGGTAAAAAATGTCCCACTTCTTAAACATTGGGATATTACCCCCTTCTTAATAATATTCATGGCTAGTATTTTTAGTAATCCTTCTTAGCATAACCACATTGTGCAATAGATATGGCTACACTGGACTCCTCCCCCCACTAGAGTCATTTAACTCAATATGGAGGGTTCATGTAATCTCAATTCTATACTGGGAGAAGGGTTTTTTCGAGAATCCAATATTTCACAAGTCTAATCTCTCCATAAGATTTATGGTATCATGGATTCACTTATAGAACTAACATGATCCATCACTAATGGGTTAAATTTGTGCCACTCACAAGGTATTAACTGTACCTCGGTTCAATATGCTTTTTTCATTGTTTTCAACTCCCATAAAACTATTACCACTATCCATAGGTCTATCTCTTATCACATTAGATGGTGTAATAAAATCAGTGAAAATTATGTGAATATCCTCCACACATGATGTGAGGGTAATAGTGTTTTGGATTTTTTAGAATCATGGGTTTCTCATGAAAACTTTTTTATTTCCTTTTCTAACATAGAATTCCTTAACATATGTAAGTGTGTATTTTAGAGTTTATTCCCTTTATTTGACCTTCTTTGTACCTTCTTGACATTGTTATATTTTTACCCTAGTAAAATTAATTATATTAGATGGACTGTACATTATAACCCACATCTCTTTATTGAAACAGATAGTATATTTATTTGGGATATTCACACAAATTTGTGGGATTAAGGGGTACTAAATATTATGTTATGGTTCTGATATGATATGGGTATATGTGTATTCCATTTACATATAGATATTATAAATCAATGGTGAATCGTCGTGTGGGAAATATTATAAATGGATGTGAGGGGTAATTGTTTTCTAAAATCTCAAATTTTTACATGACTACTATCTATGTATTAGGTGGATGAGTTATACTATAATTTTATACTGTAGATGGATAGATAGTATTGAAAAGATCTAATCATTGATGATCCACTTTTCTTTTTTATCATTGGTAGTTGTTGTATCTTTATAAGGATGTATTTACTGGGGTCACATTCTTATTCTTATATATGGAATCATTCATATACAACAAATACAATTATTACTACTGTTATTCTTGAGCATCCTGAAATTGAGTTAAGGATATCTTGTTAAGAATTTCTCATAACATTGATATAAATGATGATTATATTTTGTCATAATAGTTCTTCACATATTTTTGTAATGATTATGTGTATAGAATATTATAAAATTTGAGGTTAGAAAACTACATGGGAGGACTATACTAAGTATTATTACTCACCCTTACATGTAAACTCATGCATCATTCAATTTTTCATTTATACCTATAATAAAATATGGACGGTGAATGATATTTTTAGGCTAGAGATAGATAATGTCTTATATTGATGATGGTGTGAAGTTTTCATTACAAATAACAAATTTATTAAATCTATACTCACGATTACTTTAGTTCAAGATGTGTTGTTTTTATCGAGTGATTCATTTGATTATATTTCATTATACTGTGGATATACTTTTTTTATATAGTTTTATATTTATTTATATTATTGTGTATTTTATTTTATGGTATTATATGATAGGTAATTAGAGGTAATACCACCCATCAATTTTTGTTGATACCTCAATGTACATCTCTAGCCTTTGACCTTTTGGAAGAATTCTTGTGAATTTCTCTTATTATTAAGATATAATGTTACATTTACCAAAGTCAAATTACTCACCCATGTACTAAAAAAATTATGAATACGTGCATGAAAAATATCTTACAAAACATAGATGGTGTGATTAAAATTTATATCACTCTGAGGTTTCTTTTTAAATATTGGTCATGTCTTGTCATATGGTACTAATAAATATTAATCCCAATGTCTGTCCTAGTGTCTGTTTTGAATTTTCTCTCTAGAATCCTCACCATTCAATCATCCTTAATTAGTTTTTCTAAATTTTTATATTTTTCTATTCTCTTTTATTTATGATAATATTGGTGTATGAAACAAATGATATAATCCATGAGTAAATAAAAATGCAATTCAAACACACAAGTGAAAATGGACCAACATTTTCTGAGATATCACTTAGATGGGAGGGGTAAGTTTTTGATTTAAATTATTTTTATATTTCCTTCGGGAAACCACCCTTTCCACAAGTTAAAGTGAATTTATATCAATTATAAATACACACAAAAATTCCATAATAGATTTTCATATTTCACCTTTCATAATGAAATTCTTATTCTTTATATGATCCATATTTCATAGAGACTATATGACCCACTATAATCAACAAGATGGAAAAATGAGTATGAAATATTCATATACTCATTTAATATATTAAATCTCAGTTGTGTTTATATTGTCCCAATAGTATTATTTTGGTAAATTATTTCAATTTTCAATAACAAAAATGTCTTGATGTAAAATATACTTCCATTCAAGAAGTTCATTTTTTTCTTCTTCCAGTAATTTTTTACCATATATAATAATATGTTTACTCTAATATTTCTATGAAAGTAATTATCTATTATTTTTATTTTTATTCTCATAACATATTCTCTTTTAATTCTATATAGATAACACTCCATTATTAAAACTATCTCTATCACACATTCTGATAATGTGCATGCATGATGCCCGATATTTTCACATACCACCAACGCTAGAAAGTATTATCATAATTTTATTTTTGGAATTTTAATTAAAATTCAAAAATTCCTTTAAATATTTTCAAAACTCATTATCTTCAAACTTATTCTACAACTTTTCTAGATCTGTTTCAAGCCACTACAATATTAGAATCCTAGTTAATGTGCATCGAAAAATTTACAGTAACCACTACTTCTTCATTACATCAAATATTTTTTTTCAAATTTCAAACCTTCTTCATCCATTTAATGAACCATAGATACCATTTTCTGTCATTTAAATAATTATTGAATAGATATAAAATTCATACGAATTACTTTCCCCCAAAATACTTTATCTAGTGATTTTTTATATTTTTAATTTAGTGTGTATCAAATATGAAACATAAATATTATGAGAATATATATTACAAGAATATCTCATAGGAGCTATCTAGGAAGAGTTATTTTTCTTCATATTTGATACATTATTAACATATATTACACGATCCTCTTTCATACGAAGTTTTAGTTATTGTATGAAGTTTTTATTTATTTTGAGTAAGGCCTATCTTGCATGGGTTTATCTCAAACACATTGGTAGTCTTCCATGTTATTTCATTCTTACATGTGATCCTTTCTTTTGAAATAGAGGTAGTATCATATTTAATATGGATATCTTACAAGATACCCTTATCATATGAGATTGATATTTCATGTGAAGTAAAGTACCCTATAATAGAATATCTTAGGCATTTAATGTAATCCTTGTTATTTTCTAGCTTAACCTCCATAATACAAATTTTCTTGAAATGGTATCATAACTTCTTTAAACACATCAATTTACAAAAAAAAAATTCAACTAAACATTCTCCTCATCAATTATATTTCCAATTACATGAGCCAAAATATGATTTATGCAATGGAAATAAAATCCAACATAATAAAAAAGTTCATAACTTCTTTAATCATCCATTTGTATTAGAAATTTTTGTATTCTAAAGATAATTTCTTCAACAAAAAACATCTTGGGATCGAAATAATTTCCCTAATTAAAACATGTATCCAAGAAACTATAAGCCTAAACAATGTCCCCCATTGAATATTATTGGAAAACATTGTATATAAATCACTTTTGAAATAAATTCATTTATAAATGAATTATAATTCAACAAATATATGCATGTGTGAGTGAAAATCAGTGTAGAAAACATGGATATTGAATAATGATGTCATGTTTTCTCTAAAAATGTGTTTACATTCGACATATTCAAACCTCATCCTTATGATTACTTCTGATTAAATGATTCCATTTTATAGGAACATGATAAGGGATCACATCTTTAACAATTAATAATTTATCATCACACCACATAAAAAATGTTTTGAGAAATTCATATTCAATAAATACATCATCATCACATCAAATATTCCCCCAAATAGAAAAATATATCAATTGAATCTATAATCTAAAAACTAATCTACCCATTTTAAATACTATTAAAAATGTACCCACATGCAGAAGTTCACCCACATGTTGTCCTTCACAATTTTCACATTTTAATAAATATCTACAAATCCTTTCTCCCAATAAATAAGAGCAATTTCCCCCATTAGTAAAAAACATAAAAATGTATTTATATTTAAAATATTTCACCTCCCCTCCCTATAAAAACTTAATAGAACAAAAATAATTATGTTTTATTGTATTTATCTCCCCCAATGAAAATAATAATAAAAATAATCGGATACAAGAGGAGACTAAATCACATACCATGTACTTGAATGACATGAGTTTGAACACCCATTATCATCCTCAACCTTCAAAATGTAAGGTCTGGAAATGGTTTAGTGGACATATAAACCACTTTCTCTGAGAAATGAATCAATTTAATATTCAAATAAATATTACACACATTCTCTTTGATGTAGTGATACGTCATATCAATGTTGTTTGACAATGAATTTTGAACCTTATTTATTCGAAGATCAATCACACTATGATAATCACATCCCTTGAGAAAATTAAATATCACCTCCTTATTAAGGTCTTTCAACTAAATTATAATCCACATAAGATTATTTTTAGCTTGAGTGGAAGCCATATACTATACTTCATTAGTACTTAGAGTCAAAAAAACTGGTTCTTTGTGGGAAAACATACATAACTATGTAATAGGAAGAAACATCCACCATATGTAGACCTCTTATGATCAATATTTACAACCAAGTCATTATTCAAAAATCCCCCTAAAATTAGTTTTCACTTACTATTATATTGAAACTAGAATCTAATTATGGATTTTGTTCACCTAATAGTGCTATATTTTTTCATGAAGTTAGGCTATTTTAGTTTACTATGATACATATAACATGGTATAACTAAATAGACAATATTTGGAATCGAAATTTTCATGAAAAACCTACTACAAATAAGATTATAGAATTCAAATGGATACACTTACTTTCCCTACATATATTTAGATAGCTTAGTTCCCACTAAAATAAATGTGGAAAAAACCTTTGAATCCTCTATTACAAACTTATTTACATTTTCCATCAAAAAAATTTCTTGAAAAAAGAAAATGTTATAATCCTGTTGATAAATATTTAACCCTAAAAATATATCATCTCACCATGAATATAAATTTCAAATAACTTATTTATATCTAAAGAAAATAATTCACATACTCTTTCATAATTTTTTTAAAATCCATTAGGTCACTAGTATATCTCATTTGATTTTTTATCTATCTTTTTTCGTATTTAAAGATGCTTGGATTTTTGGTAAGAAATGTTTTTTTGCAAGGAAAACCATGAAACATGGTCAGATCCTAGTTTGTCCAACCGTATAGATAACAATGTTAGGGTGAGTCTTCAAGGACAAGTATTTTTTGATGGTTTGAGCATATTATTTTAACCCATGTAAGGATATCCAAGAACTGGGTGGGTGAATATTTCATGAGTTAGCGGCTCCCACATAGTTGACACATGGTTTTATAAACCATGCATCTAAATGATATGGTGTGTCTAGATCCTTAACAATTTGTATTTTTAACAAATTTCTATTAACTTTTTTTTGATGTTTTTGTTTTAATTTCTTATCCTCATCATTCATTTCAAACTCCCTTTGAATTAGAGATTCTTCATTCTTCTTGGTGGTGAATTCTCAATAACTCATGGTGTTTTGCCCAAGGTAAGCCTCTTACTTTAATATTTCTTCATATTTCCCCTTCTCATTTTTTATTTCCCCATTTTCATTGGAGGTGAAAATGTTGTATGATGTTTTAAGAAAATGTACGGTTAATAATGGTGGTTTTTATGTTATTTATTCTGGTTATGTATAAGAGGAATCATCATTCATAAATATTATTTTTATAATTGAAGGAGATAATGTTTGAACCAATTCTATGGTAGTTTTGTATATTTGGGGAACTTTTATATGGATTATATTTATGCTCTATTCACATTTGTTTTTAATTTATTATATTGATTTATACAAGATTTTTAATCGATGCATGATGTGATTCATGGGTTGATTTGTAAAATTTATATTTAAAGTGGCATTCTAAAATGGGATTTGGTCTTCATGTACCCTATGTATTTGTTAAAATGGTTTTACTCATTCGAAATGGATTTATAAAGAGGTTTTAGAAATTATTTTACTTTGAAAATGGTGATTAATTAAAATGGGAATTTTTGTTGTTGAATTGGCATTGAAATATATTATTTAAATAGAACTTTATATTTTGATATTTTTAGTTTTGAGAAGTACATGGGATACATAGTGTGTGAGGGTGTGTTGTAAGAGGGATGAAGGGGGTCTTTAGGGAGGAAAATGGGGAGAGGTTCCACGTTGATTGACCAATAGATTGAGAGAGTTATTAGGAATTGGGAATGAGCAAAAACCCTGATAGATTCTAATTTTATTATAAATTCTTATCCATATAAAGAACTTTTGGTTTATACTATTTCATATCATACCCTTATGGTTAGATCCCATAGTTCCCATTACTTATTCCTATTATTTTCATGCTTTCATTCATTGTATTTACACCGTGATTGATTATGATATCTTGTGTTTTGACCATTTACATTTATTTTTTATAGGATGATGCTAATTATTATACCATTGTTTGTGATTTTTTAGTTATTTTGAGAATTTTTATTCCTGTTGGATTCTATTTCTATACTTTAACGATATTTAGTGATTTTTAGGAAACGAGTATTGTTTATGGAAACCAAAAATATTTAATATGTTTATTCAAATTAAGATGTTTTTCAAAGATTCATAGTTTTGTAAAATTAATTTTTAAACTATTTTATTGGTTTACGTTGTTTAAAAATATTTATTTAGATTCATGGTGTTATCTAACTAGGATTTGTGCCTCACACCATACATATGAATTTCGGCATATGTAGAATATGTTTTGAAAGTCACAGGTAAATGAAAGGGTACTATGTGTTTGGGAGTCTTTATTGATTACCATAATCTGAGGACCTTTCAGTGTGAAGACACTTTCTCACATGGGTTAGCTCATGAGGAGTTTTTTTTAGTATTTTTACAGTTGATATGTATATACTTTATATTTGGATTGTGATCCCTAATTTTATTTTTCGAGATTTTGAATTTGGATATCATGTTTTTGTCATGAAAATGACATGTTATGTACGATTGTGTAATGTGGATTATATTGTATGTTTCATTCATTTCTACATTGGCCAGTTTGTTTGTTTATTTTATGTAGAATCTGATTATGTTGGTGTGGAGATCCAATTTCATGGACGGTCTGTACAATTTTAACATGGGTGAAACCATTCCCAATATGTAATCTATTATGCCTTGGTTATTTTCCACAACCCATTTATATGTGGAATTCACTTCAGTCCTGATGGTGTTCTTACTGGGGTGCCAAGTCAGGTGAACCGTGATTGGAACACTACTGTTTCCAATGAGTATAATATCATGAATATAATCATTTCCAATGAGATCTACCTATTTGTAATATTTTATGTAGAGTTTTATGTCCCGTATTTCCTTTTTAAAATTTATCTAATTTAAGAAAGCATCAAGATTGTAATACCAAGATATTCTTATTGTTTAACCATACTTTCTCTATTCTATTAAGATGTTATATACCTGAACATTCTTTCTTATCTTTATATTGTATGAATGAGGTTTTTCATTATCACGAGAATCAACTAAACCATCTTATTCACCTTCCACTTATTTTAAACATTCACTATTTTTTCAAACATCACTCAACTACTTATAAAAAATAAATCCATCTTCATCACATCAAGAACATGTTGTTTCATGTGTGATTCTTTTCTTTGTGTCTTATAGAACCATCATATTCATTTATTTAAAAATAATCCACATCACTTTTTTTAACAATGATATTATCTTAAATTTTGAGGTTTTCTAAGGAAAATTCCATCAATACCTTTCTAGTCATGATTTCCCATATTTTTCATTTTTTATATTTTTATATAGGGGATATCACACACAATTGGTTACCTTATACGTAGATATGTTACATAATACATATAAAATGGGGGACATATATGAATATTATCTATATAGGCTTTGATTTAGTATATAAACAAAAACCCTAATGGATTTCCTCAAAGAGTACCAATATTATCCATTACTATCAAAATAGTTTGATCCATCTCCACAAGGATTATATTCTTACATTCTAATACACTATTTATGTGTATATAGTGAACAAATTTCATGGTGAATATAATATTTTTCCGGATAAGCATAAAATATTCATCTTTCATACTCAATATTATTATCTTTCCAAATATTGTTTTAAAGATAAACCACACTCCTTTTCTATACTTCTCCTAAAATTATTAAATATTTGTAGTGCCTATGATTTATGTTTTATAAACATAATACATGTTATCCATGAAAAGTTATCTATTAATTAAATAAAATATTAATCTCAATATTTGTACAGATTCCTAAAAGGGAAAAAATGTATGGATAGATAAACTCAAATATATGAGTTATTTGAATCTATTAATTCTTTTGTGGATAGTTAACAATCTTATCCTTTTGTCATGTTGAGGAAATAAAATTCCACTCTTTTCAGCATAGGTATATAATAAATTTTTTCTCCCTGAGTGATCTTAAACATTTTATTTTGTCCAAGATAATCAAGATGTTGATTCCAAATTTTATTTTTATATTTCATGCTTATGTGATTATAATTTCCAACACCACCCACTTTAAATATTTTTTCCCTTGTTCACTGGACTTTTTTCAAAATCTACCAATAATCCATTATCTTTACAAAAAATCCTTCAATTTAAAATATCACTTCATTTCCTTTATAAAATAACTAAGACACACTAAGAAGATAGAATTACAATAATTAACAAATAAAATTCTCAATAGTTATAGTTTATCCATAATAATCACAGCTAATCCAACACCTTTGACATTAAGTGAACATTATTCCTAGGAACACTAATCCTTCTTTTTTCATTTAAAAATTTCATATAAGTCTTAAATCTACAATCATATGAGAGTAACATTATCTATATATAATCTATTTATTTTCCTTAATTTATTCTTTCAGTTTAATTTCTATAACACAATAATTATCCACCAATTTTCTATTATTATTATGAGGTTGTTGAGTATTTAACTCATATATTTCAAGAATTGTAGAAGGATTAGACATTAATTTACATGGGGACCAGGTTATTCATATCTTCACCCTAATTATTTAATAACTTCAAAACTATTCCAAGATTTATGTAAATGTTTTATGAACATTACAATTTTGATAGGGATGACTCACCTGCAATATTTATCTCTTAAAACATATAATCTTATAACAATATTGATAATTTAACCATAAAATGTTTCTACATGCATGAAGCCTTCATAGTGCTACAAATATCCTTATAAATTACACTTTTCCCTATATATGGTCTATTATCCATATAGTGACACCTTTCTTTTTCCCCTATTTGAATCAACAATTGTGTATCATTATTTTGAACCAAAATTATTTTGGACTCCCAACCTATTATTATTCATATTATTCATCCTTTTGGTCATTTTTGAGTCACCACATGTTGAAAGTTTTGATTTCATGTTGGGGTTTACAAAATTAATAGATTTATATGGGTCATTAGTTTCTTCTACACACATGATCATATTGAATTGATTCTTCTTCTCAAAATTTCCTAAAACTTGTATTAAGAATTTTTTCACACTTTTAATGTTATTTTTTTGTCTTTATAAACTTAAAAAAACATAATAATTTATTCAATCAATGAAATATAATTCTATAAGATGGATTAAAAATTGTTCAACTAATATTCTACCTTAACAAGTGTTTCTTGGATATGGTCAATATGGTTCCTCATATGATGGGCCATTGGTGGATCTGTATAACCAGGTGGTCACTAGAGGTTCAAAAATGGATGGAATGTGAACATTACATCATGTTAATTAGCCTAATGGATCTTCCACTTTCTTTTCACAATGGTTCTCTCCTTATGTCCCAAGTGGACTCCCCAGGAAGCTTCCTTTGTGCGGACGACAGCACCAGGTGATATGTGGAGGATTTTGTAGATTTCATCAGTGAAAATTTTGATCTTTTTATGCCTACGATAGAAACAATATCCCTGGAGGTGAAAGGGACTTTTGATTGGTCTCAGGAGGTCATTAAACCAGTTTCCCCTAGGTTTTTTCCCACTACTCTCTTCATGGTCAATATGTGAATGTGTGTAGGAAATTTCATCATGGTGACCGATGACAACCCAATCCTCCTCTATGTATCCCTACTTATAGAGCCACCCCACAACATCTTCTTGATACCCTTGTTACCATACTTGAACTGGAACCTACCTAAGAGGATCCTCTTGTGTTCGCTACTTCCCTCTCCCCTACATCGAGTGGTTCTCCTTCCCCTGGGGAGGGAACCTATGGCTTAGCTCTATCCTATTTCAAACCGTCCCTACCCTTTACTCATAATCCTACACTATTTTACATTTCCTTCATTCATTTCCAACTTCATTCATTCTAGGAAGGGGCCATTTGGAACTAGTTTCTGAGGATACCGACCCCTCTCTCTTTTCTTACTTCTCCCCCTGATCCCCCATCCTTCAAGTCATCTTCTACGGATGATGTTTGGGTAAAGGGTCCGCCTCCCTATATATTTTCTATAGATAACCCTCTCTCAGTCTCCCCTATCTCTAAAAAAGATCTTCCTTTTTTCTTCTGTTGAAGGTCCACTATCTGGTACCCCCCATCAACACCCCCGGGATGATTTGAAGTGAGTAATGCATGGGGATCTAGTAAAACTGAAATACTATAACTATTTACAACTTTCTCACCCACACAATGTGAGTTGGAATATCATAAATATATTATGACTCTTATTCTCTCCAACTAAGCCCTCATCATCACCGAATGATGGAGTATGAATGATGGAACGATCCAAATCAATTCAATATTATTTTTCCTCCCACGTGATCACGACCAAGTTTCCTAGCACCAAATCCTAGACTTCTATGTTTTCATGATTCCCTTACACATATAAAACTTTCATTTCATTGGTTACTGGGTGAAAAATGATATCTTAGCCTTGGAGGTCAATAATCGTAAGGCGTATATTGCCTTTGTCCTAGAGCACAACCAAAATACTTCAAAAATCAGTGAGTTTACCGGAAAATTTCGAATGTATGATAGTATACATGTAGGCCCAAATAATCATCATATAGGGATATTATAGAACAATTAAATGACTATGTATTTGGTTCAATAAAGTGATCAATTCATTAATTTTAATGGGAATACTAGAGAAGAGTCTATATTTTTCACTTCAATGGATGGGAGTTGTGATGCACGTAGAACAGAAGTCATATGGAAGGGTCTAAAGGGCTTTGATATAGAGGATATTCCATGGATAATTAGAGGGGTATTAAACATAAAAGTTGATCTAGATGAGAAGGAAGATATGGTTTATTTCCCCATATGACTCGTATGCATGTTTCTCAATTCATATGAAGGAATTCTCTCTAGGATATGAGTTAATCTGGTGAAAATTTTCGGTGGTGAAAAAATCCAAGCGGGAATAAATGTTTTTGTATTTATTTGGATCTTTCCTAGTCAATATCAATGTTATTTCAATGTTTCCAAAATTCCATGGTAATCCATATTGTAAAATTTATTTTTTATCATTTACCTCATCTATTATAATTATACCCTAGGAAGGATGATTGGGAATTCATTAGATATCATGTGTTTTTTAGTTGTAGCTCTAGGTTTCAACAACAAGTCTATGATTCATGGGGAGGGCATACTCAGAGATAATTTTTTGGTGTCTATTTACAAAACATTGATGCAACTCAAACAGAAGATACATTATTGGGAGAAGGGTCTTCATCTTATTGATCTTGACATGATAAATCTCAAAAAGGATGTTGATAGGATAGAACTCAAAAAAGAAGTTACATTGGATGACGTGCTGTTGGAGGATATGGAAAATTTAAATAACTCCTTAGGGGTGCTAATCCTTAAGTAGGACTACATGGATCAGGAGAGATCAAGGATTAAATGGATTCATGAATTTGATAAAAACACGACATATGTTCAATCATATATCTAAGAAAAAAGGTGGCCAATGGAGCCTAAAATCATTATTGATGATGATTCTTATTCGACTGACTATGTTTTCATTGGGGGTATGGACCATTCATTCCTAAAGACAATATTCTTATAGGTCCTAAATCTAACATCAAATTATTATGTCTAATTAAGACTATGAAGCTATTGGGGATAATTCCAATCCTAGTATCGGAGAAGGAAAATAGCCCTTTGGAAGCAGTTCTTGAAGAGAAGGAAGTCCTTATAGCCATGTCAAGCCTAATCCCAGAGATTCCCCCCAACCCTGATTAATTTCTATGTAAAACCGCAAGCTTCCACATTACGTTTTTCTTTTAATAATACAACAGCTTTCTATGTACACAAAATCAAGTTCTCGGACACCATGACCACTCAAACAAGTTGTTTAAAAATCTAATATGAATAGTAATACCCACTTTTTGAAATTTGATAAATTTTATTTTTCAAAAGGGACTTAATTTTTGGATTCGGAATATCAAAATTATCTTTGGGTGAATTTTGTGTATTTTTATGAAAACATTAAATTTTTTATGAATAGGGAAAACACTGCGTTATTGTTTAAACCGAATTTATATTTAAATAATTATTTATTTAATTTAAATTTATTTTAAGTCAAAATAGATACTTAAAAATTATATATGTTCAATTTAATTCCTTACATTAATTTTATACTAAGATTATATATATATATAATTTTATTGAATTATTTAATGCCTTTTTCTGATCTTATAGGCACATTTGTAGAATTGCATAAAACCTAATTTTACCGATTCTCTGAATTGAATTTCAAAAAACTGAGAGACCCAATTGATATCATTAAGAAAAATGTGGTTAAATAGGATGAAAAAAATTTTCTTTGAATGGTAACTTTTGAATTTAATTAACACAGTTAAAAGTAATTAGGGTAATTAAAGGTAAAAATGATATTATAATTACCCCAACGCAAGTCCTATTTCTATTGAATAAGTTTATTTCGACCAAAATCAATATTAGGAATAAACTATTTTCCTTTAGTATCCACAGGGATTAGATTATGGAATTTATTATATTTTATTTAAAAATAGTTAAAAGTGTTAAATTAAAATTCTAATAACTATACCATTTTTAATATAGTGATATACATAAGATACATTCGACTATAAATATTAATTAGAATGAAATTTTATTAATACATCATGGTATTTTATTTATAATATTTAGATATTAAATAACTATATTAATCTCTTACATAATGATGAATGCAATAAATGTCTAATTAATGAACGATGAAAATAATTTATATTATAAATATTAACATAAATGTAAATTGAGACTTTTGATTAATTATGAAAATTTTATAGGTTATTATGATATTTATGGGTTGATTAAATGAATTTTTTTCTAATAAATAAAATTTTTATGACTTTCAAAAAAACCAGATACTAAATTATGTCAAAATTGACATAAATGAGTTTTTAAAACAAATACTTTATTATTAAACTATATAGTAGTATTAATAAAATAAAGATCGGCCAAAGGACTTATATAATTATAGATATGTCATTTATGAACCAATTGAGGTTCTATTGTCATTTTATAGTAAGTCTGGTAACCATGTATTATAATAATACATGAAGACATGGTAAAAATTTAAAAAATAAAATAAAATTAAAATCTAAAAGACAAGGTTAATATGGTGACCAAAACATGTCTAAAACAAATTTTTTATAGGTTTTTGACCAATACCCTCTTTATCCTAGAAATAAATCTTTTTGGAGCCATTAAAAAGTGAAAATGATTTTATAATAAATTAATATTTTAAAAGTTTCCTAATGTGACCCTCAGCTCTCTTATAAAATTGTACTTCTCCTTCTCATAATTTCACACCTCCAAAGCATTTTGGCTCAGCAAAACACTTCAAAAATATCATCCAAACTACCCTCACTTCATCATAGAGGCCTCACAGGGATCATAAACCCAACTTAAGGAGACCTTTTGTTCAAATCAAAAGGAAGAACCTGAAGAAGAGGTAATTACTTCATCACATCTTTAAAAGTTCATTTCTTCTTTCACTTCCTATTTATTTCTTGTTTCCATAAGAAAATAATAAATCCATAACCATATACATGATATGATATTATTTTAAATATGGTAAATCCATATTCATTATTTTATCCAACCTATGAATGACAAAGTCACCATACATACGTACGTACGGCTTAGCGTCTCCACGTCGTGGTGTAGTTTGTTATTCAACACTTCATTATTTGGATTGATAATATAATGAGTATAAATGATTTAAATAATAAATATAACAAGTTAATTATTCATTATATATAAAATAAAATCCAGTTAAAAATTATTTCATGACAAATAGAATGATATTGTCGCTCTTGCGTATGTACAGCTTACAGTCTCCACGACGCGATGATTTTTTTCTCCCCATCATAACCATTGAAGAATAATTTTAATTTTATGATTAAAAACAATGTTTAAGAACATAATATAATTATATATTTGAATCAAATATATCTTATACATTAATAACATGACATACACAACAAAACATATAAAGGAAAATGAATCTGTTAACACATAAAACAATGATACCAATTAAATATTATTAACAAATATGTTTTAAAGTATCATATATGATATCATATTTATGTATGTGGTTCTTGGGTGATTTAATAACAATTACATAACAATTATAAAGGAGGTTAACATACCCCTGACTAAGGAAAATTACTAAGTAAGGGTTAATTTTACAATCTCTTTATTATTTGAGGTTGTTTTTTTGTAAGTATCTAATGGGACTTCATTATCATCCACATCCATGTTTCATAAAAATGTATTTCAAAACATTTTCACTACTTCCTAAAATATGTGTTAATGTCATGCATTCCTTTGTTTGACTTTCTATAAATGTTTTTGAAAGGAATCTTTCCATTGTTTTCCAAACAAGGTACTATATGAGCTTTTCAACAAATTAAATAATGATTTTTTTTGACTTATACGATGGGTTCATCTATTTTCTACCATTATAAAATTGTCTATGTTTCCCTTACAAGCTTATAATAAAGTTTTCAAAAAAAATTTATCTTTACTTTTAAATGATTTCATAATAGAAAGTGATATTTCACTTAAATATTTTTTCATTGATTTCATATATGTCAACATCCTTCATTGGATTTTTTGCTAATTTGAATTTTATTTATTATGATACAATTTTAAATATTATATTGACAATTTTGTAATATGTTTAACTATGGATGTGATATTTTAATACCATTGATGGTTTGTGGTTAAGGTATTGACATTTTTTATGCTAGTTTTAAAACAAATATTTATATTATGTTTCAAACATTTCATATATATATAATGCATCAGACATAGTAAGTGATAGGTGGGGCCTGATAAAGCCTCTCTAAGCATTGGTAGGTCTTATTAGACAAACTAGATTCTTAGTATAAGGCCTTGAGAAAATATTATTTTTACTCTTGGAATAAGGCCTTGAATATTTGGTTATGATATCCAGAATTATGCATTCCATCATTATGAAATTAGCTATTAATATTACATGTGATTATTCTACTAGTAGAATATCCATGAAAATAAGTAAATAGAATTATTTGATTCATCTTTGATATATTATTTTGATGTTTAATTTTAAAAGTCATGTGTTTTAGTCTTATAAATTTTTTTAATGCTTATGTTTTATTATAATAGTTTCCTTTATATTGTTATCCGTTTTGAGAATCTGATCTCACCCATTACTTATGTTTTATTTATCCCGGAATGTGAAGAGGTATATTATGATTGACCTAGAGGAATAGGAAAAAGGATGTGACTGTGTTCATAGGAGGAACAATGTTGTAGTTTTCCCATTTCATAATGTAATGTAAAATTTATGTTTGTATCTAGTACTTATAAGGCTACTAAACTAATCGGTTTCTTGAGACCTGATAACTTGTGATCATTGTAATGTTATGTAATAATTCACCAACTCAAGGTAACTTGGGTCTGGGCGTTATAGTTGGTATCAGATGAGGATTAGTACAAACCTCAATAACTAGATTTAAGAAAAACAATAATTAGAGAAAATTACCCTATGATAGACTTCGAGGATTAGTATAGAAGAAATTCCTAGAATATTGGTAATGTAGTTATTTTTTGAATTTCCATGAAATAAATCCTTCTCTGGATACGAGCAGGTAGAAGTAGATCTAGAAAAAATGTATCTAGGGGTAAATCTTGAAAACTCTACAGTGATCCAGACTTTAATGGGAACTAGTGCACGACAATAGGCCTTAATTAACTCTTGAATATGGTACGCTCTGGGGATATGCATAGGATAATTCAAATTTACTTTAAAAATCATTATGATGTATTTAGGAGTAAATACTTCCTCAAATATTTTTTTTATGGTTATGAATTATATGCATAAACTGTTCAATTTATGTTAGGTATTTTACTAGTTTGTAATTATGTATTTTGATTTATAAACTAATATAGTGTATTTCATTGTTTATAAATAGTTCCAACTAGATGGAATGGAAACTATATCAACACAAATAATCTATTTATGGATTTCCCTCTTACTCAAGATAATTATAGTGGAGCTGGTGAGGTAACTAGTGTTGGACCGCTTATAACCATATAGGGACAACTCACTCAGGATATGAATAATAACCTTACCCATATGGAGCACCCTAATCCACAAATTTTAGGATCAATGACCCCTTCATGATGAAACCAACACCAAAAATCAATGGGACTAAAAATACATTTGTAGATGAATAATGGATAAGTTCCATAAAGAACATATTTCATGCTTTATGGTGTAGCGAAAGGGAAAAAGTTATCATGGCAATTTATCGCCTCATAGAAGATGCAGATCAATGGTGTTAATTAATTCAAAACACAAAAGATGATGAATAAGTATAAAATATGTGAAGTATTTGGTTTAAATATTTTTTCATAGAAAAATACTTTTCCTGTGAACATTGAGAGGATATAGAAAGGAAATTTATGAGTTTTAGGAAAAAGGAGAATGATAGTGTTGAAAAGTATAAGGCTAAATTTATAAAGATAACAAGGTATTCTGTAGATAATATATGTTACCCAATAATTAATATTGATTGATTATTTGATGAGTTAAAACCATTTCTCTATGAAGCATTAGTCTCACAATCCTTCACATCATATGAAGATATAGTCTCATGTGCTTTCATGAATCAAAAAGAATTCTCTGAACGCAAAGAAATGCAAGAGAAGAAGAGATCTTTTGAACAATCTAGAAATAGATATATGGGGAAGAAGGTTGAAGTTTAATTTCCATCCTGCAGTAAATGTGGGAAGAACGCCCTAGTACTTTCCTGGAGGTAATTTGAGTCTGTTATAAATGTGGGGAAAAAATACCCCAAGCTCATGATTTTAAGGTGAAGAATAAGGCTGTGAATGTTGACTGTAACAGTTTAAAGAAATTGGTAATTATGAAATTGGATGTCCTAATCATCAAGTAAACTTACCTCAGAAAAGGCCAAGGGAGAAAGGCCAAGCTTAGGCGATCACAACTACCGAGGTTAAAGTTTTGAATGATGTATTGGTAGATACATTAATTGATACCTCAAATTTATAGAATGATTTATTTTATTCCTGATCATTGCATTCATTCATGTCTTCCCATTATTCTATGGAAACTAGATATTTAAAATTTGATTAAACATGTAAGTTGTCAGTCAAAATCTTAAGTGAAGTATAATTGCAATAAATTTTTATGAATTAGTTACCATTATGGTAGATAAACATGTATTATATGTTGATTTAATCATCAAACCCATGATTTAATTTAATATATTCCTCAGTATGGACTGGATTTCAGACCATGATTTGATAATTTATTTTAAGAATAAGGATGTTACAATTTTTCATGATGATAAATAATCCCTTATATTTAGGGTAGAAACATTACCATCAATTTCTCATCTAGATCCATCCCTTGTAGCTCTACAAAATTCAATAATTGGGGAGGAAGAGAGTGAAATAACTATGGGTGGGGTAAGGAATGTTAAAATTGAGTATGTACCTATTTTTCAAGAATTTGTTGATTTTTTCCAGAGGATTTACCTAGATATCCTTCAGTACAATAAATTGACATTCCCATTGACATAATTCCTGGTTCAAGGCCCATATAAAAGACCCCTTATAGAATGGAATTTGTGGAATTAATGAAACTAAATAAAAAACAAGATTAATTGATTAATAAATTATTTAATCACCCTAGTTTTTCCTCATGGGGAGCCACTTTTCTTTTTTTCAAGAAGACAGATGGATCTTTGAGTTTGTGCATTGACTACATTGAGATCAATGCTATAACAAAAAAGAACAATTATCCCCTACCACTCATTGTTGATTTATTTTATTATCTTCATAGAGATCCATATTTCTCAAATATTGAGATTCGATCTGGATATGATTAGTTGTGAGTGAAGAAGGAAGATAGTCCAAAGACAAAATTTAGTACTAGGTATGGGCATTATGAGTTTACAGTAATGCATTTTGGATGGACTAATACACCCTCTGTCTTAATGGATCTAATGAATAGAGCAATCAAGGAATATATTGATGACATTGTAGTGGTATTTATTGATGTTATTTTGGAATACTCCAAAAGTTATAAAGACTATGAAACTAACTTGCACACTATTCTAAATACTCTTACAAGAAATGGATTATATGGGATGTATGAAAAGTTTGAATTCTGGCTTCAAGAGATTTCTTTTCTTGGCCATATCATCTCTAGGGAAGAAATCTCTATTGATACTTCTATGATAAGATAAATACAAAAATTTCCAGCACTAATGATCATAACTGATGTAAAAAGTTTTATTGGTTTATCAGGTTATTATCAGTGTTTCGTCTAGAATTTTGCCCGATCAGCTAACCCATTAACAAATCTCACACATAATTGGGTTAATTATTTTTGGAAAAAATAGTGTGAAGATTGTTTTGATGAGATGGATATATGATTATTCAATGCTTCTATCTTGAATCTACCATCAATGAATTATGGGCTTGTTATTTATAGTAATTGTTCAAAAAAGGACTTGGTTGTGTCATTATACAGAATGATAGAGTTATTTCCTATGCATCACAGAAGCTAAAAATTCACAAAAAAAACTATCCCACTCATAATCTTGTGTTAACAACTATAATATTTGCATTGAATATTTGGAGACACTATCTCTATGGTTAAAAATGTTACATATAGACTGATCATAAGAGTTTGAAGTATATTTTCTCACAAAAATAAATCTGCCTGAGGCTAAGTAGATGGATTGAACGACTCAAGGATTATGATTTCACGATACACTACCACACGGGGAAGGAAAATAAGGTGGAAAATTCTTTGAGAAGAAAGGATCATGGAGTTCTGAACAAGATGAGAGTTGAAAGGGATCATATGTTCATGGATCTAGTAATGATGGATATGGGAATTATCGTGGAAGGTGAAACATCAGTACATTTTCAAATAGTTTCCAAACCATCTTTAATAGAAAGGATAAAAATTTATTAGACTGTTGAAGAGGAGTTTGAAAAGAAAATTAATGCTCTAAATGATGGTAGATTGATTGAATTCGTATATAAAGGTGGAGATTTGAAATTTGGGAGGAGGCTTTGTGTTCCCAATATACCACATCTAAAAAGGGAATTGTTTAATAATGTTCACGGATCGAATTTGTCTATACACCCTGGTAGAACAAAATGTTAATAGATTTGAAGGAACATTTTTGGTGGGACAACATTGAGAGAGATATTTCTGATTATGTGTCAAGAAGTATGGTTTGTCAATTGGTGATAGATGGAGGACAACATCCTTCCGGAGTCATGAAACCTCTTCCTATACTAGAGTGGAAATGATATGATATTATGATGGACTTTTTCATTGGGTTACCGAAGAATACTAGAAGGAATGATGAAATATGAGTCATTTTTATCCTTACCAAGTCATCACATTTTATAAAAATATGATATGATTTACCACTTGAATGTTTAGCAAGCCTACTTATTAATGAAGTTTTAAGACTTCATGGTGTACCCCATATGACTGTTTCTGATTGTGATTTTCATTTTTAATGATAACATTGGAAAAGTCTTTAGAAATCCCAAGATACTGAACTTCGTATGACCAAAACCTACCACCCTCAAACTGATGGAAAATCAGAACGGACTATTCGAACCATAGATGAAATGTTGAGATCATTATCACATGACTATTGAGGTATGTAGAATCAGTATTTACCGCTGTTATAAGTTTCTTATAATAATTGATTCCATTCAATTATTCAGATTGAACCATATGAAGCGTTATGTGTAAAGAGATGTCTCACACCAACTTGTTGGGATGATGTTGGTTAAATAACACTCGTTCGCCTAGAACATTTTAAGGAAACAATTGAAAATGTGAAGATTATCTAAACACACATCGAATATTCTCAAAGTAGTAAAAGATCAATGCTGATAACTGAAAGAAAGATTTGGAATTTCAAGTAGGAGATCATGTTTTCTTGAAGGTATCTCCATGGAAGGGTGGTTTACAATTCGGTAAGAAGGGTATATTGAGTCTCAGGTACATCGGAACTTTCGAAATTATTGAACGATTTGGATTTGTATCTTATCGTTTCATAATGTCTCCAAGCCTCTATAAAGTTAATGATGTGTTCCACTTATCACTGTAGGCAAAATAAATGCTTGACCCAATGCATGTTCTCACCTATGAAGAAATTGAACTAGAACCCAATCTATCTTATTATGAAGAGCCTATTAGGATTCTTGATACCATATAACATTTGTTGAGAATCTGGATGACTCGTCTAGTAAATGTTCTTTATAGAAATAATAAATTGGAAGACGTATTATGGGAACACGAGGAACTTAACATGAAAAACCACATGAATCTATTTATACCGTAATATTCAAGAAATTTTAAGGAAAAAATTATTTTTAGGAGGGGATAATGTAACACCCCATTCTTCTACAATACATTTCTCTTTGAATAATACAATAGCTTTTGTTTTATGCAACATCGACTTCTAACACACCACAACCAATCAAACTAGCCATTTAAAAAGATTTTATGAATAGTAATACACAACTTTTTGAAATTTTATAAATTTTATATTTCAAAATGGATTTCATTTTTGGATTTAGAATATCAAAATTAGCGTTGGGTGAATTTTTTTTAAATTTTTTCAAAACATTCAATTTTTGATGAATAGTGAAAACACTGCGTTGTTGTTTAAAACCAACTTTTTATTTAAATAGTTTTATATTTTATTTAAATTTATCTTAAGTAAAAATAGATACATAATACTTATATACGTTTAATGTAATTCATCAGAGTAATTTTATACTATGATTAGATATATAACATTTTATTGAACTATTTAACGCCTTTCACCCTCCTTTTAGGCACATTAACAAATTTTCATAAAATGTAATTTTACCACCTCTATGAATTTAATTTCAAAAATCATAGAGACACTATTGATTTCTGTATGTACAATGTGGTTCAATAGAATGAATTTTTTTTTGAAATTTAAATTTTCAATTTTATTTACAATGGTTAAAATTAAATAGGGCAATTAAAGGTACAAATGATATTATAATTACCCCAATTATTATCCTAATTTTATTAGATAAGTGTATTTTGACCAAAATAAACCTTAGGAATAAAATATTATCTTTTTTTATCAACATGAAATATATTAGGACATTTATTATATTGTATTTAAAGAAGAGTTAAAGGTGATAAATTCATATTTTAATAACTAAAACATTTTTAATATAGGGTTATACAGAAGACAAATTCATCTATAAATATTAATTATAAATATAAACAGATTTCCTACATCATGACTTTTATTTATAGTTTATATATATAATATAATTAAATATATTTATGAAATGATGATGATACAGTAATTACCTTATTAATGAAAGATTAGAATAATTGATATTATAAATAGTAAAATAAATGTAAACTAAGACATATGATGCATTTTATGAATTTTCTAGGTTAATATGACATGTTAGTGTTGATTCAATAAATCTTTTCAGAGAAATACTATTGTTATGACATTCCAAAAAACCAAATACTAAATAGTGTCACAATTTAAAAAAATGAGTTTTTAAAACAAATACAGTTTTATTAAATGATATAATAGTATTAAAAATATAAGGTTCATCCAAAGGACATATATAATGATATATTTGTCATTAATGAACCACATGAGGTTCTTTTGACATTTTATTGTAAGTTTATTAACTGTGTATTATATCAATACAAGAAGACATGGTAAAAGTTAAACTATTTACCTAAGAGTTAAATCTAAAAGATAAGTTTATTATGGTGACCTAAAGTTGTCTAAATCCTATTGGTTGAGTGTTTTTTACCCATAACTACCTTATCCTCTAAATAAATTCATTTTGGGAAATTATAATGCGAAAATTATTTTATAATAAAATAATATTTCAAGCTTGTCCTAAAGTGACCATCACCTCTCTTATAAAAGGGTACTCACCCTACTCTTAATTTCACACCTCCAAATCCTTTTAGCTTGGAAAACCCCTTCTCAAATATCATCCCAAATTCTATCACTTCATTCTAGAGGTATTAATTTGATCCGAAAACCAACTTCAGGATCCATTTAGTTCAAATCAAATAGAATAACCCAAAGAAGAGGTAATTACTTCATCACCTCTTTGAAAGTTCTTTTCTTCTTCCACATCTTATTTATTTGTTGTTTCCATACTAAAATAATAAATCCAATTCCTTATATATAATTAGATTTTATTATAAATATGGTACAAATATATTCATTATTCTATTCATCCTATGAACGACATGGTCACCATACGTGCATACATATAGCTTAACGTCTCCACGTCATCGTGTAGTTTTTTATTAAAAACATTATTATTTGGATGGGTATAATAATGAGTATAACAGATGTAAATAATAAATATAACATGTTAATTATTCTTTAGGTTTAATATAACATCCAATTACATATGATTTCACCACTAATAGAATAAATTTGTCGCTCGTGCGTATGTACGACTTACCTTCTCCACGATGCGACAGGTTTCATTCCCCATCGTAACCATTCAAGAATAATTCTCAATTTTATGATTAAAAATAATTTTCAAGAAAATAATATCATTATGAATCTGAATAAAATACATCATATCCATAAAAAACATGACTTATGCAACACAACATATAAAGGAAAATGATTCAGTTAACACAAAAAACAATGTTACTAATGCAATATTATTAACAAAGCAAAATTAAAGGATCATATATGATATCATATTTATGTATGTGGTTCTTTTATAATATAATAACAATGATTTAACCTTTATAAAGGAGTTTAACATACCCTATACTGGGGAAAATTACAAGGTAAGGGTTAATTATACAATCAATTTCTTATCAGATGTTGTTTTTATGTATGTATCAATAGGGACTTATTTATCATCCACATCCGTGATTCATAGAAATGTATTTACAAACATTTTCACTATTTCCTAGACTATGTGTTATATTCATGTATACCATTGTATTATTTTTTATAAAATGTTTTGAGAGGAATATTTCTGTCGCTTTCCAAACAAGGTACTTTATGACCTTTTCGAAAAATTAAAGAAATAATGTGTTTTTAACTTATATGATGGGTGGGGCTATTTTCCTTCATTATAAAACCTTTAATGAATCCCTAAATATCTTATAAGAATATTTTCAAAATATGTTTTCTCTTTACTTTTAATTGACTTCAAAATAGAAAGATATATTTCACTCAAATATTTTTTTGGATTGATTTCATCTTTATCAACAACGTTCATTGAATTTTACATTTTTTTATGTTTATTTCTTATGATAAAATCTTCCACATTGTATTTAAGGTTTTGTGATATGTTTGACTATGGATTTTCTATTTGTATACCATTCATGGTTTATGGTTAATGTATTTACATTCTGTATGATATTTTTAATATGTATATTTATATTTTATTACAAAATTTTCATATTAGGAATGAATTAGACTTAGTAAGTGATGGGTGGGGCCTACTATAGACCCTAAATGAATCAATAGGTCTCATAAGACATGCTGGTTTCTTGGCACAAGGCTTTGAAAAAAAAATTTGTAGTCTTGGAACTAGGCCTTGACTATGTGGTTATGATGACCGACATTATACATTTCATTATTATAAAATTAGCTATTTATATTAAATGTTATTATTATACTAGTATAATATCCAAGTTATTAAGTAAATAGCATTATTTGATTTATCTTTTCCATACTATACTGATGTTTAAGTCTGAAAGGCTTATGTTTTAGTCTTATTCATTGCCTAAAATGTTTAGGTTTTTTATTATAGTATTCTCTATATTGTTATCCTTACTAAGCATCTAAGCTCACCCATTTATTATGTTTTATTTTTTCAAGGATGTGAAAATGTATATTATGATTGACCTGTAGAAATAGGATAAGGGGTATGAGTGTGCTCAAAGGAGACAAAATGTTTTAGTTTTTCCATTTCATATTGTAATGTAAAATGTATGTATGTATCTAGTACATCCAAGGATACATAACCAATCAGTATTTCAATACTTGATCTCTTGTGATCATGCCAAAGATATGTAATAATACAAAAAATTTGGGTAACTAGGGTTGAGCCATTATATTCTAGGATGGTTCTATATGGAATATTTGGTTTTAGTCCAAGAGGAAATCATTATGGCCATTCAATAATTATTTTTTGGTAGTCGGATCTATTAGGTCGATGGAGCTACAAATCTTGTACTTCATCCAAATATTAAAGTTCCATCCTCCATTCACCACTATAGGCAAGTAAGTATGTGAACATTTCCCAAAAAATTATTTTGAAGCATAATCAACTCAAGGTTATCCATGCATATTCCTTAGTGGATATCCCTTTAGCATCCTGGCTTTGTAATGGTCATGACTATATATGAAGAAATTGAATTGTATTTGGAAATGTTATGAGATATCAACTTCAAGACCCGTGGTTCAAACATGGATTTAAATATTGACATGAATAAGTCTTATGAATGAATGCAGTGGGGATTCATCAATAGGATTCTCATGGATAAGGGTCTCTCTTATTTGTCCATAGACTATATTTTTGTGATGATTCAGCTTATCCTAGATGGTTGTTTCCATTATGGGAAAGAGTCACGACATGTTCAAGATGACCCATGAGCATAGGTAAGGGGACCCCATATCCACAACCATCATTATTTTCCTGAGGTACATCATCATTTGGATTATAAACAAAATATTTTCAATGAGGGATATACTTCTTTTTCACAGGAAACTAAACCAGTCATCTATTTCTCACTTGATCTTTTCAGATGATCCCATCGTCATCATTAATGCTTGTAACATATCTCTAAGTGGAATCAATAAGATACTGGATTAATTTTCTCATTGGAGTGTCCAGGTTATTAATAAGTCTAAAATTTATCCATATATATCAAGCATATACGGCAACATATATGTCACTTCCTTGTGCAACAGACTGTACATGCAAAGATGTACTTTTACTTTGGATTATCTAGTCATTGTGATATCTCCAGGTCACCTATATATCATTGAATTTGATCATACTTTGAACAGGAAAACTAGATTTTTTCTAAACTGGAAAAAACACTACTTATCACTAGGGGGACACATTTCCACAGTCAATAGTGTACACTCCTCAATCGTTTTCCATGATCTCTCAGCTATCAAATCACCTAAGGGGGTCATTAACACCATCAATAAAATATTTTCTACCTTCTTCTGGAATGTTCTTTATGAAGGAAAACAACACTAGACCTCATGCGGTTGGATGATAAAGCCAATTCATAATGGCAGGATCAACATGGAGAGCCTCACACATATTATTCATTGGATGCATGCAAAGCTTTCTTGGGAGATTTTGGATGAGAGTACCTTATGGGGAAACCATGTCATATAAATGTAGTTGAAATGAGGAGTATTCCAATGCTCATGAATCTCTATTCTGGTCCATGATATAACATATTATACCATCCCTCAGTGCCATCTACTGATGCTTTAAATGGAAATGTTACATCCTCTTCTAAAAGAACAATTGGGTGGGCTCTACGATCGACATTCTAGGGTGTCCTTGTCCATCGATCTATATTAATGTGGACATCTTGCATATGAATGTTTCTCATGATGTTCTGGACGTGAAATAGCATGATGTGCTGGATCTTATTAATATCAACTCCAAACCAAATAAATATGTGTTTACTCCTTCCAAGTCATGGACCTTCACTTCCAAGGACTTCTATAGGATATAGATGTGTCATGGGTAGTGGGATAACTAAAACAACATAGTTTTATGTAATAATGTTCCAAAAAATTAATTTTATCACTTGGAGGACAAGGAACATCATTGTTCCCACAAAAAACTATGTGAATAAGATGGGTTTCAACCTTGTCTCCTGATTCAACTTCTGCAATAACCACTAGGATGAGGATGTTAATCACCAGTTCTATGATGGGAATGGGCTTTGGATATGTGGAAATTATCAGGAGACTTCACTACTATTTCCTCCCCATAGTTTTTAGATGCCACATTTCTGGAGAGATGGTTTCATGGTTTTTCAGCAATGAGATTGGAAATAATTGAAAGGTCGATTATTTTGAGTGTGGGGTACTTGTGCATTTGGAAGTAAATGAATAAGTCGAGGTATGAGGGTGTCTTATCCATTGAGAAAATACATTATATATGGAACATGTTCTCTCCTTATTGACATGGTTATCAATATAAAAAATTGGAATGACACACACTCTCTAAGATCGCTTAATGTGAGTACGTCCATGGGGAAATCACCCTAAACTATAAAACAGGGGAATTGGGTGTGGTGGAAACCTGAAACATCATGTATCAAATTGAATATCTATGGTCTGTGAATCTCGGGTGTTTTCTGTGGAAGAGTGGTTGTCTAGGACTTCCAATGTAGTGTTCTTCATTCCTTATCAGCTTATTAGGGACATGTGACCTCTATCTAGTCATAGTCCAAAGCACTGCACATGGAGTTGGGTCTCTGTACCCGACAGTGTATTATGTGTGCTCAGGTGTAAACTAATTCCATAATAACCCATGATGCTACACATGCTAATGGATATATTCCCTAGTTAGTTGTGTACATCATTATAAAATGAAAATATTTCCTCTATCGCAACATTCAGGTGTGGATCATGCACGACCTGAATGCAATAAGGTGGTAGACCATCTTGCTTCCTTGGTATTAAAGGACTAGGACCCTAATATCACATGCTTCCCAAGCACCATTTTCTATAAACTAGAGGGGTCAACTTGATCAGAGGGGATCAACTTGGTCTTAATTATTTTTCCCACCCAAGGCCTATTGTGGTTTTGGTCCCTATTGTTTGTACCAATTTTCCTTCATGCATAATAAAAATGTAATTATGATGATGATAATCTCATTTTAAAAATTATATATCATTGATTAAAATTACTTCAATTATCTATTAAACATAAATTATATCTTCTTTTCATCATCGCTCCCATCATCAGTACATCCATCATTAGTGAATTATTATTTATTCAACTTATTAATGAGAATATTTTCATTAATGTCATTGGAATTACCGACTTCATCTTTTTAATTATTACTTTGTCTATTTTGATGGATTGTTAATAAATTTATCTTCTTTTAATTTAGATAAATTCTTTCCCTTCCCTATAGAAGTTAATTCTGACTTGTAAATTATTATTTCATTATTCTTGAAAATTATTCATTTTATCTCTCCTTCATCATTACTTGATTCTTTTTATTTCAACCATGGAAAATTGGATGCAAAATTTTAAATTTCTCCACACTTAAAAAATATAGTTGTTTCTTCCCCTAAATATTTCTATATTATATATTCACATTTACAGAAATAAGTGACATCATTTTTTTAAAAACTGGATTCACATATAAACTAAAAAATAAACTATTGGAATCATCTTCATCAACCTTCCTCTTATAAATATATTTTTATTAGGATTTTAAAGAGATATTTTTATCCTTAACTTTCTCCATAGAAAACATTATATTTTCTCATCTCATAAGAATTTAATGTGACCGATAAGTTAGAAATATGAAGTGTTTGGGTATCTTTATCTTCTAAATTCAATAATTCTATATAATCCTATCTAGTTGGATGAAAATTATATTCCTAACAACTATTTTATCTTCCAAATTCTCATGAAATAACCTAAATATGCAAAAATATTCATTCACCATTATTAAGAAGCTATCTATAGTTTTATCATTAATCGTTTTCATTTCATTATTACTTCAATAATAAATATATATTTATACTCTCATCAATTAATCATTTTCTTTACAAATATTCCCATGTTTATCCTGGATTCCATTTTCCATTTTAATTCCATTGACTTTCAGAAATTCACTCTCTGAAATATAAGATAATATAACATTCTAAGCATGTCCATCATTTTCAAAATTAAAATTTTATGTGGTTGTAATAAAATTATTTTCAGAATGATTTGAAATCCCTTTATTCATGTATCTTAATATAGTATAACTAATAAATAATAGGTATGGTGGCTTCATGTACTTTCATATATGATAACCATTCCCCTAAAATATGGGAATCACTTTTCTTTTCACTAAATTATGATTATCAAATAAAAACATATTAAATTCATTGTAAATACCATTAACCCATGATAAACTCCAAGCCAGCTAACTTCAAAAATAATATCACATTTTTAGGGAGTCATGTCTTGGATACCAACTGAAAAGTAACCCATAGATTTATGGAAATCAATAAAATGGTGTGAATTATTGACTTAAATTATTTTTTAGTTTACTTATTGAAAAACCCTCACCACCTATTAATGTGATTTCATATTACTACTAAACACACAAACACACACATAGAGGGTAAAAAACATTTCCAAGGTTCACCATCCAACACAAAATGCAAATCCTTGAAAATATGCGATTTTCACTAACACCATATGTCCAACTAGTATCAACATATAGGTATAAAAAGTATGTAATATCCTTATAATCATGATAAAACACGTATAATAACAATATATAAGTGCTACACACAATTTCATAACGGAAAATAATTTTTATTTTCAATAATATTATAATTATGTAATGAATAAGGCCTTCATTCAAGTTTATGTATTGTTGGTTCATCCGATTTTTCTTCAATCTGTACCATTTTAGGTTTCTTCCTCTATCTTTAAATACATCATATTCTATTAATATTCTTATTTTCTAAAAAAATATTCATTATTAATTTTATAAAGATTATGTATTATTTGAAATTTTTCGCTTCATATCTCACATACTTAACAAAATTCATGAAAAATGTAAGATATTTTTATTCATGACTGAAATAAAAAAGTCTCATTATTATTTGAATTTTGAAATTAAAATTCAAATTAATAATTTTTTTAAATATTTTATATCATATTCTCATTCTTTTCACTTCTTCTTCTACATTTCAAACTCAATTCTAGGTCACTGAATCATCGTTACCCTAGTTTCAATGCCTCCAAATAGTTACATTATTAACTGTTTCTTCTTCCTTCACAATAAGTGTTTTAATCATATTGAGAACCTACATCTTCTTTTCTATAAATTTAAATAACATTTTGTGATTGTTAAAAAACTATTGGATATCATTAACATCACATAGAAATAATATCCCTAAAATTATTCATCCAGGGAAATAATATATTTTTTAACAAATGTTTTTTATATTAGGAATAGATATATTATGAGAATATATATTATGAGAATCTATCTCGCCCGTTTTATAGGTATTATATGTGTCTCATATTCATATGAGGATCTGGTATCGTATTAATTTTCTTATTATATACTCACTAAAAATATCTTAATTGTTCCTCTTTAATAAAAATTAAATCTTATCATATAAAGTCATTCATTTTTATGAGGACAAACTAGATTATGTGGGTCTATCTCATATGTTCTACCAGTCTTTTGTGAGCCTTATTTCATACAATTCATCCTTTCTTATGAAGTTTCATGACCCCACACAATTTGGGGCTCGAGGACAACTACATCAATCCCACCCCCATAGGCCAATGGTGGCATCAAGTACCGAACACATAGCTAACTTGAGGAGGCATTTCCCCAAGTACCTATAAAACACAGACACAATCATAACGATACTGAATTGTAGAGGGAATGAATAAAAGATGAAACATAACTATAAAGTAAACCAAATAGGCCTGAATTTCTAGACCATACATATGTTCTGTAGTGTAAACAGAAAAGTAAAGTGAATATTTATATTCCCAATCATAAATGTGTCCCAACTTGAAAAAACTATAAAATTAAATATCTAAAATAGATCCCAACTCTTTAGTCCCATGTTATGATCACCCTATGGGATCCAAACATCCCAAATCCCTAAGAACCTATATAGTTTCAATCAACCTTACTATCATCTTTAGAGGATAATAATCATTCAAGTGAAGCCAATGCAAGGGAGATTATTAATATACCTCATAGGATTTCTCAAAATAATTAGGGGAAGATGTAAGAGATTCAAAATAATAGTAAACTAGAAGATATAACAAGGTCCAATAAAAGATTCAGCTTAACCAAACAAGTGAATAAATATATACTCATCCAAACACAAGCGGATGGACATTCAGAATAGAGGAACATCTCATCAAGTCTTTTCCACCTATGGAAAGAGGGTAGACTCATCCAACTATGATAATATAAACATAGAAATCACATTTCATACACTACACATCTTCGCCTCTCATACAAGGAGAGTGTCCAAAACCAAGGCATGGATACCAAAGAAGGGTAGATATATAAAGTCAGTCAGAGACCCCCAAACAAGATAGTAAGGGATCTCCATCTCATATCTCATCCAAATAATAATAGTATCAAATAATTAAAAAAAGTACATCAATGATTCCCTACATCGCACATGTATTCCTAGAAGTAACCATCAATGTCAGTCCATTCCTCATCACTCTATCACATAGTTAAGAGGCCCTAAACACTAGGTAGAGGACACATGCCTGGTGAAAAATTGGTGTTCCACTCTAAAGGACATGGAATCATTCCCATAAAATATGTAGGGTTCAACTATAGTTGCATCAATGATCAATGCCCTGCCCTGCATGAGGGTTCCACTCGGGAGGTCAATGACCCAGGACCAGGTTATTAGGTGGTTTCCACTCTAGTATTCAACAAGGAATCATACCCAACCAAGCTATAGGGTTCTACTTGGGAGTATATAGAGGACCCATCCACAGCCTGGAAGGAGGGTTTTAATCCAAATTCTATTAAGGACCCATGAATAGCCCATCTGGAGGGTTCCACTATAGAGCTTATAATGAACCTGACTGATCATTGTGTGATCACTACCATCATCATTATTTCTATTATTAAACATTGTGCTCAAAACATTCCATATCATACCTAGAAATCCTCAACTGAAGGGATCATCACGTTCTAAGTAGTGAAACACCCATGAAAGGCCACTCGCATACAAAAATCATATTTCCATGGAAGGAGACACAAAAATTTGATATTTTAGAAAAAAGAGTTATTCAGAAGGTCGGGGACCCACATGGGGTTTTTTATCAAACTTATGTCGTGTTTTGTCCTTTCCAGCACATGGATTTTTGTCCATTTACTACAACATGTAGTGTAAGGGTACTTCATGACATGTCTCATCCAAAATAATGATGATTTCACTAGTCTTCTCACCAGTCTGAGGAAGAAAATACAATTTAACTAAAATGCCACTAGAAAAGGATCCAGATGGCCAAACAAATAATTTGTTGTGATGATCATGGAATATTCCTCGGTATACTATTCACATTAAAAAATCAAACACATGGAAAAGAAGTCACATTCCACCACATCACGCTAGAATGGAATATTGATGGATTGAGGAATGAATCTGAATAAAATAACTAATATTGGTCTTGAAATATTCTCCATAATTTGAGGGATGTAGCATTGCAGATGGTTCTTTATATAGACACCGTATAATGGAGATATTTTAGATAAAATATTCCACAATAATAATAATATTATAATAATTAATTGGAGTTTCTTGACATGTGATATGATTGAGAAATAGATATCCAACATTAGACATAAAATGACTGTCACAATTCCAAGGTCACACTATAATTGAATTTTTATCAAAGTAGGGTCATATAAATAAGTTTGGACATAATTAATGCTTTAATGATAATAAAATAAAAATATTAGTATAATATTGTTATTATAAACTCTATTCATTTATGAGAGGGGAGGGTCACACAAAAAATGTCTCGTCGTTTCTCCAATGACTCACTTTGATCGTTTCATCCATTTTCCTTTAATTTTCCTTTTAAATTTAATTTTATACTCATATAATCAATAATGATATAAATACTTGATATATTTAATCTCACCATGTGTACATGTGATCCCCTTTCCCCTTAGGCACCCAACTTGCCTCCCTCAATTCTCCTTAATTTTAAAATAAATTACATTTTATTAATTCCACAAATTACTAATATTAATAATATAATTCTTATATAATTAAAACCAATTAATTTCATAATCCATCCAAATTTTTAATGATACCATTTTTATTATTCTTTAATATAATAATAATAACAATTCTCCATTTAATTTTTTAGTAACTCATCACCTCTATTATTATTATTATTGATAATGATATTAACGTTTTTCGTGTTGACCTAATATGACTACCTTTTTGGTGATCTCAGTCTGAACACCTCTACGCCAACAACGAGAAGCATCCCCCATGATACTTGATGCTCGAACTCTACTTTAAATCAATCTTGTCACATTGTATGCTTCTTGGGATTATGCTCGATTCGTCGATCTGTTCTCATTTTATCGATCTACTATGAATCTGAGGGTTCGATCGAGCTCAATACCTCCTAGAAAAGTCATATTGGGACAATGGGCATCCAACTTGTGATGAAAATGAAGAAAAACAAGGAGAAATGTACAAGATAGATGTATTACATATTGATGCTAAGCATTCTGGGCCTATTGATCAATAACGAGGATCATGGGGTTAGAAAACAATTGATAATAAATTAGATTTGGTACATGGGCACAAGAAAATTCAAAAAAGGGTGTAGATCAAAGAAAAATGTTTGATCTACACAATAAGTTAATAAAAATGAGTAAAACACGAAATTTATGTGTTTTACCTCGATTGTGGATTCATCATTAGTGAATAATGTGTTTTCTAATCATTTGGTAGGAGCTGTTGTGTTCTTTGAATCATGTTATGCTCTGATCTGAATAATCATCCTGATATGACAATAGAAGAGGGTGGAAGATCTTTGTATTTATCCTAGGGTTTGTGGGGATATCTTGGGTGAAATTGGTCTGTAAAAACAACTTTACGGCACCCAATTTCATTGAAAACTACCAAATTATTTAAATAATTCATTCATTCATTCATTAAATGAACCACCAATGGTTTCCTTTACCAGATGTCTCACACTAACCAACTTTAGGTCGCACCTTGGGTAAACGCTAAATTTAAAATTCAATAGAGGTCTTGGATTTCACATCTAAATCCTTTTTTTGAGTTATTTTTAATAGGGTAATGAGAAAATATAATAAATTTAATAAATTTATCCAATTAACCCAATAATAGTTTTACCATAATAACTCCCCACACTGAAGATCTTTTGGTCCCATATATGGTTAAATCCATGTTATCGCTTAAACCAGGGTATCCGATTTTTTATTTGAGACTCTATTTATGGGCTCTTTTATTTTTTCAAGAAAATTGTGTGCACATAATAAAAATATTTAATATTTTTATAAAATTAAATTCGGACTCACTAGGCCAAGGAATTTCACACCATCTCAACACTTGGCTATGAAAAATATTCCTATGAATATTACAAAGACATACCTAGGAATAGCGTAGTATCTATGTTATTCCCTTATTCAAATATTTTCATCTGAAAAAAGAAAAAAATCAGAAACATTGTGGGCATACTGATCTTATATATGGATATTTCATACATCTTACAAATATCATGAGTTATATCAAATGGAAATGTATACAACTCACTCATCACCTCCTCTCATAACATGGCCATCATCAAAATTTGTCCCTGAAAAAGGACTACATGATTCCCTTCTTTAGAAAAACCATAAAGTGAAACTATTAATGATATTTGTTCACAAAAGATCCAATATTTGATGTCCCCAAGAAGGTAGTTCATCCAAATCCTCAAGGAAAATACTACCATTGCTAGCTCTAGGTAGTCTGTCATGTAGTTCTATTAATAGGGTCCCAAATGCCATGACCCATATGAGATAAATGTCTATCACTACATCAATGCCAACACCAAGAATGAAATGGTACCAATGAACAAGGTAGGTGAGTAGACTCATCCAACCATGAGAATCATGACACAAAAATCATGTGGAAAACCCCATGAATCTTAAAATCTCTTGTAAGAAGAGTAACCCCTTACCAGAATCTCTGCTGCCCCAACAAGTGGAATCCCAAGAAATAATGGTCAAGTAGAAAAACTCCAACCGAAATGGTAGGAACTTATCTGAAACTCCATATCACAACAACTCCTAAAACACACAAGTATAAGGAACCTATTTTACACACCTCATCACTATCCTCTTTGGGTAAAACTAACTCCCCTTCTTGGTTTTGGTCACAAAAAAACAAGTCTTGGTGGTGAAAGCATTCGTCTTCCACATGAATCTAATGTAATGTCAATCTTCATCACATCCTTCTTGAGTGGCATTTATTCTAACTGAAACAAATTTCAAAAGGTTACTAATGGGCAAAAAAGGGCTCCCAAAATTCTCAATTTGTTTTTAAGGGTGTCTTTATATGCAAAAACAAATAAGTTACCTAGCATCAAACACACATGTCAGAGGGAGTCATCTACCACACCTTGATACTATCTTCTTGGGGTGGTACTGACTGGCCTCCATGTATTTTCTCATGTCTCAAAAATTCATCTTGATGGGGGAAGTACCCCTCTTCCTAATGCATTTGAAGCTACATCAAACAACTATAACAAATGGTTACATCGATTCCCTACTTCACCCAAGTTCAAAACATAACCATGAAGCGGGAAAAAAGTAACACTCATAGTGTCTAACAATTACTACTATAGAAAGAAGAATAGACACAGAGAATACCTATTATCATCTCGCGCACTGGTGGATCAAATGTCTCCAACTATTGTAGATTTCAATGACCCCTTTCTCTAGATTCCTGAGCCAAACGCGGGAAACTTGGTGGTGGTGGATGGATATCATAGTGACATCCACCACCTATAGATCCTCATGTTCTTCATCCATCTCTACCTCCCTGGGTACCACCCTATCCACACCCGGTAGATCCTTGATCATGTAATTTCTTCTACTATGGAAGTCCATAATCTATCTAGATATGATGATGAACACGTCATGTCATGTAGTCTTTCTTCATGTGTCCTCTCCCATCAAATGTAAACAACCACTTATTTTTGTAATTCCTCTGACCATGTGCATGTGACTTGTCATAGAAAGGAATCTTATGCCATGATCCTACCACCAGGCATCTTCTAGATATTGTGGAAGAACTAGATCTGTGACGTACACTATCAGCTCCATTTTTCTAGATCCCTCTGAAACAAATATATTTCTCATAATTTCTTGCTCCAACACCTCTACATAGTAATGAATAAACAAGATCAAAAGGCTGAACTAGATCTCTCTTTGGATTCCCTGATCAAACATTCAAGCATGGAAGTGTCCATCTCAGATCATGAAAATGGAGTAGTGTGTAAGGACTATAAACATCACTCTTTGTTTAGAAACTATCATACCTCTCTTCTTCTAGTGGAGAAGCTCTTGGATTTGGACTGAGTGTAAGTTGGAGGGGTGGTACACTTACTAGAATAGGTGATAGAAGTCATTTCACGATAATATTGACTCATTGTGAATTTGCATAAAAATTCTCCACCAACACCCATCTAGTCCATGGATTAGGGTAGCTACCAATGAGTCTACATGATCCATTAGGGTCTAAACATTCTTGTTGATATAGACCACTGACTCTAGCCAATAATCTACTGCATTTGGATATGGATCATCATAGAACCTCAGCATCCTCGGATGCTGGAACTCATGGAAAACCCTATGCCTGCACACATCCTTATCCTGCTAAACTAGGACTATCTGATGCTCTAAATAGGGAGGTTCTACTACCTTTCTGCCTATTGGAATGGGGTCGTAGAAATGACCCTAAACTTAGGCCTTATTGCTCATCAGATCATCTTCTCCAATTGGAGCTAGTATGTTGGTTTGATGTTGTCCCAATAGAATTACAAAATTTATCAATGAGTAGCGCAGTGAGATGAGAATGTATATTTATATCAACAAAAATGGGGAGATGACATAATAAGGACAATCAATGATTGAATCCTCTATGATGCATTTACCATTAATCCCTATAAAAAAATTCTCGACATGTCTAGTCAACTAGTTGGTATTCTGGATCTTGTTGAATGAAAACGTCCACTATCACACCATCATAATACTCCCTAACATGAGAGCCACACTCAAGACACTTTGAAACTACATCCATAAACCCAACCAAATCCTGTTAATGGGATACATTCGAAAAATATACCAAGGAATGAACTTGATCTGATACTAATCTTTCACGACCCAACCCAATTTGAGGCTTGAGCCACAACTACCCCAAGCCCACCTGCATATACCTAGGGGTGGAGACAAGTGCTGAAGGAATAACTAAAATGAGGAGGCATCTGTCAAACTACCTATATCCAAACACGACAATCTTAATGTAGAAGTGAATAGGGAAATAACAAAATATGCAACACTAATATAAAGTAAACATAACATGCATGACACTCTAAACAATACAAAGGTACGGTAGTTGTAACATCCCATAAAATATAAGATCATTATTTAAATATTAAACTGATTAATTAATACAAACATTGATTTATTAGTTATGATGAATATTTAAAATTATATAATATTACATTAACTTATATTAATAATATAAAAATTTTTAGATTTTATATTATATGTTTTTAAATAAACTACTTTTTATAAAAAAATAAGGAATGTTTTTATATTAAAAAAATATTCAAAATTATAAAAAATTTCATTTTTAAATGTGGTATTATTTTAAATCATGAAGTTATTAAAAGTAATTATATTAAAATATTTTTCATATTAAAAGTAATAAAAAATAGATTTTAATTAAATATATTAATTTTATTTTTATTAATGAATTCCATGTGATGATTATAAGTTAACACATAAATATTATATAACATTATTTTTTTTATTTTTTTTAATAACAATTATTAAATTAATATTATTTTTTATATTTTTTACAAACTATATATAAGTGTTTTATAAAGTAATATAAAATATAAAATTATAAATATATGAATTTTGATCATATAGTAATTATTATTATCATTAAACATATAATAATTAATAATCATAATTTTTGAAACTTTAATTCAATATATATATTGTTTTTTTAAAAAAAATTAACAATCGGTTATTAAAAAATTTGGAAATGTGGTTAAAAATAAAAATGAAATGTAAAAAGGGGAAATATCATTTCAAAGGGGGAGACTAGTTTTGGGGTATTAGTTTTAGGTATGTTCATGTGAAGGGGTTCCAGGTTCCCATTTTGGATGGTAGGAGTCGTCTGAGCCGATGTTTAGGGCTCGAGCTGGGAGTTTCGACCACTGATGAGAATGGGGGAATAGAGTTGTCTGTGAGAAGTCAAAGTGAGGTCAGACACTGATTAACCATGCGACATCGAAGAGGATATGAGTGAAATAAATTTGGTTCATCGCGAATAGGGTTTTGGTCTTCAGTGAGGTAAGAAATATGTTCATAGTCCTCCTATCTGAGTTAATATTTCATTTTCTTTTATAGGTGTCAAATATTTCCAAAGATCATGTTTCCTGGTTTTTCTTCGATATGAAAATTTAATATTCAACTATTTCTTGAATTTTTGTAACTCGATCCTTGATTGAGAACTATATTTTTGTCAATTTGATAATGTTTTATGGATCTATTTGAGTTATTACAGTTATAAGTATCAATTATTGTCATTATATGGTTGTATTATATTATTAATGTCAATATTGTAGTTCAATGTTTTTCTTATTAGGATGAATTTTTCAGTGATTTTTGTTCTGATGAATATGTTTTAGAAACTGATTGAATATAAAATTTATATATTTTATTTGATATATTCTTAGATACTCAACTTTCTCATTATGCTTGACATTGTCTATTAATAAATACCGGTATTTGTTGCTATGAAATCCTTTGAACAATGTTCAAATAAAATTATAAAAACCAGATGTCATTCCGATGGGAGGGTGATTACATGTCTGAATTAAAGGGGTTGTCCAACATTTTTTTTCTACAATCATATAAGGGGTTGATTATATTTTTATTTTAAATCCTATTTTTTATGGTGTATAATCTCTGAAGTTATATTTTATGATATTGATTATAGTTTTATTTTATATAAAATATTTTTTTCTTTTTTTTATAAATTATGGTTTTAAGTAAAAAATGTTATTATTTTGAATTTATTCATATTTATTACTATGAATTATTACATAAAATATTTTCTACACAAAAATTTGTTTTTCTTCTATATTTAATAATTTGATCTTGATTTTATTTATTTATTTCTCATGGTAAAGGTTCATTTTATTTATTAATTTCTATTAAAGTATATAATTTAAGTATTAGTTTTATAATTATTTTATCTAAATTCTGTTTAAATAATATGGTGTAAGGGATTATACTTATTTATATTCATATATTTTTTTCTACAGTAAATGATTTTATTTTGATTGAATATGTTTAAATATAGAAAAAGTTTCATAATTCCACATATTTCATGCCAGATTGTTTGCAATAAATTTGTTGTATTTAATTATCAACTACCCAAATAATTTTTCAATTATATCTTAATAATAGTAATGAAATTTTAATAAAATTATACATAAAAATTTAAAGAGGTTTCTAAATTTTATATGTTATATGCACAGTTTGTTTTAGTCCATAAATATAATATTTATAATGGTATATTTATTTTTTTTGAAAGAAATTGGACTATTTTTATGTTCTACCCCAACGATTCATTTTGGTTTTACATTAAAAAAATTATACATAAATTTCCATTTGTCTGCAAGTTTTTTCATGGAATTATATTGAACAAATAATAAACCACAATGGGGCTTCTATAAATATAATGGATTTTATTTGATTTTAAAAATTGTTGATTTAATAGTACTATTTTAAATGTATGGATATATTTATACATAAATATACACAAACACACAGACAAGTCATTGTATGTTAGAAATCATGTTTTACAATATATTCCTATTTATGTAATTAATTTTAATGTATTAGTAATCTGAATTTGGCTTCTAAAAGTGAAAATTAAGTTATGGAATTTGTTGAAAAAAATTAAGGTTATGTTTTCAAAGAAAATACATGTATACATATATATAAATAAATTTATCATTTCATTAGAAACTTTTTTTATGAAATGTATATATATATATATATATATATATTTGTGTGTTTGTGTGTGTGTCTATTTGTTTGTGTGTGTGTGTGTGTCTAGATACATATTATTTTATGTGAATCAATTTTTTAACCAGACAACAGTAGATACATATATATTAATATTTGTATGTATGTTTAAATTAATATAAAATGTTATATTATTGATGTTTAAAATAAATTAATATATACATAAATTTATCAGTAAAACTGTTATATACTTATACATGTATAAGAATTTATATTTACATATATATTATCATGTGAAACCACTTTTATAATGACATGTATATAAAAAAAATTTCTTTTTTACAGAATATATATCAAAGAACATGTTTTTATAGAAAATTCATGATACATGTTATAATGTATTTAATTCTAAAGGATTAAACTTGGATATTATTTGAATGAAGGTAGGGGATTGGGAGTGAAGATAGGACCTTATGGGACTTTGTCCAACTATGTTATGGGTTCACCTAGATAGAATCATGTGAGTCTATTATATATTACATGATAGGTGTACCTAGATAGTTCCCCAATGCATTGGGTAATGTTATAAATCTCATGAGATTACAAGTATGGTGTATGCGAGGTTATTCTAAGCACAATATGGGATTATGGAGTGAACATAAACCATCAAGGGAATCTGTACACCATGTTATGTTGTCTCAAGAGTAATCTATGACTTATTTTTATGATCCAAGGAGACTTTGGATATTATGTATGCTTACAAGTTTTCAAGAATAAAGAAATATAATATTTATTATTTTTAGAATGAAGAAATTAGAATTTCAAAAAGGATCTATATGTTGGAAACCAATATAAAAAGTGTTTATATTACAAAATAACAATTGATTTATATGGTTAAAATCTCTTCATGGTCTTCACTTTCATTTAAAACTCCTTAATAATTTTTTATCACTCATCCTATGTTTTAAATTCAGATTTACGATTTGAGAAGAATTTATTTGTGGAGGCAGTGCACGTGAAGTATTTTTGTTCAATTTATTTTATTTTGTGTAGTTTTGTTAAGCGGTAAGGCTTGTATCTAATTATCCATAACCAAGATTGGAATGGTTACTAGTATCTAATAAATGTTATGTATTTGATTAGTTTCTTTTATAAAAAATACACATCATTTATATTTGTTGAAATTGAAATCAAGGGTTTGAGTCTTTACAAATTGGTATCAGAGTGATAGTGTAGATAACTTTGGTGATTATATGTTTTCTATGTGGTATTTTATAAATCTGTAACAGTCCTTTCTTTACTTAATTCTGATGATGGAAATTCGTAATTTTCTTAAGTACAATGAAGGTATTGTGTGGGATTAATACTTTTTAAGGGGTTAAAATGTAACAACCCAAAAATTGATGCATTATTCTTATAAATAATTAATTGATTAATTTATACAAACATTTATTTATTAGTAATGTTCAATATTTAAAATTATATAATATTACATTAAATTATATCAATAATTATAAAATTTATATATTAAATATGTTATGTTTTTAAATAAATTAATATTTACAAGGAAAAAATCACAAAATAGATTTTAATTTAATATTAATAATTATAAACAATGATGTTTTTAAATATTGTATTTTTTTACATCCTGAAGTAATTATATGAAATTATATATAAATACATATCTTATTAAAATCAACAATAATTACGTTTTAAAAAAATAATTGAAATGTTTTTTATTAATGAATGTAATGTTATGTCTATAAGTTAACACATAAATATTATAAAAAAATATTTTATTGAGGTATTGTTTAATAAAAATTATTAAATTGTTATTATTATTCTTAATTAGTTTTTGAAAAGTAAAGGTAACTATTTTATTATGTAATACAATGTTTAAAATTATGAATTTAAGAATTATGATCATATAATTATCATAATTGTTTTTCAATATTTTAAAAATTAATTATAATAATTTATGAAACATTAATATGATATAAGTATATATAGTCTTTATATAAATAATTAATAATTAGATATTAAAATAAACGATGAAAAGTAGTTAAAAAATGAAAATGAAATGATTAAAAAAGGGAAAATCATGTTTGAGAGGGGGGGACAGATTTTGGGGTTTTGGTTTGGTGTTTTTTCATGTTGATAGGTGACATGGCCTTGTTTTTGATGGATAGAGTCGAGAGAGAAAAGGTCAAAGGCTCAAGTTGGTAGTTTTGACATGAGGGAATCAAGGTATTAGTGAGGATTCCTAGCAAGGTTACCGCCAACGAATGAGATGATGTCAAACAGGTTCTAACTAATGTCAAAGTGGTTTGTTGCAGTTAGGGTTTTGGTCTTCGATGAGGTAGGAAATCTATCAACAGCCCCTGGATCTAAGATAGGATTTTTTTCCTTTTTGGTGACTAATATTTCCTAAGATCATATTTTATTGATTTTCCTCAATTTGAAAATTTCATATTAACCTATTTCTTGACTTTCTACACCTAAAGTCTTTTCCTTCAACAATATTATTATCCAACTAAATTAATATTTTGGACCTATTTGAGTTTTTTAGGTTATTGGTATCTATTTTAGTCATTATCAAGTGGTATTTTATTATTTCTGTCAACATTGTTCTTCTATTTTTTATTCATCAGATGAATTTATTAGTGTTTTGTCTTTAGGATGAATCTATATTAGCGATTGATTGAATATAAAATTTATATTTTTTATTTGCGGTCAGATACAATAATTATCTTTCTTTGAAAGATTGAATTTGACTCTCTATAAATAGTCTCTGTTATGTCTATAAATGATTTAAGATATTGCGAAAATAAAATTTCATGAACAATCTTGAATTCTTGAGGTATGGTGAGTGTGATTCTAAAGTAAAGGTGATCTAATATATTTTTATTTTTCACCCATGAATGTGGTTGATTATATTTTTATTTTAAATCTTTCATTTTATGGTTTCTAATATTTGATGCTCTACTGTAAGAGATTGATTATAATTGTATTTTAATTTTAATTTTTCTTTTTATAGTTTTAAATATTATGGTTTTAAGTAAATAATGTTATTATTTTGAATTTATTCATAATTATAACTATGAATTATTACATAAAATATTTTCTCCAGACAAAATGGTCTTTTATCTATATTTCAGAATGTGATTCTAATTTTATTTGTGTCTTTTTTATGGTATGAGGTCATTTTATTTATTTATTTATATTAAATTATATATTTTTTGTTTTATTTATATATTAATTTTATCTAAATTATATTTTAATAATCTTGTGTAAGGGATTATACATATTTTTATTCGTATTTTTTCTGTAGAAAGGGATTTAATTTATGTAGAATATTTTTTAAAAAATAAAATGGTTTTTTTAATCCATGTATTACATGTGAAATTGTATTCAATAGATTAGAAGTATTTAATTATCGATAGACCAAATAATTTTTAAATTTTATCATTATAGTAGTAATGAAATTTTAATAAAATTATACATATATGTTTAAAAATGTTTTTAAATTTTAGATTCTATATGACAAGTTTGTTTTAGTCCATCGATATTATATTTTTAGTGGTATATTGATTGGTTTATGACCACAATGGGACTATTTTTAAGTTATTTCTCCAAAATTCATGGTGTTTTCACATATTAAATTTTATACATGAATTGTTTTTTGTCAATAAAGTTCATTTTCTTGGAGTTATATTGAACAATTAAAGAACCTCCATTAGGCTCCTATAAATATAATGGATGTTATTATATTTTCAAAATTATTGATTTAATAATATTGTTGTAAATGTGTTTATATATATACATATATACACAACCATCATTTTATGTCAGAAATATTGTATTCCCATAGATTCCTCTTTATTAAATTAATTTAATTTAATAAAGAATTTTAATTAGGCCTCTATAAGTGAAAATGAAGTTATCAAAATTTTTAAATATAAAAAATTAATGTTCTATTTTCAAAGAAAATAAATTAGTACATATATATATACATAAATTTATCATTTTATATAAAACTTTTTTAAGACATGTATTTTTATATATATGTCTACAAACATGTTATTTTACGTGAACTGAATTTGTAACCTGAAAATAGTGTATACATATATATAAATATAAGTAAGTATGTCACAATTTATATAAAAATATTTTATTAATTTTGTTTAAAAAGTTTATTTATATATATATAGAACTGTTATATACATATACATGTATATGAATGTATATTTACATATTTATTTTCAAGTGAAACCAATTTTATCATGACACACATATAACTAAATAATTCATTTTTGCAGAACAGATATTAAAGAACATGTTTTTAGTGAAATGTAATGATACATTTTATAATGTTTATAATTCCAAAGGATCACACATGGATATTATGTGAATGAAGTCAGGGGAATGGGATTTAACCCAAACCCTTATGGTACTTTTTTTAACTATGTTATGGGTGTACCCATATAGCATCAGTTGGTCCCGTTAAATCGTACACATTGGGTTCACCAAGAAAATGGCCCAATGAATTAGGTAATGTTATTAATCTCATTAGAAGCCATGTATGGTGCACGAGAGGTTAGTCTAAGCACATTATGGGATTAGGGAGTAAACCTAATCCATCAAGGGACTACATCCACCTTGTAATGTAGTCTCTAGAGTAAATAGTCAATTTATTTTATGATCCATGGTTTCCATATTAACTATGTATGCCTATGAGTTTTCAACAAAAAATATATAGTATTAATTATTTTTTGAATGAATGGATTGAATTTTCGAAAAAAAACTTATATGTTGAAAAAAAAACAAAAAAAGTGTTTATATTTCAAAAGAACTCATGATTTATATGGTTTCAATTTCTGTTTGGTCTTCAGGTGTTTTTCAGACTCCTTACTATGATTTTATCTCTCATACGATGTTCTAAATTAATTTTATAGGTTAATTATAATTTCATTGAGTTGGAAACCCACATGAAGTTATTTCCTATAATTTATTTAATTTGGTACAATCATGTTAAGCTATTAGGAAAGTATCTAATTGTCTAGAACTTAGTCCCCAGTAGTTTTTATTATGTAATAAATGTAGTGTATTTGGTCAAATTGTTTTATAAAATAAATACCCAGCTTTTATATGTGCAAAACACAAAATCATGGGTTCCATTAATTATAGTAGTTTGAACTAAAATGTAATGGGGAAATACACAACTAACCCGAAATGTGTTCCAACCTCACAAAACTTGATTACTAAACAGTTGGAAGAGAGACTAGCTTTTAAATGTCAATCTAAGACCCCCACACATGGCCCAAGCACCAATTATCCCTATGAACCTCTATAGTAGTGGTCGACCATTCTATCATCTGTATAAGACATAAATCATGCTGAAAAATCCAATGAATTGGTGAGTATAAACATACCCAATAAGATACCCTAAAGTTAATGGGGGGAGTAAGAGATACAAAATAAGAGAAATATAGTAGAGATAAAAATGTGAAATGAAAAGTGTACTGAATAACCCAATAAGAGAGTGAATGTAAGGTCATATAGACACATGGGGATGAAAAAGGTGGGTAGATGAACTACCCACCAAGTAATTACTACTTATAGTAGGAGAGTACACTCATCCAACCATGTGAAGCTAAACATGGATAGTATGTGGAATACTCTGCATGTTATCACCTCTCTTGAAATGAGAGTTTCCAAATACAAGCTATGGATATAGAATAAGGATAGATATATATTCTCAGTTAAAGAATCCCAAACAATAGAGTAAGTGGATCACCATCTCACAGATCCACCCACGAAGCATAGAATCCAATAGTTCCAAAATTATGTCTACAATTCTCGGTATCCCATGAGTCTTCTTAAAAGTTCTCATCTAAGTCAATACATACCTCTTCACTCTTCCTAATAATCAAGTTTCCAAAAACAAAAGGAAAAGGACCCATTTCCAAGTATAATTTGAAGGTTCCACTTGTAAGGTCAAGGACCCATACCCAGCCTTGCTGGAGGGTTCCACTCTAGTATCCATTGAGGACCTATTCTGAACCCCACAAGAGGGTTCCACTGAGGAGGTTGAGGACCCATTATCATCCCAGTTGGAGGGTTCCTCTCTAGTAGTCATCGAGGACTCATGTATTTCTCGACATGATAGATTCATTCAAGAGATCAATGACCCATGCCCATCCCATCTTGATGGTTCCACTCAACTAGTCATTAAGGACCCATTCCCAGCCCAGCTGGAGGGTTCAACTTGGGAGTCTATAGAGTAACCATGCCCAACCCATCAGGATGTTTCATATCTAATAGTAATCATGGACCAATACACAACTTATCTAGAGGTTTCCACTTCGGAATTTGTAGTAATCCCACCTGATCATTTCCTGGTCACTACCATCATCGATGTTGCCTCAGTAAAAAAATTTCCCAGAACAACCCACATCATTCCTATAAATTTTCAACTGAGGGCAGCATCACCTTTTACATGGATAAACACTCTATATATGATACTTTTGTGGAAATATGAGTTTAAACAAAGGAGATACAAAACATTGTAGTTTCCTCAAAAAAGGTACTTGACATGCCAGTGAACCATATGACAAGTGGTCTCACACTAATGTGTTTTCATATACTTTCTATCACACAGATTGGTGTCTATGAAGTACAATATGAAGTGTAAGGGAACTGCTTAAAGTGTCTCGACCAAAATCAATAAAAATTCATGAAAATGTTGACCAGTCTTAGGGGAATACAAAATTTTTCGAAAATGAATATGTCAATCCCAAATGATAACCAAACATATCTCACCATTGCAATCCTCATGAAAAACATTGAGATATACTATTCACATTCCCAAATTGGACACCTGATGAAATTTCACATGTCACTACATCACACTCAAATGGAGTCTCATGGGACCGTTCCATGAGTCTTAATTAAATACCCTATATTGGTCTTCAAAAATACAACTTAATTTCAGGGTCACAACATCACAGGTGGTTCATCATTCTGACATCATATGAGGGAGATATATTAGATACAAAATTCTGTAATAATAATAATTTTATTATTATTAGGTGTTTCTTTGACCTAAGGCACAAGTTTGAAAAGGTTATCCAACATCAATCTTAATATGACCATCTTAATTTCAGTTTAACACAGCTACTAATGGTTAATCAAACCCATGTCGTATGAAGGATTTCTGATAGAATTAATGTTTTCATAATTGTAACAATAATAATATTATTATAATATTATAATTATAATCACCATTTTTTTGAATGGGGGGAGGGTCAGACAGAAAATCCACCCTTTGTTCTAGTGCCTCACATTGAGCATTTTTATTTTCAATTAATTTTTATTTTCAATTTACTTTTATATTCATATCACCATTAATGATATAAATAAATGATATATTTAATCCCACAAGGAATAATGAGGACCCCCCTTCTCCTTAGGTACACTACTCATCTCCCCAAATTCTCCTTTTTTTAAAAGTATACATTTATTTAATTAAAAAATATTAATATTATGAATAATATTAATATTACAATACCCATGGAAGCAAAACAATTTAATTTTTTTTATCCAACCACGTTATTTATCCACTATAATTATTATTATTCAATTTAATAATAATTAACATTACTCATTTAAAATTTTAATACCTCAAAGCCATTATTATAATTATTAATGATATTAACGATCACCGTGTTGACCACATCTAACCACCTTATCAGATATCTGAGTCCAACCACTATTATACCAATGTTGAGTAGCCTCCTCCATGAGACTTTGTGCATGGCCAATAATTGGAATCAATCTTACCACACTGCATGCTTCTCTTGTCTATTCTCGGTTAATCAGTATGTTCTCTTTTCATCGATCCACAATGAATCCAGGGGTTTGATCAAGCTCTGTACCTCTCAACAATGTCAAACAAAGACCATGGGGATCCAAGAGATGATGTTCTTATAAAAAAATGTGGAGAAATTCACAATGATATTGTTTTATGGATTAAGTCTAAGATTTTTTGTCCAATCAATCAATAACAGGTATCACATGGTTAGAAAACAATTTCCAAAAAATTAATTTAGGTACATGGGAACATGTAAAAGAAGAAAAATTGAATAGATCAAAGAAAAATGATCAATCTAATCTGTCATTTATTCAAAATAGCATAAAAACAAAATATGACGTGTCCTTCCTTGAGTATGGATCAATCATTAGTGAATAATGTGTTCGGTAATTATTTGGGAATAATTGATGTGTTTTTTGTGTCATTATCTCCTATGATCTGATGTTTCTTCATAATTTTCCAATGAATGAGGGTGGAAGAGAACTATATTTCTCTAAGAGTTTTTGTAAATAACCCAAGAGAAATTGGACTGCACGAACAATTATAGGATTTTTTTTGGGTAAGAAAAGAAAAACTAATTAATAAGATAATTGATTCATTCATTAAATGCACCGCCTTTGCCTACCTTTCCCAGATGTCTCATGCTGACCAACATTATGTCTCTCCTTGGATATATTAATTTCATTAATATATCCAATTAACCCACAAACGGTTTCCCCATCCGGATGTTCTATATTGACCAACTTCAGGTCCCACCTAGGGTAAGCTATATATTCTAGATTCAGTCATGGTATCATATTTCCTATCTAAGAAGTTGTTTATGAGATATTGTAATTTTTCATGAAAACTATACGCGCATAAAATACTTATATCTAATATTTTTATAAAATTAATTCTAGACTCACCAATTCTCGGAAATTTATGACAAATCAACAGTTGGCATTGAAAATATTCCAATGAATATTCCAATTTTTTACCTTTAAAAACTAGAGTTTCTATACGAATTAGCATCCATATCAAATGCCTAATGGATATATTATGAGATCCACTTATCATATGATATCGAGTTATCATTTGAATTCCTATATCTCATGATATCCTATCATATATATATATATAATATGCCTTTTCTATTTTCTAGCATAACTAGTAAAATACAGATTTTATTTCAATGGTATTATAACTTATTTTAACAAATCAATTCATATTCAAAACATCCAATAAACCATTACCTCTAATATTATATTTTAAACTTTTAGATTTTAAATATGATTTATACATTAATCACTAAAGCCTATAAAATACATGAATTTAGAACTTCTTTCTTAACCCACCTTCTTTAGCCAAATATCCCATACTAGAGGGAACATTTATTAAAAACATATTTTGAAATCAACAATTTCCCCAATTAATAATTATATCTAAAACAAATCTTGGTATCGAGAATAATGATCTACTCCCATGAATGGCTTAATTATTCCTCATTATCATTCAAAAATGTCTTCAATTCCAACTCCCTGATTGTACCCCATTATATTCACAATCATCCTCATTGTATATATTCTATTAATGTATAATACACATTAGGACCCTTAGTTAACTTCATGAAACATTACCAAAGGATTTAGAGAGAGAAACACATCAAACTCATATGAATCCTCACTATGCCTTGTTATTTTACAACTACATCTCCAATCTTCACTAAAATATTTGTTCCACTATAAACAAGACATTGAGTAAAGGGAGAGACATTATCTTTAACAATAAGAAATAAAACCTAAATAAATAAGGAAATGTGCACTTTAACCAATCCCACCTCAACCTCCCTTATTATTATTATAGGTTTTGAAAAAAATAATACAAAACAAGCACTTTGAGACTTTGGAGACACTAAGATTATTCTTGGGAATAATACCTCAAGTAAGCCTCTCATCACCATGAGAGTATGTGATCATAATCAAGAAATAAAAAATGAATATAAAAAATTCAATTATATAGAATGATAAATACAAAACCAAATAAAAATATAACTAATCCCTCATATGGGAACCCTTTTTATAGTGGTTGGGGATAGAATATATACATATTTTCTCCAATCCTTTTCCAACTTCAACTACTTCCCTTCCTTCTCCAATAAACTGACACCTTGGGTTTCATTGACCTTATTATTCTCTCTTATATATCTATATCCAAATGTATTTTTTATAATAATTTTTTATAAAGTTAGAAAATATATAGAAAGATTCATTTTTGGTTCATCATACACACACATGTATGCCTCATAGGAATTACTTTCTATCAATTACCTAGATTTTCTCTCAGCATTTTATTTTCCCTAAATGAAAAACCTAACAAGATCCACAATTACTCTTACATAATATTTATTTTAATCATATGTATCCATTTTCACTTATTTAATCTCATGAATGTTTTGGTTACACCTATAAAAATTTATATAAAACTCTTACATCATTAAAAATATCTATTTTTAATATACCAAGCTTCCTTTGTGCCTATAACTATAGCAACCAAGGTTTAATACTTACATAGAATCTATGTGATTGAAATTAATATTACTTAGGATCCATGATTCTATGCCTAATCCTATATACATTCTCATTATTGATATATGGGATTCGCATTTTTTTCATTTTAAATTAAACAGTCATGGAATTCAACATTTAATCACACATTGTTGGCATATAATTTAATTTAATAATACATATCTCTTTTGGAATTTATTCTAGATGCGTTTTTCTAAAATCTCTTCACCAGTGCATAAAAAACTCATATTTAATTGTATATATATGAAAATAAAATATAACAAATCAATTAAATCCAAATAATATCAATTTTAGTTCATATTTACAACAAGCTCCAATGTTACCTAATATAATGAAAATATAACTCATTTTCATTCATTAATATATTATGGGGTTATATTGATTGAATCATAGGGGTAAAATTTAAAACATTTGATATTTATCAATTATTCACCTTTACATGTTTAGCTAGAGCTCTCTATACTCCCCCAAAAAACTAGGAAGAAAGTATTGTATCTTGGTTTGATATATTACTATCAGGATCCCCATCATTCATTATAGTATAATGGATATAATATGGATAGGTAAGGTACCTAAATTAAAATATATCCACACCCCCTCTTCATCCTTGGACATAAAAAGTATCATCAAACACTATAGACTAACATGGTTAAACATGGATAAACTACCTATAAGGTGGTGTGAAAATATTACATACCAACATCCCATATAACTAAATCACTATACTCTATCCACACATATTCAAAATCTAATCGACATCCTAAGACCACATTATTATCGTATTCCTATAAGAAACGATATCATGAATGAACATAACACTCATATTCTAAACCCCTCGATTCTTTCACTCACTCCATCAATGAATAAATGATAAAATAGTGAATAAAAACCACACTAATCTTTTCCTCAAATACTTATAAATAGAACTATATGAAAATAGAATTATCTAACACTTACCCAAAAACTATAAAACCATATCAATCCAAAACATATTGGTCAAATCATAATAAATAAAATCTCATTTTCAAATAGTATATATAATCTAAAAATAAATAAAATGGAGACATTTAACCCAGTTTTTTGTTTAACATATAAATATAAATGGTAAAATATATATATTTCCCTTATAGTTGATATAAATAGTAAAAATTTTATTGAATGGCTAATGTAACCAATTCTTCAGGACACAAACCATAACTGTCATATCATTGTCATTGGTAGAACAATTCATCTCATGTGATCTATGATTTGAATATCCATATATAACTACCAGGCCATCATATATATATACACACCCAAATCCCACATTGTATGTATAAATAATATACTATATATCAGTTATCTAGATAATTCAAATTATATATTAGTATAAGAGTCATCTTATAATAATTAACACAACGTCTCAATCTCTAATTATAATTTTTATAATAAATTATATGATAACCCCAAAGTGAGACAATTAACGGGTAAATCCATTCAATTAACAATCATAAAACCAGATTTATAATTCCCTAAGATCGTCTTGATTCATATGATACTAAGGAATAGAGATTGGATCGGTATCGTGCACCAAGGTTGTTATGAATCTTACATGAAACTAAAAATAAAATACAACATAATTATAAGGATATTTGTACTAAAATAAATCCACCAAAATATGAACAATTACATTGAATTTAACCTCATTTGATCCAAACAATATCCATACAATGTATTTAATTTTACATATATGACCTAAATCAGAACCAACATTACTATTTTGATAACCCCATTCACCTAAGAAAACAAAATACTCCACTAAACAAGTAATAAATACCATAATTTATGATAATAGATAACATTATCCTAAAAACACATCATCTTTCCAATTATTATAATAAAATAAAATTCCAGCATATGTAAAACATAAACATTCTAGAGGTTCTTATAGCCACTGGGAAAAATAACATAATTTTGATATCTCCAGATGAGATCTACTGTCTTTCCCACTAATGTATCCACTTAGATACTCCATTAAACTATTTTACATCCATGTACTTGCCAATAATTATGTAGGTATAAATTAATTAATTTAATACACTACTATTAAAAGTAAAAAATCAAAGGTAAAAATTACAAGTATCCTTCCTCTAGCCATTAATGTAACCTCACCAATATCTAGTGGTGTTTGAACCATATCTTGTAAAAGACTTATACATAATCTATGATCCTGGCCCTCGATCACCTGACAACCCTCATCCACATCACCCATTAGAGCCTACCTTAGAGAAGCTATAAAAACTACAAAAAAACCCTGTATAAAATCCTATGATAACTATGTTGTGTTTTACTCACCCAAACATGATATTCCTATATTGAATAAGATTCACGTCCTCTACTTTTTGGAGCCACTATTAAACGGAATCCCTAAAAATATATAATATTAATATATGATTGAAACTTATTCGACTAGTGAGGACTTAAAGATGATTTATTCCACCTCATTCTAGATGAAATCACTCATGTGGTGCTTTTGTTTATACCTACAATACAGTTCCACAATCAGGACTTCAAATGTGAATGAAATCCTAGATATACAAAGGAACTCGTTGATGGATTATCCATGTAAAGATTCATGTTTTATATAAATATAAAAATTATTAGAAATAAATTTATGATTTTTAGGATAATAATAGAAAAAATAACTCACACAAAACTATGACATAAAAAATTCAACTTAGTAAGTGAAATTTTTAACATCCACATAGAAACACTACAATGTCGTTGAAGAGAGAGGATATAAATACTCTTGAGTTATTGTTGATCACATTAATATACTCTCAACTAAACTAATTAGATGTTATAAGTTATAAGCAATATTATGGAAATCAAAAATTTATAAGAAAACTTCATAACCTCTTAAAAATCTACATTAAACACATGGATCGATTATTTTTACAACATTCCTAAATCAATTGTTACTACCTGAACTGGATTCGCCGGTTTACTTTATAACATTTTGGAAAAATAAAACTCTACCACCCATCTAATTCTAAACACTGATAATATTTCATCCCACTATCTAATAGTACTACACCATTGGTCTTCTAATGAAAAAATTCACTATCCTGGATTACTCCACCCTTGCTCAAGATAATCTGCTGAAAATGCACCAATAATATCCTCAATGAGAAACTGACTACACACCTCAAAAATATCCCTATTAAATACTCTTTAAATATTTCAATTCATCCAAATTCTAAATATATATCTCTCTCTATAATCTCTCCCTATATCTCTTTAACTATAAAAATTATATTCTAGTCGACTTTCATCATCCATGTCTAATTGAGGCACAAAAACACCCCAACAGTTCTTTATTTGTGAATATTTTAAACATATGTGTTAGATTTTCAGTCCGAAAAACTATTCATATCTATAGAACTATATCTTATAGAATTAGCCTAATGATGTGACACTGCAAATGATTACTCTTAATCCTTTAATATAACACTATATTATTATTATCATGGTTTTTTACTCACAGTCATTGAATAAAATTATATTGCCTAACATTATTTCAATTTATACAAAAATATTATTCAGTCATATCCATCCTAACCCAATATCAATTAGTAACACATACCCCAATTGTTTTTCTAAAAGTGTAATTACCATTGATATTCATGACATTATTTTAAATACCATTCCCTAATATGTGAACACGTTTCTTATAGTACTTCTCTAGGTTTCCACATCTCCTCAAATTTTTGATTCAATATATCCCTATAATGGCTCATCCACTAAAAAACATATATATAATTATAATATATCATTGTGATAAAAGTGTATTAAAATACAAATAATTGATATTTCATTCTTAAATTCAATATGAAACTATTAAAAACTCCCACTATAAAATCAATTCAAGGCCTATTACATTCCATGAAATACATGAATATTTTCATAACTAATTAATATAAAATCTATTCAATTTAATTTTACTTGCCATTTTTTCAGGTACCCATCTCATTAATTATATTAAAGGGGCATTGAAATGGGGTTAAAATATTATTTGTTAAAAATATTCTAAACCATTAAAAACCTTCATGATATATTTAGATTAATATGACACCACAGCTTCCATCTTGTATTCTCTAATTATCCTCTTCTTTAAAATCCCTTTTAAAACTCTTAGATATTTCATATGTAATGGTCTACACATATCTGAACTCATATCTATAATCAATTCCAAAATTTTAAATTATAATATAATTTAATCAATAATAATAAAAGAATAATGAAATAATTATCATCAATAACCCTAATGTAACTTGATTTTTATTTCAATAATTAAATATTTATATTTCATGAATGAATGAAATATATTTTAGAAAATGTATTTTATATTTTTTCAGCCTTTAGAAAGACTATTTTATATTATAACTCATATCCTTATTATGATTTCCTTCAAACCTATCAGTTTTCCCATAAAATATTCCTTCAAATCACCATGAAGTAATTTCATCTTCATTTTTAATTTCTCCTGATGTATTCCATTCAGTTAAATCATTTTGATCTTAGTCTAGATAGTTATATACTTGATTATTAGATAGAATATTTCAATTAAATCAATCCATTCTATATTTTAAATTACTTTCAAAACAACACATACATTTTATAGTTTCCTTCAACTAATAGCCCCATTTATTTTTTAGTTATCAGTTCATTAAGGAAAGATCTTCCAACTTTGATGTTTGATCACATGTATGGAATTTATTTCATTCCAAATTATTGGCTCTAATAATTCTTAGTCACTGTGATGTTACACATTTTTAATATACCTAGTTCACCTATATTTTTTTGAATATAATAGTTCTTGTTTAACTTATGTCTATAAAAATATTTCCTAACCTTAGCATACCTTCTCAACTAAACATGAGGATAAACTATTTCTTTCAAAAAATCATTTATGTATCAGTAGTGATTGAAAAAATATTTTCTTTAGTGATTCATTTTCCTTAAGAATTTAATCACCGTCCTGTGTTTTAATACTTTTTATTACCCCTTTGAAATTTATAATCCCAATAATAACTTGTATTTCTATATTATTATTCAATTTAACTTAAGTAGACATTGTTGATTCTTTTTCCTCAGTTTTTTATTCCACCATGTGTTGATCCTAATATATGATCCCTTCCTTTCTGATCACATTCTAAATTTTAATGACAATATATTTATTATTTTACTAATTTTGAAATATAAATTATTCGTTACTATATCAACTAAGTAAACATGTCTTGGACATAACCCAATATTTATCCCTCTCAATGGAATAAATATGAATATATGTGATCCTTCTAAATATTTTTTGATGTTAGACATCCACTAGCTTATGGGTTTAATATTCAATAAGAAACTCATTCCACATCAATATTGATATACTCTTATTGATTCAATAATCAATAGAATTCAATAATTCTTTTGAATAATACTTTGGATAAATATGATGAAACTTTACAAACTGAGTTATCTAATTTAGTGTCTTATTCATCCATTCCAGTAGAATATTAAAATATGTTATCATGGGTATTTTAATTTCAAACCAAATTTCCCACTTTCTATAAACTAAATTGAATTATTTACAACTATACTCACTTCCATTATCTGATCCCAAATATTTAAGATATGAATTATCATCATTTTCTAATATGGATCAATATCTAATGAAAATTTCATAAATAATCATACTTATTCTTTATAAAATAAACCCATAGTTTTCATGGATAATATTTTATTATGGTAATATAGTATAGTGAACCACCATGGTATTGTATTAGGATTTTTTCATGTACATATGTATACCCAAGCCGTAGCTTTGGGGACATAAATTTCCATCCTTTCATGGAAAAATTCAAATTTTTTCCTTTCCAAGGAAACATTCTTCACACTTATCATTCCATGTTCATTATTTTTATTATATATTTAATATACTAGACTCTTATCACATTATTACTCTGTTAAACAAGATTGTAATTCCACAACTGGGTATTTTTGGTAGATAAATTGATTGAAATTATCCTATTTCATATCCATATTAGATACAATGTAATATTTTAAATCCTTTTTCCAATGATACAACACCAATGGTGATATTCCATAACCCATCCTCAAATTGTTTCCAAAACCCAATCCAATCGTTCTAAGAAACTAAAATATATTCTTCCCTAATCTCACTATGTGTCTACCCCTTGTAAATAATATAAGTATTTAATTCTTCATATAAATATACATATAACCATTTAATCCCAAGAGCATAATCATCATTAGTAAGATAAGACCTAACAAATTTTCTATAAAAATAATTATCCATATATCCTATCTCTAATGTAGAGTTAAAAAATCATTCAATATTATTATCTAGGAAAAACAATTGGTAAAACTTATCAATACACTATTATTAGTCTTCTAAAAAATGATATTTTTAACAAACATTATAGTTTTATCTCTAATACCTATAAACATTATTTAGATTTTTTTTCTTCCTACTTTGAGAGCTAGATTTATTTATTAACTAATGATACATTATCTTGATCTAAAAATATATTTTTTAGTTCTCTATCAAGTTCCTCATACCTTACCCTCTTAAGCATATGTTGTTTCTATAAACTATAAAACTTACTCCTGCTTCATCCCAATATTTAAAATCAAATCTGAGATATCCTCACACACTATGTAAATCTTACCACTAGATATACAAATAATGGTAATCATCAAATTGAATGATTCCAACAATGATGACAACTAAATCAATTCTCATACCCCACTACCTAAATTCATGTTTATATACTACAATGGGATTATTTCAATTTTATTTCCATTAACATGATCATCAATAAAATTAATATCAATTATTTTTTACTAAATAATATTCACATAAATAACTTTTTTATTTTTAGTAGGTATCTCATTTGTGTTCATGAGTATTGAAATTAACTAAATTTTGGTCATCATCTTCTATGTACCTATAACACTTACAAATGTTTCATCAACCTTTTCATGATTAATGTGATATGTTCCACAATTTATTGACATGAGTGTAGTCAATGATAAAGTAGTATCGCATGTGATAATGAAAACACTAATTAGATATATATATATTCCATGATTGTTCACAATCAGATGTATGAAGATCCTTATAAAAATATTCCCAATCTAGTGAGATGATAGATAGAATCTACTATCATTTATAGGCCATGGATATTATCCATTTGAGTGCAAAATACTTCACCATACTAAAAGTTTATTTTTCAAGACATTTGGAGAAAATTCTTCCTTATAAAATATCCAGTATGGAAAAATATAGTATAAAATTGTGTCACTATTTTTAAAGGATTCAATTTTATATATTTTGGATAAAAAATGGACACATAAATATAAAATTTTTGATCAGTTTTTATTAGGATTAATTTAAAAAGATGTTGATCAAATTTTGGAAGCTTAACGCAAGAACACCCTATTCAATGCCTGGGGACATTCCCAAACATAGCACCATATTAATGCCCTTCTATTAATTCTTTTCAATTCATGACCTACCACATGCCCACCCACTCACTCCCTATCAATGAATTCTGAATGACATAGGGATGTAGTATGTGAATAGCATTCTTATGATCATACATGTTTCTTATCGTTCCTTCCCAATTGTGTACCCTACCTTTAATTTCATGTCGCACACCCTACCATTCACACAATATAAAAAAAATCAACACTTTATCCAATGGCTACACACATGTCCTATTGGTGACTAGGAATATTACGTGTTTTTATACCCTTCCAAAATCACATGTTATCCCTCTTGATATCACAAAAATTATTAGATACATGTTGTGGTTATTAAGATATTATGTAATAGTTACCATACAAGGTTGGGTACCTAGGTTTTTTTATTTCTATAAAAGGACCCTATAGCCTCCAAATTCAAAACTGATGGAAACAATATGGATTGAGAGTCACTAGATCACATGTAGCTCTATATTACAATCCCAATACACCAATAATTCTCCCTTAGGAGATATTTAAATAAAAAATTGAGGAGTGGTGATGGAAGTACCACTTCACCCATGCCTCCACCAAGGCTATGTTGAAGGAAAACTTCTAAGGAGATCCACTATGAATGAAGAGTGAATCAGCATGGAACCCAGGTTCCTTCAATTCGAATCAGAGTTAGTCCTCAAGGGCTCACTTGTGTTCCCTATTCATCCAAGATTATTCTATTTATAGTAATTGAACTAGGCCCTCGCTACTTGTCGGCAGCATCTACCATTCTAGGAGATGTGGTTGAGGCCATCTAGCCCACTAGGCTTGGGGAATCCATTATGTGGCCTTTGTAACCAAGACATCACAAAGTGGTATCATTGGTAGGTTTCCGTTATTACTTTTCTATTTAGGTATAATTAATTGGTGATTTGGAATGTCATGAACTTTGTCATATGTTATTCTTGGGAGTTGTAAACCCATGATTGGGGTAAAACCATGTTACCTGATATATAATTATTGTTGTTCTTTTTCATATTATAGTTGATATTATTTCACTATTGGGTGACACACTAGTTGTGTGGAGTTGTTGATTATAACTCTTATTGAGGATTTTCTTCCATACTTGGCCTGATGATATGAGGGAGGGGAGCATTTTTACATGCATCATTATAGGCAACTATAATTTTCATTTCATGAATATTTCAAGTCCATATAGGTGAATTTCACTACTTTACATTGCTTGATGTGCCTATTATTTTTGAGTGATGTGGTGATAGTTATCTTATGCTTATATTATTCTTGGTTGTGATTGAGTGATTACATATCTCAATTCATGAGGTTTAGGGTTCCTCATGGGTCTGGATGAGTAATTTACTAAGTTGAGAAATTATGGTGCAAATAAATGGGTTTCATTTTAAGTGATAAGTGTGTGGGAATTGATTCACTGTAAATGGGTATCCCTTATAATGGGAATAATGACATCTAAAATGAACTGGTTGTACATACTTATCCCACCTTGTCCTTTTTATAAAATTTAAAGGATTGAACATAGTAATTAAATGTAAAATGAAATGAATCTTATACATGGGCACTTACCGATATCTGGCCATCTATGTGGGTAGTCGGGGTAGTATTCCTTAGGTAGTGAGTTTTCTTTCATTCATGTTAATCTAGTGATGAAATAATTCTAGTTATGATTTCTTTGAGCCATGTTTTTGAGGAATTTTTAGACCAATTACACCACGAAATCCTCATATCGGATGCTAGGAGGGTGGCGATGAATATTCATCGAAAGTGGTGGGCCCTGAGCTGCCATTTTTACATCTGGGAGAGCCACTTGAGGCACAACCAGTTGTACTAGATCTATGCACTGATTCCCAAGTTTGTGATAGATTCCCACATCAGTTTCTATCCATCCATGGTGTTCCATGGATTGCACATACAATGGTTGATTTTATGAGTTCCAATAGCAACATCCTTATACCTTTTCAAGGAATGGAAGTCTGCAGGTTGTTGAGTCTCAAAAGAAGCCACCCTATATATATTTGATCATCTTGAGATGCCTCTAAATAAAAGGATAAAACATTCTACTTACATACATCAAGACTCAGTTAAGCGTTAGCTAGATGTGGTCACCAAGGTCAGTTGTCATCAAGGCATGTTATGTGTTGATTTCTAGACTGCCTTCTATGATCAGTTCTTTCCTAAAATGTTCAGATCTAAGAAATCTAGAGAGTTTATGCATCTCAAGAAGGGTTCTATGTCACTTATGGAATATTCATGTTGTTTTATAGGGTTTTAGTTATTTACACAACTTCTAGTCGGTATTCCACCCATACACAGGTGAATGCCTTTCATGGAATGACCCGAAAATTTGAATAAATCATGTTTCCTATTTTTTTTTTGTTATTTTATTTCATAATCAACAAAAATTTTCATTTAATAAAATGAGTATAATTAAAATGAGACTTTTGGGTTTTGATTATTAAATGACCATTAGTCAGTATGACAGTTGGAAACTAAATGTTGCAATTATTGTCTCTAAATACAAGTGATCTTGGTTAATTAATATAGAAATAAGATTCGATGACCTCATCCAGTGGTCTCGGTCCAATCGAAGCCCATCTAACAGAACTTAGGAAGGAGGTAGCACCACTGGGCTTTGCTCTGGACCAAACCCAAGCCAAACTTCATCGTGCGATGTTGGCCGAGCTGCCCTCATATTCTCTCACCTTAGCACACCGTACACTTAGGTCTTGTGTTGTGCTTATAATGGTCTATGTAAGCAGACTATAACTGCCTTGTGTAATCCTTTGATATAAATAAAAATTGTGATTTCTTCTTATGATGAAGTTTGTGAATTGTCAAATGTCTGGATAAATATAGTATTCATATTTTTTATGAATTCTAGAAAAAGGATATTTGATAATATTTATGTAAACCTTAAATAATTAATTATGTGTAATTATTTTCAAAAAGTGGTCTTCTATAACTATGTTCAGTAAGAAATTTACAGTTTAATAAGATCGACATAATTTTTGATGAATTGTAAATTATGAATAGTGATTTTACACTTAGGATTAGTTATGTGACCAAATTGACTAGTAATCTCACTTAAAAAGTATTAATATAATATAGGCACCATGATTAAGTAATGTGATTCAATAAAATAGGTAAATAACTGTTTCTGAAATTATTAGTCAAGTATTAGTTTTTTCGGGTGAATAGTGGTTTTTAATTAAAAATTATATTAAAACTATTTATAAAATTATTTTTATAAAATAGATTTCATTTTTGAACTCAGAGCATCGATATTATGTTAATGTAATTTTTGGGGATTTTTTGAAAAAAAATGAATTTTCGGTGAATAGTATATTTATTTTAAAATTAAATTAAAAATATTTAGAAAATTGTTTTTATAAAATGGAGTTCATTATTGAAATCATAGCATTGATATTTGGTTAAGGTGAAATTTTTGGATTTTTCTGAGAAAGTTGAATTCTCAGTGAATAGTGAATTTTCAGTTTTAGGGTTTCGGTACGTTTAATGACATCATGACTGCATCATGATGATGTAATGAGATATTTTAATGGATGGTCGACTAAATGGGATGAATTATTGTATGTGGTGTCCCGTGTGGCCTAACACCTTGGGAAATACCTTGGGCAAGCCCCTGGTTTTGCCAATACCACCAATGAGGTGTCCCTTGGCCATTAATGCCTTGTCCCCTCACTTTCCCTATAAATACCAAGACATTATCACATCCTTTCGACTCCAAAATCATCCTCAACGAAGTTCTAGTCTCCTTAACTCCCAATAAGTCCTCCCAAGTTTCCCCCAAACCCTCAAGGTCCCAACCTTTGAGTTTTAAATGTTAAGTTTTAAGGTAAGTTATCTAACCTCTCTCTTTCATTCCAAGTACTCTTTTTTTGTCATTTCTTTTTTGATCCATGTTCTTATGTTGGAGGATGTTATTTTATATTCATCCTACTGTCCTTTTAATTTTCATATAATGAGATACCCCCTCTTTCTCTCATCAATTAATTTTAAGAATGTTAAAGTGGCGCCGTTTGGCTGCCGAATTTTTAAGGGATTCTTTCACCCTTCTCATTTTCAAGTTCTATTTTCATGTCAAGTCTTTAAGGATCTTTTTTATTATGTTAGGGTATTATCTCTATATATATCATAATTATATTTTATTTTCATATGATTAGAGACCCTATTTTATCTTGTCAATTCATTTTTTTGAAGTTTTAAGTGACGCCATTAGGCTTCCGAATTTTCACAAGAGATATTTTTGTCTTCCTTCCATATTTTTCATTTCATATGGTATGTCATTAAAATTTCATTACCATGTTCTTATATACTTTATATTTTGTCCCTCTAAATTTCTATGGATAATTTATGAGTGGGTGACCCATGTCCCCACTCTTTTAAATATTTCTAAAACCCTATAACATAGCCATTAGGCTGCAGAATTTTTGTCTCAAAATGTCTCTCTCATTTTCTCAAATTATTTTATTTTATTAAGTGAATACTAAAATATATTAATCTTCTAAGGGTATTGACATATATATATATATATGTAAATGTTCTATTTTTATATTCTGGGATTTACATACATGAAACCCGCTTTCTTTTTTCCGTTGGTTTAAAATGACATAAAGATCATGTCTTAAAAGCAGTTTTTAAAATGTTTTGATTATGAAATGAAACCCATCAATTTTATTCTATATGGGTTATTTATGAAATTGTTTATGATTATATATGTGGCTCACATGATAATAAAGTAAAATTTAAGGGTTCTCCTTGATAGCGCTCTAATTCATTGGGTAAAGACTTAATATCTAGAGTTGACCATTTTAACGATATCATGGTGAATAACCTTGGTAATTTTTAATAAAACCTTGGGGATGGACCTTGGCGAAATGGAAATGATATACTATGTTAAATTTTGTAGACACATATTCATGTTATTAAATACGTTATTTTTATTATGATATTCCTCATGATTTCTTTCTCGTTCCTTAAAGTTCTTTTTTCATGACATTATTGATGTATCTCAAGTTCACATGTTAAATGCTTCGCCTTGTTTCCCTTACTGCGCCTTCTGCTCACCCTTTATTTTGATGTGTGTCCCCAGGTTATGAGATGTAGTAATGAAACTAGGATGAACATGAGAATCCTTTCAAGTGTTTAAAAAGAATGTTATATGTTTTCATGTTTTAAGTTCCTCATTTCTAAGACACTAATCCTTAAAGATAATCAGATTTTTATGTTGTAATGAAAGTTAATGAGATAAAAAGGTTGGATGTTATAGTTGGTATCAAAGGATGGTTTGGTTATTTGTGTGAATTAGGATATGAAAACTTTAGGAAGTACCCTATAGAAAAGTTTAAATATAGGAAATATTCCTTGTATTTCGGTGGGTATTGAGTAAGTGGTTTATCAAGCAAATACATCTCTATCTGGATACGAGTAGGTAGAGGTGGATCTGGAACAGATATACATAAGGGTAAACCCCAAAAACACCGCTTGAGCTAGACTCGAACGGGAACTGGTACACGACAACGGGCCTTGCTGCACTCTTGGTTACGACTCCCCTGGGGATATGATTTGGTATTTTCATAAGCTTAGTTCGTACCATTATTAAATGAACAAAGATAAAATAAAATAAAGATTCACAAAAGAATATATGATCATGGATAACCTAGATTGGAACCTAGGGGATCACAAGTTAGGATATACTTTTCTTCTACAAGTTTATCCTTCTATGCTTAATGTTTCCTTTTCTTGATTATTTGATAAGTATTTAAGCTCGTAATTATAATTTCTTTTCTTAGTTAATGGCATGAAATAGAAGAACATATCCCAACAATCAGTGTGATAAGAAATGTGATGGTTTCTCTATTAATTTTATGGAGATGACGAGAGATCAAGTGGAACATATTGTGATTATGCTAAACCAATTGTCAAAAATCATAATTAATAATTGGTACCTAGTTGAATGCCCAAATTCATCAAGGAAGAAGAAGACAAAGTCTCAAGGATGTTCATCTGATAATTTTGATAAGGGAAAGAAAACCCAATTTCCTTTGGGCAATAAGTGTGGAAAGGGGCACCAAGGATAATTTCACAAAGGAACCGAGAGATGTTTTAAGTGTGGGTGATAGGGCATAAAGTAGCCTATTTCTTCAAAAAAATGGATAATGTGATGAATAGAGATAAGGTTTGATCTAATGTACCTTATACTTTTCAATGTCGTAAATTTGGAGAAGTTGGACATTATCCAAGGAAATTCTATCTTGGAAGGGATAAGAAGAATGATGAGCATCAACAATATTCAACGACAAGGGAACAATGAAAGTCCTATGTTGAGATGGATCATGATGACTAAATTACATGTAACTTCATCGCAATAATTGACTATGTCATGTTGTATTTTAGTTTTTGCTCTATGATCATATACTTAATGTTTTCTAAGAACAACGAGTCCCTACCTAAGATGGTTTTATATCATTAAAGAAAAAATATATCATTATGTATCACATGTTGATGTTGTGAAGCTGTTCTTCTTGAAAAAAATGATTTGGGGATTAAAATATGATTATTATTTTGGAAGACGTTTACTATTTTGGGTACCCTATATGATCGAGGAAAAAAGATTACTACAGTATTTTACTTGAGGAGTAAAGGTTGACTTATATTTGGAAGAATCTATGAATTTAAGGTGAAATTATAGTAATTTAGGTTACTTCTGGAAATGATTGACCTATATTGGGGAAAATATGTTTAGGTTAGTTACTTTTTTTATAAGATGTTAGGAGTGGTTGATGTTGTTTGTAAATGAACGATAATGTTTATCTTGGAAGACTATGTTATCAAATAATTCTTAAATTTGGATTTCAATCTTAGTTTGGTTTATTTTGAGTAATTTTTAGGATTGTTATTTATGGAATGGTCTATGATAAACTTTGGTTAGTACCATGGAACTTTTAAGATTTAAATTAGTTTCCCTTCCTATGGGGTTCTTTATTTTTGAAGAGTTGTTTTATCTTAACATTTCAATTTGTGGGATAAATGTTTAAAGATAGATAGTTATTCTTTTGTGGAATAAACGATTCTCTAGAAGATGATTCTTGTTCTTTGATGAGACCAAGTAGTTTTGAATGCTCTTTGTTTAGAGAAAATATTAGTCTTGGTGTAAACTTCTTATGGGATGAAACTCTACATGAAGGTAAATATATTTCCTTGTGTTTTTATTCTATGTAGTAAATTAATTCCTCAAAATTATTAAAAGGAACTTAAAAATACATTGTTGGTTTAATTTTCCTACTGGGTAATCACAAACCGTTTAACCCATCAAATGTTTTTGATTTTATGGTGGTTAACTTCCTCTTAGACATGTTTTTTATCACTCTCACTCAGAACTTGACCCTTAGTTTTCTCCATCATATCCATGTTTTCCTACATGGAATCCTAGTATGGGTTAACTTGGGTGACCTTTGTACTTCCTTTTCTTTCTTTTAAAGTAACAGTTTTACTGACTCTTTTTCCGATGTGGGACTTTCAATGAAATTTCCATGCCCAATTTTAAAAATTTCGAGTATGCAATTTTGTAAGGGGGAAGATTGTAATGACCTGAAATTTTGAATAAATCTTATTTCCTAATTTTTTGTGTTATTTTATTTCATAATCAACAAAAAATTTCTATTTAATAAAATGAGTAATATTAAAATGAAACTGTTGGGTTTTGACTATTATATGACTGTTAGTTAGTATAACCATTGGAAACTAAATGTTATGATTATTGTCTCTAAATACAAGTGATCTTGGTTAATTAATATAGAAAAAAGATTTGATGACCTCATACAGTACTCTTGGGCCAATCGAAGACCATCTAACAGAACTTGGGAAGGAGGTTGCACCACTAGGATTTGCTCTGGACCAAACCCATGCTGAACTTCATCGTGCGAAGCTAGAATGGAATCGCATTTGCAAGAAGTTCAAACTAATATAAATTACTACTCGTGCGATGTTGGTCGGACCGCCCTTAGATTCTCTCACCTTAGCACAACTTACACTTAAGTCCTATGCTGGTGTTATAAGGGGCTATGTAAGGATACCATAACTGCCTTGTGTAATCATTTGATTTAAATAAAAATTGTTATTTCTGCTTATGATGATGTTTGTGAATTTTCAAATGTCCGGATAAATATAGTATGCATATTTTTTATGAATTCTCGAAATGGTATATTTGAAAATATTTATGTAAACCTTAAATAATTTATTATGTGTAATGATTTTCAAAAAATAGTCTTCTACAACTATGTTTAGTAAGAAATTTAGAGTCTAATAAGATCAACATAATTTTTGTTGAATAGTAAATTATGAATAGTGATTTTAGGATTAGGATTAGTAATGTGACCAAGTAAATTAGTAATCTAACTTAAAAAAGTATTAATATAATATAGGCACCTTGATTAAGTAATGTGATTCAATAAAATAGGTAAATAACTGTTTCATAAATTATTAGTCAGGTGTTAGTTTTTTCAGGTGAATAGTGTTTTTTATTTAAAAATTAAATTAAAAATATTTAGAAAATTATTTTTATAAAATGGAGTTCATTTTTGAACTCATAGCATCGATATTATGTTAAGGTAATTTTTGGAGATTTTTCTGAAAAAATGAATTTGGTAAATAGTGTATTTATTTAAAAATTAAATTAAAAATATTTATAAAATTATTTTTATAAAATGATGCTCATTTTTGAAATTAGTGAATCGATATTTGGTTAAGGTGAAATTTTGGGATTTTTTTGAGCAAGTTGAATTTTCTATGAATAGTGATTTTTCAGTTTTAGGGTTTTGATATGTTTAATGACATCATGACTACATCATGATGATTTCATGAGATATTTTACTGGACGGTAGACTAAAGGGGATGAATTATTGTATTAGGGGTCCAATTTGGCCTATCACCTTGGGAAATAGCATGTGAAAGCCCATGGTTTTTCCAATACCACCAATGAGGTGTCCCTTGGCCATTAATGCCTTGTCCCCTCACTTTCCCTATAAATACCAAGCCATTCTCTCAACCTTTCGACTCTAAAATCACCTTCAACAAAGTTCTGGTCTCCTTACAATCCAAGGATCCCTCCCAAGTTTCCCCCATTCCCTCAAGGTCCCAACCATTGAGTTTTAAAAGTTATGTTTTAAGGTAAGGGATCATAACTCCCTCTTTCATTACAAGTACTCTCTTTTATGTCATTTCATTTATTCTCCTTGTTCTTATACTGGAGGATGTTCTTTTATATTCATCCTACAGTACTTTTCATTTTAATATGATTAGATACCTCTCTTTCTCCTATCAATTCATTTTAAGAATGTTAAAGTGGCGCCGTTAGGCTGCTGAATTTTTAAGGGATTATTTCACCCCTCTCATTTTCAAGTTCTATTTTCATGTCAAGTCTTTCAAGTTCCTTTGTATTATTTTGGGGTATTATCTCTATATCAATCATACTGATATTTTATTTTCATATGATGAGAGACCCTATTTGATCTCATCAATTCATTTTTTTGAAGTTTTATGTGACACCGTTAGGCTGACGAATTTTCATAAGAGAAATCTTATTTTTGACTTCATTCCATATTTTTTATTTCATCTGGTATGTCTTTAAAATTTCATTACCATGTTCTTATATCCATTATATTATATCCTTATACTGTTCAATGGATCATTTATGAGTGGGTGACCCATGTCCCCTCTCTTTTCAATATTTCTAAAACCCTGTAACAAAGTCGTTATGCTGCAGAATTTTCGTCTCAAAATGTGTCTCTCTTTTTCTAAAATTATTTTATTTTATTAAGTGAATACTCAAGGATATTTCTCCAATAAGGGTATTCAAATATATACATATATATATTTCAAAATTTTCTATTTTAAAATTATTGGATTTACATACATGAAACCTGCTTTCCTTTTTCTATGGGTTTAAAATGACATAAAGATCATGTCTTAAAAGTAGTTTTTAAAATGTTTTGATAATGAAATGATACCCATTAATTTTATTCTATATGGGTTATTTATGAAATTTTTTATGATAATATATGTGGATCACATGATAATAAAGCAAAATTTAAGGGTGCGCCCTGATAGCACTTCAATTCATTTGGTAAAGACTTAATCTCTAGAGATACCCATTTTAAGTATATCTTGGTGAATAACCTTGGTAATTTTTAATGACACCTTGGGGATGGAACTTGGTGAAATGGAAATTATTTTCCATGTTAAATGTTTTACCCACATCTTCAAGTTATGAAATACTTTATTTTTATTATCATATGCCTCATGATTTCTTTCTCATGCCTTAATGTTCTTTTTTCATGACTTTGTTGATGTATCTCAAGTTCACATGTTAAATGTTTCGCCTTGTTTCCCTTACTGTGCCTTCTGCTCACCCATTATTTTGATGTATGTCCCTAGGTTATGAGATTCAGTAATGAACCTAGGATTAACATAAGTAGAATCCTTTCAAGTGTTTAAGAAGAATGTTTTATTTTTTCATGTTTTAAGTTCCTGGTTTACAAGAAAGTAAACCATAAAAATCCTTGGTTTTGTATAATGTAATGAATGTTAATGTGATAAAAAGGTGGGATGTTTTATTTCACATGCCTACGTTATATGAAATAGTCAATCAGGATCTTATCACTGCGAGAAACCAATGGGATGACAATAGTACTGGGTATAGAGGATCAGTGCCATGAAAGGCCATTAGTTCTTCCATTGGTAGGAAATGTTCCCCCGAGGTTTCTCATTAGGGTAGCGATAACAAGATATCTTGTTTAGATAGCTCTAAAGCATGTCATCAGTATAGAATATAGGGTAATTCAAATCCTTAGTGTGACAGAGACCCACTGGAGTATTGGTATTTCAGTTGTATGGGGAAGATCCAGCATTTCTATGGGACCTTTACACCAGCCTCGAGTGGAAAAAATATTATCTCAAGCTTCTCCTTCAAGAGCTAGTTCACTTTTGTTGTTTTAGGTGGGGAGTTGGAATATCAGTGATAGGTTTGGTAAAGGAGGTGTTCATGGCTGTTGAATCCAAACCCCTAATCACTAGCAACACCAATAGTGTAGTCATGATCATGGTAGTACATATATTTCATAGGCTCGTGGATCAATTTTGTTGCATGCACTACAACCAATACTCAAGGATCATGTTGTGGGGACATCTACAGTAAAAGGTAATATTCATGTTGAATCTGCTATAGTATTTTCTATATTTGATATAGGTTCTTTGAAATTTTTATCTCTATGTCTATCATGGAATGTCTCGTACTAGAGATACAGTATTAATATGGTATGATGACCCTAGATATGTCGTTAGGGGTAAAAACAGAGGGTACATTATAGTAAATGGATTTTCCCCTTTAGGTAGGTAGTTTCCATTTCTCAAGGAACCTCTTTATTCTTGAGATGACAGGCTTCAATTTCATTCATGGTTTGTATTGGTTGGTTCAATGTCATGATTTCTAAACTGTTATCACCATAGGGCATCGTTTTCATCACAAAAGGGTAGAAGTTATCTACATATTGGTGAGTGGGATGTCCAGGCCAGTATAGATGGACAAGAAAATCATGGTATAGGTGTAGTGACGGACCAGATTGAAAATATCTTCATGGAGGATAGAGGTTTACGAATAGATTATTTTGCTACAGTAGTGGATCTTTTCAGGTATTTCTTTCACAGTAATTTTTCATGTATACCTTTTTAGAGATATGTAGTGTTTACGATCGAGTAAGATACGGGAGCTGCTTTAGTGTCCATTTCTCCAGATAGAATTTCACCAACAGAGCTTTAGGATTTCAAGTGGCTGATAGAGGATTGATATGCCAATGTTTGTATATGTCCCATTCCATCCTATTGGGGTTCACCCATGATTTTCTTCAAGAAGATGGATGAAAACATCTATATTTATGTGAATTAAATGCTTTTGAACCAACAATCTATCAAGAAATGGTATCAATTTCCTCGAATAGATGATCACTTTTACCAGATCTGAGGACCAAGGTCTTCTCAAAGATCAACCTAAGATCAGGTTATCATCAGGTATGCGTTAGACCATATAACATACCTCACATCATTCCAGGGTAGGTATGGTCTGTATGAGTACCATTTTATGATGTTCTGTCTTATAAATGCGCCCATTATTTTCAAGGCTCAAATTAATAGTTTTTTCCACCTCGATTTGGACTCTTTCATCATGGTCTTTTTGGATGACATCTTCGTGTATTCTTACACTCGGTGTGATCATGCCAAATATCCTGACACCATTCTGATTACATTGAGAGAACATTTTATTTACACCATGATTTCTAAGTGACACTTTTTGATCAATAAATATCACTTCTTGGGTCATATAATATGGGAATCAGGAGTATCTGTTGACCCTCAAAAGGTAGGTGTTGTGGTTCCCTAAGAGAATCCCAATAACATGTTTTATATATTAATTTTCATGGGAATGATTGAATATTATAATCATTTCATCTAATACTTTTATCCCCATGCTTCACCTCTTACTAGTCTTACAAAGAAGGCTGTTATGATCATATGGTCATAAGTATATGAGAAATTCATTCCTGAGATAAAAGGAAGGCCTGTATTGGAACCTATTTTAAATCTTCCTGAGCGAGGTGTAGGTTATGCCATCTATAGTGACACATCAAGAAATATCCTAGGAGCAATGTTGGTGTAGGAATATAGATAAATTGCATATAGATCATAATATTAGAGGTCTCATGAGAGAAATTACTTGAATCACAACCTTGAGCTAGCAGCTCTTGTCCATGCCTTACATTTTCAGAGGCACTATCTTTTGTGTGACTTATTTATGGTGTAAAAAGACCACAAAATCCTCAAATATATCTTCTCTTAGTGTGACTTGAACCATATAAAATGAAAATGGGTCAACTATATACAATTATTAGATTTTGAGCATTCTTATACTTGTGGGAAGGGATATGTAGTATCAAATTCACTAAGTCAGAAAACTGAAACACAAGCCGTATAGGAGGAAAGTGATGAATAGAAGTTAATAGACTAATTTTTTTGAGATACATCTGGAGTTCCATGACATTCACAAGTAGTATTATCTAAATTATTTTAATGTTTCCTCTTCAATCCTAGAGAAGGTGAATGGTAGATGGTTTTAAGATCTTGATGTTTTTGTTCTCTGTGAGAGTATATGAAGAGATAACCCACCTCCATATTGGTTTGTGGATAGAGATAATGTCATGAATCTACGTGTATGTATCTAGGTTCCTATAAATACAAGAGAGGATCAGAAGATAAATTCACACACATCTCAGTAGGAAATTCATATAGGAATCTCCATGATGTATTGATATATTCCACGATAGTAATGGTTCCCTAGTATGAAACATAAGATAGTGGGATTTATCACTAGGTGTTCCACCAATCATTTGGTGAAGGCGGAGCACCAGAGACCCTTAGTTTTATTATGTCTACTTCTAGCTATAATAGAGGAATGGGGAGAAGTTTCTATATATTTTTTAGTTAGTTTACCTTGTCCTCGTAGAGGTATCAACACTATATGCGTTATCATTGAAAGACCAAAGAAAGTATCCCACTTCATTCTTATTCATGAAACCTTCTCAGTTGAGGAGGTGGGGAAAATATATATCCATAAAATCATACGCCTTCATAGGGTGCCTCCTTCTATCATATTATATAGGGACGACCATTTCATTTCATGATTATGGTAGGTATTGCTTAAGGCTATGAAAACAAAGGTGCTTCTAAGACAACTTTTCACCATCAGAATGATAGACAATCAGAATAGATAGTACATGTTTTAAGGGATATGCTTTGAGCAAGTGTCCTTGATTTCATAGATTCTTGGGAGAATAAAATCTCACATATATTTCTCTTATAATAATTTATTTCATGTAAAAATTCATATGGCTCAATTTTATTCCTTATATGGTAGGTCGTTATGTTCACCCCTATGCTAGTTAGAGGCAGGTGATGCTACCCAACTAGGTCCTCATCTCATCCTGGTGACTTCAAAGTAGCTTCAGTTGATCAAAAATTGAATGAATACTGATAAGTATAGTCAAAAATTTTTATCTAATCATCGTTAATCACATATAGAGATTAAAGATGGGGATTGTGTTTTCCATTAGGTATCTCTCAATCTAAGGAATAGATAGTTACATATATAAGGGAAGTCGTCACCTTATTACGTATGGCCGTTTAAAATTCAAGAAAGAGTTGGTCTGATAACCTGTCAAATTCAACTACCTTAAATTCATCATTCCATGAATCACATCATCCATGCTTACTAGGTTCATTAATATCATGTCAACCTATATCATACATTTGATCCCGAAGAATATGAGTTTGATGTTGATGCAACTTTTGGGGAGTATCTAGTGAGCATCGTCGACCGGAGCATGATGGTTCTCTAAGGTTAGTTTGACCCTATAGTATGATTGATATGGAACTATGGCCACATTAATGATGATATTTGGAGAGGAAGGACAAAATACATGCTCAATCTCCATAATTATTCTTAGATAGTGTTTCAATACCCTTGGAATGTGATCTCATGGATGTGTTCTTTTAAGGGGGATGACTGTAAGAACCCAATTTTTCATTCAGGTATGGATCCTTTATATTTTGGTCTAAATATTTATTTTACACTAAATATGGATTTTAATGGGTTAGAAAAGGTCTTAGGAATCTATGAATGGTTTGGAGCCCAAAACGCCACCTTTTGGGGCAACTAGCCAGGCCACATGGTTAATGCATGATTCACGCACATCATTCCAAAATGCCAAGATGGAAATTTTTGGACAGAACAATGTCGCAAGTTTGGTATATGTCCATGTATCATAGCCATAAATATTTCCATTCTACCTAGGTAACTATTCACAGTTCATGCACAGTTTTTCGAATCGTGCAAACAAACCATTAACAGGCTAATTCTTTGGGTAATTTTATAAATTTTCCCCTAATGATCTATTAACCCTCCTAATTCCTCCAAATACGATATCTTATAAGATTATACAATATATCTATAAAATTAGAGCTTTTTGAATGCCAAATCTATGGATTGAATGATCTCCTTCTGGGATCTGATCACGCTTATTTTTTTAGGTCGCATGCATAGTTGTATGTACATGAGTCTATTTGAAATTTTGTCCTTATCTCTTACTCTTGACCTAGTTATCAATGTGTGAGAGTTTATTCTATTTTGTTATACCTACTCTAATCCATGATATATAAAGGGCCAATATCAAAATATTATCTTGATACAATCATAATGTGGGTGTTTTATAACTCATCCCTCATGTTCATTGATTTTGGAATTGTCATGGGTGGCCCACCAATTTCACCAGGTGCTCTTAATAGAAATTATATTCCATTATTATAATCATATGTACCAAATGGATATTTTCTTCCATATATGTGGTTAATTGGTTTTGGTTGCACTGGAAACTCCATACATACCATATAGGATGTCATTCCATAATTTGGTTTTTACTATTGGACATTTTGGAGCCACTTTTTGGGTGTGAATTTTCATGACCCTTGTAAGTGTATGTTTGGATATATTAAATGTATTGATTTATATTTTTAATTGAATAGTGAAATGTACCATGTATTCTCACCACATGACCCGCCTATGGTATGTGATTCAATTGATAATTAATTGTGAAACAAAAATTGGAAAGGATACAAAGTATATGACTTGAAAAGATTAATTGTGAATGATTAATATATTTCATTTTCATAGAACCACATACCACATTAATGGAAGGTAGTGGAATGAACCTTAATTGTTGATTATTCTTTAAATGTAATTAATAACGGTTGTGTGGTACTTGGACTTGTCACATTAATGAAAGGCAAGGCTTCAACCAAATGGACTTATTGATTAATTATAAACTGATTAAAGGTTTCATGCTACATGGCCTTATTATAATAATGAAAGGGAATGATTGAACCAAATGAAGTATTACATGACTTTAATATCAAATAATAGTGGTATTACTCGAGCTCACCTTGGATTCCTATTGGGGAATGCCTTGAGCGCTTCGGAACCCCATTTATATTCACGGATATAGAATGGTCAGTTTGAGAACCACATAGATATCGATCATTTTAAATTCCTTGGATTCCTGATATGAAATTTTAGGATCATTTAAATATCATTAAGGGATCTCTTTGATAAACTCCTTGGATCCTATATTGACAAGTAGGTTCCATGGTTAAATATCATCGAGCCCAGTCATTTCTTTTCACCGTTTTACCTTAAGTGAACTCCTTATACTCAGTAGGTATCTTATTATGGAATGCCTTGGATTATTCTCCATGGATTACACTCTTACCCTTATCCAGGCTACATTTATTACAGATTTTTAAACCCTTGATCTTGACATTTCCTTGGTTATAACCTTTGAACATCATTATTAAATGTCATTATAGGTTTCCCTGTCACAATATGGATCCTTTATTATTGTTAACTTGTGACTCATTTATAAACTGGTAGTAATAAATTAATGGACTGGTTTTGTTCATATTCTAGTTGAGGAATGAAGTAGGTACTTGGGTATTTAGTTACATTATACTACTTTACTATATATATGGAAGCATGAACAATGTTACATTCATGGGTTAGATATTATAGACATTGTTGCTGGTGGCCCCCTAAGATTTATCCCACACCCTCTACAAGTACAATTTTTTACCTGGAGTAGATTACAGAAATGAAGGTATTAATAAAGGGAATAATCTAGCTTCAAATACTCGATTTCCTACTATTTCGAATAGATCTTGATAACAGATGACTAAGAAATAGCTCGAATTCTTGGATATTCTTTGATTTTCCTTATACCATTGTGGAACATTTTATGTCTCATATCTTGTATCCATGTTTTTACAGTTTTCTAGTGACATAACACATCATCATTGGTGGTTGTATGCTTATATGTTATTCCAGTTATTTCAATTATTGTTCTTGTTGTCTCTATTTTCTTATGTGCCTTCTATTTACACATATTTCTTCCACTATTTACCTATGTTTATATTCATCCACTACACTACACTTTGGTAATGAGGGAATAATCTCCTCATGAACACACCCTAGGCCCTCGCTGTTAGTCAGCATCCTCTAGTGTTCAAGGAGATGTGCTTGAGACCATGTGGCCCAATGGGCTTAGGGAACCCATTAAGCATCATCCATGTCTAAGACGTCACATTCCAAATGAACAAATGTTTTATGTTAGTGTTAATTGTTTTAGGAACATGAAAAAGTTTATAATTGAAAAATAATAAAGTAATGACTCATATTAAAGGGAAATTATTAAATAATTATAGAAATTATATTTATTAGAAACATGATTACAATTTAATGATGATTACATAAATTCATTACTACATTTTTCATTCTTTATTTATTAATTATTGGTGACATGTAAATATATAAGTCCATTAAATAAGATAAAGTGGGAAGTTCTAGACTCATATTTTAATTTATATGAAATTTCATGTGTTAGAATAAATTTTAGGATTTAAAATTTAGGAACATATTTGATATTATAAAATAACAATAATTCTATAATTTTGTGTTATTATTATTTGGATAAATTTTTAGTTATTCTAAAATAATAGAATCTTGTTTCTATTACATTTTATATATGTAATTCTATAATAATGTTTATTATAAGAGTAACATAATAAGTAAAATTGTTAATATATTAAATGAGAAAGCCTATGATAATTTATAATGGGTTTTGGGACTCTTAATATTATTAATTCAGTAGTCACATAATGATGTTTAAATATATTATATGATATCATTAGTTGTTTAATTAGATCATTAGTTCAATATGATTAATTAGTAATAGAATGATTTAGTAAACTAGTTTATATTATATCATAATGAACTAAAATATGGATGAAGATAATGTTTCATATATATTTTTCTATTCCCACATAAAATATGATAATATTCTTACGTGTCATAGAATATAATGTAAATATTATTTGTATTAATAAATATTATTTATAATGAGGTGACATTGAATTTGTTGAATCATTAATTTAAAAGACATAATGTGTAAATATTTTTTATGTGCTAGTTGGTGTTGTTTAAATAATTAGTTAGGAAAAGGAAGGTTTTGTGGATAATGAGTTTCCGCAATAAAATAATTAGGATGGAAAGATTATTTGTATTAAAAGAAATTGTGTTTGTAAAGTATCTTTGAAAAAAGTATTTTCTGAGATATTTTATAATGGAATTTATTAGTGTTTGGATCAAAGAAAAGGTTTATAGAGTTTTCCTAAATTTCAATATTGTAAATAATAGTGTTCAATGAAAACTCTATAATTATTCTAAACTCTCATATTTTTATGGTTTTTAGGAAATGTTTTACACTTTTTAATTCATAGGTGGAAACAATATAATGATATACCATAATTTATAGTATCAAGTTATTGTTTCCTTATAATTTTTTTTGAAATTATTCTCATTATTTAATTTTTTAATATTGTTGTTTCTTAGATACGTTACATGGAAGGGGAAATAGGGGTTTCATGTTAGAATGATTCCTAGGGTGATGAGAATCAAAACACCTTTTACATAATGGGATATAATTAGGCATAAATTGGTCACCATGATTAAGTATAATTGATATTTTTTTTTTATTTGGGTGCATATAATGTTACAGATATATTTTTTTGATATGATTTCTGGGATTTATTGATTAGTAGAATTCAAATGTAAATTTATTTTCTATTCTCGGTTAGTCTTTCACATATCTCTTGATGGTGTTTTGTATCTTTTCAATGGGAAATGAGACACAAATATGGATGGAAAACCCCTTACATAAATTGTTCAGAACCATCTCTTATCATTCATCATCTTAAATAAAAGAACTAAAGGCTTAATTGGAGGAGTTGGACAACAAGATTCACCTTTCATTTCAAGAACCTAATAGATAAATACTCTATCACTAAATATTCTTAGTTTGGAGATGTTTATGGATGTATGAATTCTTAGAAAGCATTATGATGTTTGTGTGGGAGATGATATAACACATTGAAAAAATATGTGGTATCTTATGATTGGGATAACATAATCTATAATTAAAGAATAGGATATTATAAAGATAGTTTTAAAATTCATTATGGAATTTATGTGCAATTATCCATTCCCTTTGGCTTGGGTGATGTACCAGTTCTTTTCATGTCATTCATGGACTATATCTTTTAAAGATATCTAGATAATCTTGATATTTTTTGTTTAACAACTTATCACTAGTGCAGTGTTCATGATTTCTCATTTCTAGTATCAATAATTAATGCTTTGATAAAAAATGATAATTTATGATAAATTGGTTTGTGGATGCATTACCTTATAATAGTATGGATGATACATTAATTAAATTTTAGATATATGATAATTCATGAGTACGATCACTGACATGCTCTTGGGTCAACATACTATGATGATTTCATGGTTTTCTTTTGGGTTAATCTAATCCTTGATATGGGTGAAAAATTCCATGAATGTTCAGTAGTTAAAATATAATAGATGTTTTACTAGGTTAAACCATAATGGTGAGGATATAATTGATGGATGGATAGTGGATAATAACCCACTCTTTCATTTTTTGAATCCAATTCTGGTTCTACTTTTGTGCAAGAAGTGTTTCTATATCCCTATCATCACTCAATATTGATTACCATAAGATATTTGAAATACAGACAAGGTAACAAATTATCACTTTATTTGTGGATAATGATAATACTTAAAGTGGAAGAGCAAAAGGATATCTGTCTTACCTATCAAAATGTGAAATCCAAAAATCAATAAGAAGTGGTAATGTGGAAATTATTTTCAATACCAATTGTGGATTGGGTGAAACTTGTTTGGGATATTGAAAATATATTTCTTGAGATGCTTCAGAATAACGATTTCATTGGCGTGATACTTGAATATCTCATATATTCACTAGATTTAATTATAATTCATAATATTTATCATATAAAATATTTATAAAAGTTTAGTGTTCTTGAAGTGTTAAATTTTCTTTGTTAAAAAGTTTTTAAAATCAATGAAAAAGTGTGTATATTTTATTGATTGTTTTTTTTCACTTTAATAACCCTTTTGAACCCAATTATCCATGTGTGTGGAATACCATACTTTAAAGGATTATCTATTAGAGTGATCAATTCAATAACAAGAAAATGTGCTTATAGTATGAGTGATGAACATAAGTGGTTCCTTAGAAGTAAATTTTCCATTAGTGTAGTTTTCATATAACTATTTTTACCCAATAAAGATTTATATGATCCCACATAGAGAATTTTGAAATCTTACATATTAATATCTACTTTTTTGTGTTAATATTGGGAAAGTGTTTTTCCTAGAAAAAGTGTTCTATGAAAGACTTTTGATAGGATTAAATATATGAAAGGCATTGAAACGGTTTTCATCTATTAGATATTTTATTTTGATCATATTTTTCTTATATTATATTTGATGGTGATAAATCATTTATTATTATAGGTGTTTATAATATTTTGGAACAATTTCCTGGGAAGCAGATTGAAGCTAGTACCATGGTATGTAAAGCATTTAGATATTGTCGAGCACGTTAGTGAGGTTGGTTATTTGTTAGAATTACCTCCCTAATTGATCATAGTACAATTATTTTTTCACATATCATTGTAATATAAGTATAATCCTGACCTTTTTCACGTGATATGTTAAGGTCACATTACCCTCAAGTCGGGTGTATCATTTCTTCACACCCTGATTTTTTAAATTTTATAGGAAGGAAAATATCAAACAATGTTGATGCATATCCCTACTATGTGGGTTATACAAGTATATTATTTTATATAAAGATACTTAATAGTTGGAAAAATTTGTGCTATAATAATGGACTAAACGTTTTCAATAAACTTCTATCAATAATATTTCCAAGGATAGAAATACCAATGTTCTATATTATGTAACACCCATGGATTTATTTATTTTTCAATTTTTATAATGGGAAGAGGTTTGGGTGGGTGTTTTGATGTTATATATTGTTTTAATTGGTTTATTATTGTTATTGAAAGGATCATTATTGGTACACAGTTAGGGGAAACCATTCCTAGAAAAATGGGTGTCTTTGAGTAGGAAAATTATTGGCACATGATCTGGGTAAACTATGAATCAAAAAAGAATAGATTTGAAAATTTTTGGGTAGTGAGTTTCACACAGTTGGTATAGGTTTATCAAAACCTATATCCAAAACATACGACCTTGGGTTTTTTATAGTATCACCCACATGGTTGGGACATGGTTGCCTAAACCATGCATCCAAGCCATGAATAACATTATAAACCCCTAAAAGTTATTTTTTTAGACATAATCCTTTCCATAATAAATCATTTATCCCTCCATACTCATGATAGGGAACCTAAGGGGTTCCATAGAAGAGTTTAGTGATCATAGTAATTTTATATCTCACTCTCTTCAAATATTAAACTGTTTAGCCTATGGATAAATTATAATACTCATGTATCTCCTTCTTATCATTTATATTCTTATTTTAATTTTGAAAAAATCCCATGACTATGGTTTACATAATCTAATATATTGGTTAGGGAATAGTTTAATGCAGTTTTTATGTAATACATCATAGGAGGATAGTGAGAGCCCAAATGTTTTAGGTAATTATGTCAATAACAAAGGGGTATTTTTGAGTTTTGTTGGTTTTCCCCAACCCATTTATGTTATTAAATCTGTGGTATAGATTTTTTTTAGTGGTTAATATTTGATATTATTTTTTCTAAATAATTTTTTTGATGAGTTTATAATGTGATAATATTGGTTTTGAATTATAATTGTTATGATTAAATGTGGTCCCTCATGGTGTTCATGATATATATATATATATGGTAAATATAGGTTTACATTAATGGTTTCATGAAATTGGTATAATTTGGTGTATTTTCATGATGCAAACAGATGTGATCTTGTTAGTAAAGACTTGGATTCAAATGAAAAAATTATGAAACATTGGATTTTATAGACAATTTTTGAAATCAGTATAAAGGGATGGGTTTCCACGCTTGAGTTTTGTAATTTTAGTTTTTCATTCATTAATGGGGGTATAATGGGTTGGTGGAAGGGATCTTAAAGGGGAGGAAGTACAGAATTTCATGGCAGGGTGAGTTCATTGAATGGGTGTGTGAAATGTAGTGTAGGATTCTATAAGGGAATAATGGCATAAAATAAAGTTTATTTTAGCTAGAGTTATTTATTTGGTTTCCTGTAGACTTATTTATTTTTATTATACTGTTATATTGTCTTATATAAAATAAGAGATAATTGTTTCCTATTTTAATGGGATGTGTGCGACGTATTTGGGGGATTTCTTACCAGTATATATAATAAACCCCCCATATATTAATCTTGGTGAATATGTAGAAGTTTCTCAATATGATAAATGAAAGGGGAATTCCTCTTACTTATCAAGAAGAGAATCTTGATTTTGTAGCCATTGGTGATGTAGTTGACATCTTGTAAGTGGTCATGGTGTGGCTCTTGGTGTAGATACACATTTAGAACCATAGTTTCTATTTGATTTTTTTGGACTTGTAGATTTATTAGGTTATATTTTTTATTTTCATGGCTCTTAATATTTTTATATGTTGTCATATTTTTGATTTTTTTACATCATGTATCATATCAATATCTTTTCACAATATTTTCACAATTGTATGTTTTATTTTATGAATTTTTAAGTCATCCCAGAAGGATATTACAAAACACGAGTAATTTATTACCATACTTTATGGGGGATGCATATAAGGGTGGTGGAATATTTTTCTTATCAATGATGATGTATTATAGTCAAGATTTTATAGTTTTTAATATCAAAGTGGTGATTGAGAAAAATGATGTGATTCATTGATGAACCATTCATGTTTCCACACACTGATCATAAATCATGTTTCCTTATAGTACATGTTAGAAGAATATTTTATATCTATTTGATGTGGTATAAAGTAGTTTTTTTCATCAAATGTTTAAATTTTTTAATATATCATGTCTAAAGGTTTTTTAGTTTTTTAAAAAAACTCAAAGAGGGATATTATTAGAAAAAATAAAATCAGTTTATATTTAATTATAATGACCCTCACCTTATTAACATAAATATGATGTCTATTTTATTACATTAGAATAATATATAATGAATCGTGTCTAAAAGGATTGAATAGCTTAGTATCCTTTTTAAGCTGGATTCAATCATGATCCCCATATTAAATTTTAATTCACAAAATTACTACATTTTTTCAAAAATTTCATTAATACCTATATAATATCCTAGTCTACTATCCTTAGTACACATCATAGATTCATGGGAAAAGAATCAAAAAAATATTTAACTCAAATTCTCAATAAGGGTTAAGTATAGTGTAATATATCATGAATAAACTATCATAATCAACATGGAAATGATAATTATTAAACACAAAATCCATTCAAATATATTGACTATAATAATAAATATAGAAAGGTAAATAACTAAAAATAAATACCATTTAACCCATAACATTATTATTTTAATTAAATAAGGAATCTCCAATAAGAAACAATAAATAACAGAAAAGCAATTCCATTTAATAACTAAACTAACAATAAAATGCATCTAAAGATATTATCATTGTGAAAACCTCACGGATAATAATAATTTAATTATTAATGAAGTTAAAGCTTGATTATGGGACCTCATAATCTCATACATAATGATACCACTATAGTCAATACCTTTTTCAAGATAGATTAAATCCAATGGGTAGGTATACAAAAAAACCCATTTATCTACAGATAGACAACTAATTTGTATCATGATATAACTGATGCATCAAGGGGATACTATAAGTGGGTTGAAAACAAAACTTCATATCCAATTCATTACTCATATATCAAATGAAACCTATAGAATTGTAGGCCATAACATCAATTCCAAATTGTATGTATATGTTAGAGAGTTGTTTGTATATTCTATTCAAATAGTCCTCCAAAACGTTGGTTATATGGATATTGGAAATACCACTACCAATGGTTTTATGTATACCGTCAGAATATGGTCAACAGAATTATAGTTTAACCAAAAGTTCACTAAAAACCAATAGTATAGACCCATAGTTATGGTTTTCACCATTGGTTCAAGGATGAACTTATGGTTCTAAAACTGTTAGTATAGACCCACCCCAATTTCCAGGCATGTAGCACCCCCACCCTATGCACTTAACAAGCACAAAAATGAAACATAACCTATATAACATTCAAAAAATCAATAGAAATTTCTTAAATATCCATGAGAAGCCACACAATTACCCAACCATATCCAATTATCTACAAATAGACATCACTAATGAATATAAAAATAATTATAACACATGAAACCCATTAATGCATTCAACTGATGATAATACACACAAAAACATCATATGTATTCATTTAGAACAAATCATCATACATAAAATGTCATAAATATCAATACAAAATGTAAAGGATAAATATGCCCCTCATCACCATCACTATTCTCACGGTAACCATATCCTTCATCCCTATCCTCTCCCTCAGCCTCAGCCTCTTCCTCATCATCACCCTCTTTCTCATTATCATCCTCAACCTCATCCTCACTTTCATACTCACCAACTTCATCTCTAAGAATTTCATCATCCCAACCAATAGTAGGACTACTTACCAAATGCATTATATAACTTATGAATCATAAAAATATATGCATCATAATCGATAGCGGTATCTAGTGGATGTGATGGGCATAAAAACTATATAAATTTTATAAATTTAGTGTTCTTATTTTTATTCCATTAATACTCCTATATGACCATATTTTTCTTTTATACACTTTTCCTCAGCCTATGCTACTCATGAATTATCTTTTTTCAGACTCGATAAAACCATAACAATAACCTAAAGTGGGAAAATACCATTTTAGGAAAAAACTCTTATCTGGTAAAAAACGTACACTTCCATGGTGTTCATCTACAATTTTTTTTTTCATGTGATCATTTGGACCAAAATTTTCATCATTATAGCCATTAATTGACTCCAAATAAAAATTTTACAAATTTAAATGGACTATCTAGTAACCAAATTGAAATCAAAATATTAAATCAAAAATGTAAAATTTATAATCCATTGTTTTGTCAGTTCATTTTATGTTCTTCCACATTTTTATTTTATTCTCCATAAAAATAGTTTTTCTTGTGGAGCACATCATTAAATATTCAAAACCTCTCTCTGAAATTAAATTGGATGTATAAAACTATAATTAAAAATATTTTATTAATAATTATTTTCATAAATAAAATCAAATGCATATTTATTTTCAATAAATATGAAAAGAAAAACATATGATAGATGAATTATAAATGACTATAAAGAATGGGTTATCAATAGATATAACAATTATATAAGTGAACATGTAATCAATATAATCAATATTAAGGTGGTTATGTGATCGCTATAATTAATGATAATATGAATATGTATTACTTTTAAAAAGTAATATGCAAGAATGGGTTATGAACACTCTAATCATGGCCATATGTGAATTGGTTATCACTTAAGAATAATTTTTAATCTTGGTAAACTAGTTATCACTATAAACATAACAATTACCTAGTGAATGATACATCACCAAAAAATAATGAGTATGGGTGAATGGGTCATAAAAACTATGAGAACATCTGTTGGGAAATAATCCCTCAAGGCATCATTGATGTATTTTTGAGGTGATTGTGTTTGTTGACAAAGTGGACATCTGTGTTGTGATTGTTGACAAAGCAAAAGAATGACATAAAAATTTGTTGACAAAGAGGATTTCATGATTTAATGTTGAGTTTAAGAGCTGAGGTCAACGATCCATGTTTGATTTAAGAACGTAGACAAAAGGAATGGATGATCTGGAGGAGGTACAAAAGAATAGGTAAAAGGTGGAGTCGTTTTCCAGTGTTTTCCAAATTCTTGGGCCTGAAAATCGACAAATGAAGAAAAGTGTTTTTGGAAAAGGGGCTTGCGCACCGAGGACTTGAAGTATTTGAAACTTGCACTTCATATGTTTTTCAAGATCAGAAGATCAGGATATGGAAAAGGAAATAGGTTCGCGCAAGTTTGGGAGTTGGTCGCGCAAGTGTCTAGGAGGATATAAGACTTGCACGCTGAGACTGGTTCGCGCAGGTGACTTGCGCACCGTCACACAGGGTGGTCATTTTTCCTATAAATACTGGACCACCCCTCTTCATCCTTCACCGGAGTTCAACACTTTGAGAAATCAGAGCTCCCGTCGCGCAGGTGTGGTGGTCTCGCAGGTGGTGTGTGGTCGCGTAGGTGGAGTTGCACGCCAGTGTGTTGAGTTGTGCGCCAATATTGGATTGGGAGTAAAAGGAAGTGAGTCGTGCAGGTTAAGAGTTGAGGAAGCTTGAGTCGTGCAAGTGTCTGAGGAGGACTTGCACGCCCATTGTGACTTGCGTGCCGATACCTTCCCGCCGAGTTAGACTTGAGCGCCAAGTAAGGTTTGGTTCCGGCAGTGTTTTTCGGGCTGCGTGGAAGCTGGAAGTTTTCCTGATACCTTCAGTGAAAAGAGATATTCATCTACGGGTGAAAGTTTTACATCAATAGAGCATCCACATAAAGAGGAAGATGCATTATTTCATGCCAATTAAGAGACCTACAGGTATATAAACTGTGAGTGGATTCCTTCTAAGAGCAGTGAGCAAAGGAAGAGAAATAAGGTGATCCTCTCCACCGACAGTGAGCCAGAGAGAGAGAAACAGGGAGTAACCCTTGGGAAAGTAGGGAGCTGACCCTAATATTTGTAAAGGTTGTGACCCTAGGAATAGAAGTGATCTAGCCAGAACATTATAATCCACATCTAGTGAAGTTTAGTGGAATTGGTACGACTGGCAACTTGTCGGCGTATGCTCCTTGGACGTAGCCCTTTGTGGTGAACCAAGTAAAATTCATGTGTCCTATGCATGATTTACATTCTATTTACATTGTGCAACAGGAAAGAGAGAGAAGAGTGTTTTGCTTAACAGTGAAACAAGATCAGAACGAGCGTTAATTTTAAATTAGTCATACCCTGATTCACCCCCCTCTCAGGGTATTCAGTCTTGTGGACCTAACAACTTCCTTAGGTGATTGGGTTATCACCATCTGTATAATAATAATCATTGGAAGTGATATGATTACATCCTGATTTTCATTTCGTTTTTGACCCTTAAATTAATTTTATTACCTATAATTGGGACTAATTTATGAACATAAGAATATTTTTAAATACATATTTAATTAATGAAATTAATTTAAAACAATTTTAAAACATGAAATTTTAAAAATTATAATTTTTTTCATTATTGTATAGGGTAAACTAGAAGTCTTAGGAATTATTTGGAGAAAGAGAGGCTAAATTGAGTAATATCCCATCCACATTAGTGGATTAAAATAAATATTATGAGAATTTTTAGATCAACTGGGGATAAATTTAGTGTCCAAGTCCCATAAATTGTGTAATATAACTCTCTAAAAGATATAGTATCATAGTTTATCGATTTAATGGAAACAAATATAGTATCATTATAGAAATAAAATACTATACACAATCTAGTGTAAAAATTTGTATTAAAATAATATATTTTTTATATAAACCCAATGACCCCAAAAGTTGTTGGTTGGATACTGAAGAGTTTGGAATACAACTCCCTAGTTTTTTCTTTGAGAAGATAATGTTATTTACATAGCCAAAATGCATCCAAAATAGTACTTTTAAATCTATATACTAAGACCACTCTCCCTCATGGCCTATGAATACATACCTGGGGAACTGAATTTCCATGTTTTTGAAAGGGATTGAAATTCAATAATTTTTTAATTCTTTGTCCTCATTGAGAGATCAAAGTATTATATTTAAATATATTGAATAATTTTTCTTTGTTATATGGTGATCAAAAGCTTTGGAGAGCATTATGAGGGGGATATAAACTTGGATAATGAGTTTGGGTACATTTATTTATATATTTTTATGAATTTTTAGGTTATAATTTATTAATATTAGAATTTTTTATTTTAAATTTATGTTTTAGTAAGATTTAATTATACACATATCATTACCTAAACAAACATATTGATATTTTAAATGTATACCATGCATTTTGTTTTTGACTTAATGATACAAGTTAAATTTGGTTTCTTCATAATAAGAGGTCCTAATGTTATTTGGAACCTGTCATTCTATTACTGTGATCCAAATCATGACTTCAAGATTGTTATTTCATGTTCTTTTTTCAAATTGTGTCATTATAAATATCTAATGGATAGTCATGATCATGTTCCTCCTCCAAAAAATAATTATATCAAACAGAATATTTATTTTAGAATCGCAGACTCAATAAGATATGTATAATGTTTACAAGGATCTCATTCACACTAGCCTTTACAAACCTTATTTTAATTTTTAAATTTTAATTGCATTATTTTAATACTTTTTTACCTTTAATTGTTTTCAACCAACAATTTTGATTATTTTTTGAAACTGTAAAAAATAAAAAATATTAACCATTAACACTAATTTATATATATATTTTCACATTCCCAATAAAATAAAATATAACTTAAAATCAATTATATTTATAGAAAACGATATAATTTTCATGTTTTAGGGATATTCTAGAGAAGACCAACAAGTGAATTTAAAGGAATTATTTATTATATCCTTAACCCTAAAACCTCTTATAATGGAAGATGATCTTTTTAAGTATAGGGGATGTCAATTCCCATTGGATGATACAATAAAATTTTAGATCTAATATATTAGAAACCTAATTGGAGGTTGATAATGAATAAAATAGATTATTCATAACCAATACATCTCAGCCTACTAAACTGAATAAATTAATTCAAAAAAATATAATAAGGAAATAATAAGGGGAGACCATTCCGGGATACTAGGAATGATTTAAAAAATTATGTAAAATATTATCTGACTGACCAATACATTTTTAAATACTAATACATTACTTTTACAAATGGATAATTCCTAATAATTGTAGTATAATTTATGAAACTGTTAAACGTGAACTTAAATAAACCTTTAGAGAATCTAATAATGAGGTATTGGATTCACTTTCCCCTCATTATTTTCATATATATATATATATCTAATGTGGTTATCAAGTGGTAGTGATTGTGAAAAAAATGGGGAAATATATTTAATTACACATAATGTTTTTGATCAATTTATTAATGTGTTGTGTCGGTTTTTAAATATTCACGAAAATATGGTTGTACAATAAATAAAATGTTATTACATAGTCGTTATAACATCACTGTTTGTTAACTAATATCATTATTTTCATAAATGGTGTTTTTTCCAAAATTGTATTAGCATATTTCAACGTAGAGTTATTATGTTGATGGAACTTAGATGTGAATAATGTGGTATCACCCTTACCCCATGGAATTATATGATAATAATGATAGTAGAAGAACAAAAATGGAGAAACCATCTATACATAATTAAACCAGAAGGATACAGAATATTGTGTTTAGAATCTAATGGATGATGGTTAGACATTATTTAATGGAGCTATGGAGTCATTTGATTAATTCTGTAATATTTGGGTTTAATGTTGAAAAATAATCATGTCACGAAATATCAAAAGAAATGAAATTTAAAATTACTTTATGGTAGTGAATTTTAATTTATTTACTAAACATAATACTTTTCAAATCCCAACATTAGACGTTATAGCTGACATAAGTCATTGTAGTTGTATAAATTTGAGTAGTATAAAAATAATTATAATAATTCTATAATACATTAAGACAGGTTGTAAAACACTGAAACTAGTTCATCACATCAGGCAATACCACATATGCATATGACTAGAACATTGTATTATTTATCAGAATGTCTCATGAAATTATGCCTAAAATTTAATTTCATGAAAGGGAGTGAGGATTTGGGGTACCATGTATGTTGTTGAATTTTTTGAGAAATGCAAGGATGTCATCTCTATATTGGTGCTGATATTATATGTCATAAGTGTCCAAAGGTGGATTTTGATTTAGGGTGAAATATTTTAGTCAAAATAGATTGATATAGGATGTATATGTGAGATAAAAAGAATCTAAAATATATATGACATTTGAGATTCTATGACACCACAATTAGATAAGTAAAAACCAAAATCTATTTATTTTATGATTTACTTATAGAAATTTAAATTTAATTATTTAAAAATTATAGTGAAATTATTTGTTGGAACCAAATATGGTTATATCAAAAATTTATGTATTTTAATTAATGGCACTATAAAATGAAATTTTAATATAAATCAATAAAATTACTCAACCCAATATTATTTCCCTAACACACTATTCTTCTTCTAACATATCATGTCATTTAAATTCATTCCTATATTTTATATTCATCATGTGAAAAACAATTATTCCAAGTATATGTCGCATGGGTAGGAGATAAATATAGAAATTAAAATGATATCAAAATACATAAATTATTATTCACTCAACCAAAATAATCTTATTCCTTATTAAAAGAATAGAAATATAATAAAATTATCAGTAGTATAATAGTTTCATGAAATTCTCCAAATCATCAAAATGCTAATCTTGAAATCTCAATACACACTAAATACTTTCAATAATAAACTAAATAATACATGATCATTTATCAATCCCAATTATAAATGGAATGAAATATAGTGGAAATAATATAAAGATCATGTCTTAAAGAGAAATTATAAATGAGAGTAATTCTTAATTCCTCCCACTATATGGAATCTTAGTCTTCCCAAAAGTGTAGAGGTATTTCAAAGAATTCATGTTTTTTATTTCCTCATGACAATTCCTAAAAATTAATTTTCAGTTATACAATATAAATAATTAATGTAAATCATGGTAATTTTCATTAGAAAACCTAAATTTTAAATACTACCTTGAACTAGGTACTCATCCAATGATAAATCATTTCCTGAAAATAATTCACCAGAAATTCCTTAATTATTATTGTGTCCTCTAAATCCATGACAAATCTAGAATTTAATCCCCTATACAACTCATTATTATAATGTCTACATACCTCACATAATTACATTAGTTTTTTTGTCGTTTTTGCCTCACCATTAATAAATTTAAAACGAAGCTGGCACAAAAATATTAATTCATATAAAGAAAAAACATATAACATTAAATCCAAGTAATTTTTTTACCAATGTCTACACACATGTGTTATCCTTTACTTCATTTTGTTATGTTTCACCAAGATAATGGAATGATTATAATTTTGTTAGAGTATTTGGAAAGCGTCACCATAAAATATTTACATTACTGCCTTTTTTAAATCATTTATTTTTCCAATTTGTACTCCATCATTAGTTTTGTGTGGGGGTTCTACAATGCACACATGAATGCATGACCATGCCTCATATCAGAATATCCAACTACTAATAAAAAATATTATATCAATACATCAGATTATAAAAATAAATTATTGAAAAAATTACCAGGGTTATATAAATATACTTGAGGTAGTCTGATCAGTGGGTTCCACTGGATCCCCAAGTTCTGCAGAAACATCAACTTTTACAGATAGAGTGGATCCCAATGTACTCTCCAGAGGCTCTGATTATGTTGAAGAAGGAATTACAAAAGCAATATTGTATAATTTTATAAAGAAGTAAGTAGAGGAAAAATATGATATAATGGATTTCTATTGAAAATTTTAATATGGATGAGGAGTAGGAACCATCATTGGATAAAGAAAATATAGGCGAGGAGTAACAAATGAAAATGGTGGTTTGAAAATGGGTGTCCTATGTATCCCTAATGTCTCTAATGAAACACGGGGATTAGAAGGCATGGTAGATGATATGTGAGGGGGACAGATTGGGTGGTTAGGTACGCTTGGTGTAGTGTCTATCTCTAGTACTACCCCCCCTCCCCCCTCGTATCACCATCCTGAGCATTGAAACCACTAGGATGGTTGGAGAATAACTATCACCTAGGTGGTGGATACTGATGTGAAGATAAAAAAAATTAGTGACATGAAATTACATGCTATTGAAATATATATTTGAAATAAAATATTCACAATAGACCACAAAGTTTGGATCCCCGTATCACTCATTCAGAGAATATTATATATCATCCATTTTCATCATATCTAATCAATTTTTTTCTTTAATACATTGGATGAAAAATATTTAATTAATTAACAATCCATAAGTAATGTGTAACCCAAAAAATAAAGAATATGAGATAGGACTTACATAATGAATACTAACTGTCGAACAAAATACAGGATATATAGTGATATAACAAAAACATTTTTTATTTAGTGGGACTAATATAAGAAAATAAGACATTTTTTAGAAAAATTAATATATTAAAATTACCATGATTAACATGGGAATGATATAGATTTATTTTACTTTAAATTCAAACTAATTAAATTTTTGATTAGGTCATTTGGTATATTATGGTCAATTGATTGAATAATTTTTCTATTTTTATTTATCTTAGGTCATTCATGTAATTGTTTTTCAATTTATTAGATTAATTATCTATTTTTTCTTAGGTTATTTTGTTAATATTTTCGATTTGGAAAATTTTATATTTTTGGGATTGGTTAATAATTTTAATGGTTTTTATTTTCATATAAATTACTTTAATTTCTCCAATTAAATTTATGTTTTATGAATTGACCAAAAAAATTTAGCTTGGTTAAGTAGGTTTGAATACAGTTTCATTCAATATTAGAAAATGTAACTCAAAAATACTACAAACAAAAAATATTGAAAATTCACATGATGGACTTATTGGGTAAAAAATATTTGTAATAGATATTAAATCAATTTAAATAGTACCAACCCTAATAACCCAAGTCCAAAAAACCAAAATAACAGAGAACTCATATAGATGATTCTATTTATTTCCCATCTCATATCTTTTTTTGCAATGAACTCTGAAAATTGAACTATTGGAGTATTCATAAAAAAATAAATGGATCGGGGCCAATGGGAGAAGGGATGGTGTTAAATCTGTCATCACCATCATCAAAAATATTTATTGGGATTACTTCAAAATGACACAAAATTTAGGTCCAAGATAATCTTCCACATAATTTTTTTCTCTAATGATTCCAATATAAATGTTTCATTAGTAGTAAGAGTGTGATATATGTGAATAACTCAAAATACACAATCATTAATAAATGTTCCATGCCTCATCATCAAATCAAACCACTTTCATTTCATTACAGTGACTCGACCATCAGAGAAATAATCAAAGGTTTTTATTTTCCCAATGACTCTATAATAAGATACGTTTTCAAATTGAGGACTACTATCTGCTACACTAGAATAACAGTATGTTTTTAAAGTTACCATAACACTATCATGTTGTGTTCCCTTGTTCATTTCTCATTCAGTGATAATAAAACAATACATATTTATCATAATTTATTATCATTCATGGACCATATAATTTGTACAAAAATCCAGTGTTTTCATTTTATTAGAGAGATAGTCAACATTGAAAGCACAATACGAAAAATATAAATTAATATTTAATTAAAACAATATTTTATTTATTTATTACAATAATGTTTCTACCTTCAATTTCAACCAAGAAGAAAAATATTTTCTATGAAATGTTTCTCTCATTATCAAATTGAAAGAATGATTCTTTTAATTTATCATTTTGTATGTTACCTGCTGAAAAAATTAATATAGATTAACAGCTATGTAAAATTACATCAGTTGAGATAATATATACATGTTTAACTTACTCAATGATGTCATCTAACAAATCACAATTAAACAATACTGTGTGATGTTCCATATCCCCACCCATAAAGGTTTAATATGGTCAATATATATGATCTTGAAATTCATCCTATATGGTGATGTGAAGGAAAAAAATGGGAACAATTTTTCATATTGTACTTCTTCATTTCTCACTAGTTTGTTTTTCCTCATAAACAAATCAACCAAATACATTGAGCAGAAATACTTACATTCTTGAGACATGTAACCTTTCAAGATAGAACATTCAAGATTATTTTTTTTTCACAAGATAATAATTCAATGTGTACATATTTCTTTTACATGGTTTCATCCAATAAAAAAAATCATGTCATTTGATAATTATTTTAGTTTGAATATGTATAGTTAGATGAAACATGCATATAAAAAATGATGGAGGAAATATTGTCTCTAATATGCAATAAATTAATGGTGTGTATGCCCATAGTTTTTAAAATAAATAATTAGACACCTTCTTAGCCCAAATATATCTAAAATATGTCTCAAAATAATAACTAACACTCTTATTTTATTATATGTAAGATGATTGATTTTTATTATAATCAACTCATATAGAATGATGTGATAATGATGACAATTCTAATATTTAAGCTTCAAATATCTTTTATTTACCCATTTTGAAATGTTTCTTGAATATACATCATGGAAATAAATAATATCTAATAATTATAGTAATTTACTATTTCTTTTAGGTTTCATAACCTAAGAATCACACAGAACATTCCAATTATTTTGACTAATACTCATAGGATACATCTCTGGTCTGATTTCCCAAACCACCAAGTCACCCCAATATCAAAAATTATATTTTTTATTTCTCTTGAAATTTATAATAAGTGAAAGAATCATTTAAAAAAATTCAATGTGCACTATGTCTAATAAATTTCTTAATAAATTGGTCAAAAAATAAGGAAATTCAATGAAAATAATTATCTTCTCCAAATTATAACTAGTTTCTATGGACACATTTTTCCTCTTTCTAGAGATTACCTAATCCTTACCGAAGGAAAAATTAAAATATTTCAATTCATTACGAGGATTAGTTCTAGAAATAAATTGAGGTGGATTTTTAGCCTCCATGGTATTGTCAAACTTTTGATGATTATTACTATATGGATGATTTGATGGGATAAATTTTCAATGTCCCATAAAACTAAAAATATGGTGATATTTTGTTTTTTTGGATTTTTTATTCTTCATATAAATTGGAAATGATAGTTTTCCCTCTGTGCTCCATCCATAAATCATTTCATATGTAGTAAAATAATTTATTATCCACATAAGAGAATCATGAATCTGAAATATGTCTTTTGAATATTCATTGTATGTGGGGACACCAATGTTAAAATGTTTCTGAAACTCTTTAATTAAAGGTTACAAGTTTACAATTATATCGTTTTTATACTAAAAGGTCCAGATATGATCATAAATGTGTACGATAATCATCCATGTGTTGTGCGAAGTATGAATTTTCCAAAAAATATTAAAACCATCACATTAAAGGCTCAACCAAACATTATTCATGTAAATTATATATTTAGGACATTGGGAATCAAATGTATTCTATGAAAATTGATCTACAGGGTGAACCAAATCATCATTTTTCTTCTTTATCTTGGTATAATACAATCACATTTTTATTTATATTAAAGGCTACATGTAAATATTATGGAGTCTACGGATTAATAGAATGTTCAAAATTACTTTCTATAGAATACCATATTGTGTTTCATCAGATATTGTCCTCTCTTAGGGTGTTCAATATTTTATAAAATCATTTTGTTCAGCAGTTTCTTCCTTGAGTAAGAATAAATCATTCCAAAATGTATGAATTTAATTTTCTTGAAAATCCTTGTTTTTAAACTAACATCCCAACCATATAATGTCTTGAGGTAATATCTTCATCATCTAGAAGTAATTACAAAAAAAATACGATTTTAATTTATTTTTGTATTAAAAATCCCTTATATGGTTGTCTCATGAAATAGTCAGATTAAAAATTCTAGATATATCATTTTACCATATTTTCAATATGCTGGAGTTATGGAAACAACATTCAATTTTTTCACCCTATAAACATCATCATTCTCATTATGTGAATCATCTTTTATCCTATTTAAATCTTCATAGTTTGTCATCCTTTCCTTCTCAGGATGATGAATAAATACAATCTGATCATCTAAAAAGTTCTTCAAAGAAATCCTCGTATTTGGATAATGAAAATTTTGAGATTTTGTATTCTTGGCATTGTGATAACACACATAGTGTTTTTTTTTGAAAATCATATAATTCTATATATTAGATAACATATTCATGACTCAATAAAGATCTTCCAACATTATGATAACATGTTAAGTGCATGTGACCACTATCTGTAACATTGTTATATGAAAAATCTAAAACGATCTCCAAGTTGTTTTGAAAATCTATTGAGGTTCGATCAATTTCATATATTCATATTCTATCCATTCTCTAAAAATAATTTATATCTCATGTAAAAAAGGAATTAAATGAGATTTACGTTTAATAAAGAAATATATTTAATGAAATGATAATTATCCACATTTTATGAAACCATAATTGACACACTAGTATATTTGACAATCATAATATAAAAGACAAAAATACAATATAAATAAAAAAATGATATAAATATAAAACCATGATATTGAATTCAATTAAATCAATGAGTAATAACTATACATGATATTACAAAAAATTATGTTTATAATTGCAATTTTTTTATTTGATTCACATTTTTACTAATGTTATTCACATTCCTCAAATTCATGTATAAATTATTACTATATCTACGTAACCATCTTATTCGTAGTACATTTAATCAGTTAGGGTTGGGTATCTTTAGATCAAGTGGAAATGGTTTCATTCAATATAGTTTGTTTCAATTTTGCATAGTTTGATTCAAATTGGATTAGTTTTGTTCAAATTTGTCATATTTAATTTGGTTCAAGTCATTTCTACTTCGTTGGGTTTAGTATTCTTTTTTATGGTTCAGTTAAATTTGGTATATATTGGTTCTATTCATGTTGGGTCATTTTGGATTGGTTTAGTTCAAATATTTTCCATTCATGTGTTCTCACTATGTTAGTTTAGTTTGAATATATTATATATCATTTATATTGGTTAGTTTTGGTTTAGATATATTAACATTTTTTTTTTTAATTTTGGATTTCATCAATTAATTTTTTTATGATTCAATGAGTTCATATTGTTTGGTTTTCTTTGGGTAAGTTTAATTTTCATTTTTTTGTTTGTTTTGTGTTAAGTCAGGATAATTCAATACATTTATTCTCTTTGGTTCTATATTTTCTATTTCATTTGTATCACATATAGTCAATTATTTTTCTCCACGATTAGATTAATTTTGGTATATTTATTTTCTTTGGGTTTGATTTTTCATTTGGTGGGGGTTGGTCCATACCTATTAGGATTTTATTTATGATTTTTCATATCAGTTAATTTTTTATGATTTCCATAAAATTTCTTTTAGTTGGGTTTAATTTATTCCAGTTACTTTTATTTTAGTTTATTTTGATGCAATTTAGTGTAGTCTATTTCTACTCAAGTATACATGGGTCAAATAAAGTCATTTCAATTAAATTCATTTGGTTTTGTCAAGTTGGTTTGGTTCTGATATAGATAGTATTTTTATGTTTGGTTAGGTTTTAGTGTGTAAAGGGTTGATTGGTTCGGTTTATTTATTTTCAATATTAGTATATTTATTTTGGTACAATTTAGATTTTTTAGGGTCTAATATATTCATTTAAATTTGTTTTATTTAGTATTGAATTAGGTGTTCATGGTACATATCACTTTTGTCTAGTTTGGTTAAATTCCATTTTTTTGTTTCTGTCAGGTCATTTATAGTAAATTTTCTTCTGTTTGGTTATAAAATAATATTTATCCATTTCATCCCAGTCGATTTATGTGGATCTGAATAATGTCAAATTAGTTTAGTTTGGATTGGGTGGTAATAAATTATTTCCATTCCGATAGGTTTGGATTCCATATTTTTAGTTTCCATTAGTTAAGTGTAGTTTGGTTCCAATTAATTTAGTTTGATTTATTTCAATAAACCATGATCACATTCATGAATTTGAGAAAAGAAAATCAGTAAATACCATATTTAAATTATCTCATGTAAAATCATATATCATGATAGCTTTATGAAATTCACAATGTGATACTGTTATCTAATATCCCCTCAAAACTTATACTCGTATTAATGATTCCTCTAAATAATTTTACCTAACAACCCTTGAAAACCAAACAACCTAGCATCAAAGGGTATGATCTATACCTATAAAATAATTTATCCTAAATCACATAGTGTATGTAATATATACATAATCTAAATCAGGAACCAACTTTGTTAAAAAACAATATGATATGTCACCTCAAGGTTAAGAAACCCATTCCCTAAGTATATAAAATAGATTTTTAGAATTTTAAATTAACCTATGAAATCACGCCATTATATAAAAAATAAAATACATGAAAAATCATTAGAATGATACATATCACATCTAAAATGTTACTACTCACCAAAATAAAATATAAATATATTATGGAAAATAACTATAATAACAAGAATTAAAAATGGGGGCATCAATGTGGGATGCATAATAAAAACATAAATTTCACAAAAATAATGACTGAAATTATCCATTAAACGAGACCAACAAATAAAATAACAAAATAAATGAAATACCTTAATCAAATAAGAAAATGGGATGTCAAAGAAGACCCAAACTAAAAAATATATATCTTTATTATATCTCTCAATCACAAGTTCCTAAACTCTACTCATATCATCTCACTAACACAATATATATTAGACTCCATTAATCTAAATACCCATTATTGTAGTCAGAGTAAGACCATTAACCAAGAAATCTTGGAAAAATATTGTGATATCATTATTGTAATCCTAACTATATCTTTTCTTAAATAAACAACAGATAAAATCTGGTGAAAATACATTAGGGGAATACAAAATGATGGATACAGGACTCACCAAAAAGACATGAACCGAATATAAAAAATCCGAAATCAAACCACATTATCAAAATATATTAAATTCTCTCAGTAAAAAGATTTTTTCATAACCAAATATTAAAAAAATAGATGGTTGAAATAATACGTGAATGATTTAGAACCCATTGATTTAATATTTCAGAAGAAGAAAATTAAATCGATAAGATATGAGAGATCCTTGAATGTACATTTGGGAAGGTAGTAGAACATAGCTTCTATTTGGGCTCTGACACATGATTATAATGGGATAAGAGTATAGGAGGGGTACTGATACTGTAATATTTCGGGTAATCTATGATAAATGTTTTTTAAGACCATTATTATAGAGAATTTATAACATTGGTTATTTAAAATCTCTGTTTTAACTTCATCTCATTAACCCTATACCAATAGAACCATTAGTATATCCATAATCCATACCGATAGTTTTTATTAAATAATTAGTATAACTTCTTCACATGAAGCCTACACCAATGGGTATTCCAAACCATTTTTTAATAGACCTGACTGCGTTTTTCAAGTGTCGGTGCCTTATTTAATTACATTGGAATATAAAAAAGGAATAATTATCCTGAAGGAATGATTATTTTAGTCGCATTGGAAACAAGATACATTTATATGTTCAGTATTGCAAAATGAAACTAAAAACAATATAGAAATTCCTTCAACAACATCCATAACTCTTATGTTATTTCTGCATGACATTCATTATAAAAATATTCATATCCTGAGAAAATGAAACATAAGAAAGGGGTTTATTAAAGTTCACAGTAAGGATAAGAAATATAGAATAATAAATCATAAATATAAAAATTATGCAAGTTAAATAACTAAAAATCCATGCCCTTAACAATAAAACTGAACACATTATGACAGGAATAAGAGATTAATACATAATGTTATAGAAAAAAATAATCATGCGTATTATACTAGTCAAATACAAACATGAAACATCACTATTAGTTTAATAATGAGTTAATTTCTAATGTGGGACATTATAAACATACCGTCAAGGCCTCGTTCTAAGACCATAAAAAATCAATTTTCAGGGCCTTGTGCCAAGAACCTAGTTTGCCTCATGGGACCTACCGATGCACCGTGGGGCTAGAGCTGGCCCCACCGAACACTTTCTATGTCCAATTAATTTTTTATATGAATATGGTGAAACATAAACAATATATACATTTATATTGAAACTAATATATGAAGTGTAAATAACATTCCTGGAACATCAAGCACAAACCCTAACCATTAAGAGTAAATTGTTGAATGGTTTTATGATAGAACATCTGCATCTATACTAATCATAAAACATTAAATTAAATATGGTAGATGATATAATATAATTTTAATCCCAATAATATATAATAATCAACAATATTTTTGAAATTGATAAAGATACACTTATAGAATCAACGAGTAATTCTAGAGATAAATACTCTTTTACTTTAAAAGAAAACTTTTTTGGAAAAAATATTTGTATAAACCAAAATATATGTAAGATTTTATTTTCATAATAAATTGAGTGAATTTACAAAAGATAATTATTTCCAAAAATAGAATAAATAGTTTCCATGAAAATAGGTAAGAATTTGAGAAATTCCATTGAAACGAGATTGTTTATCGGGAATGATTTTTGAAAGATCCTTTTAAAAATATATATCCATATAAATTAATGTATGATTCTGATTGGAACACATATATAAAAAATTCACTAATAAATTATGAGTATTAAATAAGAATGAATAAAAATTTAAATTTGTTAAGTAGATAGTAATTGTAACTCGAATGAAAATGGAGATTCGGGTGGAAACCCCTTACCTTAAGTATGAATGTTCACTTATTGACATTATGGTATTGGAATATGAAATTAGACTCATTAATAACATAATTGTGAACCCATTATAAATGTATTTATTTTATATTAATTTAATGAGTTCATTTATTCCTTTATTGATATGTTATAATATTAAATTCCACCATTTTGGAGTGTTTGTTTTCTTGATTTTTTTAATCGGTTCACTTGTTTTTATTTAATCGTGTTCGTGGGGAATGGATGTAAATCATAATAAATGAATTTGAAAATTATTTATGAATAGAAATAGTTTTTAAATTTAATTTATTTCATTTTCTTTATATGTAATTAGGATGAATCATTATTTGAAGTATTAATGACAATCACATAGATTATTTTAGAGGTATTTTGGTTATTAGGAACTAGTTTGGTCATATGATTTAATATTATGTACATATAATGGTTCCTGAATATTATATAGGTTATAATACAAATATTATATCCTGTTTAAGCCATAAAAACGGTTTCATGACCAGTATTGTAGGGTAAATTGAAGAATAAAACTTCTTCATCCATGAAGGTTGTAATTTGGCATCTCACGGACGATGATTTCATTTATAAAATAAAAGAGGGAGAGTAATAATATTGATGATGGTTCCTCCATTCACATGATATAATTCCATTATATAAATGATACCAGATTTATTATGGTCATTTGGATATAGGAGGATAGGAGAGGATAACAATATAAAGGAACTTGAAATGAAATTGAAATAAATATAATTTGAATTTACCTCTTGAATCCACCGCTTTGAGAATCTATTTATGTGAAGGGATTTTTGTATTTTGGAAATACCAAGAGCTCTTGGATGTGGGTATTGACTAGGTAAGGGTATTTAGGTATAAATATTTGGAGCTTCATGGATTAGAGGATTGTAGAAAATAGGGAGTTAGGGGGGTTTATAGTGGAGGAGAGGAGTGTTTCCCCATCATTTAACTCTTTTTTTACTTTTTCTCTCAAGAAAAAAATATCGTAGATTCATGTGACCCATAATATATATAAGTTAATGTGAGTTTTAACCTAGTGGTATTACATAAACCTTATATCACATATGACCCAATAAATCATGTATTTAGCATTTATCATAAATTGTCGTATTTTACTATTCACCCAAAATTCATGTATTTTGGAAAAATACCAAGAATTCACATTAATTATTTTTATACATGTACAATTCAAAAATGAACTCCATTTTTTTAAAATAATATTATAAATTTGATTAATTGAAATTGTATGTGAAACCATTTTTTATTCGACAAACAACTGTTTTAAAATAATAATATGTTTGTATCACTTTGAAAAATTTATCAAGATCTTATTATCTTTTAACCTTATGAAAATGAAATAGTAATTTATCTACCATTCATAAGGGCCTTATTACTATTCATAATGGTATTTTACTATTCACAAAAAATTATTTTTGTCTTATCTCAATATAAATATCTTACTAATCGCAACTATTAATGTCAGTTTTTTGAAATTCAAAACACATAGGTGGGAAATTTTGTTTACTGGCTAGGTTATAAAAAATTGGTGTTTTTAGATACTCAGTGTTTCATGAATTACATTTATTTAAAAAATCTTTCGGTTTTTCAATTTTTATATCCATATTCTATACCAATGGTTTTAATGAAAGTATTGGTATTCATTATTCCCAATCATTGTATACCAATGGTTTTATGAAACTATTGGTGTAGAATTCAGTTAATGACCTATACCAATGGTTTTAATAAACCATTCATATATGTCCACTGGTATAACCTATTTTTTCTACTAGTTTAATAAATTTTATTCATGAACAACATGACTTACCGTTAAATATATTTAATAAATAAAGAATATGAATTATCAATATTCCTCTAGTAAATCAAATAACATTGAAAGTAAAAAAACTGAGTGTATAAATGATATATGGTTTAAGTATTATGATTATCCATGATAAATCATATGAATATTTAAGATAATTTCAATGTCCAATGAATATTAGAAAGTGAGTAATTCAATGGAAAGATAATGACTACAAAAAAATCAGGGAAGTGAATTTCAATACTATCCTTAGTCAAATTAATTAAAAACCATCTAGAGGAATAATAATAATGATACAACTATAACATATCCCTAGTGGAATATATTTAAAATAAATGGTTTTTTTCATTGATGAATAAAAATACCATAATTTGATCTTTAAAAAACATTATTGAGGAAAATATTCAATTCATTTTTAAATTAACCATTTAAAACTAAAAGGGGACGATTTTTTTAAATAATCATTCAGTCATATAAAGGAGGATTTGAAACACTAAGTGGTCATGATAGAAGGAAATTTGGTACGTGTTGTACATGTTAAATGATAGAATCTTTTTTACATTCCCTTTAAAAGAAAAATGGACCTTTTTTGGAATATGATATGAAGATTACATCGAATTTTTTTTAAATGTCAAACATTGGAAAAAGTCTTTAATACATAATTCTATGAATTTTAGAACATTTTTTAAACAAAATATAAAAACATTTAATTTCAAAAAAGAATACTTTTGACCGAAGAGAGAAATGAAGTCGGATTTTATTAAAAGAATTTTTTCAATAATTTTATATAATAAATAATGAAAAAATGTATTATTACATGAAAAAATAATTAATAATCATAATAAAATTAATTTTTTGGTGTTTAATCCACTGATAAAATAATATCATTCAATGGGTATTCAAGCATAAACAATAAATATTAAAATGAGAATGCTAACTAAACACTTAGAATTATCATAACATCAAATTAAGAATTAATCAATGAATCAATTATGTGTCTCAAATTCAAATCCACATAAACAAATTGAAAAAAACCACACTATAAAAAAATTCCTGACACAAATCATCTTATAATATCTATGACAATGAAGAGGTAATATACCCTAATTAAAATAAATTGAGTTAGGAAATTAATTACCACTTGGTGATTTTAATGTAAAATACCCAAGGATAAATAATTAAAATTGAAACATAAAATACTATTAATTATTAATTATTCATGATTTTACATATAAAAGAGGTGTTATAAACACTATAAAATATAAATTAGGTTCATAACATTACAACATGCTTCAATGAAGAGAAATTGATATGAAGTCCTTTTTATCATGCTTAATTTTGGGTGAACATAATATAACCTATATAATAATTTTTTCAAGCATATTAATAATTTATTATAAAATGATTTTATATTTATAATATCATATATGATCCTATTATAATATTTTTTCACTTTATTATTAATAATATTTCATTATTTTCATTAATTTTTGTGTTAATTGGTTTGTCTTATCAAGCATGTTTTTTCATAAAAGTTTAAATTCATGAACATATTATATAGTAAAATCATATAAAATGATATATAAATTTTATAAATATAAATTTTAAAATCTATACTTCCTTATAATAATTATTAAAATTAAAAATGTAGAATAGAACACTTCGCATTATGTGGATGGTAGGTTGTATAAATGCATAAGCGATGTTATCATTTCCTTAAAAAGTGAAATGATAAAAAGTTATGTGTTAGATTAATTTTATGAAATAAATATCATGTCATATATATCAAATATATTCATTAAATGCATCTTTATTAAATTCATTGTAAAGACAATGTGATAATCGAATCACATCTCTTTATAACGTTATGGCCAATTGTACAAACGAGTGACATTACTATAATTTTAAATGGAATGGAACATAAGAAGTTTGTTGACACTACATGGTAAAGAAACAAAAAATATTATAAAGAAAACCTATAGATATTTCAAATCCCAAATCAAGATTCAAAGAGTAAAAAGGAAAATCTACAATACTCCCAAAGCGCTTCGCGATATAGTAGCTTCACGGATCTGTGCGGCCGATCTGCACGGTCGAGCTCCATGTTAGATGGTATGTGTGAGTATGATATTCTCTATAATACAAAATTTAGGATCGAATATGTACAATAAGATACAAATACAAGAGGGGGGTGAATTGTATACTTTAAAAATTCCTTAAAGAAATTTTGTATAACCAAAATTCACAACACCTCTATGTTCTAATAACTTGCTTGATTCCAGAAAAGTGATTCTGGAAATGTAACTTAACTAAAGTTTACACCAACTATGATTCTACCTTAAAGTGTATAGAATCTTTTAAAATCAATGTACAAGTTTACAGAAGTATATTAAAGTTATACTTTCCTTAACAACAACAATACACAGCGAAAAACAATGTAGTAACACTACAAGTAACAAGTAGAAACTCTTTTAACCCTAAGAAGAGGGTATCCAACAACCCTGGATTAGAGGTCCCTTGATTTATACTTTCAAGAAAGTATATCTTACCCAAACCCAGGAAAGAACTCAATCCGAATATCAGTATCTGTCTTTCTATCCCAGCATACCCTCGATTTGTAAGGAAATTGGCACCTCTGACTTCACAACCCGAAGTCTCTGATTTTAAGGAAACTCTACACTAAGAAAATCTTCTTGACGCAATGATTGAACAAGTTGTTCAAACTTTTTTCATGAAGCATGAGAGTTTATAAAAGCCCCTCTCTCTCTCTCTATAAATCACTTAAACAGCATGTAAGTGCACTTATCAACGTTCTGTTTAAAATTTTGAGCTCTTTCAAATGAGCCCCTATTTATAGGCATGGCTTCAACGGTCGGCTCCCTCCTCTAATGGTCATATTTTTTAATGAATTTTGGAGGGACATGTACACTTTTAACTTAAACAATGATTAGTGAGTAACTGAATGCATGAAATTGTATTATAACTAAATAGGTGTAAGCATAACCAAAATCTAATATTCAGAATGTAGGTAAATATGAATGTTTGTAATTTAACCAAAAATGAATTCGGAGTCTATAGTACAATGATATTCGGATTCTATGTTCTAGGAATTCAAAACCTGAATTCTATAAAAGTACGGAGTCGGAATTTCAAGGAAATTCGGAATCTGGATTCATAAGAATTCAAAACCTGAACATATAAAGGTCGGAGTCAGAGTTCATTAGAATTTGGAGTCCTAACCCATTAGAGTTCAGAGTATGAATTTCAAATAACTCAGAGTCAGAACATAGAGATGTTCATAACCAGAATTCATATTCAGAATTCAGAGTCAGAATTTAGAATGTTTGTATCCAGAATTCGTATTCAGAATTCGGTGTCAGAACTAAGAAAGATCGTAACCAGAATTCTGATTCAAAATTCAAGTTCAGAACTCAGAACGTTTGTATACAGAATTCATATTACGAATTCGATGTCATAACTCAGAAATTTCGTAACCACAATTATGATTTAGAATTTGAAGTCAGAACTGAGAATGTCAGTATCCATAATTCTGATTCAGAATTCGGAATCAAAACTCAGAAAGTTCGTAACCATAATTTTACGAATTCAGATCCTAGAACAGAATGCTTCATATCTAAGTATTTATAGGATTCTGAGGATTTGGTCTCAATCCGAATTTTATAATTAGGAAAAATTAGGATATGGACAATAAAATAAGTTATGGAAAAATTTCCTTGGTAATAATTTATTTTCCTTGATATAAGGTGTTTGTGATTTTCAAAACAAGAGAAATGGTAAAGTCATAAGGAATGTCTTAATGACTTAACAATATCCCCCTTGAAAAAAGTAATTGAAAATTCATAAGGAAAACCTTATTGACTCAACAATATACCCCTTTTTGGAAAGCACAAACATCCTTACGAAAAAGAGTATAAGGACTTAGAAAATATTTTACTACACTTTGGAAATAAAACATACCTCCCTTTGTTCATAGACAATGGTGAATACGACTAACTCCCCCTTATTCTTTGGAACACCATGGATCGTATTATATATTTCCAGAATGATAATTTTCATTTGAATGTGGAAATTTTCCTAATGATAACTCCCCTTAGATAAACTCCCCCTTATATATGGATAATTCTTCTTTACTTAGAAATCTTTTTCTTTCTCCCCTTTAGAATTCTTTTTCCTTCTCCCCCTTTGTGATTTTCAAAAAGAGTTTGAGGGAATGGAAAAAAAATATGGTACCTGAAATATTAGTACAGACATATAAAAAAATGAGCAACCATAATTTAATTTTGATTGGAATAATTATTACAAGGAAGAAAAATAGATACAACAAAAGATCAGATTTGTGTCTATTTTGATTCTTTTTTCACTAGGCATCAACTTCTTCACAATTATCTTCAGCTTTTTCAGTTCATTGTGATCCACCTCTTATTTCTTTTCTAGGTCTGTGATCCTATCCTCTAGAGCCTTCATGGCCTCTACCTGAGCCTGTAGCAAGTCATATTAATTCACAAGCTCTTCTTCCATCTTGATCCGAAGATCTTTTTCTATTTTCCAGCTTTGGACAAAAAAAACTCAGCTTCCCATTCCAGTCTTTCACCTCTTGAATCTGAGTATTTTGTTCTAGAGTCATCTTTTACTTAATGTTATTTTTAAGATCCTTGGTTTTGGTAACTTTGGTATCAGAGGCATCCTTGAAATCTTCTTGAATTAGATCAAGCTCTTCCAGATCTACAATAATTTTATTATACCATCTGGTCATTTTCTTGCAAGATTTTATGTGAACTTTATAGTTGATCAGGAAATTTTTTTGATCAGCCCCAGTCATAACACATCTATCCATCACTATGGATACATAGTCTGACTTTTGATTCACTCTATGATTAAGCATCTAGAATCTAGAATCAATTACTAGAAAGATAAAAATGGTATCCACCATCTTTTTCTAAGACTGAACAAAAAAATCATGTCCTAAGGCTGATGAATCTGAATCAGACATTTTACTTGAAGATGGTTTTTTCTCTAACTCTACCAGCTTCCTCTTAGAGGGTCATCCAACTTCCTTCTTCCTCAAGATTTCTTTTTTTTTTGTGGTATCATCAACCACTTTTTTACCCTTATCAATTCTTGGTATGGCTTCCTCATCAGGGGATTCATGCTCACTCTCATACAACTGTAAAATTTTATCTTCATCAACTTTTTCTTTCTCATCTCTAGCCTCAATGTCTTCAGGATGAAAAAATTAATAATTATGACTCTCTTCCTCTAACAACTTATTCACTTACTCTTATTCACCCTTCCCATCAGCTGAAGGAGTAGTAATTTTTGAGGATCCGTCTTGAGAAGTCCAGATTGACAACTTTTCAGAAGCACTTTCCTTTTCCTTAAAGTCTTTTACTTGCTTTATCAGATTAGCTATCTATTCAAAGCATTGATATTCCATAACTTCTTCCAGAGTACCCTTCCCAACTTCCTTCTCTTCAGATTTTTCTGAGTACATCAACTTCTTTACCAAAGTCTCAGGTAATTATTCTACTAAAAAAGATTCTGGTACGGGAGTTTGTTCGGATGCAACTTCAGTATCCCTTAGAAGGTATTGATAAATTTCAGCCTCAGGCATATTTTTTAAGCTTCTTTTACTTGGCTTGCTTTTATAGTTCATCAGCTGCATTTTCTTTTATATCTTTGGCCTCTACAGGTTCCAAGACAAACTGTGGCTCCCCTTCTTTCATGTTTTTCTTATCCTCCCTCCATTTTTCTACCACCTCATCTAGATAGGCTTTCTACTTTTTTGGATTTGAGGTGCAGATTGAGATTCTTCGGCCTTGGGGGATTTTTCTTTTACTTCCACTTCCTTTAATTTCCTCTTCTTTCCATCTTTATTTGAAGGTTCGCCTTCTTCTAAATGTTTTCGTAAAGGCCTCTTCCTCGTCCTTAGGTAAGTCATAAAACTCATTTGACTCCTTATAAAAAACCCACTTTCATCCTCTTGAGGGTATCATCACTGAAAATCATTACCTTGCAATTCCTCGGCATGGAACTGCAGGGGACCTTGAAAGACTCAAGACACTGAACAATGAGCTTGGAGAGAATGGGATGATACATAATAATCTATGCTCTCCAATTCCCAATATTGATATTCTCAATCGTAATGAGAATATAATTCATGAGGTTGACCTTTTTTAGGTTTACCAAAAAATCCAAGATGTACATATCACATTTCTTTAGGGTTTCCTTGTCACCCTTACTCGGCACGATAAGGTCCTAGATCCAAAACTGTAGAATCCAATTTTTGGTAAATATATGGGCAATCGTTGCTGTCTTTACATTAGTAACACCAAGACATTCCATAGACTTCACCTTGATGAAACTTCCATCAACATCTGGGAGTTTGTGAGAGAACAATTAGGCTTCTCTTTCATATGATAGCCCCACCAAGCTTGCATCCTTTGTTTAAGAGAGCTTATATGTATTCCCATAACTCTTGAAAGAAAACATTTCTCTACCTTCTTCCTTAAAGAAGCAAGCTAATTAATAAAATTATTTGAGTAGATCCGGATAGACAACATCCTGAGATCCTATATTTGAAATATCTACACTTTCCCAACCATTGAGCTTGATGTTATAGGAGATAATAGAGTCATATTTGTTGAAAACTTTTGGGTGTACCAACCTCTCCCTGTATATTTGACACTCCAAAATCGGCTTGACAGTAGACATATCTTGAGAGGGAACTTATGCAGACATTCAGACATGAGAAACTTTTCAAAGTTCGGAATGAACTTTTGTAGAAGAGCAGAGCTTCGACATGCGCAAGCTTTTAAAACTGATGTGGGACAACCATCGGGGGTCCCCTTTATATAGGTGTTGAAGCGATGGTTGAAAATCACATTTGAATCCAATGGCTGGGAATTCTTAAAATCTAATCTAACGGTTGACATGATAGCCGTATGGAAAATTTTGTTTGAATCTGGTATTTTGAGGTTTTAAAAGGAAAACATTCAGATTTTAAGGAAATTAGAATCCATGAAATTTTTAAAATAAAAAGAGATTAACAATAAGTAAAAGGTAATTACAAAAAACTCCAGAAAGAATCATACCATTCGGATTGTGAGGAGAATTATCCGTATTGAGGAAAATTCTTCTTGAAAGACTTTAGATTAAATAAAACTTGAGTACGAAAAATAAATTGAGTACACATATCTTCATTACAAAAATCATCATTATGAAAAACTCCAGTATGAAAATCATTAGCACGAAAAACTTCTGTACCAAAATTTTCAGTACAAAAAACTGCAGTACAAAAATCTTCAGTACGAAAATCTTTAGTATGAAATACTTCAGTACGAAAATCATCATTACAAAAATCTTCATTACGAAAATCATGAAAAACATAATTACAAAAAACCTGAAAAACTTTATTATGAAAATCATGAAAAACTTCATTACGAAAAACATGAAAAAATTCATTACGAAAAACATGAAAAACATCATTAGGAAAAACATGAAAAACTTCAATAAGAAAAACATGAAAAACTTTATTACGAAAAAAATGAAAAAAATCATTATGAAAAACATGAAAAACTTCATTACTAAAAACATGAAAAATTTCATTACAAAAAACATGAAAAACTTTATTACAAAAAACATGAAATACTTCATTATGAAAAAAATGAAAAACTTCATTACAAAAATCATGAAAAAATTCATTACGAAAAACATGAAAAACTTCATTAGGAAAAACATGTAAAACTTCAATAAGAAAAACATGAAAAAAATTATTACGAAAAACATGAAAAAAAATCATTATGCAAAACATGAAAAACTTCATTACGAAAAACATGAAAAAATTCATTACGAAAAACATGAAAAACTTTATTACGAAAAACATAAAATACTTCATTATGAAAAACATGAAAAACTTCATTACAAAAATCATGAAAAACTTCATTACAAAAAAATGAAAGACTTCATTACGAAAAACATGAAAATTTTCATTAGGAAAAACATGAAAAACTTCATTATAAAAAAAATTAAAAACTTCATTAAGAAAAACATGAAAAACATCATTACGACAAACATGAAAACATCATTATGAAAAACATGAAAAACGTCATTATGAAAAACATGAAAAACATCATTAAGAAAAACAAGAAAAATTTATTTACGAAAAACATGAAAACATTTATTATGAAAAACATGAAAAACTTCATTAAAAAATCTTGAAAAACTTCATTACGAAAAGCATTTAAAACATCATTACCAAAAACATGAAAAATTTCAATACGAAATATATGAAAATCTTCATTGCAAATGTACCCCCCTATGGAAAAGAGTTTATTACTGTAAAGAGATTTGTTCAATAGGAAATAATTGAGGAGGATTACCATATGGTTATCCATCCTATCTTGTTTTTAATGTATTCAAATCTATCGGAAGATAAATATTTTGTGAAAATATCAGCATGTTGATCTTGCATTCCGATAAATTGAATAACGATATCTCATTTTTGTGTTTGATCCCTAAAAATGTGATGCCTAATATCTATGTGCTTTGCACAAGAGTGATGTGCAGGGTAAGGTTACAGTGTCTGTACATTCTATGCCACAACCAAGAATGATCTTCCACTGCACTAAGGCAAGGTAAGTCTTGGTTCCTAAGGTCTTTTATGTTTAGTGTGTAAATATTCTCTTTCCTATTGGAAGAAAGAATAAACTCTTCCTTGGAATTGTGTACTATGTACTTTTCATTCCTAAAATTCACAAGGTAGCCTTTATCACATGATTGAATTATTCTAATAAGGTTATTCTTAAAGCCCTTATAAAATAAAACATTTGAAATCAATGTTTTTTTCAAGAAGAAAAATGTTACCTATACCAATAATTTCTCCCTGAACATTTTATCTGAAAGTTTCTTTTACTACTTTTGTCTTGATAATCTTTTCAAAAAAAATTTTGTTACCAGTCATATGTCTAGAACATCCACTATCCATATACCATGTATTTCTATTGGTACCTTCTTTATCTTCTTAAAAATAAGAAAGTTAGACTTTCAGAATCCAAAATTTCTTGGATCTAGAATTGTTAGAAAACAAAATTTTGGGTATCCAAATTTGATTAGAAAAATAATTTGTATAAAACCCAAGAGATTTTACTTTATTCAAGGAGAAATTTTTCATCCAACTGCCACCACTTTGACCTTTAGTAAAAAAAGGGGCTCTAGAAGGAACAAAATAGTTGTTTTTGAAAACAGGTTTTTGATGAGTATAACATACTTTAGTAGTGTTTCCTTAAGTTTTAATTTGAGAATACATCTTCTCAAAATTTTCCTTCCAATTGGTAAAGTTTGCAAGAAGCTTCTTAATAGAAAATATTTCGGATTTTAGTCTGATGACTAAATTTCTGTTGTAGAGACCCGAAGCTTAACGTACATGGACATTACATTACTTTTTCAGAATATGTTGTACATAACAAAAACACACACACAAGGATTGTAATAGTTTAGTTTCTTTGGAAACTCGGAATATAATCTTCTAATCATGGTGAAAGATCTTCAACATCTCCCATAAATATCTTCTTTTTTTACCTAAAACCTTTCTTTATATCCTGGGGAAAAGAAAACATAAAAGGGTGAGCTCAAATGCTCACTCAAGGTAAACAAAAGAAATATCAATCACATCATATTCATAAGAACATAACATTTTGGAAATCATAACCTGCAAAAGAGATCATAATATCATAACATGGGATAAATCATAATAGTGAAATGTAATCACAATAATCATAACATAAAACATGAAACTTTGTGGAATACACACATAATAATAGATAATCATTTCTTATTAGTCAAGACTCATTTCCAAGACTATCTTAATGGACAAAGTTTATTTCTGAACCGAGTTCAATCCTCGTTTCCGTCCTGTTTCACTGAACCGGTTTAACCTGTCATTCCAGCCATGTCTATCTCATGAGATATAAAATATTTACCCAATTCATTGGAGTGAGATATAGGTCCCACCCATCTCATAATGATACCATTCTTATGTGTGCCACAAAATCAAAAAAATTCAGACATCATTTCATAACCCATGTAATAAAAATGGGAATCTTAAAATTTGTGACATCATAAAACAATTCATATAAGATAAAGGAATACATAAAAATATTTCCATCACAACATAATCAAATCCATGTAATAATAGGGACATAAATAGAACCCTATATTATCTTAGATGGTAAATAATTTTGATAAAACTCTTGATCTCCATTCTTGAGGAAAATATCCTTTCTACTTCAAAAAATTTTTCATTTCTTAACATGACATACAATTTTAAACTAAAAGCTGTTTATTAAAATAAACTTGAAAACTTGTAAAGGAATATTCTTTGAAATAATGTTTTAAAAATCCATTCATGCCGTATAAGTTAAAAAAACATTCTTCTCATACTTTTGTCAGAAAAGTCAAAAAGTACCTCGTATGAAAAATGACAAAAGATTCCTTTCATATCGTTTACTAAAAAACTAACCGAAGGGTAAAATTGGATTGAAACAATTGTAGGTGGATGGAAATAATATTACATATGTATGTGAATGATAAAATACACCCCAGTAAATTTCAAAGTATAAACAATCTCGGATAAAAATGAGATTGTGATATTTTCCTTTACCTTAGGTCGGATTTACTTCGTAAGTGTCTGAACCTCATGTATAATGATTTAAATAATGTTATTGACTTATTCCTGAATCATACTCATTGTTATGATATCATATATGGTTCACTTATGACTTTATTTTACCCGTTCTTTTGTAAATTCCATGTTAAAGAGCGTTTTGGGTAAAATCGATTCATTTGTCGTCCGTGTTTTGACTTATAAATATTTATATGATTACTTAGATCATGATTACATAATTCCAGAATATAAAACATGCTTTATATATAATATATATTCAGAATATACTTATATAAAATGGATCAGTAAATGGAAAGAAATACACTGTTCATGGAGACGATAGGTCGTACGTACGCATGAACGCTGTTTTCGTTTCCTTATTGAGTTGAATGGAATGAAGTAGTTGAAATAAATATATATACACATAAATCCAGTATCATTATTATGTCATATATTTCATGATTAATAATTATATATACTTTATAATCATTCATGAATGGTTAACGTGGAGAATTAATCTCATCGCGTTGTGGAGACGATAGTCCATACGTACGCACGAGCGATGATATCGTTCTCATGATCGTGGAATTGTATTGGAGTGTATTTATACTATTTCAGAATCAATATCACTTTACAATAATCATATATTGTTATTATTTACACCATTATACCCATCCAAGTAAGGTGGTGGTGGAAAATAGATTACACCATGTCGTGGAGACGGTATTCCGTACATACGCACGCGCGGTGATTTCATTTTCAGTAGGATGGATAGATGGTGAAATATGGTTGTTTCGTAGTTATAATAACATATCAGTATATTAGTGATACTGATGTTATTACTTCATAATTAAACAACCTAAGAAGAAGAAATGGAAGAAGAAATAAAGTTCAAAGAATCGGTAACGGACATTACCTCTTCTTTGAAGCGCCTCTTTGAGTCCTCTTCTTAGGGCACTTAAATTGGTCTTTGAAGAAGACCAAGACCTCTAGGATGTTTCTAGGGAAGTGGAGAATAGAATTTTTCAGGGTTTGGCAGATCTTGAAGGCTCAAAGTGGTGTGAGGAAGAGAGGGTGGAGGTTCCCTTTTATAAGGGAGGAGAGGGGCACCTTCGGAATAACTAAGAATATTATTTTATTATAAGACAAATTCGGTTTTAAATAGATCAAAATTGATTTATTTCGAAGATAAGGTGGGGATGAGTCGCAATCCTCTCATCAAATAGAATTTAGACAAGTTTAGGTTCCTATTTTAACCTTATAATTTAGATTTAACATTAAGTTAAATAATATTACTTTTACTGTGTCTTCTTTTGTTCTTATTCTATAAAGTAAATAAACTTATTATAAGCAGCCAAAAGAACCCCAAGTTGTTTATTATTAATATATATAACCTTATATAAGTCATTTGGCCGAACCATAGATTTTTAGGAATAAAATAACAATTAATAATATAATATTTGTTTTAAAAACTATTTTATGTAAATTTTGACACTATTTAGTAATTGATTTTTGTGAAAATAATAACAGAATTATTAGTTCAAAAAAAGTTAATTAAATCAATATTAACAGGTCATATTAACCTTGAAAATTAGTGTAATTCATAAAAAGTCTCAAATTACATTTATTTGGGTATTTATAACATCAATTATGTCAATATTTCATTAATAAGATAATTACTACATCATCATTGTGTCATAACTAAATTAATTTATATAATGTCTAAAAATTACAAATAAAATACCATTATGTAGGAAAGCTTCTTATATTTCTAATGAATATTTATAGTCGAATTTATCTTATGTATAACCCTATATTAAAAATGATATACTTATTAAACTTTGATTTTAACTATTTTAACCCTTCTTTAAATAAATTAATAATAAATGTCCTAATCTAATCCAAGTGGGCCTGAATGGTCATATTTTATTCCTAAGGTTGTTTTTGGTCGAATTACACTTATCAAATAGAATTACGACATGTTTTAGGGTAATAATAATATCATTTTTACCCTTAATTACCCTATTTACTTTTAACCGTGGTAAAAAAAAGTAAAAAGTTACTATTCACTAAAAATTATTTTCATCTCATTGAACCACATTTTACTTACTGATATCAACTGTGTCTCTAGGAGTTTTGAAATTCCACTCACAGAAGCGGTAAAATTATGTTTTATGAAAAATTCATTTTTTTAACTACCACTTAGTGGTTTCACTATTCATCAAAAAATGAATGTTTCCAGAAAAATACCAAAAATTAGGCCTATGATATATTTGATATTATGAACACAAAAATGAAGTCTATTTTACCAAATTCAAAACATATCAGTTGCATTACTTAATTTAAAAATTAATTCCCGTCGTCAAAACAAATAGCGTGTTCTTAGGAGATAAAAACTATCAAAAGATTGACACTTATTTATGTCTGGTTTAAATGTGAAATTACATCCAATGACCAACATTGTATTAAATTTTAAAAATATATTCTAAATATACTTTAAAACCACTCATATTAATAATTTATCACTATTATTTATTTCAATTAAAAATGTTGTTTTTAATTAAAATTTAGTAATTTTCACTATTCATCAGAAAATGAAAGTTATCCGAAAAGTACCAAAATTTCACCCTAAGCTAATTTCGATATTTAGAATCCAAAAATGAAGTCCATTTTGAATAATAAAATTTAAAAAATTTCAAAAAGTGGTTAGTACTATTCATAACGGCTAGTTTTAATAATATTTTAATAGCATATTGTTGTTTAGTGAAACTCGTTATTGCGTACTACACAAGCTATCGAGGAAGGTCGCGATTGCGTGTAATGAAAGGCAAGTCAAGGATGCGTGTTGTGCAAGCTCCTTTTGGTGTAGCGTAAAACACAGGACATTAATGAAATTAAAAAGATTATTTTTCATAAAATCTCGGGATGTTACATTCTACCCCCCTTAAAATGAATTTCTCCATAGAAATTCGTCGGGGTTATAAATTGTTTACTACCTGAAAGTTTCTTTAATAGAAACCCACATCGTAAAAAGGAATACCAAAACCAATCTTTAAAAAAACAAAAGAATGAAACGTAACGGTTACCCAAATAAACTAATCACTGGGTTTCCACATAGGTGAAAATATGGATATGGAAGAGAAATCTAACCATCATGTTCTAATGGAGAGTGGTAGAGAACATGGCTATGGAAATGCCAGCAATCACAAAGCCATAAATTTATGATGATATAAGATACCATCTGATTCATTAGATATAAGAGCGCTAGGACAACATTTTTGGTTTTCAAGATCATTTCCCTAAAGTTGATGAAATTGGAATTAGAATATATACTTTCGTGATTTTGGTATAGTCTCACCATTAGTCATTCTTTGGACAATTTCCACTTCATCTCTTAAATAAATGAAGGTGAATTTTTCATTCGTGATGTGTTAGCAGATCATGTGATAGAATGAGGGGTCATTCCATCTACCTCAAAAAAGGTTAGAAAAGTTATCAAAAAATACGTAAGTCCATCTGTAGTGAGATTAATCATATGTGGTTCCTAAAATGGACTTATACTTCTTATATTATACTTCTTAATATAATAAAACTAGTTTCTACTAAACAGGGACTTCCTGTAGACCAGTGGTAGGCGATAAAGGACAGTCTCACTTCAGCTGTGGGTTCGATTTCCATAGCCTTATCCGACGCGATGGGTTGTCGCCCATCCTGCAGGTTTTCCTTTTTCTAAAACTACATTACTATAACATCACATAAATAATATCAAAAAAATGTTCTATCCTTAAACAATACTAACTTATGTCCAACATAATCCATTCCAATATTTAGTCTTATCTAAAATACTTCGGTCCAAGCTCATAGTATAAAGAAAACGATTACTTGAAATGTCATCAACCAAGCATGTGAATACCATCATTTATCCCCCATATATCTTGTTGGTCACATTCCAATCATGTGAATACCTTAATCATGTATTTTCTTGAAAAATGAATACCCATTAAACCTTAGTGAAAACATGAATGCTGTCAAAAGTTAACTCTTTCCACATACCAAATTCCAAAAATTCTATATACTCAAACTAAGATATAAACTTCTCCTTATATCAGTCATGAGCTCATGAATACTATCAAACATTTAATTTTCTCCTTATCCCTTCATTATGCGCATATCATCTACATTCCAAAAATATCTGAATAACCTTTAATGGATACTGGTACCATTAATCATACTCTTTCAAAACTCAAGGAAAGACAACAGTGTAACAATCCTTAGATGTCTCTTTATTCCATAGTACCATGAGATTACTTATAAAAAATTACACTTGATAAAAATCTAACATATCATTTGTAGTCTCTTAATCATCATCAACATAAATACTACCCATACGGCCGTACTGATTCTCTTCATGAGACTTTCCCTTAGGGAATTGGTTTGTATAATGCCCGTACATTCCACATTTAAAACATTTAACCAATATTGATGTCATAGAAATACCATTATCCTCATCCATGCTGTTAACTAAACCTTTTCCTTTTCACTTACTGGATTTGTGTCCTTCTTTTCCACACCCAAATCATCTTCCAGTTCCTTTGAAACAATCTCCCCGATGCCTCTTCCCACATGATTTACATGAGGGAAATTTAACTTTCTTTCCTCAATGATCATCATGAAACTCCATCATTCTCTTATTATCTGAGTCGGGATACTTACCAAAGTTGAGATTATTGATCATATTATAAGATTGAATATTGGGCATAATAATGATGTTTGGACTTCCAAATCCTGTTTCATTTGGTTTATCATGAAGAATATCATTCCATTATCCGTCATATCCTCCATTATCATGAATCTTCTTATTTCCATCCATTTTCTAAAACCCAAAAAGAATAGTGTGAGAGGAAAAACACACGCTAGGGAAAACAATATAATAAAGGGGGAGTACCTTAAATATCTAACATCTTTGGTTACTGTAATTCTAGTACTATAACCTATACTTATACTTAACCTTAGGGACATCCCTATACTAACCTTAGAAATATCTAGAGGGATCTCACTAAAGTTCTCGCATCCTAGCTTCCAAAGGTTGACTAAACCTATCCTCTGATACCAACTGTAGAGACCTGAAGCTTAACTTACATGGACATTACATTACTTTTGCGGAATACTTAGTACATAACAAAAACACGCACACAAGGACCGTAATAGTTTAGAGTCTTTGGAAACTTGGAACATAATCTTCTAATCGTGGTGAAAGATCTTCAGCATCTCCCATAAAGATCTTCCTTTTTTTACCTAAAACATTTCTTTATATCCTGGGGAAAAGAAAACATAAAAGGGTGAGCTCAAATGCTCAGTAAGGGTAAAAAAAATAAATATAAATCACATTATATTCATAAGAACATAACATTTTAGAAATCTTAACCTGTAAAAGAGATCATAATATCTTAACATGGGATAAATCATAGTAGTGAAATGTAATCCCAATAATCATAAATTAAAACATGAAACTTTGTGGAATACACACATAATCATAGAGAATCATTTCTTATTAGTCAAGACTCATTTCCAAAACTATCTTAGTGGAAAAAGTCCATTTTTGAACCGAGTTCACTCCTCGTTTCAGTCCTGTTTCACTGAACCAGTTTAACCTGCCGTTCCAGCCATGTCTATCTCATGAGATATAAAATCATTACCCAATGCATTGGAGGGAGATATAAGTCCCACCCATCTCATAATGATACCATTCTTATGTGTGCCATAAAATAAAAAAAATCATACATCATTGCATAACCCATGTAATAAAAATGGGAATCTTAAAAATCGTGACATCATAAAACAATTTACATAAGATAATGGAATACATACAAATATTTCCATCACAAAATAATCAAATCCATGTAATAATAGGGATAGAAATAGAACCCAATATTATCTTAGATGGAAAATAATTTTGATAAAACTCTTGATCTCCATTCTTGAGGCAAATATCCTTTCAACTTCAAAAACATTTTCCTTTCTTAACATGTCATACAATTTTAAACTAAAAAAAGTTGATTAAAAATAAACTTGAAAACTTGTAAAGGAAGCTTCTTGGAAATAATGTTTTAAAAATCCATTCATGCTGTATAAGTTAAAAAAACATTCTTCTCCTACTTTTGTCAGAAAAGTCAAAAAGTACCTCGTACGAAAAACGAAAAAAGATTCCATTCATATCTTTTACTAAAAAACTAACTGAAGGGTAAAATTGGATTTAAACAATTGTATGTGGATAGAAATAATATTACATTTGGATGTGGATGATAAAATACACCCAGTAAATTTCAAAGTATAAACAATCTCGGATAAAAATGAGATTGTGATATTTTCCCTTACCTTAGGTATGATTTGCTTAATAAGTGTCTGAACCTCCTATATAATGATTTAAATAATGTTATTGACTTATTCCAGAATCATACTAATTTTTATGATATCATATATGGTTTACTTATGACTTTATTTCACCCGTTCGTTTGTAAATTCCATGTTAAAGAGCGTTTTGGGTAAAATCATTTCATTTATCGTCTGTGTTTTGACTTCTAATTCTTCATATGATTACATAGATCATGATTACATAATTCCGGAATATAAAACATGATTTATATGTAATATATATTTAGAATATACATATATATAATAGATCATTAAATGGAAAGAAATACACCGTTCATGGTGACGGTAGGCCGTACGTACGCATGAACGTTGTTTTCGTTTCCTTATTGAGTTGAATGGAATTAAGTAGATGACATATATATATATACACGTAAATCCAGTATCATTATTATTTCATATATTTCATGATTACTTATTATATATACTTTATAATCATTCATGAATGGTTAATGTGGAGAATGAATCTCATCGCGTCGTGGAGACGGTAGTCCGTACGTACGTACGAGTGATGATATTATTCTCATGATCGTGGAATTGTATTGGAGTGTATGTAAACTATTTAAGAATCAATATCACTTTACAATAATCATATATAGTTATTATGTACGCCATTATACCCATCCAAGTAAGGTGGTGGTGGAAAATAGATTACACCACTGCGTGGAGACGGTATTCCGTACGTACGCACGCGCGGTGATTTCATTTTCCGTAGGATGGAAAGATGGTGAAATAGGGTTGTTCCATACTTATAATAACATATCATTATATGAGTGATTCTGATGTTATTACTTCATAATGAAACAACCTAATAAGAAGAAATGGAAGAAGAAATAAAGTTGAAAGAATCGGTAACGGACATTACCTCTTCTTTGAAGCGCCTCTTTGAGTCCTCCTCTTAGGGCACTAAAATTGGTCTTTGAAGAAGACCAGGACCTCTAGGATGTTTCTAGGAAAGTGGAGAAGAGAATTTGGCATGGGTTGTCCGAGCATGATGTCTCAATGTGGTGTGAGGAAGAGAGTGAGGAGGTGCCCTTTTATAAGGGAGGAGAGGGGAACCTTTGGAATAACAAAAATATTATTTTATTATAAATCCAAATTCGCTTTTAAATAGCTCGAAATTGATTTATTTCGAAGAAAAGGTGGGGATGGGTCGAAATCCTCTCATCCAATAGAATTTAGACAAGTTTAGGTTCCTATTTTAACCTTATCACTTAGATTTAACATTAAGTTAAATAATTTTACTTTTACCACGTCTTCTTGTGTTCTTATACTATAAGGTTAAGGAACTTACTATAAGCAGACAAACGAACCCCGAGTTGTTTATTATTAATATATATAACCTTATCTAAGTCATTTGGCTGAAGCTTAGATTTTTAGGAATAAAATAACAATTAATAATATAATATTTGTTTTAAAATCTCTTTTATGTCAATTTTGACACTATTTAGTAATTGATTTTTGTGAAAATCATAACAGAATGATTAGTTCAAAAAAGGTTAATTAAATAAAAAATAACATGTACTATTAACCTATAAAATTAGTAGAACTCATAAAAAGTCTCAAATTACATTTATTTGGGTATTTATAACATCAATTATGTCAATATTTCATTAATAAGATAATTAGTGCATCATATTTGTGTCATAAATAAATTAAATTATTTAATGTCTAAAAATTACAAATAAAATACCATTATGTAGGAAATAGTTTTATATTTATAATGAATATTTATAGTCTAATAAATTTTATGTATTACCCTATATTAAAAATGATATACTTATTAAACATTGATTTTAACTATTTTAACCCTTCTTTAATTAAATTAATAATAAATGTCATAATCTAATCCAAGTGGGCCTAAATGGTCATATTTTATTCCTAAGGTTGTTTTTGGTTGAATTACTCTTATAAAATAGAATTAGGACATGTGTTAGGGTAATAATAATATCATTTTTACCCTTACTTACCCTATTTACTTTTAACCGTGGTAAATAAAAGTAAAAAGTTACTATTCACCAAAAATTATTTTCATCTCATTGAACCACATTTTACTTACTGAAATCAACCGTGTCTCTCGGATTATTGAAATTACACTCACAGAAGCGGTAAAATTATGTTTTATGAAAAATTCATTTTTTTAACTACCACTTAGTGGTTTCACTATTCATCAAAAATGAAAGTTTCCAGAAAAATACCAAAAATTGGGCCTAAGATATATTTGATATTATGAATTCAAAAATAATGTCTATTTTTCCAAATTCAAAATATATCAGTTGCATTACTTAATTTAAAAATTAATTACCATCGTCAAAACAAATAGTGTGTTCTTAAGAGATAATAACTATCAAAAGATTGACACTTGTTTATGTCTAGTTTAAATTTGAAATTACATCCAATGACCAACATTGTATTAAATTGTAAAAATATATTCTAAATATACTTTAAAACCACTCAAATTAATAATTTATCACTATTAATTATTTCGATTAAAAAGGTTGTTTTTAATTAAAATTTAGTAATTTTCAGTATTCATCAGAAAATGAAAGTTATCCGAAAAGAACCAAAATTTCACCCTAAGCTAATTTCGATATTACGAATCCAAAAATGAAGTCCATTTTGAAAAATAAAATATAAAAAATTTCAAAAAGTGGTTATTACTATTCATAATGGCTAGTTTTAATAATATTTTAATAGCATATTGTTGTTTAGTGAAACTAGTTATTGCATACTACACACGCTATCGAGGAAGGTCGTGATTGCGTGTAATGCAAGGCAAGTCAAGGATGTGTGTTGTGAAAGCTAATTTTGGTGTAGCGTACAACACAAGACATTAATGAAATTAAAAGGAATATTTTTCATAAAATCTCAAGGTGTTACACCTATCCTCAGGAATCATTTCCATAGAGTTATATTTTTCCTCAAAAACATTTATCTCTAAAATAGAATTCTTAAGATCTTTTGAACGTTCTTCCTTAACAGAATTTGATTTCTCGAGGTATCTAGAAAGTTTTTCTATAATCTCTTCTTTATCTCTAAGATATCTAGAAAGATCTGAAATCCCTTTTATAAGAATTTCTTCCCTAGTGTTTGCCTTGTATAATTTCTAATAAATTTCACAATTTCTCACTTCAAGTATCTTGGAAAATCTATAAAATTATTCATATGAAGTTGTTTCTCCATTTTCTGAGGATAAAGTATCTTCATTAGAAGTACTATTTTCCGAATAGTAATTCTTATCAAGAGATAAATTTTTTAAATCATCGGCAGAGCATACCTTGGACATAATACATGTATTGAGGAAAGAAGTATTAGAAATGAATCAAATATTCTTCTGTGCTGATGAATCATATTCAGAATATTCACTTTCTGAAGAGTCACCACAGCTAGCACTCCATGTATCATTATCATTAAGGCTTTTCTTATTCTTTGATCGATAGAATTTCTTCTTGTTCCTTTCTAAATTCCATTCCTTCTTTTCTATATTTTTCAAGAGAGGAAAATCAGGTCTGATATGCCCTATTCTTCTACATTCGTAATAAGTAACTTCTCCATCATTTTTATCTTTGTAGTCTTTCTTCTTGTACTTATTCTGATGATTCTTATAAGCTACAATCTTGTACATTTTTCGAGTATGATTAGCTAATTCATTCTCAGAATTTTCTGTGTCACTGGATTCCGACTGAATAATGACTTTCTTTGTCTTTGATATAGTGACTCTTTCTAGGGTCTTGGTATTCATATGTTTAGAAGTGGTTGTAAAAGAAACTCCTCCATTCCCATTCTTCATCTTAACATTTTCATTATCTCTCTTCATTCTGGTGTCACGCTAAAGAAGAGTTCCAAATAACTCATCTAAGGAAATCTGAGTGAAATTCCTCTTTTCATCAATAGTTGTCCTCGTGGACTCTCATTAATTAGGCATGATATCTATGATCTTGTCTATAAGAGATTCATCATCTAATCCCTTTTCTCCCTTAGATTGTAAGCTATTCATAATATTCATGAATCTTTGTTTTAATTTTCTTATAGTTTCTCCTTAAGGAATGTTAAAGCCATGGTATTCTGATCTATGCATAGCTCTTCTTGTCTCAATAACATTGGAAGTTCCAAAGTGAGTAACTTATAGTTTCATCCATATAGATTTTCTGCTACACAAGATGAAATTTGGGTATATATATTTCTAGTCATAGAACAAAGTAAAGTATTGTGTACCGTATAATTCAGTTGATATTCATGCTTTTCTTGATTAGTAAAGGTACTAACATCCTTTTGAGGAATTTTATATCCTCTAGTAAGCATAAAAAAGTTATAAATACCAGTATTGATAAAGAAGTTCTTCATTCTATCTCTCTAATATTTGTAATCATTTCCATCAAAGATTGGTTGTCTAGTCAGATTGAGATTGTGTATGGAACCAACATTGATTCCTGCCATCTTAAAGAAAAATATTTCTACACAAAACATGTTAATATAAAAAGTTTATAAACAAAGAAAATATTAATAAGCAAGTAAAATAAATAACAAGAGTATCTCTACGAAAAACTGAATCCCAACTATATGAATCTGAAAAACAGATTCTGAAAAATTGTGAATCCGGAAGTTCAATTCCGAGAACTCTCTTCTGAATCTAATCATAAGATTAATTCAGAGGTAACCAACTCCTCTAATACCAATTGTTAGATGATATGTGTGAGTATGATATACTCCATAATACCAAATGTAGGATCAAATATGTAAAATGAGATACAAATACAAGGGGAGGGTGAATTTTATACTTTAAAAATCTTTATAGAAATTTTGTATAACCAAAATTCACAACACCTCTAAGTTCTAAAAACTTGCTTGGTTCCAGAAGAGTGATTCTTGAAATTAAACATAAAAAAAATTTACACCATCTACGATTCCACCTTAATGTGTATAGAATCCTATAAAATCAGAGTACAGTTTTACAGAAGTTTATGAAAGTTATAGTTTCCTTAACAATAAAAATACACAGAGGAAAACAAAGTAGTAACACAACATGTAACAAGTAGAAACTTTATTAACCCAAAAAAGGAGGGTATCCAACAACCCTGGATAAGAGGTCCCTTGATTTATACTTTCAAGAAAGTCTGTCATACCCAAACCCACGTAAGCACTCAATCCGAAGATAGGTATCTGTCTTGTTATCCCTGCAAGCCCTCGATTTGAAAGGAAATCGGCACCTCTGACTTCACAACCCGAAGTCTCTAATTTTAAGGAAATCAAACATCTTCACTAAGAAAATCTGCACGAAGGAATGTTTGACTAAGTCGTTCAAACTTTCTGCATGAAGCCTGAGAGTTTATAAGAGCCTCTCTCTCTAAAAATCACTTCAATAGCATGTAAGTACACTTGTCAATGTTCTATTCAAAAGTCTGATCTCATTCAAATGAGCCCCTATTTATAGTCATAGCTTCAACGGTCAGCTCCCACCTCCAACAGTCATATTTTTCCATGAATTTTGGAGGGACCTATACACATGTCACTCAAACAATGGTTACTGAGTAACTGAAAGTACAACATCGTTTTATAACTAATCAAGTGTAAGAATAACCAAAATATGATATTCAGAATGTAAGTAAATATGAAAGTTCAGAGTCTAACCAAAAATGAATTTGGTGTCTATAGTACAAAGATATTCGGATTCTATGTTCTAGGAATTTAGAACTAGAATTCTATAGAATTCCTGAGTCTGAATTTCAAGGAAATTGAGAATCTGGATTCATAAGAATTCTGAACCTGAACTTATAATGTTCAGAGTCATAGTTCATTAGAATTCGAAGTAAGAAATCATGAGTGTTCAGAGTTTGAATTTAAAAGAACTCAGAGTCAGAACATATAGAAGTTCGTTACCAGAATTCATATTCAGAATTTGGAATCAGAATTCAGAATGTTCGTATCCAGAATTCGTATTTAGAATTTGGTGTCAGAACTCAAAAAGTTCGTAACTAGAATATTGATTCAGAATTCAGAGTCAGAACTCATAAAGTTCATATCCAGAATTTGTATTCAGTATTCGGTGTCAGAACTCAGAAAATTCGTGAACAGAATTCTGATTCAGAATTCGGAGTTATAACTTAGAAAGTTCGTAACCAGAATTCTGATTCAGAATTCTGAGTCAGAACTCATAATGTTCGTAACCAGAATTTTGAGAATTAGGATCTGAGAACAGAATGCTTCATTTGTAGGTATTTATAGGATTCCAAGGTTTTAGTCTCAATTCGAAGTTTATACTTAGGAAAAACTATGATATGGACAACAAAACAAGGTAAGGATAAATTTCCTTGGGGAATGAAAATTTTCCTTATAGAAGTAATACAAGGTTAAAATTATATTTTCATTGAGATAAGGTGTTTGTGATTTTAAAAACAAGAGAAATGGTAAAGTCATAAGGAAAGTATTAATGACTTAACAATCTCCCCCATGAAACAAGGAATGGAAATGTCATAAGGATAACCTACACTCCATGGCTGGCTTCCATGACCGACCTCCACGGAAGACCTACACGACTGACCTTCACAGTGGACCTCCGCTCTAGAAGAGTTTTTATGTCCCTGCACATAGAACCTTCATGGTGGAGCTGCGTGAAGTACCTACGCGAGCAACATCTCTTCAACTAGACCCATCCATGCCTATAGAGCCCTTGGGATCCCCATTTTGGGATTGAAATTTTTTTTGAAAGATTCTCTGAAGCTCTCATTGCGTAGCTCTTTCACCTAGATCTCTCGAATTGTGTCCAGTTACTCTCTAAAACAAGATAGAAGAGATAATTAACTGGGATATACATGTTTTGATGTTTTCACATTCTAAAGTCATCATATATACCTGCACTATATATCTACATGCCATACCTATGCGGTATATTTTCATGCCCTACCTACATGGTATACCTGCGCGATTAACTTGCGTGCCATACCTACATGATATAGCAATGTAGGGTACCTACGCAGAATACTTGTGTGAGGTACCTACATGACCATCTCAAGTACCCTTCTTCAAATCCATTCATGGTAGGGTATCACCTTCCTAGGATCCCTTATCTGTATGGGGCTAAGTTGAAGCCTCCACCGAAATATCCTGACTTCACAATCCTTTGGTTTAGGCACATCAGTGTGTCTCCTATTTGGGTTTTTATTTCCACAGTCAGAGGTTTCCCACATTTTTTTCAAAATGAGGTTAGGATTCAAAGGATGTTTGTGGGTTTGTATATCTGTAGTCACATGGACCTTTCTACCAGAAATAGTGTCGGTCAGTTCCATATTTGGAGGTGGGTTGGTTACTGGTCACACCCTTTTTAAAGATGTGACCCAGAGCCTCAGATCTCTAGTAGAGAAGCTACTCTTCGCACATGCCATTCCATGCAAGCATAAGATATGTATCCCTCACCTACCAGAACCAATTTCTAGACAACCATCCTGGTATAAGCCCCTAACCTTTACCCCTTCTTCCTTACATTGGACCCTTGTCCAATTTAAATAGAATTGATGGAAGGTTTTTGCCTCACCCACTTTCATGGTCGATGCTCCCTCTTCCATAGTCAATGTTCCCTCTTCCATTAGCATGGAGGAAAAATTCTGAAGTGTGAAGTATCATTGTTGAATATTTTGACATCCTCTTATTTCTCGCACCGAGCAGGACTCATGCGAGTTTAGAGATCTATGATGGTTGAAACATGTGCACAAACACTCAATTGAAGGAACTATGAGTACTCGGATTCCAGTTCAAATCTAGATATATAGGAAGCTCTTTCAGAGCCAAAGCTCACTAGATATCCTCCTCAAGAATCCAACACTAATTACCCCAATTTGGGAATCCTCCTTAAAAAATAAGACCGAAATTCAATACTCAAATCATCAAGGAATGCTTTTTAAAAAGTAATCCCAAACTCATCTCTCTCAGAGGACCATATTCTCTTATGAGATTTATCGAACTATGTGGGCTTTGATTCCCCTCCATATGGGACACGTAGGAAGCCTAATTGAGGTTCAAACCCAATATTTCAAATCAACCATATTCTCTTTGGGCTATATTCCCAACAGGGTCTAATATTACTTGGAAACCCATATCCCTTCCAAGTACCGTAGGCTGATTCAGCATAAGTCCAACACTAAGTTTCAATTAATCACCTACCTCATATAAGTCCTTATCACATGACCATAAAGGGTATAATGTGTCATACTAAGTGACCCCAATCTATGAGTGTTCTGATTCCTTTCACAAGGATATGTTGGTATCCCATTTTACGAGCACGATCCCAAGATCAAAACAACCCTTTGTCTCTCTGGATGTCAATAAATTCCAGAGTCCCCCACTGAGTGTCAAAAAAACTAGTAGCATCACAAATATTATTAAAAGAATCTCTAATCTATATATTAGAGGTTAACATTGAATGAAAACCTTGAATACATACAGATATTTCCATTAATGAAGAACATTGAATACATACTAATGATTCTAATGTTTTTCACATGTTAATAAGTGATTATAATTTCTAAGGGATATTTTTGATATACATGGTGAATTAATAAGGATTCATGAAAATATTTTAATTTTACAAAGGGAGTCTCAGAGTTGATAATAATTCCCCTGAAAAGGGTGTGATGAGTCTGACCTCCCATCCTCTCAACCAATTCATGTTCTTAAGTATCGGAAAGTTCCACATATAACGAATGTATGCCTTTAGAAAGAAGTTCATATTTGGATAATGAACTATTGGAAATTTCCATTTCCCTGAATAAATATAATGGAGACCACCTAGAAATACGGATTCTTAAATCTATAACACACGTTTCAAGGTACTACGAGACAAAAATGGTGAACCAGGCGTGAATCCTTAACCAATATAATAATGTTTCCCACATGTTAGGCCCCTATAAATTGATAAAGGAAGGCTAGAAAAAGGAATTAATCACATGTGTATCCATATGAAAAGATGTTTATTTAATAGAGTTTGTCATTTTTATCAGTTTTCAATAGAACTCCATTTAATCCAAAGAATGGATTTCTCAAAGACAACATCTGGGAACTTCCCGATCGCTTCTGAAGCTGGATCTTCATCCTCGAGATTGATGTTATCACTAACCAATAATATTCAATGCTAGGTTTATAATGTTTTGGTAAAATAATATCACCAACACGGTACAATCCCGACTTTGGAGGTTGCTCGACAGGCCCTCCAGGTTAACCATAATCCAAGATCATCTGGATAACGACGACCAATGATCAAGAAGCAGATGGTGAAAACCACCGTCTCCAACCATTTCAGGTCCTTATCCCTAGAATTCAATAACTAGTCTCTCCCGTACTATAGGGATGTGGATCAAGAGGTCACTCAAGGCCTCAAATCATTAATGTAGGAGTCCTTCCTTAGGACTCCCATTAGTAATCACCTGCAGAATCATACGGTAGTGCACCTCCATCATGATGGGGGTTTTGTCTATAGACGTTCAGCCCAGTTCTCTCAAACATGGGCACAGAAGATGAATCGTCAAGGGATAATATCTGGTCAACATGGTGTAGGTTCTCACATATTCCTCTTCCGAAGAAGTCCATCAACCAAACTGGATAGAAAACAATGAGCGGGCACATACACACGTTCATCCTAATTTTGTTGCTCAGTAGTCTCGTCTGACTGCAACCGACCAATCCCACTAGATAAAACCGGTGGAGTACCATGAACATGCACATACACCAGATCACAAGTAATCAACCAGTCAACAGGCTCATCTGACTGCATTTAAAAAGGCCCACCAATCTTATATGGTGGCATCTGATAAACAGGAACATACACCTATTTAAATTCACCAATTATGTCAGTAGTCTCATATACTAGTATTGATGTATGTCTGCAAACCATACATGATGAAAAATAGCTAGCAAGGACATACGCCTTTCAATGTTCATCAATCCTTCCAACATTCTCGTTTGGTAGAACCTGGAAAAGTCGGTCAGAATGCTCTGACGAAAAATTTGGGGCAGGCAAAACTCTCTTCTCCCATGTATGACGAATGTCAATATTTATTTACAGAAAAAGGAGGACAGGATCAGGCACATACACCTACTCTAGATAAGGAATGGACGTATATTCCTGTTCCAGCCGCTGAAGTCACCAAACACATCTTATCAATGGTGAAATTGTAGACACATATCCCTACCCATATAAAAGAAGCATGTCAGAATATTTTTACAAATACTTCAACTCTATCAAGGGAACATATGTCACACACAGTTTTTTTCTGTCTTTGTATTGATCCGGCCCATTCCCAATTTTAACAACTGAATTTGTTTCTTTTATAACTCTTTTGTTTTTCATCCTTTTTCACCCAATCAACTTCCCACTTATCCTATACTGATATATTAAAATTTATTTATCCTTTTGTACCCATTATAAATTCATAAGCCAGGCGAATTTGGGTCACTTATTTAGGTATTGGGCCAGCCCATGGGCCCATTTCCTGTTTTAAAAAAAATAATTTGATTCATTTATATATTTTTCATTTTTTAATATTTTTCAGTGATTCCACATCCCACCCAAAGCCAATATCCCTATACTCACCCCCAATATCGTTTTTACCACTTTGGAGCTCATATTGGTCGCGTATTAGGGAGAATGTTCTCTGGTTTCCTCAAAACGTCCAGAATTGAGAAGGTAACTTGTTTCACCCATAACTCATTCAATTCGTACTCTTTTGGCCACCAATTTTCTTTCCCTGGTTCTTCCTGATCTTAGGAGTATCTCCATGAATTTTCAAGTCATTCCCTTCCCTCTAGGGTTGCAGATCTAATGGAATACGAAGAGTTTTCTAGGGTGAAAGGTGAGATTCCTTCTCCTTCCTCTTCCCACTCCTTTCATTATTTCATGGTTTTATATTGTACCCTAGTCTTTATAGACCTATTGTTTTGTTATACCATGTTTTTTGATGGGTTTTATGTTTGTTTAGGTCTGGTATTTATAGTTTTAGGGTTTATAAACCCGCGGCGGGTGATTTCGGGTGTGCGTTTCAATTACGCCAAAGATTTGAGGTAGGATACCCCATGCACATGGCTTTATTATTTAAGTTTCATCCTTTTATTATATTTAAAACCATATATATATGTTTATTATTGTTTTTCATCCTTTGGATAATTTTATTGGTGTTCAAAGTGGTTGTTTAATCATTGGTTTGTGAACGGTAGTGTTGTTTTGTCATGAAAGTTCTCAACAAGTGTTTGTTTAAATGTTCCGTTATCTTTTGCAAATATTTTGTGAGGTTTATAATCTGTTCTATGGTATTTTTAACATGTTACAGTATCTTGAATGAAAATATGGCTTTCAATTGGTGTTTTATTCCTTTTCATGTACATAAAATAAATTGTTTTGTTTAAAAAGGGCATGTCATGTGTTCGGTAAATTGCCCGGTTGGCTTTTATGTGTGATGTGTGATTTAAAAGTTACTTGATTTGATTTATAAAGGAATTTGAAGAATTATAAATGGTATTTTTGGGTACTTATATTGATTTCCAATTTGGATTTGTTTTTACAAACACGTGGGTTTTGATTTACAACATATTTTGGCCCGAGTTGCCCAAAAAATGGACCGTTTCACATCTTTATGAAAATGGTTGTGTTTTGAATATTTAACCTAAGTATTATAAGAGATTTATGAATGAGGTTTACTGCTGTAAATGATGTTTATACAGATCCTTAATAAAATTAAAATGCATACCTTCATCAAAGGTTAGTTTTGAGAAAATGATTAAAGGCCTGTCTGGCATTTCCTAATGAAGGAGTGTTTTACTTGTATATAACAAGTTGTGAAATTGGGATTATTTTATGGTCCATTAAATGATTTTATCAAATGTTTATTGGGATGCCAAATATGATTTGGTTTGGTTATGATGTGTGTTTATAATTTAAAGAGTGTTTTTGAAAGAGTTTTATGTGCAAATCCTCAATACACTTCATGAAATTGTTTTACCGAAATATTTAGCGGTTTGTTGATTAGTGTAAGAAATGTGAAGAATGATTATGGGATGTTTGTGTTTTTATGGTTTTGGAATGGAATGGGGATGTGAAATGTGTATTTGATAATATGTGTAACTTGATTGAGCACTAAAGGGAATCCCGGGTATCTAGGTGGGAGGACGTGTACTAGTATGCTAGTGATTCTGTGGGGGTTGGCCCCTGTTTCACGTAGCAAGTTTGACGATGACAACACTAACTAAACTATGATTATGTTGATGATTGGGGACCACTAGGTTATGGGTATGTTCCCTACTAGTGGCTCGTGCATGAGAACGGATATTTATTATGGTTACTTTCACCGAGATACGAGGTACCTGGGGCTCACAACTAACTAGTGCCTAGGGGTATTCCTGTGACTAGTGCTCATTGGATATTTTGTACTCACCGTCGGCATACGGTGTGTTTGGTTGGTAAATTCAGTAGTATGTGTTATTTATTTGAATGTTAAAATTATTTAAAGCAGCCCTCTTGAAAACTATTTTCATTTTTAAGTTTCACCTCTTTGAAAATAATTATTACTTGCATTTTTGTTTATTAAACCTGTATGTTTTTGTCTGATAATTATTATAGCATGAAACCTCGTTTGAAAACCAGACTTTCAAATCTTGAATTTAAAACTATAAATTGATGTTTCTTTTATTTTAAAGTAATGTGCATTGGGAATAGAATACCGGGCTAACCTACTGAGTTTTAATACTCACGCCTATAGTCTTCTTTTTTTTAGACCTTGTGCAGGTTTCATCTTTAGTTCGATCACCTTGGGAGACTTTTTATCATTGTGTTGGAGAGTGACCAGAAGTGTCACATGGAGTTATTTTTTCATCGGAATTGTTCATTTGAGTTGTTGGTTTTGTTCTAATTTTAGTTTCTTGTACAAATAATATTTAGTTCAATTTTTATATAAATTCATTTTGGGCTGTCCGTTTATTTCCGCTGTTTGTTTGATTGTTTATATATGGGCGAAATCGTTCCCTTGTGTACTCTATTGATGCCCTTGGTGCTTGTCACCAACCCGGGAGGATCGGGAACGCCTCTCGGGACTTGTCGCGGGCTGGCCTGGGTGACCGGTTCAGGGTCGACTCGGGCTGGTTCGTGACAAAATGGTATCAGAGTAAGTCGGCTATTAGCGGACCTTTCTTTTTAGAGCGCCCTTGTTATTTTGGGGATGTCAATGTAGATGGAGTAGTATTGTTGGGACTTGAGGGGTAAGTGCAAGAAGAGCGTCGCGAACTCTTTCTTGTTCTAATCCTCAGGTTTCCATGGAAGTCTGGTTTTATTAGTGTCCATTGTTCTAGTTGATTGTTTTATATTGGGATATGACAAGGGGAGTCTAACCAGTGGCCTTCATGAGCTCACAGGGCCTGGCAAGCCATGTGGAGCTGAGGAATGGTCCTAATAAGTCTCTCTGTGTTGGTGTTGTGTTTGGCATATGGCCGCCAACCATATGGTCAAGTCACCCACCGACACTAGTTCCCTTTTTCTTGGGTCTCTTGAACCTTTCTTGAATTCTGATTTTTTGTTTTTAAAATCCTTGTGTGAGAATTGTGGAAATGGGTTTTAATGTAAGGATTAGATTTTGAAAAGTGAAAAAGGGGGTTTCAATAATTAAATATAATAATGGTTTAGGAAGGTTGTGTTTTTGTGAGAAAAAATTGGATGGAAGCAGAAATGATTTAAAGGGATTGGATTATCCATAATCTAAACTTGTGGTTTGTTGAAATAAAATGTTTTGAAATTGTGAATCATTTTAAAGTGATTATGGATCTTTTTTTTAAATGGGGTATTTTAGGATGTTAAAAAAGTTTTTTTAAATCGGATAAATTAGTTTTGGAAATTAGTTTTGATCGGTTGGTTTTTTACTAGAAATGTTATTGGTCTCAATGGACCTCAGATTATGAAAATATACATTGCTGGTTTTTTTTTAAAAAAAATAATGTGAAGGGGTTGTTTGGAGTGGCTTGGTTATTTAAAAAGTTTTTAAAAATGAAAAGGGGTAGGTTTTCAAGAAAATTGTTCTTAATTAATTGTGGTTTTTTTTTGTGAAACATGAAAATGTTTTTTGACTTGGTGGTTGGTGTTCCTTTTGAAGGTAAATTGTTTTTTTAATTATGATGTTTAATTTTAGCCTTTGGTGTTTTCATGGGTGCTCACATGCATGGTTTTATTTATATTTGGAAGTATGGCCTATATGGTATGGTGGTTGGGTGTCAGGGGTGGCATGGAAATGTGCATGTGGGTGAGACTTGATGAAACACCATTGGTGAATGTGGAAACCCACCAAGTTAGTTTGATTTTTCAAAATTGTTTTGAGATGAAAATTGTGGCCCTTTTTTTTAAAACCAATGGTTATGTGGCTTGATTTTTCTATGTTGTAGATGAGTTGTTTATTCAGTAAGCTTCCTTGTGATCTAGAGTTCATACTCTTGTTGTATCTTGAGATGATATCTTGTTGGTGTCTTGGTTTTGGAGAAATTTTCATTGGGTTTCTAAAGATGTGTTTGATGTTGTGATGTGGCCAGTGATAGTTCTCCGTTGGAAATCTTTCCTACTGATCAACCTAAGGATTCCTTTCAAATTTTAAATCCACCTCTTTTGAGGATGCCTCAACCTGTTTGTTGGAATATAGAGATGTTTGGGATCTATTAAAAGTGCTTCTAGGTCGTGAGAATTCTTTTGGATAGAGCAGTTGTTTTCGGTGATGTTGATGTGTTTCGTCTAATTCCTTGTCCATTATGCCCCTCATTTGGAGTGATAAGGAATTTTGATATGTATCTATTATTTCCTATTTAGATGAAGGTTTTTTTTTGTGATCCAGTGTGGGTTTTTTGAGTGGTGTGATCCTTATCACCTGACTGCGGTGCAGCAAGTGCTTCAAGAATCAGGGCTCCAGCCATAGGCCTCGGAGTGAAGCTTTTCACGTAGTCAGGAAATCAACAGAGGTGTGGAGTCCTAGATTATGATCCTTACTCCTCTGTTTTGGTAAGTTAGTTACTATGTCAATGTTTTGGTTCTTCATTTCTATGAATTTCCCTTTGTCGCAACAAGCGTGGTGGACTTAACCCCTCACACAGTGTCTATGGTTATTCCTTCATGGATGTGGGTTTTCAATCAATGTCCATGTGTGGACCACCTGTAAAAATCAGATGTAGTCTTGGTGTTACCTATTCATTGGGGGAGAGTTTTGGGTAGTTTCATTGTTTCTTTTGTTGTTTCAGTGGCCAAATTATTGGGTCCCCTTCCCTCCCATCCCCAAGTGACGGGGGTCCAAAATTGTGCTGAATGTGTTGGCCAAGTTCTTGTCCCCTCCATTCGGGAGTGGGTGTTTTATATGTTCATTTTGTAATACTATTAAATTGTTATATTATGTTTTTCTAGGAGGGTTTTTTTTGGGCTTCTGTGAGTGACGCCCAATTTTAGCTCATGTTCAATTCTTTTCTATTCATTGCTAGTTGGTTTCTAATGGTGGGGAGACCCACCATGGGTCTCTTGGATTTTCATCCTAAGAACATTTCTAGGGATAGTTGATTCTTAATGGTGGGGGGTACATTCTGGAATCCTTATGTGTTGTTTGTTTTTCAGCTGGAAAGTGTTATGGCTTTCCGGGGGCGGAAAGCTTTAACGGTGTGGAGAATTGTCACACACAGTTTTTTTTTCTGTCTTTGTATTGATCCGGCCCATTCCCAATTTTAACAACTGAATTTGTTTCTTTTATAACTCTTTTGTTTTTCATCCTTTTTCACCCAATCAACTTCCCACTTATCCTATACTGATATATTAAAATTTATTTATCCTTTTGGACCCATTATAAATTCATAAGCCAGGCGAATTTGGGTCACTTATTTAGGTATTGGGCCAGCCCATGGGCCCATTTCCTGTTTTAAAAAAAAATAATTTGTTTCATTTATATCTTTTTCATTTTTTAATATTTTTCGGTGATTCCACATCCCACCCAAAGCCAATATCCCTATACTCACCCCTAATATCGTTGTTACCACTTTGGAGCTCATATTGGTCGCGTATTAGGGAGAATGTTCTCTGGTTTCCTCAAAACGTCCAGAATTGAAAAGGTAACTTGTTTCACCCATAACTCATTCAATTCGTACTCTTTTGGCCACCAATTTTCTTTCCCTGGTTCTTCCAGATCATAGGAGTATCGCCATGAATTTTCAAGTCATTCCCTTCCCTCTAGGGTTGCAGATCTAATGGAATACGAAGAGTTTTCTAGGGTGAAAGGTGAGATTCCTTCTCCTTTTTCCTTCCTCTTCCCCCTCCTTCCATTATTTCAGGGTTTTATATTGTACCCTAGTCTTTATAGACCTAGGGTTTTGTTATACCATGTTTTTTGATGGGTTTTATGTTTTTTTAGGTCTGGTATTTATAGTTTTAGGGTTTATAAACCCGCGGCGGGTGATTTCGGGTGTGCGTTTCAATTACGCCAATGATTTGAGGTAGGATACCCCATGAACATGACTTAATTATTTAAGTTTCATACTTTTATTATATTTAAAACCAGATATATATGTTTATTATTGTTTTTCATCCTTTGGATAATTTTATTGGTGTTCAAAGTGGTTGTTTAATCATTGGTTTGTGAACGGTAGTGTTGTTTTGTCATGAAAGTTCTCAACAAGTGTTTGTTTAAATGTTCCGTTATCTTTTGAAAATATTTTGTGAGGTTTATAATCTGTTATATGGTATTTTTAATATGTTACAGTATCTTGAATGAAAATATGGCTTTCAATTGGTGTTTTATTCCTTTTCATGTACATAAAATAAATTGTTTTGTTTAAAAAGGGCATGTCATGTGTTCGGTAAATTGCCCGGTTGGCTTTTATGTATGATGTGTGATTTAAAAGTTACTTGATTGGATTTATAAAGGAATTGGAAGAATTATAAATGGTATTTTTGGGTACTTATATTGATTTCCAATTTGGATTTGTTTTTACAAACAAGTGGGTTTTGATTTACAACATATTTTGGCCCGAGTTGCCCAAAAAATGGACCGTTTCACATCTTTATGAAAATTGTTGTGTTTTGAATATTTAACCTAAGTATTATAAGAGATTTATGAATGAGGTTTACTGTTATAAATGATGTTTATACATATCCTTAATAAAATTAAAATGCATACCTTCATCAAATGTTAGTTTTGAGAAAATGATTAAAGGCCCGTTTGGCATTTCCTAATGAAGGAGTGTTTTACTTGTATATAACAAGTTGTGAAATTGAGATTGTTTTATGGTCCATTAAATGATTTTATTAAATGTTTATTGGGATGACAAATATGATTTGGTTTGGTTATGATGCGTGTTTATAATTTAAAGAGTGTTTTTGAAAGAGTTTTATGTGAAAATCCTCAATACACTTCATGAAATTGTTTTATCGAAATATTTAGCGGTTTGTTGATTAGTGTAAGAAATGTGAAGAATGATTATGGGATGTTTGTGTTTTTATGGTTTTGGAATGGAATGGGGATGTGAAATGTGTATTTGATAATATGTGTAACTTGATTGAGCACTAAAGGGAATCCCGGGTATCTAGGTGGGCGGACGTGTACTAGTATGCTAGTGATTCTGTGGGGGTTGGACCCTGTTTCACGTAGCAAGTTTGAAGATGACAACACTAACTAAACTATGATGATGTTGATGATTGGGGACCACTAGGTTATGGGTATGTTCCCTACTTGTGGCTCGTGCACGAGAACGGATATTTATTATGGTTACTTTCACCGAGATACGAGGTACCTGGGGCTCACAACTAACTAGTGCCTAGGGGTATTTCTGTGACTAGTGCTCATTGGCTATTTTGTACTCACCGTCGGCATACGGTGTGTTTGGTTGGTAAATTCAGTAGTATGTGTTATTTATTTGAATGTTAATATTATTTAAAGCATCCCTCTTGAAAAATATTTTCATTTTTAAGTTTCACCTCTTTGAAAATAATTATTACTTGCATTTTTGTTTATTAAACCTGCATGTTTTTGTCTGATAATTATTATAGCATGAAACCTCATTTGAAAACCAGACTTTCAAATCTTGAATTTAAAACTATAAATTGATGTTTCTTTTATTTTAAAGTAATGTGCATTGGGAATAGAATACTGGGCTAACCTACTGAGTTTTAATACTCACGCCTATAGTCTTCTTTTTTTAGCCCTTGTGCAGGTTTCATCTTTAGTTCGATCACCTTGGGAGACTTTTTATCATTGTGTTGGAGAGTGACCAGAAGTGTCACATGGAGTTATTTTTTCATCGGAATTGTTCATTTGAGTTGTTGGTTTTGTTCTAATTTTAGTTTCTTGTACAAATAATATTTAGTTCAATTTTTATATAAATTCATTTTGGGCTGTCCGTTTATTTCCGCTGTTTGTTTGATTGTTTATATATGGGCGAAATCGTTCCCTTGTGTACTCTATTGATGCCCTTGGTGCTTGTCACCATCCCGGGAGGATCGGGAACGCCTCTCGGGACTTGTCGCGGGCTGGCCTGGGTGACCGGTTCAGGGTCGACTCGGGCTGGTTCGTGACAACATACATATAAATATGTCCCCACACATGGGATGACACATCGGCATGACATACCAGAGTAGATACCCACCTCTATTCCAATCCAGGAGGGACATGGGTAATTTTCCCTCATATCATATGGGAAACAGGAACAGGAACATACACCCTTTCCAATTAGAGTTAATCGGTCCATTCCGGTAACTACTCCAAGGCAGGCACATACACCTGACCAATATAACCACTTCTCCTAGCAGGTGTTCCCAACTATGTATAAGATAAAATCCAAAAAGAAGTCTCGCCAAAAACCATTGGAAAATCAAGAGTCAAGTTGTGATTTAGCTCCTCTTAGAACTGGAGTTCTTGAATACCTCGGACATTTATATGTTGCTGCTCAAGATCCTAGACCTTTATTAACAAATTTTGGGGGTGTTAGTTTTAATACTAATGTTTCTCAGTAGACACTTCATCATGAAGGCTTTCTTCATGGAAATTAAATCAATCTAGAGTTCATATCTCTATATGAGAGCCACGATAACCCTCTGTGTGGCCAAAAGACCAAAGAGCAAGAAGATTTGTCCCTTGAAATAATCCACCATGGAGATCCTCCCCATGATTTCATTCGCTACAAAAGTCCTCTCTACAGTAGTATCTCGCATTGTCATAACCATTCCATAATTGACAATGTAGAAAAAATAAAGCCCTCCTATCTCAAGGCACTTTCACACCCAAGTCCAGTCATGTCTTATACCTTTTCATTTACTGGTGAAACACATTCTCAGTCAGAAGAAATCTTATGGGAACGGTCATTCTTCAAACCTACCTTGGGTCATTTATCTTATAATATTGAGAATCCACATTGGTCAAACCATGTGGATAAAACTATTATGAAAGATGAAAAAGACCAGTTCAACACGAGGAAACAATTAGCTAAAGGAGAAATACTAGTCATGTTATAGCCTTCACCAAATTCTCTGTTTCTTATTCCATAATTGATGATAGAATATTTCATTCATGAAAATCATCTCAACTTATGGAAAAATCTTCTTCATTTGTATACCAAAGTATTACTATATGATGAATATCCAAATCATGTATGGGTAATAGATGGGTTACAATGCCAAATTGACTTCGCATCTATTTCAGTTTCTCAGCATCAAAAAGTTGAAAAACAATAAATAACACTTCAGTGTGCATGTATCAATGCTCTAAATAGGCTACACTAATTAATTTATGATTCCCCATCTAGTGTTTTCCTTAGAGGATGGGGTGCATATGGAGCGTTGCATTTCACTGCACTCTAAAATCAGAAAAGTCTTCCAAAAATTGATTCATGCATTGTTATTTCCCACGGCCAACCACAATCAATAAGTGTTTTATGTAATCAAATGTACGCTTAAGAACAGGCCTCAACTAGTTCTCACAAAAATCGGGCCCAAAGAAAAGAAGTTGTTGAGTAACATTTACATCAAGGCTCTGAGAATCTTGGGCAGGCATCCCATTTAGAGGATGCCAGGCATTAGAGGATTGAAATGTCTGAAATAGCACCGTGATCTTCTGAAATAAATGATTTGAGTGATTGTCAGATGATGCACCCAGCTAATGTCCAAACCAAAATCCGCAAAATTAGATGAGAAGTTGCACGAATTTCAGCTATTGTGGATCAAAAATTACCCCAACATGCGAGGATGGGAGATCATTTAATTCAACCTTCAAATTTATTAAATAATGTTCAATGATTTGTAGAAGAAGAACAGGATCATCCCCAGCCTGTAAGGCGGGGGGATTTTTCACATCAACAATACCCTTCTCACCAGAAGTCAGTTTTCTCCCAATTAGAGAAGAAGCCACATGGAAAGCATACAACTTAATTATACAATGATTTCCATCATGTTATTGTCTGCCAAAAAATTCTAGGGAATTCTTCATATAGGAGAACATAGTCTCATGAAAGGAAAAATGAGATGAACTAGAAGAAACACTGACAAAATTCCATCAATGCATTATGCATTCATGAATTTTATCAATACCATTTCAAAAGATCCTCCAGAAAATAAGTCCAGTTCAAAGGAATCAGAAGATTAAGTTATTTTCTACAATATGGTACACACTGAGGAAAATGAAGAAGGTGTGTGTACTCAAAATCAGCGACATTCCCTTAATTTAGGTATTCCTTAAAATTAAAATCTCCCCCTCTCCGAAAAGAATCTAATAACGATAAAGGAAAAAAGTCAAATTGAATCTCGCTTTTCCGCTAGAGAAGGAAATATATTTCACTTGAAGAGAGATTTTCATACAAACAATAGGAAATGTAGGTGTTGAAAAGGATCAATATAGAGTTTCTTTGAAACCGAATTTTTTCTAGACAAACTCCCCAAATAATCCTCAACATGGAAGTCTGGTAGGAGCTCCTCATCAAAGGGTATTTCTAGTAACTACAGAGGTGGATAATGAATTCCCTCCATTGGGTACACAACATATACATCTTGATAGACATGTTCCTATGGGTTATCTAAGGCAGATATCAGCACCACCATCATTGGTTTTACCATTCGCTGCACCAGATCAAGCTCCAGTTATTATACCTACATAGAATCCATCTCATCCGGATATTCCCCAAATTCTTATGAACATAATTGAGACATTAACAACTTGGTTATAAGCTATTGAAGAACAACATGCACCGGTTAATCCAGAAAAAAGAGCTTCCCTTGAATGGGTGGATACAATTCATCCACCACCAAATTTTGTGAATACCACATTCCCAATTTTTAATGGTTAAGGAGATCCGGAACAACACTTAACGTGTTTTGTTTCTCATTGTGATCATATGATGGGAACTTCTCAACAAGAAGAATATGTTAATCTTAGGTGTTTTTTGTAGTCGATGCAAGGACCAAATGTTTTTCTGGTATACAGGATTACAATCTCGATCCATTACTGGGTGGGAAGATCTCTGTCCGAAATTCCTTCTTCAATTTAGCTCAACACAACCAAATACGACATTTTTTTATATTACCAATTGTAAACAAAGGGATAATGAAAGATTTTCATTTTTCATTGCTCGATGGAAGGGATTAACATATTCTTTATGTTTACCACTCCCTCAAGAAGAGTTTCTACCAATCATTGTGGAAAATCTGCGGGATGAATTACACACATAATTGATCCCTGTGAAATACATAGGAGGGTTTTGAGACCTTACATCAATCACTCTAAAAATAGAAGATTCTAATATATAAACTAATCCTAAAACTCATGTAATTCCATCAGTTCTAGGAAAGAGAATAGTAACGTTAGAAGCTCGTATAGTCACACTCAAACAGCCACCTATACCTGTTTGTACATCAAGACATTCATCATACCGAAGGGCTCCACCTCCTGAGCATCAGCAGCAATGACCATCTCATCAAGATGATCAAAGAGATCAAAAGCAGAAATAGTTTGAGGAATTAGAAAATAAAGATTATTATTTCAGGAATGAACAAGTTCCTAGGTACATCATCTCATCCATAGAGAACAATTCGGTTCAGTTACCAATGCCAAATAAGCCAAATAAAGAGAGAGATGAATATCATCTGAATTATTGTCCCTTTCATCAAATATTGGGACACCCCATTTAAGAGTTCTTTGTTTTCAAAGGCCTTCTACAAAAGATGGTAGACTCTGGAGAAGTGAAATTGAAAGTTTCGTCAGCTCAAGTGGCATGTGTTACTGCTACCAATCCATAGGAAGAGGGAGAATTGAAATAAGTTAAAAGAAAACATGTGCAAAAATATGATGATTTGATGATTAGGGAGATGATCAACATAACTTATTCTATTTTAAGAATGTAGTTGAAAATACCTATTGGGTCTTCTTCAACTCCTGCTACAACAAAACCATCTTCATCAAAAGGTCATTCTACAACGAAGAAAAGTAATGATAAAGACAAAGAGCAGTCGGAAGAAGACGACCTTGTGTCAAGGCCAAAGTTGTCATTGACCCTGTCAGATTTTATGCCATCTGTTTCAAAATCACAGGCACCATCCTACCCAACAATACAACCAAAAGAAACCTGTCAGGCAGAATCCTCAACAGAAGAATAATATTTCTTTGGTTCCATTAATGTTATCCATTTAACGGATCCTTATGCTAATGGTAATTCTGATTGTATTGATCGAAAATGTTTTGTACCTAATTGGGAAACTAGGGGAAGGGGAAATGGTCGATGATACATGGGAAGAAGTGGGAATTATAGAAACCACAATTTTAACTCTACCCTGGCTCAAACCATATATACAGAAGAAACTTATGGAAGAGCCCTTTTGAGATCTCAAAAAAATGAGTTTCTTCCATGAAAAACAAGTCAAATTCTGGTATAATTATTTTGGAGGACTAATTAGATGTAACGTCATCTTCCTCTCAGCAAGTGAATAGACCTAGTCAGTCTAATATTCCAAAGTCAGGAATATCCCCCACTTCTATTGAAACAGAGAATTCGACTACAAGAGAAGCATCAACTTCCAAAGCACATGAAAAACTATATTTCCATGCTGGGGAATGCAAACCATTGGATCAAAAGTATGATGTTTTGAAACAATTGGCCCATGTACTAGACAACTTTTCAATTCTGGATGCTTTGAATCTATAAAAATATCTTAAAGAAGCACTCATTGAGGATTTTTCAAGTCCTCAGGAATTTGAAACTGAAGTTGTTGCTGTTGAGGTTTACCGTATAGAGAATGATTTTTCACAATGTCATGCAGTAATATAATTTATGGATGAAGATGAAGGCCATGTGGTACATGGTCATATCATACCATTTTATTTTTCTGGAAAGGTCAATGAAATAGATATCCAATGAGCCTTCATTGATAATGGATCTGGGGTAAACCTCATTCCTGTTCGTACACTACATCAATTGGGCCGGACTAAATCTAACTTATTTCCTTCAAATTTAATGTTTCAAGGAGATTACATGAATGAAAAATAACATATGGGAAAGATTACACTCAGAACTAAGTTTGTAGATCTTGTGTCTAATTAAAATTTCAAGGTTGTTCGTCTGGACACAGCTTTCAATATTCTTCTTGGAAGGCCTTGGTTGCATCAACATGCAGCCATACCTTCGTCATACCATAAATGTCTAAAAAACTATTTCAATTTTCAAATTGAGACATTGTATGGAGACAAGGATCCATTCAAAACATGTGAAACTCAATTCATTGAGGAATAGTTTTATCACACAAAAGGAATGAAGTCCATAATGAATGAAATAACCAATGTTAATGCTCCAAATAGATTGGAAAAGATCCCAGCAAATCTATTCATGCATTTGAGTAAAAATTATGTGCTAATCGTCAATCAAGTTGGAAGGGTAAAACCAAATCCATGCACTCATCTAGTAATTCCCATAATGTTAATTGTGGAGATTAAGCCTAATAACATATGATAAATTATTGATACACCAAGCAATGATGGAATCTTGAATGGAGATGTTTTCATTTCAACTGCTAAACTACAACGAGCCTCAACTTCCACAATCAAAATAGAAGAAATTGTTGCAATGTTAGAGGAAGAAAATATGTTGATACTAATTTCATCAATCCCTTATTACAACAGGAAGACCCTTCATCATTAGTAGGTCCAGATTTTGTGGATTCTTCGTCAGGATGTTCAAATACTGACTCCTACCCTAACTCTGGGAATATTGCATTGTCATATAAAATGAATGTAAAAATAGAAGAGGTAACACTTAATTATGAAGAAGAGGATGATCATAGGGATGCTCCTCCAGCATTTGAAGAAGGTGTCTCTGCCACTGTGGATGAACTCAGAGAAATAAATCTCGGTATATAAGAAGATCCACACCCCACTCTAATTAGTGTGTCTTTGATCTCTAAGGAGAAAGAGTTGTATACTTCCTTTCTAAAGCAACATAAAGATATATTTTCTTGGAATTATATGGAAATTTTGTGTCTTAATCCTGATGTAGCCACCCATCACTTGGTTTTTTCAGAAGAACATCATGGAATCAATAAAGAAGCAAAGAGAACACACCCAACTCATGCCTCTAAAATAGAAACTGATCTTGATAATCTTATAAAATTTAACATTGTCTAGGATGTTCAGTATCCCAAATTTCTGGACAGTATTGTCCCAGTGAAAAAGATGAATGGGAAAATTAGAGTCTGCATTGATTTTAGATATCTTAGCCATCATTGTCCTAATGATAATTTTTGAGTCCCAATTATCAAAATTCTAATTGATGCAACAGCTGGTTATGGAGCTCTTTCCTTTTTGGGAGGTTACTTTGGGTATAATAACATTCAAATGGCCTCTTACGATGATGAATCTATATCCTATAGTTCTCTTAAAGGTGTGTTTTTCTATAGGTAAATGCCGTCTGGCTTAAAAAATATATGCGCAACATACCAACATTCCATGAACCATATCTTCAAACCCTTCTTAGGTAAATTTGTTGAATGTTATGTCGATGATTTGGTAGTAAAATCCAATCAATGTTCCAATCACTTGGATGATTTGGAAACTATATTTCACAAACTTCGACAACATAATTTGAAGATGAACCCCTTAAAATGTGACTTTGGGGTAACCTAAAGCATGTTTCTTGGCTTCATTGTATGTCATCGTGGTATCAAAGTTGATCCTAAGAAAAAATAATCAATCCTTGGTATGTCACCTCCCCAAAATTTGAAAGAATTAATAGGACTTCAAGGAAACTTGGCCTATATTCGGCGCTTTATTGCCAACTTGGTAGGAAAATGTTTACCCTTCCCCAGATTAATGAAGACGGGGGTTACCAACCAATGGAAAGAGGATTAACAGGAATCATTTGATATACTCAAGAAATATCTCTAGAGTGCACCTGTATTAATCAAACCTATTTAATGAAGATCACTTATTCTCTACATGACATATTTAGAGTGATCACTAGGTTCCTTCCTCACCCAAGAGAATGACGTTGTGAATGAAAACAACTTTTATTATCTGATTCAAACTATGCATGATGCGGAAACTCAGTATTAACGTATAGAGAAGTGTTGCTTGGCATTAATATTTACAGTTCATAAATTAAGGCATTACCTACAACATAATGGGGTTTAATTAGTGTTTCATAATAACCCACTCAAATTTATCCCCAGTCGTCCTATGATTATAGGGCATTTGGTACAGTGAGCGGTTATTTTGCAATAGTTTTAAATCTAGTTTGTCCCTCAAAATGAAATAAAAATCCATGCTTTGGCTGATTTCCTTGCAGAGCACCCAACTATGGAAGACACATCGTTTAATACTGAATTTACTGATAAAGAGGCCTTCTATATTCAAGTTAATTCCCAAACATGGGAAATTATTTTTGATGGTGATTCTATAATTCCAACAGGGAAGAGACTGGGAAATCCAAAAATCAATAAGGTTGTATTAGGAATTGTCCTTATTTCCATAGAAAAGGTAGCATTGCCTTATTCTTCCCTATATATCAGAAGGTGGTACCAATAATGATGCAGAGTATCGATATCTCATTGTAGGTTTCGAATTGGCCCTTCTGGTTCAAATGGACCATTTAAAACTAAAAGGTGATTCATAATTAGAAATCAAACTAATCAATTAGGAATATTATATCAGAAAATAAGAATTAATCACTTTGTGTTATTACGTAAGAATGTTAATGGCTTAATTTCCCTCAGAGGCGAAATTGTCATATGTTATGCAATCAAAAAATGCCCAAGTAGCTATACTGGCTAATGCAGCTGCAGCCATGGAAGATCTAAATTGGGTGAGATAGTTATCAATATAGCCCATTTTTGTGTGTTTTTACCTTTTGTTCATACCAGAATTGAGAAAATTAATGCAATTTTCCCTATTTCTGAACCATATGATCGTACCGTGGGATGGAGAACATCCATTCTAAAATATCTTCAAAATGGGGTACTTCCACCAAACAAGGCTGAGAATGAACATATCCAGCGATGAGTGGCCAATTTTATTATTTATGATAGTTCATGCCACACAATATCCTTTACAAGTGAGGGTTTGATTGAATTCTCTTCAGATGTATTGATGGGGAAGAGAACACAACAATCATGAAATAAGTACATTTAGGATCTTGTGGTGCCCACCAATATGGGCACAGACTCTTCGATCAGATCCAAAGGCATGGATACTTTTGGCCTTTAATGACATCAAATTGTACGGATTTCCCTAAAAAAATTAATCCATGTCAAGTGCATGCCAACTTCAATAATCAACACCCAGAGTTTCTACATACAGCTAAATACTCTTTTCCATTTTCCACAAGGGGAATGGATGTAGTAGGGCCTTATCCTCGATCCTTGACTAAGAAGTTCAAGTACATTCCCACTGCTACTGACTTTTTCTCTAAATGGGTTGAGGCAATACCTCTCAATGAAGTCAGATCCAAAAGCATTTTTAGTTTTGTCAGAACAAATATAATCACTAGATTTGGAATCCCTCATAGTATTTTGATGGAAAATGGCACCAATTTTTGTTCTACAGAAGTAAAAAAGTTGTATCAGGAAAATAATACCAAGTCCAACCACTCATCTCGCTATCATGCAGTAGCCAATGGATATATACAATATTTCAACAAAACCCTATCAAATATACTCTAGAATATGGTGGACAAAGATAAGAAATCATCCTCTAATAAACTTTTTAATTCTTTATGGGAATATTAGAAAAATACCTATACTACTTCCCAGGAAACTCCTTATTCATTGGTATATAGAATTGAAGTAGTTTTTCCAATTGAAATACAATTTTATTCACTTATAGTTTCAATCTGTGATCAGTTGTCTATAGATTAAAGGTCTCAAAAACGGTTCAATGAGTTGGAACGATTAGATTAGAAAATATTGCATACATTTCATCACCTAGAAGTATATCAGAATAGAATTGTGTGAGATTTTAATTATAAAGTTCATATTTGTTTCTTCCTTCAAGAATAATTGGTATTAGTACTTTGGACTCCAATTATACTAGGAAAGAAACCTCCAAAACATGAACCAAAATGGGATAGACCTTATTCCATACATAAGGTCTATTTTAAAGGAGATTATTCTTTAATCTCAATGGATAGAGAGCTCATTAAATCTCCAACCAATGAAAGATTTTTGAAGAAATAATTTTTTTAATTATCCACAATATTCCTCACTATATGTCTTTAAAATACACAGTACAACATCCTTACTTCCAGACATAAAACTGCACATCCCCCATGTCCTAGTTGCAAGACATTAAACTGCATAACAACCATAAGTGTCCATGTTTCATGACGTTAAATCATGCTACATATTCATCCTTTTCCACAACTATAAAAATGGGCAAGGTAAGTTCCACCTTTTATTAGCGTTAAGAAACAAAGTGCTGATAAAGGAACCATGTATCATCTCTAAAATTTTAGCCCTGATAGAGGGATTCTTTATCAGTGATTTTATAGCGCTGATAAATAATCCCTCTATCAGCACAAAATTTTTGTGCTCATAATGGGTACCCTTTATCAGCGCAAAAAAAATTGATAAGAAAGCCTCCCTTTATCAGCGCTAAAAGTTTAGCGCTGATAGAGGTAGCCTTTATTAGTTCTTTTTTAGTGGTGATAAAACTGTTGTCCAATATTTTATAAAATTGAGTGCATAGTGTACTATGTTTATCGCTCCCTCAAGCCCTCATGGTACTGTACCCCTTCGACAACTCCCGCCCCTGATCTTCTCATTTTAGGACCTCTGCTACTAGCCCTACTTCTTATCCTCCCCCTCGAACCCCTTCAGTGGATTCTTCTCTTTGCTCAACCCTACTTCTCCTCCTCTTCGCTCAACCCTACTCTCTACAAGCCCAACTCCTCCATTTATCAAATATTGGAGGATCCTCCCATGCACCTCCCCCTCTGGCGATCACGCATTCCCCTCCCAATGTAGCGTAGAAGGCTTCCTGACTGCTCAACGCTTCTTCTCTCCCTTCATCGCGGGTGCAACTCCCCCTATAAAGTGAATTTCTTTTCTCTTCTTCTTTATTATCTTATTGGACATTTTACTTTGGAAGGATGTGACAACAATTCTAATTCAGTTATTGTGTTTTTTTGTTGTGGTTTTAATAATTAATGGTCATACATAGGCCTTTTAGATTACCCTCAAGTGTTAAGTCATGTTTTATTTGAGTATTCTTCCCATTCTTATGAAATATTTGTTAAATCTTTAGCTGAGGTTTGGGACATGAAATTTTTTCTTCTTCGGTATGTGTAAATTGTGGAATTATCATGTTATTTTGTTTCCATTGGATAAATAGTACAGATTAACATAAATACTATAATAATTTACACTAAAAGAAATTAAAGTGAAGATGGATTTTTTCATGTGATTTATGAAGTTCCATAATATTTATTATTAATTTATGGATTTATTGGAGTTGTTGTTAAGTGATTTATTCTTTATGTTGTGAAAGAAATTTCTTACTACTAATAATATGTTTCAATTAGAATTCATAATTTTCTAGTCACTTAAGGTATGTAATGAATTGGTTGTATGGAAATATATAATCAAAGTTTTATATTTAAACTATATATTCTAATTTAATATGAAATAATGCATAAGGGGGAGTTTTTAGTTTGAATTTATTATATGTTTTCCAATTCATGCTACTATGTATGGGGTATTTATCATTATGATTATAAGGGTGATGGTTGATTTATGTGGTTGGGAGCATGTGGTGTGGTAATTAATACGGTAATGATGGATGAATTATTGTGTGGTTATGATAACAATTACAAGGATATTTAGGAAGAAAATAATTGGTTTTATGGATTTTAGAATGTGTTTATTTGGATTTTATGTCCTGAAAATTTAGTTGTTATTGGGTGGTCTTATAGTTTCTTTTTGGCATGGAATATGGTTGGAATTAATGAAAATAGTAATGGGTGATCAGTTGGAAATGATAAATGATGGTTTGTTAAATGATTAATGATAATTATTGGAATAATTATGTTTAATAAATGGTAAAATATAGAATAAATGTTATTAATGATTGATGATTGAAATATAGTGGGTAGCGATTTAATGATTTGTTTTACATTAAAATAGTTGACAATTGAAATGTATATGGTAATAAAAATCCAAGAAATTATATTGTTAAATGAAATGAGAAGTTGGTAATGTTTATATGGAAGATTATGTGATTTGTTTGGGATTATTTATGGAATTTTAATGGAAGTGGTTATTAGAGGGTGGTAGTAGCAAGGGAGTGGTTGACGTGGGTGTTTGCAGTGTTAGTTTGGTGTAATCCTTTAGAAAAGATTTATGTGTGACTATATACTTATTATATTTTCTTATTATTTCATACACACCACCACTTGATTCGAGTAACCTGATTGAAATCCCTATTGGTATTTTGGTTCTGAGTGTTTTTCTCAATATCTAGGTTATATAGGGAACACATATAGAACCACTCCCTCTTCCTTTCTACCCCATCACTCATAGTATGAGTTGTAATGGCTCACAGTGGGTGTATACATATGACCAAAAATGATTTTAGGTTTTGGTGTATATATATTCTTATTGACATGATTATGTGTAATTTGTGTGGATACATAGTGGGGGTTGTGAATTGTAGGAGGAGAGTTTGATGTTTATGTCCTTCATGTTCACGATATCATACTGTGATGAGGATATGATGTGTGGTTGTGATTTGGATATGATTTTTTATGTGTTTGTGACATGTGTATGTGTGGATATTTGGTTATGAGATTATATAGAAGGGGTTGAAGCATAAAGAAATATTCTATTAGAGTGTCAGAATGACCAGATTTGTGGGAAAGTGGATATGGGGTAATTTATTAATATTTTTATGTTATATTATGTTACTATTCTTGAATGTGATATTGGGTGAGTGATACTTGGTGAGGTTCGGTTATATATGACCATATATTGGTGTGTATTAGTTTTGTTTTTTATTCACTAAGGTATTCATATATTTTATAAACATTTTCATGAGACATTTTGGGATGGATCCTACTATGTATCCTTGTATTATCACCCCTATTTATATAATTATTTTTACAAGTTTTTAAGATGGATTTGGTAACCAAGAAGGAAATTACTATCTTGAGGCTATGAGTTACTGCCAGAGCCACTGGTGTAGGATTTTTTTTGATATTATATATTAGATACCTTTTTCATGTATCAAATTAACATGAATTATAGATTGGGTTTTATTTTATATTATATGGAATTGATTGGTGGTTTATCTCTGTTATTGGGATTTATGAGGGAAACACCTCCCATTTCATTATTTTATACCCTAAATTCTAGTATCCAAACTATGTGTTACTAAAGGTAGGATTCATGAATTACACTTATTTTTACTACCATTTTAGGAGATTTTCTCAGTGGTGGTGAGTTATGATGGTGTGGTATCAGAGATTTAGTTGAGAGTTAAGATGGATTTTGGAATTAGACACTCATGAGAATTGAATGGGATGATAGGTAAATAACATGGGAGACCATCTATGACACAATTGATTATCCTCCATGTGATTTAAAGTAAGTAACTTGAGCTTACCAAAAATATTAGGCATGATGATATTGAATGTAGGGTCGAGACCTAGGAGTGGTAGATGTATCATTGTTGATTATTATTGTATTTGGAAGTATTTTTTTGTGTATTTGAACCAAAAATAACAATATTTAATATTAAAATAGGATGGAGAAGAATAAATATTGTATGGATTCTAATATTTTGACCATAGAGTATGAGAACGGAGTGAAAGAGTTCATCAAGTTTGCAAAGGTCACGTAAAGGATCCCTATAAAATCCTTTGTCCGTGTTTACATTGTTGTTATTTTAGACTAATTACTCTAGAGGAGTTGGAAGAACATTTAATATGTCACATAATAGATCGGAGTTATAAATTTTGGAATAAACACATTTAAAAGGTGAATGTAGCTACTGGATGGGATAAAACAGTGTTTTATGGATAATTAGATATGAATACAAAGTGTCTCTCTTTTGTTTAAATTGGACAGAATTTTAAGGGAAAACAACTATTGATGTATGTAAATATGACCAAATTCATTAGGACTGTATTGATTCATTAGGAGAATGATCCATGGGTCATTTGTGACGTGTATGAGTCAACCACGCCTCAATCTGAGGCACGGTGTGACCGGTATCACTCAAAGTGTCTCTCTATTGTTTAAAATGGACAAGATTTTATGTGAAAACAACAAATAACCTACGAAAATCGGACCAAAAAAATCAGATATTTTTTATCCATTAGTAGAACGATCCGTGGGGGCGTTGGTGATGTTTATGATTCAAGCCCACCTCAATCAGAGGCAGGGTGTGACCGGTATCACTCAAAGTGTCCCTCTTTTGTTTAAAATGGAATGAATTTTTAGTGAAAAAAAAACAGTTGGGATATGAAAATCCAACCAAACGCATTATTATTTGGTATATCTTTTAGGAAAATGATCTATGGGTCATGTTTGACGTGTATGAGTCAACCTAGCCCCAATCTAAGGCATGGTGTGGCCGGTGACACTCAAAGTGTATCTATTTTGTTTAAAATGGACAGAAGTTTAAGTGAAAACAACAAATAACATATGGAAACTTGACCAAACACATTTGTATTGGGTTTATCTTTTAGGATAATGATCCATGGGTCACTTTTGACTTGTAAGAGTCAACCATTATACAATCTGAGGCACGGTGTGGCCGGTATCACTCAAAGTGTCTCTCTTTTGTTTAAAATGGAAATAATTTTAAGTGAAAACAATAACTCACCTACGTAAATCTGACAAAATTCATTCAGATTTTGTTGATCCTTTATTGAAACAATCCATCGGTCACTTGTGATATGTAATAGTCATCCATGCCTTAGTCTGAGTCACGATGTGCCTCGTATCACTCAAAGTGTCTCTCTTTTGTTTAAAATGGACAGACTTTTAAGTGAAAACAGCAACTGACCTACATAAATCTGACCAAACGCATTATTATTGTGTTTATACTTTAGTAAAATGATCCATGTGTCACTTGTGATGTGTACGAGTAAATTGTGCCACAATCCGAGGAATGGTGTGGCCAGCATCACTCAATGTGTTTCGCTTTTATTTAAAATGGTCAAAATTTTAAGTGAACACAACAACTGAGGTACGGAAATCTGACAAAATTCATTTTCATTATGTTTATCCGTTATGATAACGATACATGGGTCACTTTTGATGTGTTAAATTCAACCAATACTCAATATGAGGCACAGTGTGGCAGGTATCACTCAAAGTGTCACTATTTTGGTTAAAAAGGAAAAAATTTTAAGTGAAAACAACAAATGACCTACGGAAATCAGACCACATGAATTCAAATATTGTTGATACATTAATAGAATGATCCATGGTTGCATTGAGGATGTGTATAGATCAGCCCATCCTCAATCTAAGGCACGATGTGGTTGGTATCACATAAAGTATCTCTCTTTTGTTGAAAATGGATAGAATTTTTAGTGAAAACAACAATTGACAAGTGTAAATCTGTCCAAACTCATTCATGTTGTGTTGATCCCTTAGGAGAACTATCCATGCGTCATTGGTGATGTTTACGAGATAACCACGCCTCAATATAAGGCATGGTGTGGCCGGTATCACGCAAACTATCTCTCTTTTGATTAAAATGAACAGAATTTTTAGTGAAATCAACAACTGACCTACAGAATTCTGACCAAACGCATTTGGATTGTGTTGATCCATTAGGATAATGATACATGGGATATTTGGTGACATGTAAAATTCAACCACGCCTCAATACAAGGTAGGGTGTGGCCAGTGTCTTTCAAAGTGTGTCTCTATTGTTTAAAATGAACAGAATTTTAAGTGAAAACAACAACTGACATATGGAAATCCAACCAAACATAATTGTATTTTGTTGATCATTTAAGAGAATGATCCATGGGTCACTTGTAATGTGTACGAGTCAATGACACCTCAATCAGAGGCACGGTGTGGCCAGTATCACTCAAAATGTCTCTCTTTTGTTTAAAATGGACAGAATTTAAAGTGAAAACAAGAACATACCAATGGAAATCTGACAAAATTCCTTCATATTGTGTTTACCATTTAAGATAAATATCAATAGGTGTGTTGGTGATGTGTATGAGTCATCTCCACCACAATACGAATCACGGTTTGGCCAGTATCACTCAAGGTGTCTCTCTTTTGTTTAAAATGGGGATAATTTTAAGTAAAAACAACAATTCACATATGGAAATCCAACCAAATGCATTCAGATGGGTTTGTTCCTTTATGATAATGATACATGTGTCATTGATGAGGTGTATGAGTCAACCAAGGCTAAATCTCAGGTATGGTGAGGCCGATATCACTCAAAGTGTCTCTCTTTTGTTTAAAATGGACAGAATTTTAAGGTAAAACAACAACTGACCTATGAAAATCTGACCAAACACATTTGTATTGTGTTAATCCTTCAATATAAAGGTCCATGCATGTGTTGTTGATGTGTATGAGTTCACCCCACCTCAATATGAGGCACGGTGAGACTGTTATCACTCAAAGTGTCTCTCTTTTGTTAAAAATGGACATAATTTTAAGTGAAAGCAACAACTGACATACGAAAATCTGACCAAACTTATTCAGATTGTGTTGATCCTTTAGGAAAATGATCCATGGGTCACTTGTGACATGTAGGAGTCAACCATGCCTCAATATGAGTCATGGTGTGTCTGGTATCACTCAAAGTGTCTCTCTATTGTTTAAAATGGACAAAATTTTAAGTGAAAACAACAATTGACGTACGAAGATCCAACTAAACGCCTTCGGATTGTGTTTATAATTTATGATAACGATACATGGGTGAATTGGTGACATGTAAGAGTCAATCACACCTCAATACGAGGTACAATGTGGCCAGTATCACTCAAAGTGTCTCTCTTTTGTTTAAAATGGACAAAATTTTAAGTGAATACAACAACTGCCCTACAGAAATCCTACCAAATGCATTCGTACTATGTTGATCCTTTAGGATAGTGATCCATGGGTGAGTTGGCGATGTGTATGAGTCAACCCCACCTCAATCCAAGGAACTGTGTGACTGGCATAACTCAAAGTGTCTATCTTGTGTTAAATAAGGACATAATTTTATGTGAAAACAACAACTGACATACGGAAATCGGACCAAACGCATTTGGATTGTGTTTATCCTTTAGAAGAATGATCCAGGGGTAATGTTTGCATGAGTCAACCCCCCTGGACACCACCCCGCCCCCTAGAAACCCCCATGGATATCCCCCATCCCCTAGATACCCACCAACCCCCTGGACGGCACCCCCACCCCTCCTAGACACCGCCCCACCGCCTGGACACCCCCACTACCCTGGATAGCCCCCCACTCCCAACCCACTAGACAGCCCCCACCCCCCTGGACACCCACCCTCTGGTCACCCTCACCACCCTGGACGCCCCCCACCACCCTAGACGCCCCTACCACCCTGGATGCCCAACCCCTCCTCGACACCTCCCTACCACCCAGAAACCTCCCCCACCCCCTAGACACCCCCACCCCCATAGAGAGCCAACCCACCCCCTGGACACCACCTCACCACCCTTGGAGATCCCCACCAACCCACTATAGCAACCCCCACCCCCCTGAACCCCACCCCAACCCCTGGACATCCCCACCCCTAGTAACCCCCCCCCCCCAACAACCTGGACACCAGCCCACCCCCTGGACACCCCCATGGATAGACCCGCCCCCTGGATGGCCCCCCAACCCCCTGGACTCCCCACCACCCCTTGGACCCCCCCCCCCCACCCCTCCCAGACACCACCCCACCACCTGGATACCTCCCCCACCCCTGGACACCCCCACCCACATGAATAGCACCCACCACCCCCTGGACACCACCCCACCCCCCGTGGATAGCCCCACCAACCTCTTAGACCACCCCTACCACCTGGACCATCAACACCCCCCATGGACACCCCTATCCACCCGGACACCCCCACAGCCCTGGAAACCCCCTACCCCACTTGGACATCCACCCCAATCCCCTGAACAACCCCACAATCACTAGAATTCTTAATTGAATTCATTATGTGTTTAATTAACTTATGAATTATGTGCCAATGGGGTATGTGTATACTCATTTTATGGGTTTACTTGGTGTAATTTTCTTATGAATTAATTGTAAATTTTTTTATGGGTATACTTGTTGAGATGCTGAAATTTTTGCAGGTCTTGTTTGGGTGTGCTGCTACAGAATTTTTTGTTACAGTAGACATGGCATTTATCAGCGCTTTTTTAGCATTTATAAAGGCTCCCTTTATCAGCGCTAAAAATCACTGATAAAAAACACATTTATCAATTTTTTTAGTGCTGTTAAAGGATACCTTTATCAACACCTTTTTAGAACTGATAAATGATCCATTTATCATCTCTCTTTTAGCATTGATAAAGGCTCCTTTTATCAGCGGTTATCACTCATAAAGGGGACCCCCCCTTATCAGCGCTGAGCTTTACAGCACTTTTTAGCACCGTTAAAGCCCGTTTTTAGCACTGATAAAGGCTATTTTTGTAGTAGTGGTCACATGATGTTAAACGGCTTTCCATAATATATGCAAATAATGTTTTCTCTATTTGAAGTTAGAAGCTTCCATAATCAATCTTCATTGACGTCATCACTACTACTTAGTAGTACATGAGTCTCTATCTTTCCTATGTCGGAGTCAGATCTTCATAGAGATGATTGTTTCAAGAACTATGTATGTTTTGATTCGCATTTTCAATGAGATACGTAGAGATGCCTAAATCTCCAATTTTGGGCCCAACCACAATAACAAAATTTTCTTATTTTCTTTTCTCCTCTTGTATATGAATTAAATCTAGACATAGTGCTTCCTTAAGATATAGGATTTGGTCCTTAAACCAGTTTATGTCTTAAGATTTATCGTTCTCTCATAACGTATAAAAATCCCTCATTCCTCATGGAAAACATAGTATGAGGAATTATTTTTTAAATAACTATGTATGGCTTGATTCTCATCTATTTTGAGATATATAGAGACGCCTAGATCTTCAATATTGGGCCCAAACACAGTAAAAAACACATTATTTCTTCTATAAAAATAAAATCGTTATTGGCAATGTTTTAAGAACTTTGTATTACTTTATTCCTTCCCCAGCAAGACATAATGTGACACTGGGGTTTTATCCCTTAATCCAGTTACAATATGTCTTTCCTTTCATATCGGTTCATTGTCTTCCTTACCACTTGACATTAAACTGCATTGAAATCAAATACCCCTATTCATCATTTGCATCACCTTTGCATTATAAATGAAACCCCTATTACTCCTTGTTTCTCACACCGAGCATAGCTCGAGTGGGATTAAGAATTTGGTAAATTGATTCTTTATATAATGTTTTTTAATTTCTTATAGAGTTACCAATGTCCTCACTGAATGACTCACAAATGCAAAGTATAATGTCCTCACTGCATGACTCAACACTGCATAGTATAATGTCTTCACTGTATGACTCAAAACTACATAGTATAATGTCCTCACTGTATGACTCAAAACTGCATAGTATAATGTCCTCACTACATGAATTAAAACTACAAAGTATAATTTCCTCACCGCATGACTTAAAACTGCACATCATCATATTCATTCGAAGGAAACAAAGAAAGTATCCATTTTACATATGAGTCAGATCTCTGTAAAGGAAATCAATCTCATAGCCAATATTGATTCAAATATTTCACATAAACATTGAACATAAATGCTCATCCATATTTCACCATCTTAATCTTAAACTTTTCCATATCCTCGTAATCTTTCTTAGGGTTTTTGGTGACAGTATTTATAAATCCTGAGAACTCTTTTGGCTAACTATGTAGCACGTTCCCTTAGGCGGCCTTGCATAAGTTGCCTATATAACATTCCTGTCAGTCAAAAGATGCCACTATTTTTCTATGCACAATTTTCATCAGTTGGCCATGCATAATACAACCCCCATAACAAGTTTTTCAAGTAAAGGTAACTTCGTTCTTAGTTACAGTATATTTGTCCCTTTTAATCTTCGATGACAATATTTAAAAATCTGGATTTTAAAACTGTCATTCAAGTATACATGTCCCATCATCTTTCTCACAATATGAAAATCTTTAGGACCATGGTTTACACATTTCCTTCACCATGTGTTTTTTTCACTAGGGAATAACCTTGAATTCAAATGGTGACATATCATAAATGGTTTCCATTTCTGGTCCTAGTTGTATGACATAAAACTATGAACATCATATCTTTTATGTTTGCTTCAGTCCTCTATAAAATTCATGTTCCTATGATTCATTGTATATCTTGATTGGAAATACCATTACCACATTATGGTACCTTTCTTCATAAATCAAAATCTATTCTTTGGAAAATCTGAATCTCCATAAACATTCTTTGAATTTTAGAAATAGAACGTCAAACATCTGAGACCACTTTTGCCTGACTATGAAGCACGTGCCCTTAGGCAGCCTTGCATAAGTTGCCTATATAAATGGAATGTTGGAAAAAAGATACCATTATTTGGCTATGCAGCATAGGCCCCAATTGTCCCTTCATAATATATCCCCTATAATGGTTCTGTCAAGTAATGGTAAATTTGTTATTAGAAAATACTTCCTCTAATGATTTTACCCATTTTTCCATATCATTCCTCAGTTCCAGAAATTCCCAAATCACAGTTTACAGTTTTTACTTCCATAACTAAATATGATAGTATGTTTCCAAAAAAATTATCAAGAAATTGGGAAAGATTTCTCATATATTTGGTCAGATCTAAAGAATTTAAATTAAAACCCCCCTAATGTCCCCATTACATGACTTAAAACTACACAGTACCAATGTCCTGACTACATGACTTAAAACTGCACAATACCAATGTCTTCACTACATGACTTAAAACAGCACAACATCAATTTCCTTACAACATGACTTAAAACTGCACAATAAAATATCAGAAATCTCCCCTTTTCGGATAAATATTTAACCATTACTCAGACACCAAATTTGTATAAAAATAGTTTTCTAATTTATGACTTCTGTAAGTCTAAAATAGCTATTTTTCATTCTTAAAATTCATTTCCTTGGAAAACCCACCTATTGAGGTCTTAAGTCACCCAAATCTTATTTCCCTCAATCTATCTGTAGAAATTGTTAAATTCCTAAAGAACACTTTTTATTGACTATGTATCATGTTCCCTTAGGTGGCCTTGCATAACTTACCTACATAACGTGCATGTCAGTCAAAAGATACCACTATTCAGATATGAAACATATTCCCTAGTTGTCCCCACATAACACGGCCCCCATAACGAGTTTTTAAATAATGGTAATGTCATTCCTAGGAAAGACACCCCTTATGTTTATATAGGTTTTAGATTTGGTGACCCTAAAAAATAATTACTCAAGATTCAACTTGGAAATGTTTAATGAATATTAAATCAATTATTATCCAATAATTCCTTTTTGGAAACTAATTCAAAAAAATTGGTCAAAGCTATTCAAACCTAAATATTAGCCCTTTACAGTCCTACATGCATGACTCTAAACTGCTAATCTCGAAAGGCTCATTACTCATTAGATTGAGAACCTGCAAAGGGAACTATAAACAAAAGTCAAGTCCCAAAACACTAAACATACATTTGTTTATGATTTATGTAATATTGAGAAATAAAAAATAAAAAGGACAAAAGATAAAAATTTGTGGAGTTATCCATATAACCCTAGAAATAGTCAAATTATGCTCATTAGGGCCCTAGGCTTAATAAGAAAATTTTGACCACTTCATTATTATTATTATTATTATTATTGTTTAATATAAAGGAATCATTATCATCATTTACCTTTCAAATTTAAATCATTAAAAATAGGAATGAATATTTTTATGATTGAAAACACAATTTCTATAATTCATATGAAAATAGAGGGACATCCAAAAAATGGATCCTCTCTTCCATGATTTAGAATAAAATCTCAACATGACTTTTCATTTGTTGGACTGCTTCATAAGCCCTATCAGTTTCTTGTTAAAGTTGAGATAGTTGAGCGACTCTAGTCACCATAGCCTAATGAAGTTCTTCCTCATTAGTTAAAATGACAGTTATTCCCTAAAATTGGGTTTCTCCCAATGTCTAATTCAACTTTTCAAGATTTTTATGAACAATATCCAATTGTTGTTGAAGATATAACAACTTCTTCATGGTCTCTTTGATTTGTTGGATGATTTTGCGTGATTTTTTTTAATGATTTTTCTCTGCCTCAGTTACTGTATCTTGAAAGCAATAAATATTGATGCTTCATTTAACCTCTTCAAAAACATGTTGTAGATTATCCTCCTACTCTCATAGGCGAATAGTCTCTTTCATGGCATCATAGACTGGCTGATAATTAAATCCACCAAATCCCAATACGCAGAATAATGCTGTGAGTTTTGTAAAATGGGACAATAATTCATCTAAAGGAATTTCAGAAATTATGCTCCAGATATTTTTTCATGTCTTCTTACGTGCCATACCAAGAGCATATTGCATCTCTATGTCTAAATCTGAGTCACTACCATTAGGTTAAATGTACTCTTGAAACTAGCCACTTAAAGAGCTACCTTGTTCAACTTGTCTTGGGATAGTAGATTATTCACCTTTCGATCTAGAATATGATAACACTAAATGATAAATCAAGGCCATTTTTAGTTTCAAATGGAAGAAGAAAATATGATTCAAACATTGGATTATATTTACCAAATAATAATTCATCTACTTGATTTGATTCACCCCTTGTATTCTTAGCTCTAGTGATTTGAGAAGGTGTTTCTTGAGAAGGGGAATTTCCTTGAATTTTCTCAGTTATGAAATTTGAAGGCTCTGAAACATCTCTTGATGAAGGATCCTGTGTAGAAATTTCTCTAGCCCCAACAAAAGGATAAATTGGAACACCTTGTTCTTGAAGAGCCTTTGCATCGTTTTCGGCACATAAAGCTGAATAAGGTGAACTTTGATGTAAATAATCAAGTTAAAGAATAAATTCGGTACGGAAAATGGATGAATAGGGACTTAAACCCTCTGAAATTCCTCATGATAATACCAAAAATCTTTAATGGAACCTATAATATCAATATTTGGATTAAGGGTGTCCATCATTTCAGTGTATACTGCCTGAAATGTTACAACATCCTCACTATTTAATGTATCCAATAAATTTTGGTTGATGCCAAAATTAGCTTTGATGACATTTTTCTTTGTTGGATCTTAAATTGGTATGCCAGCATCAGGTCTATACATGTTTTGGTCAACAACAGTATTTGTATTTGATTGCCCTCGATATTCATTCCTATCTTCAGAAGCAATAGGAATATCAGCATTGATTATTTCAGGATCCTTTGACAAAAGCAACTGAGTAATGTATTTAATCATACCATGAATTTCCTTTATCTCAGCAGAGCCAGGGGCAGGTATAGATGAATATTTTTATTATTTATCTACTAAAATTGCATTTTTTCAGCATGAAATGGGGATTCTTTTTCTATTCTTGAATAATCACCTCTTAATCCCTTGAGAGTGGAGAGATACATAGAACCTACCTAAGGATAAAAGGTGGTTACCTGAATTTATTGAGAAAGTTGTATTCCCAAAAGATCGTATAAATACTTACTCCTTCGGGAAAAGCTTCGAATCAATCTCATTTCTCTCTTGTGTATTTGTTCAAAAGATTGGGGAGAGATTGAAACACTCCACTTGGTAGGGGAAACTTGAGGTAATGGTTGAGTATTATCTATCTCCATTACCCCATTCATGATTCTTGCTCCTGGAGAATGTTCTGGAAACGTAGGAGGATCATTTGTTACATCGATAGGAGAGCCTGCAGGACCGTACTGAGGTGATTCAAGAATTGGTCCGGATCTTCCTTCTCAGAATTCAAGCTGTATAAATATATTTTCATCAATATTAATGATGAAAAATGATAAAGTTGAGTAGAGACAAAATAAAAATGGAAATACATTCTTAGTATTAACATAAATATCCCACTCCTCCTCAGAGTCGATAATTACCACATCATAGACTCCTAAGTCCAGCATATGTGATACTTGTTTAGAGGCTATGATTTATTCGTCAGGTGCATATATAAAATTATCTAGCTCCGTAATATACTTCTGTACATCAGCCATGTTATTTTCCGAATTGCAATCAGAAGCTTCCTTGATGTCACCAATATCTGGAATTTGAATGTCATGCTGGGGAAATGTCCATGTGTCCCTAAGAAATGGGTTACAATCTCCCAATGATGAATTGAGGAAGGTCGCACATAATTTGATCTTGGTATGGTTGACTGTAGAGGATATTCAACACCTTCCGATTGGAGATCTTCTTCAGGCCTCTCTTCCTCATAATTTTCAATAGAAGGAATATGAATCGATGTTTGATGGTGGAGAATAGATCCCCTTGGTGTTGGACGTTTTCTCCTTTTGCCCTGGTCTTCCTAGTATCCTTCTTGTGAAGAGGTTTTGAGTGCACTGAAACCTATGACTCATCTTTATCATTGCTATCCTTGTACTTATTACCAATTTCCACATGAAATATTCATTATAGACACCACTCAATATATTACTTTTGTCGGATCTCCTAGAGGATATAAAGAAACCCATGATTTGGCATACCCAACTTCCAAACCTATCGATGCATCTATTGGAGGTAATTTAATCGACGATTTGGATATCTCTAAAGCTATTAGAATCCATAATTGTTGTGATACCATTGGGTGCTTCTCTTGTCTGACATATATGGGTGAAAAAATCCTTGATTATTGAAGGCATTTGAACTGATGAGAAAACATGTAGGGGGCATAATCCCCACATCATATTTCACTATCAATACTAGTGGATAATACACCATCCCTGAATTCCATCATATAGGATATCAACTAGTAATTCATTTCATTACCATCATCAATAAATGTTCTATTTGGTGGATTACCAAAAGGGAATAAGTTTAATTCTCCCGATACCATCAATACCTTCAGCACCTCATCATGTGTCAAGTTCAGAGGATCAATACTAGAATCTTTCTATAAAACGGGGTGAATCGACCATTGGTAACCATGACTGAATTCAACACTGAGTATGATGAAAAATGTGACGCAATCTAGTACCACAACATTTGGAATGGCCCTCCAATCCTAAATGGAGCCTTAAAATTGTATAAAAGTAGTAGGAGATTTTAAATTATTTCTTATATAGGGCTGGAAAGACCAATATACTTTCCCTCTACAAATTTAGCTGTAATGATGAATGTCCCTGATCTTACACCACCTTCGGATTCACGGACTGGAAGCAAATAAACACTTATCCACGTAGCAAGGAAGGCAGCTAAGTGTACACTTGCATCTATATCGGGTTCGACATTATAGCATCAGTGCTTATAATTGCCCCTTTACAGCATAGGACAATATGTGCCTGAACTGCCTCGGTTATCTACCGAAGGACAAACAGTAGGATGTCCACAGGTTGGACCTTCCTTGGTTGATAGTTCTAAGAGGGCCTCCATCCACACTCTAGCATTAATATCATTCTTTTCCTTAGGTAAATTCTTTACTATATTAAATAATTCATGAGGTAGAAGTTGTTTTATAGAAGCATTACCCCATGTTGTATTAGGAAGAGTGAATTCATCATACATTTCCTTATGAATGAGAACTCTTGATATTTGGTAAATGTCCCAGAGACTTATATCAGCATCCCCATCCATCAAATGAATGATTTCGTTTGTGGACTCCATCGTATCAGTAATTCTGGAATGAATTCATTTTTTTAAACAATAGCTTTCCTCAGCCAGGAATCTACATAGATTTGAACGTCTGATAACTCTTTTCTGAATTATACACAAGTCTGACGTACCGAGAATTCCTACATCCACTTGAGTTTTACACCCCCTCGAAAAGTATGTTCCTAATCTCTTTTATAAACATTAGATTGATCTGTTTGAGAAGCCCGAAAAGTGGACTCACAACAGTGTGGTCTTGGTTCTACCAAATAATCTTATATATCGGGAGTACAACCACTGTGATGAAGGATGTAGCTAATATGGACTGTTATTTCTTGTACTGGACCCCCCTTACACTAATATTCATGCATTAATAGTTGGAGTATTGAAGAATCCAATATTTTGGAATATATATATTAAGAGATTGAACATGGGCATCATGCAAAATCCCATGCCCGTACTAGGGTAAATAAGAACTTTGTGTGTAGTCACGTTGGTTTGGAATTAGACCCTTCCATAGCCCCGGAAGAGTACTCTCAATAATGTCGTAATAGTATTGTCTGACGATCTTCATCATTTCATTTTGGCGAGCCTTATCTTCTTCAGTATGATTCATCAAATGATTCATTCATTCCTGCAAAATAATTACCAAACATCTAGGTTATAATTTTAAAGAGGAAATCAAAACATTTGGAAAAGGACACTCTTCATGTAGGTCCTTTGATGAGGTCTGTCACGTAGGTCCCTTTTCAAGGCCTATCGATTAGGTCCTTCAATGAGGTCTATCACATAGAACATTCGTCAAGGATCTTATCACATCCTTATCAGTGAATTCCATTGCTGTAGCTCCATTGTGTTATTCATTTTACCATGAAAAAGTTTTAAATATGTTACACGAGAGCACAATGCAATAAGAGCTGGGCGAACAAGCTAATCAATGAGAGCTTCAAAATTTCAGAGAAAGCATAGGTGAAGAAACAAATTGCTAAAGATGAGACATATTTATAGGCAACTAAAGACCTACATGTCTGGACTACGCACAACCTCTTCACTCCATACCTCTGTGAAGCAGCTGTGTGGTAAAAATGTACTATTCAGCAACTTTCACCTCAGGACTCAACCATCTTTGTGCATTTCGAATCCAATCCTGAGTGTGGGTTTTGTTGACACTACTTGATAAAGAAAACAAAAATATTATCAAGACAAACTCTGGATATTTCAAATCCCAAATCAATATTCAATGAGAACAAAGGAATATAAAAAATACTCCCAAAGCGCTTCACGATGGAGTATCTTCATGGATCTACATAGCTGATCTGTGCGGCTGAGCTGAGTGACCGAGCTCTACGGCCGGCCTCTACAGATGGCCTCCACGGCCGACCTCTGCGAGAGACCTATGTGGCTAACTTATGTGTCCGACCTCCGCACCAGAAGATGTTTTATGTCCCTAAACAGAGAACCTACACGATGGAGCTACGTGAAGTACCTACGCAAGAAACATCTCTTCAACCAGGACCATCTGTGCCTATAAATAGAGCCCTTGTGTAACACCCCAAGATTTTTTGAAAAATATTTTTTTTAATTTTATTAATGTCTTGATTTGTATGATACACCAAAAGAAGCTTTCGCAACACGCATCCTTTACTTTTCTTGCATTACACGCAATCACGACCTTCCACGATAGCGTGTTTTGTACGTAATATCGAGTTTCGCTAAACAACGATATGTTATATAAACTAGCCATTATGAATAGTAATACCCATGTTTTGAAATTTTATCATTCAAAATGGACTTTATTTTTAGATTTAGAATATCAAAATTAGCCTAGGGTGAAATTTTAGTATTTTTCTGAAAACTTTCAATTTTTGATGAATAGTGAAAACACTGGGTTACTATTTAAAAACTGACTTTTTATTTAAATAATTATTTATTTTATTTAAATTTATTTTAGGTAAAAATTGATACATAATACCTATATAAGTTCAATGCAATTCATTGGAGTCATTTTATAATAATTTTATATATATATAAATTTTATTGAACTTTTCACTGTCTTTTACCCACATCCTAGGAGAATTTGGAAATTCACATAAAACATAATTTTACCGGTACTGTGAGTGGAATTTCCAAAATCTGAGAGTCACAATTAATATCAAGGACTAAAATTTTGTTCAATGAGTTGAAAATAATTTTTGGTGAATAGTAACTTTTTACTTTTTTTACCACGGTTAAAAGTAAATAGGGTAATTAAGGGTAAAAATGATATTATTATTACCCTAATACATGTCCTAATTCTATTATATAAGTTTAATTCGACCAAAAACAACCTTAGTAATAAATTATGACCATTTAGTCCCACTTGGATTAGATTAGGACATTTATTATTAATTTATTTAAAGAATGGTTAAAATAGTTGAAATCAATGTTTAATAACTAAATAATTTTTAATATAAGGTTATACATAAGATAAATTAGACTATAAATATTCATTAGAAAGCTAAAACGATTTCCTTCATAATGGTGTTTTATTTATAATTTTTAGACATTAAATAATTTAATGTATTTATGACACAATGATGATGAGTTATTATCTTATTAATGAAATATTGACATAATTGATGTTATAAATACCTAAAAAAATGTAATATGAGACATGTTATGAATTAAACTAATTTTATATGTTAAAATTACATGTTATTATTGATTTAGTTAACTTTTCTAGAACTAATCATTCTGTTAAATGTTTCTCAAAAATCAATTACCTAATAGGGTCAAAATTGACATAATATAGTTTTCAAAAAAAAATATTAAATTATTAATTGTTATTTTATTCCTAAAAATCTATGTTTAGGAAAAATAACTTAGATAAGGTTATATATATTAATAATAAACAAATTGGGGTTCTTTTGGATTGTTATAGTAAGTTTATTAACCTTATAGTGTAAGAAAACAAGAAGACATGGTAAAAGAAAATTTATTTAACATAAATTTAAATCAAAATGATAAGGTTTAAATAGAAACCTAAACTTGTCAAAATTCTATTTAATGATATTATTTCGCCCCATACCCACCTTAGAATTTAAATAACTCAATTTGGAGATATTAAAATCCGAATATGACTTTATAATAAAATAATATTTTTTGTTATTCCAAAGGTGCCCCTCTCCTCCCTTATAAAAGGGCACGTCCTCCCTCTCTTCCTCACACCACTTTGAGCCTTCAAGATCGGCCAAAACCTGCCAATTTCTCTTCTCCACTTCCCTAGAAACATTCTAGATGTTCTGGTCTTCTTAAAAGACCAATATTAGTTCCCTAAGAGGAGGTTTCAAAACGGCCTGTCGAAAAAAGAGGTAATATCCATTACCGATTCATTCAACTTTATTTCTTCTTATACATATTCTTCTTTAGTTTTTTCATTATGAAGTAATAACATCAGTATCACTCATATACTGATATGTTATTATAAGTATGAAACAACCCTATTTCACTATCATATCCATCCTACGGAAAACGAAATCACTACGCGTGCGTACATACGGAATACCGGCTCCATGCTGTGGTGTAATCTATTTTTGACCACCACCTTACGTGGATGGGTATAATGGTGAAAATAAATAACTATATATTATTATTTCAAATTTAAATTGATTCTGAAATATTATACATACACTACAATGCAATTCCATGATTATCGGAATGATATCATCGCTCGTGCGTACGTACGGACTACCGTCTCCACGACGCTATGAGATTCATTCTCCATGTTAACCATTCATGAATGATTATAATGTATATATAATAAGAAATCATGAAATATATGACATAGTAATGATACTAGATTTATGTGTATATATATGTATTTCATCTACTTAATTTAATTCAATTCAATAAGGAAACGAAAACAGATTTCATGCGTACGTATGTCCTGCCGTCTACATAAACGGTGTATTTCATTCCATTTAATCGATCTATCATATATATATGTATATACTGAATATATATTATATATAAATCATGTTTTACATTCTGGAATTAAGTAAATTAAGATATAATTTATAATTTCAAGAACAACAAGTCCAAACACGTACGATAAATAAAACAATTTAACCCAAAACGCTGCTTTAACATGGAACTTACAAAAGAACGGGTAATATAAAGTCATACGTGAACCATATATGATATCATAAAAATGAATATTATTCTTTAATAAGTCAATGACATTATTTAAATCATTATTCAGGAGGTTCAGATACGTACGAAGCATATCAGACCTAAGGTAAGGGATAACTATTCCAATCTCGTTCTTATCTGAGATTGTTATTCGTAAGTATTTACTGGGGATATTTCTATCATCCATGTCCATGTTTTATAAAACTGTTTTCATGTATGTTTAAAATCCTTTTTAACAATTTTTACTTTTACTACATGGTATGTATGGAATCTTTTTTTACCATACGATGTACTTTTTTTCTTTTCCAACAAAAGTACGAGGAGAATGTTATTTTTAACTTATACGGCGTGAACGGATTTTTACAGTTTCATAATGCATCATTTTCATGAAGCTAACTCTACATGATTTTATTACTATTTTCAACAAAATAATTTTATTTTAAAAGTGCATGGCATTTTTTTAAAAGAAAATTATTTTGAGGAAGAAAGGATATTTTCCTCTAGAATTCATTTCAAATGTTTTATCAAAACCATTTTCCATCTAAGATTAAATTATTTCATATGTGTATGTTTTATGTTTAATGTCTCTATTATTTACATGGATAAATTTTCTTTTGATGAAATTTCCATTTGTTTTATATGGATTATTAAAAGATGGGATGATGTTTATGAAACCCATTTTATTCTTTGGGTTATGATGAATGTTTTTTATGTTTATTTTGTGGAACAAGTAAGAATGATTTCATTATGAGATGGGTGGGACCTATATCTCCCTCCAATGAAGTGGGTAAAGATTTATGTCTCATGAGATAGAAATGGATGGAACGGTAAGTTAATCCAGTTCAGTGTTACAGGACAGAAATGAGGAGTGAACTCGATTCAGAAAGGGAATTTGTCCACTAAAATGGTCATGGCAGTAATGCCTTGGCTACTATGGAAATAATATCATGTGATTAATGTTTTTTCACAATTAAATGTTTTATTACCAAGCTATTTTATCATGATTGATGTTCCCTTATTATATATGCCTTACGTACTTCCAAGATTCATGTCTTTGCTCAAGATTTTGATGTTTAGATTTTATGTTCATGTTTTTTGCATTAAAATGTTTATGGATTGTTTAATGTTATCTATGTTTACCCTTACTAGGCATTTGAGCTCACCCCTTTTAGGTTTTCTTTTCCCCAAGATATAAAGAAAGGTTTTAGGTAAGAAAAAAAAGGGGGAAGATCTTTATGGGAGATGTTGAAGATCTTCCACCACGATTAGAAGATTATATTCTGAGTATCCAAAGACACTAAACTATTACGGTCCTTGTGTGTCTATTTTTGTTATGTACTAAGTATTCGGCAAAAGTATTGTAATGTCCATGTACGTCAAGCTTTTGGTCTCTATAGTTGGTATCAGAGGAAATTTTTAGTCAACCTTTGGAAACTAGGATGTGACAACTTTAGTGAGATCTCTAGAGATATTTATAAGGTATATCAAGGGATGTCCCTAAGGTTAAGTAGAAGTATAGGTTATAGTCCAAGAATTACGGTAACGATCTTAGAATTAAACCTAAGATGTTAGATATTGAAGGTACTCCCCCTTTATTATGTTGTTTTCCCTAGCATGATTTTTGTCTCTCACACTATTCTTTTTGAGTTTTAGACAATGGGTGGAAACCGAAGGAACCGTGTTGATCAATGTAATGGACAATTCAATGATTTTACTCCTGAACAAACAAATGTTATGGGAGGTGTAGTGAAAAATATTATTTATATACTTACATAAGCTATGAATCATTCTGGACTTCCAAATGAGCAGGGAAGGGAACAATATTCTATTGAGTCTTTCATGAGGCAACATCCACCTTCTTTCAGTGGGTCTTCTGATCCACTTGTTGCTGAACAATGGATCAGTACCACTGATAAGATATTTTTAGTTCTTCAATTTTCTGAACATGATAAAGTCATCTTAGCAGTATATCGTTTGGAAGGTGAAGCTGATTAATGGGTGAATCTTATCAAGAATACGAGGCCAAGAGATGAAATTGAGTCCATGGAATGGGACGAGTTAAATAACTTATTTTTCAATAAGTACTTCCCTCATATTCTTAGAACAAAGATGGAGAAGGAATTTCTTGAACTAAAGAAAAAGGATGATGAATGTGTTGGTATATATGAAGCGAATTCTACAAGGCTTGGAAGGTATGCATCTTGCTTTATCATCCAACCTGAAAGTAAAGCTGATTGATTCTTTAGTGGTTTAAAACCAAGTCTTCAAAGGGAATTATCTATAAGAGACATCAGTAGCTATCAAGAAATTGTGTGTTGTGCTATCAAGGTAGAAATAGATGGTTGGTGTTACATATCCATCTCATGGTTTTTACAAGAAATGAAAGATGGAGTTCAAGGAGAAATCTCAGAACAATGGTGAAAAGAAGATGAATGTTTCTTTATGCTCAATGTGTGGAAAGAAGCATGGTTAAGATTGCCTAAAAGGTACTAGAAAATGTTTTAAGTGTGGAAAAGAAGGTCATCAAGCATTTGATTGTCAAAGTAATGGGAAAAAGGTTTCTAATGATGTGAATAGAGAAAAGACTACAGAGAACACTCCACCAACACTTCAATTCTTCAAGTGCAATGAAATGGGGAATTATGCTAATAAATTCCCTAATCCACGAGTTCATGATGATAAACGTGAGCAACCTCTTAATGTAAAGGATAAAGGGAAGTCTCATGCGATCACTATTTGTGATGTTGAGTATGAAAATGATGTTGTGTAATGATTATGTGTTTATGTAATGGGATTTCAAAATACTCTCATGGAATCTCATTTATGGTATTGTGGAATTTTGGAATATCTATGTATTGGTTTTCAATTATTATATAGTACTGGTAACCATGAAAAAGTGTTTGAAATATTTTTGGAAAGAATATTAAATGCGCATATTTAAGGGATAAGGAGAAAATAATATGATAGTAATCATGAGATCATGACTAAAATAAGGACAAAGTGATATTATGGTTTGAGTATATAGAAATTTTGGGATTTTGGTATGTGGAAAGAGCTAACTTTTTATAGCACTCATGTTTTCACTAATATTCAATGGGTATTCATTTTTCAGGAGAATACATGATTAAGGCCTTGGAATGTCTGGAATGTGACCAACAAGACATATCTTATGATATATGGGGATCAACGATGGTATTGACATGCTTGTTATATGAAATCTCTGGTAATCGTTTTCACTATAACATGAGAATGGACTGCAATATTATGTATAAGCCTAAAGATTGGAATGGATTATATGAGATATAAATTAGTATTGTATTTTTAGAAATAAAAGGACAACCTGCAGAACGGGCGACAACCCGTCGCGTCGGACAGGGCTGTGGAAATCAAACCCACAAACGAAGTGCGACTGGACTTTATCACATAAAACTGGCCTACAAGATTTCCCTGGTTAGTATAATGTAGTTTTATTTTATTACGTGCTGTGTTATATGAATTATAAGTTCATTTTTGGAATCATATACGATTAACCTCACCATAGATGGACTTAAGTATATTTGATAACTTTTCCTAACCTTTTGTTTGAAACAGATGGAATGAACCATAATTCTATCACATGATCTGTTAACACTTCAAAAATAACAAATTAAACTTCATTTCTTTAAGAGATTAAGTGGAAATTATTCAAATCATGAACAATAGTGAGATTGTACCAAAATCAAGCAAGTATTTCTTCTAATTCAAAATTTTCAACTTTAGGGAAATGATATTGAAAACCAAAAATGTTGTCCTAGTGCTCTTATATCTTATGAATCAGATTCTACCTTAGATCATCAAAAATTTATGGCTTTGTGATTGATGGATTTTTCATAGGCATGTTCTCTACCACTCTCCATCAGAACATGATGGTTAGATTTCTGTTCCATATCCATATTTTCACCTATGTTCTCCTATGTGGAAACCCAGTGATTAGTTAATTTGGGTAACCATTAAATTTCATACTTTAGTTTGTAAAGCCATGTTTTGGTATTCCTTTTTACGATGTGGGTTTCTATTAATGAAACTTTTGTGTAGTAAACCATTTATAACCCCGAAGAATTTCGAGGGTGAAATTCATTTAAAGGGGGGGTAGAATTTAACACCCCGAGATTTTATGAAAAATATTCGTTTTAATTTCATTAATATCTTGTGTTGTACGCTACACCAAAAGGAGCTTTCACAACACACATCCTTGACTTGGCTTGCATTACACGCAATCACGACCTTCCATGATAGCGTGTGTTGTACGCAATACCGAGTTTCGCAAAACAACGATATGTTATATAAACTAGCCGTTATGAATAGTAATACCCACTATTTGAAATTTTATCTTTCAAAATGGACTTCATTTTTGGATTCAGAATATTGAAATTATCCAAGGTTGAAATTTTGGTATTTTTCTGAAAACTTTCAATTTTTGATGAATAGTGAAAACTCTGGGTTACTATTTGAAAACCGACTTTTTATTTAAATTTATTTTAGGTCAAAATTGATACATAATACTTATATAAGTTCAATGAAATTCATTGGAGTCATTTTATAATAATTTTAGATATATAAAAATTTTATTGAACTTTTCACCGTCTTTTACACACCTCCTATGAGAATTTGGAAATTTACATAAAACATAATTTTACAAATTCTGTGAGTGGAATTTTGAAAATCCGAGAGACACATTTAATATCAAGGACTAAAATGTGGTTCAATGAGATCAAAATAATTTTTGGTGAATAGTACCTTTTTACTTTTTTTACCACGGTTAAAAGTAAATAGGTAATTAAGGGTAAAAATGATATTACTATTACCCTAACACTTGTCATAATTCTATTTGATAAGTGTAATTCGTCCAAAAAAACATTAGGAATAAAATATGACCATTTAGGCCCACTTGGATTAGATTGGGACATTTATTATTAATTTATTTAAAGAAGGGTTAAAATAGATAAAATCAAAGTTTAATAACTAAATCATTTTTAATATAGGGTTATACATAAGATAAATTTGACTATAAATATTCATTATAAATATAAAACGATTTCATACATAATGGTGTTTTATTTATAATTTTTAGACATTAAATAATATAATTTATTTTTGACACAATAGTGATAGATTAATTATCTTATTAATAAAATATTGACATAATTGATGTTATAAATACCCAAATAAATGTAATTTGAGACTTTTTATGAATTCTAATAATTTTCTAGGTTCGTATTACATGTTATTATTGATTTAGTTAACTTTTTTAGAACTAATCATTCTGTTATGAATTTTACAAAAATCAATTACCAAATAGTTTCAAAATTGACATAAAATAGTTTTTAAAAAAAATATTATATTATTTATTGTTATTTTATTCCTAAAAATATAATGTTCGGCTAAATAACTTATATAAGGATTTATATATTAATAATAAACCACTTGGGGTTCTTTTGTCTGGTTATAGTATGTTTATTAACCTTGTAGTGTATGAAAACAAGAAGACACGGTAAAAGAAAAATTATTTAACTTAAAGTTAAATCTAAATGATAAGGTTAAAATAGAATCCAAAACTTGTCTAAATTAAATTGGATGAGAATATTTCGACCCATCCCCACCTTAGCTTCAAAATAACTCAATTTGGTGCTATTAAAAACCGAATATGACTTTATAATAAAATAATAGTTTTTGTTATTCCAATGGTGCCCCTCTCCTCCCTTATAAAAGGGCACATCCTCCCTCTCTTCCTCACACCACTTTGAGCCTTCATGCTAGGACAACCCCTGCCAATTTTTCTTCTCCACTTCCCTAGAATCATCCTAGAGGTTCTGGTCTTCTTCAAAGACCAATCTTAGTCCCCTAAGAGGAGGTTTTAAAAAGGTGTGTCGAAAGAAGAGGTAATATCCGTTAGCGATTCTTTCAACCTTATTTGTTCTTCTACTTCTTATTATTTAGTTGTTTCATTATGAAGTAATAACATAAGTATCACTAATATACTGATATTTTATTATAATTATGAAACAACCCTATTTCACCATCTCTTCATCCTACGGAAAACGAAATCACCGCACTTGCGTACGTACGGAATACCATCTCCACGCCGTGTGGTAATATATTTTCGACCACCACCTTACATGGATGGGTATAATGGTGTAAATAAATAACTATATATGATTATTTAAAAGTGATATTGATTATGAAATATTATACATACACTTCAATGCAATTCCACGATCATGGGAATGATATCATCGCTCGTGCGTACGTAGGGACTACCATCTCCACAACGCGATGAGATTCATTATCCATGTTAACCATTCATGAATGATTATAAAGTATATATAATAAGTAATCATGAAATATATTACATAATAATGATACTGGATTTATCTGTATATATATGTATGTCATCTACTTAATTTCATTCAATTCAATAAGGAAACGAAAACAGCATTCATGCGTACGTACGGCCTACCGTCTCCATGAACGGTGTATTTCATTCCATTTAATCGATCTATCATATATATATATATATACTGAATATATATTATATATAAATCATGTTTTACATTCTGGAATTAATTAAATCAGGATATAAGTAATAATATCAACAACAACAAGTCCAAACACGTCTGATAAATAAAACGATTTAACCCAAAACGCTGCTTTAACATGGAACTTACAAAAGAACAGGTAATATAAAGTCATAAGTGAAAAAAATATATGATATCATAACAATGAATGTTATTCTGTAATAATTAAATGAAATTATTTAAATTATTATACAGGAGGTTTGGATACGTACGAAGCATATCAGACCTAAGGTAAGGGATAACTATTCCAATCTCGTTCTTATCTGAGATTGTTATTTGTAAGTATTTACTGGGGTTATTTCTATCATCCATGTCCATGTTTTATAAAAGTGTTTTCATGTTTGTTTAAAGTCCTTTTGAACCATTTTTGACTTTTACTACATGGAATGTAAGGAATCTTTTTTTACCATATGAGGTTCTTTTTGACTTTTCCGACAAAAGTATGAGGAGAATGTTATTTTTACTTATACGGCGTGAACGGATTTTTACGGTTTCATAATGCCTCATTTTCATGAAGCTTATGCTACATGATTTTATGACTATTTTCAACAAAATAATTTTATTTTAATAGTTCATGGAATTTTCTAAAAAGAAAATGATTTTGACGAAGAAAGGATATTTTCCTCTAGAATTCATTTCAAATGTTTTATCAAAACCATTTTCCATATAAGATTACATTATTTCATATGTGTATGGTTTATGTTTAATGTCTCTATGATTTACATGGTTCACTTTTCTTATGATGAAATTTCCATTTGTTTTATATGGATTATTAAATGATGGGATGATGTTTATGAAACCCATTTTATTCTTTGGGTTATGAAGAATTTTTTAAGTTTATTTTGTGGCACAAGTAAAAATGATTTTATTATGAGATGGGTGGGATATATATCTCCCTCCAATGAATTGGGTAAAGATTTATATATCATGATATAGACATGGCTAGAACAGTAAGATAATCCGGTTCCGTGTTACAGGACTGAAACAAGGAGTGAACTCGATTCAGAAAGGGAATTTGTCCACTAAGATGGTCATTGCAGTAATCCCTTGGCTACTATGGAAATCATATCATGTGCTTAATGTTTTTCCACAATTACATGTTTTATTCCCATGCTATTTTATCATGATTTATGTTCCCTTATGATATATGCCTTACGTACTTCTAAGATTCATGTCTTTGCTCAAGATTTTGATGTTTAGATTTTATGTTCAAGTTTTTGCAATCAAATGTTTATGGATTGTTTTATGTTCTCTAGGTTTACCCTTAATAGGCATTTGAGCTCACCCATTTTATGTTTTCTTTTCCCCAAGATATAAAGAAAGGTTTTAGGTAGGAAAAAAAGAGGAAGATCTTTATGGGAGATGTTAAAGATCTTTCACCATGATTAGAAGATTATATTCTGAGTTTCCAAAGACACTAAACTATTATGGTCCTTGTGTTTCTATTTTTGTTATGTACTAATTATTCTGTAAAAGTAATGTAATGTCCATGTACGTCAAGCTTTGGGTCTCTACAACTTGGGATCCCCATTTCAGGACTGAAAAAAAAGTGATTGATTCTCTGAAACTCCCATTGCATATCTCTTTCACCTAGATATCTCGAATTGTCTCAGGTAACTCTCTTAACCATGAGAGAAGATATAATTAAATGGTATTGGCATGTTTTTTTTGTTCTTCACATTCTTTAGTAAACATCCATACATGCGTGGTATGTCTGCGCACCTTGCCTACGTGGTATATCCGTGTGCCTTACCTACGTGGTATACCTGCATGGTTCACTTGTGCACTATACCTATACGATATAGTAATGTGGGGGTACCTACGTGACGTACTTGCCTGAGGTACCTACATGACCACCTCAATTAACCTTCTTAAGATCCATTCATGGTAGGTTATCTCCTTCCTTGGTTCCCTTATCTAAAAGGGGTATGTTGAAGCCTCCACTAAAACCTCATTAATTTCCAATCCTTTGGGTAAGACACATCAGCGTGTCTCTTATTTGGGTTTGTATTTCTTCATTCATAGGTTTCATAAATTTGTATCCTAATGAGAATAGGATTCATGGGATGTTTGTGGGTTTTTATATCCGTAGTCACATAAACCTTTTTCCTAGAAATAGTTTTGGGAAGTTTCCAGTTTGGAGGAGGGTTGGTTACCAGCCTCTCCCTTTTCAAAGAGGCGACCTGGAGCCTCAGGTCTCTGGTAGAGATGGTACACATCGCACTTGAAATTCCATGCAAGCATAGGAGAAGTCTCCCTCCCTTACCAGAACCAATTTCATGGAAAACATCCTAGTACAAGCCCCTCACCTTCAAAACTTCTTCCTTACATTGGACCCTTGTCCATTGTAAATAGAACAAAGGGATGGTTCATCGCCTCACCCTCTTCCATGGTCTATGCACCCTCTTCCATCATTATGGATGAAAGATTTGTAATTGTGTAGTTTCATTGTTGAATATTTTCACATCCTTTGGTTTCTCACATCCATCATGACTCACGTGTGCTTAGAGATACATCATTGTTGCAACATGTGCACAAAAAATCATTGGAAGAAACTACAAGAACTCTGATTCTTGATTGAATCAAGATATGTAGGAAGCTCTTTTAAAGCCCGAGCTCACTGGATATCCACCTCATGAATCCAACACTAATTTCCCCAATTTGGGCATCATTAAGAAATAAGCCACAAATTCAATCCTCAAATCATCAAGTCATCCTTTTCAAGTAGTATCCCCAAATTCATCTCTCTCAGAGGACCATATTCTCCTATGATATTTATCAAACTATGTGGGATTTGGTCCCCATCCATTTGGGATACGTAGGAATCCTTCTTTTGGTTCAAACCCAATATTTCAAATAAACCCTATTCTCTTTGGGACGTATTCCCAACATGGTCTAATCATACCTGGAAATCTATATCCCTTCCAATTTCCATAGGCTGCTTCAACATAAGTCCCATAAAAAGATTCAACTAAGCACATTTTACTTTGAGGTCCTTATCACATGACCTTAAAATTAATGATGTTTCTTATTAAGCGACACCGAACTACGAGGGTTCTAATTCCTTTCACAATGATATGAAGGTATCCCATTTAACGAGTACGATCCCAAGTTCAAAAAAAACCTTCGTCTCCTTGGATGATAAAAAAATCTAGATTGCTCCACTGAGTGGCTTAAAAACCAGTATAATCACAACGATGATTAAAATAATCTCTAATCAATATATTAGAGGATACCATTGATGGAAATCCTCAAATACATATGGGTGTTTCCGTTAATGAAGATCCTTGAATAAATAATAATGATTCTAACATTTTCACATGTTAATAAATGATTATAAATTCCAAGGGATACATATTATATACTTGGTGAATTAATAAGGATTCGTGAAAATATTTTAATTTTACAAACAGAGTCCTAGAGTAGACAATAATTCCCCCCAAAAGCATGTGCTGAGTCTGACCTCCCATCCTCTCGACCACTACATGTTCTTAAGTATTGTAAAGTTCAAAACATAATGAACACCTGCCTTTGGAAAGAAGTTCCTCTTTGATAAAGAACTATTGGAGGTTTCTGGGTCCATGAATAAATCCAATGGAAACTGCTTGGAAACAGTGATTCTTAAATATAGAACACACATTTCAAGGGACTAAGAAACCAAGTTACATGTGGTATTAAAATTCTTTATGTTTAATAATATCATAAAAATCATATAAATGTGTTAAATCCAACATTATATACATCCTTGAAAGGTTATGATGGAGAAAGTATTTAAAATTATATGTGAGGTGGTAGTCTTCCGTACAAACAATCGACTGTTTTGTTTCAAATTTAATGGAAGAGGGGATGTATGTAGGTTATTACATTAATATAATATAATATCAGTATATTTAATATATTTAGGATATTATATATTCATGTTTCAATATCATCTCATTATATGAATCGACACATAATTGTTTTTATGTATTTATGTTGTTGTGATGGAATAAACATTTTTATATAGATTCAATTATGTTGAATAAGAATTGGTGGTGTCCTATTATCTATATACTCACACACTACATGGTAATATTAATGAATGTTCATATTTTATTTTTGGGGATCCATCTAGGATAAAGGGCCATGTATCAGGGAGAAAAGAAGGTGGAGCTTTGTAGAGGGAGGTGATGTTGTAAAGGAAATTAGACTTTTTCTGTGGTGTTTTTATTTTATTTTATTTGGTTATCATATTTTTTATTACATACCACCTTGGAATTATTTTGACCTATATTTTATAAAAATTATTTCATTTATTAAAGCATGTTGATATATATTTATTTTCCACATTTCTTTTCTAATATGTTTATTTATACATTTCATGTTTTTTGCATGTAACTTTTAATATCAAGGGTATAGCCTCCCCAAAAAAATAGTCGGACCCCTTCTTCTATTTATAATACACTTATGTATGGAGATTAATGAATGAGATCATGTAGCACTTCTCTCTAAATCAGTTGATTAGGGTCATGGTGTAACAAAGGATATCAATTTGATTATAAAATATTATATTATTAATTTATAAGTATAAAATAAAATTTCATTTTTCAATCTTCCTATTATAGAGGGAAAATTTTACAAATATATATATACTTTAACATAATTTGAAAATATTTAATTTTTATATTTAGCGTTAGGGACACAATATTTTATGTTCACTCTGTCTGTCATTATAACATTAATTTTGATCACTAATGTGAATGGTTTAAATCTATTTTAGTAAATATTTACATTCACTATATGAAATGGAATAAAATTATTTATCCATGATCTATTGTGCCTTTGGGAATAATAAAAAGAATATATATGTTAATATTTCTATTAATATTTGATAAAATAAATTATAATAAAATTTTAATACATAAAATAATTAGAAAAGAAATAAAACAAACAACATTTATAAAATCACTACAATAATAGAGCAAATATACTTCATGATAATTAAAAAATTACCAATATTCATAATAACTATAGTGTTTACAAAATAATTATATATTTAAATTTTAATTATATCACTTTTTAATTCTTTTCTTTTTCAGAAAAGTTTGATCAATAGTTTTATCTTTACATTCAATAGATAATTTAGGAACATAAAAAATTTAATTTAGTGTATGAAAAGAGTAAAACTAATTCCCCTTCATCATTTGACCACTTTTGGTGGTGTCCATCCCTATTTAAGTTTATTGTTTGAAAAAAGTTCTCATTTTATTTACATCAAAAATGATAATATTAATTTTTTCTCTGATCTTGAGTACTAATAACATTTAATTTAGCAAAAACAATCTATTTAATGGATTTAGTTTCATAATTACTCTTATGGAATTATATAGGAGTTTATTTTATGTAAAAATAAGGGAAAAATATAATTTTAATTTACTTTAGATGAGGGAGAAAATTTGGAAATTATCACCATATAATTTGTGAATATCTATTTAAATTAACCTTTTAGCTTGATAGAACTCCAGTAAATCCCATGTTGTTAGACAAATGTTAATATTCCAGTTGAAATAAAAACTTATTTCATAATTGAAACCTCATTTCCAATTATGGATGAAAAATAATGTCAATCAAATGTAATAGTTACAATGAATAAATATTTTTTTACAATCATAACGAAATTAAAAGAGAATATGAAGGCAAATAGTAAGGAGAATAACAGATCCAAAAACCATTCATTTTTAATTTTTTGAAAAAATATATATAATGCATTGAAATTTTATCAATGGTGTATATTAATCCCTATTTTTATTGTAATATAAAATGGATGTGACTTTTTACATGGGATATTTATTTAGAAAATAAATGGTCATAATAGATACAACCTCTGTGAATAGATCCCATAATAATCACTATCCACTAGAATTGATGAAAAAAAATTATTTCATAACAATATATATGTATATGTGTGTGTATGTGTGTGGGTGTGTTATATAAGATATTTATTAGCATGTAGTTTTTAATAATAGTTCTTGGTTTTAATGATTCCATCAATAAAAATTAAAGGAAACATTTTATGGTTATATTTATGTTTAAAAAAGAAAATGAGACCATTCCATGTGTTTAATATTTCCAAAAATAGTTAAATTATGATGTAATGAATCAAATATAGGACCATATTTATGAACATCAGTCAAAAAAATCCTAAATCCAAGAAATATTGTCATTAATAAAATACTTGAAAGCACATAACAAGTATAAAAAAGGATCAATTCTAGGAAGTTCAATGTTTTTTATTACCACCATTTAAATTATATATTAAATAACATTATTTATAATAATATAAAATAAGGATAAAAAATTATCATATAGTAGTAATGGGATTGAGACAAGTAATAATAGAAGAATAAAAAAACTTTTTTTATCATCCTCATTAATAAATTTGTCATTAGGTGTGGTAGTATAAAAACCTTTTAAAATTAATCATAACAAAATATATAAATTCATAACCCTCATATCACCAATGTTATTTATAGTGAATTAGTGGATTGAAATTTTTTTAAATAAATTTCTTTTGTACCAATGAGTAACCACATTGAGAACAATTTGGAAGTGAAGTCACACCATGATCCTTGGATTCTTAATTATTATCTTTCTCGGTTATTATAGAATGGAAGTATAAAAAATATAGAAATTGTCGGCATGTTTTGGATATGTTGTGTATATGAATTAAATAATAATAATAAATTAATGAATTTAGGGAGAAGCAATAATAGCCTTAAATTTATCACAATTATTAGCCTATCCTTATTCCTTAATTGAATAAAAACTACCCATACCTTATTTAGTATCCCAATGTCACATCAGCCATCTCTACTATCATTATCATGAAATTGATATCAGGATATCATATTTTACTAGATCATTTATCCATGGGTAATAGGGTTTACACCCTATAGGAAAGTATAAGAATACTAATTTTAATCAATAGCATCCCATCATAAAGTATTATTTGAGCATTGGGAGACCAATGTGAACTCTATATCACCTATCCACATTAATAGAATATTAACTCCTCAATAATCTAGTATATTACATATAATATAAAAATATATCTGGGCCATATTTATAATTTCATGGTTTATAGAAGTAATTACAATTTTGGATAATTTTGAGTAATTGTCACCATCCATCATCACACTACACTATAAATCCTCATAGAAAGAAAACAATATAAGAAAAAAATATAAATACTATTTCAAAACACAAGGATTACAATTTTGATCTCACTTGTACTAACCATTATTTATTAGCCTTTTATAAATATGGAAGTGTGAAACAAAGGATGATACAAATAAGTCAAAATAAATTATAGAAATTAAAACCTAACTATCCACACATCAAACCCCCATGGGAACCCTTATTCCCCACCCCAAGATTATAATTTAAATCTACAATGAAATTTTATTGGTGTTAAGATAACATTAATAAAAACAGGGAATCTTTAATTAGATTCCTCAACATTGAAAGTGCGTGGATTCGTTGGAATGTATCGAAAAGTGAGAATATATTCCCATGATCATATTCCCTTCATTTCCCTTAAGTTTTTACCAAATATACTATTCATTGGAGACTTACATGGTTTGGTTATAAAATAGGTGTGGGGATATTTTTGGTCCCCTAAAACCAAACATGTTACCCATGTGATCATATTTCATTAGAAATTACAAATGATTACTCACCATTGATCAATATTGGTTGATAATATATCTTCTGATTAGCATATTAAGAATTATCTATTGAGGGTACATTGGCTAAAAGTAATATTCTCATGTTTAGGGATTAGATGTAGTTTTCTCGTGAATATATTGTTGTGATATATATTTATGCTCCTATGACACCCCTTGGGGAAACATTATTGAGTTATTTTATCTTCGTTTAAAATATTGGGTCCTAACAAGGAGGGTGTTGGATGGATTTCATATCATTTCATGGTGGTTAAGATGTTGTTGGAATGACAATTTTGTCTTATGATGTCAATTTAGTAACCATTAGTATAGGATTAGAGTTAGGATACATTTATGAACTATATTGGCTCTATAAAATATTTTAGAGAGTCTTTTCAAGACAATTTTGGTGTGTTTAAACCTTCTAATGGTTATACTCTCTAGTCCATTAGCTACCAAACATATTCTTAGGGTCTTTCAACAAGCTATGTTAAAGCAATGATGTACTCTCTTGGGCTAACACAACTACCATTGATATGTGAATACACTCTGAAGATAAAATGTAGCACAATGAAATAAGGTGTATTAACATCCTCCAACATTGGTTGCGTTGTCCTCCAAACAGAGTCTCTTTTATGATTTTTTAAATTTTAGTATAATGTTTATTTCACTAATTTTTAATAAATATTTATCTCCCCCCAAATTATTCAACAATAAAATAAGAGTAAATATTTCTATAAAACTTGTTTCATTTAATAAAATATTTTCAATGAAATTCTATACATAAGACCAATTTTGATGGATTATATTCTTAACCTATAGAAAAAGTATTTCTTATTTTATAAAAATATATTTCAAAGAATAATTCTTAAAAAATTGAAAAAATAATGAAAAACAGTGCCAAAAAGGTACTTAGAAAATTTCCCAAAACATTCTTAATCACTTATTAATAATTTATTTCTCTCAAAAAAATTCAAAAACCTTTTTTCAAAACATATAAAGATGAGACTCGTTCCATTTAATGTTATATCATGAGGAATTTGTTGGATAGATTTTAAATAGTCAATACCTTTTCAAATTACTCTCTCTAAAGTTTCTTTTCAACTGTTCAATTGCATGCTTCATTGATTCATCTTGATAAAAATTATATAAAACATCTTCACTATTATAATTTTATTTTATAATTCCACTAACTAGTTTTTTCCTTTATTAACCAAGAAAAAATATTTTTTTCTTCACATTCCCCTGCATGTAAAATTTCACTTATTTAATGAGTATGAATTTGATTTTCACTCACACATATAATTTCAAACCACCATAGAAAAATTATTTTCATATCTCATGTACTCATTTTACTCCATTTCATTCAAATTATAGAATTTTTTTAGGTTCCTCCATAAGATTTTACTTTTTAAAAATGACAAATTCTTCATCATTAATTTCATTAATATACTATTATCATGATCAATTCCAATGAACATAAATCCTTTAAATTAAATTTCACCACCAAATTTCTATAAACTATAGATTTTATGGTTTTAAGGTTAACATACGTCCTATAGAATTTATGGAATATTCACACAAAATTTGCGTACAAAAGAACTAGGACAAAAAAGTTACATTCCCCTACACATAGATTATACTATCAATTTTAAATTAAATTTAGTAATATTTCATCATCATATAAAGAAAATAGTTAGTAAAGATACATGATAGATAAAACATTATTATTCTAAAATGGTTCAATGATATTATCTCCTAATCCTACCATATATTGCCTACAAATAAATTAATCAACCTATGAAATGTATACAAATTCGATCAAGTAATAGAAGGTGGATATATTCTTTAATTCGCCCCCCCCCCCTCTTTATGTGTTTTATATATATCTATGTACAACTATATAGTGATAATAAATTATCATTAATATATTAGTAGATTAGGTCTTTTGATATGAAAAAACAACTCTGTTTTTCTAGTTCTATTCAAACATCATTAGATCTAGTAGTCATCTTTATCACAATTCTATTATTATAATCTATGTACAGTGAAATATATCTCATATTGCGTGGGTGGATGTAGGTACATGTCCTCCATTTTATTAATTTAAGGATCTATGGACTCCACTATTTATTTTGTGATGTAACCTTGGATTGGTTTATCCATTTTTCATAGATTAGTTAGTTATTATTTATCATATAGCCTAGTGACATACCCCCATTAATTATCATAGGTTATCCAAACTGGAACCTCTATCTTTTCCATAAATTAAACAACATACTCTAAAGAATTCTCTTTATAACACTTCAGTTCAAGCATCCAGTGTTTTGATTGTACTACATAAATAGTTATGGAATAAAAAAGATAGATTATATTCAATAAAATAATGTTGAAATGAATGAAGGTAATAAATTTCCCCCTTTGGTGTCTTAGCATGACTCTTCCTTCTTATAAAATTCCTCTAGGTACACATAGATGACTCAGTAAGATAGTTATAATTCCACCATTATCTATCTCTTAAAATTGGCAGTCTTATCTTCAAAATAGGTATAGAAATATTTAAACTGTATAATGTTTGGTACTATAGTTTTTTATTCATTGGAAACCTTTTCCATTGTGTGTATCTATTCCACTTCAATGTTGACCAACTTACTTAGTGATTGATCTTAACAATCCCAAATGCAATATCCATACATATTAAAACATACATATAGTATATTATATGATTTATCACTGAATTGTTTTAGCATCACAAACTAGTGAGGTAAAAATTAATTAAGAAATAATTAAATAAAAAATTTGTGACTTATTTAGTAAAACTTGTTTCTTCCAAAATAACTATAAAAAATTGAGCATAATATTTTTAGCATAGATAAATATTTATTGGTGAGTAATTAGTTCAAAACTAGGGAGGCATTAATGTTTCATAATGATCCATAAACTATCATTTTTTTGGGTTTTATAAAAAGAATCCCTGAAAAAATATTGAAGATATATGTTTCTATTAGACGAATAGTTAATTATAATGAAATATAAAGGTAAAATTAATATAGTTTTAGAGAATATATATATATTTCCAGTTTGATCATAATTGGAATATTATCATTTTTTCATTGTAATGATAACCTACTCCTAATCTCCTGAGTGGAGAAATTACACTTTGGCCACCACTACTATGTATTGCATGAAATTTATGTCTTTATCTGGAATTTCACCAAGTCACTTCTTTATGTGTAGTATAATCTACACCCCATAGAAGTGTAGAGGAACACTAATTTTACTCAACCACATCTTTTCTCATGGTATGCTTCAAGTATGGGACAACTAGTGTGCACTCTATATCACCTTGACACTATCATGGGCCATTCACTTCTCATTCACATAGTCTATGTATTATAAAATATAAACAAAGAAATGTTTCAACTATAGTTCCACATTTTAGAGAATAAATTAAAGTGAAGTGAAAATTTTGGAACATACACCTCCCCTTATCACCATATATTGTAAAATAATTTGAGTGAGATATAATAGAAAAATAATAATTATAAATATTATTGAAAATAACAAGGATTATAATACTGCTATATCTTAGACTAACTATAATGGTTTTTCCTTACATGGATATGTAATTGAGAAACAAAGGGAGAAATAATGAATATTGAATTTATTGAATAAATGAAAACCTAATTTTAATAAAATTAATTATAACACCCCATGGTTTAATAAATAAATGAAATGCATGAGATAATTATACTCTATGAATTAAAACGTTTTTTTAAGAGATAGTTATAATGAGAAAATATATTTTTTTCATCTCTATGTTTTCAATTTCGAAAAAATGGTCATCTAAAATTGTGGTCAGTAATTTATTTGGAGTCTGATAGAACAAGCTTGCTTTTATGTGAATACTAACATATCCTTTTGAATAGTAATATAAAGAGTAACATGACCCTAATGAATAGTAAATTGTATTGTTATTTTATTTTCTTAAGGATTTAAGATAATGACATGTTTATTTATTTTTCAATTTGATATTAAATGAGTCATAGTTTTAAAATTTCTAATTTGTGAATAATTTAAGATTTTATTTAAAATATAAATTAATCATATTTAGAAAATTATTTTCAAAAATATGGAGTTCATTTTTTAGTTCTAAGCATCAATAAGTCATTAGGGTTATTTTTTTGGTATTTTTTCTAAAATCCATTAATTTTCCTTGAATAGTAAAACACTCTAAAATACCTCATATAAAATTTATAAGTTAAATACACTATTTTTCATATCATGACTGATATAAGCCTCCTCCCCATGTACAATACCTATTGTTCTCTCCAAATGACCAAAACCAAGTTCCTTAAGGAGTATCTCAAGGAGAAGAGATCAAGAAGAGATAATCCTCTTTCATATTCATGTGTTTTTTCTCGATTCCTTTATTTTCTTATAATATCTTCCTCCCCCCCTATCGAGGAGGTATGAAATCTCTATAATAATATATATTTTTTATGGTATAATGTTCATGTAAAAAACTCATCATCTTTCTTCTTATCCTCTTCCTATTATTCTAAAAATAAAATAAAAACAACATTAGTGATGTGTCATTTACCAAAATTGTGGATGATGTGCTTTCCATATATTCTTTCAAAGCTTATAATAAAACCATTTTAATGGATGAAAAAGAATTTAATGTGTATTATGTAATCTATTTTACGATCTGTAGTGATCTTTGATGCATGACATTAAATTATTTAATGGAAAAAGTTCATGATTATTGATGATCCTCCAAAAATGATCTAAATAAATATCATAAATTTTTACCTAATGATTAATAATCATATATGATAAAAATGATTTATGGTATAATTATATATTCTGAAAAAATATTAATACCATTTAATTCCACTTCTATAATTTAATTTCAATATGATAAGAAAATGAAATAAAAACCGTCCATGGAAATCGTTTAAAAACGCACCAAAAACAATTTAAAGAACAAAATACTAATTACTAAATTATGAAATGATATATGAAAATGACCATATAAGGTGTTATAAACATGGAAATGTATCTATAAAATACTTATGAGACTCTATTAAGTATTTTACATGAGTTTTAAACATGTTTTTAGTAAGATAAACCCAAATTAAGGGAATTCTTAACCCAATTTCCATTCTTTGGGTTAAACTTATAATTTAATAATTATGTGGTTTTATGATAATTTGTGTGATAAATATTTGTTTATATTATATTTTATTTAGTTTTTTATAGTTTATACACATATTCATTTATTTCTATTGATTTTAAAATCAATTTTATGTCATTTGTAAGGGACATTCATTATAAAATCCTCTTTTAAAACATTTATTTTTTTCAAAATTCAAAGTGAATGTGTTTATACAAGTATTATTATTTGTTGATTATGTTTTGGTTCTTAGGAATTATTTATGATTAATTATGGGACCTATGCCTCCCCACAATGTATTGGGTATGTGTTTTTTTGAGGCCGGTTGTATGGTTACTCCAACTGTAACTGTGACGGTTACACAATAAGGTTATCGTGAGGGTTACATTATAAGGTGGCCATGAGAATTACAAATTATAAGGTAGTAGAGATGGTAAATATATTATGTAAGTAATTATCAAAGATAATTTTATATTTCTTTTTATCTTCTTTAAGTTTTTTGTTAATCTTATTGAAATATCATGTTTCACAAAGTAAGTATATATGGGTGACAAGTATGCCTTTTTTAAAATGATTTCATATATTTACAAGTATTCATGGATTAATGTTTTTTTTATCCTTATTTTTATACACCTTACTAATATTATTGTGATCATCCTATGTTTTTTAATTATTTTTACATGTTTTATGTATTTGTAACAAAAAAAGTAATCCAACTACAATGTTATGAATATTCATCAAATAAATTATTCTTTATTTGAAAAGATTTATATTTTGGAATAAATGGATACTATTTTTGTGATATCTATTCTATATGAATGTGGAATTTTATGCATGTATTATATCCCTATTCAGTAAAAATATAAACATTAATACATCCCCAATATTAATGGAAGTGTTTTCTTGAAAAAATTCAAGACTATGTAATGTAATGAGTCCAATTACTTATTGTTGGTATGAGAGGGTTGTATAGAAAAATTGAGGGTTTTGGATGATGTTAATAGAATAACTTAAATGATTTTTAATCTTTGGTTAATTTGAAATGTTATAGATTTTAAATATTACCAAGTTTCTTAAACTAAAATATGTTTCTTCAGAATGGTTTTCTAGAGAATAAACTGGGAAGCTGGAGTAAAGAGGCACCGATAGAATGATATCATTCCAAAGAAGCAGCCCAGAACTCTAGGGATTGGAACCAATAAGTTTATTACTGCAATGCCTCAGCTGAAGTAGATAATAATTGGTGGTGTTATCCTTTCATGATAACAACCATAGAAACCATAATATAATATGATGGTAGTTGAACACTTTATGAGGAAACACCCTCCATATTTCACTGGATCTACTATCCCAGTAGCTTTTAGAGGATAGATCAAAACCCATGAAAAGATATTTGATATTATGGGATGTTCAAATAATCAAAATATAAACCTTTCCATTTATCATTTTGAAGGTGAAGCAGACCAATAGTGGTCAATGGTCATGAATATCATGGACAAAGAGGATACTGAAACCTTAAAGTGGGATGAATTTAAAATTATTTTCCTTGAAAAATATATCTCTAAGGTGGTTCTACTTAGGATGGAGAAGAAATTAGTTGAATTGAAGAAAAATAATGAAGATTTAGTGGCCCATTATGAAGATAATTTCACTCGAATAGTGTGGTATGATCCAAATCATATTCTAGATCTTTATAGAAAAATCCTTTGTTTTTACTACAGATTGAAGCCAAGGTATCGAAGGGAATTAGCCTCCCATGAATTCAAAAGTTATGAAAATATTTTACAATGTGCTAAGAGGGTAGAAATAGAGTTTTATGAAGATCACATGCACTTTTAAAACATATAGAAGATGAGGTCGATATGGAAAGTGATGGGTAAGAATCAATAAAATAAATATGATGGTATGAAATTCTATTTTTTAGTTTGTGAAATGTGTAGAAAAAATCACCCTATTTAATGCCTTACAAAAACAAGGAAGTATTTTCAATGTTGTGAGTTTGTACATGTGGACTGATATTTTAATGATAATGATCCTAAGACAAATCTTGATAAAAAAACAATTAAGTGTTTTAAATGTGGTGAGCTTGGTTATTATGAAAATGTCTTCCCAAAGAGAAATTTGAATGAGGAAAATAAGCAAGAATATAAGATGAAAGGTGTAGTGAGATCTTTTGTGACTATGTCAGCAGATGTTGGTCCAACCTATGAAGTGGAATTAGGTACATTTTTTTTACAAATATTTTTCTAAACTCTTATTTAATATGAGGTCTACACAATCCATTATTTATAAGAAATTTTTTGGTAAATCAGAAATATCACCTAAACAAATGAGATAAGAACTTATTGTTAAAACACAGAGAGTAAATATTATAGCAAAAAAGAATTTTAAGAATATTATTATTTTTGTATGTGTAAATTCATCACCTAAAAACCTTATTGATTTCCCTTATTATAGTTTGATATCATTTTGGTTATGTATTAGATTTCTATTAATCATTCTATGATTGATTGTAGAGATAAAGAAGTCGTTTTTCATAAAGGGTTTTAGTATGTATACAATAATGAACCCATAAAAATTATAACATATCAAGAATATGAGAAACTATTAAAAGATGGTAATGAAATATATCTTTCTCAAATTTTTGAAAATAAGGGATCTATTCAGATCAATTAAGTGTATGTTGTAAATGAATATCTGGATGCGTTTTTTGTTAAGATATCTTGTGTTATACCTAATAGAGAAGTTAAATTCACAATTTACTTAGTTTCTAATTCTAATACAATTTCAAAACCCCCTAACCTAGTGGATCAAATGGAACTTTTGGAGTTTAAAAATCATGTGTATGATTTTCTTGATAAAGGATTCACTTATCCTAGCACTTCACCATGGGGTTCCCCTATTTTGTTTGTTAAAAATAAATATGGTTCTATTAGAATTTTCATTGATTATAGATCCTTGAACAACATCACTGTTAAAAACAAGTATCCTTTACCTCACATCGATGACATGTTTTATCTGCTCCAGGGAGCTCATTGAATTTCCAATATTGATTTGAGATCTAGATACCATCATATATAGGTGAAAGAGGACGAACGCCCCCAAAACAATATTTCATATTAGATATGGACATTATGATTTTTTTGTTATGCTATTTTGGTTAACTAATGAATCTACTATATTCATGGATCTTTAGAATAGAATATTTTATGTGTTATTTGAAAAGATTGTAGTTTTGTTTGTTGATGACATTATAGTATTTATTAATACTATAGAGGATCATGAAAATCATCTAAGGGTTTTTTTCAAACATTAAAGGAATAAAAATTATATAGAGAATTTATAAAGTGTGATTTTTGGTTGCAATAAATTAATTTTCATGGGAACATTGTAAATACGGATGGAATAATAGTTGATCCTGTCAAAACAAAAGAGTTGGATACATGGCCAAGAACAAAAAATGTTACATAGATTCATAGTTTTCTTGGATTAACACGTTATTACCAACAGTTTGTTAAAAACATTTCACAGTTATCTATCCCGCTAACTATGTTAACAAAAAATGGAGTTAAATTTGTTTGGATAAAATAATGGGATGTTAGTTTTTAGTAACTGATGAAGGTATAAGTTAATTCTCTAGTTTTGGCATTGCCTTCCTGATTTTTTTGACTTTTTCATCTACAGTGATACTTCATTGAAGGGAAATGGTTGTGTTTTGATGAAGAATGATCAGGTAAGTTCTTATGCTTCAAGAAAACTAAAACCTCATGAGTTTAATTATCCCACACATGATTAGGAATTAGCAGTAATGGTTTTTTCTTTAAAAATTTGGAGGCATCATTTACACAAAGAAAATTTTCAAATATATATTGACTATAAATGTTTTAATTATATATTCATTCAGAAGGAATTAAAAATGAGGCAGAGAAGACGTCTTTAACTAATAAAGGGTTATGATTGCACAATAATTTACCATTCAAGAAAAGAAAACAATGCGGTGGATGCCTAGAGTCAAAAACATCATGCATTATTAACTATTTTACTTTTGGAACGCGATCCTTTGATTAATTATTTGATGAATTTTGGATTTGAATTTTTTGGTGAATCATATAAATCTTTTTCTTAGGTTCCAGTGCAGTCATCAATATCAGTCATAATTAAGAAAGCATAGATGGAAAATAGTGAACTATAGAATAAGGTAGAATTGGTAAAAATGGGAATGTTTCCTGAATTTAACCTAGATAAATATTGTGTTTGAATAATGGGGAAATGTTTGGGTGCGCCTTGTGATTCTCATCTGAGCAAATAGTTTTTGGGTGAAGCTTGTAGTCATCCATTTTCAGTTCATCCTTGTAGTAGAAAGATAAACAGAGACCTTCTTGGGTATTATTGGTGGGATGGAATGAAAAGTGATATTGTAGAATTTCATGTGAAATGTTTGATGTGACAATAGGTTAAAGTATAGTGGTAGTTACCGAAGGGTATAATTCATCCTTTTACAATGACATAGTGGAAATAAGATAATATATCCATGTACTTCGTTGTCAGACTACCAAAGGCAACTCAAGGTAATAATTTGATTCGGGTTATTGTTGATTGGGTCACTAAATCTGCACAATTTATTTGTATTAAAGGTACAATTTATTTGGAATAACATTCATGATTATACATCAAAGAGATTATCAGGTTAGATGGAGTTCCTCTTGCTATTTTACCTTGCTAAGTTCCCAAGTTCAGTTATTATTTTTTGAAGGGCCTTAAAAAGTTATTGGTTATAGAATTAAATTTTCGTATATCTTTTCATCCACAATTAGATGGGAAGTGAGAAATAATGATTCAAACATTGGAATATATGCTTCAATATATTCCAATGGACTATAAGGGAAGTTGGAATAAAAATCATTATTTAGTTGATTTTTCATATAATAATAATTTTCATTTTAGTATTCAAATGGAACCTTATGAGGAATTATATGGGAAGTGGTGTCAAACTATATATTTTTTGGATGAAGATATGTAAATGAAGTTGATGGGACCATACATAATAGAGGATGTGGTTGAGAAAGTGAAGATTATCCCACAACACATGAGTAAAAGTAAGAGTATGAAGAAACGTCGTGTAGAAAACATGAAGAAAGGCTTTTATTTCAAGGTAGGTGAGCATGTTTTTCATAGAATATCACCATGAAAATGTGGATTTTGATTAGGAAAGAGAGGAAAGATAAGTCCATGGTTCATCGGAACTTATGAAATTTTGGAGAAAGTTGGACAACTCGCATACCGAGTGGCTTTTCCTCAAATTTTATCTCAAGTACACAATGTTTTTCGTGTTTGGATGTTGGGAAACTATGTGCCATATTTATCTCTTATTTTGATCCTAGAAGCAATTCAGTTGGAAGAGATCATTTTTATAATGAGAAATATGTCAATATTCTTGATCGAAGATAATAATTACTTCATAATAAGGTAATCTATTAGGTGAATGTTTTTTTAAAGAAACCACATGGTTGAAGAAGAAACATGGGAGTCTAAAAATGATACAAGATAAAGGTATCATCACTTGTTTAATAATTAAATAATTTGACAAAATTGCGTGGATGCATTTTCCAGAACGTATGGAGAATGTAACGCCCCAAGGTTTAACAAATAAATTTAATGCATGAAATAATAACACTCTATTAAACAAAACTTATTTTTAAGGAGATAGTTATAAAGTAGACATTAAAACATAATTTTTCCACTTCTATGTTTTGAATTTCAAAAAACGGTCATCTACAACTGTGATCATTAAGTTATATAGAGTTTGATGGAACCAACTAGATTTTTGGTGAATAGTAACATACCATTATGAATAGTGATATGTTTTTAATGAATAGTAAATTTTATTATTATATTGTTTTATTATTTCATTAAATTAATGATATCTTGATTAATTTTTAAATGTAATATAAAATGTTTTATAGTTTTAAAATCGTTAATTTTTGAATAATGAATGATTTTAATTACAAATTAAATTTATCATATTTATAAAATTATTTTCAAAAAAATGGAGTTTTTTTTAATTATACACATCGATAAATGGTTAGAGTAAATATTTGGTATTTTTTCAAAAATTCATGAATTTTTTATGAATAGTGAAATATGGAAAAATACAGTATATAAACATTATCATTAAAATACACTATTATTGACATGATAACTATTATAAGGACATTATTTCTGATTAATATTCTATATTTACTATTTTTTCCCAATAATGATGACAATTCAATGTCTTGTAAAAAATATTAAAATAATGATTAAAATAACATAAAATCCCTCATCTCCTCTGATAAAAATATTATCCTAATTCCTCTCTACCTCTCACACCTCTCAAGCCTTGAGAATTGACTATATTCGTCCAAATACCCTTTCCCAAGGCTATTCCCCAAGTCCAATACTAGATGATATCACCAAAAATCCAAAACCAAAGGCCTTAAGGCGGATCTCATGGAGAAGATATCCAGAGGTAAGAATCGTTTTTCATTTTCATGTGTTTTTCTTTTCAATTTTTTTAATTTCTTATACTCTCTTCCCCTACCCTTATCCAGAAGGTATGAAATATCCATAATAATATATATTCTATATTTTAAAAATTTCATGTAAAAAATCATCATCTTTGTTGCTCTCCTCTTCCTCTTATTCTAAAAATAAATATAAACACCATTCTTGATGTGTCATTTAACAAAATTATAGACAATGTTCATTCAAGTTCAATTACATCCTTCAAAACTGATCATAAAAACTTTTTAATGGTTGAAAAGGGATTTAATGTGTATAAGTTTATGTATTTTAAGTTCTATAATGAATTTTTTTTCATGATATTAAATTATATAATGAAACAAGTTCATGATTATCGAAGAACCGCTAAAAACTATCAAATAAACTATAAATAATGTTTTACGTAATGATTCATCATAATATATGATAAAAATGATTTATGGTATCATTATATATTCTAAAAACACATGAATAACGTTTCATTTAGCTTCTAGAGTTTCATTTCTATATGACAAGAAAATCAAATAGAAAATAGCCATGGAAATAATGTAAAGAATGCACACGAAACTATGGAAGGAAAAAATAAAAATAACTGAAGGGTGAAATGATGTTTTAAAATGATAATATAAGGTGTTATAAAGCTGAAATGTTTTCTGTAAAATACTAATAACACTCTTTTAACCATTATACAGGAGATTTAAACAAGTTTTAACAAAGAAACCCCCAAGGTATGAGAATTTTTTACAAAATTTATATACACTGGGTTAACCTTCAACTTCATTAATTGTGTGGAATTAAGATCATTTGTGTGATTAATTTTAGTTTATATTATATTTTATTATGTGGATTTACAGTTTATACCCATAATCCTATTTTTCTATTGATTCTCTTAGCAATTATATGTTATTTGTAATGGAATTTTCTTATAAAATCCTCTATTAAAATTTCTAGTTTTAAAAACATTAAATTGAATGCTTTTATGAAAGTATTATTCTTTTATGATTATGTTATAGTTCTTGGTAATTATTTATTATTAAGATTGGGACCTATATCTCCCTATATTTCATTTGTTATGTTTATTTTATAAGTTTCCTGTTTGGTTATTATAAGTGTCACTTTGATGGTTACACAATAAGGTAGTCGTGATGGTTACATTGTAAGGTAGAAATAAGGGTTACAAATTATATGGTAGTCTATAAGGTTACAAGATTGTGTATGTAATTCCCCAAGATACCCTTATAGTTATATTTATGTTCTTTATGTTTTTTTGTAAATCTGGTGGAAATCTCATGTTTCACAAATTAAGTATATATGTGTGATAATCATGTCTTTTTGAAAATGATTTCATACGTTTACAATTATTCACAAACTAATGTTTTTTTAAATTATTTTTATATCCATTACTGAGATTTTTGTGCTCATCCATAGTTTTTAAATTATTTTAATAGTTTATGAATAATTTTAAGACAAATAAGGAAGCCATGATATTTGTTGTGATGATTTTTTAATGAAATCATGTTTTATTTGAAAAGATTTATATTTTGGATGAAATGGATACTATTTTTGTGGTATATTCTCTATATAAATGTTGAATGTTGAGTATGTTTTATTTCCCAATTATCTAAAACTCTAAGTTGGAAAAGATAATAAATATAAAAGGTAGTGGGTAATTAGCTAAAATTCAAGATTATGTAATTTAATAAGGTTAAGTCCTTATATCAATACCCGTGAGTGGCCACCCTTATTACACCACTCTAGTATATAATTTAAAGCCATAGTGATAATGTTTAGGTTCTGTGATCACTTTACATAAACTTATAATATTTGATGGGATTATACTACATAGATTGTGGGTTTATTCATTAGAAGGTATCAATAAGTGGGAATTGGTACCCATGATCTGCATCTCCTCTTATCCATTGACCATTCACTCTATGGAATTTGCATTAATAATGATCCTAATTTATTTATCTAATTATTATGAGGGGTTATTTTTGTTTTTCCCATGCAATGAATGTTATCCATGTTGTTAGAATAAATTTTCACTTTCCATTAATAACTTTCCTTAAATAATAAAGGTAGTGGCTACTTCTACCCTTTTATATAATTTTTGTTTTCTATTTAAAGTAAATTAGATGGAAAATGTTTTTTTGCATTATATAATCTAGTGATGTTTTCGTTGGAATGAAGTATCATGATATCACTTGAGTCTCTTCTGGAAATTGATGAGGCCCATCACTATAGTGCTTTAACTTATGTAAAATAATTTTTCATAATACAAAATAATTTAGATGGACATTGAATCATGTGTTAGGTATTGGGGTTTTGTTGGAATAGTAATGTTACTCTATGATGTTTATGAATATATTATTAGAAATTCACATTTTAAATATCATTCTTCAGACTATGTTTGATATATAATTTATTGTTGAGGGAATTTTGGAGGTTGTGTTTTAGCATTGGTTCCTTATCCTAGTTTAATTCTAGGAAATTTTTTTCTCCCTCCCATATTCTTAGGGTCTTCCACCAGGAACTATTTAGGATTTTATGTGCTCCTTAGAAAGGAAAAACTACAATTTCGATGATAAATACATCTCAATATTCAATGTAGGGCTACATTATCAAGGTGGAGTATTAATGGACTTAAATACATGTTATGTTTGTATAAATATATAGTACCATGTTTGTCTATGTAAAATGATATCATCTTATTTATTTATTAAATTATTCTTCCACATTAAGATCCCATACATTATTAAATATAAAAAACATGTAAAAATATGGTTCATAAAACATACTTCACATTACTAATTTTTTTAAAAGAAGTTAACAATTTAGGAATAGTTATAATAATTATATCTTTAATCAAAAAAATAATATTTCTTACCATATGACTACATATTTATAAGGTAAAATAATAAAAAAATGAAAAATTAGTAAAAATGTAAACAAACATGTGCAATGTACATGAAGTGAATGTCTAATAAAAATCAGGACGAGTATAGGTTGATAAAAAGAAAAAAACACTAAATTTAAATCCAAATTAAATAAAAACCAACCATAAAACACTATCTAATAAAATAATGACTTTGTTTAAAATAAGGGGACAAGACTATATCTTGTAATAAATCAAACCCCCACTACACATCCAACATATATCAACATCACTTCATTGTTACGTCATGATATTATATAAATGTTCATCTTCATTCCAGGAATAAACTATGTTGTAATATTTTAAATACTGTTATAACTTTGAGGATAATATTTTTTCTTTGTTTGGAAAATAATACATGTGAACTAGACCAACCAGATTTGATTTTGGTTGATTTTATTAGGTATTAAAAATATTAACATGTTTTTTCAAATTGAACACTGAGTTGTTTTATAATACACATTACACCAAACGAAATATTAATTATCCTATTTACCTGGTCAGTTAAATCCAATTTTGATATTATAAATATTTAAACTAAATTTAAACAGAATTTCATAATCCAGAAATACGAAATCATGAGTTAAAAATAAAACACAAATTGTCAAATAATATTGAAAAATGATGATATTTTTTAAGAGATTAAGTGGAATTATTATATTTTTGAAATTATTTATCAGAGAAAAACAATGTTTTGAAATTTTTTTATAATCATTGTATCAATAATCACATTATTTATCAATTGAATTTATATTTTCTTCATTATAATTGTCTTATTGTATAATGATTATTGAAATTATAGAATTATAATAAATATTATATCAAAATAATTACTTCAGTTATATTTCCATTAGAATATCATCATTGGAGTAAGGATAATGATGTGAAGATGAAATGAGGAATAATTATATAATTATTTATTTATATAGTACTCTCATGGGTTAAATTCGTGTCATCTAGAACTATACAGTGTTCAATTTTTAAAATATCACATGCATAGTCCCACAAATGCTTTTGATCTTTCCCTTATCGTATAATGTTCATGTGCCCTTTGATTAGATTTTTTGAGGTACATATGACATGAGAACTATAATATTTTTATATCCAATTGATTAATTTAATAATTTAATTTAATATTTAGTTCATTGTGTATATTATTAATTAATGGGTGCATCGTTCGAATCCATGATGTATTCTTTTCTTATAGGGTATATTACATACATTTAACCTCAACTGAGTAATATTATGAATATTTACTGTCATGCCTAATATAATGAATTTAAAAATTAAATTATTTTACTTTAATAATAAGTAAATATATTAATTTTTCTATATAATGATATACATGAACCATATCATATGATCATAATTTATGTATTATAAAAAATATAATTATTACTTCACAAAACAAGAGTTAATGGTTGATTTAAAAAATTTATTTAGAATAGTATAATTGTAAATTACATTATAAATTAAGTTAAATATTATAAATTTATAAAAGTAATTCTCCATGATATTTGTAAAAAAAAACTATTTTCTAAATGTATTGGGAATGGTATAACTCAGAACATTTAATTAAAAAAATTTATATAAACCTTTTATAAAAATTATTATCTTATGTAGATATGATGTTTTGAAATAATTATACTAAACTTTTATTGAACATATTATCAATAAAATTTGTTTATAGAAAATAATAATAATATGAACCTATTATTTACAATATTACCTACATACTTCATTACCTCTACATAAAAAATTTAAAATGGTATAGTTTAGAATGTTCCACCAAATTCATTCATAACCAACTAACATGGGGAAATTTTTGAGAACCCAAAGGATTAAAGAGTTATAGAGCATATAGAAATATTGTTTTTCAATAAAACACTCACACTATAAAGAAAATATATTCTTTTAAATGATGTCTAGAACCATAGAAAATATTTCCCACTTTAATTATTTTTTAAGACCAAATTTAATCACTTTAAATTTTATTTTCCTTTTCTTCAGTCTTAAATAATTTTATTTATGATGAATCTTAAGGGGAATACAACAATAAATCTCCCTAAATTTTGGATTATTATATCATCATTTGATTCATAATTATTCTAAAATGTGTAAAATAATTATTATAGATGAAGATTTATATTTAAGAAATAATTTTGTTGATGTACTAGAGAAGGATTGTTTCATAAATTATGTTAATATTTTATGCTATGGAGAAATTAAATTTGATATTAATGTTGGTGATTATGTACTGGTTGAGTATGAAGACATGGATAGTGAAATAAGTCATGATAAATTAATTATTTTTATTAATAAATTTATATAATTTATCAATAAATTTATGTTAATAATATATTATTTCATAATAGACTTAATAATATAAATTTATATATTTATATTTACATTTTTTGAGGTGAAAGTATAAATAGTACAATAAATCCAAAGAAGTGGGTCATTTTGAGGCTGATCCTGATGTCCTCCTCATACTTGTTGATGAGGTTGAGGAGAAAAATCCCTTATTTATACAATCTTCCATGATTTACCCTTTAGTGACTATTGAAAACCTACATACTAATTAAATTGTAGGTGATAACTATTCAATGGGTTCTTTTTGAGATTCACTATAGAGATGTTATCTCTAATATTAAACCACTAATAAATTGTAAGTATCGATTTTATTTCAAATATATAACAATGTTATTTATTATAAATAAATGACAAAAGAAAATATATTTCAAATTCATAAAAAGATTAATTATATTCAAAGATGAATATTAGAACTCGATTCCCCTCCTCCCTAACTGGGAGGGGTATCATTTGTTTCTTACTGACCATCCATTTTCCTTTCTTAAACCTTCTTTCACAGTAATTATTCAAGGTGATCTAAATTAATTCTCCCTATTCATAAATATTTTATTTTTTATTGATTTATCTACCATTAATGTGAGTTTAAAGGTTACTAAATTAACCCATGATAATCTGGAAGTTATGATCATACATTAGAAGTTCAAGGATTTGGAAATATGTATTAACAATGAATTTTTATTTGTAAGTCATGAATTTATTATACTTATCATTTCAAGAAAAAAAATTATTCATCATACTAAGAAAGATAATTTTGTTAAAACATGGACCAAATATTAACATTATTTAATTTATTAACATTCATATCCATAGTTTTTCATACATTTTTTTTATGAAAGATCAACAACTAATAACAATTTGTGAATTATTGTTAGGTCCAAATAGTTAAAATAGAAGGGACAAGAGGGGGTGAATTTTTAATATTACAATTAATATACACTAAGTAAAAAATAGAGTAAATGTAAATGTATAAACTTTTGGATAAAATATATAAAAACCCATTATAAATAATGAGGTAGTGTTTTTATGAAGGTAATATAATATTCAAATTAACAAGGAAAAAAATAGTATGGAAAAAATTATTTTATAGAGATTAGAGTAAATTCTTAATCCACTCTTTACAACCTCAATCATAAAAATGAAATAATATATACTATTATCATCATTTTAAAGGGAGTGGAATCCCTTTAAAAAATACCTTTTTTAACCTAGGGGGAAAATCAAAAAACTAATTTGTTTAAATTATAATACTTTCCCTCTATTTTATTAAAGTGTTGTTTATAAACCAAAAACTGAATATAAATATGAATTAAGCACACCCATGATCCTTATTTTTTTATTAAAATATGTATAACCAAACATTTATTTTGATTGTAGGGTCAAGAAACCTATGAGTTGAGTGATACAATTCAATAATGACAATTAAAATACTTTACCGCAAGCATAATGAAATAATATAATGATGAATCATGAGAATGCAGAATATGTTCTTGTTGAAATATGATGGTGAAATATTCACCCCTTCAATGAAATTTATGAACATTGAATCTTTATGTAAGAACTAATTAATCCTTAAATATCATAAAGATAGAACGAAATTTAACATAAATGATATAATCTATTGGATATGAGTATTATAGTATCATGTGTTATAATGTAGCCTTAGTTTTATCTTTATAAGCATTTCTCAATGATCAACTTAATTATACAATGTTTATAAGTAATGGTTCAGTATTTAAATGACTAAAATCTTTTGATATAAACATTTTAAACAATGGATCATGGTCTCTATATGTCGTAAATGGATTGTAAAATGTCAATGGTTAGAATATAAAAAATAAAGAAAGTATACATTTCTAATAAAAAAATTGTGTGATTTAACCATTATATTCATACTTCCAATTGGGGTAGATAAATAAATGTAATTATTATATTTTTTCCACTCATTTAGTGAATAAAATTAAATTATATCCACATTATTCTTTTAATTGTAACAAAAATATCAATGTATTTATTTTTTTCATAGTAGTATATTAACTTGTCTATGTTGTATGTAATTTAATGATTAATAAGGCATTGGGTATGGATAATTTTATACTTATTGTTTGAAATTTGGAGGTAGTATTATTTTTTTTATCAATACTTATTCTTTATATCTTGAAATCATCTTGATGTTGTATACCTCAAAATATTGGTTTTCCAATACTGGTAGAGATAGTGATAACATAAATATATACTTGTTTTTTTAATAAATAAATTCCTAGAAAAATTAGTTAATATTGACTAATTTATTTTTTTAATTTATCATAGAAAGATTATAATTTCAGCATATATAAGAGATTTTTTGGAAAATTTTAGTGATGTAGAAGAAAATCACTGCACAAAAAGAACCATTGCATCATGACTGTGAAAGGTTGAAACTAAATTATCCTCAAAATAATGTCTTTCGCCATCATTCATTTTAAAATAATAAAAACATATCCAATAATTTTTTGTACTTTGAACCCAATGGGGTGGATCAACCATTTTAGCTTGTGGTGATAGCTTAATAGTGATACACATTAACAAATAGCAATATCAGCCAACACATAGTCACATGCACACTCAACACTTACAATGAGTGGAGAGTGTTCTCAATATTATAAAATGGAGATCTAACCATGAATAATATATCATTGGAATAATATTTTAATGATTTATAATCGAAAACCTATTATAACATAATTAATTTTTTTATGTAATATGTTTGGGATACAGAAAGAAAGGTATGCCATATTCGTGGTTATCATTATGCTATTGGAGGGGAAGCACAATGGAATGATGGGATGTTTTTCAACATAAATAAGGTGGTATCTAGTAAAAAATGTTACAACATATATTTTTTCCACAATGGAATAATGGTTTTAATGTGAAGGGATTTGGAAACAAATATAAAATTTCATATCACAACTTATATTTTTTGCAGCATCAGCATGATCTAAGGAAACACATTCATTGTATTGTAACAAAAAATCATTTCACCATGATTTAAGGAGATATATTAGGGGTAATTTTATATATTTAATCATTGTGGTTCTTTATATTAAATTATATTGTGTTCTTTTGGACTCTAGATAATTTAAAAATTCATAATTTTTATTTATTGTGAACATGAAGCTATTATTTGTGGGAGATATTGGTGGAATCCCATTTATTTTTTTGTGATATTTCATGGTGTTATAAATTTATTCAATGTGTCATAGATATAATCATAGATATGAAATGATATTAAAGGAGGGTTTTCATATAAAAGGAGATCATTAATGTATACTTGAGAGAATTCTCTACCATTATTTGAAACCTTTAAATGATTTTATAATTATATTATTAGAAAATGAAGGGTGTTCTTAGTTTTGGATGCAGTCTCAAGACTATAAGACGGGGTAAACATTTTTTCCTTTTTATGCAATGAATTTTTATTGATTTTTTTAATATTTATTTTATCTTATTGTTAGTTGGTTTTTTTCACCCACTAATTCTTTTAGATATTTTCATCAATTCTTATGCATGATAATTTTGTGTGGATAGATGGATTATATTGTAATATATTAACTAATTGCTTCAATTTATTCATGATCATTATATTAGTATGAATAGTTATTGGTAAAAATGGTTTTGGATCATATAGTTTTTGAATAAACTAATGTACATGACCATATATAAATGAGAGTTTCTTTGTTATGGAGTGTAGGACAAGATCAAGGATTTACTTAGATCAAATTATAATATAAAATTGGTCATAATTAATTCATTTTAATCTACCAATTCATGATCCTTGATTTAATAATATTGGTATACCTTTATTAATTAGTTTTTATTCATAATAAAATATAAATATATGTTTTAAATAATTTCAGTCATCCTAACTATTTTTATAACCATAGTCTATATATGTTAGAACATGGAATAACTACGTATTATACATAGTATTTTGTAGTTGGAAATTATAAAATAATAAAATTATAAACATAACACCCCATGGGAATTAATAATGGCATATATGCTATTTCTTTTGTTTATAATGACTTTAATTTAAGAACTTAGATATGCACATTTCTCTCCCCATTGTTTTTAAATTTTTATTCCTTTAATTATACATGGTATTTTTGTGATGTGATTCTCAAGTTAAACCTCATTGATTCACAATTACTCAAATTTTGGAAAAGTGATGGAAGAGTATTCATATGATATCACGTTGTACAGTAATTTTAGAAAATAAATTAATGATGAAAACAAGGGTAGAATTTTTTTGTGCTCGTGATGTGAATCAATTCATGCAATGAAGAGATCAGAGGAAAAATAACATTATAGGATTATAGATTTCCTTCACATGTGGGGGTAATACCAACTGTCTTAGTACCTTAATTTTTTTAATCACATTGAAATAAATACAAATATCATCCAAATGATATAAAAATATACTAAATTCACTTGGATATCACTTAAATATCTAAATGTTCACTTTGGAATTTTTATTGAGCACTATTGTAATTTTCAGTTCAAAAACATTTATAATTACTTGATAAGACATATATTGTCTAATGATTCATTAAGATTAAAAGAAAACAAAGTGGATATAAATCTTGGAACCACATTTTGTCACTACATTGGAAAATATGGTGAGAAAATTCATTATAAGACTGATTCCTCCCTCAAAATCAATTAATATTGATGATTATATTTAAATTTCTTATCAATTTATTTTAGAATGATTTTATAAATCATAGTAATGTTTCAATTCCTTATTAGAGAAGTGTTTCTATCATGGTCTAGTGATCTAGTTGCTTATTCAAAAATTTGATAGGTCATTTTCTTAAAGAAACTAGTCAATTGTTGATGTTAACATGAGAGGTTCATTAAGGAAGAAGCTATTGGGATAGAGCTATGACTTATTAGATGAAATTTCTAGAAACATTTTCAAATTAAAGAGAGGTTTGAAAAGAAAAAAAAAGAGTTCATATGGTATACCCAAATGACCGTGTTTTAACATTGTCTAAAATTTTTATTTTATTAATTTCCACTCCCTCATTTATTTGGTAAATGAATTAAAATTTAAAAATTAAATTGTATATTTTATTTAATCATTTTTCTTATTAACAATTATTTTTCAATAATCATGTCATATTTTTTATCAATTCTTGATTCATGTTCATCATATGTGTTATTATCATATTGCTTATACTTTTATTGTTTATATCACATATATCATATGATCAGTTATTTTGTGAGCATTTTTTAATTTTATTATAAAGTGTGATATATTTTATACACACACACAAACACACACATTGATATGTATATATATATATATATATAATTGTATGTAATTATTTTATTATTTTATATTTATAGTACATAAACTTGTAGCATTATAATCACATATAAATGAAGACTAGTTTTTGACTATGTGCTACTTCACTAGCCATGCATCTAGTTTATATTCTCCATGTAAGCTGTTTGGACCATGCATGATCCACCACGGCTGCCCATTCATGCATGGTAGTAGATTATTTATTTTTCTTCCATGATTGGAACATGAAACCAATTCATAAAATCTATACATATAATAGAATCATCAATCTTCTTGATTGTGGATTTGATCAACCGTGAAGGTCTAATTTAGGCATTTAAGAATAACTCAACTCTTGCATCGTAGCTACCCTCCTCTATCTGTATATACACTTCATTAAAGCATGTTATCAATTGTGTGATTCCCATATTAAGTGGATGAAACACAATGATCATGATTCCTTATGTCTACACTAAATGAATTTGTTTAGATTAACATACACTGATATATTTTGATCTTTCACACATGTCAATATTTAAACAAGGGAAAATTGTGACTTCATTTTCATATATTATATCCTCATGCTCATAAACCTATATTTCATCTAATCAAATGTGTATTCCCTGAATTAATTTGAATATAGTTCTAAATATACACATGGAGTTATAGTGGAAATAGAATTAGTGTTTGACTATGGATAGAACTATGTGGTAGCACAACCACTTCATCGAAATAGTGTGCTTTCATAGCATTTCATGATATCACCGTTTCTTTTACCATGTGATATTTCTTCACTATATTCTATGTGAAGAGGAGTTATAATTGTGAGACCATGGATAAATTGTGTAATCGTGAATGAGATATGTGACTGTGAACATCAACCATTGATTTCTCACATTAAAATGTAATTTTATTTCTAAAACTATATGTAATATAATAATTTAACTTATCAATTTTTTATTGAAATTTTTAATTTAATCTATTTTTCTTATTTTTTAATAATCCATTTATTTTATGATTATATATAATTTTTTATTATTTTAATTTTTATACAATTAAAAAAAATCATGTTCAGTCTATTCAAACTATTTTCGGTTGTCTTAAAAAAAATTAATAATCAAATAAACTGTATTCATCATAATCATAGAAATATAAACAATGTGTTACAATGTTTTGAAGATATTCAATATTTTTTATTTTCTCAATATTATTGGTTTTTAAATCAATGTTCCATGGTGAAAATCGTATTCATTTTTTTAATTTCTTAAATGAATATTTATATTGTTTCAATATTTGTTTCATGAGTTCAGTACATTTACATTTACAATAAACTAGTTTGAATATCACATTTAATATGTTTTTCATTAAAAATAATAATAAATGAATATTGTGAGAAGTTATTTTAAGTGGTTTACAGAATATACAAAATACATTTAAATAGATTATTTCCATAATTCTTATTTCAAACTATTAAAATGAGAACTTGTGTTGAGTAATGAAATTTGAAAGCATATTCATGGAAATTTTCATTGGTCATGAATACTTAGGAAACTGCCTCATAGAGATGATTTTTAGGATTTCATTTAAAGAGTAATAACTATTATTGTTTTTTCTATAAATAAAGTCCAAGTAAAACAATTTTAAACATGAAAAGTATGATACTTTGTTGATGTATTCAATTTTTGAGTACCATATTGATCCTTTACAAAATTTATAAGGTAGTACCGGTTGTTGATGGTTTCCTTATTCTGTATCAATTATTGATGGTCTAAAGATCACTTCTCTACACCATCCTTATTTTTAAAATTATTACTATATCATAGTTAGCAGAATTTATCTTCAGAAGTCTCAAAAATTCATAGTTCACACATGGTTATATCTCCATTCAAAAGTTGGTTTTTTATGCTCATTATAAAAAAAGGAAATCACATAATTTTGGTATTTACTATAAATCCAAAAGTTCTATAACTATAGGAATGAAACGCTTAGTGATAGGTTAGGGATTACCTATAGAAAATATTGATTTTTTTTCAAAACTAAAAAAGGAAATGTTTTGGTTTGTTATATAATATACAAGGATTGGTCAATCCTGAAATAGACTAGGTATACTCTACAATTATATAAGACTTATTCTTTTTTTAGTGAGTATTAGTAGAACTTTTTTTGTGGACCGTCTTCCTACAAGGAAGATGCCTTGTGGGCTCTATTCTCATTGTGATAGCCACTATGGATTCCACCCCCTGGACTCTATTGTGGGGGATCTTCCTTCCCAATATTCTTGCCCTAAGGATTTATTCCCTCTCACTAATCTTTCTTCCCTTCCTAATTTTCCCTTCATTTTGTATATTCTTAAATTCCCCTCACTCGAATCCAAGATTCCTCATCCTCCACTTCACCTCCAAAAGTTTCTTGAGGATTTAAACCTTCTTCACCTTCACTGGTTTGTTGTTTTGGTCTACATCGTCCGTCGATGAATTCCTTCAACCGGTTTGTGAACACCTCATGGGTTTTGATGGTTCGTTATTTCATTGGTCTAATAGACTCCCTTCACATTTTGACCAGATTTTATGATGAATATGAGCTCTCCCTAGCCTGGTACCAGTCCCTACAGATTGATGAAGGATTTTATTTTTCACTCTTCAGAAGTAAATTCAACTTTCAAATGTAGAAAGACCCTCCATCTACTATGATTTGAGTACGTTTTCCGGCCATATCTCTAAACTTCCAAAATCCAATCATCCTTTGAATGATTATGAGCCTATTTAGTTGTTTCATATGCTTTAACAATCATTCCAAATCCATGGTCCATCTCATTTCACCATGATTTTTTATTGAAGTGGATGTGTCCAATCCCCTAGTTGATGCTTTCTGAATTTAAGTTTCTAAGGAGTTCTGACATCATCTTGTGGTGGTGTTTGAATCATGGACTGTGGATTTTACTAAATGATTTTGGTTGAGCATCTTCAATAGGTTTTTTTTATAATGGACTCATGGGGTCCTATTTATTCTTTTCATCCTCAATTTGATGTTATTGGCTCACTTACACTTCATAATCTCTTCTTGGAACCCCTTCCCCTGAGAGTTAGTTCAAACATACTTACATAATTTGATGATGTTATGAAATCACCTGGAAGTTTTCTACAAGACATGATAGATGTGGAAGAGGGGGCCATTTGGGGGATGGTATACTTGGAAATAAATATGGTAGTTCGTTGTGGAAGAAATTTGATGACATCTATGATAAGCCATCTAAGCCTAATGGGCTCACAAAATATAAACCAAAGTCATCTGATATCTTCAATCCCCTAAGGAATGAATTGGGGTCTTCTCCCATCATTGCGATTTAGACCCTTGTAACAGGGGCAATGCATTCTGATTAGGAACCTATTAATGATATTAGTTGTGAGTCTGAAGAGATGAGGTCATCAACACCAAGCTCTTCTTTCCTAGTTCGTGATCATTCTCATTAGATTTCAAAAAAACAATGTAGGGAACTGGCGTATCCTAAAAAGTTGGATGAAAATTCCCTATTAAGACACATAACAAATTTATAACTTTGGCTGGATGTGAGTAAGGAGTTTGGGATCATTAATGGTGTTAGAAAGGGATTACAAAAAAATGGGGTGAATCAAAATCTTTTGAAGATACCGAGATGAGTGATAGAGATAGAGACAATACAAGCATAGTAGTACGTGAAGGATCTCTATGGGGATATGAATGTTTGATCCAAATTGAGTAATCAAAAGTATGGAAACATCTAATATGTGAATTTCACACTTCAAAAAGAAGGTAATAAATCATGTCCCTGTAGATATTACTCAAACCTACCTAGACCAATTGTTATTGGATATTCAAGATATTATAAGATAGGTGTATCATGAATAGATATATCTGAATTATCAACTGCTAAAGTAGTGAGTTATAAAATTGTTGAAATAGGAGAGAACCTTTCTAGTAGAAATCCTAAAATTGGAGACAAATTAGAAAAATATGAATAGTAGCTGAAGACAAAGGGGTGTTTTTTGAGCTCTTTCTCCATTATAGGGAATATATGCTTGAAAAAGTAGATTAGTTCAATCCCTCAAAAGAATAGGTTCCAAGATTTTATGAAATAAGCCAGAATGTTAATTCCAATGAAAAGCAAGAAGAATGGATTGATAAGAAATATTGAATACTGGTTTGGGGCTCCAATCGACATAAAATCAACATGAAATAATTTATACACACAATAGAGAGAATGTATTATCACTTTTTATAGATTATCAGAGAGGATCCAGATATCCATTTAAGTACTCTGAACTGGTAATTAAATTCATTTTCTTATTCACATAATCATTATATTGTTTTAAATCAATTTGTTAGTCCTTTTAGTATATAATGGTCTTTTTTATCTTGAATTTGGTTTCCCACTTCTTCTTAACGCGTCTTTGTAATCAAAAATTATATTTGAGTTATTTAGTATTGGACCTATCACTGAGTTAGAGGTTATTTAATATTAGATGTAGGTTTAATATTAACTAAACTTCTTCAAAAGTCCTAGTGTTATTTTTATTCACTTGATTATCTATTTGAAAATTTCACTCACATACAGTTATTATTTTTATTAAATAAATAATACTATTATAATTTTTAATTTTGTTATGAAATTTTTAAAAGCATATTCACCCCCCCCCCCCCCCTCTGTTGTATCTTTTCATCGATAACATGATCCAAAAATGGTATCAGATCCATAAATTAATGTCTAGTTTATTATCATTTATTTATCTAGATACTATTACTATTGGTTTAAAAAAATTATTTTGATTGGTTGAGTTCTAATTTTATAATTTTTATTATGTTAACACTTTTCTTGACCTAACAGTATAAAGAATGACCATTTTTCATTTTCATGTTGGGAAACTAATATCATACTACCAATCATAACCCCTAACATTAATGGGTGTGATTTTTCTATACTAACTGGATTGTACAGAGGTATTTTTTTAATATTATAATAGAATATCAGACTATTATGATTAAACCTTATAAACTACCTAATTTATTTTCTAATAAACTAATTTTAGATTATGTTACAAAAATTTTATAAATTATAATATCATTATTTTATTTTATTTTTAGTTAAGTACAAAAATTTATAGTCACATTTCATCATGAAAAACACCTTATGACATTTGGAGTACATTAGAAGTCACTCCTCATGGAATTAATAAGTTGTAGAGAATGCAATTTGAAATACATCATGAATAATTTTAGGAATTTAGAATGTATGATCACGAGAACATCCGTGATATTTACATCATATTTACAAATATCATAAAATACACGATTGTTCTTTAATATAAGGAATGAAGTGTTGATCGGGATAATAATTTGGGAATTATCTAATAAGTGGAATTAAAAGATTTAGGAATCAATGAAAGAATGTATTTCACTAAATATATTATGGATGAACTAATAGGATTTACTCTTCAAAAAAATATTGAAATTGTGAGATCATAGTGAAGTTGATGAAAAAAATAATGGTATAGATTTTAAATCTAATACAACTATTCCTATTAACACTTATTATTTAGTATCTCAAACAAGTGAGAATGATCGGGGTGTAACCGTAATTATAATTATTTATAAGTTTATGAAATAATTTGTTTTAGGAGACAATACAAATGGGAGAAAAAAGAAATACTAAATAAAGGGAATAAAAGTTAACTTAATTAAATGAAATAGTGTTTCTCAACTAAAATGTGTTGAATGTAAGGAAAATGGGCATATCTAATATGATTTTCAAAAAATTAGACAAGAAATAAAACAAAAGAAATAAAATAATTAATTAAAGAACCCACAACATGTTGGATAGAAATTTAATGATGAGTCGAGTTCAATTAGAGAATCTGAAAGAAAGAATTATACAGCTATCCTATGTCTTATAGATAATAAAAAATATTAAGTCATTTAAAGATTTGATTATATTTATAGTAATGAAATAAATTCTAAAATGATTTTATATAATGAAATAATTGAAGAAAATGTTAAAATTCAAAATGATTTTTTGAAATTTCTTGAACTATTTGACAGTTAAAAATAAAGAAAAAAGAATGTGAATAAGTAAATTAATAATCTTATTCAAGAAAAAAAGTTTAAGAATGAATTATCATTTTTTATTGAAAAACATGGTAGACCATTAGAAAAAATTAAAAAGAATATAATAACATGAAGGATTAAAATTAAATATCAAAATATTATTTTCATAAATAATGATGATCAAAAAATAATATTTGATCAAATAGTGTATGGATTAATTAATGTAAAATGTGTGTGTAAAATGCTTAATAAATAGAATAATAAACCAATAAATTCACCATCCACTCAAATAGTAATATATGGACATACTTGTAAAATGATAAAAAGTATAATGAAAAGATTAACAAAAATGTTTTTATTTAGAATCAATTATTTCAAATTTCGTTCAAGGGTAATACAATATTAACAAAATAATGTCCATGAATTATTTTAATAACGAAAAATATTTTTTTATTAGTAAGTAGATTCTAAGGATGTGTAACACAAGTTTTGGTAAAAGTTCCAATGGTATATCATCTATTTTCACATGATTAAAATATTTTTTGAAATGGAATTGTAAAAATTATTGTTCCATTCAATTTTCAAAATATTTTGGTTTTATTGAAACTATTATTTATAATTTGAATGTTTTCATATCATCCGAGAATTTTATTGATTAACATGACATATTAGTATTGCTTAAATTAATAGTTTTTGAATTAATAAAGTTGTTAAGACATTAGAAAAATCAATTATTAAATAGTGTCAAAATTGTCAAAATAGAGTTCTTAAAAAATATTATATTATTAATTGATATTTTATTCCTAAAAATCTAAGGATCAACCAAAGGACTTATTTCATGATATGTGTATCATTAATTGACCACTTGGGGGTCTCTTGGATTTATATAGTATGTTAATTAACTATATAATATAATAATATAAAGAGACATGGTAAATGTCAAACTATTTAACTAAAAGTTAAATAAAAAAGATAAAGTTAATATAGTGACCCAAAACTATCTAAAACCAATTTTTTGAGTGTATTTAGACCCATCCCCACCTTAGACGTTGAATAATGCACTTTTAATACATTATAAACCGAATATGAATTTATTATAAATTAATACTTTAAGATTTTCCTAAAGAGCCCCTCCTCCCCCTTATAAAAGGACACAACTTCTAACCAATTATTCATACCTTAAAAGCCTTTTGATTTGGCCAAATCCTGACCAAATATTTTCTCAACAATCATAAATTCAACCTAGAGGCCTTAGTTTGATTATAAATCCAACTTATGGATCCCTTTTGATCAAATCAAACGGAAGAACCCAAAGAAGAGGTAATGTTTTCACCACCCTCTTCGAAGTTCCTTTCTTCTTAAAATTCATCTGTCTTTGTTATTTCCATTCTAAAATAATAACTCTAGTATCTTATATATACTATGATATTTTTATAAATATGTTACAACCATATTCGTTATTCTATAAATCTTTTGAATGACATGTCACCATATGTGTGTACGTACATCTTACCGTCTCTACGTCATGGTGTAATTGTCATTCAAAACGTTATTATTTGGATGGTTATGATATTCAGGTTTAATTCATGAAAATAATAAATATAACATGATAATTACTTTGTATATATGATACACCATCCAATTATATATTATTTTAATATCAAAAGAATGATATTATCGGTCGAGCGTACGTACGGATTACCATCTCCACGACACGATATGATTCATTTCCAAGTTCACCATTCATCGATGATTATAAAAATATATATATTACTAATAAGTATGTAATATATGAAATAATAATTCTACTTTAGATATATATTTATATATATATAATTATTTATGAACTTACATATATCTTATTCACTTATTTACATTCGATACTATATGAAAACGGAAACTGCGTTTATGCATAAGTACGAACTACCGTCTCCATAAATAGTGTTTCCCATTACATATATATGTCTATTATACATATTTATATTATAAATATATATTATATATAAAATCATGTTTTATATTCTGGAAGTATTTAAATCATGATCTTTGTGTTACAGTCAACATTAACAAGTTAAAACACGTACGATAAAGAAAGTAATTATTACACGACATATTAATATAACTTGGAAATTGTTATTAAATGGGTAGTATAAAGTCATAAATGAATAATATAGGATATCATAAATATTAATATGGTTCTCGTATAATTTAATAACATAGTATAGTCTTCATATAAGAGGTTAAACGTACCCTCAACTAAAGGAAAGTGCAAGGTAAGGGGTTTTCATCTCACTCCATATTCCCGTGAGATTCATGCCATATTTCCACTATTACCTTTTAAGTGGTGTATGTACTATCCATAATTGTATTCTTTATGTAATGCACTTTAATTTGTGTATTTACATATTAATTGTATGATACCTCTTTCATGGGGTGTTTGTAGCATATGTTACCAAATTGGTAAGGGTTAATTTCACAATCTCCTTATTATCTGAGGTTGTTTTACATAAGTTCCTAATGGGACATATTTATTATCCATGGCCATATTTAAGGAAAAAGTTTTCAAATGGATTCTTTTAAGGAACGTTTTACAAAAAAATTCATTTCAAATGTTTTAAATATTTATTCTTCAAAATCTTTCTCATTAATGTCTATGTCTTCAAAATGGATTTTAAGGATTTATTTATATGAAAATGAATGTTTTTAAAATGTCAATTCCTTTCAAAAGTTTAAAAGTGGCATGCGACACTTTGATTTGAACATTTCTTTAAATTTTTTCCTTTCTAAATTGTGTGACTTTTAAATGTTTTCATGAAAAAGAGGTATTTCTCTCAAAGAGTTTTACAAATCATTTTCATCTTTATCAAAATACTTTAATAGATTTTAAACTTGTTTGAAGATGATTTATCATGATACAAATATTCCATATTGTATTTAAGGTTATGTTATATGTTTGACTGTGGATGTGTTATTTTTATACCATTAATGGTTTATGGTTAAATCATTGACATTTTATAGCCTAGTTCTTATATGAATGTTTGTGTTATGTTTCAACCTTTTCATATGAGGAATGTATCGGACATAGTAAGTGATGGCTGGATCACGCTATAGCTCCTCAATGCATCGGTAGGTCTCATGAGACAACTAGACATGGAATTGGATGAGGCCCTTTCCCAAATTGATATATGGTTTTGGCTAAGGCCATAATCAATTTTAGACGTCATTGTCGAGGCCTTGATAAAATGTTTTAGAATGTCTGGCATTATACATTCCCTCATTATCAAAATAAAATTGATGGTTCATGTGGTCATTTACTAGTATAATACCCATAATTATGTTTTATTATGGCATTATTTACTCAGATCATATTCCTTACATAAAAGTATTCATTTTTATTATTAGTAAAGGAATTTGTTTCAATTATTCACCATGCTTAATATTTATGTTATCTTCTGCTATACTGCTTACCATTACTGAGCATTTGAGATCACCACTTTCTATGTTTTATTTTTCCCAGGATTCAAAGAAGAGCATTTTGATTGATATATAGGGTTATGCTAAGGGAATAATGGAGCTCATAAAGGATTACTTATGTTGTGTTGTATGTTATAAAGTGTAATGTAAAATTCATGTATGTAATCTATTTTCCAAGACTGCTAAACCGATTTGTCCTTCGAGACTATATTCCTTGTAATCATGTCATTGTTATGTAATAGTGCATCGATTATGGGTAACTGGGGTCGGGGAGTTACATGTTTCATGAAGTTTACGGGATTATATGTGTCGTAAAAGTGAAAATATGATGATTTATGTATGGTTATGGTAAGTAATGTTCATAAATAAAATTTCATTTTGCACTATTGGTTACCCTATAAAAATAAAGAGAAGGAAAATAATTGTAAAAAATCAGGGATATGTTTTATTATTTATATTTTTTGTGATTTTTATCCTTTATTTTGTGGAAGATGAGTTTTTTCTTGGCATGTGTTTTTATTATTTTGAATTATTATTTTTTCTTTAAGTTTTCTATTATATATCATGAAATGAATTTAAGTATTAAAGGATCATTTTTTGACAATAATGTTGAATTTTTTAATATATACCAACCTAACCATTCCAACAGAATAATTTTATCAATTTTAAATTGACCTAATGATTAATTTTGATTTTATACATAATGAGGTAGATATTTAAATTATATTCAAGTTGATGGATAAGATTCATATACACAAGTATGGGGCATAATTCACGTAAAATTTTACTTCAGTGATGAGAGAAATTTATTTCTAGAAAATTTGATCAGAGGTGTGAATGAATATATATTATATGTTTAAAAATTTTAATATTAGTGAGGATAAGAATCACCAATTCCAATGACTAAGTAAAATACATGGTTGATTGATTTTAAACAAAAGTGAGTATTAAATAAATCTTTTTATGTGATTCTTCAATTTTATTTCCCATAAATATTTATTTAATTTTTTTAATATGGTAATTAAGAAAATATTTGATGGGTTTTCATTGTGATAATGTGGATATCCATGCTTGAGGATAAGAAAGATTTTATGTTTGGAAGATATTGATAAATTAAATAAATAAATTATATTTTATTAAATATTCTATTGATAATGAGTTGATCTTTCCAAATTTATGGTCTATTTAATGTTTTATGGTAGTATTAGACATTGAACATATATTTGAAATGTTTTTGATATTTTCAGTTTTATCGATGAGAATCACAGTGCAATAAGGACCACTGTACCTTAACCTTGAGTAGCTGGAAGTAATTACACAGTAAAAAAATTTATTTCTCCATTATACATATTAAAAGATGAAAAATAAAAATATTTGAGAATATCATGATTGAGAAAGTAGCTGAGAAATACCAACCATCGTATGATTTGGAAACCATTCACTAGTAAGATGCAATTCCATAGAGTGGACTGAATGAGAGAGAACCATAATGCGAGGTGGTTCTATAGGAAGGAATATATCAAGAAATATGTTGGTGAATTGTAGAAACATCCAAAAATCTCTCCAATAAAAAATCAAAATATCATAACATTAGAGATAAATATTGAAATTATGCACTAGTTTCATGAATAAAAATTATCTGGGATAGAATATTTTGGATTGATTGACATAGACTTGTGTAGAAGAAGAAGAAGTATTGGGGCATGATCAGTTTGAGAAATAGAAATAGAGGTGGACCACTTTTTTATTGGGAGTAAATTACATTGAGGGATTATAGGTTTTATGGTGTGATAAGGATAATTTTTTCTTAAATGATACTAGAGATAATAAATAAAGTTTTACCAAATATTTTTAACATAAAAGAATAATGATTGTGATGTGAAGGGAGTTTGAAATAGATATAAAATTTCATATGAAGGATGATATTTTTGAGGTAAAATAAATAATATAATAAACTTAATCTCTTATTAACAACCAAAATCATTGAAATGTGGTGTAAATATAACTTGTGGTAAAATTTATGATAGTTATGAACCTTGTGTTATGACAGATTTTATTGTCTTGTAATCTTGGGAATCATAAAAAATAAAAATTGTGCCCTAATTTGTTTCCTTTATAAACATAAAGTTATTATTTTGAGAAGATCTTGGTGTATTACCAATATTTGTTTGGAGATATTTTTAGGAATTTTAAATAGATTCAATGTGGGGTGTATATAAGTGGAGATACAAGAGGATACTAAAGGGGGGATTTTTACTAGTAAAAGGATATTGATACTCTAAGAAAGAGAGAATATTGAAATAAGTTTTTGAAAAACATGCTGGATTTTGAATAGATATTATGATTACATAAAGTGTTTGTTTAGTTTTAGGTTAACTATCGTTAATATCATAGGTGTGTAAACATTTTTATATCAATTTATGAAAATAATGTTGATTGATTTTGGAAAACATTTTGTAATAGTTGTCTTAGTTCGGTGTGCGAATTCACATATTATATTATATATCTTTTTCATTATTCTTGAATGGTTATTTTGTGTGGATTTATGAATTTATTTTTATTACATTAATAATTTTCAGTGATTCATGTTTGACCACTATGTGAGTTTTAGTAGTTATGTTTTAAAATGGATTCGGATCACCTTATTATTGAATAAATAAAATACATAACCATATGAAGATGGGATTTTAATAGTTAGAGTGCAAGCAACAAGAATAAGGATTAACATAGATATTATTATTATTAAAAAAATTATTCATTTAATATTTTTTATTCACAAATTTATGATCTTGAATTTATTAAGCTTGGTATCCCTTCATCAATTTAAGATTAATCATAAATAATTCTATATTATTTACATTGAGTCATTATAACAATCCTAACTAGTTTTTTAAACATAGTTTTTTGGGTTTAACCTTGAAATGGCCATATAGTAATCCATAATAGTTATTAGTTGGAAGGATAAAAATAATAAAATTATAAACATGATACCACATTCTAATTTATGATTCCTTATTAGAAGAAAATTAAATATTCATATAGTAAAGTCCATCTTGATGTTCTCCTATGTTATCAAACATTTTATATTGTATATTTCATGAATTATGTCATCATGATTCATACTTTGTTCCCGCTTCAATTGTTTCCTTTAATTTGGATAAAACAACATTAAACATGATGTTGTATTGCAACCAATATTCATTTTATATTTCGATCATTATTGCAATTTTTAGAAATACAAAAAAAATAGTTTACTTATACATTGAATAATGGTTATCCGTGTAAGTATAAAACGTTTGAAAATAATAAATTTATCATGAGAATTATGTTTAATGAAATTAATAATAAATTTATCACTATATATTTCAAAATTTCAACATTTCCTGTCATCTTTTCTAAATTTATGTAACAGTTTGAGCACATCAGTTTTGAGAAATATTTTGAACATTTAAATAATGAATTCATATTTAAATATAATTAAGGAATATTTAGATAGTTATTTAATATTTCAATATTCAAAAATTTTACTTTAATCTATCATATTTTAGTTATTATGCTATCAAAAAAAGTTTCGAATACAGTCAGAAAACCTTAAATACTTCAAAAAACATACAGTTACATTAAGATGATTTTTAAATATATAAAAAATAGATTCATCATCTATAATAACTAATATATATATATATATATATTATATATTTATAATGAAAAAAATAATAAATCAGTTTATTTTTACATGTCTCAGGATATGTCCAAAATATATATGATTTTTAAATTTTGTATTGTTGCAACCTATGGAAACAAACACACCAGATACCCCATGTATTAGAACTCAATAAAACGTTATAATCTTATCAATCCCTATGTTGTAATGAAAAAAAATTATTATTTAAAATGGATAAATCTATAAAAATTCAAAAGAAATTATAAATAATATAAAATATTTTGAATGACATATTTATTTTAAGAGCTCTTTATGTAACATTTAGAACTTGATATAATAAATATATACATTTATTTTAAAATTAAATCATGAAAATAAATTTACAATATTATGAAAATTTGTAAATATCTAAATAATATATAAAATAAAAATTATTTCTTAAACAATAAAACACAAAAAAATATTGTAATTATTAATTACAAGCAGCTAAAGTGGTAAAAAGCTTGTCAACATTATACCCATTGTTTTTATAATCACAAAACCAACCAAACAATTATCCTCCATTTTGGATTTAATAAAGATTAATTAACTCAGAAATTATAAATCAATATAATACTTAAACATAAAATTTATAAATAGATAATGAACACATCTATGAATATATTTCCCCTATTTCAAACTGTTAAGAAAAACATGTAATCCATGTATTATAAGTAACATGATACGCATGAAAAAAATAAAAAATATATATCCACCCATTAATATATAATCTCCACCTTAAATTAGAAAAATATTAATTAGACCACTTATCCCTAATATTATAATTATAAATTTATGGTGAAATATTCTTTTTACCTCATATTCAATGAATATCCCTTAAATAAAAACATGTAAAGAAAAGAGCTATAATTAATTAATTAATTAAAAGGAAAATGAAACTATAACTTTTTACATTTAAACATTCCATTTGATAACATAATTAATGTATTCATACTTTACATTAGGAAACACATCACTTGGACATGTAAAGAAGCTTGGAAATCAATGGATTCAATATTAATCTTTTGGGAAACTAAACCTAATGAACCATAGCCATATAAAACATTTATTTTTATTTAAAATTTATTTTTAAAAAACAAACTTTTTGACTCCAAGAGATTATAAAAATTAGGTATTTTAATATGTAGAAAAATTAACTTATAACCCACATAAAATCAATTAATATTGGAAAGTAAAACCAAGTTTTATTTTATAATGTGGTTTTTGTATAACTTTATTATATTATTTACATTGGATATATTGAATCAGATTCCAGCATTTTTTTGAACATGTTTGTTATCCTATTAACATATATAATGATTATTTTCCATTTTAAATGATCTTAAAGAACATTTTATCAAATCATTCTCACTTTTAAAATTATCAAGTTCTTTAAAAAAATCATTACTACTATAATTAGTTTTTCTTCAATTTCCATTTTCCTCTTTTGTCTTTTATATATAATTCATTACAACCATGTTAGTATTCTTAAGCTTTTTCTATTTTTTAATAATTAATTTTTAATCCTTAATAGATTTTACAAAAAACTCATGAAACTATAAAATATATAACCACTAGTTTTATTATCATAAGATCTAATATGTGTTAAATGAGAAGAAGATTATTCCCCAACAAATTCTTCCATCAAATATAGGTCACATTTATTTTTCTTATTCAATTATATGGATTATTTATGTATTTATACTCTAAATTGTTTCATGTATCACTAAAAACATTCTTTTCATAATTATTGTTGGTTTATATTCTTCTCTTTCAAGTAGTTAGGTGTAAAATGATGCATCTCATTATCAACATAATTCATAGGCTTAAAGTTCTTCTCATTTTAGTCTTTTTATTCTTTATTCCTTTTTTATATAATTTTTTCATTTTAATACAAATATTATCCATGTTATAAACTAATTCAAATAATTCCCCTTCCATTATGATAATCAATGATTCCTGATATTTTTAGAAACTACATTGGAGTCATTTTGTACATTGGCCAAATAAATCTCACCATAAATAAACATATAGTAACTCATTATTAGATTAATATGAAACTTATTAATCATAATTTTGATTTTATTTAGATCAATATAGAAGTTGAGAATTAATTAAAAGCAATTAATTTTATAATGTGTATTAGTCCTTATTCAATTGTTATGTCTATCATATAGGTCTATGTTTTCAAGGGAATCCAAAAGTAAAGAAATAATGTTTTATAACAAAAATTAATGTTATAGAAAACCTTATTGAAAAAATATTTATAATGAACAATATGATTTTAATAGATATTGGTGATTTTATAAATAATTTCTCAACATTAAATTCTCTGTAGGAATCTTCTGTATTTACAAAAGGGGTGAGTATAATGTTCTTTTGACTACCACTAAAAGGTAAGATTTTTCGTCACATAAGTTATTTACAAAGGCTATTGATATTAAGAAGTAGTTAGTGAAACTAAATGTTTAATAGTTACATATCAAGAGAAATAACTCAATTAAGATAAAACGGTATGATTCGATTTTTTAAGTAATTAAGTGGAGTTCAGTCCCATTTTTTATTATTTGTAACATTGATAAATGTTTGGGTTTGTAGGAATAGGGGTGTTGACATGACTTTCTCATAGGGTGTGAGAAAAAATATTTATTTTCTAGATGTATTAGATGTGGTATCAATTTTTAGTCTCTATAGGGGAGTTCACTAAATCCATATTTCATTTATTGGTTAAAAAGGATTGTTTTGGTTTTAAAAAAAACTATTAAAAAATGATTTAAAATTAAATTTTTGAGAAACGTCATTGGGTTAGGGTCATATTTCCAATTGCAATGATATCATAATATCAAATTTTTGATCTCTTATTCTTATTAATTAATGAGTGATATATTCTATAACTTCTTATCTAATCACTTCTAGTTGAATTATATTAGTGGTATTATCCTAAAAAATTAATATACTTCATTTTACTATCCTTCTAGTGTATTAAATTAAAATAGTAAATCACCCCTGCTTAAATTCGATAACACCCAACCAGGTATTATTATTCCATGTTTTCTAGGAGTTACCTCTAATATTTCCTCATGTGATATATATAACTCAAAACATCACCACTTAGCCCAAACCCTTAAACTATATATGGACTAACTCTAAGAGGACGTAGATGATTGATCATTAACCAAAGTAATAAACAATAAACATAATTAAATCAAACACAATCAAATTTAAAATTAAATTTTTTTACTGAATAACAAAATCATTTTATAATAAATAAATCATTGTATTTATTTTAATACTATGATTAAAGATTTATAAAAGGGTTTCCTTCCGTTACCGTAGTCACTTAAATGTTTTACAACTGTATCTGAGAGGTAATAATTATGAATTTAGAAGATTAATTCATTAAAAAACTATTAAACCAAGTAAATAAGAAGAAATTAAAGCAAAATATTATGGTATTAAAATATAAGAATTTATTTAATCCTAAATTGTTCAAACCATTATGATAATAAAATGTTTGAAATCCTTTTCTTTTTTGGGTTTTACCCACTGATTATTATCCTCATGAGATTCTATCTACCTGAAAACCTAATAAATAAATTTTTTTCTAGTTTTGTGATTCAAATATTATTAATGGTTTTAGTCCAAATATTATCTTCTGATAGTTTCATGAGGCCATACATGGTGGCCCTAATTACAACTTGAAGTCCCAAATAAATCCCCCAAATCCTACCTTAGATATTCATAAGTTGGGGTTTTAACAAATTCTTGAACCCTTCTAATGGATTAAAAGATTATGATTAGGAATCATTACATTCAATGATGTGTGATAGTTTTAAAATCATTATTCCTAATCCAAAATGACATATGATAAACTATGGAGATATACTATACAATTTCTTATAATCATTAATAAATATTTATTATTAGGCCATGATTTTATACATAGGTCCAAATAGTTACACTAGATTGAGAAAGTCATATGTTTGGCCCCATGCCAAATTTCTCCAGGAGAAATTCTAGAATGCACAGATTAAAAATAGAATTGCCTTGATTTACCTTTATAATCCACCTCAGCCGCTATAAATTATTTTTATAAAATTAATAGTAAAATATATTCTTGACTCCAAAAATTTTAAAAGATAAAAGAAAATAATTAAAACTAAATAATTTAATCCATTTTTAGAATTAAACGTGAAATGTTCATATATTGTAAATATGAGGTAATTATCCCTAAATTGATAAAATTGTGTGATTGAAATAATTAAAATGTAGAATAAAATATATATAAATATCGTATTATAAATTCAGCCACACATAAATCATAGACTCCAAAAATGTGAATTTAGAAGATTACCATATAAATATTTAAATACCAAAGAATGTAAATTCAAAATTTAAATGGAATCATTCCCACTCATATAATTCCCCTTAAATATCATGATTCCATTTCGACCCCAACTTTATTCAATTAAACCCCACTTATTTTGTCCTATAATTTACACTTATAACTACCATCCTAGTATTTTTCCACTCAGCACTCAGTATGATTTTCAGGAAAGGTTATCTCATTCAATGTTCATACAAATAAAATCATTGGAATGATGAATATTCTCATCTCTACCCAATTATTAATGAATCCATCCATATCATGAGGGATTCAGGATCATGTTAAAATTTATTTGAGGATTAAATGTGGTCGGATCAAAACATAAATTTTTTTCAGACGAATGGGTGGCTATGATCTAGTATAAAACTCAATAAATTATTTTTAGTTTAATGAAATTATAGATTTATCCACTAAATCCTCTTATAAAAACATTCTTATATTATTTTAATTCTCCATAGACATCCCATAACATTTATTAATTTCATAGATGTTAACATTTCTATCCTAATTTCATCCATTGGGTTTCATTAAACATTTTTTTACTTTGGTTCTTCTAATAAAAGAATATATGGATTTTTAAATTCCAATAGAAGCTTTGGTGCCTTTCTAGGATCCATGAATAATATATATTCTATAAATCTCAGAATAAAAATTATCTCCATCAGTTTATCCCTTATTTTTTAATTGATTATTTTATCTTTTCAATATCTATATTAACAAATATTTATTATTAGGCCATGATTTTATACATATCTATATTTCATCAATTGTAAACCCATTATTAATTATTATTTTTTAAATATATGTAAATAACCAATAAATTAAGGGTAGGTACAAATAAGTGAATATAATTAAGTGTAAATAGAGATGGGTATTCACTACACAAATGATTGGAATGGAAAATCGCATTAAAATTTGGTAGCATTAGTGGAACACATAAGAGTTTATAGAATTATTGAATGATTTATAAATTGGTATATCATTACTTGTGAATCATAAGGTTAGTAATAGGGATATATAATAACATATCCAACTTGAACAATTGGAACGAAATGGTTATGATAAAAAAGAAGTTTCTAGAATAAAAAGAAGGAGAGTATCCCTTACCTTGAGTGGGTCCTTCTTAAATCATGGGAGGAGATTCTTAAGAGATTGGGGAACCAAATGACGAATCTATAGTGGTAATGGAAGTAAAATCTAATGTTTAATGTGTTTTTAGTGAATAGGAATGGGTTTTTTTGTGGGGTTGTATAGAAAAATATAAGAGAATTATTTATCAATTTCCAAACATGGGTTTTGGATTCAATATCATAATATAAGAAAAACCAAAAACCATTCCATGTTTTTTACAAGGTTTTATACAAAGAGAAATGGTTCGGAATTTTATAATTCTATGAATAAAACATAAAAAAATAATACCCTTGGTGTTTTAGAAGTGATACATTTTTATACTTAATTGACATTAAAACCGTTAAATATAATATACGTTTTAGAGGATTCCTTAGAGGTATATAAAATTAATAAGACAACTTAAAACCTATTATTTTAAATGGAAAACATAAATTTAGTCTTTGATACATTTTATCTTATATATTACACCACCATTGTTTCATTATGATGTCATAATACATAACGTGGGTTTATACCGAATTTAATTTTTACCCAAAAATTTGACATTCTAGGAAAATTATGAAATATTCACCATTATTTAATATAATTTTTTTTAAACAGCAATATTTATTTAAATTTTTTTTCCATAAATGTTATAATTTACACTATTAAATCAAAAATACCAATTTGTTGAAAAATATTGGTTTTTTACAGTAACAGTTTTCAAACCCATAGAAAAATTACATATGACTTCGTAAAATTATATTTTCATTTATATAAAATAATAAATTTTATTAATAAAATACAATTTGTTTAAAAAATTCTTAAATTCATAAAAAATATTGTCTTTTTTGAAACTATATGTTTCTGAAAAATACAATTTTTGTTTTATCATATCAAAATATAATTTTCATCAAACCAATTAGCGAATAATATTAAAGTATTATTTCAATGGGATAAATATAATAATTTTTTATAAACAAATTATAAATTAATACTATTACCATTTAGATACATTCACTCTTATTAAATCCATGAATTATCAAAGGGTAAGGTGTGTGATGGTGATATTTTCATAGGGTAGTTCACTGAACATTATTTCGGTTGTGATCTCAATGAGCCTGAAATTATTCTATAAATGGTGTAACTATTGATTTAGTTGATAAATGTTGGAGTGCTATTGATCAAGGGATAATTCCATGGATTTTATCTCCCTCAGAAGCTCCACGAAATTGACTTTATAGGGTACAATTTACTGGATGAGGTCATCACTTCCTTCGTCTGGTTCAAAAGGACTTCGTCATAACCCTTAATATACTAATAAAAATAGTAAATGTAAAATAGATATATTATCAATATTTATGATGTCTAAGGGTCGTTTAAATTTTATAGATCATATAATGGTCCAAAATAACAATATTAGGTCATGTTTCTTCTACAAATATATTACATAATAATTTATTTATACATTTAAAAATAAAGTTTCATTTATAAATTTTTTTGGGACATTTCATTATTATCCCTTTATAAATTTAACCGTTGAGATTTTAATTTCATAGACTAAAACATTTAAGGGTACTTATATTTCATCACCTATTTTAAATTCCATGTATCTTTATCAAGATTATGGTTCCACCACAATAATTTAACAAGATGTTTTTTCCGATTTCATAGAAATTTTTCTGTTTGATTCAAGATCATCACAGATTACTGCAAATATGAATTGTCACTCTCCAATAGTACTGCATCTTGATTCATTACATGTGATGGGTCTAGTATGTGCTTCATAAAAGTGATACGTGGAAATATCATTTAGTTGAGATAAGTTATGTGGGAGAACTATCCAATATTCCACTCCTTCAATGAAATAAAGGATCTAAAAGCCACTAACATATTTAGGACTAGCCTTACCCTTCTTCCAAAATCTCAACACATTCATACATGGAGATATATGAAATAAGAATCTATATATATCCTCAAAATATTGTACTCATCAATTATTGTTAGAATAGATCTTATGTAAACATTTTTTGTAATTCATATGAAGGTAAATGGTGGGGACCTTCCCTATTATCTCTTGGATAAGATCTTGTCTCATCAGCTTTTGTCTGGAAACGTCATCCCAACATGTTGAAGTATAAAACATATTCCCATAAAAATTATAATAAAGATATATTTGAATATTTAAATGTAAAGGGTGGTTATATGATAAATCTACTCAGGGTAGGTTCTTGTCCCAACAATCAGGGAAATCTATTTAGTAGGATCTTATTATATCCTCTAAACTTTTAAGTCTCCTTTTATAACTTCCATATTTTTTAGGGTAATAAGTAGTCTTAATGATCAGTTATGTATATAATTTTTTTTAAACACTTCTCCAAAACCTTTAGAAAACCCACAGATCTTGATCAAATAAAATATAGAGTGGAAATCCATACAGTCTTACCAATTCTATTATTTATATCATAGTGAGTTGGTTTAAATGGAAAACGTACATAATAGTATTGAAATGTACCAAATATCTATAGTTATTAACTACCACATAGATGGATTTATATCATTTATGTGTCTTAAGTAGTCATATGATGAAATCAAGGGTTATGTGATTTTATTTTCATAATGTAATGTGTAATGGTTTCATTATACCCTTGGAATTCATTCATTCTACCTTGAATTGATGGCATATCAAACATTGAGATAGAAACTACAAAATATACTTCTCCATTTCTTCCCACCAGACGTTTTTCTTCAAATATAAATAAATATTAGTTATTCATATATGAAGAGAAATTGATAGGATATGTACATCATATAGAACATTACTCATTTGTTTTGGTTTTGATGGGCCACATATCCTGGTTCAAAACCTTATAAATCAATATTTAACAATGATTAAATCTAAAATGTTCACTACCTTTTTTAGAAATTCATTATCTTTATAGGAACCCTTGGTACTCTGAAGAATGTAGAGTTTATTGTTTACTTGTTCAATGTAAGTTTAAGATCCCTATATTATTCACATGGAAATCCTTTTCAGGTTGAATAATATTGGATCCCTTGAAATCCTTATCATGGATACGGTTGTTGGATCCTTTATATTCAGAGGATCTTGCACTTTGTTTTATTTAATAGGATGGTAATGAATTGACCAATCATAATCATTGATCATATCTAACTTGAATTATTCGCCCATATTAATATCATTGTTTTGAATATATACTTGATTTCTTTTTTATCCGTATATATATCACAAATTTCTGTGTATATATAATGACACAAAATCATTAATGTAAAGATCACTAATACCAATTATAAATAATAAATTATGTAGTTACTCTCATGAATATTTAATTATAATGGAGAATGGAATATAAACTTTTCATCTTATAAGTTTACCAAACAAAATACATTTTTTACACACCAATATAAAACAAAACTTCTTCCTTATTTGTGGGTAATTTGACCATAGGAGCAGTGATTAGACACTTCGTATGCTTTTTAAATATTTCATTTCATTAATATTTCTAGAAAAACATGACTCCATTTTGAGTAATCTGTGTTTTCTATCCTAAAAATTATTCGAGGTTTCTCACAAATTGATGATAATACCAATCTAATCCAAGGGAACTATATATTTTTGTCACAGTTGTTATTCTGGCCCAACTTTTGATTTCTTGTTTCTTATGAATATATAGATAGCTCTTTATTAGACACAATGTTCGCCAATATGGATACTTGGTCCAAACAAACATCACCATTATTATAATTTTTATATAACTTTACCTTTCATGTGGTCTTCATTATATTATTTAATTACTCCTCATGTTCCTCAATGGATTTGGGGTAAATAAGAATTTCATCAAAAATTACCACCAAAAAATTATCAAGGTAATTTTTAAGGACTTGACTTTTTTATTAAATTAAGAGTATAAAGAATTAGTTAGTCCAAATGGAATCACTATGAACTCATAGTTCCCATAACTTGTATGAAAAGATATGTTGTGTATATACTTATTCTTCACCTTTACATGATAATATCCCGACTGAAAATACACCTTAGAGAAGTATAGTGCTCTATATAGTTGAACAAACAATTCATTTATCTAAGGAAAATGATTCTATTCTTTATAATGATCTTTTTAAAATCTTGATAATAAATTAAGAGGTGCACTAATGGATCCATATTCTTGATGAAGATGATGTATTCACCACAGGGTGAATCGCTTGGATATATTAAACCTTTATCCAGATTCTCTTTTAATTTTTTCTTCGGATCCATAATTTCAAAAATGACCCTTCTATATAGATTCATGGATATTGGAAAATATTTGAGTATTAGATTTATTGATAAATCAACCATATGAATATGAGAAAGATAGAGAAATTCATTGGGAATTAAATCAACGAATTCCCTTATAATGGGAATTTCACTAAGGTTTAAATTTTCATTAGTTTCAATCATTTATTCTAGATAATATATCTCCTAAGGAAATAATATACATGATTTAGATAAAGGTACTAAATAAGATTCACCCTCATTTATGCACATATATATAATCGATGGGTGATTTGCGATACAAAGGGTGACCTAATTTGTAAGGCCCCAACCCTATTTACCCAGAGTCGGTGCATTATTACATAACATTGGTATGATATAGGGAATCATGTCATGAAATACATACCAGTTTAGTATCCTTGGAAGTACTAGACACATTCACAAGTTTTACATTACAATGTGAAATAAAAACATCAACAACATTTTTCCCCTTTGAACATACTTTTATCCTTAGCCTATCCCAACAGTTAAACCATTAAATAATTCTCCACATCCTTGGAAATGTAAAACATAGAAAGGGGTGAGATTAGATTCTCATTAAGGATAACAATATTGCAAAAACATTCATAAATAAAGATAAAAATTTAAGGCTATGTTTAAGACTAAAAAAATCCTTTTAAACATTAACATCATCATAATATGGTAAAAATAAAATCAAATAATTCCATTTACTTATTCACATGGATACTCTAATAGTCAAATAATCACATGAAATTTCAATATCCAATTTCATAATGATGGAATGCATAATGTCAGACATCATAACCACATAGTCAAGGCTTTGTTCCAAGACTAAAAATACAATTTTATTCAAGGCCTTGTGCCTACAAACTAGTTTGTCTCATTAGACCTATGGATTCATAGAGGAGTTATAGCTGGCTCCACCCATCACTTACTATTTCTAATACATTCCTCATATAAAAAGGTTTAAACATAACATATAAATTCATATTAAAACTAGCAGAAGAAATGTCAATACATTTTCCATAAACCATTAATGGTGTAAAAATAACACATCTGCAGTCAAACATATCACAAAACCTTCAATACAATATGGAAGATTTGTATCATAATAAATCAACCACGATCAAGAATAATATCTCGTAACGGATGTTGACATAGTTGAAAATGATCAGTAAAATTATTTGACAGAAATATACATTTTTCATAAAATCACTTAAAAGTCATATATAAAAGAATTCATCTAAAAATAGTTTTGAATCAACGTTTCCCATATCACTTTGTTTCTTTTGAAAGGAATTGTTATTTTAAAAACATTCATGTCCATATAAATAAATCCTTAAAAACCATTTTGAAAACATGGACATTAATGAGAATGATTTAAAAAAATAAATATTTAAACCATTTAAAAAGATGATCTATTTATATATTACCTTCCATAAATCCTTAAAATATTCCGTTTGAAAATAATTTTATGAAACACGGAGGTGGATTATAAATAGCTCCCTATAGATACTCATGTAAAAAAACCTATGATGATGAAGAGATTGTAGAATTAACCCTTACCTTTTACTTTTCCTTAGTTGATGGTATTTTAACCACTCTTATAACAGTTAAAACATAGTTATTAAATTATAAAAGAACTATATACATAAATTTGATATCATATATGATCCTCTAATAATGCTTTGTTAATAATATTTTAGTAGTATCATCATTTCGGGTGTTAACTGATTCGTTTTCCATTACATGCTTGGTTACGTAAGACATGTTTGTTATGGATAGGATATATTTTATTCATATACAGAATTATATTATGTTCATCAAAATTATTTTTAATCATAAAATGAAAATCATTTTTTAATGATTGTGCTGGGGAATTAATCTCATCGTGTTCGTAGAGACAGTAATTTGTACGTACGCACGAGCGACAATATCATTATATTGATGGTGAAATAGTATGTAATTGGATTTTATATCATATATAAAGAATCATTAAATTTTTTTATTTATTATTTACCTCAGTTATATTCATTATTATACCCATACAAAATAATGATGTGTTTGAATAACAAACTACACCATGACATGGAGACGGAAAGCCGTACTTACGCATGTATAGTGACTTTGTCATTTATAGGATCGATGGAATAATGAATATGGTTGTACCATTTTTATAATAACATCACAATATATATAAGATACTGTATTTATTATTTTATGATGGAAACAACAACGAAATAAGAAGTGGAAGTAGAACAGAACTAGAAAGAGGTGATCAAATATTTACATCTTCTTCGGGTTCTACCTCTTAATGTTATCAAAATGGATCCTTAGGATGGATTTCTGGACAAAGGAAGGAATCTATAATGAAGGGAGGAAAGTTGGGAGGATATTTGGGCAGGTTTTGGCTGATCTAAATGGCATTGGAGGTGTGAAATTAAGAACATGGGAAGTACCCTTTTATAAGAGAGGTGAGGGTCACTTTAGGAAAATCTTGAAATATTATTTTATAATAAAATCATTTTCTGTTTCTAATTGCTCCAAAATGATTTATTTAGAGGATAAGGGTATTAAGGTTTTAAAACCTTAAAACCAATAGGTTTTAGATTGGTTTAGGTTACCATATTAACCTTGTTATCTAGATTTAACTCTTAATTAAATAGTTTGTCATTTACCATGTCTCTTTGTATTTTTATATTATATGGTTAATAAACGTACTATAACAAGACAAAAGAACCCCATGTGTTTTATTATTAATATATATAACCTTATCTATGTCCTTTTTCTGAACCTATGCTTATTAGGAAATTTATAACAATTAGTAATATAGTATTTGCTTTAAAAACTCAATTATGTCAATTTTCACACTATTTAGTATTTGATATTTTTAAAGCCATAAAAACTTTTTCACTTCCAATAAAATTTATTTAACCAAACTAACATGTCATATAAATCTATTAAATTACTTTAATTCCTCATAAGTATCAATTTACATTTATTTGGATATTTATAATATCAATTATTTTAATATTTCATTAATAAGGTAATTAATGCATCATCATTTTCACATAAATAAATTAAATTATTTAATTTCTAAAAATTATAAATAAAATACCATTATGTAGGAAATTTTTTTATCTTTCTAATTAATATTTATAGTCGAATTTATATTTTGGTTTTCCCTGTATTAAAAATGGTTTAGTTATTAAACTTTAAATTTAACGCTTTTAACTCTTCTTTAAATTAAATAATAATAAATGTTCTCATATAATAAACGTGTACCAAAGGGGATCATATTTTTTTCATAAGGTTGTTTTTTTATCCAATTACACTTATAAAATAGAATTATAACACATGTTAGGGTAATTAGGGTATCATTTTTACCCTAAATTATCATACATACTTTTAATCCTGGTAAATAAAATTCAAAAGTTACTATTCACCAAAAAATTATTTTCCTCTTATTTGACCATATTTTACTTACTAATATTAAACATGTCTCTCGGTTTTTTGAAATTCAACTCATTAAAGCTGTAAAATTAAATTTTATGCAAATTTTGAAATTCTCCTAGGAGGTGGGTAAAAGACGGTAAAAAGTTCAATAAATTTTTTATCTATCTAAACTTATTATAAAATGAATAAAATGAATTATATTAAACATATATATATATTATGTATCTATTTTGACCTAAAATAAATTTAAATAAAATAAATAATTATTTAAATAAAAAAAATCAGTTTTAACCAATAACTTAGTGTTTTTCAATATTCATCAAAAATTGAATGTTTTTAGAAAAATACCAAAAAATCACCCTAATCTAAATTCATTATTCCGAATTCAAAAATTAATTCTATTTTAAAAAATAAAATTTATTAAGTTTCAAAAAATTTGGTATTACTATTCATAACGGCTAGTTTGATTGGTCGTGGTGTGATAGAATCTTGAAGTTGCGTACAATGCAAGATATTTCATTATTCAAAGGGAACTGTACCATGGAAGCTTATGATGTCACATTCTCCCCTCCTTAAAATACTTTTGTCCTAGAAATATCTATAATATTATTGCATAAAAAGATTCAGGTGGTTCTTCATCACAAGTTCCCCGGGTTCCGATGGTGCCACATCAATGTTATGGTTTCACCAGAGAAATTTTATCAGAAGAATCATATGGTTTCTCAGTACTTGTTCTCTTGTATCCGTAATCTTGACAGGCTCTTCACACTAAGATAGTTCAGGTTATAGTTCAATTTCCTCATACGTGAGTACATGCGTTGGTTCATGCATGTATTTTATCAACAGTGATACGTAGAAGATATCGTAATCTTTGGAGAGACTTTGTGGAATTTCCAGAAAACATGCTATAACCCTAATTCATTCTAAAATTTCGAAATGTCTGATGTACCTATGACTTAATTTACCCTTCTTTCCAAATTGTATAACTCCCTTCCATGGAGATAACTTCATGAAAACATGATCTCCTACCTGAAATTTCAAATCTTTCCATCGGTTATCGGCATAGATCTTTTTCCATCTTTGGGCCACATTGATGTGGGTTTGGATAATATTCACCTTTTCCATCGTTTCCTATGAATGTTCTGGGCCTATGAGTTTTCTATCACTAACATCATCCCAACAAGTTTCTTTGCGACATCTCTTTCCATATAACGCTTCATGTGGTTCATCTGAATAATATAATGGAAGCTATTATTATAGGAATATTCAACCATAGGTAAATATTGATCCCCCATACCTTCAAAGCCAAGTGAGAAATATCTCAACATGTCTTCTAATGTTTGAATAGTCCGTTCTGATTGTCCATCAGTTTGAGGGTGGTAGGCAGTGCTCAAATGACATTTAATATCCAGGGCTTTCTGAAGACTATTCTAGAATCTTGATGTAAAACGGGGATAACGATCATAAAATATCAATAGGGGTACTCCATAAAGTCTTAAATCTTCATTAATATACAGTCTTTCTAAACGTTAAAGGGGTAAATCTTCTATTATAGCAAGAAAATGTGCTGACTTGGTAAGACGATCAATAATTACTCATATTCAATCATTTCTTCTAGGAGTCTTTGGTATACCCATGGAAAATTCCACTGTAATATCATACCATTTATACTCTAGTATGGGAAGAGGTTTCATGACACCTCTAGGAAACTGTATTCCATCTTTCACTTGTTGACAAAACATACATCTTGACACTAAATCAGCAATATATCTCTTTATGTTGTCCCACAAAAAATGTTCTTTCAAATAACTATACATCTTTGTGCTACCAGGGTGTATATGGAAATTAGAGATATGAGCCTCATCCAAAAATTTCCTTTCTAGATCAGGTATGTTAGGAACACAAAGTTTCTTCCTAAATTAGAAAATCCCATCTTCACATATAAAGTCACTCAATCTCCCATCATTCACAGCTTTAATCTTCTTTTAAAACTCCTCATCATCAGTCTGATAAATCTTTATCCATTCTAGTAAAGATGGTTTGGAACCCATTTGAAAAAGTATTAATGTTTCACCTTCCATTGTTATTCCCATATCCATCTTTATTGAATTCAAGAAAATATTGTCCCTTTCAACTATCATCTTGTTCAAAACTACAATATCCTTTCTACTCAAAGAATATGCCACCTTGTTTTTTCCCTAGGTGGTAGTGTATAGTGAAATCATAATACTTGAGTAGTTCAAGACATCATCATTGCCTCAAGTTTAGTTCCTTCTGTGAGAAAATATACTTCAAACTCTTGTGATCGGTATAAATCTCACAGTTTTCACCATAGAGATAGTGTATCCCTATTTTCAGAGCAAAGATTACAGCTGCTAACTCAAGATCATGAGTAGGATAGTTTTTTTCATGAATTTTTAGCGGTCGTTATGCATATAAAATAACATTATCATTCTTCATAAAGACACAACCAAGTGCTTTCTTTAAAGCGTCACTATAAATAACAACTGGGAAAAATTTTGGACGAAATGTCGATAATAACCTGCTGAACCAATAATACAGTGTACCTCTGTTATATTTTTCGGTGCTGACCATTCTTGGATTTCCTTGGTCTTTGAATGATCAATAGAGATTCCATCCTTAGAGACAATATAGCCATGAAAAGAAATCTCTTGAAGCCAGAATTCACACTTTCTAAACTTACCATATAATTCATTTCTTCTAAGAGTCTTAACAATAATGCACAAGTGATTTTTATGATCTTCGCAGATTTTGGAGTATAAAAATATGTCATCAATAAATACCACTACAAATTCATCAATATATTCCTTCAAAACTATATTCATTATATCCATGAAAATAGAGGGTGCATTAGTCAATCCAAAAGTCATTAATATAAACTCGTAATGCTCGTACCTGGATCAAAATTCTATTTTTTGAATGTCTTCTTTCATCACAGACAACTGATTATATCCATATCGTAGGTCAATATTGGAAAAATATTGAGCTCCATGATGTTGGTCGAATAAATCATCAATGCAAGTTAGGGGATATATTTTCTTTATTGTTATAGCATTGATCTCCCTGTAGTCAATGCACTACCTCATATATTTTTCATTCTTCTTAACAAAAAGGGAAGGGGATCCCCATAATGAAACAATTGGGAGAATAAATCTCTTATTACTCAATTCATCTAGTTGATTCTTAAGTTCCATAAATTCCACAGTGGCCATTCAATAAGGTGTCCTCCATATAGGCATTTAACCTTGAATTCAATCAAGGGAAAACTCAATTTCTCATTCTAGAGGATGTCTAGGTAAATCCTCTGGAAAAACATAAATATATTCTTACACAATAGGTACATCCTCTATTTAAACATTCTTTTCCTCACCCATAGTTATTTCATTGTTTTCTTCCCCAATAATTGAATCTTGTAGAGCTACTAGGGAAGATCCAGATAAGAATCAGATGGTGACGTTTCTACTCTAATGATAAGCTAATCCATATCATCATAGAAAATTATAACCTGCTTCTTATTATAATAAATTTTGGCATTATGGTCTGAAATCTAATAAACTCTGAGGATTATATCAAAATTAATCATGGGTATGACAATGAGATCAGAATATAAAGAACATTTATATGCCCTAATGGGAACTGCTTCACAAAACTTTGGGGCGATGATACTTCCCTTAGGTGTTTTGACTGGAAACATCCTTTTTAAGTCAAATTGAAATTATCTAATTTTCTTAGAAAACTGGGAAGATATAAAATAATGTGATGATCCAGAATCAAAGAAATCATTTACTAATCATGAGGAAACCATTAAATTACCTGCCACCACATCTTTCAGAGCTTCAACCTCAGCAGTAGTGATCGCATAATCTTGGCCTTCCTCCCTAGGCCTTTTCTGAGGTATGTTCCCTTGGAACTTCGGAAATTCATTTTCATAATTCCACTTTTCTCTACAATTGTAGCATTTAGTGTTGACAACCTCTTTCTTCCCCTTGCAATCATGAGTTTGGAGGCCTTTTCACCACACTTGTAACAGACTCACATTCCCTTTAGGAAAGTACCGTGGTGTTTCTTCCCACATTTACTATGGGTTGGATATTCAAATTTTCCATTGTTCCATTTGATTCCACTTCTAGAGTGTTCAGCAGATCTCTTTTTCTCTTGTTTTTCTTCAAACTCATAATACTTAGAGAATTCCTTTTCTCTCTTGATAGTGCATGAGACGATATCTTTGTATGATGAGAATGAATGTGAGACTAATTCTTTCCATATAAATGGTTTTAACCCATAAAATAATCAATCAATCCTAATACTTGGGTTATGTATATAATCTGTTGCATGTCTTGCAAACCTTGTAATGTTAGCCTCATACTTTGCGACATTCTCATCCTCTTTTTACCTCAGACTCAGAAATTTTCATTCCATATCTGTTCGATGGTCATGAGGAAAGTATTTTTCTATGAAAATTGCATTAAACTCCCTCCATTACTTGTTTTAAACTTCTTTATCTTCCACTGTGTTTTGGATTAATGACCATCATTGATCTACATCTCTCGTGAGGTGAAAAACTTCCATGACAAATTTTTCCCTTTCGCTACTCCCCAAAGCATGAAATATTTTCCCAATGGAATCTATCCATTACTCAGCTACTAATGGATTTGTACTCCAATTGAATGTTAGTGGTTGTTTCCTCATGAATCAATCTAACATTGATCCTCCACATTTTGGATCAGGGTGCTCCATACAGGTATGGTAATTATTCATAACCTGTGTGAGTTGTCCCAGTATGGTGATAATCTGATCTGTACCAGTTTCTTCATCATCTCCACTATAATTATCTTGAGAAGTATGTAAATCCCTACATTGATTATGTGCATTGATACATTTTCCATTTCATCCACTAGGATCCATTTGTAAACAATTGAACACCATAGATTAGTTTATGAACCGCGATACATAATTACGAACATGTAAAACATTTAACATAAATTGAACAGTTTATGGATATAATCCTTAATCATAAAAATGTTTTAGTTTAGGAAGTATATAATCATAAACCCTTCATAATGGTTTGTAAATAAAATGAGAATTATCATATGAATATTCCCCAGGAGTGTCGTAACCAAGAGTATAGCAAGGCCTGTTTTTGTTTACCAGTTCCTGACCGAGTCTAGCTCAAAGTAGTGTTCTTGGGTTTTACCCTTAGGTACATCTCTACCAGAGCCAACTCTACCAACTCATATCCATACAGGGATGTATTTCTTAGAAGACTCAAAAAATATATACAGTACCAAAATTCTAGGATGTTATTCTATACTAATCTTCAAATTCTATCTTAGGGTAGTGTTCTCTATTCATAGTTTTTCTAAATCCAGATTCCAAGGATTGTATTAAACATCCTTTGATACCAAATATAATGCCCCGACCCCAGTTACCCTGAGTAAGTGCATTATTACATAACATTGTGATGATACAAGGAATCATTTCCTGAAATACCGATCAGTTTATTAGCCTTGGATGTACCTGATACCTTCATAAGTTTTATATTACATTGTGAAATAAAAACATCCACAACATTTAAGGAAATGTATAAGACTTAAACAAAATCTATTTAAACTTAAACCTTAGAATAATATGGAAATGATAAAATAAAATAATGTCATTTACTTATTCACAAGGATATTCTACTAGTTGAATAATCACATGCAATTTTAATATCCAATTTTTTAATGATGGAATGCGTAATGCCAGACTTCATAAGCACATAGTCAAGGCCATGTGCCTAGACAAAAAATAAGGTTTTTTCAAGGCCTTATTCGAAGACACTAGTTTGTCTCATGAGACTTACCAATGCATCAAGGATCTATATAAGGATCCACCCGCCACTTACTAAGTCCAATGAATTCCTCATATGAAATGGTTTAAACATAACATAAACATTCGTATTAAAAATAGCATACAAAATTTCAATACCTTATCCATAAACCATGAATGGTATAAAAATAAAACATCCATATTCAAAATTATCACAAAACCTTCCATACAATGTGGAATATTTGTATCATATTATATCCACCACGATCAAGAATAATATCCCGTCAAAAATTTTAATATAGTTGAAAATGATCAGTAAAAATATTTTAGGGAAATATCACTTTTTCTTAAAATCATTTAAATGTCGCATATAAAGGAATTCATTGAAAGTATTTTTTTGAATCAAGGTGTACCATACAACTTTTAAACTTTTTAAAGTAATTAACATTTTAAAAACATTCATGTGTATATAAATAAATCCTTAAAACCCATTTTTAAAACATGGAAATTAATGAGAATAATTTAAAAGAATAAATATTTAAACCATTTAAAATGATGATCTAGTTAAAGAGTCCCTTCTATTAAACCTTAAAATATTCCATTTGAAAATATTTTTATGAAACTCAGGATGTGGATGATAAAGATGTCCCAGAAGATACTCATGTAAAAATAACCTCGGATAATAAAGAGATTTTAGAATTAACCCTTACCTTGTACTTTTCCTTAGTAGATGGTATGTTATCCTCCAGTATAATAGTTTAAATGTTGTTATTAAATTATAAAATAACTATATACATAAATATGATATCATATATGATCCTGTAATATGGATTTGTTAATAATATTCTAGAAATATCATCATTACGAGTGTTAACTGATTTGTTTTCTTTTATACTCTTGGTTACGTAATTCATGATTGTTATTGATTGGATGTATTTTATTAATATTGAAAATTTTATTATGGTCAAAAAAATATTTTTAATCATAAAATCGAAATTATTTTTGAATGAATATGATGGGGAATGAATCTCACTGTGTTCATGGAGACGTTTTTCCGTACGTACGCACGAGCGAAAATATCATTTTATTGATAGTGAAATTGTATGTAATTGGATAGTATATCATATATAAATAATAATTTACATTGTATATTTATTATTTAGATAAATTATATTCATTATTGTACCCATAAAAATTAATGAAGTGTTTGAATAACAAACTACACCACGACATGGAGACGGTAAGCCGTACGTACACACGTATGGTGACTTTGTCATTTATATGATAGATAGAATAATGAATATGGTTGTACCAGTTTTATAATTACATCACAGTATATAGAATATACTGTAATTATTATTTTATAATGTAATCAACAAAGAAATTTGAAGTTGAAGAAGAAAAGAACTAGAAAGAGGTGATGAAATATTTACCTATTCTTTGGGTTATTCCATTATATTTGATCAAAAGGGATCCATAGGATGGATTTCTGACCAATGGATGGCCTCTAGGATTAAGGGAGGAATTTTGGGAGGATATATGGGAAGGGTTTGGCTAATCCAAATAGCTTGCGAGGTGTGAAATTTAGAGAAGGGGAAGTACCCTTTTATAAGAGAGGTGATGGTCACTTTAGGAAAAGATTCAAATATTACTTTATAATAAAATCGTTTTTTGTTTATAATGGCTAAATAATGATTTATTTAAAGGATAAGGTGGGTAAGGGTCATAAACTTCTCATAAAATAGGTTCTAGATTGGTTTTTTCACCATATTAACCTTATCTTTTTTATTTAATTCTTAGTAAAATAGTTTTTCATTTACCATGTCTCTTTGTGTTTTTATATTATGTAGTTAATAAACATACCATAACAAGACAACAAAACCCCATGTGGTTCTTTATTAATATATATACCCTTATCTATGTCCTTTGTATGAACCAATGATTTTTATGAATATTATATCAATTAATAATATAGTATCTGTTTTTATAAACTCAATTATGTCAATTTTGACATTATTTAGTATTTGATTTTTTAAAAGCATTAGCAAAATTATCACTTCAAATAAAATTTATTTGACCAACTCTAACATGTCATATTAACATTGAAAAATTAGTGGAGTTCATCAATAGTCTCAATTTATATTAATTTTGATATTTATAATATCAATTATTTGAATATTTCATTAATAAGGTAATTACTGCGTCATCATTGTGTCATAAATAAATTAAACTATTTTTTGTCTAAAAATTATAAATAAATACCATTATGTAGTAAATCCTTTTATATTTATAATTAATAATTATATTTGAATTTATATTGTGTGTATCCTTATATTAAAAATGTTTTAGTTATTAAACATTGAATTTAACTCTTTTTACTCTTCTTTAAAAATTATAATAATAAATGACCTAATCTAATCAAAGTGGACCAAAGGGATCATATTTTAATCTAAAGGTTTTTTCTGGTCTAATTAAAATTTTCCAATAGAATTATGACATGTGTTAGTTAATTATGATATCATTTTTTCCCTTAATAACGCTATTTAATTTTAACCGTGGTAAATAAAAGTCAAAACTACTATTCAAAAAAAATATATTTTCATCTTATTGAACCACATCTTACTTACTGATATTAACCTTGACTCTCAGATTTTTGAAATTCAACTCGTAGAAGCGGTAAAATTATGTTTTATGCAAATTTGAAAATTCTCCTAAGAGGTGGGAAAAAGACAGTAAAAGGTTCAATAAATTGTTTATATATATATATACTTATTATAAAATGAATCCAATGAATTACATTGAACATATATAGGTTTTATGTATCTATTTTGACCTAAAATAAATTTAAATAAAATAAATATTTATTTAAATAAAAAAAATTTGTTTTAACCAATAACACAGTGTTTTCACTATTCATCAAAAATTGAATGTTTTCAAATAAAATACCAAAAATTCACCCTAAGCTAAATTCGATATTCCGAATTCAAAAATGAATTCCATTTTAAAAAATAAAATTTCTAAAATTTCAAAAAGTGGGTATTAATATTCATAACACCCTGTTTGATTGGTCGAAGTGTGTTAAAATCTCGAAGTTGCGTAAAATGTACGCTATTGCATTATTCAAAGGGAGACATACCATGGAATCTCAGGGTGTTATATAATTCTCTCAGAAATTTATATTAGAGATATATAAGGAGGTTCAATCCTTTCTATAATAACATCGAATTATAATAAGTGGGGTATCATTGGTTTTTCTAGGAATTTCATCCCATATATTTTGATAGGGGATAAGTTATAAACTTGGGATGAGACAAATTACCAATTTTCAATCATCCTTAATAACTAGACTATCATGTTTTCAGGAGGTGTCTAAATAGTTTTACTAATACTGAGTTATATAAACTAATGTTTATAATTATAATTAAAAATAATGTTAGTTATCATTGAATTATTAACTAGTATACATGTCACCAATTCATTTTAAGGATCCACCTCATTAGTTGTGATAGAATTTGCTCTCCATTTATCTCTAGGACTAAGAGGTTGTTTTCATCAGTTATCATCGAAAACCCGTGGAATATGGAATTGATTTTCAAAGTGTTCATGTTCTCTGTAGTTGAAACACTGTATGTCGGGATGAGGGTTGACTAGAGAATTCCATTATTCCATTACATTGGTGGGATTATCCCATCAACAATCACCAGTTAGGTAACCTTCCATATCATAATTAATTTATACCTTTATCCCCATTAAGTAATTTTTAGGATACTTATTTATACACTTTTATAACGTGGGGTGATGGAGTTTATTTTCCATATGATACTTTTCCATCGCACCACTAGAATTTATATCTAATATTCACATATTATATTTAGTCAAAAGTCACCCATGAGATTCTATTATCTCTATTTGAACTTTGAGAAACATTAAACAATTTATTCAAAGCTATAAACATTCTTGAATAGATAGCACTTTCATTGATTTAGATTAACCCTCCAAAGAAGTGGTCAACTATACATTTAGAAGAAATTAAAATTTGGTTGAATATCAGGTAAATCTTTTGAATTTTTCCTTGCATGACATGGTGTATATATCATCATTTTTAGTGAGTCTTGATAAATATCTCACCTTTTTATATTAAAGAGTGTGAGAAAAATATTTATAATTTTTTTCCATAATATTATCTACTTCATCACTTCAATCTCCTCCTAGAGAAGTGTATTATTGAAAAATGATTTCTATTCATCAACTTCTCCCTCCATGTGAAAAATATCCAGCATGACCTTCCCTTACATATATTATTAAATGGTGGGGATGTTATTTTCATTGTATTTGATCCATTTCTCTATGATTAAGGGATAAAAATATCCATAGAAATTTATATTTCTTTTTCCACATAAATATCAAATGAAACGTTCTCTTCATTAGGGAGCTTTGGGCTTCCACTTGATTCATGTTTTTTGTATAAAAATTGAGTTAAAATGGAAATTATTACCACAAATATTTTGATTATTTATCCTATCTAGTCAGCAATATCATGTGGATAGTCATTACATTTCCCCGCGCAATGGTTGTTGATTATGTTCCACCAATTTCTGGCCATTACTATAAATAAATGGAAAGTAATGGTTGAGAATTTTCTAATGATTAAAGGCATAATTGTAATCCAATAAAATTAAATAGATAACTCATAAATGATATAAATTATTTATCATATTAATTTATAGGTTTCAATCTATGTTATTAGTGATCAATTTATTAACATAAAATATTACTCGCATTTTTTTCCCTTAATAATGGTTTATAAGGTTCTTTAAAATTTACCAAATCATATCCCATATGAGTTACAAACAATGGTTATATTAAGGGTAGTTTTTAAACACCAGGTGGCAATCGATTCTATCTCAATGTACCCTTTTTGTGGTTACTACCCCTAAGTACTTATGTATGAGAGCCACATCCAATTGTAATATCTAGACAGGGATGTATTATCATGGAAACCAGATAATATATATTTTACTAAAAATTAGGGATATTTTCCTATGTTTATTCTTAACCCAATTGTTTTTACTAGAGTTTTATAATTCTAATCCCAAAAAAAACACTTTTCTCTGATACAAACTATGAAAAACCATATATTTAATACAAATTAATCCATGATTTATTACATAAAGGTAAAAATTATAGAATACCATAATATCTTGATTCCAATTTAATTTTAGAATTCGGTACAGATCTAAAAAAATTCAAATGGAAATTCAATTAAATTATTGAAAACATATTTTACATGATCATGAAATTACATCATTCTTCAAAAATTGCACAAGATAACCTAGGGTTGTAGATAAAAAACAACTCAGATATGAATCCCTGTAAGGAAAAAATCAAAGAATACCATGAGCTAAATTATTAAATATGATCCAAGAGTAATATCGAGTTAAAAAAAGAGGGGTGAAAACCATAATCTTGAAAAATGAGGCATGATATAACCTGATAACATAAAGGAAACATATGAATGTGGTGACAACATAAAAACATGACATAATAAACATATGTACAGGTATACAAACCAATATAACATAACATACTGTTATCAGGATAAACTCACATGCACCAGACATGGAATTTAATGACAAAAATACAATACCCAATTCATCGGAGGGATATATAATTTTTGGTCTTCCCATTAAATTCATATATTATACATTTATAAGTGTTCCACATAGATCATACAAAATGAGGATGCATGTGATAACTTTTAAACCCATTATTAACAAGTTTGGGTTATAAAAATACAATTCCATAATAAATGTAGGATATATAGAACTAGGTTAATATCCTTGATTCTAAATTGAGTTATATATCTACTACACAAATGTTTGTCATGGAAAATCCCAGTATAACATTGGATGCATAGAGGGTGTACATAAAAGATTATAAAAGGGGTGAATGGTAAAGTAATAGGTTTTTAATTACATGGGAATAATAAGTATATTAAGATAAGTGTACAAAAAAATATCCCAAATTTAAAATTGGACATAAAAATGAATGATATAAAGAAGGTTCTCAAATAATGAGTAGAAGGTGAGGATCTAATACATTGAGAATATGCTTATAAATTCTTGGTAGGAGCTTTTTAATAGATTAAGGTAAACTTGATAGGAATATAGAGAGTAGAACATAGATTAATTTCATTATCAAAGGGTTTTGTGTGAAGAGTAATTGGATTTTTGGTCAGTTTATATAGAAAAAGACTAGAGAATTATTTACTAATTTTTTACCATAGGAATTGGTCTCTATATGATAAGGTAATAATCCAAAAAACCTTCCCATAGTTTTTATGGGGTTTTAACCCAAGTGGAGTGGCTTTTACTATATTATAATTCTAATTAATGATAACATTAATATAATTCCCTTAGTGGTGTGGAAGTGTGTAAGTTTTATTAATAATTAATTTTAGAAACATAAAATATAATATAGGTTTTGGATGATTTTTTAAGGGTTAATAAGATTAATAAAATAACATAAAACAACTTATTTTAATAATTTTTCTCAAGAATACTCTTTTCTTTTTATTACATCTAATTATATATTTTTTGATGTCATAATACATAATATACAATTTTACTGTATTTTAATTTTTTCCAAAAAAAAGTGATTGTCTAAAAAAATTAGGAAAAAATAAATTTTGTCTAATTTTATGTGATTATTTGAAAAATAATATTCATTTTATAAATTTAATTTTTTATATATTATAATTATCAATTTTAAATAACAAATTCACTTTAATTGAATAATAATGGTTTTTTATAATAACAGTTTTCTTACCCTTATAAAAATTACATTGCACTTAATAATATTATATTATCATTTATATTTAATAAATATTGTTTTTTAATAATATTGTATTCAAATATCAAATGTTTCATAATTTATTGAATTCATCAAAAATAATTTCTTGATTGAAACAATACATTTCCCAAAAATTCAATTTTTCTTTTATCATTTCACAATATGAATTTTATCAAACTCGTCATTTAATAAATTAAAAATTAATATTAATAGGAATAGATAAAATAATTGTTTTAATAAAATTAAAAATTAAAAATTAAAACTATCAGAATCTACAAACATATAACATTACTACACTAGTGAATGTCCTAAGGGTAAAGTGTGGGATGGTGAGACTTTCATGGGGTGGTTTGGGGAACATAGTTGGGCTCATGATCTCAATGAGTATGAACTTATATTTTAAATATAATATCTCCTTATTTAGTTATTAAATATCCAGATAGTATTAGTTAAGGGTAAATCCTAGTGATTTAATATCCCTCAAAAGCTCCAACAAATAGACTTTATAGTGTACAATTCTACTTGGCAAGGACAATATATCCATTATATATGTCAAATAAAAATTATTATAAACCTTATTATACTAATCTTAATGGTCATTTTATGATAGTTTTATTATTAACCATTAAAATACATAACATTCTTTTAAATGCAAATGACTATTATTTTCCATAGTAATTCATGTGTTTTCTATAACTAGATTACTTGATAGAGAATTAATGCATTCAAAAATCGAATTTTATTTAAAAAATTTGGGTTGTTACATGATTAATATCCTATTAAGTTCAACATATGATTCCTTAAATTAATCAATATAATAAAAATCATATTTTCTTTTAATAACAACCTAGAAAGTGAGATACCATCCTAATAAATTCCTTTATGAATCATCTTTAAATACATGCATGGCCTATGAAAGATCTATCATTTTTTCAAAAAACCTATATGAGAATGAGAAATTATTACTACCTTTTTATATTTTTTCACTTGAATTATAATTTTTAAATGATATAACCTAATAATATTTCTATTTGAAACATGAAATGTCACTTTTCAATTTTCAATGTAATATTTTTTATGAATACATGTGATAAAACAATCCTCTATATTTCTTAAACAATAATCAAATTAATCTCTCAAAATAATGAAATCATTTAAGAATTCAACTAGGATGTCTACAAAATGATATGAAAATATACATACCATGCACCTTTGAAAATTATTTGGGAATTATATAGTTTGTAATGTATGTAATTTGAGGTAATTATTCTAAAAGTAGATATGAATGTAATATTATCATAGACTTATAGAGTAATGAGTACCTCAAAATATCCTAAAACCCCATCTAATAATTATTATGGTGTTATAAATTCCTATATTTATAGAATTTTATAAATTTATGGAATGGTTAATTGATCTTTTCTATTTAATTGTTCAACTTTATATAATCAATACTCACTCTACAACTGTTCTGAATTATCACAGGGATCAGTTCATTTGGATCATTCTTTACAATGGTTAGGTTGGTTTTACTAGGAACTACCTTTATGGAGTTTTTCCATTATAAGTTAATTTTTTTTAAATAATGCCTACTACTAGAAATTTCTCTAATTCATTCTTAACCAACACTAATATAGTGGGATTGAGATTCTATTAGACCAACCTAACTATTCTGGAGTCTCCATAATTCATAAATCTATGTGAGAATATTTAGGATTTTATGCACGGAATATCATCTTATCTCTATCATAAAAATATAACATATAATTTTAAAATTTCAATAAAAAAATATTTAGGACTACAGAGAAGCTTACTAATAATGATTATCAAGAAATTTTAACCTTCCTTCAGATAATATTATTTCAAATTACTAAGAAGTGGTTTTGATTAAAAATTCAAGGGGTCTTTAAGATATGAAATTAATTTAGATTATACATAGATAATGATTGAATTTTATACAATAATGGTAAAATATAATCTTCTCTTTCCAAAAATAAATAGTCAAATTAATTACAAAACTCAGAGGAAACCACTTCTTCTAATTTGAAAAAAGGATATCTATAGTTTTCATAATAGTGGAAAACATAATTTTCCCTTGAGTTCCCTATAAAATAATATCATTATAAAGATAAAATTTCTTGAAACATTACTAAATATTCAAGGAGTGGATCCTATTCAATTCAGGATACTGTAAAATTTTAATGTTCTTCGTATGGGTGTCTTATTTATTCAAAAATATTGATGTGTATTTAAAAATCTTCAAACTACGAGGTGAGTATTACTTCATGGACATTTATGATGGCCCTAGAAATTTTAAAAAAGGATTTCCAAAACATTATGTGTTAGTGACTTAGTTTTTTATTATCCTCCTTGTCGTGTACAAATAAATCAACCTAATATAACAGTTCTTGAACTATTACAAGGACATATTCTTGCACTTATTCTGGAAAAATAGTAGATTACTTTGAATGTTGGACCCCCACTCTTATAGTTTCAAATATTTTGTAATCAAATATGGAACTACATAGTGAGGCATAAAATTTTTTTGGAACTAATATCACAAAAATATTCTTAAAAATTTAAAGAACTAGTAGACTAGGAAATCAACATTGTAACTAGATCTTTATATTTTCTGAGTAGTTTTGGTGTGATTAATATTTACAAACTTCTTAATAAGAATATTAACTCAATAAATTGAAGAATCCGATTATTTTTGGTAAATATAATTCATAAACAAAACATAACTACAATACATTTGATAGCTTCAACACGTGTAATATTGATTTATACATTCAAAAAGTGTCTAAAAGTTCTTTTTTAAGTGCCTCTTATGGAATTTATATTTTTATCATTCTTATAGTAATGATGGCATTGTTCTTTATTCTACATTATTAATTTTAGAGTGGTTTTACTTCTATCTTCCTCCTGGGATAAAAATGTTCTTTGTGATCTATCTTGTCTTCTTCTTAGATATACGTTTTTAAAATCTATCTAGAATTTTAAGATATTCAAAATTAAATATCCTCTATTTTGGGTTGTTCAATTTCTAGTTATGTTATGTATGGTTGTGGGATCTCTTTTAAACTAATTTCTTTTATCATAATTTCATTATAATTTGGATCCAGTATTGTATGGGATAGTAATTTCCATGGATTATTAATAAATGTTCCATAAGACTGATGAGTTGTTTTGTAAACTTATACAATTTATAACTCACCAACCTTTCAGTTTTTCAATATAGTTGATGGTATACTATTATAATAATTTCCATAGGGATTCTATTTTTGAAAAGTGGGTGGTTTTCTGGTAAGAAATATTGTTAGAAAATTTATTATAATGTTGTTGGAATAGTGGGATTTAGTATTATTATTTCTAGAATAGGGAATGAGGTGGGTATTAGTTCTAGTAGAAGGGTCTAGCTTGATTCTGTTAAAGTCAAAAGCCCAATTTGTTTTATGGGTTATCATTCTCGAGTTTATATTTTTATAATTTCCATGATTTGGAATCAACTATACAATTATCCATGGATTTTGATTCAATAATATAGTTATTAAAATAATTAGTTGAACAACATAAACCATACACCTTAGATGGTTCTTAATTTTAACTAATTTATTTAAAATCCAAATGACTCGATAAACTAGTTAGCTCTTAATATTTTTATTATATTAATGGTGATTATTTTTAAGTTCTTAACTAATTTATACCTCATGTACTCTTACCTATTATATGAAATTTTTGGTAATTTTTTATAATATTCTAAATTATTCTCTTGGATTAAAAAATGACTTAATAATTAAAACACTTCTTGAAGATGCCTAAAAAATATTTCTATCATTATAGAGTTGGTCTTGTTAATGGATGTCATGTAAATGGTTACCTTCAAAAAAATAATGGGTACAACTAGCACGTATATTATTTTTCCTTTCCCATTACACCAATATATTCCCTCTATATTATTTTCAAATGGTGTATATAATTTTCCTTATTATTATGATCTGAGAGGTTGTGGAAAATAATTTTATGAAACATTCTGTAATTATTCCTATTAATGATTCTATTATGGGTTAATGTTACAAAACAACCCTTTGGAATATCCTTCCACTAAAAAAGGTAATTTTTTTAAATTGAATTATTCTTCAACTACTCTATGAGTAATATAAATTTAGAAGAAATGTGTGAATTCATGTATGTTTCTTTTGGATTCTTCTCATTAATGCCATAAAAATGAGAAGAATCAGTATTAAGACAATTTTTAATTTGAAATAATTTTATAATTATAGCATAGAATGTTGATTTATTAGGTTTTCGAATTTATATACACACAAGTATCTTAAGGGTTTTTTCATGTTTATTTTCATTCTGGTATGCTTAGTGTAAAAACCATTAGTTTTCACACAAGTTTTCCTGTTTTATTTATTCAAAAATTAGTGTCTCAATTAATGTTTATAAGATTGGTCAATAGGTTTATTTCAATTTATGGTTCTAAATAGTAAACCATTTTAATTATAACTTCTAGTGATAAAATTATAAAGGTTATACATTACACAAAATTCATGATAACGATGCCATTTTTTAAAATACAATTTTTATAGTGTTTGTAAAATTATATTTATTTCCAAGGTTATTCTAGTAGTACTAGTAATCCTTTTTTTCTTGAGGGAATAGTTCACTAAATCAGTTTATCATGTTTTGGTCAAGAAAATTGGTTTTTTTAAAACAAATATGTTGAAAACAAATATTTTAATAAATATGATAAGAAAAGTGATCTTATTAAGGTTATATTTCCAATTATTATGTTATCCTAGTTCTAATTATTGATCCCTTATTCTTATTAACTGATAATTGAGAGGTTATACTATAGATTATCCTTTCACCCCAGGTTGAATGATATTAGTGATATTAGCCCATTAAAAAATTATACTCTTGTCTATACTCCTTATAATATGTGAGAGTGAAATAGTGAATGACCCACAACTCACATAAGAAACACCCAACCGAGTCAAATTATCCCAAATAATCTTGGAGTTCCCTCTAGATCTTACTCATATTCCAAAAACTATTGGAAACTTCCCCAACCATTCTAAATCATTATTTTATAGATTTTCTAATGATATGTTTAAGGAGATGATATATCCTCATCCAAGTAAAAAACAATAAAAATATTTAAACCAAACACAACAACATGTTTATCTTAGTAAAGACGGAAAGAGGGGTGAATTAAATTTTAAAGATATTTTAGAAATTAAAATTAATAAATTTGTATTTAAAACAATAAATGTGATAAAATAAAATTACAAATAGTTAATCATATAAATAATATAACATAGAGTAAAATTCCAAATACCTTGATAAATCATTTCAAAAATAATCAACTATGGTATTCCTACATCTCCTCCTCTAAATTTTGTGAGAGTTCATATTACCCCTTGGATTAAATTATATCCAAGAAACAAATATTTAAAAATAAAAAACTGTAATTTTTAGTGGGTTTGGAATGAAACACACTATAAATTTATTGGTTGTGTCTAAAAACCCAATCCACTCACTTTTAATGGTAGTGTCATATAACCCCCACATGATCAATGGTAGTAAGAACCAAATCCCTCACACTCAATGTTAGTGAGAATCCAAGAAAAGAAAAAACATGTTGTTTTCTTATTAAAACCACATAATTCCATATCAAAATACTCTAATAAAATATAGTTAATAAATAGGTGGGGGTTTTTGATAATTGTAAGAGAATAAAAAAAAGAGATCAAGAATGAAATAATGGAGCTCTAAAAGGATCTTCAAGGATACCAATACCCTCCAAGAACACTTGGGTGCATTTTATATCCTATAATATCATTTTGAATGTTTTGAATCATATTATGTTCACAAAGATCTATTCAATGAAAAATTAATCTCCCAGGGTCCCCCATAAATTCCTCTTTTTAGCCTATATGGACACGACTGGATACCTGATGGGTGTCACTGGAAAACTGGTGGAACCAAGACAAAAAATTTGTTCTTTCCAACTCACACTATTTTGAATGGTTCGTAGATAGAATTTTTTATTTTTAGATACTAGTGGGTATTTTATACTAACTATTTTTATATGACTATAAAAATATCATCCATACTACTATTAGTCACTTTTTATGTTCGGAAATATTTATAGAAAAATATCTAAAACATAAAAAATAAAATTTATTAAATCATAATTTTAGAAATAAATAGGATTTTTTATTTTTAAAACTAGTTATAATTGTGAGATAAAACATTATCCATCATTTTTCATGATCACAAACACATAAGAAACTAATGAATTCAAATATAGGAATGATGAAATTATCAATAATATAAATAAAAATAATTTCAATATTTCACAATGAAATTAATCAATGATTTGAAGAATATTTTCAATTTTAAAGAATAAATTGATATAAGTTAAAAATAATTTTGAAATAATTTTTCAAATTGAAAATTTTCTCCCCAATTTGAAAACTTTCTCCCAATTTTCATTATAAACAAAATAAGGTCAATTTTAATGATATCATCCAAAATATCCTCTTCGTTTACAATTACCTAAAATAAATAATTACTTAAAATCAAAATATCATTCAAATAACTATAAAATTAAAATATATTAAAACACATTGAGTTCAAAATAATTTTGTAACATTTAACAAAATTTATATACAACAATATCAAAAATAACATTAACCTTCTTTAATAATACCTTATAAAAAATTGAATTTTCATTTCAACCTCGTCACCTCCACCCCCCCCCCCTCAATTGTGTTCTATAAAAATACTTATAATAAGGTTTAGAGAAACACAGTTCAATGAAATTATAAAAAGATACACAAGAAAAAATAGAATTTTAATTTTACTAAAACCATCATTAATGTTATTTTTAGAGAGATAACATCATTATTTCATTAAAAATATAAAACTGATATTCTCATAAAATAATATATTGGAAATAAAATTCAAAACCAAAAATATTTCAAAATATACTTTAAAAAAAACCTACACACCATATGTAATTATTCTTAAAGATTGATCCATTAACTCTAGAAATATATAATTTAAGTTTAAAACAAGATTATCTCTTTGAACATTTCAGATCTTAAAAAAAGATTGGATCCCCCTCAAATAATGTATACTTTGTTAACATATAAGGTGCATCCAAAAATTTAAAATAAATAATTAAATAAAGCATAAAAACACACCTAAGAGAGTGAAAAAAATAGTTATATCAATTCATAATTTATATTATATCAATATAATTCAAAACATACATAAATATAAATATTTCAATAAATATAATGGTGGTAATTAAAGAAAAATTCTTTTTATTTTCAATATTAAATGAATAAATTATAAATGAAAAATTAATAAATATCTCTTAATAAAATAAAAACAACTTTTTTCAAGGGGTTTGGTTAATATATCTTCTAATATAATATTAGTGAAAAACAATATAACATGGTATCACCTTTTTTGAAATGGTTTCTATGAAAATGGTGGATGATGTCAATATTTTTAGTGAGAGATAGTCCAATTGTAATTTTTGAAATTTATTTTACACATGTGTTCTAACACTTATTTAAAATGTGAGCAAGATTTAGTCCATGATCATAAATAGTACGATTCATATAAATGATTTGGGGTCAACAACTTCCTATGGAAATTTATTGTGATTTAGAAATAGAAAGAGAAACTGAGTTTTTTCTTCTTACAACTCCATGATACTAGGTATTTTCCAAGTAGGTGGATAGTCCCAATTTTAAATTTCTCATCTAGTTTTCAGCCATTGAAATATGAATTATAAAATATGGTAAGTCAAAACGATGTGTCTTCTAGATTAAAAAATCTTTATTTTTAGTTTCTTACAAATACTTGAAAATCATTTAAGAACTTATAAATGAAATTACATTGTATTAGATTTAAAATGTACACAAATTCATACATTGAACATGATATCTATCCAGGTTGGGAAGCAATATATAAGACTTCAAATCATACCTCTATAAATCTTATTTTACATTGGCTTACCATCCTCATCTAATGTAATATTATAGGAAGTACACATTAGAGTACAAATATATATAACTTAATCCATGATAAAACACTTTATAATCCCATTAGTGTATTTTTATTTGGATTTTAAAACTACCATACAAATTTTCAAAATTGTTTAAACAATGTAAAAAATGAGTTCTCCTATAAAATTCAATAAAATTTCCTTAATCATTGAAATATATTTTTTTCAAATATATTCTTCAGTTGAAAAAAATTGACATCATTGATATAAATATAATAAATTATGAGATTCATTGAAATTTATTTCAAAAATAATATTGAATCATACATGTCTATTTTAAAACCTTTTTCTAAAAGAAATTTAACCAACCATTCATAAGAATATTAAGGGTATATTTTCAAACCCTAAAGTGGTTTTGTTATCTTGGAAACATGATCCAAACATTTATAATCCTCAAAACTCAGTGGATGTTAATAAAAATTAGAAATAAACTATTTATAAAATAAAATTTAACATCCATTTCAAAAATATAAAAATATAAATGAGAATAGAATGGAAATAAAATATTTGTATGGATACTATCTTAGAGAAAAAGGTAATGGTCAAATGATAATCAATTCATTCCTCATGATTATATCCTTGAGCTACACGTCATATCTTATTACAGGTGATGTTACGTTATCATATAATTAATTAATAAATATACATTTGGTTTCAATAATTGTAAAACTATTGGGCCATTCCACAATATTACAAACATTTTTTGGGTATATTTATTTAATTCTACTTTCATTGAAATAACCCAATTTTTATCATTAATGGAATCATAAATGTTTTTGGGATCTATGTTTGATAAAAATTTGTTATATTGTACTTTATTTGAAATACACATCCTATCATGAGTACCATCTTCCAAATCAGTGATAAAATTTTAAAGATGATGGACTTTATATTAAATCCATGATTTTGGTAAAGGATTAGGTTCTATTTCCCCATATATTTTATATAAGTGTAAGGTTCATTTTAGATCAAATTATATAGGTCCACCTCAATATCGAAATTTTTTGGATGGGGTTTCGGAAAATTATCATCAAAATTTATGTGAGTTGACTCTTCAATGGTCTTGGTCCTTTAATTGAAAACTTGGTAAGATTTAAATGAGTTTTAATACCCATGAATGAAATATTTACCCTATTTAGGGTCAAATTTACCAAGAATATCTTCAGTGTTAAGAATAAAACATTTACAACCATACACAATAAAATTGTAAAATTACCATAATTTTATTTTTTAAATCTCATAATTTGTATTTTTAATAACGGGTCTTATGAGTATATGTTTAATGGAATATAATAAACTATTTTTCAAACTCATGCCAAAAATATTAAGGTATCTTCAAATAATTCAATGGATTTTGATAAATTTCTTTCAAAGATGGATTATGTATTTTGACAACCCCATTTTTTAGGGAGATCTATGTGCTGAAATAGAATAGTGATAAAATTTAGAAATAAAAAAAACATAAAAGAATTATTTTAAAACTCTCCCTTGTGATCAATATACTAGGAAATGTTTTTATACCATTTTTTTTCATCATTCTGGGAACATTTAATGAAGAATCTACCACACTCACATTTATCTTCCATGAAATAAATGAAATTAAATCTTGTATAGTAATCAGAAATTATAAATGTGTATGATTTACATAATATTATTTATGATTGGGTAGGTCTAATATGATATAGGTGTAAATGTACAAGGGCATTAGTGACTGGAACATCGTTTATAAATTTGAAGTATGAAATCTGTTATTTACTATGTTGCAATAGTTAACACACAATATAATTTTGAAAATTTACTTTTGGTAAATATTACACTAAATTTTCTTGGTTATGTTTCACAAGTTTGTTCTACAATAAATAATTCATGCATTCCACATTCAGGGATCACTATCTTTTACACTGAAGCATTCAACATTTTTTCCTGAAAGATATTTCAATTCAAAAACATAAAAAATATATAGAGTTAAAAATAAAATTTTTCCATATAAAAGAAACCATAATTAAATAAATTTTAAAACATTATTTTCTAAAGAATAATTAAAACCACTATCACCTAATTAACTATTGATAAAAAATTATTCTTTTAACCTTCAATGTATAAATTATTTTTTATAATATAAGATTTTGAAAACAAAAAATTACATGTACTATTGATCTTACTATATGAGTTGTCTCTAAATGCGATTTTCCTAACCACTTACTCCCCAAGGATGTTGAACATAGCATATTCCCCACACATATCACTTGAGTTACGTATATATATCTACCATATAACTCCTCAAGAATCTAACTTAGGGAATTTTTCTAATAAAAAAATTAACAAAATAATGATTTTGTTACCCATAACATGGGTCAATAAATTTTATCCCAAAGATATTTTGGAACCCATAATTTATTTGAAACATATTTTTTATAATAAATGTTTTAAGAAAAATAAATTGATCTGGGCCTTCAATAATGTGGACAATTTAAATTCCCTTCGTAAATCTAATACCCAAATTTTATCAAATAATTTCAAGATTAAACTAATATATAAATTTAATAAATGTATTATTTTTAGAATTTCTAAAAGATATTTCTTGATTAGATTAACCAATCCTATTTATAACTTTATGATGCTATTGGGAACCCAAAATCATATTCAACTTATTCTCAGCGTGGGTAAACATGGAAAGAGATTCCTTGAGATATTTTATTTTATTTTTAAATAATTCAACATTGTGTTGGTCCTTAAAAAATTACTATTATTTTTTACTTTTTTTAATTAATTTTAAATCCATTATTTTCCTTTAATAAGAAATTAAATCTGATTTATATATTTTTATTATTTCTGAAAAGAGATTTTTTTGAAGTTTTATTTTCATCCATTAGTTTCTCATTTTCTTTGTTAATCTGATCTTTTTCTAAAACAACATGATTGTATTTATTTTTAAGAACATTTAATTTTATGTTAAATTAAAAAAAAATTATCTATATTGTAATTAAGATCTTCATTAATTTTAATGAATAGATGAGAAAGATGAAATGGAATAATTTACTTCTATATTTTATTAAATTACATCCAATGGAGATTTGGGATTCCATCACTTGACTCTAATGGGGAGAATTATTCATCATTAACACTCTATTATGGATCCTTTAAATTCTTATTACTTTATTTCTTTTCATTTTTCTTCATTTTTTTAGTGGGTCACTCCATCTTTATGTGACCCTTATTGTAGCACTCACAACATCTTACCTCTTGTTTACTTTGTTGATTTTCATTATTTTCATGGTGATATGCATCCTTCTTCTTGAATAATTTTTTTTTACCTTCATGGAAATATGAGAAATCTATTCTTTACATAAAAAAGATTCACTATTGTTATGATTTTATGGAAATTATCTTCTTTTGTAATATTTATTTATCTTATTTCATAGGTTTCCACTTTATTATAATCTCATAGGTCCAAAGATAATAAATAATCTATTTAACTAGGATAGTGTTTATGTACACTGATTCTTCTATTGTCATAATTTTAGGTTCACAAGTACTAGGAAAAATCCAAAGGATCTTCTTCATAGGAATAACTAATAGTACCATATTACTAAAATACTACCTTTCATTAAAAATATCATTGAAATGGGGAAAAAAATTAGTCATTAACTTATTAGGATGCATAATAATGCATTCAAAATCTTGGTAATAAATATTAATACAAGTATCCTTTACTTTATTAGTAACTTCATGAGAAACTTCAGGAAATTACCTTATTACATTTGAATATTTATACATGGAAACTCAATAAAATTTATTCCTATGTAACATAAAATGTATATAATCTATGGCTTTACCATCATGATCAAAATTCATTATATCATCATGGGTCCATTTTTCTTCTTTTTCTTGAGTGAGATTATATTCAAGAAAATATATTCTCAAAACTGGATATCTTATGCCTCTATGAGAAGTAGACATGTGATTTTTTAAATAACCATAATATGATTTATAAAAGTATAGATCTATATGCACTAAGTGCCCATTTATATTACCTTGAGTACTTTTGGAAGAGTCCATCATTAAGTGATTATTACTTGAACCAATTTAAGGTTTTGAAATAAAGGTTGGCTCTAATGTAAATTTTTGTTTGTGTAAATACATAAATAGGGGGAAAGTTTTATTTTTAAAAAATTTATAAATTTAATCCAAAATATAATTATTTTAAACATTTACTGTGAAAAGATAAAAATTAAATAGTTAATAATAGATTAAATATAAAATAAAATATTATTTAAAACATGTTGATAAAGGAGTTCAATAATAATCCATTAAAATGTTTATACATATCATCTTGTAAACTTATTTAGAGTTACCATTACCACATGGCATCAAAAATTGATATGAAATCCATTTACAAAAATTATTAACATTTAGTTTCGTTGGTTTGAGAATGAAACCTACTATCCTTTTAGTGGATTTTTCTTGAATCCCAATTCCCATGATTTTAATGGTAGTGTATACCACCCCCCTCACACTAAATAGCAGTGGAAACCCAAACCCTCAAAATCAATTGTAGTGAGCACCTAAAAACCAAAAATAATAAAGAGGATTTCTTAAGAAATTATTTTTGATACCACTCAAAATCCACCAATAAGAATTTAGATCAGGAATGGTGGGGGAGGTTGAGAGATAATTTCAAGAGAGAAATAGAAAGAGATAAATAATAACACAATGGAGCCCTAAAATTATCTTCAATGTACCATGTACCTTCAATGAACCATTAGATATGATTTTATAGACTCTAATTAATTTTATATTATTTTATATCCTTCTAGGTTTATGGATATCCATTATGAGTCGAATTAAGGCATTACGGTCTATCATAAATTTTTATTTGTTTCTCGGATTGGACACCACCATAGAACCAGTGAATGTCACTAGCTAGACTATGTGATTTTGATTAAAAATATATTTTATATAGACACCACCATGAAGCCACTGGTAACCATAGACAGGGGACACAAAAAATTTTCTTTTATGCTTCTTTTGATCCCTCTGTTTGGTTTTAAAAGTTAAAATAAATTGTAAGATCCCTACAATTCTGGGGATACCATGTACATGTTTTTAGGTACTATTTTACCATTTTTTTTATATCTTGGTTTCGTATTTAATTTGAGTTTCTTTGAGTGAAATTGGGTAAAATTGGAAGAGAAAGGGGTAGTAAATGGTTGGCACACGATTTTCCCAAACACTACACCTACCCCCAGTAAACCAAACATTCCGAAACATAAGGTAATTTCATGATTTTTGCATGGTTCTTGAAACCATGTGCCCATTTATATAAATTTTTGACCCTAAATGAGATAAACATAGTTAAAATGAACATTTTGGAAATTGTGCACCCAATCTTAAAAAACTGTGCACACCAGTTTTTAGTCAATTGAAAATTTATAAAAAATAAGGAACCCCAGAGTATTTACCCTTATTCACCCTCACATATTCCTAAAACTATTGATATGATTTATAAGCTCTCTATAAAATTATATGTATCATTGATCCCCATTCAGGATGAATCAAATATTTGATTTAAGGATCTAGTTCCCATTTTCATGTATTTTATTCCCTGTTTGGTTTTCTATCTATGATGTTTCTTTTTTCATATGAAGATGGATGGGTTTTTGTTTATTGTTGATGGGTTCAGAATTTGTTTTTATATATGTGTTCTATTTTATCTTGATCATATCCTTTTGTCTTATATATTTTGTGTCATTGATATCTTGATCGTTTTGCTTCAATTTGGCAGTTTTGGATTGAAGAACATCCATAAAAGACATCGAGGTATGTGTTCTAATTATCAATTCCCATTTACTTGATAACTATTTCACCTATTTATTTGTGAAATTTAAATTTATATGTTAGTAAATTTCATTTTTAATTGAGTTAATTAATTAATTTTTTATCCCATGTGATAATGGATTTGGTTGAATTTTGATTATGGAATTTCTTGATTAATGGGATTTTTGATTTTTTCAATTAAATAGATTCTGAAATTTGTTGGTTAATGTGATATATAATTGGTTGATAATGGTGATTAATGAGTTGGTTAGCCTAACCTTGAATGAATAATGGATTTTATGATAATATGTAGATAAATGGTTTAATGGTGAATTTTTCATGTTATTCCAAGTGATTAAAGTGAAGAACCATGCTTGAATCAATAACTAAAATGGTACACCAGGTTCAGAATGATTTATAATAGATGTAATGATAATTAAAATTGATTTATATATATTTTGATATATGTGGTAACTAGTGTGGGATATAGACTGATGCTCAAAATACTCATATGTGATAATGAGTGTGGGATAATAAATGACACTCCAAATAACCACATGAAGAATGAGGTGCGAGATTGGAACTAATGTTCCAAATACCCACGGGGTTCCATATATGATGTTCTTGCCCTGTGATATTGTCCTGGGATAGGGGTTCCAAGTGGTTGTGATATGAAATTTATTTTAAATGTTAATGAAATCCTATGTTAGTATAGATTTGTTATCCTTATGATATATAGTTCATAATATGGCATGAGTCAAAGTAGGTATTGATGGTTTGGGTGTCATCATAAACCCAAGGAATTATGTGGTTAATTAAAGAATAATGAATTGTGATAACTGTTTAAATTATTTATCGTAATTTATTCTTTATATGACCACATACACTATTATAGACTACATATTGTTTTAGATATCGTTGGTGGAGTCCTATTGAGTGATACTCACACCACAGTCCGACCATGTGATTAGTACTTGAATAGAAATCATGTTTTCAAGACATGATAAGTGAAAGATCCTTATGTTAGATGGATGAGTTTGGGATAGATAAATCATGAGGGAACTCAACATGATTTTGGGGCCCATTAGGGAGTTGTAAGTGTTTCTTTATTTCGGTTTTCCATTTGATACATGAATCATATATGCAATAAAATATCTACTACTTTTTATTGGATATTGTTTTAATTTTTTGGTTTATCAGGTAATATTGCTCTGTATTGGATATGTTACTATTTTAGAAATTGTAAGTTAACTTTTAGATTTTATTTATTTATTTCTGATATTATTATACATTAATAAAGTTTTTATATTCTACCCATGTTAGATAATAGACCCTCACTATTATTCAGTATCCTCTAGTGTGCTGGGAGGCATGCCTGAGTTCATTAACCAACTATCTCGGGGAACATGTATGGTAACATGGGTTAGTAATTACAAAGTGGTATTGGAGGGATTTTCTTTTCTTTTATTTTTTACAATTAGTTGGGAAAGCTAAAGAAGATATTATAATGATTTGGGAATGGGTGAAGATCTCATTCATGTGAGTAGCTAACCCATTTATTGGGGAAAACCTAATTACCCAGGGTAGGAATGTTGTTATTGATGTTCCTGTTATGGTTGAATTTAATTTCTCCTTGACTAATTCACTTGTTGTGTAAAATTATTATTTTATGTGTATTTTTTTCATGGACTGATATGGAACGGGAGTTGTGCATACATGAATCACTCTAGGAACTAAATATTTTTTATGTGACATGATTAATTTTAGGCATGCATGATAAATAAGGTTTTGGGAGATATGTTCAATAAACTACTTTTCCTTGTTTGAGAAATTAATATTAAGATAGAGAATAATATGAAATTTAAAAATGTAAATGATGAAAAATGTGGTAATTTGAAATGGATTATTGGGTTCAAAATGAAAAACTTTAATTTTGAAATTATTATACCCAATGTGATTTATGACCCTCATGATATATTTTTTATGGTAGTGATAGTTCCACGATTTTGACCATATTGTAGGGTTTGAGGGATGGATTGTTATGACTTATTGTGAATCCATGTTATCTAACTTTGGTATAGATTTGTAACCTATCTTAATGTGTGTTTTGTAATTGTAAATATATGCCTCCTTCATGATGCATGTTGATAGGATGAAAGAAGGATACGGCTAGAAATGATTGTCCATGAGTGGAACCAAAGGCTTCAATAATTTCGGGTGAAGGAGATGAAGAGAAGTTCCCTAAGAAATTTTCCCATTTTATACATCTTAAGGAAAAAGATGCAGGGTGGGTTGAGTGGAATATTTATTAATTTAAATAAGAGTTATATTTTCATCACCCTCCTATATTCATTAGATAGTGAATACCTAAGGTAGTTAATTTTTGGATTGAGTGTCTCTAAATGATCATTTACCACTTGAGAATCATGTAGAGAGTTCTGTAAAAATAGATTCTTATATGTGACATGGTCAAGTGAAGTGTTGGTGGGAAATCTATGATTAAGATGGAAATTTTATGACTATGAAATTGAAGGACTTTTAGGATATATTATTGGAGAAATTTTACCATAATTTTATTAGGTAGGAGATGGTAGAAAAGTTAATGTGGTTGACCTTGATTAATATATCTATGATGGGATTTTCTTAGGGATTCAATGATTTGTAGTACGTTTTTTCATTGTTGGAACGAGGTGAATAACCTGTAGTGAAACCTTTTAAGATGATCTTATATTTAAGTTTATATCTCAGTTTAATATCATTTGGAAGATTTTTTTTGATGCGGTGAATTAGGCTCTCATTTCTAAGGGGAACCTAAATAAGTAATCCATTGGAATGCAGGTGGTTTATATGGGAAGACTTGGAGGTACATCTTCCATGAGTAAGAAGTTTCAATTTTAGAATATTAACTAGTCCTATGGAAAGCATGGTGTCCATGGGGGAATGAGTAGTTAGTCCGCACATTACTCAAGTTTTGTTCCTCCAGTGTTGTAGGATAAGTCACTTTCGTGGATAGTTCCCATGACTAATGTTACAATGTCGAGCTTACTGCAACATGGGACATCTACAACAGTTCTGCATAAACCTATGATAGATGGGTAATGAAAAGCGATCCAGGTATAATCATTGTGTTTCAAGGGGGGCTTCTACCCTATATCAGTCTGGATGATTGTGTTCTTCTCACAGTAGTGGTAGAGGGAGTGGGCATGGTACGATATGGAAAGAGAACTCGTATTAGTATAGTGGTTCATCTCACGTGTAATAGACTATAGCAGAAAGAATAAAATAAGTATAGTATCATGAAGTTCAATATATACTTTTTTATGTTGAGGATGGACCATCAATAGTCAGAAATACTATTTTTGTATCTTTTATTATTTTTACTGTATTATTTGATATAAGATCCTCTCATTATTTTATATCTACACAACTTATAAATGTTTTTATAATGGCGGTGTAGTTTTTGAGTGTGGTTATGAAAAATATAACACATTGGGGTTATGTTTGAGGGACATCTATTTATGCTAGAGGTGTTCTATTGATGTTGGGGAGAATAAATTTCATTGGGATCCATGTTTACATTTTAGGATTTGACTAGATCTTGGGTAGGAATTAGTTAGTAGCGTACTAATAACATATTAATTTTTACTATAGTAGAGTAAGATTTATGTCTCCTTAGGCTAACAGATTTATTCATAATGGAGAGTGGGTTATCCATGAAGTCCATGTAGTGCCAATTTATCAGATATTATATGATAATACAACTTAGGGTGCAAGACGTTTGTTGTTTTATAGGGGTGTAATAAATTCATCATTTCTACATGTTGTGGATTAGCTTTAGGATGGGTTTCCTAAGTAATCCTCCCTAATGATGTGTTTTTTTCCATTCCACATTATAGAATGGAACCAAAAAAAGATTCAAGAGTATAAAAATAAAATCTAAGAGTTGATTTATAGGTGATTTATCTGTCCAACTAAATCACCATGGGGTTATCTATTATTTTTTATAAGAAGGATGATAGAACCTTGTTCTTATGTGTTGAATACTAGAAGAAGAACCAAATTAAGTGAAGAACTGGTATCCTAGTCGGCATAATAAAGATATTTATGACTAGTTGAGAGGAGAATGTGCATCCTCCAATATTGAATTGAGATCAAGGTATCATTATATGAGTGTTTAACCTTCTTATATACCATAGATATCATTCAAAATAATATATGAACATATGAGTCATTCTTGATGTTTTCGGGATGAAAGATACACTAGATGTGTTCCTGATTTTAATGAATTCAATATCCCACTGCTACCTGGATCAGTTTGTGGTTGTTTTTGTGGATGAAATGTTAGTGTATTTAATGAATCATGAATGTCACTCCCAACATCTTGACATAATCATGAGTACAATGATAGAGTATCAGATATACACAAGGCTATCTATGTTTCAATTCCGGATTGAAAAGGAACATTTCGTGGGTCACATCATCATAGAGGAAGGTGTCTCAATGGACCTAGAGGATGTTCTAGTAGTTGTATCTTTGGAATTCCCTAGGATTGTTTTTTTAAATCCACATTCTTCTATAGATATCATGTTATTATCGGATTTTTATCTTGGAATTTTTCCAATTGACAGAATCTCTTTCATGATTTACAATGAATAGAATTATGATTTAGTCATTGGAGGAATGTGAGAATGCTTTCTTGAAGTTGAAGAAGTGTTTGAAAACCATACCAATTTTGATCCTAGCCAAGCCATGTGAGGAGTATACAATGTTTTTTATGCATCAGGGATATGATTTGGTGTAGTGTTGATGAAGGGGGTTTGAGCTTTTGTGTATGAGTTATGGAAGTTGAGACTACATGAATTTAATTACTCTATTCATGACCTCATTTTGACTGTAGTGTTTTATTCCTTGATGTTTCACAACATTATCCTATTTTTAAAATGTTTACACTGTATAATGATCATAAGATATTAATTTATAGCTTTTAAAAGATATATTTTAATCTTTGAAAGTATTGATTGATTGATTATGTGAAATCAATTTATTTTTAGATAACATTTACGCCTGGTGAGATAAAAGTTTTGATGAAACTTTGAGTATGAAGACATAGCCTCAACATAGTTCAGGACCCTAGTTCTATGTAGAATATGATGAATTTTTTGGATGAGATGCATGTTGTGGTTTTGGAGGGCCAAGAATATATAACCCTCATATCATTATTAGTGAAATATAAAATATTAAACTGGTTCATGGAAAGGTAGTGTGAGGGTTTTTATGGTTTAGACTTGACATAAATCCTTAATGGTGGGAGTCACCATTAGGTTGTAACATAGAAGATTATGAGATCATCTATCTTAGGAACCATGTTTTTTTCATATGTGTATGAGAGAGGATATAATACATGAGTTTCAAGCCTTAAAGTTTGTGGTGCATCTAGATTTTACCCAAATGTATTGTGACATACATCGATAGTATTGTTGGTCGAGCATTAAAAAGGATATTGATGGTTTCATGACATGATGATACACCTTTTAACTGATGATTTCCAAGTATCAACTACCTAGTGGTTTTCTACAGCTGTTTCCCATTCCATAATACAAGTGGAATAATGTTAAAATGGACTTCATGATGGGCCTCATTAGGACAAATAAAAAGAATGAATCTATTTCTGATATTGTGGATCGATTGATGAAATTTTCTCATTTTATTCCATTTTGAGATACATTCTTAGTGGATCAGTTGTGAGAATTGTACATTTGGGAGATAGTTCATCTGCATAGGGTGTCATATAGAATATTTTTAGACCATGAATCACATTTTACATTGTGCTTCTGGAATTTCTTGTTGATGGTTCTTGGTACATAGTTATTTTTAATAATAGATTTCTACTTACAAAAAAATAGGCAATCAGAATGTAATTTTCTAGTTATAGAGGATATCCTATGAGTTCATGTCCTATAATTTTGTGGGTATTGGGAGAAGTACCAAGAACTCATTGTGTTCACCTGTTAAAATAGTTATCATAAAACTATTAATATGTTACTATATGAGGATCTTTATAGTTTTCCAAACATATCACCTCTATATTGGATTGATGAAAGTGAGTCTTTGTTTTTGTGATCATTTCTCCTACATGAAACATCTATGAAGGAATAGTTAATTCAGAAACATATTACTGAAGCTCATCATAGATTCAAGTGGTATCAAGATCAATGTTGAAACCCTCTTTATTTTACACTGGGTGATTGATTAGTCACTGAAAGTGGATAATATTAATTTTTAATATCTTTATATTCATTTTTCCAAAGTCCATAAACATTGTTTTTAGTGTATTATATAAATAGAACTTCATTTCTCGTCTTAAATGTAATTCATGTTTAAAATGAAAATTTGGGCCCAATAATTCATTTATTTGAGGAAAACATTTTATTCTTTTTATGAATTTCCAATTTTGGGATATGGTGGATCACTTTGTTTGGAACATTTTATCTTTTAGGTCCGATGGATGAATCCCAAGGGAAGATAGAGAATTTTTCACCCGGATGCAGAAATCTGCTGGAGAAAGCATAATAGGTCTAAGGCCCATCAATCAAATGTGGGGCCCACACACCAACCCCAATTAAGCTCAACTTTATACATTAGAAAGATAAAAATATGAGGATAATTTTATTCAACTGTGTTCAGAGCTAATTCAGAATATCTCAATGAGATACAAGGGGCTGAAGTTTATAATTAAAATGGTAGGCCATCGCAGAATGCTCATAAAAACAGCCCACCATTTTGAACATAAATCCAAAACGGATAAACCAAATCACCTGAAATTTTGAGAGCTTCTATAAGCCACATGGAAGAAGATATTTCTTATTTATGACACCTTCATGTTCTGCCGTCTGAAGTGTCAAATGCACAAGTCAAAATGGAAGATGAATCTGGCTGGGTTTGTGGTCAACTTTGTAACGTTAATTTCCTTTTGATTCTTCACCCTCCTTTTGACTCTATTAATTTGGGGGGGGGGGGTAAATTTATAGTTGGGGGTGGACCTAAGGCTTCTAATATGCCTATATAAGTAGCTGGTGGTGAATGTAATAATCATATAACATTTTTCTTGGAATCCATGTTTTTCTTTCATCCATTGTATTTCTTTCAATTGTAATTTCCTACTTTCAATTTGTAATCACATCGTCAAGTTTCCCCATGTATGTTTTTCTTTCACATTTATTATTTTAATAAAATTTCTTATTCTTCACCACTTTTTATTTTACTTTTCTTCACACATTGATACCATTGAATCAAGGTGTGAAATTATTTACACTAGCACCTGTGGTTTCAATCACACAACGGTGGAGTGTTCGTTCTTTTAATAATTTTCTTCTTCTTCAATTCTGCCCCCATAAGTCTACATCCCTCTTCCATAGGTAGAATATCATCAATGGAGGGCTAAAATCATAAGGGTTTATCCAAGGGAGTAGTAAGGTAAGGGATTAAATGTTATTTTATGTACTTAATATTTAAATCTATTCGTTATTTTAGGATTTCAATTTGATGAGTTACATTCTTTCTCATCTTTTCTAACTTTAACGATGACACATTTTGAGTGCTAGTACGTTCTATTTCATTTGTGTTCTCATTAAAGTTATCCTAAATGTGAATTGGTGATTGGCTTTTGAATTGTGTAGGGATTAAATTGATGAATGATTTGGAAGAATTATCTCATTGTTGGGATATGTCTTGAATTAATGACATGGAATCTTCTAAGAAAAGAAATTCATCCAATCCACCCCAAGAAAACCCTAAGATCAACCCACCATCAATAATTGTTTAGTTCACATCATTTTTATTATATGATTTTTAAATTATATCTTTATTTATCCAATTAAAATATACCTCAAAGTTGGCCACTTTATAGCCAATCCATCAACAAATCATAGTGTCTCAAGGTTTCTTCTTCGGTCCATGTGGATTCGATCCCTACTTGTACTTCAACGACCGCTTTTACCAGTAGGGTAAATTTTGGCGCAACCAAATTTTGGCGCCATTACCGGGGACCAAGTATGTCACCTTAGAACATCTTTCTATTCTCCCTCATTTCTATTTTCTCATCCCCATTTCTGTTCTCTTTTCCCCTTTCTATTTTTTTGACCCCCAAAAATCATGATTCCATATTTACAAATGAATCCAATAGAGTATAGTCAACAATATCCATTCACAAACTCTAGATAGAATCAATTAGAAAATAAAAATTGGGAATCACCAACCTTTTTTATTTACTTTGATCAACCTTTGAATGAATACCCCACACTCGTTGAAATGAACGATCTTTGTGATGATGAATTTTTAAAAGATAAATTTCCATACCTCTCGAGGATGATTGAAGAGATCAAACATAATGAAGTTCATGATATACAAACATCTACCAATACAGATTCTGAAATAATTCTTGAACATCTGTGTGAAAAAATGGTTAAAATGAATTCAGAGGTTTCATCCATTAGAGTGGAACTACAAAGCATTGAATCATTTTTGGAACCCACTCTAACTCAGGTTGTCCCTTCCACATCACTTATAGAGCAATCCTTTTACTCACATGACTCATTTAAATTTTGTAAATAACCCACTTTAAAATCCTGGAAAATAGAGTTGGATAATGAAAAGAATTGGTCCGGTAATATTAAAAGTCAAGATAAAGAAGATGTTGGAATTGTTAATGAGTGTTTAATTCATGATGAAATTGATTACATGAATTCACAAGTGGGAAATTTTTCTTCATGGATTGAATGTCCGAAATATTTCTCCAATGATGATTTTTTAGAAACACCAATCAATGAACCATTAAGAGAGATCACAAACAATGAGTCCATACCCATTCCTGATATTCAACTAGACAATTTTGGGGATAAATCATAGTTTCAAAATGAACCAATTTTTTCAAAATGTTCTGTAGAAGAAACAAATTTGGATTCAAATTTCCATTATTCTTTGGGAAAATTCAATCAAACTGAACTTGAAGTTATGATCCTTCCTTCCCAACTAAAGAATCCCTCCATTTATGATAACCTAGACCATTAAATTATCATCCATTTTGATCAAGAATTGTACAAAGGAGGAATGACCCTTGAAATCATAGGAAAGACTCCAGATGAATCTCAATTAACCATAACTGAAATTCCTTGGACTTTCACACTCAGTGATAAACATGGGATTTCACATGACAAAAATTTTAAACAAACAATCATTATCAATCAATTTTAAGTGGATAAAGATGGGTTCATTAAAATTTTGAATGTTGGAATTGGATAATTTGGGGGGTTCAAGTCGAGCTAACGACGTTAAAAAAAAGCACTGCATGGGAGGCAACCCGTGGTTTTCATGTTTCCAATATTTTTGGAATCATATATATTTTTCAAATAGGATTAATGAATGATTTTGATATTTTAAAAATATAATAAATTACCATAGACTTTTTACCTAATGTTATTTTATAAGTATGTATTGGCATGAAAGGGGAGCATCGTATTCATCTGTGTCATGCGCTGTGATCCGTGAGTAATACCTTACCCAGAAAATATAAAGAAGACAATGTATCATCATTTTATTTTATTTTATTTTATTTTATTGTAGGTATTTAGAAAAATAGATTGTTGACATGTTCTTATTCTATGAGTAAGGATGGGTATGAAAGGGGGCACTGTATTCATCCATGTCACGTGGTGTGATCCCTGAGTAATACCATACCCAGAAAATACAAAGAAAACAATGAATCATCAGTTTGATTTTTAAAAGTAAAAAAAAATAAAACAACCCAGAAAACAATAAGAATGATGGTACTTGAAATTAAATAAATCATTGTGTTGTCTGTTTTGTCTGATTTGTTCTTCTTTGTATGGTTTAGGAACTATTTAGGGTGGTACGTGTTCAATCAAGGAGGTGACTACGTCCCCCAAGAGATCAAAGGAGTAATCTGGAGCATCATGAACTTCAACTTCATAAACCAGGTGGATTTTTTCCATGTTTATCATTTTTAATTTCCTCTTTGAACTTCTCTCCTACCCCATTATAACTTTTCTTTTCTTTAAACACTAGAGACATTGTTATTCCAAGTTTGGGGGAGATGAAATTAAAATGATTTTTTTAATAATAACATGTATGGAAATAAAAATTCCATTAACCATGAACATGATAACACACATTTCAAACTCTAAAATTGTATATCAAATAATTTTTCATGGTTTTATTTTGATTTTAATCCAAATTTAAGTTCATGAGCATAGTTTTTGGAAAGTGTGGTTGTCCGATGTTATTTTTCAAAGTTTACATTTTCATCCTCTTAATAAAAATGCCACAATGCACGTCTACTGGATCTTGGGTGTCAATTTGAGTTCATGGGTCCCTTTCATTATAGCATGGGGATCTGGGGTCACTTTTAGTTTAATTTGAGTATCCAAAAAAACAAAACAAAAACAAAAAAAAATTGAATAAAAATAATGACCACATAGAGCAATGTTCTGTCCAAATGTGTGGCATCTGGCACTTGGGGATCATGACTCCATAGTTTTCTTGCCCAGAGTTTGGATTTATATCTCTATTGTAGAGCATGGAATTGAAAATATGTGTAGCGTCCGACACTTGGGGATCGTGACTCAATAGTTTTCTTGCCCAGAGATAGTCTTTTCATATCTATTGTGGTTAAATAAATTAAAAAATTAAAAAAAATGGATACTCATTTTAAGGATTAATGTGATTCCCTCCAAGCGCTTCCATTTTTTCCTTTGAACAATAAAATGGGCCCTATATCTTTTATGATGCACAACACTTTATCATGCTTAATTGGAATTGGACGATATGTGGTGATAAATTTGAACAAAGGAATGGTCTTGGGCTTGGGATATGCTTATGGACCTAGCTTGTTTTAAATGATTTTGATGGGTTTCATAATTTTGTTGGTATGAGATTTTTGGGTGAGCAATATGTATTAAAATGTTTTTGGAAAAGGGGATTTGAATTTCATATTTGTAATATATTTTGCTCGGGACTAGAAAAACTCAAGTTGGGGGTGTAATTAGTCACTGAAAGTGGATAATATTAATTGTTAATATATTTATATTCATTGTTCCAAAGTCCAAATACCTTATTTTAGTGCATTACATAAATATAACTTCATTTCTCATCTTAAATGTAATTCATGTTTAAAATGAAAATTTGGGACCAATCATTTATTTGTTTTTGGACAACATTATATTAATTTTTTGAATTTTAAATTTTGGGATATGATTGATCAATTTTATTGTAACATTTTATCTTTTACATCCGATGGATGAATCCCAAGGGAAGATGGAGAAATTTGCGCCTAAATGCAGAAATTTGCTGGAGAAAGCATAATGGGCCTAAGGCCCATCAAACAAATGTGGGGCCCCCAAACCAAGCCCAATGAAGCTCAAATTTATACAGTAGAAAGATAAAAATATGAGGATCATTTTACTCATCTTTTTCCAGAGCTAATTCAGAATATTCTAATGAGATAAAAGGGGCTGAAGTTTATAATTAAAATGGTGGGCCATAGAAGAATACTCATAAAAGAAGACCACCATTTTGAACATAACTCCAAAACGGATAAACCAAATCACCTGAATTTAGAGAGATTATAGAAGACACATGGAGGAAGATATTTCCTATTTATGACACCTTCCTGTTCTGCCGTATGAAGTGTCAAATAAACATGTAAAAATGGAGGATGAATCTGGCTGGTTTTGCAGTCAACTTTGTAACATTAATTTCCTTTTGATTCTTCACCCTCCTCTTGACTCTCTTAATTTTCGTGGGGTGAATTTATTGTTGGGGGTGGACCTAAGGCTTCTAATATTCCTATATAAGAAGCTGTTTGTGAAGGGAATAATCATCTAACATTTTTCTTTGAATCCATGTTTTTCTTTCATCCGTTGTATTTCTTTCAATTGTAATTTCCTGCTTTCAATTTGTAATCGCATCGTCAAGTTTTCCCATATAAGTTTATCTTTCACATTTATTATTTTAATAAAATTTATTATTATTCTTCACTTTTTATTTTCATTTTCTTCACACATTGATACCGCTGAATCAAGGTGTTAAATTATTCACACCAGCACTTGTGGTTTCAATCACACAACGGTAGAGTGTTCATTCATTTAATAATTTTCTTCTTCTTCAATTCCACCCCCATAAATCTACATCCCACCTCCATTGGTAGAATAGAATCAATTGAGGGATAAACACTTAAGGGTTGATCCAAGGGAGTATCAAGGTCAGGGATTTAATGTTATTTCATGTAATTAATATTTAAATCTATTCGTTATTTTAGGATTTCCATTTAATGAGTTACATTCTTTCTCATCTTTTCCAACTTTAACGATGACACATTTTGAGTGCTAGTATGATCTATTTCCTTTGAGTGATCATTAAAGTGATCCTCAATGTTAATTGGTGATTGGCCTTGGAATTGTGTAGGGATTGAATTGGTGAATGATTTGGAAGAATTATCTCATTGTTTTGATATGTCTTGAATTAATGACATGAAATTTTCTAAGAAAATAAATTCATCCAATCCAACCCAAGAAAAACCCAATGATCAACCCACCATCAATAATGGTTTAGTTCACATCATTTTTATTATATGATTTTTAAATAATATCATTATTTCTCTAATTAAAATATACCTCAAAGTTGGCCACTTCATAGCCAATCCATCAACAAGTCATAGTGTCTCAAGGTTTCTTCTTCGGTCCCAGTGGATTCGATCCCTACTAATACTTCAACGACCGCTTTTACCAGTATGGTAAATTTGGGCTCAACCAGTAATGGTGTGTTCCTTCATGTGTCTCCTAGATTAGATCACTAGATGATTCGTGGGTAGGGAATGTTGTCCCCCATGTTTATTGGATCTTTTGATATTGTTGAGAAAAGAGGTTGGGTGTCGTACTAATTAGATCCTCCATAAAAGTATAATGCTATGAATAATGTTTTTCATGTTCCACAACATCAAAAATATCACCTGAACCCTTCTCACATGATCGATGTTGATGATGTTGAGCAAAAGACCAATGTTTTCGTTAAGGGTGATTTGATTCATGTTATGGATCACAGTGAGAAATTGTTGTGCAAAAAGATTGGGCCAACAATTTGAGTATTTTGGAAACATAGAAATTTTCAAGTAGGAAAATGGGATAGATATTCATATATACAGGCTCCGTGGCCCAATCTTTTTACCTCAAAATATTAGAAATTTTGGGGAGTACAGCTCAAGGATGATCTATTATAGGGTTTTTAGATTATAAGATCTCGACCTTTTTGGAAACAATCCATACCTTTTTTGTACTATTTTACCATATTTGGTAAAATATTTGTTGAGTTATTTACTTAGGGTTGTTTCATGTGGAATTGAATTAAAATATAAGAAAAAGGGGCATTGCACAATTGGATCCTGTTTTTCCCAAATCGTGTGTCTACCCCCAGAAAACCATGAATTCCCAAATAGATGGGAACTACATGGTTGGGGCACAGTTTTTCAAACCGTACACCGACTTAAGAGAAACCATGCACCCCTAAGGATAAGTATATGGTTAATGAACACAGTTTGATAAACGGTATACCCCATCCCAAAAAACCATACATGTATATTTTTAATTCACTAAAAATTTATAAAAAATTCATGAAACCTTGGTATTAACCCATATTCTTACTCACTAAAATATAAACCTATTCCTATGATTTTTGAGGCTACCTGGAATATTCCAAATCTTTTAAAACATCATTCTTGATGAATTGAAGATATTATTAATGTTTCAACTTCCCTTTTGTAAGTGTTATCTTCCCCATTTACTTTTCCTCTCTCTCTCATATCTTTTTACTGATGATGAGGGATGAGTTTTCCTCTATTGGAAATGGTTTGGGGTCAATCATTTTATATTTATATTCTAATTCATCATTATCTTCATTTTTGTTCTAAGATCCTCCACTCCATTGAGATCTTGATCATTCCACTTCAATTTGGGGAGTTCTGTTTTGAAGAACATCTCTCAATGATATTAAGGTATGTGGTATAATTTTCAATTTCCATAGTCTTGATAATAATTTTATGTATGTAGTTTCGAAATTACCATTTCCATGTTGGGTAATTTCATTTTTAATTAATTAATTAATTAATAGTTTATCCCATTTTATAGTAGAATATTTTTAATTGTGATTATGGAATTGATCAATTAATGGGATTATGTAGTTGGCCAATTAATTGGATTATGAAATATTTTGGTTAATGGGATATAAAATTTGGTGATACTGGGAAATAAAGGTTAGGTTGTACTAACCATGAAGGGTTGATGGATTATATGATAAAATAATTTTAAATGGTTTAATAGAGATTTTTTCATAATATTCCATGAGATTAAAGTGAATAACCATGATTCAATTGATAACTATAACTATAAACCATGATGATAATGTTTTGTTAGAAGGTTAATGATGACTAACCATGACTTATATATATTTTGATATATGTGATAATTAGTGTGGGATAGGGACTGATGTTATAAATACCCATATGTGATAAAGAGTATTGTATAAGTAATTATTCTCCCAATATCCAGATGAACAATGAGGTGTGGGATGTGGAAAGATGATCCAAATATGAACGAGGTGTTACTCATGATTTTCTAGGCCCATGATATCATCTTTATAAGGGGGTTATAATTATCCATGACATGATATTTTAGTTTCATGTTTCATAAAAACTCATGGTAGATTTAATGTGTTATCCATTTGATATATGGTTTAACTCTGGAATGGTATGAAGTATATATTGATGGTTTGGGTTTGATCGTAAACCTAGGGAATTATGTGGTTAATTAAATAATAATTAAATGTGATAACTTCTTATATATTTTTTAAAATTTATTATTTGTACAATTGTATACACTGTTGTAGACATGATATTGTTTTAGATGTTAGGGGTGGTGTTCTATAAATTTGTAATCGCACCCTACTTGAGCTGCCTAATTGATACCTGAATAGACTTCATGTTTGTTCAATAGGATTAGGGAAAGAGTCTTATATTAGATGGATTTGTTTGGTATGAATCATGGATGAGGGAACAAAACCTGATTTTGGGTCCCAATTAGTAGTTTTTGGTGTTTTTAATTTTGTTCTTTCATTTTAAACATGGCACACATACGACATTACATATCTACTTCTCTCATTTGGTAATTTTTTCATATTTTTTATTATCATATAGTACCAATATTTATTGGTTATGTGATTATTTTGGTTATTTTTCATTACCTTTGGGATATTGATTATTAAATTCCACTATTCTTCGTATATTATAAAGAGGTTATTGTATCTCTATGTTATATAATAGACCCTCACTTATATTTGGTAGTGTTTGGAGTATGGAGAGGTGCACCAGAGGTCATGTGACCAACTATCTTGGGTAATAGGTATGTAGCACCCATTTCCGGAAATTAGAGAAAATTTTAAAAATATAAACAAAAAATAATTAAATTATAATTCTAGGACCATAATTAGATGTTTCTTTTCATCAAAACCATCTATGATAGTGTGGTAAGACACATTATTCAATAATAAAACCTATTATATATAGTATTGTATTCATTGAAATACTAAAACAGAAGAATTAGAAATGGTATGCCTTCACTTCTAAAAATCCTTTATACATTTTACCCATCTATTAAATAGGTGACAAGGAATCATTGAGAAGTGGAATAATTTAAAAATATATATTAAAATAGGAAAAATAAAAACCACTTAAAAAAATTATCCAATATCGGTTCTTCTCTAATAGTCTATAACTCATGTGGTTATTAATGATATGATGATCTCTCTGTTCCTTAGCTAGTCAAACCATTGAGATCTTCATTCGTTTGAAATCATATGTGTTTTTCTCTTTATTCACATCTTTTAGTTAGGATGTGATCCATTATCCTCAATAATCCAGAACTTCTCTTTTTATTTATATTTTCATCACAAAAAATTACATGATTTTAATCCATGTGTAATCCCTCGAATGGTTATATGAGGGACGATTTACTAGCCCAATATTAGTCTTGAAGCCCAAAATTAATCCCATAAATCCTTCCTTAGATCTTAAAAAGTTTATTTTTAAACAAAATCATGAAGCCTTACAATTGAAAAATTGTTTATAATGAGGATGAATTATGTTGAAAGCCACACGATGCATATTAAATCATTATTCTCAAGCCTAAAGGACATATAATTAACTACAAATCCTTATGATTCAAACACTTATGATCTTCAATGTGATTTTAATATTAGGCCCAACATTTATGCTCATGGACACTGACTTATGCTCTGTTAAGAAAGTATTATGTTTGGTCATTTTCTAGTTTTCATCCTGTAGTAGTTCCAAAACTCATATATTAATCACATTATCACCTAAATTTCCCTTATAAACAACCCCACATACCTAAAAGAATTATTAAAACAATCAAATTTAAATCTAGTTTTTATTCCTAGAATCTACAAATATCAATGAAAATAAATAAAAATCATGAATAAATTTAATTTTATAGTTAAACTAAAAATGATCCTATATTAAAAATATTTTTTTTAATTACCACTAAAATAAAAAAGGGGTGATTAAAATAAATAAACTGCATGAAAATATGTATAAAAATATTGTTTTGTCATGTTTTAGTCCTATGTAATAATGTTAAATTATCATGTCATCCTAGGGATGTTGAAGAATGTGTCTTCGATAGACCCATTGGAAGTGAAAATTCATGTGTCTAGTATCCAACTCCCAGATAATACTTCTCATCATATCTAATTGAATTCTCTTATATTTTCTTCATTGAAGGTTTTGTTCACTCCTTTTATCAAATGTGTTTTATTTTCACTGTTTTCTTTTGTTATCTGGTATGGCCTTATATGGGGTCTAGGTTATGGATGTAAAGGTCCTTACTAAAGACCTAATATTTTAAGATGATGTTCTAGGTGGTCTAATCTTACCTCCAACACTAAAAAATTTCCCCCTTCCATAGATGTTTTTTATTCTGTTAATGTCATACGATGAATTTTCTATCCAACTATGGTAACTCTATGGGATTATGAATATCCTGCCTCCCCAATCATGGCTAATAAATATTTGGATCCTATTATTGATATAGAGGGGGAAAACTATCAAGTGTGTATTTTTAGATGTGTGAGTCAAACCAAAAGGATAAAATTAATATGAATAATGGTTTTTTATTTATTTTCCATTGACTATGGAATGATTAAATTTATCATAAATTTAATGAGATATTTTAATTATATGTAGCTCAAGAATACAGTGATCTATCTCTGAAGAAGTATTATTTATAATCTCCATGTTATTTATTTTGTTTTATTTTTTCTAGTTGGATAGTGTAAACTCAAGTGTATCACAACCTCAAATGTGAATGTTTTAATAAAAACAAGGTTTAAAGGGGGTAACCATTGGTTAAATATATATTGTACTTAGGCATTAATTTCATGATTTTTGATTAATATATATTATTGTACATATTAATGTGATTCAGTCACATTTCAATCATTGTTGATATGTATATACAAAAAAATTTATAAAAATATTCTATGGGGAGTTAATTAAATTAAAATATAATATAATTTTATTATTTAATTTATAAGGAACCTTTGTATCCTATTGAAGGTTTCTGTGATAAAACATAGAATTAATCCTGGGAGAACTAAACACATGTTCATTTATACCAAAATATGCATAATATATTGTGAATGTGATATAATATTTTGATATATAGGTACTTGATCATATTTATATCATATATCACATTGAATATATGAGTGTAGATGTATGGGAGTGATTTTTATCCATTATTATAGTAGTCAAATCTTGATGAATTAGATTTCATGGATTTAATGTGGATCCACTCCAGATTTCATGTACAATGGAAAAAAATTACATTTAATTAGATCGTAAATTATATGATGCATAAATTAATGAATTAAACATGTATGTATATTAATTTCATATTATTGTTAAATTTATCATATTTTATAATACAATTTAAGTATATATAAATATATAATATTTATATTATTTATTATCTGAAACATTTATTTATGATTAGAATCTCTATGGTGGGACTGAACAACCAACTACCATAAATAATATTATTGGAGGGAACATAAGTGATTCATCACAGTGAATGATGTGTTGAGAAATCAATTTCAGTGAGAGACTTCATTCAGTGATCCTTGAGATGGTTTATTGTCAAGATGATTTAGTCATGGTTTTATTGGATTTCATGGATTACTATCACATATAGAAAATAACGAAACACCATGAGGAGAGGTTAGAGAGAAGATGAGTGATGTAAGGAAATGTATTTTATGTGGTGATTGTAGTACTGAGTAAGAAAGTAATGAGATGTTAGAAGAATATGAAGTGGGTGTTGATTGAAAATGATAGAGCAGGAGGACACAACCCCCAAAAAACTCACCATTATAGAGGGTCAAACCATATATGATATGGGTTTGAATATAGAAAGAAAGAATAATATTATTAACAATGACACACATTTCATACTATTTTTCTTGTTCGATTTATCAAGTAAAAAATATTTATTTAAGTCATATTCCAGATTTTGGTGAGATATATAGGACCATTAATGCATTTCAAAGGACTTAGAAGAGAATATTCATGACCCAATAAGATATTATTCAGTTTATTTAATAGTAGTAATATTGATATATATTGAGTAGATATTATGCTAAACTTGAGAATTAGAAATCCAATTATCTCTATTTTTATATTCCCCTTACAAAGATGTTTGTTTAATATGTTATTCCCTATTAATACTTGGATATAATGTATATATTAGGTATTGTTATTGATATAGGCCATTTTGAGAGTCACCTTGAGATATGAGTGAATTAGGATGAAATTATTTTTCCAAATTATTTAATTTTTAACATTGTAATATCTTATCACACAAATAGATCTTAACTAATTATCACAAGAGTCACCAACGAACATATGTTTTGGATTTTTATTCTTACCTATTACACTCTCTCATCATATAAAAAATATATACATCACGCATACCTAAAGACTACCAGATATACTTGGTTCACCTCCATATGGGGGTGGGCTAGTCTATGGAGCGATGTAGTTCACTACTACTCATTGAAACACTATTCTCATGTGGAGTACAAGGTTTTGTTAGTTTCATTATTCCCATCACTAGATTACCTTGAAATTTAGGCTCACTACCAATAAAATATATAGATTACTATCCAGTTCAAATTTATTTGAAACACATGAGGAACATCCACTTCATGAATGGATTGTCAATTTTAATGAATTTTTAACTTAATTTCTTCCCCATCTCAGGATTTATCCATCTCATTAAGAAGTTACTACTCAACATTATTCTTGAGATGCAGCTAGATATTTATCCAAAATTCACCTTTTACTTATATATTCAATATGTTAATACTCTTAATTTTGAATTAAAATTAATATTTTTTTCATAATTTGTATTTTTTCACCTCTTTCAAATAATTGTATCAATCCCATGATGTTTTACAATTATAAAACATTGTAAAAGATCTTTAAATGTTCTATTTAAAAATACTACTTCCTACCCTTTGGATCCAACCAAAAAATAATTAAAAAATACAACATCATGCTCTTTCTCAGATATTGATAAATCATGATGCTTCCTCTATTAAGAAGTGGAAACCAAATATTATTATTCAAATATAATTTTTAGTCAATCATATCTCTTTAAATATACATTGGTCATTTATTCAAGACTATCATTTATTATTAAACTTAAATACTCAATATTTTTCCATTTTATAATAAATGAATAAGTTCCAAGCACTGAATTTCATAATCCAAATTATTTTTTATATAACTCTTAATTTGGAGGTCTGGTTCATGAATTAAATAATTATCAAGATATATTTTTACATTGAGTAGACTCAAAATTTTGTTTCATTTATCTTTTGAGTTGAAAAAACATACTTCACGTGGATCATTGTAATTTAAATTCTGTCACATGAAAAACTTTTATCACAATTAAATATTTTATAAAAAATATTTAATCCATTAATATACCACATTAAAAAAAATTCAAATCCATATATCCCATGAATAGTTTGAAAAATATTATTCTAACCCAATATAACTTGTTTATCAAGTAGTTTTATATCTCAGATATTATTATTTCATCAATTTACTTCCCAAACAACATACCTTCAAATAAATTCACATATTTTTCAAAATACCTATGCATTAATTAATATATAATATTATAAAAAACATCCAATAAGAAATGAGTTTTATTTTACATAACTCAAAATACCTCATAAAAAATATGAAAGGATTACTTTATAATCCAAAAAATATCCTTTAAACATTGAAACTCTTCTTAGATCATTAGAAAATTAATCTCCTCTTGGTAAATCATATAATATACTAATAAAATAAATTATTCCATAACCTAATAATCCATCCTATTTTATTTTTATATAGGATTGTTACCTCATTGCTTTATACTTTAATCGAATCCATTCAACCATCCATCCTCAGAATTGTTATCATTTTATGAATATAATATATGTATTATAGTAAAAAAAACATACACTTAATATATATTTTTTAAGCCTTAACTCATTCAACCTTCATCAATATTATTTAATGATTTCATTTATTATCATAAAAAAACTTTTAAATTTATCACATCAAAATAATTGTTTTTATACATAACTATGAATATAACATATTCCTTACAAAGCCTGACATATCCTCAAATATATAACATATCTATGATAAAAACCCACAATAAATCAGCTCAAAAATTATTTTATTACCATTATAGAATATCCAATTATTATATATATCCTTACATGAACTATGATCCCATTTAAAAATATTCTACAAAATTCATTGTTCAATTCATCACCTCCATGGTATAATTGTATTTAATTTTTTTTATAAATCATCTTCATATTTTTAAACATACAATTTATAGGGTAACACTTACTCTTAATGGATATACACTGACTCCTCATGGGTTTGAAATAATGAAAATATAATAATAATTCATTATGATGAACAATCTATCACTTTTTATTTTTTTCAATGGTTATATTAAACTCCCCTATCTCTTTTATATGAACATATAAATCACTCTCTGGTTTTTTAATTTTTTCTCAAATAATTTTTACAAGATAAGAAATCACTATTTATGAAAATATTTAAGCCTACTTTATTTGAATCTCAATTTAGGAAATAATAGTTAAATTATTTTAAAACATATAATTTCACATATGCTTATAACTCAAACACTTTTGTTGATATAATAGTTTCTTTCCCTAATATTAATGGTATAATGAAAATGTGACCTATTTTAATGCACCATGGTGCTTCTATAAATCTTTATCCAAGCCTATTTACTATAATTTTCCTTTAACAAAATTGTTTCAAACTCTCCCATTTTCATAAAATTGAAGAATCTTGAAATTACATATATAAAAAATATTAAAAGACATTGCAATTATTAAGGAAAACATATTTTAATACTATAGAGACACATACTTTTCATAAATTTATATTACAATTAATATATGAATATTAATTAATTATCATAATGGTGAATTTTAGAATCATATAGGTCTAGTACCTTTGGAAACATGGACACATAAAATTTTTCTTCATAAGAATCTCCCATTAATATCATCATAAATATCACCCTTAACAGACAAGTCATACATAGTTACTTATTCAATAACATGGGGAAAGTATACATACAAAAGTGTGAGCTCATATGTTTAGTAAGGGTAAAAAAGGGGATAACAATTATCATGTAAAAATAACAAGAGCACAATGGTATGACAACATGATAATCACATTTGAAAAACTTACCCATCATATCAATGATCACAATCTAGGTTCATAGACTAAATTATATCATTTCATAAGACATTTATCATAATGTAAATAAATAACATGAACCGTGAGATCATTTGGAATAAGACATGTAATTATTGGACAAGCATAACAAATCATTTCCTTAGCAGTCAAGGCTCATTTCCAAGACTATCATAGTGAATTGGGTTTACATCCCATTCCATCATAGTGGTCAAGGTTCACTCTAAAGACTGTCATAGTGTATAATGACACTTCAAATGTTGGGTTCACCCCCATTCTAGTCCTATTTATCTCATGAGATATCAATCATTACCCAATTAATTTTAGGGCTATATAATTATGTTCTCACCCATCCCTGGTTATTATGTAACAACCATCCTTGGTTTTAATTTAAAAATTGTACAAGGTTATAATGTAACCACTATCCTTAGTTATAACATAACCACCATCACATAATGAATACCATACATATTTTTTTCAACATTATCAAAAAAATCATATCATTATATCCCAACCCATGTAAATAAAATGGGTTTTATGAATTTTTCATCCATTCATCATAGAATAATCATTACAAAACAAATGGGTTATATAAAAATTTCATAAAAATAATTATTTTCCATCTAGATAAATATTAATAATTATAAAATTGCTTCATAAAACAAATAAATCAAAATTAACAAAAATGATGTTATCATATTTCAAAATCCATTTAAAAGATAATTAAAATGTTTTTTGAGAAAAATAACCCTTCCACTTTGGAAAATTACTTTTAAAGTATTAATAATATCAAAATAATTTGAAAAAATATCTTTAAAAATATCCACATATTGTTATGAAGGAAACATAAAAACATTGAGGAGTCAGGATTGTTGGAAATTCTTTCTATACTGTATATGTTAAATAAAAAAAATTCTTTTACTTTTTGCTAAAAATTTAATAGTAAATATTTCATAAAATTCAAATAATATCCATTTTAAACAATTTTTGTAATTTAAAAATGGTAAATAATGTATTTAATAAAATTATATTATCATATTGATATTATTCTTGAAAACATTTTATAAAAATATTGATATAGAGGAAAAGTTTTCCGACTAAATAGTAAAATGCCGCTGGTTTTCCTTAAAATGTCCATTCATTATCACGAATATTTAAAGAGAGGTAAAAAAAGGAAAACCCTTATTCATCAAGAATATCTAGACTATTGAAAAAAATCATTTAATTAATCATATATGGATAATATAATTTCTTCAAATGGAAATTTAATTATAAACAATCATGAATAAAATTGTATTGAAACATAAATCCCTTACCACTTTGGAATGTTTTGAATTTTAAGACAAATGAAATAAATAACCTTAGATATATATGTAAATACCCATAAATTTTATAATATGAATCGTTTAATACATTCATGGTTAGTATATACACTACAAAAAAGAAACAAGTAATGAATATGGAATGTGTCCCACAGAAATAAATGTGAAATGAAAATCTCATACCTTCGGTCCAAATTCCATCATATGCATTACATCCTCTTATATTATAAATATATATTTATTATAATTATATTAATTAATCATATTAAAATATATCATATCCAATGTTATTTACTTACATCCTTTTTGACTCATTTGTTAACAATTCTTTATTAAAATCAATAATCTGGGTGATATCTTATTCTCCATTCATGTATGATTTGGTCTTTTTTACTTTGATCATACTTCCATAATATCCAAAATATGAATCATGAAATAAATATCAAATATATTAATTCAATACGTGTTTATATCCATTTATATAATTATATATAGAAAAATGAATTATATCATTCATGGAGATGGTAGGTTGTACGTACGCAAGAAGATTGTTTTCATTTTTTGACAGATAGAACAAAATAATGGTAAATAATAAATTACCATTATAGAATCATTATTATATCATATATATTCATTAAATTCATCCTTATTAACATCCTATTAAAATATAAATAGAAAAAATAGATCACTTCATGGAGGTGGTATTCAACACATATGCATTAATGATGTTATCATTTTCCCACGGTCTTGAAGGTTAGAGAGAATATAAGATATTATAATTCAAGAATAATATATATGTCATAAATATAATATATAAATATTAATTCTATCATAATAACCTTCCTTGAAAGATGGTGATGTAAAATTAATTGTATCCCAATGTGGAGATGGTAAGTCATACATGTGCATGATAGATATCTTCACATTCCATTTCATGGATATTGAAAAGTGAATAGAATACATATACCTTGAATAATTACATGTATTGGTTGTTTAATAATGAGAATCTTATTGTAAGAAACTGATCATGTGATTTATGTGCAGGCCATGCCTTCCAATCTTTTCCATTGACTTGATCACCTTATAAGGTGAGGTCTAATTGAAATCAATAAGGTGATGACCATGAAAAGAATAAGTTATATTGATTAAATGATTGAATTTATTCCTTGTATGTAGTCACATAGGAATTTCATTATAACAATCAAATCATGCTTAAACAACCAATACATGGCATCTGTCTAAGGTCTGCTAAGGAAATACTCATGGGGGATAAATTCATATTACTGAGTGATACATAGAATCCTTATGGGAAACCAATGGTAAAATTAATGGGAAGTTGATCATATATTCCATGGGTGATACTTGGTCTCCCTTAGTGGATCGTCAGGGACTGAATTCTGTGGCTATGATGTTATAACACACATAAAGATATACCTAGGTTCGTGTGAGGATGGGCTCAGGTTCTGAATTTAATAACTAATGAAATGTATTAGATGATACGTGTATATATCCAAAGAAAAATCATGGATTCTATCAGACACTTATACCTTAGAGATTTCATGTTTAGGAACCTCTTGATCATATCACAATAGGGGATGCTCGTCTACATTCCAAGTCCAAAGATTTATTAATTAAATGTGGTTGGATAATTAAATGTAATTTATTATTAAATGACACATGCCTAACTGTTAATTTTGAAACTTTATAAATTAAATATATCAAATTACCCTTTTAATAAATAAAAAATAGAATCTCATATTATGTTTACATTGAATTATTTCATTACAAATTATGTTAATCCGTATATAATATTATTATATTATATTCACTGATTTGATGGAAATAGACCATATGTAGTTGAATTTTGGGATTTGTTCTTAGACCCTATTCATGTTGCCCTTGGGATCTCGAAAACATTATATGATTACAGGTATGGATGAGGGAATGTTCCCTGGTATAGTTTCTTGATTACTGCTTTAGATCATGGGAGTAGGGGACCGAGATGAGGCTTGTGATGTTAGTTGGATTTTATTTTGAATTTTTCTAATTTTTTCCATGTACTTTACACCTTCCATGTATTCTTATTTTGTATGTTTAATTATTCACGTGATATGTATCATCATTATCTATATATGGGATTCCTTCCCGTATGATTTATATTTACTTATCTTATACATTTATAATCTTTAAAAATGATTCACTACTTCTACTGTATATATGATATTATATTTCCCCTATGATACACTCTGGTGGTGAGATAATAGTCTTCCCATTGTCAAACATAGGCCTCCATGGCAAGTCAGTACCCTTTAAAATTTGGAGATATGTGCTTGATTAAATGTGGAAAACTAGGCTCGGGGCACTTTTGAGTGGCATTCGGGACCGAGACATTACAAAGTGGTATCAAAGAATTGTTTTCTAGTTTTATTTAAAATTTTGAGGCAATATAAATTTATAATAAGGAATTATAATTTGGTAAAGAGTTGTGCCTAGGCGTAGCTAACCCTTGAATAGGAAAAATCCAAATTTCATCAAATGAATCTGATGTTTTCTAGATTTTGACTATTTTAATAGATTTGATTCCATCATTCTATGATGCACTATATTTTTTATGTTATTAATGATATGATTATGGTTTTTGTTTTTTTTTTCTACCGAATGAGATGAGATCCTGCCATCTCATGCATCATTTTATGGACCTTGTAGGAATCAAATTTCATACATTATGTCATTCCATTTAAGATGCATTACTTGTAACATGGTATTGTGATAGGTTATGTGATAGATATAACTACTATTGTGATATGTATTCTGGAATGTATTATGTTGTGGGTTTGGTTGGAACCATATTTCTGTTGATGAGGTATATGGGCCCTTTTAGATTAGAATTTGGTAAACCATTTGGTTCAACCTTTGTAAATTAACTGTCATATGAATGTGAAATAAATTAAATGGGGAATGAATATGGGAATAAAATGGAACCAAATTTTTTTTATTTCATAGAACTTAACATAGAACAGACCTTAGTAGTGGGTAGTGGGTAGTATACCTTGCTTTTTTCTTAACTATACATTTCCTAGACCTAACTCTAGGAGCAAGAAGAGGGGTTTGTTCTTCTATAAGAAGTCATGTACCTATACTATTTCAATATCTATTCCTTGAGAATCAAACATTGATAATGAATCTTGATCTAAGGTGTGTGATTGGAATTTGTATAGGTATTCCATTGTGATGTCCTCCAATCATTCTCCAGGAGGGTGGCAGCGATAATGCTCTAGATTTGGTGGTCAATGGGACTCTAGTGGATCCTCCCGTAGTTCCAACTGAATAACCAATGGTTTTACTCGACACAGGTCATAACGACCCAAGAATTAAATATATGAATATTTCATATTCTTAGATGAATATTCATTCCATTTTACAAATACACCCCTGAGGACCATAATAGTTCGGTGCCTTTGGTAACATAGAATATATTCATATAAATTGTGAATGATCTTCAACATATCCCATAAAGATCTTCCCTTTTATTACTACTTCTTAAATTATTTACTTAAAACATTATGAATGGAAACACGAGAAATGGTGAGCTTAGTTTCTCAGTAAGGGTAAGCAAACAATAAGTGAATATAATAATGTGTTCAGATAGCCGCACATAATTGGTATGTTGCCTTATGAATTAGAGAGTCTGTGTCGAGGTTGATGTGTCTAGAGTTCCCTTTGAATTTTTAAGGATCACGGTTGAAGAGGAGTATAGATTCAAGAATAGCGTGGTTTATGATATTTGGACGGATTATTTCTGTTCATGTGGTCGGATGGGTCATTCCATGGAATTTTTTTATCTGGAGAACCGATAGAAGGTGGGAAGGGGACTTAAAAAACAGTTGAAGGTTGATCAGTAGGTCCTGGATAGTCCAAGGATGTAGACACCTGTTCAGAGCAAGACTTCAGAAACTTGTGAGGATATTGGAACAGGACGAAGGGAAATAGGAGGGGATAATAGTGGTGGTGAAGATAGGTTACTACGACTAGGAGTGGAGAAACCTACCAGCAAAGAGGTAGTGGATCGCAGTCTAGAGATTGGCGTGGGTTATGGCGTATGGAAGGAATTCGCAATGCACCAATGTAATCTGAAGGATATTGATGTGTTCAATCGGCGGCAGCAAGACCTTGCGAGTCCCTCCAACGTTCCAGGGGGTGCGGGCTCCCTAATTCGGACCCCAGTCATCCTGTCCAATAGGTTTGAAGGACTTGCGGAGGGAGGGTCGGGAGATGATGCACCTGTTGCAGTTGAGGGAGAGGAGATTAACTGGAAGAACCTCGATGGTCTTAACATGGAAGTTGGAAAAATTGACCATCTTTATCCAGATTGTTCTACTGGAAGTGGGGTGGAGGAATCCTTTGAAGGCAGTAATAGTTTATCTACAAGGGAGTCTAGTCTGAGGAGAAATAAGAAAAGTAGGAGGCGGATGTGTAGGAATGATTGCTCATCCTTACCACCTCCCAAGAAGACTCGGTATCCAAGAAAGAAAACGGATGAGAAGTTGTATAGTGAGTTCAGGTGTCAACTGGAACCAGCTATGCAATCTGAACTACCCTTGAAGTTGATTTTATGTTCGGATGATAAGGTGAAAGAGCAGGTGTTATTTCTCACCGCCTCGGAAGAGGAAGTGGACAAGATGATGGGCCGGAACATTGAAGTGAATATTAATGAGGAATAATATATTTGGGTTGAAAAAGAGGAAACTATCCTAGTTGGGGGATTTAATAAGGGGATAATCAGACTTGAGGAGTACATCCAACCCTAGGACAAGCTGACTTCTTCACTTGAAGTCCTGATAAGGGGCGATCTATATACTCAGTTATCCACTCTATCATGGAGATTGTTTAGGGATATGGTATCAGGCAGAGTTAAATTCTTTTTCAAAAATGATGTTTTACCATTATTTGACTAATACTAGGGTGCTGACTTTCTCTTGAGGTGTTTGGATTCGAGGAAGTTCTTCTTCAGTTTGTGTGTTCCAGGGAGATTTTGGGTGTTTCAATTCTAGCATGTTTTATGGTCTTGCCTTAGTTGAGTTTTAGAGAACAATGTCATCACTTCTACAAGTCACTTAAAGTGGAAGACTGAGAGGGTATGGCTTGGCCATTGCTTCCATGATTGTGAATCCTTTCCCCAGACTGTTTTCTGAGTTCCCATGCTTTGGTTGAGGACTTTTAATGCTGGGTTGCTGGGAAGAGGTAGGAACATTATTTTCTTGGAGTTTTTGTTTGCTGTTATTCTAGTTATTTGATGGACATGGAGTTTCTCACTTTCCCTTAAAAGTAATTTGATAACAAAATAAAAAATAATTTTCAGTCATTAACCATAATAAAAAAGAATTGACATAAATGATTAACTTATGGAAAACACATAAGAATTGAAAATTGTTTCCATATTATCCAGTGATCATGTCCAAGACCTTCATAGAGGGAAAATTCCATTTTGAACTGTGATTGCATATTGTTCCATCCATGTATTACTGAACCAAATTTATATGCCATTCTATGCATGTCTATCTCATGAGATATAAATATTTACCCAATTTATGGGAGGCTGACATAGTTCCCATCCATCTCATAATTAAATCATTCTTACATGTTCCAAAAAACATAAATCATTCATCATAGCATAACCCAAGAAATAAAACGGCTTTCTTAAACATCATTCTATCATAACATAATACATATAAAATATCATTCCATCATTAACATAATTAAATAATATTTTTAATAGGGATAAAAACAGAACCTTATTTAAAGAGTGTCATCATTGATAGAAATTTTTCTTGATAAAACACTTGACCTTAATTCTTGGGGAAAATATACTTTTTCTCCTGAAATGATTTATTTTCTCAAAAATGAAAATCGATTTTAAAAGAAAATGATTTAAATAAAAATAAACTTCAAATATTTTAAATTAAGATTCATGGAAATAAGGTGTTATTAAAGCTTAATAATTCACTCATGTTTTATAAGTCAAAAAAACATTATCCTCGTGCTTTTTCCTGAGAAGTCAAAAAGAACTTTGTATGAAAAACAAAAGAAGTTTTTCTTCCAAACCATGTAGTAAAAGTCAAAAAAATGGGTTAAAATGACATAAAACATACATTGAAAAATATTAAACATTTTATGAAATCATTTTTATAAAACATAGACGTGGATGGTAAATATACCCCCTTTAAATACTTGCGTATAAACAGTTTCAAATAAAAATGAGATTGCAAAATTATCCCTTAACATAGGTTTGATAACATTCATATATATCCAAACCTCTTATTTAATGATTTAAATAATGTTATTGACTTATCTCAGAATCATATTAATTTTTATGATATCATATATGATTATATTATCATCTTTTTGTTAGTAATATTTCATTATCACTCATTATTCGGATATTAACTCATTCATATAATTATGTATGTTTTATCAGACAGGTTCATGTTCCACATATTATTTTATAATCATATAATTTAAATAATTACATTAGTATAATATAAATAATCTTTATCCATTCCATTCATGTATATAATTCTGGTTTAATGGTGATCATGGAGAATGAATCTCATCGCATCGTAGATACGGTAGGTCGTACGTATGTACAATCAACTATATCATTCAATTAATAGCTGAATTGTGTGGAATTGGATGATATATTAATTATAAGGAATAATTATAATGTAATATTCATTATTTAAATCCATTATACTCATCATTATAACAATCCAAATTAATTATTGTTGAATATCAAAAAACACCCTGATGTGGAGACGGTAAGTCATACGTATGCATGCATGGTGATATTATTATTTGAATGATGGATAAAAAGAGGTATAAGGTTGTAACATAATTAAAATAACATATCAGAATTTATAAGATATGGTATTTGTTATATTATTATGGAAAAAATAAGAAGAGGATGAAGAAGAAGAAAATGATATTGAAAGATGTTATAAAACAATTAACTCGTTTTCAAGTATCTCATTTTCATTAGCACGGAAGGTCTTATTAGGATGGATTTTTTAAAAAAAGTGTGGAATTTAGGATTAATTTATAGATGTTGAGATATTATTTTAGTATAAGTTGGATGAGCCAAGGGGCTTTAGAGGTGTGAGTATATGGGTAGATGTGGTGGCCTTTTATAAGAGGGATGGGGGGCACTTTAGGAATGTCTTAAAATATTTATTTATTATAAATTGATTTTCAAATTATAATAGATCCAAATTGATATTTTTTAGGATAATATGATGATGGGTCTAAATTATCTCAAACATTCGGTTTTAGACTAATTTATGTCACCAATGTAACATTATCTTTTGTCTTTAACCCTTAGTTAATTAACGCTTACCATGTCTTCTTGTATTTTTACACTATATTGTCAATATAGTTGCTATAAAATTCCAAGAGAAACTCATGTTTATAATTAATGACATTTATAACATTATCTATGTTAGTTTGATGTATATTAGAATTTTAATACTATTATAACATTTATTAATATAGTAGTTGTTTTAAAAACTCATTTATGTCAATTTTTATATAGTTTAGAAATTAGTGTTTGTTAAATCTATAACAACATGATTGATTCAAAAAAACTATATCAACTCAAATATAACATGTCATAATAATATATAAAATTTGTTAATGGCATCAAAATTTTCAAATTAAATTTATTTTAATTTCTATAATATCATTAATTTAAACCATTCACTAATATAGTAATCACTGCATCATCATTGTGTCATAAATAAATATATTTATTTAACATCTAAAAATTATAAAAAAATACAATTATGTTGGAAATATTTTACTATTTATAACAAATATTTATTGTAAAATATTTAAATTAAATAACTCCACCTTAAAATTGTTTTTGTAAAAAGATTTCTATTTATGTTATATTTCCCTTTACTTAAAATTCATTATTATATCATGTTATTTACACACCCAAGTGTCTTCCAAATTCGAAAAGTTTTTCCTAATGATTTTTTGGTCTCCCATGACTCATCCAATACGATTAATAATCATGTTAGGGTAGTTTTATATTATTATAATATTATTTTTACCCTTATTTAACTATTTTACCCTTTAACCATGGTAAAAAAATATTCTATTGAAGTTACTATTCATAATTTCCAAATATAAAGGTACATATTTACATATTTGGACCTTAAAATTCCAATTATTGAATCCATTTTCTCAAAATCAAAACAAAGAAGTTTCATAAATTAATTTAAAATCAATTTACGTTGTCAAAACAAAAAAGTGGGATTTTAAGAAATAATAACTATCTAAAGATTGACATGAGTTTATGTCCAATTTAAATGTAAAATTAATTCCAATGAACAAAAATAGATTAAATGATAAAAAAATAATCTAATTAATCTTTAAAACCAATTAAAAATAAAATCTAACTATATAAATAAATTATATGAAATGGATGTTTTGAATTAAAATGAAGTATTTTTCACTACTCATTAAAATATGAATTTAATAAAAAAACATTACAAAAAATTCATCCAAGGTTAATTTTGATGTCCCTCTTCCAAAGAAAAACTTTATTAAATAAAATATTACTTATAAAAATTTCAAAAAAAAAGATTTAAAAAAGGATCTATATCAAAAGGCGGTAGTACTGTATTTTTTTTTTGAAAAATACTTCTTTTATCCAAAAAAATTAATTTTTTCTTATATCATATCTAGAAAACGTATAAGATGAATTTAAAACATTACATTTAATATGTTATACATATATTTCACTAATAAAATCCACAAATACTAATTTATTATTTTTTATACTCAATTATTTTCATTTAAATAGTTTATAGATGGAAGTTTATACTATTCATACCCTCCATTATAATTACCATATGGCATACTTCCTTTTTATTTCACAAATTTTTGTTACATTTTACATTCAGATGACCTTTAAAGTCTAGTGTTATGGAAATAAGGAAAAAATACATGAAAACTTAAAAAAATTAAACCCCCTTGAAAATCCTCCTGAAAAGTTCATCCTATATACAAATATAGAATATTATAACCTATAGACATACATCAAAAGAAAGGGTGAGCAGAAAAGCCAGTATGGAATGCAAGGGAATCAGTTTACTTGTGATATCAATATGAACATGATGAAAAACATAAATTCATGATAAATAGAAGTAAGGGCATTTCATAATGAAAATAACTTTAACCACAACATGAATATGTATCTAGAACATTTAATTTACACATTCATGAATATATCATCAAGGTTCAACCCCAAGGTTTCATAAAAATAAGCAAGGTTATTCACCAAGGTATCATGTAACTTGTTATCTCTAGAGATTAAATTTTTTACCCAATTCATTGGAGCTCTATTAGGGTGAACCCTTAATATGTCTTTTTTTTCATGTGATTTACATAGATCATAATAAAAAATTTCATAAATAACCCATAGAGAGTTATAGAAATGTGTTTCACTTCAAATTCATGACATTTTAAAAGTGCTTAAAAATAAGATCATTATGTAATTTATAACCCATGGAATGGGAGAGATGGTTGTATGTATGTAAATTACATAATTAAATAGATAAATATTATTTATTTATGAACACCCTAGGAAAAGAAATAGTTTTTTGTATTCAAAAAAATAAGGTAATTTTTTGAGAAAAAGGGAGAGAGGTTTTGAGATGAACATTCTGCAGCATAACTACTATATAACATAGTTTTAGAAAACATTGAAAAGAGAGGGGGAAAAAGTAACCCACTCTTAAAAAAATCATAATACAGTATGAGTACAAAATAAAAATAAATATGATCATGGTGTGGATATTTTATTGAAATACAATATGAAAATGAATCTCGAAATAAAATAAAAGATGTGATTTCTTTTATGAAAATTCAGATCCAAACGGCCATAGATAAAAATTCCAAAAAATAGTTCGTGAGAGAGGAAATTATCTCTCATCAATTAGACAAGAAATAGACAGTAATAAGGATATAGAATAACATACACCAATATAATAAGATGGAAACTATAAGCCCTAACATAAAGGAAGTCATGATTAAAAGAAGAGGGTGAAAGGTTCCCTTACTTTGAATAATAACTTCTATAGCTTGAAGGATGGGACCTTAGGGGATTGAGGGAACCTTCTAAGGACTCCTCGGGAGGTAAAGAGACCATATCTTCATTGAGGAGGATTTTGGAATGAAATGAACGATGGAATGTCTTGGTATTTTGAAGAAAAGTGAGGGAATATTTAATTAATTTCCAAGGCACGCCTCATCGATGGTATTTCCAAAACCATGGGAATTCCCATGGTATTGGCCATTTGGGACACATCATAGCATATCTTACTATTTAAAAGTCTACCAGAATTATTACATCATGATTACATCATCAATGATATCATTAAACACCAAAAACTCAAAACTATATTTTTACCCTTCACCGAAAATTTAATTGTTTCAGAAAACCCCCAAAAATTACCCTAACCTAATATCAATGATCTGAATTAAAAAATTAACTCCATTTTATTAAAATAATTATCTAATTATTTTTAATTTAATTTTATTTAAAATCATTATTTATTAAAAATACCACTCTAAAACTATAACTTCTTTTGTAACACCTTGAAAATGTAGCCAAGGTCCCAAAAAATTATCATATCAGTATAAGATAATAAAGTAACAATTTATGATAAAATTTTATAAAAATAAATATTCATTTTAAATTATTAAATTAATTACAAAATTTTAAATGAAATATTCATGACCTACAAAAATAACAAAACTTATACTATGATCATTTTTTCACTTTTAAAGTGTCAAAATTGTATTTATAAATTCATGGGTGAAGTATTTATTTTTTGGCTGATTTACTAGTCATTATTATTCATTACTATTCATAAGGGTATGTTACTATTGATACTTTACTATTCACAAAAAGGCAATTTGATCTTATTAAACTCTAAATTTCTTACTAATCAAAACTGTGGAAGAATTTTTTTTGAAAATAATTTCACATTATTAATTATTTAATGTTTACATGAATATTTCCAAATACCCCTTTTCCAAAATTCATCAATAATATTCATCCTATATTTATCCAGAGATTTAAAAATAACAAATTTTACCATAATAATAAATGAAAATTTTATTTATACCAAGGGATTAAAAAAAGTATCTAAGGCCTGAATACATAGCCCCTTATAACAACTGCATATGACCTAAGTGTATGGTGTTCTATGGTCATAGAATCTTGGTGTGGCTTAGACAACATTACCTGAGTGGTGATTTCTATCAGCTTGAACTTTTTCCTTAGGTGATTTAGTTCATGCTTCACATGATGGTGTTCAGCTTGAGCTTTGTCCAGAGCAAAGCCCAGAGATGCTACTTCCTTACCAAGCTCTATCAGATGGGTTTTGTATGGCCCGTGTCTACTAGATGAGGCCATCGAGTCTTATTCCTGTATTATTTAACCATGATCACTTATATTTATAAACAATAATTGTAACTTTAAGAGTTTAGTTTCCAACGGTCTTATTGACCAACGGTAATATCACAATTGAAACCCATCGATATCACTTAATTAATTAAAGTATATAGTGTTGTGGAGTATAAAATGAAATAACACATAAATTTAGGAAAAAATATTATTCAAAAGTTCGGGTTATTACATTCTTCCCCCCTTGAAAAATTTCATCTCAAAAATTTTAACTCATACCCTAAGAAGAAAAAAGGTGTGGGTACTTCTGCCTCATATACTCCTCTAGTTCCCATGTGGGTTCTTCACATTTTTGGTTCCTCCATTACACCTTAACAAGGTGGGTAGTCTTGTTGCATAGAACCATGTCTCTACGATCCAAGATCTCCACTGGCTGCTCCTCGTAAGAGAGTTCATGTTGCAGTTGTACCACCATTGGACTTAGAACATGTGCAGTGTCAGGTATGTACTTCCATAAGAGGTATACGTGGAAGACATCATGAACTTGTGCTAGATTTGGAGGAAGTTCATGCTGATAGGCCACTACTTCTATGTGATCAAGTATTTTATAAGGACCAATGTTCCTAGGGTTGAGATTCTCATTATTCCAAATCCTCATGACTCTCTTCCAAGTTTAAATTCGAAGAAATACTTTGTCAACAACATCAAACTCCAAGTCCCTTTGATGGTTGTCGGCATAGATCTTTTGCAGAATTTGAGTAGCCTTAATGTGTTGTTGGATGGTGTGGACCTTTTTTATTATCTCTTGCACAAGATTAGACCCAATAAGATTTATCTCACTAGATTCATGCCAACAAGTATGAGTTCTAGATCGCTTACCATATGGAGCTTCATAGGGTGCCATTTGAATGCTTTAGTGGAAGCTGTTGTCATAAGAGAACTCAACTAAAGGGAGATGTTGATCCCATCCACCTTTACATCTCATTGAGCATGTTCTCAACATGTCCTCAAGTGTTTGAATTGACCTTTTGGATTGAACGTCATTTTGGGGATGATAGGCCATACTGAAATTCAATTCAGTGCTTTGATCATGTTGATGACTTCTCCAGAATTTTGATGTGAACCTTGGATCATGATCTAATAAGATAGTAATTGGAACTCCATGCATCCTTACCACTTCCTTCACATAAATCCTAGAAATTTTATCAAGAGATAAATCTTCCCCAATAGAGATAAAATGGGCAGTCTTGGTGAGACAGTCCACAATAACCCATATCGCATAGTTTCCTTTAGAAGTTCTTAGGAGACCAATGATGAAGTCCATAGTGATAATATACCACCTTCATGCTGGTATGGGTAGTGGATGCAATACCCCTTTATGAATTTTTCGATATGCCTTCACTTCCTGATGTACCAGGCACCTTGATGTGTAGTAAAAAATCTACCTTTTCGTATTATCCCACCAATAATGATCACGAAGGTCCCTATACATTTTTTTTCTTCCGGAATGTATAGAGAAAGTAGAGCTATGACCTTCACCCATCAGCTCCTTTATATCCAGAATAGATGGAACCCATATTCTTGTACGAAATTTCAGTACACCATATTTATTGATATTGACCTCAAGAAACATTCCATCCTTCACAAACTCAGACTTATTTTGTAACAAATGATCCTCTTTCGGAGCTTTCTTGATCCTCTCTAGTAATGACGGTTGAGATATAATTTTGGTTAGTTTGGATGATGGCTTTTCCCTTATAATTCTCAAGTCTATATTTTCATGGTCAATTATCAAAGGATCGCTTTGAATCCTAATCCTAGAAAGAAAAACTATGTATTCCCTACTTAATGCATCAGTGACTTTATTTTCTCTTCTAGGATGATAATTAATTGAATAATCATGGTCATTGAGAAGTTCCAACCATCTCCTCTTTCTCATGTTCAATTCCTTTTTTTGTGGAAATATACTTAAAACTTTGATACTCTGTGTATATATCACATTTCTCCCCACAGAAATAGTGCCTCCATATTTTAAGAGAAAAAATGACCATGGCCAGCACCATGTCATGCATAGGATAGTTTTTCCCATGATTCTTCAACTGTCGAGATGCATAAGCAATGACTTTGTCATTTTTCTTGAGGATGCACCCAATCCCTTTCAGATATGAATCACTAAAAATAAATAATCTTTCTCCACTTGAGGGAAGAGCTAACATGGGTGTAATAACTAATCTCTTCTTTAGCTTTTGGAAACATTCCTCACACTCTTTTGTCCAGATGAACTTGACCCCTTTTCGAGTTAACCTGGTTAATGGATTAGAAAGTCTTGAAATTTTTTTCACAAACCCCCAATAATATCCCGCTAATCCAAGGAAACTACGAATATCATTTATTATTGTAGGTTGAGGCCACTGCTCTATAAATTTTGTCTTTTTGGGGTCAACTATGATTCCTTCATTGGTTAAAATATTCCCGAAGGAAGAAACTCGTTTCCATAAGAATTCCCATTTTCTAAACATCCTAAAAAGCCTCTCCTTCTATAGAGTTTGAAAAATAACCCTTAGATGATCCTCATGATCCTTGCGACATTTGTAATATACCATAATATAACCAATAAAAACTACCAAAATGTTATCAAGGTATTCCATAAGAATCTGTTCATAAAATCCATAAAAATAGAAAGTGCATTAGCCAGTCTGAAGGGCATAACAAAAAACTCTTAATGCACATATCTTGATCAGAAGGAAGTTTTCAGAATATCTTATTTCTTCACCCTCAATTAATGATAAGCGGATCAAAGATCAATCTTAAATAAGATTTTAGCCCCAAGAAGTTGGTCAAATAAGTCATCATTTCATGGTATAGGTTATTTTTTCTTCACTGTGTTCTTGTTCAGTTCTCTATAATCAATACATAACCTCATTGATCCATCCTTCTTCTTCACAAGGATAATTGGTTCTCCCCAAGGAGACACACTCCGTCTGATAAAACCCTTCTCCAAAAGATATTGGAGTTGCTTCTTTAATACCTCTGTCTCGACATTTTTCATCTAACATGGTGTATTTGATAACAGATGAGATCCAGGTATGAGTTTAGTGGAGATCTCTACCTCTATTTTTGGGGAAGGTCTAGGAAAATCCTTAGGAAACACATCAACGTATTCCTAGACGATGGGGACATTTTCTATCCTTAAACTCTCATCTCATTCTTCTTCATCACCAATAAACTCCATAAAGTAGGATATAAGAGGTTATTATAGACATAGATCAGGTAGATATATCTCTCCATGGAAGATAACTGTTGGTTTTCCATTCATGACTGCTGATATTTCCTTGCTTCTCCATTTGATCATAGCATTGTACTTTGAGAGCCAGTACATCCCTAGTTTAATGTCGAATTCCAACTTGGGAATGACTACTAGATTTGTGATAATATTTTGTTCACTAAAGTAAAAACTAGAGATTATAAACATTCAAGATGCTTGGATAATCCCACCAGGAGTCTTGATTGATAACTCTACTTTTGGAAAATCGGGGGTTGATTCTAAATTCTTTGCCAACATGGAGGAAATAAAAACATGAGTAGAACCATAATCTAAAAAATTACTTGCTGGATTTGAGAGAACAACAAGAGTACCTTCCAACACACCATTTGGAGCTTTAACATCAGCCATAGTGACTGCAAAATTACAAACTTGTTTCCTTAGTCATTCATGAGGCTGATTTTGATTCCCCTTCACTGCACTCGGATTTAGGCAGTGACTGGAAAAGTGCCCAAATTTTATACACTTATAACATTGGATATCAAGTAGGGCCTACACCATCTTCACCTTTTTGTTAGTGTTGGGAAGTTGTGGCTTCACCTCACTATGACAATTACACACAATGTGTCCATCTCTACCACACTTGTAGCACTTCCTGCTCTCGAGAAGGTTTGTCCCTGAATGCTTATTCTAACGTTTATTACTCATGGGATGTTGTACTTTATTTCCTTCTCTTCCCTGATCAAAGATCCTCCCTATGATTGGATCCTTAAATCTTTTCTTGTCATTGGTTTTGTGAGACCATTGTTTCTCACCAAACTTCCGTTCATCTTTTATCGCACTTTTCACAATCTCCTAATAGATATCATAATCTCAGTTGGCTAGATTATTCTGCAGATGAGGTCTTATTCAACCAAACAATCTATCAACCATACCATTTTGATCCATGAAAATGATAGCGGGGTAATTTGAAATCAATATGAAGTTCATCTCATAGCTTCCCATAGATTCATTCTACTTCTACTTCAGCTCAAGAAACTCCTTCTATATTATTGTTCTCATAGATCAAGGGAAATACCTATTGAAGAATATCCTTCTGAACTGTTCCCACACTATAACATCAACATCCACTCATGTAATATTGTTTTTAATCATTTCCCATAACTAATCAGCTTCTCCCTCTAAGTGATAAACATCCAAGGTAACCTTATCTTGTTTAGAACAACAGAGTATAGAAAAGATCTTCTCGATATGGCCAATCCTCTTTTCATCAATCACTAGGTCGGTATATCCACTGATGGTTTCTGGTCATTGACGCATAAATGATTCAACATAAAGTTGTTCTCTTCACGGTATGATCACTCTCCCAGCTTGACTCAAGTTATTTCCTATAACTTGAGTTAGTTGGTTCATCATTCATATGAATGTTTCCATTACAACTTTCATCAAAGGTTCGTCAGTGCATGGTCCATTGTGGTCACCTTTTTCATAGTTCCTCCTATTTCCCATCATTTTCTAGAAGAATAACAACATAGTGAGAAACATATTTGACTTATTAATCTTTTAACAGTAAAGGATTTTATGTCTTAAAACATCAGGCTTTAAACAATTAGATTTCCCTATAAATCCTTTATAATGATTCATACAATGCTTATGATTAACCAAACATATCCCTTGGGAGTGTCATAACCAAGAGTGCAACAAAGCCCATTGTCATGTACTAAGATACATTGGGTCAATCCTGAAACTCCTTGTCAGAGTTCTCACTCCTAGGTATATCTTTTTCGAACCGCCTCTACCTGCTCATATCCAGACATGGATGTATTTCCTTGATAAACCAAGTACTCAATACTCAACAAAATACCAGAAAGTTTTCCAATATATAGGTTTCTTTCTAATGTCTTAATATCCTAATTTCCATAAGTAACTAAACTATCCTTTGATACCAACTATGGAATCCCACCTTTTTATTTCATAACATTTCATTGCATTTTACATTCAGAGTACCTTTAAAGTCTAGTGTCTTTGAAATCAACACAAAAATTCATGAAAATATAAACACTCTTTTAAAACCCCTTTATAAACCTCCTAAAAATATCATCCTATGTATAAATACTACATCTCAAAACCTGCAGACATACATCATAGGAAAGGCTGAGATGAAATCCCCGTAATGAATGAAAAGGAATAAGTTTAATTGTGATATCAATAAGAACATGATGAAAAACATAAAGACATGATAAATCAAAGTAGAGGAATTTCATAATGAAAATAACTTGAAAAATAACATGAATATATTCGTATAACATTTAATTTATACTTTAATCAATATATAACCAAGGTTCATCCCCAAGGTGTCATAAATTTACAATGGTTCTTAACCAAGGTATCGTGAAACATGTTATCTCTAGAGATTAAATTATTTACCCAATGCATTGGAGTGATATCTGGGTGCACCATTAATATGTATTTATATTCATGTAATCCGCATAGATCATAATTATACATTTCATAAATAACCCATAGAGAGTAAAAGAAATAGGTTTCACTTCAAAATCGTGACATTTTAAAAGTTCTTAAAATAAGATCATTATGTCATTTAAACCCATGGAAATGGAGCGATGGTTATTTTTATTTCAATTAAGAATCAAATAGATCAATATTATTTCTTGTTGAATAAACCTAAAAATTAAATAGGTTTGGGTATTCACAAAAATAAAACAAGATAATTTTTTGAGAAAATTAGAGATGGGTTTTGAGACGAAAATTCTGCAGCATCAGGGCTATATAGCATGGATTTAAAAAAATTTGAAAAGATAGAATTTTATAGTATCTTCCCATTCCCGAGAGGTAATGAGATGATGTTGCAATAGATTTTGTGGAAGTTTTACTATGGTCTCCTCAATGTAATAACCTTATATGGGTTTTTGTGGATAGGCTCACAATGTTTTCCCATTTCCTATCTATCAGAGAGACTTTTTATAGATGATCTTGGATGTTGATATATATTTGATATTTTAGGACTTCACGGGGTATCGTGCACTTTCATCTCAGATAGAGATACCTGGTTTACATTTTTTTTTTCTAGAATTTTTTTGTGGGAACTCGGTACACATGTGATTCTGTGCACAACATACCACCCTCAGACTAAAGTCTAATTAGAGTTTATCATACATGTGTTTGAGTGAATTATTCTAGCATGAATCCAAGATTTATGGGGCTCCTACAAGAGGCATATAACCCTATTTGAATTCTCTTATAACAATAGATTACATGCTACTACTTAGATGGTGCCTTATGAGGTTTTATACGATTGGCCATATTGATCACCCATGTGATAGTTAGAGGCAGTAATGGATGTTATGATTGTACCTCATCTCCCACAGATGACTATAGAGTAGGTTCGTTTTATTTGGAAGTTGATGGATACTACGTAGTCTTGACAGAAATTTTACATTGATCACCACCGATGAACTCTGGAGTTCATGATCTGAGATCGAGTCTTTTTTACATGTTTATCCAATGTTATAACACTTGAGGATTATGAGATAGGGTAATCTTTTCCCATGATATGTTCGGTCATTCGATATTTTTGAGAGAGTAGGTTAGTTTGCCTATCAGTTGTAGTTGCCTCTGAGGTATCGATCCATGAATGATGTCTTCCACATATCTCATATGTACCACTATAATTCAGTCTCATCTCATGCTTTCCATCCTGATTAGTTTGAGTTATGGGTATTAGTGTCCTTTGAGGATAATCTTATTTGTATTGTCGATCATAACGCGGAGGTTCTACAAGGTTTTTCAGTTCCTTTAGTATGGGTTCTATGGAAACATGGCTGAGTACAATGTAAGACCTAGGAGGCGGAATCCAATGTATGATCATAGTGACCAGATTTATTCTTTGACATTATTGACCACCCTTGAGATGAAAATTTTAGGGTGAATTTTTTAGGGGGAGTTTGTAAGAACCCGGTTGTTTATCAAGTAATGGAATATTTTACCTCACTCAATTTTCATTTTATATGTTTAAATGTGGCCTAATGTTAATTATCATTGTGTTCATAGAGGTATAGGGGTGTATAGGGATATTTTAGATCCTAAAACCTAAATATTATGTGAAAATTAATGGCACATGGTTAGGAGAAACCCTGGCGGGTAGGCCACACAATTACTTACACCTACACTAAGCTAGAAAGTAGATTGGAGGATCCCACATGGTTTGATAAACCATGTAATTTGGCATGCATTCACAAGTGAGAATGTTTGAAATTTTGATATAGAATTATTTCATGGTTTTCTCATGGTTGTTCAAACTGTGCATACAAACCATGTAGGGTGCCCCTTTCCTATAGAAAAGGGAACACAATGGGCGCACGATTGGTGCATGGTTTAGCCAACCATGTGGCTAACCTATGTGGCCCTATATTTTGCATAAATTTACAAAACTACCCCTAATTAATTATATTTATAACCTAACTTTCCTTCGTGTCTCGTGTTGGAAAGAACAACCTTCTGAGATATCTATATGGATGACTATTCTAGGAATCAAGAAATCTTCTCTATCTGAGATCAGAATCAAGAACTGCAAGACTCATTGGACATGTGTTAGTAAGATCTCAATTCCTTTTGTTCTATTACAAATTTTTTTATCATCAGCTATGATATTTAGGAGCAAGATATTATGAACAATTTATATATTATTCATACCCTCATCAATTTTCTCCAATATGAGTCAAATCAAGAGATGATACATGATGAGATATACCTTATGGACCAACATTAGGAGGTATCATGATTATCCATGAAAGTATAACTATTTATATATATATTTTTGGTGCCACTCATCCAATTATTATATCACCACTCTTCAAATATAATTTAATCCATGATTTGAATTGATATGTATAGACTATGCAATTAATGAGGCCCATTGATAAGTGTTGAATGGTTAAGAACATTTAATTGGAACCACATACCAGGTGTGTTGTGGGATTAAATGGACCATTATCATGGAATATGAATTTGGATACCTTTGAGTGTGCCTATTACCCCTTTCCATGAGATGTTTATTATTGAATTGTTAATTGTAATTGGAATTGTAAATTGATATGTAATATGAATTATAATATCAATTGTGAATTGAATTGATAGGGAAAAGGGAATAAAAACCATGTCCCTAGACACACACCATGTATTGGTTGTATAAGAATGAGATTATTTTTATAATGAAAAGCCCATGTGAGTTAAATTGAGAACATTCCTTCAAAGCTTAGCCCTTTCCTTGAGTCACCTTTTGAGGTAATGTTAAATTGAAAGGAACATGTTTATGACCTTCAAATTAATAAATAATATTGATTAAAGGACATTTATTGAATGAATTAATTTATGCCTTGGGTGACACATGCGTTTATAAATGAAATCCATGGACATACTCATTTGGCTTCAACCTTACTTATGCCCGAGTGATACTTGGACCTATTTTACAGATTTTCAATGATGAATTCATGGTAGATTGCTATTATATTTCTGAGTCATACTTGGTATCCTTATGAATTTCCAAGGATGGATTCGAATGGTAGTTGATAAAATATTCCATAGGTGATACTTGGACTCCCATTGTGGAATGTCAAAGATGAACTCAGGTAGTTTTGATGTTATACCACACCTAGAACGATACATGTGTTCATGTGAGGATCATCATGGATGCTATTGTAGGGTGTTGGATTATATTATATATAGATCAATACCTAGATTAGAAATGAGGAATGTTTAGGATGGTCTCAGGTTCTGAATTGACTAATCAATGAAATGTCTTTTATGACACGTCTAACAAGCTAAAGTACAAGCTTGTATTAGATCAGAGTATTATACCTTATAGATTGTATTTATATTCATATATTTAGAATATCACTATGGGGGACATTGTTATATAAACTATGTCACTATATTTATTAATTAAATGGGGTTGCATTATTAAATGAACTTTAATATTAAATAACAGAGGTGAGACTATTAATTCAGAGACATTATTTCTAAATGAGATTGATGAAAAGAATTGGTTATTAAATAAGAACCAGACCATTATAGGATGTTTTCTTTTAGTAATTCCTTTACGTATTCTGTTACTACCCACACACTATTATTATATAAAATTCATTGACTAGATAGATCTGGACCTTGGGTGGCTACCTAAGGGATTTAGTCTAACACCCTATTCGGGCCATCATTGGGTACCCGAATAGAGTATATAATTATAGTTATGGATAAGGGAAATATACCTTCTTCATGTTATTGATTTGTACTTAGTGGTAGGGGGTAGTGGGTTTGAGATGAGGCTCATGATTCTATCTGGATTGTTTTTTTTTTCTATTTATAATTTGTTCCATACGCCATCTATGTTTACCTATTTTTGATTCTTTATTAGGAAAATGGCATGTATCATTATATTTTTTATATGAGATTCCATCTGGTATGATTTATATATTCTTATCTTATTTATTTATCATATATCTGATTTTTTAGTGTTTCTAATACTTATCTGATATTGTATTTCTATCGTGATACACACTCATAATGAGGGAATAGTATCCCCACTAGTACACATAATCCCTTACTACTAGTTAGAATCCTTTAGCATTATATAGAATGCACTTGAGGCCACATGGACAACAAAGCATTGGTAACTATTGAGTGGTATAATTACCCTCTCTTTTCAAACATATACATTACATCATTTTTTTGAATACGTAATACATTAGAAAAATAGACATCCAATGACCATATTAGTTTAGTGCCTCTGGATTGTTGGAACCAAAAACTTATAACTCAGTGAATTATATTAAATGATTCCCACAAAGATCTTCCACTTACTAATACTACTAAAAAACCATTCTTCATAACATGGGGAAACGAAACATAAGAAAGGGGTGAGCTCGAATTCTCAGTAAGGGTAAATAAATGAGATACGTAAGAATAACATGAACATAAGGGTAAAAGAAGATTAGAATAACATTTTAAGATACCTTTATATCATATATCATAAACAAGAATCAAGGAAAAAATGTTGGATGTTCATAATAATTTAATCATAAGTGAATCAATAGAAAAATCCATGAAAGCATAACTGAGGAATAAGACATTGAATTTTTGGCATAAATATAATAATAGAAAGCCTTATGTTATGGATTCCATCAAAAATCTTCATAACATGTTATCCTTGGGATATGTCCCATTTACCTACTTATTTCCAGGCTCGGTATACAACACATGTACCTTCTTGTTTTAAGATTTATGATTTAACCCTTGTACCCTCTTAATATTAGGCTTGGGATACAACTCATGTTCCCTCTTACTTTAAGGCTTTGCAAACATCCTGTGTACCCTCCTACTTCTATTCTTGGGCTACAACCTATGAACCCTTTGATTACATATACAAATTTTCATTACCCAATGCATTTTATGGAGATATAGGTCTCACACATATCATAATAAAATCATTCAGGCATGTTCCATAAGATAATAAAATATTCCTCATATCATGACCCATAATAGACATCAAATCATAAACCATGAATTGAAATGGGTATTATTAACATTTCATCACATCATAACCTATGGAAACTATATAGATTTATTAATATTTTCATTAAAGAATAACATGTGAAAGAAGAACGTTTCAAATGAATATAACCCATGTAAGAGGAATGGGTGTCATAATCATTGTTCCATCAATACATTAACCATTCAATAAAGAATATTAATGGAACCTTTGAATCTTTATCTTAAAGTTAATGTTTTACAAATATAGATATCATATTAGATGGAAAAAAAATTTGAAATATCATATAAAAGAATATTTAGAAAAATATACAATATACTTTGATAATGAATCATTAAAACATAAAACCTTTTTTAAAAAATTTAACGTAAATTAATTTGAAAACATATAAATAATTCATGAAATTATTTTGAAAAACCTTATCCATTAAAACTTATAAAAGAATCATGAAAACATTTTGAAAGAATTATTATTTTAAAATCACTATAAAACATTGAATTTATAGAATTTTAGGGAAAAATGTTCCTCAAATAATAACCTTTTATTCTTTTAATAGAATCTTTTAGTGATTTATGGGCATGACAGTGGGAAAATCCATACATTTTGAACACTCATTTTGCACCGTAAAATTTTTAGAAAAGTGTCTTGATTAAAAAATGATAAGATGATTAATTTTTTATAAAAATCATTAAAAGGTATATTGTGGGTAAAAATATCATTTAAATACAGTAGGATAATAGAATAATATTTTTGGAAACCTTTTATAAAACATTGTTTTAAAGGAAAATATATTTCTGACTGAAGAGAGAGGTAAATCCTAACATTCTAAAAAGTACATTGGTGATCATCATATGTAGAAAAGAGTGAAAAATGAAGTAATTACTTGGATATGAAATTAATAAATATATTTTAACAAACTAATGATATTTTTTGAGATACAGATTATAATATTTCATAAATAAAACCAAAATCATAAACAGCCTCGACAAATGATGAGATTATTTCAACAAACTCTTACCATATTATAACATTGAATCATACTCCAATATAAGAAAATGAAATTACATGGATATTATAAATATAATAAAATTAATAATATTAATGATGTAATATTTCAAAGTATGTATATTCACCTCATATAAATATTTAGTTTCATAACATGGAATGTGTCTCAAAGAAGGAAAATTAAGATGAAATTATGTTATTAATTTGGTATCTTTTTGAACATAATCACCATGAGGGAATGATCATAAAATTTATATTTAAATAATAATAAATTAAATTATTAGAGTAATATAATACATTCATGGTCTGTATATATACTACCCAAAATAAATAAGTGGTGTATAAGGAATGAGTCTCATTGAAATAAAAAGTGATATGAAATTCCCTTACCACAAGTCTTTACTTTCTTGGTACACATTTAAAAATCCATTATAATAAATATATGTTTATTATAAATATTACATGGAATAATATTATTATATCTAATATTATATATGATTAAATTATGAATTTATAGTACTATTTTATTAACAATTCCATTTTGAAGTTGAATTTCATGTAATAATCGTTTTGCTTTCTCCATGTGACTTAATTTTTTATATCTTTGTTCCTTATTCCTATATAATGATTTGAAGAATATTAAACATGAAAAAAAATATAATTTATATTAATTCTATGTGTATTATACTAATCTATATAATATATAAGTATTAAATTGAATAAACCATTCATGGAGATGATAGGTCGTACGTATGCATGAACAATGGTTCCATTTTTTTATCGTATTGAACGATAGAATGTAAATGAAATATATGAATATATATGTATATATGTAATTATTAAATTATAATTATTATATAATATATATATTATAATTTCACTAAACACTTCATTACTACATTCCACAAAAATTGTGAATGAATCACATCGCTTTGAGGAGGTGGTTGTCCACACATCAACAAATGATGTTATCGTATTTACACAAGATGAAATGTATAAAGGTATATGTTATAAAAGAAATACATGTGAATAAATATATAATAAATATTATATATATCATATTTAAACATTGATTTCATCGCATTTATCAACCATTATATGTGGTAGTGGAAAACATAAACAACATCATTTTGTGAGGCGGTAGTTCTCTGTACACAAGAACAGTAAGTTCATTTCAGAGTAGAGGGAAGTTCATATAATTGAAGGTAAAAACCTTTATATAAAAACAAATTAGTATATTTATAATATTTAGGATATTATTAAATCAATAATAATGATATTTGAGGTTATTGATATTGAAAATAAAATAAAGGAGCTCGAGGAATGATGTTAACTCTTCTTTAGGTAACTCCTTTTGGTTTGCACCAAACGTTTCATTGATGTATTTATACAAAAGGTGATGATTCGTGGTTGAGGGTATGTATTTATAAGATATATTTTTTTAATGGTTTATCCAATGTGTCTTGAGATGTTTGAGGAAGTGGGTGTATAAGAGGACATTATAGTGGAAGAGGAGTGGCACTCTTGTAAATTTTGGAAAAGGTAATTCCACCCACGTTTTCCCCATTTAAATTCAATAAAATAATAGATTAAAGTATATAAAATTGAGGTTAGGTTTTAAATATGGTCATAAAATTTATTTTGGACATATTTCTAGATCATTTTCACCCTTAAGTTGAATGTTTAGTCCCTTGTTATGCTTAATTTTACTGTAATCAGTGTAATTGATTTTAATTACATTCACTAATATTTTGGTGAAAATGTAATTTGGTCTAATTAGAAATTATAAATTATGATGATTAAAAATATGGAATTCATTTTTATAAATTATAATCATAGAAGTTGAATCAATTGATTTAAATTTAATCTCGTAGATGGGACGATAGTGCAGGCATTCAAAATAAATATTTTCAAAAGTTTTCTATGTTTTTTTATCCAATTTCTAAGTTAAATTGATTTTTATTAATTAAATATCATTAAATTGTAAAGATTAATATTAATAAACTTTATAATAATTTAAAAATATAATTTAATCATATAAAAAATTAGAAAAAATATTTTTTGAATTATAATTCATTATTTTTCAATATTCATAAAAAATGAAACATCACAGGAAAAATACCAAATATTCACCCTAACAAAATTTCTCTTTTTTTATTCTGAAAATAACGTTACTTTTCACATATAATGTTTACAAAAATTAAAAAATATAAATTTAAAATGGATTCTTCATTAAAAGTTTGTAAAACGGCTTTTATAAACATATAGGTTTTAATGTGTAATATTGGATTTGTTCTCATCCTATGCCTATAAAATAAAAATTATGGACATTAAAATATTTTAGAGAATATATAACAGGTAAATTTAATTATTATTATTCACTAATATTAATTAATTTATCTTATTAAGATAAATCATATTTTTCACATAAAAATAGTCTTTTATTAAATCATTACCTTTATATTCATTTGGTTTATTAATTAATTTATAATTAATAGGAAACTAATGAATTAAACTATATATTTTACTAATTTATTTAATTCTATAATATTCTATCTAAAAAATAGTGTATATCTTATTATATTAAATAATATTATTTTTAATAATATATTACTTTTTGGTAAGACTCTGTCTTGCATGTTATGCAAACCATCGAGGAATGTCAGTCTTGCATGTCACATAATCTATCCTCAGTGTTTTGTTTGGAGAAATATTAGAATTATGTTGTGTGTAGTTCATGATTATCTTGTAGTTTCGTATTATGTTATCCAAATATTATTTTTTAATAAAAATAAGATATTTTTAATGTTGCGTGAAATAAAAAATATCAAAAAGATAAAATTTATTTGAAAAAAAATATACAAAATCTTGGGGTGTTTCATTATACCACCTTAAAATTAATTTCTCCCTTTAAATTCATCTAGGTTTAAAAGTTTAATACTTGAAATATCCTTTCATAGAACCCACATCATAAAAATTAATACTAAAACTTCATTCTAATAAAAAAAATTTGGAATCCTGGTGAAAAAGCATAAATATTCATAGGGTTTTTTTAATCATAAATCAAAAATAAGTTAATGATCAATGAAAAGTTGAGGCCCACCAAGTCATAAATCAATGGTGATTTAAAAGGGAATCGGTTAAATAAAAATTAAAGTTCAAGGGAAATATTTTTTTTCATTTTTTTATCATTGAGAAATTTTTTTATTGACCAGGAATATAATGAAAAATATTGGCTTCATATATTTCAATAAAAATAATTTTATTCTTAGTTTTTTATTTGATCAATTTAAAATTCCTCCATTACTTGAATAAATACAAATCCAAAAATTAACTTTGATTACTAAAGCACTAAAATACACTTTTAAAAAATTTAAATCCCAATAAAAGAATGAAATGTATAACTATTTTTCTCTAACTATTTTTCAAAATAAATATGTGTTAGTTCCACTAGGAACGATACCCTGAGAGGGGGGTGAATTAGGGTATGACAGATTAAAATGATTGCCCCTTTTGATCTGGTTTTTCTGTTAGAAAAAATCCTATTATCTCACTTTACTTATGTAGAGTATGAAAAATAATTAAAGCATGCACAAGACACCGAAATTTTTACTTGGTTCACCCTCACTGGTCTACGTCCAAGGAGCATACACCGGCAGTGTGCTGATGTACCAATTCTACTATAAGCGCACTACAGTTTACAAGTTCGGAGTGGGATTAATGTCCCTCATGGTTTACAACCACTCAGAATATGAAATTTCACTGCTCTCTCAAATGAAGTTTGCTCACTACTTCTTCAAAAGATCCACACACAGTTTATAGACCTATAGGTATCTTCCTTATCACTAATGAAATCTGTATCCTTACCTGTTGATAGATTCTCTGTTGACGTTCAACTTTCACCCGCAGATGAATCTCACTTTGTACCAGATGTACCGGGTAACCCCACATTTTACGCGCAGCCCTTATGGAAACTTATGAGTAATTCCCTTTCCTTATGTGCAATATAATTTGCACGCAACTCCTCTTTTACGCGCAACTTCCAAATTTTACACGCAGCCTCAAAACTGCCTTTCACGTAATTTTCCTACCTTGCACGAAATCCACTTTTCGCACAACTCATCTTTTACACGCAACCTCAAACATTTATGTGCAGCCTCAAAAACTACCTTACACATAATATTCCTATCATGCGCGAAATCCACTTTTCGTGCAACAACTCTTTTACACGCAACACCAGACTTTACATGTAAACTTAATGTTTATGTGCATCCTCATTGCAAACATCAATTTCACGCACCACTACTCATATGTTATCTAAGTCTTCAATAACCTAAATGATGGGGGGGTCAAATCAAATATATGGTCCAAATCGACCCCGTGCAAAAAACTCTCCTTGAGCGCGTAATTCTCTTTGAGCACTAAAAACAAATCTTCCGTGCAACACCATTTTTCATGAACTGTAGCAAAATTTCATGCACTCATGCATTTTCCAATTTTCATCTTCGGACCACGAAACACCTCTTGCATGAAAAAACATCATTCCACTATTTCGCACGTCATTTTTCTTTTTCGCGCACCGGGCAGAAATTTCGCGCAACCCGCTGATTTTTCGCGCCCCGCAATATTTTTCGTGTTTCCCACTAATTTTTTGTGTCGCACATTATTTTATGTGCACCTCTCTTATTTTGTGCGCTCCTCCATTTTAAAAAAATGAATCTCTCCATTTTCTGATTTTCAGGCCAAAAATTATGGCAAACACCGGAAAATGGTGCCACCTTGTATCTGATTTTTTTGTACCGCCTCCAGATCATCCATTCCTTTGTCGAGGTTCTTCAGTCAATCATGGATTGTTTAAAGCATCCCTTGAACTCGAAAAATCACCATTTAATCCCCCTTTGTCAACACACTCATACATGATGGTCTTCTTTGTCAATAAACAAAACATAGAAGCCCACTTTTTAAACAAACACAATCACCTCAAAAATGCTTCAATGATGCCTTGAGATATTTTTTCCCAACAATATGGTTAATGAATTAAACTATAAACATTGAAAATTAACACTACTGGTTCATCCTTAATATTTATTTATAAAATTATTTAACTACAAAAATACACATTAATCATGACATCATGTTATACATTGGTAGGCGTGAAACCCTTGTCATCATTCGGTCAGGGGTTCAAGACCCATGACCTTACTGGACATGATGAGTTTTCACCAAACATATGGGTTTTCCTTTTTTAAAATGACATCGATATAATTTCTAAAATAATTTTGATTTATATCCTTGATATATGGTCAATCACTAAATTTCTTGTTAAAAATGTTTTTCAATACAATATCAATACATAAATACCTCCTTAGAAGTTTAAATTAAACTTTTGATAAATTGTTAAATTTATAACACTTCTCAAAGATGAAAAATACAAAAATTTATAAACAAACGTCACAAAATTAGATTAAAATTGATCCCTCATATATCACAAAGTATATCTCGGTTGACACATTCAATGAATTTAAATACCCTCATCATATAGTGTCCTAAAACATAGTAATAACTTGAATTGTCATAAACCCTTTTGGAAAAAATTTGATTCATTATTCCAATAATTACTTAATATATTCCTTAAATCCAAGAAGTTTTAAACATCATCCATAATAACAAAAAACACTTGTAAAAACCCATAATCAGTCATAAGGTCAAGGATACTATAAAATTTACATTATCCAAAAAAATCATCTCTTTGTCCAAGTTAAACATAATATTCTCTATATCTTGAATTCATTAAGGGTTTACTTACCTTAATAAAAATATCACTTTCCAATTAAATCATTTTTCTATGTATTCATCATTAGTCAATATATGTATTAAATAATTATTGAAATATATTATACTAAAAGTAATTAAATATTTCACGACTCATATAACTCAATTTTTGAATTCCAAAACATAAATAATTCAGTATTCCAACAATATTATTAATAGATTACTCAGTCTCATCATCTTATTCCTTAACGCACATTTCATAGAATATGAAACGTGATTCATTTTTAAGGATTCTCAACTTCAATATAATCATTATTCTTATATTTTCTGTAAACAACACTAGAATAACAACCCATACATTTAACATGTCAATTGTAGTCTCCTAATATTCAACAGTAAATCCAATACTCATACCACCTTCATATTTCACATTATGAGGTTTCCACGTTGTATATAGATTTTTATAATTACAACACTATCCACATCTAAAATATTGAATTTTAACTTAGTTCCTTCAATTTCCCACCATTTCATAAAACTAGAAGCATTGGGTGACAAACACTTCTCATATCGGAAAGCCACATAATCATGAAAAATCACATATAGGATTACTAAATCATGACACATACATCTTTAATTTATAAAACCATAGGTTTATCCTAGGTTATTCATATTTATATTCTATTTAAATCCTTTATAAAGGATCAAAAATATATTTTGAATTCCTAAAGAATGTCCCTTAGGAGTGTCAGACCAGGTGTGAAACAAGGCACAGTTTTGTGTACTAGGATATGTCAAGTTAGGCCTAATGCAGCTTACCCGAGTTGTTACCCCATGGTACATGTGTTTCAAAGACACATCCAATTGTAGAATCCAGAAATTTATTTATTTCATATAATTCACTATCTTTATCCTTTACCAAAATTCTAGGAATTTTCTTATACTTATACTCATCTTTAAAATTATCCTTAAAGACATACCTAGACATATAATTGATATATTCCTACGGATATCACAGAATTTTTCTCGCCATATTTTCTAAAGGATGAATAAACCATCACTTTGATACCAAATATAGTAAGCCCCATTTTTTCATACACGAAAATTACATTTTTTTTAAAATACTTAATACATACCCAAAGACCATATTAATTTAGTGCATTTGGAAGCTTGGAACAAAAATATTCTAACTCAGTGAAAGATATTTGATGTTTCCCAAAATATCCTCCCTTTATTAATCCTAATTAAAAACATATCTTTATAATCTGGGGAAAGGAAATGTAAGAAAATATTGAGATTGAATTGTTGATAAGGGTAAATAAAGTAAATATGTTATAAAAACATAAACATAAGGGTATGAGAACATTAGAATAACATTGAAATATCAAACCATGCATATCAAATATCATAAACAGGAATCATGAAATATATGGTTGGAAGTTCATAGAAATGAATAATTATTTAATGAAGAGAATAATCCATGATATAAAAAATGAGTAATAAGACATGTAATTTGGGCATACACATAAGCATTTGAAATCCTATGTTAAGGATTCCAAAAAAACCTTTATACATGTTAGTCTTGGGCTATGACCCATGTATCAACTTATTTTTAGGATTGGGATACAACCCATTTAACTTATTAATTTTTTGGTTTGGGATAAAACTCATATGCCATCTTAATTTTAGGCTTGGGGTATAACCAATGTGCCCTCTTACATTCATGATTGGGTTACAACCCATGAACCCTCTTACTTTCAGGAAAGTGCTACAACCCATGTATACGTTAAGTTCTTATAAAACATATCATTACCCATTGAATTAGATGAATATATAGATCTCACCCATCTCATAATAAAATCATTCATTCAATTTCCACAAGATAATAAAGCTTTCATCGTATCGTAACCTAAAAAATATAGGATTTATAAACATTAAATCATAACCCATTAGATGAAATGGGTATCATTAAAATTTAATCACATCAGAACCCATGTAAAATACATTGTTTCAATAATAATTTCATTAAATCATATCCCAGTAAAAGGAGTGGTTTTAAAACACATATAACCCATAGAAGATAAATGGGCGTCATAAGCATCATTCCATAAAAACATATACCATTCAAAAAATTATATGAATGGAACCTTTGAATTGTTTCTCAAAAGGGAAGGAGTAACATAAAAGAATTAAATATAATATAGAATAATATTATTATTTATAATATCATATATTATTCACCTTTGAATTTATATTACACATTTGTTAACAATTCCATGTTCAAGTAGTGTTTCAGGTAATAACCACTTTATTTTCGGAAGTGTCTTAATTTGTTATATATTTAGTCCAAGTAATTATATCATGATTTAACTAATGTAAACCATGATAAAAAAATATAATTTATATCCATTATATATGTATTATAATAATTTATTGAATATAGAATTATGAAGTGCAATTCAAAATTTATAGAGATGGTAGGCCTCACGTACACATGAATATTATTTCAATTTTATTGTCACATTAAAAGAAATAAAAAATGATATATGGGTATATATTTGTATATATAAATATATATAATTATTCCATAATTATTATTATATCAAATATACAATATAATTTCTATATTCCTATCCTTAATACATTTCTTGTAGAGGGTGAATGAAACTCACTGCTTTGAGGAGGCAGTAGTCTACACGTCCACAAATGATGTTATCATATTTACACAAGATTGGAAGTATAAAGGTATGTGTTATAAAAGAAATCTAGAATATTAAATACATATTTAATATCATATATATTATATAAAGATAGTGTTTCCAACATAATTCCCATCCATGAAATTTGGTAACGATAAAATGAATAATATCATTTCGTGAGGCAGTGGTTCTCCATACACAACAACAGTAATATTGTTTCACATTAGATAGAAGTGTGTGTAAGTGAAGGTTTAACATGTATATAAAAACATATCAGTATATTTATTATAATGATATTATTATTTAATCATGTAATAAAGATACTTTAGTTGGTGGATAAATAAAATAAAATAAAGTATCTTGAGGAAGGATGTTACCTCTTATTTGGGTAACTCCTTTTGATTTTCACCAAAGGATTCATTTGATAGCTTTATCCCAAGGTGAGTCTTATAAGATGGTGATAAATATTTTAAGGATCTATTTGGGATGATTATGGTTGAGCCAGAGTGTCTTGAGAGGTGTCATAATGTTGGAGGACATAAGGACTTTTATAGTTGTAGAAGAGTGACACCCTTAAAATTTTGGAAAAGGGAATTCCACCCACATTTTTTCCATTGAAAGTGGATCCAATAATATTCCAAAGTAGATATGATCTGGAATTGGGTATAAATATGGCCATAAAAGTTCTTTTGTAAAATTTTAAATTTCATTTGGCCCTTATTTTTAATGTTTATCCCCCTATTAGAAATAATTTTACCTTAATCATTACAATTAATTTTAATACATTTCACTAATATTTTTTGTCAAAAAATAATTTTCCCTTTTTAGACACTATATGTTATAATTTTTACAAATATATAATCCATTTTTTAAAATTAAAATCATAGAAGCGGTAGATATATATTTAAATTTAATTCCACAGACGGGATGATAATGCAGGGTTTTAAAGTATAAATGTGTAAAAGGTTTCTATGTTTTTATCCAATTTCAAATTGAAATTTATTCCAATGATATGAATTGGAATATTTGATAAAAATTTAATCTAATTAAACATAAAAAATAGTTTAAAATATAATTTATCCATAAAAATAAATTAAAGGAAAAAATGGGTTTGTATTGAAATTGATTATTTTTAACTATTCATTAAAAATAAAACATCGTAAAAAATATAAAAAATTCACCCTAACACAATTTATATGATTTTAATTTATAAATAAAGTTTATTTTTTACATGTATAATTTATAATAATTAAAAAATTTATATTTTAAATAGGTACACCACTAAAAGGCAGTAAAAATGATTTTATAAAAATATATGTTTTTTGTCTAATATTGGGTCTATTATCATATTATTCCCATCAAATAAATTTTATTAATATAAAAATAGTTTTATGAAATTTATATCCTATAAATTTAATTAATATAATTCAATAATAATAATTAATTTATCTTCTTAAGATAAATATCCTTTTTCACATAAAAATAGGCTTTTATAAAATCATTCCCATTATATTCATTTGGTTTCTATACTCATCTAAAATTAATAGGTATAAAATGAATTAAAATATATATATTTTTAAGTTATTTAATATTATAATATTCAATTTAATGGTTTGGTTTTAGCTGATTACAATAAATAATAGTTTTTTTATAATATATTACAATTTGGTAAAACTCGGTCTTGCGTGTTATGCAAACCATCAAGGGAAGTATATATATCATATAATATAAGATAAAATCAATGCTAATTTTGGATAAAGATAAAAAATGTTGTGTGTAGTGAATCATTAATTTTTAGTTGTGTATAATTCATTCCTAACAAAGTTCTTTAATAAAAATAAAGTATTTTCATAGTTGCGTGAAATGAATAATATCAAAGGGGTTAAATTAATTAAAAACAAATCACAAAATCTTAGGATGTTACAAGTAGAATCCATTTCCATGTTGTTAAAATGTTTAAACAAGTTTTTAAATATACCTCATCCCAGTAAAAAATCTTCAAAAATATTATTAATCACCTTAAAATCCCATCACATAAAAAATAAAATGCATGTATTTTCCTTTGATGTAACACCATAAGCATCCACAGTACGTTTCTCTTAAATAATACGATAGAGTTCGAAGTACGCAACACTGAGTTCAAGCGCACCACGACCTATCAAAATAGCCATTTAAAAATAATTTAGGAAGAATAATAACCACATTTTGCATTTTATCTATATCCCATATAATTTTAACATTCAACTTTTTTGTTTCTTAGACATGATATAAGGAAAATTCAATTTTTCAGATAAAAGAAGTATTTTTCAAAAAATACAGTTTTTTCGCGTTTTAATGGGGAACATTTTTTAAATAAAATATTTTAAACCTTTATATATTCAATTTGATGAAATTAAAATCATTTTTTGAAGAGTGGCATAAAATTTGAGTTTGGATAAATGTTTGGTGTTTTTTAATAACTTTCATATTTTGATGAATAGTGATAAAATAATAAATTTTAATTGAAAACAAATTTTTTAAACAAAATAATTTATAGTGTAAAACTATAAATTTGGATGGTTTTTAAATAGATTTATATTATATTTTTATCATTTAATCCATTGTTGGTCATTGGAAATAATTTTACATTTAAATTAGATAAAAAAACATATCAATCATTTGATACATTTTATTTCTCAAAAAACATATTTCTTGTTTTGACAACAAGAATTAATTTTAAATTAATTAATCAAAATTTTATTTTTTGAATTTTCTAAAATATACATCAATTTTGAATTCAAAATTTCCAAATTACCTTAGGCTGAGCTTTTGGTATTTTTCTGAAAAAATTCTATTTTTGATGAATAGTGAAAAATACTACACAGTACATAAAAATTGAATTTTTTATTTAAATAATTATATTTTTATTTAAATTTATTTTAAAGTAAAAATAGATACATAATACCTATAATATTCCACTGTAATTTATTAATGTCATTTTCTAATAAGATTATATATATATAATTTTATAGAACTGTTAACGTCTTTTACCCACCTTCTAGGCGCATTTACAAATTTTTGTAAAACATAATTTTACCTCTTCTGTGAATTGAATTTCTAAAGTCATAGAGACATGGTTTATATTAGTAAGTATAATTTGGTTCAATATGATGAAAATAATTGTTTTTAATAGTAACTTTTGAATTTTATTTACCACAGTTAAAACTAAATAGGGTAATTGAAGGTAGAAATGACATTATAATTACACTAACACATACCCTAATTCTATTAGATAAGTTTTTTTCGACCAAAATGAACTGTAGGAATAAAATATGATCCTTTTCGTCCACTTTTATTAGACTAAGTCATTTATTATTATTTTATTAAAAGAAGAGTTAAAAGTGTTAAATACAACGTTTATTAACTAATACATTTTTTATATAGGGTTATACATAAGATAAATTCAACTATAAATATTAATTAGAAAGATAAAAAATATTTCCTGCATAATCTAATTTTATTTAAAAAAATTATACATTAAATTATTAATTATATTTATGACACAATGATGATGTTGTAATTACCTTATTAATGAAAGATTAAAATAATTGATATTATTAATATCTGAAGAAATGTAAATTGAGACTTTTGTTACATTAAAGTAATTTTATCAGTTAATATAAAATTTTAAGATTTATTTAATTTATTTTGTTCTAGTAATCAAGTATTTTTTACTTTCACAAAAACCAAATAATAAATATTGTCAAAATTTACATAAATGAGTTTTTAAAACAAATACTATATTATTAAATGATATAATGTTCATAAAAATCTATGTTTTAGAAAAAAGACACATATAATGATATATATGTCATTAATTAACCACTTGGGGTTATCTTAGCTTTTTATTGTAAGTTTAATAAACATTTATTATAATAATACAAAAAATCAAGGTAAAAGATAAACTATTTAGCTAAGTGTTAAATCTAAAAGATAAGGTTAATATGGTGACCTAAACCTCTATAAAACCTATTGGTTGAGTGGTTTTATATCCATAACCACCTTATCCTAGAAATACATAATTTTTGAGCCATTATAAACCGAATATGATTTTATAATAAATTAATATTTCAAGGTTTTTCAAAAGTGACCCTCAACTCTCTTATAAAAGAGTATTTCCCCTTCTCTCAAAATCACAACTCCAAAGCCATTTGGATCAGAAAATCCCTGCTAATATATCCTCCCAACTACTCTCACTTAAATCTAGGGGCATTAATTTGGTCATAAATCCATCCATAGGAGCCCTTTTGATCAGATCAAAAGGAAAAACCTGAAAAAGAGGTAATGATTTCATCAACTTTTTCAAAGTTCTTTTCTTCTTCCACTTCGTCTTTCTTTGGTGTTTCCATACCAAAATAATAAATCTAGTACCTTATACAGACTGTGATGTTATTATAAATATGGTACAACCATATTCATTATTCTATCCATCCTATAAATGACAAAGTCACCATACGTATGTACGTACAGCTTGTCGTCTCCACATCGTGGTGTATTGTGTTACTCAACACTTCATTATTTTGATAGAAATAATAATGAGTATAAACAATGTAAATAATAATTATAACATGTTAATTATTCTTTATGTATAATATAATCATGCAATTACATAAAATTTCACCATCAATAGAATGGTATTTTCATTCGTTCGTACGTACGAATTAATGTCTCCACGAATACGATGAGATTCATTCCCAATGATAAACATTCAAAAATAAATTTCATTTTATGATTAAAAATATTTTTTTATAAGTGAGTATAATTATCTATATAAATCAAATACATCTTATTCATAACAATAAATACTCACGTAACAAAACATATAAAGGAAAATGAATTAGTTAACACCCAAAACAATGATACTTCTAAAATATCATTAAAAAAGAAATTTTAGAAGATCATATATGATATCATATTTAGGTATTTTTTTTAATAATTTAATAATAATTAATTAAACATTATACAGGAGGTTAACATACCCACAAAAATTGAAAAGTACAAAGTTAGGGGTTTTAATCTCACTTCTTATTCCCGTTAGATTTGTGTTATATTGCCACTATTTCCTTTTGTGTGGTCTGTGTACTGCCAATGATTTTATTCTTTTTGTAATATACATTAATTTATGGGTATTTAAAACTTCATTTTATGATCCTTATGTAATGGGGTTTATGTTTCGTATGTTACCTAATCAGTAAGGTAATTTCTAATTTCGATTTACACTCAATGGGTTTTACACAAAATTCATTGATTATTTTACTCCAAGATTATGTCTGAAATCACTATTTATTTATTTATGTAGTTATTTACACATCCCTTTTGTGTGTATATACTTTTGATACACATAATAACTCCATTAATAATTTCTCAAGTCATCAATATGAACTTGATAAGAGTAATCTTTACAAAATTTCCATTCATTGAGTTAAACATCCAATTCATTACTGTTGTTTTTACAATAATATGTGTTAATGTCCTATGATTTATTTACATTGAATATCCTATCATAATGTGTTTATTTATATTTTTTACACATAACTATTTCATTTATTTATCCTTAACTGAAGGATACAGTCTTTTTAAGGGATTTTATATCAATTTACATTCCATTGAGACTTCTTTGTTGTTATGAACCAATTCACTTTAATATGGTGTATATATACTATAATTTGACAAAATATATCATGAATACCTTTATTCTCAAGATATTATAAGGTTTTTATTACCTCAATTATTTTTATTCAAGTGTGTCTCATTTTGTTGGGAACTCTAACTAAAATATCAATTTAAATGTATTAAAGATTTATTCTTAAAAATATTTCTCATTAATGTCCATGTTTTAAAAATGGTTTTAAGGATTTATTTATATGGACTTGAATGTTTTAAAACTCAAATTACTTTTAATAATTTCAAATTGGTATGGGACACTTTGATTCAAAAAACTATTTTTGACAACTTCTTGATAAATATTGAAACTAATAAAAGTTTGCCAGAAAATGTGGATATTTTTCTCAAATTGTATTACTGATTATTTTCATCTATGTCAATATCATTCATTATTAATGATTTATGTTGATAAAATCTTCCATATTTTATTTAATGATTTATTCTTGACTATGGATGTGCGATTTTTATACCATTCATGGTTTGTGGTTAAAATATTGACATTTTATATGCAGGTTTTAATACGAATGTTTAGATTATTTTTCAACCCTTTCATATGAAGAATACATTGGACTTAGTAAGTGGTGGATGGATCATGTTAAAGTTCCTATATGCATCGGTATGTCTCTTGATACAAACAAGTTTCTTGCCATAAGGACTTGAAAAAATCTTTATCTGTAGTCTTGGCACGAGGCCTTGAATATGTTGTTATGATGCATGGAACTATGCATTCCATCATTATGAAATTATCTATTGAAATTAAAATTGTTTATTATACTAGTAGAATATCCATGTGAATAATTAAATTACATTACTTGATTTATCTTTTCCATTTTATGCTGAAGTTTACGTTTAAAATTTATGTGTTTTAGTCTTATACATTTCCTTAAATGTTTATGTTTTCTTATGATAGTTTCTTCTATATTGTTATCCTTACTGAACATCTTAGCTCACCCCTTTCTTATGTTTTATTTTTTCCAGGATATGAAGAAGTGTATTATGGTTGTCCTGTAAAAATAGGCTAAGGGATATGAGTGTGTTCAAAGGAGACACAATGTTGTAGTTTTTCCATTTCATAATGTAATGCCAATATTTATGTATGTATCTAGTACCTCTAGGGATACTAAACTAATCGGTCTTTCGAGACATGATTTTTTTATCATTCCAATATTAAGTAATAATGTATAGACTATATAAAACTAAGGTCGGGGCATTACAGTTGGTATCAAAGAATCTTTAGTACAAACCATGGAAGCAATATTTTGAAAAAAAAATCTTATTAGGAAACACTACCCTAAGATAGACTTTGAGGATTAGTATAGATAAAAATCCAAAACTTTTGTTAATGTAAATATTATCTGGGTTTTCCAAGAAATAAATCCTTGTCTAGATACAAGCATGTAGAGGCATCTCTGGCATAGATGTACCTTAGGGTAAAATCTGAAAACACCGCTTTGAGGTAGACTCGAATGGGAACTGGTGCACGACAATGGTCATTGTTTCACCTTTGGTTATGACACTCCCATGGGATATGCTTTGTATAATTCACATTTTCATTACAAACTGATTTGAAAGATTTTAATATAATATGAGAATAATTTAACCTTTATTAATCCTAAGGTGTTTTAGATTTTAAATAAGGTGTCATGATATTCTAGAAATGAATTTATGATTATTCCTACTCACACTATGCTTTTTGGTTTTAGTTAATGGATTGATTCCATGGAAGTCATCATAACGTTATCATGATGTACAAGGTGTGAATGATGTTGGAAATGAGAAATGAAATGGAATGTTGATAGGTGAAAAAGATATTGTGTTCATACCAAATCAATTTTTCAAAAATATGATCAACAACATATACATTAACAAACTACCGAACTCAACAAAGAAGAGAAAAGCGAAGAATGATAAGAGCTCCAGCAGTGCAGACCATGGAGAAGAGAACTCTTGATTTCCATCACGTAGGAAATGTGGAAGGATACACCCTAGAAAGTTTCTCAATTGAATAAATAAAATTATTTATGTGTGGGAAATAAGGACATAAAGTAAATAATTGTCGAGGGAAAATGAAGAGTAATATGGAGGAAAATAAAAATGATCCTAAGACTCCGTTTACAGTCATTTTACGTAAATGTAGGGGAACTGGTAATTACCCCAGTCAATTTTCCTATTCTATAGGATATCCTCTATGTCATGGAATAACATATGTGGAAATAAATTGATGGAGAAATTTTTAAAAGTATTAATTCTCTTTGTTGATGGGATTACATTGGAAGAGTTTTCTCTTGAATGTGTAACCCTATAGTTTGTTATGAGAAAATTATATTTGAGGAAAAATTATCTTTCCTTTTGTGGATATAGTTATAAAAAACCATTTGGGTTTATATGATCCTTGAATTTGATTCAATTACAAGTTATTACTTTTGGGAATAAAATGCAAGGTATGAGATAAAAATTTTACTAAATTATGTTATGGTTATTTTTGAAGAATTTATCTCATTTTTGGGAATGTTATAAAATTATATAGTTTCTGAAAATGGATTACACATAGACCATGTGACAACCCATCACATCAGACAAATCCACGGGAATCGAACCCACAACCAAAGTGCTACTGGGATTTATCTTCTACCACTAGACTACGTGACATCCTGGTTAGTGTGACTAATTATTTTTAGTTAAATGATTTTATTGATCAATAATATGTTGATTTGTGATCATATGTTTTATCAAATTGATACCCTTTTTATAGGAAAATAATTTGGTGATTAAGTAAGAAATGTTATTTTGGAAGACGTTCGCTCGGTTGGGAACACTACATGCCTAAGTAAAATTTAATACTATGGGATTTCATTTGAAAAGTATTGGTGGATTTTTATTTTGGAAGAATGTATGTTTTTTTGGACGTATAGAGATTTGGGTTATTTATGAATAATGATTAACATGTCATAGATAATATGTTATTAGGTTAATTACTTTCAAGTATGTGACTTTAAGAGTATTCGGTGTTATTTGGAGATAAATGTTAAGATTTAATGTGGAAGAGATGTGATCAAAACCTCTTGAATTTTGGGGTTCAAAATTAGTTTGGATTATTTTTAGGAATATTAAGGACCATTTTTTTAATGTTATTTGTTGAACTTTGGGTATTTTTTGTTTAATTTTGGAGATTAAGAGTAGTAATACTTTCTATAAATTATTATCCTTTTCGGGGATCATCTGATCTTATACTAACCATTTTGTTGTTGGTTAATATCTAAAGAAAAGGGGAATATATAGTTATTCTTTTGTGGATTATGTGATTCTCTATAAGTTTATTCTAGCACTTCAGGTGTAACCAAGTCATCTTGAATACTAATCTTTTGGAGTGAAGGATGAGTTAGTGGTATAAATTAGTTAATGGATGGAACTATACTTGTAAAGTATTCTTTTTACTCTTATATGAATAAAAAATTCTTAAAATTGGGGAAATGATCATAAAACCAAAAAGGTGTTATCCTAATACATTATGTTTTTTTAACTAATGATATTTTAAATCATCCTAGATTTATGGCTTTGAGACTCTCAATTCTCCATTCACTTGTTTGTGATTGATTACCTAAAAAAATCTCGATAAGTATTTACTTTTTTTCTACAATTATAATATCCACCAATGTTCTCCAATTCTAAATCCTAATTTGGTATTGACTTTTTCATTTCCCTTTACATGTTATTAAGAATAAATATTATTAACCAAATTTCTTGATGTGGGTTTTCCACAAAGGTATCATTAAATTTTTAACCTTTCAATTCCAGGGAACAATTTTAAATTGAGAGTACATAATTTATTTAATGAGGGAATAATGTAACACCCTAACATTCTATGGTATGTTTCTCTTGAATAATACAACTACGTGCGAAGTAAGCAACACCGAGTTCTAGTGCACCATGACCTAACAATATATCCATTTAAAAAGCAGTTATGAATAATAATAACCAAAATTTAAATTATATATATATCACATATACTTTTAATATTCATCTTTTGTGTTTCTTAGGCATAATATAAGGACAAATACATTTTTTCAAATAAAAGAAGTATTTTTCAAAAAATGTAATTTTTCAACCTTTTAATGGTAAACCATTTTAAAAAAAATATTTGACACCTTTATATATTTAATTTTATGCAATTAAATTATTATTTATAATAGGGACATAAAAATTTAGTCTGGATATATTTTTGGTGTTTTTCTGAAAACTTTCATATTTTGATGAATAGTGAAAAAATACTAAATTTTAATTACAAACAATTTTTTTACTCAAAATAATTTATCATGTAAAATTATAAATTTTAAAGGTTTTTAAATATAATTATATTATATTTTTATCATTTTATCTAATTTTGGTCATTGTAGAAAATTTTACACTTTAATTAAACCTAAACACATATCAATCTTTTATTACTTTTTACTTCTCAAAATCCTGCTTTCTGGTTTTGACAACATGAATTAATTTTATATTAACTAATCCAACTTTTATGTTTTGAATTTGGTAAAATATACATTATTTTTGAGTTCTGAATATCAAAATTATCAAATGCTGAATTTTTTGTATTTTTCTTAAAACATTCAATTTCGATGAATTGTTAAAAATACTGCATAGTATATAAAAACCAAATTTTTTATTTAAATAATTATTTTTATTATTCAAATTTATTTTATATTCAAAATAGATACATAATACCTATATTATTCTAATTAAATTCATTAGATTCATTATATAATAAGATTAGATATGTAAAATTTTATTGAACTTTTAACGTCTTTTACCCACGTTTTACGCACATTTGCAAATTTGAAGGAAATGTAATTTTACCACTTCTTTGAATTGAATTCCAAAAATATGAGAGACATGAATTACATCAGTAAGTATAATGTGGTTCAATATTATGAAAATAATTTTTGGAGAATAGTAACTTTTGAAATTTTTTATCATGGTTAAAAGTAAATAGGGTAATTAAAGGTAAAAATTATTTTATAATTACTCTAACACATGTTCTAATTCTTTTGGATAAGTATTTTATGAAAAAAATAAACCTTGGGAATAAAATATTATCTTTTTGGTCCAATTTTATTAGATTAGAACATTTATAATTATTTTATTTAAAGAATAGTTAAAAGTGTTAAATTCAAAGTTTCATAAATAAACCATTTTTAATATAGGGTTATACATAAGATAAATTCTACTATAAATATTAATTATAAAGCTAAAAATATTTCCTACATAATGGTATTTTATTTTTAATTTTAATACATTATGTGATTATATTTATTTGTGACAAAATCATGATGCGGTAATTACCTTATTTGTGATAGAATAAAATAATTGGTATTATAAATATCCAAATAAATGTTAATTGAGAAGTTTTATGCATTAAAATAATTTTATGGGTTAATATGACATTTTAGGATTGATTTAAAATTTTTTTTTTGAAGTAATCAAGTTTTTCTTACTTTTACAAAAACCAAATACTAAATAGTAGCAAAATTTACATAATGATTTTTTAAAACAAATACTATATTATTAAATGATATAATATTCCTAAAAACCTAAATATTGGAAAAGTAATAATATAATATTATATATTTCATTAATTAACCACTTGGTTATCTCATGTCTTATTATAGTAAGTGTTTTAACCATTTATTATAATAATACAAGAATACCTGGTAAAAGATAAACTATTTAACTCAGAGTTAAACCTAAAAGATAAGGTTAATATGGTGACCTAAACGTTTATAAATCCTATTGTTTAAGAGTTTTTAGACCCAAAACCACCTTATATTCTAAATAAATCTTTTTGGAGCCATTATAATCCGAATATGATTTTATAATAAATTAATATTTCAAGCTTTTCCAAAAGTGAGCATCACCTCCCTTATAAAAGGGTACTTCCCCTTCTCTCCAAATCACACCTCCAAATCCACTTTTTTCAGAAACACCTACTCAAATATCCTCCCAACTACCCTCACTTCAACCTAGAGGCCTTAATTTGATCATAAAGCCATCCTATGTATCCCTTCTGATAAATTCAAAAGGAAGCACCAAATGAAAAGGTAAAACTTTCATCACCTCTTTCAAAGTTCTTTTCTTCTTCCACATACTCTTTATTTGTTGTTTCCATTCCAAAATACTAAATATTTTACCTTATATATACTTTGATGTTATTATAAATATGTTACAACCATATTCATTATTCTATCCATCTTATGAATGACAAAATCATAATACGTGCGTATGTACGGATTACCGTCTCCACGTCGTGGTGTAGTTTGTTATTCAACACCTCATGTTTAAGATGGGTGTAATAAAGAGTATAAATGATGTAAATAATAAATATAACATGTTAATTATTCATGTATATATAATATAACCACAAAATTACATACTATTTTACCATCAATATAATGGTATTTCCGCTTGTGTGTATGTACGAATTACCGTCTCCACAAACGCGATGATATTCATTCCCCATCGTAACCATTAAAGAATAAATTTAATTTTATGATTAAAAATAATGGTTTAGAACATAATATATTTCTGTATATGAAAAAAATATATCCTATCCATATCAAACATGACTTATTTAACATAACATATAAAGGAAAATGAATCAGTTAACACCCAAAACAATGATACTACAGAAATGTCATTAACAAAGCAATATTAAAATATCATATATCATATCATATTTATATATGTGGTTATTTAATAATTTAATAACAATTATTTCAACATTATATTTGAGGTTAACATACCCCCAACTAATTAAAAGTACAATTTAAGGGATTTTCATGTCACTTCTTATTCCTGTGAGATTCATGCTATATTGAAACTATTTTCATTTTTGTAGTGTATATACTACCCATGATTGTATTCTTTGTTTACTATACTTTAATTTATGGCTATTTACCTCTTAACTGTATGATACCTCTTTCATGGGATGTATTTTTTATACGTTACCAAATCGATAAGTGAATTTCTAATTTTGATTTCCACTCATTGGGTTTTACAGAAACTTCATTGATTTTTTAACTCCAAGATTATCTGTGAAATCACTATTTATTTATTTTTGTTGTAATTTTTACTCCCCTTTTTTGTGGATATACTTTTGATTCACATAATCACTCCATTGATAAATTCTCAAGTCATCAATATGAACTTGATAAGAGTAATCGTAACTCAGTTTCCATTCATTGAGTTAAACAACTAAGTCATTGGTGTTGTTTTTACAAGACTACGTGTAAATGTCCTTTTATTGGTTTACACTGAATATCCAATAATATTGAGTGTATTTATATTTTTCACACATAATTATGTCACTAATTTTTCCCTAACCTAAGAATACAGTATTTATAAGGGATTTCATCTCAATTTACATTCCATTGAGACTTCTTTGTTGTTATGCACCAATTCACTTTTATATGGTCTAAATATTGTTCTTTGACATAATATATCATGAATCTATTTATTCACATGATTTTGTACGGTTTTTATTACCTCAATTATTTGTATAAAAGCGTATGTTATTTGTTTAAGAACTCTAACTAAAATATCATTTTAAATGTTTTAAAGATTTATTCTTCTAAATCATTCTCATTATTGTCCATTTCTTAAAAATGGTTTTAAGGATTTATTTATATGGACATGAATGTTTTAACATTATAATACCTTTTAAAAGTTTCAATGTGGTATGGGACACATTGATTCAAAAATCTATTTTAATAGTTTTTTGATAAATAATAAGACTTTTTAATGTTTTAAAGAAAAAGGGGATATTTCTCTCAAATAGTTTTACTGATTATTTTCATCTATGTCAATATCCTTCATTATTCTTGATTTAAGTTGATAAAATCATACATATTGTATTGAATGAGTTATGTTTGACTATGGATTTTCTATTTTTATACCATTAATGGTCTGTGGTTAAAATATTGACATTTCTTATGCTAGTTTTAAAAAAATGTTTAGATTATGTTTCAACCTTTTCATGTGAGAAATGCATTGGACTTAGTATGTGATGGGTAGAGCCCTCTATAGCTCCTCGATGCATCGGTATGTCTCATGAGACAAACCAGGGTCTTGGAAAAAGGCCTTGACAAAATCTTTATTTTTAGTCTTGGCATGAGGCCTTCTCTATGTGGTTATGATGTTCATCATTATGCATTCTATCATTATGAAATTAGCTATTAAAATTAAAAGTTATTATTCGACTAGTAGAATATCCATGTGAATATGTAAATTGAATTATTTGATTTATCTTTTCCATATTATGTTGAAGTTTATGTTTAAAATGTGTGTGTTTTAGTCTTATACATTGCCTTAAAAGTTTTTGTTTTCTTACGATATTTTTTTCTATATTGTTATCTGTACTGAGCATCTGAGCTCACCCCTTTCTTGTGTTTTATATTTCCCAGGATATGAAGAAATATATTATGATTAACTTGTAAGAATAGGCTAATGGATATGAGAGTGTTCAATTGGGACACATTGTTGTAGTTTTTACATTTCATAATGTAATTCAAAACGTATGTATGTATCTAGTACCTCCAAGGATACTAAGATAATCGGTCTTTCGGGACTTGATGTCTTGTGATCATGCCAATGTTATGTAATAATGCACCGACTCTGGGTAACTAAGTTCAGGACGTTAAATTTGATCTTATAATCAACCTTAAACCTATAAAATAATGATTTTATCAATAACTCTTAAGATAACCTCATATTAAAACATCCTAATCTAAAAATATTTCAAGAAAATGCTCTAATACCAACTGTAAGATCCTTGAATCCACAGTCATGTATCCAGTGATAAAAAATAATATTCACATTTATGGATTTAATTCCAATGAATCTGACCAAATTTCAATAATACAAAACATAAAACATAAAATATAAATGATTGAAATATTATATACCCAATAACTATGTTGGTTTATAGTTTTAGATAATTATCAAAAACTATAACATAGTATAATCTATCTCCTTAAATGAGTAATGTTTTTCCACTACTCCCAACTTATATTAATTTTTTATCATCTCTCACATGGAACTCTTCAATATTTATATTATATAAGAACATTATTTATTAATTATATAAAATAAACATGGGAATGGTGAGATCATATTTACAGTAATGGTAAAAAGAAGAAATAAAAATTGAATAACACTAATGAGCACTAGATAGGGTTAAGGGTACATGAACGTTTTCAATGTGCACATGTATAACATAATAGAATTCATAATCATCAAAACCTAGATTATAAACATTATTAAATTGAATAAATTATTACCCAAATATTATTACTTTGATTCAAAATTCATCGGTCATGTGATAATAATCCTTTATTAAAAAAAACATTAGAATATGATACAATTATAAAGAAAAAATGTTGCTAACTATGAATGTCACACAATCATCATAGATACACCATAGAAGGATATTTACAACATTATATTTAGAGTAACATAAAATAGTTAACTTCATCTATTCTCATGATTTTCTATCTAATTATAACTCCTTCTCACTCTATTAGGAGTAACCTAAAATTGTTAGCTTCATCGTTTTACCCAATGCATTGTTGGGATATATCAAACCCATCCATCCTTGGTTTATAATGGAATGACCCACCATTTTCTTATATTGTAACCAAACATTAATCCTCCTTAAATATTTCCAAAAACATAGAATGAGATAAAAATTTATAGTCTTTCACTTTTTAACATAACAATAACCATTATTCTTTCATATCTCGATTTACCAGTGAAAAGGAAATGAGTTCCATGATAATCACTTTGAAACAATCATAATCCATATATAGAAATAATAATTATAGTATAATTAAAATATATACCCAATAAATAATATTTAACTTCAATGTTTTTTAAATTATGGAATATAAATAGCATGAATATATCATTAAATACTTTCTTGATGAAAATACATTTATGAATTTGAAAAACACTTCAAAATAATAATTTTCAAGAATATCTAGGGAAAAATTATTTTTGAATAAAAATGGAAATATTAAAAGGTATATTCAAATAAAAGTATTTATGATTGTGATAAAAATGAGGTTAAGTCATATATGATAAAATAAAAACATTCTTTTAAAAGTTTGTGAAGGAAAGTAAAAAAATGTGTCACATGAACAATGTTAAAAATATTCATTTTTAAAACCTTCATAAATGAAGTAAAAAAACAATTGTAAATGGATATAAGAAATAATTGATGTTTAAATAAGTGCATTCTTGAAAACATTTTATTAAAATTTCATATGGATGTGAAATATTCATGGTCTAAAAGAAGATACAAGATTGATATCACTTACAGACAAATTTATTTATGTGCCATTTGTAAATAGGGACATTAAACATATTAACCACATTCATGAAAATAGTAGAAGAAAATTGATCTCGGTCAAGAAAGTACTATCACATGATCACTCCCAAAGGATCTTTTGACATAGAAAATATCGAAATAAGATGAGACTGTATCATGAAAACCCTTATTGGTTTGGTAACTTTTGAATCTTAAGAATATGAAATAAATTAATTCAAATGAAAATTTGAATACCCTGAGTGTAAGGATGTCGGTGATATATAATGTAAAAGGGGATTATGTACACCTCAATAAATAATATTGGTGAATAGAATAAATATATGTCTCAATAAAGGAAAATTTTAGAAAAATAACCATTACAAATATCATATCATTGATATTAGAATTAATCACTGGATAGATTTTTAGTAAAAAATGTAAATCCACACAAAACAAGGTTAAATAAAACATAAATAAAAAAATTCATTTTTCACATAATCTTTGAATAAAATAATCAAGGAATATGTCATGTAACATAATGAAAATAAATTGAGTTAAGAAACTGATTATTGCATGCCCTGACATGGGACTTACATTATTTATCTTACAGAATAAAAAACTTTTATTAATTATATAATTCATTAATAACATTATTATTATTTATTTTTATTTTTATTTAACATACATACATTTCATAATTAATTATATAATTAATTAGGATCACATTAGGTGTTTTGAGGACATTAGATTCATAAGTCCAAAATGACTTCGTTAGGTTGACTATGGTCAAAGAAGAATCATGGTTCCAACATATCAAAACCCATTTATTATGAACAAAAATAATCATTTTTATAAATTAAATTTTTTTATTACCATCCATAAAATTCCTATATGAAAAATGAAATATGTTGTATCATGGAGGTTGTAGTCCACATATACACAATTGTAGCATTTGTATTTTTCAAAGAGCATGAAGGAAAGATGATAAGTTTTTCTATATAATTCTTGATAAATGATAATATCATTAATATAATATTCATTTTATAAATACATATATATAACCATAATTTTATGTAGTGATAGAGAATAATATACATAATCTCCCAAGGTAGTAGTCTGCCGTACTCACAAGTGATGTCTTTATTTTTAATTTAGATTATCAATAAAGAATTAAGATATTTATTTTATGATAAAATAATTTAATTTATATTATATATAGAATATTATATCAATTAAATCCATATTTTTTACTTTCTATAAGAGGTGGTGATGTAAACAAATTAAAAATATTCATGAGGCGGTAGACTTCTGTACACATGAATGGTGGTTTAATTTACCATTAAATGAAGATGAAAAATGATTAATGTTGAGAAATAAAAATAAAAACATTTAAATATATTTAATATTATTATGATCCTATATCTCAATTTTTTATTGAGTTTTGAAGGATGTGGATGAAGAAAAATAACAAAAACATTGGGTTAAAAGTTTTACATATTATTGAGAAAACTTCCACTATTTTACACCTTAGGCTCTCTAAGGTTGGTATTATACCCAACATAATACCTTTAAGACATGATGAGTGATGTTAGTAAGGTATATGGTTAAGTATTTTTTTAATAAAAAAATTGAATCATTATGTCTAGAGAGGGTTCCCTTTTATAGGTGAGGGAGTGGATACACTTAGTATTTTTTAAAATATTTAAACATTATAAAATCATATTCAGTGAAATGTGTCGCAAAAAAAATTAAATTTTATTAATAAGGTGATGAGTCTAATAATAAATCCATCCAATATGAAATATTAAAGTTTTTAGGTCATTTTAACCCATACCACTTTAGTTTAACCCCTGGTAAATAAGTTTTAACCTTACCTGTGGTAACAACTTTTTTCTATTTTAACTATCAACTAAGAAAAAAATAAATCCAAACTTATTAACTAATATAAATTATTATAGTTTAAAATATTGAATATAATTTATTAAATTAAATTCATAAAATTAGAATATTTTAATTTTGAATTATGTGCGAAAAATGTGGTCATAATTGGTTTTCCAGAAAACAAATTCTACATAAGTATAAAAAATATTTGTATGAAAATAAAGAATAAAATTTATTCAAATGAGCTTAATTAAGTTATTAGAAATATAATAAAATTAATTTGAAACCATTTTAAATAATGTGTTAATTTTCATTGTCTTGATAAGAAACCTACAATTTTCAATAAAAATTAATATTTTTCCCTATCCATTGAAAACTAAATCCTTTTATAAAATTCTAAAAAAACACTAATAAGTTTAAAATAATGATTTAAAAAATTAATTATATTTTAAAAAATTAATTAATTATTATTATTATTAAATAGAAATAGTATATATTGAAAAAGAAATACATAAACCATTTTGATAGAAAATGTATTTTTTAAATATAAAATGACATTAATAAAAGTTTATTTCTTATTTCATAAGAATTAATAAATAAATTTATATAGAGTATGAAAATTATAAATATATGTCGTAATGTGGTTATTTATATTCATTACTTAAAATTTTATAACTTACTATAATGGTCATATTTAAATCACGGTATTTTGCGGTTGTTTAACCTATGTATTACATGTCATGTTTGTTATAAAATTTAGTATTTTATTTTAAAAAATATATTAGGGTATTAAAAATAAGGAAATATTTTGGAAGTAATTTAACCATAACAGATTATGAAGTAGATTGAAAGCATGTGGTGTAGTTTTATGAGAGGCTACCCAATCTGCATTGCCCTATTCTGGCTGATTAAGAGAATTGAACTCATCAAGAATGAAGATGACTGAACCTTATCATGGAAATTTCCAATGATGTAATCCTAAAATAGATATAAGATTGGTATATTGATTAAATGCTGATACAAATTCATATGTCTATATAGACTATCCAAAAATTATAAACATGTGATCACTAAGATACCAAATATTTTCGAAAACACCAGATAGAGAATGAGACCCAAATATAATTTATTTAAAATTAACTTCACCAAAGTTGATGTTTCCAAGTTGATTTTTTTTTAAATTTATTGATGAATAATTCTAAGGATGAATGAGTTCACTAAAAGGATGTAGAATCTGAAAAATTATTCTAAAGTTGTAAGTTTTTCATTTTTTGGCTGTTTTTTATTCTATGCATATGATCAGGGATGATGGGTCCAATGTTTCCTCCCCCAAACATTGGTCTTAGCTTAAAATAAGTTCACACAACAAATTCTTCCCAAAATGATTCCAATGAATTTCTGTGTGCAGATAATTGTAACCCAATCTAATGAAAACTCCAAACCTCATGACTTATTTAACCAATAATTCTCCATTCCCCAACCATACATCCTCTAACGGTTCCAATTAAAACTACACTCGATACTAGTAGCTCCCATATATTAAGAACTAACATATAATGACAAGGCTTTATCCCATTCTTAAACAAGTACAGGCTCATTCAAGTGGTAAAGACCAATAATTGGGTCGTATGCACCCAATCATACATTCCTTCTCCACATTCATCATCCAGTTGTAAACTATGATCCCTCCATGAGGTACTAATAAATATATTACTCTAATAAATAATATTTGATAACTTCCCATTATTAAAATCATAGTATGATGACTCAATTATCAAAGCACATAATCCTCACTCAAGGTCATTTTTCAACCTTCACTCTATCATAATCACATGAATTTAGTACTATCCACAAATTGAATATGGTAAAATGAATTTTAATCCAAATGAGTCTGTATGGGATATTGAAGGAAAATTCTAACCACCCCTGGTCTACGAAATCCAAAAAAAATGTGTATTCGAAGATATTTTGAGATGACTAGTCTCAAGTGTATGATCTTCCAAAATCCAAATATCAACACAAGCCCAAGACTATTTAACTTAGACCCACTAAATTTTCACGTATTCTTCCATTACTAGACAAGAACATGCATCACCCACTTCATGTATGAATGTTAGGAAAAGAGTAATTGCCACACTTTCTAAGACACACCATATCCTTTCATGCTATAAATCTTATCAAAGGAATATGAAATTGATCATGGGATGAAATGTTACAATTTTAAGATTCAACTAATAATAATCTCATTAATCATCTAATGTACATGGAATATATATGTATAAATTAAAATGGGCTTCAAATTTTATGAATAATTCATAATTGTAGGGTAATTATCTCATGATAATCATGTGGAAGTAAAAAATGTATATTGAAGAACTCCAAGCATTTTTTTAAAATATTTAACTATTCACTTGAAGAGGGCACTTCTTCTACCATAACATGATCATGTTTCTAATGTTGTTCTCATTTAATTTAATTTATATTTATTTTATTCTATTCATTCATTGATTATTAGGAAAATATTGGTGGATCCTATAAGAAATTTCACATTCTTTTGTTGAATTATTTTTTTTAATGACAATTTTTTGTCTACTCAATCATTTGTATGTGTATAGATGTGTATATTATAAGAGATTTCCATGTTTCTCAACATTTAAATAATTCTTTCCTTTTTAACTGGTTTCAAACATATTCCTCTTTGGAATTATTCACTACTTATGATAGCTAGCAGTAAAATGGATCAAGAGTGATTCATGGTATCTAATCACTTGGTTGGGTGAGGACAGAGAATAAACTTATTATTGAATCCACTTATTCCAAACCGAAATTGTTTTCATAGTCTAATTAAGGATATTTCAATTAATTATATAGTAAAATAGGAGAGAAATTTATTGATGATTCATGGGTAAGTGAGAAGAGTAATCCAATTTTAACCACTATATTCTTAACTGATATAAAAAACAATCTATTTTATTCACTGTTTCCAAATTCAAACTAATTAAAAAGATAAAAAACATCTATAATATTATATTCTCTAGATAAAACCAAAGTCCCACAAATACTTCATTTCACCTCACTTCAAAATTTGTGATTTTGTGACTTTGTGATAGGTCGCACATCACATGTCATGGATTATGGAGATACATCAGTCGTGATATCAGGGATATTAAATATAGAAACACTAAATGAAAATTTTAATTATACATATTTACAATTATTCTATACTATATTATTTCTATTTTTATAATCTTATGTATTGATAAAAATAAGGGAACACCTTGATCTCGGAAAAAAACCAAAATTTTTATTGTTTATAAATATGGAAATAGTTTTCTATTCATAGTTGAAACAATTGTGTTCACTTAAAAAAATAGATGATTGTCCCTATATCCTTGAGTTTTTTTTTATTTTAAAGTATAAAAACATATTATATAGAAAATATATAGATAAAAATTTAAATATTTATGGGGTATAAAAAATATCAATATGATATTCTGGGGTATGTATATGTTTAGAGAAATTCCATGTAGTAATATATGAAAAAACTAAACTAGGAATTAAGGAAGGAGTTAAGAGTTATATTTGACTCTTAATATATGGGTGATATCACTTGTGAAGATAAGGTATATAATAAAAAGTGGATTTTTATACATAATAGAGTATATTAGGTCCATAAGTAAGGAGGAACTACATTTCCGTAGTTGGTTTTCTGTGGAATAAGAAATATGATAAATAGAGGAGATTGAGAATTATGTTATAAAAATGGTCCCTAAAATAAGAGAGAGAACACATAAAATACACATGTAAAATATAGAGAAATATTAGATCCTTCATATATTGAAATATCTAGTTCCTTTATAAATAAAAGTAGAATCTCTTTTTCTATCAAACTAATCTAGGAGATACTAAAGCTCCATAGATGGAGAGAATAATAAGGGTTATCGGTTCTATATTCGATTTTAGAAGAGGAACTAATTCATAATATAATTATAGTGCATGGAATTCACATTATTGACTGAATATTTATTTTTTAATTTAAGGGAGATAATAAATTATGTTCATTTTGTGTGAATATCAATGTGAATTCATCTGAAATTAGAGATGAAACCAGTCCATGCATATGATGAAGATAACGTAGATACCCTCATGTATATAAATTGATTTCATTCCTCACTTGAGTAGAGCACATGAATAATGAATATTCATTTTCCCTGGGATCAATTATGAGCCCTTATTGATGCCTTTGTAATACCCCTATAAAATATTATTACATTTTGGTACACCAACATATCAATGTTTTTTTCTCCTTCGAATAGCCCATTTGGGTAAAACAAGTAAATTCTAGTGTCCCTAAATTTGTAACTTCTATATATGTGCATGTTTAGTAATATGGAATTATTCAAATGAAAAAATAGGTTGAATGTTTGTTCCTTATAACATATATGAAATATCCTATGTGTAAAAGATTTATATAGATAATAAAAAGTGAAAATCAGAAGACACTCTAATCCCCCCACTCATGGTCTCTAGTTACAACATATGTGGAACAACTTTTTTATAATTGGATGATATTATAGATTCACCAGTAGTTATACTAAATTTTATCAAGAAACCTAGTTCCCTATATGAGTAGATGTTGAGGATATCATTTGAGTATTCTAGATTAGTATTTTGAAAATATTGTGTAGATATATTTACTATAATGGGATATGGAGGCTAAATACTGTGCTTGTAAACATTTAGTTGGGATAGTGAAGAAAGAAAACTATGTGGTTAATCAAAAGTTTATAGATTATAAACTAGTGATATTTATATAATATATCCCATTTGTTAGCATTCAATATTGGTTATATTTATTATGAAATATTTATTCAACCACTAGTATTAATGATGTTTTTAAATAGTCTTTCTCATATAGAAGGGAAATAAATCCAAGGCTACATCTTATGAAGGTAGTCTTATGTTTGAAGAATTAAGAGCCAAGGGAATAGATTATTTAATAACTAATGAATGTAGAGATTAGGATTCCACCTTATAGGTTTTTAATTTTTGTGGAATAATTACAGGAATTAGATGATCTCTAATCATAAATATAAATGGAAAAAGAATAAAAATTATCATTGATGTGAAAGATTTTCTGATGAGGAAATGGAATAAATCTAGAGGGCATAAGGATTATTCATTTATCCCAAATGGAAACCATAATAGTTGAGAAGTCCATTATCTCTATGGTACATCACTGAACAAATAATGGAGAAATTGATATGAAGGATAATAGAGATGAATTCTAAAATAAATTTGTAGAAGACATTGTTTCCTTGTCTGTTCATAATTCAAAATAACCTAAATTGGATAAATTATAGGTCTCTTTAATAAATAACCTTTAATATTTTATGAAATATTGGATAACCATTACCTATATAAATATGGGTCAATGGACATATTCCCTTCACACTTATTGTATAAAATGAATGATATTTATAGAATTTTTGGTAAGGCTTTGGGTGAGGAACTCCATAGGGCCAACTGCTTTGATATCAAGGTAGCTCAAAAAGAGGAACTATAAAAATTGGTTAAGGGAACCATAGGGTTTGGATGAATAAATAAACCTATAATTGTTCTAATATTTGGATATTTATATATTATAGGTGAATAATAATCATTTTTCTCTTGATGAATATCATCAAATTTAAAACTTCATCTTTAGATACATTAACGGCATTGTATGACTCTATAAAAACGTTGATGTCAAAAATTTATCCTATAAATATAGACTTCAATATTCTAAATTGATAAATTATGATGACCTTTAAAGTTATTTATGTGATTTGCTTAGTGGATCCCCTTTTCTGACGTTGAATATTTTTTATTTTTTATTTTTTAGCTAGAAAGTTGAATAACTATTTTTTTATTTCTTTTCATAGATGATTTTTGTCGGTTTTGACTAAAAACATAGAAGTGTGTTTTTTAGAAATAAAAATATTCAATCGGATGATTCATAATAATAACTATGAATAATATTTTCCATGCAATGTGGTATTTGGATTTATAATCATTCCCCTTTGTTTCATTAAGATTCTAAAAACTGAAAAACTATCCTTATTTAATATAAAATATTATTTAATTGATTTTGGTTTCACATTATTCTCTAATATACTCAATTTAAATATACTATTAACATCCATAATAATTCATATGTTCTATTTAAATCATATATTGAGTAAAATATCATTTTCAGAAAGATATTATTGTATTTTGGTCTTTTCTTCTAGTAGATAAGTGGTCACCTTTATCATCAACTTCATATACTTGTTTAATCACAAAAATGTTATAATTGGATTATAGTGGAATTAAATTTAATTCCTTTTGAACTATATGTTTCTATTAAAATATCACCTAGACCATTCATGGATCTAGTAGTATCGGCCTCTTTAAAAAGAATACACTATTTATGTAAGTGAAATTTTGTGGTTTTTAAAATGATTTCTCAAAATCTATAATTTTTTCACCTTTATTATTTATCACAATTATATATGTTATAAAATTTATTTCACATGGTTTCATTTATTTATGTTGTAAAATTTATTTCACATAGTATTTCATTTTTTCATCAGATGACCTTCAAATAAATATCATCGGTAAGTTCCTCATATCGAATTAATTGTCTTCAAATTAGATTCAAGTTCAATTTCATATTCTTATGGGATAGTTCCTCTATATATTTTATTAAAATATCTTCCATGAATTAATAATTCATGTATATTCGATCAAAGTTATTTGTAATAATTAATAATTATATTTTTTCTAATCTAAAAATCATTTCCTTTAGACACTATAATTATTTTAGAGTTTACATATGTTCCCATTTTTTATGCAATAATAAATTATATAAATACTCATATTTTAGAAACAAATATATTTGATTCAATATCGTGATTAAAATATAATGTGTAAACTTTGACTCTCGTACCCATTATTATTGGCAGAATCCCAAGTGAGAGACACCATAAGAATGGGGTTGAAATAGATTATAAACCTGTTTCCCAAATTATTTCATTTTTAATATGGTTATGTCTTCTCACAAAATGGGATATTAACATCATTTAGAAGAATAAATAATTTATCTTCCTTTAAAAAAAATTATTCTTAACCATTATACTCTCTGTTAATATCAAGAAAAGATAAAACATGAATATTCAAGGAATATTATTTATACTAGATTCACCTCCTAGGGTGGCTATGTTAATATAATGTGGGTGAGAGCCCAAATTTTCTCACTTGAATACTAATCTCACTAACAATTATAGGGTATTAGTATGATAATTATATATATGGATCATTATTTTTGAAATTTAGGCTCACTACTTATATGAGATGTGGCTCAATACTCTATTATAATTATTTTACAAAGATAAAAACAATAAGAAAATCAACCTACAGAATGATGCATCAGTGTACCTGAATTTTCCCATTAATTTCTTCTTCATCTTGTGAGTTCACTGGCTCTTTAAGAAGTTTATTATCCTATTTCTTACAATTATTTGTATTTTTTTATCTTTTTAGATAGTTGTATTATATTAATAGGATAATTAATATATGTTCTTGGTTCATTATGAATATTTATTCAAAAATTATAAATTATTGGATCGTTTTTGTTTTTTGGGTCAAAACCATACCCATAAGTATTGGAAGAATTAATATAAAAAATGTATGTCATAAGATATTTCCTACAAGAGGTTTAGAAAAATAGAATAAAATATGAATAATATATGTTCTAAATTTACAAATTTTCATTCAAAAAATTACTGATGATAATCTTTTAAAAGGATTCCAAATAATTCAATATTCATAATAATTAAATGATTAAATTAATCACCAAAAACTTTTTTTAAAAAAAATCCTTTCAATCAAGGTGTGTCAATGCCTCATCTCACTAAATGATTAAAATAATTAAGAGATATTTGGATTTGGATTTTACAAATAAAATACTTTCATCTCTAGTTTGTAATCTTATATATACACACCTCAGGATACTGTAAAGGTTGACTAATACCATTAATTTCATATATTATCTTAATAAAGATCTTATTACATAGTATGTACATTTATGATTTATTCCAAGCTAAAAAAATATTCAACAAATATTACATGAAAAAATTCAATATAAAAGGGTCATTTTAATGTTCTTCCATAAAATTATATAGTGTAAACTATATGATAACATATTTGTAAGATGAAATATAACTTTATGGGATATCTAATGTCCAACAATACATTATGTCACGACCCATCTGCTAGGGCTCATGCCGTGACTACCTCAAGCCCGCCTTCCATTCTCCAGGAGCTGGCAACTAGAACCAAAAGGCGTATTCCCTAAAACTGGGAAGTCAGTTCCTTTATAAGCTTTAAAATCACACAAATAAGCACAAAGCAGGATACAAGCACAATGTAAAACTATATAGTAATCAGGGTGTGTACAGAAAGAAAAAGGGGCCAGAATACAAGACCAACTGTAAAGTACAAGAAAACTAGGAAGTACAAGTAAAATGGAAGAGCCTCTGTGAACACCCTCCAAGGATCCTACCTAAAGGGTAGGTACATATTTCAAATGGTTTTCACTACGGTACGCCTTGTTTAATGTCCACCTCCGAGCTACCTCCAATCCTAGTACCCTCAGCCTCGATCAATCCTTTCGGTCATCTACACCAAACACAACAAGGTGTGGGTGTAGCCCATGTAGGGGTGAGTATAACGATACTCAGTAGGGACCTCGATACCCTTGAAGGTCTCACAAAATCCACAAAGTATAAATCAAAAAGTATGAAAAAAACTGACTACCCTACTTAGGTAAATGCAAAAACATATACCTAAGTTGTCGAACAAACCCATCTAAATCACGAGGAAACACAAGTCGCAACTCAAAATCCCAAACCTCTATATTAGCGTGAAGGAAAGAATACCACTAATGTAACACCACGAAGGTAAGTACCACAATGTTAAAGCCACACAGAATAATACCACCTAGGTATCACCACGAACATAAGTACCACAAAGGTAATGTCACACAGAACAATACCACAAAGGTATCACCATGAAGGTATTCATCACAAAGTTACGCCACATAGATGATTACCACATAGTTAAAGACTCAGATCACATCAAGTATAACATAGGTATGGATGTAAAGATGATTATATGTAACTACTGAGTCATATTACTCTGTTAAGAGGCAGACTCATGTAGGATCCTAAATCTTCAAACCCATGTAGGATCATAGTACATCAGACCCACGTAGGATCCAAGAGTAACCCCACATGGATTCCTAGAGCGGATCCAAGCAGTATACTAAAACAAAAACTCACATAGGATCCCAAAGCACAAAACCACATAAGATTCTAAAGCACAGACCCACATAGGATCCCTTTCTCATCTTACATCCATCTATAGGGTTCCCGCACTAAGCTCACTTGATACTGGTAGGGTCTGCTCCTCAAGCCATAGTTTGATAATCCACATTCAATTAAGTCTCACAAAGATGTATCCCAAAGGACCACCACGCAATATGGGTCTAAACCCAAAAAAATGATGCGTCAATCGGACGCTCGGCCTGTATGTTATTGGCCTTTTAGTCCTGAGGACCCAGTTGGATTTGTGTTTGATCAAACCCAGATGTACCCCAACATTTTCTAAAACTAAAATGCGGCATACCAAAAGGAACGCCTCGATCCTTGGATCCTAGAACCACAAATAGTTAGTAAAATAGATGCACCTAGCTCATGTTATGGACGAAATAGTGGAAAAGGGTCGAAGCTGGTACAGAGCCGGCCAGACCCGGTTAGACCGACCTGGCCCGACTCGGCATGGGCTGACCTTGGTCCGGCCTTGGGATTGACATATCCCGCTGGGTCCGGCCTGGCCCGCCGGTGCGGTGAGGCCCACTAGCCTGCGTGGGCCCTCTAGGTGTCCCCCTAGTGGGGTGCTCCCTAGCTGCCACCCAAGGGGGAGTTTCCCCTTGGGTACCTCGAACGACTGGGCTGTTTGGGTTGGGTAGCCGACCGGCCGGTGCCACGTGGTGCCGAAAGCTAAAACGTGGGACCTGGGGTCCCGCTTGGCTCCTCGGCTGGCTGGACGGCCATCCCACTCATGTGGCTCGGTCGCGTGTCGTGCCACCACCGACAGCCGACAGCGATTCTTCCACCCTCCTTCGTCGTCGTGGCCTCGTGTCACGGCTCCTAAAAGCCTAGTGGCGCGGTCACGTGCCGCCTCCCACTTCGTGCGGTCGGCTGTCGCCCTAGCTTCACCACGTACGATGGGTGGTGGCCCTTCTTCGGCGGTGCAGTTGTTCCACCAACATCGTCACATCCGACCGGAGTGCCGAACACCTTTCTCGAGCCCCACCAATGCCCGTCACCAGCACGGGTTGCCAACGACATTACTCGGGTCACTAGGCGCGCCCTAGTGGCATGTTCTTCATTCCAAAAACTCCTGCACTCGACTCAAAACATCACCATATATTCAATACCATCTTAAACCTCAAATGTTGTGAATAGGTTGGGCCGTGTTCATTTATATTTCACTCTCTGTGTTAGAACGGTATCAAGCGGCTTTATTGTTTTCTAAATCAATATGATTGACAAGAACATGGTAAGGGGTATTCAAAACAACATTCCCTACCTTTATTTCTAATTTATGGTGTCACGAGATGAAGTCGGTGAAGGCGAAGAAAATATGGACATCGGTTCATTTTCATTGAAGACGTTCCTCATTGGGGATCCTTCAATGGAGTTCTTCATTAGAGAAAGTCTTTTCATTGGATATATTGTTTCTTCACAATTCTCTGAAGCTCTCTTTTTCCCACAAATCATCCAACCAAGAGGTGAAATTCCAAAAAAAAGTTAATTTAATTAATACAATTAATGTTGGCACATTAATTAATTTGATGTTGGCACAATTAATGGGAAAATAACCCAAGAGTCACCTCCCTCATTAAAGAGGGAGTTCAAGGATCGGGTGGTCCCCACCACAAAATTCAATTTGAGAGGATTGAATTTCAAAAATAAAATAAAGTTATTTTATTTTATTTTCTCCCAGAAAAATCACAAAATCTAACATTCACCCTCAACCTATTGTGGTCGAGATGAAGGTCTCCTTCACCGAATATCGACACTACGAGCTCAACGGTGTCCTCATATTTTAATTTTGAGCACTGATTCATAAGTTACAAAAACCCACCCGATCATTTACTAAACGTACCTGAAAAAAATTTATAAATTCATTTCGGGCACTCCGGGCCTCGGAATCACTCACTGTCAAAATTAACGGACTCAAAATATTCCCATATAATTAAAAAAATTACGTGGAATTTTTGGGTCTTTTCACATTAACCGTTAACACATGTTTTGATTTATCTTATTGCATGTGTATCATTATAATTGATAGACCTATATCAGTCCAAGTGTGGTGTACAAAACACCAACATCACATGTCATAATATTACCATATCGTAGCAGGTGATATAGTCCATTAGTGAAAACATAGACATCAATATTCCACTTATACTAGATTCTCCTAAACGAAATCCATATTTCTCACTATGTCATATCATATGTAGAATCTTGTGAATCCATATACAAAAAAAATAAATATTTTCCAAAATATTATTTATGTTAAAATTTAAAATAACTCTCTTAAGTATTTCTTAACACTCTTAAATAAAAACAATACACATTTATGAATCATTTTTTCTGAACTTTAGGGCCTTTTTGGAACTGGAAATTATTATAAATTTTCAATTCATAATCATAAGAAAAGTGATACCTATTTATATTAATTAGTTATATATATGAAATAAAGGGATTTTTTTAATATCCATAAAACATTTTTGTCTATATAAAATAATACTCTAGGTATATATCATGTCGCGACCCAACCCACCGATTTCGGACTCATGACTACCTCGAGCCCACCTCCAATAGGTTAGGGGTTGGCGACCGACACTGAGTATGCATATCCCATAAATGGTAGTCATTAGCCGAAACTGAATGGATACATGAACACATATCCAATCCCACACAATGATTAAATACAAAACAATATAAATAATGCATGAATATATCTATAATCCTATAACAGAGTACAACAGTGAAGTACTGAAAGCGGAAAAGGGTCCAAATAAAAGCCCATCCAAAACATATATAGAGTCCAACATTCTCTAAGGGATAGGACTATGAAAAAAGGAAATATCTCGGTAAAACTCATCAGTATGTAAAGCATCTATGGTCCACCTACTTCATATCCTCCCATGACACTGTCTAAAGGGTTATCATCTTCATTATACATGACACATGCATGCAAAGCTGATGCATAGGGGAGTATAAAAATACTTAGTTGGACACCCTGAAATAACTAACCACGAAGCCCCATGATATTCATATCAATACGAGATATAAAAATCAATGTATAACATAAACACCCATATATACATAGTAAATAAACCATTCCACGATGTGGTCATAACCAACTTCCAGCCACATGATTCTGCTTGAAGCAATTATCATTCTGGGAGAATGCACTCCATGATCCATGATATCATTAGAGACACTCAACGAAGAGGTCAAGATTATTAGTCCCCATCCATGAAATCTTACTAGTCAAAGAGGATCCTAATACTTAGATAAGGGTAACTCCCAACATTGTTGGGGGACACCACAAATACAACATGTATTAACCCACTATGTAGGGGATCATATATCAATGATACCTCCAAGACTACCGATATTTCCTAGTAAATGGAGGATTAATTACCTACATAAGGAGGTCACACAAATCCCATAAACTCCAATTAGGGAACAAAGGATGATATATGATTGAACTCTAGTCTCACGGGGGGACACTACAACTCAAACCGAGAATATATCTCTAGAGTGGGTCACAATCCTATGATGTGGATATAATTCCACATTTTACCCTTGAGGGAATATACCAAGGGAACATTATCAACCTATAATGGTCCAAACTAAGGATAAAATTGCTACAAACACTATTGAAGGGGGTAAATGGTGTGTACAAGGGATACAAGACATTTTCATGTATCCCCAAGTCTTTATGTGTAGAAAAGACTCACACGATATGTAAGTATCCACATAAATGGCATGTAGAAGGAGTAAATGTTGTATAAAGACACACTTTACCATGACTATGTAACCTATCCATGTCTATTTATAGTTTCCCTGTTTGTAAACCAGCTCATGTACACTTGGTCATGTTCGTATCAAAGTACACGGTGTCCCACTAGCCGTGTACTTCTTTCCTTTGTCCATGTTCTTTCATAAGTACATCCTAAGCTAGTCGAGAATGTCCACATGTTGTGGGGTATGGGTCACATGTTGTGTGATCCTTATCATTATCCTAAAACCCTGGTTGTTGCTGAATAGGACTCACATAGTGTGTAATCCATATTTTCATGCCATGTTGCTCAACATTTTCGAAATCTAGAGGATTCTCCTCTATTCTTCCTCATGCACCAATTCTACATTGATTTTAACTAAAAATCACTCCATAGATCAAATATATATCTAGATCGATCCCATATATCACGTTCTCTCTATAATCTATCCACCGAAACAGATTATAAACATACCCCAAAGTTAGATTTTTTGTGCACCACCTATAAAGATGAAGAACCAGAAATCCAATATTTTTCTCCCTCGATCAAACAACTATCATCAATGATTATAAAAATGTATCCAATATCGCATGATATACCCATGGTTTTGATCCATTACAACAAAAAATGGTTTTCCCCTGATCAGAAACGTAGTATTGATCAAACCATTAGAGAAAATAAATTCCAACGATGATCAAATGATGAAATGGTGGAGAAATACATAATCCAAAAAATATGAGAAATAAACCTTGGTTGTTTTTTTTCCATGATTCATTGTTGTATAATAAGACGAAATAATATGAATAAATCACAAAAAATAATTATATAGTTCCATAAATTTAATTCTACCGATATGCTTGTGTCAATTATATTCTATTAATTGATCTGCATTGATCTAGGATTAATAAATGGGATCGAAATGACAAAAAGAAACAGCCAACCTTGTGTCTGGATCTATCTATGATGAATAATAGTTGAATTTCCATCATTGATGACATCCACAAACTGCATTGGTGAAATAATCCACAATATGAACTCAATCAGTCTTTGTTCACCATGAACACTCTCTTAAAATGGATTCTAGGTCTCCAAGGTTTATTGGACAAATCTGAGATAAAATTCATATCCATATATTTAAAGAGGAATCAGATCACTATGTTATAAAAAACAAGTAAATTCTTTATACTAATTTATTTTGATAATTTTGTGTCAGTGAAAACATTTTCGCAAACGTCCCACACTAAAAAGATTATATAACACCTAGTGTAAAAATCACATTTTAAAAACAATGGTATCCTCATATTTATGACCAGGTCCTCATTCGAGAGTTTTTCCACTATTTTAAGAATACTAAATGATCATGCAATTTACTATATTTAATATATTTCTAAGATTTATTTCAGGCACACCAGGCCTCATAAAATCATGTCGTTCTAGTACCTAGTCTAAAAAATTATCCATATAATATCCAAAAATAATGCATGGAAAATATGAGTTGTTACATTCTCCCCAACGTTAGTCCTTTTATCTTAAAAAGAGAAAAAACTACTCAAAATGGGGGTTATGGGATTGCCTCTGGGACTCCCTCTCCCAATTTCTCTCCTAAAGATTCTCATACTGCCACCAAAAACAAACAAGGGGAATTGATCACCCTTAAATGATCCTCTCCTGCTGACGCTCAATCCCCATTGCATACTCTATAAATTTATACCCATCCTCGATGTCCAGCTCACTCCAGTCGATAACATGTGATTGGTATTTCATTCACTTACTTATTTGTGACCTGTGGAAGATGTATTTTACCCATTCCAACTATGTATATAGATCTACGTGGAACCCCACCTCTCCAACACAATGTATTATACGTATGGGACTGATGAATCTCAAAGATAAATTTCCACCACAACCAAATCTCATCGATCCATTTAGAAGTGAGACACTCATTAACAAATGCTCTCCTTCCTCGAACTCCATATCCATCTATCGTCAATTCACATAAGACTTCTGATATCTCTTTTTAGACCACATCCACTCTTGGATTATTTGGACCTTCTCATTAGTATCTCTCACCAACTCCAAGACCATGTGTACCGACTCTCCTGGATCTATCCAACAATGTGGTGACCTACAGGATTGCTCATAAAAACCTCAAATAGTATCATACCAGTGGTGAATGGTAGTTTTTATTGTATGAAAAATCAACAAAGGGTGGGTGATCCTCCCAAATATGTCCAAAATTCATCATTAAATATTGTAGCATGTCCTCCATTACCTAGATGGTCTACTCTATGTGGCCATCAATCTAGGGGTGAAATGTTGTGCTCCAGCATAACTGAGTCCCAAAGGCCTCCTAAAATATATTCTGTAACTAAGTTGGAAAGTAAGTATCATGGTCAGGGAAGATATTCTGGGGATCCCCATAGGGTATTACTATCTCATGCATGTAGAACCACCCTAAGATCTATACTGAACTCTACTACCAAATTGATAGGAAGTGGGATGACTTCGTGAGTTGGTCTATGATCACATAGATAACATCATGTCCCCTGGGTATGTGTAGTAATCCCATTACAAAGTCCATATATATTTAATACCACTTCTACTCTAGCACTTCTAGGGGTTGATCTAAACCCACTAGAACTTGGTGCTCAACATTCACCTAATAAAAAGTGAGGCATTAAGAGAAAAACTCTGCAACTCCCTTATTTATACTTGAACACATAAACTGATGTCAGTTATCCTTATACATTTTTTCACACCTATATGTATCGCTAATGGGGATTTATGAAATTTTTGGAACAACTCCTTTTCCGACATCAAATGTACAATTTTCCATCCTCTAAAAAGGATATTCTTCTCCCTAACTTTAGAATATCAATCAAGAGAATGTACAGAAGATATCTGAGTACGTAAGGTCTCATAGTCTGTAACTCCTCATTGAGCATCCCAGAAACATTATAAAAGAGGAGGGGTAAAATCATCAATTGAATATATGAATCTATAACCTTTTCTATGGAGGAAAACTATAATGAGGACAACTACTCTGATAGCCTATCCCACAACTGAGAGAAAGATATCCGACTAATAGAATCTTTCACCATGTTCAATTTCCCTAGAGTATAGGAAATCTTGAATTCACAGTCCTGGAGGAACTCTTGACATATCCTCTATCTTAAGTTAAGATCCTTATGTCATAAGGTATACATTTTAATCTTTTGGTCAGAGTAAATAATAAACCACTCTCCCATCAGGTAGTGTCACCGCATCTTCAATGAGAAGGCTATCGATGCTAACTCAAGATCATGGGTCACGTAGTTCCTCTCATATGGTATCAACTAGCATGAAACAAAGGAAATATCCTCCTAACTCTTCATTAGAATACAACCAAGTACACTCCCTAATGAATTTCAAAACACTACGTATGTGAAACCCTCCTCTAACAATCTCAAGATGGTAGCACTATTCAACCTCTGTTTCTACTCCTAAAAGAACATTTGGAACCTTTTCACCAAAATGAAAGGATTCCCCTTTTGAGTCAAATATGTCATGGGGTTTTACACTGTTGAGAATTTGGGTAAAATCCTCCAACAGTACCCTGACAACCGAAGAAAACTCCACATCGTGGTAACACTATTGGGTGGATCCCTTGTAATCACTGCCTCAACCTTTTCTAGATCCACTACCACACTAGGCCCGATGATTATGTGTCCCAAAAATTGGACTTCTTGAATCCAGAACTGACACTTTGAGAGTTTTGGATAAATCTGGGGCTCTCATAGTGTGTCAAGGACCATCCATATGTGTCTCATGATCTACTACTCAGATTTCGAATACACAAGGATTTTCTTGATGAAGAATACAAAAAACTAGTCTAATAAGGGTGGAATTTTTTGATTCATGAGTCCCATGAACACTAATTGGGAATTCATCACACCAAATGACATCACCATGTACATATAGTGACCATATAAACACATTAATAACACCTTAGGTTTATCCTTATCCCGTACTCACAACTACTGATATCATGATCTGAAGATGATATTTGAGAACCATCGCTCCCCTGTCAACAGATCAAAGAGATCATCGATCATCTATATTAGATACTTATTGTAATGAACCAAAATATACTACCATCAAACCTGGGACCCAACTTGATTCATCACATACTCAAAGGAAGTTCTTGATCCCCATAGGCTGGTTCCAAGCACCCGGGTATCAAAAAACAAACCAGAGGGAATGATTTCTCTCAACCTTAAAAAAACACATGGCAAATATACACAAAAAGTGAGAACGAAAAATTTAAAGATCATAATATATATTACATGACATTATGAAAACAAAAAAAACAAAATAACTGTAAATATATCCAAAACACCAAGATACTATTCTAAATACAAAGACCAAAACCAAACTACTCTTACATGTGATGGCATTGAAAAACTCCCATCATCTCACCACTACCTACCCAACTCAGCTAACAATAAACCGCACCACCTCACTGCAATTCCATTCCTTTCCCTATATTAGAATACATATATATTTTCTCACACCATTTAAGAGGTGTGCAGGGTGTGAGCTAAAAGGCTCAATAGGTTCCCACACAAGTGTTACATGACAAGTCTCTATATTAAAATTCTTATATTCTCATTTTACATAAAACATGGCATTATAAGAAGTAAATATATTTTATTGAACACATTGTAAACATTTCCCCTTTATCATAGTTCTAAAACAAAATCGTGTATATTAATTGAAAATCACTTTTTAAATTATCATTCATTCATAATAACAAACATGTATATAAAGGCTAAAATATAAATCTATGAAATAAGAAACATAATCACAAGTATCATCACCAAAGATCTCTATATGTCAGACTAGTACAATAATCATACAATAATAAATCATGTGAAAAATATGGTTCCTAGAACACATAACTATGAAGAAAAGTAATACCTCATGGCTAAACCCCCTATCAATCTCAATATTAGTCTCCTAGAACAATGAGAGTAGTAAACAAAGGAAACCCCCAAGAGAAAACCTCCTCATACTCACAAAAACATGGATGATGGACTCAAGATAAACCTTCCAACTATGTACCCAAGGTAACCAATGTGGTGATTTTCACAATTCATTTCAGTTCATTGAAAACCATTTCAAATCTATTTCCTATATCCATTTAAGTTATTTTAAAATCATCATTTCTTTCTATTAATCTATAACCAAAGAAAAATTCATTTTCCTTTTAAAAACACTTTTCAACTCACACAAAAAATTCATATAAATTGTTTATATAAATTGTTTTATATTGTAGTAATAATAAGGTTCATCAATATAGGCTATATATGGAACCACCTACCACATAACTCAGGTCACACATGCCCAAAATGGAATCCACTACCAATGAAAACCCAAAAACGTAATTGAATTCCCTAGAATCAAATCCACATATCAATATTTATCCAATTTACAAAAGTAGGGATTGGTGGAAAGGGGGAAACCCACATACATTAAGAAAAAACACCCATAGTACCACTACTAATAAAGTAATAGCCTCTGGAATGAGATCTCTCCATGGATCTAGAATAAGACATGAAGAATCACTAATTTCAGACAAACAAATATGATATTGCAACCCACTAGGGATACTACAATCAATGGAAATTATGAAGCAGAAATATCACTCACCAAAAGAGATGTACCAAAACTATAATAAATATGGAACACCATAAAGATCAATCAGGAAAGAATAATGCCACCAAAAATCTTCAGAGATGAACTTTTGTTTGAGATTAATGGAAAATAGGTGGTCGAATGGACACTCAAAATCCTAACAGCAGACTAAAACATCCCAGCTAGGTTAATTAAATGACATGTAACTCCTTTTCACATTTTTTAATCAATAATGTTCAAGTATATCAAAAAATTCATTGTTTTAAATTAAACATAATATATTTAAATAACTCATGATGTGAAATAGATCTTCATTTCATGTAACATATAATAGCATGAATCCCTTCCATATATTTCACCTAGAAACCATTACATGTCATCTAACCTAGTTATATTGTGTGAAATGCTTCTATAACCTATTTAAAAATATGGATAAATATGAGAGTCCAAAAAAGTTGTGACTTCAACATTATAGGTACCCTCAAAATTACTTCTTGGACATATATGTAAAAAGTGGAAAAAACATGAAGAGGTTGAAGACGTACCTAGAATATTGGTAATGGGATGTTATAAACTCCCACCCATAATGAAATTCCATCCCTGAAAAGTCATGTGGAATATTTAATCCATAGATAATTAATAGGCCACTACTCCCCCAACTCATATTCCCAAGTCTCATGACAATTTGATCTGTGTTTCCATTGAACTCTAACTAAAACAATTGACTTATCACGCAATAATTTTACTTGAGATTCAATGATATCAACTGGTTTCTCAAATAAAGAAAAATCTATCTCTAACTCAATTTCTTCTAACTCATAACGTGAGAAGGATCAGGATGATACGTCCAGAGCTGAGACATTTGGAAACAATCATGAATACCTTTCAACTAAATTAGAAATTCTAACTGGTAAGAAATCTACCCCAGTATCATAGTGTCCTAAAATGTTATATCATATCTTAGAGACAACTTTACCTATTTTACAAGTCATTGGTGACCCAAATGAGGAGAAATTTTAAATAAAACCCAGTCACCAATGAAAAAATCCGATGGATGATGGCGCTAATGCACATATGATTTCTGTCAACTCTAGGATGTAACCTAGAGAAAATGTACATCTGGAATCCTTGAGGACATATCCTAAACCAAACATGGTCTAACTAAAGATAATTCACCCACCACATCCAAGAAAAGAGTTAATCTATATGGGAGACTGTAAAACGCCTCAAAGGGAACCATTATAATCGATGGCTGATAAATTTTGTTATAGAAAAACTCAACCAGTCCCAAATGGATATCCTGTGGTCCACTAGAATCAAAGAAACATGAAAAAATCATATCCTCATAGATCTGAATTAATCGCTCAATATGACCATCTATTTTTGGATGGTAAGTTGAGCTCAGCTTGACCTAAGTTCCCATCAATTACTCGCTCCATATGATGGATTGGGATGCATGATTATGTAGTATGACCATCATCTTTCTACTGACTCTGAAAAATAGATGATGGTCATACTTCATAAGCATGCATCCCAATCCATTAATGAAATCATAAAAAATCACCATGTATCCTTTACCGAGCTTAGTTAAGAAAAAATATAAGATGACATCAAAATTTTACCATTTCATCGAAATAAAAATTTAACGTTTCTTCTAATGTGAATTTCCAAACATTAATAGTAATAGCAGTCAATGTTGATTCCAACATAGAGAAATATATAAGAAATTATTGGTAATATTCAACAGGACTAAGGAATCTCTATATCTCAAATAAATTCTATGGTCCTTCCCAGACCACGAAACCTTCACATTCTTAGGACCAACTAATTATCCATGTTGAGACATCACATTCCCTATGAACTTAACTTATTGAATCCAAACCAAAACCAGATGGTTTCCATGCTCACACATGAATTTTGAATAAACTAGTACATCATCCAAGAACACTACCACAAAAGTTCAAAGATATTGAATGAATATATGATTCATCAAAGCCATAAAAACTAAAGGTGTGTTAATCAAACCAAAATGAATCATAAGATATTTATAATGGTCATACCTTATATTGAATGATATAATTGGGATATCAGACTCTCTAACTCTAAGATGATGATAACCCAACTGAAGATCAATCATTGAAAACCACTTTTACACCTTTAATCGATCAAAAAAATCATCCAAATGAGGTAAGGGATAGTTGTTCTTAACTGTTACCCAATTCAACATCTGATAGTCCACACAGAACCTAATTGAACCATCTTCTTTATTAAAATTGAGCACAAGGGTTTCCCAAGGTGAAACACTATATATAATTAATTCTTTTTCCAATAGGCCATCCAAATAAATCTTGAGACCTTTCAGCTCTGCCAGTTCTATATGATTAAAATGTAAAAATATCAGTAGTGTACGTAGAAATAGTTCAGTCATAAAATATATATTTATCTCTATAGGAAGACCAAATAAGTCTTCTAGTAAAATGTTTAAAAAATCTTGTAAAACAACGGTAAGATCAACAAAAGAAGAAACGTCACTAGGCTCATTCGCAACAGAAAATAAGAAACTTTATTTCTCTAGGAGTAAAGTTTCTACCTGACATAACATGGGACCCTCTTCCCCGGAAACATAAGAGATCTATCATCCACAGCAAGAAACGAAACATTCTGATGATAACAATCAACCTCAACAAGATGAGAAACAATCCAATCCACAGAGATCACGATGTCAAAAAAATATAGATCAATAATAAGAAAATATCATACCAGCTCTATATCAGTTATTGTTAACTAAGAGGGACACAAAAACCCCTACTCTTTACTCTTACCAATAGTTTTCACTAACTCCATTAAAAGGGCATGTGTTCCATTGCAATTTTAACAGTATCATAAAAAATGTGAATATATAAATGAGTGACAGGCACCTGTATCAAATAAAGAAATTTCAATGGAAGATGTAATAAGGATAGTACCTCTCACTGTTTTTGGACTTGAATTGAATTCCCCTAGACACTCATCTTATGCCTAAAAGTTCTTCACTCCTAAGAAATATGGATAGATCCTTGTAATCTTTGAATCCTTTAAATAAGACATATTATACTTTGGAGCTAACAAAACCTGACCATATAGATGCATATCCAGAGCCTGATAGAAGCACTAAAAGTGGCCAATGCATCCACAAATATTTCACATCTTTGTGGTAATAGTAAAATAGTGTCTTGTGTGTCCAACCGTTCAACACTGATAGAAAGTAATAGGAAAAATTATAACTATTGAAAATTGTCTGGAAGAGGCTTGCTACTGAGAACCTCCTCCACCACTTCTATGACTATCTAGACACTTCCTCTTATTCCCATGCGTTCCACTGAAACTGCCACTATATGGAAGAGAATCAGTGGAAAAAACAACCTTGTCTTCCATATACATCTCTTCTACCATATCCCCTCCAAAATCTCTTCATAGGTAGAATATTTAAACATAGATTCATGCTCTCTAAAATCTATTCATGAAAACTATAGGTACATCAGAGACTTGAGTTTGTCACTCTTCACCACATCTAGAGAAAAATAGACAATCTTAGTAAATCGATGGGTGTATTGCCACACCAAACACTATCCATGTAGCAAGGATAAGAACCCTAGAGACAATTGAAACATTACTTACTCTAGGAATAATGCTAGAAGAAAAAGGATTTGAAATCCTTCCAATATAATTTCACGTTTCTATCTTCTTGGACCCTAAAATCACACCCTCACTTATCAAATCCCTCGATACTGAATTATGCATACTTCAACATGATATTATAAGGGATATCTAGAAATTTAAAGATCTTATTGATCTTATCCAGCCAGTCCTCCACCCATTGAGGCTCATTCGTTTCATTAAATGAAGGTTGATTTTGGCGTATGAATTCCCATGATCAATCCCTCTATATACTCCTACTACTGAATGTACCCCGATAACCGTGTTCTGAACTCATGGTACATCCTGATCGACATCATGAAATTCATGTACAATGTCTCAAGGAGATTCTGATCTATTGGAGATTTCCCTTGAGGGTCATCAATTGCACCTTTATAAAGAACTCATGGAAGATGTATCAGAGGTATAATATTGAACACTAAAATAGAAGGAACAATCAGACAATAGAGTAAATCTCAATTCAACCCAAAATAACATAAGTAGAAATTGAGATTTAATACTAGATTCACATATCCCAATGTCCCATCGAAACTTGAGTCTCGCCATGGTAATATCTAGCCAAGAATTTGTCACAACATACCTCTCATGTCCCGGCAATCATATCTCCAATCTAACAAAAGTCCCATGATAAGAAATCTGGAAGGAGAAGAAGAACCCCAATCCCAACCACCTAATACGGTTGTGTGGATACCTCTCCCATAAATAATCCTTTTCCTGGGGGATACCTGAGGAATACATACCAAGTAAATTGAAATCATGCAGGCTAGGTCCAAAGTAAACAATATCATGATCATGGGTTGGACGAGCCCGCTACACATACTCTACATCAAAACCTGATTCAAGATCCAGTAATTCCAACATAATCTCCAACTCTCATCTTCCTTATTGGAGAAAAAAACTAGGAATACCTGGGGAAACATTGGGTCTCGAAATACTTTTTTATACAATCCCACCAACTACACCCACATTTCATAGAGCTCTTTTGGAGCCATCTGATATGTTGATTCATATATCAATTTCATCTCTAGATGCAAACAAATTTAGACGTGTAGATATTAGTGGGGAGGTAAACTTTGTACTTTCTTAGAAAATATGTCCTCATACTCCACCACCACGAAGAAAACTGAGAGCCCAAATCATCTGCTGCTCCAAGAGTCATGTTATCCAAGTAGTAAGTAATCGACTTCACTCTTCAATGCTTGACCCCATCCAACTCTTCCAAGGTCTCATATTCACCCAAAATATATAAATTTTTTCCATCACCATGCATGCATGACATTCTTCTCCCCAAATAATCAATTTGGGTATGAACTATGAAAATCTAATCCACACTTAAGATGAAATCATTAGCCTTCAATACTACAAAAATGAGATCCCATAAAAATTCCTTACCTCTAAGCATCAGATCTCACTACCGACACAAGTACACAATCAATGATTTACAACCTATCTGAGTCTACAACTACAAGGGCTGAGCTAAAGGCACAACTATAATCTCTAAATTTTGAACCAGATAAGTGAAAAGGAAGGAATTACTCCCACCTATGTTTATTATTTCTACAACTAAAGTATAAAAGAAACATATCATACCTCATATAATCCATGGATCCTTAATTTCATAGGCCTCTAAAGCATAAAGTTGGCCTCCTCCCTATCCATCAGCTCCCTAATCCTAGTGTGGACCACCTAGGGGTGGTAGTGGTAATAGGTCAAGCCTCTGACCACCTCCTAGTACCCTTATGGCCACTCTTCTATGTCCACACCCTTCAGAACACCCTTCTCCTGCCTCCATCTCTACCTCAATGATCCCTAAATCATCTCATGGTAATTTGTAGAATAGTTTTAACAATATCAAGACATATGGCCCCGATTTTCACAGGAGAAACACTACCTCTTCCTTGTATGATTTGAGCCACCCTAAGATACCTTCATAACTAACCCTATGTCCTAGGATCACCTCATGAATCATCTAGCATGCATGGATCCCTATAACTACTATAAAATAACAATAGATGAGTTATATCCTACTGGGTTCCCTCTACAGGTGCCTTCTCTACTAGAAATCTCTCTCCCACCAAGGCCCTCCCATGTATTCCAGCATTTGTTGAAATGAAAAAGGGATACCATTGAGTCCCTGATGTCTTGGTGAAATCCCTTCTCAATTTTTTGAGCTCTAAATTACTCTTCCCACACTATTTCTATGGAGTAATGTGATAGATCAGTAAACCTCAATAGGTACACATCCACAGTCAAAATTCCATACTACTGATACAGAAGTACTTGTATTTGTGCCAATCGCAAAAAGTCCAGATGGAACTCTTCCCTAAATAGACACTCATTGTATAACCAAGATAGGGATGCCTCATTATGTGACCAATTCACTAATCTCCACCATTTACCAACAAATACTTGAAGAATACCCATCACATGGACCGCCATCTGATCTACAGGTATCCTCAAAAGGTATAAAACTTGAGTGAATACCTCTAGAAAGTCCTCATCTAGTAGGGGGTATAGATCACCCAAAAACATGGGAGGTTGTTACCTCTGAAACTCATGTAATTCATTCAGTTTTCTGGCATCCTAATCTGTTATATCCCACATTATTTGTGGATCAACAGGTAGTGGTACATCTGGAAAACCACCTAGCGGTGCTATCTATGGTAAAATCCCCTTTACTGATCCTTCATCACTATAAATATCATTGTCGTGATGACAAAGTGTAATATTGGCTTGCTAGTTGCGTGAAGGCATCTGGAAATTAAACAAGATGTACCTCATTCAAAATAGTATTTATGGGGATCTGACTTAAGAAGGACATTGAAAACACAACCATTCCAATATGATGCATGTACTGAAACATTTCCCTAAAACCAGTGTCTATATTTATCAAGTCAAAAGGTAGGTGTTCAGAGTCCTAATGTATGGTTATTTTGACTGTCAGACTAACACTAGAGTCCCTGGCTCGAAAGCCGAACTCAAACCACTAAACACTTTTTCACCAAACCAATCTCACTACCTATAGTTTTAAGGTAGAACTGATAGATCTAATACCACTCTTTCATGACCCATCCCACTAAGGTATAACCTGTAAGAACCCCAAGCCTTCCAAGAATAGGCTAAGTGCTGGCGACTAGCACTGAGTAAACATATCCCAAAAATGGGTGGCATTAGCCTAATGTACCTGTACACACACACACATCACCAAGACCATAAAATTTTGAAATGTAAAACAATAGAAAACATTCATGAATATATCTAAGATACCATAACATAGTATGATAATATAGTAATAAAAGATGAAAAGTTGCCATATACTATACCAACCAAAAACTATAAAGATTCTAACCTCTTCTAAGGGTGAGGGTTAAGGTAAAATGAAATCTCCCGATAAAACACCTAAGTATTTAAAAATCTAGATACACTACACCTACTATATATCATCATTTTATAATGTTGAAAGGTCCACTATCCATATAAGACACAATATGTGAAAAAAAAATCTCATGCAGTTGTGAGAATAAAAATATATAGTACGATAACCAAAAAAAACTAAAAATGAAGCACACAGTATAGTTAACTCAATACAAGCTATAACAATAAATGTATAACAGAAACACACAGATATAATTTTGAATAAAACCACACCACCAGTCGGTCATAACTAACAACCATCTATAGGATTATTCTTGAAGCAATTCTTATTCCGAGAGAATCCACTCTGTGAGCCATGTTATCGTCATAGAAACTCAAAAAAAAGGTATATATCATAGGTTTTATACTATGAAATATTATTGTTCTAATAAGACATTGATACCTAGATAGGGGTCACATTTATAACCGCTGAGGCACACCAGAAACCCATTCTGGATCAACCCACTACATAGGGAATCGTATATCAATGATACAACCAAACCTACTAATATGGACAAGTAGATTTAGGATCAATACCCTGCTCATTGTGGACATGTTGATTCCACAAATCCTAGTTAGGGAAAAAAGGATGATATATAATTGTATTCTACTCTCATTGAGGGAAACTACAATTCTATCTGAGACTTAGACTCCCAAGAGGAACATAATCCTAGGATGTGGATGTAATTCCACACTATACCCTCAATGGAATGGTCTAACGGAACATTCTCAACCTATACTGGTCAAAACTAAGGAAACAAAGAGATACAAGCACTCTAAAACGGGTTACACATAATGTACTAGAAGGTGACTGGTGTGTCTAGTTATCGCCATGTTTTTCTGTGTGGAAAAGCCTCACATGGCATATAAGTCTCAACATACACAATTTATACAACGAGTACTCCAGATTTAGAGACACACAATTCACTGCCTATGTAGCTTGAAAGTGTCTATGTGTATTTTCCATGTCCCGTTACCAACCCATGTACTTAATGTAATGTTTGTGTCCACGTACATGGTATTCTAGTAGTAGTGTTCTTTTTTCATGTTTCTATGTACTTTCCAAAGTACACGCTGGTCCAACTAGGAAGATACACAAGCCATGTGATGGGGGTCACATGCCGTGTGATTCTTATCTTCCTCCCAAATCATAGTCATGATTGAACAGGTCCCACATGTCATGAAATCCTTATTTATATGCCATGTTTCTCAAATTTTACAGATCTAGGGGTTTTCCCCTATTGTTCTTCATGTGTCGGTGTTACCATGATTTCCACCAGAAATCGATCTATAGATCTCAGATCTAGGTCAACCAAGACCTTCCATCACTTGATTATCAGAATATGGCCTCTGAAATGGATCATAAATGTACCCACAATGATGGACTTTCCACCTTCCACCAAGGAAGATAAGGAACCCTTTATCTAGGTTTGTTCCCCATTGATCCAACCACCATCATTCTCGATTCTCAAACTACAACCACCGTCATGGTTTGTACCCGTGGTTTTAATCTGGTGCATGAAGAATGACCATAAAATAATAAAAATATGATTATTAGTAAAACTATTAGACAAAATAAATACACACTATTATCAAATGAAGAAATAGGGGAGAAATAATTACCCAATAAAAAGTGAAGAAAGAACCTTGGCCATTGTTCATTTGGTCTCGATTCATTATTTTGGTAGAAGATGAATTAAGTGGAATAAATCACAAAAAACAATTACAAATTTCCATCAATTTAAGTATACTGATGATGTGTGTATAAATTATGTTCATATAACTAATCCAAGTTCATCCAGGATTATTAAATGGGATATAAATCAAAAAAATCCAACCTAGAGTTTGGATCGATCATTGTTGTAGAACGTTTTTTTTTTCATCATTGATGAGATCCATGAACTCCATTGGCATAACCATACATCATATGATCCTAATACATTTTCATTCACAAAGTATGATCTCTAAAAATGGCTTCTAGGTCTCTAGGGTTTTCCGTTCAACCCTATGAAAGAAATAATAGTTGTATATTTAAAGAGGTAGAAGTTCGCTACATCAAAAAAAAATTGTTAAATTTAATTATTTTATTAATTTTTTTCCCAATATAATTTTTTCACAAAAGGCCTACAACGAAAAATATTTTTTCATTATTAGGGTTAAAATTATGTTTTCAACTCAACAGTGCACTCAAATTATTATCTGGGCCCCTATTTAGAATTTATTGCACTTTTTTCAAAAAAATACATGCGTGTGTTATTTATTATATTTCAAATTATTATCCTGGGAACATAGGGTCTCTAAATCACACACCATCTCAGCACCAGGTCTAAAATATAATTCATATAATATCAAAAAATAATACATGGAAAATATAAGTGGTTTCATATTATATATCATCCATAATTATATAATCTCCCTCTAATTTATTTTTTTAATTACTAAAATAAAATAGTCACATTTTAAGGGGAGACAACCCAAAACAAAAAATAATTTCAACAAAAAAAATAAATCATAGGTGGAAAAAAATAAATTTTCCATATATATAATATATAAAATACAATCATGAGAAATAAAACACTTCAAACTTATATAGTATAGCTCAAACATTCTAGATTCTCTAATTAAATTTTGATTAATACTGAAGAATACTTTAGATTTTATTCATTCATATGAATACTTCTCATGATATAAATCTAAGTAGATAATCTCATCACTTATACCTCAACTCAATATGGTCTTACACTTCCTTGTTATTTCTCATTGAGGGATTAGATATCAAAAAAAAAATAAAACTAGATGAAAAATAATATATTAGTTAAGAAAACCCCACCATATGATCAGTAACATTGTAATGACCTATGACATTAAGATATTATCTATTTTAATAATAAGTATTTGGTATGAATTTGGTCATTTATGGAGTTGTTTTTGGGATTTTGAAGTGAAAAAGTGGTGAAATGAGGATGAAGTGAGGGCGTAACATGTTGGGTCAGCATAAAAGAGTCCACCAGATACTTGGTGGTATGGAATTGGGTACCTATTGGGCATATAGATGGTGAAGTCCCATTGGATTGGCCATCGGGTCATAAATGGACTTTCACTAGATGATCAGTGAGCTACTATGTGGTCTATGTGTTCTTTATATAATCCTTATGATCTCTATTCCTATTTTAATAGGTTTAAATCCATATATCATGATAATGGTATTTGGTACTCATCTCAGTATTTGATTACCTAATGAACCTTTTTTCTGAATTTAAATAATATTAGGTGCCCAAAACTATCTCCTTCATCATTTAAATTCTAGGATAAATTATTTCATTATTTATGCCTGGATTCGTGATTTTTGGGATGTGTTTGATTCATCTCAATATTTACTTCAGGAATCTTTTCTTTTTATAGGAAAGAAATATTTTATTGGTTGTGGTGTCATTCTAATCCCCTTTTTCATGCTTTTAATTAATTAAATTCTTGAATCCTTATCTTCTTAATATTGTTAAGGGTCTGCGTTTTTTGAAAATTTCTTAACCTCATTGATATAGGAGATGTATTTCTCTCTTATAGATTTTAGCACGTGTTTATGTATGTTATGTATGATTATTTGAGGAATTTTTTTCATTCAATTGTTACTCGACATGGAAGTGGTTAAATTATAAATAAATGAATTTAACATTTGTTCTTTATGAGTAATTAAAAACGAAAATTGTGGATAATGTATTTGAACAATGGTTATACATTCTTAAATTTATTAATAGGTGATTGAAAGACCTAATAGAATTGTAAAACAAAAGTGGATAAAACTGAGGTTATTTCAGATGGTATAACATGGGATAGACAATATGATGGAATTAGATAACTGATGAGTGATAAGTTGTCATTTTAGTGGGATATAAAAGAAGAATTTCAAATCTCTTATGTACAAAAAAATATTACCACAAGTTTTTATCTGAAGGAGCTAGCCCTATAGAATTCACTATTCTTTTACTTATATTTTTTTTCAATTTAAAAAAACTAAAAACTATATATCATTTTATTCCCTCCTTATTTCAAAATCATATAAAACAAATAATAACATTATTTTTTAGAGAATAGTGATTTTTATATACTTTTCTCCAATAGATATAAACCTATGAGAATATTTCTACTATATATAGGGGATTTAGGTTTTAGTTTGTAAAGTCCGTAAAAAATGATAGTTGTAAAAACATAACATCATTTTCATGAACTAAGCTTAGAACACACACTATTTATTATCAAATTTTCAATTAGATCATTATTTCTTTTTTTTTTGTATTCATTTATTTTATTTTATGTTTTAAATATTTCTTTCTTTCATTCCTTATTTCCATATAATTCAGTTGAGAACTAAAGTGGGAACATTCTTTAATAGATCCTCATATTATTAACTAGTTTAATTAGATTCTATGAATCATTGTTGAGTTCAGAGAACCAAAATTAACTAAACCTTTTAACTCTAATTAGTATCTCTGTCCATTGCTTACTAAGAAATAACAAACTCAAGGTAAATATATTTAGAAACATTTAATAAAAACTAATTGGTGGGAGGATGAAAACTACAACCACCATGAATAAAATCAACATCAACTATATATTAACCCTTACCATGTTACTGAATATTAACCAACACTAAATAAGAACTAATAAATTATAAAAAACATAGATGTTGGACTAAATATCAAAAAAAGGTGAAATGGGAGAATTGTAGAACATGATGTCCATGATAGACACCACCCTCCAAACACTCATAGAGAAATGAAAGCATTGAGAATAATATGTGTAAGAAGCATCCTTTTATTTTCCTCAATAAAACAAGAATGATATGGAATTATTATTAAAAGAACATTTTTTCCCTCACATTTCTAAGATGTTTCTTGATGCACTCCAGGAATAAAAAATTCATTCAAATGAACCATTAGAGGGGGGTGATAAAACATTTGACTCAATTATTTGTTTTTATTCGAATATTAACTTTTAATCTAATAGTGTTTATTTGGAGGATACATATTCATTACTAATTTATTTTTTTTGGAATAAGAAGAATAAATTGAGATGTATGGATTTTAAGAAATAATTATTGATATGATAACCTCTCTTAATGGAACCAGTCTAGGGTCACACCTTCAAGAGAAATATTTCATGGTTAATTTACTAAATATAGTATAATTAGCTTTTGAATTTATTTATTTTGGTACTTATCTTCTTTAATTTAATTCTAACTCTATCTATATTGTACTTATAACTCTTTATGAGTATTAAAATAACCTATACAATGAAGAAGAATCAGTGGAATCCACTATCGAATAGAAACCAGGGATAGAATTTAAAGTGGTGGATACACGGTGTGAATAAAAATCTATAAGACCTGTGAAGAATCAGTTACCTCCTAATAATCATGTTTCCGACGCTTTTTTCGGGGTGCACGCACGCATCGGTTCCATCACGCGGAGGAGGACGTGCGGCGCTTTGTTGCCCCGCATTCCCGCTTTCCAAAGGCAGGAGGCATTCGCTCCTTATTCAGGGACGTCTGCTCCTTGATCGAAACGGGATGATGGGATGTCGGTTCTTCCTCCTATGGATTCCTCCTCAGAACTCATCACCTAGTCCAGGTCTCCCTCATAGATTTAATACGTAGTTCGTGAAACTCTTCCCAGTGCCATGCTTCCATGGACGCTGGTTAATTACACTGCTTCTATCGGGACATTCCAAAGGGTCCGGTCAGGGCAGCAACCTTCAATCGGGGGAGTAGTCACGTTGAGGCCTCAATAGCGTGTCTGGATACTGGGGAACCTGGCATGTCTGTCTGTTATCCCTAGTCACAAGGCTTCTTGAGGGTGTGGAATCCCGAGGCATCCCACATCGAGCACGGGGAATTATATTTCATAGACACATATCTGAGGTTTTCCTCAGCTTCCCGTGTTTAACACTGGGTATGCCGCGAGTTTAATGTCTAGCGGAGACAGATCAACCCAACCAGAGCATTAGCTATGATAGATCGGATCGATGGATTCTCCTTGAAGGGATGTCGATACTGGGGCCAGCCCATGGGCGGCTGTGAAGAAGAGCGTACCGACATGGCCTCACCGGGATATGACGGTCTGGGCGAGAATCAGGATGGGCTATAGGTGGATGAATGAAGTAGAGGGGGAATGAAATGGGACCATCGCAGGGGAGACAGTGAAGTTGGGCTTGAACCTCGAAGAGGCCTCTTACGTATCCTCGTGGCAGGGAATAAAAGTCCGCGTAGTTCAGGATAGTGCCAGTAAACTAACGTGAAGTTGGACCTTGGCCCGATGAATGTCGTCGGCAAACCTACGTGAAGGTGGACCTCGGTCCGATGGGCATCATCAGTGTACCGACGTGAGGGTGGACCTTGGTACAATGAGTGCTGGGCTTGAGCCTCTGAAAGGCTTCCTACGTACCATGCCTTGACATGGATCAAAGACCTCATAGTTCAAAGGGTTTCATCGGTGAACCGATGTGAAAGTAGACCCGTGGGTCCACTAGTGGTGGGCTTGAACATTGGGAAGGTTTCCTACGTACCATGCCTTGACATGGATCAAAGTCCTTGTAGTTCAGAGGATTGATGGAATATAGTTTAACGTCATGCGGGACGGTAGTGAACCCTGACGTGAATAAACGATGGGCAGTGGGTGTCAGTGAACCGACGTAAATGAGGGACCTTGGTCCAATGGTAAATGGGCTTGAAAATGGGGGGGCCTGACACACCGACTAGGAGATGGTCTGGGCCAATGATTGTTGGGTTTGAACCTCAGGGAGGCTTCCTACGTACCATGCCTTGACATGGATCAAAGTCCTCGTAGTTCGGATTGGGAAATGCAGTTTAACGTCATGCAGGACGGGGGTGAACCGACGTGAATGAGGTCGGAACGACTGGATGGTGGGTTTGAAACTCGTGGAGGATTCCTACGTACCATGCCTTGACATGGATCAAAGACCTCGTAGTTCGGGTTGGTCACAATGGCTTGTCGTCGGACTGGAATTTCAGTTTAACGTCATGCTGGATGTAGGTAGAACTCGACGTGAATTGGATGATGGGTGGCCTTGAACCTCAGGAAGGGTTCCTACATACCATGCCTTGACATGGATCAAAGACCTCATAATTCAGGTGGGGCTTTGTCGGCGAACCGACGTGAAAGTGGACCTTGGTCCAATGAGTGGTGGGATTAAACCTTTGGAAGGTTTCCTACTTACCATGCCTTGACATGGATCAAAGACCTCATAGTTCAGGTGGGAATGGGTGTGTAGTTTAATGTCATACAGGACAAGGGGGAATACAGTTTAACGTCATGCTGGACGAGGGCATGTTGTTTAACGTCATGCGGGACGAAGACATATAGTTTAACGTCTTGCTGGACGAGGGCATGCAGTTTAACGTCATGCGGGACGGGGCGTACAGTTTTAACGTCTTGCTAGATGAGGGCATGCAGTTTAACGTCATGCGGGATGAATACATACAGTTTAATGTCTTTCTGGACGAGGGCATGCAGTTTAACGTCATGCGGGACGGGGCGTGTAGTTTTAACGTCTTGCTAGACGAGGGCGAAACTCGACGTGAATGAACGGCCGAGCAATGTGTCTTGAACCTCATGGAGGCTTCCTACGTACCATGCCTTGACATGGATCAATGTCATCATAGTTCAAAGGATGGGTCGCAATGGCTTACCACTGGACCAGAATGTAGTTTAACGTCGTGCTGGATGGGAATGGGACCCGACGTGAATAGATGACGGGTGGGCTTGAACCTCAGGGAGGCTTCCTACGTACCATGCCTTGGCATGGATCAAAGTCCTCGTAGTTCGCTAGGGGTGGGTCGCAACGGCTTTCCATTGGACTGGAATGTAGTTTAACGTCTTCCTGGACGGGGATGGGACCCGACGTGAATAGATGACGGGTGGGCTTGAACCTCAGGGAGGATTCCTACGTACCATGCCTTGGAATGGATCAAAGTCCTCTTAGTTCACTGGGATGGGTGTCAGGGTCGGTGCTCACTCTAAGCCCACGTGAGTCATGCTCGCTGTGAGAAACAAGAGGTTTCAAAGACCTGACGATCATGTCGTGAAGGATGCGTCCGTGAGAAGCGAATAGGGGATTACGCATTAGGTGGCCCATGGTGTTGGGACTTACTCCAGGATGGAGGCCCATGGTGCGAGAAAGCATGGGAAAGATGGACCTTGGTCCAATGATGGGAGGTGCCTCGTTCCTTATCACGCCCTCCACTGACCTTGGTAGTGGGGAAGTATGGAGATGCAGAGGTGCATCCATCCGTTGGGGAACTAGGGTCTGCCTTCTCCTACGAACATACGCCACTCCGATAAGGAGGATATCATCCCTTGTGGATGGGTGATTCCATTCCCGTGGAGACAAGTGGTGTAAAAAATGTTCGACCTGGGGGGACCCTTCGTGAGGGAGACGAGGTTGGGTCACAGTTTAACATCATGTGTTGAGGACGTGGTGCTTGGCAGTTTAACATCCTGCAGCTCGGACGAAGTGGGTTCACTCCGCATCCCTAGGACTTACATAACTGGTACCCTCTGGTCATTGGGGAAGGGAAGGTACCAGTAAGGCCATTGTTAAGGGGGGGTTGTGGAACGAACCATCAAAGGGTCCACGTTAGCGTGGCTATGCGAAGAAGCAATAGCTGTTAGCGTGCCAATGAGAAGAAGCATTAGGCGAAGCAACACTACGGGTGGTGTTGTCCATGGGACTTTGAAATCACATCGTGCAAGCCTGGAGGGTCGCACGGGAAGAGGAATCGCTAAGCAAAGGAGTGTGCTTCGCGAAGTGGAGTGCCTTGGCCTTAGAATGGGGAATAGGTGTGAGTGGAAGGTGCTTCATGAAGTGGAACAGTGTTCTCGGAGCACTGCCTCGCGAAGAAGAGGTGACTCATGAAGTAGGGTCCTACGAAACAGTGTGATCCGCGATGTGTAGAGATTCTGCCATAGCATAGGGATCACGAGCATAGGTTGGGTGTTTCGCGAAGCATAAACGCTCCACGGCTGCTCGGGTTCCCTTGGGAATCCCCTTCCTTCGCGAACTCCCTTGGGGTTCACGAAGGGCATCCCTCTCGGAAGAGGGGCTCAAAATGAGACAAGGAAGAGTTGCCTCGCGAGGTAGAAGTACCTCGCAGAGCTCATGATTCCCGGGGCAAAGAGTGCTTCGCGATTCGGGAGAGGAGAAGCCGAAAGGTCGGATTTTCCATCCCTGGGACTCAGGGGGAGTCCATTATTTATAGGGAAGGGGCGCCGCGAAGCAGAACTCGTGCGCTGCCTCCAGTGCTTCGTGGCGCGCTCGCGAACGTCAAAATCGTCCGCAGAGGGTCCCGCTTCAGGAGCTTCGCGGCGGCTCGCGAACGTCCAATGTGCTTGTAGAGCATTACGGCCTACGGAGCTTCGCGGCGGCTCGCGAACATCAAATTCGTTCACGCAGCATTACCGCCTCCGGAGCTTCGCGAGGCCTCCATGGTCGGGGCGCTTCACGGCGGGGCTTCGCGCGGGTGCTTCGCGGCGGTGCTTCGCAAGGCAGCGCGCTGGCCTTCTTTTTCGTTCCTTTCTTTCGGGCCATATTTTGGTGCCAACAAATGCCCCCCCTCAGACTTGGAGCCGCGGAGGGCGAAGGGTCGAATTATGAGGGACAATCGCCAAAATTGTCGGTGGTTCGCGATGCGGCGACGCCAAGGGGCCCCGCGGTGCTCACCGAGGCCACAGATCCGGGCACACCGCGATGCTCCGCGCGGGTGAGGCGTGCCGCGATGCTCCGGGGTCGCCGCCTATAAATAGGGGGTTCGATCTCTTTTGTCTTCACATGCCTTCCTTGTCTTTTTTTGCTATCGACTTTGGAAAGCTCCGCGTACTCCGCGACAGCCCTCCGCGAATCGAGCTTCACGGCGAACCGCGGGTCTCCGACTCCGCATCCGCACCAAGCGAACCTCTGCTTGTCGGCCTTGGCTAGACTTCGCGGCTAGGTATCACAACCGATCTTCGTGATCCGGCTTCGCTATCGAGCTTCACGATCCAGCTGAAAAAAAAATCTTTTCTGAGGGCCGGAGTTAAGATGGCCCATCAAGAGGCTGTATTGGGGGTGCTTGTAGATGCTGCTCGTTGAGATGAGATGACCAACCGTCCAGGCCTGGGGGAGATGGTCCGAAGCCACTCGGACCACACTTCTTTGACAGATCTGCTATTGGAGGGTCAAAAGGATTATCCGCAATGCAAGAAACTACCATTGTACGGATTCGGGTTGAGGGATGACGTCTTCATCCCGGAGGTGAGTAGGGACGAACCAGCTTGCTGGTTCAGGAGCACACCATGCCAGCACCAATGGTTCAGGGCGGCCGATGGTCATGCGCAGGAGGACTTCACACCTGTCACTGCTGATTGTCTCTAAAACCATGTGAATGATATTGATGGGAGGTCACTGCAACCGGAGACGTCCCCTCCCCTCTACCGTACCATGCTGAAGGCGGCTTTGCAAGATTCGAAGAAGGGATGGTCCGAGGAGTGGGACCTGCGTCAGGGTGGCAACTTTACTGATGACTGGGCCTGGGCCTACTGGGTAGACGCCTCATGTGAGGAGTTTGGGGCCGAGCTGAGGAGAGTGGGGTTGAATGAGGCGGCATGGGCCTCCCAATTCCATATTTACCAACCGAAGCAACTGATGCCGGTGCTGCTGAGCATATGGTCGTCTAGGACCAACACTTTTCACCTACATCACAGGGAGGTGGGAATCATCCTGTGGGATGTCCACTAGATTTCTGGGGTTCCGATCTTGGGATCCATGTATGACGAGTTCCTCCCCGTCGTCAGCGCGTGGGGGGATACAGAGCAAATGTCGCGACTAGCGTCGGCGCCGATGGCACTTGTCCCTAGAGAGGACAAGGAGGCAGTGAGGGATGTCCATTTTAGGAGATGGTTCAAATGCTTCCTGAATTTCCCAGAGAATCGAGAGTTCCCTCCGAGGCCTCAAACTTGTCCAAGGGCGGCCCAACGGGGCAAGGGGCACTCGTATTGGCGGGTCTTGGAGGACAGCCAATGGAAGACTTGGGGTTTCAGTTTCAGCACTGAACAACAGCCGATTGTCAGGCTGGCGGCATTCATCGCGGCTCTCATCTATGGTTGGATCCTACCGGTGAGAGATACAAGCATGGGGGTACGGCCCAGCTCGTTTATCATGGCGTCGATGTTGGCCATGGGGCAGCGGATCAATCTGGGGATTCTGATGCTCACCAAACTTTACAGAATGATGTGGCATATTAGTGAGGGAAAGAAGCTGCCAAGGATATGTGGGCCCTTACACCTCCTGTATGGGTGGATCACAGCGCATATCAGGGGGATTTACGAGTATCCAAACCCCATTTCGCCGCCGGGATCGAACTTTCGCCCCTCCATCCTGAACGCGGTCAGGAGCTTCCCATTCAAACTGGCCGTTTCGATGGTGCTGAATCAGGTGTGGAGGGCGGACGAGTTCAACATCCACCCCTTCCAATTGCCGATGGGGATGCTTACTGATGACGGACGGGGAACGGATGAACATCGGGCTTACCTCCTGGCCTTCCGAGGTGGAGTTTTGGTGGAAGGAATAGATCGTGAGCCGCTCTGTGAGTAATACACCCCGCATCGGTTTGCGAGGCAGTTCCGATGCCTCCAGTGGCTGACCCCGCAGGTCTACTGGGAGGTGCGTCACAAGGAGCACCCGTGTGTGATGAGCAGCTGTGGCTCATGTTCACATGGGAAGATGGGAAGATGTGGATTGCATTGCCTCCATCCACCGCCTCATTCGGATTGGTGAAGGAGTACGCCATCAGTTGGGAGGCTGCTTACCCAGGGGAGATGCTGAAGCAACCAACTATCCGGGTCAGTGACGGTAGTCCTCCTTTATCTCAAGGTCGGTGTCAGAGGGCAGCTAGGGCCGCTCGCGGTAGCGGGGCCGCCATGGCGGCGAGACCCGCACCGGCCGAGGGTATGGCAACAGCGGTGGATCCGGTGATTCCGGAAGAGCAGGGTCATCTGGAGGGGCGACCACCAAGGGGATTTCGTAGGATATCCACTCAGGATCCGAGGAAGCATCTGCGTCATATTGACATGGTAGTGGACGCTGTCTTCCCGGAAGCTTGGGACATTTGGGATGTCAACCGGCAATTCCTCAGCCCACCCGAGATATGGGCCCACCTGAATCGCCTCGGGATGGAATTACCGGGCATAGGCCCAGTTCGGGCTGGATTCATGGCGTCTCCGGCGGAGGCAGAACAGTACCTGGAAGAGCTGGAGGATTACGTCCACTCCAGTGGTGTCCCTCGCCCAATGACAGACCGGGTGAGGATACTGTTGAATCAGACGGTCCTCCCACAGTTATCGGCTGCCGATATGAGGGAGCGCTTCCCCTTGCCGGAAGAATCAGAGGACTCCTATCGGGAGGATGAGGCTGGAGGAGGGATCCCATTGGAGGAGGGCGAGGTCGGAGACCGAGGCTCAGAATCCGACGATTTCGCGGAGGCTCTCGAGGTAACATTCCGAACTTATTTCCTTACGATCTGTTCTTGGGTCTTTATGGACATCTCACCAATGATTGATCCATGCAGGAGGAACTTGTTCTCAGGCCTCATTCTCGCTCCTTGGCGGGTGATGATGTGGGACCGTCAGAACCTGCGCCTATGGCTGCGTCCAGTTCCGCGTCGGGTGGGACCAGAGCGCCCGAGGTGGCTCCTCCAGAATCTCCAGACCTTCCAACAGTATACGGAGGGCCTCGCCTCGGGGTCCCGTCAGTACCGGCTCAAGAGAAGCGCCAGGAGGTCGATCTCCATAAGTCTCCTCTATCGATCTCCTTGTCGTCACATGTAGACCATGCCAACTAACGTTTGTCCCTCTCTGTTGTATAGTCCTTCGACTGGCATGGGCCGCTGCGGCAAGACTGGTCGGGATGTTTGGTGGTGCTCCTCCTAGGGGCATGCCGGTGATGGTGAAGATAGTCCCCCAATCTCCTCAAGCTGCGACGCACAACATCACTGGCAGGACCACCAGCAGGGCCATTCCTGAAATCATTGTGGTGGAATCCGAGGAAGAGGATCAACCGGTCGGTCCCAGTCTTTTCACGCCTGCTTCGGTGCCAGGTGTCGTACTAGATTAGACACCTGATGTTGATCCTACCAAGGATTTCTTGTAGGCGTACCCCGCGTACGATCCTGCCAATCGCGCAGACTGGGAGGAAACAGCCTTCAACGAGGAAGACAACAGCATAGTCTGCCGCCGGTCAGGGAAGCTGATCACATGTTTTATCAAGGACACTCCCCAAGCGCAATGGCTGGCCGAAATGGATAGACTCCGCTCGCGGTTGCGCGAACTGTGTGCAGGGGGAGTGATTGCCCGACGTCCTCACACACTCATCCGAGATCGTATGGCTGAGAAGATCTGGGAGCATGATCGGGGGCTCAATGTGGGCTGGCAGTGGAGGAAGGCGACCAGCATCAAGAAGCTCTAGGAGGCTGAAGCCGAGGTCCAACAGATTCAGACCTGGGTAGATGAGCTTTCAGCCTCTCTTGATGCACAATCTGAGCTGGTCTCACGGTTGAAGGCCCAGCTGGCAGAGGCAGAAGAGCATATGAGGCAGACCTCTGGAAGGATGGCTGTCGTTCATGCTGGCATAGAGAGGGCCAGAGCCAGGACTGACGAACTGCGCCCCGCCGCTGTTGAGGAGGAGCGGGAACTAAGTCAGCGGCAGCAAGCCTTGGATGCCACAAGCCAATGAGTGGCGGAGCTGCAACCCTCTTTTGACGGGGTCAACCCGTCCATGGGGGGAGTCGACCCCTGAGTATTGTAACAAACCCAAAAGCCTTTTATTGGTACTTTCGTGCTTCAAAAAAAAATTCTTTGTTTTGAATGTCGTAGCACGCACGATTTCCACTGTTGAATTGCCTTGTTACATCCCGTTTCTTCAGCGTGCTCTTATGCACGAACGGGGCAATGTCGGGGGCACTGAAATCGGTCCAAACAGATGAAAATGGGAAGTGTGAATCACGATACCCATGATTCGGAACATTGTGGGGATGGCGTGATAATAAGGGACAACTGTTAACCTTGGAGGAGAAGCGGTACCCTTAATGCGTTAGCCTGTAATGGGGACAAAAAATGAGGGTCGACCGTTGACCATGTTCTAAACACTGGACCATGTCACAAATGTTGTTGATAAATCCTTCGGGATGTTGGCCCAGGACAGTTGGCGGACCATAGGTCAGACATCCATACTATTAGGGGGTCCTTTCAAACATGACCCATCTTCCGAAACGTTGGCCCAGGATGGTAGGTGAGCCGATGCGGCATGAGACCAGGCCGTTAGGGGGTCCCGTGAGACATGAAAGGGGACGAGGGTCCGAATAAGGGGCACTCAAAGCGTGGAATATGGAGTGATGGTCTGTCCGAACAAAATCCAACAATTAGGTAGTTACACCACCGTGGTGGGAGCACGCCAGATGGGTGCATCGGTTTGATCATGGATCATTCCTTCTTTCAGACAGGGCCTCTCTGGCGAGGGGGTCTGTCACTTCCTAGTGGGATCTTGGGGCATCCTGAACTTGTTCAGGGTAGAACCGCATTTTAATGTCATGCATTGAGGACACATAGACTCTTGTAGTTTAACGTCATACGATAGGACGTGGAATAAAAGGGAAGGAAGCTTCTGGCGTGGTAGATATGAAACCGACGTGAATGAGGACTTGGAGTCCAAATCATACCACATACCCCGGATGAAACTCTTCAGGTCGAGGGACCAAGAGTGAGGATTAGGCTCAGCCAGAAGCAAAGTGGTCGGGCGTTCCTACGTACCCCATGAGGATGGGAATCAAGCCATACGTAGTTCTGGAAGCGCAGTTTAACGTCATGCGGGACGAGGAGCAGCCTTGCCGTGTTGGTACACATCCTGCCAAAACTACTAAGCCCACGTGAGTTGTGCTCGGTGTGGGAAACAAGCAATAGTGTTGGGAATTTCCCGACACAGAAAGGGACAGGTTAGGGAAAAGGTATGCTCGGTGAATATCGGCCCAATGACGCTAACACGATCATTTAGCGCACCTAGATGCGCAAATAGAAAGAGCCTATTATGATGGAATTCCACTTCAACACGAGGAAGTGGAAACGTGTGAATCATGGCACTCGAGATTCAGATCACGATGACGGTGGCGTGACGATGGAGGATAACTGTTGACCGTGTTCGTAACACAGCATCCTGTCGCGTTAGCCTAGAATGGGGACAGACAAATGAGGGTCGACCATTGACCATGTTTGAAACACGGGACCATGTCACAAATGTTGTCAAATATCCGTAGGGATGTTGGCCCGAAACGATTGAAGGGCCCTTAGGTCCAGCATTCATGGAGAGCCCTTAATCCTAGTATCCATGTCGTTCGGAGGTCCTTTTGGATGCGGAAGAGGATGAGGATCCAAATAGCGAGCTCACGAAGCTTGGTCATGGGACGAAGGGAATGTCCGTATGAAAGTCCCACACTTCGAGTTCTTTGTCGAAACACATCTGAATACGACAACGAAACGTATTAGAGAGAGGGATCAGATTCCTTTCCCATGGGGAGATCTTAGTTTATTGTCGTAGAATTCGGACCATGGATGGGTAGAGATATAAGAGGCACATGGTGGAGTATCTAAAACACCTTGCGTGAATGAGGACACAATCCCATATCACACCGCATGACCTCCTTTGGAGAGGTTTTTGGTCAAGGGACCGAAAGCGAAAGTTAGGTTGGGCCCGTGGGGAAGTGCTCGGGCGCTCCTACGTATCTCATAGGGATGAGAATCAAGCCATACGTAGTTATTGAAGGACCTTAGACCATAAATGGGTAAAGGGAGTATGGGACACATGGCATCAAAACCCGACGTGAAGGAGGGCCTAAGCCCTACTTACCATGCGTTCTTTGGAAAAATGCTCGAGTCGAGGGACCGAACACAAAGGTTATGCTGGGCCCGCGGGGAAGTGCCCGGGCGCTCCTACATATCTCATAAGGATGAGAATCAAGCCATACGTAGTTCTAAAAGGTGACATGGTAGGATACCAGTTCCAGGGGAAAAGGGGAGTGTGGGCGTGGCCCTTGCACTACAAGAAGCGGAATTTGATAAATCTTGTTTGTTCTTTAAGGTGAATGGTTTTTTTTTGTGAAGCGACAGGCCTAGAATAGTAGGTCGTGATGTCGCCACAAGGATCAAGCTGTGATGGGCATTGACAAATGGCATGGCATGTGACCAATACCCAACGTGACGTCCTCTACAACGAGGTCACCACAATGCAGTGCCATTTTTTGTCGTGCGGCCAGGACGATAATGTCACAGTTTAGGGTCGTATGACAGGACCAAGCATGCATTTTATCGTCATGCAGCGCATACGTAGCAGAGACGATGCTAGGCGGAAAATGTGCGCAGTTTTATAAAACACAATTGACGGATACATGATGCCACATCAAATTGTATGCCATTAGGAGAGGGAAACCTTAGGCCGAGGGGCCTATATAGAGGTAAGAGGTGAAACTAGGGGAGAGACTGGCTCCCTAAATGGTTTGTACCCGAAGACAGGGCGTCTGGGTGGTCCTACATATCCCATGAGGATGGGAATCAAGCCACACGTAGTTCTGAATGGATCTTAGTTTATGGTCTTAGAGCTCGGACCATGGGAGCCCCGAAGGATGCCATATTGCAGCATGGTCCCCCTGACATGCAAAGGTGCACTGAGGGATAGCGCCAAAAGTGTCGAGATTCCACCTGGACATGATGGGGTGGAAAATGATGTGAATCATGCAACCAACATTCGAGGACTAAAGGGGTTGGCGTGACGACATAGGATTACTACTGACCAAGTTCGCAACACAGCATCTTGTCGCGTTATCCTGGAATGGGTACAAATAAATGAGCATCAACCGCTGACCGTATTCGCAACGCGGGATTTTATCGATTTGTTGTTCAAAACCCTCGGGGGCGTTGTCCTGTAACGGTAGGAGAGCCCTTGGGCGTAGTATCCATACCGTTCATGGGGGTCCCTCTGGGTGTGAAAGGTGATGGAAGCCCCAATGGAGGGGAACACGAAGCATGAAAAGTGGAAGGAACTTGATCAAGTTGAATCTGACACTCTTGGTCCGAGACCAGAGTACTCTTAACACATGGGTTGGTAGCTGCAAGGAGTCAAGGGACTCAACTTTGAGGGTGATCGAGAGATGGCAGATTAACGGGGAAAGGGGGCATGGTGCCTGAAACCTTGTACCTACATATCCCCCTCCTGGAGAGGGACAGACCCAATGGCCTAGGTAACCGGGAGAACAGGAGATCACTAAGAGGTGGGGATGGACCCGAATCCTAGACATTCAGGTGGTCCTACGCATCCCATGAGGATGGGAATCAAGCCACACGTAGTTCTGGAGGGTGCATTTTAATGTCGTGTGGGACAAGGAATAGGAGGGAAAACTCTTGGAACGGGGTGCGCGTGGTGCAGCTATTGCAAACCCGACGTAAATGAGGATGTAGTCATACACTACACCACGCGGTCCCGTGGTCGGGGTCGCAATGGCAGGACCCGAGAGGCGAATTAGCTGAACTCAAGCTGGACCCAAAGACAAGGGGTCTGGGCATTCCTAGGTCTCCTATCAAGATAGGAATCAAGTTGAATGTAGTTCCAGATGAGAATCTTAGTTTATGGTCTTAGAGCTCGGACCGGGGATGGTGACAACTCCCGAGTAAGCACAGATGTCAACCTGATTCCTAAGCCCACGTGAGATAAACTTGGTGTGGGAAACACGGGGGGAAGATCCTTATCACAATACTTGGGGCATCCATCAGAGGGGAGTCGACAGAGATCCCCGAAGGACACCTTCGACGCAGATTGTTCCCCCAACGTGCGGACGTGCACGGAGGAAAAGTACCAAGAGTTCCGAGACTCTACTTGGACATGATGAAGTGATGAAGGGTGTGAATCATGTACCCGACATTTTGGGCTTAATGGGTTGGAGTTGCGATAGATTAAAACTGTTAACCATGGTGGAAACACAGCATCCATATCGCGTTAGCCTGAGGTGGGAACAACAAACGAGCATCGACCGCTGACCATATTCGCAACGTGGGATTTTATCGATTCGCTGTCCGAAACCCTCGGGGGCGTTGGCCCGTAACGGTAGGAGAGCCCTTGGGCGTAGTGTCCAGGCCTTTCTTAGGGGTCTCTTTGGGTGTGAAAGATGATGAAAGCCCTGATGCAGGGATACACAATGCCTGGAAAGCGGGTGCCGACGTGTCCGAGTAAAGCTTGGCGTTCCAGGTAATAAAGCAGAGTACTCTTAGGCACATTGATGAACCGCCGAAAAGGGATTAACGAAAAAGCTCAGTAGGGGGGGGTACATGGCATGGTCATTACGGTACCGACGTGAATGAGGACATAGTCCCACATCACACCATATAATCCTCTGATAGAGGAAGGACAGGCCAAGGGGCCAAGATGGGATGAGGACTCCCAAGAGATGGGGCTAGACCCAAATCTTTGGACATTCAGGTGGTCCTACATATCCCATGAGGATGGGAATCAAGCCACACGTAGTTCTCTATATGTTGTTTAACGTCATACTGGACGAGAAGGGGAGTAATATACCCCTAACCAAGGGAGGTATACGGTATGGTGAAGAAGCCGAGGTGCCTGATGGTCAGGCATTGGTCAGGAAGGCCTGACCAGCTTGTAGTTTAATGTCTTGCAATGAGGACGAGGGTCGGGGACCCGAGGAGGCCAAGGGGCCTGAGGCTGGGCCTCGTAAAGGGAGGGCGTACGGCATGGTACATTATCCCGATGTGAATAAAGACGTAGTCCTGCATCACACCGCACACCCGGGGTAAGAGGGGACCTGGGCCGTGGCCCGGAAAGGCCAAGGGGCCTAAGGTAAGGCATCAGTCAGGAAGGCCTGACTGGTTTGCAGTTTAACGTCTTACATGAGGATGAGGTTCGGGGACCCGATGAGGCCAAGGGGCCTGATGCTGGGCCTCGTAAGGGAAGGCGTACGACATGGTACATGATCCCGACGTGAATGAGGACGTAGTCCCACACCACACTGTACACCCCTACGGGGAATCGGGGCCATGGGCCCGATCGCTAGCACCACCCGGGGGGAAGTTTGTCACCTTGGGATGGGGTAGAATGAATCACTGCACTCGATGTCTGGGACATCTCGGGGTGGACCCGAAGATCCAGGACACTGTTGACCATGTTCAAAACACAGCGTTCCTATGGTGACCCATTATGGGAGCAACAAATGAGTGTCGACCGCTGACCAAATTCGCAACGCGGGACTTGTATCGACTTGTTGCTTGAAAAACCCTCAGGGGCATTGGCCCGTATCGGTAGGAGAGCCCTTGGGCGTAGTATCCAAGCCGTTCTTGGGGATCCCTCTGGGTGTGCAAAAAATTATGGAATACCAGTCAAAGAGTTGGTGAAGCATAGCTGTATCCATCCGTGAAAGAGGAAAACATCTCCAGGGGGATGTGCAGCCGGGTCGAGGCTTGGTCGATGTGAGTTGGGGCACAACTGTGTACCCTGCCATGTCTTGACCCGAGGGGGAGATTTTGGCTTTTGGGCTGGGCCAATGGACGAAATGCCCGGGCATTCCTATGTATCTCATGAGGATGAGAATCAAGCCATACGTAGTTCTTGAAGGCCATGCAGTTTAGCGTCGTGCGGTGAGGACGTGGGAGGATAGAAGAACGGGAGTGGGCACATGGTGCGACCCTTACAATACTTGTGTGAGCGGGGTTGTATGAGCAGGGATAAGGAAGCCTACTCCCTGCTACACAAAGATCATCCATGGAAACTATTCCCCAGGGGAATAGAGGAAGAGAAAAGCTCGAGGATGGGCTCAAGACGAGGTGTCCGAGCATTCCTACGTATCCCATGAATATGGGAATCAAGCCACACATAGTTCTAGAAATGCAGTTTAATGTCATGCGGGACGATGAGAAGCACCTCATTTGGGGATATGTACGGTATGACAAGTAATCCGATGTGAATGAGGATGTAGTCCTACACCATACCGTACAATCCCGCAAGAGGGTAGATCGGGGAAAACCATGGGCTTGAGGCCGGACCGCGGTCTGGGAGACCTGACCAGCTTGCGGTTTAATGTCTCGTGGTGAAGACGGGGGGCCAGTGGCCTAGGGAGGCCGAGGGGCCTGAGGCTGAGCCTCAGTCAGGAAGGCCTGACTGGATTGCAGTTTAATGTCTTGTAGTGGGGACGAGGATGCAGTTTATGGTCGTGAAGGACTTTACAGTTTAGAGTCATGTTGGACCATAATGTGCAGTTTAAGGTCATGCGGGACTGTTTCAAAATTTATTGTCTTGCAGGACGAAGACGCAGTTTAAGGTCATGCGGGACCATTTTGCAGTTTAGGGTCGTGCAGGACCCTTTTTCCATAGGCAAAGTATCGTTTGAGGAATTTGGAATTGGTGGGAGGGGTTGTACGCTCTCCATCTGTGGTCACCATGGAGTATGCTCCATTGGGGTAAACCTTATGGATGATATAAGTCCCTTCCCATTTGGGTTCTAATTTGGGTGGTTTCCTACCGGGAATCATTGGCGCTCGAAGGGCCAGTACCAGGTCGCCATGTAGAAAAGAATGGAGACGAACCATCTTGTTAAAGGCCCTCGCTATCTTATCCTGATGCCTTTCCAGATTGTGCAGGGCACGGATCCGGTTATCATCCAGTGCTTCCAATTCATCTAGATGGATCTCGACTACCTCATATGATGTCTGCTGATCATAAACTGTAGTGCGTAGCGATGGCAGCTGGATCTCAATGGGTAGGACGACCTCAGCTCCACACACCAGGGAATATGGGGTCACCTGGGTAGAGTTGCGATTCGTCGTCCGGTAAGCCCAGAGGGCGTTGGGGAGCTTGTCCGGCCAAATTTTCTTGTTCTGACCAACCATTCTGCAATATTTTAGAAAGGGTCTTGTTGAATGCCTCGATCTGTCCATTTGCCTGCGCGTAATAGCGGGAGGTATGGTTCGACCAGATGTCGTACTTGGCGTACAATTTCTTTAGTTCAGCCGCTCGAAAGTTGGTGCCATTATCGGTGAGGACGGCGTGAGGGACTCCAAACTGGTGGATAATATTGGAGCTCACAAAGTCAACGATGGAACGGGCCTTGACCTCTTTCATCGGAACTGCTTCTGCCCACTTGGAGAAGAAATCTGTAGCAGTCAGGATGAACCTACACTGGAGGGCTGTTGCTGGTGGATACGGTCCCACTACATCAAGCCACCATACTGAAAATGTCCAAGAGTACTTGGTGGGGTGGAGGGGCTCCGGTGGCCGATGCAGGAAGTTGGCGTGAACTTGGCATGTGTGACACCTCTTGGCATACCCAATACAATCATGGATCATAGAGGTCCAAAAGTACCCTAACCTTCGGATTTGATGGGACAGCTTCGGCCCAGCTTGATGGGCGCCACAGGAACCGGTGTGAACCTCTTGCATAAATTGAGGTATCTCTACTCCTTGGATGCAACGGAGGAGGACACCATTGAAACTCCGCTTATCAAGGATCTGTTCAAGACTAGGGCCGCTCTAGAGGGTAAATTGCAGTGCGCGGTATCGGATTCGCTCGCGCTCGGCCCGGTCGTCCGGGAGGCGACCATTTTGGAGGTACTCGACAAAAGGTGCCCTCCAGTCTGGAGCGGTTTCATTCATTGCGTCTGACGAACCCGGGACCCCTGACGCGGAGGGTCCAGCAGTGAGATGACATACTCGCAGGCCCTCATTGTCCTCTTGGGTGATGGGGGAAATGACTCTCTGGTGTGCCACATGTATGATCAAATCATCTTGCTCGGGTTCTGCGAGCGACGCGGCTAAGCCTGCCAGGGCGTCTGCTTGGCCGTTCTGCGACCGTGGGACATGGGTAACCTCTGGTCGAGAAGAGAACCGGGCCATTAGGCGGAGGGTGTACTCCAGCAACGGTATGAGCTCCGGCTTCCTGACGACGTAGTCGCCATTAACCTGTTTGATTACCATCTCGGAATCTCCCTTCACATGTAGATGGGGCACATGGATCTCAAGGGCCAACTCGAGGCCGGTGATGAGAGCTTGGTACTCTGCCTCATTGTTCGTATAGCCTTCTGACAACAGGAATGAGTATGGAAGGATGGCTTGTGCCGGGGTAATGAAGACAATACCCAGGCCTGCTCTGTTGAGCTTGGGATCCTTGAGCCTCCTACAAGTGGGGCTCCGAGAGGCGCCGTCGAATTGCATTTGCCAACACGGGACAACATGATCGACTGAGAGGATCGTCTCATCAGGGAAATCTAGGTCCAAGGATTGATCAGCAGAGGTTGGATGGGCAGCTAAAAAGTCTGCCAATGCATGTCCCTTAATGTCCTTCTGAGGTACAAACTTGATATCAAACTGCTGGAGAATCACTGCCCACCATGCTAGTCGGCCAGTCAACATGGGGCGGTTCAGGATGTACTTCAGTGGGTCTACCCAGGAGACCAATTGCACCTCATGGTGCTGTAGGTAATGTCGCAACTTCTTCATGGCGAAGACGAGCGCAAGGTAGCTCTTTTGAATAGAGGAGTATTTGACCTCCGTATCGAGAAGCATGCGGCTGAGATAGTAGAGACTGTTCTCAGTACCCTCGTTATTCTTCTGGGCGAGCAGCGCACTGAGGGATTTCTCCAGGGAGGTCACATAAAGGACCAGCAGCTTTCCAGAGATGGTTGGCATCAAGACCGGAGGTTGGAGTAGATACTGCTTGGTTTCCTCGAAGGCGGTCTGACACTCGTCATCCCATTCGTAGGTGGCACCCTTCTTCATGAGCCGGGAAAAGGGCTTACACTTGCCGGATAGATTCGCGATGAATCGGCATATGTAGGATAAGTGGCCTTGAAGGCCTCGAAGCTCCCGAATGTTGCTCGGGGGAGGCATTTGGCTGATGGCCTTGATCTTATCCGGGTCGATCTCAATAGCTCGGTACCTGACAACAAATCCCATGAACTTCCCGGAGGTGACCCCGAAGGCATAGTTCAGCGGGTTCATCTTCAGGTGACGGGAACGGAGGAAACCGAACACTTTCTCAAGGTATTTGAGGTGGTCCTGGCGCTGACATGATTTGACTATGAGGTCATCCACGTATCATTCCACCAATGTCCCGAGGATCGGTTTGAATATGCGATGCATGGCCCTCTGATAAGTGGCACCTACATTTTTCAAACCGAATGGCATTACCTGGTAGAAAAAGGTACCTTGGGGAGCCCTGAAGGCAGTGGACTCCTCTTCTTCGGGGGCCATCCGGATTTGGTTGTACCCGGAATACCCATCCATGAAAGAGAGAGCCTGGAACCCGGCCGTGGTGTCAATCAATAATTTCGTCACTGGGAGTGGGAAGTCATCCTTTGGGCAGTGGCGATTAAGATCACAGAAGTCGATGCAGACTCTGATCTGCTCATTCTTCTTCCTGACTGGCACAATGTTGGCAAGCCACTTGGGGTACTGGACCTCCTTAACGAAGTTGGATTTGATTAGCTTGTCAACTTCAGCCTCAACCATAGCACCATGAGAAGGGTGCATCTTCCTGGGAGGCTGCTTAAACCCACGATGTTCTGCCGGGAGGCCCAAATGGTGAATGGCTACCTGGGGATCTAGCCCTGGAATCTCATTGTAACTCCAAGCAAACACGTAACGGTGCTGTTTGAGGAAGTCTACGTACTGCTGCCACTCCTCGAGTGACATGGCTGCAGTGATCAATGTGGGTCTCGGATCTGCCTCGCTACCAAGGTTTACCTGTACCAGTTCATCAACCGTGGTAGAGACGCCTTCTTCAAAGGTGGGGGGAGCATCCTCCAGGTCTTCCTCCCCACACGTGGGGGGACTTCCCGCGATGTAAGGTACATCTGGGTTTCCATTTAAACAATAGCAATGAAGTCAGTTGGCCCTATCCCATATGGCCTCCAGCCTATAGGGCCACGTTTGATGATATCAAAGCAGTGGTGACGTGTCAGCCTGAGTCGGTTGATTCCAGCCCAGCGGAAGAGACACGTATGGCGCACCGCCGTAGTCATAAGCTTGAAGTCCTGGTACCGTATAGGGGTGGGAGGTTCCGGGATCACCTGAGCCTGGTTGATGTAGGAGTACGAGGTGATTTTCCGTCGTCGCTTGGACATGGGAACATGCCTTCCTTGCGTTCCCGAAACAATAAAACATTGCCCTATGTCGGGGGTCGTGGCCTCCAACCGGGGGATCGAAAGGATGTAGGCGTCATCCATGCTTGCCCAGGGATCACTTGTGACCGGGGCGGGTTCATCCTCACTTACTAAGATTTTTTATCCTTACTTTTGTAATAACCCGCATCCAGGTAGCGGGCCTCACAAGAAGCGAAAGGGTACGCGTCTCCTTGGAGCATGCCTACTCGACCGTTGAGCGAGTACTTGAGGCACTAGTGATACGACGAAGGGACCACTGCATGTAGATGGAGCCATGTCCTACCTATCAATGCGTTGTAGGCAGTGTCCTGAGAGACGACCATGAACTCGGTGCTGGAAATTAAGCCACCGAACTGAGTCTTTAGGCAGATCATGCCGACTATGGTTTGCTCGGTCCTGTCATACCCCGGGATTCTGAGGTCAGAGGGAGTTAAATCACCTTCAGACAGACCCAGCTTTCGCAACGTCCAGGTCGGAATTATATTGATTCCGGAACTCAAGTCAATGAGGCAGCGGCGGACTTCCACCCCATTGAAGTGTCCAGTGATGTACAGTGGGCAAATGTGCCCCTATATAGGAGGGTCCTCATCTTCACCGGAGAACGAGATAACCGCCTAACATTCGGCGTTTTCAATCGTCTCGGTATGGGAGGCTTCTGCAGCTGCTACCTCCGTCTCAAACTAGAGGGGGCTCCTTAGGGCCTCGGCAAGTGCCTCGCGCATTTTGGATGATAGGAGAAGGGACTCAAGGATAGAAATCCTTGCCGGAATGCCGACCAAGTGCTTCAGGACATCATACTTTCATGCCAAACACGAACCTCTGCTTACAGGAGGTCGTTCGACATTTGGAGGTATAGCGGGTTCTGCTGGTTGAACTAGCAGTCGACTATCACTGGGTACATCTTGCTACCTATTAGTAGAAGCCTGGAGAGTAGTCGCCGGACTAGAATCGGACAGCGGAGACTGGCCTGTAGCCGGGCAAGACTGACTGTGATACGAACGAGGCAGCTCCCCCCGATCCAGTAGCACGAACGGCGGTGGAGGTAGAGCCGAGGGCGTTAGATGGGGCTGCGCATGCTGAGATCTGCGCTGAGCTTGCTGCCTGGTCTCAGTAGGAAGCACAGCTTGGCCAAAAGTGCCTGCTGATGTACCTCGATGACCGGCGCGGTTGCGATTCCGCTGACGTTGACGTCGGCTGGAAACGTTGGGGAGGTTTTCCTTGTTCCCCCCTCGTCGCGAGTCATATAGGGCTTTACCAGCTCCACGGTGTTAACCGAAGCGTACCCCTGGCTGTCGCTCGAGGAGTCATCCACCGCTGGGTGGATTCTGGGAGGAATCCCCATTTCAGGGGGTATAAAATAACTAAGAGTGTGGGATGACGACGGCACCGGCGGTGCGCGTTGCTTCTTCTTGCATCGCCGCTGTTGGCCTTTTTGGGAAGAGGCCGACTGTGAAGATGATGCGGAGGCACCGGCTACTTCTTCTGAAGGTTATGGCTACTTCAGGCGCACTCGGATGATACCATGGGCATGGACGACGGTTCTTCGAGCCATCCAGTCGTCGTATTTCTGGGATCCGCGGCTGGGGACCTGCTGCCAATCGCCTTCGCTGTCGCTGCCGATCTCTGATCCTGCAAAGACACCCGCCACTTGTGCTGGTGATGGGCCCAAATTGACTATGTTGTTGTTAACCTGGTCTTGAAGCCAATCATTAAACACATTCCATTGCTTGAGGGTGTTCCCCAGGATCCAATGATAAGGGCAGTAGTTGGGGTGATCGGTGAGATTTTCCTCTGCCGGCCTTCTGCACTCGGGCAGGCGCACGATCCCTTGCTCTATAGTACTTCGAAAATAGCCAGGGACCTGATTTTCGTTGAACGAATAAGTCTAGTACCTTCTTTCCAGATAGGGGGCCCTGGGGGACTAGCCCTGATGAGGGGCCGGAGGGGCCTGCCGGGGAGGCAGCACCTGATTGTCTCACCTAGGTGGCGGTGGTGCATTGCGTGGGGGAACCTGTCGGTTCTGAGGCGGTCGCTGCTGGGCAGAAGCCTGTGCTTGAGGTGGAGGACCTCGATGGGGTTGCGGGGGTGGTGCCGCCGGCAGTAACTCCAGCTGCCTCAGGGCTTCTATTTGGGCCACCGCGGCGGGTTCATCCCTGGCGGTCCTCCTGGCCGGAATCATAGGGGGCAACAAACGTGCCTGACTAGCCTATTGCAGGGCTTCCTCGAGGCGCTGAACCTTATCTGAGAAATCTCTGAACCCTCCAGGGTAGTTATGGGTAATCAGGGAGGGTACCAGCTCTGTATTGATGTTCCCCACACACATCGTCAGTAATTTCTCCTGAGTCAGTGGCATATCGAGAGAATACGTAAGTCCCTTCCACAGGGCGATGAAATCTGCGACTCGCTCATCAGGCCTCTGCTTTCACTTGAAGAGGTCCGCAATGCTGGTCTTCCGCGTGGTGGAGCTGAACTGGTACAGGAACTGTCGGCGAAGATCCTCCCAACCGGTCACCGATCCAATAGGGAGCTGGTTGTACCAGACGAATGCTGGACCTTCTAATGTCTGTACAAAACATCGGAGTTTGTCGACATCTTGCTGAGCCGGGGTCCCCAGCATGGGGCCACACCTAGAAGAAAAATGAGCCAAGTGCTGTGGCGGGTCCCCTGTCCCGTTAAAAGGCGAGAAAATGGGGTTCCCAAAACCCGGAGGTGTGGTCATATCACCCACCCACGCAGGATAAGGCATGCCATCCGGTGGGACTGCCACCTGCTGCGTTTCCAACGCTTCAAGGCGGGCTGTGAGCTCCGCGATAAGATCATCCGGGTGGGGGTCCTTGTCTTGATGGGGATCCCTAACCACAAGTGCGTTTCCAGGTTCTTCAACATGGTATACGGCTTCGGCTGCTCGTGGGTCAACTGGCTGGACGACCTGTGGGGCGACTGGGAGAACCCAGACTGGATTCTTCAGATTGTCTCGTCACTCGGGGGGATTCGGCGAGACGTATCGCGCCCTCTTTCCATACTTTCCGTCTTCCGCCCTGTCTGTGGCAATAGTATGATCAAGGTTTCCCGGAGGCATCTCACCGGGGGGAAATTGTTCCTGCCCCTGCTGCCCCGGTCTGGGATTAACATAGTTGGGTCGCCGCTCTGCGGCGCGCTCAGCCAAGAGTTCGTCAACCAGCCTCTTCTGCTCAGCAAGCTACTGGCGTAACGTGGCCTTCTTAGGATCCTCTTCTGTCTTCTGCGCAGAGGCAGAGGGGTCGGAGTTCTTGACAGCTCCGACGTGCTCCTTACCCTTACCAGTGTTTCGACCGAGTACTAGCGACTCGGTGTGTATGGGGAGGCCTAGCAGGTTCCTCTGCTGATGGGAAACTCTCCCTGATGGGTCCAGCAGTGGCGGTACGCCCTCGGGGGGTAAGTCTCTATCAAGGAATTCAAGCTCGTCTTCCTTGTCCACGACGTCAGCCATGTGGACCGCGACCCCTCTCGAGGGCATGTCCTTGATGTCGCATAGCGAATTGGGCTGCCGTCGGATAGGGTCGAACAGGAGAGCGGCATAGTGTCCCCAACCACGGACTTGCACATGGGGGGTGGCTTCCCTGACGATTCTGCGGAGTGCTTTAAAACTCTGAATTCATTTTCGTTGTAGGGCGCTCTGGAGGCCTGGCGAGTTAGGGTGCTAGGATACAAGGAGTGCGGACGCATCGACCAGGCGGCACTGCTCGCCGATTTCTTCGAAGTGCTCTCGACTTCTGGGGTACACCACCCATTTGTAATGGAGGTGGAAGTGTGTCGCCCATAGGGTTCGACAAAAGAACCCCACTTCTTCAGGGGTAAGAGACTCCGGTACGTGAAAATTCAGCACCGCCGTCGGCCAGAACTTTTCCGAAAAGTAATCCGCTGCGAGAATACTCCAGAAGCTCCTGGGCTCAGACTCAGGGTCTGGGCCTGTGTTGCCCCACTCGTCAACCGGGGGCGGCTGAGGGACCGGTAGTGGTACCGAGGCGGACCTCTGGGATAGTAAGCTCGGCGGTGGAGAATACGGCAAACGAGCTGACTGGCCACCGAATTCCGGGCCATCCTATGAAGAGTGAGGTGACCTGGCCACGATGTCACGATACGACGGGCTGATAACCACAGCTTCCGGAACAGGATCCGTGGCTAACGACGACAGGTCGTGTCGTCGCTCTACCGTCATTGGCCCCCAAAATAACTCTCCGTGATCTCTGGTAGAGGTAGAGGGCACTTCTGGTGACAAAGGTGGTGATTGCGCGGTTGAGACCTGCGGAATTCCCAAGATTTCTTCCTCTTGGATGTACCTGCAGAGGGAAATGGGAATCTGGTGGACCTCAAATTCTGGGAGAATGAGTCTAACGCATCTAGTTCCTGCCCCAGTCCTTGATACAGAGGATCGGGGAGAAGGTTCCATCGCTGAATCGCATTCCGCTTCTGAGTCGGAGAAGCGGGCAGGTTTGATCTCCACCTGGGCCTTCCCAGGGTTCTTCTTGTGGCGGCGATGACCCGCTCTCCTGCCCCTGGGTGGCTCTTCAGGACAGGGTTGACCCCTATCAGGTAGCCTTGGGGAGGCGCTGGCACCGTGGCGGAGAGGGCCCCCACTCAAGATAGCCAGGGTGTGAGGGGCACTGGGGCAAATGTCGAAGGGTACATGGGGAGGACCTCCATGAACATCACCCATATAGGCGGAGCCTCTGTTGGAACCGGCAGGAGCATGGGGAGGACCTCCATGGTCGATGCGAGTGGAGTGAGGCTGACCTTCACTCCTCGAGTTTCTGGGGCGAGGAGGACCTTCGCCTGTTGCAGAGAGGACGTAGGGAGGGTCCCCACGTTGGAGAAGGATCGGATGGACGGTGCCTTCAGGTTGGCAGCCGGGGGCAGGAGGATGGACTCCATACCCTGTATAGTGGGCGCGGGAAAGGTTTCCGCGCTGAGCGTCACTGCCGCGGGGCAGGTCTTCCTTCGAGATGGGGGTAGCATGAGGCATACCTCCATAACGAGCTTCGGAGCGGGGATGTCCCACGCTCTGTGGAGTAGTGGTACGAGAAGAGCCTCCGTACGGGGTGACATCACCGCGGGTTAGTTCACGGTGATCACCACTCGGTCATGCAACCCGGAGAGTCAACCCAGCCTGCCCGTGGGGCGGTTTGGGTCTCGATCCTGGTTGGGTGAAGGAGTGCCCCTGCTCAGCGTATGAAGGGGATTCATGATGCACATCGGCGGTGGCTCGGGCCACTGTAGCTGTCAACGTTGACGCGCCTAGGTGAGCGTCCTCAGCCCGGGCCCGGCACTGACGTCGGGTCAGGCGAGCTGGTGCAGGTGGTGCAGGGACGTAGTCTGCCTGCTCTTCCTGCGGGGCCAGACGGCAGCGCTGACGCGGTCGAGCGGGAGCTCTCGCATGGAGCCCTTGGGTCGGGACCCTGAGCGGGCTGAGCCGGGAGGCGCCCGCCTCTTCAACGTAAGGCGAGGAGTTGTCAAGGCGTTCCGGAGACAGGCTCCCAAAACGGTTTAACGTTGGGGGTGGGGAGCAGGGGCTCCCTGCGCGGCCTGTTAGGGCGGCGTTGACGGCGTGGCCAGGAGGCCTCCAGGTCCAGGCGGGCCATATCACTGGTTGGGATGACCCCTTCCTCCTCGTACCTACGCACGAGTTTGTTGATCACCCTTTGCTGGATGACCTCTGATGGGGAAAGGGGACGTGGGTGACCCGTATTCCGTGATGTGGTGGCCGTCATGGCGGTAGCGGTGCCATGTGGGGTGGTCGTGGTGGTGTTTCCCCTGCCCCTGTGTGGGCGAGGAGCGGACGGTGATTGCGTCTTTGTAACAGCAACCTGGTTCCTGAGAAACGAAGGGATCAACTCATTTGCACTGAGAGGGAAAAGGATTGACAACCAGTGCCCCAGCATCCTTCCATTCTCCACATCTGTAAGAAGGATCCACGCCAACACGCTGCAGAATGGAGTGCCCCACGTTCTACTGCCCCGAATTCCGGTGAGTTTCATGACAGGCCCGCTATTTTCTTGGCGAGACCAGGCGCCGGATATCTGGATCCGGTGACACGTCAATCTACTGGTGTCTCGAACGCTACTAATCTCCATATTAAGGAGAAGAATTTCACATCGTGTTCACCATTTCTATTTCTGACGCTTTCGTCGGGGCGCGCGTGCGCATCCGTTCCGTCATGTGGAGGAGGACGCGCGGCGCATTGTTTTCCCACATTCCCGCTTTCCAAAGGCGGGCGGCATTCGCTCCTTATTCAGGGACGTCTGCTCCTTGATCAAAATGGGATGATGGGATGTCTGTTCTTCCTCCTATGGATTCCTCCTCAGAACTCGTCACCTAGTCTAGGTCTCCCTCATAGATTTAATACGTAGTTTGTGAAACTCTTCCCAGTTCCATGCTTCCATGGACGCTGGTTAATTACACTGCTTCTGTCGGGACATTCCAAAGGGTCCGGTCAGGGCAGCAACCTTCAGTTGGGGGAGTAGCCACGTTGAGGCATCAGTAGCGTGTCTGGATGCTGGGGAACCTGGCATGTCTGTCTGTTATCCCTGGTCACAAGGCTTCTCAAGGGCGTGGAAGCCCGAGGCATCCCACATCGAGCGCGGGGAATTATATGTCATAGAAACATATCTGAGGTTTTCCTCAACATCCAGTGTTTAACACAGGTTATGCCGCGCGTTTAACGTCTAGCGAAGACGGATCAACCCAACCAGAGCATTAGCTAGGATCGATCAGATCGAGGGATTCTCCTTGAAGGGATGTCGATACCGGGGCCAGACCATGGGCGGCTATGAAGAAGAGCATACCGACATGGCCTCACCGGGATATGACGGTCCGGGAGAGAATCAGGATGGGCTGTAGGTGGATGAATGAAGTATAGGGGGAATGAAATGGGATCATCGCAGGGGAGACAATGAAGTTGGGATTGAACCTTGAAGAGGGCTCATACATATCCCCGTGGTAGGGAATCAAAGTCCGCGTAGTTCAAGATGGTTCCGGTAAACCGACGTGAAGGTGGACCTTGGCCTGATGAATGTCGTTGGCAAACCAATGTGAAGGTGGACATTGGTCTGATGGGCATCGTCAGCGTACCAACGTGAGGGTGGACCTTGGTCAAATGAGTGGTGGGCTTGAGCCTCTGGAAGGCTTCCTACGTACCATGCCTTGACATGGATCAAAGACCCTGTAGTTCAAAGGGTTTCATCGGTGAACCGATGTGAAAGTAGACTCGTGGGTCCACTAGTGGTGGGCTTGAACCTTGGTAAGGTTTCCTACGTACCATGCCTTGACATGGATCAAAGTCCTCGTAGTTCAGAGGATTGATGGAATACAATTTAACGTCATGCGGGACGGTGGTGAACCCTGACGTGAATAAATGACAGGCAGTGGGTGTCAGTGAACCGACGTAAATGAGGGACCTTGGTCCAATGGGAAATGGGCTTGAAAATGGGGGGGGGGGGGCTGACACACCGACTAGGAGACGGTTTGGGACAATGATTGTTGGGTTTGAACCTCAGGGAGGCTTTCTATGTACCATGCCTTGACACGGATCAAAGTCCGCGTAGTTCGGATTGGGAAATGCAGTTTAACGTCACGAACGAAGAGAGTGAACCGACGTGAATGATGTCAGAACAACTGGATGGTGGGTTTGAACCTCATGGAGGCTTCATACGTACCATTCCTGGACATGGATCAAAGACCTCGTAGTTCGGGTTGGTCACAACGGCTTGCTGTCGGACTGGAATTGCAGTTTAACATCGTGCTGGATGTAGGTAGAACTCGACATGAATTGGATGATGGGTGGGCTTGAACCTGAGGAAGGCTTCCTACGTACCATGCCTTGACATGGATCAAAGACCTCATAGTTCAGGTGGGGATTTGTCGGCGAACCGACGTGAAATTGGACCTCGGTCCAATGAGTGGTGGGCTTGAACCTTTGGAAGGATTCCTACGTACCATGCCTTGACATGGATCAAAGACCTCGTAGTTCAGGTGGGAATGGGTGTGTAGTTTAATGTCATACGGGACAAGGGGGCATACAGTTTAACGTCATGCTGGATGAGGGCATGCAGTTTAACGTCATGCGGGACAAAGACATACAGTTTAACATCTTTCTGGACGAGGGCATGGAGTTTAACGTCATGCGGGACGAAGACATACAGTTTAATGTCTTGCTGGACGAGGGCATGCAGTTTAACGTCATGCGGGACGGGGCATGCAGTTTTAACGTCTTGCTAGATGAGGGTGAAACTCGACGTGAATGAACGACCGAGCAATGTGGCTTGAACCTCATGGAGGCTTCCTACGTACCATGCCTTGACATGGATCAATGTCATCGTAGTACAAAGGATGGGTCGTAATGGCTTACCACTGGACCAGAATGTAGTTTAACGTCGTGCTGGATGGGAATGGGACCCGACGTGAATAGATGACGGCTGGGCTTGAACCTCAGGGAGGCTTCCTACGTACCATGCCTTGTCATGGATCAAAGTCCTCGTAGTTTGCTAGGGATGGGTCGCAACGGCTTTCCATTGGACGGGAATGCAGTTTAACATCTTGCTAGACGGGGATGGGACCCGACGTGAATAGATGATGGGTGGGCTTGAACCTTAGGGAGGCTTCCTACGTACCATGCCTTTGCATGGATCAAAGTCCTCGTAGTTCGCTGGGATGGGTGTCTGGGTCGGTGCTCACTCTAAGACCACATGAGTCATGCTCAGTGTGAGAAACAAGAGGTTGCAAAGACCTAACGATCACGTCGTGAAGGATGCGTCCGTGAGAAGCGAAGAGGGGCTTACGCGTTAGGAGGCCCATGGTGTTGGGACTTACTCCAGGATGGAGGCCCATGGTGCGAAAAAGCGCGGGAAATATGGACCTTGGTCCAATGATGGGAGGTGCCTCGTTCCCTATCACACCCTCCACTAACCTTGGTAGTGGGGAATTATGGAGATGCAGAGGTTCAGCCATCCATTGGGGAACTAGGGTCGCCCTTCTCCTACGAACATACGCCACTCTGATAAGGAGGATATCATCCCTTGTAGATGGGGGATTCCATTCCCGTGGAGACGAGTGGTGTAAAAAATGTTCGACCTGGGGGGACCCTTCGTGAGGGAGACGAGGTTGGGTCACAGTTTAACGTCATGTGTTGAGGACGTGGTGCTTGGCAGTTTAACGTCCTGCAGCTCGGACGAAATTAGTTCACTCCGCATCCCTAGGACTTACATAACCGGTACCCTCTGGTCCTTGGGGAAGGGAAGGTACCAGTAAGGCCATGGTTAAGGGGGGTTGTGGAATGAACCATCAAAGGGTCCACGTTAGTGTGGCTATGTGAAGAAGCAATAGCTGTTAGCGTGCCTATGCGAAGAAGCATTAGGCGAAGCAACGCTACGGGTCGTGTTGTCCATGGGACTTTGAAATCACATCGTGCAAGCCTGGAGGGTCGCACGGGAAGAGGAATCGCTAAGCAAAGGAGTGTTCTTCGCGAAGTGGTGTGCCTTGGCCTTAGAATGGGGCATAGGTGTGAGTGGAAGGTGCTTTGCGAAGTGGAACAGTGTTCGCGGAGAACTACCTCGCGAAGAAGAGGTGACTCGTGAAGCAGGGTCCTGCGAAACAGTGTGCTTCGCGATGTGTAGCGATCCTGCCTTAGTATAGGGATCACTAGCATAGGTTGGGAGTTTCGCGAAGCATAAACGATCTGCGGCTTACCGGGTTACCTTGGGAATCCCCTTCCTTCACGAACTCCCTTGGGCTTTGTGAAGGGCATCCCTCTTGGAAGAGCGGCTCAAAACGAGACAAGGCAGAGGCGTCTCGCGAGGTAGAAGTACCTCGCGGAGCTCATGATTCCCGGGACAAAGAGTGCTTCGCGATTCGGGAGAGGATAAGCCGAAAGGTCGGATTGTCCATCCCTGGGACTCAGGGGGAGTCCAATATTTATAGGGAAGGGGTGCCACGAAGCAGAACTCGTGCGCCGCCTCTGGTGCTTCGCGGCGCGCTCACGAATGTCAATGTCGCCCGTGGAAGGTACCGCCTCAGGAGCTTCGCAGCGGCTCGTGAATGTCAAATGCGCTCACAGAGCATTACTGCCTACGGAGCTTCGCGGCGGCTCGTGAACGTCAAATGCGTTCACGGAGCATTACCACCTCCGGAGCTTCGCGAGGCCGCCATGGTCGGGGCGCTTCGCGGCGGGGCTTTGTGTGGGTGCTTCGCGGTGGTGCTTCGCGAGGCAGCGCGCCAGCCTTCTTTTTTATTCCTTTCTTTCGGGCCATATTTTGGCACCAACAAATCACTAAGAAAAAACTATATGATGACTCAACATAAAATATGGAGGTCCATTATTTTTTCTTCTCACCTCTTCTACATGTATGATCTAATAATTTTAGGTTATAAACATTTTACCATATTCATGGGGGGTATCCAACGCCAATTTCCACTCATTGACATTTGAAAAAATAACCTTTAGTGGTTTATATCTAATAAAATCCCCACATTATGATTGGGGTTGAAAAATAGTGCATCCCACTATGTGTTGTAACATTCAGTCATTAATTAAAGTATGTAACCATTTCATTCTAAAGAAACTATTAGATAATGAACATAGATTTACATAAGAATTTGATTAAAAAATTACTATAAATAACACTATATATTATATTTTTTGAAATGAATTTTATTTTTGAATTCATCATGTAAAAATTATGTTAGTCTGAATTTTATGAATTTTTTAGAAATAATTATTTTTGTGTTAATCGATAAAGGTCACAATTTGACAAATATTTTCACTTTTTTATCATTATTTGTATATAATAATTACGTTAAAGTTATTAAATCTTTTTTATGGAACAAATATATGTTTTATAAGTAATGAAATTGATTTAAAAAAAAATAATTCTGAACTTAGAAATCTATGTTTAACATTTTGGAAATCCAAGTAATTTTTATATTCAAAGGAAAACTATTTTTAGTTCTTCTCTTTAAATAATGTTTTTATAAAGTTAATTTTAGTTTTTTTATTTGAAATTAAAATATGTAACCTTTTATATAATATAATCCAATTAATTCCATGGTAATAAATATTATACATTATTTTTCTATGAAATATTTTTTATTCTTAAAAAATGCATTTCTTTAAAAATCAGTTTCATTGGGATCTGAAAACATATATTAAACATATTTTTTACCAATTTTGAAAACATAATCATGTAAAATGGTTTAAATATTTTTAATCTAAATAATTAATATTTGGTAATTAGTTCAACCTAATATCTCTAGATAAAGGAATAATAATCCTGCTAAATATTTATCATCTCGGTTAAGGGTAAAATTAGTTTTGAGGGTTAAAATATATTGATAATGATTACAAATGATACAAAAAACGTGATTAAATACCATTGGTTTATTTTATTAATGTATTAACCTTATCATATTCAAATATATGAAAATTTTATCCAATTTACTCAAGTAAGGAATATATTATATAAAAAAGTTTCAAGTAATTATATGTTTTTACCCATCTCACTTATAAATGGGTACATTCTCTCATGTCTTCCCCACGATTCTTGAGCCACTCAACTCAAAAAAATTCTAGATCAAATTCCTTCAAAATTTTATTTTTCTCAACCTAGAGGTATTTTTTCTCAACAAAATACCACTTAAAAAGGCTTTAGGTGTATAAAATGGGATATTACTAATGCAAGAGGTATATGTTCTTATCGAGATATTCTAAGTTCCTTTATTCATAAAACCATTAAAATATTCAATAAAAATCGTAAAATAATTACATAAGTATATTAAACATATTTATATGTTTTTATGCTAATGTTAAAACCATTTTCTATATCATTTTCATCCTGTATAAATTGAAAACATTATTTTTATGTGAATAACATATCGTCTCCACATAGCGGTGTAATTCATTTTTCAGCACCACCTCACTTGATGACTATAAAAATGGATTTAATGAATACATATGATATATATGAAATATTTTCCAGAATTATAATATATTATCTTATTATCTTTCCATCCAAATGGAAAATTATAATGTTTCTCATCCGTACGTGTGGACGACCACCTCCATGAGGTGATGTGATTCTATTTTCTATTACCACCATGCGAGGATGATTCCAAAATTTTATATTATCAATGAAAATTATATGCATGAAATAATTTAAATCCTATAGACGATGGAACCATTTCATAGTTCCCTTGACCAAGGCCCACATACCAAAGTATTTTTGTACAAATTGACCAAATAACCTTAAGGGGTCAGTATAACCAAGAACTATATAATGAATGGATTTAAAATAACTATAAAAGGACCCAAAAATGTAATATATAAGAAATAGGTTCTTAATAAAGTATTTAATAAATTTAAAATGATTATTTAGGATGATATAATGAAATCGTTGATTCATATTTTATATTGTGACCCTAATTTATATTATATAGTGTATATACTCCCGATTTGAAATATTAAATCCTAAATTGCTATTTATTAATGGTATCAAATGTTTAAACTCATGTTTTCACATTTAAGGGGTTTTGATTCAAAATCTATTAAACATATAATGGTTTATTTCACAATATAACTCTTATTCAAGATTGTTCATATTTTAAATTTACATTAGAAGAATTATATGCTATTTATCTTATTAAAAACATATATTTTCTTCACATATGGTTATATTTGGGGTCACAGGCTTTTATTACAACTTTTACACTATTTTTTACTCAAATACCAAAATAATAATTTTAAATTTAAAATAATCTTATCTATTATTTTAGGTCAAGATTATATTTTCTTTCTTATTAATATTATCAAAATTAATTCAAGAATGATATTTTATATTCTAAAATTATTATGTAATGCAATTTTAAACCATATTTGAATTTATTTACAAAGTTTTATAAAGAATTATTTTGATGGTTTTTTGAAAGGGTTTCTTTTTTTACTTTGTTTTTAAAAGTATTAAAAGAATTTTCTTTTTAACATATATAGTGTAAATGAATGTTCCCACCATCACATCCATTATATATTATCAATCATTCTATATAAGTTTCTATGTTTTTTCGAAAAAAAATTGTTTTTCCATTATTTTGTGAATTTTTATCTATTATATTAAAATAAAAATAAACTATTTATTAATAGTGGAAAATATTTTTCGAAAAGACTTATAAATTCATTTTAAAACAAAGTTATAAATGTTTTAAGTTATGTTATTTTTAAATTTTCACGTCTATTTTCTTATGTAATTGTCAAAGTATTATTATTTTCTTCGAAACCTTCACTTATAATTAACTCATAATCTCTCATCATCCTTTACAAATTTATGGGTTCTACATTATTTTGTAATCATTCACTTTCATGTAACCATGTTATCTATCACTCTCCATTATTCATTAGAAATAATTTTTCTCTTTAATACATATATTTTTAGTATCATGAATGTATTCTGAATAATTTTGACTAATTTGATATTGTATTAACAATATACAATTTTAATATACATTGTTAGTTTAACTACTCTTATTATGAAAGTCGTTTCTTTTACATGGGAAATATTGGTGTTCGTTTTTATGGATTTAATATAGATATTTTTTAATTGATATAGAATTTAATTATGTTTTATTTTATTAATTATATATATAATGAATGAATTGGATGTAAGTAAGTGAATGGTGGGGCTCAGCTATAGGTAACCCCTCGAGGAATCAATAGATCTCATAAGTCAAACTAGTATGCATTGATTATTAGTTAGGTATTTTATGTATGACTTACCAGTTATATAAAGTGTATCAAAACAAGGACATGGTGGTAAGATTCAAGATTTCATAGCATAATGAATTCTTGATAATATCATGAATGTATCACATTATGGATTTCCTTCAATAAAAATTCAGTTATCATTATCCATCTATTAACTTTAATTCATGGATGTATTTCATGCTCATGTAAATGATTAAATGGATTACATATATATTATTAAATATTCTATATTATTATGAATTATCTACTCATGATAACTTTAATTGTACACTTTATTTACTAATAATATGAGCCTATCGTTTATTCTGTTTTCCATTACCCAGAAAATGAAGATGGCATATTTTAATGATTTTCAATGATGAAATAAATTTTTTCATGATATGTTTTATATTTAAAATGTAATATTAAAATAATTTATTCTTATAGTCTTCATAGATTTTGGATCTAATCATTCATCTGTGTTATGATCCCTTTTATCTTTTACCAATATAATAAAGTAAATACTAACCTTGGTTTACTAGAGTCATGTTATTACAGTTTATTTAATAGTAAGTTTATTAAGTCCCTTCAGAAATATATTTTAGAAGAAAATTGATGGAATGAGCATTAAGATAAACCCCAATAATTTTTAATAACTTTTAGGGGTTGTTATTTTATCAATAAATATTCCAGATTATATGAGATAACTACGCGGGTTTCATTATTTAGATATGGAGGGAAAAGAAATATGGGTAAATCAGGCCAGCATCTATAGTCAATGTTGGGTTTACCCAAGTGATAATGTCAATATAGAGGACGTGGAGGCGAATAAAATCATATCCATGTGGGGGAAATTGTCTTAGGTAATTACAAATAACATTTCTCGTATAGAGAAAATAGTTATTCCAAAACAAGATGCATATATGTTGGATGAATTTATGTGGTAGAAGACATCATCCTTTAGTGAAAATATTTCTATATTGTTATTTGATCAATGGATCAAGCCCCTTGAAAATATATTCCTAAATTGAGGAAATAATGAATCGTAAATAGTTGTTTTGGCGTAATATTATTTAAATTGAGATATTGATCAAAGGTAATAATTATTACAGGATACTAAATAAGATGAATAAATAGAAATTATAGAAAGTAGAATTTTTAAAATGATATTAATTTATAAATATTGTCATTGAAATAAATGAGATTAAATGGGGAGGAATTTCCTCCACTATTAGCAGATGGAAGATGAAAGTATTAAAAATATTGACTATTTCATTGAAGTGATTAAGCTAGATCATTAAATGGCACTGTTTTACCAAAAAATTTACTATAATATGATATATTAAAATCTTCAATCAATATATAGAAAATTTTTAGATAATATATCTTCAAGAGATATCAATAAAAGTAGAGTCTAGATGAGAACTGAGGAAAATTAAATATATCAATGAAGAATAATATAAATATGGTATTTACATAATGTGATCATTTTATGAACATATGTCTAGGTAAATTATAAAAGGGAATGGTATTTGATAAAGTGAATAGATAAGAACCATTTGGATCATGAATTTAAGAAAAAGAAGGAAAACGATATTATAAAATTCTAGTGATATGGGTCATTATTCAAACCAATGTTATAAGAATCATGGGAACCTTCAACGAATGTGGCTAGGGGGGAGTTTAGATTATGAGATTACTACATATGAAGTTAATTTTTCCAAGGATTTAATGGAAACTACTTTGATCATAAATTCAAATTTATCTATTGATTTATTTTATTCTATATCGTCACACTCTTTTATATCTTATATATTTTCTAATAACATTATAGCATTTCCAAAACCCTAATAATGGAGTTATAAATTGATAATCCCAGTGAAAATATTACTAAAATAAGGATATGTCAATCAATCCCCATTATGAGGCATAGATATATCCTATTTGAAAACATGGTTGTTATACCTATGGTCAGATTTTATATAATCATAGGTATGGATTTTCTTTCAATTTATAATGTGAAAAATTATTTACAAGAGAATGATATTACAATTCATGATGGGGATATGGAATCCCTTATCTTTAGAGTGGATACTACATCTTCTAAATCATGTTTGGATCCACCCCTAATAGCTTACATTAATGAAATTCTCTGAGAAGAAGAGAAGATAGAACCTATGGAAGGGAAAGGTAATTTTATCATATAATATATACCTATTGTGTTAGAATAAAATAATTAGTTTCTTGAAGAGTTACCTATAAATCCAACCCATTGAGAATTTAATTTTTATATAAGGCCCCAGCCTTAAACCTTACTTAATCTTGATTTATTACAAGATTACACATTGAGGATCTTTTCAGGTTTAGAGTTTTAGAGAATTAGATCATCAAACTTGCATTACATTCAACATTTAAACAAAGTGGTTACATAAAAGACAGTATTCATTCTTCCCATCAACGGAAACATATTTAAAATAAAACATTGATTCTTTCTTGACACATCCTTGACACTATCATCACATCATGTACCTTTACCTTGGCATGTGAAAAACATTTCAAAAACATGGGATGAGCATTAAAAGCTCAGTAAAGGTTATAAAAATATGGAAAGGAATCATGAGTTCATATATACATAAGAATGAAATCATACTTTACCCATAAAACATAGGAACTTTAACATACCTCATCAAATCATGAATAAATCATAGAAATCATAAGACATAAAAGGTAACTTGAGGCATTCATAACATTCTTACGTAGGGAGTAACCCTCTTGGTTACGTTTGGAATACCCACCACAGTATATTCCCTAAATCTCTTCGGAGAAACCTTAACGTTTCACTCCTTCACATTACCTAATGCCTTGGAGAGATATATCGGGCTCACACACCCTTAGTTTATCACAGAACCACCTGTATTCATAATAATGCCCAAGAACCTCAACATAATTGTATCACATAAAACATGCATAAAGGAAACGTAACATTTCCACCTTTCAATCACAAGATATCAACACAACACATTGATATAAAAACATTATGAAAACCATTTTCAATACCAAAATAATATAAAATTAAAACATGGTATTTATTTTTCTTTTAATAAAGAAGGTATGGCTTGTAGAGGAAGCCGAAACTCAAATAATGGTCATGACGGCGGAGAAGTCATTGTCGCCGCATACATACGACAAAAACATTCCCTTTTGTCGTTTAATAAACACTTCGTATAAAAAAGATTCCTTTTGAATAAACTTAAAACTCAAAGGGGTTTATACACCGTATAAAAGAAGTTTGTGTATAAAACAGAATATGCCTCAATGAAAGGAGATTGAGACGAAGTCCCTTACAAAGACGATATCCTTTGTTTAAGGATAAATCAATTACATAATTATGTGTGACAAACAAATACACCAAATATAAGTGGATATTAAGTGTAAAATAATCAAAGGTAATTCACACATATTCAAAGTATGGCATATTCAATAACTACATGTTGAACGCAAAGAAATCGAAATTGGGTTAAGAAGTTCCCTTGACAGCCTAACAGCGTCACATCAAAATGAGTTGATGAGAGATAAAAAAAATGGTATCTCGTCACTTGGACATAAAATTTACATCAATAAGGATATATGAGAACATATCCCAACATAAAAATATGTAAATTAAAAGACCCAACAAAATAAGTCTTTTAAAAAGAGGAGGGTGAAAGGTTCCCTTACTAACATGGGTAGCTTTCGAAACATACACCTCGTGAAAGAAAAAAAAATACAACATTGATGTAAATACTCATAAAAGAAAGTATATTACACAATGAGTAAAATAATGGGAAGTACATACACCACTAAAAGGAAATTATGGGAAATGTAGCATAAATCTCATGGGACTAAAAGTGAGATGAAAAATCCCTTACGAAAACTCGGCATCCTAACGACGCCATATAAAACATCCAAAAATGGATTGATGAGATCAAATAGGGTATCTCATAATATTAACATAATGTTTATAGAAATATGAATATAAAAGAAAATCCCCCAACATAACAAAGAAGAGCTTAAAAGAAGTGACATAAAAGAGAGTACTTAAAATGAAAGAGAGAGGATAGATCTCTTACGAAAATTCGGCAGCCTAATGACGCCACTCAAAACATCCAAAATGGATTGATGAGAGAGAATACGGTCTCTAATTATATGAACATAAAAATTAAAGTAAGATTAATATAAAAGAACATCCCAATAACAAGAAATATGATCTTTAAAAGGAATGAAATAAAAGAGTGCACTTAAAAAGAAAGAGAGGAGTAGGATCCCTTACCTCAAGTCCAAGTTGTCTTGTTCGTTTCATTATATTCCTGAATAATAAACTTTGGTCAATTAATAATTGAATAATTAATTCCTTTAGATATTATTATTCAGTTAATATCACATATTAGAATGTTATAATAATTGTTTAATAATGTTAGTTCATATCAGACGTTTTTGCCGATGTTTGGTACATGAGTCAAAAATGAACTTGTTTGAAAAAAGATTTCCCATGTAGTTATAAGTAAATAATTTCCAGAATAGTATTAATGATTAAAATATCATATATATCCAGTAAATATTCATTTTATACTATTCCATATCATTTGGAGATAAAAAATTAAAAGCATCGTTCATGGAGACGGTAGGCCGTACGTACGCATGAACGCCACTTCCATTTTTTGTCAAATTAATGGAATTAAAAAAATGAGAGAGATATATATATATGTTATAATTCCAGAATGATATACATAATTTAGATTTAATATATTACATATATATCCATTATATATATGTACTTATAATATTACATAAAATTTTGAGATAAGAAATGAAATGTATCATTCATGGAGACGGTAAGCCGTACGTACGCATGAACGCTACTTCCATTTCTATTTCATATTTAATGGAATTAAAACATAATGATACATAATATTATTTTAATTCCAGTATATTATCATATATAATATCATTAAATATATCCTTTATACATACCACATATGGTATTAACGAATCAAATCACTTTGAGGAGGCGGTAGTCCGCACTTCCTTAAATGAAGATATCGCGTTTACCCATAATGGAAACCATAAAGGTATGCCATAAATGAAAAATACATAAGATTAATTAAAACATAAACATATTAGATATCATATATAATTATATTTTCATCTTAATGGCCACCTTTGAAGGTGTTATAAGAATGTTGAACAATCATCGTTTCGTGAGGCAGAAATTCGCCATCCACAGAAACAGTAAGTTCTTTAACCATTAGATGTAGGTGTGTGTAAGTGTAGCTTTAATCCTTCTTAAAAAAACATCCTAGTATATTTACTATACTGGATTTGTTACAAAATAAATTAATAAAAAGATTTTATGGGGTTGGATAAGAAAAATAAAACAAAAGGACACAAGTGAAGACATTACCTTAAAATCGGGTAACTCCCTTTGGTTTGAGCTCAAAGGCTTCCTTGGGAAGCCTTATGCACAAAGTGAGGCTTAAAGGAGTTAGAGAGGGATGTGGAGAGACAAAATTGGCAGGGGTTGGCCGATCCAAAGGATTTGGAATTGTGGGTAAGGAGGTAGAGGTGGGGGCCTTTTATAAGAGGAGAGGAGGGGCACTCTTGTAAAGTTACAAAATGTTACTTTATTTTCAAAAGAGATTCGGATTTTAATGGTCCCACATTGATGTATTTCAAGGATAAGGTGATTAGGGTTCTAACTCCACTCATACAATAGGTTTTTGACATGTTTAGGTCTTAGATATTACATTATCTTTCTATTTTATTTAAATCGTTAAATAATGAGGTCATTGTTGCATCATCATGATGTCATAAATAATTTAATTTATTTAATGTATAAAAATTATAAAACAAATACTATGATGTAGGAAATCTGTTTAGCTTTACAATGACTATTTATAGTCTAAAATATGACTTGTATAACCCCATGTAAAAATTGTTTAAGTAAAACATCTCATGTTTGTGTCATTTTTACTTTAACATTAAATAAAAAGATATTTATGTCATTTTCCAACCAAAGTGGCTCCATTGGGCCCCAAGTTTACCCATGGATTGTCTTGGTCGTCCATGACACATCCAAGGAGGGTAGTACATGTGTCTAGGTCATTTCAGTTTATTAAAACATTATTCTTACCATAAACTACACTAATTACCTATAATCGCGATTAAAACTTAATAAGTTACTATTCACCAAAAAATTATTTTTATCCCATTGAACCACATTTTACTTATTAATGACAACCATGTATGTCAGATTTTTTAAATTCAAAACACAAAGATGGCAAATTTTTATTTAAACGGAAAAATCAGTTTTTATAAGTACCACTTAGTTGTTTCACTATTCATCAAAAATTGATGTTTTTCAGAAAAATCCCAAAAATTCACCCTAAGCTATATTTGATATTACGAATTCAAAAATGAAGTCTATTTTACATAATTCAAAACATATAATTCACTTTAATTAATTTATTAATTAATTCCCGCTGTCAGAGTAAATAGCGCGTTTTTATGAAACAATAAGTATCAAAGGATGGACACTAGTTTAAGTCTGGTTTCAAAGTGAAATTAATTCCAACGACCACCATTGGATTTAATGGTAAAAATATATTCTAATTTCACTTTAAAACCAATTCAAAAGATAATCTAATCATATAAATAAATTAGATTAAAAAGAAGTTTTGAATTAAAATACAACATTTTACACTATTCATTAAAAAATGAACTTTATCGGAAATATACCGAAAATTTACACAAAGTAAATTTTGATGTCCCAACTCTTAAGAAGAGTTTTATTTGGTCCAATAGAATGTATAAGAGTGAACAAAACTATATTTAATAACGGTTCGCCATCAAAAGGGGATAAGTGAACCTTTAGTGAAAACTAGGGCATATACGCCTAAAATTGAATTCTTTCCGTATTTTAAGCCTTTATATTTTATTGGATAAATGTAAAAACATTTAAAAAACATATATAATCATATTTTAGTTATTTCTACTCATTCCTGTCAATACAACGGCTAGGCGTTAACTAACATTTAAAATAATATTATTTTATTATTAGAGTGCAATGTATGATTTCAAAGGAACTCGTTGTTGCGTATTGGGTAAGCCATCGAGCATAGCGTTACATTTAAATTAATAATGAAATTTTATCCACAATTAGAGATAAATATAAAAATTTCATATTCTTTATTTACCTGGGGTGTTACATCCTTCCCCACTATTGGGAATTGCTTCCTCGCAATTTTAAAATTGGGCTCGAAAACATCCTTGAAAGTCCCACATCGGAACAAGAGTCGTTAAAAAATCACTTTAAAATAAAGGAAGATAAGTACAGAGGTCACCCGAGTTAACCCATACTAGGATTCCAAGTAGAAAAACATGCACATGGAAGAAAAAGCAAAGGTTCATGTTCTGATGGAGAGTGATAGAAAACATGTTTAGGAGAAAGTTAACCACAAGAAAATCACAAACTTGTGATGGGTTAAACAGTATTCGATTCCCCAAAAGGAAAATTTAATAGACAACATTTTTGTTTTAAGTTACTTTTTATTGAGGAATTTATTCATAAGGAAACATAATCACTTATCATGTTGACTTTCAACTTTTATTAGATTCCTTACACAAACTCATATTTTCTCCAAAAGACGAGTATTTAGGAAGACTTGTTAACATTAAGAGTACTATAATCAACATCTAGAGAATCACCTAATCCACAAAAGAGAACTATATACTTCCCATATCTTTAGACCTTAACCAAAACCAAAACCAAAAACGTTAGTACAAGTTCAGATAATCCAGAAAAGGATAACCCTTTAAAAAGAAAATCTATGCTTAATCTCCAAAATTTGTCCAACAAAACCCAAAGTTCAACGAGGACCATCCGATAAACAATTTGTCCATAAAATTCTTCAAAGTAAACCAATCTAAGATTGAAACCCAAATATTTTAAGGATTTAGTCACATAGTCTTCCATGTTAAATCGTAACATTTATCTCCAAACAACATCAGTTGCTCCTAAAGTCTCGTATTGAAAAGTAATTAACCTAATCACATATCCTCCATGATAGGTTAATCATTTTCATAAATAACCCAAAATCAACTTACTATTAATTCATAAAATCATCTAACTAAAAAATAATCAGTCAAACTAACCAGGGAATTCACGTAGTCCAGTGGTAGGCGATAAATACCAATCGCACTTTAGTTGGGGGTTCGATTCTCATAGCTTTTTCTGACGTGGCGGGTTGTCACACGGTCTGCATGTTGTCCTTTTTCCAAAACTATATAATTCTCAAAAAATTTCCCAAAACGAGATAAAATCTTCAAAAATAAACATAACATATTTTAACCACAAGTTTATCTCATGCCTTTCATTTTCCATCATAACATATAATAACCCATAATTACCTCAAAAGTAAGGATCATATAAACCCTATTGGTTACCTTTATAATTATTACCTAAACTTCCACATCGATTGGTCATCTCGTACATGATGCATTATAGAACATACCAATGTTCAAGTGGTTGATCATGACTCCTTGATAGTTGGTTTAGAACAACCACGAGTTTCCTCATCGAATACCCCATTTCATCCAGTCTCTTAATCAGAGAACCACCACAGTTTCCTTCAAACCAATTGTCACTTTGGTGCCTTCTAGATCAAACCATTTACTAAAACCAAAAAGGTTAGAGTGAGTATATCAACATAACCATCATGTACTAATGAGTAAGATAAACACTAAGATATACTTACTCATTCAATTTATCTAAAAACTATGACACTTTCTAAAATCCTAGCCAATATGGTAATGTCACTTATGCTTAAAAATACCCTAACCTCTAAAGTTATCTAAACAGTCCTTTGATACCAACTATAAGGCCCCAGCCTTAAACCTTATTTAATCTTTAGTTATTACAAGATTACACATTGAGTATCTTTTCAGGTTTAGAGTTTTAGAGAATTAGATCATGAAACTTGAATTACATTCCACATTTAAACAAAGTTGTTACATAAAAGACAGTATTCATTCTTCCCATCAACGAAAATATATTTAAAATAAAACATGGAATCTTTCTTGACACATCCTTGACACTATCATCACATCATGTACCTTTCCCTTGACCTGTGAAAAAAATTTCAAAAACTTGGGATGGGCATAAAAAGCTCAGTAAGGGTTATAAAAATATGGAAAGGAAACATGAGTTCATATATACATAAGAATGAAATCATACATTACCCATAAAACATAGGCACTTTAACATACCTCATAAAATCATGAATAAATCATAGAAATCATAAGACATAAAAGGTAACTTGAGGCATTCATAACATTATTACGTAGGGAGTAACCCTCTTGGTTATGTTTGGAATACCCACCACAGTATATTCCCTAAATCTCTTCGGAGAAACCTTAACGTTTCACTCCTTCGCGTTACCCAATGCATTGGAGAGCTATATCGGGCTCACCCACCATTATTTTATCATGGAACCACCCGTATTCATAACAATGCCCAAGAACCTCAACATAATCGTATCACATAAAACATGCATAAAGGAAACATAACATTTCCACCTTTCAATCACAAGATATCAATACAACATATTGATATAAAAACATTATGAAAACCATTTTCAATACCAAAATAAAAGAAAATTAAAACATGGTATTTATTTTTCTTTTAATGAAGAAGGTATGGCTTGTAGAGGAAGCCGAAACTCAAATAATGGTCACGACGGTGGAGAAGTCATTGTCACCGCATACATACGACAAAAACATTCCCTTTTGTCGTTAAATAAACACTTAATATAAAAAATATTCCTTTTGAATAAACTTAAAAGTCAAAGCATTTTATACACCATATAAAATAATGTTGTGTATAAAACAGAATATGCCTCAATGAAAGGAGATTGAGACGAAGTCCCTTACAAAGACGGTATCCTTGGTTTAAGGATAAATCAATTACATAATTTTGTGTGACCAATGAATACACCAAATATAAGTGGATATTAAGTGTAAAATAATCAAAGGTCATTCACACATATTCAAAGGATGACATATTCAATAACTACATGTTTATCCCAAAGAAATCGAAATTGGGTTAAGAAGTTCCCTTGACAGCCTAACAGCGTCACATCAAAATGAGTTGATGAGAGATAAAAGAAAAGGGTATCTCATCACTTGGACATAAAATTTACGTCAATAAGGATATATGGGAACATATCCCAACATGAAAATATGTAAATTAAAAGACCCAACAAAAGAAGTCTTTTAAAAAGAGGAGGGTTAAAGGTTCCCTTACCGACATGGGTATCTTTCGAAACATACACCTCGTGAAAGAAGGACAATACAACATTGATGTAAATACTAATAAAAGAAATTATATTATACAATGAGTAAAATAATGGGTAGTACATACACCACTCAAAAGAAATCATGGAAAATGTATCATAAATCTCACGGGAATAAAAGTGAGATGAAAAATCCCTTACGAAAACTCGGCAGCCTAACGACGCCACATAAAACATCCAAAAATGGATCGATGAGATAAAATAGGGTCTCTCATCATACTAACATAAAGTTTATAGAAAGTGTAATATAAAAGAACATCCCCCAACATAACAAAGAAGATCTTAAAATAAGTGACATAAAAGATAGTACTTAAAAAGAAAGAGAGAGAATAGATCTCTTACGCAAATTCGGACACCGAACGGTGCCACTCAAAACTTCCAAAATGGATTGATGAGAGAGAATAAGGTCTCTCATCATATGAACATAAAAAATTACAGTAATAGTAATATAAAAGAACATCCCAATAACAAGAAATATGATCTTTAAAAGTAATGACATAAAAGAGTGTACTTAAAAAGAAAGAGAGGAGTAGGATCCCTTACCTCAAGTCCAACTTATCTTGTTCATTTCTTCATATTCCTGAATAATAAACTTTGGTCAATTAATAATTGCCTAAGTACCTTCTTTAGAGATTATTATTCAGTTTATATCACATATTATAATGTTATAATAATTGTTTAATAATTTTAGTTCATATCAGACGTTTTTGCCGATGTTTGGTACATGAGTCAAAAATGAACTTGTTTGAAAAACGATTTCCCATGTAGTTATAAGTAAATAATTTCTAGAATAGTATTAATGATTAAAATATCAAATATATCCAGTAAATATTAATTTTATACTATTCCATATCATTTGGAGATAAAAAACGAAAAGCACCGTTCATGGAGACTGTAGGTCGTACGTACGCATGAACGCTACTTTCATTTTTTGTCATATTAATTGAATTAAAACAAAATGAGATATATATATATATATATGTTATAATTCCAGAATGATATCCATAATTTATATGTAATATATTACATATATATCCATATATATATATATGTACTTATAACATTACATAACATTTTGAGATAAGAAATGAAATGTACCGTTCATGGAGACGGTAAGCCGTACGTACGCATGAACGCTACTTCCATTTCTATTTCATATTTAATGGAATTAAAAAATAATGATACATAATAGTATTTTAATACCAGTATGGTATCATATATAACATCATTAAATATATCCTTTATACATACCACATATGGTATTAACGAATCCAATCACTTTGAGGGGTAGGTAGTCCGCACTTCCTTAAATAAAGATATCGTGTTTACCCATAATGGAAACCATAAAGGTACGCCATAAATGAAAAATACAGAAGCTTAAGTAAAACATAAAAATATTAGATATCATATATAAATATATTTTCATCTTAATGGCCACCTTTTAAGGTGTTAGAATAATGTTGAACAATCATCGTTTCGTGAGACAGAAATTCGCCATCCACAGAATCAGTATGTTCTTTAACCATTAGATGTAGGTGTGTGTAAGTGTAGCTACATTCATTCTTATAAATACATCCTAGTATATTGAAGATACTGTATTTGTTACAAAATAAATAAATAAAAATAGTTTAGCGGGATGGAGAAGAAAAATAAAACAAAAGGACACAAGTGAAGACATTACCTTAAAATCGGGTAACTCCCTTTAGTTTGAGATCAAGGGCTTCCTTGGGAAGTCTTCGGCCCAAAGTGAGACTTCAAGGAGTTATAAAGGGATGTTTAGAGACAAAATGGGCAGGGGTTGGCCGATCCAAAGGCTTTGAAGTGTGGGTAAAGAGGTAGAGGTGGGGGCCTTTTATAAGAGGAGAGGAGGGGCACTTTTGTAAAGTTACAAAATGTTACTTTATTTTCAAAAGCGTTTCGGATTTTAAAGGTACTACATTAATTTATTTAGAGGATAAGATGATAAGGGTTCTAAATCCACTAATCCAATAAGTTTTGGACATGTTTAGGTCTTATATATTACATTATCTTTCCATTTTATTTAAATCGTTAAATAATGAGGTCATCGCTGCATCATCATGATGTCATAAATAATTTAATTTATTTAATGTCTAAAAATTATATAAAAAATACTATGATGTAGGAAATCTTTTTAGAGTTCCAATGATTATTTATAGTCAAACATATGACTTGTATAACCCCATGTAAAAATTGTTTTAGTAAAACATCTAATGTTTGTATCATTTTTACTTTAACATTAAATAAAAAGATATTTATGTCATTTTCCAACCAAAGTGGCTCCATGGGGCCCCCATGTTGACCCATGGATTGTCTTGGTCGCCCATGACACATCCAACGATGGTAGTACATGTGTCTAGGTCATTTCAGGTTATTAAAATATTATTCTTACCATAAACTACACTAATTACCTATAATCGCGATTAAAACTTAATAAGTTACTATTCACCAAAAAATTATTTTTATCCCATTGAACCACATTTTACATCTTAATGACAACCATTTATGTCAGATTTTTGAAATTAAAAACACAGATATGGAAAAATTTCATTTAAACGGAAAAATCAGTTTTTATAAGTACCACTTAGTGGTTTCACTATTCATCAAAAATTGAAGTTTTTCAGAAAAATCCCAAAAATTCACCCTAAGCTATATTTGATATTCTGAATTCAAAAATAAAGTCTATTCTACAAAATTCAAAGCATATAAGTCACATTAATTAATTTAATAATTAATTCCCGCTGTCAGAGCAAATAGCGTGTTTTTATGAAACAATAAGTATCAAAAGATTGACACTAGTTTAAGTCTGATTTCAAAGTGAAATTAATTCCAACGACCACGATTGGATTTAATGGTAAAAATATATTCTAATTTCACTTTAAAACAAATTAAAAAGATAATCTAATCATATAAATAAATTAGATTAAAAAGTGGTTTTGAATTAAAATACAACATTTTACACTATTCATAAAAAAAATGAACTTTATCGGAAAGATACCAAAAATTTACACAAAGTATATTTTGATGTCCCAATTCTTAAGAAGAGTTTTATTTGGTCCAATAGAATGTATAACAGTGAACAAAACTATATTTAATGACGGTTCTCCATCAAAAGACGATAAGTGAACCTTTAGTGAAAACTAGGGCATATACAGCTAAAATTGAATTCTTTCCGTATTTTAGGCCTTAATCTTTTATTGGATAAATGTAAAAACATTTAAAAAACATATATAATCATATTTTAGTTATTTATATTCATTCCTGTCAATACAACGTCTAGGCGTTAACTAACATTTAAAATAATATTATTTTATTATTAGAGTGCAACGTATGATTTCAAAGGAACTCGTTGTTGCTTATTGGGTAAGCCATCGAGTATAGTGTTCCATTTAAATTAATATTGACATTTTTTCCACAAATAGGGACAAATATATAAATTTTATATTCTTTATTTACCTGGGGTGTTACATTTTATATACTCAAACCTAATTCAAAATTATATCTTACACTCCTTATAAAATGCCCTCAGTGGAATTAGTAGAACAGAAGCAGAACCTATAAGAATATTTTACCAAGGAATTCATTATCCATAGTTTTTACCATGGGGATCCCCTTTCTTTTTTAAAGTGAATAAGGATATGAGGCTTTCCATGGATTATGGGGAAATAAATTCTATTACTATAAAAAATATCATTTTCCTTCTATTGATGACATTTTTGATCAACTTTAAGGATCTTAATATTTTTTATATATTTAACTTTATGCTATGTATCGTCAATTATTATTAAGAAAGTAAGATATTCCCAACATTATATTTTTCACAAGGTTTTGTATTTGAAATTCTATATTAATTCCCTTTGGATTGAAAAACTCTCCCACTTTTTTATAGATTATATTAATAGGGTATTCAAATATTATATTGAAAATTCCATTTTCATTATTTATTGATAATATCTTCGTATAAAAAAATTCTATGAAGGGAACAAGATCCATTTGAGTGTTATTCGTAAAACACTCAAGGGAAAGGATTTATATGTGATATTTCATAAGTGTGAATTCTTAATTTAGGAAGATTCATTTATTTCTCATGTTATCTCAATGGATAGAATATTATTTTTTAAATTCATAGAAAATGGTTGTTAAATAATGGATTGCACCAATAAACAAAATTGAGATACATATTTTCCTTGGATTACTATGTAACTATTAGTAATTTTTAAAAAAAATCATGATTTGCTAAACCATAAACAATTTTGACACATAAATGGTTTAATTTCAAATAGTATGGAGAATGTAAATAGTGTTTTGAAAAAAAGAATAATAGAATGGTAAATACACCGATATTGACTTTACCATCATAAATGGACTATTTTGTTATATATAGGGACGTAAAAATAAATGACATGAATATATCCTAATGAATAATAAATGTTTTGTTGTTTTTTCATGAACACAATTAAAAATACATGAAAACAATTATTCAACCCATATCTTGAATTGGAATATATAAACATTTCCTTGAAGATATAGTGGAATTATATCTACGTTAAAAGATGTGAGATATATAAAAATTTAAAAATATTGAAATAAATATATTCTTAAAAATAGATCTATGTGAGAAAAAGGATATTTATTTGGATACTCAAGGATTATGAATTCTCAATATACTATCACCCTAGGTAGGAAAATAAGGTGGTAGATGTATTGAGTAGAGAATATCATTGCTTTCTAACTAAAATGAAGATAAATAAAGATAATATATTCATGGGTTTATTAATCTCAATATGATAATCTTTTGGGAGGGGGAAAATTAATACTTTTCCAAATTATTGAAAAAACCATATTTACATTAGAATATAAAATGGTAATTTATTGATGATAATAGTTTATAATTGAAAATAAATTTCATGAATGATTGGAATTTGTCAGCCTTTTTTATGAATATGGTGTGTTAAAATTATAAAATATATTATGTGTTCCATCTATACCTGAATATAAATGGGGTTATTGTATTAATCTTATAGCTCAAATTTCTCTATACACTTTTTTAGAACAAAAAAATTAGTTATTTTAAGGAACATTTTTTATGGAATGATTTGAGGTGGAAAATTCATTACTATGAATCAAGATGTTTGGTTTATAAATAGGTAAAGGATAAAGGAAAAATTCATAATGGATTCATGAAACACATCACTATTACTCTTTAAAAGTGGAATAATACTACTATAAAAAACAAAAAATATATTTTTTAAACTCTGTAATATTTCAAATAATATTTTCATAATAAGGTGCAGAGTTGATATAGGATTCTGAGGCCCATGAAGCCTCGATGTTGATATATTTAATGTATTAAATATAATATATCATGCATGCATGTTTTTTTATAAATAATTTAATAACTCTAAAATGTTGTCTCAAATGGGAAACCAAATATTTATGTTAAATTTGATGTGTTGGTTTAACCCTGGGTGTGTCATAATTTATATCGACATTGAATTCTTTGTTAGAGTGAAGTTGTGGAAATGATAAATTAATTAAATTAATTTATTAATTTAATTGATATTTAATTTTCTAAACCTAAAATGGATCCTATATTGAATAAATTCTATGGAAAATTCCCTAGTTTTAGCCACATTAACCTATAAGAAGCTAAGGATGGAGAGGGAGAACTATGGTGTTGATCATGTTGGTGGATGGTAACCATATTATGGATCAAAGATCGGCATACTATGAAGATCATAATCTATGATGAAATTCTTGGATCTACGTAACAATAATGAGGAAAAAAATATTTTTTAGAGATCGATCCAACCTTGGTAGGTTATTTTATTCTGTGGTTTAAACCCCCATCTTATAGTTTGATATGAATTTGAATTAATTAATTATAAATTAATTATTGGGTCATTCTTCATTGGTTTTTCCAATGGTTTTTTTTCTATTTATAGGTCATGGAATTTTATATTTTTTAACTATTGATTATTATTAATTTTACAGTCACCACTTCCATTGGTTTTTGATGATGATGTCCAAAAAATCATGGACATTGATCAAATATCACTTTTTATTGTGTTCCTTTCACCCTCCATTATTCAATGTTTGTCAAATTTATTTTGGCTATCCAATGTTTTTATGATACCCATGAGGTCTGATAATTGATATTCCATTCTCCTATATAAAATATCATCATCATTAGTTTGCTTTTTGTTTTTTGAAGACACAAAGGAGGTGTGGTGGACACTATAGAAATTTGACATTGGTTTGGGTGATGGTGGATATATGATCTATATTATGTGGATATATCTGGATTAAAAAAGATAAGAAGATCCATGAAATTGGTGCCCATGATCCAACCATCAGTAAAAACAGTGATCTGATGTTGGTGTAGATGGTGGAGCTCCCATGAGTAAGACTGTGTAGTTGCTTTGGGATTGTATTGGTGGAAATTTTCCAATCAAAGAATGGATATAATCTCACCTCCAATAGCATTGAATGTATGATCAATTAAAATCTATGTGAGACAAAAATATACCTGTAATTGAAATCTTGGTGAGACATGTCATGTCAAGTTTGGGACATGTCACATACTTCATCAATGAAAAATTAGAGCACTTATTATTCTCAAAATATATATGGTATATTTATGGGTGATTTACCTTGAACTATATTAGTGTGTTTGAGTTACCTTAAACACAATTAGTTTAGGAAATCAACCTTAAATAGTATTAGTATGGGAGTGTTCCAATATCCCATCCCTACGATGGTAGAGTGAGGTATTTTATCTCGATCATAAGATGAGTAATCCTTTATATAAGTTAGTTTTGGATAGATTCAAATATCCCTCTGGGTGGCCCAGGGTGCGATCATCTATCATTATCCCATGGGTTTCACCATGTATCCCTTCTTTGACATCAAGGGAATGTGATCGACTTCTTATTTGGTTAATCCTGGCAGAGTTAGTTATACCCCATAGGCCTTCGGCATGATCTCCTATCTGTGTATTGATGTATGTTTTCTTCAAGTAAGTTTTAGTTTGATCGAGTGAATATTTTGGATAATACCTCTTAGTATCCTTAGTTATTACTAATGTAATACTCAATGATTATATATAATTAGATTATTTTCATTAGTATAGTGAGACTCAATGAGTGGGATCTCCTGGTATATTGTGGCCTTTTTTCCCCTAGTATAATTCTATGATTGCAATGAGAACATGACGTCACCACAATAATTAGTGTCTACATTTGAGAATCTATCATATAACTTTTTTATTCCTCAATATTTTTTATTTAGAGATGACTCCCTCTTTGATTCATTATTTTTGATGATTTTGTGGTGTCTTATTGGCTACGTTTATACCCACCCATTCATGGGATCATTCCAAACATTTCATGAATTATGTATATGATAGGATTTTTGACATATTCATAGAAGGACCAAGATTAGGTGGAGTACAGTTAGTATATATAGATCTTTTATGGTTCTATGACTTTTCACCTTGATATTTTCCCCTTTTATTAGTAGAATGGAATATATTAATAGCTTTGGTGACCTTGTATTTGGACCCTTTTTCTTTTATTATTTATTTTTTATACTATAATGTGGGATATATATTATGAATAAATTTATATTATAATTTTTTTTATCATTTATACATTATACTACTGTATAGATGTGTGTGTGTGTGTGTGTGTGTGTGTCTACATTCATTAGGCTATGTCATCTAATGTTTGGGTAATGCCTACTTGGTGCTAGTTACTAGCCCTTAGCCAACTGGAGGTGTGATTGGGGTGTCATTATCAACTTACCACATGCTAGGTGGGCCTTGGTGAGATATGTACTAGTAGAGTGGTATCAGAGGGGGTTCTTATTAGGGATAGATATTGGAGATAGTATATATATGAGGTTTGGTTTGGGAACTAGGGAAACAATTTTAAGGTTTCACAAGTTTGGATCTTGGCCTAGGGAACCTAGTGGTGGTGTGGTAGCCAATTTATCCATTCACAAGAACTCTGATAACCTTCTAATTGAATCGGTACATACATGAACTAGTTATATGGGCAAACATTGGTCTATGCATCATATAAAAATTGGTTGTGGTTTTAATTTCCTTCTTCATTAAGCTCCTCCGATATGACCTCTTTCACCATGGTGCATCTCAGTTATTATGTTATGTCTCCATGAAAACAACCAGATAAGATTCCATTGCAGGATCATGATTGTGATTCACTTATAAATGTGACTTCAATAAATGTAACCATGTAGGAGATGGTTCCTTTAGGTGTAAAGATAGTGGTGTCTCCATCCATTTAGAAGCTTGATGACCCTCCACCAAAACATTAGGTCGACTCTCCCTATCAGGTTGAGAAGTACTTAGGTCTGGTAGTACTGGAATCTAATTCACTTATTATATGTGTTCTTAATGATTTTTAGAGGAAGAGACCTCACATGTTTCCTGGTTATCCACCTCCTCCACAATCATTAAAGGAATGGATTGATTTTATAATGAGATTCTTCCTTCTAGTTTGGATCCTTCTTTATGGTCGTTATGGTTCAAGACATCCCCAAGTCAATGAAAGGTGTTTATAGATCCATTTACTAGTATGTTTTTTGTATTTAGGCATAAAAATAAGAGGGACATCTCCCCCCCACAAGACATGTTATATTTTGATGAAATTTAAAGTCATATAGGTGAGTTGGGGTCAACGAAAGTTGATAGCGTTGAGGTGTGAAAGATGATTTAATTTGATATCTATATTTGATACCATTTTGTGTGACAAGGTGTTAGAGAAATAGTTTATTGTGGTGAACATGTGGGTGAGGGGAAGGATATCTTTGGGGATTAGGGGCTTGTAACCCAAAAAATTATGGTGTGTTCTGCTGTAAGACATTTTAATTCTCTACTATAGTTCCAGTTTTACTGCATAGTCATAATCCGCATTTTCCTGAATTCATTCCATGTTTAATAACTAGTGATTTCAATAGAGAATTTTAGATCAACCCTTTTGTTTGGAGTCTCCATCAGATACATTTGGTTATCACACAACACTACCAATAGTGTGACCTAACTCTAGGATGGGATATCCTCATATAAAATCTTATGTCGTGTTCATGGGTTCGTATTATGTTTTCATTTGAACAGAATTGTTCCCTACTATCCATGGACAATTTTAAAGTTACCAGTGTGGGTTGAAATATATATGACTTGGTGGGACGAATGTCTCTTTCTTTTGTGATTAGGAATCTGTGGTAGAGTGGGATGAACTTTTACTCAAGACGATATAGTCGATTTCTTAACAGTTGCCTATTATGGTGCTAGAGCAGCATATGTTTTAGTCTTTCAATTTCCTATGATTATGTAGGATTATATAGACATATTCCATGTGTATATTATAGACCTACATCCCCATTAAAAAAATAACATACATATAATCCTACACCCAAGGATGGCCCAATATCTACACCATTATATGAGATGACCACATGTGGCTATGAGAGATAAAGGTGAAGTTATAGAATCTGTAAATAAAGGTCTTTCTTAGACTTAATGTGTTAACTTGTAGAGAATGGTGTTTTTTACCAATAATTTGGATGAGATATTGAGGTTAAGAATGGATTAATGTATCCTGAATTTTGATAACATCATGAAGAAGTATCCACCCCATAGAATTGATGAAATCTTAGACCTAGGGTTTGGGGTGGAAGGGTTCTCATAGTTTTACATAATTATGACTTAACTCTCGCTCCATATTCAAGAGGAGGATGTACTGAAGGTATATTTCCATATCATCTATGGTTTCATTGATTTCATATGATACCATTCTGAAATTTCCATTCTCTTGCAATTTTTTTGAGTCTTACGAACTGAATTTTTCAACCCTTTTTGGAATGATTTGTTGTAGTATTCATTAATGAGACCCTTATAAACTCAATGTCTAAGGTAAATTACATGTGACTCTGGATTATGGTTTTGGATTTTCTCTGATAGTTTTATGATTATAGGAATCTGTTGAGGTGTCAATTTTGGATTCATGGGGTCCACTTCTTTGGATATGTACTCTTAAGCATGGGAGTGAAACTAGGTGCATTAAAATTTGAGGCATTTATAGCATGAGGGCAATATGAGAGTATGAACATGGTTGTGGATTATTTCAAAAGGGGTTTCCATTCACTATTTTTGAGAAACGTGATTGATAAATTAACAAATTTATATTTGAACCTTAAATAGAAGGTAGTCATAGCATGCCACTAGTCGAAGATTGTTTCACCTCTGCTTCTTCAGCATTCCATGGAAGCACAACTTGGGGATATCAATTGTAAGTTATTATGTTACTAGAGATCCACTAAACCTATTCATGATTTATTTTATAAGGATAGTTAGTATGTAATCCTAGTTAAAGGATGAACTAAGACACTAGTCATTCTATGAGATGAGGTGATTAGGGGTTTTCATGCATTCCCTTAGGGGTACATCCAAAAGAGGTGAGGATGTACCATGATCCTTTGGAATCGGGTTATATGGACAATAATGTTGTTCCATGTTTCCAAGTATATCTATTGATTCCTTTCTAATCAATAGGTGAATCATGTAGTTCTCATATAGGAGTGAAAATGATATGGTATCTTTACAGATTTTGTGATAGTGCTTTCATGATCATTGAGAGGTCCTAACGCTATCCATGTGATTATAGACAAACTCACCATGTCTATAAAATCCCATAAATTTAATTCCTAGATATTACATCATATTTTATGAATATTCATTACAATACTTAACAATCAATACCGTTATCAAATTGGTCAAGTATTGTTTTAAATCTAGATACATAAACAATTGGTTCATGAGTGAATTAAATTATCTATCATTGTGTTTTTCATAACTCGATACCATCATAGAAATATCATATATAATAAATTTCTTTATTAATTGGGGAAAGAAAACATAATAAAGGCCACTCTAAGATTCTTAGTAAGGGTAAACAAGGGAGGTATCAATGATCACTTAAACATAAACAGTTCATAATTTTATGAGAATATGAGTATACTATTTTGAAAATCATGCCATGTATGTCATAGATCATAATCTAGAGTCATGGAATTAATCTTGGGACTTCATAATACATGAATAATAAAGGAAAAAATCAACATAATCCATGAGATAATAACAATGGCATAGGACATAGATATGTGTTATACACATGTGCATAGTAAATCATTACATTTGTGGTCATAGATCATTTATATGACAATCATGGTAGAATGGGTTCACTCTACCCATCATAATAGTAAAATTTCACTCCCAAGACTATTATAATTTACATAGTCCCTTTCTAAATTGGGTTTAATCCTCATTCCTATTCTATTTTTCTCGTGATATATCCATCTCTATCCAAGGAATTATAGGGAAATATAACTCTGGGACCACCCTACACATAATGAAAATCGTACCGATGTATTCCACAAGATCCAAAAATATTCATTATATCATAAATCATGAAAAGAAAATTGGTTTCATAAACTTCACATCGGTATATAACCCATGGCAAAGAAATGGGTTTCATAATCATTTCATTAATCCATCATAGCATAACACATGGAAAAAGAATAGGTTTCATAAAAATCATTTTATAATAATCATAAACCATCCATCTAAATAATAAGTAGGGTATCATTGGATTATATTCTTAAATAATTTTAGGAAACATCAAAGTATGTCATCATAAATGGGAAGTTATTTTGAAAGATCACTTGATACATATCTTGAAGAAAATATACTTTATACTTTGAAATCTCTTATTTAAAATTGAATTTTTTTTTCAAATATTAAAAAAACATTTCAATTGAAATAAATGTGGTAAATTTTAATGGAATATTTAAATAATTCAATGACCATGATAGTGTGAAATATTTTTCATTCTATTTTTGTTAAAACAAAGACTCCATTCATGTTTTTAGTAAAAAATTATAAATACCTCATTCAAAAATGAAAATAAGATTCCTTTTAAAAAAAATTTATAAAACATAAAAAATTGGTAAAATATAATTTAAAAAACATATTATATTAATAAAATAATTCTTGAAAACATTTTTATAAAACATGGATATGGAAGAAAAAATATTTTCGAGTAAAGAGATAATAAATCTCATTTTCCTTAAAAATGTATTTTCAATTCTTGAGTTTATAACGAGAGGGAAATCAAATAAAAAAGTAAATTTCATAAAATATCCTAAGGGGAAAAAAATTCAGGAGTTTATTGAAAGTTATGTCTTAATATTTCATCATTATAAAAATAATCATAAACAGTCCTAATAGAAAATGAGATTATAACATAAAACCCTTACCACTTTGGTATTTTTTAAATCTTAATCCAAATAAAGGAGATAAAATTATATGGATATGTAAATCTCCATTATTGTCATAATAATAATAATAAAAATCATCCTTGTAAATTATAAACATCACATAAAACGGGACAATTAGTGAATGTGGAATGATTCTCAAAGAAGTAAATGGGAGATGAAAATCCCTTAGCTCAGGTCTGACTACCTTCATACATATTCAAAAGTATTATATAATAAATATAGATTTATTATAAATATATTAATGAACCATAATAATAAATATATGTCATACCATATGTTATTTGATTATAACTTTTTATCACCTATTTATTAAAAATTCTTTATTAAAATCACTATTTCTGTTGATAACTGCTTCGTTTTTCGTGTATATTTTAGTTCAGTATTTTTTTCCTTTGTATATTAATTATAGATCCATAATCTGATGAATTTTAATAATTATATAAATATAAAATATATTCATTATATTAATGTTTATATTCATATATAAAAGTTATATATAGGAAAAGTATTTACAGTGTTCATGGATATGGTAGGTCCTATGTATGCATGAAGAAAATATTCATTTTTAGATTCATGCGTTGAAAGAAATGTGGTTATTAATTTTGATTTGGATACTAATTTTTATATCATATATATTCATTAAATATATCTTTATTACTATTCATTTCAGAAAAAAATGAAAAATGTATCACATCATTTAATGGAGGAGGTAGTCCACACATACGTACAAGTGATATGGTTGATTTACAATAGGCTGAAGGTAAGAGGGTTAATGTGACAAAATAATTTACATAGTGTAATAATTTCATAAATATAATATATATATATATTTTTATATATATTAAATTAATAATTATATACATCCTTGAGATGTGGTCATGTTAAATGAAGTATATAGGTCCATGAGGAAACAGTCCGCCATACGCATAATCAATGTGTTCATTTCCAATTTGATGGAAGAGGAGATAAATTTAATTTATTCAATTAAATTAATATAATATTAGTATATGGAATAAAATTGTGTTATTATTTAATTATATTTTAAAAATATTCTATTAATGTGGAAGAATAAATAAAACAAAAAATCTCAGTTAAGAACGATGCCTCTTCTTCCGACAACCTCTTTTAGATTGCACCAAAAGCATTCATACTAGGGTTTTATAATAAAACCAAGGAATCTAAGATACAAGAAAGGAATTAATGAATTTTTTTATGTGGTTATTTTCTGAACCAAAATTATATTTCTTTTTAGATATTAGAGGACATGATATTTTTTTTATAAGTAGTGGAGGGGACCTACTTGGAAATTTCATAAAAGTATACAAAATGATAAAGTAATTCCCTAGAAACATTCTTCAAAAAAAAACAAAATATTAAAATTTGGGATATTATAAGGTATAAATTTGGAAATAAAATGTGATTTTTACAAGATTAATAAGAAAACATATCATTAACTTTAGTATTAACCTCACCCCTCAGTAAACTGGTTTTAACCTTAATTGTGGTAATTTCTTTTTTCTATTTTTAATATTTATTATTAAAATAATTAAGTTGGTCTTCTTATTTAATATTAATTATGGATATTAGAAACATAAATTATATTTTACCAAATTAAATTTATATAATTAGAAAATTTTAATTTAAAATTAAACCCACATATGCAATGAATAAGCGGTTTTACAAAGAAAATCATTACATAAGTATAAAATGTTATTATATTAAATTTACCCAAAAAATTAATTAAAATGAGATAAATTAGATTAATAATGATATAATTTTTTTAATTTACTTATAAAAAAATATTAAAACAAAATTAAACATGGAAATTCTTTAAAATAAAATACCCTTTTTAATAAAAATTAGTATTATTCACTATTCATCAAAAAACTCATCTCTTCTAAAAAATATCAAAAATTCACTCAATGTTAAATTTTGAAATTTTGATTTAAAAATATAATTTCTTTTTTAAACATTTTTTTCAGAATTTTTAAAAAATAATTTTAAAATAATTTTGAAAATTATGATATATCAACTTTTTAGAAAAAAATAAAATTTTTATGGATAAAACTATATTTATTCATATCTTATTCCTAGAAAAATGTTACATGAATAATAAAATATTTCATTAAAAATATAATATATTAATTTAATTTAAATAATTCAATATTAGTTACTAATTTTATTTATTAAGATAAAAACACTTTCTAGCCATAAACAATGTTTTTCAAAAAAAATATTTCTTCTACATTTAAATGATTTTTTTCTTTCATCTCGAATCAATTGATAATTGAGTAATTTTTTTTATACATGTTTAAAACTTATAATTTTCATAATTTATTTATTAATATTCATATCCAATAACATAATAGAAATTTTATAGTGGTCAGGTTTAAATAATATTACTTTAGTAGTGTATAGTTGTTCTTTTAAACTCAGTTTTGTGTGTAACATAAGCTAATAATGAAATTAAATTTATTTTTTAAAAATTTGAATTTATCTAAGTTTCATATTATACCAAGATAATATTAATTACTCCCTTGAAATTTTAATTACTTTGATACAAAAAAATGAGAATATCTTTGTTTCATTACATCTATTGGCTCCTAAGTAGATTCTTCAACTTTCTAACTCTTGCACAGAATGTTAACAATGTGAGTAGTCTTATTTTATAGAAATTTATCTCTTTGATCCAAGATTTATGTTGTTATTTATTCATAAGAAATAATATTCTCTAGGGTTATTACCTATAAGGTATTTAAAAACTATGTATCTTGTATGTATTTTTTTAAGAGAGATATATGTAACAAAACATAAACATGAGAGAGGTTTGGTGGAAGAACCAAGCATTAACCTATTGTCCCTACTCGATCAAGAATCATGAAGGGGAAATATACCTACGGATCATATTTTATTTATTCCAAAATATCATAACCTTCTTTTATAATGAAATTCATACAAAACCTTTCTTTATAAGTTAAAATTCTAGATCACATTGATGATTTTCATCATAACTTTTATATCAACTTCGGGATACCTTGAGGTGTTGTTTGATTGTTCTATCATTTTCACCCACTTCCTCGGCTATCTCAGGTACCAATGGATTTCTTTATCCAAATTCAACCCATCACATTGGATTTATGATATTATTTCTATATGGGTCTTTATAAGTATCCATCTCATTGTCTGACTGAAGGTTATTATTGTAAGTAAAATAAACTAAATGAAGGTGTTGATCCCAATCACATTTTAAATATATAGAATAATTTCTCAACATATCCTATAGGTATTGAATGTTACTCTCATACTAACCTTATATATGAAAATTATAAGATCTATTAAACCTCAACTTTGTATAAAAATATTTCTTAATACATCACCATAACATTAAGGTAATCGTCGAATCCTAATCCGATAGAATCGAATTTGATACTCCATGAAACATTACAACATCATTAATTTCTATTATAGAAATATATCTAAAAGATCATTATAGTCTAGTGTAAATAAAATGTGATGAATCTATAAGGTGGTTGGCTAAAACTCAAATTTCATTGTATCTTTTAAATGGTTTGGTAAGTCCGATGATAAAATCCAGAGTGATTTTTTTTATTTTCATTCCATTATTGGTAATATTTTTAATATATCCTTATAATTATATCTCTCATCATTAACATACTAATACACCAATCACCTAGATACATACTCAACAATATCTCTTTTTATTAAATTCCACCTGAAATACTCCTTTAGATATCTATACATCTTTTCACTTCCAGTATGAATAGAGAATGATGAATTATGATCCTCAACCAATAGCTCCATTAAGTCTAGTATAGGTGGAATACATACATAGTTCCTAAAATTTATCATTCCATTACAATAAATGTTTTACTCAGGAACATTTCTAGACTTCTTATATAATTCTACATCTTCCCTCTAATCCTCATTAATTGTCACATTAATCGATGGTAGAACACTCATTTGAGAAAGATAATATTTCTCCCCTTAATTTAATATTTTCATATCAATTCTCCTCAAATATATAAAATATTTGATCTTTTATGGTCCTCATCACAGATAATCTTTTATGATTATTATGAATCAAAGTAGCATCCAACTTTTTTGTTTTACTAGGGTGGAAACTTATTGAGCAGTCATAATATTTAATCAGCTCCAACTATCTTATATGAGGTTTATTGAACTCCTTTTGTGTGAATATATACTTTAATCTTTTATGATCAATATATGTATCACAAATTTCGCTATAATGATAATTTCTCTATGTCTTTAATAAAAAAAATTGCATTATCTAACTCCAAATATTGAGTTGGGTAATTATGCTAATAAACCTTCAATTTCCATTAAGCATAATATATATACATTTAATTATTCATGAGAATGAATCACATAACCTTATTTTAGGAATCACTATAAATTTCAATCCCCTCTGCACCACAGGGTAATGTAAGAACAAGTGTGCTGACTAACCTTCTCATCAATTCCTCTAAATTTTCATTGCATTTATTCTTCCAAATGAACTTGGCTCCCTTATGAGTTATCTTGGTGAGTGTACTAGATATCCATGAAAATGTATCCAAATTCACCTCTAATATCTAACCAAAACAAAAAAAATCTATTCTTCATCACATATGTTGTTCTAGGCCAATATTCAATAACCTCCAACTTTGATAGATCCACATTTATACCCTCTCATGAGATTATATGACCCAAAATGAAAACTTTTGTGTTAAAAATGAAGACTTGGTAAATTTTTCATAAATATTATCCATAATTAGGTTATTTAGCATAATTATCATGAGATCTTCTTGTTATTCCTTTAGATTTGAATATATGAGAATATCATCCATAAAGACTATCACAAACTGATCAAAGAATTATCTAAAGACTTTATTCATTAAATCCATGAATCTTGAGGTGGAATTAGTAAGAAAAAATTTAACTACTATATATTGATAGTGTTTATACATTTTATAGAAAGTTTTCTTGAGTATATCCTCCTTATTAACCCATAATTGATGATATCTAGAATTAGGGTTAATATTGGAAAATTATTGAACTCTGTATACTTGATCAAACAAGTCATCAATATGAAGGAGAGGATAATTGCTATTGATTGTGATCTTATTCAGTTTCTAATAATCAATGTAGTGTTACATTGATCTATATTTCTTCATTACAAAAATAACTGGCACATCCCATGTTAGAAAACTAGGATGAATAAATCCCTTTTCAAGATTCTCATGGATTGGAATCATTAATTCCAACAACAATGTTGGGGTCATTCTATTTCAATTCATTGAAATATGTGTGGTACTAGGTATGATTTATACTGATAACTCAACATTATGATTTGGTTGAATACTAGGTAACTATTTTGTAAATATATCAACAAACATCCACACAATAATCATATCATTGATGTTAATTTTATCCCTAAACATCTATGATAAACACCCATTTTGAATGTGAATCAAGAGCCACAAAATGGATAAAATTTCCATTGTAATTACTTACTTATTGTCACACTGATAGATGATCATATGTTGGTTCAGAATATCAAATGTGACTTCCATTAAAAAAAATAACCTAGGATTTATATATGGAAATCTAATATGAGCCTAAGATAACATCAAATTCCACCAGAGAGGGAATATAAATATTTACAGGAAGAACATTACAAAAGACATTAATCAAAGATGAATCATATAATTTAGACATGTTCATCATATAGTTAGGGGTCTTTACTACTAATTAAACATCTAATCATTGAGGAAAGGAATTAACATTCCCAAAAAATCATGATATAAATGAAATCATGTGACAAAGACCAAATATGTTAATTCAATATTTTATTATACAACTCAACTTAATCATTCTATCATTAATATCTTGATAAAACCAAAATGGATAGAGTGACCATAAAGTATCATTAATCAAATAGTTTGATCATAAAAAATAACTTATGGGATATCTAAATCATGACACCCTATATTTAACCTATGACACCTTAGGTTTATCCTAGGACGTCCAGGATCATTACTATGGTATTTGGGTGGTCGTCCAATTCTAAGACCAATCCCTAGTGTTCTCACTACATTTTTCTCATCCTAGTGTCCAAAGGTAACTAAACCATGATCTGATACCAATTGTAGTAGCTCTTACATTTTATATTTATATATTATAGTTGATTGGATTAATATTAATTAAATAACATAATTATCCATTTCAGAATTTTATTGGTCTAGTATATTTAGAATCTTGGATACATAAACAATTGTCCCAAAAGTGAACAACAACATCTCCCATTACATTTTTCATAAATGGAACCCTTATTAGATATATCATTCATAATATCTTTCTTCATAACCTCGAGAATGGAAACCTAATAAAGGTTGAGATAAAATTTATAGTATGGGTAAACAGGGGAGAAAAAAGTGATCACTTAAACACAAAAAGTGTCCATGGTAAAGAGAATATCATAATAGCATTTCAAAACCATTCCCTACATACTGTATGTCATAATATTGAGTAATGTAATAAATCTTGGTATTTCATAACACATAAATCATAAATGAATCAATGGATGTAATCCATGAGATAATAACACTTGCATAGGACATATATTTACAATATACACATAAGAAAAGAAAATCATTTCCTTGGTATTCAAGGCTCAATTCCATGTCTATCATAGTGGAATGGGTTCACTCCCAAAAAAATTATTTTATTCATGTTTTCCTACCAATACTACCATAGTAAATATAGTCCATTACTAGTCAAATTTCACTCTCCAATCTAGTCTAATTTATCTCATGAAATATCTATCATTTCCCAATGTAGTGGAGGGATATATAAAAACTGGACCACCCATCATATAATTAAAATCTTATAGATGAGTTCCATTGTATCATAAAACATTCCTCATACCATAATACAAGAAATAAACAGCTTTAATAACCATTTTATCAGGACATAACATATAGAAAATAAATGGGTTTTATAATCATTTCATTAATTTATCATAGCATAACTAGTGAAAAATGAATGGGTTTTTTAAAAATATTTTCTTCAAAATCATAAATAAATTAAGGAAAGAATAAAAATGGAATCCTTGGATCATATAACTATTAAAGGTTAGGAAAAATTAAATTATTTCATCTTAGATAGAAGTTTTTTTAAAATATCAATGGAAAATTCCTTGAGTAAAACATCTTTTATAATTTGAAATCACTATTTAAAATATAAAAATTTTCTAAATATTCACGGAAGACATTTTTTTGAAAAGAACCATCGAATATTATAAAAACGATTCACATAATTGGGTTTCCAAGATGATGAAAAAAATTCATGTTGCGTACATTAAACAAGGATTCCATTGATATTTTTGATGAAAGGTCAACAGTGCCTCATTCAGAAAATGAGAAGAAGATTCCTTTTAAAATGTTAAAAAAGACTAAAGTAAATAAAATTTAATTTTAAAAAATATATAATAATTTTAAAATATTTCATTAAAATATTTTTTGAATACATGGATATGGAAGAAAACATATCTTAAACTGAAGAGGGAAATAAAGCTGATTTTCTTTAAAAACATTCTTTTGGATTATTGATTACAAAAAGAGATCAAAATGAAATAAAAACATTAAATTATATGAAATAACTAGATGAGAATAAAATTCATAAGTTTATTTATATATATATCATAATATTTCATCATCGTAAACTTAATCATAAATAATCCCAGTAAATAATGAGATTGTAATATAATACCGTTAACAGTTTGATAATTTCTAAATCATACGACCCCTGAATGAAAAAAAACCATAGATTGATATATAAGTAAAGATAATTTTAATAATTAAAATAGTAAATAGAATTAATCAGAATTATATACACAACATAAATTATACAACTGGAGAATATGGCATGTGTATCATATAAGTAATGTGAGGTGAAAATCCTTTACCTCAGGTTCGATTTCCATCATACGTGTTTGAAAATCATGTATAGTAAATAAATATTTATTATAATTATATTTCAAAACCATAATCATACATATATATATCATAAGAAAATTTATTTATTTTTATCCTTTTATAACTCATTTATTAACAATTCTATATAAACATCATTGTTTTTTGTGACAACTGCTTCATTTTTCATGTATGCTTTAGTTTCGTAGTTCTAGTCCATATTCATTGATTACCATTCATCATATGTATAGTTTTTATCATGATATAAATATAATATATATTTTATATATATATATATTTATTGTCATCTATAAAATTGTATTACATCATTCATGGAGATGGTAGGTCGTACATACGGATGAAAGTTGTTTTTATTTTTTGAAAAATGTAATGAAATAACGTTAAATATTAATTATTCGTACTAAAATAAGTTATATATTTATGAAATAATATATATTAATTAAATATATCCTTATTAACACCCATGGAAAAATAAAATGAAAAACATATCAGATCACTTGGTGAAGGTGGTAGTCCACACATACACACAACCGACGTTACCATTTTACAAAGGAACGGATGGTAAGAAATTATAAGTGATATTATAATTATAGAAGAATAATAATTTCATAAATAATATATATGTGTATTTGTGTGTGTGTGTGTGTTAAATCCAACATTATATCCATATATGTGAATTACTGGTGGAGAATTAACTACATGTGTACGTGAGGCAATAGTCTATCATACACATGATCGATGGTTTTATTTCACATTTGATAGAAGAGGAAGTGGATATAGTTTATACCATTGAAATAATAAAGTATCAGTATATATAAGATACTATGGATATTATATTTTCATATTTGGACAATATTTTAATGAGGTGTAACAACAAAAAAACAAAAACACTCTATTAAGAACAATCCCTCTTATTCAGAAAACCAGTTTATGTTTGCACCAAAATATTTCTTCATAGGGTTTTATAATAAAACAAAGTCCTATAGGATGTGAACATGATGTTATGTAAGGGTATTTATATAGGTATTTTTCAAATGAAAAGGATCATAAATTTTTGATAGGAGATAAAAGACGGTGTCCTTTTATATGTGGGGGAGGGGACCCACTTGGAAATTTCAAAAAAGAATACAAAATGATAGTCATTATGAAGACAAATGCATCCAAATTTATATATATTAAAATTTAGAATATTATAATATAACAATATATCCATACAATAGTATTCATACAGTTTTAATTTTAAAACTCTCGCATAATATTTTTAACACCCTTGGTAAACCCATTTTAACCATAACCATAGTAATTAATTTTTACTATTTTTACTATTCAGTATGAACAAAAAGTTAGGATAAATTTATTATATAATATTAATTATTATGATTCTTAATATGGAATCAATTTTACCAAATTCAATTCAATTAATTGACATAATTTCATTTAAAATTAATCCCATAGAAGCGACGAAATGGCAGTTTTCCAAAGCAATTATTCCCATAAGTATTGAAAAACATTGTATCAAAATTATACATAAAATTAATTACATTGATATAAATTATATTAATAAAAATATTATATTACTAATTTGTTTTTAAAATCCATATTAAAAAATGTAACTTTTTAAAATATTTAAAAGAAAAGATACTTTTTAATAAAAATCATTATTTTTTACTATTCATCAAAAAATTAATTTTTTCATAAAATTATAAAAATTTAAATATAAGGTAATATTGTAATTTTTATTTAAAAAAAAGTAGATTTTTTCAAATAATTTTTCAAAATATGTGAAAAATAATTATAAAATAAGTGTTTAAAGCATGAAAAACCTGTTTTAGAAGAAAAAAATACTTTGTTAAATCATAAAAATAGACTTATTTTTATCTAATTACTAAATAAATTTTAGACGATTGATAAAAAATTTTACTAAATATTTAATATATAAATTTCATTAAAATCATTCACCAATAGTGACTAATTTTAATTTTTTTTAAAATGCATTGCACACACAAAATGTGTTTTCAATAAAAAAATTATTTTACTTTTAAATTATTATTATTTTAGTTAATAGTAAATTTACAACCAAAAAATATTTTCATACAAGTTTAGACTATTAAATATTAAAAAGTTAGTTAGTATTATTCAATCCTTACAACTTAATAGCTGGGTTATATGGTTCTTGTTTAAATAATAATATTTTAATAGTATATTACGGTTGGTTAAAACTTGGTGTTTCATGTAAAACAATCTATTAAAGAAATAATATTTATTTGGAAAAATTATAAAATATCAGGGTGTTACAATGTCGGTCCAATTTTAGCCAATTGAGTGTATATTTTTGTTGATATTTTAGGATTTCTATGTTTGCAATAGGTTATCTGAATTCATGGTGTTTCCTTGATGATCACATCATATCGTTATTCCTTCTTCACGCCCCAAATATGGATTGAATTCAAGAGGCCTCCAGTACTGTTTTTAGTTGAGTACAATGAATCGACCCCCAGATAAATGAAATTTCAATATAAACCATTCAGTTTATGGAAAACATATAATGGGTTTTCATGTTTTCTTGTGCCACAGCTAGGAGGATTATCTACCATTATTAGAGTTTGGGTATAATGATAATTAAAAATCCACTATTGAAATATCACCATTTGAGTCTATGTATCGGAGAACCTAAATATCACTGTTGTACTGTTTGGAGATAGGGGAATATTTCTATCTGTTCTAGAGTTAGTGAGTGTGGTGGTGGAGAATGTGTAGTTCATCCAGGGGTGGATCAGAACTACTCGGAGACATCAAAAGTACTATTTGAACCGATGTTGGAGGTCTTTAGAGTTCTATGAGGGAGACCACGTGTTCTTAATGGTCTCACCTATGTGAATATTATAGATATTTTTCTAGTATGGAAATTTATCTCCACGATTCCTTGTCCCTTTCTAGATACTATATATGATTAGCGAGGTTAAATATTTCTTAGCCCTACCACTGTAGTTATACAAGGCATAGGATATATTCCACATTTTATAGATGAGTAGATATGTATATGAACTTTTTCACATTGTTTAATAGGTTGAGCTATACATCAATAGTGGATTTACATATTCAAGGTTTCTGATGGTGATTGAAAACTAGTAGGAGGACCCTTTGTGGGAAACCATATTCTTTGGGTATGTGTTTGTTGACGATAAGGGAACCTATAGGATATCTCATAGGAGTTGTTAATCTAGATGTGGGCTCAGAATCCCCACCTGTATGAGTAGTTTTTTACTTTTTAAGTTGAAAATCCTAAAAGGTGGGGATAATGTAACCACTCTAATACTTCTATTTAACAATTTTGAATATCTCATATATTATATTTAGAGTATGTTACATAGTCGGTGAGAGATTCTAAGACTGATGGAGACGAGGTGCTTACATATTAAAAATATTAAATATAATTTATCAAGCATAGATGGGTTTCTAGAAATAATTGAATAAATCTCGAACAATGTTTCGTAATCTAAAATGGGTACTTTGGATAAATATGGTGTGCAGGTTTTACCATAGGTGAAACATAATCTATGTTGGCATCAGGCGCTTCAATAGAGTGAATTCATGGGTGGATTAATTGAATTAAATTATTTTATTAATTTAATTGATATTTACTTTTATAAACCTAATATGGAAGCTCTATTTAATCACCTTTATGTGGAATTCAATAGGTTTGGCCACGTAATATTGGAAAATGGGGAGAATAGTGAGGGAGAACCCTTGTAGAGAACAAATTTTCATATGGTCACAGTATTTTGGATCATATATCAGTGTACCAAATGGATTCTCCTCTTTAATGGAGTTCATGGACCTCACCAATGAAAACAATTCTTAGAAAATTCAACAGTGATCAACCCAACCCATGGTAGGGATTTTTCTTCCGTAGTTTAATCACAATTTAGAGTTTTAGATGAACGTGAATTAATTATTTCTTAATTAATTCATCTTTCATTCATAATTTTTTTCCCAAATGATTTATTTCTCTCCCTATAACTACGAATTTTAGATTTATTCACTATTGATTCTTATTGATTTGATAATCCACCTTATTCTTTGGTTTTTAACAATGATGGCCAAATGAACATGGTCATCAATCGAAGATCACTTTATGTTATGTGCATTTCTCACTCCATTATTCAATTTTTGTCAATTAAATTTCAATTGGTTGATTTATGGATGATACATAAGATGAATGATCATTGTACATTTGTTTATCAGTTTTAGGTTTTTGGAGATGCAATAGAGGTGTGGTGGTGATGATATGAATCTAATGATGGTTTGGGTGATAGAGGATCTATGAGACTAATTGAGTGATCCTTTTAGAGAAGCAATTATTGGTGTTTCAAAGAAATGGGTTTATATAATTTTCCACCGGTGATGATGTTGATTTTATTTTGGGGCAGTCAGTTGGTCACCAATAATTTTTACCATGTGAGTGCTTCAGGATGGTAGGAGAAGGCATTTTCTGATCAATGGTTGGATAAAATCCTACCACTGAAATCATTAAAGGCCTCCCCAACTCTAATTTGTGGATTTATGTTCATGATTTGTTTTTGGACTGATGTTATTGGAAATGTTAGTGATGAAACATGGACAATCTAGAATTTATGTAAAATAATAATATAAATTGTGTATACTTTGGAAGAACACACATTATAAAGTTTCAACTATGTGGCAGCTAGGTTTTTCATGATGAGTTAAGTATGACACACCTTGTGGGGATCCCACACTTCATGTATCCCATATATGGACATCTCAGTATGTAAAATAAGAACAGGCTCAAGTGGTTATGTGGTCCCATATTTCATCTGTGATAAAGCACACTCCATGTGATTGGGAAAGTATATTCACTTGGGAAAATAACTCACGTTGAGTGGAATCCTAGACTCTACATTCCATAACTCCCTTTTGTTGTGCATGACAAATACCAACTATAGTGACCCATAATTTTTATACATACATATAACATCTTAATAGATGAATATTCATTACATAAAAAAATGATTCCTTCTAGAATCACATACATCTAGTGCATTTTAAATCTTAGATACATAGACAACTAGTCAATAAGTGAACTACATAATCACCCAAAAAGTTATTCATAACTACCACCCTTCTTAGAAATATCATACATGATACCTTTATTCATAACCTAGGGAATGGAATGATAAGAAAGGGTGATCTTAGATTCTCACTAAGGGAATGTAAGGGAGATAAAAATGATCACTTAAACTTAACATGAGAATAATTGTATGTGAACATGAGCATGAAATTTGAAAACCATACCCTACATATCATAGATCATAATCTTGAGTTATAGAATAAATATTGGTAATTAATTTTACCTAAATTATAAAGTAATCAATGAAAATGAACCATGAGATCATGAAATTTGAAAAAGACATAATTTTGTGGCAAACACATAAGAATAGTAAATCTTATGTCAAGGCTACCCACAAATACATTCACAACACGTTAGGCTTGGACTAACCACCCATGTACCAACTTCATGATTTAGATAACCTTATTTGTTCCCTCTTTTGGGATTGGTATAACCTCCCATAGTCACTCTTTCATGATTGGGATAACCTCATGTGTATCATCTTTTGGGATTGGGATAACATCATATGTTCCCTATTTTGGTCTTGGTATAACCACCCATATAACCACTTTGACCCATAAAATATTAATCATTAACAAATACATTAGAGGTATATATATTCAAATCCCACCCATCACATCATGAAAATCATTCATATATGTTCCAAAAAATCATTCATCATATCCTAACCCCTGAAATGGAAATAGGTTTCATAAATATTTAATCATATAATAACAAGTTTTAAAGAAACAAGGTTCACAAATATTTGTCATTGTAATCCTAAATCATCCAAATAAAAAATAAGGATGGTATTATTAGATCATATTCATAGTAAATCATAATCAGTGTCTAAGGTTGTTGTCGTTAATAAATTTAAATACTATAAAAATATCATCATATCATTATTGAGGAAAATATCCTTTCCATTTTGAAATTACTTCATTATGATTTATAAGCATCCATAATATTAATGAAAATATTTATTTGAAAATAACATTGGAAACTTGTCAAGGAATCATTAAATTATTATGTAGTCATAATGGATGGAAATATCATTCATGTAGTACATTTAATAACAAATATTCCTTTCACACTTTCAGTAAAAAGTCAAAAGTACCTCATTTAGAAAATGATAAAGAGATTATTTGTAATAATTTTTTCTTTAAAGTAAAACATGGGTAAGAAATATTTTATAAAATATTAAGATAATAGTAAAAACATTATTGAAAATATATTTAGAAAACATGGACATATAAGTGGAAATATTTTCTACCAAATATAGAAATAATGTGGGTTTCCTTTAAATTTTATTCTTGGCCTCTTGAGGACTTAAGAGTAGGAAAATGAAAGAAAAACATTAATCCACAATAATTAAACAGATGAAAAGAAAAATAAATAGTTTTTTAGAGATGTATCATAAGATATCATCATCGGAATCATAATTATAGAAAAAACTGATAAACAATGAGAGTGTAACATAAAACCCTGACCACTTTAGTAACTTTTGAATCATATGCACCATGAAAAAATATATCCTTATATGAATATGAATATCCCATATTTTGCATGATAATAATATTAAAATAAATTCATGGTTATTATATACACCACAAATAAATAAACAAGTGGTGAATATGGTATTTTATCATGTAAATAAAAGAGATAAAAAATCCCTTACCTCATGTCTTGAGTTTATTCATACACATTTTAACATATTTTATAATAAATATATTTTAATTACAAATTTATTCAAGAAACATAATCATATATATCATACCATATATGACTTACTTAAAACCTTTTATCACCCATTCATTAACAATTAGTTTTTAAAATCATTGTTCTCTGTGATTATTGCTAAATTTTGCGTTTATGTTTTGGTACAATTGTTTGATCCCTATACGTTAATATTGGTTACATAATATATATAATAATAATAATGACATAGATATTATATATATATATTCATTATGAAAATATTTATATTTATCTAAAAAATTTATATATTAAAAGATTAATTACACCATTCATTGAGATGGTATGTTGTACATACGCATAAATGTTGTTTCCATTTCCTCAAGAGAAATACTGAAATAAATTTAAATATATATTAAATTTTAAAAAAATTAAAAAATTTATATTCATTAAATATATCCTTGTTTCCATCAATAAAAAACAAAATGAAAATTATATCATATCGCTTCAGGTAGGAGTAGTCCACACATACCCACGTGCAATGCTTTCATTTTCAAACAGATTGGAAGGTTAGAAGGTAAATGTGATATTATAATTATAGATGAATAATTATCTAATAAATATTGTATATATGTATATATTAAATCCATCATTACATTCCTTGGTGTATGGTGGTGATGGAAAATGAATAACATTGGTTTGTGAGGTATTAGTTCGTCGTACACAAGATTTATGGTTTTGTTTCCCATTTGATGGAAGAAGATATGGATATAAGTTGTTAAAATAACATGATAACATCTATTTATATGGTATATACTAATGTTTTTATATCATAATGTTTCTTTAATTTTTTTTAAAAAAATAAAATTCTTGTTTAAGAAAGATACCTCATCTTCAAACAACCTCTTTAGGTTAGCTCCAAAACCATACTTATGAGGGTGTAATAATAAAACAATGCCTCTAGGATGTAAGGAGGGAAGTAATTAAGTGTTTTGAGATTATATTGGATCAACCAAAAGGATCTTGAACGGTTTATAGGAGAAGATAAGATATGTCCTTTTATAAGTGGGGTCAGGAAACTACACAGATATTTCCTAAACGAATCTAAAATGATAATGTCGTTCCTAGGAAAAATGATTAAAAATGTCCATATATTTTGAGCTGGGATAATATATGGTAAAAATATTTCAATTAAATTTGATCCTATAAATGTTTAATTGGTAAAAGTACCCTTAACTTTTGGTTAAACCCCCTGGTAAACTGGTTTTAACCTTAACCATAGTAATTAATTTCTTCTGTTTTAAATATTCATTATGAAAAGATATTAAGTTGAAATTAATATATAATATTAATTATTATTATTATTATTAATATTTAGTTAATTTTACCAAATTCAATTCAAATGAGAGTAAGAATTTAATATAAAATAAAACTCATAAGCGTGACAAAAATGTGGGTTTTCAAAGAAAACGTTTTCTTAGATATAAAATGTTTTAAATATAAATTCAACATGAAATTAATTAAAATTATCTTAATTGGATTAATTATAATATAATTATACTAATAATACATTGAAAATAATTTTATAAAATAAATTACTTTTTAAATTTCTTAAATGGAAAGGCAGTGTAATAAAAATCTATATTTTTACTATTCATAAAAAAATTAATATTTTTGGTTATTGTAGTTGAATTAACTCAAATTTATTTTGAAATTGTTTATTTAAAAAATTATGTTAATTTTTTACAATTTATTTTATAAAAGTGGGAAAAATAATTTTAAAATAATTGCACAAAATAGGATGAATACTCTTTTTTAAAAGTACAGTTTTAAGCATTAATATGAATTTATTTTTATCCCATGAATAAAAAATATTAGATGAATGATAATAATATTATTAAATATATAATATATTAATTTCATTAATATTATTAACCAATAGTGAATAATTTGATTTATAAAGATAAAAATACATTTCCGACATGAAATCATTTTTTCAAAAAAAATATTTATTTTACATTTAAATTATTTTTATTTTCATTTATAAATAATTGATAAGAAATGAAATTATTTTATAAATGAGAAAAAAATATTACTTCTACAATTTATTTAGTCTTATTCATACCCTCCAATTTAACATCTGGGTTATAACTATCACTTTAGATAAAAATATTTTAATTGTATATCAGGGTTTGTTTAAACTCGGCCTTAAATGTAATGTAATAGATCAGAAAAACAATTTTTTAAAAAATATATATTTCATAAAATCTCAAGGTGTTATAGAGAGAGACTCTATCATTGTCTATACAGAGACTCTATCATTCCCTGTAGAGATATATAGATATATAGAGCGTATTCTCTCTGCCTCCTCTCTCAAGCCTTCGAGAGAACATCAAGAATTATTTCTCCATTTACAATAATACTACTACGATCAACCACAAAAAAATTAAGAGATCTCGATTATCCATGATATCATAAAGAGATTCTATGGTGACATTCAGAGATTTTGGTACATGTGTGGGTTAATACTAGTGGCGTTCTATACATGGATCCTACCACACAAAAATTGTATGATGATATCTAGTCAATCAATTTATATGGGAAAGGGAGAATTATAAGTTTAGGTAATTATATATCTACATAGAAATTAATTATAAATTATATGTAAATATAATTTTCTTCTATTTTTAATGTTTTAATATATTTTATTTGACTATATTTATCATTGTACATGATGTTTTAATCATTTGTGGAAATGGTCAACCATAAATTTAGAATAAAATTAATGTTGGTCACACCATCAGAGGATACTTCCTCCATTACTTGAAACTATAGGTGATATCAAAGGGTTCCCATGTTTAATTTATAATTATTTATTATTCATTTATTACTTGAATTCATTTTTTTATTTTACTTATATCAATTTTTTAAAATCTAACATCTTTATCCCATTCTTTCTTCATTCTCGATTATAAATGATTAAGATTAAAAATGAATAAACATATAAATAACACCATATAGAGGTACCCAAGCGTCTTCTTGAAAAAAAACTAAATTACACAGTGTGTACTGACTACATAAATGTCATGTAATTCGGTTTTCTCATCAATATCCCATGATAATTTCAAATACATCTGATGAAATTGGATATAAAATACAAAACAAATAGATTGGAATGTATATCTAGATAGACTAGAACACAGCTTGAAGAACTACATGCAGTGTAACCATTGTATACAATGTGTAGTACACATTTCCTCGTGTTCAAGAACACAAGGCGTCGTAGTGAGTTGTGTATCATATAAATGACTTGGGGATTGAATATTCATGAAACTATTAGGATACAAACCATCTATTCTGAATACACATCACATACCTCGAACACATCAATGGAAAGAAACATGTCCAGTCCTGGGGCATTTGATACAGACATTGGAAGAAGACAGTACATGTCATGTACTATAGTACAAACTATGTAGTCTGCTATAGATTGTGTGCCCAATTTTTCATGGAGACAAATTAAATATATAATAAAACCCATTCGCATGTGTTCTATTTATATTTTATTTCAAAAATTACAGTATATATCATAGGATTGATAAATATATATTAAATATATTTCAGTGTTAAAATTATGGATAATCACACGAATTTACCCAAAATATTCTTGTTTACTTAATTAATTTTAAAATAAATTAATTTCGTTCAAATTTTAAGATGATGTTGAATTAGGGATTCTTGGATAGAGTTAAGATAAATCTAATTAAGTGTCAAAATTCATGGTACATTATCTTTGTTAAATAATAAATAAATGTAATTGTTAACTAGATTGAAAATGTTTGTTTGTTTCATTATGTGTGGATCATTTTGAGATTTAACCATTCCTATGTAAATGATTAGTTCCATTTTAATTTATTAAATTAAAATAGATTTCATGTTTTTTGTCCCTTCCTCCTTACTATGTAAGGGAATGTGTGACCGAGGTTTCTTTTATGAAAACACACATTTCTACAATCAATTGGATCCCCCCAACTATATGTGAGTAATATCTTATGTAAAGATAGGCCTCTTAGGTGAGAAGTGGATGTCTGAGTCTTGGAGCCAAGGAGAAACTATTTAAACTGATACATAGGAGCCTAGGTGGAATGTTGAAACATTAACCAATCTATGATTTGAGGTGTTTTCCCCTAGGGTTGAGGGTTAGTTTATCATCTTTTAGATGAAATAACCATTAGAGAATCTCATGCTAATTTCATCAATATTTTATTTCATCCAGTTTCATGGTTAATTATTTATGTTTATGGATATTCAATATTCACTTAATAAATTAATTAAAAAATGCAAGATGGAATAAAATATAAACCGATTTTGTTAAAATATATTAGTAGACATCATTAATAAATTAAATAAAATATACTAAATATTAACAATTTATGCATAAAGATAAAATATGTTTTACGCATAAGGATACAAATCCTTGAACAAAGATATTATATCGTTATAACCGTTCATTACTTAAGTTATAATTGAAATAATAGTTCAAAGTTAATAACTAAAACAAGTTGGGGTGCATTAAATTATCATGGAAGTTTTATATTGAAGTTTTTTTAAATGTAACATTGTTTACATTAAGGGTTATCTACAAAATAAGTACATTAGGTAACTAAAAGGAATATGTTAAAAAAACATATAAAATAGGATTCTAGGATTATGAAGTCCACTCGAAGCATAAAAGAACCATGAGTTAACGATTTTGGTAGGTTACACCAACCTAAACCCCTTCAAATAACATTACAAACCAATATTTGGGTTATGATAAGAAGAATATGTATTTTTGACACTATAATCTCTAACCTTAAAAATTTTTTGAACTCGTGTTGAGAGATATTGGGTTTAAAAAAATAATGGGATATTAATGGAATTTAATTTTAAGTATATTACACTATTTTTTAATAATAAAAAGTACTAATTATCTATTCTTAATTTATAGATAATGGTAAACAAAATGTATTCCACAATATCATAATTATTCGTATGAGAGAACTATAATATTCTAACTAGTGTGAATTTATAGGAATGGTATAGGCTTTTATGTAATATACTATGCCACGAATGGAAATCATTTGTTCTAGAAACCCCAATTCTTGAGTTTCTTTCCAAATAGGCTGATGAGAAAGAAGTATATTTCCATGTAAAACATATGTATAATGCAATGGATATCCAATGTTTCATTCTGTCCTCCACTCCCAATGATATTATGAAGTATTATAAGGATATGGATGCATATAACATTGTTTCTCACCTTCATTATCTCTATTATGAAAAGGAAAGATAAAAAAATCTAAGATCTATAATGCACTCTTCACATGAAAGCTAGGAGAGTCGAAACCAACTGGGGAACAAGTAGTCAAGATGATTTGTTATATTTAGTTCCTAGACATCTTGGACTTTAATATCCCTAAGGAGAATCACATAGATCTCATTTTTTCTTCACTATATGAAAATGTCACCAGTTTTATTATGAATTATAATATCTTGAATTGTGAGAAGACACTTTTTAGGACATCTTACTATTAATTTGAATGATTATAAAGACATGGGGAATGAAAATAAATCTTATGGTGAATAATAAGTTGAAGAAAATTGTAAAGGAGTTGAAGTATAATTCTATTTTTAAGGATTCAGAGCATCGTCCTTCAAAGAAGAAGAAGATCCATAGGAAAAGAAAGGAAAGGTATGTGGTATGATTGTTATTTGGTAAAAAAGACCACTGGAAGATGAAATATCACCCAACCCAAAAAAAATTGTAATACTATGGTGCATTCATTATTGAATGTAATCTATCTATATCTATAAGTTGGTTTATAGATATTGCATGGGGTTCCCATATTTTTATCCAAATACAAGAACCAAGTAAATTTCAAAAGGTTTCTAGAGATGAGTTGGATCTACAGGCTTCCAATACAGCAAGTTTTCCCCTCTCTTTACTGAAGACTACCATGTCACATTAATGATAGGATTCATTTTGGTTTTAAATAATTTTTATTATGTTCGAATTTTTACCAAGAACATTATTTTCATTTATGGTTTTAATGTGGATAAAATTATTTTAAACTTTGGAAATAAGGGTTTTTAATTTTATAATGATAGAATATTTTATGTTATGAAATAGTTGAATAATGGTATTTATATATTAAATTATTAAAACCAAACCTTGTAATTTGATTTAAAAAATATACATGACTCATTTAACACCTAGTTATCCCATCACCATAATTATCACATCTATTATTTTATTTTGAGTTGTTTTTATCATTTATTTTTATCTTCTGTGGGTTTCATAACATTAACAAGTGATTTTTGAGAAAAAAGAATTATTTGGACCTTACATAAGGTGGAACCCTATTGGGGAATAATTAGTAAAAACCATGTTCCAGCCCAGTAGAAATTTTACGCCATGTAGAGTGGAACTATCCATGCTATATGACCTACCTCACAGTTGTGTGGATAATTGTGCACCTAGAATAGTGGTTCTTTATAGGGTGAATGGTCAACTTTAGGGGAATACAACCTTCCCTAGGAGACTGTGAGGCCCTGTTTTTCTTTTAGTAGGAGATTCTTCCCTATTACCACATGGTTTGGAAAATCGTGAGGCCTAACCAGATGGAATTTCCTGAAACTAATAATTATTATTGTCATATTTTACCCTCTTCTATTTCAATACACAAAACAATCTAAATCATCCTCATTCAGGATTCACCACACCAGTGGCTCTTTCTAGTTAGCATGGTTAACTTCATGGGAATACAGCCTTCCACATGAGATTGTGGGGACTCATTTTCCTTTTGTTGGAGGTGCGTTACAATTACAACATGGTTTGGAAAACTAAGTGGCATAACCAGGTGTTCTATACTGAAACTAAAAATAAATATTTTCAAATTTTCCCCACTTCAATTTCAAGACACTAAACTCCCAAAATCATCCCCATTCAATATTCTTTACACTATATGTTCCTCCCTCTCATCTAGTTTTTTCAATCTTCTTGGTTCCTTCTTACTTATTCTTTGGATTTTTATTTCTATAGTGTGTTGGTTCACCGAATAAGGGTTTAATCATGTCTATTTAGGTCTAATATATATTTTCAGGGTGTGTTCTTTCCATTATAGGATCTCCTTATGGTGAGGTTGTGGTTTTACACCAGATTCCAGAAGATTCTAAGAATAAGGTGATTGATTCCATGATTTAGTATTATTAGATTATTTGGTATTCTTTCATTGCTTCTTAAATGTGTTCTATGAATTATGTGTGTGGTTAGAATCATGTTTTCAAATTTTTCTAGTGTGTGTGTCAGTTGAAATATTATTTTACAAATGTGAATGGTTGGTTAAGGGGATTATTCAAATGAATAACTTGTCTGTGTGTGTGAAAGGGGTTTTAAAAACAGTTTTCCTTTTATAAATGAATGTTTGGATTGGGTTTTAAAATGTTGTAAGTGTGCCTATAAAATTAGTTTATTTTGTGTTTTTTTATATTATGGAGTATGTGAATGTGTAAGTGGTGGTTCATGTTCCATGAAAAGTGTAATTTGAATAGAAAATAAATCTTACTTGACTTGAGGGGATGACTATGACTAGTATGATAGTAGGATCGGTAGGGATGAGGATTGGTTATTTCTAGCAGTATTGACACTACAACACTAACTAAACATTTAAAATTATTGGAGACCACTAAACCATGGGATGTGTTCCCCTCTAATGGCTCTTGAATGAGGATGTTGTGAGTTATGGTTTATATACCATGTTCATTGAGGTATGAGGTTACTAGGGTCCCAATCACACTAGTATTATGGATTACCCATGGTTCTCATGTGATGATATGAATGCAATTTGGATCATGGTTTTATGTGATTTTCATTATGGTTTTAAAAGAATTTTATACTTAATGTTTTTTATATATTTTTAATTAAAACTAATATGGATATTTGTCTTATAATGTATTGTAATTGAATGATTCTTTTTGGGTGATATCCTACTTGTAATTGGTTCACACCCTAAATACACCCTTGGATGTATATAGATATCATTATGTTTGACCTAGGTAAAGGAAATATGATTTGTGGTGGTGGTGGGTGTTCTGGTTTATAGTGTTGCACTTCTTTCAGGTGTTGGTGGAGGTGGCTCGAGGGTGTTATCCCTCTTGTTGCATAGAGATTTATAGTTTTGTGGTTAGTTACCCTTACCATTTTGGTACCTCAATTTGTTTTGGGTTTTGACTAAGAGTTGTAAACCATTTAACCTAGAATATTTGTATCCCTTTTGGTTATGGTTATTGATCTTATGGCGATGTTTTATTCTTATTGGATGTTTATTATTAATTTATTGGGTGAAATTGTTCCCAAAGTTTGATGTTTGATGACCAAGAAATAGTTGTCCGCCTGTGGGAATCAAGAACTCCCTTCCAGAAATGTCACAGTCTAGGTTAGGTGTCATGTTGGATGGAATCCTAGAACAATTCCTGAAAAAAAAATGTTTCAAATGAGGTGTCTACATTTCTTTTGGTCATGATATTTTTGATATTCTGGATAGAATATAGATAGTATTATTGTGACTTTATGTTCTAATTATGATTGGGGTGTCTAGCTAACATACCTAGTGAAAGACCTTATGTCACCATGGGATGTTGGGAATTGGATTGACTTCACCTCTAGGTGAGACATACAGGATGAAGATAGTTCATGGAAACCAGGTGAGGTGAAGTTGTCGGTATTGTGATTGTGCTTGATATGGATTTGGTTTTTCTTGATAGAGTTGTTTTCAAAGTTCTTGTTGCTAAAATATTAAATATATTTTGTTGATAGATTTCTTTGGTTTGTTAAATGGTGTGGTATTATGCCTCATCGGATACTTCCTGTGAAACTGTTGGAAGTGGCCATAAAGAGTTATCCATCACCAGTTTCTCAATGATTACTATAAGTAGGGGTTTGGGCTATCAAATCATTAGGTTAGGGAGGGGGATTGGTCCTACTCAAGTTAGGGATGTAAAGATTTTGGTTTATGTAATCTTAGAATGAAGAGTTTCAGGGGACCCTGAGAAGATCTAAGTGGTGATGTTGTGGGAATAACTGAAGAATGTTTTTGGGATTAGGAGATTTTAGGTCCTGGTAAGGTATTACATGTATCTTGTAATGGATTTATCATTCCACACATCACCCATGACTGAACTTACCTAGAAATGGGTGAAGTTTAAATGGAGCCCATGGTTTCAAAAATATTTTGAGGAGATTATGAGTTGGTTGACCATAGACCCTATATTATTCTTTTAAGGATCTAGGAAGATATATTTGTTCTACTGTGATGCCTCAGGTTTGGGTATTTTAAGTGGAATGATATAGGATTACCATGTGTGGGTGTATAGATCTCACCATCTCTGACCATGTTAAAATAATTATCCAACCCATATCTTGGAATTATAAATAGTGATTCATGCCTTGAATACATGGTTCTATAATATTTTGGGGTAGAATTTTGTGGTTTATTCTGATTATAAAATCGTGGACTACATATTCCCCAAAAAGGATCTGAATTTGAGGTGTTTTCCTTGGGTGGAGTACATTTAAGGGTTGAATTTTTGATATCATCAACACCTCAGTCAAAGTATTGTGGTATCTAATGATTTGAGTAAGAAAATAGCAATGTGGGCTGTGAAAGAGTCTATTGATGAATGGACCTTTATGGGACTTTTTTACCAGATGCATCTAGATACAAGGAAGCCAATTGGGGTGTGTTATTGGATAGTGTTCAACTCACACCCTCCCTCTTGGATTTGATTTAGTAAGAGTAGTCAGGAGATGAGTTGTTCTTGTGGTATAAACAATGCTTAAATCGTGTGGAGGTTGCCAGTGAATGGTATTTGTCTTCAGATGAAATTATTTTATTCAAGGTTTGTTTAGTGGTGTTGTTATCAATGCGGAATGTGGTTCTGTTGTATATCCACCAATATCAATGGTCTATTCATCATGGAACTAAGAAGATGTTTTATGATGTGCATTTTTTGTTCTTGTGGCCATGCATAAGGTGGGACATATATGCCTTTGTATCTCACTAATATACATGTCAATAGATTAAATAATATCACCAAAGGCCCTCCAGTTTTTCGCACCCATGTCCAGCTCCTACCTAGAAGTGGGATGATGTCACCATGTCTTTCATTACTAGCTAACTTCATACACCTCAGGGAAAAAATGAAATTTGGGTTGTGAATTACCATATGGACAAATTATCCAATTTCATTCTTACCAGGGACTCGGACAAAGTAGATGAGTGGAGTAAGTTGTATATTCAATAGGTAGTGAGGATTCATGGTGTGTCATCAAATATCATGCCAGGTAGGGACCTCCATTTAACCTATGAATTTTGGGAAGGACTTCAGAAGGAAATGGGGTCACATGACAAGTTGAAAAAAGTATACCATCCTCAAATAATGGTCATATGGAGAGAGTGAACCGGATATTGGATGACATTCTCTAGTAATTTGTTTTGGGTTTCATATGTTTTTGGGATATCCATTTAGGGTTGATCAAGTTTTCCTACAACAAAAAATACTAATCCTTTATTTGAATGGATCCCTTTACGGTTCTATATAGTCAGTTATGTTAGTTGCATTTTTTCTTGGTAGAGGTGGATGAGAACCTCAATGATGGGACTAAGTCTCATATAAGAGACATCTAAGCATATTTGTTTGATCGGGCAGCAACTATTGAAATCATGTATCTTCAACTTGTATTATACCGATCAGTGGTTCGAAGCCTTATAATTCTCTATAGGTGATCGTGAGTTTATAAATATGGCACATCTCTTGGGTAACCATCATCTTTTTAAATAGGTAAATCTAATTTTGATGTATTTTAGACCTTTTGAGGTTACAAAGTGTATTGGTAAGGTGGAATAATTGTTATCTTTGTTATCCCAGTTTAAATCAATTCATGACATGATCCATGTCTCGCAGTTCAAAAGGTATAATTTGGATTTTTCCCATTTTATGAGTTGGTAAGAGTCAGAGATAAAATTTTATTTATCTGTGTTTGAGTGGCTAGTAGAGGTTGTGGATTCCCAAGAAAAAGTGGTTTAAGGGAAGTCCATACTATTGGTTTTGGTTATTTGGTGGCCTAGAAATAATGATCATGAATCATGGGAGTGGTAGTCTTGAGATAATGACAAGTACCCATTTTTCTCCCTAACAAGGTTTTGTGTTCACTTTCTAAGGGAAAAAAGTATTCATGGTAGGGAAAATTATCACATCCATGATTTTATTTTTGAGATATTTTTATTGTTTATTTTGATCTTCTCTTACTTAATTATCTTTCCCAAGTATGTTTTTTTTTTCAAGAAAGATTCCTTAAAACCAGATAGTTGGTGGTGCATTATTGGTTCTCTGTTAGTAGAAACCATCAACTAGGTCTGGAGAGAATGTGTGCCTTGTAAAGTGGCACTATCTAGGCCAAACAAGATTCTAGATTGATGTGCACTGAGGCTAGTGGTTCTATCTGGGGTAAATGGTTAACTACATGGGTGTGTTTACTTCGCCAAGAAATTGTTCAACCTTCTTTTCCTTTTATAGTAGGGGTTGAACAGTTACCACATGGTATGGAAAACAGTGCGGCCACACCATGTGACCTGCCCAGAACATAAAAATATTGATTTCCCCATTTCTACTTATTTTATTTTTAGACACAAAACATTGTACCTTTCCCCCATTCAGGATTCTTCACTATATTCATGCCTCCCTATATTCTTATGTCCCTTGAACCCTCAAATCTTGGGTGTTTTGGTGTGTAATCTCCAAGAATCATCATGTAATTCACTCATCCTCTTAGTTTTTTCCTCTTCTCGGTTTCTTCTACCTTCTTCTTTGGGGTTTTATTTCTCTAATGGGTCGGTTGAACTAATAAGGTTTCAATCATATTAATTTTGTTTTAATGATTATTTTCATGATTCTTTATTACCTTTTTAGGGTCTCTTTTCGATTAAGTTGTGGTTTTCCACTAGATTTATGATGTTTCTAAATTTCATGTAGGTGATCCCTTGATTTATAATTAATAAAAGATTATTTTATTCTTTCCATACTTCTTAAATGGGTTATACTAATTATTTGTTTATGAGAATCATTTTTTAAAAGGGTTTTGGTGTTCGCATGGGTTGAAAGATGATTTTCCAAATGGAAATGGTTGGTTTGTTGGATTATTCAATTGAGGGAAATATATTTGTGGGAAAGGGATGTTGAAAATGTTTTCATATTGAAAATGGATGTTTGGATTTTTTGTTTCAATGTGGATGTGTGTTTATGAATGTGGTTTATTTTTTGTGTGTTTTCTCTTATCGGTTTTTTGAATGTGTAAGTGGTGGTTCATGTGCCCTAAAAAGTGGACATTCAGCACCAAGGTAATCCTATGTTACTAGATGATTAGACTAGGACTAGTATTCTAGTTTGATCAGTGAGGTTGAGTCCCAATTCACTCTAGCATGGTTGATACTACTGCACTAACAAAACATTTATGATGATTGGATACCACTACTCCTTGGGATGTGTTCCCCTCTAGTGGATCTTGCATGAGGATGCAATGGGTTTTGGTTGATATACCAAATTCACCAAGGTATGAGGTTCGGAGTGTCCTAATGACACTTGTACATAGGGATTAACCATGGTGCTAATGTGATAATATGTTTGTGACTTGGATCTTGGTTTTATGTGATTTTATTCATGGTTTTCAATGAATATTATACATAAATTGTTTTCTCTATATTTCAATAATACTAGAATAGTGATTTTATGATATGTTTTTGGCACAGAATCCTTCTTGTTGGGTTATATCTACTGGGAATTATGTCACACTCTACAGACACCCTTGGGTGTGTGTATATATATTTATGTTTAATCCAGGTGAACGAATGATGTTCCATAATGGTTTTTGTGGATCTATTTTCTAATTTTCAACATCTTGTATGTGTTAGTATAGGTGGCTAGAGGGTGATGCCACTATTATTAGATGGAGATTGTTGTCTGTGTATTTGTTTCCCATTCTGATTTTGGTATATTGTTTTGTTTTCAATTTTCACTAAGAGTTGTAAAATTTCTAACATGGGATTGTTTTATCCTTTTTGGTTTTGGTTATTTATCATTTGGGGATTTTTTATTCTTGTGCGGTGTTTATGTTTAATTATTTGGGTTAAATCATTCCAAAAGTGTGGTGTTTAATTCCTAGGAACTGGTTTCCATCTTGTAGGGATTCAGAACACCCTTGGGGCTATGTCACTAACCAGGTTGGTTGTTGGGTTGGATTGAAGCCCAAAATGGTTCATGATAGTCTTGGTCACATAAAATATAAGAATTTTAAAATTCTCAATAAGATAGTAAATTATAATATTTATACCTAAACCACTTGAAATATGTCCTACTTTTTAAAAATTTAAGATTTCCAACCAATCATTCATTATTCTAGGGGTAAGATATATTGAGCTTCTATATTTGGTACACAATGATATGTGTGGACCTTTTGGGTAGAATCTTGAGGTGGATTTACATACATTGTTACTGTTATCGAAAACCAGAGTATGCGTGTTTATATCTAATTGATGAGGTATAATTATGAATCCTTTCTGAATATCAATGTGTTCAAGATTAAGGTTGAAAATTATCTTGGAAAGAAGATAACAAAAAATTGATCAAATCAAGGTATTGATCATCTTAATGAAGAATTTATAAACTTTCTAAGGAAGAATGGGATTGTTTCTCAAATCACTCCACCTTAGACATCATAGTAGAATAGTGTTAGTGAAAGGATGAACCATACCTTTTTTTTTGACATGGTATGGTTGATAATGAGTCATGAAATTTTCCCATTATCCTATAGATAATATGAATTATGTAAGGAATCATACTTACTAAACTGAGTACTAGCTAAAGCGGAAAACAATATTCCCTTTGATTTATGGAGAAAAAAGAATCTTATTTGTCACATATACATGCATGGGGTTATGAATAAGCATTTGTTATGTTTTTATAAAAAACTAGTACCCCAAGACACAAATTTTATCTTTATAGGATATCTAATGGAAAAAATAATATTCTATCTATACAATCATTCATGAAAGAAATTGACTATCATAATACTGGTTTATTTTATTGAGAGGGAGAACATACTCAAGGAGGATAGTGGTAGAAAGATTGAATTTTATGAATTGGATGCTCAAGATACAAATGATTTCATAAAATAATAGATTCCACAAGTTCCCATGGGAGATGTTATTCCTAAAACACAACAGTTGTGTTGGATTGATTGAGTTGTAAGAGAAATATATGGATATGGTTTTCTAGTAACTAATGATGGTGACTAGGATTTGGTGGACAATAATGATCCTTTATTCTACAATTAGGCAATAGAAACCATAAAAGATATAATATTAAAAGAATCCAGGAATTCAGGGATGGACTCCATATATCACTACCATGTTTGTGTGAGAATTGATCTTCTATTTGATGTAAAGCCAATTAGACTTAAATGGGTATTCAAGAGAAAAATTGACATGGAAAATAAAGTAAATACCTATAAAAAATTGTTAGTGGCTATAATATTTATATGAAATCAAGGTATTGAATTAGATGAATTCATTTCTATGGTTTCTATGTTTAAATCCCTTATATTTTTCTCATATCATCATACCATGATTATGAGATTTGGAAAATGGATGTTAAAACCACTTTATTTAATGGGAAATATCAAGAGGATGTGTATATAAAACATCCTAAATGGTTTGTGGCTCTAATAAATAATAAAAATATTTGAAATTTACATAGATCCATCTATTTATAAAAATAAATCATCATGGTCATAGAATATTAAATTTGATGAACCCATAAAGAAATTTTTTTTCATTAAGAACAAATTCGAGTCATATATTTATTTAATGTTTAGTGGGAATAAATTTTTTTTCATTGTAGTATGTATATATATATATAATGTTAATAATTGGAAATGATTGGATAGAATAAAAATACATTAATTCATGGTTGAGTAAGTGATTCTCCATAAAATACTTATGTGAATCAATATATATTCTAGGGTTGTGTGCTTCATAATAAATTTAGACATATCTTCTTTGGACGGATGATACTGTTTGATGGGACATAAAAATATATGTTATCAAGGTTAGGAGGCTCATAATAAACTAATAATCCTTCTAATAGTGTTCTACCTCAATAATCTTCAATATAGAAGGTTAAGAAAAAGAAATCATAAGTATGAGATCTATTTTCCTGTGTTTCTTTGAATGTTACTATTTAGAGACATGTGTATTGTCCTTATAATTTATGATTATCAATAATGGATATAATGACTCGCATAATTTGATGTATTAACATAATTTGGGATGAAATATGCTTAAAGAGTGGTAAGATGAGTTTGGAGCATCATAATTGATATTGCATTAATAGATGATGCAAGAAAGGATTTATCCCTTCTACCCCTTAATGAATGTTGATATCTTTAGCTCTTTTTTGGAATTGAGATACCTAAATAAATCATCATATATAGTGTTCATTGGGTGATTTAATTTCAAAAAATTCAAACAAAGATACATATATCATATAGGTTGATTGCACCAGCATGAAACCCACTACATTTGAGATATCATGATAAAGGATTATATTACATGGTGAGTGTTCATATGAGTCTGAGTGTTTTTTTGAAATTAACATTTTTTTCTATGGGTGTATCAAATTTTTTTGAAATTAAAACTTTGGAATTTAGATGTCAATTCTGAATACCACTATTAAATTGGACTATAGGGTCACACACTAAGTGTATCACCAATATTAGTTAAATTTAAGTATTTAATTTAACAAGTTAGAATAAATCATATTTATTTGGGTCTCGTTGATCACCATAATTTAATCACAAGTTATTATAAATAATAAGTAAGTTAAATAATAATAATAATTAATATTAATTTATAATTTTGGTAAATATAATTTTTATTTTACTTTTTGATATAATAATATAATTCTTTTTGTTTATTAAATAGTGATTACTAAAAGATCGGTAAACATAAATAAGGGAAAGTGGAGTGAGCTTAAGGGCCCAATTGAAAGTGTTATAAATGTCATTTGATAAAATTCCTAATGTGTTAAATATTTCAACTGATTAATAATAATATTTTTTTAAATTATTGGACATGCTTTAAACTAAGAATTATTAGGTTGGAGAGGGACTTATGTGTGATTATAGAACCCTACACCTTAAATAATAAATACCTAATTATAACACATTCATAACTATATTTTGGTGTACATAATAGATATATATAGACTATCTCAATAAATTTAGATAGATATAGATATCTATAGATCATTCTTTCTTCCTCCTAACTCAATCCATTGAGAGAACATGAAGAGTTATTCCTCCTTGGACCCGAATACTACTTTGATCAACCACGAATAATGAAAAAAATTAAGATGGGTTATACTAGCACCTAGTGATGTTTAGAGATTTTGGTACAATTTTTCTTCACTATTATATTTATTCCACACTTGTATACTGACATAAAATGACAATAAATTGAAATCTAGTTAATCATATCATCAATGAAAGTGAGGATTACAAGTTGAGGTAATTCTAAATCTAATTGTAAATTAATTATAAATTATAATTTAAGACCTTCTCTTCTTGTTACATAATTTTAATCTAGTTAAATAATCTATAGTTTTAATTATAATGATTATTTAATCATTATTATAAATGATTACATTTAAAATATCATAAAAATTTTAGTTGGTAATACCATCAAAGGATGATGCCTCTATTCCCAGAAGCTGCAATTAGAGTTCACCATTTCTGTATTATATTAGTGTATGGACATGTGTTCTGGTACATTAGGATATGGACTAATATGTTTTTTATTCCAAATTAGTGTTAGTATCTATCCCCTAGACTATTTTAGACTGTCACGGGATTTCATTCTCAACTTACTGCCAGCTATGTGGGCCCCAGTGATTTGGTTCCTGACAATTATTATAGACATTGTCAATGTATTTCCAAAGACACCAAAAAAGGTATAATTCCATGCGGTATACTATTGATTTCTTAATAAGTATGAGACTTCCCTCACTATTATGGATGATCTACCTCTTGAGTTCCTCACACCACTATATATTAATGTAGTTTTAAGACTTCATTGTGAAACTCTCTTGATCGTATCTGATCACAAATAATTATTTTCATAAATATTTTGTAGAATTATTTAAAAGGATATTAACACTAAGATAAATTTGAGAATTAATAATCATCATAAAAATTATGGATAGAATGAAAGTTCTATTAAAACATGAAAACAAATTAAGAATTCATGGTCACATGACTTTCAAGGTACATGGGATAAGTATTCACCTTTGGTAGAATTTTATTATAATTATATATTCTGTTCCAGAATTAAAATGGAAAATCAAGAAGGGTTTTATGAGAAACTTTTTCATAGATCAACATATTAGGATGAATCTGGGGAATGTAAACTTTAAGGCCTAGAAATGTTTGTGGAGGCAATGAAAAAATTTATAATTACTCAGTGTCATATAAGGTAACTCAAAGCAGGAAAACAAGATGTGCTGATAAACATATGAAGGATCTCTAATTTCAATTAGGGGTAATGTTTTATTAAAGGTATATATATTTAAGGGAGTAATAAGGTATGATATGAAACGGGAACTAATTCTCATTATTATTAGATTTTTTTGAGACTTTTAAAATAATTACAGTTATGGATTACCATTCAGAAATTCCACCCAACCTCTCTAAAGTGCATAATTTGTTCCATATTTTATTTCGAAGAAAGTATAATTCAGTCCCAATGCACATACTAACATCTAAATAAATTTAATTAGTGCTTTATATATCTTACTATGAATATAATGCTCATATTATATATACTATAGAGAAATTGTTGAGGAATATGATGACTCAGCTAGTAAAGTCAGTTTTGAGAAATTATAACAGAGAAGAGGCTACGTGGGAACCATAAGAATTCATGATAAAGAACAACATAAGTATATTCATGAGGTGATATTCTATAAATTTTGAGGGTGAGAATAATGTATCACTAAAGCTTCAATTATAGAAGGTAATCTTTTCTTTATAAATAAACTAATGATAATTAAAAAAGATTTACTGAAGGATGTCATTAAAACAAAAAAAACTCAAAAATATTGTAACTTAAATTTATGAGATAAATTTAATTTTTTAAGTCAAAATTTCTAAATAAACTAAGGGTGAATTTTTTATATTTTTATGAAATTTTTTATTTTTGGGGGAATTGTGAAAAATACATATTTTATAAAAAAACTCTCACTTTTATGAAATTATTATGATAAAATATTTAATTTACCTTTTATGAAACATTTTATATTTAACAAATATATATTTAATAACTAATATAATTTATTTAAAAATAAAAGTTTAAACCTATAAATATTTGATTCACATTTTAGAAATCTAAGTAATGTTATTATTAAAATAAAAATTATTTTGGTTCTTTTCCATTAATAATGTATTCACATGGTTACTTTAGGTTATAGTTTTTTAAACATTAAAATAAGTATCCCTTTATTTAATATAATATAATTAATTCCAACGGTAATCAATTTTATACTTTGTTTCACTATAAAATTATTATTGTCTTTGAAACATGAATTTGTTTTCTGAAATTAGTTTTACTTGAGTTTAGAAAACATATATTAAAAGTTATTTTCACCAGTTATAGAAATTTAATCTTTTATAATGGAATAGTTTTTTTTAATTATAGTAATTTATATTATGTAATAATTTAAACTAATTTTTTTCATAATGAATAGTAATCATATTAAATGTTTTTCATATTAGTTAATGATAAATATAGTTAAAAGGGATAAAATAAGGGGATAAGGATTTAAGATGACATCAAAAACATTTTTAAATATCATTGGTTGGTTTATTTTTATCATTACCCTTATTATCTTAGAATCTATGAATATTGTGATCCACATGACTTCTCTAAGACATATAATATATGATAAATTTTAAAATATTTACAATCTTTCCACCCAACACACTTATAAGAGAGAACCACCTCTCCTCTATTCTCCACACTTATTGATCCAATGAACTCAAAAAATAACTAATAAATGCATTTAAAATTATTTTTATTTACCTATATTTCAAGGTATCATCAAAATATCACTTCAAAAAGGATTAAGGTGTAAGCCAAGGTAGATTTTCTAAGAAAGTGGTTTATGTTCTTAACGAGATTTTCCATGTTCATTTCTTCTTAAACAAACTTCAAACATTAAATAAAATTACTAACATAATTACATAAGTTTATTAATCATACTAGGATGATTTTATGTTATTGTTAAATCCATTTTCTATCTCCTTTCCACCCTATCAAAAATGAAAATATCGCTTGTACGTATGTATGACCTACTGTCTCCACATAGCAGTGTAATTCATTATTCATCATCATATCAATTTTATGGTTATAAAGATTAAAATAATGAATATATATTAAATTTATGATATAATTATGATTATTTAAATATAATATATTATCTACCTTCTTACCCTCATATCTATTAAAAAATTTTAACGTCGCTCATGCGTCTGTGTGGAATATGACCTCTATAAAGTGATGTGATTCATTTTTCTATTACCAACATTAAGGCATTTTTATAAAATTATATATATTGAATAAAACTAATATTTATTCCATTATTAAAATTTTGGATATAATGGTATCATTATGTAACAACATAGCCCACAGTCAATATACTAAATTAGTTTTGGAGGAATTAATTAAAAAACCTTAACTAGTCAATGTAAGAAAGAACAATATAAATAATGTATTTTCAATGATTATAAAAGGACAAAAAAAATGGAATATTGTTCAAAAAAAATATAATAATGTATTATATAAATTTAAACTAATTGTTATATAGGATATAATACAATCAAACAACCAGGAAACAAAGGTAAACGTTTTTAATCTGAATCCACTCCAATGAGACGTATTTTATATTATGAACATAATTTATTATATAAACTATATTTATAGAATCATTGAACTATTATAACATGAATTCATATTTATTCATAAAATTTAAATTTTTAATTCAGGATTTCTATTTTTGGATATTTTGATTCAAAATTCACTAATATCGTAAAGATTTATTTTATAATTTCACTCTTATTTTGGATTATTCTTTTTTAAAATTATGTTGGAAGAATAATATCATCATTATATTTTAAACCCCATATATGTTATTTTCCTATAATTATTTCTTGGGTTCCCTTGTTTTTCTTCCAAATTTTCCCGTATTTGATAATCAAATACGAGAATAATGTTTTTTAATCTAAACTAACCTTATTTTTTCTTTTGGGTCATGAATATTTTTCTTCCATGCCTAGATTATATGAAATATTTCAAGAATGTTATTTTATATTCTAAAATGATGATGTAAAATCATTTTCAGCCATATCTACATTTTTATTCGATGTTTTATAATGAAATATTTTTATATATTGATAAAGGGAGTAATTTTTTACTTTCTTTAAAAAAGTGTTAAAGGAATGTTATTTTTAAGAGATATTGTGTGAATGTATTTTCCTTCCGTTATAGTTGTTATTCATTATCTATATTCCTATATAATTTCCAATAGTTTTTCACAATTTTTTTTATTATTCTATTAATTTTTTACTTTTATATTAGAATAAAAATAAATTATTTTCTAAATGTTTGAAAATAATTTGAGAAATTATTTATAACTTCATTTTTATAAAAGAAAGTTATAAAATCATTAAGGAATGATATTTTTAAAGTTTCACTTATATTTTTTTCATTAATTATCAAAATAATTTCCTTTTCTTAAATACCTTCACTTATGATTATTTTATGTTCCTCTATAATCCTTTACTAATTTATGGATTATACCTTATTTTTTTATCATTAACTTTCATAGGATCATGTTCTCTATCAATCTCCGTTATTTACAGGTCATCATTTTCCTACATTATATCCATATTTTCACTATCATGGATATATTTAGTTTCTAAAATATTAAGTTTATATTTTCTTAACTATATACCATTTCAATATATAGTGTTATTTAATGGAATCTTATTTGGAACGTTTTTTCATTTACTGGGGAAATATTGATGTTCTATATTCTGGATCCAATACGAGTATTTATTTATTGAGAAGGTAAATTAATTAGGTTTTATATTTTTTATTCAAAATAAAACTAATGAATTGTAAATATATAAGGGATGGTTGGGGATTGTTTATAGATAGTCTCTCGATGCATCAATAGGTATCATGAGACAAATTTGTTAGCATACCTTGTTTGTTGGGTATTTGGTGTATGTCTACCCAATTACTGAAAGTGTATTATAACAAGACCTTAGATTTAATATTGATGATGTATTTTTATAAGGATTTTGCAGTAATGTCATGAATGTCTGATTATATACATTTATTTTAGTGAGAATTCACTTATCATTATCTGTGTGTTTAGTTTCATTCATGGATGTATTTCATACTCAAGTAATTGATTAAATGTCATATGTATTGATTATTTACTTTACCATATTGTTATGATTTATCAACTCATTATAGAATCCATTTTATTCTTTTATCTTACATATCATTTCATCTAACACTTTATTTTGTTTTCCTTTCCATATGATTTGAATAAATAATCATTCAATGATCTTAAAAGGTGAAATAATGTTTTTAATGATATGTTTTTATTTTCTAATGAAATATCGAAATCATTTATATATATAGTCTCTCAATACTGATAAACTGATTGATCCTTTATGTTTTGATCCCTTATATCTTTCACTAATTTAATAAACTAAATACTAGTTATTGGTTATTGAAGTTGATTTGTTACATGAGTAGTCGAAACCCAATTCATGCATGGAGTTCAAACCAAGTTTAATTTCTATTTAATAATTTTAATAAAATTTCTATGTAAAATTAATTTTAATGTAGGTTTTAAAGTAGAATGTTCTTAGGAGGATAACTCAAGTTTGACCATAGAGTATAGGGAGGATGAACTTAACATAGACCAGCTGGGAATAACCACCATTTTGTTTCTATCCTTTTATATCAGTTTAACCACTACTATAATTTATAAAATCATTTGGATTTAAATTATTAGTTTTTGATATGTCTGGTGTAATTTTTTTAGGTTTTATATATTTTTATAATCTTTTAGGATCAATTTTTTATATTTTTTTTAAAAAAATTACATATATTGTTACTTCTTATATTTTATACTTTTTGTATGTTTTTTGGATATAAAATTTTAACTTAAATTTATTTCTGACAAAAGAAATATTCTATGTGGGTTTTGAGGATTTCAATGATTTTTAAGTTATTGAATATACATGATTTTTTAGTGATTGTTTCAACTATTTTAAAGAAATTTAATATAGGTTAGTAAATTAAATATGATGATCGATGTCCTTAATTAACTAGCCAAATTTTTAATCCCTTGCCCAAGAGAAATACTAAGCCAGTTTTTATATATTTTTTCTTATAATCACTTTCTTGAGAGTATATATTCATGTACAGAAACTAAAAAATTACTTGATTCTGTTTCAATCCATATAGTTCAAGTGTGCTATATTTATGTTAGAGGTCATCATTCACTAGAAAATACTTTTTCAAGTAACTTCTATTTTGGTCCACCTAGAAATTTTATGTAACTTAATATTTATAAACAATGGAATGTATATTAGTAAATATGTATTACAAATAATATTTATCCCTTCCTACTAAGATCTTGTGATTACGTCTTATTATATTTTTAGAAAGTATTAGGGTGAGAATTTTTTCATGATAATAATAATGAAGACATTAATTGTTCTAGTTTGAGTGAAAGGGATCCAACATATGTTTTGGGAAGTACATTCACAAGGTATAATCTATCAATATAACATATTTTCTCCTCTATCTCTATAAAAAAATTTAAATAAAAAATACTTCTAAAAATATATAAATTTAAATATAAGAAAAGAAAAAAATATAGGAAAGTGGAATTTTTATTGATTTCTTTCGCCAATTAGTTGAGAACCACCACACAAAAGGAATAAATGGGAAAATGAGTTAGGAGTAATATAATTTATAAATGGTTTGATAGAGATGCATTCGATTTAAAAACTTTATAAATATTGAAATTATTTGTGCTTAAGGTATTGAAAAATAAACTTCTACCTCATACTTTTAAACATAAATTTTACCCACCTTTTAAACATAGAACATCCTATTGATATTACTCTTGAGTAGCATGACTTTTTCTATTGGTAGATATCATATTATCTTAGAAATCATATGGTAGATCACATAGACTCTATAAACGAGAAAAAAATTATATTTTCAAATTTCCTAGAGTGGATAGTGAATGTTCCTATGTGAGTTATTTCATGTAGTGACTTTGGTGGGATTCTAATGTTGAAAAATTGTTTGAAATGAAATGGATAGTGGATAAGACTCATAGAGGAAGCATGATATTTTCAATTATTAATGGATATTTTCTTTTGTTTCTTCTCTAGTTTTTATATATGTAATTTTGTAAGATAATAATTTTGTAAGTTGATTTCATTGTATTTACCCAGTGTATAATAGTGTAAGTGTGGGGGAGTGATGAGAGCCACCATTTTCTGGTTTTTATAGCAGATATTTGTTAAAAACTATCAAAGGGATAATTTAATTCCCATATGTATATAATAAATTTATATACATTTTTATCTCTCTTGGAGTTATCTTGGAACACTAACTGCTTTTAAACATATAATTATTTCTATTCATTTTCTATGTTTTTTAAATAAGAATATAATAAAAGGGTCGTTTTGTTTTTAGTTTTATGAAAGTAAAATAGGATACATAAAAGAAATAAATGAGTTATAAAAAAAATTAAATGGACTTAGGATGATTCCATTGGGTTTTATGATCATTTACATAAGTTATAAATCATCTAACTCAATAAGAGGTCTCAATACCATTCATCTCCTTATTCCTGACTATTTTCACATACATGATAATAAAGACCTACTCAAGGAACCTAAAACAGTTCATTCACTCATTTTTTCTTCTTAGTGACTAGAATAAAATACTCCTTAACCAAGATAATGAACCTACTCACACACTTGGAAATTACTACAAACCATTTGTCCTCTCAAATTACACAACACCAATCATTGGAAGTGTAATAATATATAGGGAGGCTTTGATTTTCAATAAATGAAAGAATGAAATAGTTTTGATGGAATACAGAATGAAATTTTCCTCCTCCTAACATCACACTAACTACCACACAAAAATTAATGAAATAGATTGGAAATTTTTAATGAAACATATCAAGAATGTCTGCTCAAATTTAGCTCAAACCACCCATTATGGGTTACATATTCAGGATCATGAAGAAAGATATCATAGGTACTTTTTAAAGATTATTAAATAAAAATAAATTAAGAAATATAAGCAGAAAATAATAAACATTTCAAGGGGATAAAATTATATTAATATCAGGATAATTTTATAAATCATATCTTAATAAAGTTGATATTAAAGCTAATATCTCAAATCTAATATAGTCTTTTTTTATAAATGGTGATATATAAAACATGTATAACTATAAATTCCTTCTTATACCTAATACGAGACTTTGGTGCCAAATAGAATGCCAGATTCTTACATATATGGATTCTAGGTGTCTTTATCAAGGGTGGATATTATTTATATCTGCATCTCTCTTTTATTTTATGTGTTTCAAAGTCCCTCCTTGTTGTCTTCATCTTCTCCCTTTGGTGAATTGAAACCAATTGAAATACCTAGATAATATCTTCCTAATATGTCCAGAAATAAAATGTTTTATTTTAGGTTAATTCATTTTTATTTTTTATCATTTTAATATTTTAATTCAATGTCTCCTCCAAATCTTCAAATTTGAATAACTTCAAAAACATTGCATGTTCATCTCTAAGGAGATGTCATATTATGCGTTGACTTCTTCAAATTTCACTTAGTTTAAATATCATATTCATGTTCCTAAACCAAAAAAAATAGTTATGTATGATCTTTCCTATAGAGAATTTATTTTATATATAAAACTTATTAAATTTAAAAAACCCAAATATATTACACATCCCCCTCTTCCTCTAAAAAATATACAATATATCTCCCTTATTCTTCCAAAACTATTACGTATTATCTTGATAGTGATAAAATATATTATGTGTCACTTAATATCATTATAAATATGATAAATATGATCTCCCTTAGAAATAATATGTTATGTATCGGTAACTTCATCTATGATACCTCATGAATCATCTCTAAACATTCATGAACCTCACATATATGCCAATATTCAATCGGTAAAGGTAAAAAAATGTTACACATGGTCCACTAAACATAAAAATAGTATGTATCATATTATATAGTGATAAAATGTTACATATTCATATTTTTACTCCAAAAATATTACTTATAAAGTCCTTCTATGGAATTCTCAATCTCCTCAAGTTCAGTATGTTTTGTATCATCACTTTGAGCTAGTCCTTTGTTATTTTTTCATCATAATAATATAATTCATGAAAATCATTGACTTTTTGTAATTTTTTTCATTTTATTCTATAATTGATCAACCAATGAAAATAAAAATTATAACCACGTTTTTAGTTTAGTTACAGAATCTAAAAATCAATGTAAGGAATTTTAATTTATTCTAAAAATGAATAAAATAACTAAAAATCCTATATTTAATTTATTTGAAATTTCTATTTTTTATTTTAAAAATATAAAAAATTAGTTCATAGTAATAGTTTTAACTAAATGTTTGGGATAATTTATTAACTATAGGTCAAATTCCTAAACCAATTTGTATTTAATCAATGTGTTTCATATTAAACACTGTTTAATTGACTCATGTGATGAGATTATGAATTTTTATACATTTTTATCGTGTATTATAAATTAATGTGTGTGTTTAAAGGTTGATTTTGTTGGTGTAATTTTACACTTTTATTGGTGAAACATTATATTAAATGGGATAAATAGTCCTAGCATACCTTGGAAATTAACCATTATCTTACAAGCCTAATGTATGTGTTTTTCGTAACGACCCGATGTTTTATTAATGGAAATACCTCCTTAAAATTATTCCGTATCATATAATCATATTAGTAATCACAATGAAATATCATGATACTAAATAATATGTGGCCATTAAACATAATTTTTCCACTTCTGTGGTATGAAATTTAAAAATCTATCATACACGGTTGTTATCAGTAAGATGTTTGGAGTCTGATAGGAAAAACATAATTATTGGTGAATAGTAACCTGCCATTATGAATAGTAACCTACCCTTATGAATATTAATATGAACTTTATTAATAGTAAATCTTCCAAAATACGTGTAACTATACCTATGAATAATGAGATAAAATTTAGGTATCTTAGAAAGTAACAATTTCACTATAGTAAAAGTATTGTTATTTTTTTATGTCATAAATAATTAATTGTAATTAATTAACTAATTTGAAAAATTAATTTACATAAAATGTGTTCATAAATTAACAATTCTATGTCTTATAGTTTTTAGATAATTTTATAAGACCTTACGTAATTTTTGAAAGCATTACAAAAACAGTTTAAATTTAAAAAACTGTATTTTTCAAGAAAATTATATTTTTTATTAAATAAAAAATAATAATATTTATAAAATTATTTTTTAAAAATGGATTTTTTTTTTGATTCTACACATCCAAAAATGGTTGGGGTGAATTTTTTGGAGTTTGCTGAAATACTTGAATGTTTCATGAATAGTGAAATACCATAATTTACAAAATAAGCTAATTATAGAGGCATGCATGATGTTGTGCTGATGTAAGACAAATTAATTAGTCTTTACATGATAAAATTTCCATTCATAATTATGGAAGAATCACTATTCCTTGTCTTGTGGGTAAATAATAGACTAATAAATTTTATATTAAGAAATCCCCTCCCTCCTCCAGTATAAATACCACCCTTCACACCCTTATTTCCCCACACCTCTAAAGCATCAAGACTTGTCCAAACACTACACAAGAATCTTCCTTATCCCCTCCCCCATTTCCAAAATTTTCTGGTCTTACCAAAATACCATGTCGGGCTTCCTTAAAGAGGATCTGAAGAGGAGGATTCAAGAGGTAATTTCTCTATCTCTCTCTCTTTTCCTTTAATTTTCTTTCGATTTCAAGTTATTTTCTTATTCTATCACCACCAATAATTGTAGAAATGGTATGGTAACTCTATTATAATACATATAATGTAATTTTATATACTAAGAGGATATTATACCATCAAACCCCCTTCTCCTCTTCTTTTTATTTTATAGAAGAAAATGTTGTCCGTGTGGTGTCAATCCATCACCTTCAAGAATGACATGTTTTCTTTTTCAATTTCTACATTAAGATCCTGTTATGAAACCATTTTTATGTTTGAAAAAGAATATTTTATATTCATAATGTCCTATTTAATGTTCTAGAACTAAATTATGTACGTATTACTAAATTATTAAAAAACAAGTTTGTTGTGGTAAAAAACAGCCCAAATTAAGTCAAAAAATCATCTTTTAATTATTATCTAATGATTAATATATATGGTATATTATATAATTCATTATAATATAATTTAAAATTCTATAATATCAGTAATAATACGAAATATCAGTTCTAGATGTTTATCCATGCTCTACACAAACTTTCATTTATGAATACAAGTGAACCACTCAAGAAAACCATAAAAACGAACATTCCTAAACAATGTTTTTTAAACTCTATAACTCATCCAAAAGCCAATAAAATAACTTAATAAAACCATAATTAACCATATTAATGTAAATATGGTTCTTTAATTTTCAATTAATTAACATAATGTGGTTATACAGGACATTAATGAGAAGAAATCATTCAGATAAAAGGTAAGGGGAAAATCTCGAACCCAACTTTCTTTCTTAGGGTTCTCACTCTTTCACTATATTTTTTGTATGGTCACTACTTAAAAATAATTTTTTCATCATTATCATACCTTTTATGGGATATACTGTTTTTTACTAACGTTTATTTTAAAAAAAAAATTCCAAAAAAAACACTTCTTTAAAAAACACTCCATTTACTCCTCACTCAAGGTTGATGGCTATCGTATCAAGTATGTTATTCCCAATTAACATTGGGAACCAAATGTTTATTAATGTGTTCTTATGAGATGAAAATCATTCCTTTCCGTGGGATAGTTATGTTCATTTTTTATATATGTTCGTTGGGTCATTCATGGTAAATTATTATGTTATGATGTGACGGGAACACCTGAAATTATATAGCGCAATATGAATGTTTCAATGTGACCGGTGTGCCCATAATTATATTGTGCTCCATTGAATTGGGTAAGTGATTAATATCATGATTTAATATGAAATGATGTGTGAAAAATATTCTATCTTTTTTCATAAGTATGTGTGGTAGCAAACCACTAAGACATGAGGTTTTATTTTTTTCTGTATTGCCACATTTCAAGTCTTTTATTCATGATTCCTCTCATGTTAATGATTTTTTACTATGTTATTGTTATGCTCACCCCATACTATATGGTTCTTATATATCCTCTTACTGGGATTTTATCTCACCCCTTTCGATGTATATCCTTAGGTGACTATATATACTAAGGAGAGGTCAAGTTCCAATAAGAATCTAGAGAAGAAGGAATTAAATAAATGTTTAGTTTTGATGTTGTAATTGTTATGTATGTTGTTAGTTTTACCAAGATAATAAACCTCTGGATCCTCTATGTGTAATTCTATTATGTTTTTTATCTCTAAAATTATGTAAGAGTAATGTAAGAAAATGTTGGGTCACTGTATTTGGTATCATAAGAATGGTTTGTTAATTTGGGAATTAGGATTAGTGAACCCTAGAGAAAACCTCTAGCTTGAGACTAAGTACAAAAATTCACACAAGAATATTTACATAGGGATCCCATATGTTATGATTTTATTATAAACCGTACAAGTGAATAAGTTATTCAGTAATTTTTGACTTATTTTTTGTTCTTACCTTTTCTATTTTAGAGAATGGTGGGAACCATGAGAAACCATGCCAACAACTCGTGCGAGGGCCAATGCAACGATTTCCTGAATGACATCCCAAATGATTTGGGAGGTGGAGTTCAAAAATTCATGGTCATGCTTACCCAACTATCTCAGGTTATGAAAAATAACCATAATACTATGTAACATACTCTTTCACCAAAGAGAGACAAACTAGAAATCGAATGTTTTGTGCGGCAATGAGCACCGACATTTAGTGGATCTTCTAATGCATTAGTTGGAGAACAGTGGGTCAAATCCATGGAGATGATATTTTATATACTTCATTGTTCTGAGACAGAGAAGGTGACATTATAAATTTAAATTCTAGATGGATAGGCCAATCATTGGTGGGCTTTGATTAAGAACACCAAGCCAGGGGATGATGTTGAAGATATGAAGTGGGAAGACTTAAAGATAATGTTTCTTAAACTGTATTTCTCAAGAACTCTTCACATGAAGATGGGGATAGAATTCAAAGAGCTCATGTACAAATAAGGAGAAACTATCACAACCTACAAATCAAATTTCACAAGTCCTGCAAAGTATTATTCGGGTTTTGTTATCAATAATGATAGAAAAATTGATATATTATTTAGTGGATTAAAATAACACCTTTGAAAGGCTCTTGTAATTCGAAACTTTGGGAGTTAAAAATAAGTTATTTGATGTGATCTATAGTAGATATGTATTTTAGGTAATGGCCCCATGGATTTGGTGATAATAAATGAATGATGGAGTTTCAAGCTGGTGGATCTAATGAAAAATGTGGGAAGAAACTCAATGACCCCCATGCCAAAAAATTTGGATGTTCAACAATGGGAACTACCTAAAAGGTATAGGGAAGTGATTCAAGTGTAGTAAAGAAGTACACTATGCTCAAGAGTTTCTAAAAGACATTAATAGGAAGGATAATGTGGTAGAAGAATGGAGAGAACCACTCATCGTTCAGTGCTACAACTATAGGGAGCTATGGAAAATTACAAGCCAATGCACTAAACCTTGAGTTCTTGAGGGAAATCAGTGTCAGCAGTCACCAAATCCTATGGAACAAGGGAAGCATTATTTCATCACTACTATGGAAGTGGAGAAAGATAATGAAGTAATATAAGGTACACTTCCTATGCACTCAATAATGGAAAAAGTATTATTTGATTCTGGTTTGAAACATTCCTTTAAATCATGAAAGTTTTATAGAACTAGATAATTGATGCCCCAAAACCTTGAAGTAGAGATATTTGTAAAAAACCAATTAGTGCAATCATTGTAACCCAAATGTTTGACACTTTTCCTATTGGCATATGTGGGAATATTCTTTTAGAGAATCTCTTAATAGTTCCCTTGGTGGAATTTGATGCCATGATGGGAATGGATTGGCTATCGTTATATAGAGCACGTATCAAATTTCGCAAAAAGGAAATATCTTTTCATATTACAAACCATCCCATGCTCCTACAAAAATGTAATGAAGATCATGAATATCCTTTTAAAAATACATCAATGGTGTTAGTGCTAATTCCCTATAAAGAAGCATACCTTGCCCAAATGGTATAGTCAAGGGATAGTACCAACCTTGTTGGAATGCCAATCGTGAGGGAATATGGTGATGTATTTCCTAAAGAGTAACCCAGAATTAACCCATATCGTGAAGAAGAGTTTTCAATAAAACTCATACCCAGAGAAACTCCTATCTCATAGTGTCCCTATATGATGGATCCTAAATAATTGGGGGGGGGGGGTTAAAGAAGAAGCTACAAGAGAATTTGGGAAAAAATTTCATACACCCCAGTACATCACATTAGGGTGTTCCAGTTCTCTTTGTGAAGAAGAATGGTGAAACAATATAGGTGTGTATCAATTATTGGGAACTCAACAAGATCACTATAAAGAAAAAGTATCATCTTCCAAATATTTATGACTTGTTTGATCAGTTAAGAGGATCTCAATTATTCTCAAAGGTTGATCTTCATTCTAGATATCATCATCTAAAGGTGATGAAGGAAGATATTTAGAATACTTCATTCCATACAAGGTATAGGCACTATGAGTTTCTATTGATTCCCTTAGGACTTACTAATGCCAAGTAATCTTCATGGATGTTATGAATATACTCTATAGACATTACCTTGAAAACAATTTGGTAGTGTTTATTGAAGATATTCTCATTTAATCCAAGATCAAAGAGGAACATGAGGAACATCTAAGACTTTTTTTGGTAAAATTGAGAAAGGATAAGTTGTACGCCAAGTTCAGAAAGTGTGAATTTTGGATGAAGAAAGTCACACTCATGGGACATGTGATCATAAGTGAGGGAATTTCTATAGATGCTTCAAAAACAAAAGCGACTGAGGAATTGCCTAGTCCCTTTAGTGTCATATAAATCCGTAGTTTTTGGGATTAGGTGGGTACTAACAACGTTTTGTGAGAAATTTATCATGATTTTCAATACCTTTAACTATGTTAACAACTGAAGGGGTAAAGTTTGTCTGGACGGAAGAATGTGAGGGAAACTTCAATGAGCTAAAGATAAGTCTAATCTTTGCACATTCACTCACATTTATGAAAAGTGGAGATTTTTTTTTGATATACGGTGATTCTTCAAAGAAAGGCTTGGGTTGTGTAATTATGAAAAATGATAATTTGACAGCCTATGCCTCACGGTAATTGAAGATCCATGAGAAGAACTATCTGATGCATGATCTAGAGATGGTATCTGTGATTTTTTTCTTGAAAGTCACGTGGAACTACCTTTATAGTGAGAAATGTGACATATAAACTGACCACAAGAGCCTAATGTATATATTCACCCAAAAGGATTTCAACATGAATCAAAGCAGATGGTTATAGCTAATAAAGGATTATGATTTCTCTATTCATTATAATCATGGAAAAGGAAAACAAAGTAGCTGATGATCTATACAGAAAAGAACCTACTACTATATCAATGTTACAGATTAAGACAGGCCCTATCTTATTGGATATGAAAAGGATGGATTTATAAATCATAAGGGTAGGGGATATATCCTACCTTTCCCAAATTATTGTGCATCCATCCATCCAATAGAAGATTAAGGAATTACAAAGGGATGATGTAGAGATAAAAAAGAGGTTTATTATAGTAAAGGCAAGCTGCAAGAGTTCTATATCGACGATGATGGTGTGATTTAGTTTGGAACACGGCTTTGGGTGCCTTTATCACCCGGGATAAAGAAGTAGATATTGGACAATGCACATAGCTCAACATTCACTATCCATCACGAGAGTACCAATATGTACCTTGATCTCTAAGAACAGTTCTGGTGGGATAACATGAAGAAATAGATTGCAGAATATATATCAAGGTGCTTGGTATGTTAGAAAGTCAAAGAAGAGTGAAAAAAGTCCAAATGGATGATGCATCCATTCCCTATACCCATGTGGAAATGGGATAATGTCACTATGGACTTTTTCATGGGTCTCCCGAAGATATCGAGGGGAAATAATGCAATATAGGTTATGGTTGACCGACTCACCAAGACTTCGAATTTTATCACTATTTGGGAAGACCTCTTACTTGAACAACTTGAAAAGATATATGTGAAGGAAGTGGTGAGAATACATGGAGGTCCACTCTGTATTGTCTCTGATCATGATCCAAGGATCAAATATAAATTCGGGAGGATTCTTCTACATGCTTTAAGTTCTGAATTAAATTTCAGAATGTGAAATGATGTGTGAAAAAGATGATATCTTTTTTCACAAGTATGTCTCCTATTTAACCACTAAGACAGGATGTTTCATTTTATTATGCATTTCCACATTTCTAGTCTTTTATTAATGATTCCTCTCATGTTCATGATTTTTTCCTATGTTATGATTATGCTCACCCCATGCTATAATGTTCGTATCTATCCTCTTACGGGGATTTTAGCTCACTCATTTTGATGTATATCCTCAGGTGACTACATGTACTAAGGAGAGGTCAAGTTCCAAGAGGAATCTAGAGAAGAAGGAATTAAACAAATTTTTATGCTTGATGTTGTAAATGTTATGTATAGTCCTAGATTTTCCAAGACACTAAACCTATAAATCCTCTATGCATAATATTATTATGTTATTTATCTCTAAAGTGATGTGATAGTAATATTAGAAAATGTTGGGTTTCTATATTGTTTAAGTTAGTTAGGGGAGTGTTAAAAATGTGGAAATGGAATTTGAACAATTTAAAGAGTTGATTAATTATAAAATTTTTCTTAAAGAACCGTGGGTTGATTTTTGAGTTAAAGAGACCTAAATGGGGGTTATTTTAGTGTGTTTACCTATTGAAATTTTATGTTTAAATATTGGAAATAAATTTTCAAAAATTTTCTTTTTGAATAGTTTTTACAAGGGGTTAATATGATAAAGAAGGATGTCAAGGGATGAAATTGATAAGTTATGATATATTTAAGTGATAAATGATATATTTTTTAGTAAATTATTTGTTTTAATACTCATTCATGAATGTCTTCATCTTTCATGTGGATTATTATATATAGATAATTAATATTCCATGAAATGGAATGGATAACCTTGAGAGGTCAAATATGTGATATGACATGATATGGAATTGTTATTCATAAGGTCTCAAATATACATGATCATATGGGTTGAAATGGCCTAGATATGGCTAACTATGTTTATGTAATGAGAAATATTGTCCTGAGAATGGATGTGTTCACATGATGAGTTATGGATTTAGTTCCTGATCAACCAACATTAGAATTGTCCAAAGAGGTTTGGTTTTTTGAGGTTTTGTGGTTTAAAACAAAATTTTTCATGATTTAAATGGTATTTATAAAAAAAAATTAATAATTAAAGTATTTGTAAATATGAACATGTTGTCCCCTTAACATTGTGGGAGTTATGGTGGTTTCTAGTGAGGATTATATTCTTACTTATTGTGTGGAATCAACTCATGTGCATAAATATTATTTGCATAATTATTCATGGAATGGTGATAAGCATCTGTAGTAGGTAGTTAGTATCTCTAGACACTATGAAGCTAAGATTATATGTGATTGGAGTATTTTTCTGTGGGTTGTCCTATTATATTTTAATGGTATATTCTTATTGTACTATCTAAATTTTTTCTTGTGAGGCATAATTTTGAGTATTGGTTATGTGTATGACATATTTGGGAATATTTGGATATTAGCTTGAGTTTTTTATTTTCATTGTTTTTCATCCACTATTTTTTTGTATTTAGATTATTTTTATGAAATATACCATTAGAGGGTAAATTTCTCTCCAAACATATCCTTAGACCCATAATGTTAGTCACTAACCTATGGTGATCGGAGAACACACTTGAGACCATGTGACGTGCCACCATGATGTCATGGTGGCATCAAGATGGTATATTAAAAAATGGTATCATATCTTTTTTTATTGGATTGTTTATATTTGGGGATGTGTTAGACTAGATAATAATATTTTAGACTTAATATAGAAGCTATATATGGGTATATGTCTAACAAATCCATAGTGGAATTCCATGTTACCTGGTAGTATGGAATTTTATTTACGTACTTTATGAAAACACATTAGTGTAGAAATTATCATCCATTTAAGGTTGGGTAGTGGGGAGATTAATGAATCATTCTTGTCACAAGAATTCATGGAATATGTTTATGTGTGTGTTTCTATTTGAGGAATTTCTTTGGAGATTAAATATTATTAGTTTGGTATGGATAACTATTTTTTGGGTATATACTTGAAGTGATGCATAATACCTTTCTTAATTTTATTCCAATATTTTTGATAATGAGTGTGTTTATTCTATTATAGAATCATGGAGACTAAGCGGTAGATTGATGAACCATGGGAAATGGAGGTTTAGTAGGAACACTACATTGAGGGGTATATAGATAGGCAGTAGAGAATATTCCATTAGTGTAAGAGTCAGATACCCCATTGTAAAATAATATTTCATAGTGTTTGTTAAAGGTAATCTAGTTTTCAAATATCATATCATCCAAGGACGTGGTTGTGGTCCATGATATGATTCATGATGTAAGAGCTCGTGTTTTTCCGGATTATCGTTTTCAGAAGAAATTTGAATTTTTTTGGATGCTTATGAGGGGTAAAATGGTCATTTTACCATACCATCTGGTATTGGATAATTTTTCGTACAACTTCTCTAGTCCCAAAATAGGGATTTTACACTACGACAGATGTTTGGTGGAAATTGGAGCTATTTGAATTTTGGCATAATATTTAATATTTAATATTATTAAATTAAATTTAAATTTATTCACACAGGATCATTTTGAAATAAATTTTAAACAAATCTTTGTATGTAGATTCCATCTACGTCGTTGAGTCCCGAATGGGGATTTTAAAACAGGAGAGGCATAAACTCGAGTCGGGCGTCAGGGCCGGCCCGAGACCCTTTTTATTCTTTTCCTTTTCTTTTCTTTTCTTCCTTCTCTTCTTTCCTCCTCCTTGACCACATATCCTATGCATCCTCCTTGTTCATGTACTTTGGCGAGAATTTTAGATTAATAAATAGAGGGAGTTGGGAGCCAAGAGGGTTATTGATTCACAGCTCTCAACACGTTGAGACGGTGTGTGGCATCCGTGGATGTAAAATCAAGCGAAGCTTCGTTGGTTTCCTCCTGAAGTTAAGGAATATTATTTTTTTCATCATGTATCCCCTTTAAACCTGTTTTTTTAGTTTTTAAATCCTCATATTTCTTACTTGTAATCCCATGGGACTCGATCTGTTATTTCAAGGGCGAAAACAGACGTTTTGGGCGTATTGAGAGATTTCCCGTAGGGAAACCCAGGTTACACGGTGTGTGTTCCAGGAGAACATTCCATGTGTTCTTCCCATGCAGGGAAAACAAATTTTTATTAAGTACACACATTGTACTTTGTTTACATGTTTTGTAGTGGATGGCAGTGTGACCAGCTATGTGAAATAAGACACAGGGGGGTTCTTGTGCCCTAGAAGTCTAAATTGGGTGTTTGAGTGGTCCATTCTGAGCATTGTTTCATGTAGATGACAATGATGGAATCTGTTTGAAATTTAAGGGTCACATAAATGATATTTTGGTGGTTTTTATCTAAATAGTGGGGTTCTTCCTCCTGTTATTGAGTTCAGCTGTCACCTGAGAGTGAGACTTGGATTGGATAATAGGTTGGGTGTTCGAACCAACTATGTTGTGGAATTTTACCTGTGATGAGCTATAAGCTATCTCCCATGACATATATTTTTTAGGAAAATTCACTTGTGAGATATGCCTTTTTGTCCTACGATGTCATGAGACTGGATACTTCCAAGGATCCGCTGAGGGATGCCTTTACTTATGTGTTGACCTAGGAAGTCACTTGTAGGATCTCTCTCATGTTTTCCTTTGAGAGGATCCATGTTGTAGGACACCTCTATTGATCTTTTTTTTATGATACCATGTAGGATTCCTCCCTTATTATTCACTAAGTATCTCATGTATGATTCCTTCACTTATTTTTACATGAATGATCTTGAGTGGGATGTCCCCTCAGTGTTTGACTTGAAGGACCTAGTGGGTGCCTGCTGTTTCACCAACCCTGATTTGTTACATCAGGAATGGGTAGAGATGGTGTTCATGTGTCACCTAGAACCCGTGCCAAACTTGTAAGCCCATGGAGATCTGGCTGTCATGTTGGGTTAGGAATTCGGTCCACCCTCACTCATTTATTTATATCTGACATTATTTTTATGATGTTGTAGGGGTAACCAAAGGTACTACCTAAGACTTGGCTATTGAGCCTGAATGTGTATATGTATATATTTTTATGGATATGTTGTTTGGATGACCAGAGGTGATCCCTTGTATTTGGAAGCTTATCCTTGCTTCATTTTTTTCCAAAGGACAGTGAGATACTTAAACCAGGAAGACTATGGGAGCTTCAAGAGTATTTACACCAGACCATGAGAGCCTTGGTGTAGTTGAAGGACCAGAAGGGTTCATACCCTGAGAGCTTCCCATGTGGATGTGTACTATGTTGGACCCTGAGGGTACTGATAGTGAGAGCTACCCGAAGGTGATTTATATTTTAAATGATGGTATGTTAGACTCGAGGGGTTCAGACTGTGATAAATGCCCAGGTGGTCGCATACAATATTGGACCTATGGGTATTTACTGTGAGAGCTACCCTAATGTCATTAATAATTTATATGATGTTATGTTAGACCCAATGAGTATTGACTATGAGAGATACCCGTAGGGCATTACAAATTATTCGTGTGCTATGTTATACCTAAGGGGTTTAGACCATAAGATGTTCTCTAATGATGAAGAGTGGTGGGGATGATTACGCCCTCCTCATCATATGATTTTATTGTTTACACTCTTCAAGTTTTTTTCAGAAATGACCGTAGTTATATGGTATACTTATATATAGGATTTTCTATCGGTAAACGGTATCCTTCTTTATAGGGTTGACTGTTGGTATACAGAAATCTAGTTGTGATTGGAGGTGAGTATGGGTGAACCCAGGTGTTGGATCAGTTTCCCCCTGTGGTGACGTAGCTTGCTCAAAGATATAATTCTGGCATTGGCCGAAGGAGGTACATCTTGATGGAATTACAAATTCAGACATCCACTTAATGATACATAGCTTGAGTTCCACAATTTCCAACTCAATGCCCTTGTGTAGGATGTCCAGTCGATCAGGCTAATGGATCCAAGGATTTACTACTGATGTGGTTTCATGTTGTTTGGTTCTCATACTCATGGATATCCATATTTATGTATATGTATATAGTTATGGAACTATACATGTATACGTATATAAATATGGACATCCATGGTGGAACTTACCCAGTTGACGAGGATTACAGACCCTGGGTTCGACTGTAGTTTCACATTTGGTTTACTTTCTTTTGTTGTGTTCAAGCTAGACTGAGCACTTTGTAGTTGCATAAACCTTTAGCGGAACAGTTGTAGGTTGCATGTCAGGATTCCCTACTAAGATTATTTCGCACCCCTGTATGTGAACCTTGATGTACATGTTTACCTTATGTCTTATTTTCATGTTGATAATGTCTTTCATGGTGGATAGGGACGAGTCATAGTGTTTCATGATCGAGTGGAGCCACTTGATTGGTTCTACAGATCGAGCTGGTGCAGTTCGACAGTGTCTGGAGATCGATTATGTGGGTTGGCATGGAGTTAGTAGTTGAGATGAGTTCATTTACTTTCAGTTTATTTTGTACTTGTATATGTGTGGTCGGCCTAGTGGGTGACCAGTGTTTTATTTTTTTTCATAGTTGTTTGGGATTTTACAACATTTTTACTATTAAAACTTGATCTATTTGAGTTGTTTATTTCTTTTTCACACTGTTTTATTTCTGTTGTGTATGATACATAGTTATTTCCTATTTTTTATTACTCTGGTATGAGGGAATAGTCTCCCCACTATCACACTCTAGGCCCTCGCTGATAGTCGGCATCCTCTGGCATATGGGGAGGCGCGCTTGAGGCCTTTTGGTGAACCGGCTCGGAGCATTGGTTAGTGGCTTCTTAGTAGGGATGTTAAATGTGGTATCTGAGAATTTTTCATTTCCTAGTATTTACTATTTGGGATATAGTAGATTGGATTATAAGTAATGTTTCAGAACCTTTGATGGATATCAGAATAATGCATCGAGAACACTTATTCTGATAAGAAGTCCTGGTTACTAGGGTTTGGGATTGTTGTTCTTATTTTTGCAATGTTACAGTTGTATATGATTTTCTCCTTGAGTGATGCACATGTTGTGTGGGTGTTTTTATTTACTATGGATCTCAAGATCTCGACCATTGGTAAAATTCTAGGGATGGTTTTTCACTCTTGGCCAAAAAAGGAAAGAGGCATCTCATGCATCATACTAGGAAGGTAGGATTCATAACATATAGTCCTGATAGTGTGTGTTTTTACTAATGAATGATACATTTGGGTCTATTTACACATACTTTTACTCTGCTTTCAGGTTATTTGGATCTACATTCAGGTGTTTTTGTTGAGTCTTATGACTCATTTTTCATGCACATGTGGTGTAGTGACTCTAGTTCGTCAATATGGCACATGATGCCTTTTCATTTAACCCCTTGCTGGGTTTTGTTTCTTGGGTATGTGGTTATCTAGTCAGATCACTAAGTACAATTTCAATAGATACCAAGTCTTTTTTTATGAACTGGACCTCCTTGGGGTATTGACGTATACCAATACTCGATGTGTGTGATTTCAATTTCACTTTTGATTTGGTTGTGACCTCCATGAATCAGTCCTTCTCAAGATGCTCAGAGATGATCAGGGCCTTGTGGACCGTGTTTTTCGTCTTTGAACCTCATTTGTTGTTGATGTCTTTACCTTATTTTGAGAGGTTTTGGATCCTTTGGGATAGGTGGTTAGACCTTGTGACCCGGTTGTGAGGATTTTTTTTAGGTCTTTCAGGGTTACCTTGAGACCCTTGGTTTTGACTCAAACATTTATTGGTTGATGTATATTCTATTCATGGGAAACCTATGTGAGAGTGGTTGACCTGTGTTTTTTATTTCCTTTAGGTATTGATCTTTATTTTACACTCAATTTTTTGTTTGAGGCATGGTAGTTTCTCTTATTTTTTTAAAGTCGTGTTGATGTCTTCATCTTTTGATCGACGTACCATGGGTTCTTTCTTTTCAAGACTGGCTTTGATGGGAAAGACTATTCAGGTGCTTGCCCTATTTGATCAATGTTTCTGCTATTGCTAATGTAGTCAGAGCGTGGGTATATGCTCACTATTGGAATGATATTATGTGCACATGTCGGGTGGTAAAGATACATGCCGGTTTCATGTGGTATCAATTGAATCTAAATCGGTGAGTGGCTGGGTGCAATCTGAGGACCAATGGTTCAAGACTTTATGTGGGATTGGATCCCATATGTTGTGTTGAAATGTCCCTCCATGGCAGAGGTGACAATTTGAAATGTTGGGTTACCATGAAATGGTTGACCCTTTCTTGAATACTGGTAGGTTTTGGCAGGATGTTAGCGTGGATCAAAGGGGGCTGGACATGACTTCAGTGAAATCTTAGTGCACTCTTGTTAGAGACGATCATGTGATATCTTGATTCATTTTGAGTTTTCTGAGAGAGCTTTGGCCCTATGATGAGATACTTTTTCTTTCTTAATGTTCATCCCTGTTGAGGATGGAACCTGTAGTGGTTGCGCTCTAGGAGGAGTGTAAGGAAATCCATATGGTGGGAAGTGCACCATTGTGCATTTGAGGGTGGTTTTCCTCGTCTTTAGTTAAACTTTGGTGTTTTCCAGTGGTCTATTGATCTCGGAGTTTTCTTTTATGACGATAATAAGGGTATTCCTATGGTAGGGAGTACCAGATCGGTTGTAGTTGAATGTATTCCATGTAGAAGGTGGTTGTTAATGCTATAAGGATGGTTGTTAGAGAATCCATATAGCTTGGATGTGAAGATGCTTTGGTTGTGAGCATGGTTGTTATTCCATTCACTGGTCTTCTAGGGGACGAGAAGGTTTATGGTGGTGAGTTTGTAAGAACCCGTGTTTTTTCGTATTGTCATTTTTAGAAAAAAATTGAAATTTTGCTGTTGGATGCTTGTGAGGGGTAAAATGGTGATTTTACTTTACCATATGATCTAGAATAATTTTTCTCACAACTCTGTTGGTCCCTGAAGAGGAATTTTACCCTAGGAAATGATTTTGGCGTAAATCTTGGCTATTTGAATTTTGGTAGAATATTTAATATTTAATATTATTAATTTAAATATTAATTTATTCAGGAATGATCATTTGGAAAAAACTTTTAAATGGAGTATTGGATTGTGATTATATCTAATACATTGAGTCTGGAATGGTGAGTTTAGCCTACATGAGGCATAAACTCGAGTCGGGCGTTGGGGTCGGCCTGGGCCCCTTTTTCTTCTTTTCATTTTTTTCTTCTTTCTCTTCTTTCCTCCACCTCCTTTCACACGTATCCTACGCATCCTCTTTGGACGTGTAATTTTTAGAGAATTTTATTTTGATAAACGATTGATTTGGGAGGAAATATGGGTACTGATTCGAAGCTCTCAACGCATTGAGTCAGCGTACGGCATCTGTGGACCGTAAAATCAAGCGAATCCTCGGCGGTTTCTGCCCAAAGGTAGGTTTATTTATGTTTTTTCCCTAGAACCCCTTTAACCATGTTTTTTAGTTTTTTAAGCCATATATTACTTACATTTTATACCATGGGGCTCTATCTATTGTCTTAGGGGAAAAAATGGGTATTTTGGGCATTTTGAGGGATTTCCCGTCAGGAAACCCAGGTTACCTGGCATGTGTTCCTGGGGAAGACACCATGTGTTCTTCCCATTTAGGAAGGTGATGTTTTCTTAAGTACACGCCATTTAATTTGAGTGCATTACATTTATTGGATGGCCATGTGATCAACCGTGTAAAATATAACACAGAATAGTGGTTTTTAAGGGGTACAGGTCGTGTACTGGGAGTACACACCATGCAGTGGTACATGGGCATTTGTTTGGGTGAAAAAGCACACGGAAGGAAATTTTTTGAAAATTAAAGGACATGTAAAGAACATTACATGCCGTGTACTACTACATAGGCATACCCCATGTGTTCGGGCCATGTTTCATGGCCATGTACATCTCCGGCTTAGTGGTTTTGGGGTATCTTGTGCCCTGGAAGTTAGAATTGGGCATGTGAGTAGTCCATTCTGAGTGTTTTTTCACATAGATATCAATGGTTGAATCCTTTTGATATCTAAAGGTAATCTAAATAGATTTTTGGGTGTTTCTATATAAATGGAGGGGTTTATCCACCAGTTATCTAGTTTTGTTGTCACTTGATAGTGAGACTTGGAGTGGATGATAGGTTTGGTGTTCAGACCAACTTAGTTGAGGAATTTGACCTGAGTTGAGTTTTGAGATATCTCCCGTGACATCTTCTTTTGATTAAATTTCCTCTGTGAGATGTTCCCTTCTCTCCTATGAGGCTATGAGACCAGATACTTCCAAGGATCCCCTGAGGGATTCCTTTACTTATGTGTTGAACTAGGGAGTCCCTTGTAGGATCCCTCCCCTATTTTCCTTTGAGAGGATCCATGTTGTATGATTCCTCTATTGTTATTTTTTCGATTATACCATGTAGTATTCCTCCCTTAATCTTCACTTAGGATCACATGTAGGATGCCTTCACTGGTGTTTAACTGGAATATCCTTAGTAGGATGCCTCCTTAGTGTTTTACATGAGGGAACCAATGGCTACCCATTGTTTGACCAACCCTAAGTTGTTATATCGAGCACGGGTAGGGATGGTGTTCGGGTTTCATCATGAACCCATGCCAAACTTGTATAAATATGGTGATGTGGAAGTAGTGTTGGGTTGGGAGTTCGGGCCACCCTCACTCATTTGTTTATATCTGACTTGGTTTTGCTGATGCAGTAGTGGTTACCAAAGTAACTACCTGATACTTGGGTATTGAGCTTGAATATGTATATGTATATATTATGATGGATATTTTTTTGGAATGATTAAAGGTGATTCTTGTTATTTGGCTATTGAGCCTTTCTTGATTGTTTCCAAAGGACAGTGAGAGCCTTAGACCAGGAAGACCGTGGGAGCTTCCAAAGTATTTACACAGGACCATGAGAGCTTTGGTGTAGTTGAATGACCAAAGGGGTTCAGACTGTGAGAGTTGTCCAGGTGGATGTGTACTATGTTGGACCAAGGGGGTATTGATTGTGAGAACTATTCAGAGGTATTTTATAATTTATATGATGCTATGTTAGACTTGAGGTGTTCAGACTGTGAGATATTCTCAAGTGGTTGTATACTATGTTGGACCTAGGGGTATTGACTGTGAGAGCTACTGGGAGGTCATTTAAAATTTAAATGATGCTATATTTGACATAGTGGGTATTGAATGTGACATCTAACTAGAGGTCGTTATAATTTACTTGGTACTATGTTGTACCCATGGGTATTGACCGTGAGAGCTACCCAGAGTTCGTTACTAATTATCCATGTGCTATGTTAGACACGAGGGGTTCAGACCATGAGAGATACCCTAGTGATGATGAGTTGTGGGGATGATTACTCCCTCCTTGTCCTATGATTGGAATGTTTACACTCTTCTAGTTTTATCAAGATGGATCACAGGTATACAGTATCCTTCAATGTAGGATTGATCATCAATATATGGTATCCCTATTTACAGGGTTGATTGTTCATATATAGAAATCTAGATGTTATTAGAGGTGAGTATTGCTGAACCCAGCTATAAGATCGGTTTCCCCATATGGTGATGTAGCTTGATCAGTGATATAATTCTACTGTTGTCCAAAGAAGGTACATTTTGATGGGATTATAGAACCATATATCAACTTAATGATACACAACTTGAGTGGCAGGACATCCAAATCAATTCCCTTGTATAGGATGTTCAGAAGATTGGACTTATGGACCGAAGGATCGACTGTTGATGTGGTTCCATGTGGTTTGATTCACATAATCATCAATATTCATATTTATGTATATGTGTATAGGTATGGGACTATACATGTATACATATATAGATATAGACATCCATGGTGGAACTTACTGAGTTGATAGGGATTACAGTCCCTGGGTTCGACTGTGGTTGCACATTTGGTTTACTTTATTTTGGTGTGTTCTAGATAGGCTGAGAACGTTGTTGTTGCATACACCATTAGCTGCATAGTTATAGGTTGCTTGTCGGGACACCCTATTATGATTATTTCTCACCCCTTCTTGTGAACATCAGTGTATGTGTAGATCTTATTTCTTCTTTTTAGGTTGAGAACACGTTTCATGGTGGATAAGGCAGAGTCTCAATGTTAGATGATCGAGCAAAGATGTTCAAGTGGTTCTACTAATTGGGTTAGTGAAGTTCGAAAGTGTCAGGAGATCAGGTACGTGGGTTGGCTCGGAATTATTAGTTGACACATGTACTTTTACTTTCTGTTTCATTTTTACATGAATCTGTATGGTCATCCCAATAGGTGACCAGTTTTGTATTGTATTATATAGCTATTCGGGATTTTACAGCATTTTTTCTATTACATCTTGTTCTATTTGAGTTGTTTATTGTTTCTACAGTCTGTTTACTCTCTGCTATGTATGATACTTAGTTATTTCCATTGTTTCCTTACACTAGTATGAGGGAATTGTCTCTCCACTATCACACCCTAGAACCTTTCTAATAGTAGGGACCCTCTAGTGTATGAGGAGGCACACTTGAGGCCTTATGGTGAACCAGCTCGGAGCACTGGTTAGTGGCTTCCGGTTCGGGATGCAACACATGATTTCCAAGAATAAAACCCTCCAATTTTTCGATTAAATTCTACACCTTATGAATTTGAGGACTATATAGAGGTTATGGATTGTATATTTGAGGTGATCAGTGATTTTAAGGGGGGAAGTTGAAGTTGATTATTTTTATATGTAAATTTCAAGTTTGGTGTTGGTGGGATATCATATCTCATGGGATGAGGACCAAAGGGTTGTCTGGGAGGATTTTAATGTAAGCTTCTTGAGTAATTTCATCCTCAAATTCTATGTATGGATAGGTCACAAGGGATTCAAAATCATAATATGTGGATCATGCCTTTTCTTAATTAGGATTCTAGGTTTATGGATTTTCTCTTTTCCCCATCCTTATGAGATATTAGTTTTATAAGGCCCATTCATTCAAGTACAGATTATGTTTAGAGATCATTTTAAATTTTTGATACTTTTTCCTTACTTTTATAGAGGTGTTAAAAAATATTTTATAGTTTGGAAATATCTTGAAGATGATAACTAGACATCAGTGGTATCAACATGGCCTAAAAGTACTAACAAGAGGAATGGTAATGATTCCCATAGATATGGATATTATTTAGGTAGTCATGCGAAGACCTTCTCATATCATTATTATATAGGTAGGAATTTATTTTGTGTTTTCAGTGTGGAAATAAAGGGCTTACTTAATTTTCTTCCCTTATGAGCCCAAGGTGTTTCATATATGTGGAAATAAGGGTCATCTCTAGAGGTACTTTCGATGGGTTCTCAAGAGAGTAAAATTAATGGTATAACTTATAATTAGGCATTAAATCCATAGGATAGTATACTGGGGAAAATTATAATATGTATATCATCCAAGAAGTATTTTTTGGCAGATGTAGAGGCTCTCTAGGGAAGGATCAGTGGGGATATGTTGTCTATAGGAACAAGGTAGCCTAAGGGAAGGGTCATGCATCTGGTTATCGGTAGTTTTTTAAAGCTGAAAATGAATCGATAAATCTTAATGAGGGTTCAATAGTGTGATTTATGATGTTAGTTACCTTAACCCTTACTAGTGTGTTGTTTGATTTTGGGTCATCGGGGTCCTTTAGGTCTATTTATTGGGTTTCCAATATGAGTTTGGCTGTTAAATTTATTTTATGAATTTTTATTCAGGGATACGTAATTTAAGAGGATATAATATCCAATTAAGATGTTTTTACCTTTAGATATTGATATTTTTGGTTATGGACATCTCTATGACTTGTTTGTCTTGGAGATGACAGGATTCTATGTGATTGTGGAGAATAAATATTTGTCATGTTTTTTGGAACATATTGATTGCTACTAGAAACAAGTGGATTTATATCCATCAAGGGTTGTGTTTCGTGTATTTTTGGGAGAGTATAATTATCATTCCATTTAGGAAGATATTTATTTTAAAAGGATAAGTTCGATCACATATCAACTAGCAAGGTTAGATCTCGGGGCATTTATGGGTGATTTTAGTTAAATTTTCCTCCTGTGGTGGGTCTATATCAAGATATGTTTCCTAGGGATTTCATGGGGTTTCCACCTAAGAAATAGGTGGATTTAATTATTGACTTGGTGTAAGGTACTAAACTTGTTTATATTCTTATGTATTATATATGACTAGATGAACATTAGGAATTAATGACTTTATTAGAGTCTAGAATCTAAGTGATCAAATTAGATGAGTGTAACACCAAAGGTTACTCCAGTTTTTTTTGATAAAAAAAGATACATGGAGTATATGATTATGTTCTGATTATCATATATTGAACTTGGAAACCATCAAGTGGAAATATCTATTTCCTTATATCAATGTTATCTTTGATCTGTTTGGGGGAACTCAGTGGTTCTATATGATTGAATTATTATTTGGTTATCATCTGCTACAAGTGTGATATGGGTATGTTCCCAAGTCATCATTTTAGAATCAATATGGTCATTATAGATTTTTGGTGAATTTATTTCGGATGATGGAAATTACTATGGTGTTTAGGGATTTTATTAATCAATTCTTCAATTATTATCTTGATTCCTTTATGATCATGCTTATTAATGAAATTTTTATTTATTCATAATGCTATGAGGAGCATGGTTATCAATATTTATCTCATCATGGATAACTTCTTAGCTCCCTATTTTTATAGAAAGATATAAAAAATCCATTTTTTTATTGCAGAGGTTAGGGTACTCGGGCATGTTGTTTTGAAATCGAGAATATCAGTGAACCTGGAGAAGATAGTTTTTATTACTATTAAGTAAATAATTAATAATTTATTCAATATTTATAGTTTTTTATTCCTTAAAGGATATTATCCCCACATTATTCAGGAATTCTATAACCCAGACACACTGATGTTAAAAATGTCTAAGAAGGGGGTAAAATTTTAGTGGTTGGATAAGTGCACAGTTACTTTCCATGAGTTGAAGAAGAGGTTGACATAAATGACTATTCTCACTTTTCTCAAGTCTGAGAAGATATATGAGGTTTTTTTTATTTTTACAGAGTGGGATTAAGTTTTTTGTCGATATAAAATGGTTCGGTAGTCGAATATGGATCTTAGCATCGTAAACTTCTAGAGAATAATTTTCCCAATCATTATCTTAAGTTGGTTTTTGTTGTTCATTGTCTTAAGAGCTATCAGTGTTATCTATTTGAATATAACTTTATGGAGTTCATTAATTATAATATATTGAAGTATATATTTTTTATCATGAATTTAAATCTTTAACAGATGGGGTGAGTAAAATACTATCAGTAACTCAACATTGAGAACATATAAACACCTGAAAATTAGAATTATATCAATTATTATTTGAGTAGGATGTTTTAAATGGACATTTACACACAACTGTCCTTTAGTGTGGAAAAATAAATTTTATTTCCTATATCAAATGTAGTAATCAAGGAAACCTAAAACTTTTTCCTAAAGATTATTTCATTTAATTTAGTTGTCACTAGGAAAATAAAATGTATTTTTTTTGGGAAAATAAATCAAAATAATGATGTAATGATTTTAAAATATTATGATAAGAGAGGTGATCATTCCAAGGTTTTATTTCCTTTGGTAATACTATAATAGTCTCCAAAAATTATTTTTACATATCTTATATTTAATGAATTTATAAAATATTCCTTGATAGATTCCTCAACCACCAATTTTTTAATGTTATGAGGGATACTACCCAAACAATATTACTTCTTGGTTATTCCCCCATAATTTTTGTATGAAAATTCAATAAATCACACCCAAACTACCATGGTAATACCTAATTATGTATATGTGATCCTAGAAAATTAGAATTAAGTCACTACTTAAAAACATATTCTAGCTATCTCTAAACAATCAAAACCTAACATAGCATATTCCTTTATAAAAAGTTTCATTATATTGAGGGAGATGATATAATTTTAACCTCGGTAGTAAAATTTTAATACATTAAAAAATTGAATCAAATTTCTCTAAATGTCTAATACACATCACTAGAGACTAAAATCATTAAACAAATTAATGTTCTTATTCAAGAAAAGTATGAATCAAGCATTAAAAAAAGATCTCATTACCTTCTACGGTCACTTTGAAAATTTACCTTCTATTCAAAGTGTAAGAGAGAATAAGGGGGAAGAAGAATTCCTTAAAAAACTAAAGAAAATAATAATAATAATAATTAATAGAGTAGAAAAAATCATGATAGAACTCCAAAAATTCACAGGAGACAATTTTCCTTATCTTACCCACTCTCTTCTTTACTTATATATAATTTTTTCCACTTTTTATCCATTTTTCAACACTCCATGATCTTTTCTTTCTTTAAATTTATAAAATAACTTTATTTGTCATGGATTTTAATCCCTGTGAGGTTCACAGATGTAGTTTTGAGTTTACTTGTTGCCATATTTGTGATTTAATTAATCATAACCCAAGTAGAATCCTCGTATTTAATGCATTCATCCTGAAATGGTTGCTTAAAACCTCATCCTGAATTCCCAATGGATCCCTTGAATTTGCCTTATGATAATCATTTTGATGATTTTTTCAAAAGGCATATATGGCATGTATGTTGGGCCCAAACACACCTAAGATTGTGGAAAATCACACATGTGTAGGATACTTTTCATATATACTAATTATATAACACATAATTTCAACTATATTAGAAAAGAAACTCATCTTAATTTTCCATTTTCCATCCCATATGCACTAAAAATGACCCCTACACTCATTGAAAACACATAAATATCACCTTTACCATTTTGTAGATACATACTGAAGAAATTAAAAAATTCTAGGACCTAACCACTTGGATCTTTTACAATACTTTCTATCCACCTAGAATAATCATCAAAAAATCCATGATTAAATGCATGTGTTGATGTATTAATTCCAAATACATATTACAATTTTTAAAATTAAGGATTAAACCATTATCCACACTAAACCCAAAATATTCCTATTAAATATATATGAGACAATTAACCATAAAAACTTAAATATTGGGATTTAATTCAGTAAAATATAAAGATAAAACATATGAAAATATTATGCTTTCAATTCTCCCATAGTTATTATGATTCCTAAATGTTATTGATTCTAGTTTCCTTATTAAGTTCAATCAATTTATTCTTGGATCTTCTCTCGTCTCATGTATACCTATACTTACCTTTCTAGAAGTATCTTACTCAACACTTGGGAATGAATTTTTCAGAAAACATTTAATAATTCCAAGTTCATAAAATTTTCACCATAGGAATAATGAATTTATTTATTTCCACCCCATATATAAAGTATTTGTACATATAATATGGTATTTTCTGGTGTTTTTTAAGGCTTAACGGATTGTGGGTTCCTATGAGACAAATATAATGCAGAAAATAATATTTTTAAGTTTATTAAAGTATAATCTTGATTTTTAGTTTTATTCAATAATTGAATCCTTATTATCTTTATCTTAAATTTGTTAGATCCCAATCCATGAGATTTGTAGGACAAATCAGACCCTTATAATTACAGTAGTATTTAACATTCTCATTGTCTGTCTCCTACAGAAATTTCCATTTTCCTATTCATTTATTTTCTCTAACACATGAAGGATGTAATGGAATTTAAAATTTATTTCTTATATGTGGGATATATTTCTAAGCCTAGTTTAGATAGGTTTTCCAATTTTTTATTATGTGTTTCATGGATTCTTTCATAAATAACATTATCAGCTCCTCTCAAACTTCTCTTGTTGGATATAGTTCATAGATTTCAAGATCTCCAAGAAAATTTTAATCATTTCAAAAATATAATTTTCCAAAAAACTATTCCACTAATACATGTATATTCCACCAAATATAATTTATTCAATAAATATATATTTCTTACCTCTTTCTATTTTGGTATCATTGTTTCATCTTATCATTCAAATCTCCTTCCAATATTTTTTTTCTATAATTCTTGTGTAGAATCGAGTTTTTAGATAGAAAAATAGGTAATTTTAACCTCAAATTTTTGTATACATATATTATCATCCTCAAATGATATATTGGGAATTTATCACCCATTATAACCTTAATTTTACTAAAAACATGAAGTATAAGATTTATATCATTCCTCTCTTAATCTTAAGTATATTTTTTTAAAATTACTTCTTATTTATAACTTTTTTCCTTCCCCCACTCTTTAATTCAACCTAGATAATACATAAAATTATACAAAAAAGTAGGAAGGGATATTTATATTTTAATTTTTTTACCTAAAAAATTAATTCATGGATTCTAAAACTGAAAACTATTAAATTTAAAATTATTCTTGAATATAGAGTTTATTATAAAAACACCATTAAAAAGAATGCATCAATATTAAATAAAATAAATTCCCTGAATAATGTAACGTTTTTTCTAGACTACACACCAATTTTTGGTTTTAAATAATTTCTTTTTTATCTCAATAAAAGTGTAATTGTAAAAAATATGGTAAAATTTGTTTCGTAGATACTTGGGTAAGAATTTTTTTAAAAAAAATGTATTATATTATGACATGAGTTTCAATAATTAGTAGGATTATCAGGAATTTTTCTCTCTTATCATTTTAAAACAAGTTCATTTTAGAATTCATCAAATGTTATTAATGTTTTCAAATTAATTATTCAAAATTTTCTAATATTAACAAGTTGTTATGCCCTCTAATTTAAGTTCAACAACAATAAAACACACAATAAAAATGAAAAGGAATCCCTAAAATAGTTCAGAGAATATTGAAAAATTGGAAAGACTAAATTGGAAAGAAAGTCTCCCTTTCCCATAGAAAAATTATTCAATGCCTTAAATTCATTTCGAAATAATTTTCATGAAAATAGAATTTAAATGAAATTAAAAAACAAGTGCTAAGGATAGGTTAAACCTGATGGGTCTTTATTGATAGATAGGTTAGAGGAGTATGATATCCTCTACTAGTTATTGGGGAAAATTTTTAGGTAACTTCATCATTTAATTTTTATTCATAGGGAATGAGTATTTTTTTCCTTCTTTCATAATTTTCAAAACACTAAAATGAAATGAATGAGTAAATTGGGCTGGTTATTCTCATATGAAGTGAAGTTTACATGGTACCAGTTTCAGCCCTGAATAGTATAGATACCCTTGGTCTCTTATATAGAGTTACTTTTATTGAATATATTTATCATGATCCTATATTTATTATTTTTTTTAAATATTATAATTCTCAAAAGCATCACTTTTTAGTCTCCCCTAGTAATTGAAGATGTAATTTTATTTCTTCTCAAGATCTATCTTGGTACAAATTTTTCCCTCTCGCATCCCAATAGGCTTTAAACTCCAATTCTACAAATACATGAAATATATTTACATAAATAAAATATTATGGACTCATTCCAAGTTAGGTTTTATAGGTTGTACTATAAGGATGGAATATATTTTATAACCTTTTGATATAGTCTTTTTGGTTTGATTTTATAATATTTTCCAAAATTCCATTGATTTATTCGTTAATAGCTTCAGCTCTCCCATTTTTCTATGGGTGGTAGTATGTGGATGTTTTGTGTTTCACTTAAATCGTTATCATCAATTATTTTATGAGCTTAGTGAAAAATTGGGTTCTTTGATCACTGATAATGGCTCATAGAACTTTGAATCTATAAATATTTTAGTCTTAAAGAAAGCACATAGAACTTCAGTATCATCAGTTTTGGTGGATTTAGATTCCACCAATTTTGAAACATAATAAATAGCTAGAAAAATTTTTTAATTCCCAAATTAAATGGGAAAGGGTTCCATAAAAAATACTCCCTATAATTTAAAAAAATCAAAAATAATAATTGTATTTTAAGAAATTTATTTTAATTTTATATTCTTCCAACGAACTAAAATTTCAAACACATAATAGAATATTCATAAGAATATTTGAATAATTAGGGATAATAAATTCCAGATTCTAAAACTTTTATTGTTATCATGATCTTTAAATTGGCCTGTATAATCAAGTGTATGAAAAAATTAAAAAATATATTGAATTTCACTTATATGTAAGAATCATCTTATTAATTTGTAATTATAAATTTTCCAAATATATGGATCCCCCAAATTTAAAATTTAGATTCATGCTTCAGTGTAAGAATTTTCGAATGATTTAAATGAGATGGTACCTTGGAAGTTACCAATTATTTTACCATTCCAAAATACTAGCGAAATTTTCATTTAATCAAGTATAGATGCTCTCATGGAATGTGATCATTCAATAGTTTTTAGATGGAATTTTCACTTCAGTTGTGTTGGGAATCCTACTCAAGTTATTCATCACTTAGTTCTTAGGTCCTTTCAGGTATTAAATCATAGGTTTGAACTTTTTAGTGGTATAAATAATCTAGAAAACTTTTTCTTTTCATATAGCTTATTCCTCGTTAATTTATGGTTTGTATGTTCATAAACTGAAAATACTTTAGTCCATAAAAAATATGATATAAACTTATATAAATAAAAAATATATCTTTAAGAGACTCTTTTTTAGTGATTATATATTTTAGTTGAGCATCATCTAAGGTTTTTGAGGCATTGTTAATAAGTTGAGTTCCACCTTTACTTCTCTAGGTAATAGCTTCCCCCATATCTCAGTTAGAAGCATCAAATAGTAACCCAAATATATTCTCTATGTTGGGTGGATACATCATTGGTGATGTTAATAGTCTCATTTTTAAATTATAAAAATCTTTCATATATTCAAAATTAAAATAAAAACATAATTCATTCAAAAAATAGTCTATAAAGGGGGAGATAAATCTTAAAAAAATCCTTGATAAACCTCCTAAAAATGATGAATGTCCTAGAAAAGATCTAAAATAGTTTATATAAGTGGTATAGGGAAATGAATTTATTACATGAACTTTTTTTCATATCAACCTAAATAGATCTTAATGAAATTATTTAATAAAGTAATATTACCCTTTCCACAATTAAATGAAAATTTTTTAAAATTCAAAACAATACCATTTTAATGCATGTTTTTAAATCCCATCCCATATTGGATAAACTATGAACAAATGAATTAACAAATTTCATAAAATCATCTAAATATAACTCCAAGAAATATTTAATTTTGTTTTAAATAAATAATTACCACAAACCTTCAAAATGTGCCTAGGGAATTAAATAACCCCAAGGGTCTCCTTTTGTAAGAAAACATTCCAAAGGGAATTGTAAATGTTGCCTTCTCTTGGTCCTTTGGGTTAATCAGAACCTGAAAATATCTTGAAAATCCTTTTAAGAAGAAATAATTTGTTTTCCCTACCAATATACCTAACATATGGTCAACAAAATTAATTGGGAAATAATATTTCCAAGTTACCTATTTTAGTTTCCTATAATATATGAAACCACTTCAGTTATTCTAAATTCTCACATAGATCAACTCATTTTGGTCTTTCTTCATAATGGTTAATCTTGTTCTCTAGGTAACTTTATGGCTCGATATGAACAACTATGATTCATATATTAGGTATGTTATTTATTTTTCAAAATAATTCTTTATATATTTTTCAGTAACTCTGTTATGGTGAGATTTAGCCTTTATTTGGGATACCTAAAAGGTATGTAATTCTCCTTAAGTAAAATTCTTTCTGAGCATATTTTTGGTATAATGCTTTAAATATCACCTAAATTTGATCCTATTGTTTTCACATTATCTTTTATAATCTCAATTAACTACTGTTCTTGTTTAGAAGATATGTTTTTTCAGTGATTACTAAAATATTTTCTCATTCCGTCAAGTAAACATATTTCTAAAAAGTGATCATTGTTTTAATTATATATTTGGTGGGTGTTAAAAAGATGAAATCAAATTTGGGGTTTTGACTTCCAATACTTGTATTTTCTATACAGAATATTACATAGAAGATATCTCATCAGTAAATAAACAACCTAATCTATCTAGGTATTTTACTATAACCAAGGCCTCTAATCTAAAGATAGATTTTTTGAATTTATGGACAGCTTCATCCTTAATGAAGTTTAAAATCATTATGTTCTTTTCTAAAGTAAATATTTATTGAAAAATTCCTTAATATTCAACAGGACCAACATATTAAAAGTGAAAAAGTTTCATGAGTGAATGGTCAGCTAAAAGGCGCCTCTTGGGGTCAAAAATTTTGAAATTCATTATGGCGTCTCTAAACTCCATGATGATATTTCCTTTATCTACATTGAAAATTTTCTTAGTTGTATTCATGAATGGTAGCCACATAATGATGGGTGAATTACCTAGTGATCTATCATAATCCATTTTTAGTACATAGATGTCATTGGGAAAATTAGATCTACCAATCTAACCAACACATATTATAATACTCTTTCTAGAAATACGGTAGATCTGTTATCAGGTGAGCACAACTTGTTGCTTCAAATATCCTATTTACAGAGATATAAAACAGATTCTAGCATAGATTTTATTTAATCATATAAATCAAATAAATATTTTGAAAAATTTACAGTTACAATTGAGTGACGGATAGAAAATTTCTACGTATCTTGACTTTTTTGGGAGTTGTAGTGTGCTTTGGGTAGAGAAAATTCATCCAAAATTGAATCTTTCATTTTCTTTTTGTCCACTATTATTTTCGAAAATATAAATAAAGAGATTTAAATTATTTATAATCTATTTAATATGTTGTAAAAGAGGAATATTTATAAAAATCTTGGAGAAGTCTCCAAAATTTATCTTTTGAGATTTTCTTCTTGGATATTTTTAGATTAATTCATCCTTGGAAGGGATTTAAGTGGGTCATCCTTCTTCTCATTTTCTTATATTTTATATGGTATATATTATCATTTTTTCTTATTTATTCATTTTAATACACTTCTATATTTTCACCTTTTAGGGTTATTTTTAATACTTCCCATGTTATTTCGAAACTGATTCTGCTTGGTTTTTTCTGACTTCTTCTATAACATGCCCTTCTATGTATGAATGTGTTTGTTCAAGTTCAATTTCATCACCTAATTTTTATTTCATACTACATTGATCATGCTCTAGATCATGTGTTCATGTGGACCGATTTTACTTGTTGATTCCTTTGGTTATCATTCATACACTCTTCTTTGGGTTAATTATTTTTTCAGTTAGAATCTCACCAATGTTTTTAGAAAATACTTCCTCAAGGTTATCTAACTTTTTTGTTAACTGATACACCTTATATTTAAGGTCATAAATATTGATACATGGATATAATACAAGGGTTTCTATACTAGATGAAGGTTATTCATATGTTCTATTTTATTATAATGGAGGATACTATTGGTAAACAGATTGACTATAATGTTTCTTGTAAAATTATTGGAAGCATAGAGGGTGTTGGTTTTTTTGGTTGAATAGGGGGTTTTTTATGGATATTGGTTTTGATATAAGGATTTTTTGATATTTTTAATTTTCAAATCTAAAATACACTTGATAATTTCTCCCCTATCATTTATTTTGTTTTTAAAATTTCCCTGGATGAATGTCTAATGTGTAACTCTCCATTCCTAGTACATCATCACATTGATTAGTAAAATGATGAGGGGATGAACATAAACCTCAAAACATGGATGGGTTTTATTTTACATTGGTTGTTTCATATCCATCTGACATAAATGTATTTTCATCAATTCAAGTATTGATTCTGGGAAAAGTGATGAATTAGAAGTCCTTAACACATGAATAAATCTTATTTATGTACCTCTTATGAAAAATTCTTGTCCGTTTTGTGAAATATTTTTAATCAATCACTGGGATATAGATAGTGATTTTTCTTTGAGGGACTTTCCAAATTATTCATCCATAAATATAATGTCATTACCCACAAAAAGTTGATAAAATAAAATAATAAAGTGATACTCATTTGGCATAAAGTAGGAAATTGTCACAAAACTAATTAAATTTCTCCCCATACCCATAAAGAATCTCTCCAATAGATTTTGTGATGGAATAAAACTCTTTACTAATGTTTTTAGTCTTTGAGGTTGGGAAAAATATGTCAATAAAGATTCTTTGATGATTCCCCTAGACATGTATCTCTCTAGATTATAGGTTATACAATTATTCTATTATACCTCCTTTAATTGAAAAGGGGTAATTTTATTCACTTAACAAGTTATTCAGCTAATTATCTTAGATTAAGTGTGGATAATAAATGTGATATCTCTTTTATAATATTGTTTAGAAAATCACCTTCCAAGAAATAAAATTTTGTTAATAGACGAATTAAACTAGTTTTTAGTTCAAAATAATTTTTGAAGGATGGGCATAACAAATTGGTTTTTTTATAGAAACCCAGTGTGCATAGGGATTCCTTAAGGTTTTATTCGAATTTCCATCCCTGATGATAGTCTTGGAATTAAAAATTATGGTTTCTTGGGAAACTATAAGATAAATATCCCTATTGTGTGATTGTGAATTTAAATTTAAATGTCTTCTAAGTAGAGTATTTTCAATTTTATATAAAAATAAAATACTTGGTGAATGGAATAATGAGTTGTTAGATTTAAAGGTTATATTTTTTTTATTTTATTAGATCTTCATACTAAAAATGGTACAAAATTTTAATACACTGCTATTTTAGATTTTGGAAAATTAAATATTAATTTTTAGGTTAAATTTTGTCATAGTGATAGCCTATAGTTTTCTCCTTGAGAGGATTTCACAAAAGATACTTTCACTTGTAAATTTTTTAAGGAAAAGGGGTTTGGTTTTAATGATTGTTGACAAAAAGAGAAAATCAATGAAGAAAATATTTGAAAGTAACGTGATGAGATGGGTGATCAGGTCAGGGATGGATTTAATTTAGTAATTCTATCATACTATGTAAAGTGGATTTTTTCTTATCCTTTTATTAATTAATAAATTAAATAAGCCTTAATAGATTCAATAATCACCCATGCTTAAAGGTTATGATGGAGACTATCCCAAAATTATTACTAATTTTTTAATCCCCATTATTATGTCTATAAATAGTCAGTAAATAATTCTCAAAATACAATGGAAATAACCCATTGGGTGTATATGTTCCGGAAAAATTATAATTAACTCAATTCTTCCACTCAATTTCCATATATTTCTAAACACTCACCACCTATCATAGCCAATTGACCACCCGTATTTTATTACACCTTAATTAATGATTTATCGCATAAATATATACTTAATACAACCCCATAATATAGTCAGGCATAGTTTCATTTGGGAAATTAGGTACACATAAAACTAACATGAAACATGGGTACAACATCATTATTACAAAAACTCTGAAACATGCCCTTATATTCCAAGGATCTTTTAAAACTACTTATTATAACTTAGGGATGTACATAAGAAAGAGGTGAGCATTAAATCCCATTAAGGTAATAAATAACATAAAATAACATAAATTAGTACATATGATCCAAGATACAAATCAAGGTAATATTATATGGTTGAGAATTATAGTCTTGAATAATGGGGATTGATATAACAAGATAAAAAAAGACAATATCAAAATGTGGACAAAAATAAAACATGAACTCATAAACAAATGTCAAGTGTAACTTCCTATAAAAAACATAGTGGGAATATTATAACCTTTAGTTCACCATACATGTAATCTCATGTGATAATATCATTACATAGTGCATTGTAGGGATATATAATTCTAGGCCCACCCATCACTTTCATATCATACACATATATTAGTGTGCCACATATACCATACAACATAAGGATATATTTCATCAATTTAAACCGCAATATTAAGGACATTGGGTAATATAAATTTAAATCACCAATAAAAGATGTTTCAGTGCAAGTGGTATAATACCCTTGAGTGGAAATGGGGAAGGATATTCAATATACAAATGTTTGGCATGGAAAATCGTAGGATAATTTCAATAGCATAAATGGGGTATATAAAGGTTTATAGAGGGGGTGAATAAGAGTTAAATGGGTCTCTCATTACATGGTATTCATAATTAAAGTAATATGGATGTGTAAAAAAACATATCCCAGCCTGAAAAATTGTAAATAAAAAGGAATTACATAAAAAGGTTCTTGAATATAGAAAAGGAAATGATCCCTAACCTTGAGAGGATGCTTCTGAAAGCTTGGGAGGGTCTTTTTAAGAGCATACGGGGACATTGAGAGGAATCTATAAAGTTATGGGTAGAGTAAATTTATGATATAACATTTTTGAGTGAATAGTTATGCGGATTTTGGTATTGTTTTATAGAAAAAGAGAATGGAATTCTTTAATAATTTATAAACATAGACTATGCACTCTATATGATAAATTTATCAAAAACACACACCATACCATGGTTTTTTCTCATTTTTTCAACCAAATATAATTGGTTTTAATTATTTTATAATTTTAAGAACCTAAACCATACAAATAATTCTTTTTGTGATGTGGAAGTGAGTCATGTCTATAAAGAATTTATTTTACAAACTTAAAATGCAATATTGGTTTTGGAGAATTCATTAAGGCTTTTTAAAATTAATACAATAACCTATAAAACATATTTTTAAAAATAAAAAACATAATTTTGGTTTGGGATACATTTTATGGCATATATTACATCACTTTTGGGTCATTATAATGGCATAATAAAAGCCACATATTTATACTATATTTAATTTTTACAAAAAATTTACATTATCTCATAAAATTATGAAAAAAACCATTGGATAATTATGATGTGATAAATTAATAAATTTTTATTATTTAGTCAAAATAATTATATAAATAGGATAATTTAAAATTTTAAAAAAAATCCCAATTTTTTAAAAAATACTGCTTTTTTATAAGATCAGTTTTCTTAACCTTATAAAAGTTACTTTTGACCGCGTAAAATTATATTATCTTTATATTTAATAATTATTATTCGCTAAAAATAATTAATAAAATATAATTTATTTCAAATATTCCTAAATTCATCCAAATAATTTCTTGATTGAATGTGTATATTTCCCAAAAATGAAATTTCGATCTCATCGTATCAAAATTTGATTTTATCAAACTCATTATTTAATCATTTGAAAAGAAATATTAAAAAGTGATAAATGATATCTTTATTTTATTAAAAATAAAGAATAAAAAATCATACTATTAACATATATATACATATCCATTTATTACACTAGTGAATTCCTTGAGGGTAAGGTGTGTGGTGGATATATTTTCATTGGGTGGTTAATTGAATAAGGTTTGGGTTGTGATCTCGATGATATTAAACTTATCTCATAAACATTATAATGCATGCTTCAATTGTTGAATCTCATCATACAATTGGTCAAGGTAAAATCCCAATGATTCTATCTCCCTCGTAATCATGGATAAATGGGCTTTATATAGTATCATCCTATGGGTCGAGGTCATCACATATTCTGTCTATGTCAATTGGAATTTCTCATAACCCTTAATATATAAAAATAATTTGATTATTATATATTGGATATATTATCCCTTGTTATGATGTTTAAAAATATTTCATATCTGATATGATATAACTTATAATGATCTAAAATAACTAAATTAGTGCATCTATTTTCAATAACTTCATTTATTAACAACACAGTTACTCGAAAAAGGGAATTTCATTTATAAATGTTCAGGTCATTACATTATTCCCCCTTTAATAAATTTGACGTCAAAATTTCCATTTCATATATTAAAAAAATGAGTTTAATTTATTTTATCACCTCTTTTGGTTCCCAAGTCTCATCCTCAAACTTGTGGTTCTACTACAACACTTTAAACACGTGTGTTTTCTTGTTTTTTAGATTTTTTTGTATGATATGAGATCTTTAATGGACAATTATTGTATAAAAGATCATTATATATTGGAACCACCTCTATATTTAGTACATTTGAGGGGTTTGGTATGTAATTTCTCAAGAGAGACACATAAAACACATCATGTACTTGAGAATGGTTGTGTGGGAGTGTTAGTCGAGAGGCGAACACTTCAATGTAATCAATGATCTCAAATGGTAAGATGTATAAAATATTAGACTTTAAATTCTTACCAAACCTCATGAATTTATACCATGGTTATATATGAAGGTTAAAATTATCTATGACCTAAAACTCCAAGTTCTATTGATGATTCTATTCATATATTTTCTATTAACGTTTTGTATATTTCATATGAAGTTGTATAGTTTGAACCATCTCTGTCATTTATTTGATTATATAGGGTCAAATGGACATCAACTCTCTAAATTTATCCCAGAATTTTGAATTCGAACACCTCTCTTTATACAGAGCCTCATAATGTTCCATTTGAATGCTATACTGGAAACTATTTTTATATGAGAACTCCACTTAGGTATGGTAATAGTTGTAATTTACTTGGAATTCCATTGAACATGATCTCAACATATACTCTAGAGATATAGTAATCCATTCATACTGAACATCCTTATGAGGTAGATAAGAAATGTAGAAGATCAGTTTTATATTCAATTATTATTGATGTTTTCCCAAAACCCACTAGGTAATCCTTGGATATTGATTAAAAAAATAGATAGGGAAACTTAATGAAGCATTTCCACTTCCATTATTTATATATTGGTGATTTATTAAAGTTATTAATCTTCTTGTATGGAAATGAAATGTGACAACTTATTAAGGTGATTGACTTCCACCATGATTATTTTATTACCTTTAGGTGTCTTGGAAACTCCTGTGATGAAATCAATGGTTATGTCTTACCATTTCTATACTAGTATGGGTAATGAATTCATTATACCATTAAAATCATATCATTCTTCCTTGAATTGTTGGTATACTATTCATTGATATACAAACTTCACTACATCCACCTTCATGTTATCCCACTAGAGGTTTTGATTCAAATAAATATACATCTTATTGCTTCTTAGATTAATATATAAGTATGAGCTATGGGAATCATCAAAAAGTTCCCTCTTTAGATATAGTTTGAATGGGACATGTATCTGGTATCCAAATAATATAATATAATATTTAGAAAAGTTAATCATTGGAATATTTTTTACCTTCTTCTATTGAAACTCATCCTCTTTCAGGGCCTCATTGATCCTCTTAAGGAAAACATTTTTGAGTAGTTATTTGAAAAACTTAAAATGTAGATCCTTTATTATCTCACTGTATATCCTTTATATGTCCCATAAGATATGATTCCTTTCAGTCCTCATCATGGATAGGGTTATAGGATCTTTTATATTTATATAATATACCACTTTGTTTTCATTCTTAGGATTTTAATGGATTGAAAATTAATAATATGTGATCATCTATAACCACCTTCATTAGAATATATTAATATTCTTTTGTGTGAATATATACTTGATGATTTTTTAGTTGAGATATATGTCACACTATTCTCCATATAGATAACTTTTCAAAATTTTAAACATAAAGATCACTACTTATAATTATAGATCATGTTTTGGTTTGTTATATTCATGAATATTTAAATGTAATGAGGAATATGATATCACTTTTTCAACTTTCATCATTATAAACACCAATAATTTTTCAGATTCATCACTATAGATCTCAAATCTTTACCCATTGTAGAGGAATTTGAGTATAGTTTTAGTGATTAACCTCTTCATCATGTATTTAATTCTTTCCATTCATTCATCATTCTTGAAAAACATCGCCACCTATTGAGTTACCAAGGTTAGTTGTCTTGAAAATCATTATATTTTTCTCAGAAATCAAAATTGATACCTATATAATCCTAGTAAGCTATGGATTTGCATCATAGATGTTAGTCTAGGACATCCTTCAATCACCTAGGTGTTTGAATAATTCACATATATCATTTTACTAGTGATAACATTCCCCAAGAATATTACGTGGTTTATCTAACACTTACATTTAATGTATATATCATTTATCATTTCTTTATATAATGTCTTTAGTGCATCATCCCAATACTCCTCATGATCCTCCTTAATTTTTGAGTGGATAAGGACAACATTTATAAATATGCCAAAAAAAATTAGGTGACCCATAAAGAATATATTTATCAATTCCACTAAAATTTATGTAGAATTATTGAGTCCAAAATGAAATAACTATGAACTTATAGTGCCCATAACTTATATTAAAATAAGCCCTGGGTATATCCTCCTTCTTCACCTTTACTTAGTAATATCCTGATATAAGATCCAAATTAGATAAGTACTAGGATCCATGCAGCTAATCGATCAATTCATCGTTCTGTGGTATAGGATGTTGTTTCTTTATCGTGATCATGTTTAGCTCATGATAATCAAATCAATGGTGAATTGACACATTCTTATTCTTAAAAAAGAGGACCAATTCACCCCATGGTGAATCACTTGGGAATATAAACCCTTTATCCAGATTATCCTATATTTATTTTTTTATCTCTTCAAGTTCAACAATATCTATTCTATATGGATTCTTTGATTTGGAAAAATTTATAGGTACAATCTTGATTGAGATCTCAACCTCATTCCATGGAGGAAGACTATAAAATATTTCAATAAATTCATTTGTGAATTCCCTTACAATGTGAATTTCATCATGTATAATCTTTTCTTTAGTCTTGGTCATTTAGTTTTGATACTCATTCTTGTAAGTAAATAATATCCATTCTCAAGTTGTTGGTACCCAAGAAGATTAATCCTCTTCCATTCACTTTTATATAATTAAAGGATGATTTTTGATATGAAGGGTGATTTACTTCTCTCAAAAAAATATTGTATCTATAAAAGTAAATTCAATCCTTGCCTAGATTAACCTTAAATTACACTAAAGAGAGAATCAAAACATTTTCAGGGGAATTGAATTCAAAATTTGGATAGGGGATGTGTTATATGGTTGGGATGTAAAAATTGAACCATTTTCAATCTTTTATAATAACTCAAGTTCTATTTTTATGTGTTTTTTGAATATTTCTACTAGAATTGTGTGATATTAAAGAATGTGTAGAAATAGAATAAAATAGTATGTTTTTTATCCTAGAATTAATAACTGGAATACATATCACCACTTCATTTTTAGTTTCCACCTCAATCGTTGTGATGGCATAATTTCACCCTTTCTCTTTAGGAATTGTAGGTTATATTTCAGATATAATTGACAACCATTGGATTGGTGCATTTATTCTCAAAGTCTCATTATTCCTTGTAATTGAAATAATGGATAATAAGATGAGGTTTGATTTGATCATTCCTTTATTCTATCTCATTAGTGGGTCTCTCCCATCATTAATCACTATCTAGGTTCCCTTCCTTACAAAAGATAAATAACTTCCTTGTACCCATCAGGAAATTTACTGGATTCTTCTTATCACACTTTTTTCATGTGAGATTTTGGACATTCTTTCCCCCATAATGATTTTAAGTCACACAACCAGGATTAAAATCTATTTTCTACTTATTGTCTCCAGTCCCAAGAGAACCTTGAGATTCACCTATCTCTATTTTTAATTTGAGGGAACATCAAAAAATTTATTTATTGTTTTTAAAGTCTCGAATATCAACCCTTTTTGTACATTAGGTTCTATCCCAACAAAAAAGTGATCAACATTACTTTTAGGGGGATATGACAAAGTCAGAGGCAAATTGTGCGAGTATTGTAAATTTTCTTTATATACCATGATGGGTTCTTCATACTTTTTCTTGAGGATAAGTAGATCCTTCTCCATATTAAATTTGAGAGTTTGTGTAAAATATTTCTCTAAAAAAATATTCTAGAATTCTTTCCAGCTAATTATTTTGATCTCCTCCTAAGGCTTAATATTTTTTACCCATGCCCAACATTGATTAGCTTCTCCCTATATATGATGAACAACATGAATTACCTTCTCATTTAATTAAGAATATTTTTTCAATGGATTTGATCTATTTCTTGATGATTAAGGGATTGAAACATCAACTAAAAGTCAAATTACATAATTGTATATAGGTATTTATTGGAACTTTCTCTTTCTTAGGGGGATTTGGGAATTCCTTCTCATTTAGGTCATTATTCAAAACCCAAGTCAAGTGAGAATGTATTATCATGAATTTTATAATCCCTTCTCCCATGAGGTTGGGAAACTAATTTTGGACATCATCACATTTCCTATCACTTTGGATATTGACTTGGTTCCTCTTATTATTGGCCATTGACTATAAATAAAGGGAAAATGATGGGTGATAATTTTTTGGAACTATTAAAGACATAAATGGGAAACCATGAACATTAAATTGTAACTCATAAATGACATATACAATTTAACCTATCAATTTCTAGGTTTGAATCAATGTTGTGCATGATCTATTTCATAACAAAAAATATTATGATATTTTTTTCAAATTTGTATTTATTTTTAAGGATACTGTGAGTATATAAAACAATATCACACATTAGTGTCAAACAAGGTATGTGGAAAGGCCCATTTTCATGCATCAGTTTATGATAATGTCCACATCAATGAACCCTTTTGGGGGTTATTACCCCTAGATACAACTACACTAGATCCAAATACAGTTATAGTCTCCAGACTGGGATGTATTTTGTTGGAAACCACATAATCAATACTTCAATAAAATATATAGATGTTTTACATTGTTCAGTCTCATACCTATGTCTTTCATTGGAGTTTCCTAATCTTAATCCCTAAAAATAATACTTTTCCTTAATACCAACTATAACAAATCATATTGTATTACACCTTAATTCATTATTTATTGTATATAGATAAACATAATATAACCCCATAAGATCATGAGGCATAGTTTCGTTGGTAAATTAGAAACATAGAACATTAACATGAATCAATGGGTGAAAAAACATTATTTAAAAACTTTGAAATATTCCCTTATTTTCCTTGGATCTTCTAAAAATGCATGGGATAAAGAGTAGATATTACTATGAAAAGGTGGGTTATAAATCCTAGTAATGAAATATATAAATTAGAGAATATGTTAAAGTAGTATATGTGATCCAATATACATATCGAGGCAACATAAGAGGGGTGAGAATCAAAATCATAGATAGTGAGGCATGATATAACATGATATCATAAAAGAAACATAGTAATGTAGAAATAACATAAAACATGAAATTATAAACATATTTCAAGTATAACCCCCAAGAAAACACAATATAGTGTACTTAGGATAACCTATCAATCACCATAAATGTAATATTATGAGATAAAAACATTACCAAATGCATTGGAGAGCTATATAATTCTAGTCCCACCCATCACTTTCATATCATATACATGCGTAAGTGTGCCAAAGATATCATAAAAAATAAAAATATATTTCAACAATTTTATCCCTATTATTAAGGAGTGTGGGTTAAATACTTATAAATACAAAATAAATCGTGGTTATCTACAACTATTTGAATACCCTTAAGTAGAAAATGGATATGGGAATTCACTACAGAAATGTTTGGCCTGGAAAATCTCAAGATAAATACAGAATCATAACAGGTGTAAATAAAGGTTTATAGATGGGGTTAATGAGAGTGAAAGGGGACTATAATTACATGGTAATAATAATAATAGTAATAATTATTTTTTATAAACATATCACAACATGAAAAATTTGGAATAAAAAGGTATGACATAAAAAATGTTCTTCAGTAAAGAGGATAAGGAGAGGATCCCTTACCTTGAAAGGGTGTCTCTATAAGATTGGGAGGTGCTTCTTAAGATATTTTTGGAACCATGTGGGGTATATATAGATGTAATGTAAGGGTAAATATTATTTACAAGATTTTTTAGTATAAAGGAATGGTAGGTTGGTTGTATTTTTATAAAAAAAGATAGGGTAATTCATTATGAATTTAAAAAGATATGTTTTGGACTCTATATGATAATGTAATCAAAACCAAAAACCTTAACATAGTTTATTAAAATTAAGTATATCAAATATAAGTGATATTAATTATTGTATAAGGATAATAACCTAAAATATTAAATTAATTCATGTATTGATGCAAAAGTGAGTCTTGTTTATAAAAAATGGATTATGAAAAGTTACAATATAATATAGATTTTGGAGGAAAAATTAAGGATTTATGAAATTAATAAAATAACTTAAAACACATTATTTTAAAATAGAAACATAATTATGGTCATTAATACCATTTTTGGAATATATTACATCACATTTTTTATTATTATGTCATAATACATAGCATTTATTTATACCATATTTAATTTTTACCCAAAAATCTGATTATCTCAGAAAAATATAAAAAATTAACCATTGGATAATTTAAACATATTGATTTCACAAATAATTTTTATTTAATAAAAATATTTATCTAAATAGGATAATATAAACATTTAAAAAAATTACCCATTTATTGAAAAATATTTTTTTTACAAAAAAAAGTTTTTTGACCCTTAAAACAATTACATTTGACATCATAGAATTATATTATAATTTATATTTAATATATTTTTTTTATTAATAATATTTTAGTATGTTTTCATTTATTTAAAAATTTATTAAATTCATCAATAATTTTCTTAATTAAACTATATATTTCCCCAAAATACAGTTTCTGTTTCATCGTATAAAATTATAACTTAAATGAAACACAATGTTTAATCATTTAAAAAGGAATATTATAAAGTGATAAATGTAATAATTTTTTAATTAAAAATAATATATGAAAATTCATACTGTTAGGATCTAGATACAAATCCCTTTATAACACCATATAATTCCCTAAGGGTAAAGTGTGTGATTATGAGATTTTCAGGGCTGTTTTGGAAAACATGTTTTGGGTTGTGATATCGATGACCATAAACTTCTCCCATAAACAGTTTTACTTGTGATTTAGTTATTTAATATCAAATTTTTCTTGGACATGGGAAAATACCAATTATGTTAATTCCCTTGGTAGATTTTATAAATGGGATGTATAGGGTATGATCCTACTGGTTGAGGCCATTAATTCCTTTTTCTGTGTAAATTAGACTTTATCATAATCCTTAATATATTTTAATCATATGATCACTATATATTGGATATAAAATCAATGTTTATGATTCTTAACATTATTTTAAGTATGATAAAATATAAATTATAATGGTTCAAAAAAACCAAGGTAGTGCTTCTGTTTTATATAACATTTTTTATCAATAACTTATTTACTCAATAAAAGGAATTTAATTTATAAATGTTTGTTTCATTACAAGACAAGATACACTAGGTGTAGGGATATGATATATTTTCAACCTTATCATTAAACAACGAGTATGTTAAAAAAAATATGGGCAATTTCAATAAAAGTATTGGACACTTACCGGAAAACAAAATCTTTCAACATAAGAGAGTTTTTATTCCACTAAAGTTATTCTCACTATTTATGAAAATCATGTTACCTTCCACAATTACTCAAAATATTACCCCGTAATTAAATTGGAAATAGAGAAGAAGGGGGAATAATAATTCATTAAAAAACCAAGGTAAAAAATAATAATAATGAAAGAAGTAGAGATAGTTGTGATAGAACTCCATCCATCTAGTTGAGCCAAGTCTCATTGCACAATCTTCTTTACCTATAGATGCCCATTTCTTCTTAAAAACTCATAATAAACCCTCTAATACCATTTATATTTTTTATTTTATAATTTTCCCTTTCTTTTCATGTTTTAAAATCCTCACAATATCTATGACTCTAATTTTGAGCTTCTATGTTTCTTTAGTAGGGATTTCACTAATCATATCCCACCTTAAAGTCACTTATTGATTACGTGCATGAAGAAATGTTATCCTAAAACCTCATCATGGAGTCCTGGTATATCCCTTTAATTTTAATTATGATCATCATTTTACTTACTTTTTCAAATTCATGAATTAAACATATATGAGGCTCAAAAACACCTACATTGGTGGAAAATAACAATTATATGCAATAATTAACACATACACTCAGTATATCATATATACATAAGCTATAATAACATATAATCTCATGTTTTGTTTTCATTTCCCTTCCCTTGGGCACTATAAATGACACCTACACTCATATAAAACACATGAATAGATCCATTTATATTTTCCAAACTCTCGATAAAGTAATTTGGGAATTCAAGGACCAATACTCTTTGATATTTTAAAATACCTTTAATCCACATAAATTATTCATCAAAACATCTTTGATTAAATTTAGGATTTATTATATAAATTCAAAGAAAAATAAACCAATTAAAACTTTGAAAGTAAAAAAAATTTGGATTAAACCCAAAATATTCACATAAACAAAATATGTGACAACTACCCAGAAAGTGATGAAATTGTGGGATTTAATTCATTAAAATATCGAGATTTTTTTTAAATATTGGATTAATAGAATTTGTTAAATAATTTAAAGAGGAGTGGAAGATTTTGATTCATTTCTTATGGATACATATTAACCGATTGAAGAAGAGGTTCATATAGTTCTTGGTCCTTCGTCAATCACTTCATCCTAAATTGAGTGAGTAAAGGAGGGACATATCTCTAACTCTATGTTCCTGGTTTATAAAAGAAAAAATATATATGGTGGGAATCATATTTTTATATGGTGCATTGGTGATGAATCTCAATTATATTATCATGGGACTCTCTATGTTCTATTAGCTCAATGAGAAGAGTTAGTGATGTTATTTCTTTTATACCAGTGAGAATTTTGTCCTTGTTTGAAAAAAATGTATCACATTTTTGGATAAATATAATTTGTTTGGTAATCAATTGTAATATATATAGGTTTATTTCATATTATATCACTTATATGTGGTTTCAATATAAGCATCAAAGGCTAGTGTTTGATATTTATTCTATACCCGTTTAAGAATTAAAATGAGATAATATGCCAATGGATTTCATGATTGGGTTTTCGAGGTCATGGAAGGTAAATTATGTATTATGGATTACTATTGATTACTTAATGGATGTTACCCACATTTTACAGATCAAAGAGGCCTATATTATTAATTATATTGTCAAGATTTATGTCCATGCGGTTCTTAGGCTTCCTAGGATAACATGTAGTATCATGTTGGATCATGATGTGAGATTCAAAATGTTGTTTTGGGAAGGCTTGAAAATGGTTTATGGTCTCCAATTTAAGTTCAACATATATTATCATCTATGAACGGATAGACAGTTTAAGAATTATATTCAAAGTCTTGAGGGTATTCTCTAATAAAGTGTTCTTGACTTGGGTTGTGCGTGGGAGGATCATGTTCCTTTAATGGAATTTATTGATAGTAACAAATACTAGGTGTCTATTTAAATGTAATGATTTGAGCCTTTATATTGAATTCCATTTCAATTTCTATTACATTGGATGGAATATGGTGGAGTATATTTTCTTATACCTAAAAAGGTGAAACCAACCTTCGATTGTGTGTAAATGATAGGAAAGAGGTTGGTAACCACCCATAATAGAAATAAGTCTTATTCCAACTATAGGTGTAGAAATATTAAGTTTGATTTTAGGGATCAGGTTTTCATTCAAGTATCATGCTGGATAGGGAATACAAGTATTGGTTTGTAAAGAAAATTAGCCTCATGATATGTTGGGTTTTTGGGTATTTTGAAAAGTGTTAGGTAACATTCATACTGGTTAATATTAAAAATAAAGTATTGACCTATGAATGATATTTTCCATGTGTATCAACTAGAAAAATATGAGTTGGATCCATCTTTTATGATTTTATGTGAAAATTCAGAGCTAGAATTGATCTGTTATTTGAAGGAGAAGCTGATGTGGATTTTTGATCATAGAAATATGCATCTTAAGAGCATGGTTGTGGCACATGTATATGTTCTAAATAATCATGGACATGTCCAACATAAAATCTAGTAATAAAGAGTGGAAGTGAGGTCAAACTTTTTGGATTTATCGATTAGTGACACTGAGTGATGATTCTCAAGAATGAGATGACCTACGATGGGATTTTCCACTGATCTTCATCATTATGGTATATCCCTAATTTAATTTTATCTTTTTTTGTGATTATGAACCTATTTAATTTTTTATTAATATAGAGGTGAAGATCGGTAAATGGAGGAAAAATTAAGGGTATATATTACAAGGATAACCTAGAATAGTCTAATAAGTACCCAGTGGTGGGATATCAGGTACATATTGGGTATAATAGTGGTTTACGTCCACTAAACCCAAAACCAGTGGAAAGTGTACTTACATGAGATTTTTGATGATCCACTGAGTGTCTGATGCATTCTAGTTAGGTATGTGGTGACATCCATTGTTTTTAAAAAAGGGGTAAATATTTATTTTCATTGTTGTTGTATTTGATGCTTAACATGTTATTTTTTAATCGTAGGGGTATTTTATGGAGAATTTTATATACTTTATGAGTCATAAACACTCCGGTTGATCTTTTATCTACAATGATCGATTATTACTTCATTAAAGCTTTGATTTTCAATCTGATTGGTGCATTAAAATTTTCTTAGTAATTAACTCATGAATATTAAATTTTATATGAAGGAAATGAGGCCTTGGTCAATATTTTTGGAGTTAATCCTTGTATCTATATGATTTTTGTTTTCATAATTTCAAACTCTATCTTATTTATGAACCTCATTATCTAATATATGTTCTGTTTCATTTTTTCTAAGTATAATAGTTTATGTATTCTGTTTCTCTTATTTAAAAATATTATATATGAATAATATTGTTCATTTCAAAGTATTAAATCTTAGTTTGTTTTTATTTTTTACAAATGAAAAAGTTTTATAATATGGATTATAATTCTTATGAAATAGATTTCGAAAAATCAGCATAAGTCAAGAGTATTTTAGAGAGAATTAAAAACATAAGAAGATTTGATGAAAGTTTTATGGAATAATAATGAGCCTTATAAAATGAAAGTTTTATGATATTAAAAAGAAACATATTTCGTTTTGATAGAGATGAAAAATTAGTTATGTATCTAAGTCAAATGTGATTTTCATTTACTCTTTCAATTTTTATCTTCTCCTTGTGATTTTAATATTTAATATAATGAAATTTTTTAATATAAATTTCATTTTATTTTAGAAAATTTATTATCAAAAGATAAGGATTTCAGAATTTATGATATCTTATTATCAGTAGATATGGATGGAAGTAATGGAAAATGTACTTTTAATGTCCTAAAATTTAAATTAAGAGTCATTTTGTGATATACGGGACTATTTTGAAGTGCCAATGGATAAATCATATTTTTAAAACCATAATTGATTGAATTTTTTAATGAAAATTGAGAAACATCATGGATTTTCTACTGGAGAATTTGTATCTAAAAATAGATCAAGGAACTAAATGAAATAGAACTTATATGATGAACTATTATGATTGCTACAAAAAATATAGTTTGTGATCTATTATAAAATGGTTAAACATGATGAAATGAAATGATAATAGTGATCATGCTGAAACAATTGTTCTAATGACTACTATTATGGTTCAGTTTTTTATTGAGTTATATTTATTTATCTTTATCTATTTCATATCAACTGAACTATTTTTTATTTTCCCTCACAAAATTATATCTTATTTTGGTTGTGCCTCAACCATAAATATCACATTTTATATGTGTTTATGCTTCCACATGTAAAAGGTGGGTTTTTATTTTATTAGAATTCCTAGAAAAACTAAATTTGTATTATTTTTCTCATACCTCCATTAGAAATGATATATTGTAACTTGAGTTCATAATCTTTAAAAAAAATCAGGTTTTAGTGGACACCGTGTCTCTCAAGGAGAATATAGAAGTGAAGAGTAGACATATGATCTTTTTCTATCCAAACTACTATAAAATTTCTTATGTTGTTTATTTGTACTCTTGTTTCACTTATATTTTAATTTATGTTTTAACTCTGCGTTTAATTTTTGTTCAAATTTTAAACTATTCATTTCACCCCTAGCCTTCTTGACTATTTCAACCTGGGAGAATAATTGGTATAAAATAATGACCCTTATAAGGATTGTGTTCTAATGGTGGATCTAGGTCCATTAGATGAATTTGAGCCAAATGATTGTGGTTTTTATTGTACACAAGTTCATAACTCCCAGGGTTTGACCTCCATTGTGATATATATTGGGGGTTTTAGGGGTTTACGCCCCCTAGTAAGGGGTTTTGGGGCCTAATGTCCCTAACATTAATTTTGGAGGAACTATAGAATAGCTAACCAATGACACCAGAAGTGGGTCCTATAGTAGTGTAGACATTGTCAACATAGTATTTTAGTATCATGGACTTTACTATCATGGTTTTTAGCTCCACAGAGTTACTGCCATCATTACTATATCACAGTGGACCAACTATATGGTTTTTCAATATAGCATTGTGGATTACTATAATACTGAATTTATTTTTAATATTTTTCTAAATTAGGGTTTCTATAAATTGAGTGTATTCACTATAATTTTCTCCTAGACATGTTGAATATTTTTTACCTCTCCTTGGATGTAGATACTATTCTAGAATTGAATAAATCTGGTGTTCCAATTATTCTTCTTTATTTTTCCTATTTTATAAATTTTACTCTTCTTCTATAATTGATTGTAATCGGTGATCCTAGTGTTTCTATAATAGATTATTTTTATTAGAATTGGATTTTTTTTATATCTTGTCTCTAACTATGACTATATCTTAGAACTAATGGTTTAATGGAAGAGATCAATTTTGATATGTAGGGTTTAAATTCAAATAATGGTTAGATTCCTCAAAGACCACTTTATATTAATGGTAATTATTATGGAAACTAAAAAAAAGAATAGAATATTAAATCAATCAACTATTAATTGATCTGAAGATTATCATGGTATAACTATACTGACTAAATGTATCTAAAAGAAACTCAAAAATAATTCAATAAAATAATTTTTTAATTATATGCATATATTGTTTGGAGAATTTAGAAATTATACTATATGATTACTTATAAAGTCATCTTTATTGAGGGTTAAAAGAATAATTTGATTAGTACTTATTAATTATCTGATTAAAGAAAGGTCTTTAAATTTTCTAAAGATAAATGCATATGATTAAAAAATGATTTTATATTATTTTTTGTTAACCAAAAGGATAATATATATTCTATTACGTTTTCAGATCTTATGGATTAAAATGTAAAATGTCAAAACATTGTATAGTGAAATAATATTTTATGGCGTATGAGACTCAGTCATGATTTTTTTTACCTCATAATACATAAAATGATTGAAACAAATAGCTACATAAACATAATGCAAAAAAAAATCACATCTTTGATTCATGTATAAAATTTTAGAAATGAATATAAATATTTAGATCAATCAAATATGTAAAAGTTGTAAGGCCACTAAAACTTTTTCATTTAGTTTTTTTATAAATTTTCAAACTATTGGTATCACTGTTAAGAATTTTTTTTGTTCTTTTTAATGATTTAGGTCGATATACATGGATTAAATTACAAGCTTAAAAAAGTGAAAACTTTTTCAAATTTTTATTCTTACTTTCAATTGGTTCAAAATGGGAAAATATATAAAATTATTTCTATAATAAGTAATAGAGATGTAGAATTTCAGAATTTTGAATTTTAGAAATTTTATGAACAAAATGGTTATGTTCATAATTTTTCAAGACATAGATCACCCTAGTAGAATAGTGTAGTTCAAATAAATAATATAACTACTCAAAAATGGTATATACTATAAAGAATTAATTTAGTTTTTCGATGTTTTTTTTGAAGAAAATTTAGATATTTCAGGTTATTTTTATAATAGTGTTCTTATGAAAACTATATATAAAAACACCTTATGAATATAGAACGGAAAAAACATTAAATTAGATATTTTAGTGTTTTTGGTTGTAACATTTTAGGTATATTTTTTGGTTATCCAAATGCCGGTAAATCTTATCGAATATATAATAATAGGTCTCTAGTTATTAAATAATATATTATTTTATGTTTGATAAGAATTATTTAAAGAAGATGAATTATGATTTGGAATAGATTGAAGCCCATTTTAGAGAATTTAATTATAGTTGAATTAAAACTCAATATAATATTTCACAAGTTGAAGAAGAGCATCACCCTCATGAAAAGCCTTAAAAATTCATAGATATAAATATATGGATACAATTATTGGAGATGTGGACTCCAGTATTAAGACAAGAAATTCTTCAATAAATTTCAGTGCTCACTATATTTTTATTTTATATTTTCTCTAAAATTATATTTAGAAGCCTTAAAATATCCTTATTTTATTTTATTTATGTAAGAATGATGTAATTAGTTGTCAAGAAATATTTTTTGTACTTTAGTTAACCCTCCTAAAGAAGGCAAATTTTTAGTAATAAGTGGATTTTAAGAAATAATCTATATAAGAGTATGGAGATTTTAAAAACAAAAACAGATTGTTTGAATAAGTATTTTTTTCAAGAAGAATAAGATTATTATGATGAATATTTTCTACCAATTTTAAGACTAAAATATGTAATAAATATATAAAATTATAATGGTTTTTTAGGATTTAAACTTTATAAAATTGATATAAAAAGTTCATTTTTGAATAGAATAATCTCAGAAGTTATTTATGTTAAACATCTACCAAATTTTAAACATGATAAGTATCATAGTCATGTTTGAAAAATTAAAAAATATTTATATAGACTTAAGAAATCCCAATAGATATTGTATAAAATATTAAATCTTATTTTTTTAATGAATGATTTTACGAATGGTAAATTTGACCCAACCTTTTTTATTAATTTTTATTCTAAGGATATCTTTATTTTTCTTATATATTTTGATGATATTATTTTTATATCATCTAAAAAATTATTTTGTAATGAATTTTCTAATTTAATGTCTAGTGAATTTTGTATAAATAATATTGGAGAATTAAAATTGTTTTTAGAATTTTATATTTTTCAAAGAGATATTGGAATTTTTCTGAATCAGTGTAAGTATTAAAAAGAATATATTGTTATATTTTGAATTATTTCAAGTAATATTTTAAGAAATATTATGATTACTTATAGTATAATGGATAGTGATGTTTCTATAAAATTAATTGATATTAAATAAATTAGATGAATTGTTTCTAGATTGATTTATCTAATAACTAGTAGGCATAATATTATGTTTAGTGTTTTTATGTGTGTTTGATTATAATATGACCCAAATAAAATTAATTTTAAATTCATTAAAAGGATTATCATGTTAAAGGGAAAATAAATCATTGTTTTTTTAATTCTAGAAGACCACTTTTTATTTAAATGGTTATTCAGATTCGGATATTAGAGGATATATAATTGGAATAAATAATAGCTTTTGTGTTTATCGCATTAGAGAAAAAAGTTTGATTTCATTGATTTCAGATAAATAGTTTTAGTTGATCTACCTATACTTGAAATTTAATATGTTGTTGTTGTTATTTTTTATAATCAATGTATATGGATTTCATTATCTAACATTGATATTTATTTTGGTTGAATTATAATTTTATGTGATAATTATTATACTATTTTAATTTATAATAATATATTATAGTATTATAGAATAATAAATATAATTTTAGATATGATTTTATTTTAGATCATTTTTAGAGAAGAGATAATATTTTGTAAATATTTTATAAAAATAATCAGTTGGCCAATATTTTTACTAATCCTTTAGATGTAGTGGATTTGGGGAAGATTAAGCTTAAACTTGGAATGATGTAACTTTAAATTGATATTTTTTTATAATTATTTATTATATACAATTTTTATGTAGCACTTTGAGTTCTCTTCAATAATTTTATAACACCTATTTGATGGATTTTATATTAATTTTATATCAAATTCAAATCAATCAAAGTTGAATTTTATGAAAGTTAACATCATTTTGATACTTCATTATTTATTGTTCTATTTTAGAAGATTATTATTTTATAATAGTTTAGTAATTATTTTTATTTATAAATTATTTTAGGTGGATTTATCAATATTAATTATTCTAAATGATCATGATAAATATGTTTAAAAAATTTATACACTGGGATACTTTATAAGGTGAGAATATTTTTATTTTAAAGTAAAAAAATTAAAAATATATATATTTAATTATTAATATTTACAAAAGGGGATATTTTTTAATAGATGATTGGTTTTTTAATTACCAAAAAGGGGGAGATTATTGGAGTGGATCCTAATCTCTCTACATTTTTTATTTTGATAATTACAAAACTCAGTAATTTGTGGTCATACATGTTTAATTTTTATTTTGGAATGATGTTGACTCTTATGTATTTTAATTTATAATAATAATATTATTATTTATTAATTATTATTATTATTATTATTATTATATTATGTGTTGTAGAAATTTTCTAAGTACAATATATTATGTATCATTCTTGAAAATTGAAAGATATCTTGTTTGATGTTTCATGAATTGGGAATAATCTCAAACTATTACACATAAAGGTAGAATAGTATATCTTCTTATGTATTAATATTTTTCAAAATATAACTTCTTATATATGAACCTCATTGTAACACCCCAAGCTTCCATGGTACACTTCTCTTTGAATAATACAATAGCATGTGTTGTATGCAACTTCGAGTTCTAACACACCACAACCAATCAAACTAGCCGTTATGAATAGTAATACCCCCTTTTTGAAATTTAATACAATTTATCTTTCAAAATGGACTTCATTTTTGTATTATAAATATTGAAATTAGCTTAGGGTAATTTATTTTTACTTTTATGATAACTTTCATATTTTGATGAATAGTGAAAATTACTAAATTTTAATTAAAATAAATTTTTTAATTGAAATAATTAATAGTGATAAATTATGCATTTGAATGTTTTGGAAGTATAATTAGATTATATTATATTATTTTAATACAATTTAGGTTATTATAAGTTATTTCATATTTAAATTTGACATAAACAAGTGTCAATCTTTTGATAGTTATCATTTCATAAAAACATGCTTTTTTTGACAACGGGAATTAATTTAAAATTAATTTATGCCACTTCTGTGATTTAAATTTAGAAAAATGGATTCCATATTTGTAATCCGGAGGTCCAAATTTTTTAAATAGGTAACTTCAATTTTTAGACATTTTGAATAATTACTTTAGTAAATATTTTATTTACCATGGTTAAAGGGGTAAATCCTGTAAATAAGGTTAAAAATAATATTATAATAATATTCAATTACCCTAACCCAAGTCCTAACCCTATTTTATGATACATTTCCGACCATTGGAATCCTTGGATCAATTTGAGGACCCCATGGAGCCACTTGAAAGTGATAATGAAATTATATATTAAATAATTTAAAGTAGAGACAAAAATAACAAAAGCTAATATCTTTTAGTAAAACAATTTTTATATACGGTTATATAATTTATCTATTAGACTATAAATATTAATTAGAAAGCTCAAAATATTTCCTACATAATTTTATTTTATTTATAATTTTTATACATTGAATAATTAAATTTATTTATGATGCAATGATGATGCAGTATTTTTCTTATTAATGAAAGAATCAAATAAATGGTATTATAAATTCTAAAATAAATATAATTTGAATGTTTTGATCACATAAACAAATTTTATAGGTTAATATGACATGTTATTATTGATTAAATGAATTTATTTCTGAGTAATAATGTTTTTAGAAGTTTATCAAAAATCAATTATTTAATAATCTCAAAATTGACATAAATGAGTTTTCAAAACAAATACAATATTATTGGTTGATATGATATTCTTAAAAGTCTACAGTTCGAACGAAGGTCCTGAATAATATTATATGTTTCATTAATGAACCTATTGGGGTTCTCTTGGAATTTTATGGTATGTTTATTAACCATATAATATAAAAATACAAAGAGACATGGTAAAAGTCAAACTATTTAACTAAGGGTTAAATCTAAAAGATAAGGTTAATATAGTGACCCAAACCTGCCTAAGACCTATTTTGGAGTGGTTTTATACCCATAACCACTTTATACTTGAAATAATCTACTTATGATCCATTAGAAACCGAAAATTATTTTATTATAGAATAATATTTATAGCTTTTCCTAAGCTGCCAATCACTCTTCTTATAAAAGGGCACTCCCCCTTCTCTCTAATTAACACCATAAAAGCCTTTTCTCTCGGCCAACCCCTACCCAAATACCCTCTAAAATGTACTCCATTCATTATAGAGACCTTCAGTTAGTCAGAAATCAAACCTATGGAGCCCTTTTGATTAAATCAAAAGGAAGAACCTAAAGAAGAGGTAATGATTTCATCACTCTCTTTCAAGTTCCTTTATTCTTCCACTTCCACTTTCTTTTTTTTACATTATAAAATTTTAACTCGAGTATATTCTATATACTATGATGTCATTATAAATATGTTACAACCATATTCATTATTCTATCCATCCTTTGAATGACATGTCACCATATGTGTGTATGTACGGCTTACCGTCTCCACGTCGTGGTGTAAATGTTATTCAATACATAATTATTTGGATGGGTATAATAATGATGTGTAATTGATGTAAATAATAAATATAACATGATAATTATTCTGTATATTTGATATACCCTCCAATTATAAATTATTTTAATATCAAATAATGATATTATCGCTCACGTGTACGTACGGATTACCGTCTCCACAAACGCGATGAGATTCGTTCCCCATCGTATCCATTAAAGAATAATTTTCATTTGATGATTCAAAAAAATGTTTAAAGACTAGATATAATTCTGGATATTAATAATATACACCCCATACATTACAAATATGACTAACATAATAAAGAATATAATGTAACACAAATCTGTTAACACCTGAAATGACGATAATATTAAGATATTGTTAACAAAGCAATGTTAAAAGATCATATATGATATCATATTAATATATATGATTCTAGTATAATCTAATAAAAATTATTTCACCATTATAAAGGAGGTTAACCTACCCTTGAAAAAGGAAAAGTACAAGTAAATGGTTAATTTCACAATCTCTTTATTATCCGAGGTTGTTGTTACATAAGTATCTACTGAGACCTCTTTATCATAAACATCCATGTTTATTAAAAATATATTCCAAAACATTTTTACTATTTACTAGACTATGGGTTAGTGTCATTTATACCCTATTTTGTATTTTTATAAAATGTTTTGAAAGGAATCTTTCTGTTTTTTTTTCAAACAATGTACCTTATGACTTTTTCGAAAAAATTAAGGTAAGAATGTTTATTTAACTTATACGGCGGGTGTGGCTATTTTCTGCCATTATAACATCATCAAAGCTTCCCTTACAAGATTATAATAATATTTTCAAAATAAATTTTTTCTTTTATAATTATTTAGCTTTAAATGCTTTCAAAAAAGAAAAGAGATATTTCTCTCAAATAGTTTTGATTTAATATATGTCAACATCCTTTGATGGATTTTATACTTGTTTGAAGTCAATTAATTATGATACAAATCATCAATATTTTATTGAAGGTTTTGTGAAATTTTTTACTGTGGATGTGTTATTTTTATACCATTCATGGTTTATGGTTAATGTATTGACATTTCATATACAAGTTTTAATAAGAATGTTTATGTTATATTTAAACCTACTCATTTGAGGAATGTATGGGACTTAGTATGTGATGGGTGGAGCCCTCTTTAGCTCCTTGATGCATTGGTAGGTCTCATGAGACAACTAGACGTGGAGTTGGGCAAGGCCTTTCCCAATTTGATATATGGTTTTGGCTGAGGCCTTAATCATTTTTAGAAGTCTTGGCTGAGGCCTTGACAAAATGTTTCAGAATGTATGGCATTATATATTCCCTCATTATGAAAATAATATTGATGGTTCATGTGTTCATTCGACTAGAAGAATACCATTGATTATGTTTTATTATGGCATTATTTACTCAGCTCATATTCTTTCCATAAAAGTATTCATGTTTATTATTGGTAAATCCATGAGGTTTTATCTATTCACAATACATAATATTTATGTTATCTCCTACAGTATTGCTTACCCTTAATGAGCATTTGATATCACCCCTTTCAAATATTTCATTTTCCTAGGATATTAAGAAGTTAGTTATGAGTGAATTTCAGGAATTATCTTGGAGGCTTGGATGTTTCCAATGGAAAAAATTCGTGTTTTATTTCTTTTCAAGTTTTAAAGTTAAACTTATATATGAATCGTGTTTCCAATAATACTAAACAGATCAGTATTTCGAGACATGAATTCCTTGTTATCATTCCAATGTTATGTAATAATTCATAGACTCTTGGTAACTAGGTTTGATGCATTATAGTTGGTATCAGAGGAAGTTTAGTACAAACCTTTGAAACTGGATTTAGATAAACTCTAATTAGAGCACATAGCCCTAAGGTAGACATTGAGGACTAGTATAGAAGAACTTCCTCGAATTTTGGTATTGTATAGTTTTTTGTGATTTTTCCAAGAAATACATCTATGTCTGGATAGGAGCAGGTAGAGGCATCTCTGAAACAGATGTACCTAGGGGTAAAACCTGAAAACACCGCCTTGAGCTAGACTCAAACGGGAACTGGTGCAAGAAAACGGGCCTTGCTGCACTCTTGGTTACGACACTCTGAGGGGATAAGCTTAGGATAATTTCCATTTTTTACAAACCATTATGAAGGTTTAAGGATTATATACTTCTTTAAAGAAAATATTTTTATGATTATGGATTATATCCATAAACTGTTCAATTTATGTTAAGTGTTTTACAAGTTTAGATTTATGTATTGTGATTCATAAACTAATAAAGTGTATGCCATTGTTTATAAATGGAGCCTAGTGGAAGGAATTGAAACTATATCAATGCACGCACTCTATGTAGGGATTCCCCTCCTACTCAAGATAATTATAGTGGAGCAGGTGATGAAATTGGTGTGAATCAGTTAATAACCATACTGGGAAAACTCACTCAGGTTATGAATAATAACCTTACCCGTATGGAGCACCCTGATCCGCAGCGTGGAGGATCAATGTTAGATAACATCATGAGGAAACAACCACCAACATTCAATGGGGGTACAAATCCATTAGTATCTGAGCAATGGATAAATTCCTTAGAGAAAATATTTCGTGCCTTGTAAAGTATCAAAAGGTAAAAGGTTATCATGGCAGTCTACCACCTCATGGGAGATGCTGATCAATGGTGGACATTGATTCAAAACAAAAAGGAATATGATTAATTATCAAATATGTAATGTAGGGAGTTTAAGGATATTTTCTTAGAAAAATACTTTCCTTGTGACCATCGAGTAGATATGGAAAGATAATTTCTAAGTCTGAGGAAAAAGGAGGATGAGAATGTCGCAAAGTATGAAGCTAACTTTACAAGGTTAGTGAGGAATTCTATAGACTACATATGTAAACGGAGATGTAATATTGACTGTTTACTTGATGGGTTAAAACCATTTCTCCATCGAGCATTAGCATCACAATCCTTCACATTATACGAAGATATTATCTCATGTGCTATCAAAACATAAAATGAATTCCCTTTGTCTTATGACTTTATATAAAAGTAAGAGAATAAGAGATCTTCTAAGCACTCTAGAAAAGGAAATAAGGAAACAAGTAAGAAGGGAAGAATTTAATTTCCACCCTGTGATAATTCTAGATGGAAGCACCCTGGTTCTTGTCTAAAAGGAAAAGGAGTATGCTACAAATTTGGAAAGAAAGGCTATCTTGCTGGTGATTGTAATGGAAAGAAAGACACTACCAATGTTTAATTCTAAAATTTCAGGGAGATGGGACATTATGAAAATGAATGTCCTAAGAGTCAGGGAAAATTACATCATAAAAGGCCAAGGGATCAAGGCCAAGCTTATGTGATCACTATTTCCGAGGATGAAACCCCGAAAGACGTTGTGACAGGTAATTAAATAGTTTACTAAAGATTATCCAATGCTTTATTTGATTATGGATCATCGTATTGTTTCATATATTCCCAGTTTGATAAGAAAATTATATATTTCCTATTTTATTTAAAAAGGGAGTTGTCAGTCAAAACTCTTAACAGAAGTATCATTGCTACAATGTTTTTTGAATCAGTTCCCATTAGGGCATATAAATGTTTTTTATCTGTTGCTCTTACCGTCATACCCATGATTGAATTTGATATAATCCTCCGTATGGATTGGATATCGGACTACCATGAAAAAATTTATTTTAAGAAGAAGGAGGTTACTATTGTTGATGATGATGATAAAGAACACCTTATATTTATAGTAGAATCGTCACCACATAATTCTTATCTAGATCCACCCCTAGTTTCTCAAATAAATTCTATTTTTAGGGAGGAAGAGAATGAAATAATTGTGGGTGAGGAAAGAAATGTTCAAATAGAGTATTTACCTATTGTGAAAGAGTGTGTTGATGTATTTCCATAAGATTTACCAAGACATCCTTTAGAATGTGAAATTGAGTTTTCCATTTATTTAATTCTTGGTTCAAGGCACATATTGCAGACCCCTTATAGAATGGCCACTGGGGAATTAGTGGAACTAAAGAAACATCTAGAGGAATTGAGTAATAATGGATTTATTCTCCCTAGTGTTTCTCCATGGGGATCCCCTGTCCTTTTTATGAAGAAGAAAGATGGATCGATGAGGTTGTGCATTGACTACTGGGAGATCAATGCTATAACAATAAATAACAAGTATCCCCTACCTCTCATTGGTGATTTATTTCACTAACTTCATGGAGCTCAATACTTTTCAAAGATTGACCTTCTATATGGATAGCATCAGTTGTGTTTGAAGAAGAAAGACATTCGGAAAACAGTATTTCAAACCAGGTACGGGCATTACGAGTTTACAGTAATGCCTTTTGGGTTGACTAATGCACCCTCTGTCTTTATGGATCTAATGAATAGAGTTTTCAAATAATCTATTGATTAATTATTAGTGGTATTTATTGATGATATCTTGGTATACTCCAAAATCTACAAAGATCATGAAAATCACTAGCGCATTATCCTGAAGACTCTCAGAAGACATGAATTATATGGAAAGTTTAGCAAGTGTGAATTATGGTTTCAGGAGATTTCTTTTCTTGGAAATATTGTCTCCAAGGATGGAATATCTATTTATCATTATAAGACCAAGGCAATCCAATAATGGCCAGCATCGACGAGTATAACTGAGGTACGCAGTTTTATTGGTTTAGCAGGTTATTATCGGCACTTCGTCCAGAATGTTGCCCAACTTGCTAACCCATTAACCAAGCTCGCAAGTAAATGGGTTATATTTTTTTGGAAAAAAGAGTTTGAAGAATGTTTTGAAGAATTGAAGAGAATATTATTAAATTCTACTATATTGAATATACCATCATGTAATAATTGGTTTGTTATTTATAGTGATTCATCAAAGAAAGGACTTGGTTGTGTCATTATGCAGAATGATAGGGTTATTACCTACGCATCACGACAGCTAAAAATTCATGAGAAAAACTATCCTACTCATGATATTGAGTTAGTGGTTGTAATCTTTTCTTTGAGGATATTGAGACATTATCTCTATGCAGAAAAATGTGATATTTCTACCGATCACAATATATTGAAGTATATTTTCTCACAGAAAGAACTCAACATGAGGTAAAGGAGATGGCTTGGACTACTCAAGGATTATGATTTCACGATAAACTACCACCTGGGGAAGGAAAATAGGGTGGAAGATTATTTTAGAATAAAATATAATGGAGTTTTGAACGAGATGAGAGTTGAAAGGGATCCTATTTTCATGGATCTAGTAAATATGGATATGGGAATAACCATGGAAGGTGAAACATTAATGCTTTTTCAAATGGTTTCCAAACCATCTTTACATGCCTGACCCAATGAATGTACTCATCAATGAGGAATTAGAACTGGAACCTGATCTTTCTTATTCTGAAGAGCATGTCAAGGTTCTTGATACAATAGAATAGGTGCTGAGAAACTGGATGACTCGTCTGGTAAAAGTTTATGGAGAAACCATAAGATGGAATAGGCAACGTGGTAACCCGAGGAAATTATGATCAAGAACAACCCGAGTATTTTTACACAGTAATACTCTAGAAATTTTGAGGATGAAATTATTTAAAGGAGGGAATAATGTAACACCCCAATCTTCCATTGTACGCTTCTCTTTGAATAATACAATAGCGTGTGTTGTACGCAACTTCGAGTTCAAACACACCACAACACATCAAACTAACCGTTATGAATAGTAATACCCACTTTTTAAAATTTGATACATTTTATCCTTCAAAATGGACTTTATTTTTGGATTCAGAATATCAAAATTATCTTAGGGTAAATTTTTGGTACTTTTCTGATAACTTTCATATTTTGATGAATAGTGAAAATTACTAAATTTTAATTAAAAAAACATTTTTAATTGAAATAATTAATGGTGATAAATTATGCATTTGAATGGTTGGGAAGTATAATTACATTATATATTTATCATTTGATACAATGTAGGTCACTATAAGTAATTAATGATTTAAATTTGACATAAAAAGTGTCAATATTTTGATAGTTATTATTTCATAAAAACACGCTTTTTGTTTTGACAATAGGAATTAATTTTAAATTAATTTATTCCACTTCTAGGTTTTGAATTTATAAAAATGGATTACATATTTTGAATTAGGATGTCCTATTTATTGAAATAGTTAAATTTTATTTTTAGAAAATTTGAATAATTTCTTCCGTAAATATTTTATTTACCATGGTTAAAGAGGTAAATCGAGTAAATAAGGTTAAAAAATAACATTATAATAGTTTTAAATTACCCTAACACATGTTATAACCAAATTTTCTGATACATGTCTAACCATGGTCATCCTTGGGTCGATTTTGGGACCCCATGGATCCACTTGGAAGTTATAATGACTTTATATATTAAATAATTTAAAGTATAGACAAAAATAAAAAAAGTAAATATCTTTTAGTAAAACAATTTTTATATGAGGTTATATAATTTATATATTCTAATATAAATATTAATTATAAAGATAAAAATATTTCCTACATAATAGTAGTTTATTTATAATTTTTAGATACTGAATAATTAAATTTATTTATGACACAATGATGATGCAGTATTTTTCTTATTAATGGAAGAATCAAATAAATGGTATTATAAATGTTAAAATAAATATAATTTGAAAGTTTTGATAACATACATGACTTTTATAGGATAATATGAAATGTTAGTATTTATTAAATGAGTTTATTTGTAAGTAATAATGTTTCTAAGACTTAAAAAAAATCAATTATTAAATACTCTCAAAATTGACATAAATGAGTTTTTAAAACAAATACAATACTATTGGTTGATATAATATTCATAAAAGTCTATGTTTCGTCCCAAAGGCCTAAATAATATTATATGTGTCATTAATGAACCTATTGGGGTTATATTGGATGTTTATGGTATGGTTATTATCCATATAATATATAAATACAAAGATACATGGTAAAAGTCAAACTATTTAACTAAGAGTTAAATCTAAATATAAGGTTAATATAGTAACCCAAAACAATCTAAAACCTATTGGTTGAGTGGGTTTAGACCCATACCCACCTTATATTTTAAATAATTCACTTTTGAACCATTAGAAACCAAAACGGATTTTATTATAAAATAATATTTCTAGCTTTTCCTAAGGTGCCCCTCACCCCTCTTATAAAAGGGAACTCTCCCTTCTCTCTAATTCACACCTTCAAAGCCTTTTGGCTTAGATAAACCCTACCCAAATACCCTTTAAATTGTCCTAACTTCATACTATAGTCCTTCCTTTAGTCAGAAAGCCTACCTATGGAGCCCTTTTGATCAAATCAAAAGAAAGAACCTGAAGAAGAGGTAACGATTTCACCACCATCTTTCAAGTTCCTTTCTTCTTCCACTTCCACTTTCATTGTTGTTTCCGTTATAAAATGATAAATCCAGTATATTATATATAATGTGATTTTATTATAAATATGGTACAACCATATTCATTATTCTATCCATCCTTTGAATGACATGCCACCATACGTTCGTACGTACGGCTTACCGTCTCCACGTAGTTGTGTAATTGTTATTCAATACATTATTATTTGGATGGGTATAATAATAATGAGTAATTGATGTAAATAATAAATATAACATTATAATTATTCTGTATTCATGATATAACTTCCAATTATATTTTATTTTAATATCAAAATAATGTTATTGTCGCTCGCGCATACGTACAGATTACCGTCTCCATGAACGCGATGAGATTCGTTCCCCATCGTATCCATCCTAGAATAAATTTTATTTTATGATTAAAAATAATGTATAAAGACTTGATATAATTATATATATGAATAATATACATACCATACATAACAAATATGACTCACATAGCAAATAATATAAAGTAAAATGAATCTATTGACACCTGAAACGACGATAATACTAAGATATTATTAACAAAGTAATGTTAAAAGATCATATATGATATCATATTAATATATATGATTCTTTTACATTTTAATAACAATTATTTCACAATTATACAAGAAGTTATCCTACCCTCGAACAAGTAAAATTTCAAGGTATGGTTTAATTTCACAATCTCTTTATTATCCGAAGTTGTTTTTACGTAAGTATCTACTGGGACCTCTTTATCATCCACATCCATGTTTCTTAAAAACGTATTAGAAAACATTTTTACTATTTACTATACTATGGGTTAAAGCCATTTATATCCTTGTTTGGATTTTTATAAAATGTTTTGGAAGGAATATTTTTGTCATTTTCCAAACAAGGCACCTTATGTCCTTTTCGATAAAATTAAGGTATGAATTCTTTTTAACTTATACAGTGGGTGCGGCTATTTTCTGCTTTTATAACAACGTCAAAGCTTCTCTTAAAACCTTATAAGAATATTTTCAAAATAAAAGTTTTCTTTTATAATTATGTAACTTTAAATGATTTGTAAAAAAAAGAAAATATATATTTATCTTAAATAGTATTGATTTCATATATGTCAATATCCTTTGATAGATTTTATACTTGTTTTAAGTCGATTCATTATGATACAAATCTTCCATATTGTATTGAAGGTTTTGTGATATGATTGATTGTGGATGTGTTATTTTTATACCATTCATGGTCTATGGTTAGAGTATTGACATTTTGTAAGCTAGTTTTAATACGAACGTTCATGTTATATTTAAACCTTTTCATATGAGGAATGTATTGGACTTAGTAAGTAACTGGTGAAGACGACTATAGCACCTCGATGCATTGGTAGGTCTCATGAGACAAATATACGTGGAATTGGCCGAGGCCTTTCCCAATTTGATATATGGTTTTGTTCGAGGCCTTAATCATATTTAGACGTCTTGGCTGAGACCTTGACAAAATGTTTCATAATGTCCGGCTTTATACATTCCCCCATTATGAAAATAATATGGATGGTTCATGTGCTTATTAGACTAGTAGAATACCCATGATTATATTTTATTATAGCATTATTTACACAGATCATATTCCTTCCATGAATGTATTCATTTTTATTATTGGTAAAGTCATGAGGTTTCAATTATTCACCATGCTTAACATTTATGTCATCTTCCTCTGTATTTCTTACCCTTATTGAGCGTTTGAGCTCACCCCTTTCATATGTTTCATTTCCCAGGATATGAATAAGTTAGTTATGAGTGATTTTCACGAATTCTATTAGAGGCTTGGATGTTTCCAATGGAATAAATTCATGTGGTATTTCTTTTCAAGTTGTAAATTAGAACTTATGTATGTATCTTGCTTCCAATAATACTAAACTAATCGGTTTTTAGAGACATGATTTCCTTGTGATCATTCCAATATTTTGTAATAATGCACCGACTCTGGGTAACTAGGATTGGGGCGTTACACTCATAATATTATGTATTTTGTGTGTCAAGTTGTTTTTATATGTTTAGCATCTTATGTATATTATTATCTTGTTTAAATATATTTAGTATGAATTTTCTTATTTATTTAAATTTATTATATTTTTATATGATTTGATTTTTGATTAAAGAAAAATTCTATTTCTTTGGATTATAAGTCTTATGAAATAAAGACTCAAAAATCTCCCTAAGTAGGTAGTATTATAGAGATAAGTAAAGACTTAATAAGATCAATTAAAATCTTTATAATATTATAGTGTCTTATGAAACTAGTATAATTTTTTTGAGAAATTAATAACTTATATGATTCAAAACAAAACTCTTACAATATAATAAATATAGAAACTCAACTTAGTACTTAATTATTTTGTGATTTACATTTAATCTAAAAAAATTTATCTCAGCCTTATTATTTTAAAATTTAGTATTATAAAACTTATATTGTGAAGTTAACATTATTTTATAAAATTAATTATCAAAATATAAGGATAAAAAAGTTATGAGGTATGGTTATCAAAACATGTGACTTGAAGTTCTCAAAAGATATATTCTTTTCATCAGGAGATTAAAATGAAGACTTGTATTATGATATATGGAATTTATTTTGAATCTCCAATGTACAAATCATATTTTTTTAAACCATGACTAATTGAATCATTGAAAAGGAATTAGGAAACATCATGGATTAATTTTTATATAATATCTCCATAAATATAGGTCATGTAACTAACTAAAAGAGAAAATTGAAGATGAAATATTGGGAGAAATATGATCATGACTTTTTTATCTACTATGAGGTTCTTAATAAAGTGGAAACACATTTCTCAAAGTGATCAATCTACAATTACTATTATACATTATATTATTCTACTTCATTATTTATCAAATTTTGTTTCCTTAACATTCTCTATTTCTTTTCAACTATAACTGGTATATGATTTTCCCTCTTAATATACATCTTTTTCTGGTTGCACCTATTATAAAAAACAAAGGTTATGTTTATGATTATTATTCTACTTGTAAATGTAAGGGTTATAATGGGTTTTGATTCTTAGAAAAGTCAGGTTGTCTTGTTCTGGTTATACCTCTATTAGAAAATTTATGTCATAACTTGATTTGTGAAACACATAAAATATTTGGGTTTTAGTAGATATCATTTCTATATAGGAGTGGAGATAACTGAAGATTATATAGAGGATCCTTTTTATCTAATAAAATATAAAAATTATTTTATTCCTTCTTTATATTTACACTGCACATTCATTGTTCATTTTATTTTAACTCTGGATATAAATTTTCTTCAAATTTGTATTTTTCATTTCACCCCCACCCCCTCTTGACCTTGTCAACTATTTCATCGAGGGAAAACAATTCCTGGATTTTGATCTCCTTTCTCATGATCTTATTTCATGATATTCTTAAATCTGTGTATTCTTATAGTGTCTATAGTACTAGACTTTGTACAAATTAATTATCTTTATTATAGTAGGGGATCTCTTTCTCTCTTATCAAATTTAGCATGTTTTTATATTCATTATGCCTGCTGATTTGATGAATTATTTTCTTTTATGTATTTATTGACATGGAAAATGATTTAATTGTTTTGAAATGAATTAACCATGAATTTATGATGAGTAATTGTAATCCAAAATGTTTTCTAAGAAGTGGGAAAAGTGGATATCCAAACATATTGTGATTAATAAGTGATATAATGGCCTATTTGATGTATTAAACATAATTGGATAAAAATTTGGTGATTAAATTTTGAAAAATATAGTCTATAAATGATGTTAGAATAGGATAATTAATTTGTTGGGTGTTAAATATTTTTTAATAAACTAATGTGATTGGATTATAATCATTATTATATTTTTCAACAGGTTAAATAGATGATTAATTGTAAAAATTTTCATAAAGAACCTTGGGTTGAAATATTAGTTAAAGAGATCTAGATAGGGGTTCATTAAACAAACTCATTGAAATTTTATAATAAAATTTTGAAAATAAAGTTATGAATTCTATTTTCTTGAATATATTTAGCAAAGGGTTTAATATGGTAAATAATACTTTTATGGTATGAAAATATTATTTTTTGATATACTAATAAGAAAAATGATATTTTTTTACTAACAGATTTTGTATTTCAAATGATCCATGAATGTGGTCACTTTCATGTGGCTTATGGTGTGCCAAGATAATAATTTCTATGATATTTCATTGTTTTCCATGAGAGGATAGATATATGATATGCCTTGAAATTTCATGATTGGATGTTAGGGGTAAGATATAAATGATTATATGGGATGATATGTCCTAGAGAGGCTCAAATTGTTTTATTTCATGATCATTGTTGTCCTTGGGTGTCGACATAGTTATATGATGAGTTATGGGCTTGGTTATGGATCCCACAATAGTGATATTGGCAAAATAAGGTCTATATTATTATAGTGTCTTGGTTTAAACCATTTATTTTTCATTTTGTAAATGATATCTTTTAAATAATTCAAACGTTACACTATTTATATATATTCACACGCTGACTCTTTGAGATGGAAGGGGTTGAAATAGTTTATACAAAGGATTATATTCTAAAATACTATATTTACACACCTTGTGTGTGTAAATATTACATAAATGGAATTTTAGGGGAAGTAACGAAGCCTATATAGAAGGGTGTTGGTTTTGGAGACAATCTGGAGTAGAGATTATATGTGTTTGGACTCTTTTGGTGCAGGTTGTACACTTATATTTTTAGGGTTTATTTATATTAAAATATATATATTTTGGATTTTATGGGATATTTTCTAGTCTTTTTTACATGTATGTTCTTTATGGGAATTTTGGAATATTACCTTGAGCTTATTGTTTTCATTGGTTTTTTCATACTCTGTTATTTGTTATTTAGATTATTATCTTTAGTTTTTCAAGTGTTGTGGATTATTATAGGGTAAATAACTCCATTTGTGGTATCCTTATATTGTCGTTGTTGGTCACTAGCCTCTGGTGATTAGGGAGTGAAATTGAGGTCATGTAATATATTTCCACGGTGGCACAGTCACACTTGGGTAGGATGTTTCAAACATACATATCTAACCTCTCATAGCTCAACCTTAAGGTGGACATAATAATGATATAAATGTATGAATTTTCACACGAAAATTACCTTGTTAACCTCAAGTAATAGGGATTACTATAAAAATATACCCCATGAATACTAATGATAAAATGCATAAAATTTCTTGTGGTATACTCAATAGGAAAATAAATATAACAAGTTACACTTGTTTCGTATGAGTTAACTCTATATATCCATACATGCTCCTACTCATACTGATCATCACATATCATTGTAATGCATTTATTTCCATAATGATCATCAGCTAGTGATAAATTATAGATTCATCACAAATGTATTAATTTGAATTCAACTATCATAACTTATATAACCTACATGAATGAATGATAAAGTAAAACTTATTTTTTATAACATGTAACATTTTTATATTCCTAAAATATTTTAAGAAAAAATTAATAATTAATAAACATAATCATCAATATCCTCTCTTCCTAATGCGTGTAAACTTTAAATGGATTTATTTTTTTATACTTTTAGTTTCTTTATAAAAATAATATTATACCACCATGTAATGGAAACATGTTACATTAACATATAGGCATCTAAAAATTATAACTCCCACTAAAATATTTAGTGAGATTGTATCTTTCAAGAAAGATTATTTAGGTGAAATAATATTAGGATTTTTAGTCCTTATGTTCAACACATTATCATTTTATACTAATAAATTTACTTCATAAGATAAAATATCATAACATGTATAAAATTTTATTCATAGAAATGTATAACACATAAAAGAAATATATGAATTTTATATAACACAAACCATCTTTCAGACCGTTGGTAATAAACAACAATGTAAATCTTACATTTAGTTCTTATTTTACCTATAGATATCCTAAATTATTTTCAAGTACTTAGGATATAAATAGTGACCTTCACATGGATTATACTAATACCAAAAAAATAAACTTTCTTGTTACATTCAAATTTTTTTTGAATTATAACATCTCAGAGCTCAATATTAAATCCCAATATACTATTAAAAAATATATTTTCTCAAAATATGTAATTCTAAGGCATAAATATATATTATACACTAAAAAAATAACACTTATTTTTATTTATGAGAATTTTAAAATACAGTTTTAAAAAATATCTTATACTAATTCATTTTATTATAGGTAATTTTTAATTAGAACAATAATACAAAAATAATATTTAATATATAAAACATTTTCTCATTTCTTTGAAGTATATTATTTTGATTAAATAAATACTTTTTAATTTCGTTCATATTTTTTTCATATTATGTTATAGACAAGATAATAATTTGAATCAATCACTTAAGTAAACATCTATTTTATTGATAAAAATATTTTGTATGCATGTATTAGATTTCATTTTCTTATGAAACAATAGAAAATAAAATAAAATATTCATTAATATTATCCAGCTAAGTCAAATTCTAGTTCCATTGAATAATAAATCGTTTATCACTTTCTAGACATATACCTATAGATTTATTCACTATAAACACCTCTATATTTTCTAACTCTTATACACATGAACAATAATTTTATAATGTACGATTGGTATCATATTCTCCAATGTATATGAATTAATTTCAATATTATAAATATTTGATATAGAAACTCTATAGTTTTCTTAAACACTTTCATATATTCAAGTAAATTATATTTTCAATGTATAGTATTATTATAATGTAAACATTTCTCTTTCTTAGAGATTCCTCCTTTCAGTATTAATGATATCGGTGTAGTTATCCATGACCTTGGTTATTCCTCCTCTTTTTGAAACTCATACCAATATTTTTTTCTACCATCATCAATGAACTTGATATTAGACTTATAATTCTTTACTTAATAACCCTTAATATATTTAGGAGATTGGGTAAAGTATTATTAAACTCATTCATGTTATAATTAATGATAAATTGATAAAATATATCTATAAAAAAATTAAAAATGAATTGTATAGAGTGAACAAACTTGATTGCAAACTCTTATATCTCTAATTCATTTATATACCCACTTATATTGATTACATTAGTGAAATAATAAGTTAATTTGACCACTTTTCACCAAAATAATATCTTATACACATCATACCACTAATTGATAGCCTATTCTTAATATCTCATTTTTATGTTTTATCATCAAATAAGAATCCATACTTTCAAGTTACATCAAAACATGGGATCCATGTTAATAAAAATTAGAGTAAAAATTCCAAGAGGATCTCTTTTATTAATACTTTAATAATATTTTACTATTATATTTTCTTCTCCAATAGGTTCCTAAAAAATTAATTCTATGAAGTATATAAGTTTTCCTCCTATTGGATATAAATTATATAATTTCAATATCAATCTAGGAAATTTATACCATTTACCTTTTTCTTTCTAAAAATTGACCTCAAAAATATTTTTGAGCTTGAATTAATTTCCAAATTAGTCTAAAAAAATAATACAAGTATCATTTTTTAAAAAGAATAATGTATTTTATTGAGTTAAATCCCATTAAAATAATAACCACATATTTTCATTACATCTATTAGTTGTCCAGGATCGATATTTCATTAAATTTTTGTTCCATTTTAATATTAATCTTATTATTTTTCTATTTAGGTAGACAATTATATAAATTATATTATATATATTTCTTGAATAATTTATTAGAAAATAAAATAATATAATTCATATTATGGATTATGTTAAATATATTCCTTTGGTTACCTAACTATTAGTTATACCAATCTAAATGTTTCATGATGAATAAAATCAAAATTTTCACAATACATTGAGACCTTCTAGAATTCCACCAAAAGAAAAGTTGATTTTCCTTTTAAACCTTACACAATATAATCCACAATCACTCAATTTTTTCACAACCCACTGGTAATCAATGATTGAGTCCATTACATGAATTAACTATGTAATCGATTGAATACTTATCATTGTGAATCAATTTATATATTTACACCATCTTAATTTCATATACATCTCGTGTATATTGAATCTCATTAATTATATATTTTCTTGAATACATTTATTTGATTAAATTTATACATTTATTATTTTTCAACCAAATCAATATATTATAATCATATCAATGAATAAATGTTTAAACAATAAATTTTTCATGTTATCTATCTAAAGTAAAATTTTTATTATAATTTTCAACACATATCCACTTGCATCAAATGAAAATGGAACATGAAACTATTTTTTGTAAAGGATTAAAATAATGTGAAACATAAATACTACTGGAGAGAATATATGACATGACAAGTATATAACACACTCTATTATAGAAAAAATCATATACCCCGATCTAGTTAAAATAAAACATAAAGCCCCACTATCTATATGTCATTAATAAATATTGATTCATACTTTCAACTTTATTTTGACTCTAATTATGTATGAATAATTATAATAGAATATTTATTTTTGAAATATTAGTAAAAACCCACTAACCTTGGTTGAAATGAATTAATATGTATCTTATACCTTAGCATGAAACTCTTTAAATGCATAGTTTTACATATTATATAATAATTTCAAGTAATTTAACCAGAGAATATAAACATTTATAAAATAAATGAATTTTTATTCATAATTAAGGAAACCAATAAATAAATAAATATTTCTTAAATTTAAGCATGAGATATTTTGAAAATTTTATTATAAATGAAAATAATCAATTTATAATTTATAATAAAGTATAATAGACTTTCATAAAATAAAAATATAACCATTTTACATGTATATTTAAAATTGGGACACATTATATTTTACATTTACATGGTATATATATGAACTCTTTCATATTTCAAAATATATGATTTAAAAGAATATGAACTATTAATATATTTAATACATATTAATTTTAATTATTAAAAATGAAAACAAAATTAAAATATTTATCTTCATAAATTCTATATTTATCTAAATCTTTATCTTATACACCAAAATAAATTTTGTTATAGTCTAAATAAATAACAAATTAATATAGGCATTTCAAATTATTATTTAGGTAAATTTCATAAAACCAATATAGACATTTTATATTTACCTTATACCATAATTTATAAAAATTTTAAAATTTACATTATAATTTTAATATAAATAAATTATGTCTGATATATTAATTTAATACCATATAAATCAAGGAACTTGATACTAGAACATAGTATTAAATAGTTATTTATTGAAAATTTCATAAACATTTAATGACTAATTATGAACATGTCATAATTATAAATTTTAATTATGAACCCTTAATAAATTTAAATAAATTTATTCAATTCCTTTTATTATATTTTTTAAATTATTTATAAACAATGTTTCATTTCATAAATAAGAAAGAAAAAAAATTTAAACTCATATATATTGTAGATAATAATATAACTAATATCATTTTTTATAATATATGAAAAATATATATCACTGGAAAACCAAAAAAATCTGTTATCCCATAGAACTTGAATTATTTCATTATATATTGAATTAAATGAAATAACATATCGCTTTTACAGTATAGTGGTCCAAAGTTATCATGTAATTATCAAAAACTAAGTTTTGAATCACAGGTGGTGATACATATATATATCATTATATATATTCTTATCACAGGAAACAATATCCCTATATAACACTATATATAATTCAAAAAAACCTATGTTTTTACTCTTATAAGGAATCTAATATCTCATGTCTCAAACATATTATGATGATCTATTTTAATATACCTGAACTAGTTTTACTGATATCTTATATTGTTTTCTATGAAATCAAGATTAATGATTAAGGATTTTCCAAGTCGTTCTAGATAATATCATAAACAATTATATCAACATATCAGTTCCTATGATATCCATGTCTTTATAAAATTTTAAACTTTTTACAAAAAAAATATAAAATTATTATAAACATCATTGAAGTGACTCTGATACCACTGTTGGGTTTTGAAGAGCATCATCATTCCCATATGAAGTGGAATAATTGACCAAAAATATTTATACCACAAGATCATTTAAATCATAGGTTTAAATAAATAACATAACACGTGAATAATATTCCTTATATGTTATCAAATCTTCCTTCAACAAATACATGATGAAAATATCACAATGATGCGAAAAGGAATTATATATTTATTGGTATCCAGGTGTTTATAGAATCATTGATCAATTTGTTATGATTTTTATAGTAACCATAAAGCCTAAAACACCCTAATAGGGGAATGAATTAAGGATTTTAAATTATATCCTTTAATTAGATATTTTCCTCACACATTTAAGAAAATATTGAACCTATTAATTCAATCCAATCATGCATAATAATCAAATATGAAATTTAATTATATAAAAACAATCCTTTTACTTGGTTTACCCATGATGACTATGTTTAAGGATATTACAATGGTGGTGTGTCAATATAATAAGAAATGACTATCTCATTGTTGCAATTAAAAAGTTTTGGGAATAGATCACTTTTGAAACCAAGGAATATTTCCTCTTCTTATCCCTCTTCTCACTACATCAAGATAAGGTGCAGAAGAATAGAAAATACAATACCCTTATAGTGGAAATTTTAATAACCATCCAAACATAATTTTGGAGTCATTTATTATTTTTGTCTCTTTCATCAAGAATAATATGATATCATAAATCCTCTCTTATTATTATTCCTTATACAACAATATCACTTCAAATTTTTGTGATTATTTTTCATCTCTCTTATCTATTGTTTGTAGTTTTTTGTTTTTTTAAATATCCTTTTTGATATAGTTAAATATAATCTATAAAAATTTATCTTTATATTAAAAATGTCATTTCCTTATTGGCATCCAAATATATCTATTATGTTTAATTCAAAGCTCCCATAAAAAATAAATTGTTTCTATATTTTAAATGTAAACCATATTATCAATTCTTAATGACCTTGATAAAAATATGTCATGGACTCAACAACCATAGTGTTGTTTTGTGATATATAGTTTGACCTAGAAAAATATGACTTCCATATCATATACCACCTGAGAATTAATTTATTTTTTTCTTTTTAATGCCATATCTCTAGAGAATCATGAAATTGTGTATACCATATTATATAATGGTTCTATCTTGATGATTATAATATATTTTAGAAACTCTATCTATAAAAGTTTTTAGATTTATGATCACTTACATTAATATTGGGACTTATTTTTATAAAAACAACCATAATTCCATTACCACGTGTTTTTTATGGGTAATTACATCATGCTTAAAAATTTAACATAATAATCATTATTCCATGGTTTCTCCATACCTCTTTATTTTTTCAATCATATTTTATAAATAAAATCTATAGTGATAGTGTGTTGTGACCTTGGGTATTATAAAAATAATTCTAGATAAAATTATCATCACTCCTTTGTAAACCATAAGTAATTTTATCATTTTCTAAAAACCATAATGGTAACCACGTTGTGGTTTTTTTATCTCATATAATCCAAGGATTCATTCAAATCACCTTATTGAAAAAAACCATGATCATAAATGGTTTTGTTTTCAAAATATGATGTGGTTTACATACCATAATATGGTTTATCCAAATTTATTCCCAAAAACCATTCATAAAAAATCAAAAAATGAAAACATTGATGACCATAGTTTGGTTTGTATTCCTTTGTTTAAAACATCTCTAAACATTTCCAAACTAGATGTAAATATAATCTAACAATATTAAAAGTTATATTACATTAAATAACCTAAATGTTTTATAAAAAAACTAGTATTTATCACTCTTAAATATTATATTCATTTGATCAACTCTAGTTCAAAATTTATCCTCCTTTGGGTTTATTGGAAACACCCATGAAAATTCTAAAGAAACTCATGATTCCAAATATATTTCTGATAATTTCAATAACTCTTCAAAATAAAAATAGAAAAATAAGTTCTTATATAACACTCTAAGTCAATGTGAGTTATTCTTGATATAAAAAACAAGATTAATATAATGATTTCCATGATTACCTAGAACCTCTATCTATTCCGAATACTAGTTTGACATGACCCCCCAAATTTATCATTCATCAACGTTAATCCCCAAGGACTATATACACATCTGCTTATTATTAGAAAAGTATCTCCCTAAAGAGTTAATTTCCACTTGTTAAATAACTTCTTCAAATTATAATATTTTTGTCCCTTTGAATATAAACCAAAAGGGAACAATTCCTATCATAAATGAGTAATCAAGTTAGCCACTAAACACAAATGGATAGAGGGGAAATTCAAAACATCTTTGATATTTTGGTGGTGTCTGAACATCAAGATTCAATTGATGTTTCTCAAATATCTATGTGGTAAATGGTTTCATTAATTTTCATATCTCTTATTGATTTTTTTCAGTGTACTCAACCTTAACAACTCAGTGTTCCAACTATTATTTGGTAAAGTGCTACCAAATTTAAATATTCTTCATGTGTGAATGTTATGCGAGATTATTCATGGGATTAATTCCATTTTATCAAATAATATCACCATAGGAATCTTCACCACTTTTATATGGTCCTATAACTATTTTTTAATCCAGATGAGTTGGTTACACGCCTTTTTATAAAAATATACTATAATTGTACTATAATAAGTAAAATGATTTCTTGTTTCCCAAACTATAAATTAATAAACTCAATTTCAATGAAAAATGATTTTATGCTAATAGATTTTATATCCATTATAACTTCAACCCAATATAAATCAAAATAGGATATAAAATATCACACTTTTCATGAATCATATAAAAACTATAATCAACGATACCTTAAACATACCTCAATATTTTTCTGACTTCTGTAATACACTAATACATTATTTTTTCATGAAACAGATCTCTAAAACATATTATATAAATAACATAAATCTTTGAATCCTTTAATTAGAATAAGATAAAAATCATTTTTTAAATTAATTTCAGATAAATGGCATTTATATATTCTTTCAGTTCAAGTACAGTTATGAAAATGATTGATGTTAAAACTAGTTTCTAATCTTTTGTGTCGAATATTTTAATATTTCCCTAAAATATTTAGCTTGAGAGATAATATTATACTCTCCTTTTTTATTTAATTAGGGACTAAGAAAGTAAGATAGTTTTCAATCATTGTAATCTTAAACTACAATTACATAAAATTAAAATATCCGTCCACTGAGTCCTTCTTACTATACCCCAAATATAATATTATCAATATAGCTAAGTAACATTAATTGATATTCTCTCAAAATATTCACATAGAGGTTATAATGAACACTCCATATCTTAAACTCAATCTATTTAAAGTATAAATTGAACCAATCATAACAATATCTTTGTGTTAAATTTAATCTATAAAATTATTTATTTATATGAAATGAATTTATTTTATCATTGATAAGTTAAGAACCCACTGATTAGTTAATAAAAACTTCTTTTTTGAGAACTATTTGAACCAAATATACCATTATTGGTTAGATTCTCCGTAAAGTGCACAATTTCAGTTATACACTTATACTAATGAGTACTAAGTCATATCCACAATTGAATAAGTTAAATAATGAGTTAAATTGGTTGGATTTCCTAAAGAAATAAATAAAAAATGGTGGTAATGATGTGTTTAAAGGAATATGAGAAGACAATATGTCCATGTTTCCCTAGAATTTTAATACCAAAGATTTGGAATCCACAATAGTGTTATTCACTTCCAAGCGAATTGAATCCAACTAATTTTCCTCAATCTACCTATTTCTCATGAATATACAATGAAAACCCATAATTGAATTACCATAAAGAGATCTCTTGAGTCAATCCCTAATAATTCCTAATATATATGGATATTTCATGGAATTTATTATCTAGTCATAATCAATATTATTGAGTTATACCCCTAAGTGATGTGTGTGATGCTACCCTCCCTCAATGTTTGTGTTCTCCTTGGGTTTTCAATGCCCATGGGGGAGGTTTTCAATCACCCAAGGTACTTGTTATCACACTTCTATAATCTTCTTCCTCTTGTTAAACTATAAAAACCTTATATCCAAGGATGATCTTACACTATATTTACCTTGATCAACCCCCCCCCCCCCCCATGTTCATCTACTCATTTTGAGCATGACAGAAGAATTAAATTCGAAGGTAAAAATCAAAAATGAAAACATTCAAAGTAGGAAAATATAAAAAAATCAATGAAAATAAATTATTCAATTAAAATATATAAACATAACATGATCTACACAATAATAAAATATATTAAATAAAAAGTTGAGAAGATAATGTGTCGGTGAATATATGATCTCTTGACATCTCTTCTGGATCTCATGAGTACTTCTGCAACTTAAACTTTCTTTAAGATATATCCTCCTTTGATAGTCTATAGAATATTCTCTTCTATACTTCCTTCAACACTCTATTGATTCCCCATTTCAACCCTTGTTATCTTTTTCCCTAATCTTCTTATACATTTAATTATTTCAAAAAAATATGTTATCATTACATGTATAAATGGAATCTTAGATCCCTTTTATCTAGGAAGTTAATTTTATATATTATTAAGAATTTTTCTCAAAACCTGATCCAATGATTTATAATATTTCCCATCTCTTGGGAATTCCACCACATGGAATTATATTTGAGTACTTGCATAATTTGGTTAGATAACATTAATAATTGTATATTTTTGGTCCCCTCGAGCAATAGATGTAATCCATGTTGAGTGGAGATGACCAAGGACTCTCTCTCAATCATTTAGGATCTTATTAAAACTCCCATGCCTGTATAAATGATATTGTAATCAAATATTGTATCATTGGTGCTAAAGTGATGAATATTATATCTAATCAATGCCATATATATTTATGGGAAATATAATATTAGAGATGGATGTGAGAAAAATTTGACATGTTAACAGTAAGTTGGGTTCCTACAGGTAATATAATTGTATTGAGAATGGTCATTTGATTGTGGGGTGAGGCTCCATTAGTGTTATTCATAATAATAGTAGATGAAATTGGATTGAATTGATTCTATCTTAGAATACATCATTGTGGAATTTCATGTTGCCAAAAATAGAGTATAATAATGTTGAATATGTTGGAGGGACTTCATATATTATATTTGGGAAGCAATCTACAAGGATTGTTAGACATACCATTAATATTCTATGAGGAACGGTGTTAGTAGATCAATTCCATCTTGGGTTATAACATAAGGAAGTTTCAGTTCACAAATCCTTCTCAAGTCCTTTCATCATGCTATATTAGTAAGTTCATGTATCCTTGGGGGATTTAATAGTTGTTGTTAGACATTTAATACCTCGGGAAGATACAAAATTGACACTACATTGGTGAGGTGTCTTAGTCTCAGTATCCAATATTGTAATGTGTTGGTCTCCCAACTTAATTTTAGGGATCACATTAAATTTTTAGTAAATACATTAATTTCTTCATTTAATCTTACCCAACAAATTCCATTGGTAAATTAATACAAAATCATGTAAAATTCATTTCCATTGAAATTAAATTTAAAATTTTAATATAAATAATTAAAATCATATCTTTTATCCAAGTTCGAAGAAGAATCTAAATATTTCATAATATGAAGAAAACTATATACACACTATTTAAATTACCAACAAAATCAATCAAAATAACACTAGAAAACAAATTAAAAAATATTCAAACTATATCACCCCATACTTGAGTGATTATTTTTCTTCAATTAATTACTCTAAATATAAATTTAAATCCTTTTTTAATCACAATTAAATGTGGGTTTGAAGTCGATAAAGGTTAAATAGAATAATATTTTTTTAATCAAAATTAAATATTCCACAACATATTAAATTCCACTCCCACAAGATTTTAATCAACTGATCCATTTCATGATTCTTTGATAAAAATTATAAAATAATATTATTCTTCATGTACCCCTTATTCTAATGAGTTTAATATTCCTATTACTATCTAAGACATCATAATGTTTTATTACAAAGACTTTTCATTATATAGTACCAAAAAATAGGTTTTTTTAAAGTTTTGTTTCATGGAAATATGGTATATAATACATGAAAACATAAAAAATAATTCTAATATACTTGAAAATATTCATCATTGGTTCATCCTAGGTAAATTTACTACATCTCATAAGCTAGGGACAAACATCAAATGAAACGATTGAGCATAAGACTCAGTAAGTGAGAGTAATGTAAACGGTTTACATGTGATCTTAAGGAATAGAAAGAAGAAAATTATGAATATAATTATGGAATGAGAAAGGTAATATGAGTAATTTAAAAAAAATACATGACTCCAACCATGGATATGGGTATAAAACATTTAAATGAGGCATTCACAATCATATCACCAAGGTCTTCCATCAAGCTGTCATAAAAATTACCATGGTTATTAACCAAGTTATTTTATAGGAAGTCATCTATAGAGATTAAATTCTTTACCCAATGTATTGGTGAGATATCAAGGATTGACCTTAATATGTATTAATCACATGTGATCCACATATATCATAATAAAAAATTACCTAAATAAAAAGTGAAGAACAAAAGAAATGGGTTTCATATCAAAATCATGGTGTTTCAAAAGTGCTTTAAAAATGAATATAATTTCATTTTGAACCCAAAAAAATTAATGTGGGATTCATTTATGTTAATCCAAAAATCAAAATAATAGATAATTTCTTGAGGAGAAGAGAGATATTTTGAGAAGTAAATTTAGTAGCATAATGGGTATAATACATGGTTTTAGAAAATGGTAAAAAGATAAGAGAGAAGGGTATCTAGATGATAAAACATGATTTGGCTGTTATGTTTTGATCTAATTGGTAATATATGAGATTGGAAATAAAATTTAGAAGATATAAACAAAAAGTGGTTCTAAAATCAAAAAAAAAGAAGGATAATTCTTCTACCTTGAAGAGTTACTCAAAAAACATGAATATTCGGACCTTGGGGACCTGCGGACACCTTGAGAGGACTCTTTGGGTGGTAAAACTGATATAACAACATGGTGTATGGATTTTTAGTGAAACTAAATAGAGAAATGGGTGGGTATTTATAGAAAACCAAGAAGGTTTGATTAATAATTTTAAAATATTGGTCTTGGAAATCTAGGTTTTTTAAAATCAAAAACCATGGGATTGCCCATGGTTTTTGACATTTGGGAAATATTTTATGTTATTTTAATTCACATGGGTCGATAATCATTTTATATAACTTCTTTTGGCCTGTAAAAGTAAATTTTCTATAAGAATGATATTTTATAACGTTAAAGCTTCAATTTTATACTTTTGGATGTAAATTATTGGTTTGGAAACTGATTAAAATATATTAAAATTAATGATATTAATAAAAATATATAATTTATGTCTTGGATTGTGTTTAATTAATTATTGCATCATTATGACATAATTATTAAGTCATTAAGCATACATGAAAACCCAACCTGTATTTTTACTATTCACGAGAGAATGTTTTTTGGAAAATTCTCATTAAGTCACTATAACAAAATTTAGATGTGTCCATTTAAAAATTATGTTTATTTTCTCATAATAATTCTCTAAATTCCATAATTTTAATTTTTATATATAAATATCCTTATTTATTAAAAATAATAGTGGTTTGAAAATGCATAGTAAACATTATGACATTTACAAATTTTAAAATTATTTTATCATGTATATTTAAATAAAAGGGTTTTTAAAATAATATTTCCTTAAAATAATTATTATTCATAAAACCTTCAATATTTATAAAAATTTATATTATTTCATAAAAGTGAAATTTGGATATTAAAATTAAATTTATCATATTAAATCTCAATTAAACATATTTTTGTCAAGAAAAATATTTCTTAAAATAGAATTTATGGGAAAAAAATTTATTTATACAAAATAATTACACAATAAGTAGGGGACATGAAATTTCATGTCCCATTCTATCCTATAATCATGATATTGTCTACATTGGCCCTATCCCAAACGGTTCTTTTTTCCCTAGGCTTTGTCCCTCAGCATCCCCCAGGAAAAAGCATCATGATGGGAGATGTATCCACATCAAATTATAAATGGGTGATTCATGCTTCCCTACATCGATTTTGGATTTCCATAATCCAACCACCCCCCCCCCAGAAGGGCCCATCACCCTCTCCATCACATCAAATGGACACTAGATCTGATACCATTTATCATAGCCTAGTCCATCCCATGATCATGATATTGTCTACAATTAGAATATCCTGTACAATTTTTCTTTCCCTAGGCATCGGCCCTTAGTAATCCCCTAGGAAAAGGCCTTGTGCTGGGAGGCGTATTAAAAATTAATTATATGGGTGATTCATGATCCTCCTCCTTCATTTTTGTATTTCTCTAATCTATTATAAGAACCTGACTTTTCTTATAGGTTCGTGGGAGTACATATCTAGGATGATAAGTTATATGGTGGGGAGATTGTAAGATCCCAACCCTTTTCAAAAGATATCTCAGACTCTTTTAGAGGCATTATTTTCCTTCACTTTGAGTATAATTTGTTTGTTTATTAACATGGGATCATTTGGCTACAAATTGGTGATTTTTTAAAGAAGGATAGGGTTTTCATTGTTTTCACATGGTTTGTGTTGGGTTAAACAAAGCATATAGCCTGGTATCATGGTCTATGTATGGTTAAACAGATTTTTCAGCCTAAGTGTTCAAGGGTTGCATGTTTTTTGCATGTTTAGTACTAACTATGCATCTTCACCCATCAAATAGTTCATAGAAAATTAAAAGTTACGAAAATTGATTTTAAATTCATTTAAACACCTATATTAACCCCAAATTAACACTAGAATTACCCAAATAAAATTTTATCATTTTTTATGATCTGATGGGGTTTCTAAAGGCACTCAAACTCTATTCTTAATTATTCAAATCCTGGTTCTCAAATCTGTATCTCTCTGGGAATGTGGTTTATTCCCGGTAAATTTTTTGCCTCTCTTTCATTCTTACCCCATTATTTTAGTGTATTTTTATCCTCTATTTTTTTGAATATAGATCTATTAATTTTTTTTCAAGATATAGATTTCATGAATCCAGGTCTACACTTTTTGGATCTAGATCTAGAATTAAGATATCTTATTCCATTTAAATCATGGATCTAGGAATTGAATAAAGATCACATTCTTCATACCATTATTGATCATTTTTCCTGGAATTGGGGATTTCTATTAGAAAAACTTCCATCATCAAATTTAGGAATTTAATCATGATCTTTTTCTATAAATTTGTTCTTCTTAAATTAAGTGTATTCATTGGGTTTTATTCTTTTTCACCATTCTTGAGGAAGGTAATAAAAAATTCAAATCTCAGAGTCCGGATTTTTAATTATTTATATGCATGTTGGGGAATCCATAAATATATTTAGAAATTATATTTCTAAATAGAATTAATTAATTCTGTGAGTTAATTAATTGTGGTATTGTGAAATTCTGATATTGAGTAATTGTTTAATGAGATAATTAATTTGAGGATTAATTATTAGATTTTTGGATTTGTGAATTTGATAATTAAATTGTAGGAATTAATAAAGGATTTATTAAGAAGGATGAACCTAATTAATTAATTATATAATTAATTAATTTGAATGATTGGGATAATGAAATTGTGATTTTGGATAAATAATTATCGAATTAATTATTCCATGATAAATATTGTTGAGATTGAATAATTAATTAGAGAATTAATTATTCTTGTGTTGAAGTTATTGAATGGGGACAATTAATTTTGGAATTAATTATTATATTTTTCTAATGAAAACTAAATTAATTGACATGTAATAATTAATTAATTAATTAATTGTGGTGATTTATTTAATGTAGATTGACTAATTAACTAAGGAATTAATTTGGGTTATCAAATTATTTAGTTTGGGAATAATTAATTTTTGAAAAAATTAATTGGAGTAATGTTTTTATTTAATTGCTAAATTAAATAATTACATTGATTTAGATAAATTAATTGTGGAATTAATTAATTTAATTGACAAGGAAAATTAATTGGTGAATTAATTAAAGGGGTTGAGTTTGATTAATTAATTATGAATTAATTAATATAGATGATTTGGGATTAATTAGTTTTGGAATTAATTAATGGATGTAATTTAAGGATTTATGAGTTGGATTAATTATTTGATTAATTAATTAATGGGGATTATTGTGAGTGTTAAATTGAATTAATTATATTAATTAATTTGTAAATTAATTATTTTGGATTTTTGGAATATTTTATTGGAAATATTAAATAATTTTTTTTAATTACTTATGGGACAATGAGATTTTTATGTTGATATGGATAATAAAATTTGCGAAAATTAGTTTGGAAATTAATTATGGGACATTGGATTCATTAAATTAATAATTAATTGGTGAATTAATTATGAGATTTTTGGATATTGATTTAAATAATTAATTGTGAAATTAATTATGTGCCTTTGATGTCATGAATTAAACATGGTATTATTTATTGTATAATTAATTATGTGGTGTTAAAATTCTTTCATTGAAATAATTAATTATTTAATTAACTATGTGATATTGAATTCGTTTCCTTTAGATAATTAATTGTACAATAAATTATGTTATATTGAAATGGTTTCTTTTAAATAATTATTTGTATAATTAATTATGTGATATTGAATTGGTTACCTTGAGATAATTATTTGCAGAAATAATTATGTGATACTAAAATGGATTCTTTGAAATAATTAATTTTATAATTAATTATGTGATATGGAATTGGTTTTCTTAATTGTTAATTATGTGTTTTAGAAATGGATGCATTGAAATAATTAATTGTGGAATTAATTGTTTGATATAGAATTGGTTTCCTAGAGATAATTAATTGTAGAAGAAGTTATGTGATGTTGAGATGGTTCCCTTATAATAATTATTTATAGAATTCATTATGTGATATTTCAATGGTTGATTTGAGATAATTTATTGATTAATTAATTATTTGAGAGAGAATGGAAACATAGTTATTCTAGGAAAAGTAAAAATGGTAGCATGGTTATTATACATGTGAGTAAACAGATGGTAACATGGTCATCCAAATTTTATGATTAAATAAATGGTAACATGGACATTCATTGAGAAATAATGATATTAACATGGTCATCCAAATTTTTTGATTTAATGAATGGTAACATGTCATTCATTGTGAAATATGGCTGGTAAAATGGTCATATAAATTGTGTGATTTAACAAATGGTAACATGGTCATTTGTTATGAATTAAAGTTTTAATAAAAAGTTTACTCCAAGATATGGACTCACATGAGAATATTTAGAACTCTAGAATGAGTCAAATCAGATTCTAAGATATCATATCACCTTCAAATACTTTGAGCTCTAGGACAAGTCGAAGTAGGCATTAAGATATGATATTACTTTGGGAATGTTTTGGGCTCCAGCACAATTTAAAGTTAGTACTGAGGTATGAGTGTCCTCAGAAACCCTAGAGTTAATATAATTAAATAAATAATAATGATAATGTGATAATTGTTTAATTATGTACTGTAATTATTTATTTAAACAACTTTATACAATGTTTGACTGGATTTTCTTAGACACCGTTGGCGGTGGCTTACTGAGTTGTACTCACACCCTACTCAAGATACCTGATCGATACCCAAATATATTACAAGTTTGTAGGATAGGTTAAGGGTAAAGGCCCTGTGTAAGATATTTGAATTGGGTATGGAGCATGTATGAGGTAAACAAATGTGGTTTGGGGCCCACTTTGAAGAATTTTTAGTTTCTTTATTTATTTTTAGTTTTTATATTGATAATTGGAACATACTTTGGCATGGCATGTTTTCATTTGAGTTAAACTGTATATTACCTATTTTGGTAATCTTGTGACATTGGTATTGTTCTAGTTATTTATATGCATCCTCAATTTTTTATTATCTCTGCTGGTATATTAATCTGATAAAAAGAGGGTACATTCTCTACAAGATCGACTTATCAGTCCCTCGATGCTAGTCGTCAACCTCCAAGAATTCATGCTTCAGGTTATGTGACTATCTGGTTGGTTGCACTGTTGTGTGGAACTCAAGCCAAGATGTTACAAAGTGGTATCAGATGCTATTTTTTCTTCTTCTTATTTTTTCTTCATGTTTCGGGAAAGGTGGATATGAGACTAATAAGTGCTAGGGCTTGTTTCTAAGATTGTGCATCGGAGTAGGTACCAATGTATGGGGGAGAACCCAAGTACCCAGGGTGGTATTGTTGTTATTATTGTTTGTTGATGCAGTTGAATATTATTTCAACTTGGGTCATTCACTTTTTTTATGATGTGGTTGTTGTTTTTTATATTTGTTGAGATTGACTCATGGCTCTGAAAGGCAGGATATTTTAGTCATCTTAGTTCATTCTACGAACTCAGGATTAATTTTTGAATATGCTTCATTTTAGTCATGCATGGGAAAATGGGTTCTGGTTATTTTTTTAACATAAAATATTTTCCTTTATTGTAAAATTGAAATACAATTGGTGCCTATCTTGAAATGATGAAATATTTTAAAATTATGAAATATGATAATTAATGGGTGTCTAAATGATAAACTTGTATAATGATAAATTGATTACACTTTTTAACCAGGACCTAGGCTTAGGATGGTTATGGGTAGTGATAGAGCCTTTATTTTGACCGTTTGTTGGGAAAAGAAAGAAAGTCTTGATATGTTTTATTGATACTCCCTCTTTACTATCGATTTAATGTGTTCAAATAATAATTCTTTGTGTTTTTTTTTAGACCTGGATGCAGGTGGTTTGGATAGTGAGAATGACCTAGTTTGAGAACATGGTTGTGATTAGTGTGAGGGACCATTTGGTTTTCGATCATTTTGGTGAGAAGTTGGTGGGTATAGAGCCCACGACTTTTGATAGGTTAAGGTGTTTCCAAAATAAGAGGTAAGATTGGTGATGGAGGATTGGTGGTGGTATTCCTTGACAACGTTTTAGTGTACCTTTTATTAGTGATGATAATGTCCCCTACCATGACATCATCGCCGGTACACTGGGAATAATCTGGCCTTAAGCCTAGATAACTAAATGTTTTTTGGCAGGATATGGTCACCCTTTGAGGATATTCTTATGTAGTGGTATATATATGGAGTTGGATATGAGAGGTACACCATTGATAGTTTACGGATGACGTTATCAAGAGGTACTAAAGGTTGATGAATATTGTTGGTCATGGGCCATGGTGGTTGAGTTATTTAAAAATACGATGTTAACGACACTCCAAAGGTGGGGAGAGATGTGTCGGTAGATGGTGCATGGATATCGACTATGGATTAAATGTGGTGGCATCATAATTCCAATAAGAAACCTGTAAGGTGAATGTTTAAATTTCATTGATAAATCCTAGGTTGGGGTTGGATGTACGGTATGTATGTTCTTTCCAAGAAGTTTATGATGGAAAGTATAACCCCAAATGTTTAATAGGGAAACACATTAGGTGTGTTGTGGACTTTGATATTAGGACTAATGAGTCTGTTGATAAGCATCGGAGACGTGTATTGGATCGTAGTGGTATGGTTTTGTGGAGGAATATTATAGTGTTAGTTTATGTAATATGGAAACATGGATGTGTTTATAAACAAACAAGGTATAAATAATTGGATAAGAAGGTTCAATGGCATGAACTTTTTTTGGCTCAGAATATTAAAGAATATTAAGAGTACAACATTAAGAAGAGGTATTATATGGTGTGTATATTGTAAAAACTCAAATTATCTTAGAGGTTTATGGGAGTACAACGTGAAGAAGATGTGTTATAAGGTTGTTATATTGTATCAAAACAACTTTTCTTAGAGGTTCTTGGGAGTACATCTTGAGGATGAGGTGTTATAAGGTGGGTAGATTGTAAGAATTTGACTTTTCTTAAAGTTGATTGGGAGTATAGCACAAGGATGAGATGTTATAAAGTGGGGATATTGTAAGGTCCCGAACCATTTTGGAATATATTTCATACTATTTTAAAGGTATTATATTGCTTTGCTTTGAGTTTACCATGTTTGGTTCTTAACATGGGATCATTTGGGGGGAAATTGGAGAGTATTGGCAAGAGGATAGGGGTTGCACAATTTGCACATAGTTTGTACAGGGTTAAACAAAGTGTGCATCCCAGTCGCATGGTCTGCATAGGGTTTAAAAAAGAGTGCATCCTAAGTATTCAAGGGTCACACAATTTATGTAGGGTTATTACTAACCATGTGACTTAACCTAGAAAATTATTCCCCGAAAATTAAATATTACAAAAATTGTTTTTAAATTCCCCTAAACCCCCATATTTACCCAAAATTGACCCTAGCTCAACCAAAATCAAATTATATAAATTTTTTAGGCTCTCTGAGGGTTTACAAAGTCTATTGACCTCTATTCTTGGATATTCGAATCTCAGTTCTTGGATTTGTATCTCTCTAGGAATGTGGTTTATTCCCTATTAATTTCCTATCTCTGTTCTATTATTCTCTCATTATTTTAGAGGATTTTAATCCTCTAATTTTTTTATCTAGATCTAGATTTTTTGAATCTATGTCTCATCATTTTGGATCAATATCTATATATATTTAATCTAGATCTAGTATTTTTATCTATATCTAGAATTAAGAGATCTTATTTTGCCTAACTCAATATTCTAGTAATTGAATCAATATCTCATTCTTTATCTCATTCTTAACCGTTCCTTCTAGAATTTGGGATTTGTATTGGGATATATTAAAACAACAATTGGAATAATTGAATAATGATATCGCGCTATGTGGTTGTTCTACTAAAATTGAGGATATCCTTTGGTGAGTGTTCTTCATCACTGTTCTTAAGGTACGAGGTCTAAAATTAAAATCTCATAGTCATGAATTTTAATTACATATATTCATGTTGTGTAATTTCTATATCTATTTTGAAATTGGATTTCAAAATAGGATTAATTATTTTGTTGAATTAATTAATGAATGAATTTTCAAATTGTGAGATTGAGGGATTTTTGAAAGAGATTATTAATTGGAGGATTAACAATGAGATTTTGGGATTTTTGAATTTGATAATTAAATTATGGGAATTAATTAAGGATTTACTAAGATGGTTTAACTTAAATAATTATATGTAAAAATAATTAATGGGAATGTTTGGGATTATAAAATTTTTATTTAGGACAAATAATTGTCGAAATAATTATTCCAAGATAGAGATTGTTGCGATGGAATAATTAATAAGTGAACTAATTATTGTTTTATTGATGTTGTTGAATATAGATAATTAATTTTAAAATTAATTATTATAGTTTCTTAATGATAATTAAATTTATTGACATAGAATAATTAAATAATAAATAAATTTAGTGGTTGATTTAATGGAGATAGAAAAATTAATTGAGGAATTAACTAGGGTTATTTAATTGTTTAATTTGGGAATAATTAATTGTTGAGTTAATTAATGGGAGTAATTTTGTTATTTAATTATTTAATTAAATAATTAGATCGAGTTATATTAATTAATTGTGGAATTAATTAATGGAATTAACATATAAAATTAATTAGTGAATTAATTGAAGTGTTTGAGTTAGATTAATTAATTATGGAATTAATTAATGGAGTTGATTTTGGAATACATAATTGGTGATAACATTAATGGATGTAATGTTTTGATTTATGAGTTGGATTAATTAATTTTATAATTTATTAATAGGGATTTTTTTGATGGTGCAATTGAATTAATTAGATTAACAAACTGGGAAATTAGTTAATGTGGATTTTTGGGATATTGTGATGATAATATTGAATAATTAATTATTGAATTAATTATAGTATAATGAGATTTTTAAGTTTATATGAATGATATAATTTGAGATAATTAATTTTGAATTAATTATGGGACATTAATGTCAATAAATTAATTATTGATAGGTGAATTAATTATGAGATTTTAGGATATTGATTTATATAATTAATTGTGAAATTAAATATGAAACTTTGATTTCATGAATTGAACTTGAAATAATTAAATTTATAATTAATTATATGGTGTTGAAATGGTTTCATTGAAATAATTAATTGTATAATTAATTATGTGATATTGAATTGGTTTCCTTGAGATAATTAATTATATAATTTATTATGTGATGTTGAAATGGTTTCATTGAAATAATTAATTTTAGGATTAATTATGTGATATTGAATTGGTTGCCTTGAGATAATTAATTGAAGAATTAATTATGTGATGTTGAGATGGTTTTTTTGAAATAATTAATAGAAGAATTAATTATGTTATATTGAATTGTTTTCCTTGAGATAATTAATTGTTAAAAATGGGGTTTTGAAATGGTTTCTTTGAAATAATTAAATATATAGTTAATTATATGATATTTAATTGGTTTCCTTTAGATAATTAAGTATATAATTAATTATGTGATGTTGATATGGTTTCCTTATGATAACAAATTGAATAATCAATTGTGTGATAATGAAATGCTTGGTTTGAGATAGTTAATTGATGAATTAATTATTTTACTAAATAATGGTAACAATTCCATTATTGGAAAAGTATAAATAGAAACATGGTCATTATACATGAGGGTAAAAGGATAGTAATATTTTCATCCAAATTGTGTGATTAAATTAATGGTACCATGGTTATTCATTTGGAAATAAGGATGGTAACATGGTCATACATATTTTGTGATTTAAATGAATGGTAACTAGGTCATTAATTGTGTAATAATGATGGTAATATGGTCATAAAAATTTTGTTAATTAATAAATTGAAACATGATCATTCATTGTGAATTAATGTTTTGATAAAAAGAATACTTCAAGAGATGGACTCACATGAGAATAATTCAAACTCTATCATGAGTCAAATTTGGTGTTGATATATCATATTACCTTTGAATACATAGACCTCCATCATGATTTGAAAAAGTTATTAGGATATTATATTACCAAGGGAACACTTTGGGATCCGGAATGATACAAAGTTAGCATTGAGGTATGGGTGTCCTTGAGGATCGTATAGTTAATATAATTAAATAAATATTAAATGATAATGTTATAACAATTTATTTATGAATTGTAATTATTTATTTATACAACTTCATAAATTGTTTGACTGAATTGTTTTAGAATTCATTGGTGATGGCCTGCTAATTTGTACTCACACCCTACTCAGGCTACCTTGTCAGTACCTAAATATATTACATGTTTATCGGGAAAATTAAGGGGAAATACCCTATATTAGATACTTTAATTGGGGGTAGATCATGGATAAGGGAACTAAATGTGGTTCAGGACCCGCATAGAGTAGTTTTTAGTGGCATCATTTATTTTATGTTTTTCATATTGACACTTGGAAAGTACATTGGAAAATGTTTCCATTTCAGTTAAATATTATATTACATGTCTATTAATCTTGTGAAATTTCTATTTTTCTAGTTATTTATATAATTATTTTATTTTCTTATTCTAAATGGTGTATTACTCTGATAAAAATAGGGTATAGTCTCTCCAAGATCTACTTACTAGACCATCACTGCTATTTGGTAGCCTCTCTCATATGGGGTGACACGATTGAGGTAATCTGACCGACCGGTTGGGGAAACCATTTCATGGCACACAGGTCGGTATGTTACATGTATCCCCTAATAACACCAATGTATAACCTGAGGTTTAGGTGTGCGATGGTGATAGATTCTTGGGTTGACTCAGCTAACATCACCTAAGCGGTAATATCCACTAACATAGACATATCATGTATGTGATTTAATTCAAGATTCACTTATTGATTCCTTGCATGGTCATGGTCATGGGAAAACCCCAGTGATACTACCTCCCTCCCATGTTCTAACAAATGGGATTTGTATGGAATGACTCTACTGTTTGTGGCCATCACCTATCCTTTCTGTATTAATTATACTTTTTCATTTCTACTAATAAAAATTAATCATATCATTAAAATTATTTCCAATAGTATAGTTTCCAAAATTCATTTTAACCAATGGTCATGTTTGACTAATGATCATATAATGGTCGAATCCGAAAAGTCACATTTACCTTTATTTTACATAAATACCACCCCATTATTAAAGAGACATGGTTTTGTTATGTAAAATAAAATGACAAATATTTTTAGCAATAAAAATTTTATTTAAAATGTTTGTGTCATTATATTATCCATCTCCCATAATATCTTAGACACGTTCACTAGTTTTGGTTTTTTTAACATGTGATATGTGAAATTGAACTTATTAGTTAGTATAACCCACTTGGAAGTAAACCATCCCTTATAAAATGAATCCCATAGGACTAATTTAAAAACTCAAGGTATGGAATTAAGGTAAGGGAAGTCAGATCTCATGTGGTCACTTTACTCTTGTTGATGGATTTTATATTTCACACACACACCCAATGCCAAAATATCTTAGGAAACTTCTAGTTAGATACCAATTTCTCATTTTAATACAGTTTATATGAATTATAGAATTATTTTACAAGTTTCCTCTCATAGGTGTCACTTTTTAACATCAAAAACAAACCTTGATTGATTTAAAAAATCAAGAGAAATAATTTCCTAATTAATATACACCTACATTTAATCCTTTCACACTCTATTACATCAGTTCAATCAATGAGTTTTATTAATTGTGGGAATGTTTGTCTTCTAGGGCCTGATAGAAAGAAATATGAAATATGATTAATCGAACACAACACATATGTACACTCACTACACCCCCCCCCCCCCACACACACACACACACTTGGTCCTAACATTATAAACAATATATATAAAGGATAGTAAATGAATTTAAGTTAATATAATGAAATTCAGAATAAAATGAAGGGAATAGTATAATATTCACCTCCTATGAAGATATTTTCATGGAATGTGTTTTCTATCCTCTTGGATTTTTTTCACCTAATTTCATCCAAAGAAATCAATAAAATGCTCAGATTAGTGAAATGATAGTTATTTAAAACGAAATTAAATAGAAGAAATTAAAAACTCCATATTTTGTTGGGTTGCATCCCAACCATCACTTGGGTTTTAAGCTCTTGAGCAGGGATTTTTATAACATATACTAGGTGAGTGTGGATTCTTAAATAAGAACCACTATAAGTGGGTTACTCCTTGGATTATTGGTATTAAATTTGTTTCATTATTCTCTCATGGATTTATCACAGTAACCCTTCTATCAATACCTATAACTGCCCAATGAAGATCCCCATGTCCAATGTAATGTAAAAAAATATGTATCTTATATTGTTCATGTGAGTTTATTTTCATTCAATAATATAACAAATAAAGTCTCAAAATTATATAATTACATCATCTTTACTGTAAAAATCCATAAAATACAGCCCATAAATCTAGAAGTCTAGTGTCTTTGGGAGATTTGAAACATAAATCAACAATATAATCATTGGAAATATCATAATATTTTTTATATTAATAATTTTCTACTAATTCTAACTGAACTTATATTATAGAATATAGTACCTTGGGTAAATACTTAAAGTAAAAGTTTGATAAATAAATTCTAGTAAGGTAATAATCTGAGTAAATAATGATAGATAAGTAATGAATACATTTTACGAGGCATATAATGAAAATATAAAGAGTTAGATAATAATAATGGAAAAATAGAATAATGGAAATAATATAATTATATAATTTCATCATATATATGTGGTTAAAACATAAAACATGACATCATAACATAATACTAGGCTCACTACCAAGGCAACATAATACTGTGTTCTTGGATAACTACCCTTGCATCACACAAGATATCTAATGTGATGAAAACATAACCTAATTCATTGGAGGGATATATAATTATAGTTCCACCTATCAAATTATAATATGTACATATATATGAGTAACAACTCATGATTTTAGAAAAGAAAACTGTATTATATAGTGTATAATATATGCAATGTTGAGCTTGAACAGACCATGAAATATTATTATTTAAATATGAACATTATAACCTAGCCCTTAAATTTTATGGTATGAATATTAATATCCGCATTATGAAATATATATAAAAATTCCCTAATTAATATAAATTTATTGATATATTAATACTAAATAATCAATCAACTTTTAGTAAAGTAATTTTATTCTTCAAAAATATGTTTTCTTTAAAAATCATTTTTCTATTATTTTTGTGAGAAAATAATATAATTAAATTTATAGAACTTTTAGAAAATTTATTTGATAAAATTAAATTATTTTTTGAAATTATAACATACAAAATAACTTATGGAGATATTTTTGTATGTTTTATAAAATATTGATTTTTCAGTGAATAGTGAATATACTGATTTTTCAAATGTGTTCATTTATTTCAAACAATTAAGTAATTTAAATTTCACATTATTATTTAAGAATTATTTAAAGTAAAATAATTATTATTTATTTATATTTAATCCAATAAGTTTCATTTTATCCATATTTATATTATATTTTAGTATAAGTTGTTTTTTGGCTAAAAATGCATTTTTTTAAAACTGTTTTGAAGGGCATAATGTTTATACATTTTAATTATATTAATACTTCATAATGATAAATTATTTAAATGAGATTTTTATATTATATATATATATCTATCTATTAAAATTCATATAATGATAATTTATATTCCTAGAGTTGATATAAAATAAATTTATTCTTGAAAAAACATTTCTTGAAAACCAACTATTTCATCATGCCCCTGGGTTTAATTTTAAATTAAATTATGTAAATTAAATGAATATAATTTATTAAAATGTATGAAATATTTTGGAATCATAATAATTTATATTATAAAATAATTTCAACTTAATGTTTTTTTATAATGTATAGTACAAACAATAAAAATATTTTATCACAGTTAAGGTTAACAGAGGTTAAACTTGTTTAAAACGATCACGGATAAAATTAATTTAAATTTTTCTAAAATATATTCTATAGATATATTCTACCTTAAATAATATAATAATCAATAATAGATAATTTTGGGTCCTTTTGGCACTTGTAAAATGATCCTATACCTTTTTATTTTCATAATATTCAAAGTGTGTTCTCTCCCCCACTGTCAAAAGGCCACCCACTCTCCTCTCCTCTTCACCTAATTAAAGACTTTTTAGGCCAATAAATGCACAAATAACTTTTTTTATTACATACCCTCATCCTATATTCATTGGTTTTATTATTAATTCAATATATGCAATATTAAAAAATAATCCTAAAGAGGTGGTCTGAAGAAGAAGTGTCGTTCTTAAGCGAGCATTTTTTTGGTTTCATCTTCCACCTTAATAAAATATTATTTAACTATGATGATATAATAGGATACTTATATATCATATAATATGATTTTATAATGTAAATTTTATAACATATATATATATCTCCTCTTCTATCAAATGGGAAATGAAACCATCATTCGTGTGTACAATGGACTACCGCCTCATGAACCGATGTAATTCGTTTTCCATCATTGCCTTTTCTGGATGGTTTTACTGATGGATTTAATGTATATATATTATATTAATGACATATTTATAATTATTAAAATATAATATATAATTTAATTTATTACATTTTCACTCACTAAAAAATGATAAAGTAGTTTGTGAGTACGTGTGGACTACCGCCTCCATAAAGAGATGCAATTATTTTTTCATCACTACATCACATTGATGATATATATAAGTGTATTTAAAAAATAATAGGTTATTTATTATATTATGATATTTATTTAAAGATAAAATAATACTTATCTTCCTTCCACAATGATCGTTGAAAATGGATAAGTTACTCATGCGTACATACGACCTATCATCTCTATGATTTTAGCGTAGTTCATTTTTCATAAATATATTACATAATTATTTTTAAAAGAAATATTTATGTATAAATATTATAAATATTTCATTATTGTTATTCTGCGTGTTATATATTCATGAATTCTTTAACCATAATCAACCTATCAAATTCATTTTTGAAGTATAAGTTAAATACCCTCAAAACATTCAAAGTGAACATAAATGATTAACTAATTTTGTATAGCATGGTAAAAGATAAAATAAAAGAAATAATAAACTAGAAAAATCTTAAAAAATTAAATAATTAACATAATTTTATTATTCTTTAAGATAAATAATATATGATATGATTTTGGCTCATGTTAACAGACACTTTAACTTAAAGCCTTGTTTTAAAAGTTTTGAATATTTATTTTCTAAATCTATATCTTCCATGTCCATGTTGTTATAAAATTTTCAATAAATTTATTATTTATTCCTCAATGGATGATTAATGTTTTTACTATATTTCACTTAATTTACAATGCTATTATAAAAAGTTCGTTTTTATGGTTTTATGTAAGGGACCTTATTTATAAAATCCACTTTTTAATATTTATTTTCAAAATATTTTTCTTCTATGTACTTATTTTCAAAATTATTTTATGAATGTAATTGTATTGACATAAAACAATTATAAATTATAATTTATTCTTATTTTATCTTATTTTGATGTTTTTAAAAATGGAATCCTTTCATAAAATGTTAAATTTATTTAGAAAAGGCAAAAGGAATATTTTATTTCAACATATGCGTTAACAATGAATTTCCTCATCATCGTAACCATTATTAGAAATTTTGATTCCTTTATAAGCCTTAATTTTTTATTCAAATATAATACCTCTTTCTATTTTTTAGAGTATTTTGGTATTGAATTTTTTCCTAAAATAGAAGGGTATTTTGATATTCTAAATATATTTATATTCAGGTTTAAAATACCCTTTCAAGCATTTTAAAATGAAATGGTTCAAGATAAAAATGTTTTATTCATGATATGGTCTTTAGATATTGGTTATGAAAATTAGTGAGCCCAATATTGATTATAAAATGGTTTGAATCTATCATAGCACAATATATAATGGGTTGATTCCCATTACAGTTGAAGATATGACAGGTTAATTCACATTATAGCTCAAGATAAGACGGGTTGAGAGCCATTATAGATAAATATATGATTTTTTGATCTCCATTAAGCTTAATATATAATGGGTGAGCCCCATTATATATCTCCAATGCATTGGGTAATGATTATGTTCTTTAGATAATTATATTATAACTCATTTGTATATTTATTCCAATTTATAAGGGTTCAATGAAGATAATGTCCCAAGGAACCTACATTAATTTAATATACATTATAATTAGTTTTAATCAAAATAGTTTTTTTCAAAAAGGTAGGATTAATGATCACTTAAAAATAAATATAATTCCACGTATAAGTAAAAAGGTATGTTTTGAAGAAAAACAATTTCATGGGTTTTCATGTTTTTCACTAGACTAGCGGACTTCATCTTTTAATGTCCCTTATTGTTATTTTTGTCATCATCATACATTTTTTAAGTGTTTTTCATTGTAATTAATAATTTATAATGTAAAAGTTTAACTCAAGTTGAATGTCATGAAAATATTTCAAAAAAAAAGAAACATGTTTTATTTTAAAAGTTTATATTTTTGGAAAAATGGAAACTGAGTAGAAGTTTCCACCTTGTAATTTATGGGTTTGTTATGTAAGAGTTATGAAAAAAAACATTAAAACTATAAAACTAAAATATATTTTGTAAAATAAAGTTAATTATAGTCTAAATTCATTGGAATATGTAATGTTTAAAGTTGTGTCCTTATAGTTTAGTATGAGAGAAAATGTTTAGATAACTTTACATATTAAGATTTTATTTTAACTTAAGTTAAAAACCATATATATCCAAAAAGGATAGTATTATAAGGAACATTATAGTATTTTTGGATAAATAGAAATATTATATTATGGGATGGAATGGTTAAGAATACCTACTATTTAACATCCATATAATATGGTTTATTATGATTTATTTTATATACTCACACAAACCCTTTTTCTTTTAGAAAATTGTTAGATCTAGTGGGAAAAAATTAATAATGGATGTTAAGGGAACTAGGGTGGTTCTTAAAATAATAAACTAAATGGAATGAGGTCTATAGTGGAAACTACTGTGGTTTTTCTTAGCCATCTATCATTATTTATGATTATAAATAAGAAACTATTTGAGTTTTATAATTCACCAAATAAGAGATAAATGAATATCTGTGGAAGTTTAGGTGATAATCATAAAATAAAAAAAATCAATGACCTATGTGTCAAGAATGTGTGAATAATAACCCAGGAAAATTTCTTAAGAGAATGGGATAATGTTTTTATGTGGTAAAGGATGAAATAAAAAAATAATATACCAAGGAAAAAGGGAAACATTTATTTAATTCCATTAAGGGGAAAGAATTATTCCCAATGTATCAATTGAATTTTTTGGATGTAGTAAGTATGGGAATTATGAAAATTGATGTCCTAGGGGTAAATCTTAAGAACATGATCAGTATGACTGTGCAAATAAATGTCTAGAAATGCCTGAATACATTATAGCTATCGAAGAGGGAACTGTAAATGACTGGTCGATTTAAGGATGGTCGTATGTTTAAATGAAATAATACAATTTGGAAATTTTTTGTAATGGGAGTACTTTTGGATTCATTTATTATGTTTTGAAGGATTTTAAAAAAAATTAATCCTAAGATTAACATGTGAAAATGTTATTTAAGGAAGAATTCTATTTTCATTTTTTGGAAATAAGTTTAATGGTTTTGATAACCTTTTTAGATTATATGATAATTGATGATTAATACTATTTTTTAGGACGTTGATCATATTTATAGGAATGTTATAAGAATTATATTAGTACCATTTTAGAAAAATTACAACTTATCACATTCATAAAGGTCATGGGGCTTGAACCTACAACCAAATGGTGAAATGCGTGCAGTGCCTACCACTGGCCTATGTGATTCCTAGTTAGTATAAATTCATATTTTTTTTACTTAAATGGTTTTAAATATAATTATTAATTTTATTTAGAACATATGTTTTATCATATAGGTAACCATAGGATTGAAAATTGATTTGGTGATTAGGTGATTAATGTAATTTCAGAAGAAGTTCATGATTTTGGGAAAGTTATATAATTAAGGTAGATAAAACATTATAGGATTACATTTGAGGAATAAAATTTGAATTATATTTTTGAAGAATATATAATTTTAAAATTGTATTTGTGGGGATGAAATTTATTTATGGAAATGATTAGTATATCTTGGAGAGTATATGATTTTGGAATATATATATTTTGAAATGAGACTTCCAAAGTGATTGGTTTTATTTATAGATAAATGTTAAATCAATATCGAAAGAATATGTGATAAATCCCTTATAATTTTTGGGTATCAATCTTAGGAGGTAATTTTTTTGAAAATTGTAAAGATATTTATTTATAGAATTATTTAGTTTGAACTTTGGGTATTACTGTTGAATTTAGAATATTGATGATATGAACGTTTATTCATTTTGGGAAATATCTTGCCTTATTCTAATTTTATTGGTTTTAGTTAACGTATAAATTTAGTAGAAATATATTTTTCTGCTACTGTAGATTATTTGATCTGTTGTGAGTTGATATTAGAGCTTTAGATCTAAAAAATCATCTGGAATACTCATTTTTTAGAGAAGAAGATGATATTATAGTGGAATTTTATTAAGGGTTGATATTAAACTTTTCAAGTAAGTATATTTCCTTATATTATTAGTCTATATGGTAACAAATCCTCAAATATAAGAAAAGGAATTTGAAACAAAAAAATCTTATTACCATCATTTCTGATGAAATATATATACTTTTCCACACATATTTGGTTTAGGGTTTTGTGGTTGTTCACTTTCTCGTGATCATTTAATGTCTTGCGATCAATGATATCATCCACTATCCACCATTATTTTGTAATTATTCCTTTATCCATGTCTACATTTTCACTTACCACAAAATTTATCCTACTTATAAATCTAGTTTTGTGTTATTTTAGGTGACCTTCATATTTTATTTTATCTCTTGTTAAGAGAAAGTTTTATTAACCCTTTTTTGATGTGGGGTTTCAAGAAATGTATTTGGAAATATAAGCCATCTTATTAATAAAATAAATTTCTAATTTCAAGGATGAAATCTATTAAAGAGGGAATGTAAAACCATGATATTTTAGAAAAGAGGACTATGTTAGATAGCATACAAGATACGCAACATCGAACTTATTCAAACAATGAAATATTATTATTTAGAAATGGATATTATAATATAGTGGTTAAATTGGTGGGTATGAATAGTATTAACTATATTATGAAATATATATATATATATAAATTTAATACATAGAAAATTATTAATAAAATAGGTTTCATAACGAAATTTAAAATAATCAATAAACTTTTAGAAAAGTAATTTTATTCTTCAGAAACATGTTTTCTACCAAAATTTTTTTTATTGATTTTTGTGAGAAAATATTATAATTAAATTTATAAAAAAATTTAAAAATTAATTTTATAAAATTAACATAATTTTTAAAATCATCATATAAAAATTAACTTACGGAGAAATTTAAGGATTTTTAGATAATATTTATTTTTTAATTTAATAGTAAAAAAATATTGATTTCTCTAATAGTCATTTACTTTCAATAAATTAAGTGATTTCAAATTACCATTATTCTTTGAATTTTATTACAAGTAACATAGTTACTATTTATTAATATTTAATCAAATAAATTTTTTTTGAATAATATTTATACGTTATTTTAGTATAAGTTTATTCTTGGGCTTAAAAGCACATTTTTTTCAAAACTTTTTTAAAGTGCATAATTTTTCACCATTTTAATTAATGAAAACAAAATCTATTGAGTAATTATTTAATTGAAATTTATAGATTATATATCTATAAATATTAATTGAAATATATATAATTATAATTACAAGTCATTGAGTAAATATAAAATAATCTCATGCTTGAAAAATATATTTCTTGAAAAACTTATTTTTCATCACATATGTGAGTTTGATTTTAAATTAAATTCTGCCACTTATATGAATTTAATTTTGTTAAATTTCTTTCATATTTTTTATTTTATGGTCCTGAAAACATCGCGAAAGGGAAGTAAATACTACCATAAGCACTTTTAATAAGGAAGAAAATATTCCCACAAGTACAGCAATGCTAATGAATGCAAATTGGATTGAAAATTTGAGAGTAAATGTGAAGAAATCAAATTATACAAAGGGTTTTCTGCTGGCCACGTACCATCATCTTGATAGGTTCACGAGGCACATAAACTGGGAACCATAAATATGCGTAAAAACCCATGAGGCACTAGCCCGTGGTGCGATGGCCAGTGAGCCTAGGATGTCACAAACCGTGTAATTGGAAGAATCAAATGGAGAAATGCCACTGCATAACATCTAGTGAACTAAGCTGTCCATGGGTGAAGAAATCTAGTGAGTTCCACAAACCAAATCTCACGAACCATAGCCTCTAAAAACCTTGGTTGACAGACTCTTCTACTGGCTGAGCTATATCATCATGGCCTTCGGAAAATGGTCTCACATGCCCATAGATATGATTTCTCCAATGCCCTATAAAAGGGTCACAAGAGGAACAGAAAGAAAGGGAGAGAAAACTAGATAAGACCAGAGGATAAATAAGAGGATAGTCAAATTGAGAAGATGAAATTATGAATTTTTATATTTTGGAAACATACAAAGAAGACATTGACTTTGGTCTCGAATCATCGATGATGTGCGAACCACGAACCTCATCCTCTCTAGGTATAAACATCCCTATACCATAAAAATAAGGAACTTAATAAAAATGGTAAACTACGAATAAAAATAGATAAACCGTGAACCATAAATACCTTGTGGATGAACTTCCCACTAACCAAAAACTCTTAAACCATTATTCAATATGGTGCTCTGCATAGCGCATTGCTAGACAGACTATATCCTATGTCGTGTAATACATCTGTATGTAGATAGAACCTATGGTTTCATGGGCTACCTCATCGCAGACCACTTCCAGGGCCCCATACCATTTTGTTATGAAGAACACATTTTAATCCATATACTACTTCTTTATGTGTATTACCCCTCTACCCACATGGTAGTACACTATATGGGGATGCCCCCATCCCATGTGAGAAAATAGTAGATGGGATAGGGTGTCTTTGGGTGTCCTTTCTCCTAGATCAAATTATACCCCTACATTATCGTCCAGTCCTACATATCTCCTCCATGAACCAGTCCACTAGAATTGGGATAAATCCTCTTCCAAAGCCACCAGACTAGTATGATCATATAAACTGGTGCACGAGTGTGCCTTTCTAAATTTATATACAAATTTAAGCAGAGTAAAGAAGGTTTTTCCAACAATGGTTTGGACCCCCTCAATTTCTTTAAGTCTGTATTCCCAAGGTAACCCGGGATCAGACCTTGGGATGTCAATGTCATTCACCATGTTCTAGGTATTAGGGGTAATCACGTGCCTTTCTATTTGATGATTACCTATTACAAGTGAGAAGATCACTATTTCCTCCCCTTGGGTAGGAATCACAATCCTCCCCATTCCCAGAACTAGCATCGGGGTACTCCCACTGAGGTAAGCCCTTATCCTTCAGAGAGCTAGACCACATGAATTTCATTGTCATTCTACATTGAAAGGTTCGTTCCTTTGTGCCCTCACCAACAGTCTGCTCAATATGGGACCATGTGATGGAATTATCACACCCAAATCTTTTTCCTTCTCCCATTGGGCTCATAGGAATGACCTCCTCGACCATCATCGTCCTCTTTTTCCATTAGTGGAGATGAGAATGGGTTCCCTTGTTAAATATTTCACATCCTCTTGTATCTCACGCCGAGCATGTCTTATGTGGGAATAGAGGTTTTTGTTGATAGAAAATTGGAAAAATGCATTAATGAACTCTGAGAACACTGATTCCCACCATAATTAGGTTACGTAGGATGCCTACTTAAGGCCTGAGCTCAAAGAGGTACCCTTTTTCAAAGGTTTCTCTACTAAGGTGTCCCCAACAAAGGGAATACTATTTAATAACAAGTCTCGATTGGATTATCTCTAATGGAAACCTCCCATGTGTAAGCCCCAATCAAGTCACCACCCATAAACGAACTTTGAGAACTCTGATTCCCTCTCTAACCAGAATATGTAGGAGGGTTGTCCAGGACATGAGGTCAAAAAATGTTCCCCTCATAAGGCAGTCCTGATAAAATGTTCCCCCAAATTCAAAAGGGATCCCTTCTAGATATAAGTCTTGATAATAGAACTACATTTATTATGACTCCTCATTTGACCAGGATATGTAGAAAGCCTCTCTGAGGTCAAAATCTGACCCTCAAATCAACCCTAATTTACTTTGGGCTATATCCTCAGTAAGTTCATGTTCACCCAGAAGATCATATATTTCATGGGAACCTTGGTCCACTTTGGTGTAATCCCCACACCAATTCATGACCAAGCATCATTCACCTAGATGTCCTCACTGCATCACATTAAACTACATGGATGGTTCCTCAACACATGACCTTAAAAGGTGATGTGTCCAGTTAAGTGACACTAAACAACATGGGCTTTGATTCCTATCACGAGGATATGTGGGAGTCCAATCTTATGGTTCTGACCCCAATATCAAACCACCTTCTGTTCCTCCTGGATGACGAGAAACTCCATAGTGCCTCATTTTATGTCATAATTAATCATTGGGTCTGTAGCATCAAATCCATAAATATCTATGATGATCCTATAACCCGGGGGTAACCCATGGATACACTCAGAGAGAATGAACTGAGGATTTATAAACATATTAACATGGCTTAAATATATAATATATTTCTATACTATGAAATAATTACCCCCAAAATAGTGGTATTAGCCCAACCTCCTATTATCTCGACTAATGTAATCCTCAATTGTTTTTTTCCAAACCATCCAATAAGCGTATACCTTTTCAATTATGGTCCACGAATCATGGATAGATGGGTTGTTGGATGTTTCTAGCTCCATGAATGAACCCATTGAAGACCATATGAGGAAATAATATCCTAATAGGATAGATTGAACAAATATGTAACCCCATGTAATCACCTGTTGGGACCTTATGATTGTGGCGCCTCCTTCATAATACAAAAAGGATACACTACTCAGTCCCCAGATGTTCAATCCAATTTTCCCTAAGGGATAATGAGGCGAATAGGGTTGAAAAAAATTGTAAACCAAACATAAAATTATCTATAATAATAGAAACATTATTTTTACCCATCGGACCATTTGGTTTTCCCCAAACACTCACCTGGGGTTGAAACAAAAATGGTGAACTTGATGTGAAATTCTCTATAATAACAGACAAACTTTTATCACCTATCAGACCATTTTTTTCCCCAAATGATCACCTTAGGTTTAAATAGTAATTATAATTATTTATATTATATAATAATTTCAACTTATTTTTTGTCATAATTTATAGTGAAAATAGTAAAATATTTTATTACAGTTATGGTTAAAATGGGTCGACCTGTGGTTAAACATAACTGATAAGGGTTTAAATAACCTAAAAAATGTGTCTAAGATCTATTTTATGTCCATATATAGTCCTTATATCATAGAATTATATACAATGGTCCATTTTTAAGACTTTTTTATGTTAAAAATGTTGTTATACCTTTTTCATTTCAAAAAAATTCCAAAGTGTGTCCTCTCCCCTACTTATAAAAGACACCACCTCTCCTCTCCTCTTCACAAATTAAAATCATTTTTCTTTTACAGAGAACTACCCAAATACCTTCCATAATTCCCTTAACACTTTATAGAGTAATTTTCTATCATAAATATAATATATTAAGGCTTTATTCATAATCCTAAAGAGGTTTTCTAAAGAAGAAGTTGCATCCTTAACCAAGCCCTTTTGTTTGGTTTCTTATTCAAACTTCATAAAATATTATTAAAATATTATGATATAATAATTTATGTATATAAAATATACTTAGATTTTATTATTTATATTTCATAACCTAAATCTATCTCCTTTTCCATAAAATGGTAAATGGAATGATCATTTGTGTGTACAGTGGACTACAGCCTAACGAACTCAGGTAATTCATTTTCCAACACCTCTTATAGATGGTTATAATGATAGATATAATGTATATATATTATATAAATTAAAATTTTATAGTTATTAAAATATTATATATAATTTCCATCATTACCTTTCCACTCACTAAAAAATGATAGTGTCGTTCGTGCGTATGTGTAGAGTACAACCTCCATGAAGCGATGTCATTCTTTTTTCATCACCACATCACTTGTATAATATATATGTATATAAAAGTGTATCAATCCAATGCTTATAATATGATGATGTTAATGATGACATGATGGCTAAAGAAATAATATCTCTTTGTGACCTCAATAATGGTGAAAATCCTCCTCCGAAGGATCCTATTCTTAGAGAATCATCGGTGTTTCCTCCTCAAGATTGTATTGGCCACAAGGATATGTTATCGCTATGTGATCCTTTACACCGAGGCCTTTCAGATCATGTGCTGAATGTGGCACCTTCTTCTTCGAACAAAAGCTTTGCGGAAGTGGTTAAATCTGCTAATCAACCGTCATTATCTGATTGGGTATCACCCTCCCCTGGTCAGGTGATCAGAAAAGGAAGGATTGCGCATGAGGTGGACAATAAATATGCAGTGGAATCAAGAGTTAATTTGTGAAAATTCTCAATCTTTTCTCGATTTATCACACCTAAAGGGGAAAGGATGTGGCAGTTCCATGAATTTTTCAAGAAGATATATGTTGAATGGGGCTTTGACAATTGGACGATGACCGTAATGGGAAGGGGATTCTTCCACATTGTCTTCCCCAATGATGAACTCAAAAGAAAAGCCTGGGGAGTTGGATCCATTTCCCTCAAGCTAGGAATCACATAGAATACCGGATTGGGATCGAAATTTTGATCCCTTTAATGAATCTAACACTCTTGTTCATGTATGGGTTCGAATCTACAAGCTCAACTGGATTTATTGGAACCCCCAAATCCTATGGGATATAGCATCCTCTATTGAGAACCCAATACGAATGGATGGACAAACTGATAACCCAATATTTGGACATTTTTCCCGTGTATTGATTGAGATTTACATGGCTAGCACTTTGGTGGAAGAAGTCCTGCTTACCACCAGCGATGATAGCATTTCAATGGGAATCTTCTACGAAAGAAAGCCAAAATTTTGCAAAGAATGCAATCTCTTTGGTCATTTTCTTGAGGAATACAGGAGGGCATGCATATGCTCTTTCTATAAAGCCAAAGGACATGAGGAATCTAGCTGCAAGAAAAAGAGAATATCCCCATCTTCTGATGCCAATCCTCCCATCTCTGAGGTTTTACAGGATGATTTAATCTCTCTTACTGGAATTGTTGCAATTGAGCAGGCTATGAAAGAGATGGATGCTTCTTACTTTAACACCAATGTTTTGACACAGTATTTGAATTATAACATGGAAAACCTTATTCAGGTTATCCCCAATGATCAGTCTCTGAATGTATCTAGAAATCAAGATGCCTATCTTGGGAATTTACCTCCTCTTGAAGGGATACACTCTGAGGATTTTATGAGTGAGGGATCCAATGTGGTCTCTACTGATGGTCATGAGATTCTCGTTCCCACTCCTGCATCAACTGATAAGCCCACAGTAGTGAACGTGCCTGCTAATCAGTCAGACATCAATGAAGGGTGTACTCTGCAAGTGTCTGAGCTTCCTACTGAAACAGTTGATGAACCTGTTAAATAGATGATCATTAATAAAGGACACAATATGCATGTGTCTAACTCTCAGAACCAGGATGAGAACACTTCTTTTACACAAGTCCCCATAAGTAAATTTGCTAAAATGAAGAATGATAGTGAACCTGATGTGGGAATTGATACTTCGGTTAAAATATTCAGCCCTCTCACTGGAGTGTTTCGGTCAGATGACCAGATGGACAGTGATAATGAAGATGAGAAACCATCTGAATCAGAGGTATTGCATGAAGACAGAAATGGAAATGGGAAGGGAAGAATTAAAAAATATCTCCCTAGGGGTGGGGCTCAAACAAGGGCCATGACTGCCTCAAAGTAATGAAGATCTTATTCTGGAATTGTCAAGGTCTTGGGAATTATCTCACAGTCAAGGCCCATAGACATTTTGTGATCACCAATAAACCTCTCATAATTGGAATTGATGAGCCAATAATGATGTTTTCCAATTGGAAATCCTTTAAATGGGAATCACTTGGATACTCCTTTGGTAATCACAACATTCATGATGGGAATGCTGAGAGTTTATGGGTGCTTAAACATGATTCCATTATTTTACTCTCTAGTACACAAGGGAAGAAAATTGTATCTGTCTTGGTTTGTTTGAATGGGTTTAACTATTCCATTTCTTGTATTTATGCTGATAAATCCTATCTGAAAATGAGATATCTATGGGTTAACATGGTTTTCTTATCATCTCATCTTCCTTCAAACTGGATCATCGCAGGTGATTTTAATACTGTTTTGAGACAATAGGAGAAAACTGGATTCTGTTTTAACAGGATTGCAGCCAAGAATTTCTCTCAATGTATTGACATATGTATTCTCATTGAGATAGATATGGTGGGTGATGAATTTACCTGGGGTAGATATACTCAGAATGGAAGACATGCTAGCAGATTGGATAGATGACTTCTTTAAATTAATTTTAATAACAGCACCCTTACTGCCTCTGGTATTTTTCTTCCCAAAATTCACTCAGATCATAACCCCCTTGTGGTGGATATTTCCTCTAGTGGGCCAAGACTATCACATATTCCCTTTAAATTCAACAATGCATGGCTTGTCATCCAAGGGTGTCGAGAGATAGTCACTACTACCTAGAACCCAGAAACTTCTAGATTTTCATCTCAAATCCTTTCTTCAAAATTGAAAAGAACAAAGTTAAGGCTGATAGGATGGAGCAAAATCAGATTCTCTAAAATGGATGAGGACATTCAAGAGGCCTAAAATCTTCTTCTAAATTGTCAGAATGTCAATCAACTGTGTCATATGCCATCCAGTGATGAAATCCAAGCACTTTCAAAGCTGGATAACCTACTTGAAAGTAAAGAAAATTTGGCCACATCTCTTTATAATATCAGGTGGTTGAATGAAGAGGATAATAATTCAAAGTTCTTCCATAATATTCACAAGGAAAGGAAACTCGGAAGGGGAGTTTCTACTCTGAGTATTAACGGTTCAATCTTCAAAACAGAAGCTGAAATCTCAAATGCAGTTGTCAGTTATTTCTCTGAGCTTTATTCTGAGAATGGAGTGGATAATTCTAGCAGAATTGCTCACAAAATCACGCCATCCATTGATGAACAAACTAATGATAAGCTTGTGGACATTCTGAGTGGAAAGGAGGTAAGGGAAGCTTTGTTCTCCCTTAACATTGATAGTGTTGTTGGGCCGGATGGCTTCACCAACAAATTCTTTATGTTCAAATGGGATTTGGTCCATGATGAGGTTGTGAATGCAATAAGACATTTCTTTATCCCTGCCTCTATGAACTATGGCTCCAATTCCAATTTTATTGCCTTGATTCCTAAGAAGGAAAATCCCTTTGATATTAAGGACTTCAGACCTATTTCTATTGGGAATAAAATTCCTAAAATTATCAGCAAAATCATTTCGAACAGGCTGTATCATGTGGCCAAAAACGTTATCACCCCCAACCAGTTTGGGTTTGTCCATAGAAGAAGCATTCAAACATGCATCTTTACTGCATCTGAATGTATTAATTCTATGAGGAAAAAGGAAAAACCTGGTAGCTTTTCTATGAAAATTGATATCTCTAAAGCCTTTGAAACTATGAAATGGAGTTTTCTCTTCTCCATTTTGAAAATGCATGGGTTCTCTAGAAAATTTATCAATTTTATTCAAGCTATTCTCAAGAGTTCTAAGCTTTCTGTTCTGATTAATGCATCTCCAAGGGGATTTTTTCAGTGCTACAGGGGTTTTCGACAAAGAGATCCTCTTTCTGGTCTTCTTTTTTCTTTGGATTAGGATTATCTATATCACTGTCTTGATAACCTGGTCCAAGGTGGTTTGTATAATAAAATTCAAGTTGAAAGGGATCTTCATTCCCCTTCTCATTTGTTTTATGCTGATGATATCATGTTATTTGGAAGGGCAAATTTTAGAACAGTTAATTCGATCAAAGATATCTTCTCCCACTATGAGGATGTCTCAGGACAGGTTATTAACCCCCTTAAATCCTTTGTTGTCTTTGGAAAAGGAGTGTCTACCAGAAAGAAAAAGGAAACTTTCTAGGTTGCTTGGAGTTAAGAAGGGTTCATTACCTTATAATTATCTTGGTGTACCTCTTTTTTGGGGCAGATTTGAAAGATCTCATCTTCAGCCCATTTTCTCACGTATCACTGATCAAATGGCTAATTGGAAGGGGAAGGCAATGTCCCAAGAAGGAAGAATCTCTCTTGTTAACTCTGTTGTCACATCCATGTTTGTTTATGTTTTTTTGTGTTTACAGATGGCTTAGAAATCTCATCAAGGAGCTTTAGAGGCTTATAAGAAACTTCATATGGACTAGCACCATGTATGAAAAGAAACATGTGGTTGTTTCCTAGAAAGAATGCATCAAACCCATTGATATGGGGGATCTTGGTATTAAGGATCTGGCTCTCTTCAATGATGCCCTAATCATCAAATTTACATGGAATATCAAAACATCCCAGGATAATTCAATGGATTTCATTGGTGCCCAGTTTATATCAAGACTATAGACTGAATATCCTCACTACCTCTCATCCTCAGTTTGGCCTGCTATAAAGTCCTCCTTTAATAGGATTCTTATGTATTCAAAATGGCTGGTTAGTAAGGATTCAACTATGAATGTCTGGAAAACTTCCTGGCTTTCCAGAACTCTCCAGTAGGATGTTATTATTCCCCATAATATAATGCATGTCTAGATTGCCTTGGTGCAGAATTCCAATCCAGAATTTCTGGATCTCATCCCCTCCAATCTGCATTCTGAATTCCTGAATTATAAGTACATGGATCAGGATACTCTCATCTAGTATCATAGTACCAATGGGATCCTCAATACCAGATCTATGTATAATTATTCTTATGTTGAACAATCCCCAGCACCCAGGAGGCTACATGCCTTCAAGACCTGCTTCATTTTACCCACTGATTTTCTGCTTTTATGGAAAATCAGGAGGAAAAGATTACCAGCTCAATCCACTCTTCAAAGGATTTGAATTCATCTTGCCTCGACATTCCCTTTATGTTATGGTGCTATGGAATCCCTTGAAAATATTTTCCTCTCTTTTCCCCTCATTTTCAGGTTATGGAACTACATTCAGTACATGACAGGGTGTTCTTTAAATATCTTCTTGATGGAAGGGATGCTTTGTTCTGCTGTAGATGCTCAATGTAGTGAACAGGTGAGGAATATGACAATGGTTGTTGTTGTAGCCTCTATAGGATTCACTTGGAAGGCCCAAAACACCTATCTCTTTAGTGATATCACTCCCACTCTTTATTCTGGTGTCAAAGCTATTCACAGGGCAGTTTTCATATCTTCCAGGATTCAAACTGGTTCCATGAAAAATGAGTTAAATGACTTTATTGTTCTGATAAATTTTGGTGTTAGTGGTAGACCCAAAAAACCCTTAATGATAAAGTCCATTAGATGGATTCCCCACATCCCCTCCTGGCTAAAAGTTAATGTTGATGGAGCGGCTGTAGGGACACCTGGACCTTCAGGCTGCGGTGGTGTCTTTCGCACCTATTGAGGCTTTGTCAAAGGTTGTTTTTATCATTTCATTGGGCAGGTATCTGCTATTGAAGTTGAATTATGGGCTATTATCAAAGCAATCAGATGTGTTATTCATTTTTTTGGCGTTTTATATGGCTAGAATTTGATTCTATGGTGGCGGTGGATTTAATCAAACAGAGATCCAGTAATATCCCACGGGCTATGCTGCCTTATTTGGTTGAATTCCTTCACCTTCTTGATGATATTATCTTTGATGTGACTCATGTTTATAGGGACTCCAATCAAGTGGTTGATTCTCCATCAAAGTTGGTTGTGGAAGAGTCAAGTTCTGAATAGTATTTTATGGCTCCTAAATGTTGCATGCGCTTCATTGAGGCAGATGCTTGTGGCACGGTGTTTACCAGACTTTGTAAATATGTTTTCTAATGCTTTGTTATTTGCCTATATTTTTTAATAAAATTTTGTAGGAGTGGATCCTTGATGCATCCCTGGGCGTTTTGGTAAGTGTATTAAAAGAAATAATGTTTTACTTATGATTTTATAATCATCATAGAAAGAAAATATAATACATATCTTCTTTCCAAAATGATTGTTGAAAAATGGTAACATTACTCATGACTACATACGGCCTATCATCTCTATGATGGTAATGTATATCATTTTTCATAACCATCTTTCATGATTGGTTTTAAAATTATATTTATGAATAAATATATAAATTATGTCCTGTTTTTTATTTTCAAGATTATGTAATAATTACCTCTTGTATTGTAGTCAAACTACCAAATTCATTATTTATATATAATAAGACTACCATCAAAACTTCCGAAGTGAACTTAGACTATTAACTAATTATGTATATCATTATAAGAGATAAAATAAAAGGAATAATAAACATGAAAAAATTTCTTAAACAAGTAAATAATTAACATATTTTAATTATTCAGGATGATATATAATGTATGATATGATTTGGACTCCACATAAGGGAAACATTAACTTAAAACATTGTTTTAAAAGTTTAAAAGATATATTTTATAAATATTTCTCTTCCATGTCCATGTTCTTCAAAATGATTCCAAAAACAATATTTATCCTTAAATGGGGTTTAAAAGATATTTTTGACCATATTTCGCATTATTAACACTTTTTTTATAAAAATTAATCTATTTTAGATTTTATGTAAGGGACTTTATTTTAAAAAAATTAAAAATTTATTTTCAAAATATTTTTCTTCTATGTCCTTATTTAAAAAGTTATTTTTTTATTGTATTTATATAGAAATAAAAAATTATAAAAGAAATTTTATATAAATTTTACCTACTTTTGAAGGCTTTCAAAAATGAATCTTTTAACATAATTTTATACTTTCTTTATAAAAGAAAAAATATATGTCTTTTTTAATATATATGGTGACAGTGACTTTTCCTGCCATCATAAATATAATAAGAATCTTGTATTTATTTACAATACTTCATTTCTTATTAAAATAATAATATTATTTCCCTTTTAATGGGTATTGTAGTACAGAAAATGTTATTTTAAAGGAAAATGGTATTTTGATATCCAAAGGAGTTTTTAATATCGGTTTAAAATAGTTTTTTATGGGTATTATGGTCAAAAAGTGTTATCGTAAAATGTTTTATTCGTGAAATGGTCATTGTATAGTGTTTATGATAATTTATGGGCCTAATAAATCTTATAATATGGGTTTAGTCCTATTATTGCTCAATATTATAGGGGTTAACCCCTATTATAGCTCATGATATGATGGCTTGAGTCCCATTATAGATCAAGATATGGCAAGACCAGACCCATTCTAGCTCAAGATATGATGGTTTGAGACCAATTATAGCTTATTATATGACATAAGGGCCACATTATAGCTCTCCAATCCATTTATTAATGATTTTTTTCTCTGTAGAATTATATAATAAGTCATTTTTATGGATATTCCAATTTTCAAGGGTTCTATAAAGATGATGTCTCAAGGAACCTACATGTATTTTCTTTTCTTCATAATGAGTTTTTAGGGAAATCATTTGTTATACAAAGTTAATACAAATAATATTTTTAAAAGAAATATAATACCATTTCTATGTAAAAAATTATGTTTTGATGAAATGGTTTTTATAGGTTTTCATTCTTTTCACCAGTCTAATAATTTTATTCATTTTATGTCCCTTATTGAAATTTTTGTGCTCATCCCATGTTTTTTAATTCATAGGTTTTAACGGTTAGTAAAGGAAAATGATAATTAAATTTGAAAGTAATTCTTTTTAAAAAAAAATAAACATGTTTTATTTTAAACAAAATTATATTGTGGGAAAAAAATCTTACTGGGAGAAAATGTACACCTTATAATTTATTGGTTTTACATGTAAGAGTTGTGACCTAATTATTTAATACTCTAGAACAAAACCATATTTGGGAAAATAAATTAAATTCTAGTATAAATTCACCTAAATATTTTATTTTTAAGTAAATTTCTTTATAATATGTGTACCATAAAATGTTAATATATCATAAGTCATAATCATAATAAAACACCATTAAAATATAATGGGTTACATATTATTGTTTTAAAAATTAACCAAATGACCTATCATAAAAACATATAAGAATAGAGTAGATCTAATATTTTTGGATGTTTATAATTGAACATGGAATAATATTTCATGATTATAAAGATGAAATGAAATAAAAATTCCTAATTAAGGGTGGATAAGTTAGTATAGAATTTAAATTAAAATCAATGTTTTAAGAAATGGTTAAATAACCTTTAAAGAATGAGAGAATATGTTGTTCCATATAAAACCTTAAATGAAAAAGAATAGTTTTATATAAAATATTTCATATTTCTAGAAATTATTGATGTTAAAAACTTTAAAATATATTCCCATGAATAGTAATAATGAATAGGAAATCTCCCTTTAAAAGGATTTTCTTTAGAGAGAATATTGAGAAGAGAACTTTAAAAAATTTATAAACCCATAAAATAAAGGGAAAATAACTTGGTATCTTTGTAATAGAAATAAATATACATATATAAAAATAATAATTAAATGATAAAAATAGATTATAAGATAGGTAGAGAGAGGAAACATAACCCAAAATGAAAAAGGATTATTCGGATGTCCTATTACCTCAAGTCCCCACTCTCTTGGTATACGCATCTAATCTATTACATGATCAAATTAAGTTTATAAAAAAATTTATTAAAAAACTTTTTCATATATATATTTTATTTTTTATAAAATATTTATTATCATAAGTAATTCATTTATTATTATTACTTTCTCACATCTACCGCTTGAGCTTATTCGTTCAATTTCAATAAAACAAGTATGTTAATTATGGTAAAAATTATTATTAACTAGTTTTATCAAATCCATAATTGTAGATTTATATAATATTTATCATTCCAATATCACAAAATTTATATAGTTTAATATGTTTTACAAAATGGATTACAATAATGAAAAGTGTTTTAGTATTCTCATTTTAGGTGGTTAAATTTACATTGAAAAATTATTTTTACTATTATTAATGGAATAAATTATTTGCCTTTAAATAATATTAATAAATCCAAAAATATTATTTATATTCATTAAATGAATTTTTAAATCCATATATTTAATAATTTAATGGAAAATGAAACACAAGTTCCATGGAGGCGGTGATCTTTCTATAATATGGGTAATTATTTCATTTTAAAGTTCATGAGTGAGAGAGAGTATGATAATTTATATTACTATTATATAATAAAATTTCATTAAAATTATGATTCTAAATTTATTTTATTATTATGTATTGAAAATATTTATAGTAGTTTTAAGAATAAACAAACTTCAAATAACTTAGTTAAAATAATTACTCTTTCCTTATATATTCTCTTTTAGACTACTCATTAAGCCTTCTAATATTGGTATTTCGGTGAGAATAAAACATATAGGATGAGGAAAATACGGTTTGGGAGGTATTTTGTTTATTTTTTTCAACATAATATGATCAATTTATGAGGATAAGTAGGGTTATGAAAGGGTCCTTTTATAAGTGAGACAGAAGGTATTTTTTATATATTAATTTCATAATATTAAAAGGATTGTATTATTCAATGAAAGTGGATGAAAATTGATATCTATTGAGGATAAGATAACTTAAGTTCATGAAATTCCATATAAACTCATTTATAAATGAGTATTTTTCATGTTTTATCACTTTATCTCTTGATTTAACACATTTACCTCATTTTATCCTTTACCACAGTGACTAGCTTTTACATTGGTAACTTATGATTTTTCCCCAAAAATTGATTGGAATTATTAACTAATTATTTTTATCATAATTAAAAATATTATATCCATTTTAATTAATTCATTTCATAAATATGATAAAAATTACCTTCTATATAAGTATGGATAATATAATAAAAAAATATTTTTATTATTCACAAAAAAAATAAATATTTTGTAAAAATCTCAAAAATTTACCCTAGGATAACTTCAATATTATTAATCCAAAGATAAAATTAATTTTATTAAAATATTTTTAAAAATATTATAATTTTAATTTTTAAACAAAATATGGATTTACTAAAAGTAATAATTTTGATAACACGATCAATCTTCTGAACACTGGAATAATTATTTATGATTTTAAAAAATTATATCATTATCTAAATAAATGTAAATAGTTATTTATAAAACCATTATATGAAAATAAAATTTATTTAAAATTTTCAAAGTTATTATAAAAATATATATTTTTATTAAAACCAAACATGTATGTTTTACCAAAAATACAATCATGCTTTCTTTGTGTCAGATATTTATTTTAGTATATTTTACATTTATATTTAATTATATTGTGACTTATATTTAATCTTTTTTTTCTAAATGTAATATTAAAATATTTTTTATATTATACTATATAACTAAATATGACACATATTAAATCTGATTGAGAATTCCTTATATAAAATTTTGGGCCGTTACATTCTTCTCCCCTTTAGAAATTATTTCCTCAAAGTTTTATTTCACACACTACTATGAAAACAAATTAGGGTACATATATTTTATTATTTCATCAGGTTCTCATGTTGCCTCTTCATACTTATGTTTATGTCAATGTACTTAGACAAGGATAATTGTCTTGTTTCATATATATTTGTCTCTATAATCCAAGATCATCACAAGATAACACTCATAGAATATATCAAGTTCCAACAATAAAACATCTGGGTTTAGTACCTGTGAGGAGTTGGGTATGTACTACCTCAAGAGGGATACATGGAAAACACGGTGAACATTATATATATTCGGTGGAAATTATATTTTATTGGCCACAACTCTGACATGATCAAGAATCAAAAAGGGGAAAATGTATATGAGATATAACATTACCTTCTTCTCAAACCTCAAGAATTTATTCCATAGGGATATATTAAATAAATAAATTATCCAACATCAAATATAAGGTCTCATTAATGATTATCATCAATATCTATTATGTATTCTTCATTCTGCATTTATGTGTTGTTGGATAGCTTTGAATTTCTCTTCCTTTTCTTCAACTAAATCCATTACTAATAGTTTACGTTCTCTAACTTCATTATAACATGATTTTGTTATATATTTTATCCCTAAAGGGATTCATAAGGATACATATAAATGATTTAGTGGAAGAAATATTTCTATGATAACTCTTTCATATGATGATATTGATCCCAACATCTTTTAAAGTCCATGTAGAAATATCTCAACATTCCCTCAAGTATCCAGATAGTTCATTCTGATTAGACATCATTTTGAGGGTGATATTCCATACTAAAGTTCAATTATGTGTTCAATTAATTTTAACTAATTTCCCATAGAAATGATGTTAATCTCAGATCTTGATCATATACAATAGAAATTGGTTTTCCATATACCCTCTCCACTTCTCTAATGTATGTCATTGGATGTTGATAGAGTGAAAAAAATCCTCTCAAATAGTGATAAATTGTAAAATATTTATGAGATGGTCTATTATAACCCTACGGAAACATATCCTTTTTATGTATTTGTAATACCTATGAAAAAATCCATGATGACATTATCCCATTTCTATATAGGTATGGGTAATGGATTCATCAAACCTTTATAATTTTACCTTCAAACCTTCACTTATAATCACATAAATCACATCGATGTATATTCAGTAATCTCATTATTTATATCATTGCATAAGTGGTTATCTCGAAGATCTTGATATGTCTTTGTGATTACTAGGTGAACAAAGAATGTTGATCAATGATCTTAATTAAACAAATCCTTCTTTATCTCATAATATAATGGTATTAATATTCATTTCCTAAATCTCACAACTTATTCTTCTTTGGTGTTTAAATCTATAGCTTTCCCCTTCCTATAGAATCCACTTTATTTTATATCTCTATTTCATCCCTTTGATCTTTCCTAATTTTCTCAAAAATAGATATTTGATTGAGTATTTTGTATGGTAGGATATGGTTCATTCCTTTATGATTCATATTCCCATATATTGTATGTCTGAGAAGATTCAAACCTTCTAAATCTTCATCCTAGATAATGTTTCTGGATCTTTTCTACTTAGAGCATCTACCCATTTATTTTCCTTTCCAGGATGTTAATATATTGAGAAATAATAATGCTTGATTAACTCTAACTATCTTTGGTGGCACCTATTGATATCCTTCTATGTAAATATAAACTTAAAACTCTTATGATCACTATATATGTAACTCTTCTATCTATAGTGATAATGCCTCCAAATCATCAATGTGAAAAATACTATAGCCTACTCAAATTCTTGTATTGGATAATATCTATCATGAATATTACACTCTCATGAGGCATAAGTTATCACCCCATAATTATTAATGAGAACACAACCTATTATTTTATTTAAATCATCACAATAGATCAAAAATCTATCTATATATGTGGGTAGTCTGATTATAGTTATAATGATAAGCCACTTCTTCAACTCCTTGAGGATATCTTCACCTCCATCAACATATAAAATTATTAATCCCCTCCATGTTGTCTCGTTTAGTGGATTTAAAAATCATGAGAATTCCCTAAAAATCATTTATAGTACCCAGATAATTTGAGAAAACTATGGATCTCTATTATAAATTTTTTTTTCAAGGCTAATCCTCAACTACCATTGTCTTTTATGAGCCTTATATATCCCATTTCATGTGATAACATGATCCAAGAATGATATTTGATCCATAATAAACTCAAATTTACTACACTTTTCATATAAATTCTCATTTAATATATTATTTATCACATTACTCAAATACTCTTCATATTCCTAATTTTTTTTAGAATATATAAGAATATAAGCTAAAAATATCACTAAAAAATTTTCAAGGTTATATTTAAAGTCTATATTCATCGATTCTATGAAAATTATCAGAGGATTTTTGAGTATAAAAGGATTCATTATGAACTCATAGTGACTATAACTCATATGAAAAGAAATATTGGGAATATTATCCATAAATTCCTTAAATTTATGATATCCCAAACAGATATCCACTTTAGATAAGTATTGGTCCTCATTTAGCAGATCATTCAAATAAAAAATCTATGGTAGAGGATGCTTTTCTTTATTATGATTTTATCAAGTTTTTCATAATCAATGAAGATACACATTGACCCATCCTTCTTCTTGAAAAAATGGACTAGAACACTCAAAGTGAAGAAAAATGGAATATATTCTAGATTCTATTTTAGTTTCTTATTTATTTCATCCAGTTAAATGGGTTTTATTCTATAGGGACTCTTAGATATGGGAAAATCATCAGGTATAAGTTCAATTGAGAACTCAACCACTCAATTATAAGGAATACTAGGAAACTCTTCAAATAATACATTATCATATTCCCTATTAATTGAAATTTCATTAATTATGATATTCTCCATTATCTCAATCATCTAAGAATAATATTCTTGATCATATAGAAATTATAATCATTCTTGTGGAGGTTTTTCTAAATAATAATCACCAACACCCTTGTACTTTTATATAATATAAATGTGATTAGGAATATGAAAATTGATTTTTTTTCTCCCAATAGTTGAGGTTGGATTTATATAAATATATCTAATAAATTCTCTGTATAAAATTTTCTTCCATTATAGAAAGTATAAAAAGGTTTTATAATAGATTCACCTCATAAATATTAACATGGTAAGAGTTACATTCTGAAGATGTAACTATTTAAAAAATTGGGGTTTTCACTGATAACTCAATTTATATGTCCTAAGATGGTGTTTAAACATTTCCACTAAACCTAAAAGATATAAAATAATGTATAGAACCAAAATAAAATTGGACATTAACTATTCTTGAATGGACAAATAAGTGTACATTTTAATACATTGTTTTCCTGATCTGCCTCAATAGTGATGATAAAATAAGCTCGTCATTTCATTATTATCCTTTAAGGTTTCTATAATTAGTTATCCAAAATAACCCTTATCTTACTACAATGATTTGTATAGTTTTTTTCCTTATAGTTAAAACATTTCACCATTAGTATAGGATTTATCAGATCCTTATTTTCTTATATCATATTAGTAGTAATATTCATATCCCTTCAATATTAATTAGTTTTATATCCCACCTTTTCTCACTTATAATATCTCCATATTCCATTGAGGTAGTTTCTAGGATGATTCTTCCCATGCTTATGATAAGTGGGCAGTTGAATTTTCTTACCTTCATGACATTTATCCATTAATACTCTATAATTAAAATCCATTATCCTTTTTTATCTCCAAACCCTTGAGAATATTTAGAATTTACAATCACAATTATAACATTAAGGGCACATTGGACAATTTCCCCATAGCTATTAAAGTCTTGAATCACTAAATATTTTTTAAGAATTACATATAGTCCACTAAATAAGTGGTCAACCTTATTTTTGGGGTAAATGAAAAAGCATGAGGCATTCCTCAAATACCCTATGAAATTTTCCTCATAAGACCCGATTAATTCATTATACCTTTTTTTAAGTATAATAAACACCCTCTCTAGTTTAAGAAGGATATTATGAGGAAAATATTATTTAAAAAAATATTTTCTTGATTCCTTCACACTTCATTGAGTTTTTGTCTTCTGTGGGTTTCACGTTCATGATCAATTCCCACAACTGATCGGTTTCTCTCTCTGAATGATAAATATCCAATAAAAATTTCTGTTGATCAATACACTTAAGGATAGATAATATATTCTTAATGGAATTGATTAATTATTTTACAATTAAGGGATAAAAAGTTCTACTAAAATTGGGATGCCTTTGATGAATAAATGACTCAACCATATCTTCTTATTTCTAAAGAGAAGGAGGGAGTTACACACTATTCATGATATTATTCATAACTTGAGTCAGTTGTAAGAGAAAAACTTTAATTTTATCAACCCCTTCTCACATCATATTATGGGTCTCATTTGTTAAATCCTTATATTTTCTAACATATAGGTTTTGAGCATAACTCCTCCAATTTCCACATATTTACTATAATAAAGATATTTTTGGTATTAGAATACTTAAATTAATAGAATTATAAATAGAAGAAGGAAAACATAAAAGAATGAAGTAATAGATGATATTTATACCTTAAAATGTGGGTTTCAATATTTTAAAAATTGTTATTTCTTGTCCATTTTCTATTTGGTTTTCTAATTATGCCATAATAATATATTCAAATCCTTAATAATGGTTTGTAAAAAGAATGTAAAACATCCAAAGAATATCAAATAGGAGTATAAAAAATATATTCAGTAGGGACACTTATTGTTCACTAAGTGAATATTGAGTTAATACTCAATTGGCATTTTACATAGTGATTACCCCTGGGTACATATGATTCATAACCAGCTACCAGCTACAATATACAAAAAGTTATTTCATTACTAGGAAACCAAAAACCCATTACATTACTAAAATTTTAGTAATTTTTAAAATATTTTTACTTATCTTTAGAGTTCATATTGTGGGTGCTAAATACATAGAATCAAATCACTAGAAGTTAAAAATTCAAGTTATCTAACATAGTGGAACTTCATCCATCATAAGCATACATGAATTTCAATTGAATCATCCCACACAAATTTAGAGATAGGAACTGGGATGTCCAGGAACCCTAACCACCACATTGTTTGATCCTCCACCATATGGTTTTGGTCACCTCATGGAATTCCTTTTGATTAGTACACTAGAAAAAAGAACACACACTCTATATATATATATATATCTATGTGTAATCACAAATGAAAACAATATTCAAACATTTATTAAGTTCTTTAGATAATATATCTTATGTGAATAGTAGAATATAAAAATAACATTAATTCCATCATAAATGGAGTACATGTGAGCTGAATAAGAATTCCTATTTCTAACAACCCTAATGAGACAACCAAAATAAGTTCAACCAACACTATCTTTTGTTCATTGATTCTTTTGGTACTCCTCCCTCCAATCGTCCACATTTATCTTTTCAACCGCGGACACCAAGATTCTCTAGGGTGAGATCCTCATTCTAAATCCACTAATTCATCATTAGTCATCGTTAGTTCATATCTATTTTAACATGAAGGTATTATTTACTTATATAGTGAGTGACATCTGGTCATCTATTAGTACTTGATCCTCTAAAAAAATGGTCAAAGAATCATCACCATTAACGCTATAATACTAACCCAATTAACCTTCTATTCAATGTCTAAAAGCCCCCCCCCCCCTCTATATTCTTCACTTGGTAACTACTATAGTGAATTGGGTATGCTGTGTTTCACTCTAATATGATGAATTTAAAGAATATAACTTTTTGACATCAAAGAGTAAATACTTATACATCTTTCCATTAGTGTATTCACACAATTCATGAACCTACATTTGTTTCATCACTTCCCCTAGAACATGTGTGGTATCTATAAGCTTCCCCTTCCTTTAACATTGAGGATTCCTCTAGTACATGATCGATTACTAGAGTATATTCATTAGATTAACCTCTTTATAATTCATGCAATTTGACTCCAATATGAATAATTCATTAATTTCATATTCCTAGATTATTTTGTTACTTCTGAAGAGATTTGACCATCCTATATGCTTCCACTAATCAAACACTCTAAAGCTCCATTCAACTCAAATTTTTGAATTTGGTGAACTAAACCATGCACCTACTTAACATTCAGTGAACTGACATCAGTTCCATAAATATGGACACTCATTTTGTTGGTGCACTATCTTCATCTAGTTTTCACCCACTGTAACTTCAAGTGAATGAACTTATTTAGCTTCCAACACTTAACCTAGAAAAATATTCTCATACCAAACCCAATAGTATACAACTTTATAATTTTTTTCTCAAGATTAATCTAATAACGCCTCAAAGAAATACAATTCACATGTCCACATTGAAGTCATACTAGTTAGTTTCCATTCACATTTTTTATACAACATCTACATAGTTCTTTAATATATGCTTCGCCCAGTCATATTGGATCCCTTAGAAATAAATCCTACTTCAATTCTCTGGAACCATGATTTTTTTCTCTTCTGAAACCTTGAAACTCATTTTAATTTCTTCATATAAAATTCTCTATTGTAAATAGGAATCAAGTTTATATACTTTAACTTTGTAAAAATTTCATAAAAAAGTAATTACATGCACTAGTTCCATGTCCCCACTCTTTCTAGACTTCCAGTGTTCCCAAATACACTTTTATTAGTCTGTTACATTTCATGAGATACTCATCCACTGAACTCTAGAGACACTATCAAAACTAACCACCATCCAAAACTACATCTTCTAGAACGTATTTTTGTCATTTTCATGCTAAACTCCCATTGAAAAAAATTCATTTTCTCAGAACATGGAAATTTTGGTCCCTTTCACCCACTTCCTCTTCTATGGTTCGATCCTTCCATGAATCTCACCTCTATTCGGGAAGGTCTTTCAATTTCTTTGATGATTCACATGATGATCATTTCTATAGAGTTGGAAACACATGAAAATAAACATGCAACTAGACTTGAGGTTTTCCTTATCTTGCTCCAGTGCGTCCCAAAGTATACATCATTTGTAGAATATATATATGAGAGAAATATTCATAATTATTATGGACTTTTGGAGTATACTAAAGAATTTTTATCTCCAAACATACACGAATCACATTTCCACATCTTCCATCCAGACCCAACATCTTGTACTGTAATTTTTAGAAAATTTCACCTAACAAATATATTTATATAGAATCTCAATGAAATATTTCCATTGTATCTGATACTTATTTCTTATAAAATTCATTTATTATATGAAACAAAATTCATGTGTTCTAGGTGAGACTTCTTAAATAGTAGTAGAACCCAACATGTAGTCTTTAGAAACTCTATCCTTTATCTACACTCTCGTCTTATGGATCTTTGGTTCTAACCCACTTCATTATGTTTCCTCTTTGATTATTTTTTATGAAGGTAATTTGAATTACAATGTCATCCCTCATGAACTCATGAGAATCATACCTCAGACTACTTTTATTGGAAAAATGACCCTATTCATGTCATCCTACATCTATAGATTAAAACACAAACACATGATCCACCACCATGAATCCACCATCATGAATTTCCATTATCTTCCACATTCCTCATATTTCCCAACTAACCATCTTATAATTAATAGAGACTATGTTACACCACATATGTTATTTATTATCTTCCAAATGGAACCACCACTTTACCAAAAATCACATGGATCCAAGTACAAGTATTTTCCACAACCTTAATAAAAATTTACTGATGAAAACTCATGAGTCACATGACTTAACTATGGATGGGTTTCTATGAACTTGGAAATAATTTTAGTTACCCCTACAACTATCAGTTTTTGGAACATCAATAAATAGAACTTCTTATAAATAAAGATTGTATCAAAATTTTATTTTAATTGAACTACCAATTAACATAAATAAAACCTATTTTCAGTACCATGCATCATCTTCCCTAATTACATCTTCTACAATAATCATTGTGCCTGATTCCATGGCCCTACAGTTCATTATTTTATTCTTTCAACTAAATTATCTATCCAAACAAGATTAAAAATCCTTTAAGAGTATTAACACTAACATCCTCAAAGATTTATATCTTCCACCATTATATTATCAAATAATACCTAAGATATCCCACACTTTCAACATAAAACATGATTTCACACTAAATCCAAAAAACATAAGGAATCATCAACTTCCATAAAAAACCCAATGGGATTATACCATGTTTTTAATGTTTCCCTGATGGATAAAACTTCCTATTTGACTTTTATATCTAAATAGAATTTTGATATCCCAATAACATTATTGGTTACACTGCTATCTTCTGGTGACATCCTTCTAGTGATCTGTTCGACCACCTAACTATGAGAACTCAACAACCTTCCAACTATGATATGATTATTAATGATAAATTAAATATTCCCAATACTCGTATCAATAAAGAGAACTTTTATATCCTATAAACCCTCTGGTGATATTATTGTTCTTCTAGTAATTCCTTTTTGATTCCTTGATAACCTAATCCACCAAAAACTATTATATATGTTCTATACTAGAAATCCTGACAACCAAATTTTGATACATATTAGTATAAAAAGTGAGAATGAGAACATGACCTGATACCACATATTAGGTATATGAAAGGAACTGAATCCGATCACCAAAAGTTCATACATTTGGTTCTCTAATACAACAGAACTTCAACCAGTTGAATTAAACCCGGATTCATATTGAATCATCCATAATTACTTTGATGACTGAAACTAGAAAGTCTAGGAACCCTGTCCACTGCATTGAGTCATACTAAACTATCTAGTTTCAGTAATCTCATTCTATTCCTTACGATCAGCACACTAGTGAAAAATTACATGATAGAAAAAATAAATCATACACACAAATATAGTTCATACAAGTCCGAGGGTTCTGCAAACCATGTCTCGTGAACCACAGTCTCCGAAAAACCTGGTTGACTGAGTCATCTATAGGTTCAGTTATATCTTCATGGGCTTACACAAATAGTGTTGCATGCCCACATATTTTATTTCCCCAGCACCCAATAAATGGACTACAAGAGGAACTGAATGAAAGCGGGGGGAACTGGATGAGACTATAGGAGGAACGAGAGTAGAGATGAAGAGAGAATATGGAGTTATGACTTTGGTGATTTTGGAAAAGGTATGGAGAAGACATTAAATTTAGTCTTGAATCATCTAGGAAGTGTGAATTGTGATCCACCTCCTTTGTAGGTATAAATGGTCATGTACTATTAAAATAAAGAACCTAATAAAAACATTAAACCACGAACCAAAATGGTGAAACTGAGAACCATACATCCCTCATATATGAACATACCGTGAAGCATAGAATCCTAGACCCTTCTTCAGTTTGGAACTCTTCATGGTGAATCACTATGAGTACAAGACCCTACATCGCATACTGCATCTATACATGGATGGAAGTTTGTGCTATGTGGCCGACCACATCATGGATCACATTCAGGTCCACATACCATTTCGGTATGCGAAACACATTTCGATCTATGTACTACTTCGGAACATGAAAAAACCCTCTACCCACATGGATGTTTGCTATGGGAGGCTTCCCCTATCCAACGTGATAAAATAGTATGTGGGATAGGGTTTCTTCAGGTGTCATTCCTCCTAGATCCCTTCATGCCCCTCCATTATTGTCTAATCTTCCACAGCTCCTCCATGAACCAGACCACCGACATCAGGAAAAAGCCTCCTCCAAAGTCATCGGACCCATATGATCATATCATCGAGCACACCAGCTCACCATTATAAATTTACATACCCAAGGTAAGTTGTGACATGAGAGATTTCCCCACAATTGTTTGGAACCCCGAAATGTCTTTAAGTCTATATTCCCATGGTAACCCAGGATCAGAACTTAAGATGCCAATATGAGTCTCCTCATTAGAAGGATTATGGGTAATAATTGGCCTTTCTCTTCGATGAGTACCAGTGAAAAGTGATAAGATCACTCTTTCATTGCCCTTTGGAAAGGAATCATTCTCCTCCCCTTTCCCAATATCATCTCTTGGGAACTATTACTGAGGTAAGTTCCTAAACTTTTGTGTGACGGACCACACGACATTCTATGTCATTCTACTTTTAAAGGATCATTGCTTATACACTTTCCCACCATTATCTCGACATGGGACCATGTGAGGGAATTGACACACCCAATGCTCTTTTCCCCTATTTTTGGGCTCATATCCATGACCACTTCCGCCATCATCATCCTCCTTTTTACATCAGTAGAGAATAGAATGTGTTCCCCTATTAAATATTTCATATCCTCATGTTTCTCACATAGAGAATGAATAATGTGAGCTTAGAGGTGTGTTATGATTTGAGATTGAAAAAAAAACCTTCAACGAACTATGAGAAATCAGATTCCCAGTATAATTGGGATATGTAGGATGCCTATTTAAGGCTCGAGCTCAATGATTTAAACTTTTTCAAAGGTTTTTCCACAAAACATTCCCAAAAAAATTGAATACCCTTTTGGAATAAGCCTCAATTTGATTATCTAAGATAGGAAAATTCCATGTGTAATCCCTAATCAAGCCACAACCCATAAACGAACTACACAAACTATAATTACTATTCTAAGCAGGATACATAGGACACCTGTACAAAGATTGAGCTCAAGGGACATTCTCTTTAGAATTTAGTCCTGATAAAATGTTCCTCCAAATTCAAAAGGGATCCCTCCTAGGTGTAAGTCCTGATAACAGAAGTACATGGACTTCGATTCCCCATTTGACCTCGATGTGTAGAAATCCTCCCTGAGATCCAAATATGACCCTCAAATGAAACCTAATGTTATCTTGGATATATCTTTAGTAGGTTATGTTCAAACAGAAGATTATATATTTTTTCAGTCCCCCATACCGCTTCAGCATAATCCCCATGTTGAGTGTTGAATAAGCATCTTTCACCTAGATTTCCTTACTACATGATGTTAAACTACATGGATGGGTCCCCATCACACGACCTCAAATGGTGATGTGCCCAGTTAAGAGACATCGAACTGCATAGGCCCTTATTCTTCTCATGAGGATACATAAGAATCCCATATTATGGGTTCGACTCCAACATCAAACCACCTTCCATTGCTCTTGGATGATGATAAAGTCAATAGTGCCTCATTGTGTGGTTTAATTAAACATTTTCTCCATAGCATCATATCCATGTATATCTATGATGATCCGGAAACCTGGGGGTAACCCGTGGACACATTATTTAGGAATGAACCAAGGATTCACAAACATATGAGTATGGTTTACATCTATAAGAAAGTCCTAGATTAGGCAATAATTCTCTCCAAAATGGTTTGATGAGCCCGACCTCCCATCCTCTTGGCCAATGGAATCCTCAAGTGTTGTTGTCCAAACCATCCAACAAGCACTTTCCTTTGGAATACAGGTCTATGAATCCTAGATAAAAGGGTATTTGTTTATTTCTGGATCTATGAATGAACCCTTTAAATACCATCTGAAAAAATCATATCCTAATATGACTAATTTCACAAATACATAATCGCCTAAAATCACCCACCAGGACCGTTCAATTGTGGCACCTCCTTTGTAATATAAATATGATAAACTTCCTTGTCCCCGTAGGGTTAATCCAATTCACACTCAGGGGTAATGATGCGAATTGGGTCAAAAAAATGGTGAACCTGACATGAAATTCTCTATAATAATAGAAAAATGATTGTCATCCATCTGACCATTTTGTTTTCCCCAAACTCTAACCTCGGTTCAAAAAAATTCATAAACCCAATGTGAAATTATCTATAATAATATAGAAATTATTATCACCCATAAAACAATTTTTTCCCTTAAACTCTCAACTCAGTTCAAACAAAAATGGTTAACCTGACATGAATCCTTAACCAAGGTGGTGGTTTTACCCAACTCAAGCCCCTTCTCCTCATATAAAGGAAGGGGAAAAGCCAAATTGTCAATTATTATTGTGATCAAGAGATAATACTTTGATAGGGTTTTGTTGTATTTTTATATCAAATATATATTAAAGGTTTCTAGAGTAACCTTATATCCAAATGGAATCTCAACAACCAATGTAGACATGCACCTCAGTGATCTCATAGGCAGTCAGGGCTTAGATAACGAGTAAAACCTCCTCACCAGCCCAGTGTCTTCAATTCATGGTATCCAACACACTGATTAGGTAGTACCAACAAAATGGTACTCTCCCCACAGTGGTGGCTATAAGAAAATCACTTCAATCTACAAAATCTCACCAACCACTTCCCCAGACGCGGCTAGCACCCCAGCACAAGGCAGCCCCGATGGTCATCTCCAACAACATCATGATCTTGTACCTGAAGCGTGATAACAAGTAACTCCCTTATTTCAAGGAGGAATATGAAGTCGATTATAATGACTTCATACCAGCTACACATGGGTCTTACTCATAGTCCCCAGTTGGATATCATCACCACCAACATCGGCAACCATGTATCCTCACTCTTAAGAGGATCTCATGCTGAGGGAACCTACTTAAGTCCATAGGACACGGGGCCCTTGTGATGCCTACTAAGGGAAGAAAACATATAATATGGAGCAAGTAATCAACCTTATTCATAAGGTGTAAATATGTCATATAGACGCGATATCATTCAATAGGAATACATACAACCCAGCCCCCTCAACTCAAGCCCATCATAAAAATAGGTTGGAATGATATGAGAATGTTCACATTTATTTCAATGCTCATTGGTCCCACTATATAGACAGAGTAGAAAATTACAGGAATATAAAAATATATATTTATGAATAAGAAGCATGTCTTCCAAATAGGATGGAAACCAGCTACAGTAAGGAACAAACACATGCTTATGCATATCAGGTCCACCATCCATATAGGCTGGCAAAAAATTATGAGTAGAGTCAACTTTTTGTAGACGTATACAATGCTCCTGAGAAAAATATATCAGAAAGTAAGGAGATGAAAATTCCTACTTGTAAATACGAATCCTACCAGTCAAATACAGTAGAAACTGGATTACTCAACTAGAGGAGGAATCATTCCTCTATCCCGACATAGGTTAATTATCAGTATCCACTTGCATCCAATGGAGGACCGGAGCAGGTAAAAATTCATGATCCTACATCAAAAAGGGAATTCATACCCATTCCATCCAAAGATATATCTCAGCACATCTTGGAAATAATGGAAGATCTGATGTCGATTCCAGACCATATCCTCCATACATGTCAAGATTTAATTTCATTGGTGGAAAAGGCTAATAAACAGTCCCACAGCCCAGTTTCCTCGAACAGAATAAGTCAGCTGCAAGATAGGTTGGTTTCTCCAGAGCAGTTATGAATCTATACACTAATACAAGAGGGGAGATGGCAATATCCCATGATATATGGACAACAAGATGAGGAACAAATACTCGTTCCAATAGGGGGATGTCAGTACAATATGGTGGTCAATCCATGATAGGCATATATCCCTACCAAAACTCAAGATGTCCATTGGCATATCCGAGCGGCATCGTGGAAACCAAAAAAATGGAAAATGTATACGAAGGAAGTTAACAATAGCAAAAGACCCTAGTTTCCCATAAGAGAGAACCTAAATTTAAAATTCACCAAAGGAAATCTGAAAATGAAGTGCATATTCATAATTCTACACTGTTGAAAATTGGGGTTCTTAACACAATAAACAATATATCAATAGAGGCTCAAGATTATGTCAGTCCATTACCAAATTATGGAAGTGGCAGTAGCAATTACAAAGGCCCTCCCTGCAATGTTGCTACCAGCATATCTGAATTTCCTCTCTAGATCACCCTAAGGGTCTTACTTTGTGGTTCATGAATGATCAATCACGAGATCCTATCTCCCGATGCACATTAGGGTATCCCTCCCCTTGAACAGAACATCAAATAGAAATAATCCACTCCCCTTATTATTATCATCCTTGATTTTCTTAAAAAGGGTATACACTATATATATGCTTCTTGTTGCAGTCAAAAGTCAATCCATTATGGTATTCTTCATCGTGCTGTCAACCACTGCAATGGTCATCCCAATAATTGCAGTTGCCGAGAAGGCCCTCCACACAGCAACATCAAGAAATTATAAGGTCCTCCCCTCATTGCAGTACATCCTGAAGGCACTCCCTAGAATGTACACTGCAGAAAGTCTCCCTGCATATAGATATCATGTTGTGATATTAGTTCTCTCCATTATAGTAGTCATCGAGAAGGTCCTCCCCATAGTGACATCAAGTAGCAAGAAGGTACTCCTACTGTAGTTTACCATGAATTTCCTCCCCAGGGTATATGCCAAAGGTACATTCCCTGCAGTCAGAAATCAAGTTTCAATGGTATCCCTCGCCATTGTAACATCGATTGCAAAGTTCCTCCCAACAATCAAAATTCGCACTGCAAAGAAGGTCCTCCCCTTTCCAGGGAAAATGTGAGAAAGCCCTACTATACTGAAGAGATTTAAAATATGGAGTTAGACATTCCATACACTATGTATATAATGAGTGAGATCCTTTCTCAATCTAAAGATGGCCCAAGGCCACACTAATATTCCATGACACCCATGTACCACGCACATATCAATGAGGATCCTTCCATCCCCAATTCTTGGAATAAAATTATGGAGCATTCATGTTGGGAAGACCAAGCGAAGGAGTCTTCGGAAGAGAAACAATAGAATATGTTTCTCTTAAGAAGACAATTATCTAGGGAGGACATACTAGTGATGTATTGTCCCATAGCCACTTCTCAGATCAACATACCCTAAGAATTTTTTAAAGAATGTACACATAACATTATTCTAAATATATGGAAAAATCTCTTCTAGATGAAGGAAAATTTTCTACCCTATGAGGGATATGGAGACCACGTCAACATACTAGAAGATCTTAATTATCTAATCCACTTGAAATCTCTCTCATCTACATGGTGGTCATAATTAGGGAGGATAAAGAATGATCTAGAATTGGCCTACCTCCATGCACTACACATGTTGTATTTCCTTATCAGTGATGACCCATCTAAAATTCACATTTGGGTATGAGAAGTGCATGAATCTCTACACTTCAACCAATTTCTCATCCACCAAGACTCACTGTAAGTGACATCTAGCAATGTCATTTCCCAATGGAATAAATCAAATGGAATCCCTAGTCTAGAAAGATGGAATGCTCAACCAGAACCAGCCTTGAGCAAGTCTCAAAAGCATCAGACCCTATGAGAGAAATCCATAGAGAAGATTTTGATCCAGGAAACCGAGAACATCAGTAGGATTAAAACCATAGGGAATCCAACCAATGAGAAATTCTCATATCCTCATAAGAAAATAAATTCCATGAAAATCTAGTTCCATCCATAGCTAGCACCCACACAGGGGTGCGCGAAATCAAGAAAACAGCAATAGTAGCAGCTACCACTACAATACAGGAAAAGACCCAACTCGCAGGGCTAGAGGAATTTTTAACTCAAAATTCCCCCATAAGACCAATGAATCTAGGCCATAGCACATCAACATGAGAATGGGAGAAACCACAGCTTGCAGGGATAGGGGAATTTTTAATTCAAATTCCCACATAGTTGATGTATGTATTCTCATGTCTAAGAAGAACAATGAGAAAAGAGGTCACTTTTTCTGTCTCATCTAGTGGTTAATACCCTATGGGATGAAGGAATATTGCAAGGTTAGATCAAGGCTCCCTTTGAGTCTCTATTTTCCAAGAAATCCAAATAATACCATAAAATATAAATTCAAAGTCCAACAAAAGATGAAAAAAATACCTCCTACCATTCAGAACTAGGTACACCGCCCCCAATACATTAAGAATCGGTGAACGTGGTGGGTTTCAGTCCCACATACCTCAGAGGAAATGATACAAATGAATATTATTCAAGATAATATGGTTCCCTCCCAAAGATGGTTTATATTGGTTCTTGAGGGTGTGCATACTCAGAACCATAGAGTTGCCCTAAATTTGGGCACACCCTCAGCAAACCCAACACTACCTCCCTCATGAATCCCTAATAAAGAGAAGAATAAATCCAAGGTAGTATATAACCCACCTCCTCCCCCTTGAGAAAATGAGTCCCCCATGATTGAGGAAATATTCACCAAGTAGGAGGAAGAAATGAATGAGATCAGGAAAATAAATGATGAGTTGTGTCAAAGAAGATATCTTGTCAGGTGTGTTACTAAATAAGGATGTTAACAGGTGCTTCCAGAATAGGTACCTCTGTCATAGGCACTCATCTCAGTAAATGAAAGTAGGCTCAAATTCCCATCCAATCCAACATCAAAACCATTCGTCTACTTAAATCCTTCCTAGGAAGGATATCAATACTTCCCTCCACTAAGTAAACTACCATATCACATTCAATAAAACCCACAGAGGATGTGTGTGGTTAGATATCTACCCCAAATTCTAGAAGTGCTGGCACATCTAGTTTTCCCCCTATTCCACCCACCCAAGCTCAAGTCTAGTAGGATATACATCAAGGGCTCTTGAATATAGTTTAGCAATCAACAACTCTACTGGAATCCATGCAATAGAGGCACTCTCTGATACAACCAGAATGAGAATCTTACCCTAATTTGGTGATCAATGATCCACCACTTCCATACATCAAGAACCCCGTATTCCCAATGTTCAACTGTTCAAGAGACCTAGAAAACATCTAATACACTATGTATCTTACTGTGACCCCATGATGTGAACACCATAACAATAAGAAGTAGTGAAACTCTGGTTCTTCGTGCGAACTCTACAGGGTTCAGCCTTCATGTGGTATACTAGTTTTCCTGCTAACTCAATTATAGGTTGAGAGGACCTCGGCACTCGTTTCTCTTCCAGTTCAGTTCGAAATTTCATGATACAACAGTTAGTGATATCATTAAATATAATTAGTGAGATAATGAAAGAGTTTCAAATTTCATCACTAGATAGAACATCCTGACTTACTCCATGAACCAGCCACTCCCCTAGGATAAAATTCTTGGTATGTGAATTGATAATATTCACTATGAATTGTGGAAACCACTTATCCAAGTAAAGTACACAAGAGGGTTCTGAGATTTCTCCGCCATTACCCAAAGGATAGAAGACTCTTTGTAGTTATTGACGCTCCTTTTCGTCATAGAGTCTAAACGAATGGAAAGGGAAATGCCTTAGCATAAAGTGATTAATCCTTTGAAGAAAACATCAAAAATAGACAAAGGCATGAACAAAGAGTCATTTACACTTGGGTCGTGCAAGTTCCATTAAGGTTGTGCAAGTATACTTGTGCGACGCCTAGTGGTCACGCAAGTGACTTGCGCACCCTCTTTGAAATTTCGCCAAGAGTCTCTCTAGCCTATAAATACCCCTGTGGGCCCCCCCATTTGGGGAAGAAAAAATTCCAGAACCTCAAATTTGAGCTCTGGGTGCCCTAGTCTCTTATCAAAGCTTCTGAACACTTGTAATGTAATTTCTTACCTAGAATGGAATATCTTAAGAGGGGGGGAAGGCCTAAGTGTTGAAAATCATCAACACTTTCGTGCCTAGGTGGCCAAACCTTAAGGGAAATGGCCACACTTGCGCGCTGCCTTACCCCTTCCATATAACTTGCAGGCCTCACTTCTGGAAGTCTCTAGGGGTAGTATTAAAGGCTTGAGCCAAGCCTCGCCCAAGTTCTACCCTAAGGATTGGCTATCGCGCAAGTACCCATGTGTCGCGCAGGTACACCTGCACGACCAGGGCTTGCGTGCCCACATAGTACTTGCATTCCCCTCTCTTTTTGGGTGCCCCTCCTACCTATTTCACCTCTCCTATTCCTATCGATCCATCCCCTTCAAGATTAAGCCTTTAGAACTCTCTCCTAATCCATTTATGTCATGATTTCTTTATTGGATTCCTTATCTAAAAGAAATTCTGTGGAACAGCTCTCAAAACCTAGTGATTTACACATTTTTACATCACTAAAGTTAGATATTTCATTCATTCAACCTCATCCTTTAAGATGAGAGAATCTTTAACCTGAGCCTCCTTTTCAGGAATAAGCCCCAAGTCCCCTAATCTGGGCCTCCTTTTCAGGAGTAAGCCCTAGTCCAAATTCTCATTAATTTGGGCATCCTCCTTAGGAGTAATCCCCAAGTCCTCATAAATTTGGGCAACCTCATTAGGAGTAAACCCCAGTCATAATTCCCTTAAACTTGGGCCTCCTTTTCAAGAGTAAGCCCCAGTCCAAGTTCCCAAATATGGGCATCCTCCTCAGGAGTAAGCCCTAACCAAATTCTCTTAACCTGGGATTCCTTTTCAATAGTAAACCCCAGTCTCAAATATGGGAATCCTCCTTAGGAGTAAGCCCCAAGTCCCTTAATTTCTCAAGTCCCTTATCCTGGGCCTCCTTCTCAGGAGTAAGCCCCAGTCTTAATTTCTCTTAACCAGTCCTAATTTACTTTTGATCTGGGTTTCCTTCTCAAGAGTAAAACCCAATCATAAGTCCCTTACTAACTTGGTAATTTTCCTTAGCAGTAAGCCCTAAGATTAGAGTATCCAAATCTCCATAAAGCAGATATACCTTTATGGACCCTATTCCTGGATTTCTTCCCTAAAGTAAATCTTAATCTTCTCCTATTTGGGTAGTCATACATACATAAGCCCCAAATCATTTCTTATGATTGCATATTTCATGGCATAGTTGTCTGGTTTTACCCATACCTATTGTTTCTCACACCGAGCATGAATCACGTGAGCTTAGAGTGTAAAAATAATTATGAAATCTTTCTTTGAGCCATCAATCATACATAAACATCACACTCCCTTACTCTAACTACGTGGGTTTTGATTCCTTTTCTAAATAATGGATACGTAGGTAGCCCATCTGCGAGTATGATCCCAACTCTGAAATATTCCATGTCCTTCTGAATGATAATAAACTTCAAGTTCCCTAAAACTATTATGGTCATCATAATGACCAAGTGACATTCATTTATTGAAGGATACCATTGACTAAGAATCTCTAACAAATATAGATGATTCTCTATCGATGAAGAACCTCGAATACATGTAAATGATTATCTAAATTTCCTACATATTTAATCATTGATTGTCAAATCTAAATAAAAGCTCATTTTATACATGGTAATGTAATAAGGATTCATGAACATAACTTAAATGTATATAGAGAGTCCCAGAGTAGACAATAATTCCCCTAAAAAGGTGTGATGAGTCTGAACTCCCATCCTCTCGACCAATGCAAATTCCTAAGCGTCATTGTCCACAACTAATGAGAACCTACATTTGGAAAATATGTCCAAATGGATATGGAATCATTGGATGTTTCCGGTTCTATGAACAAACCCGTTAGAAACCGCTTCGAATGATTGAATCTTAAATCAATGAGATCATCCCCAATTCCAGAGGAAACAGAAAATGGTGAACCCGACGTGAATCCTTAACCAAAGTTAAAATGATGTTTTACTTATCTATTAGGCCCCTATTTAAAACTCAATGAGAGGGAAAAAAACAATCAATAACATATGTGCTTATCCAAAAGATGTAATGGATAGACTTATCTTGTTTAAGACTGTTATATCAAACAGACACTCTTTTTCAAAGACCTTCTGCATTACGATAATGGCTTCTCTTAAATTCACACATGTGAATACCTCTTCTGTGAATGCCTCTACTGTGAGGGCATCTGCTGCTACTCCTATTGGATTGTCTTCCGTTCTGAGTAAAACATCACCTATTTAGAATCTTCAACATTGGGTATCGAATGTTCTATTTAAGGAGTATTGTCAACATGATACCATTCCAACTTTGGAGGCTGATCGACAAGCCCTCTAAGTGAACAACTCACCATGGTCGTCTGGACAGAGACGACCAGTGATCAAGAAGCAGGCGGTGCTAACCACCGTCTCCAACCATTTCGGGTCGCTATCCCCGGAATGCAATCACCATTCACTCCCATATTCTGAGGAGGTGAATGAGAAGGCCGCTTAGGGCCTTAATTCAAGGAAACATGAGTCTTTCCTGAGGGATCCCACCAACAATCACCGCCAGACTCATGCGGGAGTGCGCCCTAATCATGATGAGGGTGTCGTCTCTAGGAGTTTGGCTCAGGTTCCTCAAACCTGAGCATGAAAGAAGAACCACTAGAGGCGAAAACCGGTTAACAGTGAGCAGGTTCTTATCTCTGTAGTTTTTGAATAAGTCCACCAACCTAACTTAGTGGCAAGCAACGAGCGGGCACACACACCCGTCCGTTTTAATTATGCTGTCCAACAGACTCGTCTGGCAGCAGCATGCCAGTCCCACCAGGCAATTCCGGTGGAGTACTATAGACAGGAACATACACCTGTTTATAAATCATTGGCTAGTCAGCAGGCTCGTCTGACTACATCCGATGGAGCCCGCCAACCCAATGTGTTGACAACTGGTAAACATGTACATACACCTGATTACACTCATCAATCCTTATAGAAGACTCGTCTATCAGCATTGAAGGAATCTCATCAACCATGTTCAGCGGAGTGCAATCAGCAGGCACATACACCTACTAGTATTGATCAAACCTACCATCAGTCGCATTTGGTAGCATTCGGAGAAGTCAGTCAGAAAGCTTCGGTGACAAATAAGAGGTAGAATCAACTCTTGGCCCCTACACATGAGTACTGTAAGAATTCACTGACAAGAAAAGGAGGATAGGAGCAGGCACATACACCTACTCCAAGAACGGAATGAACATATATCCTCGTTCTGGCTACTTAAGTCACCAAGAACATTCTTTCAATGGTGAAAGAGTATAAGAAAATCTCTGCTCATATTCTAGATGCTTACTAGGATATTATAACAGCTTCAGCAGCATATCAGGGAAATATACATAAATCTATCCCTGCTAGTGGAGTGACATATCAACAGTTCACTCCAGAGCAGATACACACCTATGTTCCAGTCCAATAGGGTTGTGGGGTGTACTCCCCCATATCATACGGACAGCCAAGTTAGGCACATACACATGATTTGAGTGGATATAATCAGCCTAACCGGATCATTTCTCCTGAGTAGGCACATACACCTGACAAACTGAGTAAGAAGGCGTCTAAGAAGAAGACTCACCCAGCATAGTCAAGAAATAAAAGTCTCATCTGTGACAAGGCCTTGCTCGATGCTGGAGTTCTTGATGCACTCATCCAATTATCTATTGCAACTCAAGATTCTACTCCCTCAGTTCCCAATAGTAGGAACTTTAATTCCGAAGGTCTGCATCAAATACTTCCTCATGAAGGCTTGCTTCATGATGATCTGGTTGATCTCGAAGTTTCATCTTCAGTTGAGAGCCACAGGAACCCTCTGTGTGGTCAGAATACCAAGGAGAAAAATGTTTCATCTTTTTCTATAATCCACCATGGTGGTCCTCCCCATGATGATGAATTTAGCTGCGAAATTCCTCTCCGTGGTAGTAATTCGCATTGTTTGGAAAATTATTCAGAAGGCAATGTAGTGACGAGAAAGCCCTCTTATCTTGAGGAACTTGAAAATGTGAATCCAGTCATGTCTGATGCTTTACCACTAACAAGTGAAACACTTTCTCAATCAGAAGATAGCCCAGGGTGTAGGTCATTATTTGAACCACCCCTGGGTGATTCATCTTCTAGTTTGATCAGTGAATTCTCTACCAATCTTCTTAAATCCGATGAAGCAACAAAGAACCACCAGCTCTGGTCTTATCAGGTAGAAGAATCTTCATTAATTTATAAAGAGGAAGTACTGAATATGAGAAAAAAACTGGAAAAAGGTGAAGTTCCAGTCATGTTTTGGCCTTTGCCCAACTCTCATTATGATATTCCAGAGATGTTGACGGAAGATGGAATTCATGATATTCATCTCAACATATGGAAAACTCTTTGTTAGTTGAAAAAGAAAATATTATCTTATGATGAATATGAAAATCATATCAAGATAATAGAAGGGTTACAATGCCAAATTGACTTGACATCTCACTCAGTTTCTCGATATCTGAATGCTGAAAAGCAGCAGAGAGCCCTTCAGCGGTCATGCCTTGGCGCACTAAGAATATTGCGCCAGTTAATTTTCAATTCCCCATCTGATATTCATATTATGGGATGGGGTGTTCATGGAGCACTACATTTCACTGTGCTCTCCAACCAGCAAAGCCCGCCGAAAATGGTATCATGCAATGTTATTGCCCATGGTTGACCACAGTCAATGGGTTTTGTTTGTAATCAAAAGCATTCCCAAGAACAGACCTCAACTAGTTCCTCTAAAAATCAAGCAAACAGAGAACAAGTTGTTGAATTACTCCTGCATCAATAAAACGAGAATATTGAACAGGCCTCTCGTTTGGAGCAAGCACATCACCAAGTGACAGAAGTGTCATAAATCATCCGACAGTCTTTTGAGCCGGGTGATAAAAGTGGATGTAGGTAGATGTTTCCATCTAGTTTTCGGACTAAAGTCTACAAGATCAGGAGATATTTCAAGAAAGACTCAGATATAGCATGTCAAGAACTAACCCAGCTTGCCAGACTGGGGACTCTTTTAACCCAACCCTCAGAATCAACAAATAGGATTTGAGGAGTTGAGCAGGAACAACCCCAGTCCACCAGACTGAGGACTTTTCAAATCTTCAATCCCTCCCTTAGAGAAATTCAGTCCTCTCTTGATTGGGGAAGAAGCCTCAATAGGAACGAAGAGCCCAATTATCCAGATATTCCCTCCAAATTATGGTTCGTCAAGAAGTTCCCGGGGGATCGAATCAACAAAAGGCAATGTCTCATCAAGGACATGGAAGAAGACAATATCACAGAAACTCCGATTTAAGGGATGCAATGAATTATGCATCAATCAATTTCATCAATGTCGTTGTTGGTGATTCACCAGATGAGGTTCACTCAGAGGGATCAGATGAAGAGGTTCCTGCTCAAGAAGTTGTACGCACAGACACTAATGAAGAAGGTGTGTGTACACGAAATCAAAGGATTACTCAGAACCTAGGTAATCCTTCAAGTAACCCACATCCCCCTCTCTGAAAGGTTTCCAATAAGTGGAAAGGAAAGAATCAGGTTACATACCCTTCCTCTGGAGAAGGTCAATCGCTCTCATTAGAGTAAAGAGTTTCACAACAAGAGGAAGAAATGAAGGAATTGAGGAGGTTGAACGTAGAACTACTTCAAGGTAGTCTTTCTCCTAAGCATAGTGGATTCAGTCAGTCAAAGGAATTTGTTGTGGCTTCTGATATGGATAAAGAATATCCTCCTCTATCAGTACACCCTCATAGGTCTAATCCTATAGGTCCAGTGCAACAATAATTGGTGGTGCTACCATCAGTTGCAGCACCAGTCACCACATCTATCGAAGCTCCAGTTATTGCAACGGATTAGGTCCAAGCTCAACCAGATGTTTCTCAAAAGTTTATAACTACTATTGAGTCATTAACAGCCCAGTTGGAAGATATGGAGGGAAAGCGTGCTCAAATTCAACCAGAAAAGGGAGCTTATCCTAAATGGGTTGATGCAATTCTTCCCCCATCAAATTTTTCAAGTACCACATTCCCAATCTTTAATGGTTCAGGAGACCCAGAGAAACACTTAACACATTTTGTTTCTCGTTGTGATCCTATGATGGGAACCCTTCAGTAAAAAGAAGCAGTTAAGCTCAGGTGTTTTGTACATTCATTACAAGGACTTGATTTTGTTTGGTACACAAGCTTGCAATCCCAGTCAATTACCGGATGGCAGGATCTTCGTCAAAAATTCCTTCTTCAGTTCAGCTCAATGTTGCCAAAGACAACATTTTTTTATCTTAGAAACTGAAAGAAAAGGGAGAATGAAAGTGTCTCAGTTTTCATTTCTCGCTAGAAGGGATTAAGTTATTCCCTGTGCTCAGCACTCCCTCAAGAGGAATTGTTTCCGATCTGTGTGGAAAATTTGTGTGATGAGTTGCGCACACCACTAATACCTGTGAAATACATAGGAGGGTTTCGAGACATTACTTCAATCGCTCAACAGATTGAATATTCTCTTATAAAGACTACGGATAAAACTCGTGTAATTCCATCAGCTCCAGGAAGAAGAATGGGTAAAGCAGAGACTACTACAGTTATGCTTAAGCAAGCACCTATACCATCTTCTACTTCAAAACCTTCATCTTCTCGAAGGGCTCCACCTCCTGAGCGTTCAAAAAATAGGTTGTTTCTTCAATATGATCAAAGAGATCAAAGACAAAAACAATTTATGGATTTGAAAATCAAAGTTTACTATTTCGGAAATGAACAAGTTCCCGGTTACTTCATTTCAGCTCTGGAAAATTATTTGGTTCAATTGCCAAGGCCCAAGAGGCCAAACAAGGAAGGAGATGAAGGTCGTCCCAAATATTTCATGTTTCATCAAATGTTGGGGCATCCCATTCAAGAGTGTATTTTTTTCAAGGACCACCTGTAAAAAAATGGTCGACTTGGGACAAGTCAAACTGAAAGGTTCTTCAGCTCAGGTAGCATGTGTTACTACTACAGATCGACAGAAGGAAGGCGGGTGGTAAGAATTCAAGAACAAAAATGAACAAAAATATGATGATTGGATGGTCAGAAAAATGATCAACCGAACTCATGCTATTTTGAGAACACAATTGAAGAAACCAATTGTGCCTTCTGCCATGAATGTTGTAGAAAAACCCTCTTCATCATAGGGAAAATCCTCAAAGAAACGACATAATTAAAAGAAAGAAGAATAATCAGAAGAAGATGAGTATGTGTCAAAGCCTAAGTTTTCGTTTACTCTGGAATATTTCATTCCATCTACTTCGATGCAACGGGCACCACCCCACCAAACGGAACAGCCTAAACAGGCTAATCAGGCAGATTCTTCATTGGATGAAGAGTTGATCTTCGGTTCTGTTAATATGATTCAATTAATAGATCCATATGCCAGTCACAGTTTCGAACTCGATGAACTTGGGTTCCCTGTATCAAACAGAGGAATCAGAGGAAGTTCCAGAGGCTCAGGATACAGGGGAAGACCTAGATCTTTAAGAGGCCACTATTCTAATTCTACCCCTGCTAGAACTGTGTATGCGGCAGAAAATCGTGGTAGAGACCATCAATGAGCTCAACAAGAATAGGCAAGTTCTTCCACACAAGGCAGATTCAGTCCTGGAACAGTTATTCTGGAAGATTGGTTGGAGGTTCCACCTTCTTCTTCTTAGCAAGTATATAGACCTAATCAGTCTAATCTTCCAAATCCATGAGTATTATCAACTCTTATCCCAGTACAAGATTCATCAACTTCCAAAGAATCAACTTCCAAGGCACCTTCTAAACCACATGTTCTTTTTGGGAAACATAGACCTTTGGATCAAAAGTGTGATATATTGAAACACTTGGCCCAAGTACTGGCCAAGTTATCAATTCTAGATGCCTTGAATTTATCAAAGGATCTTCTAAAGGCACTCATTGAGGCTTTTTCAAGTCCTCAAGAGTTTGAAATTGAAATTACTGTAGCTGAAGTCTACCATGTAGAGAATAATCTTACAGAATTCCATGCAGTGATATCTTTCACAGATGAAGATTAAGATGATGTCTTGCATGGACATATTAGACCTTTGTACTTATCTGTAAAGGTCAATGGTGTAGACATCCGAAGATCTTTCATTGATAATGGTTCAGGAGTCAACCTCATGCCCATTCGTACACTTCGTCGATTGGGCCTCACATAATCTGATTTATCTCCTTCTACTATGATGTTACAAGGATATGATAACAATCAACAAGAACCACTGGGCGAGATTAAACTTAGAACTCAGTTTGGAGATCTTGTATCCAATTCAGATTTCATGGTTGTTGATCAAGACTCATCCTTCAATAACTTGCTTGGAAGACCCTGACTACATCAACATGCGGTTATCCCTTCATCATACCATCAATGTCTCAAATATTGTTTCGATGGTCATGTTGGGACATTGTATGGTGATAATTCCTCGTTCAAGACATGTGAATCTCAATACATTGTGGCATAATTCTACCACATGAATGGAAAGGAGGAATCCCCAACAAAGGAGATTACCAAAGTTAATGATCCATATGGTTTGGAAAAGATTCCAGTAAACCCATTAGCACATGTGAGTACATATTATGTATTGCATATTAGTCAAATTTACAAGATAGATCCAAATAAAAATACTCTTATGGAAACCTCCTCAATGTCAATTATGGAAATCAATCCAGACAGCATGGGAGAGAGTGATGATTCACCAAGCAATGATGAAAGATCAAATAGAGATATCTTCATTTCATCTACCGAAATACAACAAGTCTATACTTCACCAACCAGGACAGAAGAAGTTATAGCAATGTTATAGGTGAATGATGATGTCGATTCTCAATCCATCATCTCCTCTTTATTATCCAAAGAATACCCTTTATCATCAATCGGTTCAGAAATGGAAGCTTCTTCTTCAAGATGTGCAAATTTTAGCATCTCTTATGATCATGAAAATTATGCTTCATCGTCTACTATGCAAGTAGAAACAGAAGAAATAACACATATTGAAGAAGAAGAAGAATATCTCAAGGATGCTCCTCCATCATTTGAAGAGGGTATCTCTACCACCGTGGATGAACTCAGAGAAATAAATCTAGGTACAAAAGAAGATCCACGACCCACTTTAATTAGTACGGCTATGACTGTTGAAGAGAAAGATATGTATATTTTTTTTCTAAAGAAAAATCGAGATATATTTGCTTGGAACTATACTAAGATTTCAGGGTTTGATCCTAATGTTTCCACTCATCATTTGGGTTTTCCAGAAGAACATTGAGGATTCAAATAAGCCGCTAGAAGAACACACCCAACTTATGTTTCCAAAATTGAGGCTGAAGTGGATAAGATTATCAAAGCTAACTTTCTCACAGAGGTTCAATATACCAAGTGTTTGGCTAATATTGTCCCATTGAAAAATATGAATGGGAAAATTAGAATTTTCATTGATTTCAAAGATCTTAATCGGCATTGTCCTAAGGATGATTTTCCAGTCTCAATTACAGAACTCTTAATTGATGCAACAGCTGGATCTGAAGAACTTTCCTTCATGGGTGGATAATCCAGATATAATCAAATCTGAATGGCTCTAGAAGATGAAGAATCTACAGCCTTCAGAGCCCCTCAGGGTATGCTTTGCTATCGGGTAATTTCCTTTGGCCTAAAGAATGCAGGTGCAACATATCAGCGTGTCATGCATCGTATCTTCAAACCCTTTTTAGGGAAGTTAGTTGAATGTTATTTGGACGATTTGGTAGTTAAATCCAAACACAGTTCTAATCACTTGGCTGATTTGGAAATCATATTCCACAAACTTTGGCAACATAATTTGAAGATGAACCCCTTAAATGTTCTTTTGGGGTAACCTCAGGAAAAGTTTTCGGCTTTTTTGTACTTAATCGTGGTATTGAAGTCGATCCTAAGAAGACAAAGTAAATCCTTGATATTTCACCTCCTCGAAATTTGAAATAATTGAGAGGACTTCATGGACACTTAGCCTAAATTTGGCGTTTCTTCGCCAGTTTGGAAGGAAAAAGTTTACCCTTTACCAAATTGATGAAGAAGGGACTCACTTACCAGTGGACTGAATAATGTCAAGAAGCATTTGATATTCTCAAGAAGTATCTCTTGATTCCACTGGTGTTAATGCCACATGTTGAAGGTAGGACACTTATACTCTATGTGACAGCTTTAGAGTGATCATTGGGTGCCTTTCTTACTCAGAAGAATAATGCTGGGAATGAAAACAGCCTCTACTAACACAGTTGGAATATGCTTGAAGCAGAAACCCGATACTCAAGTATTGATAAGTGCTACCTAGAATTAATCTTTGTAGTTCAGAACTTAAGACACTACCTGCAACATCACAAGTTCCAATTGGTATCTCGTAATAACCTGCTCAAATTCATCCTTAGTCTTCCAATGCTTACAGGACGTCTGGAAAGGTGGGAAGTTATTTTGCAGCAATTTGATATTAAATATGTGTCTCAAAGGGAAATAAAGGGCAAAGCTCTGGCTGATTTCCTTGCTAAAAACCCTTCAGTAGAAGACACATCTTCAGATATTTAACTCCCTAATGAAGAAGTATTCTCTATTCAATAAAGTCTTCAATCATGGTAAATGTACTTTGATGGTGCTTCCAGAAGTCCAACAGGGAGGAAAATGGAAAATCCTAAATTCAACAAAGTTGTCTTAGGAATTGTGCTCATTTATCCAAAAAAAGGTAGTGTTACCTTATTCCTTCTCATTGTTGGTAGGCGGTACAAATAATGAATCAGAATACCAAGATCTCATCGCAGGCTTGGAGTTGGTGCTTCAAGCACAAGTGAATCACTTAAAGGTGAAAGGTGATTCAGACCTGGTAATCAAACAAGTCAATGGGGATTATGCAATCAGAAAAGAATAACTAATCTCTTTGTATGATTATGTCAGAGAGTTAATGGCAGAGTTTCCTTCGGAACCGACATTTTATTATGTCCCAAGATCACAAAACTCCCAAGCTGATGCACTTGCTAATATAGCCCCAACTCTGGCAGATCAAAATCGGGACGAGACAACCATCAGTATTGCCCATCGTCGTACAATTTTACCTTATGTTCACATCAGAACAAAGGAGATCAATGAAATTAGTCCCATCTCTGAAGCATATGGGCATACTAAAAGATGGATGACACCTATCAGGGAATACCTTCAAAATGGAACACTTCCGCCTGATGGAGCTGGGAAAGAACAAATCCGGCAACATTTGGTCAATTTTACTCTTTATGATGGCCCAGATCACCTAGAGAAAATTCTAAACAAATGTGCTTTTGATGGAGTTCTCTTTAGATGCATTGATGGTGAAGAGAAAATGGGTGTCATGAAAGAAGTGCATGCAGGAGTTTTTGGTGCCCACCAGCCTAGACATAGACTATCTGATCAAATTCGAAGGCTTGGATATTTTTGGCCTTCAATGATACAAGATTTTGTTGATTCCACAAAGAAATTTCATTCTTTCCAAGTACATGCCAACTTCATTCATCAACCCCCAGATTTGCTTCATACAGCTAAATACTCGTGGCCATTCGCCACATGGGGAATGGATGATGTGGGACCTTATCCTTCTGCTACATCCAAGCAGTTTAACTATATTCTTATTGATACTAACTTCTTTTCCAAATGGGTAGCGGAAATACCCCTCAAAGAAGTCAGTTCTAAATGCATTGTTAGCTTCATCAAGTATAACATCATTACCATATTTGGTGTCCCTCATACCATATTGACGGAAAATGGCATCAACTTCTATTCATCCAGGGTGAGGAAGGTGTATCAAGAATACAACATCAAATCCAATTATTCATCTCGGTATCATGCAGTGGCCAATGGCTAGATAGAATCCTTCAATAAGACTCTGTCCAATATACTGCAAAAGATGGTTGATAAAGATAAGAATTCATGGCTTGATAAACTCTTTCATGCTTTATGGGATTATCGGACCACCACCTGCACTGCAACATGGTCAACTCTATATTCATTTGTATATGGAATGGAAGCAGTCTTTCCAATTAAGGTTTACCTACCCTCACTTAGAGTATCCATTTCTGTTCAGTCATCTACAGATGAACAATCTCAAAATCGATTGGATGAATTGGAATGGTTAGATGAGAAAATATTGCGCACCCTGCACCACTTGAAAGTATATCAGAATCGAATCGCACGAGCATTCAATAAAAAAGTTTGTCTTCGTTCATTCGTTCAGGGAGAATTGGTATTAGTTCTCAGAACTCCAATGATACCAGAAAAGAAACCTTCCAAGCTTGAGCCAAAATGGGAAGGACCTTATTCCATACATAAGGTCTAATCCAATGGAGATTATTCTTCAATCTCAATGGATGGAGAACTCATCACTACTCCAACCAATGCTAGATTTCTGAAGAAATATTTTGTATAAACACAAAATACAGCAACAGTCCATGCATATGACCTTAAAATATTTGTATTACTTTCGTCCAGCAAGATGTTAAACTGCATAACCAAGGGTCCATGCATATGACTTTAAACTATTGGCACTTATGTCCAACATGACTTTAAACTGTGACGTCCAACATGACATTAAACTGTGACGTCCTAACTATATGACGCTAAACTGTACAGAAGTCCCTTACGTCTAGAAAGGCATTAAACTGCATAACCAATGGTCCATGCATACGACCTTAAACTATTGGCATTTCTCTCGTCCCACAAGATGTTAAACTGTGTCCTTTTCATCGTCCTATATGATGGTAAACTATACATCTATGGTCCATGCATATGACCTTAAACTATTCGAACTTTTTTCCAACATGACGCTAAACTGTATTGTCCCTTTTTTGTCCAACATGATGTTAAACTTTGAAAAAATCCCTAATATGTTCAACATGACGTTAAACTGTGTCCTCTTTTGTCTTTACTACATGACATTAAACAGCACAATCCCTTTTTTTGTCCAACATGACATTAAACTGTATTGTCCCCATAGTCCTAACTACATGACTCTAAATTGTACAGAAATCTATTAATATGTCCTACATGACGTTAAACTGTATTTTGTCCCTGCTACATAACACTAAATTGTGCAGCACCAATAGTCTTAACTACAAGACTTTAAACTTCATAGTCCCTTTATATGTCCTACATGACATTAAACTGTGCATCGTTAAGGTTGTTGCTACCTCTTTTTTCTCACACCAAGTATGACTCGCGTGAGGTTATATCAAACTTCAACTATAACACCCTCTCTAGGCCACTAACCATGCGTAAGTCCCAACACCATTTTTTAGTTCGTTGTCCCCAAGAACAACTTGATCACTAATTCATTCTTTAGTTGAACTACACGGATTTTGATCCTTGCCTTCCAGGCTAGGTACGTAGGCAACCTCCCAAGGTTCAAGCCCAAAACCAATCTCTTCACATTGGTTCACCTTTTTCCTTGCTACATGACGTTAAACTATACTACACCTTTTGTCATGTATGACAGCAAACTACAACATTATTGGATACCCTCACCTGAGAGGAAATAATTATTTACATTGATATCCAATCATGTTATATTTCAAAGACTATGTGCATACATGGTAATGCCTAAACCTTTTATCTTGGGTCAAACCATCATTGCACTAAAGTCCCCTTTTCACCCTTCACATGTATGAACCAAATTTGTACAGATGGTATTTCTAGAACTACGTGGGCTTGATTCCCATCCTTATGGGATATATAGGAACATTCGAGTGTCCCTTGAATCCCACCCCAAGTATTTTGGGCCTATCCCCAAATTCCACTTTCAGTCCCCTGGCTGAAAAGTCCCTGTGAAAACACACACTGTGTATTTCTTATAATGGTCCGAGTTCTATGACCCTAAACTAATATCTCTTATACTCTCGTCCCACATGACGTTACGCTGTATTTTAAGAACTACGTATGGCTTGATTCCCATCCTTATGGGACACATAGTGAAGTCCAATATTTCAATTCAGGACCCAGCCACAACATGATGATGGTTAGAATTGATCTGTATATCTCTATATAGAGTGGACAATACACATTTTTTATGTTTCATAATCTTAGTCTTAAATACTTCCAGATCTTCATAACCCTTATCTTGACTTCTGGTCACAAAATGTCCAATTTATGAGAGTTATTTTTCTTGACTATGTACCATGTGCCCTTAGTCGGCCTTACATAAATAGTCTCCATAATAGACTTTTTAACCAAAAGATAATATTATTTGACTATGCATCTAATTCCCTTAAGTGGATCTGCATAATTCAACCCCCTAATGGGTTTGTCAGATAATGGTAACTTCATTCTTGGAAAGAAAACCTCTTTTTTTTATTGGTCTTGTCAAAAATATGTAAGGATCCGCAAAAAATAGCCATCCTTAACATATTTGTTTCATGTTCTTTTTCATGATCTGAAAGTATTCAAGTCTATGGTTTATATTTATCTTCCCTACATTTGGGTCAGACCTTCGTAGGAGTGACATTCATCCAGTTCTTAGATGATCTTTCTTGGAAATATCCTCTCCATATTCAAGTACCTCTCTCCGTATAGCAAACTCTATGCTTTATATTATTTGAATCTCCATAAACTTCCACTGGCTTTTTAGTAGTAGAAAAGTAAATTTCTAAGAGTTCTCTTGCCTGACTATAAAGCACGTGCCCTTAGGCGGCCTTTCATAAATAGTCTATATTACATACTTGTCAGCCAAAAGATACTATTATTTGACTATGAATCCAATGCCCTTAGGTGGCCTTGAATAATTCAACCCCCTAATGGGTTTGTTAAATAATGGTAACTTCATTCTTGGGAACTACTTCTTCTAATTCTTTTTTAGATTTTTTCGTATCATTCCTCAAATTCAAAATTTCATAAGTCATAGTTACTTGTTTTCCTTCATACTTGAGTGTGGTAAAAAAAATTCAGATAATTTGCCAAGGAATTGAGTCAATTTTAACCCATTTGGTCAAAGCTATTTTGACCTTAAACATTAGCCTTTTTATGTCCGACGTGCATGAATTTAAACTACCCACAACAAACAAGCGAACTCTGAATAAAAGTCAAGTCCCATCTCACTAAACATACATTTTTGTATGATTTAGGTAATATTGAGAAATTAAAAGGTTCAAAGTTTGTGGGGTTATTTATAATAATCCTAGTAAAAATCAAACTATGCTTACTAGGCCCATTGTCTTAGGTAAAAATCTAAAGCAGGTAGTGGGAAAATTTCATGCACAGATGATTGAAAATGAAAGCGTTTTTCCATTTTGATGCACAATAATTAGAAGGACATCCACAGACTGGAGTCTCTTCTCTTTTCTAAGAAATTACAAGAGGCTGTCAACATAAGTATTCACTTAATGTAAAAAATCCCAAGCTTCATCAACAGCCACTTGAATCTCATGCACTTGACCAACTTCACTCGTTTGAGCCTGATGGAGTGCTTTCTTGGCATCCTTTATGGCTTTCATACCATTCATTTGAGCTCCCTCTAGTGAATTATTGATTTGGTCAAGTTCCCCAGTAACATCATCTAATTGTTGCTGAAGGTGTATCTGCTAGATGACTTTCTCTTTGATCTTATGCTTCACCTCCTTCATCTTGGTAGCATAGTCAGCCTCATCTCGGGATACCGCAGTCTCAAATTCACTGATGTTGGCCGACAGCTTCACCCTAGTTAGATCTTCACGACACTTTTGCTCCTGCTCCCTTCTTAAGATGTCTTGCTTCACCACGGCATGGACATTTTGATATCCAAAACCTCCAAGTCCTAGTATGACAAATAGGGATGAAAGTTGAGGGATATTTGATTCTATCTCTTCAAAAGGCACTTCGAATACGATCTTCCATATGATTTTCCATGCCTTGCATTTTGAAAATTGGAATGCATTTTGTATTTTTGGATCCGACTGAGCATCACTGTCACAGGGGGGAATGTAATCTGGGATTAATGCACTTAAGGAAGTGCCATGTTCTACTCCTTCCCTCCTGACCTGTGCTTCTTCACTTTCAATTCTCATTGGGCCGGAGGTTGAGGCCTCACCTCCAGATCTAGCCACTGAAATTGATGGCCCTGCATAATCAACTTAAAGCTTTGGTTTTTTTCAAAGGATAACAAAAGTTAATTGATTGTCTTTAAAATTAAGTACAGTCACAAATATTGTTATCCCTTACCCACCGGTAGATCAGCAACCTGAGAAGGGTCCTCCCCATCTTTCCTAGCTTCGATAGGATTTTCAGGATTAGTTTGAGGAGGGTCTACTGGGTTCAGCTCTACTTGTGCTAATGTCTCTACAATAGTAGGGTTTTTTGTACCTCCTTCAGGCATTGGTAGTTAAACAGCTTGTTCAGATAGAGCTGCATATTTGAACCGATCATGATTAGACATATAATAAGAAGTTATTTTTAATAGGATGAAGGATAACACTCAAATCCATAATCTTCTAAATTACATTGTAATTTAACATGATTTATAAAATCTTCGAAATATGTGACGAGTTCCATCATTTCATCTAATGTTATCTCAGAATCCTGGTTAATCTCACCAGTGGGAGCATTTGATGTGTCTTTTTGGCGACCTTCATCCTGCGGTCCCGGAACCTGGACAGCATCTTCAGATAAAATTGCGGCATCAGTTGCAATATCCTCCAAAAGTGTAAAGACCCTTAAAATTCAATGGAAATTTTTTATTAATTTTCTTTGGGATTTTACAAGAATGCATTTTCTAACAGCACCTGATTCCGAGGCCCAGTGTGCCCGGAATCATGTTCCGAAGTTTAGCTCAGGTAAGTTTAGTGAACAAACGAGCGGGTTTTCCTAACTTTTTAACTGGTGCTCGGAATCAAAATCTGAGGGCACCAATGAAAGCGCAGCACCGGTAATTGCTTAGGAACACCTTTTCTGGAGTTGTGTTTTCTCAGGTGTGGTTATTTAAAAAAAGGGTTAACTAATAAAAAAAATAAAAGTTGTGCACCAATTTTTATTTTATGTTTTAAGTAGTTTAAACCTACTTATGGAAGTTGAGGTGGGACCCACTATATCCTAACCCCTCTTGATAGGATATTAGTGAGGTGGGCCCCACACGTGCCCCACCTTTCCAACTTCCTCAAACCCCCATTATTTTTGTAACACACCCGCACCCCCTTATTAAATACCTAGTTAACTCTCTTAATTAATGAATTGAATTAAGTTATTCAATGTAATAAATTCTTGAATTCATTTTGAATTTTGAATTGAATGTTGGCTTGTGTGTGTTAATTAAATACAACAAAGTATTATTTCTTTAAGGGTTATTTCATTGTGCGGGAAGGTTGGAGAGGAATTTCTCAAGCCTGGGAATCTTCATCTTCCTCCTTGAAGAACGCGAAGAACACACCGTCGCCGATGAAGAACGTCGACCTCCAACGAAGGACGGCGAATAAATCTGATTCTTCGGAGATCGACGACGCGACGCCATGTACCACGACACCGACGGTCCTCTTCTCCACGACGTCGTGTACTGCGACGCCGTGTACCGCGATGCCGTGTACCGCGACGCCGACGATCCTCCTTCTACGACGCTGTCTTCTGTGACGTCCCTTTCCCACGAAAAACCTTGTTTGACGACTTCATCGAGGTAGGGGGTTTGATTTATTTCGCGAATATTCTTTTTCATCCAAAAGTCTATTTTTTCTTTAGCCGCTTGATATCGGATTAACGGGGGGAGGTCAGACCGCACGAACATGGTCGAATCTCCTCCCCCTTTGATGTTGTGTTTGTCGCGGCACGATTAAAGGAAGTGTGGTGCAACGGCACTACACGGAAACAAAAAAGAAGCGTGGCGCTGTCACTCCGTGCCGTTGAGGCCGAACAAAGCCGCGGCGCCGTCGCGCCGCGCCGGAGAACCACGAAGAGGCCGCGGCCAGAGCGGGGCTGCGGCGGAGGGGCGCGACACCGTCGCGCCGCACCGGTCGGACAAGGCCACAGCTCAAATCCTCGGTGGTTCAAGGCGGGGCGGTCAGAACCACCAGCCGCCGGCACCTCGGAGGGGTGGGACCACGCGGTCCAGTGGCGGCAGCACCAGCGGGCCGGACCTGGCCGGTCATTTCGGAAGGAAGACCGGGGGTCGTAACCCCTGGTTGTAAAAGGAGTGGCCCCACGTGGGGCCGCAGTTTCAATCAAAGGGGGCAACCCCCCCCCCCCTTCGGCTCGGTTCGGCCAGTGCTGAGCTGGCCACACCGGGTCGCGCCCGCGCCAGGCCAACCGGCCGCCCTGGTCGGACCGGCCACACAGGGCCGGGCCACGCCGCGCCGGCCAGGCCGGATGGGCCGGGCTGCGCCCACCAAGCCGGGTCGCGCCCTAATGGGCCTGACCTGGACCCGGTTTGGGTTCACCCAATTCGGGCCGACCCAGGGGGTCTCGGGCCAGGTCAGTCCGGGCCCAAAACCCCCTAAAACCGGACAGGTTCGTTCTTTTTCCCATATCTTGGGCTACGAACTTCTGATTGATGACCTGTCAATTTCAATGTGATCCTTAGATCGAGATGTTCATTTCAGTATATTAAACTCAAGGTTTCGGAGAACTTTGGGTATGACCAGTTTGGTTCGAACACAAAACCAACCGGGCCCTCGGAGCGGAAACGCTTATAACATGAGCTCCGGACTTCCGATTGATGTGCTGTCGACTTTATTGTATTCCTCATAGTGAGACGGACGTTTTGGCTTACTCCGAACAAGGTTTGGATGTAGTTGGAGTGTGGTCAGGTTGGTTTTGACTTAAAAACCAACTGGGCCCCTGGAACGAAAAAGCCAATAACTCTCAGACCGGGCGTCTGATTGACGCGCCGTCTGTCACGTTGAGTTTCTCTTGTTGAGACAGAACCTTGGGATACATCAAACCCAGACTACGTGTCATTTTATGTATCGACCCACTTGGCTCGTGGAGAGGACCCTCTAGGAATCGAGCATGTTGTGTGCGGGAACCCTAGAGCTGGCTGCGACTGCGACGACGATGAAGACTGCACTAAAATCCTCTGTGGGTTCGGTAGCGATGAAGACTGAACTGAAATCCTCCGTGGGTTCGACAGCCATGAAGACTGAACTGAAATCCTCCGTGGGTTTGGCAGCGATGAAGACTGCACTGAAATGCTCTGTGAGTTCGGCAGTGATGAAGACCGTATTGAAATCCTCCATGGGTTCGACGGCGATGACTACTGTTCTTGTATCCTACATGGTTCTGGTAGTGTTTGACTCTATTCTTACTATCCTATGTGGGTCTGGCAGAGTACCTGGTCTGTATCCTATGTGGGTCTGACAGCTTAGCTGGTTTAGTATCCTACGTGGGTCCCAGATTAGATGAATCAGTGGCTATATCTGATCATATCTATCACCTTACGAAGAAGTATACCTGTTTGAGCTGAGCCTTGACTTCCAATCATTATCTTTGATATTATTGACTTGTTTTCCAATATTGATTGGGTTGTGTTATCCGGTATGGATTGGGTTGTACTATCCTGTGTGGACGTGATCGAACTTGGGCTCGGATGTTGGAGCCGAACTGGAATTGATGACTTAGGTATATGTATGGGCATATACCTAAGTAGTGTTGGTTGTTACTTCGTGATTGTATTTTTCCTTTATGGATTGTCCTTTGTGGATTTTGGGAGACCTTCGGGGATCTCGGGGTCCCTACTGAGTAGCGTATACTCACCCATTCAAGGTCTATGCCCGCACTACGTTGTGTTGGATGCAGATGATGGACAGCGCTGGTTGTGGTTGAGGTTTTTTGGAGTAAGTCGGTACCTGGAGGTGGACCACTTGGCAGGACATACACGGAGCGGACGGCTGGACCCGAGGAATTTATGAGGCTATCTGTACCCATCCTTCAGGTGGGACTTCCAATGGATGGCTCGACGTTGCTGCTTTACTTTCAGTTGCTCTACTTCTTTCCAGTTGTACCTTACTTTTAGTTTGGGTTTGTATTCTGGCCCATTTACTTTCCGCACTTACTATTGTACCCAGTTTTACGTAGTGATTACTTCTTCTTTCTTACTCTATGGTGTTTGTTTACTTTATAAAGGCAATGCCTTCCTCTTTTTGTCGGGATTTACCCCTTGGTGTTAGTCGCCAGCCCTTGGCCTATGGGAGGCGGGCTTGGGGTTGTCACGGCACGGGTCCCGAGGATGGGTCGTGACAAATTTGTATCATAAGAGTTCAGTTCTACCGCAGAACTTAGGACTCTGATCATTCTTCTATGTAAAGAAATAGTGTTAAGGGTATTGAGTGTGGTTATCAGTACAGGGAGTCCAGTGTTGGTGCGGGGGCCGATGTATCCGTACACAAGGACCTTAACTTCCGATTTCCGACTCAATGCATGGAAACATTGATTGTATGTGTGTTTCAAAAGTTTTCTTTGTGATTAATTTGTGTCATCTCACCAGGTATACTGTTTTGAACGTGGCACACCTGTTTCTTTTCAGGATGGCCCCATGATGGCATCCAGCTAGGGTTCCGAGATTTTTGCGAGACGACAGCCCACCGAGCGACGAGGCTACGGTGTAAGGCCCTTTTTCAGTGGAGGCATCAGCGGTACCTCTACCCGCTGAGTCACCAATGCTACCAGCCCCAGCTGCTGATAGTGAGCGTTGCCTTAGTGCACTACATGAGTTTCAGCATCAGAGACTGCCCAGGTTCCGTGGGGAGACGGACCCGCAGGCAGCCGAGGGTTGGCTGGAGGCTGTAGTTCGAGTTTTCAGGTTAGTGGGGACACCAGGTGACCTCATGGTGATCCTTGCAGTGAGCCTCCTGCACGCGGCAGCAGGCAGATGATAGAGCTTGATGCTCTAGGTGTACGGTGAGGAATCTCTCCTTTAGATGGAATTTGAGAGCCTCTTTCACTCGGAGTTCTTCCCAGCCACCCTCCGTGCGCTGCGCATCCAGGAGATTCTATAGCTGCGGCAGGGCAGCATGACGGTCGCCTTGTACTCGGCGAGATTTACCGATCTCTCGCGCTATTCGACGAACATGGTACGGGACCCATTCTTCCAGGATCAGACCATCGAGTAGGGACTGAGGCATGAGATCAGGGCATCGATGATCTCCCTCAGCATTCCGACACAGGTAGGAGTACTGGAGCGAGCCCTTCTCATAGAGAGCTTTCTTGCTGAGCCTACGCCAGTAGCGAGACCTACCGCAGGGCATCATGTAGCAGATTCATCTGCAGCTGGCAGTTGATGGATGTCACAAGGGTCCAAGAGGACTGGACCATCAGGCAGACAACCTCAGGACACTAGCTCAGAGGTGCAGGGCACGCAGCGCAGAGCCAACCTTCCGAGGAGCATGCAGTGCTACGCATGTGGCAGGCAGGGCCACATGGCTCGTGACTGTCCGACCCACCGTGCAGAGGAGCAGCAGACAGTTGAGGGGCCACACAGGCAGAGGCAGAGGGTCGACCATGGTGGTCCGCCGAGAGCAGGCGGATGAGGCAGGGGAGCTGGCCGAGAATCAGGTGGTGGGCGACGCTTTGAGGCTTTACCACCACCACCACCAGGAGGTCCACCCCGACCACCGGGAGCTGGCGGGCAGAGATAGGCTCAGCTTCAATCAGCGGAGGCCTACGACCACGGCGCGCCAAAGATGACTCGAGGTACTATCTGTGTTTACTCTACCCTTGTTGAAGTTCTTATAGACACATGATCAAGTCATTCTTTTATTGCTGCTGCCCTTGTTCGGAGCTCGAAGATTCTGACTGAGCCGTTGGCCCGATCCTTACAGCTAGAGACTTCTAGGGGAGTAGACTTGACGATTACGCACTGGTGCCGGTAGTGTGAGCTTACTCTAGGTGGCGAGAGCTTTGGCTGGGATATTTTTTTAGCAGCGTCGAGGCCTTACGACGTCATCTTGTGCATGGATTGGTTATCCACAGTCCATGCCCAGATCGACTGTATTAGGCGCAAGGTGTGGTGTGTTCGCACTGATGGGAGTAGGTTCACCATCACCAGCGAGAAGGGAGCTTTCACAACGCAGGATGGACTCACGTAGATGATAGGACAACCCATCACTCATCAATTGGCTAGCCTCATCCTAGGATCAGTTGACATGCGGAGTCCTAGTTTTCCTGCAGTGGTGGATCAGTATGCAGATGTTTTCCCTGACGACGTTCCAGGACTACCTCCTCGCAGAGAGGTATACTTTTATATTGACCTGTACATCGGGATAGCCCCGATATTCACTCTAGCATATCGTATGCCCCCCTCTGAGCTTCGAGAGCTACGAGTACAGTTGGAGGACTTGTAGGGAAATGGATTCGTCTGAACTTGTGTTTCACCCTGGGCTTCCCCGATATTGTTCGCCAAGAAGGTGGACAGGAGCTTACGACTGTTTGTCGACTATCGTCGCCTGAACGAGGTGACCATGAGGAACAAGTATCTGCTACCAAGGATTGATGACCTCTTCGATCAGCTCAAGGGGGAACAGTGGTTCTCGAAGATTGACCTCAGGTCAGGCTATCATCAGCTCAGAGTTCAGGATGAGGACGTGTAGAAGACGGCCTTCAAAAGTCAGTACGGCCACTATGAGTTCTTGGTTATGCCTTTTGGCGTAACCAACGCTCCAGCAGTGTTCATGGGTCTCATGAATAGGATCTTTCAGCCATACCTTGATCAATTTGTCATGGTCTTCATCGATTACATATTGATATACTCGACCACTGAGGAGGAGCATGCCTATTACTTGTGGGTTGTACTAGACACACTCCGAGAGCACCAGCTTTATGGAAAGCTATCGAAGTGTCAGTTCTGGTTACGTGAGGTCCACTTCTTTGGATGCGTCATCTCTAAGGTGGGAGTTGCGGTGGATCCTGTGAAGATCAAGGAAGTGCTAGTTGGGGAGCCACCCAGGAGCGTGATGGAGGTGCGGAGTTTCTTGGGTCTAGATGGGTACTTTCGGAGATTTGTGCCAGACTTTTCCAGAGTTGCGGCACCACTCTCAGATTTGATGAAGAAGGGGAAACCCTTCATGTGGTTAAAAATATGTGAGAAGAGCTTCCAAGAGCTAAGACAGAGATTGACCAGTGCACTTATCTTGAGACTAATAGAGGAGGGAGTAGGGTACATAGTCTACTACGATACATCAGGGACCAGCTTCGGATGTGTCCTGATGCATGAGTGGGCCGTGATCGCCTATGGAACACGTCAGTTGAGGCAGTATGAGCAGAACTACGCTACCCATGACCTGGAGTTAGAAGCAGTGGTCTTCGCTCTGAATATGTGGCGACACTATCTGATGGGATAGCGCTTTATAGTCTAATCTGACAACTAGAGTCTCAGGTACATCTTCTCGCAGAAGGACCTGAATCTGAGACAGCAGCGACAGCTCGAGTTCCTCGAGGACTATGACTTCGAGATAGTATATACTCCCAGATAGGGGAACGTAGTAGCCGATTCTCTCAACAGGGGGATGGGCATTCTGCTACTCGGGGAGGCGACAGAGCAGCTAGCCGCTTTGCAGATATCCTTCGTGGATAGAGATGGAGCACCCTTTCTTCAGTCACTCACAGTCACTCCTCCAATACTGTAGCAGGTCAGAGAGTCACAACATGGGGACGCTGACTGTGAGACGCGGCATGCGCAGATATCCTTAGGACAGGCACCTAATGGATTCTCTGTAGGAGGAGAGCACGTCGTCCTTTTCAGAGGATGTACCGTGGTACCAGTTGCTTTACAGGAGGAGGTGCTAAGAGAGTTTAGACCTTCCCCTTTAGCGGTACATCTAGGAGTTGAAAAGATTAACCAGGATCTCAGACGACATCACTAGTGGCTGGGTATGAAGAAGGTGTGGCAGAGTTCGTTTCTCTATGCCTCACCTTCCAGCAGGTGAAGGCAGAGCACCAGGTACCAGAAGGCTTGGTACAGCCCTTGGAGGTCCTGGAGTGGAAGTGGGATGAGATATCTATGGATTTTGTGACTGGACTTCCACGCACTTCTAGAGGTCATGACTCCATTTGGGTGATTGTCGACCGACCCACCAAGTCGACCCACTTCTTACCCATTAGAGAGAAGGGCTCAGTGGAGATCTTGGGACGCCTCTATATCCAGGAGATCGTACGGCTTCATGGTGTGCCATCATCTATCGTCTCCGATCGAGATACTCATTTTAATTCCCGGATTTAGAATGGGTTGCATGTAGAGACCCAAAGCTTGATATACATGGACATTACATTACTTTTGCAGAATACTTAGTACATAACAAAAATAGACACACAAGGAGTGTAATAGTTTAGTTTCTTTGGAAACTCGGAATATAATATTCTATTCGTTGTGAAAGATCTTCAACATCTCCCATAAATATATTCCCCTTTTTTCTTACCTAAAACCTTTCTTTATATCATGGGGAAAAGAAAACATAAAAGGGGTGAGCTCAAATTCCCAATAAGGGTAAACATAGTGAACATAAAACAATTCATAAACATTTGAATGTAAAAACTTGAACATAAAATCTAAACATCAAAATCTTGATCAAAGAGATGAATCTTGGAAGTACGTAAGGCATATATCATAAGGGAGCATCAATAATGACAAAATAGCATGTGAATAAACCATGTAATTGCAGAAACCATTAATCACATGTTATGATTTCTATAGTAGCCAAGGCATTGTTGTCAAGACCATCTTAGTGGACAAAGTCCCTTTCTGAATCGAGTTCACTCCTTGTTTCATTCCTGTAACACTGAACCGGATTAAATTACCGTTCCAGCCATGTCTATCTCATGAGATATAAATCTTTACCCAATGAATTTTATGGAGATATAGGTCTCACCCATCTCATAATGAAATCATTTTTACTTGTTCCATAAAATAAATTTAAAACATTCATCATAACCCAAAGAATAAAATGGGTTTCATAAACATCATCCCATCATCTCATAATCCATATAAAACAAATGGACATTTCATCATAACAAAAGTGAAACCATGTAAATCATAGAGACATTAAACTTGAAAAATACACATATGAAATAATGTCATCTTAAATGGAAAATGGTTTTGATAAAACATTTGAAACGAATTCTTGAGGAAAACATCCTTTCTTCTTCAAAATCATTTTCTTTTCACAAAATACAATGAACTTTTAAAATAAAAGTATTTTGTTCAAAATTTTCATAAAATCTTGTAGATTAAGCTTCATGAAAATGAGGCGTTATGAAACCGTAAAAATCCGTTCATGCCATATAAGTTAAAAATAACATTCTTCTCGTACTTCTGTTGGAAAAGTCAAAAGGTACCTCGTATGGTAATCAAAAAATAAGATTCCTTACATACAATGTAGTAAAAGTCAAAAATGGGAAAAAGGACTATAAACATACAGGGAAAAAAATTTATAAAACTTGGAAAATGATGATAAATATTACCCCATTAAATACTTATGTATAAGAAATCTCGGATAGAAAACAATTGAGATTGCAACATTATCCCTTACCATAGGTCTGATATGCTTCGTATGTTTCTGAATCTCTTGTATAATGATTTAAATAATGTCGTTGACTTATTACAGAAACATATTCATTGTTATGATATCTTATATGGTTCACTTATGACTTTATATTACCCGCTCTTTTGTAAGTTCCATGTAAAAGCAGTATTTTGGGTTAAATCGTTCTATTTATCGTACGTGTTTGGACTTGTTGTTCTTGATATTATTACTTATATCCTGATTTAATTAATTATAGAATGTATAAAATGATTTATATATAATATATATTCAGTATATACATATATATATATATGATAGATCGATTAAATGGAATGAAATACACCGTTCATGGAGACGGTAGGCCGTACGTATGCATGAACGCTGTTTTCGTTTCCTTATTGAATTGAATGAAATTAAGTAGATGACATACATATATATACAGATAAATCCAGTATCATTATTATGTCATATATTTCATGATTACTTATTATATATACTTTATAATCATTCATGAATGGTTAACATGGATAATGAATCTCATCGAGTCGTGGAGACGGTAGTCCGTACGTACGCACGAGCGATGATATCATTCCCATGATCATGGAATTGCATTGAAGTGTATGTATAATATTTCAGAATCAATATAAATTTTCAATAATCATATATAGTTATTTATTTACACCATTATACCCATCCAAGTAAGGTGGTGGTCGAAAACAGATTACACCACGGCATGGAGACGGTATTCCGTACGTACGCACGTGCAGTGATTTCGTTTTCCGTAGGATGGATAGATGGTGAAATAGGGTTGTTTCATACTTATAATAACATATCATTATATGAGTGATACTGATGTTATTACTTAATAATGAAACAACGAAATAAGAATAACTAGAAGAAGAAATAAATTTGAAAGAATCGGTAACGGATATTACCTTTTCTTTCAACACGCCTTTTTGAAAACTCATGTTAGGGCACTAATATTGGTCTTTGAAGAATACCAGAACCTATATTATGTTTCTAGGGAAGTGGAGAAGATAAATTTTCAGGGATTGGCCGAGATTGAAGGCTCAAAGTGGTGTGAGGAAGAGAGGGAGGAGGTGCCCTTTTATAAGGGAGGAGAGGGGCACCTTTGGAATAACTAAAAATATTATTTTATTATAAAGTCATATTCGGTTTTTAATAGCTCCAAATTAAGTTATTTATAAGCTAAGGTGGGTATGGGTCTAAATCCCATCATATAATAGAATTTAGAGAAGTTTAGGTTTCTATTTTAACCTTATCATTTAGATTTAACTTTAATTTAAATAATCTTTCTTTTACCGTGTCTTCTTGTTTTCATACACTATAAGGTTAATAAACATACTATAACAAGAAAAAAGAACCCCAAGTTGTTTATTATTAATATATATAACCTTATCTAAGTCAATTTGAAGAACCTTATATTTTTATGAATAAAATAACAATTAATAATATAATATTTTTTTAAACAACTATTTTATGTCAATTTTGACACTATTTGGTAATTGATTTTTGTGAAACTAACAACAGAATGATTATTCGATAAAAGTTAATTAAATCAATACTAACATGTCATATTAACCTATAAAAGTAGTGGAATTCATAAAAAGTATCAAATTACATTTATTTGGGTATTTATAACATCAATTATGTCAATATTTCATTAATAAGATAATTACTGCATCATCATTGTGTCATAAATAAATTAAATTATTTAATTTATATAAAATATAAATAAAATACCGTTATATAGGAAATCCTTTTATATTTCTGATGAATATTTATAGTCGAATTTATCTTATGTATAACCCTATATTAAAAATGATTTAGTTATTAATCTATGATTTTAACTATTTTAACCCTTCTTTAAATAAATTAATAATAAATGTCCTAATATAATCCTAGTGGGCATAAATGGTCATTTTTTATTCCTAAGGTTATTTTTGGTCGAATTACACTTATCCAATAGAATTAGGACATTTGTTAGAGTAATAATAATATAATTTTTACCCTTAATTACCCAATTTACTTTTAACCGTGGTAAAAAAAAGTAAAAAGTTACTATTCACCAAAAATTATTTTCATCTCATTGAACCACATTTTAGTCCTCGATATTAACCGTGTCTCCCGGATTTTTGAAATTCCACTCACAAAAGCGGTAAAATTATGTTTTATCTGAATTTGCAAATTCTCCTAGGAGGTGGGTAAAAGTCGGTGAAAAGTTTAATAAAATGTTTATATATCTAAAATTATTATAAAATGACTCCAATGAATTAAATTGAACTTATATAGGTATTATTTATCAATTTTGACCTAAAATAAATTTAAATAAAATAAATAATTATTTAAATAAAAAGTTGGTTTTTGAATAGTAACCTAGTGTTTTCACTATTCATCAAAAATTGAAAGTTTTCAGAAAAATAAAAAAAAATCACCCTAGGTTAATTTCGATATTCTGAATCCAAAAATGAAGTCCGTTTTGAAAGATAAAATCTCAAAAAGTGGGTATTACTATTCATAACGGTTAGTTTATATAATATATCGTTGTTTAGCGAAACTCGATATTGCGTACAACACATGCTATCATGGAAGGTCGCGATTACGTGTAATGAAATCTAATTCAAGGATGCGTGTTGTGCAAGCTCCCTTTTCTGTAGCGTACAATGCAAGAAATTAATGAAATTAAAAATAATATTTTTCATAAAATCTCGAGGTGTTACATTCTACCCCCCTTAAAATGAATTTCGCCCTCAAAATTTGTCGGGGTTATGAATGGTTTACTACTTGAAAGTTTCTTTAATAGAAACCCACATCTTAAAAATGAATAACAAAACATGACTTTAAAAACTAAAGTATGAAATGTAACGGTTACCCAAATTAACTAATCACTGGGTTTCCACATAGGAGAACATAGGTGAAAATATGGATATGGAAGAGAAATCTAACCGTCATGTTCTGATAGGGAGTGGTAGAGAACATGGCTATGAAAAAGACAACAATCACAAAGCCATAAATTTGTGATGATCTAGGGTACCATCTGATTCATCCGATATAAGGGCACTATGACAACATTTTTGGTTTTCAAGATCACTTCCCTAAAGTTGATGAATTTGAATTAGAATAAATACTTACTTTATTTTGGTATAATCTCACCGTTTTTCATGCCTTGAATAATTCCCACTTCATCTCTTTAAGAAATGCAGTTGAATTTGTCTTTCGCAAAGTTTTAGTAGATCATATGATATAATGATAGGTCATTCCATCTGTCTCAAACATAAGTTAGCAAAATTTATATACATAATTCCATCTATGGTGAGATTAATCATATATGGTTTTAAAATGGACTTATACTTCATCTATCATCCGGTATAATAGAATAAAACTAGTTTCTACTAACCAGGGACTTCTTGTAGGCCAGTGGTAGGAAATAAAGGCCTATCGCACTTTGGTTGTGGGTTCGATTCCCACAGCCTTGTCCGACGTGACGGGTTATCGCTCGTTCTGCAGGTTGTCCTTTTTTTTCTAAAAATACAAAACTAACTTATGTCCAACATAATCCATTCCAATATTTAGGTATATCCATAATATTGAAGTCCATTATCATATTATAGTGAAAACGATTACCAGATATTTCATATAACAAGCATGTTAATACCATCACTGATCCCCATATATCATAAGATATGTCTTGTTGGTCACATTACAAACATTCGAAGGCCTTAATCATGTATTCTCTTGAAAAATGAATACCCATTGAATCTTAGTGAAAACATGAGTGTTGTCAATAGTTAACTCTTTCCACATACCAAAACCCCAAAATTCTATATACTCAAACCATGATATAACTATTTCCTTATATGAGTCATGCGCTCATGAATACTGTCAAACATTTCATTTTCTCCTTATACATTCATTATGTGCATATCATCTTCTTTCCAAAAATATCTCAATCACTTTCCATGGTTACCGGTACCATAAAATTATTGAAAACCACAATAGACCAATACATAAAAATTCCAATATTCCACGATACTATATACAACATTATTTTGGAATCCCATTACATAAACACTTAATCATTCCACCACATCGTTGTCATATTCAACATCGCCAATAGTGATCACATGTGACTTCCCTTTGTCCTTTTCCTTAAGTGGTTGTTCATGTCGATCATCATTAACCCTTGGATTCGGGCATTGATTATCATAATGCCTCATTTCATTTCACTTGAAGCATTGAAGTGTTGGTGGTGCGTTCTCTACAGCCTTTTCTTTATTCACATCATTAGCAACCCTTTTTCCATTACTTAGACACTCAGCTACTCGATGACCTTCTTTTTCACACTTAAAACATTTTATAGTCCCTTTAAGATAATCTCCACCATGCTTCTTTCCACACTTTGAGCATAAGGAAACATTCATCTTCTTTTCACCATTATTCTTAGATTTCTCCTTGAACTCCATCTTTCGTTTCTTATCAAATCCATGAGATGGATATGTAACACCAACTTCCATTTCTACCTTGATAACCCAACGCACAATTTCTTCATAGCTACTAAAGTATATTATATCTAATGCCCTTCTAAGATTTGGTTTTAAGCCACTGAATAATCGATCAACTTTACTTTTAGGTTGGATGATAAATCCATATGCATACCTTGCAAGCCTTGTAAAATTCGCTTCGTATATACCAATAGATTCATCATCCTTTTGCTTTAGTTCAAGAAACTCCTTCTACATCTTTGTTCGAAGAATACGAGGGAATTACTTATTGAAAAATAAGTTCTTGAACTCATCCCATTCCATGGACTCAATTTCATCTCTTGGGCTCTCATTCTTGATAAGATTCCACCATTTATCAGCTTCACCTTCCAAACGATATACTACTAAGATGACTTTATCATGTTCATAACATTGATGAACTGAAAATATATTTTTAGTGGTACTAATCCATTGTTCAGCAACAAGTGGATCAGAATACCCACTGAATGAAGTTGGGCGTTGCCTCATGAAGGACTCAATAGAATATTGTTCCCTTCTCTACTCATTTGGAAGTACATAATGATTCATAGCTTGTGTAAGTATAGAAATAATATTTTTCACTCCATCTCCCATAACATTTTTTTGATCATGAGGAAAATCATTGCATTGTCCATTACATTGATCAAAACGGTTCCTTTGGGTTCCATCCATCATCTAAAACCTAAAGAGAATAGTGTGAGAGGAAAAAATAATGCTAAGGAAAACAACATAATAAAGGGGGAGTACCTTCAATATCTAACATCTTAGGTTTAATTCTAATATCATTACCGTAATTCTAGGACTATAACCTATACTTATACATAACCTTAGGTACATCCCTAGACATACCTTAGAAATATCTCTAGGGATCTCACTAAGTTTCTCACATCCTAGTTTCCAAAGGATGACTAAACCTTTCCTCTAATACCAAATGTAGAGACCCAAAGCTTGATGTACATGGACATTACATTACTTTTGTGTAATACTTAGTAAATAACAAAAAACAAACACATAAGGACCGTAATAGTTTAGTGTGTTTGGAAAACTCGGAATATAATCTTCTAATCGTGGTGAAAGATCTTCAATATCTCCCATAAAGATCTTCCTCTTTTTTTTCTTACCTAAAACCTTTCTTTATATCCTGGGGAAAATAAAACATAAAATAGGTGAGCTCAAATGCCTAGTAAGGGTAAACATAGTGAACATAAGACAATTCATAAACATTTGAATCCAAAAACATGAACATAAAATCTAAACATCAAAATCTTGAGCAAAGACATGAATCTTGGAAGTACGTAAGGCATATATCATAAGGGAACATAAATCATGATAAAATAGAATGAGAATAAAACATTTAATTGTGGAAACCATTAAGCACATGTTATGATTTCCATAGTAGCCAAGGCATTGCTACCAAGACCATCTTAGTGGACAAAGTCCCTTTCTGAATCAAGTTCACTCCTCATTTCATTCCTATAACACTGAACCGGATTAACTTATCATTATAGCCATGTCTATATCCTGAGATATAAATCTTTACTCAATGAATTGGAGGGAGATATAGGTCCCACCCATACCATAATGAAATCATTCTTACTTGTGCCACAAAATAAACTTAAAACATTCATCATAACCCAAAGAATAAAATGGGTTTCATAAACATCATCCCATCATCTCATAATCCGTATAAAACAAATGGACATTTCATCATAAGAAAAGTGAAACCATCTAAATCATACAGACAATAAACATGAAACATAAACATATGAAATAATGTCATCTTAGATGGAAAATGGTTTTGATAAAACATTTGAAATGAATTCTTGAGGAAAATATCCTTTCTTCTTCAAAATCATTTTCTTTTCACAAAATGCCATGAACTTTTAAAATAAACATATTTTGGTAAAAATTGTCATAAAATCATTTAGATTAAGCTTCATGAAAATGAGGCGTTATGAAACCGTAAAAATCCATTCATGTCGTATAAGTTAAAAATAAGATTATTCTCTTACATTTGTTTGAAAAGTCAAAAGGTACCTCGTATGGTAATCAAAAAAAAGATTCCTTAAATACCATGTAGTAAAAGTCAAAAATGGGAAAAAAGGACTTTAAACATACATGAAAACATTTTTATAAAAATTGGACAAGGAAGATAAATATTACCCCAGTAAATACTTACGTATAAGCAATCTCGGATAGAAAACAATTGAGATTGCAACATTTTCCTTTACCTTTGGTCCGATATGCTTTTTACATTTCCAAACCTCCTGTATAATTATTCAAATAATTTCATTGACTTATTAATGAATCATATGCATTGTTATGATATCATATATGGTTCACTTATGACTTTATATTACCCGTTCTTTTGTAAGTTCCATGTTAAAGCAGCGTTTTGGGTTAAATCGTTTTATTTATCGTACGTGTTTGGACTTGTTGTTCTTGATATTATTACTTATATCCTGATTTATTTAATTCAAGAATGTAAAAAATGATTTATATATAATATATATTCAGTATATACATATATATATATATATGATAGATCGATTAAATGGAATGAAATACACCGTTCATGGAGACGGTAGGCCGTACGTACGCATGAACGCTATTTTTGTTTCCTTATTTAATTGAATGAAATTAAGTAGATGACATACATATATATACACATAAATAAAGTATCATTATTATGTCATATATTTCATGATTACTTATTATATATACTTTATAATCATTTATGAATGGTTAACATGGAGAATGAATCTCATTGCGTCGTGGAGACAGTAGTCCGTACATACGCACGAGCAATGATATCATTCCCATGATCGTGGAATTGCATTGAAGTGTATGTATAATATTTCAGAATCAATATCTCTTTGAAATAATCATATATAGTTATTTATTTACACCATTATACCCATCCAAGTAAGGTGGTGGTCGAAAACAGATTACACTACGGCATGGAGACGGTATTCCATACGTACGCACGTGTAGTGATTTCATTTTCCGTAGGATGGATAGATGGTGAAACAGGGTTGTTTCATACATATAATAACATATCAGTATATGAGTGATACTGATGTTATTACTTCATAATGAAACAACTAAAGAAGAATAAGTAGAAAAAGAAATAAAGTTGAAAGAATTGGTAACAGATATTACCTCTTCTCTCAACACGCCTTTTTGAAACCTCCTCTTAGGGCACTAAGATTGGTCTTTGAAGAAGACCATAACCTCTAGTATGTTTCTAGAGAAGTGGAAAAGATAAATTGGCAGGGTTTTCCCAAGCTTTAAGCCTCAAAGTGGTGCGAGGAAGAGAGGGAGGAGGTGCCCATTTATAAGGGAGGAGAGGGGCACCTTTGGAATAACTAAAAAAATTATTTTATTATAAAGTAATATTCAGTTTTTTAATAGCTCCAAATTGAGTTATTTCACAGATAAGGTGGGGATGGTTCGAAATCCTCTCATCCAATAGAATTTAGACATGTTTAGGTTTCTATTTTAACCTTATCATTTAGATTTAACTTTAAGTTAAATAATATTTCTTTTACCGTGTCTTCTTGTTTTCTTACACTATATGGTTAATAAACATACTATAACAAGCCAAACGAACCCCAAGTTGTTTATTATTAATATATATAACCTTATATAAGTCATTTGGCCGAACCGTGGATTTTTAGGAATAAAATAACAATTAATAATATAATATTTGTTTTAAAAACTATTTTATGTCAATTTTTACACTATTTGGTAATTGATTTTTGTGAAACTCATAACAGAATGATTAGTTATAAAAAAATTAATTAAATCAATATTAACATGTCATATTAACCTAAAAAATCTGTGTAATTCATAAAAAGTCTCAAATTACATTTATTTGGGTATTTATAACATCAATTATGTCAATATTTCATTAATAAGATAATTACTGCATCATCATTATGTCATAAATAAATTAAGTTATTTAATGTATAAAAATTATAAATAAAATTCCATTATGTAGAAAATATTTTTAAATTTCTAATGAATATTTATAGTCGAATTTATCTTATCTATAACCCTATATTAAAAATTATTTATTTATTAAACTTTGATTTTAACTATTTTAACCCTTCTTTAAATAAATTAATAATAAATGTCCTAATCTAATCCAAGTGGGCCTAAATGGTCATATTTTATTCCTAAGGTTGTTTTGGGTAGATTTACACTTATCCAATAGAATTAGGACATTTTTTAGGGTAATAATAATATCATTTTTACCTTTAATTACCCAATTTACTTTTAACCGTGGTAAAAAAAAGTAAAAAGTTACTATTCACCAAAAATTATTTTCTTCTCATTGAACCACATTTTAGTCCTTGATATTAACCTTATCTCTCAGATTTTAAAAATTCCACTCACAAAAGCGGTAAAATTATGTTTTATCTGAATTTGCAAATTCTCCTAGGAGGTGGGTAAAAGACGGTGAAAAGTTCAATAAATTTTTAATATATCTAAAATTATTATAAAATGACTCCAATGACTTAAATTGAACTTATATAGGTATTATGTATCAATTTTGACCTAAAATAAATTTAAATAAAATAAATAATTATTTAAATAAAAAGTCGGTTTTTGAATAGTAACCCAGTGTTTTCACTATTCATCAAAAATTGAAAGTTTTCAAAAAAATACCAAAAATTCCCCCTAGGCTAATTTCGATATTCTGAATCCCAAAATGAATTCCATTTTGAAAGATAAAATTTCAAAAAGTGGGTATTACTATTCATAATGGCTAGTTTATATAACATATCGTTGTTTAGCGAAACTCGGTATTGCGTACAACACACGCTATCATGGAAGTTCGTGATTGCGTGTAATGGAATCCAAGTCAGGGATGCATGTTGTGAAAGCTCTATTTCGTGTAGTGTACAACACAAGAAATTAATGAAATTAAAAAGAATATTTTTCATAAAATCTCGGGGTGTTACATTGTAGGAGGCATTCGGGACGCAACTACGGCTGAGCACCACCTTTCACCCTTAGACGGATGGTCAAACGGAGAGGACCATTCAGACTCTCGAGGGCATGCTCCGTGCATGTGTCCTCAACTTTGTTCGCAGTTGGGAGGACCACCTGCCCTTGGTGGAGTTCGCGTACAACAACAGCTACCACTCCACCATCGGGATGGCACCATACGAGGCATTGTACGACCGACCTTGCAGATCACCCCTGTGCTGGACAGACCCTGGGGAGTCAGCACTTGTGGGACCGGAGATGGTATAGGCCACAACAGAGAAGGTCCAAGTCATCCAGGAGCGGATGAGGATAGCTTAGAGCCGGCATAAGTCTTATGCTGATAGGAGGCGGAGGCCACTGGAGTTCGAGGATGGCGACCACGTTTTCTTGCAGGTCTCACCTCGACGTGGATTACGAATATTTGGCCGGGGCGGCAAGTTATCTCTGTGCTTCATCGGACCATTTCAGGTTCTCAGCAGGATAGGTGAGGTGGCTTATCTCCTAGCTCTACCACCTCATTTGCACCGGGAGCACGACATCTTCCACTTATCTCAGCTGAGGAGATACGTGCATGACCCGACGCATATCATCGACCATGGGGAGTTGGACATCGAAGATGGGGCGACTTTTGCAGAGGTCCTGGTGGAGATCGAGGATCAACAGGATCGGGTCCTATGTTGGTGGTTGATTCCTCTAGTGCGCATCACATGGCAGCACGAGAACCTCCAGGAGAGCACTTTGGAGCGGGAGGCTCAGATGCGTGCTCAGTACCCACATTTGTTCCCCTAGTTTATGATGTATCTTTACGGGGACATAAATCCCTAAGGTGGGAGTAATGTAAAGACTCTTAAAATTCAACAGAAATTTTTTCTTAATTTTCTTTGGGATTTTACAAGAACGCAGTTTATGACGGCACCTGATTCCGAGGCCCGGTGTGCCCGGAATCATGTTCCGAAGTTTAGCTCAGGTATGTTCAGTGAACGAACGAGCGGGTTTTCCTAACTTTTGAACCGGTGCTCAGAATCGAAATCTGAGGGCACCAATGAAACCGCAACACCGGTAATTTCTTAGGAACACCTTTTCTGGAGTTGCGTTTGCTCGGGTGTGGTTATTTAAAAAAAGGGTTAACTAATAAATAAAATAAAAGTTGTGCAACAATTTTTATTTTATGTTCTATGTAGTTTAAACCTACTAATGGAAGTTGAGGTGGGACCCACTATATCCTAACCCCTCTTGATAGGATATTAGTGAGGTGGGCCCCACACAAGCCCCACCTTTTCAACTTCCTCAAACCCCCATTATTTTTGTAACACACCTGCACCCCCTTATTAAATACCAAGTCAACACTCTTAATTAATGAATTGAATTAAGTTATTCAATGTAATCAATTCTTGAATTCATTTTTGAATTTCTAATTGAATGTTGGCTTGTGTGTGTTAATTAAATAAGACAATGTCTTATTTATTTAAGGGTTATTTAATTGTGCGATAAGGTTGGAAAAGAATTTCTCAAGCCTGGGAATCTTCATCTTCCTCCTTGATGAACGCGAAGAACACACCGTCACCGACGAAGAATGCCGACCTCTAACAAAGGATGATGAATAACGCTGATTCCTCGGAGATCGATGACGCGACGCTGTGTACTACGACGCCGACGGTCCTCTTCTCCACAATTCTGTGTACCATGACGTCGTGTACCGCAACGCCGTGTACCGTGACGCCAACGATCCTCCTTCCACGATGTCGTCTTTCACGACGTCCCCTTCCCGTGACAAACCTCGTTCGATGACGTCATCGAGGTAGGGGTTTGATTTAGTTCACGAATATTCTTTTCCATCCAAACGTCTAATTTTTTTCTTTAGCCGCTTGATATCGGATTAACGGGAGGAGGTCGGACCGCATGAACACGGCCGACCCTCCTGCCCCTTTGATGTTGTGTTTGTTGCGGCATGATGAAAGGCAGCACGGTGTAACGACACCACGCGGAAACAAAGAAGAAGTGTGGCGCCGTCGCGCCGCGCCGGAGAACCACGAAGAGGCCATGGCCGGAGCGGGGCCGCGGCAGAGGGGCGTGGCGCCGTCGCACCGCGCCATTCGGACAAGGCTGCAGCTCAAAGCCGTGGCAGTGCAAGGTGGGGCGGCCAGAACTACCGGCATCCGGATCCTCAGAGGGGTGGGACCGTGGGGTCCTGTAGTGGCAGCACCGGCCGGCCGGACCGGGCCGGCCATTTTGGAAGGAGGACTGGGGGTCGTAACCCCCGGCTGGCAAAGGAGCGGCCCCACGTGGGGCCGCAGATTCAATCAAGGGGGGCACCCCCCCCCCCTTCCACTCGGCTCGGCCAGCGCCGAGCTGGCCACACTGGGCCGCGCCCGTGCCAGGCCAACCGGCCGCCCAGGCCGGACCTGCCGCACCGGGTCGGGCCGCCCAGGCCGGGCCGAGCCGCGCCGGTGGGACCGGGCCGCGCCGGATGGGCTGGTCCACGCCCACCAGGTCGTGCCGTACCCTAATGGGCTGCACCTGGTTCTGGACTGAGTCCACCCAGTTCGGGCCGACCCAGGGGGTCTCAGGCCGGGTCGGTCCGGGCCCAAAACCCCCTAAAACCAGACAAGTTCGTTCTTTTTCCCATATCTTGTGCTACGGACCTCCGATTGATCCACCGTCAGTTGAGATGTGATCCATGGATCGAGATGGCCGTTTCGGTATATTACAATCAAGGTTTTGGAGAACTTTGGGTACATCCGGGTTGGTTCGAACATGAAACCAACTGGGCCCTCGGAGCGGAAACGCTTATAACTTGAGCTCTGGATGTCTGATTGACGTGATGTCGACTTTGTTGGATTCCTCTTAGTGATATGGACCTTTTGGCTTACTCCGCTTGAGGTTTGGATGCAGAAGGAGTGCGGTCGGGTTGGTTTTTCTTAAAAACCAACCGGGCCCCTGGAACGAAAAAGCCAATAACTCTCAGACCGAGCGTCCGATTGACACGTCGTCTATCACGTTGAGTCCCTCTTGTCGAGACAGAACCTTGGGATACATCAAATCCGGACTAGGTTTCAGTTTATGTATCGACCCCCTTGGATCATGGAGTGGAACCTCCCGAAATCAAGCATTCTGTGTGCGGGAACCCTAGAGGTGGTTGCGACTGAGACGCCGATGAAGACTGCACTGAAATCCTCCGTGGGTTCGGCAGCGATGATGAGTGCACTAAAATCCTCCGTGGGTTCGGTAGGGATGAAGACTGCACTGAAATTCTTCGTGGGTTCAGCAGCGATGAAGACTGCACTGAAATCTTTCGTGGGTTCAGCAGCGATGAAGACGACACTGAAATCCTCTGTGGGTTCGGCAGGGGTGAAGACCGTACTGAAATCCTCCGTGGGTTCGACGACGATGACTATTGTTCTTGTATCCTACGTGGGTCTGGCAGAGTAACTGGTCTGTATCCTTTGTGGGTCCAACGGCTTAACTGGTTTAGTATCCTACGTGGGTCCCAGGTTAGATGAATCAGTGGCTATATCTGATCATCTCTATCACCTTAAGAAAACGTATACCTGCTTGAGCTGAGCCTTGACTTCCAATCATTATTATCGATATGATTGACATGTTTTCCTATGTGGATGGGGTTGTGTTATTCTGTGTGGATTGGGTTGTACTATCCTGTGTGGACATGATCAAAATTGGGCTCAGATGTTGGAGATGAACTGGAATTGATGACTTAGGTATATATATGGGCATATACCTAAGTAGTGTTATTTGTTACTTCGTGATTGTATCTTTCCATTGTGGATTATCCTTTGTGGATTCTGGGAGACCTTCAGGGGTCTCGGGATCCTTACTAAGTAGCGTATACTCACCCCTGCACAGGCTATGCCCGCACTAAGTTGTGTTGAATGCAGACGACGGACAATGCTGATCGAGGTTGAGGTTTGTGGAGCAAGTCGGTAACTAGTGGTGGACCACTGGGTGGGACGTACACAGAATTGATGGCTAGACCCGAGGAGCTGAGGAGGCTATCTGTACCCACCCTTCAGGTGGGACTTCCAGTGGACGGCTCGACGTTGCTGCTTTACATTCAGTTGATGTACTTCTTTCCTGTTGTACCTTACTTTCAGTTTGGGTTTGTATTCTGGCCCATTTACTTTTTGTACTTACTATTGTACCTAGTTTTACTTAGTGAATACTTCTTCTTGCTTAATCTATGGTATTGTTTTACTTTCTAAAGGCAATGCCTTCGCCTTTTTTTCGGGATATACGCCTTGGTGCTAGTCGCCAGCCCCTGGCCTATGGGAGGCGGGCTTGGGGTAGTCACGACACGAGTCCCGAGGATAGGTCTTGACAAAAAGCTATAATTCAGGGGTTGAACCTGAAGTATTACAGAATGGAATTCAGTCGATGTTTCATTCAACATTTTATGAAACATTGTAAACTTACCAGAAGCAGGTTCTTCTCTTCTTGCAACAACAGTAGGAGGGATACTGGGAACAGATGCTGGCTCTTCTCCAGGAGCAGCCAAGTCAGTATGAACTTTTGATTGTTCACCATTGCCCTTTGTGGTCCTCAAAAGTTGGTCAGTCATCTCTCTAAGAGGGGAAATTGAAGATGCCCCTGCAATCCCAAGAAGTATGAGAAACCTTTTCATGGATATAGACTCATGATTATCCGATGGACTTACTGCTACTAATGAAGCATTTAGCTGTGGACCTCCTCCTTCGATGCCTTTTCTTATTTGGCATTTTGGGAGTGTCAGCAGTCTCCCTTATATGTACTTAAATTGGATAATGGAAACCTATGTCCAACTCCTCATTCATGGCCTTCTGGCCAGGAGATATCTTGCCCGACTCACGAGGAGATTCAACAGCAGCCCCGATGGCAGTACCACCAGGGCTATATTGTAGCGAAGGAACCTCAGTAGTTCCTTTCTTTGCAAACTGCATAATGAAGAAAATAATTTCCTTGAGTAACAAAGCTTTGACTGAAATCAAGTTTCAAAGCAAATAAGGAAAGAAAACTTACATCTTTAGGAGCCACATAATCATGCCACTCCTCATCTCCAGAACCACCAGTCCCCTCAGTGACACCACGATCAATCATTTCCTTTACCCGTTTGGTGACAGGAATGGAATCGTCAGTGGCATATATGAGCATTTTCAGCTCTCTAATATAATCCCGCACTTCATCGGGGTTATCCTCGTAATGGATATATGTAGAAGCCACAAGATTCCCTATTCCAGGGAGGTGCATCCCCACACACAAATCTAGCTAGGTAATTTCAGTACCAAAATATAGACTCTGGCATGTCTGGACAGCCTCTGGTCGGAGATATTCAGTATGTGTACCAGAAGGCTACGAGGAAGGTCCTACAATCTTCGACTTCAGCTTCTTCCTATCTCCTACAACTACTGATAGAGAATAAGAAAATAATACTTGTTTCTCTATAAATTAATGGTGATTAAATTTCCATAGTGAAGTAACTTAACAGGAGTTGATGGAGTGGGTCTTTTGATTCATACTGGAGGATTATATCGGGCATGAGGCTGCTTTGCCTCTTTTTGTGCCTCATCATACCCATCTTGGGAATCTGATGAGTCATTCCTAGATGAGGAATCCGACGAATCAGCTTCAGGTGGGGAAGCATCACCTTCATGAGGAAGGGTTTCTTTCTCTACAGTCCTCTTCCTTTTCCCCAGCTGATAAACTGGGTGATTCAGCACCCCTCTAGGGTATGATGCTATCCAATTTTTGACATACCATGTAGTCAAGTTATATGCCGCTTTTTCAACTGGTAGCTCAAACACTGCCCCGATCTTCTCCCTAGATGTCATCAACCATAGTTGTCAGAAAACCATCGGATGTTGTTCTGACCTGAGATGCACGGGGGGAGATACAGCAGTCTGTTGTAAACACTTGAATTGACGTTCAAATCTATATAGATCATGGGCCTCGCATATAATCTCTCCGTCAATTCTAGCAACCAACACACCATCTCTGCAGGCCAGCATGTATGCCCTCAAATCCATACTAGTTGTTCCATCATCAACAAACTGCCCGGTTGGTAGATTATCATAAGGAAAGAAATTGAATTCCTTATACATGCTCAGCCTCACCTTCATGTCATAAGCATTGAGAACTAATGGAGCAATTCCAGAGAATTCCTTCACTAATGGCCTGAAAGAACTTCCAGGAATCTGTACTCCATTCTGTACATTATATGTTTTGAAGTGAGAGGCGATCCATCCCCACAAAACATAGAATGGTCCCACTATTCTCAAAGGATACCTACCCATGAATACATGGAGTAAGATCCTATGAATCTTTTCTAAAATGGGGGTAGCCAACCCAACCATTTTCTCCTCAGCCAATTTAGCTGCGATCATGAAGGTCCCCAGCCTAACACCTCCCTTAAAATCCTTGACTGGCAGAAGATAAACACTGATCCACAAGGGAAAAAATAATGCCAGATGATTCTTCTTTGGGATTATCTGATTCACCTCATATCCCCACTTCTCAAATTCTTTTGCTTCCAGAGTCGGCCAGAATGTTCCAGGAGCACCCCTCTTCTCTGTTTTGGGGCAGGTGGTTGGACGAGTGGGCTTCTTCTTCTTCTTGGATCCCTTATCCTTCGATTCCTTATCCTACTTCTCGATAAGAAACATATTCATCCACTCATCTGGATTAATATCCTTTCCAGAATGTGTTATGGAGGCCTCTTTACTCTTGATCTTATGGAATATTTTAAATAATTCCCGAGCTAAAGCCAGAGTCTTCTCCGAATCATTCCAAGTCACCTTGGGAGGGATGAATTCATCATAAATATCACCCAGAATTGGAGCCCCTGAGATCTTGTTGACATCCCACATACTGATTCCTACTTCTCCAAGATTTAGATGGAATGAATTGGTTTCTGGGCTCCAATGGCTGAGTATTTCCGACACGAAGTTATCATGCCTATAAACATATGTTTTCCCAACCGAGACGGCTTTATATATCACAACTCAATTCAAATCCTCAAAAAACTCTGCACAGGTCTGTCACACCTAGTATGACCACATCCAAGTTGGCTTCACACCTCCTCTAGAACGGAAGTCCCAACTCTTCTTCTAGCCTTTGGATTGATCCATCTGAGATTTTCGAAAAATTGTGGGATAACAATGTGGTTACAGCTCGGGCTTATGAGGTTTCAGATCTGGCGTACAAGGGATACGATGCATCATATGGGATTTCTCCACTGTTCCAGAATTTAGAAATACTCCTCCACATGAGATATTTTCTGTAATTCTAGTACCAAGAAAGTGGGAGATAGTTCTTTGCCTCTCGAATGGTTTCTTCTTGCAGATGACCATAGCCATACAAAGGCAGATAAATTCTTTGGGGGAAGTCATGATGATACTTCTTCAAATACTTAGCCAAATCTGAGAGAGTTTTGTCATAGACGGTATAGTAATCATGGTCAATGATGCTCATCATATATTCAAGTTTCTTGCTTTCAAGTTCATCAGCCATTCCAATTCTCTTGGGAGCCATTGAATCTACACAAAAGTTGAATAAATTAACTCTTAAGTAAGTTTATTTTTCATAAAATTTGGGAAGGAATTCGAAAAAAATTGCAAAGGCATTAAGGCACGCAAGTCTAATTTTGGCACGCAAGTATGGATGTGTCGTGCATGTTTTTGGCACGCAAGTATCACCATGGAAGTCCTATTACCTCTACAGAAGCGTGATAGTAGTGAATCAGTGGAAAATAGATCAACCTACATAGTGAAGGTAACTTGCACGGAGAGAGCTCGAAAATTCGAAATCTGAGTGCTTTGCGTGAGAATGGCTGCCTATATATAGGCCAGGCCGCACCCCTGCGTGCCTAAAGCTAGCGCACTCAACACCTGTGCACCAACCTCTACGCGCTCAACATTTACGTGCTGGATGTCCCTTGGTTTTCTTCTTTTCCTCATAGTAACATCCTCATTTCATTCAGATCCAACACTGAGGGGGGACTTTTGTTGACTCTCTTTTTCGTCACAGAGTCTAAACGAATGGAAAGGGAATTACCTTAGCATAAATTGATTTATCCTTTGAAGAAAACATAAAAAAACGACAAAGGCATGAAAAAGGATTCATTTACACTTGGGTCGTGAAAATTCCATAATGATCGCACAAGTATACTTGCACGATGCCAAGTGGTCGTGCAGGTGAATTGCGCGCCCTCTTTGAAATTTCACCCAGGGTCTCTCTACCCTATAAATACCCCTGTGGGCCCCCCATTTGGGGATGAAAAAGTTCTAGAACCTCAGATTTGAGCTCCTGGTGCCCTAGTCTCTTCTCAAATCTTCCAAACACTTATAAAGTAATTTCTTACCTAGAATGGAAGATCTTAAGAGTGGGTGGGGGGAAGGCCTAAGTGTTGAAACTCATAAACACTTGTAAGCCTAGGTGGCCAACCCTTAAGGGAAATGGCCACACTTGTGCGCCACCTTACCCCTTCCATATAACTTGCACGCCTCTCTTTTGGAAGTCTCTAGGGGTAGTATTAAAGGCTTTATCCAAGCCTTTCCCAAGTTATACCCTAAGGATTGGATGTCGTGCAAGTACCCATGTGTCGCGTAGGTACACCTACAGGACCAAGACTTGGGCGCCCACGCAGTACTTGCACACCCACGCAGTACTTGCGCACCCACACAGTACTTGCGCACCCATGTAGTACTTGCGCACCCCTCTATTTTTGGGTTCCCCTCATACCTATTTCACCTCTCCTATGCCTATCCACCTATCCTCTTTAATATTATGCCTTCAGAACTCTCTCCAAATCCATTTATGGCATGATTTCCTTGTTGGATTCCTTATCTGAAAGAAATTATGCGGAACATCACTCAAAACCTAGTGATTTACACATCTTTACATCACTAAAGTTAGAGAGTTCATTCATTCAACCTCATCCTATAAGATGAGAAAATTGTTAACCTGGGCCTCCTTTTCAGGAATAATCCCCAATTCCCTTAATCTGGGCCTCCTTTTTAGGAGTAAGCCCCAGTACAAATTCTCATTAATTTGGGCATCCTCCTTAGGAGTAAGCCCCAAGTCCTCATTAATTTGGGAATCCTCCTTAAGAGTAAGCCCCAGTCATATTCCCTTAAACCTGGGCATCCTTTTCTGGAGTAAGACCCAGTCCAAGTTCCCAAATATGGGCATCCTCCTCAGGAGTAATCCCTAACCAAATTCTCTTAACCTGAGCTTCCTTTTAAAGAGTAAGACCTAGTATAAAATTTGGCCATCCTCCTTAGGAGTAAGCCCGAAGTCCCTTAATTTTTCAAGTCCCTTTACCTGGGCCTCCTTCTTAGGAGTAAGCCCCAGTTTTAATTTCTCTTAACCAGTCCTAATTTACATCTGATATGGGTTTCCTTCTCTAGAGTAGAACCCAACCATAAGTCTCTTTCTAACTTGGGCATTTTCCTTAGGAGTAAGGCCCAATATTAGAGTATCCAAATCTCCATAAATCATATATAACTTTCTGGACCCTATTCCCATATTTCTTCCCTGAAGTAAATCTTAATCTTCATCTATTTGGGCAGTCATACATACATAAGCCCCCCATCATTTCTTATGATTGCATCTTTCATGGCATAATTTTCTGGTTTTACCAATACCTCATGTTTCTCACACCGAGCATGACTCACTTGGGCTTAGAGTATAAAAATAATTATGACATCTTTCTTTGTGCCATCAATCATACATAAACATCACACTCCCTTACTCGAACTACGTGGGTTCTGATTCCTTTTCTAAACAAAGGATACATAGGTAGCCCATCTGCGGGTATGATCCCAACTCTGAAATAATCCATGTACTTCTGAATGAAAATAAACTTCAAGTTCCCCACTAAGTGGATTTAAAACCAGTATGGTCACCATAATAACCAAGAGACTTTCATGTATTGAAGGATTCCATTGACTAAGAATCTCTAAAAAATACAGATTATTCTCTATCGATGAAGAACCTCAAATACGAATAAAATATTATCTAAATTTCCTACATATTTAATCATTGATTGTTAGATCTAAAGAAAAGCTCATTTTATACTTGGTAATGTAATAAGGATTCACAAACATAACATAAATATATAAAGAGAGTCCTGGAGTAGACAATAATTCCCCTAAAAAGGTGTGATGAGTCCAAACTCTCATCCTCTCGACCAATGCAAATTCCTAAGCCTCATTAGTCCACAAATAATGAGCAACTACATTTGGAAAGTCGGTACAAATAGATATGGAATCATTGGATGTTTCTGGTTCTAATAACAAACCCGTTAGAAACTGCTTGGAATGTTTGAATCTTAAATCAATGAGATCATCCCCAATTCTAGAGGAAACAGTAGTGGACCAATATCAATTCCAAAGTGGCCCCATCGACCCCTGGGAAAATAACGGTAAAAGGTGAAGCGTCTTCTGTCACAATTAATCCAACCCCAGAACCAGATCCAGTTACGAGGCCTCCACAAAACCATACAGGACCCTTGGATTCCAATATCCACCCCATCTTCGCAAGACATGAAAATGGGTGCTAAAATAAATCTATTCAAGAAACAAAGAAATAAAGTGTATATGTTCTGAGATAACTATGGTCATGGATACTTTACAGAAACCATGGATTGCAACTTGCTCTGACTACCAGAGCCAAATAAAGCTGATTAAGTGGGTCTCAAAGACCATCCAAATTAATTTCCTCACCATCGGATACTGGGAAATGTCATCCAGTAGTTATTAATCTTCAAGGATATTTTTCTAAAGATGGTGGATTCCATACAAGTCAAGTTAGTACTACCGCCAGTATAAGTGGTATATGTTTCCACCTTAAACCCAAGTGAGGAAGGGGAGTGGAAAATAGTCACTTGAAGAAAGAAGCAAATAATTGATAGTTGGATGAGTTAGATAGTAGTTAAACAAGATAATAGAATCCTCCGAGCATAGTTAAATTAAAAAACAATGCCCCCAACATCTCCTAATGCATACAACCATCGCCATCAGCCACACCAATCTCCAAGGGTCATCCATCCAAGAGACGGTCTCATTAGAAAGGAAAAAAGGTATGAGTAAGAAGATGAACCTATAATATGACCAAATTCATCCTTGACACATTCTGACTTCATGCCAGCATACTTGAAATAATAATCACCACCCCACCAAATGGGACAATAGGAACTACCCCTCAAAAAGGCACCATTAGAAGAACATTTTTAGACAGAATCATTTTCAGATCAAGAAATGATATTTGGATCCATTAATCTCATTCACTTAATGGACCCCTTCCTCAATGGAGACTATGGCTGAGAACCCAAATTCCCCACATCCAACCAGAGAGCTGAAGTAAGAGGCCACAAAGGTTGTGGGTTTCTAAGAAGGCTTGGTCGTGGAAGGAGCCAAATTCCCAGCCACACCTTAACTCAAACAATTAATGTTGTGGAAACTCGAAAAAGGACCTTCCAACAGACACAACAAGAACTTGAGTTTTTTTCCCCTTCTAAAGGAAATATTATCCCAATCATATTGAAGTATCCATAATAGGAAGAAAAGATGTCTAATAACCCAAAGCATATAGGTCGACCCATCCAGATGGATCCAAATAGCATGGGATCACCATCAGTTCTCATCCCAGAGGTCAGACTATCCATATATAAGGCTCATGTCCCTAAAGTGCCTATGAGATTACATCCCCAAGCTAGGAAGCATTGGTATTTAGAGAAAGAATATGAAATTATAAATCATCTAGCCTCACTACTGGAAAATATATCTGTCCCGGATGCATTAAATCTGTTAGCAGACCTTAGAGAGGCACTCAACAAATATTTACTAAGTCCCTAGGAATTCAAGGCCAAATTAACAACCATTTAAGTCTATTAGACAGAGACCAACCCCATAGAATAACATGTTGTCATCTCCTTCATAGATCATGATGAAGATTCCATCATACAGGGACACATCAAACCCTTATATGTGTCTAGAAAGAAATATGGAATTGATGTATCGAAAATTTTCATCAATAGTGGCTCTGGAGTTAACCTCCTTCTGCTAAAAATACTTCATCTGTTGGGCTATGATGATGACAATCTAACACTCTACACCATAGCTCTGTTGGGATATGATGCTAGTGAGAATAAAACATTGGAAATAATCAAGCATAAAACCTGTCTTGGTGACCTCGAGCCTGATTATGAGTTTCTAGTAGTATGGAAAAATACAATCTTTAATGTCCTATTGGGTAGGCCCTGGCTACATCATCACGCTGAAATCCCCACATCATACCATCAGTGCATCAAATACTATACTAATATAAAAATCTGAACATTTCATGTCGATAAATCCCCACTCAAATCCTGTGAGTTTTAGTATATCGATGCATGGATCTATGAACTGAAATAGAAGCAGTCTTTGGACAACCACATTGATTGGATAACCACCTCAAATGGATTGGAAATGGTTCATGTTGATCCCCTCAAATAGCTTGGTGATGAGTATGTATTGACCATCAATTAGGTTGAATGAATAAGTTCATGATTAGACATGGACACAACCATCTATATGATCTCTGTTATGGCTTCCATGTCCAAGGATGCTGAAAAGAATTTTGACCCCCATGATGACTGTGAGTTATCAAAAAAATTGCTCTCAACCCATATTTGGGGCTCCAGACTGTTCATGCCTTACTCACAAAGGTAGAAGATAATTTCATATCACTAGTAGAATGTGAGGACACTCGTACACCCCCCCCCCATTCTATCATCTTTATAAAAATCCCCATAGTTGGCCGGCGCAAAAGGAGTTGTTTGAGTTTCCAGAAATCAGAGCTGTGATTTCTCTACCAATGATAAATAGTTAATCTAAAGAATCGTCTCTCCATTATAAGATGAATAAGATGAAAATGTGTATAATGAAAAGGATGAAGAAGAATAAGAAGAATGAGATATCAAAGATTCCACTCCCACATTCGAAGAAAGTGTCTCCAACAAAATCGATGAACTTAGGGAGATGAACCTGGGCATCGAAGACAGCCCACAAACCACTCTGATTAGTGTGGCTATTCCTTTTGAGGGGAAATAGGAATATACCTACTTCCTGAAGAAGAATCAATATTTTTTTACTTGGAATTATGTAGAAATTCTAGGACCTGAACCTTCGGTCGCCACTCATCACTTGGGTCTGCCGAAAGACCATCGTGGTTACAAGCAGGTTTCCAGAAGGACCCAATCGATGCATGTTGGAAAAATAAAGGCCAAAGTAAACAATATAACCAAAGATAACTTCATTTAGAAAGTCCAATATCTAATCTGGCTAGAAAATATAATCCATGTCAAAAAGAATAACACACGAGAGTCTACATTGACTTTAGGGACCTCAATCTGCACAGGCCAAAAGATGATTTCCCAATCCCGATCAAAAAAAATTTGATCAATACAACTGTAGTATATGAGGACCTCACTTTCATGGATGGATACTCTGGATACAACCAGATCTGAATGGCCTGAGAAGATGAAGAAACCACAACCTTCAGGGCGCCCCATGGATTGTTTTCTACAAGGTGATTCTCTTTGGTCTAAAAATGCTGGCACCACATATCATCATGTCTTGCATCTCATTTTCAATCCCCTATTGGGAAAAATCATCGAGTGTTATATTGATGACCAGGTGGTTGAATCACAACAATGCTCAAACCACATGACAGATCTTAAAATTATCATCAATTAACTCTGACAGCGTAGTCTAAAGATTAATCCCCTAAAGTGTAATTTCGACATTACCTCTAGGAAATTCTTCATCTTTAGCATACGCCATCATGGTATTCAAGATGACCCTAAGAAGACAAAATACATCCCTGGTATTTCACCACCTCATAACCTCACTGAGTTGAAGGGCCTCTAGGGGAACCTAAACAATTTTTGGTGACACATTTCCAAACATGTTGGTATGTGATTTCCGTTCACCAGGTTGATGAATAAAGGTGTTTCATACCAATGGGATAATTATTGTTAGGAATATTTTGACAATATTAAAATGTATCTCCTAATCCCACCACTGCTAATTCTTCCATTTGAGGGATGACAACTCATTTTGTATGTGTCCACCATGGAATGGTCATTAGGAGATTTCCTTGAATAGAAGAATTATTCTAGTATAGAGAATAGTCTCTATTATCTCATTAGAACAATGATAAGTGTTGAGACTCGATATTCAAATATCAAAAATAAATGCCTAGACCAAATATTTGTTGTTCAAAAACTAAGGCAATACTCGTATCACCACGTGGTCCATTTGGTCTCCATTTGAAACCCACTCAAGTATATCATCATCCATCCTATGTTAACAAGACACCTATCATGGTGGTCCTTTATCCTATATCAATTTGACATATAGTACGTGCCCCATAAGGCCATAAAATTCCAGGCATTAGCAGATTTTATGGAAGAGAACCCCTTGCCATAAATAACCCCATTGGATACTCAAATTCCTGATAAATATGTATTCTCTATCCTAGAAGGCTCTTTGGCATGGGAAATGTAATTTGACGGTGCCTCCAAAATCTTGACAAGGAAAATCATAGAGGATCCCAATATTAATAAAGTGAGGCTAGGAGTTATAATCATGTATCCGGAAAAAGTTGTCTTACCTTACTCCTTCTAGTTTTTATATGGGTGTATAAATAATGAATCATAATACCAGCCCCGGCTGATCTAGACATGGATGAAACAGTCATCATCATTTCCCACCATCGGATGTTCTTGTCATTCATTCAGAACAATGTGGAAGAAATCAATGAGATTATCCCTCTTCTTAAGACTTGTGGTTACACAACTAGCTATATGAATCCCATTAAAAATTACCTTTGGAGGGGGGGAACTCCCACGAGATAGTTCTAAAAGAGAATAGATCTAAAGGAAGACAGTCAATTTTGTTTTGTAAGATGGTGAAACCCATAAAGGTTCTCTTCAAGAGAGTCCATGATTGAGTCCTACATTGGTGCATTTATGGGGAAAGTACTACTGTCATCGTGAAAGTAGTTCATTCAAGGACTTGAGGAGTAGACCAATCTGAAGCCAATATCTCCCATCAAATTCAAAGGCTTGGATACTATTGTCCCACTATGATACAAGATTGTGCCATATTCACCAAGAAGTTCCATTCTGGCCATGTTCATGCCAATTTCATTCACCAACCCCCATAGCTACTTCACATAACTAAGTACTCTTATCCATTTTCTGCATGGGGGATGGATTTTTTGGGACCATATCTTCCCACCACAATTAGAAAATTTATGTTCATTATCATAGTAACTGAATTCTTCTTTAAATGGGATGAATTTGTACCCCTTAAAGAGGTCAGGTAAAGAATCATTGTTAGCTTTGTGAAAACCAATATCATTCCCAGATTTTGTGTCCCTGATACAATACTGACAGAAAACGGCACCAAATTCTACTCTTTTGAGTTTGAATGTTATACCATTAGTATGGAATCAAATCCCACCATTCATCCTGCTACCATGTAGTGGCCAACATATCGATAGAGGTTATCAAAAAGACTCTATCTAACATACTCTAGAAGATGGTAGAAAAGGATGAGAAATAATGTTCAGAAAATCTCCTCCATGCTTTATGGACTTACCATACCATGACCCACACTGCCACCCAAGAGAACGCATACTAATTGTTATATGGGAAAGAGGTGGTTCTACATATTGAATTTCAACTACCATCTCTTTGGGTCAATGTATGTGATCAACTGTCTACAGATGAGCAATCCCAAAATTAGTATGATGAGCTGAAATAGTTTGACGAAACAAAATTTCACACTCTTCACCATATAAAAGTTTACCAAAATCAAATTGAATGAGACTTCAATAAGATGGTTCACCTCTAATCTTTTTTCAAAGTAGAAATGGTGTTTGTCCTCATAACCCCAATGATACAGGGAATGAAACAAACAAAGCTTGAGCCAAAATGGGATAGATATTATGTGATACATAATCTCTACTCCAATGGAGAATATTTCTTGATATCAATGTATGGGAAAATCATCAAATCTCCCACTAATGTAAGGTTTCTGAAGAAATAATTTTCATAATAGCGATATATACATCTTAGCTGCAAGATTTTAAACTGCATAGTGATATATTCATCCTAATCGCATGACGATAAAATGCATGATAGATTCTTCGCCACCATATTAAGTTAAACTACATGGTATATATTGTGTTCTATCTAAAAATTTGTCCCATATAAGTCAAAATCATGTGAGGAAAAGATATCAAAACCCTCCCCCTTTCTTATGTAAAGGTCATACCGACATAGGGAGGAGCCTGTAGAGCTATGTGTGTCTTGATTACTACCCTTGAAGGATACATAGTGACACTCAGATCCTATATCTTTGTCCATCCACCGTCAATATAGATAATTCCACCTCCTACCTATGTATGGACCAAACCTACAGGGAGCATACCTTTAGAACTAAGTGTGTATTGATTCCTGTTTCCATGGGATACATAGTGACACCTTGACCCAGATCATGGTACATCCACAAGTAACAAAAATTCCCCTTCCCCATACATATTAACTAGACCTATGTTGGGGAGTTATTTTTATAACTACATGTGGCTTGATTCCTGGCCTCTTAGGATATGTAGAGACACTTAGATTTTATATCTTGGTCCAACCACCAATCAAAAAAAATGACCTCCTGTTTCCCTTCCCGTGGACCAGACCTCTATAGGGAACTCCTAGAACTACATATGACTTGATTCATATCTCAATGGGATATGTAGTTATGCCTCAATTCAAAAGACCTAGACCATCCACCACACAATGTGAAATGCCTCTTTTATATCCTATGTTTCTTTTACAATGGTAGGAGGAATCCTTATCACTCCTTGTTTCACACACTGAGTATAATTCATAGGAGCTTAGGAATGATGGTAAGGGATTTCCTCCCAGACAAGGAATAAAGGGATATGATGAACCCATCATCCATAGAGGATGAAACCGACATCCCCCCCCCCCCCACCCTCTCTGTGTATGGATTGGAACTATATATGGAAGGGAATGTATAGAACTACGTGTAGCTTGAATTCCATTTTGAAATGGGATAGATAGTGAAACTGGGATTCTATACCTTGTTCCAACCACCAACATCAAATAAAAAATCCCTTATTCCATATACATAGGACCAACCAGTGCATGGGAATATGTTCTTTAGGACTACGTACGGATTGATTCCTATCCTTACAGGATACATATTGACACTAGGATTCTACATCCTAGTCTAGCCGCTATCCCATATCGAATCTCTACCTTTTCTCTGGGTATAGGTTATACTTGCATAGAAGATTCCCAATAAATTCCACACCATATGATGGTAAATTGAAAAGCAACTCAAGAGCTATGTGTGACTTGATTTTTGGAGTGATGAGATACATGGTGACACTCAAGTCGAATTTTTTTAGTTTTTCCACACAGAATAAGGGAACAAGACCCCAGTTTCCAACATATGACATACCATCCTATGAAGAAGATAATTTTAACTCCTATTGTGAAATTTTGTCAAAATATTATGAACCCCATTGGTATGAGGTAGATCCATGTGGGGAGTTTCATATTTCATAGATAATAATGGTCTGAGTATTTCTTACATACCTAGTAATACCTTCTCCATTTACCATACTCCATGCTTTATAAAATCTTGGATCTTCAAAATCATCCACGGTCATCAGAGATGGAAGGCCAATGTCCTACGGACACCATTGTTTGAATTTACACATCATGCCCCAGTGGCTCTATATATGTTTCCTACCAAAAAGTCATTAATCGAAGGAAAATTATTCTTCAATATAGTCTTTTCCTACCATCATACATAAAATGACTCTCAAACCTCATTCCATTCTTCATGATCTGAAGACCCACCGGACCATGGTTTACCCTTTATAACCCCATTCATTCCTATTTTATGCCAAAATATCCGAACCATGATCATACCAAAGTTATTTATGGTCATTGTGACAAGTGTTCCCCCCACAATATGATGGTAAACTACGATGACAATGTCCTTACCACACAACGTTAAATTGAAAAGCCAAAACTGTCCCACCTTCATGACATTAAACTACAACACACAATGGTAATGATAAGATTCTTATCTTGGCTTAGCCTCACCAAACAAAATGTCTTTACTTCCTTGACTTGGGATAGTCCTCCGCAAGGAATTTTTATTGGGAATCCGACATTACTTGATTTCCCGCTGATGATATGTATGGTAATACTCGAATACTACAATCCAGACCGATCCATAGAAAGTATTAAAATGTCCCCTTCTTTGCGCAAAAATAGATTCAAAGAAGAGAATACACGAAAAAATCCATATTTATAGGGTTGCTCAAGGGTAATAATATTTCTCTCCTTTTATGTTGGGATTAATTTGCATCCACCCCATATAGCGATAAATTGTGTGGAATTATTTCTTGTTGCATGACATTAAACTAAAAAACGTTTCTCTATGCATAAAACACTCCATGCCATTGATTATATCATTCTTAAGTGGTGATCTAAAATCCTTATCATCCCTTATTTCTCAAACCAATCATAGATTACGTGTGTTTAGGGACCTTAGTAGGGAATCCACCATGGGATTATGGAAAATCCACCTAAAATTTAGGTCCTAGTAGTATGACCCTAAAAGGAATGTTATAGTTTCCTTACCCATAATGAGGAACCCTAGGTCCTGACTGTATGAAATTAAACTTTATGGTATTCTAAATATGGAACAGATGCCTCACCTTATGTATGAGCCAGATATATAAAGTGGATTACTTGATCCCATGGGTGAATTATAGCCTTGGTGTTTCTATTGTATTCAAATACTCTTCTAAAAAACATCAAACTTCATGCTTCGAGTAATCTTGCATACCCATAATCCACTATAGACATCATAGATGGAAGTCCAGTGTCCTATGGAAAACTTTGTTTTACTATGCACATCATGCCCTAGTGGCTCTACATAAGTTTCTTACAGAATTACCATTAACCAATGGAAAATCCATCCTCATGAGAGTCCTTTATTACCTCTGTATTCCTAATGGATCCCACACCATGTCATATCCCTCCTGATTCAAGAACCCTCAAAGTCATGGTTTACATTCTCTTTCCTACCCAGGTCATGGATATGTTAGAATATCCTAGCCCGATTTACCTCCGGTTACTCAAGGATTCTGCAAAATAAGTATTCACCATCCATATGTGTGAACATAATCTACATACAGGGAAAAATTCCCCCACATATTTATGGGTTTCCATGTAAAGGGGAACCTGAAATTTTACCCTTAAAGTTCATGTTCACCCCCTTTCATAACCCATACTTCGTGTTAGGAAAGGTCTGAATGCCCATAATCCTACATGGCTATTAGAAATGGAAGGCTAGTGTCCTATGGACACCTTTGTTTAACTATGCACATCATGTCCCAGTAGATTTGTATATGTTACCAACAAAAAGTCCATAAAAAATAAAATTCATCCTCTGGAGAGTCCTTTACAATTTTTTTAAGCTCTTATGACATTTATGTCTCACCTCACTCCTTGGATTCCGAAACCCATGGATTACGGTTTACGTATTTCCCCTTTAAAATTCCCAAAGATGAAAATAATTTCTAGTTAAACTGATGAAATCATTTACTCTCTCTTGGTTAGAGTAAAATTATGTTCCATAATAAGTTTCAAGTGTCCTGGTAATATGAAGTTAAACTATACCATTAATTGGGCCTCCTTTACACAAGACAAATTCACGTGGAATTGGTTTCTCATTCAAGGATGATATAAATGCTATTATCACATTATATACATCACTCCCTTAACAGGCCAACAATGTTATCTTAAAGCCAAAAAATACAAAATTCCAATAAATCTCTCAGGACATCAGAAATGGATGGCATGTGTCCTCTGGAAACCATTACTTGAATATGAACATCTTGCCTTAGTGGATCTTCAAATGTTTCCTACAAAATGGACATCAACTAAAGGGAAAATTTCTTCTCAGGAGATTTTATTCCTACCTTCGTATTCTTGAAATGGCACCCATTCCCCATACACATCCAAAAATCACAAATTCAGGGTCATGAAAAATCCCTCATTCATGTCTAAAAGTTGTTAGGACAATTCTAGGTGATGAATCCAAAATTGGGGCCCCTGAACCGTAATTTTTGTTCAAATATATTCTTCCTAAAACATTAGTAATAATCGTGGTTGGCAATACTATAAACTGTCAATGGAAAATACATAATACTCTCAAGAGTAAAAACTCGCAATAGGAACCCCTAGATAAAATTATATTACCATCTCATTAAACCTATACTTTGTATGGTTTAGGAAAAAATGTTGAGCAATAAAATATTCAAAAGAGACATAAAACTTATTGGGTCGAAAACCTGTAAAGGGAAGCCTAAGAAAAAGTCATGTTATACCTTCTAATCCCAAATCAAATAGGCATAGGAAAAAATTAGGGTAATAATGAAAAAGGCACAAAGTTCATGGGGTTTTTCATATAACCGCTACAATAGTCAAACTACTCTCACTGAGTCTCATGACTCAGGAAAATAATTAGAGCATGATTTGATTTATCAATTCTTCTTTAAATTAAAAATTGTTCAAAATGATATTTCTATGATCAATTGTGATTGATTTATGTTAAAAAATGAAGAACAAGAACTATAAAATAAGAAAGATTCTATTACATGAAATGAAAGGGAGTACTATCTCTATTCTGGAGTCTATCCAGGATATCAAAAGAGGCGTAGAATAGTACAGAGAAGGTTTGGCGACACAACTGAACCTGACCCACCCTTTCCAAATGATCAATGATCTTCTCTCATGAATCATTAAGGGCCTAATCTAAAGTATCCCTCTTTTATGCTTCGTCCTCAACCATTGGATGTTCTTTCTTCATAACAGATCTGAGGTCCCACCCATTCTGATGAATGGCTTTATAATTGACACTTGACAATACCAACTATGCCTTCAGCCTAGCCAACGAGCCTCGCATTCTCATAGCTCCATTTGGGTGATTACCAAATCATGATCTCTTATCTCCTCATCCACTAAATGAATTAGTTCCTTAGAAACATCTCATAAGGTTGTTTCCTGGTGATGTGAAGAATTGAATTTGGCAAGGTTGTCCTCACTATAAGTGATGTCTTCTCATGCTATGAAAACCTACTGTATAATAATGTGTATACACCGATAATAGAATCCACCCAAATCTAATTAGAAAAAAAATTGTTAGAATTTGTTCTATTTGTTGGTGATGTTATTTAGAGTAGTTTCTGTAGCAATGGTGCATAATTGATTCCATGCCTATTTTCGCATGGCTCGATGCCTGCTCATGGTGCCAGGACATTTGTCCTCCCCCACGAAAATCGGTATATAGATTGGAATCATCATGGAAGCAGATGGAAGGGACCTAAGATAGGTTACCCAAGTAGGGGTCTTTCCCCCCTAATAGATGGTTTGACCCCAAGAACCAGGCATAGGGGATTGGCCACAACTTTCGGGATATCTGGTGACACTCTCCTAGGGGAAGCCTCATGAGAACCATAAATGGTGTCCACATGAGGAGAATAGTGTGAATCAATTTCTTACAAAATGGGATATGTAGATGAATCCCCTACCAAAATGCATTTGACATTGGATGGATTGCCTTATCACTATAGGGAGAGACACAGATGCCATAACTAGTATAGTTGAAACATGATGAAGAACAGTAAATGGCCTCTTAACCTGTTGAACTGGTGCTCGTAGCACCCTGTCCGGGTAGCAAGTCACCCATAGCTGGGCATAATACAATTATAGAAAAGTTGAATCCACCCTAAGGGTAATTAGGACATCTATGAGAGCACTCTAATGCATCATTATCATCCATAATTGGTGAAGAATCACGGGATGAGATTCTCCCTTCAATTGGGTAATAGGGAGGGGTGTGATTTACTATTGGAATGAAAATTTCATAGCAAACCAGTAATGGGTATATGGCTCACAGGTGGACATCATGTCTATTCATGAAACCAGTATTCCATCCCAAAGCGCCAAAAGGTATGAACATTATTCTTGGTAACCCCTCTCATTATCCACCATTACTCCATGGGAAACAGGGTATGGTGCGAAGGAGAATCAGGAGAAATCACTCAATAATTCAACGGTGTCATTAATAAATAAGGATTGATAGTGAAAAATAGTGATATTAAGGAGATCAGGATGAAAATTGGAATGATAAACCCTTACTGCATGCCGATATCCATAGCAGGAAATGTACTTTTCCTTCCAGTAATATAAAAATTGGAATGGCCCGATTAGACAATGCTGGGGCCTCCATACCTATATCTACCCTAGCAGCTCATAAAGTATGGGTAGAGAAGGGATGGAAACATTTATGTGTGGTACCTCTACCAAAGTGGCCTCTATCATCCGAATATAAGATCTGAAACCATTATATACATCCCAAGGGGGGAAATCCATCTACTCTGAAACATATCAAAGAAGCCATCCAACCTTTGGTCAGGGGTGCATCTGATCGAATCATGTATCCCCAAGTGGTGTATTGGACTGCCTCAAGGGTTACACAATATGAACCTAGTATTTATCATGACTGTTAGGTCGAATAATTTCGACTGCAACAGACCCTTGACCTAGGCCCATTCACAAGCAAAAACAATTTTATCCAATCTTAGAATGAAATGAGGGAACGGGCATGGTGGGGTTGGTCGAGCAGTTCCCCTTACATGACTAATAAGTTCCTTTCCAAATAAGATACCTAGTTGATGTCTCCCTAGGTGTGGGACAGTGGGATTAATTCATCATACATATTACCGTGAATGGGGATCCCTCCAAGTTTATGGATGTCCCACAAGATAATCCTCACCTCCCCATGAGACAAATGGAAGGTGTTGGTGCTCGAACACCAATGATAAAGAAATTCAGGAACTATCTCACCAGGTGGATAGATCGATGACTGGGAAACCCATGATTCCGAATGAAAGTTTACCATTTATATCTTTCGAGAGATTTCTAAGAAAATTTGATGCACCTGGAAGGCCCAAGACCACTCATCGGAGAAACATCATCTAGATTTTAAGTCCTATTCTGTGGACCACCCAACACCAGGATTATTTTGAGCAAGATCAGTAATGGATGAATATCCAAAAATGGCTAATTCCAAAGAAGTTTCTCAATGGTGAATATTGATTAGAGACCACATAGATCCCCACATGCTGAATGCATTATCCAGAGTAGTATTTCTGATTTTCCCCGTTAATGAAATATTGGCCCAACCGTGCCTCTGGTATGTCTCCATGTGGACAATGGGGGTTTTGTAGCCCGTAAGTGTCAAAGGAACATTGTCATAAAGTCAAAAGTTGTAAATAGATTATTTCACAGATGATGGATACATCAATAGCTCTACTGGAAGAAGATCGTTCAGAGTACCTTACCAAGGGATGATATAAGAATGAAGTTCCTCTTCGATATTCTCAACCACAATCGATCGCCTTCTAGTCTCACTCCCTAGGGTCAAAGGGAAAACTATCTCATTATAAATTCTCAAAATATCACAAAAGGGGAAGTTGAATTAAAATTGTTAGAAGGACAAAAATGGAAAAGACCAAGCTAGTTTGTGAAGGGTGGCCCACTACATACTGCTCCAGGGAATGGTACGTTAAAGTCATTTCCCGCGTACTAGATCAGAACCTAGAATTCATTTCCCATGTACGACCTCAGTATGCGAAACGCTCGCAAGGTGCTAGCCCACAAAGTATTGGCCAAGGAACTAAGTAGTTCGCGGAATGAAGAAACCTTGAATCCAGGAATCACTATACAAATTATCAAAGATTTCTAATTGAAATTTTAAGTTCGATATAAATGGTCTTAGAGTTTAGTTCACCAGTTTAAATTTTAGTTTGTGGGATAGGAAAACCACATAAAAATCTCACTATGTCGAAGTTCAAACATAGGTTTTAAATTCCATATCATAGTTTATGGACATGAATTTGGTTCGTGGGAAAAGGAAACTATGGGGAATTTTTTTGTGGAATGTATGGAATAGTTAACAAATGCAGATTTCATAGAGGAGTCGGTATGTAAAAGAGAAGGAATTTGATGGGAGGTTGAGATCCCTTTTTTACACAAGAGACAGTAAAAATCAAAGGACTCGAGCCCCAAAAAATAGGCATCCTCCGACTGGGCCTACCCATTCTACCATAAAACGCATAAGTTTAGGACCGCTTCTATATTAGAATATCCTCTTCTTTTTTCTAATTGGACCCCATTCCAATGGGGGTATTTTTAGGGTCCTGAAAACTTCATGAAGCAATGTAAATACTCCTACAAGCACTTTTTATAAAGAATCAAATATTCCAAAAATTCCATCAAGGAAAATGGATGCAAATTTGACTGAAAATTTGAGAAGAAATTTGAAGAAATCAAATTTTTCAAAGGGTTTTAGGCTTACCACGTACCATCACTAGGAGAGGTTCGTGAGGCGCATAAACCGTGAACCATCAGTACGAAGAAAAACATGTGAGGTGATGGCCCATGGGGGAATGGACAGAAAGCCCAAGACACTACAAACCATGTATTTGGCAGAATCAAATGGAGAAATTCCACTTTATACCATCCCTCTAACTCAGTAGTTCATGGGTGATGAAATATGGTGGGTTCTGCGAACCACATCTCATGAACCACAGCCTCCACAAACACATATTGACCTAGTCATTCATGGGTTGAGTTATATATTCATGTGCTTCTACAAATGGTGCCACATGCCCAAAGATATGATTTCCCAAGCGTCCTATAAAAGGACCACAAGAGGAATAGAATGAAAGGGGGATGAAACATGAATGAGACTAGAGGAGGAATGAGAGAATAGACGAAGAGAGAGGATGGAGTTTCAACTTTGGACATTTAGGGAATGTACGGAGAAGACTTAGACTTCGGTATCGAATCATCGATGAAGTGTGAACCACAAACCACCTCCTCTATAGGTATAAATGGAAGTGTACCATAAAAATAAAAAAACCTAATAAAAATGGTAAACCATGCACCAAAATGGTGAAATAATGAACCATAAATCCCTCACAGATAAAATTTCTATGAATAATAGACTATTAGACCCTTCTTTAATCAAGTTCTATACATATCGCATCGCTATGCGGACTAGACCCTGTGTCACGTACTGCATCTATACATGGATGGAACCTAGGGCTATGTGGCCTACCACATAGAGGATCATATCTATGGTCACATAGCATTTGGTTATGTGAAACACATTCCCTTCCACGTACTACTTTGGTACACGGATTACCCATCTACCCGTATGGTTGTACACTATGCGGGGTTTCCCCCATCCTGTGTGAGAAAACAATATGTAGGATAGGGTGTGTTCGGGTGTCCGTCCTCCTAACTCCAATCATTACCCTCCATTACTATCCAATTCTCCATAGCTCCTCTATGAACCAGTCGGCCGACATCAGGCCAAAGCCTCCTCCAAATCCACAAGACTCTTATGATCAAATCATTGGGCACACCACCGCACCTTTCTAAATATACATACCCAAGGTAAGGGGAGTCAGGAAGGTTGTCCCCATAAGGTTTTAGACCCTCTAAATGTCTCTAAGTCTATATTCCCAAGGTCACCCAGGATCAGACCTTGGGATACCAATGTGAGTCTCCCTGTTCTAGGGATTAAGGTAATCATTGGAATTTCTATTCGACTAGTACTGTTGACAACCGAGAAGATCACTCTTTTCTTCCCCTTTGGCAAGGAATCACACTCCTCCCCTCTCCCAGAACTAGCTCTGAGGCACTCCCAATGAGGTAATCCCCTAGAATTTCAAGAGTTGGACCACATAAATTTCAATTTCATTCCACATTGAAAGTTTCATTGATTCATGCCCTTCCAAAACCTCATCTTGGCATGGGACCAAGTGAGTGAATTAACACACTCAATGCTCTTTCCCTCTCCCATTAGGCTTGTAGACACAACCTAATCCACCATCATTGTCCTCATATTCCATCTGTAGAGAAGAGAATGTGTTACCTTGTTAAATCATTCACATCCATTTTTATCTCACAATGAGCATAACTCACATGGGCTTTGAGGTCTGTGTTGATACGACATTGGAAAAACCTATCAATGAACTACAAGAACTCTGATTCCCACTATAATTGGGTTACATAGGATTCCTACTTAATGCTCAATCTCAATTTTGTACCATTTTTCAATGGGTTTTCCCCAAAAATGTCCCCAACAAAGGGATTCCCCTTTAGGAATAATTCTCAATTTGATTCCCTCAGATGGGAAGATCCCATGCATAATACCAAATCAAGTCCCAACCCATAAACAATATATGATAACTTTTATTCTTTCTCTAACCCAGATATGTAGGATGATTATCCATGGATCAAGATCAAGGTAAGTTCTCCAAAGAAGTTAGTCCCAATAAAATGTTCCCACAAATTCAAAAGGGATTCCTCCTAGGTGTAAGTTCTGATAACAAAACTATGAAAATTTTGATTCTCCATTTGATCGGGATATGTAGGAAGCCTCTTTGAGGTCAAAATATGACATTCAAATCAACCCTCATGTTCGTCAAGCAATACCCCTAGTAAGCTCATGTTCACCAAGAAGATCATATCATTCATGGGACCCTAGAGATTCTTTGGAATAATTACAAAACCAAGTCTTGATCAGACATCTTTCACCTTGATCTCCTTGCCTCAATATGTAAAACTGCATGGATGGGTCCCCATCACACAACCTTAAAAGGAGATGTGTCAAGTTAAGAGACACCAAACTATGTGGGATCGTATTTTACTCATGAGGATACATAATAATCCTATATTATGGGTATGAAACCAAAATCATACCAACTTTAATCCCTCCTGGATGATGATAAACATCAAAGTGCCTCATTGAATGAAATAAGTCAGCATTGTCTCTATAGCATTAAATCCATGTATATCAATGTTGATCCTACAACCCATGGGTAGCCTGTAGATACAATCTTTGGGAATAAAATAAGAATTCATGAACATATAAACATTTCTTAAATCTATAAGTGAGTCCTAGAGTAGGAAATAATTCCCCCCCCCGAAAGGGTGTTATGATCTCGAACTCTTATCCACTCAACCAATGGAATCCTCAAGTGTTTTAGCCAAACCATCTGATAATCACCCTCCTTTGGAAATAAGGTCCATGAATCGTGGATAGAAGGGTCATTGGGTGTTTATGGCTCCATGAATGAACCCTTTGGAGATCATTCAAGGAAATCATATCCTAAGAGGACCGATTGTACAAATACTTAACCCCCTGTAATCACCCGTCAGGACCATTCGATTGTGGTGGATCCTTCCTAATACAAAAATGATAAACTGCCCAATCCCTATAGGTTCAATCCAATTCTACCTAAGGTATAATGATGTGAATCAGGTTGAAAACATATAGTGAACCAAACATGAAATTCACTATAATAACCGAAAAATTATTGTCACCTGTCAAACCATTTTTCCCCCAAACGCTCACCTCAGGTCGAAACAAAAATGGTGAACCATACAAAAATTATTTATAATAACAAAAAAAAGTTTTTCATGTATCGGACCATTTTTTTTTCCAAATTCTAACCTTGGGTCAAAATAGTAACTATAATAATTTATATTATATAATAATTTCAACTTATTTTTTTCTCATAATTAATATTTAACATAGTAAAATATTTTATTGCAGTTAATATTAAAATGGGTCTACCTATGGTTAAACTGAAATAATAAGGGTTAAAATGACCTAATAACATGTCTAAGATCTATTTTATGTCCATATATAGCTCTTATATAATATAATTATATATAATGGTCCATTTGTAATCCATTTTTTATATTTCAAATGTGGGTATACCTTTTTCATTTCAAAAAAATCTAAGTTTGTCCTCTTAACCTCTTATAAAAGGTACCCCCTCCCCTATCCTATTCACACTTTAAAATCATTTTTCTTCTAATGATACCTACCCAATTAACTTCTTTAATTCCCTCAACACTTTATAGAGGAATTTTTTATCATAAACATAATCTATTATGGCTTTAGTCATAATCCTAAAGTGGTGGTCCGAAGAATAGGTATCATTCTTAACCAAGAATTTTTATTTGGTTTCTTCTTTAAACTCATTAAAAAATTACTAATACATTATTATATAATTATATAAGTATATAAAATATATAAAAATTTTATTATTTAAATTTTATAACCTAAATATATCTCATTTTCCATCAAATGGAAAATAGAATGATCATTCATGTGTATAGTGGACTACAGCCTAGCGAACCAAGGTAATTCATTTTCCAGCATTACCTCTTATAGAAGGTTGTAATGATAGGTTTAATGTATATATATTATACTAATTACATATTTATAATTATTAAAATATAATATTTCATTTAATTATTTACCTTTCCACTCACTAAAAAATGATAAAATTGTTCATGTGTATGTGTGGACTACCGCCACCATTAAGCGACGTGATTATTTTTTCATCACCACATCAAATGGATGATATAAATGTATATATAAATGTATTTAATGAAATAATATTTCATTTAAGATATTATGATCATTTTATAAAGGTAAAATAATATCTACCTTCTTTCCAAAATTATCTTTGAAAAATGGAAACATTACTCATGAGTACGTCTGGCCTATCATCTCCATGATTGTTATATATATCATTTTTCATAACCATATTTCATGATTGGATTAAAAAGATTATTTTATGTATAAATATACCAATTATTTCATGTTTTTCATTTTAGATATGATGGAATAATGACCTCTTTTACTGTATTTAAGCTACCTAATTAATTGTTGATATACAATTCAAATACCATCAAAACTTCCAAAGTGAACTTAGATTATTAAGTAATTATATATATAAATATAAGACATAAAATTGAAGGAATAAAAAAACATGAACAAATTTCTTAAACCAGTAAATAATTAACATTTTTTTTTATTCTCGAAGATAAATAACATAGATATGATTTGGACTCAAGGTAAGGGACACTTTAACTTAAAACCTTGTTTTAAAAGCTTAAAAGATATATTTTCTAAATCTTTAACTTTTCATGTACATGTTCTTCTAAATGATTCAATAAAAATATTATTTACCCTTAAATGAGTTTTAAAGGTTATTTTTTACTATATTTCACTTTGTTAATAATATATTTATAAAAATTAATCCTTTTTAGATTTTATGTGAGGGGCGTTCTTTTAAAAATATTCTTCTATAAATTTATTATCAAAATATTTTTCTTCCATGTCCTTATTTTCATAATTTTATTGTTAATGTATTCCTATGGAAATAAAAAAATTATAAATAAAATTTTATGTATATTTTACCTTCTTTCAAAGGATTTCAAAAATTAATATTTTTATGAAGTGTTTGACTTTCTTTAAAAAAGAAAAAAAGAAGGATTTATTTTAATATATATGGTGAAAATTACTTTTCCTATCATCATAACCATTATTAAAATATTATTTTACTTTACAATATTTCACTTTTTATTAAAATAAAGTCCTTATTTCCATTTTAATGAGTATTTTGGTACTAAAAATATGTTTTTAAAGGAAAATGGTATTTTGATATCGGAAATAGTTTTTAATATAGGTTTAAAAGAGTTTTTATTCATTTTATGATAAAAAGATGAATGTTTAAAATGTTTTATTCATGATATGGTCTTTATATAGTGTTTATGATAATTTTGTAACCTAATAAATCTTATAATATGGGTTTAGAACCATTATACCTCAATATAATGGGGTTTAAACCCTGTTATAGATCAATATATGATGGGTCGATCCCCATTATAAATCATGATACGGCAGGACTAGACCCATTCTACCTCAAGATATGACGGTTTGAGCCCCATTATAGCTCATTATATGGCATGAGAGCCCCATTATAGCTCTTCAATTCATTTATTAATGATTTTTTTTGTATAATTATATTGTAAGTAATATGTATGGCTATTCAAATTTGTATGGGTTCTATGAAGATGATTTCCCAAGGCACCTACATGAATGTTCTTTTCATGATAATCTATTTTTAGTGAAATACTTTTTTTAAGTTAATAAAAATAATATTTTAAAAATAAATATGATCCCATTTATAAGTAAAATATTATGTTTTAAATAAATATTTATTCAATGGTTTTCATTCTTCTGATAGGTCTAATAATTTTCTTCATTTTATATCCCTTATTGAGATTTTTGTGCTCATCACAAGTTTTTTTTTAATTCTTAGGTTTTTATGATTAGTAAAGGAAAATGAAAATTCAAATTGAATGACTTTAATTTTTTATAAAAATAAAACATTTTAAAAAAAAAAACTAATTTGGTAAAAAAATAATACTAAGTAGAAGTTTACATCTTATAATTTAGGGGTTTCTTTGTAAGAGTTTTGACATAATTATTTAAAACTCTAAAACTAAAAGATATTTTGGAAAATAATGTGAATTATAATATAAATTCACTAGAATATGTAATTTTTAAGGTAGTTTCCTTATATTATGTGTACCATAAAAAGGAAATATACCATATGTCATAAGCCTAATAAAACCCCATTAAACGTTAATGGGTTACAAAGTCTTGTTTGAAAGATTAACCAAATGACCTATCATAATGACATTAAAGAAAAGAGTGGATCAAATATTTTTGGATGATTATAATTGAACAAAGAATCATATTTCATTTTTATATAGTTGAAATGAAATAAAAAACATAATTAATGGTGGAGAACTTAGTATAGAATTGAACATTAAAATCAATGTTTTATGAAATTAGTAGTTATAACCTTTAAAGAAGGAGATAATATATTATTTTCTATAAAACCATAAATGAACCAGAATATTTTTTTTTAATATTTAATATTTTTAGAAATTATTTAAGTTAAAAAACATTAAAATATTATCCCATGAATTGGGATAATTAATTGGAAATCTCCCTTTAAACGGGTTTTCTTTAGAGAGAACATTGGGAAGGGAAATTTGAAAAAAATTATAAACCCATAAAAGAAAGGGATGTTAACTAGGTATCTATGTAAGAGAAATATATATAAATATATATAAAAATTAATTTAATTATAAAAATAGAGTAAAAGTGAGGTGGAGAGAGGAAACATAACCTAGAATGAAAAAGGGTTGTTCTGAAGTTTTGTTACCTCAATTCCCCACTCCCTCGTACATACATCTAATCTTCTACATGACCAAATTAAGTTTATTAAATACTTTATTAAGAAACTTTTTCATATATATTTCATTTTTAAGGTCCATTTATTACTATAATTCATTCATTTACAATTATTATTTTCTCACATCGGCCACTTGAGGTTGTTCGTTCAATTTCTATAAAACTATCTATTTATATTCATTATGGTTAAAATTATTATTAAATAGTTTTATAATATCCATAATTGTAGAGTTATATGTTGTTTATCATTATAGAATCATAAAATCTATATATTTAAATAGGTTTTCCAAAATGGATTCAAATAAATAAAAGTGTCTCAGTATGTTCATTTTAGGTGGTCAAATATATATTGACCATTAATTATTAATATTATTAGTATAATAAAAAATTTATCTTTAAATAATATTAATAAAATAATAAATATTATTTATATTCATTAAATACATTTTTAAAAACCATATATTTAAGAAGTTAATGGAAAATGAAACACATCATCTCTAGAGGAGGTGATCTGTCTAAAATATGGGCTATAATTTCATTTTATAATTCAATAGAGGAAGAGAGTATGGTAATTTATATCACTATGATAAAATAGAATTTCATTATACATATGATTCTAAATTCATTAAATCATTATGAATTGAAGATATTTATAGTAGTTATAAGATGAAATAAACTTGAAATAACTTAGTTAAAATAATTACTCCTTCCTTAGATATTCTCTTTTTAGACCACTCATTAAGCCTTCTTAGATGGGTATTTTGTGAGAATAAAACATATAGGATGAGGGAAAGAGGGTTTGTGAGTGGTTTTTGTTTATTTTTTTCAATATAAGATGCTCCGCTTTTTAGGATAATCAAGATTATGAAGGGGACCTTTTATAAGTGAAGGAGGTGGTATTTTTTTTAATATTAATTTTATAATATTAAAAGGATAGTCTTATTCAATGAATATGGATCCAAAATATATATCTATACATGTTAAAAAATAATAATTTCATGAAATCCCATATAAACTCATTTATATATGAGTTTGATTCATGTTTTATGACTTTATCTCTCGATTTAACACTTTTACCTCATTTTAGCCTTTACGGCATTAACTACTTTTTACCTTGGTAACTTATTTTTATGTCAAAAAATTAGATTTGACTAATTACATAATTTTTATTATAATAATTAAAAATATTAAATCCATTTTATTTAATTAAATTTCTAAATATGAAAAAAAAACTTCAATATAATTATGCATAACATAATAAAAACAGATTTTTATTATTAACTAAAAAATAAACTTTTAAGAAAAATATTAAAAATTTACCGTAAGATAAAATTCATTTTATGATTCCAAAAATAATATTAATTTTAATAAAATAATAGTATAAATATTATAAATTACATTTTTGAACAAAATAATGATTTACTAAACATATTAATTTTTCTATCACGATCAAACTTCTGACCATTTGAATAATTATGTATGATTTTACAAAATTATATATTTATCTAAATAAAAATAAATATTGATTTATAAAACCATTTTATGGTAATAATATTTATATAAAATTTATAAAAATATTATAAACATGTATATATTAAAGAAAATCAAACATGTATATTTTACCCAAAATAAAATCATGTTTTCTTTGTGTCAAACATTTATTTTACCATATTTAACATTTATATTTAATTATATTATGAATAATATTTATTATATTTTTTCCTATAAATTTAATATTAAGATATTATTTATATTATACTATATTACTAAAAATGACACATATTAAATCAGATGGAGAAAACCTTATTTAAAATTATGGGTCGTTTATTTCTTCTCCCCTTTTGAAATTATTTACTTAATGTTTTATTTCACACACTACTATGAAAACAAATTATGGTACTTCTATTTTATTATTTCCTCAAGTTTGCATGATTCCTCTTCATACTTATGTTTTTGTCAATGTACTTTGACAAGGTGAGTTGTCTTGTTACGTAGAACTTTGTCTCTATAATCCAATATCTTCACAAGATAGTACTCATAGAATAGATCATGTTTCAGCTATACCACATCTGGGTTTAGTTCATGTGAGTAGTCGAGTATGTTCTTCATCAATAGGGATACATGGAACACGATGTTCGATTTATATATGTTGTGTGGAAGTTCAATTCGATAGGTAAAAACTCTGACATAGTCAAGAATCTCAAAGGGTACAATGTATATGAGATGTAACTATCCCTTCTTCCAAAACCTCATGAATTTATTCATTAAGGATATATAAAAGTAATAATATTTATCTAAATTTAAACATTAGGTATTATTAATGATTATAAGTAATATTTATTCCATCCTCTACGTTCTTCCTTAATGTGTTATTGGATAGCTTTGAATTTCTCTTCCTTTTCATAAACAAGTTCAATTAGAAATAGATTAAATTCACCAACTTCATTACAACATGACTGAGTTATATATTTGTTTCCTAGAGGGATTCATAAAGATTCTAATGAATTATTTAGAGGAATAAATTTTTGTACTATAACTCTACCATATGAATATATTGATCCCAACTTCTTTAAGGTCCATTTAGAAATATCACAACATGTCCTCAAGTGTCCAGATAGTCCATTCATATTACAAATCATTTTTACCATGATATTTCATACTAAATTTCAATTATGTGTTCAATTCATGTTAAATATTTTTCCATAACTATTATTTGAATCTCAGATCCTGATCATATACAATAAATAGTTTTTTTCTATATAGCCTCGCCACTTCTCTAATGTATGTCATTGTAATTTAATTGAGTGAAAAAATCCTCTCAAATAATGATAAAGTGTAAAATATTTATGAGATGGTTTACAATAACCCAATGGGAATATGTTCTTTTTATGTATTTGGAATACCTATGACAAAATCCATGATGATTTTATCCCATTTCTATATAGGTATGGGTAATGGATTCATCATCCCTTTAAAATTTTACCTTTCAACCTTCACTTATTATCACACAAATCACATAGATGTATATTCAGTAATCTCATTCTTTATCTCATTCCATAAGCAGTTCTCTCGGAGATCTTGATATATCTTTGTGATTACTTAGTGAATAAAGAATGTTGATCTATGATCTTCATTCAAAAACTCCTTCTTTATCTCATAATCTAATAAATTTAATAGTCATTTCCCAAATCTTGCAACTTATTCTTCTTTGATGTTTAAAAATATGGCTTTACCATTCCTATAAAATACACATTATTTTATATCTATGTGCCATCCATTTCATATTTCCTAATTTTCACAAAAATAGACGGTTGAGTGGGAATTTTTTAAGGTTGGATGTGGTTACTTCCTTTTGGATTCCTATGCCCATCCTTTGTATTAATGAGATGATTTGACCCTTCTAAATACTCATCATGGATAATGTTTCTAGATTTTTCAACTTATAGAATCTACTAACTTATTATACTTTCTAGTATGGTAATAGATTGTGTAATAATAATCCTTTATTATCTCTAACCATATTTGTTAGAACATGTTGATATACATCTATGTAGATATAAACTTCAAACACTTATGATAAATATATATGTCACACTTCCCTCAATAGAGATAATTCCACCAAATCTTCAATGTGAATAATTCTATATCCAACTCAAAATCATGTATTGGATAATGTTTCTCATAAATCTTAATCTCTCTTGAGGCATAATTTATCACTCCATAATGTTTTATGAGAAAACAAACTATTCCATTATTTAAATCATCACATTAGATCAAATATCCTTCCATATATATGGGTAATGTGATTATAATTGTAGTGATAAGCCTATTTTTCACCTCCTTGATGATATCTTCCCATTAATTAGTCTAGAAAAATTTTAATCCCTTCCAACTTGTCTCATTTAGTGGGTTTAAAAATCATGAGAATTCCCTAAAAAAATCATTGATAGTACCAAGATAATTTGAGGAAACTATGGATCTCAGTTATAATTTTTTTAAAAGGCTATTCCTCATCTACCTTTATATTTTAAGAACTATATATATCCCATTTCATGTGGAAAAATGTTCTAAGAATGATATTTGATCTGTAAGAAATCAAATTTACTACACTTTTTATACAACTTCTCTTTTATAAAATTATTTATCACATTACTCAAAGACTCCTCATATTCCTACTTTTTTTCAGAATAAATAAGAATATCACCTATAAATAACACCATAAATTCATTATGGTGATATTTAAAGTCTCTATTCATCAATTCCAAGAATATTATTAGATTATTTAGGAGTTTCAATGGAATCATTATGAACTCATAGGTATTATAACTCAAATTAAAGGAAGTCTTGGTAATATTCTCCATTCATGCCTTAATTTTTTGATATCCCTACCATAGATACACTTTTTAGAAGTATTGGGACTCATGTAGCTAATCGTAAAAATCAACAATCTATGGTAGAGGATACTTATTCTTTATTATGATTCTATTGAGTTTGTGATAATTTATGAAGATGCACATTGACCCATCCTTCTTCTTGAAAATAACTACTAGCACACTCCAAAGTGAATAACTAGAGAATATGAATCCTTTTTCTAGATTCTCTTATTATTTATTATTTATTTTATCCAGTTAAATGGGGTTTATTCTATAGGGACTCTTGGATATGGGAAAATCTCCAGGTATAAGTTCAATTGAGAACTCAAACAATAAATTAGAATAAAGATTATTAAAAACTTTAAGGAATATATTAGTATGTTCCCTCTCAACAGTAATGTCTTCAATTATGATCTTTACCATTATCTCAATCATCCATGCTTCATATTCTTGTTTATATGGAAATTATATCCATGCTTTAGAATGATTTTCTAAAAAATAATCACCATAATCCATATACTTGTATAGAATAGAAATATGATTGGGGATATGAAAAGTGATTTCTTTCTACCAATACTTAAAGTTGGATCTATATAAATACAACTAATCAATTCCCAGTATAACATCATGTTCCATTATAAGATGTGTAAAATGGTTTTCTAAGTGATTTACCCCCACAAATATTAACTTTGGAAGAGTTATTTAACAGAGATATAACAATTTAAAGAGTTGGTTTTTTCACTAATAACTCGACATCCATCTCCTGAGATGGTGTTTAAATATTTCCACTAAACAATAAAGATATAAATGAATGTATTGATCCAAAATAAAATAGGAAATTAACTATTCATAAATGGATAAAAAGTGTGCATTTTATTACATTTTTTTCATGATCCACCTCAATAGTGATGATTGAATAAAACCATCCTTTATATATTATCCTTGAAGGGTTTTATCATCGTTCATACTCAAAAACCCTTATCTTACTATGCTGATTTTTATAGTTTTTTGTTCCTTATATTTAAAACATTTCACCATTACTGGAGGATTTATCATATCCTTATTTTCATCCATCATATTATTGGTCATATTTATATCCCTTTAATAATAATTATCTTGATGTCCCTTATTTTCTCACTTATAAGATCTCTATATTCCCTTGAGTTAGTTTCTAGGGTGCTTCTTCCCATGCTTATGATAAGTGGGAAGTTGAATTTTCTTCCCTTCATGAGATTTATCCATTGATACTCTATAATTAAAATCTATTCCCCTTTTTTATTTCTGTCCCCATAAGAATATTTTTAATTAACAATCTCAATTATAACATTAAGGTCACATTGGAAAATTTTCCTATAGATATAAATGTCTTGAATCACTAAATATTATTTAAGACTTATCTTTGATCCACTAAATAAGTGTTCAACCTTATTTTTGGGGCCAATGGAAAAGAATGAGGCATGGCTTGAAAACCCTATGAAGGTTTTCTTTATAATACCCAATTAATTTATCCTACCTTTGATTAATTTTAAGAAACTCACTATCTATTTTAAGATTGAGATTATTGGGAAAATAATTATTAAAAATATTTTTATGATTCCTTCCTACTTCATTGATTTTTTTATCTTCCTTGGGTTTCATGTTCATTATCAGTTCCCATAACTAATAAGTTTATCTCTCTGAATGATAAAAAACCAATATAAATTTCCCTTGATCAATTCACTCATGGATATATAATTTCTTCTTAATGGAATCGATCCATTATTTTACTATGAATGGATACAACATTCCATTAAAATTTGGATGTCTTAGATGAATAAATGATTCAAACTTATCTTATTCTTTCTCAAGAGAAGGTGGGAGTTCCACATTGTTCGAGATATTATTCATAACATTATTTAGTTGTAAAATTACTATTTTAATGTTATCAACTCCTGTTCATATCATATTAAGAAACTCATTTGGTAAATAATTATATTTTCCAACATACAGATTTTTAGCATGAATACTCATATTTCCACATATTTACTATTATAAAGAAATTTTTGGTATGAAAATACTTAAATTAATAATCTTATAAAAGGATAAATAAAAACCTAAATGAATAAGTAATAAATGATATGTATACCATAACATATTAATTTCTAGCTTTTAATCTTTTTTATTGATAGTCCATTTTCAATTAGGTTCTCTAACGATGCCATATTAATATATTAAAATCCTTCCTAATTGTTTGAAAAGAGAATGTGAAACATCCAAAGAAGATCCAGTATGAGTATCAAAAAAATGTTTAATTGGAACTATTACTATGCACCAAGTGAATATTGAGTTAATACTTAACCGGCCTTTTACATGGTGATTACCCTTGGGTACATATGAGTCATAGCTAGCTACAACTTGTAGTATCGAGATAGGGATTGAATTTTAGGAAAAGAAAAAACCCTTTACATAACTAAATTTTTAGTAATTTTACAATACTTATATTTTTTCTAATAGATTTTATTTTGGGTGTCAAATTCATAGTATCAAATCACTATAAGTTCATAATTCTAGTTCTCTATCATGGTGGAACTTTAGCCATTATAAGCATGCCCAAATTCTGATCAAATCATCCCACCAAAATTTGAAGATGTGATCTGGGATATCCAGTCACCCTAACCACAACATTGATTCAACTTCCACCATCTGGTTCTGGTCACCTCATGGACTTCCTTTTGATCAGTACACTAGTGAAAAAGAACACTATATTTATATGTAATTAGAAACATAGACATAGTTCAAACATAGATTACATTTTTTGATAATATATTCTATGTGAGTAGGAGAATATAAAAAACACTTTCATTTTATCATAAATATATTACATATGATCTTCAAGGGAATATCAATTTCAAAAAACCATATTGAGAAAACTAGAATAAGTATCACTAACACTATCTTTTGGTCATTAACTCTTTTGGTACTCCTCTCTCTGATCATCCACCTTTATCATTTCAACCTCTGATACCTAAATGCACCCGGGTGGGATCCTCCTTCTGAATCCACCAATTTATCATTATTCATCATCAGTTCATCTCTCTTCCCACATAAAGGACTTACTCACTTATATAGTGAGTGTTAGCTGGTCATCCAGAACTACTTTATCCTATAAAAACATGTTCATTGAATCATCACTATTAAGGATATAATACCAAACCAGTTAACCTTGTATTAAATATCTTGAATATCCCCCTTCTATATGCTTCACTTGGGTGCTACTATTGTGAATAGTGCATGCAATGTTCCACTCCAATCTGGTGAATTTGAAGAATATATATTTTCCACATCCGTGAGTAAATACTTCCACAACATTTCATTAGTGTCAACACACAATTCACAAACCTACATGATTTTCATCACTTCCTCCAGAACATGTGTTTTATCTGGAAGCTTCCCCTTCCTTTAATATTGATTATTCCTCTAGAACATGATAGATTCCTATAGTATATTCATCAGATGAACCACATTAAAATTCATACCCTTTGACTATAATATGCTTAATTAACTAATCTCATATTCCTAGATTATTCTATTACTTCTGAATAGATCCCCCTATATTATATTCTTACACCAATCTAACACTCCAAAGCTTCAATCAACTCAATTTTTTGACTATGGTGAACTAAACCATCCACCCACTTAACATTAAGTGAACTGAATTTAGTTTCCTAAATATGGGCACCCATTGTGTTAGTGCACGATATTCATCTCGATTTCAACAAGTGTATCATCAAGTGAAAAAAATTATTGAGATTCCAACAATTAACCCAGAAAACTATTCTTCTACCAAACCCAATAATATCGGAATTTGTAGTTTTTTCACTAGTTAACTCTAATAACCCCTCACACTAAGACTATTCACATGTCCACACTGAAGTCATACCAGTTATTTTCCATTCACATTTGTTCTACAACATCCACATAGTTCTCTAATATATTCTCCTTCCGATCATCTAGGATTCCACAGGATGAAAACCTCCTTCAATTATCTGGAACCATGATATATTTTTATATTGAAACCATGAAACAAATTTCAATTCCTTCATAAAAATTTTCTATTGTAAATAATAATAAAGTTTATATCCTTTGACTTTGTTAAATTTTCATCAAAAAGTTATTACATGCACTTGTTCCATGTCCCCACTCTTTCTAGACTTCTAGTGTTCCAAAATACACTTCTATTAGCCTTTTATTATTCATGAGATACTAGTCCACTAAACTCTATTGACACTATCAAAACCAACCACCATCCAGAACTACATCTTATGGGAAGTATTATTGTAACTGGTCGGACGAACACCTATTGAAAAACTTCCTTCGGTGCGACCAAATAACTTTTGGTCCCTTTCACCCACTTCCTCTCCCATGTTCCAAACCTTCTAAGGATCACTCTTATATTATATAAGGTCCTTCAATTTATTTGATGATTTATATGATGATAATTTTTATAGATTTGGAAACACATGCAATGAAACATGCAACTAGACTTGTGGATTTCCTTATCCTGCTTCGGTGTGTCCCAATGTATACATCCTCTGTATACTCTATAGATGAGAGAAAAATTCATAATTATTATGGAATTTTGGAATATACTATAGAATATCTAGCTCTAAAAACAAATAAATCACATTTCCACATGTTCTATCGAGACCCAACATCTTGTACTATCATTTTTAGAAAACACTACATAATAAATATAATTATATATAATCTCAATGAAATATTTCTTATGGATCTGATGCGTTTTCCTTATAAACATAATTTATTATATGACACAAAATTCATGTCTTATTGGTGATATTACCTCAACAGTAGGAAACCTCATCCAGTAATATTTCAAAACTACATCCTTTATCTATACTCTTAAATTATGCATCTTTGATTCTAACCCACTTCATCATGTTTTTTCTTTTATTATTTTTTATGAGGTTAATTTGGATTACAATTTCAACCCTCATAAACTCATGAAAATCACACCTAAAACTAATTTTATGGGACATATGACCTCGGGCATGTCATCCTACATCTATAGATTAAACAATATCCACATAAGCCTCCACCATGAAGCCCCCATCATGAATTCCCATGCCCTTCCACATTCCTCATATTTCCTAGCTAACCATCTTATAATGAATAGATACCATGTTACACCACATATGTTATTTATTTTCTTCTAAATGGAATAAACACTTTACCAATAATCACATGGCTCCAAGAACAAATACCTTCCCTAACATTCATAAAAATTGTGTGATAAAAATTCTCGAGTTACATGAATTAACAAAAGATGGGTTTTCGTGAACTTGGAAATAATTTTTAATTACCCCACAAAACTATAGGTTTGTGGAAAATCCATAAATAGAACTTCATAAAAATAAATATTCTACCAAAAGTTTATTTTACAAGAAGTACCGACTAACGTAACTAAAACCTCTTTTCAGTAACATTCATTATCTTCCCTAATTAAAACCTCTGCAACAATGATTATTCTTGATGCCATGGCCCTACAGTTCATTATGTTTTTCTTTAAAATGAATTCTATATCCAACAAATCATAAAACCTCTCAAGAGTATCAATACTAACATCCTCCAAGATTTATGGATTCCACCATCAGATCATTAAATTGTACTTAACTCATCCAAAAATTTCCACATAAAACATGAGTTCATACTAAATCCAAAAAAAACTATGGAATCATCAGCTTCCATAAAAATCCCAATAAGCATCTACAAAGTATTGAATGTTTCCTTGATTAATAAAACATAAAATTTGACTTCTGTATCAAATTAGACATTCGATATCCCAGTAACATCATTGGTTTCACCCCATCTTCCGGTGACATCCTTCTAGTCACATTATGGACCACCTAACTATGAGAACCCCTCAATCCTCCAAATATGATCTTATTGTTACCCAAAAAATAAACATTCCCCATACTTGTATTGATAAAGATAACATTTGATATCCTAGAAACCCTCCGGTGATATTATTGTTCTTCTATTAATTCCTTTATGAATCATTGATAAATTGATCCACCAAAATCTCTTATATATGTTCTCTACTAAAAAGATTGATAACTAAATTTTGATATGTATTAGTATCATAAATTAGAATGATATCATGATATGATACCACTTATTGGGGATGCGGATGGAATTGAATAAAATAACCAAAAGTTCATACATCCGGTTCTCCAATAAAGTATAACTTCAACGAGTAGAATTAAGACCAGCTTTAGATTGAATCATCCCCAATTACTTTGAATACTGAAACTAGAAATTCAACGAACCTTTTCCACTACATTGAGTCATCATACACTCTCTAGTTTCGGTAACCTCATGATCTTACTTCCAATTAGCACACTAGTGAAAAAGAACATGATAGACATAATAAATCATAGAAATAAATAAAGTATAAAAAAATATTATGTGCTTGTGACAATGTATTTTATCTATATGTTATAATAGCAATATTAATTTCATTCCATCAGAAATAGAGTTCATTTGAGTTTCAAGGAAAAATAAATTTCTAGAAACCCTACTTGTACAACCATAAAAAGTCTCACTAATTACATATTTTGGTCATTTCATATTTCATTTATCCCCACTTTATTCTTCCACCTTTATCATTTTAGCCTCCACAACCTAGGTTAGAAGACTGAATGGATGATCACCAAAAGATGCAATGACCGGAGGATGGTGTTGGTGAATATTCTTATGGAATTCTGAGTGGGTTTTTGTAAATATATATTACCTCTTAAATCCTATGTAATCTATTTATGATGGAATGAAAGTGATATTGAAATTATTCTCTAAACATAAGACATATTTTTTGAAGCATTTAATTCTTATGTTCATTATGTTTGTGTTTATGCTTTCATGTATCTATAGTGTACTTGTTAATTGGTGAACTAATCAACAAGAAAATCATGAGGTGACTGGAACAAAAAGTGGGGGATGACTTGATATAGTTTTTTGGGCTTCTAGACATCTAAGTTCCAATATTCAGATTCATGGGGGGTGATTATATTAGAGGTCAATATTACTTCCATTTTTTAATGTTCTGTTGTGCCGGATAATTATAAATAGGAACTTTTGATAATATAAATTCAAACCTTATATATCAATAACAAGAATTTACTCCACTAAAAATCCATTCATCCATGGTCTATTATCAAGTAATGAAACAAATAATTGATACTTGTTGGTATCATATATCATAATGGGAACTCTATTTAATACCATTTGTTATTATTTCGATAATTATTTTATATTACTTAACCCAAGAAATAGTTCTCATGCCAAATTAAATAGTTTCCAAAAATTTATTATATTCTTAATCCCAGAAAATAACTATAAATTTCATTTATACCAATTGTAACAACCCAAGTCTCACACATATATTATTACATAATTTTTAATATAAGAATCCATAAAACACAACCTAAAAATCTATATTTCTAGAATCTTTGGGAGATTATAAATATCACTCAGTATATTAAATATAAGGCACATAGTCAATATTTTGATCTACATAATATTCTTCTAATTACAATTGATATTTTATTACTATATAGGGTACCGTGTGGATATAATTAAATGAAAATAGTTATCTACAAATACTAGTAAGGGAATAATTAAGGTAAATCATGTTAGAGAAGTAATAAATATGATTTAAAAGGTATATCATGATAACATAATGAGGAGGATCAAAAGTATGAAAACATGGTTTAATGGGTGTATTATCATAATATCATGATATCATAGATATGTGGTGACAACATAGAACATAAAATTATAACATAATTTAAGGCTTGCTTTCATGAAAACATAACATAGTGTATTAGGTTAACAACCCATGAACTATACATGTTATATCATGAGATAAAAAATAAAAATAAATTTAAGGGTAATATAATTTTTTCCCATCATTCATGTCATAATATGTACATGTATATGTGTTCTACTAAACTAAAATTATTCATAAGTAATAATCATAAAAAAACAATGAAAGGGTAATCGGTTACATACTCATGTCTAAAATATTAAACAAATGTCATATCATAAATACATACAATAAAATAAGATATTAAAGATTTTTGGGTGTTCAAAATTTTATAAGGAATCATATTTCATGATTATGATGTTCTAGTGAAATATAAATTCATAAGAAATGATGAAGAAGTAAGTATAGAGTTGAACTTCAGAATCAATGTTGTACAAAATATGTAAATAACATTTAATGAAGGAGGGAACATAGTGTTTTATATAAAAACAAAAATGAACCATAATTATTTTCCATAAAATAGTTAATATATTTATAAATCATGGATGAAAAAACATTAAAATACTTTCACTCAAAAAATTAATATTTAATGGAAAACTTCTCGTTAAACGGGATTATTTAGATAGAAAATTGGTTAAGGATTTAAAACCATGTATACCACTTGAAAAAAGAGAAATTAACTCGTTATATATTTAAGAGACATATATTTTTATAATATAGAATAATTATATAATAAAAGAATATACTAAGAGTGAGGTGGAGAGAGAAAAAATGACCCAAAAGAAAAAAAGAGTAGTTCAGAAGTTCCCTTACCACAAGTATTGACTCTCTTGGTAAACAAGTCTAATATCCTAAATAATAAAATTAATTTTAATAAATAATTGATTAAGAACAATTATAATTTATATTACATATTTTAAGGTCTATTTATTTTAATAAATCATTCATTTATTATATATTTTTATCTCACATTATCCACTTGGGGTTATGCAGTCAATTTCAATAATACATCCTTGGTATGTTCATTATGTTAAAAAATTATCAACTACTTTCATAATATCAATAATTTAATAATTTTTTGTTATTTATCATTCGAAAAGTAAAAAAATTATAAATTTCAATAGTTTTTTTAAAATAGATTTAAAATAAGAAAACTGTATCGATATTCTTGTTTTTGGCCATTAAAATTACATTGATCATTTATTATTAAGATTATTAATAAAATAAAAAATTTCTATTCAATGAATCTTAATCAATTTATAAATGTAATTTTTATTCATAAAAGTTATTTTTATATTCATCCATGTAAGGCAGTAATGGAAAATGAAACACATCATTCATGGAGGCAGTGAATCGATTATAACATGGGTGATGATTTTATTGTAAAATTAATGTGTGGGAGAGAATATAATAATTTATATTTCATTGATATAATTATAGTTCATTATACATATGATAAATATTTCAATATATAATTGTGGATTTAATATATTTGTAGGATTCATAATAAGAATCAAACATGAAAGAACTTGGTTAAAATAATTACCTCTTCCTTGGATATAATCCTTTAAAAAACTACTTTAGAATTCTTAGATTTTTTTAGGTGAGAAATAAACCTTTAGAAAGTGGGAAAGTGGTTTGTAGAGGTTTTATGTAAGATTATTGTTGAGCTATGATGATCAATGTGTGAAGATAAGTGGGGTGGTGAAGGGATCCTTTTATAAGTGAGAGGAGTTAAATTTTTATAACAATTAATTTATTAATATTAAAAGGAGTATCTTATTAAATGAAAGTGGATCCAAAAATTATAATTATTGAGTATAAGATTATTATTTCTCCTAAAATACCATACATACCCATTTATATATATGATATTTTGTGACTTTACCTCTTGATTTAATGCTTTCACCTCATTTTAGTTTTTACCTTGGTGGCTAATTTTTACCTTGATAACTTATTTTTATGCCCAAAATCTAAATTTAAGTTATTGAAAATTTTTAATTATTATAATTAAAAATATTAAATCCATTTACTTGAATTCAATTCTTAAAGGTTATAAAAATTAATATCAATACAAGTACACGTAACATAATAAAAATAATATTTTTATTATTCACAAAAAAAACAATTTTTTTAGAAAAATCCAAACAAATCACCATAAGATAAAATCGAAATAATTATTAAAAAAATAAAATTATTTTTATCTAAATAACTATCTAAATATAATTATTTTAATTTTAAAATAATTTTTTGTTGAAAATATTATTTTTTATAACACGGTAAAATTTCTAACCCTTATAAAAAATACTTATGATTTCATAAAAAATATATATTATCTATTAAATAAAAAACTAATGTTATATAAAACTATTTAAAGAAAGGAAATTTTATTTAAAATTTCAAAAAATTTCATAAATATATATATATTAACATAAATAATACAAGTGTGTTTTACTAAAAAAATATAAGCATGATTTCTTTATGTCAAACATTTATTTTATTATATTTAATATTTATGTTTAATTTTTTGTGATTTACATTTCTTATATTTTTATTCAATAAGAGTAAATTTACATTTTTGTTATGTTGTACTATATTTATAAATATGAAACATGTTATAATATATAATGAATCAATTATATAAAAGTCAAGGTTGTTACAAGGAAGGGTGGTTGTGTGATTGGGGTTGCCTCATCGATTCTATATTAGTTTCCACAAAAAAAAATCCATTTCATTTATGGATTCCTTCTTTCATTTTCCACCTTAGACACCCTTTTACATTGTAATCCTTGGTTTTGATCTATCTATTTTCTAAAATTCATTTCCGAGGTTCAAATATATGTTGCATATGTTCTCTTATAGATCATTCCATCCGAGAAAGTCAATTGATTATAAAAGATAATATAATAGTTAACTTCATAGGTTGGGTGAAATGAAATTGAAACATTTCTATAAAACAAATGTTATCTATATAAGTTTTGAAATATGATTTATAAATTATATATTAATGGAACTTATTTATTTTTATTTTTTAAAAACAATTTGATGTATTTGTATTTTCCCTAAAAATGAGTATAATCCCTACTCTTGTTCTCATAAATAGTGATCATAAGTTGTTGAATGTAAATTTTCATTCTCAATATGATTCCACTATAATTTAAAAAAAACATTTCAACACTTATACTAGTGATTTTCAGGACATATCAATAGGGAAATGAGGGAAATCATGAGTGAAATTAGTTGAGTGTTTTAAGGAATGTCATAAATAAATAGTTGTGAAGATGTGTATAGAGATATATGATAAGTAAGTGAGTTATAGTTAGTCCTAGGATTAGAATACCCAATATTTGGACTCAAATAGAGTGTTATTTGAATCCATGGAAAGTGTAAAAGAGAATGAAACAAATATATATCAAACTACCTACTTATCTTCCAAGTAATATGAGAAACCATTACTAAATTCCTAGAAAGAGCACATAACAATCACTCCCTAGACTTTACTAGTATAAATATAGGTTCCCATGGGATTCTATAACTAATAAATATTAAAATAATTGAGTTCTCCCCATTAGTGTTTTTTTTCTTCCACCCTCAATCAAGGTTTTCATTTTTCTTGGGTTCCTAACAGGGGTAGTTTTCAATAAACCAAGGTATATGTTGTCAAAATCCCACACACCCCTTCCTATTTATCATGAATCCAAAGCTTAGATTCATGTGTGATCTTCCACTCTCACTACCTCACTCAACCCAAAACATGTTCATCAACCCACTATGAGTATGGTAAAATCACTACATTATAAGTTAATAATAATAAACATAATCGTTGGAGGTAAGTAGAAATGGAGAAAATTGATGAAAAATAACTTCCTCTATATATATAAATAATCATAACCAGATCTTCACAATAATAAAATATATGAAATATAAATTAGTTAATATAATATATTAGTTAATAAATGATCTCGTGAAAACTCCTCTAGATAGAATGTGCACTCTTCTAGCTTTAATTGCCTCCAATATATCTCCCCCTTGGATGATCTGCACCACATTTACTCATGTGTTCCCTTTGATCCTTTATTGTGTCCCTGGATTGATCCTCATTCTCTAATTTCTTTTAATTATTATTATAAATTTCATTATTTCTCCTAAATGTGTGATTATTACATGATGTAATGGAAGATTACATCATTTCCATATAGAAATTTCATTTATTCATTTTTAATCTTTGATTTAAATAATAAATCCCATGATCTCTAATATTATTCCTCTCTAGTGTTTATTCCTACACATGGAATTTTGTTTGAGTCCTTACCCGATTTGGTAAGGTAATATGAACAATGGGATTTTATTGGTCCCCTTGAGCTATGCATGTATTCCATATAGATTACAGATGATCTCAATGGCTCTCTATAGGTTTTGTATAACCTTCCTTGATCTCAAATGAATGTGATGATGATCATAAAATTAAATAGTGCATAATGGGTGACCAAAGTGATGAATCCATTAACTGTTTAACACAATATATATTTATGGGAAACGTGGTCTTGGGGTTGGAGAAGAGATTTCATTCAGGAATTATCGATATATGGGGTTCCAATGTGACATATCATTGGATTGAGAATAGACTATACATTATGGAATGATGAAATGTTAATGATTAGAATAATTTGAGGAGAGGACACAAGGATACATTAGGCCTCCCTCAGAATATGTCTCTAAGGTGTTTTGTATTCCCAAAAAATAGAGTATCATAATGGTGGGTATGTTAAATAGACTCTATATCTTGAGTTTGGGGGACATTTTTTATTACATTTGTGGCATACTCTCATGATTCCCTATGGAACTATTTTGGAATCTCAATGCCATATCAAGTTGTAACATGAAGATTTTTCATCATATAATACCTTCTCAAGGCCTTCCTCTAGGCTAAATTGGTGAGGTGGAATATTTTTAGGATCTAGCATAGTTTTCCTTAGCAATTTGATTCCTTGGGAATATATGAACTTGAAACTACATTGGTGAAGTTGTGTAATTTTATCCTCTAATAATGGAATGTGTTGTACAATCAATTTAATGTCAAGTACAACTTAGAGTTTTTTCTATAGACACTAATTTTTTATTTTGATCTTACCCATCAAATTCCCATGGATAATGTAACACAAAAAAAAGTAAAATTCATAGAAATTAACTTAAAATATCATAATTTCATATATATATATATATATATATATATATATATATATATATATTAGGAAGATGGTGTTACTGTTATGTAAGAATAATATGAAGATATAAGAGGTGGGTGAATTGTGTCCTTTTAATAATCTTGAAAAAAATCAAACGTAATCCCTCTCTTTAATTTTTAATGTATTTTAGCATTATTTTACATTTCTTTTTTTAATAGGTAGAGGGAGTCCCCCCACCCCAATTAAAAAAAGACCCACTTGTTATTTTGGGTAGAGGGAACCCATTACATAGCCTATATAGGCTATATGGGCATTAAACCCCAAATAAACATATTTTAGGCCCCAAACCTGAAGATCCAACCTATCCTGAAGGTCCAAGTGTGTCTTGAACCTGTCGGCCCCACCACTCCATTACAGTGACTCCTATAGATATAGATCACCTAATCTATATTCCCATAGATGATCATCCCCACCTCGTTATGTTGGTCCAGCCTTCGTAGTGCCTTCCAGCACTCCTATTAGAGGAAACTTTCCCATATGGCCAATACCCTGGCTCCATCATCATCCTAGCTACCATAGGATTCCCACATTTTCTACCTTCAGACCTATCTACTATCAATCTATTACTAAGGGTGATCATGTTGGTTGTGTACCTTCCTGAAGACACCCTTTGGTCCACTTCCACCCCACTCGACTATCATACTACCAAAAAAGTCACCTGCACAAACAATGCATAGGAAAGAGACCTGGCCCCTAAATATTTGGGTAGAAAATGTTTTGTGGGAATGGTTTGAAAACATGACCTACTAACCATGATATTTCATAGTTGGGTGAAGGTAACCAAATAACCTACACCCCATTGTAAAAATGTGTGTGTGAGTTACTCTCAACTCCCAATATGGGGCCTTGACCAAACCTAGAGTGCACCACATTTTCCCTAATTAGGAAATGGGTTTGAATAACCTTATGCATAATACACATAGTTTCTAAGTCTAGTGGTACATGATCTTGTACTAGTTCCCATGGAGATAGTGGGTTACAACTAGTGGGTACCACTCAATTAACACTCCATTGAATAAAACATCTGTATGGGTTACTATTAAATCTTAGTAGTGGCCTTGACCAAGCCTTGAGTTTACTTCATGTTCCCTAACTAGTCAATGGATTTGAATCACCTTATGTCTAATACGCATGGTATTCATGTATGGTTTGACTCGATCCTCATCAAATTCCCATGGATAGAGAGTGGTAAAACTATATTTTACCACTCAACTAACACCCCATGGGATAAATGATAAAGAAAATAATTTAGAAATTTTTATAATAATTTAGGAAGAAAATAGCTCTTGGTTTACTCCACCAACACTCTCTCAGTGGGATTAATTATTTTTACCAAATAGGTCCCTTTATCTAGAAACCACTACAACTGAGTGCAGACTTTTAACACCTTAAAAAAACTTGGGTTGTTTTATAGGTAACCTTAGCAACTATAGCTTAGTATGAAAAGCTAAAACGCTACCATGACTAAGTAGAATCAATTGAAACTTTAAGAAAAATATATAATATGATTATTATTAAAATATATTTGGTACACAATTAAATTAGAAACTGAAAAATGAATATTTATTCAGAGGAAAATATAATATCTTTAATGTTATTTACTTTAGAAGAATCTCAAATAATTATTATTGATAAAATATTCTGAAAACACATAGCAGTAACAAGGAAACCCTTTTAAGAGTAGTATAAAAAACACTCATTAGATTGAAAACATGTATATATCTAAAGAATATATCTGAAAAAACATTGATGATCTACAAAAAAAGATTGAAAATGGACATAATAATATTATGGTACTCAAATAGTATTATATAAAAATATGTATACCTATAAATTGTTTCTTTTAAAAGAATTAGAGAGATTCACATCTCATGGAGATAAGACTTTCAATATTTAAAAAGTATCTTGATTTATTTTAGGGAAAACATATCAAGAAATATCTCTTGATAAAATGTGATCATTTAAAAAAACAATGTTTGAAATTTTAATTTAAATTCAAAGAGAAAATCATGTCTTCCCATAGAAATTTTAAGGGTTTAATATGTTGAATAAGGTTCGTTGAATAAGTACTGAAAATTAATTGAAGAGATATTTACTCTAAGTAAACCACTACAAAAATCATAAAAAATAATACATAATTTAAAATACCATAAATAATGGAGTGAAATGTAGGGTTTCACTGTGTACGAATGATCTTTAAAAGAACAATTTAAAACAGACAGTTGATTCCAAAAGTTAGATTGGTGAACAATATGTTAAGTGCACAAACATAGGGTTCTTTACAAAATTATGGTTCTTAATCCTAACATTTAGAAAAATATATATGGTTTTAATAATTATAGATTATTACAAAAGTAGGGTTCTTGATCCTAACATTTAATTAAAATATAGGGTTGTAAATATGGATTCCAAAATTCATCAAAATTTCAAGAATACTTAAAAAAATTAAACATTATCCAAATTAAAACTAAATTGATTTATGAATACAATAAGTATTCCAATTAATATTTTCTAAAAATACACCTAAATAATTTTCATTAGTAACACAAATTTTGGTGTTTATGTGAATCAAAATCGATGGGAAATTATTGAAATTGTTGGATTAACATATGTCTAATAATCTTCCCCTTTTTGATGATAAAAAAATCCATATAAAATATATAAATATGAACATAATAAAAATACTTTAAATTTTAATTAAATAAATAGATATTAAATAAATAAAGAAATTGTCTCTTTCCAAATTTCTCATAGAAAAAGGATTTGAAAAGGTAAAAAAAATTTATCATCATTTCACTTTAAATCCCTTAAATTGTAAATATATTTGAATATATAAGTACTTTTAAAAAATTGTATATAATTTCATAGACATAGAGATGTTGTTTTTATCCAAATTTATCCCCATTTTTCTGATATCAAAAATAAAGTAGAATGATTTAATAAAAAATTGAATGTTGAAAAAAAAACTATTATTGAATGTTATATGAAGATGAATATAAATTCCTTTTATAAAGTGAATAGGCTTAAATCTGAAATGATAGTAAATAGGAAAAGAAAAATTTAGATAATGGACAAAAAAATTTAAAAAAATACTTTATTTGTATTAATAATATTTGATTAAAATGATTTGTTTCTCAAAAAAATTGGTTAGGCGAAGAGGTGGGATTGGAAGAAGGGTTAGGTTTTGGTTCATCTAAAAAACATTTTAATTTTAGAGAATCACATACATTCTGGTGAATACCCTTTATCTCCACCATCATCAGCTCAAAATTTTGATTCAATAATACTACCCATTACATTATCAATCTCTTTTACTCCCAAATCATCTTCAGGTATTCAAAATTTTTAATTTCAAAAATTCATGAATAGATTCAGCTAACTGAACATAATTATTCATTATTACTCTAATATGATTTTCTAAACTTCAAACATCGGGATATGTATATATTAACCTTGATATAAGATCATTGTAATTATCTAGAATAGTATGAAGTTGAATTATATCAAACATTGATCTATCAATCCTCTCACTTATGATAGATAATATAGTTATAAGATATTAAAATCATCTTATCAAATATGGGTAATTTTTTTGGTTGGAAGTTAAAGCCCTTCCTGGCCAGAAATGGCACTAACAGATTCAAACAAAATCACCAAATACTTATTCAAATCCCAGAATCAGATTTAGAAATTAAATTGGTTCTGATATTTCCAATCTGATCATTTATTTACCTTTTAAAATCATTAAAATATCTTTCTAGATATATTTTTTTACACTTTCTTGTTGAGAGTAGAGTGATTCTAACTTTGTTATTGGAATAGATGATCTCCTTAAATATTCAAAAGAATTTTTATAACTTTATAACTCTATTTGAAATTTATCATCAAATTCCCTCATCTGATTCAATTTAGAAATCATATCCTCGATATGAACATTAAAATAATTAGAATATTTCTTTTATAATCTTCTTCATGGTTCAAATTCCTCAACTTAGGGAAGTGACTACACTTCTATTTAATAACTAGATAGAGATAATAAATATTCAAAGTCTTCATTATACTCACCAGCCTCACTAATTATTTTCTAAGGACTCTTTATCAATAGAAACATTTTAATCTCTAATCATTTTAGTTGATTCATCTAAAGGGATATAAACAAGCCCATTATATTTATCTTCCTTATTAACCCAATATTATTTATAATTCACCTCCTCTTCTATATGAGCCACTAGATTATCTTGAATTTCATCTGTTCTTTATGATAAAACTAAAATAATTGATTATTCCATTATTTCTTTAATAATGGTAGAAAATTAGTTTTCCTCAACTCTTTCATTAAAAAATGGTTCGTCTACCTATCCAACATCAGTTGTTTCAGCCTGATCGGTTGGATCTTCTATTCATTATGGTCACATAACAATAATTTCAACATATTCTTCACTAAAGTATTATTTAAAAGATTTTGGGACTTAATGAATCCCCTTATGTCTGTTGGGTTACTCACATCCACTCTCACTCATCTCACTAGGTTAAATAGAATATCAGTAGGAAAAACATACAGACCTCATACTGCTTCTATTGTTCATTCCACTCTTGATTCTTCAACATCATTAGCACAAAACATCATTGAAACTGAAGTATTTTGGATTATGTTCTCCCCTTAAATTTTAGAACTAGATTATTTATCATTTTTCGCAACCATGGGAATTAGGTTATATAATATTGTGCTCCATAAAAAAACCTATGTGTGTCGGTAGATAGAATGTTTCAATGGTGACATAAGTTACTAGTTTATATGTGAGGAATCATATTTTTCTTATACAAAAATAGGGTAAAAATCATTCCATATGGATATAAATACATCCTAGAATCATTCTAATATAACTTATGCATATATCGTAGCATATATCTATTAAAATTTAACTTAATTTCACTAAACATAAAAAATATTATATAAATATTATGGAGGATAATATTTTCATGATCACCCATTCTTAGAACTATAGCAGTCTTGATAATGTTTTGTATAACCCTCTGGTCAGCTTCAAGATCCTTTTTCCACATTTTAAAAACTTTTATATATCCAAAAGAAAACAAATTATTTTTTCATATTTATAATCATTATCTCATATTGATGATTGACATGAGTGAAAGAATCCATCATGGGTAAAATGGAAAATATAACCAATACACACTATTAAAACTGAAAATTCCATGTTATTTACCTTCAAAGAGAGGATAACCTCAAAATATCCAATACTAAAATCTGTGTTTTTTTAAATCCTTCCCTTCATTATCAAAAATATACTCAACATTTTCTACAATAAAAATAAACTATATGCCTTGAAAACCTAAATATTTCTTTATTAGAAGATTCTTATTGTATATCTATTCAAAGATGATAACTTTCCCATTAATAACTCTTCTTTTTTAGCTTCATGTTCATCGGTACTTTGATTTTCTGAGTCCTTTATCATTTCTCTTTGAATTTCCATTTTAGATATTTTGATATTTTGAGGTGCAGATATTAGGGTTTGAAGAGATATCTATACCTTAGAAAGATGAAAGGGAATGATATCTAAGGTGGGAGAGATAGAGGGAGAGATAGATTATAACTAATGGGTTTTAAGAATCATTTTAATTTATCTTTCCAAAAACTCAATGTAACATTTTTTTATTTCTAAAATACAATAGAAAATTTTAAAAATATAAAATTATGTAATTAATATTTTAAATATTAAACTAGATAATCAACAAGAATAAACATAAAAAAATTAAATATAATAGATTTTCCAAGATTTGTTAAATTTAAATCTGAGACTGGTTATTAAAAAAATTACATAAAATTAAAAAAAACAAACACCCATAATAAAAACCAAATAAGAAGTGGAAAGAGATTTAGTAAATATATCAATAAGTTGATATTCATTATTAAAAAATGGAAAATTTATGATCTCTAATAAAATTATGCTTTATTTCAATATGTTTAGTCCTAGAGTAACTTGCATGACTTTTTGAAATATTAATTATACTAGTATTATCACACAAGATTGTAATGTGATTAAAATATAGTCAAAATTTAAAAAGAGTGTGTTTTGGCCACAACAAATGTTCAAAAAAACAATCTGTAGATATTTAACCTACCTCATATTTTGAAATTTCAACTAAATGTTTTTTCTTATTAGACCATAAAATAAGATACATTCCCAAAAATGTTCATGTTCCAAAGAATATTTTTCTATCTAACCTACAGCCTCCAAAATCAGTATCTTAATATGAAATTAAATTAAAATCATAGTTTTTTAGATGAAGAAATGATATAAAATTAATTCCTTTTAAATATATAAAAATAATTTCAACAGTATTTAGATGGGTTATTTTAGGTTTTTTTAAATCTTAAAAAATGATAAAAAAACATAATTTCTAGTATTATTAGTAAGATATAGAAAACTACCAATCATACCGCAATATAACTTTTTCTCAACTAGTTTTATATATTTTTCCAAAACAATTCATATATTTTTACAAAAAGGACTTTTATAAGTATTACTATTTTCAAGTCTATATTTTTCAATAAATCAATAATATATTTACTTTGATTCAAAACATTTTGAAAATATTTCCGACAATTTTGAAAATAATTAAATAAATTAAATTCCCCCATCATATTCATTTAAAATTATTTTTTTTATAAGTTTTGAAAAATTATTATAAATATTTTTATTAGTTCAAACAAAAATTACATGATCAACATAGATTTGTACTAATAAAATATTATAAAAATATTTTTTTCATAAAAAGAGTAAGATATTTAAATCCAATTGTAAAATAGTTTTTTAAAAGAAAATAATTTATTCTTTGATACTAATATGTTGAGCCTTGTTTAAGTCCATAAAGAGCTTTAGTGAGTTTACGAACAAAATTTGGTGGATAAGGGTATTCAAAACCTTGAGATTATTCAATATGGACTTCCTTGACTAAATTAACATTAAAAAAAGTATATTTTCCATCCATCTAATATAATTTAAAATTCATATAAGAGGAATATGTTCAAAATATCCTAATGGATTTTAATATGGAAAAAGGAGAAAATGTTTCCTTATAATTTATTCATTCTTTTTAGTTTTATCCTTTAGTAACTAGTATATCCTTATTTCTAGTAATTGTGTCATTTTCATCATACTTATTTATAAAAACTCATTTAGTTCCTATTACTGGATGGTTTGAGGGCCTGTCAACTGATTCTAAAAATTTATTTATTTTGAATAGATTTATTTCTTCCTACATATGTATCATTCAACAACCATCATCTAAGGATTATTTTATAGATTTATGATTAAGATGATATTACAAAGAATATAATTTGGATAGTTTTCCTATATTCCGCTTTGTGTTAATTATAGTCCCTGGGTTTCTAGTAAAATGTTAAAATGGTTGTTCTTTAAGGTTCTAAGATATTTAGGTAATACAATTTTAGGTACACAGTTTTCATGTTCTTCTAAACTAGATTGATTTTAATCATATTTTAATTTAATTTTAAAAATAATATTTATAATATTCATGAATCAAGTTATTCAATTAATTATAAAATTTATCTATTTAATTTTTTCATTAACCTAAAGTATTCATTTCATCAATCCTCACACGAACAAAATATTCAACTATCCTTGAGTTTTTATTATACACTATAAAATATTTATAAGTAGTAGAATATATTATAAATATTCCTTCATCATTATTTAGATCAAACATACCATGGTTTTTTTATTATTTAAGATATACACCATGAAACCAAAAATTTTAAGTATCTAACATTAGGTTTACGGTGAATCCCTATCTCATAGGGTTCCATTTTGAGAAAATGTCTTACTAAAAATATATTCATTATATGTAATGTTTTATTGATGTCATATTCCTAGAAATTGGTAGAAAGACTCTATTAGTTTAACATATTTCTTTTCATTTCTTAAATATCTCTATTTATTATTTCTATAATTCCATTTTTTAGGTGTTCTTGGAGTAGATATAGTACTTTTAATACCAAAGTCTGAGAAGAAGTTATTAAATTATTTATTCTAAAACACTCCAACAAGATCAATTCTTAATGAAATTATTTTGAAATATTTTTCATTTTGAATAATTTTCCAAAAACATATAAAATTATAAAATTATTCAATTTTAAATTTTAAGAAATATACCCAGGTAAATATTTAAAAATAATAAAACAAAATAAAAAAATGAATATACCACCCAATATTGCTACTATTTATTCTCCAAGAAAACCATGTGGATGATGGTTTAGATGTAGAAACCTTTTCAATAGATTTAAAAAGATGACTTACATTTCTTTCCTATTTGAAAAGCATCACAAAGACTATTTTTATCGAATTTAAGACTAGGAAAATAAAAAGAAATTATTTTTACATAACTTAGATTGGTAAAATATATCACAATGTCCAATATTCTATAAAAAAACTTGGATTCATTTATTTCAGTAGTTAAATAATTCACTTTCTATTAACATAAGGAATTCAAATCCAAATTAAAAACATTTTAATTTCTAGGTGATTTAAACATAAGAAATATATCCTTAAATATATATCAAATATCATTAGAATAATTGACATGAAAACCATAATCACAAATTTGAGTAATACTCATTAGATTGTTCTTCATCCCTTGAACATAAAAAATTTTTCATGATTGATTGTGGATCTCCAATTTATCCAACTCCAATGATTTTTTCCTTTAACATTATCACCAAATGTAAACAAGCCTCTATATACATTGAAAGTGTCTGGAATTTTTAAGAATATCCACTCATGTGTAATGAGTATCCATTATCCATATACCATATTTCACTATTGTATTTATGTAATTTTTAAAAAAAACATTAAATGATTGCTTATTTTGGTACCCAAATACTATTAGGTCCAACTGTGTTAGTGAGAAGGTATCTTGGTAACCAAATCCTTATATTTTTACCAAAATTTACTAAAATAACTTCAAAAATGCTTTTAGAAATAAATTATTTCTTTAAACCATTAATATAGGGATTTTTAAAATAACAGTTTTTAGAATAATAGCCATTAATTCCACAATTAAAACAAATAATACAAAACATGTTGTGTTTCTTTGAAATGGAAATGAAATTGTTTTTATACAGTTTTCAGATTTTTCACCATTTCTTCTGATACCATATTTTTCTCTTCTATGGAAATTTTCTCTAAATTCTTATTGAAATATTCTTATCCCTTAGTAAGTATACTAAAAGCACATTTAAAGGAATCCACTTCATCCTACAACTCTTTAATTTTATATTCATGCATATTACAGCTTGAAGTATATTTTATAAATTTTTATTTCAATCTTATAAGCTATTTTAACAGAGTATATTTTTCACTTAATAAAGTAGTATAAATGTCCTTTAGGTATTTATGATATTTTATTAAGGAATTATATTTCACTTAAATCATAAAAAAAATCAACTAGTTTAGTATTTAATAAGCTTTCAAAATATAATACATAAATATAATTTGATTTTATCTCTTTATACATTCCCATAAATCACACATAATCATTCATATTTGGTGGATCCTACTATAAATAAAATTTAGAAGATTTTTTCGAGTCCACATAAACACTCAATATATCTTTCATATCTTTATTCTTAATGTGTTCATAATCATATTTTATTTTTTACATTATTTATTTTATTTTCATTTTGATTTGTCTTCTTTTATCTATAAGTAATTAGGTCTTATATTCCCCATATTTTTTCATTTATAACATCTATCTTCTTTGACTTTGTAACTAATTTTCTTTAAATCAATAAATTTATTTTTGAGTTCTTCTTCTATTAAAACTTAATGAATCTTATAGCTTGATGGTCCTCCTCCCTTCCAAAATCAAAAAACTTTGAATCATTTTAGGATACAACATCCTCATTGGATTTATTTCCTTTTTTTTGAGTAGAAATTTTGAGACCAATATTCTATATTTTTATAATTCTATGATAATATTCTTAAACATGAGTTTTAGATTCATACAACATTATGGTACTAGTCAATAATTTCATATATAGATTTTATATAGTATTTTACTTCCTAATTATAGTATAAATTACACTCCATTTTAAGGGAAAACTCTAACTTTTAAAATTTGATCTATTTTAGAAATTAGAGATCACAAGGTAGGAACACTATTGACTAATTCAGTAGATCTTCTATTCATTTGAGTGATGTTTTTTCCATCATACATCCTAAAATTATAAAAAAATTATTACCAGTATTTTATTATTTTTTTCTAAAATTTTCACTTCCTTCACAGGCAACAGTAATTTTCTACCACATTTCAAATGTAGTAGCACATTGAGAGACATGGTTGAATTCATCATAACCATGTATTGATATGATAGAATTCATAGATTATGAATTTACATCATATTCATCTCCTTTTAACCACCATACTTCTTTGGTTCTCAGGGGATTTCATATGTTTTGAAAATATTTATATAAAATGTAAAACAAATATTCATACAATAAATTATTATTCTTTATTTCTAAAAGTAATAATTTTCTCCATTAAAATATGGTGCTCTGATTGTTGACATTCCTTCATTGAGTTCAACCATAAAAATATTTTATCATACAGACCATTGACTCAAGATTATTAAATCTTAACAGAGTTCTTAAAAGACCACTTCAACTGATACTAATTTTTAGGCCAGAATAATATGAATACATAAGAGGAGGTTGATTTGTGTCCATTTAAACATCTTGAAAGAAATAAAACTTAATCTCTCTTTGTAATTTTTAATGTAGTGCAGTATTATTTTATATAAATAGATTACATAGAAGAAAGATAAAAAAAGTGTACTCATAAGTTTTGATAGTGGTTCAGGGCACAAATATCCCCCATTCCACTCCACCTATGCCCTCTCAATAAGCTTAATGATTTCAAATAAATAGGTCCTTGTATCCATAGACCTCTATAACTACGTGTCTACATTTAACACATTACCACAACAAGGGTTATATTATAAGTATCCTAAATAACCAAAACATAAATAGATAATTTTACAATCCACTATGATATATTATAAGTAGCATAAACTTAAATAAACATTGATAAAATGGAAATTATTGAAATAGATTTATCACATAGTTACAACAAAAACTGATAAATGAAAAGTTATTTTGAGGTAAGTATAAGATCTTTAATGTGATTTTATTTAGAAGAAAATATAATCATTATTGTTGTTAAAATATTTTTAACACACAAAACATTATAAAGAACAAAATTTTAAGAGTAATATAGAAAAAACTCTATAGATAATAAACATGTATGTCTCTAAAGTGTGTCTCTATAAATAACATTAAAGAACTTCAAAAAAACATTATCAATGGATAAAAAAGTAGTAAGATGTTAAAATATAATTAGATCAAAACATGTATGTCTCTAAATTGTTTATATTAAAAGAACTAGAGAGTGTCTCATTTCAAGAATATGTGACTTTCAGAATTTAACAAGAATCTCCATTTACTTAAGGTCAAACAGATTTAAAAATATCTCCTGATAAAACATGATCATTTAAAACACACAACATGTTAGAAATTTAAATTTAAATTTCCATATAAAATTGTGACTTACCTTTGAAATAGAAATGATTTAATCTGTTTAATATGGTTTTTTTAATCAATCTTTATAAATCATTAAAGATATATTTACTCATAAAAACTATTTTAGAAATCATGGAAAATAATCAAAAATTTAAAATCTCATGGATGTCCTATTAAAATGTAGGGTTGCACTATATAAGAATAATTTTCAAAATTATGGTTGAAAATGTATAGTTTATTCCAAAATTTGGGTTGATTAACTATAATTTATCTTTAAAAATGTATTGATTTTCATAAAAGTATGGTTCTCAATCAAAATTTTTAGATAAAACATAGGGTTCTAATAATTATTGATCCTTATAAAAGTAGGCTTCATAATCCTAAAATATACATAAATCATAAGGTTATGAATTCTGACTCTATACATCTTCAAAATTCCCAAAATGCTTAAGAAAATTTAAATTCCCCCTAATTAAAACTAATTTGATTCTAGAATAAATAATTATTATAATAAATATTATATTGAAATACACTTAAAGTAATTTCTTTAGTAATATGAATGTGGGTGTTTGTGAGCATCAAAATAAAGGTGAAATTATTGAAATTTTTGGATCAATATATTCCTATCAAATACAAACCATAAACATCACTTTCTACTTCCAACCAATTTAGAATATTAACTCTAGATTTTCTAAAAATAATAAAACTATATATACACTATAGAAATTTTCATTAAATTAAATATAATACTACTAAAAACAATTATAAAAATATTAAAACCAATGAATATATTCAATAATTTTATATTTTCATATATTTAATATATATTTAAAATACTTTTAATTTTAAACAAAAAAATAATCAGATTTATTCAAGTCTTTACACCACTGTAAATCTATGATTTTAATTTGAGAATAGACTTTTAAAACCAATATATAATTATTTTGGATCATATTCACATGATCATAATGTTTTTTAAACACTTATTTAATTTTAATTTCATTATATCCCTTTTTTCTATTTAAAATATCATAAGTTGGATGCTTCTTTATTTGATAACGTTTTTAGTTCCAGTCTTTCATCCAAGATTCATCCTTTTCTACCTCTTAAATTGATTTCTACTATACCTTAGGTAAAAACTAATATTCTTGACACATATTATATACAAATTCTACGTTTGAATGGTATTTTAACCTATGATGTTTGCTTCATCAATTTATTCTCTCCTTTTTCTCCTTTGAGGCAATGTTCAAATCACTTCACCTCATGTTTCCACTTCTAATTCAACCTCTAAAATATTTCTCAAGAGATGTGCTTTGAGATTCTCAAGAATTTTTATCATGATAATACTCTTCCTCATGAATTTCCTCTATATTTTCACTTTTAGATTTATTTCTAAATTTATCCTTAATATTCTTCACATAATTTCTATTTACTATCTTGTTGATATTCATGTAAATATATTTGTAAGATTTACTCTTAGTTGAATTAACAAGAAACAAACATTCATCTATTACATCACTATAACTTCCATTTGTACCATATTTATACTAAATATAGAATTAAATTTCAGATATTATAATGTTTTTAAGAGTTGGACTACTTTTTTCCCTAATTTATATATTTTCATATTCTCTTGAGGATATAACAAAGCCTTATTTTGTGTATACACATCTAGTTTTTCTACTACTTTCCTGCATTTCCTCAAGATATGACTCTCAATGATTGATGTATTTACCATGTTATTCACCATGAATTACCTCTTTTTAGTGAATATATTTTTCTATAAAGTCATCACTAATGACACAAAAAAGTTTGATTCCATGTTTTTTAAGATAGTACTCAAATTCAATAGAAGTTTAATCTATTTCATTGCCTGGTTATATGATTTTAATCATCCTTTATAATTTTATTTTAACATTCTTCTAGTATTTCTTGATAAACTTTATCAATTCCATTTCTATTTTAATTAAAATTATAAATACCATCCTATTATGATAATTTTTAAACAATATGAAATACCTTTATCATTTTATTCTTATATGTGTCAAAAGTATTTGCACGTCGGTATATACCAAAAAAATCAAGTGTGAGGCACTTTTCTTATTTTATCTATAGTGATTTCGCACCACCTTTCAAATTTATAAAAGAAACAAATTTCTTCTCCTATATTCTCTTTATTTTAGGATTATCAATTGTATCATTGATATTTGATATATTTAACATGCTTTACTGATGAATGTGTCCAAGATGACAATGCCACAAACTATTCTACTCTTCTGTCATAAGTAAAAAAATTGTTCACTTTGTTTTTCACCATAAAAACAATATCATTTATACTATATAATTATATCAATAAATTTATATCATTTATTTTATTATTAATCACTTTCAATTGAATATGAATTAAGTCCCAGGTTGAAAATTGGACTTATGCCCAAGATATTATATTGAAGCATGTTGAAAAAGAGTACATTTTTATTATTCAATTACTCTCTATAAAACATTATAATAATGTGTACTTTGTCCATGGAAATTTCCATAATTTCCAAATCAAATAGTTTTATCCATATGGATCTTCATGTTCTTTAATATGCCTAAATTTTCAGTCATGTGGGATGACAACCCATTATTGAGTTTCCATGTTATTCTATTATTTCTTACTTTGATTGAAATTTTGTCTAAGATAGTATTATCCACACATTCCTTCCATGAAACTCTAAATTGATTTGAGATATGAATGGGTATCTCTTAATTATTTTCATCATGTATAGAAAAATATTAAACCACTTCTTCTAGTGAATATAATTTATTCTCTAATTAAATTGCATTTATTACTTGTTCGTCCACTTCTTATGTGCCTCCATTGGAAAAACTTCTCAACATAAGGTTATAAGAATTGTGGACAAAGTTAAATGAATGAAAACAATATTTATTTCTATAAATTCTTCATTAAGGTGAATTATATTCTCTAACTTTCCATTTTAAACTTATAAGTGCCTCACCATTTAGATAATTCATTGCCTTATCAGAATAGATGAGGACATGACCTAAGTAACCAAACAAATGGAACTTCATTTGGGGGAAATTTTTTCACAATCACTCCACATGTTTTACACCTTTGAGTAACTATTATATTTTTTAATAAACCATTAGGACTACGTTTTAGAGTTACCTATTAATTTTTTCTTTCCTTTTACCATTGATCTAGTTGTATATATTTGGGATAATTCATCTTAAAAGATAATTCTGTTATTACCCACGTTATTAGAGATTTCATTTTCCAATAACTTTTTAAAACCATGTATACCACTTTCATATCTCTCTTTAACATCATTATCTAATAAATTGTCAAATTATATTTTTTTATAACCTTTAGATTTCAATTTAGCTATAAACTTTTTTATCAAGGTAACCACCTCTTGTTCTCAAGATTCAGTCTTCTTTCTATGATAATTAAAAAAAGAATTAAGGTTATTGGTCACCTTATCTTGTTATGATATTTTATATTAAATTAAATAACTTCTTTATATATTTATTATGAGGTAATTTAATCTTCCATCACGTACTCTAACTAAGTGATTTTTACTTTGAATTGGATAACATAGTCTAAGTATTTCTCTAGTAATAAAAATACTCCTTTTATTATTTCTATAGATATCTATATCCTCTAGAATATATTTGATATACCATGAGATTTACTATAACACCCTTAGATTTTAATATATAAATTTCTTTAAATAAGTCAATACCTTCAATAGATTTCTCCAATTCCAATATCAAACATAAATAAAACTGAAATATATTTAGATAAAAATATAAATATAAAGTCATGCCATTAAAACCAAGTCATTAAATAAGAGAGAATAAATCGTATTATTTTATTTATAAAATATTTTTATATAAATATATAATGTTTACTTTTATTACCAATTAAATTCAATTGATAAAGATAAAACAACTAATATAATCATTTTATTATTAATATATTTTTATAAATGTTGAATTTGTATGATATATGGATTTATATTCCAAGAAACTTGTTATTAATGATTAAAAAATAAATTTAATATGATTAATTTATTAACATCAATTTATTTAGTAAATGATAGAAAATAATAACAGGAATAGTTAGTATTTGAAAATGTCATTTTCCAATAAAAAATCATTATATCATATCTTTTTAATTAAAAGAAAAATTAATAAATTTTATAATTTTAATTTTAAAAAAATAAAATAATTTTTGGATTCATCATAGAAATATTTTCATAAGATTAATTTTTAATATTTTTAAAAAAATTGATTTTTTGGTGAATATTATAAAATACCATTTTTACAAATAACATGACTTTTATGACATTATTAGTATATAAGTTTCAATTTGAAAAAAATGAAACATTTTTTTAAAAAATAATTTTATTTATAAGGTACTTTTAACTTTCAAATATGTTTCTAAAAATTTTATAAAACCATATTATACTTTTTATAACTTAAGTTATATTTATCAAAAAATTATTTTTAACACATTATACATTAAGAATTTAAAAATTATTTTTTATTACTTTCAGAAAATTAATATAATAAAATGTATTTGAAATTTATAATAATTAGGAATAAATTATTTAATATGCACAAATTTATTTTCAATCATAATGGATAAATTATTTTGGTAAAAACTAGTTACCTTATAAAAAAAGAAATGGGGTAGAGGGGGGTTAACCAAGATGGAAAGAAAAAAAACATGTTTAAAACATGTATGGTAATGGGTTTTGGGGGAATTTATCAACATTAACTGACCCTTTATCTATTATTTCCCAATATTGGAAATAATTTCCTTGATAGTGACTCCCCATTAAGGAAAATATTTTGGGTATTTACAAAAAATTCATCCCTTTACACTTATAAAAAGGTAACTCATATCCTCAATTATCCTCAAAAAACACCCAATTATTTAGCCTAAGATAAATCAAAACCAATCATAAATATTTCTATCCACCTTCAATAGTTCTCTTACTTCTAAAAATATTGTCCCTCAAAGGCTTAACTCCCTTTGTAAAGGAGATAATCCAAAAATTGAGGTATAAATTTATTGCCGCTCCCTTCTCATTTTTATTTATTTATGTGCATTAATTATTCCTAATATTAAATTAATCCATACTAAAATGATAAAATAAACATAATTATTCTAAAATTATTTTATTATAGTGACGGTTAAATCATTATCCATATTTCCCTTCTCTATTAAGAGAAATGGAATCGTCATTCATTCATTATGCAAGCTACTGCCTACATGACGCAACATGTTACATTTTTCCTCCCCCACATTAAAATGATGGTACTATTAAGGAATTTTATATATAAGGATGAAATTTATGAAATATTTTATTTTCTTAAATTATAAATCATATTACTATTTTTTCTCAATCTATGGAAAATGAAATCATTATCCATGTGTACGGGTGGACTATTGCCACCATGGAATGATTGATTTCTATTTTTATTTTTATAACCTCTTTACATGGATTGTAAATATAATGTTTTTATTGTATATATTATTTTTTCATAAAGATAAATAAGACAACATATTAAAAATATGATTAATAAACAATTCTGGTAAATTTAATCATCTAAAAGGGCGTTCTAAGAGAAAAAATGGATTTTATGATATAATGAAATAACGTAGTAAAAGTTATATTATTATTGTAATTACTTAAAATTATGATATATCACACAAATAAACACGAAATAATTTCATTATTTTTTTTGTATAATGTTTTTACAACTAAATCACTTCATAATCATCTATTAATTATGGTATGTTATTGTTTGGGTTGATTTAACCACCTACTTAGACAATTTTATAAATTTATATCACTGATGACTAAGAGAATTTAATTTCTAGTAATATATTATATAAATAATTAAATAATTATTTTTTCTCCAAAATTTTAAAATTATTGTTAAACACATTAATTAATAAAACACCTTTCATTTGTTAAGAGTCATCAAAACATAATAATCTCTGATTTCATCTTCATGGTTTATAACCAAAACTAACAAGGAATATAATTATACATTTATATATATATATATATATATAATATTTCATCAATTATAGTATCATTAATTATATTTTAATGATGAAATTTGAAACAAGAATGAATAACAACACTATTTTTCATGAAACTTGCTTAAAACGATCAAGATTACTGACACGTGATTTTCAACATATGTAATAACAAACTAGAATTAATATAGAGAATTATTATAAATATATAGTGTAAATAGAAACATATATGATTAATGATATGAAATAATTTATTAATATATCTACGTTCATTATACATATGGTTAAAATATGTTTGTGGAAGTCAGTTTAAGTGGTAAGGGGTTATTTTCCTCAAATTTCAATTCTTTGAGACATGTTTATATTATAAACCATGTGTTTTATTGTATGGTGTAATTACTAACCCATTTGTATTTTATATAATTATTATCTCAATATTCATGGTATTTAATTTTCCATTTGAAATTTTATCCTTAAAGGGGTTTTTATTGCAATGTTTCTAAAGTCATAAGGGTTTTCTTGGTCTCAATTATGATTCTTTGAGACATATTGCATTTTTTTAAAATTTTGAGCTCTATAATATTTATTATATCAGAATAAAAAAGTTATAGAATCTTTAATGATGGAATTATAAATTTTTCATGAAGTCATATTGGAATCATGTCATAAGTAATACAATTAGAGTATAAGTTCCCCTCCACAAAAGCTCTTTTGTTTGCAAGACCATTATCTAGGTAGTTTGCTTCTTGATATGTGTGAGTGATAATGTAATTCATATAAGAAAGCTTACCAAGACAGTTCATCCATTTTGCTATCAAATTATTTGAGAGAAGAATTGTTCCCATCCTAATGGATAGAACAATTGTAGTGGAGTTACACTCAAACCAAACATTGAATAGCCTCTTTGACAAGAATTATCAACAACTCTTAGGAGGACAATAGATTATGATTTTAAGGTAGTGTAATTATCAAATGTACTATAGAGGCATTCCAAAACATTACTATTGTAGTCCCTAAAGATAACCTCGTATCATAATGAACCTATATTTCCCTTCAAAGAACCATATATGTTACATTTCAAACATCCTACAAAGGGTAGAGACCAAAAGACTTCAAAAGTGTTAAGGGGTTTCAGAAAATTTCCTTCAAGAGTCAGCCTCCATAGGATAGTGAAGTCGTTAATGGAGTTAATAAAGCATTCACCATGAAGTGAATTGGCTTGTTGAACGGTTGTGATGATATTGGCCAGCACCATTTTAGATTTTAGGAGAGTGTTCGAGTGGATAGCTTAGTTCCTACCTCTCCAAATGGAATTAAGTAGTTCAGCACAAGAATACTTGGGAGGATATCAACCTGTTTTCAGAGATGAAGTTCCATTAGCACTCATAAGAACACTTGAATCGTGTTTATTTGGGGTAAGTGAAATTCAAAATTTTCAAGCACATTCTTCCATGGGTTGTAGTGGTTTTTCATGATAGAAAAAGGTGATCAACATCTTCCTATTGTTGATGAAAAAGAGAGCACATGAATAATAAAGAGCTACCAATATGTTGAAGATTTGCATCAATAGGATGTTTATTAAGAAAAAACCTCCAAAATAGTGTGAACTAAGAAGGGAAAATCCATTTCTTATTGAAATTTCCAAACCACTTGCGGTCTCCTTGAAGAAGATATTTATAGAAAATATTGGAGTCAATCTGGACATTCAGAGACTGATACCATATAAGCAAATCATCTTGGATGATAAAATCCTAGCTTGAGGCTACAGCAACGATGTTATCAGGTAGAAGGTTTAGACGTTCCACCTGATAACATATTTTTCACTATATTACCTTTGTATGGTTTTCTATTGATTTAATATAAAATTAATGTTCTATAATTTATTTCTTTATAATTAATGGGATATATTAATTCATATCATTTTCATTTCCTTAAATGTATTTTGTCTCAAGTGTTGCCCCAATCATAAGAGTTTTTGATAACTCATTTTTTGTTCACAGAAATATTATAAATCTCTTGAACTAATTTGATATAACCTAGGTACATTCTTCCATTTAGTTATATTATGTTTTATTATATAATTTTTTACATTTTTACCACTTAAACACTTTTCAAATGTTTCATTATTCATGGATTATGTTTCCTAAAAGAAATATTGATGACTTAAATCACTTTTCTTTGAGTTATAAAGTTTCACCTTGAACTTTATTCTTTTATTATTTGGTTCTCCAGGACTAATATTTTATTATATGGTATTTTATAATCATATTTGGTAAAATTAATTTTTAATAAAAATAGGTATTTATTACTCTTTTAACAATGTGGGTTTTCATCAAAGTAAATTTCAAAGTATTAAAAAGGTTCTTTTCATAATAAAATGTTTTATCTTTTGTTACACATTTCCTATAGAAAACATTATGTCATTTTACATAATCCATTATTAGAGATTTTTTTAAACGTAAAAGGTTTCAAAATATTTCACTCCACCTTTCCAAAAGTTATTTTTGAAGGTTTCATGAATGTTTTTATTATTCAAAAAAGTTAAAAATGTTTTCTAAAAGTTATTTTATGTTTTAAACTACATTTACTTTTCATATTTTAAATGAATTATACACATGGAATTTGTGTTACAAGACTTATTATCTAATAAATATATATTTTTATAATTTTTGGGATTAAAATCATGGTATCAAACATTCTATTGTTGATCCCTTCTTGATTTATATCGTTTAAATCATTATTCTGCAAGGATGTTCTTCATCTATGTAAAGTGAAATATATCTTTCCCATGTTACACTAGGGATATTTTATTTTGAAACCATACAACTTATTTAACTATAATCCTTTTTTAATTTTCTTTTCTATAAAATATATGATCTATCACTACCTTTGTCTTTCCTAACCATCCACTATGAATAGGCGTACCATTTCTTCTAATGAATTTGTCTTGAAAATACCATGTTTTTCATTATTTTGATTGAAGGGTGTTCACCTAGATGTCATACATAAATTGATTGGTGAAATATTGAAAAAAAATTACACTTGTTATTCTAATATAGATATTTATTAATTACTCATGAAAGTTGGTTATGTATTGTTTGACCATCTAAATTCTTTCTATGTATTGATTATGAGAATGTTATCCATTTTATTAACATTGGGAAAATTATCAGAAATCATTATGTTGTTATATATAATACATATATTATTATTGAAAATTTTATTATTTATTTCTTACTTATTATATCATTTGATGAAGTCATTGGAGTAAAACAAGTGGAAGGTGGGGTATAACATTATATAACCCCTCGGTGCATCGGTAGGTATCATAAGACAAACATATTTAGTTATTTGGTTTATGTATAACCAGAACAAGATATTTTCAGGACACAATGCCTTGAGGGTAATATCAGGATGTATAAGATCAATATTCCATAGTCATGTTCATATAATTAGTTATTTGTAATTATACATTTCATCACTAAGGAATAGTTATTGTTATCCATGAGATCTATTTATTTTCATTATTATCTATGGATATAATATTCTCTAATTTAAGTTTATTATGACAGAATTCTGAATTATTATTCCTATCTTGATGTTTATTTCTTGTTTACTACATGATTTCCTCAGTTTTATGTTTTCCCTTACTAAGCATTTGATCTCACCCTTAATTATTTTTTCATTAACCCTAGTAATAAAGAAAAGTATAACACATGATATGAAAAGAATAATATAATGTGTTCCGAATTATGGGATATTTTAACAAATTATTATATATTATGTATTTTCTTATATAGTGGTAACAAATATCCTTAGCTGAGAAAGATATGGAATTTATTAGTTTATGATTTTTCTAAATTCCCTAATTATCTAAAACTAAAAGGTATTAAGAATGTATGAAATGAAATATTTTATTTAATTAAAGTAATTATGGTATAGTTATGTCTAGGAATATATAGTTGGTATTGAATTTAGTATATAAAGTATGCCTTTATGGCACTGGATCTGGGAGTGTGGGTCTAGGGTGCCACATTGACAACTCCTTCTGGTTGATTTTCCTTCTAAATTTTGATTATGTATTTTCAACCATCAATATCAGGGATTCTTATCAGCCATATTTTAGTTACATATCACCTTATTTAATATAAATATCATTGTTATCTCTTACCTTTCTTAAAAGTCTCTTTTTCTTGAATTTTATTCCAGATTAATTTTTAGATTTAATATTCAATATAACAAGAAACATCCTTCGCTAATTTTGTGGGAAATTAAACTCAATATTATAATTTTCTATCCTTATAAGATATATTGATACTATGTTTCCATAATTGTTTCACTTAAAACAAGTTAATGGTAGTTCACCCTCAAATAGCCTTTTTTACATTTGAACTTTTTCATCATAAGTAAGAGAAATTGACCACTTACATCTTCTTCATCTCTAACATTATGGATGATGTTAACATTCATTATATATTTAAATGTAAATACCCATAAAATTCAAGGGAAATTTTTTTTTAATTATCTTCGGGATTTTACAAGTATGTAGTTTCTGACGGCGCCTGATTCTGAGGCCCGGTGTGCCCGGAATCAATTTCCAAAGTTAGGCTCGGGTACGTTCAGTGAACGAACGAGCAGGTTTTTCTAACTTTTGAACTGGTGCTCGGAATTGAAATATGAGGGCACTGATGAACTTGCAGGGCTGGTAATTGCTTAAGAATACCCTTATTGGAGTTGCGTTTACTCGGGAGGAGTTCTTAAAAAAAGTGAGGAATAAAAATATAATTATTTTACAATTTTATTTTTATTTCTTACTAAGTGGTTAGGTGTTGAGTCACAACACCCTTCCCCTCTCTTATGTGGTTATATCCTAAGTAAGGGAGTTGGGGGTGGGACCCACCTTTAGTTAACTACCTTTGAGATGATTAAGGTGGGGTGGGTCCCACACGATCCCAACCCCTCACCTTCCCCCAACGTTCATAACTTTTCCCCTCTTAAATTTGTAACTCTCAAAAAGAAAACCCCCTCTCTTAACTCTTACCAACTTACACTAATTAATTATTTGAACCTAATCAATTAATTAATTCTTGGATTCATTTTGAATTTCAAATGAATTATTGGCTTGTGTGTTGATTAAATAAGACTAAGTCTTATTTCGTGAGAGGTTAATTTGTTGTGCGAGAGGATTTGGAGATGAAATCTCTAAATTCCGAAGAATGTTCTTCCTCCTTGAAGAACGGTAAGAACGCACTGTCACTGATGAAGAACGCCGACCTCCAATGAAGGACGACGATGAGAGACGCCTTCCTCGGAGATCGACGACGTGATGTCGTGTACCGCGATGCCAATGACCCTCATCTTCCGCGTCGTCTGATCATCGCGACGCTTGTCTCTTTTCGCGGCTCGACGACATTCGACATCATTACAAGGTAGGGAATAAATTTGAGACTGATATCTTTTCCCATGGATGTTTCCTTTTAAAACAAGGAACGCAGATCAACTTAATAATAAGTTGATCCGCGAAAGATTATGTTTGTGGGTTGGGAATACTTTATTGTGGCGAAAACGTAGGGGATTAATTGTTTTTCTTCGTGAATATTTTTTTGCCTTTCATCGTTCTCTAATTTGGCCGCCTGTTATCGCAATAACGGGAGGAGGTCGAACCGAACGAACACGGCTGACTCTCCTCCCCACGGGATGCTTGATTTTGTTGCGGCACGAGCAAAGTAGTGCGGTGCCATTGCACCGCCCGGAAATAATGAAGGATGGCCGGAGAAGCGCGGCGCCGTCGCGCCGCGCCGTTGAAGTCAAACAAAGTCGTGGCGTCGTCGCGCTACGCCGGTAAATCACGTAGAGACCGCAGTTTCTTTATTTGACGTGTGGATCATTGGGTGATGACGGAACGGGCCGTAGTCGTGATTTGAAGACTTCGTAGAGAAGTGCCAGTCCTGGGAGGACCGCCGGCAAAGACCGCAGGAAAAACGGACCACCGGAGCGCGTCTGGTGGTCCGCGGAAAATCCTGCTAGCGCGCCATGCCGGGATGGCGGTGCCGGCGGCTGGAGGCGGCGGCTGACACTGTTCGACCACCAGGAGTCGGCGGCGTCCGGCGCGCCGCCAGGAGGGTCCGCCGCGGCTAATGCCGCGGCAGTAGAAGGTGGTCCCATGACCGCGCAGGACCAGAGGGGAGACCGGGGGTTGTAACCCCCGGTGGTCAAGGGAGTGGCCCCCAAGTGGGGGGGCCGCGGCTTCAATCAGGGGGGTGTGCACCTCCCCCTTATTCTGCTCAACTCGAGCAGCTGAGCAGGCCATGCGGGTCGCGCCAACGAGGCAGGCCAACCGGCTGCCGGGCCGGGCCGCGCCCAGGCCAGGCCGGGCCATGCCAGCCGAGCTGGGCCGCTCCCAAACAGGCCAGACCCAGACCTGGTTTGGGTCGACCTAGTTCGGACCGACCCAGGGGGTCTCGGGCCGGGTCGGACCAGGCCTGAAACCCCTATTTTCGGCAGGTTTCGTTCAAACGCCCATAACTTGGGCTACGGACCTCCGATCGATGCACCGTCAGTTGCGAAGCGATCCTTGGATCGATACGGTCGTTTAGGCATATTACACTAAAGGTTTTGGAGATCTTTAAGTATGTCCGAGTTGGTTCGGATACGAAACCAACCGGGCCCTCGGAGTGGAAACGCTTATATCTTGAGCTCCATACGTCAGATTGATGTGCCGTTGACTTTGTTGGATTCCTCTTGATGAGACAGAACTTTTGTCATACCCCGCCTGAGGTTTGGACACAGATGGATAGTGGCCAGGTTGGCAGGGTTGGATTGAACCTGAAATCCAACCGGGCCCCTGGAACGGAAAAGCTGATAACTTCAAACCGGACGTCCGTTTGACGAACCGTCAGCGGAGTTGGTGATCACGTTGAGAAACGGTCCCTATGTGTATACCCTATGTGATTTCAGGTTATAGTTGAGATACGGTCGTGTTGGTTCACACACGAAACCAACCGGGCTCTTGGGACGAAAAGGCTAATAACTCACAGACCGGACGCCTGATTGACGCACCGTCTATTGTGTTGAGACCCCCATGATGAGGTGGTACTTTTAGATACTTTTTAGTGGGACTTTGATATACATGGAGTATCGACCAGTAGCTCATGGAGAGGACCCTCCCGGAGATGAGCATACGGAGTACGGAGACCGTGTAGCCGGCTAAGACCTGAGAACTGCTTGACCGACTCGACTTGGAGTGAGTCAACTAGCCCAGTGAACGGAGCACTACTTTGTTTGGGTGCAGACCCATGGCGGACAGAGCACTACTGAGTTTGGGTGCAGACCCAAGGTACTCATCCGGAGAGTACCTCTACAGGATATTAGGGGGGATGCACTACTGTGTTTGGGTGGCAGACCCTGGCGGGAAGCACTACTGTGTTTGGGTGGCTGACCCACGGTACTCGATAGGAGGAGTACCTCAGCAATCTTAGGTTAGTGAGCTGTACCTCGGAGTCGTGACAGGATCATTGTACTCTCCAGAGACGGGGCTCTTCAGCAGTTATGGTTTCGATAATGAAAATCCTGGTTTGAGCTGAGTCTATGACCTTTGTGTTTACCTCATGATTGATATGGGTCACTTGATAACTTACGTGTTTGTATGGGCATATACCTAGGTAGTGGTTATCTGTTGATTTCATAACCTTTGTGTTCCCTCATGATTGAGATGGGTTACTTGATAACATATGTATAAGTATGAGATTATATCTAAGTAAGGGTTATCTATTGTGTTTCTGCTTTGTGGTTATCCTTATTGGATTTAGAGAGACCTTGAGGGTCTCGGGGTCCCTACTGAGTATCGTTATACTCACCCCTGCACAGGCTATGCCCGCACCTCATTGTGTGGGTTGTAGATGACAGGAAGAGCTGACGGAGGCCGAGTGTTCGAGGACGAGATGGTACCCGGAGGTGGACCTCATGACGAGTCAATATCCGGAGGTGGACTTCACGACGAGACGATACTTGGAGGAGGTTGATGGGCGAGAGCATTGTGGAGGCTATCTGTACCTACCCTTCATGTAGGATCTGTGGTAGACGATCTAGGAGCTACGCTATCTGTACCTACCCTTCAGGTAGGATCCGAGGAGGATTACCCAGGAGCTACTTCCGTTCTTCTAGTTGTTTTATTTTTCTGTTGTACTTTCGTCCAGTTGTAGTCGTACTTTCAGTTGGGTTTGTATTTTGGCCCACTTACTTTTTAGAACTTTTTTTGTTCTTAGTGTATTACTTCCGCTTGTACTCTGTGATGTATTGTTTACTTTTATAAATAAAATGTCTTCCCAGTTATCGGGATTTATGCCTTTTGTGCTAGTCGTCAGCCCCTGGCCTATGGAAGGCGGGCTTGGGGTAGTCACGGCACGGGCCCCGAGGACGGGTCGTGAAAAATTGGTATCAAAGGATTCGGTTCTACCACAGAACTCAGAACTCTGATCTTTCCTTTCTGTGAAGCAATAGTGTTAAGGGTACCGAGTGTGGTCTTCAGTTCAGGGAGTCCAGTGTTGGTGCAGCGGCCGACGTATCCGTACACCAGGACCCTGACTACAGATTTCTGAATTTTTGCACGAAAACACTGATTGCATGTGTGTTTCCAGGAGTTTTAAAGTCAGCTCAAACTAGGTCAGCTCACCAGGTATAAATCATTTGACTGTGTCACATCTGTTCAGGATGTCTCCACGCAGACAGTCAGTTGGAGTTCCGAGAGTGTACTCGATGACGTACCACCGAGCGATGAGGCTCCGGTGCGGGGCCCTTTTTACTATGTTGGCACCCTCGGATGGTGTACCAGCAGCACCACCACCTGTTGGGAAGCAGATGCCACCAGCCATACTAGTGAACTGTGGATGCTGGAATAGCGTGTTTCATGAGTTCTAGCAACAGCGGCCTCCGAGGTTACAAGGTGAGGTAGATTCCTAGACCGCAGAGCACTGGATGGAGGCGATTTCCAGATTTTTCCGCCTAGCTAAGACACCAGTGGAGTGGATGGTAGACTTGGTTACTAGTGTTTTCCAGTGAGTGACCATGTGGATGGTCCGAATAGTGATGAGGCTTTGGTACATAGATTGATGCCTAAGATAGTGCCTTTGGGTAGTGTTTCAGCTATACATCACTACCTGTTGGTCAGCAGTTACAACCGGTGGTACCGATAGGTGACACATGTAGGCTTACTGCCTTACACATGCTCCAACATCAGATACCCTCAAGTTTCGAGGCGAGCCTGACTCACAGGCGGCTGAGGACTGGCCTGTGGAGGTGGCTGAAATTTTTCTAGAGCTTATAAATCTTCATCCGGACGACAAGTCGGTAGCTGAGAATTCATTGAGGCGTACCTAACATTCCGGGTACTCGATGAATACGATTCGATCAGTGCTATAGAGATCAGACCTCTGAGCGTGGTGTGTTTAAGGATATCTGAGCCATCACTTTTTCCTCTATGCATTCCTACTCACATTAGGGTTCTAGAGAGAACCTTGTGGTTGAATGTTCTTTGGCTGAATGAATACAGCTAGAGAATGTTAGAAGTTTGAACACAATGAACTGGTGTCAGTCTCAGAGACTTGGGTGTGCGAATGTTTCAAGAAGAGGAAATGTTAAGGACAGATAAATTTACAGAGTAGCAGACGTGGAGGCAGAGCTAGGAGAGCAGTATGAGGTGGTGTACATATCAACATGTTACAACCACCTGCCTTTGTTGTTCCCTCCAGGCTCAGGGAGCTGGAGGGCAGGGGAAGAGAGTAGCTGCATGCGGTCAAGGAGTGTGACCCAATGGCTCTAAGAATGATTTGAGGGACTTTTTGTGTCCACTACAAGCTGTCGTAATAATAGATGTTGACACGAATTATTCCTTCCTTCCATGAATCTTGTCCCAGAACTAGATTTTCTGGTTAATCCGTTGACTTGACCCTCACATCTGAAGATACCTTGGGAGGAGACTCGATAATCACACTTACGCCGACAGTGTGGTCTGACCCACGAGGCAAGAGTTTCGGTTGGAATCTCTTGGTGGCAGCGTCGAGGCCTTACGACTTTGGTCTCGGTATGGATTGGATTCACAGTTAATGCTCAGATTGACTATATTAGGAAAAAAGGTTGTGGTTTAACTACAACGTCGGGATGAGTTTTCCTTGGTGGGAGAAAAGGAAACCCCAGACAACATAGGATAAACTCATGCATAGGAGGGTGTGGCTGATCACTCTTGAGTCGGTCAACCTTACCCTCATGGAAGCAGGAGTTTTGAGTTTCAGTTCTAAAAAGGAATTGGAGACCTCTAGAGTTTTAGGATGGCGACCACGTCCTTATACGGGTCTCACCTCGACGAGGTCTATGGAGATGTGGCCGAGGCGGCAAGTAATCTCTGATGTTCAGAAGACCTTTTCAGGTCCTTAGTAGGGTAGATGAGGAGGCATACCATTTGACCCATTCACCTCAGTTGCACCAGGTGCACAAAGACTTCCAAGTATCTCAACTGGGGAGATACGTGCTTGACCTGACGCATATCATCGACCATGGGGATCTGGACTTTGGAGATGTGGTGACTTTTGTGGGGTTCTAATAGAGGTTGAGGATCGACAGGAGCGGATCCTACGAGGAAGGTCGATTCTTCTTATTCACTTTCGCTGGCAGTATGGGAACCTCCAGGTGAGCACATGGGGGTGGAAGGCTCAGATGCATGCTCAGTACCACTTTTGTATCCCTAGTTTGTGTTAAAGCTCTACGAGGACATAAATCCCTGAGGTGGTAGTAATGTAAATACTCATAAAATTCAAGGGAAATTTTTTTCTTAATTATCTTTGGGATTTTACAAGTACGTAGTTTCTGACGGCGCCTAATTCTGAGGCCCGGTGTGCCCAGAATCAATTTCCGAAGTTAGGCTCAGGTACGTTCAGTGAACGAACGAGCGGGTTTTTCTAAATTTTGAATCGGTGCTCGGAATTGAAATTCGAGGGCACCGATGAACTCGCAGCGCCGGTAATTGATTAAGAAGACCCCTCTTGGTGTTGCTTTTACTCGATAGGAGTTGTTAAAAAAAGTGAGGAATACAAATAAAATTGTTTTACAATTTTATTTTTAATTCTTGCTAAGTGGTTAAGTGTTGAGTCACAACACCCTTCCCCTCTCTTATGTGGTTATATCCTAAGTAAGGGAGTTGGGGGTGGGACCCACTTGTAGTTAACTACCTTTTAGAGGATTAAGGTGGGGTGGGGCCCACACGAGCCCAACCCCTCACCTTCCCCTAACGTTCATAACTTTTCTGCTCTTAAATTTGTAACTCTCAAAAAGAAAACCCCTCTCTTAAATCTTGCCGACTTACACTAATTAATTAATTGAACCTACTCAATTAATTAATTCTTGGATTCATTTTGAATTTCAAATGAATTATTGGCTTGTGTGTTGATTAAATAAGACTAATTCTTATTTCGTGAGAGGTTAGTTTGTTGTGAGAGAGGATTTGGAGAGGAAAGCACTAAATTCCAAAGAACGTTATTCCTCCTTGAAGAACGCGAAGAACGCACTGTCGCCGACGAAGAACGCCAACCTCCGACGAAGTACTATGGTGAGAGACGCCTTCCTCGGAGATCGATGATGTGATGTTGTGTACCACGACGCCAACGACCCTCATCTTCTGTGACGTCCGATCATCACGACGCTTGCCTCTTTCCGCGGCTCGATGACGTGCGACGTCTTTGCAAGGTAGGGAATAAATGTGAGAATGATATCTTTTCACATGGATGTTTCCTTTTAAAACAAGGAATTCTGATCAACTTAATAATAAGTTGATCAGTGAAAAATTATGTTTGCGGGTTGGGAATACTTTATTGCGGGGAAAAAAGTAGGGGATTAATTGTTTTTGTTCATGAATATTTTCGTCGCCTTTCATCGTTCTCTAATTTGGCCGCCTGTTATCGCAATAACGGGAGGAGGTCGGTCCGCACGAACATGGATGACTCTCCTCCCCACTTGATGCTTGATTTTGTTTCGGCATGAGCAAGGCAGTGCGATGCCATTGCACTGCGCGGAAATAATGAAGGATAGGCGGAGAAGCGTGGCGCCGTCGCGCCACGCCGGGAAACCACATAGAGACCGCGGTTTGTTTATTTGACGTGCGGATCATTGGGCGATGACGGAACGGTCTGCAGTCACAATTTGAACACCACGCAGAGAAGTACCGGTTCCAGGAGGACCGCAGGCAAAACGGACCACCAGAGCGTGTTCGGTGGTCCGTGGAAAATCCTACCAGTGCGCCACACCGGCATGGCGGCGCCGGCGGCCGGAGGCGGCGACGTCCGGCGCACCGCAAGGAGGGTCCGCCGCGGCTTCAACCGCGGTGGCAGACGGCGGTCTCGCGACCGCGTGGGACTAGAGGGGAGACCGGGGGTCATCACCCCGGTGGTCAAGGGAGCGACCCCCACGTGGGGGGCCGCGGCTTCAATCAGGGGGTGCGCCCCTCCCCCCATGTTCCGCTTAGCTCGGCCAGCGGAGCAGGCCACACGGGCCGTGCCAGTGCGGCAGTCCAACCGGCCGCCGGGCCGGGCCGCGCCAGCTGGGCCGGGCCATGCCCAAACAGGCTGGACCCGGACCCGGTTCGGGTTGACCCAGTTCGGGCCGACCCAGGGGGTCTCGGGCCGGGTCGGACCAGGCCCGAACCCCCTATTTTCGACAGGTTTCGTTCAAACGCCCATAACATGGGCTACGGAGCTCTGATCGATGCACCGTCATTTGTCAAGCGATCCTTGGATCGAGACGGTCATTTCGGTATATTACACTCAAGGTTTAGGAGAACTTTGAGTATGTCCGGGTTTGTTCGGATACAAAACCAATCAGGCCCTCGGAGTGGAAACGCTTATATCTTGAGCTCCGGACGTCTGATTGATGTGTCGTCGACTTTGTTGGATTCCTCTTGATGAGACTGAACTTTTGGCATACTCCACCTGAGGTTTAGACGTAAATGGATAGTGGCCGGGTTGGATGGGTTGGATTGAACCCGAAATCCAACCGGGACCCTGGAACGGAAAAGCTGATAACTTCAAACCGGACGTCCGTTTGGCGAACCGTCAGTTGCATTGGTGATCATGTTGAGAAAAGGTCCCTATGTGTATACCCTATAAGAGTTCGGGTTATATTTGAGATACATCCGGGTTGGTTCACACACGAAACCAACGGGGCCCATAGGACGAAAAGTCTAATAATTCACAGACCGGATGCCCGATTGACGCGTTGTCTGTTGTGTTGAGACCCCCATGATGAGGTGTTCCTTTTAGATACTACTTCATGGGACTTTGATATACTTGTAGTATCGACCAGTAGCTCATGGAGAGGACCCTCCCAGAGACGAGCATACGGAGTACGGAGACCGTGTAGCTGGCTGAGACCTGACGACAACTTGACCGACTCGACTTGGAGTGAGTCGACTAGCCCAGTGGACGGAGCCCTACTTTGTTTGGGTGCAAACCCATGGCGGATGGAGCACTACTGAGTTTGGGTGCAGACCCACGGTACTTGTCCGGAGAGTACCTCTGCAGGCTATTAGGGGGGATGCACTATTTTGTTTGGATGGCAGACCCTGACGGGAAGCACTACTGTGTTTGGGGGGCTGACCCACGGTACTCGACAGGAGAAGTACCTCAGCATTATTAGGATAGTGAGAAGTACCTCGGAGTCGTGACTGGATCACTGTACTCTCCAGAGATGGGGCTCTTCAGCAGTTACAGTTTCGATAATGAAAATCCTGGTTTGAGATGAGTCTATGACCTTTGTGTTTACCTCATGATTGATATGGGTCACTTGATAACTTAGGTGTATGTATGGGCATATACCTAGGTAGTGGTTATCTATTGATTTCATAACCATTGTGTTTCCTCATGATTGAGATGGGTTACTTGATAACTTAGGTATAAGTATGGGATTATATCTAAGTAAGGGTTATATGCTGTGTTTCTGCTTTGTAGTTATCCTTGTTGGATTTAGAGAGACCTTGAGGGTATCGGGGTCCCTACTGAGTATCGTTATACTCACCCCTGCACGGGCTATGCCCACACCTCGTTGTGTTGGTTGCAGACGACGGGCAGAGCTGACGTAGGCCGAGTGTTCGAGGACGAGACGGTACCCGGAGGTGGACCTCACGATGAGTCAGTTTCTGGAGGTGGAATTCACGACGAGACAACAGTTAGAGGATGTTGACGGGCGAGAGCATTGTGGAGACTATCTGTACCTACCATTCAGGTAGGATTCGTGGTTGACGATCCCAGAGCTAAGCTATCTGTACCTACCCTTTAGGTAGGATCCGAGGAGGACGACCCAGGAGCTGCTTCCGTTCTTCTAGTGGTTTGTCTTTTTCTGTTGTACTTTCATTTAGTTGTAGTTGTACATTCAGTTGGGTTTGTATTCTGTCCCACTTACTTTTTAGCACTTCTTTTTGTTCTTATTGTATTAATTTTTCTTGTACTCTGTGATGTATTGTTTACTTTTATAAAGGCAATGCCTTCCCAGTTATCGGGATTTATGCCTTTGGTGCTAGTCGCCAGCCCCTGGCCTATGGAAGGCGGGCTTGGGTTAGTCACGGCACGGGCCCTGAGGACAGGTCGTGACATTAAAATCCATATCTTTATATGAGTACCTATTCAATCCTTCTAATTCCACACATATCTCATATGAAACCTAACTGCATTGAAAATGATCGAGTGAAAGATCGTCTAAATTCCTTTCCTTAAGAGTTAATACCATTATATTTTAAAAAGGTGTATATCTTATTAAAACCATACTCATGATTTTCAAAACCTTATTTATTAACCAAGTCCATGAATGGATCCAATAAAATTAATTATGTGATTGATCAAACCATAATTGTAATAATTATGACGCATTTTAAATTATCAAATTTATTTTTTAAAATGTTTTACTTTACCTAAACAAACTTTTTATCTCCCCTATATATGTTGGGAAACTTATCCAATTTTTCCTTTATAGATTTTCATATAATTACCTTAATGTATATACAATTTTATAGAGTGTTGGATAAAGTGTTTTATTCAATTACATCAATATTAATTGATTCTTATCCATCTCATTCAATAACATATCAATATAATCAATAACATTTATCCCATGTATATAAATAGAAAATACATGAAACCTAAGAGATCATAAATGTGATCTCATACAATTGTTCTAAATCTAAAAAATGAACCTATTAAATAATGTAACTAATTTTTCATTAAAAAGTTTCTCTATGTCAATAATATCCTTTAAATAGATTTTTCAGATGAAATCATTATGTATACAATACCAATTGTTTAGATAAAAAGACCCAAAAACCCTAATAGGGGAGTTCATTAAGGTTCCTAAATATGAATGTAATGTTAATATACATGAGGATTTTACATGGATCACACATAGGGGCTACATAAATAGAGTTTACACCAACGATGTGTTGATATACCAGGTAATCACATACTCATTGTTCAAATTACAATATATTTTTAATAGGTTATTATCAAAACCATGTTTCACTACCTCTCATTATCTATCCACATACTATCTCAAGATAAGGTGGTAAATAATATGACATGGGTGTCACATATAATGAAAAGATCAAGAACTATTCATACACTATTCTATATTTAGTGCTTCTCTTAAGTTCTATCTTCAATAATAAGATCATATATTCAATCACTTACCATTTTTCAATCTCACATAGTAAACTCCCTTAAAATTCATTATTTTTACTTGTATTATATATTATATATTGTTTTACTCCTCCATTCTATTGATTATCATTTTTAGTATCTTTTGATAAATTCACCAACAACATCTATATTCATATGACACATGTCACAAACTCATTGGCTTTAAAAATTGTCCATTATAGTCAAGTCAAAGATCCCATAAAATATAACACAATTCTCTATTTTAAATTAAAAACAAATATATAAATTTTACATAATCTAAGAAAAACACAGTGTGGCCTCACCAACCACAACATGGATTCATGTTCAATGGTTTGAACTAAAAAACTATGACCTTGATATTTTAGAACTCATAAAAATATATTTACTTCCTTAATTTGAATATCATATCTCTATATAACCAAGATTTTGTGTCTGACACATTATAACATGGTTTTATCTTGATGGCTCTAATAGATTCTAGAAACTCTCTCCATAAAAACATTATTCTCCATGATCACTATCATGACCACTATTATTTTTTTAGAAACAATTCTTTAAAAAACACCCATAACTCCTTCCATCCATGTTTCGATTAGGAATTACATTAACATTTAAAATTCAATATATAACCACTTTGACATAATTTCATTAAGACTCCCCATATTTTAATAATCCAACAACACTAGATATATAACCACATCCTATTATGACCATGGAACATATAAAAACAATTCTTGATTAAACTCTAATCACTACACATTAGACCATGAGTAATTCTTTCATTTTACCAAGACTATGATGAAAATGATAAAAGAAAAGTATCTCTTTTTGTTAATGGATTTTATCAAAACATATTCTCTAAAAACACACAAAACCATGATGGTGGTTTTCTAATATGGTGTGGTTTACATTCCATGAACTATTTTATTAACAAACCAACATGGGTTGACCTGAAATTTCACCCAATCTGGATCACCAAAAGGCCTCATGTGTGCCTCTCCATACACTAGAGGATTCTGACTAATGAAGAGGGTATAAAAGCTGTAGTGGGGATATTTCACACTTAGTCATGGTGAAATAAAAGTAGAAATAACAAAGACACAGTCACTGTATAAGCATCAAATTAAGTAATATAAATAACTAAAACATAAACATTCTATAATAAAATAAAATGCATCATACAGTCATTTAGACTCAAAGCATTACAAAACAAACAACAAATTATCTTCCACTGGGTATGTCACATATACAAAATAAATGAAACTAAAAAAAATACATCATGATTCACTACCAAATCTAATACATTTCACTTACCTAGTCTCCTCAATGGACGAATTGTACTTACTCGATCTAAATACTTCCCATGAGTGACTTGTCTTGATCAAGAACCATTGTACCTCATACCTAACAACTATTAAACTTATTCTCAAATATAAAGTAATATATATATAGTCTATACACATATGCCTAAGTTCATGTACAAGGAGTAAGAAATAAAATATATTACTCCATCCCCAATAGTGAACCTATAATAAGTTGTCATATTTAGTGCATGTACAAGTAAAATTTCTGTCCAAGTGAAAAAATAATAATGGTTTAAATGAATGAAAAAACTGCATAGAATAAAGGGGATCAACAAAAACAAAGAAAATATCCAATCATAGGGTTTATCCTACTACTTAAAGTAAATTAACCCCTATTATGGCCCATGCCAAAGGACTTGTATCATGTGGCTCCCCCAACCACATAACATTTGGCCCATCCTCCATATATACACTAGATATCCATGATGTATAAAATGAAATATGCATAAATGTTGTACCATAGTAAATGACCATATTCATCCCAAATGACAACAACATGAAACTTTACCAGGATCTAAGAATCCAATGGAATGATCTTAACCATCGACAGGAACTCTACTAACATTGAGATAACTTTTCCAAATCATGATAGTCCTATAAAACTAATTGGATCCATAAAATATAGTTTTTTGGAAAGGAACATCCCACATATCAGTTTCACTAATACGTTTGGGACCATGGACACCCAAACCCTAGTCGGGTACATATCCACTACCTTATGGGATGGTTTTACACCTCCATATATTTTATTGGATCTCTATGCCCATCTAACTATAGTTAGGAAATGGAGGAGAGAACCAAATATATCTCAGGGGAAATTATTATTCCAAATTAATCCCAAAGGTCTCAACCTATATCCAGGTCCAAAGTGGATACTAACTCAACGTCCCAACAAAATTCCAAAAATCATGGGTTGATTAACTCTCGAATCCACCATCCAAATTATAGTATCAATAGCACCAATCATCTCATATTCAACAAATCTTGAGCCTCCCTTAGTCCCCCGGAACACAAAAAATAAACACTATAGGCTATCACCACTATTATTTGGTTTATAAGGGTGACACCTAACATTTCAAATGATGAGAATTAACTGAACCCTCACTTGGTCAACCAAAACATAATTCTCCCTCAGTCCCCTTTAACACATCCAACAAAATTAGGGTCATGCCTGATGTAAGAAAGCTCAAATGGAAACATACAACCCAAACCAACCATGAAAATTAACTCACCCACAATTCAACCAACAATAACAGTATAAGAAGCCATATGAGGATCTATTCCACCACATATAGAGCATGGTCCAAGAAAAGAATGAGAAACATCCTCAAAAGACCTCAGCGGCCCACCACTGATCCATAATCAACAAAACACATAGAAGGTCATACAAAAGTACCACAATGCCTATGATGGAATTATAAATAGTCTTTATGACATTACTAAGAATAATACAACCTATATAGGACCTCTCAATACGAGATAAATCTCAGTGAATGTTCTATAACAAGAAACCCGCATTCATCCTACCTCAAATACAACCCACTCCTAGGTATTACCTTATCCATAAGGGAATAAAAAATAGGAACCTCATAACCATATCAAAATATATTCAATGGATCTTATCCATACTCAAAACCACTCTTTATCAACCCATAATGAAGGATTCAATAGAAATGATCATCAAACATTGGTTTTAAAACCTCAATTGGGCTATCTAGAACTTCGATCACTCAAAACTCAAGAAAATGAGTAGGAAATCCTCATCCAATATATCTATGGGTACGATATTTGGGTACTATACCAAAGATACTAAAACATATAATATTTTAATGATCAATCCAACTTGATCATAAACTCATAACCCTGACTCATTCCTCGCATCTCACAACCCAACCCATAGGAGGATTCAGAATCCAAACCTTAAAGGAATCCTCCCTCCAACACACTTTGAATCCAAAACTCCATCCAAATGGCCTCTAAACAATAAAAGGATTACACCATCACAATATACCTCAAAAAACATTTATAATGGTCTATCCTCATCTCTAATTATAACCACATGTCAGGAAAATGAATAAAATAGATAAAAGGGGAAAATGTATGGTTTTCACCCTATGTACATGACATATAACATAAAAAGTATTCCCTAGTCATGTACCCCATCCTTAATTGTTGTATAAAACCCAAGTACACAATTTTTAAAAACCTAAACATCATTTCACCCACATATGGTTCTTTATCATGTACCTAACTATGTACCACACACATGGTCTGGTGAAAAAACACACACAGGAACTTTTCGTGTGCCTTACTTGGCCACATTCCCTCAACACAGGGTGTCTGGACATACCCCATTCCACCCCCCGAGTAATAAAACATGGTGTATCCTAAACATATATATCATTTAATCCTCTATTCCTCACGTATTCTAAAAGGAAAAAACACAATGTGTTTTTTCTGTGAGCTACATGTTGTTTGATTGGTTTTCTCGAACATAAATCTCAAGAAATCAACATGAAATTCTTGATTTCTCCTGAAAACCCATAGATGGACTCCCATGGAGTCCCTATAAATCAATATAAAGATTTAAAAATCAAACTAACATGGGTACATACGTTGAAAAACATAGAATAAACACACATTTGGGTGTAAAATGTTGAACTTTCACTCTTAGATTTCTGCGGGACAACCATCAAGCTCTGAATTACCTTTCATTGGTGAAGCTGGTGTAATATACTACTCCCACTCCCTCATTATATCACTCTCATATCTCGATCATTTTACATGCATATGATTATATTCATGTATATATAAATCCAAAGGGAAATGTAGAAAAGAAAAATAAAAAAAGAAAAGAAAAGAAAAGGGGCTCGGGGCCGGTACCCGTGATGGGATTATGGATCACCTAAGAAAAACCCCTAAATTTTTTCTCAACCATGGATTTGGAATATAAATATAATTCTCTATGAAAAATTCATATCTGAACTAATATTCATGAATAAATTAAAATTTAATTAATTAAATAATAATATTTCAGGAAAATTGAAATTGAACAGATTCTCACCAAACCCATGTTCTAGGGTAAACACCTTATTTTGGGACCAATGGAGTGGTAAAAAAATTATTTGAGATAATATCATATGATTAATTACTATTTATTCACCCAAATAAACCCAATAATAAAATGTTCAAATTCCTCCTAATTTTCTCAACCTATAATAATATGGGTCATTACAAACTACCCACCATAACACTTCACACCCCCAATAAGCCTCAATTATCAACCATATTCCATGATTACATTAAAAGAATTATTACAACTGATGTTATATAAAATATCTAATATCTAACCCCATATCACCCACAATACTCCCACCATGTGATACATCCAACTAGGGTCAATAGAATTCTCCATGCCAAAAAGAGTATCCTTATAATCATCCCACAAAAAAACACCAAACTCTAAAACCCACAAATCATATATTACCAAACAAAAAAACTATATGTGTCCTAATCACTTACAAAAGAGTGGAAACACAAACTATCAACTATCGACCATCCTAGTATCACCAATAGCAGAAACTTACACACTCAACATACTACATAAAATGAGGATCTCTACTTATAGCATCCTATAGTTCTCTCTCCAACATAAGGATTTCTTTTCACATATCCTCAAGAACTGGCCTCAATGGGCCCACCATGGATACACCAGTCAGGTTTACTTAAGAACCAAAAAAATCTCAAAAAAACCTCACATGACCCAGCTAGAGCTGTGAAAAAGAAAAATGCATATACCTTCGCCCAATATGGAATTATCCAAAAAGTCCATGATAACCACCACTCTCCTCCTCAAAGAAGATTGATTCTCCAAGAAACCCTAAGAGTCTCTCATGCACCTGAACATAAAAAAGGACTCATGCTCATATGGGTCATTTCCTAATGAACCTTGGATAACATGCCTTAATCACTAACCATGCTCCCCACATAGGTTATTTACAATAAGATGGATCACCCTTGTTACTCCTCTTCAAATTTGAGGCATCTCTATTATGCCCCAATCAGCTACATGACCACCCTCCCCTTAGGAATAAATCCAAATCCATTCTCTCACTACACTACCCAAATTGAAACAAGAAATTAATAGTTCTAGGTATCCAAAAAAACCTTCCCTCTCAATCCAACCCTAAAGATGAGATCACTCCCAATTATCCACCTCTCAAAAAATAAGTTTCCTCATGCCTAACCACCAATGACACTCTATATGAAACAACCTCTTTATGATATAATACCCTAGTGGGTTCCATTAAAGGAAAGATAAACCATACACACCTAAGATACCACTGATAATAGGCACACGTGGCCTCATCTCGTGACCTGAAATAACGTGTGAGGAAAGAACAAAATCATTAACTAGAAACTCAAATCAAGAAATAAAATGAAACTATTACCTAAAATAAAATCAACCCCGGTCCAAACATCTATCTAACATTCTTTCATTCAAAAATCCATCAATAGGGCACTTAGATCCCTAAACAACCAATAAGTGTCTCCATGAATTCCTCAATGAAGGGACTATGTACCCATCATCCATGAAAAAATTTCCATCAGAACCAAAGAACACATCATCAGAGTTAAATATATATATATATACATGTGGTTTAGCTGAGTGTGATTACACTAAGTATATATATGTTACAACACCATATAGGTTATTGTGGAAAATTTAAATAATTGAACCCCCATAATCAATGAAATCAAACAAATTTAGGAATATGTCATGTGAATCCTAAATGAGTAGTATTATGCATAAACAATGACATCATTCCATTTAGAAAAGATCCAAAAAAAATAAATAATAAATCAACAAACATAAGTGTATAAAACTACGTGAAATCAAACAATCATAAAAATGAAAACCAATAAACACAATCCCATGTGTTGGAAACTTTCACTTCCTATCAAAAATTATGTTCTTGATACACTAGTGTGATATCGATCACAAGTTCCAACACATTCCTAGATCACCTATCTACCAACTCCCCAAATCATAAAACTAAGCACCTTTGATACCATTTTATAATGTACCAACCCAGCTCGACCTAACCCATTACTCAATTTTTCTTATTATAAGGACTCAGTAATCCCCCCTATATGCCAAAGGTTTCTGACTAGTGATGAGGGTCTAAAAGATATAGCAGGGAGACTATACACTCAATCAAAGTGTAATAAAAGTAGAAATAACCAAATCACAACCCCTATATATTACTCATAGTACTCAATACAAATAAATAAAATAAAATAATTCTATAATTTAATTTAATGTGGCATAAAATCATCCAGATTCCAAGGATTCAAAGACAAATAAAAACTGATCGCCCACCAGACCAATCAATGATAGAAAATAAATAAAAATAAAAATAAAATCATTAAGATCTACTACCAAATTTAAACCATATCACTAACCTACTCTCTATAATATATTAACTACACTATCTCAATCTGAAGGCTACACATGATTGACTCTTCTCGATCAAGAATCATTGGGCCTTAACCCTAACCATTGAAAAAATATATGATCCAACCTAAAATAAAACATATAGGGCATACACGCAAATGAAATTTCACATAATTGGGGAGAGAAATAAGTCTTGGTAATTCAACCCAATAGTGAACCTATAATCTTTTATCATAACATGTTCATGCACTCATGATATGTTCATCCTAGTCAAAAACTAATAATAATTATCTTTAAAGAACCAAATACATAAAATAGAGGGGGATAAATAGAAAAAAAAATAAAATAGCCAATAATGGGTTTTATCCTACAACCTAAGGTAAATATACCCCCACTCTAGTCAATTATAGAGGACATATATCACTTGACTCACCCAAACACATAACATTAGGCACATACTCCAGATCTACACTGGATCTTCAAGATTTATAAAACATAACAGGCATGAATATTGAACACTATATTGTAACCATATGCATACCAAAAAACAAAAAAAAACTCAACTCTAATAGGATCTTGGACTCCAATGTCATGATCTAAACTAATGAAAAGAACTTTACTAACACTGAGAGAACCTATCCAAAGTATGATATTCCTATAGAACTATTCGGCTCCATAAAATATAAATATTTGGAAAGTAATATCCTATAAATCAGGTCCCTCAACGCATCTGGGGCCATGGAAACCCAAACCCTTGTTGGGTTGTCCTAATAGAGGATTTTAGTCCTATATATCATCCATTATCTCCTTATACGCATCTAACCATTTCCAGAAAATAGACGAGAGAACCAGATAGATCTTAGGGCCAACATCCAATCCAAAGATTTCAAAAAGTCCACCTCTTATATCTAGGTCTTATGTAGAAATAGACTCAACATCCCAACCAGAGATCAAAAGGCATAGGTCAATCAACTCTCAAACCCATTGTCCAAACTAAAAAATCAATAGCACTGACCTGCTTGTGGTCATCAAATATTAAGTATCCCTCAGTCCCTTAGAACACTAAAATATCCACTATAGGATCTAACCATTTTTATCTAGGTTATAAGGGGATACCTGATATTGCTAATGATGGCTAAGAATTGACCCCTCATTGGGTTAACCAAAATAAGGGGCTCCCTTGGTCCCTTGGATCACATCCAAAAAAACATGTGTTATTCCTAAATAAAAATATCAAAAATCATCTTGAACCCCAACCCAACTATAACCATTAAATAACCCACAAGGAAACCCACAAGGATATAATAAGACAACCTATGAGGGGATCCTCTATTATATCCAAATCATGGGATAATACCAATATGAGAAACTTGCAAAAATGACCCTCAATAGCCCACCACTGATTCTCAATCAAAAAAGATCTCATAGGGGAATAAAATATCAGCACCATGCCAATAAATGTATTTTAAATAGTCTTAATGACCTTATAAATAATAGTAAAACCTATAGGTTCCTCCTTATTACAATAAAATACTCGATCCAAATCTCATCACAAGAAAACCTCAGTCAGAATCCCTAACATACAAGTCATTGTTGACTATTACCTCACCAATAAAGTTGTCCAAAATAGGTCACTAAAACCCATATCAACATCCTCTCAATGGATCTAATCCATAATTGACACCTCTCTATGTCAACCCATCCGGAGAGATGCAACCAAACTGATCCAAAAGAACTTTGACCACTCAAATCTCAAGAAAATGATCTAGAAAGCATCATCTAAGATATATCTAGGTCCCATATTCAAGAACCATACAAAATAATGTCAAACATATTACTTTGGAATAATTAATCTAGGGTGATCGTAAACTCAAAACCCTCACTTTGGCCTCAAATCTCACAACCCAACCCATGGTAGTTCTCTAAATCCAAACCTCAAATAAATCCTCCAACCAATACTTAACCATTCCAAAACACATTCTAGATGGACTCTAAACCCCAAAATTATTCTATCATCATGATATACAAGTAGAAGCATCCAAAATGGGCTACTCATGATTCTCTTTCTATGTCTAGGGTGATAAAATAAGAAAAAGATCTCAAAAGGGAAAGTACATAGCTTTCACCCCATGTAAACGGATTTTACCCCCAAAATCCTTCTCTAGATGTGTACCCTATCTAAACATGGCATATAAAACCTAAGTAAATGGTGTGTACTTAACCTGCTATTGGTCATATTGATATTTATCCAATAAGTCTTCATTGCTTTTTATGCTCATAAATACCCTCATTTTTTTACTAATAAAGTTACTTTGTGTGGGTTTATTGTTTATATTTAATTGAATAGTTATTTTATTTTTATTGGAATTATAAAATAATTTTTCATGTATTTATCTATATATTTGTAATTAATAATATTATAAAAAGTATTGTGGGTTTTAAGAGAGTTTTGGCATCACTGTTCTGAAAATATAGTTGAAACCTAACTTTGTTATCAAGCCCCATGTTTGGAACGTCATGTTTGAGTTGATTATTTTGTTTTAAAACCTAAATTTTGTTAAAGAACCTCAAATTATGGTATCTAACATTTGATATATACCTAAATTAAGTAACCTCACATTGATTAACCCCCCCCCCCCCACACACACACACACACACTAAGAACCATATAACTACATGGTATTAACTTACATAGATATTACATAATTTTAGATTAATATTCAATACATTAAAAAAATACACGCTAAAGAACTATAATAGTTTAGTTCATTTGGAAACATATAAAAGAAAATCGTCTATCCTAGTGAATATATTCAAAATCTCCCATAAATATATCCACCTTTAGTACTTCTACCTAAAACCTTTCTTTATATCCTAGGTAAAGTAAACATAAAAACGGGTGTACTCAGATGCTCAGTAAGGGTAGAAAAGGGATACATGTAAGCATAATCATGAACATAGGGGTATAAGAATGTGATCATAACATTAGGATATTGTGACCTATATAAAAAAAGATCATAAACATGAGTTATGGGATAAAGCTTTGAAGTTTATAAGACATGAATCATAAGGAAATAAACATCATGATCCATGAAATCGTAACTGAGGAGTAAAACATCAAATTTGTGGCATATATATAAGAATATTAAGTTTTATTTCAAGGATACCTACCAAGAAATTTATAACATTATAGGCTTGGGATATAACCCATGTACCTACTAGGGGATTGAGCTAGCACCCTGTATACTATCTTTCTTTTAGGCTTGAGCTATAACCCATGTACCTTCATGTTTTCGGGTTTGGGTTATAACTCATGTACCATATTTATTTTAGGCTTGGGTTACAACCCACATACCTTATTGTTTCCAGGCTTGGGTTAAAACCAATGGACCCTATTTCTATTATTCGTGATCTACAACCCGTATACCTTTTTTTCAAGCTTGGGATACAACCTACGTACCCTCTTTATTTTAGGATTGCGATACAACCCATGTACCTTCTTCTTTTTGGGCATAGGCTACAACCCATTTACCCTTTGAGCTTATATAAAACTTATTTTTACCCAATACATTAGAGAGATATATATGTCCCACACATCCCACAATAAAATCATTCATACATATGCCACAAGATAATAAAACATTCATCACATCATGACCCAAAAAAAGAGGTAGGTTTTATAAACATCAAATCATAACCCATTAAATGAAAACGATATCCAGAAAATTGAATCACATCATAACCTATGAAAAATAGATAATTTTCATAATCACTTCATGAAATCATAACCCATTAAATGAATCAGGATCCAAATTCAAAAAACTCATGGAAGTGAAATGGGTGTCTTAATCCTTATTCCATTAAAACATAAACCCCTCAAGAATTAATATGAATGGATACATTGTATCATTTACTATAAGGGGATGAGTAAACTAAATAGATGTAATAATAGGTTTAAAATAACTTTAAATGATATTTTGAAAACATTTCATGAGGTAAATATCATTTCTTCTTTGAAAAAGGCTCTTTGAAACATTAAACCTTTTGAAAACCATTTTACATAAAAACTTATAAAATAATCATGAAAAACATTTGAAAAAAAATTCCTCGAATATCAATTTTGAAACCCTTTTCTTAAAAATTAACCATTTAAACATAAAAATAAATATTCAAATAATTGATGTCGGGTAAATCCATATATGTTGTGCAAGGTATAAAGAACATTCCTTTTGCACAGTAAAAAAATTAGTAAAATGCCTCATTCTGAAGGAAATAAGAAGATTCCATTGAAAAAAATTGTAAAATACAAAAAGGGGTAAAAATGTATTTTAAATATTTTATGACAACAGTATAATATTCTTGGAACTCTTTTTAGAAAACATATATTTCTGACCGAAGAGAGGATAAAGTTGGACATTCCTAAAAATACATTATTAACTATATTATGTACCAAAGAGTAGAAATATTGTACCAATACATTAATATATATTTAATAACCAAATTATAATAACTTTAATGAATTTTCTTGAGATATGGATCATAATATTTCATCAAAGGAATCATAAACATAAACAGTCTCGAAATGTGATGAGATTGTCTCAATACACTCTTACAATTTGGTAACTTGGGATCATACTCTCCATGTAATAAAATAAAATAAAATAAATCTTAAAATATCATTAAGAGGATCAATTTTATGATATAACATGTAAAATGGAATTATATACACCTTAAAAAATAATTTAGGTGCATAACAAAACACGGTTCTTAAAGATGAAAAATTCAGACAGAACTATTTTACTAATTTTGTAACTTCATAAACATAAACCTTGTGAAATAAAGATTATAAAATGGATATGTGAATACCAATAAATTTAATTATATGATACAAATATTAAAATCATGGTCATTATATACACCACACAAAAATGTAAAGAGTGGTTAACATAGCATGTATCTCATGGAAATAAAAAGTAAGATGAAATCCCCTTACCTAGTGTCTTGACTCTCATCGTACTCATTCAAAACACCAGTATAATAAATATAAAGTTATTATAAATCTTTTAATGAACCATATTATTATATCTAATATCATATATGTTTTTATTATGACCATTTATTACTTTCTTGTTAACCATTCTATGTAAAGGTTTCACTTTGGATAATATTAACTTTGTTCTACGAATGTGTCTTAATTTGTTATATTGTTGGTCCTTATACTTATATCATGATTACTGTATTAAAACCATGATATAAATATCATTTATTTCCATTATATTTTTATTATAATAATTTATATAATATATAAGTACAAAATGGAATACACCGTTCATAGAGACAGTAAGATGTACGTACGCATGAACGTTGTTTCCGTTTTTATTGTCATATTGATAGAATGAAAGAAAATAACATATATGTATATATATGTATGTAATGTCATTATAGAATAATTATAATTTTATATATATCATATAATTTCACCAAACCCATCGTTAATACATTTCATGTTGTTTATGGATGAGTCACACTGCTTTCAGGGGCGGTATTCCACACTTCCTCAAATGAAATTATCGTTTTAACAAAAAATAAAAAGTAAAAAAGATATGTGTTTTATAAAGAATAAATAAGATTAAAGACATAATAAATATAATATATAATATATTTCATATTATTTTCTATCATAATTTACACCATGAGATGTGGTAAGGAAAATTGAACAATCATCTTTTGTGAGGCGGAAGTTCACCGTACACATAAACAGTATGTTTGTTACCCATTAGATGGAGGTTTTTGTATGTGTAGGTAGAAAAATTTGAATAAAAGAATTATAGTATATTTATGATAGAGTTTTTGTTATGAAATCATTGAATAAAGACAGTTTAGTTGGTGGATAAGGTAAATAAATGAATAGAGCTTGAGAGAAGGTGTTACCTCTAAATCGGGTAACTCCTTTTGCTTTGGGTCAAGTCTTCTTTGGATAGATTTATACCAAAGTGTAAGATTATATGAATAATTTAAGGATTTTGGTAACTATATTGGGAGGATATTATCTAAACATAAGGGGTTTGAGAGGTGTGAAGAATAGGGAGATGTGCTGGCCTTTTATTGGGAAGGAGGAGTGGCACTCTTGAAAGTATTTGAGAGAGAATTCCACCCATGTTTTTCAAGTTTCATGTGGATCCAATAATGATAAAAACATATATACAATGGGATTATATGGTATAAATATGGACATACAATGGATTTTGAACATATTTATAGGTCATTTTGAGCATTACGGTTGTGGTTTAGTCCCTTATAAGCTTAACTTAACCTTAATCGATGTAATTAATTTTAATCACATTCCCTAATATTTTTTGTCAAAAAATAATTTGACTATATTAGAAATTAGAAAATATTATTATTCCAAATATGGAATCCACTTTTCTAAATTACTTTCACATAAGTGGAAAAAATTAATTTAAAATTAATCTCGTGGACAGGACGACACTTCGAGTTTTTAAATTAAAACAATAATCAAACGTTTGCTGAGTTTTTATGTCCAATTTCAATGTAAAATTGGTTTAATTGACCTGAAATAGATTACTTTATAAAAATATTATCTAATTAAAATTTTACACCAATTTTAAATATAATTTAATCTTACAAATAAATTATTTGAAAAAATAGTTTCGAATTAAAATCCAGTATTTCAAACTATTCATTAAAAAATGAAACCTTACAGAAAAATACCAAAAACATATCCTAACCTGATTTTTACATTTATATTCCAAAAATAATGTCTATTTTTTCATATTAAATTTATAAAAAATTTAAAAATTGGATTTAAAATGGGTTTGTCATTAAAATGTGTTAAAACTATATTTATAGAAATATATATTTTTAAGCATAAAATAGGGTTTATTATTTATATTATGTATATAAAATATATTTAATGAATATAAAAAATATTTGATTGAGTATATAACATATATATTAAATTAATATCACTCACTAATTGTATTTAATTTAATTTATTTTAGTAAAACATCTTTGTGGCCATAAAAATAATAGAATTACATTTCTTATTCAATCGGATTTTGTATTAATTTATAATTAGTTGGTAACCTAAAAAGTAATATTATATTATGTAAACCATATGTTTTAATAAATTATTTAATACTATTCATAACCTCTAATGTAACTTCTAGGTTATATATTATTATATTAAATATATTATTTGTTCGGTAAACTGTGTTTTTGTGTGTGACTCAAGCCATCAAAGAAAATTCATTATTACGTATAACGTAAGATATTCTTGATGTTCCGTGTAGAGAAATATAAATTTTATATTGCATATAGTGAAAAATTAACTTAGTGTTGTGTAAAAAAAACCCAAACATAGTTATTTAATATAAAATAAATTGTTTGCAATGTTATGTGACATGAAAAATATCAAAAATGTTAAATTAATTCAAAAAACAGTAATTCAAAAAATCTTGGGCAGTTCCATTATACATACATTAAAATGAATTTCACCCTCAAAATTCATTTGGGTTATCAAATGTTTACTACATGAATTTTTCATTCATAGAAACCCACATCATAAAAATGTATACTAAAACCTCCCTTGAAAATAGAATGTTGGGACTATAACAATGACCCAAAGTAACATATAACTATGTTTACACATATGAGAACATAGTTCGGGAGTGAATATTTAACACAGAGGAAAGAGTAAATATTTATAGTGATTGATTGAGGTCATCAATCACAAATAAGTGAATGATCAACGAAAAGTTTAGGTCCTCGGAGTCATAAATATGGGATGATATAAAAGTTCATCAGTTCAACCTAATTTATGTATTTGGACACCACATTTTCTTTTGATAATTACCCTAACATTGAGTAATTATTTTATTGACCAAGAATATAAGTAAATATACTTACTTGATATATTTCTATAAAAAAATTCATTCTTTAGTTGTGTTTTTATCAAATTCAAATTCATCCATTACTTCTTGTAATAGACATCTGAAAATTAACTCTGATGCCTGAAGTGAAAAAACACAATTTTAGCATATCTTAAGTCCCAAAAAATAATGAAAAGTTTAACCATTTATAAATATTCTTAAAAAAATAATTATGGATAATTCATTAATCTATAAACATAAAAGTAACACCATGGTTTCATATTAAATAGTTATTCCTCCAAAACAATTATACATTAATGAGGAAATTGCATAGGCTAGTGGTAACCGTGAAACCCTTATCGTCCTTAGGTCATGGGTTCAAGACATGTGGCCTTTACAAGATTTATTGGTTTTCACCCAACATGCATGATGTCCTTTTCTAAAACCATAATAATATAATTTCCAAAATATGATGTACATCCTTGAAATAAATTTATTCACTAAATAGCCATTTAACCAAGGTTTTCAATACAAACTCAGTACATAAATACTTCCAAAAATGTTTAAGTTAAACTTTTCATGAATGATTAACCTTATAACCCTTCTCAAAGATGAAAATCAAAAATCTTTAGAAAGATTGTCACTAAATAAAGTTGACATTGATCCCCCATATATAAAAAATTATCTCCTGGTTGTCACATTACAAACCTGTGAATACCCTCATAGTAAATTCCCTTGGAACATGGTAACAACATGAATTACCATAAATTATTCGGGAAAGCATGTGTTGTTCCTTATTCCACAGATTACTGGATATATTCCATAAATTCAAGACGTTATAAACCTGATCCATGATAGCATAAAATACATTTCAATAAGTCCTAAATTAGTTCCAATGTAATAAGTATTGTCCAATTTACTTATTCATATCCTATATATTGTCATCCAAAAAATATTATCATAACATAAGGAACATATTGAGGGTTATATTTCCCTTAATCTTATTATTTCAATAGACATAACCATACCAATATATCCCTTTTCTATTCCATCAAAACTACTCAATGTGTTCTTCTAAACCTGTACCGAAAAACACAAACTGAACCATCCTTATATATTTAACCATTAATAATTCCTTAATATAAATACATAAAAACATTATTTATTTCATCCATAAGCCATTGAAAAAGATAACTCATCATAATAACTCTTTCCTTTCACAATTCATATTTAGTCTCTTTATCATCAGTAATGTAACCATTACTCATACAACCTTATTGATCATAGTTAAGAACTTTCCTCTTGGGACATTGAGTTTCTTAATGACCGTTTATTACACACTTAAAACAAATAACCTCATATTATGTCTTATGGAGGAAAATATTCTCATCCATTTCATTAACTAAACTCTTCATTTTTTATTTACAGTCACTTATAGTCTATTATTCTTTTCCAAATTCAAAACATCTTCTTATTCCTGTAATACATTAACTTAGGTTATTCTTTCCACATTCTCGACACAAAGGAAACTGAATCTTATTTCCTCTATGGTCACCATTACCCAAACTCTCTGTGAACTCCTTCGTTCTCTTCCTTGGTTAGTCTGAGAGTTGGATAAGGTAAATGTTGTTAATCATGTTCTGTGAAATATTATTATGCATGATCACAACATCAATCACTCCAGTGATCATCCCACTTGAATTCTCATCAGCAAATCTTCCATCACATTAAATGTTAATTCAGTTCCTTCCTATTCCCACCATTGACTAAAACTTGAAGCATAGTGTGAGCATTACTTATCATAGCAGAAAACCACATGGTAGAGAAAATAATTACTTATATGATTTCTAACTCATGGAACATTCCCTAATATATGGCACCATAGTTTCATCATAGGTTATTCATCCAACTAATATTTAAATACTTTATGATGGTTTATAAAGATTTTGGGAATTTCCAAAGCATATACCGTAGGAGTGTCAAACCGAGTGTGTAGTATGGCTCGTTGTCATGTACCAAGTTACCCCGAGTCAGGCTAGGAACATCTTGCCCGAGTTTTTACCCCTAGTAATATCTATTCCAGAGCCACATACACTTGTATTATCCAGAAATGGATGTATTTCAAATAAACCACTCAATGTACCATTTACCAAAATTCCAGTACATTTTCCCAATGATAACTCATACTTATACTTATCCTTAGATATATCCATAGATATATCATTAGAAATATAACTAGGTATCTCACTTAATTTTTATCATCCTATTTTCCAAAGGTTCACTAAACCTTTCATTTGATACCAACTATAGCTAACTAGGCTTTGAAAACATGGATATTACATCATTTTAGATTAATATTCAGTACATTATGTAAAATTATCCCAGTGGACCGTAATAATTTAGTGTATTTGGAAAAATGGAAAAAATATATATTATCCTGTGGAAATATATTCAACATATCCCATAAATATCTCCACCTTTAGTACTTATACCAAAACCTTTCTTCATAACCTGGGGAAAGGAAACGTAAAAAAGGAGTGAGCTAAGACACTCAGTAGGGGTAAACAAGGGATACATGTAAGTATAAACATGAACACATCGGTATGAGATCATGATCATAACATTAAGAGATCGTAACCTGCACATTAAATATCATAAACATGAGTTATAGGATAAATATTGGTAGTTTATAAGACATGAATCATAATTAAATATACATCGTGACACATGAAATTATAACCGAGGAATAAAACATAGGATTTTTTTACATACATATAATAAAATAAAATTTTATGTCAAGGATGACTATTAATACCATTATAAAATGATAGGATTGAGATACGACCTGTGTACCTGCTTTGGGATTAGTCTAGTAACCCATGTACCCTCTTTCTTTTAGGATTGGGATGCAAACCATATACCTTCTTTTTTCAGGCTTAGTTTAGAACCCTTGTATAATATTTCTTTTATTCTTGAGCTTTAACCAAGGAAACTTCTTGTTTTGGGTCTTGGGATACAACCTGTGTAGCTATTTTTTTAGTCTTGGGATACAACCCATATACCTTCTTGTGTTTGAACTTGGGATACAATCCATTTACCCACTTTTTTTAGGCTTGGGCTACAACCCATGTACCTTTTTATTTTCGAGCTTGGGATAAAACTTGTGTACCCTTTGATCTCATATACAACTTATCATTACCCGATGCATTTGAGGGAGATATAGTTCCCACCCATATTATAATAAAATCATTCTTACATGTTCTATAAGATAATAAAACCTTCATCATATCATGACCCATAAAAAGAGATAGGTTTTATAAAAATCAAATCATAACCCATAAAATAAAATAGGTATCCTTAACATTCCATCACATCATAACCTATGAAAACATATAGGTTTCATAATCACTTCATGATAGCATGTCTTGTGAAAATAAGTGGGTTTCAGAAGTATAAAACTTGTGGAAGTGAAACATGTTTCTTAAGCATAATTACATCAAAACATAAACCACTCAAGAAAGAACATAAATGTAACCTTTGGATAATTTTCTAGAATAAAATTATTATCATCAATGGATATTATCATAAATATAAAATAACTTGGAAGGATATTTTCAAAACATTTATTGAGGTAAATTTCTTTTCTTCTTTGAAAAAGGATCTTTAAAATATAAAAACTTTTGGAAACAATTTTCATTTAAAAGTTATAAAATAATCTTGAAAACCATTGAAAACCATTTCATTCAAAATATAATTTAAAAAAATCCTAAAAATTAATCATTTAAACATTAAAAAATATTCAAGGAATTAACAGTGGGTAAATCCGTACATGTTGTACGAGGTAAACGAAATATTAATTTTTCACGGTAAAAACCTTAAAAAAATTACTCATTAAGAAGGCCATAAGAATATTACTTTGAAACAATTTTTAAAAGAAAAAATGGGTAAAATTTTATTTTCAATATTTTAGGATAATATTAGAATATTCTTGGAACTCTTTTAAGAAAACATAGATTTCTGATTGAAGATAGGGTAAATATGGGATTTATTAAAAATGATTTATTCAATATATTATGTACTAAAGAGTTTAAATATGGTGACAATACATTAATAAATCATTAATAACTATATGATAATAAATTTCAGGAATTTTCATTAGATATGGATAATAATATTTCGTCAAAGGAATTATAAACAAAAACAATCTCAACAAGTGATGAGATTGTTTCCATACACTCTTATAACTTGGTAGCTTGGGATCATACTCTACATGTAATAAAATGAAATTAAAGTAAGATTAAAATATCATGAAAATAATAAATTTCATGATATAACATGTAAAATGGAATTATATACACCTCGAAAAATAATTTAGGTGAATAAAAAAACACGAGTCTCAAAGAAGGAAAATTGAGACAAAACTATTTTACCCATTTGGTAACTTTAAAAACCTAAGAACTATGAAAGAAAGATCACAAAATTGATATTTTAACATTCATAAATTTATTTATAATATTCAGAGAATACAATCATGGGTAGAACATAGACCACACAAGAGTAAACAATGGAAAACATAGCATGTATCTCACAAAAATAAAATGTGAGATGATATCACATTACCTTGTGTCCTGAATCTTATTGTATTCATTAAAAAAATGTATAATAAATATAACTTTAGTACAAATATTTTACATAACCATATTATTATATCTAATACCACATATGGTTTGACTGCATCCTTATATTTCCATCTTTTTAACCATCCAGTGTTATGATTTCACTTTGGATAATATTTTCTTTGTTCTTCACAAGTGTCTTAATTTATTATATTGCTGGTCCTTATATTTATATCAGGATTCTAGAATTTAAACCATGATATAAATATCATTGATATCCAGTATATTTTTATTATAATAATATATATAATATAGAAGTATGAAATGGAATAAATCATTCATGGAGACGGTAAGTCGTACGTACTCATGAACATGTTTACCATTTTTATTGTCATATTTAAAGAAATAAATAAAATTAAATATATGTATATATGTATATAATATAAATAAATTATTATTGTAATGTTATATATATCATATAAGTTCACTAAACCCATCCTTAATAAATTCAATGTCGTGTGTGAACGAATCACATCGCTTTGAGGCGGCGGTTGTCCACACTTCCTCAAACGAAATTATCTTTTTAATACAAAATAAAAATTAAAAAGGATATGTGTTGTAAAATGAATAAATAATATTAAATACATAATAAATATAATATAATATAATATATATTATGGCATCCTGCCTTTTTATTACATAACCTTTCATTACATTTTATAAACAGAGGATCTTTAAAGTCTAGTGTCTTGGAAATCAGGAATATAAAACATGAAAACAACAAAAAACAACTTTATAATACACTTGTAAGGCTTGATAATAGATTCATCCTATGTACAATTACTGAATCTCATAACCTGGATACATACATCAAATAAAAATGTTAGTAGAAGGCTCAGTACGGAAAATAAGTGAAACAGATGACATGTGATCTTGAGCAATATTAATAAGAACATGTTAAAAGTCATAAAGTCATGAGAAATGTAAGAATAAAAATATCCGGATAAAAATAGCATGAATAATAACTTTAATAAGTGGCTAAAACATTTCATTTATACATTCATGAAAATATCACCAAGGTTTATCCTTGAGGTGTCATAAAAATTACCAAGGTTATTCACCAAGGTATCGTGAAACTTGTCATCTCTAGAGATTAATTCTTTAACCAATGCATTGGAGCGCTGTCAGGGAGCACCCTTAATATGTCTTTATTTTCATTTTATCCACATATACCATAATCAAAAATTTCATAAATAACCCATAGATAATAAAAGAAATGATTTCATTTCAAAATCATGATGTTTTAAAAGTTCTTAAAAATAAGATTGTTATGTCATTTATAACACATGGAAAAAGAGTGGGGGTTACATGTATGTCAATTCCACAATAAAATATATCATTTTTATATATTTATGAAAACCCATATAAAATAAATAGTTATGGTTATTCACATAAACAAATATTATAATTTTTTGAGAAAAAAAGATTGAAATTTGGAGAGGAAATTTCTACATCATAACGGCTATATAACATGGTTGTAGAAAATAATAAAAAGAGAGGGTAAAAGGGTAACCCACTCATAAATAACTCATAATAAAATATAAATACATAATAACATGTATTTAAGAACATGGTATGGATATTTTAAAGACATACCATAAGAAAAGGAAACTGGAAAAGAAAGAGAAGATGCGATTTCTTTTACGAGAAATTCGGCAGCCTAACGGTGTCACTTAAAAATTCAGAAAAAAAATTGATTAGAGCAGAAAGGATATCTCAACAATTAGAAATTAAATATACAGTAATGACAACATATAAGAACATACTCGCAACATAAATATATGGAAACTAGAAGCACAACATAAAGGAATTTGGGACTTAAAAGAGGAGGGTGAAATGATCGCTTACCTTGAAAAGTAGCATCGAAAACATGAAGGTCGAGAGATTGGGAGGATTAATGGAACCTTGGGAGGTAAGGAGACCAGAACTTCATTGAGGATGATTTTGGAATGAAATGAATGAGGGAAATGGCTTGGTATTTATAGGAAAAGTGAGTGAATAAATTATTAATTTCCAAGGGACACCTCATCAGAAATATTTGCAAAACCATGGGCTTGCCCATGGAATTTTCCCATGATATTGGAAACTTGGAAAAACTCATAGAATATATCACCATTCGTAAGTCAATCAGAAAGCTTACATCGTTATTACATCATTAATGATGTCATTAAACACCCAAAACTCAAAACGGTCTTTTTACTATTCACTGATAATTCAACTATTTCCGAAAAAACCCAAAAATTCACCCTAACTTAATATCGATGCTATGAACTCAAAAAAGAAGTCAATTTTATAAAAATAATTTTCTAAATATTTTAAATTTAGTTTTTAAATAAAATCATTATTTATTCCAAAAATGCAACATTAAAACTATAACTCATTTTGTAACACCTTAAAAAAGTTATCAAGGTCCCATAAAAATATCGTATACCCATAAGACAATAATGTAAAAATTTATGATTAAATTTAATGAAAATAAATTTCCATTTTATGTTATTAAAATAATTATAAAATTTTAAATAAAATATTTATGGCGTAATAAAATACCAAAACATAAACTATTATCATTTTTTCACTTTTAAGATGTCTAAAATGTATTTATACATTCATGGGTGATGTTTTTATTGTTTTGGTCAAATTACTATTTATTACTATTCATATGGGTATTTTACTATTCCTACTTTACTATTCACTAAAAACCAAGTCGATCTTATTAGACTCCAAATTTATCACTGATCACAACTGTAGCAGACCATTTTTTGAAAATCATTTCACATTATTAATTATTTAATGAATACAAAAATATTTTAAAATATCCCTGTTTTCATAAATTCATCAATAATACACATCCTATATTTATCCGGATATTTGAAATTCACAAACTTTTCCATAAGAAGAAATAACAATTTTATTTATATAAAAGGATTATACAAATCAGCTAAGGTCTCGTTACATAACCCCTTATAACACCAGCATAGGACCTAAGTGTAAGGTGTGCTATGGTGATAGAATCTTGGGGTGGCTCGGACAACATTTCCCAAGTGGTGATTGCTATCATCTTGAACTTCTCCCTTAGGTGATTCTGTTCAAGCTTAATACGTTGAAGTTTGGATTGGGCATGGTCCTGAGCAAAGCCCAATGATGCTACCTCCTTCCCAAGCTTTGACAGATGGGCTTCATATGGCTCGAGTCTACTGGATGAGGCCATTAAATCTTCTTTCTATATTAATTAACCAAGATAACCATATTTATAAAAACACAACATTAAGATTATAGTTTCCAACGGTCATATTGACCAACGGTTATATTGACCAACGGTCATATAATTGTCTAAACCAGACGGTATCATTTTAATTATACCCACTTCATTAATTAAAGGATATAGCTTTGTTGAGTATAAAATAAAATAACACAAAAAATTAGGAATCAAATATAATAAAAAAGTTCAGGTTGTTACATTCTTACCCCCTTAAGAAATTTTGTCCCCGAAATTTTATCTTGTACCCTCTGATGGAAAAATGTTTGGGTACTTCTATCTCATGGACTCCTCCAATTCCCACGTAGCTTCTTCACATTTGTGGTTCCTCCACAACACAATAACAATGTGAGTAGTCTTTTTGCGTAGAAACATATATCTACAATCAAATATCTCCACCGGTTTATCCTCATAAGAGAGGTCATGTTCCAGTTGTACCACCTCTAGATTTACTACATGTGAAGGGTCAAGTATGTACTTCCTCAAGAGGGATACGTGGAAGACATCATGAACTTGGGATAGACATTGAATAAGTGCAAGCCGATAGACCATTGCTCTCACATGATCATTTCATAGGGGCCAATGTACCTAGGGTTGAGCTTCCCTTTCTTCCCAAACCTCATGACTCTCTTCCAAGGTGAAATCCAAAGAAAGACTTTGTCACCAACATCAAACTCCTTGTTTTTTCTACGGTTGTTAGCATATCTCTTTTTCCGACTCTAAGCATCCTTAATGTGTTGTTGGATGGCATGGACCTTTTCTATCATCTCCTGCACAAGATTAGACCCAAGAAGCTTTATCTCACCAGCTTCATCCCAACAATTAGGAGTTCTACATCGCTTCCCATATAGAGTTTCATATGGTACCATTTGAATGCTTGAGTGGAAGCTATTGTTGTAAGAGAACTCAACTAAAAAGTGATGTTGATCCCATCCACCTTTAAATTCCATTGAGAAAGTTCTTAGAATGTCCTAAAGTGTTTAACTATTCCTTTCAGATTGGCCATCAGTTTGGGGGTGATAGGTCGTACTAAAATTCAATTCAGTGCTCAGAGTTTATTGAAGACTTCTCCAAACTTTTGATGTGAACCTTGGATCATGATCAGATACGATAGAAAGTGGAACTCCATGTAGCCTTACCACTTCCTTCACATAAATCCTGGTGAGTTGATCAAGAGAGAAATCTTCTCGAATGGAGATAAAATGGGCAGTCTTGGTGAGACAGTCCACAAAAACCCATATCGCATTATTTCCTTTGGATGTTCTTGGGAGACCAGTGAAGAAGTCCACAATGATATTGTCCCACTTCCATGAAGGTATGGGTAGTGGTCAGAATACCCCTTTAGGAAGTTGTCGCTCTTCCTTCACTTGCTGACTTACCAGGCACCTTGAAGTGTAGTCAGCAATCTCTCTTTTCATATTATCCCACTAATAATGATCACGAAGTTCCCTATACATTTTTGTGCTACCAGGATGTATAAATAAAGTAGAGCTGTGAGCTTCATCCATCATCTCCTTCTTTGTTTCTGGAATACATGGAACACATAGTATTGTATGAAATTTCAGTACACTTTCTTAATCAATATTGAACTCAAGAAACTTACCATCCTTCACAACTTCAAACCTCTTTTGAAAAAAAGGATCTTCTTTCTGAGCTTTCTTGATCTTCTCTAGTAGTGACGGTTGAGAAATCATTTGGGTTAGCGTTTATTATTTCCCTTACTTTATGATTCCCATGTCCAGTTTTACTAGGCCATTGATCAAAGGATCTCTTTGAATCCTGATAATGGACAGAACAACTGGTTCTTTCCTGCTAAATGCATCAGTGACTTTTTTCGCTCTTCTGGGATGATAATGAATTGAACAATCATAGTATGTAAGGAGTTCCAACCATCTCCTTTGTCTCATGTTCAATTCCTTTTGTGTGAAAATATACTTCAAACTTTGATGGTCTGTGTATATATCACATTTCTCCCTATAAAGATAGTACCTCTATATCTTTAGAGAAACAATAACCGCAGCCAGCTCCAAATCATGCATAAGATAGTTCTTCTCATGAGTCTTCGACTATCAAGATGCATAAGAAATGACCTTGTCATTTTTCATGAGGACGCGCCCAAGTCCTTTCAGATATGCATCGCTAAAAATAATGAATCCTTCTCCACTTGTGGTCAGAGTTAAAACAAGTGCAGTAACCAATCTCTTATTCAGCTATTGGAAACTTTCCTCACACTCCTTTGTTTATATGAACATGGCCCATTTTCGAGTTAACTTGGTTAATGGATTATAACGTCGTGAAATTTTTTTTCACAAACCTCCTATAATATCCTGCTAATCCAAGGAAACTACAAATCTCTGTTATTATTGTAGGCTGAGACCACTCCTCTACAACTTTTGTCTTTGCACGGTCAACTATGATTCCTTCATTGGAAACAATGTTCCCCAATAAATCAACTTTTTGTAACTAGAATTCACATTTACTGAACTTTCCAAAAAGTATCTCCTTCCGTAGATTTTGTAAAATAACCCTTAGATGATCCTCATTCTCCTCATGAATTTTGAAATATATCAGAATATCATCAATAAAAACTACCACAAAGTTATCAAGGTAGTATTTAAAGACTCCATTCATCAAGTCCATAAAAATAGCAGGTGCATTAGTTAGTCCAAAAGGAATAACAACAAACTCATAATGCCCATATCTTGATCAAAGGAAGTTTTTAGAATATCTTCTTTCTTCACCCTCAATTGATGATAACCAGATTGAAGATCAATCTTCGAGAAGAATTGAGCCCCATGAAGTTGGTCAAATAATTCATCAATTCTTGGAAGAGGTTATTGTTTCTTTATTGTGATCCCGTTTAGTTCTCTATAATAAATTCATAACCGCATTGATTCATCCTTCTTCTTCACAAAGAGAACAGGTGCTCCCCAAGGAGACACACTCGATCAGATAAACCCCTTCTTCAAAATATCTTGTAGTTGTTTCTTTAATTCCTCCAGCTCCACATTTTCCATCTTATATGGGGTCTTTGATATTGTATGAGATCCAGGTACAAGTTCAATGGATAACTCTACCTCCCTTTCTGGGGGAGGTCCAGGAAACTCCTCAGGAAATATGTCAATGTATTCCTGGACGATGGGTACATTTTCTATCCTAAAAATCTCATTTCCTTCTTCTTCTCCACCAATAAATCCCATAAAAAAGGATGTAGGAGGTTCTTATAGACAAATAATAGGTTGATATATCTCTCCATGGAATATAACTGTAGGTTTTCCATTCAAGACTACTGATATTTACTTACTTCTGGATTTGATCTTAGCATTATACTTTGAGAGCCAGTCCATCCCTAGTATAATGTTGAATTCCAGCATGGGAATGACTAGTAGATTTTCTATAAGATTGTTCTCACCAAAGTAAACACTAGAGTTTCTAAACACTGATGATGCTTGGATAATCCCACTAGGATTCTTGACTAATAACTCTACTTTTATCAAGTCGGGGGTTGATTCTAAATTCTTTGCAAACTTGTAGGAAATAAAGGAATGCGTAAAACTGGAATCAAACAAAGTACTTTCTAGCTTTGAGATAACAACAAGAGTACCTTCTACTACATCATTTGGAGCTTCAAATTTAGTTGTCTTGATAGAAAAAGCACTACCTTTCTCCCTTGGCCTTTACTGAGGCTGATGGTGGTTCCCCTCCACTGCCCTCGGATTTGGATAGTGATTGGAAAAGTGCCCCAGTTGTCCACACTTAAAGAACTGGACATCAGGTAGGGCATGCACCATATTCCCCTTGTCATTAGTGTTTAGAATTTTATTTTTCACCTCACTGTGACAATTCCTCACAATATGGACATCTCTTCCACACATGTAGCATTTCCCGCTCCTGAGCAGGCAGTTCCCCGAATGCTTCTTCCCACATTTATTACATGTGGGATGTTGCACTTACTTGCCTCATCTTCCTTGATCAAAGATCCTCCCTAATCTTGGATCCATTGAAATATTTTTTTCATTGGATTTATGAGACCACTGCGTCTCACCAAACTCTAGTTTGACTTTCATCACACTTCGCACAATCTTCTCATAGCTGTCATAATCTTGGTTGGCTAGATTCTTCCATAGATGAGGTCTCAGTCCACCGAAGAATATATCAACCTTTCCATTTGGATCCATGAAAAATCTATAGGTGTAATGTGAAATCCTTGTGAAGTTCATCCTGTAGCTTCCCATAGATTCATTATCCTTATGCTTCAGCTCGAGAAACTCCTTCTCCATTCTTGTTCTCATGCAACGATGGAAATACTTATGAAAGAACATACCTTTGATCTATTCCCACTCCATAGCTTCAACCTCCACTCTTTGTCTTGTCTTTTTAATCATCTCCCACCATTGATAATATTCTCCTTCTAAGTGATAGATAGCCAGAGTGACCTTCTCTTACTCTGAATAGCGGAGCACAGAAAAGATCTTCTCGATATAGCCGATCCACTGCTCAGCAATCAATGGGTCAGTCGATCCACTGAAGGTTGGTGGTTGTTGAAACATAAAGAACTCAACATAATGTTGTTACCTTCATGTGAGATCAATCTCTCAGCTTTATTCAAGTTATTTCCCAAAACATGAGTCAGTTGGTTCATCATTCAAATGAATGTTTCCATTCATGCATCCATTGGAGGGTCGTCAGCATATGGTCCATTGCGGTCACCATTTGCACGGTTCCTCCCATTGCCCGCCATTTCTAAAATAAAAAAACCTTCATGAGAAACTTATTTCATTTAAGAATATTTTTACTATAAAAGATTTATGTCTTAAAACTTCATTAAAAAATTACATTTCTCTATAAATCCTTCATAATGATTCATAAAAAGATAATGATTAACCAAACATATCCCCCAAGAGTGTCATAACCAAGAGTGCAGCAAGGCTCGTTGTCATGCAACAGTTACCATTGGATTATAGCTCAAAGAGGTGTTTTTGGGTTTTACCCCTATGTACATATGTGTTAGAGCTGCCTTTACCTGCTCGTATCCAGACAGGGATGTATTTTCTTGATAAACCACTTACTGAATACTCACCGAAATACCAGGAAGTTTTCCTATATTTAAAATTTTCTTTAGTATTATTTCTAATGATTTCATAGCCTAATTTATATAAATAACTAAACTATACTTTGATACCAACTATGTAATCCCTCCTTTTTATTACATAACTTTTCATTACATTTTACAAACAGAGGATCTTTGAAGTCTAGTGTCGTAGAAATCAGGAACATAAAACATGAAAACAACATAAAAATTCCTTCTAATACACTTATAATTCTTTATCATAGGTTCATCCTATGTATAATTACTTCATCTCATAACATGGAGACATAAATCAAATAAAAGAGTGAGAAGAAGGCTCAATAAGGAAAACAAGTGAAACAGATGACATGTGATCTTGAGCAATATTAATAATAACATGTTAAAAGTAATAAAGGCATGAGTAATGGAAGAATATGAATATGATGATAAAAAGAAAAAGAATCATAACTTTAATATGTGACTACAAGATTTCATTTAGACATTCATGAACATATCACCAAGGTTTATCCCTGAGGTGTCATAAAAATTACCAAGGTTATTTACCAAGGTATTGTGAAACTTTTCATCTCTAGAGATTAATTATTTAGCCAATTCATTGGAGAGTTATCATGTCACACCCTTAATATGTCTTTATTTTCATGTGATCCACATATATCATAATCAAACATTTCATAAATAACCCATATATAATAAAATAAATGGGTTCATTTCAAAATCATGACTTTTTAAAAGTACTTGAAAATAAGATCATTATGTCATTTATAACCCATGGAAAGGGAGTGAGGGTTACATGTATGTCAATTACAAAATAAAATATATCATTTTTATATATTTATGAACACCCATAGAAACGAAGTAGGTCTAGGTATTCACATAAACAAACAATATAATTTCTTGAGAAAAAGTGATAGAAATTTTGAGACGAAATTTCTGCAGCATAACGGCTATATAACATGGTTTAAGAAAATAATAAAAAGAGAGGGTAAAAGGTTAACCCACTCATAAATAACTCATACTAAAATATAAATACATAATAACACGAAGATAATAACATGATATGGATATTTTGATGACATACCACAAGAAAAGGAAATTGGAAAGGAAAGAGAAGATGTGATTTATTTTACGAGAAATTCGGCAGTCTAACGGCGTCACTAAAAAATTCAGAAAACAAATTGATGAGAACGGAAAGGGTATCTCAACAATTATAAATGAAATGGATAGTAATTAGAACATATAATAACATACCTTCAACATAAATATATGGAAACTAGAAGACACAACATAAAGGAATTCATGAGTTAAAAGAGGAGGGTGAAAGGATCCCTTACCTTGAAGAGTAACTTTGAAAGCTTGATGGTGGGGACCTTGGGAGGCTTGAGGGAACCTTGGGAGGACTCCTTGGGGGGTATGGAGACCAGAAATTTGTTGAGCATTATTTTGAAATGGATTGAATGATGGAAATGTCTTGGTATTTATAGGAAAAGTGAGTGAATAAATTATTAATTTCCAAGTTACACCTCATCATTGGTATTTGAAAAACCATGGGATTTCCCATGGAATTTTCCCATGGTATTGGACACTTGGGACACCTCGTATCATATATCACTATTAATCAGTCTACCAGAAATCTTACATCATTATTACATCATTAATGATGTCATTTAACGCCCGAAACTCAAAACTGTATTTTTATTATTCACTGATAATTCAACTGTTTCAGAAAAATCCCAAAAACTCACCCTAACCTAATATCAATGCTCTGAAATAAAAAATAAATTCCATTTTATGAATATAATTTTTGAAATATTTTTAATTTAATTTTAAAATAAAATCATTATTTATTCCAAAAATACAACTTTAAAACTATAACTCATTTTGTAACACCTTAAAAAAGTAATCAAGGTCCCATAAAAATATCATATACCCATGAGACAATAAAGTAACAATTTATGATTAAATTTAATGAAAATAAATTTCCATTTTATATTATTAAATTAATTATAAAATTGAAAATAAAATATATATGGCGTACAAAAATTCCAAAACTTAAACTATGATCATTTTTTAACTTTTAAGATGTCTAAAATGTATTTATACATTCATGGGTGAAGTTTCTATTTTTTTGGCCAAATTAATATTCATTACTATTCAAATGGGCATGTTACTATTCCTACTTTACTATTCACAAAAAACCAAATTCATCGTATTAGACTCTATATTTCTCACTGATCACAACTGTAGAAGACCATTTTTTGAAAATCATTTCACATTATTAATTATTTAATGAATAAAAGAATATTTTAAAATACCCCATTTTTTCCCTAAATTCACCAATAATACACATCTTATATTTATCTAGATATTTTAATTTCACAAACTTTTCCATAAGAAGAAGTAAAAATTTTATTTATATAAAAGTATTACACAAAGCAGTTAAGGTCTCGTTATATAGCCCCTTATAACACCAGCATAGGACCTAAGTGTAAGGTTTTCTACGGTGATAGAATCTTGGGGTGGCTCAGACAGCATTTCCCGAGTGGTGATTTCTATCGGCTTTAACTTCTCCCTTAGGTCATTTCATTCAAGCTTCATACGTTGAAGATTGTCTTGGTCTTGGTCTAGAGCAAAGCCCAGTGATGTTGCCTCCTTCCCAAGCTCCGATAGAGGGGCTTCATATGTCTCAAGTCTACTGGATGAGTCCATTCAATCTTCTTTCTATATTAATTAACCAAGATAACTGTTTTTATAAAAACACAATGTTAATATTATAGTTTCCATTGGTCATATTCACCAACAGTCATATAACAGTTGAAACCCAATGGTCTCATTTTAATTATACCCACTTCATTAATTAAAGGATATAGTGTTGTTGAGTATAAAATAAAATAACACACAAAATTAGGAATGAAATATAATTAAAAAAATTCAGTTGTTACATATATAAATATAATAATATTTTTCATCATAATTTCCACCATGAGAGACAGTAAGAAAAATTGAACAATCATCGTTGTGTGAGGAAGATGTTCGTCATACACATAAATAGTATGTTCACTACCCATTAGGTGGAGGTGTGTGTAAGCTTAGGTAAAACACTAAGAATAAATAAATCCTCTTATATTTAGGAAACTATATTTTTTATACAATCATGTAATAAATATAGTTGAGTGTTTGAGAAGGAAAATAAAATGGTGGAGCTTGAGAGAAGGCATTACCTCTAAATCAGGTAAATCATTTTGGTTTGTGCCAAAAGGCTTCTTTGGATAGCTTTATGCCCAATAGGAGGATTATATTAGGAATTTTGGGATTTTGGGAAGTTTATTTTAAAGATATTTTCTAAACCTATGAGGTTTTAGAGGTGTGAAAAATAGGTAGAGGTGGTGGCCATATATAGGGAAGGAGGAGTGGCACTCTTGTAAATATTTGAAGAGAGAATTCCACAAATTTTTATCCTGTTGAAAGTGGATAAAATAATAATAAAAATACATACAAGAGAGTATAGGGTCAAAATATGGTCATCCAATGTCTGTTTTACAAGTTTATAGGTCTTTTTGGGCCTTAAGATTATGGTTTAGTCCCTTATTAAGATTATTTTAACCATAATATATGTAATTAATTTTAGTCACTTTCACTAATATTTTTGGTCAGAAGATAAGTTGAAATTATTAAAAATTATAAATGATTCTCATTCCAAATATGGAATATTTTTTACAAATTCAAAATAATATGTGGAATAAATTAATTTAAATTTAATCCTACTGACGGGACGACATTGCATGTTTTTAAAGTAAAAATGATCCAAAGTTTTATGTTTTTATATAAACTTTCAATGTAATATTGGTTCCATAGAAATAAATTGGATTAATTGATAAAAATATTATCTAAGTAAACTTTTAAAACAATTTAAAATATAATTTAACATTGTAAATTAATTAGATCAAAAGTCAATTTGGAATTAAAATCAATTATTTCTAGCTATTCAATAAAAAAAGTGAAACCTTACAGAAAAATACCAAAAAATTATCCTAACCTGATTTTTATATTTATATTAAAAATATGAAGCTTATTTTTTTATATTAAATCTAATAATGTTCGAAAATTTTGATGTAAAATGGGTTCTCCATTAAAAAGTGTTAAAACTGCATTTATAAAAATATATGTTTTTAAGCCTAAAATAGGGTTTTTTCTTTATCTTATGTCTATAAAATATATTGAATGGGTATAAAAAATATTTTATTGAATAAATAACATATATATTACATTAATATCACTCTCTAATTGTATTTAATTTAACTTATTAGGGTAAAATAGATTTTTAACCATAAAAATAATTGTATTACCTTTTTTATTAAATTGGCTTTCATATTAATTTATAATTAATAGTTAACCAATAAATTAATGGTATATTGTGTAAACCATATATTTTCATAAATTAGTTAATAATATTCATAACAACTAAATCTACATCTAGGTTAAATCTTTTAATATTAAATATTTTATTTTATGGTAAATCACGGTCTTGCGTGTTACACAAGCCATCAAGGAAAGTCATTGTTGAAAATAATGGAAGTTGTCCTCAGTGTTATATATATAACATGAGAATGTTTATTTTGTTTTTATTCCATTATTAAATTGGTGTTTCATAAAACACAAGCCAAACATACTAATCTAATATAAGATAAACTATCTTTAGTGTTGCGTGACATGGAAAATATAAAAAAGGTTAAATTAATTAAAAAATAATAATTCCCAAAATCTCAGGGTGTTACAAAACAGACTTTGGTATTAAACTCCACATTCTATAAATATATATTTGGAATAAACTATAAACTATAAACTATGATTTTTGAATCAACATAACACAGAATGATCCTCACATCGATCTAGTCATCTATAGGATTTAAAATTTGATTTATTTTGATATTTATACTATGATTACACCAAAATAAATATCTTAGTAAAATTATTCAAATACCATTTCAAAAGATAAAGAACATAAAATAAGTTTTTTCTAATTTCTCAGTGAAGTTATGAATTTTTTTAGTTTTTGAAATTAAAATTTAAAATATGTTGTGTATTTTGAAATCATGGTTTATTTGGTGACTTGTTTTTATTTTTATAACATAAATTAATTTTTAGACACTTATTTATTATAATTTAAATGGATATATCTATATTATAATTTTATTTTTGATATAAATATATTGTTCTATTGTAGATTATATTTTTTATCTACTTCTTCTATGTGTTCTTCAAAACTTTTACTTCATTATTTTATTCTTGAAAGAATAAAATCTTATAGTTATAATTTATCTATAAAATCTCTATATATAGTTATATATTCTTCATTAATACTACTATTTTAATATTTACATATATTTCTAAGAAGTTATATTCATGTATTAGCAATAATATATGCATCTGAATGCTTTTGTAGAGTTTTTCACTATTAAAATAGAATCTCTTATTTGTTTTAGAATACTCTAGTGTTCAGTTTTTTCTGTAATATTGTTAGTATGGTTAAAATAATTAGTAAAATTTGTTCTAAATGTTTAATTTTCATTCATTCAACTATCTAGATCTCTTATAAAATGATCTACGAGTGAAAACACCAAGCTCTCAAAGAGAGTGTTAGTGGAATGGACTAGGGTATCTTTGTTCCTTGAGCCTATATAAAAATTATTATTCCATTTTATTTTATTTTTTCATGCATACTGTTTTTAAATAAATTTGTATATATTCATTTTTTATGTTCAAAATGGATCACTCTTAAAATTTTCAAGTGTTTTAAAATGACACAATCCCCTCCTGTGTCTTTTCCATCGTTTAGGGGATAATAATTATTAGAGTAGAAATCTATTGAATATTTATTTATCTCTAAAAATATTGAGATAAATATCTTGATTAGTATTAATTTTGATGGTTGGTATTAAATAAGGAATGTCTATGATCAGGGATCCATATTTTAATGGTGAAAATTATGGATCCTAGAAATCTCAAATAGTAATATATTTAAAAATTTATTGGTCTAAAAGTTTATTTGAAGGATATCAAGACATATAAAATCCCTAAATATGACCCAAAAAATGGGATTATACTATGGTACCTAAATATGATTTGAATTTAATATCCGTGAATACAATTATTTATGGAATTGGACCATATTAATTCAATATTGACAATTTATATGCTACTGATTTTAAAATGAGACAAACAGTTGTTGTTTTCTATGAAGGAACTGATAATGGAAGATAGTTGATATATAATAATAATGATTTAAAATATAATACTATTCTAATGTATGAGGGTGAAATTATTAATAATATTAATGTAATATTTATTGGGATAGTTAATGGTGTTGTTTCTCTTGGAGAACATGTTCCTAAACCTAATCAATATTTAAAGGTTCTCATAGTTTTTCTTGTTAAATAGAAAAGAATTTCATATTCAATTAGGCAGTAAACTCCATTTAAATATTTTAGTAATAAGGAATTTATTAGTAACTTAATGATGTATGAAGATATGATGAAGTAAAAAGCTGAGGATCATAAAATTCTCCAGTAAACAATTATAGCTCCCAAAGTTTCTATTCATAAAGGAGAAAGTTATTCAAAGTAAGATGTAATATTCTATAATGGGCAGTCAATATATTCAAATTCAAGGGAGGAATTTTCTCATTTTTTCTATAATATTAAGCATGCTATATAGGAGGATGAAATGTTTTAATAAATAATTAAATGAATAAAATAAAAGTTATCGTAGATTTAAGTAAATTATTTATTATGAATGAAAATAACTGAGACATAGAGAACATGATTTCCCTTATCTTAAAAAAGAACAAAAAATGAGAATAAGGAGAGTAGGCTTCATATCAAAGTTTATTATCAATGAAAAGGTAAAGAATCCATGAAGGCCACCTAGATTGTGGCCAAAGACTCAATAAATTAATGGAGATGTGAATATAAACAACGGTAATCAAATTATAAAGAAAATATTTGATTTATTGATCAAGAATAATAAGTATAATACTATTATTCTTTTATTTGTTATTTTGATTATGAAAACTAATCAAATGAAAAATTAATTTAAAATTTTTATGTGTTTAATGAAAAATATGAAACCTTGAGGAAAATCATATCTCTACCAAAAAAACTCATAATATATTCTTAAAAGAAAAATATACTATGTAAAATAGGTTTTATCATTAAAAACACTAAATAAATCTTCTTCAATCTTTATTGATCATGATAGTATAATTAGAGATCTACTTGATAAAGTAAAATCCTTAAAATGTGTTTCCAATGAGTTTACCAAGGGGGTATTTAAATAAAATACATGGAAAGAATAAGATTAAGAAATAAAAATATTGAATTGAAAGTAATAGAGATAAACCGAAACTGTAAAGTAATTATTTTGTTCTAAGATCAAAGAATCATAGCATCTCTAAAGTTATATGATTTCATTACGGTATTAAAAGTCACTATGAAAATAATTATATCTTAATGAATTCTCAAATTAGTATTATAAAGAAATAATATATTTCTATAGACTTATCTATATTTAAATTATGATTTTATGGTAAATTAAAATAGATCTGGTTTCCCAGATCGTTGTTTACTAACACTGTGGGGCATAAAAGCATTTGGGTACCAAAATTTTTTGGTTTTATATTTTTATATATATAAACCCATAGGGATAAAAAAAATTGTATGGTATATGGATAGTGGATATTTAAGACATATGATTGGACACTTATGTAAATTTCTTTCACTATTTTAAGTTGATGGATTCTTTGTAAACTTTCTTGATAATGATAAAGGGAAGATCATTGGAGTTGTGTCAGTTGTAGATCCATGTTTATTCTGATAAAAAAATCTCTATATCCAATGGTTGAAGTGTAATATGATAAGTATTTATAAACTCTATAATAGAGGTTTTACTATTGTCTTCTAAAATAATTCATGTTTAATTTTTAAAAATATATTGCTTAAGTTTAGAGAACCTAGAGTAGAAAATGTTTACACTTTGGACTTTAGTTACCTATGTGAAAAAATGTGAACTATTTAAATGCTTAAGTAAGTAAATACTAGATATGGAACAAAAGGATTAGTAATTGAAATATATTTTCCTTATCTAAATTGTCTAAGAATCTATTAGCCTCTAATATATCTTATATCATGTTTTTTGAGAAATGACTTAGTGGTGCATATCAAATAGGCAATCAACACAAGTCATCTTTCAAATAAATCAACGACGTTACGATATCAAAACCTTTATAAATTATCCATACTGATTTTTTATACCTTATAAAATAAAAATATTAGTTGTAGGATTCTTTTTTTGTTAGATTATGACTTTTCAAGATTTACGTGGGTTTAATTTTTGAAATATAAAATTCAATCTTTATCATTTTTTTGAGTTTTTGTAATTTGGATAAAAATGAAAAATATTTAAAACAAGTTTCATTAAAAATTGTTTATAGTGGATAATTTTAAAATTTATAATTTAATTATTTTTGTTCAAATATAGGTTTTAAACATACATTTTCTACTCCATGTACACCTCAAAAAAATACAATTATTGATATAATAAATAGAAATATTCAGAATTGGATATAAGTATGTTAAATGAGTATAGTTTTCCTACTTATTTCTATGTACAAACTTTTAATATGGAATTATATATTATCAATATAATTTTAATTATAAATCTTCTCAATATGGTACCTTATGAGTTATGAAATAATAGAAAACCTAAAGTTCGATGCATTAATTATTTCAAATGCAAGGTGTATATTCTAGATACTAAGGAAAGCCTTGGTAAGTTTGGTCCCAAATCTAGTGAAGGAATATTTTTTAATGAACCCCTACATCAAAAGATAATGCAATTAAGTAATAGTGATAATGACCCCCGAGTCCCACCTCTAGTAGGTGTCGAGTTGGTGACTATCACAAAGGGTATAAAAATCTCATAAATGGGAAGAATTACCCTCTATAATAAAAATAGTATCGAGAGATATGTTTAATCAACTTCAATAAACTCCATGAAATATATAAGAAATCTAAAATCCATCCAAAAATGAATGTTTAAATAAAAATAATATAGATAATAATTCTCCAAAGTAAGTACCCAAAATAAAAACTAGAGGAGAGAAACAGCAACGATCTGAAGGGCTGAGATAGTAATGTCCAGTACAGTCCATGAAGTCCTCCTATAAACTCAAAAATAGTTATATATATATAGGGTGAGAATATAGGTATACTCAGTAGGAAAACCAAATTCACTCATGCACATGTAAAAAGTTCATACTAATGCACCAGCGAGAAAATAGAAAAATCAATAGTACCTATACTAGTTTTCTAACCGAAACCACAAACTCACCAGGTCTCACTCAAAAAATAATGAATCCATGTATAATAATATAATATGAAACATATCGATGATAGGGTACCCCACACCTCTTTCCCAATAATTTTCTACACACACACCCCAACATCGTATGTCTTGGTGCTCCCACATTTTCTGAATAACATCACATCCTAATCACAGACATCTGTTTTACCTCATCACATCACATATCATAACCATTATAGTAGGGTATCGTTAACATGAAGTACATTGTTGGACTCCTCATGTGTTAATAATGTTTTATTGATCACAAATCCTATATATCCTATAAATCCTATTTAATCTGTCTCAAATCATGTGTACAGATAGTTGGTTTCTTTATGTCTTAAATAATTATAGTAAACTATATTTAATTTGTTTTATAATAAAAAAAATTATGAATGATTATGTTTATTTCATTCTCTGGATATCACTGTTTAAGTTCGTATACAGATATTTGGCAAAGTCTAAGAAACTGTGACTCTACCACCAGTCATGTTTTTCTAGAAAAGGACCTAGACAGTGTAAACTAGACACTGTGACTAGACACTATAACCCAGACACCGTAACCAAAAACTGTGACCCAGACACTATGAACCGGAAACTGTGACCCAAACACCAAGAACTAGACACCGTGACCAGACACCGTAAACGAGACAACGTGACTAGAAACCATGACCTAGACACCGTGAACTAGACACCGTGACTAGAAATTATGACCCAGACATCGTGACCCAGTCATTGTAACCTAGACACTATGACCAGACACCGTGAATCGGATATCATGACTAGACACTATGATCCTAACACCACATTTGTGATATTGGTTCCTGATCTCTATACAACTATGCAATCATAATTGTCTTATCACTCAAAGACAAATAAAGAGACACTGTTTCATGGAGACACCGCTTCTATGTGACATCATTTCCAGAAAGACTGTGACCCCATTCTTTAATCTGTTTTGATGTTTCTCAATTTAATTATAACGTTCATATTTGAGTCTTTGAAATGTACTAACAAAATTAATGTTTCTTTGTAGACATGTAACCTGATAGTACGAGGTAAGAGGTGCATAATAAATGCATCATGCCGGATCCAACACATGCACTCTAAGAATAAAAATAATAGTTTGTCCAAAAATGAAAGAGATAAAATATAAACAAGTGTGTGCACAATAACAAAGAATAAAGCGCATTCATGAAAGAAGAACTAAAACATGCGACTCGGCACTTATGAAGAACACAAAAAGCAAACTCGAATCCTAGAGTAAAGAACATTTTCGCACTATCAACTCCCCGATGAACACGAGCCATATCTAGCTGACTTGCGATACTCTGTTTTTTACAAGAGGACTCAATTCCTACATCTTCTTCATCCAAGAACTCCAGAGCTACATAGAATAACACTCAGAGTGCTTCTAACCTTATCTCATCATCTTTTATCTATAGTGTATAGTTTTTAGCTTTTGAGTAGTGTGTGTGTGTGCGTATATAAAAACACACATTTCATCCTGTATTAAATTGAAGTAAATAATATATCCTTACTCATACATCTTTTTACACTTGTGTATTCTCATGGATAAGTGTGGAAGAGGTCTATGTGTGACCTGACAGTTCATGCCCACGAAGAACTGTAGAAGAGGTCATGTGACTTGAACAGTCCTATGTATTGTTGTTTACCTCGATCCAAAGTGTGGATCAAGTTTACTAATATAAATTACTTGGTGTCATTTGATCACCAAGTGGAGTGTATTAGGTCTTAACTTGAGACTGAACCACTTTTTTTATATTCGCTGTTTTGTTTAATTTAGATTTCTCTGTTTTACTGTATATTTAAGAAATCACTAAATTTACATTAATATTTAATCTTGGAAAGAAGTTATAATTTTTTTTCATTAATAAAATGTCTTTGAAAGTAATGTTAATAATAGATATTAAGATTACCAATAATTAATCAATATTCTGAAAAGTTATTTAAACACTCAAACTTTCATAACTTTATTGCTTTGATTAACTGGGTTGTATTTGTTTTCAGTGGGGGAGCTTTTAAAAATTGCTTTCAATCAAAAAAATTTAATAGATACTCAATTCACCCCCTCTTTAGTACTCTACTCTTCCCAACATTTGGTATCTAAGGTGGTTTTTATTCTTATTAAGACTTTGTTTTTAACCCTATTAAACTGTGATTTTTGTTATACTTTAAAGATCTATAAATTTATATTAATTCTAAATTTCTAGTTCTTTAAAAGTAATTATTTATCATGGATAATAGATTGGAAGGTGATTATAGAAATAGACCACCATTCTTTTATGGAACCAATTATTCCCAAAGGAAAATTAAAATGAAAATTCATTTAAGAAAATGAGTTTTGAAATTTGGTATTCAATTATAGATGAGTATAATATTCCTACTACTGATAGAATCACTTGGGATGACCCTAACAAGACTGCATACAATAACAATTTCAAATCCATGAATGATTTATATTTCTCTTTAGGAGATAAGGAAATTAATAGAATTTCTACATGTAAAAATACCTATGAAATTTGGGATACTTTGTCTGTTTCACATGGAGGAACTTCTAGTGTGAAATAAATGAGACATAATACTTATAATATTAAATATGATAACTTTAAAATGAAACCTGATGAGCCTATTTCTAACATGTATCTCTGGTTCAATGAAATTATCAACACAATGGTTTCTCTTGGAAGAGAAGTTACTGTCGAAGAATAGATCATGAGGATTCCCATATGCCTACCCAGTAGATAGAGAGGAACCTCTATCTCTATTTTAGAATCATGCAACATCAGCATGTTACCTATAAAATAACTCATTTGGAAACTGATAATGTAGGAATATGAGCTAAATTCAATAAGTAAGAGGAGTAAGAACCCAAAATAAAATCAGTTTCATGTAATACCACCACCTCTAAATACAAAGAGAAATGAAAATTGGAAGTCTCTATAGAAAGTTCCAGCAGTGAACAATCATCACCTGATAGTGATGAGGAGATAGATCAATTATCCAGAATGTTTAATATATTTTACAAGAAGAAGAACTTTTTCAGAAATCCTGACTTCAAGAGAATATATGATTAGAAAGGATGTTGGAAGAAAGACTGGAAAAGAAGTTACAAGTCAGATGTTATAGTCTTTTATGAATTTAAGTGAAAGGGACATATAAAGTATGATTTCCCCAATATCAAGTACAAAAAGAAATATGAGTACAAAGATAGAATGTATAAAAAGGAAATGAAAGTAATACGGATTGATTCTGAGGAAATTTCAAGTGACTTAGAATCTTCACATGATGAACAAGCTAACAAAACCAATATGTGTTTTATGAAAAACACATTAGAGGAAACACTAGAATCTCCTCTACACAATTTATCTTATTCTAGAGATGATATTGACTCTGAAAATATTTCTAATGATGAAATGTTTGAGTACTATAACATTCTTGAAGAGACATGCAATGAACTAAAAGATAAATACAAGTCTTTAAAGAAATATCATGCTCTTACCTCAACTGTTAAAACTGAACTTAGTGTATAAAGGGATAAAAATTCTCAATTACTCAAAGAAAACAGTGAACTAAAACTATCTAATGAGAAATTGAAAAAGGATATTGAAAGGTTTACTAATGGTAAAGATACCTTGGTACAAATTCTAGGTAAACAGATTTTTCGTAAATATACTACAGGCATTGGATATCAACCTGGTAAAAGAAATTTTGGAAGAACAAATTTTGTTTCTAAATCTAGGACATATTGCTTTACTCCAAGTTCTAGAAAACATTTAGCTAGTTCAAATTATGATACACTCTCTACTGTTTCAATATTTTCTAGACCAAATAGAGTTTATTTTTCAAGTACTTTAAATAATGCTTATAGGAAACCTATGAGGAATATATTGGTTCCAAAAGCACTAGTTATTAATATAACTAGACCCAAACAAGTATGGGTACCAAAATCTATTTTTATTTGACCATTTTTTAGGAAAGTTTCTTAAAGAGCTCTGGAATAATATTATGGTACTTGGAAAGTGGGTGTTCGAGACACATAACAGGAGACTATTCATGCTTCACGAATTTAACAAAAATCGATGGTGGACATGTCACGTTTGGTGACAATGCCAAAGCAAAGATTATTGGCCTTGTCCAAATCGGTAACTCTAACTCAGTTTTGACTTCCAAATTACTTTTTGTTAAAGGATTGAAATATAATCTTCTTAATATTTCACAACTATGTGATGATGGATTTCAAGTTACATTTGAAGATGATGCTTGCAATGTTTTTAATTCTAAAAATGAATTAGTTTTTTCTTCGTTAAGAAATGAAAATGATTACTATGTTAACATAGATTCTTTAGTTTCTCAAAATTATTCATGTTTATGTGTATTTAATAAGGATTCTTGGATTTGGTATCGGAGACTAGGATACTGTAATATTCAATCTCTTAGAAAGTTAACTAGAAAAAACATAGTTAAAGATCTACCAAAACTTGAGTTTCCAAATGATAAAGTGTGTAATCATTGTCAACAGTGAAAGAAACACAAAATTCCTTTCAAACCCAAGAAAGAAGTGTCAACTTCTCAACCTCTGAAACTGGTTTACATAGATTTGTTTAGACCATCTAGAGTTTCTAGTTTAAATGGGAAGCATTATTTTTATATTCTTGTAGATTGAATTTTCTAGATATACTTGGACTTTATTTTTGGCTCACAAAAGTTAATCCAACTCTAATTTTACTAAATATGCCAAAACTGTAGAAAATCATAGTGGACTTTGAATTAAATCCTTAAGAAGTGATCATGGTTGTGAGTTTGAAAATCAAGATTTTGAATCAATTTTCTTACAAAATGGATATAGTTATAATTTCCATTTCCCTAGAACACCTCAATAGAATGGAAGTATGGAAAGAAGAAATAGAACCTTGTAAGAGATTTCTAGAACCATGCTTAGTGAATATGACATACCTGCTTATTTTTAGTCTGAAGCTATAAATACAGTATGCTATATTATCAATAGAGTTTTGATTATACCTATTCATAAAAGAACTCCATATGAGTTATGGAACAATAGAAAATCCAAACTAAGCTACATAAATGTTTTTGGTTGCAAAGTATATATCCTTAATACTAAGGAAATTATTGACAAATTTTCATCAAAGAGTGATGAATGAAAATTTTTAGGATATTCAATCTCTAGTAAATCCTATAGAGTGTTAAATAAAATAACTAAATGTGTGGAAGAATCTGACCATGTAAAATTTGATGAAAGAGATCCACATGAGCCTAAGACCACTCTAGAGAACCTGGAGGATGATGTATCAAATCTAGACAATAATTTAAAATACTCAAACCATCCTGTGATGGAATCTATGAAAATATTCAGTTCTAAGAATTCTTTACATTCAAGTCACAATGGACCTGACCCTCTTGAAGAACCTGAAATCACTAGTTCTTCTTTTTCTAGAGCTGTTAGAACTCTTAAGAACCATCTTTTAGATGTTGTTGCTGGAAACATAGATAAAGGAACTCAAACTAGAGCTTCTATAAGAAATCAAGTTAAACATCAAGTCTTCTTGTCACAACATGAACCTCGAAACATTAACGATGCTATCAATGATGAATTTTGGGTGATGGATATGCAATAAAAACTTAATTAGTTTGAAAGGAATAAAGTTTGGAAACTTATTGACAAAACCAAAGACACTTTTACCATAGGAACTAAATAGGTGTTTATAAATAAAGTATATGAAGCTGGTAACATAGTTAGAAAGAAGTCCAGATTGGTTGCACAAGTCTATAGTCAAGAAGAAGGAATTGACTATGAAGAAACATTTTCAGAAGTAGCTATACTTGAAGCCATCAGAATTTTTCTTGCCTATGCTACACATCTGAATTTCAAACTATATCAAATAGATGTTAAAAGTGAATTCCTAAATGGGTATATAGCTGATGATGTCTTTGTTGAGAAAACCCCTATTTTTACAAATCCTCATTTTCCATATCATATTTTTAAATTATCAAAAGATTTATATGGTTTAAAACAAGATCCAAGATCCTAGTATGATAGATTAAGTACTTTTCTTATTTTAAAAGTTTTTACAAAAGGAATAGATGATCCTACCCTTTTTATAAAACGAATTTCTAATAATATTTTATTAGTTCAAATTTATGTAGATGGAATTATCTTTGGATCTTCAAGGAATTATTTATTTATTTAATTTTCCAAAAATATTCAAAACCAATTTGAAATGAGTTTAATGGGTGAACTAAAAATCTTTCTTTGATTACAAATATTTCAAAACAATGATGGTATTTTTTTAAACCAAAGAAAATATACTAAATATCTTCTAAAAAGTTTTGGTTTGGATAACACTAAAAGTAGTGACATTCCAATGAGTACTACATGTAAGTTGGATCTTGATGAAGATGGATAATCTATTGATCAAACCACTTATAGAGGAATGATTGGAAGTCTGGTCTACCTAACTGCTAGAAGATGTGGAATTATGTTTAGTGTATATATGTGTTCTCATTTTCAAGCAAACCCTAAGGAATATCATCTAAATTCTGTTAATAGAATTTTCAAATACCTCAAGTATACACCCAATCTAGGACTGTTCTATCCTAGGGGACAATCTTTTGAGTTAGTTCCTTATTCTGATGCTGAATTAAGTGGTTGTAATTTAGATAGAAAAAGAACCTCTGGAACATGTCACTTATTAGGCATGTCGCTGGAATCATGGTGTAGTAAGAAACAAAATTCTTTTGCATTATCTACTACAGAATATGAATACATAGCTGCTGGTAGTTGTTGTGCACAAATTTTTTGGATGAAACACACATTACTAGATTATGGATATCAATTAAGACATGTACCTATAAATTGTGACAATACAAGTGCTATTAACATCTAAAAAAATATTGTTTAACGCTCTAGGACAAAACATATTGATTTGAGACATAACTTTTTGAGAGATCATTATCAAAAATGTGAAATTACTTTGGAATTCATTGGAACTGAATATCAACTCACTGATATATTCACCAAACCATTAAGTTCTGGAAGAATAGATTACATCATACATAAATTGGGAATCATAAATCTTATGTAGTAAGTGTATTGTTTCAAATCTTTCAGTTTCAAAGTTTACAGTTTCACAAGTCACTATCTAACAGTTCAATAGTTTTAATTTCTTCAGAATTGTTGTTTCATGTTTACGGTCTCATAGTTACTATTTCTTAGTTACTATCTTGCACTTACTGTCTCAAACAATATAGTCTCATAGTTTAGATATCATACAGTAAACAACACACCGTGAAAACCAGTTACGGTCTCACCATGAAATCCAGTTCCGATCTCACTGTGAAAATTGGTTACGGTCTCACCACAAACATGATTTATTATTTTATTTAAATATTATAACATATATCATGGTAATTAATTATTTTACATTTTTATATTCCTGTGCTTTTGATCTCTCAATGCTTGATATACCTAAATGGTAAAAACAAAAGAAGTTTCACTTCTTTCTTCACCTGAGCACTCTTCTCTCAAACCGTAATCCCTCTCTCAACCATTTGGATCGCTCTCTCTCTCGAACCTTTGTTGAATGACCAGAATGAAAATTTCTTCCTCATCAACCCCTGAGAAGCTCATTTCAAATAAGAAGATGAAAATAGCACTAAAGTTAGAACCTGAAGGTCCTTTAAATCAGAACCTGGTGAACATAGTAGTCATCCATGAAAAGGAAATGTGTATTGAGTGGTTTCTATCATGTAAGTCTCTAGTATTAAAAGTACATAGGAAGAAAGGATCACTGGATTTGTTCACAAAGGAGGATAGACTGATTTACCTAAAATTAGTTGCACAATTCTATCAGTATATTCAATTCTCTTTTTATGCAGTAGATGACTTTGTTGTGAGAAGTTGGATCAAAGGATAGAGATGCATGATTTCTTCAAGGTTATGGGATTCATGTATAAGGATTATTCATGACATTATTTTTGAGGACTACTAGAGAGTTCCTCCTCCTCCAAGTGATTTATTTGTTTTGGAAGAAGCATTGGGAAGCTTAACTGGAAATGAAACAAAGCAAAGAGCTATAGCTGTTGAGCTAGATGGTGAAACTGGACTTCCATTTAAATTTTTTTAGAATTTGACTATCCCTAGAAAAGGTGATTTTTCTACACTCAAGTATCAAAATATATTTTTGATACATCTCATGAAGAATGGACATAAAATCAACCTATGAAAATATGTTATACTCTATATGTGTGAATTGATCAAGACAACCTCCAAGTCAACCTCCCTATTCAATTCAATGTTTCTCTCCGCTATACTTCATGTCAAAGGGTTGGTTGGACTAGATGAAGTAGCGATTAAGGACAATGAATTTTTTATTTAAAAAGTAATAGTAAAGAGGATGAGAATCAGTTGGAATCCCTGGATAAAAGCATCGGTGGAAGATAATGAGAGGATCTATGAAAAGTTCAATCCAATTGAGCACTCCTCAAGACCTAAAGACATTTTTGATCCTAGTTTGGAAGAAAATGAGATTTTTGGGTATTATAATGAGGAAGTGGAAGATGTTGTTTAACTTACAGGGAAAACTGTCCTGGATGAGAAAAATAGTGAACCTATTCTCCAATACATAATTGATAAGGAAGTGCATGTTCCAGAAAAAGTTTCTAATCTGGAAGAAATACCTACTTCTAAAGAAAAAAAAAATTCTTGAAAGAGAAAAGGATGTTGTAAAATTACATATAGAAGAAGAGCATTCTCTTGTGACATAATCTTATTATGAGGAACATGTGGAGGAACAAGTTATTCCTGAAATTATTCTATTTTCTGAAGAGAGAATGGATCAATCCTTTCATTTATCTATAACCGAAATGGGTGAGGATATCAGGGATGAGATCTTGGAAGTAGATTGGGGATCTAAATCTATTATTTCTAAGAAAGATACACTTATTACGGGGGATAAGCACCCAAATCTAGAACCTATTGAAGTCCCTCGTCAAATTGATCCAATATCAATGTATACATGGTATAAATTATCTAGTTATTTTGATGTGAATAATTCCCAAGAAGTCTCAGTTAAAGGTATTGACCTCTCAACATTATTTCAATTGAAAGCGGTCTCTGATCTTGTCTCTACAAAGGAACCTAAGCCTGTCTCAGCCCATATTCTCAAACATTCACAAGAACCCTATACCTTGGTAAGTAAGGATGGTTTGAAAGGTTTTGTAGCTACCCTCTTGGTTGGAGTTGAAAAACTCCTGAATACCTAACTGGATCCTATGAAAAATTTGAGTTAAAAAGATGCTACCTTGTTGTTGGAAAAAGTCATATGGAAGATTCAGACCAAGATGCTTCATGATATTCAAGATACCAAAATTGAGAACAAATATTTAATTGATGAAGTGATGTATCTTCGAGGTATAGTTGAATATATGCAGAGAGTGCTAAAATAAATACCAGGACTTATTTCTCATCTTGTTGAGGATGTTGTTAGTGAGATTCCATAGGAATTTTATTCCCTGATTGAACCTAATAAAACCTCCTTGGCTGAAAAGGTAGCTGAATGAAACATGAAAATTATTCAAGAAATATGTGATCTTGTTATTGGTCTTAATAGCTTACTGATGATTATAAGGGTTGCCTCCAGAAATTTCTAAATCAACTGAAGTCCCCTACATCAGCTGTTACATATTATAATAACTCCGGATAGTCATCTCAACCCTCTTTGGATAGTGATCTACTTATAACAGTTGCTAAGGAAGAACATCAGTCTGTACTCAGTGGATTACATAAAGAGTCTCTATCTGAAGTTGTCAAGAATAGTGACAGAGTTCTTGATTTGGTGAGAATTCATTCCAAAATTTAAAATGATTCTCAATAAGAGATTACTAAAAAGGTGTAATTCTACTTCAATAGGATCTTCTCAAATCATGAAATTACCAACCTTTTCAAGTACCTAGTGCAGAATTTGAGAATACCTTCTGTTACTCAAGCTTTTAGAACTCAAGTCCAAAAGCTCAAAGATTTCACTCCTTTGTTAGAAATGTTTATGGAGAACAAATATGACTTTGAGAAAGCCATGAAGTATGGTGGAGAGATTATTACTGACTTCATCAAGATTTTTTGGCCTTATCTTTATGTAAAGATTACTGTTATTGTGGCTCCTGAAACTGCACCCTTGAGACCTGGTTTGCCTACCTTCTCATTCTCTGCCCTTGGCTCAACCTCTATGTATGTCTCTCAGGATCTTAGTCAGGTCAGACCTGTTATCCTTGATCAACAGTTGCCTCGGTCTTTCAATTCACCTGCCTTCACCCCTTCTATTTTTGAAGGACTTATTTTACCCTCTTTGCCTGTTAGATCCCTTCCTTCTTCATATTCTACTGATGCTACTGGCAAAGGAAAATAGAAGATATCCAGTGATGAAGAAAAGTGACTACTATGTTTTGATAGGGATCTTGTTGAATTTGTTTTCATGCATGCTATTTTTAATGCCACTTATTTATCCATTTATTACATTGTGAACTCTTATTGTCCATTTCTTATTTATTCTTTTTAATAATCTCAAAAGGGGGAGAGCTAGGCACACTAAGAGATGTGCTATGCACACTAAGGGAGAGACAGATTCCCAATGATTAGATATCTCACTCATATGATTTGTGATCATCAAAACAGGGGATATTATTGGACTCCTCATGTGTTAATCATGTTTTAATGATCACAAATCCTATATATCCTAAAAATCCTATTTAATCTATCTCAAATCATGTGTACAGATGTTTGGTTTTTTTACGTATTAAATAATTATTGTAAACTATATTTAATTTGTTTTATAATGAAATTAGTTTATGAATGATTAAATTTAATTCATTCTATGGATATCACTGTTTAAGTACATGTACAAATATTAGGCTAAGTCTGAGAAACTGTGAGTCTGTCACCAGTTATGTTTTTCTGGAGAAGGACCTTAACACCGTGAACCAGACATCGTGACCAGACACCATGACCTAGACACCATGACCAGAAACTGTGACCTAGACCCGGTGAACCAAACATCATGACCTAGACATCGTGAACCAGAAACCGTGACCCAACACTATGAACCAGACACCATGACCAGAGACTGTGACCCAGACACCGTGAAAAAGACACTGTGACCAGACATCATGACCTAAACACTATGACCCGGACACTGTGACCTAGACACCGTCACCAGGCACTGTGAATCAGATACCATGATCAAACATCATAATACTAACACTATATTTATGCTATCAGTTCCTGATCTCTATAAAATTGTGCCATCATAACTATCTGACTGCTCAAATACATAGAAGGAGGAACCATTTCATTGAGACATTGCTTCTATGTGACACCGTCTCCAGACAGACTGTGACACCGTTCTTTAATCTATTTTTTTGTTTCTCAATTTAATTATAACTGTCATATTTGAGTCTATTAAATGCATTGACATAATTAATGTTTCTTTATAGACATGTCACCAGACAGTACGAGGTATGAGGTGTAGAATGCATGCATCCTGGTAGCTCCAACACATGCACTCCCAGAATAGAAAAAACAGTGTGGCCAGAAACGAAATAGATGAAATATAAACAAGTGTGATCATGATAACTAAGAAGAACAAGTATTCTAGAAATAATAACCAACACATGAAACTTGAAAATTCTGAAGAACACACAAAGCATACTTGAATCCTAAAGTCAAGAACATTTTCGCACTATCAACTCCACGAAGAACACGAGCCATATCTAGCTGACTTGTGATACTATGTTTTCTACAAGAGGAATCGATTCCTACATTTGATTCATCCTAGAAGTCTAGAGCTTCATAGACTAACACTCAGAGAACTTCTAACCTTATCTCATCATCATTTCATTATTGTGTGTTGTTTTTAGATTTTGATCGGTATGTGTGTGTCTGTATAAAAACACACACTATCTCCTATATTAAACTGAAGGATACAAGAAATCCTTACTCATAAATCTTTTTACATTTGTGTATTCCCACAGATAATTGTGGAAGGGGTCCCTATGTGACCTAACAGTTCATACCCATGAAGAACTATGGAAGAGGACGTGTGACCTAGACAGTTCTGTGTACTATTGTTTACCCTGATCCAGGGTGGGGATCAAGTTTATTAATATAAACTACATGGTGGAAGGTAATCACCAAGTTTATTGGATTAGTTCTAGGCTTGAGACTAAACCACTTGATTTATATCCTTTTTGTTGTTTAATTTAGTTTTCTCTGTTTTACTCTATATTTTAGAAATCGCTAAATTTACTTTGATAGTTAATCATGTAAAGAAGTTATAATTGTTTTTATTTATTAGAATAACTTCAAATGTAATTTTAATAACTAATATTAAGATTACTGATAATTAATCAATCTTCTAAGAAGTTATTTAAATAGTTAAACTTTCATAACTGTATTACTTTTATTTTTTGGGTTGTATTTGTTTTGAGTGGGAACCTTTTAAAAATACCTTTCAATCAAAAAATTTTAATAGATAGTCAATTCACCCCCTCTTGAGTACTCTACTATAACCAAAATACATCAACATCATAACCTCCTTCTTCAATGAATGATCACCCCCAAAATCCATTACATCACATCTCACCCAAAGACACTTAATCCATAATATCTCAACACATCACATGTAGATAGAAGAAATTTTGACTTCTGGTCATCACATCATGTTCATATCACTATTTCCTGGAAGAGGGAGAAAGGATAGAGGGTAGTCATCGATCCTTCCTCCCACCAGAATGTTGGTAAAGACACCCCCTTTTTAACTATATGGGTGTCGGCACATAGTGCTTGATGATGGTGGGGTGTGTATAGAAATCACAAAACATATACAATATAAATTCATATAGAGAAATAGAACAAAAGTATTATCCTAACTGTTCACATAAAACATATAAAACATCTCACGTGATAATTCACTTGTTCTTCGAAATCTAAATGCATAACCCCTCCCAAGAAAAACAAAATCCACAAATCACTTTCCACTTTTAAAAACTCATTTTTTCAATTTTTGAATTACTTATTATCAATAAATTCCACATTAGGCTCCACTTTAATTTATGTATTCAAAAAAAATTAGCATCCAATTTCATATAATTATCATGTATGTTATTCCATTACTACTCAGGTAACTAGTGTAACCAACCATTATTGTAGCCCAGTTGTACAACCACACCACAAATACCATCGCAACCTCATTGCACAACCGCACTTCCACCACCATCAAATCCACGCTTTATAACACATCCACACCCCCCACACCCATCATGAAAAAAACCACCAATCATGCATCATAGCCTCACATAAAATCCAAAACACACAATCGTAAACACAAATATATCAAAAAACATACCACAACATTTTCCATATTAAACAAAGGGGATTCAAATTAATTCTACATCTTTATTTACGGGTGTTATCATAGAAGTCGTATATCCTAGTGAAACCAATTCATTAGCCATGTATAAGTGGTTAATCATTTATTTATGGTGGTTTCACAATAATTTTCACAACAAGGGAATCACAAAATATATGAAAACCAAAAATATAGGGGATATTGAAAGTCAGGGTAATCAGTGACAAAACAAACATAGATAATCTCAATATCAAAATCAAAACATATAAAATCATGTGAAGAATTCCCCTTCCCCTACCCATTTTATTTAAACTGGTTTATTATCTTTCTTAAGCCGAAATAAACTATATTCCCAAGAGGCAATAAGAGTTTCCCACATTAAATGATACACTGTAAGGAGAAACAAAGGAATTACTACCTAGAATAAAGGATCCTGACACTAACTTACTGCATTAGAAATAGGGTTGTGCGTATAGGTGGAAAGCTTTTTTGGGGAACTATAACTGACTATAGTAACAAGGATCCACAAATCTAGGGAAAGAAGGATTCATAACCTTCTATCTCAAGAGAATGTGATCCTGAAAGAATAAAGGAAATAATTATTTTTTGAATTATTATATCTGGAACTTCCATGATTAAATATGGTTTTAATTCTCACTTAAAGGTGGACCTCATTAAAACCATGTGTTTTAAATATTTAAAAGGACTTTTTACTTTTTAGAAACTGAATATATAATTATCCACCATTAAAACATGTTTAAAACCCCCTTAATTGAGGCATTAAACCCATTTATCATAATTAAAGATGTCAAAATGGAAAATCTATAAATTTTAAAAAAACTAGAAACGCAGTCCTGAGTTACCAAAATAAATGACCTACCATTAGAATGACTCATGTAGAGACCCGAAGATTGACATACATGGACATTAAATTAATTTTTCAGAATACTTAATACATAACAAAAAAAATACAACTCAAGGATCGTAATAGTTTAGTGTCTTTGGAAACTAGGAATATAAGCTTCTAATCATGTTGAAAGATCTTCAACAACTCCCATAACAATCTTCCCCTTTTTGTTTCCTTACCTAAAACCTTTCTTTATTTCCTGGGAAAAATAAAACATAAAAAGGGTGAGCTCAAATTCTCAGTAAGGGCAATCATAGAGAACATAAAACAATCCATAAACATTTGAAAGCAAAAACTTGAACATGAAATTTAAACATCAAAATCTTGAGAAAAGACATAAATCGTGGAAGTACGTAATGCATATATAATAATGGAACATCAACCATGATAAAATATAATGGGAATACAACATTTCATTGTGGAAACCATTCAGCACATGTTATGATTTCCATAATATCCAAGGCATTGCTGCCAAGACCATCTTAGTGGACAAAGTCCCTTTCTGAATCGAGTTCACTCCTCATTCCAGTCCTGTATTACTGAACAGGTTTTAACTTTCCGTTACAGCCATGTCAATATCATGAGATATAAATCTTTACCCAATTCATTGGAGGGAGATATAGTTCCCACCCATCTCATAATGGAATCATTCTTACTTGTGCCACAAAATAAACTTAAAACATTCATCATAACCCAAAGAATAAAATGGGTTTCATAAACATCATCCCATCATCTCATAATCTATATAAAACAAATGGAAATTTCATCATAAGAAAAGTGAAACCATGTAAATAATAGAGACATTAAACTTAAAACATACATATATGAAATAATTTCATCTTAGATGGAAAAATGGTTTTGATAAAACACTTGAAATGAATTCTTGAGGAAAATATCCTTTCTTCTTCAAAATCAATTTCTTTTCACAAAACGTCATGAAATTTTAAAATAAAGAGATTTTGTTGGATATAGTCATGAAATATTGTTGAGGAAGCTTCATGAAAATAAGGCTTTATAAAACTGTGAAAATCCTTTCATGTCGTATAAGTTAAAAAAAATTATCCTCGTACTTTTGTCGAAAAAGTCAAAAAGTACCTCGTAACGTAAACAAAAGAAAGATTCCTTCCATACGATGTGGTAAAAGTAAGAAAAGGGTAAAAATGTCTTAAACATACATGGAAGGAAAGTAAAAATTTTATGAAAACATTTTGAGATCATATGTACATGGATAATAAACATAAACCCTAATAAATACTTACGAGTAAACAATCTCGGATAAGAATGAGATTGGAATAATTATCCCTTACCTTAGGTCCGATATGATTCGTATGTATCCAAACCTCCTGTATAATGATTTAAATAATGTCATTATCTTATTACAGAATCATATTCATTGTTATGATATCATATATGGTTCACTTATGACTTTATATTACCCGTTCTTTTGTAAATTCCATGTTAAAGAGCGTTTTGGGTAAAATCGTTTCATTTGTCATCCGTGTTTTGACTTGTAATTATTCATATGATTAATTAGATCATGATTACTTAATTCAAGAATATAAAACATTATTTTTATATAATATATTTTCATAATATACATATATATAATAGATTGATAAATGGAAAGAAATATATCGTTCATGGAGACGGTAGGCCGCAGGTATGCATGAACGTTGTTTTCGTTTCCTCATTGAATTGAATGGAATTAATTGGATGAAATACATATATATATATATAAATAAATCCAGTATAATTATTATGTCATATATTTCATTATTACTTATTATATATACTTTATAATCATTCATGAATGGTTAATCATTGAGAATGAATCTCATCGCATCATGGAGACGGTAGTCCGTACGTACACACGAGCGATGATATCGTTCCCGTAATTATTGAATTGAATTGGAGTGGATGATAAAATATATCAGAATCACTATGATGTTATAATAACTATGTATAGTTATTCTTTACACCATTATACCCATCCAAGTAAGGTGGTGTTGGAAAACAGATTACACCAAGGGGTGGAGACGGTATTTCGTACGTACGCACGCGCGGTGATTTCGTTTTCTATAGGATGGATAGAAGGTGAAATATGGTTGTTTAATATTTATATTAACATATTAGTATATTATTGATACTGATGTTATTACTTCATAATGAAACAACTAAAGAAGAGGGAGTAGAAGAAGAATGGAACTTGAAGAAAACGGTAGAATGTATTACCTCTTTCTCGAAGTGCCTCCTTTAAACATTCTATTAGGTCACTAGAGTTGGTCTTTTGAGAAGACCAGTACCTCTAGTAGGTTTCTAAGGAAGTGGGGAAGTGAAATGGTTATAGTTTGTTCGAGCATGAAGGCTCAAAATGGTGTGAGGAGGAGAGGGAGGAGGTGCCCTTTTATAAGGGAGGAGAGGGGCACCTTTGGAATCACCAACAATATTAGTTTAATATAAATTCAAACCCCACATAAAAACCTCAAAAAATGACTAAATTAGAATATTAGATGATATAGGGTTGTAATATCATAAACCAATAAAATTTAGACACGTTTTGATCTTATTTTAAACCTTATCATTTTGATTTATCCTTATTTAATCTATTTAAGTTTATTTGTGGTAATGAAATTCTAAATTTTAAATGGTTATACATAATCATTTATGTGTTGTTAATTTTCAATAATTGGATAATTTATGAAATTTTAGACTATGTAATGTTCAATTTATAGTTTTTAAATATTTTTGTGATTTTTAAACAATTTAATAATATGTTATTTTTATAAAATAACAATAGTGTCAATTTTGACCCTATTCATTTATTTGAATTTAAATAAAATCTAAACAGAGGATATATTCAAAATAAAATATTTAATAGATTCCTAACATGTCAAATTTGTCTAAAAAATTCGTGGAGAACATTAAATAGTTCATATAATATTTATTTTAATATTTTTAAACCATTTATTTGGTATATCTCTTAATAAAATAATTAGTACAACAATTTTGTACAATTATTTATATACTTATTTGTTGCATGAAAATTAAAAGAAAATACTTTGATGAAGATAAATATTAAAGATTTTATAATAATAATTTTACTAGAATTTATCATCTTAAAATAACAACATGTAAATTGTTACCTTTATTAATTTATGAAGGTGACAACTTTGGAATCATTTAAAATAAAATATTATAAGTGTCATAATCGCCATAATAAGGATCCAAATGGTCAAAAATTCAGCCAATGGATGATTAGGGTTTATATATACACTACTAATAAGTTTTTTGCAGATTTTTAGGCCTTTTTGTATGTATTCCCATTTCAATAAAAACTATATTATTGATTTTTCACTAAATAAATAATTTCTGCATCATTAATGTATAAGATAATAAGGTAATTAAATAACTCTTGAAAAATTATAAATAAATTACCATGATAAATAAAAAAAATTATCTTTCTAATGAATATTTATAATCGAATTTATATTCTGTATAAACTTATATTAAAAATAATTTAATTATTAAAGTTGAGTGAGACATATTTCACTTTCCTTTAAATAAAATAATCTAAAGGTCTTAATCACCTCCAAGTGGGTTCTAATGGATTCTATTTTAACCCAAATATGACTTAGGACGAAATATAATCATCCAATTGTATTAATACAAGTATTAGGATAATTTTATAATATTATATTTACCCTTAATTACCCAATTTACCTTTTACTACAGTAAATAAAATTTACCGTTGTTACTATTCATAATGACCAAAAATAAAAAGTTGCCTATTAACATAATTTGGACCCACTTATTCCAAATATGGAATCCATTTTTCCAAATTCAATACACAAAAGTTTCAGAAATCAAATTAAAATTAATCCCATTGTCGAAAGAAAATGGGTTTTTGTTTAAGACATTGCAAAAGATTGAATTGATTTAACCTACGAATTCAAGGGAAAATCAATGCTAATGACATACATTATATTAAATGGTAAAAATATATTATATTTATACCTTAAAACCATTCAATATTATAATTTAACCATATAAATTATTATGATGAAAAAAGTTGTTTTTAATCAAAATATAGCGTGTTTTTACTATTCATTAAAATATAAAAGTTATCAGAAAAATATTAAAACTTTATCCAATGTAAATTTTTATATCATGATTCAAAATAAGAAGTTTATTTTGTAAAATTTAACTTATAAACATGTCACAAACTAGATTTAATGTGGGTGCGCCATCAAAAGGCGGCAAAACATCATTTTTTGAAAAATAATTATTTTACCAGAAAAAATTATTTTGTTCTCATACCATGTTCTAGAAAATGTATAAGATGAATAATAATGTTTTAAAATTAAAAATATAGTTAATACTATTTATAACGGCTAGTTCTTGATAATATTATAACCATATATCGTTGTTTAGTGAAACCCGGTATTGCGTATAACACACGCTATCGAGGAAGGTCGCGATTGCGTGTAATGCAAGCCAAGTCAGGGTTGAGTGTAGTGCTAGAATCCTTTGTTGTTGCGTATATTGAATATATATATATATATACTCAATGTTGCTTAGAATCACTATTATCAAACAAACATGAAATTGTGTGTAACGCGATCCAAGATTAGTGTTGCGTATACCGCAAGCTAATACGGTGTTGCGTATAGCACAAGATAATCTTGGTGTATCTTACAACAGAAGATATGAATAAAATTAAAAGGAATATATCCTGTAAAATCTCATGTTGTTACATTTTACCCCCATTAAAATGAATTTCCCCCTCGAAATTCGTCGGGGTTATAAATGGTTTTCTACTTGAAATTTTCTTTAATTGAAACCCACATCGTAAAAAGGAATACAAAAACTTATCTTTAAAAACTATTGTATGAAACGTAACGGTTACCCAAATAAACTAATCACTCAGTTTCCACATAGGAGAACATAGGTGGAAATATGGATATGGAAGAGAAATATAACCATCATGTTCTGATGGAGAGTGGTAGAGAACATGGATATGAAAAAGCCAACAATCACATAGCCATAAATTTGTGATGATATAGGGTACCATCTGATTCATCGGATATAAGGGCACTAGGACAACATTTTTGGTTTTCAAGATCATTTCCCTAAAGTTGAAGAATTTGAATTAGAATAAATACTTACTTTATTTTGGTATAATCTCACCGTTGTTCATGCCTTGAACAATTTCCACTTCATCTCTTTAAGAAATGAAGTTGAATTTTTCTTTTGCGAAGTTTTAGCAGATCATGCGATAGAATGATAGGTCATTCCATCCGTCTCAAACATAAGTTAACAAAGTTTATATACATAATTCCATTTATGTTGAGATTAATCATATATGGTTCCAAAATCAACTTATACTTCATCTATCATCCTGAATAAAAAAATAAAACTAGTTTCTACTAACCAGGGACTTCCTGTAGGCCAGTGGTAGGTGATAAAGTCCAGTCGCACTTTGGTTGTGGGTTTGATTTCCACAGCATTGTCCGACACGACGGGTTGTCGCCTGTCTTGAAGGTTGTCCCTTTTTCTAAAACTACATTATAATGAAATTCCAGTAATAATATCGAAAAAAAGTCCTAGCCTTAAACAATACTATCTGATGTCTGACATAACCCTTTCCAACCTTTAGACTTATCCAAAATACATATGTCCAATCTCATAATGTACAGAAAATGATTACTGGAAATGTCACATAACAAGAACATGAATAACATCATTTTACCATACGATATATCTTGTTGTTCACATTCTAAACATGTGAATATCTTAATCATGTGTTCTGTTGAAACAAAAATTACTATAGAACCTTAGTGAAAACATGAATGCTGTTAAAAGTTAACTCTTTCCACATACCAAAATCCCAAAATTTCTATATACTCAAACCATGATATAACTTTTTCCTTTTATCAGTCATGAGCTCATTTTATTTTCTCTTTATCCCTTCATTATGTGCTTATCATCTTCTTTCCAAAAACATTTCAATCACTCTTCATGGTTACCGGTACCAAATTCTTATAGAAAACCAAAATGGACCAATACATAAATATTCCAATATTCCACGATACTATATACAACATTATTTTGGAATCCCATTACATAATAACTTAACCATTCCACCACATCGTTGTCATATTCAATATCGCCAATAGTGATCGCATGTGACTTCCCTTTGTCCTTTACCTTAAGTGGTTGCTCATATAGATCATCATTAACCCTTGGATTAGGGCATTGATTAGCATAATGCCCCATTTCATTGCACTTGAAGCATTGAAGTGTTGGTGGTGTGTTCTCTGCAGTCTTTTCTTTATCATTAGCAACACTTTTTAAATTACTTTGACACTCAGCTACTCGATGAACTTCTTTTCCACACTTAAAACATTTTCTAGTCCCTTTAAGACAATATCCACCATGATTATTTCCACACTTTGAGCATAAGGAAACATTCATCTTCTTTTCACCATTATTATGAGATTTCTCCTTGAACTCCATATTTCGTTTCTTTCCAGAACCATGAGATGGATATGTAACACCAACTTCCATTTCTACCTTGATAGAACAACGCACAATTTCTTCATAGCTACTGAAGTCTCTTATAGCTAATGACCTTCTAATACTTGGTTTTAATCCATTGAAGAATCGATCAACTTTACTTTCAGGTTGGATGATAAAGCCAGATGCATGCCTTGCAAGCCTTGTAAAATTCACTTCGTATATACCAACAGATTCATCATCCTTTTTCTTTAGTTCAAGAAACTCCTTCTCCATCTTTGTTTGAAGAATACGAGGTATGTAATTATTGAAAAATAAGTTCTTGAACTCGTCTTATTCCATGGACTCAATTTCATATCTTGGCCTCATATTCTTGATAAGATTCCACCATTGATCAGCTTCACCTTCCAAACGATATACTTCTAAGATGAATTTACCATGTTCAGAACATTGAAGAATTGAAAATATCTTTTTAGTGGTACTGATCCATTGTTCAGCAACAAGTGGATCAGAAGACCCACTGAAAGAAGGTGGACGTTTCCTCATGAAGTACTCAATAGAATATTGTTCTCTTCTCTGCTCATTTGGAAGTTCAAAATGATTCATATCTTGTGTAAGTATAGCAATCATATTTTGAACTCCATCTCCCATAACATTGGTTTGTTCAGGAGGACAATGATTGCATTGTCCATTACATTGATCAACATGGTTTCTTCGGGTTCCAGCCATCGTCTAAAACCCAAAAATAATAGTGTGAGAGGAAAATACCATGCTAGTGAAAACAACACAATAAAGGGGGAGTACCTTCAATATCTAACATCTTAGGTTTAATTATAAGATCATTACCATAATTCTAGGATTATAACCTATAATTATACTTAACCTTATGGACATCCCTAGACATACCATAGAAATATCTCTAGGGATCTCACTAAAGTTCTCACATCCTAGTTTCCAAAGGTTGACTAAACCTTTCCTCTGATACCAATTGTAGAGACCTAAAGCTTGACGTACATGGACATTACATTACTTTTTCAGAATAATTAATACATAAAAAAACAAAACTCAAGGATCGTAATAGTTTAGTGTCTTTGGAAACTTGGAATATAAACTTCTAATCATGTTGAAAGATCTTCAACAACTCCCATAACGATATTCCCATTTTTTGTTCCTTACCTATAACCTTTATTTATTTCCTGGGGAAAATAAAACATAAAATGGGTGAGCTGAAATGCTCAGTAAGGGAAAACATAGAGAACATAAAACAATCCATAAACATTTTAAAGCAAAAACTTGAACATGAAATTTAAATATCAAAATCTTGAGCCAAGACATAAATCATGGAAGTACGTAAGGAATATATCATAATGGAACATCAACCATGATATAATATAATGGGAATAAAACATGTAATTGTGGAAACCATTCAGCACATGATATGATTTCCATAGTAGCCAAGGCATTGCTGCTAAGACCATATTAGTGGACAAATTCCCTTTCTGAATCGAGTTCACTCCTCGTTCCAGTTTTGTGTTACTGAACCGGTTTAACTTACCCTTCCAGCCATGTCTATCTCATGGGATATAAATCTTTACCCAATTCATTGGAGGGAGATATAGGTCCCACCCATCTCAAAATGAAATCATTATTACTTTTTCCATAAAATAAACATAAAACATTCATCATAACCCAAAGAATAAAATGGGTTTCATAAACATCATCCCATCAACTCATAATCCGTATAAAACAAATGGACATTTCATCATAAGAAAAGTGAAAACATGTAAATCATAGAGACATTAAACTTGAAACATACACATATGAAATAATTTCCTCTTAGATGGAAAAATGGTTTTGATAAAACACTTGAAATGAATTCTTGAGTAAAATATCCTTTCTTCTTCAAAATCAATTTCTTTTCACAAAACGTCATGAAATTTTAAAAAAAAGAGATTTTTTTGGATAGAGTCATGAAATATTTTGGAGGAAGCTTCATTAAAATAAGGCTTTATAAAACCATGAAAATTATTTCATGTCGTATAAGTTAAAAAAACATTCTCCTCGTACTTTTGTCGGAAAAGTCAAAAAAGTACCTCGTAACGTAAACAAAAGAAAGATTCCTTCCATACGATGTGGTAAAAGTAAAAAAAAGGTAAAAATGTCTTAAAAATACATGGAAGTAAAGTAAACATTTTATGAAAACATTTTGAGAGCATATGGACATGGATAATAAACATAACCCTTAGTAAATACTTACGAGTAAACAATCTCAGATAAGAATGAGATTGGAATAATTATCTCTTACCTTAGGTCTGATATGCTTCGTATGTATCTGAACCACCTGTATAATAATTTAAATAATGTCATTGACTTATTACAAAATCATATTCATTGTTATGATATCATATATGGTTCACTTATGACTTTATATTACCCGTTCTTTTGTAAATTCCATGTTAAAGAGTGTTTTGGGTATAATCGTTTCATTTCTCGTTAGTGTTTTGACTTGTAATTATTCATATGATTATTTAGATAATGATTACTTAATTTCAAAATATAAAACATTATTTATATATAATATATATTCAGAATATACATATATATAATAGATCGATAAATGGAAAGAAATACATTGTTCATGGAGACGGTAGGCCGTACGTACGCATGAACGTTGTTTTCGTTTCCTCATTGAATTGAATGGAATTAATTGGATGACATACATATATATATACATAAATACAGTATCATTATTATGTCATATATTTCATGATTACTTATTATATATACTTTATAATCATTCAGGAATGGTTAGTCATTGAAAATGAATCTCATCGCGTCGTGGAGACGGTAGTCCGTATGTACGCACGAGCGATGATATTGTTCCCATAATTATTGAATTGAATTGGAGTGGATGATACAATATATCATAATCAGTATAATGTTATAATAACTATGTATAGTTTTTCTTTACACCATTATACCCATCCAAGTAAGGTGGTGTTGGAAAACCGATTACACAACGGTGTGGAGACGGTATTCCGTACGTACGCACGCGCGGTGATTTCATTTTCTATAGGATGGATAGAAGGTGAAATAGGGTTGTTTAATATTTATAATAACGTATAAGTATATTATTGATACTGATGTTATTACTTCATAATGAAACAACTAAAGAAGAGGTAGTAGAAGAAGAATAGAACTTGAAGAAAACGGTAGAAGGTATTACCTCTTTCTCGAAGTGCCTCCTTTAAACTTTCTCTTAGGGCACTAGAGTTGGTCTTTTTAGAAGACCAGTACCTCTAGTAGGTTTCTAAGGAAGTGGGGAAGGGAAATTGGTAGAGTTTGGCTGAGCTTGAAGGCTCAAATTGGTGTGAGGAGGAGAGGGAGGAGGTTCCCTTTTATAAGATAGGAGAGGGGCACCTTTGGAATCCTCAAAAATATTAGTTTAATATAAATTCAAACCCCACATAAAAACCTCCAAAAATGACTCCATTCGAATAATAGATCATATAGGGTTGTAATATCATCAACCAATAAAATTTATACATGTTTTGATCTTATTTTAAACCTTATCATTTTGATTTATCCTTATTTAATCAATTTATTTTATTTGTGGTAATAAAATTCTAAATTTTAAATGGTTATAAATAATCACTTATGTGTTGTTAATTTTTAATAATAGGATACTTTATGAAATTTTAGACTATATAAAGTTAAATTTTTAATTTTTAAATATTTTTGTGATTTTTAAACAATTTAATAATATGTTATTTTTATAAAATAACAATAGTGTCAATTTTGACACTATTCATTTATTTGAATTTAAATAAATTCTAAACAGAGGATATATTTGAACTAAAATATTTAATAGATTCTTAACATGTCAAATTTGTCTAGAAAATTCTTGGATTACATTAAATAGTTCATATAATATTTATTTTAATATTTTTAAAACCATTTATTTGGTATATCTCTTAATAAAATAATTAGTACAACAATTTTGTATAATTATTTAATATAATTATTTTTTGAATAAAAGTTAAAAATAAAATCCTTTGATGAATATAAATATAAAAGATTTTATAATAATAATTTTACTCGAATTTATCATCTTAAAATAACAACATGTAAATTGTTATGTTTATTAATTTATGAAGGTGACTACTTTGGAATCATTTAAAATAAAATATTATAAGTGTCATAATCTCCATAATAAGGATCCAAATGGTCAAAAATTCGGCTATAGGATGATTAGGGTTTATATATACACTACTTATAAGTTTTGTGCAGATTTTTGGGCCTTTTGATATGTATTACTATTTCAATAAAAACTATATTATTGATTTTTCACTAAATAAATAATTTCTGCATTTTTTAATGTATAAGATCATAAGATAATTAAATAACTCTTAAAAAATTATAAATAAATTTCCATGATAAAGAAAGACATTTTATCTTTCAAATGAGTATTTATAACCGAATTTATATTCTGTATAAACTTATATTAAAAATACTTTAATTATTAAAGTTAAGTGAGACATATTTCACTTTCCTTTAAATAAAATAAACTAAAGGTCTTAATCACCTCTAAGTGGGTTATAATGGATTCAATTTCAACCCAAATATGAATTACGATGAAATATAATCATCAAATTGTATTAAGACAAGTATTAGGATAATTTTATAATATTATATTTACCCTTAATTACCCAATTTACCTTTTACTATGGTAAATAAAATTTACCATTGTTACTATCCATATTGCCCAAAAATAAAAAGTAACCTATTAACATAATTTGGACCCACTGATTCCAAATATGGAATCCATTTTTCCAAATTCAATACACAAAACTTGCTGAAATTAAATTAAAATTAATCCCGTTGTCCAAAGAAAACGGGTTTTTGTTTAAAACATTGCAAAAGATTGAATTGATTTAAGCTATGAATTTAAGGTAAAATAAATGCTAATTACATACATTATATTAAATGGTAAAAATATATTCTATTTATACTTTAAAACAATTAAATATTATAATTTAACCATATAAATATTACAATGAAAAAAGTTGTTTTTAATCAAAATATAGCGTGTTTTTAATATTCATTAAAAAATGAAAGTTATCTGAAAAATATCAAAACTTTATCCAATGTAAATTTTTATATCCTGATTAAAAATAAGAAGTTTATTTTGTAAAATTGAACTTATAAACATGTCAAAAACTATATTTAATGTGGGTGCTCCATCAAAAGGCGACAAAACTGTATTTTTTTAAAAATACTTATTTTACCCGAAAAATTTATTTTGTTCTCATACCATGTTCTAGAAAATGTGTAAGATGAATAATAATGTTATAAAATTCAAAATTTAGTTAATACTATTCATAACGGCTAGTTCGTGATAATATTATAACCATATATCGTTGTTTAGTGAAAATCGATATTGCGTACAACACACGCTATTGAGGAAGGTCGTGACTGCGTGTAAAGCAAGCCAAGTCAGGGTTGCGTGTAGTGCAAGACTCCTTTTTTATTGTGTTTATTGAATATATATATATATATATATATATATATACTCGATGTTTCGTAGAATAACTATTATCAAACAAACATGAAATTGTGTGTAACACGATCCAAGATTAGTGTTGCGTATACCGCAAGCTAATACGGTGTTGCATATAGTGCAAGACAATCTTGGTGTATTGTACAACAGAAGATATGAATGAAATTAAAAGGAATATATCTAATAAAATCTCAGTTTGTTACAACTCGCCTCCTAAAATGACCTACCACCAGAATGACACACCTCTAGAAATGATATATCACCAAAATGACCAACCACCAGAAATGACATATCACTAGAATGAATCACTACTAGAAATGACCCATAGACAGAATGACCCACCACCAGAATGATTGACCACTAGAAATGACCTACCTCTAGAATGAACTGCCATCATAAATGACCTACTACCAGAAAGACCTACCACTAGAAATGACCTACTTCTAGAATGAATCACCACCAGAAATAACCTACCACCAGAAATGAGCTACCTCTAGAATGACCTACAACTATAAATGACTTACCACTAGAATGAATCACTATTATAAATAGCCTAAATCTAGAAATGACTCACCACAATAAATTATCTACCACTAGAATTACCTACATATAGAATGACCTATCACTAGAATGACCTACCACTAGAAATTACCTACCACTAGAATGACCTACCACTAGAAATAACATACCACTAGAATGACTCGCTACTGAAAATTACCTACCACTAGAAATGACCTACCTTTATAATTACTCATTGGCAGAATACCGCTATTAATGTCAAAAACAAAAAAGAATTCCCCTAGACACCTTAATCATTAGATTTTTTGAAAAGTAATGTCCTATAAGGTCTAGGCCATTACATCAAATGCCTATCAAAATATTCTCTCCCTCTAGAATTTGAAACCCATTTTTAAGGAAGGAGAGAAATCATTTGAACAATCGTCCCTAAAGATAGCCTTTACGGGTTTCATTATATCTAAGACATTGCCACCAACTGAACCTTACAACCCAAACTCTTACAACTATTGAAAAAAATCATACTTCCCCACACATAAGAATCAGGTAATTTCATCCTCCATGTCAAAATACTATCTTTTCTATGTGTCACTGACTTGGCTGCATGGGTATAATTACCTCATAATATAATTCGTATTGATTAAGAACAAATTATTCCCTTTTTCACATTTTGGAACTTTATCAAACATCACTTATCATACAACACATCAAGGGGAAACGACATATCTTATAAAACACCAAGGTCAAAACAGCACATCTCAAATAAAAAAACTAGGAAAAACTCAAAAAAACTATGGGTATTGGGCACACATCTACAGATCACACTATCAAGTACTCTCCTATATGACACCATGACTCCACAATAAAAAAGATAGGGGAATGTTCAATCATCATATCACCTTCTCTCGATGGTCTTTGATCTCCATTGGTTTCTCTATGAATGTAGAATCATCCTTGATGTCCAACTCTACACTTTAAATGATGTGAGAGTCATTAGAAAGATACTGATGGAGTTTATAGAAGTGGAATACATCATACATCTGGTCCATTCAAGGAAAAGTTCCAACCTTTATGCCACCTCTCCAATATTTCCCAACACTACAAAGGGTCTAACAAATAAGGAAAAGAGCTTACTCCCTTTGCAAAACCTCTTATTCCCACATCAAGGGGAAATTTTTAATAACCCATTTTCCCCTTCATAAAACTATATGGAAATACTCCTATGATTTTATAAGAATTTTTATAGTCCTTTGGTGATTTCATCCTCTCCTGAACCAACAGAACCTTCTCTATCATGCATTGTCCCACATTAGGTCCAAGATGTGTTGACTCTCTAACTTATGCCTATCATAAAGAAGAATGGAATGAATTCCCATATAAGGCCTTAAATGAGGCCATTCCAATGAATGAGTGGTAGCTATTATTATAATCAATCTCAACCAAGGGTAGGTATCGTACCCACGATCCACTAAAGTTTATGATTCATGCCCACAACTTTTCATCCGACATTTGGATAGTTCGGTCTTTATTCACATACATTTGGGGGAGGAATGCTGATTTAAGGTGTAACTAAGTGCCAAAATAATGATGCAATCCCTTCTAGACTCACAAGATAAAACTTGTGTCTTGATATGAGATGAGGGACCTTAGGACTCCATGTAGCCTCATGATATCAACCACATACATTTTTTCAAAACATCCATAGTGCCTTACTCCTCAATTGCTAAGAAGTGATATGATTTCTTCAACTAATCCAAATATACCTTGATACCATCACAACATCCATGATCTCGGGGTAACCCTATGAACAAATCCATAAATATGTCATCCCATTCCCACTCAAAGATATCCAAGGGATGCAACAAACCTCTAAGAACACAATTCTCGGCCTTTACATGCTAGAAAACTATACATCGAGCCACATACTCCACCACTACCCATTTAATCCTAGGCAACCAAAATTGTGTCTTAAATCCATGATATATCTTAGAAACATCTGGGTGTTCTGCTAAAGGTGATATATGAAACTCACAAAGGACTCCCTCATACATAGCTATAGGAATAAAAAACCTCCCCCAAAACACTGTCTAGTTCCAACCATCCTCTGAACATCCTTACAAAGAATCAATAAGTACAACACAATCACACATAACCTCTACCTCTATGTCTCCCCACTAAGACTCCTCCACCTACTGCATCAGAGAAAACTTCACCTTCATCTAAAACAAATTGCCTCTAACATCATCCATCCTTTCATCTATGTGTAGGGATGTTAACTCATCCATTTCTCTCCAATCATTAGTAGAACCCTAAAAAACATATTTCTCTCAATTTATAATAAAATCATCATCCATGAAATTACCCTTCATTAAATGTTGGAGGTCTCAAAATCGTAGTCCGGAAGACACTTCATCCACCTCTACTGTCACAGATTCAGATTAGGCTGAGAAAATACATACCTAAAACTCTTGTGATTCATAAAGAATACTAAGTGATCCCTAATGAATTATTGTCTCCATAACTTCAATGAAAACACAATTGTTTCTATCTCTAAACCATGGGTGGAATTGTTTTCATCGTGAGTGAATAACTTACAAGACCCATAAGAGATCACTTCCTTCTGCTGCATCAAGATGCAGCCCATGCCTAGATGAAATGCACCATAGAAATCCTTGAACATCATACACTCATTATGAAACTTAATCACTTGATCACTAACCAACTTCCCTTAAATGTGATATAACACTGCCTGACACTTACCATTCCATACAAAATCTTGGACCTTCCTAGTCAACGTTTTCAATGGGGATGCAACTTGATATAAATTGGGAACAAACCTCTGATAATACCCTATGAGAGAAAGGAATATATGAAACTAGTCCATGTTCTTATTCATTTCCAAATAAGAAAATTATCAATTTTTGATGGATCCACTACCACACCCTATTGAGACACCACATGAATAAAGAAATGCACCTCTCATCTCCAAAACATACACTTTGAAAAATTTCCAAAGAGTTGGTGGTGATGAAGAGCCTGCAAAAAATTATTGATATTCTTTGAATGATCTTCTTATTTCATTCAGAAAATTAGTATATCATCGATGAATACAATGAAAAAACCTATCTAGGAACTCACAAAACAGAGAGTTCATAATCCCCATGAACACGGATGATGCATTCATAGTAATAAAAGTCTTAACCACAAACTCAAAGTTCCCATAAATTATACTAAATAAAGTATTCTGGGTACCACCATCCTTTAATCTTAACTGGTGATATCCATACTACATGTCGATCTTGAAGAGCCAATTATATCCCCTCTACTAGTTGAAAAGATCATCGATACCTAGAAAAGAATATCGATTCATTATCATCACCTAGTTCAACCTTCAGTAGTCTATGCACAACCTCATAATACAATATTCCTTCTTATTGAATAACACTGGATCACCACATGGTGATACACTAGGTCAGATGTAACCCCTATATATCAGATCATCTATCTGAATCCTCAACTCCCACAACTCATAAGGCACCATCTGAAAGGGATCCATAGCAATCGGAGATACATCAGTTTGTAAGTATATCTCGAAATCAACATCATGTCAAGGGGTTAGTGTCATAACCTCCTCAACGAAAACATCTATAAACTATCTAACAATCTTGGGAGCCTTAAATGTCCCTGTTTCTACTGATTCCATAGAAAAATAATCCAACATGGAAAGAAGGGGCTCATAATGATGACTTCCCACCTAAAAACCCCTCTCACCAATGAAAACCACATTCTAAATAACTACATCTTAGAACACAACTCTACTATAGAAGTATTTGATAAAAAAATTCATAGAATACAACCAATAAATATCTAGGATGACATTTTATGGTTGCATATGAAGTAAGATAAGTTCCACACAAGACTGATGTTTCCCCATCATAAGTGCATATCCCCAGAACACATCAAATAAGACATCATGGTCTCTGACTGGATTAGTCAACATCATGGGCATGAGAAGCCTCTCTATGCCTATTCCTAGGGCATGGACTAGAGAGGGTTCAATAAAGGAGTGTGATGATACTAAATCAAAATAGTCATAAAAAAGAGTACATGATAATCTTATCATACCCTGAATGATCTCTCAACCATCTAGTTCTACCACCTTCTTTACCTAAAACTAACCATGCCTAGCTCTTCTACCTCTCTACTAATGTCCACATATATGACCATTCTTGGTTCGAGGTTCCTAAGGGAAAGGTACATCCTGAGGTTCACCTCCCATACCATATCTTCTCTCAGAGGATAATAATAAAATTTCCCTTATTGTAGTAAGAACCTCACTAGTAACTACTGGTGAGGATAGCGCTAAACATGTCCACCTCTACCAAAATTAGCTCTATAAGTGACTGGTCATTGATCCTTATGATGGATACGAACCCCATAGACAAAAGAAACTATTCTAAAGTCTCTAGAAAGATTATGGAAACTAGTAGCCCCAAATGGCTGGAAGAGAAGCTGTTGAGGTTGACTCCCAACTGGTTGAAACCACAAAATCCCTAGAACCTAAGATCAACCACTAAAAGCTATACTCCTCAGGGAACCATGATATTTCCCCTCCCATGGAAATCCTCCTCATGAGTGAATCCACTCAATCACATGTTCCTTATTTTGTACCTCCAAATACATTATAAATGTAAAAGGAGTAACAACATACTAGATCGAAGGATTGAGTCGCTTCTTTAGATTCCACACTCAGGACACCCAATATGGAAAAAAATCTAGGGAAAAGTGTATAAGATCCTAGAACTTGATCCCAAGATCCCTCACAAACATAATCCCCTACTAAAGGGAGAGTATCTATTAACTCTTCATAGATATCAAGGTTGATGAAAGGAACTCTACCTAAAACTCCTAGAATTCAACCCCCGAAACATCTTCCTCCTTCTGATCACAAAGGTACAATTTCCACCACTGATGTGAAGCTCCTCACATCTGAAAAACTAACAAGGGGACACAATACACCTTCTGGGCCTGGATCAAACTAAAATTTATCTACATATCCTCTATCCAGCCCTATTTATCCACATTAGAGATGCTTCACTAATACTTCCCTAAATATTGAAACTAAAAATCTCACAACAACCTCTGCCAGGGATTGACATTATCAATCAGATCAACCCTCCAATGATCAACATAGTTATCTATATGAAACTACACTTACTAAGACACATGTGGATGATGACTAGGATCCATAGTTGAAATAGAAACAAATATTCTGTAACCCTAGTAGCATTTAATTTTATTATGATTCATTTTAATTTACATTATTCATTTCAACCTTCCCAAAAAAATAAAATTCAAACAAGAATTCAAATAATTATGATGCTTGTACCTCTCCTAAGTCTCTACCCCACAGATAGTTCCAGATCACTTGGTTGTTCAAAAAACTCAGATTTTATGCATTGGATCACAGGGGACCCTAATATCTCATTCCTTAGTTGGTATCCCTAGCCTATGTCACAAACCAAGGTCAATTGGCACCATTTCCATACCAACCCAGGAAATACTAATTATGCCTAACTCTGAACTCTATTAAATATCTCAATGATCACTTTTGAAACCACTCTATCATGACCCCCTACTTCCAAATATGCCATAGTGAAGGAAGAGAAATAATGACCCCTGAGTCCCACCTCTAGTAGGCCTAGGGTTGGCGACTAGCATCAATTGTATGAAAATCAAATAAATGGGAGGCATTAGCCTCTATAATATAAATATGATCATGAGATAAGTTGAATCAAATGCAATCAAATCCATTAAAAAATAAGAAATCCAAAAACCATCCCTCAATACATGTGTAAATAAGACAAATACAGATAAGACGTCTCCAAAGTAAATACCCAAAATAAAAACTAGAGTTGGTACATAGCAATGGTCCAAAGTTCTGATCTATTAATGTATAGAATAGTCCATAAAGTCCTCATGGAAACCTGAAAATAGTTTTATATATGTAGGGTGAGCATACTAGTATACTCGGTAAGAAAACCAAAGTCTCTCATGCACATTGGAATAGAGAATACTAATGCACTTGTTAGAAAATAGAAAAATCAATAGCACCTATATAGGTGTTCTAACCAAAAACTCAAACTCAAAAAGCATAAATCACCAAATTATGATTCTAAGTATAATAATATAATATGAAGTATATCAATGATAGGGTCTCCCACACCACTTTCCCACTAATTTTACGCTCTCACACTCTAATGTTGTACATTCTGGTGCTCCTGCCTCTTCTGAATATCATCACATCATATCACACCCCTCCTATAGGCACTTGGGCCATCTCATCACATCATGTATAATAACCAGTGTAGTATGGTATCATGAAAATTAATGACATAAACTACATACCCTCCTTCTTACATGAATGACCCCCACCATAAGTCATAACATCACATCTCCCCTGAAGACACATGGGAAATAACACTTATCCACATCACATGTAGACAATGAATTTTCTTACTTATGTCCATCATAGCCCATGCATATCACCAATTCCTAGAAGAGGGGGTAGTGAAGAGTAGGTTTCCATCCATCCTTCTTCTCATTAGGATTTTGGAAAAAACACCCCTCATGTGACTCTGCAGGTGTCAGCTCATAGTGCTCGATGAGGGTGGGGTGTGTATGGAAATCACAATGAATTAAAAATGTATATTCATATAGAGAAATAGCACAGAAGTACCATCATAAGGGTTTATAGAAAATGTATAAAACATCTCACAGTATAATCCACCTCTACTATCAAAGCTAAATTCATAACACCTCATAAGAAAAACAAGATCTACAAAAAACTTTCCAATTTCAAACCCGCATTTTTACAATTTTGAAATTACTTATTATCCATAAATTCCACATTAAAATCCCCCTTTAATTTATGTATTCAAAATTTTTTATCTTATCATTTCATATCATTATCATGGCATTTAATTTCATTATTAATAATTCAACTAGTGTAACCAACCACCATTGTAGCCATGCTGCACTACCACACCACCACTACCATCACAGCCCCACCACAAAACCACACCACCACCACCATTATAGCCTCGTTTAATATTACATACATTTCACCCACATCCATCATGATAAAAAACACCACTTGTGCATCACAGCCTCACAACCAAACCACAACACACAATCGTAACCAAAAACATATCACAACAAATACCACAACATATTTTAGATTAGACAAAGGGTCTTTCAATCAATGCCGCTTATTTATTTAAGGGTGTTATCATAGAATCCATATATGATAGTGTAACCCATTCATTAGCATAGTATAAGTGGTTAACCAGGTATTTATGGTGGTTTCACAACAATTCACACAAAATGGGACTCACAAAATATATGATTACCACAAGAAAAGGGGATACCTAAATTCATGGTACTCGGTGATGAAACAATCCTTGATAATCTCAATATCAATATCAAAATATATAAAATCATGTGAAGTATTCCCCAACCCATTTCCATTTTATTTAAGTCAGTTGATTTTATTTGTTAATCTAGATGTAACAATCTTCCTACTAGATAACAAGAGTATCCTATCAATCATGACACACATAAAGGAGAAAGAAATGAATTCATACCTAGAATAAAAGAACCTTACACCAACTTGATGCACCAAAAATAGGGTGTGCGCGTATATGAAAAAACATCTTCTGGGGAACTCAACCCGACTATAGAAAATAAGTCTTCATGACTCCAAGGGAAGAAAGATTTGGAGCCTCCCGTATCAAGAGAATGTATGCTTGAAAGAATTAAGAAAAGAAATCTCTTTTGAAATATTAGATCTTGAACCATAGAGAATATATGTGGTTTTAATTGGACATTAATGTTGGAACTAATCAAAACCATACATTTTAAACATTTAAAAGGTATCATTAATTTTTAGAAAACTAAAGGTATAATTATCCACCATTAAAATAGTTTTAAAACTTTTAATTAAGGTATTAAACCCATTTTGCAACATAAAATTAATCAAAAATAGAAATTATGTATTTTTGGAAAAAATGGAAACATAGTTCATGAGTCACTGCTATAAATGACCTACCTCTAGAAATGACCTACCTCTAGAGTGACCTACCACCAGAATGACACACTTCTAGAAATGACCTACTGCCAGAATAAACTACTACCAGAAATAACCAAGAACCAGAATGACTAACCATCAGAAACGACCCACCACTAGAATGACCTACCGCCAAAAATGACCTACCACTAGAATGAAATATTGCCAAAAATGACCTACAACCAGGATGACCTACCACTAAAAATGACTTTCCTCCAAAATTACTTACCTCTATAAATGACCTTCCACCAGAATGACCTACTGCCAAAAATAACCTACCACCAAAATGGCCAACCACTAGAATGATATACCACCATAAATGACCTACTTCTATAATGACTCGCTATTAGAAATTACCTACTACTAAAAATGGCCCACCACCAGAAATGACCCCCTGCCAGAATGACCAACTGCTAGAATGTCCTGCTGCCATAATGACATGCAGCAAAAATTACCTACCACCAGAAATGACCTACATCCAGAATGACATACTTCCAGAAATGACCTACCTCCATAATGATCTACCACTAGAATTACATACTGATAGAATGACTCACCACCAAAAATTATCTACCGTCAGAAATAACCTACCTCTAGAATGACTAACCTATATAATTCCACCTTTTGCCTCAAAAACACCTCAAACTTCCCTCAAACACATAAATAATTATATTTTTGGAAATTTAACAGGCTCGAGAGTCTAAGTGGTTACCTATTACATGGTTATTCTACTACTTATAAATCCTATAGAGTCTTTAATAAAAATTTAAGGATAGTTAAATAATTGGTTCATGTAAAGTTTGATGAGAGTGCTACCTTTGATCACAATATAACACAAATTTATTAAACTACTGATTCTATAAATTACTTGAGACGTAATTATTCTAATTTTAAGTAAGTAAATTAGAGAATGATCATGATAAAATCCAGTTCTAAATAGATTGGAACTAGGGAACCTGAAAGTGTCTTACCAAGACAACCTAATACTTTAAATAACCATCCATCAAAGACCATTATAGTAGATCTAAATGAAATTTTTATGACTTGGAAGAATTTTGGACACTTAGTTGAGTTTTCAATATTTCTATACCAGTTTTAACCTTAGTCTATATAAGAATCCTTAAATGATGAGAGTTAGAGAATGACTATGTAAGAGGAGATAAATAAATTTAAAATAAATAATGTTTAGGAATTATTTGATATGCCATCAGAACATCCAGTAATAAGAAAAAAATGGATATTTATAAATAAGAAAGATGATGAAGGTGTAATTACTAAGAATAAATCTAGGCTACTTATTAATGGTTACAATTAAGAAGAAGGTATATTTTATTTGGAGACATTTTATCATATTTGTAGGCTTTAATCTATTAGGATCCTTTTAGATTATTCATATTATATGAATTTTAAATTATAACAGATGGATGTTATAATATTTTTTAAAATGGATATTTAATGGAGAAATTTTATGTTGAACAACATCCAAATTTTAAAAATACTAATTTTTTAAATTCTATTTTTAAATTTACTGAATCTCTTAATAGTTTTAAACAATCACTAATAAAATAGTATGAAATATTGATATCTTTTCTTTTAGAAAATAATTTTTCTATATGACTAATTTATTTTACTATTTTTAATAAAATCTTTTATTTTGATATATTATTCATAAAATTATATATATATGATGTTATTTTTGGTTTTATTAATCAAAAACATTATAATTATTTTCAAAACTTATGTAAAAAGAATTTGAAATGAGTATTATGGGAGAATTAAATTTTATTATTAGATTTCAAGTATTTCATAAGTATTTTTGAAATTTTTAAAATCAATGAAAATATATTATTGATTTGTGGAAAAAAATTACACTTAAAAACAATAAATCTTATTAAACTCTTATGTGTACAAATATAAAACATGATTTGGATGAAGTTGGTAAACTATTTGAAAATAAGTTATATAAATATATGTTTGATAGTTTATTATATATTACTGTTAATAGACTAGATAATATATTTTCTATTTTTGTATGCGTGATTTAATTTAATTATAATAGAGTCTTATTTCATGGATATTATAAGGATTTTAAGGTATTTAAAAAAGAATTGTTTCTTTACCTATGATTTATACAAAAACAAATTCTGGTTTTGATTTTAATTTCATGTTTACATAATGATTTTGGATTCTGTAGAATATATATGAAAAGTACCTTAGGTACCTATCACTTTTTAGTAAATTCCCTAGTTTCATGTTTTAGTAAAAAGTAACATTCTGTTGTTTTGTCTAATAAAGGTAAAATATATATCTTTGATAGTTTTTGGGAACAAGTTTTATTTTTTAAAAACACTCTTTAAGAATTTGGAATTAATTTTTATAATTTAATAATTTTATGTTATAGTACTAGTGCTATAAATATTTATAAAATCCTATTAATTCATTTTTTAACTTAGAAAATTGATATTCATCATCATTTTATAGGATACCATGAGCAAAAAGGTGATATCTATTTAGAATTTGTTAATACTGAATATCAACATGCTAATATTTTTACTAAACCTATTCTTATTACTAATTTTTATTTTATAAAGGGGATTTAGATTTATTTAATTTTAAATTAAGTTTATTTATATTTTTTTAATCTACTCTTAGTTATTAAAAAATTTACTCATTTTATTTTAAAGTTTTTATTTATGTTTCATTTTATTTGGGTTTTTAATTTCCCTTATTTAAATATTGTTACATATTTTAAATTTATAATTTGTTGTTTTAAGTTTAAAATACCTAATCATAACATTATAAATATCTGCATAAAAAAACTCAACTATTAGCTAAAACATTCATGAATCTCTTCTATCTCCCTCCAACCTTCAAAAAATTTCCACTTCAATCATTTTATCTCTCATTTCCTCAAACACTAAATATTTGAACCCTAAACCATAAACTCATGTCTAGATTGGATAACAAAAATAAAATATATGAAGTATGACCAAATAGTGGGAAAATAAAGAGAGTTTTATTTTCAGACCATCATGTTATATAAATAAAATTGGTGTATTTTGAATGTTTGTTTGAAATGAATCTCTTACAAAAGAAATCTTTGAGTTTTCAAGGTTTGGAGTATATTTTTTTATGATGGAAATTAATAATATTTTTTTAAAATGGGAGTCAGGAAGTTACTCAAAAATGATTATTTCATTTTTTTGATATCTTGGATGTCTTCTCTTCAAAATTGAATAATAGGGAATTATTTATCTCATATATAGACATGGATAAAATATTCCAGTTCCCTCATAAAGGGAATTTCAATTTCAGTTTTAGGTTGATTTGTGATGGTGTTTAAACATTTGAAGAAATTATGTCTTTCCTCTTTATAACTTCATAAATTATAAAAAATATGGTGAAGGGCATTAAAGCTGATCGAAAGGTTTTTGTAAAATTTATTCAAACTATTGTAGTGCCTAGGATTTATGAATAAGAGAATATATTTTTTCTTGACTTTTTAATAGTGTTTCCTATGTTAAGTGACATTAAGATGAATTTATGTCAGTATATAAAAATGTATGTGAATCATTTAAGTCATAAGGATTCAAGGATGTCCTTTTATCCTTATGGAAGGATGGTTTCTCTTCTTCTCTACAAGAGAGGTTTACTTTCTAATATCATGACATGACTATGATGTAACCATAGTAACATTTTATCTGTTGGAAATTTAATAAAGTTTGGATTTTATTGAGGGTAACCAAAGGGAAGATTATGCTAGTAGGAGAACAATTAGAGGAACCCTATGGTGTTCATGATGAGGGGAATAAAATGAGCCATTAGTGTAATGGATCTAAATACTTGCTATAGAATAATTTATTCAATGAATATTTGAAGGTGGTTTTGTTGAGCTATGAGAATATAGAATTGAAGATGGAGCTATAGGATTAGAATATTCTTCTATTAGTGATGAGAATATTCCTTCATGTATGATAAGGAAACAAGTTTTGGATGAAAATGATTCTATAATAGTTGGGGGAGCTCTTCACTTATCAAGGGTGTACTAGGAAATGTCTATTGAAATATAAGGTGACTTTTTTCTTATTAAAATTCCTCAAAGGAGAGATCAACCTTCACTAGTAGAGTAGGTAGTTGAGTTTTCTAAAAGGGACATTACTGAACGACCTCCAGTTGTATAGGAAATAATTCAACAGTTTATTAATGTTGAGGATCTCCTTACTAAAGTTACTTCTCATTCTTATGGGTTGTGAAGAACAAAATAAGGAAATTATTTTGGGAAATTTGGTATTATTTGTGTTTCTTATAAATGATTTATTTATAATCAATCAGTATCATTGGTTGAGAATTATATGGAAATTACTAAGGAAGAAGTTATTAAGATAACAGATATGATTCGGGATCTATTTTCTACATATTAAAGAGATTTGAATGTGCAATATATTTAGCTAGTAGAAGTAGGGGAACCCTAAGTAAGGTGAGAAGAGTTTCCCTTAGATTCTGAAGAAGAATCTAGTTTTTAATATCATGATCAAAAATTTACTACAATCATGTTCTTGGTATTTTATTTGTTGAAAGATGAAGTTATCATGTTTTAAGAAGAACTTTAATGTTCTAAAAATTATTTTACATAATTAATTAGTGGACCTATTTCTAAGAAATATTATGATTCTATTTTGATAAATTTTAGAGTTTAAAGCATAATTCAATTTCAAGAAAGTATTTTGACACTTTGAAGAGAGATATCTTAGATTAATTTAGAAGGATGAAAGGAGATATACTGTCAAAATATGATTTTAGTTATATGAAAATAATTTGTGTCTCAATATGAAACTATTAAGAAACAATTTCAAGTTAGGTAAGAGCTTATATATATAATGTAATAGGATATGGAGATGTTCTGTGAAGGATATAAGTGTTATTTACTAATATCAATTTCCTAGATTTAAGGGTTCAAAATATGCAATGGGAAAGTGTTCTTTTACAAATTATTTTGGGAAATCTGGAAGAGTTAATTTCCAAATTTTCTTCTACATAACTAAATATAATAGATCTACTCAACTGAATTTTAATTATAATAGAAAAATACGTCCAATCTTATGAGATAGTTCAACTATTTTTTTAAGGGAATCTATTTTAGTCATTAAAAGTTAGTTAGGATTTAAGGCATATTCTTAGAGAGTAGAATGGTCCTTTGAACCAAAACTTCAAGGATCTAATGATAGAGATTCATGTAGTTCACAGGACTCTTCAAAATTACTTAACCTCTTCATCATCTTCAGAATAATCCAAACTTGTTTCCAGCCCTGCATCTGCCCTTTACCCTTAACCTTAGTGTATTGAGCTAAAATTATAATTGTAATATAACCTTATTTTTAAAATTAAAGTTATCTTGTAATTTTTTATTATCCTTGAATTTTTTCTATTTAGTTATTTTAATTTTAATATTATCCATTTTAGAATACACTTATTTTGTCTTATATAAAATTCATATATAGTTCTTTACAAAATTGACTATACTTTATTCTATTTTACACTTTTTTTTATCTCTCAAAACGAGGGAGAAATCTAGAAAACTAAAAAAAAATATATATTCTTTTAATATCCTACATCTATATAAATATTTAAAACCTATAAGTCTTTTAATTTTTATGGGTTTTTTATCATCAAAATAGGGGAGATTATTGGTAATATTAATGTTGATCCAAAAAGTTTTCATTTATTTTGATTCCCCCAAATACCCTCATTTTTTTTGTTAATAAATTTACCTTAATTGGATTTTAGGTTTATATTTATTTGAATAGTTATTTTATTTTTCTAAAATTATGTAATACTTTTGTTAAGTATTAATATTTATATATGGATGTAAGATTATTCTTCTAAGTATTCAGGTTGTTAAGAGAATTCTTGAATCACTGTTCATAAAGTAGAAACCTAACATTGGTATTCAACCCCACATCTAGAACCTCATGTTTGAGTTAAATTCTATTTTTTAGAGACTTTATTTTATTAAGGAACCTCATGTTATAGTATCTAACATTTGATATATAACTAATTTAAGTAATCCCACATTGATGATATGCCCCACATTAAAAAACCAGAATTCGGTACTAAACTCCATGTTTTGGAACTCAATGTTTGGAATCAACTGTATGTCGCAATACTACTTTTGGAATCAACCTCACATAGAATGATCCCCACATTAATATATTAATCTAAAGGATTTAAGATTTGAATTATTTAGATATTTCTGATATGATTACACCAGATTAAATCTCTTATTGAAAATATTCAAATACCATTTCAAAAGATCGATAGAAACAGACTGGTTTGTTCTAATTTCTTTGGGAAGTTATGAATTTTCAAAGCTGTTAAAATTTAAATTTCAATTGTGATGTGAATATTAATATCATGATTTATCTTCTAAATTTTTTTGATCTGTATAACCTGAATTAATATTTGGATTCTTATTTATTCAAATATCAATGGATATATCAATTTTATTATAAGCTCTATGATTTAAATCTCTAACATTGAAAATAACATTGAAATTCTCTCTCAATTATAGAATAGATTTTCTATTTACTAGTATTGTGTGTTCTTAAAAATATTTCAATTTTTATTTAATTCTTAGAAGAATAACACTTATTACTACTAATGTATATATTAATTCTCTATATATATTCATAGATTCTTCTTTAGGACTGCTCTTTAAAGACATATATATATTCCTTTAAAGATAATTTTATCTATCAGTTTTATTATCTACATCTGAATGCTTCTAGCATTTTGTATCCAATAAAATCCAATATCATTTTTGTTTCTGAACACTTGGGTGTTGATTATTTCAAGAAATTTTTTCATTCCTCTTTAAAGGAATTTGAAAATCTATTTTAACAAGTTTTAATTTCTTTCATTCATATTTAGAGATCAATTATAAAATGATATGCTAGTGAAAATTACTAATCTCACGGAGAGAGTGTTGGTGGGTTGGATTAGGGGATCATTATGATCCAAAACACTATAAAAATTACTATTCTCTTTTATTTAATTTTCCATTTCATACTCTATTTAAATAAACTGTGGCATATTTATTTTTCTTATTTAAGAGGGATCGATTTTAAAATTTTCAAGTGTTTTAAAAGGATAAAATTTACGACCCCCACCCCTCCCCTATTGTCCCTCTACATCATTTCAGGACAACTCCTACTGGGTGTGTCATACACATGGGGTGATTTCCCATGTACCTTACCAAGTACCCCACATGGGGTTTGTCCAAAAACCCACACATGGGCACTAGTTTTTTACCTCACGTGGTTATGTTCCCTCAACATGGGGTGTCTAGTTGTGACCCATAACACACCATAAGTCATCCCACATAGCATGTCTCAAACACACATTCCATGTAACCTCTCACTAATCACCTTTCCCTAAAGGAATAAAACCTAACATGTGTTCTCTAAACTATATTTCATGTGATCAGGTTTCCTTATGACACCTCTATTTGTATTATACACCTCTCTTCATCTTTGATATAGCTTTTTTAGCATCTTTTAAAGTAATTTTAGGTGGGATAGAGGTGTTTGGGAGGATAGAAACAGAAAAAATATAAATTTGGTGGAAATTTCATATATTTTTAAGATATATAAATCCCACCATATAATTAGTCATATTCCAAGGAAGAAGTGAATCTATCTAGAAACCATCATTTGGTTGATGGAGATCACTAGACCACTAGTAGCATCATTAATGGACTACAAAGGCCAGCCACTTTATGTGATGTTTTTAAACCATACCTCCTCTCCTTTATCTCTTATTCTAAATTTCTTTACCCCTAGTGACCCGGGATCCTTATACAATGATTTTATTACTCTCTATTTTCTTCCATATCCTTCGGTTGATGCCCAGACAATGGATCAATCTTGTTTTTTCAATCCAGTGAGTTCCTTTTTATTCTAGATCAGTCTCCTTATATTATCCTTAATAAAAATAAACTAAATATTATATGTCTTTATAATAACTAGGTTTTTTACATTTTCTAATGATGTATTCATTTATTATTGATAGAATTGGCACCTGGATTCAAGGAATTGGCATTTATGCATCGATAAGACATAGATCATTGTATATAGTAGATCTTCTCATGTATATTTGACCTTGACCTAGCTTTAGGGTGTATTTTCTCCTCAACATTGATTCTAGATATATAAATCATGTTGAATGAGGTTTAGTTATAGTATTTGGTGGTTTAATTGGTCTTGGATAGTGACCTTATCCTTTGGTTATTGTTTCACCCAAGGTAGAAATCCCTTGAGTTTAGTGCATGTTTTTTATGGGTACCTAGCAAGATTATTGGGGAACATCGGTATACCAATGAGACCTTTGATTAATTATTAATCATAAGAGGTGTGTGTATGTTGACCTGTGATACTTATTCTTGATGTTTTTATTTCATTAGGATTGTTATGTCTTATGATTCTTTCTTGTTATGATTTGATGTTGATCATTTATTTGTATCTTATATCATATGTGATATAATTTTGTCCTTACAATTGAGTGTGAAGCTTGATCTATATAGACTATTCCCTAAAGTGGATGTGTAAAACTCTTGGTCAACATGAATTTTGGATACCCGATCAAGATGGATGTATCAGATATATTTTTTGGACTATACCATCGAGGGGGTTCTATCAGGCAACTGGTGGATATTCCTTCTATCATACAAATGGAGCGGGTAGAGTAGGTCTTTAAGGACCCATTATATATATTGTTCTTGTATGATATAATTTTTTCTTATCTATATATTCTTTACATTCATGGAATACATCATTTTATCTTATTCACTTATGTTAAGGGTCATTGGTGGTGTCCTGCTGAGTTAGGTACTCTTAACCTACTCAAGAATTTTGGTGTGACTGTGGATTTCCTGACCAAAGATCTAATGATGGGTAAAGGATATATGGTGAATAGTTATGTAGGTTTAGTAGGAGGACACAGGTGTTGTTGTATAGGCTTCTAGTTATATGTATACTACTAATTTTTATTAGTTTCTTTACCTCATATATTTTGTTCTTTAAATTTTTAGGTTATGTATCAGACATTCCATACTGATACTGCATGTCTTGGAGTTATTTTTATCTAATGCTGCTCTAATTAAGTGTATGTTTATTCATTATTGTTTATTATTTTAATTGATTTATTTTTTATACTCTGATGTTTACCGGGTACCAATGGAATACTCTCCTCATTATATTCCTTTTTCCCTCACAACTAGTTTTCAACCACATTCATACAAGGAGGCATGCATGAGGTCATGTGGTATCCTGGATCAAACCCAATGATTCAGTTCGGGGTGTTAAAAAGTAGTATTAGAGCACCAGGTGAACTAACTTCTTTCTTATCTTTAAATTGGTTTGGTAAATGGTGGACAGAAGATAGGATAATTTAGACTTGTGTAAGAGGACTATGCCAATGCCAGATCGACATTATATAGCGGACCTTCGGGTTACCATAAATGTGAGGATTTATGTGATTATCGTTTGATGTCACCTATGGTTTAAAATCACCTTGTAAGATTCACATGATGTCTATATACTAATTATTGGGATTTCATGTGTGTTTAGGAATCATTTTTAGTCATGTAGGATCAAATTTAATATTTCTATTTCTAGCATTATATGGAACCCAAATAATTAAATTCCTTTTGAAATTGAGATATGTTCTTTTGGTTCATTATTTCTTACATTATTTTATTTGAGAATGAGTATTCTATGTTGGAGTCTATGCATATGTTTTGACTAATGTACATGCACTAGAGGCTGGAACTGGTTTATGGGTAGTTCTTAAGAGGTTATGCCAAGTTCTTATGGGTAGCATCTTAGGATGAACCTTATTGTGAACCGTTGTGGGTGCATGTGTTTTCTATCTGTTTACTTATTCAAAGTCGTTGGCTTTATCTAAGGTTTGATCTATCATTTTAGGAAATGTGTACTTGTATATATATTGTGAATCCATATTAGCAACCTATTTTTTGGGAGGTTGAAACTACATATGATCCCTTGTATGCTTCATTGGGTCAAGATATATTACTTTTCCAGTTAGTAATATTTTGACTAGTGTAAATTTAGGGTGGAGGATCCCACAGGGGTGGGCCAACAATGGTTTACTATGTTTAGAAATTACAATTCCATAATACCCTATCCTTATAGGGAATGAGAGGTCCCCATGATGTAGAGTACTGGATATAGGCCATCGAAGGGATTTTTGACTTGGTGGAGACCCCAGAGGATTGGTAGGTAAAGCATGTGACATTTATACTTCAAGTCGTATCTAGATAATGGTGGGATATAATTATATTTGTTGGTATACATGAAGGAGTGACTTGGGTGACCTTCAAGGACCTATTCTTTGAGGAGTTCTTTCCAAATTCACTGAAGATGGACTATTATTTGGAGTTTATAGTGCTTTAGTGGGGGATGATGACAACATATTCTTATTATTATTCATATTCACTAAATTTATTCACTTTTCTACTATTTTGGAGGGGAACAAGGTGTATAATTATAGAATGTTCAAGATCATTATTTAGCCAGAGTATAAACAAAAGGATAGTAACATTTATTTGATTACCTATGATACAGTTCTTCATAAGTAACTTCCGATCAATATGGGATTCAAGGAATACATAGTCATAGAACTTCTCCCCTTTATCAGTGGATTGGATGGTGATTTCTCTAGTGTAGTCCTAGTTACTTGTTCTAGGAATAAGAATAGGAAGTCAAAGGATGGATACCCAGTTGGTGATTGATAGTCAAAGTAGAGCATAATTTCTTTGACTCTATATTTGAGAGATCACTCTATTTATTTTTATAATTGTAGAATGAAGGGGCACTTTCTCAACGACTAACCTATTTCTCTGAATTATTTTCACCAATGTGTAAATATAGGTCATATTATGTGTTTCTATTCCATGTATTTTTGGATTAACATAGAAAATTTTGTCTATGGTTTCATTACAAGACCTCAAGAGTAGGTGTAGAACCCATAATGGTTGGTGAATCTATTGACTCATAAGCCTATAGGGTATTATGGAGTGGTTTTTGGAATGGATTATAAGATTGATCTTGATTTAATTGATGGTGGAGAGGGATTCTCAATGGTGAGAGGTACGATTATGATTTATTCTACACTATATATTTCTTCGTTTGATACAGGCACATCCCATTCATTCATATCAGTCCAAGTGGTTTATGTGTTGGATTTACTAGTTAAATTATCTTTTAATATATTATCTATTGATGCACCACTGGTAAAGAATGTGGGTCATCTTCATATCTATCCAAAATATCCTATGGTGGTTTCTAGATTTGATCATGTATAGAGCATCATATTTTTGGATATTTCATGATTTTATGTAATCTTCGGCATAGACTAGTTTACCAGATATCATGCACACATCGATTATTATGAGAGGTGCATTACTTATTCATCATATAAAGGGGAGATTTTTTTTAGACTGATGAGTGGGATTATGAGGAAGGTATAGTGGGGTTAGATCATCATCAAAGATAATTATTTTTATCACATGTGGATAGTATGATCCTTACAGTGGATTAGGAATTAACTCTCCTCTTTTCCTCCTATAGTAAACATGTATCCAGATGTTTTTCTATAGGATTTATCATGTTCATTTAGAAATTTTATCTTCTTGAAGTGTTGATGACCAGGATAACCAAAAATAGAGTCATGTTTGAATGGATAAAACAGTTTGACGAAGTATTCTTAGAGAAGGATAATAGGTTTATGTTGGCTCCAATCATGATTCTTACTAAGACTAGAGTTTGGTACGTAGTGTATTGTGGCATGTCTAGAATTTTCTTGGAAACTATTATGATATGTGGTTATAATATAGTTTCTTAAGTGTCTCATCAGCTGCAACCCCGTGAGAAAAACTACCCCACCTGTGACTTAGATTTGGAAGTTGTGGTTCATGTGATGAGGATGCAATGGCCTTCTCTTTTTGTGGATCCAGAATCTTGATGGATTTAGGGGGGAGTGTTTATAGTGGGGATATTTTAACTCCCCATTAAATCTCTATCATGTTTTTTTAAACTTTTATTTTTTCTTTTTTCATTAGTTGTGATATTCCCAAAAGAAAATTGGGAGGATACCTATAATGGTGAAGTAAAGGATTTGTTGCAATTTTTAGTATAAACCCTACAGTTTTTTCTACTCATTGGGAACTTACATACTATGTAATTTAATACATTGGGTGTAATGGATATCATTTGGAATCCCTAAACTTGATAAATAGCATGAATATTTTAGACACTATGTAAGTGGTATATTCCATGTAAGGGAAAATATTAGATTTTTAATAAAAAGGAATGGGTTTTTTGGATTATATGGGCATCATGGAATACACGATGTTTAAGGGGTTAAACATTATGTAATATTAATGAGTCATAATTTTAAGGTACTATGAGTATGTTTAATCCATTCATTCATTTTAATCCTCCCTTCTCCTGACCTAAATCTCTCCCTAGGTGATTTTGGGTGATTTATTTCTATTTGGATTTCTTCTTTCAGTAATTGATCAATGTTGGGATCAGATTGATTCTCTTTAGGTAGATAATCCTTTTAGTTATTATTAGGCTTTGGTTGAAGCTATGATTTGGATTTGGTTTTATGATAAGATAGTGTTTTCTATTTATCCTTTATATTTCATAGCATTTCTTGTCTTTCAAAGTCTATATTATTGGTTTCCAGTCTCTATTGTCGAAAGGAGCTATATTTGTACCATATTAAGGTGGGTATTTATATATAATGGATTAATTTTATGAATTTTATGTTTATATTCAATAATAAAATTGGTTTGTTCATTAATTTGATGTGATAGATGGTTTCTAATGATTTCTTGGAAGGAAAAATGTTTTCAAAAAGGCGGTTTTCTTTCAAAAATGGATTTTCCTTGATTTAGAAATGGGGTTTCAAACTCTGAAGCAGATCAGATTGGATATGATCAAATTTTATGAAATTTTGATCACAGATTTGAAAATGTATTGGAAAATTGAACATTGAGAACCTTGCGTGTGTCATGATAGATAAATGGGTAGCCTTAGTGTGTGTTGCACCACTATGAGGTAAATTTTGTGATATCGGTTGTTAGGACTTGATATCTTTTTGATGTAATGTACGCCTATTTAGGATTTTGAGTGTCTAGTACGTAGTTTCCCATATTCTTAAGCCTAATATGTGAGGTGATTTTTCATTTCTTATTTATGGTTATTTATCACATGATTTTTTTTATATCATGGATTATTCCTCATATATTTTTACAAGAGGTTGTATCACATAGCTTCACATGATAGATTGATTCACGGATTTGTGTTTATCAGTTAACCTCTTGATGCATGGATATGATTTCCTATTTTTATGACTTTTTCTATCCATATTTTCAATTTTAGAATATGAAAGGCTTTATAAAAACCAAAGGAATAAAAAGGTAAAATGATTTATAAATGGTTTGAATTTATGAAAATTATTTCTAAAACTATTTTGTTTTCAATGCATGAATTGTTTCATTCTTGATATCAGAATATAAATAGATATTTGTTTGATATCCTAATGGGATTTTTATCACACCCCACTTGTGCTTTTGGTTGTTTTTAGATGTTTTATTTAAGGATATAGGTAAACTGAAGAGCGTCTTGTAGCATATTGGATTCTCTTTTTGTTATTGTTTTTTGATTGATTTTGTCTGGAGGTGACTGTTGGTCATGTGGGGTTATGAGATACTTTTTGGTGTAGCATGTTTGGCTTGGATTGTATGTTATATTTCTATCCTTTTGTTTCCACTTCATAATCTGTTTGTATGTCTTGTTTTTCTTATATTTAAGACGGGTTTTTGTTATACTGTTTTACCCATATCAGGTGATGGGGCAGTTTGGGTGCCATGACTAGTTAGCCCGAGTCAATTTTTTATAGATAATATTTTTATTCCTCAAATCCATCATTGATATTGGCATTGAGAGGTAGTGATGAAAAACAAACAACATCACTTTATAGATGTGGTAGTCTGCATGTACGTACGATCAATGTGTTGGTGTCTCTTAGTGGATAAAAATTAGTGAATATTTTTTTAAAAATTAATCTAATAAACTTTTACTATATTAATTATAATAAATTCATTATATTATTCATTTTATATATTATTTTTGAATGAGTAGATTAAAATAAAATATAAATTGAAAGTAATACTCTCATTTGAAGCTTAATTTTTCTTTTGGAAAACTCCTTGGAAATGAAGTCCTTAAGAAATATAAAGGTGAATATAAACTTAAGAATTTTGTATAGGGTTATATTACGATAAAATCTATAGAGTTTCAAGGATATATTTTTAGAATTTATGAGTTTGGAATTTATGGAAGTGTTTCCCTTTTATAAGTGAAGTGAAGAGTATTTTTGGAAGTAACCATTACATTTTCAATAATGTAATGTTACTATTTAAAAATAAATGGCTTAAAAAATGGAAAATATTAGACTGGAAGTGTTTTTTGGTTAACTTCCACTCATTTTGGATACATCCTATAGTGTTTTTATAGTTTTTATTTTAATTTTTTAACTTTTACTCTAATTTATTTTTACATTGGAAATTAATTTTTAACCTTATTAATTAATATTAATTAAAAAAATAGATTGTAACTTTTACTAAATTTGAAAATCTTAATTTCAAATTTTTAGATAATTTTACAATATAAAAATTTTAAGTGTTGAAAATTTTAATTATAAAATAAACACGAAAAAACGTAAAAATTGTTTTTGTAGGAAAATTATCTATTTAAGTTTAAAAATTTTTGTAAAAGATATGATTACCATAGATACTTAATATTATGACATAAAATGGTTTATAACAAAAAAATTAAATGTAGGTGGATTTCAAATCATTCCAAAACATAATTTCACTATCAAGACACTTAATTTGAAGAAAATACAAAAAATATTTTTTATTAATATAACATTTTAATTTATTTATAAAATATCAAACATAGGATTTATATATTCAAATAATATTTTAAAATGATTAATTCAATTCTATAAATGAATATTTTATTTCTTAAAAAAATTTAATCTTCTTGGGTACACTTACATAATGATAAAATCATAAAAATTATAATCTTTGAAAAATGTAATTTTTCAACTAAAAAAAATCTTTTCAGAAAAAAACCCAAAAAATAATTCTTTGAAAATTTTGATGTTAGGAATTAAAAAATAAATTTTTTTTTATCAAATTTAAATTATTTAGTTTTTAAATTTTTTAAATAAATTACATAATATAAATAAAATGAATTTTATTGAAGATAACATTTTTTAATATTAACTCATATTAATTATTTATCTTATAAATGTAATATATTTTAATGGTATACCATCTTAGTATTTATTGTATATATATTAATAATATTCTTTTAATGTATTATAGTTCATCTACAATGGGTGTAGCTTGTAATGTAAGTTATCAAATATAATATCTGTTTTACAAGGTCTAGAATTTTGGGTTATTACATTCTTCCCCCTTAAATAAATTTTGTCCTCACAATTTTAATTATTACTCATTAAAGATGGTACGTGAGTGCATTCTAAAAATATTTATAATTTGGGATATAAATTTTAATATAAAATCTAACTTACTCTCTTATCCTAGATTAAGATACTTATCTTTCTTCAAAAAATCAGTATTTATTACAATAATCATATACTCAAGTATGTATATGCCTTAATCATATATTATCCATAAACCTTTCCCAAAACCATTTTAATATCCAATAAATTAATCCACAATTAAATTATATATTCTTATAAAAATTAAATCAATTTTAAACCCTTGAATGCATTAATCACTAGTTCATAAAGTCACAAACTAATAAATTTATATCATAATTCTAAAAATTAGACAAACTTTACCCAAAATATCATGGATCACTTTTTCATTAAATCAATAATAAATTCCAAGGCTATCAATACAATCTAACTCACTTTTCTAAAAAAATAAACCCTTTATTACACCAAACTCAAGAATATATTACACCTATGAGTTTTTTATACCTCAATCACTTGTTCTCTAATAGTTATCCTGAAATTATAACCTTGTCATAAAATCACTTTTCAAGGTTATTGATACCATTTAATATATGTTTGCAATATTTAAAATAAAAAACTATTAGAGAAAAATACATATATGTTTCACATAATTCTCATAACTATTAGAATATAACAGAATATCATCAATAAATATCACTCACAAGTGAAAATATCTAAGACAATCAAGAATTAATTTCTATTAAGATATTTTCCTCACTACCTTACGTAAGACTATGAGACCTATCTTTTCTATCATAATAGTCATACACTAAGATTATCAACCATTTAATTACGCTACCCTATTAGGTTATAATACATAGTACTTCCTATATACATACCATTATCAACTTCAGTTCCATGACCAGTTATAACCTAATACAAAATCAAAAAAGGTTATAAATAAAATCAGAGTAAATGATTGTATGAATATGAAATATCAAACCTAACATTTCCTCTATAATTAAATCTTTATTTCATTCATTAATACATTTATTTTAATATAATTTTCTTTATGTTAGTTTCTTTTCTACTTATTAACCCAATGCCTTAATTTAATTAGGAAATAAATCCTTCAAAATGGTTCATAAAGAGATTTGGGTTGAGAAAATAATATCCCCCAGGAATGTAAAACCATGTGTGTAGTTAGACCTCTTTTTTGTACACCAGGTGATGATTGATTAAATATACAATACTCCATTTTTAGGGTTATTATCTTAAGGTACATTTGTGTTCGATCCTACATCCTATTGTAGTATCCAGAAAGGGATGTGATTTCCAGGAAAACCACACAATTTCCACTTTACCAAAATTTAAGGATTTTATCCTATATATAGGATTATCCCTTATAATTATCCATTATTTTTTCCATATACTTCTCTTATCCTAATCCCCAAAATATTTACCCAATCAACTTAAAGGATTATATATACATTTGAAATTATAATTAACCATAAATTATCAAAATTTTATGAAATTTATAACTCCAAATTTATCCAAACCTAATATTATCCTAATCTCCAAAGTAATTAAACATCTAATGTGATCCCAACTATGATGCCCCGGACCCTCACTCCTGTATTTAGTGTGAAAAACATATAACTTACATTCTATATTAAATACCAATTATAGATTATCAGACATAATTATCTCATAATAACATGAATTAAAGAAAATATTTCACAACATATTTTCCTAATGCCTTTAAGGATTATATTTTTAAAGAATTAGGAAAAAACAATAACTAATAAACCCCATGTTATTTGTATCAAATTATCATTTTCCCCCATTACTTAATCCAAAATGATTCTTCAACATATCAAAAAAATATTCAAAAAATATTATCCTTATAAAAGAATCATGTGTAATAATTTTATTCATAACCGGTGTAATATAAATATAAAAAAGGTTTGAGCTCAAATTATCAGTAAGGGAAATATATTACTAAATATTTCAAAAACATAATCATGGAATAAATAATATGGTGGGATTAAATAATTTGAATAATTATATAATCCAATACAACTGAGAGAATATTATATTCATGTTAACAAATGAAAACATGGATTAAAATACTTACTAATCTCAAACTAATGGAATTTTCAATGTCATGCATCAAAACATGTGGTCAAGGCCATACACTAAGACACTATACTAATATTGTAATACCCCTAGATTTTGAGAACGTTTTTTTAAAATTAATTTAATATTTTTTATATTTTTTCTTTCATGAAGAACTAATTTTATATTTTTTTTATATGGAATAATGTGTTTGTCTTGTACTACATGAACAACTAATCTTATCTTACTCTATACACAACATTGAGTTTAAATAAAAAGTGACATATTATTAAAATATTATTATTTAATATGATAGTTTTCACCTAATGATGTAATAGAGGTATTGAATAATATTAAATAAATTATATAAATATGGTTTACCCATGTATATAAAATTATTTATTTAGTGACTAATTAATTAGAAACAAAAGTATTTTTAAAATAAAATGAAAACATTTTCTGAAAAACAAATTATGTGTACAAGTGTATTTTATATCACAAGATTAACCAAATCACTTTTGGTGAATGATTTTAATGAAATTTATATATTTTATAAATTCAATAAAATATTTTATATTCATATTATGTGTTTTCTATATAATAAATTAGTATAAATCCAATTATATTCTTAAAAACGTTTTTCCTAAAAAAATGTTTTGCCTCTTTTTTATGGTGCACTTAATTTAAAAAATGGTTCTTTTAGAAAATGAATTTTTCAAAATAAAAATAATTTTTGAAATTGGAAAATTAAAATTATCTTTGGGTAAATTTTTTGTGCTTTTTTTTGAAACATTTCATTTTTTTATAAATAATCAAAAATACTGATTTTTAATTAAAAAATTTTTATTCAGCAAAATTATTTACGAACAAAAATTATATTTTAAATTGTTTCTAAAGTGTAATTTTTCCAGTTATATAAATATATTAATATAATTTAGGTCATTTTAATCAATCTCATGTTATAATTTGATATAAAAACTTTGTAATTTTTTGAACATTTTCACTTTAAAACCCTGCTTTCTTATCACGCCTATGGGATTAATTTTAAATTTAATTCTGTAACTTATGCGAGTTGAATTTGGAAAATTTGATTAAATATTTTAAATCAGAATATTTTATATTATATAATAAGTTCAACTTAATTTTTTAACATAATTATTATTGAAACGGTTAAAATCAATTAGCATGATTAAGGTTAAAACAGTTGTTTGTGAATTACATGTGTTTATATTAAAACTAATTTTACACACACATATGATTTTTATTTAAAAATTTGGATTTAATTTTTAAAATATGTAGGTTTATATTATCAATTAAATCTTAGTTTAATTTTATTATTAAATGAGAAATTACCTAGATAAATAAAATGATACAAGTTACCATGGTGAAAACAAAATGAGTTAAAATTGTCAAACCATAATGTCTAAGAAATAAAATAATAAAAATGTACTTTTTATTGTTTTTTGAAGGTTTCTATATTCCAAAAACCAATGAAATAAATTATTTATCTATTTTAGAGGAACTTGAGGTAAGGGAGACCTCCCAATAGTTAATACTTTTGGGTATTTACAAGATTTCCACTCCACCTCAATTATAAGAGGGCACCCATTATCCCCCCTTATTTACACCTCTCAAGTAATTTGTCTCAAAAAAACCCTTAAAAAATAAATTCAAAAATTAAATAATATCATCCTATAATCCTTATTTTTTACACAAATTCAACTTAAAAATGAATTATTGAAAACCTAAGCAGAAGACCCGAAGAAAAGGTAATGTTCATTAATAAGCATCTTTATTTTATTTATTTCTCCACCTCCTTAAATTATTATTATACCTTAATTATATTATAAAAAAAATTATATTCTATACATTGACCTTTTTTATGTTAATTTTTTTATCTACTACTGCACACACTTCCATCAAATAGGTTGTGAAATCATCGTTCATGTGTACAGCGGACTACTACCTCATGAACAGATGTCCTTCGTTTTTCCATTACCACCTCTCATGGTAGGAAATAATGATGGATTTATAGTTTATATATGATATTTATGAGTTTATTATGATTATTTAATTACTATATCACACATACATTCATGGATTCCATTTTTTGTAATATGATAACGGCATTCGTGTGTACGATGGATGACCTCCTCACAAAGCAATATGATTCATTCATGCTTTACATAGAATATATTAAGGATGCGTTTAATAAACATATGTGATATATAAGACCTAAAATTATATTTTAATTATAATATATATATATCATTTAATTATATTTCTTTCAATCCAAAAATAAAATGGAAATATAGTTTATGCGTACGTACGGTCTTCCATCTCCATAAACGGTGTATTTCATTTTCTATCTATAAATATTATGTATTACTATAAATATATATATGATGAATATATATTTATCATGTTTTAAATTCTGAATATGGTGAAACTGTGATCAAATTAGTGGACTAAAAAGAACAAGTCAAAACATACACACAAAAAAACAAAGCAATTATTGCCTGAAACGTGACTTTTACATGAAATTGTTAATAAATGGGTAATAAAAGGTCATAATAAAATCATATATGGTATGATATATATTAATATGGTTTTTTAATATTTATATAATATAATAATATTTATTATAATGTAGTTTTTAATGTGTACAACAGAAGTCAAGACTTAAGGTAAGAGATTTCTATCTCACTTTTACTTTCTATGAGACAAATGTCATATTCACCACATGTTTCTTTTATGTAGTTTATATACTACCCATGAATTTATTTTATGATTATTATAATTAACATTATTTTTATTTATATATCTATTTTATGATTTTTATTTCATGGGGGTAATTGTTCAAGAGTTACAAAATCGGTAAAGGATTTTGGTCTTAATTCCACTTCTCTGACACGTACATTATGTTATGTGCCTATACTATTTAATGAGATATATATAAATCCCATTTTAAATGTAATATCATGAATTTATTTATCCTCATGATATTTTATATTCCATTTTATTGTATTCCTTTTTTTGGATTATGAATCAATGTCACCCAAGTAGTAAATATTTTATGTTACAATCTCATTATTTATTGGGATTATTTGTGATTAAGTATAAATGTTGAAATATCATGATTTGACACTCAATAATACTCATAAATTTTATTATACTATGTTTATTCATGATATCTTCATGTAATTTTAAAACAAAATCCACTCTTTGGTAATTAGGATAATTAAGAAAATGTTTTTAAGAAAATTTGACTTTACTTCTTTATTTGGTCGCAAATATATTTTCATACAAACTAATGTTTTCTATAAATGTAATAAATTTTTTAAAATTGATCTTTTAATAATAGTTTCAATTAAGATTATTTTTAAAATGTTTTATATTGTAAAAATTGTTTAAAATTAATTTAAAACTTCCTTTATAAGTTGCAAATGTTATTTTCAAAGAAAATAATTTTTAAAATGTTTTATGTTTTCAATATTGTTATAAATTATTTTAAAATATTCCTCTAAAATTTTAAAACGTTGTTTTCAAAGAAAATGATTTTGAAAAAAAAATCTGTTTTAAAAAGTTGTTTAAATTATTTTCAAATCTTTCTTTATAAGTTTCAATGGTTATTTTTAAAAAATGATTTCAAAAATATTATGTTTAAAAAGTATTTTAAATGATTTTCAAAGCATCCATTATAATATTTAAAGGTTATCTTAAAATTAAAGTGATTTTAAAATGTTTTGTACTTTTAAAATAGTTTTTTAAAGTGGAAAGGATATTTTCATCAAAAATGTTTAAAATTATCTTTCAAAAAAATATATCTAAGATGACATCTTATGGTGATACCTATGCTTTATTGGGGATATGATCCAAGGATACCATTCATATTATTTATTTGAATGGTTTATTTTTTAATGTAATGATGTTTATTAAACCCATTTTACTTCAACGGGTTATACCATGATAAAATGATTATGAAACCGCTTATTTTCATGGGTTATTCTATAATTAAATGATTATGAAATAGGTCTATTTTATACATGTTATGATATGATGAAATTTTTATGATAGTTATTTCATTTAATGGGTTATGATATGCAGAATGTTTATGATCTTGTGACACACATAAATATGGTTTTAATTAGGTGATTAGTGGGACCTATATCTCCCTCAAATGCATTGGTTAAATATAGATAACTCATGAATAAATATGTTATAGATAAACAAGATTTCATGTTCACAATGTTATGATCGAACTTGAGTAAATGTTCGCAATGTTATGCATGAACTTGATTTCATATTCACAATGTTATGTGTGAACCTTATTACATGTTAAAATTTTTATGTAAGGAAATTTCTTTCATATCTATAATTTCATGTGTGATGCTAATTTCACATTCATAATGTTATGCATAAACCTGATTTCATGTTCGCAATATTATGTGTGAACCTTATTACTCATTAAAAATATTATGTGTGAACCTGATTACATGTTCACAATGTTATGTGTGAACCTGATTACATGTTCACAATATTATGCATGAACCTAATTACATTTTTACAATATTATTCATGAACATAATTAGATGCGCACAATGCAATGTGTAGACCTTTCTTTCAAATATATAATGTTTTTCATGGCCCTGGTTTCATGTCCATAAGTTTATATGAGGGATTCATTTTGTGTCCTTAACTAAATTAGTGATCCTATTTCTATTTATACATGTTCACAATGTTATAAGCTGATGTGTATGAAACAAATCTATGTTTTATGCCAATGTTATGCTCTCATGGCCCAGGTTCTTGTATTCCCTTATGATTCACATCTTATAAACTTTCAATATTTATTCCATGAATCATGTAAGTGATCTATGACTGGTTGGGTATAACATTTGTAAGTTTTTTTCATGATCACATGCCCTTATATTATATTATACTTTCATATGATCATATATTGACATTTATTATGTGTACACTTATAGGGTATTTGAGCTCAATCCTTCTTATGTTTCCTCCCCCATGTCATAAATAGATGTCTAGGTAGGGTATTCCTAATAGGATTACTATATAATAATATATTCATGGGATATTTTGAAGATATTTCTCCAAATTAGAATATTATGTTCCATGTTTACAAAGGCACTAAACTATTATGGTTCATAGGCGTGTTTTTGTGCAATGTTGTTAATATTTGTCTCAAAAGATGTAATATCCATGTATGAGATTCTAGGTACGCTACAGTTGTTATCAAAGTGAAGGTATAGTTAACCATTGTAAACTATGATGAGAAAACTTTAGTAAGATCCCTAGGGATATTTCTAAGGAAATGTCTAGGGATTTCTCTATAGATAAATCTAAGTATGATTTAAAGTATAGGAAAATGTCTTGGAATATTAGTAAAGGATAGAGCGATTGGTTTTCTTAGAAACACATCTTTCTCTGGATACTACAAGTGGATGTAGCATTATCATAGATGTATATAGGGGTAACAAATTTTGAATTACCATATTAAGATAGACTCAATTGGGAACTGGTTCATGATAATAGGTCTTTCTATTCACTTAGTTTGACACTCCTACAAGATATTCTTCAGGAATTCACAAACTCTTTATGAACCATAATGAAGGGTTTAAATTGATGATGACTATGAATGAACTAGGATAAACCTAAGATTTCATGGATTAAATAAAAACGGTTCATGATTTAGACATTCAATAAGTGATGTTCATGATTATTTGGTTTCACATTATGATTATAGTTTCTCACACTCTGTTTTTTGGTTATAGTCCATGATGGGAACCAGAATAAACTGGGTTAATATTGAATGTGATGAACAATTTTAAGATGAGAACCAAAAGGGGATGATGACTGGATTGAAGGATATTATGAATGTACCTTAACATATATCAAGGAACACGATTAATAACGTGAACATTAACCAACTCTTGAACTCACCAAAGAAGGGAAGGATATATTTTGTTCAGTGTTTGTGTAGTAGAGACCATAGAGTAAAGAAGATTAAATTCTTTATATTTTAAGAATTTAGAAATAATCACTCAATGTAATGTCTCAAATTAATGAGAAAATGTTTTATGTGGAGAGAATAAGAACACAAATTAAGCTCTTTTAGAGGAAAATTGAAAGGTTTTTTTAACACAATAGATGAGAATATTTTTATCTCTAAGGTATTATCAATGGTTGGATCTTTTAAATGTGAAAAGTAAGGGAATTATGAAAATAAATTTCTTAATGTGAAATATTGTGAATATAATCATCAAGGTTGTATGAGTAATGGTTTTTCTATTAATGTTGAGGAGACTAAAAATGACATGTGATAGTTATAATGTGTTCTACCATTGTTTTTTATTTTAAACATTGGAAGCATGATTAATTTTAGGTATATTAATGTTAAGACATGATTCATACTTAAAATATTGGAAAGAGGAATTAAATAGTAATATGATGAATCTTATTTAATGTCTTAAGGATGATGTGAAATAATTGGAGTGTTTATGTATCATAATTCAAGAATTATGATGTATATAAGGATTGTTTAGTATAAGTTTTTATTAGGGATTTGAAATAATATGTTTAATTGTACTGATGACCTTGAAAAGTGTTTTAATAAAAAGTTTATATTTTATAATTATGGGAAGATAACCCTTAATATATTATTGATGATGATAAATTGGTGTTTATTTTGGATAAAGAGGTTTAGGGTAAGAATAAAGTATATTAGATAGTACCAATTAACTTGGAATCGATTAATGATTTATGGACAATGTGGTTTATCCGAGCATGGATGGATTTTATAGCAACTTTAGATTTAATGAATATATACAATAATCTATGTTCTATCTAAAGAATGAAGAAACAAGTGTGTTTTCAATATGGTTTTACAGTAATTTAGACTGTCACTATGATTCAACCGAAATCATGATAAATGTATTCACATATTTGGAATGTGATAATCAAGATATACATTATGATATATAGGGGACCAATGTTAAGATGATTTTTAAGAAATTTAGTGACCTTATTTTTTAAGTTTTGGATTTTCATTTTTTTAGGGTTATAAAGTTAACCATTTATGGAATGGTTTAAGTTGAACTGTGGATGAGGTTTTAGAGATTAATTTATTACTTCACCATATATAGATTTATTCATAACTTGTGCTAACTATTTTGTTTTGATGATAACTAAAGATATATGGAATGACTTATCATTCCATTTGTGGGTCTTTTGATCTATCAGTGCTTTGATCATAACAAATTTGTAACGCCCCAACCCCAGCTACCCAGAGTCGGTGCATTATTACATAACATTGGCATGATCACAAGAAAGATCAAATCCCGAAAGACCGATTAGTTTAGTAGCCTTGGAAACACTAGATATATTCATAAGTTTTACATTACATCATAAAATGAAAAACTACTACAACAACATAATGTTTCCAACGTCCACACTATAAACCCATAATATCCCTGCAAGTCAATCATAATTTACTTCTTCACTACCTGGGAAAAATAAAACATAAAAAAGGGGTGAGCTCAAATGCCCAGTAAGGATAACAATATAGCGGAACATTCAAAATAAGCATAAACATTTAAGGCAATGAATTACTAAAACAAAAGCCTTTTAAAATTGAACTTCAACATAGTATGGCAAAAGTAAAATGAAATAATGCCATTTACTTGTTCACATGGATATTCTACTAATCGAATAATCACATGCAATATCAATAACCACTTTCATAATGTTGGAATGCATAATGCTAAACGTTAATTTCTTTGTCTAGGCCTCATCCCAAGACCTAGGGGTTACTTCTAACCGGAACCCAACCCGGAGTGCCTCTAATAACCGGACACCAACCCGGAGTGCCTCTAATAACCGGACACCAACCCGGAGTGCCTCTAATAACCGGACACCAACCCGGAGGGCATACTTTTACCAGTCCCTAACCTGGAGGGCTTACTTTAACCAGTCCCCAACCTGGAGGGCTTACTTTTACCGGTCCCCAACCCGGAACATACTTGTTTAGCACATTCATCTGAAGAAAAGTTTGAAATATAACATAAACATTCGGGTTAAAACTAGCATACGAAATGTCAATAGTTTCACCATAAACTATGAATGGTATAAAATAGCACATCCACATTCAAACATATCACAAAACCTTCAATACAATATTGAAGTTTTGTATTATAATAAATCAACTTCAAATAATCTTAAAATCCATCAAAGGATGTTGACATAGATGAAATCAAAATTCTTTTAAAAGAAGTATCTCCTTTTATTTTGAAATCATTTAAGATCCATATAAAATCAAACATTTTCTTTGAAAATAATCTTATAAGCTTTTAAGGGAAGCTTTGACGATTTTATAACGGCGGAAAATAACCGCACCCGCCGTATAAGTTAAAAAAAACATTCTTATCTTAATTCTGTCGAAAAGGTTAAAAAGGAACTTGTTTTGAAAACGACGGAAAGATTCCTTTATAAACCTCTTACAAAAAGTCAAACAAGGGTATAAATGAATTTAACCCATATTCTTGTAAATAATAAATATGTTTTGAAATACATTTCGAAGAAACATGGATGTGGATGATAAAGAAATCCCAGTAGATTATTACGTATAAACAACCTCGGATAATGAAGAGATTGTGAAATAACCCTTACCTTGTACTTTTCCTTGGTTGGGGTAGGTTAACCTCCTGTATAATGGTGAAATAGTTGTTATTAAATTATACAAGAATCATATATATTAATATGATATCATATATGATCTTTTAACATTGATTTGTTAATAATATCTTAGAATTATCGTCGTTTCGGGAGTTAACTTACACATTTTCTTTTATATGTTTTGTTAAATAAGCCATGGTTGTTGTATCTTATTCATATACAGAATGATATACAGTCCTTAAACATCATTTTTAAATCATCAAATGATAATTATACTTGAATGGATACGATGGAGAATGAATCTCATCGCGTTCGTGGAGACGGTAGTCCGTACGTACGCACGAGCGACAATATCATTCTTTTGATATTAAAATAATATGTAAATGAATGGTATATCATATATACAGAATCATTAACATGTTATATTTATTATTTACATGAGTTACACATCATTATTATACCCATCCAAATAATATTATATTGAATAACAATTACACCACGACGTGGAGACGGTAAGCCGTACGTACGCACGTATGGTGACATGTTATTCAAAGGGTGGATAGAATACTGAATATGGTTGTACCATACTTATAATAACATCACAGTATATGTGAGATACTGGATTTATTATTTTAGAATGGTAAGAACAAAGGAAGAAGAAGTGGAAGAAGAAATGAACTTAGAAAAGGGTGGTGAAATCATTACCTCTTCTTCGGGTTCTTCCTTTTGATTTGATCAAAAGGGCTCCTTAGGTTGGCTTTCTGATCAAACTAAGGCCTCTAGGTTGTAGTGAGGGATGTTGGTAGAGTATTTGGGCAGAGTTTGGCCGAACCAAAAGGCTTTAGAGGTGTGAAGAAATGAGAAGGAGGAGTGCCCTTTTATAAGAGGGGTGAGGGGCACCTTTGGAAAAGTTAGAAATATTAATTTATAATAAATTCATATTCGGTTTACAAAGGCTCCAAAGTTGACTATTCAAAGGATGAGGTGGGGATAGGTCGAAAACAACTCATCCAATAGAATTTAGACAGGTTTGGGTACTTATATTAACCTTATCTTTAAGTATTAACTCTAAGTTAATTAGTTTCACTTTTACAATGTCTCTTTGTATTTTTATATAATATGGTTAATAAACTTACTATATACATCCAATCGACCCCCAAGTGGTTCATTAATGAGGAACCTATCATAATATAAGTCTCTTGGCTGAACCTTAGATTTTTAGGAATTTAATATCAATTAATAATATAATATTTGTTTTAAGAACTCTTTTATGTCAATTTTGACACTATTCAATAGTTGATTTTTGTGAAACTCATAACAGATTGATTACTTCGAACAAAGTCAATTAAATAAATCCTAATATATCATATTATCCTATAAAATTAGTTTAATTCATTAAAAGTTTCATATTATATTTATTTGGGTATTTATAATATCAATTATTTTAATTTTTCACTATTATAGTAATTACTGCATCATCATTGTGTCATAAATAAAATAAATTATTTAATGTCTAAAAATTATAAATAAAATATCATTATGTAGGAAATCTTTTTATCTTTCTAATGAATATTTATAATCTAAAATCAAACTTATATAACCCTATGTAACAATTGTTTTTCTAAAAGATATATGCTTGTGTCATTTTTGTATTCATTTTGACTTAATTAAAATAAAGTGTCATTATCACTTACAAGTGGATCCATGGGGTCCCAAAATAGACCCAAAGATGCCCATGGTCGACTATGTATCAACCAATAGGGTTAAGACACGTTTTAGGGTAATTTAGTATTATTATAATATTATTTTTTAACCCTTATTTACCGGATTTACCCTTAACCATGGTAAATAAAATATTTACCGCAGTAATTATTCAAAATGTCTAAAAATAAAAGTTACCTATTTACACAATTTGAACATCCTGATTCCAAATATGGAATCCATTTTCCTAAATTCAAAACACAGAAGTGGCAGAAATTAATTTAAAATTAATTCCCGCTGTCAAAACAAAAAGCGTGTTTTTAAGAGATAATAACTATCAAAAGATTGACACTTGTTTATGTTCGGTTTAATTGTAAAATTATGTCCAATGAACAAAATTATATTAAATAGTAAAAATATATTCTAAATATACTTTAAAACCACTCAAATTCATAATTTATCACTATTAATTATTTTGATTAAAAAAGTTGTTTTTAATTAAAATTTAGTAATTTTCACTATTCATCAAAATATGAAAGTTATCCGAAAAGTACCAAAATTTCACCTTAGGCTAAATTTGATATTCCGAATCCAAAAATGAAGTCCATTTTAAAATATAAAATATATATAACTTCAAAAAGTAGGTATTACTATTCATAACAGCTAGTTTGATTGGTTACGGTGTGTTAGAACTCGAAGTTGCGTACAACACACGCTACTGTTTTATTCAAAGGAAAGCGTACCGTGGAAGCTTGGGATGTTTCATTTTAAATTTTTTGATGTCTCCATTTAGTCAAAAAGTTTAAAATATTGTATTTAAAAAGGTTTCACTATCAAAAGTTGATAAAAGTGCAATACTGAAAATGAATATGTTCTTGCATTATGACTAAGAAACTCATAATATGGATTCTAAAATTATAAGGATTATATAAAGTTTAAAATTTAGTTAATACTATTCATGAACTCTTTTAATGGCTTTTTTTTTGGTAAGTCAAGGTGCAATTGAACTCAGTGTTGCGTGTAGTGCAAGTTATTGAATTATTTTGAAGAAATAACACACTATGAAATCTTGGGGTGTTACATTCTCCCCTCCTTCAATAAATTGCGTCCTCGCAATTTGAAAATGTTCTTCAAAAATAAAAGGTTGAAAGTAGAAAATATATTTGTGGGAAAACCCACATCGGAAATTGGGTTACTAAAATTTAGTCTTAATATGAGGAAAAGAGAAATGAAAGGGTCACCACCAAATTATGATCTCGATTAGAAGAACATTTGTGGAAATTTGAGACATATAATTGGAGGAAAAACGTAAATATTTATAGGTAGTAATTGAGGTCATCAATTACAAACAAGTATAAAATTTAGGTCCTTAAATTCATCAATCTATGATGATTTGAAATACCATCGGTTTAACAAAACATAGGGTATTAGGATAACACATTTTTGACGTTTCAAAATATCTTAGTTGAAATCCCACATCGAAAAATGAATTAATGAGGCCTCTATTTAAAATAAAGAGTGGAAAGTATGAAGATTACCGAAAATAACACATACTAGGGTTCCATGTAGGAAAATATGGATATGGAAGAGAAATCTAACCATCAATTATCTGATGGAGAGTGGTAAAGAACATGGCTATGAAAAGTCCAACAATCCCAAAGCCATAAATTAGTGATGATTTAAGGTACCATCTAGGACAACATTTTTGTTCTAAGTTGCTTTTCTTAATATTGAGGAATTTATTTATGAGATTGGCTAAGATCATAAGGAGATATACTTACTTTATAATTAGAGTTTTGTCCATTAATAAATTTCTACCATAAACTCATCTTTCACTCGTAAAAAAAATTATATTTATACTATTCGTACAGGGTTCCAAAATAAACGAATTTATAATTCATCTAACAGATCTTTTAAAAAAACTACATTATTTAATCCAGGACATCTCATGGTCCAGTGGTAGGTGATACACCCTTGTCGCCCTTCGGTTGCGGGTTCAAGTCTCGCAGCCTTGCCGGACGCGACGGGTTGCCGCCCGACCTCCGGGTTGTCCTTTTATGGCAATCCAAAATAATCCAAACTAGAACTATCCAAAATACTTCTGTCCAAACTCACAATCTAACATTTATAAGGAAGGTAAACATAATATAGATCCTTTTTACCCCGTAATATCATATGAATACCTTCATCATGTATTACCATATTCCTTATTGATTACATTCATGCTCCCTTATTCCATATAGAATGCTGGATATACTTCATCAATCCAAAAATGTTTTAAACCCCAACAATGATGGAATATACAAATCATTAATCAGTTCCAAGGTAGTCAAGAATATCCAATATATTTTTTCCAAAATAATCATGTATTATTCGAAAATCACTACCTCGGTATCAGAACTATATTATGGTTTATCATTCTCTCAACCATATATTTTCCAAAAATTTATCCTGCTATTGAGTCACTTTTCATTGTTCCACACAATCTAAAGTCCTTAATGAAATAGTACTGCAGTACAATCCTTATATACTACATAATTATTATAACAAGTACATTGTTGATACAACACTCAATTGACATAATCAACATAAGAACTCTAATCATTCCTCTTCATCTGTGGTAGTATCATAACTTGATTATTATCCAATAGCATCATTTGCATCATAGTCTGATGACTGGGACATAGGTTCGCGTAGTGTCCAAACTCCTTGAAAATGAAGCATTGTACATTTGAAACCATTTTCTTACCCTTGCAGTCACGTACTTTGTGCCCTTTTCCTCCACACTTATAACAAACTCCCATTCCTTTCAGGCAAGTTCCAGGGTGTTTCTTTCCACAGTTACCACATATGGGAAAATTATTCTTTTCCCTCTTCCCTTTATCCATCTTTCTCTCTTCTATCCTTTTCTTATCTTGCTTCCCTTCAAAGCCGTAGGACTCAGTAATCTCTTTACTTATCTTATCAATACATGATATTATTTCTTCATATGATGATAATACATGGGAGACTATTTCTCTTATAAATTCTAGCTTAAGACCATGAAAGATATGATCCTTCCTTCTCTTTGGATCATGTGCATTTCTGGAGTTCTCATTCCTTCTACTGGGCGCCATTTCTAAACAATGGCATAAACTAGATCAGTTTATGAATCAAAATACATAATACCATACTTATAAAACACTTAACATAAATTGAACTATTTATGGATATAATCCATAATCATAAGAATGTTTTCTTTGAGGAAGTATATACTCATAAACCCTTCATAATGATTTGTAAAGATAGTGAGAGTTATCCTAAGCATATCCCCCGGGAGTGTCGTAACCAAGAGTGCAGCAAGGCCCGTTGTCGTGCACCAGTTCCCGTTCGAGTCTAGCTCAAAGCGGTGTTTTCAGGTTTTACCCCTAGGTACATCTGTGCCAGAGCCGCCTCTACCTGCTCGTATCCAGACAGGGATGTATTGCTCGGAAAACTCACAAAATCTCTATAATACCAAAATTCTAGGAAGTTCTTCTATACTAATCCTCAAAGTTCATCTTAGGTCTACGTGCTCTAATCAGAGTTTATCTAAATCTAGCTTCCAAGGTTTGTACTAAACTTCCTCTGATACCAACTGTAACGCCCCGACCCCAGCTACCCAGAGTCGGTGCATTATTACATAACATTGGCATGATCACAAGAAAGATCAAATCCCGAAAGACCGATTAGTTTAGTAGCCTTGGAAACACTAGATATATTCATAAGTTTTACATTACATCATAAAATGAAAAACTACTACAACAACATAATGTTTCCAACGTCCACACTATAAACCCATAATATCCCTGCAAGTCAATCATAATTTACTTCTTCACTACCTGGGAAAAATAAAACATAAAAAAGGGGTGAGCTCAAATGCCCAGTAAGGATAACAATATAGCGGAACATTCAAAATAAGCATAAACATTTAAGGCAATGAATTACTAAAACAAAAGCCTTTTAAAATTGAACTTCAACATAGTATGGCAAAAGTAAAATGAAATAATGCCATTTACTTGTTCACATGAATATTCTACTAATCGAATAATCACATGCAATATCAATAACCACTTTCATAATGTTGGAATGCATAATGCTAAACGTTAATTTCTTTGTCTAGGCCTCATCCCAAGACCTAGGGGTTACTTCTAACCGGAACCCAACCCGGAGTGCCTCTAATAACCGGACACCAACCCGGAGTGCCTCTAATAACCGGACACCAACCCGGAGTGCCTCTAATAACCGGACACCAACCCGGAGGGCATACTTTTACCAGTCCCTAACCTGGAGGGCTTACTTTAACCAGTCCCCAACCTGGAGGGCTTACTTTTACCGGTCCCCAACCCGGAACATACTTGTTTAGCACATTCATCTGAAGAAAAGTTTGAAATATAACATAAACATTCGGGTTAAAACTAGCATACGAAATGTCAATAGTTTCACCATAAACTATGAATGGTATAAAATAGCACATCCACATTCAAACATATCACAAAACCTTCAATACAATATTGAAGTTTTGTATTATAATAAATCAACTTCAAATAATCTTAAAATCCATCAAAGGATGTTGACATAGATGAAATCAAAATTCTTTTAAAAGAAGTATCTCCTTTTATTTTGAAATCATTTAAGATCCATATAAAATCAAACATTTTCTTTGAAAATAATCTTATAAGCTTTTAAGGGAAGCTTTGACGATTTTATAACGGCGGAAAATAACCGCACCCGCCGTATAAGTTAAAAAAACATTCTTATCTTAATTCTGTCGAAAAGGTTAAAAAGGAACTTGTTTTGAAAACGACGGAAAGATTCCTTTATAAACCTCTTACAAAAATTCAAACAAGGGTATAAATGAATTTAACCCATATTCTTGTAAATAATAAATATGTTTTGAAATACATTTCGAAGAAACATGGATGTGGATGATAAAGAAATCCCAGTAGATTATTACGTATAAACAACCTCGGATAATGAAGAGATTGTGAAATAACCCTTACCTTGTACTTTTCCTTGGTTGGGGTAGGTTAACCTCCTGTATAATGGTGAAATAGTTGTTATTAAATTATACAAGAATCATATATATTAATATGATATCATATATGATCTTTTAACATTGATTTGTTAATAATATCTTAGAATTATCGTCGTTTCGGGAGTTAACTTACTCATTTTCTTTTATATGTTTTGTTAAATAAGCCATGGTTGTTGTATCTTATTCATATACAGAATGATATACAGTCCTTAAACATCATTTTTAAATCATCAAATGATAATTATACTTGAATGGATACGATGGAGAATGAATCTCATCGCGTTCGTGGAGACGGTAGTCCGTACGTACGCACGAGCGACAATATCATTCTTTTGATATTAAAATAATATGTAAATGAATGGTATATCATATATACAGAATCATTAACATGTTATATTTATTATTTACATGAGTTACACATCATTATTATACCCATCCAAATAATATTATATTGAATAACAATTACACCACGACGTGGAGACGGTAAGCCGTACGTACGCACGTATGGTGACATGTTATTCAAAGGGTGGATAGAATACTGAATATGGTTGTACCATACTTATAATAACATCACAGTATATGTGAGATACTGGATTTATTATTTTAGAATGGTAAGAACAAAGGAAGAAGAAGTGGAAGAAGAAATGAACTTAGAAAAGGGTGGTGAAATCATTACCTCTTCTTCGGGTTCTTCCTTTTGATTTGATCAAAAGGGCTCCTTAGGTTGGCTTTCTGATCACACTATGGCCTCTAGGTTGTAGTGAGGGATGTTGGGAGAGTATTTGGGCAGAGTTTGGCCGAACCAAAAGGCTTTAGAGGTGTGAAGAAATGAGAAGGAGGAGTGCCCTTTTATAAGAGGGGTGAGGGGCACCTTTGGAAAAGTTAGAAATATTAATTTATAATAAATTCATATTCGGTTTAAAAAGGCTCCAAAGTTGACTATTCAAAGGATGAGGTGGGGATAGGTCGAAAACAACTCATCCAATAGAATTTAGACAGGTTTGGGTACTTATATTAACCTTATCTTTAAGTATTAACTCTAAGTTAATTAGTTTCACTTTTACAATGTCTCTTTGTATTTTTATATAATATGGTTAATAAACTTACTATATACATCCAATCGACCCCCAAGTGGTTCATTAATGAGGAACCTATCATAATATAAGTCTCTTGGCTGAACCGTAGATTTTTAGGAATTTAATATCAATTAATAATATAATATTTGTTTTAAGAACTCTTTTATGTCAATTTTGACACTATTCAATAGTTGATTTTTGTGAAACTCATAACAGATTGATTACTTAGAAAAAAGTCAATTAAATAAATCCTAATATATCATATTATCCTATAAAATTAGTTTAATTCATTAAAAGTTTCATATTATATTTATTTGGGTATTTATAATATCAATTATTTTAATTTTTCACTATTATAGTAATTACTGCATCATCATTGTGTCATAAATAAAATACATTATTTAATGTCTAAAAATTATAAATAAAATATCATTATGTAGGAAATCTTTTTATCTTTCTAATTAATATTTATAATCTAAAATCCAACTTATATAACCCTATGTAACAATTGTTTTTCTAAAAGATATATGCTTGTGTCATTTTTGTATTCATTTTGACTTAATTAAAATAAAGTGTCATTATCACTTACAAGTGGATCCATGGGGTCCCAAAATAGACCCAAAGATGCCCATGGTCGACTATGTATCAACCAATAGAGTTAAGACACGTTTTAGGGTAATTTAGTATTATTATAATATTATTTTTTAACCCTTATTTACCGGATTTACCCTTAACCATGGTAAATAAAATATTTACCGCAGTAATTATTCAAAATGTCTAAAAAAAAAAGTTACCTATTTACACAATTTGAACATCCTGATTCCAAATATGGAATCCATTTTCCTAAATTCAAAACACAGAAGTGGCAGAAATTAATTTAAAATTAATTCCCGCTGTCAAAACAAAAAGCGTGTTTTTAAGAGATAATAACTATCAAAAGATTGACACTTGTTTATGTTCGGTTTAATTGTAAAATTATGTCCAATGAACAACATTATATTAAATAGTAAAAATATATTCTAAATATACTTTAAAACCACTCAAATTCATAATTTATCACTATTAATTATTTTGATTAAAAAAGTTGTTTTTAATTAAAATTTAGTAATTTTCACTATTCATCAAAATATGAAAGTTATCCGAAAAGTACCAAAATTTCACCTTAGGCTAAATTTGATATTCCGAATCCAAAAATGAAGTCCATTTTAAAATATAAAATATATATAACTTCAAAAAGTAGGTATTACTATTCATAACAGCTAGTTTGATTGGTTACGGTGTGTTAGAACTCGAAGTTGCGTACAACACACGCTACTGTTTTATTCAAAGGAAAGCGTACCGTGGAAGCTTGGGATGTTTCATTTTAAATTTTTTGATGTCTCCATTTAGTCAAAAAGTTTAAAATATTGTATTTAAAAAGGTTTCACTATCAAAAGTTGATAAAAGTGCAATACTGAAAATGAATATGTTCTTGCATTATGACTAAGAAACTCATAATATGGATTCTAAAATTATAAGGATTATATAAAGTTTAAAATTTAGTTAATACTATTCATGAACTCTTTTAATGGCTTTTTTTTTGGTAAGTCAAGGTGCAATTGAACTCAGTGTTGCGTGTAGTGCAAGTTATTGAATTATTTTGAAGAAATAACACACTATGAAATCTTGGGGTGTTACAAAATTCACCTTCATTTATTATATTAAGAGATAAAGAGTAAATTGATCAAGTAATAACCATATAGTGATATTGTTCTTATGAAATTGAATGAAATCAAGTAACTATATCTTCTCATGAAAATTATTCACCTTTAGGAAAAGGGTATTGAAATATAATTTTGTCCCGGTATCATCATTTTGATGATATAAATGGAATTTTTCACGCCTCACAGTTTTATGGATTTTTGATTGTTAACTTTCTTCTGAACATGTTCTATATCAATCTCGATCAGTATTTGGCTGTTATATTTCTCTTCAAGTTCCATGTTTTCACTTTCGACTTGTGTTCTCATACTTGGAAACCTAGATTGAGCTATTCTATATGACTTTTTCACATCCCTTTACCCTTTTCAAGAGGATGATTTATTAACCCTTTTTATGATGAGGGTTTCTATAAAGTGATTTTCATGTGTTAAACCTTTGATGACCAAGAGAAATTTTGAGTGAAAACTTAATTTTGCAGAGGTAGAATGGTACATCCTAAGATTTTGTGAAAAAAAAATAAAATTAATTTAATCTTTTGATATTTTTCTTTTCACGCAACACTAATTTTATCTTGACTTACATGAAACATTGATTTTGGTTTGTTTTACCTAAAAATTTGATCTTAGCTTTCTTTACACGCAACATTGAATTTAAATGAAATGTAAAAAATTATTAAAATATTATTATTTAATATGATATTTGTCATCAAACCATTGGAATGGAGTTTATAAATAAGATTAAATAAATCAAAAAATATAGTTTATATATATATATATAAAATGAATTATTTGGTGACTAATTAATAATAAAGAAATCCCTTTTGAAAATAAAAAAGAAATCTTTCTTTGAAAAACTATTTTTATGCGTACAAAAGTGTTTTATATCAAAAAAATAACCAAAACACATGTTTTGAATTATTTTGAGGAAATTTATATAATATATAGTTTAATAATATATTTTATATTCATCTTATGTGTTTTCTAGACAAGAAATGAGAATAAATCTATTTTTATGCTTAATACCCATATTTTTTTCTAAAAATAATTTACTCACCTTTTTATGGAACACTTATTCAAAAAAATGATACTTTTAGAAAATGAGTTTTATAAAATAAACATAATTTTTGAATTCAGAATATCAAAATTATTTTAGGGTGAATGTTTTGGTTTTTTTTGAAAAGTATCATTTTTTGATGAATAGTGAAAATACTAAATCATAATTGAAAACTGTCTTTTCACCTAAATTAGTTATAAAGTAAAATTATATTTTAAATTTTTTTAAAATATAATTTTTTAAATTATATATAATGATCCAATTTAGTTCCTTATAATCAATTTCATATTGAAATTGGATATAAATACTTTATAAACATTTGAACATTTTCACTTTAAAACCCAACTTTCCCATCACATCTACAGATTTTAAATTAAATTAAGAATTTTATTTTAGTGTAATTTGGTAAAATGGATTCCATATTTTTAATTATAATAATTTACATTATATAATAAGGTAAAATTAATTTTCTGCCACAATTATTACTGAAGAAAGTAAAAATGTATTTTATTGTGATGGATGTTTTTAAAAATCAAATAAACCCTACCCTCTATTATGGATCTATTTTAGAGTCACATGATATAATATAGACCTCCCAATAGTGAATATTTTTGGGTATTTACAATAATTCCACTCCTCAATTATAAAAAGGCACTCATTATCCCCCTTTTTCAGACCTCTCAAGCCATTTTTCTTGACCAACCCCTAAAAAATAACTTCAAAAGTTCCCCAATATCATACTATAAGCCTTAATTTTGGAATAAATCCCACCATGTAAGCCTTCAGTAAAAACCAAAGGAGAATATTTGAAGAAGAGGTAATTTCTTCATCAAGCATCTTTATTTTATTTCAATCTCCACCACCTAAAATTACTATTATACCATGATTATATAATAAACTCAGTTTATTATATGTAATTATATGTTTTTATGTTAACATTTATGACCTAAATCCGAATTCACCTCCATCGAATGGGTTATGATATCTTCACTTGTGTGTACGGCAGACTACCGCCTCGCGAACTCATGTCATTTGTTTTCCATTACCACTATTTACGGTTCGATATAATGATGTATTTATAGTTTATATATTATATTTATGATATTTATGAGGTTTTTATGATTTTTTAGTTATTATATAATATATTTCTTCATGCTTTCCATTTTTTGGGAATATGATAACATTTTTTTTGTGTACAGCAGACTACCTCCTTATGACGTGATGTGATTAATTCACAGTTTTCATGGAATGTATTATCAATGTTTTTAGTAAAAATATGTGATATATATGGAAATAAATTATGATTTAATTATAATATATATATATATATATATATCATTTACTTTTCTTTTTTTCAATCCAATAAGAAAATGGAAACAACATTCATGTGTATGTACGACCTACTGTCTCTATGAACTTTGTATTTCATTTTCTATTTATAAATATTATGAATTAATATAAATATATATATATATATATATATATATTAAATATATATTTATATCATGGTTTAAATTATAGATATTATAAAATCTTTATAAAATTAATTATACCGAAAATAACAAGTCAAAACATACATGAAAAATAATGTAGTTATTGCCCGAAACGTGACTTTAACATGAAATTGTTAATAAAATGTAATAAATGCTTATAAGAAAATAATATATGGTATGATATATATGAATATAGTTTTTTAATATTTTTATAATAAAATAATATTTATTATACAGAATTTTTGGTGATGTACAACGGAAGTCAATACTTAAGGTAAGATATATTCATCTCACTTTTACTTTCTGTGAGACAAATGCCAAATTCACCACATGTTTTTTTATATGGGGTATATACTACCCATGAATGTATTTTATGATTATTATAATTAAAATTATTTTTATTAATATATTCATTTGAGTATCTCTCTTTAATGTGGGTCATGGTTCAAAACTTACAAAATCAGTAATGGATTTTTATCTCAATTTCTCTTTTTGAGACGTACATTATCTTTGTCCTCTATATTATTTATTAAGGTGTATATAGATACCAATTGAAATTTAATATAATTAATTTATTGATAATCGTTATATTTTAAGTTCCATTTTATTTTATTCTTATAACAAACAAAGATTAATGTACAAAGATATTACATATTTTTTGCGAAATACAGAAACACACACCCAAAATAACCCTACCTAAATTCTTTCTATATAACCTGGGGAAAAGAAAACATAAGAAAAGGGTGAGCTCAGATACTTAGTAAGGGTAATAATGGGAGGTACCTAAGAATATCATAAACATAAGGGTATGAGAACATTATTATTACATTAAAATATCATAACCAGAATATCAAATATAATATACATGATTCATGGCATAAATAAGAGAATTTCATAATACATGAATCATAATGAAATCAAGAGCACAATCCATTAAATCATTACACAGGAATAAAACATGTAATTTGTGGAAGACACTTAAACATGTAATATTATTCCCTATAAGTAAAGTATCATTACAAAAACATAACAAGGAACTTCATGGGGGTTTCACCTACTTGTAATGACTCACTTTAGTCCTCAATCAAATTCATTTCCTTATAGTGGATCTGGTTTCCCCTTCTTCCCATAGTGGATCAAGCATGTCGACTTGTTTCCCATCATTATCTCATGAGATGTGAATATTTACCAAATTCATTAAAGGGATATATATGTAAGACTTATCATATAAATAAATCATACATATTTGTTCCACAAGATCATAAATCATTATTCATGTCAAAAATAATGAAAATAAATGGATTTTGTAAACATTTCATCACAGCATATCTCATTAAAAAGTAACAGAATTCAAAAATATCATTCTATAAATACATAAATCATTAAGAAAATGAATTTTATCCTTGGATAATATCCCTATTAATCCATTAGTAACACCAAATTATTTTATCTTATATGGAAAATAATTTTGAATCACCTTTTTAAATTGTTTCTTGAGTGAAATATCATTTCCAAATAAAAAAAATGTTTTTCAAATCCTAAAACATTTATCAAACATTTTTAATTTAATATAATCTTTAAAATTTATAAATTAATATTTTAAAACCATTTAGAACATCTTATAAATCCTTTTCCAAGAAAATACTTAAAAGATCATTTAAAAACATTGTTAAAACATTTTAAAAAACAAGTTTATTTTTTAATAAAACAAATCTCAGAACAAAGAGAGAATAACATTAAATGAATATATTAATATCATAAAAATAATAAAAATCATGATATTTCATGTTAATGGGTAATATATACACATATTAAAGGAATATAGTGTGCAACATAACATGTGCCTCAAAGAAGGAAAATTGAGACAAAATTACCTTACCAATATGGTAACTTTTGAACCGTAAACCCCATGAAAGAGAGATAATAAAATAGATATATAAATTACCATAAATTTAAGTATATAGATCATATAATTCACTCATGTGAAGTATATACATCAAAAAAGAGAAACGAGTGGTGAATATAGCATAAGTCTCACAGAAATAAAAGTGAGACTAGAAATTCCCTTACATTAAGTCTTGAATTCATTCGTATACATTAAAAACTAATGTATTATTAATATAATGTTATTATAAATATAACATATAAAATATTCATATATATAACACCATATAATATTTATTTACAACTTTAAATTACTCGTTTATTAACAAAATCATATTAAAGTTACCTCTTTGTTTTCTGTATATGTTTTGACTTGTTATTCATAGTCCTCTTGAATAGATCATGTTTTAATAATATCTATAGTGTTAAAAATGATATAAATATCATATATATATTCATTATATATTTATCTATGGTTATTTATAAAAGTTATAGGTAGAAAATAAAATACAATGTTCATGGAGATGGTAAACCATATGTACTCATGAACGTCATTTTTATTTTCTTATCATGTTAAAATAAAGAAAATTATATTATTTATTATCATTAAATAATAATTTTTATTTAATATATATCACATATATTTATTTAAAAAAATCCACAATACATTCCACGTAATGAATGAATGAATCACATCGCTTCTTGAGGCTGTATTTCACCGTACACACGAACGACATTATCATATTCCCACAAAATGGAAAGCCTAAAGTTATGTGTGATATAATTATTAGAAAATCATAATAAAATTATAAACATAATATATATCATATATAAACTATAAATAAATAATTATTCCAAAAAATTAATGGTGTAAATGGAATAATGAAAAACATCGATTTGTGAGGCGGTAGTCCGTCGTACGAACGAACAATGATTGTTTATCCCATTTGGTGGAAGTTTATAAAGTTTTAGGTTGTACCATTAACATAAAAAAATTATTATATATTTAAGTTAATTAGGTTGTTATGTAAAATTTAAATATAAATAATTTAGGGGGTTTAATGATGAAATAAAACAAAAAAAAATCATTTATGAATGTTACCTCTTCTCTGGGTATCTCCTTCGGGTTTGCACCAAAAGACTTACTTGGTAGGTTTTCTGGACATAGAAAGCATTATATTATTAATTAAGGTAATTTTTTAGGAGATTTTTATAGGTTTTTTTTAAACCAAATATGTTTAAAAGTTTGAATAAATGAAAAAAATAGGCACACTTTTATAAGATAGGGGAGGGGCACTCTTGGAATTCCTCAAAAGATTAATTTATAATAAATTTAATAAAAATCCAAATACATAAAAAAAGTCAATTAATTAAAATATAATATATTATAAGGTTTTAATATCATTATCCAACATATCTTATAAAATTTTTAGAGTTATTTTAAACCTTATCATTCTAATTAACCCTTAGTCAACCTATTTTAATTTTAACTATGCTAAAAAAATCTCAATATTAAAAGGTAGTAATATTTACATATAAAGGTTAAATTGGGCAATAAATTTCCAATTTATGATATTTCAGACCATATAGCACCCCATTTTTACTTATTTAATATTTTTATTATTTATAAATAATTTAATAACATATTATTTTTATAAAATATCATAAGTGTCAATTTGGACACTATTCATTACATTGACTTTAAGAAACTCAATACAACAATATATATTAAAAAAAATCATTTAATACACCCATAATATATCAAAATCATCTATAAAATTATTTTATCACCCTGATTAATTCAAATTATGTTTATTATAATATTTCTAATACCAATTAATAGATTTTTTAATTAATTGAATAATTATTTCACAATTATTTTTTAATTATTTATGATAATTATTTATTTAATAAAAATTAAATAAAATATCCATGATGTTTATAAACATTTTATATGTGGTAATAATATTTTTAGTCAATAATATATTCTATTAGAAAACTTAATAAATATATTTTACTTATTAAAAGTATGAGTGGGACATTTTTTCACTCTCTTTGATTTTAATAGTATCTAAGTCATTTTCAAGTACAATTATTCTTTAAGTAATTAAATTACTAACCTTAGGTATTAATTTTTGAATTAAGTTCATCCAATAACATTTGGATAAGTTTTAGGGTAGTTTAATAATATTTGTGATATTATTTTTAATCTTAATTTCCCAATTTACCCATAACAAAGGTAATAAAAATTACTAAATTTATTATTATTATTTTAAAAAAATAAAAATAACCTAATTAATAAATTTTTACCTTATTATTCCAAGCATTAAATCCATTTTTAAAATTTCAATTCATGTAATTTTCATAAATTAATTTAAAATTAATCCCACAGACAAGACGAAACAATAGCTTTTTAAAGAAACAAATGTTTAAAATTTTGAAATATATATATATAAAATTTCAATGTGAAATTGATTTTAATAACACAATTTGTATTTATTGATCTGTAATTGAACATTTTATACTTTAAAACCAAATAAAAATATAATTTAACTATATAAATATGTTATGATAAAAAATAGATTTCAATTAAAATTTATTATTTTTCAGTATTCACAAAAGGATGAAACTTCATAGAAAAATACCAAAAGTTCACACAAAGCAAATTTTTATATTATTATTTCAAAAATAAAGTTTATATTTTTATATAAATCATATAAAAGTGTCAAAAATTATATTTAAAATGATTTCTCCATTAAAAGGCAGTAAAATTAGCTTTTAAAAAATATATATATCTTTAAATGTAAAATCGGTTTTATTCTTATGTCTTGTCTAGAAAACACATAATATGGATGTTAATTAGTTTAATGAATATAATACATATACTTCATTATAATCCATTATAAAAAGTTTTTTAATTGATTTATTGTTGTAAAACATGTTTAATTTTATAAATATAGTTTTCCAGTAAAAGATTTCCTATATTTTCAAGAGTGTTTTATTTTCTTTTCTAGTTAATTGGTCCCCAAATAATTCTTCTTATATAAATATGTAAAACAAATTTTCAAAATTTAATTAACATTATTCATAAAATTGAATCCAACAGCTAAGAGACAAATATTATAATATTATAAAATTAATATTAATAGTATATTGTATTTTGGTAAAACTAGGTCTTATGTGTAACACAATCTATCAAAATAATTTGGTATTATGTGTAATAAAAGACAAACATAGTGTTTCATGTACCAAAATATATTCTATTTTTTCATGTATCAAAATATCAACTTTATATTTCATACAATTCAATAATAACTTGGTACTTTCATATATCACAAGCTATATTTAGTATTTCATGAAATTAAAAAATATCAAAAAGATTAAATTAATTTTTAACAAAAAATCACAAAATCTTCAGGTGTTACATTCTATGCCTATTAAAATGAATTTCTCCATATAAATTATTTTAGGTTATCAAAGGTTCAATACTTAAAATTTCATTTCAAATAAACCCACATTATAAAAATGAATACTAAAACTCCATTTAAAAAGGGAAAGTTTGAAATATAACAGTTACCCAAAGTAACTCAAAACTAGGTTTTCAAATAAGAGAATATAGGTAGAAAGTGAAAACATGGACATAGAATATATATCTAACTATCAAGTTTTGATGAATAGTGATAAAGAACATGGTTAGGGGAATGTTAACGATCATGAGGCCATAACACAAAGAGGATTTAAAAAGGTCATTGTTATCATAAAAAATATGATATTAAAAAATTATTTTATTTTTAGACACCTTTTCTTAAAGTTGAATAATTTTCATGAGAAGTTATACTTATATGATTTCAGAAAAACCTCACACTTTATTGTTACTTGATCAATTTCCACTTCATTTCTTATTCCAATAAATGAAGGTAAATTTTTCATTCCTAAAGTTTTATATGATCATGAGATATATAAATAGAATAATAGGACATTTCATATGTCTTTATCAAAAAATAATGTCATCAGAAGTTATCCAATATTCATAAATCATCATATGGTGTGATAATACTTTAATATCTAATACCTCATTTAAGGTTTAACATAAAATGTTCCATAAATGGTGAACCAGATAACCCTTTAAAAATATGAAATTCAAAAAAAATTGAAATAATGTCACTTGATTTCTCAAAAACAGATTAGCATTAATCCCCCATATATCATAAAGTAGATCCTGTTTGTCACATACCAAACAGATGAATACCTTTATCATGTATTCTCTTGAAACATGGTAATTACCATACATCCTTATTTAAAACATACATTTTTTCTTATTCCAAATATTATTGGATATAATCCTTAAGAATAAAAAAGTTGTAAACTTCATGAACGATAGTATAATACACTTTTTCAACAATTTGTTAATCAATTACAAGGAAATAAGAAGAATCTAATTTAATTTTTCCAAAAATCATTATCTTAAAATTAGGAACATATTAAGGGTTATCTTTACCTAAATCATCTGTTTACTATGAATATCACCTTTCAATTAAATCAATTTTCTAGTCTATCATAACTATTCAACATATTCTTATAAATCCTTAATAAAAAACATAAATTGAACAATACTTATATATTTCACAATTCATATAACATAATTATTGAATCCAAATACATAAACCCTTTGATTATTTCACTTCATTATTAATACATTAACAATGATACCTCATCCAATTACTTAACACCTCTTTCCATTAACATTTCACTTATAGTCTCGTTATCATCAGCAATATAACCATTACTTATACCACCATGCTTATTATATTTGTGATATTTACACGAAGAAAATATATTTTCATAATTCCCATTATTTCAAAATTTAAATAATTCATAAATTTATAGTATATTATGGAGGACAATATTATTAGCCATTGTGTTAACTGAACTATTCATTTTCCCTTTGTAGTTACCTGCTCTGTGTCCTTCTCCACATTCAAAACATCTTATTATTTCTCTAAGACATCCATTTGGGTGTTTATTCCCACATTCTTGAAATAAAGGAAACTGAATATTATTTCCTCTGATGTATCCATTACTAAACATCTTAAAAACCTCTTTCATTATATTCCTATGTGGGTCTGATATTTGATTAATGTACACGTTATTAATCATGTTCACCAAAAACTAAATAGGCATGATCACAAAGTCCTTTACTCCATTGATCATCCCATTTGATAGATCATAAACAAATTTTTCATCACATTAATCATTAACCTAGTTCTATATAGTTCCCACAATTGACTAAAACTATAAATAATATCATGAGAAATACTTATCATATAATAAACTCACATAACACTGAAAAATAACTTATAAGATGTCTAAGTTATGACACCTTATTTAATCTATGGAACTGTAGGCTTATTCTTAGATAAAACACTAAAAATATCCTTAGAAATATCCCTAGGTGTATCACTAAAGTTTTCACATCCTAGTTTCTAAAGGTTGACTATACCTTTTCTCTAATACCAACTATAACGACCTAAGATTAATGTGCATAGACATTACACCACTATTTTAGAATACACAAACACACACCCAAAGACTATATTAGATTAGTGCCTTTAGAAACTTGGAAAAAAACTTCTAGTGTATTTAAATATATTCAATTTTTTCCACAAGGATCTTCCCCCTTAACACCCCTACCTAAAACCTTTCTTTATAACCTGGGGAAAATACAACATAAGAAAATAGTGAGCATAGATTATCAGTAAGGGTAAACAAGGGATATATATAAGAATAATCATGAACATAATCATATGATAACATAATCATAACATTAGAACATCATGCCCTATATATCAAATATCATATACATGAGTCAAGTAATAAATAATGGTAGTTTATAAGACATGAATCATAAAGAGATCAAGATCATAGTCCATGAAAGCATAACATAGGAATAAGAAATGTAATTTTGGGAAAACACATAAATATATAATATCATTCCCTATTATTCAAGGATCATTACCAAAACATAATAGGTCACTTCATGGGGGTTTCAGCTACTGGGTGGAACACACCACCATCCCCAATCATTTTCCTTTCCTTATAGTGGATCAAGTTTGCCCTTCTTCCCATCGTGGATCAATTATGTCGACTTGTTTCTCATACTTATGTTAGGAGATATAAATCTTTTCTCAAGTAATTTGAGTGAGATATAGGTCTCACCCTTCATGTAATTAAATCATACATATATGTTCCATAATATCATAAATTATTTATCATGCTTGAAATAATGAAAGTAAATTGGTTTTGTAAACAATTCATCATAGCATATCTCATTGAAAAGTAACGAAATTCATAAACATCATTTAATAAAAACACAAACCATTCATATAAATAAAATTAATAGTATCCTTATATCATATCCCTAGTAATTCATGAGTAACACAAAAATATGTTCTATTATATGGAAATTAATTTTGAAATATATTTTTAAAACATTTCTTGAGGAAAATATTCTTTCTGCATAGAAAAAAAATGTATTTTAAATAATAATTTATATATATAACCTTTTTAATTGAATAAAATATTTATAATTTTTAAATTAATCTTTTAAAATCATTTTAAATATCTTTGAAATAATTTTCATTTAAAATTCATAAAATGTAATTTAGAAAATTGTTAAAAACATTTTATAAAATAGGGTTTCTTTAATAAAATAAATCTTCAACTAAAGAGATAATAACACTAAATAAATATAATAGTATTATTAAAAAATAAAATTATTGATACAATATTTAAAAATTTATTATATACACCTTGTAAAATAATATAGGTTCATCACAAAACATATGTCCCAAAGAAGGAAAATTGAGACAAAATTTCTTTTATGATTTGGTAACTTTTGAACTGTAAACCCCATGAAAGAGATATCAAAAAATAGATATATAAATACCCATAAATTTAATTTTAAGTATAATATAATTAATTTATGGGAATTAAATACATTGAAAAATAAATAAATGAGTGGTGAATATAGCATAAGTCTCACAAAAATAAAAGTGAGACTAGAAATTTGCTTACATTAAGTCTTGACCTCCATAGTACATGTTAAAAAAACCTATATAATTAATATAAGTTTATTATACATCTAACTTAAAACCATATTCATATATATATAATACCATATATGATATTCTTATGACTATATATTAATATTTTATTAATAAATTTATGTTAAATTTTCTACTTTGTTTTTTATACATGTTTTAAATTGTTATTCTTGATCCTCTAGCATCGATCATTACTTAATTATCTCAAGAATGATAAAAATGATATTTATATCATATATATATATATTAATTATATATTTATTTATGGTGATTTATAAAATTTATAAGTAGAAAATAAAATAAAACACTCATGGAGATCATAGGTTGTACGTGCACATGAACATTATTTTCATTTTCTTGTCGTATTAAAATAAAAAAAATTATGGGATATATTATCATTAAAGAATAATTTTTATATATTATTTATATAAAATATTTTTATTAAAACCATACTTAATAAATTTGATTTCAAACATTAATGAATCACATCACTTCGCGAGGCTATAGTCCATCATACACACAAACGACCTTATCGTATTCCAACAAAATGGAAAGCATGAAGGTGTGTGTTATTTAATATTTCCAGAATCAAAATAACATTATAAAAATAATATATATCATATATAAAATATAAATCCATCATTATTCCCAACCATTTATAGTGGTAATGGAATAATTAATGACATCAGTTCACGAGGCAGTAGTCTGCCGCACACATGAACGATGATGGTGTATCCTATTTGATAGAAGTGTGTGAATTTGTAGGTGTACCATTAACATAAAAAAATCTAAGTATATTTTATATACTTATGTTATTATATAAACATTAAATATGAATAATTTATGTGGTTCACGTAAGAGATAAAACTAAAAAATTTATTGATGAATGTTACCTCTTCTTTAGGTATCTCTATTTGGTTTGCACCAAAGGAGTTCATTGGTTGTTTTTTTCATAAAGTAAGGAATATAGTATTAAGGGAGGTAATTTAGGAGGATATTTTTATACGGATTTTCAAAATAAAATAGGGTGTGAATAAACAAAAAAAATATTTATGCTTTTATAAGAGATGTGAGGGGACCTCTTTGAATTTCTCGAAAGATTAATTTATAACAAATTTATTCCCAATACCGATACTTCATAAACGATATTTATTAAAAGATAAGATATTATATGGTTTTAATCTCATTAACCAATATATTTTAGATGACTTTTTGGGTTATTTTAAATCTTATCATTTTGACTAACCCTTAGATAACCTATTTTAAATTTAACTATGGTAACAAATTTCTCAACATTAAAAGGTAGTAATTTTTACATATAAATTATAAATTGGACCATAAATATCTGATTTATGATATCTTAAACCATATATCACATAATTTTTTCTTATTTAATATATTTATGATTTTTAAATAATTTAATAAAATATTATTTTCATAAAATATCATAAGTGTCAATTTTGATATTATTCATTACTTTGACTTTAAGAAATTCAATACAACAATATATGAACCAAATAATTTAATACACGCCTAATATATAATACTATTATATAAAATTCATGGATCACCCTAATCAATTCAAATTATATTTCTTCTAATATTTATAATATCATTTAATTGATTTTTTCATTAATTATATAATTACTTCATTATCTTTGTGTAATTATTTATGATAACAATTTCTTCCATAAGAATTAAAAATATATTTAAAAAATATATATAAGCCTTTTTTATTTAATAATAATATTTATAATCAATAATATCTTTTATTTAAACTCAATCCAATAATTTGATACTTAATAAAAGTAAGAGTGTTACATTTTTTCACTCATATTGATTTTAATAATATCTACGTCATTTTCATAGAAAATAATCCATTAAATTATTCAATTTTAAACCTTGGGTGTTAAGGTTATAATTAAATTAATTAAATAATATTTTTTCAAGTTTTATGATAGTTTTGTAATATTTATAATATTACTTTTACCCTTAATTACCCGATTAACCCTTAACTATGGTAAAAGAATTTCTAAAGTTGCGATTTTTATTGTCAAAAAATAAAAAGGGCCTAATTAAAAAAAATTGAACTTATGATTCCAAATATCTAATAAATTTTCTAAAATTAAATTCATGGAAGTTTGATAAATTAATTTAAAATTAATCCTGCAGACAGGACGAAACAATGGGTATTTAAAGTAAAAAATGTTCAAAGGATTGAAATGTTTTTATATCCAGTTTCAATTTTAAATTTATTACAATGACCCAAATTGGATATATTGATTTATAATTTAAATATTTATTGTTTAAAATAAATTAAAAACATAACTTATATATATAAATAAGTTAGATGAAAAAACATTTTTCTATTAGAATTCAGTATTTTCACTATTAAAAAACATGAAACTTCTTTGAAAAATACTCAAAATTCAGGAAAGGTAAATTTTATATTACTATTTAAAAAATTTATTTTATTTTTTAATATAAAAATAATTTAATTTTAAAATTTCATATTTAAAATGGGTTCGTTGTTAAGAGGTGGTAAATTTACTTTTTAGAAAAATATACATCTGTAATAATAAAATTGGTTTTATTTTTATCACTTGTCCAGAAAACATATAAGATGGATGTTAATTAGTAGATTGAATATATATATATATATATATTTCATTAAAATGCATTATAAAAATTGGTTTAATTTATTTAATTATGTAAAACATTTTTAATTTCATAAATATAGTTTTTCCGCAAAAGATTTCCTTTATTTTCAACAGGGTTTTATTTTCATTTCTTGATAATTGGTCATGAAATAGTGTTTCTTATATGAATTTTTAAAACATATTTTCATAATTTAATTAATCTTATTCATAAACACCATTAAAATGTATAAGAGAAAAATATAAAAATATTTTAATAATTGTAACACCTGGATGTTTTTATGAAATATTTTCTTTAAATAATTTTTATTCTTGAGTAGCTTTCTTTTCACTTAATCATGAGTTTAAATGAACCACAAGATGTTCTTAATATAAAATTACCATTATATCCTGGATGATAGGTTAGTGGGAATAATTATAACTAACTTATGAAAATACATTATGAATTCATTGGCTATCAATTATTTATGAAAAATATAAATCAATTAGATATTTGTATTTTGAGTGAATTACTTTTGGTAATGAAATTAATGACATATATATTTTTTATATACTTAATAAATTATTTTTTATATTCATATAATGGATATTTTATTCAAAGGGTATGAATAAAACATTATTTGATGTATAAAAACCTATTTTTTTAAGGTTAATTTTCCACCTTTGAATGGATAACCCATTTTAAATTAATATTTTGACACATTTATATTTTTTATATGAAAAAATAAAAATTTTATTTTTAATTCGGATATAAAAATTAACTTTGGATTATTTTCTGATATTTTTCTGATAACTTTCATGTTTTGATTAATAGTAAAAAAATATGCTAAATTTTGATTAAAAATAACTTTTTTAATTAAGATAATTTATGTGGTTAAATTATAATATTTAATAGTTTTAAAGTATAAATAGAATATATTTTTACCATTAAATATAATTTATGTCACTATTATTAATTTTACATTGAATTCATAGGTAAAAACATTTCAATCTTTTGCAATGTTTTAACTTTTAAAACTCGTTTTCCCATTTCAACAACATGGTTAATTTTAAATTAATTACAACAACTTATGTATTTTTAATTTTGAAAAATGGATTCAATATTTGTGATCAGTATTTACAAATTATTTTAATAGGATACTTTTATTTTTATGCTTTATGAATATAACTATGGTAATTATTTTCATTAACATATTTAAAGGTAAATCGAGCAATTAAGGGTACCAATAATATTAAAAAATTATATTAACACCTTTAAAAATCATATTTTATGAATAAATTTTACCCTTATAATCTATATTTTGAAATTGAATCAATTTATGACCAATTACGTATGAATATGACATGAATGTAATCAAAACTAATTAATGTGGCAAAATGTCACAATCTTAATTTATATAAGTATATTAATATTAATATATTGATAAATATGAGATAATATCTATTATAGTTAGTATATGGAAATATAAAATAATTACCTACATCGTAGAAATTTATGTAGAATTTTTATATATTAAATTATTACCATTAATGATGGCATAATAGTGATGTAAAATTATATTATTAATAGAAATATCAAATAAATGGTTTTAAAAATATTAAAATAATTAACATATGAACTAATTAATGTGATAAAAAAATATTAGAGGTTTCTATGTCATGTTAGGAGTGTATTTAATATTTTCATTCAAATTTATCTCCTGTTTTGGTTTTTTTAAGTCAAATAAATGAATAGTGTTGTAATTGACACTATTGATATTTTGTGAAAATAACATTTTATTAAATTACTTAAAATTCATAAAAATATTTAAAAATTACAAATTAATAATTATAAGGTCTAAAGTTTCATAATATACCCATTTGTAGTTAATTAACACCATATAAGTAAATATTTATAACCATTAGAAATTTTGAATGTTATTACGTCAATTAAAATTAAATAGAATAACTAAGTGATAATTAAAATGATAATGCTTAAATTTACATAAATATTTGTCTAATATTTATTTTATGATGATATTATATCCCTATAACATCTCATATTCTAAATTGGGACATTTTTAAAGACTTTAAGTGGGGTTTTATTTTATTATGAATTAGTATTTTTTAGGTTTCCAAAAGTGCCCCTCAGCTCAATTATAAAATGGAACATTCTCTCTCAACTATTCACTTCATTTTGAGCCTTAAATCTCGACCACCCCCTACCATTTTCCTTCTCAACTTCACTATTTTCATTCTAAAGGTTATTTTCTTCTTCAAAGATCAACTCTAGTGCCCTAAGAAAAATTTAAAGGAGGCACATTGAAGAAGAGGCAATCACTTATACTGATTATTTCAATTTATTTCTTCTTATAAATACTATTAATAATTTGTTTAATTATAAAGTAATAAAATAAGTATCACTCATATAATGATATTTAATTATAAATATTAAACAACTCTATTTCACCTTATAACCATCCTACGAAAAACGAAATCATCGCGCGTGCGTACGTATGGCTTACCTTCTCAACGTCGTGGTGTAATCTATTTTTCACCACCACCTTACTTGGATGTGTATAATGGTGGAAATAAAAACTTTATATTATTATTATAAAATTATACTAATTTTTAGATACTATACACCATCCACTTCAATACCATTCAACAATTATGGGAACGATATCGTCACTCATGCGTACGTACGGCCAACAGTCTCCACGGTGCGATGTGATTTGTTCTATGCAATATTCATTAAAATAGGATTATATAAATTAATTTAATAAATAAACATTATATATAACATTTTTTAAATGATATTACTATAAACTAAAAAGAGGAATAAGAACTTATCCGACAAAACATGCATAAGAACATAAAGCAGTTAATAGCTGAATAACACACATGAGCCTCAGCCCAGTTAGTGAGGTCTCTCTATGGGCATCCACGAGACCCAAGTTCAAAACCAGTTGGAGGAATAATTTTAGGGGGACTATATCAGTACTATAGCAGGAATTGTAGATGTACTGTAGCAGGCATTGTAGCAGGTACTATATGGTACTGTAACAGCCGGAACTATTCACCTTGGGCCACTGGTTTGCGCTTGGAGTCCTTAAGGCCTTCAGGCCACCCAGGAATTCGGGTCAGTAAGGATTTTGGGCCACCTTATGGCCTTTGAGCCACCTCAAGTCCTTTAGGGCTACATGATTTGCAGTTTCATAGACAGATTCTACAAGGAACCTCTCCAGAGGAGGAAATATCCGGGCATATTCACCAGAGAAGGGCCAATACAACTTGTTAGATTGATAGGGTATGGAATTTTCCAGCAGTACTGTGCTTTTGAATCTCTATACATGGAAATTCTAGGTGAACATTCATGTAAATGTGGAGATCTAATCACAATACAGATGCTAGGGAGAGGCGATTTTAAGTAGTTATAGTCCGTATGATTTCCTTAAGACCTACGGGTCTTGTAATGTCTCCAAGACTACGGGCAATGTAATATCTATGCCTATGGGCCTTGTAAGGATTACCCCTCATCCCTTGAAAGGGGGGTTATCAGAAAATCAATAAAAAAGATTTCCTTCAGGCTATTCAGTTCAGTTAATATCCAACTAACGAGCAATAATGAAATGTTACTAACAAACGGATGAAAATATGATTATAAATGTTATCATAAAAATGATTATGATTATAGAATAAATTATTAACATTAATCATTATACAAGAGTTTTTGATAAAAATGAAGTATATCATACCTATGGTAATGGATAACTTTTCAAATCTCATTTTTATTTGAGATTGTTTATTCGTAAGTATTTACTGGTGTATAATTATCATCCACATCCATGTTTCTTAAATATGAATTTGAAAATATTATTTATAACATTCTATAGTTTTTTAAAGTCAATTTTACCAATTGGTAAATTTTTACTAAATGGAATGAATATAATCTTTTATCATTTTTGGTATGAGGTACTATTTGAATTTTCTAGCAAATGTACGAGAAGAATGTTTTTTTAACTTGTACGGCATGAACGCCTTTTTACAATTTCACAATGACTTATTTCCTTGAAGCTTCCCCTAAAAACATACAAGGATATTTTCACATAAAATAATTTCTTCTAAAATTGTGTGGCTTTTTTAGGAAGGAAATTTCTTTTGAAGATGAAAGGGTATTTTCCTCAAGAATTAATTTCACGTGTTTTCTCAAAATTATTTTCCATCTAAGATGAAACTCTTTAAATAAGGTAATATTTATATCCCTTTTATTACTATGAATTTATTGTGTTTATGATGTAATGTTATTTAGGAAATCCATTTGTTTAATATCAATTATGATACAATGATGTTTAAGAAACCCATTTTATTTCATGGGTTATGGTATGGAAAATGATTTAATGTCTTTGTGGAACACGTAAGAATAGTTTCATTATGAGATGGGTGGGACCTATATCTTCATCCAATGCATTGGATAAAGATTTTTATCTCATGAGATAGACATGACTGGAATGACATGTAAATATGGTTCAGTAATATAGGGCTAGAACGAGGAGTGAACTCAGTTAAGTAATGGAATTTGTCTTATATGATGGTCTTGTAAATGAAAGTTGACTAAAATGAAATGATTTTCTATGCTTATGTATATATGACACAAAATTTCATGTCTTATGTTATTACTATTGGGATTACATTTCACTGTTATGATTTATCCCATGACAAGATATTATTATCTTTTATATGCAGGATATGATTTTCTAATGTTATGTTCTTATGAATATGATATGATTTATATTTCCATTATTTACCCTTACTGAGAATTTGATCTCACCCTTTCATATGTTTCTTTTCTCTAGGTTATGAATATGGGTATTAAGTATGATATTACAAAAGGGAGTCTAGTTATGATGAAATAAATAGGAGACAATGTAGATGTTTTATGAACCAGTTATTTATGCTTGGAGGTTTCTAAAGGCATTATACATATATGGTCATTTCATGGTTTTATTTTATGTTTTAATTAATATAATTAAATTATGAAGTAATATCAAGATAATTAAAGTATGGGTTGTTATAGTTGTTATTATAGGAAAGGTATAGTTTACCTTTAGAAACTAGGATGAAAAAGAAATAGTATAAAACCTATAGATATTTATAGGATAAAATCCAAGTTTTTTGGAAATTAATATGAATAACCTAGGATAAACCCTAAAGTTTCCAAAAATGAAATTTTATTCTTGATTATGTGGTTTTCCTATTATAATTAGTGTTTCTCACACTATGATTATTTATTTTATTCAATGGTTAGAACCTGAATGAATCGTTCTAATGATGAATGTAGTGGGAAATGATATGATTATCTCCTTGAGAAACCAAATATTATGGGAGCTAGAATGAAAAATCTTGTAGTCATGCTCACACAAATTTCTCAAGATATGAATCATGTCGTACTTCCAAACAAGAAAAAGAGGGATAAACATTCTATTGAATCCTTCATGAGGTAGTGTCCACCTTTATTCAACGGGTCTTATGATCTATTAGTGGCTAAACAATGGATCAGTATCACTGAAAAGATATTTTCATTTCTATAATGTTCTGAACATCATAAAGTCATCTTAGCAGTATATCATTTGGAAGGTGAAGCTTATAAATGGTATAATATTATCAATAATACGAGTAAAAGAGATGAAATTGAGTCCATATAATGGAATGAGTTCTTGAACTTATTTTTCAATAAGTACTTTCCTCGTATTCTTTGAACAAAGATGGAGAAGGAGTTCCTTGAACTTAAGCAAAAGGATGATGAATTTTTTGGTACCTATGAAGCAAATTTTATAAGACTTTCAAGGTACGCTTCTGGAATTATTATCCTACTTGAGAGTAATATTTATTGATTCTTTGGTGGCTTAAAACCAAGTCTTCGAAGGTCATTATCCATAAGGGACTTTAATAGCTACGAGAAAATTGTTCAATGTGCTCTCAAGGTTGAGATGGATATTGGAGTAACCCACTAGGCATACGTGTTTGATAAGAAGAGGAAAATGTAACTCAAAGGAAAATATAAATACCACAATAAAAATAAGATGCTTTTTCCATTATGCTCAATGTGTGGAAAGAAACGTGGAGGGAATTGTATTTAAGGTACTAGTAAATGTTTTAAGGGCGGAAAAGAAGGTCATCGGGAAATTGAATGTCAAAGTGATTGGAAAAAGATTCCTAATGATGCGAACAAAGAAAAGGCTACACAGAATGCACCTCCTACACTTCAATGTTACAAGTGCAAGGAAATGGGAAATTATTCCAATAAATTCCCTAATCCAAGTATTATTGATGATGATCGACGTAAAAAAACTCTTAAGGCCAAAGATAAAGGAAAGACACATGAAATTACTATCAGCGATGTAGAATATGATAATGAGGTGGTGAAAGGTACACTTACCATCCACTCTAAAGTAAAAAATGTTTTATTTGATTCTAGATCTACCCACTCTTTTATTTCTGAATAATTTTCTAAGGGTGTTGTCATATTACCTCAACAATTAGATGTTCATTTAGCAGTGACAACTCCTAATGGTACAATTGTCACATCAAAAGTTTATAATTCTTCTCTGGTTGAAGTTTGTGGGAAATTGATTCCTGAAAATCTTATGATCCTTCATATAGTGTAATTTTATGGTATTCATGGAATGGATTGGATTTCTCTATGTGGAGATCATATCAATTTCCAAGGAATTGAAGTCATATTTCATATTCTAGATCAATCTATGATCATCAATTGATGAAAGGATGAATATAACCTTTTGATAGAAATTTCATCTATCTTATGGATCTTGGATCCAATAAATGAAGGATATTTATCTTAAATGGTTAGGGAGAAAATCATGATTAATAATATTCCCATTGTACAGGAGTTTGATGATGTCTTTCTGGAGAAATTTCCAGGTCTTCCACCAAATCATGAAGTCAAGTTTTCAAATAGAACTCATACTAAGTGCTCTGCCTATTTCAAATACACCTTATATAATGGCCCCAATTGAGTTTTAGGAATTTAAGAAGAAACTCCGAGATAATCTTGATAAAGGATTCATACACCCTAGTACATCACCTTAGGGAACACATATTCTATTTTTTAAGAAGAAAAATGGATTAATGAGACTCTCCATTGATTATAAATAACATAACAATATCACTATCAAGAACAAATATCCTCTTCCCTGGATTGATGACTTATTTGACCAACTACATGGAGCTCAATACTTTTCTAAGATTTATCTTCATTCAGGATATCATAAATTAAGGGTAAAAAGGAGGATATTCCAAATATGGAATTCCGTACAAGGTATGGACACTATGAATTTATAGTGATGCCTTTTGGTCTTACTAATTCCCTTTATATCTTCATAGATCTAATTAATAGAGTCTTTAGATACTATCTTGATTAGTTTGTGGTAGTCTTTATAGATGATATTATTGTCTATTCAAAGAGTAAATAAGAACATGAAGATCACTTGAGAATTGTATAGAAGACCCTGAGAAAAGATAAGCTTTATGCCATATTTACCAAGTGTGAATTTTGGCTTCAGAAAGTTTCATTTTTGGGTCACATAATCTCAAGAGAGGGGATATATATGGATCCATAAAAAATAGAGGTTATTGAAAGATGGTAGAGACCAACAACAGTAACTAAGATCCGACGTTTTCTTGGTTTGGATGGATATTATCGATGTTTTTTGAAATATTTTTCACAATTATCTAATCCACTCACCAAGTTGACTCTGAAATGTGTTAATTTCATTTGGACAGAGGAATGTGGGGAGAATTTCGAAGAGATAAAAATAAGTTTAGCTAGTGAACCTGTGCTCACACTACCTTGTAGTGTAGAATGTTTTGGGATCTACAGTGATGCAACTAAAAAGGTTTTGGAATGTGTTCTCATGAAAAATGATATGTTGATAGCTTATGCCTCACGATAGTTGAAAATTCTTGAGAAATATTACCCAAATCATGATTTAGAGTTAGATACGGTGATTTTTTCATTAAAGATATGGAGGCCTTATCTTTATGGTGAAAGGTGTGATATTTATACTTATCATAAAATTTTAAAGTATATTTTTATACAAAGGATCTAAATATATTCCAAAGAAGTTGGTTTTAGTTGATTATAGATTATGACTGCTCAATACATTACCACCCTAAGAAAGAATACATGGTGGCAGATGCATTAAGTCGACAAGACCATTCTAGCCAATCCATGACGAGGATCACAAAATATCCAATATTTATGTATTTTCACAGGATAGATCTTGAAATTTTAATAGAAGGGGAGAAATCATATCTTTCTCAAATGAAGGTTAAACCATATATATAAGTGAATATTAAAGAGACATGGAAGTAAGATGTAGAGTTACAAAATAAGGTGAGAAATGTTCCTAAATTCAACCTTGGTTGTGATGAAATAATAAGGTTTAGGAACAGGGTTTTTATTCCTCCCATACCAAAATTAAAGAAGGATCTATTAGATGAGGCTCAAAGTTCTTCATTCTCTATTCAACCTGGAAGCACAAAGATGTACAGGGATCTAAAAGAGTACTTCTAGTGGGATCGAATGAAAAGATATGTCGCTTAATATGTTTCTCGATACTTGTTTTGTTAGAAAGTTAAGGCTAAGAGATAGAAGTCTAAGGGGATGTTACAACAATTACCCATACCAGAATGGAAATGGGAAACATCACTATAGACTTTGTCATCAGACTTTCCAAAAAATCCCAAAGAAATAATGCTAACTAGGTTATAGTTGATCATCTTACGAAGTCATCACACTTCATTGTTATTAGAAAGGATTTCTCTCTTGATCATCTTTCCAGGATATATGTAAAATAAGTGATAAGATTTCATGGAGTACAACTTTCCATTATAACTGATCAGGATGAAAGGTTTACCTCAAAGTTCTGGCGAAGTCTTTATCATTATTTGGATACAGAGTTATGTTTTAGCACTGCTTATCATCCTCGGACATATGTTCAGTCTAAGAATAGAATTCAAACTCTATAATACATGTTGATAGCTTGCTCTATGGATTTTAAAGGTGGTTGGGATCAACACCTACCATTGGTGTAATTTTCTTACAAGAATAGCTTTCACTTTAATATTTAGATGGTTATTTATGAAGACCACTATGGAAAGAAGTTCAAAACTCCAACTTTCTGGGATGAAGTTAGAGAAAGTAAGCTATTAGGACCTGATCTTGTTGATGAAATGGAAGAAAATGTCAGATCTATTCAATAACACATAAGATCTTCTCAAAGTCAACAAAAAAATTATGCTAACAACCAAAGAAAAGACCTAAACTTTGAAGTGGTCATAAGGTGTTCTTATTAATATCACCCTATAAGAGAGTAATGAGATTCGGAAAGACAGGAAAGCTGATCCCAAGTTATATCGATCCTTTTGAAATTCTAGATTGTGTTGGGAAGGTATCTTATCAAATGAAGCTTCTACCGAATCTCTCTCAAGTTCATGATGTGTTCTACATACCTCTCGTGAGAAAGTACATACATGATCCTTCACATGTACTAAGCTCATATGTCTTATCTCTTTATCAAGATATTTCTTATGAAGAACAACTAATAGAGATTCTAGATCATAGAGAAAAATTTCTATAGAACAAGACCACCAACTTGGTTAATGTTTTATGGAGGAACCACTTACTTGAAGAGGCTAAATGGTAAATTGAGGATATGGTGAGTTTAAATGAACCACTAGATTCCCTTATTATAAAATTACTATTATATACTATTCATTAGTTTAGAGGGAATAATTACAACTAACTCATGAAAATGCATTATGAATTCATTGGCTATCAATTATTTATAAAAAAATATAAATCAATTAGATATATATATTTTTGAGTGAATTGATTTCGGTAAGGGTATTATTGAGATATAAATTTTTTATATACTTAATAAAATATTTTTTATATTCTTCCAATGGAAATTTTAGTCATAGGGTATGAATAAAACCCTATTTGATGTATAAAGATCTATTTTTTAAAGGTTAATTTTACACCTTTGAATAGAGAACCCATTTTAAATTAATATTCTGACACATTAATAATTTTTATATGAAAAAATAAACTTTATATTTTAAATAGGGATATAATAATTTACTATGGATACATCTCAGATATTTTTTTTGATAAATTTCATGTTTTTATGAATAGTAAAAATACGCTAAATTTTAATTAAAATCAACTTTTTCCATTGAGATAATTTATAAGTTTAAATTATAATATTAAATGGTTTTAAAGTATAAATAAAATATATTTTTACCCTTAAATATAAATTATGTCATTTTCAATAATTTTACAATGAATTCATAGGTAAAAACATTTCAATCTTTTGTAATGTTTTAACTTTTAAAACTTATTTTCTCATTTCAACAACGAGATTAATTTTAAATTAATTACTAAAAATTTTGTGTTTTGAATTTTGAATAATGGATTCCATATTTAGAATTTGTAGGTCCAAATTATGTTAATATGATACTTTTATTTTTAGTCATTATGAATAGTAACTTTGGTAATTATTTTTATTACCATGGTCAAAGGTAAATAAGGAAATTAAGGGTAAATATAATATTATAAAATTACCTTGACACGTGTAAAAATCATATTGAATGACTAAATTAGACTCTTGTCATTTATTTTTTGAAATGATATCAATTTATGGCCAATTATCTATGAATATGACATGAAAGTAATAAAAACTCATGAATGTGATAAAATGTCACAATATCATTTTATATAAGTATATTAATTTTAATATATGGATAACTATGAGATAATATCGACTATAGATATTCTATGTAAATCCAAAATTATTAACTAAATCGTATAAATTTAGATATAATTTTTAGAGATTAAATAATTACTATTAATGATGACACAATAGTGATGTAAAAATTATTTTATAAATAGAAATATCAAATAAATGGTTTTAAAAATTACAAATAATTATCATATGAACTAATTAATGCACACCATGATTTTTCTAGGTTCCTTTGACATATTAGGAGTGTATTGAATATTTCTTTTTGAATTTATATCCTGTTGTAATTTTTTTAAAGTCAAATAAATGAATAGTATCAAAATTGACACTATTGATATTTTCTAAAAATAACATTTTATTAAATTATTATAAAAACATAGAAATATTTAAAAATTACAAAGTTATAATTATAAGCTCTAAAATTTCATAAAACATCCATTTATACTAAATTAACACCATATAATTAAATATTTATAACCATTAAAAATTTAGAATTTCATTACCATAATTAACATTAAATAGAATAACTAAGTGTTAATTAAAATGATAATTATTAAATTGACATACAAATTTGTCTAAAATTTATTTTTTGGTTATATTACAACACTATCTCATATAATATTCAAAATTGTGACATTTTGGAATATTTAAGAGGGGTTTGATTTTATTATAAATTACTATTTTTGTGATTTCTAAAATTGTCACTCGCCTCAATTATAAAAGAGAACCTCCTCCCTCACATATTCACATAATTCTGTGACTTCAAGATCATCCAACCCCTTCCATTTTTCCTCCTCAAATTCCCTATTTTTATTTTATAGGTTTTCTTCTTCATCAAATACCATCTCTAGTTCCCTAAGAGGACATTTAAAGGAGGTACGTCGAGAAAGAGGTAATCTCTTCCACCGATTCTTTCAAATTTATTTCTTCTTCTACTTTCTCTTAATTATTTGTTTCATTATAAAATAATAACTTAATTATCACTAATTTAATGATATTTTATTATAAATATGAAACAACACTATTTCACTATATATTCATCCTACAAAAAACAAAATCATCGCACGTGCATACGTATGTCTTTCTATCTCCCCACTGTGGTGTAATATGTTTTTCACCACCACCTTACTTGGATTGGTATAATGGTGGAAATAAAAATTATATATTATTATTATAAAATGATACTATTTCTGATATACTATACACCATCCACTTCAATACCATTCAATAATTATGGGAACGATATCGTCACTCGTGCGTACGTACGGCTTACCGTCTCCACGGTGCGATGTGATTCATTCTACATAATATTAATTAAACCAGGATTATATAAATGAATTTAATGAATAAATATGATATATACGATGTTTAAAATTATATAAATATAACCTAAAAATATGAATAACAACTTATCTGACAAAACATGCATAAGAACATAAAGCAGTTAATACCCAAATAATGAGTAACATTGAAATGTTACTAACAAACTGATAAAAATATGATTATAAATATTATAATAAAAATGATTATGATTCTGTAATAAATAAATAACATTATTAAAATCATTATACAGTAGGTTCGGATATATACAAAGCAAATCACACCTAAGTTAAGGGATAACTTTACAAATATCATTTTTATCCGAGATTATTTATTCGTAACTATTTATTGGGGTATAATTTTCATCCACATCCATGTTTTCTAAATATTTATTTCAAAATATTCTTTATATTCTTTTTTAAATCTATAAATTCAATTTTACACATTAGAAAATTTTTACTAAATGCTATGAATGGAATCTTTTGTCGCTTTTGGTATGAGGTACTTTTTTACTATTCTGGAAAAAGTATGAGAAGAATTTTTTTTAACTTGTAAAACATGAACAGTTTTTTACAATTTCATAGTTAATTATTTCCTTGAAACATACCCTAAAATCTTACAAGGTTATTTTTACATAAAACTATTTCTTTTAAAATTGTGTCATGTTTTGAGAATGGAAAACGTTTTTGAAAAGGAAAGGATTTTTTCCTGAGGAATTAATTTCAAGTGTTTTCTCAAAATTATTTTCTATATAAGATGAAACTATTTAAATAAGTTTATATTTATATATCTTTTATTACTATTATTTTATTGTTTTTTTATGTAATTTTATTTAATAAGTCCATTTTTTATATCAATTATGATGGAATGATGTTTAAGGAAACCATTTTATTTCATGGGTTATGCTATTGAATTTTTTTTAATGTTTTTGTGGAACACGTAAGAATGGTTTCATTATGAGATGTGTGGGACCTATATCTCCATCCAATTAATTAGGTAAATATTTATATCTCAAGATATAGACATGACTGGAATATTTCAAAAAGATGCTTCGGTAATATAGGGCTTGAACGAGGAGTGAACTCAGTTCAGTAATGGACTGTGTCTACTATGATGGTATTGGAAATGAGCCTTGACTAATATGAAATGGTTTTCTATGATTATGTGTGTATGGTTCAAAATTTCATGTCATATGTTATGACTATTGGTATTTCATTTTACTTTTATGATTTATCCCATGACATGATATTATGATCTTTTTTATGCAGAATAAGATTTTGAAATGTTATATTCTTATGAAAATGATATGATTGGTGTTTCTTTTATTTACACTTACTAAGAATTTTATCTCACCCTTTCTAATGTTTCTTTACCCTAGGTCATTAATATGGGTATTAAGTATGATATTCCAAAAATTATTCTAGTTATGAATAAATAAATTAGAGACAAAGTAGATGTTTTATGAATCAATTGTTTATGTTTCCTAGTTTTTAAAGACACTATACCTATATGGTCATGTCATATTTTTGTTATATTTTTTAATTAATATACTTAAATTAAAAAGAAATATTAATGTATGTAAAGTATGGGTCTCTTTAATAATAATATTAATAGTAAATTGTAGTTTGGTAAAACTCAGTTTTGTGTGTAACACAAACTATTGAAAGAATTTGGTATTGTGTGTAAAACAAGGAAAAAATTGAGTTTCATATACTAAAATCTAGTATAATTGTTTCATGTAGCACAATATCAACTTTTTTGGGGGTACAATTCAATAATAACTTAGTGTTTCATATAACTCAAGTTATATTTAGTTTTTCATGAAATGAAAAATATCGAAAATATTAAATTAATTCGAAAAAATATTTCACAGAATATCAGGGTTTTGTAATTACTTTGGGGGGATTATGATTCAATTTCACACAAGTGGTAAATAATTTATATTACAATTTCATTATTTATTAGGATTCTTTATGATTAAGTCTCCAATTTTGAAATATCATGATTTACCTCCCAATAATTCTCATGAATTTTATTCTCCTCTATTTATTCATGAAATCTTTAAGTAATGGTGCCATTTTTTACTCTTTAAGACATAATATAATAAAGAAAATTTTTTTAAGAAAATTTTACTTTATTTCTTGCTTTGGTCAGATAATATTTTTCTTCCAAAAAAATTTCTAAAAAAATTTTTCTAAAAAATATTGATATATTAATATAATTTTCAAGGAAAAGTATTTTGAAAATGTTTTATGTTTAAAAAAAATTTAAATGATTTTAAAATATTCCCTTATATGTTTCAAATGTTATTTTCAAAAAAATGGATTTTTAAAATTTTTTAATGTTTTAAAAATTGTTTTAAATGGTTTACAAATATTCCTTTATAAGGTTCAAAGGTTATTTTCAAATAAAATAATTTGGAAAATGTTTAATATTTTAAAAGAAAAATTAATTTTTCAAATATTCCTTTATAAGTTTCAAATTTTATTTTCATTGAAAATTATTTCAAAAAAATGTTTCGAAAGTGTTTTAAATTATTTTCAAAGAAACCTTTATAAGTTTTCAAGGTCATTTTAAAAGAAAATGGTTTTTAAAATGTTTTACATTTTAAAAAAGCCAAATAATAAAGTATATTTTTTCCAAGAAATGTTTTAATTCTTCTTTCAAAATTATTTTTCATCAAATATGATATCTGTTGGTGTTACCTATGCCTTATTGGGGATATGATCAAAGTATTCTATTCATATTCTTTCTCTGAATGGTTTATGTTTTTATGGTATGATATTTATAAAACCCATTTCTATTCCATGAGTTATACCATGATTAAATTATTATGAAACCTAATTCCTTTCTTGGGTTATTCTATGAATAAATGATTATGTAATCTCTCTCTTGTCCACATGTTATGATATGATGTAATGTTTATAATACCCATTTTATTTCAGGGGTTATGATATGATGAATATTTATGATCTTATGGAACACATAAATATGGTTTTTATTATGTGATGTGTGGGACCTATATAACCCTCCAATGTATTTGGTATAGTGGGATAACGCATGAGTATATATGTTATGTGTGATCCTGATTACATGTTCACAATGTTATGTGTGAACTAGATTACATGTTCACAGTGTTATGTGTGAACCTGATTTCATGTTCATAATATTATTTGGCAACCTTATTATGTGTTTACAATGGTATGTGTGAACTTTATTACATGTTCAAAATGTTATGTGTGAACCTGATTACACATTCCTAATGTTATGTGTGAACCTTATTATTTGTTCACAATGTTATGCATGGACCTATTTTTCATATTCATAATGTTATGCATGAACCTAATTGAACATTCACAATGTTATGCATAAACCTGATTTCATGTTCACAATTTTATGTGTGAACCTTATTACATGTTTAAAATATTATGCTTGAACCTGATTACATGCTCACAATGTTATGCATGAACCTGATTTCATGTTTACAATTTTATGCCTGAACCTGATTACATGTTCACAATGTTATGCATAGACCTATATTCCATGTTGATAATGTTATATGTGAACCTAGTTACATGTTCATAAGTCTATGTGAGGGCCCGATTTCATGTCCTTAACAAAATGAGTGAAATGTTTTCTATTTATACATGTTTACAATGTTATAAACTTATGTATATGCCACAAATCTGTGTTTTATGCCAATCTTATGCTCCCATGGATCACGTTATTTGACTCCCTTATGATTAATCTCTTATAAACTGTCTATCTTTATTCCATGACTCATTTTTACTATATATGACAGGTTGGGTATGAACATAGTAAGTTTTGTTCATGATTGCATACCCTTATGATTATATTATTATTTAATATGATCACATATTGACATCTCTTATGTTTACACTTATTGTGCATCTAAGCTCACCCTTTCTTATTTTTCTATCCCCAAGTTATGAAAAAAGGTTTAGGTAGGGTATGCCTAAGATGGATACTATGTAAGAAGATATTTATAGGAGATTTTTATGATCTTTAACGAATAGAGTAGATTATATTCCATGTTTTCAAATTCACTAAACTATTATGGTCCTCATGCATTTGTTTCTATATTTTTATTAATATTAATCTAAAAAGATGTAATATCCATGTATGATAAGATAGTGTTTCTATAGATATGGGTAGAGGTATACACAAAAACTGAAGCTATTTTTCTCATGAGATCTATCGATGCAGCAAGGGTTTATATAATGTCATCCCCCTTTAACCTATTTAATATTAATGAATTATAATTTGAGAAAATAAATAAACAATACATGATAATATTTTTCAATAATCATACATATTATAGTAATTGCATATATAATTTCAACAATTTTCCCCAAGTCAATAAAATGGATAACATGGTCATAACTCAACTAGAGAAAGAAGGTGTATGGTCAAAAAATACATAATCAAATTATCAATAATAATTTTTATTGGAATAACAATATATGGAATTCCAATAATTTTCCCCATATCAATAAAAAGGATAACATGATCATAACCCATAAAGAGGAATAAGGAAGATGGTGAAATAATATACATTCAAATTTTATTAGTAATCAATAAAAATCTATATCAGAATAACAAATATATGGACTTTTAATATTTCCCCAATCAATAAATAGAAAATATTTCTATGTAATAATTCCTCAAGATAAAACTATATAGAGTATTGATATACAATTCAGCCAATGTTGTAATAATATAATCATAATACATCTATATAAATAATGTGGATGGTTGAAAAATAATGAAACCTTAGTGTAATAAAGGAAACATGGTAGGATTTTGACATGGATGGAAAACATCATTGAAAAAGAATGTTTTAAATGATATCACAAAAGAATGGGTCAATAATCGAATTTTTTGATATCATGAGTTCAATCCCCCAAATGATGGATATATATAGGAGTATAACTAGTGAAACATAAAACATATTAGGGTAAATCCTATTGAAAATGAAATGGGAAATGGAAGTGAAAATGTAAAAGATCTTCTAGAAAACATTTTTTACATTGACCTGAATGAAGAACTTGTGGGTCGCTTCCAAAAGTATTTTTCAAAATGAAAAGTAAAAAATAATTTTAAAAAATAATTTTAAAATTAATATTCAATAATAATGACTTTAAAATATATATGTTTTATCTTGTATTAATGTGTTGAGGAATACAAAACATATTAAATTGAAAGGATAACCCCTTTTAAATATTTTTAAATATACCATTTTTCAATACTCACATTGTAAAAAGGGTAACAAAACAATATTTTGTATCAAAATATATTTTTTCCATAATGAGATATATAAATTAATATAAAATAAAATATTAGGTAGGGAGAACCCTGGAATTGAAGAAAGAAGTTCATGGTGAAACAATATAACTCAATGAGAGTATATTTGAGTTATTATTATCCCTTGTGGAAAATATACTCCTTTGAGTAAGAAATATTTAAAAAGGGTGTCTTATATTGTGGAAATATAAATTCATTGAAGAAAAATGGAATTCCATTTAATATAATCAATTGGTATAATGTGCCAAACTTCTATGTCTAAGAGGACGATCAAATCTCAATGAATGAAAATTTAGTTACCAAAAAGATTTAAAATTGGGGTAACAATTGAGTATAATTTAAGTTGTAGAAAAGGAAATTGTTCTTCTTATTATATCCCATGAATAAAAAAATATGTGATAAATATAAATACATGGGTATTAATTACACTTTTCAAAGGAAAAAATGTTGTATAACAGAAACATGTCTCAAGGAATTAATGTTTGAGACAAAGAACCCTTATGGATTGAGTAATAGTTTTAATCAAAACCCTTGAAATAGAAGGAATCTAATTGAAATTAAAATATCATGATTAAAATATAATTCATGATATTATATATAAAATAGGTAGTATTTTTATCTTATAACTTAAATTAGGTTATAATGAAAACATGTCTCAAAGTAAGGAATTTAAGATGAAAACCCATTACCTTATATTCCAGCTTACTCGACCAAGTTCTAACCTCCTGTATAATAAACATAAATATCTTAATAAATTATCTCATAACATTAATATAAAAATAATACCATTTTATATTAATTTAAAACCATATAATAAAAATAAATTAAGTGATTATAGCTTATCTTCATTATCGAGTGTTAGAAATTTTGGTTGTATATTTCATAAAAAACTTCATTAATATGGGATTGATTCTTACTAAGTGGTTTCAAGTTAATTGTTCCTAGATAATTAATAATATAATAATAATTTCTTCAATTATTACTTTGGAACCACTTTCATTAGGTGGAATACATGAATATATCTTGTGAAAATGGAAATCGTGATAAACTAGTTTTCAATGTGTTTGAGGATAGATCGGTGATATATTAATAAATATTTTAAATATTAACAACACATTCCCATAATAACTAAAAAATATTATATTTATCATTATTATATGATATTATAATTAAATTGATCTAAATGGTAATGTGTTATAATTATTTAATGATTAAGGGATATTTTTAGATAATGATAATGCGACATATAAATAAGATTAAAAGTTCATAAAAATAATATTTACACATTAAATAAATTCTAGGAACCATAAGTGATGGGTGGTGATAATGAATGAAATTTTCATCATTCGTGGAGGTGTTAGTTCTTCGTATGCATGATTAACAATCCCATTTCTCAATGAATGGATGGAATAATGGTATATAAAAAATAATTATTTTATAATTTTATTTAGGAAATATAAAAAATATTTATTCATCAAGTCCATCCTTTATTCCATAATTTATAGGAGGTTATGAAAAATGAACAACACTACTTCATGGAGATGATATTCTGCACGTACACAAAAACAATGTTTTCTTCCATATTAGTGGATGGAAAGTAAATAATAATTGTTGTTAAATTATTAAAATGAAATTAGTATACTGATAATACTTATTTAATTATATTAATAAGGTTTTAAATTATTTAGGAAGGATTAGATTGAAAAAAGAGTAAGTAAAAGTAATACTTAGGTTGGATGCTTAAGTTTTCTATCATAAAACTCCATGTAAATAAAGGCCTTCAAAAACTAAAGGTGTTAAAAAATTATGGAAGTAGGATTGGGTTCTAGGATGAGAAAACTAGAATATTTTCAAAGATAAATTTAAAGAATTTATGAGGCTTTAAGTGGTGTAAATTTTACTGTTTTATTAGTGAAGAGAATAATAGTTTTGGAAGTAATAATTACATTTTAAATAATGCAAGGTTATTATAAAAAGTTTAATGGATCCAAAATAGAAAAGGTGGAATGGAAGTGTGTGTGGGTAAACATTCTCCTCATTCAATCATTTCTGAGAAAACTATATTGTATTTTTCATATTTTGTTTTAACTTTTTAGCTTTTATCCTAATTTATTTATACCATGTTAACTAATATTTTACCTTACTAATTAATATTTATTAAAAAAAGTAATATTTTAAATATTACCTAATTTGAACCTTCTTATTTAAAATTTTTTTAATCATTTTACCAAAGAAAATTTTTTATGGTTTGAAATAAAATGGTTTATTATAAAAAAACGTTATTGGGCCTCTAAATCATGAGAAAACTGAATTTCACCATCAAAACACTTAATTAGAAGAAAAGACTAAAATATTTTTTATTAAAGTAACATTTTAATTTAGTTTTAAAAATATTGTACATTGGATTTATATGTTCAAATAATTTTTTAAAATTAATAATTTTTTTCCTTAAATACATATTTTATTAATTAAAAGTATTTTTTTATTTTCTAGGATATGCTTACAAAATGATAAAATCATAAAAATTATAATTTCCCCCAAAAACATTATTATTAGACTAAAAATATATCCTTTAAAAAAACTCAAAAATGCATACTAATTAAATTTTTTGTGGGAAATTAAATATTTTATTTTATTTTATCAAATTTAAAATTGGAATTTTTAGAATTTTTTTTATAATAAATTAAAAAATGTAAACAAAACACCTTTTATTGAAAATAACCTTTTCCTATATTAATTAATATTAATTATTTATCATCTAATGGTAACATATTTTAATGGTTTTCCATATTAATGTTTATTATATATTTATTAATAATTTTTTTATAATGTTTTTTGGTTCATTTATATTGGTTCAAGTGTGTAATAAAACTTATTGAAAATAACATCAGTTTTACACGGTATAAAATTTCGAGTCATTACATTAATTGTCAAAATATTTATGGACTCCTATTCTTCATGAAATCCAAGGGAATTTAAGCTACACGTTTTCATGATAAAAATTAGTGGAAATATCATGAATGAATATCTCTCAATATACTCTCTTTATCATAACTTGTGGTGTAGATCTCTCCTCATAGAGTGATAAATTATCAATTGACAAAACTATCTATGTCACACCCCAAGCTTCCACGGTACGTTTCCTTTGAATAATGCAATAGCTTGTGTTGTACGCAACTTAGAGTTTTAACACACCACGACCAATCAAACTAGCCATTATGAATAGTAATACCCACTTTTTGAAATTTTATAAATTTTATTTTTCAAAATGGACTTCATTTTTGCATTAAAAATATCAAAATAAGCTTAGGGGTAATTATTTGTATTTTTCAGAAACCTTTCAATTTTTGATGAATAGTGAAAAATACTGCGTTATTGTTTAAAAATGACTTTTTATTTAAATAATTTGTTATTTATTTAAATTTTTATTATGTAAAAATAGATACATAATACCTATATATATCCAATTTAATTCATTTGAGTCATTTTATAATAATATTATGTATATAAAATTTTATTGAAATTTTTACCATCGTTTATCCACCTTCTAGGCACATTTTCAAATTTGCATAAAACATGATTTTACCGCTTCTGTGAATTGAATTTCAAAAATACAAGAGACACGGTTGACATAAGTAAAATTTGGTCCAATAAGATGAAAATAATTTTTGGTGAATAGTAACTTTTGACTTTTATTTACCACGGTCAAAAGTAAATAGGGTAATTAGAGGTAAAAATAATATTATAATTACCCTAAAACATGTCCTAATTATATTAGATAAGTGTATTTAGACTAAAACCAAACCTAGGGATAAAATATGATCCTTTTGCTCCACTTGGATTAGATTAGGAAATTTATTATTATTTTATTTAATGAAGAGTTAAAAGTGTTAAATTCAAAGTTTAATAACTAAAACATTTTTAATATAGGGTTATACATAAGATAAATTCAACTATAAATATTAATTATAAATATAAAAATATTTCCTACATAATGGTATTTTATTTAAAAAATTTAGACATTAAATAATTAAATTTATTTATGATACAATGATGATGCAGTAATTACCTTATTAATGAAGGATTAAAATAATTGATATTATAAATATCCAAATAAATGTAGATTGAGACTTATGATTAATTCCACTAATTTTATAGGTTAATATGAACATGTTAGGGTTTATTAAAGAATTTTTTTTGAAGTGATAAATTTGTTATGACTTTAACAAAAACAAAATACCAAATAGTGTCAAAATTGAAAAAAAAATGAGTTTTAATACAAATACTATATTATTAATTGATATAATATTCCTAAAAATCTAAGTTTTGAATAAAGTATTTAGATAAGGTTATATATATTAATAATTAACCACTTGGGGTTCTCTTGTATTTTTATTCTATGTTTATTGAACATTTATTATAATAATACAAGAATAAATGGTAAAATTTAAACTATTTACATAAGATTTAAATCTAAAAGGTAAGGTTGATATGGTGACATAAACATTTCTAAAAATCTATTAGTTGAGAGTCTTTATACTCATACCCACTGTATTCTCAAAATAATTTATTTTGGAACCATTATAAACTGAATATGATTGTATAATTAAATAATATTGCAAGCTTTTCCTAAAGTGACCCTCACCTCTCTTATAAATGGGTACTTCCCCTTATCTCAAAATCACACCACCAAAGCCATTTTTATTGGCCAACACCTTCTCAAATATCCCCTAAACTCTCCTAAATTTTTCCTAGAGGCCTTTGATCAGAAATCCAATCTAATAATCCCTTTTGATCAACTCAAAAGGAAACACCAGAAGAAGAGGTAATAATTTCACCACCTCTTTTATAGTTCTTTTCTACTTCCACTTCTTCTTTGTTTTTTTCATGAAAAAATAATAAATCAAGTGCCTTATACATACTGTGATGTTATTATAAATATGTTACAACCATATTCATTATTCTATCCATCCTATGAATGATAAATCACCATACGTGTGTACGTACAGCTTATCGTCCCCACGTCGTGGTGTAGTTTGTTATTCAAACACTTCATTATTTGGATGGGTAAAATAATGAGTATAACTGATTTAAATAATAAATATAACATGTTAATAATTATTTATATATTATATGTCATTCAATTACATACGATTTCACCATCAATAGAATGATATTGTCGCTCGTCCATACGTACGGATTACCATCTCCACAAACACGATGAAATTCATTCCCCATTATAACCATTCAAGAATAATTTTCATTTTATGATTAAAAATAATTTTAAATAACTTAATATAATTATTTATATGAATCAAATAAATCCTATTTATGACAAACATGGCTTATGTAACCAAGCATATAAAGGAAAACGAATCAGTTAACACCCGAAACGATGATACTACTAAAATATTATTAACAAAGCAGTATTAGAAGATCATATATGATATCATATTTATGTATTTTATTATTGTATAATTTAATAACAATTATTTATTCAGGAGTTTAACATACCCTCGATCAAGGAAAACTATAAGGTAAGTTCTAATTCTATAATCTCTTCATTATCTGAGGTTGTTTATATGCGAGTATCTACTGGGGCCTCTTTATCATCCACATATGTGTTTCTTAAAAATGTATTTCGAAACATTTTTACTATTTCCTAGAATATGGTTTAAAGTAATTTATACCCTTGTTTTAATTTTTATAAAAAAAATTATAAAAGAATCTTTCCATCAGTTTTCAAACAAGGTCATTTATGACCTTTTTGACAAAATTAAAGAAAGAATTTTTTTCTAACATATACGGCGGGTGTGGCTATTTTCTGCCATTATAACACCTTAGAATCTTACCTTCAAATATTATAAAAATATTTTCAAAATAAAAGTTTTTTTTATAATTATGTGACTTTTAAATTATTTCAAAATAGAAAGAGATATTTCTCTCAAATAGTTTTGATTTCATCTATGTCAACATCCTTTGATGGATTTTACACTTGTTTCAAGTTGATTTATTATGATTCAAACTTCCATATTGTATTGGATGTTTTGTGATATGTTTGACTATGGATGTGATATTTTTATACCATTCTTGGTTTATGGATAAAGTATTTACATTTCGTATGATAGTTTTAATACGAATGTCTATTTTATGTTTCTACCTTTTCATATGAGGAATGCATTGTACTTAGTAAGTGACGGGTGGAGCCCGATATAGCTCCTCGATTCATTGGTAGGTCTCATGAGACAAACTAGTGTCTTGTCCCAAGTCCTTGAAAAAATATTATTTCTAGTCTTGGCATGAGGCCTTGACTATGTGGCCATGATGTCCGACATAATGCATTCCATCATTATAAAATTGGCTATTGATATTACATGTGATTGTTCGACTAGTATAGTATCCATGTGAATAAGTAAATGGAATTATTTGATTTATATTTTCCATATTATGTTGAAGTTTAGGTTTAAAATTCTTGTGTTTTAGTCTAATACACTACCTTAAATGTTTATACTTATTTATGAAATTTTATGCTATATTTTTATCCTTACTGAGCACGTGAACTCACCCCTTTCTATGTTTTATTTTTCCTAGGATGTGAAAAAGTATATTATGACTGACTTTAAGGGATAGTATAAGGGATATTAATTTGTTCAAAGGATACAATATTGTTTCTTTCATTTTATAATGTAATGTAAAGCTTATGTTTGTATCTAGTACTTCCAAGGCTACTAAACAGATTGGTCTTTTGGGACATGATTCCTTGTATCATGCCAATGTTGTGTAATAATGCCCTAACTCTGGGTAACTAAGGTCGGGGTATTACAGTTTTTATCATAGAAAGTTTAGTACAAACCTTGTAAGCTAGATTTAGAAAAAATCTTATTAGCGAACATTGCCCTAAGAAAGACTTTGAGGATTACTATAGAAGAACTTTCTAAAAATTTAGGCAATGTAGATATTTTGTGAGTTTTATAAGCAATATATCCATGTCTGGATATGAATAGGTAGAGGTAGCTCTGGAACAGATGTATCTAGGAGTTAAAACTCCAACAAGGAGTTTCGGGCTTCACCTGGGGTATCCTGGTACATGATAATGGTCCTTTCTACACTCTTGGTTACAACACTCCCTGGGGATATGCTTAGGATAATTCACATTTTCATTAAAAACCATTATGAAGGATTTATGAGTATATACCTCTGCAATAAAAACAATTTTATGATTATGGATTATATCCATAAATTGTTCAATTTATGTTAAGTGTTTTAAAAGTTTGGAATTATGTATTTTGATTCATAAACTAATGTATTGTATGACATTGTTTAGAAATGAAACCTAGTTGAAGGAATGGAAATCATATCAGCGCACATAATCCATGTAGTGATTTCCCTCCTACTCAAGATAATTATAGTAGAGTTGGTGATGCAACTGATGTTGATTAGTTTATCACTATACTGGGACAACTCACTTAGGTTATGAATAATAACCTTACCTGTATGGAGCACCCTGATCCACAAAGAGGAGGATCAATCTTAGATCACTTCATGAGGCAAAAACCACCAACATCCAATGGGACTACAAATCCATTTATATCTGAGCAATGTATATATTATTTAGAAAAAATATTTCATGCTTTGGGGAGTAGTGAAAGGGAAAAAGTTTTCATGGCAGTTTATCACCTCACGGGAGATGTAGATCAATGGTGGTCATTAATTAAAAACAAAAAGGAGGATGAATAAGTTTAAAATATGGAATTTAGGGAGTTTAAAGATATTTTATTAGAAAAATACTTTCAACATGACCAATGAGCAGATATAGAAAGACAATTTCTAAGTCTGGGGAAAAAGGAGGATGAGAATGTCACAAAGTATGAGGCTAACATTACAAGGTTATCAAGGAATACAATAGATTATATACATAACCCAAGGAGTAAGATTGGTCGATTATTTGATGGGTTGAAACCATTTCTCCATCGAGCATTAGTCTCACAATCCTTCTCATTGTACGAATATATTGTCACACGTGATATCAAGATAGAAAATGAATTTTCTAAGTCTTATGAATTTAAATAAAATCAAGAGAAGAATAGATCTACTGAACAATCTAGAAATGGAAATAAGGGGAAGAAGGTAAAATATTAATTTCCATCCTATAGTAAATGTGGGAAGAATCACCTCGGTACTTTCCTAAAGGGAAAGGGAGTCTGTTATAAGTGTGGTGAAAAATGAAACCAATCTCATTATTGTAAGGGAAAGAATGAGGTTGTCAATGTTGAATACTACAATTATAGAGAAATGGGGAATTATGCAAATGAATTTCATAAGCGCCAAGGAACCTTACCTCAGAAAAGGACATGGGAGTAAGGCCAAGCTTATTCGATCACTAATACTGAGTTTGAAGCTCCGAAAGATGTGGTGTCAGGTAATTTAATGGTTTCCTCAAGTTTAGCCAATGATTTATTTGATTCAGGATCATCTTATTATTTCATATATTCCCATTTTTCTAAGAAAATTATATATTTATAATTTGATTTAACAAGGGAGTTATCAGTAAAAACTCTTAAGGAAAGTATCATTGCAACATAGTTTTTTGAATCAGTTCCCATTAGGGCATATAAATATTCTTTATCTTCTGATCTCATCGTCATACCCATGATTTAATTTGATATAATATTTGGAATGGATTGGATTTCCGAAAATGATGTGAAAAATTATTGTAATAAGAAGGAGGTTACAATTTTTGATGATGATTAAGAGTACCTTATCTTTAGAGTAGAAACATCACCACATGATTCTTATCTAGATCCACCCCCAATAGCTCTACTAAATTCAATTATTGGGGAGTAAGGGAATTAAATAAATATGGGTGAGGAAAAGAATGTTCAAATAGAGGACATACCTATTATAAAGGAATATGTTGATGTGTTTCTATAGGATTTACTTATACATCCTCCAGAATGAGATATTGAGTTTTCCATTGATTTAATTCCTGGTTCAAGACCCATATCGAATACCACTTATAGAATGGACAGTGTGGAATTAGTGGAACTAAAGAGACAACTAGAGGAATTGAGTAATAAAGGATTTATTCTCCCTAGTGTTTCTCCATGGGAATCCCCTATTCTTTTTGTTAAGAAGAAATATGGATCTATGAGTTTGTGCATTGACTACAGGGAGATCAATGTTATAACAATAAATATCAAGTATCCCCTACCTCGCATTAATGATTTATTCAATCAACATCATGGAACTAAATAGTTTTCAATGATTTACCTTCGATCCGAATATCATCATTTTTGGGTGAATAAGGAAGATATTCCGAAGAAAGCATTTTATACCAGGTATAGGCATTACGAGTTTACAATAATGCCTTCTGGACTGACTATTGCACACTCTATTTTCATGGATCTAATTAATAGAGTTTTGAATGAATATCTTGATGAATTTTTAGGGTTATTTATTAATGATATCTTGGTATACTTAAAAAACTACAAAGATCTTGAAAATCACTTTATCACTATTTGGAAAACTCTCAAAAGAAATAAATTATATGGGATGCTTAGCAAGTGTGAATTCTGAATTCAGGATATTTCTTTTATTTTCCATATTGTCTCTAAGGATGGAATCTCTATTGATCCTTCTAAGATAAGAGAAATACAAGAATGGTCAGCACCTATAAGTATAACTGAGTTACGCACTTTTATTAGTTTAGTAGGTTATTATTGGAGTTTCGTCCAGAATTGTTCCCGATTGGAAAACCCATTAACCAAGATCATATTTAAAGGGGTTCAATTTGTTTGGAAAAAAGATTGTGAAGAATTTTTTAAGGAACTGAATAGAAGATTATTCAATGATTCTATCTTGACTCTACCATCGGGGAATGATGGGTTTGTTATTTATAGTGATTCCTTAAAAAAATGACTTGGTTGTGTCCTTATGAAGAATGATAGAGTTATTGCCTATGCATAACAACAACTAAAAATTCATGAACAAAACTATCTCACTCATGATATTGAGATAGTATCTATAATATTTTCTTTGAATATATGGAGACACTATATCTATGGTGAAAAATGTGAGATATGTACCAATCACAAGAGTTTGAAGTATATTTTATCACAAAAAGAACTTAACATGAGGCAAAGGATGTGGATCTGACTACTCAAGGATTATGATTGCACTATACACTATCACCCGAGGAAGGAAAATAAGGTGGAAAATGATTTGAGTAGAAAGGATCATGGTGTTTTGAACAAGATGAGAGTTGAAAGGGATCCTATGTTCATGGATCTAGTAAAAATGGATATGGGAATAATCATGGAAGGTGAAACATCAATACTTTTCAAAAGTTTTCCAAACTATCTTTACTAGAAAGGATAAAAAGTTCTCAGACTGGTGATGAAGAGTTTCAAAAGGAAATTAAAGTTGTGAGTGATGGTATATTGATTGACTTCGTATATGAAGATATAATTTAGAAATTTGGGACGAGAATTTGTGTTCCTAACATACCAGATCTAAAAAGGGAATTGTTGGATGATGCTCATAGCTCTAATTTCTCTATACACCCTTATAGCACTAAGATGTATAGAGATTTTAAGTAACATTTTTGGTGGGACAACATGAAGAGGGAGATTGTTGATTATGTGTCAAGATTTATAGTTTGTCAATAGGTTAAGGTTGGAAGACAACTTTTTAGAGGATTCAGGCAACCACTTCCCATACTTTAGTGGAAATGGGATGATATTATGATGGAATTTGTCATGGTGCTACCAAAGACTCCTTGAAGGAATGATGTAATATGGGTCATTGTTGACCATCTTACTAAGTCGGCACATTTTCTTGCTATAAGAGAATATTTACCACTTGAAAGTTTATCAAGACTATATATTAATGAAGTTTTAAGACTTCATAGAGTACCCCTATCGATTATTTTTTATCATGATCCCCATTTTATGTCAAGATTCTGGAAAATTCTTCAGAAGGCCTTGGATACTGAACTTCATTTGGTCACTGCCTACCACCCTCAAACTAATGGAAAATCATAACAAACTATTCAAACCTTAGAAGACATGTTGAGATATTTCTCACTTGACTTTCAAGGTATTGGGGATCAATATTTACCTCTTGTATAATTTTATTATAAAAATAGCTTCCATTATAGTATTCAGATAGTACCATATAAAGAATTATATGGTAAGAGATTTTGCACACCAACTTGTTGGAATGATGTTGGTGAAATAAAACTAATAGGCCTAGAACTTATTGAGAAAGTAATGGAAAAGTTAAAGGTTATCCAAACCCACATCAAAGAATATCAACGTAGGCAAAAGATCTATGCCAATAACCGAAGGAAGGATTTGGAATTTCAAGTAGGAGATCATGTTTTCTTGAAGGTATCTTCATGGAAGGGTGTTATACGTTTCTGTAAAAAGGGTAAATTATGTCCCAAGTACATCGGAACTTTCGAAATTCTTGAATGAATTGAAGTTGTAGCATATTGTTTAGTAATGCTTCCAAGTCTCCCCAAAGTTCACGATGTGTTCTACGTATCATTGTTCAGAAAATAAATGCCTCACCCAATGCATTTACTCACCTATGAAGAAATATAACTGGAACCTGACCTGTCTTATTGTGAAGATTCTATCATAATTTTGATACTATAGAATAGGTGTTGAGAAACCGGACGACTCATCCGGTGAAAGTTCTATGGAGAAATCATAATATAGAAGAGTCAATGTGGGAACCAGAGGAACTTATGATGAAGATTCACCCGAATCTATTTATGCAGTATTATTCTAGAAATTTTGAGGATAAAATTATTTGAAGGAAGGTATAATGTAATACCCCAAGCTTCCACAGTACGTTTCCCTTTGAATAATGCAATACCTTGTGTTGTACACAACTTGGAGTTTTAACACACCACGACCAATCAAACTAGTCGTTATGAATAGTAGTACCAACTTTTTTAAATTTTATAAATTTTATTTTTGAAAATGGACTTCATTTTTGGATTCGTAATATCAAAATTATATTAGGGTTAATGTTTTGTATTTTTCTGAAAACATTCAATTTTTGATAAATACAGAACAAAAAACACTGTGTTATTCTTTAAAATTGACTTTTTATTTAAATAATTAGTTATTTTATTTAAACTTATATTATGTAAAAATAGGTACATAATACCTATATATGTTCAATGTAATTCACTGTATTCATTTTATAATAGTATTAGATATATAAAATTTTATTGAACTTTTTACCATCTTTTACCCACCTTCTAGGCACATTTTCAAATTTGCATAAAATGTGATTTTATAGCTTATGTGAATTGAATTTCAAAAATCCGAGAGAAACATTTGAAATCATTAAGTAAATTTTGGTTCAATAAGATAAAAATAATTTTTGCTAAATAGTAACTTTTGACTTTTATTTACCACGGTTAAAAGTAAATAGGGTAATTAAAGGTAAAAATGATATTATAATTACCCTAAAACATTTCCTAATTCTATTGGATAAGTTCATTTCGACAAAAATCAACCTTAGGAATAAAATATGATCCTTTTGGACCCCTTGGATTATATTAGGACATTAATTATTGTTTTATTTAAAGAAGATTTAAAAGTGTTAAATTCAAAGTTTAATAACTAAACCATTTTTAATATAGGGTTATACATAATATAAATTCGACTATAAATATTCATTAAAAATATAATAATATTTCCTACATAATGGTATTTTATTTATAATTTTAGTACATTAAATTTATTTATAATAAAAGGATGATGTATTAATTACCAAATTAATGAAGGATTAGAATAATTGATATTATAAAAATCCAAATAAATGTGAATTTAGAATTATGAGGACTTAAACTAATTTTATAGGTTAATATGACATTTTAGGGTTGATTAAATAAATTTTGTATGAATTGATAATGTTTTTATGACTTTCAAAAAAACTAAATACCCAATAGTGTCAAAATTGACATAAATGAGTTTTTAAAACAAATACTATATTATTAATTGATATATTATTCCTAAAAATATAAGGTTAGTCCAAAGGACTTAGATAAGGTTATATATATTAATAATGAACAACTTGAAGTTCTGTTAGATTTTTATAGTAAGTTTATTAACCATTTATTATAATAATACAAGAATACATGGTAAAATTTAAACTATTTACCTAAGAGTTAAATCTAAAATATAAGGTTAATATGGTGACCTAAACCTATCCAAAACCTATTGGTTGAGAGGTTTTCAACTCTTACCCATCTTATACTCTAAATAAATTATTTTAGAGCCATTATAAACTGAATATGATTGTATAATAAAATAATATTTTAGCTTTTCCTAAAGTGACCTTCACCTCTCTTATAAAAGGGTACTTCTCCTTATCTCAAAATCACACCTCCAAAGCCATTTTTATTGTCAAAACCCTATAAAAATATCCTCCAAACTACCCTCCCTTATACCTATAGTCCTTAATTTGATCATAAATCCAACCTATAGGGCCCTTTTGATCAACTCAAAAGGAAACACTCGAAGAAGAGGTAATAATTTCACCACCTCTTTTATAGTTCTTTTCTCCTTCCACTTCCTCTTTCTTTGTTGTTTCCATACCAAAATAATAAATCCAGTATCTTATACATAATGTGATGTTATTATAAATATGGTACAACCATATTCATTATTCTATCCATCCTATGAATGACAAGTCGCCATATGTGCGTACGTAAATCTTACCGTCTCCATGTCGTGGTGTAGTTTATTATTCAAACATTTCATTATTTGGATGGGTATAATAATGAGTATAAATGATGTAAATAATAAATATAAAATTTTTATGATTCTTTATATATGATATAACATCCAATTACATATGATTTCACCATCAATATAATGATATTGTCGCTCGTGCGTACGTACGGATTACCGTCTCCACAAATGCGATAAAATTCATTCCCCATCATAACCATTCAAGAATAATTTTCATTTTATGATTAAATATATTGTTTAAGAACATAATATCATTATTTATATGAATTAAATACATCCTATACATAAAAAACATGACTTACGTAACCAATCATGTAAAGGAAAATTAATCAGTTAACACATGAAATGATATACTGCTGAAAAATTATTAACAAAGCAGTATTAGAGGAACATATATGATATCATATTTATGTATTTGGTCTTTGTAAAATTTAATAAAAATTATTTAACAATTATAAAGGATGTTAACATACCCATGATCAAGTAAAATTATAAGGTAAGGGTTAATTCTATAATCTCTTCATTATCTGAGATTGTTTATACATGAGTATCTACTAGGACCTCTTTATCATCCACATATGTGTTTCTTAGAAAAGTATTTCAAAACATTTTTACTATTTATCAGACTATGGGTTAAATTTATTTATACCCTTTTTTAAATTTTTATAAAATTTTTATAAATTAATTTTTCCATCTTTTTCCAAATAAGGTCATTTTTGACAAAATTAAGGAAAGAATGTTTTTTAACTTATACAGCAGGTGCAGTTATTTTCCACCATTATAACACCTTAGAAGCTTCACTTAAAATCATATAAGAATATTTTCAAAATAAATTTTTTCTTTTATAATTATGTTACTTTTAAATTATTTCAAAATATAACGATATATTTCTCTCAAAGAGTTTTGATTTCATCTATGTCAACATACTTTGATGGATATTACACTTGTTTGAAGTTGGTTTATTATGATACAATCTTCCATATTGTGTTGTATGTTTTGTGATATTTTTTAATATGGATGTGTTATTTTTATTCCATTCATAGTTAATGGATAAAGTATTTACATTTCGTATGCTAGTTTTAATATGACTGTTTATGTTATGTTTCAACATTTTTATATGAGGAATGCATTGGACTTAGTACATGACGGGTGGAGCCCTCTATAGCTCCTCGATGCATCGGTAGGTATCATGAGACAAACTAGTGTCTTGTCATAAGGCCTTGAAAAAATATTATTTGTAGTCTTGGAATGAGGCATTGACTATGTGGTTATGATGTATGGAATTATACATTCCATAATTATGAAATTGGCTATTGATATTACATGTGATTATTCAACTGTTAGAGTATCCATGTGAATAAGTAAGTGGAATTATTTGATTTATCTTTTCCATATTATTCTGAAGTTTAAGTTTAAAAGGTTTTTGTTTTAGTATTATACATTTCCTTAAATGTTTATGCTTGTTTATGAAAGTTTATGCTATATTGTTATCCTTACTGAGCACCTGAGATCACCCCTTTCTATGTTTTATTTTTTCCATGATGAGAAGAAGTATATTATGACTGAACTATAGGGATAGTCTAAGTGATATGAATTCATTCGAAGGAGACAATATTGTTTTTGTTTTTCATTTTATAATATAATGTAAAACTTATGTTTGTATCTAGTACTTCCAAGGCTACTAAATTGATAGGCCTTTTGGGACATGATTCTTTTTATCATGTCAATGTTATGTAATAATGCACCAACTCTGGGTAACTGGGGCTAGGGTGTTACAATATTTGACTAGTATTTCTTCCTCAGACTACATCACATCCAGATATTCTCTTTGTTGAGTGAACTTATTATCGAAAATATAAGGATCATCTTCTTAGTCATTCCTCACTAAAACGAGTTTCTTATATCATTATTGTAACTATAATTATGATATTTAAATAATTGATGAACATATCAAGCATCGTTTGATTTATCCTTCATCAGAATACTTCACTCTGAAAATATCATACTTTGGAAAAGGAATAAATTTTCTATATTTTCATGAGGACTCAGACATATTATTTGAAAATAACTTTATGTATCTCAATGTCACTTAATAATTCCAAATCGTATCTGAGTAAATATTACATATCAAACATTTTACCTTTATGTATTGCCTTTTTCACTATGATGACCTTTATGAATTGAGCACCTTACCTTTACGTATCCTAGTGTGCTTTGGAAAATTACTAATTTCATATATCTTTTCCATTATGTACCTTTATATATCACTATGACAAAATTTATGTACCATCTTTTTTAATATTATATATCACAATGGGGCTCAAGAATCTTCTAATTTTAAATCTTCAATCATCTGGAAAACCCTTATATATTGAGAAACTTGCCTTTATGTATCATAGTGAAACTTAGGACTTCACCATTTTTTTGATTCCTTATGTTCTGGATTTCCATTATATACTGAGAAAATAAATTTTCATATCATAGGGAGCTCTCAACAGTTTTCCAATTTCAACTCTATAACGACACATACCTTACATACATTTTTATTGCTTCAAAATTGAAGCACACTTATTACAACATATAACAAAACCATGAATGTACCGTATAGGTATAGTGTCTTTAGAAACTGGGAAACATAAACAACTGGTTCATAATGCATCTACATTGTATCCCATTTATTTCATCATATCTTGAGTCCCTTTTGGAATATCCTACTTAATAACCTTCTTCCTGGCCTGGGGAAAGAAAACATATAAAAGGGTGAGCTCAAATGCTCTGTAAGGGTAAACAAAAGAAATATCAATCACATCATATTCATAAGAACATAAAATTTTAAAAATCTTAACCTATAAAAGATATCATAATTTCATAACATGGGATAAATCATAGTAGAAAAATATAATCACAATAATAATAACTTAAAACATGAAACATTGTGGAATACACACATAATCATAGAGAATCATTTCATAGTAGTCAAGACTCACTACCAAGACTATCTTAGCAGACAAGGTCCATTTCTGAACCGAGTTCACTCCTCATTTCAGTCCTATTTTACTAAACCGGATTAACCTGTTGTTCAATCCATGTCTATATAATGAGATATAAATCTTTACCCAATGAATTGGAGGGAGATATAGGTTCCACCCATCTCATAATGATACCATTCTTATGTGTGCCACAATATCATAAATGATACATCATAGCATAACCCATGTAATAAAAATGGGATTCTTAAATATCATGTCATCATAACATAATCCATATAAGATAAAAGGATATCATAAAATTAATTCCATCATAACATAATCAAATCAATTTAAAAAAAATAGGGATAGAAACATAACCCTATATTATCTTAGATGGAAAATAATTTTGATAAAATTCTTGAACTCCATTCTTGAGGAATATATCATTTCTACTTCAAAAACATTTTTCCATTCTTAACATGTCATACAATTTTAAACTAAAAGAAGTTGATTAAAAATAAATGTGAAAACTTGTAAAGGAAGATTCATTGAAATAATTTTCTATGAAATCATAAAAATCCATTCATGCTGTATAAGTTAAAAAAACATTCTTCTCGTACTTTGACCAGAAAAGTCAAAAAGTACCTTGTATGAAAAACGACAAAAGATTCCTTTCATATCTTTTACTAAAAACTCACCGAAGGGTAAAATTGGATTTAAAAAATTGTAGGAGGATATAAATAATATTACATATTGAGGAAACATGGATGTGGATGATAAATATTCCCCAGTAAATTCTAAAGTATAAACAATCTCGGATAAAAATGAGATAGCGATATTTTCTCTTACCTTAGGTCCGATTTGCTTCGTACATGTCTGAACCTCCTTATAATGATATAAATATTGTTATTGAATTATTCCAGAATCATAAACAATGTTATTATATCATATATGGTTATATTCTTAGCTTCGTATTAGTAAAATTTCACTGCTACTTGTTATTTGGGTGTTTTATTGATTTTTGTTCTTATGCGTGTTATGTCGAATAAATTATTATTCTTATTTTTAGGTTATAGATACCTCATTTCCAGAATGGTATTAGTATAAAATATATCATATTTATTCATTCAATTCATTTATATAATCATTATGCAATGAAGATCATGTAAAACGAGTCGCATCACATCATGGAGACGGTATTCTGTACGTACGCACGAGCGATGATATCGTTACCATGATCATGGAATTGTATTGGAGTGTATGTATACTATTTCAGAATCAAAATCACTTTACAATAATCATATATAGTTATTCTTTACACCATTATACCCATCCAGGTAAGGTGGTGGTGGAAAACAGATTACACCACGGCGTGGACACGGTATTCCGTACATACGCACGCGCGGTGATTTCATTTTCCATAGGATGAATAGATGGTGAAATTGGGTTGTTTAATAATTATAATAACATATCAGTATATGAGTGATACTGATGTTATTACTTCATAATGAAAAAACTAAATAATAATAAGTAGAAGAAGAAATAAAGTTGAAAGAATTGGTAACAGACATTACCTCTACTTTGAAGTGCCTCTTCTTAACCTCCTCTTAGGGCACTAAAGATGGTCTTTGAAGAAGACCAGGACCTCTAGGATGTTTCTAGGGAAGTGGATAAGAGAAATTGGCAAGGTTTGTCTGAGATTGAAGGCTCAAAGTGGTGTGAGGAAGAGAGGGAGGAGGTTCCCTTTTTTAAGGGAGGAGAGGGGAACCTTTGGAAAAACTAAAAATATTATTTTATTATAAAGTCATATTCAGTTCTTAATAGATAAAAATTGATTTATTTCGAAGATAAGGTGGGTATGAGTCGAGATACTCTCATAGAATAGAATTTAGACAAGCTTAGGTTTCTATTTTAACCTTATCATTTAGATTTAACTTTAAGTTAAATAATTTTACTTTTACCGTGTCTTCTTGTTTTCTTACACTATAAGGTTAATAAATTTAATATTACAAGCCAAACGAACCCCAAGTTGTTTATTATTAATATATATAACCTTATCTAAGTCATTTGGCCAAACCTTATATTTTTATGAATAAAATAACAACTAATAATATAATATTTGTTTTAAAAACTATTTTATGTCAATTTTTACACTATTTGGTAATTGATTTTTGTGAAAATCATAACAGAATTATTAGTTATAAAAACGTTAATTAAGTAAATAATAACATTTTATATTAACCTATAAAATTATTTTAATTCATAAAAAGTCTCAAATTACATTATTTGTGTATTTATAATATCAATTATGTTAATATTTCCTTAATAAGGTAATTACTGCATCATCATTGTGTCAAAAATAAATTAAATTATTTAAAGTCTAAAAATTATAAATAAAATACCATTATGTGGGAAATTGTTTTATCTTTCTAATTAATATTTATAGTCGAATTTATCTTTTGTATAACCCTATATTAAAAATTATTTAGTTATTAAACATTGATTTTAACTATTTTAACTCTTCTTTAAATAAAATAATATTAAATGTCCAACTCTAATCCAAGTAGACCTAAATGGTCATATTTTATTACTAAGGGTTTTTTTGGTCGAATTAAACTTATCCAATAGAATTAGGACATGTGTTACAGTAATAATAATACCATTGTTACCCTTAATTACCCTATTTACTTTTAACTGTGGTAAAAGAAAGTAAAAAAGTTACTATTCACCAAAAATTATTTTTATCTTATTGAACCACATTTTAATCTTTTATATTAACCATTTCCCTCTTATTTTCAAAATTCCACTCACTGAAGTGGTAAAATTAAGTTTTATGTAAATTTTCAAATTCTCCTAGGAGGTGGGTAAAAGACGGTGAAAAGTTCAATAAAATTTTCATATGTCTAAAATTATTATAAAACGACTCCAATGAATTACATTGAACTTATATAGGTATTATGTATCAATTTTGTCCTAAAATAAATTTAAATAAAATAAATAATTATTTAAATAAAAAGTCGGTTTTTAAATAGTAACCCAGTGTTTTCACTATTCATCAAAAATTGAAAGTTTTCAGAAAAATACCAAAATTTCACCCTAGGCTAATTTCGATATTCCGAATCCAAAAATGAAGTCCATTTTGAAAAATAAAATTTCAAAAATTGGGTATTACTATTCATAACGGCTAGTTTTAATAATATTTTAATAGCATATCATTGTTTAGTGAAACTCGGTATTGCGTACAATGAAAACTATCGAGGAAGGTCACGATTGCGTGTAAAGAAAGCCAAGCTAGTGTTGTGTGTAGTGAAATATTCTTTTGATGATGTATATAACCTAAAAACAAAATATTTTTCATAAAATTCATGGGTGTTACATTCTACCCCCCTTAAAATGAATTTTGCCCTCGAAATTCGTCACTTTGTTACAAACAGATGAGGATACCTCTCCCTCATCATATCCTCAAGCTCCTATGTAGCTTCTTCTAATTTCTGGTTCCTCCATAAAACTTTCACCAAGTGAGTGGTCTTGTTCCGTAGGAATTTTTCGCTACGATCCAGAATCTCTATCGGTTGTTCTTCATAAGAAAGATCTTGCTCCAGTAGTACAACTTCTAAGCTGAGTATATGTGAAGGATCGGGTATGTACTTTCTCAGGAGAGATACATGGAACACATTGTGAACTTGAGAGAGATTCGGTGGAAGCACCAATCAGTAAGACACCTTCCCAACACGATCCAGTATTTCTAAAGGACCGATATATCTAGAGCTCAGCTTTCCCTTCTTTCCAAATCTCATTACTCTCTTCCAAGGAGATATTCATAAGAACACTTTATCACCCACTTCAAAATCTGGGTCTTTTCTTCGGTTATCAGCATAACTTTTTTGTCGACTCTGATCTGCTCTTATGTGTTGTTGAATATATTGGACCTTTTTTACCATCTCATCAACAAGATCAGGTCCTAATAGCTTTTTTCCCCAACTTCATCCCAGCAAGTTGGAGTTCGTAATTTTATTCCATAGAGAGCTTCATAAAGAGCCATTTGAATATTGGAGTGAAATATATTATTATAAGAAAATTCCACCAAAGGTATGTGTTGATCCCAACCACCTTTGAAATCCATAGAGCAAACTCTTAACATATCTTCTAGTGTTTGAATTGTTCTCTTAGACTGACCATCTGTCTATGGATGATAAGAAGTGATGAAACTCAACTCTGTATTCAGAGTATGCTGAAGACTTCGCCAGAACTTTGAGGTAAACCTTGGATCCTGATCAAATATAATGGAAAGTGGTAATCCATGTAATATTACCACTTCCTTTACATATATCCTGGCAAGCTGATCCAGATAGAAATACTATCTAATAGCAATGAAGTGTGCAGACTTTATAAGACTATCAACTATGACCCAGATAACATTATTGCCTTTGGATGTTTTAGGAAGTCCACTGACAAAGTCCATAGTGATGTTTTCCCATTTCCATTCGGGTATAGGTAATGGTTGTAACATCCCCTTAAACTTCAATCTCTCAGCTTTAACTTGCTGACAAACCAAGAATTGAGAGACATATTCAGTAACATCTCTTTTCATGCCATCCCACCAAAAGTACTCTTTCAGGTCCCTATACATCTTCGTGCTTCTAGGATGAATAGAGAATGAAGAACTATGAGCCTCATCCAGCCGCTCCTTCTTTAGTTCGGGGATGGGAGGAACAAAAACCCGATTCCTAAACTTTATTATCTCATCACAATCAAGGTTGAATTCAGGAACATTTCTCACCTTCTTTTGTAACTCTACATCTTTTTTCTATGCCTATTTAATCTTCACATGTATATATGGTTGAACATTCATTTGAAAAAGATAAGATTTTTCCCCTTCCATTATAATTTTAAGATCCATCATTTGTAAATCCATAAATATTGGATCTTTTGTGATCCTCATCATGGATAAGCTAGCATGGTCTTGTCGACTTAATGCATCTGCCACCATGTTTTCTTTCCCTAGGTGGTAATGAATTGAGCAGTCGTAATCCTTAATCAACTCCAACCATCATCTTTGGCGCATATTCATCTCCTTTTGTGTGAAAATATACTTTAAACTTTTATGATCAGTATAAATATCACATCTTTCATCATAAAGATAATGCCTCCAAATCGTTAATGCAAAGATTACCGCAGCTAACTCCAAATCATGAGTTGGGTAATTTTGCTCATGGATTTTCAACTATCGCGAGTCATAAGCTATCACCATAACATTTTTCATAAAAACACACCCCAGCTCCTTCTTAGATGCATCACTGTAGATCACAAACCTTTCTCCACTACAAGGAAGTGTGAGTACAGGTGCACTGGATAACCTTCTTTTCAACTCCTTGAAATTCTCTTCACATTCCTCCATCCACACGAACTTAACTCCTTTTCGAGTCAAACTGGTGAGTGTATTAGATAATCGTGAAAAAATATCTCACAAAACGTCGATAATATATAGACAAACCAAGAAAACATCGGATCTGAGTTACTGTTGTTGGTCTCTACCATCTTTCGATAACCTATGTTTTTGCTGGATCCACAGATATCCCTTCTTTTGAGATTATGTGACCCAAAAATGCAACTTTTTTAAGCCAAAATTCACACTTGGTACATTTGGTATAAAGCTTCTCCTTTCTCAGGGTCTTCAATACAATTCTCAAGTGATCTTAATGTTCTTCCTTGCTCTTCGAATAGACAAGAATATCATCTATAAAGACTACCAAAAACTGATCAAGATAGTCTCTAAAGACTCTATTCATCAGATCCATGAAGATAGTAGGGGCATTAGTAAGACCAAATGGCATCACTATAAATTCATAGTGTCCATACCTTGTACGGAAAGCTGTATTTGGTATATCCTCCCTTTTGAACCTTAATTGATGATACCCTGAACGAAGATCAATCTTAGAAAAGTATTGAGCTCCGCGTAGTTGGTAAAATAAGTCATCAATGCATGGGAGAGGATATTTGTTCTTGATAGTGATCTTGTTAAGTTCTCGATAATCAATGAAGAGTCTCATTGATCCATCTTTATTCTTAACAAACAGAACAGGTTCTCCCCAAGTTGACGCACTAGGGCATATGAATCCCTTATCAAGATTCTCTTGGAGTTGATTCTTCAATTCCTGCAACTCAATTGGGTCCATTCTATAAGGTGTCTTTGAAATAGGCAAAGCACCCGGTACGAGTTATATTGAAAACTCAACTTCATGATTTGGTGGAAGACCCAGTAATTCCTCCAGAAATACATCATCAAACTCTCGTACAATGGGCATATTCTTAATCGTGAGTTTCTATCCAACCATTTGAGATAAATAACCTTCATTTAGTGGAATAAAAACCCATAAGATGGAAGAAATTTCCACTGGAAGGTTATTTTCATCCTTGCATTGATAGACGATCAAAGATTGATCTGGAATATGAAATGTGACTTCCCTTCTTTGGCAACTGATATGAGCTCCATATAATGAAATCCAATCCATACCAAGAATCACATCAAATTCCACTATAGGAAGGATCACAAGATTTGCTGGAAATACTTTCCCAAAAACGTCAATCGGATAAGAATTATAAACTTTTGACGCGACTGTTGTGCCATTAGGAGTTTTCATAGCTAACTCAATATCTAACTGCTGAGGTAATACGAAGATACCATTAGAAAATTATTCAGAAATAAAAGAGTGGGTGGATCCAGAATCAAATAAAACATTTTCTACTTTAGAGTGGATGGTAAGTGTACCTGTCACCACTTCATTATCATAATCCACATTGCTGATAGAAATTGCATGTGACTTTCCTTTGTCTTTATCCTTAAGAGTTTTTTGACATCGATCATCATCAACACCTTTGGATTAGGGCATTGATTATAATAATGCCCCATTTTCTTGCACTTGTAACATTTAAGTGTAGGAGGTGCACTCTGTGTAGCCTTTTCTTTGTTCACATCACTAGATATCTTCTTCCAATCATTGCGGCATTAAAATTCCCGATGAACTTCTTTTCCACATTTGAAACATTTACTTGTCCCTTTAAGACAACTCCCTCCATGTTTCTTTCCACACTTTGAGCATAAGGGAAAACTCATCTTCTTTTCAGTGTGCTCTTTAGACTTCTCTTTGATTTCCATTTTCCTCTTATTATCAAACCCATATGACTGATGGGTTACTCCAAAATCTATCTCAACCTTTAGAGCACATCGAACGATTTCCTCATAGCTATTGAATTCCCTTATGGCTAATTCCTTTCAAAGACTTGGTTTTAATCCACTAAATAATCGATCGATCTTACTCTCAGGTTGGATAATAATCCCAGAAGCATACCTTGAAAGTCTTGTAAAATTTGCTTCGTAGGTACCAACAGATTCATCATCCTTTTTCTTTTGTTCAAGAAACTTCTTCTCCATCTTTGTTTGAAGAATATGAGAGAAGTACTTATTGAAAAATAAGTTCTTCAACTCATCCCATTCCATGGACTCAATTTCATATCTTGGCCTCGTATTCTTGATAAGATTCCACCATTGATCAGCTTCACCTTCCAAACGATATACTGCTAAGATGACTTTATCATGTTTAGAACATTGAAGAACTGAAAATATCTTTTCAGTGGTACTGATCCATTGTTCATCCACTAATGGATCAGTAGACCTGCTGAATGAGGGGGGACGCTACCTCATGAGGGATTCAACAGAATGTTGCTCCTTCCTTTGCTCGTTTGGAAGTCCTGCATGATTCATATCTTGAGAAAGTTGTGTGAGCATGGCTACAAGATTTTTCATTCCAGCTCCCATAACGTTTGGTTTCTCAGGGGGACAATCATTTCATTTCCCGTCGCATTCAGCATTAACATGGTTCCTTCGGGTTCTATCCATTGACTAAAACCAAGAATAATAGTGTGAGAAACACTAATTATAATAGGAAACCCACATAATAAAGAATACAATTTCACACTTAAGGTATTATCATAGGTTACTCATGGACATTTCTAAAACACTAAGATTCTGTTCTATGCTTAGACTTATCCTTAGGGTTCTAATTAAGGCTTTCATATCCTAGTTTCTAAAGGTTGACTATACCTTTCCTCTGATACCAACTATAACGACCCATACTTTACAAACATTTTTATTGCTTCAAAATTGAAGCACACTTATTACAACATATAAAAAAACCATAAAAGGACCGTATAGGTATAGTGTCTTTAGAAAATGGGAAATATAAACAACTGGTTCATAAAGCATCTGCATTGTCTCCCATTTATTTCATCATATCTAGAGTCCCTTTTTGCATATCCTACTTAATAACCTTCTTCCTGACCTGGGGAAAGAAAACATACAAAAGGGTGAGATCAAATTCTCAGTAAGGGTAAACAAAATAAATATCAATCACATCATATTCATAAGAACATAACATTTTGTAAATCTTAACCTGCAAAAGAGATCAAAATTTCATAACATGGGATAAATCATAGTAGTGAAATGTAATCACAATAATCATAACTTAAAACATGAAACTTTGTGGAATACACACATAATCATGGAGAATCATTTCTTAGTAGTCAAGACTCACTACCAAGACTATCTTAGCAGACAAAGTCCATTCCTAAACCGAGTTCACTCCTCGTTTCAGCCCTGTTTCACTGAACCGGATTAACCTGTCATTCAAGGTATGTCTATCTCATGAGATATAAATCTTTACCCAATGCATTGGAGGTAGATATAGGTCCCACCCATCTCATAATGATACCATTCTTATGTGTTTCACAAGATCATAAATCATACATCATATCATAACCCATGTAATGAAAATGGGATTCTTAAACATCATGTCATCATAACATAATCCATATAAGATAAAAGGACATCATAAAATTAATTCAATCATAACATAATCAAATCAATTTAAAAAAATAGGGATAGAAACATAACCCTGTATTATCTTATATGGGAAATAATTTTGATAAAACGCTTGAACTCCATTCTTGAGGAAAATATCCTTTCTACTTCAAAAACATTTTTCCTTTATTAACATGTCATAAAATTTTAAACTAAAAAAATTGATTAAAAATAAACATGAAAACTTGTAAAGGAAGCTTCATGGAAATAATGTTCTATGAAATCATAAAAATCCATTCATTCTGTATAAGTTAAAAAAACATTCTTCTCATAATTTGGCCGGAAAAGTCAAAAAGTACCTCATACGAAAAATGACCAAAGATTCCTTTCATATCTTTTACTAAAAACTCACCGAATGGTAAAATTTGATTTAAACAATTGTAGGAGGATATAAATAATATTAAATATTGAGGAAACATGGATGTGGATGATAAATATTCCCCAGTAAATTCTGAAGTATAAACAATCTCGGATAAAAATGAGATTGCGAGATTTTCCCTTACCTTAGGTCTGATTTGCTTCATACGTGTCCGAACCTCATGTATAATGATTTAAATATTGTTATTGACTTATTCCAGAATCATAATCATTGTTATGATATCATATATGGTCATATTTTTAGCTTCGTATTAGTAATATTTCATTGTTATTTGTTATTCAGGTGTTTTATTGATTTTTGTTCTTATGCGTGTTTTGTCGAATAAATTCTTATTCTTATTTTTAGGTTATTGATACCTCATTTCCAGAATGGTATTAGTGTAATATATATCATATTTATTCATTCAATTTATTTATATAATCATTAGCCAATGAAGATCATGTAGAACGAGTCGCATCACATCGTGGAGATGGTATTCTATACGTAAGCACGAGCGATGATATTGTTACCATGATCATGGAATTATATTGGAGTGTATGTATACTATTTCAGAATCAAAATCACTTTACAATAATCATATATATTTATTCTTTACACCATTATACCCATCCAGGTAAGGTGGTGGTGGAAAACAGATTACACCACAGCGTGGAGACGATATTTCGTACGTACGCACGCACGGTGATTTCATTTTTCGTAGGATGGATAGATTGTGAAATAGGGTTGTTTCATTCTTATAATAACATATCATTATATTAGTGATACTGATGTTATTACTTAATAATGAAACAACTAAAGAATAATTAGAAGAAGAAATAAAGTTGAAAGAATCAGTAACGGACATTACCTCTTCTTTGAAGCGCCTCTTCTTAACCTCCTCTTAGGGAAATAAAGATGGTCTCTGAAGAAGTCCAGGACCTCTAGGATGTTTCTAGGGAATTGGAGAAGAGAACTTTTCTGGGGTTGGCCAAGCTTGAAGGCTCAAAGTGGTGTGAGTAAGAGAGGGAGGAGGTGCCCTTTTATAAGGGAGGAGAGGGGCACCATGGGAAAAACTAAAAATATTATTTTATTATAAAGTCATATTCGGTTTTTAATAGCTCCAAATTGATTTATTTCGAAGCTATGGTGGGTATGGGTCTAAATCCTCTCATCCAATATAATTTAGACAAGTTTAGGTTTCTATTTTAACCTTATCATTTAGATTTTTCTTTAAGTTAAATAATTTAACTTTTACCGTGTCTTCTTGTTTTCTTACACTATAAGGTTAATAAATTTACTATAACAAACCAAACGAACCCCAAGTTGTTTATTATTAATATATATAACCTTATCTAAGTCATTTGTCAGAACCTTATATTTTTAAGAAGAAAATAACAATTAATAATATAATATTTTTTTAAAAACTATTTTATGTCAATTTTGACACTATTTGGTAATTGATTTTTGTGAAAATCATAACAGCATGATTAGTTCTAAAAACGTTAATTAAATCAATACTAACATGTCATATTAACCTATAAAATTACTTTAATTCATAAAAAGTCTCAAATTACATTTATTTGTGTATTTATAATATCAATTATGTTAATATTTCCTTAATGAGGTAATTACTGCATCATCATTGCGTCATAAATAAATTAAATTATTTAAAGTATAAAAATTATAAATAAAATACCATTATGTAGGAAATCATTTTATATTTCTAATGAATATTTATAGTGTAGTTTATCTTATGAATAACCCTATATTAAAAATTATTTATTTATTAAACATTGATTTTAACTATTTTAACTCTTCTTTAAATAAAATAATATTAAATGCCCTAATCTAATCCAAGTCGACCTAAACGGTCATATTTTATTCCTAAGGTTGTTTTTGGTCTAATTAAACTTATCCAATAGAATTAGGACATGTGTTAGGGTAATAATAATACCATTTTTACCCTTAATTACCCTATTTACTTTTAACCGTGGTAAAAAAAGTAAAAAGTTACTATTCATTGAAAATTATTTTTATCTTATTGAACCACATTTTACTCCTTGATATTAACCATGTCTCTAAGATTTTCAAAATTCCACTCACAGAAGTGGTAAAATTATGTTTTATGTAAATTTCCAAATTCTCCTAGGAGGTCGGTAAAAGACGGTGAAAAGTTCAATAAAATTTTTATATGTCTAAAATTATTATAAAATGACTCCAATGAATTACATTGAACTTATATTGGTATTATGTATCAATTTTGACCTAAAATAAATTTAAATAAAATAAATAATTATTTAAATAAAAATTCGGTTTTTAAATAGTAACCTAGTGTTTTCACTATTCATCAAAAATTGAAAGTTTTTAGAAAAATACCAAAATTTCACCCTAGGCTAATTTCAATATTCTGAATCCAAAAATGAAGTCCATTTTGAAAAATAAAATTTTAAAAAGTGGGTATTACTATACCTAATGGATAGTTTTAATAATATTTTAATATCATATCGTTGTTTAGTGAAACTCGGTATTGCGTACAATTCAAGCTATCGAGGAAGGTCGTGATTGTGTGTAAATAAAGCCAAGATAGTGTTGTGTGTAGTGAAAGATTCCTTTGATGATTTATATAACATAAAAACAAAATATTTCTCATAAAATTCTCGGGTGTTACAAACTCCAACTCAAAAATTTACTCATGCGTATTGGTTAGACTCTTGGAGTTACTCTTATATATTAATGTAATATTTTTACCTTTGATGTTTATTTTAATTTAGCTCAGATTTGAAATTTTGTGTACTAATATTAATTCTTGCATATAAATATAAGATTTTTTACATTGTCACTTTAGTATATAACTCTGAAATTATTCAAATCATTTAATTTTTGGAATCATTAGCTTCCATACTTCAGAGCTTCCTTGACATCAACTCTACTTATATTTTAATATTTTGGACTTGGGGAAATTTATCATCTTGAAACACATTCTAGGATTAATTCATGCAACATTAAATTATAGATACACAATAGTTTTCATCCAAAGTGAATCTTATGTCAGTATACCCCTTCTTAGTACTTTATTCTTCCAAATATATATTTTTCATCATTTCTCATCTTCTGGATGCACTTCATCTCAGCATCCACAACACAAAATATAATATATATAATTAATTCTATAAGATCTTCACTGTATAATCCTTCTATAATTAGTTTTTCAAGACTTGTTCTCTAGATATGCTTCCTTTTTTCTTCTTTCATAAGTGTAACTTTTAGTTACTCTAACTTTTTAATAGAGCTTCCTCCAACTTAACTCTTTATCATCATCCAAGTGTAGTTCAATATTCAACATTGATTTTCAGGCTTTGTAAACACAAGGATTAATCCTTTCATTTTTCATTAATAATATTTTGAAGGATTTAGTCTCAGTAACCATATCACTTGTCATTTATCATGTTAAGTGCAACTCAAAAATCATTAGATATATAGGCTACTTTCACAACACTAAGTTGTATCTCAACTAATTTCCTTTACCAACATAGGAATGGATCTCTATCAATGTGTAAAATAGTAGAAATATTTATTACATATGATCCATAAAAACTAAAATTTTCATCTCAATCATGTTAAACTTCTTCATATTTGGATTTCCTCCATCACTAAACTCATATTGATAGTAAGCCTATTCATTGACAATAAATAAAATCATTACTATCCATTAGGATCTATAGTATTTTCCTTTGGATTTTTTTTCAAAACCCTTAATTTATTCCCATAAATAAATTATAAATATATCTTCAACAACTATAATGTTCTTCCCTATTATTGAAAATAAATAAATAAAAACTTCAACAGTTACGGGTAATATCTTCTTCATCTCATAATTTGTTGAAATCACATCTTCTCCTCCTTAGTAAAACCTAATCCACTTGATATAAGGGTGGAATCATATTCTAAAATAAATAAAAAATTAATTAATTAACTCTAAGTCTATGTGATATATATTATTTTATAAAACAATAGTGATTAACCTATACATCAAATCAATCCATGAAACCTTCCAGCATACGATACCAACCCAGTTTTCTTCTTTTTAGGAATATTTATAGATAAGCACATACAATCATATTCAATAAAAATATTAAAAACTTCATGTTCAAGCATGTTTATCCTACTTCAATATATCTTCTAGTTTAATATACAATCCCCCTTAGTAATCATATTTGATGCAAAAAAAGGTTGGGAAAGTGATTATTACACCTCATCTTCAACAATGTCCAGAAATTCCATCTTCACATGAAATAATGATATTCTAGAAGCTTCTCTTCTCATCTCCCCCTCAATGGATTCACTTCATCGTGATTTATCATGTATAGTATTCTTAAAAATGAACTCCAAGCATATTCTGATATCACTTGAAATATTTCTTGGGGGAATCATGGTATCAATAAAATGATTCCATAATGGATATCTCTTATAGTTATAAAATGTTCACATTATTCATAAAAATATACTCATGCATTCATAACCTTCAATTCCATTCTCATAAACAAAAATGAACATATATAGAAATAAGGTGAGTTAATCATTTTCTTCTTAATGAGAGAAACAAGGTTAATAGTTTCTTATTAACCAAGATACTCCTTTATTTTTATATTTTTTTGTGAGGACTCTGCATACTTTCTTTTCAAGTTTTCAATATGGTTTTATCTTTGTTAAAGATAGTTTCCTTCCTTCTTTCAATAAATTTCTTGTGTATAATTATGTTCATTATTTTGGATGGTAAATCACATGGAATTTTTTTTGTTAGATTCATACTTTTCAAAATATCTTCTTGAGAAAATAGCATGATCGATGAATATTTTAATACATGAATAGCTAGCTTGAACCTCCCACATAGTTCCGTGTGAGGTCTTTTATTGTCATCTTTTGAAAAATACTCATAAAAATTGATTTATTTAGGTGTAATTAATTTTTTACCATTATAACTATACATATCTCATGTTTTCACCATATTTCTAGACATTTTCAATTGAACTAGAAAAATGATCATGTATTCTTTAGAAGCATGGTCAGCTTTATTACAACTTTCACATGGTTTATCAGGAATATCCTCCACCAAAAAATCATTTTGTTTTGTTCATGGATTGATTATATTATTTTTACATTTGTCTTTATTCTATAAATAATTAGTTTCATGGACTATTTTTAATGTTATATGGTATGTATTATTCTTCTATAGTAGAATCTAGTTATTTTTATTTTCAGTAAAGTGTCATTCTCAACTTTATTCTTAGGTGTATCTTTTTTTAATAACTCTTTCTTTTTTACAACCCAAGGTTGACTCACCATTATTTCTCTTTTTATTTCTTCTCATATCTTATTGAATTATTTATTTATGAGAATATTATTTATGCTTGGTATATGTAAACTATCACTCATCATCACAATAACCACTTGTAACACCCCAAACATTTTATGGTATGTTTCTCTTAAATATATTTTTGTTACAGCCTATATTTCATGAATCACTGATCCTATAAGGAAAAAACTTGGGTATTTATAGGATATATTCATAACTTAGCCATTAAACTTAAATTTGGCAGCTCTGTTATTTAAATTTTGAAAATCTGACATACGCGGTTATGTTCTGGATGATATTTAGAGTCTAATAGAATTAACTTAATTTTCGATGGATAGTAACCTACCCTTATGAATATAAACCTACCCTTATGAATAGTAACTTACCCTTATGAATAGTAATATAACTTTTATGAATGGTATCCATACCCATGAATGTATAAATAAAATTACGCACCTTAAAAATGAAGATGAATATTTTAAGTCTTTATATTTTTTGATTAAATAATGATTTTAATTAAATATTTAATTAACCATATTTAGAAAATTATTTTAGAAAAATTGAATTCATTTTTTTATTCTACACATCGAAAAATGGTTAGGGTGAAGTTTTGGTATTTTTCTGAAATACTTGAATTTTTGGTGAATAGTAAAATACATTAATTTACCGTATAAATACATTATAAATTAAATTAACTATTACTAGAATCATGAGTGATATAATCACAAAAATATCAAACTCGCATGATCTTATTACTATTATAAGTAAAGGAATACTCACTATTTCTTGTCTTGAGAAGAAATAATAAATTAATGACTATAATATTAAGAAAACTCTCCTCTCTTCCACTATATAAACCACCCATCACCCCCTCTTCCTCCCACACCACTCAATTTTCAATACTTGCCTACATTCTTCTAAAATATCTCCCTAACCTCCTACCCCACGTCCAATACTTTCTGGTCTCCCCAAAAGGCCAAAATCAAGGGTCTTAGGGAGTTTCTCAAAGAGGAGTACTCAAGAGGTGAACCTATCTTCCTTTTTATTTCAATTCCTTTTACAAGTTCCATTATTTTGTTCTCTATTCTCACCACACCTCATCCAAATTCCATGATAATTATATTACCATACACTTAATGTATTTTCTTCGTGCTAATGTAATATTTCATTATAATCTTTCTTTTTTTCCCTCCTTTTATACTATAAATGCAAACACCGTCTGAGATGTGTTAATTTATCACACTCAAGGAAGATGGGTTTTCATTATGCAGTATCATCTTAAATTCTAGTCATTAAACCTTTTAAATGGGTGAAACATATCATAATATATTTATTTTAACATGTTTAATATTCTGGAATCCTTACACACTCATAAACTGTAATAATAATACAAAACAAGTTCATGGTGCACAAAACCGCCAAGCCAAATCCAAGGGTTTATCATTAACTCTTCAAATGAGTCATACTCATGATATATAACCAGAATCATTATAAGATAATTTATATCTATATAACTTCATTAATAAGATATATTAATAATTATTTATGTTTAACCACATTTCAAATGAACTTCCATTCATGAATATAAGAAAAAAAATCATGAAACCAAGTAAGAAAATTATTTCAAAACAATAAAATTAAATCTCTTAAACCCATAAAAAAGGATATTAATGAACTTAATATGGTTATACCATATAAGTAAAATTTTTATGAGGTTCTATAATTATTAATTAATGAAGCTAAATTTGATTATTCAGGTTGTTAAGAACAAACAAGAACAGCTTCAAGCGTAAGTTAAGGGATCCTCTCTCTCACTTTTGTTCAAGAATATCCCATATGTTGTGATCTTTTATTTTTCATACCTAATGATGGGGTATGTTTTCACACCTCCCCCATAATTACCTTATGATATATAAATAATGGGATACACCTTTACCTCTCATTAATCCCTCGAAAGAACACTCGTTACCATGCAGAAATGCTTGTAAGGGGTTTTCTCATCTCACTTTCAATTCTGTGGGATTTCCATTATTTGCCTCTTATTTCTTATATGTGGTATAGGTGTACTTATATTTTATATATATTATCATGAGTATATTTATATTCATGGTATTATGTGATTCATTTGGTGGTTATTAACTTTTGGTCACATGACTCAATTGATTACAACATGGTAATGAGCTTTGTCTCTATTTTCACTTCATTGTGACTTTCCTAGTATTGTGCACCTACTATTTTTTATGTGGTGTACCTACTGACCATTTGAGATAACTTTTCAATTGAAATTATATTCCATTTAAATTTCCATATTCTCATATCATGGATATTATTATTATCTAATTTGTATACAATTTTACAAATGGTATTTATTTTGAATGTTGTTTTGACTGTGGAAATATTGATGAATCTGTATCCTCTATTCTATATAGATAATGTAAAGTCATATTGATCTTGTTTTGAATCCCGATACATCCCCTCGATGCATCGGTAGGTCTCATGGGACAAATCAGTTGGCGACAAACCCTTCAAGTTTGTTTCCAAAAATCAGACATGTTTCTACCCACAGAACTAAATTGTTTTTATGGTATTATGGTATCATGTGTCAGATACGTGACACCCAATTAATAATAATTCTCTTTATTAATTATCATTTATTATTATCCATGAGGTTTTCACTATGACCAAATTTATTGATGTAGTTTCACTCTCAATTTATTAATAGCATGATTTTTTAATTTATTCACCATGTCATATTGATTATGTCAAATTGTTTACAATTAAGTTATTATTGATTCATTATTCTGCTATTTTTAACCCTTACTGATCATTTGATATCACCCCTTTCATTGTTTTCTTTAAACAGTTGATGAAGAGGATATCATTTATTGAGTTCTTGTGGATGTAGTATTTAGTTTTTTTATGTATTGTTTTTTTAACCTTTTCTAATGTAATTTTAGTTACATATTTGTATCTAGTTTATTCAAGACTACTAAACCAATCATTCTTTCAGGATTTTCATTCCATATAACCATGCCAATATAACAAGTAATACACTGACTCTAGTCTAGAGGGGTCGTGGTGTTACAGTTGGTATCATAGGAAGTTTAGTAGAAAACTTGGGAACTAGATTAGAAAACGTAGATTATGGAACAAATCCCTAAGGTAGTATTTTAGAACAAACATACAATAATGTTCTAGTATTTTAGTGAGGAAAAGATTATGTGGATATTTCAAGCAATACATCCATGTCTGGATACGAACAGGTATAGGTGGCTCTGACACATATGTACCTAGGATTGAAAGATTCGATAAGGAGTTTTGGGCTTGACCCGAGGTATCCTGGTACACAACAACGGTCCTTTCTACACTTTAGGTTATGAAAATATTGGAGGATATGCTTAGGATAATTCATATTTTATTTAAAAGACATTATGAAGGATTTAAATGGAAATTGTTCCTCATGTAAATCATGTTTATGATATTAGCTATGAATATAATTTCAATATATGTTAAGTTATTTTATATTTTAGATTCATAAACTAATCTAGTGTATGAAATTATTTAGAAATGTCATATAATGGAAGAAGGGGAATAAATGATAATGGGAAATGTAGGGATCTCCCCACTGAGCAAGTCAACACAGTCAATGTTGGAGAAGATCATATCATGACCATATTAGGGCAACTTACTCAGGTCATGACGAATAACCATTCCACACCTGTGTTGGATCGTTTCATGTAGGATAAGCCCCCATATTTCAGCAGGAATACTAATCCAGTGGTTGTGGATAAATAGATCATGTCACTTGAAAAGATATTCATGGCATTAAAATGAAATGAAAATAAAAAGGTACTACTGGCGGTATATTGTCTCAAGGGTGATGTTGATCAATGGTGGACCTTGATTCACAATACCACGGAGGAAGAATAAATAGATGATATGGAATGGAGGACTTTTAAGGAAATATTATTCGAAAAATATTTCCCTCGTGAGCAACAAACTGAAATGAATAGAAAATTCCTTGGATTAAAGTAAAGGGAATAATATAGTGTCTCAAGTATGAGGATACCTTCACAAGTCTAGTCAGGTATTCCATAGATTACATGAGTGACTCAGTAGACAAGATTGATCATTTCTTTTAAGGTCTTAAGACAAGTCTTCGAAGGGCAATGGCTTCTCAAACATTTTCATCATATGATGAAATTGTATCAAGTTCTATCCAAACAAAGAAGGGATTTGAAAGATCATATTTGATCAAGGTAGAAAAAGATAAAAAGTTGTACTCTTATAACCAAGGGAAAGGTGAAGCACCAAATAAGAACAAGTAAATTAATAAATTCCCATTATGCAAGAAATGTGGAAAGAATCATCTCGGGAAATGCTTGAAAGGCATGGGAGTATACTATAAGTGTAGAGAAAAGGGTCATATATCTAATGAATGTAAGGGGAGGAAATAATTTGATGATGTTCAATGCTATAATTGTATAGAGGTGGGACACTATGCAAATGAGTGTCCTAAGCACCAAGGAAACTTTCCTCATAAAATGATAAGAGAGAAAGGGAGATATTATGTGATTACAACCATGGAGGTTGAAGTTCCTAATGATGTGGTGGTAGGTACTTTAATTACTTCTTAAAACTTATCCAACACTTTATTTGATTCTCGATCATTGCATTAATTTATATTTTCCCAGTTTTCCAAGAAAATTATACATGTCCAATTTGATTTAATAAAGGAGTTATTAGTCAAAAATCATAAGGGATGAATCATTGCAACAAAGGAATGTCAACTAGTCCCCCTCATGACACATAAACGTGATTTATTTGACAACCTTATCATCATACCAATGACTGAATCTGATATAATTCTCAGTATGAATTGGTTGTCAAACTATGATGCGAAGATTTAATACAAGAAAAGGGAAGTTACAATTTTTGAAAATGGTGTAGAATCCGTTATCTTTAGACCAGAAACCTCTCCATCTGATTCATATCTAGATACAAACCCAGTAGCTCTACTAAATGAAATACTTGGAGAGGAAGATAAACCAATATATATGGGCAAGGAAAGAAAAATTCAGATTGAATATGTGCATATAGTGAATGAATACGTTGATGTATTTTCACAGGATTTACTTGGACATCCTCCAGAGTGGGAAATTGAGTTTCCATTGACTTAATTCCTGGTGCGAGACCTATATCAAAGACCCCCTATAGAATGGTCATTGTGGAGTTAGTTGAGCTGAATAAACAACTAGAGGAGTTGAGTGACAAAGGATTTATTTGACCTAGTGTTTATCCATGGGGAGCCCCAGTCCTATTTTTCAAGAAGAAAGATGGAACAATGAGGCTATGCATTGATTACAGGGAAATCAATGCTATTACAATAAATAATAAGTATCATACACCTCGGATTGATGATTTATTTGATCCACTTCATGGAGCTCAATAATTTTCAAATATTGACCTTCGGTCCTGATATCATCAGCTGCGTATAAGGAAGGAAGATATTCCTAAGACAACATTTCAAACCAGGTATGGGTAATACAAGTTTATAGTTATGCCTTTTGGACTGACTAATGCACCATCTTTTTTCATGGATTTAATGAATAGAGTTTTCAATGAATATATTGATAACTTTTTGGTGGTATTCATCAATGATATCCTGATTAACTCAAAAAGCTATGAAGACCACGAGGAACACTTGCATATTATTCTAAAAACTCTTAGAAGAAATGAATTATATAGGAATATTAGCAAGTGAAAATTCTGACTTAAATCAGTTTCTTTTCTAGTCCATATTGTCTCTAAGGATGGAATCCTAGTTGATCCTGCAAAGAAAAAGGTGATCCAAGATTGGCCTACACTAACAAATATAACTGAGGTACGCAGTTTTATTGGCTTAGCAGGTTACTATCGGCATTTTGTTCAGAATTTTTCCTGACTGGATAACCCACTAACCAAGATCACATGTAAAAGAGTTATTTTGTATGGAATAAAGAATGTATAGAATGCTTTGAAGAATTGAAAAGAAGACTGTTCAATGCTCCAATTTTGACTCTTCCATCTGGAAGTTATGGATTTGTAATATACAGTGATGCATCAAAGAATGGATTTGGTTGCCTCCTTATGCAAAATGATAAAGTTATTTCTTATGCATCAAGACTGTTGAAGACTCATGAGCAAAATTATCCAACTCATGATCTTGAGTTAGAAACCAAAATATTTTCTCTGAAAATATGGATTCATTATCTCTACAAATAAAGATGTGAGATTTATACAGAACACAAAATTTTGAAATACATTTTCACACAAAATGACTCAACATGAGGCAAGGGAGATGGCTTGAGTTACTCAAAGATTATGATTATTCAATACACTAACACCAAGAAAAGGAAAATGAGGTGGCAGATGCATTAAGAAGGAAAGATCATGGAATCCTGACCCAAATGAGGATCGAAAGATATCTTATATTCATGGATCTTCTGAATATGGATATGGGAATGGTTAAGTAAGGGGAAAAATATTTCCTCATTCAAATGATTTCTAAACCATCTTTATTAGAGAAGATAAAAACTCTCAATCTGATGATGAGAATCTGCACAAGAAAATTAATGCTTTCAAAGATGGGAGATTGGCAAAAATTTTGTATGAAGAAGGAGTTATGAAATTTGAGAAGAGGTTATATGTTTCATCAGTACCTGAGCTATAAAAGGGAACTATTAGACACTACTCATATTTAAAATTTCTCTATACAATCGGGTAGCACAAAGATGTATAGATATCTGAAGGAATATTTTTTGTGGGATAATATGAAGTGGGAAATTACTTACTACGTGTCAAGGTGTCTAGTTTATCAATAAGTGAAGGTAGAGAGACAACATCCTAAAGGAGTGATGCAATATCTACTAATTCCTATGTAGAAGTGGGATAACATTATGATGGATTTTTTTACTAGACTACTGAGGATTCCTAGAAGGAACTAGGAAATATGGGTAATTGTTTATCGTCTCACAGAATCAGCACATTTTCTTCCTATAAGAAAGGATTTACAACTTGAGCGCCTGAAAATACTTTATATTAATGAAGTTGTAAAACTTCATGGTGCACCTCTATCGATTGTGTTTGATCAAGATCCTCGGTTTACATCAAAATTATGGAAATGTATTCAGAAGTCTTTGAATACTGAGCTTCGTATGTGTACTGTTTATTACCCCCAAACCGATGGGCAGTCTGAAAGGACTATTAAAACTCTAGAAGACATGTTGAGATCATGCTCTCTTCACTTCATAGGTATGTGGGATCAATACTTTACATTGGTGGAATTTTCCTACAACAATAGTTTCCATTCTAGTATTCAAATGGCCCCATATGAAGCATTATATGGAAAGAGATGTTGAACTCCAACTTGTTGGGATGAAGTTTGTGAGAGGAAACTTATAGGACCAGAACTTATTGAAGAGACCATGGAAAAGGTGAAGACAATTCAAGCCCATATTAAAGCATCCCAAAATAGGAAGAAGAGTTATGTTGATAACAGGAGAAAAGACTTGGAATTCCAAGTGTGAGATCATGTGTTTCTGAAAGTATCTCAATGGAAGGGTATACTAAGGTTCGGTAAGAAAGGGAAACTGAGCCCAAGGTACATCAAAAAATTTGAAATTTTGGAAAGAATCAGAGATTTAGCTTACCATTTAACAATGCCTCTGAGTCTCTCCAAAGTACATGATGTGTTCTATGTGTCATTGTTGAAGAAATTCATGCCAGACCCAATGCATGAACTCACCTATGAAGAAATAAAACTGGAACTAGATTTGTTATACTGTGAAGAGCCTATCGAGATTCTTGACACAAGGGAGCAGGTATTGAGAAATCAAACAACATGTCTAGTAAAGGTTCTTTGTAAAACCATAATATGGAGGAAGTAATGTGGGAACCTAAGGATTTTATGAAGAAGAACCACCCACATCTTTATGAAAGACTTTATAAATGAAAAATTTCGAGGACGAAATTTTTGAAGGAGGGGATAAGGTAACACCCCAAACATTTTGTGGTATGTTTCTCTTAAATATATTCTAGTTATAGCCTATATTTCATGAATCACTAAGCCTATATGGAATAAAACTTGGGTATTTATAGTAGATAGTCATAATCTAGCCATTAAACTTAAATTTGGCAGCTCTAGAATTTGAATTTTGAAAATATGACATACATAGTTGTGTTCGGGATGATATTTAGAGTCTGATAGAATTAACATAATCTTATGTGAATAGTAACCTACCATTATGAATAGTAACCTACCCTTATGAATAGTAACTTACCCTTATGAATAGTAATATAGATTTTATGAATGGTATCCATACCCATAAATGTATAAATAAATTTAAGCACCTTAAAAATGAAGATGAATATTTTATGTGTTTATATTTTTCGATTAAATAATGGTTTTAATTAAATATTTAATCAATCATATTTATAAAATTGTTTTGAAAAAAATAGACTTCATTTTTGGATTCTACATGTCAAAAAATGGTTACGGTGAATTTCTGTTATTTTTCCGAAATACTTGAATTTTTTGTGAATAGTAAAATACATTAATTTACCGTATAAATACATTATAAATTAAATTAACTATTCCAAGCATCATGAGTGATTTAAGCACCCAAATATCTAAATCACATGCTATTATTACTATTCTAAGTCAAGTAATACTCACTATTTCTTGTCTTGAGAAAAAATAATAAATTAATGGTTATAATATTAAGAAAACTCTTCTCCCCTCCACTATATAAACCACCCCTCACCCCCTCTTCCTCCCACACCTCTCAAGCTTCAATCCTTGAATAAATTCTTCTTGAATATCTCCCTAACCTCCTCCCCCACTTCCAATACTTTTTAGTCTCACCAAAAGGAAAAATTCAAGGGTATTAAGAAGTTTCTCAAAGAGGAGTACTCAAGGGGTGAACCTCTCTTCCTTTTTATTTCAATTCCTATTACAAGTTCCATTATTTTTTTCTCTATTATCACCTCACCTCATCCAAATTCCATGATAATTCTAGTACCATAAATGTACTATATTTTCTTTTTTCTAATGGAATATTTAATTATAATCTCTCTTTTTCCCCTCCTTTTATTTTGTAAATGCAAACACCATCCGAGATGTGTTAATTTATCACACTCAAGGAAGACAGGTTTTCGATTTGTATTAATATATTCAAGACTCATCATGAAACCTTTTCAATGGTTGAACCAGATCATAATATATTTATTTTATCATGTTTAATATTCTGGAATCCTTACACACTCATAAAATTGAATAATAATACAAAACAAGTTCATTGTGCACAAAACTGCCAAGCCAAATCCAAGGGTTTATCATTAACTCATCGAATGGGTCATCCTCATAGTATATAAATAGAATCATTATAATATCATTTATATATCTATAATGTCATTAATAAGATATATTAATAATTCTGGATGTTTAACCACAATTCAAATGAACTCCAATTCATGAATACAGGTAAACAAATCATGAAACCAAGTAAGAAAATGTTTCCAAAACAATAAAATTGAATCTTTTAAACCCATAGAAAAGGCCATGAATGAACTTAATAAGGTTATAAAATATCAATTTAATGTTTATGAGGCTTTGGAATTATAAATTAATGAAGCTAAATTTGATTATTCAGGTCGTTAAGAACAAACAAGAACACCTTTGAGCGTAAGGTAAGGGATCCTCTCTCTCACTTTTGTTCAAGAATCTCCCCTTTGTTGTGCTCTTTTATTTTTAACACCTAAGGATGGGGTATGTTTTTTCACCTCCCCCATATTTTCCCTATAATAAATAAATAATTGTATACCCCTTTACCTCTCATTAATCCCTCGTAAGAACACTCATTACCATGCCAAAATGTTTGTAAGGGAATTTCCCATCTCACTTTCAATTCTGTGGGATTTCTATTGTTCACCTCTTATTTCTTAGATGTGGTTTAGGTGTACTTCCATTTGATATATATTATCTTGAGTTTCTTTATGTCCATGTTATTCTATGATTAATTTTGTGGTTATTAACTTTTGGTCATACGACTCAATTGATTACAGCATGGAAATGAGCTTTGTCTCTATTTTCACTTCAATGTGATGTGTTTAGTATTGTGCACCTACTCTTTCTTATGTGGTGTACCTAATACCCATTTGATATCAATTTTCAATTGAAATTATATTCCATTTAAATTTCCATATTCTCATATCATGGATATGATTATTTTCTAAGTCGTATACCATTTTACATACGGTATTTATTTTGTAATGTTGATTTGACTGTGGAAATATTGATGAATCTGTATCCTCTATTATATATGGATAATATAAATTCATATTTCTCTTGTGTTGAATATATATATAAATAAGGATTTTTATATGAAGTAGTGGGCAAGATATGTTACATCCCCTCGATGAATCGGTAGGTCTCATGAGACAAATCAGTTGGCGACAAACCCTTTGAGTTTGTTTCCAAAAATCAGACAGGTTTCTATGCACATAACTAAACCGTTTTTATGGTATTGTGGTATCATGTGCCAGATACCCGGCGTCCAATTAATAAACATTCTCTTTATTCATTATCAGTTATTAATATCCATGAGGTTTTCACTATGAAAAAATCTTTTCATGTAGTATCATTCTCAGTAAATTAATGTCGTGAGTTTTTCATTTATTCACCATGCCATATTGATTATGTAAAATTGTTTACAATTAAATATTTTTTACTCTTATATATAATATTGTGGCTCAATAATTTTATAATTTTCAATCTTCAATAGTTTGAGAAACCCATACATATTGAGAAACTAGCCTATACGTGTCACAGTGAAACTTAGGACTTAGCTAATTTTTTAGTTATGATATTCTATATTATATTTATGTATTGAGAAACTTACATTTACATATAATAGAGAGATTCCAATGATTTTCTTATTTCAGCTTCAACTCAGAAATTCACCCTTACATATTTTAAATACTCTTGGAATTACTCTTACATATTAATGAAATATTATTTACTTTGTTGATTATTTTGATTCATCTCAGAGGTACTCTTATATATCCTCATATTGGCCATTGCATATTAACATAAGTTTTTTCTCTTTAAAACTTTCATCATAAAACTATATATTTCTTCAAATCATTTAAATTTTGGATTCCTTAGCTTCCATACTTTTGAACTTCCTCAACCTCAATTCTTTTAAACTATTTATATTATGGATTTAGAAAATTTATCATACTAAAACACCTTAAAATATTATTTCATAAAACTTCAGCTTTTAGATACACAACACCTTGCATCTAAACATCATATTTCCTTAATGTACCCCTTCTTAATAATTGACTCTTCCAAATGTATATTTTCCTTCATCTATCATATCCAAGATGTACTTCAACTCAACATCCTTAACTCAACATATATTTTTGGGAATTAATTCTTAATTATATTCAATGTATAATCCATCTAAAAATAGATATTACTACATCCTTAGTTCTTTTTTTAGTAGTTTAAATTGCAGATAATGTAACATTTGGATTCAATTTCCACCAATTGAACTCCTTCAATTTCATCCAAATATATTTTAACTTTCAGAATCAGGTTTCATTATTTATAAACACAGGGATGGATCCTCACTTTATTCATCAATAACATACAGAATACATTTTTATCAATATCCATAGAAATTTTTTGTTATTCATATTAGGTTTATATCAACAATTATTATATATATAGGTTGTTTTCCCAACAAAAAGTAGAATACCAACTAAACTTAGTTTACAACATAGGAATGGATCTCCATTAATGTTTAAAATAGAATACAACTCTATTACATATTATCCATGGGAGCTCTAAGGTATATCTCAATAATATTTAACTTCTTCATTCATGGTGTATTATTCCTTCACCACCCAACACATTGACAGTTGTCCTATTCATTATAAACAAATACAATCGTCATAATTCATTGGGATCTATATATAAATATATTTAGAATGAATATAAAATAATAATAAAAAATAATAGTATACCTTACACCCATAAATTATTCATATCATAGAACTACATAAGTGTTTTATCAAGATCACTGAGTAGTAGTTGAAAGACTCCTTTCTCTAGAGGTACCCATGAATCGTGTAAATCTAACAATGCTTAGAAAGGCCCTATCTATATTCATTGTTTGCTAGAACCTTGTATTTAAATAATAGAGATAAATGAGAGCTATAAGAATTTATCCTTGAGGAGTTCTGACCATCACTTCAATATAATGGAATACATGAACTCCTCTAGATCATCTATTACCTATTTGTGTTCGTCTAACCATAGCTAAAAAACATAGGAGAGAACCAAATAAATATCAGGTCTAACTCCTAGTCCAAAGATAACCCAAAGGTTTCCTCATACATATAGGACCTATGTAGAAATTGTCTCAACATCCTAGTCAAAGAAAAAAAATCATGGGTAAATCAACACTTGAACCCATCATCCAAACTGCTCAATCAATAATACTGACCATCTTACGCTTAATAAAGCTTAGGTCTTCCTCAGTCCCCTAAAACACTATAACATCCACTATGAGATATCACTACCATTCTCTATGTTATAAGGGGTACACCCATCATTTTAAATGCTAAGAAAGTACCAACCCCTCATTGTATCAACCAAAACATGGGGTTCCCTCACTCCCCTAGATCACATCCAACAAAACCCAAGCCACACCCAATGAAAAAATCTCAAATGGAAAATAAAAACACAAATAAACCATTAGCATTAACTCACCCACAAGGTAAACCAGAAGTATATAATAATACAACCCATTAGGATCTCCTCTATCACATCCAAATCATGAGATAATCTTGAAATGAGAAACACCCTCAAATAGCCCTCAAAATCTTATCAATAATCCTCGATCACCAACATGCTCAAAATAGAATCCAAGAGAACTTCCATACTTATAAAGGAATTCTCAATGTTCCTCATAACCTTACCAATAATAAGACACCATATAGAGTAATATTCAATACAAGAGATCCCTTGAGGCAAATCCATTCATAAGAAAAACTCAATCATCCTCCCCAACATACATCCCATTTTTGTTTATTACCCACTCATAAGAGAATCCAAAATATATACCTAATAAACATCTCAATATCTCCTAAATGGATCATAGTCATACATAATACCCCAAAGTGTAAACATAGATCAAAGTATCCAACCAAACTAATCCTCAAACATCAGTTCTGAAACCTCCAACGAGCAGTCTAGAACTTTGACTGCTCAAACCTCAAGAAAGTGAGCTGAAAAGACAAGCAAGATATATATGGGTAACATAGTTTAGAACTATATAAAATAACCTCAAATATATTACCTTATCATACTTAGTTCAATTAAATTTCAAACTCATGACTCTTACTAAGTCCTTTCATCTCATAACCCAACCCGCGAGAGGATTCTAAATCTAATCCTCAAAGAAAACCTACCACCAACACTCGTACAATCAAAAATACCATTTAGATGGCCACTAAACCCTAAAAATATTCCACCATAATAATATTTATGTAAAAACACCTAGAATGGACAACTCATAGGTCCAATTATAACTCCAGGTAGATAAAACAAGCAAAAAAACTAAGTAGGGAATGCGCATGATGTGCACCCCATGTATACAGCATGTACCCCAAAAAGTCTTCTTTGGTCATGTAACTTGTACGGAATTGGCATGTAAAACCCAAGTACAAGGCATGTACCAACCATAAATAATTTTCCACCCACACGAGGTTCTTGGAAAAATAATTATACATCTACCCCATATGGGTTCTAGCTAAGAACCATACATAGGCATTGGTCATGTGCCTCACATGGCCATGTGCTGTCAACATGAGTTGTCAGGTCAGGCCTCAGACCATGCCCCAAGTAATCCCACATGACATGCCCTAAAAACACATGTCATGTAATCTTTTTTCCTCACCTTTACTGAAATGAATAAAACAGGGTGTGTATTCTCTAAACTATACATTTTCTGATCGGGTTTTATGAATGGAAATCCCTTATGATCACCCCATAATGTTAGATTTATCCAAAAACCCCATAAATCGACCCCCACAGGGTCACTTGTAATCACTATAAGGATTCAAAAATTAAAAAAAATTATAAAAGGGTATATGATGAAAAAAATAAAACCATCCTACCATTGGGTATAAAATAATGAATCTTCACTTCCAGATCCATGTTGTGCAACCACCAAGCTCCGATATACCTCTGATCGATGGATATGGTGTGATCCCCCATTCCATATACCTTTTTCTCTCTCTATCTACTATCTTGTCCACATGACATGCACAAGGTGTATCTGTATACATATAAATCCCTATGTTAAGGGAGAAAAGAAAAAGGGAAAAAGAATCGAAAAAAAAAGGAAAAAAAATAAGAGAAAAGGGGCTTGGTCCCAGACCTAGTTCCCGTGGTGGGATTATACCTCACCTAAGAAAAACCCAAAATTATAGACTCAACCATGGACTCAACATATTAATATAACACGCTGTTCAAATTATATCACCAAATGAACATGTAGGAATAAATTAATATCTAATTAATTGAATATTAATATTCTGTGAAAATTCAAATGGTGATGATTTCCACCAAACCACTGTCTTGGGGTAAACATACTATTCTGGGATGAACGAAATGCTAATAAAAATTATTTGAAACTATATTATAGGAGAAATAATCATTTTTCCCTCAATACAACCTAGTAATAAAAGGTTCAAATTCATCTATATTTTCTCAAATTATAACAATATAGGTTTCTATAATCTCTCCACCATAATTCTTCTCACCCCTGAGAATACTTGGTGGTTAATTATCCACCATGATCCCACTATAATTATCAGCATAACTGATACTATCTCGAATATCCACCGACCGGTCTCATAACACCCACAACTCTCTCTACATGAGATACATTCAACCATGGATGATATAATTCTCCCCACCATAATACTATCCTTATCATAACCCCAAAAAACATCAAACATAAACCCCCATTATTCTACCATCACCAAACACAGTGACTAGACATGGTTGAATTGCTCACATCATAGAACCAACACAAACTAGAAACCACTTCCCATCCCTGGATCACCAATAACGATAACCTCCACACTTAAAAAACCACTTAAAATACAGATCGCATTCACCAAGGACATATAGTGCACTCTCCACCATAAGGGTTTCCTTAAACCCCTCCTTAAACACCAAATTCAATGGGTCTATCATAGATACACCACTCAAATTTCCTAAGGACCCTAAAAATCATCAACGAACCCATACATGACCCAACCAACACTATGTAAAAGAAATGTGTATATTCCATCACACAATATGGCATTATCACAAAAAACCATGACATCCACCACTCTCCTCCTTAAGGAATATTGATTCTATAATAACATCTTGTGGGCTATTACACACCATAACACAAAACAAGACTCATGCTCACACGGGCCAGGTCCTAATAAAACTAGGATAATGTGCCTAAACCACTGAACATACTCCTCGTATAGGATAGTTCCAATAATCCAAGGCACCCTCAGTAATACTCTTAAAAGTTGATAAATCTCCCTTATTCCACGATTAACTAAATGACCACCCTCTAGTCTGGTATTGATCCAAATCCACACTCTCACTGTACTACCCATAGTGCAACCTAAAACAAAGTGTAGGTATCTAAAAAAACCTACGCTCTTAAGACAACCACAAAGTGAGGTGTACTCCTAGTTCTCCATATCTTAAGAATAAATAATCCTTAAGCCTAACCATGAAATAACCTCTAAATGAAACAACATATTGATGATAGTTTATCCTATTGGATCCCACCAAAGGAAACATCAATCATGCACAACTAATCCACAGGTGATAGTATGCACACAAGGCCCCATTGTGTAACCTAGTAGAATGTGTGAGGTAAGAAAAAACTCAATATATAGAAAATTGAACTTGTAAATTCAAAGAAAACACCACCTTAGGGCCACTAAATCCCATTCCAACCATCTATTAGACATATTTTCCCTCATCATGCCACTAATAATACACTCATATCTCTCACTGATGCACAACAGTATTCATACATCCCTTGATAAAGGGAATGCATCAATATCACAAACTAATATCTCCTGATCAGATACACATAGATTGGAATAATAAGAATATATATATACATGTGGTTTAGTTGAGTATAATTCCACCAAATAACAATATGTGAAAACACCATATAAATCATTTTAGACACTTTAAAAAAATAAGCCTCAATAATCAATGAAATACCATATAGATGGGAATATTTCATGTGAATCCTATATGAATATTATGATGCATAAAAAGTATCCCCTTACCATCAAGAGAATAGAAAAAAAATAAAAAAATATAAAATACAAGTACATCACATTAGGTAAAATCAAACAGCCATAAAAATAAAAATCAAGAACAGTAATCTAATAACCCAATAACTTAGAATTCATATTATAAAAGGTGTTAATGACATTCCATTATGATATCCATCAAAAAATTTGGCACATTCTTATAATACCTATCTACCAACTCCCCAAAATCACAAAACCATACACCTTTGATACCATTTTATAATGAACCAACCTAGGTCAACCTAATAAGTCACTTGATCTGGCTTCCTAAAAGGCTTCAATTGAACCTCCCTATATTCCAGAGACTATTGGATAGTGGAAAGTTTCAAAAATATATAGTGGGGATACTATACCCTCAATCAGAGTGTAATGAAAGAAGAAATAACCAAAATAAAACCATTGTATAATCCTTAGAGTATGTAATATAAATAACTAAAATAGAATCATTTTATAACAAAATGAAATTCATTTTATGGTCATACAAACTCAAATAATGCTAATACAAACAATCAATGATCTACCATTGGGTCGATCACATATACAAAATAAATAAAATTGAAAATAAATACATTAAACTCCACTACCAACTTTGAGTTGTATCACATACTCGGTTTCCTCAATGGAAAAAACTATACTAGATTGATACAAAGACTCCACACGATCAACTATTCTCAATAAAGAACTATTAGAACTCAACCCTAACAACTATGTAACCTATTCTCAAACCTACAATCATACATATGGGTTCCATAAGCACACTGAAGTGAGCATAAAAAATTTGAGTAATAAATCTCATTATGCCACCCCCAATGGAAAACCTATAATAAAATGTCATAAAAAGTGCATGCACACATGATATTCCCATACTAGATTAAAAATAATAATATTTGGCATGAAAGAAACAACTCCATAAAATTATGGCTGCTAAAAAACAAATAAAAGTACCAAACTTAGGTCCTAAATTGATACCTGATGTAAATATACCCCCACTCTATCCCATTCCATGAGAATCATAATACATAGATCACACAACCACATAATATCATCTATATCCACCAGACCTACACTAGATATCAAAGACATCTAAAATGAATCATATAAAAATTTCAGACCCTATGTCATAACCATAGGTGTCCAAAATGAAAATAATAGGAAACTAAACAAATTTATAGGACTCTAATGGAACAATCTAAACTGGTGGTAGGAACTTTAATAACATTGATAGAACTTGTAGACTACATGATATCCCTATAAAACTATTCATCTCTATAAAATATAAATTCAATGGAAGGCATGCCTATAACCCATGTTCATCAACACATCTAGGACTACTAAAACTCAAACCCTAGCCAATTAAGTATCCATTATCCTAGGGGAGGGATGAACTTCTCCAGATTATCCATTATCTTCTTATTCTTGTCTAACCACATCCAGAAAACATAAAAGAGAACCAAATTTATATTAGGGCCAATCCCCAGTCAAAATATATCCCAAAGGTCTCCTCCTACATCTTGGACCTAAGAAGAAAGTTCTTTAACATCCTCACCAAAGTCCAAAAAACATCAATCAATCAACTCTGAGACCCATAATCCAAATTACTAAATCAGTAGCACCGACCATCTCATAGTCGACAAATCACAGGTCTCCCTTGATCCCCTAGAACACTGAAACATGCACTATGGGCTTTCACCATTGGTCTATGGGTTATAATTTGGATTTATAACATTTTTAACACTGATAAATCACTAAACCTCACTAGATTAACCAAAACATGAGGATCCATTAGTCCTCTAGATCACATGCAACAAAACACGGGCTATGCCCAACGTAAGAAAGATCAAATAGTGACTTGGCACCCAACCCAACCACAACAATTAACTCTCCCACATGGGAACCTATAAGGATATAAAAATATACCCCATAAGGGTCTCCTATATTACATACAAATTCTAGAATGATCCTATAATGAGAAACATATTTAAATGGCCCTCAACATCCCACCACTGATCCTCGATCAATGAGGCACCTAAATGTGCATCCAAGAGAACCACCATGCCTACATGAGAATTCTCAATGGTCCTCCTAACCTTAACAAGAATTGAAAACCTTGTATGTGGATCCTCATCATAATAAAAACCTTAGAGAAAATTCCATAACAATAAAGCCTCATTCCGACTCCTCAGCATACAACCCATTATTAGGCATTACATCACCTATAAGGGAATCCAAAACCACTCCCTTAGACCCCTATAAATATTTCCTCAATGGATCCCAGCCATACCTGACACCTATCTATGTCGGGCCATACTAAAGGATACAATCTAAATTATCCTCAAACATTGAGTCTAAAACCTCAAATGAGTGTTCTATAACTTGAACAACTATAACATCACTCATAGGATCTATAAAGCCTCATCCAATATATCTCTAGGTCCCATATTTTAGAATCATCTAAAATAACCTCAAACATATCTCCTTGGAATACTCAAAATAGGTTTATCACATACTCATGACCCTCACTTAGGATACACATCTCACAACTAAACTCATAAGAGGATTCTAAATCCAAACCTCAAAGAAATCCTCCCACTAACAATCATCTAGTAAAAAACTCCATTCAGATATCCTTTAAACACTGAAAGGATTCCACCATTGTGATCTAAATGGAAAACACCTAAAATAGACAACTCACAAGTCCATTTCTAACTCTAGGGGGTAAAAATGAGCAAAATAGCTCTGAAGGGAAAATGCATAGCATTCACCCCATGTATATGAAGTGTACCCCAAAAAGTGTTCTCTAGTCATGTACACCAGATAAACTTTGAGTGTAAAACCTAAGTACATGGAATGTAGCTACCCTATATGGTGTGTCACCCATATGGGGTGTTTTTTCATGTACCGGTCAATATACCTCATACAGGATCTGGCCAAAACCACACATGGGCATTGTTCTTGTGCCTCACATGCCATGTTCCCTCAACATGGGGTTTATCTTCATACTTGATTCCACACCTTGAGTCATCTCATAAAGTGTATCTAGAACATACACATACTATGTAACTCTTTCTTCCTCAACTATCTAAAAAATAAGAACATAAGGCATGTGTTATTTAAACTAAATGTCATGTGATCATATTTCCAAAACAAAAATCTCTTTCAGTCACCCTAAAATGGTTTATTTCTCTCAAAAAGACAAATCTCAACCCCCATTGTGTCCTAAAAAATTGATATAAGTATTTTAAAATCAAAAGAAGCAATTATACAAGGATATATGGTTAAAAAATCATCTTACCTTTGGGTGTAAAATTATGAAGCTTAACTCCTAGATCCACACCTCTCAACCATCGATCTCTAATCTACCTCTGATCAATAAAAATTCCATGATAATCCACCCCCTCTCTATATCTCCCTCTTTATCTCTCTCTCTCCTATCTTTTCTATGTGACACCCATAAGGGGGTCACATACACAACAAGCCAAAGGGTAAGGGAGAAAAAAGTGAAAAATAAAATAATAAAAAAGAGAAATAAATAGAATATAAAAGGATATCAGGTCTAGGATCAACGCCTGTGATGGGATTATGAAACACTAAAGAAAAAAACCTCATTTTGGACTCAATATTAGAGTCATAATCTCAATATAAGGATATTTTCAAAATATATCACCAAATGAACACATGTGAGTAAATTAATATTTTATTAATTAAATATTAATATTATGAAAAAATTTAAGACTCGAATATCCAAAAAACACCTATCTTCGGTTAAACACCCTGTTCTGGAACTAATAGAGTGGTTAAATAATTATTTGATATCATATAAAAGGATAAATTACCATTTTTTTTAAACAGCCCAGGAACAAAATGTTCGAATTAATCTTAATTTTATCAACTTGTAACGACACGGGTTGTTACAGCTTGTATTTATTTTATATACATTCCTTTTAAACAAAATATATACATTCAAATAAATTCAATTTTCAATAAACACAACCAATTTTGTTCACTCTTCAATATCATCATCACTTGATCATCTAAGGTTCCAACAATCTCCTTTCTCTCAAAGTATGTTAGTACTAACAGGAAGAAAGGAATGAAAATATTTTAAACTTTAAATCACATGAATTGAATGCCTTTTACTTTGGTTTAGACTCCTTTATATAAGATTATATAGATACTAAAAAAGTTCAATTAATATCATATATTTCAGAAATGCTCATCATAAAGATTTTATTACATCATATGTAAAGTTTTTGATTTATTTTGATCCAAACCAACATATAAATATTTAATGTTTAAACATCCAATGTGATAAATACTTTTATTATTACACCACCAAATTATGTAATGGTCAAAGTATGATAGATTATATAGAATTTGAAATGATAGTGTGTGTGATATTTAATATTGTTTGATTTGATAACCTTTAATGTGTGTCATGATAACTCTTGTCACATATTAAGATAACTCATATCAGAAGTGAATCACTTAAGAAATAAGCCAAAATTTCTCCAAGTGATATTTATATATAATTCACAATGCATGTAGTGATAAAACCATATTACATCAGGTGATATTGTCATTTAATGCATATATATCAATCAGAGTCATGTTTTCTTCCTTTAGAAAATGGGATCAATCGCATGATTGTTTCCCCTTAAAACTCTAGGAAAAAAATATTTAAATCATTTTTTGAATCTATTTTACTTTATCCTTTGAATTTTTCCGAAAAAAAATATTTAGAAAGAAACCTAAATACGGTATATCACTTTTCTAAAAATATTTATGTTTTATTTATCAAGATATTAGAACCAAACACTCTCATTAAAATCTCTATTTTAGTGGGATGTATTTCTTCAAATGTACTCTAAATAATTCTTCATATCTATCAAATATTATTGCAATAAAATTATTAATATTTGGCCATTGAATATGAAATTATTTGGTTCCAAGAGCTCAACTTGAAAAACTATTTTTTTCATTACCTATTCATGTGGAGATTTGTTTCACACACTAAATAATTATTAATAAATCTTTATGTGTTTAGTATACTTCTAACTCCAATCTATACAGCTTTTGAAATCATGTAACATACTTCACGGAACTCACCCAAATTTAGAGTATACCTCATGGAAACATTTTTTAATACTTATCTACCTCAAACAACTTTTGAAATGCAATAATATATCTCATGTAACTTTCAAAAAATTATGATATGCCTTATGTATATTTTAAAATATGATGTTATGCCATGTGAAACTCCTCTTCTAAATCATTCTAATTTACTAATTTTCTTTTTCTATGGTTCTACTTTACACAACACCATTCCATTATAAAACTTTACCTCTTGATCAACACATAGGTGTTTTAATCACTATATAGGCTTCTAAAAAAATATACAATAGACCAAACACTTCTCCCACATGGCCTAAATAACCATATAACAGATATGAAATACTTATCATATCATCCAATAACTATCCCCTAAAATTTGAGACTCTTTAAATGTTCTTTAACTATGTATCACCACTAAGTATATATTTAGAGAACTTATCTCATGTGATTCTAATTTAATCTTTATCCTTAAACCATATATCCTAAAAACTATTATCATTTTTGAGTAAAAAAAATTCATTAAATGTGTAAAATATGTTTTATTAATACGTCATTCATTTATCTTTCACCAATCATCTTCTAAGTCTTCATTTATCATCAAATAACACTTTTAGGTTGTTAATTTAAACCATTTTTACCTTCACATAGCTATGTGGGGAATGAATTCCTCTTAACACATATCTACACAAAATATATACCCTCCATCAATAAAAAACCTAATAGGTTTCCATCGCTAAACATGTGGTGATTATATTCACCATTCCTTAAACTAAAAATGACTTCAAGTTTTAATAGGTTCATTAAGAAGGGTATTAGAGGGATATCAACAATATAAAATGTAGAGGAAGAATAACTCAAAAACATGATTAAACCAAGAATCTATATATGCATTTGGAATAAATATTAAGAAAGAATGATAATAATGACATACCTTACACCAGTCAATCTAGTGTATCATAACTCTATAGAATCATTTGATATAAATCTCTAAGAAGGTTATAAATGAATCCTTTAACTAGAGGTATACATGAATCATATAAATCTCTCAATGTTCAGGAATGAACTATCTTTATTCATAGTTTTTTATAATTTTTTTTAAATAATAAATAAAAATAAGTGATAGATAAATTTTATAAGATCCCAACCTTTCAAGGAGGTACATTCTTCTTAAATTATTATTTAACTAAATTTAAATGGATGATGAAACTTTTCCTAAGAGCGTGATGGGTCCTAGGGGTGTATCAGGGGTTCAAAACATGAAATAAGAATAAAATATTCCATTCAATGAAGGGAACATAGTTGACATATAGTTATTAATAACCATGCACCTTAAACATACAGCTTGTAGGCAGAGGGTGCATAATTGAAAAATCATGTAAGGGGAGATTGGAAACCATGAAGCCTTAGATAGAGCTAGATGAATAGCCTCTACATGGTTTGAAAAACTGTGCAGTATCCCTATAAAACTATGTGAATCATGTCCCCTCTTGGACATAGGGTGTTGCACAGTTGGCGCATTGTTTGGCCAACTATGTGGCCAAACCATACACCTCATTTAAAGATGGTAATTTCCCATTTCCTCCTTAGACTTAAATGTTTATTACCATATGTTTCCTCTCATTTCCACCTTTAATGTAAATTGTTAAAAATGTTTCCTCCCAAGCTTCCCAAGGATCAATATCCTTCAATTCTTGGTTGTTTGAAGTGTCGTTGGTCGTGAATCGAAGATATAGATTCTTAGTTTGGGCATTGATGATAATTTGGGATTGAATCAAGGGTCATGGTTGAGTGATAATTCATATATTATCTTGTGGTGGGTGTTATAAAAGTTAAAACCTATATTCGTATAATTTATCCATGTGTATGTGGATTTTTACTTATGTTATGGTGTTGCACATTTAATTCCTTTGTAGAAAATGATAAATTGGCTGTCTAAATGATGTGTTGTGTAACACCCCAATTTTTCTTGAATATTTTTTTAGAATAAATTAATTTTCTATGATTTCATGCATTTAATGATACACTAAGTTAAAATTTCATTATATGTTACACCAAGATAATCTTATGTTACACACAACACCAACTTGTCTGCATTACACACAACACCAAGTTTCTACAAAACATAATTTTATTATTTAAATGAGATAGTTATAGTCTATGTATTAAACATAGTAATATGAATAATAATAAATAATTTTAAAAAATATTTATAATGTTTTTATATAAATAAAACTTGTAATGTTGGTAAAGACTTTATATGTTTGAAAATACTATTTTCGCAAAAGAACTGCTTTTTATGTCCTCATGTGAACAATAATAAAACTAATTTTAGAAAATTTTAGAAATTTTATTTGATAAAATAAATTTTATTTTTGAATTCATAATGTAAAAATTATCTTCTGGTGAATTTTTGATATTTTTCTAAAAAACATCATTTTTTGATGAATGGTGAAAAATACCTAATTTTAATTCAAAACTGGTTTTTTTATAAATTATTAATATAGTTAAATTATATTTTAATTTGTTTTTACAGTTTAATTAGTTAAATTTTACATAAATTGATCCAATTTAGGTCATTATAACCAATTTCACATTGAAATTTTATATCGTAACATCCCAAACATTTAAACATTTTTTCTAAAAAACTCGTTGTTGTGACACGTCTGCAGGATTGATTTTAAATTAATTTATGCCACTTAAGTTATTATAATTTGAAAAAATGGATTATATTTTTTAAATTAGAATAATTTATAATTTATAATAATTTTAAATTATTTTTTTACCAAAAATATTAGTAACCGCGATTAAAATTAATTACAACAATTAAGAGAAAAAATAGTTTAACAAAGGACTAAACCTTAAACATAAGGCCAAAAACTACATAGAAACTTGTCTAAAATAACTTTTATGTTCATATTTAGTCCCTATAATACCTTATCTCATATGTTTACCATTATTATAGCCACTTTACATTGAAAAAACATGGTCGGAATTCCTTTTCCAAAAATTTACAACAATGTCACTCCTCTTCCACTATAAAAAGGCGCTCACCCATTCCAATTATTCACAAATATAAAGCCATTTTCCTAACAAAAAATCTAATAAAATAATATCTAAACATATCTAACTTCATCTTATAATCCTATCCTTGGTATAAATCTATCCAAGGAATCCTTTTGGTGAAAACTAAAAGGAGTTACCCAAAGAAGAGGTAACATCCTTCCTCAAGGTCTTTTGTCTTATTTTCATTTTCCACCACATCAATTATACATATTCCATGATTATATAATAAAATAAGTATCCTAAATATACTTATATTCTTAATTCTATGTTTTTAACTTAAACTTACAGACACTTCCCTCTAATGGGTAACGAACTTAGCGTTCGTGTGTACAACGAACTACCTCCTCAAGAAAAGATATTGTTTGTTTTTCCTTTACCACCTATCATGGTTAGAAATTATGATTTAAACTCTATTTTTATATGATATATATTATATTTATGATTTAATTATTCTTATTTAATTATTATATAAAATATACCTTCATGATTTACATTTTCTGTAAACATGATAACTTTCTTTGTGGACGTATGAACTACCGCCTCCTCAAAGTGATGTGATTAGTTCAGACTTTACATGAAATGTATTATGGATGGTTTTAGTAAAATTATATGATATAAATGATATAATAATTATACTTTAATTATTATTTATATATTACATATATGTCACTTACTTTATTACATTCAATATGACAGTAAAATGGAAACGGTATTCATGTGTACGTACGGCCTACCGTCTCCATGAACACAGTATTCCTTTTCATATTTACATATTTCATAGATTACAATAAATACTTATATACTTAATATATATGATATTTATATCTTTTTATAAATTATATCAATCATAATATAATTATTAATACCAAAAATATAGTAAATTAAGACATGCGAAAGATAAAGAGGTTATTACCTAAAATGTAACCTTAACATGGAACTATTAAAAAATAGGTAATATAAAGTCATAAGTAAAATCACATATGGTATTAGATATAAGAATAATGTTCTTAGGTAGATTTATAATAACCTTATATTTATTATATTGGATGTTTTTATGAGTATGAAGATATTCAATACATAAGGTAAAGGGATTTCTAGTCTCACTTTTATTTATGTGATATTTTTATCTTATTAACCACTCATTTATTTTGTGTGGAGTATATAATTCACAAGAATATATTACATGATTATTATCCTTGAATTTATGTGTATTTAAATATCCATTTTATTATTTTTATTTCATTGTGTTTATGTTTCAAAAGTTACCAAATCGGTAAAGTAATTTTGACTCAATTTGCCTTCTTTGAGACACATGTCATGTAATGCACCTATATTCTTCTAAGAGGTGTATAAAATTATATTTAACATGAAATATCATGAATCTAATTATTTTAATGATATTTAAAGCTTCATTTAATTTCATTTTCTTATATGGGGTGTTTGATTCAATGTTACCAAGTGGTAAGATTTTATTGCAACAATCTCATCGTTTATCGGGACTATTTATGATTATGCTTTAATTAATGAAATATTATGATCCATATTTCAATAGAACTCCTAAAATTTAGTCACATATATTTATTAATTATTTATTCATGTATTACTACCATTTTCCACTATTTTTAACTTAATATAATTAAGAAAAACAATTAAGAATATTTGACCTTATTTCTCTCTTTGATTGGATACCTATTTTATTCAAAAACCATGTTTTAAAAAATATTTTCAAAAATGATTTTAAAATGATATTTGGATCTAATTTTCAAGTAAAAATTATTTTAAAATTTTTTGTGGTTTTCAAATATTCCTTTATAATTTTTCAAACTATTTTCAAAGAAAAATATTTTCAAAAATATTTTATATTTTAAAAAAAGTGTTTTTCAAAGAAGAAGGGATATTTTACTAAAGAAATGTTTTTAAAATAAGATCATTCCAAATTTATTTTCCATATAATGTATAATAATTCAGTGTTACTCATGAATTTATATAATCCAAGGGTACCATTCATATTGTTTCTCTTAATGGGTTATGTTTTTAAGTCATGATTCTCATAAAAATTGTTTCTCTTCCATGACTTATATGCTTATAAAATCCAATTTTTCAGAGGTTATGATTTGATGAAATGATTATGAAACCTATTTATTTTACAAAGTTTTAGATATTATTACATGTTTATAACATCCATTTCATTTCATGGGTTTTTATATGACTTTTATAATTATGTGGGATATGTAAGTATAATTTCATTATGAGATGTGTGGGACCTATAGCTCCCTCTAGTGTATTGGGTAAATATTTATATCTCATGAGATAATGATGGAAAAAAATTCAATGGGGTTGATCCACTATGGTAATATGGGGAAACCCAATCCACTATGGGAAGATGAGGAAACTCAATCCACTATGGGAAGATAGAGAAACCAATCCATTATGGGAAGATGGGGAAATATAATCTCTTATAAGGAAAGAACTATGACAGGGGGTAGTGGTGTGTCTTTTCTAGTAGGTTCAGTCCCCATGATGTTCCCTAATATGTTTTGGAAATTCAACCTAACTTATATGGAATGATATTACATATTTATGTGTTTGTCAAAATTCTATGTTTTATTCCTATGTTATTCTTTCATAGCTCATGTTCTTGATTCTATTATGATTCATGTATTATGAAATTATAATAGTTTATCCATGATTTATGTTTATGATCTTTGATATACAAGGTATGATCTTATAATATTATGATCATGTTCTCATACCCTTATGGTCATGTTTATGCTTACATATCACCCTTTTTTACCCTTACCGGTCATCTAAGATCACCCCTTTTTATGTTTCCTTTCCCCCATGTTATGAAGATATATATTATATATGATGTGTATAAGAAGGGTTATATTCATGTAAAATCTAATGGGAGATAATGTATCTCACTTATGTACTATTATTTATGTTTCCATGACTTCAAAGGCACTAAACTAATATGTTCTTTGTGAATATGTTTCTATAGTGTATTTAGTATTCCACAAAAATGATGTAATGTTAATGTGTGAAAAGATAGGGTATTATAGTTTATATTAGATCAAAATATTAGTTGACATTTCAAAACTAGGATGATAAAACTTTAGTGATAACTATAAAGAAATATCTAAGGATAAGTCTAAAGCTAAGTAAATGTATAGAAAAATGTCCAAGAATTTTGGTAAAGGATATAGTGATTGGTTTCCTAGAAATACATCCATTTATAGATACTGAAAGTGGATGTGGTTCTGGAATAGATGTACCTAGAAGTAAAAACTCAGACAATGTGAATCGGTCTTAACTCAAGAGCAACATGGTACACAATAGCGGACCTTACTACGCACTTGGTTTGACACTCCTGGGGGATATGATTTGGGAATTCAAAAAATCTTCATGAACCATTATAAAGGATTTAAAAATAATTTTGCTAAAAATAACCTAGGATAATCCTAGGGTGTCATTGATTAAGGAAGGTTTCATAATTTAGAAATCTTGTAAGTGGTTTTTTATGATTATATGATTCCTCACTATGAAAACTATTTCTTATACTATACTTTTTGTTTTTAGCCACTGGATAGAACCTAAAGGATCCATGTTAATGGTGATTGTTATGGAAAATAAAATGATTATTCTTATAAGAATCTGAATGTTATTGGATCTGGAATAAAAACCCTCATTTCTATTCTTACACAGCTTTCTAAAGTTATGAATCATGCTAAGATTCCAAATGATAAAAGGAGGGAACAAATTTTTGTTGAGTCTATCATGAGGAAACATATACCTTCTTTTAGAGGGTCTTATGGATTACTTATTATTGAAAACTATATCACTACCACTAAAAAAATATTCTCTATTCTCTAGTGTTCGGAACATGAGAAATTCATTCTTGTTGTTTATCATGTATAAGGTGAAGAAGACTAGTGTTGGACTCCAATCAAGAATATGAGGAAGAAAGATGAAATTTAATCCATGGATTGGTATGAGTTCAAGAACTTATTTTTCAATAAGTAATTTCCTTGGATTCTTCTTATGAAAATCCAAAAGGAGTTTCTTGAGTTGAAGAAAAAGAATAATGAATTTATAAGTACCTACGAGGCTAATTTCAGGAGACTTATGAGGTATGATTCTGGTATTATCATCCAGCCCAAAATTAAAGCTGATAGGTTATTAAATGGATTAAAACAGAGTATCATAAGGGTGTTATCCATAAGAGAATTTAGTATCTACTAAGTGATTGTTAATTGTGTAATAAAAGTTGAAATAGAGGTCAGAGTTACATAATAATCTCATAGTTTTAAAAAGAAAAGGAAGACAGAGTTCAAAAGAAAATATAAAAACCATGGAGAGAAGAATATGAGACATTCCTTATGATATAAGTGTGGAAAAAAACATGGATTGAATTTTCTTATTAGGTATAATAAGTGTTTTAAGTGTGGAATGGAATGCCATTGGGTAATTTATTTCTGCATTGATCTAAAGAAGTTTTCTAATGATGAAAGAAGAGGAAAATCTATACAGAATGAATCTCCCACACTTTAGTGATTCAAGAGTAAGTAGGATGGGAATTATAATAACCATGGCCCAAACCCAAGGGTACGTGATGATTATTGGTGTTAGGAACCACTTAAATCAAGGTACAATGGGAAATATCATGTGATCACTATTTCGGATGAGGGGTGGGATAACGATGTGGTGAAAGGTACACTTACCATCCACAATAGAATTGATAATGTCTTATTTGATTCTATATATACCACTCTTACATATCTGAAGAATTTTATTAGGGTATCAAGAATTCACCCAAACAATTATATGTGGAATTAGCAGTGCAAACCCTTAATTGTATGATGATTGAATCCCAAGTCTATGATTCCTCTATTGTTGATGTTTATGGGAATTTACTTCAAAAAAAATCATTATTAACCTAGTTTAATTTGATATCATATTAGGCATGGATTTTATTTCTCTTCATAAATCCCACATCAATTTTTAAGTAAATAAATTTACATTTAATATTTAAAACCAACCTATGATCATCTATCAATGTGACGTTAAGTATGAACTTACTATGGAGATTAAATCCAGTGTATGTGTCTCAATTCCCATTGAAAATACATTTTTGTCTCAAATGGTTGGGGATAAACTTGAAATCATTGATATGCCTTAGAAATTTTTGATTTGTTCCTGAATTATTTTCCTATACATCCACCAAAATTTAAAGATGAGTTCTTGATAGAACTCATACCTGGTTTCACACCAATTTCTAAGACTCCATATAGAATAGACTCAATTTAGTTGTATGAATTAAAGAAGAAACTCCAATAAAATCTTGATAGGGGTTTTATTTTTTCAAGTGTTTCGCCTTAGGGTGCACTTGTCCTCTTTTTGAAAAATAAATATAGATCAATGCACCTCTGCATTGATTATTAAGAGTTGAAAATTATCATGATCAAGAAAAAGTATCATCTTCCTCATTTTGATGAATTGTCTGATCATCTACATAGAGATCAATAATTTTCCCAGACTGAACTTCATTATGGATATCATCAATTGAGGGTTACAAAATAGGATATACCCATGACGAAATTCTGTACAATTTATAGACACTGTAAATTTATAGTTATGTCTTTTGGTCTTACTAATTCCCATAATATATTCATGGATTTGATGAATAGAGTCTTTAGAGATTACCTTGATAAATTTCTGGTATCCTTTATAGATTACATCCTTATCTATTCAAAGAGAAAGGAAGAGCATAAAGACCACTTGATAATTTTACTAAATACCCTAAGGAAAGTCATTTTTTATGAAAAATTTACAAAGTGTTAATTTTGGTTGAAAAGGGATTTATTTTTTGGTCACATAATCTCAAGACAAGGTATAACAGTAGATCCAATAAAGATAGAAGCTATTGAATGATGGACTAGACCAACCATTGTGACTAATATCCATAGTTTTCTTGGTTTATCTAGAAATTAATAATGTTTTGTAGAAAAATTCTCATTATTGTATAATAATATGACCAAGTTAACTTGGAAGGGTTCCAAGTTTCTTTGAATAGAAGAATGTGATGAAATTTTCAAGGAATGAAAGAGAAGGTTGGTTGGCACACATATGCTTACATTACCCTATAGTGGAGAAGGTTTTGTAATCTATAGTGATGCATATAAGAATGTATTTGGATGAGTTATTATGAAAAATAACATGGTTATATCTTACACCTTATGATAGTTGAAGATACATGTGAAAATTTACCCCCAACTCCTGATTTGGAGTTAGAATCAAAAAAAAAATCATTAAAGATATGGAGGCATTATCATTATGGAGAAAAGTGTGATATATATATCGATCATAAATGTTTGAAATGTATATTCATACATAATTAGTTGAACATACATAAAAGAATATGGTTATAGTTGATAAAAGATTTTGACTATTCAATGCATTATCACCCTAGGAAATAGAACAAGGTTGCTAATGATTTGATTCTAAAGGATCATGCTAGCTTATCCATGATGAGGATTGAAAAAGACCCAATATTTATGGATTTGCAAAAGATGTATCAAGAAATATTTAAGGAAGGGTAAAAATATTATCTTTCTCAATTTAATGTTCATCCATCTATCTAATTGAAGATTAAATAGGCACATAAGGAATATATAGAACTACAAAATAATGTTATATATTTTCTAGAGTTTAACCTTGATCATGATGGAATGATAAGGTCTAGGGATCATGTACGTCTTCCATACATACTAAATTTTAAGAATGGGTTGTTATAGGAAGCTCATAATAGTTCATTATCTATTCATCCTAGAAGTACAAATATGTATAATGAATTGAAAGAATACTACTGGTGGGATGGAATGAAGAGGGATATCATTGATTTTGTGTCTTGTTTCATGGTATGTAAGTAATTTAAGGCTAAAATACAAAATTCTAAGAGGATGTTTCATCCATTACAAATACTACAATGGAAATGGGATAACATCATTATGGATTTTTTTCATAGGACTCCCTAAAACCTCTAAAGTGTTTAACGTTATATGGGTGGTAGTTGATCCCTTTATTAATTCAGCACACTTAATTTCTATCAGATAAGACTTCTCTCTACATCAAATTTATAGAATATACATTAAGGAAGTGATAAGGTTTCATGGAGTAACACATTATATTATATCTGATCAGGATCTGAGGTTTACCTAAAATTTTTGGTGAATTATTTAGCAAGTTATTGATGCATAATTGAGTTTGATCACTACTCATAATCCTCATATGGATGGTCAATCTGAAAGATCAATTCAAACCCTAGAGGATATGTTGAGATCTTGTTTATTGGATTTCAAAGGTTATTGGGATCAACACCTTCCTATAGTTAGGTTTTCTTACAAAAATAGCTATAACTTAATCATTAATATGGATTCTTAAGAATCCATATATGGGAAGAAATGTAGATTTCTAATGTTATTGGATGAAGTTAGAGAAAGAAATCTATTGGGACCAGAGATAGCTGAAGAAATGGACAAGAAGGTTAGAACCATTAATTATCATATCAAGGTAGCACAATGTTGACATAAAATTTATACTAATAACCATTGTCATGATCTAGAATTTGAGTTTTGTGAGAAGGTTTTCATAAAAATATCTACCTAGAAGAAGGTCATTATATTTAGGAAGAAAATGAAACTAATCCCTAGGTATATTGGTCCCATTAAAATTCATGATCATATCGGGATGGTAGAATATCTCTTATAAGTTTCTATAAATATATCTCAAGTCCACAATGTGTTCCATGTATCTCTCCTAATGAAGTACATACCTGACCCTTCACATTTACTGAACTCAGGTATCATACCTCTAGATCATGATCTTTTTACGAGGAACAACCAGTTGGAATTTAGGATCGTATAGAGAAATTTCTATGAAACAAGACCACTCACCTAGTTAAAGTTTTGTGAAAAAATCCTCATTTATAGGAAGCTACATGGGAACTTTAGGATATAATGAGGCATAAATTTCCTCATTCTTTTGTATTAAAATGACGAATTTCAAGGGAGAAATTCATTTTAAAGGGAGAAGAATGTAACACCCCCGAGTTTTTTTGAACCTTTCTTTTTTAATAAATTAATTTTCTTTAATTTCATATGTTTCATGGAACAATGAGTCAAAATTTCATTATACACTATACAAATATAATCTTTTTCTACACACAACCCTAATTTGTCTTGCGTTACATGCAACACCAAGTTTCTACGAAACATCATTTTATTATTTAAATAAGATAGTTATAACCATTCCATTAAACATAGTAATATTAATAGTAATAAATTCATTTAAAATATTATTTATAATGGTTTTATATAAATAAAAAATATTGATAATAAAAGATGTAATATTGGTAAAGTCTTTATATGTTTGAAAATATTATTTTATCAAATGAAGTGATTTTTATAACCTTATATGAAAAATAATAAAATTTATTTTAAAAAATTTTATAAATTTAATTTGATAAAATAAACTTCATTTTTGAAATCATAAGGGAAAAAATTATCTTAGGGTGAATTTTTTAGATTTTTTTAAAAAACATCATTTTTTGATGAATAGTGAAAAATATGGAATTTTAATTCAAAACTTCTTTTTCATATAAATTATTTATATAATTAAATTATATTTTAATTTGGTTTTAAAGTTTAATTAGTTTAAATGTACATAAATTATTCTAATTTAGGTCATTGGAACCAATTTTGAAATGAAATTAGATATAAAAACATCCCAAAATTTTAAACATTTTTGCTAAAAAAAACTTGATGTTGCGACACCTATATGGGATTAATTTTAAAATTAATTTATACCACTTTTGTGATTAGAATTAGGAAAAATGTATTCAATATTTGAAATCATCGTGATTTCTAATTTCTAAAAGGTAAAATTAGTTATTGAACAAAAATATTGGGGAAGGTGATTAAAATAAATTATGTGATTAAGAGAAAAATTATCTTAACAAAGGAACAAGCCTTAAACTTAAGCCCCAAAAAACCTATAAACTCGTTCAAAATACATTTTATATTAATATTTTTACCCTATACTCTCTTTTATTATATTTTAACTATTATTGGATCCACTTGAATGGTAAAAATGTTGGTAGAATTCCCTTTTGAAAAATTTACAAGAATGTCACTCCTCCTCCACAAAAAAAGTCACTCACACCTCCCACATATTCACACATATCAAGCCATTTTTCTGGACAAAACTCTGATCAAATAATCTCTTAACATACCTCCATTCATTCTATAATAATCCCTTTGGGTATAAATTCATCCAAGGAATCCCTTTGGTGCAAACCAAAATGAAATTACCCAAAGAAGAGGTAACATCCTTCCTCAAGATCTTTTGTCTTATTTTCATTCTTCACCACCTCAATTCTTCCTATTACATGATTATATAAAAAAAATTAGTATCCTAAATATACTAATATGTTTTTATTATAAATTATTGACCAACACTTATACAGACTTCCATAAAATGGGTAAATAACTTACCATTCTTGTGTATGGCGGACTACCTCCTCACGAAACAATGTTGTTCATTTTTCCTTTAACAACTATTATGGTTGGAAATTATGATGGAAACTATGTTTTTATATTATATATATTATATTTATGATTTAATTATGCTTATTTAATTATTATATAAAACATACCTTCACGCTTTCCATTTTGTGTAAACATGATAACTTCCTTTGTGGACGTGTGGACTACTACCTCCTCAAAATGATGTGATTTGTTCACATTTTACATGGAATGTATTAAGTATGAGTTTAGTGAAATTATATGTTATATATGGTATAATAATTATTCTTTAATTTTGATATATATATATATATATATATATTTCACTTAATTTCTTACTTTCAATAGGATGGTAAAACAGAACCAGCATTCTTGCATACGTACAGCTTACCATCTCAATGAATAGTGTGTGGAATTTCATATTTATGTATTTTATAGATTATTATAAATACATATATACTGAATATATATGATATTTATATAATTTTTTACATTATTTAAATCATAATATAAGTATGAGTACAAAAAATATAACAAATTAGGGCATGCGAAAGATAAATTGGTTATTACCCGAAGCGTAACCTTAACGGGGAATTGATAATAAACGGGTAATATAAAGTCATAAGTAAAATAAAATATAGTATTAAATATAATAATATGGTTATGAGTTAAATTTATAATAATCTTATATTTATAATACCTGATTTTTGGATGAGTACGAAAAGATTCAAGACATAATGTGAGGGTATTTCTCATCTCACTTTTATTTTTGTGAGATTTATGTCTTATTCACCACTCATTTATTTTGTGTATTGTATATATTATACATTGAATATATTATATGTTTATTATACTTTATTTATTTTTATTTACATATCCATTTTATTATCTCTATTTTAGATGGTTTATGTTTCAAAATTTACCAAATCAGTAAAGTAATTTTGTGTCAATTTTCCTTCTTTAAGACACATGTCATGTTATGAACCTATATTCTTCAATTAGGTGTATACACTACCCTTTGACATTTTATATCATAAATATACTTATTTTAATGATATTTTAAGCATAATTTAATTTAATTTTTTTTACACGGGTAGTTTTATTCAAAGGTACCAAGTGGTAAGAGTTTATTACAACAATCTCATCGGTTATCATGGTAGTTTTTCATTATACTTTCATTAATGAAATATTATGATCCATCTTTCAAGATAACTCATGAATTTTATTCTTATTTGTTTATTCATGATTTATTTATGTTTTATTACCATTTCTAAACTCATTGGTACTTAATATAATTAATAAAATGTTTTTAATAAAATCTAACCTTATTTCTCTCTTCGGTCGGATACCTGTTTTATTCAAAAATAAATGTTTTGAAAAATGTTTTCAAAAATGTTTTCAAAAATTATTTTAAAATGATATTTTTATATAATTTTCAAGGAAAATTTATTTTGAAAATTTTTATAGTTTTCAAATATTCCTTTATAAGTTTTAAATATATTTTCAATGAAAAATATTTTCAAAAAGGTTTCATGTTTTAAAAAAATAATTTTTCAAATAAGAAATGATATTTTCCTCAAGAAATGTTTTTAAAAAAAGGATATTTAAAAAATTATTTTCCATATAAGATGGAATAATTTAGTGTTACTCATTCCTTTATATGTTTTAATGGTACCATTCATATTCTTTCTTATAATGTTTTATGTTTTTATGGAATGATATTTATGAAACTCATTTCTCTTCTACATGTTATATACTTATGAAACCCGCTTCTTTTCATAGGTTATGTTTTGATTAAATTATTATTAAACCTATCTATTTTCAATAGGTTAAGATATTATTACATGTTTATGTAACCCATTTCATTTTATGGGTTATGATATGACTATTTATGATCTTGTGTCACATGTATGTATGATTTAATTTTGAGATGGGTGGGACCTATATCTCCCTCCAATGTATTGGATATAGATTTATATCTCTTGAGATAATAATGGGAATAAATTTGAAGTTCTTAATCCAATATGGGAATATGGGTAAACCTGATCCACTATGGAAATATGGGGAAACCCGATCCACTATGGGAAGATGGGAAAACCTGATCCCTTATACAGAAAGGACTGCGACTAGGGATGGTGGTGTATCCTGCCCATTAGGTGTGTCCTACCTAGTAGGTTTAGTCCCCCTGAAGTTCCCTAATAATTTTTTTAAATATTCCTTAATTTATAGATAATGATATTACATGTTTATGTGTCTTCCATAATTTCACATCTTATTACTATGTTATACTTTTAGGGATCAGGCTCGTTATTCTCTTATGATTCATGTATTATGAACTCCCAAACATTATGATATGATTTATGTTTATAATATTTGATATGTTGGGTATGATATTATATTGTTATTATCACTATTGGGAAAAAACCCCCAAGGTAACATTGAACCATTTTTGAGGTGTTTTTGTTTATTGACAAATCTGGTTTGTTTGTTGACAAAGAGGGTTTCCATAGTGAGTTTTCAAGTTCCAAAGATATTTTTGACAACCTATGTTGACAAAGAATGATGAAAAAGGAATGGAGGATCTGGAGGTGGTATAAAAAGAACATATCTAAGGTGGCGTCGTTTTCCAGTGTTTTCCAAATTTTTGGGCCCCAAAATTGGAAAATGGGAAAAACGTGTTTTTGGCGCATAAAGTTGTGTGCAAGATATAAGGAAGTTTGGAAACTAATGTGCAAGGCATATTTCTTGATTAGAATGTCAGAAATGGAAAATCAATGAAGTGTGTAAAAGATTCTAAGTTTCAAAAAAGATCAGGTTTCATGAAAAAAATCTTATGTGCCCAATTCGATGTCAAATTGAGGTTTACATGCTCGAAGAGGATCTTGCACAAAAAAATTCAAATCTTCTGCGTAAGGGTTAGTGATTGTTATAAATAAGAGGTGACCCCCCTCAATCAAAGTATCTCAACACTTATAGAGGGAATTCGAGCTCCGGATTGCGTAAGAATTTCAAGAAAAGGGAGTTGCATGAAAGATTTTGAGTTGCGCGCAAGATAATAAAGTTTTGTGTAATATTTGAGTTGCACAAAAGATTGAAGTTGCACACAAGGGGTGTTTCATGACAAAAGTGGAATCTTGCATACAAGGCAATAAATTTTTGTGCAATATGCAGTGAGGGTTGTGAGAAATATTTGGATTTTCCCATTAGTATTGTGGTAAAGTGGTATTCATCAGTAGATGAAAGTGGGACATCAAAAGATCATCTGCATACAGTGAAGGATGCATTAATTTGAGATAATGAAGGGACCTACAAGTCTATAAACTATTATTAGATCTTCTAAAGAAGTATTTAGGACACTTAATTTGAGATACTAGTGAGCCTTCATATTGTGAGTGGTTGTAAACCAGGAGGGATAGTGTGTCTGCTCCGAACATTGTAAATAGCAGTGTGCTTTTAGTAAATTCAGTACATCAGTACATCACCATTGTATGCTCCTTGAACGTAGCCCATAGATGGTAAACCAAGTAAAAATTGATGTGACTTTTGCATGATTTAATTTATTTTTATACTTTGATATAGGAAAGAGAGAGAAGAGTGTTTTTCTTAACAGAGAAACAAGATCAATAGAGAAAGTTCTTTTAATCTGTCATACCTTGATTTACCCCTCTTAGGGTATCTAACCTAGTGGACCTAACTATTGGTATCAGAGGTAAAGGTTAATATCAGTGGTTCTCTCTCAAATGGAGGTCACCAATCATAAAGGGATTCCAATATTTTATGACAACAATTTTCATCTATGGATGAATCAGATGCAACACTATTTCTGATATTTGGGAATGGATGTGTTCACAGCAACAATGCATGGTATAATAGCTGATATTAATAGTGGGGAATTATCGAAAGTTGAGCAAAGAGAAATGGATGATGACGCCAATGGAATCAATGCTTTAGGGGGGATCCATATCCAATGTTATCTATACAAAGGTGATGTCATAAAAACCTCACATGCCATGTGGGAAAATCTATTGAATATATATGAAGGAGATTCAAAGGTCGGAGAAGTGAAGCTTCAAGTTCTGTGGAACAAATATGAGGATCTGAGAATGAACTCAAATGAGTCTATTGATGCATTCTTTGATAGGGTAAATGTTGTAGTGGAATACATGTGAAGTCTTGGTGAATTAATTGAAGACATAAAGATTGTGAAGCACATCCTAAGGAAAATTACACCTCAGTTCAATCCAAAAGTCTCAGTTTTGGAAGATAAAGACCCAAAACATCTTACATTAAATAACCTTCATAGCACTCTTGTTTCATATGAAATGGGAAATGATGGAAACGATGCTGTGGAAAAGGTAAAATATAAAGAGGTGGTATTCAAGTCCATGAAGAAGCTCACCATTGACGATTCTCGGGAGGATAAAGTGATAGATGGGGTGATGTTATTTCTTTATTCAAATTTTCAAAAAGGAAAAAAAGAAAATTCAAGGGGAAAATTCCATTGGATTTTTTTCAATGTGGAAAGTTTGTTCATCTTGAAAAAAGGTGTCCCAAAAAGTTCCAAGAATACAATGAGGATGAAGTTGATATTCTTGAGAAAAATTCTTCAGCCTATGTGAAAGGAAAGAAACGGTTCAAAAGAAATTTCTTTAAGAAGAAGAATCTCTTTTCACAAGAATGTGGAAGTTCAGATGAGTTTGAGGTTGAGGGGGTTGAAAATATAGAGAACTGCAAAGATCGTGGGGAGAATTATATGGTGGAAGTTGTCAGTAGCTCTCAAAAAAAGGAAGAAACTGAAGATGATAAATAAGAAAAATAAATTGAAGGAAGAGTCGATACGGAAGCTGAATTAGAAGCATCTCTTGAAGATATAGATGTTTAGAGAGAAAAAACAAATAAATCCAACAAGATGGTACATGATTTCAAACTCTACATGCAACAGTAGGAAGAAGAGAAGTCTGAGCTAATAAAAAAATTGAAAAACTTAAGTATTCTAGTCCATAGAGCTTAAAAAAGGTTGATTAATATAAACTCAAGGTTTAATAATAGAAAAGTGAGATGGATGGCTTTAATAACACAAGGAAATATCAAATCAAGTGTATTAAAGAAATTGAAGGAGAAGTTTTTTGTTTGCGGAAAAAGGTTAAGGATCCAGAAAAACTCTTGAATTTTGGTGGGATATGAGGAAAGAAGATCACTTAGAAAACAAAGAAGCTAAAAGTGGAGCATAGTGGTTCAGTAGAAAGTAATCATCAATTATGTTAATATGCTAATGCCGATGGGGGCTTGATCAAAAATAAAAAGCTATAAAAATTGAATTCAGACCGAAATCACCCATTCCAAGATTAAAGGTTCATTTGGGAACAAAGAAGAATTAGAATATTCAGATATCCCAAGGGGAAACTAGTAGTGCATAAGTGACATGAATGAATGCACCTTATATCAGGTGTTATTGTTGTGTAAAGATGGGAAATTCATAGTATTTGTGTTCCATATACAAGAGATATCTAAGGGAATAAGAATAGAGGTGGTATCCAAATAGAGAATGGTTCTCTAGAATATATTTCGAAGGACACTATTTTTGGTTCAGAGGATTTGGGTACACGGATAGATATTGTACATCAACCATACAAAGGAACGTGCGAAAGAAGAATCAAAATGTTTGCAAGTAGGAGATCAATGAACCAACAGGTGAGTTGAAAATGAAAAATATATTTGTAGCTTTGAAAGATGAAGTTGTTCCATCATACTCTAAGAAAGATCAGAAGTATCAATCTATGATGAGTGTAAAGGAAAAAATATAGACCAAGAAAAAAAAGCATGAGAAGGAAATGGTGGTAGAAATTTCCCTTAAAACATCAGACCATTCTGGAGTGTGGATCCTTGATAGCAGTTGCACATCTCACATGATAGGTAATAAGGATCTTGTTACAGGCATAAAATATGACAAATAAGTAGTTGTTAATTTCTGAAATGATGAAGGCTTGAAGATAATTGGCTCAAGAAAGGAAATTTTTGGGGAAGAAGAAATAAGACGTGCTGATTTTTTGGTTATAGAAGGTCTCAATCACAATTTTCTCAGCGTTAGTCAATTATGTGACTCATAGAATTCTATACTATTTACCAAGAAGACTTGTTTCATCAAGGTAAGAGATTGTACAATTATCCTATAGGTAAAAATAACGAAGGGAAATATCTACCTGGTAAGTGTAGAAGAAGATATGTGATTTTTTAAAGAGAAAGAGTATAATATATGGCATAAATGACTTGGTCGTCTATTCCAACCATCCCTATAAGATCTGGTGAAGTGTGAAGCAGCTAGAGACCTCCCTAATCTATCATGTGATCGTACTCATACATGTGATGCATGCCAACAAGGTAAGCTCATCAGAAATATGTATAAGGAAAAGGAAAATAAGTCAACAAGAGTGCTCGAATTAGTGCATGTTGATGTTTTTGGACCTATCACACCAAGATCAATTGATAGAAAGAGGTACTACATTATTTTCATTGATGACATTAGAAAAATTTCATGGGTATTTTTTACTTCTCATAAGTCTGATGTGTTTAGTTGCTTAAATCAGTACTGAAGGGAGTGCGAAAGGATGCTTAGATAGAAACTTCTGAAGTTTTGTATTGATAATGGTATATAATTCACAAACAACAAGGTGTAAGACTATCTAGATAAACATGGGATAAGGCATCAAGTTTACTCAGTGAGAACTCCCCAATAGAATGGAGTGGTTGAAAGGAGAAATCAGATCATCAACAACATGGCCAGAGTGATACTTATAGAAAAAGACCTACCAGAGAAGTTATGGAAGGAAGTAGAGTTGACATCAGTCTACATTTCTAATAGAGTTATATTGTGTTCAAAGGAAGGAATGACTCAGTGTGAGATGTGGTATGGAAAGAATCCAACGGTGAAATACTTTCAAATCTTTGGAAGTAATTTCTTTATTCTCAACAAAGAGAAATATAGGAAATTTGAGTCGTGTAGAGATGAGGGGATATTCCTTGGCTACTCAGGAAAAAGAGAAAAGCATATAAATGCTTTACTAAGAGGTTGGTAAAATTAGTTGAGAGAAATTATTTCACTGTTGTGGAAAATGAAGAGAAGACTCAACAGCATAGTAAATAGTTTCTTGATGAAAATGATGAAGAGGAAAGCAACACAGGTATATAAGAGTTGGCCAATTCGAATTCAAAAGAATATACTAATGATGAGAATGAGGAAGTAAAATTTGTATCTATACAAAAGCCAAGTAGTCTAGCTAAAATTGATAGGCAGAATATCATTGGTGATCATTCAGCCCCAGTTTAGACAAGAAGAATGAAATCTCTACAGCATACATCTTTCCTATCTCAGGTAGATCCTAAATGTTTTGTTGATGGAGCTGAAGATGAAAACTGGGTTCATGTTATGAATGAAGAACTAGATTGAATTGAGAATAATAATACGTGGGATATTATTTTGAGGCTACCAGATAAGAATGTCATCGGAACTAAATGGGTCAATTGAAAAAAGATGAATGAATATGGCATAGTGATTCAAAACAAATCACGACTAGTGTGCAAAGGATACTCCCAGGTATAGGGAATAGATGTTGATGAGACATTTGCACCGGTTTCAAGGCTGGAGAAAATCAGATTATTCTTATCCATTAATGTGAAAATAAATTTTTAAAGTGTTCTAGATAGATGTCAAATTTTCATTCATAAATGGGGTTCTGGAGGAAGAAGTGTATATTATGAATCCAGATGGTTTTCTCATTCATGAGGATGAAAACATGGTTTTTCGGCTGAATAAGGTGTTATATGGGCCCAAAAAACACTAAGAGCATGGTACTCGAGGCTTTATTAATATTTGAAGAATCTTGGTTTCTAGCGTGGTAGAGTTGATTACAATCTCTATTTCAACAATTATATTAATCAAAGGATGATGGTGTTGGTCTATGTCCATGACATAATTTTTGGTAGATCAGATGAAGCTCAGTGCTGACAGTTTTCCAAATTTATGAAAAGTGAGTTTTAAATGTCAATGATTGGAGAGATAACATTTTTCCTTGGTTTATAGGTAACATAAGGAAGGAATGGAACATTTATCTCCCAATTTAAATATGCTAAGGAGGTTCTGAGGAGATTTGGGATGGAAAATTCCATGGAAATGAAGACTCTGGTTGCTACTAGGATGAAATTGTCATATGATGATGAAGGTAAGGCGGTTAATATCACAAAATACAGGAAACTTATTTGAATTTTACTGTACTTGACCATGACAGGGCCTGACATTGTATTCACAACATGCCAAGCAGCGAGATATCAAAGTAATCCCAAGGTAATCTACATGCTTTCAATGAAAAGAATACTTCAGTATGTCAATGGCATGGTGGATTTAGGATTTATATATAATGAAAAATATCAGTCAGAGTTTTTGGAATATACTGATGCATATTGGGCCAGTTTAGTGGATGAAAGGAAATCAACATCTGGAGGTTCATTCTATCTTATTGGATTGTGTATTGCTTAGATAAGAAAGAATCAAGATTTCATTTCATTAAGCACCATGGAAGCTGAGTATATTGTGGCCACTCAAGCATACACACAATTATTTTGGATGAAGCAGCATATTGATGATATGGGAGTTGAAGTGAAGTCTCAGATTTTAATCTAGTGCAATAAATCAAGTGATATAAATCTCAGCAAAAATCTCATCTATCACTCATGGAAAAAGCACATTGAGATAAAGTATCATTTTATAAAGGAGAAGGTTGAGAAGGAAATCTTGAAGTTAGAGTATGTTCCCACAGAATTACAGGTTGCTGACATTTTGACAAATTCCTTACCCAAAGAAGCTTTTGAAAGACATCTACTAGCTTTAGGATTCCAGTCAACTCCCCACACTTGAAAAGGTGTGGTTGTGGCCCCCATCTCCCCGAGGTATGGTGTGTTTTCCTTACTGTACTAATCTATTCTATATACTCTATTACAGATCACAAAGGAGTGACCTTTGGGTTTGTTGACAAAGGGGGAGAAATAGTGACTCCTAAAGGGGGAGAGACTGTAGCTAAGGAAGGGAAAATATGTCTTATTCAAAGACACAAGGAGAAGCTTACTGGTGCAGCAGCGATATAGGGGGGAGTGAAATGAGATAGGGGATAGTTTTTAAATCTAACGATTCTAGAAGTGATCGATCAATGAATAGATATCACGACAAATAAGGACCGTGATAAAAGCATAAGAGGGGCATTGGTATGGTGTCAGAAGGTTTCTAGTGATCAAAAATCGGTATTTTTTTGTATCAAAAATCGGTTTCATAAATGAAGTGATTTATTGATGATCTTTTCATACTACTCTTGTTTATCATGTCGAACATTGCTCATGTGGGCTTAGAGTACGTGTTGCATAAATCATTGATCGCTATCAGAATTGAAAGAGTAAAATTGTGGATGAAGATGGAAGGATATTTAACAATATATCTAATTATGATAAGAGTTTTCAACAAACCCAAAGGGGGATATTATTGGGAAAAATCCCTCAAGGTAACATTGAACCATTTTTGAGGTGTTTATGTTTATTGAAAAAGCTAGTTTGTTTGTTGAAAAATAGAGTTTCCATGGTGAGTTGTTGAGTTCAAAAGATATTATTGACAACCTATGTTGACAAAGAACAATGACAAAGGAATGGTGGATCTGGAGGCAGTACAAAAAGAACTGATCTAAGGTGGGGCCATTTTCTAGTGTTTTCCAAATTTCTGGGCCTCAAAATTAGAAAATGGGGAAACGTGACTTTGGAAAAGAAATTTTCATACAAGATATAAGGTGGTTTGGAAACCTACGCACAAGGCATGTTTCAGGATCAGGATGTCAAAAATTAGCAAAGGCATGAAGTGCGCGAAAGATTTGGAGTTGCGCGAAAGATGAGGTTGTGCGAAAGAATCTCCCATGCCCAATGCGATGTCAAATTTAGGTTTGCATGCTCAAAGAGGATTTTTTGAAACAAAAGTAAAATCTTTCATGCAGGGTTCAGTGATGCTTACAAATAAGATGTGACCCCCCTCATTCGAAGTAACTCAACACTTAGAGAGAATTCGAGCTCCGAGTCACGTAATAATTTCAAACACAGGGAGTTGCATGAAATATTTTGAGTTGTGTGAAATCAAATAAAGTTGTGTGTTAGATTTGAGTTGGGAAAAAGAGTGAAGTTTCACACAAGTAGTGTTTCGTGGAAAAAGTGGAATCTTGTGCGCAAGGAAATAAAGTTTCACACAAGATACAATAAGGGTTGTGCGAAATATTTGGAGTTCCCTAGTAGTACTATGGTACAGTGGTATTCATTAGTGGATGAAAGTGGGACATCAAAAGAGTATCTACATACAGTGAAGGATACATTAATTTGAGATAATGAAGGTACCCCTAAGTCTATAAACTGTGAGTGGATCTTCTAAAGAAGTAGTGAGCACACTTCAGCTGAGAGAGCAGTGATATTTCATATTGTGAGTGGTTAAAGACCAAAAGGTATAGTGATTCTACTCTGAACATTGTAAGCAGTAGTTCACTTTTAATGAATTTGGTACATTGGCATATCATCGGTATATGCTCCTTGGATGTAGCCCAGTGAGGGTGAACCAAGTAAAAAAATTCTTTGTCTTATGCATGATTTAATTTCTATTTATACTTTTCTATAGGAAAGAGAGATAATAGTGTTTTTCTTAATAGTGAAACAAGATCAATCGGGGTATTTGTTTTAATCTGTCATACTCCGATTCACCCCCTCTCAAGATATCTAACCTAGTGGACCTAAAAATCACATTCTTATACCATTATTCTCTTGTTTATGCTTATATATCTACTTTTTTACCCTTAATGAGAATTTGAGCTCACCCCTTTTTATGTTTATTTTCCCCTAGGATATAAAGATATTTATTGTGTATGATGTGTCTAAGAAGGGTACAAGTCATGAAGAACCTAGTGAGAGATAATGTAGATCACTTATGTACCAGTTTTTATGTTTCCATGTTTTCAAAGGTACTAAACTAATACAGTATTTGGGAATCTATTTGTGTAATATATTAAGTATTATTCAAAAATAATTTCATTTTAATGTGTGAAAAGAGAGGGTCACTATATGTTGGACCTTTCACAAACCTCATGGTATCTTTTATTGAAGAGTATACCAGGTTTATGGTCATCCAAGGGGTGATACACTCCCTTGAACATGGTAATTGATTTGTTTAATGAATAATTGAAAGTTTAATGAGATTAAAAAAATTGTAATTTTGTTTAGTATACTAATGTAGAATAAATGGGTTTTTGGCTTAACTTGAATATGTTAAATGAGTTATGTATTATAAGTAGATAAATGTGATAACTGTTTTAATGGGGGAATGTTCATGTTATAAAATGGGTATGAAGTTTGTTGAATGTTTGTTTGTGAATAATTATTAAAATGAACTAGTTATGGATTGGGGTTAATTGTAATGAAAGTGATGAACTGGGGGAATTTTGATAGATGGAAGAGATTCTACCCTTGATGTATTAATGTGGTAAAAATGGTCAAGTGTATCAAACCTTGATAAGTATTTTTTTATTAAATGGATATGAGTGTTGGTCATGGAGGTCCACACCATGGTGAAGATGATGGTCATGAATATCCACAATGAGGAATGGGTGTTGGTCATGGTGGTTTTCATCAAGGTAAAGATATCAGTCATGGTGGTATACATCGACAATGGGTGTTGGTCATGGAATTCCACAACATGGTTGGGATACTCTGATTGATGATCCTCGTATGACATTATGTAACCCCTTTTTATATGGTTTATACTTTCACCATAGGCTAAATCAGGTTTGGTGTGTTGGTACTATAGTGGAAACAAGATCCCTTAAGGTTAATAAAAACCTATTTCATTTACCTAATTATCTATTTTTTTTTCTATACTTATGCATACACTATTATATATTGGATATTATTGTTAACACCATTGGGGGTGGCCTACTAATTTGTACTCACACCCTTCTTAGGATTATGCTGGGTATTTGAGCAGACTTCATGGTTTTAGGTCAAGATAAGGTCAAATGGCCTATGATAGATGGATGATATGGTATTTGGTAAAGATCATGGATGAGGTAACTGAACATAGTGTCAAGACACTTTTTGTAGATTTTTTATAGTGTCTTGTTTTGGTTTTCCACTATCACCTAACACAACTATGACATAGAAAGTTTATTTTTATGGTTGTGGGAATTTACCCATTTGTTGATTTAATTATATGATGCATGGTTATTGATAATAATTATTTATTTAGTGTCCCAACCCATATTACACTAAATGGTACCCCATGAGAGTTGGCCACATGACCTTAAGTACGCCTCTCCAAATGCTAGAGGATGTTGACTAGCAATAAGGGCCTAGGGTATGTCTATAGGAAGAGTATTCCCTTATTGATCAAAGTGTGGAGTAGTAATAAAAAATATATAATAAGTATTGGAAATAGTAGAATCAAACACTAACATGACCAAACTAGTAAACCATCATAGTGGAATCAGTATCAAAAAACATATAGAAGTGTAACCAAATTAATAAATAATCAATAAAGATAAATAATAACCATTGAAAACTATATAAATAATAGATACCAATGATATTTATGATCATGATATAAAAAATTAGGTTGTGTAGAGAATAGGGGATACAGGTATATACCAAATGCTAAAAAAAAAGACCCAAAATTGTTAAAACTAGAATCTTGAGAATAGACTTTCTCCTTTTCCCTATACTTCATCCTAGAATGTCAATCAATCATCAGAAGTTGGATGATTCCCTTTTTAAATACCTACAATCATGAATTCTATTTGGGTACCAAAGGTAGCCTAAGTAGGGTGTGAGATATAATCCTAGTAGGCCACCATCAATAGTGTCTAGTCCAATCCATTTCATGTACTATAAATGATTAGTGTTATATAATAAATAGTAAATGAAAGGAATTAAATAAATAAATAAACAGCACTTCGACTTGGGTTCCAAAAATGGATACCTGGTTGATTCTACCTTCTTCAGCCTAAGCTAGAGGTCTAATCCAAGGTAACCTATACAAGTGATGTGGTGAATATATGGGCCAACCAAAATTACATAATTTCTATGGATTAGCCCCAATCTTGTGATTTGGATTAGCGATCACATCCCTAGAATATAAATCAAGCATGATTATCATTTAATCAGAAGTCATCACACACAATCCAAGCAAGAAATCGATCCAATCCAAGTAGTGGAATCCCAATTTCTTCCAAGGTGATCCATAATAGAATCCCAAGGATCACTAAAAGAGCCTCCAATGTAACCAATACCACATAGTCTATCCCAGTAGACCTGTAATGGCATCCCTCATATCCCTCATGGAATGGTAAACTATGATTTTGTGCTAGATATCTCACATAGGGGACCGATTATCACCTAAGTCAGGGAATTTACATATTTCCAATGAGTTCATCCATGGTTTCCCCAACTAAGTAATTGGTTTCACTCATGATTATAAATAAAACTGCCTAGATATCCCATCCAAGGAAAGATAAGGGCCACTCCCAATATGTCAAGTAGATCTTATACAAGCATAGATATTACATCCACAATATCCTTAAACCAGGACTCGTGGTCTCTCTTGGCCCATAAGAATATAAGGAATGGAATTTAAATTCAAATTCATCAATGAGAATTTCAAAATCATACACTAAATGAGCTATCCAAGTTATACAATTCAATCCAATCAACTATGGCATAAGATATATGGAAATATAAACAAGGAATCAAGTGTATAAGTCATAACCATGAGGTATAATCAATAACTCATAAGTATCCAAGAAAACATTACATAATCTTGAGCATAATCACAAGGTTCCAAGGCATGCTCACAGGGAAAAATTCATAGGTATTTAAATAACTTTCTAAAGTAAATAAGCATGATAAATGGTGTATGAGCATAAGAATCAAGATAATAGGGGAAAATCAAGGCCTAACAATTTATATCAACTCAATTTATAGGTTAGAAACATTTATCAAATAAACAACACACACACAGTGGTTAAAATTTCAAGGCATGATCAAATAGGCTTCTCGATGTGGGAACACCCAAGGGGTGGCTCCCAAGTCAGGTTGAATGAATTCAGATGTGGTTCTACATACAATAGGCTCATAATAAGAATAAAGGACCACCTATATTAATTTATTTATCATTTTAAGGGCTCCACTATAAGGGTATGGCATGTGTCACAATGGAGCATCATTTAAAAAAATTATGAAACAAGTAGGAAAGACCTAGACCACCTAGCTTATTGTAGTATCACTCCACTCATCCATTGTTGAGAGTTGAATTGATCTAAAATGATATAAATAAAAGAAATAATCCAACACCCTAAAAATTGGGGGAAATAAGTCACACCTAAATAGAACAATAGAGGATGGAAGAAAATATAAATATAATGGATAGGATCATAGATCATACCTTAGTATTTCTGATGCTTCCTATAGTGAAGGATTTGTATGTTATATGAGGGAGATATCCCAAAACCTATGGAGCATGAGAATATAGTTAATGAATGAGGGAGGATAATACACACACTAGAGAAAAATGGAGTCAGAATAGGGGGTTAAGGAAAACATTAATTAGGGGAAAAACTAAAATTTCACCCACACTAGAAGGGGTGCATAGTTTGGCTGCACATTTGGCCAAACCATGCGCCAACTATGTGGAAGGCCACTGTCCATGTGGTCTGCAATTTTTCATGGTCATTCCCCTAGTTTCTCATGATTGGAAACAAACCATATGTCCATCATTACCCCACTTCCTCAAGTCATACAGTTAAATAAATCGTGTAGGCTATACTGAATGGTTTCTACTAACCATGTGTTCCAGTATGCTTCTTCAAAATTTGATTCTTAGGGCTTCAAACAAGCCCCAGTCACCCCTAAGACCTACATGGATCCTTTAGGAATCATTATTAGGGCTGAAAAAAATAAATAAAATCAAAAACTAATGGTTTTTACCTTTGAGAAAATTTGGGGTGTTACATCCTCCCCTGCTTAAGACAACTCATCTCTGAGTTACCCTTCCGAGTGTGATAATATGTAATCTAAGAAAAGTTCCAGCCACTATAGACATAAATCAGCCTCATATTCCTAGGTCTCATCCAATACATTCCCATATTTTCATATTACCCTGACCAGAGGAACGGAACTACCTTGGAGAACCTTCATGCTCTAATCAATGATATGTATCAGATGCTCCTCAAATGATACATATGCCTCCATCTAAATACCCTAGGGTCAAATGAATGATATGGTTCATCATGAAACTATTGAAGTTATAATATTTGGAATAGGTTGTTCATGAAATGGTACCTCTGAGGTAACTATAACTGATATGATACTGGCATGACTCTCTTCACTATCTCAAAAGGCCTAACATAATGAAGTGATAACTTTCCATATCTTATAATTTTTCTATAACCCAGTCTAGGTGATACATACAGGAATACTCTATGTCTCACCTCAAATTCCAGAGGTCTGAAATAATGAATGGTATAAGGCTTCTTCCTGGACTGAGTTGTATCCAAAAGCTTCTGAATTGGATGGACTTGATCTGAAGTCTCATTAATGAGATGAGGAACCAGTAGGATTGCCTCACCTACCTCTTACCATCCAATAGGTGAATGGAATGACCTGCCATAAAGGTCCTCATACAGATTCATCTGAATCATTTCATCAAATATGTTGTTATAGGAAGATTCCGCAAGGGGTATGTTCTTATCCCGCAAACCTATAAAATTGATGATACATGCCTAGATCATATCCTCTAGCACCGGTATTTTCCACTAATACTGCCTATCAATCTGAGGGTGATATGTTGTACTCAAGAGCACCTATGAACCCAATTCCTTTTTCAACCCTTACTAGAACCGTAAGCTAAAATGAGAATCTTGGTCCAAAATAATAGAACATGGAACACTACGAATTCACACTATCTCTCAGATATATAGTTCTCCCATTTCATCAATGGAGAATGTTTCCTAGATCAGTGGAAAGTGTGAAACCTTTTTCAACCTATCAATAATCACCCATACTGCATCACTACCTCAAGGGGATCTCATCAAGACTATCGCAAAATCCAGGGTGAAATCATTCCATTTCCACTCAATAATGGAGATAGAATTTAGAATTATAGAAGGTCACTAGTTATCTTCCTTCACCCGCTGATAAGTGGATAACTGAGTGATAAATCCTACAATTTTCCTCTTATACCTAGCCACCGGTACTAATGACACATGTCTCGGTAAATTTTGGTAAGCCCTGGATAAACTACCCCAACAGAGGCATGATATTCCCGCATCAACTCTACATATATATTAAAAGGAACCCAAACACACCCATAGAAGGTAGGATATCACTTTCATCAAAAACCCATCCTAGAGGTGGGTTCTCACCTGTGACACTCTCCCTCAAGACAAGGACCTTGAAATCAGATAATTACCTCATCCAGACCCACTCTAGGAGTGATCATGTCACTACCATAGCTTCTAGTAATAGTATCCCATGTTGTTCCTAAACCTCTAGGTGTATATCAAAAAAAGGATCCATCAACTACCAATCACTATTAGCCTCCTTGACATCCTGCATCCAAGTCTTCTAGCTCAAGGAATCAGCAATGGAATTTCCCTTTTCGGGTGTGTAATCAAGATCAATGTCAAAAAATTATAGGTATTCAACCCACCTAAACTACATCAGATTCAAGTATCATTATGGGGATATTTATTTGGTACTTTTATGATCCTTGTAAACAACAAACTACTCACCCAATAGATAAATCCTCCAATGGCATAAAGTATGGACCATGGAAGCTCGCTCGAGGTCATGTGTAGAGTAATTATGCTCATGAAGACTCAACTGGTGGGACCTATACACCAAGACACAATAACATTATATCATAAATAATCCTAGTCCAATACCTAAATCACCACAATAGATAGAATATCCTTTTCCTAGCTCAGGAAGATTCAAGATTGGCACTGAATTCAGTCTTCCCTTTAACTCTGGAAAATTTATCTCACAATCTTTAGTCTAGTCGATTTTGACACCCTTCTTGGTTAAGATTGTAAGCAGTTCTTCCAAGCATGATAAATCCTAAATGAATAACCTATAATATTCATCCATCCCAAAGAAATTTCATATTTCAAACTCATTATTGGTCTCCTCCTAGGAAACCATGAAGCTCACCAAATCAAGGTCAATAGATACACCTAAATCAGATATGATATGACCCAATAAGTGAACCTTGTTGATCCAAAAGTAGAAATTTATAAGCTTCACTTATAGATAGTGCTCTCTTAGTGTACTCAGTACGATCTCAATATGGTTATTATGGTCATGTATAGTGTTAGAATACACTAATATTTTTTCTATGAAGACTACCACAAAGGAATAAAGATATGGGTGGAAACCCCAATTCATTAGATCTATGAAGACTATCAGCACATTTGTCAGACCAAATGGCTTAACCAGGTACTCATAAAATACTTAACTGCTCTAAAATTCTATATTTGGTATTACTAATAGCCTCACATGAACCTAGTGGTATCCTGGCCTCTAATTTAACTTGGAGAAAATGATCACTCCTTAGAGCTCACAAAAGAGGTCATCTATATGAGGTAATGGGTACCAATTATTCACCTTAAGCTGGTTCAATCAGCCGTAATACATGCACAATCTAAGGGTACCATCTGCCTTCTTGGTGAAAAGGATAGATGAACCCCATGGAGATGTTTTGGGTTGGATAAAACCCTTTTCCTCAAGATCTTAATGTTACTTCTTGAGTTCCTGGAGCTCTGTAGGTTCCATCCTAAAAGAAGGAATGGAAATTGGTGCCTCACCTTGCACTATCTCAACAGTGAAATCAATCTCTCTCTTAGGATTTAATCTGTAGATATCTTTAGGTAAAACATCACTAAAATGATCCACCATGAGATGGGATTCTATGAATGTGTTCCCTTCTCTCTCATGAGGAGACTCACTATCTGATCCATCACTCCACCTAGACTAGTATGATCAGGTCCAGCTCCACTATCCTGGATATCCCATTCTCCCTTATGGATATACATGTTTCTCTCCAGTTATGTGAAAGACACGTATTAGTGATAGAAATCTACTCGGTCATGATAAGTAACAAGATATTCCATATCGAGTATGATGTTGAAGTAGATTATTTCAAGGAAGAAAAGAATCCACAAGAAATGGTGCTCACTTATCTCAAGGGGTACTCCAGAAACTGGCATATTCCCTCTAATCTAACCACTAATGGCATGTCGAGAGACATAATTCCATATAATTACTTAATTGAAAGACCCAAACTTTCCACAACCATAGAATATATAAAGTGTGATGCACATGTATCAAAAAATGAAGAAACTAAATTAGATTCTATTATAATAATACCTCTAACTATAGATGGCCCTAGATTTTTTCCCTTAGGTGAAGGATGCACTACATAGATATGGTTTGAAACCAGGCTCTGAGATGCTGTCTGACTAGCCTAGGAAGGTCCACTCTACTAATGTTGAACCTATTAAGCTTGAATACCCCAGCCACATCCACTACCACCTCAACCTGGTCAGCCAGTAGAAGACAAACACCCATCCTAATGTGGTGTCGTTGATACTTTACCTAAAGGAGGTGTTAGTATAGATCCCTATTCACTAGAGGTTGGAGGAAAAGACTAAAAGAAGCACAAAAGGTGACCCATCTTGCTACAATATCAACACTCAATCAGGTTCATCTTGAACTAAGTATTTTTATGGTTTGTCCTTCCACAATGGTGATGCACCACATGACTACTAATGTGTGTCACCTGGATGGTACCTCCCCCACATGAACCCTCTAAATAGTGCTTCCTGCTGCCAAAAGAACCATCACCCTTCCTTAGAACTGAACTTCCCTAGCTCACATTTCCATATTCTATGAGGTTTTGTTCTGTAATAAGGGCTTATTTCACTATCCCTATAATATAAATCAACCAGAATATGTTCACCTATGATTAAAAACATATAAAATACCTTCCTCAAAACACCTTGTAGTCATCAAATTATCACTGTTCAAAGATATAGAGAAATGATGGAGTTCAATTAAGTGAGCAGAATACTCTAGCACCATCATAGTACCCTTTTGAAGATGCATAAACTCCATGGCATCATTCTCTCTCAGATTTTTTGAGAAAAATAGGTTGTATAAGGCAATTTGGGAGTCTACCCAGACCATACCATGATGATGTTATGTCTGATATATGATGTCTGACCAATTCTTGGTGTAATCACATAACATGTAAGTAGCGAGATTGGCCCTCCACTGTGGAGGCATCTCTAGGTGTTCAAATATTGATATTGTGTATTCTAACTATGACTCTGTATCCTGAGGTCCACCATATCCTAAGAATGTGGGATGATGCTACTACTGAAAGTCTTGAGTCAACTCTACCCTAGTACGGGTAGGTTGGAGAGAACCCTGAACGAAATAAATGAACTTGAAAATTTTGTTGTGGAACGGTGTATCAGCACCCAATGAAATATCTATAGTAGGTGCCTCAAGTGGCACTATAGGAGGTACTATAGATGTCTCAGGTCCCACCACCTCTAGATCATGCTCATCACAACTCTCTTGGTGTACAACATGAGCCCATCATGGTGGCATAGCTCTAAAATTTCCAAGCACACTCCTCAGATGGGATTTATAATAGATAGGGAAAGAAATAAATAAAGGACAAGTATAAATCCATCCTATAACATGGAATAACCGTAATCCTACTCCTCGAGTTAAGTATAGGTGATAAAGAAACATAGATAGATCACATAATACACAATATGTTGAGAAAATTATTGTTTTCAATAATGCGTATTAATGTTATTTAAAGGGGGAGATTATTGAAAATAATACTCTGTCTCTTTATGATAATTTTGATGCTCACAAATACCCTTAGTTATTTTCTAATGATTTCACTTAGTATTTTTCAGGAGATTATTAATTTATTTTACTCTTGAAATAATGATAATTTATTACTTAGCGCGGAATCTATTTTAGCGCGTTTTGGAAATACTTTTCTCATCTTACGTAGATGAATATAGCACGGAATCTGTTTTAGCACATTCTGGAATCATTGTTCATACCCTACATGGATAAACGTAGTGTAAGGATGAAAATCTTGTATACTTTTTGAAGAAAGAGAAAATTATGGTTAAACAACCATACGTTTTTCAGCAAAGTATGGAAAGAGAACCTTATGTTTGGAAGGAACCTTATATTTTGTTATCAGCAAAGTATGGAAGGTGAACCGTATATAAATTCTAAGTGATACATTTGTTTCTCAAAAGTATGGTTCATTAACCTTACTTTTGTAAACAACCATACGTTCTTGGAAAAGTATGGATCAATTAAAAGTATGGATCTTTTACCATACGTTTGTTATCAACCCTACGTTTTTTATCAACCCTACGTTTGTTATTAACCCTACGTTTGTTATCAACCCTACGTTTGTTATCAACCCTATGTTTGTTATCAACCCTACATTTTTTATCAACCCTATGTTTGTTATCAACCCTACATTTGAAGACTATGTTATTAACCCTACGTTTGGAAGCCACGTCATCAACCTTACGTTTGGCATCAGAATTTTCGGCAGACGGTTTTTATGTACAACGATCAGTAAGCTGATTTCTGGGCGGATTTCAAGCCAGATTTAAAGCCGTTTTTAAATTAAGACTTTGACTGATTCAAAGCCGTTTTATTAATGGATTTAAGATCTAATTAAAAGGATCTTTTTATGCCGAGTCTTAAGTGAAGTTACAAATTCTCTATAAATTCAAATTTTTGAATATCGCGAATCAGAAGGCGGATTTTATGGATCTAAATGTGCAGGAGATATGCTTTATTATTTATGCTCTCTCTGAAACACAAAAAATGATGATGAGGTGATTGATCTATTATTAAAAAGTGGAAAACAGAGATTGCAACTATTCACAATTGATCTACTGATTCAACAGGAGCGTAAAAGCTCTATTTTTTCAAGAAGAAGGAACTCGATAGAAGATTCACTTGTTCTACATAGAATATCTACTGTGGATCTACTACTGCTGAGGTTGTAAACTATATCTCTATATCTACTACAACTAGATCAACTCAGAACTGCTTCATCTTGAAGATCAATATTTCAAGAGTTTTTTATCCATCTGCTGTTAATTGCATTCTGTTGCAATTGTGAAGATCAGCTGGAAATTTCTTTCAGAAATTTTTTATTCTTGAGTAACCAGCTTCTCGTTCTAAGCTATGTAGGTTCGTGTTTGAACCAGAAGGCTTTGTTTTTCCTTGAATGTTAAAGGTGTCAACTGCATATACTCAGTTGTGAATCGGTCTATGGAAAAGAGGACCATATAGTGAAAATCACCAAGCTTGTGGAGTAGAGCGTTGGTGGAGTGAACTAGGGGCTTTCTGTTCCCCGAACCACTATACATATTCATGTTCTCATTTTTACTTTTTCTGCTTCATGATCAAATCCGATAAAGTATAAAGGTCAGAACTCGTTCAAGAAAAGAGCTATCGGAAAAATTTCAAAAGACACAATTCACCCCCCCTCTTGTGTATAATCTGTAGATTCAGATCCAACAATTGGTATCAAAGGAGGAGCTTCTGACAGAGCCTTAGAAAGCTAGAAGCATTTAAGGATTATTCAATAGAGCATTATAACTGATACAAGAGAAGTGATGTCGATGGTTAAAGCACCATATTTTAATGGAGACAACTATGGTTGCTGGAAATCACGTATGATAATATATCTAAAAAACCTCAGATATAGAGTCTATTCAAAGATTCTGACTCCTTATGAAATTCCTAAAAATCCTGAGGCATGGAGTGCTACTATAGAGGCAGAGTACGATATGAACTCGAAGGCTATGAATGCAATTATCTGCGGTCTAGGACCAGATAAATTTAACATAGTATCTCGATGCCCGACATCATATGAGATGTGGAAAACAATAGCTGTGGCATATGAGGGAACAGATAATGTAACGCAAATGAGATATGAAACTTCAAAAATGAAATTTGATACTTTCAGAATGATTGAAGGTGAGAGAATTACCCAAATGAATGGGAAATTGACAGAAATTGTCAATAACATAACTACTCTATGAGAACCAATTAAGCAGGCTGATCAAGCATTAAAAGTACTGAGAGTACTTCCTACTAGATGGAATGGTATCTCTGCTACAATCAGACAATCAACACCTTTCAAAGATCTAACTATGAGAGAGCTGACTGGTACACTGATGATGTATGAAGATGAAATTCAAGATGAAGCTAATGAACATAATGTGCTTATCAAAAGAGAAGATACTGCCTTGAGGGTAACTTCACTACAAAATAATAGAAAAATTAAGAGAAAATAAGTCAAATCCAAATCAGAAAGATCTAACTCATCTAACTCAGATGAAGAACTGGCTCAACTAGCCAGAAAATTTAGAAAATTCTACACCAAGAAAAGAGGCTTCAAAAAATCCTTTAAGGGACATAATAAGGAAGTGAGATGTTATTAATGCAAAAATATGGGACATATCAGACCAGATTGCCCACAACTGAAGGATGCAAAGAAAAAGAAATTCTTCAAAAGAAATTACTTTGAGTAGAAATAAAAGAAAGCTATGAAATCCACTTAGAGTGTATCTGAAGACTCTAGTAGCTCTTCTGAATCAAGATCGGGTAAAGAAGAAGTCAATATAAAGGCAAACATGTGTTTCAGGGCAGAAACTGATGAGGTACACTCATATTACTCCTCTGAATCACATTCTGAATCAAGCTACGCAAATAAAAAACTAGCATCCTACTGCAATATGCTTGAAGAAAATATATGACTCACTATTTAAAAAACATAAGTCAATGAAAAATATATATAAATACGTTTCAGATGAAAGAGATACAATTCTGAAATAACATAAAGAATTAACTGATAAATACGATTCGATTAACACTAACTACATTAATTTTGAATCAAGAATAAAAATACTGCAGGATGAAGTAGAATCTTACAAACAGGCTGCATTGATTTTTACAAAAGGAGAGAATTCATTAAATGAAATTCTTGGAAAAACTGTCATTAAAAAGGAGAGATTTGGAATTGGCATTAAAGGAGAAAAACCAAAGCTATATAAAAATTATGTTGTTCCTAACTCTAAAAAGTTTAATTGTAATTTGTTGTGGGGAAAAGGGACATGTAGCTAAAAACTTTTTCTTAAGAAAACCTCAAATTTATGGTATTAAGAAAGCTGATATTTCAAAAGACTTATATGATTTAGCTGATTTTAAAAGAACAAACCAAATCTAGATACCCAGATCATTTCTAGTTAACACTCCTGGACCCAAAAAAATATGGGTACCAAAGCAATTTGTTTGAATGTCTTTGCAGATAGCATGTCACCAGAGAAGAAAAGATATATGGTACATGGATAGTGGCTGCTCAAGACATATGAGTGGAAACTCATTGAATTTTTCTTCACTCACTCAAAATGAAGGAGGACTTGTCACATTTGGTGATAATTCCAAAGGAAAAATCATTGGCATTGGAACAGTTAGAGATCCAAAAATAGTCTCAATAAACAAAGTACTTTATGTACAAGGACTAAAACACAATCTGATAAGTATCTCTCAACTTTGTAATGATGGATATACTGTTGATTTTACTAACAATTGTTGTACTGTTTTTAAAGATAAACTGTTTAAATTTAAAGCACCAAGAATTGAAAATGTCTATACTTTGGATTTAAATTTGTTGTGTAAACAACAAGTAAATTGCTTAACTGCTAAAGTAAGTGAATCCTGGATCTGGCATAGAAGACTCGGTCATTGCAATGTATATGTTTTACATAAGTTATCTAAGAAAAATTTAGTTTCTAATTTACCTTATCTCAAATTTGAGAGTGACAGATTTTGTGATGCATGTCAACTTGTCAAGCAACACAAATCATCCTTCAAATCTATTAATAAGGTTGTTACATCTAAAACTCTAGAACTTATTCATATGGATTTTTTTGGACCTTCAAGAGTATCAAGATTATATGGTAAATCATATGTATATGTTTTAGTTGATGACTATTCAAGATTTACATGGGTTTTCTTTTTGAAATTTAAAAATGAAGCTTTTACTTTATTTGAAAGTTTCTGCAAATCTGTTCAAAATGAAAAAGGTTTCAATATAATCTCATTAAGAAGTGATCATGGTAGAGAATTTGATAATCTGGAATTTAATTACTTTTGCTCAAATATGGGTATTAAACACACCTTTTCTGCACCGAGAACACAACAAAATGGGATTGTAGAAAGAAGAAATAGAACAATTCAAGAAATGGATAGAACTATGTTAAATGAATATATCCTACCAATATATTTCTGGGTAGAATCTATGAATACAGCTTGTTATATAATTAATAGAGTTTTAATTAGACCTATTTTGAAAAATACACCCTATGAACTATGGAATAACAGAAAACCTAAACTAAATTACTTTAAAGTTTTTGGATGCAAGGTTTATATCTTAAACACCAAGGATAATCTTGGTAAGTTCGATCCAAAATCTGATGAAGGTATTTTCTTAGGATATTCTGCTACCTCCAAAGCTTATAGAGTTTACAATAAGAAGTCAAGGATTGTTGAAGAATCGGTTCATGAGAAATTTGATGAATCTGATCCTTTTGAGAAAAGGACAGAACAAATGGATGAACTTGACTCTAATGATAACATGAGACTTGAGAATTTAAAGAATGATTTTGAAAATGATATAAAAGAAATTCAGTCCAGTTCAGAGGAACATGATACTGAAGAACCTTTAAATATTTTAACTAGATAGTCTAGAACCCTAAAGAATCATCCTTTAGAAAATGTAATAGGTAATTTAGAAACTGGTGTTCAAACTAGAAGAAACTTAGGAAACCTAGTGGAATTCTCTGCCTTCCTATCTCAACAAGAACCCAAGACTATAGAAGAAGCTTTAGATGATGAAAGATGGGTAATAGAAATTCAAGATGAATTAAACCAGTTTAAAAGAAATGAAGTTTGGGTTTTAGTGGAAAGACCTAAGAATTATCCTGTAATAGGAACCAAATGGGTTTTTAGAAATAAACAAGATGACCAAGGCACAATAACTATAAATAAAGAAAGATTAGTAGCTAAAGGATATAATCAATAAGAAGGAATATATTATGATGAGACTTTTGCACCTGTAGCTAGGTTAGAATCCATTAGAATCCTTTTAGCCTATGCATATTATATGAATTTTAAATTATTTCATATGGATGTCAAATCTGCCTTTTTAAATGGATATTTAATGGAGGAAGTTTATGTTGAGAAACCTCCTGGTTTTGAAAACTCTCAAAAACCTGATTCTGTTTTTAAACTTACTAAAGCTCTTTATGGCCTTAAACAAGCACCTAGAGCTTGGTATGAAAGATTAAGTTCTTTTCTTTTGAAAAATTATTTTACTGTTGGTATGGAAGATCGAACACTATTTAAGAAAATTGTGAAAAATAATGTTTTATTGGTTCAAATTTATGTTGATGACGTAATCTTTGGATCAACTAATAAAAGTCTTTGTCATGAATTTTCAAAATTAATGCAAGAAGAATTTGAAATGAGTATGATGGGAGAATTAAATTTCTTTTTGGATCTTCAAATATTTCAAAAATGTTTTGGAAATGTTTTAAATCAAATCAAATACATTATTGATTTACTTAAGAAATTTGGACTTGAGAATAGCAAGACATTTAAAACTCCTATGTGTACTACTATAAAACTTGATTTGGATGAAACTGGGAAATCAGTTGACAACAAGTTATATAGAGTTATGATTGGTAGCTTGTCATATCTTACTGCTAGTTGACCAGATATAATGTATTCAGTATGTCTTTGTGCTAGATTTCAATCAAATCCTAAAGAATCCCATCTAACTGCTGTTAAAAGAATTTTTAGATATTTAAAAGGAACTTTTTTTCAAACTCTTATTTATCCTAAAACTTCTGATTTTAATTTGATTTCGTATTCAAATACTGACTTTGGAAGTTGTAGATTATATAGAAAAAGTACATTAGGTACATGCCACTTTTTAGGAAAGTCCTTAGTATCATGGTCTAATAAGAAACAACATTCAGTTGCCCTATCAACAGCTGAGGAAGAATATGTTTCTGCTGGCAGTTGCTATGCACAAGTGTTGTGGATGAAAAACACTCTTATGGACTTTGGATTTAATTTTAATAATACACCTATTTTATGTGATAATACGAGTGCAGTTAATATTTCAAATAATCCTATTAGTCATTCTAGAACTAAGCACATTGATATAAGGCATCACTTTTTAAGAGATCATGTTATTAAAAAGGATATATTTTTAGAATTTATAAATACTGAAACTCAATTGGTAGATATTTTTACTAAACCTCTTCCCACTGCAAGGTTTGATTTTATTAAGGGGGAGCTAGGTTTATTTAATTTTAAATAATTTTTTTTATTTTTGTTTTTGTAAATTTTATTTTGTTTATTGAATACTGTTTAAGTATATCTTTCTTTCGTTGTATGAAAAATTTATTTATTTTTAAATATATGTAATGATGAGTGATTACACGGGAATCAAGGTTGTCAGAGTCTTTTTGACTTCTAAACCCTTTTCACTTCTATCGAAACCCTTTCGAAATCCAAAAATCGCACTTCCTCTTCTGAAACCCTAACCTTCGAACTTCTGAAACCCTAACCTTCAAACCTTCAGAGAATCTCTCAGCAATGGTAAGGACTAAAAGAGCCAGTGAGGCCGAGCCAAGCAATGCCAAGAGACAACGTACTGAGGGAAGAAAAATCTTACAAGGAAAGGTAATCGATCTCGATTGGTTGTTTCAGAAAAATCTTTTGTTGAAGCAAGCATTGTCGTTCCAGAATCTTGAACAGATGTTCAACAGTGAAAATACAGAATTTCTATATGAAGTTGAACTTAGATACTTCTACAAATCTATACAGTTTAGTCTGGGAGATACCGAAGATAGTATGATGGCTAAAATAGAGGATAGGGATTTCTAAATTTCTTCAGTAGAGATTAGTCATATTCTCAACTGTCCTCATGAGGGAGTTTTCCATTTTGACTTGAAGAATATAGGAGATTCTATGCATAAATCCGAAGAGATTATGTAATTTCCTTTTGGTACCAAGACCAGAAAGAAAATGTTTATTAAGGATTTGGAGACTGATCAGAAGATTTTGATAAAATTTATTCAGACCGGAATAGCTCCATGGATGGAAGAAATGGAGAAGATTTTGTACCCTGATATGTATATAATGTTTCTCTTGCTAAGTGATATTAGGTTAAACTTTCCAAGATACATGATAAGGTATCTCAGTTATTGCTGTCAAAGCGAGGCCAGGATTAATTTCTATCCCTTTGGAAGATTTATTTCCAAGCTTTTGTTTAAGAAATACATGGTGAGATTAGTGGAAGCTAGAGTTATCTGTCATCACAGTAATACATTTAATGCTGGAACTTTGAGGAAAGTTGGATATTTCTGGAGCACAATTAAAGGAAAGATTTTGCCAGTAGGAGTTGAGGAAGACTCAGAGAGTGCTCAGGCTCAACCTGCTAAGTCCAAGGAGGGACAAGCTGAATCTAGAGTCAGCAATGTAGCAAGAAGGATTCGCTTTGAAGTGACAGATTTTGAGGGAGACAGAAGCCAAGAGGGACTTCATTCAAGAAGAAAAATACCAGTAAATGAGGAAGTTACTTCCACTATTTTGGAAATTCCACTAGAAACTTTAATTTATTATTCTATTGTGAGAGAAGTTGTTGCTGATAAAACCATGAAAGATGTTACTGAGAGAACGGCTCTGGTAGAGAAATCAAAAGCTCAAGAAGAAGTTCAAAGGGACAATCAGGAACAGATTATTGCTGATGTTGAAGTTGCACTTCAACAGGAACAATAGATGGAGGCAGTGCCTGGTGAAGAAGTGGACAGTCCTCAGGAAACTTTTGAAAATATTATTCTTGAAAACCCAATAGAAGTCATAGATACTGATTTTTGTGATGATGTTTGTGATGAGCATGTTTCTGAAGCTCAAACAAAGGTACTTCAAGAGGATTTTTCTGTGGAGGAGTTTGAAAACTATAAGGAAAAATCTGTAGATCAACCTTCTCAAGACAAAGAAAAGGAGAAATCTGATGCTGAATCATTGCCTTTGGTATTGCTGCATCAACCTGAGAATGTGAATCAAGCACAGGGTGCATCTGATTCAAGGAATGAAGAAGTTGAAGAACTGTACAGAAAAGTATCTCAGTTGGAATCTGAGAATGCTTCTCTTACAAATGCTTTAGACTTAGAGCATTTGAAGTTTCAAAAGCTGGAGTGTACAGTTTCAAGGCAAGAAGTTGAAATGTTTAAATAGGATATGCTGACTACTATTACTCAATTGAAATCTGAAATGGTTATGAAGTCAGATTTATCAGATCTGAAGTTGTTTATGGATAATCAACTTTCATCAGTTGTAAATAATGCAGTTAGTGGTTCAGGTACTTCACCGGACTTAATCAGAAGGTTTTAGGGTATCACAGCTGCAATGAGAAACATGAATGACAGGATTCAAGATCTTCAATGTAACAGTGCTCCTCTGTCAGTGTTGCTGGACAATCATAAATTCTTAGTGGATCAACTGACATCTAGTGAGACATTAATAAGAATTCTGTTAAATCAATTCTCAGAGAAGCTGTCAGTATTTTTTGAAAAAGAGGAAAGGGTGCATGAGTTTTTCAGAGTCAATTTAATTGAGGATATTCATATGACTCAAGAGAACAGAGAGCTCATTGTCAAGCTTGGAGATGGGATGATGAAGAGACTTCGGGAGCAGTTTATAGAAATCAAGTTTGCAATTCAGAGGAGATAGACCCTATTGCCTATCTTACCCAAACCTTGATTCCTGTGTATATCATTTTCATGTATATACTATTTTTTTGAATGAAAATTTTTCTTCATTGTTTATTTGTCTCTTTCCTTATTTGTTTTACTAATTTTATTTTTAATATGCCAGTACTCCAGATTTAATTATTGATAAACAGTTCATAAAAGCATTTACTAACAGTTCAGTGCAATATTAAATGTGTTAAAATCCATGATTTTTCATTCTTTTTGATATCACAAAAAGGGGGAGAATTTGGATAAACACAACATCAATATTTAGGGGGAGTTCATTTTATTGAGGGAGAAAATTAGATGGGACATTTGGATATATAATTATCTTTTTGGTGGAAAGATTTTATTTAAAACTTTATAACGAATTTTGAAAGTTAATTAAATACTTTTAATTACTTTATGGGTTTTGTTTTATGGTTTTTGTGATCATCAAAAAGGGGGAGATTGTTGAGAAAAGTATTGTTTTCAATAATGCGTATTAATGTTATTTAAAGGGGGGGATTATTGAAAATAATACTCTGTCTCTTTATGATAATTTTGATGCTCACAAATAACCTTAGTTATTTTCTAATGATTTCACTTAGTATTTTGTAGGAGATTATTAATTTATTTTACTCTTGAAATAACGAGAATTTATTACTTAGCGCAGAATCTGTTTTAGCATGTTCTGGAAATACTGTTCTCATCTTACGTAGATGAATATAGCACGGAATCTGTTTTAGTGCATTCTGAAATCACTATTCATACCCTATGTGGATAAACGTAGCGTAAGGATGAAAAGCGTGTATACTTTTTGAAGAACGAGAAAAGTATGGTTAAACAACCATACGTTTTTCAGAAAAGTATGGAAGGAGAACCTTACATTTGGAAGGAACCTTACGTTTTGTTATCAGCAAAGTGTGGAAGGTGAACCGTACAAAAATTCTAAGTGATACGTTTGTTTCTCAAAAGTATGGTTCATTAACCTTACTTTTGTAAACAACCATACGTTCTTGGAAAAGTATGGATCAAGTAAAAGTATGGATCTTTTACCATACATTTGTTATCAACCCTACGTTTGTTATCAACCCTACGTTTGTTATCAACCCTAAGTTTGTTATCAACCCTATGTTTGTTATCAACCCTACGTTTTTTATCAAACCTACGTTTGAAGACTATGTTATTAACCCTACGTTTGGAAGCCACGTCATCAACCTTACGTTTGGCGTCAGAATTTTCGGCAGATGGTTTTTATGTACAACGATCAGTAAGCTAATTTCTGGGCGGATTTCAAGCCAGATTTAAAGACGTTTTTAAATTACGACTTTGACTGATTCAAATCCGTTTTATTAATGGATTTAAGATCGAATTAAAAGGAGTTTTTTATGCTGAGTCTTACGGGAAATTACGAATTCTCTGTAAATTCAAATTTTTGAAGGCGACTTTTATGGATCTAAATGTACAGGAGATATGCTTTATTATTTATGCTCTCTCTGAAACACAAAAAATGATGATGAGGTGATTGATCTATTATTAAAAAGTGGAAAATAGATATTGCAACTATTCACGATTGATCTACTGAGCCAACAGGAGCATAAAAGATCTGTTTGTTCAAGAAGAAGAAACTCGATAGAAGATTCACCTGTTCTACATCGAATATCTACTGTGGATCTACTACTTCTGAGGTTGTGAACTATATCTCTATATCTACTACAACTTGATCAACTCAGAACTGATTCATCTTGAAGATCAATATTTCAAGAGTTTTTGATCCATCTATTGTTAATTGCATTCTGTTGCAATTATGAAGATCAACTGGAAATTTCTTTCTGAAATTTTTTATTCTTGAGTAACCAGATTCTCGTTCTAAGCTGTGTAGGTTCGTGTTTGAACCAGAAGGATTTTTTTTCCTTGAATTGTAAAGGTGTCAACTGCCTGTACTCAGTTGTGAATCGGTCTGTGTAAAAGAGGACCAGATATTGAAAATCACCAAGCTCATGGAGTAGAGCGTTGGTGGAGTGGACTAGGGGATTTCTGTTCCCCGAACCACTATACATCTTCATGTTCTTGTTTTTACTTTTTCCGCTGCATGATCAAATCCGATAAAGTATAAAGGTCAGAACTCATTCAAGAAAAGAGCTATCGGAAAAATTGCAAAAGACACAATTCACCCCCCTCTTGTGTATAATCTATATATTCAGATCCAACACAATCTAATTTATATTTCTATGTCGATTCGGGGTTAAGGTCTCATATTTCACATATAAGGAAAACATTTTATTTTGAAGATCATATTATTTTTAATTTTTTAGTAATTTATATATTTAAATCATGTTATATGGTTGAATTAGATCGATCACCATTTATAATTTATAATATCCAATACACTTTATAAATTGAAATATGGAATCCACTTAATCCTAAACACAATTCATTCTAGCCTACGAAACCAATGGTCCATGGCTCAATGAACCATAACCAACTTATTAAAGTTTCTTCTTTAACCTATGAAGGAAAACACTATTAGGATAATTCATACACTTTAAGTGTCAATTTTGTTTCCTTAGTCCTAAAATAAATGTCAACATAATTTCATATATATATCAAGTGACTACATCAAGAATGTGTATCACAGTCAAAGCACTTAGTAAGTAGATATGGCATGGAATAATGCATATAAATTAAATCATGTGATGCCTAGTATAATGCATTCTTTGATACACCTTCATATCATCGTTACAAGGCTAAAAACCCTTTATATTTTCAATTTTATCAAAAATAATAATATCACAAAGAAAGTGAATCACCCAACAGTGAAATCTATATAACCGCAACAATGTAAGAAATAACAACATTTACCCAACCTAGGAAATTTGGGTTTCCCATGTATGTGGGTAAGCTACTCCCAATCATATGCTCATTTACAAATTTTAATATTCCTAGTCTCATGTCTAGGACCCAAAAGTAATAAAAATTTAAAAACATGCTCTGATACTACTTTATAGCATCCTGCCCTAGATGCCACTAAACGATGCCCCAAGACAGTGGGCCACAAGACCTCAATCGCACCTCTCAAAATGATAGAGGATGTCAACTAGAAATGAGGGTTTAGGTTTTGTGTGTGGGGAGACTATTACCCCATTAATTAGAGTGTGTTGTAGAAAGAAAACAATATATAATTAGTATAGGAAACCATGGAATCATACACTAACATGATCAGACTAATAACCCACCACAGCAAAAGAAGTATAAATAAATAGATATAAGTGGAACAAAATAAATAAATAATTACTAGAAGAAGCTGAATAAATAATAGATACCAATGATAATGATGGTAATTATATACAAAATAAGGTTGAATGAGGAATAGGGGATACAGGTATATACCAAATTCTAATAAAAACCAAAAAGACCCAACATTGCTACAACTAGTATCTCAAGAATAGGCTCAGTCCTATACCCCATACTCCATACTAGAATGTCAATTAATAATTGGAATCTAGATGCCTCTTTATTTAAATATGTGTAATCATGAAGTCTTCTTGGGTACCAAAGGCAGCCCAAGTAGGGTGTGAGATATAATCCCAGTAGGCCACCACCAACAGTGTCTATTCCAATCCATTTTTCTCAATATAAATGAGAAATGTTCTATAATAAATAGTAAATTCAAGGCATTAAATAAATAAATAAACAACACTTTGTTCTGGGTTCTTAAATGGATACCTGGACGATTCTACCTGCTTCATCTTAAGCCAGAGGTCAAATCCAAGGTAACCTATACATGTAATATGGTGAATAAATGGGACAACATAAATTATATAACTCATGTGAACTGAGCCCAAACTTGTTATTTGTCTTGTAAATCACATCCCTAGAATATCAATCAAGAATTATTATCATTTAATAAGAATGAATCACACACAATCTAAGAAAACAATCCATCAAATTCAAATAGTGGCATCACGAGCCCATACAAGTCGATACATAATGGAATCTCAAGGGTCACTATAGGAGCCTATGATATAACCAATACCATAGAGTCTGTCCAAGGTGACCAATAATATAATCTATCTTATCACTCAGGGTATGGTAAACTCTGAGTCCATGTCAATTATCTCATATAGGGAACCGGTTATCACTCGAGGCATGGCATATCCATCTTTCTAATGAGTTCTTCCATTGTTTCTCCCCTAGGAAACTATTGTCACTCATGAGTATAGGTAAAACTTCTCGAAGAACCCATCCAAGGAAAGCCAACGGTCTCTCCCAATGTGTCAAGGAGATCCAATCCAAGAATGGTGAGTCCATCCATGGTGTCTTTAAATCAGTACATGTGTTCCCTCCTACCCATAAGCATATAAGAAATGTAATTTATATTCACATGTCATCAATGATCATTTCAAAATCACATGAAAAATAAGCTAGCCAATTCAATCCAATCAACTATGGAATATGATATATGGAAGTAAGCATAAGGCATCAATTTTGTAAGGCATGATCATGAGGTATAATAAATAAGGCATAAGGATCCAAGAAAACATGACATAAGCTTGAGCATAATCACAAGGTTCCAAGGTATGATCATAGGGAATAAATCATAAGATTTTAAATAACTTTATTAAGCAAATAAGCATGATAAATGGTGTATGACAATAAGAATAAATATAATATGGGAAACTCAAGGCCTAAAAATTTATCCCAACTCAATTTATAGGTAAAAATAATTTTTCAAAGATAAAACACACACACACACACGTGGTGGTTAACATCTCAAGGACTGAGAAAATAGGTCGCTCAAGGTGGGAACACCCAAGGGGTGACTCCCAAGTTTGGGTGAATGAATTAAAATGTGGTTCTATATATACTAGGGTCGCATTAAGCATGATTGACCACTTATATTAATTTATTTATCCTTTTAAGAGATTCACATAAAGTTTACAATGCACAATATAATGATGCATCATTTAAAAAATTTAAGAAACAAGTGGTAAATACCTAAACCACCTACCTTAGTGTATTAGCACTTCACTCATCCATTGTTGAGGCGTAAATAAAACTAGAATGAGATAAATTGAATAAATCAACCAACTCCCTAAAAATAGGGGGAAATAGTCACACCTAAATAGCACAATAGAGGATGGAAGCAAAAAAGAAATAGAAGGTAGAGGTTCTTAGATCTTACCTCAATATTTTTAAAGCTTCTTGTGATAAAGGAATTGGATATTATATAAGGGAGATATCCAAAAACCTATGGAAGAGGAAAAGAGACATCATTAATGAGGGGGAGGAGACACCTACTGGATAAAAAGAGAGTAATAAGAGAGGGGTAAGGAAAACATTAATTAAGGGGAAAACTAAAATTTCACCCACATAGGTAGGGGTGCATATTTTGGATGCACAGTTGGTAAAACTATGTGCCAATCGTGTAGAAGTACACTATCCAAGTGGTATAAAATTAAGTATGGTTGTGTGCCTAGGGTTTCATAGTTGTACAAAAACTGTGTGGCACCCGGTACCCCACTGTCTCAAGATGCACAGTTAATGAAACCATATGGGCTGGGCAGCATGGTTTCTACTAACCATACGGGATTTTAGTATGGTTTCTAGTAACCATACAACCTAGTATGCTTATTAAAAATTTAGGAATATGGGCTTCAAACAAGCCCTATTAATCTCTAAGTCCTCTATCACTTCTTTAGGCATCATTATCAGGGCTGAATAAAATAATTAAAATTGAAAACCTAAGGCCATGTGGTGATCTATCTCAGGGAATTGGTTATAATGGATTCTGATTTAGGACATTACAAAGTGATATCAAAGGAATTTTCTTTTATGTAACATTACTATTTGGGAAAGTTAGATAGGATATTAGGATGTGATGGGTCTTGTAAATGAGCTTGTTCTTGGGATTAGTTAACTCATGTGTGGGGGGAAACCCAATTACCTAGGGGGGAAAAATTTTCTTGATGTTTGCTCTTACTGTTGTAAGTTATTTAACTGTGGGTGATTCACTTGTTGTGTGGTGTTCTTGTTTTCTGAGTTTTTATTCATGGACCTAAATGGAATGAGTTTTGTATATTCATGCATTATTTTAGTCACTCAGGATATATATGGCATTAATAAACTTATTAACTCATAAAAAATAAGGTTATGGTGGGTTTTGGGAACTGAAAACACTTTTTTGGTTCACTTGATGCCTTAATAAAATAGTGCCTAATAAGGAAGTTGAAAATTGTATCGTTTGAAAAGTGATAAATAGAAAGGGATAAAATGGTGCCTAAATGAGAAATATTTAACTTTTATTAAAGTGAAATGGTTTAAATGCTTTCAAATTAAATTATTTTGATTGTATAGGTTTAGTTTTCCTAGTGTTAACCATGTCCTATGATAGGGATGGTTCAGGTTAGTGTTGGGGTGTGATTTTACCTATTGGGATAGTGTATGTAAAGTTGTTTGGTTATGACAAGTTGTGTGCCCTATTTTGTGTAAACTATGTAAATTATATTTTATTTGTTTATATACATGTGTTTGTAATTATAGAGAGATTCCACCATGACTATGTATACCGATTGGGTGGAAGGAAGACATCATTGAGAATACTCCTCTGGTAGTGGGGAAGGAGCCTACGTTGATCATTGGTGAAGGATGAAGAGTAGTTCTATGATAATTTTTATTGTTTATGAATTTATTGGATAGAGTGATATAAGGAGACATCTGCCGAGTATTTTTGACATGACTAGGGAGTTTCAATTGTAGCATACTATGATTTTTTCTGGAGAGTACGGACCTGAGGTAGCTGAGTTTTGGATTTGAGTCCATCTAGAAAATACTGGACTACTTATAGAGTCATCTTGAGAAGAGAGTCAAGTTTTAATCTTATATGTTATGAGTACCAACAAAGATCTTTTCAGATATTCAGTCTTGGGATGAGAAGTTTGAGGGAATTACATAGAAGGACTTCTAAGAGAAATTCTTAGAGCACTTTTACCCTAATACCTTAAGGTAAAGGAAAGATAAATATTTCATACAATTGACCTGGGGGAGTATGTAGGTAATAGATTATGCTGGTCACTTCACTGACTTCCATCATTTTTAATATATGTTAGGAGATTATGCAAATATAGCTAGATGTTTTCAATATGGACTTAGATACGAAATCTATTACCAAGTAAATATCTTTTGTTTGAAATGTTTTACTGAGTTAGTAGATTAGGATATCATTTCTAAGGGGAAATTGAAGGAGGATTTTGGTGGCAGGTAGAAGGTTTTAGTTGGGTGATCTATTGGTATGTCATCTAATAATGGGAAGCATCATTATGAGAACTTCCACTAGGTAAGTGATGGATAGAGAAACTAGAGAGTGCACTATCCTCTCAGGGAAGTAGTCAGGTGATTTTTTATCAGTGTGTCAAGCCTAGCTGCATGCATGGTTAGTTCCTTCAAACCCCAATGTAGTTCCAATAATATGGAATGATGGGTCATATATAGAGGTTTTATAGGAACACTCATAATATGGGTAGTGATAGAGAACCTATACTAGTATATAGAACCGATAGGGGATTAGCTACCTCATATCAATCAAGCAGTTGGAGTTCCACCACCCATATCGATTGGGGAAGAAAAAGTGGTACTTCAATACAAGAGAACCCTTATCGGTAGGGAAATGTAGTATAGGGGACTCAAATAGAACCCCAGGGTAGGTAATAATATAGTTTTATGCTATTATTCTTACTCAGGTTGGTAGTGATAATGGACCATCGACTATTCAAGGTACGATTCTTGAAGCTTCTATGATTTCTAGTGATTTATTTTACATAGGAACCCACACTCTTTTATATATTCTCGGTTTGTAAGTGGGTTAGGTCTGGTAGTGAAGTATATTTGTGGGGTTATGTTGATAGACACACCATTAAAATTATGAGCAAGGGGTATCTGAAAATGCAAGGAGTGTGACCTCAAGGTTAGTGGGTATCATCTTTTTTGGGACTTTTACATTCTTTATATGATAGGTTTTAACCAGATACTGGGAATGTACAGGTTGGTTAAGTATCATGTATACATTTATTGATACCATCAAAGAGTAACATTCACATCTACTGAGGGTGACACTCATATGCACCATAGGGACTGGTATATCTTGGAAGGTCATATGGGGTTAGTTCTCCCGCAACTAGGTGAACTCATAGCCCAATTTTCAATTATTTTTCTTGATTATAAGGGAGTGGACCATAATATATTCCCTCTAGTGGTGGATCAGTTTCAAGATCTATTTCTTAAGGACTTATTAGGTCTTTCACCTAATAGAGTGTTTGAGTTCACTATTGAGATGATTCCTAGAGTTGATCTTGTTTTTATTCCCCCTTATAAAATGGAACCAGTATAACTTCAATAGATTAAAACTCAACTAGAGGAATTAGAAAATAAAGGGTTTATCTATATTAATACATCACCATGGGGTTATCTTTTTTTTTTCTAAGAAGTCTGATGGATCATTATGGTTGTGTTTCGATTACAGAAAGTTGAATTAGATGATGGTTAAGAACTGATATCCTCTTATATATATTGATGGATTATCAAACCAACTGAGGGGTTTTAGCATGTTCTATAAGATTTATCTGAGTTTACTATATTAATAACTAAGGTTGATACCTTCTAATAGATCATGGAATTATTTTATAATAAGGAGTAGTTTATATGAGTTCATCATAATGTCGTTCAAGTTGATGAACTCTCTAACTATTTTTATGGCCTTGATGAACCAAATCTTTAACCCATACCTAGATCAATTTGTGGTTGTTTTTGTAGATGAAATCTTGGTGTACTCCTATACTCATGAAAATAAATCCACACATATTGACATCATTTTGAATACACTGAGAGAGAATTAGCTTTATTCCAAGCTATTAAAGTGTCATTTATAGATCAACAAAGTAAATTTCTTGGGTCACATAATCTCAGTGTAAGGTGATTCAATGTACTCAATAAATTTTAGGTATTTGTTTCTTAGTTTTTTTAATAATTTATTTTAATATCCAAAGCATTCTGGTTATGGTGGTTTACTACCTAAGGTTCATCAAAGACTTTCTCACTTGACGATACTACTCTCAGGCTTAACCAAGAAGTGGGTAATGTTTGAGTGGTCTGAAGTTTGTGAGAATGGTTTTCAGAAGCTGAAGAAATTTTTAACCACTATACTGATATTGATATTACATGATACGAGTAAGAAGTATACTTTTTTAAGCATCTGGGGTTGGACTTGGGGAAGTGTTTTCTGGCCTTCTTCTCACCCTAACCTTTGAGTTGGCTTGGGCCTTTCATAGAGGTGTAGTGATTGTATATAATTTGAGTTCAAGATGTTGTGTTCTGTGGGTTTCCACAGCTTTTCATGTCAACTATGGGTGTTTTGGGAGGATCTGAACTCCATGTGTGGTTTTTAAGGTGGTGATGGGATCTATAGTTTTGTCTTGTGGTGGGGTCTTCTTCCGGTGATACTGAAGTTTCCGAAATTTGGTGTTGTTTCATGGTATGAGATACAGAAGGTGGAGAAGAAGCAAGAATAGATCCTATGAAGTCTTTCTATGTATTATTTATTTTTTTACTTCATGGAATGTTGTTTGTGGTAATATTTTCAATTTGTCCATGTGGTTCATATTTAAGGGAATTTGAAACCATTTCACCTATAAGGGGGTTCCCTAGAGTATTTTCAGAGTATAATTTTCAACTAGTCATTTCTATTCAGATTCAAATGTTTGAGAGGGTATGGAATTTCTAAAAGTACCAAGCCCTTGTATCCTTGCACGGGATAGCTTGCTGAGCAGCGATGAGAAGGTGGATATTGGTCTTAATGGTTTTGATGCTGGGTAGGGGCCTTACTTTGTAGTTTTGAATGAGTTTTTTTTAATTGAACTAAATGTGGAGGCTTGGTTGTTGTTTAATTCACTAATGACATGTTGGGTTCCCCCTAATCCCTTAAAAGGGGGTTTATGCTAATAAAAAATTAATTTTCAGACATATTATTCATGTTCAGGGATGTGTTGTTGTGCCAACTTGTATGAAGGAAGAGATAATTCATGAGTTTCATGCTTTGAAGTGGGTGGTAAAACCAAGATTGACCAATATTTACTGAGATCTTCAAATATAGTATTGGTGGATAAGAATGAAAAAAGATATTGTAGGTTTCATGACAGGATGTTACACTTTTTAGTAGGTGAAATCCAAACATCAGTGGCCTACTAGTATGTTACAGTTGTTTCTCATTCTGAAATGGAGGTGGGATGATGTTACCATGGATTTTTTGGTAGGTCTTATTAGGACTCTGTAGAATAATGACATGATTTGGGTGATTTTGGATTCATTGATAAACATAGTACATTTATTTATGATTCAAGATATTTTCACTGTTGACTTGTTGGGTGACTTGTATGTCCAGAAGATGGTATATTTTTATGGGGTACCTCAAATTATTATTTTAGATCATGATCCTCATTTTAATTTATGATTATATAAATTCTTGTAGAAGTCACTTGGTAACCAGGTGTTTTTGGGTATAGATTTCAACCTGCATATAGATAGGCAGTTAGAGCATACTATCCAAGTGTTAGAGGAAATTTTTAGGGCATGTGTCCTAGACTTTAGTGGATATTGGTAGAAACACTTAGCTTTTTTTAAATTCACATATAACAATAGTTATTAGGTGAATATTCATATGGAAACATATGATTTACTCTATAGTAGGCCTTTCAGAACTCCCTTGTGTTATATGGAAATGGGAGAATAAAAGTTTTTAGGATCGAGTTTCATGAAGGAGACATCATAAATAGTTTAGTTAATTTATAAGTGTATATCTACGACTCATAGAAAAAAACATATTTTGAACGAAGTTGTCAAACTCTTGAGTTTATGGTTGGTGATTGTGTGTTCCTTTAGATTTCATAGATGTTAGGTCACCATTATATTCAGAAACAGGTAAACTTGATTCCCAGTTATGTGGGATCCTTTGAGATTGTGGAGAGGATCATACAGGTGGCATGCCGATTTGATCTTCCTCTATGGTATAGTGGTATGTGGGATGTTTTTTATATGTCACATCTTTAACAGTATCACCCTAAGCATTCTAATGTGATATATGTTGATGATGTTGAGTTGATACCGATGCGCCCTTTGAGGAGAAACCGGTTTATATCTTGGATCATGGTGAGAAAGATTTGTGAGGTAAGGTTATCTCTTTATTCCGAGTGTTATGGAAACATGGATAGTTTTAGGGGGAACTTGGAAAATTGAGGCAAACATGTAATCCTATTGGCCCAATATTTTAGCTATGGATGTTTAAAAATTATTGGGAGTACATATCGAGGATGGGATTTCATAATGTGGTAAGGTTGTAAGATCCATACCTTTTGAGGAGGTATATTCTTGTTTAAATTTTGATTTAACGCTCTTAAAATGTCTAGTGAAAGTTTTCCTGAGAGTATGAGGGGTCTTGAGGGTGTCTTGGGAGTTAGGTACATGAAAGAGGGGGAAAACAAGGACATATTGTGCAGGGTGCATGGTTTGATCATGGTTAGTACTAACCATGTGTCTTAATCGTGTGTCCTGTAGAGGGAGGGTGCACAGTTAACAAAATATGTAAGGGGATAATGTAAATTGTGTGGCTTAAAAAGATCCAGGTGCATGGCCTTCACATGGTTTGACAAACAATGCAGGTTCCCTAAAAACTGTGTGACTCAGGGGGGGACTCTCAGAAAAAGGGTGTTTCATGGTTAGCACACGGTTTGGACAACCATGTATCCAAACCATGTACCACATTTAAATAGTGGAATTTTATATTTTTACCCATTAGGATTAAATGTTTCTTATCCAATTTTTTCCCTCATTTCCTCCTCCATTGGAAATGGTTATGAACCTTTCCACCCAATCTTACCAAGGATTAATATCTTTCCATTATTGGTTGTATGAAGCATCGTTGGTTGTGAATTGAAGCTCTAAATTCCTATTTTGGGAGTTGACGGTGGTATGGGCTTGAATTAGGGGTTGTGGTTGAGTGAACATTCAACTATGAACCTGAGGTAGGTGGTCTACATGTTATATCTCATAGTATTTTTTATCCATGTGTATGTAGTTTTTTACTTGTGTGGTTATGCAACACATTTAATTCTTTAATAGGAAATGATAAAATGTGTTTTAAAATGATGTGTTAGACCTTCCATGGACCTCATGGGATTTTTTGTTGAAGAGTAAACCAATTATATGGTCACCCAAGGGCTGAACCACTCCCTTGAACATGATAATTGAGTTGTTAAATGATGATTTGAAGGGTTTCTAAGATTAAGCCAATTGTAATTGTGTTTATCATGCTAATGTAGAATAAATGGGTGTTTGTCTTAACTTTAATAAATTAAATGAGTTATTACTTATAAGTGGGTAAATGTGATAAATGGTTTAAGGGGTAATGTTCATATTATAAAATGGTTAGTAAATATATTTAATGGTTGTGGTTGTGAATAAATAGTAAAATATTCTAGTTATGGATTGGGGTTAATTGTAATGAAAGTGATGAACCATGGGAATTGTGGTAAATGGAAGAGGTTATAACCTTTATGTATTAATGTACTAAAAAGGGGAATGTGTGTTAAACCCTAAGAAGTGTTTGTTGATGAAATGCATGTGGGTGTTGGTCATGGCTATCCACACCATGGAGAGGTTGATGCTCATGGTAGTCCACATCGAGGAATGGGTGTTTTTTATGGAATTCCATATTGAGGTAAAGATTTTGGTCATAGATACCCACATCTGTAATGGGTGTTGATCATGTCATTCCACACTATGGTTAGGATACTCAGATTGATGATCCTTATATGACATTATGTAACCCCTTTTTATGTGGTTTATACTTCAAACACAGGACAAAGAAGGTTTGGTTTGTTGATACTATATTAGAACCAAGATCCCTTGGGAGTAATTGAAATTATTTCATTTACCTACTTATCTCTTATTTTTATATACTTCTACATACACTGTTATAGCTTGAATGTTATTTTAGATACCATTGGTGGTGGCATAATGAGTTGTACTCACACACTACTTGGGCCATCGTTGGGTACCCAAGCGGACTTCATGGTTATAGGATAGGATAAGGGCCAAGGCCCTGAGTTAGATGGATAATATGGGATTTTGTATAGAGCATGGATGAGGGAATAAGACATGGAATCTTGATCCATTTTGTTAATTTTTCTTAGTGTATTGTTTCGGTTTTCTATTGTCACCTAAAACCACTATGACATAGCATGTTTATTTTTATTGTTGTGCACATTTACCCATTTCGATATTTGATTATATGATTCATGGTCATTTATCATTATTACATAGTTATTATTTATCTTATTTTACACTATTTTATTAATTTCGTAAAGAGGTTATATTCTCCTCACATATCTCATTAGGCCCTCCCTACTATTCAGCAGCCTCTGGCGTACAAGGAGGTGTGGTTGAGTCTTGTAGTAATCTAGCTCAGGGCACCAGATATAGTGTCTCCTAGTATATAACATTAAAATTTTAGCCTCAAGAATGTATAACCTTCACTTAGAAAAAATGTAATAGATACATACTTTCATGAGTTCAATCGACTTATATTGTCTATAAAAAACATTTGGTCAATATTGATTATAGAATTACATAAATTTTCCATTTTTTCAACACTTTGAAATGCTTGGATTAATCATCACATTTATTGTTTACCATTTAAAAGATCAAAAAATATGTTCAAACTCATCAAATTCACCATCACATGATGAATAACTGATCATGGTGGAATTTAGAGTATAATTAAAATGATCCAACATGTTTTTTCATTATATGATAATTCTATGAACAAATTTTCATGGAATAGTGATGTTCATTATATCATAGAGCATCATGTAATAGACCATGGAATACACTATGTCATGGTTATTCCTGATTCATTCTACAAATTCATTAATACCCCATTTCTCAAAAGACACGTAGACTTGGAACACTATCACCTTATATAACATCATATGAAAAAACTCAGGAAACTATATCCAAAACTTATTTTAGATGTTTCCAAAAATAATTTTGGAAATGTGGTCATATATTTTCACTATATGTTATATCATATTTAATAGATTGTGAAAATCTATCCAAAACTTCTTCTCAATATCCTCTAAAACACATTTAAGGTATCTCTTAAAGTTTCATAAACTTAGTAATAATTCACATTACCACAAATTGTGGACCTATATGCCTTTTTAATATTGAAAACAATTATGAATTCTATCATTTATAAATATAAAAAAAGAGTTTCCTTTATATAATCATACATTTTTCTCAAGATACAAAAGGATATGGTGTGATCTCCATCAAAAACATGTATCTATATACTCATGACCACCAGCTACATCATATACTAGAATTCATTCTCATGTGATCCCATTATCTAAGACATCAAGTGACCATGGGACACATAGTATGTCAATCCCATATAGATAACTCATACATTCTTGGTTCTTTGAGTATAGACTAAACATGTTGATGAATAAATAACATGTCAGTCACCTTTATGAATAATCATATCACCTAAATCCCCATCTAATAAATAAGAACATCATATGTATTAACAAGGTAAGGTCATACACTTCATTGTTTCATCTCAATCATGGGACCGTATTTCATACTCTTCATATTATAGGATAAATACCATCTTTGTTAAGCTATAACTGAAGACAATATCAGAACCATACCAAACCTTCCTCTAATTGGATAAGCCTTAAGGCTTGTGTAATAAAGGTATCAAAGTATGAAGGTTATCATGCTAGAATTCTCACAAACCTTCGGTATTATAGACTTAAAATATAAACCATCTAAACCATTCACCCCAAGTATACCAAATAAGTAGTGTATGATACTCTATGTACTATAATTTATGGTTCATCAAGTACAAAAAAAATAATTTTTTTTCTTCATGATCATTTTATGTATCTCAATACAAAAATATTAATCACACTAACCATAACATTTTCATCACAACCTAAAATACTTCATGAAGAATATAAAATAGGGATAACTCAATGTCGTACATTGATATGTCAATTATCATTTCACTTCACAAAATATATATCTATATATGCGTGTATATAGAAAACATGAAAAAATGATAAATTGGTGATGGTCTTCTATATAATATGATACATTTTTTATACTTAAAATTATTTAAGTTTACTTAACAAAACCATAGATAATATCATGTATAAGATATCAAATATGATAGATTTATATATTATCCTTGTGTTTTTTTCACTTCCAGGGGTTTTGTTAAAGTCATTACATCTCTATGTAAGTCCCACCACATCACTATGTGACCAGTTGATAAAACTCTCCAACTAAACTATTTAATGAGTAACATTTATGAATCAATATTTTTTGGATAATTGTTAAAATTTGGAATCATATTCCTAATGTTCAACTCCTTGAATATATTCAAACTCCCTAACACCACAACAAGCAATTTTATGATGTTAATAACTTATTTACTCTACTTAACTCTTTCTAAGTTCATCATCATCATTGGAACCCTTTCATCAAACTTTTCCCTTGAAATATTTTAGTAAATAATGCAATTATTTAGATTAAAATTTTATTGAAATACCCTAAACCTTTTAGGATATTTAAGTTACATCCACTTTGACTGGTGTGATATTTTATTTATTGGATTTGAACTTCTTATAGTCAAAACATACTTCAAATAGCATCTTAGACACTATATTCACTTATGAATATCATGTTAATATACATAAACTATTTTTTGTTAATAAACAACACTTATTTATTAAATTGAGAATATTTAGAAAATGACTTATTATTTCTATATCATATATGGTATTCTATGTGTTTTGGATCATTTTATTGAAAATAATCTTATTATTTAAAATATTCCAATGATGGTGGTAGGAGAAAATCCATTATATTTTGACAAATAATTGGATAAATTCCTTTATACTCTTTATATTATTCTCAAGTAATTTATATAATCTAAAGGATCACAATCTATGTGTATTAATCTCATATTGTTTATAATATAAAAAATTACCAAACAACTCCTCATATTATATAAGAGAAATGAGATAGATATACATGTCCTTTATTTGCATCTAAGATTTATGAATTCCTTTGTATTAAACTTTATGAATGAGGAGCCCTTTGATTTATCACTTAAATAAAAACTAAAATATCAATCCATTATTTCTTATATTTTTAACTTCTTTTTGTTTTTAACACTTTTAAAACATATAGTCAATATCATACACCTTTAAAAATCAATTAACTGATTTTTATAACATAAATACCCAAAATAGACATTCAATGGAGTTTCTTAAACTTATTTAGATATTTTTAATGATTCAATCACATGGAATTAATTTCCTCACTTATTGATACAACATTTATATTTCAATAACCTTGACTAGCTACTTGAAGAAACATTTTTTAACTTTACAACTAAATTTTTATTTTGGTTTGAACTTTTAACCACTTGTATTATCAATACAGAACCAGAATAAAAAAACACATGCCAAATTTATCTATTATAAATACTTTGATAATACCAAGTAAACTTTTATAAAACTCATCCACATTGTTGGAATATTTAAAAATATGATTCCATAATGAATTTCAAAACCTGGGTAATCCTTTTTTTGGTAATATTTAATCTAAAACCCATAAATAAATTATGTTATGCTTTTAATAAGCATATAGATTCAAGTTATGAACAACATAAATAGTTTTTCACTTAGTATTGGGTTACTCTAACACATAATTTTCCTTTCCTAATAAAAATTCTTAAGTTTCCGCTAATCTAATAAGTTTCTTACTTTAAGCATCTCTTTCTCTAAATATTAATCTCAAAGTTAATTCATATAATGATGATGTTTTTATATACAATTTAATTTTTTATCATATGATTATAATATTTTAAATACTTTTAATAAATACTTTTATTGAAGTTTCTCCCACTAAAATGATGTCCCATTTTAAATTCGACTAACCTCTTGGTGGGATAGGATCCATAATTAACTAAGAAAATGACCTCACTTTTCTATAAAATTCACTACTTATCTATTTATGTTTGGAATCATCTCAATGATATCATATATTAATATTATATGGTTAAGTTAGAAACACATTTTTTAATCCATTATATGGATAAAAACAACATTATTCCTCTAGTATCCTAATTTTTAGGGCTTCCCAAGTAATTTTAAAACAAATAAAATGTCAAAAACAATGCATAAAATTCTTATAGTCACCTCATTATTTTATGTCCCAACATAAGATAATCTATAGGCACCCTAATTTGACGTGAAACTACCTGGTTGGATTACTAAGGACTTGATAAGTGTCTGTTTGGAAGGATTATGACACTTGCTATTTTAAAATGGATTTAATCACACCATCTAATCTCATGTTATTCCCTTTATGTATGACTGAATCTTATTATTTAGTTTGGAATCCTATTTCCTTCACCAAATCAATATGTTCAAACCATATTGATTTTTAACTCTTTACACAACTCATGGCCAATGTTTTTCACCATAATTAAAATACAACTATATTTATATATATCCAAATGAATCATATGCATGATGTATATGAAATATTTTCATGTAAAGGCTTAGAACTATATAAAAACATAATCCCCAAAAGAGTAATCCTAGAGTGAAAAATAGTCTACCCCCACTTTTCTAGACAATCTATAACCCTCAAGACCAGTGAGTAGTCTGACCTAAAGTCCCTCTACTCAGGGATACTTTACACAAGATAGACCTCAAATCCATCATAATAATAATACAAAATATGTATATACTATAATTAACTACTTAATTTAACATCAAAATAAAATAAAAACCAATTTCAAGGAAGAATAAAACTAGATCCATTATCATACATACCATGTAACTCCTTATATCCATGTTTAATAATTTATATAATTAGTTTAAAAATTTCAACAAATGAATACAAAATAATTCATAATATAAATAGTTTACAAATATGAATAAAGAAGTTAATAAATATGTAAATTGAAAATTTAAATATTTAAACATGATATAAATAATGAAAAATTAATAAAAAAAATATAAACACTTCATAATTTAGGTACAAATAAACTTGAATAATTTAATTTTATCCAATATGAACATATCATATTATCATTTATATAGTTTTAAAAATAACAACTTCATATTTCAAAATGTGAGATAATTTGTGAACAATTTTATTATTGAATAATAAAAATTTAATATTTTAGATAAATAATTTACATAAAATGAATACCTTGCAATAAACTTTTTTAAATAATTGATCATATCATCCAAAAAACATTTGGAATGACATGAATAATTTTTCAAATAAATCCTTAATATAAGAATTTTATATTTACATTTATGAATAATAAATAAGTAAATATTAAAACATTTATATTTTTATCTTATTTTATAATTTATAAATTCTTTGCAAATTATGAAACCATGTAAATCCACTTCAAAACTAGACCATGTCTACCTGGTTCAGTCTAAATTCACCCATGTATTTGAAGCAAGATCGAAGTGCCTATATCAGTGAAGATTTTTGATAATTAAAAAAACTATTATTTTATTTAAAATTCATCTCAAAACACATTACACCATAGTGTGGTCTTCCCCATTGAGACAAATCTTATCCAAGGGAAGACACAACCATTTTGGTGGCTGTTTTAGTTGACCAACTTATTTCAAACATGGAATTATAACATTATGATTTTCCTGGTCATGTAATTCATGGATAGTGTTTTAAGAAGTAGATCCATTTTGTAAAATATCTTTTCATTTAAAAATATGTCATTAGGGTCCTTGTTTTAAAGGATTTCAAGGAATAAATATCTTAACCAAGGCATAGAGAATCATCCTATGTTGCTCTATTTTTCTATAATTTCCCCATGATTCTAAAAAATCCTATTTCTATAGAACTATGTCATGGTTTTTTATCATCAAAAATTGAAATTACCATTTTCAAAAGAAACTTATCATGATCTTGGATTCTCAAGAATATAAATGTGTTTTGGCTTTATCTTTGTAGTGGAAGAATGAAAACTTGTTTTTTCAATATTATTTATCGATTAGAAATTCAAACAAAACATTAATAGATCAAATCTAATAAGGGAAGAATGTATCCCTAAATATTTTGATAGAAAATATCTCATAATAGCTCTTTAATCTCCTGACTAATATGGATATTATTATAATGGATCTCTCTACTCTTCCATGATCCTCCTTACAAACTTTTAAATAAGATCTCCAATTTGTGTCTGGATGTCACTACATCAATTGGAGAGATATTATTCATTATAAATAGGTCTTAAACTGCCAATACATAAATAGATACATCAACATGCATGTCAACCTTATTATATATACTCAATATCATAATTATCAATGCATGTAGACAACTGGATACACCACACTGTCTTCTTCCTCGACTTCTTTCTTTTGAATTGTCTTCTATGATATTAGGATAACATATGATGGGAATTTATTCCTATATATCCCTATTATTTTTATCTTCTTATTCATCCTTGATTCATTGTATCTACTCTTCAAAATATCATCATTTTACTCTCCTCGATACATATAGTCCTCTCTAGAAATAAATTAATGGTCCCTATTCTTTTTCACCCACCACATTATATTCTTCAATAACTTTTCATTCATAGAATATTGTGATTATTATTTACAAAATTTGAATATGGAAATTACTTGATTATCCTCATAGTGATATTATTTTTAATTCTCATAATCATTATTTCCTCTTCTTCTCTATGAAATCTATGGGAATTTAATCTCCACATCTTCATGATAATAAGCATTGGCACTATTTCTACATGAATCGATCAAAATACACTCTCTTAATCCTTCCATGAAATGTGGATATCTCCTAAAAGAGTGGTTTTATTTCAATTCAAAGAACCATATTTTATTGTTAGTTCATCCTCAAAAAGCATCATATCCCAATCTTCTCTTTACTGGGTAAACCTATTTGTCGTGATGTAAATATCATCTTCTTAATTATTCATCACTAAAATCAGTTTCTTAGATCATTATTATAACTATAATCATGATATTTAAATCGCTAATTAATATATCAAGAATCATCTAATTTATCCATCTTCATAATACTTCATTCTGAAAATCTCATATTTTGGAAAAGGAATGTCCTTTATGTATTGTCATGATCACTCTTACATATTATTGGAAAAAAATTATATATCTAAATTCCACTCAAAACTTTTCCAAATTATATATGAATGACTCTTACATATTAGATATATTACCTATAGGTATTACCTTTATCACTATGATGACCTTTACATATTCAGCGCCTTACCTTTTCATATCATAGGGTTCTTTGGGACTTTTCAAATTTCATCCATTTTTTTCACTAAGTATGTATATGTATTCACTATAATGAAATTTATGTAACATCCTATTTACGATTACATATCACAATGGGGATTGAAACTTTTACATTTTTTAATCTTCAAAAATCTGAGAAACCCTAACATATTGAGAAACTGGCCTTTATGTATCATAGTGTGACTTAGAACTTATCCAATTTTTCATTCCACATGTACTGGACTACCTTTATGTGTTGAGAAACTTACATTTACATATCACAAGGAGCTTTGAATACTTTACTGTTTTCAAATCCAAACCAGAAAGTTACTATTATGTATTAGGCAGACTCTTTGAGTTACTCTTATATGTCAGCGTTAGATATTTACCATTCAAGATTCTTTTACTTCAGCTTAGAGGTAATCCTGCATATGCTCTTATTTACCCTTATGTATTAATATAATACTTTTCACATTAAAACTTTAGTATATAACTCTGAACTTCTTTAAACAATTTAAAATATAGACACTTTAGCTATGAGGATTCTAAACTTCTTCAACCTCAACTCCCCTTAACTTTTTATCCTCTGTAATTTGAGAAATTTATTATCTTGAAACGCATTCTTGGATTAACTCATGCATCTTCATCTTTTGGATATATAATAATTTGCATCCAAAATTTATATTATGGTAGTGTACCCCTTTTCAGTACATTATTCTTCCAGATATACATCCTCATTCATTTTTTATCTCTAGGATGCACTTCATCTCGACATCTACAACAAAACATGTAATTTATAGAATTACTTCTTGATGATATTAAATGTATAATACTTCTATAATTTGTTCCTCTAGACTTAATCTCTATATATGCATCCTTATTTATTCTTTCATAATTGTAACCTTCAATAATTGTAACTTTTTAATGTCGTTTCCTCCAAAATAACTCCTTCAACATCATCCAAGTATAGTTCAATATTTAACATTAGTTTTCATGGTTTATAAACATAAGGATGGATCCTAATTTTTTTCATTAATAACATGTATAAGGTAGTTCTATTAGGAAGCATATTAATTTTCATTTATTCATATTAAGTCTTGCTCAATAATCAATAGATGTATAGGATACTTTCAAAACACCAAGTAGTATCTTATCTAAACTCCTTTTCTAACATAGGAATAGATCTCTATCAATGTGTAAAATAGTATAAATATCTATTAAATATGATCCATGTGAAATAAAATTTGTATCACAATCATCTTCAACTTATTCATTCATATTGGTATCCTCCTTCTCCACTCAACACATATTGATAGTCAGTCTATTCATTAACAAAAAAATAAAATCATCACAATCCATTAGTCTTTTAAATCTCCCCCTTTTCTTTTTTTAATACCCTTAACTACTTCAAATAAATCACTTATCAATATATCTTCAACATCTATCTTTTTATATCCATCTTATTGATAATAAATACAAATCTTAAATAGTCAGGGGTAACATCTTCTTCATCTCATAATTTATTGAAACCTCATCTTATTCCTCTTAGTAAAACCAGATCCACTTTAGATAAGGGTATAATCACATTCTCTAGGAAATTATTCATCAATTAGTAAACTTTAATTCTATGTGATCTATATTAGGGTGTAAAATAAGAGAGATTGACCTATACATCATATTTATCCATAAAATTGACCAAAATGTGACACCAAACCATTTTTTATTCTTTTGAAGGGTTTTTAGAGAATATTTATAGATAAATACCTACACTCATATTTAATAAACACATTAAAAACCTTAATGTTAAATAATTTCTCTCCCCTTTCAAGCTATATCATAGTTTAACTTACACTCCCCATTAATAATCATATTTGATACAAACAAAACAGGGATGAGAAAATTTATTATTATACCTCATCTTCAACACTATATAGAAATTCTATCTTCACAAGTAACAATTATGTTCTAGAAGATTCTATTACTAGATCCCCCCTAAGGTATTCACATCATCATACTTTATCATGGTTAGTCTTCTTCAAAATGAATTCCTAGAACCTTCTGACATCACTTGAAATATTGAAAGGGGTAATCATGATTTTAATAAAATCATTCCAAGATGGATATATCTTACAGATCTATAATGTTCACTTATTTCATCAAGTTCTCCCCATACATGCATCACCTTAAATTCTTTTCTTATAAACACAAACAAAGTTATATGGGAATAAGATGATTTACTCATTTTATTATTAGTGAGAGAAACAGGGTTAAGAGTTACTTCTCAACATAGATAATCCTTTATTTTCATCTCCAAATTTGATCAAAATCTTTATACATTATTTTTATATTTTCAAGGAACTATTCTATTTGGGAAATATGATTTACTTTTTGTAACCAGCTTCTTTGTGTAGAATTCCCTTATTTACTTTTCATGTTAAAGAACATTGATCGTTTAGGGTTTCCTTCATCCTTTTAAATATATCTTATTAAACTTATAGTATGTTCAAACAATTTTTTGAACTATGAATATCTATATTTCACCTCTAATAGATCTCTTTATGAGATCTTGTTTTTTCATCTTTTGACAAACTAACATAAAATTTGATTTCTTTAGGTGGACTTACTTATTTACCTTTATCACTAACCTTATATTATTATTTCTCCATATTTAATTAAATTTTTAATTGGGATAGATAAATTATAATTCATTCTTTAGAAGCATTTTCATCATTCTTGGAACATCCACATGGTTTCTTCGGAATTTCCGCCACAAATCAATCCTTTTGTTTCTTTCATTAATTGATTATTTTATTTTACAATTTTTATTTTTTCTATAAATAATGAAATCCATTGTCTATTTTCAATGGTCCATGGTATGTACTCTTCTTACAAAGTAGTATCATCCTCTTATTTTTTTTAGTGAATCATCCCTCTAAAATTTCTTCTTAGGTGTGTCTTGTTTTTTATTACTCTTCCTTTTTTACAACCTACGACAGACTCACATTTATATCTCATTTACTTTCTTCTCATATCTTGTAGACTTATTTATTTATGAGAATATAATTAATTCCTAGTAAATTTAAACCTACACTTATCATCACAATAACCACCTCTATTACAATTCTCATATAAATATTCTAAGCATCCAAATTTTTTCTTGAAGGATAGATTCACTTCCATATTCTTTTGTGTATTTTTCTTTTTCCAAGTCGGTTTTCTATTAATACTATATATTATCAAATTTAATCTATGACTTCTATAATATTCAATAATTGATATATTATGAAACAATTATATATCTCTATGCCAAAACTTTCAACAATACCAATAAAGACAAAAAAAATATTATTTTCTTTCCATTAATTACAATATAGATAACTTTTTTAGCTTTAAATATTTAGGTATAAACACCATAATTTTTTAATCTTCTTGGGGATCAACTCTTATTATACATAATTACATCCACCATTTATGTCTTGAAGGATTCCTTAAATTTTCTATTCACCAATATTTATCTATATTTTCTTTTGTATCATGAACTATCCATTAAAACAACATTAGTACATAAAACATCTTCAAGGAAATAGTTCACCTTTTTCCATGAGTTTACGATATATGGATATTTAGATGGTCTTAATCTATTCTTGTCACTAATTTAAGTATCTTTAGAGATATAAATCTTATAAAAATACATACATGGAAGTTTTTTATATTATAAACTTCATGGGAAGACTCATCTTGTTATTCTTATAGATTTTTCATTTTAACATCCATTTCAAAATACATCATGTTGAGGGTATTCTTATTGACCTCAATATATCTTATTCTTTTTTATCATTCTATTTTTACATTCTAAATATGATCATCATTATTTTTTATATTTTTTTAAGGAATTTTAAAGTTCATTAATTCTTTTAGATAATATTTACAATTGGGAATCCTTAATACCAATAGTATCTTTGTGTGTTTTTTCAAAAGAATATAAATTCTATTCACTGGATTTTATTTTTTCATCTTTCTCGTCATTTTATTTTTTTCAATTATTATTAATCTAGGGGATATTTTTATTGAAATAAAAACACAATTTATTCTCTATCTTATACATTTTTTATAAGAGTGTTACACTCATTAAACTTCTTCTTTGATGATTTTTTCAAAGCTTCTTTATCTATTACCATCTATGTGTTCTCATCATGTTGTTCCTAGATAAACTTAAATATATAAGTGAAAACTTAAACATGCACTTTATTTAAGTACTAATTAACCACAAATTATATGTATTCAACTAATTAAATAGATCCATCCTCTTCACTATCTGAACTTGATTCTTTAAAAGGATGATTCTTAATGGATTTATTAAAACATTTACCACATAACTAACTTTAATTAGTGGTTCATCCTCTTTATTCTTTTAAATACTCCTTAACTTATATGAATATTTCTTCTACATGTTCTTTAAGGTTTTGGAAGAAACTTATATGTTGGTCCTGATATATATGGATATAGTATTTTCCACTTTAGGCAACTTAGAAACATCTTTAAATCTTCACTTAATATATTTTTTATAGAAATAACCAGGAAAGAAAATATATCCAATTATAGGAAACCTAGATTATCTTTGATAACACTTGAAGTGTCCAATTGATAATTTACTTGCATAAGAGGGTAGGGTGAATTATTGTAACTCTTTTTACTAAATTATATTCTCTTTTAATTATCCCCTATTATATTCAAACATTTGTCTCAGTTGAGATGTATGGATCAAATTGTGTGCTCTCAACACCCAAAACCACATAAAATATAGTAGATAAATAATAGATTACAACATATAATATTTTTACAAGGTTCAAATCCAGTGTGTGTATCTACTCCTTGCTATGTTTGGGTCAATTATAAGATACAAATTTATCACTATTGTTGAAAACTGATTAAAAATGGGTGAGAATTTATTATCCTTGACTCAACACCTATATTTTTTTCAACGAGAGAAGGGAAGAATGCATCCTTGACTCCTGGAAAGTTTTATTCACTATAATACACAATTAAACACAAGATAAGTATTTAATGAACCCTTGAATCTTATGATAGTATCCATATTTTTACATATCTTAATTCTCTTGACTGGTGTGGATATAATTATACGGTATCTCTCCGGTATTCCATGGTCCTCCAAAAAAAACTTTTGAATAGGATCTCCAATCTATGCATGTATGTCACAATATTAAATACTGAGATATTCTTCCTTGAAAATAGGTCTTTTACTACCAATACATATAAAAATAAAGCAACATTCAATTCATCCTTATTGTACCATCTCAATCTCATAATGATCAATGCTTGTAGATAGATACTCCATGGTATATTCTTCCACAATTTATTTATTCTAAATCACCTTATATAGTATAGGGATATCATATGGAAGAAATTAACTCCTTAATATATTTTTTTCTCTTTTTATTCCTCCTTGATGCACTAGATATTCCTTTAATAATATCATTATATTCTCTATCTTAAATAAATAGAGTCCTCTATAAGAATATATAATATTTTTTCCTCCTATTTTTTACACACCACATTCTCTTCTTATACTAATTTTTATTTATATAATCATATGAATATTATTTATAAATTTTGAAAATGGAAATTCCTTGTTATCAATATCGTGATCTTCTCTATAATTCTCATAATCTTTATAGACTCTTTTTCTCTATGAAATATGCATGAATTTAATTTCTATGAATGAATGATAACATGAAGTGGAATTTTTTTGGTGTTAATCTCTCCTGAAACACTCTATTTATTATTCACAGTGATGTGGATATCTCTTCATGGTGTTATTGCATCTCAATTCATCGAACTAGCTTCAATTAGTATTTTATCCTCATACTATGTCATAGAGTGATCTTATCTTCACGGTGTAAACTTATTCTCCAATGTGTAAAGGTCATATTCTTAATTATTCACCATAGATATTAGTTTCTTGACTCATGATTATAAATATAATAATAATATTTAAATAATTAGTGAACAGATCAAGCATCGTCTAATTTATCCTTTTTCATAATACCTTATTCATAAAATCAAACATTTTAGAAAAGTAATGACCTTTACATATTTTCCTTAGTAATTTTACATATTCTTTAAAATGATACTTATATATCAAAATAAAAGTAAAAAAAATAAAATTCTATTTGAGTGACTATTATGTATCATATATTTTACCTTTACATACTTCCTTTTTCAATTTGATAACCTTTACATATTCAACACCTTACCTTTAAGTATCATATGGTCCTTAAGACTTTTTCAATTTCATATTTTCTATTCACTGAGTACCATTACATGTTCATTATGATAAAATTTATATATTATATTTTTTTAATCTTATATATCATAGGGGATCTTGATATTTTTTCAATTTAAAATCTTTAATTTTCTAAGAAACGCTTACATATTAATAAATTAACCTATACATATCATAGTGAAACTTGATACTTAACTAATTTTTTAGTCTACGTTTTCTTTATTACCTTTATGTATTGATAAACTTACCTTTACATGTCATAGGGATCTTCCAACACTTTCTCAATTTCTTCTCCAACTAAAAAAGTCACTCTTATGTATCTTATAGACTCTTGGAGTTTCTCTTACATATCAATGTAAGATTTTTTACTTTTATAATTTTTGTACATCAGCTCATATTTACTCTTATGTATGCTTGTATTAACCCTTATACATTAATATAAGGTTTTTCCCTTTACCAATTTCATAGAAAAACTCTAAATTTCTTCAAATCATTTAAATTTTGGATTCCTTAGTTTTTAGAATTCTGAACTTTCTCATCCTCAATTCTTCTCAACTTCTGATATTCTATAATTAGGTAATTTATCATATTGAAGCACCTGCTAGGATTAATTTATATTGGGATTTTACTCCACCACCTAACACATATGGATAGTCATCCTATTCATTGAAAACAAATATAATCATCATAATAAATTGTTATTTTCATATTTATATATATGGAATGAATATAAATGAAGAATAATCAGAATGGTATACCTTCCACTAGTCAATATGTCCTATTATGGCTCTTCATAAGATTTTTATTGATGTCATTAATAAGTATCAGAAAGAATCCTTCCTCTGAAGGTACCCACGAATCATAATAATCTATTGACACTTGGTAAGGAACTCTCTATATTCATGGTTTAATAAAACCATGTGTTTAAATAATAGAGAGAAATAAGAGCTACAGGAATTCATCTTTGAAGAGTTTTAACTAATACTTCAACATAATTGAATAGCCATACACTTTAACAACATTTAACTAACTTATATAGTTCATTGGGAACTAAAAATGTTTATTCAATATTTATTGGATAATTTTATAAATTTTCCATGCATTTCAATAATTTGAAATGCTCGGATTAATCACCACATTGATTTTTTAACATTTAAACAATAATGAAAGGAATTCAAACTCCTCACATTCATCATCACATGAAAATAACTAAGTGTGGTAAAATTTTGAGTATAATTTTTAAGGATCCATAACACTATCATATTATCTTATAATTCCATGAACACAGCATAGATACTTTCACCATATCATGGGGCACCTTGGAATTGACCATTACATACATTGTGTTATGTTCATGCATATTTTAGTTAACAAATATATCGTATTATTCCAGAAAGTATCTTCATGTCATCATTATATTTCCACATATCTTAATACATCCTCTTTATAGTTCAACACTTACTATTTATGTGTTTATTATTTCTCTTTAAGGGTTTAAAAAAATACAATAAACTAATAATTAATTGAGTAAAAAAGGTTTTTTTAATAAATAATCTTTCATTTAAAAAATTTATTGTTTTTTTTATTTTTTATATTATGTGATGTAAAATATCATCATGGATGAATAATTAATAATATATTTTTTTATTAAAAATATTTTTTGGTGATGGGTGTTTTCCACTGAAGATAATTATATTTATATATATATATTAAAAAGTGTTTTAAGTGAATAAAAATGCCATCCCAAATAATACTATATTCTATAATGATAATAATATGTCATAAATAACATGGTTGATCATAATACTTATATCATACATGTTTTTTCATCCTAGGAAATTTTTCAATGATAAGAACTCTCTATAAGGGAATGTTTTTTCCTAGGCCTTAACTTTTTTTTAGGTTATTGGAGGTGTCTAGGTAAAATATATATGATTAGGGTGGAGTTTAAGATGATATTTTATTTGGGGTTATTTTTGCAATGTAATATTTTAGGTTTCATGATAGTGTTTTGGTCTTGAGGTCGGGTTTCGATGTGGTTGGTTCGGTTGTGATGTGGTGTTCTGGGTGGTTGGGTTGGAGTATCTGTTATTTTTAGAACCATTGCATCATGGAGCCTTCGAGATGCATCATGGTGTTATGGGGGTTAGTTTCAAAGAATATTTCTTTTTATGGGTCCTTATATTGTGGCCATTGGGCTACAGTGTGGTCTCTTGGGGGGTTTATAGGGTTTCTACAAGAGTCCATGTAATGAGGTTCATTAGGTTTCATTATAGAGACCAGGGGTTAGGACCCTTGGCTTTTCCAATTTGGGGACCATTCAGTGTAGTGTCTTGGCTACATCATGACACTTCCATGAGTTTATAGAATTGGATTTTTGATCAGAGAGATATAAGAGAGGATTTTCATCATCTTTTCTAGAGGAAAATTTTACTAGGACCCAATTTAGTTTGGCCACCCATATTACACCATGGTTTTGGTGAAAAATATAACTCTTTTGTTATGTTCCTTACCCTTGCATCATGGTCTGATAAATTTATAGTCTATATAAATTAGTAACCCATTTTTAAAACCCCTTACTTAATCTATCTTAGTTTAAACCCTAGAATACCTAAGGAGCTATTTCGTAGGATCATGAGTCATTTTTCTTATATTTAGCCCCCAAACTCTAGAGATCAATTTCTAGTTTATATGAGGTGAGCTTCTTCCCCTATTTGGGAATATATCCCTACACTTATTCTTGGGAGTTTGTGAAAGTGAAATTTTTTCTTTTTTTTTTGAAATAGGGTTGATGGATTGATGATGAATGTGGTGATACAGGTTCAAGGAATCTTATTTCAGTTTCATTGATGCTCAGATTCAAGTCCCCCATTTTTTAATTTCTCATATTTATTGAAGTAAGATATTTATGGATTTATTATATCTTATAAAATTACTTATTCTTAATATGATTTGGAATCATATTAGTTTCCCTTATTAAACCTAAAATCCGGTAATTTTTTTCCTCTTCAATTGAATGATTAGACTTACCATCATTCCTTTTTGATTATTAACCCCTTCGCATGAATGATTGGGGATTCCATAATTCTTCTGATTGAATCCCACCCATTGAAACCTGTGAACTACAATTGTTTATACCACTCCAAACATTTATAATCAACCCGAACTAGAATTGTTATCTATACATGGTAAGTCTATAATCTCCTCATGCTCGGTTGAGGTAATTTAGTCCAGGGTGAGGGTTGTTATTAAATTATATGATTTCTATTATAATATTCTCTCATGACCTAGTTTTTTCTATGGGTAAATTTCATTTAATTCTTTCATTTATTCTATAATTTTATCCCTTATCTCAATCCCAGTGAGATGTATTTTATCTCTATAGAAGGAAATATTGTATTATTATTTTTTTATATTCCTTAAGATTAGTTATACCTTTTTTGTAAATATATTACTTTATAACTTTAATTATACAATTTTAGAAAATTGATATTTTTTAGATATAAATTATATATAATTTAATTATCAAGAAACATTAATTGGTTTATGAATTGGTTATGGAAATTTCATTTGGTTAGTTATCTCCCTTCTTTATTCCATGATTGTTAATTTCAGATTAAATGTTTTTGAATTTTTATTAATTACTTGTGCTAAGATATATATGGGATATAGGTATGATGATGATAAATTAAATATGAATATTAAGGCTAAAAAGATGGGGAAACCTTGTAAATGTAATTATGGAATAATATGAAACCTAAAATTAACACTATTTAATGTTAAATGTGATTTTATATGGTGATTATAGTTTGGGAAGTCACTAGAGTTGTTTAGGTTCTTATATATTTGTATTTGTTGTCTTATGGTAGGTTAAATTGATGTTTATGATTAGTATCCTAGTCTTTTCCATTCCATTTTGTTTAGTTAGTTATGGATAGATTATAATCAGTGAGGGAATGGTGTTGGTCATCCTTTTTGGTAGGTTTATTCCTTGTGAGTTTTAATTTCCTTAGAGAAATTTATTTAACCTTGGGTTGTTTAGTGAGAATCTATAGGTTCCTATAGGCGTGGTGGTTTAGTGTTTCTTTCCTAGATGTTTTTTTTTTGTTTAGGTAAGTGGAGTGAGATTCTATCTTATGAAAGGGATGTGTTGGTGTGGTATTATGAGGGATTAAGTTATATAAGAATGATGGTTTAAAGGTAGGGGTGGGGGATTCCTATTAGTACATGATATGTTATGTGTGAATAGAGAGTTCCATAGTCATAGTTTCATATTAGGTTTCCTTAGAAAAGACAGGTTAATTTTGAAGTATGATTCTTAGTTATCTAAAGGAGTGGTACGATGCTTAAGTTAATCCAAAAAACGTAAATAATTGAATGAATATGGATATGGAATAATTTTATGACATAACTATTGAATACCATACCTAAATAAATAAATAAATTGGTAACTAAAACATAAATTGGAATTTTTTACATATGTTTAAGTATGAAACAAATTGGTTATTCGATGCTGAATTAAGTGAATAAATTGTTAATTTGGTTTGGAGATTTAGTGATAAATGTTATGAGTTATGAATAATTCATTGATTGGGATATCTTAATTTTAAAATTATTAGAGATTTTTAAATGATAAAGCAATGAATTACAATCAAGTAATGGAATATATAATTTCATAACTTCTTTGTTAGTGGTGGTTCTTCCTTATTGTGATATCCATTGATATAGTGATAATTTTTGTTTGATTTGATCATTATGTATGATTAATAAATGTTTCTTACTCCAGTTAAAAAAATATTTATTTATGTATGGACTTATATTTTAATTTATTTTCTAATTTAAATCTATACTTAGTTACATTTTTCTGATGGATTGAACAAGGTACAAGATATGATAGTGGTTTTGATGGGTTGTACTGGGTTTAGAATGTGATGATGACATGGCTTTGATTATAGTGTGGATATTATATATTGATGATAATGAGAGAGCATTGGACCTTTTGGGGGGATGGATCAGGTAGGTATGAATCCTAACCCACATCATAGGTGACTTGATTTGGTGGAGTGATTGACTAATTCCAATAAAATAATAGTGAGCCTTGTTGGAGGTTAGGGTAGGTATTCTTGAAGCATGACCCACATCATATGTGAATTGGTATATTAGTTAGGTGGATTGGTTGTTTTTGAGATATAATACATATCCCATGATTATGATTAGTTTACTGGAATTATTCTTGTTTCTATCTTATCTTCTTAGTTTTTCTCAAACATATCTATCCTGACACATTAATTTCACATGGATCTTGATTTTATTTTGTAATATGATCATACTAATCACTCCTAGGTGATCAACCCTCTATATTTTTTTCAGGTTGTTTTGTAGGATAACTCATGGGATAATGGGAAATTTATTATTTTAGTAGCTATAGTACTTATTAGAAGTTTAATATTTCATTATCTCTAGTTTTATTATGTTTGTTTCATGTGTTTTTATTTGGGATTGGAAAATTTTAACTCTTGATTATTTATATGGATTTTATTTGTGTATTTCTTGTATTTTCCTTAGAATTAAGAGGGTAATACATCCCATATTTATGATAATTACCCTTGGTGATAGTCATCAACCAAAGGTCTACTGAACGTGGGCTTTGGGGATTAATCACATATCTACCACCAACCCATGAGGGATTTTAGTAGGTTTGGGTCATGATAGAGTGGTATTATAGATTTTGGTTAATATATAGGATAAATTTTTAAGTTAGGAATGTGTGAGGATTTTATGGGTTTGGTAGGTAAATAGTGCTAACTAAATCTAGCATGTGATGTAATAAGAGGAGATTAACTAAGACACACAAGTATTTAGGGGGACCTTTGATACCATATAAGGACCTTTTTAGACTACTAAACATGTTTAGGTGGAAAAACATTAATTATAAGGTAGGAAAATTTTAGGAAGGGTGAATGTATAATTCCCATAGTTTTCAATAAAAATTTAGATTTTAAATTGATATTATTTTTATTATGTTCATTTTTGTTAACCTATATTAATATGGTATAACCTTTATACATATGTTTCATCCCATATAATAAATTAATTCATTCTAGATTAAATAATATTTCTAACAAATTCATTACATAATATGATGTTAAATTATTCTTTTCATGAAATACCAGGTTTATTTTTATAAATATAAGTTTAATGAATGTTAATTAGTAAACCTATAAGGGAATATTAGGAATTAAAATGGTTGTTTCCAATTAACACCATTGTATTTTACTTTTTTTTTATAATAAATCATGTCTAAAAGTTCATACATTTTTGTGTATAAATTTCTAGAATCACCTTGATTAAGAATGATTTTGATAATTGTATATTTATTGAGTTAAGGGTTTTAAAATAAAGGTTTTGGATTGAATTAAAGTTGTAAGAAAGGATCATTTTTCATACTGATCATGTTTTTGTTATAATTTCTAGATGCTTAACATGTGATACTTAATAAAATGTTTTAATGCGTACTCATTCCTTGTTGTGATCCAAATGGAATTAATGATTCAAGAATTAAATTAAGAGGTAACATAATGTGCCTACATTGATTGTTGTATACATCATGTCTAAGAGTTTTGAATGTTATACACAATTTTTTATGCAAGAATGGTAAAGTATGTAACATTTTAATAGTTATATATTCCATATTAAGTAGGATGATTTTTAGTTATTTCTACTGATTTAGATTTTTTCTAATTTATTATACTATGTTTTGATTAAGTATGATACATGAAAGAAAGACATGTGGAAATTATTTATATAATTAAAAGCATGCTAAAACGTTAATAAATGGGTTATTATAATTCAATTATTATAATCATGTGGTTATTCTATAATAATTTTTAAATTTTGAAAATATGAGTATGAATAAGAGATGTGCACCTGCCATGAATTTGTTTTTCATATTACATAATGGTCATTGGTATTTATTGATTAAATATCATAATTCCATGTTGATGAAATGTTTTCTTAATGATAGGATCTTATTATTTTGGTGGTATTGTTGATATCCTGGAGAGGATTTAGGATGGAATTATACAAAAGATATGGTTAGTGTAAAAATGAGTTGGTAATGTTGTAGTGGTTGGGATAAAGAGATATTTGGATCGAGATTGAGGTGGTGGTTGGTTGGTTGATTGTGGATCATGTGTTAGTTTTCATTTATTTATTTATTAGGTTCTGTTTTATATTTCAAATTGTGACCAAATTAATTACTAACCATTATTGTTAAATGTCTTAATGAGATATAATAATGGTTTTCACAAGTTCATTGGGTGTTTAATTTCTACTATAATTGAGTTTTTTCCTTATAATCTGAAATATTGATCCATTATTATGATTCAAATTTAAAACCCAATTTTAGGTTGATTATAAATTTTTTATGTCTTTTATGTTTTGATATGATGTATGATATGTGTGTTAACCAGTTTTTATATGTTGAACTGAAGATATGTCACTAAAATGTTATCAAAATGTTGGGTAAGGGAATAAAGAAGTGGAAACATGGGATAAAGCCTTCTTAAAGTTCTAATAGTATAAATTATTGAAGTTCCATGATGGAGAATCTAGTTAGAAGTTTGAGGGATGGTTACAAGAGGTTGTGGTTTCCTTTAAGCTAGTGAGGACTTTAGAATGATTCTGAGTTGCATTGGTATTTGTTTTTCTTTAGAAGGTAGCACAAATATGGTGGAATATAAATCATAGTTACCTAGGTGGGATTCCTTGTATGGAATTTCTTAAGATATTCAAGAATAGTTTTATCTCTTCTATGCATACGGATGTTATAAGTGGTGAGCCATGAGGTATATGGAAGTAGAGAGTGAGGCAGTATTTTAGGGCCCTAGAACGGCTTTGAGCCCGAGGTTTGAGTAGTTTGAGGTGTCATGTGTCAGGTGAGTTAATATATTTTCATTATAATATTATGGAGGTATTAATAGTATGAATAACCTGTGGCTTGTGGTGTTTCTTGGATTAGTAAAGGTATTGTTTTTTTTTGTATGATAGTCATGTTTTAGTGGGAATTTTGATGGTATAGAAAAAGATATGTCTAAGGGTCTAGGAGTGAGTATGTCATGATCCAGTAACCTTATTACTTTCATAATAAATCCATTATTTTAAATCCATGGAAAATTTCAGTCTAAAGTGTTTTCCCTTGCATGTTTTGACCTATTTCTCCTAAAAATGGTTTCAAAATATAAATCAGATTTGTACTTAAATGATTGGATTCTCCCTCTTACTAGAAATATTGAATAGCATTCTAAAATTTTTAAAAATTAAATTTTTTTCAAGAAAATTCAAGTGGTTTAGATGTTACATGTCTTGGTTTAATGGATATTGATGGATTGTTTCCATTATTTATGATGGGTAAGTAGAACAATTATTATGGTGACATACTTATTTAAAAGGTATCTCATGTGGCATTTGTTTTAGTGACATCCTTTTTTCTTTTTGTTCCCAGGTTATTGTTTTCTTAATTCTGAAGGATGGGAATTTTTTATAGATATTTAATGTATGGACCTAGTTTTCTTAACCCATCCTTTGTTTTTTTTGGGTGATTAGAGGTATCTATGGGAATGATGGATGACTACTGTAGGTTTTGAGATTGGATTCCATCTAAAGATTAGTTTTGTGGAATAGGGTTTTGGGTTGCACTTTAGAGTTTTGGTCATGAGGTCTAGCTATGGTGTTTTTTATTTAATTGTGTGATGGTGTTCTCAGAGACCAATTTGGAGTCTCCCCCATTTTTGGAACCATTATGAAATGAATACTTTGATATGTATCATGGTGGTCTAAAGGTTGATTTAGGGAGATATTTCTTTTTATAGTTCCCTATGTCGTGGTCATATTTTTCATAGACTCAGTCTTGGGAGTTTGTTGAGTTTCTACAGGAGGCATTGTGGTGAGGTTCCTTGGGGGGTTGGAACCCTTAGCACTACCAATTGTGGGACTTTCATGCTGTAGTTTACTATATATATCATGCAATTTCACTAGTTTTATATGATATGAGGTTTAATCAGGGAGATTTAGAGGATTTATTTCATGTTTTCTAGAGGATGTTTTGACTCGGAACCATTATAGCATGGATACCCATGTCTCTCCATGGTTTTGGTGAAAAACTAAACTATTGTGTTATATTCCTTACACTTGAACTTTGGTCTTCTAAATTTATAGCCTATATAAATATATAATCCCTCTTGAAAACACTTTATTTCCTATATATTTCTTTAAACTATAGGATACATACAGATCTCTTTAGAGTCTTCTGAGTCCCTTTTCTTGGATTTATCCCCCAGTCCCTATATATTGATTCATGAGTGATATAAGGTGACTTTCTTCCCCTATTTTGAAATATCTCCCAACTTCTATTCTTAATAGTTTTTTGTAGTAACAATTGTACGTGGTTTTGGTGGATTATGGTTAATTGAATGATGATAAATTAGATTATACAAGTTCAATAAACCTTATTTTAGATTCATTAGTTTTTGGATCCAGTTCGCTTGATGTGGAGTTTCACATCCATTTCTCTCAACATGTAATTGATCATCTTTATTGAGTTAGGATATTTTTAGATTTTTTATATCCTCTAAATTTACTTATAATAGATATGATGTGGAATAATCTGATTTTACCTTATTAAACATGGAAACCTTAAATTTTATGCCCCTTGAATCAAATGACTGGAATTACCATCATTTCTTTTTTATTATTAGACCCTATAAAAATGTTTGGAGCTTCCCTCGTTTTTTTAATTAAATAATTCCCATTGAAACCTATTAGAAAAACTATTTATACTACTCCAACCATTGATGATAAACCCACACAATAATTTTCCTTCATACATGGTAACTCTATACTATCTCCTTGGGATTGGTAGAGATAATTTAGTAAGATGGAGGGGTTGTAATTAACTTACTAGTTTTTTATTGTACTCTTCTCTTGGGAACATATTTGGTTTTGGGGAAGGATTCCTTGTATTATTCAATTTATTCTATCATTTTATTCTTTTTTCTTAGGCCTGGTGTGGTGATTTTTATATCAAGGGAAGGGGATTTTGTACCCTTATTTTTTTATATTTCTTGAGATTAGTTTCACCTTCCTTTGTTGTGATCCCTTTTTTTCATTAATTCCTACACTAGTACTATTTTGATATGTTTTCATATTTAAATTTTATGGAATATAATTTAAGAAAGACATGAATTGGTTTATGAACAGGTTATGGAAAGGTGATTAGGTTGGTTAGCCTCCTTATTTATTCCATAATTGATAATTTTAGTTTAAATTATGTTTCATAGTTATTAATGAATTATGATAAGATATATATGGGATATGGGAATGGGGATAAGAAAGTAAATATGAAATTTAAATCTAAAATGATGGGAAAACCATATAATTGTAATTATAGAATAAATAGGAAACTTATAATTAATACTATATAGTGTTAAATGTAATTTTATATGGTGATAATAGTTTGGTATGTATTTGGAGTTGTTTCAGTTCATGTCTCTCGGTAGTTTTTTTCATATGATAGGGTATAGTGTTGGTTATGATTAGTATCCAAGTCCTTTAATTTTCATTTTGGTCATATAGTGAGGAATGTATTATAGATGGTGATGGAATAATGTTTTTCATACTTTTAGGTAGGTTACTACCTACTGAGTTTTACTCTCCTTAGAGTGACTCCTTGAACCTTGGGTTATATAGTGAGAATCTATATATTCCTAGAGAGGTGGTGTTTTATTATTTATTTTATATATTTTGTTTCTGGTTTAGGTAATTATAATGATGTACTATCTTAGTAAAGGGATGTGTTGATGTAGTGTTGTAAGGGATTATGTACTTAAAGTATGTTGGTAATATAAACATGAATTGTGATGTTGGATATATTTTTAAGAATGAAAAGACTTGGATGGTTCGTTTGATTCTTAATTAAGTGAATAAATAGGTAATCCATTTTAATTATTTAATGATGAATTATGAATAATTAAAATATTAGGATATCTTAATTTTGAACTTCCAAGAGATGTTTAGATGATAATGGGATAAATTAAAACCAAATAATGGAATGGGTTAGTATATAACTTCCCTATTTATTTTTTTAATGACTTATTGTGATATATATTGATATAGTGATGATTTTTGTTTATTTTAATCATTATATCATATTACTAAATGTTGTTTTCCCCAAGTTATGAATATTGATTTATGTATGGTATTATATTTAATGTTATTTAATACTTAGAAAATATAATTGGTTACATAATTTTATGGTTTTTATGGTCTCCATGGGGTGTAGGATGTGATGGTGGTTTCAATGGGATGCATGGGGTGAAATATGTGATGATGACATGACTTTGATTACGATGTGGCTGTTTTAATGACCCGAAATTTCACTAGGTATTTTACATGAATAAATATTATGTTAATAGATTTTTCTAAACAAAAAAATTAAATTAAAAATAAACTATAATATGTTAAAATAAAATTTTAACATTATAATATAGTTATTAAATTAATTGGTACAAAATTAAGTAACCATATTACAAAATCTATGAAGGAATGAAATGGAATCGAATAGTGAAACTCTCCATTATAAAGCACATTTATATGAACTTAGGAAGGAGGTTGGTTTTTATAGGTTTTTATATATATCAATATCAAGAAAATCCCAAACAATTATGGTATGAGAAAAATTGTATGTGATAGAAATTCAATGTTGTGGAAATTACCATGATATCTATACTAGAGGAATCACCACACTCAACTGCCACCAAAGTGTACCTTATTCTTAGATCTTATGTGAAGATATTAGGAGGAAATGTAACTATAAATTGGGATGATATAAACATGTAATTATTAATATAATAAGTTATTTATCACATGTATTTTATATATTTTTCATGTTGACTTTTAAAAGAAAAATAAAGTGTATTTTTCTATAAAAAAAAGTTTTCTTTATATTACATATTCAAAAGAAAGATTTATAAATTTTAGAATTTTAATTTTATGAAATTAACTTCATTTAAAATTTAATCATATCAATATAAACTTCAGGTTAATTTTTGTAATTTTCTTAAGTAATTGATTTTTTAGGCAAATAGTGAAAAATGTAGTTTTTACCAACACTATAAATTTTATGACTTTATAAGAAATACCTAGAAGTTTATAAAATATTTTCTTTGATAAAATATGTATTTAATAATTAAAATTATAAACTTTAAAAATACTATGTTGAATTTAGAAAACCTATGATTAACATTATAGGCACTTAAGTAATATTTTCTAATAAAAACTCTTTTTGGTATTTTCTTTTAATTAAACAATATTTTGATAAATTTTGATTTTGGATTTCTTTTAAAGATACGGAAATTTTATTTTTTATAATAAACTATTTTATATCATGAAAATTTGATACATAGATAATTTTACCCTACACATAAATTTTAAGCTTAAAATACACTTTTTTTAAATACGAGTTTTTATACGTTGCATGCATTGATGTTAAAATTAATTTTTATCATACATATAAATTTTAACTAATAAAATTTATTTCATATTTGGAATAAATAGTTATAAATTATTTAATAATTTCAATTTTATTTTTAGGCATTAAAATTAAATTACTTAGGTAAAAATTATTTACCATAATAAAACTAAGAAAGGTATATGTGAAACTTCTAAGGGTAAAGGGCATAATAAAATGTATAAAACATTTGTTAAAATTAATATTTGAGGTATTATAAAACTTATATCATCCCATAATCTATTATTATATATTTTTTATTCTTCTTTACATGTAAAACATGTGCTCTCTTTATATTAAGTTGAAATAATTACAAAAATGTCATTCTCACCACTTATAAAATAGGCCTCTCACCATACCTTCAAGACCTCCCTATAAATTTGGTTTACTATTTAAAATCTACCATTTTAATTCCCCTAGAATCAAATTCCTTTTTCTTGAGCCTCTATTCACAATATATTGTCTTAATACCACCATTTCCAAGGTGCCTTCCAAGGGAAATCTCAATTCCTGAACATGAGTAATTTTCTTTTTCTAACTTCATTTCTTTTCTTTATTACATTCCCAAATATAATTTTATAATTCCTATAAAATTACATAATTATTTTTTTTATAATTAATTTTATTATTATAAGTGAGTAAATATTAAACACCTTTCCCATTTTCTATTAAGAAATACAAAACCATCATTCGTGAGTTGTGTGAACTACCTCCTTCATGAAGCAATGACTTTCATTTTTTTACCAATACATCTCTTCATTAATTATAAGGGTAAAATTGAGGAATAAATGTTAATTATATAATATAATTTTTTTTATAAAGATAAAAATTATAATCCACCTTCTTTCCCATTCATTCTTTGAGAAGTGAAAATGTTAACTGTGCATTGTGCGGACTACCGCTTCCATAAAGTAACATACCTCATCCTTAATCTTGTTTATTTATTGTTTATTAAAACCACTTAAAATATAATTCACTAAATTAAAATTATCTAAATTATATAATTATTCATCTTTAATAATTAAATTATTCCCAAAAGAAACAACTTTCATAATCATAATCATCCATTAATTATGGTATGTTCATGTTTGGGTCGGTTTAACCACTAACTTGAAAAAATGTTATAAAATAATATCATGGATGATTATGATAACTTAAATACTGATAGTGTATGATATAAATAAGTAAATAATGATTTTATTTTGGTTCTAGATTATTAAATATAATATTAAACTCATTAATTAAGATATTAATATACATTCGTTAAAAATAATTAAAATTTTCTCATCATTGATTTCATCCTTAAGGATCATGAAGTTCCTGAATATTTAAGATCACTAAGAGGGTGAGGGGTGAATTAGTGATCCCTTATTATTTTTAAAAATTATTCCTTTTAATTTAACCTCTATAGCTAGTTAAGACCTTGATCCAATCTTCTTGATGTTTCTCATCCTTGTCAGAATATGCAAAATATAAAAGTCATAAGAACACAGTAATATACAAGTTCTGGTCACAATGTGAGTATATTCCTTATTGTATCTGGTTATCCACCCAAGCTATATATTATTTCACTATTAATATAAGTGATTACAATGACATGGTCTCCCACTATGCTTCAATAAAATCATGCCATGGGTTCCAGCATCCCACTGAAGGATCTTTATACTGCCTCACAAGATTATATTAGTCTCCCAATAGTCTTGATATTGTCTCACAAAGCTCAATCCTCACAACCAGATGGTGACTAACTTACACAGTCCTTGAACTAATTATTTCTAAAACAATTATTTAAAACTTAAAATCATCCTCCTTTATGTTTTGATAACACATTGTCCATTCTTCTTATTCAAGTCCACACAATCAAACAATCTTTTAATTATAGTCATTTCTAACCTTTTTTCCTCATGTATATTATTTTGTATATGACATTCAATGAATCCTAACAATGTATCATAAATTAATAATATTTATCATTCATGGAATATCTCAACCTACTATCTTTATTCATAGTGAAACACATAAAGTTTTAATAATCAATGACTTTCTTCAAATGTGTACACTGCTATGTATTCCTTCATGCAAGGGCAAATTTATTCATGGGATTACTCAAGTGATTTTATCATTATCACCTTTTTATAAATAGTATACATCGTGGATTTATCCACTTCACATAAGGACCCACATGATATCTTCTATATTTTTTTCTTTTTTCATGTATTACTATACGTGAATCAGATTATCCTATTTGTGTAAGAAGAGATCTTCACATGATATTAAGCTATTTCATAAACTCAATTCCTTCATGATACTTTGGACCCAAAATATCTCAAACCCTTTATGTAACCAATTAACTCTTACAAGATTATTCCCCTTCATGTGAACAAAGCACATTGGATCTTCACCTTCGTGTGAACAAGGAAACTAGAAGCCTTATACTTCATGTGAATAATTAAGTAGATTATTTGTTTCAAGAGGAATTATTGGTTCTCTCAAAAATATTTTATAGGAATCATCTCTCTAGTGTCTTGAAATTATTTTATTTATAGATAATGATTATTTTATTTTACTTAAAGTTTAATATTAAGTCAAGGATCCTTTAATGCTTGAATATCTCGATGCTCTTAAATATTTTTAAATTTTAAACCCTCTCAAAATATCATAAAGTTTCTTCATCTTGGTGGTGGAGCTCTCCCATTCGCATACTTGGATTTGTTTGATCAGCTTCATATTCATGTGATGCCTTGGTGGACAGATGGTTGGTTAATACAGAATTCTTCATGTGATGGAATCTTTCCATGATAGGATATTCTTGAATATTTTGTTTATCATTTGATTGATTCATGTGATTGATGCTTTTCATTTGACATCTCAGTGTAACAGTTAATATAGATTTATTTCACATTATGATGTATCACATGCTTTGAATAATCACAGGGATTCAAGATTAATATTGTATTCATGGCCTCAGGTCGATCGATCATGTGTCAGTCTTCAGTTGTATCGTGCTCACACATTGATCCCTTTAAGGGATGAAGGATTAAGATGATCGAGGTCATGATATAATAGATTAGATTCATATGATCAAATGGGTATTCTTATATGTATATTTTTTTTATGTGGTGTAATAGTTTATGTGTGCCTCTTGTCCAACATTGATCCTTCTCTTGTTCTAGAATCGTTTAATAATAGACTGCAAATCCAACAACTACCAGATGTGAGTACTAGGGTCTATTCCCAATTCCCTTAGCCACCTACCCATGTCGGTACCCCTATGCTATCATTTTACCCCACACAGTAGTTCAACTACTTCTTTACTCTCTATGTGAATGCTATGCCTACCTTCCTTCCCATAGGAGCTCACCCATGCCTCCAGGGATTTCTAAGTTTGACCTACCTACCACATGGTTCACCCTAGGTACCACATGTGGTTGAGGTGGGTCCTTGGTTGGATATAGTTAGCCAAGTTTTTTTGATAAAGGCCTGCCAAAAAATATTTGAATAATTCTAAGTAAAAATTAATAATACCAATCCTTTCTCAAATATAATTCTCAAAATCAAATTCTTCCATAATTCTCCATGCAATTAATTTATTATTTTATGGTATTTAAATAATTTTATGGAAACTCAAAAGTTATTCGATACATGTTTTCTTTCATGTCATAAAAAATATTTTCATAGCCTTTAAATAAACTCACAATGAAATAATAGAATATTTCAGGGCCTTAATTAAAACAATTATTTACCCATTTAAGATATGTATTCACTTTTTTAAAACATTATGTTATTCAAAACATCATCAGCAAATATTTTAGACATTAATACCAGTTTAACAATCATCAAAATTGTAAATGTTGTTGATTTATGATTTATATAAAGTAAAAACTTCTTTCTTTATCACTTATCTAACTTTAAAAAATCCTCAAAAACCATTATAAGTCTTATTCTTTCCATGATATTCATTAGTCATGAAGAAATTCTTCACTTGAAAATTGAATTTACTCTTCCTGTTACATTAATAAAAATACAATAAATATTATCTTCAACATGATCTACCATTCAATTAATCTCTTAAATCACATCAATTGGATTTTTTAAATGAAAATCCACATACTAAATTTAATGTTATTCTCTCCCTTATTGATAATAAATGAAAATTTGAAAATGATATAAGAAATACTCAATCAACCAATGACTTCTATTCTTTTCAATGACAATATTTTTCTCCCTATTCTTATTAGGTTATCAATGTTCCCACTTGTCATAAATAAATGATTCATTAGTAAGTCAACTCTAAGTCTACATGGACTAACCTGATGTAGATAACCATAATGAGAAACTTAGACACAAAATTTTTTCATAAACAATTCATCATGTGATATCAATTCATATTTATCAATTCAAGAGTTGTAAAAATTGATTTATCACGACACATGAATCATGCACTAATATTCAAAAAACACATAAAAACATTAATTTTTAAGTCATAATACTCCATTCAATTTTTATTTATCATCAACCATCACTCCCCCTTAATTTTTAAAATTATTATAATTATAGAAATGATAGAAATTAGGATTGTAATTCCTCAACTTCTATAATTTTAAGAGTTGTACAAATTTTATTTTCACGTGAAATAATACACTTTTGTAAGAATATTTGTTTATAGACACACTTGTGGGAATCCATACATATTATTTATCATGGTTATTGATTTTTTCAATGGTTTGAATCTCATCGCACTAAATATTGTCACAAAATGCATCCAACTCCCCAAGCACATTACCCCCTTCAATTACATACACTTTAAAAACAATCATATAGTATATAAGGGAATAAAAAAGGGTTACCTTACACTTTAGTGAGTAAAAAAAGGCTAATATTTTCCTATCATTCATGATTCTCATTTATTTCCATTTTCAGTACTAGATAAACTCTTCACTTAAACATTGAATTTAATTTTCTTATTACATTGACAAAAAATAAAATAAAGATCGCATTCAACATGCATCAACTATTCACTTGAGATATTCATATAATAAATAAAAATACCAAAGAATGAAATTATATCTTTATAAATAATTATAAAAAATCAATTCTAGTACCTTGAATGATCTCATAATGAATAAATTTGGGATAAGAATAAATACCAAAAATTAAATCATGAAACTAGTTCAAAATGATCAAGATTACTCAAAAATTATATCAAAATAGATAATAACTAATTAATATACATATAAATAATGATTATAAATGAGGAGTATAAATAGTAATTGTTATGAATAAGTTACTGAAATAATTGATTAAGATGGTTATTTTTTTTATACAAGAGGATAGATCATGTTTTAGGAAATAAAGATAAAAGGTAAGGGTTTTTTATCTATCACTCTTCATTGAGGAATGTGTTGATATTATGCACCAACCTTATTTTGTATGGAATATTAACTAACCTTTAATTATAATATCTTAAATTATTTTTGATCTTATAAACACAACTTACATTTATGCTCTTCCTTTGTTTGGACTTTGATTGATATCTTCCCTAAAATACAAGAGTATTTCATAACTCAATACTCTATTTGAGATATAATGTTTATCCTTGAGATTAATATTTAATTTAAAATGTTATATACTATTTCTATATTGTTAGATCACTTTTATTCAAATCATCCTTATTAATTAATTATTTTGCTTCTTAAAAATTCAACCATGTAAAGAATAATCATCTTTCTCTTAAATGATGGTTTATCATTCATGTAAATTTTTTCCTCTTCCCATAAATGTTCTTATATCATATTTTGAAACCCTATTATGTATCATATCATGTTAATATCATATTTACCTTTAAAAATTTTCAAAATAAAGTTTTATTACCACTTTTATTATGTGTTTTTTCAACCAATGTATTTTTAAAAAAATATCAAAAGTTTTTTCCTTTCATGGTCAAATGTTTTATATTCCAAAACACATTTACTTTAGATAAAATTATATATTTTTAAATGATCTATTTTTGGATATTATTTTTTAAAAAAATTAAATTTTTCATTTAAAGGTTTGGTAAATGACTCTCGAAAGTGACTCGAAATATTGTCTTTTATAACAATTTAAAAATGTTTTCTAAAACTCATTTACAATTTCACTTCCATTTTTATTTTCATTTTCAAAAAGGATTAAAATTATTGGGATTAATGTTTCATTATTTTCCCACTATTTTTAATTATACTTTGGGTGATTGAACTCGTGGTATCAAAAAAATCAATTCCTAAACCCTTTTTATGTAATACAGTTTGAAGCATTATTTTTTGCAAGGGTTTTTTCCATATATGTCAACATCCTTATAAGTTTCTTGAGTTAACTGGTGATATGTTATTTTGTAACCAACCACCTTATTTATTTGGATGGTTTATAATCATGTTTTGTATAATTAATCATGAAACCCATTTCTTTCTTGATTTAATAATGTTTTTGTAAAATTGTGTATGATTTTATATATAGTACACTTATGCATATAAATAATATGATCTGATAGGTGGGCCCAAATTTATATATACCTCTAATATATTGGATAAGGCCTTATATATAATTATATGTTATATATAAGATCAGGTATATGTTATATATAAGATCAGGTAGTTACCTAAATTAAATATGGGGATTTTTCCACTATGTTATTATGGTCTTTAGAGTGAACCTTGACTTATGTTAATGATGCCATCCATCATGTTGTGGTCATAATCTTATTATGTCAAGATCATTTGATATCATTTTATTTATACTATGATTCTTATATTTTTATCCTTGTTTTAGGGGGCATGAATTTTTTATATTATGTTTATATTACTTGTTTACATTCGGATTCCCATATATTTATCTTATGTTGACTTAAGATATTTAATTATTATTGCTTATTCTTACCTTTATTGATCATTTGAGCTTTCCCATTATTATGTTTTCATTTTCCCAGTCAATGAAAAAAATTAATACATGTGGTATTTCTAGAAAACAATATTGTGTAGAAAATTTTTTGGAGATGTTGAAGACTGATTTTGGTTTAACCAGTTCTTAGTATAGTGGGAAAAAATTCCATTGGATAAAAAATACATGGGTTTTTATTAGTTAAAGGTTATCGTTTTTCCTAATTATTCCAAATACATTATAATTTTTTATTCTTGGGTTTTTTCATTAAGGAAGATAATGTTTTAATAATGTAATATTATGTGTGCGATTCATGGGTCTCTATAGTTGTTATCGGAGGCAGTGTCTAGTTATTTTGGGATATTAGGATGATATAACATTCAAAAACCCTAGGAATAATTTTAAGTATAGTATAACATCCTAATTTTTTGTTAAAGTAGATATTACATTGTTCTCTTAGAAATATAACCCCATTTAGAAACTATAAGGGGATGCAAGCTCTAGCATAGATGTACCTAGGGTTAATAATTTTGAAAAGGGTGTGTTGGTTATTAAATCAATCCTTCCTAGTGTATGACAAATAGGCCTAACTGAACACCTATTTTGACGCACCCAAGGGATATTATTTGGATAATAACCATATATTTACAATAAATTATAAATTATTTATTATGTTAAGGAATTAGGATAAGAACTATGAGATATTTTAACTAAAGAAACCTAGATTGAACAATGAGCGATTTGGGTTGAACTGAAATAAAATATTATGGTTTTCAATAGTAAAAAATTATAGGTTTAGTTTTAATGATATATTTTATAATAATTATATTATTATGTTAATTATTAATCACTCATGTAAACCACTTTTGGTTTTAGTAATGGATAAATCCTGAAAGAAATAATAATGGATGCTATAGATAATTTAGTGATTGTCCTAATGAGAAACTTGAGAGGATTGGAGAAGTAATAAGAAATATTATGATTATGACAAACTAGATATCAAAATTTATGATAAAAAATGTGAACATGTTTTAAATCACAAAAAAAAATAGAAAGATGTATTCTCATGGAAGTTCATGTGAAAAAGCTGGTGAAGGAAAGAATGTTCAATTTCCTTCATGTCGAAAATGTGGGAAACAATACCTAGGGGGATGTCTCAAAGAAACTATAATATTATTTATCTATGGTAAATTAGGTAATATAGAAACTAATTATTAAGGAAAAATGAAAATATCCTTATATGCAGTGAAAGGAAAAATAGTTCACCCTAAGGTACCACTAATAGTTCAATGTCTTAAAGGTGGAACTAAGAAATTATAAATGATAATGCCCTAATCCAAGGTCTAACAAAAATGATAGGCATACAAAACTCTCAAGTCTAAGGTAATAAGGTAAATCCTATACAACTAGAACTACTGAAGTAAGTTATGAAAATAGTTTGGTGTAAGGAACAACAATCATCCACTCAAGAACTATGAGTGTTGTATTTGTATCTTATTCAACCCACTTATTTGTACCTAGAATATTTTATAAGGACATAAAATATCCACCTAAATGACTAGATGTTCATTTATTAGTAACAAATTATAAAGTTATGATTATTTTATCCCAAGTATATAAATCCTCCCTGATATATTTTTATAGGAATTTACCTTCGATAAAATAATTTTATCCTTTATTTAGTAAAATTTTAAGTGATATTAGGTAGGGATTGACTCTCTCTACATAGAGACCATGATAATTTACAAGATAGGAAAAAAATATTTAAAATTTAAAATCAACCCATGATCACCTATTGGTACAATGTTGATTATATGCTCCCTATGAAAAAATTACTATGATTATATTAGGGAATTTGGCACAAATTTTTAGGGAAAAACTTAATGTTAGTTATATTCCTATTATAAGGGAAAGGATTAGTTCACTAGTTGAACTAAAGATATAAATAATGAAACATAACTATAAATAAAATTATGTGTTGTTTATATATTTTATATAACCTTATCAATTTTCATTAGTTATTAGTAATTAAAATTGTGAGGACGTGATTTATTTAGGGGGGAATGTAATAACCCAAAATTTCACTAAGAATTTTCCTTAAATAAATATTATGTTAATATATTTTTTTTAAATGAAATATCATACTAAAATGGAATTGTGATATGTTAAAATAAAATTGGATTGTTATAATATAGTCTATAAATTAACAGGTATAAAATGAAGTAACCATATTAAAAATTTATGAAGGAACTAAAGGAATAGAATAGCAGAAGTCTCCCTTATGAAGTATAATTATCTGATCTTAGAAAGGAGGAAGATTCACAAGGATTTACTCTAGATCAATTCCGTGATGAAATATAATAATTATGGAATAAGAAAAATTTTATTCAATAGAAATTCAAGATTGTGTAAATTTCCACAATAACTATATTGGTGGAATCACCACCCTCAACAGCCACCAGAGCATACCTTATGATTATATATTACATAGAGATATTGAGGGGATATGTAACCATAAATTAGGAATATATAAACATATAATTATTAAAATAATAATTTATTTACCATCTTGATTTTACATATTTTACATTTGGACTTTTAAAGAAAAAGAAAGTGTATTTTCCTATATAAATTGTTTTTATTTGTATTTCATGTTTAAAATATAAATTTATAAATTTTATAATTTTAATTTTATTAAATTAAATTAATTTAAAAATTAATCATGTTAATATAACCTTTGGGTTAATTTTTATCATTTTTTAAATAATTTAATTTTTAGGTGAATAGTGAAAAATACAGTTTTTACCAAAACTATGAATTTTATGATTTTATAAAAATAACCTAGGAATATATAAAAAACATTAATTGGTAAAATATTTATTTAATGATTAAAAATATATATTATAAAAATACTATATTGAATTTATAGAACCTGTGATTAATATTTTAGCAACTTGAGTAATATTTTTCAATAAAAACTCTTTTTGATATTTTTTTTTAATTAAATAATATTTTGGTAAAATTTGGTTTTGGATTGATTTTAAAGATGCATAAAATTTATTTTTTCTATAATAAACTAATTTATATCATGAAAATCAAGGTTCATGTATAATTCTACCCTATAAATAAATTTTAAGATTAAAAATACACTTTTTCAAAAAAAAATGGATTTTTACACATTACATGCGCTAATGTTAAAATTAATTTTTATTACATATATAATTTTTATCTAATAAAATATATTTCATATATTGAATTATTTTTTATAAATTATATAATAAGTTTCATTTTATTTTGATTCATTCAATGTAAATTACTTAGGTAAAAATTAATTACCATGGTAAAACCAAAAAAGGTAAAATTAAGAATTCTATGAGTAAAGGAATTAAAACATATTTAAAAATGTTTTAAAATGAATTTTTGGATATATTATTGACCTTATATATTCTCCATATCCATTATTATCCATTTTTTAGTCTTCTTATCTTGTAAAACATGTTCTCTCTTTATATTAAGTTGAAATATTTACCAAAATTCCATTCTCACCACTTATAAAATGGGCCTCTCACCATCCCTTCAAGAATACCATAAAAAATTTGTTTACTATTGAAAATATAAAATTTATAATTTACCTATAATAATATTAATTTTCATTTATCATATGGTCAGAATATATTGTCTTAATACATCCATTTCAAAGGAGTCTTCCAAGGGAAAGCCAAAGTCCTCGATGTGAGTATTTTTTTCCTAATATATTTTATTTTATTTCTTGTTTTAATGAATTTAATTTTACCATTATTATATAAAGAAATCAATATTGTTTTTAAATTGAATTTTTTTATTCTAATTGAATAACTATTAAACACATTTCCCCTTTTCTATTAAGAAATATGAAATTATCATTTGTGCGTTATGCAGACTACTGCCTCCACAAAGTAATGACTTCCATTTTTTTACCACCACCTGTATTCACTAATTATAAGTATAAAATTGGGGGATAAATGTGATTTATATAATATAATTATTATTATGAATATAAAAATCATAATTCATCCTCTTTACATCTCATTTTTTTATAAATGAAAATGTTAACCATGCATTGTGCATATTACGACCTCTATGAAGCAATGTATCTCATTTTTTATCTAGTTTCTATCTTATTTATTAAACCATATTAAAATATGATTCACAATATTAAAATTATATAACTAATATCATTATTATTATATAATAATGAATTTATTCTCAAAATAAACCATTATCATAATCATAATCATTCATTAATTATGGTATGTTCATGTTTGGTTTATTTCAACCACCAACTTGAAAAATGATATAAAATAATATCATGGATGAATATGAAAACTTAATTAATGATAATGTATTATTTAAATAAGTCAATAATTATTTTATTTTAGTTTTGGAGTGATAAATTTAATATTAAACTCGTTAATTGAGATACAAACATCTATTTGTTAAAAGTCACCAAAACATACTCATCGTTGATTTCATATTTAAGGATCATTACCAAAAATCCCATATAATGAAATTATATGTTTAAAAATAATTATCAAAAAATAAATTCATATAAGTTGAATGATATCTTAATGATAAACTTTGGGAGAAGAATGAATACTGACAACATTACCATAAAACTATTCCAAAATGATCATGATTACTCACACCCAATAGTGAAAATATAGAATAACTAATTAATATAAATATAAATAATTATTATAAATGAGGAGTATAAATGGTTTTTTTATATTTAACTAGGGTAACAAATTCTTCCTTCCACTTGGAGGCGATGCACCCTATTTTCTCTTACCCTGCATTCCCACTTTCCAAAGGCATATATATTTCATAACTTTCATCGGTGATGTCTACTCCTTGATTGAAATAGGATAATGGGGTGTTGATTCCTCCTTATATGGATTCTTAATTGGAACTCATTGCCTATTATGGGAATCCCTCAAAGATTAATACATGTTCATGGAACTCATTCCTGAATATTTATCTATGTGTATACCAGTTAATTACACTGCTTCTAACTCAATAAGGAATCAACCTTTAGTCAAGAGAGTAGTCACATTGGTAATATATAGGCATGTCTATAAATTGGGTATAATGGGATCCTTGAAATATTTCTATTTTGGATGGAATATAGTATGATGCATCTTAGGAGTGTAACCCAAGGCATCTCATGTTGATAATTGGATAACTGACATCAGGGGAGTAAGTCTTCCAAGGATTTTTACCTCAGGAATCTTGTGTTTAATGCATAGTGTAGGTATTATGGACCATGGCATAATTTTAACATCTTTAGGAGATATAAATAGGTTTAAGGAGTTGTGGGGATAGGATGGGTGCAATTTTAATTTTTTTTAGGACAAAATGGGTGAAGGTTTAATGTCTTGTAGGGACCGAATAGGCACAGTTTTAAGGTATTTTAGGGAAAAAATGGGTATAGTTTTAATGTCTTGTAGGGACTAAATTGGAACATGTTTAATTTCTTATAGGTATATAATGGGAATATTATTAATGTCATGTAAGTACTGAATGATCATAATTCACCATTTAGGTTGATTTGAAGGTGCATCCCTAGGATGGAAGATGTCACACCTGGATGGATGGATTATAATTCCCTATTGAGGTTGATTTAGGGGTGCGTCCCTAGTAGGGAAGATGTCACACCTGGGTTTATGGGTCATAATGACCTATTGAGGTGTATTTGAGATTTGTGTCCCTATTATAGAATATTTCACACCTGAATTGATGGATTAGAAAGACCTATTTAGTTAAATCCAGAGGTTCATCCTTATGAGGGATGATTTAACACCTAGATTGATGGATCAGAACACCCTATTATGTCTGATATGGAGGTATGACCCTTGGAGGGAATATTTCACACCTAGAATGATAGATCATAATACCCTATTGAGGAGGATCTGAGAGGTGAATCCCTAGGAGGGAAGATGTCACACTAGAATGGATGGATCAGAATTCCCCATGGTGGCAGATCTAACAGGTGAATCTCTATAAGGGAATATGTCACACCTAATTATACCATTTTTAGGATTAAACCTTAGGGATGTGTTTTACATTCCCTATTTAGAGACATGGATCAAACCCTAAGTAGTTTGACATCATAGTTTAAGGTCATGTGATTGGACTAATCCATAAAGTTTAACATCATGTTGTAAGGAAGATCATGGCATAAAAGGAGAATCAATGAGGGATGGTGTGGGGATTACACGTGGAATATTCCTATCACAATAGGATCACTCTTTGGGTAATGATGTAGGGCTTACATGTGTAATATGCCCAAGAAAGATGTTCATCCCATTATATGGAAGGATATTTCATCCCATGTGATTAATTCATGGGTTATCCTATGTTTATTATATAGGGTAGGAAGTGTATAGTCATCCTATGTTAATCATACATGGTGAATCTTATGTTTAGAACACAGGGTAAGGATACAGTTTAATATATTATGTTGAGGACATTTTCATGCAGTTTAACACCATACGACTAGGACATAGATCTAGGAAGTTTTACATCTTAAAGCTCGGACATGGTAGGACTTACTTTCCAAGAGGGGTTATATCAAGGAAAGAGGAAGACCCAGCACAAGGATCATCAACCAATACAATTACATAGTTTCCCTTGAAGATTCCACCCTTAGGGATTATGTGACCACCGATCATCAGCCTAAAGGTAGGACATTGTGTTGGTACTTTTGTGGAGGAGTGGAAATTAGGAGGCCCAACATTAAGGTTCCTATGATTAGGAGCAATGGGAATTAGGGTACCTATGATTGGGAGAAGAAGGTAAGGTAATGGATGCATTGAAGTAACATGGAATGTTAGGTAGGGGACTAGGAAGTTGTTGTGCACAACTTTGTTGTTTTTTACCCAAAAGTTGCACGATTAGGGGGATCTTGAATAAGGGAAACTTATGGATTAAAGTATCATAGTTTCACACATGATTTGAAGTTGCATTCAGATCAGGGATATATGAATGTGGACTCTCTTTACATGAACCTGAACATCCTTAAGAGGAGTTAAGTGAGGATTTTTTTCACCATAGACCATGTAATGTTTGGTCCCACATGAGGTATTTCATTCAAATGATCTTCCTTTGTGATTTTATTATCCCTAGTGTTGTACGCTGTTGCAGAAGAGAGGGAGTTATGCATAGTTTATCATCGCTTCATATTCTAGAGAGGTTTCATCCAAGGGTTTGGGTGAGCTTCAATTTATAGAGAAAATACTCATCTATTATCACACAAATCCTTATGCATGGATCTGAGTTTCACACTTCTTCATCCTTTGTCTCAAGGGCTTGGTCACACAATAATTATTATTTGATATTTTCCTTGGTTCATGAAATTATGGTTAATTGATGGGTTGTACGCAACACTTCAATATTGCACACAACACTTCAATCTTATGTGCATGAGAATTGAGCATGCTATCAGCCTTGGGAGTATCTACAGAACTATACATCACCTTTTCCATGCAAGTTTGTTGCGTACAAAATTTTGTCTTTGCACACTCTTATTGGATCTTACATGTAACCTACTCATCCACCCTGTAATAATATTTTAGGGTGGATTTCATTCTTGGTTCACTCAAAACTCTCCATTTGAGGTCTGAGGTGAGATTTTGGTGCCAACCACCCCTCAGAATCTAAGCTAACAGGGGACTGGAAGGTCAGGTTCTGAGGGAAACATTGATGATATTGGATCATTCCTATGTGGGTGCACAACTCTTTCCTCTGGTCTCACAACTCTATTGTGTACTACATGAAACTTAGTGATCAAGACCTATAAATAAGAGGGTGGTCCCCCTTTTACAATACTAGACTTATAATGTAATAATACCTTTCTCTCATGCATGGTACTCAACATTTTCATGAAAACCCAATCCTTAGTAATGTATTTAGTGAAAATACTTCATTATCACAACTACTTTTGTGACCAAGGGTCCTTTTAGGATGAACTCTTCTATATTTTCATGCCAAATCAGCCTTTATGTTCCAAAAAACATGAATTTGTGTGTTCTTTTTTTATAATGTTCATAATATTCCAAAATGGCCAACCAATTGAACTAGCATGGGATCAACGTTGTTGTTACCACTACCTAGAGGGGAAAAATGGTAGGAAACACAAATATCTCTTGAGAAATGAGGTTCATTTCCAAAAACCAAACACTTTTGGGAATAATGAATGATTCACATAGGAACTATCCATTGAAAAAACACCTTCCATTATATAATTTATGGATGATGGATGAGGTGGGATTCATAGGCATTCAATTAAATATGTCGCACTCTTGGTTCAAAAGTGAGGACAAGCTCAACCATGGGAAAACCACCATTCTAGGTCATCCGGCTTGGGAGCATAGGGACATTACTCTCTACATGCTAATTAGACTGGTGAGAATAGTCATGGGGGGAAACTAGAGGGTGAAGAATTTTTGACTCACTATACCATCATTTTCTATAGAAATATCCAAGAAAATAGTAAGGGATTTCATAAAGACTGGGATCTTCAGGATAGAGGAAATTTCACAAATAATGGGCCTAGGAATATTGTTCACGCTTCACTTTTTTGGATTATAGGGCTGATCTATGTCATATTGGTTTTTATAAGGCTGTGTGGATTTCCCAATTACACTCATACCATCAACAAGAGCTATTTTCTGAACTCCTCGTCCATTGGTTTCTAGACACCAACACTTTAACCTTTCACCATGGTGAAGTGGGAATCAGCCTGTGGGATGTGCACTGAATCAATGGAATCACACTGAATGGGTTCCAATATGATGAGTTTCATATGGTGTTAAGCACCTGGAGAGACAGGAAACAAACTCTCCACCCAGTGCAACACCTTCTGGAGGCATTGAAGGTAAATATGGATCATGCTCCCCCCTTACATAAGGACATCACATTCAAGACAATGATAGGAATGTTCTTGAAGAAGGATCTAGCTATGAATATGTTGGAGTCGCCAAAATAGTTCATGGTGGTGCCCCAAATTAGGTGTTCGAGATTATAATGGATGGTCTAAGAGGAGGAGATGTATGAGAATTGGGGTTATAGCATGGTGGAATATGGGAAGTTGTTAGTCCACTACACTTCATTCCTTACTACCTTCTTCATAAACTATCTGCTTCTATCCAGATATACTCACATGGGACTGTGCCCAGGGATGTTGGTGATGGAAGCGATCATGGCGACCAGCAACAGGGTGAATATAGGGGTACTAGTGCTAGCCTGGCTCTATAGTCTTCTTGGGAATGTGGTAAGGGGAGACATGCCTAGGAGTATTTCTGGTCCATTTCAGTTTTTTCAGGACTAGATTGTTGTGAAATTCAAAGGATATGAGTTTTTTAATTCTATTTGTGCATCTGATGATGGTTTTAGTCATCACTGGTCAACATCACCAGGGTTCTCCCAATGGCACTCAATGAGACCGGGGTCACAATTATCATCAAAAACCATAAAAACTTCAACTTCCACCCCTTCTTAACCCCATTTTTCATGATGGTGGACAAAATTCAAGATACATTAGAGAAAAGGGAGTACCTATAGTCCTTATGAGGTGGATTGTTGGTGGATATAATCTATAGAAACACCTATTGTGATCCATACACTCTATCTTGGTTTTCCTGGTAGTTTATATGCATCCAATAGCCGAAAAAGAGAGTCTAAATAGGGGTTTTTGAAGATATGTATCCCTATATCCTTCATCATCTATGGTGTATGTTCATTAGTGAAGGCTTAGGGGAGACCATCATACTACCACCGACCAACATCAATGTTGGCCTGTCTCAGGATTACACCAACAACTGGGTGGCGGCGTACCCAAGTGTAATCTTATGTCAATGCATAAGGGTGATCGCACTGGCAAGAGAGGTGCTAGAGAATCAAGGAGGTGGGTGGGATCCTCTTTGGGGGTGATCCAAGCATTAGGGGTATCTCAATATGGAGTTGCAGTGGGGGCATCACAAGATGTTATTTCATCCCCATATCCTAAAAGGGAGGGTCCTTATAAGTGATCATGAGATAAAGAAGGGGTTCTCAGTCTAGAAGTAGTAGGGATAGGGAGTATCCTAGAAACAAACTTCAATACCTCCTAGATCCAACTGATGATGCTTATTTCCTTATGCTTCTAGCATCCTGGGTAATGTTGAGTATGAATATTATGGGGAAGAAGCTATGGAGAATGTTGACTCCGGACATGATTGAACTACCAGATGTGGGGAATTCCAGGATCAATTCCAAGGTGACCTTATAAAGAAGTTTTTAATACCTATAGGTTATGTATTCCTTCTCATTCCAATGAGGGGATCCTAATATTCCCCCAATCCCAATGCAAGAAATGTTTGAAGGTAATCAAAAACATAAGGAGACACCATCGGAGGAATCGGCTGAGAAGGTATCTAATGATTACTCATAAGGATACAATAATCGAGAATCTTAGGGTATATAAAATGAGAAATAGATTCCCTAGAAAATTAGTGAGATAACTCCTTTATAAGATTTTTACTTGATTGACTTCCTCAAGGTAAGCTTGTTAACTTTTATCTTATAGTCCTTTCCATATTTTGTAGGGAAGCTTTAAATGAAATTTTTCTTATACAAGAGAAATCCAAAATTGTGAAACGGTCCTTGCTGGAGGGGGTAAGGGTGATCCACTAGGTGCTGGATAGCACATTCTAGAACTTGTTCTTGAGGTTTCCACAACTGGTGGGCCCATTAAGGAGGCTGAAGTGGCAGTTTCAAAGCCTCTAGTCCTCTTGGTCATCTATAGTGGACCACACCTTGGCATCCCAATAGCAGCATCTACTTCCAGTGAAGTAGGTCACCTGGGGTGGCTCATTATTAATATCCCTTGCCTCAAGGTAATAATGAATCTAAATCCACCCAGTTCTATTAAAACTTTCACAAAGCTTTTTCATCAACGTGCTTGTTTATTCTCATACATCTCCTTCTTAACCAATGTAGGGGAATCTGGTGTGAGTTATTGAACTGCCAACTAGAATCAAGGGGTATCCTATAGTAGATATCCCTATACAATTTATAGGCCCAATCCTCAACCAAGTGCTCTGCATCTGTAAGTATCTCACATCTACAAGAGTCGTGTTTTCCCAACTTTTTATTATTGATAAAACTAACTATCATTATCTTATTTCAAGAATAGATCAAGCGGGTGCACTCCCACTAGGTGGCTATAAAATTTAGGGAACCTAACCTAATGGATTTTCCAGATCCTGTGGGTCTAACCATCTAATCTTATCTGAACTTAGTCCTGGGGGAATAGTCTGCTGCAGTAATGGGTGATGCCATTGGATGGGAGAAGACTGAGGAAGGTGGAGGTGATGCTACCAAGGAAGGGTTGGATGAAGATGACCTACCACTTGAAATGGAACCTATACCAATCGAGAGGATCCCAAAATAGGACCATGTCGATACTATTCATGCTGGTTTCCATAAATATGAGCCTATTCCACCTAATGATTTTGGTTTTGATATTTTTGAAGAGAACCACATTATCTAATGCAGGGCATGGAGGATCATGCAGTGTTTCATCACCCTGACCCTGGATCCATACCTGGTGAGCTAGATGGGGTCCCTTGACCACTATTTGTGGAACCTAGGCACTAGAGGGGTGGATTCTCATACTCTCCATGTGTTGGTCTGCAACTACCTTGTTGGCTGGGTGTGTGAAGAGATCCATCATCTAGACATCACCTACCACTATGAGAGATTTTATAGCACCTAGAATCTACAAGAAGACAATAAATAAATTTAATGTCTATAGGAGTAGTTGAATGAGAATTCATCCTTCCTCAATGCCCAATCATAGGTCATCTTCAATTTTAAGGCTCAGCTAGTAGCAGTTGAAGATCAATAAAGGGATGTGGTATCTCAAATAAATGAGTATCGGGTGAAGTAAGACCGGGTATGGATCCATGCTAATGATCTCCATCCAATGGTTGAGAAAGAGGAAGTATATCTCAGGAGGCTATAATAGGTCTTTGAATCTATGCGCTAGAGGATGACTAGGATGGAGCACTCAATTGTCGGGGTGGATCCATAAGGTCATTTTTTCCAAGACTTAAGATAGTCTCTAGTATGTGGCTAAACCTTCCCAACTGCCAGAGTTTATTTATTGTTAAACTTCATACATGCATGGACATGTTTTTTTCATCATATTTTATTATCATACTAGAATCATACTTGTGAGGCAACCAACGAACAATCCCTAAGCTCACATGATCCATGCCCAGTGTGAGGAACAAGGTGAGACCATGTGATTACACATTTATATAAGAGTTTCAAACAATAATCACTCAGGGTATATAGTTATTGAATGACCACCAAGAGTGTTCGGAACGAAAGGTCTTGTGGCTAGAGAATGGGGCTCTATGATCCGCTGACTTTCTTTTCCAACTAGCTCTAGTTTATGAATGGGGTAATTTCAGGGGCATTGAATTATACCCAGATAAAGGGAAATGGAGAGCATGAATCAGTATGCCCAGTATCTAGAACACAATGGGGATGGCGTGATGATGGAGGATAACTGCAGACTGTGTTATAAACATAGAATCCACTGTCATTTTACTGAGTATAGGGATAAATAAATTGAGGTTCAATTGTTGACCATGTTTGAAACATAGGACTAATCTTAAAATTCCATCCAAAGTCTTCCATGGAATGTGCCCAAGATAGTAGGTGAGCCATTGTGGCTAGGCACCATTGTCGTTATTGGGGCCCGTTTAGACATGGAGGAGGATGGGGATCCAAATAAAGGGACATGTGAAGCATGGATATTAAGTGATGGAATGTTTGAATGTAATCCAACACTCCCAGAATTGTGCCACCATAGCTTTGAGCACATTGGGTAGGCGTGTTGATCTGAAAAAAAGGTCAAACTCATCTTCCAGGGGGAACATCGTCTCAAATGTAAATCAAAGATCCAAGAACATGAACAATGCAGTAGGTAATCGACACTGAAGGAAAGGTACTTTTAGGAAAGTTACTAATACTCCTTTTAGTTTTACTTCATGCAATGGGAATGATAGACACACAGTTTAACATTATACAATGAGGATGTTGGATGCGTAGCTTAACATCATATGGTGAGGACAAAGTATCACACAGTTTAGCATCGTGTGACTTGGATGTGTGAATTGACATGAATAATACATGTCCAATCATAATGGTGGAGGGTGTGGGAGGGTATCACAATGAAGGAACTCCCTAAAGGGTCTTATAAGGAAATGGGATCTTAGAAGACCATGCACCAAAAGAATGAATCTTGGGTGGTTCGCACATGATTTAAGGTCATGATTCTTGGGCAAAAAGGGGGTGGATAGTTTAAAGTCATAATTTTTTGACCATTGGTATGTCTCAAAGGGATATGTGTGGCATGAAGGAGAGGTAACCTAATGTGAATGAGAAGCCTAGAAGTCCCTACCACACATAATATCTTGGAGACACCTTGTACATAGTTTAAGGTTATGATGCTTGGACCATGACTCTTAGATTAGGTTTTTAGATTTTGGACTGATGGCTGAGAATCCAAAAAGGGTATTTTTGGCACGATAGAGTAAAAACCCAATGTGAATTGAGGTCTAAGTAAGACCTCATTCCTCACAACATATTCCTAGGGGGAACCCACACATAGTTTAAATTCATGATGTTTGGACTTGGACTCCTGGTTTAAGGTCATAGAGTTTGGACCGTGGAAAATAGTTTGAGGTCATAATGCTTGGACTGAAGTTGTGTGTCTTGAAGGGACATGGGTTACATTGAAGGAAGGTAACCTGACATGAATAGAGGGGCCTATGTGGCCACCTGATACCGCACAAAATGTCACCAAGAAAAATTGCACATAGTTTAAGGTTGTAGTGCTTAGACCATGGGGTTGATAATCCTAAATTGATATATATAGTGTGGTGGAGTGACAAACCAAACATAAATTGACTTAAAAATAGTCCCACCGCCAAAAATAACATTCATAGGATGATTTTCACATTGTTTAAAGTCGTGATTCATATACTTGGACTCCTGGTTTAATGTCATATATTTCATACCATGGGGAACTCGCACACCTCATCCTTGTTTGAAGAAAACACCCTCCTAACTCTTAATCCTACATAATCCACACTTGATGTGAGAAACAAGGATTGGTATGGAGTTCCCATTATTTACAGGGGAGAAAAAAATGAGGGTATGAAGTGGTGAAAAATTCCCACAAGGGTGGTTGGGACTTTCAAGACTAAGATAGAGAAAGAGGTGACTAAACAACAGATGGGTAACAACTATTGACCATGTTTGAAACACAGGATCTATACTGATGTTGATTAAAATGGTTTGACTAAATTCAGGATCAACTATTGACTAATTTCGAAACATGGGATCTGTTGTTTTCTACTGAATATCCTTTAAGGTGTGGGCTTAGGACAATAGGTAAGCCAGATCGGTATGAGACAATTCCATTAGGGGGCCTATTCAAATTGGGGGAATTATGGTTATCCAAATCGGAAAAAGTGTGAAGTGAAGACATGAAATTGGGGATTTTTATATAGGTAAAATTCAGTGCCCTAGGATCTATTTCGTCATACAATCAAACGCATCGAACATATAGGTAGGTGATAATTGATCCTGGACCAAATGGGAAAGGCCCTGAGGTGAGTTAATGATAGGACTAGGCTATATATGATATATTCAGGCATCACTATGTATCCTATAAGGATATAAATCAATCCACACATAGTTATGAGGCGTGGTATGGTAGGAGACTGATGTGGGTAGGGTGACATCCTTTATGGAAAGGATATTAGATCATATAATGTTATGGGGCATCCTTGTTTTATATGAGGTGTGTAGTTTATCTCATACTAATCACATGAGGCACCCCGATTGTATACGGGGTATTTCATAACATCCCATACTCATCGTAAGATGCATCCTAGTTTTAGATGAGGAGAAGTTTTTTATTAGCATCCCATACTTATTGTATGAGGCATCCCAATTTCATATAGGGTAAGACTTCAGTTTAATGTTGTGCACTAAGTACGTTTGGATTGGCATATTAAATTCATACAACTCATAATAGGGATGCTACTATTTTAAAGTCATAGATATAAGACTATAGTTGAAGTTGTTAGTTTAAGGTCACATAGCTTTGACCAGGGATCATGGGTGTCTTAAAAAGGTTTTTTTGACATGAAAGAGTAATATCTCAACATGAAAGGAGGGTTGAAGGGACCCTCTTCCACATACAATACTTAATGAAACATTCCTCAGGTCAATGTCATGACATTAGGGAAGGAAAGGACCTATAATTATGTGATGAATGGGATTGGTTATAAGATGAGATATTTGTGTTTCACTATGTATCCCATGAGGATTAGAATCAATCCACACGTAGTTGTGGAATATGTCATGGTGGGAGACTAATTCCAAAAAAAGGGAGACCCTGTCGAATGAAGATATTGAATCTTCTCATGCTTGGATATGAGGTATCTCATATCTATATGGGTTAAGGATACAGTTTAACATCATGTGATGAGAACGTTCGTATTTTTATCTCATATTTTTCATATGGGGAATCCTAGTTTGATATAGGGTAAAATCATCTCTCATTAAGAGGTATCCCGATTCTATATGGTGTAAGGTGATAGTTTAATTATGTGTGTTGATGACATTGGTGGGTATTGTGCATCAATAATCCCATTATTTTCTTCCTAATATCAAGCTATAAGTGAATCTCATCCCACTAATGGTTCAAGGTAAATGAATGGGGTTTATACCTAAAAATCATGCCCATAGGAGCGTTTTGGGGTAATATCACCATAGGTAACTGATGGTTCCATGTTGAATTTATGGTTGGGCCTATATATAGGAGGTCCATGCATTATAATGTATTCCACAAGGATGGTAATCAAGCCACACATAGTTCTGGGAAGATGGTGATGGCATAGGCTTGCTAAAAAACTGGGGATGAGGAAAACCATGAGAATGAGGCATGAATACACACATTTTAAGGGTCACAATGATTGGACTAAGGATACTAGTTTGAAGTCATAGATCTTGGACCTATTTAAAATATTTTATCGTCATAATGTTTAGGCATTAGGGAGGGTGATCTAATGATGTTCATGGGGTGAAAAATAGTTAAAACCTAACATTAATGGAGCCAAGGAGGCCCCACACTACATGAAGTAGTCCTAAATCTGGTTGCACCTGGTTTAAGGTCGTATAACCTAGACCAGGGTGAATAGTTTAAATTCATAATTCTTAGACTATGGAAAATAGTTTAAGTCCTGGTTATTGGATTATTGAAGTTTCTTTTAGGGTATTCGCGTATAATGAATCAGGTATAACCCAACATGAAAGGAGGGAATGCAAGCTTGTGTACCACAAAAGTACTAGAAAAATAAATGGTACATAGTTTAAGGTTGTAATTCTTAGACTATGGAGAAGGTGGTAAATAGTTTACATTCATGATGCATGGACTAGGAAAATGTTAGTCTCAAGGGTATCTATGTGTCACAGAATAGGTAATACCTAAAATGAAAGGATCCAAGGAGGCTCGCATACCAAAACCAGTGGGAGGAAATCCTCTATAGATAGCTAATTGAATAATAACATGGTTGTTGTGGGGAATCACATGCTTATGAAATAGGATTAGGCTCTATTTTAACATCATGTGCTTAGGAAGTTTGTTTTTTTGTATTGTGTCATATGAGGCATCCCGACTTTAGACATCATAATATTTTTGACCATCTCACACTTATCTAGTGAGGCATACCAATTTTATATTGGGTAAAATAATCTATCATTGAGAGGAATACTAGTTTTATATGAGTTAAGATCACGGTTTAACATCATGTGTTGAGGGTGCCAGGCTTTGTAGTTTAAATTCTTACAAATTGGACTATAGGGGATGCAAATAGTTTATGGTCATAATTATTGGACCGATTGGAAACTATTTAAGTTTTTACTCCCTAGACCATGGAAAATATTTTAAGGTCATGTTACATGGACCATGGTTACTAAAATTTTAATTTTTTCAATCTCATACCACAGCTTATAGTTTAAGGTTGTAAATATTGGACTAAGATTTTATTCATCTTGACCACATTGATACACATCCTACCAAGACTCCTAAGACTACATGATTCATGCTCTATGTGGGAAATAAGGAGTGGTGAAGGGATTTTCCTAACACATGGAAGAACATGTGAGGGTTAGGGATATATTAGGTTGATAAAGTCCCAATGACATTGACCTTCTTACTCAATGCACATGGATGCACTGAGGGGTAACACAAAGGGTGTTGGAACTCCACCAAAACAAAAGGAGGTGTAAATTATGTAAATTGAGACTTCAGAAAGGTGGACCATGAAAGGAGGGTGACTATAGGGTAGGGAAAAACTTTTAATTGTGTTCAAAATATAGGTTCCACAACCACATCAATCATAAATGGGAAAATAAAATAATGAATCAACCATTGACCATGTTCGAATTATGGGAACTTTCATTTTCCACAATAGATACATCAAGCCATGTGCCCAATATAGGATGTGAGCCATTTTGTCTAGGAACCATCACATTTAGGGGGCCTATTAATATTTTAAGGATGATGAGGATCCAAATTGAAGAAGAATCCAAGTGTAGAGGTTAATTTGGGAAATGTTCTTGTAGAACTCAACACTCTGGGTCCTACACCATAGTGAATTTGAGATCATTGGTGGGATGTATCAGAAAGAGGGATTTGAACCTATTCTCATGGATGGAGTTCCTAGGACAGGATAAGGATCGGGATGGACCCGAGTTATAGGACCCGGGTGTCTCTATGTATCCCATAAAATAAGGAATCAATCCATACATAGTTCTTAAATGTAAGATGGCAGTAGACAGGTGCAATGTAGAGAACTCTCACATGTCAGGGCTCATGGATTCACACAGTTTTACATAATGCGATGAGTATGTTGGTATTTTTAGTTTAAATTTGTACAATGAAATATATAGTATTTTTTTCCAGTTTAAGGTCATAGTGCTTAAATCGTAGGGTTTCAGTTAGTTTAAGGTCATAAATATTGGATGCTTGAAAATGGTTTTATGTTATATTTCATAGACCACGACTATTAGTTTAGGATCATAGAATTTGAATCATTGGATCCTTACATAAAGTGATACTTATGAAACTTTTCATTATTGGGAGGTGTGATATTCTCTCCTTTCATGGTGGTCAAAGAGTATACTCTATTTGAATAGACCTTATGAATGATATAAGGTCCTTCCTAAATGGGATACAACTTTGGTGGATTTTTTGGGTATCATCAACATTATGAGATCCAATACCATGTCACCCTAGAGGAAGGAGTGAAGTTGAGCCTTCTTGGTGAACACTATCATTATCTGGTTATGTTACCACTCTAGATTGTGAAAGTCCTGGATCATGTTCTATTCCAGTGATTCCAACTCAGCTAGAGGAACTTATGTTATCTTGTCTGGAATATTTTGGTATCATACAGTGGTTCAGAGTGACGAAAACTAAAACTATATGGGAAATAATTCTTTTTTACCATACAATAAGGAATATGGGGTCACTTGGGTAGAATTTTGAACCATTTTTTGATAATCCCAAAGGGCATTGGGGAGCTTGTCCATTCAGTTTTTCTTATTCTGGCCCATCATTTTCTACAAGATATTATAGGGGGGATTTTTGAATGCCTCAATCTGTTCATTCTCATACACATTGTAGTAAGAAGTATGGTTGGACTAAATTTTGTACTTGTCATACAATTTCTTCATCTCATGATCATGGAAGTTGTTGTTTTTTTCTATGAGAATAGCATGAGGAACTCCAAATCGGTGGATGATGTGGGAGCTCATGAAAACAATCACGGACTGAACTATGAAAACCCTTATATTTATTTCATGTTAATTAATAATTTATTACATAATAATACACATAATACAACTCAGAATATCAATAATTATAATGTATTTAGCAATTAAGTACATTACATAACAACTTAAAATAGGGGTAAATCTACATTATTGAAAACTTCTTTAACATACTCATAATATTCCTTCATTATTAAAACTACATGGGATAACATGGGGACATACATAAGAAAGGGGTGAGATATAAATCTCAATAAGGGAATAAGAAAATAATAACATAAATAAGTTATTTCATGTAAGTAAATAGTAAAATCAATGGTACATAAAAGGGGTGAGAAACATAAACATGAACAATGAGGCATGATATAGAATGATAACATAAAAGAAACATGGGAATGTGGAATAAAATTTAAACATGAAATCATAATCATAAGATAAGGTTAAAAACCAAGACAACATAACATAATGTTCTTATAATAACCTCCCATGAACAATACATGTCATCTCATGAAACTAAAACATCACCCAATGCGTTGGAGATCTATTTAGGAATTCCCATCATAATCTAATCATGTACATGCATAAGTGTGCCACATAGATCATATACATAAGAATATATTTTATTACATTTAATCTCATGATAATGGATTGTGGATTATAAACATGTAATTACCCAATAAAATAAGTATAATTTCATTAATTTTAACACCCTTTGTGGTAAATGGGTATAGGAATTAACTAGATAATTTTTTGGCATGAAAAATTATATGAAAATTTCTATAGCATAACGGGTGTACATAATGGTTCATGAGAGGGATTAATAATAGTGAAAGGGGTATCTCATCACATGGACATAAAAAGGGAAGTAAGAGGGATATAGAAAAACATACCCAAACAAGAAAAATTTGAAATTAAGAGGCACAATATAAAATAAGTGCTTGAATAAAAAAGAAGAGTGGGATATCCCTTACATTGAAAGAGTGATTCCAAAAGCATGGGAGAATCATATTGAGAGCTTGAGGTAACTTATAAGGACTCTAGAGAGGTTAGATCAGATTAAGGATGTGATCTACAGTTTTTTAGTGAAGAATAATGGGATCTTTTATGGGTTTATATAGGAAAAGAGAGGGGAGTTCTTTATTATTTCTCAAACTTAGGTTTTGGACTCTATACAATAAAATAATCAAAAATACAAACAATATAATGGTTTTTTACCATTATTTCTAAAAAAGATAGTTTTTTTCATTATTTTATATTTATAAGGTCCAAAATCATTAAAATATTACCCTTGGTGATGTAGAAGTGATTCATGTTTACAAAGAAATGATTTTAAAACCTTAAAATATAATATAGGTATTAAAGGATTCATAAAGTCCTTATGAAATTGATCAAATAACCTCAAAAAATCATTATTTTAAAGGGGAAACATATATTTGGTCGTGGAAACCTTATATGGTATATATTACATCACTTTTGGGTCATTATGATGTCATAATACACACCATATACTTATACTGTATTTAATTTTTACCTAAAAATTCAAATGTCTCATAAAATTATAAAAAAACAGCATTGGATAATTTTGATATGATAATTAAAAAAATGATATTTATTTTATCAAAATAATTATATAAATATGATAAATTAAGATTTAAAATTAAAATCCCCATTTATTGAAAAATACTGGTTTTTGAAAATAATAGTCTTCTGACCCTTAAAAATTTAGATTTTCACTTTGTAAAATTATATTATCATTTATATTTAATATATACTATTTAATAATACTATTTTATTAAAATTTAATTTATTTAAAAAATTATTTAATTGATCAAAAAATAGTTTCTTTATTAGAACTATATTTTACCCGAAAATACAATTTATGTTTTAACTATCAAAAACTTAATTTATATCAAAATCATTATTTAATTATTTATAAAGTAACAAAAATAAATATATTAATTGATATATTGAAATAAATATATATATATATTAATACTATTATTTTTACCTTGTTCTTAGAGCTTGTTAAATTATTTTTACCAATAATTTACCTATTTTTTTCCTTTTACCATTATAATAAATATTTATTACAGTTACTATTCATGTTTTCAAAAAATTATGTTAACCTTATTGAATAATATTAATTATTATGATTAAAAATATGGAATCTATTTTATCAAAATCAATTCAAATATTTGGAAGAATTTAATCTAAAATAAAACCCACAAGCATGATGGAAAGCAGTTTTCTGAAAAATGTATTTTTCAAGGAAAAGATGATTTTACTTTAATTATATAAACTGTAATCATCATTATATGAATTTCAATTCATAAATATATATGAATAATATAAAAAAATTAATTTATATCGTTTCTCATTATGGTTTATTTTAATTCATTATAATGGAGAAACATTATGCATTTTAAAACAGTTTTCAAAAAAAATGTTTTTTTAAGCCTAAAAATAAACTTATACTAAAATCTGGTGTAAAGATGATTTAAATATAATTAATTGAATTAAATGTAAATAAATAATTATTATTTTTCCTTGAATTAAAATTAAAATAATATCAATAATTTTATATTATTACATTATCAAAATAAATTAAAAATTTACTTAAAATAGTATTTTTCACTATTCACTAAAAAATCTATATTTTCTAAAAAATACCAAAATTTAGTCCTAAGTTAATTTTTATATTATTATATAAAAAATGGGTTAATTTTATAAAATAAATTTTCTATAAAATAATTATAATATTTTTTTCACAAAAAAAACATTTTTGAAGAAAACGTATTTTGAAGAACCAAAGGACATTACCAAAAAATGAGTGATTATTTAATAAGATTTTTTAAATAAATTTATGATGAGTAGGATATATATATATATATATATCATAAATTAGTTAATACAACTCATATCTATAAATTTATTGGAAAGGTTAAAATGGTCATATTTAAATAATCATTGTTTGTTTGGGTTTGGTGTTGTGTACCACATATGCTATCGAACATAGTTTTATATTTTAAAAACTCAAGGTGTTATATTATTCCCTCATTTAATAGATTTATTACTCATAATTTAAACTTTAAATTAGTAATAAATTGTTTGACACTTGAAAATATCTTTATTGAAACCCCACATCTTAAAATGGGTTAATTAAATATCCACTTGAAAAGAGAGAAAGATAAGTACAAAGGTCATAACATAACTAGATTTACAAGTAGGAGAACATTAATGGGAAGTGAAAACATAGACATGTAAGATAAAACTAACACTAAATAACTAATAGAGTGTGATATAGAACATGGTCAGGAGAAAGTCAATGAACAGAAAACCATAAACCTGTGATGGGTAAAAATACCATCAGTTAATTAGAAATAAATATGAAAAAATTTTGCTTTTCAGATTATTTTCCTCGAGTTAAGGATTTACCTTAACATATATACTGGGTATATAAAGAAATATACTTTATTGAAAAGTATAATTCCATCCTTTAATCAATTTCTACTACAATATCATCTATTTATTCAAACGATGAGTACTCAAGATTATTCTTTTATTCCTAAAGTACTAGAATAAGCTTCTAATAGAACACATAATACCCTAAATAATAAAAATCTATTACTCCTATATTTACTAAATCCAAAATGGTTATAATAAATTAATATAATATTGAAAATGAATAAACCATAATAAATTAATCTCCAAAAATCCACAAATAATCCCAAAGGTTTAACATAGACCATTCCTTAAAATAAATACCCATATATCCTAAATAACACTGATAAGATCAATATTAAATAATTTTTTAACCTCAAAGGTTTTCTTATACCCTTCATCTTTCACCTCCAAAAAATATAATAGAATTCTTTTCAAATATTATTTTATCTTAAACCCAATGGGTATATATATCTTAACCTAATAAAACATTTCCTGAAATATCATAAATTACCTCAAAATCAAAAATATTTTATAATGTAATATTTTTTTCTATATATACTTAATCATGATTAATTTTCATCACATAAATATCCAAAAGTGTAATCAATTCTTTTAAAAATCATCCCAATACTCTTTTGGTTTGTCCCCACATCAAATTCATATTAAGGGTTACTAATAACCTTATCACTAAATCGCTTTTATTAGTTATCAGTACAATTCAAAATATATTTCAAATACTTAATGAAAAAGGAATATGGAATAATCCTTATATGTTTCATTATTCTTATATCCAAATGTCATTTATATACTACTTCTACAACATAACTCTAAAATAAAAATACATAAACACTATAATCATTATATTTTAATGACTTCCATAGAATAGGTCTTTCCTTAGTCTAGGATTTAACCCTTGGGTTAGGGAATTGACTCGGATAAAGACTATATTCTCCATAAATAATAAATTGAACAAAAAAGGGGTTTAATAGGATTTAATATATTCCCCTATATCACAATATTCATTTTTTATAGAAACTAGATGCTTTATGCCCTATTTTTTCACACTTAAAACACCTTAGAGTTCCTTTGTGGCATTTCCCTTAGTGCTAATTTCCACATTTTTGAAATGTAGGAAATTGAATCTTATTTCCTTTATCTTATTTATTAGTTGAAATTATTTAGTAATTCATCCTACTCTTCTTTTATTTATTTGGACATTAAACTATGTGACATTTTTTATTTTTTATTTTTTATAGCTGTTTTGGTATAATCACAAGATGTATTACTTGAGTTACCTTCATGTTAGGCATATCATTTGGGTAGTCATCACATTTCCCATTACATTGGTTGTTGACTCAGTTATTCCAATTTCCATTCATTGACTAGAATAAAGGTAGAATTAGGGATGAGTAATTTTAAAATATAATCATAATCGGGAAGAAAATAACATTAATGGGATAACCTATAAATGAATTTTATTTCCTTAACTTGTGAATGTCTAGGCTTCAATCTAAGTTATCCATGACCTATTTGTTAACATAGTCTCTTATGGGAATTTATTTTTTCCTTTATAATGGTTCATTATTAACTTTTTAATTTAACAAATCATGTCCTATGGAAGTTTCAAATCTAATGTGTAGCAAGGACCATTTTTGGGTTCCAATTCCCGATCAAGTCTAGCTCAATGTGGTGTTTTTAGGTGTTACCCCTAAGTAAATTTTTTCCTAAGCCACATCCACCTCTAGTATCTAGAAAAGGATGAATTTACTTAGAAACAACTTACTCTATACTTTAACAAAATTCATGGATGTCTTATGTTTGGTCTTATCTCTAAGGATTTCGCTAGATTTTTCTAATCCTAATCCCAAATATAATAATTTTTATACTAACTATGAGAACTCATGTCTTTATTACATGTTGATTAATAATTTATTAAATAATAATAATATAATACAACCTGAAATATTTAAAAATATAGTGTCTTTGGTAATTAGGTTCATTACATAACAACTTAAAATATGGGGTATATCAATATTATTAAAAACATCCTTAACATGCTCATAATATTCCTTAATTCTTAAAAATGCATGGGATAACCTAGAGACATACATAAGAAAGGGGTTATATATAAATCCGAGTTAGGGAATAAGAAAAGAATAACATAAATAAAGTATTACATGTTATAAAATAGGCATATTAATGGGACATAAAGGGGTGATAATAATAAACATGAACAATGAGGCATTTCATAGCATGATGACATAAAGGCAACATGGGAATGTGGTAGAAACTTTAAACATGACATCATAAGAATAAGTTGAGGTTAACCACCAAAACAGCATAACATAATGTGCTTAGAATAACCTCTCATTCACCATACATGGCATCTCATGAGACTCAAACATTACCCGATGCATGGGAACGCTATCTGGGCACACCCATCGTGATCATATCATGTAAATGAAAAAGTGTGCCACATAGATTGTATACATAAGAACATAATTCATCAAAATTAATCCCAAGATAATGGATTTTGGATTACATAAATGTATTTACCAAATAAAATAATTATAAGTGTATAAATGTGAACACCAATGATAGTAAATGGGTACGGGTATTCACTACACAATTTTTTAACATGGAAAATCGCAATGAAATTCCAACCGCATAACAGGGGAACATAAATGTACATTAGAGGGATTAATGAGATTTAAAGGGGTATATAATCATTTATAAATCATAATTTCAGTAATTTTAATATGTAATAACATATCCCAACATTATTAATTAGAGATAAAGGCATAATATAATGAAGATTCTTGAATAAATAGGAGAAGGAGAGGATTCCTTACAAAATTTTGACATAGTGACAACTTAGGTAAATGCTATAATATGAGGGGATAAATGATATCTCATTATTAGGAAGTAAATTTTAAAGTATATTAATATTTATAAGTTCACTAAAATAAAACCAATTTATATTAAAAATTCTAATTATAAATAGGTTGCTTGAATGGAAAAGAAGAGAGAGAAATCCATTATTAAATTTCAACATGGTAACAGCTTAGATTAAGGTCAAAATGAGAAAGGATAAATGATATATCATTCAAATAAAATAAATTGAATAATAAATTGATTTTTAAAAATTCATGAAAATATAACCAATTGAGATTAAAATGGTTAATTACAAATAAGGTGATTGAATTGAAAAGAAGAGGGAGAGGTCCCTCGCTTTTGGTATGGAAAATCGTAGGGCAATTTCTGCAGCATAACGAGTTTACATAAAGGTTAATTGGACGTATTAATGAGATTTAAGGGGTATATAATCACATGTAAATAAAAATTTAAGTAATAAGGATTTATAAAAACATACTCAAAGAAGAAAAAATGGAAATTAATAGGCATAACATAAAATAGATGCCTAAATAAAAAAGAAGAGGGGGAGATCCCTTACCTTGAGAGGGTGATTCCAGAAGCATGGGAGGAGCTTATTGAGAGATTGAGAAAACCTTGGTATGAATTTATAGTGTTTAGGTTATATTAAGTACTTGATACATGGTTTTTTAGTGAAGATTAAGGGGATCATAGGTGGGTTTATATAGGAAAAGAGAGGGGAGTTCTTTATTATTTCCCAAACAACGTTTTGGAATCTATACAATAAAATAATCAAAACCAAAAAACCTTACCATGGTTTTTACCATATTTTCTTCAAAATAGAAATTTTTTTAATTATTTTATATGTAAAAGGTCTAAAATCATTAAAATATTACCCTTGGTGATGTGGAAGTGATTCATGTTTACAAATAAATTATTTTAAAACCTTAAAATATAATAAAGGTTTTGGAGGATTCATAAATGCTTTATAAAATTAATAAAATAGACTCAAAAACACATTATTTTAAAGGTAAAACGTATATTTGGTTGTGTATATCTTATATGTTATATATTAAATCTTTTTTGGGTCATTATGATGTCATAATACACACCGTATACTTATACCATGTATAATTTTTACCCAAAAATTTGATTGTCTCAAAAACTTATGAAACAATTACCATTTGATAATTTTGACATCATGAATCCAAAAATAATATTTATTTTATAAAAATAATTCTCTAAAAATGAGAAATTGAACTTTTAAATTAAAATCCACATGTATTGAAAAATACTAGTTTTTGATAATAATAGTTTTCTGACCCTTATAAAATTACATTTGCACTTTATAAAATTATATTATCATTTATATTTAATATATAATATTTAATAATACTATTTTATTAAAATATAAGTTAATTAAAAAATTATATAATTAATCAAAAAAATATTTTCTTCATTAAAACTCTATTTTACCCCAAATACACTTTATGTTTTAATGTATCAAAAATCTAATTTGTATCAAAATCATTATTTAGTCTTTTATAAAGTAATAAAACAAATATATCCATTATTATATTTAAATTAAAATATATATATATTCATAGTTTTATAGTTACTTTGTTCTTAGACCTTGTTAAATTATTTTTACCCATAATTAACTTATTTTTTTCCTTTTACCATTGTAATAAATATTTACTATTGTTACTATTCATATTGTCAAAAAATTATGTTGATCTTACAAGATAATATTAATTATTATTGTTAAAAATATAGAATCCATTTTATAAAAATTAATTCATTTATTCATAATAATTTATTTAAAATAAAACCCGCAAGCATGATGGAAAGCGGTTTTCTGAAAAATGTATTTTTCAAGGAAAAGATGATTTTACTCTAACTATATAAATTTTAATATTCATTATATGAATATAAATTCATAAATATAGATACATAATCTAAAATTTTAATTTATACTATTTATCATTATAGGTTATTTTAATTAATTTTAATGGAGAAACATTCTATATTTTAAAACCGTTTTCAGGAACAAAAATGTGATTTTAAGCCTAAAAATAAATTTGTACTAACTTTTGATATAAATATGATTTAAATGTAATTAATATAATTAAATATACATATATAATACTTATTTTACCTTTAAGTCAAATTAAAATAATATCAATATTTTTTTATTACTTAATTTATCAAAATAAATGACAATTTTACTTTAAAAATGGTATTTTTCACTATTCACTAAAAATCTATATTTTCCAAAACATTCCAAATTTTAACCCTAAGTTAATTTTGATATTTTGATATCAAAAATTGATTGAATTTTATCAAATAAATTTTCTAAATGTTATATAAAATAATTATAATATTTTTTCCCACAAAAATAAATAAAAAACATTTTTGAAGAAAAAGTATTCTGAAGAACAAAAGGACATTACCAAAAAAATGAGTGATTATTTAACAGGAATTTATCAATGAATTTATGATTATTAGTAAATATATATATATATATATATATCATAAGTTATTTAATTATACTTATATACATAAATTTAAAGGAAATATAAAAATGTTTATGCTTAAATAATCATTGTTTGTTTGGGTTTAGTATTGGGTATCGCATATTCTATCAAACATAGTTTTCAATTTTAAAAACTCACTATGTTACACTATTCCCTATTTAAAAAATTTAATCCTTTAAATTTAAACTTTAACTCAATAATAAATGTTTTGACACTTGAAAATATCTTTATTGAAACCCCGCATCTTAAAAAGGGTTAATAAAATATCCACTTGAAAAGAGAGAAAGGGAAGTACAAAGGTCATCACATAACTAGGTTTCCAGGTAGGAGAAAATTAATTGGAATTAAAAAATATACATAGAAGAGAAAAATAACACCAAATAACTAATATATTTTTATAGATAACGTGTTCAAAAGAAAGTCAATGAACACAGAACCATAAATCTGTGATGGGTAAAAAGACCATTAATTCATCAGAAATGATTGTAATAAGAAAAATTGTGGTTTTAAAATTGTTTTCCTCGAGTTAATGAATTCCTTTACCATCTAGACTAGGTACATAAATAAATATACTTTCTTTACAAGTATAATTTCATCCTTTAATCAATTTATACTACAATATCATCTTTTTCTCTATATAATGAGTAGTCAGAATTTTTTTATCCCTAAAGCACTAGAATAAGCTTCTAACATATCACATAATCCCATAAAGAATAAATATATATTCCTCTTATATTTACTAAACAAAAAATGGTTAGTATAAAGTAAGATAATACTTAAAATTAATAAACATTAATACATTAATCTTTAAAATTCCAAAAATAATCCCAAATGTTTAACATAGATCATTCCATAAACAAATACCAATATCTCCCAAATAACACTGATAACCTCAATATTAAATAATGTTTTAATTGAAAATTTTGTCTTGTACCCTTTATCTTACACCTCAAAAAAACATAATAGTATTTTTATCAAATAATCCTTTATATTAAACCAAATTGGTATATATACCTTAACCTAATAAAACATATCCCTAAATATTATTAATCACCTCAAAATTAAAAAGATTTTATCAAGTAATATGTTTCCCTAAATATCATTAATAATGCTTAAATTCCATCACATAAATGTCCAAAATTGGTATCAATGATTTTATACATCATCCCAAGACTCTTTAGGTTTATCCCCACATCAAACGGATATTAAGTTTTATCAATAACCTTATCACTAAATCACTTTTATAGGTAATAATTTCTATTTAACATATATTTCAAATCCTTCAAGAAAAATAACTATGGAATACTCCTTATATGTTTCATGATTCTTATATCTAGAATATCATTGATATACTGCTTCAATAACATAACTCTCAAATACCAATACATAAGTACTATAATCATTATACTTTAATGACTTCCATAGCATAGGTCCTTCCATATTATTGGATTTAACCCTTGGATTAGGGTATTTACTTGGATAAATCCCATATTATTCACACATAATACATTGAAAAACAAAGGGGTGTCGTGGGATATACATTATTCCCTTATATCATACTACTCATTCTTTTATAGAAACTAGCTACTTTATGCTCTATTTTTTCACACTAAAAACACCATTGAGTTACATTGTGGCATTTCCCTTAGTGCCTCTTTCCACATTTTTGACATGTAGGAAATTGAGTCTTATTTATTTTATCTTATTTATTATTTAAACTTCCTTGAGACTTCATACTTATCATATTGTATGTATTTGTACATTAAATTATGTGATAGCTATTAATTTTGATATTTTATAGCAGTTTTGGCATAATCACAGGATGTATTACTTGAGTTCCCATCATATAAGGCATATCATTTGGGTAGTTATCATATTTCCCATAACATTGTTTATTTACTTAGTTCTTTATATCTCCATCCATTGACTATAATAAAGGTAAAATTGGGGATGATTAATTTTAAACTATAGTAATAATCAGGAATAAAATAACATTAAAGGGATGACCTATAAATGACATGTATTTCTTTAACTTTTGAATTTTTAGGATACAATCTAATTTATCTAGGATCTATTTCCTACCATAATCTCTTATGGTAATTTATTTTTCGATTAATAATGATTTGTAATGAAATTTTGAATTTACCAAATCATATCCCCAAGGATTTTCAAACTAGTTGTGTGGCAAGGACCGTTTTCATGCACTAGTTTCTAATTAAGTCTAGCTCAATACAGTGTTTTCGGGTGTTAACCCTAGCTAAATTTGTTTCTAAGACACATCTAATTGTATTATCTAGAAAAGGATGTATTTACTTAGAAATAAATTACTATATATTTTACCAAAATTTAGGGATGTATTATATATAGTATTATCCCTAAGGATTTCGCTAGAGTTTTCTAATCCTAATCTCAAAAATAACTAAACTTTCCTTTGATACCAACTATGACAACTTGTGTCTTTATTACACATTAATTCATGATTTATTACATAATAATACACATAATAAACCAAAAATATTGAAAATTATAGTGTCTTTGGAAATTAGGTACATTACATAATAACTTAAAATAGGGGTTATAATAGTATTGTTGAAAACATCCTTAACATTATCATAATATTCCTTCATTCTTAAAACTTCATGGGATAACCTGGATACATACATTAGAAAGGGGTGAGATATAATAATAGTAATGGAATAAGTAAATAATAACATTAATAAGGTATTAAATGTAAGAAAATAGGAATATCAGTGGTACATAAATGGGGTGAGAATCATAAACATGAACAATGAGGCATGATATAGCATTTTAACTTAAAGGCAACGTGGGAATGTGGCGGTGGAAACTTTAAACATGACATCATAAGAATAATTTGAGGTTAACCAAAAAAATAACATAATGGGATTATGATAAGCACCCAAACACCATACATGGAATCTCATGAGACTCAAATATTACCCAATGCATTATATAACTATCTAGGAACACCCATCATAATCATATCATGTATATGCATAAGTGTGCCATATATATCATATATATAAGAACATATTTCATAAATTTTAATCCCACAATAATTTAGTGTGGATTAAATAAATTTAATTCACCAATAAAATAATTGTAAGTTAATAAAGGTGAATAGACTTAATAAGAAATGGGTATGGGTATTCACTACACAATTTTTTGGCATGGAAAATCGCAGTGAAATTTTATCAGCATAACGGGAGAACATAAATGTTCATGGGATGGATTAATGAGAGTGATAGGGATATATCATCATTTATAAATTATAAGTTCATTAAGGGTAATTGTTAAGAACATATCCCAACATTATTAATTTTATATAAAGGCATAATATAATGAAGATTCTTGAATAAAGAGGAGAATGAGAGGATCCCTTACTAAATTTCGATATAGTAATGGCTTAGTTAAATGATATAATGAGAGGAGAAAACTTATATATAATTATTATGAAATATATTGGAAAGTATAGTGATATTTATAATATCATGACAACATAACCAATTTATATTCAAAAGGCTAATTACAAATAATGTGATTTCATGGAAAAGAAGAGAGACAAATCTATTACTAAATTTCGACATGGTAACGACTTAGATAAAGGTCAAAATGAGAGGGGATAAATGATCTCTCATTCAAATAAAATAAATTGTATTGTAAAGGTATATTTATAAATTCATGAAAATATAACCAATTTAGATTCAAAATGATATTTACAAATAATTTTCTTAAATTGAAAATATGAGGGATATGTCCCTCACTTTTGGTATGGAAAATCGTAGGACAATTTCGGTAGCATAACGGGTCTACATAAATGTTCATGGGAGGTATTAATGAGATTTAAAGGGGTATCTAATCACATGTAAATAAAAATTAAATTAATAAGTATGTATAAAAACATACCTAAATAATAACGAATGGAAATTAAGAGGCACAAAATAAAAGAGGTGTTTCAAGAAAAAGAAGAGATGGAAATCCCTTACCATAAGAGGGTGATTCCAAAATCATGATAGGAGCTTCTTAAGAGATTTAAAGAACCTTGGGATTACACTATATAGTTTTGGATATAGTAAGTATGTGCACTATGGTTTTTGAGTTTAGAAGAATTGTATATTTTGTGGGTTTATATTAAAAAAAAGAGAGGAGTTCTTCATTATTTCTCAAACTTAGGTTTTAGACTCTATATAAAATAATAATAATAACCAAAAAACTTACCAAGGTTTATTCCCATGGTTTCTTCAAAATATAAGTAGTTTTAATTATTTTATAATTAAAATTCCTAAATCATCAAAATATTACCCTTAGTGATGTGGAAGTGAGTCATGTTTACAAAGAAATAATTTTAAAACCTTAAAATATAGTATAGGTTTTGGAGGATTCATAAAGGTTTTATAAAATTAATAAAATAAGATTAAAAACTCATTATTTTAAATTTAAAAAATATATTTTTTAGTAGATACCATATATGGTATATATTACATCACTTTTTGGGTGATTTTTATGTCATAATACACACTGAAAACTTATACTGTTTTTAATTGTTACCTGAAAAATTGATTGTCTTGAGAAATTATGTAAAATAACCATTGGATTATTTTTATGTCTTGATTCCAAAAATAATATTTATTTTATAAAAAAATATATAAATATGATAAATTAAATATTTAAATTAAAATCGGCATTTATTGAAAAATACTTATTTTTGACAATAATAGTTAATGGCCCTTATAGAAATTACATTTTTCACTTTGTGAAATTATATTAGAATTTTTATTTAATATATAATATTTAATAATAATATTTTATTAAAATATATTTTATTCTAAAAAATTCTTTAATTAACCAAAAAAATAGTTACTTCCTTAAAACTATATTTTACCCTAAATATAATTTATGTTTTAAGGTATCAAAAATTGAATTTTCATCAAAATAGTTATTTAATCATTTATAAAGTAAAAAAATATATATTAATTATTGTGTTGAAATGAATATATATATTCATAATATTAGGGTTAATTTTTTCTTATAACTTGTTAAATTATTTTTATCCTTAATTAACCTATTTTTTCTTTTTACCATCGTGTAATGGCCTGGACCTCTCCGGCCCATTCCTTTGTCAAAAAGAAGGCTACAAGTCTTCTGGAGGGTAAAATGGACTTTTCCCACACTTTCCAGAATTTTGAAACTACACGCCGTGTAGTTTGAGTACACGTCGTGTACCCTATTGCCAGGTATACCCCGTGTGGATGCCCGTGTCTTTGTTGCGTGAAGAAAATGGGTATATGCCATGTGTCCAGTACAACACGTCGTGTAGTCTCTCCCCGCGTACGCGTTACCGTGTGTTGACCAGTCGCCAGACGTGTGCTGTGTGAAGGCTGTGTCCTTGACTTGTGCAATAAATGAGTACATGCCGTGTGTCCAATCTACACGCCGTGTAGTCCTTCCCCGCGTATGCATTACCTTCAAACCGTGTGTTGACCAGTCAACGGCCGCGGAGTCGCGTTGGAGGCCGCGTGGAGACCGTGTGAAAACGGACGAGTACACACTGTGTACCATAAGTACACGCTGTTTACTTTTTCTTTTCACGCCTATAAAAGGAGGGGTCCCCTCCTCCTTTCAACTCACACCTCTCCTCCCCTCTCCTCTGAGCAGAGCTCTCTCAAGAGACTCGAAGGCTCTTTCTTCCATAACTTTTTCATCCGAGCTCCGATTTACAATCCGTCAGCGGCCACGGGATCATAACGATGAGGTGGAACTTCCAAGCTTGGATTCATTGTCTTTCCTTTGGCTCTTCCTTTCCACCCAAGGAGGTTTTTCCAGGACATAGACGAACGTCTTCTAAAGTTGATCCAGAGGAGCGTTGTGATCAAGAACCTGTTGAGGTAGGGATCTTACCTTCGTCTCTCTAATTTGTACATCATGCGGGGTCAGTGTTCTCTTGTTTATGTGAAACACTTTTTGAACCGGTTTAATAAAGATAATAACTGTCTTATATAACGGGGTTGGGAATTTTTTGATTTCTGTTACTTTATATCCTGTGATATTATGTTGTGAAATGAATAGGATTATGCCTACTGAAAATAACGGTCGTTGGGGGCCTTTTCTTGCACAATTAAATGTTTCCCTATCTTCTAGACCATTTTTGTAAATGGAAACTTCATGGAATGTGGAAATTGTTTAATCATGTAAAGTTGGCTGTTTAAATGAAAATCTGGAACCCTTGTGTGATCACCCAGGTTGAACCAAAATGGAATAATGAACATGTGAGTGTTGGCTTGGTTACGTGGCATGTGATGGGGGTGTTTTGTGGGTTGTTGTGAAATGGGTGAGTAGCGGGGCTTCGGTTGGCTTGGTTGTGGGAAGGTGTGAATTTTTAATGGTGATGGGTAGCGGGGCTGCAATAAATGGTATTAAAGGGATAATGATGTTCAGTGTGGTTGTGGTTATGGTGGTTAGCAGCGGGGCTGCAGGGATGGGTTTGAATGTGAACAAACTATGGGTTGTGAATAATAAATAAAAGTGGAAAAGTTAATGAATAGTGGGGCTTGGTAATGAAACGGAAATAATAATCAATGGGTTGGTTGGTTAATAAGAAGGGACTTGCCGTGTTGCTGTGTTTTCCTGACTTGCTTTGTGGATGGCAGGGATATGCTTACGAATGATCGTTGTGGTTGGTTGTGGATAGTTGCCCAGTAGTTAAGGAACTAAAAGAACTAATTCTGCTGAAACTTGAAAACCTTAATGGGGTTGGGGTTGTTTGTTGTATGCATGCTTCGTGGTAGCAGTACCGAGGCACGTGCTCAGTTTCTCTTTTTAGAAGCCATAAGTTAGGCTGAGTGGTTTCTATATATATATATATATATATCTGTATCTTTTGTATTTTATCGCACCGCACCCATGTTGAGCACTTAGTGCCGAACACTCCCATTTCATGGGAGAGGGTGTTTTCCCATAGTTACTAGCTCCTTCCTGCTCCTTATCCCCTAGGTTGTGATGGCTTGAGGCGACCTTACACCCAAGACTCTTCGGGTAGGTTTCGATTGGGGTGATTAGGCCCAAGACTCTTCGGGTAGGCTTGTAGGCTATAATGGCTTGAGGTGACCTTACACCTAAGACTCTTCAGGTAGGTTTCGATTTCAGGCCCAGGTGTCTTTGGGCGAGAGTTATGTTACTATTATTGTTCCCAAGAATCTTAGGGATGAGGCCCAGGTGTCTTAGGGAGGGGATGTGGTTGTGGTAGTGAGGCCCAGGTGTGTGCGGACGGGATACGTGGTGGTGAGGCCCAGGTGTGTGCGGGCGGGATGTGTGGTTGTGAGGCCCAGGTGTGTGCGGGTGGGATACGTGGTTGTGAGGCCCAGGTGTGTGCGGGCGGGGAGAGTGTGACAGTGTCAGGACGTTCAACTAACTAATGGGAAATGGTGCGGGGTACCCAATACTCTTGTTCTTATACTACTACTACCTGTTGTGATTGTGTTTTGGTGAGTGTGGCTGGTGAGGTTGGGTGGATAGAATTCCTTTCTAGGTTTATTCTGTTGTTCTCACGGGACATTAGGATGTCTCCCCACTTGTGCATGAGAGATTTAGGTTTCCCTACTGAGTATACTTGTATGCTCACCCTACGTTTACTTTCAGGTTTCCAGGAGGACTACCAGGGCCGTGCGGGACCCTACTAGTCAGGCAGTTGGAGTTTTTGCAGTTGTTGTTCTCTTGTTTTCTTTTGGTATTGTACTTTTGAGCTTTCTTGTACTTGTACCTTGTTATAAAATTGTTTAAACATGCATGTGGGCTTGGTTTGGGTTTATTTATATACACTTGTTCTTTTCCCTTTTGGTGGTTAACTTGTCCTATTTCCCGATCTTTAAAAATAAAAAGGGTAATGCCTCCCATATTTGTGAAAAACTCATACCCTTGGTGTTAGTCGCAACCCCGGGGCCTACTGGAGGTGGGACTCGGGGGTCATTATCTCCCTTTCGCCATTTCCAGCTCAGGAGGGGCATCTTTGGTGGGAGGGGGTCATGACACATCGTAATAAATATTTACTACAATTACTATTCATATTGTCAAAAAATCATGTTGAACATTTTACCTAATACTAATTATGATGATCAAGAATTTTTAATCAATTTTATCAAAATTTATTCATATATTCATAAGAATTTGATTTAAAATAAAATCCACAAGCACGATGGAAAGCGGTTTTCCGAAAAATGCATTTTACAACGAAAAGATGATTTTATTTTAACTCTATATCTAGTAATCTTTATTATATGAATTTCAATTCATAAAAATAGATGAATAATATAAAAATTTTATTTAAATAATTTAATTTTATGTTTTATTTTAATTATTTATAATGTACAAACATTATGCATTTTAAAAGAGTTTTTAGAAAAAAAAAATGTGTTTTTAATGCAAATACTAAAATTACACTAAAATCATGTATAATTATTATTTAAATATAATTAATTAAATTAAATAAAAATAAATAATACTTATTTACCTTGAATTAAAATTAAAATAATATTTTTACTTTTATAATGCTTAATTTATCCAAAGAAATGACAATTTTACTTAAAAACATTATTTTCACTATTCACTAAAAAATCTATATTTTATAAAAAATCAAAAAAAATTACCCTAAGTTAATTTTGATATTATGATATCAAAAATTGATTTAATTTTATTGAATAAATTTTCTTAAGGTTTAAAAAAATAGTTATAACATTTTTTTACAAAAAGAAATAAAACTCATTTTGGAATAAAACTTATTTTGAAGAATAAAAGGACATTACCAAAAAATGAGTGATTATTTACTAAGAATTTATCAATAAATTTAGGATGAGTAGGAGACACACACACACACACACACACATATATATATATATATATATCATAAATTAGTTAATCCTACTCATATCCTCAAATTTAATGGAAAGGGTAAAATATTCATATTTAAATAATCATTGTTTGTTTGGGTTCAGTGTTGTGTATTTAATATTCTATTGAACATAGTTTTATATTTTAAAAAATTGGGGAATTAAATTAGCTTTTACTTCCTTGAGTGGAATCACTTCTACCCACTTGGAGAAGAAGTCTATTAGAAACAGAATGAACCTGCACTGGAGAGTTGTCGCTGGTGGGTATAACCCCACGACATCGAGTCCTCATACTGCAAAGGGATAAGAATACCTGCTGGTGTAGAGAAGCTTTGATGGTCTATGAAAAAAAATATCATGTATTTAACATTCATGACACCTTTTGGAGAAATCGATGCAATCGCATACCATGGTGGGCTAGATATTTCCCAACCTCTGAAAATGATGAGAGAGTTTCAATCCTACATGATGGGAACCATAGGACCCAGTATTTACTTCCTGCATAACCTAAGGATATCGTATTTTTAAATTAAATTAAGGATAATTACACCAAACCCACATATGTAGAGATTCCGTTCAAGGTTAGGCCCACTCTATAGGGTGAACTATGTCATAATCAGTAGATTCACTCACGCTCGGGTCGGTCTTGTAGGAGAATTCCATGATGAAGATACTCAATAAAGGGAGTTGTATAATCTGTCATTTCCTCTATTGTGTGGGGGGCTAAAGGTCCTAGAACAAAAGTGTTATTATCCACTTGGTATACCTTCTACATGTCGTCTTCATCTGAAATGGTGAGTTTAATGGCCCTTCAATATTCCACATGAATTACTATATCATCTTGGCCAGGTTCTGTGAGGGATAAAGTTAAACTATCCAATGCATTGGCTCGACCATTCTGTGACTGGGGAATGTGAGTCACCTCCAAATGAGAAGGGAATTGGGCCATCAACTGATGGGTGTGATCCAATAGGGGTACAAGCTCATTCTTTCTAATGATGTAGTCACCATTGATCTATTTGATGACTAACTCAGAGTCTCCCTTCATATTCAAGTAGGGGAAATCAATATCAAGGGCCAAATTGAGACTAGTAATGAGAGCATGATACTTTGCCTTATTTTTTGTGCATCCTTATGGAAATAAGAGCAAGTATGGAAGTAAAACCTATGTGGGAGTGATGAAGATGATCCCCAAGCCCGCTTGGTTGAGCTTGGAATTGTTGAAACTTTTATCGGTTGGGCTCCGTGAGGCACCATTTAAATTAATCTTCCAACATGGTATAGAATTATCTGATGAGAGGATATCCTCATCTGGGAAATCAATATTCAGGGGAAATTCTTTAGGGGTTGGATAGGTGGCCAGGAATTCTGTCAGTGCCCGCACTTTAATGGATTTCTATGGAAAAAACCTGATGTAGAACTTTTTATGGATCACTGCCTAGTGTTTCATCCATACCATCAATATGGGTGATTGAGAATATAATTTAAAGGTTCCACTCAGGACACCAGATGTATCTCATGATGCTAAAGATAATTCCACAAAATTTTCAAAGAAAAAACTAGTATGAGGAAGCTCTTCTCAATAAGAGAGTATTTGGTCTATGTGTTTAGGATCTTGTTACTGAGATAGTATAAATTTTTTTCTATGTCCTAATTATTTTTATTTATGAGAAGTGTACTGAGGTACCATTCCAGTATGGTCACATAAAGGTCCAGAGGCTTCCCTGAAATAGGTAGCATCAAAAATGGAGGTTTTAGAATGTACTACTTAGTGTCCTCAAATGTGGTATGGAACTCTAGATCCCACTGGAAAATGGTTCCTTTATTCATGAACCTTGATAATTTCTTCCACTTATCTTATAGATTTTCAATGAATTGTTGTATGTAGAATAAGTGTCCTTAAAGACCCTGAAAATTTTGGAGGTTGATCAAGGGAGTAAACTAATCGATGTCCTTAATATTCTCTATATTGATCTTGGTACCTCTATATATTATGAAGATTCCAATAAATTTCCCAAAGGTAACCCCAAATTCCCATTTCAAGGGTTGTATCTTCAGATGTTGGGAATAGAGGAAGTTGAACACTTTCTCAAGGTAATTAAGATGATCCTGATGCTGGTAGGATTTGACCACTAGGTCATCCATGTAACATTTCACTAAGGCCTCGAGAATTGGTTTGAAGATGTGGTTCATGGATAAATGATAAGTGGAACCTACATTCTTCAATTCAAAGGGAATCGCCTGATAACAGAAGGTCCCTTACGGTGCCCTATTATATTAAAAACTTTGTCTCATTTGAGATGTACAGATCAAATTGTGTGCTCTCAACACCCAAAACCACATGAAATATAGTAGATAAATAATAAAAAACAACATATAATATTTTTACAAGTTTTTAATCCAATGTGGGAATCTACTCCTTGCTATATTCAGGTCAATTATAAGATACCAATTTATCACTATTTTAGAAAAGTGGTTAAAAATGGGTGCGAAGGTATTATCCTTGACTCAAAACCTATATTTTTTTCAATAAGAGAAGGGAATAATGCATCCTTAACTCCGGGAAAGTTTTATTCACTATAATACACAATTAAACACAATATAAGGGTTAAATTAATCCTTAAATCTTATGATAGTATCCATATTTTTACATATTTTAAGTATCTTTACTGGTGTAGATATAATTATATGGTATCTCTCCAGTATTCCATGGTCCTCTAAAAAACTTCTGAATGGGTTCTCTAATCTATGCATGTATGTCATGATATTAACTGATTGGATCTTCTTCCTTGATAATATGTCTTTTACTACTAATACATAAAAAACTACAGCAACATCCAAGTCATCATTATTGTATCATCTCAATCTCATAATGATCAATGCATGTAGATAGATACTCCATACTATATTCTTCCACAATTTATTTCTTCTAAATCGCCTTATATAGTATGGGGATATCATATGGAAGGAATTAACTCTTTAATATTTTTTTTCTCTTTTTATTCCTCCTTGATGCACTGGATATTCCTTTAATAATATCATCATATTCTCTATCTTAAATAAATAGAGTCCTCTATAAGAATATATTATTTGTTCCTACTCTTTTTTACACACCACATTCTCTTCTTATACTAATGTTTATTTATATAATCATATGAATATTATTTCTAAATTTTGAATATAGAAACTCCTTGATTATTAACATCGTGATCTTCTCTATAATTCTCATAATCTTTATAGCCTCTTTTTCTCTATGAAATATGCATGCATTTAATTTCTATGCATGAATGATAAAATGAAGTGGAATTTTTGTGGTGTTAATCTCTCCTGAAACACTTTGTTTATTATTCATAGTGATGTGGATATCTCTTCATGGTGTTATTGCATCTCAATTCATCGAACTAACTTCAACTAGTATTTCATCCTCAGACTATGTCATAGAGTGATCTTCTCTTCATGGTGTGAACTTATTCTCCACTATGTAAAGGTCATCTTCTTAATTATTTACTATAAACATCATTTTCTTGACTCATTATTATAAATATAATAATGATATTTAAATCATTAATGAACAGATCAAGCATCATCTAATTTATCCTTTTTCAAAATACTTTATTCTGAAAATCACACATTTTGGAAAAGGAATGACCTTTACGTGTCTTCCTAAGGACTTTTACGTATTATTTAAAAATATACTTACATGTAAAAATAAAAGTAAAAAAATTCAAATTCTATCTGAGTGACTATTATGTATCTGATATTTTACCTTTAAAAAGTTCTTTTTTCAGTGTGATTATATTTAGATATCTAGCACCTTACCTTTAAGTATCACATGGTCCTTGAGACTTTTCCAATTTGATATTTTCTATTCACTGAGTACCTTTACATGTTAATTATGATAAACTTTATATATTATCTTTTTTTACTCTTATATATCATAGTTGAGCTTGATAATTTTATAATTTTCAATCTTCAATTGTCTGAGAAACCCTTATATATAAAGAAACTGACATATATGTATCATAGTTAAACTTGGGACTTCGCTAATTTTTTAGTTTGTATGTTCTATATTACCTTTATGTATTGATAAACTTACCTTTACATATCACCTTTTCCAATTTCAACTCCAACTCAAAAAGTCACTCTTATGTATTTTATAGACTCTTTGAGTTACTCTTACATATCAATGTAAGATTTTTTACTTTTACAATTTTTCTACTTCAACTCATAATTACTCTTATATATGCTTGTATTGAACCTTATACATTAACATAAGGTTTTTCTCTTCCCCAGTTTCAGAGTAAAACTCTAAATTTCTTCAAATAATTTAAATTTTGGATTCCTTATCCTTTAGAATTCTGAACATCTGCATCCTCAATTATTCTCAACTTCTAATATTCTAGAATCAGGTAATCTATCATATTGAAACACCTTCCATGATTAATTTATGAAACTTCTACTATTTATTAAAAAACTATTTTCATTTAAAATTCTTCTTCTAATTGTGTTCCACTTCTCAATAATTTATTCTTCTAAATAAACATTTTCCTTCATCTATCATCTTTTAGATGCACTTTAGCTCAGCATCTACATATCAACATGTAATTTATAGAATTAATTCTAGATTATCTTCAATGTATACTCATTTTAAAAATATATATGATAATATCCTTAGTTCTTATTTCTGAAGAGTAACTTATAGATAATTTTTTTTTATTCAATTTCCTCCAACTTCACTCCTTCAACGTCATCCAAATGTAGTTCAAATTTCAACACTAGTTTTCAGGATTTATAAACATAGGGATAGATCCTCACATTCTTTATCAATAACATGTATAATATAGTTCTCTCAACAACCATAGTACATATCATTTAATCATATTAATTTCAGTTCAACAATCATTATATATATAGGATACTTTCTTAACACCAAGTATAATCTCACCTAAACTTGTTTTCCAATACAAGAATGAATCTCAATAAACATGTAAAATAGAAGAAAAATCTATTACATAAGATACATAGAAGCTCCAAATTGTATCTCAATCATCTTCAACTTCTTCATTCATAGTGGGATTTTACTCCACCACCCAACCCATATGGATATTCATCCTATTCATTAAAAACAAATATAATCATCATAATACATTTTTATTTTCATATATATGTATATATATATGTGGAATGAATATAAATTAAGAACAATAATAATAATGTACCTTCAACTAGTCAATATGGCCTATTATGGCTCTTCATAAAAGTTTGATTGATGTCACTAATAATCAGTAGAAAGACTCCTTCCTCTAAAGGTACCCACAAATCATAGGAATCACTCGACACTTGGAAAGGAACTCTTTATATTCATGGTTTAATAAAACCATGTGTTTAATGAATAGAGAAAAATAAGAGCTACAGGAATTCATCATTGGGGAGTTTTAACCAACACTTCAACATAATGGAATAGCCACACACTTTCATGAGATTAAACTAACTTATATAGGTCATTAGGAACTCAAAACACTTCGTCAATATTTATTGGATAATTTTATAAATTTTCCATGCATTTCAACAATTTTAAATTCTTGTATTAATCACCACATTTATTTTTTAACATTTAAATAATAATAAAAGGAGTTAAAACTCCTTGAATTCATCATCACATGAAAATAACTAAGCGTGATAAAATTTTGATTAGAATTTTTAAGGACCCATCACACTATCATATAATCTGATAATTCAATGAACACATCATAGTGACTTTCACCATGTCATGGCGCACCTTGGAATAGACCATGACATACATTATGTCATGTTCATGCATATTTTAGTTCACAACTCTATCGTATTATTGTAACCATAATCTTCATGTTATCATTATATTTCCATATATGTTGATATATACTATTTTTAGTTCAACACTTACTACTTATTGGATGATGATTCTCCTTAAGGGTTGAAAAAAATACAATAAACTAATAATTCATTGATTACAAAAGGTTTTTTTAATAAATAATATTTCTTTTAAAAAATTTATTATTTTTTTATTTTTTTATTATTTTTTATATTATGTGATGTAAAAGCTCATCATGGATGAATAATTAATAATAACTTTTTTTATTATAAATACTTTTTTATGGGTGTTTTCCACTGAAGATAATTATAAATATATATATATTGAAATTTTTAAAAAGTCTTTTAAGTGGCTAAAAATACCATCCCAAATGATATTATTTTCTATAATGATAATAATATGTCACACATAACTTGGTTTATCACAATACTTATATCATACATGTTTTTTCATCCTAGGAAATTTATCAATGATAAGAACTCTTTATAAGGGAATGATTTTTCCTAGTCCTTTACTTTCTGTTTTTAGGTGATTGGTGGTGTCCAGGTAAAAGATAGATGAGTAGGGTGTAGTTTGATATGAGATTTTAGTTGGGGGTCAGTTTTTTAAGGTAATATTTTATGTTTCACCATAGAGGTTTGGTCTTGAGGTCTAGTGTTGATGTGGTTGGTTTGGTTGTGATGTGGTGTTATGGGTGGTTGGGTTGGAGTATTTCCTATTTTTAGCACCATTGTGACATGGGGCCTTCGAGATGCATTGTGGTGGTATGGGGGTCAGTTTCAAAGAATATTTTTTTAGTGGTCCCTATGTTTTGGCCATTAGGCTATAGTGTGGTCTCATTATTGGGGGGTTTATTGAGTTTCTAAAACAGTTCATGTAATGAGATTCATTGAGCTATATTATAGATCCCAGGGGTTGGGAACCTTGGATTTTCCAATTTTGGGACCATTCAACATGGTTTCTTGGATACATCATGACACTTCCCCAAGTTTATAGGATTGGGTTTTTTATGAGTGAGATATGATGGAGGATTTTCATCATCTTTTCTAGAGGAAATTTTGACTAGGACCCATTTTGGTGTGGCTACCCATATTACACCATGGTTTTGGTGAAAAATATAACCTTTTGTTGTGTTCCTTACCCTTTCATCATGGTATTATAAATTTATAGTCTATATAAATTAGGAGTGAATTTTAAAAACCCATTATCTAATCCCTCTTCCTTAAAACCCTATAATACCTAAGGATATCTTTCATAGGCTCATGATTCATTTTTCTTGGATTTATCCCCCAAACTCTAGAGATCAATTTATAGCTGATATGAGGTGAATTTATTCCCCTATTTTGGAATATCTCCCTGCTCTTATTATTGGGAGTTTGTGAAAGTGAAATTTTTTCTTGGTTTTTGTGAATTATAATTGATGGATTTATGATGAATGTAATGATATAGGTTCAATGAAGCTTCTTTCAAGTTCATTAATGCTCAGATTCAATTCTCTCATTGTGGAATTTATCATATTTTTTGAAGTAAGGGATTTATGAATTTATTATATCTTCTAAAATTACTTATTATTTATATGATGTGGAATCATCTAAGTTTACCTTATTAAACCTAAAACCCTATGATTTGTTTCCTCTTGAATTGAATTACTGGAGTTACTATCATTCCTTTTTTATTTTTAACTACTTCGCAATAATTATTGGGGATTAAAGAATTATTTTGATTGAATAAAACCCATTTAAACCTATGAACTATAATTTTTTGTGCTGCTCCAAATATTTATAATCAATCCACAATGGAAATTTCATCTATACACGGTAATTCTATACTCTCCCCAGGCTTAGTGGAGGTAATTTAGTCTGGGGAGGGTTGTAATTAACTTATATGATTTCTATTATAATTTTATCTCATTCCCTAGTTTGTTATATGGGGAAAGTTAATTGTATGATTTCATTTATTCTATAATATTCTCCCTTATCTCAAGCCTGGTGTGGTGGGTTTTATATATAAGGAAGGAAATATTGTATGATTCTTTTTTTATATTCCTTGTGATTAGTTATATCTTCCATTTTTGTAAATATCTTACTTTAATTATATAATGGTATAATATTGATATGTTGTTAGATATAAATTATATAGAAGTTAATTATCATGAGACATTAATTGGTTTATGAATTGGTTATGGAAAGTTTATCAGTTTAGTTATCTCCCTTCTTTATTCCACGATTGGTAATTTCAAATTAAATGTTTTTGAATTGTTATTAATGACTTGTGCTAAGATATATATGGTATATTGGTATGAGTATGAGAAATTAAATCTGAATATTAAGGCTAACATGATGGGTAAACCTTATTACTGGAATTATAGAATAAAAGGAAACTTGGAATTAACACTATTTAATGTTAAATATAATGTTATAGGGTGCTTATATTTTGGGATGTCACTAGAGTTTTTTAGGTTCCTGTCTCTTGGTAGTTGTTGTATTATGGTAATTTCAAGTGATTTTTATGATTATTATCCTAGTCCTTTCCTTTCCATTTTGGTTAGGTAGTGATGGATAGATTATAGTCAGTGAGGGAATGGTGTTAGTCATACTTTTTGGTAGGTTTATTCCTTATGGGTTTTACTTTACTTAGAGAAATTACTTTAACCTTAGGTTATGTAGTGAGAATCCATATGTTCCTATAGGGGTGTTGGTTTAGTGTTTCTTTCCTAGATGGTGTGGTTGGTTTAGGTAAGTGGAGTGTGATTATATATTATGAAAGGGATGTGTTGGTGTGGCATTGTGAGGGATTAAGTTCTAGAAGAAGGATGGTTTAAAGGTAGGAATTGTGTGGGGGAATCCTATTAGTATATGATAGGTTATGTGGGATTAGAGAGTTTCATATTTATAGTTTCATATTATTTTTCCTTAGAAAATATAGTTTGATGTTGAAGTGTGATTCTTAGTTATCTAAAGGTGTGGTTTGATGCTTAAGTTAATCTAACAAATATAAGTAATTTGATGAATATGGATATGGAATAATCTCATGACTTATATATTGAATTAAAAACCTAAATAAATAAATAAATTGGTAACTAAAACATGAAATGTAATGTTGAAAATTTGTTTAAGTATGAAACCAATTGGTTTTTTGATGCTGAATTAAGTGAATAAATTGTTAATTCGGTTTGGGGATTTAGTGATGAATATGATGAATTATGAATAATTCAATGATTGGGATATCTTAATTTTGAAATTATTAGAGATATTTAAATGATAATACGATGAATTAAAACCAAGTAATAGAATATATAAGTTGATTACTTCCTTTTTAGTGGTGGTTATTCCTTATTGTGATATCCATTGATATAGTGATGATTGTTGTTTGATTTGATCATTCTTACTGATTACTAAATGTTTCTTACCCCTAGTAATAAATATTTATTTATGAACTTATATTTTATGTTATGTGATAATTTAAATATATACTTGGTTATATTATATTTTATTTTTGATGGATTGCATGAGGTACAAGCTATGATGGTGGTTTTGATGGGTTCCACGGGGTTCAGGATTTGATGTTGAAATGGATATTATTATAGTGTTTATATTATAGATTGATGATAATGAGAGAACATTGGACCTTTTGGGAGGATGGACTAGGTATGGATGATGCCTGACCCACATCATAGGTGACTCGATATAGTGGATTGACTGACTAATTCCAATTAGAGAACAATAATCCCTATGGGTGGTCAGTGTAGGTATGCCTAAAGCATAACCCACATCGGAGGTGGATTGGTATATCGGTTGGGTGGATTGGTTATTGTTGAGATGTAATACATCTACATTGATTATGATTAATTTACTAGACTTATTCTTGTTTCTGTCTTATATCCTTAGTTTTTCTCAAACATATATATCCTGACACAGTGATTTCACATGGATCTTGTTTTTTTTTTGTAATATGATACTACTAAGCACTCCTAGGTGCTCACCCCTATACAGTTTTTTCAAGTTTTTTTTGCAAGATAACTCATGGGAGAATGGAAATTTTATTATTTTGGTATCTAGAGTACTTCTTATGAGTTTAATATTTCATTATCTCTAGTTGTATTATGTTTGTTTCATGTATTTTTATTTATTATTGGGAAATTTTAACTCTTTGGATTATTTATATGAAATTGATTTGCGAATTTCTTATATTTTCCTCATAATTTAGTGGGTAATGCATCCCATATTTATAATAAATACCCTTGGTGCTAGTCATAAGCCCAAGGTCTTTTGGATGTGGGATTAATGTGTTAATAACATCTCCATCTCCAACCCATGAGGGGTTTCAGTAGGGTTGGGTCATGACATAGTGGTATTAGAGATTTTGGTTAATATATAGGATAAATTTTGAAGTTAAGAACATGTGAGGATTTCATGGGTTTCATAGGTAAATGGTTCCAACTAAATATAGCATGTGATTTAGGAAGAGGATACTAGCTATAAAACAAGTATTTATGGGGGGTCATGATCCAATATAAGGACCTTGTAATACTAATAAACATGTTTAGGTGGAAATACATTGATTATAAGGTAGGAAAAATTTAGGAAGGGTGAATGCATAATTTCCATAGTTTTCAATCAAAATTTTGACTATCAATTTATATTATTTTTAGTGTGTTCATTATTGTTAACCCATATTTATATGGTATAACCTTTATAAATATGTTTCATTCCTTATAATAAATTAATTCATGCTAGATTAGACAAGATTTCTCACAAAATCATTATATAATATGATATTAAATTATTCTTTTAATGAAATACCATGTTTATTTTTATAAATATAACTTTAATGCATGATAATTAATAAACCTATAAGGGAATATTAGGAAATAAAATGGTTGTTTTTAATTAACACCATTGTATTTTACTGTGATTTTTTTATGATAAATCGTGTCTAAACTTTCATAATATTTTGTGTATAAATTTATAGAAGCATATTTATTAATAATGATTTTGATAATTGGATATTTAATGAGTTAAAAAGTTTTAAAATAAATGTTTTTACATCATGATTTAGATTTTTATCTTCTTAATATGAAATATTATTACATGTGTTAAGTTGTATTAATAATTCAGTAATTGGTTAGGATTGAATTCAAGTTGTAAGTAAGGATAATTTTTCATATTGATCATGTTGTTGTTATAATTTCTAGATTATTAACATGTGATACTTAATAAATTGTTTTAATGTATACATGTTCCATGTTTTACTCAAAAACGAATTAATGATTCAATAATTAAATTGAGAGGTAACATAATGTGCATGAAGTGATTGTTGTATACATCATTTCTAGGAGTTTTGAATACTATACACAATTTTTTATGTAATATTGATAAAGTATGTAGCATTTTAATAGTTATCGATTCCATACTAAGTAGGATTATTTTTAGCTATTGTGACTAATTTAGATTTTTTTTCTTGATTTATTATACTATGTTTTAATTAAGCATGAAACATGAAATAAAGGCATATGGAAATTAATTATATAATTAAAAAAATTATAAGACATTAATAAATGGGTTATTATAATGTAATTATTATAATCATGTGGTGATTCTTTAAGAATTTTAAAAATTTTAAAATATGAGTATGAATAATCCATGTGCACCTCCCATGAATTCTTTTTTCATATTACATAATGTTCATTGATCTTTATTGATTAAATATCAGCATTCCATGTTGAAAAAATGTTTTCTTAAAGATCTGACCTTGATGTTGTGGTGGTAATTTTGATATCCTATAGAGGATTTAGGATGAAATTATACAAAAGATATTTTTAGTGTAAAAATGATTTGGGAATGTTGTAATGGTTTGGATAAATAGATAGTTAGATCAATATTGAAGTAGTAGTGGTTGGCTGTTTGTGGATCATGTGTTAGTTGTTGTTTATTTATTTATTAGGTGTTTTTTATATTTCTAGTTGTGACCCACTTAATCACTAACCAATGTTGTTAAATTTCTTGACAATATATAATAATTCTTTTCACATGTTCATTGGGTGTTTAATTTCTACTAGCATTGAGTTTTTTTTCCTTATAATATGAAATATGGATCCATTACTGTGATTTAAAGTAGGAACCCAATTTTATGTTGGTTATAAATTTTGGATGCCTTCTATGTTTTGATATGATTCATGGGATGTGTGTTAAACTGTTTTTTTATGTTGAATCGAATATATGTCACTAAAACGTTATCAATATGTTGGTTAAGGGAAGAAAAAAGTGGAAAATTGGTATAAAGCCTTGCTAAAGTTACAACAGTATAAAGTGTTGAAGTTCCACAGTGAAGCATATATCTAGGAGATAGAGGGATGTTTATAAGAGTTTGTAGTTTAATTTAAGCTAGTGATGACTTCAAAATGATTCTAAGTCACATTGGAATTTGGTTTTATTTAGAAGGTAACTCAAAGATTGTGGAATATGAAGCATAGTTACCCAGGAGAGATACTTTAGATAGAATTTATTAATATATTCAAGAAGAGTTTTATCTCTCCTATGTATATGGATATTTTAAGTGGTGAGCCATGAGGTATGTGGAAGTATAAAGTGAGGTGATATTTTCGGTCTCGATCACAGATTTGAGCCTGAGGTTTGAGTAGGTTTAGGTGTCATATATATGGTGAGTTAATCTATTTTCATTATAATGTTGTGGGGTTATTGATGGTATGACTTACCTATGGCCTATGGTGTTCCTTGGATTAGTAAAGGTATTGTTTTTTTCATTATAATAGTTAGGTTTTAGTGGGAATTTGACTGGTATGAAGAAATCTATTTCTAAGGGTCTAGGGGTGAGTATGTCTTAATCTATTAACCTTATTCCATTTATAATAAATCCATTATTTTAAATCCATGGAAAATTCCCATCTAAAGTGTTTTCCCTTGTAAGTTTTGACATGTTTCTCCTAAAAATGGTTTCAAAATATAAATCATATTTGTACTTAAATGATTGGATTCTCCCTCTTACTATAATTAGTGAATAGAATTCTAAAAATTTTAAAAATTAAAAAAAAATCAAGAAACATAAAGGGGTTTAAATGTTAAATTTATTATTTTAGTAGATATTTATGGATTGTTTCCATTCTTTATGATGAGTAAATAAAACTATTATTATGGTGTCATCATTGTTTGAAAGGTATCTCATGGGGCATTTGTTTTAGTGACATCCTTTATTTTTCTTTCTATTCCTAGGTTATTGTTTTTTTAATTCTAAAGGATGAGAATTTTTTTAGAGATATTTGATGTATGGAACAAAAAAAATTTATCCCTTTGTTTTTTTTATGATTAAAGGTATCCATGGGAATGATGGATGAATATTGTGGGTTTGAGATTAGATTCCAGCTGGAGGTTAGTTTTGTGGAATAGTGTTTTGGGTTGTGCTATAGAGGTTCGGTCTTGAGGTCTATCTATGGTGTTTTTTATTTTATTGTGGTGTGGTGTTCTTAGAGGCCAGTTTAGAGTCTCCTCTATTTTTGGAACCATTGTAGCATGGAGCCTTTGATCTGTATCATGGTGTTCTAGAGGTTTATTTTGGGGGATATTTTTTTAGAGGTCCCTGAATCATGGTCATTTTTTTCATAAACTCGATCTTGGGTGTTTTCTGAGTTTCTACCAGAGGCCTTGTGGTGAGGTTCCTTGGGGGGAGACCCTTAGCACTGCCATTTGGGGGACTATCGCGTTGTAGTGTCCTAGTTATGTCATGTAACTTCTCTAGGTTTATAGGATATGAGGTTTTATTAGAGAGATATGGGGTGATTTATATAATTTTTTCTAGAGGATGGTTTGACTCGGATCCATTATAGCATGGATACCCATGTTTCTCTATGGTTTTGGTGAAAAAGTTAATTGTTGTGTTACATTCCTTACCCTTACACTGTGGTCTTCTAAATTTATAGCCTATATAAACATGGAATCCCCCTTGAAAACACTTTATTTTATACACGTTTCTCTAAACCCTAGGATACCTACAAATCTCTTTAGAGGCTCCAGAGTCCCTTTTCTTGGATTTATCCCCCCGACCTCTATAGATTGATTCAGGGGTGATCTAAGGTAATTTTCTTACCCTATTTTTAAATATCTCCCAACTCTTATTCTTTAGAGTTTTTTATAGAAACATTTGTGTTTGGTTTTGGTGGATTATAGTTAATGTAATGATGATAAATGTGATTATATAAGTTCAATGAATCTTATTTCAGATTCATTCATCTCTGGATCCAGTTCTCTTGATGTGGAATTTCTTATCTAGTTCTCTCAACATGTAATTGACCATCTTTGTTGAGGTAGGGGATTTTTAGAATTTTTTCTATCTTCTAAAATTACTTATGATAAATATAATTTGGAATCATCTAAGTTTACCTTGTCAATCATGGAACCCTTAAATTTTTATACCCATTGAATAAAATGACTAGAATTACCATCATTTATTTTTTATTGTTAGACCCCCCAAAAAATGATTGAATCTTCCATCATTCTATTAATTAAATAATACCCATTGAAACCTAAGAGACACAACTATTTATACTACTCCAACCATTAATGATCAACCCACGCTATAATTTTCCTCCATACATGGTAAGTCTATACTCTCTCCTTGGGATTGGTAGAGGTAATTTTGTCTGAAGGAGGGGTTTTAATTAACTTACGGGTTTTTTATCATACTCTTATCTTCAGAACTTATTTGGTTTTGGGGAAGGGTTTATTGTATTATTTATTTTATTGTATCATTTTCTCCTTTTTCTCAGACTTGGTGTGGTGGGTTTTATATTGGGGGAAGGGGATGTTGTACTCTTCTTTTTTTATATTTCTTAATATTAGTTGCACCTTCCTTTGTAGTGAATTCCTTTCTTTATTTCATTAATTCCTATACTAGTACTATTTTGATATGTTTTTATATTTAAATGATATGGAATCTAATTTAAATGAGACATTAATTTGTTTATGAACTGGTTATGGAAAGGTGGTCAGGTTGGTTATCCTTCTTATTTATTCCATGATTGACAATTTTAGTTTAAATGATATTTCATAGTTATTAATGGCTTGTGATAAGATATATATGGGATATGGGTATGAGGATAAGCAAGTAAATATGAAATTTAAATATAAAATGATGGATAAAACCTTGGAATTGGAATTATAGAATAAATATTAAACCTATAATTAATATTATATAATGATAAATTTAATTTTATATGGTGTTAATAGTTTGGGATGTCGTTGGGGTTGTTCGTGTTCATATATCTTGGTAGTTTTTGTCTTATAATAGGGTCTAGTGTTGGTTATGATTTTAATCCTAGTCCTTTCCTTTTCATTTTGGTTGTATAGTGATGACTGGATTATATATGTTGAGGTAATATAATTTTTCATACTTTTAGGTAGGTTTCTACCTAGTGATTTTTACTCTCCTTAGATTGATGCCTTGAACCTTGGGTTATATAGTAAGAATATATATATTACTATAGAGGTGGTGTTTTGTTATTTATTTTCTATATTTTGTTTATATTTTAGGTAATTATAGTGATCTACTAGCTTAGGAAAGGGATGTGTTGTTTTGGTGTTGTGAGGGATTAAGTACTAGAAGTATGTTGGTTTTAAGGTAGTACTTCCATGGGGGATACCTCCAATTATATGATTTTTTATGTGGGAATAGAGAGTTTTTTAGTTGTAGGTTAATATTAGGTTCCCATATAAATAGTGTAAAAAGTTTGATGTGTGATTCTTATTCATCCAAAGGTGTGGTTCAATGCTTAAGTTAATCTGACGAACATAAATAATTGAATGAATATGTACATAGAATAATCACATGACTTAAATTCTGAATTTCATGAAAAAATAAATAAATAAACTAGTAATCAAAACATGAATTGTGATGTTAGTTGTATTTTATTAATTAAACAATTTGGATGGTTGGTGTGATGCTTAATTAGGTGAATAAATTTCTAATCCATTTTAGAGCTTTAATTATGAATGATAAATAATTCAAAGATTGGGATATCTTAATTTTGAACTTCTAAGAGATTTTTAAATGATAATGGGATGGATTGAAACCAAATAATGGAATGGGTAAGTATATAACTTCCTTGTTGATTTTGGTAATGACTTATTAAGATATATATTGATATAGTGATTATTATTATTTATTTTAATCATTCTATCAGATTACTAAATGTTTTTACCATAGTTATAAAGATTAATTTATGTGTGGTTTTATATTTTATGTGATTAAATACTTGGAAAATATACTTGGTTACATAATATTATTGTTTTGATGAGATAAATGGGGTGTAGGATGTGATGGTGGTTGCAATGGGATGCACGGGTTGAAAGATGTGATGATGACATAACTTTGATTACAATGTGGCTATTTTAACAACCCAAAATTTCACTAGGTATTTTCCATGAATAAATATTATGTTAATATCTTGTTATACACCAAAAACTAAATTAAAAATAAACTACGATGAGTTAAAATAAATTTTTACCATTATAATATAGTTTTTAAATTAACAGGTATAAAATTAAGTAACTATATTACAAAATCTATGAAGGAAAGAAATGGAATTGAGTAGTGGAAGTCTCCATTATAAAGAATATTTATCTAAGATTGGGAAGGAGGTAGAATTTATAGGTTTTTATCTATATCAAACTCAAATATAACTCAAACAATTATGGTATGAGAAAAATTTTATGTGATAGAAATTCGATATTGTGGAAATTACCATGAGATCTATACTAGTGGAATCACCACCCTCGACTGCCACTAGAGCATACCATATGCTTTGATCTTATGTAAATATATTAAGAGGATATGTATCTAGAAAATGGGATGATATAAACATGTAATTATTAATATAAGTTATTTATCACATGTATTTTAAATATTTTTCATGTTTACTTTTAAAGAAAAAGAAAGTGTATTTTTTTATAAAAAAATAGTTTTTATTTGTATTACATATTCAAAAGGTAAATTTATAAATTTTAGAATTTTAATTTTATGAAATTAAATTCATTTAAAATTTCATCATTTCAATATAAACTTTGCATGAATTTTTTGGATTTTCTTAAATAATTGAATTTTTAGGTGAATAGTGAAAAATATAATTTTTACCAAAACTGTAAATTGTATGACTATATAAGAAAAACATAGAAGTTTATAAAAAAATTTAATTGATAAAAGATTCATTTAATTATTAAAACTATAAATTTTAAAAATAGTATGTTGAATTTATAAACCCTATGATTAACATTTTAGGTATTTAAGTAATATTTTCCAATAAAAACTATTTTTGGTATTTTTTTTAATTAAATAATATTTAGATAAAATTTTATTTTGGATTTATTTTAAAGCTACATAAATTTTATTTTTTACAATAAACAAATATATATCATGAAAATTGGATACATAGATAATTTTACCCTACACATAAATTTTAATCTTAAAATACACTTTTTCAAAATACGGGTTTTTACACATTTCATGCATTGATGTTACAATTAATTTTTCTCAGAGATAGAAATTTTATCTAATAAAACGGATTTCATATTTTTAATACATAGGTATAAATTATTTAATAAGTTCAATTTTATTTTTACGCATTAAAATTAAATTACTTAGGTAAAAATTAGTTACCACAGTAAAACTAAAAATGGTATTTGTAAAAATTTTAAGAGTAAAGGGATTAATAACATGTTTAAAACATCTATGAAAATTAATATTTGAGGTATGATAAAATTTATATCATCCCATGATTTATTATTATATATTTTTTAGTCTTCATTACATGTGAAACATGTGCTCTCTTTATAATAAGTTGAAATATTTACAAAAATTTCATTCTCACCACTTATAAAAGAGGCATCTCTCCATCCCTTCAAGACCACAATATAGATTTGGTTTACTATTTAAACTCTACCATTTACATTCCCCTATAATCCTCTTCCTTTTATTATACTCTAGTTACAATATATTTTCTTAAGACCACCATTTTTAAGGTGTCTTCCACGGGAAATCCCAAGTCCTCAACATGAGTACTTTTCTTTTTCTAACTTATTTTCTTTTATTTATTAATTTCACAAATATAATTTAATAATTCCTATAAAATTACATAAATATTTTTTTAAATTTAATTTTATTATTCTAAGTGAATAAATATTAACCACCTTTTCCATTTTATATTAAGAAATATGAAACCATCATTCATGAGTTGTGTGAACTACCTCCTTCATGAAGTGAAGACTTTCATTTTTTTACCACTGCCTATATTCACTTATTATAAGGGTAAAATTGAGTAATAAATGTAAATTATATAATATAATTATGTCTATGAAGATAAAAAGTATAATCCACCTTTTTTACCATTCATTATTTTAGAAATGAAGACGTTAACTATGTATTATGAAGACTACCGCTTCCATAAAGTAACGTACCTCATTTTTCATCTAGTTTATTTATTATTTATTAAAACCATTTCAAATATAATTCACTACATTAAAAGTATATAAACTATATAATTATTCCTCAATAATAATGATATTATTCCCAAAAGAAACAACTTTTATAATCATAATCATCCATTAATTATGGTATGTTCATGTTTGGGTTAGTCCAACCACTAACTTGAACAATGTTATAAAATAATATCATGGATGACTATAATAACTTAATTACTGATAATATATGTTATAAATAAGTAAATAATGATTTTATTTTGGTTCTAGAGTGGTAAATCTAATATTAAACTCATTAATTAAGATATCAATTTTCATTTGTTAAAAATCATTAAAATGAGATCACTGTTGATTTCATCCTTAAGGATCATGAATTTCCTAAATATTTAAGATCATTGAGAGGGGGAGTGGTGAATCAGTGATCACTTATTATTTTTAAAAATTATTCTTTTTAATTTAACCTCTATGTATAGTTAATACCTTTATCCACTCTTCTTGTTGTCTCTCATCCTTTCCTGAATATGAAGAAGATAAAAGGAATAATAACACAATGATTTACAAGGTTGGATCACAATGTGAGTATAATCCTTATTGTATCTAGTTATACACCCTAGATATATATTCTTTCACTATTAGCATAAGTGATTATAGTGACATGGTCTCCAACAGTTCTTCTATGACATCATTTCATGGGCTCTAGCTTCCCACTGAAGGATATTTATACTACCTCACTTGATTATATTATTCTTCCATTAGTCTTGATATTGTCTCACATAGCTCAATCCTCACAACCAAATGGTGACTACCTTACATAGTCCTTGAAATAATTCTTTCTCTAACCATTGATTAAAACTTAAAATTCTCTTCCTTTATGGTGTGATAACACATTGTCCATTATTCTTATTCAAGTACACACAATTGAACAATATTATAATTATAGGCCTTTATATAATTTGTTCCTCATGAATTTTATGTTGTATGTGACATTCATGGAATCATAACAATGTATCATAAATTTATAATACTTATCATGTATATAATATCACAACCCACCTTCTTAGTTCATGGTGTACACATAAAGGTCTAATTCTCAATGAATTTCTTGAAATGTGTGCATTGTTATGTATTCCTTCATGCAAGGGTAAATTTATACATAGGTTTACTCAAGTTATTTTATCATCTTCACCTTAATATAAATAGTATATGTGGTTGATTGATCTAATTCATGCAAGTACTCACATGATATGTTTTGTATTTTTCATTTTTTTCATGTATTAGTATACGTGAATCAGATTCTTCTATTTATGTAAGAAGAGATCTTCACATGAGCATAAGATCTTTCATAAACTTAGTTCCTTCATGGTACTTAGGACCCACAGTATCTAAAAACCTTCATGTAACCAAGTAATTCTTATAATATTATTCTCTTTCATGTCAAAAAAGAACTTTGGAACTTCTTTTCTGTGTGGACAAGGAAAAATGAAATCCTTCTACTTCACGTGAATAATTATATAGATGATTTGTTTCAAGATAAATGATTGGTTCTATCAAAAATATTTGATCAGAAATAGCTATCTATTTTATTGTAATATTGTTAATTATAGATAATGATCATTCAATTTTCCTATGTTTTTTATGTCTAGTTAAGTCTCCTTGAATGCTTGAAGGTCTCAATGTTCCTCAATATTTTTAAAGTAGAGACCCTATCCAAATATCATGGAGTTTCTTCATATTTGTGATGGATATCTCATATTCTCATATTTTTCTTTGTTTTATCAGCTTCATCTTCATTTGATTCCTTGGTGGAAAGATTATTGGCTAATATAGAAGTATTCATGTGATGGAATCTTTCCACGGTATGATATTCTTGAATATTTTGTTTTTCATGTTATGGATTCACATGATTGATGATTTTCATATAACATATTAGTGGAACACTTAATATATATTCATTTAACATTCTAAGGTATCACATTCTTTGAATAATTTCATGCATTCAAGAGGAAGATTCTATTCATGGCCTTAGGTCAATCGAGCATGTGTCGATCACCGGTTGTATCATGCTCACACATTGATCCCTTCGAAGGTTGAAGGATGAAGATGATTGAGGTCTCGGTATAATGTCTTAGATTCATGTGATAAAATATGTATTCTTATATATATGTGTGTGTGTGTGTGTGTTTGTGTGTGTGTGTTTGTGTGTTTTAAATGGTGTAATAGTGTATGTGTATCTCTTATCCCACATTGATCCTTCACTTAGTCTGGAATCATTTAATAATAGATCGAAAATCCAATGATTAATAGATGCGAGTAGCAGGGTCTTCTCCCAATTCCCTTAGGCACCTACCCATGTCAGCACCCCTCTTCTGTCATGTCACCCCACAAAGTGGTTCAACTACTTCTTTACTCTATGTTCATGATATGTCTGCCTTCTTTACCATAGGATCTCACCCATGCCTCTATAGATTTCTGAGTTTGACCTACCTACCACATGGTTGACCCTAGGTCCCACATGTGGTTTAGGTGGTTCCTTTGTGGGATATGGTTAGCTAAGTTTTTTTGATAAAGGCTCGCCAAAAAATAATTAGAATATTTCTGATTAAAAAAATTATAATACTAATCCATTCTCAAATATAATTCTCAAAATAAAATTCTTCCATAATTCTCCATGAAATTAATTTCTTATTTTATGGACTTCAAATAATTTCATGGAAACTCAAAAAGTCTTCAATACATGTTTTCTTTCATGAAAATAAAAAATATTTTCATGGCCTTCAAATAAACTCCTAATGAAATTATATCATATTTCATGGACATATTTAAAAGAATTATTTACCCAATTAAGAGATGGATTCAATTGTTTAAAACATTATGCTACTAAAAACTTCATTATCAAATATCTTAGACATTAAGACCAGTTTAATAATCATCAAAATTGTAAATGTTGTTGATTTATGATTTATGTAATGAAAAAACTTCTTTCTTTATCACTTCTCTAACTTCAAAAAATCCTCAACAACCTTTATCAATCTTATTATTTCCATGATAGTCATCAGCCATGGATAATTTCATTATTCATGGATAACTTCATTAGTCATGGATAAATTCTTCACTTGAACATTGACTTTACTCTTCTTGTTACATTAATAAAAATACAATAATGATCATCTTCAACATTCTCTACCATTCACTTCAGCTCTTAAATCTCCTCAATTGGATTTTTTTTCAACGCAACTTCAATTAATAAATTCAATGTTCTTCTCCCCCTTATTGATAATAAATGAAAAGTTAAAATGAGAGGATAAATACTAAATCAACCAACAACTTCTATTCTTTTCAATGAAAATGTCACGAACCAGGCCGGGTCACTATCTGACCCAGCGCCCAACCCGGTCCGCGGCAAGGCCCGAAGGGCGTTCCCAATCCCCACAGGCTGGCACAAGTGCCCGGGTATCAATTTTAACAAGTGGGAACGGTTTTACCTGAAATACAAGACAGAAAAACCAACTAACAAGATAGATAAACTGAAATTAGAAATAGACAAAAAAACATGCCTTTAAACTATGAACAAGTTTAAGGTCTATAACTCGAAACAATAACTAAAAAGAAAAGACGACAGCGGAAACTAAAACTCATACTCGACCTCCCGGCAGAAGTGAGACCACATCAACACCATTATGCATGATAAGACCAACTACAACCTAAACCACCATCACTGAGAACGAAGTCGCAACCTGGAATACAGAAGAAACAGAATCTACATACACCCAAGGGTGTATGCAGGGTGTGAGCTAAAAGCCCAGTAGGATGCCACCGAGAAATGGTTCCATGCCACAACATCAAAAGACAATTTAAAGTGCTTATTCAAAATTATACTTAAAAAAAACTTTTAAAGAAAACATTTACAAGCTAAATGCTAAAGAAAAACACTAAAAAGAATTCGTTTCACAGACACAATTTTAAAGAGGATAAGAAAAGTTCATTATGGGCACACACACACACACTCTCACACACGCACACACACATACTTAAACACACACACACACACACACACACACTCACACACACACACACACGCTAACACCCAAGTGGTCCTCCATATACCGACGGAAGGCACCACGACATTGATGGTAGAGCACTGTGGGTAAAACCCCTAAGGTTCATCTAGCTCAAGTGGGACCCTAGAACCTTGTGTCTCGGTGAAACATGGATTAGAAGGCCACAACCCTCAGAAAACGTGGCTTAGAAGGCCACGACCCTCAGATATCATGTTTAGTTAGTGTTGCAATCGTCAATCCAGCTAAGTGAAACAGGGACGACACCCATCCGGTTCACTAGCGCACTAGTTCTAGTCCGCCCACCTAGATACCCAGGGTTTTCCCTTGTGCTAAAACAAGTTTCACATTCACATAATATATTTCTTTCTCATTTCGCAGACCAAACAAGATATTGCACACAAAGGTCACCATTTGCATATCAAAGCACTATTTTAAAGACGCACGCACACGACATGTCTCTTTTTATAAAAAATACACCACTTTAAAAGTGAAAGCATATTCAACTCCTATAAAGAACCATTTCAGCATCATATAAATACACCAACAAATCATTTGAGTTATTATTGAAATCATTTCCATAAAATACAAGAAGACCTTACACCAAAAACAGCTTGATTTTATACAAAGGCGTCACTTTAAAACTTGATACACAAGGTAACCATGTCAAAACTTGTTTTCCATTATTCAAACAATTTTTCATTTCAACTTCAAAGGTACACAACAAGGAAAACACACCAGAAGTGATTCATATACTTTGAAAATGTCTATTTAAATATACAAACACCTAATGTGACTTGGAAACATCTTTCAAAAGAAACCATTACGAAATCAATTTCACAAATCAACCCTTTCAAAACCTCTTTGGTACTCTATAAAAAATTATTAAACACTTCTAAAATTTACCACAACCGAATCTAAAGGAAAAAAACATGACAATTTCTAAAGACAGGTGCAATTTTCATCACGCACACATGTTACACCATTTTTAAAATGCATTTCGAAAAACCTCTACAGCTCTACCAAAACATTATAAACATAATTTGCATCTTGCAACTAAACCATAGAACATATTAAGTTAAACTAAACAAACAAATTAAATTATCTAAATGATGTAAAGACATGGAACCACCTACCTCAAATAGGAACGGAAAATTGACATGGCGCAAGACTCCAGTTGCGCAACGATCGCACCGTATCGAGCTGTCAAACAGGTCCTAAAACAGCAGACCGTTAAACAGGTTCAATAATGATGTTAACATAGTAATAATAATAATAACAATAATAATAATAACGTAAAGATGATAATAGAAATATCAATAACATAATAATAATAATAACATAATAATAATCATAACAATCTTAATAATAATATTACACAATAATAATACAATAATATAATAATAATAACAATAGTGTAATCATAATAATATTATTAAAATAGTAACATAGTAATATTAACATGATAATAATAATACGAATAACAATAACATAGTAATAATTTAATAATAGTAACAATAATAATATAATGATAATAATATTGATATTGACATAATAATAATAATAACATAATAATAATTATATTAATGATATATTAATAATATTAACATATTAATAATAACAAGGCTATAATAATAATAATAATCACATAATTATAATTTTATAATAAAATGTTAATAACATATTAAATATAATAGAATAATAGAATAAATTAAAATAAATAAAAAGAAAACTAACCTATGTGGAGGAGCAGAGGAAGGAGAAAGAAAACGAAGAAGAAGAAGAGAAGAAGAAAAAGAGAAGAAGAAGAAGAGAAGAAGGAGAAGAGAAGAAGAAGAAGGGGGGGCGCAGGTCTGGCGTGGATGCAGCAGGGCGCAGCAAGGGTGGAGAGGGGTGGCTGGTCCGATGCGGGTCTGGCGTGGGTGCAGTAGGGGAGCGGCGGGGTCGAAGGAGGAAGATGGCGTGGCCGATGCGGTTCCGGCGTGGGTGTAGCAGGGCGCAGTCCAGCAAAACAGAGGAGGAGGAAAAGAAAAAAAAGAAGAAGAAGAAGAGAAGAAGGGAAAGAAGGGAGAGGGAGGGAGGCGCGGCGGGTGAGGGAGGGGGAACCGGGGAGAGGGTGCGACGGTAAGCAGGAGGAATGGGGTGGGGTGTGCCGTGGAAGGAGAGAAAAGAGGGAGAGAAGAAAGACGTGGGGAAGAAGGAAAGGAAGAAGAAAAATAAAAAGAAAAGAAAAAAAAGAGAAGGGAGGGGGGGTGGCGGCTAGGGTAGGATTAGGTGGGTAAAAATAGATTAAATAAAATAATAATAATAATAAAAAGGAAAATAAATAATAAAGATAAAAAAATGGAGAGATATAAATACATGTATATATATATATATACACATATGTATATATATAAATGTATATGTATACACACAATAATAGTAATTAAAATTTTCTAAAATATAAAATCATTAAAGGATTTAATAATATAAGTTGAAAATTGAAAAGTGATAAAAATACTAATAATATTTATAATCATAAGGAAATAATTATAAAATAAATACCCGCTTAAGACGTTAATATTAATAATACCAAGTAAGACCACCCGCGTACCGGGCAGGACACAAGGCTTCACCCGTGCCATGCCTATGCGTTGGGCAACGTCAAGCCCGCGTCCATTTATCAATGCAAGTGCGCACCACTAGTTTCGTGCTCACCTCGCTTTCCAACGAAAAGAAAATTATAAAAAGGCAACTAAAATCACATAATAAAAATAAAAAAATAATAATAATAATAATAATAATAATAAATAGACATACCTCGGTGCGATGTCTGGGTGTGACAATTCTCCCCACCATAAAGCTTTCCATCCCCGGAAAGCCACAACTAAGGCTGAGACCAAAAGTAATAAACGACATCCCCTTAAGGTTTAAATAGGATCTCTATGAAAACGAGCGAAAGGAGGAAAACACATCGTGCTCAGAGGAGATGACTAAAAAGACAGCCTCAAGAAACTCGTAAAAGACCTTCTGATATGCATCGCCTGCCCCAAAGAGGTGAAACAACTCCAGTTGATTAATCAAGGAAAGGAACTCTCGCACTCACGAGAACCAACTTCACAACACGAAACATAACAAACACCATTGAATGAAGACCACGTCGTTTGACTGGAATTAAAAAACAAGACCAAACACGTCCAAGGAGCACTCTTATCACCTATCGCCAACTCGTCTTTAGAAATAGAACCAAAAGGTCAACATGGGGAAGCCCGAAGGGCTCGCTACCATTAAGAACTCACTGAAGCTTGAGATGAGATTGGAAAACCAACACGGGGAGGTTCAAGCGGACTCCCCGACATTAAAGAAAATTCCAGCACTGATTCATTCTAGAGACATTCATGTGAGACCCAATTTGGGTCTCCCCACCATTAAGAATCTACCAACGCCCAAGGCGAGAATAGAAAACCAACATGGGGAGGTCCGGGCAGACTCCCCACCATTAAGGAAAGGCCAACACCGATTTATTCCAGAGACCTTTGTGTGAGACACATCGTGGGTATCGCCACCATCAGAACGAACAGAGGATGCAGAACTTTGAGAAATTCTCTATGGTAACCAAACACCCCACCACAAGGGGCGGGGAGGGAGGGGCCTAACCACCCGGGCGTCAAAATCATGACCTAAGACCTGACCAACACATCCACATCCCAGGATGAGCATTACAAAATTTTGGGACTGATATTTCCCCAACAGACTCTCAAGGACCACTAAAAGTGATCGCATCCAGTGGGACGCAACCCCTAAAACTTTAAGGCAACGAGACGAACACGCCTCTACATGGTCACGAAAACCTTATGCAACCAGACAGTTCGTTCGGAGAAGAACAACCATAGAAGACCATTTAAGCTGCTTTCACTTTCAACACCGATAACAGAAATAATTTCGGGGTCTCATACACTCTCGGGGTTCCTGACCACGCGCCAGCTTCACTCCGAGGCCTATGGCTGGAGCCCTGATGTTTGAAGCATCTTCTGCCTCATAGTCAGGCATGGAAGACTCCCGAACGGAGCTTCTCCTTTTGGTGTCACACGCAATCATACTGCACATGAGGAAACACCATCAGACACAACACGCCATGACATCCAACTGATCGTACACTGAACATTCACCAACACAAGAGCTTTAATGGTGCATGCACATCACTCTTTGTCACACTGGATGAGAACACGACACCACGAATCGTCACCTGAACATGATCATTTCTGTTGAGAGAGACATTATGCTGAGAAAGACTTTAAATCGTGCCTTGAACAACACATGATTCCTGCAAACGACCATAGCAGCCTCATATGACCGGGTCTGCCAAACTAGTAGTCTAACATGAACCTTTTCTTAAACGAGGCAAACCAAAGACCAGAGGTCATTTAAAACAATAGATTGCACCGACAACTTCGGGTTGCTTCCACCTCTTCCCCACCGGAGTCTCATTTACCACTTCCAAACAACCGTTGACTATCAAAGGGACCTCAAGCTGCAAGACATCACCAAACATGACCCTTTAAGCTAATGAAATTACTACAAAGCCCTTCAAGACACTGGTCAACACTAATAATTTTGAACCGCCTTCACCCTTCCTCGCTAGATTTCCTTTCGATGTTTCCAGGGGAAACCTTCAAATATGACGACATCAAGACTCATACCCAATGAATCGAACAACTCAAATGACCAAAACTCCCTTCAACTCCCCTCGCATCTGTCATCCCACTGCGAGAGGATCCACTTAGTTGCAAAAAGGAGAGGTGAGTTCCATTCTAGAATTCGAGAAGAGAGTCCTTCGATCAACTGGAGTGCCGGCCAATGAAGAATTTCCCGTGGCCACACTTTAATCACATGTCAACACTTTATGGGGGGGCGTACACTAGTCAAGAAAGAAAAACATGGACCCAAATCAAACTTGTCCAATGATCAACACATACTGCAGGAGAACACCAAACGTACAAGGGAAACCACTGCAAGGGCTCCCCAATGTACTTTTCAAAGGAAAAAAACTAGCTACCCGCTTGCATACCAACTTACAAATAGGAACTCAAACTCAGGACACAAACCATTCAGAAAGAATACTCAGCTCAAAACGCCATGCATCCAATATCTCAAAAACACAAGGACACGCCACACAAACACCATTTACCAAAACACCAAATTTTTCCTTCAATAAAACATTTTGAAAATAAGAAAACCCAGTGGGTTGTACAAACACCAATGGTGTCCCATGAGCCTCGCACATGCAAGCTCTCATGCCGCACCGGCACGCACCTCGTGTCCATCTAGGCACTCATCTGCTCGTGCCTTTAACCATTTCCCTTTTCGTATACACTCATGCATGTGGTTGCCCATAAGAGCACCAAGGATAAAAACCAAAGATTTCCATTTTTTTCAAAACCAAAACATCCAACCCACACTTTCCAAACCCTTCACATCATTTTCTTTTTAAAGCATTTCATTTGAAAATATTTTCCAAGACCAAAAAATTTTTACATAAAAACCAAATTCCCACGAATCCAAACCAAGGAGACAAGAAACAAAGCAGGAAGAAACTAGGGACAGTGGGTGATTGGAAAATATGGTTGGCGGTCATACGCCGATCACGCCACTGGCCACAGAGAGTATTTTAGGACAGTTTCCCCAGCTCCACAAGGCTTGCCAGACCCTGCGATCTCACTAAGACCACTGACCTTACTCCCTTTTCATTTCCCTTAGACACGATCATCTACAAGGACCAAAAACTCAGAAAAACCTCAACACACTTTGGTAACTCGAGTCCCGCCACGAGGTGTGCTGGCCAGGCACATTGCTCGTAGCTAGAACGCCGAGTTCCGACAACCTTAATTTTGGTCTAGTCCGACTCTATCTCAAAAGAGAACGACCCAAGAGAGCAAACCTCACCCTCTCATACCATTTTTTCACGAACTAGGCCGGGTCGCCATCCGACCCAGCGCCCGACTCGGTCCGCGGCAAGGCCCGAAGGGCGTTCCCAATCCCCACGGGCTGGAACAAGTGCCCGGGTATCAAGTTTAACAAGTGGGAACGGTTTTACCCGAAATACAAGACAGAAAAACCAACTAACAAGATAGATAAACTGAAATTAGAAATAGACAACGAAACGTGCCTTTAAACTATGAACAATTTTAAGGTCTACAAATCGAAACAATAACTAAAAAGAAAAGACGACAGTGGAAACTAAAACTCATACTCGACCTCCCGGAAGAAGTGAGACCACATCAACACCATTCTTCATGAGAAGACCAACTGCAACCTGAACCACCATCACTGAGCACGAATTCGCAACCTGGAATACAGAAGAAATAGAATCTATATACACCCAAGGGTGTATGCAGGGTGTGAGATAAAAGCCCAGTAGGATGCCACTGAGAAATGGTTCCATGCCACAACATCAAAAGACAATTTAAAGTGCTTATTCAAAATTATACTTAAAAAACTTTTAAAGAAAACATTTACAAGCTAAATGCTAAAGAAAAACACTAAAAAGAATTCGTTTCACAGACACAATTTTAAAGAGGATAAGAAAAGTTCATTATGGGCACACACACACACACTCTCACACACGCAAACACACATACTTACACACACACACACACACACACTCACACACACACACACACGCTAACACCCAAGTAGTCCTCCATATACTGACGGAAGGCACCACAACATTGATGGTAGAGCACCGTGGGTAAAACCCCTAAGGTTCATCTAGCTCAAGTGGGACCCTAGAACCTCGTGTCTTGGTGAAACGTGGCTTAGAAGGCCGCGACCCTCAGAAAACGTGGATTAGAAGGCCACGACCCTCAGAAAACGTGGCTTAGAAGGCCACAACCCTCAGATATCATGTTTAGTTAGTGTTGCAATCGTCAATCCAGCTAATTGAAACAGGGACGACACCCATCCGGTTCACTAGCACACTAGTTCTAGTCCGCCCACCTAGATACCCAGGGTTTTCCCTTGTGCTAAAACAAGTTTCACATTCACATAATATATTTCTTTCTCATTTCGCAGACCAAACAAGATATTGCACACAAAGGTCACCATTTGCATATCAAAGCACTATTTCAAAGACGCACGCACACGACATGTCTCTTTTTATAAAAAATACACCACTTTAAAAGTGAAAGCATATTCAACTCCTATAAAGAACCATTTCAGCGTCATATAAATACACCAACAAATCATTTGAGTTATTATTGAAATCATTTCCAGAAAATACAAGAAGACCTTACACCAAAAACAGCTTGATTTTATACAAAGGCGTCACTTTAAAACCTGATACACGAGGTAACCATGTCAAAACTTTTTTTCCATTATTCAAACAATTTTTCATTTCAACTTCAAAGGTACACAATAAGGAAAAAACACCAGAAGTGATTCATATACTTTGAAAATGTCTATTTAAATATACAAACACCTAATGTGACTTGGAAACATCTTTCAAAAGAAACCATTACGAAATCAATTTCACAAATCAACCCTTTCAAAACCTCTTTGGTACTCCATAAACAATTATTAAACACTTCTAAATTTTACCACAACCGAATCTAAAGGAAAAAAACATGACAATTTCTAAAGACAGGTGCAATTTTCATCACGCACGCATGTTACACCATTTTTAAAATGCATTTCGCAAAACCTCTACAGCTCTACCAAAACATTATAAACATAATTCGCATCTTGCAACTAAACCATAGAACATATTAAGTTAAACTAAACAAACAAATTAAATTATCTAAATGATGTAAAGACATGGAACCACCTACCTCAAATAGGAACAGAAAAGTGACACGGCGCAAGACTCCAGTTGCGCAACGATCGCACCGTATCGAGCTGTCAAACAGGTCCTAAAACAGTAGACCGTTAAACAGGTTCAATAATTATGTTAACATAGTAATAATAATAATAACAATAATAATAATAACGTAAAGATGATAATAGCAATATCAATAACATAATAATAATAATAACATAATAATAATCATAACAATCTTAAAAATAATATTACACAATAATAATACAATAATATAATAATAATAATAATAGCGTAATCATAATAATATTAATAAAATAGTAACATAGTAATATTAACATGATAATAATAATACGAATAACAATAACATAGTAATAATGTAATAATAGTAACAATAATAATATAATGATAATAATAATAATAACATAATAATAATTATATTAATGATATATTAATAATATTAACATATTAATAATAACAAGGATATAATAATAATAATAATCACATAATTATAATTTTATAATAAAATGTTAATAACATATTAAATATAATAGAATAACAGAATAAATTAAAATAAATAAAAAGAAAACTAACCTGCATAGCGGAGCAGAGGAAGGAGAAAGAAAAAGAAGAAGAAGAAGAGAAGAAGAAAAAGAGAATAAGAAGAAGAGAATAAGGAGAAGAGAAGAAGAAGAAGGGGGGCGCGGGTCTGGCATGGATGCAGCAGGGCACAGCAGGGGTGGAGAGGGGTGGCTGGTCCGACGCGGGTCCGGCGTGGGTGCAGCAGGGGAGCGGCGGGGTCGAAGCAGGAAGATGGCGTGGCCAATGCGGTTCCGGCGTGGGTGCAGCAGGGCGCAGTCCAGAAAAACAGAGGAGGAGGAAAAGAAAAAAAAGAAGGAGAAGAAGAAGAGAAGAAGGGAAAGAAGGGAGAGGGAGGGAGGCGCGGCGGGTGAGGGAGGGGGAACCGGGGAGAGGGTGCGACGGTAAGCAGGAGGAATAGGGTGGGGTGTGCCACGGAAGGAGAGAAAAGAGGGAGAGAAGAAAGACGTGGGGAAGAAGGAAAGGAAGAAGAAAAATAAAAAGAAAAGAAAAAAAAGAGAGGGGAGGGGGGGTGGCGGCTAGGGTAGGATTAGGTGGGTAAAAAAAGATTAAATAAAATAATAATAATAATAAAAAGGAAAAGAAATAATAAAGATAAAAAAAATGGAGAGATATAAATACATGTATATATATATACACATATGTATATATATATAAATGTATATGTATACACACAATAATAGTAATTAAAATTTTCTAAAATATAAAATGATTAAAGGATTTAATAATATAAGTTAAAAATTGAAAAGTGATAAAAATACTAATAATATTTATAATCATAAGGAAATAAGTATAAAAGAAATACCCGCTTAAGACGTTAATATTAATAATACCAAGTAAGACCACCCGCGTACCGGGCAGGACACAAGGCTTCACTCGTGCCATGCCTATGTGTTGGGCAACGTCAAGCCCACGTCCATTTATCAACGCAAGTGCGCACCACTAGTTTCGTGCTCACCCCGCTTTCCAACGAAAAGAAAATTATAAAAATGAAACTAAAATCACATAATAAAAATAAAAAATAATAAAAATAATAATAATAATAAATAGACATACCTCGGTGCGATGTCCGGGTGTGACAGAAAATATTTTCCCCCTATTCCTCTTAGGTTGTCAATGTTCCCATATTTCATATAGAAATGAGTCATTAGTAATTCAACTCTAAGACTACATGGAATAACCTGATGTATATAACAAGAGTGAAAAACTTAGACACCAAATTTGTTCAAAAAAATCAACATGTGATATCAATTCATATATATATATATCAATTCAGGAGTTGTAAAAACTGATTTATCATGATACATTAATTATGCACTCATCTTCAACAAACACATCAAAAAAATAAATTTTAAGTCCAAATACTCCATTCTATTTTTATTTATCATCAACCATCACCCCCCCCCCTTAATTGTTAAAATTAGTATAATTATATCAATGATAGAAAGTGTGATTGGCATACCTCAACTTCTATAATTTTAAGAGCTATAAAAATTTTATTTTCACATGAAATAATACCCTTTTGGAATAATATTCATTGATAAAAACCCTTAAGGGAATGAATCCATATTACTTTTCATGGTTTTTAATTTTTTCGATGATGGACATATCATACCATTGAATATTTTCACAAAATGCATCCAACTCCCCAAACACATTACCTCCTTCAATTACCTATACTTTAAAAATAATCAGATAGTAGATAAGGGAATAAGAAGGGGTTACCTTTTTCTTTAGTGATTGAAAAAAGGATATGATTTTCCTATCATTTATGATTCTCATTTATTTCCATTTTTTGTGCTATATAAACTCTTCACCTAAACATTGAATCTATTTTTCTTGTTATATTGAAAAAAATACAACAAAGATCACCTTCAACGTGCATCAACCATTCACTAATAAACAAAAATCCTGAATAATGAAATTATATATTTATAAATAATTATAAAACATAAATTCTAGTATCTTGAATGATCTAATAATGATGAACTTTGGGATAATAATGAATATTGACAATGCAATCAGGAAAATAGTTCAAAACGATCAAGATTACTCAAACCTTATTTTAAAAAGAGATAATAACTAATTAATATACATATTAAGAATGATTATAAATAAGGAGTATAAATAGTAATAGTTATGAATAATTTCATGAAATAATTGATTAATATGGTTATATTTTTTATACAATTGGTTAAAGCATGTTTTAGGAAATTAAGATAAAAGGTAAGGGTTTATTTCTCTATCACCCTTCATTGAGGCATATTTTGATATTATAAACAAAAATTATTTTCTATGGAATAACTAATACCATTTAATTCTAATATATTAAATTATTTTTGATCTTTTAAACTTAACTTCTATTCATGCTCTTCCTTGGTTTGGACTTTGATTGATATCTTCTCTAAAATACAAGAGTTTTTTATAACTCAGTACTCTTTCTTGAGTTATAATGTTTCTCCTTGAGATTTTTCTTTAATTTAAAATGGTATATCCTATTTCTATATTATTAAATCACTTTTACTCAAATCATCCTTATTGATAAATTATCTTACTTCTTAAAAATACAACCATGTAAAGAATAATCATCTTCCTTTTAAATGACGGTTTATCACTCATGTCCATTTTTTCTTCTTCCCATAAATATTCTCCTATCATATTTTGAAACCCTATTAAGTATTATCTCATATGAATATCATTTTTCCCTTTAAAAATTTTCAAAATAAAGTTTTATTACAGATTTTTATGATGTTTTTTTCAACCAATGTATTTTTTTAAAAATATCAAAAGGTTTTTCCTTTTATAGTCAAATGTTTTATCTTCCAAAACACATTTCCTTTAGATTCCATTATATCTTTTTCAATGATCTATTATTGTATATTATTTTTAAATTAAAATTTTTCACTTAAAAATTTTGTAAAGGAATTTTGAAAGTGACTCGAAATATTATCTTTTACGACAATGTTAAAAATGTTTTCTAAAACTCTTTTACAATTTCACTTCCATTTTAATTTTCATTTTCAAAAGGATTAAAATTCTTCAGATTTATGTTTTATGATTTAACCACTATTTTTGATTATACACTATGGGATTGAACTCTTGGTATCAAAAAATAGTTCTTTATCCCTTCTTATTTGGTAAAGTTTGAAGCATTATTTTTTGCAAGGTTTTTTCCATCTATGTCAACATCCTTCTAGGTTTCTAGAGTTAACTAGGGATATGTTATTTTATAACCATCCACATTATTTATTTGGATGGTTTATATGCATGATTTGTATAATTAATCATGAAACCCATTTCTTTCTAGATTTAATAATGTTTTTGTGAAATTATGTATGATTTTATATATAGTACATTTTGGCATGTAAATAATATGATCTAATAGGTGGGCCCAAAATTTTATATACCTCCAATATATTGGATAAGACCTTATATATCATGAGATATTATATATAGGATCATCTAGTTAACCCAATATACTATGGGGGGTTTTCCACTATGTGATTATGGTCTTTGGAGTGAACCTTAACTTATGTAAATAATTCCATGCACCATGTTGCGGTCATAATCTTATTATGTTAAGATCCTTTGATATTGGTTTCTTTATACTATGATTCTTGGATTATTATCCATGTTTTATAGGGTATGAATTTTTTATATTATGTTCATGTTCCTTGTTTAAATTCGCATACCCATATATACATATTATGTTGACTTATGATATTTAATTATTATTGGTTATGATTACCCTTATTGAGTATTTGAGCTTTCCCCTTATTGTGTTTTCATTTCCCCAGGTAATGTAAAAAAGTAATACATATGGTCTTTCTATAAGATTGTATTGTGTAGAAAATTTATGTGAGATGTTGAAGAGTGGTTATGGTTTAACCAGTTCTTAGAATAGTGTAAAAAATTCCATTAGATTAGAAAGATGAGGGTTTTTATTTGTTAAAGGTTTTTATTTTTTATAATTATTCCAATGATACTATAATTTTTTATTCTTGGGTTGTTTTCATTAAGGAAGATAATGTTTAAATAATGTAATATTATGTGTGTGATTATTGGGTCACTATAATTGGTATCAAAGGAAATTTCTAGTTATTTTAGGATATTAGGATGAGAGAACATAAAACAATCCTAGGAATAATTATAAGTATAAGATAACATCCTAAAGTTTGGGTAAAGTATAGATTGAATGGTTATATTAGAAATATCACCCTATTTGGATATTATAAGTGGATGCAAGCTCTAGTATATATATACCTAGGAGAAATAATCCTAAAAAGGGTGTGTTGGGTATTAACCCAATCCTTCTTAGTGTATGACAAAGAGGCCTAACTGAACATATATTTTGACACTCCTAATGGATATGATTTGTCTAATAACCATATCTTTACAATCTATTATAAATGATTTATTATGTTAAGGAATTAGGATAATAACTATGAGAGATTATAAATAAGGAAACCTAGATTGAACAAATAGTGATTTGGATTGAACTCAAAGCTAATCTTATGGTTTTAGTTAGTAAAACATTTCTAGGTTGATTTTTCATGAGATATTATATGAGAATTATATTATGATATAAATTACTAATGTAACATCCCAGGTAAATAGAGAACATGACACTTTTTCATATTTATTAATATTTTTTAATTAAATATTAATTTTACTTTAAATGGGTTGCTATGTTTGATAGTGTACCCGATATGCAACAACGGGTTTCTTTGAAATCTTACATTTCACTCTAGTAATATAATATTATTATTTTAAATGGTAGTTAACTCCTAGTAATTATATTGGAGGGAATGAACAAAACTAACTACAATATGATTATACATGTTTTCTAAATTTATATACATTTATCCAATAAAAGTTAGAGTCTTAAAATGTGAATGAATCTAATTTTAAGGATAATTTACATTAAAAGGCCGATTAACTGCCTTTTCATGGAGAACCCTCTTTGAATATAGTTTTGGTCACTTTAATACATTATATTTGACCAAATAAAATCCTTATTTAGAATGGGGACATCAAAATTTACTTTGGGTAGATTTTTGGTATTTTTCTGATAAAGTTCATTTTTTTATGAATAGTGAAAAATACTGTATTTTAATTCAAAAGTGCCTTTTAATCTAAATTATTTATATGCTTATATTACCTTTTTAATTAGTTTTAAATTTTAATTGGAATATATATTTACCATTTAATCCAATGGTGGTTATTGGATTGAATTTTACTTTTGAATTGGACATAAATTAGTGTCAATCTTTTGACAGATATTATTTCTTAAAAACACGTTATTTGTTTTGACAGTAGGAATTAATTATAAAATTAATTAATGCAACTTCTATGTTTTGAATTTTGTAAAATATAAATAATTTTTGAATTCGGAATATCAAATTTATCTTAGGGTGAATTTTGGGAATTTTTCTGAAAAACTTCAAATTTTATGAATAGTGAAACCACTTAGTAGTGGTCAAAAAACTAACTTTTTCTTTTAAATGAAATTTTACCGCTTCTATGAGTTTAATTTCCAAAATCTGACATACATGGTTGTTATCAAGAAGTAAAATGTGGTTCAATAAGATGAAAATAATTTTTGGTGAATAGTAACTTTTGACTTTCATTTACTGCGGTTAAAGGTAAATAGGGTAATTCAAGGTAAAAAGAATATTTTAATAATTCAAAATTACCTTAATACATGTCCTAACCTTATTGGATGAGTAATGGCCGACCATGGACATCTTTGGGTCTATTTTGGGACCCCATGGAGCCACTTATGAAAGATAATGACACTTTAGATTAATTAATTAATGTAAAGGAAAAAATGACATAAACGAAAATCTTTGAATAAATTAATTTTTATATGGTGTTATATAAATTATATTTTAGACTATAAATATTAATTATAAATCTAAAGAGATTTCATACATCATGGTATTTTTTATAATCTTTAGACATCAAATGAATTAAATTATTTATGACAGAATAATGATGCAGTGTTTACCTAATTAATAAATTATTTAAATAGATAAGATTATAAAGAATAAAATAATATCCAAAACCTATACAATTCCTATTGGATGATTTTATTTCGAAAATTAGTCATATTATATTCGACTTTATTGTGTTTTGGACCTTTTGAAACCGAAGATAAGTTTATAATAAAATAATATTTTCACACTTTCCTAAAGAGCCCCTCCTCCCCCCTATAAAAGGAGACCACTTATAAACAATTCCCCACACCTCACAAGACTTTTGGTTCATCAAGCCTCTATCCAATTAATCTCTCTATATCCCTATCCTCCTCCTAGAAGCCTTACCTTAGGCAGATGGCACTTCAACAAACCCTTTTGGTTCAAACCAAAGGGAGTTACCCAAATTAAAGGTAACGGTTTATCTTAAATTGTTTTCTTTTTTTTACATCTCCAACCCATAACTCTTTTTATTCTTTTATTTTGTAACAACACTAGTATCCTCAATATTCTAGGATGTTTCTATGAGAATTATTCGAACTACACTTACACACACCTTCATCTAATGGGTGAAGAACATAATTTTTTTGTGGATAACAAACTAACGCCTCAGAAAACGATGATTGTTCGATTATATAATACCACATATCATGGTGGCCATTATGATGGAACTATATTTATATATGATATATATTATTTTTATGTTTTCTTTATGCTTCTGTAATTTCCATTTATAGAATACCTTTATGGTTTCCATTATGGGTAAACGCGATAATTTCATTTGAGGAAGTGCGGACTACCGCCCCCTCAAAGTGATATGACTCGTTCATACCATATGTGGTACGTATAAAGGATAGATTTAATGATATTATATATGATACAATACTTTAATTATAATACTACTATGTATCATTATGTTTTAATTCAATTAAATATGAAATGGAAGTAAGGTTCATCCGTAGGTACTGCTTACCGTCTCCATGAACGGTGCATTTCATTTCTTACCTCTAAATGTTATGTACTATTATAAATACATGTATATACTGGATATATAATATATATATATGATATCTACATCATGATTATAATTTTGGATATAATTGACTATTGACCACATGGACAACTTGTAAATATAAGGTGTTCATTTTTTACTCAAGTACCAAATATCGACAAAAAGACCATTATTAACTTAAATGATTACATAATGTTCATAACATGGTAATAATTGATATAAAAAGGAATTATAAACTTGAAAAATGTTCTTAAGAAAGTATAAATTAACTTTAGTTTATTATTCATGAGAATAAACAATCGAGTCAAGTCGGACACGAGGTAAGGGATTTTCTTATCTCACTTTTAATCCCATGAGATTTCCATTGTTGGCCACTTATTTATTGCATGTGGTGTAATGTATTCTACAATTGATATATATTATCATTATTCTCTTTATATTCATGGTATTGTGTGATTAATTTGGTGGTTATTATCTTTTGGTCATATGACCCGATTGATTACAACGAAGTAAGGGTTTTTCATCTCACCTTTATTCTCGTGAGATTCATGCTATATTGTCCACTATTTCCTTTTGTGTGGTGTATGTACTACCCATGATTGTACTATTTGTTTAATATACTTTCATTTATGAGTATTTAAATATTCATTTTATGATCATTCTTTCATGTGTCGTATGTTTTGTAAGTTACCAAATCGGTAAGGGAACCTTTCAACCTCCTCTTTTTAAAGGACTTATTTTTGTTATGTCTTTTAATTTACATCTTATTATGTTGGGATATGTTATTATATATATTTATTGATGTAAATGTTTTTTCCAAGTTATGAGATACCCTTTTTATTTCATCAATTAATTTTTCTGAATTTTAAAGTGACGTCGTTAGGCTGTCGAATTTTTACAGGGGAACTTCTTAACCCAATTTCAATTATTTGGGTTCAAATTGTACTTCTTGAATATGTCATCATATGAATATGTGTTAATGAACTCTGAATGTTTTACACTTAATATCCACTTATATTGGGTGTATTTATATTTTTCACACATAATTATGTGATTTATTTATCCTTAATTTAAGGATACCTTCTTTATAAGGGATTTCATCTCAATTTACATTTCCATTGAGCCTTCATTGTTGTTATGCACCAGTTCACTCTTATATGGTGTATATATTGTCCTTTGAAATATTATATCATGAATCCCTTTATTCTCATGATATTATAAAGTTCTTATTAAATTTTATTCCTCAATTATTTATACGCAAGCGTCTCTCTTTTGGTTAGAAAAACTCTTTAACTAAAATATCATTTTAAATGTTTTAAAGATTTATTATTCTAAATATTTCTCCTTAATATCCATGTTTTAAAAATGGGTTTTAGGATTTATTTATATGGACATTAACGTTTTCAAATGATAATTAATTTAAAATTTTTAAAGTGGTATGGGACACTTTGATTCAAAAATCGCTTTTTAAATGGTTTATGAAAATGGATTTATTATTTCAATATCTTGAAATTACTTCTTGTGATTGAAAATGAAATTTTATTATTGAAATGTTTATATTTGAAATATTTTATGAGTTATAATTTTACTTGGACATTTGACGGGTGGTTACATGATAAACCATATGATGGGTGGTGCCGTGATAAACCAAGATGGGTGGTTACGTTATAACCTCCAATGCATTGGGTATGGAAGTTGGCCGATTGCCTATTCCATTTAGTGATATGTATGGAAGTCAGGAGAATGGCTAATCCATTTAGTGATATGTGTGGAAGTCGACTATATTTTTATTCCATTTAAGTATGTTTATGTCCCAAGTTACCTTTATATGTTATGTGTTCTTTATATGGGTTTTATGGTAATATTTTGTTTAAAAAATGGTAAGTAATGATATTATATTAAGTGAAGAGTATTTACTACATCATAAAGGTGAAAAGTATTAATTATGATAAAGTATTCATGGTTTACCTATTGTTTTGAAAAACTAACAGTTTTCCTTCTTTTTGTATCCCTTACTGATCTTTTTATGCTCATCCCAAGTTTTTAAAATGTTTTTCACAAGACATAATTTTCAATAGGGTCAAGGATGGGATCAAGTAAAAGCAATGTTGTCTTAAACATGGAACTAGACATGACTCTTTTTTTTAGAGTCCATGTTTTATTAAAAAAAATGGAAATTATGTAGAAGTGTCTACTTTGTAATCTTTTGAGATGTAATAGTTATGTCTTAATTCTCTAAAACTCTAAACTTGAAAATATCCTCAATTTTAATTATTCATTTAATTCAATATTATGTAAGGTTTTAAGTCCAGGTCCTTATAGTTGGTATCAGAGGGAGGCTTAGATAATTTTAGAGGTTAGGGTATTCTTTAAGCATAAGTGACATAACCATAATGGTTAGGATTTTACAAAGAGTCGTAGTTTTTTTTTTGATAAAGTAAATGAGTTTAAGATAACTTGAATAAGTATATATTATTATTTACCCTCCTCATAATATATTATATGATGATTTTACTGATATACTCACACTGACCTTTTTGGTTTTAGTAAATGGATGGATCTAGCAGGAATAAAAGTAACAGTAGATGTAAAGAAAACTGTGATGGTTTTATGAACGAGCAACTGAATAAAATGAGAGCTGAAATGAGAACTCTTTTGGTTATTATCAACCAACTATCTGGAGTCATGATTGACAACCTGAACCTTGGTGATTTTTATAAGGCGTCGTATATGTGAGAAACAAATCCCTACGGAAGTTTAGGTAATAATCATAAAGGTAAGTATGTTTAAAAACCTATGTGTCAGGGATGTGGAAATAAACACCTAGGAAAATGTTTCAAAGGGACGGGAAGATGCTATAGATGTGGAAATGAAGGTCATAAAGCAAGAACCTGCCATGGAAAAAGGAAGCATCCACTTGACTCTAGGAAAGGGAAAGAAGTTATTCCCAAGGGATCAATTGAATGTTTTAAATGTGGTGTGCATGGTCATTATACAAACAAATGTCCTACGAAGATGTTTTGGGAATGGGATCACCAGGATTGTACAAATATATGTTTACCAATACCTAATTCCATTCCAATTGAGGATGAAGAAACTGACAATGACCGATGAAAGGTATGGATTATTTCTCAACATATGTTTTGACATTATTGAATCTTAGGATATGATTCAAGATTTTTTTTGTAGGAAAGAAATATTTTAGAATAAGTTAGAAAGGAATGGTTAATGGATCATAATGAATGTTGAATGAGTAAGAAGTCAACATATAAGAGATTCAAGTGTTATGATAGATTTTAGGATGGTGAAATGCTTAAAAGTATTAAGGATCATTTGATGATGGGATAACATTAGAATAATTTTTATAGTATGTGTAACCTTGAAGTTTGATATATGAAAATTTTATTCAAGGAATAATTATCTTTTCTTTTGTGGATATAGTTATAAAGAACCATTTGGGTTTATATGATCCTTGAATTTGAGATAATTACAGGTAAATAAATTTTGGGATGCAAAATGAAAGTTATTAGATAAACTTTGTGGCTAAAATATGTTATGGTTATCTCTTTTTGGGAATGTTATAAAAAAAATTGAAAAAGGATGACACACAAACCGCGTGACAACCCGTCGCGTCGGAAAAAGCTGCGGGAATCGAACCCACAACCAAAGTGTGATTGGGATTTACCCCTACCACTAGACTACATGAATTCCCTAGTCAGTATGACTAGTTCTTTTTAGTTATATGATTTTATGAATCAAGAATAAGTTGATTTTGGGTTATATATGGAATTTATTAACCTATCATGGAGAATATTTGATTAGGTTAATTACTTTTCAATATGAGACTTTAATAGTATCTGATGTTATTTAGAGATAAATGTAAAGATTTATCTTGGAAGACTATGTGAGTAAATCCTTTTTAGATTTGGGTTTCAATTTTAGTTTGGATTACTTTGAATAATTTTATGGACAATTGTTTATCAAATGGTCTTTGTTGAACTTTGGGTTTTGTTTGAAAAAATTTGGAGATTAAGAGTAGTTTTTTTTGTAAAAGATTATCCTTTTTGGGTATTATCTGATCTCGCACAAACCATTTTGGTTTTGGTTAATGTCTAAAGACATGGAAAAAAATAAAGTTCATATTTTGTGGATTATGTGATTCTATATAAGTTGATTATAGCGATTTTAATATGACCAAGTGAGTTTGAATACTCATCATTGGGAGAAAATATGTGTTTGTTGTAGAAATTTAGAAAAGTATGAAAGTATATATGACAAGTAAGTATGTTTCATTATCTTCTTATTATATGTAGTAAATAAAATTCTCAAAATTATGAAAAGGAACATAAAATAAAAAAACTTTGTTGGTTTACCTTTCCTACTGGTTAATCAAATACCATTTAACACATCACAAGTTTGTGATTTTCTAGTGGTTAAATTTCTCCTAATCATGTTTTCTACCACTCTCCATCAGAACTTGATGGTTTTTTTTCTCTTCCATATCCATGTTTTCATGGAATCCTAGTATCTGTTGTCTCAGGTGACCTTTGTACTTCTCTTTCTTTCTTTTAAAGTGATAGTTTCATTGACTCTTTTTCGATGTGGGACTTTTAATGAAGTTTCCAAGCCCAATTTTAAAATTGTGAGGACACAATTCCCAAAAGGGGGAATGATGTAATATCCCAGGTAAATAGAGAAGATGACATTTTTTCATATTTATTAATATTTGTGAATTAAATATTAATTTTACTTTAAAGGGGTTTTTATGCTCGATAGTGTACCTAATATGCACCAATGGGTTTGTTTGAAATCTTACGTTGAACTATAGTAATATAATATTATTATTTTAAATGGTAGTTAACTCCTAGATATTGTATTGGCGGGAATGAACAAAACTTACTACAATATGAGTATACATGTTTGTTAAATGTATTTACATTTATCCAATAAAATTTAGAGGCTTAAAATGTGAATGAATCTAATTTTAAGGATAATTTACATTAAAAGGCTGATTTACCGCCTTTTAATGGAGAAACCTCTTTGAATATAGTTTTGGTAACTTTAATACATTATATTTGAATAAATAAAATCCTTCTTTAGAATAGGGACATCAAAATTTACTTTGGGTAGATTTTTGGTATTTTTCTGTTAAAGTTCATTTTTTTGATAAATAGTGAAAAATACTGTATTTTAACTCAAAAGTGTCTTTTAATCTAAATTATGTATATTCTTATAATACCTTTTTAATTATTTTTAAAGTGTAATTGGAATATATTTTTACCATTTAATCCAATGGTGGTCATTGGATTGAATTTCACTTTGAAATTATACATAAACAAGGGTCAATCTTTTGATAGATATTGTTTCTTAAAAACACGTTATTTGTTTTGACAGCAGGAATTAATTATATAATTAATTAATGAAACTTTTATGTTTTGAATTTAGTAAAATAGAAATAATTTTTTAATTCAGAATATCAAATTTATCTTAGGGTGAATTTTTGGTATTTTTATGAAAAATGTCAATTTTTGATGAATAATGAAACCACTTAGTAGTAGTTAAGAAACTGACTTTTTCATTTAAATGAAATTTTACCACTTCTTTGAGTTGAATTTCAAAAATCTGACATACATGGTTTTTATCAAGAAGTAAAATTTGGTTCAACAATTTGAAAATAATTTTTGTTGAATAGTAACTTTTGACTTTTATTTACCACAATTAAAGGTATATAGGGTAATTCAAGGTAAAAAGAATATTGTAATAATTCAAAATTACCTTAACACATGTCCTAACCTTATTTTATGAGTAATGGCCGACCATGGGCTTCTTTGGGTCTATTTTGGGACCCCATAGAGCCACTTATGAAAGTTAATAACACTTTAGATTAATTAATTTAATGTAGAGGCAAAAATGACATAAAAAAAATATTTGAGTAAATTAATTTTTATATGGTGTTATATAAATTATATTTTAGACTATAAATATTTATTGGAAATATAAAACAATTTTATACATCATGGTATTTTTTTATAATTTTTAGACATAAAATGAATTAAATTATTTATGACACAATAATGATGCAGTGTTTACCTCAATAATAAATGATTTAAATAAATAAGATTATAAAGACTAAAATAATACCCAAAACCTGTCCAATTTTTATTGTATGATTTTATTTCGAATATGAGTCATCTTATCTTAGACTTTAATGTGTTTTTGAGATTTTGAAACCGAAGATAAGTTTATAATAAAATAATATTTTCACACTTTCCTAAAGAGCCCCTCCTCCCCCTTATAAAAGGAGACCACTTATAAACAATTCCCCACACCTCTCAAGCCTTTTGGCTCATCCAAACTCTACCCAATTAAGATCCCTACATACCTCTCCTACTCCTAGAATCCTTACCTTATACAGAAGGCACTTCAACAAACCCTTTTTGTTCAAACCAAAGGGAGTTACCCAAATTAAAGGTAACGGTTTCTCTTAAATTGGTTTCTTTTATTTTAATTCTCCAACCCCTAAACTCTTTTTATTAATTTATTTTCTAAAAACACTAGTATTTTCAATATACTAGGATTTTTTTATGAGAATTATTCAAACTACACTTACACACACCTCTATCTAATGGGTGAATAACATAATGTTTCTGTGGATGGCAAACTAACGCCTCATGAAACGATGATTGTTCGATTATCTCCTACATCCTCTCATGGTGGAAATTATGATGGAACTATATTTATATATGATATATATTATTTTTATGTTTTCTTTATGCTTATGTAATTTTCATTTATAGCATACCTTTATGGTTTCCATTATTGCTAAACGCGATAATTTCATTTGAGGAAGTGCGGACTACCGCCCCCTCAAAGTGATATGACTCATTCATACCATATGTGGTATGTATAAAGGATAGATTTAATGATATTATATATGATAAAATACTGTAATTATAATAATACTATGTATAATTATGTTTTAATTCCATTAAATATGAAATAGAAATGGAAGTAGCATTCATGCGTACGTACGGCTTACCGTCTCCATGAACGGTGCATTTCATTTCTTACCTCTAAATGTTATGTAATATTATAAATACATGTATATACTGTATATATAAGATATATATGATATATACATCATGATTATTATTCTGGATATAATGGACTATTGACCACATGGATAACTTGTAAATATAAGGTGTTCATTTTTGACTCAAGTACAAAATATCGATAAAACGACCATTATTAATTTAAATGATTGCATAATGTTTATAACATGGTAAGAATTGATATAAAAGGAATTATAAACTTGAAAAAGGTACTTAAGAAAGTATAAATTAACTTTAGTTTATTATTTAGGATATTAAATAACAATCGAGTCAAGTCGGACACGAGGTAAGGGATTTTCTTATCTCACTTTTAATCTCATGAGATTTCCATTGTTCGCCACTTATTTATTGAATGTGGTATAATGTATACTACCATTGATATATATTATCATTATTCACTTTATATTCATGGTATTGTGTGATTAATTTGGTTGTTATTATCTTTTTGTCATACGACTCGATTGATAACAATGAAGTAAGGGTTTTTCATCTCACTTTTATTCCCGTGAGATTCATGCTATATTGTCCACTATTTCATTTTGTGTGGTGTATGTACTGCCCATGATTGTACTATTTGTGTAATATAATTTCATTTATGTGTATTTACATCTTCATTGTATGATCCTTCTTTCATGTGGCGTATGTTTTGTAAGTTACCAAATCGGTAAGGGAACCTTTCACCCTCCTCTTTTTAAAGGACTTCTTTTTGTTATGTCTTTTAATTTACATATTATTATGTTGGGATATGTTCTTCTATATCCTTATTGATGTAAAAGTTTTTTACAAGTTATTAGATACCCTTTTATCTCATCAATTAATTTTCTGAATTTTAAAGTGACGTCGTTAGGCTGCCGAATTTTTACAAGGGAACTTCTTAACCCAATTTCAATTCTTTGGGTTCAACTTGTACTTCTTGAATATGTCATCCTATGAATATTTGTGAATGACCTATGATTATTTTACACATAATTTCCACTTATATTGGGTGTATTTATATTTTTCACACATAATTATGTGATTTATTTATCCTTAATTTAAAGATACCATCTTTATAAGGGATTTCATCTCAATTTACATTTCCATTGAGGCTTCATTGTTGTTATGCACCAATTCACTCTTATATGGTGTATATACTTTCCTTTGACATATTATATCATGAATACCTTTATTCTCATGATATTATGAAGTTCTGATTAAATTTTATTCCTAAATTATTTGTATTCAAGCATCTCTCTTTTGGTTAGAAAACTCTTTAACTAAAATATAATTTTAAATGTTTTAAAGATTTATTCTTCTAAATATTTCTCCTTAATGTCCATGTTTTCAAAATTGGTTTTAGGATTTGTTTATATGAACATTAATGTTTTCAAATTATAATTCATTTAAAAGCTTCAAATTGGTATGGGACACTTTGATTCAAAAATCTCTTTTTAAATGGTTTATGAAAATGGATTGGTTATTTCAATATCTTGAAATTACTTATTGTGATTGAAAATGAAATTTTATTAGTTAAATGTATATATTTGAAATATTTTATGTGTTATAATGATACTTGGACATTTGACAGGTGGTTACGTGATAAAACATATGACGGGTGGTGTCGTGATAAACCAAGACGGGTGGTTACATTATAACCTTCAATGCATTGGGTATGGAAGTCGGCCGAATGGCTATTCTATTTAGTGACATGTAAGGAAGTCAGCCAAATGGATATTCCATTTAGTGTTATGTGTGGAAGTAGACCGTATGGTTATTCCATTTAAGTATGTTTATGTCCCTAGTTACCTTTATATGTTATGTGTTCTTTATATGGGTTTTATGGTATTATTTTGTTTAAAAAAGGATAAGTAATGATATTCTATTCAATGAAGAGTATTTACTACTTCATAAAGGTGAAAAGTATTACTTATGATAAATTATTCATGGTTTACCTATTGTTTTGAAAAACTAATAGTTTTCCTTCTTTGTGTATCCCTTATTGAGCTTTTTATGCTCATCCCAAGTTTTTGAAATGTTTTTCACAGGACATAATATTGAATAGGGTCAAGGATGGGATCAAGGAAAAGTCATACTGTCTTAAACATGGAACTATACATTACTCTTTTTTTAAGAGTTCATGTTTTGTAAAAAAAATGGAAACTGTGTAGAAGTTTCTACTTTGTAATCTTTTGAGATGTAATAGTTATGTCCTAATTCTCTAAAACTCTAATCCTGAAAAGATCCTCAATTTTAATTATTAATTTAGTTCAACATTATGTATTCTTGTAAGGTCGGTTCCTTATAGTTGGTATCAGAGGGAGGTTTAGAGAACTTTAGAGGTTAGGGTATTCTTTAAGCATAAGTTACATAACCATAATGGTTAGTATTTTAGAAAGAGTCGTCTATTTTTTTATAAAGTAAATGAGTTTAAGATAACTTGAATAAGTATATCTTAGTATTTACCCTCCTCATAATATATTATATGATGATTTTACTGATATACTCACACTGACCTTTTTGGTTTTAGTAAATGGCTGGATCTAACAGGCATCAAAGTAACAGTAGATGTGAAGAAAACTATGATGGTTTTATGAACGATCAACTGAATGAAATGAGAGCTGCAATGAGAACTCTTATGGTTATTCTCAACCAACTATCTAGAGTCATGATTGACAACCTGAACCTTGGTGATTTTTATAAGGCATCATATATGTGAGAATCAAATCCCAACGGAAGTTCAGGTAATAATCATAAAGGTAAGTATGTTCAAAAACCTATGTGTCAAGGATGTGGAAAGAAACACCTAGGAAAATGTTTCAAAGGGACGGGAAGATGATATAGATGTGGAAATGAATGTAATAAAGCAAGAACCTTCCATGGAAAAAAGGAAGAATCCATTTGACTCTAGGAAAGGTAAAGAAGTTCTCTCTGAGGGATCAATTGAATGTTTTAAATGTGGTGTGCATGGTCATTATACAAACAGATGTCCTATGAAGATGTTTCGGGAATGGGATCACCAGGATCGTATAAATATATGTTTACCAATACCTAATTCCATTGCAATTAAGGATGAAGAAACTGACAATGACTGATGAAAGGTATGGATTATTTCTTAATATATGTTTTGACATTATTGAATATTAAGATATGATTCATGATTTTGTTTATAGGAAAGAAATATTTCAGAATAAGTTGGAATGAAATGGTTAATGGATCATTAAGAATGTTGAATGAGTAAGAAGTCAACATATAAGGGATTCAAGTGTTATGATAGATTTTAGGATGGTGAAATGTTTAAAATTATTAAGGCTCATTTGATGATGGGATTACATTAGAACACTTTTTATAGTATTTTTAACCTTGAAGTTTGATATATGAAAATTTTATTCAAGGAATAATTATCTTTTATTTTGTGGATATAGTTATAAATAACCATTTGGGTTTATATGATCCTTGAATTTGAGGTAATTACAGGTTAATACATTTTGGGATTCAAAATGAAAGTTATTAGATAAACTTTGTGGTTAAAATATGTTATGGTTATCTCTTTTTAGGAATGTTATAAAAAATTTGAAAAAAGACGACACGCAAACCGCGTGACAACCTGTCGCGTCGGACAAAGCTGCGGGAATCGAACCCATAACCAAAGTGTGATTGGGATTTTCCCCCTACCACTGAACTACGTGAAGTCCCTAGTTAGTATGACTAATTATTTTTAGTTAGATGATTTTATGAATCAAGAATAAGTATATTTTGGGTTATATATGTAATTGATTAACCTACCATGGAGAATATGAGATTAGGTTAATTACTTTTCAATATGAGACTTTAAGAGTATCTGATGTTATTTGGAGATAAATGTAAAGATTTATCTTGGAAGACTATGTGATTAAATTCTTCTGAGATTTGGGTTTTAATATTAGTTTGGATTACTTTGAAGAATTTTATGGACAATTGTTTATCAAATGGTCTTTATTGAACTTTGGGTTTTGTTTGAAAATTTTTAGAGATTAAGAGTAGTTTTTTTTGTAAAAGATTATCCTTTTTGGGTATTATCTGACCTCACACAAACCATTTTGGTTTTGGTTAATGTCTAAAGACATGGAAAAAAATATAGTTCATATTTTTTGGATTATGTGATTCTATAGAAGTTGATTATAGCGATTTTAATGTGACCAAGTCAGTTTGAATACTCATCGTTGGGAGAAAAGATGTGTTTGTTGTAGAAATTTAGAAAAGTATGAAAGTCTATATGACAAGTAAGTATGTTTCCTTATGTTATTATTCTATGTAGTAAAAAAATCCTCAAAATTATTAAAAGGAACATAAAACAAAAAAACATTGCTTATTTAACTTTCCTACTGGGTAATCGAAGACCATTTAACATATCACAAGTTTGTGATTTTCTGGTGGTTAACTTTTTCCTAATCATATTTTATACCACTCTCCATCAGAACTTAACGGTTTTTTTTCTCTTCCATACCCATGTTTTCATGGAATCCTAGTATCTTTTTTCTCAGGTGGCCTTTGTACTTATCTTTATTTCTTTTAAAGTGATATTTTCACTGACTCTTTTCCGATGTGGGACTTTTAATGAAGTTTCCAAGCCCAGTTTTAAAATTGCGAGGATGTAATTCCCAAAAGGGGGAAATATAACATCCCAGGTAAATAGAGAACATGACATTTTTTCATATTTATTAATATTTATTAAATAAATATTAATTTTACTTTAAAGGGGTTTCTATGCTCGATAGTGTACCTGATATGCAACAATGGGTTTCTTTGAAATCTTACGTTGCACTCTAGTAATATAATATTATTATTTCAAATGATAGTTAACTCCTAGACGTTGTATTGGTGGTAATGAAAAAATATAACTACAATATGATTATACATATTTGTTAAATGTATTAACATTTATCCAATAAAATTTATAGGCTTAAAATGTGAATGAATATAATTTTAAGGATAATTTACATTAAAAGGCCGATTTACCGCCTTTTAATGGAGAAACCTCTTTGAATATAGTTTTGGTCACTTTAATACATTCTATTTGACCAAATAAAATCCTTCTTTAGAATGGGGACATCAAAATTTACTTTGGGAAGATTTTTGGTATTTTTCTAATAAAGTTCATTTTTTTATGAATAGTGAAAAATACTGTATTTTAATTCAAAAGTGCCTTTTAATCTAAATTATTTATATGCTTAAATTAACTTTTTAATTAGTTTTAAAGTTTAATTGGAATATATTTTTACCATTTAATCCAATGGTGGTCATTTGATTGAATTTCACTTTGAAATTGGACATAAACAAGTGTCAATCTTTTGATAGATATTGTTTCTTAAAAACACGTTATTTGTTTTGACAACGGGAATTAATTATAAAATTAATTAATGAAACTTATATTTTTTGAATTTGGTAAAATAGAAATCATTTTTGAATTCATAATATCAAATTTTTCTTAGGGTGAATTTTTGGTATTTTTCTGAAAAACTTCAATTTTTGATGAATAGTGAAACCACTTAGTAGTAGTTAAAAAACTGACTTTTTCTTTTAAATAAAATTTGACCACTTCTGCGAGTTGAATTTTGAAAATATGACATACATGGTTGTTATCAAAAGTAAAATTTGGTTCAATAATATGAAAATAATTTTTGTTGAATAGTAACTTTTGACTTTTATTTGTCGCGGTTAAACGTAAATAGGGTAATTCAAGGTAAACAGAATATTTTAATAATTCAAAATTACCTTAACACTTGTATTAACATTATTTGATGAGTAATGGCTGACCATGGGAATCTTTGGGTCTATTTTAGGACCCCATGGAGCCACATATGAAATATAATGACACTTTAGATAAATTAATTTAATGTAAAGGCAAAATAACATAAACAACAATCTTTGAGTAAATTAATTTTTATATTGTGTTATATAAATTATATGTTCGACTATAAATATTCATTGGAAATATAAATATATTTCCTACATCATGGTATTTTTTTTATAATTTCTAGCCACAAATGAATTAAATTATTTATGACACAATAATGATGCAGTGTTTACCTCATTAATAAAAGAATTAAATAAATAAGATTATAAAGACTAAAATAATATCCAAAACCTATCCAATTCCTATTGGATTATTTTATTTAGAATATTATTCATCTTATCTTATACTTTAATGTGTTTTTTACCTTTTCAAACCGAAGATAAGTTTATAATAAAATAATATTTTCACACTTTCCTAAAGAGCCCCTCCTCCCCCTTATAAAAGGAGACCACTTCTAAAAAATTCCCCACACCTCTCAAGACTTTTGGATCATCCAAACTCTACCAAATTAATCTCCCTACATCCCTCTCCTCCTCCTAGAAGCCTTACCTTAGGTATAAGGCACTTCAACAAACCCTTTTGGTTCAAACCAAAGGGAGTTACCCAAATTAAAGGTAACGGTTTCTCTTAAATTGTTTTCTTTTATTTTACTTCTCCAACCCCTAAACTCTTTGTATTCCTTTATTTTGTAACAAAACCAGTATCCTAAATATACTAGGATTTTGTTATTATAATTATTAGAACTACACTTACACACACCTCCCTCTAATGGGTGAAAAACATAATGTTTCTATGGATGGAAAACTAACGCCTCACGAAACGATGATTGTTAGATTATCTCCTACCTCCTCTCATGGTGGTCATTATGATGGAACTGTATTTATATATGATATATATTATTTTTATGTTTTCTTTATGCTTCTGTAATTTTCATTTATAGCGTACATTTATGGTTTCCATTATGGGTAAACGCGATAATTTCATTTGAGGAAGTGCGGACTACCGCCCCCTCAAAGTGATATGACTCATTCATACCATATGTGGTACATATAAAGGATATATTTAATGATATTATATATGATAAAATACTTTAATTATAATACTACTATTTATCATTTTGTTGAAATTCCGTTAAATATGAAATAGAAATGGAATTAGCATTCATGCGTACGTACGGCTTACCGTCTCGATGAATGGTGCATTTCATTTTTTACCTATAAATGTTATGTAATATTATAAATACATGTATATACTGGATATATAAGATATATATGATATCTACATTATGATTATCATTCTGGATTTGATGGACTATTGACCACATAGACAACTTGTAAATATAAGGTGTTCATTTTTTGACTCAAGTACCAAATATCGACAAAACGACCATTATTAATTTAAATGATAACATAATGTTTATAACATGGTAATAATTGATATAAAAGTAATTATAAACTTTAAAAAGTTTCTTAATAATGTATAAATTAGCTTTAGTTTATTATTCAGGAGATTAAAGAACGATCGAGTCAAGTCCGGCACGAGGTAAGGGATTTTCTTATCTCACTTTTAATCCCATGAGATTTCCATTGTTCACCACTTATTTATTTCATGTGGTGTAATGTATACTGACATTGATATATATTCTCATTATTCTCATTATATTCATGGTATTTTGTGATTCATTTGTTGGTTATTATCTTTTGGTCATACGACTCGATTACAATGAAGTAAGTGTTTTTCATATCACTTTTATTCCCGTGAGATTCATGCTATATTGGCCACTATTTCCTTTTGTGTGGTGTATGTTGTTGAAATAGTGGGTGACCTAGACCCAACTATATAGTACTTTTTATTACCGTATCATGTGTACAGTTAGATATGCATGATTATATCTTACCATTATAGTGCAGACTTTTTCTACGTCTACTATAATAATGGTAATGTTCAAAGGTTAATTGTCATGTCAAGAGGTTATAGGAGATCCTAGGCTATAATGAGAACCTTGAGATACAATGAAATTGATCTTAATTATATGTTCTATAGTCTAGACACATCTTACTGACTGGACACAGTAGATGTCTGACTATCAGATACTGGGGGATCATAAGCATTGAGACGTCTTCTCATGAAGTTCGCACTTGGTGATCTCCAGTATTGAGATAATGAGGAAAGACCTCCTTAATAGGAACATCACATGTTTCTGGTGTCATTGTTCGTTCCTATCTATAGACATGTGTAATGGTATCCTGACTTGAGATTATTATCAATGAATTCCATTTAATTACGTACATTTGATATAAGGTGAAAACCATGACAATAAAGTCATGGTGAGGTAGTTTGTATTGGGTACGTCATTAATGGTAGGGCATTGATTCAATGATCGAGAAAAGATTTGTCGCTTCCGAGTTCAGGAAGATATATCTCGGGCCTGGTTGATTAGGATGGTTTCACCTTCAATAAATCCATGGCCATGGTAGTCGAAGGTAAGACTGTTCGGACAAATCAACAAACAAAATAAAGCAAATAAAGAATGATGAAACTAGTATGTATTCTGATTTTTTAAGATATCAATGATGAAGAGATTAGATTACAAGGACTATGTTCGTAAAAAGGAAGTCATTGCTTTGACTTTTTCTTATCTCTATAGGGGCCTCGATGGGTTGCTAGACCCCGCTCTAGGCCGGTGAAATTATTCATTGTTATTGAGATAAGGGCCTAGAGGGTCACACACAATAGCACCTTGAGAATATGCCCTATTCTGTGAATAGGAATTTAGAACTTGTCGGGCCCCGCCAAAGGGTCCGAGCACTACCCAAGTTCTATGGATCACCAAAGAATAAATAAATTCATTAATTATTCGAGTTTAGAATAATTCATTGAATTTATTTATAACATGTATACATGTAGTAATATTATTCGACTGGATTTAAATACCATAGGTTCGTTTAATATTAGCAGGAAGAATGAGTCGAGTTAAAGACTCAAATTTATCACGTAATGTATTTATATACTACAAGTAAGTGATAAATTGTAAATATTATTTATGGCATAATTTTATTTTTCATAAATAATTATTTATATCGCTTATATAGCGGATGTCTATTACATGGGGGCTGGGTACCTATACCACGTGTTTTAACACTCCCTATATAAGTGAGAGAGATGCTCTCCCACCATTACTATTCATGTGTCAAGATTGAGAGCATCTCTCTCCTCCTAGAATTTAGAGAGAGAGTCGCTCAAGAAAAGAAGGATCTTCAAGGTCATCCATCCCAGATCGAAGCTTCCTCCTTTGTGGTGATCATCGCTGCACTGAAGTGTGCATCAAAGATCCGTGCTAGCACCCGGATCTTGACGAACGGAGCGCGAGCAGATTCACGAGGTGTGTGTGGACGATCTAGAGGGCTTATACGTCGGAGTCTTCGAGCAATGATCATCGGCATCCTGCACGTCAATTTTGAACAAGGTAAATGTTCAATTTAATTTTTGTGCTCTTTATGAACCTTGCGAGATCCATGGACCAAGCCGGGACAAGATCACCGGAGTTGACAGAGTTATGTCACTCCATTGAAGCAGAAAATTTTAAAATCCCAGCCCACCGGCTTCCGCTGCGCAGTCCTGGTACCCAACAGTGGTATCAAAGGGATCACAAGGTTTTTTAGAGTCAAAAACATTAAAATTCATTAAATTTAACGGCAGGGTTGTTAAAACGGTTCATTCAGATTCGACCGCACGTCGTTTTGTTTTCGAATGATCAAATTATGATCATTTAAAAATTTTAAACGGATCAACGTCGCAAGTTTTTGTTCATTTGATGTTTATCAAAAATTGAGAATTAACATCAAAAATATTTTTTATTATAAAATTTTTTATAATAAATATTTTAATATATTTATAATAAATTATTTATTATATTTTATAATAATAAAATATATAAGGGAGGGAGACCAAGACCAAGACCCCAAATGGGGTCTTCTTGCTTTTAAATAAAAAAAGGGGGAAGAAAAGACCCCAAAATGGGGTCTTCTCCCTTTATTTATTTATAAAAAAAGAGGGGATGGTTTTTTTTGTCTAAAGGACAAAAATAAAAAAAAGGGAATAGGAGGAAGACCCTTATGGGTCTTCTCTCATGCGGCGCACACAGGGAGGGTGAACCCTAGGGCCTCCCTCTCCCTCCGCCGGATCTCCTCCATGCCTAGCCGCAACCCGCGTCAGCCTCCATCGGGCCGGCTCCCTCCGGCTAGTGTCGCGACCCGCGCCGGCCTCCTCTCCCACCGGACGGCCTCCCACCTCGCGCCAGTCGGCCACGCACCTCATGTCGCCTCCCGCCTCGTGACCGGACCCCCTCCATCAGGCCGCCCGAGCCCCCGCGCCGACCTCCTCCTCTCGCGCCGGAGCCCCCTCTGGCTAGATGTTGTGACCCACACCGGCCTCCCCTCTGCCGGACCTCCTCCCGCCGAACCGGCTCCGTCCGACCACCCTTGAACCTTGTTGGCCTCCTCCAAACCAGCTCTGTTTGGCCACCCCGAGCCCATACCGGAACCCCGGACCAGACAGCCGCCTCGCCGGCTCACCGAAGCAGCGGGTTGTCGGCCATGTGGCTGGCCGGTTTCCTTTTTGGCCTCTTCCCACTCCCCTCGCACTATGCTGGAAGTTTCAGCCGCCACGGGAGTCGTTGGATGCAGCAGTCACACCGCGGTCACGCCGCGGTCACGCCGCGGTCACGCCGCGGTCACGCCGCAGTCACGCCGTGGTCAAGCCACGGTTCTAGGACGACATCCCGCGGCGGTACACGGTCTCGCCGGACTCTTCTCCGGCTAGAGGTAACCCTACACTGAATTAATTTTAATTAATTTAGTTTTTTAAATTAAATTAATTAGAATTAATTTAGGGGTTTAAATTATTTTAATCCAAAAATATTAATTTAATTTAAGTTTATAATTAAATCAATGGTTTAATTTAATTTTTGGAATTAAAATTAAATTAAACAAATGGAACCGATAAAAAAAAATATTTGAATTTAATCAAATTGATTTAATTTATTAAGACTCCCTCATATAATTTAAATTTATTGCAATTTAATTTTTTATTGTGCTTTTACCCCAACTTTTCTTGAGCTATTGACCGACCTGTGTATGTCTAGAATTTATTTATTTATTTAATTATTTATTCAATGCGTGTGATGATTGTAATATTTAATTAGATAAATGACGGTCTGCGAATCGTCTTTTAATTCAAATATGTATAAGGGCAAGCACGTCCATTGCATTGTTTGTATTTTTTACCCCAGACCCCCTCGCCTGCGTGTGAGTATATTTGTATTTATACGGTGATGATCCGAGAGGCAGACCTTGCCATGTTGAGGCGGTAGTCAAGACAGGAGTTGGGCACTTTGCACTGGGGCCAGCAGCGACACGAGTCTTGTATCGACTCAGGTATGGATGCCCCTATGTGATGATTGATCAGTTATCGATCGATCATTATAGAATGCTCAAGACCAATCGGAATGCATGATTTACTTTATGCATAGTTTATTATTTTATGTTTGTGCATGATTATTGCATGATCACATAGGATAGTAAATAAGATAAAATGCATAATGTTGCGACGAATAATATTCTATTGAATGTTCAGTTGTGAGCGCGACAACCCAGTTTGAACATAATAAATAGAAAAGGATTATATTCGTCAATTAATATTAAAAATCCCTCAAAGATATATTAAGTCCAAATGCCTTCCATTTCTCGCATCTAAACAAAACCGGCTATTTGGGTGCTCATCAGCCTCAGTTTAGAGTGCCTCTTACTACTGGGGCATTTCCATGAGATAAATGGGTCGACTTAACTAAAGTGAGTAGTCAACGATTAGCCTTAGCTAACTTCCTATCAATTTAGAGGGAAAAGGTTGAGGGAATCAAGTTTAGATTCTAAAAGATGGTACTTTACTCAAATACACAAGGAACCACAAGAACAAGTGGTTGGACATCATAGTGCCTACCTTGAAACCATCCAAGTAGTGTCGTAGCCCTAGCTTGTAGACTATGAGGGAGGTTTAGAAGATCTTTGCCACTAGAATTCTCAAGAGATATAGTATTTCGAATCTAATAGTGAGGGCTATTAAGGTTCGTTAAAATAGTGGGAGACATTAAATGATATAATAATTTATTAATCAGTAATGTCATATTAGGTAATCACATAAAAGTATAATTTGATAAAGTATATTTGTAGATAATGGAAATGAATACCACAATAAAACTACGATGAACATTGGACAAATTTAATGTCCAAACAAGAATTAAATTCCAAGAGTAGTATAGGCGCTTGCGCACATTACTACCATAATGGAAATTCAAGGTGCTTGTGTCCCAACCTGTTAAGCCACCTTAAGAAGCAAGGGTGTAAAACTCTTACAGGAGACTCATGAATAAACCATATGATGGTTCTGTCATAATGATATCATCAAATTATAATGTTAGTTTTGGTCTCTACATCAATACTTGGATGATGATCACATGTAGTCTCATCTCTAAGATCCTTTCGAGGAGAAGGTGAAGCAAGATTTGGATGTGATGGTCGCACTCGGTTTGTGTAAAGTGAAAGATAGTTCACAATATTTCATTTCATCCCATTTATTATACCTTTTTACTCTAGTTTTGTTTAAGGATACAAACGAACCATATAGAGTGAGTGCTTCATTACCGTTAAGGTAACATTCGTCAAGTAATAAGAATATTGGAGATAACGCCATCTTTTATTCTTATAGCGAATACATTAAATGACAAGGCGAAAAGGATTATTGAAAGTTACACAAAAGAAACCTTTGTCATGTCCTTCAATGAAAAGTGGTTGGTTATTTAACAGGAGGTTATTTTCATCACATAATGAAATAAATTCGTGGAAGTTTAAAAAAAACTGAAATACAAGAAGCAAGTACTTGCTTCTCGTTCAGTTTATATTCATCAAATATATTAATGTTTCTAACATACTTCTTGGGTATTGAATATAATATGTCAATAACATATGTGTATTTAAATACAGTAACCAAGAAAGTAGAGAAACATTACTAGAAGTAAAGTGTCTTCTCCAAGCAGTTGAGAAAGGGTGATTCCTAAGTCAGCGGAGAGAAACACATAACATCTAATTGCCAAGTGATTGATTCAAATTGAACAAGTTGTGAAGTATAACCAAAAAATTTTATATCATGTTCCCATTTGGACATGATGAGACATTATTCCATGTTTTGGAATGAATTTTGTTTCTGGTAACATACTCAACAAATAGTTCACTACTACTTGAATCAATGGCAATACATGATGAATATAAAATGTAAGACCTACCCAGTTGTGGAAATGTGATTCTTTGTCAAGTAAAACTAAAAGTGGATGTCAAAAATATACCCAGTATGGTATTTAGGCTCAGCACAGCTAAACACCTTTGGTATTATTGACTTCCTTAGTTTAGATAAAGAAACCTTTAGAAATAAAGGTATGGCACAAAGCTTTCGAGATTATTTCAACATGAGAGTGTGAACTGTTCCAAAGAAAGTAAGAGGTAAAGATACTTCATAAGTTTCCTTTAAGTTGTTAAGGAATAATGAAGTATGAGTTTGGTCAGAAGATATGAGTTTCTTCGGATCGGCAGGCCGAAGAATATCTTGACCAAGAAATCATCGATCATGATAATGTAGCGTGGAGTAATTCCTAAATGCATGTTACCTTATCTACATCACCGTATTGATGTTCATAAGGAGGATCGATGACTAGTCTTACATATTAACATTGATCAACAAAATATAGCATGGAGCAATTCCTAAACGCACATTTTTATACATCAAAGTTATGATGTAAGTTGTATCAATGTTACAACCTATAGAAACTTCCATTATATTTCATGATTTTCTTTGCAAATAACAGCTTAAACCCATAACCAATATGCCAACTAAAATGACAAATGGATATCATACGAGTCATAGTATGATGGAAAATCCATTATGTCATAGGAAGTGTTTAGATTCAATGTTTTTGTTAGGATTTAAACAAACATGCATCAAGTTAAACACGTTGTGCATTTTGAGGTAATTATTCTAACAGTTGCTTAAGATATTACCTAAATCCCTAAGATAGAAAAGATGCAGTCAAGTATTGGACTACATTTCTATACAAGGGTGCACATCTCTATTAGAGATAGTGGGAGCTGAATTGACTTGGACCAAGTCAATGCTCGAGATGCACAAATGGTTGGAATATGGAACAAGTTCCACAAGAACATATGGAATATGAATGTTCCAGAGACACATACTGCATAGGAAGTATGAAACCATGGTGATGGTTTTATAATCACCACAGTCGGTGATATATTATTCATTAAGAATAATAAATCCTACAAGTAAGTAGTATATGGAAACAAGCTAAGATTGACAAGATCAATTCAATAATGGATTCCATGTATCAAATTGTAAAGGGGCTTATAAATTGAATATTGTGGTGGGTATTCGAATGAAATGATACATGGATGGTACAAGTATGGTACCAATAAGGCTTGATTAGTTATACCAAGTCGGTATGCCTAAATCTATTAGAATTTTACTTTTCATAGATAAACTTCTAAGATCCTTTTATTGGTCATTAGATGTCAAGATCATTTTTCATGGAAGGTTTCTATATGATACAACCAGAAAGAGATGATGACATCAAATGATGCCAATAAGGGTTGAAAGTTACTGAAATACAATTCTGGATTAAAGTAAGCAACAAGATCTTAGAGCATTCATTATATATGAATATTTTCCTTGTTTCTACCAAAGGTTAGTGGGAGCACCAATGTTTTCCAAGTGATATATGTTCGGCAACATATGGAAAACAGATTTTTGATCTTATAGTTAGATAAGATCAGGTTAAAAGCAATTCTCCAGTGATTGGCTTTAAGTAGAAACCTAAGTTCTAAGGAATAGGATCCACTTAGGTAGATCCAAAGGTTTCTTGGTCCTAGTCAATCATACATATAGTGACATTGTATTGAATAAATACAATTTGGAACAATTCAAGTTCAGAATTGTTGCCTATGTCACATGGCTTAATCTCTCCAGGTTAACATGTTCAGAGCATGTGTAGAGATTAAAGTTGTGAATTGATACCATATTCTTTAGTGATGGATCAATAACATATGCCATAATAATATATACTGCCAGGATATAATTTATTATAGGTAGATATCAATTATTTCCAGGAGCACTGCAAGTGATGCAGTCAGAACTATCATCTTTTACTTCGTCAAGTACAAATTATGTGTACCTGGAATATGGAGAGGAAGTTATAATAGTTATGGTGGGACACAAACTAGTAATCCTTAGATCAATTTGATCTAGTATCACAGTTAGGAAAAGGATATGAGTGAGTCAAGCTCATAAAATCTTGTGGTATCCATACCTACAAATATCGAGTACGTTGCGGCTTCTAAGGCAGCTTAGAAGCAGTTGTAAATTGCAACGATTTGTTCCAATTCTTGGATTCACACCTAGTGAGAAAAGTATTATCATAATGAGAATTATGATATTATTACTAGCCAAGTTGTAAATTTATGACAATGGACAAAATTAATCTACTCGGGGATACCTTATCTTGAGAAGTTTTACTCAAGTCGATGAGGTTGCATATAGCAGATATGCCACGCAGCGAAAATGTGGCAGGCCCAGTAGCTAAATCCATTACTCAGCAGAAGCATGGTATTTATCATGTGAGTAGCTAACAAGTTAAGTTAGAAAGTTATCTCTAGTGTAAGTGGGAGTGTTGAAATAGTGGGTGCCCTAGACCCAACTATGTAGTACTTTTGATTATCGTATCATGTGTACAGTTAGATATTCATGATGATATCTTACCATTATAGTGTAGACTTTTCTGTGTCCACTATAATAATGGTAATGTGCAAAGGTTAATTATCGTGTCAAGAGGTTATAGCAGATCCCAGGCTATAATGAGAACATCGAGATACAATGACATTGATCTTAAATATATGTTCTATAGTCTAGATACATCTTACTGACTGGACACAGTAGATGTCTAACTATCAGGTGCTGGGGGATCATAAGCATTGATACTTCTTCTCATGAATTTTGTACTTGGTGATCTCCAGTATTAAGATCATGAGGACAGACCCGCTTAATAGGAACACCACATGTTTCTGGTGTCATTGATTAATGGTCTCCTGACTTGAGATTATTATCAATGAATGTCATTTAATTACGTACATTTTATATAAGGTGAAAACCATGATGATAAAGTTGTGGTGAGGTAGTTTGTATCTGGTACGTCATTAATGGCATGGAATTGATTGAATGATTGAGAAAGGATTTGTCGCTTCTGAGTTCAGGAAGAGATATCTCAGGCCTGGTTGATTAGGATGGTTGCACCTTCAATAAATCCATGTCCATGGTAGTCGAAGGTAAGACCTTCTGGACAAATCAACAAACAAAATAAATCAAATAAATAATGATGACACTAGTATGCATTCTTCTTTATTGAGATATCGATGACGAAGAGATTATATTACACGGACCATGTTCGTAGGAAGGCAATCGTTGCTTTGACTTTGCCTTATCTCTATAGGGTCCTCGATGGGTTTCTAGACCCCGCTCTAGGCCGGTGAAATTATTCACTGTTATTGAGATAAGTGCTTAGAGGGTTACACACAATAGCGCCTTAAGAAGCTGCCCTATTCTGTGAATAGGAATTTAGAACTTTACAAGCCCTGCTAAAGGGTCCGAGCACTATCCAAGTTCTATGGATCACAAAAGAATAAATAAATTCATTAATTATTCAAGTTTAGAATAATTTGTTAAATATATTTATAACATGTATACACGTAGTAATATCATTCGAATAGATTTAAATATCCTAGGTTCGTTTAATATTAGCAGGAGGAATGATTTGAGTTAAAGACACAAATTTATCACGTAATATATTTATATATTACAAGTAAGTGATAAATTGTAAATATTATTTATGGCATAATTTTATTTATCATAAATAATTATTTATATCGCTTATATAGCGGACGTCTATTACATGGGGGTCGGGTACCTATACCGTGTGATTTAACACTCCCTATATAAGTGAGAGAGATGCTCTCCCACCATTACTATTCATGTGTCAAGATTGAGAGCATCTCTATCCTCCTGTAATTTAGAGAGAGAGTCTCTCAAGCAAAGATCTTTAAGGTCATCCATCCCGAATCGAAGCTTCCTCCTTTGTGGTGATCATCGCTGCACTGAAGTGTGCGTCGAAGATCCGCACTAGCACCTGGATCTTGACGAACGGTGTGCGAGCAGATTCACGAGGCGTGTGTGGACGATCTAGAGGGCTTCGACGTCGGAGTCCTCGAGCAACGATCGTTGGAATCCTACACGTCAATTATGAACAAGGTAAATGTTCAGTTTAATTTGTTTCTCCTTATGAACCTTACGAGATCCTCGGACCAAGCTGGGACAAGATCACAGAAGTTGACAGGGTTATGTCACTCCGGTGAAGCAGAAAAGTTTAAAATACCGGCCCACCGGCTTCCGCTGCGTAGTCCCGGTACCCAACATATGTACTACCCATGATTGTACTATTTGTGTAATATACTTTCATTTATGGGTATTTACATCTTTATTGTATGATCCTCCTTTCATGTGGCCTATGTTTTGTAAGTTACCAAATCGGTAAGGGAACCTTTCACCCTCCTCTTTTTAAAGGACTTGTTTTTGTTATGTCTTTTAATTTACATCTTATAATTATGGGATATGTTCTTCTATATCCTTATTGACATAAACGTTTTGTCCAAGTGATGAGATACCCTTTTTATCTCATCAAATAATTTTCTGAATTTTAAAGTGACGTCGTTAGGCTGTCGAATTTTTACAAGGTAACTTCTTAACGCAATTTCAATTCTTTGGGTTCAACTTGTACTTCTTGAATATGCCATCCTATGAATAAGTGTGAATGGCTTCTGATTGTTTTACACTTAATATCCACTTATATTGGGTGTATTTATATTTGTCACACATAATTATGTGATTTATTTATCCTTAATTTAAGGATACCATCTTTATAAAGGATTTCATCTCAATTTACATTTCCATTGAGACTTCATTGTTGTTATGCACCAATTCACTCTTATAGGGTGTATATACTGCCCTTTGACAAATTATATCATGAATCCCTTTATTCTCATGATATTATAATGTTATGATTAAATGTTATTCCTCAATTATTTGTATTCAAGCGTCTCTCTTTTTGTTAGAAAAATGCTTTAACTAAAATATCATTTTAAATGTTTTAAAGATTTAGTCATATAAATATTTCTCCTTAATTTCCATGTTTTCAAAATGGGATTTAGGATTTATTTATATGGAAATTAATGTTTTCAAATGATAATTCATTTAAAATCTTCAAAGTGGTATGGGACAATTTGATTCAAAAATCTCTTTTTAAATGGTTTATGAAAATGGATTGATTATTTCAATATCTTGAAATTACTTCTTGTGATTGAAAATGAAATGTTATTAGTGAAATTTTTATATTTGAAATATTTTATGTGTTATAATGGTACTTGGACATTTGATGGGTGGTTACGTGATAAACCATATGATGGGTGGTGTCGTGATAAACCAGGACGGGTGGTTATGTTATAACCTCCAATGCATTGGGTATGGAAGTCAGCCGAATGGCTATTCCATTTAGTGATATGTATGGAAGTCAGCCGAATGACTATTCTATTTAGTGATATGTGTGGAATTCGACCATATGGTTATTCCATTTAAGTATGTTTATGTCCGAAGTTACCTTTATATGTTATGTGTTCTTTATATGGGTTTTATGGTAATATTTTGTTTACAAAAGGGTAAGTAATGATCTTCTATTCAGTGAAGAGTATTTACTACTTCATAAAGGTGAAAAGTATTACTTATGATAAAGTATTCATGGTTTACCTATTATTTTGAAAAAATGATAGTTTTCCTTCTTTGTGTATCCCTTATTGAACTTTTTATGCTCATCCCAAGTTTTTAAAATGTTTTTCACAGGACATAATGTGTAATAGGGTCAAGGATGGGATCAAGGAAAAGTCATGGTGTCTTAAACATGGAACTAGACATGACTATTTTTTTTAAGAGTTCATGTTTTGTAAACAAAATGGAAACTGTGTAGAAGTTTCTAATTTGTAATCTTTTGAGATGTAATATTTGTGTCCTAATTCTCTAAAACTCTAAACCTGAAAAGATCCTCAATTTGATTTATTCATTTAATTTAATATTATGTAAGGTTTTAAGGTCGTGTCCTTATAATTAATCACTCATATTAACCCCTTTGTATTTTATTAATGGATAAATCTCAAATTATCCAAGTTAAAAATGGATGTTATAGATAATGCATAGATTTTCCCAATGAGAAACCTGATAGGATAGGATAAGGAGTAAGAAATATTATTAGTATTAAAAACTAGCTATCAAAAGTTATGATTAAAAATGTGAACATGTTTGAAATACCAAAAAAATAAAATAAGATAAGGATGTGTTCTTATGGAACTTCATGTAACAAAGATGGTGAAAGAAAGAATGTTCAATTTCCTTCATGTAAAAAATGTGGGAAAAAGCACCCTGGGGTATGTCTCAAAGAAACTATAAGATGATTTATTTATGGTAAATTAGGGAATAGAGAATCTAATTATTGAGGAAAAATTAAAATCTCCATATACATAGTGAATGGAAAAATAGTTCACCCAAAGGTACCACTAACAGTTCAATGTCTTAAAAATGGGGAATCCGATAATTATCCATGACAATACCCTAATCCATGGTCTAACAAGAATTATAGGAATCCATAACTCCCAAGTCTAAGTGAACAAGGTAAATCCTATACAACCACAACTACTAAAGCAAGTTATGAAAATTGTGTGGTGTGAGGAACATTGATCATCCACTCAAGAACTATGAGTGTTGAATTTGTATCTTATTTAACCCACTTATTTTTACCTAGAATATTTTATAAGGATATAAAATCTCCACCTAAATGACTAGATGTTAATTTATTAGTAACAAATTATAAAGGTAAGATTATTTTATCCCAATTATATAACTCCTCCTTGATATATTTTTATAGGAATTTACTTCCAATAAAATCTTTTTATCCTTCTTTTTTGTAAATTTTGAAGTGATATTAGGCAAGGATTGACTCTCTCTACATAGATACCATGATAATTGAAAAGATAGGAAAAATTATATTTAAAATCAGAAATCAACCCATGATAAAATATTTCTACAAGGTTGATTATATTCTCCCTATAAAAAATCACTCCCATTATATTAAGGAATTTGGCACAAATGTTTAGAGAAAAACTCAATGTTAGTTATATTCCTATTATAAGGGAAAAGATTAGTTCACTAGTTGAACTGAATATTTTAATGATGAAACCTAACTATAAATAAAATCACGGGTCGTGTATATATTTTATATAACCTTATCTATTTTTATTAGTGATTAGTAATTAAAATTATGAGGATATAATTTATTTAAGGGGGTAATGTAATAACCCAAAATTTCACTAAGTATTTTTCATAAATAAATTTTATGGAAATATCTTGATTTATATGAAACACCAAACTAAAATGAAATTGTGATATGTTAAAATAAAATTTTATTGTTATAATATAGTCTATAAATTAGCAAGTATAAAAGGAAGTAACCATATTACAAAATCTATGAAGGAAATAAATGGAATCGAACAGCAGAAGTCTCCCTTATGAAGTGGATTTATCTTATCTTGGAAAGGTGGTAGATTCAAAATTATTTACTCTATATCAATCCTAGGATGAACTCTAATAATTATGGTATGATAAAATTTTTATTCGAGATAAATTCAAGCTTGTGGAAATTTCTATAAGAACTATATTGGTGGAATCACCACCCTCGACAGCCACCAGAGGATACCTTATGCTTAGATATTACATGGAGAACGTGAGGGGATATGTACCTATAAATTATGAATATATAAACATGTAATTATTAAAATAATAAGTTATTTATCAAATTTATTTTACATATTTCACATTTGGACTTTTAAAGAAAAAGAAAGTGTATTTTTCTATATAAATAGTTTTTATTTATATTTTATGTTTAAAATATAAATTTATAAATTTAATTTGATGAAATTAAACTAATTTAAAAATTATTAATTTTAATATAACCTTCAGGTGAATTTTTATAATTTTCTTAAATAATTTAATGTTTAGGTGAATAGTGAAAAATATAGTTTTTACCAAAATTGTAAAGTTTATGATTTTATAAGAAAGACATAAAAATATATGAAACCTTTTAATTGGTAAAATATTTATTTAAAGGATAAAAAATACATTTTAAATATACTATATTTAATTTATAAATCCTATTAATAATATTTTAGTAACTTAAGTAATATTTTTCAATAAAAACACTTTTTTTGTATTTTTTTTTAATTAAATATTTTTTTGGTAAAATTTAGTTTTGGATTGATTTTAAATACACATAAAATTTATTTTATTTATAATAAACCAATTTTTATCATGAAAATTAAGTTCATGTATAATTTTACCCTATACATAAATTTTAAGATTAAAAATACACTTTTTCAAAAAAAATGAATTTTTACGCATTATATTCACTAATGTTAAAATTAATTTTTCTTACATATATAATTTTTATCGGATAAAATATATTTCATATTCTGAATAAGTTTGTATAAATTATATAATAATTTTCATTTTATTTTGAGGCATTAAGATTAAATTACTTATGAAACAATTAATTACAATGGTAAAACCAAAAAAGGTAAAAGTGAAAATTCTATGAGTAAAGGACTTAAAAAATATTTAAAACATGTTTTAAAATTAATTTTTGAGGTATTATTGACCGTATATCATCCCAATATCCATTATTATACAATTTTATGTCTTCTTGTCATGTAAAAATGTTCTATCATTATATTAAGTTGAAATGTTTACAGAAAATCCATTCTCACCACTTATAAAAGGGGACTCTCACCATCCCTTCAAGAATACCCTAAAAATTTGGTTTAATCTTGAAAATATACAATTTATAATTTCTATATAATAATATTTCTTTTTATTTATCCTTTTTTCATAATATATTGACTTAATACCTCCATTTCCAAGGAGTCTTCCAAGGGAAAGCCTAAGTCCTCAATGTGAGTATTGTTTTCCTAACTTATTTTATTTTATTTCTTATGTTCATAAATTTAATTTTACAATTATCATATAATTAAATTAGTATTATTTGTAAATTTAATTATTTTTATTCTAATGGAATAACTATTAAACACATTTCCCATTTTCTATTAAGAAAAATGAAACTAACATTTGTGTGTTGTGCGGACTACCGCCTCCGCAAAGTGACGACTTATATTTTTTTACCATAACCTCTATTCGCTAATTATAAGGGTAAAATTGGGTAATAAATGTGATTTATATAATATAATTATTATTATTAAAATAAAAATCATAATCCACCCTTTTTCCCTCTCATTTTTCTAGAAATGAAATTGTTAAGCATGTATTGTGTAGATTACGACCTCCATAAAGCAAGGTATCTCATTTTTCATCTAGTTTCTATATTATTTATTAAACTATATTAAAATATGATTACCCATCTTAAAATTATCAAACTAATATCATTATTATTATAAAATAATGATATTATTCTCAGAATAAACCATTATCATAATCATAATCATTCATTAATTATGGTATGTTCATGTTTGGTTCAGTCCAACAACCAACTTAAAAAATGATATAAAATAATATCATGGATGAATATGAAAACTTAATTAATGATAATATATGATTTGAATAAGTAAATAATTATTTTATTTTAGTTTTTGAGTGGTAAATTTACTATTAAACTCATTAATTTAGATACAAACATATATTTGATAAAAATCACCAAAACTTTCTCATCATTGATTTAATATTTAAGGATTATACCAAAACTCCCATATAATAAAATTATATATTTCAAAATAAGTATCAAAAAATAAATTCATATAACTTTAATGATATCGTAATGATAAAATTTTGGAGAATTATGAATACCGACAACGTTATCATGAAACTATTTTAAAATGATCGTGATTACTTAAACCCAATATTGAAAATAGAGAATAACTAATTAATATATATATGATTATAAATAAGGAATATAAATGTTTTCTTATGATCTTTTGTTGGGGTAAAAAATTCTTCCTTCCACCTAGTGGTGACACACGGCGTTTTCTCTTACCCTACATTCCCACTTTCCAAAGGCAGACAACTTTCATCACTTTCATCGGTGATGTCTACTCCTTGATTGAAATGGTGTAATGGGATGTTGATTACTCCTTATATGGATTCCTACTTGAAACTCATTTCCTAGTTTGTGCCTCCCTTAAAGATTAAGTCATGTTTGTGGAACTCATTCCTGACTCCCTCTCTATGTGAATACCAGTTAATTACACTACTTCTAACTCGATAGGGAAGAAACCTTCAGTCAAGAGAGTAGTCGCATTGGGAATCTCTAGGAATGTCTAGAAATTGGGTATAATGGGATCCTTTAAATCTCTCTCTTTTGGATGGAATCTTGTATGAGGCATCTTACGAGCAGAACCCAAGGCATCTCATATTGATCATAAGGTAATTGATGTCAGGGGAGTAATTATTCCAAGTATTTTTACCTCAAGCATCCCGTGTTTAATGAATAGGGCAGGTATGATAGACCATGACATGATTTTAACATTTTTTAGAGATGGAAATAGGTTTAAGTACTTGTGGGGATAGTATGGGCATAGTTTTAATGTCTTGTGAGGATAGAATGGGAACAAGTTTAATGCCTTACAGGTACAGAATGGGCATAGTTTTAATTCCTTGTGGGGAAAAAATGGGTATAGGTTTAATGTATTGCAGGGACAGAATGGGAATAGGTTTAATGTCTTGTATGGATATAATGGGTATAAGATTAATGTCTTGTATAGACATAGTGATCATAATTACCTATTGAGGTGGATCTGAAGGTGCATCCCTAGGAGGGAAGATGTCACACCTAGATAGATGGATAAGAATTTCCTGTTGAGGTGGATCTGGAGTTTCATCCCTAGGAGAGAAGATTCCACACCTTGGTTGATATATCAAAACAACCTATTGAGGAAGATTTGGGAGGTGTGTCCCTAGGAGGGAAGATTTCATACATGAATGGATGGATCAGAATTCCCCATTTAGTTAAATCTAGAGTTAAATCCCTAGGATAGAAGATATAACACCTAGATGGATGGATCATAACACCCTATTAAGTTTAATACGGAGGTGTGTCCTTATGAGTTAATATGTCACACCAAGGTTGATAGATCAGAATCCTCTATTGAGTCGGATCTGAGAGGTGCATCCCTAGGAGGGAAGATATCACACCTAAATGGATGGATCATAATTCCCCATGGTGGAAGATCTGAGAGATGAATCTCTGTGAGGGAAGATGTCACACTTGATTTTACCAATGTTAGGATTAAAACTTATGGAGTCATTCTACTTACCCTATTTATAGATAGGGATCAATACCTAAGTATTTTGATGTCATATTTTAAGGTCATGTGAAAGGAATAATCATAAATTTTAACATCATGTGGTTAGGATGCTCATTTCATAGAAGGAGCGTCAATGAGGGATGGTGTGGGGATTATGCTTGGAGGTTGTCTATCATAATAGGATCACTCTTGGGGGAATGATGCAGGTATTACATTTGGAAGCTTCTTAAGGTGTAAGTTCATCACATGATGGGGAAGAAGATTTCATCCCATTCGATTCATTCATGGGGAATCCTATGATTATTAAATAGGGTAGGAAGTGTGGGGTCATCCCATTTCAATCATACATGGGGTATCCTATGTTCAGCACATAGGGTAAGGATATAGTTTAACATCTTGTGTTGAGGACGTTGTCATTTAGTTTAATATCGTACGACTAAGACATGGAGCTAGGAAGTTTTACATCTTGAAGCTCGGATGTGGTAGGGATTACTCCCCAAGGGGAACCGTATCAAGGAAAGAGGAAGATCTAGAATAATTATCATCAATCAAGACAGTTTCATAGTTTCTATTGAATATTCTACCCTTAGGGATTACATGACCACAATTCATGAGCCTCTAGTTAGGACATGGCGTTGGAACTGTTGTGTAGGGGTGGAAATTAGGAGGCCTGATGTTAGGGTTCCTATGCTTAGGATCAATGGGAATTAGGGTACCTATGATTGGGAGAAATAGGTAAGGTAATGGCTTCATTGAAGGAACATGCAATGTTAGGTAGGGGACCAGGAAGTTTTTGTGTGAAACTTTGTTATATTTCATGAAAAATTTGTGTGAGTAGGGGGATCTATCACAAGGTAAACTAATGGATTCAAGTATCATAGTTTCACATAATATTTGTATTTTCATTCAGATCAGGGTTGTTTGAAGGAAACCTCTCTTTACACAAACCTGACCTTCCTTAAGAGGAGTTATGTGAGGATTTGTTCACCCTAGACCAAGTCATTTTTGGGCCCACATGTGGTCTTTCGTGAAAATGATCTACCTTTGTGAGTATATCATCACTAGTGTTGCGCATTTTTGTAGAAGATAGGTATTTGTGCATAGTAGATCATTGCTTTATATTCTGGAGATCCTTATTCCAAGGGTGTGGGTGAGCTTCAATTTATATCCAAAATACTCACCTATTACCACACAAATCATTATGCATGGATTTCAGTTTCAAACTTCTTCATCCTTTGTCTCTAGGGATTGGTCATGTAATAATTCTTATTTGACATCGCTTTTGGTGCATGAAATGATGATTTCTTAATGGGTTTTATGAAACAATTCAATCGTGTGCACAACACTTCAATCTTATATTCATGGTAATTGGGAATGTTATCAGCCTTGGGAGTATCTGCAGAACTATGCATCACCTTTTCCATACAAGACTATTGTGTGTAGAAGTTTATCTTTTCACACTCTAACTGGATCTTGCACGGAACCTACTCATACACCTTGGAATACTCATTCAAGGTGGTTTTCATTATTGGTTCACTAAAAACTATCTATTTGAGGTTTGATGTGAGATTTTGGTTCCAAAAACCCCTTAGAATACAGGCTAAAAGGGACTGGAAGGTCAGGTTCTGAGGGAAATGTTGAAGATATTGACTCATTCCCATGTGGGTGCACAATTCTTTCATCTGGTTACACAACTCCATTTTGTACTAAGTTAAACCCAGTGATTAGGACCTATAAATAAGAGGGTGTTCCCCCTTGTACAATTTTAGACTTCTCATGAAATAATCCATTGATCTCATGCACGTTACACAGAATTTATATAAAAACTAAATCCTTAGCCATGTGTTTAGTGAAAATCCATCATTATTGTAACTAATTTCATGACTAAGGGTCCCTTTAGCATGAAATATACCAAAATTTCATGACAACACAACCTTTATGTTCCAAAAACCTAAATTATTGTGCACCTTCCTTATAACTTTTAGAATCTTCTGAAATAGCCAACCAATTGAACCAGCATGGGATCAAAGCTACTAATATCGCCTCCCAGAGGGCCAAATAGTGGGAAACCCATACATATCTCTAGAAAGGAGGGTCATTTCTGACAACCAAAAACTTTTGTGAATAGTTATTGAAGTACATAGGAACTATACATTGAGAAACCACCTTCTATTTTATAATTTTTTGATGATGGATGAGGTGGGAATCATAGGAATTGAAGTCAACAAGTCGTGCTCTTAGTTCAAAAGTGAGGATGAGATCAACCACAAGAACATAAATTTTCAAGGTCTTCCTATTTAGGAGAACAGGGACATAATTCTATAAATACTAAGTGGATGGATGAGAACAGTCATGGGTGATAAACTGGAGGCTGAAGAGTTTCTAAATCATTATGCCATCATTTTCTATAGAAATATCCAAGACAACAGCAAGGGATGTCATAAAGACTGGGATCTTTAGACTAGATGATATTTCACCTAATAATAGGCCTAGGAATACTATGTACGCTTCACTTACCTAGAGTATGGGGATGAGCTATGTCATATTGATTTTTATAATGCAATGAGGATTTCACAATTCCACTCATACTATCAATAGGAGTTTTTTCCCGAGCTCCTCATCTATTAGTTTCTAGATGCCAACACTTTACACCTTCACCATGGGGAGGTGGGAATAATCCTATGGGATTTGCACTACATCGTTGGCATCCTACTTAATGAGTTCCAATATGATGTGTTTCTTCCAGTTCCAAGCACCTGAAGAGACAGGCAAAAAACTCCTCTCACAGTGCAACAACTTTTAGAGGAGTTGAAGGTAAATTTGGATCATTCTCCCCCTTACATAAGGACATCACATTAAAGAAATTAATGGTAATGTTCTTGAAGAAGGATCTAGTAGTGAAGATTTTTCTAGTAGCTGAAATAGTTCATGGTAGTGCCACAAAGGAGGAGGCTGGGATTATAATGGATAGTCCAAGAGGAGGGGCAGTATGAGAAGTGGGGATATATCATGGTAGAATAAGGGTAGTCATTAGTCTACTACATGGAATTTCTTACTACCTTCCCCAAAAGATATCTTATTCCAGATAGATACACTCACATGGGACTGTGCTCGGGGATTCTGGTGATGGAAGCGATCATGGAAGCCAGCAACAGGGTGAATCTAGGGGTACCACTGCTAGTACAGCTCTACAGTCATCTAGGGAATGTGGTAAGGGGAGACATTCCCAGAAGTATTTTTGGTCCATTCTAGTTCTTTAATGACTATATTTTATTTCACTTCATAGGCTATTAGTTTATGAATGTTATTATCCTATCGAATGTTGGTTTTTGGTCATCACGGATCACCATCATTAGGGTTCTCCCAGTGGCACTCAGTGACACCGGGGTCACAATTGGTATCAAAAACCATGAAAACTTCATCTTCCACCCCTTCTAAACCCCATTTTTCATGATGGTGGACAACCTTCAAGGGACATTTGAGAAAAGGGATTACCTACAGTCCTTCTGAGGTGGAGTGTTTGTGGCCATAATTGGTAGAAACACCTACTACGATCCATACACTCCATCTCAGTTTTTCTAGTAGTTTAGATGCATCCAATAGCCGAAAAAGAGAGTCTACGTAGGGGTTTGTGAAGATCTTTATCCATGTATACTTCATCAACTATGGTTTATGTTCATTATTTAAGGTTTAGGGGAGAACATAATACGACCACCAACCAACATAAATGATATAATGTCTCGGGATTACTCCAACAACTGGGTGGCGGTATACCTGAGTGAAATCTTGTGTCAATGCATAAGGGTGATCACACTAGAAAGAGAGGTGTTAGAGAAGCAAGGAGGTGGGTGGTATGATATTTGTGGGATGAGCCAAGCATCAGGGGCAGCTCAAGCTAAAGATTCAGTGGGGTGCCATAAGGTGTTATTGCACCCCCATCTTCTGGAGGGGAGGGTCCCTAGAAGTGATCATGAGAGAAAGAATGGGGTTCTCAGGATAGAAGTAGTAGGGCTATGGAGGATCCTAGAATAAAACTTTGGTACCTCCTAGATCCAACCGATGATGCTACTTTCCCTATTATTTGGGAATTTTGGGGAATGTTGAGGATGAATATAATGGGGAAATAGTTGTGGATAATGCTGATTCAGGACATGATTGAGCTACCGGATGTGGGGAATACTAGGATTAATTCCAAGGTTTACTTACATAGAAGTTTTGAATGCCTAAAGGCTATGAATTACTTCTTGTTCCAATAAGGGGAGCCTAATATTCCCCCCAATCTTGATGCAAGTAATGTTCAGAGTTGAGCCAGAACGTAAGGAGATTCCATTAGAGGAATCGGATGAGGAGGTATCTAATGATGAAACACAAGGATCTAGTAACGGGGAATCCTGGTGGTCAGAAAATGAGAAATAGAGTCCCCAAGAAAGCAGTGAGATCACTTCTTCAGAATATTTTGACTAGATTGACTTCTTAAAAGTAATCTTCTTAACTTGTATCTTTTATTCCTTCCCATATTTTTTTAGAAGCTTTGAATAAAATTTTTATTATAAAGGAGAAATCCAAAAAAGTAAAATGGTTTATTTTGGTAGGTGGAGAGGGTTATCCAATAGGTGTTGGAGATCACATTCAATAACTTTTGCTTGAGTTTTCCACAACTAGTGGGCCCATTAGGGAGGTTGAAGTTGCGGTTTCAGAGCCTCCAGTCCTCCTAATTATCTATAGGGGACCAAGCCCTATGATCCCAATGGTAGCATCTACTTCCAGCGAAGTAGGTCACCTTGGGTGGCTCATTATTGATATCCCCCTACCTCAAGGTAAGACTGAATCTCAACCCACCTGGTTCTTTTAAATCTTTCATGAAGATTTTTCTTCAATGTGTTTGTTTGTTCTCATACAACTCCTTCTCAAACTATATTGGAGAGTCCAATGCCAGTCATTGAAGTTCCAACTAGCATTAAAGGGTATCCTATGGATGATATCCCTATAAAAGTTGTGGTACCAAACCTTACCTAATTACTCGACCTCTGTAATTCTCTCCCCTCTATAAGAGTCATGTTTTACCAACTTGTCATTATTGATCAAACTAACTAAAATTATCTTATTTAAAGAATAGATTGATCGAGTTAACTCCCACTACGTGGATATAGAATTTGAGTCACCTTACCTGATGAATTTTCCATCTCTTTAGGATCCATCCACCTAAGATTATCTGAACTTAGTCATGGGGGAACATTTTGCTATGGTCAGGGGTGACACCATTAGAGGGGTGAAGATTGAGGTCGGTGGAGGTGATACTACCAATTAAGGGTTGAGTGAATATTACCAACCTCTTGAAATGGAGCCTGACCCAATCGAGAGGATCTTGAAGGAGGACCCTACTGCTATTATCCTTGCATATTTCCATAAATATGATCTCGCGCCACTTAAGGATTCTATTTTTGACATTTATTAAGAGAATTGCATTGTATGACGTAGGGCGTGGAGGATCATGAAATGTTTCATCACCCAGACCCTAAATCTATACTTGGTGAGCCAGATTGGGTCCCTTCACCACTGGTTGTGAAACCTAGGCACCGTAGGGGTGGATTCTCATGCTCTCCATGTGCTGGTCCGCAACTACCTTTTTGGGTGGGTACATGCAGAGATCCATCATCTAGACATCACCTGCCACAAGGAAAAATTTGATATCGCCTAGAAGCTCTAAGAGGCTAATAAATAAATTTAATTTATGTAGGAGTAGTTTAATGATCATGTAATCTTCATCAATGCTCAATCATAGGTCTTCATCCATTTGAAGGCTCAGCTAGAAGCATCCTAGGATCAAGCAAAGGTGGTGGTATCTCAAATAAATGAGTACCATGTAAAGTAATACTGTGTATGGATCCATGATGATGAGCTCCATCCTATGGTTGAGGAAGAGGAAGTAGATCTCATAAGGTTGTAAAAGGTCCTTGAATCCATGTGCTGGAGGCTGACTAGGCTAGACCACTCAATCCCTAGGGTGGATCCATAGGGTAATTTTTTTCAAGACTTAAGAGAGGATCTAGTATGTGGATAAACCTTAACAACTGCCAAAGTTTCTTTATTTTGAAACTTCTTACATGCATGGATGTGTTTTTTTCATCATATTTTATTATCGCACTACAATCATACTTGTGAGGAAACCAACAACCAATCCCTAAGCTCACATGATCCATGCTCAGTGTTATAAACAAGGGATGACCATGTGATTTCACGTTTATAGGATAGTTTCAGAGAATCATCACTCGGGGTCTATAGTTACAGATTAACCCCCAAGAGTTTTTGGACTGGAAGGGCTTGTGGCTAGAGAACGGGGATCTCTAAACAGTCGACTTGCTATTCCAACATGATCTAGTGCATGAATAGGGTAATGTTAGGGGTGTTGAATTATACCTAGATAAAGGGGAATGGAGAAAATGAATCGGTATGCCCAGTATCTAGAAAACAATGAGGGTGGAGTGATGATGGAGGATAACTTTTAACCATGATATAAATGTAAAATTCACTATCATTTTACTAAGTTTGGGGATAAAAAATTGAGGGTCGGTCATTGACCATGTTTGAAACATGGGACTAATCTTAAAATTACATCCAAATTATTCTATGGCATGTGCCTAAAATGGTAGGTGAGATATTGTGGCTAGGCACCATTATTGTTAGTGGGGTATGTTAGGATGTGGAGGAGGATGGGGATCCAAATAAAGAGACATATGAAATGTGGAGATGGAGTGATGGAATGTTTTAATGGAATACAACACTCATAGAATTGTTACACCATAGCTTTGATCACAATGGGTACACAAGCTGGTCTGAACAAAGGTCAAACTCATCTTCCAGGGGGAGCGTCGTCACAAATGTCAATCGATGATCGAAGAACATGAATGATACAATAGTTGACTAAAACCATAAGAAAAGGACTCCTATGAAAGGGACTAAGATTCCTTTTAGTTTTACTTTGTGAAATGGGAATGATAGATGCAAAATTTAACCTTGTAACACCCCAAGCTTCCACAGTACGTTTCTCTATGAATAATGCAATAGCTTGCGTTGTACCCAACTACAAGTTTTAGCACACTACGACCAACCAAACTAGTTGTTATGAATATTAATTCCTACTTTTTGAAATTTTGTAAATTTTATTTATCAAAATGGAATTAATTTTTAGATTTGGAATATCAAAATTATCTTAGGATTAATTTTTGGTATTTTTCTGAAAACATTCAATTTTTGATAAATAGTGAAAAACACTGCGTTTTTATTTAAAACTGACTTTTTATTTAAATAATTAGTTATTTTATTTAAATTTATTTTAAGTTAAAATAGATAAATAATACCTATATATGTTCAATTTAATTCATTGAAGTCATTTTATAATAAGATTAGATATATAAAATTTTATTGAACTTGTTAACATCTTTTACCCACCTTCTAGGAACGTTAGCAAATTTGCATAAAACGTAATTTTACCATTTCTGTGAATTGAATTTCAAAAATTTGAGAGACACATTTGACATAAGTAAGTAAAATGTGGTTCAATAGGATGAAAATAATTTTTGGTGGGCAGTAACTTTTGAATTTTATTTACCATGGTTAAAAGTAAATAGGATAACTAAAGGTAAAAATGATATTATTGTTACCCTAACACATGTCATAATTCTATTGGATAAGTGTATTTAGATCAAAATCAATATTATGAATAAAATATGATCCTTTTGGTCCACTTTAATTAGATTAGGAAATTTATTATTATTTTATTTAAAGAAGAGTTAAAAGTGTTAAATTAAAATTTTAATAACTAAACAATTTTTAATATAGGGATATACATAAGATAAATTAGATTATAAATATTAATTAGAAATATAAAAATATTTCCTACATAATTTTATTTTATTTATAATTTTAAGACATTAAATAATTAAATTTATTTATGACACAATGATTATGCAGTAATTACCTTATTAATGAAAGATTAAAATAATTGATATTATAAATATCCAAATAAATGTAAATTAACACTTTTTATGAATTAAACTAATTTTCTAGGTTAATATGACATTTTAGGGTAGATTAAATAAAAAAAATTAAGTGATAAAGTTTTTATGACTTTCACAAAAACAAAATACTAAATAGTGTCAAAATTGATATAAATGTGTTTTTAAAAAAAATACTATATTATTAATTGATATAATATTCCTAAAAAGATAAGTTTCGGCCAAAAGACTTATATAATAATATATATGTCATTAATGAAACACTTGGGGTTATCTTGTAATTTTATAGTAAGTTTATTAACCATGTAATATAAAAATAAAAGAATACATTGTAAAAGTTAAACTATTTAACTAAGAGTTAAATCTAAAAGATAAGGTTAATATGGTGACCTAAACCTATCTAAAACCTATTGGTTGAGGTTTTTTAGACCAATACCCACCTTATCATTGAAATAAATTCTTTTTGATCCATTATAAATGGAATATGATTGTATAATAAAATAATATTTTAAGCATTTCCTAAAGTGACCCTCACCTCTCTTATAAAAGGGTACTTCCCCTTCTCTCAAAATCACACCTCCAAATCCATTTTACTCGGCCAAACCCTACTCAAATATCTTCCTAACTACCCTCAATTAAACCTAGAGTCCTTACTTTTATCATAAATCTAGCCTAAGGAGCCCTTTTGATCAAATCAAAAGAAATCACTTGAAGAAGAAGTAATAATTTCATCACCTCTTTCAAAGTTCTTTGCTTCTTCCACTTTCTCTTTCTTTGTTGTTTTCATAACAAAATAATAAATCCAGTAAATTTTATATACTGTGATATTATTATAAATATGGTACAATCATATTAATTATTCTATCCATGATGGAGACCCGCGGAGCGTTCCCGAAGAGCCCGACGCGAGATGCAAACCCTAGGGTAGATTCTCGATCCTTCGTAGATGTAGTAGCTAGAAAATCAAGAGATGAGCATTCTGCTCAAGCTGATGTGATTCCGGAAAGCCAGATTTTCCCTAAACCCTTTCGACATCGTGGGCAACCTTCAATTTCATTCTCAACAAGGGAGGTAAATATGCTTTCTTCTGATTTAAGATTTGTTTTGGTTGGGAGATTCTTTAATCGAAGGCCATCTTTGAAGTATCTTCGCTCTTCCCTTGAGGCGATAGGCTTTATGGGTTTTCAGCTCGGTCTCCTGAACCCTTCTCACATTATTTTTCGATTATCATCTGAGGAGGAATATTACAGGCTTTGGGTCAAGAGGTCATGGTCCTTCGTAGGTTGTTCTTTGAAAATTCTCAAGTGGACTCCGGATTTTGATGCTTATACTGAATCCCCCATTGTTCTAATCTGGGTGAGCTTCCCAGGGTTACCCCTTCCCCTGTTTAAGAAGGTTTCTTTGTTCCACATTGCAAAGCTTATTGGAACTCCACTGAAATTAGACGTGGCAACAAAAATGCTTACAAGACCTTCAATTGCTAGGATCTGTATTGAGTTAGATGTTTCACAACATCTTCCATCCAGCATTTGGATTCAATCTAGAAATTTGGGATTTTCTCAAGATATTATCTATGAAATATTTTCGGACTACTGCTCTAAGTGTTTCAGATTGGGACACCCTTCAAGTAATTGTGGCAAAGACAATAACCATCCTAAAAGCTTTAAACCTTTGTGAATAGAAAAGTGTAAATACAGTCAAGAAAGCCTTGCTGGCCCTTATAATTTAGTTAGTAAAGAAGTCTATCCTACAGTTAAGGATATCAAAAAACCCTCTGATTGTGTTATCAAGGAAAGTGATGAAGGAGAAAAGGGTGGTTTGAATTCCCAAGCTACTAACTATCAACTTTCATATTTTGTTAATGAATTTCTTGTTGTTACCTCGCAGCAAGAAAAGCATGAAGCTGAAAAGAATGATATCACACACCCAAACATGAAGGAAGTCTCAATATCTGAGGGTCATGTGATTAACAAATATGGCCATACAGATGAGTCTCTCCAGCCCAAGGATAGGGAGGCTTTTCATCTGAATGATCGAAAAGGTAAAAAATTCATCATGGATTCGGATGGTTTCATCACTCCAACCCCCAAGAAAACAAGAAAACATAGAGGCAGCGTCAATTATGAGAGAACTATCATCACAAGATCTTTTGTGGCCCGAAGTCCTGGCTTTGAGGTGCCTCCACAACCAGTCCCCCTTGAGCCCCTGCCAGATTATTCTGACTGTTCCGACACCTCTTGAGGACCTGGCGGTTGTTTTAGAATATGGCTGGATGTATGATTTTCAATGGTTTCTTCTTTTTGGTTGATTTGGTCTCCCTGGAGGTTGCTGGTTTTGGCAGTTTCACACTCTGAGAAGTTATATTTTGGATGGCTGGAATTCTTTTATTTCATTTCAGAATGATATCTGAAATTTCAATTTTCATTTTTGAAAAGTTTTAAAATGTCTTCATTGGTTTTTTGGAAGACTCTCAAAGACAGAAGCGGAAAAGGCATTCTTCTCTGCTTGAAATGGTCCTGCTTTCAATTCTGTAATTTCAGTTTCACTACTCACTTCTGATCTCTTTGCTGCCTTTTATGCATTTCATTGGATCTGTTGTGCTGCGGATCTTTTGAAGCAACCGAAGGATGAATCATATGATTTATGTTCCGGATATGAAAAGATCATATCATGAATTTCTGTTTATCTTCTTACTTGGTTACTGAATTTTTAAGGAGTTCTCAGTCTGTTTTGAAAGTTCTCTGCTTACTAGCCCTTGGGAGTGCCTATACTCACTTTGGTGGATGTTTGGTTTGTGCCATTATGAGCTTTTATTTGGAGAACGGTTCTGAATTCTCTTTTGAGTACGATTACAGCCTGGATCAGTTGAAACACATGTTTTCTTTCCAGGCAATGCTGGACAGCCAGTTCCCAATACATTAAGCAAGTCTCTGGACTTCTGAAAATTAGTGTGACTACTTTACGCTGCAGTTCCTCTTCTTATGAAGTTGCACAAGAACCATATTCCTGCATGTTCTGATTAAAGAGTCCACCTGAAGAAGATGCTATTTCTCCAAAGAGATTAGATGAATTTGATGGAAACTTCTGCTGATACTTTATCTCTTTATTCTGGTTGCACCTTCTGTCCATCGGATTCTCTTCATGCAGGTTTTGCTCTGATCGAAGGTGGTTGATGTTTCCCTGAAACTGGAGCATGGCTCGGCGATGCTCGAGGGAGGCTCCCAACTTTTGATGAAGCGTTCAGGATGGAATGGAACATCTTGCAGGATGACTGTATTGTGAACCTGCTGAAACATTAAGAAGCGCTTGGATACTGTAATGCAGTCTCAAATGGAAGAATCACAACTGTGTTCACATTCTGCAGTCCTGAATTTTTCCTCTGGTTTTTCTTTGTCATCTACTTGTATCCCCTTTATTCCCCGCTGGTGTAAATTCATTACACCTCGAGTCTGTACTGCATACACTTTATTTTTAATAAATTCCTTTTGGGGGCATGAACTGGGAAACCAATACATGTCATCAACCTATTTAAAAAAAATATTAATTATTCTATCCATCCTATTAATGAAAAAGTCACTATAAGTGTGTATGTACGGCTTACCATCTCCACGTTGTGGTGTAGTTTTTTATTCAACACATCATTATTTGGATGGGTATAATAATGAGTATAATTGATGTAAATAATAAATAAAATATGTTAATTATTTTTTATATATGATATACCATCCAATTACATACTATTTCACCATCAATAGAATGGTATTGTCGCTCGTGTGTACGTACGGATTACCATCTCCACGAACGTGATGAGATTCATTCCCCATCATAACCATTCAAGAATAATTTTCATTTTATGATTAAAAATAATGTTTAAGAACTTAATATAATTCTGGAATGAATCAAATACATACTATCCATAACAAACATGGCTTATGTAACAAATCATATAAAGGAAAATGAATTAGTTAACACTAGAAACAATGATACTACTGAAATATTATTAACAAAGAAATATTAGAAAATCATATATGATATCATATTTATGTATGTGGTTCTTGTATAATTTAATAACAATTATTTAACTATTATATATGAGGTTAACGTACCCTTGATCAAGTAAAAGTACAAGTTAAGGGTTAATTCTACAATCTCTTCATTATCCAAGGTTGTTTATACGTGAGTATCTACTAGGACCTCTTTATCATCCATATCCTTGTTTCTTATAAATGTATTTCAAAACATATTTACTATTTATTAGACTATGGGTTAAAGACATTTATAACCATGTTTTACTTTTTATAAAAAATTTATAAAGTAATATTTCCTTCATTTTCCAAATAAGGTCTTTTACGACCTTTTCGACAAAATTAAGGAAAGAATGTTTTTTTAACTTATACAGCGAGTGCGACTATTTTCCTTCGTTATAACACCTTTTAAGCTTCCCTTAAAATATTATAAGAATATTTTCAAAATAAATGTTTTCTTTTATAATTATGTTACTTTTTAATGATTTCAAAATAGAAAGAGATATTTCTCTCAAATAGTTTTGATTCCATCTATGTCAACATCCTTTGATGGATTTTATGTTTGTTTGAAGTTGATTTATTATGATACAATCTTCCATATTGTATTGAAGGTTTTGTGATATATTTGACTGTGGATGTGCTATTTTTATACCATTCATGGTTTATGGTTGAATTATTGAAATTTTTTATGTTAGTTTTAATGAAAATGTTTATATTATGTTTCAACATTTTCATATGAGGAATACATTGGACTTAGTAAGTGACCAGTGGAACCCACTATAGCTCCTCGATGCATCAGTAGGTCTCATGAGATAAACTAGTGTCATGGAACAAGGACTTGAAAAAATCTTCTTTTTATTCTTGGCATGAGGCCTTGACTATGTGGTTATGATGTCCGGCATTATTCATTCCATCATTATGAAATTGGCTATTGATATTACATGGGATTATTCAACTAGTATAATATCCATGTGAATAAGTAAATGAAATTATTTGATTAATCTTTTCCATATTATGCTAAATATTATGTCTAAAAGTCTTGTGTTTTAGTCTTATACATTTCCTTAAATGTTTATGCTTATTTACAAAAGTTTCCGCTATATTGGTATCCTTACTGAGCACCTGAGCTCACCCCTTTTTATGTTTTATTTTTCCCAGGATGCGAAGAATTATATTATAACTGACCTATAGGGATAGTATAAGTGGGATGAATGTGCTAAAATGAGACATAATATTTTTGTTTTTTATTTCATAATGTAATGTAAAACTTATGTTTGTATCTAGTACTTCCAAGGATACTAAACTGATCGTTCTTTCTGGATTTGATCCCTTGTGATCATGACAATGTTATGTAATAATGAACTGACTCTAGGTAACTAGGGTTATGGAATTATAGTTGGTATCAAAGTAAGTTTATTACAAACCTTGGAAGGTATATTTTGAAAAACACTTATTAAAGAACATTATACTAAGATATACTTTGAGGATTAGTATAGAATAACTTCCTAGAATTTTGGTAATGTAGATATTTTGTGAGTTTTACAAGCAATATATCCCTGTCTGGATACGATCAGGTAGAGGAGGCTCTAGAATAGATGTACCTAGGAGTGAAAACTATTATAATGAGTTTTGGGCTTGACCTGGCTGGTACACGACAATGTGTCTAGTTTCACTCTTGGTTACGACACTCCCAGGGGATATTATTACGATAATTCAAATTTTCTTTAAAAAACATTATGAAGAATTTATGAGTAAATAATTCCTCAAAAAAACATTTTTTATGATTATGGATTATATGCATAAACTATTCAGTTTATGTTAGATATTTTACTAGTTTGGGATTATTTATTGTCATTCATAAACTAATCTAGTGTATGTCATTGTTTAGAAATGGTGCCTAGTGGAAGGAATGGAAACTGTATCAATGCACGTAATCCATGTAGGGATTTCCCTCCTACTCAAGATAATTATAGTAGAGCTAGTGATTCCACTGGTGTTGAACAACTTATTACCATACTGGGAAAGCTCACTCAGGTTATGAATAATAACCTTACCCTTATGGAGCACCCTGATCCACAATGTAGAGGATCAATGTTAGACCGCTTCATGAGACAACAACCACAAACATTCAATGGGACTAAAAATCCATTTTTAGCTGAGAAATGGATAAGTTCCTTAGAGAAAATATTTTATGCTTTAGGGATTAGCGAAAGGGAAAAGGTTGTTATGGCAGTTTATTGCCTCACGGGAGATGCAGATCAATGGTTGTCATTAATTCAAAACACAAATAAGGATGAAGAAGTATCAAATATGTAATGGAGATAGTTTAAAGATATTTTCTTAGAAAAATACTTTCCTTATGACCATTGAGCGGATATGGAAAGATAATTTCTGAGTTTGAGGAAAAAGGAGGATGAGAATGTCGCAAAGTATGAGGCTGACTTTACAAGGTTAGAAAGGCATGAAGCTGCTTATATAAGTAACCCAAGGTGTAATATTGATCGATTATTTGATGGGTTAAAACCATTTCTATGTCAAGCATTAGTCTCATAATCCTTCTCATCATATGAAGATATTGTCTCTTGTTCTACCAAGATAGAAAAGGAATTCTCTAAGTCTTGCGAATTTAAAGAAAATAAAGAGAAGAAGAGATCTATTGAACACTATAGAAATGGAAATAAGGAGAATGGAAAAGTTTAATTTCCATACTGCATTAAATTTGGGAAGAAATACCCTGGTACTTGCCTGAAGGGAATGGGAGTATGTTACAAGTGTGGTGAAAAAGGACACCAAGCTCGTGATTGCAAGGGAAAGAAAGAGACTATCAATGTTGAATTCTAAAATTGTAGAGAAATGGTGAATTATGCAAATGAATGTCCTAATCACCAAGGAAAATTACCTCAGAAAAGGCCAAGGGAGAAAGGCCAAGCTTATGAAATCACTACTACTGAGGTTGAATCTCTGAATGATATGGTGGTAGGTAATTTAATGGTTTCCTCAAATTAAGCCAATGCATTATTTGATTCCAGATCATCACATTGTTTCATATCTTCCCAGTTTTCTAATAAAATTAGATATTTCCAATTTGATTTATCAAGGGAGTTGTCATTCAAAACTCCTAAGGGAAGTATCATTGCAACAAAGTTTTGTGAATCAGTTCCCATTAGGGAATATAAACGATCTTTATCTGTTGATCTCGTCATTATACCCATGATTTAATTTGATATAATCCTCGGAATATATTGGATTTCAGACCAGGATGCGAAAAATTTATTATAAGAAGAAGGAGGTTGCAATTTTTGATGATGATAAGGAGTACCTTGTCTTTAGAGCAGAAACATCACCACTTGATTCTTATCTATATCTACCCCCATCAGCTCTACTAAATTCAATTATTGGGGAGGAAAATAATGAAATAACTATGGTTGAGGAAAATAATGTTCAAATAGAGGGAGTACCTATTGTGTAATAATATGTTGATGTGTTTCCAGAGGATTTACCTAGACATCATCCAGAATGATAAATTGAGTTTTCCATTGATTTAATTTCTAGTTCAAGGCCCATATCAAAGACCCATTATAGAATAGCCATGGTGGAATTAGTGTAACTAAAGAAACAAATATAAGAACTTAGTAATAAATGATTTATTTTTCCTAGTGTTTCTCTATGGGGATCCCCTATTCTTTTTTTTTAAGAAGAAAGATGGATCTATGAGGTTGTGTATTGACTACAGGGAGATTAATGCTATAACAATAAAGAACAAGTATCCCCTACCTTGCATTGACAATTTATTTGATAAAATTCAGAGATAAATATTTTTGAAAGATTGACCTTCAATATGGATATCATCAATTGTGTGTGAAGATGGAAGACATTACAAAAATAGATTTTCAACTAGATACAGGCATTACGAGTTTACAGTAATGCCTTTTGAACTAACTAATGCACCCTCTGTTTTCATAGATCTAATGAATAGAGTTTTCAATTAATATCTTGGTGAATTTTTAGTGGTTTTATTGATGATATCTTGGTATACTCAAAAATCTATGAAGATCATGAAGATCACTTATGTACTATTCTGAAAACCCTCATAAGAAATGAATTATATGGTAAGTTTAGCAAGTGTGAATTCTAGATTCAGGAAATTTCTTTTCTTGGCCATATTGTCTCTATGGATGGAATCTCTGTTGATCCTTCAAATACCAATTCAATCGAAGAATGGCCATCATCTACAATTATAAATTAGGTACACAATTTTATGGGTTTAGCAGGTTATTATAGGCATTTTGTCCATAATATTTCCCAATTGGATAACACATTAACCAAGATCACATGTAAAGGGGTTATATTTGTTTGGACAAAAGATTGTGAAGAATGTTTTGAAGAACTGAAGAGAATATTAGTCAATTCTTCTATCTTGAATCTATTATCAGGGAATGATGTGTTTTTTATTTATAGTGATGCTTCAAAGAAAGGACTTGGTTGTGTCCTTATGCATAATGATAGAGTTATTTCCTATGCATCACGAAAGCTAAAAATTCATGAACAAAACTATCCCACTCATGATCTTGAGTTAGTAGCTATAATATTTTCTTTGAAGATATGGAGACACTATCTCTATTGGGAAAATGTGAGATATATACCAATCACAAGAGTTTTAAGTATATTTTCTCACAAAAGAAGTCAACATGAGGAAAAGATGATGGCTTGAACTACTCAAAGATTATGATTTCATTATACACAACCACTCAGGGAAGGAAAATAAGGTGGTAGATGATTTGATCAGAAAGAATCATGGATTTTTGAACAAGATGAGAGTTAAAAGGGGTCATATGTTCATGGATCTAGTTAACATGGATATGGGAATAACCATGGAAGGTGAAACATCAATACTTTTTTCAAATGGTTGCTAAACCATATTTACTAGAAAGGATAAAAAGTTCTCAAACTAATGATGAGGAGTTTCAAAAGAAAATTAAAGCTATGAAAGATGGTGGATTGATCAACTTCGTATATAAAGATAGAATTTTGAAATTTGGGAAGAGACTTTGAGTTCCCAATATACCTGATCTAAAAATGGAATTGTTGGATGATGCTAATAGCTCCAATTTCTCTATACACCCTGGTATCACTAAGATGTATAGATATTTGAAGGAACATTTTTTGTGGGACAACATGAAGAGGGATATTGATGATTATGTGTCAAGATGTATGGTTTTTCAATAGGTTAAGGCTGGAAGAAAATATCCTATAGGAGTCATGAAACCTCTTCCATTCAAGTATTCATATGGCACCATATGAAGCATTATATGGAAAGAGATATCACACAATAACTTGTTGGGATGATGTTGGTGAAAGAAAACTCATAGGGCCAGAACTTGTTGAGGTAACAATGGAAAAGGTGAAGATTATCCAAACCCACATCAAAGAATCTCAAAGTAGGCAAAAGATATATGTCGATAACCAAAGGAAGGATTTGGAATTTCAAGTAGGAGGTCATGTTTTCCTAAAGGTATCTCCATGGAAGGGTGTTATACATTTTGGTAAGAAGGGTAAATTAAGTCCCAGGTACATCGGACCTTTTGAAATTCTGGAATGAATTGGATTTGTAGCTTACCGTTTGGAAATGCCTCTAAGTCTCTCCAAAGTTCATGATGTGTTCAACATATCACTATTAAGAAAATATAGGCCTAGCCCAACGCATGTACTCACCTATGAAGAAATAAAACTGCAACCCGATATATCTTATTGTGAAGAGCTTGTTAATATTCTTGATACCATAGAACAAGGGTTGAGAAATCGGACGACTCATCTGGTAAAAGTTCTATGGAGAAACCATAAGATGGAAGAGGCAACGTGGGAACCCGAGGAAATTATGATGAAGTACCACTCGAATCATTTTATGTAGTAGTATTATAGAAATTTTGAGGAAGAAATTATTTGAATGAGTTAATAATGTAACTCTTCAAGCTTCCACGGTACGTTTCTCTTTGAATAATGCAATAGCTAGCGTAGTACGCCACTTCAAGTTCCAGCACACCACAACCAACCAAACTAGCCATTATGAATATTAATACCCACTTTTTTAAATTTTATAAATTTTATTTATCAAAATGGACTTCATTTTTTGATTCAGAATATCAAAATTAGCTTAGGATGAATTTTTGGTATTTTTCTGAAAATATTCATTTTTTGATGAATAGTGAAAAACACTGTGTTTTTGTTTAAAACCGACTTTTTATTTAAATAATTAGTTATTTTATTTTAATTTATTTTAATTCAAAATAGATAAATAATACCTATATATGTTAAATTTAATTCATTAGAGTCATTTTATAATAAGATTAGATATATAAAATTTTATTGAACTTTTTAACGTATTTTACCCACCTTCTAGGCACGTTAGCAAATTTGCATAAAACGTAATTTTACCGTTTCTGTGAATTGAATTTCAAAAATATGAGAGACATGGTTGACATTAGTAAATAAAAATTTGTTCAATAGGATGAAAATAATTTTTAGTGAATAGTGACTTTTGAATTTTATTTACCACATTTAAAAGTAAATAGGGTAATTAAAGGTAAAAATGATATTATTATTACCCTAACACATGTCCTAATTCTATTGGATAAGTTTATTTCGACCAAAATAAACCTTAGGAATAAAATATGATCCTTTTGGTTGACTTTTATTAGATTAGTATATTTATTAATATTTTATTTAAAGAAGAGTTAAAAGTGTTAAATTCAAAGTTTAATAACTAAAAAAATTAATATAGGGTTATACATAAGATAAATTCGACTATATATATTCATTATAAAGATAAAAAAATTCCTAAATACTTTTATTTTATTTATAATTTTTATACATTAAATAATTAAATTTATTTATGACACAATGATGATGCAGTAATTACCTTATTAATGAAAGATTAAAATAATTGATATTATAAATATCCAAATAAATGTAAATTGAGACTTTTAATGAATTGAGCTAATTTTATAGCTTAATATTTAATGTTAGGGATGATTAAATAAATTATTTTCGAAGTGATAAAGTTTTTATGACTTTCACAAAAACAAAATACTAAATAGTGTCAAAATTGACATAAATGAGTTTATAAAACAAATACTATATTATTAATTGATATAATATTCCTAAAATATAATTTTCGGCCAAAGGACTTATATAATAATATATATGTCATTAATGAACCACTTAGGGCTATATTGTCATTTTATAGTAAGTTTATTAACCATGTAATATAAAAATACAAGAAGACATTGTAAAAGTTAAACTATTTAACTAAGAGTTAAATCTAAAAGATAAGGTTAATATGGTGATCTAAACCTGTCTAAAAAATATTGGTTGGGAGTTTTTTTACCCATACCCACCTTATCCTTAAAATAAATCCTTTTGGAGCCATTATAAACTGAATATGATTGTATAATAAAATAATATTTCAAGCATTTCCTAAAGTGACCCTCACCTCTCTTATAAAAGGGTACTTCCCATTCTCTCAAAATCACACCTCCAAAACCATTTGGCTCAGCCAACACATACTCAAATATCCTCCAAACTACCCTCACTTAAACCTATAGGCCTTAATTTTATCATAAATCCAACCTAATAATCCATTTTGATCAAATCAAAAGAAATCACTCAAAGAAGAGGTAATAATTTCATCACCTTTTTTAAAGTTCTTTTATTCATCCAATTCCTCTTTATTTTTTGTTTTCATACCAAAATAATAAATCCAGTACCTTATACATACTTTTATTTTATTATAAATATTTTACAGCCATATTCATTATTTTATCCATCCTGTGAATGACAAAGTCACCATACGTGCATACGTATGACTTACCGTCTCCACGTCGTGGTGTAGTTTGTTATTCAACACATCATTATTTTGATGGGTATAATAATGAGTATAATTTATGTAAATAATAAATATAATATTTTAATGATTCTTTATATATGATATAAAATCCAATTATATATGATTTCACTATCAATATAATGGTATTGTCGCTCGTTCGCACGTACGGATTACCGTCTCCACGAAAGTGATGAGATTCATTCCCCATCATAACCATTCAAGAATAATTTTCATTTTATGATTAAAAATAATGTTTAAGAACTTAATATCATTATATATATGAATAAAATACATCCTATCCATAATAAACATGTCTTATATAACAAATCTTATAAAGTAAAATGAATTAGTTAACACCTGAAACAATGATACTACTGAAATATTATTAACAAAGAAATATTAGAAGATCATATATGATATCATATTTATGTATGTGGTTCTTGTATAATTTAATAAAAATTATTTAACTATTATACATGAGGTTAACGTACACTCGATCAAGGAAAAGTACAAGGTAAGGTTTAATTCTACAATCTCTTCATTATCCAAGGTTGTTTATACGTGAGTATCTACTAGGACCTCTTTATCATCCGCATCTGTGTTTCTTAAAAATGTATTTCAAAAAAAATTTACTATTTCCTAGACTATGGGTTAAAGACATTTATACAATTTTTTTACATTTTATAAAATGTTTATAAAGGAATCTTTCCGTCTTTTTCCAAACAAATTCCTTTACAACCTTTTCGACAAAATTATGGAAAGAATGTTTTTTTTAACTTATACGGTGAGTGTGGATATTTTCCACTTTTATAACACCTTTGAAGCTTCCCTTACAATATTATAAGAATAATTTCAAAATAAATGTTTTCTTTTATAATTATGTGACTTTTTAATGATTTCAAAATATAAAGAGATATTTCTCTCAAATATTTTTGATTTCATCTATGTCAACATCATTTTATGGATTTTATGTTTGTTTGAAGTTGATTTATTATGATAAAATCTTCCATATTGTATTTAAGGTTTTGTGATATGTTTGAATATGGATGTGATATTTTTATAGCACTCATGTTTTATGGTTAAAGTATTTACATTTCATATGATAGTTTTAATGTGAATGTTTATATTATGTGTCAACCTTTTCATATGAGAAATGCATTGGACTTAGTAAGTGACAGGTGGATCTTGTTATATCTCCTTGATGCATCGGTAGGTATCATGAGATAAACTAGTGTCTTGTAACAAGGCCTTAACAAAATATTATTTTTAGTCTTTGCATAAGGCCTTGACTATGTGGTTATGATGTCTTGCATTATGCATTCCATCATTATGAAATTGGATATTTATATTATGTGTGATTATTAGAATAGTAGAATATCCATGTGAATAAGTAAATGGAATTATTTGATTTATATTTTCCATATTATGCTGAAGTTTATGTTTAAAAGGCTTTTTTTTAGTCTTATACATTTCCTTAAATGTTTATGCTTATTTATGAAAGTTTCTGATATACTGGTATCCTTACTGAGCACCTGATCTCACCCCTTTTTATGTTTTATTTTTCCTAGGATGTGAAGAAGTATATTATTAATGACCTTCATGGATAGTCTAAGGGATATAAATGTGTTAAAAGGAGATATAATGTTGTTGTTTTTTATTTCATAATGTAATGTAAAACTTATGTTTGTATATAGTACTTCCAAGGCTACTAAACTGATTGATCTTTCGGGATTTATTCCCTTGTGATGATGCCAATGTTATGTAATAATGCACTAACTCTAGGTAATTAGGGTTGGGTAATTACAAACATCATACAGTGAGGACGTTGGATATGAAATTTAATGTCATATGATGAGGAAAACGTATCACACAGTTTAGCATCATGTGACTGAGACATGTGAATTGATGTGAATAACACATATCCATTCATAGTGGTGGAGGGTGTGGGAGGTTATCACAATGCAGAAACTCCCTAAAGGGTATTATAAGGAAATGGTATCTAAGAAGACCCTACAATAAAAGAAGGATTCTGGGGTGGGTCACACACGATTTAAGGTCATGATGCTTGAACCAAAATGGGGCAGATAGTTTAAATTCATAATTCTCGGACCATTGGTATTTCTCAAAGGGGATATGTGTGGAAAGTATGAGAGGTAACCTAACATGAATGAGGGTACTAGGAGGTCCTACCACACATAATATCTTGGAGACACCTTGAACATAGTTTAAGGTTGTGATGATTGGACCATGACTCTTAATTTAGGTTTGTAGAGTTTGGACTCATGGGTGAGAATCCTAAATGGATATGTGTGGCACGATAGAGTAAAAACTCAATGTGAATTGAGGTCCAAGGAATTCATAACGTCGCATAACACATTCCTAGTGGGAGCCCACACATAGTTTAAAGTCATGATGTTTGGACTTAGACTCTTGGTTTAAGGTAATAGAGTTTGGACCATGGAAAATAGTTTAAGGTCATGTTACATGGACCATGGATTCTATTATTTTAAGGTTATAAATCTCAGACCATATATTTTAGTTTAAGGTCATAAAGCTTAGACTGGGATTTTGTCCGGCTTGACCACATCGGTACATATCCTACCAAGACTCATAATCCTATGTGATTCGTGATCGATGTGGTAAATAAGGAGTGGTGAGAGGATTTCCATAACACATGGAATCACACATGATGTTTAGGGGGATGTTGGGTTGTGAATGTCACAATGAAACTGACCTTCTTACTCAATGCACATGGATGCAGGGAGGGGTAACACCAAGGGAGTTGGAACTCCACCAAATAAAAAAAGGTGTAAATTATGTAAATTGGGACTTCTGAAATGTGGACCACAAAAGGAGTGTGACTAGAGGGTAAGGAAAACTTTCAAATGTGTTTAAAAGATAGGTTTCATAACCACATTAATCATAGATGGGGAAATAAAATACAGAATCAACCGTTGACCATGTTTGAAATATGGAAACTTTCATTCACCACAAGAGATCCATCAAGGCATGTGCCCAATAAGTTAGGTGACCCATTTTGGCTAGGCACCATCACTGTTAGGGGGGTAATCATATTTAAAGAATGATGAGGATCCAAATTGAGGAAGGCTCCAAGTGTGGAGGTGAATTTTAAAAATTTTCTTGTGGAACTCAAAACTCTAGGTCCTACACCACAGTGCATTTGAGAACATATATGGGATGTATCAGAAATATGGATTTGAACCTATTATTAGGAATTTAGTTCCAAGGTTAGGGTAAAGATCGGGCTATACCTAGGGTATAGGACCTAGGTGTCTCTATTTATCCCATAAATAAGGAATCAATCCATACATGGTTCTTGAATGTGACATGATAGTAGACTAGTTCCGAATGTAGAGAACTCTATCATGTGGGGGATCATGGATTAATGTAGTTTTATATCATTTTATGAGGATGTTTTTATTTTTAGTTTAAATTCATACATATCATGTATATGCATAAGTGTGCCACATAGATCATATACATAAGAACATATTTTATCACATTTCATCCCATGATAATGGAGTTTGGATTATAAACATGTAATTACCCAATAAAATAAGTATAATTTTATTAATTTTAACACCCTTTATCATAAATGGGTATAGGAATTCACTACACAATTTTTTGGAATGGAAAATAGTATGACAATTTCTACAGCATAATGGGTGTACATAATGGTTCATGAGAGAGATTAATGAGAGTGAAAGGGGTATCTCATCACATGGAAAGAAAAAATGGAATTAAGAGGGATGGATAAAAATATACCCAAATAAGAAAAAATGTAAATTAAGAGGAACAACATAAAATAAGTGCTTGAATAAAAAGAAGAGTGGGAGATCCCTTACCTTGAAAGGGTGATTCCAAAATCATGGGAGAAGTTTCTTGAGATATTAAGGATATCTTGGGAGGACTATAGAGAGGGGAAATTAAATTAATTATGTGATCCATGGTTTTTTTAGTGAAGAATAATGGGATCTTGGGTGGGTTTTTATAGTAAAAGAGTGGTGAGTTCTTTATTATTTCTCAAACTTAGGTTTTGGACTCTATATAATAAAATAATCAAAAACACAAACAATCCCAAGGTTTGTGCCCATATTTTCTGAAAAGTATAAGTTTTTTTCATTATTTTATAAGTAAAATGTTATAAATCATTAAATTATTACCATTAGGGATGTGTAAGTGAGTCATGTTTACAAAGAAATTATTTTAAAACCTTAAAATATAATATAGGTATTGGAGGATTCATAAAGTCTTTATAAAACTAATTAAATAACCTAAAAACACATTATATTAAAGTGGAAACATATATTTGGTCTTTTATACCTTATATTGTATATATTAAATCACTTTTGGGTCATTATGATGTCATAATACACATCGTATACTTATACTGTATTTAATTTTTACTCGAAAATAGTTTGTCTCGTAAAATTATGAAAAAACCTCTATTGGATAATTTCAACATGATGATTAAAAAAATGATATTTATTTTATCAAAATAATTATATAAATATGATAAATTAAACTTTTAAATTAAAATCCCCATTTATTGAAAAATATTGGTTTTCTACAATAACATTTTTCTGACCCATATAAAAATTACATTTTCACTTTGTAAAATTATATTATAATTTATATTTAAAACATAATATTTAATAATACTATTTTATTAAATTTTAATTTATTTCAAAAAATATTTAATTAATCAAAAAATGGTTTCTTCATTAAAACTATATTTTACCCCAGATATAATTTATGTTTTAACTATCAAAAACATAATTTGTATCAAAGTCATTATTTAATCATTTATAAAGTAAAAATATATATATTAATTATTATATTGTAATAAAATATATATATATATATATATTCAAACTATTAGGTTTACCTTGTTATTAGACCTTGTTAACTTATTTTTACCCATAATTAACTTGTTTTTCCTTTTACCATTGTAATAAATATTTATTGTAATTACTATTCATATTTTTAAGAAATTATATTGACATTAGTGCCTAATATTAATTATGATGATTAAAAATATGGAATCCATTTTATCAAAATAAATTCACATATTTTGAAGATTTTAATCGAAAATTAAACCCACAAGCACGATTGAAAGCGGTTTTCCAAAAAAATGAATTTTTCAAGGAAAAGATGATTTTACTTTAACTATATAACCTATAATATTCATTATATGAATTTAAATTAATAAATATAGATTCATAATCTAAAAAATTAATTTGTATCATGTCTCTTTATGGGTTATTTTAATTCATTATAATGAAGAAAAATTATGCATTTTAAAATAGTTTTCAAAAAAATGTTTTTTAAGCTTAAAAATAAACTTATACTAAAATCTGGTGTAAAGATGATTTAAATATAATTAAATGAATTAAATATAAATAAATAATACTTATTTTACCTTGAATTAAAATTAAAATAATATCAATACTTTTATATTATTACTTTATCAAAAGAAATGAAAATTTTAATTGAAACGGTATTTTTCACTATTCATTAAAATATCTATATTTTCTGAAAAATACCAAAATTTCAACCTAAGTTAAATTTTAAACTCTGATATAAAAAATTATTTCATTTTATCAAATAAATTTTAGAAATTTTCTAGAAAATAATTATAATATTTTTTTCACAAAATAATAAAAATTATTTTTGAAGAAAATGTATTTTGAAGAACAAAAGAACATTACCAAAAAATGAGTGATTATTTAATAATATTTTTTAAATAAATTTATGATGATTAGGAAATAAATATATATATATATATATCATAAATTAGTTAATCCTACTCATATCCGCAAATTTAATGGAAAGGTTAAAACATTCATATTTAAATAATCGTTGTTTGTTTGGGTTTGGTGTTGTGTATCGCCTATGCTATCGAACATAGTTTTATATTTTAAAAACTAAAGGTGTTACATTATTACCAGATTTAATATATTTCTTCCTCATAATTTAAACTTGAAATTATTGATAAATTTTTTGACACTTGAAAATATCTTTATTGAAACCCCACATCTTAAAAAGGGTTAATAAAATATCCACTTGAAAAGAGAGAAAGGGAAGTACAAAGGTCATCACATAACTAGGTTTCCAAGTAGGAGAAAATTAATGGTAAGTAAAAACATATACATTTAAGATAAAACTAACACCAAAATAACTAATAGAGTGTGATATAGAACATGGTTAGGATAAAGTCAATGAACACAAAACCATAAATCTGTTATGGGTAAAAAGATCATTAGTTTATCAAAAATAATAATAATATGAAAAACTTTTGGTTTTAAGATTATTTTATTAGAGTTAAGGAATTCATTTACCATCTAGAATATGTATATAAATAAATATACTTTCTTGAAAAGTATAATTTCATCCTTTAATCAATTTATACTATAATATCTTCATTTTCTTCCAATAATGAGTACTTAAGATTATTATTTTTTATTCCTAAATTACTATAATAAGCTTCTAATAGAACACATAATCCCCTAAATAATAAAAATTTATTCCTCTTATCTTTACAAAATTCAAAATGGTTATAATAAAGTAAGATAATACTAAAAATAAATAAATAATAATAATTTAATCTCTAGAATTGAAAAAATAATCCCAAAGGTTTAACATAGATCATTCCTTAAATAAATACTCATATATCTAAAATAACACTAATAAGCTCAATATTAAATAATTTTTTAATCTTAAATGTTGTATCATACCCTTCATCTTGAACCTCCAAAAAACATAATATCATTCTTATCAAATATTCCTTTATATTAAACCCAATGGGTATACATACCTTAACCTAATAAAACATATTCTAAAATATTATTAATCACCTCAAAATAAAAAATATTTTATCATGTAATATGTTTCCATGAATATCCTTAATCATGCTTAATTTTCATCATGTAAATATTAAAAAGTGGTATAAATGCTTTAAAAATCATCCCAAGACTCTTTTGGTCTGTCCCTACATCAAACGCATATTAAGGATTAACAATAACCTCATCACTAAATCACTTTTAAAGGTTATTAGTACCATTCAAAATATATTTCAATTCCTTAAAGAAAAATGATTGTGGAATAATCCTTAAATTTTTTATGATTATTATATCCAAAATTTCGTTGATATACTACTTATACAACATAACTCTCAAATACCAATACATAAACACTATAATCGTTATATTTCAATGACTTTCATAGAATAATTCCTTCCTTAATCTAGGGTTTAACCCTTGGATTAGGTTATTGACTTGGATAAATCTCATATTCTCTACACATAATATATTGAATAATAAAGTAATTTCATAGGATTAAATATATTCTCTTATATCACAATATTAATTTTTTATGGCAACTAGATACTTTATGCCCTATTTTTTCACACTTAAAACACCTTTGAGTTCCTTAGTAGAATTTCCCTTGATGTCACTTTCCACATTTTTGACACGTAGAAAATTGAATCTTATTTCCTTTATATTATTTATTAGTTAAACATTATTAGGACTTAATCCTACTCTTCTTTGATTTATTTGGACATTCAACTATGTGACATTTGTTAATTGTGTTTTTTGATTGCTGGTTTGTCATAATCACAAGATGTATTACTTGAGTTCCTGTCATGTTAGGCATCTCATTTGGGTAGTCATCACATTTCCCAACACATTGGTTGTTAACTTGGTTCTTCCTATTTCTAACCATTGACTAGAATAAAGGTAAAATTAGGGATGAGTAATTTTAAACTTTAATCATAACCAGGAAGAAAATAAAATTAATGGGAAAACCTATAAATGAAATATATTCCCTTAACTTGTGAATTTCTAGGCTTCAATCTAAGTTATCCATGATTTATTTTCTAACATAGTCTCTTATGGGAATTTATTTTTCCCTTTATAATGGTTCATAATGATATTTTTAATTTACCAAATCAGATCCCCTAGAAGTTTCAAATTAGGTGTGTAGTAAGGACCATTTTCGGGTGCCAGTTCCCAATCAATTCTAACTCAATACAGTCTTTTCGGGTGTTAACCCTAGGTACATTTTTTCCTAAGCCACATACACCTCTAGTATATAGAAAATTATGTATTTACTTGGAACCCACTTACTCTATAATTTAAAAAAATAGGTATGCATCATTTTTAGTCTTATCTTTATGGATTTTTCTAGAGTTTTCTAATCCTAATCCCAAAAAAATAAACTTTCCTTCGATACCAACTATAATAGCCCATGTATTTATTACATGTTAATTTATAATTTATTAAATAATAATTCATATAATACAACCCAAAATATCTAAAATTAAAGTGTCTTTTTGAATTAGGTATATTACATAACATTTTAAAATAGGGGGTATGTTGATATTTTTCAAAACATCCTTAACATGCTTATAATATTCCTTTGTTCTTAAAACTATATTGGATAACCTAGAGACATACATAAAAAAGGGGTGATATATAAATCCAAGTAAGGGAATAAGAAAATAATAACATGAATAAAGTATTAAATATTACAAAATAGGTATATTAATGGGACATAAAGGGGGTGATAATAATAAACATGAACAATGAGGCATTTTATATCATGATAACATAAAGGCAACATGGGAATGTGGTGGAAACTTTAAACATGACATCATAATCATAAGTCAAGGTTAAACACCAAAACAAAAATAACATAATGTGCTTAGGATAACCTCTCATTCACAATACATGTCATCTCATGAGACTCAAACATTACCCAATGCATGGGAGCGCTATCTGGGCACACCCATCATAATCATATCATGTAAATGCATAAGTGTGCCACACAGATTGTATACATAAGAACATATTTAATCACAATTAATCCCAAGATAATGGATTTTATTTTGCATAAATGTTTTCCCTAATAAAATAATTATAAGATTATAAATGTTAACACCATTGATAATAAAATGGGTATGGGTATTCACTACACAATTTTTTGGCATAGAAAATCACAGTGAAATTTCAACAGCATAACAGGGGCACATAAATGTTCATCAGAGGGATTAATGATAGTGAAATGGGTATATAATCATTTATAAATCATAAATTCAGTAATTTTAATATGTAAGAAAATATCTCAATATTAGTAATTATAGATTAATGAATAAGATAATGAAGATGCTTGAATAAAGAGTAGAAGGAGAGGATCCCTTACTAAATTTTGACATAGTAACAAATTTGGTAAATACTATAATATGAGGGGATAAATGATATCTCATTATTAGGAAATAAATTGGAAATTATAGGTATATTTATAAGGTCACAAAAATAAAAGAAATTTATATTCAAAAGGCTAATTACAAATAAGGTGCTTGAATGGAAAAGAAGAGGGAGAAATCCATTATTAAATTTCAACATGGAAACGGCTTAGATAAAGTTCAAAATGAGAGAGGATAAATGATATCCCATTAAAATAAAATAAATTGGACAGTAAATGGATGTTTATAAATTCATTAAAATATAACCAATTTAGATTAAAAATTCTAATTACAAAGAAGGTGATTCAATTGAAAAAAAGGGGGAGAGGTCCCTCGCTTTGGGTATGGAAAAGCACGAGACAATATCAGCAGCAACGGGTGTGCATAAAGATTCATGGGAGATATTAATGAGATTTAAAGGTGTATATAATCACATTTAAATAAAAATTTAAGTAATAAGTATGTATAAAAACATACTCAAACAAGAACAAATGGAAATTAAGAGTCATGACATAAAAGAGGTTCATGAATAAAAGTAAGAGAGTAAGATCCCTTACCTTGAGAGGGTGTTTCCAAAAGCATGGGATGAGATTATTGAGATATTGGGAAAAAATTGAGGAATATATAGAGGTTAGGGTAGATTAATTATGTGATATATGGTTTTTAGTGAAGATTACTGGGAGCTTGGGTGGGTTAATATAGGAAAAGAGAGGGGAGTTGTTTATTATTTCCCAAACTTAGGTTTTGGACTCTATACAATAAAATAATAAAAATCAAAAACCTTACCATGGTTTTTTACCATGGTTTCTGAAAAATATAAGTGTATTTAATTATTTTATAAGTAAAAGGTGTGAAATCATTAAAATATTAACCTTGGTTTTGTGGAAGTGATTCATGTTTACAAAGAAATTATTTTAAAACCCTAAAATATAATATAGGTTTTGGAGGATTCATAAAGTCTTTATAAAATTAATAAAATAACCTCAAAAACAAATTATTTTAAAGGGGAAACATATATTTGGTCGTGGATATCTTATATGGTATATATTACATCACTTTTGGGTCATTATGATGTCATAATACACACCATATACTTATACCATGTATAATTTTTACCCAAAAATTTGGTTGTTTCAAAAAATTATAAAAAAATAACATTGGATAATATTGACATCATGATTAAAAAATAATATTTATTTTATAAAAATAATTCTCTAAATATGAGAAATTAAACTTTTAATCTAAAATCCCCATTTATTGAAAAATACTGGTTTTTGATAATAACAGTCTTTTAACCCTTATAAAAATTACATTTTTACTTTGTAAAATTATATTATCATTTATATTTAATATTAAATATTTAATAATAATATTTTATTAAAATTTAATTTATTTAAAAAATTATTTAATTAATTAAAAAATATTTTCATCATTAAAACTATATTTTACCCCAAATACAATTTATGTTTTAATGTAACAAAAATATAATTTGTATCAAAATTGTTATTTAATAATTTATAAAGTAACAAAAAAATATAGTCATTATTATATTGAAATTAAAATATATATATTCATAATATTAGGGTTACTTTTTTCTTATACCTTGTTAAATTATTTTTACTCATAATTAACCTATATTTTTCCTTTTACCACTGTAATAAATATTTACTATGGTTATTGTTAATATTGTCAAAAATATTATATTGAACTTATAAACTAATATTAATTATGATGATTAAAAATATGGAATCCATTTTATCAAAATTAATTCCTTGATTCAGAACAATTAATTTAAAATAAAACCTTCAAGCACGATGGAAAGCAGTTTTCTAAAAAATGTATATTTCAAGAAAAATATTATTCTACTTTAACTATATAACTTGTAATATTAATTATATGAATATAAATTCACAAATATAGATAGATAATATGAAATTTTAATTTATATAATTTCTCATTATGGGTTATTTTAATTAATTATATTGGAGAAACATTATTCATTTTAAAATAGTTTTTAGAAAAATGTGTTTTTAAGACTAAAAATAAATTTATAATAAAATATGATATAAAGATGATTTTAATGTAATTAATTTAATTAAATATAAATAAATAATTATTATTTTACCTTTAAGTCAAATTAAAATAATATAAATACTTTTATATTTTAATTTATCAAAATAAATGACAATTTTACTTTAAAAAGGTATTTTTTACTATTCACTTAAAAATCTATATTTTACAAAAAATGCAAAATTTTAACCCTAAGTTAATTTTGATATTTTGATGCCAAAAATTTATTTCATTTTATCAAATGAATTTTTTAAATGTTTTATAAAATAATTAAAATATTTTTTTCCATAAAAATAAATAAAATTCATTCTTTGAGGAAAACTAATTTTAAAGAACAAAAGGACATTAAAAAATAAATGATTATTTAATAATAATTTATCAATTAATTTATGATGATTAGTACATATATATTTATATATAATAAATTAATTAATCCTACTCATATCCACAAATTTAATAGAAATGTTAAAATGGTCATAATTAAATAGTCGTTGTTTGTTTGGGTTTGGTGTTGTGCATCGCATACACTATCAAACATAGTTTTCAATTTTAAAAACTCAAGACATTACACTCTTCCCCCTTTAACAAATTGCATCCTTGCAATTTAAACTTGAACTCGGTAAGTAATATTTTGACACATGAAAATATTTTTATTTAAAACCCAATCATAAAAAGGTTCAATAAAATATCCACTTGAAAAAAGATAAAGGCAAGAACAAAGGTCATCACATAACTAGTTTTTAAAGTATAAGAAAATTAATGGGTGGTAAAACATATACATGGAAGAGAAAAATGAAACCAAATAACTAATAGAGTTTGATAGAGAATATGTTCAAGATAAAGTCAATGAACACAAACCCATAAATCTGTAATGGATAAAAAGACCATTAATTCATCAAAAATTATTGTAATATGAAAAAATTATGGTTTTAAGATTATTTTCCTAGAGTTAATGAATTTCTTTGCCATCTAGACTTCATATATAAATAAATATACTTTCTTTACAAGTATAATTTCATCCTTTAATCAATATCTACTACAATATCATCTTTTTCTCCAAACTATGAGTAATCAAGATTTTTATTATTCCTAAAGCACTATAATAAGCTTCTAATAGATCACATAATCCCCTAAAGAATAAAAATCTATTACTGATATCTTTACTAAATCCAAAATGGTTATCATAAAATAAGATAATACTGAAAATTAATAAAGCTTAATACATTAATCTCCAAAATTCCAAAAATAATCCCAAAGGTTTGACATAGATCATTCCATAAATAAATACCCATATCTTCCAAATAACGCTAATAACCTCAATATCAAATAATGTTTTAGCCTAAAATTTTTTCTCATACCGTTCATCTTACACCTCAAAAAAATATAATAGTATTTTTCTCAAATAATCCTTTATATTAAACCTAATTGGTATATACACCTTAACCTAATAAAATATCTCTTTAACTATTATTAATCACCTCAAAATCAAAAATATTTGATCAAGTAATATGTTTCCCTAAATATCCTTAATAATTCTTAACTTTAATCACATAAATATCAAAAATTGGTATAAATGATTTTAAACATCATCCCAAGACTCTTTAGGTTTATCCCCATATCAAATTCATATTAAGGGTTATCAATAACCTTATCACTAAATTGCTTTCATAGGTTATCATTTCCATTAAACATATATTTCAAATCCTTAAAGAAAAACGAATATGAAATAATCCTTATATGTTTTAGGATTCTTATATCTAGAATTTCATTGATATACTACTTCTATAACATAACTCTCAAATACCAATACATAAATACTATAATCATTTTACTTCAATGACTTCCATAGCATAGGTCCTTTCATATTCTAGGATTTAACCCTTGGATTAGGGTATTGTCTTGGATAAAGCCCATGTTCTCTACACATAAGACATTGAACAACAATTGGGTGTCATAGGATGTAATTTATTCCATTATAACATACTACTCATTTTTTTATGGGCACTAGATACTTTATGCTCTATTTTTTCACAATTAAAACATCTTTAAATTCCTTTTTGGCATTTCCATTGGTGTCTTTTTCCACATTTTTGAAATGCATGAAATTGAATCATATTTCCCTTATCTTCTTTATTAGTGGAAATTCCTTGAGACTTCATCCTCCTCTTATTTTATGTATTCTAACATTAAACTGTGTGAAAGTTTTTAATTGTGATTTTTTATAGCAGGTTTAGCATAATCACAAGATACATTACTTGAGTTTCCATATTGTTAGGCATATCATTTGGGCAGTTGTCACATTACCCATCACATTGCTTATTGACTTGGTTATTCCTATCTCCAGCTATTGACTATAATAAAGGTAAAATTAGGGATGAGTAATTTTAAACTATAGTAATAACTGTGAATAAAATAACATTAAATGGATAACTTATAAATGGAATATATTTCCTTAACTTATGAATTTCTAGGATTTAGTCTAATTTTTCTAGGATCTATTTCCTAACATAGTATCTTAGGGTAATTTATTATTCTCTTAATAATGATTCATAATGAGATTTTGAATTTACCAAATCATATCCCCTAGTGTTTTCAAACCAGATGTGAGGAAAAGACCATTTTCATGCACCAGTTTATGATTGAGTCTAGATCAATGTGGTGTTTTCGGGTGTTACCCCTAGGTAAATTTGTGTCTGATCCACATAAACTTGTAGTATCTAGACAATGATGTATTTACTTGGAACCCAATTACTCTATACTTTACCAAAATTTAGATATTTATTATTTTTAGTATTATCCATAAGTATTTTTCTAGAGTTTTCTAATCCTAATCCCAAAAATAACTAAAATTTCCTTTGATTCCAACTATGACAACTTGTGTCTTTATTACATTTTAATTCATGATTAATTATATAATAATACACATAATAAAACCATAATATTTAAAATTATAGTTTATTTGGGAATTAGTTATATTACATAACAACTTAAAATAGGGTTTACATCAACATTATTGAAAACTTCCTTAACATTCTCATAATATTCCTTCGTTCTTAAAACTTCATGGGATAACCTAGAGACATACATAACAAACGGGTGAGCTATAAATCCTAGTAAGTGAATAAGAAAATAATAAAATGAATAAGGTATTAAATTTTTGACAATATTAATATCAATGGGACATAAAGGGGGTGAGAATCATTAACATTAACAATGAGTCATGATATATCATGATAACATAAAGACAATATGGTAATGTGGCAGCAACTTTAAACATGACATCATAATAATAAGTCAGGTTTAACCACAAAAACAACATAAAATAATGTTATTGGGATAACCACCCACACACCATACATGGAATATCATGAGAATCAAACATTACCCAATTCATTGTCGTTCTATCTAGGAACACCCATCATAATCATTTCATGTACATGCATAAGTGTGCCACATATATCATATATATAAGAACATATTTCATAAAATTTAATCCCATGATAATGGAGTGTTGATAAAATAAATGTAATTACCCAATAAAATAATTATAAGTGAATAAAGTTGAGCACCCTTGATAGGAAATGGGTGTGGGTATTCACTACACAATTTTTTTGGCATGGAAAATTGCAGTGAAATTTTAACAGCGTAACAGGAAAACATAAATGTTCATAAGAGGGAGTAATGAGAGTGAAAGGGGTATATCATCATTTAGAAATCATAAGGTAATTAAGGGGGATATTTAACAACAAATATCAATATTATTAATTGTATATAAAGTCATAAGATAATGGAGATGTATACATAAATAGGATAATGAGAGGATCCCTTACTTAATTTCGACATGGTAACGGCTTCGGTAAATGATATAATAAGAGGGGATAAATGATATATAATTATTTGAAATCAATTATAAAGTATATGGATATTTATAATCTCATGAAAACATAACAAATTGATATTCAAAAGTCTAGTTACAAATAAGGTGATTTCATGGAAAAGAATAGAGAAAAATCCATTACTAAATTTCGTTATGATAATGGCTTAGATAAAGGTAAAAATGAGAGGGGATAAATGATATATCATTAAAAGAAAATAAATTGTACAGTAAAGGGGTGTTTATAAATTTATTAAATATAACCAATTTAGATTCAAAATTATAATTACAAAGAAGGTGCTTGAATTGAAAATAGGAGGGAGATGTCCCTCACTTTTGGTATGGAAAATCGCAACACAATTTCAGCAGTATAATAGGTGTACATAAAGGTTCAAGGGAGGTATTAATGATATTGAAAGGGGTTTATAAACAAATTTAAATAAAAATTAAAGTAATAATGATGTATAAAAACATACCCAAATAATAACAAATGGAAATTAAGAGGCACAACATAAAATATGTGTTTGAAGAAAAAGAAGAGAGGGAGATCCATTACCTTGAGAGGGTGATTCCAAAAGCAAGGGAGAAGCTTTTTAAGAGCTTTGAGGAACTTTGGGAGGACTCTATATTGGGGATTATAGAGTAAGGAAGTTCACCATGGTTTTTTAAAAAATAGGAATAGGATATTGGGTGGGTTTATAAAGAAAAAGAGAGAGGAGTTCTTTATTTTTTACCAAACTTAGGTTTAGACTCTATACAATAAAATAATAAAAACCACAAACCTTACCAAGATTTTTGCCCATGGTTTCTTCAAAATATAATTGGTTTTAATTATTTTATAATTAAAATTCTGAAATCATTAAAATATTACCCTTGGTAATGTGGAAGTGACTCGTGTTTACAAAGAAATAATTTTAAAACCTTAAAATATAATATAGGTTTTGGAGGATTCATAATGGCTTAACAAAATTAATCAAATAACCTTAAAAACACATTATTTTAAATTTAAAACATAAATTTGGTCGTTTATACCTTATATGGTAAATATTAAATAACTTTTGGGTCATTATTATGTCATAATACACACTGTATACTTGTACTGTTTTTAATTTTTACCCTAAAATTTGACTGTCTCAAAAAATTATGAAAAAATAACCATTGGACTATTTCAATGTCTTGATTCCAAAATTAATATTTATTTTATAAAAATAATTCTCTAAATATTAGAAATTAATCTTTTAAATTAAAATCTCCATTTATTTAAAAATATTGGTTTTTGACAATAACAGTTAATTACCCTTATAGAAATTACATTTTTCACTTTATAAAATTATATTATAATTTATATTTAATATATAATATTTGATAATAATATTTTAATAAAATATAATTTATTTTAAAAATTCTTTAATTAAACAAAAAAATAGTTTCTTTATTAAAACTATATTTTGCCCCAAATATAATTTATGTTTTATGGTATCAAAAAACTAATTTGTATCAAAATAATTAGTTAATCATTTATAAAGTAAAAAAAATATTTATTCATTATTATATTTAAATTAAAATATATATATATATATATTCATATTATTAGGTTTAATTTTTTCTTAGACCATGTTAAATTATTTTTATCCTTAATTAACCTATTTTTTCCTTTTATCAATGTAATAAATATTTATTAAGGTTATTATTCATATTTTCAAAAAATTATGTTGAACCTTTTACCTAACATTAATTATGATGATTAAAAATATGTAATCCATTTTATCAAAATCAATTCACAATGTCAAAAAAAATTAATTTAAAATAAAAGTCATAAGCACGATGGAAAGCGGTTTTCTGAAAAAATGCATTTTCCAAGAAAAATATGATTTTACTTTAACTATATAACTAGTAATGCTAATTATATTAATTTAAATTAATAAATATAGATGAATATTATAAAAAAATTATTTAAATAATTTCTTATTAGGGGTTATTTTATTTATTTATAATGTAGAAACATTATGCATTTTAAAAGAGTTTTCAGAAAAATGTGTTTTTAATGATAAAAATAAACGTATACTAAAATTAGGTATAAAGATGATTTAAATATAATTAATTGAATTAAATATAAATAAATAATATTTATTTTTCCTTGAATTAAAATTAAAATAATATTTTGACTTTTATATTACTTAATTTATCAAAAGAAATGACAATTTTACTTAAAAACAGTATTTTCACTATTCACTAAAAAATCTATATTTTATGAAAAATCCAAAAATTTAAGTCAATTTTGATATTATGATATTAAAAATGGATTTTATTTTATTAAATAAATTTTTTAAATTTTTTATAAAATAATAATAATATTTTTTCACAAAAAGAAATAAAAATCATTTTTGAAGAAAATCTATTTTGAATAACAAAAGGACATTACCAAAAAAAATGAGCGATTATTTACTAAGAATGTATCAATACATTAATTATGAGTAGTAAATATATATATATATATATATATATCATAATGTAGTTAATCCTACTAATATTCTCAAATTTAATGGAAAGGTTAAAATGGTCATATTTAAATAATCATTATTTGTTTGGGTTCAGTGTTGTGTATTTCATATTCTATCAAACATAGTTTTCTCTTTTAGAAAATTGGGGATTTAAATTTGATTTGACTTCCTTGAGGTGAATCTCTTCTACCCACTTGTAGAAGAATTCTATTACAATCGTAATGAACATGTATTAGAGAGCTGTCACTGGCGGGTATAGACCCATGACATCGAGTCCCCATAATTCAAAGGGATAAGAATACTTGGTGGTGTAGAGAATATGCAACGGTCTATGAAAAAAATAGCATGGATCTAATATCCATGACACCTCTTGGAGAAATCGATTCAATCATAAACCATGGTGGGCTAAATGTATCCCAACCTCTAAATATGATGAGAGGGTTTCAATCTCGTATGATGGGAACCATAGGACCCAACATGTATTTACTTAATAACCTAAGGGATCTCACCTCATTTAATGAAATGAAGGATAATTCCATAATACCCACATATGTAGAGGGTATGCTCAAGGTTAGACCTACTCTGTAGGGTGAGTTGTGTCATACGTTAGTGGATTCGCTCACGCTCGGGTCGGTCTAGCAGGAGAATTCCATGATGGAGATACTCAATGAAGGGAGTTGTCCAATTAGTCATTTTCTATACTATGGGGGGCCTGAATTTCCTAGCACAAAAGTGTTGGTATCCATTTGTTTTACCTGTTACATGTCGTCGTCATCTAAAATGGTGAGGTAAATTACCCTTCAATGTACCACATGAATGACTAGATCATCTATGCCAGGTTTTGTGTGGGATGAAGCTAAACTAGCCAAGGCATCAGCTCGACCATTCTTTAAGTGAGTAATATGATTCACTTCCAACTGGGAAGGGAAATGGGCCATCAACCGATAGTTTTGATCCAGTAGGGGTAAAATATCTTTCTTTCTAATGATGTATTCACCATTGATTTATTTGATGAATAAATCAGAGTCTCCCTTCATATGCAAGTATGGGAAATCAATATCAAGGGTAAACTTGAGACCATTGATGAGAGCCTAATACTCTACCTTATTTTTGGTGTAGCCTTCTAGAAACAAGAGCGAGTATGGAAGGACATCCTATGAGGGAGTGATTAAGATGATCCCTAGGCCCACTCTATTGAGCTTGGGATTATTGAAACTTTTATCATTCAGGATCCGGGAGGCACTATAGAAATTAATCTACCAACATGGTATAGCATGATCCACTGATAGGAGAGCCTCATCTAGGAAATCAATATCCAGGGGAAATTCTTCAGGGGTCAAACTGGTGTCCAGGAAGCCTGTTAGTGCCTATACTTTAATGGATTTCTATGGAAAAAAACTTGATTTATAACTTTTGATAGAGCCTAGTGTTTCATCCACCCATAAATATGGGTGATTGTGAATATAATTTAAAGGTTCCACTCAGGACACTAACTGTATCTCATGATGTTGTAGATAATACCAACACTTTTTCATAGCAAAAACTAGTGCACAAAATCTTTTCTCAGTAGGAGAGTATTTGGTCTATGTGTTTAAGAGCATGTGACTAGATATTATAAATTTTCTTCTATGAACTAATTGTTTTTCTTGATGAGAAGGGTATTGAGGGACTATTCTAGGATAGTCATGTAAAGGACTAGAGGCTTCTTTGAAATAGGATGCATCAAAACTAGAGGTTGTAGAAGGTACTGCTTGATGTCCACAAACGTGGTCTAGAACTCCTCATCCCACTGGTAAATGGTGCCTTTCTTAATGAGCCTCAATAAGTTCTTACACTTGTCTTATAAATTTTCAATAAATTAGTGTATGTTGAATAAGTGGCCTTGAAGACCCTAAAACTTTTAGAGGTTTCTTAGGGGAGGAAACTAATTTATGGCCTTGATCTTATATAGGTCAATCTCGATGCCACTTTATCCTATGAAGAAGCCAAGAAATTTCCCATAGGTAACCCCAAATTTCCACTTCAAGGGGTTCATCTTCAGATGTCGAGGACAGAGGAATATGAACACTTGTTCAAGGTCCTTGAGATGATCCTAGTTCTAGCAATATTTAACCACCAGGTCATCCATATAGCATTCCAAAAAGGTCTCGAGAATTGGTTTGAAGATATGGTGCATGGATTACTGATAATTGGCTCTTACATTATTCAATTCAAAGGGAATCACCTGATAGAATAAGGTTCATTACAGTTCTCTGAATTTAGTGGAATCCTTATCCTCATGGGCCATACAATTCTAGTTGTACCTAGAGTATCCATCTATAAAGAAGAGGGCTCAGAACCCTGTTGTAGCATTAATCAATAGCTCTATCACTAGAAGGGGAAAATCATCCTTTGGGAAATGGCAGTTGAGGTCCCGTAAGTTAATACAGACCCTGATCTACCTTTTATTATTCCTGACTAGGATAATGTTTTTTAGCTACCTAGGATACTGGAATTCTCTGAAGAATATCGATTTGATAATATTATCAACTTCATCCTTGACCATAGCAACATGATACGGGTTCATATTTTTGGGAGGTTTCTTGAATCCATAATGACTTGTTGGGAGACTAAGATGGTGAATGGTGACCTGAGGGTCCAGTCCTGAAATCTCATTATAGATCCAAGAAAATATTCCATGATGCTACTTCAGGAAAGCCACATACTAATGCTTCCCCTCTAGATACATAGTTTCATTTATCAATTTCATCCTTGTATATTCCTCAGTACCAAGGTTCACCTAGGTCAAATAATCAATAGTGGTGGAGACACCCACTTCAAATACAGGAGGGTAGTCTTCTAGATCCTCTTTTTCATTGGAGATAGGAGAATCAGTGGGCGGATGTGGAACCTCTATGACAGCCGACTCAGGGGAAGCATTGGTGTCTATTTGGGTGGATATGTAATCCTATTTGAGGTGTTCCTTCTCTACTAATACTATGGTTACAGAAGTTTTTGATCCAATTCTGTCTGACCTCCAACTGCGAGGTCCATTCTTGATGTCAAAGAAATGGTGAAGAGTCATCTTCCATCGATTCAACCCTACTCTATAGAATAGGTGGGAATTCCATGAATTGGAATGCATAATTCGAACCTCTCGATACTTCATAGAAGTGGGGGCCTTTGGTATCACCCAATCCTATCCAGTGTAAGAGTATGAGGTAATCTTTGGGCATTCCTTATTTTTAGGGATGATGAAACCTTTTTTCTTGGAGACAAAAAAGCAAACTCCCAGGTTGAGATCTGTTCTCTCCAACTGATGATCAGTAGAACAAATGCATCATTTAGGTCTGTCCACGGATTGATTGTAGTGGACATCAGATCATTGAGAGCATTGATGTGCTCAACCTCATTATTATGAACTTACTTCCCATATCTCTTGTAATAGTCAACATATATATAGTGGTATTTACAAGATTCAAATGGGTACACATCACCCTACAATACCCATACTCAACCATTGAAAGATTATTTGAGTAACTGGTGATACGAGGAGGGGACCACTGCATGAAAATGAATTCAGGGCCTACCCAATAGTATGTTGTAGGCAGTGTCCTATGAGAATACCATAAACTCAGTGTTCAATATCAAGCCACAAAACTAGGTCTTCATTCAAACCTTTCCATGTAGTTTCTTTTCACTCTTATCATAACCCTAAATTTTTAGGTTGGAGGGAGTAAGATCTAATTTGGTCAATCCCATCTTATGGAGCATTTGAGTTGGGATGAGATTGATCCCAGAACTTGTATCCACTAGGCAGCGGTGGACCTCCATGCCATTGAACTATCATGTGATATATATTTTCCATATGTTCCCCTATATGAGTAAATCCTTTTATTCCAAATAGAACAAGATTATGTATTATAATTACTCTTACTTGGACTCCTCTTTATAGTAGGCCTCTATTGTATCTACCTCTGCTTCAAACTGGAGAGGGGTTTTTAAGAAGTTTTAAAGGGACTCACACATTTATTTCGATAATTATAGGGACTCAAGAATAAAAATACTCATGATTATACTTATGAGGTTCCTCAACACATTATACTTCCATGCCAAGGGCATATTATTTTCCATATAGGGCCACTCTTTGGTAAGGGGCACAACAGATGTTGTTGTCTAGACCACTGGGGTCTGACTAGTGTTGACAGTATTCTACTGCTGACTATATGACCTATTATTAAAAACTACCAACTAAATGTCTGTTTGATGAGGTCTAGCTCTGGCTGGATGTAGATGATCATGGCATGGTCATGATTAAGATGCTCGGTCAACAAACACGGTTAGTTGTAGAGGCATACCTGATGGAACAAACTGGGAGGAAAATTCTTTCTAAAATATGTAAAAAATCTACTACTTGGTCTCAGTATCTTACATGTCCTAGTTAAAGGCACTTTCCTAAGAATTCTAACGTTTCTCATGTCCTTGACCTTTTCTTTGATGGTGTCGATCGAAGGCACATGAGGGTTTTTCATGGAATTCCTCACTATCAGGAATCGTGAAGTGGTTCACTAGCTCAACAGCATTCAAAAAGTCATAATACTGATCATTATCGGTGAGGTCATCCAATTCTGGGCAGACCCTAGTCACATATCCTAATTTAGGAGGCATTAAATCACTAAGGGTGCAATATGGATTCAACATAGATAGGGGACTCTGATTTCCCTTGTGTCGTTGGCACCTGTTCTTATGAGAATTAAAAGGCTATGATGTAGATGGATAAGTGGAAGTTGGAGGAGGCATAGTGGAAGCAGGATTTTATTTCTTACCTAAGTGAACAAAAATGACACCATGAGCATGATAAATTTTCTTAAAAGCTAACCAATCATCAAATTTTTGTGTCCCATTATTATAATCCTACTTTCATTCACCAGAGCCTTCACTATCACTGTCAGGGTCTATGGAGACATGTTCCACCTATGTTTAAATGTCACCTAACTTAACCAGACCATGATCCACTTTTTCCTAGAGATAATATTTTAACACATATAATTCATTGATGGTGTGTTTTAGGATCTTTTGGTATGGGAAATAATAAGGAAGACCAGTGAGTCTGGCCTCCTGGGGCCTTTTACATTATGGAAACTTCAAAATGCCCTTCTCCATGGGATAGATGAACTAAACTAAGACCTATGAATCCCTAAAATAATAGGTATATTCCTCCTATCTGGGAAGGTCACTCTAGGATTCTGGCCTTGATGGGGGGTTGGAGCCACATTTTCCCATATGGGTGATTGTGCTTGGTAAGGTAGTACCTGACAAGGATATGATGGGAAAGGTTGTCCCTGATAGGGTTATGATCATAAAATATCCTATAGTAAAGGGACCAATAACTCTACTAGATTGGGGGCCTCTACATGCATATCAGTGGATGTCTCTACTTTTTTAGGTCTTCTCATAGGAGCTGGAAGAGACAATGGGCATGACTATTGTCTAGTCTTCTGCAAGGATTCCTATAGACACTAAGACTTATCAGAAAACTCCTAGAATCCACCTATAAAGCTCTTAATGATGAGGGTAGGGATCATCTAGACCTTAATGCCCCCCATGAACATTATCTTCATCTACTCTTGGGATAGCTGCATGTCGAGTGAATACGTGAGGCCCATCATCGGGAGAAAATTTCTGTGACTTTCTCATCGGGCCTCTATTTTCACTTGAAGAGGTAAGAAATACATGTATTGAACATGGTGGAGATAAAATGGTAGAGTAACTATCTATTAAGGTTATCCCAACCATAAATGGACCTTATGGGTATCCGGTTATACCAGAAAAATTCTAGTCCTTTTAGTGTCTGAGAAAATCACTGAATCTTGGCGGCCTCCTACTATTATGGGGTCCCAAACATAGGTCCACACCTTGAAATGAATTGGGATAGGTGTTTCAGTGGGTCACAAATCCCATTTAATAGGAATAATATATGATTTCCAAACTCCTGGGGTTCTCTTACATTGTCCACCCATGCTGGGTACGACTGTCCATCAGGTGGTATTTCCATATGTTGTGTCTCTAGGGTCCCAAGGAGAGTGGTGAGAGAATCTATTAAGTAATATTGGTGAGTATATATAGACACCAATTCATTGACAGGCTCATCAACTTAGGGAATCATCTCATTAACTCGATTAGCAGCATGGCCTCGATTCTAAAGAGGATAATCACACATCTTGTGCAGATTCAATGACTCGTATCATGGTCACATTCCATATCCCCTAACTTCGGTTCTGACTGGATGTACAGAGCCACAAAACTCAAGATAGGTCATCCAGATAAGGAGTAATTTTTTTCCAACTTTAGGAGATATGGGGTCCCATGGGGCATTTCCATAATTTTGGAATTGATCAGAAATAAGATCAGTGATGAGCCTTTTATGTTCTTCGAGCTACTAGAACAAGGAAACGATCATGAGTTCTGTCTATGATTTTGGATCAACCTCAAATGGATTGGAGGGATCTATGTGTCCTATAAATTTTTTAATGTTTTGATGGGGAGTAAAAAATGTCTTGTTGGATTGATCTCTGAGTCCAAGTGAATACCTATGCTGATGAGTGAGGGTGTCTACAGGGAGGTCTATCTGGTACTATGTTTCCCCTTAAGGTGTATTTTCACTTTCATTCCCTGTTTTGGTTCCCCTATTCCTATGATACTCAAGAAACTCATTGAATACCATATTAACCATTATGGTAGTTGGATGGGGACTCTCCTCATCAAAAGATAGGTCAAAATATCGTAGGATAGGACTGAGGTGGAGAGAAGCATATTATCCCCAAAATCTAATATATATATATATATATGTGAATAAACTTCTTCCATAACATGGTATAGCACTATGAGTATCTTAACACATATTTGTTGAAGGTTGTGATAATAGTTTCATGCCTTAGGGTGTTTATCCACTAGGAGATCTATGATCTCAACCCTTTGTCACCACTGGTTTATGTAATCAAGGTGCTCCTGAATCCCTGGGTATGTGAACTAACAATCGTAGAGGTAATGAAACATCTCCCATATAATCTACCATAAACATGTGATCTATCCCTCGGAAAGTGACTCTAGTATGTCAAAGTTTGAATTATTAGGTGTCCAGAACACCACTGATAGCTAGTCGATGACTAGAGCCTCCCACAGGCCCTCTTTCTTAGAGTAAGGGTCCTACTCTCAATCAGACCACACCCTGATTAGTTTAGGTCAAGATATGGGAAGTGGCACTGATGTATATCATTTTTTCTGCTGGTTTACCAGGGGAGGATTCACTACACAAGTCAAATGTCTATTGCATGTTGGAACGTCTCTTGAAGGCAGTTCCAACATCATTACATCCCTATAGGATGGTGTGTTCACCACTACCTTGTGTGTGAGGGAAATAGTGTCCATCTATGGCTCGACAGAGTGTTTTCCATCTAAAAGAACCAATCCTGACCCTAACATATCTTTAATGTCTTTTGTAAAGGTAGAGAGGATGGAAACTAGTGGTGATAGAGATAGGTGCACTGTGACCCCCTATAAGGGAGCTAGATCATCCTCCACCTATAATTACAAATAGAGGGATCTATGGATCCTATGGACCTTAGCTTATGGGATTGTGAATCTCAATTTACAGTCTCATTACCTAGACTCTAATAGCTCGGGTGATGGTTCTATCATTGATTCATACATCCCTTTTAAATCTAAGAGTTCAATGAGGTCAATAATGACATGGTGTTTTCCAGGATTTTTCCTCTAACGGTGAGTGTTCTCCCTTCTTCCAAGGGATGATTCTTTAAGTTAGGGTATTTTTTGGCATTGTGGGAACTCTATGCGGGTTAGTTTTAATGTGGGGAGGAACTTTTCTCTGGTTGATGGGATCATGGGGAGGACCTCTATGCATATTGGTAGAGACATGGGTAGGACCTTTGTATTGAGAAGTGAGAGTATGGGGATGACCTCCATAATGACTATCTATGGAGTGGGGAGGACCTCCAATTGGGTTTTTGATGGCATGGGGAGGTCCTCCATGATTATTGGTGGTAGTATAGTGAGGACATCTATACTGATTGGTTGGAACATGGGGGGGACCTTCGTGTTGGATATCAGGAGCATGGGGAGGACCTCTTCACTGATTTTCTTCATAATGGGAAGGAATGTAATGGTTTTCGATAGTGACCATGATGGATAGATTCAACATGGAATGCATGTGAGTTAGTTGGGGTCTAGATCCCAATCGGGAAAAGATGGATCCCTATTCGTCTATTGTAGAGACCTGGCGAGATGCGTCGGCAGTGGCAAGGTCCATAGGATCCGTAAAAGATACCCCTTGTTGGGAATTATCTAGGGTATTCCCTTGATGTATGTGTCAAGTTCTTCAAACTGGGATCGACAGAGCTAGGGTGAAGTCTACCTGCTCTTCGACCTATGGGGTCGGTCGATGTTGGCATTAACAAGACCTGGTGGGAACCCTCCTAAGCATCTATAGAGTAGTGGAAACTATAGGAATGACTCGATCATATCCTACCTCCTCAACATAGGAGATCAATTTGTTTAATTTCTCTAGGGAGATACTTCTGAAGCATTTCATCATCGTAGCGGGGGTGGTGTACCCCTGTGCGACCCTTGGGGGTGGTGGTGTTGATGAGGCGCTAATGCCTCCGGGTCTTGGTGGTCCAAATACCTAGTGTGAATGACCCCATCCTATTCATATTGGTGAACCAAGGTGTTGATCACCCTCCTCTGGATGGTCTTAGAGGTTGAGATGGGGCATGGGTACTTGAAATTTGAAGATAAGGTGGAAGTTGTGGTGGAGGTGTAGTTGTGCGGGACTGTCGCATCAAGGTTTCTCCTACCCCAGTGCCTGCGATCACTATGTTTTTTACTTCTTGTAGATTGAGTACTATAAGTCATATGGATTAATCCATCAGTTCAATTATAGGAAAATTGATTCCCAATTACCCAACATCATACAATATTATGAAGTAGAGAATGATCCACACTAATGATGTCATATACCAATAATTCCCAATGTTTAGTTCCCCAATTATTAGGTGAGTTTCATATTGGGACCATTGTTTTCTTGGTGGGACCTGATGTTGAATTTCTTGTTCTGATTACATGTTAATATATTGATGCCCCAAATTATACCATTCCCCATGTTGAGAAAAATTGTTTCACATTGGGTTCACCATTTATGTGGTGAATCCCGATGCCAATAATGTCTGAGTCCAATCCCAAATATGGTTTCCATCATTACTAGTCACCATGGTTGAAGGAGAAGATAATCATGTTGGGTTCACCATTTATATTTCCAATGCTTTATTTGGGGTCGAATCTTCATCCTTCTTCCTAGAAGTGATGTGTTGCGTTTTCTGTTACCTCTCATTTACACTTTCCAATGGTGGGAGGATTTCATCACTTTCATCAGTGATGTATGATCCTTGATCAAAATAGGATGATGGGATTTTGGTTTCTCCTTCTATGGATTCCTCCTTGGAACTCATTTCCTATTTTGAGTCTCCCTAAAATATTAATTCATGTTCGTGGAACACATTCTTTATTCCATATTTATGTGGATACTGGTTAATTATGTTCCCTTTGTCTCGATGGGGTAGCAAATTTCGGTCAGAAGAGTAGTCATGTTGGGCATATCTAGAAATGTATGGACATTGGGTATATTAGGAACCTTTAAATATTCCTATTTCTTAAGTAATATTAGGCATGGAATCCAAAAAACCCTATATTGATCAAAAGGTAATTTATGTCAGAGGTGTAATTATTCCAAGTATTTTTACCTCAAGAATCCCATGTTTAATTCATAGGGTAGGTATTACAAACCAAGGTGTGAGTTCAAAATAATACAGAGATGAGTATAGGTATAAGTTCTTGTGGGGATTGGATGGACACAAGTTTAATGTTTTATGGGGAAATAATAGGTTCATGATTAATGTCTTGTAGAGGAATAATGGGCATTGTTTTAATGTCTTGTAGGGATTGAATGGGTACAAGTTTAATCTCTAGAGAGGATAGAATGGGAATAGTTTTAATGTATTGTAGGGAAAGAATGATTATAACACCATTTTGAGGAAGATTCAGAGGTGTGTCCCTAGGAGGGAAGATTTCATGCCTAGATGGATGGATTAGAATTCCCTATTGAGGTGGATCTGAAGGTTAGTCCCTAGGGGTAAGATCTCACACCTTGGTTGATGGATCAGAACTCTCTATTGAGGCAGATTAGGGAGTTGTGTCCCTATGAGGGAAGATAACACACCTAAATGTATGGATCAAAATCCCCCATTGAGGTAGATCTAGTGGTGCATCCCAAGGAGGGAATATTTCACACCTAGATGGATGGATCAGAACACACTATTGAGGTGAATCTAGAGGTACGTACCTAGGTGGGAAAATGTCACACCAGGGTTGATGGATCAGAATGCCCTATTGAGGAAGATTTGAAAGGTGTGTCCTTAGTAGGGAAGATGTAACACCGTAATGGATGGATCAGAATGCCCCATGGAGGCGAATCCAGGAGGTACATCCCTAGTAGGAAAGATGTCACTCCTAGGTTTATTGTTTTCATGATTAAACCTTAGGTAGACATTCTAAGTACCTTGTTTAGAGACATGGATGAAAACCCATGTAGTTTGATTCTATAGTTTAAGATCACATGATAGTTTCGATCCATGTAGTTTAATGTCATGTGGCATGGATTCTCATGTTGTGAAGGGAGTTTCGACAAGGGATGGTGTGGGGATTACTCATGGAAGATACCTGTCACAAGAGGATCTCTCTTGGGGGGTATGATGTGGGGATTACACATGGAATCTTCCTAAGGTGAAATTTCATCCCATTATGGGGAAAGATATGTCATACCATGTGATTCAAACATAGGTAATCATGTGTTTATTATATAGGTTAATAGGTGTGGGTTCATCCCATGTCAATCATACATGGGGAATCCTATGTTCAACACATAAGGTATGGAAATAGTTTAACATCTTATGCATGTTTTCATGCGGTTTAACATTGTGCGACTAGGACATGGATCAAGGTAGTTTTATGTCTTGCATCTCAAATGTGGTAGGGCTTACTCCTCAAGGGGTGTCATTTCAAGGTGAGAGGAAGATCTAGAATAAGGATCCTCAACCAATATAGGTGACTAGTTTCCCTCTAAGATTCCACCCTTTGGGATTATGTGACCACCACTCATGCTCCTCTGGGAAGTACATTGTGTTTTCACTGCCATAGAGGAGTGTAAATCAGGAGGCCTGACATTAGGGTACCTATACTTAAGAGTAATGGGAATTAGGGTACCTATTCTTAGGAGAAATATGCAAGGTAGTGGTTGCACTAAAGGCATAGGTAATGGTAGGTAGGGGACCGCGAAGTTGTTTCACACAACTTTTGTTTGGTTGTGTACAAAAGTTACATGAGAAGGTGATATAGATCAAGGTAAACTTATAGATTCACGTGGCATTGTTTCACTCAAGATTTGGAGTTGAATGAAAACCAGTGTTATGTGAATGAAACCTCTCTTTACAAAAACCCGATTAGCCTTAGGAGGATTTGCGTGAGGAACCCTTCACCATAGGACAAGTCATTTTTTATCCCATAAGAGGTCTTTCATGTGAATTCTCTACCTTTTAGGGTTCATGATCACTGGTCTTGTGCACTATCATGGAAGAGAGGGAGTTGTTCACAGAAGAGCATCGCTTTGTCTTCCAAAGATCCTTCTGACAAGGTTTGGGGGAGAACTTCTATTTATAGCTGAAATACGCATCTATTTTCATGTAAATCATTATGCATGGAACTAGTTTTCATGATTCTTCATCCTTTTCCACTGGGTCTTGACCATGAAATAATTCTAGTTTGACATCTCCTTTAGCGCATGAAAATATGGTTGTATGATGTGTTGCACGCAACACTTCAATCTTGTGCACAACAAATAAATCTTGCATGCATGGGACTTGGGCATTCCATTAGCCTTGGGAGTATTTGTGAAACTAAAATTCTCCTTTAGAATGAAATGTTTCTACACATGGGCCTTTATCTTTGTGCTCACTCACTAGATATTGTGTGCAACCTACTCATCCTCCCCATAATGGACCTTTGGGGTGTGTTGCATGCTCAGTTCACTCAAAACTATTTGTTTGAGGTTTGAGGTGATATTTCAATTCAAAAAATGGTAATGGTTATGAATAAGGTTATTAAATAATTGATTTATATATTTATTTATTTTTTGTATATGTGTTTAGAATTTGTTTGATGAAATAAAGATAAAAGGTAAGGATTTCCATCTCTATCACCCTTCATTGAGGCATGTTTTGATATTATACACGAACCTTTTTTTGTATAGTGTAACTAATTCCATTAAATTATAATATATTAAATTATTTTTTATCTTGTAAACTTCACTTAAATTCATGATCTTCCTTTCTTTAGACTATGATTGATATCTTTTCTAAAATATAAGGGTTTTTCATAACTCAATCTACTTTATTGATTTATAATGTTTCTCCTTGAGCTTCATCTATCATTTTATATGGTATATCCTATTTTTATCTTGGGAGATATATTTTTATTGAAATAATACCTATTTATGAATTCTCTTATTTCTTGAAAATTCAACTATGTAAAGTATGATTATCATCCTCTTAAATAACGGTTCATTACCCATGTCTATGTTCACCTATTCCCATCAATGTTCTCCTATAAAATTTTGAAACCATAATATGTATTAAATATTGTGACTATAATATTTCCCTTTAACACTTTTCAAAAGGAAGTTTTATTAAAACTTTTTCTAATATGGGTTTTCAACCAATGTATTTTTTAAAAATATCATAAAGTTTTTCCTTCCAAGGTCAAATTTTTTCACTTCCTAGACACATTTCCTTTGGATACCTTTATATCTTTTTAAATAATATATTCTTGGATATTCTTTTTAAATTAAAAGTTTTAAAAGTTTTCACTCCAAATTTTTGTAAATTAATTTTGAAATTTACCTGCAATGTTGTATTTTATAACAATGTTAAAAACGTTTTCTAAAACTCTTTTATGATTTTTCTTTAATTTTCAAAAGTATTCACCTTCTTGGGATTCATGTTTCATGATTTTCCCACTGTTTATAATTATCCTTTTATGGATTGAACTCATGGTATCAGATAAACCAATTCTTAATCCCATCTTATGTGGTACTATTTGAATAATTATTTTTGAAATGTTTTTTTTAATCAATGTAAACATAATTCTAATTTTCTTTTGTTGACTGGGGATGTGTTATTTTTTAACCATCCACCTTATTTCTCTATATGGTTTATGGTCATGTTTTGTGGAATTAATCATGAAACCAATTTTTTCTTAGTTTAATAATGTTTTGATGAAATTATGTATTTTTTCTATGTGTCACACTTATTGACATGACCCATACCAGAGGGTCCCATGTCGTGACTACCCCAATCCTGCCTCTAATAGGCCAAGGGCTGGTGACTATCACCAAGAAGGCATATCTCACAAATGGGAGGCATTTCCCTAAGTACTTGTACACACGCACATGTCTCCAAGACACAAATGCTAAAATCTAAAAACACTAAGTAGACAAATGCATGTATACACTATATATCAACCAATAGAGTATGATAGTAAATTAAAGTATTGTAAAGTAAATTGGGATAGAATACAAGACCACTAAAAGAAAAGTCTATTACAAAGTGCGAATTTCATGAGAGGAAGTCTCATATGCTTATGAGTACTCACACCTAATGGTCTGCATGCTATGTGTCCCATCATAGTATGTCATCCAACCACAGAACTATATTTAAGAATATTGTTATATAATTTCAAGTTTCTCATCATAGCGGGGAACTGCCATGACCTTATCAATGCAACAAATACTCTAGGACATTATTACATCATAGTCAAGCAGAATAATGAAGAATATGTAATAATACATTAAATATCCATGTAATAAAAGTAAAAATAGTTGGTTCTAGGAAACCAACTCTTACAAACTCTTAATTAGACTAGATCCAACTGCCTATAAATTTCATTCCTCTAGACCTCACATGATGATCATATTTCTACTGAGTCAAGGCTTTAGTCAAGGGGTCCACACGTTGTCTTCTGTGGAAATACTTCTCACTTTAACTTCACCTCTTTGAGAAAAATCCCTCAAGAGATGATACTTTTGAATTATGTTCTTTGTCCACTAATGTGACCTTGGCTCTTTTGGGATATCCACCACTGTAGTATTATCACAGTACAGTGTGATGGGATCTTTACTGCTAGGTATCACAGCTAGCTCCTAGATAAATATTCACATAAAAATTGCTTATTTAGCTACCTTAGAAGTTGTGATGTACTCAGACTCTACTATAGAATCTATGACCACACTTTTCTTTGATCTCTTCCAACTCACTGCACCTCCATTCAAAGTGAAGATGTATCCTGTTTGTGACTTCATGTCATCTTGATCAGTCTATAAACTATCATATATATATCCTCTGATCACTAGTTCCTCACCTCCTCTATAAAATAGGAACATATCCTTAGTACGCCTCAAATACTTTAGGATAGTCTTGACTACCATCAATAGTAGTCACCTGGGTCAGCTTGATATCTGCCTACCATACTCAATTCGTAGGCGACATCCAGCCTAGTACATAGCATGGCATACATTACTAACCCAATCGCTGATTCATATGGATTCCTTGCCATTATCTTTATTTCCTCATGTGTCTGAGGACACATTTTCTTGTAAAGATGAATGCCATGTGACACTGGCAACAATACCCTCTTGGATTTTTCTATACTGAATCTCTTCAGTATCTTATCAATGTATGTACTTTGACTTAGGCCCAGAAATATTTTGGATCTATCAAAATAGATCTTGATTCCAAGAATATATGTTTCTTCAACCAGGTACTTCATAGAGAAGAATTTATTCAACTATGACTTAATAGACTGTAAGGATGGTATCTCATTTCCAATAAGTAATATGCCATCAACATATACTATTAGAAAAATGACTGCACTCCCACTAAACCGTTTGTAGACACAAGGCTCACATTCATTCTTGATAAAACCAAATTCTTTTATGGATTCATAAAAATGAATGTTCCATGACTTGGATGGTTTCTTTAATCCATAAATTTATTTATGCAACTTGAATTACTTATTGGAATCCTTTGGAGTCACAAACCCTTCAGGTTGTGTCATGTAGACATCTTCCTGAAGGTTCCTGTTAAGCAATTATATTTTGACATACATTTTCCAAATATCATAGTCATGGTAAGCCACAATAGAAATTAGAATTATGATGGATTTCAGCATTGCAATTGGTGAGAAGGTTTCATCATAGTCAATTCCTTGATGTTGTTTAAACCCTTTTGCAACTAGTCATTCCTTATAGGTACTGACATGTCCTTCCATATCCAGTTTCTTCTTGAATACCCATTTGAAACCAATAGAATTTCCATCAATTGGAGGATCTACCAAAATTCAAACTTGGTTTGGGTATATGAAATCCATTTCAGAATTCATGGATTCTTGTCACTTGGAAATGTCTGTGCCACTTACTGCTTACTTGTAGGTTAGAGGATCATTATTATCAACAAATAATGAGTCACCATCCTAGATAACTAGAAAATTGTACCATTCCAGTTCTCTAAACTCTCTTATAATCCTACGCAGCACTTGTGTCTCTGGAACAGATTCTTCTTCCATGGGGCTTTGTGGAATCTATTCTTGTACCAACTCTTGTGTATCTTGAGACTTTACTTCATCAAAGTCTATCTTTCTCCCACTATATCTTTTGGATATGTTCTCCTGCTCAAGGAATATGGAATGTCTTCCCACTATAACCTTTCTTTCTGAGGGGTTTTATAGGTAATATCCCCTTGTTTCCTTGGGGTATCCTATAAAGGTACACTTTATGCATCGGGGTGCAAGTTTGCTACCTGAAGAGGACTTAACAAATGATTCTCTACCCCACACATGTAAATTTGATAACATGGATTTTCTTCCACTCCAGAACTCATATAGAATACTATTTATCAATTTAGTTGGTGCTTGTCTTAGTATGTGTGCCTTTGTTTATAATTCATACCCCCAAAAGGATAATAGAAGACTTACATGACTCATCATTGATCTCACCATGTCCAACAAGGTGTGTTTCCTCATTTCTCTTACACCATTCCATTGAGGTGTGTAAGGAGGGGTGAGTTGGGATAGGATCCCAAACTCTTTTAAGTAATCAATGAAGTCCTGATTAAGATATTCCCCACCTCGGTCTAAGTGGAGTTTTTTAATCTTCTTACCGAGCTGGTTCTCAACTTCATTCTTGTATTCCTTGAACTTATCAAAGGAATCCGACTTATACCTCATTAATTAGATATATCCATATCTACTAAAATCATTATTAAAAGTTATGAAGTATGAGTACCCACCCCTTGATTCAACTGGAAATGTTCCACACACACCGGTATGAACCAATTCAAGAAGCTATTTAGCCCTTTCACCTTTCCCACCAAATGGGGATTTGGTCATTTTGCCTTGTAAACATGCATGACATACGCCAAGTGGATTTAGTTCAAAAGAATCTAAATATCCATCTTGATGTAACTTTGTCAAGCGTTTCTCGTTTACATGACCTAACCGGTGATTCCAAAGTTGGGTTTGGTATGAGTCATGTGAAGTATCTTTGTCATAGATTTCCATTACGTGGTTTGTGTAATCCAACACATAAAGATCATTGTATAAATGTGCCCTACCAAAACAAATGCTATCTTTATAAAAGAAGCAGCATTCATTTCCAAACTTGAAAACAAATCCATCTATATCTAGTCTATATACATAAATTATGTTTTTGGTTATAGAAGGAACATAAAAACAACCCTTTAACACCAATATAATCCCAGTTGGAAACGTGAGGTGTAGTACCCAACAGCTACAGCAGAAAGTCCAGCTCCATTGGATACTCGTAGATCTACCTCCCCTCGATCAATCTTCTTGAATCTACATGGTTCCTGTATTTGGATGCATATGTGAGCACTAAAATTTGTATCTAATACCCAATTTGTAGAAACAAATAGATTTCATTCAATAACAAATGCACCTGAAGCTTCTCCTTGCTTCTTATGCTAGGTTCAATTCTTCTTCCAGTGGCCCTTCTTACCACATGTAAAACAAATAGCCTCCCTTTTGATATTCCTTTTTTTGGAAGGCCGTGAATAATCTTTGGGCTTAAATCTCTTCTCCTTCCATTTCCTCTTATTCACCATAAGGACAGAAGGCTTTTCATGCTTCATATCTTTGTCCACTTGGAAAATGAGGATAAGAAGATCAGATAGAGATTTCTCAATGTTGGTCATATTGAAATTGACAACAAAGTTAGAGAATCTATGAGGGAGTGATGCAAGAATGATATCGGTGCCCAGTTCTTTGGGGAGTTTAAAACCTAGAACCTCTAGGTGCTAAATGTATACAATTATCTTGAATACATGAGCCCCATCTGGGACACCTTCTCCAAGCTTACTCTGAAAGAGTGCCTTAGAGATCTCAAGCCTTTCATGTCTTGCTCTCTCCTATTAAATACCATGGAGGTGCTCAAGCATGCTATAAGAATACATGTTTTCATGAGACTTCATGAGATCACTAGACCTTTATGATAACATCAAACATTGAATGTCGACCATGTCATTCATATGTTTCTCATAGACCAGGAAATCCTCATCACTCGCCTCCTTGGAAGGTGGATCAGGTAATGCTGACTCCAGCACGTAAGACTTCCATTCATGGCGTAGGATAACCTGAAGGTGTCTAAAACATTCCTGGAAGTTACTGCTGGTGAGGATGTTGTCTTTATCTAGAATTGATCGCAGGGATAGTGTGGTTTATGAGCTTGTTATTTTTATTCTACAATTAAAAAGAACAGATCATTAGTACTTTCTTGATTTCATTTTATGAGAAATAATAAATTTTATTAAGTATTCCACTATTTTATCAAGTCTCAATGGCCCTATCCATTGAACTCGGAATGTCTAGTTTCCATTACATTCTAGTGGAAAGGATCTATATCCCCCTTCGTATAACCCCAAAAAGGGTTGGTCAAGCTATTAGAAGGTATTTAGGTAGGTAGGTATTTTCTAACTGTGGGCTTGTAGTTCATTGATCTGTTGAGTAGACTCCCCAATCCTGAAATCATGACTTTGGATTTTCTTAACTCTTGCCTCCAATATTACACCAAGTCTAGAAAGTGCTACTCCTCTTGATGAAATATGGTTAAGTCAACCCAAAACCTTTCATAAGGGCTTCCTGTAAAAAATTAAGTATCCCAACAAGGGTTGATCAAACACATAGTTTTATTAAGTTTTTCCTTTAATCAAGTAATGGAAGGCTTGGTATGACTTAATATTTTATTTGAGGGATTTTTATCTCTTATGTGTGAATTTCTTATTATCACATTCTTGTTAATATTAAGTGGAACTTAATTAAGTGACTAACCATGTATTGATAATATTTATGTATAAGTCTGGTTTATTTTAGTTCTATCTTACATGCTTGTTTAATTCATTAATTATGTGATCATAACAACACATCCATAATGATAAACCATGAAAATGAAAGAAATAAAATAAATTAAATGGCATGATCATAAGATTTTTTAATGGGTAGTTTATCTAGCGGTTGATAAACTAACCATGGCCTAGGGGAGAAACACCTTGAACCTTTTGGGTTTGTGTTTACAGCTTCCACCTATCCACATTTGTATCTCTTGGGATTGGTTTCATCTCGGATCCAGCTTGAACTGACTCCACTGGCTTGGGAGTTCCATCCATTACATATTCCCTTTTTTAACTCACATGTAGGTGAGGGGTAAAAGGGGGTTTTACATAAAAGAAACCCTGGGTATGCAGGCCCTAAATATTAATAAGGAGAAGGCTCAAGGACAACAAATTTAATTCAAATAAATAAATTAAAATAAACCATTCACATAAAAATATATTGGTCTAGCTCATGATCATCCATACATGTAACGATATTTACGCATAAATAAAACTAGAAATCAATTATTTAATCGTTCTTGTTTAAGATAAATCACGCTTGAATAAATTAATTATCATCTTTAATTAATCAATCCTTTTATATTAAACCCTTTTCTAAATTTCCTTGAGATTCTCATCCATCATAATTTTAAACAAATAAATTCATTTAAAATTATCTTTTTATGTAACTTGTACCATGGAGACAAACTGGTGAATTCCTATTCATAACTAATCAATGAGTAGAAATGAACATTACGCAAATGTTAAATTAAAAACATATATATAAAACACTTATCATGTGTTATGTCTCAGCTTTACACTCGCATGATGGTACACGTCTCAAGGGTTTGTCTAATATAATAATAAATTTTAATAAATCTATGTAATTTGGATGAGTACAGAATGTGTAGTTCTAACTACACTGTGTGTACTATTTTTCACCATCTATCTGAAGTACACACTTAGGGAAACGGCATTGAGTGTAATTCGGAAATCTTCGGAGTACACGACGTGTCCAGTGGGCCACACTCCATGTAGTTCCTCGTTACACGATCTCCATCCAAGAAATCCATGTATGGGGTACACGGTCCAACCCTAACCCGAAGGGACTACACATCGTGTCCATTGGGCCACACGGTGTGTAATCTGGAAACCGCATTCCACCTGTTCCTGGTCAACACACAGAGTAATTTAAGACTTGGAAAGACTCCAACACATGGCTTGGTTTGGCAGACCGGTCTGATGCATTGAATCTTGATTACATGGCGTGTACTATCGAATACACACCGTGTGTTCTGTTGTTGTATGGCCAGGAAGATTTGGCACCTCTGGATGAGATCCACTATTTTATTTTAATCAAAATTAAAAGAAAAGATCATTTCTGTCAGGTGAACGAGAAACAAAAGAGGAGGAATAGATCTAGAGATTCGTATTTTCAGAATGACTAACTTGAATTGAAGCAACTAAATTATTAAATGCATAAGTCATCAAAGAAATATTTAAATAATTATAAACTATGATGTAACTACTCTCATACCACTTGATGGTTTCGGGCGCAGTGGAAGCGTGGTTGGGATGGCACCCAACTTTTATTTTTACCATGATCAATTATTATTCTAGGATAAATATGATGATGAACACCAGTCTCCATAGAATATAATCGAAGATTTAGATAAATAAGGAGTCTTGAAACCTTTAGAGAGGATCTTGCACATCATGTTTATAATTAATTTAATTAATTTCATAAAGAAAAATAATACATGGATCTTTGGTATTTTTCTTCGTTGATGATGTTGATCATCCAGAATGACCCTTTCGGATTATCTCATTGCGCTTGTAAGGATCCAAACTAGAATCCCTCTAACGGTGATCCACACGTGCTCTGATGGCCTCCGATCGACACCGCTCGTTCTCCAGGTGCTAGCGCAGCAAAGAAAGTGTCTTGTGTCTTGTGTCGGTCATTCTTGATCACTTGTTCTTCAGCCTTGAATAACGTCTCTCATTCTTGAGAGGGGAGAGAAGAATATTCGAGAGAGAAATTGTCTAGATCAACAATTCTCAATTCACTAGGCATGTGGTGTGGTGTATGGCACAATAGGGGTACTTTTCTATTTATATACATGGATTTTTAGTTACAATGTTTAATTTCATAGCAATAATTAAACACATTCATGAACTTAGAGAAAACCCATGCATTTAATAATAATACAACGTCATTATTTATGGTGCGCCAACTTGAGAAAAACGAAATTATAAATAAAATTCTGCATCACAAAATAATAGCAGCGTTATTTTAATTTGTTCCAACTAGTTAAATAATTACCATCTTTCAAATAATTATTTTACTATCAGACTGACCTTGGTCCGCTCAAACTCCACTTCCATTTATTGAACACCCGAATAAATAAATAAATAATTTATTATCTTAAATAAATATTTTATTTACAAACTAGTAAATAAATATTTATTAAATGTTCAATAAAATAAATATATATTTTTTATTTAATTTATGCAATCATTTTAACTGGTATAAAATTATTCCATGGTCTTGAGAATAATATTTATTTCATTAATTAAATTCAAATAGAATTTTACCAAGACCACCAAAAACACTTAGTGTGTGACCCTCTAGGATTCTTTCTCGTTGGCATTAGGCAGGCTTTCCTAAAGTCCAAGAGTACTATCTAGCAACGGGTGAAGGAACCCAAGAGAAAGAATGTAAAGTCTTAACAACGACATCCACATATGAACACTCACTATATAATATAATCCATTTGTCGCAATATCTCATCAAGCAGGTTTCATGATTGTGTCATCAAATTTTATGTTTGATACGTCATTCTTTGACTACCTGAAATAAACTCATCATTACACCATGGACATAGAATTTCACACAACAGTTCTATTTCAATCAAAGGTCTAAGATATCAACTTCTATAAATGGAAGGGACAAATCCTTCCTCAACTTATCCATTAATAACATGCCACTCATGACGCACCCAATGTACCCTACTTCCCGCCAATTGCTTGCATGATGGTTTTCATCAGTAAATAAAAGTTTTCGAGTCGTGACACGTATTTATGATAATCTTAGATTCTAAGGATCATTACACATTCTAGAATATAGAAATATCTAATGACACTAAAACATGAGGAATTCCTACTAGCGGTTTTGTTCTCATAATCTTCTATATTGGAGATTACCAAGTGCAAACTTCATGAGAGGAAGTCTCATCTACTTACGAATACTCGCACCTGATGGTCTGCATGCTATGTGTCACATCATAGTATTTCATCCAACTGTAGAACTATATTTAAGAATATTGTTATAGCATTTCAAGTTTCTCATCATAGTAGGGAACTGCCATGCCCTTATCAATGCAACAAATACTCTAGGTCATTATTACTTCATAGTCATTCAGAAAAATGAACAATATGTAATAATATATTAAATATCCATGTAATCAAAGTAAAACTAGTTGGTTCTAGGAAACTAAATCTTACATATGGAACCCACTATTACAATAGATTGTTTGGACATAAGGGGTAGTTTACAAGAAATTTCTTGGTTAGTTATCATCATAACAAGACTTAAGTTACCAATGGATATTAGGAAGTGTGTCTCTAATGTTAAATTTTTATCTTATCTCATTTCCTTGGTAGTGTTCTTTTGACTCAAATTGAGATTGATCTTTTGTCTGATGGTTTATTTTCTATCTTTTATATAGTACCATTCCCACAGAATACTTCTTAGAGTTACTTGGGAAGGTTATGTTGATAATGTTTTGTAAGGGAACACTATAATCTATCAAAATATTATTGAAGTGATAGTTCAAGTTTTCCATTCCATGGACTAGGATGTTATCCCTACCATGGATCAAGATATAGAGGTACAACCAAGAACTGGAGGTGATGAATATCAAGATCAAGAGTTTCTCTATAAGAAACTGCCATCTTTCCAAGGGAAAAACAATCTTCAAGAAGTGAAAGACCGATTGGGGAAGATTAAATTAATTTTAAACTTTGTGTAAACTCCATATTCTTTTAAGGTAAAGTGTTCTACCTTTAATATTGATGGCCTTATAAGAAGATGGTGGTAAATAGTGTTTCGGAAAAATCAATGTGAAATCTTGGACTGGAAATACTTCAAGACCATATTATTATAATAATTATATCCTAAATCATTAACAATGGCTAAATACATTTAATTCCTCACCTTTCAGTAGGGTGACCAGAATATGATTGACTACACTAACTTTTTTGTTCAGTTATTCTATTTTTCTCCTAAACTGGTATTGAACAATAAGTTAAATACTCAAAGATTCTAGATGGGCCTATTAGTAGATATATGTTCTAAAGTTTTTGTATAAATATTACCTTCTATGTTGAAGAATTTGATATATTTTTAATGTAATATATTGACTAAATAGAAAATTTAGGGTTTTTTGGAATTCTTATTCCACCTATTGGTAGTTTCAATGGCTCTCATGGAAATAAGAGGAAGTGGAACAAAACTCACAAGGGAGGTGGTAGTGTCTCTTGACAATAGGCTTACTCAAAACCTTCAATGGTAGCTATAAGTGTTACTTTGACTTGCTATCAGTGTGGAAATACTAGGCACATGAGTTGATTTTCACCCACACCTTTTAAGATCTATAATTTATGTGTATACCAAGGTCACTTATAAAAATTTCATCGGTCTCTTTATACCCCTAATTATAGATCAGTTTTATAATCCCCCAAAGGATCTGTGGTGCAGTTGGATACTTCAAAGTCAATAGTGTTCCATCCACAATCCTCCAAAACAAAGTAGTTACACATAGTGGAAGATTCTCTAGTGAAATTTGATTTAGGTCCTTTGATAGTGGGAGGTACTATCTTTATTTCTTCATCTTCAATGACTACTTTATTTGATACTGGTGCCTCCCACTTTTTATATCAACTTGATTTTTGAATCTTTTAAAACTTATAATGAAACTCATGTCATGTGTAATGGATTTGGAAACACCTTTTTGGAAGAAGAGGGATCAGGGTTTATAATCTCCCTTGTGTTCTTTCTTGATGCTTGAATTTGAGATAGTTTGGGATTTTTTTAGTTCTTGACTTAGACCTATTTGAATTTATTATCAATATGGACCAGTTTATCACCCATGAAGCAAAGATTTATTTTTATCATTAGTGGTTATCCTTTATTTCCTGTGATAGAAGCTCCCAGGTATTTCATGGAGAGTGGTATTTGAGTTCTAGTCAATCGGGACATCCTATACTAGAACTTAAAACATTTATATCATCTTTCTTGATGGATCTTGGATATGATCCCTTAGTTTTTTAGATTCCTTTGGTCATTAGGAAATTTCTCGAGGTGTTTTCTAATGAATTTTCTAGTTTTCCTCTAGAAAGGGAGGTGTATTTATCAATCGATTTAGTGCATAGAAATAAACAAGTATATATTCCTTATTATCGCATAGAAATGACTAAATTGAAAGAGTTAAATATTTAGTTGGAACATTTGAAGGAAAAAGGTTTCATTCATCCTAGTGTATCACCTTGAGAATATCATGCACTTTTTTCCAATAATTTTGATATAACTCTTTATCCTTGTGTCAATTATAAGAATATTAATCGAGTAATGATTAATAATAAGTACACTTATTACCATATAAATGAATTGTTTTACCAGTTTAAAGGAGGAAAGTGGTTTTTTAAAATCAACCTTTGCTATGGATATCACCAAATCAGAGTCAGATATTCCAAATACCATTTTTAGGAGAGGTTATAGACACCTGAATATATTGTTATATTGTTTGTCCTAACTAACATTACTGTGGTTTTCATGGATTTTATGAACTAGATATTCCACTAGTACCTTGATTACTTTATTATGGTATTCATGGATGATATTTTGGTTTATTAGAAATCTAATGAAGAGCATGAGATTTACCTAAAATATATTTTGATTATCTTGAGAGATCATTATCTTTTTTCTAAATTACCATAATTTTATTTCTGGATTCAGTAGGTTATATTCTTAAGACATGTTGTTTCATAACAAGGCATCTCAATTATTCCTAAGAGGGTGAAATTTTTCTTTTCTTGGTAAGATCTATGGAGCAATTTTTTATATTTGAAGCTTCTTAGGTTTGGTAGGATATTATCAGTAGTTCTTAAAGGATTTCTTGAAACTTTCATCACTATTGAATACTATTACTTGTAAAGGGGTGAAATTATTATGGGATTTTAAGTGTCATACATCCTTTGATGAATTTAAATGATATATAACCTTATCTCCTATTTTGATCTTTCTAGAAGTCAAATAGGGATATATAGTTTATTTTGATGCCTTATACATAGTCTTGGGATGTATTTTGATATAGGGAGATCATGTGGTGTCATATGGATCTCATCATATTCAGCCTCATGGGAATAACTACCCCAATCATGACCTTAAACTCATAGTAATTATGAATTCTCTTAAATTTTGGTGAAATTACCTTTTTGGGAAAAAATAATAGCCTATTATGATCATAATAGTTTAAGTTATATATTTTATCATAAGGAATTGAACCTCGTGAATTGGCAATGGGTGGATCACCTTCAAAACTTTTACTTCAACATCACTTACACCTCAAGAAATGGGAATGTTTTTATTGATTATCTCAATAGAAAAGTACCTTATCAAGATGATATGGAGTCAAAGAATGAATGTAAACTCATGGGACTCTTTACTCACATTACACTTTAATACATAAGATGTAACATGAACATATTGAAATAATATGATTATATCTTCCATTATATCCTTTAAAATTACATATATTCCTCCTCTATGTTTCATGGGGAAAGGAAAACAAATAAGGGTGAGCTCATATGCTCAGTAAGGAGAAGAATACAATGGAATCTTACATAACATAAACATAGAATAAGTGATATAATAAGAATAAATGAACCACATGAAGCCATAATCAGCTAAAAACTAAGGGAATTCTATATCCATGAAAAAAAATGAAATTATGGATAAAATTAATCATTGATCTTGTACTGATGGAATGTATAATGTCAGACATCACAAATTTATTATCAAGGACTTTTATAAGACACTTTAATTTCATGGGAAGAAGCATACACAAAAACCCATCATGTTTTGTCTCATGAGATTTTTCAATTCATAAAGGAGTTATATAATTCAAGGCCCCACCCATCACTTAATTAAGTCCAATGTATTCACCATAAGATTCATCAATACCTTTCACATCATTCCTTAAGGAACCTATTACTGAATAAAACTTGGTTATCTATATATTGATAAATATAGACATCAAAAACTTCCTCATTAAATAGAATAATGTGGATGCCTATTATAATATCCCTTAATCAATCTAAAATTTGTGGGGTATCATCAAAGTAACATTAAGTGCCCTTATTAAAGAAATATAGTGATGAGAGACTTACAATGTGATGGTTTATCCATAGAATATAAAAATTGGATTCGATAGATTTCATTGGTAGGATATTGAGGAAATGGTAGGAAAAAACTTTCATCATGGTTCTCTAAGAGCATGTGTATATTCAAAAGCATATCCCATGGGATTATCTTGACAGATGTGCAGTCTTAGGCCCACTCATCATGCATTAGGGTGATGATTGGTTCAATGCTCAACCAACCCTTTCTAAAGTGATTACCCCTAGGTTCATATGTGTTATAATCACATTCACTTTCCAATATCCATACATGGATTTATTTTATATGAAATTACATGCACTTTTACTTAACTAAAACTTAAGATGGTTTTTCCATCATAGAAAAAGTAACACTTGAATCAAAAGAATATGATAGAGGGAGGGATAAAAATATACTCATGTAAATCCCTTAACTTTCATGAGTAACATGGAAAAAAATCATCCATTTATATTTAATCACCATAAAAAATAAAATAGGTTGTTATTATAACATGTGTCCCAAATAATCACAATTGAGATGAAAAAAACCCACTTATGGCTTGGGTAGAAATTCAATCATAACCTCTTGAAAACGAGAGATTAAAATTAATATTAAAATACCATTAATAAATAAATTTTATGATATAAAATCTCAAATAGGAATTATATACACCACATAAATGAAATTAGGTGCATAATATAAAATATTTCTCAAAGAGATGAATTTAAGATGAAAACTCTTACCTTATTCCAAATTCATTCTGCACATGTGCTTAACTTCCTAAAAAATAAATTTAATTTTATTAGATACTTTATTAGGAGCCTTATTATTCTTTAATTAACTTAATATGTAACAATTATTATCATATACTATTTATTTATTATATATTTTTCTTGTCTATGTCAGTTACTTAAGGTTATTCGTTCTATTTTTTCACAACTCTTTATGTATGTTGAATATGGTAGAAAGAGTATTAAAATAGTTTCATAATATCCGAAATATTAATATTGTTATGTAAATAATGTTTATATATTAAATTTATTTTTAAATCCATCAATTATTGGTTATTATGATAAATAATATTTAGTTCTCATGGAGGTGATAGTTTGCATGTACGCCTGATTAATGTTTCCATTTCTCAAAAAATGAAAGGGAAAAAAGGTAAATAATAATTTTAAATTTAATATTCATAGATATATTATGGAAATAATATTTATTTCTTTATTAAATCCTTTTTATTATCTGTGAATGGCGGTGTGGAAAAAACAGAAGAATCCCCTTTATGGAGGTGGTAGTCTGCGCATCACACTAACAACGCTTTTGTTTTTCTTAGCGGATGAAGATGAAAAAATAATAGATATTCCATTAATATAATAACATATCATTATAATTATTATATTTATTTAATTATGTTTTTATGGGTATAATATATTTGTAAGTGGAAGATTAAGGGAAAAACTTAAGGATGATATAATACTTACATTGAGGACTTGATCTTTCCTAGGAAAACTCTTTGGAATTGAAAGGCTTAAGATAACTTGGTATGACTAGGGGATTAAAAGAGTGTGAGGTAATTATATTAGAAAATATTTGGTTATATCTAAAATAAAATTTCAAATGGGAGTTGTATATTTTAAAGGGTATAAGTGATCCACTTTTATAAGAGAGGAAAAGGACACTTTTGGAAACACCCTTTATATTTTAATAATGTCATGACACTATTCCAAGGTAAATGGATCCAATGTTTCAAAATAATGGATTTTTAGGTGTATTTGGATCAATAAAGACTCAAAAAAGTCTTTGCACACATGTTTTAAACATGTTACAGGGTTTTTACCGTTAAGTTTTTACATTTCACTCTTACTTTTAAACTAGGTAACTAGTTTTTAACTACATGATTTTATGTTTTATTAAAAATATAACACAATAAATATAACAAAATTTTTATGTTTTGGAACCAAAATTTTACCTCTATTTAATCCAATTTAATTTTTAAATATTATAAAATTAACTTTTAAATTAAAATATATAATGTGTAGAAAACTATTTTAGTAGAAAAAAATGATATTTTGACCATTACGGATTCTTAATATTATTTAGTATTTATTATCAAACAAATGATTGTTAATATATTTATTTATGTGTTTATACGTAATATTTTATTAATTATTTAAATTATTTAAATTTAATTGATTCGATACAAATTCCTTGACATTAATAAAACAATAGTTTTAAAATAATTGTTTCATTATTATCGTGGTAATTAGCATTAATCCTAACAATCTAAATTTTATAACCAAAAATTAAATTTTCCATATTAAATAATATTAAAATTATTATCTCAAATATATGAATCATTTTATAAAATTAACTTTCTATGTGAGGGGAAATAAATCTTAACATTAGCGCATGTAGCGCGTAAAAACCCATTTTTTAGAAAATTATATTTTTAAGAATAAAGTTTAAGTATAGGAAAAAATTTATCAATTTTATTGATTATAATTATATTAAAAAGACTATAATTGTTTAAATAAGATTTATGTTACATCAAAATAAATCCAAAACCTAATTTACACATGCATAAATTTAATTAAAGAAACAAATGAAAAATAGTTTCCATAAAATATTACTTGATTTTTTGAAATGATATTCATGAGTTTTATAAATTTACATAGTATTTTTAAATGATTTATTTTAATTTATAAATATATATTTTTTATATTAAAATTTTTTCAAAAACTTCTAATTCATATAAAAGTGACAGTATCTACAAAATCGGTATTTTTTTACTGTTCACCTAAAAATCGATAATTTTAGAAAAATATCAAAAATACATCATATGATAATTTTGATATGAAAAAATCAAGAATGGAATTATTTTGGTCAATTTCAACTTCTAAAATTTAAATTTTAAATAAATTATTGAATAAATTCTCTTTAAAGGTTGTATTTGTTCAATAATTTCAGGATGAAACATTTACCTACTATAGTGGAATCTCAGGTATCACATTCTCCCCCAAAAATAATTTCATCCTTGAAATTAGGGTATATATCAACTATTTAATAAAAATGTATACTCTTTAATTATATTTTCTTTAGGTTCTCAGGTTGACTCTTCTAATTAATGATTTCTCTAAAGTAATTTCACTAAACTAGTTGTCCAATTTTGCAATATTTTCTCTCTCATGTCAATAATTTAGACAGGCGCCTCATTATATGACAAGTCGGGATCCAAATATATCCCTTTAGATATGAGCACATTATTTGGACACAACATGTATTTCCTCCGTGATTAAACATGGAAGAAATCATGTACTTTAGAAAGGTTGGGTGGTATAGCCAACTGGTAAGCTACAACCTTAATTATTTTTAATATTTAAAAAGTCCCAATGTACCTATAGATTAAATTCCCATTTTTACCAAATATTTTTACTCCATTAAATGGTTAAAACTTTAAGAATACATGATATCCAACTTGAAATTTCAAGTCTATCATTAAATTATCAGTATATATCTTTTGTCTTCTTTAGGATACCTTAATGTGATCTTGAATAATCCATAATTTAATAGTTGTCTCCTCCACAAGCTTCAGTCTAACTAGATTTATTTCTCCAACTTATTCTCAATAGGTTGGAGTACAAAACCTCTTTCCATACAATGATTTATATAGTACCATTTGGATACTCAAATGGAAACTATTATTGTATGAAAATTTCACCAAAGGTAAATATTGATCCTACATTCCTTGTAAGTCAAGATAACATGAATTCAACATGTTTTCCAAAACCTAGATAGTTCTTTCAGACTACCCATCAGTCTGGGGATGATAAGTGGTGCTTAAATGTATCTCAATGTTGATGTCCCTTTAAAGACTCTTCCAAACTTTTGATGTAAACTGAGGGTCATGATCAGATACAATTTACAAGGGTTCCTCATGAAGCCTTATGATTTCATTAATATATATCTAGGAAAGGTGCTCAAGGGGTGGATCTTCTCTTATCAATAAGAAATGAGCATACTTAGAAAGATGATCAATGATGACCCATATAGCATCATTGTTCTTTGGAGTCCTTGAGAGTCCAATAAAAAGGCCCATTTTAACATTGTCTCACTTCCATATAGGTATAGGTATAGGTTTCATGACTCCCTTAGGATGTTGAATTTCAGGATTTACCTACTGGAATAATTAACATTTGAACACATAGTCCACAATTAATTTCTTTGGAGTGGGATCTTACCCCCTAGGCTTAGTGTCCAAGGTTAATGTGCAAACTAGGTGTCCTTTGATCCTTGATATTTTATGAGGATTCTATATATCCTAGTCATAAACTTCCATAGTATTTATTTTTCATGTCTCTGCTCATTGTAAAATGGTTTTCTATTCATTCTTTTAATATTTAAATGCTTTGAAAGGAAAATGGATTCATTAAATTAATTTTTAAAAAAAATATGGAAATGTTTTTTGAACTGTTTAAAAAGGGTGAATTTATATGTTTTGATATAGATTTTATGCCTTTATTTTTATTAAATGAATATAATTGATTTTTATTATTAATGATTCTTATGAAATACTTAGTGGGGACACGTTGGGATTTTTTTCTCACACCCAGCACATTCCTTTGGGAGTGTGTAGATCTTAATTTATCTAATGGAGGTAAAGTTAAGGTGCCTCATAGAGGAAGTAGGTATTTGTGTTAGTGGGTTGTAGGAGTTTGGAAGCGACATACTAGGATGTTGTCCTACATATCACATTGAGATGGATTGTCTTTATTTTTGAGTGCTTTCATTTTCCTATTTTGGTTTGTCACGTGACTTTCCTTGTATGATTTTGTCTTTCATTTCCTAGATATATTTTGATATATTGACTCTATTCTATTTATTTCATCATTGTATCTCTTAGTTTTATATTTGAGAGTGAAACCATTCCCAAAGGTAGTTATTTATTCTCAAGTTCTTGTCGTCAGCCCGTGGGGATCGAGAACGCCCTTCAAGCCTTGCCAAGGGTCGGCTTTGATTTCTAGCTCAGGGATGACCTAGTTCAATTCATGAAAAATTCATATCAAAGAAGGTTTTTCTTTCGTGTTCATAATATTCTTGTCATGGGATGTTTTAGTAGACAGGAGATAGGATTTTCTGGACTTAAGGGGTAGTTTATGAGAAACTTATTGTATATCTCTCATCATAACAAGCCTTAAGTTACCAAGGAATATTTGTAAGTGTGTCTCTAATGTTAAATTTTGATTTTATATAATTTTATTAGTTTGGTTTTATTGACTCAAATTTATATTGATCTTTTTTCTGATGGTATATTTCATATCTTTGCTGTAATACCATACCCCACAAAAGACTTCCTAGAGTTACTTAAGAGGGTTATGTGGATAATGTTTTGTAAGGGAACCCTACAGTCAATCTGAATCTTATTTAAGTGGTAGTGAAAGTAGTCCATTCAATGGACTAGGATGTCATCCCTACCCCATATCAAGCTAGAGTGGTACAACTAGGAACTAGAGGAGATAAATATCAAGCCTAAGATATTATTCACAAGAAACCACCATCCTTTAAAGGGAAAAAAGATCCTCAGGAAGGTAAAGACTGGTTGGGGGAGATCAAACAAACTTTTTACTTTGTGAAAACTCTATATTATATTAAGTTAAAGTATAATACCTTTAAGATTTATGGATTTAGAAGAAGATATTGGGAAATGGTGGTTCAGGCAAAGAAACCTGAAAGTTTGGACTCGAAAGACTTCAAGCCTATATTCTTCCAAAAATTATATCCTAAATCAATGATGATGGATAAATCCATGGAATTTATCACCTTTAAACAGGGTGATTAGACTATGAATGAGTATTCCAACTATTTTGTTGAGCTATTCTATTTTTATCCTGAAGTGTTATCGAACAATAAGTTAAATACTCAGAGTTTCCATATGGTTTTGTGAGCAGATATATGTTCTAAATTTTTTATATTGAATCTTTCCTTAAATGTTGAGATGGTTGATTGAGTTTTAATTGCATAGATTGGCCAGACAGGAAAGTCAGGTTTGGTTGGAATTCCTCTTCCACCTAACAGTAGATTCAGTGGCTCCCGTGTAAAGAAGAGGAATTAGAACAAAACTCATAGGGGGTGTTAGTGGTTCTCAACAATGAGATTACTCTAAAACTTTGAAGATAGCTAGCAGTGTTCCTTTAACTTTCTACTAGTGTGGTAATACACAGCACACAAGATTCTTTTTCCCTACACCTTTGAAGATCTGAAATTTATATGGATACTAAGGTCACTTGTAGAAATTCCATCATTCTATTTATACTTCTCATTGTGGATTGGGTTCATCAACCCCTAAAGGGTATGCAGTTCCATTGGATACTTAAAAGTCAATAGAGTTCTATCCACATACCTATGGAATTAATTAATTACACACCATTTAATATCCTCTAGTAGAAGGTGATTCAGGTCCTTTGATAGTGGGGGTACGATCTTTATTGTTTCATTTTTAGTGACTACTTTATTTGATATCAGTGTCTCCCAATATTTTATATCAACCCTCTTTGTGAATATTTTAAAACTTACAATGAAACTCATGAATTGTATAATAGAGATGGAAACATCGTTTGGGAAGAAGAGGTAGCAGGGTTTCTAATCTACATCATGTTCTTTCTCAATGTCTGAAGTTGAGCTAGTTTTGGATTTTTTAGTTCTCAACTTAGACCTCTTTCATGTTATTGTCAAGATGGACTGGTTGATCACACATGAAGCAAATATAGATTATTACCATCATTGAGTATCCTTTTTTTCCTATGATGGAAGCTGTAAGGTATTTCAAGTAGAGTGGGATTCAAATTCTAGTCAAGAAGGACCTCCTATACCAAAACTTAGAAGATTGATATAATATTTTTCGATGGAGCTTAGATATGAGCCCTTGGTTTTTGAGATTACTTTGTTGGTTAGGAAATTTCTTGAGGTGTTTTCTGATGACCTTTCAAGTATGCCTCTAGAAAGGTAGGTGGATTTCTCAATCAATTTAGTTCATGGAACTCAACCAATATTCATCCCTTCTTGTCGCATGGCACCGGCTAAACTAAAAGAGTTATAGATTCATTTGAAAAATTTTAAGGAAAAAGGTTTCATTCATCCTAGTGTATCACCTTGGGAATCTCCTATTATTTTTTTCAAGAATTTTGATGGAACTCTTCATCTTTGTGCTAATTATAGAAATCTTAACCAGGTAATGATTAAGAATAAGTGCCCTTTTCTCCATATCAATGAATTGTATTACCAGTTGAAAGGAGGAAAGTGGTTTCTGAAAATAAACCATCACTCTAGATATCACCAACTCTAAGTCAGATATTCCAAATACTATTTTTATAAGTGGGTATAGACACTTTGAATATCTTGTGATATTTTTTGTCCTAACTAACATTACCGCGGTTTTCATGGATTTGATGAACTAGATAATCCACTAGCACCTTGATTCATTTTTCATGGTATCTTTGGATGATATTTTGGTTGATTTGAGATCTAAGAGCATGAGCTTCACTTGAAATATATTTTTATAATCTTGAGAGATCACCATATTTTTTATAAATCATCTAAATGTAATTTCTAGATTCAATAGGTTAAGTTTTTAATACATGTAGTTTCGGAATATAGCATCTCAATTGATCCTAATAAGGTGAAAGTTTTATTTTCTTGGGAAGAGATATGGAACAATTTTTATATTCGAAGCTTCTTGGGTTTGGTAGGATATTATTAGCAGTTCGTAAAGGATTTCTCAAAAATTGCATCATTGTTGACTACTTTTACTTGGAAAGGGGTGAAATTATTATGGGATTTTAAGTGTAATACATCCTTTAATGAATTGAAATGATATATAAACTTTGCTCCTATTCTTATCTTTCTATAAGTTGGATAGGGATATGTAGTTTATTGTGATGCCTTAGGCATAGGCTTGGGATGTGTTTTGAAACAAAGAGAGCATATGGTGGCATATGGATCTCATAAACTTTAGCCTCATGATAAGAACTATCCCACTCATGACCTTGAACTTGCAGTAGTCACTAGCATAGATTTGGATTTATGTGGTGTTATACTTTAACAGCACTAAGAAAACACTGATAAAGGGGGTACCTTTATTAGTGCTAAAAAAAGCGTTGATAAAATGTGCTTTTAACGACACTAAAAAAAGTGCAGTTAAAAGTACCCCTTTATCACTGTTTTTTTAGTGCTAATGAAGGTGACCCCTTTATTAGTTATTTTTCTTAGTGTTGTTAAAGGTACCCCCTTTATCAGCGCTTTTTTAGTAGCGTTGATAAAGGGGGGTCTTTATCAGTGTTTTTTACTAGCATTGATAAAAGGTAAATTTCATAAAAAATCATAAATCTTTAAAAATAATATATTAACATAAAAATATATTTATATAGATATATATATATAATATTTTATTAAATGTGATTTATATAAGGCTAAATACGTATTTACACTTAATATATAAGATATTTAGTGAAAAATGGATTATAAAAATATTTTTAAAATAATATTAATTAATAATTTTCTAATTATTATCGAGTAATATAAATTTAATAACAATTTGAAGATAAAAAATAAAAAAAATTAATAAAAGATCTAAAATATGTTGAAAACATAATCCAAACTTCAAACGGTCATAACTTTTGATTCGGGTATCTGTTTGAGGTCTACCACATATCAAATCGAATCTCTTGAAAACATTCATGCCTAAATAATTAGGGGGAACCATTAATAACATTTTTAAAGTCTAAAAAAGTCCCAGAAGGCCTCTAAACTGAGTTTTTAGTCGGGGTATCCCAATTTTTTAACATTTGATGGAATTTTAGCCTGGTTTAAGGGGGTCTTCTCATCTTTTTTTGTTAGATACTTAATTTATTTTCAAGACTTACACTCATAAGGATATTATGACATTAAAATTTTATCATTTTTCATAATGTACTATTATTTATAATTAAGTATACACACACACACACATGTATATATATGTATATATATACACATAAAATTTTGATTTTATAAACAAATATGTAAACATATTTACATATAAAATATCATTATAAATATATAAACCATATCTAAATAAAAAATAATATCCATTTTATTTAAAATAAAAATATATGGATATTTACATACCTATATAGTATGTGTGTGTGTGTGTATTTGTGTGTGTCTGTATTAAAAAATATATGGATATTTACATACCTATATAGTATGAGTGTGTGTGTGTGTATTTGTGTGTGTCTATATCTTTATGTAAGTATGTGTGTCTGTCTGTGTGTGTGTGTGTGTGTGTGTGTTTGTGTGTGTGTGTGTGTATGTATAAACACACACACACACCCAAACATATTTTATAAATGTATTTAAAAATAATCATATAAATATATATTAATATACTAAAAAATATATGGATACAAAAATATAACTTGATATATATATATCATAAAATGGAGAACAAAGTAACATGGAGGAGTGTAAGGGTTCAAGGGTGCAAGGGAGAGGTCTTGGGTTCGAATCCAAGGGGAAGAAGGGGTGCGACGGTGGGTGAAGGGGGTGCTTAGTACTGTTAAAGGGGGTAAAGGTGTTAACGGGGTGGGGCGGGTTGGTCCACGAGGCAGATCATGCAGGTTGTGAATTTTATTGAGTGGTCTGGCCTAGTCCACAAATATTACGGGCTTAAAAATAAAAATAAAATCTCAACCTTATCCATGTGGGACCCATAGGCTAACAGTCTAGCCCATGGGCTTAAAGAAAATAATATATAAATATATTTTTTTTCTTGGTGAAGGAAAATAAAAATGTTTTTGATCAGATGAAAATATTTAGTTTTCAATTAACAATAACCCTAACAATAAAAACCGTTAAAAATTATATCTTTGATGATTTATGGGATTAATATCATCTTAGGTTGGCCATTTAACATGGTCATTCAAACTAGTTTATAGACAACAATACTCATGTGCCTCTCGTTAATGTTTCAACTAATATATATGTTTACACTACTTGAGAAAGTAACCAAAAATATTATGAAGACAACCGCTGGATATTTCAAATCCCAAATCAAGATTCAAAGAGTACAAAGGAAAATCCACAAAACTCCCAAAGCGCTTTGCGATGAAGTAGCTTCACGGATTTGTGTGGCCGATCTGCGTGGCCGAGATGCGCAGCCGAGCTCCGCGGCTGGCCTCCGCGGTAGACCTACACGGCCGACCTACGCGGCCGACCTCCGAACCATAATATGTTTTATGTACCTACGCAGAGAACCTGTGTGGTGGATCTGCGCGAAGTACCTGCACGAGCAACATCTCTTTGACCAGGTCCCCTCCATGCCTATAAATAGGACCCTTGGGCTCCCCATTTCAAAGATGAAAAAAAGTTGGAAGATGTCCCAAAGCTCCCATTGTGTAGCTCTTTCGCCAATATCCCCCAATTATTTTCAGGTAGCTCTCTAAAACATGAGAGAAGATAGAATTAAAGGGGAAAACATGGTTCAAATTCCCATAAGGGTCTAGAACATATGGAGTTGTGTGGAGCACCTGCGCGCTGCACCTGCACATTGCACCTGCGCAGAGCACTTGCACGTCGTACCTGCGCGGAGTACTTCCGTGGGGGAGCTACGCAGAGCACCTACGTGGAACACCTACGTGAGGAACCTTTGGCGGATCACCTGTGCGACCCCACTGGTCCATACCGTTGGGGTTGCGCCCCCCGCACCCCTGCTCAAGGTTAGTTCCGGGCTACGGTTTTAGCCCTTCAGGCCCGTCCCTTCGCTTCCGTCACTAACCCCCATGAAAAATGGAGAGTCTCACCGTAAACTTTTCAGATCCAGTCAAGGACTTTTTCCATTGCACCCTTTATGCAGCCATACTTCCAACCTTGGTATACCATGATCTGAGACACTCCATCACACTCAATGAAGTGCCTTGAGTCGACTTACTCCTCTTGGTTCCTTTCACATGTTATGATTTTTGGACTCTTCTTATGGATTCCTCGAGTACCTTGAGTCGATACAATCCTTAATAAACTCCTCAAACCTCATCACCTGACTTCTTTTCCAGGTTAAACCTCAAATGGGCATCCTTTTTAGGAGTAAGCCACAACCAATCTCAAAAGGGCAGCCATCCTAGTATAATCCCCTCACCTTCAACCCTTCCTCCTTCCATTTTGGACCCTTGTCCAATGTGAAGAGAACAAAGGGAAGGCTTGTCGCCTCTCCATCTTCCATAGTCGACGCGCTCTCTTCCATCAGCATGGAGGAAAATTTTGGAAGTGTGAATACCTTTGTTGAATCTTTCACATCCTCTTGTTTCTCACACCAAGCATGACTCACGTGGGCTTATAGATATGTGATGGTTACAACATGTTCACAAACACTCATTGAAGGAACTACAAGAACTCTGATTCCTATTAAAATCAGTATATATAGGAATCTCTTTCAGAGCCCGAGATCACTAGATATCCTCCTCAGGAATCCAACCCTAATTCCCCCAATTTGGGCATCCTCCTTAGGAAATAAGACCCAAATTAAATCCTCAAATCATCAAGGCAACATTTTTAGGAAGTAATACCAAACTCATCTCTCTCAGAGGACCATATTATCCTATGAGATTTATCGAACTACTTGGGCTTTGATTCCCATCCATATGGGATACGTAGGAAGCCTCCTTGAGGTTCAAACCCAATATCTCAAATCAACCCTATTCTCTTTGGTCCATATTCCCAACAGGGTCTAATCTTACTTGGAAACCGATATCCCTTCCAAGTTCCTTGGTCTACTTCAGCATAAGTCCCACACTAAGTTTCAACTAATCACCTTCCGCTTAGAGGTCCTTATCACATGACCTTAAAAGGTATGATGTGTCCTATTAAGCGACACTGAACTACGAGGGTTATGATTCCTTTCACAAGGATACGTAGGTAGCCTATTTTACGGGCACAATCCCAAAATCAAAACAAACCTTCATCTCCCTGGATGACAATAAATTCCAAAGTGCCCCACTAAGTGGCTTAAAAACCAGTGTCATCACAATGATGATTAAAATAATCTCTAATCAGTATATTAGAGGATACCATTGATGGAAAACCTCGAATACATATGTATATTTCCATTAATGAAGAACCTTGAATAAATACTGATGATTATAAAGTTTTTCACATGTTAATAAGTGATTATAAATTCCAAGGGATACTTATGATATAATTGGTGAATTAATAAGGATTCATGAAAATATTTTAATTTTACAAAGAGAGTCCCGGATTAGACAATAATTCACCCCAAAAGGGCGTGATGAGTCCGACCTCCCATCCTCTCGACCAATGCATGTTCTTAAGTATTGTAAAGTTAAAAACTTAATAAACTCCTACCTTTGGAAATTATGTCCTCTTTGGATAAAGAACTATTGGAATTTTCCGGTTCCATGAATAAATCCAATGGAAACCGCCTGGAAATAGTGATTCTTAAATCTAGAACACACGTTTCAAGGAACTACGAAACAATATATAATATTTATTACATATACATAGAATAATATATATTATTTATTATATAATTTTATATAATACATTTAATATATTTATTACATATACAAATAATATATATTATTTATTATCTATATATAGGAAAATTTACAATGAAAATTTCCACTTGAAATTTCCTATGAAATTTTCGACTAGAAAATTCATTGTAAATTTTTACAAAAAAATTAGAATTAAAATTTTTACATAAAAGTAAAATGAAAATATATTAATACACAAATAAAAAATGTAAATTTTCACCAAAAAAATTCATTGCATATTTTCATAGAAAAACTTTTACTACAAACTTCCACTAAAAAATTAATTTGAATCTCCACTTAAATTTTCATTCCAAAATTCCACTTGATTTTTATTATAATTATACTGAAAATTTGAATAAAAAATTATAAAATAAATACATGATTAAATTTTAGTTTAAATATATTAATAAATAAATAAATAATTTAATTTTTCGCTGAAGATTTTAACTGCATATTTTCTATAGAAATTTTCAGTGCAAACTTTCGTAAGAAATTTTCATTGAAAATTTTCACAAGAAATTTTTAGTTAAATTTTTTGCTTATAATTACAATCTAGATATATTAAAACATAGATAAAAATTTTAAATTTTCAATAATTAAAACTAAAATATAAATATATTAATACATATATAAAAAATTTAAATTTTAACTAGAAATTTTCATTAAAAATTTCCATGAAAAAATTTTAGTACAGATTTCCACTAGAAAAAATTCAAATTAAATTTCCAATGAAAATTCCCATTTGTTTTTTATTATAATTATACTGAAAATTTGATTAAAAAATCTAAAATAAATGCATGCTCTAATTTTCAGTTCAAATATATTAACACATAAATAATATAACCTTTCATTGAAAATTTGAACCATAAATTCCCTATGGAATTTTCCAATGCAAACTGCCACTGGAAATTCTCAGTGCAAATTTTCTCCAGAAATATACAGTTAAATTTTTCAATTAAAATTATAATATATATACATTAAAACAAAAATGAAAAATGTAATTTTAAACTGAAAAATTACATTTGAAATTTTCATTAGAAACTTTTACTGTAAACTTTCACTAGAAACTTCCACTTAAAACTACAATAAAAATATATTGATACATAAATAAAAAAATATAAAATTTCAATAGAAAATTACATTGAAAATTTACACCAGAAACTCTTAGTGGAAATTTATATTGGAAAATTATAGTTAAAGTTTTCATTTAAACATATAATGTAAATCACCAAATTATATTTTATATGCACTTGAATTTTATAGTTATAATTGTAATTTTATACTCAAAATTTCCAATGAAATTTTACACTGAAAATTTTTATTGGAGACTTGATTATCAAAATTATAAAATATATACATGTTTAGATTTTCAATGAAAATATATTAATTCAAAATATTATTATATGTATATTATTATTGTTTATGAATTTTATTTATCCTTTTTATTAATTTTTTTTAATTTGCTTTTAAAAACTTAGAGTAATAAATATTTTTTTGTTAAAATAAAATAATGGATGTTATATTTTTTTAATTTTATGATGTTATCAAAAATTATAAAAATACAAAACTTATTTTGGCATATATTCTATTTTAAAATAAAAAATTAGACATTATTTTATTCTTTAAAATTCTATAAAAATACATAAATATTAATATATAAAAATTAGAATACATGAATCAAAATATTAGTAAAGCATTGTATTAGAAACAAAAGGGTAGTATTGTACATTTGTTTTCATAATTATTATATCATTTTTTTAATAAATCAATCCTATTTATTAATCTGGTGGCATGATCTAAATAAACACATGCATTATCCACCTCGCGACCAATTTGACCATTAGGTTCAAAACCCAGCATGAGACGATATTTTCTCTAATTTATATATGGTTATATTAAACTTGAACTATTATTTCCCCACACTCATGTTGATTTATTTTATTAAGTTATTTTTTTTAAACATAGCTTTTTGGAATAATACTTATAATTAAAAATTAAACAGGACCTGCAAACACCCGACATGCTAGTCTATGTGGGTTATGGGTTTTGAGGGTGGATCAAATGTGGTCCGAATTTTTTCGGGCCAAAATATTCAAAGCCATAACACACATAAATCCATAGGCTAATGGATCTTCCTATGTTCTTGCGTATTTTTTTGATAGGTATAAAAGGGGGCATACCTAGCATTGTTAAAGGGGGCGCCTAGCGTTGTTAAAGGGGGATTCAAGCATTGATAAACACCTCTATTTTAAAAAAAATGTAGAATATTTTTTTAAAAAAAATATTTTTTTAACTTTTATCAATGTAGGTAAATGGGGCCTCTTATCAGTGCTAAAAAGTGTTGATAAAAGGAACCCCCTTTTAACATAACTTGGATCAACATTTCTTTTTAGCATTGTTGGTAAATTTTTCTAACACTGTTAAAAGTAATTTTTGTAGTAGTGAGTTATGAATAATCTTAAATTTTGGTGACATTACCTTTCTGGGAAAAATTTCACTATCTATTCTGATCATAAGAGTTTAAGTTATATATTTTCTCAAAAGAAATTGAAACTCGAGTAGAGAAAATGTGTATATCACCTTTAAACCTTTGATTTAGGCATCACTTACACCCCAGGAAATGGGAATGTTGTTATTAATGATCTTAGAAGGATATTTCCTTCTCAATATGTGATAGAGTCAAAGAATGAATGGAAAATCATGGGACTCTTTTCTCTGATGCACCTGAATGTGATAGAAGAAGAGACTGGTATTATTTTATATAGCATGTAGTTGACGTCATCTCTTCTTGAGTTGATTATTCAAGAATCATCCATAGGATGATGAGTTTTGGAGTATTAGGAATTTTTTATAGGTGGGGAGACCATCATTGAATTATCTATTTCTTAGGAAGGCATTTTTGCTTCAAGATCTAATTTGTTGTTATAATAACCATGATAAAGTTTTTGATGCAGGATTTTCATTATTCTAACTGGTCCATCCATTTAGAAATAACTAAGATGTATTATGGCATGGAACATTAGTTCTGGTGGCTAGGTATGAATCATAACATAGATGATATTGTTCCATGTTGATATACCTTCTAGAAAATCAAGGCTGAGCTCCAAAAGCCTTCTGGTTTGTTGAAACCTCTTCATGTGCCAGTATGGAAGTGGGATGAGTTGTTCATGGATTTCATTGTTAAAATACCACAAACTCCCCAAGGAAATAATGTTATTTGGGTGGTGATCTGATGGTTGGCCAAGTCTTCCCATTTAATTCTAATTTGGGGAACCACCGTGTTTGAGGATTTGGGAAAGTTTTACATGCAAGAGATCAGTAATTTACATGGGGTGATGTCTGATATTATCTCATATATAGACCCTCGGTTTAACTCTCAGTTTTTAAAGGACTTCGGGAGGTGATGGGTTCTAAATTCAAGTTGATCATGGTTTATTATCCTAAAACAGATGGCTAGATGGAGCGTGTTATTAAGATTTTGGAGGATATGCTTTAAACTTTCATCATGGACTCTAGAGGTCATTAGGATAGCCACATGAAACTGGTTGAGTTTACTTATAATAATAGCTATCATTCGACCATTAAAATGGATCTGTTTAAGGCTCTTTATGTTCACCCTTTCAAATCACCTCGTTGTTGGTCTGAGGTCAGGAAGGCTACTCTTGTTAGATCAAGCCTTGTTCAGAAGATTTTGGTGAAGTTTTAGGTTATAATTTGATGGTTGGTGACTACTCAAATTCTGTATAAATATTATATGGATCTTTGGAACCATTATTTATAATTCCCTATTGATGATCAGGTTTTCTTGAAAATATCACCTCAGTTGGGTCACCATCGTCTTAGAAAACAAGGGAAGTTGGTTCCAAGATATGTAGGACCATTTGAGATCACTGAGAGAATTTCAAAGTTAGATTATTGGTTGGACTTATCATCCTAGTTAACTTTGATCCATGATGTATTCTATGTGTCCTAGCTTAAGAAGTATTATCCTGACCCTTCCTTCATTCTGAATTGGGAAGAGATTGGTTTAAAACTAGATATATTAATTATTAAACAGTCATTCCTGATTATCAATTCTCAATATAAATTCTTGTTTGGTAAGTATATTCCATTGGTCTGGGTGTTATGGAATCACATAATATATTTTCATGAGATGTGGGAATAAGAAACAATGATGGGGGAGTAGTGGCCTCGTCTCTTCTTTAATCAGTCTTCTTTTTATTAACTTTATAGGGATATAAAGTTCTATGGTGGGGAGAATTATCACACCTCGATGTCAATTTCAGGTACTTGCATTCTTTTTTTTCAACCATCATTCATTTTAAACTTTTTTTAAGTTATTCTAGTTGGTTTTAGAGATTTTTTAGAGTTTTTTGGGAATGTACATGGTTGGAACACGGTTAGGGAAAACTGTATGGAATTCCCAGGTAACCGTGTAGCTTATTTTGGTATCCTAAAGGAGGTTTCACAGTTGGTGTGTGGTTAAGACAAACTATGTATCCTTCTCCTCAAACCACACAACATGGGATAAAGAAATTTCATACAGTTAGTCAAACTGTGCGACCAAACTATGTGTCTCCTCCAGTAACCAAAAAAGGGTTTCATGGTTTCCAAACCATGAAACATCAATTAATTAATCTAAAAATTTCTTTTAAGACCCAATTTTCTCCCATTGACTTCATTCTTCTTCCCATAGCCTAATCTCTCAACCCTAAGTATTTATCTTGGATATTTTGGTGATCCTAACCCTTTCAGAAATTTATTATGATGGGTCAATTTCATTATATCTAGTAAACTTAAGGTATGGATCCATTCCTCATCGTTCTTTATCATTTTCCTAGATCTAATCTATTTTTCTTGAAATTAATCTTAGACTAGGGATGTTATCATGTAATATAATGTTTGTGTCATGATCTCATGACAATTATATTAGATCTATTGTAGAATTGGGAGTTTTTTTCTGGATATTCATTCCTCATGGTATGATCTTTAGGAATTTTTATGGTGATTGATTCCTATCATTTTCATTGTTTTATAAATTGATTAATTGGATATTATTGATTAGGGAATTCATAGTTTAGGGTTCTTTCTCATTTCTTAGATCCCTTGATTATTTTTGGCTTGTGGTTCCTATAAAGATGTTGAAATTATAAGTGTTTCAAGGTAGGTGGTTTCATGAAAATATTTATTCTATGAACCTTTCTTTCTCACTCATTTTTAAATAGTTTTTAAATTTTTGGAGGAATGATTTACGATTTTTTGAAATGTGTGTGTTTTGTCTATATGTATGAAATGTAAATTTTGCTTGGTTTTATTGATAAAAAGTGATTTAAAAGTATGTTTTATACGGTTGTAGAGGTTGTATGATTATTTATATATGAAATTCCATTTGAATGATTTTAGTTATTAAAAATGGTAATGCGTGAGTGTGGTCATTATTAAGGAATGGAGACACTCTTGAGAGTGGACTCTTACCCCCTAGGCCAAGTATCCTAGGGTAATGGTGCCCCAGGTTTCCAAATATTATCGTGGAAAAGTGACACTCCTAAGAGTGCAATATTACCCCCTAGGTATAGTGTCTTAGGATAATTTTTAAACCAAGTGTCCTTTGATCATTGAGATTATGTGAGTATCTTTGCTTTCACATTCATAAACTACCCTAGGATTTAGTTTCCATGATTATGCTCTTTGTGAAATGGTTTTCTATTAATGCTTTGGATATTAGAATGATTTGAAAGGAAAATGGTTTTATTAAATATGCTTTGAAAATTGGTTTATTTAGAAATATTTTTTGAACTATTTAAAAAGGGTAAATTTCCATGTTTTGATATAGATTGTGAAACTATATTTAATGCCATTATTTTTTTAAAATGATCAAAATTGTTTTATCTTGTAAAGAATGTTTATTAAATACTTGGTAGGGTCCTACTAAGCTTGTTTTCCCATACCCTCCACATACATTTGGGTGTGTACAGATATTGTTTTATATGATGTGGGTAAACGCAAGGTGCCTCATAAAGATGATAGGTATATGTGTTATCAAGGTGTTAGATTTTGGTGGTGACATGGTGGGATTTTAACCCATGTATAACATAGATATGGATTGTCTTTCTTTTTGAGTACTTTGGTTTTCTTTTTTTTGGAACATGTATTGCCTTATATGATTTTGTATTCCACTATCTAACTATGTTTTGTCATATTGACTCTCTTTTATTTATGTCATCTTTGTCACCCTTGGTTTTACATTTTCGATATAATTTGTTCCCAAAGGTAGTTCTTGATGCCTAGGTTCTTGTTTCTAGCTCATAGGGATTGGGAATACCCTTTGGGCCTTGCCATATACCAGATTAGTTATCCATTTTAGGGATGACCCAGGTTGATTTGTGACACATTGGATAAAGTTTTATATCTCATGATATGTTATATATGAGATTATAGAGTAAAACCAATACACTATGGGATGTTTTCCACTATGTGATGATTTTTTTGGGAGTGAGCCTTGACTTATGCTAATTATGTCATATATTATGTTGTGGTCACAATCTTATAATGCCAAGATCCTTTGATATTAGTTTATTTGTACTAAATCCACATGTTGTGATTCTTATCTTATGATCCATGTTTTATTGCGTATGAATTTTATATATTGTGTTCATGTTCCTTACTTACATTATCATACTTATATGTTCATATTATACTTACTTATGATTTTTTATTATTATTTCTTATGCTTACCTTTACTGATCATTTGAGCTCACCCCTTCTTATGTTTCCATTTCCCCAAGTAATGAAGGAAAGTAATACATGTGGTTTGTCTAGAATATTATATTGTGTAGAAAATTTTTGGGAGATGTTGATGATTGGTTATAGTTTAACCAGTTTATAGTATAGTGAAAAAAAGAGTCCATTAGATAAGAAATGCATGGGTTTTTGTTATAGTTAAAGGTTCTTGTTTTTATTAATTCTTAAAAATATACTAGAGCTTTTGATTATCAGGTTTTTTTTCATTAAATAAGATTGTGTGTAAAATAATTTAATATCATGTGTATGAGGCTTTAGTCATTATAGTTGTTACAGACTGATACCAAAGAGATAACGTTGGACCCTACAGGGGGGATGGGTAGGAAGGGATGAGGCCTGACCCACAAAAAAGGTGGCTTGGTATATCATTTGAGTGGATAGGTTGTTGATGATATATGATACATCTCCCTTGATGGTGTTTGGTTGACTAAACTTATTCTTGTTTATGACTTGCCTTACTTAGTAGCTCTCACACATATTTTTTGCAGCACATTTATAGCAACCCATACTATACATACATTGATATTACTTTAGAATTAAATTATATTCATTACAACATATAACAAAACCATGATAGGACCATATAGGTATAGTGTCCTTAGAAACTGGGAAACATAAACAATTGGTTCATAAAACATCTACATTGTCTCCCGTTTATTTTTTCATAACTAGACTACTTTTTGGCATATCATACTTAATACCCATATTCATGACCTGGGGAAAAGAAACATATGAAAGGGTGAGCTCAAATGATCAGTAAGTCTAAACAAAGGAAATATCAATCATATCATATTCATACGAACATAACATTTGAAAATATTATCCTGTAGTTAGGGTTTGGCTTAGTGGTAAGCACCCCGTAATCCTACATGAAAAATAGGGGTTCAAAAACCATTGGGAGTAGGTACTGTAGCAGCACTGTATCAGTATTATAGTGGTATTGTAGCATCAGTGATACTTTAGATCGACGGGTACTGTTGCGGCGGCAGGTCACTGTAGCAGCGGCGGTACTGTGCGGGTATTGTAGCAGGCAGGTTACTATTCACAGAATGGGCAATGAGCCAAAAAATTGGGCCTACGGGCTATGTAATGGGATAAAATCCCACTAGGCCTTCAGGATATATAATGGGTCTCCCTCTACCTAGTTAAAAGAGGTATTTTCTTTGCTTTAATAATAAAATGAGGCTTCGACCCCAACCTTTTAAAAAACAATTGAAAATATGACCCTTTATATAAAAGATCATAATATCATGTCATGGTATAAATCATAAAAGTTGAATGTAATTCCAATAGTTATAACATAAGATATGAAATTTTGCGTCATATGCACATAAAAATAGAAAATCATTTCAAATTAGTCAAGTCTCATTTCCAAGACCATCATAGCGGAAAAAGTCCATTACGGAATCGAGTTCACTCCTCGTTTCATCCATGCATTACTGAACCAGATTTACTTTTTGTTCCAGTTATTTCTATCTCATGAGATATAAATCTTTACCCAATTCATTGGAGGGAGATATATGTCCCACCCATATCATAATGAAACCATTCTTACGTGTTCCACAAAAACATTAAACATTTTCCATAGCATAACCCATGAAATAAAATGGTTTTCTAAATCATCATTCAATCATAGTTGATATAAAACAAATGGATTTACAAAATAAAATTCCATCATAAAAACAATAAAATAATAGTAATAAAAGGGATATAAATATAACACTATTTAAATAGTTTCATATTAAATGGAAAATAATTTTTAGAAAACACTTGAAATTAATTCCTGAGGAAAATATCCTTTTCTTCTTCAAAAACGTTTTCCTTCCTCAAAACACCACACAATTTTAGAAGAAATAATTTTATGTGAAAATAAACTTATAATATTTTATATTAATCTTCATGTAAAAAAAGGAATTATGAAATTTTAAAAATCTATTCATGTTGTACAAGTTAAAAAAACATTTTTCTCGTACTTTTTCCGAAAAAGTCAAAAAGTACCTCGTACCAAAAATGACAAAAGATTCCATTCATACTGTTTAGTAAAAAATACCAATGGGTAAAAATTACTTTAAAAAATTATAGAAGGATATAAATAATACTTTTAAATACATATTTAGGAAACATGGATGTGGATGATAATTATACCCTAGTAAATACTTACAAATAAATAATCTCAGATAAAAATGAGATTTGAAAAGTTATCCATTACCTTAGGTCCAATATGTTTCATATGTATCTGAAAATACTGTATAATAATTAAAATAATGTTACTGATTTATTCTAGAATCATAATAATTTTTATGATAACATTTATAATCATATTTTTATCCATTTGTTAGTAACATTTCATTGTTACTTGTTATTCGAGTATTAACTGATTTATGTTCTTATGCATGTTTGATCAGATAAGTTCTTATTAATATTTTTATGTTATAGTTATATCATTTAAATCATGGTATATATCATATTTATTCATTCAGTTCATTTATATAATCCTATTTTAATGAAGATTATGTAGAACAAATCGCATCGCACTGTGGAGACGGTAAGTCGTACATACACACGAGTGACGATATTGTTCCCATAATTGTTGAATGGTATTGAAGTGGATGATGTATAGTATCTCAGAATTATTATAATGTTATAATAATAATATATAGTTTTTATTTCCACCATTTTACCCATACAAGTAAGTTGGTGGTGAAAAACATATTACACCAAGTCGTGGAGACGGTAAGTCGTACGTACGCACACGTGGTGATTTTGTTTTTCATAATATGGATAGAAGGTGAAATAGGGTTGTTTAATATTTATAATAACATATAATTATATTATTTATACTTATGTTATTACTTTATAATGAAACAAATAATAAATAGAAAGTAGAAGAAGAAATAAATTTGAAATAATCGGTGGAAGAGATTACCTCTTCCTTGATGTGCCTCCTTTAAATTTCCTATTTGGGAAATAGAGTTGATCTTTGAAGAAGAAAAGTACCTATATATTGAAAATAGGGAAGTTTAGAAGGAAAATTTTCAGGAGTTTTCTGATCTTGAAGGCTAAAAATGAAGTGAATAGGTGAGGTAGGAGGTGCCCTTTTATAATTGAGGTGAGAGGCACTTTTGGAAACCTCAAAAATATTAATTTATAATAAAAATAAACCCCACTTAAAATCTTCAAAAATATCCCAATTTTGAATATGAGATGATATAGGGTTGTAATCTAATCAAACAATAAATTTTAGACATATTTTTATGTCAATTTAAGCATTATCATTTTAATTAACACTTAGTTACTCTATTTAATTTTAATTGTGGTAATAACATTCTAAATTTTTTATAGTTATAAATATTTACTTATATGGTGTTAATTTACCATAAATGGATATTTTATGAAATTTTAGACCTTATAATTATCAATTTTTAATTTTTAAATATTTTTATGATTTTTAAATAATTTAATAAAATTTTATTTTCACAAAATATCAATAGTGTCAATTTTGAAACTATTCATTTATGTGACTTTAAAAAAAATCCAAACATGAGATAAATTAGAAAAAAAATATTAAATACACTTATAACATGTCATAGTCACCTAGAAAATTCGTGAATAACATTAATTAGTTCATATGATAATTATTTTAATATTTTTAAAACCATTTATTTGATATTTCTATTAATAAAATAATTTTTACATCACTATTGTGTCATCATTAATGGTAATTATTTAATCTCTAGAAATTAGAAATAAATTTATATGATCTAGGTAATTATTTTAACTTTACATAGACTATCTATGGTTTATATTATCTCCTAGTTATCCATATATTAAAATTAATATACTTACATAAAATGAGATTGTGACATTTTGTCACATTCATTAGTTTTTATTACATTCATGTCATATTCATAGGTAAGTGGCCATAAATAGATTCCATTTAGAACAATAGATAATAATGGTATAATTTACTCATCCAATAGGATTTTTATAGGTGTTAAGGTAATTTAATAATATTATTTTTACCCTTAATTACCTGATTTACCTTTAACCATGGTAATAAAAATAATTACCAAAGTTACTATTCATAATGCCTAAAAATAAAATTAGCATGTTAAAATAATTTTGACCTACTGATTCCAAATATGGAATCCATTTTTCAAAATTCAAAACACATAATTTTCAGTAATTAATTTAAAATTAATCCTATTGTTGAAATGAGAAAATGGGTTTTAAAAGTTAAAACATTGCAAAAGATTGAAATTTTTTTACCTATGAATTCAATGTAAAATTAATGATAATGACATAAATTATATTGAAAGGTAAAAATATATTATATTTTTACTTTAAAACCATTAAATATTATAATTTAACCATATAAATTATCTCAATGAAAAAAGTTTTTAATTAAAATTTAGCATATTTTTACTATTCATCAAAACATGAAAGTTATCAAAAAAATGTCATAAATTTATCTAAAATAAATTTTTATATCCCGCTTCAAAATAACATGTTTATGTTTTCCTATAAAAATTATTAATGTGTTAAAATATTAATTTAAAATGGGTTTTTCATTCAAATGTGTAAAATTAACCTTTTAAAAAATAGGTTTTTATACATCAATTGGGGTTTTATTCATACCCTATGACTAAAATATCCATTGGATGATTATAAAAAATATTTTATTAAGTATGTAAAAAATATATATCTCATTAATTTCGCTACCAAAATTAATTCACTCAAAATACAAATATCTAATTGATTTATATTTTTCATAAATATTTGATAGTTAATGAATTCATAATACATTTTCATAAGTTAGTTATAATTATTCCCGCTAAATTAACGGCTAGGATATAATGGTAATTTTATAATAAGGGAATATCACGGTTAGTTTAAACTCATGATTTCATGAAAAGAAAGTTCTGGAAGAATAAAAAAAATTAAAAAAAATCATAAAAACATCCGGGTGTTACATTCTGCCCCCATTAAACTGAATTTCACCATCAAAATTCATCACTTGGAAATAAAAAAAATGACTATACCTCTCCCTCATCATATCCACAAGTTCCCATGTAGCCTCTTCAAATTTTTAGTTCCTCCATAAAACTTTAACCAAGCAAGTGGTCTTATTTCGTAGAACTTTTTCGCTATGATCTAGAATCTCTATAGGTTATTCTTCATAAGAAAGATCTTAATCCAGTGGTACGACTTCTAAGATTATTACATGTGAAGGATCAAGTATGTAATTTCTCAAGAGAGATACATGTAACACATCATGAACTTGATAGAGATTCGGTGGAAGGGCTAATCGATAAGCTACCTTCCCAACATGATCTAAAATTTCAAAAGGACTGATATACCTAGGGCTCAGCTTTCCCTTCTTTCCAAATCCCGTTACTCACTTCCAGAGAGATATTCGTAAGAACACCTTATCACCCACTTCAAACTATAGGTCTTTTCTTCAGTTGTCAGCATAATGTTTCTGTCATCTTTGAGCTACTCTTATGTGTTGTTGAAAAGATCTGACCTTTTCTGTCATTTCATCAACAAGATTAGGTCCTAATAGCTTTCTTTCCCCAACTTCATCCCAGAAAGTTGGAGTTCTTCACTTATTTCCAAAGGTGGATTGATAATAATCCATCTGAATACTGGAGTGAAATCTATTATTGTAAGAAAATTTCACCAATAGTAGGTGTTGATCACAACCACATTTTAAATCCATAGAGAAATCTCTCAACATGTCTTTCAGAGTTTGAATTGTCTTCTTAGACTGAATTTCTGTCTGAGGGTGATAAGTAGTGCTAAAACTTAACTCTGTATCCAGAGTATGCTAAAGACTTTTTCAGAACTTTGAGTTAAACCTCAGATCCCGATCAGATATAATGGAATATGTTACTCTATTCAATCTTACCACTTCCTTTATATATATCCTGGCAAGATGATCAAGAGAGAAATCATATCTAATAGCAATGAAGTGTGTCGACTTCGTAATACAATCAACTATAACCCAGATAGCATTATTTCCTTTGGATTTTTTGGGAAGTCCGATGAAAAAGTCTACAGTGATGTTTTCCCATTTCCATTCTTGTATGGGTAATGGTTGTAACATCCCCATAGGCTTTTGTCTCTCATACTTAACTTTCTGACAAACCAAGCATCAAGATACATATTTGGCGACATCTCTTTTCATGTAATCCCACCATAAGTACTCTTTCAGATCCCTATACATCTTTGTGCTTCCAAGGTGAATAGAGAATAAAGAACTATGAGCCCCATACAATAGCTCCTTCTTTAATTATGGTATGGGTGGAATACAAACCTGGTTCCTGAACCTTATTATTTCATCACAATCAAGGTTGAATTCAGGAACATTTCTCACCTTATTTTGTAACTCTACATCTTCCTTTTGTGCCTCTTTAATCATCACTTGTATAGATGGTTGAATATTCATTTGAGAAAGATAATATTTGTCCCCTTACATTAAAATTTCAAGATCCATCCTTTTCAAATCCGTAAATATTGGATCTTTTGTGATCCTCATCATGGATAGGCTAGCATGGTCTTATCGACTTAATGCATCTTCCACCTTGTTTGCTTTCCGAGGGTGGTAATGTATTGAGCAGTCATAATATTTAATCAACTCCAACCATATTATTTGGAACATATTCAGTTGATTTTGTGTGAAAATATACTTTAAACTTTTATAATCAGTATAAATATAACACCTTTCACCATAAAGATAATTCCTCCATATCTTTAATGAAAAAATCACTGCAGCTAACTCCAAATCATGAGTTGGGTAATTTTTCTCACGAATTTTCAACTTTCGTGAGGCATAAGTTATCACCATATAATTTTTAATTAGAACACATACCATCCCCTTCTTGGATTCATCACTATATATCACAATACTTTCTCCACTACAAGACAGTGTGAGCACAGGTGCACAGGCTAACCTTATTTTTAGATCTTTTAAATTCTCTTAACATTCCTCCATCCAAACGAACTTAACTCATTTATGAGTCAACTTGATGAGTGGATTATATAATCATGAAAAATATTTCAAAAAATATCCATAATATCCATCCAAACCAAGAAAACTTTGGAACTCAGTTACTTTTGTTGGTCTCAACCATCTTTAAATAACCTCTATTTTTGCTAGATCCATAGATATCCCCTCTCTTGAGATTATGTGACCCAAAAATGAAACTTTCTAAAGCCAAAATTCACACTTGGTAAATTTGGAATAAATATTATCCTTTCTCAAGGTCTTCAGTACAATTCTCAAGTGATCTTCATGTTCTTCCTTACTCTTTTAATAGACAAGAATATCGTCTATAAATACTACCACAAACTAATCAAGATAGTCACTAAAGACTCTATTCATTAGATCCATGAAGATAGAAGGGGCATTAGTAAGACCAAAAGTCATCAATATAAATTCATAGTGTCCATACCTTGTACATAATTATGTCATTGGTACATCCTCATTTTTGACCCTTAATTGATGATATCCTGAACAAAGATCAATCTTGTAAAAGTATTGAGCTCCGTGTAATTGGTCAAATAATTCATCAATGTGGGGAAGAGGATATTTGTTCTTGATAGTGATCTTGTTAAGTTCTAGATAATCAATGCTGATTCTCATTGATCCATATTTCTTCTTATCAAACAGAATAGGTGCTCCCTAAGGTGACGCACTAGGGCATATGAATACTTTATCAAGATTCTATTTGAGTTTCTTCTTCAATTCCTAAAACTCAATTGGGTCCATTCTATAAGGTGTCACTGAAATAGTCATATCACTTGGTATTAGTTCTATTGAAAACTCAACTTCACGATTTAGTGGAAGACCTGGAAATTACTCCAGAAATACATCATCAAACTCCCATATAATGGTCATATTCTTAATCATGAGTTTCTCCCCAGCCATTTGAGATAAATAAAATTCATTTATTGGAATCAATATCCATAAGATGGATGAAATTTCTACTAGAAGGTAATATTAATCCTTACATCAATAGATGGTCATATATTGATTTGGAATATGAAATTTGACTTCCCTTCCTTGATAATTGATATGATATCCATATAGATAAATCCAATCTATTCCAATAATCAAATCAAATTCCACTATAGGAAGGATCATAAGATTTATAGGAATCACTTTCCCAAAAACTTCAACTGAAGAAGAATTATAAAATTTTGATGCGACCGTCATTCCATTAGGAGTTGTCACAACTAACCCAACATATAATTATTGAGGTAATATGGAGTTACCCTTAGAAAAATTTTCATAAAGAAAAGAGTGGGTGGATCTAGAATAAAATAAAAAAATTTATACTTTAGAGTGGATGGTAAGTGTACCTTTCACCACTTCATTGTCATATTCCACGTCGCCGTTAGTAATTGCATGTGATATTCCTTTGTCTTTGGCCTTAAGAGTTTTTTGACGTCGATCATCATCAATAAACTTTGGATTAGGGAATTTATTGGCATAATTCCCCATTTCCTTTGACTTGTAACATTGAAGTGTAGGAGGTGCATTTTGAGTATCCTTTTCCTTGTTTGCATCATTAGATATATTTTTCTCATCACTTCGACATTAAATTGCTTGATGAAATTATTTTCCATATTTAAAACATTTAATAGTCCCTTTAATACAATTACCTCCATGTTTCTTTCCACACTTTGAGAATAAGGAAAAACTCATCTTCTTTTTAGTGTGGTCTTTAGATTTTCCTTTGAATTACATTTTCCTCTTCTTATCAAATCCATATGACTGGTGGGTTACTCCAATATCCATATCAACCTTGAGAGCACATTGAACAATTTTCTTATAGCTATTAAAGTTCTTTATGGATAATTCCCTTCGGATATTTGGTTTTAAGCCACTAAATAATCGATCAATATTACTCTCAGGTTGGATAATAATTCCATAAGCATACCTTGCAAGTCTTATAAAAGTTTCTTTTTAGGTACCAATAGATTCATTATCCTTTTTCTTAAGTTCAAGGAACTCCTTATCTATATTTGTTTGAAGAATACGAGGAAAGTACTTATTGAAAAATAAGTTCTTGAACTCGTCCCATTCAATGGACTCAATTTCATCTCTTTGCCTCGTATTCTTGATAAGATTCCACCATTGATCATCTTCACCTTTCAAATGATATACTATTAAGATAACTTTATCATGTTCAGAAAATTATAGAACTGAAAATATATTTTTAGTGGTACTGATCCATTGTTCAGCCACTAATGGATCAGAAGACCTGCTGAATAAAGGTGGACGCTGCCTTATGAAGGATTCAACAAAATGTTTCTCCCTTATTTGCTTGTTTGGAAGTCCGACATGATTCATAGCTTGAGAAATTTATTTGAGCATGGATACAAGATTTTTCATTCCATATCCCATAAAATTTTGTTGCTCAGGGGGATAATCATTTCATTTCCCATCACATTCAGCATTAACATGATTCCTTCAGGTTCTAGCCATTTACTAAAACCAAGAATCATAATGTGAGAAACACTAATAATAATAGGAAAACCACATAATCAAGAATAAGATTTCAATTTAGGAAACTTTAGGTTTTATCATAGGTTATTCATGGTCATTTCTAAAACACTAGGATTGTATCCTATACATATCCTTAGGGTTCTTACTATGGATTTCTCATCCTAGTTTTCAAATGTTAACTATACCTTTCCTCTGATACCAACTATAGTGACCCATAATTTACATACATTGATATTACTTCATAATTGAAGTATATTCATTACAACATATAATAAAACCATGATAGGACCGTATAGGTATAGTTTCTTTAGAAACTAGTAAACAACAAGTAGTTCATAAAACATCTACATTGTCTCTCGTTTATTTCTTTATAACTAGACTCCTTTTGGAATATAATACTTAATACCCATATTCATGACTTGGGGAAAAGAAACATATGAAAGGGTGATATCAAATACTCAGTAAGGGTAAACAAAGGAAATATCAATCATATAATATTCATAATAACATAACATTTAAAAATATTATCCTACATATAAAAGATCATTATATCATGTCATGGGATAAATCATAAAAGTGAAATGTAATCCCAATAGTCATAACATAAGACATGAAATTTTGTGTCATAGACACATAAGCATAGAAAATCATTTTATATTATTCAAGTCTCATTTTCAAGACCATCATAGTGGACAAAGTCCATTACTAAACTAAATTCACTCCTCGTTCCAGCCCTGTATTACTGAACCAGATTTACTTTTCGTTCCAGTCATGTCTATATTATGAGATATAAATCTTTAACCAATGCATTGTAGAGAGATATATGTCATACCCATATCATAATTAAAACATTCTTACATGTTCCATAAAAACATTAAAACATTTTCCATAGCATAACCCATGAAATAATATGGGTTTCTTAAATATCATTTCATCATAATTGATATAAAACAAATGGATTTACTAAAAAACATTCCATAATAAAAACAATAAAATCATAGTAATAAAAGTTATTGAAATATAACCCTATTTAAATATTGTCATCTTAGATGGAAAATAATTTTGAGAAAACACTTGAAATTAATTCCGGAGGAAAATATCTTTTCTTCTTCAAAAATGTTTTCCTTCCTCAAAACGCCACACAATTTTAGAAGAAATCATTTTATGTGAAAATAACCTTGTAATCTTGTAGGGGAAGATTAAAGTAAAAAATTCATTATGAAATTTTAAAAATACTTTTATATCGTACAAGTTAAAAAAACATTATTCTCGTACTTTTTCTGGAAAAGTCAAAAAGTACCTCGTATCGAAAATGACAAAATATTCCATTCATACCATTTAGTAAAAATTTACCAATGGGTAAAATTGACTTTAAAAAATTATATAATGATATAAAGAATACTTTTAAATACATATTTATTAAACATGTATGTGGATGATAATTATACCCCAGTAAATACTTACAAATAAATAATCTCAAATAAAAATGATATTTGCAAAGTTACTCTTACCTTAGGTCCGATATGATTCGTATGTATCGGAAACTTCTTTATAATGATTTAAATAATGTTAATGATTTATTTTTAGAATAATAATCACTTTTATGACAACATTTATAATCATATTTTCATCTTTTTTTTAGTAACATTTCATTGTTACTCGTTATTCAGGTATTAACTGCATTATGTTCTTATGCGTGTTTTGTCAGATAAGTTCTTATTACTCTTTTTAGGTTATATTTATATCATTTACAGCATGGTATATATCATATTTATTCATTAAATTCATTTATATAATCTTGGTTTAATGAATATTACGTATAACTAATCACATCGCACCGTGGAGATGGTAAGATGCACGTACGCACGAGCGACGATATCATTCTTGTAATTATTGAATGGTATTGAAGTGGATGGTGTATAGTATCTCAGAATTAGTATCAGGTTATAATAATAATATATAGTTTTTATTTTCACCATTATACCCATCCAAGTAAGGTGGTGGTGAAAAACATATTATACCACAACGTGGAGATGATAAGTCGTACGTACACACGCATGGTGATTTCATTTTTCATAGGATGGATAAAAGGTGAAATAGGGTGGTTTCATATTTATAATAACATATCAGTATACGATTTGTCACGACCCGCCCTCGGGGTCCGTGACGTGACTACCCCAAGCCCGCCTTCCATAGGCCAGGGGATGGCGACTAGCACCAAGGCGTAAATCCCGGTAAAAAGGGAAGGCATTGCCTTTGAAAAGTAAACACACACCACAGAGTAAACAAGCGGAAAGTAAACACTAAACAAGCAGAGTACGACTGAAAGTGCGGAAAAGTAAATGGGCCAGAATACAAACCCAAACTGAAAGTAAAGTACAACTCGAAAAGGGAAAAACAGCAACTGAAAAGTAAAAGCCGCTACTCCGAGCTGTCCACAGGAAATCCCACCTGAAGGGTGGGTACAGATAGCTCCTCTGCTCCACGGGTCCCGCCGTCCGCTCCGAGCACGTCCCGCCCAGTGGTCCACCTCCGGGTACCGTCCCGCTCTGCAAGCCTCAGCTAAGGTCAACGTTGTCCGTCGTCTGCAACCAACACAACGTAGTGCGGGCAAAGCCCGTGCAGGGGTGAGTATAAGCTACTCAGTAGGGACCCCGAGACCCCTGAAGGTCTCTCAAATCCACAAAGGATAAACCACGAAGAAAGTACAATCACGAAGTAAAAACCGACACTGCTTAGGTATATGCCCATACATATACCTAAGTCATCAATTCAAATACGCTCCAACCTCCGAGCCCAAGTACAACTCAGTCCACGCAGGAAAGTATACGTATTCCACATAGGAAAGTAAAACATAATCCACACAGGATTGCACAACACAATCCACACAGGAAAGCAACAGGATTCAGCTCACACAGGTATACTTCTTCAAGGACGATAAAGATGATCACTGATCCATCTAAGTCGTCGGACCCACGAAGGATCGATAGGTAACTAACCCCCGCAAAGACCCACACAGGATCGGGCTCACACAGAACCTGTAGGCGCTGGCTCACACAGAACCGCTGAGCGCAAGGACCCACACAGGATCGGGCCCACACAGGACCTGTAGCACTGATCCACGTAGGATCGCTGAGTGTTGTAGTCATCGTCGTCGAATCCACACAGGATCTCTGTACTGTCGTCGTCGAAGTCACAGTAGCAGTCGTAGCAGTAGAACAGTCGCAGCCAGCACTAGGGTTCCCGCACACAGCAAACTCGTTCGGAGGGTCCGCTCCACGAGCCGAGAGGCTGATACATCAACTGTCACAAAGACCAGAGTTGATGTATCCAAAAGTTCCGTATCGTCAATAGGAACTCAACGCAACAGACGGCGCGTCGATCGGACGCCCGGTCTGAGAGTTATTGGCATTTTCGTCTCCGGGGCCCGGTTGGTTTTTAAGGCTAAACCAACCCGACCGTACTCCACCTGCGTCCAAACCTCAGGCGGAGTATGCCAAAAGATCCGTCTCACTAAGAGGAACTCTACGCGACTGACGGCATGTCAATCGGACGTCCGTAGCTCAAGATATGAGCGTTTCCGCTCCGAAGGCCCGGTTGGTTTCGTGAACGAACCAACCCGGCCGAACTCAAAGTATACCGAAACCTTGAGTGCGATATACCGAAACGACCGTCTTGATTCAAGGATCGCGTTGCCGCAGACGGTTCGTCATTCGGAGGTTCGAGGCTCAAGTTATGGGCCAAAAACCAAATCTGGTTCGAAACGGGGGGGTCCGGGTCCGGGCCGACCCGGCCCGACCCCCCCCCCCCCCCCGGGGCGGGGCGGCGGCGGCGCCTGGCGCCGCACGTGGGTGGCACGCGGGGGGCTAAGCCCCCGCTTCTTCAAGGTGGCGCGGCCTTTGTGCCGCGCCTGGGTAACAAAACGGCCCCACGTGGGGGCCGGTTTTGGAGGGTCAAACCGGGGGGCTGCTGCCCCCCTTTCATGGAACCGCCCCCCTCTTAAAGAGGGGGGTTTTATGTGCTGGCCGGGGGAATTATTTCCCCCGGTTTAAAGACATCCGGCCGGCCAGCTGGCCGGCCGGTTTTCTCCAACGGGACCGGAAATTCCGGTCCCCTCCTCGGCTTCCGACGCCGGCGGCCCGGCCGCCGGTCTTCTCTTCCTCTGCGGCCCGGAACCGGCCGCGGTCTTCTCGTCCCGCCGCGGCCCGGAACCGGCCGCGGTGTTCGTCGTCCGGCGCGGTGCGACGGCACCGCGCCCCTTTCGCCGTGCCATGAATCCTTTCAACGCGGCGCGACGGCGTCGCGTTCTTGAAGATTTTTCCTTGGCGTTGCGCGACGGCGCCGCGTAAAATATAAGCACGTTCATCCGCGTGGTGCGACGGCACCACGCCACTTGCTTTCTTCCGCAAAATAAACATGAACGATGGAGGGGGGGTTCGGCCGTGTTCATGCGGTCCGCCCCCCCCCCCCCCCCTCACGTTAAAAAAAAATAAACAACTCAACTTAAACATTCAAGCCTCAAGTTAGACATGCAAGATCCGCGTTCAAGAAAAAGGAATAAATAAATAATGAATCAACAACCCCTACCTCGGGTTTAAGATTCGAAGATTCGTCTACGTTCCGCGGAAGACGGCGTCGCGGAGGTCTGGCGTCGCGGTCGTCGTTCGTCAAATCTGTTGACGAAGAGATATGCCCGAAGAGATACGTCGTTGGCGAATCTTCGTATGCCGATGAAGGTTGTCCGAAGAAGAGGTGGCGTCCCCTTCGTTGACACGGTGAACGAAGAAAGGAGGTGCGGCGTTCTTCGTCGGAAAAAGAGCGTTCCTCGTCAAGTCTTGAGGAAAGTCAAAATATAAAGAAAACAACGAACTCAAGAACCTCTACCTCGATAGTCGCACGTTGACGTAGTCGTGAAATATCGGTGTCGCGGAGGAAGAGTCGTTGTCGAATCTTCGTATGCCGACGAAGAAGGTCCGAAGAGGAAGCGGCGTTCCCTCTTGTTGACACCGAGGACGAAGAAGAGAGGCGTCGTTCTTCGTCGGAGTTTGAGCGTTCTTCGTTCTTCGTCAGAGCTTGAAGATGAAGAGGAAGCTCTCAAAAATCTCTCAAGGGGACAAACAAACAACCCATAATAAAATAAGATAACATCTTATTTTATTATTACAAAACATAAAAGAATTTCAAAAGTTTGAAATTCAAAAGAGTTAACCCCCAAAATTAATTAAGTAACTTAAGTCAATTAAGAGGGGGGTTAAGGGAACTTGAAAAGTCTAGGGGTTCATGTGGACCCCACCACACTTAATCCTCCCAAGGGAGGTTAAGTGGGTGTGGGTCCCACTTCCAACCCCCTTTGGTAGGATTTTAACAAACTAAAAATAAAATTTGTCTTACACAAATTTTATTTAACTCAACTGAAAACCCCAAAACTTAACTTACAACCCGCAACAAACGCAACTCTCGAAAAGGTCTCTTTAAGCGAATATCGGCGTTGCGAGTTCATCGGTGCCCTCGGATTTCAATTCCGAGCACCGGATCAAAAGTTAGGAATTCCCGCTCGTTCGTTCACTGAACATACCCGAGCCAAACTTCGGAAATTAATTCCGGGCACTCCGGGCCTCGGAATCAGGTGCCGTCTGAAACCGTGCTCTTGTAAAATTCTAAAGAAAATTAAGAAAAAAAAATCCCTTGAATTTTACGGGTCTTTACATTACTCCCACCTCAGGGCTTTACGTCCCCGTAAAGATACAACAAAAACTAGGGAAACAAAAGAGGGTACTGAGCACGCATCTGAGCCTCCCGCTCCCATGTGCTCTCCTGGAGATTCCCGTGCTGCCATCTGATGCGCACAAGAGGAATCGATCGCCCACGCAGGACCCGCTCCTGTCTATCCTCTATCTCCACCGGGACCTCCGTAAAAGTCGCCCCATCGTCAACGTCAAGCTTTCCATGGTCAATGATGTGCGTCGGGTCGTGCACGTATCTCCTCAGCTGGGATACGTGGAAGACGTCGTGCACCCGGTGCAACTGAGGTGGTAGAGCCAGGCGATAAGCCACCTCGCCAATCCTGCTGAGAATCTGGAAGGGTCCGATCAAGCGCGGAGATAACTTGCCGCCTCGGCCAAATCTCCGAATACCACGTCGAGGTGAGACCCGCAAGAAGACGTGGTCGCCATCCCCGAACTCCAGTGGCCTCCGCCTCCTGTCAGCGTATGACTTCTGCCGGCTCTGAGCTGTCCTCATCCGCTCCTGGATGACCTGGACCTTCTCTGTCGTGGCCTGGACCATCTCCGGTCCCACCAGTGCTGACTCCCCAGGGTCTGTCCAGCACAAAGGAGATCTACATGGTCGGCCGTACAACGCCTCGTACGGTGCCATCCCGATGGTGGAGTGGTAGCTGTTGTTGTAAGCGAACTCCACCAAGGGTAGGTGTTCCTCCCAGCTACGACCAAAGTCGAGGACACATGCGCGGAGCATGTCCTCGAGTGTCTGAATGGTCCTCTCCGTCTGACCATCCGTCTGAGGGTGAAAAGTTGTGCTAAGACGTAGCTGCGTCCCGAACGCTTCCTGTAACCCCTTCCAAAGCCGGGAAGTAAAGCGGGCATCTCGATCGGAGACAATAGATGATGGCACGCCGTGGAGCCGCACAATCTCCTGAACGTAGAGACGTCCCAAGCTCTCTACTGAGCCCTGCTCTCTGATGGGTAAGAAGTGTGCCGACTTGGTGAGTCGGTCAACAATCACCCAGATGGAGTCGTGACCTCTGGATGTGCGTGGAAGTCCAGTCACGAAGTCCATAGATATGCCGTCCCACTTCCACTCCGGAACCTCCAAGGGCTGTACCAAGCCTGCTGGTACCTGATGCTCTGCCTTCACCTGCTGACAGGTAAGGCATCGAGAAACGAACTCTGCTACAGCCTTCTTCATGCCCGGCCACCAGTGTTGTCGTCTGAGGTCCTGGTACATCTTCGCCACTCCAGGATGTACCGCCAAAGGAGAAGTGTGAAACTCCCTCAGCACTTCCTCTCGCAATGTGACTGGTACCATGGTACGTCCTCTGAAAAGGATGTCGTGCTCTGCTCCAAGGGAGAAACCATCAGGTGCCTGTCCCGAGGATATCTGTGCACGCCGTGTCTCACAGTCAGTGTCCCCATGCTGTGCCTCCCTGACTCGCTGCAGTAGTGGAGGGGTGACTGTGAGAGACTGAAGAAAGGCTGCTCCATCACTATCCACGAAGGATATCTGCAAAGAGGCTAGCTGCTCCGTCGCCTCCTCAAGTAGCTGAATGCCCGTCCTCCTGCTGAGGGCATCGGCTACTACGTTCCCCTTCCCAGGGGTATAGACTATCTCAAAGTCATAGTCCTGGAGGAACTCGAGCCATCGTCGCTGTCTCAGGTTCAGGTCCTTCTGCGAGAAGATATACCTGAGACTCTGATGATCGGAAAAGACTGTAAAGCGTTCGCCCATCAGATAGTGTCGCCATGTCTTCAGAGCGAAGACCACTGCTGCTAACTCCAGGTCATGGGTAGCGTAGTTCTGCTCATGCGGCCTCAACTGTCGTGATCCATAGGCGATCACTGCCCGCTCCTGCATCAGAACACATCCGAGTCCGGTCCCTGATGCATCACAGTAGACTACGTATCCTACTCCCTCCTCAGGCAACCTCAAGATAGGTGCGCTAGTCAATCTCTGTCTCAGCTCCTGGAAGCTCTGCTGACAACTGTCTGACCACACGAAGGGTTTCCCCTTCTTCGTCAAAGCTGTGAGTGATGCCGCAACTCTGGAGAAGTTCGGCACAAATATCTGATAGTATCCAGCTAGTCCCAAGAAACTCCGAACCTCAGTCACGCTCCTGGGTGGCTCCCATGCTAACACAGCCTCAATCTTCGCGGGATCCACTGCAACTCCCGCCTCAGAGATAACGTGTCCCAAAAAGTGGACCTCACGTATCCAGAACTGGCACTTCGAGAGTTTACCATAAAGCTGGTGCTCTCGGAGTGTGTCAAGAACAACTCGCAAGTGATAGGCGTGCTCCTCCTCTGTCGTAGAGTAAATCAGAATGTCGTCGATGAAAACCACAACAAACCGATCGAGGTATGGCTGAAAGATCCTGTTCATGAGAGCCATGAACACTGCTGGAGCATTGGTTACACCGAAAGGCATAACCAAGAACTCATAGTGTCCATACCGACATCTGAAGGCCGTCTTCTGCACATCCTCGTCTCTGACTCTGAGCTGATGATAGCCTGACCTGAGGTCTATCTTCGAGAACCACCGTGCTCCCTTGAGCTGAACAAAGAGGTCATCAATCCTCGGTAGCGGATACTTGTTCCTCACTGTCACCTGGTTCAGGCGACGATAGAGAAGGTCCAGGTCATCCAGGAGCGGATGAGGACAGCTCAGAGCCGGCAGAAGTCATACGCTGACAGGAGGCGGAGGCCACTGGAGTTCGGGGATGGCGACCACGTCTTCTTGCGGGTCTCACCTCGACGTGGTATTCGGAGATTTGGCCGAGGCGGCAAGTTATCTCCGCGCTTCATCGGACCCTTCCAGATTCTCGGCAGGATTGGCGAGGTGGCTTATCGCCTGGCTCTACCACCTCAGTTGCACCGGGTGCACGACGTCTTCCACGTATCCCAGCTGAGGAGATACGTGCACGACCCGACGCACATCATTGACCATGGGGAGCTTGACGTTGACGATGGGGTGACTTTTACGGAGGTCCCGGTGGAGATAGAGGATCGACAGGAGCGGGTCCTGCGTGGGCGATCGATTCCTCTTGTGCGCATCAGATGGCAGCACGGGAATCTCCAGGAGCGGGTCCTGCGTGGGCGATCGATTGATACTGGTGTTATTACTTTATAATAAACCAACTAATAAATAGGAATTAGAAGAAGAAATAAATTTGAAATAATCAGTAGAAGAGATTACCTCTTCCTTGACGTGCCTCCTTTAAATTTCCTCTTAGTGCACTAGAGTTTGTCTTTGAATAATACCATAACCGAGTTCACTTCTCATTCCAGCCCTATATTACTGAACCAGATTTAATTTTCATTCCATTCATTTCTATCTCATGATATATGAATCTTTATCCAATGCATTGGATGGAGATATAGGTCTCACCCATCTCATAATGAAACCATTCTTACGTGTACCACAAAAACATTAAAACATTTTCCATAGCATAACCCATGAAATAAAATGGGTTTATTAAACATCATTCCATCATAATTGATATAAAAAATGGATTTACTAAATAAAATTCCATCATAAACATAATCAAATTATAGTAATAAAAGTGATAGAAACATAACCCTATTTAAAGAGTGCCATCTTCGATGGAAAATAATTTTTAGAAAACACTTGAAATTAATTCTTGAGAAAAATATTCTTTCTTCTTAAAATACATTTTCCTTCCTCAAAATGCCATAGAATTTTAGAAGAAATCCTTTTATGTGAAAATAACCATGTAATATTATAGGGGAAGCTTCAAAAAAATAAGGTATTATGAAATTGTAAAAATCTGTTCATGTCATACAAGTTAAAAAAACATTTTTCTCGTACTTTTTTCCAGAAAAGTCAAAAAGTACCTCGTACTAAAAATGAAAAAAGATTCCATTCATACCATTTAGTGAAAATTTACCAATGGGTAAAATTGAATTTTAAAAATTATAGAAGGATATAAAGAATACTTTGAAATACATATTTAAGAAACATGGACTTGGATGATAATTATACCCTAGTAAATAATTATAAATAAATAATCTCCGATAAAAACGAGATTTGAAAAGTTATCCCTTACCTTAGTTATGATATGATTAATATGTATCCAAAACACCTATATAATGATTTAAATAATGTTACTAATTTATTAAATAATCATAATAATTTTTATGATAACATTTATAATCATATTTTCATCCGTTTGTTAGTAACATTTCATTGTTACTCGTTATTCGGGTATTAACTACTTTATGTTCTTATGCATGTTTTGTCAGATAAGTTCTTATTACTCTTTTTAGGTTATAGTTATATCATTTAAATAATTTTTTATATCATATTTATTAATTCAATTCATTTATATAATCCTATTTTAATGAATATTATATAGAACGAATCACATCGCACCGTGGAGACGGTAAGCCGTACATATGCACGAGCGAAGATATCGTTCCCATAATTGTTCAATGGTATTGAAGTGGATGGTGTATAGTATCTCAGAATTAGTATCATGTTATAATAATAATATATAGTTTTTACTTCCACCAGTATACCCATCCAAGTAAGGTGGTGGTGAAAAATAGATTACACCACGGCGTGGAGACGGTAATTCGTACATACGCACGCGTGGTGATTTCATTTTTTGTAGGATGGATAGAAGTTGAAATAGGTTTATTTAATATTTATAATAAAATATCAGTATATTAGTGATACTTAAATTATTACTTTATAATGAAACAACTAATTAAGAGGAAGTAAAAGAAGAAATAAATTTGAAATAATCGGTAGAAGAGATTACCCCTTCCTCGACGTGCCTCCTTTAAATTTCTAATTAGGGCACTAGAGTTGGTCTTTGAAGAAGACCAAAACCTATATAATGTAAATAGTGATGTTTAAAAGGAAACATTTCAGGTTTTTTCCAATCTTGAAGGCTCAAAATTAAGTGAAGAGGTGAGGGAGAAGGTTCCCTTTTATAATTGAGGTGAGGGGCACTTTTGGAAACCTCAAAAATATTAATTTATAATAAAATAAAATCCCACTTAAAATCTTCCAATATATCCCATTTTAGAAGATGAGATGAGTTAGGGTTGAAATATCATAAAACAATAAATTTTAGACAAATTTTTATGTCAATTTAAGCTTTATCATTTTAATTAACACTTAGTTATTCTATTTAACTTTAATTGTGGTAATAACATTCTAAATTTTTAATAGTTATAAATATTTACTTATATGGTTTTAATTTACAATAAATGGATATTTCATGACATTTTAGACCTTATAATTATAATTTTGTATTTTTTAAATATTTTTTATGATTTTTAAATAATTTAATAAAATGTTATTTTCACAAAATATCAATAGTGTCGATTTTGACACTATTCATTTATTTGACTTTAAAAAATCCAAACAATAGATAAATTTAAAAAAAAATATTAATATACTCCTAACATGTCATAGTCACCTATAAAATTATTTTAACCCATTAATTAGTTCATATGATAATTATTTTAATATTTTTAAAACCAATTATTAGATATTTCTATTAATAAAATAATTTTTACATCACTATTGTGTCATCATTAATGGTAATTAGTTAATCTATAAAAATTATAAATAAATTTCTTTGATGTAGGTAATTCTTTTATATTTCCATATATTATCTATATTCAATATTATCTCATAGTTATTCATATATTAAAATTAATATACATATATAAAATGAGATTGTGACATTTTTGTCACATTCATTAGTTTTTATTACATTCATGTCATATTCATAGGTAAGTGGAAATATATTGATTCAATTTTTAAAAATAGAAGATAAGGTTCAAATTTAGTTATAAAATAGGATTTTTATAGGTGTTAAGTTAATTTTATAATATTACTTTTACCCTTAATTACCCGATTTACCTTTAACCATGGTAATAAAAATAATTACCAAAGTTATTATTGATAATTCTGAAAAATAAAATTATCCTATTAACCTAATTTTAATTTCAACCTACTAATTACAAATATAGAATCCATTTTTCAAAATTCAAAACATAGAAGTTTCAGTAATTAATTTAAAATTAATCTCGTTGTTGAAATGAGAAATCAATTTTTAAAAGTTAAAACATTGCAAAAGATTGAAATGTTTTTACCTATGAATTAAATGTAAAATTAATGATAATGACATACATTATATTGAATGGTAAAAATATATTCTATTTATACTTTAAAACCATTCAATGTTATAATTTAACCATATAAATTATCTCAATGAAAAAAGTTGTTTTTAATTAAAATTTAGCATATTTTTACTATTCATTAAAACATGAAAGTTATCACAAAAATATTAGAAATTTATCTAAAGTATATTTTTTATATCCTGATTCAAAATAAAATGTTTATTTTGTCATATAAAAAATATTAATGTGTCAAAATATTAATTTAAAATGGGTTCTCCATTCAAATGTGTAAAATTAACCTTTTAAAAAATAGGTTTTTATACATCGAATAGAGTTTTATTCATACTCTATGACTAAAATATCCATTGGATAAATATAAAAAATATTTTATTAAGTATATAAAAAATATATCTCATTAATTTCATTACCAACATTAATTCACTCAAAATAAAAATATCTAATTGATTTATATTTTTCATAAATAATTGATAGTCAATGAATCCATAATGTATTTTAATAAGGGTATCTCGTGGTTCATTTAAACTCATGATTGCATGAAAATAAATATAATAAAGAATAAAAATTATTTAAATGAAATATTTCATAAAACCATTCAGGTGTTACAACATTGATTTCACATAAACATTGATTTGATTTTAAAATATGATCTTATTGATTATTACTAGGTGTTCACCCCTCTACACTGTTTCTTGAGCTATTTTTCAAGATAGATCATGAGATAATGTGAACACTAATGTTCAGATAGATTAAGTAGAGATTAGAAGTTTGATCTTTCATTATCTCTAGTTTCATTATGTTTTTTTCATGTGGTTTCAGTTGGGATTGGGAAATATTAACTCTTCAATTTATTTATATGGATTTTATTGGTGGATTGATTATATTTTCCTTGGAATTAAGATGGAAATGTATCTCATATTTGTGATAAATACCCTCAATGCTAGTTGGGATCACTATCGTCTCCACTATCGACCTAGGAAGGGTTCAGAAAGGATAACTCATGACACACTTACACTAATTATATGGTGTCAAGTGCACAATAAGAGTGTGGGAGAGAATGAAGATATCTAGAACACTGCTTCAACAGAGTTTCTAGTAAGAAATTACTATATTCCATGGTCAATGGTATTTATTATAAGAATAAGCATTTAGAAGGTAGGATAAGGTATTATGAGAAAAAATATAGTTATATTTTTCTTAGAAAGTATTTTAAAATTCCAAAATCTAGATTGTCCTATAAAAATGAACCTGAAGTAATCAAGTTAGGGAAGAAAGCCCATGAATATTGAGACAAGGTAGAGGAATTGAAGTCCAAAATTAGGCATACAGAATCTCAACTTTGACAATCCAAGTGGTTAGTCCAAAACCAATAAAGGATTCTAGGATATCTAGAATGATAAGTATTTTGATTTGAATAGTAAAATATGGCCGAAAGAGGATCCTTTATTGTACCAAATATTCAAGATATTTGAAAAATTCTTGAAGGGGAAGATTCAAGAGAATCTTCCAATCAACCAGATACCATTGTCCATGATATACATCCACATATAGATACAGAAAGCGAAATTATATTAGGATGATATACTATAGATGATTATGCATGGTCTTTAGTAATATAAGCTCAATAATATCATGAAGAAGTTTTAAGTATTCCTCAGAGTATCCCGGAATACCATAAATAGATTCATGATATTATTTCTCAGAAAAAATGGGAACCTGGGTAAATTAAACATGTATCAAAAAACCTAAATTAAAATCTCAAGAAATTATAATACCTTCAATCCAAAATCGAAGAGAAGAAGAAAAATAAATAGACTAAGTCATATCCCACTGAAGGAATTAGTGTAAAACCTTGGGAAGCCATGCCATTATGGAATGAAATATCTCGAAAACCAATAATTTGGGAAGGAAAGAAAGGATTGTTCAAGGATTTGTTTCAAAAGATAAATAAGGAAGAAAATCCCTCATACCCCATCTATATTCAGGAAGAATATAGGCCAATGAAAATAAATCCATAAGGTGTTCCTCAACATGGTATGATCCTAAAGCTAGATTTTGAGAAGTATCCTAGAGAATCCATAGATGAATGGGTTCCATACCTTTTATATTACATGTTACCAGTTGGTTTATAGTCATGGACCATTAATAGTGTGCTTAATTTCCTAGGATCTACCTTGAGAGGTAATACAGGGTGATTTTGGGATATTCTACTAAGTCACTCATAAGTGAGAGTAGCTATCTAGTAATATGTTACATTCCTAATTAGAGATGTATTAGTAGTAGCTGATTTCCTTAAATAGGATTTTATGGGAAATTCACTGGTTGATTGGGATGGATAATTGGTAAAAAAACTAGAACATCTTTAACCAAGATCTAAATCTATGACATGTTCTACTTTGAAGAATGTTTGTGTGAGTTTCGGCATTGGTATTATCTTATTAGACCAAGAGATCAATAATATGATCTAGATGTATTTATTTAGAAACTTATAGGTAGTTGGCTTTAAATTGTTCACCAAGCATTTAAGACTCATCTATCCCAAATTGAATATTTTCAGGATACTCTTGGATTTCGAGTAGAAACAATAAGGCAGGTGATAAGAATCTTTTGTATGTAGTGGTATGTTTTGAAGGATATAAGAAATATTCCATATATGAGTTCTTATTATTGTCTAAAAGTAAAAGGTGTTTCAAGAAGATATGGGTGTGGTCCAACCAGGAGGGAGTTTGGAATACCCTAATAAAGGTCATTCAAAACATAGTGTTAGTATGGCCGGTGTGAATAAAAGAAAACACACAAGAAAACTTGGAAATGATTTGGTAAATGAAAATCATCAAGTATATTTTTAAGAATAAATATGAAAAAAAATTAAGAGATTTCTTAGACTAAATATAATCTAGAAAGGCATGTGAGAAAACTTTAAGGCCAAATATGGGAAGTTTCCTAGATTTATTAAAGAAAAATCTCTATCCAGTTCTGATTGTTGTTGGTTCTGTTGAAAGAAATGTCACAGTATTGATAATTTTCCAGATGCAGAAAAAAGAATAAAAAGTCTCAAAGAAATAATTATGGAAGATTCATTAGAAATATTGTTTGATCCTATCTGTGGAGAATATATAGATTTAGATGATGAAATTTTATATTCTTTATATTCAAATTACTCAGAGTTGAAAGACTCTAACTTAGATAAGGAATAAATAAATAACCCTAATACAATTTTGAGCTAGCTTCGAATAGCCATGATTTGAAAAGGGGCTATTTCACCTAAAGACTCTCCAGAACTAGTAAAACTATAGGATATGGAAGGTTATCTAATTCATTCTATAGATTAAAAAATCCCTTCGGAAGGAAAATATTTCCAAGAATTGAAGATGCCTAGAGTTGATTGGTCTAAGGTATACTATAAATATTGGGTACCATATCGAGAAATGGCCAATATCTTTGAAGATAAAGAGGAAACTAAAGTCTATAAAATAGATAGAGTATTATTTATAATGCATTTTCTAAAACTATAAAGAGTTAATAAGGCTATCCAAAAAAAAATTAAGTATGTGCATTTTGGAATAATCTAGATCGGATTAAATCTCATTTTTAGAGAAGGAAAAGATCCATCAATCCTAATTGTAGTAGTGGATAGAAGTTTATCTAATTTCTCCAATGCACTATTAGGAGGAGCATGAGAAAATATACATGCAGGAGAATCATGGGTAAAGGTGATCCCAGACTTTCATATACTTCTTATGGATAGAATTATTAATATAACTCTCGAAGTAAAATATTAACATGAGGAACTGGCAGAAGAATTTGGGATTTCCACCTGATAGAATATGTGTTAGATTAATTACTCGTCATTATGTAAAGTTATACAATACTAGAAGACCATCTCTAAGTAAGGGTGTGGAAATATTTAAACATATTTTCCAAGATGAAGGAATATCAATTATAGCTATGAAACCGTAGGTGCTGAACCCAAAGAGGATAACTTGAACTAGAGAATGGGTCTAACTAGATCCAGATGAAGAACAAAGGAAAAAAATATACTTCTTCCATATGTAATTAAACAAGTTAGAAAAAGACATGGCATCTTTGAGGTTAGAGAAGATGAAGATTATCTTAGATCAGAAGGATCAATACCATGCAAATTAGATTTGAAGATGAAAGATTTCAAATCCAAAATACTAGAGAACCCTTTGTAAAATCCAAGGATCTCAATTGGAAAAGATGAAGAAACTTCAATAGAATCACCTAGAACATTAGTTTCTATAAAGATAGTCAGACAAAGGACTATTTGATTACCTATTTATGAGGATGAATAAACTCATGCAGGATATATGTTATATTTATTACTCAGTGAAAATATAGAGGAGTGGGATACATTAGTTAAATTAAGTATTAAAATAAATGAATGTAATACCCCATTTAATATAGGTTGTACCTTATCTTGCACAAGAATCTGATTTTTAGAATTAACCTAGGAATACACTGAGTTGCAAGTTATAGTTGGTAATAATGCAACATTTCTTATTCAATAAGTATCAAAGGAGGTTTATATTGAACTCAATGGAAGATTATTTTTAGAGTATATGATTTGTTTTATTTATCAATTTCTAGATAACTTCTTGATTGTAAATTGATTCCTTATAAGATATTAGCCTATAATGATATTTTCAAAAGGAATTATTCTCAACAATTATCTAATTCCAACTGCTTTCAAAAAAATCAGAATGGTTCCAAAAAATCAAGTATCTATGGTTAAAATAGAGAACTATCCAGATGAGGATAGAGAATACCATATAAAGATTGAGAAGTGGAGAGAACTTATTGGATTAAAAGTTCTGGGGATTAATTTAGAAGAGGAATTGGAAAAGATAAAAGATTATTTATCATAAAATTGTTCAGAAAAACATTTGAAACTATGGGAGAAGGCAATCCTAGAGGCCACAATCACCCTTAAAGATCCTAGTACAGTGATTAAAATTAATGGAATTTCCTATCCAGATGATATGTTTAAGGAATTTGAGAAAAAAATTCTATAACTAATTATTCTTTGATTAATCAGACATAGTGAAAGTCCTCATAGGAGTGCAGAATTCATGGTAAGTAATCATGTAGAAAAATAATGTGGTAAGACCATAATGTGTATTGATTATCATGAACTTAATTTTACCATAAAGGATAATTGATACAATATTCATAATCAATAAGTGTTAATAAGTAAGATTAGGAATGAAAGTCCAATGGTATATTCTAAGTTTGATCTGAAGTTAGGATATTGTAAGATAAAGATCAAGGAGAAGGTTATACCACTAATAGCATTTACAATTCCAGTTGGCTTGTTTGAATGGATAGTTATTCCATTCTAACTCAAGAATGACCCAATAATATTCTAGAGGAGAATGGAAAGTCATTCAGTATATTATCATAGTTTTTGGTAGTATATATTTATTATTTTCTCCTATGTAGTAAAAATACAGAAGATCGTATAAAACATTTACACCGGGTGGATAAAGTATTTAGAAAATAAGGGGTGATACTTTCATAAAGAAACATCATTTGGATACAACCAAAGATATAATTATTGGTATTCAAAATCCAATGAAGTATAGAGAATATTCAACCACATATTTCATAGAATCTAGAAACTTTCCTTGATGAGCTTACAGATCATAAGCAAATATGATTTTTTCTTGGTATACTAAGTTATGTCAGAGCATACATCAGAGATTTAGTGAAAATATCAGTTCCAATATAGAGAAAGTTGTCCATTAAGGTACCTTGGAATTTAAAAAAAAATAAGATTATTAATTAATCATAATTTTTAAGAAAAAAGTTTAGAACCTCCCCAAATTGGAGTATCTAGATGATAGTGAAGATAAACTTATCTTAGAAATCGATGCATCAGACTCAGCATGAAGATGTATCTTAAAGATAAGTAAAACCCATAATGAAAGTATTATTAGATACTGGAGTGGGTGATTCAATATGGAAGAGAAGAATTATCATGTACATGAAAGAGAATTTATTTTAGTCCTTAAAGGAATTAGGTCTAATGAGCTTTTCTTGGGAAAAACTTTTACTATAAGAACAAATAGTTCTTATAGAAATAATTTCATGAGAATTAAATTAAGAATTTTTACCCAAGAATAACTTGTATGGTGCAGTAATGAATTGAAATACTATAACTTTAATATAGAAAATATTAAAGTAAAAGATAATGTCATTCCAGATGCACTAACACACTACTTTTAATCCTAAAGGTGCAATAGTAGAAGTTAGCAAATTAAGTAGATGTGTTGTTTTCATTGATAATCTTTCTGTGGAAGAATGTCCAGTCATCAAAGAAATGAATGAAAGACTCAAGAAAATAAAAGGGATTCTAGTAGTGAATCTCCTTCAAAAGTATGGACCTTTATCTGTTAAGGTTGAAAGATCATAAACCATAGGTTCCTTAGTTAAAAAGATTAAAAACCCATGAAATTCTTCAAAGAGATCCCCAGACAGTAAGTCTAAGGATAAAATCCATATTGAATGACATTATCTTTTTCTTTAATATTTTCTATATTAAAGTTATAGTATTGAAATTCATTCCTCCCTTATATAATTCATTCTTGGGTAAACCTTTTTAATTTAATTCTCGTGAAATTATTTATATAATAACCATTTGTTCTTGTAGTAGAAGGTTTTCCCAAGAAAAGATCATTATACCTAATTCCTTTAAGGATTTCAAGCAATTCTCTTTCATATATAGGATAATTCTTCTCTAAGTTATTAAATCATTCACTCTGGTATCTACTAATACTTTCATTATGGTTTTCCATTATCTTTAGGATACATCCCCATGTTGAGTCTAATGCATCAGTTTTTAAGATAAGTTCATCTTCACTCCCATATGGATACTCCAATTCTAGGAGGTTATGGACTTTTTTCTTCAAAATTGTAATTACTTAAGAATCATCTTTTTTCCAATTCTAGGGTACCTTACTGAACACATTTCTCTATATTGGAAATGATATTTTCACTAAATCTCTGATGTATTCTCTGGAATAAATTAGTATACCAAGAAACACTTGTATCTACTTACGATCTATAATATCATCAGGAAAAGTTTCTAGTTTCTCTAAAATATGAGGTTGAAGATTCTCTCTACTTCCTTGGATTTTCAATCCCAATAATTATATATATTTTTTATCCAAATGATCTTTCTTTTTGAAAGTATCATCCATTATTTTTGAATACTTTATCCACCTACTGTAAATGTTTTATATGATCTTCTATATTTTTACTAAATACAGTCACATCATCAATATAAACTATCATGAACTATGATAATCTACTGAATTTCGTGTCCATTATCCTCTAGAATATTCTTGGGTCATTCTTGAGTCTAAATGGAATAACTATCCATTCAAACAATCCAACTAGAATTGTAAATGTTGTTAGTGGTATAGCCTCTTCCTTGATCTTTATATACCAATATCTTGAATTGAGATAAAACCTAGAATATACCATTGGCCTTTCATTCTTAATCCTACTTCTTAATGCTTCTTGATTAGGAATATTTTATCCATCATCCTTTGTGGAAAAATTAAGGTCATGATAATCAATAACCATTTTGGCCTTACCATGCTATTTTTCTACATGGTTCATTTCCATGAATGTCACTCTCTTGTGAAGACTTTCACTATGCTTGATTAATCCAAGACTAATTGGTTCTTGAATTTGTTTCTCAAATTCCTTAACCAATTTTTCTGGATAAGAAATTATCTTACTTATTGTCATTTTACTAGGATCTTTAAGGGTGATTTTGGCCTCTGGCATTGCCTTCTTCCATAGTTTCATAGGGTTTTTTGACCAATTTTCTGATAAATAATATTTTATCTTAATCAATGTCACTTCTTCATTAATCCTAATAACTTTAAATCCAACCATTTCTCTTCACTTATCAATATTTATATGGTATTTTCTATCATCATATGGATAGTTCTTTATTTTAACCTTAGATACTTGCTTTTCTGGAACCATTATAGTTTTTTTAAAGTAGTTGGACTTAGATAATTATTGAAGATAATTCCTTCTAAAAATACCATTGCAGACTGATATATTCTAAGAAATCAATTTCCAATCAAGAAGTCATATATAAATTGAGGGATAAAATAAGGAATATTATCTATAAAAATTATTCCATTAAGTTCAATCTGAACCTCCTTTACTACTTCTTGAATCAAAAATATTGCATTGTTACCAACTATAACTTGCAGTTTGGTGGATTCCCAGGTTACTCTTGAAAATTGTATTCTTGTGCAAGATAAGGTACAACCAGTATCAACTGAGGCAGTACATTCAATTACATTAATACTTAATTTATCTAATATATCCCACTCCTCTATCTTTGCACTGAGTGATGAATATCCTATATATCCTATGTGATTCTCTTCATCATCATAGATAGGTAATCGAACAATCCTTTGTTCAACTATCTTTCTAGAAATTGATGTTCTAGGTGCTTCTATTGAAGTACCTTCATCTTTTCCAATTAAGATCCTTGGATTTCCTAAAGGGTTATCTAGTATTTTTTATTTTAAATCTTACATCTTCAAATCTAATCTATATGATCTTTATCCTTCTAATCTAATATCATATCTGTCTTCTCTAACCTCAAAGATTAAAAGTTTATTTCTGACTTGTTTAATCACATCTAGAAGAAGTAGATTTTGCCTTAGTTCTTCCTTTGGATATGGTGAAACCCATTCTATAGGCCAAGTTAGCCTATTGGGGTTTACCAACTATGGTTTCATAGCTTTAATTTATGTTCCTTAATCTTGGAAAATATGTGTAAATCTTTCCACACCCTTCCTTAGAGATGGTCTTCCAGTATTGTAGAACTTTACATAAAGATTATTAATTACTCTATCACATCTTTTATTGGGTGTACATACCAATGTCTTCTTCTAGTTCCTCATGTTAATCCATATATTTAGAATTATACTAATACTTATATCCATAAAAACTATATACAAGTATGGGATCACCTTTACCATGTTTCTCCTGTATGCATATTTTCTCATGCTCCTCTTAATAGTGAATTGGATAAATTGGCTAAACTGTCATCCACTACTACAATTAGGATTGGTAGATCTTATAATTTTCTGACAAGGGGATCTAATCTGATCTGGATTATTCCAAAATGCACATAATTAGCATTTTTCTAGACATCCTTATTAACCTTTTTTGGATTTATCAAAGGAATTGTAAATAATCATCTATCCATTTTATAGACTTCATATGTATATTAATCTTTGAAGATATTGGTCATTTCTTGATATGGTACCCAAGACTTATGGTATACCTCAAACCAATCAAATCTGGGAATATTACATTCTTGGAAATCTCTTCCTTATGAAGGGATTTTAGTTTCTTCAAAATGCACTATATCACCTTCCATATCCTCTAGTTTCACTTGTTCTGTAGATTCTTTAGGTGCACTATCCCCTATTCGAATCATAGCTATTCAAAGTAATCTCAAAATTGTATTAGGGTTATTTCTTTATTCCTTATATAAGTTGGATTATTCCACCCCTGAGTACTCTAGATATAAAGAATATAAATTTTCATCATTTGAATCTATATCTTCTCCCTAGATATGCTCAAACAATATATATGATGAATCTTCCTTCATTATTTCTTTCAGACTTTCTCTTCTCCTATCTGGATCTAGGAAACTATCAGCTCTGTGACCTTTCTTTCCCCAGAACCAATAACAATCACAACTGGATAGATATTTTCCTTTAGGTCATCTGGGATAATTTCTATATTTGGCCTTAAAGTTTTCTCTCATGTCTTTCTAGATTCTATTTGTTCTAAGAAATCTCTTCGATTTTTTTGGATTTCTGCCTAAAAATATACTTGATTATTTTCTTTTACCAAATCATTTCTATATTTTATTTTTTGATTTATTTCATTCATTATGTTTATCCTGACAATGTGTTTATGAATGACCTTTGTTGGGGTTTTCCAAGCTCTTTCTTAATCGGACCACACCCATATCTTCCTACAACACCTTCTAATTTTGGATAATAAGAATAAATTATATATAGAATATTTCTTACATCCTTCAAATCATGCCTCTACATACAATAGAGTCTTATCACCTGATTTATTGTTTATACTTAAACTCTCATAGTATCCTAAAAATTTGTACTTTGGGAAAGATGAGTATTCAATGCTTGGTGAAAAATGCCAGGCCAACTGCCTGGAAGTTTCTGAATAAATACATCTAGATCATATGATTGATCTCTTGGTCCAAGAAGATAATACTAATGCTAAAACTCACAAAGATATTCTTCATATTAGTACATGTTATGGATTTGGATCTTGGTTAAAGTTGTTCTAGATTTTTCTACCAATTCTCCATCCTGATCACTCGATGAATTTCCTGTAAACTTATATTTAAGGAAATAAAATACTATAATTATAACCTCAATTGGGAATGAAACATATTCTTGGATATCTGCTCTCACTTTTGAGTGACTTAGTAGTATATCCCAAAATCACCCTATATTACCTCTCAAGGTAGCTCCTGCGAAATTGAGTACGCTATCAATGGTCCATGATTGTAAACCAACTGGTAACATGTAATATAGAAGGTCTAGATCCTATTCATCAATGGATACACTAATATCATTTTCTCAATATAGATTTAGGATCATCCCATGTTGAGGAACACCTTATGTATTTATTTTACTTTGCCTATATTATTCCTAAATGTAGATGGGATATTATAGATTTTCTTACTTTTTTATCTTTTAAAACAAAACATTGAACGATATTTTCTTTAATTCCCAAGGGATTAGCTTCTGGGAGATTTCCTACTATACTGGCTTGGCTTCCTAAGGTTTTACATTTATTCCTTTGGTGGGAGATGACATAGTCTCTTTCTTTTTCATCTTATATTTGAGTTTGGCTTGTAGGTCTTATAATTTCTTAATCTTTTCATTTAGGTTTTTTGAGACACATTTAATATCCCCAATTTCTCATTTCCCCTAAATAATAATATCATGGTTATATTTATGTTATTCCTAGATACTTCAAGGAATACTTGAAAATTCTTCCTGATATTCTTGAGCTTCTCCTCCTAAAGGCCACATGTAATCATCTATAGTATATTGTCCTACTATAATTTCCCTCTATGTATCTCTATGTGTATATATATCGAAGATAGTGGTTTCTAGATGATTGGAATATTATTCTAAATCTTTCCCTTTAAGCCTTTTCCAAATATCTCGAATATTTGGTCCAAGACCAAATCCTCTTCCAGCCATATTTTACTATTCAAAGAAATATACTTCTCCTTATAGATATCCAAGAATCCTTTATAGTTTTTGGACTAAATACTTTCCTTGTTGAAGATGAGATCCAGTACGCCTGATTTTGGCCTTCAATTCCTCTAGCTTCTCCTAAGATGCCTGGGATTTCATCCCTAACTCCAATACTTCGGGTTCATTTTCATAGGCTAATATGGATTCTAGAATTTGAAAATAATTTCTAAGAAAAATATAACTATATTTGTTCTTATAATACCTTATCTAGTATTATAAATGATTTTTATCATAATAATGACCTTTTACCATAGAATCCAATAATTCCTTACTAGAAACTCTACTGAAGTATTACTCTGGCTGCATTCTGGACAAGTCCTTTAGTCTAGTGCCCTGGGTATAAGTTCCATTGTACAATTAATTTTTCTACTAGTTTGATAGGTTCGATATGTGAAACCCACCATAGAAAACTTGGAAATTCATTGTTTAGAACTATTCTCACCATTTGTGGTACCCAATTAAATGTGTAATTTATCTTTTCAAATCCCAAGAATTGTACTTCTCCCATTCTGAAATATTTTTGGCATTCAATGAACTCTTCTAGTTATAATTTCATATCTAGTATATGGAGTTTCAGAATCCCTATTCCTGACATTCTTCAAAACCTTTGTAGGACTGGATTCTCTTCCACACCTATTTCCTTAATCTTTTTTACTTTATCAAGAAGACTAGAAACTTGTACCTTCATCCAAATATCTTTATTAATGGTCATACTAATCACATTCTGATCAATATTCTTATAATACTCTATAAGTTCTTCAGATTCCTCGAGCATGTCTAGAACATGGTTCAAACCTCATTTGAATATCTAATCATCCTTATTTTTTTGGAGAAAATTATAGACAGTTGTGGATTTATTCCTTGAAATATTTGGAAGAATCCTCTACAAATATTTTCATATTTTCTATGCTGGATTGGGATTCTTATCTAGATCATCATCCAAACTCTCTTGTTCCTAATGAACATTCTGTCAATAGAGGTATTTATAAACCTTTTTCTTCTTTTAGATTTTTTCTTCTACTTGATCAGCCCAACTTTTAGAAATAGTCTTCTCTTTTCCATTTGAGATTCTATCTTTTTCTACCTTATGGTTATTCTGAGCCTTCCTATTTCTTTTATTTTCTGTACATTGGGTGTTTTAATGGTCTTTATGACCACATATAAAGCATTAAATATGGATTTTATCCTTAAACTTTCTGTCTATGGGTATCTTTGAATAATTTCCTCTTTTTTATTCCTTTTGACTAAGGAACATATGCTTTCTAATCTTTCAACCTTACTGGATGAAGATCCTTACTTTTGAAGGATATTCTATGATAGAATTCCTTTTCTTTTCTCGAGTCTATCATGCATTTATTTGATAACTATTAATTATTCCATATAATTATTATCAATGAAAATGAGATATCTCCTTGATTTTCTACCTTCTTCCATTGCACTAGAAGGAGTCAAAGTGGCATGTTAGTGCATCTAGAATGACATTATCTTTTCCTTTAATATTTTATATATTAAATTTATTTTATTTAAATTCATTCCTCCACCGTACAATCCATTCTTAGGTAAACCTTTTTAATTTAATTCTCATGAAATTATTTATATAATAACTATTTGTTCTTATAGTAAAAATTTTTCCCAAGAAAAGTTCATTATCCCTAATTCCTTTAAGGACTGCAAGCAATTTTATTCCATGGGAAAGATAATTCTTCTCCTCCTTATTAAAGCATCCATTCCAGTATCTACTAATAATTTCATAATGTTTTTTCATTATCATTAGAAAACATCCCCATGTTGAGTCTAATGCATCAGTTTCTAAGATAAGTCTATCTTCACTCCCATATAGATACTCTAATTCTAGGAGGTTCTGAGATTTTTTCTTCAAAATTATGATTACTTAAGAATATACTTTTATCCAATTATAGGGTACCTTATTGGACACCTTTATCTGTATTGGAACTATTATTTTCTCTAAATATCTAATGTATGCTCTGGAATAACTTAGTATAACAATAAACACATGTATCTGCTTATGATATGTAAGCTCATCAGGGAAAGTTTCTAGATTCTCTGTAATATGTGGTTGAAGCATCTCTCTACTTTATTGGATTTTCAATCCCAATAATTCTATCTTTGGTTGCATCCAAATGATCTTTCTTTCTAAAAGTATTATCTATTATTTTATGAATACTTCATCCAATTTCTATAAAAAAACTTATGCTCTTCTATTTTTTTAATAAATACGAGCATGTCATCAATATAGACAACCAAAAAATGTGATAATCTACTGAATTTCTTGTCTATTCTACTCTGTAATATTTCTATTAATTCTTGAGTCCAAAGGAATAACTATCCATTTAAACAATTCAACTAGCATTGTAAACATTGTCAGTGGTATAGCCTCCTCCTTGATTTTTATCTGCCAATATCCTCACTTGAGATCAAACTTAAAATATAATATTGGTCTTTCATTATTAATCCTAATTATTAATGCTTCCTGATTAGGAATATTATATCCATCATCCTTTGTGTCACAACTAATATCACGATAATCAAGAACCATTATAGCCTTACCATTATATTTTTCTCCATGATTCATTACTGTGAATGTCACACTCCTATAAGGACTTTCACTATGCCTAATTAATCCAAGATTGATCATTTCAAGAATTTTTTTCTCAAAATCCTTAATCATATCATCTTGATAGAAAATTACCTTACTTTTGATCACTGTACTAGGATCTTTAAGGGTGATTTTGGCCTCTGGAATTGCATTCTGCCATATTTTCAGAGGGTTTTCTGATCAATTTTTTAATAAATAATCTTTTATCTTAGTCGATGCCTCTTCTTCATTAATCCTCAGAACTTTCAATACAACCAGTTCTCTTCACTTCTCAATATTTCTATGATATTATCTATCCTCATATGGATAGTTATCTATTTTAATCATAGATACTTTCTTTTCTAAAACCATTATGTTTTTTTAATATAGTTGGAATCAGATAATTATTGAGGATAATTCCTTCTTAAAATATCATTACAGGCTAACATCTTATAAGGAATCAATTTCCAATAAAGAATTCATCTATTAATTGAGGAATAAAAAGGCATCTAATCTAAAAATATCCTTCCATTGAGTTCAATCTAAAGCTATGTTTCTACTTCTTAAATCAAAATCATTGCAGTGTTACCAACTATAACTTGAAACTCAGTGTATTTCTAGGTTACTCCTGAAAATCATATTCTTATGAAAGCGAAGGTACAACCTGTATCAATTGGGGTAGTACATTCAGTTATATTAATAATTAATTTAACTAATGTATCCCACTCATCTAACTTTTCATTGATTAGTGAAGATCTCAAATATCTTACATGAGTTTTTGTATCCTTATATATAGGTAATTGAATAGTCCTTTGTCTGGCTATATTTCTGAAAACTAATGTTCTAGGTGCTTCTATTGAAGTACCTTTATATTTTCCAATTGAGATCCTTATATTTTCTAAAGGGTTCTCTAGTATTTACGATTTTAAATCTTACATATTTAAATATAATATTACTAATATTGATCCATATGATCTGATATCATCTTTATCTTCTCTGACCTCAGAGATGAAAAGTCTATTTTTGAATTGTTTAATAACATCTGTAAGAAGTAGTTTTTACCTTTTTTTTCCTCTGGATCTAGTGAAACCCATTCTCTAGGCCAAGTAAGCCTCTTGGGTTTTAACACCTATGGTTTCATAGCTCTAATTGATGTTCCTTTGTCTTGGAAAATATATTTAAATCTTTCCACACCATTCCTTAGATCTGGTCTTCCAGTATTGTAGAATATTACATACAAACAAGTAATTAATCTAACACATCTTATATTGAGTGGACATCCCAACATCTTCTACAAGTTCCTCATGTTAATCTTTACATCAAGAGTTCTATTAATAATTTTATCCATAATAACTACATACAAGTCTGGGATCACCTTTACCCATGTTGCTTCTGCATGCAGATTTGTTCGTGCTCCTCCTAATAGTGTATTGGAGAAATTGAATAAACTATCATCCACTGCTGTAATTAGGATTGGTAGATCTTGTCCATTTCTGACAAGGGGATCTACTTCGATCTGGATTATTCTAAAATTCACATACTTAGCATTTTTTTGGATAGCCTTATTAACCCTATTTAGTTTTATAAAAGGCATTGTAAATAATATTCTATTTTTTTTAGGCTTTAGTTGTATCTTCATATTAGAAGGTATTGGTCATTTCTTGATATGGTAACTAAGATTTCCAGTATACCTTGGACCAATCAACTCTGGTCATCTTCTATTCTTGGAAATATATTCCTTCTAAATGGGTTTTAGTTTTTTGCATAATGCACCAGAAAACTTCCATTTCCTCTAGTTTTACTAGTTTTAGAGAGTCTTTAGGTTCACTAGCCCCTGTACGAATCATGTATGTTCGAAGAAAACACAAAATTATATTAGGGTTATTTTCTTCTTCATCATATGATTTATATTCTTCCACTTATGAGTACTCTTAATATAAAGAATATAAACTGTCATCGTCAGCGTCTATATCTTATCCCCATATAGGCTCAAACAATATTTCTGATGAATCTTCCATCATTATTGCTTTGATACTTCCTCTTCTTGAGTCTCCATCTAGGAAATTTTCAGCTCTGTTACCTTTATTGCTATAAAACCCATAACAATAACAACTAGATAGAGATTTTCCTTTAGGTTATCTGGGATAATTTTCATATTTGGTCTTAAATTATTCTCTCATGTCTTTCTGGATTCTATTTGGTCTAATAAATCTCTTAGATTTTTCTATATTTTTTCCTGAAAATATACTTGATGATTATTATTTTTCAAATCATTTCCATATTTTCTTGTGTGATTTCTTTTGTTCACACTAGACATCCTGAAATTGTGTTCTAAATGACCTTTTGGGGTTTTCCAAGATTATGCATGGTTGGACCACACCCATATAGTATCCTACAAATATGCAGAAATACATGAGAGAAGATTATACCAATGATTGGTGAATAATTTCATCCCAACTACTATATTTTTTCTACTCGAACTCCCATAGTATCCTACAAATATGCACTTTGGGAAAGATGAGTATTCAATGATTGGTGAATAATTTCATCCCAACTACCTAGAAGCTTCTGAATAAATACATCTAGGGAAGATGCTTGATTTCCTAGTCTAAGAAGATTATACCAATGCTAAAACTCACAAAGATATTCTTCAAAGTAGCACATGTCATAAATTTGGATCTTGGTTAAAGTTGTTCTAGATTTTTCTACCAATTCTACATCCTAATCAACCAGTGAATTTCCTACAAACTTATATTTAAGGAAATTAAATACTACTAGTATAACCTCAATTGGGAATGTAACATATTCCTGGATAGTTGCTATAGCATTTGAGTGACTTAGCAGCATATCCCAAAATCACCATGCCTTACCTATCAAGGTAGTTTCTATGAAATTGAGCATACTATAAATTCTATATGACTATAAACCAACTGATGAAATATAATATCAAAGGTCTAGATCCCATTCATCTAAGGATTATCTAGGATCCTTTTCACAATTGAGGTTTAGGATCGTCCCATGTTGAGGAACACATTGAGGGTGTATTTTCATTGTCCTATATTCTTTATAAATATATCTGGGATATGATGGGTTTTCTTCCTTATTAATCATTTGAAAAAAAATCCTTGAATGATCATTTCTGTTTTTCCTAAGGGATTGGTTTTTGGGAGATTATCTTCCGTACTGTTTTGACTTCCCAAGGTTTAACACTGAATCCTTCGGTGGGAGATGACTTAGTCTCTTTTTTTTATTCTTCTCTTTGATTTTATATTGTAGGTATTCTACTTTCTTGAGCTTTTCATTTAGGTTTGTGGAGACACGTTAAATATCCCCAAGTTCCCATTTCTCCTGAGTAATAATATCATGGATATTTTTCTAGTATTCCAGGATACTCTGAGGAATACTTGAAACTTATTCATGATATTCTTGAGCTTCTACTACTAAATCTCATGCGTAATCAACTATAGTATATCATCCTGATATAATTTCCCTTTATATATCTCTATGTGGATATATATCAGAGATAGTGGCATCTTGATCATTGGAAGATTCTCCTAAAGTTTTCCCTTTAAGCCTTTTCCAAATATCTTGAATATTTGGTCCAAGACCACATCCTCTTCAAGTCATATTTTATTTTTCAAAGAAAAAATCTTCTAAATATACATCTACCTTCATTCCTTATAGGTTTTGGACTAACCACTAAGATTTTTTAAGCTAAGATTTAGTACACCTAATTTCGGCCTTCAATTCCTCTAGCTTATCTTAAGATGCCTGGGCTTTCTTCCCTAACTTGATTTCTTCAGGTTTGTTTTCATAGGTTAATATGGCTTCTGGAATTTGATGATACTTTCTAATCCAAATACAACTATCTTTGTTCTTGTAATACCTTATCCTACATTTTAAAGATTTTTTCTCATAATAAAGACCTTTAAGCATGGAATCCAGGAATTTCTTACTAGAAAATTTTTTGAAGCAGTGCTTTAGATGTATTTGTTCTCCCCCATGCTTAGATACCACTAGTGGATGAATTCTCTGATGAGGTCTCCTAGGAAATCCCACTTTGGGAGTCCAGAAAGGATGAAAAATCACTCACAAGTATATCAGTACAACAATATCCATGAAAATAATAAGGTTAATACCTATTGTTAACTTCTCATGATCATTTTTGGCATCGCTTCACATGAAGAACACAAATGCTTAGAGAGAATATAGAGAGATAATTTCTAAAATAATTCTAATTTTTATTCAATATCATATCTCTAAAAAAATGAGTCATATGTCCCATATATAGACCTCTAGGATCATATTTCTTGAGAAGTTAACTTACAATGCACACTTTCTCCAAAGAAAAACAAAAAAACAAAAGTAAAATGAAAAGGTGGAGCATATAGCCACAAAACTTCCACCACACACTTCATAATAAAAACAAACTAAATAATTGACATGACTGATTTGATCCGATCATCTATACTGAATATGACATGTGTATGGATTAGTTCCTAGAATCCCTCTAAATCATATAGGGAATTGATCATTTCACCGACTGAGAATTATTTTTATGACTCTTTCATTTCCATTAATTATTTTATGGTACATTGGATTTGGTATTTCACAATAAATATATATTCTTTATATCCCTTCCATATCTTGATTTCTTCAAGAATTGTGTCTTCCTCTACCATAAAGTTTGTCAGATGTGTCATTTTTTTATGTTGTATATCTCTAGAGTTGATAGAGACTAGAACATTGTCTTCTGCAAAGAATATACAATCTTTACTTTTTTATTTTGATTCAATAAAAAAACACTCCATGTGATTTGGATGCATTCATAATGGATCTTATTCAAACTGAAATCTATCCAATATTCATCACTAAACTGTGATTATTCAAATGATTTTTGGATAGGTCCTTTAGTCGAGTGCCTTGGGTACAAGTTTCATAGAACAATTAATTTATCTGCTAGTCTAATGGGTTCGATATGTGTAACCAACAATAGAAAATTTGGAAATTCATTGTTTAGAATTGTTATCACCATCTGTGGTACCTAATTGAATGTGGAATTTATCTTTTTAAATCCCAATAATTGTTCTTCTCTCATTCTAAAATCTTTCTAGCATTCAATAAACTCTTCTAGTTCTAATGTCGTATTTGGTATATGGAGTTTCGAAATCCATATTCCTGAGATTATATAAAATCTTTTTATTATTTTTGATTTATGCTTCTACTTGATCATCCTAGCTTTTAGAAACAATCTTCTCTTTTACTTTTGAGATCCCATCTATTTCTACCTTCTGGTTCTTCTAATCCTTCTTGTTTCTTGGATTTTTTGCATGTTGGGTATTTTAATGGCCTTTCTAAAAACATAAAAAGCATCCATTATGGATTTTAACCTTATACTTGTTGTCTAGGGATCTATTTGAATCATTTTTTGGTTTTCCAGTCTTTATGACTAAGGAACATGTACTTTATGATCTTTCAACCTTACTGGATGAAGAACCCTGCTTCTGAAGGAGATTATCTACTAGAATTCCTTTTCTTTTCTCGAGTCTATTGTTCATTGATTTGATAACTGGTAATTCTACCATGTAATTATTAATAATGAAAATGGGATATCTTCTTAATATTATACCTTCTACCATGGAACCTGCATGAGTCAAAGTAGCATGTTAGTGCATCTAGAATGAAATTATCTTTTCCTTTAATATTTTCTATATTGAATTTATAGTATTGTAATTCATTCCTCCACCATACAAGTTGTGCTTGGTTAAACCTTTTAAATTTAATTATCATGAAGTTATTTATATAATAACTATCTATTATTATAGAAAAATATTTTCCCAATAAAAGATCATTAGCCCAAATTTCTTTAAGGACTATAAGAAATTATCTTTCATGGATAGGATAATTCTTATCTACCTTATTAAAGAATCCACTTCAGTATCTACTGATACTTTCATTATGGTTTTTATTATCTTTAGGACACATCCTCATTTTGAGTCTGATGCATCAGTTTCTAAGATAAGCTCTTCTTCACTCCCATTTGGATACTCTAATTCTATGAGGTTTTGATATTTTTTCTTGAAAATTCTGATTACTTCATAATCTTCTTTTGTCCAATTCTAGGGTACCTTACCGAACAGAAGTAATGAAATTTCCACTTCTCAATATTTATATGGTATTCTCTATCCTCATGTAGATAGTTCTCTATTTTAACCATATATAATTAATTTTATGAAACCATTATGGTTTTTCCAAAAGTATTTGGAATCAGATAATTTTTTAGGATAATTCCTTCTAAAAATATCGTTACAGGCTGATATCTTCTAAGGAATCGATTTCCAATCAAGAATTAATCTAGAAATTGAGGAATAAAACAAAGAATCTTCTCTAAAAATATTCTTCTATTGAGTTCAATATGAACCTCCTTTTATGATTCTTGAATCATAATCTTTGCATTGTTACCAACTATAACTTGAAACTTGGTGGATTCCCAGGTTACTCCTAAAAATCGGATTCTTGTGCAAGAGAAGGTACAACCTGTATCAACTATGGTAGTACATTCAGTTCCATTAATAATTAATTTAACTAATGCATCCCGCTCCTATATATTTTCAATGAGTAATGAAGATCTCATATATCCTATGTAATTTTCTTAATCCTCATAGATAGGTAATCAAATAGTCATTTGTCAAAATATATTTTTGGAAACTGATGTTATAGGTGCTTCTATTGAAGTACCTTTATCTTTTACAATTGATATCCTTAGATTTTCCAAAGGGTTCTCTAGTATTTTTTATTTGAAATCTTCCATATTCAAATATAATATGCCTAGTATTGATCCTTCTGATATAAGATTGTATTCATATTCTCTAACCTCAGAGATGACAATTCTATTTCCATCTTGTTTAATAACATCTAGAAGAAGTAGCTTTTTCCTTTGTTCTTCATATGGATCTGGTGAAACTCGTTCTCTAGGCCAAGTTAGCCTCTTGGGATTTACCACCTATATTGATGTTCATTTATATTTTAAAATATGTGTAAATATTTCTACATCTTTCCTTAGAGTTAGTCTTCCAGTATTGTAGAACTTTATATAAAGATGACTAATTAATCTAACACATCTTCTGTCGGGTGGATATCCCAACATCTTTTACTAGTTCCTCATGTTAATATTTACTTAGAGAGTTACACTAATAATTATATCCATAATAACTACATGAAATTATAGCATCACATTTACCTATGTTGCTCCTGCGTGCATATTTTATCATGATCCTCCTAATATTGCATTGGATAAATTGGTTAAACTACCATCCACTACTACAATTGGGATTGGTAGATCTTTTCCTTTTCTGACAAGGGGATCTACTCTGATCTAGATTATTCCAAAATGAACATACTTATCATTTTTCTAGATAGATTTATTAACCCTTTCTGGTTTTATCAAAGGCATTTTAAATAATCTTCTATCAGTTTTATAGACTTTAGTTATCCCTTTATCTTAAAAGATATCATTCATTTCTTGATATGGTTCCCAAGACTTATAGTATACCTAGGACCAATCAACTCTGGGAATTTTCCATTCTTGGAAATCCATTCATTCTGAAGGGATTTCAATTTTTATAAAATGCACTAGATCAACTTCTATCTCCTCTATTTTTACTAGTTCTAGAGAGTCTTCAGGTGCACTATCCCCTATTCAAATCATAGCTATTCGAATCTGGTTCAAAATTGTATTAGGGTTATTTAATTATTCCTCATATGAGTTGGATTATTCTACCTTTGGTTACTCTGAATATAAATAATATTAAATTTCATCATCTGGATTTTATCTTATCCACAGATAGGCTCAAACAATATTTCTGATGAATCTTCCATCATTATTGATTTGAGACTCCCTCTTCTTCTATCAGCATATAGAAAACTATCATCTTTGTGGCCTTTCTTGTTGTAGAACCAACAACAATCACAACTAGATAGATATTTTCCTTTAGAGAATCTAGGATACTTCCCATATTTAGCCTTAAAGTTTTCTCCCATGTCTTTCTGAATTCTATTTGATCTAATAAATCTCTTATATTTTTTTGGATTTCTACCTAAAAATATACTTGATGGTTTTATTTTACCAAATTGTTTCCATAATTTCTTGTGTGATTTCTTTCATTCACACTATTCATCCTCACACTATGTTTTGAATGACCTTTGTTGGGGTTTTCCAAGCTCCTGCCTGGTTGGACAACACTCATATCTTCCTACAACACCTCCTACTTTTTTAAAACAAGAATAACTCATGTATGGCATATTTCTTACATCCTGTAAAACATTCCTCTACATACAATAGTCTTTTCACCTACCTAATTGTTTCTGCATGAACTCCCAGAGTATTCTATAAATATGAACTTTGGGAAAGATGAGTCTTAAATGCTTGGTGAACAATTTCAATTCAACTATTTGGAAGTTTCTAAATAAATACATCTAGAAAATATGCTTGATCTCATAGTCCAAGAAGATAATATCATTTCTAAAACTCACAAATACATTCTTCAAAGTAGCACATGTCACATATTTGGATCTTAGTTAAATTTGTTCTAGATTTTTCAACCAATTCTCCATACCAGTCAACTAGTGAATTTCCCAAAAACTCATATTTAATGAAATCAATTACTATCAGTATAAACTCAATTAGGAATGTAACATATTCTTGGGTAGCTTCTCTCGCTTTCAAGTGCCTTATAAAAATATCCCAAAATCACCCTACATTACCTCTCAAGGTAGCTACTACAAAATTGAGTGCACTATTAATGGTCCATGACTATAAACCAACTAATAACATGTAATATCAATGGTCTAGATCCTATTTATCTATGGCTTCTTTAGGATCCTTTTCACAATCTAGATTTAGGATTGTCCCATGTTGAGGAACACCTTTTGGATGTGTTTTTATTGGCCTATATTATTCCTAAATATAGCTGGGATATGAGGGATTTTTTTCCTTATTGATATTTTGAAACAAATCCTTGAACGATCCTTTATTTTGTTTCCAAGGGATTAGTTTCTAGGAGATTACCTACCATATTGGATTGTCTTCCCAAGTTTTTACACTGAGTCCTTTGGTAGGAGATGACTCAGTCTCTTTCTTTTTCTTATTCTCTTAGAGTTTGTCTTGTAGGTATTCTACTTTCTTGAAATTTTCATTTAGGTTTTTGGATACATGTTCAATATACCCAAGTTCCCATTTCTCCTGAGTAATAATATTATGGATCTATTTCTGGTATTTCTAGATACTCTGGGGAATACTTGAAATTTATTCCTGATATTCTTGAGTTTCTCCTACTAAAATCCATGCATAATCATCTGTAGTATATCATCCTGATATAATTTACCTTTTTGTATCTTTATGTGGATGTATATCGAAGACAGTTTCATCTGGATGATTATAAGCTTCTCCTAAAGCTTTCCATTTAATCCTTTTCCAAATATCTCGAATATTTAGTACAAGACCAGATCCTCTTCTGGGCATATTTTACTATTCAAAGAAAAATTATTCTCCTTCTAAATCTCATAGAATTATTTTTTAGGTTTTGGACTAACCACTTATATTTTCAAGGTTGAGATTCAGTGTGCATGATTATGGCCTTCAATTCCTCTAACTTGTACTGAGATTCCTGGGCTTTCTGTCCTAACTTGATTACTTCAGGTTCGTTTTCATAGGATAATATAACTTCTAGAATTTTATGATACTTTATAAGACAAATATATCTAGATTTGTTCTTGAAATACATTATCCTAAATTCTAAACACTTTTTCTCATAATAAATACCTTTAACCATGGAATTCAGGAATTCTTTACTGAAAACTCTACTGAAGCGACGCTCTAGTTGTCTTCGTTATCCCTGAAGGATATGAGAACAGTGGAAGTGTGGCAGTTGGGAGGTCACAACTTTACTTTTTTCATAATCAATGACCAATCTAGGATCAACACAATGATGAACTCCAATATCCACAGATTTAAATTAAATATTTAGATAAAGAGAATAATGGATCCATATCCAAGAAAGAGGATCTTTCACTTCATGTTTATAATTAATTTATATTAGATCTGAAGAAATTAAATACTTGGGTCTTCGGTACTTTCTTCATTGATGATCGTTGATTGTTTGGAATGACCCTTTCGAATTTCCTTCATTGCACTTGTGAGGATCTAAAGCATAATCCCTCTAGCGGTGATCCACGCATACTCTAATAGTCTCCGATCAACATCACTCATTCTTCGAGTGCTAGCGCGGAGAATAGAATGTCTTGCATTGATCATTCTTGATCACTCATTCTTCAGTCTTGAAGAAATTATCTCATTCTTAAGATGGAGATAGGAGATAAGATGATAGAGAAAATTTTTGGCTCAACAATTCTCAATTCACCAAGGTTTGGCATAATAAATGTACCTACCTATTAATCTACATGGGGTTCCAGTTACAATATTTAATTGAAAAATAGCGATTAAATGAAATTATAACTATTAGATAAAACCCATGAAACATAATAACAATAACAGTACCATTATTTTTGGTGTGGAAACTTGCGAAAAATAGAACCATAAATGAAATCTCATTCCACATAATGATAATAGTATTATTATTATTTCTTGTGCCAACTGGATAAATATTATATACCGACTTGTAAATAATTAATTTATTAACAGACACAATATTGGTCCATTCGAACTCTTCTTCCATTTATTGAACACCCGAACCCTGCCCTCTAATGAGGTCACCTAGGAAATCCCACTTTGGGAGTCCATAAAGGATGAAAAATCACTCATAAGTATAGCAGTATAACAATATCCATAAAAAGGATAAGGTAAATACATGTCGTTAACTTTTCAAGATCGTTTATGAAATCACTTCGCATTAAGAACATAAAGTCTTATAGAAAATGTAGAGAGAGAATTTATAAAATCGTTATGATTTCTATTCAATATCATATCCCTAAAAAATGGGTCGGAGACCCCTTATATAGGCCTCTAGGGTCAGCTTGTCTGATAAGATAACTTACAATGCACACTTTCAACAAAGAAAAACGAAAAAGAAAAATTAAAAGAAACACACTTCATAATAAAAACAAACTACATAATTGACATGTCTAATTTGATCTGATCATCCATGTTAGATATGATACGTGTCTGGATCAGCACCTAGAATCCCACCAAATTTTACAAGGCATTAATCATTTCACCAACCAAGACTTCTTTTTATAACTATTTCATTTCCATCATTTATTTTATGGAGTGTTGGATTTTTTTCTTTGACAATAAATATGTCTTCTTTATGTCCCTTTCATATATTGATTTCTTTAAGAATTGTGTCTTCTTCCACCGCAAATTCTATCAAATCTATCATTTCTGCATGTTGCATCTCTCTATAGTTGATAAAGACTAGAACGTTCTCTCCTATAAAGAATATAAAATCTTTAATTGTTGATTTTGATTCAATAAGATAAACACTCCATGTGATTTAGATACATTCATAATGGATCTTATTCAAACTGAACTCTAACCAATCTTCTTCATTAAACTATAATTCTTCAAATGCTTTCTGGATAGGTCATTTAGTCCAGTGCCCTAGTTACAAGTTCCATAGCATAATTCATCTATCTAAAATTATGATAGGTTCAATATGTAAAACCCACCATATAAAACTTGTAAATTCATTGTTTAGAACCATTCTTACCATCTGTGGTACCCAATTTAATGTAGAATTTATCATTTTAAATCCCAATAATTATATTGCTCCCATTCTAAAATATTTTTGGAATTCAATGAAATCTTTTGGTTCTAATGTCGTATCTCATATATGGAGTTTCATAATCCTTGTTCCTGAAATTATACAAAACTTTTTTAGGACTAGATACTCTTCTATGCTCGATTCCTTGACCTTTTTTACTTTATCAAGAAGACCATAAGATTGGACCTTTATCCAGATCTCTTCAGTAAGGATCATATTAATCATATCCTGATCAATCCTCTTATAATCCTCTATAAGTTCTTCAAATTCCTCAAGCATGTCTAGAACATGGTTTAAACCTCGTTTGAATATCTAATCATTCTTATTTTTCTAGATTAGATAATAGAAAGTTATGGATTTATTCCTTAAAATATTTGGAATCCTCTCCAAATATTTCTATATTTCCTTTGCTGGATTAAGCTCCTCATCTAGATCATCATCCAAACTCTCTTGTTCCTACTGAACATTATGTCGATAGAGTTCTTTCTAAACCTTTTTCTACTTTTCAAGTTCTGCTTCTACTTGATTAGTCCATATTTTAGAAATAGTATTCTCTTTTCCTTTTGAGATCCCATCTATTTATACCTTCTAGTTATTCCAAGCCTTTATGTTTATTGTATTTTCTGCACATTGGGCATTGTAATGGCCTTTTTTACCACATAAAAAGCATTCAATATGGCTTTTAACCTTAGAATTGATATCTAGGGGTATATTTAAAGCATTTCCTAGTTTTTTAGTATTTTTGATTGAGGAACCTGTGCTTTCTGATCTTTCAACCTTACTGGATCTAGATCCCTACTTCTAAAGGAGATTCTCTATAAGAATACCTTTTCTTTTCTTGAGTATGTCATTCATTTCTTTGATAATTGGTCATTTTGCCACAAAATGATTATCAATGCAAATTGTACATCTCCTTGATTTTATACCTTCTTACATTGTACCTATAGGATTCAAAGTAGCATGTTAGTGCATCTATAATAACATTATCTTTTCCTTAAATATTTTATATATTAAAGTTATAGTATTTAAATTAATTCCCCCATTGTAAAATTCATGCTTAGGTAAACCTTTTTAATTTAATCCTCATGAAATTTATTATATAAGAACTGTTTTTTCTTATAGTAAAAAGTTTTACCAAGAAAACCTCATTATCCTAAATTCCTTTAAGGACTGTAAGAAATTATCTTTCATGGATAGGATAATTCATCTCTGTCTTATTAAAGAATCCACTCTAGTGTCCACTAATACTTTTATTATGGTTTTCTTTATATTTAAGATACATACCCATGTTGAGTTTGATGCATCGGTTTCTACAATACATTCATCTTCACTCCCATCTAGATACTCCAATTCTGGGAGGTTCTGATATTTTTTCTTTAAAATTATGATTACTTAATAATATTATTTTTTCCAATTCTAGGTTACCTTATTGGGTACCTTTATCTATATTGTAACTGATATTTTCACTAAATCTCTAATGTATGCTCTGAAAAAACTTAGTGTATGAAGAAACACTTGTATTTTCTTATGATTTGTAAGCTCATTGGGGAAATTTTCTATCTTCTATGTAATATGAGATTGAAGCTTCTCTCTACTTCCTTGTATTTTTAATCCCGCTAATTCTATCTTTTGTTGAATCAAAATGATATTTATTTCTAATAGTATCATCTCTTCTTTTATGAATACTTCATCCACCTACTATAAATGTTTTATATGCTCTTCTATATTTTTACTAAATATGATCACATCATCAATATAGACTGCCATGAACTATGATAATATACTCAATGCATTATCCATTGTCCTATGGAATATTGTCAGGGAATTCTTGAATCCAAATGGAATAACTATCTATTCAAATAATCCAACTTGAATTGTAAATGGTGTTAGTGGTATGGCCTCCTCCTTGATCTTTATCTGCCAATATCCTAACTTGAGATCAAACTTAAAAAATACCATTGGCCTTTCATTCCTAATACCTCTTATTAATGCTTCTTGATTAGGAATATTGTATCCATCATCCTTTATGGAACAACTAAGATCATGATAATCAATAACCATTCTGGACTTACCATGCTATTTTTATGCATGATTTGTTACCATGAATGTCGCACTTCTATAAGAAATTTCACTATGACTGGTTAATCTAAGATTAATTATTTTTGGAATTTTTTTCTCAAATTCTTTAACCATATCATCTAATAGGAAATTCCCTTACTTCTAATCAATGTACTAGGATTTTTAAGGGTGATTGTGGCCTTTGTAATTTCCTTCTACCATAGTTTCAGAGGGTTTTCTAACTAATTATTTGATAAATAATCTTTTATCTTATTTGATTCCTCTTCTTAATTAATCCTCAGAACTTTCAATCCAACTATTTCTCTTCACTTCTCAATCTTTCTATAGTATTCTCTATCCTCGTCTAGATAGTTCTCTATTTTAAGCGTAGATACTTGCTTTTCTAGAATCATTTTTGTTTTTTCAAAAGAAGTTGGAATCAGATAATTGTGGGGTATAATTCCTTCTAAAAATATCATTATAGGCTGATATCTTCTAAGTAATAGATTTCCAATAAAGAATTTATCTAAAAATTGAGTAATAAAACAAAGCATCTGCTCTAAAAATATTCTTCCATTGAGTTCAATATAAACCTCATTTTCTACTTATTAAATCAGAACTATTGCATTGTTACAAACTATAACTTGTAACTCGATGGATTCTCAGGCTACTCTTGAAAATCATATTCTTGTGCAAGAGAAGGTACAACCTGTGTCAATTAGGGCAATACATTCAGTTCCATTAATACTTAATTTAACTAATGTATCTCACTCTTCTATATTTGCATAAAGTAATGAAGATCTCATATATCCTACATTATTTTATTCATTCTCATAGATAGGTAATTGAACAATCATTTTTCTGGATATCTTTTTGGAAATTGATGTTCTAAGTGATTCTATTGAAGTACCTTCATCTATTCCAATTGAGATCCTTGGATTTTTCAAAGGGTTCTCTAGTATTTTTTATTTGAAATATTTCATATTCAAATATAATATTCTTGATCTTGATCCTTATGATCTAATACCATCTTCATCTTCTCTAGACTCATAGATGATAAGTCTATTTCCGAATTGTTTAATAACTTCTGGAAGAATTATGTTTTGACTTCATTATTCCCCGAGATCTGGTGAAACTCATTCTCTAGGTTAAGTTAGCTTCTTGGGGTTTACCACCTATAATTTCATAACTCTAATTGATGTTCTTTCAGCTTGGGAAATATTTTTAAATCTTTCCACACCCTTCCATAGAACTGGTCTTCCAATATTGTGGAACTTTACATAAAATGAGTGATTACTCTAACACATCTTCTATCAGGTGGAAATTCCAATGTCTTTTACCAGTTCCTTGTGTTAATCTTTAATTTGAGAGTTCTTCTAATACTTATATCTATAAGAACTACATTAAAGTTTGGTATCACCTTTACCCATGTTTCTCCTGCATGCAAATTTTCTCATTCTCCTCCTAATAGTGCACTGTATAAATTGTTTAAACTGACATCTACTATTATAATTAGTATTGGTAGATCTTTCCCTTTTCTTACATGGAGATCTACTCTGATTTGGATTTTTCTAAAATGAACATACTTAGAATTTTTTCTGGATATCCTTATTAACCCTTTCTAGTTTTAGAAAAGGCATTGTAAATAATCCTTTATCTGTTTTATAGACTTTAGTTGTCTCTTCATCTTCAAATATCTTGGTCATTTCTCAATATGGTACCCAATAATTCTGGTATACCTTAGACCAATCAACATTGGGCATCTTCCATTCTTGTAAATAACTTCCTTCTGATGGGATTTTAATTTATGTATAATGCACCATATCACCTTCTATCTCCTCTAATTTTACTAGTTCTGGAGGGTCTTCAAGTGCACTAGCCCCTATTTGAATCATGGCTATTCAAAGCAATCTCAAAATTATATTAAATGTTATTTACTTATTCTTTATATGAGTTAGTATCTTCCACCTCTGAGTAATCTTAATATAAAGAATATAAACTTTCATCATCTGAATCTATATCTTCTCCCCAGATAGGCTCAAACAATATTTCTGATGAATCTTCCATCATTATTGATTTGAGACTTTCTCTTCTTATGTCTGTATCTAGGAAACTATTAGCTATGTGACCTTTCTTTTCACAGAACAAACAAAAATCAAAACTAGATATATATTTTCCTTTATGAAATCTAGGATAATTCCCATATTTGGCCTTAAAATTTTATCTCATGTCTTTCTATATTCTATTTGGTCTATGAAATATCTTAGATTTTTCTAGATTTCTGCCTGAAAATCTACTTGATGGTTTTATTTTACCAAATCATTTCCATATTTTCTTGTGTGATTTCTTTAATTCACATCAGCCATCTTGAAACTGTGTTCTGAATGACCTTTTTTGGGGTTTTCCAAGATCTTATATGGTTATACCACACCCATAACTTCCTGCAACACCATCTGCTTTAGGACTACAAGAAGAACTCATATATGGAATATTTATTACATCTTGAAAAACATGTCTCTCTATATAATAGAGTCTTATCACATATCTTATTGTTTTTTATTGAAATCTCAGAGTATCCTGCAAATCTTCACTTTAGGAAAGATTACTCTTTAGTGCCTGGTGAACAATTTCAGGCCAAATTCTTGGAAGTTTCTGAATAAAACATCTAGAGCATATACTAGATCTCCTGGTCCAAGAAGATAATACCAATGCTGAAACCTGAAAAGATATTATTCACAGTAGTACATGTCATGAATTTTGATCCTAGTTAAATTTTTTTGAGATTTTTCTACCAATTCTCTATCCCAATCAACCAGTGAATTTCCCGCAAACTTCTATTTAAGGAAATCAAATACTACTGGTATTACCTCAATTGAATGTAACATATTCCTAGATAGCTTCTCTCACTTATGATTACCTTAGTAGTATATCCCAAAATCACTTCGCATTACCTCTCAAGGTATCTCCTACAAAATTGAGCACACTATCAATGTTCCATGATGGTAAACCAACTGATAACATGTAATATCAAAGTTCTAGAGCCCATTCATTTATGGACGCTTCATGGTCCTTTTCACAATCTAGCCTTAGGATCATACCATATTGAGAAACACCTTATGGATATGTTTTCATTGGCCTATATTCTTATTGAATATAGCTGGTATATGATGGATTTTCTTCTTTATTGATCTTTTGAAACAAATCCTTGAATGGTCCTTTTTTTGTTCCTAGAGGATTTTTTTTGGGAGATTACCTGCCATATTGTATTAGCTTCCCAAGGTTTTGCACTGAGTCCTTTGGTGGGAGATGGCTTAGTCACTTTATTTTTCTTCTTCTCTTATAGTTTGGATTATAGTTCTACATTCTTGATCTTTTCATTTAGGTTTGTGATGCGTTCAATATCCCCAAGTTCTCATTTCTCCCAAGTAATAAAATCACAGATCTATTTTTGGTATTCCTAGATACTCCAAGGAATACTTGAAACTTATTCCTGATATTCTTGAGCTTATCCTACTAAAGGAAATGTGTAATAATCTATATTATATCATCTAGATATACTTTCCCTTTATATATCTCTATGTGGATTTATGTCAGAGACAGTGGTGTCCGGTTGATCGGAAGCTTCTCTTGAAGCTTTCCCTTCAATCCTTTGCAAAATATCTCGAATATTTGGTCTAAGACCAGATCCTCATCTGACCATATTTTACTATTTAAAGAAAAATACTTCTCCTTCTATATATCCTAGCATCCTTTATAGTTTTTGGAATAACTACTTGTCTTGTCAAAGTTGAGATTCAGTATGCCTGATTTCAGCCTTCAATTCCTCTAGCTTATCTCGAGATGCCTGGGCTTTCTGCCCTAACCCGATTACTCCGGGTTCGTTTTCATAGGCTAATTTGGATTCTGGAATTTTGAAAATTACTTTGGGTTCATTTTCTCCCCTGCACTCTAATACCACTAGTGGATAAAATATCTGATGAGGTCTCCCAGGAAATCCTGCTTTAGGAGTCTATAAAGGCTGAAAAATCACTCATAAGTGCAACAGTACAACAATATCCATGAAAAGGATGAGGGGAATACCTAACCTTAACTTCTCAGGATCATTTTTTGAATCGATTCCCACGAATAACAGAAAGATTTAGAGATAATTTAGAGCGAATATTTCTAAAATCATTCTTATTTCTATTCAAGATCATCTCCCCAAAAAATGGGTTGGAGGTCCCTTATATAGGCCACTGGGTTCAGTTTTAATGAGAACCTAACTTACAATGAAAACTTTCGAAAAATATAAACAAAAAATCAAAAGGAAAAGTAAGAGGTGGAGTGAACAACCATGAAACTTCCACCACACACTCCATAATAAAAACAAACTACATAATTAACATTTTTTATTTGATCTAATCATCCATTTTGGATATGATGTGTGTCTGGATTAGTGTCTAGAATACCTCCAAATCTTATAGGGCATCGATCATTTCACCAATCAAGAATTAATATTTTTTACTCTTTTATTTCCATCAATTATTTGTTGGCATGTTGGATTTGATCTTTGACAATAAAGATATCTTCTTTATGTCCATTCCATATCTTGAGTTTTTCAAAAATTGTGTCTTCCTCCACTGTGAAGCCTGTCAAATGTTTCATTTATGTGTGTTGTGTGTCTCTAGATTTGATATAGACTAGTACATTGTCTCCTACAAAGAATATAAAATATTTACTTGTTGATTTTGATTCAATAAGATAAACACTCCATGCAATTTGGATACATTTATAATGGATCTTATTCAAACTAAACTTTAACCAATATTCATCGCTAAAATATGATTCTTTAAATGCTTTCTGGACAGGTCCTTTAGTCCAGTTCCTTGGGTATAAGTTCCATAGAACAATTAATTTTTATTCTAGTTTGATAGGTTTGATATGTTCAACCCACCATAAAAAACTTGGAAATGTGTTGTTTAGAACCGTTCTCACCATCTATGGTACCCAATTGAATGTGGAATTTATCTTTTTAAATCCCAAGAATTATACTTCTCCCATTCTAAAAGCTTTCTAGCATTCAATAAACTCTTTTAGTTCTAATGTCTTATCTGGTATATGGAGTTTCAGAATCCTTGTTCCTAACATTCTCCAAAACCTTTTTAGGATTGGATACTCTTCCACACCTATTTCCTTGATCTTTTTTACTTTATTAAGAAGACCAAAAACTTGAACCTTCATATGGATCTCTTCAGTAATGATCATACTGATCAGATCCCGATTAATATTCTTATAATTCTTAATAATTTCTCCAGATTCCTCGAGCATTTATAGAACATGGTTCAAACCTCATTTTAATATCCAATCATCCTTATTTTTTTCTAGAAGATTATAGAAATTTGTGAATTTATTCCTTGAAATATTTGGAATCCTCTGTAAATATTTCCATATTTCCTTTAATAGATTAAGATCCTTATCTATTTCATCATCCAAACTCTCTTGGTCCTACTGAACATTCTATTGATAGAGTTCTTTCTGAACCTTTTTCTGATTTTTGAGTTTTTCTTCTACTTGATCAATCCAACTTTAAAAATGGTCTTCTCTTTTCCTTTTGAGCTCCCATCTATTTCTACCTTCTAGTTTTTTCAATCCTTCCCATTTCTTTGATTTTATGCACATTGGGTTTTGTAATGGCCTTTCTGACCATATACAAAGCATTCAATATGGCTTTTAACCTTAGAGTTGATGTCTAAGGATCTCTTTAAAGCATTTCCTAGGTTTTAAACCTTTATGACTGAGGAACCTATGCTTTCTAATCTTTCAACCTTATTGTATGAAGATCCCTACTTTTGAATGAGATTCTTAGCTAGAATCCCTTCTATTTTCTCGATTCTATCATTCATTGCTTTGATAAATGGGCATTATGCCAAAAAATGATTATCAATGAAAAGGGTGCATCTCCTTGATTTGATACCCTCTTCTATTACAACTGTAGGAGTCAAAGTAGCAAGTTAGTGCATCCGGAATGAAATTATATACTCTTGATGTATTTATTCATAAACTTCCAGGCAATTGGCCTGAAATTTTTCACCAAGCATTGAAGAGTCATCTACCCTAAAGTGAATATTTGTAGGATACTCTTGTAGTTTGATCAGAAATGATAATGCAAGTGATAAGACTATATTGTATGTAGAGGTAATTTTTGTAGGATGTAAGAAATATTCCATATATGAGTTCTTCTTGTTGTCCAAAAGTATAAGGTGTTGTAGGAAGATATAGATGCGGTCCAACCAGACAGGAGCTTGGAAAACCCCAATAAAGTTTTTTCAGAACACAGTGTCAGGATGTCCAGTGTGAACGAAAGAAATCACACAAGAAAATCTAGAAATGATTTGGTAAAAGAAAATCATCAATTATATTTTCAGGTAGAGATCTAGAAAAATATAAGAGATTTCTTAGACCAAATAGAATATAGAAAGACATGAGAGAAAACTTTAAGGCCAAATATATGAAGTATCTCAAATTCCCTAAAGGAAAATCTATATCTAGTTTTTATTTTTGTTGGTTTTTTAGAAAAAAAAATGTTATAAATCTAATAGTTAACCAAATGGAGACAGAAGAAGAGGAAGTCTCAAATCAATAATGATGTAAGATTCATCAGAAATATTGTTTGAGTCTATCTGGGAAGAAGATATAAATTCAAATGATGAAAGTTTGTATTATTTATATTTAGAGTACTCAGAGGTGAAAGACTCCAACTTAAATGGGGAATAAGTAAATAACTCTAATAAAATTTTGATCCATCTTTGAATAGCCATGATTCGAACAGGGTCTAGTTCACCTGAAGACTCTCTAGAACTAGTAAAACTAGAGGTGATGGAAGGTGATCTGGTGCATTATATAGAAAATAAAATCCATTCATAAGGAATAGATTTAAAAGAATAGAAGATGCCCAGAGTTTATTAGTCTGAGGTATACTAGAATTCTTGGGTACCATATCAATAAATGAATAAGACCTTCAAATATGAATAGATAGCTGAATTCTATAAAATAGAAAGAGGATTATTTAAAATGCCTTTGCTAAAACCGGAAAGGGTTAATAAGGCTATTTATAAAAATGATAAGTATGTTAATTTTGGAATAATCTAGATCAGAGTAGATCCATTTGTTAGAAAATGACAAGATCTACCAATCCTAATTGTAGTAGTGGATGGCGGTTTAGTTAATTTCTCCAATGAACTATTAGGAGGAGCACGAGAAAATCTACATGAAGGAGAATCATGGGTAAAGCTAACCCTAGAATTGCATGTAGTTATTATGGATAGAAGTATTAGTAGAACTCTTGAAGTCAATATTAACATGAGGAACTAGCAGAAGATGTTGGGAATTCCACCCGATAGAATATGTGTTAGAGTAATTACTTGTCTATGTGTAAAGTTCTACAATACAAGAAGTATAACTCTAAGGAGGGGTGTGGAAAGATTTAAACATATTTTACAAGATGAAGGAAGATAAATTAGAGCTATGAAACCGTAGTTGGTAAACCCCAAAAGTCTAACTTGGCCTAGAGAATGGGTTTCACCATATCTATAGAAAGAATGAAGGAAGAAGCTTATTCTTACAAATGTTATTAAAAAAGTTGAAAATAGACTTGTCATATCTGAGGTAAAAGAAGATGAAAATTATATTAGATTAGAAGGATAAAGGTCATACAGATTAGATTTGAAGATTGAATATTTAAAATCAAAAATACTAGAGAACTCTTTGGAAAATCCATGAATCTCAATTAGAAAAGATAAAGGTGCTTTAATAGAAACACCTAGAACATCAGTTTCCATAAAGATATTTGAAAAAAGTATGATTTAATTACCTATCTATGAGGATTAAGAAACTCATATAGGATATATGGGGTCTTCATTACTCAATGAAAAGATAAAGGAGTGGGCTAAATTAGTTAAATTAAGTATTAATGGGACTAAATGTACTGCCCAATTTGATACTAGTTGTACCATCTCTTAAATAAGAATTTGATTTTCAGGAGTAACCTAGGAATACATTGAGTTGAAAGTTATAGTTGGTAATAATTCAATAGTTCTGATTCAAGAATTATCAAAGGAGGTTCAAATTTAACTCAATGGAAGAATATTTTAAGAGCAGATGCTTTGTTTTATTCCTTAATTTCCAGATCGCTTCCTGATTGGAAATCAATTCCTTAGAAGATATCATCATGTAATGATATTTTCAGAAGGAATTATCCTCAAAAATTATCTAATTCCAACTACTTTTAAAAAAACCAAAATGGTTCCAAAAAAGAAAGTATCAACAATTAAAATAGATAACTATCCAGATGAGGATAGAGAATAGCATAGAAAGATTGAGAATTAGAGAGAAATGGTTGGATTGAAAGTTATGAAAATTAATTAAGAATAGGCATTTTCTAGGATAAAATATTATTTATCATAAAATTGGTCTAAAAATCCTCTGAAACTATGGTAGAAGGAAATGTCAGAGGCCACAATCACTCATAAAGATCCTAGTACAATGATCAAAAGCAATGGAAATGCCTATCTAGAAGAGATAGTTAAGTAATTTGAGAAAAAAATTCCAGAACTAATTAGTCTTAGATTAATCAGGCATGGTGAAAGTCCTCACATGAGTGTGGCATTCATAGTAATGAATCATGCATAAAAATAGCATGGTAAGGCCAGAATGGTTATTATAATTCCCTGACCCCTCTAGACCGGAGTCAGTGCATTACTAATTACATTGGCATGATTACAAAGAATCAAATCCTACAGGACCGAGTAGTTTAGTAGTCTTGAAGAAACTAGATACATACATGTAACTCGTATTACATTGGGAAAGGTAAAAAACAACACATAACAAAAACTAAAAGACTGCATCTATGAGAACTCAATAAATGGTCTCCTCTTCATAACCTATTGAAGGTAAACAAATGAAAGGGGTGACCTCAAATGCTCAGTAAGGGTTACAAATAGCAGAAGCATGAATCAATAATAACTGAATCCTAAGCAATTAATCATAGTCAATATGGCATGGTGAATAAATGAAGAACGCATGCCTTTAATAAACTGAGAATGAAACTACATCCATAGGTTTTGTCATAGTGAAAACCTCTTGGATAGTAATAACTAAAAATGAATAAAGAGAATGATTATTAATTATATGTCATTTATCTGACACATGACACCACAATACCATTAAAATGGTTTAAGTCTGTGGGTATAAACCTATTAGATTTTTAGAAACAAACTCGAAGGGTTTTTCGCCAACAGATTTGTCTCATGAGACCTGTCGATGAATCGAGGGGTTGTAGTGGGCCCCACCCACCGCTGTATGTCCAAAGCATTATTTATATATAGAATTAATAAAATTAAAATATTCATTCTCAATATCTTTATATATTTGAGGATATGGATTCATCAAAGGATGTTGACATAAATAAAGATACTTTTAAATGAGACCATTGAAAATTTCTTGAGGAAAAAATCCTTAAACATTCTAAAGTGTCGCATACCACCTTGAAACATTCAAATCATAATCCATTAGAATATCATTAGAATAAGGATACTCTAGATATGATATACCAAATATCAGTACATACACCACAAGAAAGAAAAAAGTGGTGAACAAGGCATATATCTCAAAAAGTTAAAGTGTGAGGAGAAAAATCCATTTTACTTTGGAAAGAAGAGTTCTTTTAGTAAATCATTTTTATTTTCAATAAATCTTATTTTAAATATGTATATCTCAAAAAATAAAAGGTAAGGACATTGATATTACATTTGAGGCATAAATTATGTTCTACTGAAGTGAAATCATGTAAAAAGTGATTTTAAAGAAGCTTTAGAATTAAAACATTTTAGTGTGGTTTGAGGAATTCATTAAAGAGATTTTAAAGCGCAAAGACGTGTTTTCTTTCATAAAACCAGAAATGAAAAAAAATAGAATTTTCATATTAAAATGTGTGATTTAAAAATATAAAAATGGCTTAAAACATATTATATAGTGAACATAAAAATAGGTAATAATTTTAGAAGTTCCTTGAATCAAGCTTGCATTTCGGAAAAAAATTTGAAATGTTATTTTAAAAACATGTAACTCCCCACAAAATAAAGAAGTATTATGATTGGTACACATATATAGGACACTAACACATAATTTATGAGGAATACATAAGAATAAATAATAATTTTATTGAGGTGAATATAGAATAAGAGCAACCCGAATGAAAATGGAGGTTCAGGTTAAAAAAAACTTACAAATTTGTAATCAATTGAACCGTATGCTACAAAATTAATAGTCATAAAATGATACATTGAATATAATGAAAATAAAGAGATTCATGGTATGAAACATCAATGGGAAGTATACATACACCATACACAAGTAATAGTATTGAATATGTAATATCTCACAAAGATGGAAGTGGGATGAAGAAACCCTTACCAAGAACGTATCATTAGATTGAGGACAAATCAATGACATAATTATGTGTAAAAAAACATAAACCCACACAATAAAAGTGGATATACAGAATAAAATAATCATAGGTCATTCACACATATTCTGGGAAAATTCAAAACCAATGACATTGATGTTTAACTCAACGAATGGAAATTGAGTTAAGATATCCCTTACCTTAAATTTGAATGTGTTCCCCTCTTGAAATTAAGGTCCTGGAATATAAAATTATACTCATTAATAACTTAATTCAGAAACTATTAGACATTTATTTAGTTTATCTTAATTCTATTTAGTTCATTTATGTCCTTATTGATAAGTTATAATATTGAATTTTGTCGCTTCGAAGTGTTTGTTTTCTTGATTTTCATAAATGGTTCACTTGTTCTTAAGTAATGGAGTTCATGTGAAATGGATGTAAATCTACAGAATTTAAATTACATATTATTTATGAACATCCAGAAGTGTTAATGATCATTTATATAACCTGGTTACCTGGCATGAGGATGAATTATTATATAGAACTTTAATGATAACTGTTTCGGTTAATTTGTGGGTTTTGATTACAATGAATTCATTTTTATTCATAACTTAATACCATTTGTACAAAGGGATTAAAGAACCTTACATAGGGTATATTACATATATAATAATCTATTTAAACCATAACAAGAATGGTTTCATGACCATAATTGAGAATGATAATAGAAATCGAAAGCCCATTGTCCTAGAATGTGGAAAATTGACACATCTTGGATGGTGTTCTTGCTACTAGTATAAAAGAAGGTAAAAGGAAGAGATGATGATAAATTATTAAACTATCATGAAAAAATTTCAGTACATGTAAGGTAATGGATTCATCACAAAATTTGGATAAGTATAGGTAATAATAGAAAAATAAAACAAATGAACTTGAAAGGAAAGACAAAGAATTGAAAAGAGGAATTTACCTCTTGAACCAAACTTCCTTAAGATCCTCTTTAAGGGAGAGGTTTTGGTATTTTTATGAGACCAAGGCTTATTGGACGTGGGAGAGGAGGTTGGGAGGATATTTGGACAGAATTTGGAGAAGGTACAAGACTTGATAGGAGTGAAGAGAAGAGGAAGTGATGGTGGGGTTTTATAGTGGAGGGGAGAGGGGATTTCTCAATTTTATATTCATTAATTTATTATTTCTCCAAAAGATAATAAATAGTGAATATTCCATGACCAATAATAGTAATTTTATCATATGAATCTGAATCAATTGTTCTTACATCAGTATAACATCATACATGACTTTATAATTAGTGTATTTAGCTTATTTTGTAAATTATGGTATTTTACTATTCATCAAAAATTCAAGTATTTCAAAAAAATCCCAAAAATTCACCCCAACCATTTTTTAATGTGTACAATCCAAAAATGAAGTCCATTTTTCAAAAATAATTTTATAAATATGATTAATTTAATATTTAATTAAAATCATAATTTATTCTAAAAAAACAGTTTTAAAACATTTATTTACTTATTCCAAAACATAGGTATATCATACTCCAACTTGAATATTATTTATATGCTATCATAGGAAAGGTTACTATTCATTAGGGTATATCACTATTCATAAGGTTATGTTACTATTCATAAGTGTAGGTTACTATTCACCAATAATTCAGTTTTTCTTATCAGACTCCAAATAACTTACTCATCACAACCGTGTATGTCAGATTTTTGAAATTCACATCACAGAAGTGACAAACTTATGTTAACTTGGCAAGGTTATAATAGAGTGGTGTTTGTAGAGACTCAGTGATCCATGCATTCTATAATAAATCTATTTGTAAATTCTTGGGGTGTTACATTATCCCCTCCTTAAAAAAAATTTGTCCTTGAAATTAGAAATTGAACTTTGAAAGTTAATGGTTGATACTTGAAAATTCCCTTATGGAAACCCACATCAGAAATAGGGTTAATAAAATATTCTCCTAAAAAAGGTTAATGGAGATGAGGTGGTCACCCCAAAAAGTATGCTTTCGAATGAGGTGACATTAGTTGGAAAAAATTGGACATGAAAGAAAAATCAAACAATGAAGTTTTGATGGAACATGATAGAGGACATGTTCAGATGAATGTTGATTACTACAAAACTATAAACTAAAAAAATAATTATCAATGATTATCATAATAGGAAAACATTTTATTTAAGACTATTTTTCTTGAGTCGAGGAATTATTCCACTCTATAAGAGTATAAATATACATTTCTACTTATAAAATCATCCTTTTAGTTTAGTTTAACTATCTATACCGCATCACATAGCATGGGTTACGCCATTTGGTGAAGTAATACATTAACCTCTAAAAGCTCATACAATTATCAACTTAAAACATTTCATAAATGGTTAAGAAAAATCTAAAATATAATGATTCAACACATTATAATGAAGTCCTCTAAATTTCCAAGATGAGCTTATCATTAACCCTTAATCAACAAGAAGTGGCTCTAAAATTCACATTCCAAACATGTGAATAACTTCATCATGTATCCTCTTGAAATATCGTAATAACTTGAATTACCATAAAAACCATATTTGAAACATGCATTCTTCCATATTACTTAAGTAAGATACATGTTATTGGATATATTCCTTAAATCCAAAAGTGTTGTAAACTTCATCGATGATAGCATAGACCACTTCTCAACAAGTCAATAATCAGTTCTAAGGTAGTCAATACTTATCTGAATCAATCATTTCTTCATCATTATTTCAACATCATATATATATTAAGGGTTGTCTTTCCCTCAATCATGTTTCTTTTCTAAAAAGTTTAACTTTCCACTAAATTACTTTTCCTTTGTACCATTCATCATATGACCTAAAATCCTTAATGAAAGAGTACTACAGTATAACCCTTATATATCTCTCATAATTCATACAACCAGTACATTACTGAAAAAAATATACAAATGGCATTATTCTTGACTAGGCATATTAATCATTCTACTTTATCTGCAATAGCATCATAACTTTCTCATTATCCAAAATCATCATTTGGGGTATATTCCTTTGATTATTGGGACATTGGTTCGCATAGTGCCTCGCCTCCTTGCAATTGAAGCATTTTACATTGGAAACCATTTTCTTACCCTTACAATCATGAACTTGGTGTCCTTTTTCTACACACTTGTAGCAAACACTCATTCTCTTTATGCATTTACCAGAGTGATTCTTTCCACAGTTATCACATGTGGGAAAACACTTCTTTCCCTTCTTCTCTTTATCCCAGTATCTCTCTGTCATCCTCTTATTCTTTTTCTTCCCTTCAAATCCATAGGACTTGGATAAGTCTTTACATACCTTGTTAACACATGATATTATTTCATCATATGATGAGGATACATGGAAGATAATCTTCCTTTGAAAATATGTCTTAAGACCATTAGAGATATGATCCTTCTTACTCTTCACATCCCATGCATTAGTGAAGTTCTCATTCCTTCTTCTAGGTGTCATATCTAATAAATTCCATATTATATATTAGCTCATAAAATTATGAACTCTCTATAACTATAAACATGGTATAGCATATAGCATAAATTTATGCATCATAAATTCTAGAATCATATACTTTGGTTACTTTGGGGAAATAAATCCCTCACAATGGTGGGTAAATAAAATGTGAATTATCCTAAGAATATCCCCAGGGAGTGTCAAACCAAGAGTGCAGAAAGTACCGTTGTCGTGTACTAGGATACCCTGAGTCAAGCCCAAAACTCCTTGTCGGAGTTTTTACTCCTAGGTACATTTGTGCCAAAGACACCTCTACTTGTTTGTATCCATCCAAGGATTTATTTTCTAGAAATATCCACTTAATATATTACTTACCAAAATTCTAGTATGTTCTTGTTTTTTATCCTCGAAGACCATATTAGGGATTTGTTCCCTGACCTACGTTTTCTAAATCTAGTTCCCAAGGTTTCTACTAAACTTCCTTTGATTCCAACTGTAACGCCCCGACCCCTCTAGACCAGATTCAGTGCATTACTAATTACATTGGCATGATTACAAGGAATAAAATCCCAAAGGACCAATTAGAATATTAGTCTTGAAGAAACTAGGTACATACATGTAACTTGTATTACATTGGGAAAGGTAACAAAAAATAACACATAACAAAAACTAAAAGACTGCATCCATGAGAACTCAATAAATGGTCTCCTCTTTATAACCTGTTGAAGGTAAACAAATGAAAGGGGTGATCTCAAATGCTTAGTAAGGGTTAAAAATAGTGGAATCATGAATCAATAATAACCAAATCGTAAACAATTAGGCATAGTCAATATGTCATGGTGAATAAATGAAGAACATGTGCCTTTAATAAACTGAGAATGAAACTACATCCATAGGTTTTGTCATAGTGAAAACCTCATGGATAGTAATAACTAAAAATGAATAAAGAGAATGCTTATTAATTGGACTTCATGTATCTAGCACATGATACCACAATACCGTCGAAGCGGTTTAAGTCTGTGGGTATAAACCCATCTGATTTTTGGAAACAAACTTGAAGGGTTTGTCACCAACTTATTTGTCTCATGAGACCTGTCGATGCATCGAGGGGCTGTAGCGAGGCCCACCAACCACTGCATGTCCAAAGCATTCTTTATACATAGAATTAATAAAAGTACAATATTCCTTCTCAATATCCATATATATTTGAGGATACGGATTCATCAAAGGATGTTGACATAAATAAATATACTTTTAAATGAGACCATTGAAAAATTCTTGAAGAAAAAATCCTTAAACATTCCAAAGTGTCACATACCACCTTGAAACATTCAAATCATAATCCCTTAGAATATCATTAGAATAAGGAGACTCTCGATATGATATAACAAATGGAAGTACATATACCACAATAAAGAAAAAAGTGGTGAACAAGACGTATATCTCAAAAAGTTAAAGTGTGAGGAGAAAAATCCATTTTACTTTGGAAAGAAGAGTTCTTTTGGTAAATCATTTATATTTTCAATAAATCTGATTTTAAAAATTTATATCCCAAAAAATAAAAGTTAAGGACATTGTGATTACATTTGAGGTATAAATGATGTCCTATTGAAGTGAAATCATGTAAAAAGTGATTTTAAAGAAGCTTTAGAACTAAAACATTTTAATGTGGTTTGAGGAATTCATTAAAGAGATTTTAAAGCGCAAAGACATGTTTCCTTTCATAAAACCATAAATGAACCAAAATATAATTTTCATGTTAAAATGTGTGATTTAAAAAGATAAACATGAATTAAAATAGATTATAGAGTGAACATCAAAATAGGTGAGAATTTTAGAAGTTCCTTGAATCAGGCTTGCATTTCGAAAGAATTTTTGAAAGATTATTTTAAAACATGTAACTCCCCACAAAATAAAGAAGGATTATGATTGGTACACATATATAGAACATTAAAACAGAATTTATGAGTAATATATAAGAATAAATAATAATTTCATTGATGTGAATAGAGAATAAGAGCAACCTAAATGAAAATGGAGGTTCGGGTAGAAAATACTTACAACTTTGTAATCAATTGAACCGTATGCCCCAAAATTAATAGTCATCAAATGATAAATTAAATATCATTAAAATAAATAGATTCATGGTATGAAACATCAATTGGAAGTATACATACATCATATACAAGTAATAGTAGTGAATACGGAATATCTCACAAAGATGGAAGTGGGATGAAGAAACTCTTGCCAAGAACGTATCATTAGATTGAGAACAAATCAATGGAATAATTATTTGTGACAAACATAAACCCACATAATAAAAGTGGATATATAGAATAAAACAATCATAGGTCATTCACACATATTCTAGTAAAATACAAAACCAATGACATTGATGTTTAACTCAACAAATAGAAATTGAGTTAAGATATCCCTTACCTTAAATATGAATGTGTTACCCTCTTGAAATTAAGGTCCTAGAATATGAAATTATACTCATTAATAACTTAATTCAGAACCTATTAGACATGTATTTAGTTTATCATAATTCTATTTAGTTCATTTATGTTTTTATTGATAAGTTATAATATCAAATTGTGTCGCTCTGGAGTGTTTGTTTTCTTGATTTTCATAAACGGTTCACTTGTTCTTAAGTAATGGAGTTCATGTGGAATGGATTTAAATCTACAGAATTGAAATTACATATTATTTATGAACATTCAGAAGTGTTAATGATAATTTATATAACTTGGTTACATGGCATGATATAGAACTTTAATGATAACTGTTTCGGTTAATTTGTGGGTTTTGATTACAACGAATTCATTTTTCTTTATAACTTAATACCATTTGTACAAAGGGATTACAGAACCTTACATAGGTTATATTACATATATAATAATCTGGTTCAACCATAACAAGAATGGTTTCATGACTAGAATTGATAATGATAATAGAAATCGAAATCCCATCATCCTTGAATGTGGAAAATTGACACATCTCGGATGGTGTTCTTGCTACTGGTATAAAAGAAGGTAAAAGGAAGAGATGATGATAACTTATTACACTATCATGACAAAATTCCAGTACATGTAAGTTACTGGATTCATCACAACATTTGGATAATGATAGGTAATAATATAAAAAGAAAACAAATGAACTTGAAAGGAAAGACAAAGAATTGAAATGAGGAATTTACCTCTTGAACCAAACTTCCTTGAGAGCCTCTTTAAGGGAGATGTTTTGGTCTTTTTATGAGACCAAGGCTTGCTAGATGTGGGAGAGGAGGTTGGAAGTATATTTTGATAGAATTTAAAGAATTCACAAGGCTTGAGAGGAGTGAATGGAAGAGAGAGTGCGTTGGAGTTGGTGGCCTAGAACCAACTACTTTGTACTTTATTCATTAATAAATACCTTATCACATCTTGATTATTCTTCTGTGTGAAAATGCATGTGATAATGTCCTAAGGATAGTTTTTGTGTTAAAGAGTCATAGCGGATCCCTGCTATGATGAGAACCTGAAAGTTTCATAACACTGTTCTTGAATATATGTTCTATGGCCGGATGATGTTATTTGAGGGACACAAATAATACAGGCCATTAGGGGTGAGGACTTATAAAACTTTGAGGCACCTTCTCATGGTGTTCACCCTTAGTAATATCCAGGAGGATATTATAAGAATGAGACCCGCCAGTAGGAAATCCACATTTCATAGTGTCATTGGATGTTCCTATCTGCGGACGTATGTATTGGTCCTTAGACTTTAAGATTATTATTAATGGGTATTACAACTCGCGCACTTAGATGTATTGATGAAAATTGTGACGACACACTGTTCGTAGGGAGGTAGGATACGTTAGGTATGTCATGAGTGATACTACATTAATAGATAATGCGAGAAAGGATTTTTCCCTTCTGTTCCATAATGGAAGTAGATATCTCAAGCCTTTTGATGGGATTGATATAGCCTAAATAAATCCATAGCCATGGTGAGGAATGAGCAAGTTCAATTCCGGAAAGTCAAATAAATAATAATCGATCACATGGGTTGATGGCACTAGCGTGTAACCTGCTTGATTCGAGATATCGAGACAAAGGGATTACATCACACGGTAAGTGTTTGTAGGAGGTGACACGTCATTGCGGCATTAACTTCTTTCTCTATGGGTGCCTTGGCGTGTTGCTAGATGCTAACCTTGGACTTTAGGCAGGCTCCGCCTAATGTCATTGAGAAAGAGGCCTAGAGGGTCACATACTAAGTGTGTCTAAGTATCTCAGTTAAATATTAATTTAACAAGTTGAATAAATATTATTCCCGACTATGGTTTAATAATTATTCAAGAATGCTTGATCGCATTTATTTTGACACTAGTTATTCGAGAGAATATATTGTGGATGAAATAATATATTTATTAGCGAGTAATGCAGTGATATTTATTTTAGAAATAAATAGCCATTATTCAAGGTCTAATAAATGTGGTGGGGGAAATAAAGAAAAATGGAAAAACAAAAGTGAACGTCGTGTATATTAAATATACACGTCGTGTATTTTTTTGGGGGAATTTATGAGAAGTAATATTATTTATTTAATTAAATAATAGTATGTGTAATTCGTTGGGCGCATATCAGGTAATAATAATAGTCAGCTATTATTATTAGACATGGGGTATTACTAAGAATTAAATGAAATGAATAAATGCTTTCAGGTAATTAATTCATTTTATTATTTTATGTAATTAAAAATCTCAATTATATATTTCTCATTAGCCTAGCCATTTTTTTGTGGTTGTGCACAACGGATCTAGAGAAAGATCTCAAGCCAAGAGAGAATCCTTTTCTTCCAAGAACACTCTCAAGCTACAAGAGAGAGATCCTCCTCCACTGGATCAAGGTGATCGAAGGCAGACATCGCAAGCGAAGGCTCTTCCGCGCTAGCACCTGGAGATCCCTTCGGCAACGTCCAGAGATATGTGGAGCACGTGTGGATCACCGTTAGAGGAATCCTACACTTGGATTCTACGACGCAACGACGGATCACATCGGATCGTGACTGGAAACATCAACAAAGAAAGAATTCTATCAAGGTAATTATTGTCAATTAATTAAATTAATTATAACCAACATATGATGATCCTATCTATGGTTCTGGGACTCCCCTCTTTTCTTTTTCGTTCTTCGTTCTATTCCAAAGATCCGGAATTTTATTATAATGAAAGATCTCGAATTGATTGTTGTTAATGCTAAAATTAAAGTTGGGTACACCCACCAACGCGCTTCCGCTGCGCCCGGAACCTACAGAGTGATGGGGGGTTTTATAGTGAAGGGGAGAGGGGATTTCTCAATTTTATATTCATTAATTTATTATTTCTTCACAAGACAAGGAATAGTGAGTCTTCCATGACCAAGAATAGTAATTTTATCATGTGAATCTGAATCAATTGGGCTTACATCAGTAGAACATCATACATGACTATAATTAGTGTATTTAGCTTATTTTGTAAATTATGGCAGTTCACTATTCATCAAAAATTCAAGTATTTCAAAAAAATACCAAAAAATCACCCCAACCATTTTTCGACGTGTGGAATCCAAAAATGAAGTCCATTTTTTAAAAATAATTTTCTAAATATGATTAATTTAATATGTAATTAAAATCATAATTTATTCTAAAAAAATAGTTTTAAAACATTTATTTACTTATTCCAAATCATAGGTATATCGTACTCCAAATTGAATATTATTTATATATTATCATAGGTAATGTTACTATTCATTATGGTATATCACTATTCATAAGGGTGTGTTACTATTCATAAGGGTGGGTTACTATTCGCCAAAAATTAAGTTTTTCTTATCGGACTCCAAATAACTTACTCATCGCAACCGTGTATATCATATTTTCGAAATTCACATCACAGAAGTGACAACCTTATGTTTACTTGGCTAGGTTATAACAGAGTGGTGTTTGTAGAGACTCAGTGATCCATGCATTCTATAATCAATCTATTTGTAAATTCTTGGGGTGTTACAGTTATTGATTATCGTGATCTTAATTGTGCCACAAAGGATGATGGTTGTAGTATTCCTGATCATGAATTGTTAAGAAGTAGGATTATGAATGAAAGGTCAGTGGTATATTCTAAGTTTGATCTCAAGTCAGGATATTGGTAGATAAAGATCAAGGAGTAGGTTATACCACTAACAGCATTTACAATGCCAGTTGGCTTGTTTGAATGGCTAGTTATGTCATTTGGACTCAAGAATTCCCTTGGAATATTCCATAGGAGAATGGACAAGGCATTCAATAGATTATCACAATTAGTGGTAGTCTATATTGATGATGTTCTTGTATTTAGTAAAAATACAGAAGTGTATATAAACATTTACAGCAGATGGCTGGGGTATTCAGAAAAGAAGGGATGATACTTTCAGAGAGAATGATCATTTGGATTCAACCAAAGATAGAATTTTTGGGATTGAAAATCCATGGAAGTAGAGAGAATATTCAACCGTATATTATGGAGAAGCAAGAAACTTTCTCTGATGAGCTTACAGATCATAAGAAGATACAGGTGTTTCTTGGTATACTAAGTTATGTCAGCGCATACATCGGAGATTTAGCGAAAATCTCAGTTCTAATATAGAGAAAGGTGTTCAGTAAGATGCCCTAGAATTGGATAAAAGAATATTCTAAAGTAATCAGAATTTTGAAGAAAAAACTCAAAACCTCCCGGAATTGGAGTATCCAGATGGGAGTGAAGATGAAGTTATCTTATAAACTGATCCATCAAACTTAGCATGGGGATGTATCCTAAAGATAAGGAAAACTCATGATGAATGTATCAGTAGATACTGGAGTGGATGCTTTAATAAGGCAAAGAAAAATTATCTTGTCCATGAAAGAGAATTGTTTGTAGTTCTTAAAGGAATTATGGCTAATGAGCTTTTATTGGGAAAACCTTTTACTATAAAAAAAATAGTTTTTATATAAATAATTTCATGAGAATTAAATTAAAAAGGTTTACCCAAGCACGACTTGTACGGTGGAGGAATGAATTGCAATACTATAACTTTAATATATAAAATATTAAAGGAAAAGATAAGGTCATTCTAGATGCACTAACATGTTATTTTGACTCTTATAGGTGCAACAGCATAATGTAGCAAATTAAGGAGATGTCTTGTTTTCATTGATAATCATTATGTGGCAGAATGCATAGTTATCAAAGCAATGAATGACAGACTCGAGAAAAGAAAATGGATTCTAGAAGATAATCTTCTTCAGAAGAAGGGATCTTCATCCAGTAAGGTTGAAAGATCAGAAAACATAGGTTCCTCAGTCGGAAAGACTGAAAAACCAGGAAATGCTTCAAATAGATCCCTAGACAGAGGATAAAATCCATATTGAATATTTTGTATGTGATCAGAAAGTCCATTACAGCACCCAATGTGCAGAAAATCCAAAAAACATGAAGGCTCGGAAGAACTTTAAGGTAGAAACAGGTGGGAGCTCAAAAGGAAAAGATAAGATTGTTTCTAAAAGTTGGGTTGATCAAGTAGAAGCATAACTCGAAAAGCAGCAAAAGGTTCAAAAAGAACTCTATCGACATAATGTTCAGCAGGAACAAGAGAGTTTGGATGATGAGCTAGATAGGGAGCTCAATCCAGCAAAAGGAAATCTGGAAATATTTGCAAAGGATTCCAAATATTTCAATGAATAAATCCACAATTGTATATAATCTGCTCTAGAAAAATAAGGATGATCGGATATTCAAACGAGGTTTAAACCATGTTCTAGACATGCTCGAGGAATCTGAAGAACTTATGGAGGATTATAAGAAGATTTATCAGGATATGATTTGTATGATCATTACTGAAGAGATCTGGCTAAAGGTCCAAGTTTATGGTCTTCTTGATAAATTAAAAAAGATCAAGGAAACATACGTGGAAGAGTATCCAACCCTGAAAAGGTTTTGGAGAACGTCGGGAAAAGGGATTCCAAAACTTTATATACCAGATACGGCATTAGAACCGAAAGAGTTCATTGAATGCAAGAAAGCTTTCAGAATGGAAACAGTGCAATTCTTGGGATTAAAAAAGATAAATTTCGCATTCAATTGGGTACCACAGATGATGAGAACGGTTCTAAACAGCGCATTTCAAAGTTTGGTATGGTGGGTTGCACGTATCAAACCTATCAAACTGGCAAACGGATTAATTGTGCTATGGAACTTGTACTTAGGGCACTGGACTAAAGGACATGTCCAAAAAGTGTTTGAAGAACCGTAGTTTATCGATGAAAATTGGTTAGAGTTTAGTTTGAATAAGAGTTATTATGAACGTATCCAAATCGCATAGAGTGTTTATCTTATTGAATCAAAATCAACAAGTAAAGATTGTATATTCTTTTCAGGATACAATGTGCTAGTCTTTATCAACTCTAGAAACATGCAACATACATAAATAACACATCTGACAAACTTTGTGGTGGAGTCAGGCATAATTCTTGAAGAAATCAAGATATGGAAGGGGCGTAAAAAATATATTTTTATTGTCAAAGACCAAATTCAACGCGCCATCAAAGAAAGAGTCATAAAAAAGAAGTCTCGATCGGTGAAATGATCGATGCCCTGTACGATTTGGAGGGATTCTAGGCGTTGATCCAAACTCGCGTCATATTTGACATGAACGATCGGATTAAATTTGACATGTCAATTATGTAGTTTTGTTTTTATTATAAAGTGTGGTGAAAATTTCGCAGTTCTGCGCTCCACCTTTTGTTTTTGTTTTTACTTTTTCATTTGTCTTTTGTCGAAAGTGTGCATTGTAAGTAAGCTTTTCGGGCAAGCTGAGCTCATAGACCTATATAAGGAACCTTTGACCTATTTGTTTGAGGAGATTATCTTGAATAGAAATCAGAATGATTTCAGATATTCTCTCTAACCCTTTGTGTTATTCGTGCGAAACGATTCAAAAAATGATCCTGAGAAGCTAACGATAGGTATTCCCCTTATCTTTTTTGTAAGTATTGTTGTACTATTGTACTTGTGAGTGATTTTGCAACCTTTTTAGACTTCCAGAGCGGGGTTTCCTAAGAGTCAACATCGGAGACTTCATCTACCATTTAAAAAAAACAATGTTTTGAATGTGTCAAGTTAAGATATTAGCATGATTGTATAATTTGTTAATTATTATATATTGATACCATAATTATCATTGGAATGAATTGTAAAAACATATTTTTTGTTTTATTTTTTACCCATTTCCCAACTAAGATGGGAGGCAAAATGTGGAGCGGTCAGCCGTCGCAGTAACGAGACTCTGACCTCACCAACCCTGTCGCAGCGATCTGGCCACCCGCTGAACAAAGAAGATCCCAAGAACGTGAAAAGGTGCATTTATTTATAGTTGATGTAGAAGATTGAGATATCACTGCGGTGAATGGTGTCATTTTAAATAAAGGAAGTGGATCCCAGTGGTCTTTTTTCACAGCCTCGCATGCACGTTCAAATTACCAGTCCGTCCTTCAATTAATTGTCTTCTTTGATGGACGACAGTGAAGAAGGACCATATCTTCATCCCTCGCAAAAATTGGTTCTCCATTTCCATATTGGCGGCCATTGCCCCTCCCCCTTTTAGCACGAACCCTTTCGGGGTTTCCGTGTGAATTGCGAAGACATTGATGCTGTTGACTAAGGTTCCTGGGAGCCTCCTTTAATCGGTAAAGTTCTGTTGATGCGTCGGTAAAAATTTTGTTAGTTAGTTCACTGGTTTCTCAGTGAAGAGAAAAATTGCCAGGGGTTGATTTTAGGGCAGATGGGTGAAAGCCCTGAGATGGCTGACTCGTATCTTCCTTTAGAGAACCCTTGTCTCTTTCTTGAAGAATTTTGCTTTTGATGGTTGACTTCGTAAGTCTTCTGATCTGCTGGTGATTTCCTAAATATGCTGCGTGTATCAGTTCAAAAGTGAATTAGAATTTTCCCTTGCTTCATTTGAATTCCATGTCTCGATGAATTCTGTAGAACTGTATATTTTAACTGAGAAACTGACTTGGATTCATATGAACCAATTTTTTATTTCATCTTACTGACTTTATTTCTTATTTAGGCCTTCCATCAGTGTAAACCCTAGTTGCTGTTCAGTTAGTGAAAGCCCCATGGAGAATGAGCAGACCACTGTGTATTGTTCAAATGGTGCAATTCCGGCAGATATATTGGAGAATTTCAGCGAATTGTTTCCCGAACATGATGAGCTCGCTTTGCAAGAAATCCTTTTAGCACAGGTAAATATAAATTGAATTTTTCACCCAGTCATCTTCTACATGCACATTGGTTTCAACAATGTTATACAGAGTTCTTGTTCATTTATACTCAAAAATTGCTTCTTACTTGGATTGTAATCGAGTTGAGTTGATTTGATGCAGTACACTACTCGTTCTCGAGCTTGATACAGAAATTCGAGATCGATATTCGACTCAAAAATCGAACCGAAGGATGATTTTTAAGCTTGAACTTGGCTCGACTTTTAAATTGAGATTTTCACTCTGTCATCTACTACATGCACATTGGGTGCAGCAATGTTACACAGATGCACAAAAATTGCTTTTAACTAGGGTTGTAATAAAGTTGAGTTAATTCGATGCAGTATACTACTTGTTCTTGAGCTCGATACAGAAATTTGAGCTCAGTATTCGACTCAAAATCGATCGAAGGACAATTTTTAAGCTCGAACTTGGCTTGACTTTTAAATCAAACCAGGTCGCTCAATTGAGCTTGGTTTCAAAATCAGTGAAAGAAAAAATAAAGAAATAAAATACATCACAAAAATTAGGTATAATTACATTAAAATGTTTTAAAAAATAAATGTATGTCAACTTCTTGATTAAGTTCTCAATCTACTCGATTAAGTTATTTTAATACTTGGATTCAGTTTGATGTATGGCTCAAGTAGTTCAAGCTTAAACCCGACCCGACAAAAAACAAGTTGAATGTGGGTATTATACGAGTTGAGCTCTAGTGGTTTGCAAGTATCACTATATCATTTATACTCCTGCTTGTAACAATTATGAAGCCTCTGGGTCTCTGTCTCTCTCTGTCTCTCTGTCTCTCTCCAGGACTGTGTGTATGAATCCCTCCAGACAGTTGGATGCTGCCAGTCTGGGGGATCAAAAGAAAATGATGAACCTTCAAATCTTATAAGATCTGAGTCAGAGAAAGCTCTAGATGAAGCTATAGCCTTGTCTTTGAGATTAGGGGATTCCCCAAACCCCCTTCTCGTTTTGGAATCCACGATATCCCCAGCCGGTATGTTAATCAATATGTTTTCTATGAGTATGAGTTCTGATCTTAGCTATCACTTTGCAAAAATAGTAGAAGTTGGTTGTTTTATGTTTGAACTGCAATAAGGGCGGCACAGTCTGTGTTCAAAGTTGAATTAGAAGTTGCCTATTTTAGGAATAGCAAGTTTGACATCGGTAAATCATTATCATTTAGGGTTTTTTTTCAAGTGTTTTTTTAAGCATCTTTTGACAGCTATTATTGAAAAATGCTTATAAAACTTATCACTTATGATCAGCAGTTTGAAAAAAACAACTGGTGTTTATTCTGTCTCTGAAAAAAACACCTGAATCTAATCTTCATTTGACAGCACTTATTGGAAACTATTTATAGCACTTCTCACTTATGATAAATGGTTTGAAAAAAATAAGTGATATTTGCTCTGTTTAAATAAATGGGGAAAAAAGTATTTTTCAAATAAGCAATCCGGAAACACTTACCACAAGTGATATGTGAGTTTCATAGTAATTGCTATCAAATGGAGCCCAAATTCATGAAAAAAACCACTTAAATAAAAAACAAAAAAAATGCTTTTTCAATAAGTAATCTGAAAACACTTACACAGAAGTACATATCACAAGCGATTAGTATTATAAATACCATTCAATAAGCGTTGCAAACGCACCCTTAACCTGATTAAAATCGTCACGTCTGCAGGGAACAGCAGTGGTGGTGGTGGTGGGAATCATGATCCTGCAGGGAGCCAAAGGGAAGGTGGGAGTTCTTCAGGAGCTTCCCAGGAGGTATTGTATTTGTAAACAGTATTCAGTTAACTGTTTTCCTTGTGCTTTGTATCTTGTGATACAGGTATTCGATGTTGAACTGCAGGATATGCATCAAGATATTACTGATCCTGATAGTATGAGTTATGAGGTGATTTTGCTAATGATATATATATACATTTCCCTTTGCCATTTGTGCCCATATGATTTTAAATTTCAACTCATACTGATTTTGTAGTTTTGTATTTAGGTGCATGTGAAACTTGCTAGAACGTTAATCAAATTTCAAAATTTCATTGAACAATTCGGCTTGATATGTTGAGCTCTGGCTATGTTTCAATCGCTTGAATGATTTTGGATTGAAACTGATTCCATGTCAAATGTTCATTAAAAAACTAATTGGCACCATGAGAAATGACTCGACATGGTTCATGTATAATTTGGTATGTGCTATGAAAAGCATGGCTATTACTGGTGAATTGTACATGATAAACAAGAAAAACTGTAGACAACAGCACCGAGGTTAAATGTGGTTCAACAACACGCCTACTTGAACAAAAGGTATTTACATGAAATTCAATATGCATAAAGTGTACTCATGAAATCCAAACCATTTTTTGTTTCTCGTGGTAGCAACTGCTAGAGTTGGGGAACGCGATTGGGAGTGAGAGCAAAGGACTGCCACGGGCGCTCATTTCTAGGTTGCCGACTTCTAAGCACAAAACATCATTGTTCTCCAAGAAGAGAATCAGTGGAGAGTAAGATCCATTTGCCTTTGTTTTTTTATTGGAGCTTAAAACATGAGTTTAAAGATTTTGGATTGGTCGGACTATGTAGCTTAAATCTAACACAATCAAACCTAATTTAATCATAAATGATTAAGTGCTTTAAACAGTTTTTATTAAGTGTTTTCAAATGAAGACATTGTATGTTTTCACTGCATGGCTTTAACACACCCCCTTACCAACAAATATCATGCAGACTTTGTCAATTGATGGTACAAGGTTTTTAATGATTCATTTATAATTTGGATCTTTTTTTAAACTAAATATATCTCAAGTACTCCTCACAAAATCAATTGGATGTACTTTTGAGTATTATAAACTTGTATTTCTTCGATGTGAAACCAGCAAAACTATTTGTGTTAGGTGTGTGATATGTTACGAGGCATACAGAAAAGGGGATACGCAGATGACTTTGCCCTGCATGCACATGTATCATTCAAAGTGCATTACCCGTTGGCTTGAGCTGAAGAAGGTCCATTGTCTTCTAAAGCCTCGCAATTATGTTTTTACTAGCATTTGTCATTTAAAAGCCATAGTTCAAAAGAAGTCCTTGTGTCTCTCTTTGCAGAATTGCCCTTTTTGCTCCAAGGAGGTGGTAATATCTTACTCCTGATCCCGAGAAGCAAGCATGGCAATAGTTGCAGGCATTATCACTGGAAATGCTTACTATTTCATTAGGTCATTTTGTGGAACACTGAACATGCAAGATGTGTGGGTTGCTTTAAGAACAGAACTTGTTCAAGGTGTTTTACATATTTACTTAGCGGCCTCAAGGAGAGCCATATTTTGCATTAATTGCCTTCCCCTCTTATGGAGCTCTATGCTGATACTATTTTTGCAGAGCCCATGCATCCAACTCTAGGACAATCTTAGTTGAATTTTAGGGTTTGTTTGACATTGAAAACATTCAACATTAAGCATTTTGAATTAGAAAAATTGGCAGTGTTTGTTCTATTTTGAAATAAACTCACTTAAATCAGAACATTTCAAGGCACCAAAATGAAACAAAAGATCATTGAAAGTAGGCTTAAATATCATCAGTACTTCCCAATCGTTTCCATTGTCTGATACAGAACATAAATACATTACACTTGCAAAGTCTTGCAGACGGATCTCTAGCGCCAGGCTGCTAAAAATCTAGAGTAAATGTCCATCACCTCGCAACAACAAACTCAATCATCAAGAGACGGGTTAAAAAACACACTTTAATAGAACCAGGAAGGAGAAGGGGGATTTAGATACTGTACACAACAAAACCAAGCCCACAAACCAAAAACAGTGTTAGGTCATCCCTTCCAGCTATAACCCATAGTATCGTCAAGGTCACCATCGAAGAACCCATTATCCTCAAACTCATGAGCTATGTCCTGCACAAACTCATCCGATAGCTTCAGGCTGCTCGGGAAATCCTGAGCCTTGTGATTGAATCCCTCAGTACCACCGGCAGCAGATGAGTCAGAGTTGGCAGCGCCTTTAGAGCTGTTGCTCCTGCTTGGAGTGGGCCCGCCAACACTGCCTGGCATGTTGGGGCTTGCAGCAGTGCTGTTGCTCCCCAGGCCCACCACATTGCGGGCTGGGGGCCCATTCACAGTCTGCCCGGAGAAGGACTGCTCCTGGAGGACTTGCTGAATCATCATCTGAGAGGGCTGTGGGTGGCTGCAGCTCGCACTTAAGGAGTGTTGCTGCCTCTGCTGCTGCTGGGCATGTGGGTGAGGGCTTGAATATCCATTAATGGATGCTTGTATCAGAGAAGAGTGTTGCTGGTGCCCTTGATATGATGATGAGGGTGGAGTTTGGTGGGAGGTGTTGCCAAAGGGAGATGAAGCTTCTTGATGTTGCAGTGAGTTCATGGAGGTTTGTCTCAGCAGATTCGGGTAGTTGAAAACTCGGGTATTGGACATGTGGTTGTTGAGTCCTGGGTGCAAGGCCATTAGCTTGTTGAGGGTGTTTTGATCTGTCGGCAGGCCGTTCAGACCGCCCGCCATGTGCTCGATTTCCTGCATCTTCTGCATCTGGAGCTTCGCTGTGCTTGCATGTCTAGGATAGCTCTTCAAGCCCTCTGCAAATCACAAGTGGTGAAAAAAATCCCATGCATGGCTTTGTTAAGACTCCATTTGACAACACTTTTATTGAAAAAGTGTTTTCATGTCACGTTTTGAAGGTTTTTTTAGACAAAGAACAAACATCACTTATTTTTTCAACAGTGTTGTCAAACAGAGCCAAAAAGGGAGAGAGAAAAAAGCAGTCAAGTAGTGAGCACCAATGGGTCCAACTTTGCGTTCCTTGCAAAAGCTTATCAAATCTTTCATGCTATTGACAACTTCAGATATCTGCCACACGTTTTCAACAGATATATCATGCATGGAAGAAATTTAAGACCCCGTTCGTTTAAGATTTTTTTAGGCTTTTTTTCAACAAAAAAAAAAACTTTTTAATATTTCAAAAAGAAGAATCTAAAAAAATTACCATTCTTCAAAACTGATTCAGTGATCAAAAGTGAAGTGTTTTTTTTTATGATAACTTTTTTAACCACCCAAAACCATGAAACAAAACAGGCTCTTAGTGGAACAAGTAACACTACAATACCAAGAAAAAATGCATACCTGTAAGCACCTAACATATCGCTTAGAAAACCCCAGGTCATTTAAAGATTGCAAGTCCAAATTCTTTGCAAGCTTATGACAAGCAGCCAGGACCCTATGTTAAAATAAATTATCAGTATAATGTTCCCCACAAAACTATAACAATGGGTAGTGTTTAGCACCCCAAAACAACCAAAAACAAATCTTTCTTCAGATTAACTTACTGTTGGTATCACATTTAAGCTGTCCAAGTAAATGGGTTAAACTGAAATTACTCAGAAAAGTTCAAAAGGCGTGTAAAGTTTTTCACTGCCCATTAGGCATTATCATATAAATTTATAGAAAAAGAAAATTCACAGCAACAAAGCAGGGTTTATTGTCATTAACTCACATGCTGCTGTTTGATTGTAAATCCTGCTGAGAAACTTCATCAGACCCACTTTCCATCAGTGTACTCTGGCATTTCTGAGCAGCCTGAACCACCAAACCCACCTGCAAAAAATAGAGGTAAGCCATTATCTGCTTATTAATTTATATGCATTTTTAATAAAACAAGGTCTGCCTCAAATTGGGGAGCCATCCCTAAGACTTGAAAGCCATTTGTTTTAATGCAAAGCAAATATAAACAGAAACATTAATAAGATACAACACATTTTTTAAGAATGTTTTAAGAAGCAAAATTAATCCCATCAAAAGCCTTGCAGACACCAAATTATACTTAAATACCTTCAATCACACAAGTTCTCAATGTGTTACTTTTCTCATAGAAAAGAGTATGGTTGCATTGCACATCTTATATATTCTCATTTTTTACTTGTAAAGAAAAATCCTTAGGGGAGCTGACTGCCAAATCTTTAAAAATCCTTCTAAAAAACAAGGATTCCATACAGCCAGACGCACAACTACATCTGGCTAAATTAACATTAAAAAACATTCTAAATGATAGTAAATAACTACCTGTGGTGCTACCAATCGGCGAGGCAGGAGCTCTTCATGGCGCCATGCACAAAATTCCCAGCATAGTATCTGAGACTCCGAAAATGCAAAAAAAAAAATCAATTAACCGGAAAAGAAGATACCCACAAAATAATAGCATTCACTAACCTTTAAGTCTGGGGTGAAAGTAATACGAAGCTGACCCTCACGAATAACACGAAGTTGCTCGTAGACACTTTCTTGAACTGCCTTTGCGTATTCTAGTATCATCATTCCAGAAGGAAATCTAATTTCCCGGGAAAAGTCCACAAACAAAAGCTCATCAATGACACCACTACTGAACTTGATTTCATTAAGCCTGGGCAGCACTTCATAAGTAGCCTCTGTCAACACAAGCCACAAAAAATAGTAATAAAGGATTGTTCAATTAAATCTGAACAATATTGAAACACTTATAAACTGAGAACAAACCACTAACCCAAAGAAAAATCCCGATTAGTTACATAAAACGAATTACCCCCCCCCCCTTTGAACAGAAACCCCAGCCCCCAACAAGTCATGCTCCCCCCCCCCCCCACCGAAGCGGCAGATACCAGACCCCAGTTCTTGATGCAACCCCTGAAGAAACTGGGTAAAACTGCGCTCCCCACACTGCCTTGCACTGCGAGCGGTTTAAGTCGCAAGGCGGTGAAATTACCCCGGTCGAAGCCTGCGACCAATGGGAGTCTAACACCAGACCAGACAGTCCATGCCCCCGACCCTTTCCACTGGGCCACCCCCTCGGGGGGAAAGGTTGGGCTGGGTGAGCCCAACGCTCCTCAGTTAAACCCACACACCCTAACACACGCACCCAGATATTCGGAGGGGGCATAAGAGGACTCGAACCCCGAACCTCAGTGACTACAAGGACTGCGATTACCACTACTGGGACAAGGCTTCACGAGCAAAAGGTGGGTAAGCTCAACGCTGATAAGACCCACACACCCCAATGCACACACACCCAGACACCTGAAGGGGCCAGGTCCAGTAGTAACGATTTAAGCGAAAGTCCCCCCATAAGAGGACTCAAACTCGGAACCTTAGTGATTGCAAGGATTACCATGGGGCAAGCCATCGTGAATAAAAAAATAAATAGCCCCTCATTTACTTAACCCTGGTTAATAAATAACTCCTCATTTACTTACCAAACCCTTTTCCAGATTTTGAATCACAAATGTCACACTGCCATGCATCCTGGTAAATAAAAAATCAGAGTCAGAAATGCTAAACCTTGAGATCCAGTGAAGGAAAATTTTGTACCATAGAAAATTAGATGGTAAAAGAAATAATATAATCTGGGTTAGTATAAAAACAAAGCAATTGTGATTTAGAAAAGTATCAACAGTACATGCAAAATAACATGTCAAAAAATAATTCACGCAATCAATTTAAAGAATTTAATGATATGGGACAGATTTAATTGCATTAAGAGCTTTTTTCTGTTTTTCTTTTCGTTTTTGTTTTACCCATGACGATGATAAAGATAGCCACTCCCACTTGAAAGTTTCAGATTGGGCAACACAGAGAGTAAAGAAAGTCTGCAAAATTGCAAATATATCTGTTTCAAGCTTCAAAGATAAGGCAACCAAATCAATTGAGGGCTAGCTTAGAACAGGGAAGGTTGTTGGAAAAAATAAAAGGAGTTCATGGAAGGTAGGAGATTATTATTGCAGCCAATGGATTTCAAAATTATTTCATAAATAATGACATGGAGAGAGTTCATGACAGAATCATCGACAGAAAATTAATTATGATAGTGAATATTAAAGTGGGCCCTTATTCATTTAGAAATCAGATTTCTCAAGATCAGGGATATTGTGAAGGATAAGATGCAAGCAGGATGCTGATCACAGGTGTATGGTGTTGCAAACATGCATGCGAGCATGAAAGGCTGCTTTTATTTTTCTTTGGTTCCATTTTGCGTTTTTCACTTTCTAGCATATTCAATAAGAAACAAGCAATCCATCTATTTTATTTTATTGTTTTCAATGATTTTGAAATAGGAGTTAGGATTCTATGACATCACTTATAATTTACCATGTTATACAAATACTCCACTGTGTATTAGTATATATATTATAATTATATTTTTTATCAACATGCAAATTTTGAAAAGGTAACAAATGAAGAAGATCTCAGCAGAAATACTGAACAATGCATATAAGACAAATAAGAAAGAACATAAAATATATTAAACTTCACTGATAGTATAAATATGAATATTAAGAAAAAAAAAATGAAACTGCTTGTCTGGCATACAAAATTCGAGGCTTTCATGCCCACTTTCCAACTTGGGTTCATCATGTTACACTAACAAAACATTTGGTATAAGGTAAGTCTTACTGATGGAAACAGAAGACATGAGGGGATTGGAAAAAGATTGGCAATTCAATAGTATACATCAAAAAGGTGCGGTGAAGTATATTAAATAGATTAAATAAATAATAACAAAAAAATATAATACAATTCCCCTCCAATGTTTAAGGGGTATTCTTGTCAAATAATACATAAAAGCATGGAACAATTATGTCCAAGAAATATATTTTTCAAGGAATGCATAGGCATCTCACAGAGAAACTGGAAGGTGTGCCCTGCCTCCCATGAATGGGGCTGGCACTCCCTCAAACACCAATTTCAGATCTTTCCGATTAATAAAACTGCAAGTTTAGTAACTTCTTTATAATGGTGTCCTCAGTAAAGTTTTCATTTTAGGGTTAAAAAATTAAATCATGACCCTAATAGATCTAACAGATAAACAAGCCAAACTGACCATAGCCGCCTGGGGAAAAACACCCAGTGCATGATGTCCAACATTATCATACTTCGACAAACACCACCTACGTTTTGCACGAGGAGAATAATACTCTGCCACAAATTTTCTCCAATAGGCAATGGAATTGTCCTGTCAGATACAAATAAGGCCACAAGAGAGTGAAAAAGACGGTGAAAGGCCAACCTCAAAGCATATGAAATTGTTTGATGATGGTAACCAAGCATAACCATATTCAGAAAATAATGCAACAAGGTCCAATGAGATCAATGCAATATCTCCAGGGCGATTTAGCAACTAAAAATTGATATCCATGTGGATAGTCTTCGAAATAGGTTTTTATGTATTTTACTGAAAATGTGATATTTTTACACACCAGCACCACTAGGCCTTTCCAATGAAAAAGGAAACTGCACTAAATATTCTTGGATTTTATTAGCAAGAAAAGCTTCTATTTTCAAAGAAAGAAAAGAAGCCCGTGGGGGTAATTTCAGAAATAGTGTGACGTAGAGACCATACAACTGTTCTCAACCATTTTCGGAAAGAATTCCCAAGCAGTAAAACTGAAATAAATATAAAAATAGCATATAAATAATGATTGAGAGAGCAGAGAGGATAGTTAAAAAATAAATAAACGCACTGCTGGCCTTTGACGCTGATGATACAAATATTGCATCAGCCGACGGGCACACACGCCCGAATCAAAGGGGCGCTTGATAACATTCATGGGCTGCATTCCCTGCTGTTGAAGCTGCTGCCTCAACAGCATCTGCTGCTGCTGCAAATGAGCTTGCTGAATCTGTGGCATGGACTGCAGCATCTGTTGCTGTTGACGAAATCTCTGCTGTTGGATGTAGGCTTGAATCTGAGGATTCGAACCAGGCAGCTGCATGGACTCCTGTCTTTGCAGTAGCTGTTGCATCAGAAGATCCTCCTGCTTGATATCCAACCGAGGTTTCTTCTGCATATTTGATAAATGATTTGGATCCTGAATGAATGAACCTAGGGCGCATTGCCCAATTTGTGAGGTGGGCAAGGATGTGGCACTGGAACCTCCCTGCTGCTGAGAGCCCTGGTCTTGATGGGAGCCGTGTTGGACAACAGAAGAACCGTCCATGATCGATGAGCCCGAGATGCTGATATTATTGGATGAGAAAGACATTGGTGAGGCTGGTAAGCGCATGTATGAGTCCGTATTGATGCTGGCGCTTCTCTGTAAACGGGCACCACCAGAAAGAGCGGAGTTTGCATCTGTAACCAGTGAACTTGCACCCACACTCGGCCCAGAATTTGCCACGCTGTTAAACGCCGCATTGCTCATATCACTAGAAGCAGGAACTAGGCTCGTCTGGCCAGTTCCCTGGTTTGAATTCATGGAGTTTCCAAAAGACGAGCTTAAGTGAGAATTAACTACAGCTTGTGACTGCTCATCAACTTGAAAAAAGATGCCAGAACCTGAGGATGAATTTGCCAATCCTCCGACCACTCGAGAAGGTGCCATTGATGGAACCAGAGGCTGGTGGATCGAATTAATGTAACGATCCAGTGTCAAATGCTATCAGTTGACCACAAATAATGACAGGTTCAAGCAGCTTGATATAGTCCGGCCACAGGACCCAGAAACAAAAACATTACAGCGTAATCTTAAATGCCAGCAATTTGAACATGATCTCAGTAAAATTTACAGGGATTTGGGGTTATAGATCCATAAATTTCACAGATGGAGAATCTTTTGAAAAGGCCCGTAAAATTCTTCAGATTGATTCAGTAACATCCTGGTCAACATAAAAGGAGTCAAGTTAGCAGAAGCGGGCGGGGAGCCTCTTAAGGATAATTAAGGGGAGACCAGAGGAAGGCTAATCTGAGCGGTACAGAAAATCTAGATTTGAGAACAGCACATTGAAAAACAGTCACTTCTAATTAAGCCCATAAAACCCTAGCTATTCCTGCATACTTGTCGAACCGAGAAAATCAACATTTATAAGCTTGAAGGGAGGGGGGAACTGTCAAATCTAGCAATTATGAACCGAAATCCAGCTAAAATCAACAAGGGGGAAAAACTCGGTAAAATTAAACCCAAGTCACCCCTTATACATGAAGAGCCAGATTCAGACCCGCCGCCGTCGGGATCGCCAAATCTGACAAATTAATCAAAGTATCACTAAATACTGAAATTGAGGTAATTGAACAGCGCAAAACAAGGAAGATCTGAAGATAAATCTAAACGGCGAAAATAAATAGACTGGAAAAAAACAAGATTTTTGACAATCCGCGAGAAAATTGATCAGCATAAACTCAATTTGAGGAAACAGTAGAGAAAAATTCGAGATAACGGATGGTTATTAACAAAATATGAGGACTGAAGTCCCACCTGAACAGCAACGAGCTGCGGAGACTCGGCTGAAACGGAAAATTCGGTGGCGCTGAAGGGATGTAAATATGGGGTAGCGGGAAATGCAGCGGCGGGGTGACCGGCTGCACCGGTCGACAACCCTCCCAAACTTCTCATGTCCGGTGGAAAATGGACACGTGGAGGGGATTCGATCGGGGACCGGGGATGGGAACGCACGATCTGACTCGTGGCGAGATCTGATTGGAAAGGATGCTTGCGGCGGACGCCGAACACAACCGATTAATGATCTATTACATAAAAATGCTGTTTCTCACCCTTGCGATAAAAAGGTTAAACGTTTTGATAGAAAAAAATAGTAAAATTAATTTCATCGGTGTTCCATTTTCCTTTTTTTTTTTAACCTGAAACCTCAGCCAAGTATGCTCTCCACATGGTACCCCAACTCCCACCAAGATGGTACTATATCCTTAATCTCCACGTCATACTGTTCCATCGTTAAATCATCATGTGTGTAATTACGATACAAATGAACAATACCAAACGAACAACTTTAACCACCGGTTCATCCTAAATGAACTCGTGATCTGCGTTCATATTCTATTCTATTTTTTTTACATTTTTTTATTATGATTGTTTTGGGTTAATAATAATTATTCACTACCAAAGATCGGCGCAAGGGCAGCATCGTCTTTTATCAAAACTAAGAAAAAAGCGTTGATAAATTTTTTTAATAAAAAACATTATTAATTTATATAAAATTATTATATTTATATAAAATTATTATATTTATATTCAAAAATAATGTTTATTTATATACATTAAATAAAAAAAACACGTGTTTATAATTAATATATATTATATAATAATTCAAATATCAATGTATAATGTTTTAAAAAAAGTATTTATAAGATTATAATTAAATAGTTATATATTTAAATAATTACAAAATTATAATAAATATCTATATTATATATTTATAATTATATTAATAAATATATTTATTATATATATTTATTATATATATTTATTATATATAATTATAAATATAATAAATATATTTATTATAATTTTATAATTATAAATAAATATTTATTTATTTATAATATTTATAATTTTATAAATATGTATGATTAATATATTAATTATATATATTTATAAAATTATAAATATAAGAAATACAGTTATTATAATTTTATAATTATTGAAATAAATATATATAAATTTATAGTTATAAATATAAATATATTTATTTATTTGAATATCCATGATCTCAACCGTTTTAGTATATATTTATTTGAATAATTATAAAATTACAATAAATATATATATTATATATTTATAATTACATATAATAAATATATTAATTATATATAGTTATTGCATGTAGTTATAAATATAATAAATATATTTATTATAATTTTATAATTATATATAAATATATATTTATTTGAATAATTATAAAATTATAATAAATATCTATATTATATATTTATAATTACATGCAGTAAATATATTAATTATATATGTATATATTTATTTATTATATATAATTATAAATATAATAAATATATTTATTATAATTTTATAATTATAAATAAATATTTATTTATTTATAATATTTATAATTTTATAAATATATATAATTATATAAATATATTTATTATATATATAATTTTAAAAAGATTTATAACAATGTAAATAAATTATTAACATTATATATTTATCAGCGGTAAAAAAACACTGATAAACTGTGTCTTTATCAGTGCTAAAATTTTAGCGTTGATAAAGGTCTGCTTTATCAACGCTTTTTATTTTAGCACCGATAAAACTAACTTTTATTAGCGCTTTTTAAGTAGCGCTGATAAAAATGTTACTTCACTCAAATTTACTTTTTTTTATTAAGAAGGAGAAAACATACAACCAAACAACAGAGACTAAGATGCATAAGGAGGTCTGAAATGATGCAAGCCGAGGGCATCCCCTCTAACCAAATTAACCCATTCGGGATTCAAAGTGGAAATATCATGCAAACAAACCGGATCATGACCGAGAACCTCCATAGAAGCAAGCTGATCCGCCACTTGATTACCCTCACGCCAGGAGTAACTGATTTTGGTTCTATCGGAGAGAATACCTTTGCACTTTCTGATTATGTAGATAATAGACCATGGAGGAGAGCAGATATCATTCAGAGCATCATGGAGAATTTTTTAGTATGTTTCAACTTCAGCTAACACGATACCCTTACGGTGACAAAGAGTAATACCTGTGAGCATGGCCTTGGCTTCGGCCTGAAGAGAGAAACCATGGCCTAATCGGGAGGAGAAGGCCAGGAGGACCGAACCCCGCAAGTCCTGAACAACCCCACCCCCCACGTAGAACTCCCATAGAGCAGGACCCGTCAATATTAAGTTTAAAGCCCCTGGAAGGGGGAGTCCATCGAACCCAGCGACCTCTGTCAATATTATCTCTTGGTCGGACGACATGAGGACTGGAAAACATCCAGCTGAAGGAGGGTGTGTCCCGCCAGTTACTGGGGAGATGAGCTAGATCCACAAGGATATGTTTCGACCTGATGATGATAGCCTTACTCGTAGACCGAATCCCCTCGTGTCTGAGCTTATTTCTGGCTTGCCATATGGACCAACACCCAACATGGAGAATCAATGAACGTGCCATCTTCTCCGGCCCTCTATCTCCCGACCCATGGAACCATCTGTCCAGGAACGGAAGATCCACCAGTCTAGGATCGCAAAGCCCTGTAAAATCCCCGTAAAAACTTCATACTATACTCGCCCATTCACCGGAGAAAAAGAGATGGTCAGTCATTTCCTCTTTGTAGACCATACACTAGGAGCACTGAGAGACAAGCGAGATACCATAATGTTTAATATTTTTGTCCATAGGGATGGCGTGGTGTCTGATCCTCCATACCAGGAAATTATATTTCGAGGGAGCCACCTTGGTCCACGGAATATCATTCCAAACGTCCTGAGCCTCTAAAGTTCCCCCCATGCGACGAAAATCCCGAGTAGAAAAGACTCCCGAGGAGGAAGGAGTGAAAACACAGCGATCAGGAACCTGTGATAAAACGATGAGGTTGAAAAGGGCCCGTTGCTCCTCGTCCAACACTGTGTTAATGAAATCCATGTATATGCTAGCTTCCTTGAAAGTGATGGTGGGAGCAGGACACCCCTGGAAGCCAAGCACTTTCCTAGCCCAGTTGTTGTGCCAGAAGGAAATATCGCCCCTCCCTATAATCCATTGCGAGTGACAGAGAAGTTCAGAAATGAGGTGTAGAAGATTATGCCATATTGAAGAACCCATTCCCACCACCGAGGACTGGTGGCAAAACAGAGTGTGCATTGTTTTTCCCCATAGCGTACTCTGATCCACAACTTCCTAAGCCAACTTAGCCTACATGCAACCGAGGGTGTCATCCAGACTACGCACATTTATACCACCTTCCCTAGCAAGCCTAGCCACTCTTCTCCAAGCGGCCCAATGTCTTTTTTCTTCCGCAAGAGGATCCCAAATGAAACCGGCCAGAAGTTTGTCAATGCTGTTGATGACACCTTTCGGAGGCATAACCGCAGAAAGAGCATGGACTGGAGTAGCCAACAACACACTATTAATGAGAGCAATACATCCACTAAAGGATAAGTACCTATTTTTCCAGTTGTGGATGCGGTCAACGATCCTGTTAGTAAGAAAATCGAAGTCCCAAATCCGAAGTCTACCCGGTGATATAGGAGCCCCAAGATAGTGCATGGGAAAACATCCTCTTTGCGTGGAAAGATTGGCTTGAATATCATAAATCCGACTTGGAGAGCATTTGTTGGAGATGAAAAATAAACTTTTCTCTTTATTTATAAGTTGGCCACTCTGGTGGCAGTACTCCTCCAAAACCCTGTTCAAACCACAAATAGACTTTTTTCCAGCATTAATAAACACAAGAGTATCATCTGTGAACATAAGGTGAGAAATGGTCGTAGCCCTCATACTCCTCTGATAGGCCATAATAGCTCCATTATTTATGCTCCTATGGATAAACTTATTCAAGACCTCCTGGGTGAGGATGAAGATGTTAGGGGACAGTGGGTCCCCTTGTTAGAGGCCTCGAATGGACTTGAAAAAACCATAGGACTTCCCCAGGAACGAGACAGCCATCCACAGAGAGATGAAATATCTAAAAAGAAGATCAATATTCCAGGGAGAAAATCCCATCTTATCCAAAACCTTGTTGATGAAGCCCCACTCCACACGATCATAGGCTTTGTTCATATCTAACTTGATAGCTACATTTGAACCCCGAGTTTTAAAGTTAATATCCCTTATCAGTTCATGAGCAAGGGCAATGACACCTTGGATAAACTGTCCCCTCACAAAACCATGCTGCTCCATGGAAATCCACCACGGGAGATAAATAGACAGTCTAGCATTAATGACACTTGCAAGGATTTTATAAGGGAAATTACACATACTCACCGGTCTATATTGCATGATTGAAGAGGGGCTCCTGTTTTTTGGAATAAGAACCATAGTGGTGGTGCAAGCAACCCGCGACAGATTACCTCCCCCGAAGAAATCCTAGATGGCTGAAATGATATTCGCCTTCACCACCTCCCACGAGCCTCTATAGAAGGAGCCCGGGAAACCATTCGGTCTTGGGGCACTGTCCGGGTGAAGGCTCATCATGGCTATGTAGATCTCCTTTTCATCCGGTATAGAACTTAGCCTCTCATTTTCTTGGTCATATACACAGTTAGGGATGACCTCAAAAAACCCATTGCCTCTTCCTGAGTAACCATTAGGCATACGAACATTGGGACCTGCCAACAGGTCCTTGAAATAGGAGTGATCCAGACCTCCCACAACATCCTTATCATCCGTGCAGGATCTATCTTCCAAAAGAATATTAGGCTTGATAGGTCTCGTTCTCTCTTTGATACATGCATGAAAAAATGCAGTGTTTCTATCACCCTCTCAGAGCCATTTAATTCTTGAAGTTTCCCTAGCCTGACGTTCCTAAGATAGAATCATTTCAGCAAGAGTTTCCTTCCTATTAGATAGTTCCTCAAAGATTTGGTCATCCCACACTTCTTCTAAACTCACTTCGAGACTTTCAACCTCCGACATGGCTCCATAAATCTCACTATCGACCTGAGGGATATCTTTCACCCACAACTTGAGACAAGTCTTGAGACTACTCAGTTTATCATGAATGGAAATCCACGGGCTGCCCTGACCTAGAGTATTCCAAATACCACCAACCAGCTCCTGATAACCCGACTTTCTAACCCACTGCTGGAGAAAACGGAACCTCTCCCGGTGATCCCACCAAGTAGAAATTGAAACCAAAAGGGGGGAGTGGTCAGAGATTCCTCAGACCAGATGGCGCACCTTAGTGGTAGATAACTTAGAGATGGATTCCATGTTGGCCAAACATCTATCCAGACGACTCCACGAGTAGTGAGAGCCCCTTCGGTTGTTGCACCAGGTGAAACAATCACCTGAGTAGCCCAAGTCCATAAGGCCTTTCCCATCCATGAACTGTGTAAACTCTCTACTAGCTGTCCTTTAAAAAGGACCCCATCCTTTCATTTCCTCTGGATTGGAGACAATATTAAAGTCCCCTCCAACAAACCATGGTAGGTTGCTCAAAATAAATCCATTTAAGTCACTCCATAAATTAGCCCTTTGAAGAGGATCACAACTCCCATAAACAAAGGTCATAAAGAAGCTGTTGTCTCCTGTACTCACCTTGGTGGTGATAAATTGGTCCCCAGCTTGCACCATCTTGATAGAAGTGTTCTTGTTCCAAAATATCTAAATGTGACTGTTAGTTGAATCATCGTGCAAGGAGCCGTGCATCTTGATCTTCCATGCAAAATCCCAAATTCTGGCAGGGTTCTGCTTGTGTTCAATAATGGAAACAACCATGGACTTATGTTCTCTTATTGCAGAGGCAATGAAATCAACCTTAATCCGGGCACCGAGGCTGCGGGCGTTCCATATAAAGATTGTAGTCATTGGAAAGAAAGGGCTTTCGCCTTGCCCCCAAAACTAGTAGCCAAATTGAAATGGTAGAATGAGCTCTCCTTGAGAATTATTGCTTGTGATCAAGTACAAAATCCCTCGCGGTTGAACAACATCATACCATCCGAGGATACATGGCCAACAGGGAAGGTTTTGGACATACCTCAAAACTTGGGGCCAAGCAAGGGTGTCTCTTCTAAAGTTGAGGGGATCACCGACTGGGTTACCAACTGCATCTCTTGAAAAATCCCTTGGGGGGGGGGGGGAACTCAGTGAAATCACTATAGATAAGCTGATCCACAACCGAGGTATCCCCTGGGGCATCAGGGATAACAACCACTACTACAAATATGGCTTTTATCAGCGCTAAAAATGACCATTAACAGCACTAGAAAAAGCGCTGATAATGTCGGCGAAGATAAAGGGGGGGCCCCTTTATCAGTGCTCCAAAAAGTGCTGATAAAGACCCCTTTTATCAGCGCTTTTTTTAGCGCTGATAAAAATAAAAAAAAATAAAAAAAAAATAAAAAAAATAAAAAAAATACTGCCAATCTCGTGGTGGGGCTTTTTACAGCGCTTGAGCCCCCCCTTTATCAGTGCTTTCCCGCACATCCAGCGCTCGTCCGCACCGCCTACACCCTTTATCAGCACTAGCCCTTTAAATCACCCTTGCGTGCGCGCCCTTGCCTCCACCCGGATTTGATCTCGAGACCTCCCCCATGCGCACCTAAAGCCTTTTCCACTACCCTATATTGATTTGTTCTCTTATTCATGATATATCTATTTATTTATATATATATTTCGTTATATTTATTCATACAGTAATATATATTTATATTAATATATATAGTTATATTAATATATATATATATATAGTTATATTAATATATATATATTTTTATATTAATATATATATATATAGTTATATTAATATATATATATATAGTTATATTAATATATATATATATAGTTATATTAATATATAGATAGTTATATTAATATATAGTAGTTATATAAATATTCATATATTGGTATTTTAAATAAAATGGATATTAGTTATTATTTAGATAAAGCTAATATATTTTATATGTAAATATGTTTAATTATTTATTTAAAAAATTTAATTTTTAGGTGTTAATATATAAAAAATATGTACATATAGTTATATATTTGATTATAAATAGCAGTGCATTATAAAAAACGATAAAATTTCAAATACATAATATCAATATGAATGTAATAACTTGGAATAAATTCAGTCCCCACCAAAAAAATCCAATAATACCCCCTTAAACGAGGCTGAAAATCCACAAAATGTTAAAAAATCTGGGTACCCCGACTAAAAGCTCAGTTTTGGAGGCCTTCTGGGTCTCTTTTGTCCTTGAAAAACGTTTGATTGAGGTTTTCTCAATCACAACGACGTAGATCTCGTTGTAGACTTCGATTTGATATGTGGTAGAGCTCAAACGGACACCCGGATCAAAAGTTATAGCCGTTTGAAGTTTGAGTTGCGTTTTCAACATATTTTTGATCTTTTTTTAATTTTTTTAATTTTTTTATTCTTAAATTTGTTATTAAATGACTATTACTCCATAATAATTATCAAATTATTAATTAAAAATATTTTTAAAATTTTTTAAGAATCCATTTTCACTACATATCTTATATATTAAGTATATTAAGTGTAAATGTACATTTATACTTATCTAAAATATATTTAAAAATTATATATTATATTTATATCAATATAACTATATAACTATATTTATATATTAATATATTTTTTTAATTTTTTTTGAAGTCGACCCTTTATCAGCGCTGATAAAGGCCCCCCCTTTATCAGCGCTTTTTCGTTAGCGCTGATAAATGCCCCCCTTTTTTCGTTAGCGCTGATAAAGGGGTGGCACTGGCCTTGCCCAGTTTTGTGGTAGTGAACGGGCGATACAGAGGGCGGGGGTGACAGAGTCAAGAGACCCGATGGATAGGGCCTTAACCCATGCAGACACTCCTCCAAGAATACTCTGCAGAAGCTTAGAGACGAGACAAGGAGAAACAAAGATCATACCATCCTGTATGGAAAATCCTCCTTTAGGAGCAAAGGGAATTAAATCCTTGCACGACACCACAACACCCTCATTAACAGAGTCTGAAGACATCTTTGTATCTAGTGGAAGGGAGGAAGGATCCTTCATTGATCCACCAACTGAATCCAAGGATTCCCTCTACAAAACCTCATAAGGGGATTTTATAGGTAGAGTCAACATATTTTCCCTAAAGGACGAGTGCTTAGAAGAATGTTGCCCTTATCCTTGTTGTTGTCTTCGACAAACCTGAAGGGAATTCCCCTGCAACACGCAATGGGAACAAAACTGGGGCAGCACAGGGTAGAGGATCTCCCGATTCCAGCATATTCTATCCTGAACACAGAGCGATATCTTGCTCGACGGGGGGAGAGAAGTGTCCAGTTCCACACATATACGAGCCACCAAGATGTCCTCGCCGCTAGAATTTCTGGCGTCAGAGCACAAAAAGCCTCTGAGAGCATCTCCAATCGCCTTGAGGAACCCTCCATTATGGAAGGGGAGGGGAAGGCATGGGAGATGGATCCATACCACAACCATGGGATTTTCCTTGCCCCTGTGAACATCCCAAGACCAGTGAGAAAAAATGAAACTCCATAAGCCAAAAACACGAGGTGCCCTACACCACACATGTAAGAAATCAGCTTCAGAGGACATAACAAGGCAGAAGGACTTCCTGCGAATAGTTGAGATCTGAACAACAGATATCAGGCCCCAAGAGAGAACAAAGCATTTGAAGGCCGCTAAGGAGGGATTCACAGATCCGAATCGAGCCACAATCGTCCACTTTAATCACACTTTCACCTCAATAAGGGCATATACTGGGAACTCCAGGGAGAGGCCATCGAAATCGCGCGAGATCTTCGGGTTCGGGACGTAGATGTCCGTAAAGCAAGGGCATTGAACATCGTGAGACGATCCGTAAAGAACCTCCTTGAATGAGCCATGCTAGGGGGAGTAGGAGAAGGGCATACCCCTTCACGGGGATCTAGAATGGAGGGCACCTTGGCGGGGGAAGACTCCGGTGGGCAAGCTGAGGGAAGCCCAACAGATCAAAAATTTGAAAAAGGCGATGGTGTGTCGAGCGCATTCTCCAGAGCTGAAGAAGATACCATTTTCAGAATCCTTCTTCCCTCTCGATAAAATTGTTACTTGATTTTATAAATGAACCCTAATAGTCGGCTTCTCTCTCTCGCACCTTCAAGCTTTCGTGAAACCCTTCATCTGTCGCGTCGCCACTTTAGCTGCCCTGCTCATCGTCATTTCTCTGGTCGCCTTGCCCGCCTCTGCCGCTCTACCCTCCTCTTCTCGTCGCCACTGCTCTACCCACCTCTCTCGCCACCGCCTATCTCGCTGGTGCTCTCACCACCGCCACTCTCATCACCATCTCTCCCTGTTGTACTCTCACTACCCTACCATTATTTCACCTTCATGGCTGAACCCAAAGGTAAGAGTTGACCCTTTTTCTTGTGATTTCATTGTGTCTAGGGAATTTGAATAATTTTTTGAGTTTCATTCATCCTATATTTGATTTTACAAACCATCACCATTGATTTGTGATAAGACACCTCATGTGTTTGCCAATGAATTTGAGAACCATGATTGTTTTCATGTTTAACTCCATGTTTTTTATATCAAGTAATAAAATTAAATGTTTTTATGTGTCATTGGAAATGTAAATCAAATTTTATATGATTTTCATTTCAATTCCAATGACTTCTCAATTGTGGAACTTGTTAAAAATATTTTTTTTAATAAATCACGCACACCATGTGTTTGAGAAATTACACGAATGATCTTTATAAATAAATTCTAAGATTTTATAAGGTGTTTTGTTCATCAAAGTGAATTCTCAACAGACAAAATATTTTTACTTTTCATTTTAAGCAATACTTACATCAAGAGCTTGAGTTTTCTCGTAAAAATATTCTTGGAAATGGACGCCTTAAGATAAATAATGTTGATAAGAGTCAAAAGGATGTGAGAGAGGATTATAGGAGGAATACAATTTTTTAGTTTTAGGAATAAAAATTAAGGAATAAGTGTAACATGATGTGGTAGAAGTGATCCCCTTTTCTAAGTGAAGACGAAGACAATTTTTGAAGCACACATTACACACTACGAGAAAACAGTGTTTTAACGGCTGTTTTTAAAACCGCCATGAAAAAACCGCTGCTAATTTTTTTTTAAAATATTTTTAATTTATTTTTTAAAAAATATCTTCTAAAAAAATTTAATTTTTTTAACGGTGTTTTTTTAAAAAACCGTCGTGAAATAGCTGCGATTTTTTGAAAACCGCCGCGAAATTTATGATTTTTTTTTAAAATTTTAAAAAATTATTTATCAATTATTTTTTTTATTATTTACAATTAAATATAGTTTATTATTTATAATTTTATATATTTATAATGTGCCAATTAATTAATATTTATAATTATTAGTTAATACTATTTTTAAACGGAAAACAAATCTTAAATAAGTAGAAGAACATACTTTGGCATCAAATGACCATAACTTCTGATCCGAGAGTCCTTTTCAGCTCCACAACTAGTTAAATCAAAATTTATCAAATGAGAAAAAACCAAGTGAGGTTTAAATCACGTGATAATCAAAGGAAAAAAAATATATTCAAAATTCAACAGTTGAAAATCGAACTCGAACTTCAAACGACCATAACTTTTAATCCAGGTGTCTGTTTGAGCTCTACCACATATCAAATCGAAGCCTGTGATGAGCTGTACACCGCTTAGGTCTGGTACCAACTCTTTGAGTATTATAACCCTTTTTATTCCACCAGAAAATCCTAGAAGGCCTCCGAAACAGAGGTTTTAGTCGCAGACACCGATTTCTTAAAATTCAAACGGTTATAACTTTCGATCCATGTGTCCATTCGGCCTATACCACATATCATATCGAAGCTCATTTCACGATCTTCGATTTGACAGGTTGTGGCACTTGAAAATGAGTATCAGATCATATTTTATGACCATTTCAGTATTTTTAGGGTTTACAGAGGTTCTTAACGCTTTATGATTTATTTAATTAATTGTTTATTTATTTATTTAATTTAATATTAAATAATTAAATAATTAAATAATTAATAATTATTTATTATTTATTTAAATATTATTTATTATTATGTATTTATTCATTCATTCATTCATTTATTTATTAGTTATTATGTACACATTAATTATTAATTTATTTTTAATTTATTTATTAATTAATTATTAATTACTAATTATTTATTATTAGTTTATTATTCATTATTTATTTATTTATTTATTTATTCGTTATTCATTATTCATTCATTAATTATAAAATATAAATTATTAGTTATTAGTTATTATTAATTTTTAATTAATTATTATTTATTTATCTATTTATTTAGTTATGTATTTATTTCTTTATTATTTATTATTTATTATTTATTATTTATTTTTTAATTTTTATTCTTTATTATTTATTATTTATTTTTAATTTACTAAATATTAATTTATTATTAGTTTATTATTCATTTATTAATTATTAATTATTTATTAATTATTTATTATTTATTTATTATTAATTAACTAATTATTTATTATTTATTAAATATTAAATATTTAATATTGCACATTAAATATTAAAATTAAAATATTAATTATTAATTAAGAATTATTAATTTTATAATTATCAATTATTAATTATTAGTTATTATTAATTATTAATTATTAATTAATTATTATTTATTTATCTATTTATTTATGTATTTATTTATTATTGATTATTTATTGATTATTTATTGATTATTTATTAATTGAATATTAATTAAATATTAATTATTTATTAAATATTAAATATTGAATATTTCATATTAAATATTAAAATTAAAATATTAATTATTAATTAATAATTATTCATTTTATAGTTATCAATTATTAATTATTAATTATTAATTAATTATTATTTATCTATTTATTTATTTGTTTATTTATCTATTTATTATTTATTATTTATTATTTATTATTTATTATTATTTATTTATTATTTATTATTTATTATTTATTCATTTATTTTTAATTTACTAAATATTAATTTATTATTAGTTGATTATTAATTTATTATTTATTTATTCATTATTCAATATTTATTAATTATTTATAAATTATTTATAAATTTTTAAATATAAATTATAAATTATAAATTATTAATTCTTAATGATCAATTATCAATTATTAATTATTTTTAATTATCAATTATCAATTATTAATTATTTACTATTTACTATTTATTATTTATTATTTATTATTTATTATTATTTATTTATTTATTTATCTACTATTTATTAATTTATTATTAAAATCTATTTATTTATTATATATTAAATTATTTTTTAATTAATTTATTATTTATACATTACTTATATATATATTATGTTATATATTATATATTATATATTATATATTAAATATTATCTATTATCTATTATATATTATTGATTATGTATTATGTATTATATATTATGTATTATATAATACATAATACATAATATATAATATATAATATATAATATATAATATTTATTATTTATTATTTATTAGATATTAGATATTAGATATTAGATATTAGATATTATGTATTATGTATTATGTATTATATATTATATGTTATATATTATATGTTATATATTATATGTTATATATTATATGTTATATGTTATATATTATATATTATATATGATTAATTATTAATTATTGATTAATAATTATTTAGTTTGTATCTATTTGTTATGTATTACTTGTTTTTTGAATTAATATATATATATATATATATATATGTATATATATATGTATGTATGTATAAGTATATTAAATTCGATTTATTGACCACATGAAGAGCCTACTGGAGTGGTAAAGTCTTTGGAGAATAAGCAAGATGCGTGGCGATGGATGGGCATGTGCGTGGTAATAATAAATAAATAAATTACTAATATAAAAAAATAAAGAAATAAAAAATAAAAAAAATTAAAGAAATTAAAAAAGTTAAAAAAAATTAAAAAAAATTAAAAACGAATTAGCGGCGGTTTAAACCGCCGCTAATTATTTCCTAACACACGATTTAGTGGCGGTTTTCCAAAACCGTCGTAGAACGATTTCATGGCGGTTTAAACCGCCGTTATACGAAAAAAAACCGCCATTAAATACAAATTTTGGCATAGTGACATTTTCAATAATATAATACTACTATCCAAGGGTAAAATGATAAAAAAGGGAAAAAGAGGAGGGTAGGTGAGGTATGGTCTATCCACACCACAAAAATCTATTTAGAAACACGTTTTTAACATTTTTTGTGTCATTTCCTCTTAGTAAATCAGAATTTACCATTTTTTACCTTTACTCAGGTAATTAATTTTCAACCTAAGTAATTAATTTTAATGAAAAAAATTAAAATTGAGCTTTTTACCTAATGTGAACCTACTGATTTAAATTTTTAAAAGCATTTTTTCAAATAAAAATTTTAATGATGTGAAACATTAATTTTAAAATAATCGCACATAACGCGGAAAAGTGTGTAGCTTTAATAACAAACCAAAATATAATTTTACCTTTAAAATACTTAATTAAAAGAAAAGGTCAAAATAGTTTTTATTATAATTAAAATAATACTTTTGTTTTATAAGGTTAAACATAAGTTTTATAAATTTTAAACAATATATTTAAAATGTAAAACTTTATTCATTAAATAAATATTTGATCAATTTAAAAAAAATCCAATTCTTTATTATATACTGATAATGTATTGAAAGTCATCGTTTGAAAAAAAACTATATTTTTCACTATTCATCTAAAAATTTATTATTTTATAAAAAGTCCCCAAAATCATATTAATATAATTTTGATATGTGGAATTAAAAAAATAAGTTAATTATATAAAAATAAAGTTTCTAATTGGGATAGAAATTAATTTTAATAAAAAAATCATGAGTGGAAAATAATAATATTTTAAATAAATGAATATTATATTAATATATCTTTATTACATCATTTTCATAGGGTGGTTACTTCTATTTCAAGCAATAATTGAAATTCCAAGCATTGATAAAATATTTCAAGATTTCTTTAAAATAAAATGCGAGGTTTAAAGAATGCTTTTGGTTTTAAAATCAGTGGTAATCACTGACTTGATGCTTTAAAAATTATTCTTATGATAATTGGATTCCAAACCAAGAGTTTAGGTGATTTGAATGTGTTAAAAATGTAAGAAAATATCGTTTTATTTTTAAAGTGGCGAGTTAACCCTTGTGATCTATATTTAAACCCATTTTTTTTAGCCATGGTTAATTTTTATATCAACATTTTGAGGTCTTTAAAGCTGTTAAGATTTCCAAATGAGATGGATTATTTCAAAAGGGCGTGTTTTCCCATGTGGATTGGATTTTGAAACTTATTGCGTCTTTGAATGTTTTTCAATGGCTTTTTAAAGGGTATGTGAATTCCCATTTGAGTTTCAAAGGTGTTTTGATAAAATTGGTCCTAAGAGTAGATTGTGATTACTTTTATAAATGATAAAATGTCTGGCATTCCAAATATGTTTTGAAAAGAGAAGGCCCATTTGAAATTTTATGAAAAACAAATTTTCATATAAGGTGTGACACCCTCTTAATCCCCTTAGATTCTTGTATGATCATTGTATCTTGTGATTCCATGTGGGGATTTTTATTATTGATGAATTGTATATGTTGTTTAGGTTTGATGTATATGGGGATACATCTTATAAGGTCGGGAGGTGAGGCCTGAGATATTTTAAATGCTTTGCATGTGATGCATGTAGTTTGTTGAATATTGTCACCTCAATTTGACTCATAAGGGGAGTCTTAGGTAGATACTATGTGATATTTGTGTGGGAAAACCCTAGTGTGATAGTGGGATGACTGGGGAAGCATTTCCTGGCTACCCCGAGATGGTTAGACTCAAAGGAATATGTGGCCCTTATGCTATTAAACTCCTTTTATATAATCCCATGGGTGAAGGCATCTCGGGGAAATTATCTTTATTGATCCTATGGATGAATGTGTTCTAGGAATAACACCATCCTTGTTGTTTTTCCCATGTTGTGCAACTTGGCATAGTGGTGCTTGACCGTGTGCTTTATTCCTTCTTTGTATGGGTTTCTTTTCAGATTTTTTGAAAAGGAATTGTGAAAGTTTTTTAAAGAAGGGATACATGAAGACATGATTTTGAAGTGTTTTCAAACTATTTTAATAATGATTTTGAAAAGCATTCTCAAATGATAAAAGCTATAATGGTTTGTATTGAACAAGGAAAAATGTTTATTTTTCTAATGTATTTCAAACTAGATTTTTCAGGATGTAATACAAAAGTGATCTCTTAGATTTGGTAGGTTGTGGTGACCTGCCTGACTTCTAGATCACACCTATATTTTATAGGTTTAGGTTTTTCTGGATTGTTTCGCTTCCTTGGATCTTCTGAGAGGGATATATGTTTAGATGGTGACCCTAGTTGAACATATTTTGTGTATTTATTTTATTAAATATTAATATTACCAAATCAAATATGATGGATATGAATAAACAATGGATGAATGCCAATCATATGATAAAAGAGTATGAATATGGAGTGAAAGATTTCATCAAGTTTTCAAAATATCATGCATATGACTTGAATTTACATTGTTTTTATTCAATACTAATTAGTCCAGAGGAGTTGTAAGAACACTTGATCTATCATGGAATAGATCGAAGTTATAAATATTGGAATAAACATGGGAAAAAAGTGAATGTAGCTAGTGGCTGGGATAACACTGCATTTTATGGATCATATGATATGATTACAAGTGTGGACAATGAATAAGGCCATATCGAGGATGTGATCACATATGTGAATGATGATAAATATCGTATTGAGGAAATTACAAGGACAATTGAAGATGAACTTTGTGACTATCCAAAATTCTTTGAGAAGTTAAAGAGTCATACAAAGACTCCATTGTATGTGGGTTGCACTAAATATACAGCATTTCCAGCCATACTAAAGCTGTATAATTTGAAATCAGACAACAAAGAGTGATGCCAGTTTTACGGAACTACTTGCTATCTTGAATGACATGATCTCATAAGATAATGAGCTTCCTAGCCAAATATACGACACCAAATGAATGCTACGTTTGATGGGAATGATCTTTGAAATAATACACGCCTACCCGAATGATTGTATATTGTTTCTCAAGGACCACAAATCACTTATAAAATGCCCAAAGTACGGTGCTTCTCAATACAAGAAAGATGAATCAAGTCCTACGAAAGTTGTATAGTACTTTCTAATCATTTCAAGGTTTATGAACTTATATAGAAGTAAGGAGATTGCAAGGCAATTTATGTGGCACACAAATACAAGAAATAAATATGAGAAACTACATCACCCAACAGACTCTCCTCAATGGAAGAAAATTCACTACTGAAAAATGACCCTATACCCATGGTTTTGGAAAAAACCGTGGGTACAGGTCACCCAAATACCCACAGTTCTTAAAAAACTGTGGGTATAGGGATTGGATGGGAACCTATACCCACGGTGTTGGAAAACTATGGGTATGGGTTTTTTTTCAAGACCTATACCCACAGTTTTTCAAAACTGTGGGTATATTTTTCCCGTATTAAGGAGGGAAAAAAAATTCCGCGGGATAAAAAAAAATTATATGTGAACACCTATTGCCACAGTTTTCCACATATATCCACTATTTAGATATATATATATATAATTAAATATATATTTATATACCTATAAGTCAATGTAGTGTAGTGGTTAGGCGTGAGAATTGTATATAGGCGGTCTAGGGATTGAAACCCATGGCTAGCGATTTTTTAAAACCTATACCCACAGTTTTGAAACCGTGGGTATAAAATTTTCAAACTATAGGTATATCTTAGAGCTATACTAATGGATAAACTGGACATGGTTCCCAAAACCATGAGTATAGCCTATAACCATGGTTTTGGGGGTTATACCCATGGTTTAAAACTATGGGTATAAGTTTCTTTTCCAGTAGTGATTGATCACGAGTATCATGAATTTTTAAATGAGCTAAGAAACCTCCATCTTACGTTATCTTTAGATGGAGCTAATACTTTTGTTTTTCAAAGAAACACTTATAGGACATGGTCGGTTATGTTGTTAAATTATAACTTGCCACCATGGTTATGCATGAAATGAAAATACATCATGTTATCTATGCTTATATCTGGACCAAAACAACTGGGTAATGATATTGATGTTTATTTGGATCCATTGATCGAGGATTTGAAATTATTGTGGGATTTCAGTGTTACATTGTATGATGCTTATAGAAATGAAGATTTCACATTGTGAGCCATTTTTTACAGGATGATAAATGAATTTCACACTTATGAAAATTTGTAAGGATATAACATTAAAGGAACTCAATGGTGTCCTATTTGAGAACAAGGTACACAATCAATTATTTTGAAACGTTCATTGAAGACTGTGTTTCTAAAATATCATAAATTTCTATCCCGATGACATAAGTACCGATCTTAGAATACATCATTCGATGGATGTTTAAAAGAATGTATAACACCATATCTACTAACATGTGATCAACTGTTTGAGAAAGTAAAATATGTGGACATTGATTTTGGTAAACTATTTTTGAAAAACCTTATGAAAACTAATTGAAAAAAGAGATAAGTTTTTTTTGAATTATCATACTAGATTTTTCTATACGTTAGATATTTTCTTGATGTTATTCATGTTGAAAAAAAATGTATGTGATAGTTTCATATACACGTTACTAAATGCACCCAGCAAAAAAATGATGGAATTAAGGCTAGGTTGGACATGGTTAACATGAGAATACAAGAAGAGTTGACACCAGTGAAGGGTGAAAAATGAACTTTTCTTCCTCCAATTGCGTACACTCTTTCTAGGTAGGAGAGATATATGTTTTGCAACTTCTTGAATGATGTAAAGGTTCCGAAAGGGTATTCATCGAATATCAATAATATCGTGTTAATGACCAATTTAAAGTTAAAGGTTCGGAAATCACATGACTAACATGCTTTTATGCAATATCTAATTTCTATAGCTTTACATTACATTTTTACAAGAATGTATGTCATACATTAACTAAGCTCGATTTCTTCTTCAAAGCTATATGCAACAAAGTTATAGACCTAATGAAATTACTGACTATAGAAAGAGAAATTTTCATCATATTATGTGAATCAGAAATATTCTTCCTGTTAACATTCTTTGATGTGATGGTTCACTTTATGGTTCATTTTATGAGAATGATTCGACTATGTGGTTCTGTACACTATAGATGGATGTACCCCATTGAATGGTATATGAATATTTTTAAAGGGTATGTCAAAAATCGAAGTCATCCATAGAGTTTTATTGTGGAGTGATATATTATCAAGGAAACAATTGAATTCTGTACCAAATACCTGTCTGGTTTGGGAAGCATTGGTCTTCCAAAATCTCATCACACTGGGCAACTTACAGGTGAATGAATTTCTAAAAGAGATGCTATCACAATCAATATTAAAGATCGGGAGCAGACCCACCTTTACGTTTTGCACAATAGTTTAGAGGTTTCCCCATATATTGAAACCCACAAAGAAGTTCTTAGGTATTTGAATTCATCTAGGGATGAAATATGGATATCAAATACACATAATCAACATTTTATAGGATGGTTTCAAGACCATATTTTTAAGAAGTCAGATAAAAATCCAAAATCAATTTTATAACTAATTCCATGGCTATCCAGAGGAACAAGTGTGTATGTATTATCTTAAAATGGTTATGTAATTAATGGTTATATGTTCTATATAAATGAACATGATGAAGACAATACCATGAAAAATAGTGGAGTTACACTTTTAACTAAAGTGATGCATGTTTCTAGTACTATGGAAATAAATCTAATTTATTCAAATATGTCACACTTTGACGTCATCAAACAAATATGGGATTTGGATTATACAACATTCCAAGCATAGATTTTTCAATGAAAGTGGGTTGATAATAGGAGTTCTATTAAAATGGATGAATTGAGATTAATAAAAGTGAATTTTAGTAAAGAAGGTTACAAAGACAAACCGTTTATATTGAAATCATAGGAAGTACAAGTATTTTATGTTCTAGATCCCGTAAACTGAAAGTGGTTAATTATTTAGTAATCGACCAAAACCACTGAAGGGTTAGATGAAAATTCAACTGAGGATGACCCTTTTATTGGGACATCACAATAATTTCATAGAGGTCCCAATGTAGACAAGGTCTTGTATGTCATAGGAGACCACAATGAAGAGATTTGGATACTCGATGGAGGGGTTAAATCCCTTTATCCTGAAAAAAGCGTTCAATAATCAGGTTATATTTTTTGTAATATATGTTGCGTTACCTCGTGTTATTATCTATTTGCTACTACATTTATGTAATCTAAATTAAATTTTAAACCACTTCTATAGATAATGAAATCTACACGTGATGTTGCTCATAATACCTAGGAACAATAGGTCTCTCAAGCTACTGCTGCTACTCCTAGTGAAGAGGAATGATGACCTTCTGCACATGCTGATGCTACCGCTCTAGAGAAATAATAGGTTTCTCAACCTATTGCTGCTCTTAGTGTAAAGGTACAACAACCTTCTGCACATGCTGATGCTACTAATGCATGGAAACAACATATTGACAATGTTGAATACGAGGAAATGGTAGGCGATGAAGGTCCAATGATGCAGAAAGAACATGAGCATTGTAGTTTGACGGTGTTAGAAAAAATAATTAAGGCAAAAAGAAAAGACATCAAATTCAAGGTCAGATGGAATGTGTAGTGACAACATGTTAACCCCAACAAATCCATGTTCAATAGTTACATTGGACTCATCACTCGAAAATGCTTGCTGATTGATGTAGATTCATGGCACCATGTTATGGGAATTCTTAAGACATTAATGTGGGAAGAGATTACAGTAACATTATGATATAAATTCTTTATTTTACTAAAAAATAAAATAATGAAACATTGATTTACTCTTAATCATCCCTTGTGGAGTGCATTTATAATAGATTACTCCCATAAGAAATATGTATTAATGCTTGTTGGAAGGATTCACAGAGGCTTTCACACAAATCTAACGAGACATCATCTTAAAGATGCCAAAGGGAAAATAAAACCACACCCACTACTTATGTATGCACACCTGATAACCCAAGAAGCATGGGGTGCATTTACTAGCCATCATGGAGAGCTTTCTTTTTTAGGTACATTATGGATGGTAATACATTGTTTGAAAATATGTGTATTCATCACTTTGATTGAGAATTTTTTATTTATGAAACAAAAACTGAGTGCTAAAAATAAGGAACTGACAACAAAACCAACATACCCCTACCGTAAAGCATGGATGGGGTATGCTTCTTTTGAAAAAAATTGGTACATATTTTAAATCCACTGTAATAATTTTATGTGACATGAAATAACAACATAATTATGTTCCTCTATTTATATGTATATTGATGAATCTAAATCCAAATCCACTTCCATCCCACATAATGTGATATAGAAGGAGGCACATGTAAATAAAGATGGGATACTAATAGATGAGAACACATAAAAAGTATGGAAAATATGTGTAAGTATGACATAATAATTTTTTTTCTTTAAATCACTATTACATAATAGTGATTACTTATTTTATTATATTTTATATCCGAAATAGTCACAAGAATCATCAACACCTATGTTGAATGAACACCTACTATCAGTGGCCTTGAAGCAGCCAAAACAGTATGACTGAGTGAGAGGTGCAGGTTTTGGGGTGACACCCCAAACATATTTTGAGAAAAAAACAACAACAACAGGAGGATAAAGGTAAAAAAGTGAAAGAGATGAAAGAAAGAATAGTTGACCTTGAAGAAAAATTTATTTGGAAGTTTGAGTGGCTAGAAAATTTTATGGAGGGGAAATAAAGAGAAGAACCAACTCAAGAACAACCATTGCGTGAAGATCCCCCACCCCCACAAGCTTTGAGGTGAGATATTCTCATCAAAGAGTTATCTTAGTCGAGGTAATCAATATTCTAATAACTATTTATGTGAAATGTGAATCTGATAGACACTGATACCTTTCATGTACTGATAATTTGTAGGGTGGAAATGACTGTGATTTATATATATCAACACCCATCCATCGCCTTGTAGCGAGGAATACAATGTTCAATATCCAAGATGACATGCTACACAATAAACCCCTTGTAGTAGGTCATATGAGAGTTGTGATTAGCATAGCTCATGAGTCGAGTGCCAATCTATATGTTCCACTTGATGAATAATATATTCATAAGGTCAGCCAAGATGTTGGAACATTCACCGCATGGCTTCCAAATCTTGTAAAAACACATGTCGATAAGAAGGTATTCATTTCTAATTTATTTTTCATGATAAACCTTTAATAATTAATGAAAAAAGGTATGAACCAATGAATTTTATTACAGATAGATAAAGAGAAGGGGTAAAATTAAAGTTCGACTCAAAACCATCTAAAAAATCAACCAAATGATCAAAAATATCTACCAAAAGAGCATTTACCCTACCCATTGAATATCCATATTTACAAATATTGAAGGTTTATGCAGATACAAAGTTTCAAAGTGTTAGTAGTAATGTAGTTGATTTTGAAGAAAAAATATACCGAGAGGAAGGTAATGACTACATTAGTTTTGAGAATGTAAATAAAATCTTCAACTATTAATGGTTAGGATCCTCAGATGTAAATTTATACACGAGGTATGTTTTTATGATTTAATTTTCCAAAACCTGATATACTATGTTAATTATGATTAAATACATTTTATATTTTTTGTAGGCGTATATATCAATACCAATTGAAGGGGTTTACCCATGTTTTTTTGGACTTATTAGTCCTCACACCACCTCTACAGAACAAACAAAAATAGAATCTAAAAAATTGGATGAAATAGTGGAAAACCTAGCCAAATAGTTTGAAAGAAAACTTGGGGATGCCATACTGTTTTTAATACCAATGATTCAGGGGTAAAATGCTACAATTTAATCATATCAAATATATTTTCATTTCTTTTATTACTTATTCTTTTTTGTGTTTTTAGGAAACATTGGATGCTCATTGCGGTCAATTTGGATACTCCAAAGATTTATTTCATGGATTAATTGCATAGAGTACCAATAAACTAAATACACATGATGGTGTTTGTCAATTTTTAATATACCACATCCAATGTTTTAGAACTAAAATTCATGTTATATAATTTATATTATGTTTTAATGAGGATTTTGTTATTATAGGGTAGTGTGTAAACATCGTCTAAATCATCTCATGAGGACAAACATTACGCACAAGTACCTTGACAAGTTCTACAACTGGATAAGTATCAGGGTATGCATAATAATATTTCACTATCCAAACACATATCAAAACAAATTACTTATTTCCCTCAATGTTTTTGCAGTGTTTGAAATAAACAAATGGAAAAGATTGTGGTTATTATGTTTGTAAATTTATGATAGAGATCATATTCCATCAAAAAACACACATCCGCTAAGAGGTATTTTCAAAGTTAATTAATATTTAATTTAAAATATTTATTAATCCTTTATGTATTTATATTTTTCCAGTACTACTATGACTATTGAAAAAAATCATATTCATAAGACGATATACATTTTCTTAGAAATGAATGGGCATCACACCTAATTGTAGAATGTACACAAATAACATGAAGATGTGACTTACATAGAAGTAATGAATTAAATCATGTTTATGTTTAATTTATTTCTTTTTAGTATTACTCACATAGGATTTTTTTTCTTATACAGGTTTATTCCTTCCATATTTATGAGTTAAGAATGTATACAACCATCATGAAAAAGTGAATTCTTACTACTTATTTAATTAATTTTGTAATCATTTTATCTACTATTTATAAGTTATTTTCCCTATAATATTTATATAATAATTATTTAGTTATTTTCATAGATTTTTTTGCAAGTCATATTCTACCAATGTTACCATTATTTCAATTTCTTTTCTTTGTTGAACTTCCAATGCTACATATTGATTCGATGTTCTTAGCTGAAAAAACTTTCTCGAATCAATATGAAATTTTAGTAGTTCAACAAATAAAGACAATGTTAATCATGATAACATTGGAAGTTAGGATTTTTTTGAGGCTTTGGGATGTGTAGTAATCAATGACACCTCAATATGACACATGGTGCAACCAGTATGACTCCAAGTGTATCTTTTTATTTAAAATTGGCATCAATTTTAGTAAAATAGAAAACTAACATACTCAAAATCGAACAATCACATTCACATTGTTTTGATACTTTAGGATACTGCTACATAAGTTATTTATGATGTGTAGGAATCAACCTCACCTCAATCCAACACACAGTGTGACTAGTATGACTCAAAGTGTCTGTTATCATTTTAAAATCGACATTTTACTTCAAAATGTTTCACTCACTAAAAACTGAGAAAATGTTCTCAAATTTTCTTGATAATTTAGGAAATATATTCATAAATTATTTTTTTATGCGTAGTAATCAGTCTCATGTCAAACCGATACATGATGTGACTGATATGAGTTTAAGTATGTGTTTCCAGTTTAAAATGAAATTTTAGTAAAAAAGACAAGTGATGTACTGAAAACTAAGAAAATGTATTTTAATTGTATTGATACTTTAGAAAAATGATCCATGAGTCATTTGGGATGTGTAGGAATTATTCTCACCTCAATCCGATGCATGGTGTGATCGGTATGACTCCAAGTGCGTCTTTTTATTTAAAATTGACATCAATTTTAGTAAAAAAGAACGAGTGACGTACTGACAAATGAGAAAACGCATTCTTATTGTTTTGATACTTTATTAAAAAAATCCATGAGTCATTTGGAACATTTAGAAATCAACCTCACCTCAATCCAAGGCACAGTGTGACCGGTATGACTTCAAGTGTATCTTTTTATTTAAAATTTACATCAATTTTAGTAAAAAGGACAACTAACCTACTCAAAACTAATAAAACACATTCTTATTGTTTTGATACTTTATAAAAATGATCTATTATTCATTTCAGATGCGTAGGAATAATTTGCACCTCAATCTGACACATCGTGTGACCGGTATGACTCCAAGTGCGCCTTTTTATTTAAAATTAACATCATTTTTAGTAAAAAGGTACAAGTGATGTACTAAAAACTGAAAAAATGAATTTGTACTATTTTATAATTTATAGAAATTATCCATGAGTAATTTGAGACATGTAGGAATCATCTGAACCTCAATCCTAGGCACGGTGTGACCGGTATGACTCCAAGTGAGTCTTTTTTATTTAAAATTTACATCGATTTTAGTAAAAAGAACAAATAACCTACTCAGAACTTAGAAAACACATTTGTATTATTTTTATAATTTAGTAAAATAATCCATGATTCATTTGAGATATGTAAGAATAATCCTCACCACAATCTGACTCATTGTGTGACCAGTATGACTCGAAGTGCATCTTTGTCACGACCCGTCCCCTGGGGCCCGTGCCGTGACTACACCAAGCCCACCTTCCATAGGCTAGGGGCTGCTGACTATCACCAAAGGTGTAATTTCCCTAAAACTGGGAAGGCATTGCCTTTATAACTTGTAACACACACACAAGAAAGCACAAAGCTGGACGAAACACCAAGTAAACTATATAACAAAAGAGTGTTCAAAGTAAAAGGGGTCAGAATACAAGCCCAATTGGAAAGTACAAGTACAACTGAAATTCAATACAACTGAACAAAAAAGAAAAGAAAACTGCTGGATCGTCCTCCGAGGTTCCTACCTGAAGGGTAAGTACAGATTGTCTCCTTAGCACTCCACATCTGTCCATATCCTCTGGGTATCGACATGCCATATGGTCCACCTCCAGGTGCCGTCCAGTCCTGGTACTCTCAGTCTCCGTCAGCATTGTCCTTCGTCTGCATCCAACACAACGAAGTGCGGGCATAACCCGTGCATGGGTGAGTATAACGATACTCATTAGGGACCCCGAGACCCTCAAGGTCTCACAAAATCCAACAAGGATAAACCACAAAGTATGAAATTAACAGATAACCATTACTTAGGTATATGACCATACATATACCTAAGTTATCAAGTGATCCATATCAATCATGAGGAAAACACAGAAAAACTGACTCAGCTCAACCAAGATTTTATTCTAGGGGTAGTATCAAGTAACATCTCCAGTCACATTATCGAAACCTCGACTGTTGGAGAACTCCTCCCCAATCGAGTACATTGGGCCTACCGTGACACCAAGCACGCATCCCACTAACCTTGGACTGCTGAGGTACTCCTCCTATCGAGTACCGTGAGTTTTCCGCGTCACACATAGGTGCTCCCCACCGTGGGTCTGCCGCGTCACCAAGTGCGCTCCCCCTTGTAGCCTGCTGAGGTACTCCTCATATCGAGTACCGTGGGTCTGCCACGTCACCAAGCGCGCTCCTCCACCGTGGGTCTCCCATGACACCAAGGCTCTTCCCACTAGGCTAGTAGAGTCACTCCGAGTCAAACGGTTAACATTCATCAGGTCTCAGCCAACTACTAGGTCTCTGCACTACGCTCGATCGTCTCCGGTAGGATTCACTCCACAAGATACTGTTTGATACTCCATCTATCACAAATTCCCATGAATAAGTATCTCAAAGGTCTGCCACGTCATAGGGGTCTCAACGCAACAAACGGCGCGTCAATCAGACGCTCGGTCTGTGAGTTATTAGTCTTTTAGTCCCGAGGGCCTGGTTGGATTCATGCACAATCCAACCTGACCACATCTCAACTATACCCCAAACTCCAGTGGGGTATACTCAAAGGGACTGTCATGCTCTAAGATTACTATCGCCACTGACGGTTCGTCAAACGGACGTCCGGTGCCAAAGATGTGACCAAAAGAAAGTAAAGGGTCATAGTGGGCCTAGGTTCGGTCCGACCCGACCCGACCCGGCCCGACCTAGTCAAGGCCGACCCGGTTCAAATCATCCAAGCATGACCCCTTGGGTCTGGCCCAGTTCGTTGGGTGGGCCGGCCTGTTGGGTTCAGCCCGGCCGACCGCGATGGGCCACAGAGGGCTGAGAGGGCGCATACCGGTCATGAGGGAATGGACCAGCCGCAGGTCGGCGCGAGGGCAGTTAGGCTTGGAGGGCGTCGCATGGGCGGCTCGTCCTGTAGATCGCCACGAGGGCAGCTCGGCTGGGGGCTCGGAAGGCTGGCAGGCTGGCGGTGCCGGGGCGGCTCAGAAGGCCGGTGGGCTGGCGCGGCCGGGGCGGCTTGGGAGGCCAGCGGGTGGTGCGGCCGACCGGCGATGTGGTCGGTGGGTGGTGCGATCGACGAGTGGCGTGGTTCATCCCGGGGTTGCGGAGTTGGCGGGTGGTGTGATTCGGCTTGGGGCAGCAGAGCCGGTTCAGCCAGGGCGCAGGAGCGTCACGGGGACAGCGCGACTCACGGAGGCTGCGGGTGGTGCGGCCGTTGCCTTCGTCGCCTTTGATGCTGTTTCCACCTTCCTCCATTTTGAAGAACACCACAAAGAAGAACGGTGGAGGGTCAGACCATTTTTGTTTGGCCCACAACCTCCACTTTTAGAGTGGTAGCAAGTGGTTCATCAAGAACATAAACAAAGAACGAGCATGGAAGATATTTTAAAACATCAATTCCCATAATCCCTCAACAATTTATTCCCAACCCGCAAGGAAAACATCCATGGATCAACTTGATAATAAATTGATTCGCGTTCTTTGTTTTTAGAAGGAAAGAATCAAGGGAATAAAATCATACTATATTAAAAACCCTACCTTGTTTGATATTGGTTGATGTTGGCGTGAGAAGGTAGATGTTGATTTGTTGTAGACGAACATGTCCTACATCGAAGGAAGTTCCGAGGAAGAAGGTTGAAGTCATCGACGTTCTTCGTGGAGGAAGCGTTTTTCGTTGGGAGCTTTCTCCCAAGTTCCTTCTCTCCCTAATTCTACCCAAGTGAATTCATAGCCAAAATAATAGATTGAAATATCTATTTAGTCGTTGGCATAATATTCAAAAAGGTTTAAATAATTAATTGATGTGTTGCCTCAATTAATTAATGGGGAGGATTTTGCACAATTAATAAGGTGTGTTGGCACAATTAAATTTGTGGAGGTGTTGAAGAGGCTCCCCCCACATTTATTAAGGGGGGAGGGGTTGAGAGGTTTTCTTCTCCTCCCATTAATAGGGGGGTCGGGTGGTCCCCACCATAATAAATCAAGAATATGAGGTTTAGTTCTAGTAGACCCCACCCCTGAACATCCACATAGCGGGTGGTTACAAAACAATAAAATAAAATATGAGCTTATTTTATTTTATTAAATCCACAAAAAAACCCAAAAACTATCTTTCACTCTCGACCATTTTCTGTCGAGGTGAAAGTCTTCTTAAGTAAAAACCGGTGCTACGAGCTCAACGATGCCCTCATATTTCAATTCTAAGCACCAGTTCAAAAGTTAGAAAAACCCTCTCACATGTTTACTGAATGTACCCAAAATGAAGTTCAGAAAATCATTCCGGGAACTCCAGGCCTCGGAATCATGCACCGCCAATTTTCGCAAACTCGTAAAATTACCATATATTTTAAAAAAAAATTACATGGAAATTCCAGGTCTTTACATTCTCCCCACCTCAGGATTTACATCCCTTGTAAGCTACAACTCAAACTAAGGAAACATGTGGGGGTACTGATCATTCATCTGAGCCTCCCGCTCCCATGTGCTCTCCTGGAGGTTCCCGTGCTTCCAGCGAACGCGCACCAAAGGTATCGACCATCCATGAAGGACCCAATCCTGTCGATCCTCAATCTCCACTGGAACCTCCGTAAAAGTACCCCCATCATCAACGTCTAGCTCACTATGGTCAATGATGTGATAAGGGTCATGCACGTATCTCCTCAACTGAGATACGTGGAAGATGTCATGCACTCGGTGCAACTGAGGTGGAAGAGCTAAGCGGTATTCCACCTATCCAACTCTACTGAGGACCTAAAAAGGTCCGATTAACCTTAGAGATAACTTTCTTCCTTGACCAAATCTTTGCAAGCCTCGTCGAGGTGAGACACGTAGAAAGATGTGGTCGCCATCCTCGAACTCTAGAGGTCTCCGTCTCCTATCAGCATATGACTTCTGCCTGCTTTGTGCAGTCTTCATCTACTCTTAGATGACCTGCACCTTCTCTGTGGTAGCCCATACCATCTCTGGTCCCACGAGTGCTGACTCCCCTGGGTCTGTCCAACACAAAGGTGATCTGCAAGGTCACCCGTACAACGCCTCAAAAGGTGTCATCCCTATAGTGTAGTGATAACTGTTTTTGTATGAAAACTCCACCAAAGATAAGTGATCCTCCCAGCTGCGACCAAAGTCAAGGACACAAGCACGTAACATGTCCTTGAGGGTCTGAATGGTTCGCTCAGTCTGGCCATCCATCTGAGGATGGAAGACGGTGCTTAAATGAAGCTATGTCCCAAAAGCCTCCTGCAACCCCTTCCATAGCCGGGAAGTAAAACGTGCGTCACGATCAAAGACAATCGTCGAAGGTACTCCATGTAGATGCACAATCTCCTGCACATAGAGGCGTACCATGATCTCCACTGAACCCTGCTCTCTGATCAGTAGGAAGTGGGCCGACTTGGTGAGTCAGTCGACGATCACCCAAATAGATTCATGTCCCCTAGATGTACATGAAAATCCTGTCACAAATTCCATGGATATCCCATCCCACTTCCACTCTGGGACCTCTAAAGGCTGAACCAAGCTTGCTGGTACCTGATGCTCCGCCTTCATTTGCTGACAAGTGAGGCACTGAGAAACAAACTCTGCAACTGTTTTCTTCATTCCCATCCACCAGTGCTGTCGTCAGAGATCTTGGTACATCTTTGCCACTACTGGATATACTGCTAGAGGGGATGTGTGGAACTCCCTCAACACTTCCTCCTGAAGTGAAACTGGTACCATGGTATGTCCTCTGAATAGGATGATGTGCTCCGCACCTTCAGAAAAACCACTGGGTGCCTGTCCTATGGATATCTGAGCACGTCATGTCTCGAAGTCAGTTTCCCCACGCTACGCCTCCCTGAATCACTGAAGAAGTAGGGGAGTGACTGTAAGAGACTAAAGAAAAGATACTCCATCCCGATCCACAAAGGATATCTTCAAATCATCCAGCTGCTCCATCGCCTCGCCTAGTAGCTGTATACCAGATCTCTTGCTGATTGCATCTGCAACAACGTTCCCCTTCCCAGGAGTATAGACTATCTCGAAGACATAATCCTAGAGGAACTCAAGCCAACGTCACTGTCTCAAGTTCAGGTCCTTCTGGGAGAAGATATACCTGAGAATCTTGTGATCAGAGTACACTGTAAAACGTTCGCCCATCAGATAGTACCGCCACATCTTCAAGGAAAAGACCACTACTGCTAAATCCAGGTCATGGGTTGCGTAGTTCTTCTCATGCTGTCTCAACTGTCGAGAACCATAAGCGACCACTGCTCGCTCTGGCATCAGGACACATCCGAGTCTGGTCCCTGATGCGTCACAGTAGACTACGTACCCTACACCTTCCTCTGGAAGCCTCAAGATGGGGGCACTAGTCAGCCTATTCCTCAGATCCTAAAATCTCTACTGGAATCTCTTCGACCACACAAAGGGTTTACCCTTCTTCGTCAAGGCTGATAGTGGTGCTGCAATTTTTGAGAAATCTGGCACAAATCTCTTGTAGTATCTAGCCAAACCCAGGAAACTCCGTACTTCCATCACACTCCTGGGTGACTCCCAAGCAAGTACCGCCTCAATCTTTGCTGGATCCACTGCAACTCCAACCTTCGAGATGACATGTCCCAGAAAGTGAACCTCTCGGATCCAGAACTGGCACTTCGAGAGCTTACCATTAAGCTGTTGCTCTTGAAGTGTGTCCAATACTACCCACAAATGATAGGCATTCTCCTCCTCAGTAGTCGATTAGATCAGAATGTCGTCGATGAAGACCACTACAAAGCGATCTAGGTATGGCTGAAAGACCATGTTCATGAGTCCCATGAACACTACTGGAGTGTTGGTCACGCCGAATGACATAACCAAGAACTCATAGTGGTTGTAACAACATCTAAAGGCCGTCTTCTGCACATCCTCATCTCGAAATCTGAGCTGGTGATAGCTTGATATGAGGTCTATCTTTGAGAACCACTATGCTATCTTCATCTGATCAAAGAGGTCGTCAATCCTCGGGAGTGGGTACTTGTTCTTCACGGTCACCTGGTTCAGGTGCCGATAGTCAACACAAAGCCTCAAGTTCCCATCCGCCTTCTTAGTGAACAGAATCGGGGCTGCCCAGGGAGAAACACTAGGCTGAATGAATCCCTTCCACTGCAAGTCCTCCAGCTATATCTGCAGCTCACAAAACTCTACAGGAGCCATCCGATACGCTGGTGTAGATATTGGTGCTGTCCTGGGGTACAAGTCAATGTAAAGTCCACCTCTCTGTGAGGAGGTAGACCTGGGACATCATCAGGGAAAACATTCATGTATTGGTCTACCACTATAGGATAACTCAGACTCTCCACATCAACAGATCTGAGGGTAAGGCTAGCCAACTAATGAGTGATCGATTGCAATATCCTCTGAGAAAGTTCATCCTGTGCTGCAAAGACTCCCTTCTCGCCGATGAAGGTAAACCTAGTCCCATATGTGCAGACACACCACACTTTGCACCTAATACAGTCAATCTGAGCATGGAATATAGATAACCAGTCCATACCCAAGATGACATTGTAAGGCCTCGACGCCACTACTAGGAGATCCCATCCGAAGCTCTCGCCTCCTAGAGTAAGCTCGCACTGCCGACACCAGTGCGTAATCATCGAATCTGCCCCTGTAGGAGTCTCTAGCCATAAGGATCGAGCCAACAGCTCCGTAGGAATCCCCGAGATCTGAACGAGGGAAGTGGAAATAAAAGAATGACTGACACCTATGTTTATAAGTACTGCAACTAAGGTGGAGTAGACACAGATCGTACCTTGTATCATATCTGGAGTGCCATGATCGTAAGCCTCAACTGCCTGGAGTAGAGATATCCCCTATCCACCTACTCCCTATGGTCAAGGTGGACCTCCTAGTAGTGGTGGTGGTAACATCTCGAATCATTGCCCACCACTAGCTGCACGACCAGCTCCTCTACCACATCTGCCTGATCCCTGCGAACCACCTCGATCGAACCTCTGTCTCTAACTAGGCGGTCCTTCGACCGTCTGCTGATCATCCGTATGATGGGTCGGACAGTCATGAGCCATGTGACCCTTCCCACCGCATGAGTAACACTACACACTCTTGGTATGACTGGCTCCGCTTCGGGTGCCCCGCACAACCGATCCTGAGTCATGCGGTCTTTCACCTATAGGTCTGGTCCTCTTGGACCTCTGTGACATCTGTCTACTGCCATCTGCAGAAGAGTCCACTACGTGATGACTGGTAGTGGGTCTCGCTGCTAGTGACTGTTCAGCAAGGAAACTCTCCACCAAGAGGGATCTCTCTAACACCCCCGCCTGTGTCGGGATGCTGAGTAAGATCACCGAAGCCCTGATCTCCCGCCTGAGTCCTTGATCGAAGGTCCGAGCCCTGAATAATGGGCGCCGCACCATATTTGTGGAGTAGTGTGAGAGGTAAGTGAACCTCGCTGAGTACTGAGCTACAGTCATGCTGCCCTGCTGCAGATGAAGTAGCTCCTGTATGCGTACTACACGAAGAGTCACTGGAACAAACTCTGCCCAAAACAGGCTCATGAAGTCTGCCCAGAGAAGCGTCACCTCGTCATGAACCTGAAGCATCAAGCTCTACCATCTGCCTACTACTGCCTATAGTAGGATGGCAGCAAGGATCAACATGAGGTCTCCTGGTGTCCCTACCAGTCGGAAAACTCTCACCACATCCTCCATCCAATCCTCAGCTGCATGTGGGTCCGTCTCTCCCCTGAACTTGGGTGGCCTCTGGTACTCAAACTCGTGCAACACGCTCAAGCGGTATGCACCATATTCTGCTAGGGCTGGTGGCATCAGTGACCCAATGGGGAGTGGTAACGCTGGTGCCTCTGCTGGAAAAGGGCCCTGCACCGAGGCCTCATCGCTCGGTGGGCTATCAGTGCGTACAACTCTTGGAACTCTAGCCGGCTGTCTGTGTGAGGGAATCCTAAAAAGAATCAGATGCGACATGGTCAAAAGTTATACCTGGTGAGCTGACCTGGTTGAGCTGGCTTAAAGAAAAATTTTGAAAACACACACGCAATTAGTGTTTTCGTGCACTGAGTCAGAAATTAGAAGTCAGGGTCCTGGTGTATGGATACGTCAGCCGCCGCACCAACACTGGACTCCCTAAACTGAAAACCACACTCACTACCCTTAACACTATTGCTTCATAGAACAGAAAGATCAGAGTCCTAAGTTCTGTGGTAGAACCGAATCCTCTAATACAAATTTATCACGATCCATCCCCTAGGTCCCGTGCTGTGACTAACCTAAGCCCACCTTCCATAGGCCATGGGCTGACGACTAGAACCAAAGGCGTAATTTCCCTAAAACTGGGAAGATATTGCCTTTATAACCTGTAACACACACATAAGCAAGCACACAGCTGGACGAAACACCAAGTAAACTATAAAAAAAAGAGTACTGAAAGTAAAAGGGGCCATAATACAAGCCCAACTGGAAAGTACAAGTACAACTGAAATTTAATACAATTGAAGAAAAAGAAAATACAACTGCTGGATCATCCTCTAAGGTTCCTACCTGAAGGGTAGGTACAAATCGTCTCCTCAGCACTCCACGTCTGTCTGTCTCTTCCGGGTACCGACACGCCGTATGGTCCACCTCTGAGTGCCTTCTAGTCCTGGTACTCTCAGTCTCCATCAGCACTGTCCATCATCTGCATCCAACACAACGAAGTGAAGGCATAGCCCGTGCAGGGGTGAGTATAACAATACTCAGTAGGGACCTCGAGACCCTCAAGGTCTCACAAAATCCAACAAGGATAAACCACAAAGTATGAAATCAACAGATAACCATTACTTAGGTATATGCCCATACATATACCTAAGTTATCAAGTGATCCATCTCAATCATGAGGAAAACACAGAAAAACTAACTCAGCTCAACCAGGATTTTATTCTAGGGGTAGTATCAAGCAATATCCCCAATCACATTATTGAAACCTTGACTGTTGAAGAACTCCTTCTCAATCGAGTACAGTGGGCCTGCCGCAACACGAAGCGCACTTCCCACTAACCTTGGACTGCTGAGGTACTCCTCCTGTCAAGTACCGTGGGTCTTCTGCGTCACATAGAGGCACTCCCCACCGTGGGTCTGCCGTGTCAACAAGAACGCTCCCCCTCATAGCCTGCTGAGGTACTCCTCTTGTTGAGTACCTTGGGTCTACCGCGTCACCAAGTGCTCTCCTCCACCGTGGGTCTGATGCGATACCAAGGCACTCCCCACTGGGCTAGTAGAGTCACTCTGAGTCAAACGATCAGCATTCATCAGGTCTCAGCCAACTACTAGGTCTTCGCACTACGCTCACTCATCTCCAGGAGGATCCACTCCATGAGATACTAGTTGATACTCCATCTATCACGAAGTCCCATGAAAAAGTATCTCAAAGGTCCACCACGTCATAGGGGTCTCAACGCAATAGACAGAACATCAATCGGACGCCCGGTCTATGAGTTATTAGTCTTTTAGTCATGGGGGCCCGGTTAGATTTGTGCACTATCCAACCTGACCATATCTCAACTATACCCCAAACTCTATTGGGGTATACTCAAAAGGACCGTCATGCTACAAGATTACCAGCACCACTGCCGGTTTGTCAAACGGACGTCTGGTGCCAAAGATATGGCCAAAAGAAAGTAAAGGATCATAGTGGGCCTGGGTCTGGTCCGACCCGGCCCGACCCAACATGGGATGACCCAGTTCGGGTTGAACCGGCCTAACTCGTGGAGGGCCGAGAAGGCACAGACCGGTCGCGAGGGCGTGGACCGGTCGTGGGTCGGCCCAGAGGGTGCCGTGTGGGTGGCTCGACCCGGAGGGTGCCACGAGGGCGGCTCGGCCCGAGGCGCGGGCCGGTTTTCCTGGGGCGCCACGAGGTTGAGGGATGGTTCGGCCAGGGTGTCGCAAGGGGTCAGTTCTCCCGAGGGCTCGGAAGGCCGGCAGGATGGCGCGTCTGGGGTGTCTTGGAAGGTCGGTGGGTAGCGTGGCCGGCGGGCGGCGCGGTTTGGCCCGGGGCAACGGAGCCAGCGGGCGGCGCGGTTTGGCCCGGGGCAACAGAGCTGGTTCGGCTGGGGCACCGGAGCATCGTGGGGGCGACCCGAGTCGTGGAGTTCGTGAGTGGTGCGGCCATTTCCTTCGTCTCCTTTGACACCATTGTCGCCTTCCTCCATTTTGAAGAACACCACAAAGAAGAACAGCGGGGGGTCAGGCCATGTTTTTTGGCCCGCACCCTACACGTTTTGAGTGGTAGAAAGCAGTTCATCACGAAAATAAACAAATAATGAGCATGGAAGATATTTTAAAACATAAATTCCCATAATCCCTCAACAATTTATTCCCAACCCGCAAGGAAAACATCCGCAGATCCACTTGATAATAAGTTGATCCGCATTCTTTGTTTTTAGAAGGAAATAATCAAGGGAATAAAATTATACTTTATTAAAAACGCTACCTTGTTTGATATTGGTTGACGTTGGCATGAGAAGGAGAATTTCGATTCATTGTAGACGAACACGTCCTATGTCGAAGGAAGTTTCGAGGAAGAAGGTCGAAGTCATCGACGTTCTTTGTGGAGGAAGCATTCTTCGTTGGGAGCTTTCTCCCAAGTTCCTCCTCTCCCCAATTCTACCCAAGTGAATTTGTAGCCAAAATAATAGATTGAAATATCTATTAAGTTGTTGGCATAATATTCAAAAAGGTTTAAATAATTAATTTATGTGTTGGCTCAATTAATTAATGGGGAGGATTTGACACAATTAATAAGGTGCGTTGGCACAATTAAAATTATGGAGGTGTTGAAGAGGCTCCCCCCACATTTATGAGGGGGGGTTGAGAGGTTTTCCTCTCCTACCATTAATAGGGGGTTAGGTGGTCCCCACCATAATAAATCAAGAAGAGGAGGTTTAGTTCTGGTGGACCCCACCCCTAAACATCTACATGGCAGGTGGTTACAACACAATAAAATAAAATATGAGATTATTTTATTTTATTAAGTCCACAAAAAACCCAAAAAATATATTTCACTCTTGACCATTTTCCGTCGAGGTGAAAGTCTTCTTAAGTGAAAACCGGCGCTGAAAGTTCAACGGTGCCCTCAGATTTCAATTCCTAACACCGATTCAAAAGTTAGAAAAACCCGCTCTCACGTTTACTGAACGTACCCAAAATAAAGTTCAGAAAATCATTCCGGGCACTTTGGGCCTCAGAATCGTGTACCGTCAATTTTCGCGGACTTGTAAAATTCCCATATATTTTAAAAAAACATTACATGGAAATTCCGGGTCTTTATAGTCTTTTTATTTAAATTTGACATCATTTTTAGTAAAAAGGAACAAGTGACGTACTAAAAATAGATAAAATACATTCATATTGTTTTTATACTTTATAGAAATAATACATGAGTTATATGGGACATGTAGGAATCATTTGAACCTTAATCCGAGGCACAGTGTCACCTGTATGACTTCAATTGTGTCTTTTTTTATTTAAAATCTACATCAATTTTAGTAAAAAGGATAACTGACCTACTCAAAACCTAAAAAATTTATTAGTATTATTTTGATACTTTTTGAAAATGATCCATGAGTTATTTGGGATGTGTAGGAATCATCTACACCTCAATCTGATGCACGATGTGTCTAGTATGACACCAAGTGTGCCATTTTATTTAAACTTGACATCAATTTCAGTAAAAAGGAACAAATGATATACTGAAAATTGATAAAATACATTCATATTATTTTGATACTTTAGGTAAATGATCCATGAGTTATTTTGGATGTGTATGAATCAGATGAACCTCAATCCGAGGAACAATGTGATCAGTATGACTCGAAGCGCATCTTTTTTATTTAAAATTTATTTTAATTTTAGAAAAAAGGATAACTGACCTAATAAAAACTGAGAAAACACATTAATATTATTTTATACTTTAGTACAATTATCTATGAGTCATTTGAGACATTTAGAAATCATACATACCTCAATCCGATGCATGGTGTAATCGGTATGACTACAAGTACACCTTTTTATTTAAAATTGACATCAATTTTAGAAAAAGGAACAAGTATTATACTAAAAACCAATAAAATGAATTCATATTGTTTTGATACTTTATGAAAATGATCCATGAATCATTTGGGATGTGTAATAATTATCCTCACCTCAATATGACACATGGTGTGACCAGTATGACTCAAAGTGCATCTTTTTATTTAAAATTGACATCAATTTTAGTAAAAAGGACAACTAACCCACTCAAAACCAAGAAAACACATTTGAATTGTTTTGATACTTTAGAAAAATGACCCATTAGACATTTTAGATGTGTAGGAATCATACTCACCTCATTCCAATGCATGGTGTGACGGGTATGACTCAAAGTGTGTCTTTTTATTTAAAATTAACATCAATTTTAGTAAAAAGGACAACTAACCTACTCAAAACTGAGAAAATGAATTTTTATTGTTTTTAAACTTTAGTAAAATTATCCATAAGTCATTTTTGATGTGTAGGAATCAACCTAACCTCAATCTGATGCATGGTGTGATCGGTATGACTCCAAGTGCGTCTTTTTATTTTAAATTGACTTTAATTTTAGCAAAAGGAACAAGTGATTTACTAAAAACCAAGAAAACACATTTATATTATTTTGATAATTTATAGAAATATTCCATGAGTCATTTTTGATATATAGGAATCACTTACACCTTATTTCGATGCACAGTGTGATCGATATGATTCAAAGTGCCCGTTATCAGTTTATAATTGACATTTTAGTTCAAAATGTGTGTCACTCACTGAAAACCAAGAAAATGTACTCTGATTATCATGATAATTTAATAAAAAAAATCATAAGATAGTTTTGACATATAGGAATCAGTATCACATAAAACCGACACACAATGTGACCAGTATGACTCAAAGTGTGTGTTTCCAGTTTGAAATGACATTTTAATAGAAAACACAAGTGGCATAATGAAAACCAAGAGAATGCATTCAGATTTTTTTGATACTTTATAAAAAATGATCCTTAAGTAATTTTTGATTTATAGGAATTAGCTGCACCTCAATCCCATGAATGGTGTGACCGATATAAATCTAATTGTATCTTTATTTAAAATTGACATTAATTTCACTAAAAAGAAAAAGTGACATACTCAAAATTGATAAAACACATTCAAATTGTTTTGATACATTAGTACAATGATCCATACCTCATTTATGACATGTTGGAATCAACCATAGCTCAATATAATGCATGATGTGACTGGTATAACTCAAAGTGTGTCTTTTTTATTTAAAGTTGACATTTTTAATGTATTAATTCATATTAATGTTTAATTTATTTATTTAAAATATTACTAACATAAGATTTGTTTTCCTATATAGGTGGATTATTTTTATCAAGTTGAGGTGATTTTTTCGGTAATGGATACCATGGGAAGACCTTTTTGAGAGGGGATCACATGTGCCAAAGACAATCATTAATGTTTTAAATTTTTTGTGGATTGTAATTGTAAATGTAATTATGATTTTTTTTTTTGAAATTTATATAGTAGTGTTTTTTGTATTTGTGATGTAAAATTTATTTCAATTAAATTATATATATTTTTTACAGGTTACAGGAGGTTGCTGCAGTGTTTTTTTATACAAACAACACATTACAGCAGATGGGGCCTTTATCAGCGCTATTTCTATCGCTGATAAAGGCCACCATTTATCAACACTGTTAAAAGTTTTGATAAAGTGGGACCTTTATCAGAACTTTTTTAACTTTGATAAAAGAGACCTCCCTTTAACAATGCCGAGATTAACAATGATTTTTTTTTGTGTTGTTAAATGCCTTTTTAAATGTTGTTAAAGGGCATATCTATAGTAGTGATAGAATTGGGGTCATGCGAAAAGTGTGTGTGTGTGTATATATTAAATATTGCATATGATATCATTGAAAAATAATTATATTCCATTTCTTTTAACATATTTATTATAAAATCTATTTCAAAATTTTAAAAATAAAACTTCTCATTCTACTAATGAATAAGTTTAGAAAATGGATTTATTAATAATTTTCAGTTAAAAAAATTATTTTATAAAGATTAAAAAAATAAATTAAACCACACTTTTATTTTTTTAAACAATTTCAATCCAAAATTTACATTGAAATCATTAATGTGTAGATAATAATTTTATCGTGTTTAAGACCACAAAAACTATTCATTAGTTTTACCTATTTGTGGACTTGAGGTATTATTGACTTTCATTTCAGGTCTTCCCCTGATTTTTTAACATTTATTAGTATTCGTGTTTAATAATCATAACCAAACTTGATAGATACATGATTCACATCGACAAAACATAAAATAATATGATTTTAGGCAACCTCATATTAAATTTTAGTTAAAAAAATGTGTTCAATTTGATTTACATTTGAAGTGGAACAACATATAAGAATGTCTCCATGTTTAATTAGTGTTGATATATGAAATCTTAAAAACAAAAAATATTTTAATAAAACACCAATTTTATTACATAAATACAAATTTATTCATACCTTTTTCATATAATTTGTTTTTTTATTATCATAAAAAAAGTAAAATTAAAATTAAAAAACAAAAAAATTGTTCTAAAGGCTATCCCACAACCATCTAGCTTGCTCCAATCAAGCATGTTGATTTCATTTTCCTGATTTGTTTATGCCAATTTAAAGAGTTCGTTTTTGTTGTTGTTTAAGTATGTCCCATGAATGCTATCCTATTTGGTTATTTGCGGGCCTAATATCCTTCAAGAACCCTTATTTATTATCGACTAATTTGTTTCAAAATATCAACATATGTTTGAAATATTTTCAAAATTTCCCCATTTTTTATTATAAAATTTTAAAGTAAATTAAGTGTTTATTTAATATTTTAATATTTATTTTCACTCCAATATTAATAAATTCCAACTTCCATTTTAAGTATAGTATTTAATAGAAAAATTAACTGATAAATTCAATTTTGTTATGTGATTTACTAAGAGGTCCAAAAATTTCAAATTATATTCAAGTATGAAATTTAAATTGATTTTATAATTTTGACACATTTAATTTTTTTAGTTTTAATATAATACTTATATTATATTTTTTACCATTTTAATTAATTTTATCAAGATTTTGATTTTGTTTTTTGATAATTTTTTTATTGTTTTCAATATCTTCTATTGTTTTTCATTTTGTTTGTATTAAATCAGTAAGGGGATTTTTCTTTGGTTTCATTTTAAGAAAAGTAATTATGATTGAATCCAATCATATATGATGAATAAATCATTGATATTGTAACACCCCAAAATCCAGAAGCCCAGATCTAGTAGTTATATTTCATTATCGATACAAAGAACAAGAGTTCCCGAGGGATTTTACAATTTAGTAGTCTTGAAAGACCATATGAATACATATATTACACTTGAAAACATAAGTTACAACATGAATATATTATGATAACATTATTTCCCTTTCATTATATTCTTGAAAATTACATATATTCATCCTCTAGGTTTCATGGGGAAAGGAAAACAAATAAGGGTGAGCTCAGGTGCTCATTAAGGAGTAATATACAAAAAAATATTAAACATAAAATAAGTGATATGAAAAGAATAAATAAACAACATGAATCCATAATCAACTAAAAACTGAGGTAATGATATATCCATTACAATAAATGAAAACATGGATAACATTAATCATTGATCTCATACCGATGGAATACATAATATCGGACATCACAAACTTGTTTTCAAGGACTTGTGCCAAGACACTTTCCTATCATGGGAAGAAGCATACACCAAAACCCAACCTATTTTGTCTTATCAAATCTATCAATGCATTAAGGGGATATATAATTCTATCCCCTTCCTATCACCCAATTAATTCCAATGCTTTCACCATAAGAGTCATCAAGACCATCCACACCATTCCTTAAAGAACCTATTACCGAATAAAACTTGGACATATATATATTTATAAATACAGACATCAAATACTTCCTCATTCAATAGAATAATTTTGATTCCTATAATAACATCCCTTAATCAACTTAGAAGTTGTGTGGTATCATCAAAGTAACATGAAGTGCCCTTATCAAAGAAATATAGGGGTGACAATACTGATAATGTGTTGGGTTATCCATATAATATAATAATTGGATTCAATATATTGAATTGGTAGGATATCAAGGAAATGGTAAGAAAAATCCCTCATAATGGTTCATTAAGTGCATGTGAATATTCCAAATCACATCCCTCGAGAGTGTCTCGTCAGATGTGCAATCTTAGGCCTACTTCTCATGCATAAGGGTAATGATTGAGTCAATGTACAACCAATACTTTTTGGAATGATTACCCATAGGTGCATCAGTTCCATTGATGTATCCACTTTCCAGTATCTAGAAAAGTATGTATTTTATAAGAAATTACATGCACTTTTACTTTACCAAAACTTAGGATGATTTTTCCACCATATAAAAATAAACTCTCGAATCAAAAGAATATGAAAGAGGGATAACAATATAGACATGTAAATCCCTTAAATTTCATGAGTAACATGAAAAAAAATCCTACATGGAAATGTAATCAACACACAAAATAAAATAGGTGGTGATTATAACATGATTCCCCAAAAATGAAAATTAAGACAAAAAACCCCCACTTATGGATTCGGTAGAAATTTAATCATAACCACTTGAAAAATAGGGCTTAAAATTGATCTTCAAATACCATGAATAAATAAATTTCATGATAAAAAATCTCAAATAGGCATTATATACATCACATAAATTAAATTAGGTTTATAATCCAAAATATATCTTAGAGAGAGGAATTTGAGACGAAAACCCTTACCTTGTTCCAAATTCATTCTGCGCATGCGCTTAACTTCCTGAATAATCAATTTAAGTTAATTAGATAACTTATTAGGATCCTAATTATTATTTATTTAACTTAATTTGGACTAATTATTGTCATATGATATTTATTTATTGTATAGTTTCTTGCCTATGTTGGTTACTTGAGGTTATTCAGTCAAATTTTTTTCACAACTCTTTATGTATATTGAGCATGGTATAAAGTTTCATAAAATAGTTTCATAAAATCCATAATATTAATAGTGTCATGGAAATAATTTTTATATATTAAATATATTTTTAAATCCATTAATTATGGGTGGTGATGACAAGTAAAACTCATTGCCCGTGGAGGTGATAGTTCGCACGAATGCACGATTAATGTTTCCATTTATCAAAAAATGAAAGGGAAAGAAGGTAAATGATAATTTGAGATTTAAAAATAATATATATATTATTTAGAACATATTTATTCATCTATTATATCCTTTTTATTATCCTTAAACTATGATACAAAAAATGGAAGACATCGCTTTATGGTGGCGGTAGTTCGTGCAATACACTAACAACACATTTTTTTTTCTTAGCGGATGAAGATGAAAAAATAATGGCTATTAAATTAATAAAAAAATATATCATTATAATTATGATATTTATGTAATTATATTTTTATGAATATAATATATTTCAAGAGTAATATTATGGGAAAAAACTTAAGAAGGAGATAATACTTACGTTGAAGACTTGAACTTTCCTTGGAAAGATCCTTGTAATTAAAAGGCTTAAGATAACTTTATGTGAATAGAGATTAATAGAGTGTGAGGTAATTATAGTATAAAATATTTGGGTAGATCTTCAAAGAAATTTAAAATGAAAGGTGTATATTTGAAAGGGTGTAAGTGATCCCCTTTTATAAGGGAGGAAAAAGGCACTTTTGGAAACACCCTTTATATTTTAATAATGTCATGAAACTGTTCCAAGGTCAATGGATCAAAAATTTCAAAATATTGGATTTTAAGGTGAATTTGTTTCAATAAATACTCAAAAAATTATTTAAATACATGTTTTAAACATGTTATAGGGTTTTTACCATTAAGTTTTTACATTTTACTCTTACTTTTAAACCAAGTAACTAGTTTTTAACTATGTGATTTTATGTTTTATTAAAAATATAAAATAACCCATATAATAATATTTGGGTTTTTTGGAACCAAATTTTACCTCTATTTAATCCAATTTAATTTCTAAATATTATAAAATTAACTTTTAAATTAAAACATATAATGTATAGAAAATTGTTTTAGTAGAAAAAATTATATTTTCACCATTATGTATTCTTAATCTTATTTAGTATTGATTATAAAATAAATTAGTGTTAATATATTTATTTATTTGTTTTTTAATAATATTTTATTCATTATTTAAAGTATTTAAATTTAATTTATTTGATATAAATTCCTTGATATTAGTAAAATAATAATTTTAAAATAATTGTTTCATCATTATTGCAATAATTAACATTAATCCTAACAATATAAATTTTACAACCAAAAATAAAATTTTCCATATTAAATAATATGAAAATTATTATCTCAAATATAGGAATAATTTTATCAAATTAACTTTCTATATGTGGGGAAATTAATCTTAACATTAGTGTATGTAACGCGTAAAAACCCATTTTTTAAAAAATTATATTTTTAAGCATAATGTTTAAGTATAGGAAAAAAATATCAATGTTATTGATTATAATGATATTAAGAAGATTATAATTATTTAAAAAGAGTTATGTTATATTAAAACAAATCTAAAACCTAATTTTTTCATGTATAAATTTAATTAAAGAAACAAATGAAAAATAGTTTTCATAAAATATTACTTGATTTTATGAAATGATATTCATGAGTTTTATAAATTGACATAGTATTTTTAAATGATTTATATTTTTATAAATATATATTTTTTATATTGAAAAGGTTTTAAAAACTTCTAAGTCATATAAAAGTGATGATATCCATAAAATCAGTATTTTTTTACTATTCACCTAAAAATGACTATTTTAGAAAAATATCAAAAATACACTTAAGTTAATTTTGTTATTATGAATTCAATAATATAATTAGTTTGGTATATTTAAACTTCTAAAATTTAACTTTTAAATAAATTATCCAATAAAGGCTCTTTAAAGGGCTCATTTGTTCAATAATTTCAAGATGCAACATTTACCCACTATAGTGTCATCTCAGGTATTACATTCTCCACCCTAAATAATTTCATCCTTAAAATTGGGGTATATATCAGCTATTAAATAAACATGGATAATCCTTCCTTATATTTTCTTTAGGTTCCTAGGTTTCCTCTTTTAATTTTTGATTTCTCCAAATAATTTTCACTAAACAAGTTATCCAATTCTACAATACTTTCTCTCTCATGTCAAGAATATGGATATGATTCTCATTATATGACAAGTTAGAATCTAAATATATCCCCTCATATATAATCACATGATTTATATATGATATGTATTTCCTCAGTGATGAAACATGGAAGACGTTGTGTACTTTAGAAAGGTTGGGTGGCATAGCCAACCAATAAACCACAACCCTAATTCTTTCTAATATTTCAAAAGGCCCAATGTACCTAGGGATTTACCAAGTATAATAACTCCCTTAAATTGTGAAACCTTAAATAATACATGATCTCCAACTTGAAATTTCAAATCATTCATTCGATTATCAACATAGCTCTTTTTTCTGCATTAGGACTCTAATGTGATCCTGAATAGTCAGTAATTTAACAATTGTATCCTCTAAAAGCTCTAGGACAACTAGAATAACTCTTTTTTATACTTTGGGATAATTTATCTATAATGTCAATAATATGGATAGGATTCTCATTATATGAAAATTCAGGATCCAAATATATTCCCTCAGATGTAAGCACATGAGTTAGATCTGACATGTATTTCCTCAATGATGAAATGTGAAAAATGTTTTGTAATTTATAAAGGTTGGGTGGAATATCCAACCAATATGATAAAACCCTAATTATTTCTAATATTTAAAAAGTCCCAATGTACCCAGGGATTAACTTCCCAATTTTACCAAATCTTATAACTCCATTTAATGGTGAAATATTCAAGAATACATGATCTCTAACTTGAAATTTTAAGTCTTTTATTCGATTATCATCAAAGATATTTTTTATTCTTTGGGATGATTTAATGTGATCCTTAATAATCTATAATTTAATATTTGTCTCCTCTAAAAGCTCCGGGCAACCAGATTTCTTTCTCTAACTTCTTCCCAATAGGTTGGAGTACAACACCTCTTTCTATAAAATGCTTTGTATAGTGCCATATGGATGCTCAAATGGAAACTATTATTGTATGAAATTTTTACCAAAGGTAGATACTGATCCCACATACCTTGGAAGTTAATAGAATATGATTTCAACATGTAAAAAATGGGCCTTGTTGATAGCACAAACACACCAACTTAATAAGGTCATTGGGTTCTGACTCGTTGGGTACCACTAGTTGCCCCATAGACACGTGGTACCCTCCCTGGGGACCACCTATATGCCTGAACGGGTCATCCAACTAATGAATATTACTATAGGCTAACACATTTTCTTTCTAGTGCGTTTTTCCTCATTCACACACACCTTAAAAAACTTCCTAGAAGTTCACCTATCCTGATCACTACTCCAAGACAAGCATGCTTAACTATGAAGTTCTAATCAGGTAGTCTCCTGAAAATAAAGGTGCACATTGTTGAAACGAGTCATATCATTTATTCATTTGACCCTTTATCATTCTGGGGTGTTACATTCACCTCTACTTTAGAGCACAATGTCTTCGTTGTGGACCCTATATCTTAACCCAGGCAATTCACCACACTTAAGGCTGGGTTTCTACTCTGATACCAATATAAAAAATGGGCCTCACTAATAGTAAAAATACCCCACATAGATGTGGTCTTCTCCCTAGATCCCACTCACATGCCTAAACAGGTCATTCAACCAATGATTATCCCCATATTCCAACACATATTATTTTTAGTGTACTTTTTCCTCCCTCGTACACACCCTGTGAAACTTCCCAAAAGGTAACCTATCCTAATCACTACTCTAGGAAAAACACACTTAACCCAGGCAGTGCATTTCACTTAAGGTTGGGTCCCTAATCTGATACCAATGTAATGAATGAGCCTCACCGACAACACAAACACCCCGCCTTAACATGGTTGTCGGGTCCTGGCCTGCAAGGTACCACCAGTTACCCCACAGACACATGATCCTCTCCCTGGGGCCCACACACATGCCTAAACATGTCATTTGACCAATGAATATCTCTATAGGTAAACACATGTTCTTTTCAGTGTGTTTTGTACTCACTCAGACACACCCTATGAAACTTACCAAAAGGTCACCCATCATGATCATTACTCCAGGACAAACACACTTAACTGTGAAGTTCCAATCAGGTAGGCTCCTGAAAAGAAAGGTGAACCTTGTTGACATGAGTCATATAATTTATTCATTTAACCCTTTATCATTATGGAGTGTTACACAACATGTCTTACAAAGTTTAGATAGTTCTTTCAGACTTCCCATAAGTCTGGGGATGATAGGTGGTGCTTAAATTTATCTCATTGTTAAGACCCCTTTAAAGAATCTTGTAAAATTTCAATGTAAACTGAGGTTCATGATCATATACAATTGATAGAGGTGCTCGATGAAGCCTTAATATTTCATTCATATAGATCCAGGAAAGGCACTCAAGGGGTGGATCTTCTCTTATCACTAAGAAATGTGTAAACTTAGTAAGATGATCAATGATGACCCATATAGCATCGTTCTTCTTTGGAGTCTTTGGGATTCCAGTGAAAAAGTCCATTATAACATTGTTCCACTTACATGTAGGTATAGGAAGAGGTTGAAAAACTCCCTCAAGATATTTTCTTTCAGCCTTTACCTACTATAATAATAAGATTATGGACACATAATCCATAATTTCCCGCTTCATACCATCCCACCAGAAATTTTCTCTTAAATCCCTATACATCTTTTTACTACCAGAGTGTATAAATAAATTTAAGCTATGTGCTTCATCTAGAAGTTCCCTTTTCAATTATGATACTGATAGAAAATATAACTTCTTCCCAAATTTCAACACACTATATCTATTTATGAAGTTTTCCAATTTCCCATCATTCACTTATTTAATATTCCATTATAAGTTCTTATCATCCTGCTAGGACTTCTCTATCCTTTCTAGTAAGGATGATTTAGAAATTTCTTAGAAAAGAAATGATGTCTCCCTTTACTTAGAAATCACCATACCCATCATGATTAGAACTATATGGTATCTTCTACTCAATGCATCAGCCACCTTGTTTTCATTCTCAAGGCGGCAGTGTATTGAGAAATCATAATCCTTGAGTAGTTCCAATCATATTCTTTTCCTTATATTGATCTCCTTCTGAGAGAAGATATAATTAAAAATCTTGTGTTTTGTATATATATCACATCTTTCACTATAGAGGGTGTGTCTCTATATTTTCATAGAAAATATTATGGTTGTTAACTCAAGGCCATGAGTTATATAGTTCTATTCATGTATTTTCAACCACCTCGATGCATAATAAATCTCTCTATCATTATTCATAAGGACACAACCAAATCCTTTCTTAGTTGCATCAATATAAATTAAAAATCATTCCTTACCTGATGGTAAAGTTATCACCATTAAATTAATCATTATCTTATTTATCTCTTCAAAACTGTCTACAAATTCCATTGACCATGTAAATTTAACCCCTTTATGCATTAACTTGGTTAATGGGTTAGAAAACCAGGAAAAATCTTGAAAAACCACTGATAGTAACCTTCTAAGTATAAGAAAATTTGGATCTTAGTTATGTTCATTGGTGTAGGGAATTATTTGACTACATTTTTCTTTGAGGTTTCTAAAGATATTCCATCCTCAAAGACAGTATGAACAAGAAAATAAACTTAATTGATCCAAAATTCACACTTACTATATTTCCCATATAATTTATTTTTTCTAAGGGTCTACAGACTTATTTGGAGATGAATCTCATGTTATTCATATATCTTAGAGTATATCAATATATCATCAATGAATACTACTAAAAATTTATCAAGATACTCCTTGAATACTATATTCATCAGATCCATAAAGATAAAAGGTTAATTAGTCAATCCAAAAGGCATTACCATAAACTCATAATGTCTATACATTTTTCAAAATTCCATCTTAAGTATATCATCCTTCTCTACCATTAGTTGATGATAAACAGAGTAAAGACCGATATTTGAAAAGTATTTGGATCCTTGTAGTTGATCAAATAATTCATCAATGCATAGACAAGGATACTTATTATTTATAGTAATAACATCGATCTTATTATAATTGATGTACAATCTCATGGAACCATCCTTCTTTTTTACGAATAAAATAGGGGCTCTCTATGGTGAAATAATAGGGTGTATAAATCCAATGTCACTTAACTCTTTCACCTATTTATTTAACCCCAAAAACTCCACTGGTGTCATTCTATAAGGAGTTTTAGATGCAGGTCTTGCATTAGGAATGAGTTCAATAGAGAACTCAACTTCATGCTCTGGTGGATGACTAGGTAATTCTTCTGAAAAAACACTAATGATTTTTTTACCATGGTTACATCCTCTATTCTTAGCATACCTTCCCCATCCATAGATCACACTTGATCTTCCTCTCTACCCAAAGTCTCATTAAGTAAATCTACTGGGGGAGGATCCATACATGATTTAGATGATGAAGTTTCCCATCTAAAGATAAGAGATCCCACCTCCTCTTCATGAATCATAATTTATTTCTCTTGAAAATACATTTTTGAATTATAATTTTAAATCCAATCCATACCAATAATTATATAAAAGTCAACCATAAGTATAATAACTGATTTTGAAAATAGGGTACACCCATGTATCCTAATTGGAACTGCTTGACATATCTTTGTTTCAATAATACTCCCATTTGATGTCTTAATTGACAACTCCCTTACTAGGGTGATAGTGAATTATCTAATATTTTTGCCAAACATGGAAGATATAAAAGAGTGTGAAGATACAAAATAAAATAAAACATTAGCTAAATTTGTGGAAACGATCAAAGTACCTGCCATTATGTATTTAAGAACTTCGACTTCACATGTGGTAATCGCATAAACTTGGACTTTCTCTCTTGGAATTTTTTGAGGTAAATTACCTTGATGTTTATGGAATTAGTTTGAATAATATCCCTTCTCCAAACAGTTAAATCATTGAACATCAACATAATCTGTCTTTCCCTTACATTGGTGAGCTTTATGGACTTTTTCTCTGTATTTATAACAAATTCCGGTTCCCTTCCTATAACCCCCATAGTGTTTCTCCCCATAGTTATCACATGTGGGAAATATCATCCTTACTTTATTCCCCTTAGCTGAATTGTTCTTCCCATGATGCTCAGTCGACCTCTTCTTCTCCCAATTTCCCTTAAATATGTATATCTCAGAGAACTCATTTTATATCTTAATGGTTCTTGAGACTATATACTCATATGATGAAAATGTTTGAGTGACCGATTCCCTTTGAAGGTTTAAATTTAATCCATAAAAGAAACTATAAATATTGATTTCTGGTCTATGTACATAGTCTACAGTGTGCCTAGATAATATTTTAAAGTTTAACTCACACTCTACAACAATTCCTCCTCCTTTTATCTAAGATTAAGGAACTACCTTTACATTTTTTCCTTTTTCTCACAAGGAAAGTATTTTTTATAGAATGACTCCTTTAAATTTCCCCATTCCATGCACTTGATCTCATATCCTTCTTTAGTGTATTGAATTAGTGACCACCATTAGTCCACATACCCCTTTAGAATATAGACCACTATGATGACTTTTTCCCTTTCACTATATCCTAAAGTGAGAAAGATATTCTCTAGGGACCTAATCCATTATTCAACTACCAATAGATTAGTATTTACCATGAATGTCATAGGGTGTTGTCGCATGAAGAAATCCATCATAGTTATACCATACTATGAATTAGAAGGACACTCTATGCAAGAAATATTATTTGTCATAACTTGGGTCAAATTCCCAAATATGGTTATGAACTGATTAGCCTCAACTCCAACCTCATTAACATATTTAGGGGGAATATTCCTACAATGACTGTAGGTGTTGATACTGTTCCCATTACTCATATTAGTCACTATATTTCTACAATGGCGTACACATAATTAGATCAGGATACTTAATTGTAAAATAAAATTCATACTAAGTTTTCTAGTGTGTTACCTATAAATATCAAGGTTGTTTCATAGTACTTTTTCTATCTTATTTGGTTTATCTAAATTGAGTCCCCAAAGTTACTATTAAACTTCCTTTGATACCAAATATAATATCCTGGACTCCAAAAACATAGATTCGATAGTTATATTACATTATTGGTACAAAGGACAAGAGTTAATAAATTTTTTCATAGTTTAGTAGCCTTGGAATACTATATACATACATAGATTACACTTGAAAACATAAGATACAACATGAACATATTTCAAGAACATGATTATACCTTCCATCATATCCCTAAAAACTACACATAGTCTTCCTCTAGGTTTCTTGGGGAAAGGAAAAAAAATAAGGGTGAGCTTAGATACTAAGTAAGGAGTATCATACAACAGAATATTATATAACATAAACATGAAAAAAGTGATATAATAATCATAAATTGAAGTGCCCAGATCAATGTGAATCATTGAGAGGGGGAGGGGGTGAATCAGTGATCCATTTAAATCATTTTACCAATGAATTATTTTCAATTAAACCTCTATGGATAGTTAAAGATTCGATCTACTCTTCTTGTGTCTCTTAGCCTTACCTCGAATGATGCTGTAAATGTAAAGGAACTAAACACAAGGATTTACAAGGTTCGATGAAAAGACCTACTTCTTATTGTGTTGGTTATTCTCCCCAACACATATTCTCCAATATAATTCAGTTAGTAATTACAATGGTTGATACAGAGTCACACCGTATCTCTCCTGAGTCCCACAGGAGGTTCTTTATACTTCTTTACACAGTGTTACCAGAGTCCCACTGGCCTTCTTCAGAGTCCCACTGAAGACTTCTTCTCCTCCCTGAATCTAGTAGGGTTCTTCTAGCTCTCAAGTCACACGAGAAACTTCCTTCTTTAAGTTCTTCTTTGATTCACTGTAGATAATCTTATGCTCTCTCCACACAGGTTTTCTGAATCACAATTTCCTGTGCATCTCTTCAAGAATCTTCAACAGCCTTTGGTAAGTTCTATTGGGCTTGCTCAATTGTTCTGATCACTTCTCTGATCAGTCCTTGGTCTCAATAATTCTCAGGCAATTCTTTCTTCTTCTGATGAAGACCTGACCTCACTTAGATGTGTGCCAATGGTTCACACACCTTCTTCAAGAATATAATATTCAAGAATGATCTTGCACAATATCAGCACTGTATTTCTTCTTGGATTCTCAAACACTATAAACTTAGATGGAATATCTTCTTTAACTCTGTCTGTCATCAGTCTCAGTTATCATTCACTTCATGCATGGATTGCATGGGATCCAATAATTCTTGTATTTGGATATCTCAATTTCTTCTTCTTAGTGAAACTGATGAATGCACTAACACTTCTCCTTGTTCTCTTGGAAAGAAGCACATACACTTATGTGATTATTCAAACACTGAGGATCAGATCACTTGGCATCATCTGAATTTACACACGTTCATGTGATTATGCATAATTGTATGCATGTATAATAGTTAGCTTGTAAACCCAAACACTCCCGATTTGTTTGTATCAACAGTTTAGGTTTAGGCTCATGCACTATCTTATTTCTCAATACGCACACACACTTTTGATTCTTTCTTTAGGTGTGCATGTTCATGCATGAATTCATGCAAAATTCTTCTCTGCTTTCTTATGTGAAAACCCCAATGAGTATAATTCTTTAATCACACACACAATATCTTCTCTTTCTCCTTTTCTCTTTTTATTCTTCGTTTGGGTCTTAGCACACCCACACTTGTTCCTTTCAATTAGTGTTCAAAGGGTGAGTTTTCTTTTTTATTTCTTCATCCTTCACATGTGCACACACACTTTGTTCTTATGTTTGCATGCACATGAACTCCACCATGCATGAACACTAATTCTTCTTCAAGTAAAGCATACAAAACCTGAATGGGTATGTGGATGGTGTATGTGTGAGTTTTTCTTCTTAAGAGGTTATCAAAGCATCGGCCTCATTCATGTGTTCCTTTTTGTGAAAACACAAGGCCTCAGGTTCTTCTTCTTCATGCAAAACAATAGGGCACAATTCATTTTCTTCTTTAAGGGCCTCCAGTTTCTTCTCCTTCAAATAATACACACACAACTAGAATGGATATGTGAATGGGGTATACATAGGTTCTTCTCCTTTGTGAAATAATGGAGGGATCCTCATCTTGGGTAACTTCGAAGAGTATCACAAGGGTACATGCACCTATTGTGTACTTGCGGTATACTATGCATGAAGGCACAACGAGGGTTCAAAATAACCTGTCGCGTACTCATGGTTTCTCTTCACAAAAAGGGTTCAAGTTCTTTTGTGAACCACAAGAGGTGCACAGATCTCCTTTGCATAAGGACTATGCGGGACTCCTTCTCACAAGGGATGCACGAGACACGTTCTTAGCGTAATAGATGCGCAACTCTTCTTTTTCGCATATCTAGGCTACAGGAAAACCTCTACCTTTTGTGAACCAGAGGGGTTTGTGGTTACTCTATTTATTTGGAGAAACAAGATCTACTTTCTTCGAGAATGGCAACAACTTGTTTTGGATTGGGGGTCCTCTTTTTATAGACAAGGATCACCACATATCTACACGTTCAAATCCACGAGGTTTAATGCTTTGAAAGCCTGTGATCTTCGGGTTTGAATCTTTCAAACATGGGATAAAATATATGCCGAGTATCTCAGTTTATTTTTGTTCAACATGGAATCCTTCTTTATCAGTGATTACATCACGTGCATGCGTTTAAGAATGCATGCAAACCATCTTCTTGAGTTCTTGAGTGATATGACATGGCCTAACACCTTCAGTTGCTTCATCCTTGATTTGAAATCTTTATCTTGATGCATGCACGCAAATTTTAACGCATGTATGTATTCGGTTTATTTGGACGATCATCATGAACTAAATTTGAGCTTCAACGGTGGTCAGAAGCAAGACCTCGGAGGTTCGGCAGTGGCTATGACATACTGGTTCATGTTGGGTGGTTGCAGGTGTCCAGAGGATGAAGATAACCTCAGTGCCTCCCCTCATCCACTGGATCGATCACGGACGACGGTGATTATATCATAGAGTGCAGGAATGATCGTGTAGTTGAAATCTTGCGCGAGATATGATGGACAGCCGCGATTGCGTCCGTGTTTTTAAAAAGCCATCCCACATCAAAACGAAGATGCGGACGTGGCTTATTTATAATACAAGCTGGTCACAAATGCTGCTGATAATTATCCCCTCTCCCTCCACGATACCACCCTGTATCGTGTTCTGCGGGCGTGCTCTTAGTGCCCACTATGCTTCTTCTGGGTGTGCTCCTAGCACCCATGCTGCACGGGCTCACCACCATGTGGAACCTGCGGGCTTATACACGGCCCGCATGTGCCTCTTGAGGGCTAGCTTCAAGGCCTTCCCCTTGGGTGTGGTAGACCCTCAGGTCCTGCATATGCCTTGGGTGAGGGCTTCAGCTGGCCTTTAAGATTGGCCCCAATTTTTGGTAAAGGAAACTACTAAGTAGTTAGTATAAAAACCAAGTATGAATTCCTCCTTAAAATGCCAACCCATCCTTCCCCATTCAAAGCCCAAGAATGCCTCCTTTTTTCTTCTTCAACTTCAAACATCATCCATTCCTTTCTTTTTAGAACATAAATTCCAATTGATCTTCAATGTGTTGTTTTGATCTAATCATGGATGATGCATGGATCATTTGTTAATTCCTCATGCATTAAGGCATAATGCATAGCCTTCATTGTTGTAATGAGTGATGTTTTATCTTTAAAACACATGTATTATTCTTTAAGGATCTTCACAAACAATCGTATGATTTTATTCACAACCTTCATCGAATTAGGAGTCATTGGATGGATCTTCTTTCTCCTCATACAATTGAGTATTTCATGGTCTTCTTCGAGTGTTGTAACAATGAATCACCTTGATAAAAGTCTTGGAACTTAAGACTAGTTCTACAATCGTCAGAATTTTATCCTCTTAGAGAATTGATCAAGTGTAGTATTCAACGGTTTGAATCAACAACCATTCTCTAAGGCTTCACCAACTTCTTTATCAATACCTTTCATTCACATATTGACTTCTCATTGAGAACAAATGCAAATATTATGTACTTCAATCCATATTGATAACAAATTCAACTCTTACACACTTCAATATCCCCCATTTTTCTTTGTTGTCAATATCACTTAAGCACACTTTGAATGGGTCAATATGTGTGCCTAACTTTTCTCCCCCTTATTGGCAACCAAATTCAAAGGTGTTAATGGGGTCTCTTAAAAAAATGTCCTCCTACCATTGAATAATATATTTTGGAATTTTTCTAAGAGAGGGATGATGTCACATGGTTTACTTATCAAAGAGCCTTTAGTTAATCAACTCTAAGTCTACTTGGTCTAAACCAGTGTAGAAAACAAGAGAGACATGACCAAGGTTTTCAGTGTTGTCCATAAACAACCATAAATGTGATATCATGCTCAGAATTGTTCAATTCCTGACCAAAGTATTAGAGATAATATGATTTATCAATGAAATGATAAATTTTTCACATACTTCACCAAACATATTAAAAAGTTCAAGTTCAAGATAAAGATCCCCCTTTAATCCCATATTGTCATCAATCAAGAACCCCCCTTAATTGACATGATAAATACAATTAAGAATAAGGGATGAAAGTGTTATTGGAATACCTCAGTTTTAGATTCTTGAGATGATATGAATTTAAATGATTTTACTTGACATAATCCTTGATATCATCTCCTTCATTTTTAATCCCCCTCAAGGGGTGCACTCCCTTTGATTTGTCTTGGTGGAAAATAATCATCAAATGATATTCAAGATATTCATATTGATAATCTTCCACTGTGGAACACTTCAAGTAATTATCAAATCATGAATAATGAGTCCAAATCAGAGTTCTACACTTTGTTCATTCAATTATCCTTTTGAGAATGACCTTCATCTTAAATTACCTATAATTTAAGCACACATATACAACAAAAATATAAGGTAATAAGATGGAACACTTGTGAGATTCTTAATAGAAGCACTAGGGTTGAGAATTTTCTATCAACCCAAGAACTCCTTTCCTTGTATCTCTAAAGTGTCTGGTACTCTTTATGCTGGTGTTTCCTCTCCATTTGACATTTTGATCTTTCATTGTCATCATGTACCCTTTAATTTAATTTACCTTCAACCTGTGTGGATTGTTTTCCTTTTATCCTTCTAGTAGCGAAGTAACTTTCATTGGTGGATGATTTTCAATTTTCAACATCTTCATTTGGCCTGGTAAAACAATTATACATTTGTTTGCATGATTTCTATACTTCTTGAACCTTCTACACAGTAGTGGTGAGACAATTGGGTTATCATGTGCTGACAAACTCCCATGAAATTCAAATTTTCTTTCATGTGGAATGACATGTTTCCCTTTTTTCCTTTGTATTAGCCAGTACTTTATCTTTAGCTCTTTGCAGTTCTATAGAAATTTTTAATTGATTAGTCCAGATAAATAAACAATTTTTCATATCATTTTATGAATTGGAGCTTCCACATGTATTCTGAATTTTCTTCAAGTTACCTATCTTAGGAAACTTATTATCTTTAGAAATGTCTTCAGTCAATCCCTTCTTCTTCTGGATTGATTCTCCTTTTAGTTTCAACTTGCTTCCATTCATTTCCATGGATTGTTTGCAGTGATCCATGGTATGGCCTTTCTTTCCATAGTAGAAGCATCTTTTCTTGGTTGAGATGAAATTATTAGAATATGACTTAAACTTATTCTTGGGAATAATTTCTTTCATTATTTCTTCGACTTCATTGTTTTTCATATTCCCAATGGAAAACTTTTTAGCTCTTTTTCCTTTCTCCTTCCTTTGTTGTGGTCTATGATTCTTATCAACATATTCCCAAGGCATGGTAGGACTAAACTAGAACTCATCATAACTGTGACCAATTCTGTTGAAATTATCACAGAAGTCTTTAATATATTCAAATCTATTCTTGATAGTCCGATTCTTCTTCATCTGTGTTTTCTTACTTTTCTTTGTAGGATGATTTATTTCTTCACATCTACTTTCCCTAAATGTTGGCCTTCCATAATTTTTATATGCTAACATATTATTCCAGCAATCATTGGTCTGATTCCCAAAATTCCAACAACACTAACAATATCCAACAAATCTCCTTCTTTTACTTGTAGTATTAGTCTGGCTAGATTTAGTGAATTTTTGTTTCTAGAATTGTCTTTCTTTCTTTGGAGAATCCTTTTGGGAGTTTCTATTCTTAATAATTCCAATATCCACCCTTGAAGTTTTTATGGATGTATCATCATTTTTATCAATCCACATATTCCCAACTTTTTGTTTTGAACCTGTACTTGTAGATGAAACTGAATTAGTAGAAACAAAAATAACCGGGTTATGGGATACTATCTTCTTAGAGGATGTTTCCCTTGGATTAAAGGACGATATGATGTTTCTTTTGGAATCATGTTCCTCAATGAAAACTTGAGTGGAAACATCTCTTCTTTCATATGATTGGGAAGTTTTAGCTTGGGGTGATTGCTGATTTTTCAATCTCACCTCCATTTTTAAACATTTCATGTTGAGAGAGTTATTCTTATCATCAAATGATCTCATTTTACTTTCCAAATTCTCCTTCAGCATCACGATTTGTTCTTCATGCACGTTTCTTAATTGTTGCAAAGAGATGTCAAGCTCCTTTAGATTTTTGGATTTGTCTTCTAGTTGAGCAGCTTTGACAACAATAGAAAATTTGTGCAACTTTTTAAATGCATGGAAAGCTTCTAAAAATAAAATATCAAGGAATTATTTCTCACAAACACTTCCCTGCAATTCTTCAATAAATTGAGTATTAATTTCATTGCAAAGATAAATTGTTTCTTCCTTTTCCTTCACTAGTTTTGTGAGAGTGTTGGATATGCCAACCATTTTAGCCAATGATTCTTACATGGAATTAGATTCTTCTTCTAGCTATAATTTTTCCTATTGAAGAGCACTAATGCTTGCAGCAATGTGTCTTACTGCTTCTCTAGGGAATTTCTTCAGATGATATTTGAGTATAGTCTGAAGATCACTAATTGATCTATCATCATCACATCTTGAGCAGGCTTCATCATAAGAATAATAAGTATTATCACATGTTTCACATTTCAGATTACCTTTAGTAGAAGGTGTCTCTCCATTAGTAGTAAGATTGTTCTTCATCTTCCTTGCCTGTTTCTTCTTTTCATTTTTCTGAGTCTTGGTAGAAATATATATTTGAGGTTGCTCACTCATTTTCTAAAATCTGCACTTCATAAAGACTCCCTTGGATCTTTTAGAGGTAACCTTTGCTTTGATACCAATTGAAGTGCCCAAATCAGTGTGAATCTCTAAGAGGGGGAGGGGGTGAATTAGTGATCCCTTTAAATCTTTTTACTAATTTATTCTTTTCAATTAAACCTCTATGGATAGTTAAATCCTAGATCCACTCTTCTTGTGTCTCTCAGCCTTACCTCGAATAATTCTATAAATGTAAAGGCACTGAACACAAGGATGTACAAGGTTCGATTCAAAGACTTACTCCTTTCCATGTTGGTTATTCTACCCAACATAGATTCTCCACTATAATTTAGTTATTAATTACAATGTTCAATACAGAGTCACACTGTATCTCTCCTGAGTCCCACAGAAGGTTCTTTATACTGCTTCACATAGTGTTACCAAATTCCCACTGGCGTGCTTCAGAGTCCCACTGAAGACTTCTTCTCCTCTCTGAATCTTACAGGGTTCTTATAGCTCTTGAGTCACATGAAAGGATTCCTTCTTTAAGTTATTCTTTGATTAACTATAGATAATCTTCTACTATCTCCACACAGGATTTCTGAATCACACTTGCCTGTGTATCTCTTCAAGAATCTTCAACAGCCTTTGGTAAGGTCTATTGGCCTTTCTCAATTGTTCTGATCACTTCTATGATAATTCCTTGGTCTAAATAATGCTCAGGAAATTATTTCTTCTTTTGATAAAGACCTAGACTCACTTAGATGTGTTCCAATGGTGAACACAACTTCTTCAAGAATATAATATGCAAGAATGATCTTGCACAATATTAGCACTATCTTTCTTCTTGGATTCTCAAACAATGTAAAATCAGATGGAAGATCTTCTTTAACTCTATCTGGCTTAAGTATCAGTTATCATTCAATTCATCCATGGATTTCATGGGATCTAATAATTATTTTATTTGGATATCTCAATTTCTTCTTCTTAGTGAAACTACTGAATGCACTAACACTTCTCCTTGTTCTCTTGGAAAGAATCATATAAAATTATGTTATTATTCAAACACTGAGGATCATATCACTTGGCATCATCTGAATTTACACACATGCATGTGATTATGCATAATTGTATGCATGTATGATAGGTAGCTTTTAAACCCAAACACTCCCAATTTGTTTGTATCAACAGTTTAGGTTTAGGCTCATGCACTATCTTTTTTCTCAATATGCACACACACTTTTGATTCTTTCTTTACGTGTGCATGTGCATTCATGCATGCATGCACAATTCTTCTCTACTTTATTATGCGAAAACACAAATGAGTATAATTCTTTAAGCACACACACAATCTCTTCTCTTTCTCATTTTATCTTTTTCTTCTTCGTTTGGGTCTTAATACACACACACACTTGTTCCTTTCAATTAGGGTTCAAAGGGTGTGTTTTATTTTTATTTCTTCATCCTTCTCATGCACACACACACTTTGTTATTATATTTTCATGCACATGAACCCCACCATGCATGCACACTTCTTCTTATTCAAGTAAATCTTTCACAACCCGAATGGGTATGTGGATGGTGTATGTGTGAGTTTTTCTTATCAAGAGGTTATCAAAGCCTAAAACTCATGCATGTGTTCCTTTTTGTGAAAACACAAGGCCCCAGGTTCATCTTCTTTGTGTAAAATAGGAGGTCACGATTCTTTTTATTCTCTAAGGGCCTCAGGTTTATTCTCCTTCAAACAACACACACACAAACAGAATGGATAAGTGAATGGTGTATACGTGGGTTATTCTCCTTTGTGAAACAAGGGAGGGATCCTCGACTTGGGTAACTTTGCAGAGTATCACAAGGGCCCATGCACCTATTGTGTACTTGCAGTATACTACACACAAAGGCACAACGAGGGTTCAAAAGAACCTATCGCGTACTTGTGGTTTCTCTTCGCACAGAGGGTGTAAGTTCTTTTACGAACCATGAGAGGTGCATGAATCTCCTTCATGAAAGGACTGCATGGGACTCCTTCATGCAAGGGATGCACAAGACACCTTCTTAGTGAAAGAGATGCACAACTCTTCTTCTTTGCATAGTTAGGTTGTGCAGAAACCTCTGCCTTTTGCGAACCATAGGGGTTTGCGATTGCTCTATTTCTTTGGAGAAATAGTGGATCCATTCTTCGAGAATGGAAAAAACTTGTTTTGGATCGGGGGTCCTCCTTTTATATACAAGGATCACCACATATCTACGCATTCAAATCCATGAGGTTGAATTCTTTAAAAGTCCATGATCTTCAGGTTTGAATCTTTCAAACACTAGATAAAAGATATACCAAGTATCTCGGTTTATTTTTGTTCAACATGGAATCATTCTTTCTCGATGATTACATCATGTGCATACATTTAAGAATGCATGAAAACTATATTCTTGAGTTCTTGAGTGATATGATGTGGACTCTCACCTTCAGTTGCTTCGGCCTTCGTTTGAACTCTTTATCTTGATGCATTCATGAAACTTTTAATGCATGCATGTATTCAGTTCGTCCAGACGATCATCATGCACTAACTTTTAGATTCAAATGTGGCAAGGAGTGATACCATAGAGGCTCGATAGTGGATATGATATACTGGTTCATGTCAGGTGGCCGCGGGTGTGTAGAGGTAGAAGACAACCTCGGTGCCTCTCTTCGGCCATTGGATCGATCACAGATAGCAGAGATTATATCACAGAGTGCAGGATAGATCGTGCGGTTGAGATCTTGCGCGAGATCTGATGGATGGCTGCAATTGCGTACGTGTTTTTAAAAAGCCACCCCACATCGAAATAGAGATGCATACATGACTTATTTATAATACAAGTTGCCGAAAATGCTTCTCAGAATTCTCCCCTCTCCCTCCATAGTACCACCCCATACCGTGTTCTGTGGGCACACTCTTAGCTCCTACTATGCTTCCTCCGGGTGTGCTCCTAGTGCCCACACTGCCAAGTTCACCACCGTGCCGCACCTTCGGGCTTATACACATCCTAAATGCACCTCTTGTGGGCTAGCTTCGAGGCCTTCCCCTTGGGCGCGGTAGACCCTCGGGTCCCACATATTCCTTGGGTGATGGCTTCAGCTGGCCTTCAAGATTGGACCCAATTTTTGGTAAAGGAAAATACTAAGTAGTTACTATAAAAAACAAGTATGAATTCCTCCTTAAAATTACAACCCATCTTTCCTTATTCAAAGCCCAATCATGCCTCTTTTCTTCTTCTTCAACTTCAAGCATCATCCATTACTTTCTTTTTAGATCATAAATTCCAAATGATCTTCAATGTGTTGTTTTGATCCAATCATGGATGATGAATGGATCATTTATTAATTCCTTATGCATTAAGGAATAATTCATGGCCTTAATTTTTGTAATGATTGATGTGTTCTCTTTAAAACACATGTCTTCATCTTTGAGGATCAGTACAAACAATCATCTGATTTTATTCACAAATTTCATCTAATTAGGAGTCATTTGATGGATATTCTTTCTCCTCATGAAATTGAGTATTTCATGGTCTTCTTCAAGTGTTGTAACAATGTATCACCTTGTGATTCTCACTCAAATTTACCCAAGAGATAAAGGTAGAACAGTCCTTGTAGTCTAGCTTGGGTTGTCGAATCCACAGAGACCTAAGAAGTAACCTATAGAAACACACATTCTATGGACTGTTTTTGGCTATGAAGTGGCTAACTTGGATTGATTTTAGATGATTTTAGAGGATATCTAACAGATTTAAGTGAATTCAATTTAAAAGAATGAGTTTATCCTAGGTTATCGCTCGGGGTGGATTGGATGTATTTCCTTTTCAAAGATTTAAATTTCTTATATTTGAGATGGGTTCATTTACGAAGATAAAACAACATCATCACTTACTGGTTCAATGCCTACACCCTTTAATACTAATCACCTATACACTTGAAGGATCAAAGTTTTGAGCACTTCAAGGTAAAGGTTCATATTATCACATGAAGTGTGTGTCCTTAAATTCAACAAGGACGATGGAGTTTAAAAATCATCAAATAAAAATCTCAATTTAAGAAGTGATTATACATTAATGGGGTGATAAATAACATCCAATCCAGCCCCTTTCTACTCCCTTGGATCAAACCATAAGTGGGTTATCCCTCCATTGATTCTATGGTTTCAATGGAATCGGAAAGTAGACTCATGAGGGAGGACACAGAGAAGTAAAGAAAACAACAAAAATAAAATGATCACTCCACCGTTGTGTGAGTAATTTCACAAGATTTGGTGTGAATAAATTCACACCTTGAGGAAACAGTATCAAAGTGAGATGTATAACAACAGAATAAGAGGAGAATAAGAACTTTTATTAAGAAACTAAAGTGAATTGAACAACTTACAAGTGAAAGACAAATTTGAGACAACAAAATCGCAGCATAACATGACAATTGAACCAAGCACCAAATATTCCTAAATCCTCCAACAACACTTCCTTAAATAGGCATTTTTTAGCCCTTGGGTCGAGACTCCAATAGTCCAAGTCTCCTAAATTAATTTTGGTAGGCCATAGGTGGGTGGAAAGTAAGGGAGAGTTGATTTTTCCACCCTTGACCCGAGGTGGCATCCATCTTTCCTTCACCGAATAGAAGCATTTGTAATCCCTTCTAGATTGCCGAATCAGAGTAGGACATAGAAGAAGAAAATGTAGGTACGGATGTTTTCTAACGTCCTGTAAAATTTGGTCCCATTTGGAGTTTTGGATTCAGAGATATGATTAAATTAGTGAGATGTTTTTCTGGGCCACAGAATCTGGCCCAGAATTGTATCTCTAACTTGGGCCGCCTTAATGACCACCATAGAGGCCGAATTAGCATTATATCCTGAAGAGTTATTTGTTACTAAACATTTCTTATATCATACTACAAAATTTGGGATTCATTGGGCCTTTATGTTGGGCCCCACAGTCTCATAATTGGGATGGTGTCCAATTTGCCTTCTTTAGAATTGCTTCCATTCATCTCCAAATATCTCCATCATTGTTTATGAATCATCCATTGATACCTGAATGAAAAATGTTCAAATTTAAGTGTAGATATGGTTACCAAAATATAAAATTAAAATACTTATAATTACATTCCTTAGAATCATATGACTCATTGGTCCTAAATTGGTGTATATTAGGCATAAAGTGCACAAATGATGAGAATGGATGTTCATAATGAAAATGCACTAAATCAGGACCATAAGATCAAAAATGAACATTTAATACCATTAAAATGTAATTAAAATATATGTTTTTATTGGATAATCACACCCCCAACTTGATATTTGCTATTCCCGAGCAAATAATTCAATGATTTTATTTGAATTTCTTTCTTCAAACACATTATAACAAACAGTGCTCACAATGTAAACTACACACAAATATATTTTTATAACCTATCAAGATAATTTAAAACAAGATGAATTTAAAAGAATATCCCAATCCCAAGCCCATTCCTTTGATCAAATCCATCATCATACTTCATCCAACTCAATTAGGTGTAATGATGTGTTGTGAATCACAATAGATATGGGGGTTCATTTTCATTCAAGGGGGAAATCATGGAAGCACTAGGTGGAATCACATTTAATCCTAATACGAGTATTATTCATTCCTATTTTTTCTTGGATTTTTTTTGCAATATTGCTATAGTAATTGAGATTTAAGTTAATCAAATTAACCCATGTAGCAAGACTTTGCTGATGACTCCCAGACTCAAAGGCCTTAGGGCACCAAGTGAAGCCCACATACTCGGGCATCGTCTCGAGTTAACTTAATAAAAAACAAAGTCATATTACCATAAATAGAGATAGATTGAAAAACTCAGGGCTAGAAAACTCTGGAGTCATGATCCCCAAGTGCCGAAAGCCTCACATTTTATCAATCCATTTCTCTACACACAATTTTTTTGAATACTCATATTATTCATAAAAATAAAACCAGCCTATGCTATTTTTTATGGGACCCCAAAAATTAAAATTAGTACCCCACAGTCTAGAGGACGTGCATTGTGGCATTTTGATTTAATGGATGAAAATAAAAATGATGAAAATTTTCATTGGACAACCAAAATTCCAAAATCAATGCTTTTAAACTTAATCATGAATTAAATTAAGAGTCAAGGAAATAAAAGTTATTTGCTATGTAGTTTTAATGTGAGCAAGGATGTTATTATATGAATGATAAAGGAATTTTACTTCTTTTTTTTATCATTGTTTTTTTTAAACAAACATTTTGTTTCCACACCCCCCAACTTAGAATGAAACTGTCCCTAGTTTCGTAAAAATAAAATTTAGAATGGGGTAGAGGAATAAAAGGGGAGTTCAATAAGGAAATTGAAATATGAGGATCATGGAATGAAGTCACCTGGTGGTTGAAGTTTGAAGTTCTTGTCGCTCGAATTTAGTCCTTTGATATCCATGTCACTTGCAAAGTTCCCTAGTGGAAAAAGGAAAACAAACAAACAAAACAAAAAAAATATATATATATATATATAAGTAAAATATAAGTATATATATAAAAATTATAGAATAAGTAATCACATTAAGCCGTAGGTCAGTGGTAAGCCGCACCCCTGTCTCCCTTCGGTCCCGAGTTCGAGTCCCCGCGGCTTCACCGATTGTGACGGGGTTTGCCCCACGGCCTATGGCGTGTCCCCTTTTTTAATTATATTATTATTATTATTATTATTTTTATCATTTTTATCTTAAACTATAAAATAATAAAAATAAAACAAAATAAACTGATGATACATTGTCTTCTTTTTAAATTTCTGGTTAAGGTATTACTCAAGGATCACACCATGTGACACGGATGAATATGGTGCTCCCCTTTCGTACCCATCCATACTCATAATATAAGAACAGGTCAAAAGTCTATTTTTTATTTTTAAATATAAAAATGATTAATTAATCTTATTTGAAAAATAAAGATGATTCAGAAAGATTAGAAATATAAAAACCACGGGTTGCCTCCCGTGCAACGCTTTGTTTAACATCGTTAGCCCGACATAGAGCCTAAATTTATCAATTTTTTCCTGGTTCATAGATTGGCTCAATTAACTCAACATTTATTTCCTGTTTATTGAATGATTCAATGAATTTTTTTAACCTTTGACCATTGACCTTGAAAATGTGACCACTAGTGGGATCTTGAATCTCTACTGCCCCATGGGGGTATACATGATGCACTATGAAAGGACCTGACCATCTAGACCTTAACTTTCCCAAGTGTAAATGAAGTTTTGAACTATACAAGAGCACAAGTTTTCCCGGTTCAAAATGTTTGACCTTGATATTCCTAGATTGGTAGGCTTGAACTCTAGCTTTATTGATCCTTGAATTTTCATATGCCTCCATCCTTAGTTCCTCCATTTCATTGAGATCTAATTTCCTTTTTGTTCCAGCCAATGAGATCTCATAATCCATTTTCTTAATTGCCCAAAAGGCCTTATGTTCAATCTCCACTGGAAAATGGCATGATTTACCATAAACCAACCTATATGGGGACATTCCTAAAATGGTTTTATATGCGGTTCTATAGGCCCAAAGAGCATCTAAGAGTTTCTCAGACCAATCTTTCCTAGAGGGGTTGACAGTTTTTTTAAGAATTTGCTTAATCTCCCTATTTTCTAACTCAGCTTGACCATTGGTTTGAGGATGGTATGCAGTGGACACTTTATGAGAAATACCATACTTAGACATGAGTGAAGAGAATGGGCAGTTGCAGAAATGGGTTCCTCGATCACTGATTATAGCCCTAGGAATTCCAAATCTTGAAAATATGTTCTCTTTTAGAAATTGAATCACAACTTGATGATCATTGGACTTAGTGGGAATGGACTCAACCCATTTTGAGACATAATAAATAGCTAAGAGTATGTAGAGGTATCCCCGAGAGTTTGGGAAGGGACCCATGAAATCAATTCCCCCACAGTCAAAGATTTCAACCACTAAGATGGGAGTGAGTGGCATTTGATTCCTTTTTGTGATGGACCCTACTTGTTGACACCTAGGATAGCTTTGAAAAAATGTGTAGGAGTCCCTTGAGAGGGTGGGCCAGAAGATACCACATTGAAGAATCTTAGCAGATGTTTTCTTAGAGGAAAAGTGACCTCCACATTCCTCACTATGACAGAATTTAAGGATGGACTCTTGTTCAGATTCTGGAACACACCTCCTAATGACTTGGTCAGGGCAGAACTTATAGAGGTATGGATCATCAAACACATAGTGTCTAATATCAGAAAGGAATTTTCTTCGAGCTTGAGTCCCTAAGAATTTTGGAATGACCCCTGTAACTAAGAAATTGGCTATGTCAGCATACCAAGGGCAGCCACTCACAGAGTATAGGTGTTCATCAGGAAATGAATCAGACACAAAAAGGTGATTTGAGTTGTCTTTGAATTCTATCCTAGAGAGGTAATCAACTACAACATTTTCAATGCCCTTTTTATCCTTGATTGTGAGGTCAAATTCTTGTAAGAGAAGGACCCACCTAATCAGTCCAGCCTTAGTATCTTGTTTTTGGAAGAGGTATTTTAGTGCAGAATGGTCAATGAACACAGTGATGGGGGATCCTAAGAGGTAGGACCTAAACTTCTCTAAGGAAAACACAATATCAAGTAACTCCTTTTCAGTGGTGGTGTAGTTGATTTGGGCATCATTTAAGGATTTTCTTGCATAAGAAATGACATAAGGATTTTTATCACAATGTTGTCCTAACACAGCTCCTACAGAAAAGTCACTGGCATCACACATAAGTTCAAAAGGAAGGTTCCAATTTTGAGATTTCATAATGGGAGGAGAGGTGAGAGAGGATTTGAGGGTTGAGAATGAACCCTCACAGCTTTCTGTCCAAAAAATGGAACATCCTTTACTAGGAGAGCACAAAGGGGACGGGATATTGAACTAAAGTCCTTGATGAATCTTCTATAGAAACCAGCATGTCCTAAGAAAGACCTCACTCCCTTGATATTTTTGGGTGATGGAAGGTGAAGAATGATGTCAACCTTGGCTTTATCAACTTCAATCCCCCTACCTGAGACTAGAGGGCCTAAAACTAGTCCCTCTTTAACCATGAAATGGCATTTTTCCCAGTTTAGGACCAGATTCTTTTCTTCACATCTTGACAGACTCTCTCCACATTCTGCAGACATACCCCAAATGTATCCCCAAACACAGAGAAGTCATCCATGAAGACCTATAGAAAATCCCCTACCATGTCTTAGAATATTCCCATCATGCACCGCTGGAAGGTTCTAGGGGCATTGCATAACCCGAAGGGCATGCGTTTGAAAGAAAAGGTTCCGAATGAACATGTGAATGTAGTCTTCCCTTGATCCTCTAGGGAGACCTCAATTTGATTGTACCCCGAGTACCCATCTAAGAAATAGTAGAAGGCATGACCTGCCACTCTCTCAAGGACTTGGTCAATGAATGGTAAGGGGAAATAGTCCTTCTTGGTGAATGAGTTTAGCTTCCTATAGTCAATGCAGACCCTCCATCCACTACTCACCCTTGTTGGAAGAATCTCTCCATCCTCATTGGTTATCACTGTGATTCCGGCCTTTTTTGGAACCACTTGAATTGGGCTCACCCACTCACTCTCAGCTATGGGATATATGATACCATCTTTTAACAATTTCAGAAGTTCCTTCCTTACTACCTCCATGATATTAGGATTGAGTCACCATTGAGGTTGACGACATGGATTTGAATCAGATTCTAGAACAATCATATGAGTCCCAACAAGTGGGATAATCCCGGGAATATCAGATAGGGTCCAACCAATGGATTTCTTATGTTTCCTAAGGACATCTATAAGCATCCTCTCATGATTGGCTTCAAGAGAAGAAGAAATGACAATAGGATGTGTTTGATTGTCCCCTAGGAAGGCGTACTTTAGTGCAGCAAGAAGTTCCTTCAATTCAAGATTAGGTTGGTTCAGAATTTCAGCAGAAGATTGGGACATTGGATCAAGATAAATTTTATTTCCTAAAGTTTTAGACAATATTGATTCCCCACGTGTAGAAGTTTCAGCTACTAGATTGGCTTGATCAGATTTAGGGAAGGAAGTTTGATCGGTCTCCATGAATGTGGTTTGCTGAAAGGTTTCACTGATTGTTGGACCTAAGACTTCATCATAAGAGAAATTTGAAAATGATTCAATCCAATGAGATAAACTTCCTTCATATAAACAAAGGAAATCAATCTCATCCTGACTTAAACATCCATCAAATATTCCTTGATGTTCTATGGATTCATTATCAATGCTTCCTATCATGTTTACTTCATGAATGTCCTCGTCATCCCCTATTTGTGAGCTTGCATTATAAATGTTCAAGTCTAGACTCATGTTCCCAAAGGTGATGGTCATGTTCCCATTTCGGACTCGGATAACAGAGTTGATTGTTGCAAGAAAAGGATGTCCAAGGATGATTGGGGTTTGTTCCTTATTTCCTAAGTTTGGATGGTTGTCAAGGACAATGAAGTCAACAGGGTAGATGAAGTTTTCAACCTTTAGCAGAACATCCTTTAAAATCCCCTTTGGAACCCTAATGCTACGATTAGTAAGTTGAAGTGTGACAGATGTGGGTTGGAGTTCTTCTAGGCCTAACTGGCAGTACACGGCATAGGGGATGAGATTGACACTAGAACCTAGATCACACAAGGCCTTGACAACTTTGCTTTCTCCTAGTTCAACATTGATGTAAGGGCAACCAGGGTCTTTCAACTTAGGAGGAATGGTCCCTTGAATGGTGGTACTCACATTAGCAGCCAAAAGGACTTGGTTTTTATGTGAAAATTTTCTTTTAAAAGTGCACAAGTCCTTAAGGTACTTTGAGTAGGTAGGTATGGTTTGGATTGCATCAAGAAGGGGTATGTTCAACTTGACTTGTGAAAAGATTTCCCTCAATGTTTCACTCAGTTCAGGCTTGGGTTTCCCCCTCATGCGTTGTGGAAATGGTGCAGGTTGTGGGGTTGTTTATTGAAGAGTTGTTCCCTTGACAATGTTATTAGTTTCCTCCGTTTGATCTTGTGGTTCATTTGAATTTTCATCCAAGTTTGAATCTTTAGGTGGGTTCTGAATTAGTTGTTCAGGTTTCTCAATTGATTTCCCACTTCTTAAAACAGTCACAACCTTTAGTTGTTCATGAGTTGTTTGAGTGAAACTTGACTCTCCCCTTGAAGTTGAGGATGGCACCGCCTGAGTAGGCATGGGTTCCTTTCCAGTTTTTATGGTTTGAAGTTCTTGTTTAAGGGAAGAGACTTCTGAGTTCATCCTTTCCATTTGTCTGCATAGTTGTTCTAGTAGGCTTTGTCGAACAGTTTGGGTGGGTGTTTGAGTAGGTTGGTTTATCCCAGGGGGATATTTTGGAGGTGGTATGGTTTGTTAAAATGGACCGGTGGCTGTTGGTATTGGATAGGTTGGGTTTGGAACTGGTTATGGGTTTGGTAGTTCTGATGGGGGTAAGGATTTTGTCCCTGTGGTTGGCTAGGTTATTGGTTATCTTTCCAGTAGAAGCCTGGGTGGTCATTATACCTTGGGTTGAAGTTGTTTTGGTATTGAGGCTTTTTAAAGTTCAAAGCATTTACTTCCGCTGGGGGTCCTCCTAAAAGAAAATCCTTGATGGATGGAATGGTTGGGAAGTTGTCTGTCTTATGGTCAAGTTTGTCACAAATTGTGCAAACAGGGTCAATAGTTTGGATTTCATGTACTTTCCTAAGGTCTATCTCTTCAACCTTCCTAGAGAGTACTGCAAGTTTAGCCCTAAGGATTTCCTCTTCTCTAAGTGTATGAATTACAGTAGTTCTTTGTGGATTTTCATAATAAGGTGAAGTTCCCCATGTTTGGTTTTGTTCAGAAAGGCTTTCTAGATACTCGTAAGCATCATTTGGGGCTTTGTTTTTAAAGGTTCCATTATAAATCATGTCAATGAATTCTTTGTTCCCTGGATCCAACCCTTCATAGAAAATTCTCACTTTTTCAGGAATAGAAAAACCATGGTGTGGAACCATGTTTAGAGTGTCTTTGAACCTCTCCCATGCTTCATAGAATGACTCTCCCTCTTTTTCAAAAAAGTTTTGGATTCTCTTTTTAAGTGCAATTGTTTTGTGGTGGGGAAAGTATTTTTTGTAGAATTCTCTTTGTAGTTAGTCCCAAGAGTTGATGGATGATGGTCTCAAATTTTTTAGCCAATTTTTATCTCGATCCTTTAAAGAAAAAGGAAATAGCCTCATCTTAGCTGATTCTAGTTGATGTGGGGGACACATGGTTTCTACAATGTCATTGAACTCCTTAATGTGCAGGTATGGCATCTCGGACTCCATTCCATGGAATGTGAGAAGGTGGTTTAGGACATGGGATTTAAAGATGTAGTTGGCATCTTCTAGGTAATTGTGTCTAATGCATGAGGGGGCATTGGTCCAGAAAGGTGTGAGGTAGTCATTCATGGTTTGATCCATCGCATTCCCCAAGTTTGGGGTTTCCTCATTTGGGTTTCCATTTTGGTTCCCACCCGGGTTTATGAGTTGGTTTCCTTGAAGAACTTCCATTAAAATTGGCTCAATTTTGGACTCTAGAGTATTAGGAAGATTATGATCTAATGGAATGAGTTCCCTTGGTGTACTTGACTCCCCAACCCCAGGACTATCCACCCTAACTAGACGGTTTGATTGATCACGAGTGTAGGCGGACATGCGCCGAAAGAAAAAAAAAACGAGAAAGGGACAAGATAAGAGAATTTGGATGAGAAAAGAAGAAATGGGGGAGAATAGAATGGATATTTAGATGACTTACTTGGGTCCCTAGAAACGGCGCCAAAATTTGATTCTCGCTCAAATTTACCCAAGATATGAAGGTAGAACGGTCCTTGTAGTCTAGCTTGGATTGTCGAATCCACAGAGACCTAAGAAGTAACCTATAGACATGCACATTCTATGGACTATTTTCGGCTATGAAGTGGAAAAATTGGATTTATTTTAGATGAGTTTAGAGGATATATAATAGATTTAAGTGAATTCAATTTAAAATAATGAGTTGATCCTGGGTTATCGCTCGGGGTGGATTGGATGTATTTCCTTTTCAAAGATTTCAATTTCTTATATTTGAGATGGGTTCATTTAAGAAGATAAAACAAAATCATCACTTACTGGTTCAATGCCTAAAACCTTTAATACTAATCACCTATACACTTGAAGGATCAAAGTTTTGATCACTTCAAGGTAAAGGTTCGTATTAGCACATGAAGTGTGTGGCCTTAAATTCAACAGGGACGATGGAGTTTAAAAATCATCAAATAAAAATCTCAATTTAAGAAGTGATTATACATTAATGGGGTGATAAATAACATCCAATACAGCCCCTTTCTACTCCCTTGGATCAACCCATAAGTGGGTTATCCCTCCATTGATTCTATGGTTTCAATGGAAGCGGAAAGTAGACTCATGAGGGAGGACATGGAGAAGTAAAGAAAACAACAAAAATAAAATGATCACTCCACCGTTGTGTGAATAATTTCACAAGATTTGGTGTGAATAAATTCACACATTGAGAAAACGATATCAAAGTGAGATGTAGAACAATATAATAAGAGGATAAGAAGAACTTTTATTAAGAAACTAAAGTGAATTGAACAACTTACAAGTGAAAGACAAATTTGAGACAACAAAATCGCAGCATAACATGAAAATTGAACCAAGCACCAAATATTCCTCAATCCTACAACACCACTACCTTAAATAGGTATTTTTTAGCCCTTGGGTTGAGCCTCAAATAGTCTAAGTCTCCTCAATTAATTGTGGTAGGCCATAGGTGGGTGGAAAGTAAGGGAGAGTTGATTTTTCCACCCTTGACCCGAGGTGGCAGCCAACTTTCCTTCACCGAACAGACGCGTTTGGAAGACCTTTTAGATGACCGAATCAGAGTGGGACATAGCAGAAGAAAATGGATCTTCGGATTTATTATAACCTTCTATAAAATTTGGGCCCATTTGGAGTTTTTTATTTTGATATATGATCAAATTAGTAGGATGTTTTTATGGGCCACAAAATCTGGCCCATAATTGTATCTCTAACTTGGACCGCCTTAATGACCACCATAGATGCCGAATTAGCATTATCTCATAAAGAGTTATTTGTTCCTAAACATTTCTTCCATCATCACAAAAAATTTGGGATTCATTGGGCCTTTATGTTGGGACCCACAGTCTAATAAGTGGTCTGGTGTCCAATCTTCTTTCTCTAGAATTGCTTCCATTCATCTCCAAATATCTCCATCATCATTTATGAATCATCCATTGATCCCTGAATGAAAAATGTTCACATTTAAGTGTAGATATAGTTCCTAAAATATTAAATTAAAATATTTATAATTACATTCCTTAGAATCAGATGACTAATTAGGCCTAAATTGGTGTATATTAGGCATGAAGTGCACAAATGATGAGAATGGATGTTCATAATGAAAATGAACTAACTCAGGACCATAAGATAAGAAATGGACATTTAATACCATTAAAATGTAATTAAAATATATGTTTTTATTGGATAATAACCTTGATACAAATCTTGTAACTTAAGGCTAGTTCTACAATCATTATAATTTTATCCTCTTGGAGAATTGATCAAGTGTAGTATTTAATGGTTTGAATCAACAACAATTCTCCAAGTCTTCACCAACTTCTTCATCAATACCTTTAATTCACATATTGACTTCTCATTTACAAAAAATGAAACTCTTATGCACTTCAATCCATATTGAAAAAAATGAAAATCTTATGCACTTCAATCAATTCCCCATTTTTATGGTTCCCAGTTAAATATACCTGTGGAAGAAGTGGTTCACAGTTTGTACTTTGTCGATGAAATAAGATAGAAGTTGGAAGTGAAACTTTTGAGTTTACCTCAATCTTTCGTCGCCCATCCTCCTTCTATCCGTCTCCCATCCACCCCCTTTTCCGTCTCTCTCTTCCTCTTTACTATGCTCATTTTATAGAACATCATAAGGATCATATCTACTAGGCACGCGACACCATTTTGGAGGCCCATTGAAGCAATTTTCTAACCCTTGGAAAACTCGGTCAACTGGGGTTTGCAAAATCTTTGATTCGCAAAGATGGTTCGCAGAACCTTGCCTATCTGCTTATTCCGTGAACTGAGGGGTTTGAGATACGACACGCAGACAGTCTTCCGCACAGTTCACAGTTTTCCTTGCCTGCTAGCCATCGCCTTATGGGCTAGTGGTTCGCAGACCGTCTTCTTCGTGCACCTTTCCTGATCATGGTATGCAGGCCACTTGAAATACTGAAAACTTAAATTCCATCAAGTTAATCCTAAGAAATGTAACTCAATTTGGGTCCCTTTTCTTTGATAAACTTATAGAAGCACTTAATTCCTTCTGCAAAGCAATTATAGGGGACTTTCCTTCGTGGAATTTTTAGGACCCTACAAATTTCCCCCATTAGAATGATATCCGTTCGGAACGAAAAGTGAACTATTTTGATGTAGAAGTGGTTCTAAACTGAAATGGTTCGCGGTAGAATAGGTAGACCCCGTAGGAGGGGACCAGACCTATATATAGGGACCCATGTCATTTGTCTTTTACCATTTCTCACGACGAAAAGTGATCTCAATTTCCCAGCCTCCTTCACTTTTGCGTAACGTGCTCCTTACGAAAACTACATTCGCGAACTGTTCTGTACATTTTGTGAACCGATTTCCTCACCATTTTCCCTATTCACGTACTACATTTTTGGTTTTTGTGAATAGGTATATGGAATTTAAAATTTAAAATTCGTATTCCACATAGAAGAAGTATAAACAACTGACTTTTTTTGCGTACTGAACTTGGATCGGTGAACCGAACTTCAAAAACTATTAATACAGACTTAAACTTTAATCCACAACTTCTGATTGTAAACTTATCTGAGGTCGGGGTTCACAGTTTCTATATTCTGTGGACCGTTATGTTCACCGAACAACAGTTCATGGGCCTTCACCTCATGGGCGCTTTGCGTACCATAGCCGTACATGATGGGTTGTATCCACGTACTGTTGCGGTAGATGGAATACTGCTTCCGCGCGTCATGTTGTATGCGGAATGCTCCTTCCGCGTACCATTTTTTATGAACAATACATGGAGTATTTTGCAGACATGTTTTAAGTCCTTTATCCATTTTCTCCGTGGCCTTTTCCCAACAATTCTTATTGGACTAAATCCTCATTAGCTTCTGAATGTTCTTGTGCAGGCTACAATGGCTGATTCTCAAGTTGCTGATAAAGCAATGAAGATGAGGGCCACCATGGCAGTGAATAGTATTAATAATCTTCATTCCCACATCATTCCCCATGAAAGTTTCCTGATGGTCTTCTTAACGCCAAAGCTTCTAGCTTATCTGTTGTCCATTTAGCTTCCACTTTACGGATTTGGTCTTCCTTCCAACCTACCTCTTCCGTTGCCAAACCCTGACTTCCCTTTCATCCTTTTAGAGGCACCATGCGATCATGATCGTGCCAAAATTTCCCCAATTGGATAAGTCATCGCCACTCCCACTCAGGAAAACTTTTTCATATTGCGAGGTTTGACATGGACTCAAGGCAACCGCGGGTGCCACAATGGTGTCCTGAGACTAGACATCCAAGAATACCCATCCATTATCAGTATTTCTCAAGAAAATACCAGTGGAATGTGGAGCACCAAGTGGGATTTTCAGGTCAGAGGATGTTTCTATGATGAGTGGGCTTGGGCGTTTTGGGTGCATTAGACCTATCTGGAGTCCCCCGATCAGTTGGAAGCGGTGGGATTGCACTAGGCTGCCTAGGTGTCTTAGTTTTCAACCTTTTCTCCAGGAGAAATCCTCCCAGAATTGCTAAGTCACTAGTGTTCGAGCACCAATACCTTTCATCTACTACATGGAGAAGTGGGAATCAATATGTGGGACATATATCATCTTAGAGGTCTCCCTATCCTCAGAGATATGTATAGAGAGTTTCTCCCCATGACCACCATAAGGAATGACACTGATCATGTGTCTCCTTTGATGAATATTTTACTGGTCATGGTAGTGGGATCAATGGATCATCCCCTCGAATCCCGTTCCATCATTCCATTCGAAGCATGGATAAGGTTATTCTTGCAGATGAACGGACCAAAGTCGAAGGTGCGCCGCAGTCAAACTCACCCAACCCGTTAGTCCTACCAAATTCCAGGGTCATACTGTGCTACCCTTGAAGCATGGCGGTATGCCACATGGGGATATGAACTACGGCCCGACATTTCACCTGCGCTTAGGATAGTAGGTTTCTTCACCATGTTCTTGAGTGGATGGATCTTCCCATCCTATGATGTATACAACAGGGTTCGGGCCTGCACCTTGATGATGGAGGCCATGCTGGTGAAAGGTCGACCCATTAATATGGACCTTCTTACCCTCACCCAGCTTTATGAATTGTTAAGAAAAATTCAGGAAGGCAGGTCTCCACATCGTCTCAACAGACCGTTCCAATTCTTGTACGGATGGATGGAGGAACACTTAATATCAAGAAAGATATATATATCCATGGATTAAATAAGAAATAAAAATTCACATGGATAACAAATAATTGGTTTCATAATAATATAATTCATAATTCCAAACATCATAATATTACTATCAATCCCTCATTCCAAGGTAATACATATGCCAAATAACCAATCTAGTTTGCCTCATGAGACCTACCGATGCATCAAGGGGATATATAATAGTGGCCCCCACCTATTTACATACTATGTCTAATGCATTCATTATATGAAAAATTAATAACAACATAATACATAATCAACATAAACATTAGTATTGAAAAAATAACATATGAAATATCAATATTTTACCCAGTCAATAAACAGAGTCTCATAATCATAATACATCCAAATAAATAAGGTGGATAGTATCATTTTAGTATATCCCAAGTGAAGTATAAAAATATTTAAATAATGTTGATATAGATTAGAAATTCTCTTTGAAAATAAGAAGAAATATCATTTTATTTTTAAAACATTTTAAAACTAAAAAAATACTAGAATAATGGTAATAATATTTTCTTTCAAAAAACATGTAAAATTATAGAGGAATATTAATAATGAATAATGGTTATGATAGTGGGAAAAAGTGGTCACACAGTAAACATTAAAAAAACATTTTTTCCCACTTTTTTAAAAAGTCAAAAATGAATTATGCAGAAAATATTAAAAAGATTCATTTTAAAAATTTGAATATAAATTAAAATTTAACTAAAATTAACCTTAATAAATCATTTAATTATAAAATATAATATAATTAGATCAAAATAAATAATATGGATATGGAATAGAAAAAATTTCAACTAAAAAGGAGAAGTAAGGTCGATTATACTTAAAAAGTATCTTTTTGATGGTTTTGAGTACTAAAAAGAGGTAAAATGGAAGTAATACTTGAAAAAAAAAAGAAATAAATAGAGGATAAGAAAATATATGGGGTTTAGGAAAGAAATAACATATGATTCCTCCAATGAAAATTTAAACATAAATAATCTCAAATAAAATTGGGATTGTAGAATAAACTCTTAACTTAGACTTCCGCTTGGCCCGACACACTCTAATATTATGTATAATAAATTTAGACTTATTATACATATATATCAGAACCATATTTAGATTTATCCTACTATATAATATTAATTTATAATTTTTTATTACCTATTTATTAATAATTCATTGTTAAAACCAATATTTTAGTGTTAACTATTCCATTCTCCATACAAGTTTGCGCTTGATGGTTTTGATCCTTATACCCTGGTCATGGTTTCATCATCTACAAAATATTAAACATGTTATAATGATCATGTTTATATATTCAATATACTTTTAGAAATATCCATAAAAAATATCATGAAAAATGAAATACATTGTTTTATGGAGACAGTGGTCCATACATATGCCTGAACGACATTTTAATTTTTCTAATGGATGAAGAGAAAATAAACACTACAACAGAATCACCATCTAGCGGCGGTTTAAACCGCCACTACATTGTTTGGTGGCGGTTTACAGAAACTGCCGCCTAATAGGGCATCGCCAATCTATTAGCGTAGATTATTTGTGTTTAGCGGCAGTTTCAGAAAAGCGTCGTAGCTGCCTCATTTCGTGGCAGTTTTTCTGAATTTAGCGGCGGTTTTACGAGCCCTGGATATCACTTTATTCGTGGCGGTTATAACCGCCGCTAATAAAATCAAATTCCAGTGGCTGTAAAACCGCCTCTAAAGTCACGGGAACTGCCGTGGAATGAGGCATCCACGATGCTCCTATTTAGTGGCGGTTATAACCGCTGCTAAACGTAAATTTTATATTACGTTTAGCGGCGGTTTTCACTATTTAAAGGCGGTTTAAACCGCCGCCAATATACATTTCGCGGTGGTTAAAACCGCCGTGAAAAGCTACTCAGAATAAAAAAAATAATTCTTTGCTTCTGCTGCACCACTGCCCTAAAAAACAAATAAAACCATAAATATAAACCAACTGAGAACAACCTGAGAAACAAAACCCAACATGGGGATCAATAAGAAGGAATCATATATCATATCGACCAACCAGGTCACTACACCTCCTGTGTAGGAGGACAAAGTCATCAGCCTCACAAAAAAAATGTTTCAACATAGACCCACATAACCTTCCATGAAAGTTAATTATCTGTTTATGAAGGCTCAAAGGACTCCTTTGTCAGTAAAATCACACACTAGAAAATATATATGATGTGAATCCTACATGACAAATATGATGCATGAGAGTCCTCTTTATTCCCCGCCCAAGAGTCAAAAACCATCCCTGGACTCCCACCAATGACCAAGAGCTGAATATCCAGAATAAATCACAATATCCAAAAAACATGTTTTTCTCTCAATGAGAAATAATATACAATTTTAATATTTAAAAATAGAACAAAAATATGAAACCCTGGAAAATAAGACTTCCTATTAGAGAAAGTATTATTAACACAGCAGTCAGATATCCATCAAAGGTTCCAACACATTCCTCATACTCATGTATACAATATCCTAAATAGTAAATACTAGGAAGATAAAACTCCATTGATAAAACATTGTAACATCCCAAACTGGATTCCACTAAACTTATGCTCCGAGCCGATGGGTTACTAGGAATCAAGCACACCTCCCTGTACGCCAGATGCCACCAACTAGTAACGAGGACCCAAGTGGTGATATTTGGAGAACTATGACCTCATATAAAATTAATAAACAATAGAAAATATATAATTATCATGAAAATGTGAAAGTAAATGAATGCAGAATATGTACACAACTAAAAAATAAAAAGCTTCAATAATACATTGATGTTAAATCCTGAACAACTACACAACACGATACAACACTGGTGACCCACTAGGCTGACCATAAAAATAAAACAGTACGCAATAAAATCAATGTAAAAGAACATGGATCCACTAAAAACTCTATTCTAGACAACATACCTGATCTCCATACATTTTCAAACTGCACTATCCCGATTAGTAGAACCACTCATGTAGCTCTGCTCGATCATGCAACACTGGGCCTCATCCATATCCCCCATGATACTTATGATCAACATGAAAAGAAAAAATAAGGGCTAAACATACACCATGGTGTACATGTAGGAGTGATAAATAATCTCATCAGGACACCCCAATAAACAACCTATAACTGTTCCGCTAAAAGTGTAATAAAAAACAATTTGACCAGCTTAGCTAAAACACACCCACAAAGGTAGTAAACCAAACATGAGATGACCGTCAAATCTAGGGTACGTAATCCCTTTCAATTGGGAAAGTTCCACCATGGATGTCCATTTCTATATACTCAAACATTTATAGTCTCATACCTATACACTGATACATAAATATGAAATTCATTGGTATGTAATATAAATTATTATATTCTAGTTTCCAAAAAATTTCTTTTTACTACCATCTTTAAAAAATCATCTTATTATAATGGTCGGGAGTTTCTTAAATGATAAAAACAAGAAGTAATCCAAGAGGAATGATGTTTCTCAATGGTTTCACACACAACCAACCATATCAAAGTCGTATTTCCAAGCAATAACTGAAGAGATTTAAGACATGAGAGCTCAAAATAAATTCTAGAATTTTTTTCCATTTTTCAATTGACATCTTAGGTTGTGTTCATTCTACCGGGAATGACACATGTTTAAAAAAATGACAAGATTATCCCCACTTATAGAGTGTCCTAGTTATAAAAATTAGTGATATATCATACACTAATAAGTTATCTATATCATATTCACATCAAACATACGTTTGATTCTCCCCTAAAGCACACTCATTACGTCATAACAATCATAAAGAGGGCCAAAACCAAACTGACCAGCATACCAAAACACCTTATTATTTTTTAAGTCCTCTAATGCTTTGAGACATAGTTGATTATTTAATTCATAGGTCACTCATCTCCGTAGATGAACCGACACCTTAAATATAGCCCATGGTTCAATGATTTAACTAAACTCCATAAATTCATTACAACATTTAGAACTCGACAGAAAAAACTTTGATGTAAGCATGTTACCATAGGTTCTATAAGAAATTGGACGATTGGCGATCATGAAGTACACTAAGAAACATTGTTGAGTGTCTGAAAAAAACACCTCCATTATATTATTCATCAAAGTATGGTTTCATCATAAAATTTGAAGACAAATTGAGTAGAAAGTATGATATAATATTGTATTCTTGGATGATTTCCCTTTTAATTGCATTATATAGATCAGGATTGAATATCATCAATTGAGATCCATGAAACAAATTGTGTAGAAAATTGATTTGTGGTGGTAAAGACAACTAATAATTCACAATAGTCAATAGTTCAATTATCTAAAAATTGATAATATATTAGGGAGAAACATATAATAGTAATCAAAATGTTGTTTTCCAAATAATGGAGATATTATTAATATAATGTCATTAGCCACCTCAAATGATAATGGTAATCATGGATGATATATATATGATTTTAGATGACATTGAACCATCAACAACCTCATTTTGATAATATGAATATTTTTCATTGTCTCTAAAACTCTAATAGTTATAATAATAAATTTATCAAAAAATTTCTCACAAAAATGACTTGAACATAAAGTAAATCCATAAAATATTTTTATTATATCCATATTCATCACTGTATCAAAAGCATTTATTGTATAAAGACACAAGTAGTAGTAAAATATCTTTACATGAGCCTCTAAAATAAATCACAAAATATTTTATCATTTCCTATAATGGTTGGATAAACCATTTTGATTGTACATACAATTTATGATGATTAATATATTCCATTGAATACTATGCACATAGAGATTAAATTAATGCATACCAAAACTGATATATAATCCTAGGAACCTGGTTAAACATAATTGATTGGGGTAAATTAATTTCTAAAATATTGAATTTGTAAAAATATACCACTGTAATATATATAAAAATAGGGTTGTGGTGGGACACCATTTGGAGAAAATCCATAGTCACCCATATGTAATTTTGTTTTCATTTTATTCTTTGTAGACTAATGATACCATCCATAGTTATATAATCCCATGTCCAACTGAGAAATAGTAAGGAGATGAATGTACCCACTGTGAGTTGGCTTGTTTCCATGAAAGATTAACATGGTTGGAATCATGATACAAACCCTTGAAAATTCCACATTTCACCATCCCACCAACATTCGGTTTTAAACCCTTTATACACCTTCTGGAATCCTAGATGAACAAACCATCTAAAATAATTTTAGCTATGAAAAATCTATTCCTAATAATCTATAAGAACAAATATTTGATATATAAACTATAATTAATATTTCTTATATAACTACCTTCCCTCAATGTTCTCCTCATGATTTAATTTTAGCCAACTATTCAATCATTTTAGGTTTAGTGGTCTCAGCATCAAAAAATATATCATTCAAATCAGTAGCTAGATAAACATGATATAGAATAGTAGAATTTTATTTTTAAACTCAATCCAAATAAATATCAACTATATGAAATATCATATTTCATTAGCTTAAAGCTTATTTATCCAACTGATTATATAAATTCAAATTCAATTAATCTATTAAAAAATTACCTATACCCAATGTATATAAATCAATTCAAATTCAAACATCTATATATAATACATTAATATTCATTACCTTTGATTAAAATACATTTATGATAAAATGTGTTTCATATACTTATGATTTTTGAACACTGTTAATTTCTCACAGAAAATATAATGATGAAATGTATAAGGCCCCAACCTTAAACCTTACTTAATCTTGAGTTATTACAAGATTACACATTGAGGTTCTTTTCAGGTTTAGAGTTTTAGAGAATTAGATCATAAAACTTTCATCACATTCCACATTTAAACAAAGTGGTTACATAAAGATAGTATTCATTTTTCCCATCAACGGAAACATATTTATAATAAAACATGGATTCTTTCTTGACACTTCCTTGACACTATCATCATATCATGTACCTTTCCCTTGACATGTGAAAAACATTTCAAAAAAACTTAGGATAATCATAAAAAGATCAGTAAGGGATATAAATATATGGAAACGAAACATGAGTACATGTATACATAAGAATCAATGAAATCATACTTTACTCATAAAACATAAGCACTTTAACATACCTCATCAAATCATGAATAAATCATAGAAATCATAAGACATAAAGGTAACTTGAGTCATTCATAACATTCATACGTAGGGAGTAACCCTCTTGGTTACGTTTGGAATACCCATCACAACATATTCCCTAAATATCTTTGGAGAAACCTTAATGTTTCACTCCTTTGTGTTACCCAATGCATTGGAGAGCTATATCGGGCTCACCCGCCCTTAGTTTATCACGAAACCACCCGTCTTCATAATAATGCCCAAGAACCACAACATAATCGTATCACATAAAACATGCATAAAGGAAACATAACATTTCCACTTTTCAATCACAAGATATCAATACAACACATTGATATAAAAACATTATGAAAACCATTTTCAATAACAAAATAAAAGAAAAGTAAAACATGGTATTTATTTTTCTTTAAAAAAAATTATGGCTTGTAGAGGAAGCCGAAACTCAAATAATGGTCACGGCGGCAGAGAAGTCGTTGTCGCCGCATACGTACGACAAAAAAAACATTCCCTTTTGTTGTTTAGTAAACGCTTCATATAAAAAATATTCCTTTTGAATAAACGTAAAAGTCAAAGGGGTTTATACACTGTATAAAAGAAAGTTGTGTATAAAACATAATATGCCTCAATGAAAGGAGATTGAGACGAAGTCCCATACCTCAGGTTCGACTTGACTCGATCGTTCTTTAATCTCATGAATAATAAACTTGAGTTAATTTCTACTTTCTTAAGAACCTTATTAAATTTCATTATTCCTTTTATATCACTTATTACCATGTCATGAACACTATGTAATTATTTTAGTTAATAATGGTCGTTTTAACGATCATTGGTACTTGAGTCAAAATATGCTCTTTATAATTACAAGTTGTTCATGTATCAATTATATCCAGAGTTATAATCATGATGTATATATCATATATATCATATATATCCAGTATATACATGAATTTATAATATTACATAATTATTTAGAGGTAATAAATGAAATGCACTGTTCATGGAGACGGTAAGCCGTACGTACGCATGAACGCTACTTTCATTTCTATTTCGTATTTTATAGAATGGAATCATAATGATATAAAGGTATATTATAATTCCTTTATAATATCATATATAATAACATTAATTACATCCTTTATACGTCCCACATATGGCATTAACGAATCAAATCACTTTGAGGGGGCGGTAGTCCGCACTTCCTAAAATGAAGATATCGCGTTTACTCATAATGGTAACCATAAAGATATGCCATAAATGAAAAATACAGAAGCTTAAGTAAAACATAAACATATTATATATAATATATAAATATAGTGTCATATTAATGTCCACCTTTGAAGGTGTTATATGAGTGTTGAACAATCATCGTTTCGTGAGGCAGAAATTCACCATCCACGGAAACAATATGTTCTTTAACCATTAGATGTAGGTGTTTGTAAGTGTAGCTCAAATAATTCTTATAAAAAAATACTAGTATATTGAAGATACTGGAGTTGTTACAAAATAAATTAATAAAAAGAGTTTAGGGGGTTAGAGAAGCAAAATAAAACAAAAGGACTCAAGTGAAGACATTACCTTAAAATTGGGTAACTCCCTTTGGTTGAGCTCAAAGGATTCATTGGGAAGACTTCTACCCAAATTTAGGATTCAAGGAGTTAGAGAGGGATGTGGAGAGACAAAATGGGCAGGGGTTGGCCGAGCCAAAGGCTTTGTAAGTGTGGGTAAGGAGGTAGAGGTGGGGGCCTTTTATAATAGGAGAGGAGGGGCACTCTTGGAAAGTAAAGAAATGTTCCTTTATTTTAAAATGAGTTTCGGATTTAAAAGGTCCCAAATTGATACAATTCTAGGATAAGGTGATAAGGGTTCTAAATATACCCATCCAATAGTTTTTGGACATGTGTAGGTCATAGATTTTACATTATCTTTTCATTTTATTTAAATCCTTTATTAATGAGGTAATCGCTGCATCATCATGATGTCATAAATAATTTAATATATTTAATGTCTAAAAATTATAAAAAAATATCATGATGTAGGAAATATTTTTATATTTATAATGAATATTTATAGTAAAAAATATGACTTGTATAACCCCATGTAAAAATTGTTTTAGTAAAACATCTCATGTTTGTGTCATTTTTACTTGTACATTAAATAAAAAGTTATTTATGTCATTTCCCAACCAAAGTGGATCCATGGGGTCCCCAAGTTGACCCATGGATTTTATTGGTCGGCCATGACACATATAATGAGGGTAGGACATGTGTCAAGCTCATCTCATATTATTAAAACATTATTTTTACCTTAAACAACACTAATTACCTCTAATCGTGATTAAAAACATAAAAGTTACTATTCACCAAAAATTATTTTAATCCCATTGAACCATATTTTACTTCTTAATGAAAACCATGTATGTCGGATTTTTGAAATTCAAAACATAGAGGTGGTAAAATTTCATTTAACCGAAAAATTAGTTTCTTAAGTACCACTTAGTGCTTTCACTATTCATTAAAAATTGAAGTTTTTCAGAAAAATACCAAAACTTCACCCTAAGCTATATTTGATATTCCGAATTCAAAAATGATGTCTATTTTACAAAATTAAAAATATATAAGTTACATTAATTAATTTAATAATTAATTCCCGCTGTCAGAGCAAATAGCGTGTTTTTATGAAACAATAAGTATCAAAAGATTGACACTAGTTTAAGTCCAATTTCAAAGTGAAATTAATTCCAACGACCACTATTGGATTAAATGGTAAAAATATATTCTAATTGAACTTTAAAACCAATTAAAAAGATAATCTAATCATATAAATAAATTATATTAAAAAGAGGTTTTGAATTAAAATACAACATTTTTCACTATTCCTTAAAAAAAGAACTTTATCGGAAAAATACCAAAAATTCACACAAAGTAAATTTTGATGTCCCAATCATAAAGAATAAGTTTATTTTGACAAATAGAGCTTATAAAACTGTCAAAAGATAAATTTAAAATATGGTTTTCCATCAAAAGGAAGTAAAACAATCTTTTAAAAATATTAGTGTATTCCATGCTTAAGATTGGATTTATTCTCCTTTTAAGCCTCTAAAACACTATCTAATTCATTAATAGACATAGATAAAAATATATATTATTCATTACTTACTTGGGATGTTACATCCTTCCCCCTTTTAGAAAATTGCGTCCCTGCAATTTATTTACTTATCGAATAAGTGGGGGTATTTAGCCCTCATTGCATTTTCAGATTCTCATGTTGCCTCTTTAATCATGTGGTTTTTCCACAAAACCTTTACCTGATGAATCACCTTATTTCGTAACACCTGCTCCCTGTGGTCAAGAATCTAGACCGGTTGTTCCTCATAAGATAGGTTCTCTTCTAGCTGAACTACCTCTGGACTCAAAACATGAGATGGATCTGGCATATACTTTCTCAACATCGAAACATGAAAAACATTGTGTACCTGAGATAAACTCGGAGGTAAATCCACTCGGTAAGAAACTGATCCAACTCTCTCCAGAATTTCATATGGTCCAATGAACCTTGGACTCAGCTTTCCTTTCTTACCAAATCACATCACACTTTTCCATGGTGAAACTCTGAGAAAAACATGATCACCTACCTCAAAAGATAGATCCTTCCTCCTGTTGTCTGCATAACTCTCCTGCTTACTCTGAGCTATTCTCATGTGTTTCTGAATCAACTGAACTTTTTCTGCCATCTCTTCTACCAATTCTGGTCCCATCAACTTCCTTTCACCCACTTCATCCCAGAAAGCTGGAGTTCGACACCGCTTCCCATATAACGCCTCAAATGGTGCCATCTGTATACTGGAATGAAAACTGTTATTATATGAAAACTAAACCAAAGAAAGATGTTGGTCCCAACTTCCCTGATAATCCATCGAATAAGATCGTAGCATATCCTCCATGGTCTTAATTGTTCATTCTGACTGCCCATCTGATTGAGGATGAAAATCTGTACTAAAATTTAATTCAGTACCCAATGACTTTTGAAGGCCCTTCCAAAAGTTAGAAGTAAACCTGGGATCACAATCAGATACAATGAATAGAGGAACTCCATGCAACCTAACTATCTCTTTAAGGTACAATTGAGAAAGTTGATCTAGAGAGAAAGTATCTCGAATAGGAAGAAAATGAGCAGATTTAGTCAAGCGATCAACAATAACCCAGATTGCATTATTACCTCGAGATGTCTTCGGTAATCCCACAACAAAGTCCATGGATATATTCTCCCATTTCCACTCTGGCACTGGTAAAGGCTGAAGTATCCCTTTCGGTAACTGCCACTCTGCTTTAACCTGCTGACAAGTCAAACACTTCACAGTAAAATCAACAATATCTCTTTTCATTCCATCCCACCAGTAATACTCCCACAGATCTCTGTACATCTTAGTACTGCCAGGATGAACTAAAAACAGAGAAATATGAGCTTCACATAACAAATATCTCTTCAACTTTGAATCACAAGGCACACACAATCTCTTCCCAAATCTCAAAACACAATCACTATCAATGTTGAATTCATGCAACTTACCTTTCTGAACCAGCTTTACCTTTTTCTGCAACTCACTGTCTTGCTTCTGTGCTTGCACTACGGGAAAAATGAGCATTTGCGACGGGTTATTTGCGACGGGAATAAATCCCGTCGCAAATAGTCCTGTTAAAAACTTATTTGCGACGGGGTTATCTACCCGTCGCAAATAAGTATCCTTTTGCGACATGACAACTTTCCTCGTCGCAAAAGGACTGGCGCGGTTTGCGCGCCAAATCGCGGGAAACTTATTTACGACGGGGGAATATTCCCGTCGCAAAAAACCGGCGGCGGTAAAAGGTATTTGCGACGGGAATATTCCCCCGTCGCAAATAGTATGTCGGCAGGTTGTTATTTGCGACGGGTCCCGTCGCAAATAACTATTTACCCGTTGACTGTAATAAATGTCGGCTAAGGTATTTGCGACGGGAATCCCGTCGCAAATGGACCCGTCGCAAATAATCTAACCTATAAATACCCCCATCCGTTTTTTTCAAAACATTCTCAAATTCCATCTTCTTCTTCTCTCAAAGTTATATTTCTAAAGTTCTGTTTTTCTTCAGTTTAATTTTTTTCTCTGGAGCTGATATTAAAGTTTTGAAGAACGATCAGAGCAGATCAATTTTCAAGGTATTTATGTTCAATTTAATTTAATATTTATTTTTAATTTTTTATTAGTTTCAATTATTCTTAATTAGTTGTAATTTAATTATGTTTATATTGTTTTATTACTTAATAAATTTAAATTATTATTATTGTTCATAGTTAATGGTAATTAAGAATAATTAGTAATAATTTTTAATAATTAAGAATAAATATTAATAATTAGTAATAAATACCAATAATTAGGGATAATAACATTATTACATTATTAGTCTACTTTATTATTAATATTAAAATAATATAATTTTATATATATATACAATTCTCTTTTCATCTGTGTGTTTGCTGTCTTCACATGTATTATTTGTATGTGGAGATAGAAAACGCACAGATGAAAGGAGAATTGTATATAAATTAGAAAATTATATTATTTTAATATTAATAATAAAATATATTAATAATGTTATTATTTGTAATTATTGGTAATTATTCCTAATTATTGATAATTATTCATTTAATTACTAATAATTAGAAACAATTATCAATAATTATAAATAATTAAGAATAATTAGTAATAATTAGTAATACTTACCAATAATTAGTAATAATTAGTAATAATTACCAATAATTAGTAATAATTACCAATAATTAGTAATAATTACCAATAATTAGTAATAATTACCAATAAGTAGTAATAATTACCAATAAGTAGTAATAATTACCAATAAGTAGTAATACTTACCAATAATTAGTAATACTTACCAATAATTTGGAATAATTACCAATAATTAACAATAATTAGTAATAATTAGTAATAATTACCAATAATTACCAATAATTACCAATAATTACAAATAATTAGGAATAATTAGGAATAATTAGGAATAATTAGGAATAATTAGGAATAATTAGTAATAATTAGTAATAATTAGTAATAATTAGTAATAATTAGTAATAATTAGTAATAATTAGTAATAATTAGTAATAATTAGCAATAATTAGCAATAATTAGCAATAATTAGGAATAATTAGCAATAATTAGTAATAATTAGCAATAATTAGCAATAATTAGCAATAATTAGGAATAATTAGCAATAATTAGGAATAATTAGCAATAATTAGGAATAATTAGTAATAATTAGGAATAATTAGGAATAATTAGGAATAATTAGGAATAATTACCAATAATTACCAATAATTACCAATAATTACCAATAATTACAAATAATTACCAATAATTAGTAATAAATACCAATAATTAGTAATAATTAGTAATAATTAGGAATAATTAGTAATAATTAGTTATAATTAGGAATAATTAGTAATAATTAGGAATAATTAGGAAAAATTAGGAAAAATTAGGAATAATTACCAATAATTAGTAATAATTACCAATAATTAGTAATAATTACCAATAATTAGTAATAATTACCAATAATTAGTAATATTTACCAATAATTAGTATTAATTACCAATAATTAGTATTAATTACCTATAATTAGTAATAATTACCTATAATTAGTATTAATTACCAATAATTAGTATTAATTACCAATAATTAGTAATAATTACCAATAATTAGTAATAATTAGTAATAATTACCAATAATTAGTAATAATTAGTAATAATTAGTAATAATTAACAATAATTAGTAATAATTACCAATAATTACAAATAATTAGTAATAATTGCCAATAATTGCCAATAATTACCAATAATTACCAATAATTAGTAATAATTAACAATACTTGCCAATAATTACCAATAATTGCCAATAATTAGTAATAATTGCCAATAATTACCAATAATTGGTAATAATTAGTAATAATTAGTAATAAATATTAATAATTAGTAATAATTACTAATAATTAGTAATAATTACTAATAATTAGTAATAATTACTAATAATTAGTAATAATTACTAATAATTAGTAATAATTAGTAATAATTATCAATAATTAGTAATAATTACTAATAATTAGTAATAATTAACAATAATTAACAATAATTAGTAATAATTAGTAATAATTAGTATTAATTACCAATAATTAGTATTAATTAACAATAATTAGTAATAATTACCAATAATTAGTAATAATTAGTATTAATTACCAATAATTAGTAATAATTATTATTAATTACCAATAATTAGTATTAATTACCAATAATTAGTATTAATTACCAATAATTAGTATTAATTACCAATAATTAGTAATAATTACCAATAATTAGTAATAATTAACAATACTTACCAATAATTAACAATACTTACCAATAATTACCAATAATTACCAATAATTAGTAATAATTACCAATAATTACCAATAATTGGTATTAATTACCAATAATTGGTATTAATTACCAATAATTGGTAATAATTACCAATAATTGGTAATAATTACCAATAATTAGTAATAATTAGTAATATTTACCAATAATTAGTAATAATTAGTAATAATTAGTAATAATTACCAATAATTAGTAATAATTACCAATACTTACCAATAATTACCAATAATTACCAATAATTAGTAATAATTACCAATAATTAGTAATAATTACCAATAATTACCAATAATTGGTAATAATTACCAATAATTACCAATAATTGGTAATAATTAATAATAATTAGTAATAATTAGTAATAATTAGTAATAATTAGGAATAATTACCAATAATTAGTAATAATTAGTAATAATTATTAATAATTCATAATAATTACAAATAATTAGTGATAATTATCAATAATTACCAATAATTAGTAATAATTACCAATAATTAGTAATAATTAGTATTAATTACCAATAATTAGTAATAATTAGTAATAATTAGTAATAATTAGTATTAATTAGTAATAATTAGTAATAATTAGTATTAATTACCAATAATTAGTAATAATTAGTAATAATTAGTAATAATTAGTAATAATTACCAATAATTAGTAATAATTAGGAATAATTAGTAATAATTAGTATTAATTACCAATAATTAGTAATAATTAGTAATAATTAGTAATAATTATTATTAATTACCAATAATTAGTAATAATTAGGAATAATTAGTAATAATTAGGATTAATTACCAATAATTAGTAATAATTAGAAATAATTAGTAATAATTAGGAATAATTAGTAATAATTACCAATAATTAGTAATAATTACCAATAATTAGTAATAATTACCAATAATTACTAATAATTACCAATAATTACCAATAATTACCAATAATTACCAATAATTAGGAATAATTACCAATAATTAGTAATAATTACCAATAATTACCAATAATTACCAATAATTAGGAATAATTACCAATAATTAGTAATAATTACCAATAATTAGTAATAATTACCAATAATTAGTAATAATTACCAATAATTAGTAATAATTACCAATAATTCGTAATAATTAACAATAATTAGTAATAATTAACAATACTTAGTAATAATTACCAATAATTACCAATAATTACCAATAATTAGTAATAATTACCAATAATTACCAATAATTACCAATAATTACCAATAATTACCAATAATTACCAATAATTAGTAATAATTCCCAATAATATTAGTACTATGAAAATAATAAAAAATTTATATAATATTAAGAATATCAATATTTGTAACATGTTTTGCTTTATCCTCAACATATTTAATTCTTAAAGGGTCAATTTTTAGGTCTATCTCAATAAAAAGTTTGCGTCAGTCGTGTATGATCTAAACTCTATAATTATCCTAGCTTGAGTGTTTTTTCTAACAAATTATTCAAAACCAGTAATGCTTTTATATTTTATAGAGAAATATGGAACAACGAGGTCGTCAACAATCATTATTAGGTGACCGCATATGGATAAATCAACGTAGAAATCCAAACGGTTCTGGTTTAAATCCAGTATATGTAGAGGGTGTGGAGACTTTTTTATCATTTGCGGCATCAAATCCAGAATTTTTTTCAGAAGGCAAAATAAAATTCCCTTGCAGAAAATGTGCACTGAGAACGTTTGACACGTTTGACAAAGTGGGAGAACATCTCTTGCATTTTGGTTTTCAAGCAGATTATGTTTTTTGGTATCAACACGGTGAACGCAGTTCCAGAGCAGGTGATACCAACTTGATTCCAGATCCATCCCGGTTTCAAGATTTAGTACATGATGTTGCAGGTTCATCTGTTCAACATACAGAAACTCCGGCTGATATAGCTTCAAATCCTGAGTTGGCACCGTCTGAATTTTATGATTTGTTGAAGTCTGCTGAGGATGCATTATATCTTGGCTGCAAGATGAGCAAGTTAGAAGCAGTTGCAAAATTTATGGCTATCAAATCAGATAACGGAATGTCAAACACCTGTTTTGACCAGATATTTTCTTTGCTGAAAACACTGTTACCCGAAGGAAATGTTTTACCAGCAAATTACTATGAGAGTAAGAGGCTAGTTCGAAATTTGGGACTTACTTGTCAGAAGATTCATGCATGTTCAAATGACTGCATTTTATATTCTGGGGAAAATGAGTCGTTGGATAGTTGTCCCACATGTGGGCAACTGAGATATAAAGAAGGACAACACGGGAAGTCTGGTTTGATTCCTGTAAAACAGTTGAGATATTTTCCGCTTACATCCATACTTCAGCGTTTATTCATGTCTAAGAATACAACGACAATGATGTCATGGCATAAAGAGAATATTTCAACCGATAAAAGCTTGAATCATCCAGCCGATGGTGATTCATGGAAACATTTTGATAGAGTGCATCCATATTTTGCTTTAGAAGCTAGAAATGTTCGACTGGGCCTTTCCACTGATGGTTTCTATTCGTTTGGATCTTATGGTAGTCAATATTCATGTTGGTCTATTTTTTTAACTCCGTACAATTTACCTCCATGGATGTTGATGAAGGAGCCATATATCTTTTTGACTTTACTAATTCCAGGACATCCGAAGAAAAATATTGATGTTTATTTGAATCCATTGATTGATGAATTAAATTTATTGTGGAGTACTGGTGTCAGTACATATGATGTTGCAACGAAACAGAATTTCATACTGAGAGCAGCATTGATGTGGACAATAAGTGACTTCCCGACTTATGGGATGTTATCTGGCTGGAGTACACATGGTCAGAAATCATGTCCTTACTGTATGGGAGAGAACAAATCATTTATGCTCATTCATGGAAAGAAACCTTGTTATTTTGACTGTCATTGCAGATTTCTTCCAGCTGATCATCCTTTTCGCAGAAACAGATCTCATTTCAAAAAAGGAACAGTTGAAAGGGATGGACCTCCAAAAATGCTATTAGGTTCGGAGTTAAAATCAGTTGTATTTTCATTACCTCCCATCACTTTTGGTCCCACAATAAACCAACAGAAAATTTCTGGTTTTGGGAAAGAACACAATTGGATTAAACGTAGCATATTTTGGGATTTGCCATATTGGTCTGATCTGTTGGTCCGACACATGTTAGATGTCATGCATATTGAGAAGAACTGTTTTGATAATTTGTTTCATACACTTTTGGATATGCCAGGAAAGAGCAAAGACAATGTAAATGCACGTTTAGATCTTGCCCAAATTTGCAGGCGTCCAGAATTGGAACTATTTGAGAATGTCAGAACAGAAAGGTTACTGAAACCAAAAGCAGCTTATACATTGTCTAAAGAAAACCGTTTATTATTTTGTCAGTGGATTGCAGATTTGAGACTTCCAGATGGCTGTGCTTCCAATTTGGGTAGATATGTAAAGAATGGTCATATTACTGGATTAAAAATTCATGATTGTCATGTTATAATGGAGAGACTTCTACCCATTGGATTAAGAGGTCTGTTGAATTCTGTGATTTGGGATTCCATAACAGACGTGTCTCTTTTTTTTCGGGAAATTTGTGCGGCTACGACAGATTATGATGCTCTAGGCAAACTTGAAAAAGATGTTGTTGTAATTATATGTAAACTGGAAAAAATATTTCCGCCGTCTTTCTTCGACTCAATGGAACATTTGATGTTACATTTTCCATATGAAGCCAAATGTGGAGGTCCGGTACAGTTTCGATGGATGTACCCATTTGAAAGATGCATGCAAAAATTGAAAAGAAAAGTACGTAACAAAGCATCTGTTGAAGGATCTATTGCAGAAGCTTATTTGCAAGAGGAAATATCTTTTTTCTGCTCCCATTATTTTGAATCTGAGTATCTTTCAAAACACAACCGAATGGGACGGAACGAGAGAAATATTGATGAAATCGACAATCAATTATCTATTTTCAACCAGTCAGAGCTTGGTTTTGGTGGAGTTTATGAATGCTGGCTTTCAGATGATGAACATCAGAGAGCTCATACGTATGTTCTGCTCAACTGTGAAGAGATGACATCAGTTGTACTGTAAGTGTTTATATCACTTATTCTATCATTTATGTTACAGTAAATAACTTTGGTTTTTATAGGTTGTATGATAATCATATCAAGAAACAAATTCCACAAATTACAGCAGCTGCTCTCAAAGAATGTCGACTGAAAAATTTCTCTCAGTGGTTTCAAAAACTGGTAACATAAATTCTTTATCTTTTAGCAACTCATTCAATGTATAGTTTACTATATTGATAATTATTTCACAAATTTTCAGGTGTCTCGACATGCTGATAAAATTGATAAACGGCTATGTGTATTGAGTAACCCACCTTCCAAACTTGTTAAAACTTATAATGCATATGTGGTGAATGGATTTCGATTCCACACACATGCATATGGGGAATCGAAAAAAACAATGAACAGTGGAGTTAGCTTGAGAGGATCTCATCATCGAGAAAATGAAGTTGACTTTTATGGCATACTTGATGAAATCATTGAACTCTGTTATCTTGGACAACATTACATAACCATGTTCAAATGTCGGTGGTTGGATACAGAGAGAGGCGTGCGTGTTCATCCGACTCATGGAATCATCGATATTAAATGTAAAAGTGTTCTTACAGTAAATGAACCATTCTTATTGGCTCAACAGGCATATCAAGTTTATTATGCAAAGTACTATGCAACATCAAGAGAATTGACTGATTGGTGGAGTGTAATAAAAATAAAAAATCGAGACAATCAGTTTAGTCAAAGTGAATGTGCTTTCACTGATGTGCAAAGAATTGAAGTTTTTCAAGAGAGTACTCAAAATCAATCTTTTTTACAAAGAGACATGAGTATCGATGACGACACCCCACATTTAAGAGTCGGTGATGACGATGATGTTAATGATGTCACATATGAATTTGAAATGGTAAGAGATGAAGCAACTATAACTCGAATGGATATCGATGATGTTGAGGAGGAATATGAAGATGACATTGACATATATGAAGATGATGATGAAGATGAACACTGATAGCATTTCATGGTATTTATATACAATCATAATATGTATATATGTATATATAATAGTAATTATCAATTATTTGCTAACATTAATATTTTCTGTTTCAGATGGACGACACCACATTTCGTGAGTTGGCAGATGCTGACCTGACTTTCGATGCAGATGAGTTGCTGACAGATGACCCTCAGCCTGCAGGCGCTCCAGGGAGTACGCGGAGGGGGCGCGGTCTTGCACGATTGATGATTCCTGACCCCGTCCCCGAGCGACGTCCACGTCTTGGGTTTTATCCACGCACACAGAGGTGTGATAACCTGTGTGATAACTTGTGGATTTGACTAATATTTCATTAATCTATTCACATAATAAATGTTTATTATTTTTTCAGTTTTCCGTATATAGCAGTCGGACAGGGCAGCGCTATTTTGCACAACTATTTCTCTCAGCCGTGGACCACATGGGAGCAGATTCCCATTGATGTGCAGCAGGCCATGTTCGGCCATTGGTTGGTACGTACGTAAATAAATAATTTTTATTTTGAAAATTATTTCATTTCTAACTTGATATTTTGATTTATTTGTAGGGTTTATGGTATCCGATCGAGGATACCATGCGTGACGCCATCCACGAGGCATGGGAGGTGGCCATGCGTGATCGCCTTCGTCAGTTTTTTCACAATTTAAGAAAAGCTGCGATGAAGAAAGCAGGAGTGTCAGATTTTGACGAGTCATGTAGAGCACACCGACCAGAGTATATTTCATCCCATGTATGGGATGGAATATGTGCACACTGGTTGAGTGGTGCCTTTCAGAGGAGATCATCGGTGGGGAGGCAGAATCGGGGGAGACAGGAGGTGACTCATCGAGCTGGGAGTCGTTCTTTCAGTACTCATAGACAGCATCTGGTACGTACATTATTTATAAATATTTTATATAACTATAAATATTAACAGTTTATTTGTTATTCTTATAGGCTGTCGAGCACCCCGATATTACAGAGTATGACGTATATCGGAGGATGTATAGTGATCCTGCTACTGGGGAGCTCAGAGGTGATCGTCAGCATCACATCGTGGTCAGTATTATTTGTTTTCAAGTTTAAAAATTAACTGTATATAATATATTCACAATTTTAATTTTAAATTGCAACTATAGGAGTCATATGAGGCCGCAGCGTCACAGACCCGGCCTGAGAGTCAGGCCGAGTCATCAGATCAGACCACTGTCCATCAGTTTGATGAAGCGACATGGATGCATGCCACCCAGTATGCCTTCGAGAAGGGCCGGGTAGTTGGTATCGGCTCTCGACTGACTCCCGGAGATTATTATGGCAGTGCTGCGATGTCGGCGTCCAGCTCGAGAGGAGCTCATGCATCTTCTTCTACAACACAGTATGATGATCAGTTGCGATCTCAGACTGCACAGATAGAGAGTCTCCGACAGGAGCAGGAGAAGATGCGTCAGCAGCATGAGGAGGAGCGTCGACGCCAGCAACAGCTGTACGAGGAGCAGGCGAGTCGGTGGAAGCAACAACATCAGGAGCAGATGAAGTACATGCGCCGACTCACTCATGCTTTAGGGATGGAGTTTCCTCCACCACCATCTGCAGATCCCCCACCTTCCCCCCTCCTTCAGATTAGAGATTGTACTTCTGTTATAAAATTTGTGAAATCAATTTTTTTTTCTATTCTTAGTTTCTGTCTCATTATAAAATATTAATAATATTATATTTTTAAATAACAATATTAATATGAATAATAATATTATTTATATTTTATAATATTAAATTTTATAATATTATAATTTAATTATATTTTTTGTAATACTTGAATTATTTTAATATTTGAATGTAAAATAATTCTATTATTTTTATATTAATTAAAATAAATTATTAATATTTTTTTTATTTGTGAATTATAATTCTAATATTATTATATTAATTAAATCATTTATTAATATTCTATTATTTTTTATTTTTGAATTATAATTCTATTATTATTATATTAATTAAAATAATTTATTAATAATTTATTATTTTTATTTGTGAATTATAATTCTATTATTATATTAATGAAAATAATTTATTAATAATTTATTTTTTTTATTTTTTTATAGTATTTGCGACGGGATACTATGCCCGTCGCAAATACTAGTATTATTAATAGTTTTTTATTTTTTAAAAAAAATAGTTTTTGCGACGGGACCCGTCGCAAAAACTATTTATAGTATTTGCGACGGGATACTATGCCCGTCACAAATACTAGTATTATTAATAGTTTTTTATTTTTTTTAAAAAATAGTTTTTGCGACGGTGCCGTCGCAAAAACTATTTTAAAAGTTTTTTACAAAAATACGGAGTACTATTTGCGACGGGGAGAATGACCGTCGCAAAAAACGGCTTTAGCGACGGGCCCATCGCAAATAAGTGTTGTTGCGACGCCGTTTTCAGCAACGGGCTATTTGCGACGGGCCCCCGTCGCAAAAAGCCATTTGCGACGGGATCCCGTCGCAAATGCCCCGTCGCAAATACCTGTTTTTCTAGTAGTGTTGCTTGATTCTGTCTGATAGAGAAGATTTCATTGATACCTGAAATAAAACAGAAGGACATCTTGCACCAACAACTTCTATGCCAAATTTTATCAAATCCTTAACCAAAGTATCACATTCCAAATGCAACATTGTTAATAAAGCATTACTTTTTCGACTCAAAGCATTAGACACTTTATTTGCTTTTCCTGGATGGTAATGAATTGTACAATCATAATCCTTGATTAATTCTAGTCATCTCCTCTGTCTCATGTTCAATTATTTCTGAGTGAATATATACTTTAAACTTTTTTGATCGGTATATATTTCATACTTTACTCCATACAAATGATGCCTCCAAATTTTTAAAGCGAAAAAAATAATAGCTAATTCCAAATCATGTGTAGGGTAATTTACCTCATGAGTTTTCAACTGTCGTGAAGCATAAGAAATTACCTGATCATTCTGCATAAGGACACAACCAAGTCCTTTCAATGAAGCATCACTGTAGATAACAAACTCACCATTCCTGGAAGGAAGTGCCAAAACTGGCGCATTCACCAATCTTCTTTTCAGTTCCTGAAAACAATCATCACATTCTTTTGTCCAGATAAACTAAACACCATTCCGAGTTAGATTAGTCATTGGACTAGATAAATGTGAAAAATTTCTAATAAACCTTCGGTAATAGCCTTCCAAACCAAGGAAACTACAAATCTCAGTTACATTTGTGGGTCTTGGCCATTCTTCTAGAACCTTTGTTTTTACAGGATCAACAGTTATCCCATCTTTAGAAACAATATGACCAAGGAAGGAAATTTGTTGCAACCAAAACTCACACTTTCTGAATTTCCCATACAATTTATTTTCTTTCAAGGTTTTCAAAATAACCCTTAAATGTCTTTCATTCCCTTCTTTACTTTTAGAAAACACCAAAATATCATCAATGAAAACAACCACAAACTTATCCAAGAACTCATGGAAAATTCTATTCATTAAGTCCATGAATACAGTAGGTGCATTGGTTAGCCCAAAAGGCATTACTAAAAATTCATAATGGCCATATCTTGTACGAAACGCAGTCTTCGGAACATCTGCTTCCTTTACCTTCAACTGATGGTACCCCGATCTCAGGTCAATCTTTGAAAAATACTGAGCTTCCTGGAGCTGATCAAACAAATCATCGATATGAGGCAAAGGATATTTGTTCTTAACAGTGATGTTATTAAAGGCTCTATAATCAATGAAAAGTCTCATAGAACCATCTTTATTTTTAACAAATAAAACAGGAGCACCCCATGGTGATGTGCTAGGTCGAATGAAACCCTTCTCTAATAAATCTTGTAATTGCTCCTTCAACTCTAAAAGTTCAATTTGAGCCATTCGATAAGGGGGTTTTGAAATTAGCTTAACATCAGGAACTAAGTCAACAGTAAAATCAACTTCCCAATCTGGTATTATTCCAGGCAACTGATCAGGAAAAACATCAGGATACTCATTTACCACTGGCACATCATTAATCTGAACAGTTCCTTTATTTTCAACGATGTATGCAATGTAACATTCATTTCCATCTTTTGCAAGTTTCTCGGCCTCTTGATATGTTATCAACAGTAAGGGTTCATTCTTGTACAAAAATTGAAAGTCTTTCGAAAAAAAAATTTCTTTAGCTCTACAGTCAATATTAGCATGGTAAAAAGAGAGCCAATCCATACCCAGGATAACATCAAACTCTACTAGAGGTAAAACAATAAGGTTCGCAAGTAGGTTATTTCCACGGATAAGGATAGAAAGATTTTTATAAATTATTTTTGCCTCAACATTTACCCCAGGTGTTTTTACCAAAAGTTCAGGAGTCATTTCTTGAGATGGTATTCCCATTTTACTGGAAAAGGTTTTAGAGATGAAAGAATGTGTAGACCCTGAATCAAACAACACACTGGGATAATCTGAAAAAACAAACAAAGTACCTGATACAACTTCATTTGACAGCCCGACATCTGCTGAAGTAGTTGCAAAGGATTTCACCACCCCTTTCTGCTTGTAGTCTAACTGCTTCCCATCACTCAATCTCTTTGTCAGACACTCGTTTGCATAGTGTCCCATCTCATTGCACTTATAACATTTCACTAACTGTAAGTCAAATTTGGTCTTACCATCACCCTGATCTTTTTCAGTGCAATCCCGAGCCTTATTTCCCATCTTACCACATCAGTAACACTTTCCAGAATTCAGAAGACATTCCCCAGCATGCCTTTTACCACATTTATCACAAACTAGAAACTTAGTTTTCTTACCGTCAGACCTTTTTGAAGAATTCTTTCCTTTCTCCTGCCACCTCGGTCTCTTCTTCTGCTGGTTGTTATAGAACACTTGATCATCGAAAAATTCCATTTACACCTTCTCAGCACATCGAACAAGCTTTTCATAACTTTTGAACTCACAAGAAGCTAAAGCCCTTCGATATTTTGGCTTTAATCCTGAGTAAAAATGATTGATTTTACTATCAAGGTCTCAGATAAAATTTGGAGCACACCTTGCCAATCGAGTGAACCTTTCTTCATAGGAAGCCACTGAGTATTCCTCTTGCCTCAATTCCAAGAATTTCTTTTCCATCCTAAGTCGAACAGCCTTAGGAAAATACTTCTCAAGAAACATACCTTTAAATCATCCCAGTTGAGAGTATCAATCTCATCAGTGTCCCTGATATTTCTAACCATCGACCACCACTGATCTGCTTCACCCTCCAAATGGTAAATAGCAAGACTAACCTTTTGATTGTCTGAACACCCCATGACATCAAAAATCTTCTCCAGTGCTTTAATCCACCCTTCAGCTAGCACAGGATCAGATGATCCCCTGAATGATGGTGGATGTTGCCTCATGAAATGTTCCACCACTGACATGTTCCTCTACTGTTGATCTGGATGATCTCGTTCATGGATACCACCTCTATTTATCACTTGATTCAAATGCGCCATTACTGCAACAAACTGTTCAATTCCAATTCCTACCATCTCAGGATACTGATTCAGAAGGTTATTTCCTTCTGTATGCCTTCCTAGCACTGCTTCCCTATTTCCTCTACAGAAAACCATTCTGAACAAACATGTCTTAGATGAAGCAACATGGTAATCTTCAAATGCTATATCACTTCAATTTGACCATAAAAAAATATTTTTGGATAATCATTTAATAAAATTCTAACTCCTAAAGTTATCTAAACCGACCTCTGATACCAACTATAAGGCCCCAACCTTAAACCTTACTTTATCTTGAGTTATTACAAGATTACACATTTAGGATCTTTTCAAGTTTAGAGTTTTAGAGAATTAGATCATAAAACTTGCATTACATTCCACATTTAAACAAAGTGGTTACATAAAGATAGTATTTATTTTTCCCATCAATAGAAACATATTTATAATAAAACATGGATTCTTTCTTAACACTTCCTTGAAACTATCATCATATCATGTACCTTTCCCTTGACCTATGAAAATCATTTCAAAAAAACTTGGGATGAGCATAAAAATCTCAGTAAGGGATATAAAAATATGGAAACAAAACATGAGTACATGTATACATAAGAATCAATGAAATCATACTTTACTCATAAAACATAAGAACTTTAACATACCTCATCAAATCATGAATAAATCATAGAAATCATAAGACATAAAGGTAACTTGAGGCATTCATAACATTCTTACGTAGGGAGTAACCCTCTTGGTTACATTTGGAATACCCATCACAGTATATTCCCTAAATCTCTTCGGAGAAACCTTAACGTTTCACTCCTTTGCGTTACCCAATGCATTGGAGAGCTATATCGGGCTCACCCGCCCTTAGTTTATCACGGAACCACCCGTCTTCATAATAATGCCCAAGAACCACAACATAATCGTATCATATAAAACATGCATAAAGGAAACATAACATTTCCACTTTTCAATCACAATATATCAATACAACACATTGATATAAAAACATTATGAAAACCATTTTCAATACCAAAATAAAATAAAAGTAAAACATGGTATTTATTTTTCTTTAAAAAAAATTATGGCTTGTAGAGGAATCTGAAACTCAAATAATGGTCACGGTGGCGGAGAAGTCGTTGTCGCCGCATACGTACGACAAAAAAAACATTCCCTTTTGTGGTTTAGTAAACGCTTCATATAAAAAATATTCCTTTTGAATAAACGTAAAAGTCAAAGGGGTTTATACACCGTATAAAAAAAAGTTGTGTATAAAACATAATATGCCTCAATGAAAGGAGATTGAGACGAAGTCCCATACCTCGGGTCCGACTTGACTCGATCGTTCTTTAATCTCCTGAATAATAAACTTGAGTTAATTTCTACTTGCTTAAGAACCTTCTTCAAGATCATTATTCCTTTTATATCACTTATTACCATGTCATGAACACTATGTAATTATTTTAGTTAATAACGGTCGTTTTAACGATCATTGGTACTTGAGTCAAAATATGCTCTTTATAATTAAAAGTTGTTCATGTATCCATTATATCCAGAGTTATAATCATGATGTATATATCATATATATCATATATATCCATTATATACATGTATTTATAATATTACATAATCATTTAGAGGTAATAAATGAAATGCACTGTTCATGGAGACGGTAAGCCGTACGTACACATGAACGCTACTTTCATTTCTATTTCGTATTTTATAGAATGGAATCATAATGATATAAAGGTATATTATAATTCCTGTATAATATCATATATAATACCATTAATTACATCCTTTATACGTCCCACATATGGCATTAACGAATCAAATCACTTTGAGGGGGCGGTAGTCTGCACTTCCTAAAATGAAGATATCACGTTTACTTATAATGGTAACCATAAAGATATGCCATAAATGAAAAATACATAAGCTTAAGTAAAACATAAACATATTATATATAATATATAAATATAGTGTCATCTTAATGGCCACCTTTGAAGGTTTTATTTGAGTGTTGAACAATCATCGTTTCGTGAGGCAGAAATTCACCATCCCCGGAAACAGTATGTTCTTTAACCATTAGATGTAGGTGTGTGTAAGTGTAGCTCGAATACTTATTATAAAAACATCCTAGTATATTGAAGATACTGTAGTTGTTACAAAATAAATGAATAAAAAGAGTTTAGGGGGTTGGAGAAGCAAAATAAAACAAAAGGACATAAGTGAAGACATTACCTTAAAATTGGGTAACTCCCTTTGGTTTGAGCTAAAAGGCTTCCTTGGGAAGACTTCTGCCCAAAGTGAGGCTTCAAGTAGTTATAGAGGGATGTGGAGAGACAAAATGGGCAGGGGTTGGCCAAGACAAAGGCTTTGGAAGTGTGGGTAAGGAGGTAGAGGTGGGGTCCTTTTATAAGAGGAGAGGAGGGGCACTCTTGGAAAGTAAAGAAATGTTCCTTTATTTTAAAATGAGTTTCAGATTTAAAAGGTCCCACATTGATATAATTAGAGTATAAGGTGATAAGGGTTCGAAATATACCCATCCAATAGGTTTTGGACATGTGTAGGTTATAGATTTTACATTATCTTTTCATTTTATTTAAATCCTTTATTAATGAGGTAATCGCTACATCATCATGATGTCATAAATAATTTAATATATTTAATGTCTAAAAATTATAAAAAAAATATCATGATGTAGGAAATAGTTTTATCTTTCTAATTAATATTTATAGTCAAAAATCGGACTTGTATAACCTCATGTAAGAATTGTTTTAGTAAAACATCTCATGTTTGTGTCATTTTTACTTTTACATTAAATAAAAAGTTATTTATGTCATTTCCCAAACAAAGTGGCTCCATGGGGTCCCCAAGTTGACCCATGGATTTTCGTGGTCGGCCATGACACATCCAATGAGGGTAGGACATGTGTCAAGCTCATCTCATATTATTATAACATTATTTTTACCTTAAACTACACTAATTACCTCTAATCGCGATTAAAAACATAAAAGTTACTATTCACCAAAAATTATTTTAATCCCATTGAACCAAATTTTAATTTTTAATGAAAACCATGTATGTCGGATTTTTTAAATTCAAGACACAGAGGTGGTAAAATTTCATTTAACCTAAAAATTAGTTTCTTAAGTACCACTTAGTGGTTTCACTATTCATCAAAAATTGAAGTTTTTCAGAAAAATACCAAAACTTCACCCTAAGCTATATTTGATATTCTGAATTCAAAAATGATATCTATTTTAAAAAATTAAAAACATATAAGTTACATTAATTAATTTAATAATTAATTCCCGCTGTCAGAGCAAATAGCGTGTTTTTATGAAACCATAAGTATCAAAAGATTGACACTAGTTTAAGTCCAATTTCAAAGTGAAATTAATTCCAACGACCACTATTGGATTAAATGGTAAAAATATATTCTAATTTAACTTTAAAACCAATTCAAAAGATAATCTAATCATATAAATAAATTATATTAAAAATAGGTTTTGAATTAAAATACAACATTTTTCACTATTCCTTAAAAAAAGAACTTTATCGGAAAAATACCAAAAATTCACACAAAGTAAATTTTTATGTCTCAATCATAAAGAATAAGTTTATTTTGACAAATAGAGCTTATAAAATTGTCAAAATATAGATTTAAAAGATGGTTTTCCATCAAAAGGAAGTAAAATAATCTTTTAAAAATATTAGTGTATTCCATGCTTAAGATTGGATTTATTCTCCTTTTAAGCCTCTAAAACACTATCTAATTCATTAATAGACATAGATAAAAATATCTATTATTAATTACTTACTTGGGATATTACAACATGTATTCAAGGAATGATCCTCATTTTCAAATTCAAAGTCTTGAATCAGCTAAATTTTATCTGGTCGTCATTATTGACATGATCCATAAGAAATGAGATAATCTCCTTATATAATAATACATCCCAACCCAAATACTAATGAATATAAATAGAATATATATGATAGTTATGACTTTGTCAATGTAAGGAGGGGTGTTGTTATAAGATGAACTGACAACTCTTTACAAGTATTGTGTAATTCATCATTCCAATTTTATAGAATTCCTTTACTCATCAAATAAATCATAGAGGAGAAATGTTTTGAAATACCATAAACAAAGAATATATAAGTATTTCTAGATTCATCTTATTTATCCAATTACTTTAACACATGGAATAACAATTTCAATTAAACATGAATTAGGTATCAAATTAACAATTTTCTTCAAATTAACATGCTAAAACTTAAAGTAACAAACATTATAATCAAATAATAAACATATATTGCACAAAATCTTGTAAAAAAGATGAAAAATGTTGGAAAATTCACTTTGGGGTCGCGGTCGTAGTGATAAGGTTCGCCGGGAGAAGGGGGGTCATGGGTTTCTGGGGTCGCTGGTCGCGGGCTCCGCCGTAGGCGTTGGTCGCGGGGTCGCCGGAGATGGAGGTCGCGTGTTCGCCGGAGTCGTCGTGGGGTCGCCGGGGGGGGGGGGGGTTACGGGAAGAAGGGAGCACGGGGTCGGGAGGGTTGGGGAAAACGGGGGTCGGGGTAGGAAAGGGTCAGGACTTTTTTAAAAAAATATGGGTTTAGCGGCGGTTTATTAAAAACCTCCGCGAAACCTTTTTCGGAAAACATTTAGCGGCGGTTTTGTGAACTGCCGCCACAAAACCACCGCTGAACCCTATTTGTGTTGTAGTGAAAGTAGAAAAATATTTACTTTACAGAATCATAAAAATAATATAAAAATAATATTTATTTATTAAATCTATCCTTATGACCATCCATGTAGGGTGTAAATGAAAAATGAATCACATCACTCCGTGGAGGTGGCAGTCCACCTGTACACACAAGCGATGTTACCATTTTCCAAAAAATGGAAGGGTAAGATGGTAGATAATATATTATATTTACATAATCATAATTATATTATAAATATCATATATATTCACTAATTATATATCTGTAACCATCCATGCAAGTAGTTATGAAAAATGAATTACATCGCTACATAGAGATGATAGTTTGTACATATGAACAAGTGATGTTTTAATTTTCCATAGGATGGAAAGGAGATAGAAAATGGTTATAACATTAATATAAAAACATAAAAATATAGTAAATATATTTATTTAATTATTTTAATATGGATATATAATATTTAGAGATGGTTTAAGAATAAATGAACTTGAAAGAGCTCTGTAAGGACATATACCTCTTCCTTGGAAAACCTCTTTGGGATTACACATTAATCCCCCTAGGATTGGTATTTTAGTAAATATGGGACCTTTATGTTAATAAAAAAATATCTATGGTGGGATTTGGGTATATTTTTGGTTGAGATAAGTCGATCAATAATTGTGAAGAAGAGAGCTGAAGAGGTACCCTTTTATAAGCGAGGTGGGTGGAAAACTTTTAAATACTTGAAACAATATTATAAAATATAGGTCTTACTCAAGGAAAGTGACTCCAAATTTAAATGGTTTCAAATATAGTAAGGGTAAGTTCAAAATAAAAATAACAAATCAAATTTAATAAAGTTTTTTGTGATAATGTAAACCTTATCTCTTAACTTAACCCCCTCATTAACCCTTTTTCATCTTTACTATGATGATAATTTTTTACCATGATTACTATTCATTATGAAAAAAATGAAATTAAAATATTTACTAAATTAGAAAATTATAATCATAAATACTGAATCCATTTTCAAATATTCAATTTCCAGAAGTGGTAAAAACTACTTTTAATATAAGTTCGCAAAACACAATGAAAGATTATTTTTAGAAAAATGCTCATTTTAAAGCATAAAAATGATTTTACACCAAAATCAAGTATAATGTTGTTTCCCATGGAATTAATTGTATTATATTAAATAAAAGTATAATTATTTTAATTTAAAACCAAACTAAAACCAAATTTTACCTTAAAATTATTTAATTAAAATAAAAGAACCAAAAATAGTTTTTATTTGAATAAAAAAATTATTTAGATTTTCAAAATGTCAAACATAGATTTCTAAGTTCAAAATAATATTTTTAAATGAATTATGATAATTATTATATATATATATATATTTATTCTATAAAAATGTTTCATTAACATTCAATTCATTTTTATATCATAATAATGTCATAAAAACGACACTATTTGTAAAATCAGTATTTTTTCACTATTTAATAAAAAATAAACCATTTCTAAAAAATATCAAAATTTTACCCTAAGATAAATTTTACCTTACGAAGTAAAAAATGATGTACATTTTATTAAATTAAAATTTTAAAATTTTAAAATTTTACTTTTAAATATAAAAATGAACTATTTCTATTATAATGATAAAATAATAGGATGTGCATTGGTCAATAGTCTAGGGATATAGTGTTTAACTGCTATAGAAGGATACCTAATTAAATAATATCATCATTTAAAATTATGATATAAGTCATTTCTTAAAGAAATGTGGGTAATATTTCCTCATATATTCTTTAGGCTCCCTTGTTTCCTCCTCTAGTTTGTGATTTTTCCAAAGAACTTTCATTAGCCGAATTGTCAGATACCATATTACTTGCTCTTTAGTGTCAAAAATTTGGACAAGATCTTCATTATAATATAAGTTAGACTCAAAATATATTCCATCATAGGTGAGTACATTCATTGGATCTGGAATTCATTTCCTCAATAAGGAAACGTGGAAGACGTCATATATTTAGAGAGGTTGGGTGGCATAACCAACCAGTAAGACACAACTCTAATTCACTCTAAAATTTAAAAAGGACCAATATACCTAGGGATTAACTTCCCCTTTTATAAAATCTTATAAATCCCTTCCATGGAGACAACTTTAATAATACATTATCCTCTTTTTATATAGTCTTATAAATTCCTTTCTCTAACTTCTTCCCAATAAGTTAGAGTACGATATATCATACCATACAATGATTTGAACAATTATATTTTGTAAGGATTCTTGGATATAGGTTTTTAATCAGGGATGAGTTCAATAGAAAACTAAACTTAATGCTCAGGTGGATGTACCCATAAGTATTCTAGAAATACATCAATGTATTCTATTAAAACATGCACATCTTCTATCCTTATGATGACTTTCCCATCCAAAGATAGTGTTTTCTATTCATATTCTCCCAAAATATCATTAAGGAGAGCTACTGGAGGTGGATTTATAAAAAATTTAGATAAATAAGTTTCTACCTTAAAATAAGTAATTCTCTACCCCTTTATAAATAGTTATCTACTTCCCTCAATAATAAATTCATGAATTATAATTTAAAATCCAATTCATACCAAAGATTATGTCAAAGTCAATCATAGTTATAAAAATCAAGTTTTTAACTAGGGAATATCTATGAATCTGAATAGAGACTACTTGATATATCATTATTGTATTAATATCCCCCCTAGGTTTCTTGATTGAAACCCTTTAATCAAAGTGTTAGGGGATGATTTAATTTTATTAGTAAACATGTAATATATAAAAGAGTGTGTAGATCTGGAATCAAATAAAGAATTAATTAGCTTTGAGTTTATGATAAAAGTACATGTTATCTCATCATTTGGAACTTCAAACTCAACTATAGTGATCACATAATTTTGGTCTTTCTCTATTTTACTTTTCTAATTTAAATTATCTTGACACTTGGGGAATTCATTTAAATAGTGTCCCATCTCCTTATAGTTTAAACATTGGAAATTGACAGCTTCTTTCTTTCCCTTTAATTCACAAGTTTGATGGTATTTCTCCCCACACTTGATGTAGACTCTCACCCAATTCAAGCATGATACAAGGTGTTTCTTCTCATAAATATTACATGTTGGGAAATACACCCTCTACTTATTACCCTTTTCCATATTTCTTTTCATAGAGTGATCAACCACTCTCTTCTTTTCTTGATTTCTTTACAAAGCACAAGACTTAGAGAATTATTTATCAGTCTTGATGGAACTTGATACTATATCCTCACATGATAAAAATATTTGAGATACTAATTCCCTTTAAAGGTTTGGTTTTATACCATAAAATAAGAAATCAATCTTACTTCTTATATTACATACATAATATGAAACATGAGTTGTTAACCTTGTAAAGTTAGCTTAATATTCAACAACATTTTCCCCTACTTTTGCCTTAAATTGAGAAATTTTCTTTCCATATCAACTCTTCACTCATGAGGAAAGTATATTTTTAATATATCTCCTTAAAAGTCTTTTATTTCATACCCTCTATGTCCTCTTCCTCTTTAGTGTTCTGGATCAATGTCAATAATTGATCAACATATCCCTTTAGATGATAGACTACCATGATAAATTTATCTATTTCACTAATTTCCAAAGTAAGAAATATCAAATCTAGAGACTTGATATATTACTCAACTACTAATGTATTAATATTCTTATTAAATGATGGAAATTTCTATACTGTGAAGCGATTCAATATTATTGAACCATGTTGAGGATCAGCAGGTTTATCCACATGGGCAAGATTATTGGTCATGACCTAAGTCAAATGACCTAATATAGTTATAATCTACTCATCTACAACACCAGATTCATTAAATCCATTAAATTTATCATAAGGTAATTCCCTATATAGAGTTGATATGTTTTCCATTCCTCTCGCTAGGATCCATTTTTAAACAATAACATACACTAAATTATATCACAACATTGTGAATTTTAAATCATAGTTTATAATTCTAAATCTGGTGAAACACTTAACACAAATTAAGAATTTATGCATAGTTTATTTCATAATCATAAGATTAGTGTCTATGGGAATATCTTCAAATCATAATAATATTTTCAAAGATTTCATAATGGTTCATAAATAGTAAGTGAATATACCAAAGCATATCTCCTAAGAGTGTTGAACCAGGTGTTTAGTTAAGACCACTTGTTGTGTAACAAGTGAAGATCTGATTAATACCAACCAACCCTTTTTAGGGTTTTAACCCTAGGTGCATTTGTTCCAGAGCTTATATCCATATATTTGTATCCAGACAAGGATGTTATTTCTAGGAAACTTCCACTACAAAAAAGTGACTTATACTAATAGAAAATTACTGATAGATAATATATCTATTGCTAAAAATGATGAATTCTAATAGATATATTTTTTGATATTAAGGATAGGTACCAATTTTTTTACCAAAAAATATATCTTGTTTGTATTAGTATTTCCATACCAATAAATCTTTTACTAACATTTAAATCCATTGGTTTATCATAGAAATACCAACAATTGAGTTACCTATAATTGAATATGTTATTATTAATTATTATCACCAACAAATCCTTTACCATTATAAAAATTAATTGTAATAAATTATTCAATAATATCAAATATTTTAACAAAAATTGAATATATATATATATTAATTACTAATTACAAAAATATCATTTTTTAAATATAAATATATGGTTAATTAAAATATTTACAATTTAATAATATTTATTAAAAAGAACACAAACACATTTTTTTATATATATAATATAATTTTTTATATAAATTATATATAAATTTATTATATATTAATTTTCTAAACATCATGATTTTTTTAAAATTATTATTATTTTTATACCGATAATCCATTTTTCATAAAAATCCTGTACCACTTTATCCATTCTCATTCCCTCCATGGGATCTTGAAAACCCTAAGTTCTACTCATTCTTCTAAATAAATTATTCTTCCTAGTTCATAGCCACCCATTTATTATTGTTTCCCCACCTTCCATTCAATTTAACTAGTTCACCCTGTATTCATATTACATTCATCCATTTCCATCATATGTGCATCCATCACTCACATTACCCCACTACCTATCCCCACATCAGTGATTTGTTGCCTATCCCCAGCCACTTGGTTCATCATCATTTAAATTATCATCCCCAAACTCACACCCTCGAATCTCCATCATTACTTATAATCCCTCCCAAATACTATGTCTCCCTGCATCCTTGTATATCCTTTCTAGAGGTACCAACATTAGTGGTCTGCTGCCTACCCCTAAACCCACATCACCTATACCCAAAAACTCAATTTCCTATCGACACCTAAAACCCTTTTTCCATGGGTGTTCCATCATCCTTTTCCCCTTCAATAAAGTTGAATTGTTGGGAGGATCATGGACTTAGGATTCTCATGAAATTGGTCCATATTTGAGCCTCTTCTTAGGTATATAATTATTCTCTTCAGGATTCAAGCACTTGAAATCAATAGTATCTTATGTTTGAATTGAATTTTAGTTATGAATGATGTGAAATTAAAATGAAATGAGTTTTCTTGATTTTTTTGTTATTTTGGATTTAAAAAAAATATTTATTATAGAATTCAGTAAATCCACTCAAGGGATTAGATCAAGAAATTGATTCTTGTTCATTCCTCACATTATCATTATCATGGAAACTCTAGTGGCATGATTGAAAACTTAGTATAGTTATAATGATCACACTACATGATAGAACTATTAAAAGGTATTCCATAATTACTTTTTTTTAATATTGGTTTTAATAATTTTAGATTACGATTAATAAAACCATTGATCATATTTTATGAATGGTAAGTTATATCTAATAGTTATAAGGGAAATCTATATATCTCTTTATTTTTTTTAATAATTTTACCTTCCCAATATTAATTTGTATTTATTATTTTATTTTATATCATTTCAACTAGAAGGAGATATTTTTAATTCTATTTTTGATATTGGTATAAATATCAAATACATAAGTGATATTTTATATATTATTTTAGGTAATTTTCACTATTGTTTATATGATATTGTATTAAATATTGAAAATAATTTTACATTTTCCAGGTGTTTTTTATTTTTATTTTCCATTTCTATTATTTTTTGTTTTCCTTATTTCTTTTAAAAGTTATTTTTTATTCCTATATTTTTTAAATATATACTATATTGTGGTATAGTTTAAAATTTCCTTGTTTTTTACACCTAGAAGTCACACCCCCTCTAATATATTTAATTTATTCTATATGTTTTTATTCTATTTTATCAATTACAATATATTAATTATTTTTGCAGTATGAAGAAGATTACTCATTATTTATTCAATATACTAGTACATACTCAACCTACTATATTGTTCAACCATATATTTATTTTTTTACTTTTGTTTTTTTAGTAAATCCACATTTGATTCTAAAGACATATATTCTTTATATTCCCTTAATGTTCTTCTAAATAGTGTAATGTCAATATCACTCCACCAATTACTGCAGTAACAATTTTAATATGAATAATTATAATATGCATTCTATTTTATATATTTAATGGGCATTCCATTTATTCTGAATATTTATAATCACTACCACAAAACTGGGCAAGGCCAGCACCACCCCTTTATCAACGCTAACGAAAAAGCACTGATAAAGGGGGGGGGGGCTTTATCAGCGCTAAAAAAAAATGCTGATAAAGGGTGACTTTATCAGCATTAAAAAAAGCGCTGATAAAAGTACCCCTTTATCAGTGCTTTTTTTAGCGCTGATAAAGGACCCCCTTTATGAGTGCTTTTTTTAGCGCTGATAAAGGGACCCCCTTTATCAGCACTTGTTTAGTAGCGCTGATAAAGTGGGGGCCTTTATCAGCGCTTTTTTTAAAAGTGCTGATAAAGGTTCGACTTCAAAATTTTTTTTTTAAAAAAATATTAATATATAAATATAGTTATATAGTTATATTGATATAAATATAATATATAATTTTTAAATATATTTTAGATAAGTATAAATGTACATTTACACTTAATATACTTAATATATAAGATATTTAGTGAAAATGGATTTTTAAAAAATTAAAAAAATATTTTTAATTAATAATTTGATAATTATTATGGAGTAATAGTCATTTAATAACAATTTGAAGAATAAAAAATAAAAAAAATAAAAAAAGATCCAAAATATGTTGAAAACACAACTCAAACTTCAAACGACCATAACTTTTGATCTGGGTGTCCGTTTGAGCTCTACCACATATCAAATCGAAGCCTGCGACGAGCTCTACGTCGCTGTGATTGGGGAGATCTCGGTAAAGCATTTTTTGAGTCCAAAAGAGGCCCATAAGGCCTCCAAAATTGAGTTTTTTGTCGAGATACCCAGATTTTTGAACATTTTGTGGATTTTTAGCCTCGTTTAAGGGGGTATTATTGGATTTTTTGGTGAGGACTGAATTTATTCCAAGTTATTACATTCATATTGATATTATGTATTTGAAATTTTATCCTTTTTTTATAATGAACTGCTATTTATAATCAAATATATAACTATATGTACATATTTTTTATATATTCACACCTAAAAATTAAATTTTTTAAATAAATAATTAAATATATTTACATATAAAATATATTAGCTTTATCTAAATAATAACTAATATCCATTTTATTTAAAATATCAATATATGAACATTTATATAACTACTATATATTAATATAACTATACATATATTAATATAACTATATATATATTAATATAACTATATGTATATATTAATATAACTATATATATATATATATTAATATAACTATATATATATATTAATATAACTATATATATTAATATAAATATATATTACTATATGAATAAATATAACTAAATATATATATAAATAAATAGATATATCATGAACAAGAGAAAAAATCAATATAGGGTAGTGAAAAAGGCTTTAGGTGCGCAGGGGGGAGGTCTCGAGTTCAAATCCGGGTGGAGGCATGGGTGCGCGCGCAAGGTTTATTTAAAGGGATAGTGCTGATAAAGGGTGTAGGCGGTGCGGGTGGGCGCTGGAGGTGCGGGAAAGCGCTGATAAAGGGGGGTTCAAGCGCCGTAAAAAGCCCCCCTGAGATTGGCAGTATTTTTTTTTTATTTTTTTTAATTTTTTTAATTTTTTTTATTTTTATCAATGCTAAAAAAAAGCGCTGATAAAAGACCCTTTTATCAGCGCTTCGTTTTAGCGCTGATAAAAGACCCCTTTTATCAACGCTTTTTTTTAGCGCTGATAAAAGGGGTCTTTATCAGTGCTTTTTGGAGTGCTGATAAAGGGGACCCCCCTTTATCTTTGCCGGCTTTATCAGCGCTTTTCTAACACTGATAAAGGCTATTTTTAGCGCTGATAAAAGCCGTATTTGTAGTAGTGAATTCTTATTTTGTTTTTAATATGAAATATGCATATCTTATTAATATGAGATATGATGTAATATTCAATATATATTCTGTATTAATATGCAATATTAATACATGTAATATGAAATTTGTGTCTAATATGAAACATTCATAGATGCAATATTCATTTTGTGTTAATATGAAATATTAATATATGTGATACACATTTCATTTTTGATATGAAATATGCGTTCTGTTTCTAATATATGATATGTATTATATTTATTCTAAGTATATGCAACATGAATTCTCTTCCTAATATTCAATATGCATGTTTTATTCTCAATATATGGAATATTCATTTTTTTATTCTTAATATATAAAATATGGAATATGTAATTTTCATTCTAAAATATGCAATATGAAATATTAATTCTCAATATATTAAATATGAAACATGTGTTTTGTATATATGAAATATGAAAAACACATTTTATTTTGATATGAAATATAAATATATGTAATATTCATTTTATTTTTCATATTAAATTAACATTATGTTTATAAAAACATTTTATGACTTAAATTATATATATATTGATTAAATAAAATTTATTATGAAAAAAAAAATTAATTTTATTTCATGGGAATAGATAGATGAAGTACAAAAATATAACAACACATTTTCAAAATAGCACAAGTGTAGTTCAAAAAACATTTTCATAAGAAATAACAAGTGATATAGAAGTAAATGATATAGATAAGAGAAGTTTAATCCCTTCGATGAAGCCTTACTCTGTTCTACCTCTCAACTCCCAAGAAAGATGAAGTCTAGATCAACAATATGTATGGTCTAGATCTGGTCTACTCAGTTAGAAGTTGCCTCCTAGGATTGGTCCCTATTTATAAGTGGAAGTCCTTTTTTTATTCAACATGCATTTTTTTATTCTCAATATATAGAATATTCATTTTTTTTGTTCTAAATATAGGAAATATATAATATGTAATTTTCATTTGAAATATATGCAATATGGAATATGAATCTTTAATATATGAAATATGAAACATGTGTCTTGTATATATGTAATATGAAATACACATTTTATTTTTTTATGAAATATTAATATATGTAATATGCATTTTATTTTCCATATTCAATTAACATTCTATTTATAAAATTTTTTTATGACTATATATATATTGATTAAATAAAATTTATTATGAAAACCAAAATTCATTTTTTTTCATGGAAATAGATGAATGATAAGAAACAAGTGATATAGAAATAAATGATACAGATAAGATAAGTTGAATCCCTTCAGTGAAGCCTTGATTTGGTCTCAAATCCCAAGAAAGATGAAGTCTGGATCAACCATATGTATAGTCTAGATATGGTATCCTCAGTGAGAAGATGACTCCCAGGATTGGTCCCTATTATAAGTGGAATTCCTCTTTTTTATCACCTTCAACATAAACATCCTATAACATCACAACCACCCACATTATTCTCTACCTGTAGGTCAAGAACTCTGATCGCACTATTACAACTATCCACATATCAATTTGTTATTTACAACTCCCAAAAAACACCTAGACTTCATTACTTTTCACTAGATGAGGAACACATTGTTGAAAATTCACTTGCAAAGGTCCCTTATCATGTGACATAACTCCACCAAACTTACATCTTTTATACAATACATCAAAAACCTTCTAGGAGAAAAAAATACGATAATCATTCTATAATTTTTTTCTCCTTCCATCCTATAAAGAAACAATAACTGAAATATTTACCAGAAACATACCAACCAATATCAAACTCATAGACCAATGTATTTAAATCCATAATAGATCAACAATTATTTAGAGCATAGTTTTCATCTTATGGAATCATCAAATAAACCCTAGGTTGTTCCATTTTTTAAACTATAATGGTGTCAAGAATAAACATCCTTCATCATAGACTGATATCTAGAGAAAAAAAAACCAGTGCAATGCAAGGATTGTGCTGAAATGCACATGTTCAAATTGGTGAACCACTTAAAAAATAATATCCAGCTAAAATCAAAAGTTGTACAACAATAGTGACTTGATAGTTTCATATCATCTTTTCCCAAATCTTTATCCATTAATTGAAAAGTTCTGGAAATCATGACCAAATATATTTTCTTCATATTCAAATTTTAGTTGAACTCTGGTCTCACACATCAACTTTAGACACAAAAAAATAACACACAAACACCCTTAAGTGATATCGACTATAGAGAAACAAATATAAAATATAAATAAAACTAATAGATTCTCTATACCTTTAAAAAAAATTCTTAACAACAACAACCAAAAAATTCTAAGAGCCTCACCAGACTCACAATAATATCTAATAATGGAGAACACTAAGGATGTTAATAAGGAATCCTAGTGATGCTTTGTCTGAGAAGTAGAGGGTGACCAACTTGATCTCCACAAAACAAATCTAACAACTATCATAAAATTAGAATGCATATTAAAATAATAACTACCCTAATAAAATCAATTATAATATCAAATCGGACACAAAAAAATCACTCATCCAATACAAACAATATAATCTAGTTTATTTCCTTAAATCTCATCTTAATGAAAACGACCAGTAGATTTAAAGGGCTTCACCAGAATTTTTGCAACATGTAGTAATAGAAGAGACCATATATTTTTGATCTTATTTAGTATAAACAATTATATTTTTATCTCACACATGAGATAGATGTTTATTTTATGATTCATTTTTTTATTCAGGTGATAAATTTTTAACCTTTTTTTAAGTATGATTCAAATTTTATATCACCTGTATTGAATCCATGTTTGTATATAATGTATATTTTTAATTATGTTCATATAGGATTGAATCCATGTTTATATAAAATTTATATTATCATTTATATTTTGAGTAAAATTGAATATATCCCCTGTGTTACTTACTATCATTCCGTTTCATCACTTTCATTCTCTTGTTATTGGGATTGCATTTGAATTATGTTTTTATTTATTAAAATTTAAAAACATTACATTTCCTACTTTTGATTTTATTGAACCATATATAAAATTAATAATCTTTACTGATCATTTAATGTGGTGTTTTCCCACAACAAGAAGATTCTACAAGAGAGTTGGAGCCCCTGATTTCTGATAGAAATATTAAGCGGAAGAAAAAAAAGAGTTTTTATTTATCGCTATTTCCTTGATAATATAACTTCTTTCTAATATTCTAAAAAATAATAAAATCCAACTAGTTTGTTTAAGAGCTATATTTTCTTCCATTACATTGTAAAAAATTTCTTACATATGTACAAATTACGACTTTTAAAAGGGGAAGTGATGGTCGTATCCCAAACGCCTTACATATCAGGGGGTATCTGTTAGAGTTAACCATGAGGATTCCAAGCGGTCATGAGGAACACTTCCATTATCAACTGGGATTTAATAAAAGGTGAGAATAACAACTTAAAGGTTGAATATATAATATAGAAAGGCAACCTAACATAATTCAAGTGTTCATGATGATTGGGTGAGACATACTATCTCAATGGGCCTTAGATGAATACCTCATACATCAAGGGATATATATCAATTTTTTTATTAAAATTATGGCACCATGGGAGGTTTCATATATGAAGAAAGTGATAAGTTTTGATCAATAGATATTAGTATAGAATTAATTAAATGGTCAATTAAATTATTATAAAAAACATAGCATCTATGATGTCCTTTTCCTCAGGTTATTGGTATAATATTTTAAGTGTGCAGCAAGAACACATTCTCACAAGTCATAGAAAGTTGTGGTGTATTTTAGAAAGTTTTATTAGTGTTTTATGGTGTATTTTCTATGTATTTTTACTTAGATGGAATATTTTGAGGATTTTGTTACATTTGTAATATTTATTTTATTTCACATGTGACTTTTGGAATTACTAGTTATGATGATATTTTCTTTTGATATTTTTATTATTTTATTATAATTATTTATAATAAATATAATTATAATACTATATATTACATATAATAATAGAAATGAGTATAATAATACAATACGATACAATAATTTAAATACTTATATTTGACATAATAATAAAATAATAATAATTATAGTGTTATCGATCAAATATGGTCATATAAACACATAATTTTTTATTAAAAAAATGTATTATAAATTAATATTTATTATTGTTACTAGTTATTATGACAGAAAAGTATGTCATAGTATCTATTGCTAAAAAATTTGACAAAAAATAGATTATATCTTGGTATTATTATAATTTAAATAGAATTATTTTATCGGTCATAATAACATTTGGTGAAAAAGTTTTTACCAACAATTTAGTGATGGGGACATATCTATTGATAAAATTATTTACCAACAAAAAATTCAACTTTACCGAAAAATATACCCATGTTGAAAAAGTTAAATATTTTTTAGTTTCCAAACTCTATACTTTACTAAAATTTTAGAATATTTTCCTACACTTAGACTTATACCTAAAGTCTGTCATAGGGTTATGTTCTCCAATCTATGTTTTCTTAAATCTAGTTTTTAAGGGTCCTACTAAACTTGCTTTGATACCAACTGTAATAACTCTAACTCGAGCAACCCAGAGTTTTTGGTTACTTTACAAAATTTATAAAAAATAAAATATATCACATCCCACATGATCTAATTGTTTAATAGTTCTAGGACACCAGATACATACATGATTCTCACATTACATTAAAAAAATAAAATAAAAATTAAAATTATAGTGAGAAATTTATTATTTATTCTAGTATATCCCTAAAATAATTCAATGTTCACTTAATGGTATCTTAGGGAAAGTAAAACATAATAAATTGCGAGTTTAGATGCTTAATAAGGGAAAATATATAATAAAAACTATCATAGAATAAATAAAACATGAATAATATTCCAGAGATAAACAATAATCAAATATGTCATATAATGAATATCATGAAAGTGGGATATATCCATGGATGACATAAAAACATAAAGAATAAAATGGATAATAAATAATTGGTTTTATAATGATATAATATATAATTTCATACATCACAATCTTACCATCAAGGCCTCATGCTAAGATATCATACATAAATAGGTACGACATACACCAAATATCCAAGCTAGCTAGTCTTATGAGATATACCGATTCATCAAGTGAATATCTAATAGTGAGTCCCACATGTTCACTTAGTAATACCAATGCATTAATTATATGAAAGAAATTACCAACAATATAATACATAATAAACATAAATATTTGTATTGAAAAACTAACATATGAAATGCCAATATTTTCCCCAATAAATAAATAGTTAGTCATGAGTATAAGCCATATAAAGAAATAAGGTGGATAGTATCATTAGATTATATACCCATTGAAGTATAATAATATTTAATGGATATTGACATTGATGAAAAATACCTTTGTAAAGACATTAGAAAGTCTCTTTGAAAACAAGTAGAAACATCATTTTCTTTAAAAAAAATTTAAACTAAAAAATACCAAAATAATGGGAATAATATTTTATTTGAAAAAAACATGGAAAAATATAGAGGAATATTGATAATGAATAATGGCTATGATGACAGGAAAATAAAATCATGTGGTAAATGATAAAAAACATTCTTTTCTCACTTTTTAAAAAAATTATAAATGAATTGTATGAAAAATGTTAAAAACATTCCTTTTAAAAATATGAATAGATTTTCAAAGTTAAATAAACTTGACCTTAATAAATTATTGAATAATATAAAATAACACACTTAGAGTAAAATAAATAATATAGACATGGAATAAAAATATTTCCAACCAAAAAGGAGAAGCAAGGCCAATTTTTCTTGAAAAATTATTTTGGTGGTTTTGAGTACCAAGAAGAGGTAAAATGGAAAGAATACTTGTAAAATAGAAATAAATAGAGTATAAGAAAATATATTGTGTTTAGGAAATAAATAACATATAATCCCCTCAATGTAAATTTAAACATAAACAATCCTGAATAAAAATGAGATTGTACAATAAACCATCACCTCAGACTTCCACTTGGTCAGGCATGCTTTAATATAAGGTGAAATAAATTTAGACTTAATATTATAAATATATATTAGAACCATTTTTGGATTTATCTTACTAGATAATATTTAATTATAATTTATTATTACCTATTTATTAATAATTTGTTGTTAAAATCAATATTTGAGTGTTAACTGTTCTATTTTCTATACATGTTTCGGTTCAACAGTTTCAATCATTACACCTTGGTCATGCTTTCATCATATCAAGAATATATTTTTTGTAATTATCATGTTTATAAAATCAATATAATTTTAAATACATCCATTAAAATTAGTCATGAAAAATTAAACACATCATTTCATGGATACGGTAGTCCATGCATACACATGAGCGACACTTTCATTTTTTTAATGCATGGAAAGGAAATAAAGCAGATAAAGTTTTACTTCCAAAGAATCATAATAATAATATAAATATCATATTATTCATTAAATATATCTTTATAACCATTCATGTAGGGTGGAAATGAAAAAAATTTCTTTGTTTCATAGAGGTGGTGGTCCACACATACACACGAGCAATAATATCATTTTCCAATGAATGGAAAGGTAAGAAGATAGATGATAATTCTTATATAAAGAATCATAATTATATCATAAATATAATATATATTCATTAATTATATATTTATAACTATCCACATGAGGTAGTGAGGAAAAATGAATTATATCACTATGTGGAGATAGTAGTCTGTACATTTTCATAAGCGATGTTTTCATTTTCCATAGGATGGAAATAAGATTGAAAATGGGTGTACCATTTATATAAAAAATCTCATTATAGTAAATATAATGATGTAATTATGTTAATATTTTTATAGAATATTTTTATAAGTTTTAAGAATAAATGAAAATGAAATATTTCGGTAAGAATATACACCCCTTCCTTGGAAAACCTCTTTCGACTTACATCTTAATCCCTCTTGGATTGGTCTTTTGGTGAGATAAAGACCTCTAGGTTGATAAAAATAGAGTTGGGGAGGTATTTTGATATATTTTGTTTGAGATAAGGTTCTCAATAATTATAAATAATATAGGATATTTGGCGCCATTTTAAACCTTATCTCTTAGATTAACCCCATTATTAAACCCTTTTCACCCTTACCATAGTGATAATTTTTTATCATGGTTTATATTTATTATGAAAAAAATTAAATTTTAATAATTACTAAATTAAAATTTTTTGATCTGAAATATTAAATCCATTTTCTAATATTTAATTTTTAGAATTGGTAAAAATTACTTTTAATATAAGTTCACAAAACGCAACGAAAAATCATTTTTAGAAAAATGTCGGTTTTAAAGATTAAAAATGATTTTACACCAAAATAAAGTATAATGTTGATTAAAATGGAATTAATTGGATTATATTAAATAAAATTAGACTTATTTTACTTTAGAATAAATCCTAAACTTAATGTTACCTTGAAATTACTTAATTAAAAGGAAAGAACCAAAAATAGTTTTTATTTAAATAAAAAAATTATTTAGATTTTTAAAATATCAAACATAGATTTATAAATTCATAATTATATTTTTAAATGAATTATATTAATTATTAATTATATATTTGGCCTAGAAAATTCTTTATAAACTTTCATTTCATTCTTATAACATGATAATGTCATAAAAGTGAGATTATTTGTAAAATCAATATTTTTCACTATTCACTAAAAAATCAACTATTTCTGAAAAAAATCACCCTAAGATAAATTCAACATTATAAAATAAAATATTATTACCATTTTATAAAATTAAAATTCTAAAATTTATAAATTTTACTTTTAAATATAACTACAAACCATTTCTATTATAAGGATAAAATAATAGGATGTGAATTGGGAAATAATATATGGGTGTAGTGTTTACCTACTATAGAAGGATCTCAAGTATTAAATTATATATTTTGGGTTTTAATTAATTAATTGGTGATAATATTTTTTTAGTCATTTATTTTTTAGTAAATATATGAGATTATAAATAATAGTACACTTGTTTTTCTTTAGCGTTTTAAAATGGGGAATTTATGTTTTGTTTTTAAAAAAATAAAACACATGTTTTATTTTAAATTTGTTTTTATTAAATAAATAAATTATTTTTAAATTTTATTTTATATATATAATTTTATGTTCTTTTTTGGGTTGAGGATTTTTTATTGTTATTTATATTGTATATCCCTGATCCAGGTATAATACCACTGAGGAGGGGGGGGGGGTGAATCAAAGGTGTTTATTTCTTTTGCAAAATTTTCTTTTTGAATTAAACATCTATAACAAGTTAAAGTCTAGATTCTCTAAAAAACCCCCTCCTCAATTATATGTAAGAATGGTATTTAAACACAACACATAATAAATTTTACAAGGTTTGACCTCAAAGTGAGAGCCTAATCCTTACCATGTCCAACCTCCTATTGGGACACACATTTTATCATCACTATGAAATTGTAGTGATAGAAAATTCCTAGAAATTGACATATAAGGTTTAAGAAAGTATTACCCACTTCTATGTGAGTAGAAGGCATCACCCACTTCCCCAATGATTCAGGGAGTTATTTAAACTAAAAACACTAATTTTTAGGATCCCTCTTTCACTATTAAGTGTGAATTATATCTTAAAATCACCACATGATTCCTTAAAATCAAATAATAGATCTTATTCAGAAAATAATTTGTTTTCAAAATCAATATAAATGTATCAGTATGAGATTAACCTTCCTCTCACCAGTTTAAAATGAACAACTCATGAATGAGATAGTTAATTAATGAAATGGTCTTATTCCTCTTCAGTAGAAAGATCATGGATATATGGTAGTTGAATTAGATTACCTCTACCTCTTTATAACGCATGAGAAATACCAGTATGTCATCTTGTTCTCTATCACATCGTTACAATGATGTATTGGGATCTCTTTAATTCTCAATAGCTCAATACACTAATTTCTTCTCTTTTTAGCTTTTATATTTTTCAATATTTAAAAAAGAATATTTCCATATGTTATTATGGATATTCCATTAAGTTCAGTCATAAATTACCCCCCTAAAAAATAACAATGTTGACCATGATTAGTAAATTCAAATATTTGAATTGAAACCTTCCATAAAAATTATCCCAACATCATCTCATTTAATATCTATTTATATTTCATTTAAACTCCCTTAAATATTAGGTTTAATTACTAATCTTGACCAATCCAATGATATTTTTGAAATGAATGTACAATAAAGCATCGACAGATTAAATTCTTAGTTTCTTTGATTTATACAAAATAATGACCCTTACGCAACAACAAACTCATGCTTATATAGTTTGAAAACGACTCATATGAAATCTATATTGACTCATAAAAATATCATTAAGTTATGTTTACATAACTTTAATGAAACATAAAAAACTCTAAAATGATACAAATACAACTTGAATGATACTTACATAAAGTCCAATGACTCTTATGTACACATACATAACTCACAAGCATGGTTAAAATAATACTTACACAAAGTGAGAATAACACATACATGGATGTAAATTTGTCAAATTTCATCCCAAAGTTATAAATGAATCATACATAGATCTTGAAATGAGTCTTATGCAGAATTAAATGACTCATACATAAATAGGACTTAAATATTTTCTACAATTCCAAATTTCATTAAGATTTCATAACTTATTCTATCCAATTAAAGAAAACTACAAATACCTCAAAAACACTACAAACACATTCTCTAACATTTTATCTATCCTTTAAAAAATATATGAAAACAAATAAAAACCCTTAAAAAATTCCAAGGGAACTTCAATCCCCTCATTTAGATTAGTTTTCAACCCATGAAATTCTTTATTAACTTATTATTAACACTCAAATTTTTATCCATGTGACACTAAATCATAGCCTCTATCATGAAACAAACATCTTGACATTGCACAAAAATTTAGGGTATTTTTTTGAGAGAACTCCATCTCTTGGAAAAAAAGTTTTTTTTTGGAAAAGTGATAAGATCCCCCCAATCAATATACTCACATCTTTAAATTACTCACCCTTTCATAATAAAAACAACCAATTAATCATAAATTGAAAAGGATATAAATTAACCCCAAATAATAGTTGTATATTTACCTCTCCCCCTTTGGAAATAAAATATATGGCTCATTGGATATCCCTCCCAAGGATTATAAATAGATATAGAAGGTATGAACACTCAAGTCTAACCTAAAAGTCTCAAATATATCCTTAGTCATTTACTTTGTGAAGATTCCTTCCAACTGGTAATAGGTATGAATAGATTCTAGCTTGATATCCCCATTAAAAACTCTATCTTTGATGAAATGAAACCTAAGATCAATGTACTTTGATATTGAGTGTTTTATAGGTTTTTTGGAAATATTTATAAAACTTTTATTGTCACAGAGAATTATGAGTGTCCTTTCAACTTTAATGTTCAAGTATTCAAGATTCCCCTTCATCTAAATCATATGAGTGAAAGAAATAGTAGGGGAAATGTATTTAGCCCATGTGGCACTCAGTGTGACTAAGTTATATTTATTAAAATTCCAAACCACAAAACTTATTACTAGCATAAATAATCCTCTTAAAGTGGACCTCCTATCATCACAATCACATTCTCAATTTGCATAACTGAATCTAGGCATATTCACATGTTTCCCTTTTCTATACATTAGTACAAATCTCAAAGTTCCTTTGATGTATTTAAAGAATTTCTTGGAAGACATTACGTGTGATTCATTAGGATCACTTTGATATCTGATACAAAGATACACAATATATACAATATTTGGTCTAGATATAGTGAGATAGATAAAGTTGAAAATAATTTTTCTAAACTCCCTTTGATTAACACTCCCACCTTCAATATATTTGGATAATTTCAGCCCTACTTGAATGGGTTTAGACACCATTTTGGATTCCTCTATCTCAAAAATTTTCAACAATTCTTTGGAATAATTCTCTTGGGATAAGAAGATAAATTTCTCTTTCTATATCACTTATAATCCAAGAAGTATCTCAACTCACCCAACATGGATACCTTAAATATTTGATTCATTTTATTTGATAATTCATTTAAAGAAATTTCTTTCTCACCATAAAAAATGATTTCATCAACATATACAATTTCAATACGTGTACCATTCTTCATTTTATTTGATATATGGGCTATTAACCACCTTCACTTAAATTAATTTTAAATATCTCAAATAGTTATTCATACTTAAATACCAGTAAATTGGGGATTTATTCAATCTATATAAAACCTTATTTAGTTTTACAACTTTAGATCCATCATTTTCAAGAAAAAAACCTTCAGGGTTATCAACATAAACTTATTCTTCTAGATCATCATTCAAGAAGGAATATTTGACATCCATTTGGTCCCAATAACATTTTTTTATTTGGTCTAGGAACAAGAACCCAAGTAGAATTATTATAATTTTTGTTTAGTTCTTTGTTCATATCCTCAATCCATTCTAAATTGTTTATAGATCCATCCATTGAATGTGGCTCAACTTAAGAGATTAGGGTTGTTTGATTATTACATTTCAGTCTTCTCCTTACATAAGAGAGATTTAATTTCCAATTATGTTCTATAACTCTACATGATTCTTAAAATTTTATTACTTATATTTTCATTTTCATCAGCCTCTTATTTATCACTATTCATATAAGATTCCTTTTCAGTAGTTTTCACTTCAGTTTTATCCTGTATAATATTGTCTTTCCCAGAAATATGCTCAAAATTTTTATTAATAATTTAAAAATATGTTATATCTATAATATAATTATTGGGTTTATTTTAAATGATTTTCACATCATAACAGTCAACCACTTTGTGAAGTATTTTATTCCAACATCTATGGCATTTTTTATTTGATAAGTATCCAAGAAAGATACCCCATTCATTTTTCTCATAGATTTTTCCCAGATTTAAGTCTTTGATTTTAATCATGTAAGGGATTTCAAAGACTCTAAAATAACTATTTTTTTGGATAATTTTTATACCACATTTTATATGAGGTAATTTTTTAATTTTATCTTAGTATACACTTATTTTGAATGTGTACAGTTGTGAAAACAACTTCTATCCAGGATAATTTTGATCTTTCAAACCCATCCAACATTATTCTTCCCATTTCAACAATGATTCTATCCATCCTCATATAAACTCTATTATGATGAGTTATTTAGGGGATACTATATTGATTATTAATCTAATAATTGGAAAGATAGGATTCAAATCCATTCCCAATAAATTCCTTCCCATTATCTGTTCTCAGCTTCTTGATGTGAACATCACGTTTTCTCTCAACCTATATTTTGAAAAGTTTAAACATTTCAACTTCTAAAGATTTATGATTCATAAATAGAACTATATTAATCTTTTTTTAATAATTAATACATTTCATAAAATATAGATAAAATCTTAAATATTTATGTCTCATGGGTTTTTACAAATCCGAGTGAATCAACTCAAGTGGTCTAGTTAATTGTATCTTCACTCTTTTATGCTTCCCTTACACCACCTTCACCTTCTGATAAGTTATATGGATACAATCTCTATCTATGCTCAACTAGGGTAGATATATCAAAATATTTTAATTTAAACTTTTCTTAGGTTCTTTTTCCCAAGATGTACAAGCCTTATATTCCACAGATTACTCTTTTATTTGACACTTAGATAACATGAATTACTAGTATCTATGATCTAAAAAAAATCTCATTGGTTCTTTCACCTGTTATGATGAATTTTCTATAATTAATTATTTTAACTAGAAAAATGTTTTTCTTGAAAATTACCTCATTTACTTCATCATGGAGTTGTATCACACTTATCATATTATGTTTGAGTCCATCAACAAATAAGACCTCATTTGAATTTAACTTATGTGGCTCAATTTCAATTGATCTAATCCCATCGATCTTTAAATAAAATCATTCCCAAAGGTCACAACACCACCATCATGTTATTAAATTATTTTCAATACCTTGTTATCACCTATCATATGTGATGATTAACCACTATCAATAATCCATGGCCCATTCCTCTTACTAGTTTTGAGAGCTACCTCCACAAGTAATGATTCTATCTTTTTTATGTATTATGCCTTATTACCTCTTAAAATATTTGTTTGGCATGTGAACATGGTTATAAACTCTTTAACACAGTGAACTTTCTAGTATCATATTTTATAAATATACTCAAACCTATAAAATATGTTTTCAATAGGTACCATAAGTGGTATTTTATTATCATCATATTTCCTCATAACTATGTTACTTCTATTTTCAGAGTAACTCCTCTTTAATTTTGGCCTTTTTTGGTTCTAATGGAGAATCATATTATACCATAAAATACAGTCTTTATGGCCATATTTCACCACAACACTTGTATTATCCCTTGAAACTGGTTCTTCTATGAAGTTTCTAAGTATGTATTTAAAAATTTATTTGTTGTTTTGATGCAACCCCATCCTTATTATATATAAGTTTAGAGGAACCTTACTTATTTTGACCATTATAAACTGAATTAGTTGTATTTGTCATCTTTTGAGGGTTTTTTTCTCAACCCATGTTTTCCCATATCGATATTTAGAACCCATACTGTTAGCTAAAACTGACTTAACATTTTCATATACAACAAGTTCATATTTTACCTGAGTTGATGAAAAATATTTATCAACACCCCATGATAACTCAAATTTTAGTTCAAAAGCTTCAACAAAGTCACTCTTCATTTTCACAATGTTCTTTTTTGTCTTTAAGACACCTCAAATCAACCTTGTTGAGTTCTTATTCTTGAGAATCCATTTCTTTCACACTCATTCAAAATATGTTATAAACCCAAGAAACCTTGGGGGGGGGGGGTGAATTAGGGTGAAGCCGATTTTATTTATTTATTTTAGGTTTATTTTTCCCATGTTAACATTAACCCTGTTCAACTTGTAACTTTTGATATCACAATCAATGAAATAAATAAAAATGTGTAGTAAAGTAAAGCATACATAGAACTCACATATTTTACTTGGTTCATCATAATGGGCTATATCCAAGGAGCATACACCGATGACGTTTCAAGGTGATAAAATCCATTATAATTCACTAATTCAATGGATATAATGTTTTATCCATGGTCACTCTATTCTAGGTGCACCGACTTTACAATATTTAGGGTTTGGTCACTCCTCACCTAAGGTACACTCCCTCTTCTTCACTATATAAACTGCTATTGTGAAGGATAAAATTAGTTTATAGACTTAGGGTCTCTTTAATATCATTAATGTAAACATGAACTAGTTGCATCTCTATCTCTATATATATTTACTATAAACTCCAATATGCTTCTCTTCTTCTTTAAACCATACGAACTCAACAACTTATGAATATGAGATGTGTCTATTTCTTTCCTCAAGATACAACAAAAATTTCCACCAGATGTTGATAATTATAAGATTAGGATTATCTTCTTAAGAAATTATTCTTCTAACTCTAGATACAATAATGATAATACATTTATTATCTAGCCTTATGCTAATAAAATATTTTAAATATAATCACTGGAATTACTTCTACTCTAGTTTTCTATAGTAAAATATAAGCTCCTCAATATCTCTATTCTATTATTTTAATATTTCAGATATACCAAAGTATGTCTTCACTTCTTGGAATACTATTCACTGACTATATGAAATGTGTCTTTTTAAACTGATTTTCACAAATTTAATCAATGTAGCCTTCATACTATATTCTTTCTTCTTCCCACAATAATACAAAAAAATATGACAATCACTATCTTCTTATTCAAAAAAGTATATCAAACTTTTGATTCACTTTATGTAAACTAAAAATGTTTCATGGTCACTATTTATTTTTTATTTCATAATAATCACTGCTTGGTTTCACTAGGAGTATGAAAAACACCCTTCTTCTTCACACTTATTCATTGTATGCCAACATTTATTTGGGTACTTACCATTCACATACTCATTAACACATTGCATATGGATCTTCTTCAGGCAGTTTCTCTATATACAAAACTCACTTTCTCTTCAAACATGTTCAATACACATGAAACTATCTTTTTAACTATTTTCTGTACATATAATTTTTCATTCAAGAAATTAATTGCATGGATATATTATATTTTCTTCTTACAGATGGATCATGTTACTTCCTTTATGAAGGTTAAAACATTGCATGATCTTATTATCTCAACCCATTCCTTCCTTTAAATCATGGTGCTTCTGTGAAAATAGAGATAAAGAGAGAGAGAGTTTGTTCCAATTCTTCTTTATAATCAACCTTTTTATTCCTCAAGTTCCCATATCAGTTTCTTGATGACCTATAAATGAGAATTATGGGGGATTTATAAATTAATTCCACCACCTCAGAGCCTCTAAAAATCATGGTGATCCATTCATCCCATTGACTTACTTCGCAAACCCTTGTTTTTGATACCAAAAATATTATTGTCACATATTCACAAACCAAAATTGATACACTGTAATCTTCATATACTTTGGACTTATACTTAACGACTAGAAAAAAAATTAGTATCAACACATTACAAATAAAACTCACATTTTCTTAGAACATTCTTTCATGGTGTCATGCACTCAAATACATGAGCACCTCACTGTTCTCTTTGACATGAAATCACATCCATTATTATTTTAATTTAACATTATGGTGCAATTATCTAGATCTAAACACAAAATTATCATGATCTTCAATGATCAAATTCATCATCATTGAGATCTCGACACATTCTCAAGTGTGGAATTTAGGAAAATGATGTACAAAAACCCTTTAGGATTGAGGTTGAAGATGATACCTATGTGAAATAATTTTGATGGTATAACATGTGTATCTAAGTTTTTTAAATGTGTAGGAACAATGTATACTTATTGAACAAATATCACATCGAGCAATCAATTGAATGTGAACTAATTAATAAGCATGCACATCCCTTAGCACCATTGATGGAGACTGAACATGAGATGGTTCTCTACCATGTACCACTATGTTAACCCACACATCATCATCATCATTATTAAATTTATTCCAGAGAAGCAAGTACAAATCAAGGGGGAAAGGAGGCGAGGAGGCTAATCACCACCCTTGTGCACTAACCTACGCACTCATTGTATCCATTCAACATATGCCTCTACTATACTCCACAACTGCCTCATTCTTGGACCATATCTCATCATAGTTAGAAACTATTTTGTTAATAAAATATTAAAATATAGGGAAAAGAATTTGTTAAATAAAACCTTCTACACACACACACACTTTAATTTATTTATACACAACAAATACATATTTTTGGCATGTTATGTCACCTTAAAACTCTATACAAACAAAACAATAATTCATTAAATGAAGAAACTTATACTGTCAACACATCCAATATATACAATCATAGATGAAACAATATTTACCTTTGGAAAATATCCTATAAAATTTATCTCATAATGGTACATGGATTTTATGGTATCTTCTTTCTCCCCTTTTTAAATAAAATATAAATGGTTATTTTCCCTTTTCTTTGGGGGTATCACCACTATCTTCAAAATATTTATTTTTATTATCTTCACTCCCCATTTTTAACACACTTCTTACACCATATCTTTTAAGAAAATATTAAAGAATTCCTGGATTAAGAGACACTATACTCCCCCTTAATTATTACCTCAATACTCCTCATATGAGTACTAATTTTTTTTTATTCTTCTACCAACCATCCTACATTAATACTTCATCTCTTAGACCATTTCCATATTCTAGATGCATTCCTCCTTTCAAAATTCAATGACTGAATTTCACCAATTAGAAATAAAATGTTAACAAATCCCCTAAGCCTATTGAGTTGGAACTTGGTGTACAAAATAATACTTTTTTTCAATAATATCAATGTCATCTATATCACTCAATATTTTTCTAAAAAAACACACAACTTGAAATTGTATAATCTACAGTACATTTTATGATCTTAATCACACTTACACAAAACCATCAATAAATTATTAGTAAACCAAAAAAGTGTGAGTCATAGTACATGTTGGACCAATTGGATCCACTTGATATATTATGATCTTATTATATTCAAAGGGAAACTTACTTTATTATGCTTTCTTTGGAATTCATCACTACCATTGTCTTGGGATTCTTTGTAATAGAAATAAAATCACTCTAATTCTTCTATTCCAATTCCATATTCTTCACCATTTGAAACCGATCTGTCCATATGGTTAAACATTATATAGGTATATGCTAAATCTTATTTTTATGTGTGTACTCCTAATTCAAAGTAATATTTTTAGCACAAGAAGTCATAAGTTATTTCTCTTTATTTTTTAAAAAATCCTCTTGCCTATGTGACCAAGTAATGCACTTGTTAGATGTATTCCCAAAAAATTTACATCTTCCACATAGATATCTAGTAGTCTCAGGGATACCCTTTATATAAAACCTCTCATGAAATTCAATTTTTTCTTTTTGGATGCCTTATACTAAAAAAATCCCCTTATTCTTTTCGTGTATTGATTCCTTCTCTATCTATAGCATGCTTCCTTTATCACTAATTTTCATAGAAAGTTTATAATGGTCCATGATGTGGCCTTTTATTCCATAGTAGAAGCATGTTTTCCCAATTTTCATGAAATCCTTAACAACATTTTTCTTGGATGTACATTTTTATCCTTTCTCTTTTGATTGTTCACTAAGGTAGACTTATTTCCATTTATGATTTTTTTCTTCTTATATTTTGATTTTCTATCCTCAGTAGTATATGAGTTGTGCTTAAATGGTACATATAATCACTCCTTATAATTTTGACTAATTCTATTACAACAATCAAAAAATCATTCAAGACGTCTATATCTATTCATGGTGGAGAAATTTCTTCCTTTATGTGGGAATTTATTCAAAATAATAAGAGTTATCTTTTATTTATATTTTCTCTACTTAAATGCAGGCCTTATATATATTTCAAACATTGAAATATTATGAAAACATTATATGGACTTGTTTCCATGCTTCTAACAACCCTAATAATATCCAATAAATCTTTTTCTTTTTCTTGTTGATATAGTCTAGCTAGATTTGATTCCTTGTTGTTCTTAGACAAATTTGGAATTATTTTGCTTAAAATTTGAAGTGAAACACTTTTTGGAAATTCCTTTATCCACCTTTCATGAAGTGGTGTACTTATTATCATTTTTATCTATCCAATTTTTTCTATATTTTGATTTCAATACTACACCCACAAATAAAACTGCATTAGTATAAATAGATTTAATAGGAAATTGAGTTACCTTATTCCATGATCTCATAGTAGATTGACCAGTAGATGGTATCAAGCTATTTTTCCACTATAATGAGTCTTTTTTAATCAAGACACATTTCAATAGTTTTTTAGTGGAACATCTATTCTTATAAGTTTTTGGACTCTCTGTTTATGTAGATTCTAGATTTATCAGTTTTATATCTAGTTTAAAACACTTCATGTTGAGAGTATTTTTATTAACCTCAATTGAGATTAATATTTCATTCCATTAATTATTAATATTTTGGATATAATATATATGAATTTTATTTTTTCATGGTAACAATTTTTTAAGATCTTTTATCCTCTTTTATTTAACCTCAAGTTGAGAATCTTTGACTATCATGCCTGATTTCAAGACTTCTTCTACTAATTTCAATTTCTATTATTGATTAATAAGGAAACATATTCCTTGCACTTATTTCTAAATGATATACCCTAATATCCTTATTATAGTATCATCAGATTCTCTTAATAGTTTCCCAAGATATTTAATATTCTTTTGAGACTCCTCTTTGTCCTTAATTGAAAATTTGTCCGGCTCTTCTTCATCTGTACTTTCATCATAATCATTTTTATTATCTTCATAACTAAATCCCACAAAACTTTTCCTTTAATATAAATAATCCTGGAAATGATCCTTAAGTATTCTAATTTTAGAAATTTCCTCCTCAAGAGACTCAATATTCTTATTTATTTCTTTAGCAGCTGCATTCAAAATTTGAATTTCCTTGGATAACTCTTCAATATTTAGTTTGAACTCCACTGATTCTTATGATTTTACTCGAATAAATAATTTATCTATTAAATATTTTCCAAGTAAGTTAATATCAAATTCAATATCATATATATATTCATTATATTATTTCAATAATCAACCCATCTTTTGATTATTATATCTTTTGATATATAATTCTTGAAGATCACCTTCAAGCTCTACTTGAAGGAAAACTACACCCTATGGCTATTTCTTCTCCTATACTTATGATACATCATTATACTTAACTTTTTATTATATCTTATATAGAACTTTTATCTTATCATTTAAGGATGTATGATCCATAAAAAGTGATAACACATCTTCAACCAGGTTGAACACCAAGTTATAACTTTTTTAGCTTTGATAACACTTGTTACTACCCAATAAACCCTAGGGGTGATTCAGGGTGAAACCTAAATTAATTTTTTCTTTTATAAATATTATTACCATGTTAGAAAGAATCGTTTTCAACCTATAACTCTTGATAACACAATCTATGAAAAAAAAAATAAAAATGTGTAGGAATATAAATCATACACATAATCCATAAATTTTACTTGGTTCACTATAAAGGGATACATCCCAGGAACACACACCAATGATGTGTCGATGTGAAAAAATACACTACAATTCACTAGTTTTGTGGATAAAATATCTAAATATTGTCACTCCATTCCATAAACACCAAATTTACAAGATTTAGGGTTTGGTTACTCCTCACCCAAGGGAGACTCCCTCTTCTTAACTTCACGCACTTCTTCTGTGAAGGATAAAGTCAATTTATAGACTTGAGGGTCTCTTTAAGATCATAAATATAATCAAGAATTGGTTTCATCTCCATATCCATATAGATGAAATATAAAATCTAATATGTTATTCTTCTTCTTTAAACTAGATAAACTCAACATATTATAAATAAAAGTTGAGTATGTGTCTTCCCTTAAGTTATAAGAAAATTTCCACCATATGTTGATAATTAAAAGATTAGAACTATATTCTTAAAAACTTATTCTTATAGTTCCAAATAAAACACTGATAAGCCACCCACTCCCAAGACTTATGCTATCAAAATATTCTAGATGTGATCACCATAATTCCTTCCACTCCTATTTTCCACAATAAAATATAGGATCCTTGATCCCTCTATTTTAATCTTTGAATCAATCAGATTTACTGAACGACGTCTTTGTTGGATTGGATTATAATGAATATAAACAAGAGGGGGGGGGGGGTGAATTGTGTCTTTTCAAAAATCTTAATGAGATCGTGTTCTGCCCTTTAACTTTAATCAGATGAATTAATGCAGTGGAAATTTAAATAGAAGAGATACAAGATATATAGTGTTTTGGGGAACAGAAGGCCCCTAGTCCACTCCACCAACACTCTACTCCACAAGCTTGGTGATTTTCACTATCTGGTCCTCGTTTCCACAGACCGTTTCACAACTGAGTACTAGCAGTTGACAACTTTACAATATAAGGCAAAACAAAGCCTTATCGTTCACTCATAGAACCTACAAAGCTTAGTACGAGAATCTGGTAACTCAAGAATAGAAAAGAAAGGTATCTGTACTTTTGAAAATACTTTCCATTTGTTCTTCACAATTGCAACAGAATGCAATTGACAGTAGATGGATCGTCACCTTCAGAAATAATGATCTTCAAATAAGAGTCATTATGAGTCAATCCTATTGCAGTAGATATAGAAATATAATTCACAACTTCAGAAGTAGAAAATTCACAAATGATCTTCGATGTAGAATGAGTGAATCTTCTATCATATTTCTTATTCTTCAATAAACAGAGCTTTGTCGTTCTTTTGAATTAGCAGATCTGTGTTTTTTTGTTAGTCTCTGTTTTTTCTTCCCTTTTATGAATATATTTGATTGATGCATTTTGAAAAATACCCATATATATGACATCTGTATAATAACATTGAGAACTTATATTGAAAATTTAGATCCACAAAATTCTCCTTCTGACTCATGATTTTCAAACATTTGAATTTACAGAGTAGTCGTAACTTCCCTTGAAATTCTCCAAGAAAATGTCCTTTTAATTCGATCCTTAAATGACTCTAAACTCGTAAAAGACACATTTTAAAATCAGCATTTAATTTTTCTTGAAATCATCCTAATAAACAGTTTGCTGACCGTTGCATAATAATATTGACTTTAAACTCTCCGATGCCAAATGTAAGGTTGAGTTGAACAGTATGCATCCTCTAAACGTAACGTAGATAATAAACGTAAGATTGATGAAATAGCCTTCAAACATAAGGTTGTCAATGTATGGTTTATAAAAAACATAGGGTTTTCAACGTATGGTTGATCAAAAATGTAGGGTTGACAACATATGGTTGATCACAAACGTAGGGTTGGCCATCCATACCTTTTCTCTTCAACTTTCAAATGTATGATAAAAGATCTATACTTTTATAAGCTTTCAAACAAAAGGTACTTGCTCCATACTTTTTTAAAAACGTATGGTTGTTTACAAAAGTAAGGTTGATGAACCATACTTTTGAGAAACAAACGTAACATTTAAAACTTACGTATGATTCTTCTTCCACACTTTTTCAATAACCCAAATGTAGGGTTCCTTCCTAACGTAGGGTTCCTCTTCCATACTTTTCTAATAACTCATAAAGTATACACTGTATTTCATCCTTATGCTATGTTTCTACACATAGGGTATGAACAGTGTTTCTAGAACACGCTTAAGTAGATCCCGAATATGTAGAGCATGAATAGTATTTCCAGAACACGCTAATGCGAATACTTTAGTAATTAATCCTCATTGTTCAAGAACTTAAATATTTCATCCAGAAATAAAAATATAATGAATAATAAATTCCTGCAATATAATTAACAAATAAAATCATTAGAAAATAATTAAGGGTATTTGTGAGCATCAAAATTATCATAAAGAGATAGATTATTGTTCTCAATAAACTCCCCCTTTAAATAAAAACATTATGTATTGTTGAAAACAACACTTTCTCAACAGTCTTCAATTATTAGAATACTCTTAACTGACTTTGTGCTATGTTTATTTTGTAAATTTATTTTCAAATACTTAATTAATGTGATAAGATTTAATAGAACCAGAGATATACTTTATTAGTGCTAAAAAATCATTGATGTTGTAAGCGCCTTTAAAATTTGATGTATTTTATTAGTTCTAAAATAGCACTGATAATATGTACCTTCATCAACACTAAAAAAACCATTGATAAAGGGGGTACTTTATTGGTTCTATTTTAGCACTAATAAAAGGGGCCCTTTATCAATTATTTTTGTATCACTGATAAAGTGGACACTTTATCAGTGCATTTTTATTACTGAAAAAGTGACCTTTTATCAATGTTATTCTTAACACTAATAAAAGTCATACCAAAATAATGTGATACTAAAATTACAAAACATTGTAGTAGTAAATACAAAATTTAATTTCAATTAAATTTACATCACAAATATAAGAAAACAAAAATATATTGAAAATTTTTCAGACAATAGTTTTTTCAATTACATTTGCACATACAATTTATCATAAACATCAAAAATTTCAAAAACATTAATGTTTCGTTGTCTTTAGACCCCGAACCCCTCTCAAAAGAGCTTGATCATACTATCAGTTGCTAAAAAAACCACCCCATATCAAGCAAAAGAGCGTACCTATATAAAAAAACAATTCTTATATTAACAATACTATAAAGAAATAAATTAAACATAAATATGAAATAATGCATTAATAAAATGTCACTTCTAAACTGAAAACACACATTTTGAGTCATACTAGGAACAATATGTGTTAGGTTAATATATGGTTGATTTTAATATATCACAAATGATTTATAGATCATTTTCCTAAATTATCAATACAATTCAAGCACATTTGATCAGTTTTAAGTGTGCGATGTGTGTTTTTAACTAAAATGTTAATTTTAAATAAAAACAAACACTTTGAGTCATACCAACCACATTGTGTATACAATTAACATGTGGTTGATTCTTACACTTTAAAAATGATTTATGGATCATTTTTATAAAATATCAAGACAATATGAGTGTGTTTTCTAGGTTTTCAATGAGTGAAACATGTTTTAAACTAAATTTCCATTTTTAAACTAAAAACAAACACTTTGATTCATATTAGTCACAGTGTGTGTCAGATTGAAATGTGGCTAATTCCTACACATAAAAAATGACTATAGATCATTTTAATAAAGTATTAATAAAATAAAAGTGTGTTTTATTATTTTTCAGTGAGTGACACATGTTTTTAAATAAAATGTAATTTTTAAAATAAAAACACACATTTCGAGTCATACTGGTCACATCGTGTATCATATTGAGGTAAAGATAATTCATGCACATAAAAAATGACTTATGGATCATAGTTATAAAGTTTCAAAACAATATGAATGTGCTTTATCAATTTTGAGTATGTCACATGTATTTTGTTCTAAAATTTCAATTTTAAACAAAAACACACACTTTGAGTCATACTAGTCACACCATGCATTGTATTAATGTTTTGATTGATTCCTAGATATTAAAAATGACTCATGGATCATTTTACTAAAGTATGAAGAAAATTTGAGTGTATTTTCTTAGTTTTGTGTATGTGATGAGTGTTTTGAACTAAAATGTAAATTTTAAATAAAAACATGCACTTTGAGTCATACCGACCACTCTATGCATCAGATCGACGCGAGGTTGATTCTTATACATAAAAAGTAACTTATGGATCATTTTATTAAATTATCTAGACAATATGATTGTGTTGTCTTAGTTTTTAGTGAGAAACACATGTTTTTAATTAAAATTCCATTTTTAAACTAAAAACACACACATTTAGTCATATCGATTACATCATGTGTCATATTGATGTTAAGTTGATTCATACACATCACAAATGACTTATGGTTTATTTTCCAAAAGTATTAAGACAATATGATCAGTTTTACTTGATTTTCAATGAGAGAAACATTTTTTTAACTAAAATGTCATTTTTAAACTAAAAAACACACTTTGAGTTATACTGGCCACACCGTGTGTCAGATTGATGTGTGGATGATTTCTACACATAAAAAATGACTCATTAATCATTTTAATAAATCATTAAGACCATATGAGTGTGTTTGTTCAATTTTTAGTGAGTGACACATGTTTTTAACTAAACTATCATTTTTAAACTAAAAACAGACATTTCAAGTCATACTAGTCACACCGTGTATCATATTGAGGCGATGCTGATTATTATATATAAAAAATTACTTAGGGATAATTATACTAATGTATCAAAATAACATGAATGTGATTACTTTGTTTTGATTATGTCTTGCGTCTTTTGAACTAAAATATCAATTTTAAATAAAAACATACAATTTGAGCCATATTGGACACACCTTGTACCAGGTTGATGTGCAGTTGATTCCTACACATTAAAAATGACTTATAGATCATTAACCTAAGACAATCTGAGTAATTTTTCTCAATTTTGAGTATGTGATGCATGTTTTGAACTAAAATGAAATTTTAAATAAACACATTCAATTTCAGTTATACTTATCACACCGTGTGTCTAATTGATGTGTAGTTGATTCTTACACATCAAATATGACTTATGGATATTTCTCCTAAAGTATCAAGATAATAAAATTGTGTTTTCTTATATTTTAGTGAGTGACACACGTTTTTAACTAAAATTTCATTTTTAAATTGAAAACATGTACTTTGAGTCATACTGGTCACATTATGTGTCATATTTTCATGAGACTAATTATTACACATAAAAAATAATTTATGGATCATTATAAAAAATTATCAAGAAAATATAATAAAAGTTTCTCAATTTTCAATGATTGACACAAGTTTTTAACTAAAATATCATTTTTAAACTAAAAACACAAACTTTGAGTCATACCGATCAAACATTGTATTAGATTGACATGTGAAAAATTCCTATACATCAAAGATTACTTATAGATTATTTTCAAAAAATTATCAATACAATATGATTATTTTTCTTATTTTTCAGCGAGTCACATGCATTTTTAAATAAAATATCATTTTTAAAATGAAAATAGGCACTTTGAGTCATACTAATCACACCATGTATTAGATTAACGTGTGGTTTATTCCAACACATCATAAATTAATTATGGATCATTTTCTTAGATAATCAAGAAAATATGAGTGTGTTTACTTAGTTTTCATTGCGTGACCCATGTTTTTAACTAAAATGTCATTTTTAAATGAAAAACACGCACTTTGAGTCATACTGGTCACATTGTGTGTTAGATTGATGTGAGGCTGATTACTACACATCAAAAATGACTTATGGATCATTATCCTAAACCATAAAGACAATATGAATACATTTTCTCAGTTTTGAGTATATCATGTTTATTTTTAACTAAAATGATAATTTTAAATAAAAACACTCAATTTGAGTCATACCGACCACACCATATATCATATTGTTGTGAAGTTGATTATTACATGTAAAAAATAATTTATGGACCATTTTCCTAAAAAAATCATAAAATTCAAGATTATTTTCTTAGTTTTGAGTATGTGATGTGTGTTTTGAGCTAAAATGTCATTTTTAATTAAAAACATGCACTTTGAGTCACATCAGCCACACCATATGTCAAATTGAATTGAAGATGATTTCTACACATAAAAAATGACTTATGGATTGTTATTATAAAGTATCAAGACAATATGAGTGTGTTTTCTTGTTTTTTAGTGAGTAAAAAACATTCTTAACTAAAATGTCAATTTTAACTAAAAACACACACTACCGAACATAAATAGATCAAATAGATAATAAATAACTCTATGAAGAGAAAAAATAATAAATGTGTGCATCATTTTCATGAACCATCCCAGTTACCCTAGTACCCTGATATCTGATCCATCTTTATCATATCCTGAACGGCGTTCTTGATCCCTACAGGTTGGTGAACATCATCTGGAATAATACAAGATCAAAGAGGGAATGAATATTCTACAAAAAATAGTAGAATATAAAATATAAAAGTCAGTATAATCAACACTCCAAAAGGATAAGTACCAGAAACAACCATGTAAAATAATACCCATATAGAGAAAAAAACATCTCAAAGGAAACAACAATGTCAACCTGATGAAAGTCTCAAAACATCCTTTGAAAAAAGTGGAAAACATCTACACTGATCACCATCATCATTCCAAGATCCCAAGGATCAAGAACATCCACCACTTCCAAGTGGTGTTTACCTTTTCTTGGACCTATCATAAGAAAGTCTACAAATGCCCGAAGTCAATGGTAGGGTGCGTGATATAAAGCCTAGTAGGGTCTCACCAAGTTTTCCACAATCAATGACATAATAATCAAACCAATTATGATTTAGATTTAAATAAAAAAGGCACGGTATTTCATTCATATATTTTAAACTAAAACATGATTTCACATTTAAAAGAGATAACAAATATATCAAAACTAGCTTAAATGAATAGTTTATATAAAATAATTATATAAAATAGTTGGCATGAATAATGCAGTTTAATAATCAACATCATTTATAATCAAGTCACAAATCATAGAAAATCACCATGTATGAAAGCCCCACGACAAGCCAGTTTTTCAAGTAATAGGATCCTTACACATCTCAATAATGATCTCAGCTCTAGTCAGGAATGAACATAAATATTCACCCCAATAGGGGAACCCATTAAATGTAATGTACACCCCAATAGGGTAATCCATAATGGGTAGTCATGCTACAATTTTTTTAGTAATAGTTTTCATCGTCAATCCATTTCTAGGGAGGCAGGGTCCTAGCATGCTTGTCCCAGTTATCAATAACTACTTAGGATAACATGTTCTTAAAATAATTAATCAACCAAACATGGGAAAATCAAATAATTTAAATCAATTCAAATTAAAATTGCTTGGTTTTCAGTTTTTAACATGCCTTTATCATTTCAAAACCAAAATAAGGTTTTAAAAAATTCATTCCATTTAAAATAAAATTTAACTTTAATCCATTTATCTTAAGGATCAACAACCAAATAAATTTATCAAATCAATATCAAAATAAATCCATAATTTTCCACAAAAATTCTACCTACATTTCAATTCAATTAAAATTTATGTTTTATCATAAATTTCCATTCATTTTAAAATCCTTCATCAAATCCTTTCAAATCATGGTTTTCAATTTAATTAAAAACTAATTTAAATTTAATAAAGAAATTTAAGGTTTCAATCTAATGTAAATAACTTACCTTTAATGAGGAGAGAGGGAGAGATAAGGAGAAACTACTCCAGATGAGGTCCACTTACCCAGATGAGATTAAATGAGACCAATGATGATTTAATCCGACAAGAAAAGGGGGTTGAGGAGCCAAAAATACCTCTTGAGAGCCTTCATAACCAATGAATTTAAGTTAGGGTTGAATGGGTTGATTAGTCATCTTAAACAGGGGGTTCATGAATTTTTTTAATTTTTTTTGGAAGAATTAAAAACTGCATGCATGGTTTGTTGGGTAGGGAAACATAGTTAGACAAACCATGTTCCCTAATCATGTGCTCTTACTGGTTAGGTGGATAGTTTCTCCTAGGATGACACATAGTTTTTCAAACCATGAACCAACCTTGAAAAACCTCACTGTTTGAGGTTTCATGGTTTGGAGGGGCTGACTGCATGATTTGGACAAACCATTCACCCCCTTTTAGTAGCCCACATCAGGGTGCACAATTTTCTCGACCAAAATGCATGGTTTTACCTAACCATGCACCAACCATGCATAAACCCTTAAGATTCCAAACATTTATAAATTCTCATGAAATGACCCCAAAACAAGACCCAACTTAAAGGGTATCAAAACAAGGTTCAAGGAATACCTAAAGGAAGGTAACATGATGTTACAACCTCCCCACTATAAACACTTTCTATCCCTATAAATTTTATCAAGAAGATTCCATGTCAAAGAGATGAGGCCAATTATCTCTTATTAATTCCTCATGCTTCTAAGTCTAATGTGAATTAGAACCATTATACCATATCACATGGACCAAAAGTACTATCCTCCTATGAAGTACCTTTTTATATGAATCAATAATCCTGACTGGATGCTCAATCATGGATAAATCAGGCTCAACATTAAGATCCTTGCAGCTCAAGGCATGATATGGGTTAGAAAGATACTTCTGAAGCTATGATACATGGAACACACTATGTATCGACATTAACTGTGATGAAAGTGATATATGGTAAGCCACTTTTCCCACCTATTTAGAAACCTCAAAAGGTCTTGTAAACAATGGTGCAAGATTCCCTGGTTTCCTAATTTGTCGATGACCCAAAAGAGGTGAAACTATTAAAAACACATATTCACCAACTGAAAACCCCAAAGGCCACCTACGATATTCAACATAAGATTTGTATTGAATTTTTTTTTCTGTCAACATTCTCTGATGAATCAACTAAATATTTTACATCATCTCTTGGACCAAACTCGATCCAACCAAATAAATTTCACCAATCTCCGACCAACACAAAAGATATTTACAAGGATGAATATACTGGGACTCAAAGGGGTCCATTTGAATTGTATACTGGTAACTTTTATTATAATAAAACTCAACCAGTCCTAAATGGATATCTAAATATCTATAAAAATCAAGAACACAAGCATGTAACATGTCTTAAAGAATCAATATATTTCATTACATCTGGCCATCCATATGTAAATTATATGTTGTGCTCAATCATACATGAGATCCTAGTACCTCTTGAAGGATTATATAAAATTGAGAAGTAAATTGGGGATCCCTACCAGTGATTATAGTATAAGGGACTCCATGTAATCTGACAATCTCCTGCATATAGAGATGTCCCAAGTCCTCAAATTTAGTTACATCAAAAAGGGTTAAGAAGTGAGTATATTTCATTATCCAATCAATAACATCCCATATCACATTATTTTTCCAAGGGGTACGTGACAACCCAACCAAAAATCACAGAGATATCATCCCACTTCCATCTCAGAACTAGAAGTGGCAGAAGAAAACCTAAAGGTCTCTGGTGCTCATCTTTGACCTACTGAAAGGTATAACAATGAGAAACAAAGTCAGTGATTCCTTGTATAATACCTAGTCACTAGAATCATCACCTCATATCATAAAACATCTTCATGGTTTTGAGGTTCACTACCCATTGAGAATTATAAAAATCCCCCATAACGACCTTTTTTACAAGAAAAAGAACAAAAAACTGATTATGAAAACATAGGATGCCCTTAGAATAGAACATACACTCACCAATAGTATCTCCACCATAAAGAGAGTCCCTAATGATATTAAATTCATCATCAAGCTACTAATCCTAAAGAATCATCTTGAGAAGAGTGGAGGTCAAATGAATATTTGTCAAGACAAACTCGACCCCTTGTTCCTAGAATCCTAAATTAAACCATGAATAAATATACATAAAGTTCCACTCCTCACATGATTATTTCACAGATTAGGTTGAAAGTTTCCTACTTAAATCATCAGTAATGACATTTCCCTTCCTCAGGGTGTAGGTAATGTCAAAATCAAAAGATTGTAAGTACTTCACCCAACACCTTTTATGAAGGTTCAAATATTTTTGAGAGAATATATAACTTAGTCCTTTGTGGTTATAATAAATTATAAAACTTACTATAAAAAGGAAATTACTCTAAATTTTAAGATAATTCATCATAACTATGAGTTTGAGGTCACATGTTAAATAATTATTCTCATGCGACCTAAGATGTATGGATCCATAGGCCACAATGTGGTCACTCTACATATGATCCCAACTCAAAACCAAACCTAATACATCATAGAATACCACATAGACCTTCCCATCCTCTATAAGAGTCAACACTGGTGAAAAATTCAAAAGATGTTTCAACTCGACAAAATAACTCTGACATTTTTTATTTAATAAAAACTTTACTCCCTTTTGAGTGAGGTTTTTCATCGGAGAATCCAACTTTAGAAAATATTTGAAAAACCTGTGGTAATACCTCACCAAGACTAAGAATATTTGAATCTCAAAAACATTATATGGTTTATCCCATGTCATAACACCCTTAAAATTTTCGGTATCGATTGAAATTTCATGTTCTGATGCCATATTCCCCAAGAATTTCACTTCCAAAATCCATAAATTACATGATAGCTTCACATAAAGTCTCTGATCTCTCAATATTTCTAGGACTAATATCAAATGACAAAAATTATCCTAATCAGTCGTGGAGTAAATGAATATGTTATCTATAAATACTATTATGAATTAGTTGAGGTACTCATGGAAAATACTATCAATTAAATCCATAAAAACCGCTGGAGTAATGGTTAGAAAAAATGGAATGAAAAATACTCATAATGGCCATAACTAATAATAGAGGTTGTATTTTGAATGTAAAATTACTTTATTCTCAATTGGTGATAACTAGATTGAAGATAAATCTTTAATAACCACTTTTCTCCTTTTAACTGGTCAAACAGATCACCAATGAATGGTAACTGATACTTTTTATTTACCATATCTCGATTGAGTTTTTAGTTTTCAACATAGAGGAAAAGTGTTCCATCATATTTATTCACAAAGAGAATATATACCTCCTAAGGATACATAATAAGGCATACAAATACTTTCTATAATATATCATCCAACCAAGTCTTTATCCCTTTTAAATCTATTGGTTCCATATGGTAAGAAGGAATAAATACTGGCTAAGTACCTGATACTAAATCAATAGAGAAATCTATCTCTCTTACTAGTGGAAGACTAGAGAAATCAGAAGGAAACATGTCAGAAAACTCAATGATGAATGGAGGAAGATCATAACCCAAAGATTCCCACTTGAAGTCAAAATAAAACCCTGATATTACCCTGACAAAATATATAAAATATGGTCCGACTCAACTCAACCTTGGGTCCCATTCTCCCTGAAAGATACAACACACCGCATCGAGTGTAGTAAACGACACTCATTGATGATAATAGTCAGTTAGGGATTTATTAGTAATAATAAAATACATCATGAGGATGAATTAAATAGGTTTCATGTTAAGAACTAGAAAATTGTAGGTAAGCTCAATTTCTAATAAATAGAAAACAAAAACAGGAAAATAGAGACCTTGTTGTCTCTTCATTATAAGGAGTTTAGTAATATCCACCACATAAGACAAAATATCTGTAGGAATATTTAGTAGTTTCACAATATGAGTTGATATAAATGAGTGAGATGCACCTGTATCACATAAAAGAGTCACCAAATATGAAGTGATAGTGATGGAACCTATCACAATCGTTGAACCTATATCAACATCCTCTGGAGACTCTTCCATTGTGTGAATAAGCTTTATTTTGGATATATGTGGATGGAACCCATTATATCTTGAAGCATATGATTTAACCTTAGTAATATTTGGAGATGATGATCTACTTCCACCACAAGAAGTATACAAGAAATGGAAGAACTTATGTGGGTATCCTGAGTGACCAAAAGAATTTCATATCTTTGGTGCCTTAGTACAAACACATCTCGAATTCCCAACCTTTCTGCAATGAAAGCAAGTTAGTGGGCCTCTTACAGACATTGTCGAAAGTTTGAGAGATTTCTTCTATCTAGAACCACCATGATACTCATCATACTTCATATTTACTTTAAAGAAAGTCCCCAAACTACCACTAGGAGAAAAATGAACTCTCATCAACCCTGAATTACCATCTAGGTCAAGCTCAACCATCAATTCTCTATTGAGAAAATTAGAATAAGAATCCAAATTCATTAGGAAAACTTGATATTAGATGTCAGGTCGAAGACCCATATCGAATCTACGTTCCTTTATATTCTCATTGGTTACCAACTCAGGGGAAAACTAAATAACGTCAATAAAATAATTTTCATACTGAGTCACAGTCATGTCATCCTTCTGGAGTTTGAGAAACTCCATGGATCTCTCCAATACTATAGGTCCTGGATATAAATTATCATTTAAAATAACTCAAAATTTATTCCATTTAAAACCCTCATGATTCTTTACTGTCACTATAAAATCTCACCATATCCTACTAGGCCCTTCCATCTTAAATGCAACACATTTAACCTTAATCAAATTAGGTGTTTCCAAGAACTCTAAATTAAGTTTTATAGTTTCCATTTAGTCCCCAACTTCTTGAGGATTGTTAGATCCTTGGAAAGTATGTGGAATATAGTAAAGTAAATCTTGATCATGATCACGAGATTCACCCCTTCAAGGTTCCACTACCAGATCCTGAAAGAGAACGAGTGCAGGTACTTATCATAGAGCTTGGACATCCCACACCACTATCTTGACAAGGTTTTGGTCCACTAGAGGATTTTCTTTTTGTGGTTCACCAACAACTTCCTCCTAAGGACTATTCAAATATCTTCTCAGAGGCATGATTCTATAGAACATCAAAAGACAACACTAAAGACATCAAAAAGGATACATAGATCAATAAATTAGACAAGATACATAGGAATATAAATTCCATTAAGTACAAATATAATAATGGGATTTCAACAAACTCAGATCAATCGTAGGGAAAAGACTAAAATAAAATAAAAAAATTCCTCAAGGACACTTTATCACAAACACCTATGATGATTTAAGGTTCATTATGGTGAGAGATTTCTAGTAACTCAATCACAACTACCTCCTAAGTCCCATAAATACATCCCAAACCACATGCCGATATAAAGGAAATATGCTTAACCTCTATTTGATGTCACTTTGTCATGAACCATCTCGGTTACCCTAGTACCCTGATACCCGATCTGACTCTGCCATAGCCTGAAGGGAATTCCCAACCCCCATGGGTTGATGAATAGTACCTGGAATCATACAAGATCAAATAGGGAACAAATTTTCCACAAAAATAATGGAAGATAAAAGATACAAGTCAACATGATCAACACTCCAAAAGGATAAGTACCTAAAACAACCAGGTAAAATAGTAACTATAAAGATAAAAAAACATTCCAAAGGAAACAAAAACATAAAAAAGATGAAAATATAAAAAACTCATATGTAAAAAGTGGAAAATAGCTCCACCAATCACCATAATCACTCCATAGTCCCAAGGATCAAGAAAATCCACCACCTCAAAGTAACATTTCCCTTTGCTTGGACCTGACATAAGAAAGTATATAAATTCCCAAATTCAAAGGTAGGGTATGATCTATAATTCCTCACTAAGTGTTCCACATTCAATTCTATAACAATTAAACTAATTATTATTTTTATTTAAATAAACAAGGTATGGTATTTCATTAACATATTTTAAACCAAAACATGTTTTCAAAATTAAAAGAGATGAAATATATATCAAAACTTCATTAAATAATAATTTTATATAAAAAAATTATATAAAATAGTTTCAATGAATAAAAAAATTCAATAATGAGGTATAAGAGATCAAGAAATGCAACCTATAATGATCCAATAAAAAAATTAGATCCATCAATTACATGATGATCTATAAAACTCTAAGGAGGAGAGAAAGAGACATCGAAATAAACTACTGAAGTGGAGGTAAACTTACCCAGTAGAGACTGAATGAGACCAATGAAGCTTAAATCTACCAAGAAAAATGGGTTTAAGGAGCCAAAATAACCTCTTGAGAGCCTTCACAACCAAGGAATTCAAGTTAGGGTCGAATGGGGTGATTATGAATCTTAAACAGGGGGTTTGGGATTTTTTTTTAAAAAATAGGAGGAATTAAAACCTACATGCACTGTTTACTGGATATGACTGCCTTGTTAAAAAAACCATACACCCTAACATGAACCCCTACTGGTAGGGTTCATGGTTTCTCCTAGGAGGATGAACATTTTTTGAAACTATGCACCAACTATGAAAAACCTCACTGTTTTAGGTTTCATGGTTTGGAGGGGATGGCTACATGGTTTGGAAAAACCATGCGCCCCTTCTAGTGGCTCACATCAGGGAACATGATTTGCTGGTCCAAACCACATAGTTTTCCCTAACCATGCTCTAACTGTACACAACCCCTTGGGATTACAAAAATTTCCAAATTATCCCAGAACAACCCCAAAACAAGAAATGAATTAAAGGAGATCAAAAAAAGGGTCAGGTAATACCTAAAAGAAGGTAATATTATGTTACGATCATCCTTGTTAAATACTTTATCGATAATTTTTTTATAATCATTTTTTTCTCTTAATATAGAATAAAGAAGTTGAAGAAAAAACAATTATCAACAAATTAATTTATTCACGATCTATGTGAAAATTGAGTAAATAAGTATAAGATAAAAATAATAAATAATTTAACTAAAAAATTTAGATAAAATGATGAGAAAATTAATTAAATAAGTAGTTTTAAGTCACCTATTCATGATGTGTGCATACATTCTGACATCATGTAGTCTGACCATTCATTTCTAAATAAATCTATTTCCTCTTTTAAATGCATGGACTATCAATAGTACTATAAGTATAGTAAACATATAAATAAATTATTAATTAATATTTTAAATGAAATTGTAATTATAATAATAAATACCACTTTAAGTATGCTAGTTTGTTGATAGAATATGATATCTTTCATAAATTTTAAAACATAATAACCATAATATTTTCCATTAGTTTGTTTCATACATTGTATAAACATCGAGAAGAATAAGTAATTTTTTGAATATATGATTTAATAGTGAAATATTATTATATATAACCTAATAATTACCCACTTATAGAGTTCGATAGGCATGTTATGCTCATGGATTGTCCTCATTCCATGATTTTTATGGTATTTAAACACCATATTATCATAAAAAAATTTCATTAAAACAAAATATAAAATGTATAACTTGAAGTTTATTTTTAAAATGTTGTATTTAGAGTATTATAAATTGATAAACATCATCATGTGTGGTTGATTTATTGGTTATCCATGCATTTAATCTAAAAAATAAAATTCTTGAGTATCCAAATTGATTACAATGAGCATCTAATAATCCATAAAAAATTAATAAATAATTAAAGGAATAAAAATATATTTGATATGATTACATTGTAGAGTGTTACCCCTAAATCATGGGTATTAAGAATATTTTTTCATCTGTAAGTTTTTTTTCAAACATTACAGCTAGCTTGTCCCATATTACTAAATATTTATCTTATTCTAATGACCTATTTTTGTGTAGAAGTTATGTGAGGACTAAAGAGTCCAAATTTTTATTCATAAGGATATCACTTCAAATAATACTCATATACACGCCTGTAAAAAATATGAATAGTATTGAACTAAATTATCATTGCAGATCAGGTATTAGAAAAAAATATGAAAACACACCTCATGTATACATTTACAACTAATAATCCTATCCATCCACGCATTAATATTTCATCTACATTCTCAAGATAAAGAAATTGTATAATATAATCTCTACACATTTTTTATTTAAAATCAATGATGTTCGTATCACTATCTTTGAACATTGTATCCACATGAAATTATAATATTAGTAAATACAAAAGTTGAATTAATGGGGTAAATGTAATTATTGAAGGTATTTTCGATTTATTGGTTTATCCTTTATTTTATTTAGATTTGAACTTTTTTTTCTCATTCCTTTTCTCCACCTACAACAACATTCCTCTGTTCAGACCTTTTTTCATTAATTGTTAATTTTTTTACATAAAAAATAAATTGGAATGGAATACCTCCTTATTTACATGTATTTTTACAAGATCAAACAACTATGCTATGAAATCTCTAATAACAAGTTCATCAGTATAAACATTCAGATCATTAAGGGTAATGAATATCTCGACACTATGCTTATGAGCTACATGAATCCCTACTCTCACATGACCTTTTAAATTTTGTTTATTGTGTATAATATCTCCTTAGATATTGTAAATTGTATCCCTCATAATATGGTGATGGATGGATTCTTATAGATATAAATCACAATTATTTTCACTAAGTAGAATATTAGTACGGGAATGGTATCAATGTATACCTGATTCACATTTTGAAGAAATAGTTTTGAAAAAACCGATTAACTCTGGCAAGGAAGACCTTTTAGAGGAATGACTCACCTTAAATCTAGGGGGTATCTTCATGTAGTTGTTGTTGTGGCATTTCTTCTCTTTAAAGACTTCCCATAAAATTCTATAACAAATCAGACTACCAATTAATTTTTTATTCTAGAGTAGTTATTCATGTCTAAATCTCTTCAATTTTCTTATCTTCATCAATTGAAACATGCATTCAAGTGGTGAACCCAATGTAACTAATGAACATGGACTTGTTGGGGGTTAATAAGCCGATTGTGTACATTCCATCCAACCTCAAATTTGATGTCTCTACTTCTCATCTTAATAATTTTTGTTAACATAGTCATACTACAATGCTCCTTATTTTTTTGGGACATAGGTTATTCACCTTTTACCATTTCCTTTGATTAAACATCATCAATATGTTATGCCTTGGGATTAATAGCATTTTAATGGGGAGAAACTTGTTGTTTCTCTACATTGGGAGAATCAATATGTTGAGAAAAGTTTTGTTCCTTAGGATTGAGATAATAAACATGTGTATAAGGCATTATCTATAGAAGTGATTGAACATTTAATTTAGATAACATAAATATAGTAGTGAACAAATAATAATATAAGGCAACACAATTTATATTACAAAAAATATAACTTGATTATTGAACTCTATATTTTTTTCTTTAAATGTTGAAGGGATTTGAACCCTATATCGATTATCTAAATCCAATCATTGAGGTATTCTATAACATACAATACTCCATCTATATTGGGACCATTGTAAAATGATTACGATATCCCTATGAAAGGGTCATCCTCAGTTGAATTGATATCTGAACCTTCAGTGATTTTGATCGATGATAAAATAATTGACCACTTTATTTTTACATGATCCAAGACATAAAATACTTGTATTGTCTATAATTACATTATGAATGGTTCATCCTTCTACCCTTCCTTACTAAAATCCACTTTCATGAATCTTAATTCATCAATTCTAATTACACTCCTATAATCAACCCAGTTGCATTGAAAAATTGGCACTTGGAATGTTGTACAATACAACTCCTATATTTGTTTGATGATGCCAAAATATGACATATTCGTATAAATTGGATACCTGCCCTTGGTACCAGATACATTTATCACTTCCACCGCATGTGTAACTCTAATATTTTTCATGGTATGATGTTCATTATGTTCCTTTTTATATAATTTATAACCATTAATTACATAAATATTATAAGATAATACATGCACACTTAGTCCTATGTATTTCCATCAAAATCATTAAAAAATTGAATTTGGATTTATAGTTGGATCCTTAAAAAATATGGTATCGAAACCATCTTATGAACTATCTATTATGTGTATTTGATATCAAACTTTTATCCTTGATGGATTAAAATGATTAATAATTACTTAGTGGGTTTCAACATATGGCGCAACCTATAAAATATTATGTAAATTTAAATTTGATCATGCTCCCACTCTATAATGGTATTTGTAACAACATCTATTCAGCTAATTTCTTCACCCAAAATATTACTGGTGTGATGATATTTTGGTAGACCAATGCTTTCCACATCAAACAAGTAGTCAATACAAAATTCAATAAATTCCTCAAAAATATATCACTCCACAATACAACCTTTTGAAAAAAATTTGATTTTGGACACATCCTTTCAAAATATTCATACACCATTCAATGGGGTACACCTATTTATAATGTATAGGACCACATAGCTAGATAGCTCTAACCAAGTAAACCATCATATCAAAAAATGATGATAGAAATAACATATCCAATTCACATAATACAACAACACTTTTCTTTTCCATAGTTGGGAAATTCATCAGGTCTATAACTTTAATACATATTGATTTGAAAAATAAATAAATCTTGGTTAATGTATGATGAACATTCTTAGGAAAAATTCAACATAATGACACAACTATTAGATCTTGCATAAAAACATGACAATCATGTGATTTCAAGACCTTTAACTTTAAATTGGTCATTAACACGATATTCTTGATATTTGATGAATAACCTTATAGAACCTTTACATCATTCAAGAAGTTTCAAAATAGACATCTCTCTTATCTGGAAAGAGAGTGAGAAGATAGAGGAAGAAAAATACATCTTTCACCCTTCACTGATGCCAACTCTTCCTGTTTCCCCATGTCAATCATGTCTAACCTAGCCTTAATGTCATCCTTTGTTTTTCTGAATGAATTTAGTAATGTTCCAATGACACTGTCACATACATTTTTTTACATATGAATGATATTAAGAAAAATATATGGCATACAAACAATTCCAGTATGGAATTTTAAAAAAAATGATCTCTTTTTACAATCGGTTTTCATAAGGTTTTTTGAAGAAGGTTTACCAAAAGCGGCTGTTATATACTTTACTTTCTCAAATAGTTGATCACTTGTTAGTGGATACAATTTTGTAACTTATTCTAAGTTCCCATAGAATTATGTCATCCATGATCAGTATTTATGTCATTAGGGTAGAAATATATGATGTCCTAGAAACACAAACTTTGATGGATATTTCAACCTAACCGAGTGTGTACCTTGTTAAAAAATGGGACACCATTGAGTTCATTTAATTATATATCCTTAAAAATTTATATAAGTAAGAAAGTCATTTATCATCCTATATAATATGGTCCTCAATGTGAAATATTCATTTCTGTAAGTATCATATAACATAACACCTGAATTCCACATTAATTTCAAATATTTGATCAATAGATCCAAATAAACATAAATATCATTACCCGATTGTTTTTATCATAATATAATCAGAGAAAACACAATTTATTTTCACTTAATGTATAACCATAATGGAAATTTATACTTTATCAACATAACCATACGTCTATTTTGTGTTCTACTTTTTAAACCAAAAGTATCCACTCTATTTATAGATAGCACAAGATGAAGGTTTACCGACTTGTTTCCAAATTCAGGATACTCATCATCATTTTTCATCCATTAAGGAGAGTCTATTGGGTGATGAACTTTACCATCTTGATTTCTTTTTATCTTCATTCCACGTTAATTATATTGCAGTCTCATCACTTCCATATAGGCACCTAAACCTTGTAATTATTGGAAAGTACCATATAAATTTTAAAGGACTTGATTCATCTTTCTTGTATCGAGATAAACCATAATTTTGGAATTTTTTAAGTGATTAATGGTCCTTAAAAAATAGTATATAGTCATTTGTACAAGCATATATTATTTTAAATATCATACCCATTGAATGTATCATTTGTTTAACATCATATGTTCAGAAAGGAAGCTCATTATCTTCTGGCAGTATATCTTCAAGAAAGTAGTTCAGTAAAGTTGGCATCACTCCATCCGTAGCTAGTTTTTACATTATATAGTTTCAGTATGGCTGATAATGTTGTATATTTAGTACAAATGTAACACCCCAATCTTCCATGGTATGTTTCCCTTTAAATAATACAATAGCTTGTGTTGTACGCATCTTCGATTTCAAACACACCACAACCAATCAAACTAGCCATTATGAATAGAAATACCCACTTTTTAAAATTTTATAAATTTTATTTTTCAAAATTGACTTCATTTTTGGATTTGGAATATCGAAATTATATTAGGGTGAATTTTTGGTATTTTTCTAAAAACTTTCAATTTTTGATGAATAGTGAAAAACACGGAGTTATTGTTTAAAACCGAATTTTTATTTAAATAATTATTTATTTTATTTAAATTTATTTAGGGTCAAAATAGATACATAATACCTATATAAGTTCAATGTAATTCATTGGAGTCATTTTATAATGACTTTAGATATATAAAAATTTTATTGAACTTTTTACCGTCTTTTACCCACCTCCTATGAGCATTTGCAAATTTTTATAAAACTTAATTTTACTACTTCTGTGATTTGAATTTAAAAAATCTGAGAGACATAGTTGACATCAGTAAGTAAAATGTGGTTCAATAATATGAAAATAATTTTTGGTAAATATTAACTTTTTTACTTTTATTTACCACGGTTAAAAGTAAATAGGGTAATTAAGGGTAAAAATGATATCATAATTACCCTAACACATGTCCTAATTCTATTGGATAAGTATAATTAGACCAAAACAAACCTTATAAATAAAATATGAACCTATTTGGTCCACTTGGATTAGATTATGACATTTATTATTATTTTATTTAAAGAAGAGTTAAATGAGTTAAAATCAAAGTTTAATAACTAAACCATTTTTAATATAGAGTTATACATAAGATAAATTCGACTATAAATATTCATTAGAAATATAAAAATATTTCATATATTATGGTATTTTATTTATAATTTTTAGACATTAAATAATTAAATTTATTTATGACATAATGATGATGCAGTAATTACCTTATTAATGAAAGATTAAAATAATTGATATTATAAATATCCAAATAAATCTAATTTGAGACTTTTAATGAATTAAAATAATTTTCTAGGTTAATATGAAATTTTAGGGTTGATTAAATGATTTTTTTTCGAAGTAATAATGTTGTTATGAATTTAACAAAAACAAAATACCAAATAGTGTCAAAATTGACAAAAAAGAGTTTTTAAAACAAATATTATATTATTAATTGGTATTCTATTCCTAAAAATATAATGTTCAGCCAAAGATATTAAATAATATTATATATGTCATTAATGAATCACCTGAGGTTCACTTAGAAGTTTATAGTAAGTTTATTAACCATATAATATAAAAATACAAAGAGACATGGTAAATATCAAACTATTTAACTAAGAGTTAAATCTAAAAGATAAGGTTAATATGGTGAACTAAACCTGTCTAAAACCTATTAGTTGAGATTTTTTCGACCCATAACCACATTAGACTTTAAATAATTCATTTTGGAGCTATTATAAACCGAAAATTATTTTATTATAAAATAATATTTCAATCTTTCCTAAGGTGCCCCTCACCTCTCTTATAAAAGGACACTTCCCCTTCTCTCAAATTAACACCTTCAAAGCCATTTGGCTCGGACAAACCCTACCCAAATATCCTCTCAACTATCATACCTTCATTTTAGAGGCCTTCCTTTAGTTATAAAGCCAACCTAAGGAGCCCTTTTGATCAAATCAAAAGGAAGAACCCGAAGAAGAGGTAAATATTTCATCACCTCTTTCAAGTTCTTTTCTTCTTCCACTTACTCTTTCTTTATTGTTTACATTATAAAATAATAAATCCAGTATATTCTATATAATGTGATGTTATTATAAAAATGGTACAACCATATTCATTATTCTATCCATCCTATAAGTGACAAAGTCACCATACGTGCGTACGTACGGATTACCGTCTCCACGTCGTGGTGTAGTTTGTTATTAAAATACTTCATCATTTGGATGGATATAATAATGAGTATAAATGATGTAAATAATAAATATAAAATTATAATTATTCTTTATATATGATGTAACATCCAATTATATATGATTTTAATATCAAAATAATGATATTGTCGCTCGTGCGTACGTACGAATTACTGTCTCCACGAATGCGATGAGATTCATTCCCCATCGTATCCATTCAAGACTAATTTTAATTTGATGATTAAAAATAATGTTTAAAGACTTAATATCATTATTAATATGAATAAGATACATCCTATACATAACAAATATTACTTATGAAACAAATCATATAAAGGAAAACAAATTAGTTAACACCCGAAACGACGATACTACTGAAATATCATTAAAAAATCAATATTAGAAGATCATATATGATATAATATTTATGTATATAGTTCTTGTATAATTTAATAACAATGATTTAACTATTATACAGGAGGTTAATGTACCATTTACCAAGGAAATGTACAAGGTAATGGTTAATTTCACAATCTCTTTATTATCCAAGGTTGTTTTTACATAAGCATCTATTAGGACCTCTTTATCATCCACATCTGTGTTTTCTTAAAAAACGTATTTCAAAATATTTTTACTATTTACTAGAAAATGGGTTAAAGTCATTTATACCCTTATTTGACCTTATATTTTTTTAAAGGAATCTTTTCGTCGTTTTCCAAACAAGGTACTTTATGACATTTTTGACAAAATTAAGGTAAGAATATTTTTTTTAACTTATACGGTGGGTGCGGCTATTTTCTACCGTTCTAATATCGTCGAAGCTTCCCTTACAAGCTTATAAGAATATTTTCAAAATAAATGTTTTCTTTTATAATTATATTACTTTTAATTTATTTCAAAATATAAAGAGATATTTCTCTAAAAAAAGTTTTGATTTCATCTATGTCAACATCCTTTGATGGATTTTAAGATTATTTAAAGTTGATTTATTATGATTCAAAAATTACATATTGTATAGAAGGTTTTGTGATATGTTTGACTATAGATGTTTTATTTCTACACCATTAATGGTTTATGAATAAAGTATTGATATTTCGTATGCTAGTTTTAATACTAATGTTTATGTTATGTTTAAACCTTTTCATATGAGGAATGCATTGGACTTATTAAGTGATGGATGGAGATTGCTATAGCTCCTCGATGCATCAGTAGGTCTCATGAGACAAACTAGTGTCTTAGAATAAGGCCTTGACAAAATCTTATTTGTAGTCTTGGCACAAGGCCTTGACTATGTGGTTATGAAGTCTGGCATTATGCATTCCATCATTATGAAAGTGGCTATTGATATTGCATGTGATTATTTGACTAGTAGAATATCCACGTGAATAATTAAATGGAATTATTTGATTTTATCTTTTCCATATTATGCTGAAGTTCAAGTTTAAAAGGATTTTGTTTTAGTCTTACATTGCCTTAAATGTTTATGCTTATTTATGAAAGTTTCCACTATATTGTTATCCTTACTGAGCATCTGAGCTCACCCCTTTCTATGTTTTATTTTCCCCAGGATGTGAAGAAGTATATTATAACTGACCTATAGGGATAGTCTAAGGGATATGAGTGTGGCCTATAGAGACTATGTTGTTGTAGTTTTTCATTTTATAATTTAATGTAAAACTTATGAATGTATCTAGTATTTCCAAGGCTACTAAACTAATCGGTATTTCAAGACTTGATCTTTTGTGATCATTCCAATGTTATGTAATAATGCACCAAATCTAGGTAACTAGGGTTGGGGTGTTACAATTGGTATCATAGGAAGTTTAGTACAAACCTTGGAAGCTAGATTTAGAAAAACTCCGATTAAAGAACATTAACCTAAGATAGACTTTGAGGATTAGTATAGAAGAACTTCCTAGAATTTTGGTATTGTAGAAATTTTTTGAGTTTTCCAAGAAATAAATCTCTGTCTGGATATGAGCAGGTAGAGGCGGATCTGGAACATATGTAACTAGGGGTAAAACCTGAAAACACCACTTTAAGCTAGACTCGACCGGGAATTGGTGCACGACAACGGGTCCTGCTACACTCTTGGTTACGACACTCCTGGGGGGTATGCTTAGGATAATTATCATTTTATTTACAAACCATTATCAAGGGTTTATGAGTATATACTTCCTCAAAGAAAACATTTTTATGATTATGGATTATATCCATAAACTATTCAATTTATGTTAAGTGTTTTACAAGTTTGGAATTATGTATTACGATTCATAAACTAATCTAGTGTATTCCATTGTTTAGAAATGGCGCCTAGTGGAAGGAATGGAAACCGTATCAATGAACATAATCCATGTAGGGATTGACCTCCTACTCAAGATAATTATAGTGGAGCTGGTGATGAAATTGGTGCTGATCAACTTACAACCATACTGGGACAACTCACTCAGGTTATGAATAACAACCTTACCCGTATGGAGCACCCTGATCCACAACGCGAAGAATCAATGTTAGACCGCTTCATGAGGAAAAAACCATCAACATTCAATGGGAGTACAAATCCATTACTAGCTGAGCAATGGATAAATTCCTTAGAGAAAATATTTCATGCTTTGGGGAGTAGCGAAAGGTAAAAAGTTTTCATGGAAGTTTATCGCCTCACGGGAGATGTAGATCAATGGTGGTCATTGATTAAAAACACAAAAGAAGATGATGAATTATAAAATATGGAATGGAGGGAGTTTAAAGAGATTTTCCTAGAAAAATATTTTCCTCGTGACCATCAAGTGGATACGGAAAGGTAATTTTTGAGTCTGAGACAAAAGAAGGATGAGAATGTCGCAAAATACGAGGCTAACTTTACAAGGTTAGCAAGGCATGCTACAGATTATATACGTAACCCAAGAAGTAAGATTGATCATTTATTTGATGGGTTAAAACCATTTCTCCATTGAGCATTAGTCTCATAATCCTTCTCATCATACAAAAATATTGTCTCATGTGCTATCAAGAAAGAAAAAGAATTATCTAAGTCTTATGAATTTAAAGCAAAGCAGGAGAAGAAGAGATCTGCTGAACACTATGGAAACGAAAATAAGGGGAAGAAGGGAAAAGTTGAATATCCATCCTATGATAAATGTGGGAAGAAAAACCCTGGTACTTGACTGAAAGGAATTGGAGTCTGTTACAAGTGTGGTAAAAAAATCCACCAAGATCATGATTGCAAGGGGAATAAAGAGGCTGTCAATTTTGAATGCTACAATTGTTGAGAAAGGGGGAATTATGCAAATGAATGTCTTAAGCGCCAAGGAAACTTACCTCAGAAAAGGCCAAGGGATCAAGGCCAAGCTTATGCTATCACTACTGCTGAGGTTGAAGCTCCGAAAGATGTGGTGGTAGGTAATTTAATGGTTTCCTCAAGTTTAGAAAATTTTTTATTTGATTTTGGATCATCGCATTGTTTCATATCTTCCCATTTTGATAAGAAAATTAGATATTTTCAATTTTACTTAACAAGGGAGTTATTAGTAAAAATAATTAAGGGAAGTATCATTGCAACAAAGTTTTGTGAATCAGTTCCCATTAGGTAATATAAATGTTCTTTATCTGCTGATCTCATCATCATACCCATGATTGAATTTGATATAATCCTTGGTATGTATTGGATTTCAGACCATGATGCGAAAATTTATTGTAAGAAGAAGGAGGTTACAATTCTCAATGATGATAAGGAGTACCTTATCTTTAGAGAAGAAACTTCACCACCTAATTCTTATCTAGATCCACCCCCAGTAGCTTAACTAAATTCAATTATTGGGGAGGAAGAGAATGAGATAACTATGGGTGAGGAAAGGAATGTTCAAATAGAGGATGTACCTATTGTGCAAGAATATGTTGATGTGTTTTCAGAGGATTTACCTGGACATCCTCCAGAATGAGAAATTGAGTTTTCCATTGATTTAATTCTAGGTTCAAGGCCCATATCAAATACCCCTTATAGAATAGCCACTGTGGAATTAGTGGAACTAAAGAAACAACTAGAGGAATTGAGTAATAAGGGATTTATTCTCCCTAGTGTTTCTCCACGGGGATCCCCTATTCTTTTTGTTAAGAAGAAAGATGGATCTATGAGGTTGTGCATTGACTATAGGGAGATCAATTCTATAAAAATAAATAACAAGTATCCCCTACCTTACATTGATGATTTATTTGACCAAATTCATGGAGCTCAATATTTTTCAAAGATTGACCTTTGATCTGGATATCATCAGTTGTGTGTGAAGAAGGAAGACATTACGAAAACAACATTTCGAACCAGGTATGGGAATTACGAGTTTATAGTAATGCCTTTTGGGTTGAATAATGCACCCTCTGTCTTCATGGATCTAATGAATAGATTTTTCAAGGAATATCTTGATGACTTTGTAGTGTTATTTATTGATGATATATTAGTATACTCCAAAATATACGAAGATCATGAAAATCACTTACACATTATTCTAAAGACTCTTAGAGGAAATGAATTATATGGGAAATTTAGCAAGTGTGAATTCTGGCTTCAAGAGATTTCTTTTCTTGGCTATATTATCTCTAAGGATGGAATCTCTGTTGATCCTTCAAAGACCAATGCAATCCAAGAATATCCAGCACCGTCAAGTATAACTGATGTACACAATTTTATTGGTTTAGTAGGTTATTATTGACGTTTCATCTATAATCTTTCCCGGTTGGCTAACCTATTAACCAAGATCAAATGTAAAGGGGTTAAATTTGTTTGGAAAAAAGAGTGTGAATGATGTTTTGAAGAACTGAAGAGAAGATTAGTCAATGATCCTATCTTGACTCTACCATCAGGGAACAATGGGTTTGTTATTTATAGTGATGCTTCGAAGAAAGGACTTGGTTGTGTCCTTATGCAGAATGATAAAGTTATTGCCTATGCATCACGATAGCTAAAAATTAATGAAAAAAACTATCCTAATCCTGATATTGAGATAGCAGCTGTAATCTTTTCTCTTAAAATATAGAGACACTATCTCTATGGTAAAAAATGTGAGATTTATACTGATCACAAGAGTTTGAAGTATATTTTATCACAAAAATAACTCAACATGAGGCAAAGGAGATGGCTTGAACTACTCAAGGATTATGATTTCACAATACACTACCACTTGGGGAAGGCAAATAAGGTGGAAGATGCTTTGAGCAGAAAGGATCATGGAGTTTTGAACAAGATGAGAATTGAAAGAGATCCTATTTTCATGGATCTAATAAAGATGGATATGGGAATAACCATGGAAGGTGAAACATCAATGCTTTTTCAAATGGTTGAAAAACCATCTTTATTAGAAAGGATAAAGTGTTCTCAGACTGATGATGAGGAATTTCAAAAGAAAATTAAATCTATGAACGATGGGAGATTGAGTGACATCATATATAAAGATGGAATTTTGAAATTTGGGAAGAGACTTTGTCTTCCTAACATACCTGATCTAAAAAGGGAATTGTTGGATGATTTTCATAGATCCAATTTCTCTATACACCCTGGTAGCACTAATATGTATAGACATTTGAAGGAACATTTTTGGTGGGACAACATGAAGAAGGAGATTTCTGATTTTGTGTCAAGATGTATGGTTTGTTAACAAGTGAAACCTGGAAGGTAACAACCTGGAGGATTCATGAAACCTCTTCCCATACCTGAGTGGAAATGAGATAATATTACGATGGACTTTTCCATGGGGATACCAAAGACACCTTGAAGGAATGATGCAATATGGGTCATTGTTGATCGTCTTACCAAGTCGGCACATTTTCTTGCTATAAGAGAAGATTTACCACTTGAATGTTCAACAAGACTGTATATTAATGAAGTTTTAACACTTCATGGTGTACCCCTATCGATTGTTTCTGATCGTGATCCCCATTTTACATCAAAATTCTAGAAAAGTATTCAGAAGGCCCTGGATACTGAACTTCGTTTGAGCACTACCTACCACCCTCAAACCGATGGACAATCATAACAGACTATTAAAACCTTAGAAGACATGTTGAGATCTTGATCACTTGACTATCAAGGTATGTGGGATCAATATTTACCTCTGGTAGAATTTTCCTATAACAATAGCTTCCATTTAAGTATTCATATGGCACCATATGAAGCATTATATGGAAAGAGATGTCTCACACCAACTTGTTGGGATGATGTTGGTGAAAGAAAACCCGTAGACCCAGAAATTGTTGAGAAAAAAATGGAAAAGGTGAAGGTTATCCAAACCCACATCAAAGAATCACAAAGTAGGAAGAAGATCTATGCTGATAACCGAAGGAAGGATTTTGAATTTCAGGTAGGAGATCATGTTTTCTTGAAGGTATCTCCATGGAAGGGTGTTATAAATTTCGGTAAGAAGTGTAAATTGAGTCCTAGGTACATAGGACCTTTCTAAATTCTAGAACGAATTGGGGCTGTATCTTACCGGTTGGAAATGCTTCCAAGTATCTCCAAATTTCATGATGTGTTCTACGTATCACTATTGAGAAAATACATGCCTGACCCAACACATGTACCCACCTATGGGGAAATTGAACTGGAACCTAATCTATATTATTGTAAAGAGCCTGTCAAAATTCTTGATACCAGAGAACAAGTACTGAGAAATTGGATGACTCGTCTAGTAAAAGTTCTATGGAGAAATCATAAGATGGAAGAGGAAACTTGGGAACCCAAGGAACTTATGATAAAGAACCACCCGAATATTTTTATGCAGTAATTTTATAGAAATCTATAGGATAAATTATTTTAAGTAGGGGAGAATGTAACACCCCAAGTTTCCACGATACGTTTCCCTTTCAATAATATAATAGCTTGTGTTTTACGCAACTTCGATTTCAAACACACCACAACCAATCAAACTAGCCATTATGAATAGTAATAACCAATTTTTTAATTTTTTTTAAATTTTATCTTTCAAAATGGACTTCATTTTTGGATTTAAAATATCTAAATTAGGTTAGGGTGAATTTTTGGTATTTTTCTAAAAACTTTCAATTTTTGATGAATAGTGAAAACAATGAGTTATTGTTTAAAATTGAATTTTTATTTAAATAATTATTTATTTTATTGAAATTTATTTAAGGTAAAAATAGATACATAATACCTATATAAGTTCAATTTCCCGACACAGAAAGGGGTGTTGGAGCGAGCCCTCTTAGTGAAGATTTTCCTTACTGAGCAGTCTCCAGCAGCGAGACCCACTACTAGTCGATATGTAGCGGAGTCTTCTGCAGCTGGTAGTAGATAGATGTCGCAGAGGTCCAAGAGGACCAGACCCATGGGTGAATGACCGCATGACTTAGGATCGGTTGTATGGGGCACCCGGGGCAGAGACACACATTCCAGGAGCGGGCAGTGGTACTCATGCAGTGGGCATGGTCACATGGCTCGTGACTGTCCGACCCGCCATTCGGATGATCAGTAGATGGAAAAAGGACCTCCCATGTAGAGGTAGAGATTCGATCAAGGTGGTCTGTAGGGAGAAGGCAGGCGTGGTATAGGAGATGGTCGAGTAGCTGGCAGTGGGTGACATTTCAAGGTGTTACCACCACCACCACCGGGATGTCCACCTCGACCACAGGGAGCAGGTGGACAGGCGAGAGCTCAGCTTCAGGCAGCTGAGGCATATGACCATGGAATTCTGGAGATGATTCAAGAGGTACAATCTATGTGTACTCCACCTTAGCTGCAGTTCTTATAGACACATGTATCAGTCACTCTTTTATTTCCACTGCCCTCATTCGGAGCATGGAGATTCCGACAGAGCTGTTGGCTCGATCCTTATGGCTAGAGACTCTTACAGGAGAATAATCTATGATTATGCACTAGTGTCGGCAGTGTGGGCTTACTCTAGGAGGCGAGAGCTTCGACTGGGATCTTTTTTTAGTGGCGTCGAGGCCTTATGACGTCATCTTGGGTATAGACTGGTTATCTACATTTCATGCTCAGATTGAAATTTTTAGGCACAAAGTGTGGTGTGTCCGCATAGATGAGACCAGGTTTACCTTCATCAATGAGAATGGATCCTTTTCAGAATAGGATAGACTTACTCGGAGGAGGGTACAGCCGATCACTCATTAGTTGGCCTACCTTACCCTTAGAGCAGTTGATGTTGAGAGTTCGAGCTATCCTATAGTGGTGGACCAGTACGCTGATGTTTTCCCTAATGATGTTCTAGGTATACCTCCTCGTAGAGAGCTGGACTTTTACATTGAATTGTACCCTGGGACGACACCGATATCTACACCAGCATATCGGATGGCTCCCGCTGAGCTTCGTGAGCTGCGAGTACAGCTAGAGGACTTGCAGGGGAAATGATTCATCCGGCCCAGTGTTTCTCCCTGGGCAGCCCCAATTCTGTTCTCCAAGAAGGCAGATGGGAGCTTGAGGCTTTAAGTCGAATACCGTAACCTAAACCAGGTGACCGTGAAGAACAAGTACCCACTCCCGAGGATTGACGACCTCTTTGATCAGCTGAAGGGAGCATGGTGGTTCTCGAAGATAGACCTTAGATCAGGCTATCACCAGATCAGAGATCGAGATGAGGATTTGCATAAGACGACCTTCAGATGTCAGTACGACCACTACGAGTTCTTGGTTACGCCTTTTGGTGTAACCAATGCTCTAGCAGTGTTCATGGGACTCATGAACAGTATCTTCCAGCCATACCTCGATCGCTTTGTCGTAGTCTTCATCGACGACATTATGATCTACTCGACTAATGAGGAGGAGCATGCCTACCATTTGTGGGTAGTACTGGACACACTCCGAGAGCACTAGATTTATGGTAAGCTCTCAAAGTGCCAGTTTTGGATCTGAGAGGTTCCCTTTTTGGGACATGTCATCTCGGAGGCTGGAGTTGCAATGGATCCAGTGAAGATTGAGGTGGTACTTTCTTGGGAACCACCCAGGAGTGTGACAGAGGTATGGATTTTCCTGGGTTTGGCTGGTTACTACTGGAGGTCCGTTCTAGACTTTTCCAAAGTTGCAGTACCACTATCAGCCTTGACGAAGAAAGGGAAACCCTTCGTATGGTCAGAGAGATGTCAGTAGAGATTTCGGGAGCTGAGGAAGAGGATGACTAGTGACCCCATCTTGAGGCTTTCAGAGGAGGGCGTAGGGTACGTAGTCTACTGCGATGCATCAGGGACCGAACTCAGGTGTGTCCTGATGTAGGAGCAAGCAGTGATCACATATGGTTCTCAGCAGCTGAGACAACATGAGCAGAACTATGATACCAATGACCTGGAGTTAGCGGCAGTGGTCTTCACCTTGAAGATGTGGCGACACTATTTGATGGGAGAACGTTTTACCGTGTACTCTGATCACAAGAGTCTCAAGTATATCTTCTCTCAGAAGTACTTGAACCTGAGATAGTGGTGATGGATTGAGTTCCTCTAGGACTATGACTTCGAGATAGTCTATACTCTTGGGAAGGGGAACATTTTAGCAGATGCACTCAGTAGGAGATCTGGTATACAACTGCTAGGAGAGGCAACAGAGCAATTGGCTGCCTTACAGATATCCTTTGTGGATATAGACGGAGCAGACTTTCTACAGTCTCTTATAGTCACTCCCCCACTTCTTCAGCGAGTCAGGGAGGCACAACATGGGTATGCTGACTGCGAGACACGACGTGATCAAATATCCATAGGACATGCACCTGATAGATTTTATGATGGTGGGGAGAACATCATCCTCTTCAGAGGACATGCTATGGTGCCAGTGTCACTTCAGAAGGTAGTGTTCAGGGAGTTCCACACATCCCCTCTAGCGGTACATCCAGGAGTGACGAAGATGTACCAGGACCTTCGACGACAGCACTGGTGGCCAGGTATAAAGAATGCAGTAGCAGATTTTGTCTCTCGATGTCTCACTTGTCAGTAAGTGAAGGTAGAGCACCAGGTACCAGCAGGCATGGTTTATCCTTTAGAGGTCCCAGAGTTGAAGTGGGATGGGATATCCATGAACTTCGTGATAGGACATCCACGTACATCCAGGGGTCACGACTCGATTTGGGTGATCGTTGACCGACTCACCAAGTCGGCCCACTTCATACCGATCAGAGATCAGGGTTCAGTAGAGAGCTTGGGACACCTCTATGTGCATAAGATTATGCGGATACATGGAGTACCTTCATCTATTGTCTCTGATCGTGGTGCACAGTTTACTTCTCGGCTATGGAAGGGGTTGTAGGAGGATTTCAGGAAACAACTTCATCTGAGCACCGCCTTCCATCCTCAGATAGATGGTCAGACTGAGCAGACCATTCAGACCCTCGAGGACATACTGCATGCTTTTTTCCTTAACTTCGGTCACAGCTGGGAGGATCACTTACCTTTGGTGGAGTTTGCATACAACAACAGCTATCACTCCACCATAGGGATGACACCTTTTGAGGCATTATACGAGCGACCTTACAGATCACCCTTGTGTTGTAAAGACCCTGGGGAGTCAACACTTGTGGGACCAGAGATGGTACGAGCTACTACAGAGAAGGTGCAGATCATCCAGGAATGGATGAAGACATCACAAAGCAGACATAAGTTTTATGCTGACAGGAGATGGACACCTATGGAGTTCAAGGATGGTGACCACGTCTTTCTATGGGTCTCACCTCGATGAGGTCTACATATATTTGTCTAAGGCAGCAAGTTATCTCCGAGATTCATCGGACCTTTTCAGGTCCTCAGCAGAGTTGGCGAGGTGGCTTAACGCTTAGCTCTTCCACCTCAGTTGCACCAGGTGCACGATGTCTTCCACGTATCTCAGCTGAGGAGATACGTGCATGACCCTTCTCACATCATCGACCATGGAGAGCTAGACTTTGACGATGGGGTGACTTTTATGGAGGTTCTAGTGAAAAATGAAGATCAATAGGAGTGGGTCCTATGTGGACGTTTGATACCTCGGGTGCGTGTTCGCTGGAAGCATGAGAACCTCTAGGAGAGAACATGGGAGCAGGAGGCTTAGATTCATGCTCAGTACCCCCACTTGTTTTCTTAGTTTGAGTTGTAGTTTACGGGGACGTAAAGCCCTGAGGCGGGGAGAATGTAATGACCCATAAAATTATGTGGAATTTTTTTTTCTTTAATACATTATAATTTTATGAGTCCGTAAAATTTTATGGTGCATGATTCCGAGGCCCGGTGTGTCCGGAATCAATTTCTAAAGTTTTTTCCAGGTACGTTCAGTAAACGTATGAGTGGGTTTTTATAACTTTTGAACCGGTGCTCGGAATTGAAATATGAGGGAACCATTGAACTCACAACGCTGGTATTCTCTTAATAAGACTTTCACTTCGACGGTAATGAGTCGAGAATATAAGACAATTTTTTTGGGTTTTTGTGGAAAGTAATAAAATAAAGTGAGTTTCACTTTATTTTATTTGAATCACCATGTGGGTGATTGGTGGTTAAAACCTACTCAAGGAAGTTGAAGGTGGGACCACCAAACCTTAACCTCCCATGAGAGGTTATAGTTGTGGGGCCCACCCGAAAATAACCTCCCACAAGAGGTTAAGACGTGGGGACCACACAGGGCTTAACCCCCTATTGATGGAAGAGAGTAAAACCTCTCAACTCTCCCTCATTAATGAGGGATAGCCTCTTGACCTTCCCTTCAATTCCAATTATGTCAACTCTCCTAATTAATTAGTGCCAAACCTTCACATTAATTAGGTGGATCCAAGTAATTAATTCATTATTTTTGAATTCTTTCCAATGAATTAATAGATACTCTAATCTATTATGTGGCACAACTTTGGCATTTGGGTGGAAGTTTGGGAAGAGGAGAGCTTGGGAGGATTAGAATTCTCCCAATGAAGAATGAAGAACGAAGAACACGTTCCTCCAACGAAGAATGCCAGTGATGATCCTTTTTATACTTCTTCCTCGGACACCTACCAACGTGGAGTGTCTTCCACAACTGATGCAACTTGGGATTGGAAGCGTGCGGCAGACACAATGAACGAAGAACTCCTTCGTCTTCTTCCTGCGACTTCAACGTCCACGACCGACAATCGAATGTAGGGGGTTTTATTTGTGTATTATCGCTTTTCTTTTCTCATATTTGGTTGGAAAGGAATCGATCCGGAGATTGTAAAATAATTGTTGTTCATCGTACTTGTTTGATGAACCAATTGATACCACCCTAAACGTGGAGGGTGCAGGCCAAACCAACATGTCCTGACCTCTCCGCCGATCTTATTTATGATGAACTTCAAAATGGCGATGAGGCGACGGAACGATGAAGGCGGCGATGACAAAGGCCACTCTACCTGCAGCCTCTGCGAACCGCGACACCCCCACGACGCTCTAGTGCTCCTGGCCGAACACCGCCGGCCCCCTCTGGCACGAGCCGCGCCGAACCGGCCAGCCCATCCGCCTCCCAGCTGCCGGCCCGCCTGGCCGCGTCTTGCCCAGAAGAAAGTCTCTGGCCCACCTGTTGGCCTCCGTGCGCGCCCTGTGCACCTCCTCAAACTGGTCCGCGCTGGCCCGAGCCACGCCGAACTGGCTAGCCCGGCCGCTGACCTTCCTGGCCGCGCCCTGCCCGACCGAACACTGCCGGCCCGCCTACCGGCCTCTGCGCCCACCCGCGTGCCTCCCCGAACTGGCCCACCTACCGGCCTCCGCGCGCCCAGCGCACCTCCCCGAGCCATCCCCACTCATGGCCACTCTGCTGAGCCGGTGTCCCAGACTCCTCTCTGCCTCCCGGCCGAGCCGGTGTCCCGACCCGCTCGCGGCACCCTGGCCGAACCGGCCCGGCCGTGCCCTCCAAGCCGAGCCGTATCGGGCCGCGCCCTCACGACGCTCTGGGCCGAACTAGCCCTGAGCCCGGGCTGAACCACCCACGTGGGCTGCTGGACTGAGCCCAGTGGGCCAGGCTGAACTTAACATAATGGCCCGCCCAATGGGCCAGGCCAGACCCAACAGGTCTGACCGGGTCGGTCCGACCGGGTTGGACCGGACTCAGGCCCACCATGACCCTTTAATTTCTTTTGACCATATATTTGGCACTGGAGTTCGGGGTAATGTTGAGATACGGTCAGGTTGAATCGTACTCAAATCTAACTGGGCCCTTGGGACTAAAAGGCTAATAACTTACAGACTAGGTGTCTGATTGACATGTCGTCTATTGCATTGAGACCCCTATGATATGGAAGACCTTTGAGATACTTCTTCGTGTTACTTTATGGTAGTTGGATCATTGACCAATAGCTTGTGGAGAAGATCCTCCTGGAGACGAGCGTGCATAGAGCAGAGACCTGTAGCTGGCTGAGACCTGATGACTGCTGATCGATTCGACTTGGAGTGACTTGATTAGCCCAGTGGGGAGCGCCTTGGTGTCGTGGCAGAACCACAATGGGGTGATTCTCTGTTTGAGCATGACAGACCCACGATACTCGACAGGAGGAGTACCTCTGCAGACTATGAGTGGGAGCGCCTCTGTGTGAGCATGGCAGACCCATGGTGGGGAGCGCCTTTGTGTGAGAGCGGCAGACTCACGGTACTCGACAGGAGGAGTACCTATGCAATCCAAGGTTAGTGGGAAGCACCTCTGTGTGAGCACGGTAGGTCCACTGTACTCAATAGAGGATGAGTTCTCCAGCAGCCGAGGTTTCGATAGTGTGACTGGGGATGTTACTTGATACTACCCTAGACTAAAAATCCTGGTTTGAGCTAAGTCAGTAAATTTTGTGTTTACCTCATTATAGAGATGTATTAATTGATAAATTAGGTATATTTATGGGAATATACCTAATTGGGGTTATCTATTGATTTCATACTCTGTAATTTATCCTTGTTGGGTTTTGTGAGACCTTGAGAGTCTCGAGGTCCCTACTGAGTATCGTTATACTCAACCCTGCACGGGCTATGCCCGAACCTCATTGTGTTGGTTACAGATGACAGACAACGCTGACTGAGGATCAGAGTAGCAGGACTGGACGGTACCCAAAGGTGGAACTTAAGAAGAGTCGGTACACGGAGGAGACTGAAGGATGTGGAGTGCTAAGGAGGTTAACTGCACTTACCCTTCAGGTAGGAATCCCCAGAGGACGACCAAGTAGCTGCTTTACTTTTCTTCAATTGTACTTGTACTTTCCTGTTGGGCTTGTATTTCCGGCCCTTTTACTTTTCAACACTCCTTTGTATATAGTTTTGCTTAGGGTTTTACTTCCGGATCATACTCTATTGTGTGTGTTTACACTTTATAAAGGCAATTACTTCCCAGTTTTAGGGATTTACGCCTTTAGTGCTAGTCGCCAGCCTTTGGCCTATGGAAGGCGAGCTTTGGGTAGTCACAACATGGGCCCCGGGGGATGGGTCATGGCAATACTTGTTCTTTATTTTTATATCATTGATCTCCCTATAGCCAATGCACAACCACATAGATCCATCTTTCTTCTTAACAAAAAGAACAGGGGATCCCCATAGAGAAACAATAGGGCAAATAAATCCCTTATTAATCAATTACTCTAGTTTTTTCTTTTGTTACACTAATTCCACAGTGGACATTCTATAAGGGATCTTCGATATGGGCCTTGAACCAGGAATTAAATCAATGGAAAACTCAATTTCTCATTATGGAGGATGTCTAGGTAAATCCTCTGGAAACACATCAACATATTCTTGCACAATAGTTACATTCTCTATTTGAACATTCTTTTCCTCACCCACAGTTATTTCATTCTCTTCCTCCCTAATAATAGAATTTAGTTGAGCTACTGGGGGTGGATCTAGATAAGAATGAGGTGGTGACGTTTCTGCTCTAAAGATAAGGTACTCCTTATCATCATCGAAAATTGTAACCTCCCTCTTCTTAAAATAAATTTTTGCATGATGGTCCGAAATCCAATCCATTTCGATGATTACATCAAATTCAATCATGGGTATGACGATGATATCAGCAGATAAAGAACATTTATATGCCCTAATGGGAACTGATTCACAAAACTTTGTTGCAATGATACTTCCCTTAGGAGTTTTGATTGACAACTCCATTGTTAAATCAAATTAGAAATATATAATTTTCTTAGAAAACTGGGAATATATGAAATAATTTAATGATCTAGAATCAAATAAAGCATTGGCTAAACTTGAGGAAACCATTAAATTACCTGCCACCATGTCTTTCAGAGCTTCAACCTCAGCAGTAGTGATCGCATAAGATTAGCCTTGATCCATTGGCCTTTTCTAAGGTAAGTTTTCTTGATGATTAGGAAATTAATTTCCATAATGTCCCATCTCCCTACAATTGTAGCATTGAACATTGGTAGCATTTTTCTTTCCCTTACAATCACCAGCCAGATGGCATTTCTGTCCACATTTGTAGCATAATAATTTTTTTTAGACAGGCACCAGGGTGCTTCCTTCCACAATTATCACAAGGTGGAAATTCAATTCTTCCCTTCTTCCCTATTTCCTTATTTCCTTTCCCAGAGTGTTCAGCAAATCTATTCTTCTCTTGATTTTCTTTAAAGTCGTAAGACTTAGATAATTTCTTTTCTGTCTTGATAGCACACGAAACAATATCTCCGTATGATGATAAGGACTATGATACTATTTCTCGATGGAGAAATGGTTTTAAACCATAAAAGAAATGATCAATCTTACTTCTTGGGTTACATATATAATCTACAACATGCCTTTATAACCTTGTAAAGTTAGCTTCATACTTTTCAAAATTCTCACCCTCTTTTTTCCTCAGATTGATAAATTGCCTTTCCATATATGCTTGATGGTCACGAGGAAAGTATTTTTCTAAGAAAAGATATTTTAACTCCCTACATTCCATACTGGACACTTCTTCATCTTCTTTTGTGTTTTGAATCAATGACCACCATTGATCAGCATCTCCAGTGAGCCGATAAACTTCCATGAAGACTTTTTCCCTTTCTCAACTCCTCAAAGTGTGAAATACTTTCTCTAAGGAATTTATCCATTGCTCTGCCCATAATGGATTTTTACTCCCATTGAATGTTGGTGGTTGTTTCCTCATGAAGCAGTTTAACATTGATCCTCCACGTTGTGGGTCAAGGTTCTCCATACGGGTAAGGTTATTATTCATAACCTGTGTGAGTTGTCCCAGTATGGTGACAAGCTGATCAGCACTAGTTGCATCACCAACTCCTCTATAATTATCTTGAGTAGGAGGGAAATCCCTACATGGATCATGTGAATTTATACGGTTTCCATTCCTTCCACTAAGATCCATTTCTAAACAAAGGCATACACTAGATTAAATTATGAATTGCAATACATAAATCCAAACTTGAAAAACACTTAACATAAATAGAACAATTTATGGATATAATACATAATCATAAAAATGTTTTCTTTGATGAAGTATATACCCATAAATCCTTCATAATGGTTTGTAATGAAAATGAGAATTATCCTAAGCATATCCCCCGTGAGTGTCGTAACCAAGAGTGGAGCAAGGCTAGTTGTCATGCACCAGTTCTCGTTCGAGTCTAGATCAATGTGGTGTTTTCGAGTTTTACCCCTAGGTACATCTGTGTCAGAGCCGCCTCTACCTGCTCATATCCAGACAGAGATCTATTTCTTGGAAAACTCACAAAATCTCTACAGTACCAAAATTCTAGGAAGTTCTTCTATACTAATCCTCAAAGTCTATCTTAGGGCTATATGCTCTAATCAAAGTTTATCTAAATCTAGTTTCCAAGATTTTTACTAAACTTTCTCTGATAACAACTATAGTGCCCCAACCCCAGTTACCTAGAGTCAGTGCATTATTACATAACATAGGCATGATCATAAGGAAATCATGTCCCGAAAGACCGTTCAGTTTAGTATTATTGGAAACAATATTCATACATAAGTTCGACTTTACAACTTGAAAATAAATACAACACTAATTTATTCCATTAGAAACATACAAGACTCATAGATTATGCCTGCAAGTCACTCATAACTATCTTATTCATATCTTAGGAAAATGAAACATAAGAAAGGGGTAAGCTCAAATGCTCAGTAAGGGTAAGCAATACCAGGGAAGATAACATAAATATTAATCATGGTGAATAATTGAAAACACATGCCTTTACCAATAATAAACATGTACAATTTTATGGAAGGAATATGAGATGAGTAAATAATTCCATAATAAAACATAATCATGGGTATTCTACTAGTCGAATGACCACATGAACCATCGATATTATTTTTTTAATGAGGGAATGTATAATTTCGGACATTCTGAAACATTTTGTCAAGGCCTCGACCAAGATGTTTAAAACTGATTAAGGCCTCAGCCAAAACCATATATCAAATTGGGAAAGGCCTCGGCCTATTACACGTCTATTTGTATCATGAGACCTACTGATTCATTGAAGAGATATAGGGGGCTCCACCCATCACTTACTAATTCCAATACATTCGTCATATGAAAAGGTTGAAATATAACATAAACATTCGTATCAAAACTAGCATAAGAAATGTAAATACTTTAACCATAAACCATGAATGGTATAAAAATAACATATTCATAGTCAAACATATCACAAAACCTTCAATACAATATGGAATATTTTTTTCCTAATGAATCGACTTCAAACAAGTATAAAATCCATCAAAGGATGTTGACATAAATGAAATAAAAACTATTTGAGAGAAATAACTCTTTATTTTTTTGAAATCATTTAAAGTTACATAATTATAAAATAAAACATTTATTTTGAAAATATTCTTATAATATTGTAAGGTAATCTTTGACTATGTTATAACGGAGGAGAATAACTACACCCACCATATAAGTTAAAAAGACATTCTTAACTTAATTTTGTCGAAAAGGTCATAAAGTACCTTGTTTGGAAAATGACTAAAAGATTAATTTCAAAACATATAAGTTAAAATAAGAGTATAAATTACTTTAACCCATGTTCTAGTAAATATTAAAAATGTTTTGAAGTATATTTTTAAGAAACATGGATGTGGATGATAAAGAGGTCCCAGTAGATACTTACGTAAAACAACCTCGGATAATAAAGATATTGTAGAATTAACCCTTACCTTGTAATTTTCCTTGGTAAAGGGAAGGTTAACATCCTGTATAATGGTTAAATAATTTTTATTAAATTATACAAGAACCATATACATTAATATGATATCATATATTATCTTTTAATATTGCTTTGTTAAAAATATTTTAGTATTATCGTCGTTTCAGGTGTTAACTGATTCATTTTCCTTTATATGATTTGTTATGTAAGTAATATTTGTTATTGATAGGATGTATATTATTAATATTCATAATTATATTAAGTCTTTAAAAATTATTTTTAATCATAAAATGAAAATTATTCTTGAATGGATACGATGGGGAATGAATCTCATCGTGTTCGTGGAGATGGTAATCCGTATGTACGCACACGCGACAATATCATTATTTTGATATTAAAATCATATGTAATTGGATGGTATATCATATATAAATAATAATTATCATGTTATATTTATTATTTACATCAATTATACATCATTATTATACCCATCCAAATAATAATGTATTGAATAACAACTACACCACAACGTGGAGACGGTAAGACGTACTTACGCACGTATAGTGACATGTCATTCAAAGGATAAATAAAATAATTAATATGGTTGTACCATAATTATAATAACATCATAGTATATAGAAGATACTGGATTTATTATTTTATAATGGAAACAACAAGTAAATAAGAAGTGTAAGAAGAAGAAAAACTTGAAAGAGGTGATGAAATATTTACCTTTTCTTCGGGTTCTTCCTTTTGATTTGATCGAAAGGGCTCCTTAGGTTGGATTTATGACTAAAGGAAGGATTCTAGGATAAAGGGATGAAATTGGATAGGATATTTGGGCAGGGTTTGGCCGAACCAAATGGCTTTGAAGGTGTGAATTTGAGAAAAGGGGAAGTTCCCTTTTATAAGAGTGGTGAGGGGCACCTTAGGAAAAGATTGAAATATTATTTTATAATAAACTCATTGTCAGTTTCTAATGGCTCCAAAATAATTTATTTCGAGGCTAAGGTGTCTATGGGTTGGAATCATCTCAATAAATAGGTTTTAGATAAGTTTAGGTCACCATTTTAATCTTATAATTTAGATTTAACTCTTAGTTAAATAGTATGACATTTACCATGTCTCTTTGTATTTTTATATTATATGGTTAATAAACTTACTATAAACTTCAAATCAAACCCCAAGTGGTTCATTATTAATATATATAACCTTATCTAAGTCATTTTTCTGAACATTATATTTTTAGGAATATTATATCAGTTAATAATATAATATTTGTTTTAAAAACTCTTTTATGTCAATTTTGACACTATTTGGTATTTCGTTTTTTCTAAAGTTATAACAACATTATTACTTCAAAAAAAATCATTTAATCAACACTAACATGTCATATTAACCTGAAAAATTAGTGTAATTCATAAAAAGTCTCAAATTACTTTTATTTGGGTATTTATAATATCAATTATTTTAATATTTTATTAATAAGGTAATTACTGCATCATCATTGTGTCATAAATAAATTAAATTATTTAATGTATAAAAATTATAAATAAAATACCATTATCTAGGAAATATTTTTATATTTCTAATGAAAATTTATGGTCTAATTTATCTTATTTATTACCCTGTATTAAAAATGGTTTAGTTATTAAACTTTGATTTTAACACTTTTAACTCTTCTTTGAATTAAATACTAATAAATGTCCTAATCTAATCCAAGTGGACCTAAAGGATCATATTTTATTTCTAAGGTTGTTTTTGGTCGAATTAAACTTATCCAATAGAATTAGGACATGTGTTAGGGTAATAATAATACCATTTTTACCCTTAGTTACCCTATTTACTTTTAACCATGGTAAATAAAAGTCAAAAGATACTATTCACCAAAAAATATTTTTATCATATAGAACCACATTTTACTTACTGATATCAACTGTGTCTCTCAGATTTTTGAAATTCAATTCACAGAAGTGGTAAAATTAAGTTTTATTCAGATTTATAAATGCTCTTAGGAGGTGGGTAAAAGATGGTAAAAAGTTCGATAAATTTTTTATATATCTAAAATTATTATAAACTAACTCCAATGAATTACATTGAAATTATATAGGTATTATGTATCTATTTTGACCTAAAAGAAATTTAAATAAAAAAAATATTATTTAAATAAAAATTTGGTTTTAAAATATAACTCAGTGTTTTTCACTATTCATCAAAAATTGAAAGTTTTTAGAAAAATACCAAAAATTTACCCTAAGATAATTTCAATATTCTGAATCCAAAAATGAAGTCCATTTAGAAAAATAAAATTTATAAAATTTCAAAAAGTGGGTATTACTATTCATAACTGTTAGTTTGATTGGTCGCAGTTTATTAGAATCTCGAAGTTGCGTACAATGAAAGATATTGAATTATTCAAAGGGAAACGTACCATAAAAGCTTGGGGTGTTACATTCTCCCCTCCTTCAAATAATTTCATCCTCAAAATTTCTAGAATATTACAGCATAAAAAGATTTGGGTGGTTCTTCATCATAAGTTCCTCGGGTTCCCACATTGCCTCTTCCATTTTATGGTTTCTCCATAGAACTTTTACCAAACGAGTCGTCCGGTTTCTCAACACTTGTTCTCTTGTATCAAGAATATTGACAGGGTCTTCAAAATAAGACAAATCGGGTTCTAATTCTAATTTTTCATAGGTGATTACATGCGTTGGGTCAGGCATTTATTTTCTCAATAGTGATATGTGGAACACATCATGAACTTTGGAGATACTTGGCGGAATTTCCAAACGATAAGCTAAAACTCCAATTCGTTCTAGAATTTTGAAAGGTCCGATGTACCTGGGACTCAATTTACCCTTCGTATCGAATATTATAATTCCCTTCCATGTAGATACCTTCAATAAAACATGTTCTCCTACATGAAATTTCAAATCCTTCCTTCAGTTATCAACATAGCTCTTCTGCCAACTTTGAGCTACTTTGATGTGGGTTTGGATTACCTTCACCTTTTCCATCATTTCCTCAATAAGTTCTGGGCCTATGAGTTTTCTTTCACCAACATCATCCCAACAGGTTGGTGTGTGACATCTCTTTCCATATAATGCTTCATATAGTGCCATTTGAATACTTGAATGGAAGATATTGTTATAGGGAAATTCTAACAGAGGTAAATATTGATCCCACATACCTTGAAAGTAAAGTGAGAAAGATATCAACATGTATTCTAAGGTTTGAATAGTTCGTTCTAATTTTCCATCAGTTTTAGGGTGGTAGGAAGTGCTCAAATGAAGTTCAGTATCCAGTTATTTCTGAAGACTTTTCCAAAATCTTGGTGTAAAACGTAGATCAGGATCAGAAACAATCGATAGGGGTACTCCATGAAGTATTTTAACTTCATTAATATATAGTATTTCTAAACGTTCAAGTGGTAAATCTTCTCTTATAGCTAGAAAATGTGCTGACTTGGTAAGGCAATCAATAATGACCTATATTGCATCATTGCTTCTAGGATTCTTTGGTTGTCCCATGACAAAGTCCATCATAATATTATCCCATTTACACTCTGGTATGGGAAGAGGTTGCATGACTCCTCCAGGTTGTTGCCTTCTAGCTTTCACTTGTTGACAAACCATACATCTTGACACAAAATCAGCAATCTCCCTCTTCATGTTGTCCCACCAAAATATTCCTTCAAATATCTATACATCTTGGTGCTCCCATGGTGTATTGAGAAATAGGATCTATGAGTATCATCTAAAAATTCCCTTTTCAGATCAGGTATATCGAGAACACAATGTCTCTTCCCAAATTTCAAAATCCCATCTTCATATACAAAGTCGATCAATCTCCCATCATTCACAGATTTAATCTTCTTTTAAAATTCCTCATCATTAGCCTGCAAACTTTTTATCCTTTGTAGTGAAGATGGTTTGGTCACCATTTGAAAAAGCATTGATGTTTCACCTTCCATGGTTATTCCCATATCCAACTTTACTAGATCCATGAAAATAATATCCCTTTCAACTCTCATGTTGTTCAAAGCTCCATGATCCTTTCTAATCAAAGCATCTGCCACCTTATTTTCCTTCCCCAAGTGGTAGTGTTCCGTGCAATCATAATCCTTGAGTAGTTCAAGCCATCTCCTTTGCCTCATGTTGAGTTCCTTCTGAGTGAAAATATACTTCAAAATCTTGTGATCAGTATAAATATCACATTTTCACCATAGAGATAGTGTTTCCAAATATTCAAAGTAAGGATTACAGCTGATAACTCAAGATCATGAGTGGGACAATTTTTCTCATGAATTTTCAGCTATCGTGATGCATAGGAAATAAATCTATCATCTTGCAATAAGACACAACCAAATCCTTTCTTTGAGGAATCACTATAAATAACAAACCCATCATTATTTGATGGTAGAGTCAAGATATAATAATTGACTAATATTATCTTTAGTTCTTTGAAACATTCTTCACACTCTTTTTTCCAAAAAAATTTAACCCCTTTATGAGTGAGATTCATTAATGGGTTAGCCAATTGGGAAAATTCTGGACGAAACATCGATAATAACCTGCTAAACCAATAAACAGCGTACCTCAGTTATACTTGTCAGTGCTGGCCATTATTGGATTGCATTTGTCTTAGAAGGGTCAATAGAGATTCCATCCTTAGAGACAATATGACCAAGAAATGAAATCTCCTGAATCCAAAATTCACACTTGCTAAACTTCCCGTATAATTCATTTCTTCTGAGGGTTTTTAGAATGGTGCACAAGTGATTTTCATGATCTTTATATATTTTAGAGTATACCAGAATATCATTAATAATTACCACTACAAATTCATTAAGATATTCCTTGAAAACTATATTCATTAGATCCATGAAAATAGAGGGTTCATTAGTCATCCCAAAAGACATTACTATAAACTCGTAATGCCCGTACCTAGTTCAAAATGCTGTTTTCAGAATGTCTTCCTTATTCACACACAACTGATGATATCCAAATCGAAGGTCAGTCTTTGAAAAATATTAAGCACCATGAAGTTGGTCGAATAAATCATCAATGCAAGGTAGGGGATACTGGTTTTTTATTGTTATATCATTGATCTCCCTGTAGTCAATACACAACCTCATAGATCCATCTTTCTTCTTAACAAAAAGAACAGGGGATCCCCATGGAGGAAAACTAGGGAGAATAAATCCCTTATTACTCAATTCCTATAGTTGTTTCTTTAGTTCCACTGATTATACAGTGGCCATTATATAAGGGGTCTTCGATATGGGCCTTGAACTGGGAATCAAATCAATGGAAAACTCAATTTCTCATTCTGGAGGATGTCTAGGTCAATCCTATGGAAACACATCAACATATTCTTTCACAATAGGTATGTCCTCTATTTGAACATTCTTTTCCTCACCCACAGTTATTTCATTATCTTCCTCCCCAATAATTGAATTTAGTTGAGCTACTGGGGGTGGATCTAGATAAGAATGAGGTGGTGACATTTCTTCTCTAAAGATAAGGTACTTCTTATCATCATCGAAAATTGTAACCTTCTTCTTCTTACAATAAATTTTCGCACCATGGTCCAAAATACAATCCATTCTGAGGATTATATCAAATTTAATCATGGGTATGACGATGAGATTAGCATATAAAGAACATTTATATGCCCTAATGGGAACTGATTCACAAAACTTTTTTGCAATGATACTTCCCTTATAAGTTTTTACTGAAAACTACCTTGTTAAATAAAATTGGAAATATATAATTTTCTTAGAAAACTGGGAAGATATGAAACAATATGATGATACATAATCAAATAAATAATTGGATAAACTTGAAGAAACCATTAAATTACCTGCCACTACGTCTTTCGAAGCTTCAACCACAGTAGTAGTGATCGCATAAGATTGGGCTTGATCCCTTGGTCTTTTCTAAGGTAAGTTTTCCTGAAGATTAGGAAATTCATTTGCATAATGTCCCATCTCCCCCCAATTTTACCATTTAACATTGGTAGTGTCTTTCTTTTCCATAAAATCACGAGTAAGATGGAATTTCTGTCCACATTTGTAGCATACTCCTTTTCCTTTTAAACAGGCACCAGGGTGCTTCCTTCCACAATTATCACAGGGTGGAAATTCAATTCTTCCCTTATTCCATGTTTCCTTATTTACTTTCCTAGAGTGTTTAGTATATCTCTTCTTCTCTTACTTTGCTTTAAATTCGTAAGACTTAGAAAATTCCTTTTCTGTCTTGATAGCACACGAGACAATATCTTCGTACGATGAGAAGGATTGTGATACAAATTCTTGATGGAGAAATGGTTTTAACCCATAAAATAAATGGTCAATATTACTTCTTTGGTTACATATATAATCTAAATCATGCCTTGATAACCTTGTAAAGTTAGCTTTATACTTTTCAACATTCTCATCCTATTTTTTCCTCAGACTCAGAAATTACCTTTCCATATCCACTCGATGATCACCAGGAAAGTATTTTTATAAGAAAAGATCTTTAAACTCCCTCCATTCTATACTGGAAACTTTTTCATCTTCCTTTGTATTTTGAATAAATGACCACCATTGATCAGCATCTCCAGTGAGGCGATAAACTGCCATGACAACTTTTTCCCTTTCGCTACTCCCTAAAGCATGGAATATTTTCTCCAAGGGATTTATCCATTACTCAGACACTAATGGATTTATAATCCCATTGAATTTTGGTGGTTGTTTCCTCATGAAGCGGTCTAACATTGATCCTCCACGTTGTGGATCAGGGTGCTCCATATGGGTAAGGTTATTATTCATAACCAGTGTGAGTTGTCCCATTATGTTGATAAGATAATCAGCACTAGTTGCATCACCAGCTCCACTATAATTATCTTGAGTAGGAGGGAAATCACTACATGGATTATGTATGTTGATATGGTTTCCATTCCTTTCACTAAGTGCCATTTCAAAACAATAGCATACACTAGATTAGATTATGAATCACAATACATAAATCCAAACTTGTAAAACACTTAACTTAAATTGAACAGTTTATGGATATAATCCATAATCATAAAAAAAATTTCTTTTAGGAAGTATATACTCATAAACTCTTCATAATAGTTTGTAAAGAAAATGAGAATTATCATAAGCATACCCCCCTTGAGTGTCGTAACCAGGAGTGAAGCAAGTCCCGTTTTCGTGCACCCGTTCGTATTCAAGTCTAGCTCAAAGCAGCTTTTTCAAATTTTACCCATAGGTGCATCTGTTCCAGAGCCGCCTCTACCTGATCATATCCATACAGGGATTTATTTCTTGGAAAAATCACAAAATCTATACAATACCAAAATTCTAGGAAGTTCTTCTGTACTAATCCTCAAAGTCTATCTTAAGGCTATGTGCCCTAATTAGAGTTTATCTAAATCTAGTTTCCAAGGTTTGTACTAAACTTCCTCTAATACCAACTATAACGCCCGACCCCATTTACCCAAATTCGGTGCATTATTACATAACATTTTCATGATCACAAGGAAATCATGTCCCTAAAGGCCGATCAATTTAGTTTTATTGGAAACAAGATTCATACATAAGTTCAACTTTACAACATGAAAAGAAATACAAAACTAATTTATTCCATTAGAAACATCCAAGCCTCATTGATTATGCCTGATAGTCACTCATAACTAACTTCTTCATATCCTAGGAAAATGAAACATAAGAAAGGGGTGAGCTCAATTGCTCAGTAAGGGAAAGCAATGCAGCGGAAGATAACATAAATATTAATCATGGTGAATAATTGAAAACACATGTCTTTACCAATAATAAACATGAACACTTTTATGGAAGGAATATGAGCTGAGTAAATAATTCCATAATAAAACATAATCATGGGTATTCTACTAGTCGAATGACCACATGAACCATCAATATTATTTTCATAATGAGGGAATGTATAATACTGGACATTTTGAAACATTTTGTCAAGGCCTCGACCAAGACATATAAAATGATTAAGGCCTTGGACAAAACCATATATCAAATTGGGAAATTCCTCAGCCAAATCCACGTCTAGTTGTCTCATTAGACCTACCGATGCATCGAGGAGCTATAGCGGGCTCCACCCGTCACTTACTAAGTCCAATACATTTCTTATATGAAAAGGTTGAAATATAACATAAAAATTCGTATTAAAACTAGCATACAAAATGTCAATACTTTAACCATAAACCATGAATGGTATAAAAATAACACATCCACAGTCAAACATATCACAAAATCTTCAATACAATATGGAAGATTTTTATCATAATGAATTTACTTCAAACAAGTATAAAATCCATCAAAGGATGTTGATATAGATGAAATAAAAACTATTTGAGATAAATATCTTTTTTATTTTTTTGAAATCATTTAAAGTTACATAATTATAAAAGAAAACATTTATTTTGAAAATATTATTATAATCTTGTAAGGGAATATTTGTTGATGTTATAATGGAGGACAATAACCACACCCACCATATAAGTTAAAAAGACATTCTTACCTTAATTTTGTCGAAAAGGTCGTAAAGCACCTTGTTTGGAAAATGACTAAAAGATTCCTTTAAAAACATATAAGTTCAAATAAGGGTATAAATGACTTTAACCCATTGTTTTGAAATACATTTTTAAGAAACATGGATGTGGATGATAAAGAGGTCCCAGTAGATTCTTATGTAAAAACAACCTCAGATAATAAAGAGATTGTAGAATTAACCCTTACCTTGTAATTTTCCTTAGTCAAGGTTATGTTAACCTCCTGTATAATAGTGAAATAATTGTTATTAAATTATAAAATAACCATATACATTAATATGATATAATATATGATCTTTTAATATTTCTTTGTTAATAATATTTTAGTATTATCGTCGTTTCAAGTGTTAACTGATTCGTTTTCCTTTATATGATTTGTTACGTAAGTAATGTTTATTATGGATAGGATGTATCTTATTCATATTCATAATTATATTAAGTCTTTAAAAATAATTTTTAATCATAAAATTAAAATTAGTCTTGAATGGATATGATGGGGAATGAATCTCATCATTTTTGTGGAGACGGTAATCTATACGTACGCACGAGCGACAATATCATTCTTTTGATATTAAAATCGTATATAATTGGATGGTATATCATATATAAAAAATAATTATCATGTAATATTTATTATTTACATCAATTATACATCATTATTATACCCATCCAAATAATAATGTATTTAATAACAACTACACCACGACGTGGAGATGGTAAGCCGTATGTACGCACGTATGATGACATGTCATTCAAAGGATGGATAGAATAATGAATATGGTTGTAAAATAATTATAATAACATCACAATATATATAAGATACTTGATTTATTATTTTATAATGTAAACAACAAGGAAAGAAGAAGTGGAAGAAGAAGAAAAACTTGAAAGAGATGATGAAATCTTTACCTTTTCTTCGGGTTCTTTCTTTTGATTTGATGGAAAGGGATCCTTAGGTTGAATTTATTACTAAAGAAAGGCCTCTAGGATGAAGGGAGGATAGTGGAGAGGATATTTGGGTAGGGGTTGGATGAGCCAAATGGCTTTTAAGGTATGAATGTGAGATAAGGGGAAGTTTCCTTTTATAAGAGGGGTGGGGGGAACCATAGGAAAAGATTGAAATATTATTTTATAATAAACTCATTATCGGTTTCTAATGGATAAAAAATGATTTATTTCGAGTATAAGGTGGGGATGGGTTGAAATCATCTAAACTAATAGGTTTTAGACAAGTTTAAGTCACAATTTTATCCTTATCATTTATATTTAACTCTTAGTTAAATAGTTTGACATTTACCATGTCTCTTTGTATTTTAATATTATATGGTTAATAAACTTACTATAAACTTCCAAGAGAATCCCAAGTGGTTCATTATTAATATATATATCCTTATCTAAGTCATTTGGGTGAACCTTAGATGTTTTGGAATATTATATCAATTAATAATATAATATTTTTTAAAACTCTTTTATGCCAATTTTGACACTATTTGGTATTTTGTTTTTTCTAAATTTATAACAGCATTATTACTTCAAAAAAAATTCATTTAATCAACAATAACATGTCATATTAACCTGAAAAATTAGTGTAATTCATAAAAAGTCTCAAATTACATTTATTTGGGTTTTTATAATATCAATTATTTTAATATTTCATTAATAAGGTAATTACTACATCATCATTGTGTCATAAATAAATTAAATTATTTAATGTATAAAAATTATAAATAAAATACCATTCTATAGGAAATATTTTTATCTTTCTAATGAGAATTTATGGTCTAATTTATCTTATGTATAACCCTATATTAAAAATGGTTTAGTTATTAAACTTTGATTTTAACACTTTTAACTCTTCTTTGAATTAAATAATAATAAATGTCCTAATATAATCCAAGTGGACCTAAAGGATCATATTTTATTCCTAAGGTTGTTTTTAGTCGAATTAGACTTGTCCAATATAATTATGACATGTGTTAGGGTAATAATAATATCATTTTACCCTTAATTACCCTATTTACTTTTAACCGTGGTAAATAAAAGTTAAAAGTTACTATTCACAAAAAATATTTTTATCTTATTCAACCAAATTTTACTTACTGATATCAACCGTGTCTCTCAAATTTTTGTAATTCAATTCAAAGTAGTGGTAAAATTATGTTTTATGCAAATTTACAAATGCTCCTAGGAGGTGCGTAAAAGATCTTAAAAAGTTCGATAATTTTTTTATATATCTAAAATTATTATAATCTGAATCCAATAAATTACATTGAAATTATATAGGTATTTTGTATCTATTTTTACCTAAAATAAATTTAAATAAAATAAATAATTATTTAAATAAAAATTCGGTTTTAAACTATAACTCAGTGTTTTTCACTATTCATCAAAAATTGAAAGTTTTCAGAAAAATACAAAAAATTAATCCTAAGATAATTTCGATATTCCGAATCCAGAAATGAAGTCCATTTTAAAAATAAAATTTATAAAATTTCAAAAAGTTGGTATTACTATTCATAACGACTATTTTGATTGGTTGCGGTGTGTTAGAATCTCGAAGTTGCGTACAATGCAAGCTATTGCATTATTCAAAGGGAAACATGCCTTAGAATCTTGGGGTGTTATAGATCTGATCCTATCCTATTAATCAATGTCAATGCTGCCATAATCCCCTCTTTACCACTCCCTATAACTAGGGTTGGGTAAATAATAGAATTTTTCTTACCTTAGGGAGTAAATATAATAAATCTTATATAAAGAGGCCTTATATTTTCTGTAATAAATAGATTAAATTAATTAAATTAGATAATCTATTTAACTTGTTCCAATGAATGAATAAAGTGTCCCAGTGAAAACAACACATACATCGCTCCTAAGGTAAACCCACCACATTAGATTGAACTGAAGTCCCATTTTTCATATCTGACATGTCATTCAATAGGTGTAATTGAATCTTCATAATTATATATTCATGGGATTAAAAAATTACGCTTAATATATTTTAATCAAGTCCCTATCATGCCCATAATTTTGCAACAACTCATCCCAGAGGTAAAAACCACACCACAGAGTCAATGACACCATCAAATAATTTTTCCAAGTATTTGTTCTTAGTAAAATTTTTCATTTTACCCATAGGAATATACCATGAATTTAATAATCATAATCAAGCTAATTATTTCCCAGGAAAAACCAAGGTCACTATATAGAACCACATGAAAATGAAAAATGATTCAAAAATTACTTTTAGATCATTCTTAAAATAATTTATAATTAAGTGAAGTGTAATTATTTTGGGTTTTTTGGAGATAACCATTGTCTAAACATAGTAAAAAAACTATTAAATCTAATTTTCCAAATGATACAACTATTCATGTCATGAACCCCTTCGTCCAAAGGTACAAATTCTAAGAATACAATCAAGAAAGGGTGATAATGACCCCTAAATCCCATATTTGATGGTCTATGGGTAGGCATGTTGAACCTAGTATATATAAATCACACATATGAGAATAATTTCCCTAAATATAAATTTAAGGATAATATATAAGATTAATGAACCAAAAAACTCAACATAATAAATAAATAAGAGATCCAAATACATTGATGTAATTTCATATATAAACTAAAACAACTAAAAGTACTATGAAAATAATCCTTGGTAATGACCATGAAGATTCAACTAATCCTAAGAAACTTCTCAAACTATTAATGTCAATCTCGATCACCATCCAACTCCTAAAAACATAAAGAGGAGTTTATATAAGTGTATGGTGAGAATAACATGTATACTTATTAGGATATTCCCTAAAACCTCTCATGTAAAATGTGAAAGAAGCATATTAAAGCCTGCTGAATAAAAAATGAAACTAACTTATCATTGAAATAAGTAATACTGGTTTTCAATCCTCACTATGGCCCACTCACTAAGTAATGTATATAATTAAATCATTCTATATGAAAAGAATATATATATATGAAGGTATCCTGCTTCCACTTCCCCACAAGTTTTTTTCTCTCACTCCCCAATCTCATGTATTCAATGTTTATCCCTTCCATTAGTCAGTCATCCCTAATGTGAGTCATCCCTCAACCATACCTACCTTAATACCATATAGGTCCTAATATATCTTGTTTTCATCAGTCTATATATCCATCTCATCATATCTCCTTATACCTCTTACAACTATCTTTTATGGTAACTAGGCAATAGTCCAGAAGCCCCCATAGCCCATGTAAATACATTATACCTTAAGCCATCATAACCCATGAATATGGGAATCCACATCCACCATGACCAGATACAAGTATGTTCTATACCTCAAGTAGTTATATCCCACACATAAATGAATTGAAAAATGAGATCCCTCACAAACCAGGAAGAAACACACCCTATACCATAATCCATTATAACCCAAGATATACCTACACCAACTACAGATAATGGGAGAGTATGAGAGAGGGATAATTCATTCATTTACTACCTAACTATCCTAGTTGTTGGATAAGACACCCCACCCCAAAAAAACATTTGGTTGTTTGTTTCCCTACCTACATGGGTGGGGTATCATATGAAATTAGAAAATATAAATAATATCATGCCCAACTGTAATAATAGAAATTACCCAGCCTTATACTCATCTTCCTTTATCATCACACAGGACCCTCAGATTCCATTTCTAAGGCATAGATCTCAAAAAATCAGACAATCATAATGTTATAAAAAAACCTCTATATTTTATGATGTATTTTTCTTAAAATAAATTCAATTTCTTTGATAGATTTCAATACACGCAACCCCGAGTCTAAATGAACTATAATATAGTATACCATTATAAAATTTCTGTTAAATTGGTGGAGTGAATAAGAATAAACACTTTTTGAAATATATATATATATATATATATATATATATAATGGTTTTGGTTAAATAAAATATGTTGATAAATAAGTAATCAATTTTTAGTAAAGTCATTACATGCCTTAATAACAAATTTTCCTCACAAATGGGTTTTATTGGTTTTTGCGAGAAATAATATAATTAATTTCTACCACTTTTATAAAATGTATTTGAATAAAATGAACTTCATTTTTAAAATCATATTTTCAAAATTTTCATAGATTGAATGTGTGACATTCCGACCTAGGTGCCACTAAACAGTGCCATGAGCCAGTTGGCCATATACCCTCAAGCGTGCCTCCTCATATGCCAGAGGGTGAAAACTAGCAGCGAGGGTCTGGTAAGAGAGTCTTGGGGAGACTATACCCTATTTTATAAGAATAAACCACCAACAGAAGCAAACAAAAATAACCAAATTTGGATGCGTACAAATAATGAGAATAATAACATGTAATATAATAGTAAAACAAGAAAATACAATACTCAACTAGAAGATAAAACATGATATGAGAATGGAAATGTTAAGTGTATACAATAAAACTAAAAGTATATAAAAAATGACTCCCAATCATGTCCCGAACCACGTTCGATTCCCTCTCCTGTGATCCAATCCCAAACAACAACCTATCCCAGGGCCTTTCCCATATCCTATCCTGTAACAACAAAGACTACTCGGGTGCTGATCAGGCGTCCCAAATAGGGTGTGAGTACAACTCAGTAGGCCACCACCAACAGTTCCTAAAATGAGTCCAGTAAAAATATAATTCATGCAATTATATGAAAAAATAAATACAATGCATAATTAAATAATCATCACATTTTCATTTAATCATTAACCATCACATTAGGCCCAGTTTTAATCAATGTTTCTCATTTTAATCATCGTTCATTTTATTAATCATTTGGTGTAATTTGTCATGCCTATCACCCAAAATCTCATTAAGTGTAGGTATCCATGCCTATCAATCCATAATCTAATTCGATATTAGTCTTCATGCCAAGAACCACATAATATCAAGCTTGGATAACTGTTAGGGGGAACTCCATGTCCAAGTTATAACTTGAAATCAGTCTAGAATGCTATGTCTAGCACCACAAAAATCTCAGACATTTAATCATCCATTAACTCATAATAATTATCCACATAATTAAATTATTAATCCAACGATTAGTTAAACATTTCAATGGCCATTAGTTAACTCAACAATTAACTAAGCACATAATAGATTAATTAATTAATTAATTAATTAATTAATCAACACAATTATCTTTCCATAATTAATTATTCACAATTAATTATCCATATCAAATCTCAAATTTTCATAATTAATTATCAAAATTAATTATCTTTGGTTAAAATTATGGCACATAATTAATTTTTACAATTAATTATATTTAGTCAACATAATGGCACATAATTAATTCTCACAATTAATTATCTGACATAGCCAAAAATAATTTCATAATTAATTTCCCCCAATTAATTATCTTAACACAACCAATTCAATATCTCAATTATAATATCTCAACCCATAACAAATCTCCAAAATATCTATTTGTTCAAGCACACTTATTTCGTTCCATGATTTTATTATCAATTAATCACCAAGGTAATCACCAGTCAATTCCACATTTCTAATTACTCTGATTTAGGAAATTAATTATCAAGAGAATCTATAAAATCATAAAATCACATACAAATATCAAAATACTAACTATGGGAGTTTTATTTAGACCACCTACCTCAGTTTATTGACGGATGTTAGCCTAACGGAAATCCCCAAAATTTGAGAAGCACAACGTTGTTGATCAGACTTCATATCTAAATACATAAACCAAAAATTAAGATCAAATGCATCAAGATCTTGAAAAATTATCTCTAGATCCATGATTATAGATCAACATATAAACTCATAGGTTTAGATCCATGGAAATGTTGGAGATGTTCCATGAAAAGATCAAGGTTATATACAGTAAAGAACATGATAAGCAATGAGATGAAATCCAATTACCGGGAAGAGAGAAGATCTTCAATCTGAGATTTCGATCTCGAAGAATAGTGTTTGAATCACCTTGAAATCACTCTAGAATGATTTATGATCTCCTAGAATTTTTCAATCATAAGACAAGGTTGAAATATGGGAGTCATGGGGGGTTCAGATGGTTTTAAAATAGATTTTATGATATTAAATTCTGCATGGATTGTTTCTTGGGTAGTGGAGCATGGTTAGGGAAAACCATGTGCCAACCGTATGGACCCCTCTATCCAAGTTTGCATGGTTGGAATAGTTTAGTCATATGGTTGTTCAAACCATGAACAAATTGTGAGGACCTCTCTGTTGGCACAGTTTAGTCGCATGGGTTATTAAACCATACGCAAACTGTGCACAACCCACTATCCTTTAGTTTTCCTTAAAAATTCACCCCAAAAAACCCCAAACCACTAATCCAAATAAAAGGTACTTAAAAGCATAAAAAAATTAACTAAAAACATTCCTGAGATGACTCCATAAAAATTTGGGATCTTATAATCTCTCCACCTTACAACATCTCATCCTCGATCTGCACTCTTGAACTTCTCTAAGATTATGAGAAAAAAAATATTGGTCCATTGATCCCTCATGTCTTCTTCCTATTCAAAAATTTCCTATTGAATACTTCAATGTTTCCATAACACATAAACTAACATTATAGTCTTTCCCTATAAAACTTTCTCACTATGACCCATCACACATATCAGATTCTCCTCAAAGGATGCATCTATATCGAGATCAACCTCTTTCACATCAATCACATGATAAGGGTCGGGGAGATACCACCATAGTTGTGACACATGGAAAACATCATGCCTAGTGATTAATTTTTGTGGAAGTTCCAATCAGTACGCCACCATCCTGATTCTCTACAGCACTTCAAACAACCATACAAACCTAGGCACAAACTTTCCTTGCCTCTGTATCCTGTGGTGACCAAATATAGGGGACACTCGAAGAAATACGAAATCACCCTCTGTAAACTCTGGGGGGTCATCTCCATCTATCAGAATATGAATTCTGCCTACTCTGAACCGTATCCACACATTTCCAAATCAATTTCACCTACTTCGATGTCCCCTGAATGAGACTCGGTCCCAATAACTCTGACTCACCCACCTCTAGCCAACATAGTGGTGATCTACATGGTCTACCATAACGTGCCTCATATGGTTCCATCCGTATAGTTTCTTGATAACTGTTGTATATGCTAACTCCACTAAAGCCAAGTGCTTCTCCCAATAAGCACCAAAGTCAAGAACACATGATCACAACATATCTTCTAACACATGTATGGTATGTTATCTGTATGTGGTTGGAAGGTCATACTTAACAAAACCTATGTAAAAATTTACTTATGTAAAGACTTCCACAATCATGAAGTAAAATGTGAATCACGATTAGAAACTATAGTCTGTGGTACTCCATGAAAACGAACTATCTCACATACACATAGTTCTCTCAACTATTCTACAGTAAAGGTTTCCTTGATAGGAAAGAAATTTTCTACCTAAGTTAGCTGATCCAAAATGTCCCAAATAGCATAATTCTTCCTAATCTTATTTGGAATCCCTACAAATAAATCAATAGTCACGTCATCCCACTTCTATTTCGGAATAGACAATGGATGCAATAGTCCTCCAGATCGTTGATACTCTGACTTCACCTGCTGACTGGTGAAAAATCTTGTTACGAACCCTGCTATCTCCTTTTTCATGCCTGTCCACCAAAACCGTCACCGTAGATCACGGTACATTTTTTCACCCTAGGATGTACCGCCCATTTTGAGGCATGAAATTCTGGAATGAGTTCCTCTCGAATACTCTTAGGCACAACAACCATATTTTACACATAGATGATCTCATCCTCATCTATTATCCAGTCTAAAGTTGTCTCCCCACCTTCAAGGCTTTCCCTTAAGGCTAAACACTATGGACCCTCATAATACCTGTCCCTGATCTGTCTCAGAAGTGTAAAATCCACTACTATAGAAACCAGAGTCATCCTCTCCTGAATCTCCTGAACCACCACATGCATTTCCACCAGCAAAGTCATCATCTTCCACTCTGCACTGGACTCATATATGGATTGATTCTGATTTTTCCTTCTCAGGGAATCAACTACACTATTCTCCTTTACAGGTGTATAATCCAGTTCAAAATCAAATGACCTCATATATTCTACCCATATTTACTGCTGAAGATTTAATTCACACTATGAAAAGATATATTTCAAGCTTTTGTGATCCATAAAAATTGGAAACTTTTCACCCAAAAGATAGTGTCTTCAACACTTAAGAGAATAAACCACTACTACCAACTTGAGGTAATGTGTAGGGTAATTCCATTCATGTGGCCTCAACAGCTGTAACAACCTGAGTCCGAAGCCCCTCCACTAGTGCCCTGTACCCGGTTCGCCACATGACCTCAAGTGCGTTTCCCTGAATGCCAGAGGCTGCCGACTAGAAGGGAGGGCCTTGGCGAATCGGTGGGGAAACTATGCCCTCATTCGGTAAGGTATACAGCGAAAAAAAAACAGTAAATAGCGGAAGCAGTAACAACAGAAACCAAACAGTGGAAGCAATGAATATATATAACAATGATGATAATGATACAATAGGTACAAGTATCTATGGAAAGCAGCAAACACAACAACGTGCTGGAATATAACTAAAAAAAAGTGCAAAGTAAAAACAAAATGAACTCCTCAGCATCGCGAGCCACGGCTCGGTCCCATGCTCTTCAGCTCCAGTGCAATCAAGAACCTGAAGTAGAAGGGAGTTTTCCCTTATCTATACCTGTAAAAACATAGTCTGTTTAGGCCCAAAATCATGGCCCAAATAGGGTGTGATATACAATACCATTAGGTAATAACCCAAAGATTTATGCCTAACAGTCAATGAATACAAGACAAGTAAGAGTGCAGGAAACAGTAAACAGAAAAGCACACAACGGCTAAAATCCACAGTTCTAACATATAAAGTACACAAGTAAATAACCAGCAACAAGAAGTAAATAGGTAACCCTCTGGGTAGCTCTCACAGCCTAACCCCTATGGTTCAACCTACAAGTACTAGCAACCCTCTAGGAGGCACGCACAGTCTCACCCCTCTGGTTCAGCTAAGAATAGACTCTCTGAGGAATCACTCACTGTCAATTCCCCATATAGTCTCGTATCATGCTAAATGATCTCTGGGGAAGCACTCAACGTCTCATTCCCCCTGTGGCCCATGTTGAGTAACTATAGACTCTCTGAGGAAGCACTCATCTTCAATTCCCCCTGTAGTCTCGCATCGCACTAAAAGAAAATCTGGAGAAGCCCTTACGTCCATTCTACCTATGGTCTACTACACTAGGTTCTCACAGTCCTATGTGAAATTAACATGCTCAGCACGCGTGTATCGTGCAAGTAAACCTCAAGAACTACTTGGCTATCATTCTAAGGCACAACATCATAACAAAGCAACCGTCCCACTATCCTACAACTAGGCATGGCAATCGGAAAAACGCAAAACAAGCAAGACAAGAAATGAAAATATCCAGAGTACAATAAAAACTACCATATTCATAGGCAAATACATCTACTCAAGTAATCAAGAAAAGCAGGCAATACAAAAAGGGAAAAATAGGAACACGCAATACGCCGTTCAAGGGTATTGGTGGAATTTGCACAAAATACTCATCGACTTTCTACAGAAAGGCACAAACCACCTACCTGGATGCTAGGAGATCAAAATACTTGAACCACGACGACTGATTTTCCCTAGAACGTACTAGACCTAAGAAAACTCACCAAAAATTCAACCTTAGATAACTTGAGGATGATGAAGAATTGGAAAACAAGGCTCAAGAAAAAGGAAGAAATCACTACTGCGCTTCCAACGCAATCGACAAAGCTCGAATTGGAGAACGGACGGAGGAACGGTGGCTCAGAGAAGATCCGCGGCCATACGGTCACTCTCGGACGAAGAAGTTGGAGAAGAAGACGTTTTCCTTGATCAGGCGTGACCCCAATCCGTTTAATTAAAAAAAAAGAAAAGTACATGGTGTGTACTAGGTTTTTCCATACTCCGCCAAAATCGGCCACCACGTCACCCCTACACACCATGTGTGTGGCCCGAGCACAGCCAACACACAGCTTCGAGCCGGAGAAGAGTACACGGTGTGTACTCAGAAAGTATACAGCGTGTACTTCAAAATTTTTTCCAGAAAGTTTATTTTTCTTAAAAATTTTAGAAAAAGGAAAGGCGTACCTGAAACGAAGATCCGAGTTCTTACAAACTTCCCCCCTTAAATAAATTTGTCTCCGAATTTCCCTAGTGAGGTGTAGAAGAAGAAACCCCGAACAGCTCCGAGCACTGCGATCGTACATCGGACTCCCTCTCCCAGGTCTCGTCCTATACTCGCCCATGTTGCCATAGCAACCATACAAGAGGGACAGACCGTCCACGGAGAACCTTCGTACTCCAATCGACAATCTGGATCAGATGGTCTTAAAATGATGCATCTGCATCAAGCTTAACTTCCTCGGGCTGAAAGACATAAGACATGTCTGAAAAGTAATGTCAGAGTTGAGAGACGTGGAATACATCGTGCATGGCCCGATACCTCTGAGGTAGCTGCAACCGATAGGCGACCGGCCCAACTCTCTCCAAGACCTCAAACGGCCCGACGTACCGTGGTGAAAGCTTACCCTATCTCCGAATCCTCTTGTGTCCCAACCTCGGTGCAATACATAGGAATACCTGATCACCGACCTCAAACTCTAGAGGTCATCTCTGCTGATCATCATAAGACTTCTGTCGAGAGTGTGCTGTAGCCATCCTCTTCCGAATCAACTCTATCTACTCTGAAGTCTCCTGAACAAGACGAGGTCCCAACAAAGCTGTATCTCCTGCCTCCATCCAGCATAAGGGTGATCGACATGGCCTACCGTACAAAGCCTCATATAGCACCATCTGAATGGTTTCCTGGAAACTATTGTTGTAGGAGAACTCCACCAGAGGGATATGATTCTCCCAAGAACCGCCAACATCTAGGATGAAAGCTTGGAGCATATCCTCAAGCACCTGGATCATGCGCTTGGACTGGCCATCAGTCTGGGGATGGTATGATGTACTCAAAAGTACTTGTGTACCCAAGGCCTTCTGAAGTCCCTGCCAGAACCAAGAGGTAAAGTGCGCATCCCTGTCTGAAATGATGGAGTGTGGGACTATATGCAGAAGAATGATCTACCAGATGTAAAGTCGTCCCAGATCATTAATACTGAAGGTCTCCTTGATCGGAAAGAAGTTAGCGACCTTCGTAAGCCTGTCAAAAACAACCCAAACATCATCGTTCCCTTGAGGCGACCTCAGAAACCCAGTCACGAAGTCCATCATGACGTCGTTTCACTTCCACTCCGGAATAGGTAGCTGCTGTAAAAGGCCTGCTGGTCGCTAGTGCTTTGCCTTCACCTATTGACAAGTAGAACATCTAATGACGAAACCAGCAACATCCTTCTTCATACCTGGCCACCAGTACTGGCGATGAAGATACCGATACATCTTGGTGACGCCAGGATGAACTGCCGAAACTGAGGAATGAAAATCCTGCATCAGCTCCTCGCGTATGTCTACTGGCACCCATACACGTCCCTGGAAACGCAAGATCTCATCCTCTCCCACTGTCCAACCGGTAGGAGGGTCCTCTCCTGATACACTCTCCCGCAAGACTAAGCCTTCTGAGTCTGATAGCTGCCTCATCCGTACCTGATCAAGAAGTGTAGAGTTAACAGCTATAGAAGAAAGGTAAGTCTGTCCCTGTCTATCATGCACCTCTAGATGTATCTCAGAGAATAGAGCCATTAGCTGCCACTCACTACTGGCCTCCTGAACTACCTGAATCTGAGTTCTCCTGCTCAACGCATCAGCCACCGTGTTGCCATTTACCGACGTATAAGAAAGCTCGAAATCAAAAGACTGAAGATACTCGACCCACCTGTGCTGTCTCAGATTCAGATCACGCTGAGTGAAGATATACTTGAGACTCTTGTGGTCGGTAAAGACCACAAACTTCTCTCCCAGAAGATAGTGTCTCCAAATCGAAAGCAAGAGAAAAAAACTCCTTTGATACCACTTTGTAACGACCCGAGTTCGGAGCCCCTCCACTGGTGCCCCATACCCGGTTCTCCACATGACCTCAAGCGCATTTCCCCAAACACCAGAGGCTGTCGACTAGCAGCAAGGGCCTTGGTGAATCGGTGGGGAAACTATGCCCTAATTCGGTAAGGTATACAGCGGAAAAACAATAGTCAATAGCGGAAGCAGTAACAACATGCATAACAACAGAAAAAAACAGCGAAAGCAATGAATATATATAGCAATGATGAAAATGATGAAGCAGGTACAAGTATCTATGGAAAGAAGAAAACACAACAACTTGCTGTAATACAACTGAAAACAAATGCAAAGTAAAAACAAAATTAACTCCTCAACATTGTGGGCCACGACTCGGTCCCATGCTCTCCAGCTCCAGTGCAATCAAGAACCTGACGTAGAAGGGCGTTTTCACTTATATATACCTGCAACAACATAGTCTATTTGGGCCCAAAATCATGACCAAAATAGGGTGTGAGATACAATCCTAGTAGGCAATCACCTAAAGATTTGTGCCTAACACTCAATGAATACAAGACAAGCAAGAGTGCAGGAAACAGTAAACAGAAAATCAAACAACGGCTACAATCCACAGTTCTAACATATAAAGTACACAAGTAAACAACCAGAAACAAGAAGTAAACAGGTAACCCTCTGGGTATCTCTTATAGCCTAACCCCTATGGTTCAACCTACAAGTACTAACAACCCTCTAAGAGGAAAACACAGTCTCACCCCTCTGGTTCAGCTAAGAATAGACTCTCTAATGAAGCACTCACCGTCAATTCCCCCTATAGTCTCGTATCATGCTAAAGGCTCTCTGAGGAAGCACTCAATGTCTCATTCCCCCTGTGGCCCATGTAGAGGAACTACAGACTCTCCTAGGAATCACTCATCGTCAATTCCCCCTATGGTCTCGCATCTTACTAAAAGACACTCTGGAGAAGCCCTTACGTCCATTCTCCCTATGGTCTACTACTCTAGGTTCTCATAGTCCTATGTGAAATTAACATGCTAAGAACACGTGTATCGTGCAAGTAAACCTCAAGAAATACTTGGCTATCATTCTAAGGCACAACAGAATAACAAAGCAACAATACCACTATCCTACAACTAGGCATGGAAACTGGAAAAATTCCAAACAAGAAAGACAAGAAATGCAAACATACAGAGTACAATAAAACTACCATATTCACAGGCAAGTACATCTACTCAAGCAATCAAGCAAAGCAGGCAATACAATAAGGGAAAAACAGGAACACGCAATACCCCGTTCAAGGGTATTGGTGAAATTTGCACAAAAGACTCATTGAATTTCTACAGAAAGGTACAAACCACCTACCTGGATGCTAGGAGATCAAAATAATTGAAACACGACGAATGATTCTCCCTAGAACGTATTAGATCTGAGAAAACGCACAAAAATTTCAACTTTAGATAACTTGAGGAGGAGGGAGAATTTGAAAACAAGGCTCAAGCAGAATGAAGAACTCACTGCTGCGCTTCCAACGCAATCGAAAGAGCTCGAATTGGAGAATGGACGGAGGAACAGTGGCTCGGAGAAGATCCACGGCCGTACGGTCGCTCTCGGATGAAGAATCTGGAGAAGAAGACGTTTTCCTCAATCAGGCGCGACCCTAGTTCGTTTAATGAAAAAAAATAAAAGTACACATCATGTACTAGGTTTTTCCGTACTTCGCCAAAATCGGCCTCCACGTCACCCCTACACACCATGTGTGTGGCCCGAGCAAGTCCAGCACACGACTTAGAGCCGGAGAGGAGTATACGGTGTGTACTCAGAAAGTACACGACGTGTACTTCAAATTTTTTTCCAGAAAGTTTATTTTTCTTAAAAACTTTAGAAAAAGGAAAGGCGTACCTGAAACAAAGATCTAGGTTCTTACAACAGCTGAGAACCATAAGTAACAACTCGATCCCCTTGCATCAACACAGCTCTGAGTTCAATCCTAAAAGAATCACAATACATCGTGTAATCTTTTCTCGACCTAGGTAAGATCAAAATTGGTGCTGATGTCAAGCGCTTATTCAAATCCTTGAAAGCATTTTCTCATGATTCTATCCAATAAAACTTTGTCACTTTCTTTTTAGAACCTAAAAGCAGTGTTTCTAATCGGGAAAAGTCCTGGATAAACCTCCTATAATATCTATATAAACCCAAAAAGATTTGGATATCAAAAACATTCTTGGGATTCTCCCAAGAAACCACTGCATGCAAATTTTCTGGGTTTATTGCCACACCTTCTTCCAAGATGATATGCCCCAAAAAGTGTATCTGTTCAATCCAAAACTGAAATTTAAATAGATTTCCATATATTCCATGCTCTCTTAGTGTATCGAGGATGATGTCAAGATGTTGGGAATGATATTCATGAGTCTTAGAGTACACCAAGATGTATTCCACAAACACCACCACAAACTCAACTAAGTACGGATGAAAGATCTTATTCATCAGGGCCATGAATATTTCTGGAGTGTTTGTCACACCAAATGACATTAAAAAAAACCCAAAAAGGACATAACTGATTCTAAAAGTAGTCCTTGGTATATCAGAGGTCTGAACTCTCACCTGATGATACCTTGATCTTAGATCGATCTTTGAGAACACACAATCCCACTTTATCTGGTTAAAAGTATCATCGATACATGGAAGAGGATATTGGTTCTTCATGATAATTTTATTCAATGTCCAGTAATCGACACACAAGCATAAACTCCCGTCATCCTTCTTTTTAAACAAAATAGGTGATCCCTAAGGTGACGTACTTGGACAAATAAACCCTTTATCCTTCAAATCCTCCAACTGTGTTTTGAGATATTGAAGCTCAGTCAGTTCCATTATGTATGGTGGAATAGATACCGAATCAGCCCCCGACATGAGTTCAATAGTGAATTCCACATCTCTCTTAGGTGGTAACCCTAAAAAACCTTCAAGAAAGGAATCCTGAAATAGTTCTACTACTGGTGGAAGGATGTCTTGCCTACCACTCCCATAATCCATTAAAATACTAGCTTCATGGGTTGTGATCTCTCCCAGTTGCTGAGTAATTGGCCCAGCTTGGACTGTATTGATATCCCATTCTCCATGAAGAACATACTGGTCACCCTTAAGAGATACAAAGGTCACTCTCTGGTGGTAACAATCTATGTAGGCTCGGTATGTGACTATCTAGTCCATACCATAATCAAGTTGATGCCCGTAATGTTAAGGACATAAATATCCAAAAGAATACGAGACTCTCTGATATATAGTGAACATCCCTTGCATAAACTCTGATGTCTTCTCTTATCTCAGCATCTCTAGATAGAAGTTCACCAAGAACTTCTCCAAAAACTCCTTCCATGATATATCATCAGTCTGTTCAGATCATACATGAATGTCCCACTAGCGCTTTGCTGACCCCCATAGCATATAAGTATCCTACTTGACCCTCCTCCCAGTCAGAGTCTCCAAATTTTCAAGTATAATCTCTATGGATTTAATCCAGAATTCATCTCCCTCAGGTATACCCTCTATAGTAAAAGTAAAAGGTTGTTGAAGATGAAACTCCCTTTTCAACTCAAACATGCTTTTCAGAACCTTCCACGGGTCTCTCTCCATGAATTTCATGAAAAAAGAAAATTTCCCTTGGAACTTCACCCCTTACTCTTCAGATTTCACCAATGGTGCCTCAAGTTCCCTGTCTAGAAGTTCATTCGGAGCTCTACCCGTTGGTCTGTCCCTCAACAAGCATCCTGAAGGCATATCTCTATAAGAACAAACACATGTCTTATGTCTCATAACGCAACCTTATAACATTTATGTAAGGTAAGAAACTAACACAAAAAGTTTCAACATGTCCTTTACCCCTTTTTCTAACCACATGGTCATTACTGAGGCCTTATCACAACCCTTAACAATCATACTTCTAGGTCTTGGTTAACAAGGTTACATACATTCTCTGTAATTAAATCAACCATTAATTAATCACATTTTTTAAAATTATTTAATTCAGAAATTAATTAATTAATAATAATCATTTCATCAATCAAGATTCTCATTAGACACCCATTAAGTCTCATTTTGCATCATTATTTAAATATTACAATAAGAAAAAACAATTGAAGTTAAATAACTTACCCATAACCCGTTTTTTGTGAGTGCCTAGAATGATGCATGTCACAACAACCCTGAGTGCCTAGAATGATGCATGCAGACTCAAGTATCATGCCTCTTTAGGCTATGAATCAAAATTCAACACTTTTACAAAAAAATATCACATTACACCACAAGTTCATCACCTAAGGTGAAGTAATATCCAACTATAAAAACAAATAGTAATCACAATAATCCCACCCTGAGTACTCAGATTTTCCCCCATACATTAGTTTGCAACTCCCATGCACAAGCTCATTAACAAGCCTCGAATCTTCCTAGTCTCTTATATAAATTTCCCCAAAATAGTAATATAAAAGAAGAAGAAAGAAAATAAAACCTCCTTTGATACCACTTTAGGAAATCCCTAACCGGGTGCCACTAAACAATTCACCAAGTCAGTTGGCCACAAGCCCTCAAACGCACCTCCCCATATGCCAGAGGGTGTCTACTAGTAGCGAGGGTCTGGTAAGTCAGTCTTAGAGATACTACACACTCTTTTATCATAATAAAATACCAACAGAAGAAAACAACAATAACCAAATGCAGAATCATATAAATAACCAGAATAATACCATGTCATGTAATAGTCAAACAAGAAAATATAATACTAAACGAGAAGGTAAAACATTTTATGATAATGCAAGTTCCAAGTGTCTACAATGAAACTAAAATTAGAGACCCAACGACTACCAAGAGAGCCCCAAACCACATCCAGTTCCCTCTCCCATGCTCCAATCCCAAACCACAACTTATCCCAAGGCCTTGCCCTTATCTAGTCCTACAACAAAAAAGTCTACTCAGCTGCTGATCAGTCGACCCAAATAGGGTGTCAGTACAACTTATTAGGCAACCACCAACAGTGGCTCAAATGATTCCAGTCAAAAGATAGTGCATGCAGTCCTATGAATCAATAAATACAATGAATAATTAAACAATCATCACATTTTCATTTAATAGTTAATCATTACATTAGGCCTAGTTTCAATCCATATTTCCCATTTAAATCATGATTTATTATTATTAATCATTTGGTGTGAGTCAACATGCCAAGAACCCCAAATCTTATTAAGTGTATGTCACCATGATTATCACCCCAAATCTCATTAAGTGTAGGTCGCCATGCCTATAACTCCATAATATCATTCGGTGTAGGTTGACATTTCTAGCACCCCATAATCTCAAACATGCCAAACTATTGGGGAGAAACACCATGTCCAAGTCCCAAATTCTAATCGATATAGAACGCCATTTCTAGAACCGCAAAGAATTAACCACATAATTCCATTACTAATCCTGTTGGGCAAAAATCCCTCAAGGTATCATTGAAGCCTTTTTGAGGTGATTGTGTTTGTTGACAAAGTGGACATCTGAGTTGTGATTGTTGACAAAGAGGATTTCATGATGGAATGTCGAGTTCAAGAGCTGAGGTCAACGATCCATGTTTGATTCAAGAACGTCGATAAAAGGAATGGAAGATCTGGAGGCGGTACAAAAGAACAGATACAAGGTGACGCCGTTTTCCAGTGTTTGCCAAATTTTTGGGCCTGAAACTCGGCAAATGAAGAAAAGTGTTTTTTGGAAAAGGGACTTGCGCGCCGTGGACTTGGAGTATAGGAAACTTGCGCGCCATATGTTTTTCAAGATCAGAAGATCAAAATATGGCTAAGGAAATAGGTTCGCGCAAGTTTGGGAGTTGGTCGCGCAAGTGTCTAAAAGGAGAGAAGACTTGCGCGCCGAGATTGGGTCGCGCAGGTGACTTGCGCGCCGTCGCGTAGGGTGGTCAGATTGCCTATAAATACCGGACCACCCCTCCTCATTTCTCACTGGAGTTCAAGACGAGAGCTCCCGTCGCGCAGGTGTGGTGGTCGCGCAAGTGGTGTGTGTGGTCGTGCAGGTGGGACTTGCGCGCCAGTGGTTGAAGTTGTGCGCCGGTGTTAGAAGTTGCGCGCCGGTTTGAAGTTGCGTGCCAATAGTGGTTTGGGCGTAAAAGGAAGAGGGTCGCGCAAGTTTGGAGTTGAGGAAGCTTGTTTCGCGCTAGTGTCAGAGGAGGACTTGCGCGCCTGTTGTGACTTGCGCGCCGATACTTGCGCGCCGAGGTTGACTTGCGCGCCAAGTAAGATTTTGTTCCCGCAGTGATTTTCAGACTGTGTGGAAGCTGGAAGTTTGCCCGATACCTTCGGTGCAAAGAGATATTCATCAATGGGTGAAAGTTAAACTTCAACAGAGCATCTACATACAAGAGAAGATGCATTCTTTCAGGAAAATGAAGAGACCTACAGGTCTATAAACTGTGAGTGGATTCCATCCAAGAGCAGTGAGCTCAGGAAGAGGAAGAAGGTGATCCTCTCCACCGGCAGTGAGCCAGAGAGAGAGAAATAGGGAGTGACCCTTGGGAAAGCAGTGAGCTAACCCTAAACATTGTAAAGGCAGTGAGCCTGGGCATAGAAGTGATCTAGCCCGAACCTTGTAATCCACAGCTAGTGAAGATTAGTGGAATTTGGTACGACCGGCAACCTGTCGGCGTATGCTCCTTGGACGTAGCCCTTAGCGGTGAACCAAGTAAAATTGCTGTGTCCTGTGCTTGCTTTACATTCTGTTTATATCGTGCAACAGGGAAAAGAGAGAAGAGTGTTTTGCTTAACAGCGAAACAAGATCAGAACGGGCATTAATTTTTAATTAGTCATACCCTGATTCACCCCCCCTCTCAGGGTATCCAGCCTAGTGGACCTAACAAATCCAATGATTAGTTAAACATTTCAAAGGACATTAGTTGACTAAACAGTTAACTAAGCATATAACCCATTAATTAATTCATCAATTAATTAATCAATCAACACAATTCTCTTTACATAATTAATTATTCACAATTAATTATCCATATCAAATCTCAAATTTTTATAATTAATTCTCACAATTAATTATCTCTGATAAAAATTATGTCACATAATTAATTCTTACAATTAATTATCTTTGGTCAACATCATGGTACATAATTAATTCTCACAATTAATTATCTTTCATAGCCAAGCATCATTTCATAATTAATTCCCCCCAATTAATTATCTTAACAGAAAAAATTAAATATCTCAATTACAATATCTCAACCAATAAAAAATTTCCAAAATATCTATTTGGGAAATCCCCCTTTGTTTGTTCCATGATTCAATTATCAATTACTCACCAAGAAAATCACCAGTCAATTTCATATTCCTAATTACTCCAATTTAGTAAATCAATCATCAAGTGAATCTAGAAAATAATAAAATTACATACACATATCAAAATAATGACTATGGGAGTTATATTTAGACCACCTACCATGGTTTATTGATTGATGTTAGCCCAATGGAAATACCTAAAATCTGATTGGTACAACGTCGTCAATCAAGCTTCAGATCTAAATCCCTAAACCAAAAATTAAGATCAAAGGCATCAAGATCATGAAAAAATAGATCTAGATCCAAGATTCTAAATCTAGATCTCAACTAATATGTTTAGATCTATGGATTTTGTGGAGATATTCCATTAAAATATAAAGGGTAGATAGAGGAAATAATGGGAGAAGCAATGTTATTAAATCCACTTTCTGAGGAGAGAGTGGATCTTTAATCCAAGATTTAGATCTCGAAGAACAGAGTGTAAATCACCTTAAAATCCCTACGGAATGATCTAGGATCACCTAGAATTTTTAAATCCCGATCCAAGGTCAAAATATGGGAGTCTTAGGGGGTTTGTGTGGTTTTAAAATAGATTTTTTGATATTAAATTCTTTGCACAAAGTTTTCTGGGCATGGGTGCATGGTTAGGGAAAACTGTGCGCCAACCGTGTGGACCCCTCTTTATAGGTTTTCACGGTTAGCACAGTTTAGTCACATGGGTTTTCAAACCTTGAGTAAACTATGTAGACCTATTTATTTCCATAGTTTAGATGCATGATTTGTCAAACCATGCACAAACCGTGCACAACCCATAGTCCTTTAGTTTTCCTTAAAAATTCACCCAAATGCACCCCAAGCCACTACTACAAATCAAAGGTACTTAAAATCCTCAAAAATTATCTAAAAACATGCCTAATATGACTACATAAAAGGTTGGTATCTTACATAATTTTTGATAATTTTCGGAAAAGATTGAATTTTTAATGAATAGTGAAAAATAATGATTTTTATTGAAAACTGTCTTTTTATTTAAAGAATTTTAAAAGTTAGAAATTTTTATATGTAAAACTAGTTCATTTTTATTATTTATAATAAAATTAATTTCATTATAATTAATTTTAGGTTTAATTTTTATATAAAATAAATTTATACATAAGAAACCATTACTTCTCAATAACTGATTTTTGACATGTTTTGCGGTTTTAATTTTAAATTAAAGTTTTTAATTTATGTAAATTTAATGTGATAAAATTTATTAAATTTATAATATAATAATTTCTAAATTTTTTAAAGAGGATAATTTCATTTTGGGTCTTAATTAATAGTAAAAAAAGTAAAAAAAATTATTATCTCAGTACAGGTAAAACAAACAAAACAAGGTTAAAACATTTGGATAAGTCGTTAAATATCTCTAACACTTGAATTTATCTTAATGAATGGGTATAATTTATCCATACTCATCCATGTTTCTAAAATATTGAAACTTTATTCCATTATATAATTACCTTGAAGTTTTATGAAACATTGACACAATATTTATTCAATTAATAGAAGTTAAATAAATGATATTAATTTCTTTAAAATAAATACAATTTGGGTGAATTATTATGTTCCATTAATAATTTAAATAAATATAACATATTTCGGATATTTAAAAGTTAAATATAAAAATTTAATAACAATATTTGGGAATTTAAATTCAAATAAAATTAATAGTACCAAAATTACATTAATGATATTTTATAAAAAACAATATTTTATTAACTGCTTTAAAATTCATAAAAAACAACATATTTGGCCTTATAAATTTTTTATTGTGTAAAATATCAACCATGTACCATTTTATGGGGCACTTGTACTTTTATGGAAACATTCATGACCCTTAAATAGTAGAAAACATTGATATTGAGGTAATTTTTAAAAGGATTAATGGTGGTTAAAACTAAGACATAAGGATTAATATATCCCTTAAACTTATCTAAATATTTTTGGATTAAATTATTTAGAATTATAATCATATTATATTCTAAATATATCAATTTTTATCCACTTTATTATAAAAATCAATTTATATTAATTTAATACTTTAAGTAATTCAAAGAGTTCCCCTCTCCTCACCTATAAAAGGGAACCTTTTATCCACTCTTCCTCGCACCTTTTGAGTCTTGTGGATCAGAAAAGAACTACCATAATACCATCATAGATTCATTTTATATGTTCTATAATTTTTTTTTGAAAATACCTTCGTTATTAGGATTAAGGTGTGATACAAATGTGGTTTCTCAACGAAGAGGTATATGTCTTAATCGAGTACTTTTAATTTTATTTATTCTTCCACCTCCTATAAATTTTTGGTATTCATCATAAAATAATAAAATAAGTATCATAAATATACTGAATTTTTTTATTATGTATCCACTATAATTCTCCCTCTATTTCATCAAATGGTAGATGAATGTATCGCTCGTGCATACCTGTGGACTACCACTCCACATAGCGATACAATTCATTTTCCATCACCATATTTCATGGATGATTATTATGACGGATTTAATGTTTATATATTAAATATATTGTATAATAATTATTATATAAATTTGAATTAATATTTATCTATATTTTATTCCATATTCAAAAAAATGGAAACATTGTTCATGCGTATGTAAGGCTTACCGTCTCCCTGAATAGTGTAATTAATTTTTATATCTATACCATTTATAAATGAATATATATATATATATATATATTGGATGATTAAATATGGTATTTATATCATTATTAACATTCTTGATATTATAGAATCATGTTCTAAGTAAAAGTATCAAAACTGAAGAACCAAAACTTCTATGAAAAGAAAACTATTAACACCTGGAAATGATGATTTTAATAAAGAGCAATTAATAAATGGGCATCAAAATGATATAATTGAATCATATAAGATATTATAAGTACTTAGATTAATATTTTATAGAATTAAAATAAACTTTAATTTATTATACATGAGTCTGTACAACTTTTGAAGCATGTGGAAGTTAAGGTAAAGGATTTATGTTAAAATATCATTGTTTATCAGAATTATTTATGATTAAGTTTCTAATGATGAAATTTTACTATCTACCAATAATGAAACTCATAAATTTTCTTTATATATTTTTATTTATAAATATTACATATTTTCCTTTCAATTTCGTCTCTTTATGTATTCAAGATACTGAAATAATTTATTTAAGGAAAACCGACTTTATTTATCTCTTCGGTCAAAAATAGTTTTTCTTCAATAAACATGTTTTATAAAAAAAATTCAATAATGTTTTTACTAATCTCTAATTATTTTTTAATTTCATTTTTTACTAATTTTTTAACTTTTATAAAATAGTTTAAAAGGATTCTCAAATTTTGTTATTGAATGATGTGCTTTTTAATTTTTACCAAAAATGTAAATGAAATATTTGTTTTAACATACACGATATAAACCAGATTTCCCACCATTGTGACCAATCAAATTTTGTAATATTCATTTATAATTTTCCATGTTTCTTTTAAAGGAAAATATTTTCTATAATATTTTAGAAATTTTTAGATTTTAAAGTAGTTATTCCAAAATTAAAATTGGGTTTTCCTCAAGAAATATTCCAAGTGATATTTATAAGGAATTTTAAGATATGATAACATCCTTTGATGTTACCTATGATTTATCGGGGATATGATTCAAGGACACTATGATTATTATATCTCTATATGTTTTATGATGTTGGTGTTGATATTTTTATGATACCCATGAATTATGTTAGGTTTAAATGATAAAAATTTTATAAAACCCATTTTATTTTCATAGATTGTGTTATGATTATATAATAAATGTTTTATGATATTATGGCATAAATATGCATGGTTTTAATTATTTTATGGGTGGAACTGAAATTATTTAATCCTCAAATGCATTAGGTAAAGATAGATATCTCATGAGATAAAAAGGAATAGAATGGAGAGTGAACACAATTTTGTAATGAAATTTATCCTCAATGATAGTCTTGGGAGTGGACCATGACTAAGGATATGGTGGAATTGGGAGCAATCCCAAACCACTATGAAAGTTTTGAAAATGATCCTTGACTAAGGAAATTATTTTTTTTGCTTATGTGTATGCCAATTTTTTTTATTATGATAATGGTATATTATAATGGATCATGTTCTTCAATTACTTTATGATTCATATCTTATGAACTTCCCAAATTTAATATATGTCTCAAGAATATGATCTCTAATATGATGAGTATGTTTTTCAAATTTTATTATCATATTCTCAGACCCTTATACTCATGTTATTCTTAAATAATCATTAATATGTCCCTACAGTACACTTATTGAGAATCTAAGCTCAATATTTCTTATGTTTCCATTTCCCACGATATGAAGAAATATTTTAAGCTTTATATGACTAAAAATGGTACTAGTTGTGAAGAACTAAGAGTGAGATGATGTAAATATCATATGAATAATTCATTTATGTATCCCGATTTCCAAATACACTAAAACTATATGAGTCTAGAATGGACTATATTGTTATGTATTGAATATTTATCTAATAAGATGTAATATTTATGTATGAAAAGTAAGGGTTTCTATAGTTAATATCAGAGAAACTTTTAGTTAACTTGGGAAAATAGTATGAGAAAAAAATAGTAAGAATCCTTATGTTAATCCTATTTATAGAAGAATATCCAAAGTTATGGAAACTAAATAGTGTGGTATTCCTATAAGAACATCCTTGTATGAATACTATAAGTGTACATGGTTTCTTTACTGATGCATCTAGGGAAAATTACCCCAAAAATATTTGTTCAAGTATATATTGTTCTTCATTATAGTTCATGGGGAGTGTGACCTTACTATGAACTTTATTTGACACTCCCAAGGGATATTCTTGGGTCAATTCATATTTTCTTTATGAACCATTACGAAGTATTTGAATAGATTTTGATCAATTATTACCAAATTTAAACCTAATGTATCATATATTGAAAATATTGTGTCATGATTTAGACATTATATGAGTTATTTTTCATGATTGGTCACTATAATTAAATATATATGATGGTCCTGAATGTCATTTTAGTTTTAATATGGGATTAAATATGGAAGGATGAAGATGATGTGGTAATAGGTGAGCTCAAATATTAAATTACCTTATTTGATATTTGTTATATTAATTTTTTTATATCAATAAATCTCTTAATGAATGATAATTTATATCCTCAATTATTAGATGTTTCACTAGAGGTGAAAATTTATAATGGTACGATGGTTGTATCTCAAGTCTATAGTTCATCTTTGATTGATGTTTGTGGGAATTTTCTTCCTAAAAATCTTTTGATTCTCCATTTAGTTGTATTTCATGTAATTCTAGGCATGGATTAGATTTATTTATATAGTGACCATATCCATTACTGGGTACGGGAAGTCTCATTTCATATTCTAATTGAACATATGATCCTTTTCAATGCAAGGATGAATACAAAAATCTAATGGAAATTAATTCAATATTGTGGGATTTAATTCCTATCCATGAAGGATATCTATCTCATATGGTTGGAGATAAAATCAATATTGAGGATATTTAAATTGTACATTAGTTTATTGATGTATTTGAATAAAATTTTCCTATTATTACCCCAAATTGTGATGTTGATTTTTCAATATAACTCATACCTAGCGCTACACTTATTTCAAAGACTCCTTATAGAATATCCCTGATTTTGTAGTAAGAATTGAAGAAAAAACTCCAAGAGAATCTGGATAATGGATTTACACACCCTAGTGCGTCACCATGGGGTGTACCTATTTTTTGTTAAGAATAAAGATGGATAAATGTGAATATTAATTAATTTTTTGTAACTTAACAAGATCACAATCAATAATAATTATCATTCTCACCATATTGTTGAATAGTTTTATCAACTGTACATAGATAAATTATTTTCCCAGATTGACCTTTATTCTGGATATAATCAATTAAGGGTCAGGAAGAAGGATATTTCAAATACAAAATTATATACAGGGTATGGACACTATAAATTTAGTGATGTCACTTTTTCTTATTAATCCCCTTACTATATTCATGAATTTAACGAATATAGTCTTTAGATATTACCTTGATTAGTTTTTGGTTGTATTTAGAGATGGTATTATTATATATTCAAAGAGTAATTATGATTATAAATATCACTTAAGGTTTTTACTAATGATTCTCGCTCAAATTTACCCAAGAGATGAAGGCAGAACGGTCCTTGTAGTTTAGCTTGGGTTATCGAATCCTCAGAGACCTAAGAAGAAACCTATAGACACGTACATTCTATGGACTGTTTTTGTCTATGAAGTGGCCAACTTGGGTTGATTTTAGATGGGTTTAAGGTATCACTAATAGTTTTAAGTTAATTCAAATTAAGGTAATGAGTTGATCCTAGGTTATCGCTCGGGGTGGATTGGATGAATTTCTTTTTTAATGATCTCAATTTATTATAATTGAGATGGATTCATTTAAGAAGATCAAACGAAATCATCACTTACTGGTTTAATGCCTACACACCCTAATACTAATAACCTATACGCTTTAAGGATAAAAGTTTTGAGCACTCCAAGGTAGAGGTTCGTATTAGCACTTGAAATGTGTGACCTTAAATTCAATAAGGATGAAGAGGTTTTAAAATCATCAAATAAAAATCTCATTTAAAGAAGTGATTATACATTAATGAGGTGATAAATAACATCTAATACAGCCCCTTTCTACTCCATTGGATCAACCCATAAGTGGGTTAACCCTCCATTGATGACATGTCTTCAACGGAAGCGGGAAGTAGACTTATGAGGGTGGAATTGAAGAAGTAAAAACAACAACAAAAATCGATCACTCCTCCGTTGTGTGATAAATATCACAAATTATGGTGTGAATAAATTCAAAACTTGAATAAACGGTATCAATGTGATATGTAGAAGAAAAAAATAAGAGTAAATTAAGAACTTTTATTAAGAAACTAAGGTGAATTAAACAATTTACATGAGAAAGAAATGCGATTACAAACACAAAGCGACAACATAACACTACAATGAAACCAAGCACCAAATATTCCTCAATCCTCCAACACCACTGCCTTAAATAGGAATTTTTGATCCCTTGGGTCGATCCTCCAACAGTCCATGTCTCCTCAATTAATTGTGGTAGGCCATAGGTGGGTGGAAAGTAAGGGAGAGTTGATTTTTCCACCCTTGACCCGAGGTGGCGGCCAGCTTTCCTTTACCGAACAGAAGTGTTTGGAAGACCTTCTAGATGACCAAATAATAGTGGGACATATAAGAAAAAAAAGGATTTCCGGATGTATTATAACCTCCTGTAAAGGTTGTGACCATTTGGAGTTGTGGATTCCGAGATATGATCAAATTAGTGGGCTGTTTTTCTGGGCCGCAGAATCTGGCCCAGAATTGTATCTATAACATGGTCCGCCTTAATGACCAAAATAGAGGCCGAATTAGCATTTTCTACTGAAGATTTATTTGTTACTAAACATTTCTTCTATCATTACACAAAATTTGGGATTCATGGGGCCTGTATTTTGGGCCCCACAGTCTCATAAGTGGGCTGGTGTCCAATCTACCTTCTCTAGAATTGCTTCCATTCATCTCCAAATATATCCATCATCGTTTATGAATCATCCATTAATCCCTGAATGAAAAGTGTTCACAATTAAGTTTAGATATAGTTACCAAAATATCAAATTAAAATATTTATAATTACCTTCCTCAGAATCAGATGACTCATTGGGCCTAAATTGGTGTATATTAGGCATGAAGTGCACAAATGATGAGAATGGATGTTCATAATGAAAATGCACTAACTCAGGCCCATAAGATCAAAAATGAACATTTAATACCATTAAAATGTAATTAAAATATATGTTTTTATTGGATAATAACACCCCCCAACTTGAGATTTTCTAGTCCCGAGCAAATAATTCAATGATTTTATTTGAATTCATTTCTTCAAACACATTATAACAAACAGTGCTCACAATGTAAACTGCACACAAATATATTTTTATAACCTATCAAGATAATTTAAAACAAGATGAATTTAAAAGAAGATCCAAATCCCAAGACCATTACTTTGATCAAATCCATCATCATACTTCATCCAACTAAATTAGGTGTAATGATGTGTTGTGAATCACAATAGATATGGGGGTTCATTTTCATTCAAGGGGGAAATCATGGAAGCGCTAGGTGGAATCACATTATTCCTAATATGAGTATTCTTAATTCCTCTTTTTTTTTGGATTTTTTTTGCAATATTGCTATAGTAATTGAGATTGCAGTTAATCAAATTAACCCATGTAGCAAGACTTTGCCGATGACTCCCAGACTTAAAGGCCTTAGGGCACCAAGTGAAGCCCACATAATCAGGCATCATCTTGAGTTAACTTAATCAAAAACAAAGTCATATTACCATAAATAGAGATATATTGAAAAACTCAGGGCTAGTAAACTCTGAAGTCATGATCCCTAAGTGCCTAAAGCCTCGCATTTTATCAATCCATTGCTTTACACGCAATTTTTTTTTTATTTTTATTTTTATTTTTTGAATACTCATATTATTCATAAAAATCAAACCAGTCTATGCTATTTATTATGGGACCCCAAAAATTCAAATTAGTACCCCACAGTCTAGAGGACGTGCATTGTGGCATTTTGATTTAATGGATGAAAAATAAAAATGATGAAAATTTTCATTGGACAACCAAACTTCCAAAATCAATGATTTTAAACTTAATCATGAATTAAATTAAGAGTAAAGGAAATAAAAGTCATTTTCTCTGTAGTTTTAATGTGAGAAAAGATGTTATTATATGAATGATAAAGGAATTTTACTTCTTTTTTTTATCATTATTTTTTTTAAACAAACATTTTGTTTCCACACCCCCAACTTAGAATGAAACTATACCTAGTTTTGTAAAAATAAAATTTAGAATGGGGTAGAGGAATAAAAGGGGAGTTAAATAAGGAAATTGGAATATGAGGATAATGGAATGAAGTCACCTGGTGGTTGAAGTTTGAAGTTCTTGTCGCTCGAATTTAGTCCTTTGATATCCATGTTGCTTGCAAAGTTCCCTAGTGGAAAAAGGAAAAAAAAAACAAAAAAAAAACAATATATATATATATAAGTAAAATGTAAGTATATATATAAAAATTATAGAATAAGTAAGCAAATTAAGCCATAGTTTAGTGGTAAGCGCACACCCCTTTCTCCCTTCGGTCCCGGGTTCGAGTCCCCGCGGCTTCGCCAGTTGTGACGGGGTTTTCCCCATGGCCTATGGAGTGTCCCCATTTTTAATTATTATTATTATATTATTATTATTATTATTTTTATCTTGACCTAAAAAATAATAAAAATACAACAAAATAAACTGATGATACATTGTCTTATTTTTAAATTTCTGGGTAAGGTATTACTCAAGGATCACACCACGTGACACAGATGAATATGGTGCTCCCCTTTCGTACCCATCCATACTCATAATAGAAGAACATGTCAAAAGTATATTTTTTTATTTTTAAATATAAAAATGATTAATTAATCTTATTTGAAAAATAAAGATGATTCAGAAAGATTAGAAACATAAAAACCACGGGTTGCCTCCCGTGCAACGCTTTGTTTAACGTCGTTAGCCCGACATAGATCCTAAATTTATCAATTTTTTCCTGGTTCATAGATTGGCTCAATTAACTCAACATCTATTTCCTATTTATTGAATGATTCAATGAATGTTTTTAACCTTTGACCATTGACCTTAAAAATGTGACCACTAGTGGGATCTTGAATCTCTACTGCCCCATGGGGGTATACATGATGCACTATGAAAGGACCTGACCATCTAGACCTTAACTTTCCCAGGTGTAAATGAAGTTTTGAACTATACAAGAGCAAAAGTTTTCCCGGTTCAAAATGTTTGACCTTGATATTCCTAGATTGGTAGGCTTGAAATCTAGCTTTATTGATCCTTGAATTTTCATAAGCCTCCATCCTTAATTCCTCCAGGTCATTGAGATCTAATTTCCTTTTTGTTCCGGCCAATGAGAGGTCATAATCCATTTTCTTAATTGCTCAAAAGGCCTTATGCTCAATTTCAACAGGTAAATGGCATTCTTTTCAATAAACCAACCTATATGGTGACATTACTAGGATGGTTTTGAATGCTGTACAATATTCCCAAAGAGAATCCAAGAGTTTCTTAGACCAATCTTTCCTAGAAGGATTGACAGTTTTCTCAAGAATTTGTTTGATTTCACGATTGGCTAACTCAGCTTGACCATTGGTCTATGGGTGGTAAGCAGTGGACACTTTGTGAGAAATTCTATATTTTTCCATGAGTGATGAGAATGGACAATTGCAAAAATTAATTCCACGATCACTTATGATAGCCCTAGGAATTCCAATTCTAGAGAAGATGTTTTATTTTAGGAATCTAATCACAGTTTGATGATCATTAGATTTTTTGGGAATGGCCTCAACCCATTTTGATACATAATCAACAGCTAAGAGAATGTAGAGGTATTCCCTAGAGTTTGGGAAAGGTCCCATGAAATCAATTCCCCAACAGTCAAAGATTTCAACCACTAAGATGGGAGTGAGTGACATTTGATTCCTTTTTGTGATGGACCCTACTTGTTGAAACCTAGGACAACTTTGACAAAATGTGTAGGAGTCCCTTAAAAGGGTGGTCCAGAAGAGAACACATTGAAGAATCTTAGCAGATGTTTTCTTAGGGGAAAAGTGACCTCCACATGCCTCACTATGACATAATTTAAGGATGGAATCTTCTTCAGATTCTGGAACACACCTCCTAATGACTTGGTCAGGGCAGAACTTATAGAGGTATGGATCATCAAACACATAGTGTCTAACATCAGAAAGAAATTTCCTTCGAGCTTGAGTCCCTAAGAATTTTGGAATGACTCCTGTACCTAAGAAATTTTCTATGTCAGCATACCAAGGGAAGTCACTCATAGAGTATAGGTGTTCATTAGGAAATGAATCAGAAACAAAAAGGTGATTGGAGTTATCTTTGAATTCCATTATAGAGAGGTGATCAACTACAACATTTTCAACTCCTTTTTTATACTTGATTGTGAGGTCAAATTCTTGTAAGAGAAGGACCCACCTAATCAGTCTAGCCTTAGAATATTGTTTTTGGAAGAGGTATTTTAGTGCAGAATGGTCAGTGAACACAGTGATTGGGGATCCTAAGAGGTAGGACCTAAAATTATCTAAGGCAAACACAATAGCAAGTAACTCCTTTTCAGTGGTGGTGTAGTTGATTTGGGCATCATTTAAATATTTGATTTCATAAGCAATGACATAAGGATTTTTATCACATCGTTGTCCTAACCCAACTCCTACAAAAAAGTCACTGGAATCACACATAAGTTCAAAAGGAAGGTTCCAATTTGGATATTTCATAATGGGAGGATAGGTGAAAGAGGATTTGAAGGTTGAGAATGAACCCTCACAGATTTCTGTCCAAACAAATGGAGCATCCTTTACTAGGAGAGAACAAAGGGGATGTGATATTGAACTAAAGTCCTTGATGAATCTTCTATAGAAACCAACATTTTCTAAGAAAGAACTCACTTCCTTGACAGTTTTGGGTGATGGAAGGTGACAAATGATGTTAACCTTTGCTTTATCAACTTCAATCCCCCTACTCGAGACCAGATGGCCTAGTACAAGTCCCTCTTTAACCATGAAATGGCATTTTTCCCAGTTTAGGACCAGATTCTTTTCTTCACATCTTGACAAGACTCTCTCCACATTCTGCAGACATCCCTCAAATGTATCCCCAAACACAGAGAAGTCATCCATGAAGACCTCTAGAAAATACCCTACCATGTCTGAGAAGATTCCCATCATGCACCGCTGGGAGGTTCCAGGGGCATTGCATAACCCGAAGGGCATGCGTTTGAAAGCAAAGGTTCCTAATGGACATGTGAATGTAGTCTTCCCTTAATCCTCTAAAAGAGAACTCAATTTGATTGTACCCCGAGTACCCATCTAAGAAATAGTAGAAGGCATGACCTACCACTCTCTCAAGGACTTGTTCAAGGAATAGTAAGGGGAAATGGTCCTTCTTGGTGAATGAGTTTAGCTTCCTATAGTCAATGCAGACCCTCCATCCAATACTCACCCTTGTTGGAAGAATCTCTCCATCCTCATTGGTTATCATTGTGATTCCATCCTTTTTTGGAACCACTTGGATTGGGCTCACCCATTCACTCTCAGCTATGGGATATATGATACCAGCTTTTAGAAATTTAAGGAGTTCTTTTCCTACTACCTCCATGAGATTAGGATTGAGTCACCGTTGAGGTTGATGACATGGCTTTGAATCAGATTCCAGAAAAATCCCATGAGTCCCGATAAGTGGGCTAATCCCAAGAATATCATAAAGGGTCCAACCAATGGATTTCTTATGCTTCCTAAGGACATATAGAAGCATCCTTTCATTATTGGCTTCAAGAGAAGAATAAATGACAATAGGATGTGTTTGATTGTCCCCTAGGAAAGCATACTTGAGTGTAGCGGGAAGTTCCTTCAATTTGAGATCAGGTTGGTTCGTAATTTAAAAAGAATAATGGGAAATTGGATCAAGTTCAATTTCCTTTTTTAGAGTTTCAGATAGTATTTATTCCCCACATGTAGAAGTTTCAGCTACTAGATTGGCTTGATCAGATTTAGGGAAGGAATTTGGAGTGGTCTTCATGAAAGTGGTTTCTTGAAAGGTTTCACTGATTTTTGGACCTAAGACTTCATTATAAGAGCAATTTGAAAATGATTCAAGACAAGGAGATAAACTTCCTTCATATAAACAAAGGAAATCAATCTCATCCCAACTTAAACATTCATCAAATATTCCTTGATGTTCTATGGATTCATTATCAATGCTTCCTATCATGTTTACTTCATGAATGTCCTCATCATCCCCTATTTTTGAGCTTGAATTATAGATGTTCAAGTCTAGACTCATGTTCCCAAAGGTGATGGTCATGTTCCCATTTCGAACTCGGATAACAGAGTTGATTGTTGCAAGGAAAGGACGACCAAGGATGATTGGGGTTTGTTCCTTATTTCCTAAGTTTGGATGGTTGTCAAGGACAATGAAATCAGCAGGGTAGATGAAGTTTTCAACCTTTACCAGAATGTCCTTTAAAATCCCCTTTGGAACCTTAATTCTACGATCAGCAAGTTGATGTGTGACAGATGTGGGTTGGAGTTCTTCTAGGCCTAACTTTCAGTACACAACATATGGGATGATATTGACACTAGCACCTAGGTCACACAATACCTTGACAACTTTGATCTCTCCTAGTTCAACATTTATGTAAGGGCAACCTGGGTCTTTCAACTTAGGAGGAATGGTCCCTTGAATGGTGGTACTCACATTAGCAGCCAAAAGGACTTTGTTTTTATGTGAAAAGTTTCTTTTAAAAGTGCACAATTACTTAAGGTACTTTGAGTAAGCAGGTATGGTTTGGATGGAATCGAGAAGAGTAATGTTCAAATTGACTTGTGAGAAGATTTACCTTAAGGTTTCACTCAATTCAGGCTTGGTTTTCCCCCTCATGTGTTGAGGAAATGGTGAAAGTTGTGGGGTTATTTGTTGAAGAGTTGTTTCTTTTAAAATGTTATAATGTTTTTCAGTTTGATCATTTGGTTTATTTGAATTTTCATCCATGTTTGAATCTTCAGGTGGGTTCTGAATTAGTTGTTCAGGTTTCTCAATTGATTTCCCACTTCTTAAAACAGTCACATCCTTTAGTTGTTCATGAGTTGTTTGAGTGAAACTTGAATCTCACCTTAAATTTGAGGATGTCACCTCCTGAGTAGGCATGGGTGCCTTTCCAGTTTTGATGGTTTGAAGTTCTTGTTTAAGGGAAGAGACTTACGAGTTAATCCTTTCCATTTGTTTGCACAGTTGTTCTAGTAGGATTTGTGGAACAGTTTGGGTGGGTTCTTGAGTAGGTTGGTTTATCCCAGGGGGATATTTTGGAGGTGGGATGGTTTATTGAAAATGGACTGGTGGTTGTTGGTATTGAATAGGTTGGGTTTGGAACTGGTTATGGGTTTGGTAGTTCTGATGGGGGTAAGTATTTTGTCCCTGTGGTTGGCTAGGTTGTTGGTTATCTTTCCAGCGGAAGCCTGGGTGGTCATTATACCTAGGATTGAAGTTGTTTTGGTATTGAGGCTTTTGAAAGTTCAAGGAATTCACTTCCACTGGGGGTCCTCCTAAAAGAACATCCTTGATGGATGGAATGGTTGGGAAGTTTTCTGTCTTATGGCCATGTTTGTCACAAATTGTGCAAACAGGGTCAACGGTTTGGATTTCATGGACTTTCCTAAGGTCCATCTCTTCAACCTTCCTAGAGAGTGTTGCGAGTTTAGTCCTAAGGCTTTCTTCTTCTCTAAGTGTATGAATTCCAGTAGTTCTTTGTGGCTTTTAAGAATAAGGTGAAGTTCCCAATGTTTAGTTTTGTTCAGAAAGGTTTTCTAGATACTCATAAGCATCATTTGGGGCTTTGTTTTTAAAGTTTCCATTACACATCATGTCAATGAATTGTTTATTCCTTGAACCCAACTGTTCATAGGAAATTCTAACTTGTTCAGGTATAGAAAAACCATGGTGTGGAACCATGTTTAAAGTGTCTTTGAACCTCTCCCATGTTTCATATAATGACTCTCCCTCTTTTTCAAAAAGGTTTTGGATACTCTTTTTAAGTGAAATTGTTTTGTGGTGGGGAAAGTACTTTTTGTATAATTCTCTTTGTAGTTGGTCCCAAGAGTTTATGGATGATGGTGTCAAATTTTTTAGACAATTTTTAGCTCGATTATTTAAAGAAAAAGGAAATAGCCTCATCTTAGCTGATTCTAGTTGATGTGGGGGACACATGGTTTCTACAATGTCATTTGAACTCCTTCATGTGAAGGTAGGGAATCTCAGACTCCATTCCATGGAATGTGGGAAGATGGTTTAGGACATGGGGTTTAAAGATGTAGTTGGAATATCCTAGGGAGTTGTGTCTAATGCATGAGGGGGCATTGGTCCAGGAAGGTGTGAGGTAGTCATTCATGGTTTGATCAATTGCATTCTCTAAGTTTGGGGTTGCCTCATTTGGGTTTCCATTTTGGTTTCCACCCGGGTTTATGAGTTGGTTTCTTTGAAGAACTTCCATTGAAATGGTCTCAATTTTAGACTCTAGAGTATTAGGAATATTAGGATCTAATGGAATGAGTTCCCTTGGTGTACTTGACTCCCCAACCCCAGGACTATCCACCCCAACTAGACGGTTTGATTGATCGCGGGTGTAGGCAGACATGCACCAAAAGAAAAACAAATGAGAAAGGGACAAGATAATAGAATTTGGATGAGAAAAGAAGAAATGGGGGAGGCTAGAATGGTTGTTTAGATTACTTACTTGGGTCCCCAGAAACGGTGCCAAAATTTGATTCTCTCTCAAATTTACCCAAGAGATGAAGGTAGAACGGTCCTTTCAGTTTAGCTTGGGTTATCGAATCCTCAGAGACCTAAGAAGAAACCTATAGACACGTACATTCTATGGACTATTTTTGGCTATGAAGTGGCCAAATTGGGTTGATTTTAGATGGGTTTAAGGTATCACTAATAGTTTTAAGTTAATTCAAATTAAGGTAATGAGTTGATCCTAGGTTATCGTTCGGGGTGGATTGGATGAATTTCTTTTTTAATGATTTCAATTTCATATAATTGAGATGGATTCATTTAAGAAGATCAAAAGAAATAACCACTTACTGGTTTAATGCCTAAACACCCTAATAATAATTACCTATACACTTTAAGGATCAAAGTTTTGATCACTCCAAGGTAGAGGTTCATATTAGCACTTGAAATGTGTGACCTTAAATTCAATAAGGATGGAGAGGTTTTAAAATCATCAAATAAAAATCTCATTTAAAGAAGTGATTATACATTAATGAGGTGATACATAACATCTAATCCATCCCCTTTCTACTCCCTTAGATCAAACCATAAGTGGGTTATCCCTCCATTGATGACATGTCTTCAATGGAAGCGGGAAGTAGACTTACAAGGGTGGAATTGAAGAAGTAAAAACAACAACAAAAATCGATCACTCCTCCGTTGTGTGATAAATATCACAAAGTATGGTGTGAATAAATTCACAACTTGAATCAATGGTATAAACGTGATAAGTAGAAGAACATAATAAGAGTAAATGAAGAACTTTTATTAAGAAACTAAGGTGAATTAAACAACTTACATGAGAAAGAAATGCAATTACAAACACAAAGCGGCAGCATAACACTACAATGAAACCAAGCACCAAATATTCCTCAATACTCCAACACCACTACCTTAAATATGAATTTTTGAGCCCTTGGGTCGAGCCTCCAAGAGTACAAGTCTCCTAAATTAATTGTGGTAGGCCATAGGTGGGTGGAAAGTAAGGGAGAGTTGATTTTTCCAGCCTTGACCCGAGGTGGCAGCCATCTTTCTTTCACCGAACAGACGCGTTTGTAAGACCTTTTATATTACTGAATCAGAGTGGTAAATAGAAGAAGAAAATGGATATCAGGATGTATTATAACCTTCTGTAAAATGTGGTCCCATTTGGAGTTGTGTATTCCGATATATGATCAAATTAGTGGGATGTTTTTCTGGGCCGCAGAATATGGCCCAGAATTGTATATATAACTTGGGATGTCTTAATGACCACCATAAAAGCCGAATTAGCATTATCTCCTGAAGAGTTATTTGTTACTTAACATTTTTTCTATCATAAAACAAAATTTGGGATTCATTGGGCCTGTATGTTGGGCCCCACAGTCTCATAAGTGGGCTGGTGTCTAATCTGCCTTCTCTAGAATTGCTTCCATTCATCTCCAAATATCTCCATCATCGTTTATGAATCATACATTGATCCCTGAATGAAAAATGTTCAAATTTAAGTGTATATATAGTTCCAAAAATATCAAATTAAAATATTGATAATCACATTCCTTAGAATCAGATGACTCATTGGGCCTAAATTGGTGTATATTAGGCATGAAGTGCACAAATGATGAGAATGGATGTTCATAATGAAAATGCACTAAATCATGCCCATAAGATCAAAAATGAACATTTAATACCATTAAAATGTAATTAAAATATATTTTTTTATTTTATAATCAAATAATGACCTTAATTAAGGACAATTTGTATGAAAAAATTACAAATTGTGAATTTTGGCAATAAAAAGTTTCATTTTTGGGTCATATGAACTCAATAGATGGTATATTTTTAGATCCATCATAGATGTAATTTATTAAACACTGGACCAGAATAACCACTGAGACCAATATATATAGTTTTCTTAGTTTTCTTGGATATTATTGAGTCATTTTTAGATAAATTATAAGAAATATTTAATTCACTCACTAACACATACAAATTTTATCTATATTTTAAAAAATGATTTTATAATGGTTTTTAATGTAAATACCCATAAATTTTAATGTTTTATTAAATTATGGGTAATTTGATATGTGGAATTAAAATTTTATAAAAAGAATAAATTAATTAGAAGTTGAATTTGGAAATTTATATTCTCTATTTTGTTAAGATTATTAAAGTGATTATATTTTTTTGGTGTTTGGTTAAAAAATAGCCAACCAGAGGCCATAACTCAACCAAAGTACCAAAATCCACATAGGTAGGCCCACAAGGGGCTACCATCCATGTAGGATATAGGACTGACAACCATAGTGCAAGATGGGCATGTGAATTAAGCCTATTTAGGACCAACAGTGAAGAAATATACGGGTAATCATAGTTGGGTCATTGCTTGGGATCACCAGCAAGTGTTGGTGAAACCCACAGAGTGGCGGGAGAAGAATGTTTCTAGCCTGGGGTGGTGTATGACGGTGGGTGGGAGTCCTCTGTCTCCTACATGACTTTTTTGTTGTGAGATACCCATGGATTTTCTTACAAACAAGCATGACCTCACATTGTGTTTTGACATGGGATGAATTTTATGCAGATACAATTCATGGTTTAAAAAAAAATGTGTGTGCCCCACTCAAAATTTTCTCATGGGTTGGACATCCCATGTCATATCACTCCTCCATTTCCTCCACCATCATCCTCGCTTCACCACTGCTGCCATCATCGAGAACAACCATTTCTAGCACCCCAAATCTTTGTGTTTATCTTTCATTCATTTCTAAAGAATCCAAACACCATGGATCATATCTTGAAACCTCGGTGACCTACATGAGCCAATTTAGGGATCATCCATCCAATGATAAGTTCAGATGAGGAGGATTGACCTCTGCTGCTCTGATGTTGCACTTGAACCACCACACTAGAAGGTTAAGAACCATTAATTATCTTTACTAAGTTCACCAGATACACCTTTGGATAATTTTTTCCAATAGTGAATCGTGAACCACTATTGGTGATTTTTCCAATGGTTCCTCTTGATCCACCGTTGATCCAATGGTGAGTCATGATCCACTGGTGGTAATTTTTACAACAGTGCCCCAGGATCCACTGGTAGAGCCCACAATGCCTCGTGAGCCACTGTTGATAATTTTCACAATGGTGAATCATGAGACACCATTGGATCCAATGGTGACTCATGATCCCCAATTGAGTTGACAATGACTCATGAGCCACCATTGGTAATTTTTCCAATGGTGCCTCAGGATCTACCATTGAGCCGATGGTGACTCGTGAGCCATCATTGAGAAGTTTCCACCATCAAACACTCCATCTGCCACTGATGTCTAAAAACCACTAGACAACCGCCATGGAAGCTTCTAGAGGAGCTCGATTCAAGCCTATTGTCCACCATTGGTGTGTTATCTGTCATCGCTGCTACTAAGTCAGGGATCATCTGTTCTGGTTCCCTTAAGCCCAATTTTAATTAATCGACTCATATGATCGTTATGAATGTTGGATGAGGTTTAATATAATATACTAATGCTCTCCATTTATGTGCTACCAATATTTCACTACTGAACCACCATGAAGAAGTGATCATCTCATCCAGCCAATGTGAAGGCCAGATAAGGTTTGATGGGCATCGCTGCATGCTTCAAGCACTCCCACCTTGTTGCTGCCATGTGTCCAAAGCCTCTTACTTTACTTACATGGAATCAAAACCCTCCATGAATTCTAGGAACGTAGTTAGGGGAGGGGAGAACCAAGGCCCATTTCTGCTGCAAGAATTTAAAAAGCAAACAATCAATTCAGGTGTTTCCAAATTTACAACCAGATTCACACATATCTTAAAAATTTAAATTTAAATAAATATATATTAGTGAGTAGAAATATATAAGGGAGATTTTAATTAACCAGAAGGAAATACTCACTTCCTATAATAGGAGTAATCCAACTAATGAGAGGGGCGGTTAAGACCTGAAGGAAGAAATGCCTGATGCTACTCTATTTTGACTATTTAATTTTTTTATATTTCCAGTATGTCTTATTACTCTTCTTCATATATTTATTCCATTTTAATGGAGGTTTAGACCCTTTATATTATTAGGTTAAGTGGAGGTGATCTGTTATAATGTTGCAGTCAAAGTTTTAATAAAATGTTTCTGACACTTTTGACTTATTAAATGGTTTTTAATTTATGAATCCATAGTTTTAATGGGGTACAATTGTGTTATGTTTCTAAACTAAATATTCTTATATTTCCTTGATGAAAAAATTATTCTCCCTCTTCTTCATATTGGATAAAAATAATTGTGTGATAAATTGTCAAGGAGATAAGTTCTTATTGATTGTTGAGCACTTGGGGAAGACACATTGGGAAAATCTGAACACTTATGGTACTCAGTTAATGATTTGGAATTGCCTCAGTGATCCATGGGAGATCATTTTTCCTTTCCCAATTAGAAGGAGAATAATACAACCAAGGAAATTGGGAGGATTATTCTAACTATCAACCAATCTTAATTGATAGTGTACAAGGATAAATTATTATTTATCCATTCATAAAGCTAATTAATTAAAAAAAATAATTAATTTAAAAAGGACTATGATAACATTACAAGTGTAAAAACAAACCTGAAACCCAATCACTCTTCTCTAAATTAATCTTTACAAGTGAAAATCCCTTTCTATCTATTCATTCAATTTCTTATTATTTAATTTACTTTTTCATTCATAGAATCTTGATTCAAAACATCACTCTTGGTAGATGACTTAGGTCATACATACCACTGCACCCTTAGGGGAAAATGAATATATTTTTACACTTCCCATGATTGGGTTGTGTCACTCACCAACTTTACTCAAATGGTAAACAAGTTCCTTTGGATATATGAATGTGAAGAAAATTTTAAGGAACTGAAGAGAAGGTTAGTCATCACACCTGTGCTCACACTAACCTATAGTGGACAATGGTTTGTCATCTATAGTGATTAATCATAGAAGGGACTAGGATGTTTCCCCATATATAATGATATGTTTATAGATTAAGGCTCATGAATATTGAAGTTTCATGAGAAAATTTACTTAAATAATGATTTGGAGTTAACTGTAGTAATTTTATCATTAATGATATGACAAAATTATATTTATGGAGAAAGGTGTGATATATATACTAATCATAAAATTTTAAAGTATATATTCACTTAGAAAGAGATGAGTGTGCACCAAAGAATATGGTTAGAGTTTATTAAGGATTATGACTACTCAATAAATTACTACACTAGGAATGAAAACAAGGTGCCTGATGTCCTGAATCAAAAGTATCATGCTAAATTATGTATGATGAGGTTAATAAAGGATACAATATTTCTATATTTTCAAAAATGTAACTTGAAATCTTAAAGTAAGGGTAGAATTATTAACTTTCTCAAATTAATGTTCAACCATCTATCCATGTAAATATTAAAGAGGTGCAACAAGAAGATATAGAGCTACAAAAGAAGGTGAAATTTTTTCTTGAGTTCAACCTTGATTGGGATGGGATGATAAGGTTTAGGGGCCACATATGTGTCCTATTAAGACTATACATGAAGAAGAAGATAATGAAAAAAAACTACTTTTTTATCATTCTGAATTCATACTAGAAGTATGAGGATGTATAGTGAAAGTACGTTTTATGGGTTCTTTCAAATAATGCATAATTTTTTACTTATTAGGTACAGTAGAGTGGCTGACCAAGGTCGTATCTCAAAGGAGGTAGAAAATTTAACAACATATTAATGGTTTTTTGAAAATAAAATTAAAGGGAAGAAACACACTACCTAAAATTATTGGGGTTTCTATTTATAAAATAAGAAGAATTATTCAATAAGAAAAGTTGTTTTTTCATTTTTTGTTTTTGAAATGAAATTTGTATTATAAGACACAACAAGAAGATGATTTTTTTGGAAAATATTTTTAGGAGTAATCGATATAACTCTAACTCTTAACTTACTAATTAATAATTATATTTTAAATTAATATCCAATTAATTATGATCCCTTAATTGGGTATCCCCCAAACCTAAAAATAATTAACTTTACCACAAAGATGAACTGAATTAAACCCTAGGCTAGCTTCAGAACATGGAATCGCATCACCCTGCATTGATTGTATGTATAAGGATAGATTATGGTCACTGGTAAATTATTTCATAAATCCATTATATAAATAGGGATTAATTTATTTTAGGTATTATATTTTAACTCTAAAAATTTATCCCATTTGGTTTTGTTCTACTGATTAAGATTGAACTTTCACAATTTACACAAATCTTGACCTCACGTTTTGTTGTGTTAATTTTATAATTGCTTGATTAGTTTATTATTAATTAAAAACTCAATTCATGCATCATATTATGTGAATTATTGTATCTCAATTATTCAAAATAACCTAATTAATAAGGTAATAGGTAGATAAATTACTAAAAAAAGGCTACTCTACCATGGGTAGTGTAGTCATCGTAGAAACATTTTGTATTCGTAAAGGTTGTGGAAAGGGTATAAAAAAATAAAGTTTCTAATATTGATTTACATACAAAATATTAATATTATATTATAATAAAATTGAATAAAATAGAATAAATATCAGAGATTATAGGTATTTTATTTCAAGTAAAAAACATTACAACAAAAAAATGAAAAGAAGATCGTTTTGGAGGAGATCCTAGATTGATAGTTTTCCTCCTCCAATGGTGAATTGAAATGATAATTAACCACTCATACTATTATCTAAATCCTATAATCCACATCCAACCCCCTAAAAATTAGAAAAACATAAAATAGGTTTTAAGTTCATATTGGGAAATTCTGCCAAATATTTTATTCCAAATTAAAGCGCATGTTAGACTTCCAAAATGAGTAAACCATATATAATTATATAAGTATTATTTTTGAAAAATTGGGTCCCTGATATTTTCTTCCAATTTGGTCACAATCCAATAAAGGATGGAAAAGTTATCTCCCAAATACCGAAGTTGTGTCCAATCTGACGAGTCCAATCGAGATTTGTTTTCAAGGCCCATTTAGTCCAATAAAATGCCCGATTTAGTTACGATGTTATAAATAAAAGTTGTATAAAATTAAGTTAGGAGTACATTTACAAAATTTTACATTAATATAATACTAATAAAAATAATTATGGCCTAATACTAAAGTTTAATTTAAAGGGAAAACTTGAATTTTTATCAAATTTTAAAATGAATTATCTAATCCCCAAAATTTTCAAAATAAACATTTTTAACATAATGCAAGGAAATTATTATATTTATTATAAATAAAATATTCAATAATATTTTATTTTATCAAATCCTCAACAATTACCCATTTTCACTCCAAGGAAAAAATTCATATCAGGTATTCAAAAAAATTATGATAAGATATATGCATGTTCATATTACTCAATCCAATGTGAACATATATGAAAAAAGAAAGATTCAAATCAAGAGTAAATATAAATAAATATGAAATTAATTGTCTCATAAATTGTATCAAAATAAAATTTAGTGAGATTAATGACTCAAATCATAGTGAAAGAAGATATAGTTCCACCATACCATTAATTCCCCATGTCTGTGTGTGCCAACCATTTCAATCTCAAATATCCTCCCTTTATTTAGTATATTCAAATTAGGTAAAATAATTCTTATTACCAAGTTTAATTCAATAAAAATATTCTCTATTACTTTCCAAGAAAATTTCAAGACCCATTCACTTAACTAGTCTTGATATTCAAACCATAAGATCCTAAACTAGATATCCTCAGGTGTTGTACATTTCATCACTCCACTATTTATTAATATTTTATTTATTTATTTTTTTTATTTTTGATTTTGGATTATTTTTTAGGGCTTAAAACTTTTAGATAGTAGTAACACACACATAGGTCAATTTGGTATAATAATGAAATTGATCAGAAGAGAAACTAAAGTATGGAACAACCATTGATATAAGATAATTTTTTTTACCTAACATGGTTATGCCTTCAATTGATTAAGAAAAAGTTCAAAAGTCATGGTTGTGTGAATTTTTGTAGAGAAATAAATGAAACAATTTACCAAGAAAAAATATCACAAATAATGGCATCATAATCTAAAAGGTTTTTTAATAAAACAACCAATCATATCATCAATGAATTATATTTTTATAAAAATAAAACCTTAATAATTAAATATTCCTCATTATTATCATGAAACCAATTTATTTTAAAAAAATCATTTTCTATATATTTTACATGTAAATTATAACATGATATATTTTGTATTGATTTTTTTTAAATTTAAATGTAAAACTAACATATAACACACCCAAAACACACCAATGAAAACTCTAAATAGCTACCCCAAAATGTTGTCCCCTACCCCACACTTAAAATATTTCATTTTAATCAATATAAACCTATGAGATGATATATTCATATGAAATGTAGACTTTTAAATAGGGAAACTAATATAAATGTGAAAGTGGTAGGAATAGCCTGATATTCTCAAATAATGATGGGGTCATATAGTGTCATGAAATCAACTACATTGGTAGGAAGTCCCTCAATGTGTTTCTTAAAACATTTCCCATTGACTTTAAAGAACCTTTTGGTGTCCTCTTGTGTGATCTCCACTACACCATAAAGAAAAAAACACGATATATAATATAAGGACCTAACCATATGAAACAAAACTTTCTAGAAATCAGCTTCAGTCATGAAGTATATAGAAGGAATTTCTCTCCAATATGAATCTCCCTTTTTTGATCATTCTATCATGATATGATTTTCATATTTCCTTTTAGATCCTTTAGTTCTCATATGATGATAATTGAATCACCTAAAGGTTTTAAATTTGAAACTTTCTTGGAATTACATTTTGGTCCAAATCCATGTTTCATTTATTTATAGACCAGAATGCCTGATGCTCGACCTCCACATGGAAATGAAATGATTTCCCAAAATCAATCCAAAATGGATACATACCGATCAGATATTTTTATATTTTCATGTAATCTCAAAGCGCATCATCCAAATGCTTGATCAAATCCTTCCCATTTGGTTGCATGGATTTCTCCAAAATTTGTTTCAACTCCCAAATTAAAACCAAAACTTGTACATTTTTTTGGGGGTTGTATGAAGTAGATATTTTATATGTCACCCCGTACTTAAAAATAAGGGAATCCAAATTTCAATTACAAAAGTTTGTACCTCAATTTCTGATGATTTCCTTTGGTACTTAAAACTTGCAGAAAATTTGAGCCTTGAAAAAATTCACTACAACATAAGAATCATCATATCTGGTGGACTTGGCCTCTACCCATTTTATATCATAATAAACTATAACAAAAATATAAAAAAACCAAATTAACATATAAAAGGACCCATAAAATAAATGCCCCATACATAAAAAGTCTCACAAAATAGTATGGTTATTGGGTAATCAAATGTCTCCTTAAAATATTTCCATTGTGTTGAAAATTGTGATAACGACATAAAAAACAAGTGAGCATCATGAAATAATATAGGCCAATATAACCCAGAGTTTAAGAATTTCCAAGTTGTTATTTGGGGTCTAATTTTTCATCTACATTAAAGTGTATCATAGAAATGTAGAATAGATTCAAACTCATGATCATGAACACGCATCCTAATAACTTTATCACTACACATGCTCCAGAGGTAGGGTTAATCCCAAACATAAAATATAAACTCACTATTTAATTTTTGGACTTGATGTTTCTTTAAATTTGTAATAATTTCATATTCAACAAGGTAGTAAAATAGATAATCATACCAAGGATGTGTACTTGAGAGTTAAAAAAGTTGATCATCGAAGAAAGCATCCCGAAGTGGTACCTAGTCTAAGGTGTCAACCTCTGGTGTCTGAGTAATAATACACATATGGTCCTCCACCAAGTTTTCAGACCCATTATTATTTGTTATCTCGGTATTTAATTCTTTAAGATTGAGAATATATTAGATAAGTTTGGGCTTTTCATCTGGATTCTTCAAGAGGTATCATAGAGCTACAAGGTCTAGAAAAAAACTACTTTAGAGCCCAATAAATATGAACAAAATTTAACTAAATAAAATATAATGGAAAGAAACTCCTTTTCCATGGTTTTTTATTTTTATTGTTCTAAATCCAATATCCTCAAATCATATAAAATAACATGTGATCATCCCTCCAACCTTCATGATAAGACATCTCTAACTGTGAACTTTGAAGCATCACACATAAGCTCAAATGGAAGGTCCCACCATGGGGATTGTATAATCAATGGAGTGTCCAGACATTTATTTATCTCATCAAATGATACCCTGTATGAATCCTAAAATTTGAAATCAACATATTTTTGAAGCAACTGAAATAATTGTAGAGATATCTTACTGAAATATTAGATGAAGTGTTGATAAAATCATACATGTCTGATGAATGATCTAACATCACACACACATAAAGAATATGGAAAGGATGAAATACTATCTAAATTATATCTATCAACACTTATTCCTTTTTTTACACTACATGACATTAGAAAATTCCACTCTCTTCCATGAAATGATACTTTTCAAAGGTCAAGACTAGATTATAATCAATACAACATTTCAACACATTCTTAAACTAAATATTCATTCATCAAATGAAGATCAATACATTATAAAATAATCCATAAATACCTCCGTGTAGGTATCTATGAAATCTCAAAAAAATACTCCTCATGATTCTCTGGAAGGTGCCTAGGGAATTTCAAAGTCCAAATGGCATTCTTCGGTAGGAAACTTTACCAAATGGAAAAGTGAATGCTGTCTTCTTCTAATCCTCCAGAGCTATAGGAACCTAAAAATATCCATAAAATTCCATCCATGAAACAATAGTGTGTCTTAAAATCTCTTCTCTAAAGAATTTAATGAATAAAAGGGATGTGTAAATGGTTCTTATGAGTGGATTGATTTAGTTTCCAATAACTAATACACACACACAAAATATTTTGTACCCTCATTAGAAACAACTCCTCTCTTTAATTTCTAACAACAATAAAACCACTTTTATTATAAAAAAACCTAAATAAAAATTACCCTTTGGGAATGTGAAATGGGATAAATTATACCTACCTTGATCAAGTTTTTAAATTCTTGTTTAAAAAAATCCACAAGATTTGTATTTAGTCTTCTGTTCGACTTTTTAACTGGTTTAGCCCCATCCTCCATAAGAATCCTATTAATTAAAATTGAGGGGATAATACAGATATATCAACCATGGTCCCCCCAATTTCCCTAATGTTCTCCATCAAAATATTCTAAAAAAATTATTCAAGTTCAAAAGCGATATTGTTAGCAATTATAATAGGTAATATCTCACTACTTAGCAAGTAATAGTATTTGAGATTTGGTAGCTATGTCTTGAGTTCCCATGAAGGGGCCCGTATGGATGGAGACATTGAAGGAACTGAAATATGGGCATAATGAAAATCATTATCAGAATATACATCATCAAAATCAGAGAATAATGCATCAAACCCATCAAAAAACACAATAGCCATGTCCTAATCCGAGTCAACATAATCAAAATCAGAATATAAATCCATATCAAAATCAAAAACAAGATAGGTTTGTACATTAGAAATAGGTGTTTAAGTGATATTATACATCAAAATAGAACCAATGTTCACAATCTCCATAAGAATAGGGAAATAAAAATCCATGGGGGTTTTACTTGGTGGTTCAAATTAAAAGATAAAAAATGTAAAATGGTAATTTTATGTATATTTCATGGATTCCATAACATTAAATATCATAAATTCATATCCAAACTCCATGGAAAGTGTACCCTCATTGAAATTTATGATCTCTTTTTTTTTCTTCAGTTTTTAGGAAGGAAATACTTAATATAATGGGAGCATGAGAATTTACCTGATCATCCTTTATGTTAAACATATAGAAATATTATATAAAGATTGTGTCTCTTACCCGAACAAGTACATCCTCACGGGATCCCATTGGATATGTTGTAGCTCTATTCGCCAAATGTACCACCACTCTCATCAGCTTCAACTGACAAACCTATAAATAAGGGAATACAGAGTGATGCATCACATTTATAGAAGATCCCAAATCACAAAGGGAATAAGAAAATTTTAACTCACCAATGGTTCATGGGATGGTGAATGTCCCTGGATCTTTTCACTTTGTTGAAATTGTTTAAGTTGGTGTAAGTAATGTTGAAACATTCCTTCCAAAATTGGTCCTCTCATTTTCCTTTATTCCTCTTCAATTAGTACAAATTCCTTTTAATAATTTGGCATACCATGAGATTTTCTTAATGGATTCAAGTAGAGTGATGTTGATCTCAACAAGATTTAATGTATCCAAAACCTATTTTTTCATTACCTCTTCATCCATTTTCATGGTTTGAAAAACACTATTTGTAAAGTTAATGGGTTTAGGTGGAACATCATCAATATTTTTCTTTCATTTATCTTTCTCCTTTGGTTTCTCATCTATTGGTCTTGAATGTGGATTCTCTGGAGTTGTGGTGAAACTTGATGGAATGATAAGTGCAGATGTGTCAATTGTTTGCTTCCAACTTCTAAATTTTATGGCATGGACATTCCCCTTTTTATTTGGAGTAGTTTGGGAAGTAATATTTCCAAATTTCTTACTTATGAGTTCATGGATAGAGGTGTAATTTTGGCACATTTGGGTCTTCAACTCCCTCAACTCTGAACCTATAAGCTTCAACTCATTATGTTGATTAAGAACAATTTGATTCAAAATATAATCAATTTTAGAATATAACTTTTGTTGATAATTCCCTTATTGTTGGATTGTTGATTATTAAGATTCAAATATCCTTTGGGGTTGTTGGAAACCCCGTTTCTAAGGAGAAGGATGTTTTAAATTTTGTTGAAAAGGGTGTCTGTTATTCTATAGAGCAATACCTCATGCCGGATTAATCCTTCCACACTTGGTTTTTTATTAGTGTAAAGGAATAATACTTCTTCTATGGATGTGGTTTTTGTTTCTACTAATATGGTCTCCTAGGCAATACAGCTACGCAATCCTCTATATTTTTTAATTGGGGGAAATAGTTAGTTGGTTGGTCTATTTCATTGAAAATTCCACAATGTCACATATGTGTGGGTTGGGATGAATTTTGGGACAAAGAAATATGTGTCACCATAGTGGTCAATTCTTCCAACTTAGTATCAATAAAATTATTTTCAAGAGATGCATGACTTACCTGATGTACTGCTCTAACATGTGGTGTACCTCAACCAACAAATTGTGGGGAGTTTTGCATCTTTTTTTCAATTAATGAATACACATCTACTCGTGTTTTGTAAACCAATTCCCCCTAAAAATATTTAATCCACCATACTTCTATCCATTGGTTTGATTACTTTGTATAAGTAATGGATGAGTAGTTTCTCACTGATTTGGTGATGTGGGTAGCTTTCACACAACTTCTTGAATCACTCCCAATACTTATACATTGACTCCACTTGGGATTTATTAATTCCTAGGATATCTTTTAGAATATAATTGGTACATAATTCTGGAAATAATATCTGCAATAAAAGACATTTCAAATTATTCCAATTAGATACATCTTTAGGTTGTGAATGATACATTAAATCTTTTACAATTACATCAAGTGACAATGGAAATTATCTTAGTTTTATTTGATATTTAGATACATTTCTTGGTATTGTGGTTTAGAAAACCAAATTAAATTCTTGTATATTTTTTTTGGGATCATTTCTAGAGAGGCCATTAAACTTTGGAAGAAGGTAAATTAACCCAGATTTTACTTCAAAGTTCGATTCAAGATTTGGGTATGCAATACAATTTAGTTTATTGTTGATATTTGGTGTAGAAAATTATAAAATTATTATATTAAGTTAATTTTAGTTATTTTCATCTATTTTTTCTTGTTTTAGGTTTTATTTATCATTGTTTCCAATTTCAATGTTCCTGGAGTGGAGAAATTTTCCAATTGGCTGAATGTTGAAACTTATTGTAGATTGAGACTGTCTGATTCAAGCCCTAAGTTTTAATTAAATATCAAGGTCAAGATTTAATAAATCCTTAGTATTAGTTCATTTCATAAATAAAATAAGAATGCAATTAAGATAAGTGGATCATAATAAAAGGATGATAAGTTTCAGCTAATGGTCCAAAAAAAGTAGAACACAAAAGAAGAAGAAAAATTCAAATTGGGTAAAGAAGGATGAAAGAAGAGAAGAAGAGAATAAAATTAAAAATAAAATAAATAATTATAATTGGTTGAAATAATTACACAAGTCCTTGTTAACGGTTCCAATTTGAAAGGTACTATCTTGGGATCTTTCAAATGATGTGTAATTTTTTACTTCTTTGGTGCAATAGAATGGTTGACCAAGGTCATATCTCAATGAAGGAAGTAAATTTAATGACATATTGAAGGTATTTTGAAAATAAAATTAAAGATAAGAAATAAAATACTTTAAAGGATGGGGGATTTACCTTTATAAAATAATAAGAATAATTATTCTAGAAGGAAATTGTTTTTTTGAAATGAAATTTAATTAATAAGACACAACGAGTAGATGATTTTCTTTGAAAATATTTTTAGAATAAATAATTGAACTAACTCTGCCTCTTAACTTACATATTAATAGTTATATTTTAAATTAATATAATATTAATTAGGATACCATAATTTTTTAACCCCTAACCATATTATAATTAACTTTACTAAAAAGATGAAGTGAATTAAACCCTAGGCTAGCTTCGGAACATTCAATCGCAACACCCTTCTTTGATTTTCATTCTAAGAATATATTATGGTCATTGTAAAATTAAGGCATAAATATATTATATAAATAAGGATTAATTTTTTTATGGTTTATATTTTAGCTCTAAAAATTTATCCCGTGTGCTATTGTTTTACCGATTAATATTGCACCTTCATAATTTAAAAAAATATCAACCTCATGTGTTTTTTTTGTTAATTATTAAATTTATTGATTACTTTATTATAATTAAAAAAATAAATTAATAGATCATAAAATGTGAATTAAATTATCTAATTTATTCAAAATAAATTAATAAATAAGGTAATAAATAGATCGATTACTAAAAAACCTACTCTTTCATGGGTGGTATAGCCATCAGAGAAATGTTTTTCATTATCAAAGGTTGTGGAAAGAGTATAGCCTAATAATTTTTCTATTATTTATTTCCAGACCAAAGAAGAATATTATATAAGAATAAAATTGAATAAAACACAAAAAATAGAATAGTTAATAATAATTTTATTACAAGAATGAAAATATTACTACAAATAAGAAGAAAATAAGAGAATTTCAGAGAAGATCATAGCTTGATAGCTTCCCTCATCCAATGGTGAATTGAAATGATAAGGCGCCACTTATCCACTTATCCCAATCCTATAAGATTATTCCAACCCCCTCTAAATGAGAAAACACCAATCTGTAGAGTATAAGAGAGGATAATTTAAAATATTTTTAAGTGTGAATGGGTAAATTCGACCAAATATTTTATTCCAAATGTCACCACCTGATAGACCTCTAAACTGCTTGAAACAGTTTTCCTTCCTAAAGAATTATTTGTAAATTTTTTTTCCCTAATATTTTATTCAAATTTTATCCCAATATAAGAATTTATGGAAAATTTATTTCCCAGATACAATAGTGGTGTCCAATCTAGTGAGTCCAATACAGGTTTGTCTTCAAGTCCCATTTAGTCTAATAAAATGCACGATGTAGCTCTGGTGTCCTGAATAAAAATTGTACCTCATTAAGTCAGGATCATAGTAAAAAAATTATGTTTAAATAATCTACATAAAAGTAATTATGTCCTAAATACTGCAGTTCACATTAAAGAGAAAAATTGGAATTTTCATCAATTTTTCAAATGAATGATCTAATCCCAAATATTTTATAAATAAACATATTTAACACAATTTGAGGAAATTATGTCATTTATTATCAATAAAATATTCAATTAAATATTTTTTTATCATATATATATATCTGAAGGAGTATTTCTAGTGGGACAATATGAAAAGAGATATTGCATAGTATGTATATCGGTGCTTGGTAAACCAGTAATTTAAGGTTGAGATATATAATTCTAAAGGTATGTTACAACCATTACCCCTACAAAAATGGAAATGGGAAAATATCACCTTTTATTTTTTCATCAAACTCCCCAAAGCATCTAAAGGGAATAATTCTATTTGGGTTTTAGTAAACCACCTTTCACTCTTTATTAGTTATCCAGTATATATATTAAGGGAGTGGTGAGATTTAATGGATTACCACATTCTATTATATCTCAACAAGATCCAAGTTTTACCTTAATTTTTTGGTGAAGTCTTTAGTAAGATAGATATTTATATTTATATTTTAGTACTTCTTGTCACATTCAAACAAAAGTCTAGTTTTAGAGAACTATTCAAACCCTAGAGGATATATTGAGATATTGTTCTATATATTTCAAAGGTAGTTGGGATCAACACCTTCTTCTAGTAGAATTTTCTTACAATGGTATCTTTCACTAGAGCATTTAGATGGCTCATTATGAATCTAGATATGGAATTTAGTGTTGAATTCCAATTTATTTGAATACATTTGGATAAATAAAGCTATTAAGACCTGAGATAACATAGTAAATGGAAAAGAAAGTCATATCTATTCAGCATCACATTGAGGAAACTCATAGTTGATAGAAAATTTGTACTGATAATCATAAAAAAAATCTATAATTTGAATTTTATGAGAATGTACTCATATAAATTTCTCCATGTAAGAAGTTTAAGAGATTCAAAAAGAAAAAAAGTTTATCCCTAGGTATATTCTTCCCTTTAAGATTCTTAATTGAGTAGAGACGGATGATTATCTCTTGGTGCTTCCAATGAACCTATCTAATGTTCATGATGAGTTCCATGAATCTCTCCTGGGGAATTACATACCTTTTCCTTAACATGTTATGAAATTATAGGTTTTAATACTAAATATTGATCTTTCCTATGAATAACAATTGGTATAAATCTTGGATCATATAGGTAAAGTGTTAGGGAACAATGCTACTCACCTTCTTAAAGTTTTTACAGGAATTTTAAATTTGAAAATATACTTAGGAAACTGACGATGCGATCAAATAGTTATATTGTTTTTTTATTTTTATCATATTAATGTAATTTTGAGTGAAAAAAAATCATTTTTAGGAGTATATAAGGTAACACCCTGAGATTTTATGATATATTTCTTTTCAAATAAATTTAATTTCTTCAATAGTTTATGATACACACAACCCTAAGTCTAAATGAATCATAATATAGTATACTATTATAACCATGATGTCATATTGGTGTAGTGAATAGAAATAACAACATTTTAAAAAAATGCATAAAAGTTTTAGATAAAACAAATTTGTTGATAAATTAGTACTCAATTTTTAGAAAATTCATTATATGCTGTAAAAATAAATTTTCCTCATAGATTTTTTTATTATTATTTTTGAGAAAATAATATTAATAATTAATTAAACTTTTAAAAAATCTATTTAAAAAAATTAACATCATTTTTTAAAATTATAATGTCAAAATTATCTTAAATTTATTTCTTAATAATATTCTGAAAAGATTGATTTTTTTATGAATAGTGAAAAATACTAAATTTTATTTAGAAACAAATTTTAATTTAATGTATTTAGAAAAATAATTTTTTTAAAATTAACACTAGTAACTTTTTGTATATAAGAAACAATTATTTCTAGAAAAAAAATTTATTCTTAAGAAAACATTATTTCTACAAAAATATTTTCCATCACATTTTACATATTTAATATAAAATTAAATTCTTCCACTTATGTGAATTGAATTTTACAAAACATATTAAATATTTGGAATTATAATTTCCAAATTTGGTAAAGATTTCATGTTGATTTTTTGTTATAATGAATTGTAAAAATTTTGTTACCTTGGTGAGGGTAAAACGGGTAAAATATGGCTAAAAATTTGGGATTGGGCATTAAAATATATATAACTATTTATTTTATCATACTTGATGAGTTTAATATTTCCATAATAATCCAAGTTTTAAAATTATGTTAACTTGGTTCCATTTTTCTTTGATTTTGACATTTATATTATTTTAAGAAAAGAATAAATACAAAATGTCACTCTCTTGACTTTAATATCTCTAAATTTTTTCTTTGGGATAAAAAGCGGATAAGTTTAGTTATAAATTATTATTTAAAATATGAATTATTTTTTATTATGGTTATTTCTTTTTAATTTTTATTAATGAAATAATGGCCTTAAATTCTTACGCAACACCAACACAATATTTATTCAATTAATAGAAATAAAACAAAATGATAATAAAAATATTAAATGAAATTCAATTTGGGGAAGTTATTGTGTTAATAAACTTTTATAGATAAATATAACATATTTGGGATGTTTTAAAGGTTTATATTCTAATCCCAATACTATCTTGATGAATTTATTTTCAAAATAAATAAATAGTTCAGAAAAAGGCATTAATGATATTTTATAATAAAAAATAATTAATTAAATTATTTAAAATTCATAAAAATGTCATATTAATCCAAGTTAATTTTATATGTCTGAAAATATCAACCATGGCTTGTTTATGTGTCAATTTTCCTTTTATGATGACATTCTTCACCTTTAAATTGTAGAAAAAGTTAATATTCAGAAAATTGTCAAAAGGGTTAATTGGGGTTCAAACTAAGAGATATGGGTTAAAAAATCCATTAAAATTTTATAAATATTATTTTATGGGAGGTTTTATAATTATAATCATCTTATATTATATTTATCTTAATTTTTATCTACTTTATTATGAAAATTAATTTATATTAATTTAATACTTTATGTAATTTCAAGTGTAACACCCCTAGATTTTGGGAAATATTTTTTTATTCTTCGAATGAATTAATTTTCATTAATTTATTTAATTGAAACAAGTAAAATATTCCCTTAAAATGGAAATTAATTGGGTTATGCTACACATAAAACCTACCTGGCGTACATTAGACACAACATTGAGTTTCTACGAAACATCATTTTTTTGTTATAATTATTTAAATGAGATAATTATAATCTACATATAAAACATAGTAATATGAATAGTAATAACTAATTTTAAAATATTATTTAAAATGATTTAATATAAATAAAACATATTTATAATGAAAACTATATTTTTTGGTAAAGTCTCTATATGTTTTAAAATAATATTTTCATAAAGAAACTGTTTTTATGTCCTTCTATGAAAAATAGTAAAATTAATTTTATACACTAATATAAATATAATTTGATAAAATTAACATCATTTTTGAATTCATACTTTTTAAATTATCTTAGGGGGAATTTTTGATATTTTTTTGAGAAACATCATTTTTTGGTGAATAGTAAAAATTACTGCAATTTAGTTAAAAACACCATTTTCATCTAAATAATTATTAGTGTTAAATTATATTTTAAATTGGTTATTAAATTAAAAATAGATAAATTATAAATTTATTAATCCAATTTAGATAATTTGAATAATTTTTTATATTGAAATTAGATATAAAAACTTGTTGAAATTTTGAATGTTTTTTCTTTAAAAACCCGCTTTCTCACCACGTTAGTAGGATTAACATTAAAATTAATTTTAGAAATTTTGTGATTTGAATTTTTAAAAACATAAAAACATTGATGTAATAATTATGTTATTTTTAATCTAATAATTACAACTTAAATTTTCACAAAAAATATTAGTGAAGGTGGTTAAAATTAATCACGATGATTAAGGTAAGATTAAGCTTTATTAAGGAATAAACCTTAATATTAATGACAAAAATGAACTTGAAGCTTTTCAAAAATAAATTGGATTGAAATAATTCAACAATATACCCTATTTTTTTTAAATTTTATGGGTTATTGGGATATTATTAAATGGAAGTGATGAATATAAATTTTAAGTAAAGAAAAAGGGAACTTTCCTTACCTTTAACATTTATAAAAATGTTAGATATGTAAAAAACATAATATTTTAGGTTATATATATAATTTTAAAATATAAATGGGTAATTTTAATAATAATATTTTATGAATAATTTTTATATATGATTTAGGTACATAAAATTCTTACAAAAAGCCAAGATAGTGATTATTTAGTTAATAATTAACTAAAATAAATGATCTATAAATGTAAAAAGTGAAGTGAATTGATTGAATTATTGTATTTAATTATTTTTGAAGATTAATATATCATTTTAAACATATTTAAACATAATTTATTTTAATTATAATATTATTTTGATATTTTAAAATTAAAATTAAATTAATAATGTCAAAATTGACATTATTGTTATTTTACAATAAATGATATTTTCTTTAATGATTTAAAATTAATAAAAAAAATATATTTTTCCAATTTGTTTTTAATGGTTTAAAATTATTAAATATATTCTATTAATTTACCAATTAATCTTTTATAATTAAAATATTTACCCATAGATTGTAGAAACATTGTCAGCACGGTCCGGGTTTAAGTAGTGTTTTGTGTGTCATAAGCGCTTGTTTTAAAAATCAATTTCCAAAACACATGAGATTTTTATTTTGTAAATTAATTATAATTTTATAATTCAGTGGATATATATTATATAATAAATCTAACTTTATTTTAGTCTTAATGATTAAAATACATAGGTTTAAAAACTAGATGCTTTAATAAAAAGTAAAATAATAAAATTGGGGAATTATAGAAGTTAAAGAACCAAATTTTTGAAATGAAGATATTTTTATTTGGTGTAGATTTTTTTGATAATAATTTTACATGTATTCATTATTTTTACATTTTTAGGTGCATTGTGTAAAGTAGAACTCCCATTACTAAATACCTTTGGATATTTACAAAAGTGTCGCTCCTCCTCCACTATAAAAAGGCAACACTCTACCCCTTCCACACACCTATAAAGACACGATGGATCTTCAAAACATTATGAAAATAGTCTCACAACATCCCTAATTTCCTCTTTTAATCCTTATTTTGGGAATTAATTAATCCAAGGGATCTTTTTGGAACAAACCAAAATGAGTTACCTGATTAAGAGGTAATGTCTTCCCTAAAACTATTTTATTTTATTTTCTTTCTCCAATCCATAAAATCTTCTTATTACATGATTTTATAAAAAAAAAAGTATCATAAATATACTATTAGTTTGTTTTAATAAGTTTTATACCTACACTTACACACACTTACAACTAATGGGTAATGTAATTATTGTTTACCAGTACGGTGACCTACCGCCTAACTAAACGAGGATTTTTCATTTTTCCTTTATCGCCTCTCATGGTGGAAATTATAATGGAAACAATATTTATAAATTTTATATATTATATTTATTATTTATTTAATCTTCTATAATTATTTCACAATACATATCATTATACTTTCCATTTTGTGTTAATACAATAATTTTGTTTTAGGAAGTGTGGACTACCGCCCCCTCAAAGTGATGTGATTCATTCACACAATACATGAAATGTATTAAAGATAGATTTATAGAAATTATATTATATATATATAACTTTATAATTATAATTTACTGATATTAGATACATATAGACACATATTTCATTTTATTTATTTCTTTCAATACGATAATAAAAACAGAAACAACGTTCATGCGTATGTACGACTTACCATCTCCATGAATGGTTTATTAAATTCATTAATTATATATTATATATATTATTATAATACACATATAAATAATATAAATTATATTTATATCATTTTTTACATTCTTTAATCATGATAATTTTATAAGTACTTAAGGTATAAAAAATTAAGACACATATGAAGAACAAAGCGAATATTACCCGAAGTGAAATCTTAACATAGGATTGTCAAAAAGAGGGTAATATAAAGTCATAATAAAATAATATATGGTATTATATGTAATAATATGGTACTTAAAATGAGTTATAATAAATTTATATCAATTATAAATGTGGTTTTAATGATTATAATGGGAGTTAAGACACAAAGTAAAGAGATTTTATTTCATTTTTTATTTCCATGAGATACATGCTTTTTTCACCACCCATTAATTTTGTGTGGTGTGTATACTTACCATGTATGTATTAAATTATTCATACAACTAAATTTATTTGTATTTACATAACCATTTTATTAACTTTATTTCATGGGTTTTATCTTTTAAAAGTTAACAATTCAGTAAAAATGTTTTGTCTCAATTTTCCTTCTTTGAGACTCATGTTTTATTATGCACCTAAATTATTTTTTGAGGTGTATATACTTACATTTTACATGTTATATCTTGAATATAAATATTTTCATGATATATGAATCTTTATTTAATTTTCTTTTCTTACATGGAGAGTATGATCCCAAGTAACAAAGATTTTATTTAAACAATCTCATCCCTTTTCGCGATTTTTAATGATTATGCTTTGTTGATGAAATTTTAAGATCCCTAACTCAAGAAAACTCATGAGTTTAATTAACATATATTTATTCAATATATATCCATTTATTAGTATCATTTTCCAAATCCTTGGTACTTAAGATAATTAAGATTTTTTTAATAAAATGTTATTGTATATCTCTTTTTGGTTAGAAATATGTTTTATTTAAAGAACCATATTTTAAAAAATGTTTTCAATTTTTTTTTCTAATGATACAAGAAGATAATTTTAAAGTAAAATGATTTTAATTTTTTTATTGTTTTCATAGCTTACTTTATAAGTTTTAAAATCTATTTTCAAAGAAAAAGGTTTCCAAAAGGCTTTATGTTTTGAAAATAATTTTTCAAATATAGAAGGATATTATATTCAAGAAATATTTTTAAAAGATATTTAAAAGTTATTTCCCATATAAGATAATATCTGTTGGTGTTACTCAAGCCTTTATAGGGAAATGATACAATGTTTCCATTCATATTCTTTCTCTGAATGGTTTACTTTTTATGGCATAATGTTTATGAAATCTGTTTCTCTTTCAAAAATTATATGCTTATGAAAACCGCTTATTTTCATGGGTTATGATTTGATTAAATGATTATGAAACTTGTCTATTTTACACATGTTAAGATATGATTAAATATTTATGACACCCATTTCATTGGTTATGATATGATTGTTTATGATTTTTGTGGTATACATATGTATGAATTTATTAATAGATGGGTGGGACCTATATCTCCCTCCAGTTCATTGGATAATGATAAATGTTTTATGAGATCAAAGGGTACACAAGAGGACATCATAATCCATAAAAAAGAGAGTAAATGAGAGGAAATCCCAAGACCTAAACAAGAGGTTACACGAGAGGACATCCCAAGCCAAAAAAAAGAGGGCACATGGGAGGAATTCCCAATCCCGAAACAAGAAGGTACAAAACATGCCATCCCAAGCCCGAATCAGGTACACCAATGATTTAACCAAGACTTACATATTACAAAGTCCTTGGTTGGATGCCTTTACATAGGGTTTTTTATATTTTTATATGTCTGCTATAATTCCATGTTTTAGTCCTATCTTATGATTTCATGGCTTATATACTTTATTTTCTTATGATTCATGTCCTATTAACTACCATTATTTATGTCATGATACATTTTTATAATCTTTGATATGTAGGGTATGATATTCAATTTTTTGTATCATGTTATCATACCCTTATTCTTATGATTATGCTTACATGTCTCTATTGTTTTCCCTTACCGAGCATCTGAGATCAGCCCTTTTTAGGTTTCCTTTCATAGTTTATAAAGATATATATTATGTTTGATGTGTCTAATAAGGGTGTTATTCAAGAAGAACCTAATGGGAGATAATGTAGCTCATTTATGAATGAGTGTTTAGGTTTCCATTTTTATAAAGTCACTAGACTAATATGGTCATTGGGCGTCTGTTTGTATATTGTTTTAAGTATTCCACAAAAGTGATGTATTGTCTATGTATGTTAAGAATGGGTCATTATAGTTGGTATCAGAGTGAAGGTTTAGTTAAACTTTGAAAAATAGTATGAGAAAACTTTAGTGAGATTACTATGTATATTTCTAAGGATATGTCTAGGTATTTCTCTAAGGATAAGTATAAGGATGAGTTAATGTATAGGCAAATATCCTAGAATTTTGGTAAAGGATAGAGTGAGTGGTTTCCAAGAAATACATCCCTCTCGGGATACTATAAGTGTATGTGGTTCTAGAATAGATATATCTAGGGGTAAAAAATATGATAAGATGTTCTGGTCCTAACTTGGGGTAATCTAGTACATGACAATGGGATTTGTTGTGCACCTAGTTTAACACTCCCTTGGGATATGATTTGGAATTTACAAACTCTTTACAAAACATCATAAAGGATTTAAATAGAGGATGACTATGAAAAACCTAGTATAATCTTACGGTATCATATATTAAAAAAGTAGGATCCATGATTTAGAAACCCTATAAGTTAGTTTTCTTGGTTATAAGGTATCCCAATATGATAAATGTTTCTCACACTATGATATTTGGTTTTATTCAACAGAGAGAACTAGAAGGAACTTGGTTAATATTTAATGTTTTAGATATGGAAATTATGAGCATTAGGTGAATAAATTTCCCAAGTAGAAATATCATAAAGAGAATCAAAAAGGTGATTTGAGTATTGGTTATACTTCTAAAGATAAAGATACCGCAAACAACATGTGAAAGGTATGTGATTTTATTCTAGTACTATTTACATTAAACATAAGAAGCATGATTAGATTGAGGATGAGGAACCTAAATAAATTATTCATATATAATATTCTAGAAAATAGTTCTTAAGGAAAAATTTAATTAATCACGAGTTATGGTTTAATAATAATTTTGGATGAATAGAGTATTTATGTTTTGGAATTCAGAGATTATGTTTTATCAATCATGAAATATATAAGTATTTTCAGTATAAGTTTTCATTAATGATTTAAAATTACATGTTGAATGGTGATGAATACATAGAAAATTGATTTCATGTAATGGTTATATTTTTATTAAGATAATGTAACACTTAATTAATTCCTAACATTGAGATAATGATGTTTGGATAAAGATATACTTGTTATGAACAAGTATATTAGACCATACAGATTTCCCTAGAACTGATTATTGAAAAAGTAGTATATTTCATCAAGTATGAAGTTTTAAAGAAATTTTATTTCATTAATATATCCAATATACTTTGGAATAATGAATAATTTATGTTTTATAAAAGGATTAATGGTAATTTAGGTTATTACCTTACTTCAAGGGAATATATGATGAGGGTATTCACATGTTTGGAATGTGAAAACCAAGAGAAAATTTGTGATATATGGGGGATCAATGTTAATATGATTTCATGTCACTATTTCTAAATATTTGGATTTTCATATTTTGAAATCATTATATGGTTAACCATTTATATAAATATTAAGTTAAACTTCATATGAATTAAGTAAGATTAAAGTGTTATCTCTCTATATGAGGATTTATGCATATTGGAAAGCATGTTCAAACTAATTTATGTTGATTATAACTGATGGGATAGAATATCAAGGGTCTCATGATCTATTAGTACTTTAGGAATAAAAAATTCACATATATTGTTTTAGAAATAGGTGAAGTGGATTAATAAAAAACAAAGGGTGATGTTTTTCTAAAATAATTCAACTATATCTTTTCATGAAAATTCTTCAACTTTAAGAAAATTAATTTTCAAGACAAAAATATTTCCCTAGTTATTTTGTTTTAGATGAAATAGAAGGTCCCTTAGGTAATCATAGATTTATGTAATTGGGATTGTTAACTTTTTCCTGGCCTTGTTCTCTATCACTCTTCATCATAAATTTATGGTAAGATTTCTCTTCCATATCCATGTTTTCAATTCCCACTTATGTCCTCCTATGTGGGAATCTTGTTATGAGTTACTTTGGGTAACTGTTATTGTTCAAAATTTCCCATTTAAAGGGAAGTTTTATTATTCATTTTTATGATGTGGGTTTCTATGAATGAAACTTTCAAGTATTAATCCTTTGATAACCCATATAAATTTTGAGGGCGGAATTCATTTTAAGGGGGGTAGAATGTAACATCTCGATATTTTGTGAAATATTTTTTTCTTATTAGAATGAATTAATTTTCATTGATGTATTTAATTTGGTTAAGTCAAATATTCCTTTCACATGGAACCGACTTGTCTTATGCTATATGCAACACTCACTTGGCGTGCGTTATATGAAATAATGAGATTCTATAAAACATCTTTTTATTGTTATTATTATATAAATGAGATAATTATAACCTATATGTTAAACATAGTAATATTAATAGTAAAAAACTAATTTTCATATATAATTTATATATTTTCACATAAATAAAACATATTGATAATTAAATATATAATTTTTTTGTAAAGTCTATATGTTTAAATATAATATTTTCTTAAAGAAACTGTTATTTATGTCCTTCCGTGAACTATAGTAAATTTAATTTTAGACACTAACATAAATTAAATTTGATAAAATTAACATCATTTTGTAATTTGTAATGTTTTAATTATATTTGGGTGAATATTTAGATTTTTCTAAGAAAAATCATCTTTTTGTGAATAGTAAAAATTACTACAATTTAGTTAAAAAGAGTCTTTTCGTTTAAATAATTATTATTTTTAAATTATATTTTAAATTGGTTATTAAAGTCACAGTAGATCAATTATAAATATATTAATCTAATTTAGGTCATTAGAGTCATTTTTTATATTTAAATTAGATATAAAAAGTTATTAAACTTTTAAATTTTTTTACTTTAAAACCCCATTTTCTCACCAAGTTTGTGGGATTAGCATCAAACTTAAATTTCCCACTTATTTGATTTTAATTTTAAAAAATTGGAATACATGGTTTTAATAAATATGATATTTTTAGTCTAATAAGATCAAATTAAATTTTTACCAAAAATATTAGTGAAAGTGATTAAAATTAATTACAATGATTAAGGTAAGATTAATCATAATTAAGGACTAAACCTTAATATTAAGGACCAAAATCACATAGAAACTTGTCCAAAATACATTGTATATCAATAATTCGACCATATACCCTGTTGGTTCTAATTTTATGGGTTATTGGTATATTATTAAATAGAAGTTCCTTATATAAAAGGTTGAGTAAGGAAAAAAAGAGGAATTTTTCCTTAGCTTTAACATTTATAAAACTTTGAGATTTGTAAAAGACATCATATTTTTGGTTATAGATATACTTCTGAAATATAAATGGATTAATTTTATTATAATAATTAATAAATAATTTTATAGATTATTTAGTTACTTAAAATTCTTGTGAAACGCCAACGTAGTGATTATTTAGTTAATAATTAATAAAAATAAATGATACTATAAATGTTAAAAGTGAAGTGAATTGATTAAATTATTGCATTTAATTATTTTTAAGATTAATATATAATTTTAAACATCATTAAACTAAATTTAGTTTAATTAAAATATTATTTTGATATTTTAAAATTAAAATTAAATAAATAATGTTGAAATTGGAATTATTGTTATTTTACAATAAATGATATTTTATTAAATGATTTAAAAATAATAAAAATACTATATTATTCTAAGTAATTTTTAAGTTTTAAAAAAATATTAAATATGGTATATTAATGTACTAATTGATCTTTTATAATTATCATATTGACCCATAGATTGTAAAAACATTGTTAGTACGGTTCAACTTTAAGCAATGTTTTGCGCATTACATACGCTTGTTTTAAAAATTAATTTAAAAAAAACATGAGATTATTATTTTTTAAATTAGGTATCATATTTATAATTCAGAATATATATATTATATAATAAATATAACTTTATTTTATTCATAATGTTTAAATTAATTTGAATAGAAAACTGGATTCTTTAATAAAAACTAAAATAATAAATTTGTGGAATCATAGAAGTTAAGGAACTAAATTATTAAAATTAACATATTTTTGTGTGGGGAGATTTTTCGACCATAATTTCACAATACTAAATTATTTTTTCATTTTCTATTCACATTATAAAAATAATACCTCTTATTATTGAATACCTTTCAGTATTTAAAAGAGTGTCACTCCCCATCCACTATAAAAAGGTAAGAAATCTACCCATTACTTGCACCCATCAAGACACATTTTCTCATAAAAAATCTACCAAAATAATCCCTAAACATATATCCCTTAATCCTTGAACCCTCCCTTTCTGAAGTTATCAATCCAAGGAAGCCTTTTGGCACAAACCAAAAGGTGTTACCCGATCAAGAGGTAACATCTTCCCTAAAACTCCTTTCTTTTATTTTCTTTCTACAATCCCTAAAATACTATTATTATGTTATTTTATAATATAACCATTATCATAAATATAATAGTATTTTTTATTCTATTTTTTCTACCTACACTTAAACATTCTTCCATCTAATGGACAATGAATATACTACATACGTGTATGGAAAACTACCACCTCACTAAATGGTGATTGTTCATTTTTAATTTACCACCTCTAATGCTGGAAATTATGATATAAACTGTGTTCATATATTTTATATATTATATTTAGTATGTATTATGATTCTGTAATTATTTTACAAAACATATCTTCACACTTTCCATTTTATGTTAATATGACAATTTTGTTTGAGGAAATGTGGACTATCACCCCCTCAGAGCGATGTGATTATTTCACACAATAAATTAAATGTATTAAGGATTGTTTTAGTAAAATTATATGAGATATATATATATAATTATAATTCTACTTTAGTTATATTATATAAATATATTTCTTTTCATTTCTTTCTTTCAATATGACAATAAAAATAGAAACAACATTCATGCGTACGTACATCTTACCATCTCTTTAAAAGGTGTATTACATTCCATACTTAAATATTATATAGGTTATTATAATAAAAAAAATGAATATACATGATATTTATATCATTTTTTAAATTATATAATAACAATATAAGTATAATGACTGAAGATATAACAAACTAAGACACATGCGAAGAACAAAGCGGATATTACCTGAAGTAAAACCTTAACATAGGATTGTAAACAATAGGGTAATATAAGGTCATAATAAAACCATATATAGTATTAAATATAAGAATATGGTTATGTAAAATAGGTACAATAAATTTATATTTATTATATAGGTGGTTTGAATGAGTACGATGGGAGTCAAGACACAAGGTAAGCGTATTTCATATCACTTTTTATTTCCGTGAGATACATGATTTATTCACCACCCATTCATTTTGTGTGGAATGTATACTTTACATGGATTTATTAAATGGTTATTATAGTTAAATTTATTGGTATATAAAAATCCATTTATGATATTTCTTTCATGGGTTTTATGTTTCAAAAGTTACCAAATCGATACAAATATTTTGTGTCAATTTGCATTCTTTGAGACTCATGTGTTTTTTTTCTCCTAAATTATTTTTTTAGGTGTATATAATTTTATTTTACATGTTATATCCTAAATATAGATATTTAAATGATATTTTAAGCTACATTTAATTTCATTTTCTTATATGGTGTTTATGATCCCAAGTAACCAAGTGTTAAGAGTTTATTTTAAAAATCTCATTGCTTTTCAAGATTGTTAATGATTGTGCTTCTTTGATTAAATATTATCAAACATATCTCAAGAATACCCATGATATTACATCATATATTTTTATTCAATACATATCCATTTATTATTACCATTTTTTCACTCTTTTGTACTTAATATATTTACGAAAATATGATCGTATTTCTCTTTTCGGTTGGAAATCTGTTTTATTTCAAAAACCGTGTTTTCAAAAATAATTTTAAAAAATGTGTTAAATTATCATTAAAGATAATTTTCAAGGAAAATTTATTTAAAAAAATATTTTTTTCAAAACTTACTTTATATTTTTTCAAAGTTGTTTTAAAATAAAATGGTTTTCAAAAGGCTTTATTTTTTTAAAATCATTTTTCAAAGAAGAATGGATATTTTCCTCAAGAAATGTTTTTAAATGTTATTTAAAAATAATTTACCATATAATATAACATGAAATGTTATTAATCATTCCTTTATGGGGAAATGAAACAATGTTTCCATTCATATTATTTCTTTTAATTGTTTACCTTTTATGGCATGATGTTTATGAAATCTATTTCTCTTTTATGGGTTATATTCTTATGAAACCCACTTATTTTAATGGGTTATGATTTGGTTAAATGATTATGAAACCTATCTATTTTATACATGTTAAGATATTATTAATTTTTTATGACACCCATTTCATTATTTATTATATGATTGTTTATGATTTTTTGGAACATGTATGCATGATTTCATTATGAGACGAGTGAGACCAATATATCTCTCTAATGCATTGGGTAATTATAAATGTTTTATAGGATCAAAGGGTACATAGGAGGAAATCCCAAGCCCAAAACAAGATGGTACATGGGATGACATCCGAAACCCGAAATAAGAGGTTACATGGGAGGAAATCCCAAGCCTGAAATAAGAGGGTACATGGGACGACATCCCATTCCAGAAATAAGAGGGTATATAGGATGGAATCCCAAACCCAAAGCAGGTACATGGGTGATTAAACCAATCCTAACATGTTTCAAAGGCCATGGTAGGATACCTTGAAATAGGGTTTTTATATTCTTATATGTCTTCCATAATTCACTGATATATTCCTATGTTATTATTTCTTGGATTTTGTTCTTTTTTTCCTTATGATTCATGTATTATGAACTACAGATATTTATTCCATGATACATGTTTATGATCTTCGATATACAGGGTATAATATTCTATTTTCTTGATCATGTTCTCATACCATTATGCTATTTAGTATGCTTACATGTATCCCTTGTTTAAATTTAATGTGAATCTAAGCTCATACCTTTTTATGTTTCCTTTCCCAATTTTTGAAGATATGTAATATGTTTGATGTGCCTAAGAAGGGTTCTAGTCAAGAAGAACCTAGTGGGAGATAATGTAGCTCATTTATGTACCGGTGTTTATGTTTCTTGGTTTCCAAACGAACTAGACTAATATGGATTTTGAGTGTCTATTTTTATAATGTTTTAAGTATTCTGAAAAAGTGATGTAATGTCTATTTATGTTTAAACTGTGTCGTTATACCAATAGTTCCCCTCTCTCCACTTATAAATAGGTACCTCTTATCCACTCTTAATCACAACTTTAAAGAATTATATATCATATAAACCATGAAATAATACCATCCAATATTCATTTACCATGTCCAATAGCTTGTTTTCATACAAAAAGATCATCCTTCTGAAGATTAAGGTGAAATACAAAATGAGTTTTCTAGTGAACAAGTATAAATCTTAACCGAGTATATTCAATTTTATTTTTTATTTTACCTACTCTAAATATATATTAGTCATCATAAAATTATAAATTCATTATCCTAAATATACTGAAAATTTATTTTTTGTATCCACTACTATTAATCCACAATTCTATAAAATGGGATGCGAATGTACTGCTTGAGCATATATGTGGACTACCACCTCTACATAGTGTTACCGTTCATTTTTCATTACCATATTTTATGGATGGTAATTATGATGGATTTAACATTTATATATAATATATATAATATAATAATGATTTTGTAAATTTCAATTATTATTTACCTTTATTTTGATCCATCCATTAAAAAATAAAAATAGAATTCATGCGTACGTATGGGCTACTATCTTCATGGACGATATACTTCATTTTTGTATCTTTATATTTTATAGATGACTCTAAATATATATATATATGATGAATATATATTATATTTATATATTAACTAAAATTCTATTTATTGTTAATCCATGATAATAGTATAAGTACCATAACTATAGAACCAAAACTTCAAATAAAATCGAAACAGTTAACACATGGAAACTATGATTTTAATAAAGAATTATTAAAATATAGGTGTTGAAATGTTATAAGTGGATAATATATGGTATTATAAGTATTTAAATGATTTTGGTATAGAATATTCATAAATTTTAAATTATTATACAGGATATTATATCACTTTCTCTATAAGTGGAACTTGAGATAAGGGATTTATGTTATAATCATAATGTTTATCAGGATTATTTATGATTAAGTTATCGATGATGAAATTTTATGATATAACACTCAAGAAACTTGTAAATTTTATTATACTATGGTAATTTATAAATATTTCATGTGTTCCTTTTATTTTACTCTATTTAAGCATTCAAGATGCTAAAAGAATATTTTTAGGGAAATCCGTATTTATTTCTCTCTTCGATTGAAAATCCTTTTTCCATGTACATGTTTCTAAAAAATGTTTTCAAGAATGTTTTTAATAATATAAAATTATTGATTAAATTTATTTTTTACTCATTTTAAATTTTTTATAAAAAATAAAATGAATCTTCTTATTTTTTCTAAATGACATACTTTTAACTTTCTATAAAAAATATGAAATGAGTCTTTGTTTTAATGTACACGACATGAATGGAATTTATCAGTGTCATAAAAACCCAAATATTTGAAGCTTCCTTTATAATTTTTCATTTTTATTTTCCAAGAAAATATTTTCCAAAATATTTAAAAAAAAATTATATCTTAAAGATGAGATTCCAAAATATAAAGGATATTTTGATCAAGAAATATTCTAAGTGATATTCAAAAGTAATTTGTAAACATGATAACATAATTTAATATTATATATTATTTACTGAGGATATGATCCAAGTATATCATCCCTATTATTTTATAAATGGTTTATCATTATGATGATGGAATTTTTATGAAGTCCATTTATTTTCTATGGGTTATTCTAGGATGAAATGATGAAATGTTTATAAAACATATTTTATTTCCATGGGTTATGTTATGATTATATGATGAATATTTTATGATATTATGGAACACATATATATGGATTTAATTATGTGATGAGTGGGCCCAGAATTATATAGATCATAAATGCATTGGGAAATGTTGGATATATCATGAGATAATAAGGAGTGGAATGAGGGGTAAACCGAGTTCAATAAGGGACTTCTTCCATTAGTATAAACTAGGGAGTAAAATAGGAATAAAGATATAATAGAATGGTGAGTGAACCCAATCCACTATGATAGTCTTTATAGTGATCCATGAGTAAGTAAATGATTTTATATGCTTATGTGTAATCCAAATACTTTTTCCCTATAATAATTTTATGCTCTCATAGCTTATATTATTTGATCCTTTTATGATTCATGTGTTATGAATTACTAATCATTATTCCATGTCTCAAGATTATGATCTATGATATGTTGAGTATGGTTTTAAAATGTTTTTATAATGTTCTCATAACCTTAGGATCATATTAATCTTAAATGATCATTTGCAACTCCCTTCTTTACCCTTAATTAGAATCTGAGCTCACCCTTTCTTATGTTTTCCTTATCTATGATATAAAGAAATATTTTAAGTTTGATATTACTAAGAATGGTACTAGTTTTGAATAAGTAAGTGGGTGATGATGTAGATCTCTTATAAATAATTCAGTTATTTATGAAAGTTTACAAAGATACTAAACTTATATGATTCTTTCATGGACCGTGATGTTATTTAATAAATATCGATATAATAAGAAGTATTATTTATATATGAAAAGTATGGGTCGATATAAGTTAAATATTAATTAGTTTGTTAAAAATAAATTAATATTATCCCAAATTCATTTCCAAGACTAATACTATAATATTTTAATTTAGTGCCTCTAGCACTATAATTCATCTTATTTATATTCTCAAGTATAAAAATCTAATAACTAACCACATTATTTTATTAGATCCATTTATAATTTAATGAATTATCCAAGTACACTATGACTCAGCTTAAGCTACAACATCAAAAGAGTACTGGTCATGCATAGAGTCAAAATGTGATGAAAAGTTGGAAATCAATCATAAAATATCTGAAAAACAGACCATTTCAATTATCAAAAAAGAATATATGTTGATGAGAAATCCCTACACCGAACTCATCTCGACCGCCCTGATTTAATTCTTACACCATTGTGCATAGTACAATATGTCCCACCATCACTAGCATCGATCATCACTACATCCCTAGACTCCCAACCTAGTAATAAACATATAGTCAACCATCAATATATCTTTATGACTCCACCCCATTTATAGTTACATATTCTAGCTATATCAGGTTATTAATAATCACATAAAGGTTCATATAAACCCACAAAAATTATTTAATCATCCTAGATCATACACACATTTTTAAATATATGTTTTCTATACATAGTAAAAGGAACTAAGGCCATAGAATTGAGGCTTCCAAGCCTCTCTCAATCAAGAATGGATTCATTTATCCCAACACACTTATTATTTTATGAACTAACATTTTAATTCCATGTTTAATTAACTATTCTATTATTCATAGGTTTTATATGCCAACCAACCTATAGAAAGTATCTAACAAAATATATAAATTAACTTGAATATGATTTAAACATTAATTCCATTTTTAATCAACTCCATGAATATCAGTCATTATTCTTATCATGACTATTTAATTTAAATTATAACATCATATGGAATTAAATTGGTTATACATCTCAATAAATTAAACCATGATGAATAAAAAAACATAGTCACGTAGATATCACGCTATCTAGTAAAAATAAAAAAAGTATCAGAAACATATCATAAACACAAGAAATCACTCAATACCGTACATTTTATTTTAAATCCAAAATAAAATATTAATTTTCTACACATGCGATAATTATATCATTTTAATTCATCAATAATTGAATTATATAATAATTATCATCATAAATAATAAATAGATACACTACAATATGATATACTATCATTATTCATTTAGATTTTATGCTCTGAATTAATATTAATATTTATACATATGATTATTCTTTTTCTCATTCTTAGATAATTACTAGGATAAAGAACTAACATTATCTATGTATTAATTGTGATAATAGATCTTTCATTTAATTCTCCATATTATAAGAGACTATTATCCTCTAATTTTAGGTTATAAAATGATATACACCAATTTTAATGTGATTTCCAAAATATTAAATATTATCTAAGAAGTATGTGATTATCTATTTTTCTATATCTTTGATAACATTTATTTTATTAAATAACAAAAATTATTTCTTATGATTATTATATCTATAAATTATTATCATTTACTCAATGCAAGTAATAATTTTTCCTCTATAGATCCTTTTATTTAATTTCATGGAATAATAATAATATTAATAGTATTCTATAACATCAATTTTCATCACTTTATTCTTACTCTATGATTTCTATATTATTTAACAATTGTTCTTCATTATATTATCATTTTATTATATTTTTAAGTTCAATCACACCCATTTAGACAATGGAGCTAAATCATGGTCTGATTACACTTGTATATAAAATAAATAAAAATTCAAAGATCCCCTACTTTTTGAAAACTTCACTGTTTCATGAACCAATAAATAATGAGATCTAAGGATGATAATCAGTATGTAATTCACAAAAATAATTGTAGGAATTTTAAAAATACTATCCAAACATGAAATTAAAGGTTTAGATTTCTTGGACTTCAAGAAATGTCAAGAAAAATGAAAGGGAAGATAACTTATCATTTTAAAAAAATCATATAGATTCCTTTCAAATATTTATAAGACACTCATAAAAACCTTAATATTTAATTATATATTGGTTATTTTAATAATTAAATTCCCTCTCATAACCATTTAAGACTCTTAATATTAATCAAATTAAATAATATATCCCTTTTCATCAAAACTGATTTTAAACACATGTTTTCATTTATTATTTTCATTAAAATGGTGAAAAATGAGTTGTAAAATTAAATATGGGTGAAAATATAGAAAATATATACAAAACATAACCCTTATGCAATTCATACACAACACATGTGTATAATACTTTTTACCCTTATGTCACTCTGACCGACTAACCCTTAATCAAGATAATGAAAAATTGGATTACCATTACACTACTTGGGACTTACTCATATGCAGAACCAATATGAATACCCTTACATGATCTAATAGAAATAAAACTGACTTTATATACCAAAGATCCTTCTCTTATACATCCAAGTAAAATTTTTCTTTCTCTTATGAAACTGTTAAAAAATACAATATACCCTTATGTAGCAAATGGAAAACATGCCTAACCATTTATATAATTAATGAAATAAGGAATATAACTTTAAAAATGTGAATAAAATATCATATATAAAGGTAAAACACACTATATTTATGTAGGAATGGGATCATGCCAAAGGGTATAATATTTTTTGAAAAAGTTTAAATTTTGATTAAAAGATTATAAATTATTAAAGAAAAGATTTTTTATTGATTCCAAAATTATAAATCTCTTCCAAATTTAATTGAATCACTTCAAAAACGTCAAAATTAATCCCAATATTTAAAAAATAAATTTTAAAATTTTAAAATTATTTCCATTATTTGAAAAACCATTTTAAAAAATTTCTTAAATTTAAGAAAGCCCTCCGAAACCACTATACACCCCATAATAGTAAAGGAAGACTCAAGAAAATTCCAAAACATAACATTAGATACATATCAAACAATTCATTGCCTTAATAATTAAAACAAAAACTAAATCAGATAGAAATTAAGATGAATAATTTAACCACTCCATGAGATACTTATCAAGGATATCACTACATCCTGAACTTCACCAACACATAAGGGGATCAATGCATATAGCTACATAACAATACAAATCAAACTCAAAACACTCTATTGGGGAAGATAATTCTCAAACAAGATCATGAACACCAATAAAACATTACATCAAGGACAAAAATCAATCTCGTATATCAATATGATCTCAAATAAATCATCCCAAATTCTTCAAGCATCGAATAATTTAGGATACTATTAACGCATTACTAATAATCATTCCAAATTAAATTTAAACAACAATAATAATAAATTCAATACATAAATCTATACAAAAAAACAATAAATTCTTATCAATAAATATTTTAACCTGAAAGAACATTATGTAATCACACGGTAGGAAATATCAAACAATTACTTCAAACTATTTAGAAAATGGTATATAAATTCATTAAGAAGAAATTATTATATCTCAAACTTCTATAAATTTAATTATGAATGCTATCAAATGAAATTTTTTACATTTTTTATCCACATGTATCATTCTTTTAATCGTACCACTTAATTTTACATGTCCCCCCTTCATGCTTTATAATTAACCAAAACATGTAATGATAAATCATGTATAAAATTTAGTTAATAATATTCTGAACTTATTATTATTAACATGTCATAAAAAATATAGATAAAAATTTCTGAATTTTAATTAATTAAAAACATAGATATTATACTTATAATAATTTTCTATGAAAACTATATCACTTAATCATTTTAGATTTTTAATTATAAATTTCATTTCAATACTTTCTATACATGAATGAAAACATATCATCTTGTCATACAAGTTAAGAAGTTCAATATTTTAACATTATTTTATAATTATTTCTTACTTGTATTGAATTCCAACAAGTTTTTTGTTTTATTTATTGGATTAACACTTTAATATCAATTAATATTACAATTTTTTAAAAACATTAAAGATTTTTTATAAGGAAATTTGACTAAGTATTTTTCATTTAGAATCCAAAATGTTGAAATTTTTTTAATCATTATTTATAATAATGTTTCACCAAAATGTATTCTTTTTCTTTTTCTATTTTAGTAAAAACACACCCAATTCATTTTTCAAAATACTTCTTTTAAAAAATGCATGTTTTAGGAAATAATTGTTGTCATTTATTTAAGAAATTAGGTTACTTAAAAAATTAGGTTTTCAAGTGAGTCTCACTAAATATTACTACACACATTATCTCATAACATGTTGATAATTCACAATGATAATATCCTCAAAATAAAATTTCTTTAAAACAACATTTTATTAATAATTAAACAAATAAAACTAGTCAGTAAATTATATAGTTTAATTTATCATTCATCTCAAAATTTAAAAAATACACCCACTACTATTATTAATAACTTTAATATGGTTCATGTTAAACTGGTTGATAATTTTGATAAAATTTAAGCATTCCGTGAATGATGTCCAACTTTCAATATTTAACATGATTTCTGTAATAACTCACATATCAAAGAAAATGTTGCATGCATTTGTCACAGTATTTTTATTCAACTAAAATAGATCTACCATACTCTTTATATGGTTAATATAAATATATATTGCTTTGAAACTATTGAATCAAAATTTACAGATAACATGCAACATAAAAAAATGAGGTTGAAATAATCCACTTTATTCAGCATAAAATCTTCTAAGATTTTAACAAATCTTTAGTTTCCATGAGAAATCCCAAGTTAATACCATAAAATATTTAACATTTCCATTTATCATTTATTATAGGTGAATTTTATTACTTCCAAGAGTTTAAGATATCACCACATTACATTACTCAAACAAAACAATCACTTACATCAATATAAATATATTTATCACAAGCATGCAAATTAAGGTAAGGTATCAACTACACCATGATATTTCCCACTTTGGGTAGCTCTGATTCACCCATGTAACTTTAAAATGCATTTAGAAAGTAATGTGTCATAATTGGTGAAGTTTACCATCTCTTTATATGATTGAATCCTAAATATAAGTTACATGTAAAAGATAAATATATCCAAAATATGAGCACATAAAGTCATAGAAACATCAAAATCGAAGTCACGTTCACAAATAATGGAATTAAAAAATATAATTCATGATATAGAGTAAAATAAACTAAGATTCGATAGAAAATAAATTAAAAATAAAACATTCAACATCCCATTTCCCCATACTAGGGCCCATATCAACGAGCCTAAGAGAAAAATATATTGATTAAAATAAATGAATTTATACAATAACTCTTTACCTCAGACCAAAACTCCATTATTATAAGCCTAATGATAGTGTTATAGAATGAATATAATAATGAAAGCCCCTTTCCTAAAATATATCTCTAGAGAATTTATTCTAAAGAGAGAGTTATGGAATAAAAGAATTAAGGTTAGAGAATACCATTCCCTGGATTATATCTCTATCTCAACACCAATCCAAAGGAATGAGATATAATTACCATCACTAAAATAAATTTTGGTCTATATTGGTTGTCCAAGGATGAATTGGCATAAAAAATTGTATCATTTATTTCAACAATTGGGTTTCAATTAGAGATATGGATAAAATTTCCAATCATTCATATGAAAGGATGGAAATAGATAATGAATGATGATAATTTGTGTAATTTAATTATAGGGGATAATAATAGAATGATTAAGGATCAAAAAAGTTTTAAAAGGTTCCGCAACATATCAATAGTATAACATAGAAATTCCAAAGTGCAAGAAAATAATCTCCTACTATCAAGCCACCTATGTGTTTGAAGAAATAAACTCAACTTGAAACTAATCTTGAAACCTTTCCCATAAAATAGTTGAATCATCACAATCCTAAAGGAAAAAAAATGCCATTTCTAAGATTCCCCAAATAGCATCATAACAGACAATGAGACTCAATACCCCCACTATGTATGAATCAATCTGGATGTTATATCTGCCTCCTGGAATTGTTTTCATCATCAAACTCCACTATGTAGCGATATACTGGCACAACATTCTGGTCATCTTAGGTCTGAACCTGATTGTAAATTAACATAGATTCATTGATACAAAAGAAAAAATATTAGGTACTCCTATAACATGACACAAAATATTTAAGGTTAAATAATTAATTCAATTTAACATAATTATCTTTTAATACTTAATTCAAACATAGGATCAAACAATAATGATACATGGTACTATCTTAAGTCTCTACCCAAAAGTAGTATAACTATTATTATTATGTTTAGTAAAATAGAAATTAATTTATTCTGATCACTATGGGACATAAAATCTCATTTCATAATTGTTCTCCCTTGTTTACAATACATGCTATGTTTAGATGACATTGTTTCCTAATAAACTCATGCAACCCTTCTCAAATCATAACTCCAACCAACATTCAATCTCTCAATAATCAGAATAGATACCACTCTGTATATACCCCATCTCTCTAAATGTACCTCTTCTAAACTTGAAATTAAGGAAATGAGATAATGACTATGGAATCTTTCCTTTATATTTCATAAGTTATCATTACATTGCACAAAACATATGATCATTTAAAGTTTAGTTTCTTTGAAATAAGGTACACAATATATGAAAACATAAAACATTATTCTATGAAAATTTAAGGTATTATTTAATGTTCATCCTAATTAATTTTATTTCATATCATAACCTAGGGACATACATCAAATGGAAGGGTGGGCATAAGACCCAGTAAGGGAAAGTAAGGGGAATAGTTTACTTGTGATCTCGAGGAATATCAATAAGAACTTGAGGAAATACATAAATATAAGATCAAGAGGAATATAGTAATAATAATAACATGAATTATAACTTGTAAATGTGGCTAAATAATTTAATTTAGTCATTTATAATTTTATCACCAAGGTTTTTCACCTAGGTGTCATAAAAATTACCAAGGTTATTCACCAATGTATCATAAAATATGTCATCTATAGAGATTAAATTATTTACCCAATGCATTGGAGAATTATCAAGGTGAAACATTGGTATTTATTAATTAATGTGATCCACATAGATCATAATAAAATAGTTCATAAATAAGACATGGAGAATAAAATAAATGGTTTTCATATATAAAATATGGTGTTTTAAGAAGAAGTGCTTAAAGACAAGATCTTTATGTCATTATTAACCAACAAAAAGGGTAGGTTTGTTTCATGTATGTTCATAACAAAATAAAATAGAAAATTTTGAAATCTAGGGGAATACTGCTAGAAAATAAACTGTTTTCAGAATTCACAAAAGAAAATAAAAAACTTTATTGAGAAAAAGAGAGAAATTTTGAGAAGAAAAATCAGCAGCATAACGAGTAAGAAACATGGTTTAAAAAAAAATAAAAAGTGATTTGAAAATGGTATACCATTAAAAAATTAATCTTAATATATTAAATGGATATAATAAAATGTAAATAAGAATAGATTATGGAAATTTTAAAGACATACCACATAAAAAAGGGAACTTGAAAGGAAAAGAGAACTTGAGATTTCCTTTACATTGAAGAGTGTTCATAAAACCAAAAAATCAAGACATTGGGGGATTTAGGAAAAATTGGTAGGAATTATTTGGATTTAATAATATATGTGATTCATGGATAATGAATTGGTAATTAAATGATACGAAGAAATGGGTGTGTATTTATCGAAAAATTGATGGAATTTTTTATTAATTTCCTTGGATACCTCAGTAGTGGTATTTGAAAAACCATAGGTTTGCCCATGGTATTGTCCAATTGAGACAAATAATATATTATTTTAATAAAAAATAGTCTAATAGAATTTAATATTACTTATTAGATCAATATTATGTCATTAAATATATAGAAAACTCAACTATATTTTCACTATTCACCAAAAAAAAAAATATTTTAGAAAATTCTAATAAATTCACACTAATATAATTTTGACATGATTATTTCAAAAAATATGTTTAATAATTATTTAAGTATGATAAAATTTACTTTTAAATGTAAAAAACAAAATTTACTGAAAATAATAGTGAACAGAAAATGCATAGTAAAATTTATGACACTTGAAAAAAATAAAATTATTTTTTCATTTAAATATAAATAAAACTACATTAATCATAATATTTTATTAAAATAAACATTTTTAATAAAATATTAGTCTATTAAAATAATTATAAATTTTCTGAAAAGTAAAATTTCTTTCATAAAAATCAATTTATCAAAGTCATCATATTTTAAAAAAAGCTATTCTCAAAATGGAATTGATTGAATAAAAATTTTATTTTTACGAAGGGATTACACATTAAGTAACTAAGGACTTGAAACATAACCCATTATAACACTCACATATAACCTAAGGGTGAGGTGTGTGATAGTGATAGACTCTTAGAGTGGCTCGGCTAACATTTCCAATGTGCTAATCTTCCCTAACTCGAACTTCCCCCATAGGTGATTTTGTTCACGATTAATGTGTTAAAGCTTAGCTTGAGCTTGGTCCAAAGTGAAGCCTAATGACACAACCTAATTCCCAAGCTCTGAAAAAAGGGCTTCATATGTCATTAATCTACTGGATTAGGTCACTGACTCTTCTTTCTACATTATTTTTTTCATATCTACTTATAAACAATAATTATCTCATTAAATTTATTATTGAGAGTACAGTTTCCAATGATCATATTAACCAACGATCATATTGAACAACAATCATAATTGACTAACGATCATATAATAGTCAAAACCATATCTTCAGAGTTCAAATTATACTCACTTAATTATTAATGAGATATTTTTTTGTGTAATATAATATAACACATATTTTAACAAAACAATTATCATTCAAAAAGTTCAGGTCATTACATTCTTCCCCCTTAAGATAATTTGTCCATAGAATTTCATCTTGTTCCCTCATATGAGAAAAGGTGTGGGAACATATACTCATTTTTTCCTCTATTTCCCATGTGGATTCTTCATATTTGTGGTTACTCTACAACAATTTAATGAGGTGTGTAGTCCTGTTGCGTAAAACCTTGTCTCTATGATCCAAAATCTCCATCGGCTACTTTTTATAAGAGAGGTCTTGTTTTAGTTGTACTGCCTCTAGATTCAATACATGTGAAGGGTCATTTATGTATTTCCTTAAGAGATATACAAGGAATACATCATGAAATTGAGCTATATTTGGAATAATTGAAATCTGATAGGCCACTTCTCCTATGAAAACAAGGACTCCATAGGGGCCAATGTACATGGGGATAAGAATACCTTTCTTTCAAAAATGCATGACTCTCTTAAAAGGTCAAATTAAAAGGAATAATGTGTTAGTAACATCAAACTCAAAGTAATTTAGAAGGTTTACATCATAACTCTTTTACTGAATATGACCATTCTTTAGGTGTTTTTGGATATCATGAACCTTTTATATCATCTCTTGCACAAGATCATGCCCAATAAGTATTCTCTCATCAACTTCATCCCAACAAGTAGAAATTCTACATCACTTCCCATATAGATCTTCATAGGGTGCCCTTTGAATACTTGAATGTAATTTTTTGTTATATGATTACTCAACTAATGGGAGATTTTGATCCCATCCAGCTTTAAATTCCATTGATCATGTTATCAACATGTCCTAGAGTGTTTGAAGAGTACTTTCATATTATCTATTAGTTTTTGGGTGATAGTATATACTAAAATTCAATTCAGTGTTTAGATAATGTTGAATACTTATCCAAAATATTAATGTGAACTTTGGATCATGATCTGAAATGATAGGAATTAGTACCACATAAAACCTTACCACTTCCTTCACATAAATCATGGAAAGTTGATCAAGAGAGAGATATTATCAAATAGAGATAAAATGGGAAGTCATGGTGAGACATTCCATTATTACCCATATCACATTGTTTACTTTATAAATTCTTAGGAGACTGGTGAAAAAGTGTATAGTGATGTTATCCCACTTCCATGCTGGTATGGGAAGTGGTTGTAATACCCATTTATGAATTTACTGCTCTGGCTTCACTTGTTGACACATCATGCACCTTATAGTGTAGTAATAAATATCCCTTTTCATGTTATCCTACTAATAATGATCATGAAGGTCCCTATAAATTTTCATGCTTCCAGGATGTATAGAGAATGTAGAGTTATGATCTGCATCCATCAACTCTTTATTTATTTCCAAAATAGATGGAACACATATCCTTGAAATAAATTTCAGTACACCTTCTTGATCAATATTGAACTCATGAAAAATCCCATTCTTCATAGACTCTATCATTTTCTATAACAAAGGATATTCTCTTTGATATTTCTTAATAAAATATAATAATTATTGTTGAGAAATCACTTGAGATAGTTTTGATGATTTCTCATCCCTTACAATTCCCATGTCTAGATTCACTAGTTTTTGATTAAAGGACCTCCTTTAATCCTCATCATTTCCAACACAACTAGGTCTTTCCTACTCAATGCATCATCGACATTTCTTTCTCTTCTGATGTTATAATGAATTCAACAATCATAGTATTTAAGAAGTTCCAACCATCTCATCTATCTCATGATCAATTATTTTTGTATGAAAATATACTTCAAACTTTGATGTTTTATTTATATATCACTTTTATCCTCATAAAGATAGTCCCTCCGTATCTTCAGATAAATAACAACCATAGCTAGCTCTAGTTCATACATAAAATAGTTTTCTAATGAGGAACCATTGACATGCATAAGAAATAACCTTTTCATCTTTCATGAGGACACACCTAAGCCCTTTTAGAGATGAATCACTAAAAATAATGAATGCTTCCCTGATTGAGGGTATAGTTAACATGGGGGTAGTAACCAATCACTTCTTTATCTCTTGGAAACACTCTTCACACTCCTTTTTCCAGATGAACTTGTCCCATTTTCAAGTTAAATTTGTTAGTGGATTATAAATTCATGAAATTTTTTCACAAACCACCTATAATATCCCACAAAACCAAGAATGAGAAGCAGGGCACACAGATCGAGGTTGCATCTATGGTGGGTTCAAAGAATAAGAAGGAAGTGAGTTATTGGGGCTTGCCTGTGAATAAGGTGATGAAAAAGGATGTTACTGAATGGAAGTGGAACTATTTTAAGTCAAGGGAGACGTACAAGGTGGATCTGTCGATTGATCTGAAGAAGCACCATGCATCGATCACCTTCCTCATCTAGGTGGCCTATTGGACCATAAAGCTCCTATAAATCCCCCAGATATCTTCTTCTAGTTTTTGGGTTGGTAGAGGAAGTACATATGTCATGTGATGATGTTGGAGACAGTTGTGGTGGTACCAGGGATGGTCAGTGGGATGCTGCTACACTGCAAGTCGCTACAGCGGTTCGAGCATAGCGAGGGGTGGATCAAGGCGCTGCTGGATAAGGCATAGAATGAGAGGATGCACCTGATGACGTTCATGGATGTGAAGAACCCACAGTGGTATGAGTGGGTTCTATTTTTCATGGTGCAGGGGACGTTCTTCAATTCCTACTTCTTAGCATACCTAGCCTCCCCCAAGCTCGCTCACCGCATTATGGGGTACCTAGAGGAGGAGGCCATCCAATCGTACATGGAGTTCTTGAAGGAGCTGGACTGTGGCACCATCCAAAACGTTCTCACTCCTACCATTTCTGTCGACTACTGGAAGATCCCCCCTAAAGACACCCTCTGTGACATCATCACCATCGTCTGCACTGATGAGGCTCACCAACGCAATGTCAACCACTTCGCATCGGACATACACTACTAGGGGAAGGAGCCGAGGGAGTATCCGACGCCGGTGGGATACCAATGAAGTCTGTTATCTCCCAAAATGAGATCCCCAACTCAAATATGGAAGATAAAACAAATATATGTTGTGGCTGAAGAAGAAGCGGTGGGGTTGAGGGTGGTGTTCGGTGAGTTGATTCCTTTGGTTTTTTACCCATTTTGTATGAAAATGGAGTCTTAATATTTCTGGTGTCAATAAAAACTACCACAGAGTTATCACGGTAGGACTTAAATACTCTATTCATAAAATCCATAAAAATAAAAGGAGCATTATTCAAGACTAAGGGAATAATAGAAAACTCATAATTCTCATATCCTGATCAGAAGGTGGCCTTTGTAATATCTTTTTTCTTCACACTAAATTGATGATAACTAGTTTGAAATTCAATCTAGGAGAAGAATTAATCCCCAAAACACAGGTCAAATAAATCATCAAACATTGGAAGATGGTACTTATTCTTAATTGTGATCCCATTAAGTTCTCGATAATCAATGCATATCTACATTGATCCATCCTTATTCTTTATAAAGAGAATAGGTGCTCCCCAAGGAGACACACTTGGTTGGATAAACCCCTTTTCCAAAAGATCTTAGAGTTGTTTCTTTAATTCCTCCAGCTCCACATTTTCAATTATATATTGAAAATTTGATATTGGATTGGATCTAGGCATGAGATAAATAGAGAAATCTACCTCTATTTTTTATGGGAGTTCTAGGTAACTCATCAGGAAATACATTAATGTATTCTGGAAAAATGGGGAAATTCTATATTAATATACTTTCATTTCCTTCTTCATCTTCACTGATCATTTCCATTAATAAATATATGGGATGTGCTTCTAGACAAATCTAGGGTTGATATATCTCTCCCTTGAAAAAAACTATAGGTTGTACATTCAATACTATTGATATTTCATTTCTTCTGCATTTTATCTTGGCATTATACATTTATATCTAGTCCATTATTAGTATAATGTTAAATTACAACATGGGAATTACTACTATATTTGTGATGATATTATGCTCACCAAAGTGAATAATAGAGTTTCTATACACTATTGATGCTTGGATAATCCCTCCAAGAGTATTGACTAATAAATCTACTTCAAGCTATTTTGGGATTGATTCTATATTCTTTAAAAACTGGTGGAAATAAAGGAATGTGTAGAAGTATAATCAAACAAAGTACTTGCTATCTTTGAGAGAACAATTATAGTACCTAACACCACATGATTTGGAGCTTCAAATTCAGCTGTCAGGAAATAAAAAGAAAGAACTTACTCACTTGGCCTATGTTGAGGTTTATGCTGATTACCCTCTATTAACTTCGGATTTGGATAGTGATTTGAAAAGTACCCAAGATGTCCACACATGAAGAATTAGACTTCAGGTAAGGCCTCTACCGTATTCTCTTTGTCTTTTGTGTTGATAATTCAAGACTTCACCTCACTATGAAAGTTCTGAGTGATATGGCCATATCTTCTACACTTGTAATATTTCTCACTCTCGAGAAAGCATTCCCTCGAATGCTTCTTCCCAAATTTATTCCATTTGGAAAGTTTCACAATATTTCCTCCTCTTCCTTGATCAAAGATCCTCCCCAAATTTAGCTTCAAATATCTATTCTTTTCATTTGATCTATGGGACCACTGTGTCTCTCTGAACTATGGTTCAACTTTTATAGCACTCCTCACAATATCCTCATAGTTTTCATAGTCTTAGCTGGCTAGATTCTTCTATAGATATTTTCTTAGTCCACCGAAGAATCTATCAACCTTACTATTAGGATCCATGAAAAAGATAGAGGTTTAATGGTAAATTATAGTGAAATTCATCTCATAGCTTCTCAAAATTTCATTTTCCTTCTACATCAACTCTAGAAATTCCTTCTCTATTTTTGATCTCATTGAATGGGGGAAATATTTTTTAAAATAAATTCCCATGAACTCTTCCCACTCAATGGCCTCAATCTTCACTCTTATCATTTTGTTTTTAACCAATTTTAACCACTGATCATCATCTCCCTCTAAGTTTTATATAGCCATGGTGACTTTCTCTTATTCTGATCTTTGGAGTACATCAAATATCTTTTCTATGGATCTTATCCATTGTTCAGCAATCAATGGGTTGGTAGATCCATTGAAAGAAGGTGGTCATTAATGCATAAAAGACTTAATGAAAAGTTGTTCCCTTTTAGGTGAATCTAGTCTCTAAAATTGATTCAAGTTATTTATCATAACTTGAGTCAGTTAATTAATCATTCTCATGAATTTCTCCATCACTTCTTTCATCAGAAGGCCAATAGTGCCTGGTCTATTGTGCTCACTATTTCCGTGGTTTCCCCTATTTACCGTCATTTTCTAAAAAAATAAAACCTTATTAAGAAACAATTTTTATTTAATAATATTATAATTATAAAGGAATTTCATGTCTTAATACGTCATGCTTAAATATTTTATTCTTTAATAACAATTAATTTTTCTATAAATCCTTCATAATGGTTCATAAAAAACTTGTGATTAACCAAATACATCCCTAGGTAGTGTGAGACCAGGAGTGCAACAAGGCCCATTTTCAAGTTCCATGTTACATATAATTGGGCCTAATGCACCTTGTAAGAGTTTTAACCCCTAGGTATATCTTTTCTAGAGCTACATCCACTTTTTTCTATCTAGATAGGGATTTATGTGTTTGGAAACCACATGATTAATAATTTAATAAATTACTAGGATGTTTTCTTATATTTAAACTTTTCTATAAGTTTATTTATAAAATTTTTAAACCATACCTTCTTTAAATAAATAAACCATCCTTTGATACTCCCGCCTTTTTATTGCATAACCTTTCATTACATTGTACAAAACAGAGCATCTTTTAAAGATTAGTTTCTTAGAAATAAGGTATATAATACATGAAAACATAAAAAAATCTTATAATAAAATTTAAAGGCTTATTAAAGGGTCATATTAAGTACTTTTATTTCATCTCATAACCTAGGGACATACGTCAAAGGAAAGGGTGAGCATAAGGCCCAGTAAGGAAAAGTAAGGGAAACCATTTATTTGAGATCTTGAGGAATATCAATTAGAACTTGAGGAAATAAATAAAGGCATGAGAAAGATTCATATAATAATAATAATAAGAATATTAATAATAACATGTAAATGTGACTACAAAATTTAATTGAGTCATTCATAAGCATATCACTAAGGTTTTTCACCGAGGTGTCATATAAATTACGAAGGTTATTCACCAAGGTATCCTAAAACATTTCATCTATAGAGATTAAATTATTTACTCAATGCATTGAAGTGATATCAAGGTGAACCATTCATATATATTAATTAATTTGATTCACATATATCATAATAAATAATTTTATAAATAACTCATATTGAATAAAAGAAATGGGTTTCATATATAGTGTTTTGAAAATAAGTGCTTAAATACAAGATTCTTATGTTGTTATTAACCATGAAAAAGGAAGGTGGGTTTCTTGTATGTTAATAAAAAAATAAAAAATATAATTTTAAATATATTTGAATACCCATATAAAATAAATAGGTTTGGGTATTCACAAAATAAAATGAGAAAATTTCTTAAAAAAAGAGAATTTTGAGATGAAAATTCAGCAGCATAACAGGTAATAAATATAGTTCTAGAAAACATTAAAAAGAGAGGGGAAAAGTGTATCCCATTAATAAAATAATATAAATACAATAAAATTATAGAATAAAATTTATATAATAATAATGTATGAAAATTTTAAATACATACCACATAAAAAGGGAACTTGAAAGGAAAAGTGAAGTTGAGATTTCCCTTACCTTGAAGAGTGTTCCTGAAACATGATGATCGAGACCTTGGGGGATTGAGGACTCATTGGTAGGACTCCTTGGGAGATAATAATATAATATCTTAATGGAGAATTAATTTTTAATGAAATTAAATTAATAAATTGGTGGTTATTTATAGCAAGATGGAGGGAGTTTTTTATTTATTTCCTTGGACACCTCTGTAGTGGTATTTGCAAAACCATGAGACTTCTCAGGGTATTTTCCCATTTTATTGGAGACTTGGGACACATAATATGTTATTTTAATCCAAAATATTCAACCATAATTTTATATTTCTTATTACATCATTATGATTTCATTAAACATGCTAAAAAACTCAAACTATATGTTTACTATTCATCGAAAAACAAAATATTTTAGAAAATTATCATAAATTATCCATAACCTAATTTCAAAATTATTAATTAAAAAAATCTGTTTATTTTATCATAATAATTCTATAATAATGATAAACTTAACATTAAATATAAAAAAACTGTATTTATTAAAAATAATAGCAGATAAAAAATATATAGTAAAATTTCTAACACTTGAAGAAAAAAAAATTATTTTTACATTTGAATTTAAATAATATTGTTTCAGTCATAATATTTCATTAAAATAAACATTATTAATAATAACTTAGTTTATTATAATAATTATATCTTTTCTGAAAAGTACAATTTCTATATGAAAAATCAATTTTTCAAATTCATCATATTTTTAAGAAAAACTATTACCAAATGACATTAATGAAATAAAATTTTTATTTATAAAAAATTATTACACATTAAGTAACTAATAATTCAAAAAATAACTCTTTATAACACCCTCATATGACCTATGGGTGATTTGTGCGATGGTGATAGACTCATGGGGTGGCTCAGTTAATATCGACTGAGTGGTAATCTCTACTAACTTAAACTTCTCCCATATGATATTTCATTCAATATCAACTTGTTAAAACTTGTAATTTTCTTTGTCTAAATCTAATCCTAGTGATGCTACCTCATTCCCAAGCTCTAAAAAAATGTCTTCGTATAGCTCAACTCTACTAGAAGAGGCGATCAACTCTTCTTTCTGTATTAATTTCCCCTTTTTAAATTCTACTTATAAAAAACAATTACCATTTTAAAATTATTATTAATAGTATAGTTTTCAATGTTCATTTTGATAAATAGTCATAATTGACCAACGAACATAATTGAACAACAATTATATTGTTCAATAGTCATAATTGACCAATGTTCATATAATGGTTGAAACCCGATGGTCACAGTTCAAATTATATTCACTTCATTATTAATAAAATATATTTTTTTGTAATATAATATAACACACATTTTATAGAAACAATTATCATTCAAAAAATTTGGTTTATTACAACTACCCCCAAATCCCACCTCAAACATGCTATAGGTTGGAGACTAACACTGAGTGTATATAAATTAAACATATGAGATGCATTACCCTCAATATAAATTGAAGGATAAGAGATAAGTTGAATATTTCATACAAATATATATCATAAATAAATAAGAGAGACCAATACATGAATTTAATTTTATAAAAAAACAACTAAAAATACTAAGAAAATAATCCTCTGTAGTGACCATGAAGCTCCAAATGCTCCTAAGAAACTCCAAAAAATAGTAATGTACAACTTGATCACCAACTAGATCCTACTATCCTAAAAACTATTTATATATATCTTGGGTGGGAATAATAAGTATAATTAGTAGGATCCTTCATGAAACCTCGCATGAAAAATGTGAAAGAATCATATTAAATCCTAGTGAATTAAAATAAAACTAACTCATCGCCTAAATAAGATGCACTATTTTTTTAGGCTCTCCATGGCACACTCACCAAGTAATTCGTAGAAGTAAATATTTATATATAAAATTCTTATACATAAATGAAGGTTCCACACTTATACTTCCCTATTATTTTGACACTCTCATGCACCAATGTTAAAAATATTGTGTTCATCCGTTCTATTAGTCAATTCATCCCTGATGTGAGTCATGTCTTGGACCTACTTACCTCAGTCCCATGCCAGGCCCAAAATATCATATTGTCACCAGTCCACATATCTATCTCATATTTCCATCCTACACCTCTTGAAACCATATCTATAATAACTGGGTAATAGTTTAGAATCCATTATAGCATATGTAAATTCATTATAAATTAATTTATTATAACTCATGCATGAACATTCATGGTAATTTATAGTCACCCTAATCAGATAAAAGTGTGTGTTATTTTAAGGACCAATCTGAAAAGAAATGTGATTGCATTCATGTGTTGTCTTTTTCTATCAAAGAAGTTTAAGAAGAAAGGAAAAATCACATCACTTTTTATTTGTTAAAGTTTGGACTAGCCATCATATTCGAAGAATCAGACTCACAATCTTGAAAAGGTATATCATATTTAAGAGAAGCAGGATGGAAGAAAATTCTCACTGGATTCACAATAAATCTATAATGAAAAGGTTTATCATGTTGAGGAAGAATATTACTCGAGGTAAATAGTCATCAAATTTACTATGAATCCAGTATTAATGGTTAGATAATAATGAGAATAATCAGAGACTGTATGACTAAGATACAAATGTAAAAATAATTTTCTGATCTTAGAGTTATCATAAATCCTAAATATTTGGTGATCTTGTGATTTAAGATTGATTAAAGAAAGGAGAAGTAAAAGAGATGATGCCAATTGTATTCAGATTGATCATATTTGAATATAAAGAGAAAAGGGTGTTAAAGATTGTATTTAGTATGATTGTATTCATGTGAATCATATTTGGAATTAGAAGAGAATAAATATGTTGATGAATGAAAGGGAATTTAAAATACTTTCCAATGAAAATGAAGTTTGAAATTGAAGGAAGTTACTAAAGTTGAAGCTACCAAATCAGTCCATTGTATCCATCCTTCCATCGCATTCATCACAGGCATAATTGTATTCAAATACTGATGGTAAAAGAATTGAGTTAATGTTGATACAAATTGTAATGATAAAGATTGATCAACAATGTATTCAACCATTTAATATGGTTGAATTATTTTTTGAAAGAAGAGTTTATAATTTAAAGGCCGGGGAGATTTTTGACAAATTTGAGAAACCAAAGGTACAATTTTTCAGTCATACCAAAATAAAAAAGATATAAATATTCAAAAAATGAAACTGATGGGTATTTTATAATGAATAGAAATAAAATATTTGATTTTTTATCAAAGGTTTTCATCAATTGGGTCAAGAGTCATCATATTGGAAATTGGAAAGAAGAATCAGCGGGGAGTTTCTAAAGAAGATAAATCTTCATATTTATTCATATATATAATTGGTACAGAGAAACATATTGAAGAAATTGGACTTGAGAGTGTTAAGATTTTGAAGGATATTTCTGGAAGTTTTGTCAAGGGTAGAATCATATTCAACAATTAAAATGGGATATTGAAATTAGAATGGTGTTTGAAAAGAAAGTATAAATAAGAGAAAAAGTTTGAATAAGATTCGATAAGATTTGGAAACAGTGGAAGAAGTCATAAATGCACTTTAAATTCAAGGGAAATTGATATTTATTTATAATTTGGTTGAGTAGAAATGTTTTTGGAATTCCCACAAAAACCACTCATGGGTCACCTATACAAGGGGATAAGTACATCGTACTTTTCTGATGACTAAAAACGGGTGTACTATTCACAAGTAGAGATATAAGCGATGAATTTTAAGGGAGAGAAAGTATTTTTTTTATTGAGATAAGTTGGCGGAGTTTTTATGGATTGAATTAGAAGGAGAAGAGACAATATTTCAATATTATTCATCTGATCATCGTATTTAGGGATCATCATATTTAGTTGTCTATCGTATTTTTATTGACATAGTATTTGGTTGGTCACCATATTGGACTGAATAATCAAATAAATATTTCCATATTTGGATTTCTAGACTGAGGAAGAACGAGTTATAAATTGTCTCAATCTTATTCTCTCAAAGTTATACCCATTGTATTGGGAAATAAGATTGGAAAAATCAGAGTGGAAGAATCAGACTGGGTCGATCAGACATGGAAATCAGATTTAATTCTATATCAAAGTCCATGAATTGATTACCAACTTCTAGGCAAGAAATTGAATAATGGTTTTGAAAATAATACATTTTTGGAAATTGAAAAAATCATAGGTGACATGTGTTATTACACAAACATTATATTACCTTATTTTTTCTAAGAGGGAGCACACACACTATTCGATTGTTTATATAGTGATATATGAGTGAAAGGGCATATCCTACTCATTGTATTCAACTTGAAGGGATTATTTTCTAGTGGATTGTGTGTTATTGTATCATTTACAAACCATAACAAGGATGTATCTATTCTTATTGAATATTAAACCTTGTAAATTATTTTGTTCCGATGTATGTGTGTTTGAATTGTTTTCAGTAGGGATTGAAATATTTAATAGGAGGTGAAGGTTATTTCAAAAAAACAAAAAATAAAAAGTATCATTGATTCATCCCTTCCCCTCTTAGTGATACAATTATCATAACTGGACACTAATAATTGGTATCAGTGCCATAGGTCCCCTTTTCTTATTCTTTGATGAAGTTTTGAAGAGAAGTTGATGGAGAATTTGAATTGTGTGAATAGTAAAAGTATTCCAGTTTTCTATAGAATGAATTATCATATATTTAAATATAGAATGATTCCATATCTTATGTCTATTGGATATTATGTCCATAAATCTACAACAAATGGGTTTCCTCTTATTCAAGATAAAGTTACAATAACATCTGTTGATAAAAATAATCTGGAGAATGATGGAAGGGGCATGAATTCTTTGCTTTCATTACTTTCTAAATGTGAATTCCTAAGGGTCAAAAGGTGCTTCCACAACCAAAGTTATATGGGACAAATTTAAAAACATATGTGAAGGAAATAAAAAAGTGAAGAAGGTAATGTTACAAATCTGGATATTGAAAAATAAAGATTTGAAGATAGGTGAGTATGAATCTGTTGGGGACTTCTTTACCAAGGTAAATGATATTGTTAGCACTATCACATGTCTTAGTAAAAATTTATAAGACTCAACAATTATTGAAAATATCTTGATAATTCTTCTGGAAATTTTTGATGAAAAGGTTTCTTCATTAGAAGATAGAGATCCTAAAACATTATCTCTAGATGATTTTCATGGAACTATCATTACTTATTAAATGGTAAGGGATAAAGTTATAAAAATAAAGATAAACATTGATAGAGAAATTACTTTCAAGACAACTAAGAAAGAGACATTGATGAAGATTATTATTGAATTTGATGCTAGTGAATCTGATTCTGAAAATGAGGTATGTAAAAATCTTAATTATTTTTTATCCTTATTTTCTAAAAATGTGAAAAGATGTACTTGAAAATATAAAGGGAAACTTTCTTTAATATGTTTTTGAATGTGGATTCATTGGGAACTTTGTGGATAATTATCCTGAAAGAAATAAATAAGAGAATAGTGATGAAGAATAAATAAGTCCAAGGATATCATGGAAGAAACAAGGAGATAAAGAAAAATTATATTCCATAGGGAAATATAGAACATTATTCAAATTAAAAATAAAAAGTTTATTATCTAAAGATGAAAAAGAAGTAGGTAGTGATGATGAATATGAAATATTTTTTGAGTATGGTGTTGATAACACTTTTATTTTAATAGTGAATTATGAAGAATTTGGAATCAATATTTCTTAAGAAGAAGAAACTCAACACGAAATACATTTGAAATAAGATTTGAAATAATGTTTTAGAAAGATCATAAGACTTGAAAATAAAAACAAAAGGTTGTAAGAAGAATATCCCTCAAAAATAAATCAATAATGTTTTACTAATGAGAGGAAAAATTTGGTAAAATAAATTGATGATATGAAGAAACATATTTAGGAATAAAATAATCTTAATGTTCATATGGAGGTGAAGCTAAAAGAAAAAGAAGAAGAGTTAGAACTTTTCTAATAAAAACTCTCTATAGATGAAAAGAAAGGTACAAGTTTCAAAAACTCTATCACTAAAATTGGTGAAATTTATCATATTGAGAAACCAAAGATGGTACACCAAAAGTTACCTTCAAATATTGAGAAAGAGGATATGATTGTTTTTAAGAAAAATAAAGATGGGAAAGTTATATATGTATCCAAGACCAACAAATTTAGGAATTCAGAATTTTCAAAATTCTATGAATTGAAAAATACTTCAAAAATTTATGGATATGATCAAGTTTAAAAGAAAAGGAGGAACACAATTTATAATATAAACATTAGTGTCTTAGAAAATAAAGATAATAGGGTTGTTGAGAAATTTATTCACAATTCTAGTCTATATGTAAGTTTTAGAGACAAATACTTTATCTATGTATATTTCTTGTATTGTGGTGGATTTAGACATATGGAAAATATGTGTTGGTTCAACAAAAAATATTACTATTATCCTATAGGTTATATATGTAAAATATTAAAGGGGATTCAATCTCCTCAGAGAAAGAATTCAAAGAAGGTTGTTGTGATGAAACCTGAAAAGGTTGGAGTAAAGATTGAAAATTGGTTCCAACCATTGGAAGCTATTTGTTAAATATGTGATAAACCTAGAAACCTTGAAAAAGTATGTATTGTTTTTTACCAGCACAAATTTTTTTTTACCATTTCTCAGAAGCCAAAGGTGAATAATTAAAAGGTAGAAGAAAAACCTCTTATTGCTGAAACTGCATTGAAATCTAAAAAAGGTGAATGACCTTGGATTCCTGATATTGGGTGTTCTTATCATATGACAATATATTTTAAATTTTAATTTTTTTTGAAATAATTTAAAAAAGGAACATTGACATTTGGTAGTGATGAATCCTTAAAAATAAAAGGTGTGGGATCAGCTATCATTGGGAAGAAAATATGAAATCCAATAAAAAATTTTATATTGATGGGATGAAACACAATTTTCTAAGTATTTCATTATTTTTTGATGAGGTTAAGAAATTTATCTATAGAAAAGATTATTTTTTTTGTGAAAATTTAATAATATGGAAAATTTTTTATAAGAGACCAACGTACAAAAGGGAACTTGTTTTGGGTTGTGGAAATTAAAAACTCTTGTTACATGAGTATGGTGGAATAGAATAAATTGTGATATAAAAGGATGGGACACATATTTCAAATAAACATGATCAAGTTATAAAAATGATATATTTTCTAAGAAAACTTTTATTTTCCAAGAATAATTTATTGGTGTTGCTCTATTTATCAGAAAGGAAAGATTACAACCTGAGTGATTAAGAAAGATGAGATTTGTTCAAGACAACCCCTAGAGATTATTCATTCTGATATTTTTGGTCCAATGAGTAAAAAATAAAAAAATATAGATAATTAATTAATTACTTTCATTGATGATCTTACTTTCATTACTTGTGCTATGTATATGAAACATAAGTCAAATGATTTGGAAATGATTAAAAGTTTCAGAAGGAAAGCTAAGAAGGAATGTGAGTATTCAATAACAAAATTGAGAATAGACAATGGTGGTGAATACTGAAGTAAATAATTTGAAAGTTATATTGAGATGAATGTAATTTTTCATGAGTATATTTCCCCACACACTCCTAAAAAAATGGGTTTACTAAAAGGAATAATAGAATTTTTGTGGAAATGGGAAGAATTGTGTTACTTGAACATAGTCTTTCTCATTACCATTAGAGGTAAGACATGAGTACTACTATTAAATTCAAAATTGATGTTTCTATAGGACAAATCATATATGAATACATATGAATTGTTTTATAAAAAAACTCTAAGTTTTAAACATTTAAGAGTTTATGGGAGTCCATGTATTATAAATAAGAAAGGTGGAAAATTTAGAGAGTTTGAGAATAAAGGTGAAGATGGAATATTTCTTGGATATGATCTGGAAGGAAGATGATATAGATGCTCCAAAAAAGAAACCAGAAGATTTTTTTATTCAATTAATATGAAAGTTATTGAAAGGGATGAAGAATAAAAGCATACTCAAGCAGATAAGGTGGTTGAACAGGTTAAGGAAAAAAACTCTAATCAGGATATATACAATTTTAATCCCACTCATGAAGAGTAATTGGACTCAACTATTTATAGTGATGAGGAAGATAATCGAAAATCACATCCTAGGATGAGAAAACAAGTGTAATCTCGGATTATTATTAGTGATTAGCATCAGAAGGTTCACAAAAGAAGAACAATAAATCCTATTACACATACTTCTTTGTATTCAAAAGTAGAGCCGAATGATGTGAAAAAATATTTTGAGTAACCAAAATGGGATCAAGCTATGAATGAAGAGCTTGATCATATTGAAAAGAATGATAGATAAGAACTTGTACCCATTACAGATAAAAAAAACATTATTGACAGAAATTGAGTTTTTTATAACAAGTTTAATGAAGAAGGTGAAGTGATAAGAAACAAAGTAAGATTGGTGTGAAATGGGTATTCAAAAATTGAAGGTATTTATTTTGATGAAACCTTTACTCTGGTGGGTATACTTGAAACAATAAAAAAAATTCTTTCTATTGCTTCACAATGAGGTTACAATATCTTTTAAATGGATGTCAAATCCTCATTCTTAAATGGTGATCTTGATGAAGAGTTTTATATAGAAAAACCTTGTGGATTTGTTATTTTATGAAAGCAATGAATGAAGATTTAAGAAATATTTATATGGGATAAAACAAGTTCTGAGAGAATGTTAGTCTAAATTAGATACTTTCTTAAAGAAAATGAGTTTCAAGAAAGAAAGAGTTAATAAAAAAATATTTCTATCAGAAAAAGTCAAGAGTATTACTTCATTTTAATTGTTTATATTGATGAAATTATCTTTGTTGGTAATAATGAAAGAATTTGTAAATTATTTACCTAAGATATGAAAAAGTTATTTTAAATTTCCATGCTGAGGGAAATGAAATACTTTCTTGGGTTAATTTTTTTTCAAAGTGATAAAAACATTTTTATTTCTTAAGAAAAGTTTTCTAATAAATTTCTCAAGATGTTCAGCATGGAAAACTCAAAACTTGTCTCTACACTAATTTCAATGGGAAAATATTTGAAAAAATATGGAGAAGGAATGGGATTTGATCATAAAGAATTTAGAAAGATGATTGGAATTTGGTTGTTTTTGTATTCCTCCAAACCTGAAATTTTTTATGTTGTTACTTTATATGCCAAATTTTAGAGTCTTCCAAAATAATCACATTTAATTGATGGAAAAAGTATTCTTAGATACATAAAAGTCATAACTGATTTCAAAATCATATATGAAAAATAAAAAAATATTGATTTGTTTGGGTATTCAGATGCTGATTGGGAAAGAAATGTTGATGATAGAATATCCACATATGTTGAACTATTCTATCTGGGAAATACTTTTGTTAGTTGGAATTCAAAGAAACAGAATTCATTAACTCTCAAAACATCTAAATCTGATTATTTTTCTTCCACTCAAGACACTACTCAACTTATCTAGATGAAAACTCAATTAGAATACTTACTTGTTGAATTTATGTTACCCTTTATAATGGGATGTGATAATCAAAGTAAAACCAATCCACCACGAATCAAATTAAACATCATCAATCAAGAAAAATTGATATCAAATATTATTTTATCAAATAGCATGTGGAGAATAATGAATTGAAATTTGGAGTATGTTCCAACAATGGAAACAATTGTTTATATTTTCACAAAACCATTACCAAAGGAACCAAATATAAATTGAGGTTGACTATGGGGATCCAACCTATTTCTTAGGAAGGTTGAGGTATGTATTTCTGTCCTCTCTCTTATTTTACCATTGGATAGTGTTTTCAAGGAGGAGAATTGTATTTTTTTTCATAAATCCATCATTTTGTGTGCTTGTAAAAATTGGGAGTTGTGGTTAAGCTGTGAATTCATAATTTTAAGTGTGTGAAATATTCTAAATATTTGTTAGAGTGGTTTTATGGAATGAAAATTTTTGTATTCCAAGAAAGATGAAAAAATAAATAAAATAAAGTATAAAAGCTAGGGATGTTTTTATAAAAACTTCTTTTGGATATCATGGTTTTATTTTCAATAATTCTTGTTTCCTATAATGAATTAGATCATGTATTCTTAGAATTGTTTACAAGTAATCCATTTCTTAAGGATACAAAGTTCAGTGATTTATGAAACTTGGTTGACAACAAAATCCAAAGGTGAATATTATTAGAACCAAGCTGATGATAAAGTTGATTGTACTCAAGTCATGTCTATTTTTGTTAAATAAGTTTAAGAAGAAAGGAAAAATCACATAAATTTTTATTTTGTGAAGTTAAGAATGACTATCATGTTTAGAGAATTGGACTCACAAGCTTGAAAAGGTCTACCATATTCAGGATAACCTGGTTGGAATAAAAGTCTCATCAAATTCACACTAAATTCTGGATGAAAATGTTTATTGTATTGAGCAAGAATATTTCAGTAAGTAAATGTTCAATGGATTTAATCTAAACCCAGTATGAATGGTTTGATCGAAATGAGAAGAATCAAATTTTTTATGACTATGATACAAATATGTTGATGCTTTGATGATCTTGTATTTCTCATAAATCATGAGTATTTTGTAAACTTGTGATGAAAGCTTGATGAAATAAAGGAGGATAAAAAGAGATATTGTCAGTCTTATAGGATCTGAATTGAAAGAGAAAATGGTTCTAGATAATATATTTAGTCTAATAATATTCATGTGAATCATATTCATGATAAAAAGGAAATAAATCTATTGATGAAGGAAATTTAATTTATAATAATTTACAATGAAAATCAGATGATGCTAAAGTTGTTCTCAAATGTATTCAAAGTCATGAAGGATGTCATGATACAGGCACATGTTTGAAATTGAAGGTAGTTACTAAAGTTGAAGCTACTAAATCATTCCATCATATTTGTCATACCATCGCATTCATAAAAGGAATAATTGTATTCAAAGACCGATGGTAAAGGAATTGAGTTAAAGATGATGAAAATAATAATGATAGAGACTGTTCAACTATGTATTCAACCATTTATCATCACCATAATTCTTTATTTATTAAAAATAGAGACAATACAATATGGTGCACAATAAGAGAGAGTGGACTAGGGACCAGAAATAATGAAGACCGAGGGAATACCTTCTTATAAGGTCAACCCCCTCAAGTTTTAACTAGTTTAAGTTGTAGAAAAAAGAAGTACTCAAACCATGAACCACAAGTGATACCATATGATCATCCACCTTGTTAACCTCTTGCCTTTTGTGTCTCAACTGGATGTTATTGGATAGAATAGATATACAATTCTTTATGGTGTAGGATATTAACCAGGTGATATTATCAGTTTCATGCAGTGATTTAAAGAGAATCAACGAGTCAGTTTCCACTTCCACAATACCAATGCCCCCTTGACTACAAAGAATGAGTCTAGAGAAAAATGCAAGGGCCTATGACTGAAGGGAGGAACCGTAACCAAGGTAAACCATGAACACAAACACAAAGGTTCCCCTAGATTCGTATATCACCCCTCCTTCCCTCATGTCACCCATAATACAATATCCATAATTATTGAGTTTCAATCATGAGGGAGGTAGATGCCAACATACCCATTGTTTGTGAGAAATACTAGTAGTATGATTAACTTGGACATCAGTTTGTAGGAGTTGGAGGGAGGTAGCGTCCCTCCAAGTATCGATACACCTGATCAAATCAAGAAGCAAGCTTCAGGTATGAGCAGTAATAGATCTACCATTAGAACTGATCCCCTCAAATATAGATTTGTTCCTAGCCTTCCAGATACACAAAATACTTGCATGTAATATTGTTGACCAGGTCGTTCACTCCACACCCCTGTGACCCGAGCCATGAAACCAGTGAATAAAGAAGGCATCAATTAGAGGATGAGAGTTGATGGAGATAAACCTACCAAAGGACCAAACCCCCTGATCCCATTCTCCCTCTAAGAAGAGGCGATAATTGCTCTCCTCTTTGTGTTCTTTTAAACATTAGTAATAGGAATCCATGGAGATACCGTATTTATTAATGTTCTCGTCAGTGGAAACTGCATCATTCTAGAGCCTCCAAGTGGGGAAGCTGTACTTTGTTTGAATTATCTTGATCAAAAAGAGTTCATTCCATTGACCATTCTTAGGTTGGGGCACCAGGGCCCAACGACAATCCTTATAAGAGAAGGTGACCGAGTATGTGGAGGTGAAAACACACCCATCATATTTCTCATTAATGCCAATCAGATGAAATTTTTCTTGCTAATCCTTGTTAAGAATTTCCTTGATAAATCCCAAGAATCTGCTAGCCTCCTCATATGTGATGTTGTAAGCTGGACACCCTGGGAATCTGAGAATGCTTCCCACCTAGTTGACATGCCAGAATGAGACTTTCCCTTCCCCAATAATCCACCGAACATGGGGTTTGATAGTGGATAGTTGGGGGATCAACATAGACATTAAAGGTGACATGTTTCCTTCATCCCACAAAGCACCATCCACTGATGTGTTTCCCATGGTCTTACCCCATACAGTCTGACATTCGTGAAGTTCCCAAGATAGTTTTGAATGAATTCAAAGGAGAGTATCATCAATACTATGAACACTGATCCCACCTTCTTGAATGGGCCTCACCATATTCCCCCAGGATACCTAGGTTCGTTTACCCTTAGAGTGGGCATCCCAGATGAAGTAGGAAAAGGTATTTTCAATCTTTGAGATCACTCCCATTGTAAATTTAGCAAATGAGAGCACATGGATAGGGGTGTCAAGAAAGAATCTATTCACAAGAGCAATACTACCCCTAAATGAAAGGTACCTATTTTCCAGTTTAGGAATCTATCCATGATTCAACTAAAAATGTGATGAAAATCATGAATTCAGAGGAGATATGAGGAAATAGGATCAAAAAAATAATTCATTGAACAACTTCCACTTCGGGTGTCAAGAAGGTTACAAATAAAAAAAGCCCAGTTGGGGGAACATTTAGGTTGGGGCACATTTACTTGATATAAAGAAGTTTATTTTTCTTTTTTTGATGACATTCCTTCTCTAATGACAATATTCCTCCAGAAAATTAATAAGGCCACTGATAGATCACTTGGTAGAATTCGTGAAAATAAGGGTATCATCGGCGAACATGAGATGGGAGATGGACAAGAAATTCCAAATTTTTCTATAAGGAAGGACTATGACATTGTCCATGCTTTGATTTTTTACCAAACGTCTTCATCAATTGGGTCAAGTGTCATTGTATTGGAAATTTTGAAGAAGAATCAAAATGGAGTTTGCGAAGAAGATAAAATATTCCTATTTTTTCATAAATATAATTAGTACAAATAAACGTATAAAATAAATCATACTTGAGTGTGTTAAGAGTTTAAAGGATGTTTATAGAATTTTTTTCAAGGGGAGAATCATATTCCATAATTAGAAAGGGAGATTAGAATCAGACTGGTGTTTGAAGAGAAAGTATAAAGAAGAGAAAAAGTTTGAAGAAGATTTGAGAAATTTTAAGAAGAGTTTATGAATTCATAAATGCACCCAAAATTCAATGGAAATCGAGATTTTGGGGAAATTTTGTTGACCAGGATAGTTTTTGGGATTAACTCCAAAACTACTCATGGGACACCTATAAAGGAGGAGCAGTACATTATAATTTTCTGACGACTAAAAATGGGTGTACTGTTTAAGGGTAGAGAGAGAAGCTCTAAAGTTTAAGGGAGAGAAATAAGTTTCTGTATTAAGCTAATTTGAATAAGTTTTGATGTATTTAATTAGAAGAAGAAGAGATAATATTGAAATGTTATTCAGCTGATCATCATATTCAAGGATCATCGTATTCAGTGGTCTATCATATTATACTTGACATCATATTCATTTAGTAACCATATCTGGATGAATAATCAGATTGGGATTTTCATATTAGGATTTTTGGATTAAGGAAGAAGGAGTTCTGAATTGTCTCGATCATATTCTATCAGATTTATGTCTATCATATTAGAAAATTGGATTGGAAGAATTTAAGTGGAAGAAACAGACAAGGCTAATAAAACTTGACAATCAGATTGAATTCTATATCAAATTCATTGAAGTTATAACCAGCTTCTGGATAATAAATTGAAGATTTTTTTTGAAAATAATACATTTTTGGAAATTAAAAATAAGGCTAGGAAACATGTGTTTTTACACAAATATTGTATTACCCTATTTGTGCTAAGAGGGAGCACACACACTATTGGATTATTTACATAGTGATACATGAGTGAAAGGGAATATCCTACTCATTTTATTCTATTTAAATAGATTTTTTATAGTGTATTGTATGGTATTGGATCATTTAAAAACCATAATAAGGATGTAACTATTCTTATTGAATAGTAAAACTTGTAAATTATTATGTTCCTGTGGATGTGTGTTTGAATTATTTTCAATAGGGATTGAAATCTTCAACATGAGGCAAAGGTTGTTTCAAGGAAATATAAAAGAAAAATTATCACTAATTCACCCTCTCCCCCTCTCAGTGATACAATTATCCTGACTGTGAACTTATAGTTATACCTCAAACTATTACATCCCATACATAAATGTATCGTAAAATTAGATCCATAAAATCATTAGTAGGAATGTATCCTATATTGTAATCCATTGTATCATGGGATATGCCTACACTAACTACAACCAAAGGGGTAGTGGGGGAGAGGGATAAGTCATCCATTTATTCCCTCATCATCCTAGATATTGGATAAAATAACCTGATTGAAACTACCTTTTTATGAGATATAATACTCAATAGTTCAAATATATAGAGAAGGAAAATGAATGAAATATGAGAAACACCGTTCCTAAAACCCTAAGGATTTCTCCCATGTGAAGTCAGTGCAGCCAAGCCTGCGCAATACAAACCACTATAGCACAAGTTCATCCTGTGTGACCAATAAAAATGGATGAAATGCATGAAAAACTTTAATGAGAAACATAATTCACCAAGGTTATCAATTTTTCCTATAAATAGGACCATTTGCATCTCTATTTGACACACTCAGAATACCTAGTGATGGCTCGAAACTCTTCTCACCTTAGTTTCTCACTCAAGTCCCCAAAACCATCGTATAGATTTCCAAGCTTAAAACTGAGAGGGAATTAACTTAAGTCAATGTACTATTGTTCCTAAATGGTTTAATAAAAAAGTAACTACATGAGAAACAATTTACCCCTTTATTTAAAATAGTAGGTTGAAGTATCCCCCTGGATGAAAACATGCACACCATCCTTTCAAGAGAACTTGAGGAGACCCTTACTTTTTTGAGTAAATTATCAACCAAGTGGTGTCACCTGAGCTACCCAACACTTGAGAAACTTCTCCCTTATCACCTAGGAATCACCTAGGTGAATACCCTCTTAGATCAACAAGGTATCACCTGGGAGAATTCTAACTCAGCATTCTCTGATATCACCTGGGTGAAGCCCAATTTAATTCTCCCATGTATCACCTGGTCGAAGCCCAACTTAGCTCACCTAGGTATAAAATACATGAATCCAAATCTATCTAACCCAATTATCACTTAGTATAATCACCCAATTATCCATAATTCCTCATCATATTAAAAATTATAGGGTATATTTTTACCTAGACAATCTATCGAAGGAGACTAGATCATGACCCTCTTTAAGGCCTTTAGATGTGTATGGTCAGAATATGGGACACACCATTGTGTCCTCAAAATAATTTATTATCATGGTAATTAAATTCTCACATTTATCTTACCTAATAATTTTTATCCTTAGATTATTTTCCATCATGAATTCTTGTGGTAATTAGGATCCCATATTCAATGGTGGTGGCGGGAAATTTCTCGATTCTGTAAATAACATCTATTTCCTAAAACATGAAGTAAATAATGAAGTATTCATGCATTAAAAAAATAATTAAACCCTAGGTATGGGGTTAAAAAAATGAAAGAATATAAGATTAGGTAAATCTTGTATTTCTTCCTGACTACCCCACCATATCACCTCCCTCGTCCACCAGCGGACGAAGATCAGGTATTCTCCAATAGAATCCTTCTTGGATTAATACCCTAGACTTTCTTATAGGACCTTATACTTATCCTATATTCTTTATCCTTACCCTCGTACAACAGAATATGGGGAAGAATGTTTTACATGGGCTTCCAATCCAGGTATAATCTGATTCCCAAACAATATTGCACAACATAGAGATCTTTCACTATCTATTATTTCTCTCATCGAGCATGACTCGCGTGGGATTAGATATTAATGATGATCTTGTCACCATCATGGTCAAATATCCCAAATGGGACTCCCCCATGGGTGTAAATTCCAACATTTCTGAACTTCTTGGTATTTGATTCATTTACTCATGGGATACATAGGAAGCATCCCAGAGGTTCAAACCCAACACCTTCAATCCACCATTCTCTTCACTAGGAAATATTCCCAGTAGGGACACACCTCCTTAAATTATACTTAATATATGCATGAAATTTGAGTTTGTTAGTTACACATGGAATAAACATCATGATTATACTTGGAATAACCATAAAAATATATTTCAATAATAACTTAGTAGAAAAATAATCAATTAAATCCATCCCATATTTGGAATAACCATCACAGTATATTCACATAATCTCTGAGAAAATACCTAATCAGTTAAATTCATCCATTTACCTAATGTATTTGAGAGATATAACGGGATCACCCACTCTTATATTATAATGTAACCACTCTCCCACATAAATAATTTCTAAGGACCATAACATAATAATAATATATGAAAGCCTTCACTTCTAAAAATATTCTTTACACCCATAAGAAAAAATTTGCGGATATTGATATATCTGTTTCCTTTAAAACCCATTTTCAAAACTAAAATTCTCATAAAAAATAGAAGGAGGGTTTTTATTTGAAGAAATCATAGAAATATATAATGGAATCAAAACATAAAATAATGTTTATGTTGGCTGTAAAATTTATTGTATTCGTATATATTAAAATAGAAAATCTCTTTCGTACTTTGTAAAGAAATTCAAAATATTCCCTATAACACCCTGAGTTTTTATGAATTTTATTAGATAAACTAAAATTATTTGATGGGTTACACTAAAATCTACACCAATTGAATATTTTTTATATGCAACACTAATTTTTTCTTGAGTTATATGCAATACCAAGTTTAGGTTGCGTTGCACACAACACTGATCTTAAATTGTGTTACCCGTAAAATTGAGCTTAGCTTGTGTTGCATGAAACACTAATATTAGCTTGTGGTACATGAAAAAGTTTGTATTTTTTTACACACAATACTGAGTTCCTTTGATATATTTCATTACATGTAAGACCGAGTCGTACCAGACTGCAATATACTATTAATATTTTTATTTAAGATGATAGTTTTCACCAAGCTGTAAGAATGGAGGGTATGAATAGAATTAACTAAATTATGAAAATATGGTTTATTAATGTTTAAAAAATGAATTATTTGGTAACCAGTTAATTATAAATTAAATTATGAACTATTTGAAAATAACGAAATTCCTTTTCTAAAACACAATTTTTCTATGCACAAACATGTTTTATCTTAATAAATTAAAAAACCACTTTTGATGAATAATTTTAATAAGATATTTATATATTATTCAATTAAATATTTAAAATTCATCTTATATGTTTTCTAGAAAATTTATAAGGATAAATCCAATTTTATGTATAAAAAGATATATTTTTCTAAAAAATAGTTTTATCACCTTTTAATGGCACACTTATATTAAATATAATTTTTGAGAATTTTATAAGTTATATTGGAAAAATTAAAATTAATTTTTAAAATCATAATGTAAAAATTTAATTATGGTGATTTTTTGAGATTTTTCTGAGAAGTTTCATTTTTGGATGAATAGTGAAAAAACCTTAATTTTAATCGAAAACTACCATATAATTTGAATTATTTATATAGTTAAATTATATTTTAAATTGGTTTTAAAGTATAATTAGATCAATTATACATATATTGATATAATATATTTCATTATAACAAATTTTACTTCGAAATTGGATATAAAAACATTTCATACTTTTTAACATTTCCACTTTAAAAACTAGTTTTTTCATCTCGTTTGCGGGATTAATTTTAAATTAATTTCTTCAAATTATGTGATTGTAATTTGTAAAAATATATTAAATATCTTTAATAATAATTATTTATAATTTATAATAATGATAACTTAATTTTTTAACTAAATTATTAATGAAAATAGTTAAAATTAATCACATCGATTAAGAAAAAAAACGAGTTTACCAATGGAGAAAACATTAAACTTAAGGATAAAATGACCTAGAAACTTATATAAAACCTATTGTATGTATATAAATTTACCATATACCTTATTTTATATAATATTTTCATTATTTTAGGTACATTAGGTAAGTTATACCTCCCAAGAGTGTTTACTTTTTGGTATTTACAAGTTTTCCACTCACCTCCCTTATAAAAGGCCACCACCTCCCCCCTCTCTTTACACCTCTCAACCCATTTGAATCATATAATAACTGTCCAAATATCTTTCCAAATTTACTAATTTCATCATATAATACTTTATTTGTGCATAAATACAACCAAGAAAATCCTTTGGTGCAAACCAAAAGGAGATGCCTGAAGAAGATGTGATGTTCATCAAAGATTTTTTTTGTTTTATTTATTACTAAAACATATTTAATTATTTTTATATCATGATTATACAATAACATAATTATATTAAATATATTTAGTTTTTTTTAATTTTACAACCTAAAATCATACACACTTTCATCAAATGGGATATGAAATCATTGTTCGTGTGAATGGCGGACTACCACCTCACGAATCGATGTTGTTCATTTTTTCATTACCACCAATTAAGGTTGATAATAATGATTTACATGGTTTATATAGATTATATATATTATTTTTATGATTTTTTATACTTTTTTAATTATTATATAACATATACTTCCATGATTTCCATTTTGTGAGTATACGATAACATCATTCATGTGTACAACAAACTACCACCTTGCAAAGAGATGAGGTTCGTTCATGCTTTACATGGAATGTATTAAGAATGAGTTTAATATAAATATGTGATATATATGATATAAAAATTATACAATAATGATAATATATATATATATCTTATTTACTTTTCTTTCTTTCAATACGACAAGAAAGTGGAAACAACATTCATGCCTACATACAGTCTGTCATCTCCATGAATGGTGTATTTAATTTCCTAGTTAGATATTTTATATATTATTATAAATACATATATAATAAATATATATGATATATATATCATGTTTTAAATTATTTAAATTATTAAATAATGATCAATTTAAAAGGATCAAAAATAAAAAGTCAAAACATATATGAAAAACAAAGTTGTTATTACTCAAAACGTAACTTTAACATGAAATTGTTAATAAAAAAGTAATTTAAAGTCATAATAAAATAATATATGGTATGATATATATTAATTTGTTTATTTTTTATATTTATAATAAAATTATATTTATTATATATGAGTTTTGAATGTGTACAAAGGAATACAAGACTTTAGGTAAGGGGATTTCTCGTCTTACTTTTATTTTTGTGAGATATATTCCATATTCACCACTTATTTTTATTTTGTGGTGTATATACTACCTATTAATGTTTTATATGATTCTTATACTTAAATTTATGGGGTTTTAAATATCCTTTTTAGGATCTCCCTTTCATAGTATTTATGGTTTCAACGTTACTAAATCGGTAAGGGAAATTTGTCTCAATTTGCCATCTTTGAGACACATGTTATGTTATAAACCTATATTCTTTTATGTGGTGTATATACTGCCCATTTGACATGTTATTTCATTAATATCCTTATTTTTATGATAATTTATGTTTTTCATGATGTTATTATTTCATGGGGATTATGATTCAGGGTTATCAAAGTGGTGATGATTACAATCACATCATTTATCAAAATTGTTTATGATTATGCTTAAAATGATAAAATCATATGATTTATCTCTCAAGAATTCACATGAATTTCCCCTAATTTGGTTATTCATGGTATATTAAATAAATATTACCCTTTTTCTACTCTTTGGTAATTAATATATTTAATAAATTGTTTTTAAGAAAATATGACCTTAATTCTCTCTTTGGCCAGAAATCAGTTTTATTCAAAAACCATGTTTTCTAAAAATGTTTTAAAAAATGTTTTTAAATGATATTTTAATCAAATTTTCAAGGAAAATTATTTTTAAAAAATTTATGTTTTAAAAATTGTTTAAACTGGTTTTCAAATATTCCTTTATAAGTTTTCAAGGTTATTTTTGAAGAAAAATGTTTTCAAAATGTTTTATGTTTTAAAAATAGTTTTTTAAAATGGAAAGAATATTTTCTTTAGGAAAATTTTTAAATGATTATTAAATCTTACTTCATAAGTTTACAAAGTGGATTTAAAAGAAAAGTATTTCAAAAAAAATTATGTCATAAAAAATGATTTTTAAAGAAAGGTTATTTTCCATAACAAATACTCCAAGTGATATTTCAAAGTCCTTATACATCTAAGATGACATCCTTTGATGTATTTTATGATTTATTGAGGGTATGATCCAAGGTAACATTAATATTATTTATCTGAATGGTTTATTTTTTTATGACATGATGTTAATTAATCCTATTTCTCTTCCATGGGTTATATGATTATGAAACCTCATTCATTTCTTGAGTTACGCTATGATGAAATGATTATGAAACTTTTCTCTTTTACACAGGTTAATATATGATAAAATATTTATAATGCCCATTTAATTTCATGGATTATGATGTGATCAATGTTTATGATCTTATGACACACATATGTATTATTTCATTTTGTGATGTGTGGGACCTATATCTCACTTAAATGCATTGCATAAAGATAAATGATCTATGAGCTCAGGGGGTACACGGGTGGTTAGAACAAGCCTATAAACGAGGTTATATAGGTGGTCTTCCCAAGACTGTAAAGGAGGGTACATGGATTATCAGACCAAGCATATAAACGAGGGTATATAGGTGGTCAGCCCAATCCCAAAGTAGGTATACGAGTGGTTATCCCAAGCCTAAGATGTTATGAATATCTTGGTGTATATCCTTGACATAAGATTTCCAACACTTATGTATATACCACAAATATTTGTCTTATGAAGATATTATTCCCTCATGGTCCATGCTCTTTGATTATCTTATGATTCATGTCTTATGAAATTCCAAAACTAATTCCATGACTCAATATTATAAATCATTGATATGCAAGGAATGGGTTTCAGGTGTTATGATCATGTTCTCATACCCTTATGTTCATTTTATTATTAAATATCTATGTTATTTTCCCTTAATGAGAATCTAATCTCACCCTTTTTATATTTAATTTCTCTAGGTTATGAATAAAGGTTTTAAGTGGGTGATAAAGGGGGGGGGGGATCTTTATAGGAGACACTAAAGATATTTCACCAAGTTAGAATATTACATTTCAATGTTTCCAAAGAAACTAAACTATTATGATAATTAGGCATGTGATTGTGTAATTTATTGAATATTAATCTAAAAAGATATAATATACATGTATGTTAATCCTAGGTTTCTATAGTTGGTATCAAAGGAAAGGTTCAGTTAACCTTTTTAAACTAGGATGAGAAAACTTTAGTGAGATCCATAAGGATATTTATAAGGATGTGTCTAGGGATGACTCTAAGGATAAGTATAAGGATGAGTCAAAGTATAAGAAAATAAACTAGATTTTTGGTAAAGGATAGAGTGGGTGGTTTCCTAAAAATAAATTCATGTCTAGATACTACAAGCTAATGTGGATTTGGAACAGATGTATATAGGGATAAAAACCACAAAAACACTATATTAACCTATAATTGATCAGAAACTAGTGCACAACAATGGGCATCACTATACACCTAGTTTGACACTTCTGGGGGATATTATTTGGAAATTCACAAAATATTTATGAACCATCGTGAAGGATTTAAATAGAATATGACTATTAATAACCTAGGATAAACCTAAGGTGTCATAAATTAAAGAAGAAGGTTTTATGATTTAGACATTATATAAGTTATTTTTTAGGATTTTGTGGTTCCCCATAATGATTAGTGTTACTCAAAATATGCTTTAGGTTTTAGTTGATGGCTAGAATTATAAGGAACTGTATTAAGGTCAGGGTGTGACATACAATGAAATGATTTTCTTACTGAGCAACCAAATGATATGGAAGCTGAAATGAAAACACTTTTTGATATTATCAAATAAATATCTCAAGTTATGAATCATGTTTAACTTCAAAATGATAAAAGGAGATAAAAAATTTGTGTTGATTCCTTCATGAATCAATTCCCATCTTATTTCAGTGGTTCCAATGATACACTAGTTTCTAAGAAATGGATCTGTACCACTAAATATATATTTTCCATTCTTCAGTGTTCAGAACATGAAAAATTCATTTTTGTTGTTTATCATTTGTAAGGTGAATAAAATAAGGGGTGGGATCTTATTAAGAATATTAGGTAATAAGAATAAATATAATATATGGAATGGAAATATTTTAAGGGGATATATTTCAGCAAGTACTTACCTTATATTCTACAAACAAAGATAGAGAAGTAATTCCTTGATATTAAGAAAAAGGATGAGGAATATATTAGTTCCTATAAAGCTAATTTTACAATACTTTAAAGGTAAAATTCTAATTTAATCATCATACCTAATAGAAAAACTTATTGACTCTTTGGTGGCCTAAAACCAATTCTTTTAAAGTCCTTGGATATAAGAGACTTCAATATCTATAAAGAAGTTATTCGATGTGCACAGAAGGTAGAAATGAAATTTGGATATTCACACTATTCCTATGGTTTTAAAAAGAAAATGAAGATTGAGTCTCATGAAAACTTAAATGGTGGAAATAAATTCTAGTCATATGTATAATAGAGATATGGGAAGAGGTACTCAGATGAATGCTTGAAAGGGACAAGAGGGTGTTAACAGTGTGGAAAGAAAGTTTATCGAGTGAATGAATTCTGAAGTGATCAGAAAAATTTATCTAATGATGTGAATAATGAGAAATCCCCATAGAATGCACCTCCCATACTTCAGTGTTTCAATTGCATGGAGTTTTGGAATTATACTAATAAATACCACAATTCAAGGGATAATGTGGATGATAAGCCACAAAACATCCTAAGATAAAGGAAAAATGGAAATATTATGTTATCATAATAGATAAATTAAACCATGATAATTAGTGAATATTTACCCTCCTCCCCTTATTTGGAAATTTCATGTTTGATTTTTTATGAATGGGCCTTATGAAAATTTTATTTTCATACTTTAGTTAAATTTCATGTGATTATCTACTCAGATTTTAGAATAATGAAATCACATATTCTATCAGAACAAGGATGAACCCAAGCTTCTAGTGAAAATTATTATGTAATATAAGATCTAATATAAATAATTAAGAAGAATGTGTATTTTAAATAAGGATTTATGATAATTTTGGTTATTACCATGTTTCAAGAGAATACATGATAAAGGTATTAATGTGTTTGGTATGTGACAACCAAGAGTTACTTTATGATATATGGGTGATCAATGTTAAGCTAATTTTGAGAAATTTAGTTTTATTATTTCTAAAGTTGTGTATTTTCTTCATTTCAAAAGGTCAAAGGGACAACCATTTATGAAAAGGTTTTTATTGAGATTTGAATGAGTTTTTAGAGATTAATGTTTCACAATATGAAGATTTATGCATATTGGATAACTTGTGCTAACAATTTTATTGTGATGATAACTAAAGATATACAGAATGAATTATAATTTTATTTGTTGACCTTATGATACATTAGTGCTTAAAACACAACAAATTCACCTTTACCTATTAGAGCAAGAGATTAAGTGAAAATTGATCAAGGCACAACCGATGGATGAGATTGTGTTTATGAAATGGAATGAAATCAAGTAAGTCTATCTTCTTGTAAAAATTATTCAACTATAGGAAAAGGGTCTTGAAATAAAATTTTGACTTGTTATAATTGTTTTTTATGATATCAATGACCTTTTTCAAGCATCTTTGGTTTATGGATTTTTGATTGTTAACATTCTCCTGACCATGTTTTCTATCACTCTCTATCTGTATTTGGGTGTTATTTTTCTCTTCCATGTCCATGTTTTCACTTCACACTTATATTCTCCTATGTGGTAACCTAGTTATGTGTCACTTTGGGTAACCATTATATTTAAAAATTTCCATTTATAAAGGCAGTTTTAGTTTTAATATTTATGATGTGGATTTCTATAAAAGTAACTTTCAAGTATTAAACCTTTAATGACCCAGACGAATTTTGAGGGTGAAATTAATTTTAAGGGGGTAGAATGTAACACTCCAAGTTCTGATGAATTTTTTTTTCAAATAAATTAAAATTATTTTATGACTTTAATTTCACGATACACCAAGTTAATCTTTATTTATATGCAACACTGAGTCTATCTTGTGTTATATACAACACTATGTTTAGGTTGTGTTACACACAACACCGAGCTTAGATTCTGTAACATGAAACACTGAGCTTAGCTTGAATTACACACAAAACTAAGATTATATTTTGGTAAACACAACACTAATTTTGTCTTGTTTTACACACAATAACGAGTTCTTTTTATAGCTTTAATTATATGTAATACTGAGTCTTACCAAACTACAATATACAATTAATATTATTATTTAATATGATAGTTGTCACCTAGTCGTTGGAATAGAGGGTATGGATAGAATTAACTAAATTATGAAAATATGGTTTGTTAATGTTTAAAAATTTAATTCTTTGGTAACCAATTAATTATAAATGGAAGTAATAACTATTTGAAAATGAAGAAATTCCTTTTCTAAAAAACCATTTTTCAATGCACAAACATGTTTTATCTCAATAAATTAAACAAACCATTTTTTATGAATGATTTTAATTAAATAAATATATATATATTATATTCATTAAAATATTTAACATTCATATTATTTGTTTAGATAATATATAAGAATATATCTAATTTTATACATAAAAGATGTATTTTTCTAAAACATAGATTTACCGCCATTTAATGGTGCACTTATATTAAATATAATTTTTGAAACTTTTATAAAATATATTTGAAAATTTAAACTTAATTTTTAAAATAATAATGTCAAAATTATCTTATGGTGAATTTTTGGGATTTTTCTGAGAAGTTTCATTTTTGATGAATAGTGAAAATTCCTAAATTTTAATTGAAAACTACCTTATTGTTTGAATTATTTATATAGTTAAATTATAATTTAAATTGGGTTTAAAGTATAATTATATAAACTATACATAAATTAATCCAATTTAAGTCATTATAATAATTTTAACATTAAAATTGGATATAAAAACATTTCAAACTTTTGAACATTTTCACTTTAAAAACTCATTGTTTCGTCTCGTCTGCGGGATTAATTTTAAATTAATTTCTATAAATTATGTGATTATAATTTGGAAAAATGTTTTTAATATTTTTAATCATAATAATTTATAATTTATAATAAGTATAAATTAATTTTTTACCAAAATTAATAGTTAAAACAATTAAATTTAATCACATCGATTAAGAAAAAAATGAGTATACTAAGAGACTAAAATTTAAACTTAAGGGAGAAAATGACCTAAAAACTTATCCAAACCTATTGTATGTACATATTTAGACCATATACCATCTTGGATCTAATTTTTCATTATTGGAGTCATGTTAGGTAAGAGAGACCTCCCAATATTGTTTACTTTATGATATTTATAAGTTTTCCACTCACATCCCTTATAAAAGGCCACCAATTCTCCCCATATCTTCACACCTATAAATATATTTGTTTAATCCAATCCATGTAAAAATATCTTTTCAAATTCCCTCCCTTAATCCTAGATTATTTTTTTGTATATAAATCTAACCAAGTAATTCCATTGGTGCAAACCAAAAGAAGATACACAAAGAAGAGGAATGTTCATGGTGGACTACCACCTCGCAAAGTGATGTGATATATATGACATAATAATTATAATTTAATTATAATATATATATACATATATCATTTACTTTTCTTTCTTTCAATATGATAACGTCGTTCGTGTATATGGTGGACTACCACCTCTCAAAGTGATGTGATATATATGACATAATAATTATAATTTAATTATAATATATATATACATATATCATTTACTTTTCTTTCTTTCAATATGATAAGAAAATAGAAATAGTGTTCACACGTACGTGTGACTTACCGTCTCCATGAACGGTGTATTTCATTTACTATTCTATATTTTATAGATTATTATAAATATATATATACCAAATATATATTATATTTATATCATTGTTTAAATTCTATAAATTTTTGAATAATGATCAAAGTAATAGGACCAAAAATAACAAGTCAAAACATATATGAAAAACAAAGCAGTTATTACCCGAAACATAACATTAACATGATATTTTTAATAAATGGGTAATATAGATTCATATTAAAATCATATATGATATGATAAATATGAATATTTTTATTTGGTATATGTATAATAAACATATATTTATTATACCGGAGGTTTGAACGTGTACGAAGGAAGTCAAGACTTAAGGTAAGGGGATTTCTCGTCTCACTTTTATTTCTATGAGATATATATTATATTCACCACTTATATTTAATGTGTGGTGTATATAATTACCATGAATGTATTATATTATTATTACCCTTAAATTTATGGGTATTTAAATATCCATTTTAGGATCTCTCTTTCATGGGATTTGTGGTTTCAACATTACCAAAGCATTAAGGGAATTTTGTCTCAATTTTCCTTCTTTGAGACACATGTTATGTTATGCACCTATATTCTTTTATGATGTGTATATACTACCCATTTGACATGTTGTATCATTAATATCCTTATTTTAATGATTTTTTAAGATTCACGTGATGTTATCCATTCATTGGGATTATGATTCAAAGTTACCAAAGTCGTAATGATTACAATCTCATCATTTATTAGTATTGTTTAAGATTATGCTTCAAATGAAAAAAATCATATGATATATGTCACAATAATTCTCATGAATTTTATTATACTCTGTTTATTAATTACAAATTCAAGAAATAGTACCATTTTTTTCACTCTTTTACTTAAGATATTTAAGAAAGTGTTTTTAAGAAAATCTAACCATATTTATCTCTTTTGTCAGAAATTGATTTTATTAAAAAATAATATTTTATAAGAATGATTTCAAAAATGTTTTCAAATTATATTTTAAAATAATTTTCAACTAAAAGGGTTTTGAAAAAATTTTATGTTTTAAAAAGTGTTTAAAATGGTTTTAAAATCTTCCTTTATAAGTTTTCAAGGTTATTTTCAATAAAAAATGTTTTCAAAATGTTTTCTGTTTTAAAAAGTGTTTTTAAAAGTGGAAAGGATATTTTACTCAAGAGATATTTTAAATGATTTTTAAAGATTAGTTTTTAAATTTTCCAAGTGTTTTTCAAAGAAAATTATTTCAAAAATATTTTATATCTTAAAAATTGATTTTCAAATAAAGGTTATTTTTCTGAATAAATGCTCCAAGTGATCTTTCAAAATCCTTCTTCAACTAATATGACATCATTTGATATAGTTTATATTTTACTGGGGATAGGATCCAAGGTAACATTCATATTATTTCTATAAATAATTTATGTTTTTATTTCATGATGTTTATAAAACTCGTTTCACTTCCATGAGTTATATGCTTATGAAAATTTCTTTATTTCGTGGGTTATGCTATGATAAAATGATTTTGAAACTTTTCAATTTTACACATGTTAATATATGATAAAATATTTATTATATACATATCATTTCATGGGTTATGATATGATGAATGTTTATAATCTTATGGCCCACATATGTATGATTTCATTATGTGATGGGTGAGTCCTATATCTCCCTCCAATGTATTGGGTGAACATAATTTCTCTATGATCTCAGAGGGTACATGGGTGGTCAGAACAATACTATAAAATAGGGTGCACAAGTGGTCAACACAAGCCTATAAAAAAGGTTACATGGGTGTTCATCCCAAGCCTTTAAAGGAGGGTACACATGTGGTCATCCCAATCCCAAAGCAGGTACACTTATGGTTATCTCAATCCTAGTATGTTATGAATGTCTTGGTGGATAGCCTTAACATAATATTTTCTATGCTTATGTGTATACCAAAAATCTATTTCTTATTCCAATGTTATGATCTCATGGTTCATTCTTTTTTATTATTTTTGATTCATGTCTTATGTGTAGGTTTCAGGCGCAGTGGAAGCACAGGAGGGATGGTGCCCAACTTTATTTTTTTCTATATTCAATGAAAAATATGGGATCAATGCAACGAATATTACCATTATCCAAAAAAATTTAATCAAATAAATAATAAAATGTAAAGATACTCAAAACCAAGAGAGTGGATCAACATATTTTTTTTATAATTTAATTAAATATAATTACCTTTAAGGTTATTATTTCTTTGTTGATACATCTGACCATATATCTATAGTGTGACTTAATTGCACTATAGAGATCAAGGGTAGATATCCTCTATTGGTGATCCAAACGTACTCCATGAATCTACAGACATCATTGAAGGAGTCTCCAGGTTCTATCATGGAATATCCTTGCACTTGCATCATCCACCTTCAATCGCCTTGAGAACTGCTTCCAAAGCATTCTCCTTGATCCAGTGGAGGAGGATCTCTCTCTTTCTTGAGAGTGTTCTTGGATATTAAAGAACTCTCTAGGCATGATAGGTTTTCTCTAAATTTCGTTCACAAAATAATGGGTGTCACTTAGTTTTCCCTTATCTAATAAGAGAATAATATAACCAGACATTTATTTCACTATGGTAATAATAAAATAATTTTCACAAGTGCCTTTAATTATTTCATTAATCCTAGAAAAAACCTAAAATAATAACAACATAATTATTATTTCTTGGAATGCACTTAACTTGTGAGTTATAATTAAATATTATTTAATCAAATAATATTAAATATTATTATTTCTCACTGTAACATTAATCTCGGTCCACCAATCCTCATCAATATTTATTAATTATTTTGCCCACAATATATTCTCTAAAATAACTAGTGACATAATAAATGAGATCAAAAATACATGAATAATTATTAAACCATGAATGGGATTAATATTTATTCAACTTGTTAAATAATAAATTATATAACTTAGATACTGGATACACTTAGTGTGTGACCCTCTAGGCCTCCTTCTCAATAGCATTAGGTGGAGTAGCCTAAAGTCCAAGGTTAGAATCTAATAACACACCAAGGCACCCATAAAGAAATAAGTTAATTTAGCAATGACATGTCACCTTATACGAATGTTTACCGTGTAATATATTCTCTTTGTCACAGTATCTCTAATCAGGTAGGTTTCATTCCAGTGCCATCATCCTATATGCTCGATATCTCTTTCTTTGAATTTTTGAAAATAAAACTTTCCTTTAGAACACCATGTCCATGGATTTAATTAGGTTATATCATTTCCATCAAATGGAATGAGATATTAATTTCTGTTAGTTAACAGAAGGTATAAATACTTTATCGCATTATTCATTAATGAAATATTACTCGTGACACACCCAACATATCATACCTCTCTTGGAACATATTTCATCATAATTTTTATCAATAAATAAAATTAGGCGACTCATAATATCCATTAATAATAATCTTAAAGTATAAGGACCAATATACACATCCATAGATAGGAAAATCCATTGACACTTATAAATGTGGATTTCCTACTATCGGGTCTCATTATCGTAATATCCTAATGGATATCACTAAGTGCGTACACCATGAGAAGGTGCCTCAAATTCCTATGAGTCTCCACCATTTATATCATGTATCATTTGTTTCCTTCAAATGATATCATCCTTCCATAGAATATATATATAAGAATAGTGTCATAGAACTTTTGATTTCTCATCATAGAGTGGAACTGATATAACCTTTTAGTGTGACAGCTACTCTTGGGACATTATCACATACAATGTTACACAGAAGAAAATCATGACATGATAAGAAGTTTATTAATATTAAAAAAACATTAATTTAAGTTATTATAAATTATTTAGAAGTTGGTTCTAGGGTACCAAATACAAAAAACTTCTACTTTAACTAAAGCCAATAGCTAACAACCTTCAGTCTACTAGCACTCACATTATACTCACGCTTCTACTGATATATGCCTTTATTCAAGGGGTTCACCATGTTCTCTTATGTGGATACCCTTCTCACCACAACTTCACCCATCTCATGAAAATCCCTAAAGAGGTGATACTTTCATAGTATGTTATTTGTTCATTGTTTTGACCTTGGCTCTTTTGCAAGAGCCACCGCTATAGTATGATCACAATACAATGTGATAGGGTCTTTACTGCTAGGAACCACATAAATCTCCTAGAAAAAGTTCTGAATCTAAAAAGCTTCCTTAGATTCATTATAATATTCTATATACTAAGAATCCATTGTAGAATCATCAATAATTGTCTTCTTTGAACACTTATAGATCATAGCTCCTCTTTTAAGATAGAAATCATATCCTGATTATGACTTCAGATCATTCTGATCTGTCTAGAAAACAATATCAGTATACCCTCTAATGAAAATATTCTCATCTCCTCCATACACCAAGAACGCATCCTTAGTTCTTTTTAGATACTTAAGGATAGCCTTAATTGCATTCAAATTTTTTTTCTCCTGGATCTTCTTGATATCTGCCTACCATGCTCAGTGCATAGGCAGCATCAAGTCTAGAACATAACATGGCATACATGATTAGCCCTATTACCGAATCATATAGGATATTACTCATTTTATATTTATATTGTTGTATCTAGGGACACATTTTCTTAGAAAGATATAATCTATGTGACATTGGAACCAATCCACTATTGTATTGTTACATACTAAATCTCTTTAGTATCTAGTCAATGTATGTATTTTACTTAGTCTAAGCAGCAACGTGGATCTATCATGAATGGTCTTGATCCCTATAATGTAGGATACTTATCCTAAGTCCTTCACATGGAAACACCTTTTCAAATAGTCATTAACTGACTGTAAGACATGTATTTCATTTCCAATAAGTAAAATTTCATCCACATATACTACAAGGATAATGACCACATTCACACTAAACCTTTTGTAAACACACAACTCACATTCATTTTTAATGAAACCAAATTCTATTATGGATTCATTGAATTGAATGTTCCATGACCTGGCTTCTTTTTTCAACCCATAAATGTATCTTTGTAACTTAAAAACCCTTTTTAATCACCTGGTGTCACAAACCCTTCTAATTGTGTCATATAGACATCTTTCAGAAGGTTCTCGTTAAGGAATGCCGTTTTATATCCATCTTCCAAATCTCATAATCATGGTAAGATGATATGGAAAGTATGATTATGATTGATTTAAATATAGAAAATAGTGAAAAGGTTTCATCATAGTAAATTCCTTGAAGTTTTTTGAACCCTTTAGCTTCTATCCTTTTCTTATAGGTGTTAACTTTACCTTCCATGCCCAGTTTCCTCTTGAATACCCATTTACATTCAATAGTATTTACATCAACTGGACCATCAACTAGAACCCAAAATTGGTTCTAATATAGTCATATGATATTGATCACCTCAGACCAAAATAATTGAGTGAGAGAAAACTCATTCTAGAGAGTACTAGACATTTCTTAGAGGGTCATTTTTTGTATTTTGACAACCCCATTTTGTTGAGGTGTTCTAAGAGAGGATAAGGAGTGATGATAATCTTGTGAATCAAAAAACTCATCAAATTCATTTTTATCAAATTATGGCCCCTTCTAAGGGAAAAGAGTTTGTTAAATATTTCATTTTATACTTCCCTTCAAAATTTTATAAAGAAATTGCAAGCCTCATTCTTATGAGATAAGAATAAAACCCATGTAAATCTATTAAAGTCATCGATAATTACAAAAGTTTAATTTTTACCTCCAATAATTTCAACTTGAGTTGGTAAAAAAAGAACAAGATGGACTAGTTATAAGGATTTATAAGAGGAAACATGGTTTTTAGATCAGAATGGGCATTTATGTTTTTTAAGTTATAAAGGTTCACAAACTAAGAATCATTATCTTATGCACTTAAACACATAAAATTTTGACTTTTAATAGATTTTAAATCAATTATATAAACATTTTTAAATCAAGACGCACTAAATAAAAAATTAAATTTATAATTAAAAACCTTTCAAAAATAATTTTTAAAAGTAGTTTTTAAATCTCTATTACATAATTGACTACTAATTAGTAAATTATGCTTCAATAATTTACCAAATAAAAGATATTTAATTAAAGAAGAGTTAGAAAAACCAATTGTACCTATACTGATTATTTTACCTTTTGAATCATCTCCAAATGTGACATGTCCTCCATCAAAGTATTTTGGATGATTAAATTTAGAAAGATCACCACACATGTTCTATTAGAACCTGCTATGCATATACTATATAAATTATAATTTTTTTTTCTATTTTTCTATAGAATATTATGAAACTATAGATTTTAGTTCCTATATCTTGGGCCTAATTGTGTTATCCAATAGAGATTTTGGAATCCAAACTCGTTTGGTATAAGTTTCTCTATTTGAAAAATGAGAAGAGCAATGAATGATTTGTAGTTAGACATATTTATAATTTTTACAATTTCATGCATAGACAATATGAGAAAATTTAGTTCAATAATTAAATAATTTATTTTGAGAAATTACCTTAAAAAATGTAGTATTTTTATAATATTGGGGAAATTTATATTTTTATGAAAAAATAATCCCATTATTACCTTTAATAACAGATTGATATATGAAAATTTTATTTAAAGTTTCTTTTACTTGAGTTAAATGAGAAAGGAAATTTTTAATATCATTAATCTGAATTTCTAAATGTTTAAAATTTGTTTTTTTCTTTTAAATTTAAAACACAAATATTTTTTCTTTTAAAATTTGATCCTTTTCAAAAACAAATTTTTGAAAATTATTTTTAAAATCATTTAATCATGAAAGAAGTTCATAAAAACCATCTTTAATTTAATTTCGTATAAAAATAGGATCTTCATAGCTTAAAGAAGAGATAAAGAAGTAAAATAATAATAACTAGAACACATGGAATTTTCTTCATCACATACCTTGAAATTGGCCATTAAGCACTTGGGACTTTCATCACTAGCTTTATATATTGAAATTGAATCATTTTCCACACTCCAAGTTGAGACATTTATTACTTTCTTACATTGTTTTTTATTTTTGGACTTTTTGTGAAAGGGATAATTTGACTTAGCGTGTCCCTTATTTTTGCAACTGAATCAAGTGACTTAAATTTCTTTATTTTACTTTTCTTAAATATTGGGAAACTCTTTTCTTTTCTATGTACTTTATTACCCTTTTAGAAATTTTAGAAATTTCAAATTCTCTATGAGAAGAGTTATTGATGATATCATTGAAAGAAATATTTTTTTTAGTTTTGTAAACTCTTTAGCTTCATTTTCGGTGTACCTTCTTGTATTAATTTCATATATCATCATATAACCAATGAGTTTATTAATTTCCATGTTTTTTAAATTTTTAGCTTCTTGTATCTTGGTGAACTTAAGTTCTCAATTACTAATTAAATCCCAAAGTATTTTGTTGACTAAAGTTTCTATATAAAGAGAGTCACTAAGAGATTTTCTACATTTAAAAATATTAGTAAATTGAGTAAAACGTTTTGTGATAGATTCACTAGGATTCATGTATAAACTTTTAACATATTTTATAAACATATCTAAATAGGTATCTTTGAATTTTTTTGTTCCTTCATGAATTAATTCTAAAAGTTTGTAGATTTCTTAAGACATTTTTTAAGCAGAAATTCAATTAAATTCATTTTTATCCAAACTAAAATGTAAAGCATTAATAACTTTACCATCTAATTCAAAAGAATAAATATCATTTAGGGTCTATTTGTCTTATTTTTTAGTTATAGGAGCATATCCATGTATAAAAATATTATAAATATGATAAAAAATAAATCTAAGAAAATTAGACATGGGAGTTTTCTAATAACCACAATTACTACCATAACAAAATAGATTATGACCCAAGTATTTTCTTTTCATAACACCATGAGTGTTTTAAAAATCTATTTTAAAAAGATATCTTTATTTTAAAAACTTTTTTTATGATTTTAAAAAATATTAATAATCTTTGAAATAATTTTAAAACAAAGAAACTAAAAAATAAAAATTCCTTTAATAACAAATTTAGTTCAGTGATGGGAACAATATCAAGGGGAGGGGTGAATTGACCTTTAAAAAATTAAAGGAATATAATCCAAGTTTAAAACCGTCTTTATAAAATATTTAACAAATTAAAAAAATAATCAAAGTTAAAAGTGAAACAATAAAATAAAAGTATAAGAATAAAAACAAAGAGCGGTTTGAGATTAAATTTATTAAGTGCATTTGATGGATTAAACAATAAATGAATGATTTAAAGTGATAAATAATTAAAATTTTGGAAAGTAAATGAGACAATATATTAGGTAAGGAAGTTTGAAAATAGCTCTAAACAAGCCCCTTGGTGTACAAACCCAATTTCTTGAGGATTTAATGTATCATTATGTTTTCTTTAATGGTAGTTAATATACTAAAACTATCCATTGATTTTTAGGTTATAGTAAGAAAATAAAATTAAAATAGAAACTAGATATTTAATATTAATTATATAAACCACAAAAATAAAATTCCATTACCTTATTAATGGAATAGCCTGAAAACCAAGTCCCTCACTTTAATGGCAGTGAGTAATAAATATAGAAGAAAAAAGAAGGATGTGGGGATTTATAGGAAGAAACCAATTTTTATATTAGTCTTGATTATCTCAAAGAATATGATGAATAATAGTAGATAATGAGAATGTTATAAAATAGTTAAATAATATTAAAATTTTGGAACTCATTCTAGAAGGAGAAATAATATTTTGAAATAGAGACCATTAATAGAAATTAAAAAATTAAGCATGTGGACATTAGAGATTGGATAATCAAGTGAGTAACTATGGCCTCCAAAGACTCTATATATAAGCTGAAATATATTTGGCAATGTTCCAAAATCATTTGGGGGTATTTAAGTTGACTATTTAAAAGTTTAATGAAAATTTACCACCATAAATGCAAGTCTAGGAATTGATGGGATGATGACACCAGGTACCTGGTAGGTTACATCGGCCAGTCTGTGGGCTCCCTAGAAGTACCTAATTACTGACTACTACCACCAGCTATATGGTGGTATTTTGGAGACTATATAGCCACTATCCATCAACACTGGGTATTCAGTGCTCCTCTAAGGGGTATTCGGTGGGGTCCTACTGCCTGAGGGAGGTCCTGAGCATGCCATCGACTGTTTGGTCCTACTTATAGCTATTTCCTTCATGAATTATCTTTTCACCTTCCTTAAATGATACTACATAGATCTTCTTACCTTATTTTAAGGCTTCAAAACTTCTATTAAAGTATGTTCAAGGATCTTTCAAATGGTTCTAACAAAATGTCATCAAGTCTAGTTTCACATTACTTAAATTAAAAATTTAAACACTTTAAGATTGTTTGTGATCATTAAAATAAAATAATGGTGATAATCACAATAAGAATGACTTATGAAAATTTGAGACTTTTTAAATTTTTATCCTAAAGTCAGAAATTAATCATAAATATATCTTTAAATGATTCTTACATAGAGTCAAATTAATCATACATAACTAAGACTTAGGAAATTTCTACAATTCTAGATTTCACACTGATTTTCGAAGTTCTTCCAACCAGTTTAGGAAAACTAAAATACCTAAAAAACAGTTCAAATAGATTATATAACATTCTCTTAAATCTCTAACAAATGATGGACACTAAATAAAACTCTTTGGATAATTATAAGGATACTTTATATTTTTTTGTTATTTCTTTTAAAGTAATTTTATTTGGTAAATATATGAAGATATAAATAACATAATATGTTTTATATTTTATTTTTTATAAAATAAAATGTTATTTATTATTATTGGTGTACATAAAAAATGTTATGTTAGAAAATTATTATTTTATGTTTTTTTACTTTTATTGGTATTTTTTTATTTTTATATTTATTATAATTATAGAATATATTTTTATTTCGACTAAATAAAAAATGTGTTTTGGATTCCTTGTTAAAAGTTATTTTGAAGTTATTTTGTATTCATTTTTTTGATAAAACATGTGTTTTAAAATTATATTAATAGGGTCATTTTGATGTTTTGTTTTTAAATATTTCAAATGTAAATGTAGCTATTTATTTAATTTAATTTTTTTACATTGTGAGGATAAATATTTAGTTTATGTTATTCTGATTTATTTCTTTTCTGTTGTTTTTTTCTATCGTGGATCTTGTTTTTTTTGTAAAATATTATTTCATTATTATTATTTTTTATTTTTTCCTAAGTGTTTTTATATCTCGAGTGTCTTTAAATATGTAATTTTTTTAATAAATGTTTAAATGGAGTAATTTATATAGAATATATGTTATGTTTTTTTAAATTTTATTTTATTTTATTATAGGTTTAATAAATGATACATTATTGATAATTATTTTAAAATATTGTGAAATCAATGTTGTGTTTGAATTTAAAGGTTTTTATAAGTATATTGATTTTTTGAATTATTGTACATGTAACATGATAATAAATTTTTAAAAAATATTTATATTTATTTTATTCTATTGAAAAATATCGTCCACTAATATTGAAAAATTATAAATATTTTGATAGTATTCTATCCATGACTACTAAATTTTATGCTAAAATTTTAAATGTAATTTTAATGGATTAACAACTCATATATTCAATTCAAACAACAATGATATTTTAAAAAATATAGTTAGAATTTAATCTATTTATAGAAATGATATATTTCACAGGTTATGTTAGAACAAAAAATGATCTTTACTTTACAGTCAATAGTCTAATGATTTTGTTTGAGTTGATCAAAATTTTGAAACAAATGTTGATAAATTTTTAACCATATTGTGTAAAAGTTTTATAGAGGCTGAATTCATGTTCAAGCATGTTAGGAATGATAAAATTGTAATAATTAAAAAAGTGTTTTAAAGGATGTTTTTTGGCTGTATTTAGAGGACACATGCTATTTTGATTTAACATTGTGGGTGTTTCTATATTAAAAATATTAATAATTTTCATTCATCTGTGTATAAATTTAGGCATCCCAATAAATCACATTTTTAAAGTGATAAAATCATTGTTCATATTTTTGAGCATGTTGGAATAAATACTATGATTCATTATGTTAATGTTTTTAAGGAATAAAAATAAAACCACATAATTTATTTTTCATTTAAGGATTTTAGAGGTAAGTCCAATATTCAAAATATAGTAGAAGAAAAAAATCCAAAACATCATTAATCCAAAAATCTATCTATAAATTTTGAATGAATAATAAAATTAAGGTAAAATGGTGTACCTTGAACCATTTGATTAGATCCCATCCACACAAGTTTGATCGATATGACTACAGATCAACCAATCGGTTCCTCCTTCCTAAGGTATCCATGGATCGTGTGAATCTATTGATGATATGGATGGATCTCTCTCAACACCACAATCTACTAGAACCTTGTTTAAATACATGAGAGAAATGAGAGAAAGAGATTTATTTGAACGAGGAGTTTTTTAGCACGAGTATTATACTTGAATGCAACCAACATTACAAACTAAGATCCTATTTATATATCCATATAAAGTCCCACTTTGGATAAAATATTAATCTATATTAATGTAAAAATTTTCAAAAACATTTCATGTGTTACAATAGCTATAACTCATGAATTTTCATTTTTATATTGATTTTTTAATGTTTAAACAATCAAGTTGGATGTTTTTAACTCCTTTAATCATCATCATATGATTATACAAATAGCATGATAGCATTGGGAGTGGAAAAATGATGAAATCATCATTTTATCGTGTTACATGACAATTACATGCTCACAACACCACAACATAGTGAATTTCACTATGTTGTGGAGCATTTTAGCATAGAACATGATATAGTATATGCCTGTTTTTGTACATAATCTAACAATAAACCAAATTAACTAAAAGCCTCATAAAATTAGGATACTTTCACCTAATATCACATCACATACAAACAAATTATAAAATTATATCCAAAAATACTTTTGGGTATTTCAAAAACTCATTTTGGATAAAATATCATAAATTTTAACCATATGTTACATCATATGTAACAAATTACTAAAATCTGTCTAGAAATTCTTCTAAATATCCTCTAAAACATTTTAGGTCATCTGTTAAAAGTTTCATAAATTTGAACCCCATTCATGTAGAAATAAAGTGTGACCCTACAAGCCTTTGTAGCATTGAAAAACATTATGAATTATTGAATCCATAAAAGTAAGTAAGGTGTGGACTCTAGAAAAGCATTAGTGCTACCTAATCTAAAAAGGTATCTGACATGATTTCTACCAAACACATGTATCTTCATACTTGTTTCCACCATCTATATCATATATAGGTTTGAATAATCATATACTTCCTTTATCCAAGACATTGAGTGACCATGGGACATAGAGTATGTCAATATCATATAGCTTACTCATATATTCTTTAATCTCTGAGTATAGAATGGCTAGGTTGACGGATACATCATGTGTCATTCATATTAATGGATGAGCACATCACATGCCCCTTATCCAAGTAGATAAGAAGATGACATGTAACTTATCTAAGTATGGCCATACATTTCCTAAATCTATCTCAATCAAGGGACCAAATTCCATATTCATCATATGAGGGGAAAATAAAATCTTGGTTCAGACTTAACTAAATATATGATTAATAACAGACCTAACAACCCCTTGATTCATTAATACTCAAGGATTTAATAATAAAGATATCAAAGTATGAATATTATCATGATAATTATCTCAAAAAACATAGACATAGGGATTCAATATGAAACATGAACCCCTAATATACCAAATACATATTGTATGACACTACATGTGGTTTACTTAGTAGGCCATTCAAAACAAAAAACTCATTTTGTGCCTCATGAGTATATTTCATATCTCTTTACAAAATCCTACCCATTCAAACCTTGAAATTTCATAATAACCTATAATACTCCATAATGAACATTGGTTTGGGATAAATCAAAATCATACTTTGAGTGGTTAATTTTTATTTTACTCAACACAATATAAGTATCCAACATAAAATAATGATAAACTAGAGACTACATTTTTTATAAAATGATAAATTTTATATTCTTAAAATCCTTTAATAATACTTAACAAAACCATACACAAGAACCCAACTTATCATATCCCATATGATAGACCTCTATATCAACCTTATGTTCAATTCACTTTTTGGGTTTTTTTAAACTGACTACATTTCTATATAATTCCCACCAATTATCTATGTGACAATCTAATAACCCCCCCTCTAAACTCATTTAGCGAGTAACATCCATGAGGAATTTTTAAATAATGTATAGACTTAAGAATCATATTCCTAATGTTCAACTCTGTGAACATGAAATTAAAAACTTCTTAACTTCACAACATCCAGTGCTATGTTATAAATAACTATTATTGACCACTTATAACTCTTTATAAGTTCATCTTCATCATTATTAGAAACTTTCCTTAGATAATTTATTGGAGATATATTTTGGTAACTAAACACAACACTTTACATTATTTTATCTTTAAAAAAAATCTTAAACACTTTTATTATATAAAGTGAGATTCACATCATTACAATAACTAAATATACCTTTTTTCATTTTTATTCCTTAAAATACCCTAAACTCTTTTAGGATATTATATGGAATTCACTATAAATTTATATAGTTTAATATTTTATTTATTTTTCTTTGAAATTTTCTAAGTCTAAAAATACCCCCACTAGCCTTTTAGAAACCATATTCTCTTCAAAATATCATTCTAATATAAATAAACTACTTTATGTTTAAGAAATAACATTTATTTAGTTCATTGGGAATATTTTACAAATAAACTATTATATCCATATCATATATAGTATTATATGTGTTTATATCATTATTTTAAAAATAATATTTTATTCTTTAAAATATTCCCCCAATAAATGAAGGAATCTAAATTCCCTCATATTTTAACAAATATATAAGATAAACTCTTCTTTCCTAAATAAAAATCATTTTATCCTTATCTTATTTCTAAAAATGTTATAGAAACTAATGAAACGTAATAAATGTGTAATCAAACCATTATCACATGTTGTTTACAATAAATCATTATTTAACAAACAAATTCTATTATCATATAAAAGAAAAAAATATTAAAATAAATATCCTTTATTTAGATCCATTAAAGATTAAAATTTTTATTTATATACACACCATTATTTAATGGCCCTTTTCTTCATCATTGGAATGCAAATTGCAATCTTCATCAATTGTTACATTTATTTTGAACTCCAATATAATTACAACATTTTTTAAAATACACATTTGGTATCATATACCATTAAAAATTAAATAATTAATTTTATAACCATAATATCTAACATTTACTCTACATGTAGTTTCATAAACCTATTTAAATATTATAGATAATTCCATCCTATAGAAACATTTTCATTACTTATTGACATCTTCTTTAGGTTTTAGTGTTCTTGATTGGCTACTTAAAGTAGTATTGTTGGTCTTTTGACATACATTTTCTTCTTATGATTTGAACATTTACCCACTTGTACTATCAACACAACACTAAATTATATTCATCATATGTCATGATCATTTTTCCTAAAAAATTTGATAAAATTGGGTAAAATTTTATAGAACTCATTCACATTGTCATAAAATTTCCAATGATGATTACATAATTAATCCCATAGATACAAAAAACATTAAGATAAGCATATAGTCTCTCCATATAATTTATATATCTAATCATATTGAATATATGATTGGATACTGAAATCCATTTATCCATATTCTATATAAACAATATATTTGAATTATTTATTTAATTCTTATATGATTCTCATAAGAATCTATTAAATCCTTCTATTGAACTACTTTAAAATTAGGAAACTTAGGAAGATGTTATACTAACATAAAAATTTTTGTACATCCTTAAGAATAATTATTATGTTTCTATAAATTTTTAATAAGTTACTTCCATTAATATTATCTTACTAAATGATTGATATCAAAGTTAATTTAGATTATGATGATTCCATTTTATCCGTAATAAAAGATTTTATCAGATGTATATAATGTTTTACATTATTTTAATAAGGATTTTTTAAATGTGATTGCACTAAAATGATGAACCCTTTTAAATCCATCATATCCATTTGATCACTAAGTTCTATATTTAACTAATCAATGATTTTTTCATTTAAATACCTCTCACCACTTAGTTATATAGGTATACCATCATGACAATAATATTATATACAACTCTTGGATGGTTAGCGGAAAACCCTTTTCCTAATCCATCATATTGATAAACTAAATACCATTCCTTATATATATATCCTTACCCAGGGTTTCCCAACTAATTATATTCCAAATAAAATACCAAATATGAGGCACTTAACTCTTAGGGTCACCTTATTAGTTGCTTGCATTACACAAGGGGTACACTGATTTAACAAAACCTATCCAATTGAATTATTGAGGTCTTGAAAAGTGTTTGATTTAGAAGGAATATGACACTTAGTATTTTAAAGGTGAGTTAATATCACCATATTATCTCATGTTACCCCCTTTAAATTTATACACTCTTCTAATGATTTAGTTTAGAATCAATATTATTTTTTCTAAATTAATATATTTCAACCATATTGATGTGTAACTTTTTACACAAATGATAGATTGTGTTACAAACACAAATTAAAATCTAAATATATCTATTCACATCCAAATTCATCTCATTAATAAGGTATATAATTTTTTTCATGTAAATCTTTATAAATATATGAATTTATCAATCCCCATACGAGTAATCCTAGAGTGATAGATAAAAAACCCCCACTTTTCTATACAAGATATAAAACTTTAAGCTAGGGATTATTTTATCCCGAAGCCTATATATCCATGTTTATTTACTTAATAGATACTTAAATTACATAATAATTATAACACTAAATATATATAAACTATAATTAAATTCTTAATTTAATCTCATAACATGATACAATTCAAATCCAAGGTAGAAGAATACTAAATCAATTATTATACCTAGCATTTAATTCCATAAATGCATGTTTGATAACTTAGAAGCAATATAACTATTTAAAAAAAGTATATCTCATGATTCATGATATAAAATTTATATCCATAAATAATAAATCTTGGAATAATATACATAAATGAAAATTCAAATATTTAAACATGACATAAACATTTATGAACAATTAAGTAAATTATAAACACTTAATAATTTATGAACAAATAAACACAAGTAATTAAATTTTATCCAATATAAACTTTTCAAATTATCATTTATATGGTTTTAATATAAACTTCTTCATATTTTTTAAATGTGGAAAATTTATGAATATTTTTGTTATCAAATAATAAACATTTCATAAATTATTAAACTATTTACATAAGTCACACATTTTTATAAATAAGGTTAGTAATAAAAACACTTTATATTTACATTTAAAATCTAATAATAAATCAGTATAATTTTTTTTACCCTATTTTAACTATGAGAGTACACTTTAAACCATGATCACATTTAACAAAATGTATTTGGTATAGTTTAAATTCCCCTTTGTATTTTGTGGGGGATTGGAGGGCCCGTATCAGGGAAGGTTTTTGATAATTTTAACAAAAAATTTTTGTTTAAAATTATTATCAAAATGGATTACACCAAGATATGGGTGAATTCCTTTTTGGACATATTCACACACCGTAATATGATAATACTTTGGAAACCATTTCAAGTGGTATGTTTCATCCAAGATATTTTGGGTAAGGAATTTTTGGTTTCCAAGACATTTCAATTAGGAATTAATAAGACCAAAATGGCTTGGAACTATGTCCTGGATGGTCTTTTTGGTTGAGGTAACCATGGTATTGTGATTGAATATCCATGGTATTGAGCATTGTCATATGATGATTTATTTTATATGATTTTATATTTTCATTTTTAATGGCCATTTGATGTAAACTATGTTGTGGTCTCTTGTATTTCAATAAAAAACACTAGTTTTCATTTATATATAGTTCATGGATTTCAAAATGAAGAACAAAAATTCCTGTTTTGGCTTTGAACAAGCCCTAGTGCCTGGAAAAATCATTTTATAGTTTCTTCATCAATTCAAAATTCAAAAGAAACATTGATAGTTCTACTCTGATACCATTGAAGGGGTTTATAGGGAAGTTTAACATTCAAAACACAATATAATAATAACTCTAAAACACTATTAATCCCATAATATATCTATAATTTTTGAATAAATAATAAAAAAAGATAAAATGACATAACTCACACCAGCCAATTTGAGCTCATCCACATGAGTTTGATCGATATCACAAAGGAATAACCACCAGGTTCCCCCTTTAGAGGGTATCAACGGATCATAATAATTTCTTAACACTCAAGAATTATCACACTTAACACAATGATATTCTAGAACCTTGTTTAAATACATTATAGAAGTGATATTAAAAGAGAAATTCAATTGAGAAGTTTTATATCATGAGTATCATACTCAAATGAAACCAACGTTAAAAACTAAGTGTTTGTTTATATATCTATATGAAGTCCCACTTTGGATAAAATGATTCAAAATATTAATGTGAAATGTTTCAAAAACTTTTATTGAGTTATAATAGCTGTAAATCATAACTCTTATTTTTTACTATTGATTATTTCATGTTTCAAAAATCAATTAAAACCTTTATAACTTATCTAATCATCACCATATGATGATCCACTAAGTATAATAATATTTGTAGTGATATAATTATGAAACCATAATTTTATCATGTTACATGATAATTACATGAACATAACACCATGTCATAATGACTTTCACTATACCATGGATCATTTTAGCACTGGAAACAATATAGGCTAGGCCATTGTCATGCTTGTTTTAGTGCATAATCCAATGATCATATCATGTTGTATAGAGTTCTATATAAAACAAATAAAATATAATATTTGAGGGTGAATCTTATTCATTTTAAAATGATATATTGATAACTAACTAAGACAATACAAGAAGTCATTTTATGTCAAATATTGATTAAAAAAGTAGTCTTTTTGAAATACTATTTTTATCTTTTGAAGTTTGTATCCACAATTCTTACCATTTTGAGTCTATAGTGTTTATTGATGATATATTATTAAAATTAATATTTATATATTATGTTTTATATTTTATTACTATATATAAAAATAATTTCATATTTTATATTATTATATCTTGTTTTTATTTGAGTTTTTTAATAACTATATATAGATATTTTTTGTATGATAACTGAGTTTTCTACGCTGACTATTTTTTTTCCAGGATTGTTTCCAATTTCATTAGAAGTTTCAGATTCTAAAATATAGATAATTAAATATTATTTTGTAAAATTTTATAGTTATTTATGAGTGATGATAAAATTATTTGTTTCATGTTATTGTTCCTATGCATTAAAACATAAACCATCACATGGTGAAAGTCACCATGCTATGGTCTATGTTAAGATGTGGTTATTTAAACCACACCGATATGTTCATCATGAATGATATGATATATCATTAGATTATTATACTATGATAATTTCCATATTATTTTATTGGGATACATAATGTGATGTTGTGTTAATTGTAATGCCACAGGTTTTTTATTGGGTAAAAAATCCTCAGTTTGTTTGAATTTTTGAGTTTGGTGAGCATGCCAACTTTAATCTTGATCTTCAAAACCTAATATCTGGAGAGTTATTGGACTAAGGCCTTATTGTTTGATGGGATTTAAGTATCTTTAAGTGCCTTATGATTTTAGGTGAGTTTAGGTGTATAAGATCCCAAAAACTCAGTTTTGGGAAAGTGCAGACAAAGCTGCATGCTTTAGAAAAAACCATGCGACCTCCCAGGAGAAACCGTGCAATGCACCTACAACACTGAAATAGTTTGAAAAATATGAAAGGTGTGGGCGTAAAACTATGTGACACATTTTCAAATTTTAATATAGGTCTTTTACACAATTTGTGTATGGTTTGAAAAAATATATGTCTAACTATGAATAATGTGTCACTTAGGCAGAGAGAACAACATGGTCAGTGCATAGTTAGCCAAACTATGTGGAGAAACCCTGAAGGTCATTTAAAGTGGTTAAATGTCTAAAATCCCCCCATACTTCTTATGTCCCCCCCCATTTCTACCCCTTTACACTGCATATCTGAGGTATCTCCTCCATTTCTCTTTCACCTAGGCTTTGAGCCAACTCCTCCGATCGGACTCTGATCATTGAGCCATTGGTGGAGACAGATTCATCTTGAGTGGTCATATAAAATGTCGTTTTCTTCTAATTAATATTGAGTTATAGGCCGATATCATATAATATAGCACCTACTGGTACAAGTTAGGTGGTGATTTGATTTATACTTTATTTTATAGATGTTTTGGGGGTGTGTTCTATATACATCCATGTGGGTAGTTTGAGAGATACCCTTAATAAATAAATTATTTCTTTAAATTATTAAATTGATGATATGAGATGATTGTGGGATTACTCCAACTCCACTATAAATGGTTAAGTTGAGTAACAGAATTTAACCTACCTGGTAAGTGTAGTATGGGTGTGTAAATTTAATTATTGATTTTTTTATAAATTTATTTCTCTAATGGGGACATGATGGGTTTGGATTGAGGATTAAGGTGATGGAGATCACCTGGACTAAGGCGACAAGGTTTGTTAGTTTGGGAATTGACCAAGATACATGGGTAATATTGATCACAGGTTGAGATGACATGGTTGTTAGTTTGAGGCGACAAGGTTGTCAGGTTGAGGTCTTGGATATCAGGACTTGGGATGGTTTTTACCATTGGGATTTAGTGACATGGACATAAGGGAACTAGGTGTTTGATAATGTGGATTATGATGTTTTGGTGATTCACTCTCACTGTTTTTTGGTCGATTAACCATTGGATTTTTTTTCACACAAATAAGACTCAGTAGAAGTAGTGTTGACCAATCGTTGTCAGTGGAGGACCCTTTAGATTATGCAGATATGGAATGATGTTGACCATTATATTTTTGGGGGTTCTCACCAACGTGGATGGTGATGGACCATTGGTTGATGGTGTTGAGACCATTAGTTAGGGGATTAGTCTCACCATTACACTTGAGGACTAGGTGCTGGGACTACAGGAGGAAAAATATCACCATACCTCAAGATGTTAACTATTGGGACAATGGTGTTTATTTAAGGGAAGATAGATATCATTATGCCTCAGTACATCGAGATTCGAGCCTATGGTGATTATTTGAGCTGAGGTCTGAGGTACTGAGTCTTGATTGGGAATTTTGTATGGATTCCCAATATTTGATTGATGGAATAAGGTGTTTGGTGGCATGATTATAGGTGGGACCAAAGGGTTCACCGGGTATGAAATTCATCAAGGGATGCCTTGGGTGCTAAGTCAAGGATCCTCACCACTGAAATTATATATATGAAGAAAATTGTTGTATTACATATATATAATTGAGGGAATGTATTCAGAATTATATCAGTGATGGTTGAAGTTGGCAGACACTTCCTTATGGCTGTTGAGAATAAGGGAATCAATTTAATTAATTTAATAGTTGTGTGTTATGACTTTTATTTATATTCTAAATACACCTGCATAATAATGGATGTAGGGAATGCACATGTTGGTGGTGGCCTAATGAGATTATTATCATACCCTACACTAACCTCTCAGGAAATGTGTAGACATTATGTCTCCGAGATCAGGTAAGGGATTAGGCTCAGGAAATGAAACTTCATGATTGTGTTTTTTTTCTTAGCATGGGATTGATGGAATATGGACCATGGCAGTTCAATTTCACCAGGACAGAGTTTCCTTTTTTTTTTGTTTCAACATGATATATATGTATGAATTGATTTAGTCCGTTAGAGAACCAACTTACTTATTTCTTATATAACCAATTATTCCATGTCATTTTCCTTCAAATTGTGTTGTTTATTATCTACATATAGCAATTACTTTGTGCTTGTTTATTATTATGGATTTATATATGCTTCCAATGAGTTGTTCAATTGCTTCCACTCATTTATGGTCCTTATTACCATGTGTTATATACATATAGACCATTATTATTATCACCACCTAAGGGTATAGTCTCCCCAATATTACCTAATCAAAACCTCACTGCTAGTCAACAACCTTTGGCATTTGGGTAGGTGCACCTAAGGCCCTGTGGATAACCAGACCAGAGCATTGTTGAGTGGAAAATGGGTCGGGGCACTACAAATGGTATCAGAGTGGGTTCTTGTTTTTGTTTCCTCAAATTATCACAAGATATCACTATTAAATGATAACCACGTTTAATTGGTAACAAATTACATAAAATATATTTTTCATTTTTTGGTCTTATTATTTGGATTATAGTAGACCAGAGACTAGGATGTTGTTGTAACCGGGTACAAAGTTCATGTTTGGGTACCTACATCCCCATGCACGGGGGATATAACAAGTTTCCATTGGTGGGATATTTATGTTATCCAGTGTGATTTTTCAATTGATTTGATTTACACCTCAAGTGGTTCACTTGGGTGTGATGGTTTTGTTATGCTTCTTTTGACCCTTAGCCCGATACAGTAAGGAAGGTTTTGATTAAACATCATGATAGGCACTTAGTATTGTATGATGTGTTTTTATTGTGATTTTTATTGGGAACCTTGAATGTGCTAAGAGGGTTTGAGTTGTTTAAAGTGTGAACAAAGAAGCTAAAGAGTGTTTTCCTGCTCATCCTCTTTTGGTAGAAGTCTAATCAGCCTACCCATGCATGTGATTCCAATGAGATATTTATGTGATTCTACATGCATGAGATATATGGGCCTAACTTTTATATGAGTAGGTAGGGCTGGTATAAGGGGTGATCTGTTTAAAGTGTCAACAAAGAAGAAAAATGGCATTTTTTGTATAGAATCTTTACTACAATTATACTCAACTACCTCATATTGATCTATGATGCCTAACCCCAATGTGGGTAGGCAAGGGTCCATGAGTCTGTGTTACATGTGATGCCTGGATCTTATGTGGATAGGCAGGGGACCATGAGTCTGGATGATACTTGATACCTTACCCTAATATGGGTAGGTAAGAGGCCATAAGGCTGAATGTCATGTGACAGGGTACAGAAGGGGAGTGTAAGGGCGGTGAGATGCACTACTTGTTATATCCTTCTCTATTTGTGATATTTGTATATATATACTATTATGGTTGTTTGAAAATTATGATTTATATTCAGAAGGATGCCACCTAGATGGATTCCAGGGGAGTGTTATGAGGGTAGTGATATTTGCTATATGAGCATGCATGGGATGAGGCCCCTGAGGGTCAATATAAGGCCACAAAGGTTCAGTATGATTAGGAGCCATAGGTACATGCTCCGTTACATGCAGGACAACCACATGGGATGGTGGATTTTGGTCAATGTGTTGATGAGTAGCTCAGGGTGAGCCTAGTTCGGGTCATGCATGGCATCGACTGAGGAGCTTAGGGAGATAAACCATCTATGGAGTATCAGACTAATGAGTCTCAATATCATTACCCACTGTTATTTTAGGGTGAGGGTGGACCATAGGAATCCAATAACTAGATCTAGTTTGTACAAACATTTTTTGATCAGCTTGAGACACCCCCAGGTTGGAGGGTAATGCTAGCTACCTATATGATTAAAGGACCTTAAAAGCACTGGAGGGACATACAGGTAGAGGTAAGAAGACATGAAATACTTTATTGGAAGTATTTCCAGGCCATGTTTTTTTATCATTTATTCCTAGAGATTCTAAGGGATGATATGGCCCATGAGTTCATAAATATCTATAAGGGGGATAATTTTGTCATGGAATTTGCAGAAAAATTTACAGATCTGTCATGATTTACACTTTCTATAGTGGGAGAAGAAATATCATGGTTGTGATGATTTGAGGATGGATTTTATCATTCCATCAAGGTGTAGTTAAATATCTTCTAGCTGACATGTTTCTTAGAGGCAGTCAATCAGGTGATGATATCCAAGGAAAAACTTATGGATCAGTCATATTTGAGCTGGGTGATAGTGTCATATGAGATAAGCAATGATGTTTTAGGTAGTGATAAGTGGGGACATGAAGAATATAAATAGGGATGTGAGGCCAAAGATTTCAGTAGACCACTAAGGAGTGGGTCTTCAGTAGTGTGATTTTAGTGTGGGAATCCAGGGCACATTCAAACCTAGTGTGATTAGGTTATGATGGAGTGTCGGGTGTGCATCCAGAAGGGACATTTAGAGAGGTTCTACAGGAATACTATTCAGATAGGTGGGAGCCTAGGTCGGGTCAGACTCGGTATCTGAGGTCAGTTTGGGAGCGGTACTAGGAGCTGGTATTTGGGATTCATCTGCATACAAAGATCATTAAAGAGATAGTGGGACCTGATAGTGGGGTTAATTTATGGTAGCTGGTGTAACTCCATAAGGAGGTCATACCTTGGGTAGTCAAGCTTCAGGACAGGTTCACATAGTTGAGCTATTAGGTGTAGAGTAGACTGGGGGGCCGATTATAGTTATAGGTACGTCATGGGCATGACCAAGTTTCTTTTTCTCTAGAATGTCCAGTTTTGGTGCACAAGGTGTATGAGTATTGTTTTGAACTAACCAGGTATTGGTTAGTAGAGTTGGAATAGGTCATGATGTGTGATATATATATATATATATATATATATATGAGGTGTGTGACACTAGGAATTATTGTGGGTATCGATGCGATGAAAATTTCATATGAGGTGCATAATCATTGAGATTTTGAAGGGAATTCACACAGACACACACACAGATATATATATATATATATGATGAAGGATTATTTTGAGCATCTGCTGAGATGTAGTATTTTTTCAGGCATCTGATGAGATGTGGGTTCTGATGAGTTTCATGTATGGCACATGTACTTATGGGCATGTGATGAGATGCGGGACATGATGAGTGTCACATATGACACAAGAATGATTTGATAATATAATAAGGTGTAAAAATTACGATGCATCATGGTAGTACTTTTGAGTCCAGGGATGGTCAGTGGACCATCAGAATTCTTTTTTAGGTCGAATAGTGATTGAGTTGGTAACACTTAAGGTGGGGAACACCTTGAGGGGAGTTGACCTATGACTTAATAACTAGGGTAGAATGGGTGATGTGAATGAGATGGGTAGGTTTGGTAAAATATCTAGTTAAGGATTTATATATTAGATATGAGCTATGTTATGGTAGTGTCACCATAACATCCTGGGTTTTTGAGTGGGTCAAAAATCCTCAGCTTGTTTGAATTTTTGTGTTTGGTGAGTGTGATAACTTTTATCTTGATCTTTAGAACCTAAATTTGGGAGTTTTATTGATACAAGTCCTTGTTTTATGACATGTTTTAAGTATTATCCATTTTATCAGGGTTTTGGGTGAGTTTCAGATGTGGAGGCCCCCAAAAACTAGTTCTAGGAAAGCACATATAGTGGTGCACAATTTGGAAAAAACTATTCCACCTCCTAGGAGAAACCATGTAGACCACCTACAACACTGAAACATTTTGAGAAACCATATAGGTCGGGGAACATGATTTAGAAAGACATCTTAAATTTACAATAGAGGTATTTTTCATAGTTTGTGAATAGTTTGGGAAACCATATACCTAACCATGCTCAATGTGGTTCTTAGGTAGAGAGCACTTAATGGTTGGAACATAATTAGCAAAACCATGCGACCAAACCATACAGGTCATTTAAACAGGTGAAACTTCCAAAATTCCCTTCCATCCTTATTATTTTTTCCTCATATTTATTCTCCTTTCTACTACATAGTATAGGGATCTCCTCTATTTCTCTCCCACCTAGGCCTTGAGACAACTACACTGATTGGACTCTGATCTTTGATCTATTTTTGGATACAAATTTATCTTAGGCATTCATCTAAAATTACATTTTCTTAAAATTTGGCTCATGTTAGAGGCTGATATCAGTTTATAGAGAACATACTATTATAAGGTAGGTGGTTCCTAAATTTCTCTTTGATTTTGAAATTTTTTTGGTGGGTAAATTCTATATATGCCCATGTGGGTAGTCTAAGAGATGCCCCTAATATATAAATTATTTTCTCTAATTTGTTAAATTGATGATATGATATGCCTATGGGTATGCTTCATCTCCACTTCAAATATCTAAGCTGGGTAAGGGGATTGAACCAACCTAGTTAGTTTAGGTCGGGTGTTTCAATTGAATTATTGAATTGTTTATAATGAATTTATTGGTTCAATGGGAATGTGATGGGGTTTTCTTGAGGATTGAGGTGTTGAAGATCACCTAGAATGAGGAGAAATGGTTTATCAAGTTAGTATTGTCCCAAGATACATGGGTGATGTTGATTATAGGTTGATGTGACATGGTCATCAGTTTGAGGTGACAAGGTCATCAGGTTAAGGGATTGGATCTCAGTACTTGGGATGGTGTTGACCATTGAGATTTAGTGACATGATCACAGGGGAAAAATGTGATGGATTATGTGTCTTAGGATGTTTTGGTGATTTAACCTCATTGTTTGTGGTCCGACATGCTGTTAGAGTCATGTTCACATTTATAGGACTCAGTCGAGGTGGTATTGACCACTCATTGTGTGTGGAAGCTTCCATAGATAACACAGATTAGGGAATGGTGTTTACCATCATATTTGGGGGGGGGATGTACTCACCATATAAATCCATGTGGATGGTGATTCAGCATTAGTTGATGGTGTTGAGACCATCAGTTGGGGGATGAGGCTCACCATTACACTTGAGTCCGAGGTGTCAGGACTATGGGAGGACGAATAGAGCCATACCTTGGTACATCATATATTGAGCTAACAATGTTTATTTAAGGAAGGAAATATATCTCTGTTACTTGGGATGTCAGGCTTCGAGCCGATAGTGATTATCTCACATGAGGTCTAAGGGACCTAGGAGTTGATTGGACATGCCATATGGATACCATATATTTGATTTATGGAATGAGGTACTGGGTGACATGATTATAGGTATAACCTAAGGGTTCACCTAGTTTGAAATATGTTAGTAGATTACTTGGTCACTGAGCCAAGGATCCACACCACTATAATTATATATATGCAAACATGTTCTATATTCAATATATATATATATATACATAATTAGTGGAATATATTCAAACTTATACTGGTGATGGAAAAAACTGGTAGATGCTTCCTCATTAAATTTGAGCACAAGGGAATCAATTTAATTAATTAAACGGTTATGTGTTATTCCTTTTATTTATATTCTGCATAAACCCTCATAATTATGGATGTAAGATAAAAACACATTGGCAATTTCCTACTAAGATTATTCTAACAGCCTACTTGGGACCCTCAGGACACATGTAGAATTTATGTCTCTAAGATCAGGTAAGGGATCAGACTTAGGAGCTAGACCTTCATGATCTTTTTGTGCTGATTAGCATGGGATAGATGGAATATAGAACGTGGTGTTTTTTTTTCACCAGACCAGAGTTTCCTTTTTTTTTTCAGCATGCTATATATATATATATGTACTGATGGTCACCCATGGGAAACCAAACTTACTTATTTCTTTAATGACCTGCTATGTTATGTTGTTTTTCTACAAATGGTGTTGTTTATTATCTGCATATGGTAATGACTTTGGGATTTTTATTACTACTACTTTGTATATGCTTCAGCTGAGTTATTCTCTTTCTTCTACTGATTTATGGTCCTTCTTATTCTATGTTATATAGATATAATCCATTTTTATTATCACCACCTGAGAATATAGTATCCCCAGTATTATATAATTATACCCTCTCTACTAGTTGGTAGCCTTTGGCATATGTGTAGGTGAGCCTAAGATTCAATGGCCAACTGGACCAGAGCACTATTGAGTGTAAAACAAGTTGGTTTTCTATATTAAGGATTAAGTTAATGTTAAAGGATGTTAAAAAACACGTAATAAATAGTGTCAATTATAAATTTTATAATAAATAAAGACAAAGATTTGTCTTACTTCATAAAGTATGAAAAATTTGAACATCAAGTGAATCCTTTATTCAATGAATGAGTGCTATAAAGAGGGAGTTCAAGAACCTCATTTCACAGATAAGATATCACTATCTAATAATCTAGAAATCTATCAAATTCTATTATCTTCATTAGCCTTATTGTTGGTATTAGCATGAAATTTGAAGGAGAAGAGGTCCCACTAAAGTTTTCAGTGATTCCATTTTAGTCAGTGGATGCCTTTAGAGATAAGATTATGTTTATTGCTACTTATTAATCTTTATAATACTCACTATTATGGAAGATATAACATAGATGGAATGAAATGTTTTTTTTTATGTTTTTCCATTTTATAATTTCCTATCCCAATCAATGTTATGGTTTATGTTTGTGTTTTCTTTCACCAAATTTAGACATAAATATACCCTATAAAATACTTCAGAGGTATCATAGAGAGTATCAGTAAAGAATCAATAAGGCGAATATTGAAAAATTTATTCCAATTTAGAATTTTTATAGAACCATGACCATTATTTATATAACCAGACTATGGTTTATGTAAATTTTTGTAACGCCCCAACCCCAGTAACCCATAGTCGGTGCATTATTACGTAACATTGGCATGATCACAAAAGATTAAGTCTCGAAATACCGATTAGTTTAGTAGCCTTGGAAACACTAGATACATTCATAAATGTTACATTACATCATAAAGTGAAAAACTACAATAACATGGACTCCATAGTCCACACTCATATCCCCTTATAATATCCCTGCAGGCCAGTCATAAAATATTTCTTCACATCCTGGGAAAAATAAAACATAGAAAGGGGTAAGCTCAGATGCTTAGTAAGGATAAAAATATAGCAGAAACTTTCATAAAAAAACATGAGCATTTAAGGCAATGTGCAACTAAAACAAAAGACTTTTAAACTTTAACTTCATCATAATATATAAAAAATAAAATTAAATAATTCCATTTACTTATTCACATTAATATTCTACTAGTCGAATAATCACATGCAATATCAATAACCACTTTCATAATGATGGAATGCATAATTCCAGACTATCATAACCACATAGTCAAGGCCTTGTGCCAAGACTACAAATAAGATTTTGTCAAGGCCCTGTGCCGAGACACTATTTTGTCTCATGATACCTAACGATGCATCGAGGAGCTATAGCGGGATCCACCTGTCACATACTAAGTCCAATTAATTCCTTATATGAAAAGTTTTAAACATATCATAAACCATAACATAATCGTATCACATAAAACATGCATAATGGAAACATAAAATTTCCACATTTCAATCCCAGGATATCAATACAACACATTGATATGATAAAACCATTTTCAATACCAAAATAAAAGAAAAGTAAAACTTTGTATTTATTTTTCATTTAAAAAAAAAGTTATGGCTTGTAGAGGAAGCTGAAACTCAAATAATGGTCACGGCAGCGGAGAAGTCGTTGTCGCCGCATACGTACGACAAAAAAAAATTACTTTTTGTCATTTAGTAAAACACTTCGTATAAAAATATTACTTTTTAATAAATGTAAAAGTCCAAGGGGTTTATACACCATAGAAAAGAAAGTTGTCTATAAAACAAAATATGCCTCAATGAAAGGAGATTGAGACGAAGTCCCTTACCTCGTGTCCGACTTGACTCGATCATTCTTTAACCTCCTGAATAATAAACTAGACTTAATTTATAATTTCTTAAGAACCTTTTTCAAGTTTATTATTCCTTTTATATCACTTATTACCATGTTATGAACATTATGTAATTATTTAATTTAATAACGGTCGTTTTGTCGATCTTTGGTACTTGAGTCGAAAATAAATTTCTTATAATTACAAGTTGTTCATGTGTAAAATATACATTATATACAGAATTATTTTCATGATGTAGATATCATATATATCATACATATCCAGTATATAAATTCATTTATAATATTACATAACATTTAGAGGTAAGAAATGAAATGCACCGTTCATGGAGACAGTAAGCCGTACGCACGCATGAACGCTACTTTCATTTCTATTTCATATTTAATGGAGTGAAATCATAATGATATAAATGTATATTATAATTAAAGTATAATATCATATATAATATCATTTACTCCATCCTTTATACATCCCACATATGGCATTAATGATTTAAATCACTTTCAGGGGGCGGTAGTCCGCACTTCCTAAAATGAAATTATCGCTTTTACCCATAATGGAAATCATAAAGGTTTGCCATAAATGAAAAATAAAGAAGCATAAGGAAAAAATAAACATAATATATATCATATATAAATATATTGACATCTTAATGTCCACCATGAGATGTGTTAAAAGAAGATTGAACAATCATCGTTTCGTGAGGCAATAATTCACCACCCACAGAACCAGTATGTTCGTTAACCATTAGATGAAGGTGTGTGTAAGTGTAAATAAAATAATTCTCATAAAAACATAATATTATATTTATGATACTGGTTTTGTTACAAAATAATGGAATAAAAAGAGTTTAAGGGGTTGGAGAAGCAAAATAAAACAAAAAACATAAGAGAAGACATTACCTTAAAATCGGGTAACTCTTTTTGATTTGAGCCAAAGAATTACTTGGGAAGACTTATGCCCAAAGTGAGGATTCTAGGAGTAAGAGAGGGAATTTGAGAGATAATTTGGGCAGAGGTTGGCCGAGCCAAATGTTTTTTAATGTGTGAATAAGGTGGTAGAGGTGGGGGCCTTTTATAAGAGGAGAGGAGGGGCACTCTTAGAAAGTAATGAAATGTTACTTTATTATGAATTTTTTTTCGGATTTTAAAGGTCCCAAAATGATATATTTAGAGGATAAGGTGATAAGGGTTTGAAATATACCCATCTAATAGGTTTTAGACAAGTGTAAGTCTTAGATTTTACCTTATCTGTTCATTTTATTTAAATTGTTCATTAATGAGGTAATCATTGCATCATCATGGTGTCATAAATAAATTTATTTATTTAACGCCTAAAAATTATAAAAAAATTACCATGATGTATGAAATCCTTTTACCTTTCCAATGAATATTTATAGTCTAAAAGTTAACTTATATAACCACATGTAATAATTGTTTTCGTAAAACAACAAATGTTTGTGACAATTTTATTTTTACTTTAAATAAAACGTTATTAATGTAATTTTCTTAACCAAGTGGCTCCATGGGGTCCCCAAGTTGACCCATGGATTGTATTGGTCGGCCATGAATCATTCAATAAGGGTAGGACAAGTGTAAAGGTAATTTAATATTATTATGACATTATATTTACCTTAAATTACACTAATTACCTTTAATCGCGATTAATAAAACTTAAAAGTTACTATTCACCAAAAATTAGTTTCATCTAATTTAACCAAATTTTAATTACTAATGAAAACCATGTATGTTGGATTTTTGAACTTCAATTCACAGAATTGGTAAAGTCTCATTTAAACGAAAAATTAGTTTTTTAACTACCACTTAGTGGTTTCACTATTCATCAAAAATTGAAGTTTCTCAGAACAATACCAAAAATTCACCCTAAGCTATAACTGATATTTCGAATCCAAAAATGAATTCCATTCTAAAATATAAAATTTATATAATTTCAAAAAGTGGGTATTACTATTCATAACAGATACTTTGATTGGTCGCGGTGTGTTAGAACATGAGGTTGCGTACAACACACGCTGCTCTATTATTCCAAGAGAAGCGTACCATGAAAGCTTGGGGTGTTAAAATTTTTATTAAAACCTTGTGGTTACATATTTATTTTTCATATTTTAAAATAATAATAATAAAATATTGTTTTCTATGTCATGTTTTTGATAAAAAATTCTAATGGTTTATGAGAATTTGATTTTCATGAGAAAACCAAGATATAGAAAAGTGTAGTAAGTCATTGTTCATGATATGGCCTTTGAATAACTCACTAACTGAAATGAATTGCAAAAAGAAATAATAACATGTTTTAAGGTGTGAAATTCAAGAAATTTTCTTCCTAAATCAACTTATATAGAGAAACCATGTCATTAATCCTCGTCATGATTTTGTTGAATATTATTTTTTTATAAATAATCTTAAACCACATTAAAAGATGTTTTTATATAATTTATCACTATTTAAAATTTTTATATCCCATTATAAACATTTTATTTTATTTATTTATTTATTTAAATACATATTTAATATTCATGTATATAATTTTTTTTATTATCAATGTTTTTTTATGATTTAATTTAAAGTTTTTAAATTACTTATTATAGTTTTTATTCGATTAATATGAGAGTTACATTCTATGGAAAATATAATATTTAGTTTTTTAATTATTTCCATGATTTTTTATTTAGTTATGAATTCAATAATAAATTTTTATTATTATTTATATAAATTATGTGTTAGGATTTTATTGGAATTAATTTCTCTTAAGAATTGATCTATGGATAATATGAGTTTGGTTCATAATTCCTACTATCCTGGGAGCTTAAGTTTTGTTCTAAAAATGAAGGGCTTGGATAAGCATCACATGATACTTTCTCATGGGGTGATTTTGGTTTCTTATGATTCTAAAACTTTATATAAAAGGATTTAATATACCTCATACATGAGATAAATTTATATTTTCATAGATATAATTACCTATTCTTCTTGTAAAATTAATATAAACCATTATACGCATAAAGTGTTATATATTAACATGTTCAAAACTTATTAATTTGGTTAAATGTATAGGACACAAAACTAAATATTTAGAATCATTCATATATTTAGGGATTTTATGAGGTATAATGATTGTATAATATTCATATATAAATTGAGATACTAAGAAAAAACCTTGAAATACTAAATATGAGATTCCTTCCATAGAAAAAAATTATCAATATCTTGATCATTAAGTATGTGAGACCTTAACCATTAGATGCCCATAAATTATCTAGTGCAATGAAAGAAGATTATAGGTGGCCCTAACTTTTGGGTTTTGATATATTATACAAACTTTGGGTTACATTTAACCTGGTGACTCTAACCATGAGGTTATTGGAGTAATAGAGTTAGGATAATTCATACAATAAATTGGGCAAGGAGTTTTCCAACTCACTATACATGAGTCATATATGGTATGATTGACATTAATTTCTACTAAATATAGTCATGGATTAAGTAATGAGATTAATTAGGTTAAGTCTTGATAAAATATGAATCCTCTCCAACTAACTGATATGATATATAGAATCATCATTCTAATGGGAGTAAATTTAATACAAGTCCTTATTGAATTGATATAAAATGAAATAATCACCAAATATATATGTATTATTATATATTATAACATTCATTATGAACATAATTTTGAGATATATTATCAGTTATACCCATATTTTAATAGATTGGTATCTAAAAATGAGTAGTGTTCTCAAGGAGAAACAGTTTGAGAATAAATATTTGAATATTATATAAATAAAGTTCTCAAATTTTAACTCATTAGTATTGGATACCAGGTGTATATCATAATTTTTTGATAATGTTTATAAACTAAAAAATAAGTTAAAATTTATGAAATTAGACTTAGATCTAAGTGTTGGAAATGGGGAGAGAGTTTTCATATTAAAGATAAGAACATATGTTCAATATCCATATAGTGGATTAATTTTAGAATTGAAAAATTAGTACTATGTTCCAACAATAAAAAGGAATTATATTTCTATATATTTTGTGTATATGAAGAGTTTTTCATTCATTATTAAGAATAAGAGTTGTTTTATATACATGAATGAAATGTTATATGGCCTTGGGAATATGGTGAATATTTTATACATTCTGAATATAGATAACCAATCAATAACCTTAAAAATTAGAAGGAAAAGGTAGTTCATTCTAACACAACTTATCTTTCAAATTTTCACTTTGAACAAATAAATAAGTAATATATCCAATTACTTTAAAAATATAGTTTATTTGGAATCATTTGACTATGAATTATTTAATAAATGTGAATATTTTTTAGTAGGAAAAAAGACCAAAGTATCTTTTAGTGGAAGAGGTGACAGGGATAGTGTACTATTTCATATTATACATAATGATGTATGTGGACCAATGAGTAGACAAAAAATGGTGGTTATAGGTACTTAATAACCTTTTAAAATGACTTTAGTTGGCATGTTTATGTATTAATTACAAGAAAAAAATTTAAAACCTTTAAAATCTTCAAGGAGTTTAAAAATTAAGTATAGAATAAACTAGGAAAAGTATTAAGATTATTTGATCATATCAGGGCAGTGAATATGTGATCTAAGAAATTACTTATAATTAAAGAGATTGTGGAATAGGTTTACAACTCACTACTATTGAAATACCATAATGTAATGATGTCTCTAATAGAAGGAATTTTACCTTTTTAGACATGATTAGATTGTCGATGATTCTATGTGACCTTACTCTATCATTTTGGGGATATGCTATGAAATAAATAGCTTTTATACTAAACCAAGTTCTATCTAATGAAGAAATTAATACACAATATATGATATGGAATAATAGGTATACTAATTTATATTTTATTATATTTAAGGGTTGTAAATAATATGTATGATATTTAGATTCAGAAATATTTTTACTTAAATCAGAAAATATACCTCTTTATTGGTTATCCCTATGAATAAATGAGACATTATTTTTATAACCTTACTAAACAAAAAGTTTTTTTAGCTTGGTATGGTGTTTTCCTTAATAAGGATCATGTTTCTTAAGAAGTTGGTGGGTGTAAAGTTAAACTTAGAGAAGTTTAATGTCAAAAAATATGAATGGATCCTAATATAGAAAATGTGTTAGTTTCATAAGTTGTATTAGAAAATGAACTGACTTAAGTTACAAAAGAAGATCAAATATTTGGTAGGATTATTCTGGAAACAAATATATATAGATTTATTGTGTATAATAATGACAAATTAACATTCAAATAGGATAAAACTACTATATACTGAGAGGTCACTTAGGGTTATGAATTTGAGAAATAGTTAAAGTCCATGAGTCTAAGATGAGTTCATGTACACTAACTAAGTCTTAAACTTTTTAGATACCCTAGATGGGGTCTCATAAGGTATATATGGATTTTTCATAATATAAATGATATGAATGGTAGAGTTTCTACCCATGAATATTTCTTAATAGAAAAAGGGTACAAAAAAATTCATGATATTAACCGTGGAAATGATGATAAATTCCATTTGGGTATTTATTTACACAATAAATCATTATTATTATGAGATAAATCAAATGGATATTAAAACCAAATTTCTTAATTGGAATTTAGTTAACGACGTGTATACGATACAACCCAAGTGGTGATACTAAGGCATGAATGTTGTAATGATCCATTTATATATTGAAAAAATATTTATAGAGTTAGAACATTTGGTTTGATAAATCAATCAAATATTTTGGTTTCATCAAGAACATAATGAGTCTTTTATATAAAAGTTATTTAGTGGGAGTGTTGTTGGTTTTTATGTTGTTTTTTAATTACATACTACTTACTGAAAATGGTATCCCAACTTTATATTCCTTAAAGGAATGGTTGGTAATATGATTCTCAATGAAATACATGGGTGAAGTGGAAAACATATAGATTATGAAGATATATTAAAATTGATCAAATAGGTTTATTGGTTTGAATCAGAACACATTTATTGACCAAATAGGTTTATTGGTAAAGTTTTAAAAAGTTTAGGAATGTAAAACTCTAAAAGGGGTATTTAATAATGTAATAGAATGTGATTCCTATGAAGGATCAATGTTCTTATAATAATTTATAAAGGAAACACATATATGATATTCATTATGCATTGAAAATTAGATCCATCATGTATTCCATGTTCTTTACTTGAATTGATGTCTTGTATGATTCCATATCAGTAGAGACCAATAAAATACTGGATAGAGTCACTAGACTATAGTGAATAACATCCTCAAGTACTTTAGAAGAACTAAGGATTTATTTTTTGGAATTTTGAGGTGATTAATACTCATTTAAGGGTTTATAATTTTGTTATCTTCCAAGATAATAAGGATGATTCATGATCTCAACATGGTTTTATGCTCTTCCACAACAGTGGGGTTATAAGCTGTAATAGTTCTAAAAAACACACCATGGTGGAATCAACAATAGTTTCATGCTACATTGCTATATCAAATATTATGAATGAAACTATTTCTATTAATAAGTTCATAATTTAAATTGGGTTAGTTTTTAATATATTAGGAGTAATTTAGTTTTATCATGAAAATGCGAAGCAATTAAACAGGATAAGGAACCTTGGTATTATAAAACAAAAAAAAATCCTTCAAAAATATTATCTTATTTGATAAATCATTGAGAGAGTAGATATAAAAATTTATTGGGTGAATACAAATGAGAATACAGTGGATCCATTAACAAAAACATTAATATAGAAGATTCATGAGAGTTATATGATGTTTATGGGTATTAGATACAAGAGAGACTATATTTAATGATTTTTTTGAATGTAAATGTATCATGGTTTTATAATAAAGGAAATATATATTTATAATTCATCTACACATGATTCTTATTTTACATTAAGTATGGAATGATATAACCTCCTCAAAGTATGAGTTTTAGTTATACCAATTCAATGATCATCATAGTGTATTATGGGTTGTAATGATATGGTAATATTAGTGTGAGTAGAGTCTTGTATATGATATATAGTAAAATCATGAAATAATAAATAGAGACTTATAATATATAATAAACCACTAAATTATAACACATGTAATTTCATACATATGTTCATTGATGTACTTAGAGGTGTATTATTATATTAATATCCATTACTTGAGGATATAAATTTATCTCACATTTATACCTTCATACTTTGATACCTTTTTTAAGACAACCTTGAGGATGAGCTAATAAAGGGGTGGGTGAGTATGTTGGTGATAAGATGGTAGGTATTTTTTAATTAGGATGGAAATTTTCCATCTGTATGATAGGTATGACATCATAACCCTTTATTGAATTAAACTAAGTAAATTAATTTGTTACACTATGAATTATGTTAGGTCCATACAATTTATTATTTCTAGTAATCTTCAATTCTAATTAACTCTCCCTCCTCCCTCAAATCTCAAAACCTCTCTAAGTGATTTTGGTGATCCTATTCCCTCTAAAGACTGACTTTATTAGATCTTCAAGCATTGATCCTAGGGAATCAAATGATTTTTTGGTGGAATAAAAATTAAATCTTAGATCCATGATATTTTAGTGTGTTTATTCATATAAAAACCATTTGAGTTAGTTTGATTTCCTCTATCTCTACTTTCTCTAGATCTTGAAAGATTAAATTTTATAAATTTTTTAACTATGATTTATATGGAAATTATTTTTTAACTCTTGTTTGAAAAACCCTTTTTTTCTTTTTAGGTTCTAAAAATGAGAATCATGGGTAATTCCCATGCGACGTTTCATAAAATGATAAAAAATGGGTTTTCGATTTAAATAAAATTATGGTTGTATAAAATAAAAATACTTGGTTGGTGTGTGTTCATATTTTTATTTTATGGTCCCTTGTTCGGTTCATAATTAGGGATGGTGCTGGTGGAGAACATGGTTAATAACTAGGTGATTACTTGGTATGAGAAGGAAAAGTTTTCTACTCTTGAGTTATGGATTTTCAAAGGTTTTATTCATACACCAAGTTTGTACCTATGGAAAGGGGATTCCAAGTGGAATTGAATGCTTTATATCTTTTTTCAAACTATGATTTTTTTAAACCTTTATATTCACTCATTATGTTTTGATATTAAATTATTATCTAACTTGTTCTTGACCTAGTGGTAAGTATGGTAAGTCTTTTGGATTTCCTACCAAGTTGTTTTACTCAATCACTATATATCCACTTTGGTTCATATTTATATTCCATTTATCATGATACATGTAAGGGGAAGGGTTCATACTTTACTAGTGGAGCTGCTTGATGCTATTATCATGGATGTTTGAAACTAAATCTTATGCATTGTTTGAGTCTTGGAGCATGGAGTGCTTTCACAATGGTGACTTGGGTCTTCTGGTTTATGTTTTGTAGACATTGTCCTTTTTTTCTTCCATTGTGGCTTTAATTATCATGTTGATATAATTTTGGAGTTTATTATATTTAATTTTATGTATCATAATATGTCACCTTATTTTATTATATACTATAGTTTATTTACTTAAGAGAAAATTATCCCCCATGATTTAGTAACCCCTTGGAATTTATTTCTAGTATTTGGTGTCTTGGAGACATCATCTAAGTTTACTAGAATCTATAGCTCTTCCCAAACCAATGATATGGGGGTGGTATTTTAAAATTGGTATCAGTTTGGTTGGTCTATCAGTTGGTATGGTAGTAAAGAGATATGATGTATTAATACTTGAAATTTATTACATAAAAATATATAGATAATTTTTTATGCTGAAATTTAAGTTACTTGGGAGGTTCAGGTATAATGTTTTATTCCTAAAATCCTATAAGAACTTCATAAAATCATAATTTTGGGATTATAAGATGAGTGTAGAGAATCATGAATCACTAAGGATAATTCCCACTAGGAATTCATCATACATGTTAATTTTTTTGATCTTTATAATTTGTTATGTGGAATTTTTTTATTATGATTTAGAATATCTTAATCCTTAAATTAATTTCTATGTGGAGTATAAGGTATAATTGTTCTATAGATATAGATATATAGAATCGATTAGAATACTTTATAATCAACCATAAGAGGATGCTAAGAATGTGATTCAACTTGAACCAATAGTGAAATGAAAAGATTTTTCAAACCATTATAAAATTATTATAGGCTATGGATGGAGGAGATCAAAATGAGAAACCACCCCATGTGGATTGGGATATAGAGTTTGAGATTAAGAATCTGCTAATGTTTCATAGGTATTTAGGAAATAAATAAGATAAATCATGGATTGCTCGTATGAACAAAATTTTTTATTTCCTTGAGACACTGGATGATACCCATATGAAGCTAGTAGTATACATAATAGAGGATCATGCATGATAGTGGTGGGATTTAGTCATTAAAAATAAATATAACCAAGAACTTACCTATAAATGATTTTAATAATTTTTTAATAAAAAAATTTATCCTCATACTTTTAATGTATCCAAAATACATACTTATTTAGTTTAAAGAAAGAAAAACTATCCATGTGAGAGTATGCAACTAATGTTTTGAACATAGTTTGGTTGAGACCAGAAATGGATACTAGTGAGTACTTGAAGGCACATATATTTGAGGTAGATCTATTACTAGACATTCACTCTAAGATCATCAATCTCTATATTAACAATTATAAATAAATGATCAATAGAGCATTAGTGGATGAAATGGACATAAATAAGAATTCATGGGGAGGAACTACTATTTCTATATAGGCACAAGTGGGAACTATAATGTTGGAAACAAGTGGAAGAGGATGAACTATTACTATGTAATCAAGGTATTAGAGAATCAGTCACCGATATTGGTTTATTTTCCTATTCATCACAACAATAAACCATGATATTTTTAGTGTGGTTAATTGAAGCATAAAAATAGAGATTTCATGACACCATAATGATAATGTTACAGATACAGTCAGGTTAAACACCGTTAGCATTATTATATTTGTTGAGACCAAGATTCCATATTTTTTTGGTTGAGGTGAAAAATATGGTATAAGGAATTGGTTTTTTTTGGAGTTTGTTGTCAACAACTTAAGAAGATTCAAGTGACTGTGAGGAAGTGATCACATTAAAAAATATGGGAACACACTGTAGGTAAAGTGACTATAAGTAAGTGACCATATGCAGACAAGTTTAAATGAAAAATATGTCAAGTGGATGTGAGGAAGTGACTGTATGAAGACATGTTAACGCTCACAATAGGTCAAGTAAATTTTAGAAACTGACTGCATGAAGAAACATGGACATGCATGAATGTGATAAAGTGACCACATGAAGGAGTGTGGACACAATTAGTAGGTTTAATGACCATGTTAAGAGGAAGTGACCAAATGAACAAATTGAAGTTACCATGTGAAGTATAAACTACCACATTAACAAAGTAAAGTGAACAAGTGATGGATAAGTGACCATATGATCAACATTATTGAGAAATCAAAATAAGAATAAGGTTATTTTTAAATCAATCAATGAAAAGTGGATAACTCTTCAAAGTGTTTAAATATCATGAAAAAAGTTATCTTGATTCCTACAAAGTTTTGTTGGAGGGAAGAAGACATATTCATGATGGATAAGTATATAATTAAAGGAACTATATAACCCATTTCTAAATAGGAAATTTGAGAAGGAATGACATAACTAATTATGTCACGTAGTCATTTTCAATGATGTAACCATTTTTTGTGATTTGGTTATTTTCATCTATGTAGCTATTTTCAATTATGTATCCATTTTTAATAATGAAGCTGATTGCATCATGTATCCATTTTTTATGAAATAACCATTTTTAGTGGCGTATGAATTTTTAGTGATTTATGCATTTTTAGTGACATATCCAATTGAATCTCTTCACTAAATCCTTCATGGAGGGAATTTCTGATGATCATGCAAAATGATGTAGCTAAAATTGAAGATGGTTCATCTTTGAGATGAATAATTCCAAGATTATTGCTGGAATGATTGTGTCTCTGTATCATTCATAAATTAATATATACATGTGGTTTTTAATGATGAAGAAATTACAGGTTAGAGAATAATGATTTTACTATTTCTACATGGCCTGATGCAGTTATGAATAGTTAAGGAATCCATTTCTTATTGATTTTTCTTTTGTGAACAGATCCGATGTTTCTAGGAATTTTATTTCAAGTATATTTACATGATATCATAAATATTCGAGTTAATAATAAAGTAAAATAATTAACTGACAAGGCTTGATATATGGTGATTTTAAATTATTATATCGATGTTAATAAATAGACGAGCATAAAAAATAGAGAAGATATGGTGAAGAAGCATGAATTACATACAATGTTGTTCATGAAAATATAAGTGAAGTATTGAATTTTCAAGAAGATAATAGGAATAATAATATGATCATAGTACACTAGGAAACTAGATTATCATCTACAGGAGGAAGTAATATCTATTGTCTCTTTATCAATTTAATTTTATATTAGTGTGGGATGTACTTGATGTGTTGGATGTAGAAATATCGGAGAGACTTGTAAGTGATTTCTAAGGATTTTCATTTCCCACAATAGTTCAAAATGATTTTAGTGTATCGTTTGATCATGGGTTTTATCAGATCATGCCAAGGACTAGATACTTAAATTGATTAGTGAACCTTGAAAAGATCCTATGCTCTGTGTGTGCATGCTTATATTCGAATTAACATCATCTTACACTCTAAATAGTGAAAAAGGTTATTTTAAAAATGATAAAACTTAATTTTTTTAAATCATTGATTCATCCATACTAAGTGATTCATTGACTCTATATCATCACAAGTGGTATCAGAGAGATGTTACCTTTATTGGTTTTTTTCTATTGAAGACCTGAAGAAGTTGTTATTTTTCCTAATATCCTTAATAGATAATTTAAATATAGTAAATAGAAAGGGTATTCCCATGTTTTATGGGAATGTTTTTCATATATGGAAGGATATAATGCCGCCTTATATCATGTTTATTAGTTATTATATTTTAGAAGCAATAATTAATGAATTCTTCCCTATGTCAAAGATGTTTCCATTACTGCATCAGATAAGAAGAACTTGGAAAATTATGTTTCTGCTAAGAATAAAATTTCATATTCTCTTTCAAAAGGTGAATTTATAAAAGTAAAGGGGATAAAAATAGCAAAATATTTTTGGTATAAACACCAAAATATCTTTGAAGGAAATAATAAGGTGAAACTAAATAAAATTTAGTTCTAAAGACTCAAATATAAAGATCTTCAAATGAATAATGATGATACTGTTAACTGTTTCTTTACACGAGCCAATGAGATTATGAGTACCATTAAATTATATGATGAGAAGTTGGAATATTTTGTTATTATTGAAAATATTTTACACATATTACGAGATAAATTTGATGTTAAAGTCTCAAATTTTAAAGGAAAATATATATGTGATATTTCTCTAGATGATGTACATAGTATTATTATCTCATATGAAATAATAAAATATAATTCTGTTAAAAATAAGGTAAAGGCTAAAATGAAATTTATTTTAAATCCTCGAAATATAATAATCAAAAGAATATTTTTTTGAAGATGATGAAGAAATATCTTTAAAATTAAACACTAATCTAAATGTGAAATTCTTTAAGATGATGTCTCTCATCATGAGAAATATGATAATAAGAATGGTAAGATTTAAAGGTAAGATACCTCTTAAATGATTTAATTATGGAGTTGTTAGAAACTTTAAAGAAAATTTTCCTAATCTAAAAGAATATGTGGCCAGTGGAGAAGAAGATGAAAGTTTTAAAAGATCCTTGAAATGGAATAAATCCAAGTCAAAATTATCTTCTCAATGAAATAATAATAATTTATCTATTAATAAAAGAAGAAATGTTTTTAGATAAGTGTGAGGAAAGTGAAATTAGTAATGAGGATAAATAGGTTGATACCAAAGTTGATGTTATGGAAAATATTATTATTATTAAATTTAATGATTTATAGTTCATTTATGATTAATAAAATTAATTTGAAGATGAGGAAACTCAAATTTAGTTCATTCTTAAGAGTGAATTGAGATAATTCCTTTCAAGGATTTAAAAACTTGAAAAGGAAAATAAAAGGTTGAATAAAGGTGACCAGTATACTAAATCATAGATCCTAGGTAATCAAGGAAGATTTTGGAAATATCATTCCCTCTAAAGTATATATTTATCAGATATTAAACCATAGAGCCTAGGGAATCAAATTATTCATTAAAAGAATGAAAATGAATGCTTAGATCCATGAGATTATGATGTGTTTCTTCTTATCTTAATAATTAGAGGTAGGTAATTTCCTTTATCTACACTTTATATATAACTCAAGGGATTATAATTTTTAAATTTTTTACTTATGTTTTTTATGGAAATTCTTATTGAATTATTTTTTTTAAAAATACTTTTTATTTTCAGGTTCTAAAAATAAAAATCTTTGGTGAAACCTATGTGGTGTTTGATAAAACGATTTAAAGAAGTTTTTGATATAAATAAAATTATAGATGTATGGATATTGAATACTTGGTTAGTGTTAGTTTATATTTTAATTTTAGGATTTTTTTAGGTTTAAACTTGGCCTAGTGCTGGTGAGGCACATGGTTAAAGACCAGGTGATTACTTGTTATGGAAAGGAAAAGTTTTCTACTCATAATTTATGACTATTTAAAGGTTTGATGAAAAAGTTGGGTGTGTGTGCATGGAAAGGGAATTCCAAGTTGAATTGAAAGTTTTGACTTTTCTATAAACTGTTAACTTGTTTAAACTATTGTTTTTCTCTCCACCTATTTTATATTCAAATATTATATAACTTTTTGTTATCCTATTGGAATTTGTGGGAATTATTGAGGATTATATATTGATTTTTAGTACTCACCCTTGAATATTAACTTTGGTGTATATGTAGATACTTTTTATCCCGATACATATATGGGTAAGGTTTCATACTTTACTAGAGGTTTTACTTGATGCTAAATCCATGGATGTCTGGAGTTAGATATTGAGTGTCAATTGAGTCTTGGAGTATAGAGTGGTTTTGGCTTGGTGTATTGATTCTTATGGTTTCTATTTTTTAGACCTTATCTTTTTTTTCTTCCACTATGACTCAGATTATCTTGTTTATATATTGATGGATTTTATTCTATTTATTTTTCTTTCATCATACCATGTAACTTATTTTTATTGTCTCCTGCTGGTTAATGACTTAATAGAAAATTATACCCCATGATTTTGTAAGCCCTTAGAATTTATTACCATCCATTGATGTCTTAGGGATTCCAATTAAGTTTAGTATAACCTATACCTCTTCCCAATATAATGGGTTATATGGATTCAAAAAGGGTTATGAAGTTTTTCCTGAGGTTTATTAGATTTTAATACATTTGTTATATTGTTAGATATATAAACTAAAGTATAAACCATGAGATAGTGAAAATAACTAAATCATATATTATGTTATAGTGTGGTTATTTGATTCACATTATAGTGTTCATCATGAATGATATGAGATATCATTCAGATAATTATCTTATGATAATTATCATACTATTGGATTATAAAACATCATGTGAGGTTGTATTGATAAGTGAATGTTGAAGGATATTAAAAATCACTTAATATATAATGTTTCTATTATAATTGCTATAATAAATGGATCTAAAGAATTGTATTATTTCATAACATATGAAAATTTCAAACTTAAAGTGACTCCTTCATTTAATTAATGATTTCTATAAAAAGGAATATTAGGAACCTCATTTCATGGATAAGAAATCACTCTATAACTAGAATAATATCTCTCATGTTTTCTTCTCTTGTTTAGTATAGCAGAACTTATTTTCCTAAAGGATTTATTTATCTATGTTTTGGTTCATTTAATTGTAAAAAATATTCCATTTATAATTTTAAGGAAGTTGGTTTTAAGTGTAAATGAGTGAGAGGAGGAAGCTAGAATAATAAAGGGAGAATAAGGCATGGTCTAAGGAACTTGATTCGTAGTGGCTACCACTGAAAATCCTATATGAAATTTGAAGATACTGAAATTCTAGTAGTAACCCATAAAAGTCACAGTGGTATTTTGGGTGATTTTTTAAAAGAATAAAACAAGTATTTTTCAAATTTAAAACCTAAAACCTCATTAATAGGATGACTCCTTGGTATTTATTTATTTTTCCCTAAACACACTACCACAAAAACTGCCTATAAAAGCACTGGAATTGATCAGTGCTTAAAAAATTCACTGATAAGGCCCATATCTATCAGTGATAAAATAAGAATTGATAAATTAATCCCTTTATCAGTGCTAAAAAATCACTGATAAAATGAACCCTTTATTAGTGCTTCTTTTTTAGCACTAATAAAAGGTAACCTTTATCAGCGCTTTATTTTAGCACTGATAAAGGAAACCTGTATCAACACTTTATTTTTGTTATTGATAAAAGGTATCATTTATTAGTTCTTCTTTAGCATTGATAAAAGTTTCTATTCATCAATTCTTTTTTAGAACTGATAAAGGTCCAGAATAAAATGGAAAATTAAACAAAGAAAAATAAAATGATCAATTTATGAAAAATATGAATCATTTTATTAATTAAATAATTATTGAAAAAAATGATTAAATGTAATATACATATATATAGATTATAAATATTAATAAATAGTATATATTAAATATACATATATAAAATGAATAAGTATAATATATATAAAATGTTAATTAAAGACATATTAATGTCTTATTAATTTTTAATATTATTTGATTTTCAATTTAACCTATATTAAACATTGTGTGTTTCATTTATTTCACACACACACACATATGTTAATGCATTTTTATACACAAATGAACACACAAATATATTACAAATATATAGAAACACATACACCTAATATTTATATAATTTATTCAAATTTTAGTATATTTTATAATGTAATTATAACTTGATAAATTTAATATATATTATGTTTTAATCAGTCAATTTTTTTAATATGCTAAAGTTAAGGTATTCATTTTTAATGTTTTATATATTTGATTTTTTTTGAATTTGATCATTATTTGTTATTTATTTATATATATTTATTTACTATGTTTTAGTATTTTTAATGTGTATTCATACACTTCAATATATATATATATATCCATATTTTTTAATAACTTATATTTAATTAATAAAACTTATCTATTTTTTCAATATTTTTAAAGTGTACTCATTTTGAATTATTCAATTTCAATCATTTTTAAAATGTATGTATTTTAAGATTATATATACATTAATAATGTTAAAAATATATTTGTAAATAAATATCGATAAATAAATATGTCTATAAATGTATATTTAATATATTAATAATTATTATAAATAAATAATTATTATAAATAAATAATTATTATTTTTAAATAAGTTTTTATATAATTATAAATAAATAATTATATATATTTAAATAAGTATAAAATTATAATAAATTTATTTAAATAATTATAATTACAAAACTTTTAACAGTTCTTTTATAGAACTGATAAATATTAATCTTTATCAACGCTAATAAAGTGGTGTTAAAAGACCTATTTATTAGTGCTAAAATGTTAGTGATGATAAATATGTCTTCTATCAGCACTTATAAATTTAGCACTCATTAAATTGATCTTTATTATCACTTTTCTAAAAGAGATGTTAAAAGTGTCCTCGATTTATTTAAAAAAACCCTGACCATGACTCAGTCACTCATGATTCTCAAGCTCTCGTGAAACTCATCTTCTATCACTGCAACTCCTCTATGTTACCTCAGATTAATCAAGGATATAATCCATTGTATATTATTTACTACCCTTCCTCTATCATTGTATGATGTTTTGTCTTTTGTGTTTTGTGTTTTTGCATTGTTCTTAATCATAAAGAAACCTACATCTCTTCTCATCACTACCAAAAGCCAATGAGTGTTGTTCTATTTCTTCTTCTCCTTTTATATGTATTTGAGTGTCTTGTTCATTTGTCCCTAGAGACACACATAGATGTTTTACTCTACTCTCGACATTAACAAGTAGACCTCTCACCCTCATTGGATTTCTCTTCATTTGAATAATATAGGGTTCTAAAATCTAGGTAGTTTATCAAATTTAATTCATCTTATATACTAGATTATAGATTCAAATGGCTTAATTATGAGGGGTTTTAAGAATTATGGGATACCAAGTTGTGGCCCTCATTTATGGGTGATGAACATATAGGGACCCATGTAAGTGTAAAAATCATTAAAACATGTTTTGTGGATTTTGGTTATTTATGTAAATTATTAAACCGTGAAATGGGTTATTTAGATTTATGATTTTGATGAATGAATTTTTATTAAATTCAAAAAAAATATTGAATTAATTAGTCATGTTCCAAAAATTATTTTAGTGATGCATGTTGTGAGAGTTTTGTTTTTTTAATTAATTCAAGATTTTTATTAAACTTTAACTATTCATGGATTATGATTAAAGTTTCATCATAGAATATGATTGAGTTGTAGGGATACCTCTCTCCAATATTATATTTTACTACCAATAATATCATTATCAGTCATAAAGTAGGAAATTATTAGAGGTAATTGAAGATCTACTTCAGGCTATGTGGTATGATTTTCTTTGATAGGGAGTATCTATGGTTCCCCTCTAAAATTTTATGGTAATATATCATAATAATAAATTTAGGATTGCATTGAATAGATTCATTTCACTTATAAGATTAAACAAGTTCTGGATCAATACTGATCATAAGTTAGAAAATTCACCCTTTAAAGTGATAAATGTTATTAGGGGGATCTTTTGGTGGATTAAAAAATATCCAAAATTAGAAGGTGAAGAATACTTTAGTAGACATAAGTGATGTCCAATATAGGTGGGGTGAGACTATTTTCTACAAGACCATTAGAGTGTAGGTATTCTAATTCCTCTTCAATTGAGGAGACTTTTTGAGTGATTCCATTAGTGTAGGTTATTAGGACACTTTAATCCATATATGCTTGATTTTCTTCCATCTATTGATGATGGATTTTACTCACTCTTTCAAACTAGCTTTCCTCCCATCATTTTGGTTCCAAAGTTCATTGATGACTTACCTCCCAAAAAGTGATGGCATGAAGGCTAGTTTGAAATAGGGAATGAGTATCCTCAAATCCATCATCAAGAGATGGAAGACAATCAAGCATCTGAGGATGGATTTAATAACTGTAGTTAAGGTTAGTTGTACTATAGTTTTGATGTATTATATCTCTTTTAAGACAGTAACAAATTTCAGAAAAGATTAATGCGATTGTGGTTTTTTATGCATGGAGTGTATTGCGTTGTTGTTATTAAAAAGAAACTAAATGTTTGAATACTCATGCCGACAATGTCTTCTGAACCTGATGATGTTTCCAATCCCAAACAAGAAAAAACTATTAATGATGAAATTGTGGAATTATTATGAGATCGAAAACATGTTTATGAATAAAAAAAAAAACAAGAACAATTAAACATCATAGTTTTGAATAAAATTATCAAGGAAATAAGTGAGGGTATAAAATTTGAGGTTGTTTAGAATCAACGTGGCCAAACTATTGACCCCAACAAGTCAACATTCATCAGTTATCTTGGGGTCACAATGAGGATGAATGTGCTGATTGATATTGAATCATGGTGCTCCTTTTAACCTGAAATAAAGGTCATCCTTTGGAAAGATATAATGGTAATGTTACAATATACGTTTTCTATTTTACTGAAAAATTATATAATGAAATGTTGATTTAGTTTTCATTATTTCTTACACACTTAGTTTATTTTAGAAGATTTCTATAATAAAATTGTCTTAATGGCCATTGTAAAATCCCATAGAGGCTTCTAGACTATTTTTATGAAGTTACATCTTAGGTATGGTGAGGGGAAAATAAATCCCCACCCACCACTTTGTTATGTACACATTATAAAGCAGGAAACATGGAATGATTTCAGTAATCATCGCAATGATAAATCATTTCAGGTGCATTTTGGCCGATAATATATTATTTGAAATTATTTATTTTTCCCAACTTGATTCAAAATTGTTAATTTATGAAACAACAAAAGAGTGATGAAAATAAAGAGCGTGCATAAAATATAGTGCACCCCTATCAAAAATGAAAGATAGGGTATGCTTCATTAGAGAAGAAATTGGTATGTATTTTAAATCAATAATAAAATTTTAACCATGTGATATGAAACAACATATGTTCCTTTTTTATATGAGGTTTGATGCATCAAAATCTGAAGCCACTTCCATCCCATATCATGTGCTATAAAAGGAGGCTCATGTAAATAAGGATGGTATATTAGTTTATGAAAAAATAAAAGCATTATGGGAAGCATGTGTAAGTATGACATAATTTTAATTCGTTATGATTTATAACAATATTACATAAAATAAATATGTTCATATTTTTTATATGGTTTAGACATAAGAATCGGCAATGGTTATACCAGAAGAAAAGTGAATTTTAGTAGCTTTGAAGTGGCCTGAACAATATGGCTGCGTTAGAGGATTAGGTTTTGGAATCACTCATTGAAAATATTTCAAGAATATAAAACCACATGAAGATATATATAATATATTGAGACAAATTCAGACAAAAATAGACTCACTGTAAGATATTATTTTGCAGTTTGGATTGGAGGACCAATGTATAAGAAAATATCAAAGAGAACCAGTGGTGGAGTAAATATCCGCACATGATCCAAATGATCCCACTAGCTTTGAGGATAGTCATTCCCCCAAACCTTACCCAAGGTACTCAATTTTTTCATTTCTCTTTCTCCTAAATGTTAATCAAACAACTTTTGATAACTTTATATTACTAAAATTATATAGGGTGTAGTTGTATGTAATTTTTATCTTTCAACACCCATGTACTTTTGTGTTGGGAGGGGTAAAATGTATAATATCTTAGGAGACCATCTATACAATCAAACCCTCCCAAAATATCACATGATAGTGGGTATTGAGGAATTTTATGAGATGACTGCTAATTTTCCTTTTCCACTTAATGATCTAGATATTACAACGGTCCAAGCTGCTATTGGAGCTTTCATAGCATGATCGCCTAATATTATAAGGATACATGAGGTATGTATTTAAAAAAACATTTCATATGAAAAACATGTAACCATTTAGGATAAAAGGTCTTAAGTAAGGTATGATATTAAATATGGATAAAGCGGTAGAGAAAAAAAAGGTCGAATCAAGAAAATCTACTGAATCAGCTAAGAAAAAAAAACAAACTTACAAGATGACCTTCTCTCCGCCAATTCCAGAGCAACATTTATTAACATTAAAACTTCATGAAGAGACCAAATTTAAGGATAAAACTATTTCTTACATTCCCTTTGAAGAATAAATATTTGGAGTTCCTTTTATAGAGAGAATTGGTCTTGAGACTCTAAATGAGAATCTCAAACATGAATGGTTGGGCATCTTAGTTGTGAATTCACACACAAGGTACATTATCATAATACATCTATCTAAATAGTGACCTAAATATGTTTATTAAAGTTAATAAATATTTATATTTTGTATAAGCGTTTATATTACAACTATATAAAGGGAAGATCACCCAAAGCACGATTTAGATTCATTAATCCTAGTACCATTTCTACAGTAGAAATTAAATTTGATAAGGAATAAATAGATAAGAAAAGAGATGAGTTACTCCAAGAATTTAATAAAAAGTATTAGATGATAGACTCTTTTTTATGCCTACAATGCAAGGGTAAAACTCTATGATCTAATCACATCAAATATATTTTTAATTTTTGAATTACTTAATTGTTTTTGTTTTTTTGGAAGCATTGGATGCTGATAGAAGTCAACATAGACACCCCATCTATTTATTTTTTGAATTCAATTCATGGAATTCCAACCAACTAACCACACATTATGTGTATTATGAATCTGTAATAAATTACAATCAACATTTTATAGATAAACTTAGAATTATATATTCAGTATGCGTTTTAATGATAATTTTGATATGATAGGGTAGTATCTAAATATAGGATAAATCATGGAATGAGGCCGGTGTCTGAAAATCTAATGCCTGTGGATTACTCAAATGGAAAAAAATTAAGGCATACATAGAAATATTTAACTATCAAAACATTTCAAAACAATTTACTTATTTTGGTCAATGTTTCTACAGTTTCCGAAACAAGATAATGAAATCTATTGTGGATATTATGTTTACAAATTTATGAGATAAATCATACAGCATGAAAAGACCAACACCCCTATAGGTAATTTTCTAAGAAAATTAAAATTTCATTAAATATATTTTATAATCATTTTTTTGTTTATATTTTCTTAGTACAATCATGATTTCTGACAAAAGAGTTATTCAAAAGAAGAAATCAACTTATTTAGAGATGAGTGGGAAACATAGTTTTTTTTCAGAATGTATGCCAAAAACAAATTTATCTGATCACATACTATGTTTTTGATATAGTATGAGTTATGACCATAGAAAAATATTTGGGGTGTGAATAATTAGTGTCAGAATTCTTATATATTATTCTTTATCTCTTTCTCAAAGAGAAGATTAGTGGAGGAAATAAATTAGTTTAGAAGTGATGATCTTGAAACAATAAAATTGTTGGGAAAACACGAAGGTGAAGGTTAAGGTGAATGCGAAGGCAGAGGTGGAGCCAGAGGTGAAGACGGAGGAAAAGTTGGAGTTAGAGAACCGCATAAAGGAGGAGACAGAGGTGCAGACTGAGGTGGAGACCGAGGTAGGGAAGGATAAGAATCGTTGTCTTGCAAACAATAAAATTGTTGACAAATAAAGTAGAATAAGGATAATACCATGATTGTTTTTGAGATTTTTTTAAATTTCACACAACACTTATCATTTAAGATAACAACTATTGTGCGTCTTTCCAGTTTAAAATGGCCTTTTAGTAAAAAACACACGTGGCAAACTCAAAACCAATCAAAAACATTCTGATTTTTTTGACACTTTAGGAAAATGATCCAAGAGTCATTTGGGACATGAAGAATTCATAATCACATCAATATGATGCATAGTGTGACCGGTATGACTCCAAGTGTGTCTTTTTATTCAAAACTGACATTAATTTTAATAAAAAAACTAACATACTCAAAACTGAGAAAAAGCATTATGATTATTTTTATACTTTAGGAAAATGATTCATGATTAATTTTGGATATGTAGAATTTTGACGCACCTCAATCCAATGCATGGTGTGACCAGTATGACTCCAAGTGCGTCTTTTGTAGTCAAAACTGACATTAATGTTAATTAAAAAACATCTTACATACTCAAAACTAAGAAAAAACATTCAGATTGTTTTGGTAATTTAGGAAAATGATCCATATTTCATTTGTAAAGTTTAAGGATTAACCTAACATCAATACCATGCACGGTGTGATCGGTATGACTCCAAGTTCATTTTTTTATTCAAAAGTGACATTTATTTTAATCAAAAAACAACTGACATACTCAAAACTATGAAAAAACATTCCGATTGTTTTAATACCTTAGTAAAATAATTCATGAGTCATTTGGGACGTGTAACATTCATCCATAACTCAATTAGATTCATAGTGTGACCAGTATTACTCTAAGTGCATCTTTTTTTATTTAAAATTGATATTCATTTTAATCAACAAATCAATTGGCATACTCAAAACTGAGAAAAAACATTCTGATTGTTTTTTAAATTTAAGAAAATGATCCATACATCATTTTTGACATGTAGGGATCAAAAAAATATTAGTATGATGCAATGTGTGACTGGTATGACTCAAAGTGCATCTTTTTATTCAAAACTGATATTAATTTTAATAAAAAAACCGACATACTCCAAACTGAGAAAATTCATTTATATTGTTTTTATACATTATTAAAACAATAAATGAGTCATTTGAGATGTTTATAATTCATTTGAACCTCAATATGACATATGGTGTGACTAATATACTCCAAGTGCATATTTTTTATTCAAAACTGACATTAATGTTAATAAAAAAACAACTAACATACCCAAAACCAAAAAACACATTCAGATTGTTTTGGTACTTTAGGAAAATGATACATACATAATTTGTAACACGTAGGGATCAACCTCACCATAATCTGACACACAGTGTGACCGGTATGAATCCAAGTGCATCTTTTTTATTCAAAAGTTACATTCATTTTAATATAAAAAATAACTGATATACTCAAAAACCAATAAAATTATTTTTATTGTTTTTATACTTTAGGAAAATAATTAATGAGTTGTTTGGGATGTGTATCATTCATCCACACCTCAATATGACACACGGTGTGACCAATATGACTCAAAGTGTGTCTTTTTTATTCAAAATGGACATTAATGTTAATAAAAAAATAACTAACATACTCAAAACAAATAAAATGTATTCAGGTTGTTTTGGTATTTTAGGAAAATGATACATACATCATTTTTGATGTGTAGGGATCATCCACACCTCAATACTATGTACGATGTGACTGATATGACTCCAAGTGCATCATTTTAATTCAAAAGTGACATTCATTTTAATCAAAATAACTAACATAATAAATACCAAGAAAACACATTCCGATTGTTTTGATAATTTATGAAAATTATCCATGAGTAATTTGGGATGTGTAGCATTCAACCGCACCTCAATCTGATGCACAGTGTGACCAGTATGACTCTAAGTGTGTCTTTTTTATTCAAAACTGACATTAATGTTAATAAAAAAACTAACATACTAAAAAAAAACAATTCATATTGTTTTTTTTACTTTATTAAACATATCCATACATCATCTGTGACATGTAGGGATCATCCACACCTGAATCTGATACTCTATGTGACCGATATGAATCTAAGTGCATCTTTTTTATTCAAAAGCTACATTAATTTTAATAAAAAAACAACTGACAAACTCAAAACTGAGCAAACACATTATGATTATTTGTATACTTTATAAAAATGTTGCATGAGTAATTTGGGATGTGTATCATTCATCTGCACCTCAATCCAATGTACAAAGTGACCGGTATGATTCAAAGTGTGTCTTTGTTATTCAAAATTGACATTCATTTTAATAAAAAAACAACTAACATAATCAAAACTATGAAAATAAATTCAGATTGTTTTGGTACTTTATGAAAATGATTCATATGTCATTTGTGACATGTCTGGATCAGCTGCACCTCAATCTGATGCATGGTGTGACCAGTATGACTCCAAGTGTGTCTTTTTATTCAAAACAAGAATTAATTTTAATAAAAAAACAACTAAAATACTAAAAATTGAGAAAAAGAATTATGATTGTTTTTATACATTAGGAAAATTATGCCTGAGTCATTTGGGATGTGTAGCATTCATCCAAACCTCAATCTGATGCACGGTGTGACCATAATGACTCCAAGTGCGTCTTTTTTTATTCAAAACTAACATTAATGTTAATAAAAAAATGACCCACTAAAAACTGAAAAAACACATTTATATTGTTTTGATACTTTAGGAAAATAATCCATATGTCATTTGTGATTTTTAGAATTTAGTCTTACCTTAATCCGACGCATGGTGTGACCAGTATGACTCTAAGTGCATCTTTTTTATTCAAAAGTGACACTCATTTTGATCAAAAACACAACTAACATACTATATAATAGTGTTTTCCTTTTCTTGTATTAGTTTTAGAAGCTTTATTTCATTTAAATTTTGTATTTGTATCTTATTTTAGTAATTCTTTTGCTATTTTTGTTGATGCAGTGTGTTGTTGAAGCACACTACACCTGTTTCTAGTGATGCAGTGTGTTGCTGCATCACACTACAATTTTCACCTTTATCAGCGCTATTAACTGTGATTATAAATATGTCTTTTATTGGCGATTATAAATATGCTGATAACATCTATTTATATCATCACATTAAAAATCACTGATAAATCATAATTTTATTAGTGCTGGTAAAAGCACTGATATATGGGGTCTTTTATCAGTGCTTTGAAAAGTGCTGATAAATAGTACCCTTTTTCAACACTTTTATATGTGCTACTAAATATCCACTTTATCAGTGATTTTTTAGCACTGATAAAATTCATTGACTTTTAACTGTACTAAGGTCATCAATGATTCTCTAGAACTGATAAAAGCCGATTCTAGCGATGCTAAAATCATTTTTTGTAGTAGTGACACCCTCTCAAGTTATTCCTCTCCTCCCTATCCCCTAATATGTGGGATTATTATTTAACGGTGATCCAAGGATTCATCAAGAGAGTGAAAGAGATCTATATTAGTGGACTATGGGAAATGTCTTCATCTTTCTATAGTTTTTACGAACCTATTTTACTAAAATTACATCCCAAAATCTCATATTACCTAGGTCTTGGATATTTTTAGTCTTATTTGATTATTATTCCTTCACATTTTAGTGAGGTATTGAAATTGGTGTTCATGTGGTAAGTTAGATACCAATTCATCTTTATTTCTGCATATTTTTAGGACAACAACATAATTATTCAATTCCTTTAAACTAGGTATGTCTAATCCTTAAGTCACTGACATCCTTACTTCCATTGGAATTTGAAAGTGGGTTTAACATATATTTTGGTAGGTAACCCCTCCTCTTCTCTAATATGGTTATAGAAGGAATGGTAATAGTTACAAGGGATAGAGGAAATTTAAAATGAATATATATAATACTCTAATTATATCTTTTCAAAATCCTTTTTTTTGACATGGTTTAATTTTAAATTAAACAAGGGTTCCTTATTATGTGATTATACCTTATTGTTTTCCATTCCATTTAACATGAATTATTATAAATCATGATATATTATTCCTTATTCTATAAATTGAAATTATTTTGGTTGATTATGGATAAAATATTTATATATTCCTTGTTTCCATATGCTTTTTAGATCATAGAATGTGTGTAATTATATAAAACTAACATTGTGTAGGTGCATTAAACCCTAGATGCTGATTCGTAGAGAAATTCTTATTATAATAATGATTTATAATTGTTTATATTATTATATATTATTTTTTGTGTCCTTAATGATTAGAAAATATTTGGTCATGGATACTCCATTCACACACACACACACACACACTAATGAAGGTTTCATGCACAACATAAGTCATCTGATCCAATACCTAATGATAGTTTTTCATTGGATATAACAAATAATTTATAAGTAAATGATGAATAAACATAATTTATAATGAATTTAACCAAAGAAACAATATGAAAAGAATCTCATAACATGAAGAGGATTATTTCATGTTAATTTCATAATTAATTTAATAATAATAATTTCCTCAGACTTGATATTATTTCTCTCATAAAGATATTGATCTTTCAAAACTTGTTCAACTTGTATCATCATTGCAATAAGAGGATTAAAATTAGAATCTCTCTAGTGGTAACTACACATGTTTATTGATCTTTGAATGATACTAATGGAAATCTATGTGCTATCACAGATGATCCATCCGTATTGGATTTATTTTGTTGATCACAACACAATCCTTCAGCCTTGAAGTATCATCTATTTATATCTCTTATTCTTGAGAGGAATTAAGGATGTGAAGGAAATATCTTGGACTTGAGATAAAACTTGGAGATTTTCTTCACTGAGAGAATCATCTATAGAGAGAATATGTTTTGCATAAAACCAATTATTTTTCATATGCCATTAAAAATGATATAATTAGGTATATATAAAGCTAGGTTATAGAACTTCTAATTGAACATAGGACCTTAACGAATATTTTAATCCTTAGAAAAATCATCATCTAAGAATAATAATAATATTATTATTTCTTGAACCTACACATGTCTCATGGATAATATAAATATCAATAAATAATTTAATATTTGTTTAAATAATATGGAGTATATCATTCCCATTAGGCTCTTAACTTATCCCAAACACATTTGTTAGAATTTGACAATCATCAAATAGTAAATAAATATTATTCATTCGATAAATACATAAATATTATATTCACTGTCTCATGAATAAATATTTATTTAGCATTAAAATTACATTTAAATATGGCGATTGGATACTTGTGATCCATTAATCATGAATAAATATTTTTCTTCTGAATTTATAATAATATTTGTTCAAATTTTTGAATTGAAATAGAATTCTATTGAGATTAATGGAAACACTAAGTGCGTGAACCTCTATGTGTTTTCATCAATGGTATTAGGGAGACTTTTATAAATTCTAATATTAGTTCCTAACAACACATAAATAAACCCTTAGAATAATAAGTTAATGTTGAAACATAAAAAACCACATATGAATGATCACTATATAACATAATCCCTTTGTATCAATATATTATCAAGTAAGTTTCATACATGTGTCATAAAACTTTAAGATTGATATGTCTTTCTTTGAATTTTAAAAATTAACTTGTCAATCACCATGTCCATGTAATTTAGTTCTAATATTCTATTTCAATCAAAGGTCCAAGATATCATCTTCCTTAAACATGAGGTATAAATACTTTATTGAATTATTCATTAATTCAATATCACTCATGATGCACTGAAAATACCCTACATCTCCATGAACATATGACATCATAGTTTTCATCAACACGTCAAAGTATGTGACTCATGATATGAACTAATAATAATCTCAAGTCTAAGGGAAAACACACACATTCCCAAATAGGAATATATAATGACACAAAACATGTAAAATCCTTACTTCTGGGTTTGTTATTACAATATCCCATCTTTGATATTACCAATTGAGAACTTCATGAGACAGAGCATCACCCACTTATAAGAATCAAGAACCTAATATTCTGTATCATCTTTTTCCCATAAAATGAATTCACTTGACTATATGACTTATATATTCTAAAATATCATTATGGTACTTCATGATCCTCATAATATTAGAGAAATCCTATTACCATTAAATGTAATAAATACTCTAAGGACATTATCACATTAATTTTACAAAGGGGAATAATCAATATATGATAATACATTTATTAATATTAAAATACTTGAATAAATAGGTAATCTAAAGTATAAAGTAGTTGGTTCTAGGGAACTAACTCTAAAAAAATACCACTTTAACTAGAGCCAACCACTAATAACTTTTAGTTTTATATCTATCACATGATATTCATTCTTATAATAAGAAAGTGATTTAGTAAATAGGTCTACCAAATTTTATTTTTATGGAAAATATAATCACCATGACCACACCGATTTGAGAAAAATCCCTCAAGAGGTAATACTTACAAAGTATGTTCCTTTTATACTTATGTGACCTTGGATCCTTTACAAGAGCCATTACATCTATATTTTCACAGTACAATGTGGTTATATCTTTATTAATAGGAACCGCATGAATCTATTAAATGAAGTTTCTTATAAAAACCACCTATTCATTTTCATAAGAAGTTGTGATATAATTGGACTCTACTATAAAATTAGAATATACTTCTTGTTTTAATATCTTCTATCTTACACCTTCTCTATTGGGGGTGAAGAGACATCCCGAGTGTGATTTTAAATCATTATAATATGTTTGGAAACTAGAATCAACATATCGCCTAATGACTATACCTCATCTATTTCATGGACTATGAACATATACCCAGTATCCCTAAGGTACTTTAGGATAGTCTTGATTTCCATCCAATGAAAGGTATAAAAAACATCATTCCTGGTACACAACAGGACATACATGGACAACCATGTCACTAATAATTATTGTATCCTTATCATCCTCCATCTCTCCTCCTATGATTGAGGACACATTTTATTTGAGAGATTTATGCCATGTGACATTATTAATAATACCCTCTTAGATTGTTCTATATTAAATCTAATTTACCTTTGTTAATGTATGTACCATGACTTAGTCCAAGAATACTAGTGGATATATCATGATATATTTTGATCCCAAGAATGTATACTACTTCACCTAAGTCCTTTATATAAAATCAAGTGTTTAACCACATTTTAATAGACTATAAAAATAGTATCACATTTCTTATTAGAAATATGTCATCAATATATTCCATTTGAAAAAAAATCACACTCTAAATAAATTTATTATAGACACAAAGATCACAATAATTCTTTATGAAACCAAATTCCCTTATGGATTCATCAAAATTAATGTTCAATGATATGTATTCTTGCTTCAATATATAAATAGATATATATAATTTTTATACCTTATCAACATATTTTGAAGTCATAAATTATTTGGGTTGTTCCATTTATACATATTTTACGAGGTCCCCATTAAATAAGTCTATTTTGAAATCCATTTTAAAAACCTCATAATCATGGTAATATGTTATGGAAAGTATAATTTTGATGGATTTTATCATAGAAACTGGAGAATTGATTTTGTTGTAGTTAGTACCTTGAAACTATTTAAACCCTTTTGTAACTGGTTTAGATTTATAGGTTTTGAATCTACCTTCCAAGTCCATTTTATTCTTGAATACCCATTTTAAACCAAAAATATTTACATACACTAGAAGATATACCAAAATCCATAATTTTTATATATATAGAATCCATATTAGAATTCATTGATTCTTGAAATTTGGTAGTTTTTATTCCACTGAACACTTCCTTATAGTTCATTGGTTCGTTATTTTCAACTAATAATGAGTCACCATATTTAGTGACTAGAAAAAAACATCTTCCAAGTTATCTAACCTCTCTAGAAATCCTACAGAGTACTTGTGTCTCTGGAAATGTATACTTTTATAGGGCTTTATGAAATATTTCTTCTTCCAAATATTTTTTGTTTTGATCCGTGAATTCATCAAATTCTATATCGTCTCCACTATCCCTTTGGGATATATGATCCCTCTAAATAAAGGTCGGATTTATTTTTACTAAAATATTTTTATCTGAGGGATTATATAGGTTATCCTTTAGTTTCTTTAGGATATCCTATAAAGATACACTTTGTTCTTTAGAGTGAATATTTCTTTACATAGATATCCTTAACAAATTCATTATAACCGCACACACATATATGTGACAAAAAAGTATATTTTCATACCAAAGTTCATATAGAATACCACTTACTACTTTAGTCATCACCCAGTTTAGTATGGGAACTTCTATCTATAATTTATATCCACCAAAGTAAAATGGAGGACTTGAATGACTCATCATCAACCCCACTATTTATAACAAGGTGAGGTTCCTTCTTTCACTCACTCCATTCCATTATGGTGTATAAGGATGAGTGAGTTGATATAGGTTCCCAAACTCCATTATAAAAGAGATGAACTCTTGGTTTAGATATTCTCTACCACTGTCTAAGAGAAGTTTCTTTATCTTCATAACAAGTTGATTCTCAACTTCATTCTTGTAGTCATTTAATTTCTCAAATTAATCTTGAAAGATCATGAATTTTTTATGAGGTATGAATAATTAAATTTTTAGTTTAAAACTTTATTTTTATCAATATGAAAGTGCCTAATATTTTATGTAAGGGTTTGGGTGTATCCGAAGATTATTTTGAGCCCAAAGTAACTATTTTTGGAGTAAAAAGATGATTTTCATGGTTGAAACATGATTGCTAGTAACTGTGAAGCTCAATAGTGTGGCCCCACGGAGGTGGTTCATGGTTTGAGAAACCATGAAATTTAATACATACAACTATGTGAGGGTGATGCAGAAAAGTGTAGAGGAGTAACACGAGTTGCACATGATTTGTTAAACCATGTGCCTAACCCATATGAAGGGTTGAAACCCAAAATAGAGTTGGTTCATAGTTGGCAGAAAATTTTTCCAACTATGTATCCAAACCATGAAACCATTAAAAATGGGTCAAATATATATTTTACCCTCTTCCATTTTAACTTAATTGTTTATTTATACTACCATTTTCACACACAACATCATCCCTCACATTAAAGCTCTCCTTTGGCATCCAAGATAGTCTTTGATCCACCTCTTCCATTCAACATCTATTTAACTCACCATTTGTCACATTATATAGCCACAATTAAGCTCTTAAATACTCTTTATTCCTTTATTTGGTTATTTCACCATATAGAATGACAAATCCATGTGAGCTAATATTCTCTATTTTCATGATATTCATCTATTTCTATGATTTATTCCATTCTATCCCAAATTAGAGGCCAATAAATGAATATGAGTATACTACCCATCTAAGGAAGGTGGTCTATACATTTTACTTTAAATTGTTGATGTTTAAATCTCTCATCGTAGGGCCAAACATTGGAACTTCTATATATTGTTTCTAAAATGATTAATAACTTTAATTAAATGTTTTAAAATGCGTTTTGATGTTCTATTTCTACCTTTAACATGGTTATAGGTCATCCAACTCAACCCAACCATCTCATGAACTGGGTTTATTTGAATTCTTATTATTATTCCACCCCTTGGGTTTGTGGAGCTTACCACCCATGAGTGGAATCCATATAAAAATTAAATTGGGATGATAAAGGTTGAATAACTTTTGAACCTTATTGATTATAAATGAAAAAGAATATATAGAAATTATAAATGAGATGGATGGTCTCTTATATTTTGAATACTAATGTAAATGATTGGTAAGGTGGAATGGACACTAAAATGGCCCCTATTTTTTTTCACTTGCGAGTGAATTGGTCAAAAAATTGAATGAGATGAATTATATTTTTTAAAATGGGGATAAACAATAACATGGAACTTTTAACTATTGTATAAAATGTTTAATGATTGATACTTCAGTATGACACTAATAACATGACACAACACCAAATTTTTTCTTATATTAGATGATTTGGATTATTACATTGGATCCATATTTCTTGGACTACATTAGAATTTCTCCTTGGTATCCTCCCAATTCTATATCAAGTTTTCTATAGAAGAGCTTCATGGACTCGAAGAGGATGCATTGGTTAATAACCTTGGGTTCTTGGCCCATGTAGGTCTATATTATACCAATTTTTCTATGGACTAGCTCCGTAGACTTAAATAGGACACCTTGGTCAATATACTTGGGTCTTGGACCTTTTAGGTCTTATACTTAACACATCTGATGTATGATGTAGACAACGATTTACTAATGTACACTATTCTTCATCATTTATAGACTTCTATTCAAAAAATGTAATTCTGAATTGGGTTGTTTTATATTATCATTTATAGATTTATTACTATTATACTTGTACACTACAATAAATTATATTAATTGACTAGATTTGTTATAGAAACTATTGGTGGTGGCCTACTAAGTATGTCTCACACCGTGTTTGGGCCACCGTTTGGTACCTGAGAAGACTTCATGGATACAGGTAGGGATAAAGGGAAACATACTGCTATGGACGCTTGAATTTTGTTCTAGGATAGAGTATGGGAGAAGAGTGTTGAGCTTTTACTCATGATGCTATTGGAGATATATTGGGCATTTTCTTCATTTTTATAGCATGTTTTATATGCCCGATCCTCTATTACCCATGCATTTACTCTTTCTGTATATCACCATAACAAGATCATCACTTTTGTATATGATGTTGGATGTGGTTTTTCCAATGTTTATGCAAGATTATTTATTATATTTGGATGATTTACTTCTTCTCCTACCTTATTACTATATCTGTTTTTGCTACTTGATCTTTTATTTTACCGCTTTCATGTGTTATGACCATGTGGCTAAGTCTCCTCACCTTATCATCACAAACCCTCACTACTATTTGGTAGCCTTTATCATACGAGGAGGTGAGATTGAGGCCTTATGACCAACCAGACTAGTCACGTGTCTATAAACCTAGATAAGAAAATCAAAAATTGTCACCAGAGGAAACCTTTTAGTTTTTTGTAAATTTTTTGGGTTGGTATATAGGATAATTTTAAGTGTTAGGATTCAGTCATGATCCTGTGTTTGGGAGTAGCTTACCCACATACAGGGAAAATCCAAATTACCTAGGATGGGAATTGTTGTTCTAAATTGTTCCAATTAATGCTGTATTTATTTCACCATTGGGTACATGAGTTGTGAGGTTTATTATCATTGTGATTTTTCTTTTACCCTTGTCCTGATTAGGAAAGGAGTCATGGTCTCATGCATCATTATAAACACTTGAGTATTCACATGTCATGAATATTATATTCCATATTTATTTTACTGTAAGAATTTCTTGAAGTATATTGTGATTATTTTATTAATATATTAAATTTTTTCTAATGTTTCATTCAGAAAATAGGATATATAATTGATTATTAAAGCGTATTCCTCAACCAAAGTGGTTTCTTACAATATATATTGATGGTTTCACCTTAACTAACCAATCATTACATGTTTGAGCTATGTCATTATGGTTATAAGATAGAAAAAACTCATTAACTATGATTACATGGATGAAAATTGTAATTTATAAATCTATTACTTTTATAAATTTGGAATAATGATTTATCTAATCAAGCTATCATAAAGGGACTTGTAACATTTTAATATAGAATGTAAAAGGTTGGTCACAATTACATGACATTCCCTTTGTAACTTATAAAGATTATAAATTTATAATTTGGTAATGGTAAATCATCTAACCATACCATGATATATATATATATATATACACACACACACAATGAACATATGAACTTTAAGATTATTTTGAAATTAAATGTCATGGTTTCTGTTAAATAGGGATTCTAACTTCAACTGAAATGGTGTTTTCCTCTATAGCTTGCAATTGAAACTCTATATACAAAAACCCATGAAACGAAGAAAAGAACTCTCCTTTGACTCACCCTTAGTAGTGGGCATTTGAGGGTTACTATTGTGTTTATTTATGAATTACTATGCCACCTAGAACTGGATTTAGGAGCATAGATAGAGGTGTTGGTTTTTTTATAGGAAGGCTTGTACCGGTCCTATTTTTTTCGTGTCAGGAAAATATTCTGTTATCAATATTTTTGTATGATTTGTGCTTGTAATTTTTAGAGATATTCCACCATTAAGGTCTCATGTCATGTGACTAGAGGGTGATGATGACCATGCTTCAAAGGTGTTGGGACCTGAGCCATCTGTATTAACTCCTGTAGTTCCACTTGCGACACTTGCTATTATACCCAACATGGGACCTGATTCCCAATTTTATAGAGTTTTCTATGACCCATGAGGAACATATAGGGATCCCTAGACTGACCCTTACTATGGAAAAGTTGACATGGGAATTTTAGCAGCAACATCCACCAACATTTTTAGGGGATGGTGGTCCTCAAGATGCTAAGTCATGGATACATTCAATGTTATCTATAATTTATCATCTAGATATGCCTATTTAGAGGTGGTTCAAGCTTCAAAAATACATACCTAGAGGGTCATCCAATAAATGGTGGGATGTTTTTGACCCAGGATGACCAACATTAGGTTATGGTCTGGTAGGATTTCTAGATAGCCTTTTATGAGCATTTCTTTATAGAGATGGTAAGAACTAACTGAGCTAGAGAGTCTATGAACCCAGAGAAGGAAAATCTATCTATTATGTATTATTCAGTTCATTTCATGGAGCTTAAATGTTTTGTTTCTACTCTCCTTGGTGATTATCTTTTTAAAGATAAAAGTTTTGAGGATGGGATCATATATACTATCCGGTATCAGGTGAATGTGTTTCATTTGACAACTTTCACTGAGATAGTAAATCAAGACCTCATCACAGAGCATAACCATAGAGAATATGGAAGTGTGGTCCATGGTAGTTTAGTACCTCATTAGAGTAGTAGTTCATTTAGTGGTAGAAAGTGTTGTTTTGAGATTTCCTGAGTAGGAAAAAGTAGCTAGAGTGTGAACCCAAATAGTTATGCGATCTATTATCAATGTGTTAAGCAGGGTCATATGAGGCCCCAATGTGATAGACCCCCTATTTAGTCTAGAGCCTATGGTAGAATGATGAATCCTTAGTTTTTTTTAGAAAATTTCCTTCAACGGATAGTGAGAGGGTGTTTACAATGACTCTAACTCTATGAGCGAGAATAGTAACTCTACATCAGGTATGGAGATTGCCACTACTATCCATTCAGGTTGAGTAGGTGTTCATGGCCGAGGGAGATCAACAATGGATTTACAGTTCCAACAGAGTGGGATTCCCTAGGGTAGTTAGGCTATATCTCAAAGTCGTGGATCAGGCCAGACATATGTAGTTCAACCGATACATGAGGAGAAGAGTGCAGGTTCTTCTATAGTTTGAGGTACAATTATAGTAGGCTCTAATTTAGTGTATATTTTATTTGACACATGATCATACCACTCCTTTATATATGTGGTAATTTTGGAGAGTCTTAGGATCAAGATTCTATATTTAAATGCGGTGATGAAACTTGATACCCCATTGGGGATCCAATCAAAAGGTGTATGCTAGTCCAAGGGATTCCCCCTTGAGGTAGGTGAATATTGTTTTACACGGAGCCTCTTCATCCTTGAGATGTATCGGTTTTACATCATTCTTGGTATGGATTGGTTGGTTCCTTATGATTGAATCATTTATTTTTATTACCTAAGGTTGTATTTTACATAACTAGAAGGCAATAACTATATTTATAAGAGTGAATGGGATGTCTAGGAAAGTTGAGTTAAACCCAATCATTATGGGTTGGGTGGAGTAACAAACCAGATTGTTAGTATCTTCTTAGACAATTAGGGAATATATCAGATAGATTTCACTCTAATGGTGGATCATTTTAGGGACATTTTCCATGATGACTTTTCTAGGCTACCTCATGAAAGGTAGGTTGAGTTTACTATTGTGCTAGTACTCAGAAAAGAACCTATATCCATTCCGCCTTATAAGATGGATACTAATGAGTTTTAAGAGGTAAAAAAACTATAGGACTTAAAAGAAAAGGGTTTTATATGACCTAGTGATTCAATAAGGGGGTTAAACCATGATTTTTTCAAATAAGGCAGATGGGACCCTCAGAATTTGCATGGATCATCGCTAGTTAAACTAGCATACATTTAAGAATAGATATCCTTTACCTCATATAGATGACCTATTAGACCAGTTCTGAGGAATGATGGTCTTATCCAAGATTGATATGAGGTCGGGTTATCATCAAGAATGTGTTAGATCATCAGATATACCACATACATCATTCCATTATAGATATAGATTGTATGATTATTTAGCTATGCCATTCGGTCTCATGAATGCATCGATAATTTTAATGGATCTGATGAATATAGTTTTCCACCCATATATTGATTCATTTATGGTAGTCCTCATGGATAACAATTTTGGTGTATTCTTGAACTCAAAAAAACAATTCCAAACATCTTAAGATTATACCAAATACATCGAGAGAGAACAAGATTTCTGCTAAGCTCACAAAATTACACTTTTAGATTGACAAGGTTTACTTATTATGTCACATCATATTGTAACTAGGAGTATCTATTGACCCAAATAAGGTAAGTGTTGTGGTATATTGGGATTATCCCAAGAAAATATTTGATATATGGAGTTTCTTAAGGATACATGGATATTACATACACTTTATTCATGATTTATCATACCATGTATTACATCTTATGGTCTTAATAGAGAAGGTTGTGAAATTATTATGGTCAAAAGCAAGTGATAAATCCTTTAAGGATTTTAAATTAATTTTGAATTTAGCACCAATCCTGATTTTATCTTAGCCTAGAAGAGGATACACAGTGTATTGTGCCATGTCATGTATTGAGTTAAGAGCTATTATAATGTATGAAGATCGAGTCATGTTGTAAGAGTCCCATATGTTGAGATCTCATGAGTGAAAGTACCCAAATCATGACCTCTAATTGGTATCAGTGGTACATGACTTGCGTTGTTGGAGAAATTATTTTATTGGGGAGTAGTTTTTGTTTTTAGATAGAAAAAAATACTCAAATAAATATTTACACAATGTGATTTGAATATCAGGTAGTGAAGGTGGGTTGAATACCTATAGTCCTTCAAATTTAATCTTGATTATATGTGTGGTAATGAAAATGTAGTGGCTGATTCTCTGAGTTAGAATAATCATGCACAAACAATTTATGATGCCAGTAGTGAATGAAAGTTGATGGACTTGTTTTCTAAGATGAATATTGAGGTTTAGGAGATACACATTCAACCTATTATTATAAATTTAGAAATAAATTCTTTATTTATAGATAGAGTGAAGATGAGGCAACTTTCTGATCCTGAGGGCTTAGTTCTACAGTAGAACGTTTATATAATGACCTAGGTTTTTTAAATGATATTTTTTTCTGAATAAATGTTAGTTATAAATTATATTATATAATATTATGCATGTAAAAAATACATAGAAACCAAATTTTTTTTATCTCATTAATAAATATCATTACATTAGTTATCTATGAAACTGATGAAAATTGAAAAAATTACAACTAGAAAAAAATATTAAATAGAAAAGCTAAAATGGGAAAATATGGATCACCCCATTCTTTTAAAATCATCAGCCCCATGGAAAATACTATATAAATGAAAGAAAATATTAGTAAACCAATCAAAATTTTATAAAATGAAAAATTATAACCTTGAGAGTAATTATATCAAATATTGAGTGAAATAATGAAGTGGTACTTTTAAGGAAATGTAACCATTGAGATTTGACTATTATATGACCATCATTCAAATATGACTATTGGTTAATATAACCATTGGTAAATTTTACTATTGTAAACTATATCCATGGGTGATAATTTTTACCATTACAATTAGTATTTAAAAGTATTAATAAAAAATGACAATTAATGAAGAATAGAGACACTATGACCTCAACTAGAAGAGTCATTCCATTTTAATCCCATTTGTCAAAACTTGAGAGGGAGGTAGTATAACTAGGGTTCTTCCTTGAACAATCCCAATCCAAGATTAAATAATTGAGGCTTGAATGAAATTTTCTATGAGATAAGTTCAAGTTAGTGGAGATTACCCCTTGATCAATGTTAGTTGAGCCACCTCATGAAACTACCACCATCACACACCTTACCCTCAGGGAGTAAGCTGATGTAAAAAGGGGTTACATGTCAAGAAATTAGTTACTTAATGTGTAATTTAATTTTTATAAATAAAATGTTTATTTCATAAATTCATTTTAAGAATAGTTTTTCTTAATAAAATACATGTTTACATAAGATGAATTTGATATATTGATTTTTGGACATAAATAAAACATAATTATATGTTTAGAAAATATATAAAATTTTATAATAAACTTAGTTAATCTAAATAATATTTGAAATAGACTTTTAAAATAATCTTATTTAAATATAAATGGTAAAATAATTTTATAACGACCTAGGATTTTTTTATAAGTGTCATAAGTTTGATTGTGTCTTAAAAACATACATTTTTCAATAAATAAGTATGTTTATATTTAAAAGTGAAATTAATATATTTCGATTTTTTAATATATTATTTTAAATTATCAAGTTGAAATTAGCTTATGGTTAATTTTTCATAAATGTCTAAAATACTTTATTTTTTAGTGAATAGTAAAAATACATTTTTTGGGTTTTTGGTATGTTTTATTACTACATATTTATTCCATAATGTTGTCATAATTAATTAAACACAATATAAGACCTGAAATATTTTATTTTCTTAATATTAAGTATTTTAATATGTTTTAATCAATTTCCAAACCTATAAGCGTCTTTCCAAAGTCTAAAATGAAAAATTTGATTTTAAAAACATTATTTTATGGAAAATTTAACTTTACATGTACAAAATAGTATTAAAAAGATGGTTCTCAGTTATAATGGAATAAAATATCATAAAATATGACTCAAATTTCTAAAACCATGAGAAAAAACCATGGGTAATTCAATGGAATTTCATTTTCCACAACCTAGATTTCAAAGATCTATATTTAGAAATTATTAAAAAATTCCTCCACTCTTGGTGTAAATACCTGCCCATTTCCTCATTCCCCTTTCACTATAAATTCATTTTACATGAATTTATGGTGATTTATCCTCACAAGTAGTCCCCCAATTAATCCTTAAGACCCTAAGGTTCCATACTAATGTTTTAGGAACAACTCTTTAAGGTAAGGGAATTATCATCATCTTCTTTTCCATTCAAGTAATTATTTTTGTGTATGTATTCTAAAGGATATTTTATTTTATTTTATTAATATTTTTAGCATAACCTTACTTCCAAAATTAATTTTTATAAATGAGATATACTAGTTATCTCCAATTCTACCATTTTATGGATCAATTTTTATACCCATTAAGCTGTTAATTTTAATTCCTGAATTTATCACTTTTTACATGAGAAATTTTTATATTGTGAAAAACCAAACCATTTATTTATCCAGTTTTATTCTCCTAATTATTAATATATTTTTTAATTTATATATACTATACCCACATTCCCTTTCTGTGGATTAAAAATGATGTAATGACAATGACTTTTATCACTTTTTCACTATGATTTTGATAAAAAAACTCATTCTTTATTCTCCATAGGTTATTAATGAAATGATTTATTATGATATATAAGGATAAAATTAATTAATACACATTAAGGGTTCACATTTATATCACTCAAATGCATTGGGTGAATAACTTAATCTCTAGATATGAAATGTTTTATGATAACTTGGTGAATAACCATGGTATTTTTGATTTATGACACCTTGGTGAGAAACCTTGGTGATATTATTATGAACATATCATCAAATATTTTAGTCATATTTAAATTTTATAATTCATGTTCTTATTATTATTATATTCTTAATTTTATCTTCTTCATTCCATATTTTTATGCCTTATGTTCTTATTCTTATACCTCATGATCACATGCTATATGTCTCCCCTAATTATTCCCTTACTAGGATTCATGATCACCCCTTTCCTTTGATTCATGTCCCTAGGATATGATATTTTGTAAATGTAACCTACGGTGAACCCATTAAGATGTGTTTATTGTGGATTTATAAGAATGTTTTATTTGTTTATGTCTTTTATTTTAAATTTCGAAGAAACTAAAATTTAAAAGATCACATGTTTTCTTCCATGTAATGAAAAGTTTATGTAATAAAAATAAAGGATTACATAGTTTTTATGAGAGAGTGGTTTAGTTTTTTTTTTAAATTAGGACTTTAAAAATTTAGTAAGAACCCAAGTTTTAAGTTTAAATATTGGAAAAAATCCTATAATTTTGGTAAAGTATTAAGCGAGTGGTTTACAAACAATGAAATCCCTGTCAGGATGCTATAAGTGGATGTGGATCTAGTATAAATGTACCTAGGGGTAACAAAAATTAAAACAACACATTGTGATAGACTCTATTTGGAACTAGTGCATGAAAATATGCCTTGCTGAACTCCTAGATTGACACTCCCAAGAGATATGTTTGGCTAATCATAATCTTTCTATGAACCATTATGAAGGATATATAGAAAATGTAATTATTATTAGAGAATATTAATGAATAAAATATTTAATCACGATGTTTTAAGAATTAAAATACCTTTATAATTATAATATTCCTAAAATTAACACATTTCTCACTAAGGATGTATTATTTTATAAAAATGGTAGGAAATTGGAGGAACCGCGTAAACGATGAGTGAAACAGACGATGGACTGAAGACCTTGCTAACACTATAGAATCTAGAATGAAAAAATTTATGAGGATGATGAATCAACTATCTTGAGTTATGAATAATAACTTGAATCAAGTTTAGAGACTAGATTCACCTTGAAGGAAACAAATTTCCTTTGACTCCTTCATATGTCAATGAACATATTCATTTAGTGGATCAACCAACCCATTCATTACTGAATAAAGTACTACCTCTATAGAAAAGATATTTTCTATACTCCTATATTTAGATATAGAAAGAGTCACCCTAACAGCATACCACTTAGAAGTAGAAGCTGATTAGAGGTAGAAAATGATTAAAAAAATTAATCCAAGAAGGGAGATTGATGTTGTATAGAGGGAAGAGTTAAAGGGAATATTTTTCAATAAATATTTTCCCATTAAATGAAAAAAATGAAAAATGAATTTTTAGAGTTAAAGTATAAGGAAAATTAATCAGTGGGAGCTATGAAATGAACGTTACAAGACTTCCTTGATACACCTCTAGATTTATTATGGATCCTAAGGGAAAAGTTGATAGATTCTTCAGTGGACTGATACCCCATCCACGAAGGAATTTATTAAATCAAGACTATCAAAGCTATGATGAGATAGTAAAGAGTTATATGAAGGTTGAACTGGAGTTTATGGAGTATCATTGGTCACAAAAGTTGAGTGAAAATAAGATATCAATGGAGCCAAACCCAGAGAAGAATTTTGATCATGGGAGAAGAGAAAAGAAAGTGAAACTTCCCATGTGAGAAAATGTGGGAAGAAGCAACTGAGTAACTAATTTATGGTGAGTGTAAAGTGATACAAGTGTGTAAGAGATGACCATATAGCATGGAACTTTCATGTTGAGGTGAAGCCTCAACTTCTCAATACTAAAAATAAAGGAAAGATGGTGCAAGCCCAGCCAAAAGTTCAATGCTTCAAGCGTGGACTGCTTGGGAACTTTTCCAATCATTGTAAAAATCAAAATATAATGGATGGAAACTACCATCAACCTCATTATAGGCCAAGGGATCAAGGTTGGGATTTTTCAATCATGACAGCTAAATTAGAGGCTCTAAATGATGTGGTGGTAGGTACACTCGTTGTGCTCTAAAAGATAGTATGTACTTTGTTTGATTCGGGTTTTATGCAATCCTTTATTTTATCAAAGTTTTAAAAGAATATAAAATCAATCCCTAATCTTATAGAAGTAAAATTATCATTCAAGACTCCTGGAGGGATTATACCATCATCAACAATGTATAGAAACTCTAGTATCAAATTTGGTGAATAAAATCACATCTCAAATCTAGTAGTTATTCCCATGGTGGAATTTGACACTATAAAAGGGATGGACTAACTCTAAAAGTATAATTATGATATCAAATATATAAGAAATAAAATTTTAGTAGTCTTTAATGGAAAACCTATAGTTATTTTCAAAGGATAAACATCCCAGTTTGTGATTTGTCTATAAGAACCTACCATAGCCTTATTTATAGATATGAATGGTGAAGAGGGAGAAGGAAATGAAAGTATAATGATAGATAATGTTCCCATAATCTAGGAATGAATTGATGTATTTCATAAAGAGTTACCTTGACCTTCCCCAGAAACAGAGGTAGAGTTATCTGTTGAACTCATACATATCTCCAAGGTGATATCAAAGACCCCATATAGAATGGAAAATGTGGAGTTGTAGGAATTAAATAAACAACTTAAAGATATTTTAGAGAAGGGATTTATTTGAATAAATGTGTCTCCTTGTACATAACCTATTGTATTTGTAAATATAAATTATGGATCGATTTGACTATGCATTGAATATAGAGAACTTAATGGGATCATAGTGAAGAAGAAGTACCCACTCCCAATGATTGATGATTTATTTGACCAGCTTCATGGGGATCAATTATTATCCAAGATTTACCTCTAAACTGGGTATCATTAATTAGGGGTGAATAAATATGGCATTCCAAAGGCTAACTTCTGAACAAGATATGGGCATTATGAGTTTGTTGTTATGACCACTGGCTTGAATAATTCTCCTACTATATTTATGTATTTGATGAATATAATATTTAAGTACTACCTTGATAAATTTTTGTTAGTTTTTATTGATATATTCAAAAATTCACAAGGATCATGAGGATTATATAAGGGTTATATTTAAAACATTGATAAAGTAGAAGATGTTTGGAAAATTCAGAAAATATAGATTTTGGTTATTACAAGTTGCATTGTTCAGGAAAATTATAACCAATGAAAGAATCTCATTTGACTCTGTCAAGAAAAAGGTAGTAGAGGAGCGGCCTCATCCTACAACAATATATGATATTTTCAATTTCCTTATTTTATTTGGATATTATAAGACATTTTTTACAAAATTTTCATGACTTTATTATCCACTAATAAAGTTAACTAAAAAAGGATAAAAACTCATCTGGAAAAAGGAGTGTGAAGAAAGTTTCCAAGAACTGAATAAGATATTGGTTATTGTTACTATATTAACTATAAAATCTATTAGAGAATTATTTTTTATTTATAGTTATTCATATTTTAAAGGTTTTGGGTGAATCCTTATACAAATTGAAAAGGTGGTTACTTATACATCTTTATAATTAAAGCCTAATGAGAAGAATTATCATAAACAAGATTTGGAGTTTGTTGTACTAATTTTTGATCTGAATATATGGAAGAACTATATTTATGGGGATAAATGTGATATATACACAGAACATCAATGTTTAAAGTATATATTAATGAAAAAGGAACTGAACATGTTACAAAGGAGATGGTTGGATCTTCTTAAAGACCATGTTAGTTCAATTCATTATCACCATGGAAGAGAAAACAAAGTCGCTGATGCATTAAGTAGGAAAGACCCTATTGTGATGGAAGTGATGCAGATTTAAGGATATCCATTGATTAAGGATATATTAAGATTAGACTTGGGAATCATAATGGAAGGGACAAAATAAATCTAATCCCAAATGATTTCTCATCCATAATTACTAGATAAGATAAAGATGGCTTAAATATAAGATCCTTTGATATAAAAGAAGATAGTGGTTGTGAATAATGAGAAGTTTCTTGAGTTTAATATTAATCAATATGGTTTAATGAAATCTTTTACAAGGCTATGTGTCCCATCTATTCTCGAGATAGAGAAGTAGATGATGGATAAATATCATAAATATAAATTATCTATACATCCTAGAAGCACTAAAATGTATAGGAACCTTTGTGGTCATTATTAGAAATATAATATAAAAAGGGAGATTACTGACTATACTATAAGGTTCTTGGTGTGTCAACAAGTGAAGGTAAAGTGGAAATTTCCTAAAGGGGTATTGCAACCACTACCCATAAAAACATGGAATTGGGACAGTATCACTATGTAATTCATCACTAGTATCCCAAAAACATTCAAAAGAAACAATGTGATATGGGTTATTGTCATTCCCTGGATCCCAAATACCCAGATTCGGGTCCATACAAAGGATCAAATTCGGTTCAGGCTCTGAGAAACCAACTACTTCAGAAATGTTTCATTTACTAAAAACTGTTACCTAAAAACTTTAATAAAAAATTTAGGGTGATCATATGAATGCCCAGTAAGGGGTTTTAAAATTAATTTATACAACTTTTGAAAAAATTCATTAAAACTTTCCATAAAAAATTTCTCTTAAAGAAAATATATAACACATGTAACATATCATAAAAGTGCTCAATTAAAAATATGCTAACAGAGCTACAAGGATACATGATTCAATTATAGGAATGATAATTTGGAGTAACAAATAAAACAAATTTTAAACATGTATGACATAATAATATGTAATCACAAATTAAACAGCTAAGAGTAATGAATAATCTGAGTTGCATGTAGAGGTAATAACTTCAATTTCATATATCGAATACTAAATCATTGAGTGCTAAACATATGTCATTCCATAAGACTTTACTTTTGTGATACTCACAAGTACTGAATCTTAACCATGGATATTCTACTAGTTGAATATCCATTTGGTTAATTAATTATCATACATATAATGAGGGAATGCATAATGCCGGACTTTAATTTCTATGTCAAGGCCTTGTGCCAAGACGTAGGGGCTAACTGTAATCAGACCCCAACCTGGAGAGCCTCTGTAACCAGACTCTATCCCAGAGATCATCTATAACTGGAATCCAACCCAGAGAGCCTCTGTAACCGGAATCTAACCCGGAGGGTCTGCTATAACCGAACCCCAACCTGGAGGGCTTACTTTTACCGATCCCCAACCCGGAACATACTATTCCAATACATTACACATGTTTTTAATAAGGCCATGTATCCGAAGTGTCTCATACCACTTTGAATACCTAATTCCATGTCTTTTATTTAGGTTGTCCCATACCACTCCAAATAATTAAATTCTTAATTCATTATTATATGTGATGAATAATAAATAGTTTGATTTATCACATAAATTAATAATTTTACAACTGCTTCCATAAACCTCCAATGCATTACATTGCATGTTTATAAATTCGGATAGGTATTATTCATGATCAATTCAGGTTATGATAAATGGAAATGACATTGGAATAAATCATAATATGTCAGTTATTATTTAAATAATAAATTTCCCAACAACATGCATAATCTAGTAAAAGTTCTTTTCACATGTGATATTGATTTAAAACAAAAAAGTAATGAATGGATGGGGTTACCACATAAAATGATAGTTCCATAATTTTTAAAATCCTTGATTTATGGATATAAATATTTATAGTTTAAAATGACTAATTTTGAATTAAGACCGAAGTCATTTGTACACAAAGCATGTGCTGATAAATGGTCACGTCTTATTAAATGGACATGCCTTATGTTGCATATCATATAAGGAAAATTGGTTTGTAGTGCATCATTTGTTTTATGAAATGAAAATATTTAATTAAACATATCAAAAAACACACTTTAACCACCGAAGTTTGTTTTAGGACAAGTTAATTCAGATTATGGCTAAAGATTATAGGTGCATACCTATAACCATAACCAATATCATTTAATACTAATATTTTAGAGCAACTTATACATGTGAATATAAAGTTGCAACCCTCTAATATTGAAACTCATGAATTAAGCACATCGAAATAAAAGGTATTTGAAATAACCACACTAAGGGTTTTGTGTAAAAAATTCATTCAATGGGGTGTGCAAAAGAAGTAGTGTTTAATCAAGGTAAAATATATTTGAAAGCACATGTTCTATACTTTTTCACAACACCTTGAAATTTTATAAATAATATTGGGGATCAAAGTTGGATTATATACACACATACCCACATACCCAGTTATACACTATGAGTATACGTAAATATCTCATACTATTCTTATTTGACACTTGAAATATTATCAAGAACATGAATTAAAAGTATAATGGTGAAATGATTAAAACCTCATGTATATATATTACACATATATATTTAAGTACATACATAATCAGGTATAACAGTTTTCTGCATGCATTTTATAGTTCTTCATTAATTTTGAACCTCAATGTTTTTAGTAAAACTTAATTCCGGACATATGGTTTTATGAAAAACCATAGGGTTGTGCATATGAATATATATATATATATATATATATATTATATATGGTATGTGGATGTGGAATGTAAATAAGTTTTCAAGGGGTATATATATGCTTCGAGTCCGCTAATTCTCTATAAACTTGAAAAATCCCAAAGATCTATTTCAGGTAAAGAGGGGTTTAAACTCAACATCAAGGTAATGTATATTTATATAACAAGTGTATATAAACATAAAACTTAAAAATCAACAATCAAGACAAATATTTCCCATACCTTAGCTTGAGGAGGAGGAGGAGGAGTTCGGGAATGCACTGAAAATCCCAAAGGAGACTTTTTGGGGTCTGTTGGAAGCTGAGAGCGAAGGACCAAGAGGTTTGGGATGCCTCGGGTGTGTTTTTATAAAACACACTAAATATTTTAATGCAAGTGCATGGAATCTAAGGCCCAAGTGGCTTATAAAAATAATAATGGTCAGTCCTTGTGGAATCCACATGAAAGGAGGGAGACCAGAGGCTGTCATGGGAGAAGAAAAATGGTGCAATATAGGGTATAGGGTTACTGTTTCAAAGAAGGAGGAGAAGAAGAATATAGTACGGGAGGGGGAGACCGGAAAAATTAATGAATTGTCGGGATTTGATCTGGATTTGATCAAATTTTCAGGGTGCATCCATGATTTTAAAAAGAAATGGGTGGCTCAGATAAAATCTGAGTTTGATCAGACGGTCCTGAATCAATTCGATTTTTTTAAAAAAAATCGAACGGTTGTAATTAGATCTCACCATATCTGACGGTGTAAAAAAACAAACATTTTACCATGACTGCTGGGAGTTGAGGCCCAGACAGAGATGGATGGACCTAATCACACGCGATGCGATCCAATGACCCAGATCATGTTTTTCCCAGAAAAACGCATCCCACATCAAAACAGAGAGATGTTTGCGCCTCCTTTATAAGCATGAGCCTCCTATTGATAGCTCAAAAAAACACCCAACATACACAAGGGAGACGTACACATGGGCTCCCCCCCACATGTCTCAGCCTACCCAAGCCTTGTCGTGGCCTTGCGTCCACGGTGGTGAGCCTATGCGCTCTGGCTCCCATGCGCCCTTCGAGGAATCTATGCCCGCGCTCAGGCTGGCCTAGGCTTGGGATGAGGGATAGGCTCAGCCACTTAGCGTGAGCTTCCTCCCTTGGACCAGCCATAAAGGTCTGGCCATAGTGGGCCCATTTCATTTATAAAAACTAACATAAAAATGAAGTCTTAAGGAAAAATAATACTATATAAAAATTATATTTTTAAAAATGAATCTTATATAATCTTAAAAAAAGGTTAATGAATACCTAATTATTCCTTATCTAATAATATTACTAAAATTATTTATAAACACTAAATCTTTAACATTCAAGGTTATAAATTAAAATTTGGTATACCCACATAATATCATTTATACTAATATTATAGTAGCCAAAACTAAGTTAATCAAAATCATAATTTAGTTAAAATAAATTGATCATAGTTTAAAACACTTTTTAAGAGATGAAAATCATTACATTGTATTTGAAATATTTTCAATGTGTTTTGAAATCCTTAATACTTTTCAAAATCATGTAGTTCAAAATATTTCACCATAATCAGAAGTTATATTATAATTTCCAATTCATAAATTTTGGAAAACCAAACTATACTTAAATGTATTTAGTTAATTCACCACAAGGCCAACGACTATAATTATAGCCGTTGGAATTCATCGGCCACCCAAGGAACAATCGGGTTGTTTCCTTATAAAACCTTGCCTTAGGGTGTCCTAAATTCAAGGTGATTGAATAAGATAGTCCATGATATACCCCTGATGCTCAGTATGGTTTTCATGATCACGATGGTGATGTTCTTTGTTTTGACTGTCCCGAGGGATCTCTTTTATTTATCTGGACTCATTGTTGTATTGGGGGTCTTCGTGTGGCTTTGATAGGGTTTTTAGTAGGTGTATTTGGTTAGCATGATTACTCTTTTGATCTCGGTGTATTGTAAACACTACGGTGGTCATATTTAAATGAAAAGCCTTATGTCCATTTGTGTGTTTTACTTGGTTGAATTCTAATATAAATTAAAACCATATTATTACTTTCTTATGAGAAACATGTTTTGTTTAGTTTTTATAAAATTCAAAAAAAAAATGAAAACCTAAACTTATTAGTACATGAGGTTTGAGTTTTGGGGTGTTACATTATCCACCCTATGAATAATTTCATCCTCGCAATTCATTCTACATATGAACAAGAGAAAGACTCTCTCACTAACTTTACCACAACCTCCACCATGGAGGGTCCTCCTGTGATTCCAAGTGAATTCCTAATTGATGTTCAATTGTTCTGCAGCCCTGGCCCAGATACATTTTGAGTAGAAAGGGTTGAACCTCTGCATAGTGCATTCGGGCCTCCACATAGATGCTCGAATAGTGGAAAGTTAGGAGATGTCCAAATGGACCAACTCTCGAAGAACTCACTAGACTGACTCTCTATTGAGGATATCTAAGTCATATGCATCATCATATAAGCTAAAACTTAAGAGTTGGTACATGTAAGCTACACAAAGGTCTCCCTACAAAGCAACCTATTGAAATCTTTCTCTAGCAGTGAAGTTCCGGTCCAGAGTAAAGCATAGAAAGAGTCCTTCGTGGTACTTCCCTCTTCGCCTGTACTCGGCCAATTTCACCATGGTATTCTGTGGAATATGGAGGCATTCTCTTAATAAAAATGGAGAATTTATGGACTATTTGACACTTCTTAAAGTTTCTTGCATGTTTTTCACAAATTTTTGAAAGGTAGGTACTCTTCCTTGCATGTTTTGACCATGATAACCTCCAGTATTTCGACGAGAAGGGATAAAATGTGGGTTCGTCCTTCCATCTGAAAATTAATTATGAAGGATCAGTCAGTGAATCCTGTTGAACCCTCTGGGAATTAAGTGGCTTTATTGTGTTTTGATAATCCCAACCATTCTCTCTTTATATCTTGATTATGCTTCATACATTCCAATTATACTTTAATATATGTTGTTACTTTCAGTATGCTTAAATTCAGTCTTTTGAATTATCAGATATATGTTTACTATGACTTAACTCATTTTGCCAAGTGAATGCTCAAACAGTTTTTAGCTACCGTTACACACTAGCTACCGATACAGGACAGTAGCCACCGTTATGGATTAGAGCTACCGATATCGAATAGAGCTGCCGATACGGAGTTCACCGATACATCAAGCTCACCGGTACTCAAAGATCACTGCTACATCAAAATCTACCGATACGGTACATCAAATCTACCGATAGAGTTACAGTTACAAGCTCACCGATACTCAAGCCTACTCCTACATCAAAGTCGACAGCTACCGATACAGAGTTACCGATATGCTGAAGTCCACCGTTAAGCAAAGTCTACCGATAGAGAATACTGCTACCGATACAAGGTTGAGCCACAGTTACCGTTACAAGTCCACCGCTACTGATGTGATCAAGTCTACCGACAGACAAGTCTACCGTTACAAATGCCTACCGGTACTCAGACACCCACTGTAACACAAATCTACCGATATCAAGAGCTATCGTTCCAGAGACAGAACCTGAAAATACTTTAATTTCTTAATCATTGTTTAATCTAACCAACGGTCATATCCGATATATTTAATATACTTACATTTATTTAATGTGTGTTGTTGGATTTCAGGGAACCGTACCTCGTACCTACAAAAAGTAAATCATCTTTTGCTGGAGCACGTGGTTTAACTAAAGGAAGGATGCTCCTACAAAAGAGCATGAATAGACGAATACAAAATATGGAACACAGGCTGTGCGAGAGACATATAGATGAATACACGAGACATACAAAATACAAGGTGTGATGGAAGAACACAGAGTGTGAATGCAAAGAGACGACAGAACCTACACGACGAACTCATTACTGCATACCAGTGAAGAGCTAAGAACGAGAAAATAACACAAGAGCTTCATCGACTGTCTCTACACCTGGAAGTCAAGGAAACAGACGATACTCCGTTTTCCAAAAAAGAACCAGAAGAGGACTCAGAGTGAATTCTGATCAATCAAAGGAGTCCAAAACTGCATGCTAATCACAAGATCCATTTCTAAACTCAATATATTTTCTTTGTGATTTATCTTTTTATGTTTCGAGCAGTGTGTGTTATATGCTGTATTTTAAACACACACTGTCTCTTGTACTCTAACTGGAGTATTTGTATATCCTCACTAAACTCACTTGCATTTTGTTTTTCCCACTGGGATAGTGGTAGAGGTCGTGTGACCTGAACAGCTGGTTGCTGTTGTGTTTGTTCCCACGAATAACTGTGGTAGAGGTCTTGGACCTGGACACCTGGTTGCTGTTGTTATCCCCGATCCAAGGTGTGGATCATCTTTTTATAAAAGATTTTGAGAGGACTAAGTCTCATCTTGAGACTGAACTCTTGGTTATATTTTCTGTGCTATATCTTTCAAAGTTATTCTTTTATTCCGCTGCTAATACTTTAAAATCAAAATTGTTTTAAAGCTACTTTGATAATTAAACTAGAAAGTGTTTATATTAGTTGTAAACCAGTAAGTTAATTTCAAAAGTTAATCAAGTCTACTGATTTGATTAACTGGGAACTAATCAATCCCTTGAGAACCTAACAAAACATTTACTTTGATTTAAATTCACTACAGTTTAATTCTGTATTCTTTTTGGGGGATTTTTAACTCAAAGTTTTTAAACAGAAATTTTAATTGGAACTCAATTCACCCCCCTCTTGAGTATCCACTCCGACCAACATTTGGTATCAGAGGTTGTTTAAAATATTTTGTACTCTGTTTTTCAACTGTGATTTTAGTTGTATTTTAAAGTTCTTAAAATTTTGGTTATTTCTAAATTTTTATCTCTTTAAAATCATTGCTTATAGTTAGCTAACATGGATAATAGACTTGAATGTGTTGCTACTAATAGACCACCATTTTTCAATGGCACTAACTATGCTCAGTGGAAAATCAAGATGAAAATTCATTTAGAGACATGAGGTTTGATATTTGGACTGCTATAGAATCTGAATACAAAATACCAACTACTATAAGAACTACTTGGAATGAATCTACTAAGACAACCTACAATAATAATTGTAAAGCTATGAATGCTCTGTACTGTGCTTTAGGAGATGAAGAATTTAATAGAATATCTTCCTGTAAAACTGCTTATGAAATTTGGGATACCTTAGCTGTTTCTCATGAAGGAACAACTAATGTTAAGGAGATGCGGTTGAATACCTATACTATTAAGTATGATAATTTTAAGATGAAGCCTGATGAACCCATTTCTGATATGTATCTCAGTTTCAATGAAATTGTCAACACAATGACTTCCTTGGGAAAGGATGTTCCATCAAAGGAACAGATCATGAGAATTTTGAGATGTCTACCTGAAAGATGGAGAGGAACCTCTGTCTCTATTAGAGCATCGTGTGACATTGGAGAACTGCCAGTCAAAGAACTAATTGGAAAACTAATGATGTATGAAGAGGAACTCAAAGTAAACAAAGAAGAAGATGATGAACCTAGAAGGAAGTCTGTTGGATTCAAAACTACAACCTCAAAGAATAAGGATAAGGAGAAGATGCAAGCTATCAATGAAAGTTCAAGCTGTGAAGACAGTGAGAGTGATTTCGACAGTTATGCTGAGATGGATCACATTGCCAGAAGATTTAATAAATTCTATAGGAAGAAGAAATTTTTCATAAAATCGAATTATAAAGGTAATTATGACAACAAAGGACATTAGAAAAAGGATTGGAAGAAATCTGAAAAATCAGATGAAGTTGTCTGTTATGAGTGCAAAAGGAAGGGACACATAAAAGTAGACTGTCCAAAGCTGAAATACAAGAAGAAGTATGAATACAAGGATAAAAAGTATAAGAAATCCATGAAGGCTACTTGGAGTGCTTCTGAGGACAGTTCTAGTGAATCTAAAGTTTTTGAAACTGAACACAGAAACAAGGCAAACATGTGCTTTATGATAAACGATGCTGAGGTAACTTTAGAAACTCCTGCTTCTAATTCATATTATTCTGGAGATGATTCTGAATGTGATAACATGTCTAAATCTGAACTGTTTGAATATTGTGATATGTTAGAAGAAACTTGTAATGAGTTGAAAGACAAATACAAATGTTTAAAGAAACAGTATGCTTTAACTATTAAACATAAATCTGATCTGGATATTGAAGTAGAAAAGAATGCTCAGTTACTTAAAGAGAATACTGAACTAAAATTATCTAATGAGCAACTCAAGAAATACTTAGAGAAATTTACCAATGGTAAAGATACTCTTACTAAAATGATAGGTAAGCAAATATCACCAAGATACACTACTGGTATAGGTTACCAACCTGGACAAAGGAAAATTACCCAAAGTAGATTCATTCCTAAATATGGACAGAATGTAGCTAGCTCTGGAACTTCCTATGCTTCGACTAGTTATATTCATAGTTATGGATCTAATAAGGTTTATCTTTCAAAATCTGTTGATTCTAGAAATTTTATGAGACCCATTAGACAAATATGGGTACCTAAAGTATTATTGGATAACCTGTCTGGATCCAAGAAAATCTGGGTACCAAAATTATTTCCTATTTAAATCTGTTTTGTAGGAAACCTGCTTAAAGAGCTCCTGTAAATAGACCTGGTACATGGACAGTGGATGTTCAAGACATATGTCAGGAGAATTATCATGCTTTAAAAGCTTATTCAGAGTTGATGGAGGGTTTGTCACCTTTGGGGATAACTCAAAAGGAAAAATCATCGGCTTAGGCCAGATTGGTAACACTGACTCATTATTAATTTCTAAAGTTTTATTTGTTGATGGACTTAAATACAATTTGTTAAGTATTTCTCAGTTATGTGATGATGGTTTTTATGTTAAATTTGAAAATGATTCTTGCAATGTTTTTAATTCTAAAAATGTTTTAGTGTTTGCTGATTTGATAAATGAAAATGTTTATGCTGTTGATTTAAATTCTTTAGCTAAGAAAAATATTACTTGTTTAAATGCTTTTCATAAAGAGTCTTGGCTTTGGCACAGAAGATTAGGACACTGAAATGTGCATTCAATTAGAAAACATGCTAGGAAGAACTTAGTTAGAGACCTACCCAAACTTGAATTTCTAGTAGACAAAGTTTGTAATCCCTGTCAAAAGGGAAAGAAACATAAAGTTTCTTTTAAATCAAAGAAATAAGTGTCAACTTCTCAACCTCTCGAGTTGGTTCACATGGATTTATTTGGACCTTCTAGAGTTTCTAGTTTAAATGGGAAGCATTATGTCTATGTTCTTGTAGATGAATTTTCTAGGTATACTTGGGTATATTTTCTAGCTCATAAAAGTGAATCTTGTTCTTTCTTTATAAAATACTCCAAGTCTATAGAGAACCTTAATGGACTTAAGATTAAAACTCTGAGAAGTGATCATGGCCGTGAGTTTGAAAATCATGAGTTCGAATCCTACTGCTCACACAATGGCTATAGTCACAATTTCTCTGCCCCTAGGACACCTCAGCAGAATGGTGTAGTAGAAAGAAGGAATAGAACCCTGCAAGAAATTTCTAGGACTATGCTTAATGAGTATGACCTACCCGTTTATTTTTGGGCTGAAGCTGTAAATACAGCTTGTTATGTTATCAATAGAGTCTTGATTAGACCCGTTCTTAAGAGGACCCCTTATGAGTTGTGGAACCATAGGAAAAATAAGGTTAACTACTTCAAAGTTTTTGGCTGCAAAGTCTTTATTCTTAATACTAAAGATAATCTTGATAAGTTTTCATCCAAGAGTGATGAAGGAATTTTTCTAGGTTACTCTACTTCCAGTAAAGCCTATAGAGTTTTTAATAAGAGAACCAAATGTGTGGAAGAATTTGTTCATATCAAATTTGATGAAACTGATCCACATGAACCTAAGACCTCTCTTGAAAATCTTGAAGATGATCTCTCTGTTTTGAACCTTAATGATAAAGACAGTGGACCTATAGTTAAAACGTCCAGTTCTAGAAATTTTCCAGACCCTGCTTCTGTTGAACCTCAACCTGTAGATGAACCTGAAATCTCTAGCCCTACCTTTTCAAGACCAACTAGGACTCTAAAGAACCATATTTTAGATGCTGTTGTAGGAAATCTTGATAGAGGGACACAGACTAGAGCTTCTCTTAGAAATTAGGTTGAACATCAAGCCTTCTTGTCATAGCTAGAACCTAAAAATATCAATGATTCTATCAATGATGAATTTTGGGTAATGGCTATTCAAGAGGAACTAAATCAATTTGAAAGGAACAAAGTCTGGAAATTAGTAGAAAGACCTAAGGACACTATTACCATAGGCACAAAATGGGTGTTTAGAAACAAAGTTGATGAATCTGGAAACATCTTTAGAAACAAAGCTAGGATAGTTGCACAAGGTTAAAATCAAGAAGAAGGAATTGACTATGAGGAAACCTTTGCACCTGTAGCTAGATTAGAGGATATTAGGATCTTACTTGCATATGCATCACATCTGAATTTCAAGTTATATCAAATGGATGTGAAAAGTGATTTTCTAAATGGTTTTATTGTTGAAGATGTTTTTGTAGAACAACCACCTGGTTTTTCAAATCCTCATTTTCAAAAACATGTTTTTAAACTTTCTAAAGATTTATATGGTTTAAAACAAGCTCCAAGAGCTTGGTATAAAAGACTTTCAAACTTTCTTATCTCACAAGGATTTTCAAAAGGAATTGGTGATCCCACTCTTTTTATAAAAAGGATTTCAAAAGATGTATTAATAGTACAAATCTATGTTTATGATATCATTTTTGGATCTTCGAAAAATTCTTTATGTACTGATTTTTCAAAGGTTATGCAAAATGAATTTAAAATGAGCTTAATGGGAGAGCTTAAGTATTTTATTGGATTTCAAATTTTTCAAACTAAAGATGGAATTATTTTAAATCAAAGTAAATATACTAAGGATTTGTTAAAAAGTTTTGGTTTGAATAGTATTAAGGAAAGTGATATACCTACGAGTACCACATGTAAATTGGATGTTGATGAATCTGGGAAACCAGTTGATCAAACTAATTACAGAGGTATGATTGGGAGTTTACTTTATCTTACTACTAGTCGACCAGATATTATGTTCAGTGTATGTATGTGTGCTATATTTCAAGCTAATCCTAAAGAATCACACTTTCTTGCTGTTAAAAGGATTTTTAAATATCTTAAGTATACTGCAAATTTAGGTTTGTTTTATCCAAAAGGACAATCATTTGACTTAACAAGTTATTCAGATGCTGATTTTTCTGGATGTAAGTTAGATAGGAAGAGCACATCTGGAACATGTCACTTACTTGGAAAATCCCTAGTATCATGGTGTAGTAAAAAACAGGACTCAGTTGCATTGTCTACTGCTGAAGCAGAATACATCGCTGCTGGTAGTTGCTGTGCATAGATTCTGTGGATGAAACACACACTACTGGACTATGTATTTGACTTTAAACATGTTTCAATCAACTGTGAAAACACTAGTGTGATTAATATCTCTAAGAACCCTGTGTCTCACTCTAGAACTAAACATATTGATGTTAGATATCACTTTTTAAGAGATCACTATCAAAGAGGTGATATAACACTTCAGTTTATAGGCACTGAACATCAATTATCTGATATTTTCACTAAACCTTTAAGTTCAGAAAGATTAAGTTTCATTAGAAACGAATTAGGAATGATAACTTATCCTTAAACCATTAGAGAAACCTCACCGTTAGAGAAACCTCACCGTTAGAGAAACCTCACCGTTAGAGAAACCTCACCGTTAGAGAAACCTCACTGTTAGAGAAACCTCACCGTTATAAAAACCTCACCGATAGAAGACCTCATCATTAAGAGACTTTACCGGTACGTCTCGCGCTGTTTTAAAATTCTGTAAATCCGAGTCATCAAACTGTTATTTATTTTATTTATGATTTATGTGATTTATGAATCCAAAATGATATTAAAACTCGAACTAGACTAACTCAATCTCACCGCGAACCTGTCTGCTCGAATTCTCCTAAACCTAAACCTCTCGATCTTCAGAACCCTAGCCTCCAATCCATAATGGCCCACGTCACGATACCCCAAGTCACAGATGGGAGTGATGAGCCGCAAGCGAAACGACAAAAAGTATCGAATGCCAGTGGAAGTGGAAGTGGAAGTGGAAGTGTAGCTCGAAGGAATCCAATAAACCCGCATCTCTCAAGGAGAGAGATTGTTGTTGAAAAAGAAGTGTGTGCAGAATGGTTGATGGAAAGCAAATCGTTAGTTCTTAAGGTTTTATAAGAACAAGGTTGGCTAGAATGCTTCGCGAACAACAACGGACCTTATTATCCAGGACTGGTGAAACAATTCTATGAATTCGTTCATTTTGAAAAGTCTGAAGAAGAAAGCAGAGTGGTTTCTGTGGTAAATGGTCAGGAAGTATCTTTTACTTCAGAGGAATGTGCTAGGAACTTAAGAGTTCCACATGAAGGAGATTATGCGTTCTTCTCAAAGTCTGTACCTTCAACCAGTGATGTGTTACAATATGAAGATGCTCTGCTGGAACTCATAGGGAATGGGACCCCTAGAAAGGTGATTGCTGTAGATATGGTAGGAGAAGAAAAACTGTTGTTTAAGTTTATTCAGCATGTTGTTAGTCCGAGAAGAGGAGACTTTTCCACTTTGAGATTCCAAGACATATATCTGTTACATTTGCTGAAGCACAGTGTGAGAATCAATATATGTAGATTGATTATGGTTCAAGTGGAAGAGATGACTAGACCAAAGTCAAAATCAAATGCCTTGTTTTTCTCAAAACTAATTTCTGTGATGCTGAAAGTGAAGGAGATAGCTGGACCTCAGGATGAGCTGGTAGTGGTCAAGGATAACTTCTGTATTACAAGAACTGTCTGTAAATACATGAAAGTCAGCTGGAATCCTTGGAAGAAATCATGGGTGAATGATGATGGAAAAATTTATGACAAGTATACTCCTATGGATCATCCTTCTAGACCAAAGGATGTGAGGGATCCCGGTCTTGGACCAGATGAGCCAGAACCGGTCTACAGTGATGAAGAAGCTGAGGAGGAAGAGGCATCAGTAGAGGAAGGAGGAGATCTAGACTTTCCCCCTAGTCCTGTGCATCATGTCATTTCTTATGGAGCAGCCGGCCCTCCAACAGAACTACCAAAAAGAGAAACTGTCTTAAAGGACAATGATACAGAGACTACAGAAGAAGAAGAAGAAGCCTGCCAGTATGTTGTCAAGGACACCTCTGAGGATGAGACAACCGAATCTGATCAGAATGTTAATGGAGAAAAATAGGCTGATGGTGAAGCAGATGATGAAGAAAAGATTGAAAAAGATCTCAGTTTGAGTCCTCTAATAGTCCGTATAGTCATGACATTGGCTGATCAGGAATACATAGCAGCATCACCTGTTAATGAGAGAGTCATTAATGACTCAGAACAAATGGCTATTGAATCTACTGTGGTTGTAGAAGAAAGTACAGAATTACCTCAGGAAGAACAGTTGGAAGAGATATCTCAGGAGAATGTTCCAAGTGAGGAGGAGACTCTTGGCTCAGTGTCAGTATTATATGACATTGAAGGTTGGACATCAGATCCCGGATATATGATTCTTGGACTTTCTTATGGAGATTCAGATGAGGAAGACCAATCCAAAATGGAATCAGTTACCTTACCCACTGTATCTGAACATGTGGTAACCAAGGATGACCTTAAGTCTTTAAAAGCCGAATTGAAAGAAGCAATAAGAGAATCAGTGGCAGATATGAAGAACAATGTGGTTGAAGAGATGAAAAGCGTGGAGCAATCCCTTGAGTTATCCATTGGATGTAGTATGTCCAGTCCTATGAAAGAAATGTTGGATGAACTTAAGGTGTTCCACACTCAGATTGAGAGTTGGAAAAAAGCTGTAGTTGCTCTTAGACAATCCATTGCTTCATTGACTGCTTTGAACAGTTCTCAAACCCAAGTGCACACTGACATTCGATATATCAAAGAAGTGGTCAAACAGTTTGTGGAAGTTTTTGAGGCCTTTAATAAGTCAATCAAAGAACATATGAATAGTGAGGATGAACTTGTTCAGAAGGTAGTTAGTAGTCTGACTCAATCTTTCAAGGAGACAGTGGCCTTCTCAATGAAACCTCTTCCCTCAAATAGCTCCAGTGTGAACCTTGACCAGATCCGGACTATTATTCAGGAAGAATTGGCTAAGGCCAGTCCCAGTGGTGCATCAGATACTCAGATTCTTTCTACCACTAGAGAAGTTAGTAGTTTTGTTCGTGATCACCTGCGGTCAGCTACTGCTTCTCAAGAGGCAATCAAAAATAAGGTGGATTCTTATTTTGAAAAGGTTTATACCAAGCACCAAATGACAAACCATTTCAAGCTTTTGATGGAGAATATGAAATTACATCCAGTTACCCAAGCCTTCAGAGAACAGGTTAGTAAGCTGAAGGAGCTTACTCTGGCCTTAGAAAAATTTATTGAGAATAGAGATGATTTTGTCTCTGCTATGGATAGAGGTGGAAGCATCATCATGGATTTCAGGAATCTATTGCTGCCTTTCCTACATGTGGATTCTCGGACAGTTATTGTACCACCTTCCCTTACACCATCTGCCTCTGGGAGTACTCCTCACCTGACTCCAGTTCAAGCCATCAGGAGCTTGACACCGATGATCACTCAGAGGGGCTCAGATTACAGCTCTGGTACTGTATCAGTTGCAGATCCACCAGTGGTTCTTTCGGGAATTCTCAAGCCTGCTGACTCTACCTCTGCACCCTCTGCTGATCCCAAGGGAAAAACACCTGTTCAAGAGGATGATTGAGTGCGTCTAGATATTTTGTTTTGATGGGATTCATTGTATTTTTGTACTTTTCTGATTTTCCCACTGTATCTTTTGGCTTATCAATCACATACTTCATTCCTCTCTTCACTGTCTATTTTACTCTGTCTATTTTCTTTCCTCTTACTTATCTTTTCTATCTGATACCCTCCTTTTTGTTAATCACAAAGGGGGAGAAATTATTGAGAGATGTACCCAGAGAGAGAGAGAGAATGTTGTTCACCTAAGGGGACAAAGGGGGAGAAAATCACTACTTTGGAGGAGAATCCTGTAGTTAAATTGATAGGGGGAGGAATATGTGAATATTCTAAAACTAAAGAATCTTTTTTGTGTTTTTCTTTCTCCTCTGATACTATTTTATTGGTTGATATCAATTACTGAGATTTTTTCTTTCTCTGATCCTATACTGTTGATATCATACTTTGATATGTTTTTTCCTCTGATATTACTTTATTTTTTTGGCATAAGTTGTGATTATCAAAAAGGGGGAGATTGTTGAACCCTCTGGGAATTAAGTGGCTTTATTGTGTTTTGATAATCCCAAAAATTCTCTCTTTATATCATGATTATGCTTCATACATTCCAATTATACTTTAATATATGTTGTTACTTTCAGTATGCTTAAATTCAGTCTTTTGAATTATCAGATATATGTTTACTATGACTTAACTCATTCTGCCAAGTGAATGCTCAAACAGTTTTTAGCTACCGTTACACACTAGCTACCGATATAGGACAGTAGCCACCATTATGGATTAGAGCTACCGATATCGAATAGAGCTTCCGATACGGAGTTCACCGATACATCAAGATCACCGGTACTCAAAGATCACCGCTACATCAAAGTCTACCGATACGGTACATCAAATCTACCGATAGAGTTACAGTTACAAGCTCACCGGTACTCAAGCCTACCACTACATCGAAGTCGATAGCTACTGATACAGAGTTACCGATATGCTGAAGTACACCATTAAGCAAAGTCTACCGATAGAGAATACCTCTACCGATACAAGGCAGAGCCACAGTTACCGTTACAAGTCCACCGCTACTGATGTGATCAAGTCTACTGACAGACAAGTCTACCGTTACAAATGCCTACCGATACCCAGACACCCACTGTAACAAAAATCTACCGATATCAAGAGCTACCGTTACAGAGACAGAACCTGACACTACTTTAATTTCTTATTCATTGTTTAATCTAACCAACGGTCATATCCGATATATTTAATATACTGACATTTATTTAACGTGTGTTGTTGGATGTCAGGGAACCGTACCTCGTACCTGAAAAAAGTAAATCATCTTTTGCCGGAGCATGTGGTTTAACTAAAGGAAGGATGCTCCTATAAAAGAGCATGAATAGACTAATACAATATATGGAACACAGGCTGTGCGAGAGAGATATAGATGAATACATGAGACATACAAAATACAAGGTGTGTTGGAAGAACACAGAGTGTGAATGCAAAGAGACGACGAAACCTACATGACGAACTCATTACTGCATACCAGTGAAGAGCTAAGAACGAGAACATAACACAAGAGCTTCATCGACTGTCTCTACACCTGGAAGTCAAGGAAACAGACGATACTCTGTTTTCTAGACAAAAACCAGAAGAGGACTCAGAGTGAATTTTGATCAATCAAAGGAGTCCAGAACTGCATGCTAATCACAAGAGCCATTTCTAAACTCAATATATTTTCTCTGTGATTTATCTTTTTAAGTTTTGAGCAGTGTGTGTTATATGCTTTATTTTACACACACAATGTCTCCTGTACTCTAACTGGAGGATTTGTAAATTCTCACTAAACTCACTTGCATTTTTTTTCCCACTGGGATAGTGGTAGAGGTCGTGTGACCTGAACAGCTGGTTGCTGTTGTGTTTGTTCCCATGAATAACTGTGGTAGAGGTCTTGGACCTGGACAGCTAGTTGCTGTTGTTATCCCCGATCTAGGGTGTGGATCATCTTTTTATAAAAGCTTTTGAGATGACTAAGTCTCAGCTTGAGACTGAACCTCTTGGTTATATTTTCTGTGCTATATCTTTCAAAGTTATTCTTTTATTCCGCTGCTAATACTTTAAAACCAAAATTGTTTTAAAGTACTTTGATAATTAAACTAGAAAGTGTTTATATTAGTTGTAAACCAGTAATTTAGTTTCAAAAGTTAATCAAGTCTACTAATTTGATTAACTGGGAACTAATCAATCCCTTGAGAACATAACAGAACATTTACTTTGATATAAATTCACTACAGTTTAATTCTGTATTCTTTTTGGGGGATTTTTAACTCAAAGTTTTTAAACAGAAATTTTAATTGGAACTCAATTCACCACCCTCTTGAGTATCCACTCCGACCAATAAAACCTATTCAGAAACATTAATACAGACAATATATAAGAAAGAAATAATGGATAAAAAATTCCGTTCTCATATCACCACTTGTTCATAAAAAGAGAAAGGATAATGGTTTACCCAGTTCCCGAATACACGAATCCACAAAACTAGTTCAACAATTTCAATTTCCCTAAACCATATGCAACCCGAGCAATCTGGTTCAATATCATGGGTGCACTTGTATTGTATCTAGAGTCTGACATGTGGGGTGTACAACTGAGCGACGTCCACATGTACTTTTTGTCTATACACAGAACGAGATGCTTTGTATTCAAGGATGTCAAAGTCCATTACCTGAGCAAAATGGCCATAGGATAAAACTTGACATATATATGATATATGGAGGTCTCCCACTACTGCAGCTTCTTGGAAGGCCGTGAGGGACGGGATGCCTTCTTGCAATGGTGAAGTGTCTAAAGAGTCCCTCGTAGTATTTTCCCCGTTGTTCTTAGGATGGAAATTGGGCTTGCATCATAAAAATGTAATCCAGACCCGCTCTTTGGTGGAGTTTTAGTACTCAGGGAGAGTTGGATATGTCATATAGGTGCTTACACATCATTCATAAATGGGTATAGTTTATAAAATTTCCTTGGAGGGCTATGGAAGTTATGGTTTCTCGGGCCTAATTGGGAAGAGGCATAAGACTAGTACTTTCATTTTCTATCTAAAAATCATGAAAAATTTTATATTTAGTAATGAATAAGTAAATTTTCCTTTGTTCTAGTTCTATTTTTCCAGATTTATCCAAACTGAATCCTTTGATACCAACTATCATGCCCCAGATCCTAAATACCTAGAGCTAGTGCTATACAGAGGATCAAATTCGGTTCAATCTCTGAGAAACCAACTACTTCAGAAATATTTCATCTGCTAAAAGCTGTTACCTAAAATTTTTAATAAAAAATGTAGGGTGAGCATACAAATTCCTAGTAATGGGTTTTAAAATAAATTTATATAACTTTTGAAAACATTCATTAAAAATTTCCATAAAAAATTTCTCTTAAATAAAATCCATAACAGATGTAACATATCATAAAAATGCTGAATTAAAAACATGATAACATAGTTACAAGGATACATGATTCAATTATAGGAATGCTTATTTGGAGTAACAAATAAAAGACATTCTAAACATGTATGACATAAGAATATGTAAGCACAAATTAAACAGCTAAGAGTAATGAATAATCTGAGTTGTGTATAAAGGTAATAAATTCAATTTCATACATAGAATACTAAATCACTGAGTGATAAACATATGTCATTCCATAAGACTTTACTTTTCTGATACTCAGAATTACTGGATCTTAACCATGATATTATACTAGTTGAATATTCATTTGGTTAATTAATTATCATACACATAATGAGGGAATGTATAATGTCAGACTTTAATTTTTGTGTCAAGGCCTCATTCCAAGACCTAGGGGCTAACTATAATCGGATCCTAACCCAGAGAGCCTCTATAAATAGACTCTATCCCATAGAGCATCTGTAACCAGACTCCAACATGGAGAGCCTCTATAACCAGACTCTAACCCGGAGGGTCTGCTGTAACCAGGCCCCAACCCGGAGGGCTTACTTTCACCAGTCCCCAACCTAGAACATACTTGTCCAATACATTTCACATGTGTTTAATAAGTCCATGTATCCAAAGTATCTCGTACCACTTTGAATACCTAATCCCATGTCTTTTATTTAGGGTTTCCCATACCACTCCAAATAATTAAATTCTCAATTCATTATTATATGTGATGAATATTAAATAGTTTGATTTATCACATAAATTAATAAACTTTACAACTTCTTCCATAAACTTCCAATGAATTGCATTACATGTTTATACCTTCAGATAGGTATTATTCATTCTCAATTCATGTGATGATAAATGGAAATGATGTTGGACTAAATCATAATATGGCAGTTATTATTTAGTTAATAAATTTCCCAACGGCATGCATAATATAGTAAAAGTTCTTTGCACATGTGACATTGATTTAAAACACACAAGTAATGAATGGATGGTGTTTCCACATAAAATGATAGTTTCTTAATTTTCAAAATACTTTATTTATGGATATAAATATTTATAGTTTAAAATGACCAATTTTGAATTAAGAGTGAAGTCATTTATACACAAAGCATGCACTTATAAACGGTCACGTCTTATTAAATGGCCATGCCTTATATTTCATAGCATATAAGGAAAATTTATTTCCAGTGCATCATTTGTTTTATGTAATGTAAATATTTATTTAAACATATCAATAAACATACTTTAACCACCGAAGTTTGTTTTAGGCCAAGTTAATTCTGATTATGGCTCAAGCTTATAGGTGCATACCATTAACCATATCGACTATCATTTAATACTAATAGTGGAGAGTAACTCATACATGTGAATATAAAGTTCCAACCCTACAATATTTACACTCATGAATTAATCACATCAAGGTATTTTAAATAACTAAAGTTAGGGTTTTGTGTATTACATTCATTCAATAGGGTGTGAATAAGAAGTAGTGTTTAATCAAGGTCAAATATATTTGAAAGAACATGTTCTAAAATTTTTCACAACACCATGAAAATTTATAAATACAATTGGGGATCAATGTTGGCTTATATACACATGTACCCACACACCCGATTATACACTATGAGTTTACGTAAGGATCTCATACTATGCCTATTTGACACTTGCAAGATTATCAAGAATATGAACTAAAATTATAATGATGAAATGCTTAAAAACACATGTATATATATTATAAATATATATTTATGTACATACATAATCAGGTATAAGTGTTTTCTCCCTGCATTTTATAGTTCTTCATTAATTTTGAACCTCAAAGTTTTAAGTAAAACTTAATTTCGGACATATGGTTTTATGAAAAACTGTAGGGCTGTGCATATGCGAATATATATATATATATATATATATATATATATATATATATATACATGGTATGTGGATGTGGTATGTAAATAAGTTTTCAAGGGGTATATATGCTTCAGGTCCACTAATTCTCTATAAAATCAATAAGTCCCGAAGCTCTATTTCAGGTAAAGAGGGGTTTAAACTCAACCGCAAGGTGATGTATATTTATATAACTAGTGTATATAAACATACAACTTAAAACTCAACAAGAAAGATAAATATAATTCCTCTACCATAGCTTGAGGAGGGGGAGGAGGTGTTCGGGAAAGCATTGGAAATTATGGAGGAGACTTGTTGGGGTCTGGTGGAAGCTGAGAAAGAGGGACCGAGAGGTTTGGGATGCCTCAGGTGTGTTTTTTTATAAATCATATTGAATATTTTAATGAAAGTGTATGGAATCCAAGGCCTAAGTGGCTTATAAAAATACTATTGGTCAATACTTGTGGAATCTATGTGAAAGGAGGGAGACGAGAGGCTGTCACGGGAGAAGAAAAACTGTGCAATATAGGGTGTAGGGTTACTGGTTCAAAGAAGGTGGAGAAGAAGAAGACAACACAGGAGAGGGAGATTGGAAGAATTAACGAACAGTCAGGATTTGATCTATATTTGATCTAATGGTCGGGGTGTATCCACGGTTTTAAAAAGAAATGGGCGGCTTAGATTAAATCTGAGTTTGATCAGATGGTCTTGGGTTCGACGTAGATTGTTTAAAAAAAACTAGAATAGTTTCGATTAGATCTCTCATGATCCAATGGTATATAAAAACACAGATTTTTTACCATAGCTTCTGGGAGTCGAGGCCCGGACCGAGATGGATGGCCCTGATCGCACGCGACGCGATCCAATGGCCCAGATCACATTTCTCCTAGAAAAATGCATCCACATCGAAACAGTGATATTTTTGCGCCTCCTTTATAAGCTTGATCCTCCTATCAATATCTCAGAAAAACACACAGCACACACAAGAGATCCTTACACATGGTCTCCCCCTCGCAGGCCTCGGCCTACGCAGGCCTCGTCGCGGCCTTGCGCCCGTGGTGGTACACTTATGTGTTCCTACTCCCGTGCGCCCTTTGAGGAACCTATGCCCCTGCCCAGGCTAGCCTAGGATTGGGATGAGGGCTAGGCTCAACCACCTAGCATGAGCTGCCTTCCTTAGCCCATCCATAAAGGGCTGGCCCTAGCGGGACCAATTTTTTTTATAAAAACTTACCTAAAAAATGAAGTCTTAAGGAAAAATATTACTATATAAAAATTATCCTTTTAAACACAACTCTTATGTAATCTTAAAAAAAGGTAAATGAAAACCTAATTATTCTTTATCTAATAATATTACTAAAATTATTTATAAACACTAAATCGTTAACATTAATGGTTATAAATTGAAATTTGGTATACCCACATAAAATCTTTTATACTAATATTATAGTAGCCAAAACTAAGTTAATCAAAATCATAGTTTAGTTAAAAGAAATTGATCATGGTTTAAAACACTTTTTAAGATATGAAAATCATTACATTGTATTTGAAATGTTTTCAATGTGTTTTTAATTCATTAATACTTTTCAAAATTATGTAGTTCAAAATATTTCACCATAATCAGAAGTTATCTTATAATTTACAATTCATAAATGTTAGAAAATCAAACTATACTTAAATATTTTTAGTTAATTCACCACAAGGCCAACAACTATAATTATAGCCATTGGAATTCATCAGTCACCCAAGGAAATGGTTGGGTTGTTGCCTTATAAAACCTTGCCTTAGGGTATCCTAAATTAAAGGTTGTTGAATAAGATGGTTCGTGCTATACCCATGGTGCTCAGTATGGTTTTCATGATCACGATGGTGATGTTATTTGTTTTTAATGACCCGAGGGATCTACTTTATTTATCGGTCCTCATTGTTGTATTTGGGGGTCTTCCTCTGGCTTTGATAGGGTTTTTAGTAGGTTTATTTGGTTATCATGATTACTCTTTTGATCTCGGTGTATTTTAAACACTACAATGTTCTTATTTAAATGAAAATCCATGTGTCCATTTGTGTGTTTTACTCGGTTTCATTCTAATATAAATTAAAACCATATTATTACTTTCTCATGAGAAACAAGTTTTGTTCAGTTGTTATGAAATTCCAAAAAAATGAAAATGTAATCTTATCAGTACATGAGGTTCGAGTTTTGGGGTGTTACAGTTATAGTGGATAGAATCACCAAGACTAACCATTTCATTACTATTCAGGAATATTTATCTCTTGACTAACTTTCCAAGACATATGTAAAGGAAGAGGTGAGGCTACATGGGGGGGGGGTACACTTTCAGTAATTTCTGATCATGATCCAAGGTTTACATCTAAATTCTAGAGAAGTCTTCAATATTCACTGAATATTGAGTTGAATTTCATTATGACCTATCACCCCAGAACTGATCAACAATCTAAAAGAACTGTTCACACACTTGAGGACATGCTGAGAACATGGTCAATAGAATTTAAAGGTGTATGGGATCAACACCTCACATTAGTTGAGTTCTCATACAAAAACAACTTCCACTCAAGTATTCAAATGGAAGCCTATTAGTCTCTATATAAAAAGATATTTATAGTTCCTACATTTTGGTATAAAGTTGGTTAAAGAAAGATATATGGGTTTGATCTTTTACTAGAGATGATAGAAAAGGTTCATGTCATCCAATAACCTATAAAAGATTCTCATAGTTGGAAGAAGATCTATGATAACAACTTTTGAAGGGACTTGGATTTTGATGTTGGAGAAAATGTTTTCCTTTAGATATCACCATGCAAGAGGGTCATGCAATTTGGAAAGAATGGGAAGATTATCCCTAAGTACATTGGCCCCTTTGAAATCATTGATCACATATGAGAAGTAGCCTATTAACTAGCACTTCCATAAAATATATCTCAAGTTCATGATGAATTCCACGTATCCCTAATGAGGAAGTACAGGCATGACCCCTCACATATACTAAATCCTAAGGTGGTACAACTAGACAGTGACCTATATTATAAGGAGTAGCCGGTGGAGATCTTTAATTGTAGATACAAAGTTCCACACAATAGGAAAAATCAAAATTTCAAAGTATTTTTGTGGAACTATAAGTGCGAATATGCTACATGGGAACTAGAGGAAACAATGAAAAAAATAACCCTCACCTATTCTCAACCAAGAACATGAGTTGAAATTTCAGGGATAAAATTTCTAAAGGGGTGAAGAATGTAATAACTTAGGATTTTTAAATGATATTTGTTTCCTAAATAAATGTGTGTTATATATTATATTATATTATATTATAGATATACAAAATACAGATAAATTAATAAAATTTTATCTCATTAATAAATATCATTACATTAGTCAGCTATAAAACCAATGAAAATACCAAACATTACAACTGGACAAAAATTGAAAATAGAAAATCTAAAATGAAAAAAATATGGATCGCCCCAATATGCTAGAATCATTTCCCCCATGACCAAAACTATAGAAATAAAACAAAATATTAGTAAACTATTCAATATCTTGGTAAATGAAAATTTAAATCTTGGGAGGAATTATAGTTACTATTGAGTGAAATAATAAAGTAGTCTTTATAGGGAAATGTGACCATTTTGATTTGACCATTATATGATCATTAGTCAAATATGACCATTGGAAACTATTCCCATGGGTGATATTTTTACTATTACAATTAGTATTTAAAAGTCGTAATGAAAAAGGATAATTGATGCAGAATAGAGAAACAATTGACTCAACCAGTAGAGTCATACCATTTGAATCCCATTTGTCAGAACTTAGGAGGGAGGTAGTATCCTTGGGGTTTTTCCTTAATCAATCCCAATATGAGCTTCAACAAGTGAGACTTTAATTAAATCACCTATGGGATAAGTTCAAGTTAGTGGATATTACCACTAATTCAATGTTAATAGAGCCACTCCAAGAAACAACCACCATCACACACTTTATCCTTATGGTTTACATGGGTGTAATATGAGGATAAATGTCCAGGACTTAGTTACTTAAAGTATAATTTCCTTTTTATAAATAATTTTTTTATTCCATAAATTCCATTCTCTAAGAATATTTTTTCTTAATAAAATAAATGTTTACATATGATGAATTTGATAAATTAATTTTTGGACACAAATAAAACATAATGTTATGTTTAGAAATTATATACTCTTTTATAATAAACATAGGTATTCTAAATAATATTTTAAACAGTATTTTAAAACACCCTTAGTTAAATATAAATGATAAAATAATTTTATAATAGCTTAATTTTTTTAAGTGTCATAAATTCGACTGTGTCTTAACAACTACTATTTTTAAATAAATAAGGATTTTAATATTTATAAGTTAAAATTCACATATTTAGAATATTATTTTGATAAAAATAATTATTATATTTTAATTATTTTGTCAAAATTTGGTTAGGATTATTTTTTATAATTTTCTAAAATACTTTATTTTTAGTGAATAGTAAAAACAATGTTTTGGGTTTTTAACATGTTTTATGACTTCATATTTATGTCATAATGATGTAATAATAAATTAACCATAATAAATAGCCTAAAATACCTTATTTTATTAATATTAAGTATTTTAATGGATTTTAATCACTTTATAAACCTATAAGTGACTTGCTAAGGTCTAAAATAAAAAATTTGAATTTAAAAATATTATTTTGTGAAAAATTTACCTTTACATGTCCAAAGAAGTATTAAAAATATGTTTCTTGGTTATAATGGAATAAAATATCATACAATATGTCTCAAATGAACAAAATCATGATCTAAAACCATGGGTAAGACAATGGTTTTGTATTTTCCACAACCTATATTTTCAAGACCTATTTTTAGAAATTATTTGACAATTTATCCACTTTTTCTATAAATACCCACTCTTTTCTCTATTACCCTTTACTCCAAATCCATACCATATGAAGTTATTATTATTTTTTCCTCACAAGGTGTACTTAATCCCCCCATGTTTCCATACTCAATTTTTAGGAACAACTCTTTAAGGTAAGATAATTATAATCATCTTTTTTTTCTATTCAAGTAATAATTTTTGTGTACATATTCTAAATGGTATGTTATTTTCTTTTCTTATACTTTTTATCATACCCTTACTTCAAGAATAATGTTTTATAAATTCTATACCCTAATTCTATCTTATTTTACCCCGTTCTATATCCATGTTTTATACCCATTATGCTTCCAAATTTGCTTCTAGAATTTCGCTCTTTTACATGTGAAATTTTTATATTGTTAATACCTAAACCATTTATTTATCCATGGGTATTCTCCTTGATGTTAATATATTTTAATTATTTTATGGTTTACATACATGAGACCCACATTCTCTTTCCATGGATTAAAAATGATGTAATGATCATGTATTTAAGCACCTTTGTATGCCATGATTTTGATAAGAAACTTGTTCTTTATTATCCATGAGTTATTAATAAAATGATTTATTATGATATATGTGGCTCACATTAATTAAGGGTTCACCCTGATAGTGATTAAATTCAGTGGTTAAATAATTTAATCTCTTGATATGACATGTTTTATGATACCTTGTTGAATAACCTTGTTAGTTTTGATTTATGACACCTTAGCGATAAAACTTGGTGATATGATTATGAATTTCCCATTTCAATGTTGTAGCCATAATTACATGTTATGATTCATGTTATTTTTATTATGATACGTGTCATGTTCCCTTGTTAATTCCATATTATTATGCCTCATGTTATTATTGGTATGACTCAAGATCATACTCTATATCTATCCCTTGCATATTCCCATATAGGGCTTCATGCTCACCCAATTCCTTTGTTGTATGTCTCTAGGATATGAGATACATTAAAAGTAACATATGTTGAACCCATGAATATTTATTTCTAGTGGATTTATAAGAATTTTTTATGTGTTTATGTATTATGTTTCTAGTTTTTAAGAAACTAAACTTTAAAAGATCTTTTTGGTTCCATGTAATGAATTGTTTATTTAATAAAAGGCGGGATTCCATAGTTTTAGGTGAGAACCCACTACCTAGTTGGGTCATTCATAGGGATGGTATTGTACACATTCATGAGCATGTCAGGGTGCCCTCAGAATTTTGGGATGAATTAATGTAAGAATATCACGTCTCTTCTTGGGAAATACATCCAGGTCTTATAAAGATATACCATGATATACAGTACTAGTATTAGTGGTTGAGTATTAAAAGGGAGATATCTAGTTTTATTACATGGTTTTCCACCAATCAGTAGGTGAAGACGAAACATCGATGAACAATATGAGTTTTGTAGACTTTACGTATTTTTAGTGGAAATGGGATGAAATAACTACAGATTTTTTGATGGGTTTAACCAGGACACGTCAAGGTTGTGACACTATATGGGTGATTATAGACAGGTTGATAAAGGTCACTCACTTATTTCCTATTCAGGATACCTTTTTAGTGGAAAAACTTGGAATGATATATGTTAGGGAGATCATATGACTAAATGGAGTTCCACATACTATCTTATTAGGAAGAGATGATCGATTCATTTTGTGGTTATGTAAGGGGATATAGAAAGATTTGGGTTTATAGGTACTATTGAGTATATCCTATCACCCTCAGACCGATGGTTAGTCTGGATATACGATTTATGTGTTAGAGGATATGATCCAAGCATGAATCCTCAATATTTGAGGTTCTTGGTAGAAATACCTACCACTCACTGAATTTTATTATAATAACTTCTTTCAAGTAACTATATACATGGATCCTTATAAGACCTTATTCGATAGGCCAATCCATTTACCTTTATAATAGATAGATGAAGGAAAGGTAACACTAATGGGACCTCATATTGTTTAGAAGATATCAAAGTAGGCATAGTTTTCAAGAAGTGTATGGATATATATCTGTCTAGGAATAAGTCTTATGTTGATCATATCTATTAACCTTTGTATTTTGAGGTTGGAGATCCGATTTTCTTTTGTGTTTATACTTGGACATGGCATAGAAAGATTTAGAGATAGGATAAACTATCACCTTGTTATGTTGGAACTTTTGAGATATTGGAGAGAGTCAGACCGATAACATATCACATAGTTCTTAATCAGAGGTACCATAACATGCATGACTTCTTCCATGCATCTAAACCACACCACTATCATTCGGAACCATGTCATTCTTTTGATCCCAAGTAAATTTCATTAAAAATGGATTCTTCATTTGAGGATCATGATATATATATTATTGATTGAAACATGAATGAAATTTGAGGTAGGTTAGTGCCTCTAGTATGGGTGTTACAGAATCAAAAAAATTTATATGATGAGACCTAGGAGCGAGAGGCTGATTTACATGTTCAGTGGACAAAACTATTCTCATATATCGATTGACCCCCCTTAGAAGGGAAACTTAAGGTCAATATTTTATAAGTAGAAAAATTTGTAAGATGCCTACTTTTATTATGAGGTATGGATCCTTTAATTTTCAATTTAAAATTTTATTTTTATCAATAAGAAATTTCCTAAGAGTTTAAGGAAGGGTTCAGAAGTATTTAGGATTTTTTTGGATCTTGGATATTTAATTTTTTTAGGAAACATATAAGGAACATGGTTGGAACATGGATAGTAATAACTGTATGGTCCCAAGGAGGTTGTTCATGGTTTGATAAATCATGTGATTCAGATTGCATGACCATGATAGGGTTCTGTAGAAAAGTAAAAAGGAGTCGTATGGGCTACACATGATTTTTAAAACCACACACTCAACACATGAAAAAGAGGTGACACCCTGGATAGTGATGGTGTATGGTTGGAGCATAGTTTTTCTAACAAAGCGGCCAAACCATGGGACCTTAAAAATGGGCGAAATTTACATTTCCCCCTCCTCCCCTTTAAATTAAATCTTTATTTATCCTCTTGTTTTCATTCACAATATCCTCCCTCATGTTGGATCTTTCCTTTGGAATCAAAGCTAGGATTTGATCCACCTCTCTCATTGGGCATCTATGTAGGAACCCGACCCCCGAAATCTGAGAGAGAATTTATGCTATCAATTACATTGGCTTGATTATAAGGAATAAAATCCCAAAGGACTGAGAGTTTAATATTCTTGGTAAATCATATACATACTATAACAACCCAAACTTTTATTAATGAAAATTCCTCTTGATCTAATTAAATGTCTTATTATGTAAAATGGTTATATAAAACATATAAACTTACTTGGTTTTATGTTTTTGGTATTTAAAATACCATTAAGAATTTTGATCTTTTCTAATATAGACGTTGAATAGTGATCATATGATTGGTATAAATATAGTGATTTAATAAATCTAATTTACTCACACAAAGGAAGTGATGACCTCATCCAGTAGGCTTTCCCCATATGAAGCCCATTTGTTAGAGCTCGGAAAGGAGGTGGAACCATTGGGATTCTCTCTTGACCAACTCTAATATGAGATTCAACACATTAAGCTTGAACATAACCGCCAATGGGAGAAGTGGAAGTTGATAGAGATTACCACCCAAGAAATGTTATCTAAGCCACCCCAAGAGTCTATCACCATCACACACCTTACCCTTCGGTCATATGCGGGTGTTATAAGGGGTTATTTAACAATACCTTAACACTATGATTATGTGAATTATTTTTTTATATAATAAATAATACACATTTATTTTATTATTGTTACTTTGTAAATAGTTTTTACACCACAAATAGTATTTTTAGTTAATATTCAACTAAGAAATCTATTTTGATAAATTAATGTAATTTTGAATTAAATAATATTTTAATAAAATATTATTATTATTAAATTAATTTTTATTAAATATAAATTATCGTATAATTTTTATGAATAAAATTGTAATTTTTATTAAGCTTTGAAAGCTGTTTTTGTCAAAACCCATGAATTTTAGATAAATGTCAGTTTTTATTTTAAAAGTGAAAATTCAAATATTTAGAAAATTATATTGATAAAATTAATATTGTTTTTAGAATCAGGATATCAAAGTTATCCAATGGTGAGTTTTTCATAATTTTTTGAGACACTCAAATTTTTGGGTAAAAATTAAATATCGTTTAAATATATAATGTGTTTTATGACATCATAATGACCCAATAGTGATTTAGTGAAATACTATAAACATTATTTTTGGTCAATATATGTTTTACCATTAAAATAATGTGATTTTAGGTTCATTTATTTATTTTATAAAGCCTTAGTGGACCCTCAAAGACCTATAAAACATTTTATCTTTTTAGAATGATTTCATTTAGAGTGTGACTAACCTACACATAAACAAGCCTAATATTTTACAAAGTTCGGCCATTTTACTTATAAAATATTGTTTTAAACTCCCCTTTGGTAGAAACCATGGGAAAAAACCATGATTTGGATTGTGGTTTTGATCAGTTGAATGTGTGGTGTCCAAAACCTAAATAATAAAGAATTCCCTCTCTTTTACTATATAAACCCACCCAAGATACCACTTCCTATTCACTCAAAGTCTTTGGAACTCAAGAAACCTCTTCCCTCCTCTCTATATAATCCTCCCAAGGCACCCCAAGCTCCCAGGAATCCTCTCTCAATCCCCTCTCAAGCCTTTGGGATCACACTTCCAAGTAAGGGATTCCTTCCTTTCTAATTTTATCCAAGTTTCTTAATATTGTTATGTCCTTTTATTTTCAATTATAAATTTTGGGGTATGATTTATAACCTCCCCTATACTGTCTTATTTATTTTTAATAATGAGATACCTCTTCTTCTCTCATTGATTCCCTCCATATATACCCGTTACCATGCCAAAATTCAGTAAGGGATTCTTTCCTTTCTCATTTTATCCAAGATTCTTAATATTGTTATGCCCTTTTATTTTAAATTATAAATGTTACGGTATGATTTATAACCTACCCTATACTATACTATTTATTTATTAATGACGATATACCCCTTTCCCTCTCATCTATGCCCTCCATGTATACCCGTTACCATGCCGAAATTTCATAAGGGTTTCCTTCCTTTATCATTTTATGCAAGTTTCATAATATTGTTATGCCCTCTTATTTTCAATTATAAATGTTGGGGTATGATTTATCACCTCCAATATAATATCCTATTTATTTTTTAATGATGAGATACCACTTTCCCTTTCATTGATTCCCTCCATGTATACCCATTACCATGCAGAAATTCCGTAAGGGATTCCTTCCTTTCTCATTTTATCCAAGTTTCTTAATATTGTTATTCCATTTTATTTACAATTATAAATGTTGGGGTATGATTTTGAACCTCAAATATACTGTACTATTTATGTCTGAATGATTATATACCCCTTTACCTCTCATAGATTCCCTCCATGTATACCCGTTACCATGCCGAAATTCCATAATGGATTCCTTCCTTTCTCATTTTATCCAAGTTTTTTAATATTTTTATGCCATTTTATTTTCAATTGTAAATTTTGGGGTATGGTTTTGAACTGCCCCCACACTTCCCTCTTTATGTTTGAGTGATTAGAGACCCCTTTTCTCTCTCATTAATGCCTCCCATGTATACCTGTTACCATGCTAAAAGTCCGTAAGGAATTTCTCTCTCCTCATTTACATTCAAGAAATTCTTTTATATTATGAATCCAAATTCAATTACATATATTAAAAACTATATATATATGTCCCCTTCATGTCCATTTCATGTACATATGATGATACACCATTTTCTCTTTCATCAACATTTTTATGAGGTCTTATGTCACGCCGTTATGCTGTCGAAATTGCATCGCTATTTTCCAAGCCAAAATCATTGTGTTGTGAATAAAATGCCCATTTCTCTATCAAGGGTATTCACATTTATTCAAATTTATTCACATTTACTTATTAATGTAATAGTTTAATGTATGAATTCCACATTCCTTTACTGTGGAATAAATTATTATGCTTAATGAATCTATGTTGTATGATCTTGTGGCACACTTATGCATGAAATAAAATGTTTAATAAGGGTGTACCCTGATAGTGCTCTAATGCATTGGGTAAAGATTAGTATCATGATACGTAAAGTGAAATGAGGATTTAATCATGATAATTCTAGTGCAATGATGATTTACTCATGCTAATTCAAGTTCAATAATGGTTTAATCATGCTCCATGTGAAATGAGCCTTGGCTCATGCTAATTCCATATTAAGTGTTGTTGCCACATTTCCATGTTATGATAATCATACTATATCATGCCTTTATGTTAATTTTTCTTTTATGATCCATTGATATTCCAATTTACTAACATGTATTGTATTCTTCATGTTATACCTTGTTTACTCCCTTACTGGGCTTTATAGCTTACCCTTTTCACATGTATGTCCTCAAGGTTATCCTATACAATGATAAGTACAAGGTAATGTCGTGGTTATGTAAAAGAAGTTTTCAATAAAGATGTTGTGTGTTTTATGTTTTAAGTTGTTATGTAATGTTAATAATCCCCAAATACACAAGACCTCTCGTTCTTACATGTTGTATCAAGTGAAGAGTTTATGTAATAAATCATGTTTAAGTGTGTAATAAAAAGTAGGGTTATTATATATACATTAGTATTGTATTAAAAATGAATAAACTAATTAAAAAAATAATTTTTTAATTCTAAAAATATTTGAGGGTAACTTTATTCCATATAGTAAATCCTTACATATCTTTCATAGTATGCTTCATGGATTCCTGGGAAAATGAAACATAATAAGGGTGATATTAAATGCTCAGTAAGGGCAAATAAAGAAAACTAAATAATGAATCAATGAGAATAAATTAATATGAAAAGGTAAATAAATGATAACACATTTCATTCAAATAACTAGATAAGGAAAGATAAATACGAAAAGAAATGAAACTAAAACACATTACATTTAATCAACGAACTGAAAATGAAATGTACCCATAGATATGTTGTTAAAAAATCTCATGGATGTATAATAACTGAAAGTAAATTACGAAAATGCTTGATTATTGTATTCTATTTTTCCTAGGTACATGGTACCTTTACCTTCAAGACCATTCACAAGATGGTATACAACATATAGGGTAAAAACCCATCTAATTCAGGTAGCCAAATGAATTGTCCCATGAGACTATCAATGCATTGAGGGGATATCTATAACCAGGCCCCAACCATGTCATACCAGTCTAAAACATCCCTTATATTGAATAATTGAAATAAATAATATGACTTATGAAATAACTATAAAGAATAATGAATACATAATTATTAATATTTTTCCAAATAATCAAATAAATGTAAAAGTAGACATCATATGTAAAATGGTATATGGTTTTGGAAATAATAATATCCATGATGAATGATATAGATAATTTGGGGGAATTCAATGATCATTGGAGATTGAATATTTCAATGGGATTTCAAAAATGAATCAAGGATGTGAATAAAAATTATATACTTGACCAGAAAAATAAAAAACAATATTGAGGAAGGATAAGGTTGGTATCAGTACAATATACCCCAATTGGAGTAAAATAAAGGTTTGTTGTTGTTGATGAATGTGAATATTATAAAAAGATATTTTAGAAACATTCTTGAGGAAAATATCCTTTTGTTTTTTAAAACATTTTGAAAAAAAAATTCTTTGAAAATAAATTTTAAAAACATTTTCCTTAAAAATTAACCTTTTAAACATGCAAAGAAATATTTTAAGGAATGACAGTGGGAAAATTCATACATGCTATACAAGGAAAAAAAATTCATTTTTCATGGTAAAAAGGTAAGAAAAATTCATTGTTTGGAAAGAGACAAGAAGATTCCATTGAAAAAATTAGTAAAAGAAAAAAAAGGTAAAATGGTATTTACCAAATAATATTAAACACATTTTTTAAAACACTTTAATGAAACATATTTTTTAGAAGAAAATAGGTTCTTCGACTAAAGAGAGGAATAAAGTTATGTTTTCTTGAAAACTTTTTCTAAAACATCTTGAGTAACAATGAGTGGAAAAATGATACTAATACTTCAAAAGGTTCATGAATAATTAGAGGATAGAAAAAGGAATTATTTTATTGAAAAATGGCCATATAATTCATCAAATGTAAATTAATGATTAGGAAAATTATTCTTGAGGAAAATAATACTTAAACATTTCAAAGTGTCCCATAGCACTCTGAAACATTTTAAATCATAAGAATAATGAAGGGAAAAAATTAAATTGAAGTTATAATATCATGAGATTAAAAATATTCTTGATATTTAATATAAAAGGTTAGTATATACACCATATAAAAGAAACTAAGTGCATAACAACAAATAAGTCTCAATAGAATATATATTGAGACAAAATCCCTTACCTTTCATTTACTTTCTGGTGAACATCCTTTAAATTACTATATAATAAAAATATGTTAATTATTTACATGATTGAGAACCTTTTTCATGTTTATCATTAATTTTATTTCACTTTATTCTGTGTTGTATGAAAATACTTAAACAATTATGTTTACATTGGTTGTTTTGACCAAATTTAGTTTGTGTGTCAAAAAAACTTTTGTGTTCCGACTATGGTGAAATGGGTTATTACATAAAAACTACATTATAATAATCATGAAATAGTTATCATATTTATAAATTAATTATAATTAAAAAATAATCATTATATAAGGTTATGAAAAATTAATGAATGTTACAGTCATGGAGACGGTAGGCCTTATGTACTCATGAATAACTTTCTTATTTTTCAATAATCATTATGAAAAGAAGGTAGGTGATAAAACACAGTTTTTGTAAGAGCCCACTAATTCTCATTGGCTCGAGAGTACAACAAGTAATTACTCGGCCTTAAGTGACATCCCCAAGACGCCAAAGGCTAGAAATAAATGCCAAAGGGTTTTAAATAAAAGTGGGGGACTATTTAACCTTTTAGAAATAGACCAATAATCCTACCAACCATAACAAAGAATTCAATATATGATGCATAAACAAATGGAAGACAACTCAATAACTTTATGTATCTCAAAATCACATCATAGTAAGCAACAACAGAAGAATAACCAAGTATCCAAGTACATAGCGGATATACTACACAAGACTCTCTAAAGTCCTCAAGACTCATAGCTCAATAAGCTCCAAGCTCCAAAATCTCCGAACAGCCCAAACATCATAAGGTAGTGCTAAACACATGTGAAACATTACCTTTTAACTTGTCCCAGAAGATAGCATCTGAAAAAGCACCAAAGTTCCAAAGCAAGGGTGAGTATAAAAATCAATAGGTTTTCCCCAACAACTTCCCTACTCATGACACTAGGATAGAAGAGTTAGAAACAATTAAATAAAAAAGTTTATATAAAACAATTTCTCAAAAATAGTTTATAACTAAATATAAACAAGTTTTCAAAACCATTCATTACCAAAAGCATACAAGTGCAATTGAAACCAATTTTCCCAGCAATATATTTTCCAGAAAAATAACTAAACAATATTTAAAAACATTTTACAATATCCCTTTATCATCATACTCAACCATTCCTCAAACCCATGAAACCAACCACGCATGCTACGTTATGGCAGTTCCATACTCATGAGCAGCTTCTCATCGATCTACTAAGTCGTCACAAGGTAATTATTTCCCACGTGCCATTAACCCTTTGGCACTAAGAACAAGGTCATATTTCAACCAATCCCCATATATGAAACATGAACACACACCACATATTCCCAATGATCATTCCAAAATAACCCTTTCAATAAAAACACCTTTTTATTGAAAACTATTTCCGTCAAAATCATTTCAATGCAAAACCATTTCAATGCCAAACCATTTCAATAAAACTCCATTTTTATTGAAAACAATTTCTATTGAAAACCCATTTTTCATCAACCATTTAGAAATTTTATAAAATCCATAATTTAAAATCATCATTTTAAATTCATGAAACTAAACCCCCTTTGCACAATTATTCACCAAGTTCACGCAATTTCAAAAAAACCATAAATCATAACAAATGAATATTTTACATGAATTTCACAATAAATAAACCAATTTGAATATAAGGTAATCAATTTTATCAAGAGGAGTCAAGAGAGAATCCTCCTACCTCAATGGTTTTGATGAAACTTTAACAACAGACGAAGAACACACAAGGAAGTGGGTTGATTCTCCAAGAGCGGACTTAGATCTCTTATCCTACCAAGATCATGACTCAAAATTGAAATATTTGGAATAATAAAATGTAGATATACCCACTATGGGTTCATATCTGATAAATAATGGAGATTAGAGAAGTAGATTTAAGAAGATCTTGTAAAACATGACAAATCCGTAATTAATGGTGACATACCTCAATAATCCGACTCGAAATCACCAAGGGAAGGATCCATAATGGGTTAAACTCGTGTGGGGAGGGTTATCAAGCCTTATAGAGAGATTAATCACTAATTAGGGATGTTTTAAAGCCAAAAAGAAATAAATAGAGCAAAAATGATTAAGCTCATAAAAATTAGGATCTAGATATGACCTCTGTGCAATATTTGACCACAAGGTTTGTACCAACCGTGTATGGATCATGAAACCTTCCTTTTGGTCCCAACACTCCTTAAAAAACCCCAAATTATACCATCCTTTATATTTACCACTTTTTATGGAAACATTCCAATTTATGGAAACACCCCACTTTATGGAAACAACCCACTTTATGGAAACACCCCACTTTATGGAAACACCCCACTTTATGGAAACTCTCTATATTATTAAAAATATATATTTTATGGAAACTCTCTATTTTACGGAAACTCTCTATTTTATGGAAACTTTATATTTTATAGAAACTCTCTATTTTATGGAAACCCAATCAAAGACAGAACAATGAAAAAAAACTTGAGGAGAGGGGGTTATGTACCTGAAACCGGGGATACTACAATTTTATTGAATATTTTATTGATAATAAATGATATATTTCTCTCATATTATGCTAAATATGATCAATTATGAAATATTTGGGATTAGATCATTCATTTGAAAATTTGATAAAGATTCTAGTTTTACCCTTTTAAAATTCACTGCAGTATTTCAGACATAAATATTGTTATGTAAAATATTTTGACTTAAATTATTATAACCGTGTTACTAAAATAATGGGATACAAATTTTATTTAGGAAATGGGAGATGGATTGTGCATTTGAGTGGAGTGAATAGGCCATGAAGACAAATTTGGACAGAACCATTCAGATTGGAAACCACTTCACTATTTGGGTCGTATCTTCTTCATCCTGACTTGAATTGAGCTCAAATTTGGAGAGAAGATAGGGGAAATAATTAGGAAAAAATAATAATTCTATATGTCCGGCCGAGTCATGCGTTTTGAAGGTCAACTATGTAGTAAAACATGGAATAAAATATGTTTCTGAGTTTTTATTTCACACTTAAAAAAGTTATGTAACCCTAGCCCTCAAAAACTATATTTAAATGGGGGTTTCACTCTTTGGGAGAGAAAGTAGAGGATTTGGTAAGGATTGGAAGAAATGGTGTCTCTTGGAAACACCTCACAACCCTTGTAAGAAGTAAGGCCTTGGGAAATGTTCTCTTCGAAGAACGCTCTCCTCTCCCACCTCCTCTTGTTTTTCCTTGTTTTTATGCTTGTAAAATGAATTTTCTTCAACAAATATTCTGTGGTATTCTATTTTCATCTTATTATTTTTCTTCTTGTGCTGTAATATACGAGTGGATATGAGATTGGGTATTCCCCTTTCAATCCATTGCTTATGCAAAACGACTCTACAATGACAACTCCACCCATGGAAGAGTGATTTCTTTCATAGTTGATCTAATCACCACTCCCTTAATTTATTTATTTTAAATCCATAAACATACTGTAATTCATAAATTTTGATAAATTAATTGATTTTAAATTTCTAAGTGACTCAATCTACTTGAACTTGACCACGTGGTCTGGCTTGTGTAAACAATGTAAGTGAAACCTCAATCGCAAAATCTAATCACTTTGGGACAGAATTGTAGAGTTTAAGTCTCATCCCTAAAAACAATTAATTCTCAAATATAGGGAGGTTATTGTTTCCTGATTTACCACTGAACAAAATTTGGATTTTGGATAACAGTAAATGTAGGGTGCTACGATTGAAGATCCCAAAGTTTACCTAGGTCTCATTTTCACAAATATTTGTGGTTGTGTTAATTTCCATAGGATTCAGAGGTTAACAAGGTTAGAGGATCATAATTGAATGAATTATAATTATATGGTATAATGATAAATGAATGGTTAAGGGGTTTGAATAGATCATCTATGTCTCCTCATATAAGTGTTTCTAAGAAATTTTCTCTTGATTGTTGCTTCACATTTTCTTTTTTAATTTACTGTTTGAAAAGTCACAAAATAAACCCCCCATATTTATTTTCCTTTTTTTTAAATATTTAAATACTTAGCCTGAATGGCCCGAAGGCCTTATTTTTATTTTATTATGGATAATCCCCATTTTAAGGGTTGAAGGAGAACCCATACATGACCCGTAGGCCCAAGGAACAAGACCCAATTGATCTGAAATACATGACCTAAAGGCCCAGAGGTATACCATGCCCATTACATAACCCATAAGCCCAACCCACTAGTACTAAACCTCCCCAGATTCTGCGTCACTGATCACCTATCTTCCCACCTTGCATTGTTGATCAGATAGAATTTCCCCATACAAAGCTTCATGGTGCTTGATCCCAATGGTAGCTGCCATACCCTCTCATTTTTCCAATCTGTTTAGCTCTGCTTCTGGTGGACGCTACTCTTATTGCTCTGATCCTCTTCTGGGGCTTGTTTTGTGTGAACTGGGCTACTCCATGTTCTTTGTGGCCCGAAGGCCCTGTATCCCAAAGTCCTTTGATGACCTGAAGGCCCTTGAGACCCGTAATCCCAAATAGGTGGCTCGAAGGCCCAAATCAGGTGAATAGTTCCAACTGCTACAATACAGAACAATAACTGCTATAGTACTGCTACAATACCAGAAATTCGCCTTCACTTAGTTTTGAACCTACGTCTCTTGGATGCCAAGCAGTAGTCCTTACAACTTAGGTACAGGCTCGTTGGAATTTAAATACTTACATAAAACCCATTAACAGTTGTTTAATTCACTTCCTCCTTGAGAGAATGACCTATGTCATCCACAAAGCTTCACATAGTAAAATCACAAATAATTTTTTTTGAGAGTGTGTGAGACAACATACTTTTAAATTAGTGTCGTTACTAAAGAGGAAAGTAATTATTTCAACCAATTAGAGGTATTTATTTTATTTTAAATTTTATTCTCTTTCTCTCTTCTTTATTCCTTCTTTACCCAATCTCAATTTTTTTCTTCTTTTATTTTCTTCTACTTATTTTTGGACTATCAACTCAAACTTTTCATTTTTATTTTACTATAGTCCAATTTTCTTCTTTTCATTTTTATTTGATTTATGACATGAAATAATCCCGAATATCTCTTAGATCTTGACCCTGAGATTGAATGCATCCTTAGGGCTCGAATCAGACATTCTCAGTATACGGGAAGTTTCAACATTCAAACAGTTGGATAATTTCTCCACTCCAAGAATATTGAAATTGGAAAAAATTCTAATTTCAACATAAAACAAGAACCAATGGCTGAAAATAATGTAAATTAACTTAATAGAACTATTCTAGAATTGGCTGCACCTGATATTAACTATCAACCAAATTGTATAGCATATTTGAATCTCGAATCGGACTTTGAAATGAAAACTAAGTTAATTCATCTTCTTCCAAAGTTTCATGGATTATTTGGTGAGGATACAAACAAACATTTGAAATAATTTAATGTGGTTTTCTCAACCCTTAAACCTATAAATGTTTCTGAAGATCAAATCAAACTTAGATCATTCCCATTATCACTTGATGGAGTTACGAAAGATTGGATGTATTATTTACAACTTGAAGATGTAACTTGTTGGAATGATTTGAAACATATTTTCTTGTAGAGATTTTTTCCAGCTTCAAGGACCACATCCATTTGAAAGGAGATATCTGGGATCAAGAAATCCCAGGGGGAGTCAATGTATGAGTACTTGGAGCGATTCAAGAAGTTGTGTGCAAACTTCCCACATCACCAAATCAGGGAGAAACTCCTCATAAAATACTTATACAAAGGACTCACATATATGGAGAGGAGCATGGTGGATGCTTCAGCTAGAGGAGAATTGGTAGAAAAGACCCCATTAGCTGCATGTGCGTTGATTGACAAAATTCCACAAAACTCCCAAAAATTTGGCGATCGAGGTACACCACATGTCAGGAGAGTACAGATGGTAAGTCTATCTTCTCTTGAAATTAATTTTATTGATACCAAGTTGGAATAATTGAAAACTATAGTGAGGTAGATTGATTTGGAATAAAAGAAATTCCAACACCCTCCTTCAAGGCCTTGTGGAATTTTCACTGAGACAAGCTGACCAACTGACTATTGCCCGCAACTAAAAGAGACAGAAGATTGTGCAGGAGGGTTTCTTGGGAGACCATATCAGCCACAACATCAACCATATCCTCAAAAGATGCTTGATTCCTTTTCACTAGCATACAACCAATTTTAGAAAGACCAATAAGACATGAGGTATAACTCTGGAAAACAATAAATCCCCCCTTTTCAACAAAACATCCAACAACCTCCACCTTAATAGAAGGGTTTCCAACAACCCCAAAGGAGATATGAATATCAAGCATCAACAGTCCAACAATAAGGGAACCCCCAACCAAGGTAGATTCTAACCCTGATGACCTTTTGAAGCAAATTGTTCTTAATTAACAGAATGTGCTAAAGGGTCAAGGTTTGGATCTGAGGGAGTTGAAGACTCAAATGAGCCATATTTCTACTTCCCTCCATGAACTGGTAAGTAAGAATTATAGAAATCTACCTTCCCAACCCACTCCAAATCCCAAGGGGAATGTTAGTTCCACCACATTGAGAAGTGGGAAGCAAATGAATGATACATCTGTACCTACACTTCCATTGGGATTCACCTCAAATCTAGAGAATCCCCATTCAAGACCAGTTGAAGAGAAACCAAAATAGAAATATAAAGGTAAGAAAAAGATTGATCATGTTCCTCCTAAACCCCTTCCATTTCCAAATAAGGTTGTACAAACCAAGAATATGGCTGAGGAGGTGATGAAAAAAGAAGTTTTAGATATATTCAAGCATGTGGAGATAAACATCCCTTTACTTGAATCCATTAAACAAATACCAAGGTATGAAAAATTCTTAAAAGTAATTTATACCAATTGAATAGGGCTCAAGGGAAATGAGAGGATCAATCTTGGAATGAATGTGTCAGCACTCATTACACCAACTCTAGCAATTCCAACAAAGTGTAAGGATCCATGGACATTCACCATACCATGCACCATAGGGGAGTTGCACGTTTTTGATGCTCTTTATGATTTGGGAGCTTCCATAAATGTGATGCCTCACTTTGTATTCTCTTCTTTGTAGGTTGGTGAGATGAAGCTGAAGAGAGTAGTGGTGAAGTTGGTGAATAGAGATACATCATATCCAGCGGGAGTCCTTGAGGATGTACTTGTTCGGGTAAGATACATGATCTTTCCAGCAGATTTATATGTGCTTAACATGGAGGATGATCAGGTAAGTTCTCATGCTACCATTATCATAGGTAGAACCTTCCTCAAAAATGAAAAAACTATCATAAATGTCAATGAGGGTACTCTTTCCATGGATTTGGAGATTAAGTTGTTATATTTAATGTTATGGACTCCATAAAGTACCCCTATGAGGATCATTCTGCTTTTTTTATCATTCATTTTGAACCACCAAATAAAAACTCTAGGGATTTTATTGTCCTATGCTTAGGGAGATTATGAGTATTAATTCTATTTTGATGTCTAATATTACTTCAACATCTATTTATAATTCAAAAGACTCTCAGATTTGATTTATAAATTGAATCATATTCTGATTTTGATTATGTGAACTCTGATTATGACATAGCTGTTGAGTATGCTAATATATTTGATGCTTTATTCTCTGATTTTTATGATGTATATTATGACACTAATGGTCATTGTGCACATATTTCATTTCCTTCAATTTCTACATCCATACATTACCCCCTATATTGGATCTCAATCCATTGCCACCTAATCTCAAATACTCATACTTTTAAGTGGTGAAAAATTACCAGTTATCTTTGCTAAAAATATCCTTTTTGAACATAAAGAAAAACTTTGAATCTTTTTTGGGATAACATCTGGGCAATCAGGTGGACCTTGGATAACATATCAGGTATTAGCCCCTCCATTTTCATGCATAGGATTATTTTGGAGGATGGGGCTAAACTGGTTAGGCAGCCACAATGGAAACTCAATCCAACCCTTCTGTAAGTTTTTAAAAAAGAAGTTGAGAAATTGATCGAGGGAGGTATAATATTTCCCATTTTAGATTCTCAGTGGGTAAGTAATATTCAGGTTGTTCCTAGGGAAATTGGTGTTACAGTTATTAAAATGAGAAAGATGAGTTAGTTATAATGACGGTGAAAAACAGTTCGCGTGTGTGTATTGATTATAGTAAACTAAATTAGTCTACTTGCAAAGACTATTTCCCCTACCATTTATTGATCAAATGCTCGGGAGACTAGATAGGAAGACACTTTATTATTTCTTGGATGGATTTTCTGGATATTTTCAGGTTCTTATTGCTCCGGAGGATCAGGAAAAGACAACATTAACTTGTCCATTTGGTAGATTTTCCTACCGAAGGATGCCATTTGGAGTTTGCAATGCCCCAGGTACCTTCCAGAGATATATGGTGAGTATTTTTTATGATTTTCTTGAGACCTGCATGGAGGTTTTTATGGATGAATTTATAGTATATGGAACCTCATTTGATGAATTTATAAGTAGTTTGGGAAAGGTTTTGAGTCGTTGTATTGAGAAGAATCTGGTCTTAAACTTTGAAAAGTGTCATTTCAGGGTAGAGCATGAGATTGTCTTAGGGCTATAGTGTCAAAACATGGGATAGAGGTAGATAGATCTAAGGTAGATATTATTTCATCCTTACCATATCCTTTATGTGTGTGGGATGTTAGATCTTTACTAGGGCATGTAGGATTTTATCGGTGCTTCATCAAATATATTAGTAAGATTGCTCGTGCTATGTCATGATTAATTCAAAAGGATTATGATTTTGTGTTTGATGATTCTTACAGGACTTCCCTTGATGAGAAAAAGAAGTGTCTGACCACTCCACTGATCATACAACCCCCACAGTGGGAGATTCCTTTTGAGCGTATGTGTGACTCATCCGACTTCACAGTTGGAGCTGTCTTATCTCAAAGGGTGGATGGACATTCACATGTGATCTCCTATGCTTCAAGGACTTTGGATTCAGCCCAATAAAAATACACAACCATAGAAAAGGTGTTTCTTGCTGTCATATTCTCTTTAGATAAATTACATTCTTATTTATTGGGCTCTAAAGTAGTTTTTTTTCTAACTATGTAGCTCTGAGGTACCTCTTGAAGAAACCAAATGCAAAGCCTAGACTTATCCGATAGAAGCTCCTTCTTCAGAAATTTGATATTGAGATAAAGGATAATAAGGGGTCAGAAAACTCGGTGGTAGACCACATGAGTAGGCTTACTCACACACTAGAGGATAACACCTTGGATCAGGTATCACTTCGAGACACTTTCCCCGATGATCATCTTTATTCCTTCTTAGGTACACATCCTTGGTATGCTGATTTAGTTAACTACTTTGTTTACTCTAAAATCCCTACAAATTTAAAGAAACAACAAGTCCAAAAGTTAAAGAGTGAGTCGAGATTCCATGTTTGGGATGATCCATACCTTTGGCACAGTGTAATAACCATGTTATTAGGAGGTGTGTTCCTGATCATATGTTTGAGTCTGTTCTATAGTTCTGTCATACACTTGCTTTCAGTGGACACTTTGGACCCCAAAAGACAACTAGGAAAGTTTTAGACTCTAGATTATATTAGCCTAGCTTATTCCATGATGCCCATGTGTTTTGTAAGTCTTTATCTCATTTCCAACACACTGGGAACATTTCTAGGAGACATGAGATGCCCCAACAACCCATATTATTCTGTTAGATTTTGGATGTATGGGGCATCGATTTTATGGCTCTTTTTTCTAGTTCCTTTGGTTTTTTGTATATTTTGGTTTCTATTGATTATGTGAGTAAATGGGTGGAGGATAAGGCCACCAGGACTGATGATTATCATGTTGTTTTGGACTTTGTCAAAGTGAAGATTTTTTGCAGGGTTGGAGTACCAAAGGACATCATCAGTGACTAAGGGATTCACTTTTGCAATCAGAATATTGCTTCCCTTCTTTGGAAGTATGGAGTGACACACAAAACATCAACACCATACCACCCCCAAATAAATGGTCAGTCTAAGGTTTCAAATTGTGAGTTGAATTTTTTTTGGTGAAAACCATGGAGCCAAATAGGAAAGATTGGAGCAAGTTATTGGATGATGCATTGTGGGCTTATAGGAAAGCATACAAGACACCCACTGGTATGTCCCCATTTAATATTTTTTTGGGAAAGTGTGTCATCTCCCCATGGAAGTTGAGCATCAGGATTATTGGGTTATAAAGAAATGCAACATGGATTTGGCCCAAGCTAGAATAAAAAGGAAGTCAGAAATTCAAGATCTTGAGGAGATTAAATTTTCTTTATATGAGAACTCAAGGTTCTATAAGAAAATATCAAAAAAATATCATGACAAAATGATCTAACAAAGGGAGTTTCATGTTAGAGAGAGAGTCCTTCTCTACAGTTCATGATTGAAGTTGATGCTTGGTAAGTTGCATTTCAGATGGTTAGGTACTTATGTTTTTCCTTATGGTGCAGTGAAGATCACACAAGAGGACATAGAAAGGATCTTTACAGTCAATGGGAAATGTTTGAAGAAATACATTGAGGGACTTCCTACTGATGGAGTGGATTTCATCACACTACATGACCCCATCATCACTTGAGCATAACAGGATGTTCCTAACCCTTTAACTTTTATATTATTTTTCCTATTTAAAATTCTTAATTTCTTGTTCATATATCATCTCATGGATTCACATTGAGGAAAATGAAATATTTTAAGTGTGGGGGAGGGAACCTTTATTTTAGTAATTTCAATTGTTTTCCAGTTTAAAAAAAATGTGTGTTTTTCATATTTTTTTGTGTTTATTTTTCATTTTTTTTGCGTTTTTAAAACTTTTGAGCTGAAATGATTCTCATAACTATTTTGAAATCTATATAAATAAGTGAAAAAAATTATCCCTTGAAACTGATCTTAAATGAATGCTGAAAATGACTTTGTTTCAAGTTCAAATATTTAGTAATTTCATGAAAAGTATAGTAAATATTTAATCCCATGACGCATCTCACTATCTTTATATTTGAAATAACTTTCCTGTGAGTATTATGAAACATTATATTCATATTATTTACATTTACCTCACTTCTTGAGAGAACCAAACCATGCTTGATTTAACCAGAATTTGATTTATTCCTATCAAAACATGAGGGTTTGAGGTACTTATGTTGAAATGATTAAGGCATTTTTTGGTATTAAAGCCCATATTTCAAGAATATATATTTTTATAATGGCCTACCTTGAAAATTTAATCCTCTTAGGCCTTAGAATCCATGAACAAACTGTTATGTTAGCCACATTACAAGCTAATTTTCCCTATCCAACCTACTCTTGAAGTGAAATTGCATAATCTAGTTGAACTTAAGTTTGGGGGAAGCTGTATTGTATTGTGATACCACATTCTGTGATAATTTTGGTGAAAAATTAAATTATAAAGAGATGTGTTTAATGGTAAATAAAATCCTCATATTGAAATTTGTTCCTTTTCTGGAGCTTTCATGATAAGTGAAGTTGTTCCTTTTTGGAGCTTCTAATAGAGAGAGAGAGAGAGTTGTGCCTATCTAGAGCTTTCAAGAAAATCATGTTTGAGAATATTGAAATTTTTACTATTGAAATGTTGAATGGTGTAAAAATTCCTTTATTTTTTATGATTTTGAACATGAATATATGATATGGGGATTTAGGAGGAGACCATATTAAAGTGAAAATTAGATTAATGCAATTTTTCTTCAAAAAGAGTCAATCCCTCCTCATTCAGCCTCATATTGTTTCACATATTAATACCACCAACCGAAAGCCACATAACAACCCTAAAAGTCTTCATGATAAACATATTTCCTTGACTCACATAATGTGGTGATTTAGGAATTTATCAAGCCTATGGTGACCCTTTTATGAGTTTGGATGAGAAAGACATTGCTAAAAATTAACATTTGTGTGATAAGAGAAAATTTAATTGAGGTAAGTGTTTTGTGCATGGGAGGATAAATGAAGTGGAAGTATATTGAATTATATAAATGGAGAACATTAAATAATGGGTTTTTATGAGGCATGATATCTTTTGTTTCTTAGTGTGGAATTTTTGGATCTCAAGGATATGTGTTTTAAAATTTGTTTTGATTTGATATTGATGTTTACTTGATATGAGGTTTTTCCCAGGAGTGGAAAAAGGGTAAGTGTGGGAGATTTGATAAAACACAATTTTATTAAATATTTTATTTATAATAAATGATATAATTTCATCACATTATTCTAAATATGATCAATTATGAAATATTTGGGATTAGATCATTCATTTTCAAATTTGATGAAAATTATAGTTTTACACTTTTAAAATTCAATGTAGTATTTTGGGAATAAATATTATTATGTAAAATATTTTGACATAAAATTTTGAAAATGTATTTCTGACTTAATGGGATACAAATTCTATTTAGTACAAGGGAGTTGTATCGTGCATTTCATGGAGTAAATGGGACATGAAGACAAAGTTGGACAGAACCATCCAGATTGGACACCACTTCACTATTTGGACCGCATCTTCTTCATCCGGACATAGATTGAGCCTAAATTTAGAGGGATTATTAGGGACATAATTAGGAACAAATCAAAATTATTTAAGGCCAAACAATTTATTCTTTTGGAGGTCAAATATGCGGTGAAACTTAGAATAAAATATTTGGCCGAGTTTTCATTTCCCACTTAAAAAGGTTATGTAACCCTAGACCTCAAAAACTATATTTAAATGGAGATTTCAATATTTGGGAGGTATTTTAGAGGATTTGGGAAGGTTTTTACAAAAGGGTGTCTCTTGGTAACACCTAACAACCCTTAGAAGAAGTAATTCCTTGTGAAAAGTTCTCTTCCAAGAAGGCTCTCCTCTCCCACCTCCTCTTTGTTTTTCCTTGATTTTATGCTTGTAACATGAATTTTCTTCAATAAATCTTATTTTCTCTTCTCTTTTCATCTTATTATTTTTCTTCTTGGGTTGGAATCTAATAGTGGAGATGATATTGGGTATTCCCCTTTCAATCAATTACTTATGCAAAATGTCTCCACGATGACAACTCCACCCATGGAAGAGTGATTTATTTCATTGTTGATCTAATACCCACTCCCTTAATTTATATATTTTGAATCCATAAACATACTTTAATTCATAAATTGTGATCATTTAATTGATTTTTAATTTTTATGTGACTCAATCGACTTGCACTTGACTGCGTGGTCGGGCTTGTGTAAACCATGTAAGTGAAACCTCAATCGTAAAATCTAATCACTTTGGGATATAATTGTAGAGTTTAAGTGTCATACCTAAAAAAAATTAATTATTAAATCTAGGGAGGATATTATTACCTGATTTACCACTAACCATACTTTGGATTTTGGATCACAATCAAAGCAGGGTGCTGCGGTTGAAGGTCCCAAAGTTAACCTATGGCTCATTTTCACAAATATTTGTGGTTGTGTTAATTTCCGTAGGGTTTGGAGGTTAACAAGGTTATGGTATCATAATTTAATAAATTATAATTATATGGGATAATTATAAATGAATAGTTAAGGGTTTTGATTAGATCAACTACATCTCCTCATATAAGTGTTTCTAAGAAATTGTCTCTTGATTTTTTCTTCTCATTTTCTTGTTTAATTTACTATTTGAAAAGTCACAAAACAACCCCCCAATATTTCTTTTCTTTTGTTTTTAATTATTTAAATACTTACTTGAAGCCCATTAATATTTTTTTAATTCACTTCCTCCTTGAGAGAACGACCTAGGTCATCCCTTGTGCTGCACTTAGTAAAATCACAAATAAATATTTTTGAGAGTGTGTGCGGCAATGTCCTTTTCAGTAGGTAACACCATATATTTACATAATGATAATTATATCATAAATAAAATTTTATTTAATAATATATACTTATATATATAATTCCTATGTTGATAAAGTAATCACATCATGTTGAGGAGAAGGTAGTCCACACATCCATGAATAATGTTATCACTTTTTAAGTGTGTGAAAGGGTAATTAAGAAAATGATATATATATTTATAGAATGTTAATTATGTAATTAATATCAATTTTTTTCATGGTTTTTATGTTCAATTATAATAATCTTTTATACATTCCATGTATCGGGTGAATGAATCACATCGCTCTGAGGGGGCAGTAGTCCACACTTACTCAAATAATGTTATCATATTAATGAAAAATGGAAAGTATTAAAGGTATGTGTTATAAAAAGATTAAATATGTATAAATACATAATAAATATCATAGATATCATATATAAATAGAGTTTCCATCATAATTTCTTCCATGATAGGTGGTAAAGGAAAAATGAACAATCATCGTTTCGTGAGGTAGTAGTCCGCTGTACACAGAAACAATATATTCATTACCCATTATATGTAAGTGTGTGTATGTGTAGGTCAAAAAAATAATATAAAAACATATATTTATATTTATAAATTTTATTATTATTTTAACATGGAATAATAATATTTGAGGTGATGTAAAATTAAATTAAAGAAAAGAGATTGTTGGAAAGCGTTACCTTAAAAATTGGGTAACTCCTTTTGGTTTATACAAAAAGGATTATTTAGAAGGATTTATACCAAAAGGGAGTCTTAAAGGTATATGAGATGGATTTGGGGAAGCTATTTGGTTATATCTTGGATGAACCTAAGTGGTTTGAGAGGTTTGGTGAAGTGGGAGAAGTGGTGTCCTTTTATAAGGGAGCAAAAGGGCTTATTTGGTATTTTTGAAAACACGTTAGGTTTACCCAAATTTTTACCTAAAACAAGTCATAAAAAAACAAAAAAACTCAATAATTTAATGAGAATGACCAAATTATGTCCATAAAATTGGTGTTTGAAAAGAGGATAGGCCATTGGGACCTCAAGTTAAATATTTAGTCCTTTATTAAGCATAATTTTTCATTAATAATTGTAATTAATTTTAACCACTTTCACTATTTTTTTTGGTATTATTAAAAATTATAATTTATACTAATTAAAAATATGAAATATATTTTTCCAAATTAAAATCATATAATTGGAAGAAGTTGATTTAAATTGAATCTTATAGGTGGGATGGCAATGCAGTTTTTAAAGTAAAAACTTCCAAAAGTTTGATAAATTTTTATATTCAATTTCAATGTGAAATTTATTTTAATTAATTAAATATTATTATTTTAAAAAATTATATAATTAAACTTTAGAAACAAATAAAATTATAATTTAATCTTTTAAATATATTTGATGAAAAATAAGTTTTGAACTAAAATTCAGTATTTTTAACTATTCGTTAAAAAATGAAATATTTCATAAAAATATAAAAAATTCACCCTAACATAATTACTATATTTTTATTTAAAAAATTAATTTTATTTTTTTACTTATTAAATCTACTAATGTTTAAAATTTAAAATTTAAAATGGGTTCTTTATTAAAAGGCGGTAAAATTGCCTTTATAAAAATATAGGTTTTTATGTGTAAAATTGAGTTTGTTCTTATCCTATGCCTATCAAACCTAATGAATGAATATAAAAAATATTTTATTGAATATATAAAATATAAAATTTATTAAAAACATTAAATAATTGTCATTAATTATTTTTATTAAGACAAAACTCCTTTAAGAGCATAAATATAATAATATTTCTTTTTATATCCAATTGGTTCGGATTTTCATTTATCATTAATTGGTAACCAATGTATTAATTTCATATTTATATAAACCTTAAATTTATATAATTTATTTAATAATATTCATAATGTATAACATAAATTCTAAGTTATATCATATTATATTAAATAACAATATTTTAATAATATATTATTGTTCGCTAAAACTCAGTCCTTGTGTGTAATACAAGCCATGAAAGGTTGATATTGCGTGTAACACATTATAACTCAATGTTTCATGCATTGAAATATATATAATCTATATAAATTAGTAAATATATTATAAAGTATTCATACATTATATTCCCTTATGCACTTGGTGTCACGTGTCATACACGTTATCGAATACATGGTTCTTACATTAGAATTTTTAAGTGTTACTATATGTTTATCTCACCCATTATCATGTTTGATAGAGATATATAATCTCTTCAATCCTCTTCATTCTTTTATTTAGTTATTTTACCATATATAATGATAAATCTACGTGAACTAATATACCCTATTTTTAGGGTATTCATCTATTTCTCTGATTTATTCCGTTCTAGCTCGAGTTAGAGGATGATAATAGATGAGGAGAATAATAAATATATAAGGTAGGTGGTCTATACCTTTTTAATGTTTTTTTGTTTAAATCTCACACCATAGTTCTACACACCAAATCTTCCAGGCGTTTTCCCCCTTTGACATGGTTGGATGTCATCCACCTCAACCTAAACCACATTGTGAGGAGGTTTTATTTTAATGATGATTTTAATGCCACCCCTTGGGTATGCGGAGCTTGCCACCCATGATTGGAATCCATATATAAAATAAATTGGCATAATAATGGTTGAATAACTCTTCGATCATATTTATTATATGTGAATTTGAATAAATAGAAGTTGTAAATGAGATGTATGATCTCTTGGACTTGGAATAATACTATAAATGGTTAGTAAGGTGTTATGGACACTAACATGGTCCCTATTTTTATCACCCGTGAGTGAATTGATCAATAAATTGAATATGATGAATTACATTGTTAAAAAGGAGATGGAAACTAACATGGACCTTTAAAATATTGTATAAAATGTTTAATACTGGATTCTTTAGTATGTAACTGACATTGATATATGGAACTAAATATTTAATTATATTAGATTCCTTGGATTATTAGATCCTTCTTGATTGGAAAACCTTATCCTTGGGTTTTGGGATCCTCCCAATTCTATATCTAGTTTTTTATAGATGAGATCTATGGAATTGAAGAGGACACATTGATCAATTTACATGGGTTCCTAGATCATTTATCTCAAAATTATACTGAGTTATATATGGATAAGATTCTTGGACTCAAAGAGGACACCTTGGTCAATGGTCTTGGGTCCTAACCCTCATAGATTTTATACTTGATACATTTGGTGTATGTCATAGATGATTCTTTACTAATTTACATCATTATTTGTCATTTATATACTTCTTGTCACAATATTTACTTCCAGATTAGGTTTTTTTACATTATTGTTTACATCTTTATTACTGTTATACCTACACACCACAACAATTTATAAACACTAACTAAATTTTTTGTCGACACTATTGATGGTGGCCTACTGATTTTATCTCACTCTAAGTTCAATCCTCCATTTAGTACCCGGGAAAAATTCATGGATGCAGGTAGGGAAAATGAGAAACAACATGATATGGATGCTTGAATTTTGTGATAGGATGGAGTATGAGAGTAGAGGATCGAGATTATAACCATGATGCTACTAGAGATAACTTGGGTATTTTTGTTCATTTTCATATAGAATGTTGTATATTTCTTTTTCTTAGTTCCCCATGCATTTACTATTTTTTCATATCAAAATAACTTGATAATAATTTTTTTATATGATATTGGACTTGGTTATGATATTTTTTATGCCATCCTACTTATTACAATTTCATTATTTACTTATTCCACTGCCTTATTACTATATCCATTTCCACTGCTTGATATTTTATTTTTCTGGTATGCTTCAGTTTGACCATAATGATATAGTCTCCCCAATGTATCATCACATACCCTCCCTGATAGTTGGAAACCTATTAAATATAGGAAGGTTCACTAGAGGCCTTCTGGCTAGCTAAATTAGTCTCGTGTTTATGAACCTGGCTCAAGACATCACAAATTTGAATTATACCTCATTAAGCGCGTGTATCCAACCCTTTACTTAGTAAAAAATATTTCACATATACCTGTATGAACAAATTAAATAATCACTATAGAACTTTCACCCTCTCAACTAAATATATATTTGGTCAATTTTCCTTGTAAACAAGCATGATATATAGAAAGTGGTATTAGTTTAAAATAATCTAAATATCCATCTTGGTATATTTTTCTTTAAATTTTTTGATTAACATAACCTTTCTGGTGATGCCATAGTTGGATGTTATATAAGTCATGAAAACTAGATTCATTATTGACTACAAATATTTAGTTTTCATATTCTAGCACATAAAAACTATTATTTAGGTATGTCATACCATAAAATATGCTATCTTTTTATAATAAGAAACTTTTATTTACAAATTTGAAAAAGAAACCATCTATATAAATATTTGATATAAAAATAATGTTTTTAGAAACTATTGTCACATAATTATAGTTCTATATAACCATGATCAATACCATTAATAATGTGAGGCGATAGTCTCCAATTGTGATTGTAGTGAGTCTAGGCCTGTTATCAACTCATAGACCCACCTCACCGCATGCCACTCTTCTAAATCTACTTGGTTCATATTGTCAGATACAAATTTGAGCATCAAAAACTATATCTAATACCCATTTTATTGAAAAAATATATTTCAATCAATAATGAATACACATGAAGCTTCCTATGGATTCTTTTTCATGACACAGTTCTTCTTCTAGTGACCCTTCTTACCACATAAAAAATAGATGATAACCTATTTCATTTATTACCCCTTGATTATACTCTTCTTGGATTGGTGGGTGGAAGAATCCTTATACTTAAGGGTAGTCTTTAGGCCTTTCACATTTCACTTCCTCTTTTTCACCATAAGAACATAAGGATTATTGTGATTTAAATCCTTATTAACTTGGTGAAGTAGAGTAAGGTGATATGGGAGAGACTTCTCAATGTTATCCATATTAAAATCTACAAAAAATGAAGAATCTATGAGAGAGTAAATAAAGTATGATATCAATGATAAATTTACTAGGAATCTTAAACCATATAATGCATAGATACTCAATTTATCCAATAATTTTACCCCATGAGGCCTAGTTGGTGCACTCTCTCCAAGTTTTCATGTAAATAGTTCCTAAGAGATCTCAAACCCATCCTATCCATCTCTTTCCTAAAAAAGATCATAAAGATTCTTGAGCATCATTTTATTATGATACTTTTGAAATTTATTAGTCATAGAAAATAAAACCAAACACTATACATCTAGTTCACTATAAAAGTGTTTGAAGTAGGCATAAATCTCCTCTTCACTCACCTCCTTAACAGGTGAATAATAATTTGGGGCCTTGCATGTATATCTTATGTTCCGGTTTTAGTAAAACATGAAAGAACAATTAATAATCTTAGAAGTTAATTTTAGAAGATATTTTATTTATCTAGTATATATCATAGGGATATCTATACAATTTCAAATTTTCTATAAAATAATAAAATAATATTTAGTACTTTATTTTGATTATCAAAACATGTGTGATGAAATAATATTAATTATCTTATTAGTATCCCACTATTTTATTAATACTAAATATCCCTTACCATTGGACTAGGAATGTATTGTCACATATACATTATAGTGTAAAGAATCTATATTTCACTTATTATAACTTAGAATATGGTGATGAAAATAAAAATAAAGTATTTAGGTAAGCAGTTTTTCTAACTTATAGATTAAAACTACTTGACCCATTGAGAAGACTCCCCAACCCTAAAATCCCAACTCAAATTTACTCAATACTTTCATATAAATTTGTATTGAACATTCAATGACTATTAAATTCAATAAAATTTTGGTTATGTTATCCCATAATCTTTTTTAGACTCCCTGAAAATTTTAAATTTTCCCCGATGATTGCATGATCAACACTTTAACTATGGGTCTATCTTAACTTAGATAATGCAAGGATTTAAATTTAATATTTACTAGAGGTATTTTTTATTTATTATGTGTAAAAATTTCTTTTTAATATTATATAGACTTTGTATAATTAATTAACCATATATTTTATAAAATATTTACACATAATATATTTATTTTACATTATATTGCATGTATTTTTATCTTATTTAATTTATATTATCATGGTTTACATCATATAAATATGTATCACATAAAACATATAACCATGAACTTATAAAAATAAAATAAATAAATTTAATTGGGTTATAATATTTCTAATTATTGATTTATCTAGAAGTTGATAAATCAACCTATTACCATAAGGGAAAAACTCTTTGAGCTGGTCTTGGATCAAGTTATAGAAAACCACCATTAACCTTGGAATCCTCTTTGTTGGTTTCAACTTAGATCAGGTTCTGAATTAGCTTCAATCATTGTGAATCCATACTTTACACATTTTAATCAAACATTGGTGAGGTGAACCAGAGGTATGAGATATATTAAATAAACCATCGACACACAAGTCCTGTGTAATAAAGGTGGGAGGGATGAATCGCAGACCATCATATTTAATTAAATAAAAATTGTTTACATAGAAATACCCATGAAATTATATTAAATTAAATAGAAGTCCAACACATAAATTTGTTCATCTTTCTCATAACCAGTCATGTACATGAAACAAATTTACATTTAAAATAACTAATTAGTATTAATTTAAATCATTATTAATTAATTTAAATTACTCAAATTAATAAAATAATTATATTATTAATTAATTAACTCATTTATATTAATATCCATCCAAAAAATCATGGAGACAACATACACTATAATTTTAAACAAAATTAAATAAATTAATTTTATTAAATATTAATTATGTACACTACGTGTACATGGAGGCAACATGACGTGTACCCATTTGAACTACCCAACATGGTCAGCATCATGTATTGTGAAGTCATGTGGAATGAAGTGTGCACAAAGTGTCACATAATTTCATGACCCCTCACCACAAAGTGTACCTCTCATGGGTTGGAAATGTGAGAAGAGAGATAGTGATACTCGAGTCCCACCTCGAGTAGGCCCTGGGTTGGCGATTAGCACCGAGGGTATAATAATCAAACAGATGGGAGGAATTGCCCTCTAAGAGAACACATGTGAAAGATATAGATAAGACAGAAACCAAACAACTAAAACTCATAATACAATATAAAAATAAACCCAAGTATACATATGTAAATGTCATGAAAATAATACTACAACTGAAATGGAAAAGTATAAGTAGCAAAAGAATGTAAAAAGATAGCAACCACGAATCCCAAACAACTCCTACAAAATCTGCACGCTATTAATAACCACCCTGGTCTCCAAAATTCTCCAAGTGAAATGAAAAACAATTTTATATACGTAGGGTGGGTATAATAGTATACTCAGCAAGATCCTCCCTGGAACCTCTTGTACAAAAGTAACGAAAGCATGCTAAATCCAAGTGAACAATAAGTGAATCTAACATGAAACCTAAACAGTTATACTATGTTCCTAGCCTCACCATGGCTACTCTAACCAAGTATCACATAGAATATTATATAATATTATAAACAATATCAAGGGTACCCCGCCACCACTTCCTCACTAGTTTTCCTCTTTCCCCAACATCGCACGTCCTAAGCATCTCTCTCCAAAAAGTCTTGCCCGCAGACACCTGAGCATAGCACCACAACATGAACATCATGCAACAACACCACTATATACATGTAAATAAAGTAACTAGGTAGTTTCTGAGAGCCACCAGAGCTCACATAATGTGTATTATACTTCATGCATTATACCTCAAGCCATTACAACCCATATGCCAAGTAAGGATCCTAAAGCTATCACAACCTATACATGATACAACTATATTAGTCTATAAGAAACTATATCTAGAATATATGTGTGTGAATAACCACAAGCCATTACAACTCTATACACACATATATGGGGAAAAATAACTGTTGTGCCTACCAGCACAAGTAATTACCAAGAGAAGAGAGCAGAGCCAAAGGGGGTAGTCAACCATCCATCCTCCCACCAGAATGTTGAGGAAAACACCCCCCATGGCTCATAATCCCTGGGGGGTAAGTTTCCCTAACCAAAAGGGCGGATTAGCTTATAGAAACACAAAAGTATATAATATACTACAACTCACAACAACACTATGGGAAAAAAGTAGTCTTAGAATCAACTACGACTAACGTCTCTCGGACTTTCGGCTGCCACTACAAAGACTAGATATCCTATAAGAATATAACCATTTAAAGAGATATATTACATAACTTATCCCTTTTTATAATTTTCAATTTATTTAATTAATTATTTAACAATTATTAATTACACATTAAATTTCATTAGCATCACACCAAGTTCCATGACCTCCAGGCATAACTAAACCAGGTCCACAACTTCTCAGAAATATTACCTCATCCTTGCATCCCAACAAGCTCCAACCCCATGGGTTTACATCATTAAATTCAATCATTTATTAAAAAATTATCACTTTCCCATAATTCCAGGGATTTTATAAAAGTAAAATTAAGCTACCAAACATAAGGGGCTCAACATGGTGAGTAGATGGACTACCTCTCGAGCCTTTTTCCACCTATAGTTGGAGTACAGACCCATCCATCCATGAGAGGTTAAACACAGAAATCATGTGGCATACCTCGCGCATCTTCACCTCCTTTGGAAAGAGGGTAAGCAAGATCAGATGCCTTAAGTAGTGTGGAAAGTAAACAAGATAAACAACCTATAAGATTTAACAAGCATCCAACATTCATAACCGACCCGTTTCATCATCTCCGGTGTCCTCCCCGACACCCACATGCATAAACCAATGCATCTCACCACTCTAGGTATCAAATTCTTACCCAAACCCTAGGACCACTTGCCCCACATACCACAACAGCAACCTAGGATTACACCACAACAAAAGCAGTAGGAAAGTTAATAATAAGCAACTGAGCTCTCGACCCTATGTAAAGAATTTATCATTCACACCCAAAGAGAACTCACAGCTCCAAGCATAAGGCTCTTAGCCTTTAAAAGCAACAGGGTAACTCAGAACCCTACTAGGAAATGTATTTTATCAAACAACTGGTTATTTAATCCATCTTGAATTATCCAGTTCATTTAAAAAAGCATAACTGCATCCATTTGATTATCAATAGTTTACCATAGGAACAACCAGATTAAAAAACACAACTCTTTATCTTTATCCAATTAATTTAAAATTAATCATGGATTTATGTTATTTACCATTTTCTATTAATAATGACATTCTAAACATAGAAATCATAGATATCACACTATCTAGAAAAAAAGAGGCAACAACATACAATTGATACCTATTTATTAATCCGGTTCAAATATTTATTATGTAAATTCCATTATGATCTAGTGGAAAAAAACATGATAAATCTAAAATTTCATGTAAAATAATAGAGAATACATGAATCCCCTACCTTAAAAGTTTTTCGGTGATCTTTTCCTGAGAACGATCCATGAAATCGATCACGATCGCCACTCCTGGAAGACTTATATTAAAGACAGATCGACAATTCCTAATTGCACCGGAATAGGGGGTGCATATACAATAGGAAGAAACTATAGGGAAGACATGACCCAAGGATAAAACACTATACATGAATCCTATAGGAAGGAAGGAAAGTTTCGAGCATCTCGTACTAGGGAAAAAGACGTAAGAATAAGGGAGAAAGATATCTCATCCCTTTAAAAGATTTAATGGAGAAGGGGTTTAAGATACGCTGGATTTTCAATTAAGATTAGATCTATCAAATATCACACATTTTGACTGATTAGAGGCTTCTCAAACCATAGAAAAATTAAGGTAGGAGTTACGGGTTTTGAATCAGACTCAAATCCCTTAAAATAAGGCCTTGAATTCATTTCACATCAAAGGAAACATCAAATTAGAAAAATTGTAGGAAATATGGAAAAAATTGGAAATTTCACAAAGGAAATGACATAGTTCTGGAAACACTGTTCATGACACCATTTCTGTGCCACTATTTTTGTGCCACCTTTTTGGTGCCATAGTTTTAGTTCCACTATTTCTATGCCACCATTTCGGTGCCACAATTTCAGAAATTTGGCAAAGGAAATGAAACAATTCTGGAAAAACTATTTAGAGAACTGAAAATTGGGAAAATTATTGGGAATAAGTCATCATGACTTCCTTGAACACCTCCAACACCAGATTTTAGAAAAAGAATGTGTCAGAGAGGTCTGGGCCATTATATCAGATGCCTCTCAAAATATCTCGTCCCTAATAAATTAAAACCAACCCAGATAATAAATATAAAATGGGTTTCGAACAACCACTCTTCAAGATACCTCTCAAAGATCTCACCACTAAAAGAGATCAACTGCTTCAAAAAATAACATGCAAAACCACACGACACCCACAACTAACTTCTTAAAAATCTATCGGAAGATATAACTATCAAATTAGATAAAGCGACACAAGCAACAAGAGAAAGACATCTCATAAGGAAGAAAGGTCTACAACCACAAACCAAATATCATTAAAAATAAAGTGTTAACCCTCAAATAGCTTTGGGCGCTGAGTGCGTATCTACAACTCACGCCCCCAATTAATCTTCTTAATGAAAACATTCCACCATAAGATACGAACCAAGGGAATAAAATTACAGTGCAACACCTTCTTCTTATGGTCCTGGATCTCTTCAAGCCACTCCTCGAAGGTCGAATCATCATCAACATTGATCTCACCATAATCAATGATGTGAGAGTCATCATGAAGAAAACAATAAAGCTATAACAAATAAAAAAAATCATGTATCTGGATCATCTGTGGGAGAATCACATCCCTATACTCCATAGATCCAACATGACCCAACACCTCGAAAGGCCCAAAAAACCAAGGAAAAAGCTTAATCCCATGACCAAAACTTCACTATCCATGATGGGGAGTCACCTTTAAAAAAAATGATCCCAAATGTCAAACTATAGAGGTCTCCTCATACGATCAACATTGGATTTATGATGATCCTGCGCTGCCTTAATCCTCTCATGAATTACCTAAACCATCTCCATCATATTCTATACCAACCCCAGCCTAATAATTGCTAACTCTCTGGCCTGTGTCTAATACATCAGAGAACAGTAAGGTCATCCATAAAAGGATTCAAACAGTGTCATACTGATGGTGGAGTGTAAACTATTATTATAAAAGAAATATACTAAGGGTAGATGCCTCATCCACAAACCTACAAAATCCAGGACACAAGAGCACAACTTGTCTTCAAGAGTCTGGATAGTATGCTCTGTCTGACCGTCTTTCTATGGATGAAAATTAGTTCTAAGGAATAGCTGATAACCAAAAGAATGATGGATAGCTCTCCATGCCTCAGAGGTAAAATAGGGGTCTCGATCAGAAATTACCATCCTCAGGATACCATGGAGTCTCACCACCTCCTTTACATACTGCCTAAAAAAACCTCCAATGAGCTCGACTCCTTGATCTTTATGAAGTGGGATGATTTATTAAAGAAATACACTACAAACCATATAGCGTTATACTCTCTCCGATATCAAGGTAAACCTATAACAAATTCCATCAATATGTCCTCCCACTTCCATTGAGAAACATCCAACAGCTAGAGAAAACCACTGAGAACATGGTGCTCAACCTTCACCTTATGGAAGACCAAACATCAAGAAAAAAACTCTGAAACCAAATGATTTAACCTAGGCCACCAAAAATAACTCCTAAAGTAATGGTACAATTTCATCATTCTAGGATGTACTGATAAATGAGAACCATGGAACTCCCTGAGAACCATCTCATGCACTTCCAATGGAATGAAGATACTTTCTTTAAACAACACTCAGTGTTTTTCATCCTCAGAACAACCATCAGGGGATTCACCACAAAAAACTCAGTCTCTTTATACCTCTACCTCAAGATCCTCAAACTGGGAATCTTCTACCAACTCCACTAGAGATGACTTCACCATCATCTGGAAAAGAAAATCTCTACCCCCAGCATCTCCCATATTTAGATGCAACACTAAAATATCTTCCATCACTCTCTAAGAATAACTAGATTCATGAAATGCATCACTAAGAGACTTATTTCTCAATGCATCAGATACAATATTCCCTTTACTAGGTGTATATGAAATTTAGAAGTTGTAATCCTAGAAGAACTCTATCCCCTGATGCTTCTGCAAGTTCAAGTCATGTTGGGAGAACACATACCTCAAGTTCTTATGATCAGTGAAAATGACAAAGCACTCACCGATAAGGTAATGTCTACATATATTTAGATAAAAAACTACTACCACCAACTCTAGATCATGGGTGGAATAGTTACATTCATGGGGATGCAACTATTGAGACCCATAAGAAATGATTGATCTATGCTGCATCAGAACACAACCTAACCCAAGATGTGAGGAATTAAAGAAAACATCAAACAGAACTCCCTCTACTAGAATAAAAAGAACCGAAGAACTAACCAAATCCCCCTATAGATAATAGAAATATACCTAACACTGATTATTCCACACGAATGCCTGATACTTCCTAGTCAACACTGTCAGAGGAGTTGCAACCCGAGATAAATCAGTCACGAACCTCCTATAATAGCCTACCAGACCAAGGAAACTTCACACCTCTTCTACTGTCTTGGTGGATTACCAATACACAAATGATTCTATCTGCAATGGATCCACAACAACTCCCTACTAGGATAAAATATTCCCTATGAAACGGACTTCTCGAGCCCAAAAATCACACTTCAATAACTTTAAAAATAGCTGTTGTTGTTGAAGAACTCCCAAAATGACATAAAGATGCTCTGCATGATCCTCCTTAGATGCAGAGTACAAAAGGATTTCATCGATGCAAACCACCATGAACTTATCTGGGAACTCATAGAACATAGTTTATATCAACACCATGAACATAGTAGGAGAAGTTTTCACACTGAACGACATCACCAAGAACCTGTAATGCTCATGATGGCAAAAGAAAGAGGTATTTGGAATATCCTCATCCTTCAATCACATCTGATGATACCTGGACTGCAAATCGACCTTTAAGAACCAAGTTTCGTTCTTAATTTGATTGAATAAGTCATTAATCTATGTAAGGGGATATATATTCATCACTGTCACTTCTTTCAAGCAATGATAATCGATACACAACCACAGACTGTCATTAGCCTTATTCACAAACAAAAATGGTGCACCCCGCGGTGACACACTTGGCTGAGAAAAGCTACATTGCAACAAACCATCAATCTGTATACACAGATCCTGTAATTTATAAGGGGACATACTATAAGAAGACATATAGATAGTAGACGCTACTGACTATATATAAATCTCAAACTCGATCTCTTGTCGAGGGGGTAATGCTACAACCTCTTCTAGAAAGATATTGGGGTACTCTTCAATGACCCTGGGAAACAATGACTACCAAGCCTTTGATGAACTCAACATCCGTTCAGGTATCAAGGATGAAAAAAGGAAGATTCCTTTAACTCATTCGAGGGTCTCACTCTCCAACAAACACTGATGGATCTCCATCATCATCGAAGAACACCACCTACATCCAGATTAAATCCACAATATCCTGCACTGAATAAAACCAATACATCCTAAGGATGACATCATATAGTTTTATACATATACATAGAAAATATACCCAAGATTGGTGCTTCCCCAGAACTAGCTCACAGTCTCGACATTCTTCAAACAGGTCAGCTCAACCTCCAATAGGCGTCGTCAATGACAAGGGAATTGCAAGACTCTCTACCTCAGGTCCCAAAGTATAGAAAAGGGTAGTTGATATGAAGGAGAACATGGCTCCTGAGTCAAAAAAGGCATACACTTATGTATAAAACAAGGAAAGGGTACCTCAAATCATGTCTGGCTCACCTGGTACTAAAAACTCTAAAGCATGAAGCTGAACATGACCTACTCCACAACCTCTCTGACCTTGATGATGACCTCCACCATAGTAACACTCTGCTATTAGATGATGGGGAGCATCCCATGGACTTCCTCTACTTACCCCATATTCTCTCTATTGATCCAATGCTGGTGCAACCTACTACTACCTTGGATGGAACTGCCTCAACAAAGGAACCTATAGTGGAACACCTGGTGCACGTTGAATGCTCTGAAAGGTTCGGAACTCTCATTTATGATGACCTCTACCTACACAATAAAAATATGTGCCTAATACCTTAGAATAGGCCTAAGATATCACCCCCAGAGTAACGAGATATTGAGGGCTGGGACCTACACTTGACAGAACAGAATCTCTTCTTCCCAAAAAACCGGGAACCGTAGGACACATCTATTCTTCATGAGGAATCCTGATAACTCCCCTATCATGAAGATCTAGTTCTAGATAATGTTATCTCAATGGCCTCTTCCCTCTCTATAACCTCAAGATATTTCATCAGCATAAACGATGTCACATAGCGCTGTATATTTGGATGAAAAGCCTCCTCAAAATGTTGTGCCCTGGCCTCTTCATCTGGATAAAGGTCTGAAGCATATCGCAAAAGGTTCCTGAAAAGTATTCCAAACTCTCACACACTGAAGTTCCACTATCGAAGGGTAAATAACCCCTAGTGACTGGACGCCTTTTCGGTCGAAGAAAGAAACTCGAATCTGAAATTTTCTCAGAACACCTCCAATGAGATCATCGACTCCTCATGATATCTAAGGAACAAGAACCACCAATGCCTCATTTCCCCATGAAGCATCATCACAACCAATGATACCCAGTTCTCTTATTGATCATGGATTGAGCTGAAAGCTATCTCAACCTCCTCAAACTAGTCTTCCATGACTACATTTGAAATAGAGCCCTCATACTTCTATAGACTATGGAGCTGTAACTCTTAGAGTTTCCTCCTCAAAGTGTCGTCATCGTCGACCTCCACTCTACATCGATCTGATGGTGCATCCTGTTAGATATCTTCTGCAAAAACTTGATGAGGACATCAACCTGGATCTATACCAACAAAATAATAAATATTTATAGCTCTTAATCCTAGAATATGTAAGACTCAACATTAATTAATTGTTTTCTTTTATTTATTTTAGGTTAAACTATCCCAAGGTCTACCCATTCAAACACGGACACAAAGAATAATGATGCATGATCCTTTCCTAGGTCTCTACCCTACAACAAGTATCACCTAGTTTAGTAGCCATTTTAAACTTAATGTTCTGTGCATTATAACACAAGGGGACCAAAATACCTATGTCTCATCCAGTCTCCAATGTTTACACCACTTTCTAAACTTGACTCACACCATTTCCCTACCAACCCATGCAACCTCACCTGTGCCTAACTCAAAACTCCATCCTATCCTTTAACCAGATATTTGATACCACTCTGTCCTAACCCCATACCCACAAAGTGCACCCCTCATGGGCCGAATATGTGATAAGGGAGATAGTGACACCCGAGTCCCACCTCTAGTAGGCCTCGGGTTGGTGAATAGCACCGAGGGTATAATAATCACACAGATGGAAGGCATTACCAAATAAGTGAACACATGAAAAATAGAGTGATAAGTTAAAAACCATATAACTCCAATTTATACTGAAATATAAAAATAAACCCAATTACTCATATTTAATTTCATGAAAATACTACTAAAAATGAAGGGGAAAACTATAAGTACCAAAAGAAAGTAAAACAAAAGTGACCACGAAGCCTGAAAAACTCTTGAAAAAAATGTATACTAGTAGTAAACAGACTGGTCTCCATCTTACTCCAAGGGAACTGAAAAATAGTTTTATATATGTAGGGTGAGTATAACAGTATACTCAGTAAGATCCTCCCCATAGCCTCTCATGCAAAAGTAACAAAATAATGCTAAAGCACAATGAACAACAAGTGAAACTAACTCGCCAGTTAAATAGGTATACTATGTTCTCATCCTCACCATGGATACTCTCACCAAGTATCGCATACCAGAGTATATAATATAATAAAGAATATAAAGGGTACCCCACTACAACTTCCCCATTGGTTTTCCAATTTTCCCCAACGTCGCACGTCCTTAGAATCTCTCTCTAAAAAGTATTTCCCACAGACACCTAGGCGTAACACCACAACATACACCTCGTGAAACACCAACACTACATCCATATAACCAAAGTAACCAATTGTTTACAAGATCCACCATAGCTCGTATAAGGTTTATCATATGTCATCCATTATACCTCAAGACATTACAACCCATATGCCGAGTAAGGGTCCTCAAACTATCACAACCTATACACATTACACCTATAGTAATCCATAGGAAACTATATCCATAATATGTGTGTGTGAATAACCAAAATCCATTATATCCCTCTACACACATATATGGAGAAAACTAACTGTCGTGCCTACCATCACAAGTAACTACCAAAATAAGAGAGCGGGGCCAAATGGGGTAATCGGCCATCCATCCTCCCACATGAATGTTAGGGAAAACACCCCTAGGGATCAGAATCCCTAGGGTGTTAGTTTCCATAACCGAAAGGGTGAAGTAGCTTATAAAAATACAAAAGTACAGAATATACTATATCTCATAACCACATTATGGGAAAAACCTAGTCTTAGAATCAACTGTAGTTAATGTCTCTCAGACTCCCATATGTCACTGCTAAGATTGGATATCCTATAAGAATATAACCATTTAAAGAAAGATATTAAGTTACGTATCGCTTTTTATCAATTTAAATTTATGTAATTAATTATTTAAACATTAATTAACCATTATTAATTTAATATTAAATTTCATTATCATCACACCAAGTTCCATACCCTCTAGGCATAACCAAACCAAGTCCACAACTTCTCAGAAATATTACCTCAACATTACATCCCAGTAAGCTCTAACCCCATGGTTTAACATCATTTGTTAAATCATTTATTAACAACATTGTTTCTTTTTCTATAATTCCAGGCATTATAGAAAATAAGTACTAAGATACCGAACATAAGGGGATCAAAATGGTGAGTATATGGACTACCCATTGAGCCTTTTACACCTATAGCAAGTGCATATACCCATCCATCCTTGAGAAGCTAAACATGAAAAGCACATAGAATACCCCGCATGTCTTTACCTTCTTTGGAAGTTGGGTAATAAAGACCATATGCCTTATGAAGTGATGAAAGTAAAGAAGATAAACAAAAAACTAGATTTAACAAGCATTAAACATTTATAACTAACCCATTTTATCATCTACGATGTCCTCCTCAACACCCACATGAATAAAAAAATACATCTCACCACTCTTGGAATCAAATGCTTCCCTGACCCCTGGGCCTCCCTACCCCACATACAACAACAATATCCTAGGGTCATCCATCCGAGGCTCACACCACAACATAAGAAGTAGGGAAAAAACAACAAGAAATTGGGATCTCAACCCCAAGCAAGGAATCTACCCTTCACACACAATGAGCACTCATGTATACAAGCATAAGGCTCTTGGAATTTACAATAAGGATGGAAAATCATAACCCTAACAATCATTATCTTTTATAAAATAACTAGTTATTTAATCCATATTAAATTATACGGTTCATTTAAACATGTATAACTGCATCCATTAGACTATCAACAGTTTACATAACAAAAATTGAATTCAAAACCATGCCTCTTTATCTTTATTCAATTAATTTACAACTAATCTTGGATTTATGTTATTTACCATTTTCTATAAAAAATGACATGATAAACAAGGGAAGAATAGATATCACACTATCTAGAAAAAACAAGAGGTAAAAAATATGATCGATACCAATTTATTTATCCATTTAAATATTTATTATGTCAATTCCACTATGATCTAGTAGGCTGAAAAATGATAACTCTACCGTTTCACATAAAATAATAGAGTATCCATAAATCCCCTACCCCAAAAGGTTTCTAATACTCTTTTCATGATAATTATACATGAAACGGACCATGATCGCCTCTTATGGAAGACTTATATTAAAGATGGATAAAAAATTTCTGATTGTTCTGGAATAGGGGGTGCACGTGCAACACAAAGAAAGTCCAGGGAAGACATGATCCAAGGATATAACACTATGCACAATTCCTATGGGAAGGAAGAAAAGGTTTGAGAATCTATAATCAGGGAACAATAAGGAAGAACAAGGGAGAAATATATCTCGACCCTTTAGAAGATTTAACAGAGCATCAGTTTAAGATACACTGGATTTTACATTAAGATCAGATCTGTCAAAGATCACACGTTTTGACCGAGTAAAGTCTTCTCGACCCTTAGGAAAATTAAGATATGAGTTATGGGATTTGAATCATCCTTAAATCCCTTAAAACAAGGCCTTGAATACATTTTATCAAACGGGTGAAACTGTAGGAAATCTAAAAAAAAACTAGAAATTTTAAAAATTAAATGACACAGTTATGGAAACAATTTTCATGAAAACGTTTCAGTGCCACAATTTTGGTTCCATTGTTTTAGTGCCACTGTTTCTGTGCCACCTTCTCGGTGCCATTGGTTCTGTGCCAACATTTTGGTGCCACCATTTCGGTGCCACCATTTTGGTGTCACCGTTTCTGTGCCACCATTTCGGTGTCACCATTTCTATTCCACTGTTTCATTGCCACCATTTTAGTGCCATGATTTTAGTGCCACAGTTTCTGTTCCACTATTTTGGTGCCATCGTTTCAGAAATTTGGAAAAGGAAATGATGCAGTTCTAGAAACATTGTTCACATAACTAAAAATTTGGTGAAGTGTTGGTGATAAGTCATCCTGACTTCCCCAAACACCGCAGACACCATATTTTAGCAAAGGAAGGGATCAGAGAGGTTTGGTCCATTACAAAAAATAAAACAATATGTACTATCAATTAATTACACTTGAACATGTGTTAATTTTTGTACCATGTACCACATTTAATGGGTATGGAGTACACTATCTGTAATGATGAAAATACATGATGTGTAGTTTTGAATTTAATGAAAAAATTAATTAATAATTTAATATTATTTAAATCATATCACACGTAATGTACAATAATTTTATAACACATGGACACATTTTAATTAGGATTAATTGTATAGTTAATTTTCATTCCATGTAAATTAATTACAAGTTGTAAAACTAGGCATGTAGTGTATTTCATGTAAAAAGGTATGTGTTACATGATGTATATAGTAGGATACACACCATGTATCACTTTATATGGGTTTCCATGTCACATTCCTAGGGACTCTGTGTGTAATATTCCTGAATATTTATGGGTTACATGACATGCACTCCGTCTACATTCTGTGTAATCTCATCTGTTCCATGTTTCTCAACTTTATGTCCATACACAACATGTAATAAATATATGACACATATTTGAACATGTTGTTTATGTAAAATTCACGGTGGAAATTATATAGACATGATATGTACACCAGTTACAGAAAGTAAAGTCTCTAAAGATGTGTGCAAGTAATATTCAATCAATACATAGTCATGTGATGATGCCGTGTAACCTCTACACAACTAGACACATTTACCATTACTATATCCCAATGTATTTGATATGGGTATATGAAGTCTACATTTAGTTCACACACTATATAGTCCCATATTGACCAAATATAATCTCCAACACCTCTAGATGGGTTCTTTGAATGTTCTTCATGTATCCTTAACTTGATATTGGTTATATGAAGGTGAAAAAATAAGATATCTCAACTTTCAGATTAAAGGATAAATAATTAAAAAAATGAAAAACTAAAAAAATGCATATGAAGAACAACCAATTAAACAAATATAAATCAATTTATGACTGCTTTGATGCCACTTAAAGGTTCTAAGTGTAGAGAGAGTGGGTAAAGCATGTTACTAATGAAGGTTTTTCATTGGATCTAAAGGAAAATCCATAATAAATCGATGAATGAACATCATATCAAATAGAAGTAATTGAAGAAAAAAATTAAAAGAATACCAAATTATAGAGAGAATATTTTCCCATTAAATTTATAATGAATTTAATAATAATAATTACCAAAATCTTGAGATTATTTATTTGATGAATATTTTGATCCTTCAAAATTTATTCATGTTATACCATCATTACATTAGGATGGTCCACAGTAGAATACCTCTAGCAGTAATCCATACATATCCCTTGATATTTAAAAAATGATGATAAAACTTTGTGTACTAGTACAGATGATCAGATCATATTGAATTGTTCATATTGACCACAATACAATCATTTAGGCTTGAAATATCATCTCTATATATCTCTCATTATTGATAAGAAGGAAGATGGTGGAGGGAATCTCTTGATTTTGAGAGTAACCATAGAGATGTTATTCATTGATATAATTTTCTAGGGAAAGAATGCGTTGTACAAAACAAAAATTAATTTTCACCCACCCTTAGATATGGTATAACCTAGTATATATAGAGAAAAGTCATAAAATTGGTAATTTCACATAGGACCTTAACCAATCTCTTAATACTTAGTGAACCCCACATCTAATAATAATAATAATATTATTATTATTATTATCATTATTATTTTTATTATTATTATTATTATTATAACTTCCTATATGCATTCATGTCTTGAGGATAATATTAATATCAATAAATTAATTAATATTTTTTAAAATGATATTTAGTATATCAATCCGACTAGTATCTTAACTTATCCTGAACAAATTTTTTGGAACATATTTACCCTTGAATAATAAATAAATATTATTCATTCGATAACAAAATAAATATTACATTTAAAATCCTATGAATAATTTTTTATTTAATATTAAAATCACATATAAATATGGTGACTGAATACTTATGAAAATTTAATCATGAATAAATATTTTTATTAAGACTTGATAATAATATTTTATTCTAATTTTTAAATTCAAATTGAAATCAACTGAGATCAATGAAAACACCATTTTTGTGACCCTCTGGACCTCTTCCTTAGTTAAATACTAAAAAATAGATATATATCCATGAGAAACTATTCTTTTGGCTGTAATTTACCTGCCACAATGTGAGAAAGAAATTTCCCATGTAAAACCCATAATAAGTTCTTATAGCCACAAGTATAGCTACTTGTGGATATAGATCCCAACTTCAGAAACCCTATATCCCTTGAAATTTATTCCCATGGCTATGGAAAACCTATAGAAACTAACATAGCTACTCATGTATATAAGGTCCTTAGGGCGAGAACATATAACCACATGAATAACTACCAGTGGATATAAGTTTACGTAATAAAAATAAATTATAATTAATTTAATAAGAATCATAAAATATATGTCAAAATTATTATTTATATGAATATATATTTATATAGATAAGGAATAAGTGTCTTTTTAGAGTGGTAGAGTGTGTTCAATTATAGATGAGGGTTGTAGGTTTAAAACATAGAAGATGATTTTTTCCCGGACCCTATAATAATAATCAAGGTACCTGTGGCTATAGGAAACCTATGGCCACGACCCACTTTCCTGTGGCTATAAGATCCACATGGACCTGGTTTCACGTTAGAACTGCAATTTCCCAAGGAAATAACCATCCCAATTATAACCATGGGATCAATGACCATAGATATACCTTATATTTCTTAAGATTTTCAACACTTAATGTAGAAGAGATATCAATAAGATATCTATAAATAGGAGGAGAAAATAGGTGGAAATTAGAATATACATTGAAGATATCCACCAATACCGAAGGAGAATCACTAGGAGACCAAAGAGAGAACCTCATAGAGTGTCAAGGAAGGGTTTGGTTGAGATAACGAGAGACCTGGGTTAAAAATTTCCAGGGGTATCAGGGTAATTTAACATTTTTTTAAAAAATTATGGGCACATAGTTATGTCACATGGTTAAACAAACCATGTACTAACCATGCTGTCCCCACTTCCCCCTGAAAAATAAAGTTCATGGTTACCTAGGAATAAACACATAGTTAAACAAACTTTGTGAAAGATATGAAACCGAATCTAGAACCACACATAACCTCACACATAATTTTCATGGAATCTTTCATGGTTTTATAGACCATTATCAAACCTTGAAAAATTAAACTAGAGTTAACAAAGTCATATCTCATAGTTATTGCATAGTTACTACTAACCGTGCATAGACCGAGTTCCTAGAGTGTTTCTACCGAAATTATAAAGTCATGAACTCTGACTCCCAAATACCTTTATAACCTCAAGAGAGACATAAAAATCTCAAAATAAAATATACCTTTAACCTAGTTGGTGTTACAAAATGTGTCCTTTTAGGATGCGTGTAGTTCCTTTTTACACATTATAAGTAAAGTAAAAGAACCAAATATTATAGTATCCTAGGGTTTAGGTTTTGTAGAATAAATAGATCCTTTAGGGAATTTTGAGGATTAAATAGATGATGAAATCATGGGTTATCCATTGTCATCCTTTAGAAGAGATAGAGTTATTTGGACTTTATACACCCTTTAGCATTGTCTTTTGTTCTTTTAGGATATGAATATTTTGTTTATTTTAGGATGTTATTGTATGATGTATGACTATTTTAGACTATATTTGTTCTAGAAATTAATATATATAGTTTCTAGTTATATGTTAGTATATGCAGGTAACCCGATGGCATATAGGTTTTATCCATTTATGAATATGTGTTACCTTTTCATTTCTGTTTTTTATTGTCTGCAAAGTTCATTCTACTTTTTTGGATAGATAATATTGAGTACTGGTTAAATATTCAGAAGGGTAAAGGGTTTATTAGACATGTTTCTTTATCCCTCAACATTTACACCAGCCTATAGAGATTTAAAAGTGCACTTGAGGTGTTGTGGTGACCCAGTTCATGTATTATTTGGGTATTCAAGTCAGGGTCATTACAATTTGGTATCAAAGCCCAATTAGGGATATTGGAATTGAATATAGTTAGGAAATAGGACTATCAAAAATAAATAAATAATTCATAAATATATATAGCTATTATAATTATGGTTGAATCTTGAGTTACCATGGGTTGTCTGGGTTTGCTTCTAGTTTCTTTTGACCTCGACCAATCTTCTTGAGTTTCATGAATCACGACTAGGTGTTGTGTGTTTGTGTATATTTGTTTAAATTTATTACTAGATTCAGTTATAATTTTATATCAACTGAAACATAACTAATAAATAAATATAATTTTCCAATATACTTATTAGTAATGATCAGGTTAATATAACATACTAAATGTTTCAACTGATTTGGGAACCCCCTTTATTGGTATTATTTGTTTTATAATTAATGATTTTTTTAAAAGTATGTTTATAAAGGTTTTTAAATTATATTTTAATTAATTTAAATATATATAAATATATAATGAATGAAATAGGGTTATTATGGGTTTTATAGGATCATCTTATGATCAAGAGAGTGGAAGACACCCATTATATTAACCGATCTATCTTTTCAAAATTATTATGAAATGAAGAAAATGATAATATAAACAGTGTACCACAAGTCTAGTGAGATCCATATCTATCTATAAAAATGTATTTTTCTTAATGGAGATCATTGAGTGACATACTAATGAATATTTCCTCCACAGTGATGACATCAACCACTAGGATCTTCATACAATATGAGAGGACCCCTGAACTCTAGTGGTGCACTAGGAACATCACCTCCATAATAAATAGAGAAATAGGGAATAAGAAATATTTATATTAATTTTTTTTGAATCATAGTACCACCAATAGGAAGATCTCATCCTTTATATAGTTTTCTTTATTGCATAAAGGGAGTCAAGGGTTGGCTTCCAATGCTTTACATCTGACATGTGTTACCTATAACCCATGCTCATTAGGATTATGATCATTTGAACATTAAAAATTATTTTTCATTCCATAAATGAACCATCCCAATGATCCATGTTGAAGGTAAAATATTATATAAGATCATGAAGTAGCCTATGTATAACATGTTGAGATTTTAGAATATATTTCTCTTAATTAAATTTGATGTGTTCGATATACTATGATGTATGAAACAAAAAAATTAAGTAAATAATGATGTAATAAAATATAAATCAAAATATATTATTATATATTTAAATGAAATTGACAAAATAAATGACTTTTTAAAAGGGATCAAATTCACTTAAGGTTCTAGAGAAAATTTTTTGAACCGATTTACTGAATTATGATTTTTTTGTAAAATTTAATACTTTTGATGAATGATATCAATATAATTTATTAAAAAAATGAGTTAATAATTAATAAAATAAATTCATTAAATCTATGAAATTTTTAATTAATGATAAGGAATAGTAGTATAATAATTATTGGTTAAAAATAAATGTTTTGTTTATAAACATTATTTTATTTTATTTATTTTATTTAAAAAAAATTATTTTATTTAGAGTATTAAAAATTTGAAAAATTATTGTTTATATATGTAAAAATTTGAATTATAATTTATATATTGATTATCAATCGGTTATAAATGAATATAAAATCTTTTGAAGGTAAAAAGAGATATTTTTTAGAAAACTATTTTTATGTGAAAAATATATTTTATCTTAATAAATGAAATTAATCAATTTTTATAATTTTTTAATAATTTTTTATATAATAACTTAAATAAAATAAATTAAAATTCATCTAATGTTTTTTATTGAGAAATTAATGAGAATAAGATCATTTTTTTCTTAAATACACATTTGTTCTAAAAATGGTTTTTACACGTTTTGTGTGCGAATATGATAATTATTTTTTCCACCTTTATAAATTAAATCTAATAAAAATAATTACATATTTATAATTATTATTTAAAAATTTGGTTATTATGTTAATTTTATTTTAATTCATAATTAATAGATACCATGGTAGAAATTAAGTCATCACAGTAAAACTTAAAATTGGTTAAAAAGGGTTAAACTAAGGGATATGACTTATAATATCAAAAAAAATTATATTATTTTAATGGTTAATGAAATTATACCCATCATCACCTTATATATGAAATTATTCTTATTTTTTTCTAATTTACCATGAAAATTAATTTATAACATTTTAAATTTAAGGGTATTTATAAGGGTGCCACTCCCCTCACTTATAAAAGGGAACCTACTTTCCTTCATTATCCAACAAAATTGAGATCATTATATCAACCATGATCTACCTAAATAAATGAAAAAATATACTCCACACATTCTATATTTTCTGGTCTTACAAAAATACCACCATAATAAGGATTATGTTTTAATCCAAAGAAGGATACCTAAGGAAGAGGTAATTGTATTAATCGAGTTCATTTAAGTTTATTTATTCTTAAACCTTATACAATTCTATTGAATCCATAATAATAAGATTAAAATGATATCATTAATATAAATAAATTTTATTATTATTATTTAAAAACCATTATCCGCTTCTAATACATCAAATGGAAAATAAAAGCATCGCCAATGCGTACATAATGACTACCACCTCCATGAAGTGATGTATTTCATTTTTCATCACTGCCTCTCATGGATAGTTAAAAATATGAATTTAATGAATATATATGATATTTATTATATAATTATTATTCCATAATGATAAATTATTCATTTATTCACATCCATATAAAAATGAAACCATGGCCTGTGTGTACATGCATACCACAAACTCCACGAAGCGATGCATTTAATTTTTCATCACCTCCCAACATGGATAGTTATAAAAGTGTATAGAATAATTAAATATGGTATTTATGAAATGATTAATATTTTGGAACCATGAAATTTTTTTAAGGTCGATAAACTTTGAACAAAACATACATGGAAAATAGGACAATTAATACCCAAACACTGACTATAATAAAGAACTATTAATAAACAGGTAATGAGAAATTATAAGAGAATTGTATGTTGGGGTAAAAAACCCAAAAAATGGAACCCACAAAACCAATTACCTATACTACTAATATCTCAGTGGAATTTCACACATAGATCACATAACATAAAAAATAAACCTATGGAACTTCACTTCCCCATAACTGAGTTTAACAAAAGTTGGTAGTCAAAGCACCTTACTAACCACACAATTTTATCCTCTCACACACACCTCAATACAAATAGAAAAATTACCAGAAATAAATTCAATATAAAAACATGTAATGGAAATGAATAAATAAGAGAAATAACATCAAGTTTTAATGCGCTTTAAATTATGTCTTATGTGGAGGGGGGAAACACACTAATATTTTCTTTTATTATAATTGAAAGACCACAGGTGATAAAAACATATTAAAATGATAAGAAATACGTAAAAGTTATCAACTATATAATAAATTCTTAGTTGAAAAACAATTTTTCTCTCACTTTTTACTTAAGTACCTACATACTTAAATACTAATCACAATTAGTTAAACAAGTTAACCCTAATCCCTTGAAAACCTAGATCAATAGACATGACCACCTAAGAACGTTTATTGACATGGAAAACCATTAAATTTTCTAAAATTTTATACCTTCTAGTGATCCACTATATAACCATATATAGATGAAAACTTATGATGGACCTACCACCATTGGAGAATAATTACTGCAATCACCTTCACATCAACTCTAGATTCTGGTCACTGACTGAAATTCTAGTAGGCATAATTATAATGTTTGAATTTACAACACTCTAAACCTATAACACTAAAATTTTCAATGATCATAACTTATGATTCTGTATATAAGGATTCACATACCAATAATCTCTCACTTAAAGAATTATTCTTGGGAAAACCCCCTGATAACTCTCCAACACTTAAGATCCCATAAAATTACCCATTTTCTTTCCATACTTCAACCACGTCTCATTGAGGCTTGTGGTAGACTTAGGATTTGTTAAACTACCACATTGGTTAATATAAATGTTAGAATTTGGATTATTGCTATCTTCCATAGCTCTAGCATTTTTTCCTCCAGTAGGTTCCTAATGAAATGATACTTCAGGTCTATATGATATGTCTAATCATAGAATATCAATTTTTATCCAAGTGAATAACACTTTGGATATCAAACTAAAGAAATTCCCATTCCTAAACCTTACAAGATCCTATATAATTATATTCAACCATGCCACTTCTTTCCCATCTTCTATTAAAACTAAAAACTCTACTCAATGTAACGGTCTTATGAATTAGTTTCATCCAAATAACTAAAAAAATACCTTATGTAAACATGAAAAATGTAATACTATTTCAAGTATATAAATATTCGGTGAAGTCCGAGCCTACAAAAACTTGTAACAAATCTTCCTCACCAAATTAAAGAGATTGATCTTTCAATATTTTCAAATACTGAAGGAGAAACTTCACATCCTCCCAGTGAACTTTTCCCAGATTCTATATGTACCAACTATTAACTCCCAATACATGTGAAATATCATCCCAAATTAAAACCATTGCATATATCAAACTTCCATATACTCATAAATATTAAAATTTATCCACCGTTTTGGGCCTATGGGTCACCAGTTCTGGCCTACGGGTCTCAAGGGCCTTCTGGTCATCAAAGGGCTTCAGACCACAGGGCCTTCAGGCTACGAAGACCATGGAGTAGCCCAATTCACACAGAACAGGCCCCAGAACAGGATCACAGCAACAAGAGTAGTAGCCACTAGAAGTAGAGCTAACCAGATTGGAAGAATGAGAGGGTATGGCAGTAGCCATTTGGACCAGGCGCCATGTAGCTTTGTACGAGGTAATGCTAGCCGATCAGAAATGCAAGTTTGAGAGCTAGGTGATCAATGATTCAGAAGATGGGGAGGGTCAGTTCAAGTGGGATGGGCCTATAGGTCATTTATTGGGCATGGTATTCCCCTGGGCCTTCGGGTCTTGTATTGTGGGTCAGTTTGTCCTTGTGCCTTAGGCCTACAGGTCATGTACATGTTCCCGTTAAAACCTCAAAATGGGGGATTTTCCATAATAAAATTAAAAAATTCCTTCAGACCATTCAATCCATATTGTATTTTCTTTAGTTTACATACCAAATTCTTATGTCTAAATTCTGGTGCACCTATTGGTTGTTATTTGTAGATCTCCTTCTCTAAATATTTATAGAAGAAATATGTTTTTACATCCATTTTCTTGAAATACATATTTTCTAACGAAACCATTCTTAGCACTATTCTTATTGTTGAATGTTTAACTACTAGTGAGGATATTTCCAAGAAATATACTTCTTCCTTCAATTGAAAACATTTCACTACTAGAAGTTCTTTGTATCTCTTATTACCATTATAATATTTCTTAGACTAGAATACCCACTTTTTTTGTAGTTCCTTTTTACCCTCTAGTTGGTTAGCCATCTCCCAAGTTATATTGAACTTCAATGAAAATATTTACTCATTTATATATGGATGAATCCCACTACTTAGAATCACTAAGAAAAGATACTCACTATAGATTTTTAGGTTCTCCTATGTCTTTTAGGATTACAAAGTTTATGTTAGCCCTATACCATTGAATTGGTCTCATGATTCTTGTTGATCTCCTCAATCAAATTGGCTGTACTGAGATTCTTGGTTATGATCTTTCTGAAGGTACTTGAACTTTAGGTACTCATACTTCTAGGGAATATATATCCTATTATCCTAATAAAGATTCAAATTCACTTTATTTTTTCCTATGTTATTACTTTTTTACTTTCAGTTACTTGAGAACCTGCATCCATGTTCCCAAATTTTCATAGTCTACCGATACTCTGATCAACCTAAAATTATACAGTTGAATCTCCTTTAACTTTTCACTCCACTGAGTTTTGTTCCTTCTAAAGAACATTATCATAAAAGAAAACAACCATAGTTCAAATGATATATTTCAATTAACCATCCCAAAAAAAATATCCATAATTTTCATCCCTATAACCAAGGAAGAAAAATATTTTAGATTTTGATTCAAGTTTGTCTCTATCCTTATAATTTACATGTACGTATACTAAAATACTAAAAACTCTAAGTTTTTGAACTTTTGGTAATTTTCCAAACCATATCCCAACCAGAATTCCTTCCCATTTAATATCCAGATAATTTTATGAAATAAATTGTTTCCAAATAAATTTAATTTCTTTGATATCTTGTGTTATACGTAATACTAAGTTTTAATGAACCATAATATACTATAAATATTATTATTTAAACATGACCATTAAAACCTAGCCGTTAAACTTATCAGTATGAATATAAACAAAATAATTTTTAAAATCAAGTATAATGGTTTTAGATAAATAAAATATATTTATAAATAAGTACTTACTTTTTGGTAAAGTATTTATATACTTTGAAAATATATTTCTCCTAAAAAAATTCACTGATGTTTTTAAACAAATAATAAAATTATTTTTTACCAATTTTATAAAATGTATTTTAAAAAATTAACATAATTTTTGAAATCATAATTTAAAAATTATCTCAAGGTTAATTTTTTATATTTTTATGAAAATATTTATTTTTCGATGAATAGCGAGAAATACATATTTTTATTAGAGACTGCAGTTTCGTTTAAAGTGTTTATAAAGTTACATTTTGTTTTAAATGTTTTAAAATTAAAATTAGTTCAATTATATTAATATTAATTCTTTTTTAGGTCATTTGAATCATTTTTATGTTGAATTTTGTTATAAAAACGTTGTATACTTATGGAAATTTTCTTTTTGGAAAACCTCAATTTTATCGCATCATTGGGTTTAATTTTAAATTAAATTCCACCAATTTTTTGAATTTATTTTGTAAAAATAGATTAAATATTTTTAATAACCATAATTAATATTATATAGTAATTTTATTTTAATTTTTTTTCATAATTAATAGTGAAAACAGTAAAAATTAATTTCTGCGGTTAAGGTTAACATGGGTTTATCAGGGGTTAAACTACAAAGATAAGGGTTAAAATTGCCTAAAAGTGTCTAATTTATTTTTAATGGTAATATTTTGACATTATATCATCTAAGGTTTAATAATGACCTATTTTGGATCCTTGTTTCATTTAAAAAATGTGGTTATATCTTTTTATTTTCCAAAATTCCATGTGTGTCCTCTCCACCACTTATAAAATGACACCCACACTACTCTCCTCTTAACACTTAAAAATAATTTTAGATGGGAAAATACCTATCCAAATAAATTACGTAATTATATTACCATATCCTAGAGGACTTATTTTTATTATTAAATTCTCATAATAAGGATTTTGGTGCCAACTTAAAGAGGTTGTCCGAAGAAGAGGGGGTTTGAACGTGTATGAAGAAAGTCGAGACTTGAGGTATGAGTTTTTAATTTCACTTTTATTTCCATGGGACACATTCTATATTACCCAATTTTTTCCTTTTTATGGTATATATAATTACCATGAATTTATTTTATTATTATTCTCATGAAAATTATGGGATATTCATATTCATCTAGGGTTCTTTCTTTCATGGGGATTACAATTCAAAAGTTACCAAAGTGATAAGGGTTTTATGATGCAATCTCATTGTTTATATAGATTATTTATGATTATTATTTTTATTATGAAATATTAAAATATAACTCTCAATAAACTCATGAATTTTGTTATCCTATGGTTATTTATTAAGAACACATGTTTCTTTCCAATTTCCTCTCTTTAAGTACTCAATAGACTGAAAGTAAATTTTAAAGGAAAACTGATTTTATTTCTATCTTATATCAAAATTTCTATTACATTTCCATTATTTCTAAAAAAAATTTCAATTTTTTTTTGAATATTTTATTTTTACCCATGTTTTATTTTTTACAAAATGGTTTTAAATTAATATTCTTGTCATTTTCCAAATGAGGTACTTTTTAACTTGTTATTAAAAATTTTAAAGGAATATTTATTTTAACACGTATGAAATGAACTATATTTACCATAACCAAGACCACTCAATGATTTAAATATTCCTTTATAAGCTTACAAGTTTATTTTAAAGGAAAATGTTTTCTTTAATATTTTGGATTTTCTTAATATTTTAAATATGTATTTTCAAAGTGGAAAAGGATATTTTCCTCAAGAAATGTTCAAAGTGATATTTTAAAACAATTTTCCATTTATGATGAAATCCTATGAAGTTATGTAATACTTATTGGGGTTATGATCCAATGATACCATCCTTATTATTTCTATGGATGGTTTATTATTATGATGAAAATATATTTATGAATCCCATTCCTTTTCCACATGTTATTATATGATTAATTGATGAAATAATTATGAAACCTGTTTCTTTTCCCTGGGTTATGATATGATAAAATATTTATGAAAACCATTTAATTTTCATGGGTTATGATATTATAAGTATTTTATGATCTTTTGGATCACATATTTATGATTTTCATTATGTAATGGGTGGGCCTGAAATTATATAGACCTCAAATGGATTGGGTAAATATGACTAACTCATAAGTAAAAATGTTATGAATGAACATGATTTCAAATTTATAATTTCTTTTATGGTATTTATTTTCATATACATAAGATTAAGCATGAACCTGGTTTTCATGTCAATAAAATTAAGAATAAAACTATTTTTCATGTCTATTATATTAAGCATGGACCTGGTGTTCATGTCTATAAGATTAAGCATGTACTTGGACTTCATGTTCATAAGTTTATGCATTGGCCTAAATTTCATTTTTACAAGATCATGCATGGACATATTTTTTTATGTACATAGGTTTATGTGAGGTCTTGATTTCATTTCCTTTACTTAATGAGTGAACATGTTTACATTTACACATGTTCACAATGTTATAATATTATGTTATTCTATAAATCTAAGTCTTATTCCAATGTTATACTCTTATGGATCATGTTTTTTGATTCCATTATGATTACTTTCTTATGAACTATGATGATTTATTCCATGACTCAAGATTATGATATATGATATATTGGGTATAGTTTATAAATTTTATTCTCATATTATCAGATTGTTTTTATCATTTTTATGTTCAAGTGATCATTGATATATCTTTTGTTTACCCTTATTGATAATCAGAGCTCACCCTTTCTTATGTTTCTTTTTCATAGTTTGTGAAGAAATGTATTATGTATAATTTTTCTAAGAAGGGTTCTAGTTATGAATAATATAATGGGAAATTATATAGTTCACTTATGAGCTAATTATTTATGTATTCATGTTTCTAAAGACACTAGAACTATAGAATTATAGTTTGGATCATCTTATTATGTTATAAATATTCATATAATAAGATTAAATATTTATGTATGAAATGTATAGGTCACTATAGTTGGTATCATAGAAATTTTTAAATAACCTTTGGAAACTAGGATGAGAAAACTTTAGTAAGAACTATAAGGATAAGTCTAAGTATAAGAATATATCCTAGGTTGTTGGTAAAGGATAGAGTGAGTGGTTTCTAAGAAATTATATCCCTATCTAGATACTATAAGTGGATGTGGCCCTAAAATAGTTGTACCTAGGGGTAATAACTCTACAAAGGGTATATTGGGTTTTGACTTGATCATCACCTGGTGCATAACAATGGGCCTTTCTGTTATAACGAACCAAAATTTTTTTCAATGGAATTTAACTTCCTAAAATTATTTTATTTGGTATAAAACGTATACATAGAATAAATATTCTAATAAAAACATCATTCTTATAAGTGAATAATGAAATAAGTGGTATTTATAGAAATTAATGAAACCTATTCTTATGGAATAAAAACTTGATCATTGGAATAGTAACTTGAGCATTAGGAATAGTAATTAAGCCAATAGAATAGTAAACTCACCTATAAAAGTATTAATAATATTTATGTATCTTATAAATGAAAATATGATATATTTATATCATGTTATAAGTAAATAAATGTTTTAAAAATTATAAATTAAGTGTGGGTATTTTTTGTAAAATGTAAATGTTTATTTTCAATTTTATAATTAATAAAATGATTTAAAAGAAAATTTATTTTAATAAAATAGAATAATAAATTAATATTTTGTTTTATTTTTATTATAAGATAATTTTATGAGACCTTAATTTATTTTTAAAATGTATTAAAAACTATTATAATATTAAAATCAGTATTTTTCAAGTAATTGACGTTTTTAATTGAAAATGAATTTCTCATATTTATAAAATTATTCTCATAAAATGGATTCGATTTTTAAATTTTACAAGTCAAAAAATTTATGGAGTTAATTTTTTTGGTATTTTCTAAAATAGTTGAATATTTTTGTGAATAGTGAAATGCGATAATTTACAAAATACGCTAAATACATGAATTTTTGAGTCATTGTTGATGTATGCTTGATGTAAGAATCATTATCTAGAACTATAATTCTCTATTTACTATATTTATTCATGGGAATAATCATAATTGATAGTCTTGAGCCAAAATAAAAAACTAATGAATAAAATAATCAAAAAACACCTCTCTCCTCCCTTATAAATACCACCCCTCACGACCTATTGTCCTCACACATTTTAAACCATTTATATTATATAAATTATACCCAATTACCACTGAAATAATCTTCCCCACACATAGGATCTTTTTTTCTCAATAAAACACCAAACCCATGTTCCTTAACGAGGTTCTCAATGAGAAGAAATTCAAAAGGTAAAATCCTCTTTAGTTATATTTAAATTTCTTTTAATTTCTTTTATTTTATTATTATTTTCTCACCTACCATATCTCAAAATGGAATGATAACTCCAATATCTTATATATACTAAAATTTTATTGTGGTAATGGAATATATATCATCAAACTTATTCTCCTCTCCCTTTTATTCTAAAAATGAAGACATTGTCCGTGATGTGTTGATTCACTACCTTCGTGGATGAAGAGTTTTAATTATTAACGCACTCAAGGATATTCATAAAAATATTATTATGGTTAAATAAGATTTTATTATACATATTATAATTTATATAATGTTCTTGACCAAATTTATATACATGATAATAAATAAGATGACATAAGTTAATGATGGTCATAAAAACATCCAAATAAATTAAATCATTTTCATTACATTTTATCTAATGAATCATCCTAATAACATATAACCAAATGATATATAAGAACATTTAAAATTATTTATTATCATTAATAACATATAATATTAATTTTGGATAATTATTATCATTTTACATGAACTTCCATACTTGTATACAAGTGAACTGATCATGAATACTAAGAAAACAAATACTTCCCAAATGACGGAATTGAACTCTATAACTCATAAAAATGGACATAAATAAACTAATATAATTTTAATAAATGAAATAAATTTATAATATATTTTATATTTAGTAATTAATGAATCTAATTTTATTATATAGTATATTTAAGTGAAAAAATTATTCAGACATAAGGTAAGGGGATTCTCAAACCCAACTCATTTCTCTTTGGGTTATTCCTCTTTCATTCCAAATTTTAATGTGGATTTTATTTTAATATTCCTAAAATATAATTTCATTGTCCTTACCTTTTTTTTGATATACATGTTTCCTAATCTTATTTTATGATAAATATAATGATTTTCCAAAAGAAGACTTATTTTCAATTCACATCTTAACCTCCCTTGAGATTGTTTCTACTTCACTCAAGTGTAATTATTCTTATAACAAATATGTTTTCACCTTTCACATTTGGGAACCCCAAAGTTTATTCATGAATTTATGATTTATTAAATTAATCCCATTCCTTTAAATAGGTTATTTTATGTCTAATATTGATATAAATTCTATATGGAATTCATGATTATGTAAATGTTATGATGTGACAGGTCCTCCCAAAATTATATAGAGATCCAATGAATTGGGTAATGTGATTTATACCATGAGATGATTTGTATTATGTGTGAACATGATTCTATATTTTTTCACAATTATGATGTTATAATTATTCACATAAGTAATGTGTGAACATGATGATATATTTGTTTAAAAATATGTGTGATATTTCCCCACAAAGATAAGATGTTTCATTTTTATACATTGTCACATTCAACGACTTTATCTAAATATTCCTCGAATGATTATGATGATGATCATATTCTTACATTATGATGATTATGATTATTCTCACCCATGTTATATTAATTCATGTACTTATTTATACTCTTACTCATCTTTTAGATCACCCATTTGTTTGATGTATATACTTAGGTGACTACATGTTCAAAGGAAAACATGATATTTAGAATGATAAAGAAGATGATTTTTTAAATAACAGTTTATGTTTTATTATGATTTGTATCCAAGATTTGTAACTCTTTTATGTTTTTTATCTTAAAAATGATTTAACAGTTATGTAACAAAAAGTAGGGTAATTATAGTTTGTATCAGAGCACGATTTAGTTAATTTGGGAATTAGGATTAGAGAACATTAGTAAAATCCCTTAGTATGAGACTAATTATATGTAAGCATCCAAGAATATTGTTTTATAAAAATTATTAACATAGGGATCCCATAAGATATTTATTTAGATTGAGCTTCACAAAGGAATCAATTATTTATTCATGAATCATTGACTTATGTTTTGTTTAAACCTTTTTTATTTTAGAAAATGGTGAGTACCGGGAGAAACTAGGCCAATAACCCGTGTAAAGAAAAATGAATAGATTTCCTAAACATCATCCCCAATGTGTTGGGATATTGATTTCAACATTTCATGGTGATTCTTACACAAATATCTCAGGCTATAAACAATAACATGAATAAATTGGAATTTATACCTTCACTTAAGAGGGAGTAACTGGATATATAATCTTTTATGCAAAAATGTCCACTTAAATTTAATGGATCTTCCAATCCACTTGTCACAGAACAATGTGTCAATTCAATGGAGGAGATATTTTTTATGGATCACTGTACTGAGTTGGAGAATGAGACTCTATCCATTTATCATTTAGATGGAAATACCAATCAATGGTGAGCATTGATTAAGAAAACTAATATAAAGGATGAAATAGAATAGATGGAGTGGGAATAATTTAAGAAAAAATTTCTTAGGAAAACCTACTGAATAGAGAAATTCTATATCAAAGATTGATAGCCTCTCTCTATTCAATATCATTCCAAAATTTGGCACCAATCTCAAAAAGTGGAGATGATGATATTTTCATTCATTATTAGATATTTTATGATTGTGGTAAATCATGTACTCTTATCGTTTTAAGTGGTGGATTTTGGGAGGGAGGTGAAATATCTTACAATATGTTTTCCATTTTTGGTTTATAAAGAGATTACTTCAATGGGGGGATGGTGACTGAGAGCTATGGGGCGCAATGCGTCATTGATACAAGCTTTAAATTGGAAGCGAAATCAGCCACTGTGCCCCAACTAGCGGTAGGTATGGTTCTTAGGTGTGGGTTGAAGTGGGATTTGGCATTGAAAGAGGATATAAATATAGAAGTTAATCTCAATTGGAAATAGGATGGTGAATATCTGGCTCGATCTCAAGGTGGGTAGGCTTTTTCGATGAAAGGGGTGTGCTGGTGCTGAGGGTTTGGGATCTCGGTGGATGATCAGTGTTGAGACCATGAAATATTTAGGGAGCAGGGAGCTGGCGGTGATATTGGTGTGAAAAACTACAAGTTATTTATGAGAGATTCCTAGGTATTACCTTACACGTGAAATCATACATCCTTGGAATGTGAGGTGTTAGAGATCCTCTAGGTATTCCAGATGACTTTTGGACACATATTGTTCAGTATGTGGAACTATAGGCTAGCTCTGATGGTTGAAAATTACTTTCGGACCAAATAATTAATATTTCTATAGGATTTTTTTTGGTGTGGGAAGGCTGGAAGTTGTTGTCTAGGAATACAAGATTTATGTGGTTTTAGTGGGCCTTGTGTTGGGCATTCAAAAATCATTTGGGTCATTAATCCATTTTTTACTCGGCTTGCTATACATGGAGGTCTGAATGACCAGGGAGCATTGGTATTGATTGGTGAAGGATTTTTATTTGATTTTGGTGTGGGATTATCAAGAGGCCACCAGATTAGGGATTTTTCTGACTGCTCTTCATAGAGACCATTAGTGGTATGGGACACTAATAGGTGTGATTGATCCTTCTCAATATGACTATCATTATAATGGGACATCGATGGGTTCTCAAAAAAAGTTTGATGATAAAGTACTATCTCTTAGGCGATACATGGGTGATGATGCTAAAGACACAATTATTTCCTTGGGGTGGAGTTTAACAAATGGTGGAATAATGACATTTGGTCTTTGGGTGTTCAGGGGATCTTGTGTGATGATGGGCTTGGGGGTCACACAGGATCCCACAATGGGGATTTTTTTTAGTTTTCAAGGGGGATTCAATTGTTTTCTTTGGCCGATGGGAATGTTTTTAGGGTCTTCAAGGTCTTTCCTTTGATGTTTAGGGATTTCACTCTATTTAATTTTTTGGGTGGTTCTAGCCTACTTTGTGTGTGTGTTTAATGGTGTTTTTTTGAGCCACTTTTATTGTGTTGATGTTTTTCTACACTTTGATTTTCGTTAATAAATTTTTTGGACTAAAAATGATTGAATCATGAACTTTATTAGTAAAATATTTATTAATAACTATTTATCTCAAACTATTTATAAAAATATAGAGATATAATTCATAGATCTAAAGTAAAAATAAGGTTAAATTTTTAGGGATTATGAAGTACAATTCTCAAGGATTTCAAGGTAATCCTCAAGTTTTTTATCAATAATTATATAAAAATAGATAGATTATTTATTGGTTTAAAACAATACCTAATAAAGGATTTATATGTTCGAGACTTTGGGAGTTATGAAGAAGTTGTTCGATGTGCTCTCAAAGTGGATATGGAGTTTCAAGAATGGTTCCATGGATATGGAGATAAGAAATGAAAAATAAAGTTTCAATCTGAAGTATCTAATAAAAAAGGTGTCAAGAAAACTCAACCACAGACATGTCAAAAATATGGTAGGAAACATCATGGGAATTTCCTTAAAGGGATAGGGAAATACTTCAATATTGGGAGATAAGGACACCAAGATCATGAATGTTATAGAGACATGAATAATTTGGCCAATATGACAGAGGAAAGGAGAGAACCACCCATGGTTCAATACTTTAACTTTAGGGAATAAGGGAACTATGAAATCCAGTGCACTAAACCTCAACTACTTAAGGGTAATCAAAATCTGCATTCCCCAAAGAAAAAGCATTAAGGAAAATATTATACCATCACTACTCCTAATGTAGAGAAAGAAAACAATTTCATAAAATGTACACTTTCTATTCACTCAACAATGGGAAAGGTCTTATTTGATTCTAGTTTAACACATTCCTTTAGATCTTGTAAATTTGATAGAACTATTTAATTGAATCCCTAATACCTTGAAGTAGATATATCCATAAAAAACCTAGTGGTGAGATCATTACAACCCAAGTGTCATAATCTTCTCCCATTGGTGTATGTGAAAAAAAACTTTTAGTAAATCTTATGATAGTTCCCTTGGTGAAATTAGATGCTATACTAGGCATGAATTGACTCTTGTTATATATAGAACACATCAACTGTTGGGAAAAGAAAATATATTTTCATATTTTTAACTATCCTGTAATCCTATAAAAATTCAAGGAAGACCATGAATCTCCTTTGGAAAATACCTCAATAGTTTTGGTGTTGAAGCTCTGTGAAGAAGCATAACTCGGTCAAATGGTTGAGTCAAAGGAAGGTTTCAATCTAGAGGAAATTCTCATTGTGAGGGAATACAATGATGTATTTCTTAAAGAGTTACCCATACTTACCCTAGATTGTGAGGTAAATTTATCAATATAACTATTACTGAAATCTAATCTTATCTAAAAAATGGACCTACATGATAGACTCGATCGAACTAGAGGAGTTAAAGAAACAACTGCATGAGAATTTTGAAAATGGATTTATGCACCCTATTTCATCAACTTGGGGTGCACTGTAACACCCCAACCCCAGTTACCCAGAGTCGGTGCATTATTGCATAACATTGGCATCATCACAAAAGATCAAGTCTCGAAAGACTGATTAGTTTAGTAGCCTTAGAAACACTAGATACATTCATAAATGTTACATTACACCATAAAGTGAAAAATCACAATAACATAGTCTCCATAGTCCACACTTCTATCCCCTTCAGACTATCCCTGTAGGTCAGTCATAAAATATTTCTTCACATCCTAGGAAAAATAAAACATTGAAAGGGGTGAGCTCAGATGCTCAGTAAGGATAACAATATAGCGGAAGCTTTCATAAATAAACATAAACATTTAGGGCAATGTATGACTAAAACAAAATCCTTTTAAGCCTGAACTTTAACATAATATGGAAAAAGTAAAATGAGATAATTCCATTTACTTATTCACATGGATATTCTACTAGTCGAATAATCACATGCAATATCAATAAACACTTTCATAATGATGGAATTCATAATTCCATACTATCATAACCTCGTAGCTAAGGCCTCATGCTAAGACTACAAATAAGATTTTTTCAAGGCCTCGTGCCAAGACACTAGTCTGTCTCATGAGACCATCCGATGCATCGAGGAGCTATAGCGGGCTCCACCCGTCACTTATTAAGTCCAATGCATTCCTCACATGAATAGGTTTAAACATATCATAAACCATAACATAATCGTATCACATAAAACATGCATAAAGGAAAGTTAGCATTTCCACATTCCAATCACAAGATATCAACATAACACATTGATATAATAAAAACACTTTCAAAACCATTTTCAATACCAAAATGAAAGAAAATTAAAAATTTGTATTTACTTTTCATTTTAAAAAAGTTATGGCTTGTAGAGGAAGCTGAAACTCAAATAATGGTCACGGCGGTGGAGAAGTCGTTGTCGCTGTATACATATGATAAGAAAAACATTCCATTTTTGTCGTTTAGTAAAACGCTTCATATAAAAAAATTCCTTTTGAATAAATGTAATAGTCAAAGGGGTTTATACACCGTATAAAAGAAATTTGAGTATAAAAAAAAATATGCCTCAATGAATGGAGATTGAGACGAAGTCCTTTACAAAGATCATTTTTTTAATAAAATAGATCTATTATGTGTATTCACTATAAGTACACATAAAAAAAGTACAAATACAAGATAGGACATAATAATATCATGACATAATATGAAAGTATGATATTAACCCAAAGAACGGAAATTGGGTTAAGAAGTTCCCTTACAAAGATAATTTTTTAAATAAAATAGATCTATTATGTGTATTCACTATAATTACACATAAAGAAAGTACAAATACAGGTTAGGACATAATAATATCATGACATAATTTGAAAGTAGGAGATTAACCCAAAGAACAAAAATTAGGTTAAGAAGTTCCCTTACCTCGTGTCCATCTTGACTCGAACGTTATTTGACCTCCTGAATAATAAACTATAGTTAATTTATTATTTCTTAAGAACCTTTTTCAAGTTTATTATTCCTTTTATATTACTTATTACAATTTTATGAACATTATGTAATTATTTAAGTTAACAACGGTCGTTTTGTGGATCATTGGTACTTGAGTTAAAAATAAACTTCTTATAATTACTAGTTGTTCAAGTGGTACAATATCCATTATATATAGAATTATATTCATGGTGTAGATATCATATATATCATATATATCCAATTTATACATGCATTTATAATATTTCATTATATTTAGAGGTACGAAATGAAATGCACCGTTCATGGAGATGGTAAGCTGTACGTACGCATGAACTCTACTTTCATTTATATTTCGTAATTAATGTAATGAAATTATAATTATATAAAGGTGTATTATAATTCCAGTATAATATCATATATAATATCATTTACTCCATCCTTTATACATCCCACATATGTCATTAAAGATTCAAATCACTTTGAGGGGGCGGTAGTCCGCACTTCCTAAAATGAAATTATCGCGTTTACCCACAATGGAAATAATAAAGGTATGCCATAAATGAAAAATAAAGAATCATAAGGAAAAGAAAAACATAATATATATCATATATAAAAATAGTGTCATAATAATTTCCACCATGAGAGATATTAAAAGAAGATTGAACAATCATCATTTCGTGAGGTAGAAATTCGCCAACCACAGAAACATTATGTTCTTTAACCATTAGACGAAGGTGTGTGTAAGTGTAAATAAAATCATTCTCATAAAAACATCCTAGTATATTAAATATACTGGTTTTGTTACAAAATAAAGGAATAAAAAGAGTTTAAGGGGTTGGATAAGAAAAATAAAACAAAATAACATAAGAGAAGACATTACCTTAAAATCAGGTAACTCTTTTTTGATTTGAGCCAAAAGCTTCATTGGGAAGAATTCTGCCCAAAGTGAGGCTTCTAGGAGTAATAGAGGGAAGTTGAGAGAGTATTTTTGCAGAGGTTGTCCGACCCAAATGGCTTTGATGGTGTCAATAAGGTGGTAGTGGTGGGGGACTTTTATAAGAGGAGAGGAGGGACACTCTTGGAAACTCATGAAATGTAACATTATTATGAAATGATTTTCAGATTTAAAAGGTCCCACAATTATATATTTCTAAGATAAGGTGATAGGGGTTCGAAATATACTCATCCAATAGTTTTTTGACAAGTGTAAGGCTTATATTTTACATTATCGTTTCATTTTATTTAAAGCATTAATTAATGAGGTAATCGCTGCATCATCATTGTGTCATAAAAAATATAATTTATTTAATGTCCAAGAATTATAAAAAAATTACCATGATGTAGGAAATATTTTAATATTTCCAATGAATATTTATAGTAAAAAATTTGACTTATATAACCCCATGTAATAATTGTTTTAGTAAAATAACACATGTTTGTGACAATTTTATTTTTACTTTAAATAAAAAGTTATTAATGTCATTTTCTTACCCAAGTGGCTCCATGGGGTCCCCAAGTTGGAATATGGATTGTCTTGGTCGGCCATTACTCATCCAATAAGGGTAGGAAAACTGTCAAGATATTTTCATATTTTTATAATATCATTTTTACCTTAAATTTCAGCAATTACCTTTAATCATGATTAATTAAACTTAAAAGTTACTATTCACCAAATTTTTTTTAATCCCATTGTGCCACATTTTACTTCCTAATGACAACCATGTATGTTGAATTTTTGAAAATCAAAACAAAGAAGTGGTAATGTTTCATTTATACGAAAAATTACTTTTTTAACTACCACTTAGTGGTTTCACTATTCATCAAAAATTGAAGTTTTTCGGAACAATGCCAAAGTTCACCCTAAGCTATAATTGATATTCCGAATTCAAAAATGATGTCTATTTTAAAAAATTACAAGAATATAAGTTTCATTAATTAATTTTATAATTAATTCCTGCTGTCACAACAAATAGCGTGTTTTTAAGAAATAATATATATCAAAATATTGACAATTGTTTATGTCCAATTTCAATGTGAAATTAATTCTAATGACCACCATTGGATAAAATGGTAAAAATATATTGTAATTATACTTTAAAACCAATCAATAGTATAATTTATCACTATAAATTATTTTTATTAAAAAAATAGTTTTTAAGTATTTTTCACTATTCATAAAAAATTGGAAGTTCTCAGAAAAATACCAAAAATTCAACATCGGCTAATTTCAATATTCCGAATCCAAAACTGAAGTCCATTTTGAAATATAAAATATATATAATTTTAAAAAGTGGGTATTACTATTCATAATGGCTATTTTGATTGGTCGCGGTGTGTTAGATTCTCGAACTTGCGTACAATACAAGCTATTGCATTATTGAAAGAGAAGTGTATCGTGGAAGCTTGGGGTGTTACATTCTCCCCTCCTTCAATAAATTGCGTCCTCGCAATTTGAAATTTTTGTTTGAAAATAAAAGGTTGAAAATAGAAAACACCTTTGTGGAAAACCCACATCGGAAATAAGGTTAATAAAAATATAAATTTAAAAGAAAGAAAGAGAAGTATAAAGGTCACCCGAGATATCCCATACTAGGATTCTATGAAAATATCGATATGGAGGAAAAAGAAACCATCACGTTCTGATGGAGAGTTGTAGAAAATTGGATTAGGAGAAAGTTAACCACAAGAAAATCACAAACTTGTGATTGGTTAAACGGTCATTGAATCCCTAGTTGGAAAAGTTAACCGACAACGTTTTTGTTTTAAGTTACCTTTCATAAAGTTGAGGAATTTATTTAAGAGATTTACTAAGAACGTAAGTAAATATACTTACTTTTCATGTAGACATTCATTCTTTAATAAATTTTTACCACAAACCCATCTTTCACTCCAAATGGTAACAGAACTCAAAAATATTCTATTTATCCTAATTGTATAAGGTTCCAAATATTACCACATACCATTTAGATTAGGAAAACTATTTGTAATAACCAGGGACTTCCTGTAGGCTAGTGGTAGGTAATAAAGGCCTGTCACACTATGGTTGTGGGTTCGATTCCTACAGCTTTTTCCGACGTGACGGGTTATCCCCCGACCTGCAGGTTGTACTTTTCCTAAAAATATAGTATTATAATATTCCAAAAATAATCTTTAGAAATGTTTTAAACTTAAACAATACTATCAAATGTTAAACTTAATCCATTCCAACCTTTATAGTTATCCAAAATACCTTTGTCCATACTTTCTCTAAAAGGTCTCTAAATTCCAAAATCAATTGTAACATCAGATTCCCCAAACAAGGTAAAGTTTCTCTTATTGTCACATACTAAAAATATGATTACCTTTATCATATTAAAACTTTAATGAAAACAAAAAGTGCTGTAGTAAAATCCTTATATATATCACATTATTTTTATAACTAGAATATAATCCTTGAGTCCAAAATCACCAATACATTAATTATTCCAATTCAACTGTAGTAACAACATAAGATTGGCCTTGATCCCTTGGCCTTTTCTAAGGTACGTTTCCCTGACGCTTAGGACATTCATTTGTATAATGCCCCATTTCTCTATAATTGTAGCATTCAACATTGATAGCCTCTTTCTTTCCCTTGCAATCACGAGCCTGGTGACCTTTTTCTCCACATTTATAACAAACTCTCATTCCTTTTAGGCAAGTACCGGGGTGATTATTCCCACAATTATCACATAATGGAAAATCGTTCTTTCCCTTTTCCCCTTTATCTATCTCTTGTTCCACCGTTCTCTTCTTCTCTTGCTTTACTTTGTTGTCATAAGACTTAGAGAATTCCTTTTCTGTCTTGATAGCACAGAAGACAATATCTTCGTACGATGAGAAGGATTGTGATACTAAATCTCGACGGAGAAATGTTTTTAACCCATCAAAAAATGATCAATCTTACTTCTTTGGTTATGCATATAATCTGTAGCATACCTCGCTAACCTTGTAATGTTGGCCTCATACTTTGCGACATTATCATCCTCCTTTTGTCTCAAACTCAGAAATTACCTTTCCATATCTGCTCGATGGTCACGAGGAAATTATTTTTCTAAGAAAATCTATTTGAACTCTCTCCATTCCATAATTGATACTTCTTCATCTTCCTTTGTATTTAGAATCAATGACCACCATTGATCAGTATCTCTAGTGAGGCGGTAAACTGCCATGAAAACCTTTTCCCTTTCACTACTCCCCAAGGCATGGAATATTATCTCTAAGGAATTTATCCATTGCTCAGATACTAAGGGATTTGTAACCCCATTAAATGTTGGTGGTTTTTTCCTCATGAAGCAGTCTAACATTGATCCTCCACATTGCAGATCAGGGTGCTCCATACGAGTAAGGTTATTATTCATAGCCTGAGTGAATTGTCCCAGTATGGTGATAAGCTGATCAGCACCAGTTGTATCACCAGCTCCATTATAATTATCTTGAGTAGGAGGGAAATCCCTAAATGGAGTGCGTGCATTGATACGGTTTCTATTCCTTCCACTATATGCCATTTCTAAACAATGGCATAAACTAGATCAGTTTATGAATAAAAATACATAATTCTGTAATTATAAAACACTTAACATAAATTGAACAGTATATGAATATAATCCATATTCATAAAAAGAAATGTTTTCTTTGAGGAAGTATATAATCATAAACCATTCATAATGATTTGAAAGGAAAATGATAATTATCCTAAGTATATCCCCCGGGAGTGTCGTAACCAAGAGTGCAGCAAGGCCCGTTGTCGTGCACCAGTTCCCGTTCGATTCTAGATCAAAGCGGTGTTTTTGGGTTTTACCCCTAGGTACATCTTTTCCAGAGTAGCCTCTACCTGCTCATATCCATACATGGATGTATTGCTCAGAAAACTAATAAAATCTCTATAATACCAAAATTCTAGGATATTCTTCTATACTAATCCTCAAAGTCTATCTTAGGTCTATGTGCTCTAATCAGAGTATATCTAAATATAGCTTCCAAGGATAGTACTAAAATGCCTCTGATACCAACTGTAACACCCCGACCCCAGTTACCCAGAGTCGGTGCATTATTGCGTAACATTGGAATGATCACAAAAGATCAAGTCTCAAAAGACCGATTAGTTTAGTAGCCTTGGAAACAATAGATACATTCATAAATGTTAAATTACATCATAAAGTGAAAAATCACAATAACATAGTATCCATAATCCACACTTCTATCCCCTTCAGACTATCCCTGTAGGTCAGTAATAAAATATTTCTTCACATCCTGGGAAAAATAAAACATTGAAAGGGGTGAGCTCAGATGCTCAGTAAGGATAACAATATAGCGGAAGATTTCATAAATAAACATAAACATTTAAGGCAATGTATGACTAAAACAAAAGCATTTTAAACTTGAACTTCAACATAATATGGAAAAAGTAAAATGAGATAATGCCATTTACTTATTCACAAAGATATTCTACTGGTCGAATAATCACATGCAATATGAATAACCACTTTCATAATGATGGAATGAATAATGCCAGACTATCATAACCTCGTAGCCAAGGCCTCATGCCAAGACTACAAATAAGATTTTGTCAAGGCCTCGTGCCAAGACACTAGTTTGTCTCATGAGACCTGCCGATGCATTGAGGAGCTATAGCGGGCTCCACCCGTCACTTATTAAGTCCAATTCATTCCTCATATGAATAGGTTTAAACATATCATAAACCATAACATAATCGTATCACATAAAACATGCATAAAGGAAACATAAAATTTCCACATTTCAATCACAAGATATCAATACAACACATTGATATAATAAAAACACTTTCAAAACCATTTTCAATACCAAAATGAAAGAAAATTAAAACATTGTATTTACTTTTCATTTTAAAAAAGTTATGGTTTGTAGAGGAAGATGAAACACAAATAATGGTCATGGTGGCAGAGAAGTTTTTGTCGCCTCATACGTATGACAATAAAAACATTCCCTTTTTTCCATTTAGTAAAACACTTCGTATAAAAAGATTCCTTTTGAATAAATGTAAAAGTCAAAGGGGTTTATACACCGTATAAAAGAAATTTGAGTATAAAAAAAATATACCTCAATGAATGGAGATTGAGACGAAGTCCTTTACGAAGATCATTTTTTAATAAAATAGATCTATTATGTGTATTCATTATAAGTACACATAAAATAAGTACAAATACAAGATAGGACATAATAATATCATGACATAATTTGAAAGTTGGAGATTAACCCAAAGAACGAAAATTGGGTTAAGAAGTTCCCTTACAAAGATAATTTTTTAAATAAAATAGATCTATTATGTGTATTCACTATAAGTACACATAAAAAAGTATAAATACAGGTTAGGACATAATAATATCATCACATAATCTGAAAGTAGGAGATTAACCCAAAGAACAGAAATTGGGTTAAGAAGTTCCCTTACCTCATGTCCATCTTGACTCGACTATTCTTTAACCTCTTGAATAATAAACTAGAGTTAATTTATAATTTCTTAAGAACCTTTTTGAAGTTTATTATTCCTTTTATATTACTTATTACAATTCTATGAACATTATGTAATTATTTAAGTTAACAACAGTTGTTTTGTCGATCTTTGGTACTTGAGTTAAAAATAAACTTTTTATAATTACAAGTTGTTCATGTGGTAAAATATCCATTATATCCAGAATTATATTCATGGTGTATATTTCATATATATCATATATATGCAGTATATACATGCATTTATAATATTTCATAATATTTAGAGGTAAGAAATGAAATGCACTGTTCATGGAGACGGTAAGCTGTACGTACGCATGAACACTACTTTCATTTCTTTTTCATAATTAATGGAATAAAATTATAATTATATAAAGGTGTATTATAATTCCAGTATAATATCATATGTAATATCATTTACTCTATCCTTTATACGTCCCACATATGGCATTAAAGATTCAAATCACTTTGTGGGGGCGGTAGTCCGCACTTCCTAAAATGAAATTATCGCGTTTACCCACAATGGAAATCATAAAGGTATGCCATAAATGAAAAATACAGAATCATAAGGAAACAAAAAACATAATATATATCATATATAAAAGTAGTGTCATCATAATGGCCACCATGAGAGGTGTTAAAAGAATATTGAACAATCATCATTTTGTGAGGAATAAATTCACCAACCATAGAAACAGTATGTTCTTTAACCATTAGACGAAGGTGTGTGTAAGTGTAAATACAATAATTCTCATAAAAACATCCTATTATATTGAAGATACTGGTTTTGTTACAAAAGAAAGAAATAAAAAGAGTTTAATGGGTTGGATAAGAAAAATAAAACAAAATAACATAAAAGAAGACATTACCTTAAAATTGGGTAACTTTTTTTTGATTTGAGCCAAAAGATTCTTTGGGAAGAATTATGACCAAAGTGAGGCTTCTAGGAGTAAGATAAGGAAGTTGAGAGAATATTTGGGTAGATGTTGGCCGACCCAAATGGATTTGATGGTGTCAATAAGGTGGTAGTGGTGGGGGCCTTTTATAAGAGGAGAGGAGGGGCACTCTTGGAAACTCATGAAATGTTACATTATTATGAAATGATTTTCCGATTTAAAAGGTCCCAAAATTATATATTTCAAAGATAAGGTGATAAGGATTCGAAATATACTCATAAAATAGGTTTTCGACAAGTTTAAGTCTTATATTTTACATTATCTTTTCATTTTATTTAAATCATTAATTAATGAGGTAATCGCTGCATCATCATTGTGTCATAAAAAATTTAATTTATTTAATGTCCAAAAATTGTACAAAAATTTCCATGATGTATGAAATCTTTTTATATTTCCAATTAATATTTATAGTAAAAAAGGTAACTTATATAACCCCATTTAATAATTGTTTTAGTAAAACAACACATGTTTGTGACAATTTTATTTTTACATTAAATAAAAAGTTATTAATGTCATTTTCTTACCCAAGTGGCTCCATGGGGTCCCCAAGTTGACAAATGGATTGTATTGGTTTTACATTACTCATAAAATAAGGGTATGACAAGTTTCAAGATATTTTAATATTTTTATAATATCATTTTTACCTTAAATTTCACTAATTACCTTTAATCGCGATTAATTAAACTTAAAAGTTACTATTCACCAAAAAATTATTTTAATCCCATTGTACCAAATTTTACTTCTTAATGACAACCATGTATATCGGATTTTTCAAAATCAAAACACAGAAGTGGTAATGTTTTATTTACATGAAAAATTAGTTTTTTAACTACCACTTAGTGGTTTCACTATTCATTAAAAATTGACGTTTTTCAGAACAATGCCAAAGTTTCACCCTAAGCTATAATTGATATTCCGAATTAAAAAATGATGTATATTTTATAAAATTCCAATCATATAAGTTGCATTAATTAATTTTTTAATTAATTCCCACTGTCACAACAAATAGCGTTCTTTTAAGAAACAATATATATCAAAAGATTGACAATTGTTTATGTCCAATTTAAATGTGAAATTAATTCTAATGACCACCATTGGATAAAATGGTAAAAATATATTCTAATTATACTTTTAAAACCACTCAATATTATAATTTATGACTATAAATTATTTTGACTAAAAAAGTTGTTTTTCAGTATTTTTCACTATTTATAAAAAATTGGAAGTTCTCATAAAAATACCAAAAATTCAACATAGGATAATTTCGATATTCCGAATCCAAAAATGAAGTCCATTTTGAAATATAAAATATATATAATTTCAAAAAGTGGGTATTACTATTCATAATGGCTATTTTGATTGGTTGCGGTGTGTTAGATTCTCGAACTTGCGTACAATACAAGCTATGGAATTATTGAAAGAGAAGTGTATCGTGGATGATTGGGGTGTTACATGCACCAATACTCCCTGTAAAGAAAAAAAGATATATTAATGAGGATGTGTGTTAATTAATGGGATCCCAATAATATCCTCATAGAGAATAAGTGTCATCTTCCAAGGATTGATGAATTTTTTGATCAACTATGAAGAGCATAATACTTCTCAGAGGTTGATATTTGTTCTAGATATCATCAAAAGAAGGAAAAGAAATAAGATATTCAGAAGACTACATTTTGTATTAGGTATAGACACTATATGTTTCTAGTGATTCCTTCATACTTACCAATACCCATACAATATTCATGGATTTGATGAATAGAGTCTTTATACACTACCTTGAAAAATTTATTGTAGCGTTTATTAAAAATATTATAATTTACTCCAAGATCAAGTAGGAACATGAATAATGTATGGGGATTTTGCTTGTGAAATTAAGGAAGAAGAAATTGTACATCATGTTCAGAAAGCATGACTTCTGGATGTAGAAAGTATCATTCTTGGGGCATGTGATCACAAGTGAGGGAATTTCTATAGACCCTTTAAAAAACAAAGGCAATTTAGGAATGGACTAGACCCATTGGAGTCACAGAATTCCATAGTTTTCTTGAATTAGCAAGGTACTACCAAAATCTTGTGAGAAATTTATCATGATTTTCTAGAACACTAACTAAGTTAACAAGGAAAGGGGTAAAGTATGTCTGGATGGAATAATGTGAAGAAATATCTAAGGATCTAAATAGGTGGATAATCACTGCACTTGTACTCACACTACCAATAACTGGAGAAAGTTTTGTGATATATAGTGATGCTTCAAAGAAAGGATTGGGTTTTTTACTTATGAATAATGACAAAGTGATAGCCTATGCCTCAGGGTAGTTGAAAATCCATTAGAAGAACTACCTAATGCCTGATCTGGAGTTAACATCTATGATATTCACTCAAAATATTTGGAAAAACTATCTCTCTGGTAAGAAGTGTGACATATATACTGATCTCAGGAGTTTAAAGTATATATTCACATAGAAAGATCTAAACATGCATCAAATAAGATGGTTAGAGTTAATCAAGTACTATGATTGATCTATTAATTACCATCTGGGAAAGGTGAACAAGGTTGTTGATGCTCTTATAAGAAAATAACATGCTGCTCTATCTATGATGCATATTGAGAAAGACTATACCTTCGTGAATATTCAAAGGATGTATTTGTAAATCATAACAACATAGAATAAATCATACCTTTACATAATGATTGCAAAACAATATATCCAAGAGAAGATTAAGGATACCTAAAGGGATGATTTGGAGTTATAAAAGAAGGTGAATGCAGTAAAGGAAGGAAATCTACATAAGTTTAAGATTGATGATGGTGGTGTGATTCAGTTTGGAATGGGTCTTTATGCACCTTCATCACCTGGGAAAATAAAAGATCTATTGGATAATTCATATAGATCACCTATCTCCATCCATACTAGAAATACCAAGATGTACCACGATCTTCAAGAACATGTTTTGTGGGATAACATGAAGATGGATATTGTAGAGTATATCCCAAGATGATTGATATGTCAGTAAGTTAAAGAAGAATAAAATAATTCCAAGGGGATGATGTAACCATTTCCTATACCCATGTGGAAATTAGAGAATGTCACTATGTAATTTGTCATTGGTCTGTTGAAGACAACCAAAGGAAATAATTCCATATGGTTTGTGGTGGATCAACTCACTAATACTTCCCCCTTTATCACTATTTAGGAGGATTTATCTCTTAAACTACATTCCATGATATATGAAAAGGAAGTGGTGATGGTACTTGGGGTACCACTTTAGATCATCTTTGATCATGATCTAAGGATTCCATTTAAATTATAGAGAAGTATTCAACATGATTTGAGTACTAAATTGAATTTTAGCATGGCTTATCACCCCCAAACTAATGGATAGCCTACAAGGACTATTAATATTCTTGAGAACATTCTATGATCCCAATAAATGGAATTAAAAGTTGTACAGGATCAGCATCTCCCATTGGTTGAGTTCTCATACAATAACAACTTCCACTCAAGTATTGAAAGGGATCCACATAAAGATATTTATAGAAATATATGTTTAACTCCAACCTGTTAGGATGAAGTTGGTGAACAAAAGCTACTTTGAACTTGTCTTATACAAGAGATGATACATAAGGTTTAATACATCCACCAACATATCAAAGTTACTTATATTCAGAAAAAAATCTATGCTAACAACCGTTGAAGGGACATAAAGTAAAATGTTGGAGACAATATTTTCCTCTGAATATTACCATGGAAGAGAGTCATTCAGTTTGGAAAGAAATGTAATCTTAGCCCAAGGTACATTGGCACTTTTGAGATCCTTGATTAGATAAGAGCAGTGGACTATCTGATTTCACTTCCACCAAATATGGACCAAGTTCATGATGTGTTCCAATTATCACTCCTAAGGAGGTACATACCTAACACCTCACATGTACTAAATCCAGAGGTGGTATAACTAGAGAATGACCTCTCGTATATAGAGCGGTCGGTAAAGATCTTAGATCGAAGAGAACAATTCCTATGAAATAAGAAAAATAACCTTAAAAAAGGGTTGTGGAGGAATAATAAGTTCGATGAAGTGACATGGGAACTAGAGTAATTAATAAAGGAGAATTACCCTCACATGTTTTCACCTTAATATGTAAAATGAAACTTCAAGGGTGAAATTTCAAAAGGGGTTAAGAATGTAACTACCCAAACTTTTATCAATGGAATATCCCTTCATATAATTATTCTATATTGTATAAACCAAATAAATATCATATATATACCAATAAAACATCATTCTTATAATTTAATAATTAAATAAGTGGTATTTATATAAATTAAGGAACCTATTCTGATGGAATAGTAAATTTACTGTTGAAATTGTAAAATAAACATTTGGAATAATAATCTAGAAAATTGAATAGTAAAATAACCTATGAAAGAATAATTCAAATTTATGTATCATATAAATGAAAATATGATATATTTATATCATGTTATAAGTAAATAAATGTTTTAAAAATGATAAATTAAGTGTGGGTAATTTTTTTTAAAATGAAAATGTTTATTTACAATTTTATAATTAATTCAATGATTTAAAAGAAAAATTATTTTCATTAAATAGATTAATAAATAATTTTTTTGTCTTTTTATTATAATATAATTTTATGCGACCTTAATCAATTTTTTAAAGTGTCATAAAATGACTATAATATTAAAATCAGTAATTTTTGAGTAAATAATGATTTTAATTAAATATAAAATTTATCATATTTAGAAAATTATATTCATAAAATGGATTATATTTCTTAATTTTGAAATTAGAAAAACGGTTAGTGTGAAATTTTTGTATTTTTCTAAAATAGTTTATATTTTTTTGAATAATGAAATATGATAATTTACGAAATAAGCTAAATACATGAATTTTTTTAGTAATTGTTGAAGTATGGATGATGTTAGAACCATTATCTATAACTACACTTATCTTTTTTACTATATTTAGTCATGTTAATCATAATTATTGAAAGTGTTGAGCCAAAAATAGTAAACTAATGAATAAAATAATCTAAAAAACATCTCTCCTTCCCTATAAATTCCATCCCTCACCACCTCTTCTCATGACAAATTTTAAGCCTTTGGTCCTATATAAATTATGACCAATTATCTACCAAATCCTATTACTCATGTCTAGAAGATTCTGGTCTTCATAAAATACAAAACCCAAGTTCCTTAAGGAGGTTCTCAAGAAGAATAAATTCAAGAGGTAAAATCCTCTATCTTTATCTTTTAATTTATTTTTTTTCTTATTCTATTATCACCTCCCTGATCCCAAAGTGGAACGATAACTCCATTATCTTATATATACTTGGATTTTATTATGTTAATTTAATATCCATCATCAAACCTTGAATCCTACCACTTTATTATAAAAATAAAAACATCATCCGTGACATGTCGATTCACCGTCTTCGTAGATGATGAGTTTTCATTTTCCATTACCGACATCAAGGATGGTAATAAATCCATTATTATAGTTAAATAAGATTGTATTATAAATATTATAAGTTATATAATGTTCTGTAACAAATATAAAAACATGATAATAAATAAAATTATACAAGTTCATGATGTTCGTAAAGACTACCAAAATAAATTAAATCATTTTCATTAACATTTTATCTAATGAATCATCCTCATACCAAATAAGAAAATTATATATAAGACCATTTAAACTTTTTTAAGTTCATTAATAACATATAATTTCAATTTTAGATAATTATTCTCATTTTAAACAAACTTACATACTTTTATACAAGTGATCTGATCATGAATACCAAGAAAAATAACACCCCAAGAATGACAAAATTAAAATCTATAACTCATCAAAATGACCATAAAAGGTTTTAATAAAATTATAATAAATAAAATACATATATAAGAGGTTATTTATTGAGAAATTAATGAACCTAATTTTATTATCTAGGATATTAATGTGAATAAATCATTCAGACATAAGGTAAGAGGATTCTCGAACCCAACTCCTTTTCTTTGGGTTATTCTTCTTTCATGCCAAATTTCTGTGTGAATATTCCTTTAATATTACTAAAATATAATTTAATTTTCCTTATATTTTATTTTTTGGGATATTAATGTTTCCAATATAATTTTATAAAAAATACAATTATTTTCCAAAAGAACCCTTCTTTCCAATTCATATCTTGGCTCTTCTTGAGATTGTTTCTTCTTCACTAAACAATGATGATTCTTATACCAAATATTTTTTTTACCTTTATAATTTGGGAAACCAAAATTTTATTAATGAATTTATTCTTTATTAAATTAAACACACTCCTTTCTGTGGGTTATTTTAATTCTAATATTGATATATGTTCTATGTGGCATGCATGATTATGTAAATGTTATTATGTGGCATATGCGCTCAAAATTATATAGCACTCCAATGCATTGGGTTATGTGATTCATCTCATGATATTATGTGTATTATGCCTAAAAATTATTCTATATTTTTTTTCAATTATTATGTTATTATTATTCACATATGTTATGTGTGGACATGATTCTAGATTTTCTCACATCTATGTGTGGTATTTGACCACTAAGACATGATGTTCAATTTTTATGCATTGCCACATTTAGTTCTTTTACCTAAAGATTCATATCATGTTTATCATGATGATAATATGATTATGGTATGATGATGATGATTATGATCTTCCATTTTATATTGATTCATGTCCGTATTTATCCTCTTACTGGGCTTTTATCTCACCCCATTCTTTGATGTATATCGTCAGGTGACTATATGTACAAAGGATAATGTGAGATTTAGAAGGATAAAAAATAATATTTTAAAATAAATGTTTAGGGTTTATTATGCATAAGTGATGTATGATCATAATTTTCCTAATATACTAAACATTTGTATCCTAGTATTGTAATTCTTTTATGTTTTTTATCTTAAAAATGATATAATAGTTATGTAAGAAAATGTAGGGTCTTTATAGGTGTACACCTAGTTTGATACTCCTAGGGTGATATGATTATGCTAATTCACATTTTATTTATGATCCATCAAGAAGGATTTGAATATATAATCACCATTAATGACCATGGTTAAACTTAAGGAGTCATATATTGAAAATAATGTGTCTATATTTAGACATCCTATGAATGATTTTTCATAATTAGTCACCCTAACTAATGGTGATTTATGGTCATGAAAACCATTTTGGTTTTATTAAAGAATTCAAGATATAATGATGAAGTTGAGGTTATAATAGGTAAACTCAAATATTGATGTACCATATTTGATCTTAGTTATATGAATTCCATCATATCATGAAAAGTATCTAGGAATGTTAGTTCCTATCCTCAATGATTATATGTTGAATTATTAGTGAAAACCATTAATGGTTTGATGATAAAATCTCAAGTATATGATACTTCTCCAGTTGATGTGTGTAGGAATTTACTTCCTGAAAATGTCATTATTCTCCCTCTAGTTAAATTTTATGTCATCTTAGGCATGTATTATATTTTTATATATAAATACCTAATCAATTACTAAGGAAGGGAATTCATGTTTGATATTACATACCAACTTATAATCATCCATCAGTGTGATGATAAGTATGAACATCCAATGGAAATCACATATATTGTATGAGTCTTGATTCATATTCAAAGGGAGAATTTATCTCAGATGGATAGGGAAAAAATCAACATCAAAGACATGCCTATTATGTGGGAGTTTGTTAATATTTTTACAAAAGAGTTTCCTAGTCTTACACCAAATTATGAAGTGGAGTTTTCAATAGAACTTATACCTAGTGCTATGCATATTTCAAATACTCCATATATAATGATCCCAAATTAGTTATAGGAAATTAAGAAGAAACTATAGGAGAATATTGATAAGATATTTATTCATCTAAGTGTGCCACCTTGGGGTGAACCTATAATTTTTTATGAAGAAATATAGATTGATGTGAATCTATATTGATTATCAGGAACTAAATAATATCACAATGTAGAACAAGTATCCTCTACCTCTTATTGATGAAATGTTTGATCAACTGCACAAAGATTAATAATTTTAATTGATTGATCATCATTCTTGATATCATTAATTGAGCTTTAAGAAGGGGGATATACCCAAGACATCATTTATTACAAGACATAGATAGTATTAATATACAGTGATTCCATTTGGTCTTACTAATTCCCCACTATCTTCATGGATTTAATTAATAGAGGCTTTAGATATTACCTTATCCAATTTTTGGTAGTATTTATAAATTATATTCTTATATATTAAATGAGTAAAGAACATGAATATAACTTGAGAATTGTGATTAATACCTCAAGTAAGGAGAAGTTATATGATAAATTTACCATGTGTGGATTTTAGCTATAAAAGATTTCATTTTTAGGTCACATAATATCAAGATAGGGTATATAGGTTGATCCATTAAAGATGGTGGCTATTGAATATTGTCTCAGACCAACCAGTATGACTCAGATCCATAGTTTTCTTGGTTTGGATGGATATTATCAACGATTTATAGATAATTTATCATGACTTGATAATCCAATCACCAAATTTACTTGGAAGGGATCCAAGTTTCTTTGGACAAATGAATGTATAGAATATTTCAAGGAACTAAAGTGAAGGTTATTCAGTGCACCTGTACTTACTTTACCTTATAGTGGATAACTATTTAAAATATACAGTGGTGCATCAAATAAGGGTTTTGGATGAGTTCTCATGTATAATGATATGGTTATAGCTTATTACTCGTTATAATTTAAGGTTTATGGGAACACTTTCCCAACTCATGAGTTGAAGTTAGTTGTGGTATGTTTTTCCTTAAATATATATAAAAATTATATTTATAGATAATGGTGTGATATGTATACTGATTATAAAATTTTTAAGTATATATTCACACAAAAAGAGTTGAATTTGTATCAGAGAATATGGTTGGATCTGATTAAAGATTATGACTGCTCAATACATTACCACCATCATAATGCACACAAGGTGGGTGATGCTTTGTGTTAAAAGGATCATACTAGATTATCTATGATGAGGATTAGAAAAGATCCATTATTTATGGATTCACAAAGGATGGATCTGAAAATATTGATGGAAGGGGACAAATATTATCCTTCTCAAATTATTGTTCAACCATATATCCATGTGAGAATTAAAGAGGCATAGAAGGAAGATGTGAAAATGTAAATGAAGGTGAGAAATTTTCTTGAGTTTAACATTGATTATGATGGAATAATAAGGTTTAGGAACCATGTATGTGTTTCTTTCATAGCATATTTAAAGGAGCTGTTGGGTAAGTCTCATAGTTCTTCATCCTCTATTCATCATGGAGGAATGAAGATGTATAAAGATAGGAAGGAGTATCTCTGGTGGGATGACATTAAGAGAGGTATTACTTAGTATGTATCTCAGTTCTTGTCAGGTCAGAAATCATAGGCTAAGAGACAAAAGTATAAGGGGATATTATAACCATTACCCACACTAGAGTGAAAATGGGAAAACATAACCATGGATTTTGTTATCAAACTCCCCAAAACATATAAAAAGAATAATTTTATATGGATTTAAGTTGATACCTTACATATTTAACAAACTTTATTGATATCAGAGAAGATTTATCTCTTGATAAACTTGATATGATATACATTAAATATGTGGAATGGTTTCATGAAGTACCACATTCCATTGTGTCTGATCAATATCTATGGTTTACCTTGAAGTTCTAGAAAATTCCTCAGAAATCCATTGGTACAGATTTGAGTTTCATCAATGTGTATAATCCTCATACATATGGTTAGTCTATGAGAACAATTTAAACACTAAAGTATATGATAATCTCTTTTTCTATGGAATTCAAAGGTGGTTGGGATAAACACCTTCCTTTAGAAGAGTTTTCTTTCAAAATAGATTTCACTCGAGTATTTAGAGAGATCTTTATGGATCCTTTTATGGAAAGAAGTAAATAAATTCAACGTTATGGGACAAATTTACTAAAATAAATCTATTGGTACATGATCTATCCAAGAAAATGGTAGAGAAATTCATATCTATTTAACACCACATCAAGGTATCTCAGAGCCGATAGAGAAGTTATACTGGCAATCTTCCATGTGATCTGGAGTTTGAAGTTGGTGAGAAGGTTTTTTGAAAAATTTATCTATGGAATAAAGTTATAAGATTTGGTAATAAAGGGAAGATGATCCATGGGTATATAGGCCCCATCAATATTCTTGATCAGGCTGGGATAGTGGGTTATCACTTGGAACTTCCACCGAACCTCTCTGCAGTTCATGATGTGTTTCATATATCCCTCCTGAGGAAGTACATACCTAATCCTTCTCATGAACTAAAATCAGAGTTCATACCAATGTAGCATGATCCTTCAGATAAAGAGAAACCTATGTAGATTCTGGATCATATAGAGAAAGTGCTATGAAAAAAGATTACTCACCTGATAAATGTTTTGTGATAAATCCCCCAATTTGAAGAAGCTACAAGGGAACCTAAGCGTATGATAAGATATAAATATCGTCATCTATTTATATTAAAGTGATATAATTTTGATGTAGAAATTTATTTTAAGGTGTTATAATTAAACACTATAATATTTTTATGAAATTAGTTTTTTAAATAAATTTAATTTCTTTGATAGCTTGCGTTATAGTCAACATCAAGTTTTAACAAACCATAATATATGATTAATATTATTATTTTAAAATGATCATTTTAACTATCCATTAATGTTGTAAGTATGAATAATAATAATAAAATTTTGAAAATTAATTACAATGTATTTAGATAGAGAATATATATTGATAAATAAGTAATTAATTTTTGGTAAAATCTTTATATACTTCTAAAATACATTTCTTCTTAATAATTAATTTTCATTGCTTTTTGTGAACAAATAATAAAATTATTCTTTAAATCAATTTATAAAATTTATTTTATAAAATGAAATTAATTTTTAAAATAATCATCTAAAAATTATATTATGGATATTTTTTTTATAATTTTTTGAAAATATTGATTTTTTGATGAATTGTGAAAATATTTATTTTTATTAAAAACTGCATTTTTGTTTAAAAAATTTACAAAGTTCCATATTGTTTTAAAATTTTTTAAAAGTAAAATTATTAAAATTATATTATTATTAATCAAACATAGGTTATTGGAAACATTTCCATGTTGAATTTTGATATAGTTTTTATACAAATGACACTTTTCTCTTAGGAAAACTCATTTTTCATTATGTCTACGAGTTTAATATTACAATATATTCTACAAAATATGTGAATTTAATTTGTAAAAATGGATTCCATATTTTTAATTATCATTACTAATATCATATAGTAAGTTCAACTTAATTTTTGGTCATAATTAATAGTAAAAATAGTAAAAATTAATTACAGTGATTAAGGTTAAAATGGGTTTAAGGGGTGGTTAAAATAAATTGATCATGATTAAAATGACCTAAAAACTTTTTCAATTCCTATTATACAACAATATTATGACTATATATCATCTAGGGTTTGATAATTCACCATTTTTAAGATTTTTGTAATGTGAAAAACTTGGGTATATCTATTTATTTTAAAAAATTTCAAGTGTGTGCTCTTCCACACTTAAAAAGGGAACACCCCTCCTCTCCTCTTCACACTTACAAAGTATTTTGTTTCATCCAAGACCTAACCAAATATATTACTTGGTTACATACCCAAACCCAAAAGACCTTAATTTTATTGGTAAACACTCTTAAAAAGTATTTTAGTGATAACCTAAAGAGGTTTTCTGAAGAAGAGGAGGTCAAACATGTATGAAGAAAGTTGAGACTTGAGGAATGGATTTTTGTCTCATTTTTATTTCCATGGGAAACATGATATATTTTCAACTTGTTTCCTTTTTATGGTTTATATACTCGCCATGAATGTATTTTATGGATATTATCATGAAAATTATGGGATATTCATATCCATCCAAGGTTCTTTCTTTCATGAGTCTTATGATTCAAAAGTTACCCAAGTGATAAGTGTTTTATGATACAATATCATTGTTTATAGGGGTTGTATATGATTATGATTATTATGATAAAATAATATAATCTATATATCAAGAAACTCATGAAATTTATTCTCCTCTTGTTATTTCTTGAGAATACATGTTTTCCTTCCATTTTCCTCTCTTTAAGTACTTACGAGTCTAAAAGAAATTTTTTAAGTAAAATAGACTTTATTTCTCTCTTTAGTCCAAACTTCTTTCTCTTCGATGTCCATGTATTCTAAAAATTATTTTAATAATTTTTTAATATTATAAAATTTTTTTAATTTAATTTTTTACTTATATTTCACTTTTTACAAATGGGTTTAAATAAATCTTATTTTAATTTTCCTAATGAGTCACTTGTTTAATTTTTTCCAAAAATGTGAAAGGAATTCTAGTTTTAACATGTACTATATGAATGGTATATCCCACCATCATGACTTCTAAATGATTTTAATCTTCATTTATAAATTTCCAATTTTATTTTCAATGAAAAATTTTTCTTTAATATTTGGGAGATTTTTAGATTTTAAATATGTTTTTTCAAAGTGTAAAGGTTAATTTCCTCAATAAATGTTCAAAATGATTTTTATCATAATTTTCCAAATAAGATGACATACCTTTATGTTACTTAAGCCTTACTGGGGATATTATCCAATGATACCATCCTTATTATTTCACTGTATGGTATGTGATTATGATGAAATTGTTTTATGAAACCCATTCCTTTTGCAAATGTTATACTATGATGAATTGATGAAATGATTATGAAACCCATTTTATTATGAGTTATGCAATGATTAAATGTTTATAAAACACATTTACTTTTCACATATTATGATATTATGAATGTTTTATGATCTTGTATCACACATATGTACTATTTTCATTATGTGATGGGTGGTCCCATAATTATATAGACATACAATGCATTGGGAATAGATGAATATATCATGAGTAAATATGTTATGCATGAACCTAATTTTATGTTCACGATTTCATGCTTGGAATTGATTTTCATGTCCATAATATTAATCACGGGCTGGGTTTTAATATCCATAAGATTAATCATGTAAATGGTTGTTCATGTCCATAAGTTTATATGTGGGACTGGGTTTCATGTCTATAATGTTATGCATGGACCTGGTTTTTATGTCCAAAAGTTTTTATAAGGACCTGATTTCATATCCTTAACTTAAAAAGTGAACTTACTTATACTTATATTTGTTCAAGATATTATACGATTATGTTATTCCAAAAATATAAGTCTTATACTAATATTATGCTCTCATTGCAACACCCCAAGATTTTATGAAAAATATTCTTTTTAATTTCATTGATATCTTGTGTTGTACGCTACACCAAATGGATCTTGCACTACAAGAAACCCTGACTTGTCTTACATTACACGCAATCGCGACCTTCCACGATAACGTGTGTTGTACGCAATTCCGAGTTTCACTAAACAACGATATGTTATTAAAATATTATATAAACTAGCCATTATAAATAGTAATACCAACATTTTGAAATTTTATAAATTTTATTTTTCAAAACAGACTTCATTTTTGGAATCGGAATATCGAAATTACCCTATGGTGAATTTTTCGTATTTTTATGAAAACTTGCATTTTTTGATGAATAGTGAAAACACTGGGTTACTATTCAAAAACCGACTTTTTATTTAAATAATTATTTATATTATTTAATTTTATTTTAGGTATCAATTGATACATAATACTTATATAAGTTCAATGTAATTCATTGGAGTAATTTTATAATAATTTTAGATATATAAAAATTTTATTGCACTTTTCACCGTCTTTTACCCACCTCCTAGGAGAATTTGGAAATTCACATAAAACTTAATTTTACCACTTCTATGAGTGGAATTTCAAAAATCTGAGAGACATGGTTAATATCAAGAACTAAAATGTGGTTCAATGAGATGTAAATATTTTTTGGTGAATAGTAACTTTTTTACTTTTATTTTCCACGGTTAAAAGTAAATAGGGTAATTAAGGGTAAAAATGATATTATTATTACCCTAACACATGTACTAATTCTATTGGATAAGTTTAATTAGACCTAAAACAACCTTAGGAATAAAATATGACCATTTAGGTCCACTTGGATTAGATTAGGACATTTATTATTAATTTATTTAAAGAAGGGTTAAAATAGGTAAAATCAAAGTTTAATAACTAAATAATTTTTAATATAGGGTTATACATAATATAAATTATACTATAAATATTAATTATAAATATAAAAATCTTTCCTACATAATGATATATAATTTATAATTTTTAGACATTAAAGAATGTAATTTATTTATGACACAATGATGATGTTGTAATTATCTTATTAATGAAATATTAACATAATTGATGTTATAAATACCCAAATAATTGTAATTTGAGACTTTTTAAGTATTATACTAATTTTATAGGTTAATATGACATGTTAGTATTGATTTAATTAACTTTTTTCGAACTAATCATGCTGTTATGATTTTCACAGAAATCAATTACGAAATAGAGTCTAAATTGACATAAAATAGTTTTTAAAACAAATATTATAATATTAATTGTTATTATATTCTTAAAAATCTATGGTTCGGAGAATATACTTATATCATGATAGGTGTATCATTAATGGACCACTTGGGGGGTGTCTTGGATGTATATGGTAAGTTTATTAACTATATAATATAAAAATACAAAGTGACATGGTAAATGTCAATCTAATTAACTAAGAGTTAAAACTAAAAGATAAGTTTAATATAATGACCCAAACCTGTCTAAAATATATTGGTTGAGAGGAGTTTGACCCATACCCACCTTATCTTAGAAATAAATCAATTTAGAGCTATTAAAAACCGAATATGACTTTATTATAAAATAATATTTTAAGTTTTTCCAAAGGTGCCCCTCTCCTCCCTTATAAAAAGGGAACCCCTTCCCTCTTCTCTTCACACCCTTTTGAGCCTTAAATCTAGTCCAAATCCTGCCCATTTCTCTTCTCCCCTTCCCTAGAAACATTCTGGAGGTTCTGTTATTCTCAAAAGATCAACTCTACTTCCTTAAGAGGAAGCTTAAAGGAGGTGCGTCGAAGAAGAGGTAATCTCTTCTAACGATTCTTTCAAGTTTCTTTCTTCTTCAACTTCTTCTTATTTAGTTGTTTCATTATAAAGTAATAAAATCAATATCTCTAATATAATTATATGTTATTATAAATATTAAACAACCCAATTTCACCTTCTATCCATCCTACAGAAAACGAAATCACCGCGCATGCGTACGTACGGAATACCGTCTCCACGCCGGTGTAATATCTTTTTACACCACCACCTTACTTGGATGGGTATAATGGTGTAAAGAAAAACTTTATATGATTATTATAACATAATATTGATTCTATGATATTATATAGTCCCCTCTAATTCCATTCAATAAATATGGGAACGATATCATCGCTCGTGCGTACGTACGGATTACCGTCTCCACGACGCGATGAGATTCATTTTCCATGTTAACAATTTAAGAATGATTATAAAGTATATATAATAATTAATCATAAAGTATATAACATAATAATGCTACTGGATTTATATATATATATATTTATGTCATCTACTTAATTCAATAAGGAAAAAAATAGCGTTCATGCGTACGTACGACCTACCGTCTCCAAGAACGGTGTATTTCATTTTATTTATCTATCTATTATATATATATATATGTAATGAATATATATATGATATATAAATAATGATTTAAATTCTAGATGTAATTAAATCAAGATATAAGTAATAATAATATCAAGAACAACAAGTCCAAACACGTATGATAAATAAAACGATTTTACCCAAAACGATGCTTTAACATGGAATTTACAAAAGAACGAGTAATATAAAGTCATAAGTGAACCATATATGATATCACAACAATGAATATGATTCTTTAATAAGTCAATGACATTATTTAAATCATTATACAGGAGTTTCAGATACTTACGAAGCATATCGGACCTAAGGTAAGGGATAATGTTGCAATCTCAATTGTTTTCTATCCGAGATTGCTTATACGTAAGTATTTACTGGGGTTATATTTATCATCAATCTCCAAGTTTTATAATTTTTTTTTCATGTATGTTTAAAGTCATTTTTACCCATTTTTGACTTTTACCACGTGTTATGGATGGAATCTTTCTTTTGTTTACCATACAAGGAACTTTTTGACTTTTGTGACAAAAGTACGAGGAGAATGTTTTTTAACTTATATGGCATGAATTGATTTCTTACGTTTTCATAATGCCTTATTTTCTTGAAGATTACTCTAAAATATTTCATTAATATTTTCAAAAAAATCCTTTTCTTTTAAAATTTCATGGAATTCTGTGAAAAGAAAATGATTTTGAAGAAGAAAGGATAGTTTCATCAAGAATTCATTTCAAGTGCTTTATCAAAACCATTTTCCATCTAAGATGACATTATTTAATATGTGTATTTTTCAAGTATAATGTACCTATGATTTACATGGTTTCACTTATCTTATGATGAAATTATATCCATTTGTTTTATATGGATTATGTTTTGATGGGATGATTTTTATGAAACCCATTCTATTCTTTGGGTTATGACGAATGATTTATGTTTATGTTGTGGAACACATAAGAATGATTTCATTATGAGATGGGTGAGACCTATATCTACCTCTAATTAATTGGGTAAAGATTTTATCTCATGAGATAGACATGGCTGGAATGATAAGTTAATCCGGTTCAGTGTTATAGGACTGAAATGAGGAGTGAACTCGATTCAGAAAGGGACTTTGTCCACTAAGATGGTCATGGCAGCAATGCCTTGGCTACTATGGAAATCATATCTTGTGCTTGATGGTTTCCACAATCACATGTTTTATTCCCATGAAATTTTATCATGACTAATGTTTCTTTATGATCTATGCCTTATGTACTGCCATGTTTTCTGTCATTGCCCAAGATTTTGATGTTTAAACATTATGTTCATGTTTTTTAAGTTCAAATGTATATGATTTGTTTTATTTTACCCATTCTTACCCTTACTGAGCATTTGAGCTCACCCTTTATATGTTTTCTTTTCCCCAGGATATAAAGAAATGTTTTAGGTAAGAAAACAAAAGGGGAAGATCTTTATGGGAGTTGTTGAAGATCTTTCACCAAGATTAGAATATAATATTCCGAGTTTCCAAAGACACTAAACTATTACAATACTTGAGTTTTGGTTTTTTTATGTATTAAGTATTCCGCAAAAGTTATGTATTGTCCATGTACATCATGCTTTGGGTCTCTACACTCATGGCTTAGGTTGTTTGATTCTGTTATGAATTAGGTTTTATTAATTGACAAGATTTATTCCACGGATCAAGATTATGATATATGATTTGTAGGGTATGGTTTTAACATTTTATGCTAATATTATAATCCCATTTTTTCATGTTATGTTTACTTGATCGACGATATCTCCATTTTTTACCCTTACTTATCATCTAAGTTCACCTTTTCTTATGTTTCCTTTCCCCAAGTTATGAAGAAAGTTATTATGTATGATATGTCTAAAAATGGTGCTAGTTATGATGAATATAATTGGATATGATATAGTTCAATTATTAAATAGTTATTTATGTATTCATTATTACAAAGGCACTATAACTATATGATTTTGGAATGTATTATCTTATTTTTTAATGAATATTCATCTAATAATATTAAATATCTATATATGAAAATTATGGGTCTCTATAGACCAACTACTGATTTTGGATTTCTCTAGGTAAGATAAGTTGTTTGACTGAGTTCCTCCACTAAAATCACATTAGGTATTCCCTACTGTAGCCTCATACTTTGATATTTTTTATTTAGATTCATGTTAATCCTTTTATCCACTATATTATACTATGGAGTTTCAGGAACTATCTTCTCATCCCTCATCCCTTCATTATTATATAAATTATGCAAGTTGTGTCTGGTGGACTCACCAATATTATTTGTTTGAATTCACTTTTACTTCTAGATGAATTCCATTTGTACCAATTATTTCCACCAACTAAACACCTTAAATAAATCTGTCATATGACTTAGGAAGTAAATCTATACTTTCTTTATATAATAATTAATTAAAGTAAGAAAGTAAAATTAACCACTATAGTATTAAATAGGGGTAAGTACCCAAATATTTGAGTGTAAAATCTCTATATTATAGTCCTTAGTATTATAAACACCTAAGATGAAGGAAAATCTATTCTACTTTCCAAACATAGAAAATTCATATCTTTCTATTTCTATGTGATGAAGATTAAATATTACCCTATCCTTTATAACCATTATTTTCTTCACACTAAGGTGAAAAAACCTACAATCTCATAAGTTTTGATCATCACAATTTGTACTTTTGAAAACTTCACTCCCATAAAAATGTCCATCATATAAAGGTTGTCATACTTTACACCTTTTACAATCACTATAGATCACTTGGTAACCATCCATACCAAATTTGTGAAGTTAGTTTCATATCCATCATTATGAAATTGAGTAATGGAAATATGATTCCTCCTAAGGTCAGAGTTGTGATAAACTTTTTATAGTTTCAATAATCCTTCATTCTTCATCAAGATGTTAACATATCCTTTTCAAAAACTTCTAGGGATTATCCATATTCCAAATGGGCTTTCCCAAACTTCCAAGATACATAGTTTGGAATGAATATTTGATCATAAATTGAATGGAAGGGTGCTTCATAGTTAACCACCCATGATTCCACCAATATTAACACTCCTAGAAAATAAGCATTATGAACTTATATTGAATTAAAGAAGTTTTAACTTATATATGTTGATTCATTTATAGTGTTCTCCTTGAAAATTTTTCAATCCTTCTTGATATGTCCTTTATTCCCATATTTCTAGCAGGTTGGACCAAGACCGTACAAATTTCCTCAGATCATATATCATTTACTTTATTATGACTTATATATTAGTGGGTTTTTTGAGTAGAATTTATTACTACGTGGATAACCACCCATACCATCATTATTAAGAGAAATACAAGATGGTGCCTAAACTTACCTTCACTGATGTTCTTTATTTAGTATCAAATTAATGATATCATCAAACATTATATTTTATTTTTTGATAGATTTATTAACTATAGTAAATATTTCTTCCCAACACTTTAGAAGTAAAGTATGATTAGAAATTCCCATACATAATCATTAAAAGTTACCTTTACTATTTGGATCTACCCATATATTATGTTGAATCCATTCACATGGTCTTCCAATAGTAAAAGTTACCATGAATTTTTTATAACCCTTTGATGTCAGGAAAGATTTATAAGAAAACACTCCATAATATATGTTAGTTTTATTTCAAAAACAAACTTATACCCTGTAGGTCTCACCCCTTCAGTTGATTCCATCATGTTTTAAACTTGTTTAGTGTACATGGATACCATTTTATATTTCATGTATTTTATCCATTTCTCAAAATCATAAATCTCAATGGAATCTTGGTAGGTATTAGGTTTATAATATTTGAAAATTACTTCATCATTTTATATAATCAATACATACCTATCAGGATCCTAAAAACCATAAACAACCTTTTTGGTTATTGTGTAACCAGATTTAGTTTTTTTACATAACTATTTATGAAACCAACTCAACTTCCAACCCTGAAATACGTTTTGTTTGTTAGTTATGAACTTGTAAAAGTTTAAATTTCCACTAACACATTGAATTATATATTCATTCTCTAGAAATGTAAATTATTAGGACACAAACACTTAATTTTTAAAAAGACTATAGAAATAATATCTCTTAGTTTCCTTAGGATAACTAAAAAATAAGAATTTATCAGATTTAGGGAAAAGTTTATCAGAAGAAAAATATCAATTGTATACTTCACATCCCTAAATATTCATAAAATTTATATTGGAATGTTGTTCAGTTTATATCTGATGACTACGTTATATGGTACAAAGTTAAGTGAGAATAAAATAGTTTCAAGATCATATACCCAGAATGAAATAGGAAGTTCACACCAAATAACCATTGATAAAATCATGTCCAACATGTTAAATTATTCACCTAAGATGCACTATTTCACTATGGTGTTCTGGGATGAGTTAATTATGAATCAATTCCATAATATCTCAAATGATAAATGAATTCTTGGAAAATTTATTCACCACCTTGATTCTCCAAATCATTTTTTGATATTTTTGAATAACCCACTTTTTGGTGAAGTGATAACCTTACATATTCAACCACCATATTCAAAAACATCCCAAAGAAACAATTTTAAAATTAGATACTTTAAACACTGCAAACAAATTTTCTTTCCAAATCCCCAACTTTATTATATCCTACATTATGATGATCTTGGAGCTTTTCAAAAGTTTAAAATTTTTATATCATCATAAAAACATTAACATACTAAATGAAGTCTCAGGTAAAGTTTATGAAGTACATAAACCCCCCAATTTCTTGAGAAATCATTGATCAACATTAAATACTTTTTATAAGATTCAATAGTCCACTGGGCTTTTTAACATTTAAACTGAAAGGTGATTTGTTTATTTTTCATAACAAAAATATTCATAGTTCTGAAATGATTCATAATAAACTAATTCCAAAAATCCATCTCTATAGAGTCTTTTAATGTGTTTCTCATTTATTTTTTAAAAATAGTCCCGCAACCAAAAGGTTTCAGTATTTATTTATAAAAACAAACTAAAAGAGTCGATAGCAAGAGAGATTTTTACAATATTTTTCATAAAGAGAAATCAAGTCATCAGGGAGTGAATATGACCATGTGAGAGTCATAAAAATTCCCTTATTACCAAGACCATCCACAACCATGTTGGCCTCCCTAAAGACATGCATGATGATTTAGTTTAAACCCATGAGATAATTCATGTATTCTATCTATTTAGATGTAAGTCTCCGTGAAATATGATCTTCACTATTTATTATAGATTTTAAAAGGAAGGAATAATCACTTTATAACCAAAGGTTATTATATCCTTTATTCTTTACAAAAGAGACAACATGAATGATTCTGAGCATCTCCATCTTTAATGAATAAGTGACTCTACAAGAGCTATACAAATAGCCTTTGACATTTTCCTCATGATCCTGAAAGATGTAACCGCACCCCAAGGGACCATGATTTTCTTTGGAGGCACCAGGACGAAGGGGAACTAGAAAAAATCAATGGTACCCTTCAATGACCTAAAATTTATAGAGACCCCAAAATTTGTCAAAGTACAGAAATCCTGTACACTGTTATCAAAGAATCCCATACCTACCACACTAGAATCCTTTATGGCTAGAAGAATATACTACAATATCATCCTCAAGTAGAGTGGAATGCCAACATAATGTAGGATATTATAATACCACCAGATGGTGTGAATACACTCTGCTATAGCAACAATGAATAAATCATGCACCTTAGTAGATCGTGGGATAATAGGGAAGAAGCACATGAGAGCCAACAAACCTGAGAATCTAAGCCCCTAGAAACCAAGGTGTTAATGATATCGTTCTAGATGGCTGTAGTGGTTGAAAAACTAAGAAAAAGATGATCCTAATCCTCTATATGCTAATGGAACATGATGCATTGAGATCAGATAGTTGTACCAAAATTCTACAAGACACAGTCAGTGGGAATCCAATTATGAGCAATATTATAGATGAGAGTAAGCTGAGATAGTCTAATCCAATCCCTCTTGAAAATAGTGAACCAAAAAAGTTTTAGATTTGAATCTTGGGAGGTATTCTGGTTGTATATTTTACTATTAAGAAGACCATTTCTAGATGGATCCCAAGAAAGAAAATCGGAACCTGTAAGAAAATTGTAATTATCAATAAATTCCCTGAATCTCATCCTACAATTGAAGGTGTAAAACACCAAAAAAATATTTTATGGAAATCTGGACATCATATTTCAAGTCAAGCAGTTATAAATCATCAAATAAAGGATAACAAGTCCAATTTTCATTCCAAAATTTTATATTAGAGTTCATATTTACCATCCATCTTGAAAAAGTCATGATACTTTGGAAAGATGATTTAATTGCTGGTCAGATTGATGATTCAATGTAATCATCATTAATCTTCTTCAATTTTTCAAGAAAATGTCCTTTGACACACCCCAAAGAGTCCATACTACTATGAATGAGATTCCGTGAAAGCCTTTCTTGGAGTGCATCATTGAAAATACTTAAATTTTTTATGCCCATGTATCTATTGGATAAATATTTACAACTTATCTTCTAGGGGATGGTCAGCATATTCCTTTCATTTACATTCCCACTCCAAATAAAGTTATTGATTACTCTATTTAAGAACTTAATAATCCCTTGTGGCCATTTATAAACCATAAAAGATTAAATCAATTTTGAGACAATAATATAATTCACCAGACAAATCCTGCTATCCATGGATAAAATCTTTTCCTTCTAAGTTAAGAGTTGATCATTAACCCTATACACAATTTTTGAAAAGTATATTGCTCTTGACTTACCCCATAAAAGATGAACTCCAAGATAATTAAAGGGTGTACCCCCCCTCTCTGATTCCCATCTCTGAGAGAATGCAATTCTTCTGGGAAATAGTAAACCTTTTCCTAAAATAGATAAAAGATTTTCCTAATTGAAACATTATCTAGAGATGCTTCCATAGTGAAGTGATATTTTTTTAAGAACATGAATATCAATATTAATCCCATGTAGGAAAAGAATAATATCATCAATATAAAAGAGATGAGTGGGGCTAGTGAGAGACTTGTGTGCTTTTATTGGATTAATATTTCCATAAGAAACCATATGAGTAATGAGCCTACTAAGGTAATACTTAGAAATGGACAAGAGGATAGATGAGAGGGGATATCCTTAGAGAACACCTCTAGATCATTTTAAAATAATTTTTAGTAGAACCGTTAACAAGAACTAAAACATTAGCAGATCCAATTAGGGAAGCAACCCAATTAATGAAAGTTCTATTAATTCCAAAGCAACCAAGAACCTTGTACAAGAAATTCCAATCCCAAGTGTTAAAGGAATTCTTAATATAAAACATGAGAGAAATTATACCCCGTATTCTTGGTTTTCTAAGTATATTAAAACATTCCTAAGAAGAGAAAATGCAATCATTAATAGATATACCTTTAATAAAACCAAACTGATTCCAAGATACAATTTATGAAGTAATACGGGAAAGAATATTAGCTATTATTTTTCTAATAACATTATAAATTGTGTTTCCAAGAGTAATGGGTCTAAATAGGTGAATTTTATAGGCATTATCAACTTTGGGAATCAAGGTGAGTAATTGGGTGTTATGTCCTTGAGGAATCACACCATTCTTGAAGAAAGAAGTGACCAACTTGAAGACGTCCTATTTTATAACCTTCCAATATTTCTGAAAAAATAGTTGTTAAAGCCATATGGACCAGGGGAAATACTAGTATTGAGACTGAAGAAAACATATTTAATCTCAAAATCTAAGGGGATTATATTGATAAAGAGGTTATCATCCCTAGTAACCAAAGAAGGAATACTTCCCACCATCAAATCCCTATCCAAACTAGGTCCATTGAAGAGTATAGTGTAATAGTCAACAATCAGACCAAAAATATGCCCCTTATTATAAATGATTTGTTCTCCCAATTTGAAGAAGGATAATGGAATTCTAGCCTTATGAATTCTTTGAATATTTAAAGAATTTAGTGTTCCTATCACCCTCTTGCAACCACTTAATTCTGATTGTTTCTTTAAAAATACTTTCCTTCATAGCTAATAGATCATTCAAAATAGATTCAATAGTATCTTCCTCTAAATATTCAAGATTAAAATAAGCCTTAGTAGCTTCATCTTGAAGATGATGAAGATAAGTTTCAAGGTAAAAAATCTATTTATCCATCCCACTGTAGGTTTCCTTGCTCCAAATTTTCAACTTAGATTTCGACAACTATAATTTGATAAGGCATGTAGACAACCCTACCACAATACAAGTTATTACAGAAATTAATAATAAAGCTATCACAATCACATTAAAGAGACTAGGCATTGTTAAAAAGAAATGTAAGTGGTGCTCTCTATTCTCTACTCTTAATAGAGACAATAATGGGATGATAATAAGAATAAAATTTTGGAAGAGATATGCAGGAAATTGAATCCTACTTGTCAAGCGTAACTTCATTAACAAAGACACGATCAAGTTTGATAGTAACCATACAATTAATATATCTTCTATACCAAGTGTATTTTGAACCAACCATGATAACTTTAATCAAATCATTATCATCAATACATCATTTAGACTCCCTTAGAGAGATCTGAGAGTGAAGAGAACCCATTTTATCACTAGAGGAAAGGATCATTTTGATGTCACCAACAAGAAACCAAGAAGAAGAAAATCATCCATTGATCCTCCCAATTTCTATCCATAAACCCCTTATAACTTGATATTTTCTCTTGGAGTATATAAAGGATCCAAAAAACTTGTACAAGATATATCTGGAAAGTACCAGAAATCATATGCTAATCAATGCTAAGGACAGAAACCTTCCCCAAATATGCATGTACAAAGACCTATAAGAAATATACTTCTCTAGAGGTTGAACTAGTACCAATAAAGTGATATCCAAGCTTATTGAGACCATCAGAACCCAAACAAAAGGAGATTTTGGGTTCATAAATACCAAAAAAAGGATTTATGAACCTCAATATACCTTCTCAAAGAATTAATGTTTGGGGAATTAACAATTCCATGATAGTTTCAATAAATAATATTCATCTTTAACATGATTTAAAATTGAATTTTCCCTTGTTCTTCTTCTTCTTCTTCTTATTTTTTACCTTATTCTTTCAGGAAGAATTATAAGAGTCACTGACCAATTTAGATAGACTCATAGTTTTCATTTTATTAACTACAACACTATTATGATTCACATTCAACGAAGTGTCCAATAAAAGAGGAGCACTGAACTCTATAGGACAAGGATGAGAACTTTGTGAGATTCGAGATATCTCAACCTCCAAATCCCCCTCTTCCACAACCATATCACACATTTTTTTCTTTGTAGGAATAACCTTGTTAGATGTGCTTGAAATAATAGAGGAATATCTTATCACCAATGTTGATTGAGGCCCAACAACATTTTATATACTTGGGTATTGAAGTCTGTCCGTACAGAGAGTAGGAGAGGCCACATCAACATGAGTTTTTTTGTCCATCTGTATAGTTAGGGAGACACCTTTAGTAGAGGCTTGATGATATAGACCATTAACATGAGTTGTCAGGGTGGGAATAACCCCATCAACCTCAGAACCTAGAGTAACACTATCCATAGGAACCACTTAACTATTCATGCAGCCTTCCTGCATTTTTAGAGAGACACCTTCAGTAGGAAGAAGCTGATTTGTATCATCCCTACCTTTTGGGCCACCATCATCAATAATTCCCTTATAATTATTAACATAATCCATCATATCAGTGATAACATCAATATTTTGGAGAGTCACAACCCCACCAGAGGAATGAGTTCCAATCCCCTCACCCAAAGCCATCACCTGCTCCAAACCAATAGTGGGAGCAACCTTATTTGTGGTAGTAGCTAGGAAATCTACTTCAACTTTATCCAATTCTATCCTATCATTTAATCTATGTTTATAATCATAAATGTGTGATTCACACATTGTATCTAATACCTATGAGTTAGAGTTTGAGAAATTTATTTCTATAAAATTCACATTCAAATTCCCTGAATGATTATCTTTGAGGAAACATTTCAACTTTAGATACCAATCTAAAATAGTTTTATAAGTTATACTAATAAGATAACTGAAAATGATAAACATGATGCATTTAATAATTTATAACAAAGATATATCTATGGGTGAGTATCATATTTTATATTTTTCATCATGGGATTTTAATTAAATTACTCCCATTAAAATGATAACCCCATATATCATTACCTTCAGTGGGATGAGATCCACATTTCACTAAGTAATAGGCCTTATTTATAATTCTGATAACCACTTATTTATTTATGTAGGAAATTGGGACAATCATATCACATATAACTCTTATATAGTTAAATGGGAAACTATTTTTCTGAATCCACCATTTGGATATAACTTTACCCCATTCCTCTGGTATCATAACTCTTAGGGTTTCCTAGCTAACTATCACCCAAAAATCACAATAGGTTTTGGTTACATAACTATTAGGATAATTTATTTACACTATTACTTACATAAGATAATCCATAAGCACCCTAATTTTAAAAATCATACTGTTTGGAGGATTAAGGTCTTATCATGTATTTTATTTAGAAGGAATATCACAATTAGTATTTTAGGGGTTTTCTTTAAAGTCTCACCTATTTAATATACATCACATTCATATTAATTCCATAAACATTTAATCCAATGGATTTTTGTATCTGGTGTTGTGGTTTTTGGCTTCGTGGTTTTTGGCGGTTGTTTGAATTTCTGAATTTTGAATGTGATGTGGAATGACTTTAGGTTACGTGGGATTTTATTGTAGCTCATGTTGGTTCCCACTTTTCCAAAAAAGTGGTTTTTTAAATAATACAAAAAAATGGATTGTGGGTTGAATATTTAAAAGGATTAAAAAAAATAAATTAACACATTATTTATTTAATTAACATGATATATTAATAGGAAAATTTCATATTTTATTTGGGCATGAAAATATTCTATTTATAATTCCTAACACTTATATTTTATAAATTTTTTATAAACCATTAACAATTATACGTAAAAATTAATTTTTCTTATTTTATGGGATATCATATTTAATGATTTATAGGGTCCATTATCAATTGTAGGCTGTGAAAAGGTATCTTATGTGGGTGATGTTACACCTTAAGTGGTAATCGGAAACGAGTTCCACTGTACCTCATTATTGGTACCACTCGTATGTCTTATTTTGGTATCTTATGTAGGTTCCTACAAACCTTATGTAGGTCCTTATGACAAGACACAATATACCATAGAACATCTATTTGATATGACATGATTCTCTTTACCATGCTTACTTGAGAGAGATATCATAGCTATTAATAAGGTAATCACTAAGATTTAGATTTTACTATACCTTATACATATGGTTTCAATGACTCTTATGCAAGGGAAAATCAGAATCAACGATATAACCTATATCATCATTAAAGTTTTATGTTTTTTTAAAATATATAATTTATTTATAGCCAATGATATCTACCATATCATAGATTATGACATCGATAAAAACCACAAGATTTCAATGTATCATACCTTATGATACACACCAGCCATATGATATGACTAAGCATCACAGAGCGATCCTATGACTGACATTCAACCACATCATATTGTACACTAAGATATGGAATAAAGATTATTATGAATCACATGTTCATAAATATTGAAAAACCTGTTTATTTGATGATGATCATGGCTCTGATACCACTGATGGGTTTTATAGGGTCATTATATGATCAATATAGTGGAAGAAACCAATTATATTATCCAATCCATCATCCCCAAATTAACATGTAGTGAAGAATAAGATAATATAAACAATGTACCTCAAGAGAAGAGATAAATTGTAAGGTATCAGATTTCTAATTCCCCCCTTGGGTTTTCTAGGTTTAGAAGTGTCAAAAAGAGGGCATGTAACCCTTTTTATTTTTAATTTATAAGTTAATTTAATAAATAATAAGTTTTTATAAACTTTTCTTCACCCTTACATGAAACCCCCTCTCTTGTGTATATGTAACCTATTTTTTATATTAAGTGCATTAGGGTAACATAAATTTATTATTTTTTGTATAAAGGTCTAATTCTTTTTTCCATATATGCGTAAATGTTAGGTTGGTTTTTTATTTCTCATATAAGGTAAATATCCACCGTTACGTAATGGTAGTTCACTTCTGTGTAAGGGTACTTGAGAGTTTTTTAAAATCAAATAAGGGTCCTTCCCAACTCACGTAAAGGTATTAAATGTTTTATTAATCTTATATAATGGTCAATTTTTTTGTATGTAACTGTAATTATAAGTATTTATATGATGTGTAAGGGTATCTTGTTAGTTCCCTATATTTGATAAAGGCCATGCTGCGTTCTATTGAGTTGTTTAAGTGTACTTATGAATTCTTTAAGCCTTCATAAGGGTACTTTTGAGTTTATAATAACCACATAAGGTTAACAAACTATGTAATGGTAAAACCATATTACCCTTACACAACTCTTGTTTCTTGAATGAGATTAGTGTTTTGAGTATAAAGCCTTCATTTTTTACTTCCCTTCTGAACAATAACATGTTTTAAATATAATTGAAGGGAATAAATGTGGAAATTAATTATTTTCAATCAGTTAAGGGATTTTATGAGATATTTTGACCCTCTTTAATTTTAAGAATCTTTAATGAGTCCACAAGAGGAATTAAAGTGGAATCTTATATTTAATTATTAACTAGATAATATTTTTCATTGAGTGTCATGGGATTCCTCCAAGAATGAATTTTTATTTCTAAAAATTATATTTATATCTATGATTCATTTTACTTTCCTTATATTTAGTTATAGTGATCCAAAACACCATAATTTTTATTTTTTGAGTCTTTTACAAATCATATGGGGCTTTACCTGCATTTTATAGAATCACACAGATTAACTCCTTCTCACCTATTGTTAGTGTTGTGTTATTGAAGATACTTATGATAGTTAAGAGATTAAATATATATTTTATGTGAATATGTGATATTATCATGATTCTACTTTCCATTTGGTGGGTTGTATGAATTGACATAATAAAGATAGAAAACATGACTAATGAAATTGAAAGAGAATGGCATATTGTTCATATGGTTACTAGTTTTCTTGATGTTACTAATGTTGTTTTATTATATATGATTGATATTAGATTATTCCTTATAGAGATATATTTATTTTACAATACCATTTAAATGGTTAAATAATTAAATCCATTAAATTAAAAGTACTTTGTTGATATGTATGTTTTATTCTTGAGTTGATGTGTGTGGGTTGGTGGACTTGGTTGTTTGTGGATTGATGGCCTTGGTAGTGATGTGATGATTCAACATGGTGGTTTCTTGATATAAGTTTAGTAAAAATAGAATAATATCGACATATATAAATGTGTTTATGGAAAAATAATTCATTGGTGTGAATTTAAACTAATAACTAAATGAATGAATCTTGGTAGTTGATTTGAAAAATAAAATAATGAGAAATGGAATTCAGGTTGTGGACCTTTGTGTGATACTTGTGGTTAGTTGTTATACATCAGAGGAATTTCTTAGCGGTGTAATATTAGTAGTGACCTAATGGTGGTTTTTTGTGTTACTTTAGTGAATATACAGATGCGGTCTTGTGTGTGACTACTATATACTTTTATTCTTTTATAACTTTTCTACGCACACCACTTGAGTTGGGAAAACTAACGAACACACAAAGACCACATGAGTTATTTTCCTAACATCATGGATAGGGATAATATTGATGGTTGACTACCCCCTCTCCCACATCTCCCTTTATCAATATATTCTGGTGATACCAGAGGTGGATGATGAGATATGTGGTGGGGGTTATGTGTGGTAGGAGGAGGACACAATGTTGATGTCCTATGCATTCATGATACCCTACTACCCTGGTTACCTAATACAAGACACGTGGTTAGTTTTTTTGGTAACATAAGACAATATCTATAGTTAGTGTTTTTATTGGTGGATATGGAAGTGATGGGAGAAAAGGATGTATTCTCATTGAGAGAGAGAGAGGAAAATTAGTAGAGAATTGGTTTTGAGGAACCTTTATCTAAATTCTTATAATAATACTTGACTAATCCTAGATGTGTTATTTGGTGAAAGAACCTTGGTGATGCCAGGTGGGGTTACTAGTTGGCCTATGTAGGTTCTTGTTAGTTCTATTATTTGTTCATCAGGTAATTATTATGATGTTTTCACTTTTGGATGAGAGACATTGGGAATGATCATACTGGGTATACATTTTATACTCACCCTACATATACATAAAATATTTTTCAGGTTTATAGGAGGTATTTGGTGATCAATATGGTTAGTAATAGCTCATACATTGGTTTTTTTATATTCACTTCCATATGATTTACTTTTGGTATTATTTTATATTTTTATATGTTTGTACTCATTTTATATTCATGCATGTGGAATATTTCTTATATGTGATTTTGGTTTAATTATTTTTATACTATAATGGATTGGTTGGTGGTTTTATGTTATGATCCAGGTATATTTAGGGTAATTTCTCCCATTTAAGTGTTTTTTACCCTTGACAGTAGTTACCAACACAAGGCCTACTAGAGGTGGGATTCTAGGGTCACTCCTTATAAGGCCCCAGCCTTAAACCTTACTTAATATTGAATTAAATGAGTAATTCACATTGAGGATCTTTTCAGGTTTACTGTTTTAGAGAATTAGGACATAACTATTACATCTCAAAAGATTACAAAGTAGTCGCTTCTACTAATATTTCCATAAAATAAAAACTCTTAAAAAGAAACATGTCTAGTTCCATGTTTTAGGTAGCATGACTTTCCCTTGAACCCATCCTTGACCCTATTCCACGCTAAGTCCTGTGAAAAACATTTCAAAAACTTGGGATGAGCATAAAAGGCTCAGTAAGGGATACACAAAGAATGAAAACTGTTAGTTTTTCAAAACAACAAGTAAACCATGTATACTTTATCAAAGTAATACTTTTTACCTTTTCGAAGTAGTAAAAACTCTTCGCTGAATAAAAGTTCATTACTTACCCTTCTGTAACCAAAAGATTACCACAAAACCCATATAAAGATCACATAACATATAAACGTAACTTGGGACATAAACATACTTAAGTGGAATAACTATAAGGTCGACTTCCACACATATCACTTAATAGAATAGCCATTCGGCCAACTTCCATACATACTTAATGGAATAGCCATATGTCCGACTTCCATACCCAATGCATTGGAGGTTATAACATAACCACCCGTCCTGGTATTCACAAAACCACCCGTCATATGGTTTATCATGTAACCACCCGTCAAATGTCCAAGTACCAATATAAAATCATAAAACATAAAACCAATATAAAGGAATGATAACATTTCCACATTTAAATCACAATATATCATTTAAATATATTGACATAATATAATCCTTTATCAAAAACATTTTCAATACCAAAATACATAAAAGAGTATAAGGTATTTTACTTAAAAAACATTACGGCTTGTTGAGGAAGCCAAAGACCAAATAATACTCGCGGCGGCGGAGAAGTCGTTGTCGCTGCATACATACGGCAAAAACATTCCCCTTTGTCGTTTAGTAAAACGATTCATATAAAAAGATTCCTTTTGAATAAGTCAAAGGGTTTTATACACTGTATAAAATAAATTTGTGTATAAAATGAAATATGCCTCAATGAAAAGAGATTGAGACGAAGTCCCTTACAAAGATGGTATCCTTGGTTTAAGGATAAACCAATTGAATAATTATGTGTGACAAACGAATACACCAAATATAAGTGTATATTAAGTGTAAAACAATCAGAGGTTATTCACACATATTCATAGAATGACATATTCAAGGAGTACAAATTTATCCCAAAGAATCAAATTTGGGTTAAAAAGTTCCCTTGCAAAAATTTGACAGCCTAACGACGTCACTTCAAAATTCAGAAAAAGAGTTCATGAGAGATAAAAAAAAAGTATCTCATAACTTAAAATTTACATCAATAAGGATATATGAGAACATATCCCAACATAACAATATGTGAATTAAAAGACACAATAAAATAAGTCTTTTAAAAAGAAAAGGGTGAAAGGTTCCCTTACCGACTTGGGTATCTTTCGAAACATACACCCAATGAAAGAAGGTCAATATATCATTTATGTAAATACTCATAAACAAAATTCTATTACACAAAGAGTAGAATAATGGTAAGTACATACACCACTCAAAGGAAATTGTGGGAAATGTAGCATAAATCTCACGGGAATAAAAGTGAGATGAAAAATCCCTTACGAAAACTCGGCAGCCTAACAGCGCCACTTAAAACTTCCAAAATGGATTGATGAGATAAAATAGGGTCTCTAATCATATGAACAATAAAAATTACAGTAAGATTAATATAAAATAACATCCCAATAACAAGAAAGATGAGCTTTAAAAGTAATGACATAAAGAGCGTACTTAAAAAGAAAGAGAGGAGTAGGATCGCTTACATCGGGTCCGACTTGACTCGATCGTTCTTTAATCTCCCGAATAATAAACTTGAGTTAATTTCTACTTCCTTAAGAACCTTTTTAAAGTTTATTGTTCCTTTTATATCACTTATTACCATGTCATAAACATTATGTAATCATTTAAGTTAATAATGTTTGTTTTGTCGATATTTGGTTCTTATGTCAAAAGTGGACTTCTTACAATTACATGTTGTTCGTGTGGTCAATGGTTCATTATATCCAGAATGATATTCATGATTTGGATACCATATATATCATATATATCCAGAATATACATGTATTTATAATATTACATAATCATTTAGAGGTAAGAAATGAAATGCACCGTTCATGGAGACGGTAAGCCGTACGTACGCATGAACGCTACTTTCATTTCTTTGTCATATTAATGGAATTAAAACTAAATGAGAGGTATGTATATTTTAATTAAATAATTATATTTATCATTTATATGTATCATACATTATATATATTCATTATAAATATGTACTTATAATAGTACATTACATTTGGGGATAAGAAATGAAATGCGCCGTTCATGGAGACGGTAAGCCGTACGTACGCATGAATGCTACTCTCATTTCTATCTCAAACATTAATGGAAATAAATAATAATTATATATAGGTATATTATAATTATGGTATAAAATCATATATAATAACTTTAAATCCATCCTTTATACGTCCCACATATGGAATTAATGAATCACATCACTTTGAGGGGGCGGTAGTCCGCACTTCCTTAAATGAAGATATCGCGTTTACCCATAATGGAAATCATAAAGGTATGCCATAAATTAAAAATAAATAAGATTAAGTAAAATATAAATATATTATATATCATATATCAATATAGTGACATCTTAATGGCCACCTTTGAAGGTGTTATATGAGTGTTGAACAATCATCGTTTTGTGAGGCAGAAAATCGCCATCCACAGAAACAGTATGTTCTTTAACCATTAGATGTAGGTGTGTGTAAGTGTATCTCGAATACTTCTTATAACAACATCCTAATATATTAAATATACTAGATTTGTTACAAAATAAATGAATTAAAAGAGTTTAGGGGGTTGGAGAAGCACAATAAAACAAAAGGACACAAGTGAAAACATTACCTTTAAATCGGGTAACATCCTTTGGTTTGAGCTCAAAGGCTTACTTGGAAAGCATTCTGCCCAAAGTGAGGCTTCAAGGAGTAAGAGAGGGAAGTGGAGAGACAAAATGGGCATTGGTTGGCCGAGCCAAAGGCTTTGGGAGTGTGGGTAAGGAGGTAGAGGTGGGGGCCTTTTATAAGAGGAGAGGAGGGGCACTATTGTAAAGTTACAAAATGTTACATTATTTTCAAAAGAGTTTTGGATTTTAAAGGTCCCACATTTATGTATTTAGAGTATAAGGTGATAAGGGTTCTAAATCCACTCATCCAAGAGGTTTTTGACATGTGTAGGTCTTAGATATTACATATCTTTCCATTTTATTTAAATCGTTAAATAATGAGGTCATCGCTGCATCATCATGATGTCATAAATAATTTAATTTATTTAATGTGTAAAAATTATAAAAAAACTACTATGATGTAGGAAATCGTTTTAGATTTCCAATTACTATTTATAGTCAAAAATATGACTTGTATAACCCCATGTAAAAATTGTTTTAGTAAAACCTCTCATGTTTCTGTCATTTTTACTTTAACATTAAATAAAAAGATATTTATGTCATTTTCCAACCAAAGTGGCTCCATGGGGTCCCTAAGTTGACCCATGGATTGTCTTGGTCGTCCATGACACATCCAATGAGAGTAGGACATGTGTCTAGGTCATTTCATTTTATTAAAACATTATTCTTACCATAAACTACACTAATTACCTCTAATCGCGATTAAAAGCTTAATAAGTTACTATTCACCAAAAAATTATTTTTATCCCATTGAACCACATTTTACTTCTTAATGACAACCATGTATGTCGGATTTTTGAAATTCAAAACACAAAGATGACAAAATTTCATTTAAATGGAAAAATCAGTTTTTATAAGTACCACTTAGTGGTTTCACTATTCATCTAAAATTGGAGTTTTTCAGAAAATTACCAAAAAATCACCCTAAGCTATATTTGATATTCCGAATTGAAAAATGATTTCTATTTTAAAAAATTCAAAACATATAAGTCACATTAATTAATTTAATAATTAATTCCCGCTGTCAGAGCAAATAGCGTGTTTTTATGCAACAACAAGTATCAAAAGATTGACACTAGTTTAAGTCTGATTTCAAAGTGAAATTAATTACAACGACCACTATTGGATTTAATGGTAAAAATATATTCTAATTTCACTTAAAAACCATTTCAAAATATAATCTAATCATATAAATAAATTAGATTAAAAAGAGGTTTTGAATTAAAATACAACATTTTACACTATTCATTAAAAAATGAACTTTATCGGAAAGATACCAAATATTTACACAAAGTAAATTTTGATGTCCCAATTCTTAAGAAGAGTTTTATTTGGTCCAATAGAATTCATAAGAGTGAACAAAACTATATTTAATGGCAGTTCTCCATCAAAAGGCGATAAGTGAACCTTTAGTGAAAACTAGGGCATATATGCCTAAAATTGAATTCTTTCCGTGTTTTAAGCCTTTATATTTTATTGGATAAATGTAAAAACATTTAAAAACATATATAATAATATTTTAGTTATTTCTATCCATTCCCTCCAATACAACGAATACATGTTAACTACCATTTAAAATAATATTATTTTATTATTAGAGTGCAACGTAAGTTTCCAAAGAAACTCGTTGTTGCGTGTTGGGTACGCCATCAAGCATAGAATCCCCTTGAATGTCATATTAATATTTTATTCACAAATATGGATAAATATGAAATTGTCATATTCTTTATTTACCTGGGGTGTTACACTCCTCTTCACCACCAGCCCGATATTGGTACTAGTGGAGCAGGGGGGTTATGAAAAATTGGTATTAGAGGTTTTGGTTAAGAGATATAGTGGATTTTAGAGTTAGGAACCAGTGAGGACTACTTAGGTTCTTAAGGAAACAATGTTAGCCAAACATATTATATTATAAAAATAAGAGAGGTTGCATATTAAACATAATTTTATCCCCCCTTTGTTTCTATACAAGGGCCTTAATGTCTTTGAATGGTTCTTGTAGGGTAGAGACATAGGAGATGTTCACGAACCATGATTTCTTCTTTTCTATTTAGAATGGTGTGGTTTTAAGAATAAATAAATGAATTAACTAACTTAATTTGAATATGTAAATTATGACTGGACTTAGGTGTTTCCCTTTTAACTATCCAGATACTGGTTGGTTTCCTCTTGCATGTGGTCCGATTTAGGGAGGATCAGTAGGATGACCCTGTTGATCATCAGAGGGTTGAACCAGATTAGGAGGATGAGAAGTGGAAACAATCATTGCCTGCCTTTTAATATTAGATATTGGAAAAGTATGATGGAAACATCTATGATATAGATATAGAACATTAGCTGAAGGAGTTGGATATTTATTTTAGTTTGTTTTTAGATAAATCAAAGTTTTGGGTTACCTTCACAGTTATCTAGTTGAGGAGAGAATCATATCAATGGTTGATGCAATACCTTAGTGTGTAGAAGGAGAAAAATGTGTTATGGTCCAACTTCAAGTAGGATTTCAGGGATGAGTTCTTATCGATGATAGTGAAGGAGATGAAGATTCATGGGTTATTTCCCTTAAATAGGATAGATTTCATATTTGGTATATAGGGATTAAGTTTAAGGACCTTATGTGATTTTTCTTATATTTCATTTCAGGTGAGGAGTCCCAAGTAGAGTGTTTAAAGGTGGTGCTACACCACTCTATTTATTTATAGCTTCCCCATTTATGTTACCTATGTATTTAGAGTTGTAGAAGAATGTGGCGGTAATGGAGAAGGTGTATGAGCTGGTTGGATAACCCCTATATGAGAGTCAGTAGGGACCTCTACGGAGCTCAGAATTAGATGGAGGATGGACGATGATGGAACAATTGTAGTTTTGATTAGTAAGGAAACAACCTCAGTAGCCATCATCACGTTTCTTGAGGGATGATAATTCTCATTATTCTACTGAGATATTTCATGTTTTGTGATTTGCCTATATATATCTTGGTCACTATCAACAATAGTGTCCTTCTTCCATAGAGGGTGAGTATGGATTTGGTACTTAGACCCCCTTTAGTTGTACAAAATGTTTTCCCCTAAGACATTGTTAGTATCAAGGCATTATAGATTATGTTTAGTAGCTTGTTTAGTAGGATTATGATCCATTAAGATGATGTGAAGTTAGTATAGGGTATCCTGAGGATGTCCCTCTCCATCAGGGTTCTATACCAAAGCATGGAAATGGAGTCTTTCCATAATAAGAAATAATAGATGACTAAGGACAGATGCATGTGATAGAGCCACTAGTTCCAGAGGGCATAGATATTGGTTGAGATATTATCAATTTATCATAAAACCTAGTTTATACTATTTTTATTCTATATAATCACACTCCTTTATTGAACCCATCTTAGTCCGAGCATTGGGACTATACATGGAGATGATTTCTACACCCTACGTGTTATCCATGCTATTTGGAGGCCTAACTAGTTTGTTTGATGTTTTTTTGAAATTCAGACTAATGATGGGGAAACATAATTCATTGGGAGTTTTATTTTTTTATAGATATAACCATATTATTTCATTATTGATACATATTGGTTATATTCCATTTTCATGGTGGTTCACTATTTTTTGAGGAGAGTAGAGTTTTTTGATGTAGAAGGACGACATGTGGTGTTCAATAAAGAGAAAGGTTCTAGATAGTAATAAGGTGAGAAAATACCCTTATTTCCTTTATGACTGAGTTGTCGATAGACCCAATTAGAGTTTATGTGGTGGGGACCCCTAGAGTTGTTACAGAGTTTCTGGATGTTTTCTTTAAGGAGTTTGTGACACTACCCCCTCGATGTGATGTCGAGTTTGGTATAGAGTTTCTTCTTGGTGATATATTAATATTGATAGATCCTTACCAGATTTTACCCTTAGAGTTGTGTGAATTAATGACCAAAGTTTATGATATGATGATTAAAGGCTTTATCGGGACTTGTGTGTAACTATGGGGAGATCTAGTTTTTTTCCAAAATGGAATACAACAATCTAATGTTGTCTATACACTACTAGTAGATGAATAAGGTGATGATAAATATTTTTTTACCCACTTCTATGAATTTACAATCTCTTTGACTTGTTGTGGGTAGATATGTGGTTTGTAAGATCGATCCATGTTATGGATATTATCAAATGATGGAGAAGGAGGTAGATATTCCAAATACTACGTTCCAATACTGGTATGGTAACTTGAAGTTAATTTTCATGTCATTCAGTGTCATGAATAGAAAAATTGTGTTCATTACGCTCACAAACTCCATGTTTCATGGGTTACTAGACTAGTTCATATTCATGTTTATTGATGACATTATCATATACTTTAGATCAAAGGAGGAGCATGCCAAGCACCTGAGGTTCTTCTTGTAGACTATTCGACACCACTAGTTGTGTGAGAAACAATATAAGTGCATGTTTTTTATGTGATAGGTTTATTTACATAGGTTCATGGTATTTTAATAGGGAGTGGAGTTGGATCTGGAAAACATTGAGGTAGTTGTTTCTTGGGTATCACCCAATAGTATGGATGAGGTTGGTAGATTTCTTAGTCTCATAGGTTATTATTGGAGGCTTTTTTCTGAATTATGTTAGGTTATAGTCCCATTGACCAAATTGACCAATAAGGATCAGAAATTAATTTGGACTAATCTATGGAAGGTAACCTTTTACTACATGATGGGGAAGTTGGTCAGTGCCTTAGTTTTTTAGTTTCACAGGGAGGGAATGATTTTTGTGGTGTTTGGTAATGATTCCCACTTACGTTTAAGATGCATCTTCATGTATTAGTGGGAATTGATCTCTTATATTCCTAGGTAGTTATATCTCCATGAACATAAATATTCCACCGATGATATATATATGGAATTAGTGGTTTTTCCATGAAACTGTGGTAACATTACCTAATTAGTGAACACTTTGTGGTCTTCATAGATAAAAAATAGATGTATGTTTTCTCCTAGAATGAACTGAATCTATGAAAATGGTGTTGGATGTAGTTTATCTAGGACTATAATTTCAAGATATCCTATACCCTATGAAATTAAAATTCCATGGTTAACACGCTGATCAATAATTCACATGAATCCATTCAAGAATCCAAGGATTCTTCGAAGGTGATGGAGGATTTGGAAAATTTTCATTTCAAATTAGAGGAGGTTGGTGGATGAGGAAAATAATTCCATATAAGGATATATCCCACTTTGTTTTAGTAGGTGGAGGAGTCTCATTGGTGGGACTCATAGGTGGAGGTGATATATGAGCAAATCGTTCATGGTGATGCACTTGAAGGATGGTTAGAGGACGACTAACATTGGGTTGTGTTCTAGGGAAGGATGTTCAATCCTTTGGTGATGCATGATATATTTATCTATGAGTTTTATAGATCACCCCTATAAGTATACCCTAACTTATCTAAAATTTATCAAGCATGTAAAGACGGTTTTGGTGGATATGGATGAAGCAGTCATTGGTTGAGTTCGTTGCACGATGTTTAGTCATCTAGTAGGTAAAGGTAGAACATCATGTCCCTAGTGGTTTGTTGTACCCTTTGAATGTACCCAAGTAAAAGTGGGATGAAATATATTTTGATTTCATCACTTGTTTACCCCATCTTTAGGGGGGATATGATTATATCTAGGTGATCCGATATTGACTGATGAAGTTGTCTCACATTCTAGTGATCTGGAAGTCAAGTGTTGTGGATGTTCTGAAAAAACAGTATGCGGATGATATAGTGGGTCATTATAGAGCCACGATAACCATAATTTCTTAGTAGGACACTTGGTTTACTTTAAGAGTCTAGAGAATATTGTATCATGTCTTTGGCACTCTGTTATACCTCATAAAAACTTTCTAACCTTAGATGGATGAGAAGATGAAGCAGACCATCCAAACATTGGTGGATATATTGTGGGTGTGAGTCTTGGATTTTAGTGGATCATGGATATGACTCCTACCTTTGGTTGTGTTTTAATATAATAATAACATCCAATCATCCATCGGTATGGACCCCTTTGAGGAATTGTATGGGAGACTCTGTCAATATCTATTGAGCTAGATCAAAATTAGGGAGGTAGTATCCCTTGGTTACGAAATGGTGTAGAGTGTGAAAGAGAAGATCCAGGCGATTCATGAGTGGATAAGTGTGGTGAAGGACAAGAAAAAGGCTTATGCAGATTGATAGAGGAGGAATTTTGAGTTTGATGCTAGAGACCATGTTTTATTGAAGGTTTCCCCTTAGTGCATTCATCAGAGTTTTGGACAAGAAAACTATATCTCACCCCAATTTTTGAGACCCTTCAAGGTTTTGGAGTATGTTAGAATGATGTATTATCCATTGAAACTGACTCCATAACTAGACATCATTCATGATGTATTCCATGTGTCCCAGCTCCAACAGTATCTTTATGATAATTCCCATGTCATAAAATGGGGGGAGTTTGATAATGAGGACTATGTGACAATCATGGAATGAATGATTGAGATTCAGTATCATTAATATAAGTTGTTGTAATGGAGTTTCATTACCTTTTTTGGAGTCATATATAGGTATGGTGGCCTAAATGAGAGTACTTTGGAATGATAGTCATAGATGCACACCCAGTACCTGATGTTTTTTTCACTAATGTTTTGAATGTTTTGATGTTAGAATTCTATGATGGTTGTTTTACTTCTTACTATTATGTTTTGGAATCCTGTTTCATTTTTAGATATGGTTTCATCCTTGATTGAGTGGTATCTCCTGGGAGAGTGTTTGGTGGTTTCTAGTGGTTGTTGTTTCCTTTCCCTTTTTTGGTAGGTTTTGAATCTTGAGGAAATGATTTTTTGATAGGTATCCGATTTATGTTCCTAGATTTATAAATCCCTCACTTTGTGTTTTTTAGGATTATATGTGTTAAAAGGATGCTTGAAACGTTTTCCCTTTTTAATTTATAAGTTAATTAAATGAAAAATTAGTTTTTGAAAAAATTTCTGAACCCTTACATGAAACCCACCAATTGCATATAGGTAACCTCATTTTTAAATTAATTACTTAAGGGTAACATATATCTCTTATGTTTTTTCAGTAAAGGTAGAGCTATTTTTTCTATAGATGCATAATGTTTAGGTTGGTTTTCCCTAGATCATGTAAGGTTAATCTCCAACATCATGTAAGGGTAATTCACTGCTATATAAGTCCCATTGATAGTTTCTCAAACTTATATAAGGGTCCTTCCATACCCATGTAAAGGAATTAAAAGTTTTTTTAATCTTTGATAAAGGTTATTGTATTTCTACATATGGGTAAATCCAAGTAGTCATATACTGCATAAAGGTAGATTTTTTTTTCACCATCTTGTGTAATGGTTGGGCTGAGTTATATTGAGTTTTGTAATGGAACCTACAAATTCCGTAAGCCTACATAAGGGTTCATCCAAGTTTCTAATTACCATATAATGGGAACAAACTATATAAGTTTAAAACCATTTTACCCTTATACAATTCAATATTCTTTTGTAATGGTAGAATTTTGAGTACAGAAACTTTTTTCCTTCCCTTTATTCCTATTACAAATTTACAACATATTAAAGGTAATTAATGTGTAAATCAATGGGTTTTTAATTAGTTAAAGTTATTTTCATGAGATCTTATAACCTTATATAATTTTAGGAGTCCTGAATGAGTTAATGGGATGAGTTAACATGGAAACTAAAATCTAATTGTGAATTAAATGATAGTTTTTAGTGACTTTCATGGTATTCACCCAAGAATTCATTGTTATTTCTAAACATATTTTTTTCTGATTCATTATTCTTATGTTATCTTGAGTCCTAGTGATCTAAAACCCCACCGTTTTAGTTTTTGAGTGTAAATCATATGAGGATTCACTAATTTTTTCCATACCTACACACACCAATTCTCTCTCTTATGTTCTTGGTGATATGTTCTTGAATCTCCTAGAAAAAGGTAGGAGTTTGAATTATCTCTTTTTTATATGTATATGTGAGATTATTATTCATTTTATTTCCATTGTGTATATGATATTAATTATAATAATAAACTTAATAAATCAGAGTGATTAAATTGAAAGGGAATTTTGTGATACACATTTGGTTACTAGTTTATTTGATGTTGCTGATATTATTTTATGTTGTATGATTATTATTAGATTATATATTACAATTATGGATTTATTTGAGAATTCCCTTTGAATGGTTAAATAATTAAAAATGGTAAATTTAAATGACTAAGTTGATATGCATGTTTATGTTGGAATTTATGTGCATGGCTTGGTGGTCTTGGGTTTTTATAGCTCAGCAGACCCGGTTGTGATGCGACTGTTCAACATGGTGGTTACTTGATAGTGTTTCAGTAGTAATGGAATAATATTTAAATATATAAACATGGTTATGTCTAAAGAATAAATTGGTGTGAATTTAACTAATAACTACATTAATTAATATTTTTTAATGATTTTTTAAATAAAATAATAGGAAATAGAACCCGAGTTGTGGCCCTTTGTATGATGCTCATGGTTTGTTATTCTACATAAGAGGAATCTCTTGCTGGAGTTATATTAGCAGTGATCAAATGGTTGTTGTGGTTTTTTTGATTATGTAAACCCATAAATATGGGTTTTTGTGATATTACTATATAGTTGTATTCTTTTAGAGTAATCTCTTGCTGGAGTGATATCAATAGTGATCGAAGGGATGAGAGCAAGAATGTATTCTCACTGATAGAGAGTGTACAATCAACGAGGAAGTGTTTTCTTGGTGAAATTATCTACATTCTTATTATTTTAATTCACTAATCTTTGATGTGTCATTTGGTGAGGAAACCTTGGTGGGAGGACTATTTAAACTGTGTAGGTGTTGGTTAGTTCTGTTGTTTTACCACCATGGAATTAATATAATATTTTCACTTTTTTTATGAGATATATGAGGTATGATCCTAGTCTGCATACATGTTATTCTCACCATATATATATATATAATATTTTTTAAGTTTCCAGGATGGATTTTGTGACTGAGATGTCTAGTACTAACTCATATTTTGGGTTGTTGTAGTCATTTCCTCCTGATTTACTTTTGGTATTTTTTATCTTTGGATATTTTTGTATCCATTTTATATTCATATATGTGGGATATTTATTTTATATAATTTTTCTTTATTTATTTTACTATATGGTGGATTGATTTGAGGTCTTATGTTTTTATCCATGGATATTGAAGGTCATTCCTCCCATTTGAGTGTTTTATAACCTCAGTGCTAATCAACAACTTATATCCTATTAGAGGTAAGAATCAGGGGGTCACTCCTTCACTTAACTATCATTAGTTGGGGGGTCATGAAAAATCCATCTCTTTCTATCATGATAGATTTTTCTTGATGGAGATTATCAAGATAAATTATATTGAATCTCGTCTCCAAAAGTATGACACAAACCAATAGGATCTTCATACATTATGATAGGATCCCCAAAGTATAAATGTATACTAATACCTTCACCTAGATGATAAATATAGAATTAAGGTAGAAGAGTTCTTTGGATTAGGAAAGTATGAATCACACTCCTACCAATAGTAGGATTAAATCCTTTACATAGGACCCCTTTATGCATGAAGGGAGTGGAGGGTCAGAATATAACTCTTAACATTCAACATGTGTTAACCATAATGAAATACCATCAAAGATACAATCATTTGAAAATTTTAAATGTATATCATTCCATAAATGAACCATACCAATGATCTAAATCTGAAGGTAAAACATTATAGAAGATATAGTAGTATCCGATGAAACTGAACACACATCACTAGCCTATCATAGACTATAATAGATGAAACAATGATATGCACCACATACATATTGTAGGATATAACTCAAGGTATATCATAAAATATGATATATTAATTTTATATAATTTAAAATAGGATAGGGGTTTACATTTGATATGGAATTTTCTAATACTTTTTCTAAAATATGGTTAATTTTGGAAGGGGAATAATATGCGAATCTAGACTTTAATGTTGAGTAAACTTTGATTCTCACCCCCTATATATTTATAATAAGGATTTGATAATCATGATTTTACATATATAACTAATGTTGACCCTCGTGTCTTATAGGGACATGCACATTTAATTCTAGCTGTAAGTTAAGAAATATGTCATCAAGTACTTATTATGGTGAAGATTATGTGGGATTTATAATTTCACTACCCATGACCTTTGGGATTAATGATTTTATATAATAAGTTAAGGATTAGGTTGTCCAAAACCACCATATAATCAAGAGAATTGCAACCCCTAGACAATATAGTTTCTTTTTAGAAATTTTTATACTCGAATGGGTATCTCGTCACTAGTAGGATGTGTTTATATAGGTAAAGAAGAATCAATATCTTAATTTGAAAAGGTTTTAGAATTTTTTGTTAATCAAATTAGTGAATAAGGTTTTGAAAACATAAACAATAATAATTGAATAAGGAATCAAGTGAATATTATTATTGTGTTGTATTTTGTTATTAACCTATAAATCATGTTCAAAATAATGTATTTCATGATGTTTCATTTTGTATTAAGTTTGTTATATGGTTTTTAAATAATTTGAATAAAAAAGAAAGAGTTTTTGAGGTTTAATAGTGGTTATTAAATATTTTTGAAGTGTTCATGACATCACTATATCATGGTCATACATGAAATGAACATGGATATGTTCTAGGAAGAGAAAACAACATTGATTCTTAGAAAATGAGTGTTTTTTAAGTTATGGTCTTAGGAAGAAGATTCAACTACACTATAGTGTAATAAATAAAATGATAAAAAAATGAAACATTATGATAAAATATTAAATGAGTGTTTCAGAAGGTGTGTCAGTTGAAAACTTTTACTATGGGATATAAGAAGGTTCATACACACCATGGACAAAGAAATGGTAGATATGTTTTGAGTTTATAATTTTAGAAAATTACTCATACCTGGAATGATATGTAAGAGTTTATTTATGATGAATAAGGTTATTTCTTTTTAAATAATAAGGGCAATTTACTAGGAATAAAATGATGAAGAATATGTTGTGGTTAAGAAATAGTGGCCATTTTAATAAGTCTACAAAACATTTAAGAGGATTTTTCCTAGAGATGTAAAATGGATTAGAAGTTTTCAAAGGTTATAAATGATTATTTCTATGATGGGTTGTGAGAAATATATTCCTATCTAAAATGGAAATGGGAGAACAATCTATGGAACAAGGTGGTCTGTAATTGGTTCGAGAATAAATTCAAAGTATTTGGATTGAAATAGTATTTGACATTATATAGTAAAATAAATGGTTAGTTAAAAATCATAAAAATAATGTACAACATGATATGGTAAAGAAATATCAATCCATGGTTATAAGATAGTTATAGATTTTGAGTGGATATGATGAAGTGGATTAGTTGATGACTCAAAGGCCATTCATACTCAATCTTTAAATTCTTTAACAATAAAAATGGTGATCAAGAGGTATTGAATAATCCAAGGGATCAAAATTAAGTGGGGATAGTTTAAAAGATAGTAAATAAAGTTGTTAATTTAAATTTGACTTTGAAATTCAAAATTCAAACTGAGAGAATATTCTCAAAACGAAGTGTATATAGTTGAAAAAAAGATTAAGTGAGTTTTTATCTTGAATTTAAATTTTAAATTCACAATTTAATTATTATAAAATTCTATTATTATGTAAGACTAAATTTAATAGGGATATTTCATGCATGTAGAATGTATTAAAGGGAATAATTAAGAAGATTATTTCGTAAATAAAATAATAGAAGACTGTGATATGAAGTGAACATAAAAATAATGTTGATATAAATAATGAGTGAATAATTGTGTGGATTATTTTGGAGAGAGTATGCATGTAGAATATTGTGCATAAAATAAGTAGAAGATAAAGAGTTTACATTTGGTTTATGTGTGATCATCACACCTATATCACATGTTGAGGAAGAATGAAGAATTCATAAATTTTAAATATAGTAAAGAAGTGTGGGAGAAATATACCATTGTTGAAACAAAAAAAATTAGAGAATAAAGGATAATCACCACCACATCAAAATACAAGAGAACAATAAAAATATTCATAAAAGTTACTGAGAGAAAAAAATGATTATTATCTTATAACATGAGTTCAAGGATATGGACTTATAATTTTTATACACAATGTAAATTCTAGTGGATCATATTGTGATTCTAGATCATTCCAAGTATCATATACTCATTTTGAGTAGTGAACATTTTATATCGAGTTCCCTTGTTTTTTTTCCTCAGTGCATGTGATGTAAAAAAGTGATATTTATCACTCTAACAAGTGATAGAGATTGATTTGATAAGAAACCATAAAAGGGGAAAACAAACTATTTTTCATGGATTAAACCCCTCCTAATGAACTTACCATTCCTAGGTCTATAAAAATTAGTATTAGAGAAGTGTAGGATTCCTATAAAGATTAAGAAGTTTGATTTTTATCCTATGAAGGTTTTTGAACTCAATTGGTGTTTGAGTTTTTCTCCCTTTTCATAATTGATAAAGTGTGACTTTTGGTTGAATATTTAGTCTCTGAATTTCAATATGAACTTTGATAACATTAATTTAGTGAAAACTAATGGGATTCCCACATTAAATAGGAAGAAGTATTACATACGTAAAGATGATATGATGTCATATATTTTTTATATTAGTCAAAATGTATTGGAGTATATCACTAATAGTTTCCTTCCCCATGATAATGTTATTATGATGAAAAAATTTATAATAAGAATATGGATAATTCTGGTCTTACTTAGGATTCCATTTTTTCATCTATTTTAGAGAATGAGTTTATTGAGGTTAAATTTATCATGAAAAAAGGTATTTGGTATAAATTAGAAAAAATTTATGAGGAAAATGATAAAGTAAAGAAATCTAAGATACAATTTTGAATATTACAATATGAATAAATCAAGATAAATGATAATGAATCAGTGGATGAATTATACACAAGAATAAATGAAATTATGAGAACTATCACATGTTTTTTTAGTATTTATAAGATTCTATTATTTTTCAGAAGATATTATGTATCTTTATAAAAAAATTTGATGCAGATATTTTGGAACTCAAATATTTTTATCTAGATACACTTCAATTTGATGATACACATATCATTATTATTTCTTATGAAATTTATAATGGAAGTTACTTCACGAAGAAGAGAAATATAGATAAAGAATTTTCATTAAAATATTTAAAGAATGGTAAAAATATAAAAGGGAGTGATAAATATGAGGATGAATCAATTGATTAATAATTAGTTTAAATTAAATTTGAAAATATAAACTTATTAATTTCAAAAATTGTAATAAGATGCGTAGAAATTTTTGAGGGAATCTTTGAATTAAATGTTTTAAATATGAATCTTATTGGATTTTGTTTTACCAACTATCCATGGTTGAAATAATATTAAGACGAAGAGTATTAAAATGAGGATGAGAAGACAACAAGTTCCTTAAATAAGAAATTATAAAAAATTTATTTGAAGGGAAATGTAATAATTTGTCTAAATTCAATAAGAAAAACTTATTATCTAAGTTTTAAAATATTTATAGTAGCGAGGATGATGAAAAAGTTAAGAATTATAGTGACGTTTGGGAAATGATATTTATTATAATGGTGAATTAAGAATAAATCACAAGTGATGATATAAATAGTTAAGAAAGTAAAGAGGAATATCAAATATATTAAATGATAAATAGGGAAATAAAAGTGTGTCTATTGAGTTTTTATTAACATAAAAAAGAAAAAAAGGATTGAAGATGTGTTTTCAATTATCTATAAAAAATTATAGTGTCACAAACCCTCTCTAGTAGTAGCTCTCCTAGCTTGATTGTGAAGAGAAGAAGTGACCCCGGAGTCTTGTTCCTAGAAGGCATGAGTTACCGACAAGTACCATGGGTATAAAATATACATATGGTAGGAATTACCATCAATATATTGAAAAGAATAAATATATATAACAAAAAAATACCAAAATAATCTATAATATAATATAAAAGAAACAAAACCATCCCAAAATGTTTGACTAACAATAAAATATAAGTTTAAAAAATAAAATCCAAAAAAAGAAAACCAACAGTTGTAACTCTTTAGTACCTGTGAACTCCATGCTAGTAATGTGAAGATTAGTCGCAAAATTCATCCTAGAATCCTCAGAAATATCATACATATTTAGAATGTGCATAACATGTATACTCAACAGGATTATACCCATGGTATATCATGAAAATATGAAAAGAGTATACTAATTCCCTAGAAAAAAAATAATAGAACCAACAACACCAAATAAGGTTAACTATCCATACCAACCTCACTAAGGATATCTCATAAAAAATGCATCTAAGGTAGTAAAATAATATTCGGATAACATAAATAAAGACACCCCACATCCACTTACCCATTGAGATATCGCTCTCAAACCCCAATGTTAAACATTTTGTGCACCCATCCATCCCATTTCATCTCATCACCAAGTATCATGTCATCACTAATGTGTGTTGGGTCACAAACTTACCAACCCCAGCCTCTTGTAGGGAAAAACATCCTATCCTGATGTTAGTTAATACCCACATCTCACTATCACTACCACATCATCATCTGCATCACTACACATCCAACCAAAACCTCATAACTTGGGTAATAAAGTGTCATGAATGTGAAATAAATTAACCATGTTACCTTATCCTACAATTCATAACCCCCATCACATATCATATCCTCTTATATTCAAGAATCACCACCAATAACACCATCATCGGTTAGTACTCACCACTAACTATATACTTATCCTATGTACTACCACCAAAAGAAGAGTGGGGAATATGTGGTAATTTTCATCAGTTCCCTCACTATACAAGATGTCAAGGAAAACACCCCACAAAACATTTGGGTTTCAGTACATAGTAATTAAAGTGGGTGGGGTGCATATAAAAATATCATTAAAATACAGGAATATATATAGACAACACACAAACCCATCCTAAAGGTTTCACATCAATACTGCATCATCACCATCAACTATAAACACCACACTACTAACCCACAAGATGCCACCACTAAATACAAATAACCACACTCAAAAATCACACACACACCACAATTCCTTTATTTCAATTAAATATTCAATAATTTCCAATGTTATTATATTATAGAAGACCCTCCATTTATTAATCCATTTAATCCCATTTATTAATATATATGCCCTATTTTGTTAACATTTAATTCATTTCCAATTTCCACACATTAATTTCTAGCCCTTTTCATTCAATTCCCATTTATGCCCTATTTATTTATATCATTAACCCTTTTATTATCCATAAATTCTAGGATACTAGAACAAAGGAACCACACAACAACCCATTATCCCTTTAACAACAACTATAACATCTAAAATCCCACATATATTGCCCACATCACTACCACACTAACAACTAGCCATAACTGCACCACCTCTGGCAGCCATAACCACACTATAACAAGAATTAATAATTTTACCAAAATAACCATGCAACAACCACCACACTTCCAACCCTAAAAAAAACCTTAGTATGTACTAGTCACCACTAAACCAATATAACCCCTATAAATAAAAAAACCACAATAACTACAAAAAATTACTAGAATCACACAAAAATATAATCCTATTTATTTAATTTACCGTGAAAAATTTACAGAGGTATTTCATGATATTTTTTCACCCCTTACATGGGTGTTTTCACATACTTTCCATATTCACACACAACTTATTCATTATCCATATATATATATGTACTTAACCTTTTCTCAGTTTTAGTTTTAAACAAAAATTACAATAAAGGTTATGAATCCACAATAGGGGTTTATAATCCATAATAAGTATGTAATAATGCCTTTTAAGATCAAGAAATAAACATCAATAAAAATAACATGAAAATTGGTAAAGCACAAATGAATACACTCCATCCCCTCCGATTTAATTTTATCAAATTAATTATATTAATTAATCAACCTTTACAACCCAACCACTAAAAAAAATCATGCTAATTGCATAGGTTCACAAAAGGAAGATATAATTGGAATCCCCTACCTCAAACTAGGATTTATGGATCACTAAGAAAGACAAAGCAAGGAAGAAATAATGAAAAGACTAAAAATAAATAATGAAACCCTAAATCATCTTAGATCACAATGAAATATCATGAAATACATAGCCTCATAATTCCCTAAAAAAACAATGCTTCCACAACTAAGAATCCCCAACTAAGTAATGGGAGGGAAATAATGGGAAAATGGTAGAACTCAACTTTGATCACTAAATATAAATCCCTTGAAGTCTATGATCAAAGATGACAGAAATGGTCTAAAATAACCCCTAAAGTTTAATGGGGATCACCCATAATTTTAAAGGAATAATGGAAATTATAGTGGAATTAAAATTTATTGATAGGATATAATATACACCATTCATGGTGCGACATAGGATTTCACACCATAAATTCTTTGAATTAATAATATAACAGAAACCAAAGAACATCAATCCTTTATAAGACAAAAACTATTCACAATATTATTGGAAATTAATACTATTATTAATAAAGTCTTAAACCATGAATGAAACCATATAAAAATCTACAGGTAGAGAAGGAACACCCATATCACGACTAAAATTTCATTCCATGAACCACCCCTACTATATTATTCTTGCTCCAAACCCCATGAGACCTCCCTTGATCCAATATGAATACATTTAAAATATACAAATCATAAAGGAATTGTATGATAATACATGGTCCATTACATCATAAAACTCTCAGAATATTTACATCCTCAAAACTAAACCCATATTAAAAAAAATTTGATGAGAAATTAGTACACCCCCAAGTAACAGGGGAAGGGGAATGACTAAAAAAACCACCATATAAGGCACCTCTTGGGGATCTCATTACCACAAAAACATGACGACCAACAAAACAAAACAACAAAAAGAATGGGAAGATTTCATAAATTAGTAAAAAGTAAATAATTACATCATCAAAGAAAAGAAAAAAATAAAGGTTCAAAACAACTTGGGGGTATTGATAATTTATATAAATCTCAAACTCCTAAGTACTCTCTTCTAGATCACCATACCTCTATAGAATCCAAACCAAAGGAATAACATTCCCATGAAACACCTTACCATGATGATCATATAGTTCAACTGGAAACTCCCTAAATTTCACATCGTTCTTGATATCCAACAATACCCAGTCAATGAAATGAGATTTGTCATGAAGATATCGATAAAGATAGAACAGATAGAATACATTATGAACCCTAACCAACCATAGTAGAAGCACAAAATGATAATCCATATATCCAATGTGATCCAACACCTCAAATTTTTTGACAAAACTGGGAGAAATATTACTCCCTTGGATAAACCTCCACTGCCCCTGATGAGGAGAAATCCCCAAGAACATATTGTATTGAACAAAAAACTATAGAGGCCTCCACCTATGATTTATAGATTACTTATGATGGCCTTTCACTACCTTTATTTTTTCTCAAACCATTCAGATATTCTCTATCATACTATGAACCACATTAGGACCAAGGACTATTAACTACCTAACATTGGTCCAACATAATGAGATTGACATAATTTCCCATAAAACCCATCTAACTGAGCCATATCGATTAATGAATAATATCTATTATTGTAGGAAAACTCAACCAAGGGTAAATTCCTCACTTGTGATTTTACAAAGTCCAAGATGAAAAACCATAATATATCCTCTAGTTTTTGGATTGTAAAATCTATTAGTTTGTCTGTATGGGTGTGGAAAGTAGTGATAAGGAATAACTAATAGCAAAAAACATGCTACAATCCTCTCCAGACCTATGAAGTAATATGATAATCCTGATTGGATAGAATGGTCTTTAATACCCTATAGGGTCTCACTACCTCATATGTGTATTACCTTGTTATAGAATCCATGATACTTGACTCCATGATCATTAGAAAATAGGATAACTTAATTAGTTTATTTTTGATCACCCAAATGACATCATAACCTCTCTGATCCTAGGGTAACCCGGTGATGAAATCCAATGAAATTTCCTCTCACTTCCACTCGGGGATATCCAAAGGCAATAATAAACCCCCAAGAACATGGTTCTCTACTTTAATTATTTGAAAAAATAGACTCCATGTCATGAACTTGACCGATGACTACTTCATCCTAGGCCACACATACTCATCCTATTTTACTTATCAGACACATCTGGATGTACCACCAAATCTAATCAATGAAAATCATGGAAAACCCCTTCCCACATAGACAATAAAATAGACAATATCCACTGAGACAATATCTGATTCTACCCATCATCATAACACCCTATTAGAGTATCATCATGAATGACACTATCTCATATCACCCCACCTCTAAGTCTCTCTATTGAAACTCCTCCACCTTCCACATAAAATATGATTCCACTTTCATTTCATAGAGATAACCTCTACCACTAACTTCCTCCACCTAAATATGCATCACTACAAGATTTTCCATCCCATTCCCAATATTCTTGTACTATTGAAAAACATCTCCCTATGACTTTTAAATCAATGTATCATCAACCAAATTCACTTTTACCATGGTGAGTGAGACATAAAAATTATAAAACTAGAGAAACTCTTTCCAAATTCACTAATGTAGTTTCATGTCTCACTAAGAGAAAACATACTCCAGTCACTTGTAGTTAGTGAAGACCATAAGGCACTCCCATATTTGGTAATGTCAAAAACAATTTAGGGAAAACCCCACTCATAACAACAATTGATCATGGGTAGAATATTTATTCTCATAGGGATTTAATTAAGTAGACCTATAAGAGATCACTTCCCTTTTTCGCATTAAGAGACATCCTAATCCTAGATGAGAAGCATAAAAAAGACCTTAAACATCACCCATTCCTCCTTAAATTGAAGTAATGGGTAACTAATCAATATATCCTTTAGTTAGTAGAAATATACATAACATTGATTAGGCTAGATGAAAGCTTGGTCCTTCCTAGTAAATGCTATTAATGGGGATTAAATCCAAAATTAAATCATGAAAAAATTTCTGGTAATAGCCTACAAGACCAAGGAAGATGTGAATCTTTTCCTTATTCTTGGTTTCTTCTTAATAAATAACAATATTTATCATTGAAAAGTATATGGCTACACCCCACCGATACACCACATGCCCAAGGAAATGCACCTATCATATCTAAAACATTACCTCTGAAAACATTACATATATTTTATGGTGTTGAAGAACTTATATGAAAAATCTAATATGATTGACATGATCGTCCTTCTATCTTATGTATATAAGGATACCATTGATGAATATGACTAAAATCTAGTCCATGAACTCCTATAACATCGATTTTATTATCCTTATGAACACAACTAGCGTGTTTGTGACAACACAAGAAATTTACACAAACTCAAATTGTTTTTACCTACACCGAAAGGTAGTATTCCAGATATCTTTCTCCTTTAGCCTCATATATTGATGTATAGACCGAAAATAAATCATTTAAAACAAACTATATCTATACTGTTAGTCGAATTGTTCATCTATCCTCATAAGGTTTACCAGTTCTTAACTATAACCTAATTCAACCTCTGGTGGTCTACGCACAAACTCAGACTACATTCCACCTTCTTAGTGAACAAAACTGAAGCAACCCAAATAGATACATTGATCCAAATGAATCAATTTTTCAATAAGTAATCAATAATGAGTCTTAAATCATACAAGTTCCTAGGTTTCATAAAATAAGGTTCCATGAAAATAAGATATGTTCCTGGTAGTAAATCTATCCAGAAATAGACATCATGATAAGGGTAGTGTCACAACCACATCTGGGAACACATCAAAGAAATACTGAACAACTCCAGAAACCTCCATTTCTTGAGACTTAACTGAAATCTATCCTAACTTTTATATAAGTGGATCTTTATAATTATTATCCATTTGATTACTCTTCTTAGTAATGAAAACCACTTTTTATCCCCCCACATAAAAAACAACTCTTCTATAGAAGCATTCTAAAACTACACACACAGATTATAAACAATATGTACCTAGAATAAAATCATATAGATATATATATAATAATAAGAAAACCCCCAAAAATTTATGTTTCCCCATAATTTGTATATATCTATAACACACATCAAATAATCGAACCAAACCTCCAATTAGTGTTGATAACACACTATAAAAAATACGGTACTTGTAGTGGTTTTTTATGTCGGTGATGGTTTAAACCACCCAAAAAAGGATCCAAAATGGTTTTTTAAAACCACTACTAAAGTTTGAGTTTACATAAAACTTTAATCTATTTCAACTATTTAGTGGTGGTTTCTCAAAAGTGGAACAAAAGAATTTTTAGTGGAAATTATTTCATTTGTAGTGGCGATTTTCCTCTCAAATTGGTAGTGGATTTCACGGTGGTTTAAACTATTATATATTTAATAATATATATAAGTTGTTTATAACAAAAATATTTTTTTACCATATATAATGGTGGTTTGAACCTTTGGTAAAATTTTTACCATGTATAGAGGCGGTTTAAACAACCTCTCTATATTGATGTTTTAAAAAAATAAAATCTATAGAAACTATAGACCTAGAAAAATCATAAAAAATAGATGTAAAACCAAGAAAATAACAAAAAAAATATATAATAAACAAGAAATATTATTCATATAATAAAATTTTAAAACCCATAATTAAAAATGATTACAAAAATCGCAAACAAATCATAAAGGTAGTGGATAATACTTGGAGGAAAAATAGAGTCATATTTATATTCTAGAAACCATAACAGACCAACTATAAATGGAGTTTAAATTAAAACCTAATAAAAAAATGAGAAAAATGTATTCCAAATTAATATATATATATATATCAAGAATTGATAATTACTTATTGTATATAAATAATTATAATAGGAAGTTGAAATCAACAATAATAATATGAGGAGTGTTAATATAGTCTTAACCAACTCTATGATATTAGTAAACACAAACTTATGTTTACAAAGATAGAAACTTGAATCAAATAAAGATACTTTAAAATATATGAAACATTCCACAACTATATGTTTAATAATAAATTCTAAAATCAATGGATTAGAAATATCATAAAGTAATATGAAATAACATTTCATCAAAGACCTTATCATGACACTAAAATCCACCACTAAAATCAATAAAAAATTAGTTCTTGTAAAATAAATACAAAATAACCTCATCATATTTCCAATTAATCCATGCCTACATATAACCACATTAAAAAATATTACCACATCATTGTATATCACCACATAATCACATAACCATACTATATGTATATAACCCCACACTTCATTTCACAACATCAACACCTTTTCATATCCATTGCACGCCTCTTTTACATTGCCAAAAAACATCATCACAAATTGTTACCACTTCATCACCAAACATAATCCAACACACCAAAAATAAAAAATAACATGAAATAAATTACTATAATAATTTCCCCATAAAAAGGTTTCCATATAATAAGATAATAATGAAATAATCCCCCATAATCTCATCGACCCTTCCTCCATCGATGCCTAAATGACACCAAGACCCCACATTCATTATAAAACCACACAAAACCCCAAATACAATAAGAATAAAAATGAGAACATGAGAAAAATGGATAAAAACAAAAAATTATACACCCATGACTCACTTTTAACCTCCTCATTATATGTAATAACCTAACTCTCCCTTCTAAATGAGTCTATTAAATCCTTTATTTCATCAAACTAATCACACACTACCCATCCAAAATTTAATATAGAACTTAAGAAATAGAAAAAATACATCAAACTATAATATAAGACTTTACAAGGAATCATTTAAAAAATAACCCAAAAGAGCCTATGAATGATGAGTATAAGTGAAACTTCAGAAGAAAACATAAAAAATCAACCAGGAATATAGATTTCATGTAATGTAATGGAAATGAAGATATAACCTAATTGAAACCACAACATAGTTTCTAAATCACCATATCATTGTGTTAGAGTGTCATGGGTTTAGTTACATATCACTATCCTTGAATCCAACGCCAACCCTCATCACTACCTGATGAAATAAGATCAACACCTACTATATATCCATATTCAATCCCTACTACCAAAACTTGTATGATGATTTTATTAAATATTAAATAGTGTTGGATATTTTAATTTAAACCAAAAACCAATAAAATATTATGTTCTAAATGATTATGATGTTGTGTGATTTACCTATTAACTCAAACCATCCATCGATTTAATATAAATGGGGACACATCTTGTTGTATTTTTATATAATTCAACCAATTAATTCTGTAGAGAAATGATCTTCATATCCTATATTTTTATATAAGCCCCCCTTTTCTATATTATGCTCTTTTGTTGTTGAAATTTTATTTTCATTGTAATAAAATGCCTAAGATAATCTCACAGTAGGGAGTAACTATAACCAATTTTAGATGTCAATAAAATCACTAGTGACCTACGAAAGACCTCAGATTGTAATAGTCTCAAAACCGTCCTGTGAATGTAACCCAGACACTCCTTCCCAATGACTTGACCAACTGGATCATCCTAGGAGGCTGAGAAGGACTGCATGAGATTTTCATACCATAGTTTTTTATTTTTACCTATAAATAAAATATCAATCATATTTAAATCAATACATATTAGCAAATGTACAATTAATAATAAGTTATTATAATGAAAATGGAATTCATACTCCAACATCTTTGGTAAGATTATTAACATAAATCCCTTCAAATCTCATATGAACATCCAACCAAAGTTTTATCTAGTGGACTTGGTGACATGAATTATTTGACAAAATTAAACAAAGATAAATCAATAATTTAATATTTGAAAAAAATAATTTTATCTTATAAATATTTAAATTAATGGAAATATAACCATAGTTGATATGTTTCTTGAATAACTATTTGAATAGGCAGTGTGGGAGATGATTTGTTTAGGTTGACTTGATACATTTTTTCTTGAAACATCTTTAAATATATAACATGTAATTTAATAGAAATTTATGAAGTGGAATATCCATTTCATATGAAAGTATATATGTAAAATTATATTAATATAATAATATATTTTTCAATACCATGATATTCTCATGGAGATGGCTATAAATAAACACGTTTTATTGATTTCTAGGAACCTCTTAAGGTACCTTATCATACAAGTACTGAGTGTTCGATGATGTCTTATTGAATTCATTCCATAACCTCCATTTAAAATATTTTCATTTTTTACCCAATTTTTTCAACATCCACTTTTGTTTGATAAGATCAAAAATGGTAAAGTGGAATAACAGCTCTATAAATAGATTCATTTTCAAAATATTATAATTTAATTAAATAATTGGATTCGATTGATCTATAATGTATTAAAATTAACTTTATCTAGGAATCAAATAATTTATTCTTCCAAGATTAAAGCATATACCTCTAATTAGGATACGTGATCACAAGGGTAACTAGATCAGCCTTCAAATAGCCTATAATATGGTGAAATAATCCACCAATATCATTTGTGGGTACCCCATAACAATAAAGTGGGACAAAAATATTCAATCCATTTAGATTTTATACATCTGAATAGTAAATATTTATCTCGGTAGTAATATTGTTTCCATATTTAATAGAAAAATAGTTATTACTAAACAAGTACAATAAATTTATTCACATTAAAAATTTTCCCTTTAAACTTCACTCCTCAATATCCCAATGAAGAAACATGAGTGACCACTTGTTCCCTCATTCTAGAGTATCGACATATTGAATTAGGAGGTAATGTAACAGATGATGATGGTACAAAGAAAGAGGGTGTTTCAGACATTGATAGAAGAGAGATAGAGGTTATGGAAAACAATGATGGGGGTTAGATAGAGGGTTTCATATATTTTATAGAGAGGGATCTTGATGAATCATCAGGTGTCTATGTGGTTGGGAAAACATCATTTGAGAGTCAACTGGGATAAGTGAAATGCTTCTTAGTTGTAATTACTATCATTTAAAAAGTAAAAATAACTTCAAAAAATATATTTTGAAAACAAATGTAGAAAAATAAATTTATAAATGGTAATAGATGAATAGTATTGATAAACATAATATATACAGGCATAATAATGAATGAATTCCCATACAGACAAATATAACATTTACTTTTTCAAAATTAAACAACTCAAGTAAACAAATAAATTTAAATTTGATAACAGATACACAATACTAAAAATTAATAACATATAACATAGGTGGATAATAAGTTAATGGATGAATACACATAAAATAATTTTTTCCTTCAATCATGTCATTATCTGGCTCCATCATTAGTTCATTTACTTCAACTACCCTTACTTGTCAAATATTTTGAATATCATGATAGAAAAATAAGCCTGTTTATTACTGTTGATGGGATTCAATGTCATAGGATAAATCTTCCACTTCATCACCCATTTCATAAAATTCTATTTGTTTTATGTGAACAAATACAATCCACCCTTCATCCATGAAATCTTCCAAATAATATACCATTTTCTCTTGTGATGAGAATATATACTGTAACAACCCAGGTAATTATAAAATAATACATTTTAATATATATTAATATTTATGAATTATATATTAAGTTTAATGTAAATATTATTCTATGTATAATAGCTTACTTGACATGCAAAAATGGGTTTCTCCAAAATCTTTTGTTGCACATAAGACAGAGTTATACCAAAAAATAATACATTTTTATTATTATTATTATTTTAAATGGGAGTTATCGCTTAGATTTTGTATTGAATGAAATGCACAGAAATAACTATATTATTTTTACACGTGTTTATTAAATGTTTTTACTATAATCTAATAAATTTTAGAGGCTTAAAATGATAATAAATCCTGTTTTAATCATAAAATACTCCAATAATTTTAAAAGATAGTTTCAACGTCTTTTGATAGAGAACCCTTTTGAAATCTTGTTTTTATCAATTTTATATATTTTATTTTTAAAAATAAAATTCTTATTTAGAAGAGGGACATCAAAATTTACTTTGGTTAAATTTTGGTATTTAAATTATAAAATTCATTTTCTTAATGAATAGTGAAAAATTTTGCATTTTAATTCAGAAATGACTTTTATTCTAATTTATTTATAAAGTTAGTTTATGATATTAATTCTTTTTAAATTTTAATTGGACTAAGTTTTTATCATTTAATCCAATTTTGGTTATTTGAAATAATTACACAATGAAATTTGATATAAACACATGTTAATCTTTTGATGATTTTTTACTTTAAAATAAACTCATTTTATCGTTTTGACAATGAGGATTAATTTTGCATTAATTAATACAAATTTTGTGTTTTTAATTTTTCCAAAATGGATTCCATATTTGGAATCATAAGGTCAAATTTTTTGAAATAGGTCTCTTTGATTTTTTGACATTATGAATAGTAACTTTAGTAATTATTTTTATTTACCATGGTTAAAGGATAAATCAGGTAAATAAGGGTAAAAATAATACTATATTAATAAAATTATACCCTAAAACTTTTTCTAATCCTATAGAATGAGATATTGCCGACCAAAAAAACACTTGGGAAGAAAATTTGTTCTTTGGATGCCACTTGGGTGTGATTATGGCACTTCTAAATTTTAATTTAATGTAATGGAAAATATGTTATAAACATATATCTTCATAGTAATTTTGTTAATATGGAATTATGTAAGTGATATATTTGACTATAAATAGTGATTATAAAGATAAACATATTTCCTATATCATGGTATTTTATTTTTAATTTATAGACATTAAATAATTAAATTTAATTATGACACACTGATGATGTAGTGCTTGTTTTATTAACGAAGGGATCAAATAAATGATATTATAAATATTAAAATGAATATTATTTGACTTACTTTATGACATTATAAATATTTATAGGTGAATAATACATTTTATAAGACTATTTAATTTTTTTTTTCAAGTTATCTCTATGTTTAAATTTTATTTAAATTAAAGAAAATTAATTGTGTAAAAATCTACATAATTGATGTTTTATAAAAATAGTAATTTATAAATTATTTCATAATCCTACAAATATTTTAAAATAAAAAATTGAATTTATAATGTATAAAAGGTAATTATGTTTCCAATTATGGAAAATTTATCGCATATATGTAAAATTAATATCCTCTTAGTAATTAAAATTTTGTTACCACTTTTAAAATTAAAAGAGAATAATTATGGGTAAACCTAAAAGATAAGCTTTAAAATAAAATAAATACATGTCTAAAAATTATTGGAAGAGAGAATTTATAACTATCCGGATCTCATCTTATACATATTTATATTTTTAAGCTTTTTTATTAAAAAATTTTTTTATATTAATTTAATATTTTAAGAATTTCCAAGGCTGCCCCTCCCCTCTCTTATAAAAAGGTACCCTCTCTTCTATAATAATCACACTTCCAAATCCATTTAGTTCAGCCAATATCTTCCCAAAAATCTTAATATAATACCTACCCACATTCTTGGGGCCTTATTTTAGGTTGAAAAACCTTCTTAGAAGAGTTAAGGTGTTCTTGAAGGTGATCAATCGAAGAAGATGTAACATTTTTAAGAGTTTCTATTTTATTGCCTTTTTGACTTACTTTAAATCTTATTCTTCCAAGTTGAAATAATAAATATTGTATAATAAATATTCTGATATATTGTTATGTTAATATCATTCCCTAAATACATCTCTACTTCCATCAAATGGGAAAGTAATTAATTGTTCAAGCGTACATGTGAATTATCACTCCCACAAACCGATTTAGTTCGTTTTCCATTACAGTCTATCAAGATCAATTATAGTGATGGAATTAATATTAATATGTGTTATTCATGACATATATATCATTTTAACATAATAATATTTCAATTATTATCTTACCTTCCATGCACATAAAAACTATAAATTTGTTTCTATGTACGTTTGAACCATCACCTTCACAATGTGATGTGAATCGTTTTTATTCACCACATCACTTGTATTATATATAAGTATATTTAAATGATTATTATGATGATAATAATATTATGATAATTATTTAAGGATAAAATAATAATTACCTTAATTCCATAATAATCAATGAAAAATTAAAATGTTACTCATGCGTACGTTCGACCTACTGTCTCTATGAATATAACTTTGTTCATTTTACATAACTATAATTAATGGTTTGATTTAAAAATTATGATTAATATATAAAAGTTATGATTATTTCATGAATACTGTTATAGAGATTATGGAATTATGACCACATAGACTAGTTACATAAAAACCATGTTCATTTTCAACTCAAGTATAGAATATCGATAAAACATTGAATATGAACTTAAAAAATTATATAATTTTTATAACATAGTAATAAGTGATATAAAAGAAATAATTAACTTCAAAAATGTTATCAATAAATTATAAATTAATCTATGTTTATTATTCAATAATATAAATATTTTACATGATGAGTCAGAGTCACAATGGGGTACTTCGCATCAATTTCCTTTCATTGAGGATTACATTGAGAATATACACCACCTTATTTTATATGGTGTATAATAAACCCATTTTAATTTTAATTTAATTCTATGGTTTTCAAAAGAAATATTTTTTTATGAAGTGTTTTACTAAATTAAATAAGGAATGTTTTTTTAATGTACATGATGAGAATGACATTTCTGTCACCGTGACCATTATTTGATATTTGGATTCTTCTAAAAGCCGTAAGGTTTTTAAAGAAAAATAAATACCATATTCCCTTTTCATATATTTTGGTATAGAAAATGGTTTTTATAAGTGATTTATTATGTCAATATCTTGAAATTATATCTTGAGATTGTAATTTGGATATTCTATTTTTCTTTTATGCTTGTTAATGTGTTATGAATATGGTTCTTGGGCATTGTTTATGTATACAGGTTGTTCTGTGATAAAATAAGGGTGGGTGAGCCTGTAATAGATCTCCAATGCATTGGGTAATGAGACGGAGTTAAAAATATGGTTTCTCCTAATAGATTTAGGGAATATATTGTGATGGGTATTCCGAACATAACCATGAAGGTTACTACCTATTTAGCTGTTTAAACTACAATGTAAGTTTGATATGGATGCCAAAAGTTACGATTTAGGATTTCTATAAAGTTTTTCAGTATTATTATTATTTCATGGGTATATAAATATTTATAGACTAACATTTTATTTCTTTATTTTATATCCATTACTTAGATTTTTGTTATTATTCCATGTTTTTAAAATGTTTTCGCGGGGTATAAGGATGGGTAAGATAAAGGAAGAAGTCAAGAAGATTTTTATGAAGAAAAATAAATATTGTTTACTTTTTAAATGTTTAATATTCCAGAAGAAATGGATACTGTTGTAGTGGTTTCCACTATGTATAAATTTGAGTTATTTTTTATTAGTTATGTAGTAATTATATAAAACTCTAAACCTGAAAAAGACCTCAATATTTATCCTTGAATTAACTCAAGGTTATGCAATGTTTAAGGATGGGGCCTTATAGTTGATATCATAGGTTAGTTTTGATAATTTTGGGAATAGGATATTATTAATAAAATATTCATAAATAAGTTTTACTCTATGGTAAAATTGAAATGCTATATAATTTGAATATTATTATGTTGCTTCATCTAAGATATGTTTTTTCAGAATGGTTTTCCATAGAGGAAATAAGGATCTATGCTGGGAAGACATCAAGAGGAAGGCAACCTTACAAATCAAAAACCTGAGATAATCGGAATCAGAGCTGAACAATTTGGTTCAATGATGGAGTAGTTGACTCACTCTATAAATGGTGGTGGTATCCATGCACAAGATCACCCTAATCAACCACAGAGGAACATTTCAGTGGTGGATAATTTAATGAGGAAAAATACTCCATCATTCAGAGGACTATCTGAACCCGTGCTAGCTGAAGGGTGGATTAAATTACTGAAAAAGATTTTTGATTTCATGGGGTGTTTATATAATAAAAAGTTTAGTCTTTTTGTTTACCATTTTGAATGTAAAGATGATCAGTGGTGCTCTATGGTTAAGAATAACAGGGAAAGTGGGGATATTGATGCTCTTGATTGGGATGAATTCAAAGGCATGTTTCTTGAGAAATACTTTTCTAAGGCGGTTCGACTTGGGATTGAAAAAAATTCTTGGAATTGAGACAGATGTATGACTCAGAGGATACATATGAAGAAAAATTCACTCAACTGAAAAAATATTCTCCAAATTTCATCTGAGATCTTGATAGTAAAATCAATCGTTTTTATATAGGATTAAAGAAAAATAATCAAAGGGAATTGTCTTCTTGTGAGTTCAAAAGTTATGAAAATCTTGTTTGATGTGAAGAGAAGGTGGAAATGTAGTTTCTTGATGATCAAGTGTTCTTTGAAAAAAATAGCAGAATAAGAGGTCGAGGTAGTAGGTGAAAGGGAAAAATTATTCAAAAGAGTATGATGGTAAAAAAATTAAGTTTATATTTTTTGAAAATTTTGGTAAAAATCACACTGGGGAATTCCATTTGAATTCTGGTAAGTGCTTATAATGTAGTAAAATGAGACATAAGTATCATAAGTTCACTAAAAAAGATCAGGGTAGTGGTAAGACAAAACCAGATTTACTTTCAGTAAAACGTTTTTAGTGAAATGAGATGGATCGTTATAAAAACGAGTGTCTAATGAAGAACAAAAATGGTGGGAAGCAGCCAGACTTAAGTAGAAAGGTGTGGTCAAATACTTTTTAACTAATTCAATAAATGTTGGGATATAAAATGAAGTAGTATCAGGTATATTTTTTGTTTATTCCGATTATGTCGATGTTTTGTTTGATTCTGGACCTACACATTCTTTCATTTCTGAGAAATTTTATGGTAAATTGGGAATTCGACCTCAAGAAATGAATCTAGAACTTATGGTAAAAAAAAATAGGGGAATTTTGGTGACCAAAAGAAATTATAATAATATTACTATCCTTGTATGTGGAAAGAATCTACCTAAAAACATTATTGTTTTGCCTCTAGTATAGTTTGATGTTATTCTAGGTTTGGATTGAATTTCTATTTACCATGCTAAGATTTACTATAGAGACAAAGAAGTTTATTTCTAGAAAGTCTTTTAGTTTGGGTATAAGAATAAACCCTTACATCTGATAACATATCAGGAAGCTGAGAAACTACTAAAATAAGTAAATGAATTAAACCTTGCACATATTGTTGAAAACCAAGAATTTTTTTTATTAAATATGTTCCATTGATAAATGAATATCTTGATGTTTTTCCTAATGAGTTACCTAGTATTATACCATACCAGGAAGTTGAATTTACTACTAACTTAGTTCTTGATGGTAATCCAATTTAAAAACCCCTTATTGAATGACCCAAATTAAAATTTTAGAGTTAAATATGATATTTTAGGAGTTATTTAATAAAGGTTTCATTCGACCTAGCACATTACCATGGGGTTATTCTGTTTTTTTGTTAAAAAGAAAGATGGTTCAATGATACTTTTCATTGATTATAGTGCCTTGAAAAACATCACTATTAAGAACAAGTATCCTTTGCCTCATATCAAAGATTTATTTGATCAGCTCCAAGGAGCTCATTATTTTTCAATGGCTGACTTGAGGTTGGGGTACCATTATTTAAAAGTAAAATAAGTAGACATTTTGATGACTATGTTTTATACGATATATAGACATTATGAAATTTTTTAAGCCATTTGGGTTAACTAATGCACTATATGTGTTCATGGATATTATGAATAAATTATTCCATGAGATCTTAGATAAGTTTGTGGTTGTTTTTATTAATGAAATTTTGGTTTATTATAAAAGTAAAGGGGATTATGAAAGTAATTTAAGGGTTTTCTTGAAATCCTTAAAAGAAAATAAATTTTATGGGAAATTCAGAAAGTGTAAATTTTGGTTACAATAAATTTCTTTCTTTATTCACATTACTTATAAAGATGGAATAAATTCTGATCATGCTAACACAAAAGTTTTTGAAGAATTTCTAAGACCCCAAAATATAATAGATATTTGTAGTTTTCTTGGTTTAGCAGGCTATTACTAGAAATTTTTGAAATTTTTTCACAGTTATCTAGACTACTGACTAAGTAAACTCGAAAAGGTGTTAATTTCTAATGGAAAAACAAATGTGATGATTTTTTACATGAATTGAAAGAAATATTGATGAATTATCCATTTTTGGAATTACCTTCTAGTAATGGTGAACTGGTTATCTATAGTGATGCTTCATTAAAAGGACTTAGTTATTTTATAATGCAGAATGATCAGTTAATTTATTATGATTCATGTTAGTGGAAAAATATCGAGTTAAATTACCCTTCACATGATTTATAATTAGCTACTATATTTTATTCTTTAAAAATTTAGAGGCATCATTTTTATGGAGTAAAATGTGAAATATATTCTGATAAAAAAATCTTGAAGTATATTTTCACTCAAAAAGAATTGAACATGAGATAGAGAAGATGTTTGTAACTAATAAAGGATTATGATTGCATGATTCATTACCATCCTTAAAAATAAAATAAAATAGAAGATTATTTTATTTGTAAAAGTGATATTACATTAACCATGATACATTTGGAACTTAATCCTTTTGTTAATGATTTGGTGAATTTTGGCTTGGAAGTTTTTAGTGTAGGAAATTCCCCTATTTTGTTTCAACTGTTAGTGAAATCATCTATATTAGACAGAATTAATAAAGTTTATAAGGAAAAAAATTTTTTACAAAAAGTGTTGAATTGGTTTAGAAGGGTAACTTTCATGAATTTAACATTTATAAAGATTATGTTTTGAGATTTGAGAAGATGTTTTGTTTGCCTTGTGATTTACAATTGAAGAAAAAGTTGTTATGTAAATGTCATAGTTCTCCATTTTCAGTTTACCCTAGTATTACTAAGATGTACAGATACCATCAAGAGTATTACTAGTGGGATGGAATGAAAAAAGATATAGATGATTTTATTATGAAGTGTCTAACTTTTTAGTAGGTGAAAGCATGATGATATTTTCTAAAAGGAATGCTTTAGCCTTTTCTAGTACCAGACTGGAAATGCGAAAATATATCCCTGGACTTTGTAGTGGTATTACTAAAGACTTCTCGAGGTAATAATAAAATTTGGGTTTTTGTTGATATATTGAATAAATATTCTCATTTTATTCCTATTCAAGATATACTGTCTCTAGATCAACTTTCTCAGTTATATCTTAAGGAGATAGTCAGGTTACATGGAGTTCCGTTCTCTATTGTATCTAATCATGATCCCAAGTTCACTTATAACTTTTGGAAAGGACTTTAGAATTCATTGGGTACTAAATTAATTTTTATTGCATCTTTTCATCCTCAATATGATGGGTAGATTGAACGAAGAATTCAAATATTAGAGGATATTCTACCTGCGTGTTCAATGGATTGCTACGGATGTTGGGACCAACATATTTCTTTGGTTGAGTTTTCTTATAATAAAAGTTATCATTCTAGTATACATAAAACACCATTTGAGAAATTGAATGGAAATCATTGTTGAACTCTAGCTTTTTTGGGATGAAGTAGGTTAAAGGAAGTTGATGGGACCATAATTGATAGAAGAGATGGAAGAAAATGGTCAGTTTATTCAGAAACACATGAGGACAACACATAGTAGGTAGAAAAGTTATGCAGATTATTGAAGGAAGGATATTTCTTTCGAGGTATGTGATCATGTCTTTCTCAAAGTTTCACTATGGAAAAGTGTGATGCATTTTGGTAAGAAGGGAATGATGAGTTCGTGGTTCATTTGACCCTATGAAATCTTAGAGAAAGTTTCATCAGTTTCCTACATAGTGGATTTACCTCCAATGTTATCTTAGGTACACAATGTTTTTCATGTTTAAATGTTGAGAAAGTATTTGTCATATCTATCCCATATTTTGAGTCCCGAACTAGTTCAGTTGGAAGAGAATCTTTCTTATAAGTAACAACTAATCCAGATTCTTGGTCATAGAGAAGGTGTTGCGAAATAAGGTGATTCATTAGGTTAAGGTTTTATGAAAAAACCATATGGTTGAAGAGGCAACATGGAAATATGAAAATTCTAGGATAGAGAAATACCCCCACTTATTTGATAAGTGAATAAAATTACAAGGAAACAATTTCAAAAAGGAGGGAAGGATGTGACATCCCAAGTAATTATAAAATAATACATTTTCATATCTATTAATATTTATGAATTATATATTAAGTTTACTTAAAATAGAATGCTATGTATGATAGCGTACTCGACACGCAACAACAGGTTTCTCTAAAATCTTATGTTTCACCCAAGACTGTGTTATACCAAAAAATAATACATTATTAGTATTATTATTTTAAATGGTAGTTATCGCCTAGACGTTGTATTAGAGAGAATGAACATAACTAACAATATTATATTTAAACATGTTTATTAAATGTTTTTTACTTTCTTCTAAAAAATTTTAGTGTCTTAAAATGAGATTAAATATATTTTTATTCATAAAATACTCTAATATTTTAAAAATTAGTTTTACCACATTTTGATGGAAAATAATTTTTAAATATAATTTTTTTAATTTTCTATATTCTATTTGTCAAAAGAAACTTCTTCTTTTGAATAGGGTCATCAAAATTTACTTTGGTTAAATTTTGGAATTTTTATGATAAAATTCATTTTCATAATAAATAGTGAAAAATATTTCATTTTAATCCAAAACTAGATTTTTATCTAATTTATCTATATAGTAAGGTTATCCTTTTAATTTGTTTTAAATTTTAATTGAACTAAGTTATTATCATACAATCCAATTCTGTTTATTGTAAGTAATTTCACATTAAAATTTGATATAAACACATGTTAATCTTTTGATGGTTTTTATTTTTTAAGAAAAACTTGTTTTATCATTTTGACAAGAGGGATTAATTTTACATTAATTAATGAAACTTAGTTGTTTTGAATTTGGAAAAATTAATTCTATATTTGGAATCCAAATTTCCAAATTATGTAGATAGGTCCCTTTTATTTTTGGACATTATGAATAGTAACTTTAGTAATTATTTTTATTTACCACGATTAAAGGGTAAATCAGTTAAATAAGGGTAAAAATAATATTATAATAATATAAAAATATCTTAACTCTTGTCCTAATACTATTGGATGATATATAGACGACCGTAAGAACCATTGGGATGAAAATTTATAATTTTTAAGCCACATGGGTGTGATTATGACACTTATAACTTTTAATTTAAAGTAAGGGAAAATATGTTATAAACATATATCTTCTTAATAAAATAATTTTAATATGGGTTTATGTAAGTGATATATTAGATTATAAATATTTATTAGAAATATGAAAATATTTTATACATCATGGTATTTTATTTTTAATTTTTAGACATTAAATAATTGAATTTAATTAAGATATAATGATGATGCATTGATTGATTTATTAATGAAGGAATCAAATATATGATATTATAAATATTAAAATAAATATTATTTGACATAATTTATTTTATCATAATATTTATAGGTGAATATGAAATTTTATAAGACTATTAAATGGTTTGGTTCGAAGTTATATCTCTGTTTATAATTTATTTAAATTCAATAAAATTAATATTTTTAAAATTGACATAATTGATGTTTTATAAAAATAGAAATTTATTAAATTATTAAAGAATAATAAAAATATTTTAAAATAAAAAGTTACTATGTTAAGGTATAAAATTTCATTATTTTTCCAATTACAGGAAATTGATCTCATATAAGTAAAATTAATAGCCTCTTAGTAATTAAAATGTTGTTACTACTTTTAAAATTAAAAGAGAATAATTAAGGGTAAACTGAAATGATATTGTTTAAAATAAAATAAATATAATTATAAAGATTATTTTATGAGTTTATTTTTAACTAAACTCATATTATCTGCTATATATTTCAATTTTAATGATTTTTTATCAAAAAATTAATTTATATTAATTTAATATTTTACGAATTTTCAATGGTACCCCTCCGCTATCCTTTAAAAGGTACCCTATTTTCTTTAATAACCACACTTAAAAATCCTTTTGGTTTGGGAAATATCAACCAAAAAATCATCCTAGAATACCTCCCCACATTTTTGAGGCCTTATTTTATGTAGAACACCCTTCTTAGAGGTGTTAAGGTGTCCTTCAAAGGCGATCAACTGAAGAGGAGGTGTCATGTTTTGAGGAGTTTCTATTTTATTTCTTCTTCCACTTCCTTTAAAGATTCTTCTTTAAATATAAAATAATATCTCCTATATCCTAAAAATTATAAAATTTTATTGTATTAATATCATTTTCTAAATCCATATCAACTTCCATCAAATTGGAAAGGAATTAATCATCCGTGCATACGTGTGAGTTGTCACCTCCACAAACCGATTTAGTTTGATTTCCATTACCGTCTATCAAGATCATTTATAATGATGGAATTAATATTAATTTGTCATATTAATGAAATATTTATCATTTTATAATAATAATATTTTAATTATGTTCTTACCTTCCATGCACATAAAAACAATAAAGTCATTCAAGCATATATGTGAACTATCACCTCCACGAAGCGATGTAAATAGTTATTATCCACCACATCACTTGTATGATATATATAAGTATATTTAAATTATTATTATTATGATAATAATATTATTATAATTCTGAAAATAAAAAATAATAATTACCTTATTTCCATAATGATCAATGAAAAATGAAAACATTAGTCATGCGTATGTATGTCCTACCGTCTCCATGAATATAACATTGTTCATTTTTTATAACCATAATTCATGGTTTGATTTAAAAAGTATGATTAATGTATAAAAGTGAAGAGTATGTCATGAATACTATTCTGGATATTATGGACTTATGACCACATAGACTAGTGACATCAAAACTATGTTTATTTTCGACTCAAGTACCGAATATCGACAAAAAATCCGATATGAACTTAAATAAAAACATAATTTTTTAACATGGTAATAAGTGATATAAAAGAAATAATAAACTTGAAAAAAGTTCTCAAGCAAGTATAAATTAATATAAGTTTATTATTTAGGTATATAAATATTGTACATGAAGAGTCGGACTCACGGTAAGGGACTTCATTACAATTTCCTTTCATTAAGGCATATTTTGATAATATACACCACCTTATTCTATATAGAATATAATAACCCCCGTTGACTTTTAATTTAATTAAAATGTTTTTAAAAGGAATATTTTTCTATGATGTGTTTTACTAAACAACAAAAAGAATATTTTTTTAACATGCATGATGACAACGACATTTCAGTCACTGTGACCATTATTTGATATTTAGATTCTCCAACAAGATCTAATGTTTTTAAAGAAAAATAAATACCATATTCCCTTTTCATGTATTTTGGGATTGAAAATGGATTTTATAATGGATTGATTATGTCAATATCTTGAAATTATATCTTGTGATTTTGATGTGGACATTCTATTTATATTTTATGCTTGTTAAAGTGTTATGAATATTGTTTTTGGGTATTGTTTATATATATAGGTTGTTTCGTGATAAATCATGGACAGGTGATCCCATGATAGCTCTATAATTAATTGGGTAATGAGACAAAGTTAATGAATAAGGTTTATCCTAAGATATTTATGGAATATACTATGATGGATATTCCAAATGTAACCATGAAGGTTACTCCCTATCTATATGTGAAAGCTATAATGTAAGTATGATATGGATGAAACAAGTTACCTTTATGACTAATGATTCATATGGAGTTTTTTAGGATTATTATTATTTCATAGGTTTATAAATATTCATGGAATAATATCTTCTTTCATTATTTTATATCCCTTACTAAACTTTTTTGTGCTCATCCCAAGGTTCTAAATTTTTTTCTTAGGGTATAAGGATGGGTAAGAGAAAGAAATAAGTCAAGAAGATTTTTATCAAGAAAAATAAATCATGTTTACTTTTAAACGTTTTTTATTGTGGAATAAATTTATACTATTGTAGTGGTATCCACTTTGTATAAATTTGAGTTATTATGTATTAGGTATGTCTTAATTCTCTAAAACTCTAAACTGGAAAATATACTCAATGTGAATTCTTGACTTAACTAAATATTATGCAATGTTTAAGGCTGAGGCATTATATATATAGATCATGTAATTCATGGCAACCAAAATCCATCAAGAAAGAGAAGTTCACAGAAGTAAATTTCAAAGAATCTCTTTTAATACCCCTGGTATTGTCGACCCACTTACATTTAAATAATATAACTAAAAAATGACCATGGTAGTTTAATTTGATAATATTTTTCAACTTTGAATAGTATCCCAATTTTCAAAATGTAAATATACCATGATTTTGTGTTTTTAAATCCAATTCTTGATCAACTATCTGAAATTTAGTGCCATTCACATTGTAAGCATCAAACTTTCTTGCCTGTTTTAGAGGACCTTGAGCCAGAAATGTTAAATCTTTTAACAACTCGGCCGGGGTAATAGTATTCATGATCTAAAAAAATTAATATACATTTTTAGATTTAAAAAATATATGTTTCAACAAAATATTTATATTGATACCAATATCTATTAACTTACAAGATGTACAAACCATTCTACAATATCTTTATTAATAGATTTTGTTATATCTTTCTCATTTCATGTTTAAATTTTCATTCTTCTCATTGTATTTATCCTTATATCTTTAATAAATGGATATGAAATTTCACTATTCAGTATAAAATATCCATATTTCTATAATAATTCCATTCATATCAGTGTAATATTTGAGATCCTCTCAGCTAATCAGCCAATAGTAGGAATGTTTTTTGATTTTCCATGTATTTGAGATTGAGTAGATATATCATCAATAAATATAACTTGATTAAATATTGTATCAATATCATCTATGTATATTGAAAAAATGTAAGAAACTCCTCTTCTAAATGGACTTCAGAAATAGAGTCTTATGTTTGAGTTTTATTTTCCATTCATGATTTCAAATGACCATGGTATCTGTGGAATAAAAATAAATAAATCATAATTATGTATTTAATAAAGTTACAATAATTTTTTGATTAATATGGAAAATATAAAAATAAACATTCTATAAATTGGATACATCCATCGATAATGTATGATACCTCCCAATTTAGTTTCCTTAGCCAAATATATAGTTTAATGCATCATGATATTTAAAAATAATGGAGGAAAGAACATCTCCATTTCACAATGTTTAAGAACAAATCTATCTTGATGGTTATGAATCTCATATATTTTTGGAGTTTTACCATATAGTTTTATTAATAATGTGAAAAAATTTGAGTACAACTATAATATCCTTTTCTGTTAACAATGTTCAAAATTCCAATGGTAGTAACTAATATAAGAAAATATGTGAATCATGACTTTCCAATCCATTTAACCTATGATGATTTAAGTTGAAATACCTTGAGATGTTACTTGAATACCCATTAGATACTTTCACATTTTTTAAAATTTAAATAAATGTATATTTATCCTTATTTTCATTGAAAAAATCACAAATACATACTTTCCATTCTCATATGGCCATAAATCATGATTTATATTCATTATTTGTAAGTCATTCCAAGAATTGAGATGGTCCTTTTATTTTCCATTCTCATTATGTGATGTGAATTTTAAATTATCACAAAATTTCTTCTCAATATTCACAAAATCAAGATTATGATGAATGAAATTAGATTCCTAATTTAGAAGTTTCAAGAATATAATTTTTTTCATCAATTGTTGTGTTCCGATTTCAATTGATGATTCACATAGAAATCATTTATCAATATCATTTAAACGATACATCTTCCCAAATTTTGTTTCAGAATTTACTAGTTCTAGAAATATTTCATAACCTATCAAAAAATTTGGAGGTGGTCTATGATCAATAGACCCATTTAATTTTTAAATTTCCAACCAAAATATATGAGATGTATTTAGAAATATTCTATGACATAAGAAGTACATTTTTTTACCACTAGGTAGTCATTATGGATCAAAATAAAAGTTATAAATAGTACAAAAAAACCCATGTATGTGTTCTGACCAGATAAGTTCTCAATTCTAGGGAAGTCATTAATGGTCCACATTAGTGCGATGTGCATTTTGAATATTATTCTAGAAAAATGAATAATATATTTAAACACCATTGCTCTATAACTCCTGTAATTATTCCATTAGAGGATGAGAGTATACATTAATATCATTTCTAGGCATTTTTTTCCAGTAATAATTATAAAATGATCAAATACATTTATTGAATACACATCCATGGAGGTAGATTGTAAGGGATCAAAACGATTATTCGAATATTATAATTGGTACTCAAAGTCCCATATGGGTTGAATCCATGGATAAAAAATCCCAATCGAACATTATTAGGATCAGATTATAAACATGGATGTAATAAAACAAATATATTCTATGATTTTGAATCTCTTGGATGTTGTATTAACTCATCATTGTTATTATCTATTGAATGTCACTTCATGTGATCATCAATTTTCGATGACATTAATAATATTTTAATTTGAGTATTTTAAAGGGATGTAACAAAAAACCTTTGCACGTGTGTTTGATTTCATATTCTTCATAATAGTATGTTGATTTATACTTCCACCACCAGCCATTGACTTACATCTATAAGATGAGCATTTTTTGAAATCCTGTCTACTTGATATTTATCTACAATAAAACATACAATCATTAGGAAAAGTATGCATTTTTTTATAACTCTAACCAATCTTGATAACAACTCTTTTCATATCATAAAAATACTCATGGATATTATCTATAGGAAATTCATCATGCAATAATTCAAATATCATTAAGATCACCTAATTTTTAATTCCTCATTGGAATTTTATATAGTACAACTTTAGTAGAAAATAATTTTTTTAATATTTCAGAAATCCAATTCATATCTTGATTTCCATCATCAATTAAATCAAAAAACTAATTTGTATGCTCAATGATATGTTATGATCTTGATATGGTTGTATTATAGTCTAAAAAACACAATTTATCAAGTTACTATTTTTAACAGCCTTAACTGGTTGTTTTGATATGTTTTGATGTTAATAATTTTTCCTTACAATGATGAAAGCATTTTTTATAAGGTTTTTCATTTCATTTTCCATTGTTAATGTAGTTTGGATCTCATTTATTTTACTAACACTAGTGCTTAAACTTTCTATAATGTTCAATTCTACATGCCAAATCCAACACAAATATTGAGTTGGGAATTTTTTCAATATCAAGTGTTAATAAAATTAATGTCACTTAAACCATCTTCTAAATTTACATTCAGGTCATGGAAACCTTATTGTTCCATCAATGAATTGATTATAAATTGAAAAATATAAAATATCTTCCAAACCCTTGGAATACCGAGGTGTTTTCCTTGGTAATGTGATCCAACTTTTATCTATATAACAAAAAGTTCCTAAAATTCATTAAGTAAAATTAAAACACATAAGAAAAATTACTTCATTTAAAAAATTACTAATTTATTCAAAATAAATAATATGAAAAATTATTTATGTGGATTAATTTGATTTTTTTGAACAACAACATTTTCATAGATTTTAATTTGAATATATATGATCCATCTAAAAAATTATAGATTGAATAAAAGTATGTTGAATGAATTGAAAATGTAAAATGGTTGTGATAGTATGAAATTAAAAAATTATAAAATAAATCAATAAAGCTACAAAGGGGGATGATGAAGAGGTGTGCTGATAGAGGATGGAGGATGAATAGGGGAAATGATAGAAAGTGATACTAGGATGTAGAGTATGATGGCTAGGGAGAAGCAGTGGGATCTTCATGGATCAATATTGAGGGCTCGACGATGAGGGATTGATGGCTAGGAAGAAAGGTGTAAAAGGGAAAGGGGTCAGTGGTGATGGCTCAAGGAGGGGAAGTGAGGTCTTAGGGATGAAACTATAAGGGCTCAAAGGTTTGGGGTATGATAGATCCGTGAAGAGAAATGAGGTATTAGGAGGGGATTGGGGAGCTACGACGATGAGGGATCAAGTAGTTGTGGTGTGGGATCCATTGGGAGTGGTGAAAAGGGGGAAAGGGTAGAACTAGTGAGCTCAGGTAGGGAGAGGTAGTGAGGGTGAATGGGGAGCAATGGTGAGAGCTCGGGTAGGGGGGAGGGTCTTAGGGGGTATTAGTGATGAGGGATCAGGGAGCGATGGTGAGGGATCGTTCAGGAGTGGTAGTAAGGGGAAAGGGGAGTAGTGGTGAGGAGAAAAGGGGAATAGAGGGGAGGGATTAGGGGAGAATGGGGGGCTCGAGGGAGATTTTTTTTAAGAAATGGAAAAAATTTACAGGTGGTTTTTAAACCCCCCCCCCACTTTTTTTATTGACAGTTTCTTAAACCAAAACTAATAAACCTTTGTTAAATGGTTAATTTGTTGGAGTGGCACTAGGGTAACTTAAATCCTTTCAAACTCTAGTCCAAATATTCAGGACACAGAATTTGTAATAAAGGATCACAAAGATCCCGAATCAAAAAAAGAATAAACTAAGGTAGATGATAAACTATTTGTACCTTAAACAACCTCCAATCCCTATAGTTATAACACCTCCATCACATGCACCTATCCAAATATAACTCTTCTACCACACTGATGAAGACAACCACCATGAACAAACTCTAGTATGAGTCCCTGAAGGTGAGTATAATCATTGGTATAACCTTTAATATCTCTATCTCTCCTCTTCTAAGTATAAACATGTTGACTCGACTATTGAAAAACACTGGCGATGGCTGCTATTGATACAAACTTAGGTGAATCTGCAGCTTTTATAGCTGGAAAGGGTCCAAACCACCCACACTATACTGAACCCCCTAAGTGATTGGGAACTAATCCCAATAGTGACCATAACCTATGAAAACATATCATACAAACCAAAATCCCCCAGTCAATTCTCGAGTACCAATGACCCAAAAAAAGTACATAGAAGACTGCTATGGTTGACTCCCTAGTGATTATAACCTTGACTACCTTGACATCTATGATACCCCACCCAGTGATACACTCCTTGAAAATATCTACTAACCACCCATTTGAGGGACTAATCCCCATGAGTGCATACTCTTGATCACTTATACCTTTTTCTACACCACTATATATATAAGAAGCATAAATGGGGTGAGTGCATATCTGATCATTAGGAATAATACCTCTTCATGATTCTAGACTCTGGAATCCTCACCTAAAGATATATTGGGAGAGAAATATTGGATATTCTTAAACCTAATATTGAGATCTCATATGATTAGGCTCCCTTGGTTTATGGAGAGGCACTATTGCCTATTTTCACCATCATCACTGATGAAAAGAACTCTAGATGAAATTACTCTTTCAATTCATACAAAGAAATAACCTCCACTTTCCACTATCTATGATACAATGTCCACCACTAACATTCCATCACTTGAATCTAACTGTATAAAAATGGAAACCATTACTCAACTCGGTCCTCAATCAAACTGAAGGTGATCACGAGCTCCTACAGCCAATGCTCCCTCTCCATATAAAATATGCTCCCCTTGTACTTTACTAGACACTGACACTTGAAATCACACAACTCCCTCTACCACATCTTGTCATACTATATCAGATTAAACCTTTGATGATCAACTGAATTATCCTACATAACCTATACTTCCTAAATGAAATTTTGATGATGGACATGATCCATACATAAAAAAATGAAAAACCTAATCATTGTAGAATGGAATATATCAAGATTCGTTTAACTAAATTTATTTTAATTCAGGAAAGCACCCCATTCAATCAAAGATAAAAACAATAATGATGCATGTACTTCCCATCGGTCTCCAATACTAATACAAAATATTCCTAAACAATGATAAAATTTCCCTTTATCAGTGCTAGAAAAGCGCTGACTACCTGAGCACGATTAAAATCCATAGGCTTTTATTAGTACAAGAAAAGTGCTAATAAATGTGTCCTTTATAAATGAATATAAATGTACTGATAAAGGAATCCTTTATCAGGGCTTCTAAAAGTGATGATAAAGGGTCAATTTATTAGTGATTTTTTAGCATTGATAAAGGATTGATTTATTAGCTCATTTTGTAGCGCTAATAAAGGCTGGATTTATCATCACATTTATTAGCACTGATAAAAGGGTATACTACAGTTTGCTATAACGACACACTACAACACTAGAAACATCACCTGAAATATGAAAAATAAAGTACAAATATATATTTTAAATGAAATAAAATTTACAACACAGATACAATAAAAAAACTATATTACAGACATTTCAAATATTAATTTATACAATTACATGAGTAAGTAGAAATTATCACATACATTAAAAAACTTCAATGTTCCTTTGTATTTTCCCCCTAACCTTGACTCATGAAATTACCAAAAAACCACCCCTTATCGAGAAAAATAATGCACCTGTATAAGAAAATAAATTTATGTAAGAACTAAAATAAATAAATAAATTAAATAAAAAGTGTTAATTTTAAACGAAGTTTTGAGTCATACCAGGAACACTATGTATTATATTGAGTTGCAGTTGATTCTTGCACGTCACAACACTTCTGGTCCGTATTCAAGAATTATATCTTTGAAAATTATCTAAATACGTATAAGATAAAAATGATAAGGAAATTAATTAAGTAATAGTCGATAGAATAATTATAAAATAATTTAGTCATGTTTGCTCAATTTTGGCGATGTGATGCACGTTTTAAATTAAAATGACACTTATATATTGAAAACATGCACTTGGAGTTCTTCTAGTCACAACATGCATCATATTGAGGTGAAGATGATTCCCATAAATAAAAAATGATCTATTGATCATTTTGATAAATTATCAAAACAATCCAATTGTGTTTTATAAATTTTGAGTACATCACTTTAATTTTACTAAAATGTCATTTTAAAATGGGAACATGTACTCTGAGTCATACCAGTCATATTATGTGTCGGTTTGATATGAGAATGATTACTATATGTAAAAAATGACTTATAAATAATTTTAATAAATTATTTAGATAATACAAGAACATTTTATTTATTTTCAATGGGTGACACTTTTTGAACTAAAATGGCAATTTTTAACTGATAACATACACATTGAGTCATATTGGGAAAATAGTGTACCATATTGAGTTTCAGATGATTCCCACACATAAAAAATGACTTATGGATCATTTTATAAAAGTATCAAAACAATGAAAATGCATTTTATTGGTTTCGAGTATGTCAGTTGTCTTTTTTACTAAAATTAATGTTATTTTTAAATAAAAAGACACACTTGGAGTCATATCGGTCACACCATGAACCATATTGAGGTGTTGTTGATTCCTAAATTTTCACAATTACATATTTATAATTTTCATAAAGTATAAAAAGAATCCAACTGTTCTTATTCGATTTGGAGTACACGACTTATGTTTTTTTACTAAAATGTAATTTTAAACTAGAAACACACAATTTGAGTTATACCAGTCACATAGTGTGTCCTTTTAGTGTGAGAATAATTAATACATGTAAAAAATGAATTAATAATAATTTTATTAAATTATCAATACAATCCAAGTTCATTTTATTGGTTTTTAGTGGGGGATATTTTTGAAAAAAAATGTCAATTTTAAACTCATAATAGAAACTTTTAATCATATCGAGAACATCATGCATAATGAGAGGCTAGATTGATTCCTATACATCCCAGATGCCTTATTGATAGTTTTAATAAATTATAAAAAAATATTAATGTGTTTTCTTAGTTTTGAGTAGGTTAGTTGCCTTTTTTATAAAAATTAATGTCAATTTAAAATAAAAAGACACACTTGGAGTCATACTGGTCATACCACACATCGGATTTAGATGAGACTAATTCATAAAAAACTAAAATGAATCATGTACTGTTTTTCTAAAGTATCAAAATAATAAAATTGTGTTTTCTTGGTTTTGAGTATGTCACTTGTCTTTTTTTCTAAATTATCATTTGAAACTCGAAACACGCACTTTGAGTCATACCCATCACATAGTGTGTCAGTTTGAAATGAGACTAATTTCTAAATATTTAAAATTAATTATTAATAATTTTAATAAAATTTTAAGGTAATCCAAGTGAATGTTATCGATTTTTAGTGAGTGTCACTTTTTAAACTAGAATTTAAATTGTAAACTAATAACGGATGCTTTGAGTCATACTAATCACATCTTGTATCAGATTCAAGAATGTATAATTCCTTCACATAAAAAAAATACTTATGGATAGTTTTAATAAACTATAAAATCAATCTGAATGTGTTTGATTAGTTTTCAGTTTACCAATTGTCTCTTTTACAAAAACCAATGCCAATTTTAAATAAAAAAATACTTACTTGGAGTCATTCTAGTCACACAATGTATTGTATTGATGTGAGTCTTATTAATAAATATCCCAAATGAATTAGGGGTATTTTTTTAATGTATAAAAATAATACGAATTCATGTGATCAGTTTTGGTTATGTCACTTGTATTTTTTACTAAATCTTTATTTTGAACTGGAAACACACACTTTGATTCATACTTATCACATAGTGTGTCTGTTTTATGTGAGACCATTTCCTAACCATAAAAAATGAAATATTAATCATTTTAACAAATTATCAAAACAACACAGTCACATTTTTAGTTTTCATTGAGTGACACATTTTGAACTAAAATGTATATTTTAAACTGATAATAAACACTTTGAGTCATACCAGGAACATTGTGTATCATATTAAGGTGAGACTGATTACTACACATCCATTAGGAAATATGGATCATTTCAATAATGTATCAAAATAAGACAAATGCATTTTCTTAGTTTTGAGTAGTTCAATTGTGTTTTTTACTAAAATCAATGTCAATTTTAAATAAAAAGACACACTTGGAGTCATGCCGATCACACCATGCATTAGATTGAGGTTAGGATGATTCTTAACCATCCCAAATTACATATGGATCATTTAATAATGTTTCAAAACAATTATAATGTGTTTTTTTGTTTTAAGTATGTCACTTGTATCTTTTACTAAAATGTTATTTTAAACTGGAAACATATGCACTTTTTGTCATACCAGTAATGTCATGTGTATATTTGATGTGAGACTGATTCCAATATGTCAAAAATGACGTATAAAAATTTTAAATAAATTATCAAGATAAACTGAGTGTGTTTTATTAGTTTTAAATGAGTGGGAATTTTTGAACTAAAATATCAATTTTAAAATGATAATGGACACTTTGAGTCATACCGAGCACATCAAGTATTAGATTAATGTTAGGATGATTCATACATCTTAAAATGGACTTATGGATCATTTTAATAAATTCTAAAAATAATATTAATGTGTTTTCTTGGTTTTGATTATGTCAGTTGTCTTTTTTACTAAAGTTAATGTCAATTTTAAATAAAAAGACACACTAGGAGGCATACCAGTAACACTATGAATCATATTGAGATACAAATGATTCATACATGTACCAAATGACTTGTGGGTCATTTTAATTAATTATAAAATCAATATGAATGATTTTTCTTGGTATTGAGAACATAAATTGTGTTTTTTTTACTAAAATGTCATTTTAAACTCGAAACACACACTATGATTCATAATAGTCACATATTGTGTTAGTTTGATGTGATACTGATTCCTACACATCTAAAATGACTATTTAATGGTTTTACTAACTTATCAAGACAATCCAAACATGTTTTATTAGTTTTCGGTGAGTGAAACTTTTTGATCTAAAATATCAATTTTAAACTGAAAATGAAAATTTTGTGTTATAACGGTCACATCATATATAATATTGATGTAACGATGATTTTTGTTCATCAAAAATGACTTATAGATCATTTTATAAAGTATAAAAAAATTCTAATGCATTTTCTTTGTTTTGAGTAGTTCAGTTGTATTTTTTACTAAAGTTATTGTCAATTTTAAATAAAAAGACGCACTTGGATTAATACCTATCACACCCTGTGTCAGATTCAGGTTTGGGTGATTCCTACTCATCCTAAATGACTTATGGATAATTTTATTCAAGTAAAAAAAATACGAATATGTTTTATTGGGTTTTATTATGTAACATGTCTTTTTTACTAAATTGTCTTTTTAAACTGGAAACAATCACATCGAGTCATAAAGGCCACATCACGTATCAGTTTGAAATGGTACTAATTCATACACATTAAAAATTAATTATAAACCATTATACTGAATTATCATTAAAATTAACTCATGTTTTATTGGTTTCAAGTGAGTAACACTTTTTGAACTAAATTTTCAAATTTTAAAATAATAACGAACATTTTGAGTCATAATGGACACATCATGTATTTTATTTATGTGAGAATGAATCTTATATGTCTCAAATGACTTTTGGATCATTATAAAAGTCATTATTTTTTAAAAGAACACATTTAAAAACAAATTTTGTATTTGTTTTTAAATAAATGGAACTAAGAAGGAAAACCCGGTATAACGAAATGTAAGTAAAATGAAATTAATAGATAACCTTGAGTCATTAAAATAAAAAATTATCGTAATTAGATCATTATAGGGGTGTTAAGTAGGTGGAAGGGTTTCTGGTTGTGCTTGGTTGTGGCACCAGATCAATCTTTCACATTAGATTATTGAAATATGGGTGTTGATTGTATTGCAAAAAGGGTTTTAATAAATTATTTTAAAAATGTTTACATTTTCCTATTAAAATAGGTGAAAAACACAAATAAAAAATAATTAAGATGTCATAATGGCGTACTCAATTCCAGTATTTCATCATGGCACAACATAGAGCACCCCACAATGTGCCATCCAAATTTTCCTATTTCACGAGCGTTGTATGGTGAAATGGTCACCAGCGCTGTCAAAAGAATGATCATACACTATTGGAATATTCATCACTAGATATTTCTCAAAGATACCCAAGATTTATCATTATATATAAGTGGGGGAGAATAATACAATACAAAACATCTCAATATAATAAAAAAATTATTAAAACAGTTCAACCAACATAAACTCACTCACACCCCTGAAAACCCTTTAATGAAAAACCCCATTCATAAGAACAATAACAATATGATAATATCAATGACCCATGATCAATCCACATTATAATAATAAGAAACTTTTCACTTATGAATCAATAAGGTTCTTAACTTCAAGGGTATATAAAAAATTGGGTACAACCGCGAAAGCAGAACACACACAAGTAAGAAAATGACATGTAAATCACAAGCCCGGGGACTTAAAGGGTATATATATTAGAAGGTATTGTTCTAATTGGGAAAACATATAAAGTTTTTTTGCTGAATATTAAAATATGATAAAAGACATCAAAATTTCCATTTGAAACCCATCCAAAAAATTTAAAATAATGAAAGCATATAATACTTCCATGTTGTTTGATAACGTAAAAATCATATTGAAAATTGCCAAAAAATGTCTAATTCATAGAAATACTTGATCAAAACATAATGGTAATTCATTATAATTTATAAGAAATCATTACATGGAATCCATTTTTATTTATTCAACAAAAACCTTAGGTTTAATTTTAACAAACACTTTGTGTGTGTTATTTTTTTTGGAAGGAAGTTGAATACATTTAAAATTAAGAAAAACTCCTTTGATGTTAATGAAAACGTAAGGAAAATAATCAAAAATCCATAACCCCATCATTGATAATTATAATAGAATTTACTTCATAAAAAAACATGGATTTAATAGATGCAAGCATACATGGTCCCACATTTAAATAAAATTGAATGGATCCACCTACTATAATGGATGAAATCTATTTTTGGAAGTATTAACATGATATAAAGATGAAATAAAATCCATTAAAGGGCCAATACAAACCCAAAATCATAGAAACCCCTAATTAGAAATTTATTCTTCAAGGGAAAGTAGTGATGGATAATGAATAAAAAGAGATAATGGACAAAAAATAGAAAAAAGATATAGCCAAACAAGTAATAGATGAGGGAAGAGGAGGATAAAATAACATACCTTGGATTGAATCATTTATTTGTCTGAGAGAATATAGATATATCGCTAAATCTTGGATTAATTGAATCCTTGTATTTTTTTGATCCTAGATTCGCTTGAGCCTTGGACTTGTTTGAGCCTTGATTCGAGCCATGATTTAAGCTTGGATTAGATGAGGAGTGAAGGAAGTAGGTGGCTTCTATGGAAATCTTGAGATATCACAACTGATACAGTCACAGTTAGGGAACTTTAAATAGATCAGGGACACTTTCATCAGATTTAAATTAATATACACAGATAAATCTCTATCTTCATCAGTGTTAATGAAGCGTTAATAAAATTTATCTTTATCAGTGCTAAAATTTTAGGGATGATGAAGGATTTATATTTATAATTATAAATAATTTTTTTGAATATAATAATATAATTATATATTTATTTATTATAATTTTATAATCATTTAAATATAAAATTATTTATTTATAATTATAAATGAAAAATTTCTGAATATATTAATATAATTATATATTTATTTATTATAATTTTATAATCATTTAAATATATAATTATTTATTTATAATTATATAAACAGTTTTTTTTATAAAATTATATTTTTTAATTTATAATTATTTATTTATAATTATAAATATATTTATATCATTATATATATTTATATAATTATATATAATTATATAGTTATATATATAATAAATAAATATAAATATAATTATAATAAATATATTCATTATTTGAATATATTTATTATAATTTTTTAATTATAAATATTTTTTTATCATTATATATACTTATATAATTATATATATATATATAATATAAATATAAATATAAATATCAATATAGTAAGTAGATTCATTATTTAAATATATTTATTATAATTTAATAATTATTTAAATATATAATTATTTATTTATAATTATATAAATACTTTTTAAAAAATAATATTTATATCTTTATATAATTATATATATATATATATTTATACAAAAACTATGTGATACAACACTAGAAGAATTATAGATCCATGAAAGGAACCATAGCTTCGTTTGACCTAAAATGGAGGATGGCCTTCACCCCTCCTTAGAAGGGAATCAAGGCTGGTTTCATTCTATATCTCACCAAAAAAACCATTTCGTTTGTAGAGGCCCTCGTTGGACATTCCACAACTGAAATTTGCAAGAAACCTCTTCTTCCGCATTCAGTGGATGGCTCCATTACAATGGCAACTGATCTGGATGCACTAAAACAATGAATAGATCTTTGCAAGTTCTTGGTGTTTGGTTGTACATCCTATGAGAAAGGCATGAAGCCCTGGTCCTATGCAGATCTGAAAAGTAGGATTTCACATTAGCTGGGGTTTCTCACATTGGAGGCTCATTCCAATTGGTAAGGTATTTTTTTCAAATTATTTTGGAAATAAAGGAGAACCCTGATGCAGCCTGGCGAACTGGGAACATCAACCTTAGACCAATTTTTTTTTTTCAATTCTTAGATTGGGATGCCAATTTCAACCCATTCAAGTAGCAAAACCCCATGATGCAGGTGTGGAAAAGGACCCACAGTCTCCCATGTGTGTACTGTCACCCAAAAATACACAGTGATATTGCTTCATGGATTGGAACACCATTGAAATTTGATCATCTCTCTATCAATGGAGATATTGGTTTGTATGCAAGGGTCTTTATTGAAATTTACAAGGAAGCAGTACCTCCTGAATGCATTTACTTAACCATAGATGATCATCAATTGGAAGTTACATATAAATTTTAGAATATTACTAAATTTTGTGACCATTGTAAAATGTTAATCCATATTGTCAACAACAATCGTGTTTTACAAAAATTGGTACAAACAGCTCCCACCACCTTGGCTTGGAGGGAGGTATCTCGATGTAAAATAAGTGATATGTTAGAAAATGGGAGAAACATTGGGGTTAATCTAGTTATGGAAGGATCATCAAGCATGAATGGGATCACAACCTCTTCATGGGATGCTCTAGCTGAAGAAGAGGAGCAGCAACCTGAGCACATGGAGAGTCAATAACACTCGATTAAAACTATGGATTGCAATCACCAAGAAGAGCAGGATGATTTGGACTACTCACCGGATTTCTCCTCAGTTTCTTTTTCAATGAAAGTTGAAGAATATATGATTGATATTATTTATAATGACATTAATGATCAATTTGTTCTTGCTCAGTCTACTTTAGAGGATCTTATTGGAATGGAGCCAGGTTGACATTCTTTCACCCATGAAGAGAACCAAATGGATTTTTAGAATCCAAAAATCAAAGATGACACATGCTTTATTCATCTAAATACATCTTTGACATCTGGTATCTATACATCTGGTAAGGAATCAGTTGATCATATACAGGTTTCATTAGAGATTCAGATCAAGGGAACTACTCTATAGAATACTGAGAATGGAAATGACCCAATCAACACCCAATTCCAATCATTGGGTGCTAAAAAAGAATCAAAATTTTAATCCTCTGCCCCATCAAAAGGGACTGTAAGGAAATCTCTAAGGCTGGATAAAACATTCAAGGGGTGAATCACCTCCAAACCAAAATAATAATGAGGATTATATTTTGAAACTATTAGGGGCTATCCAACCCTAGAAAATATGGTTCCGTTCGGCTACTAATAGGTAAATACAAACCTAAAATTATAGGTATATATGAGCCTTAGATTAACTCTCTAATCCTGGTCAGCCTTTTTATCAATAAAGGATACTCCCTTCTGGGAACCAATAGAGATTATGACTATCCAAGAAGAATCTGGGTTTTTATATATAAGTGTGTTTTCAATACAACTATGGTTTATGGGGACAGCCAGATCCTAACTTGCAACTTCTTGGAGTCTGGCCAGAAAATATTTTTCTCAATTGTGTATGGTCATAATAGTTACATTGACAAGAGTCTCTTATGGGATCAAATCTAGAAACTAAAAAATTCAACCATGGACCCATGGATATTAAGAAGGGATTTTAATTCCATTCTACATAAAGATGAAAAGATTGGACCAGTGGTAAATACCACATACATTACAGAATCTAGAGAATGTATTGAGGAGGCCAGCCTGATTGAAATTACTCTTGGAATTGAAAAATCCACATGGTATTTGAGGAAAATTAATAGAATGAGGGCTATACGAATTGAAAGGGTGTTTGTCAACAAGTGCTCACTTGGTGTTTGAAATTCTATTTCATGTGTTACTTTGACCAAGCATAATCCTGACCAACATCATATTCTGGTGAGTCTTCTTAATAATGAAAGAAAGTATCCAATCCCATTAAGATTCAACAATGCATGGGTCTCTCTCCCAAAGTGCTCAAGAATTTTGCAGGATACTTGGGGCTCAAGGTCTTGTAGTGCCAATCCCATGATATGCATTTCGAAGTTCAAAATCATAAAAATGAAACTGAAAGAATGGAGTAAGTCCAAGTTTAGATCAATGGATGCTAAAATATAATGAATAGAATTACTTTTACATGAAATACATGAGTCTATCACTAAAAAAAACTTTTTTGGGAACATGATACAAGAAGCTAAAATTTCTTCCAAGCTTGGGTGTCTTGTCAAACTCAGAGACAACATCTGGAAAAACTTATTCAAAATTAGATGTATCTCCAATGGAGATAGAAATACTTTATTATTTAATTTTCATTAAAGGGTTACAAGGGATAAAAATCCTCTTTCATTACTCAAGGCTGGAGATTGTATTTTGGTGGAAATGCAGGATATTTCAGATCATATTGTCTCTTTTTACATGAAACTATTTAATATCCCCCCAAAGACTAAAATTATAAGGTACAACATCATTAAAAATCTACTTACAGAGGAGGATAATAATTTTCTCACCTATATGCAAATGGAATTTGAAATTAAAGAGTATGTTTTTGGACTCAAGAAAGAAATATCTCTAGGACAGGACAAGTTCACTAATCAATTATTTCAAACATATTGGGACATAATTCGGAATGAAGTTTTCTATCTTGTTAAAAATTTCTTTAAAGATGGAACTTTTCTTCAAGTCTTTAATGCCCAGTTTATTTCCCTTATCCTGAAGGTTTATAATGAATGTGAGATAAGCCAATTCAGGCTGGTTTCCCTTCTCAACACTATTCAAAAAGTAATTACTAAAATACTTCTAAGTATACTTGGTCATGTCTTGGAGAAAATAATATCCTGGAATCAATTTGGATTCGTGAAAGGTAGTAATATTCAGAAATTTTTTCTCACTGCTTCAGAGTGTGTTAACCTACTTAGGAAAGAACCCAAAGGAGGAAACATAGATCTTAAACTTAACATTACTAAATCCATTGAAACAATGGACTGAGGCTTTATTGGTAGGGTGTTTCATATCTTTGGATTCAATATGAGATTTATTCATTAGATTAGGGTTATTTTTGAGTCATCATGCATCTCCATCCTCATAAATGGAACCCTAAAGGTATTCTTTATATGCTCCAGGGGGTGAGATAGAGGGATCCCCTCTTAGACATTATTGTTTCTTTAATAGAAGATTATCTAAGCAGACTTCTCCTTGACATGGTGAAAATGGGTGATTTTTCAACCATCAGAATAGCTCGAGGTATCTTTCCCCCTTCCAATTATTATTTTCTGATGACATCGTCATTTTCACATAAAGGGACATGAGGAACATTAGCAATCTTAAAAAGGATCTTCAACACTATGAAAATGTATCTAGCCAAGTAATCAGCTAGAGTAAATCATTTATTTATTTTTGTATGAACATTCTAGTCTCTAGGAAGATTTATTTCACCAATGACTTAGGAATAAAAGATAGATCATTACCATTTATCTACTTTGGTGTCCTAATGTTTTGGAGAAATCCTCACAAATCACACTTCTCAAATGCAATGGATCAAATAAAAGAACCCTTGCATCTTATAAGGGAATTTACCTCTCAATGGCAGGGCACATTTTCTTGGTCAAGCATGCAGCGACCTCGAAGCTTGTTTAATCCTTTATGGTGTATCTTTGGCATGTTTATATCATTAAAAAGCTCAAATATATACTGAAAAACTTCATCTCGAGTGGATGTATTATGGAGAAGAGGGTAATCACTACCCCATAGAAAAAGTGATTTTTAACTTAAAAACATGGAGGCCATGGTATCAATAACTTGGAGGCCTTTAATAAATCATTGAAGTTCAAGTTCATGTGGAAAATAATCAACAAAAAATATGTTGCCCTAGAGTTCCAAAGATACATATTTATGGAAAGTATCCTTGCAGGAAAAAGAAGCTATCTTGAGTCTTTTATTTGGACTAGAATGAAGTTCATTTTCCAGAAGATTATCAATCATTGTCAATGGATGGTGAAAATGAATTCTTCAATGCGTTTTTTGGTATTATAGCTAGACTAGTGATCCTCTCATAAATCAGGTTACCTATGAGGATAACAACATTTATCACAACATCATGACTAGGGAGCAGCTGGAAAATATGGAAACATATCAGGATGATATTGTCACTATTGTTTCCAGCTATGAATTTGTTAATTAGGAAGATTTTAGAATTTGGGAGGGGTCTTCAAATGATTTTTTAACTCAAAAAGATTCTAAAAGCATCTGATTAATGGTTAACACTAGTGGATTGGAAATTTAAACAAAAAATGGATGAAAACCTCATAGTTTACACTATTATGGAGGAAGGCATTCCAAAAGTTACTAGTGAATTCCAACCTACAAAGAGTTAGTATATCATTGTTCTCTAGATGTTCTATTTTCAATTAGCATAGAGATGATGTGGATCATCTTTTTATGAGATGCAATACTGCTTCTTCTCTAGGGATGAAAGTACTAAACATCTTTGGAATCCAGTTCCATCAAACAACTCCTATCAAATCCATCCTTACAACCATGTTTAATGTCACTCTATAAAAGAATATCATGGTTCTATTTCATGTATATTGTACTGAGCTGATTCACTGAATTTGGAAAGGTAGGAACAATGCTGTGCATAGCCGAACCTGCTTCAATGTTGGACATGCGTTGGAGAGTATTCTAGCTTCCGTTCAAGATGTTAACGCCCTCCACACTAAAAAATGAAACAATTCTATGGGTAATTTCATGATCCTTAGGAGACTAAATATTTCTAGTAATTTCCCTATACCTTGAAGAACATAGCAATTTTTTTAGACACCCCTTTTCTAGATGGATAAAGTGTAACACAAATGGGGATTCTAGGGGTAATCTAGGCCCCTTGGGTTATTCTGCTATCTTCAGAGATAAGAAAGGGGATGTTGTTGAATTCATATATTCCCATTCTGGCAGTATCACGACATTAGAATTAGAGATGATGAGACTCATAATGAAAGTTGATCTTGTTCTTTAATGAGAATGTAATTGTGTCTGGTTTTAATGTGACTCCACTACTCTTGTGCAAGCTGTAAGAGTGGGCCAGGTGCACCTATCATGGAGGCGGACTGCTAAATGGGTAAAATGTATTGACAAAATTTCAACTTTGAACTACTTCATCACTCACACCTGTCGAGAGGCAAACTACATTATTGACGGGCTGAAAAATAAAGGGTTTACTATAGAAGGGTGTTTACACTAGACCACTTTTCCTGATGACATGGTTTCTCTTTTCCTTCGAGACAAATGTAAAATTCATTCTTTTTGCCTCTTGTAATCTTGCTTTGATCTAATTATATATAATAAATAAATATAAATATAAATATAAATATAGTAAATATATTACTTATTCATATAAATTTATTATTATTTTATAACTATTTATAATATATATAATTATTTATTTATAATTATATAAATACTTAAAAAATAATAATATTTTTTATTTATGATTATAAATAAATAATTTTATAGATATAGTTAATATACATTTGTAAATATATTTATTTATTAATATTTAAAAATATATATTTAATATTATTAATATATATTAAATATTAAATTCATGCATGCTAAAAATGAGTGTAACTGAATAATTAAAAATAGGTACACCTTAAAAATATTAATAAAATGGATAAGTTTAATAAATTAAATATAAATTATTAGAAAAATATGGATATATATTGAAATAAATATAAATACATATTAAAAATATTAAAACATAGTAAATAAAAAAATATAAATAAGTGATAGAAAATGATTAAAACCACAAAAAATAATTTTTTTATTAAAAGTAAATTAATACCTAACTGTAATAATATTAAAAATAAATAAATAAAATTTACCAATTAAGGATGTAATATATTAAATGTATCAAGTTATAATAAAATTCTAAAATAAAAACTAAAATTTGAATAAATTACATAAATATTTGGTGTATATGTTTCTATATATGATTTTATTAATTATGTAAATATTTGTGTGTAATTTGTATATAAAAATGCATTAGTTAATTATATGTATGTGAAATCTATGTAACACACATTTGATATATGTTAAATTGAAAAATCAGATGACATTCAATTATGTCCATTACTTGATGCAATTAGTTAGTATTTTTAATTAATATTAATTTTTAATTATAAAACATTCTTCACTAAATATATGACTGATTTAATGTAAATCATAAATATTTTGTATTATATAAATCATATTTTAGGAAATATTATAAATATTCATATATATATATATATAGAAATATATATGAATATATTTCTATATTAGATGTGTTAAGGAACAATTATGTATAAAAACCATTAAAAATGAACAAGACATTAATATGTTTTTAATTATTACATTTTATTCATTTTCTATATTTATATTTTATATATATTATTTATTACTATTTGTAATTAATATATATATATATATTAAACTTATTCATTTTTATTAATAATTTTTTTAATAATTTTGTAATTTATTCATTTTTAATTATTTTTTTTAATTATTATAAATTATTCATTTTTAATTTTTTTGTTTAATTATCAAAATTTATTTATTTTTATTTTTTTGTTTAATTATTAAAATTTATTCTTTTTATATATTTATATTTTATATATACTATTTATTAATATTTTTAATATATATATATATATATGTATGTATATTAAATTTATTCATTTTTATCAATAATTATTTATTTTATAAAATGTTTAATATTTTTCTTAATTTACTCATTTTTAATTTATATTTGTTTAATTATTTAATTTTATTCATTTTAAATATATATATTTAATATATACTATTTATTAGTATTTATAATATATGTATATATGTATATTAAATTTATTCATTTTTATGAACAATTATTTATTTAATAAAATTTTTAATATATTTTTTGATTCAGTCATTTTTAACTTTTATTTGTTTAATTATTTAATTTTATTCAAGACCTTTATCAGCGTTAAAAAAGCACTGATAAAGGATACCCTTTATTAGTGCTAAAAATAAAGTGCCGATAAAGGGAACTATTTATCAGTGCTAAATAAAAGCGATGATAAAGGTTACCATTCATCTGTGCTAAAAAAGTGATGATAAGGGGTACCTTTAATTAGAATTTTTTGGGACTGATAAATAGATCCCTTGATCAGTGTTTTTTTCTAGCGCTGATAAAGGTCAGCGCTTTTAAATGGGAATTTTGTAGTAGTGCAACTTGCAATCAACATTCTGTCACCTATGGTGATTAGTGGGCTTACAGTCCTTATGCCAAATCATAAGGGTACCTAAATGCTGATGTCCTGTCTGGTATCCCTTACAACATCACACACTAAGTATGACTAACACCATTTCCCTACCAACCCATGAAAGCCTCACTCGTGCCAAACTCAAAACTCAATCCTATCTCTTAACAAAAATCTTTGTTACCACTCTATCGTGACACCCCACTAGTACCCATCTTGGAATGGTAGTAAATGGGAGTGACCCCTTGAGTCCCAACTACACTATGCCCCAGTTTGGAGATTAAAAACATGGGCAAAAAACATATATATGGGAGGCATTTCCATCAATATAATGAAAATGATCATATAAGATAAAAAAGACCAAACAACTCCATCATATAATATAAAAGAAACTAAAATATCCCACAATGCATGAAAAACAATAAAATATAAGTCTATAAAATAAAAACAAAAAAAGAAAATCTACAACGTTAACTCTACAACATATCTAATCTCTATGCTAACAATTCCTAGCTTGGTTTCCAAAACCCTAATATAAACCAAATTAATAGTTTATATGTATTGAGTGAGTATAATATCTATAATCAGTAGGACCATACCATGGGTATTTCATGAAAATTTCAAAATATAATATTAATTCCATAATGAACAAGAAATAGAACCAATAACACCCAATCATGTTAACAATCTATCCTAACCTCACCAAATCCTTGTAACCAAATAACACATCCAAGGTAGTAAAATAATAATAGGAAAACAAAGATAAATCACCACTATATACACTTCCCAAATGAGTTTCCTCTCTCATTCCACAATATCATACATTATGTGATCCCATCCCTTTCATGTCATATCATTACTAAATATCAAGTAATATTCGATGTGGGTCAGGTTGTAACCCTACCCAAGCCAACCACCCATAAGACCAAACATACTGTGTTGTCATTAGTCGATATCCACATCTCATTTCTATTTCCACATCATTATCAATATCATCACTTATCCAAACACAACCTTATAACCCATGAATTAGTGTATCATGAATGTAAAGGACATTAAACTCATTCCCTCTTTTTACCATGCATGACCCCACCACATATCACAACCTCTCATCATTATCCATCACTATCAACTGTTCCATTGTTAGCCGTTACTCACTATAAACTGGGTAACACCACCATGTACTACTTCCATATGAAGTGTTGGGGAGAGGGGTTAATTAGTTATCCATTACCTCATTATCCTAAATATTAGAGAAAACACCCCCAAAATATTTGGGTGTCAATACATGGTACTCAATGTGGGTGGGGTGCATACCAAAATAACATGAAAATACAAGTATATATATTTCTATATATGTACAAAAAACATACAAACCCAACTTAAAGGTTTCACATCAATAATATATAATCACAATTGACCATCAATGACACACTACCATCTACCAATCTTCCACCACTAAAATAAACTCCCCACATGAAATAGCCACACGAAGACCAAAGTTCCTTTCTTGTAATTACCAATTCAATCATTTTATAGATTATCATATTATTAACCACCCTCAAATTATTAAACCATTTAATAACACTTATTCGAATCTATATCGAGTCTATTTTGTTATCATTCAATTAATTATCAATTTACACACCTTAATTTCCATACCACATTATTCAATTCCAATACATTCTCCTTTTAATTCTATCATTAACAATTTCATAATTCATAACTACAATAATACTACAATAAATTCACCACACATCAACTCATTCTTCCTAAAATAACATCCATCACTTCCTGTATCTCTCACATACCAACCAAATCACTACCACTATAACAACCATCCACAACCACACCACCTCTCACAAACACAACCACATCATAATCAGCAACAATAATCTCACCACAGAAACCATACAAAAAACACCAAGCTTCTATCCTATAACACATCCCCAATCTAAATAAGTCACCACCACCACTATAAAATGCCCACAAATCCAAAAAAAAACTAAAAGGAAAATATCAATCATACTATAAAAACATGATAACATAAATCATTCCATATAATTCACTAAAAACATTTAAAATAGTTTTCATGATATTTCATCATCCATTATATGGGCTCTTTCACAATGATTCCATATTTTCACACAATAATTAATTAGGTATATATAAGTTCTTAACATTTTATGGGTAGTGGGTTTAAATATATAAAATGATAAAGTTTCTCAATCCACAACAATTTTTTTCAATTCATAACTTCCACAACATGTATATAACATAAAATTTAAATTTTGAGCAATGAATATGAATATTAATAATATTAAAATAATTAAATAATGTATTAATACACCCCATTTCCTCTAATTAAATTAAATCTAGATCATTATTTTCATTAGTTAATCTATATCATCCACCCAATGAGAAAAAAAAGTAATCCAATTTCACTTATTCACAAAAGGAAGAGAGAATAAGGATTCTCTACCTCAAATAAGGATTTCATAATTACTGCATAAGTATAAGTAAGGAAGCTACAATGAAAATACCACAACTACATAATGAATCCCTGAATCATTCTAGATCATAATGACATCTCATCAAAACCATAACCTCATCATGCCTAAAAAAATAGCACCACCATTGTTGGGAATACCCAAAGAATGAATGAGATGGAAACAAAAGTAAAAGGGTAGAACTCACCCAAGATCACTAAATATCAATCACCTGAAGTTGATGATCAAATTTGATATAAATAGGTGAATTAATAACCAAAATTTCCTAGGGATCACCTGAAATTCAAGAGGAGTGAAAGAGGAATGAGGAAAATTAGAGGTAAATTAATGTTTATAGATATGCTAGAATAGACACCATTCATGGTGTGATAAGGGATATCATGCTATGAATTCCAATAATTAAACCTACACTAAAAATCAAGGTTGATAGGACCATATCAAACCATAAAATATTCATATTATGATATAAAATTTACTCCATAAATCATCTAGTCTCTAAACCATATATGACATCACAAAACACACCTCCAGGTTATGGACAACCATTCACAATGTGAATAAAATTTAATGTCATGAACCACCCTATACAATATAATTCCATCACCAAACCCCACCAAACCTCCATCGATCAAAATCTAACAAATTTAGCACCAAAAAATCACAATTAAATGGTTCTATAAGAAATGATCAGTTATAGATAATGCTAAAAAAGAGTTTAAGTTGAAAAATGAAATTGAAAATTTTAATAAGTTTCATAATAAAGAGAAGAAATAGAATTTTAAATGGAACTATAGGCCAAATAAAAATAAAAGGATCTTTATATTTTCTAATATAAAATGATCAATATAGAAAATAAATTATACAAGTACAAATATAAATTTCATTATTCTACACATGATGTCAGAGAAATATCAAAGAATATGATTATTGTAAGTCTTGAAGTTTAAAACAATGATTAAATTCAATCAGGATAACAAATATCACATTATAAGTTTGAAAAAGATATTATAATAGTTGGTTAAATGTTTTATTAAAAGTAACTTGTGAATAAATTCATATTTATGGAAAAAAGATGATTCTCATAAATCTAGAACTTATGGGAGTATTGACTTGAAAAATAATATTTTTATAAATAGTGATTCGAAACGGTATGAAAAGAATTATATATATAAGATAAAGGTGTTGGTAATATATAATTTTTTTATACAAAAGGATCTAAAATTGATGACCAAGAGATTTGAATGAGAATAATTCAACATCTTTACCACAATATATTTTCAAAGGAAAGTATGTGTTTTATGGATATTTTTGGCATTATGGAGGCTTTGGGTACATGAAAAAGAGTGCTGTTTAACTAAAAATATTACTATGTGTCCAAAAGTTTTGAGATAAAAACCTTTAGAGGGAGTCACACCACTCTAAGAAGTAAATTTTAGAATCAATTAAAAAATATGGATTGATGTTTGGGAACAAGTTCAAAAAATTTAAATAAGATTATGGAATATGCGACAAACTAGGAACACATTCTAAATAATTTCCCACAATTTTACCTTCCTATTTGAGTCTAAATTATAATACTCAAAAATATTATAATAAGATAATGAAAACAAAGGAGAATACATTGATTGTTTAAGTGAAACACAAATCATCGCAAAAGAAATGTGCATAGATCCTAGATAGTTGATACTCCATATATATAATAGGATATTTGATGATTTTTATGGATGTTAAGATGTGAAAAAATGATCGGAGGACTTTGTGAATGGTGGTTCACTCGAAATTGGAGGAGTTTGTTCATTTATCACAAGAGAAGACAATATGGAATTGATGAACACATTATTTATTAACAGGTTGAAACAAAATTTATCAAGTGTGTATCAATTCAACGATGAACATAATGAAGTGATACTTTATAATAATGATTTTTTTTGTGAATAACATGAAATATGGAAGTGTTTTTATGATATGACAAAAAATAAGAGGTAATTTGTTTCATGTTGGTGAAAATATGAATAAGAAGATGCTTCACTTAGAGGACAAGGAAGATATTAAGATGACATTAGAGATTATTGACTCTATAAAGGGTGTAAAAAAATTATACTCAAGAATAAGGATAAAGGATTTATCTCAATTATAAGATATAATAAATTCAAGTATTAACAAGGTGATTTAATTTCATGAAAAAAATTTCAAATTTAAAAAAAAAACTAATAAGTAAAGAGAAACAAGAAGATTAAAGATTTAATATTTTATAATATTAAATTCACAGAAAAGGAGAGTTCTCCTAATCTAAAATAGGAGTTAAAGAAAAAGATGGATGATCAAAGTGGTTACTATTCAAAGGTAGGTTTGAATAAAAATATAAGGAGGTTAAATAATAAATCACAGTCTTCACTCATCATAGGCTAACATATTATATTTCATACCCTATACCACTTTTTCATTGGATTTTTTTATAAAAGGGGGAGAAAGATATCATAAATCCATTTATGTTCATTATTTTATGTATTTACAAAAGGTGGAGAAAATAAATATTGGGGGAGAATCCAAATATATGTATTTAACCTAATGGAGGATAGATCTCTTATTTAGGGGTATCATGTCTTTAACGAGAGGTTTTATAAAGGGTAAGTTTTGAATTCATCATATTTGTGTGATTTTTTAACTATTATAACATTTTTATTGAGAATTAATATGGGATATTATTATACATAGGTTTAAGGAATATTTTTTGGATTTGGATGTAGGTTTTCAACAAGTGGAAGAAGAGTTATTTTCAATTGGTATCAATTCATATCAAAAGTTGTGAAGAAGTGGAAATAAGTTACTTTAATAGAAAACATGATTTTATTATTTGATGTTCTTATTTGATACATCAATTTCACTCATGTTGGATTTTTATTATTTAATTATGAATCATTGATAATAATTTTGAGTTTTAAAATTTATTTATATTCAAGGGTTTCCAACAAAATAAAATGAGATAGGTTATTGAGACCATGAATGAAGAAGGTTTTAACAAGTATAAGAAGAATAATTGAAGAAAGAATTTATTAGATATGATTTATCTGTTGCATTTTGTTTTCAACACAAAAATAATGTCCAAAATAATGTGTTTCCTGATGTTTCATTTTTTTAAAGTTTATTCCATGGATTTATAATTATTAGAAGAAAATTGAAGGAGTTTTTGAGGTTGAAGAGTGGTGATTAAATATGTTTCAATTATAATTGATATCAACACACCATGTTCATACATAAAAAATGAATGAAGATGGTTGAAGAAGAAAAAATAGTATTGATTCATAGGATATGATAATTTTGGTATGATATGATGATAGAAAAAATATTTTATGATGATATGGTGCAATGAAGAACACTAGAGAGAAATGAAATGGTGAGATGAAATATAAAATGGTCATTTTAACGGGAATTTTGATTGATATGTCTTCTAGTGGGAAATGGTGAGGCATTTTTACATCATGTTCAAATACATGATGGCTCATATGTGCGTTTTAAATTTTTGATAAACTCCTTATATAAGGGATAATACATAAGAGTTGATATATGATGTGTATGTTTTTTACTTTATTAAAAAGAAGAGTGATTGACTTGGAATCCAAATGTTGAATAACATACCACAATCAAGAAATGGTGGATGTTTTGAAAATTCTTTAAAACATTGAGGAGGCTTATTACTAGGTAATTAAAACATCTTGGTAGTTTTTTTATTTTTGAAATGAGGAGTTCCACATCATGGAACATCCCATGGTGTGACAAAAATATTCTTGTTTGAATCATTAAGGGGAGACCATATTGTAGAGAAATGTGTTTTGAAGGAAATTAGAAATAAGTTCAGAGTGGTTAGACTGAGAAAACACATGAAATATTATGGTAAAAGCTATTATTAGTGAGATGTTCTTGAAATGGAATACAACATACTATGGTGAAGAAATATAAAGCCATGGTCAAAGGAGAGTTCCATATTTTTAGTGGATCAGATGATGCGACTTAGTTGATAACTCAAGGACTACTCATAGTTGATCTTTATAGTCTTTTCAAAAAATAAAACTACCATTTGTGAATTTTAAATAAAATTTTAAATAAATATAAGAGTCTAAAAAGGAAAAAGGAATAGTTGAAAATAATTTTATGGAGTTGTTAGTTTTAATTTGAAATTTAAATTTAAATTCAAACTGTGAGAAGAGTCTCCAGTTATGTAAGATTAAATTGAATAGGGATCTTGTACAAATGAAGACCCTATTAAATGGAATGAAAAATAGTATTATTCAGGATAGAAAATAATATAAGAGTATATTGTATAGTTTTCATAGAAAGAGTTTGAAGAGAAATAATGATATAATAATTGGGTGGATTATTTTGTAGGGAGAGTGTGTGAAAAATAGTGTTCATATATGAAGAAATGGAATAGAAATAGTTTACAAGCCATTTTTGTGTGATCATAATTTTTTGTCATATTTTAAGCAATAATAAAGAATTCACACCAGATCTATATAGTGAATAAGTACAAGATACAATTATAGTTGTTGGAAGATAATCAAATTAAAGGAAGAGGGATAATCTTTACCTTATCAGAATAAACGATATAATTAAAAACATTCTGATGAATTTTCAGGATACAACATTGTTGGTCATCTTATAAATGAGTTCACGGATATACCCTACTCATTTATATACATTATAATGATTCTAGTGAATCGTATGGACTTGATTGATTTCAGACCATGCCAATTATTAAATACTTATTTTGATTGGTAAACCTTATACATCAAGTGCTCTTGTTTGTTTTGTTTCCTTATTGTGTGTGATTTAATCAATTGGATCCTTTAATATAACATACAGTAGAGTTTAATTTCTTAATAAATCATAAAATGAAAATTGGACTATTTTTCATTTATTCTACACCTTCTCCGAAAACCTAAAGTGCCTGGGGATATCATAGTTTGACATTTACACTATTTTTTGAGTGGAATATCAATAATTTTTAGGGATTAGGAAATGATAAAAAATGGTAATGAAATATATTTCATGGTTTACCAATCTTCTTTAATTCATTTCCTATCTAAGATGGGGTGAGGAATTAAAGGTGGTAAATTTGAAATGGGTTTAAAGGAGCCTCTAATAAGGTGGTGAAGAAAGATGTTCTAGATGAGATTGGTCCCATAGATGGTACGATTATGGGTGGTCCTTTATGTGAAGGAAGAGATGGTAAGGGGCCTTCTATAAATAGAAGAAAAATACATCAGGAGGAAGGGTGTAGAAGTGGGTCTCATCTATTTACTTAGGGTGGTAGTGCACCATCTATTGCTATCTTAAGAAGACCTCCGATTTGGTGTAAAAAATATGGGAATCAAGGGAATAAAAAGAACAATTTCTATTTTAAACAAAAAGATTACCACTTATGTGGTAAGTTTGGAAATCTAAAATGGTTTTTCATGAGATGGTCATTAGAGAGCATATAACGAAAACCCTAGTAGACCCAAGAATCAAAATTTCAATAAAGTTTATAGTCTATAAGAGGAGGATGACCATCATCAGGTAGACATGGCTAATGAGGAGAACAAGGTAGTTAGAGTTAGTTTCTAGTTATGCCTTCACCTGGACAATGATATCAAGCTCAATTATATTTCAATGGAATTAACAAGGTATTTATAGTGGACGAGTCCATAAATGATGTAGGGGAGTGTACCTTTATGATGATATTTATTATTTTGGTATCTCATGTTCTTTTGTGTGATTTATTTGACATAGGAGTGTCTCAGTATTTTCTATATTGATATGACCTAACCCATTGCAGCCCTCCTCAGGCTGATAGACAGGTTGTGTGTGCCACCCAAAGCCCGCCATTAATAGTTTATGGGCTAGATATTAGCCCCATTATAACATATCATAGTGGGATACCTTATCGTAACTCAAACCTATAACAAACCACATATCTCCAAATACAAAGTATTTCCAAACTACTAAAAAATTGTGAATGAAATAACTAAGGATAAGGGAAAATCATATAGAAAAATATCACTAATCATCCCCAAATAACACACAAAAAATCTCTCAATTAGGCTAACAGTTGTATAAGGATCCAAAGGACATGATAGTAACCACCAAAGGGGAATGAATCCTCATCACAACAACTCCTAAAAAAATTTGACAACACCTTTTAGAAAAAAACACCAAAAATAAATATATATACCAACTCCATGTATATCAAGAAAACCTATCAATCTGTACACTATCTAAGTATAAAAAACAAGTATGGGTATAAATTCTAATAAAGGGGTGACAATAAAAATACCCATAGGATGCCTGGAAAACAAAATAATGGATAGAACAATAAAGAAGCTCACAATCAAAGATGAAATTGATCAACTAGATAGCTAAAACTTGATAAGAAATGAGATAAGATAAAAATAGATGAGATTAAGTTATAACTTTACTTTCCAATTAAGAAGTAATTATTCCATCACTAAGGATAGGAAACCTAATAATTTGAACACCCCATTAGAACGAGAACCCCATTACAAAAACTCATGTCTCAAGAGGAACCCCCTTGCTCTCCCATGACAATGTATGGTTCTAGAGAAACATGATAACATGAAAAGGTTATAACCTCAGATCTAAACAATACCCTTAGGGAAACTTACAATGTAGTTATAATGTCTATAAGATCACTAATATGTGGGCCATACCACTTTCACTTGGATCACTAATCACCTAAAAATATGGGTAGTGATCTATAAACACTTACATGTTATTGTTTCTATAACAAAAATATTATTACAAGAGAACCCATCACAAATCCTCACCCTAAGAATACCATATAAAAATATTTCTTATAGTGTAGCATGGTCACATAATCAAGGATACAGATATCAATTGAGGGGGTACCAACCCCACAAATGGGGGAACTATAGCTCACCTCTTGGGAGATTTATAGAGTAGATATACCCTAAATTAATATTTTATGTGATAAAATAGGACAACTACATCACATGAGATAATATGGATATATCATATTATATTTTATAATATAATATTCTATTACCTTAATACAATCACATGGTACGATTGAGGAATTTTATTGGATATGATATATCATATCCACGACCTTAATTGAAATAAAAATGTTAATGTGTTAATATTTTAATATCTTCCATAGGATATCATTTAATACAAGTGTTTTATTAGAGGAAACACATGGGAGAATATTAGGTGACCAACATTCTCAAGGGATTACGATCCTTGCTAATTTCTCATGCATTTTTTTAATTTATGAGTAAATGAGGCATGGAGAATAAAATCATCCCATGCCATATATAAGGGACTATTTCCATTGAGATTATGTGTTTGAGAACATTCATTTATGATCATCTCCGTACCCATAATTATCTCTTATCTTCCGTTTCCAATCATGAGATACTAGAATATCATGGGTGGTGGAGACTCTTGCTCAAGCATCGAGTAATTTAACATATCCTGTTGATATACCATAGAGAGAGGAGTATGATGGATACCTAGAGTAATACCCATCAATACCAAATGATGAATATGGTTTCTAAAAAACTACAGTGTAAGGTATAAACAAGTATTTTTATATATTTTATTTCAATAATAGATTGTTATTCATGCCTGAAGATCCAAATTTGTTTGTTTCTTTTTACCCCACTTTGTTTAATGAGTGCCGTTAGATTCTAATAAAACTAAAAGTGATATTAGAGCTTCAACATGTGATTTGAATCATGAAATATAGTTTAAAATGAATTTATTAATGTTTCTGAATGAAAAAAATCACTGAATCACCATATATTATTTGGTGCATATTGTTAAATGCCACCAGTTTCTATAATGTGTTTGCATATTTATTTACAGGAGGAACTTAATTATTCTTATTCGGTCCATAATTCGTGTAAGAATAACTAATGGTTAATGAAACTATGTTCTTGGATTTTCCTGAAATAGGTGCTAGACTCACCGTACATGAGATATTTCTTGGTTATATGACATAATATATGAAATTACTCATAAACACCACTAGGTTTAATATCAAGAATTACCTATATCATAATTCACACTCCTTTCATAGGTACCATGATGTAGGATTACTCTCATATATATGCTAAGTTAATCTCATATAAATCCATTCCACATGAGTTAATCCTATGTGAGTATTGAGTTTAGTCCTATACAGGCACCCTACTAATCCTACATATACTTTGTCACCCTCAGTTATTAATACATAAGTGTTGAGTAAATCGCATGTGTCGTATTGAGTTAAGTATATGAGATTCATATAGTAGACAAGATATGTATGATTAATATTTTTTATTCCTAATCTGGTTTAATCCAATATATGACTTATTAGGCCTATATTTGCTCTTATTCTAGGTAGGGGTTTATTCATTCCCATACTAGGTATATCATAAAAAAGATTTATTATGGAAAAATTATTTTTATTTAATTATTCAATTTTAAATTGAATTATATAATTTATAAATAGTGTATAAATTAAAATAAAAGGTATTTTGGGATATTTATTAGTTTATAAAGGTTTTTATAAATAGTAGATAATTTTTATGAAACATTTATTAAATAAATATCCATAAATATTTAATGTTAACATGACATGCCTTATAATTTAGAAATAATGTGTTTATTTGAAAATTATATGGGTAATTTATGGAAGGTTTATAAATTACAATCAAGGCCAAAATATAAAATAGTTTATATTTATATTATAAATTATTTATAATATTTTAATTTAATTATTCAAATTAAAGGCCATATTTAGAAAATTATTTAAAGCACATAAAAAAAATGAGTTTTGATGATTGATTTGATCAAGGTTTAGATAATAATATATATGTGATATTTACATTATGTATATTTTTATATAATAGAATTGAAATATAAAATTCTTATATTGCATGTAATAACAAATATTTAAATGAAATGCTAATAATGAATAATATTAAATAATTCATTTTAAGAAATGAATATAATGTTTTTATCTTCATAAAATTATGGAATTTCCATTAGGGTAGATAAATTATAATGTGTTGTTTTCTTCATTTATGAATTATTCATAAATTGTTTATCTCATGATTAAATATATAAATTTTTCATTTATTATATTATTCCATTATTTATAATTCATAATTATAATTATTATATTATGAATATGTGTATTCTTTAGTTTATGTTTTTAAAATTATTACCAATATTATCAAACATATATATAAGGATCAACATTCTAGGCATGATAGCCATATGATAAAAGGGTTCATTATTTTAGTGGGAGCACATTTAGTAAAATTCATTATTAAATGAATATAAAACATGATAATCATATGATAAAATATTCAATTGTAGATGAAAAGTATCATCATTATCAAACTAAACGTTGATAATATTCCATGAACAAGAGAAATATAATTTAAGCAACTCATAAGACTAAAAATTTAAGAAAATTTATTAAGTAAGATAAATCCTATGTTTTAGAGAAACACCTTTATAAATAAAAAACTATTGAATTTATTTAATAATTGGTATCTATATGATTATAATAATTTTTTATGGTTCACCTAATGTTTTAAAGGAATTTGATATAAAATGACTTAAGGAACTCAAGTATCCATTCATATACTCAATATAATTGAGTGAGCTAATGATTTGGTGAGACTAAAGGTATCCTATATTCTCTTTTATGGTTATGGAATTAATTCTATTATAATTAATGGAAATGTTTCAACAAATTTTAATGTATTTAAGAAAATTTTACCATATATTCTAAAAGCTTTGAGAATAGATGAACTGAGGCATGTAATGTTTAAGTTTAAGTTTTGTGTTGATAGTACTATTAGGAAAAAGTTTAAAATGAAAGAAGAAAAGTTAGTTGGAAATTTTAATATTTTTTTATATTAGTTTTTCAATATTAATGAAACCTATATTCACCAGGAAGGAGTAAAAACTCAATAGAATAGAATTTTATGGGATATCTGAAGGTGTTTAAGAAACTCAATGGAATATCTATGTTAGGTATCAATGTTATGGAAATTGGATCTTTAGTTCTGAAGGGTGATACCAAATGAATACTTAATTTTTTTGATTATAAAAGAGTTAAAAATAAACTGAATAATTGATTGATCTTGCAGTTTTCAATAAAATGATTAATAAAAGGGTTGTTATATCAATGATTTGAATGTAAATGAATTTATCGAGCACCAATGGATCTTCATAAATGATGTGTATAGTTTTCTCATTAATCTTATTTAATAGGATAATTTTTTCATTTACAAGAAGTTTATATGAATATTATGATATTTTAGACATGTTTTATGAGTCATTAGATTCTATAGCATACTTGAGAAGAAGATAAGTAAGGACCTGTTTTATCCATGATACAAGTGTTTATCTATAAATTAATTAAAATATTAATAATTTATATCCCACCACCATCAATGGAATATTTTGTTGAATAATATTATTTTCAATAAAATTTACACAAAAAAAATAATACCAAAAGAGATATAGATATTGTAGTTAATTTTTTAAATATTCTCACTAAGAGTAAATAAGAGTTATTTATAATCATAAAGGAGTTTTTGCATCTTATCAAGATATTCTGAAGAAGAATATATCATCTAAGAGGATTGTGAGAGAATATTTTTACTTAGATAAGTTAAAATTTATAAAATAAAATATTCCAAAATTCAAAATACATAGTAAATTTCACTTTATCCAAAAGGATTTTAGTATGCATTGGTAATGTAATATTATAAAGAGTTACATTAGTTACCATAGTATTTCATGTTTTTTTTTATAAAAATGGTTCCATGTATAATGATGATATACTTATGAAGAGTTATATGCATACAACATAAGTCATTAACATTGTAACATTTGATATTGTGGTGTAAATGAATTTGAATATATTTAACAAGTTAACCATAAAAATGTGATTCCTACGCCTCAACATTATTTTAAATAGATTTATTCATTTATGTAACCAACTAAAGAGTTTAGTGGGAGGGGTTTAACATATCGTCACATATTAACATGAATGTAATTACAGAGATATGTGATTATTTTAATAAAACACTTGAAAGTATAGAAAACATAAGGACGATATGGTAGTATTTTATATGTGTTATGTTAGAAATGTTCTTATATATGGTTTTGTAAAGTATTTTTAAAGGAGTTTAAGAATATAAAATGTGTCATGTTATACTAAATTAAATATCCACTATATAGTTATTTCATATTGGTTTCATATATTTATATATAGAAATACATTTTCTGAAGTGTAATGATAATTTATCTCTAAAAGTTTGGATTTTAGTTATCCCTAATTGATGTTTTCCATGGAGTGTTATTTGTTGGGGTGAAATATTAAATTTATTCTATGTAAGATTATTATATCAGGATACTATATATTCTCATGAGTCATAAAATGAGTTTTGTGTGCTATATGACCCATGTAGTATACCACATGGAGTGTCATACACCATGTCATTATTATACTAGGGGTGTGTGGTTAATATTTAGGGTCTACATTATCTAATGTTTGCATGATACATATTCTGAAAATCTATATATTTTGATTACTTTATTGTGCAAGTCTTTAGACTTAACTAATAAAGTAACCAAATATTTTCATACATATATATCATATCTTTTCTAAATGAACATTAATTATATTATACAAACACACATATAAGGATTTTAAAGGTATATTTCCTTTGGAAAAATCAAAACATTAACAAATGGTTAATATATGAACTAAATATTCTCCCACTAAGTCATTTATAACTAGAACCTTTATTAGAAATATCCTATATAATATATTTCTTCATAACCTGAGGAAAGGAAACACAAGAAAGGGTTCAATTAGATGATTTATAAGGGTAAAAAAGGTTGATGCGTAAGCAAACATTAGAATAAGGGTATGAGAACATGACAATAGAATTTTAAAACCATTAACTACAAATAAAGATCATAATATTTATTCATGGAATAAATATTGGAAGTTAATAAGACAAAAATCATAAGGAAATCAAAGAACTTGATCCATGAGATCATAAAATTACAATAATACATAGAATTATGGAATAAACATAATCATATAAAATAATTTCCATAGTATTCAAGGATAACTACTAAGATTACCATAGTGGAATGAGTTTAAACCCTAAACCATCATAGTGGACAAGGATCACTCCCAAGACTGTCATAACAAAAAAAATCCTTTACTAAAATAAGATTACTCCCTATTATAGAACTTTCTATCTCATGAGATATAAATCTTTACCCAATGCATTGGAGGGAGATATAAGTCTCACATATCACATAAATAAAATACTATGTATGTGTGACATAAAATTATAAAATATTCATCATATCATAACCCATGAAATGAACTGGGTTTCATAAAAATTTCATCATATTACAACATGTGGAAGAGAGATATGTTTCCTAATCATTTAATTATTTCATCATATCATAACTCATGAAAACGAGTGAGTTTAATAAGAATTTCCTTATGGTATAACCCATGGAATAGGAATATGATTCATAAAAATTACTTCAACATAAAAATAAAACATTTAATGAAATAATAAGAATGGTATACTTATATCATATCCCTAGTAATTCATATACTTCAAAATATTCCATCTTATATGTAAAATTATTTTCAAAGACCATTTAAAGCATTTATTGAGGAAATAATCATTTAAAATTTAAGAAAAAACTTGTAAAATCAAAAAAAATTTAAAAATAATTTTATTTTAGAATTACCTTGAATTATTATAAACTAATAATCAAATAAATGATTGGTTATGATGGTGGAGAAGTATTTTAATTCCTGATATGTTAAAACTATGATTCCTTTCACTGTTTCTATAAATTCCAAATGAGTGTTTTTTAGAAAATGACATGAAGATTCCTTTGGTTTTTTTTGTAAAAATTAAAAAATGGATAAAAAATTATTTAATAAATCATTTTTATAATACTAAAAACTTTTTTGAAAACATTTTTATTAAACATGATTCAGGAAGAAAAATTGGTTTTCAACTGAATAGTTAGAAAAATACGACTTTTATTAAAGACATTACTTTGAAATATTGAGTACATAAAGAGAAGAAAAATAAGGGACACATTTATTCTCTTGAAATTAACAAAGTATAAAAAAATAATGAGTTTATTGAGAGATGTATCATAATAATTTATCATCACTAACATAATCATAAGCTATCCTGATAAACGAATATATTCTAACATATAAAATCTTTACCTCTTTGGTAACTCTAAATTGTAAACCCTCCGAATGAATAAAAATAATTGAAACATAAAATAGAATTATAATAAATAAATTAATGATATTAGATGTCAAATGGGATGTATATACACCTCAATAAATAATGTAGATTCATAACATGACATATGTCTCAAGGAAGTAAAATTGATATAGAAATCCCTTACCAGTTTGGTAACTTTTGAAGCATAAACACCAAAAAAGAGAGATAATAAAATGGATATATAAACAATAATATTTTTTATGATATTAATCATAAAATAAATTCATATGAAGTATATACACTATATAAAAGAAATATGTGGGGAATATGGCATGTGTCTCACAGAATTAAAAAGTGAGATAGAAATCCCTTACCCCTAGTCTCAAATTCCTTCACACACATTCCAAAAATACTATATAATAAATATAAGTTTATTATACATATAATATATATATATATATATATATCATACCATATTTTATTTACTTATAAAAATTTATTACCCATTTATTAACAATTCATTGTTAAAGACATGTTTTGGGAAATAACTACTTTGTTTTTCTTATATGTTTTCATTTTTTATTTTAAGTACTATTACATTGATTATGGTTCCACCATATAAATAATATTAAAATTTATATAAATATAATTAATATTCATTGATTATTTATTTATATTATATCCAAAAAATTTATATATAGAAAATGAAATATGTCGTTCGTGGAGACGGTTGACCGTACGTATGCAGGAACAATGTTTCCATTTTCTCGACGGATTGAAAAAAATAAAGGTAAAAAATATATTACCATTAATCAATAAAAATGAATTATTATATATAGTTTATATTCATTAAATTTATCCTTACTAACTTCCATGTAAAGCCTAAGCGATAACAAATCACATCGCTTCGTGAGGAGGTAGTCTGCCATGCACAAGGGCGACATTATCATATCCCTCAAGAATGGATAGTAAGAAGGTATCCATGATATAATATTTAAATAAGTATATTAATTTCATAAAAATAATAAAAATATGTTAAATAAATCATTATATCCATACTTCAAATGTGTTGACGGAAAAGAAACTACATTGGCTTGTGAGGCGGTAGTCTATCGTACACACGATCAACCGTTTTGTTTTCCATTAGATGGAAGAGGATATGGATATATGTAATGAATGTAATGTAAAAACATATTAATATATATTATATAATGGTGTTATTATATTTTATATTTTAATACATATTTTATGTGAAAAAATAAGAAATAAAAATAAGGAGCTTAGTAAAGACAATTACCTTCGCTTAGAAGCACTTTCATTGGATCTCTTATTAAGGTCCCTAGTGTTGGTATTTTGGGTGGTATAAAAGCTATAGAAAATTTATAATAATGTTTTAGAGGAATTTTGGAATGGTTTTTTATTAATTGTATATCCTGAAAAGTGTGAATATATGAATGGTGGTGGTGTCCTTTTATAAGTGGGGGAAAAGAACCCACATGGAAACTACATGGAAAGTTCCAAAATAATCCAAAAAATTAAATTCATTTCCATGAGAAAAGAATAAAAATTATAATATATTATAAATTGGGGGGGGGGTAAAAGATTGATATATTTCTATAAAATATAAATTTTACAAGTATTATAGTCATTTAAACCATTATCTTCTTAGGTTAACCCCGATAAACCCATTTTTATCTTAACCATGGAAATTAATTTTTACAATGTTCTCTATAAATAATGGTAGAAAATTAAATTAAAATTATAATATTATATAAAATATTCTGATTATAAATATTTAATACATTTTACCATATTAAAATCATTGAATTGGTAAAATTTAATTTAAAATAAATCCTATAAACACGATGATAAAGCAAGTTTTGAAAGTGAAAATGATCAAAAGTTTTAAAAGTTTTTATATTGAAATTCAATATGAAAATTATTTCAATGACCTAAATTTAGATTAATTTATATATAATTGAATTAATTTTACATTTAAACTAATTTTAAATTAAAAATTAACCTTATAAATTCTTTACACAAAAGATAATTTTTAAATAAAAACAAATATTTTTAACTATTCATCAAAAAATGATCCTTTTAAAAATTCCCAAAAATTCACTCAACAAAAATTTTAACTTGATTAATTAAAAAATTTTGGTTTATTTTATAAAATTAATTTAATAAATGTGTAAAAAATTAATTTTATTATTGTTCAAAAAAGAAAAAAAACATTTTTTTAGAAAAAACTATTTTTAAGACATATAAAGAGTTTACGGAAAATTAAGTAATTTTTTATCAATTTATTTTACTTATATAAAAAAATTACAGTTAATATTTAAAATTATCTTATTCATATTAATTACACCAATTTTTATAACTAGGTAATAATAGTCACATTTAAATAAGTATTTTAATATATTATTGTGGTTCATTAAAACTTAGTGCCATATATAACATAAGTTATCAAAGAAATTTAATTTATTAAAAAAAATAATTCATAAAAACTTAGGATGTTACATTCAAACCCCTTAATTGTTTCCCTAAAAATCATTCACTCTATAAAAATGAGGATAATTATACCTCATTACATCAACAGTTTCCCACATGACTTCCTCAAACTAGTGGTTATTCCACAAATATTAAATTAGGTGAGTGGTCTTATTTCATAAAACATGCACTTTTTGATATAGAATCTCTACTATTAATTACTAATATAAAAGATCATTATTTTTATATATGATCTATAAGTTCACTATATGTGAAGGTCCAGGTTTGTACTTCCTTAAAAGAGATACATGGAACACAACATGAACTTGGGAGAGGTTTGGTAGAAGCACCAAATGAGAGGCTACTATCCTAATTCGATAAAGAATTAAAAATGGACCAATAAGTTTTTACTTATTTGAAAATAGAATTACCTTCTTCCATGGATAAATAGTTAGAAACACCTTCTCAATAGCTTCAAATTCTAGATCACGCCGGCTATTGTCAACATAACCTTTCTGCCAACTTTGAGCTACATTGATGTGCTTTCGAATGACTCTAACATTATATGCCATTTATTCACATATTTTAAGTCCCAATATCTTTATTTTTCCAAATTTATTCGATCACATTTGAGCTTTACACTTATTTTCATAGATTTATTCATAAGGATCCACCTTAATGCTCAAGTAGTATATATTATTATATAAAAACTCAACTATAGAATGGTGTTGATCCCAATAACCTTATATATCCATAGAATAAGATATGAGATTATCCTATAGGGTTTGAATTTTTCTCTCAGAATGAATATCTATATGTGGATTATATACTGTGCTAAACCATAACGTTGTATCCAAAGCTAGATGAAGACTTCATCATAACATTGAGGTAAATCTTAGATCACAATCAGACATAATGGAATGTGTTACTCCGTGCAACCTTAATCCTTTATTAATACATATTTTGAAAATATGATCAATATATTATTATTATCTGATATCGATTAAGTGTGTTTTCTTTGTAAGGAAATCGACTATAACCCATAAAACATTATTCCCTTTAGACGTTTTAGGGAGTCCGATGATAAAATCCATGGCGATTTTTTCCCATTTCCAATCTTTTATAGGAAATTAATATAACATCCCCTTGAATTTTTTTCTCAGCCTTAAATATTTACATAAAAAGTACAAATAAAAACTATATGATATATCTCTTTATTCCATACGACTAGAAATACTCTTTCAAATCTCTATAAATCTTCGTACTTAAAGGATGAATAGAGAATGAATAACTATGACCTCCATCTAACAACTCCTTCAAAAATAGTATGAGTAGAACACACACATGGTTCTGGTACCTTATCATCCCATCATGATCAATGTTAAACTCAATAACATTCCTAACCTTATTTTTAGCTCTACATCTTCCTTATATGCCGCTTTCATAATCACTTGGATAGATGGTTGAGCATTAAATTGGGAAAGATAAGATTTCTCCTCTTTATTTTGGATTTCAAGATATATCCTTTAAAAATACATAAATATTGTATATTTTATTATTTTTTTAATTGATAAGATATCATGACATTTTCAACTCAAATCATTTGAAACCTTTTCTTTTTTCCCTAGGCGGTAATTTATTGAGTAGTCATGATCATTAATTAGCTCTAACCAACTTTTATAGTGCGTATTTAAATTCTTCGGTGTGAGTATATACTTTAAAATTTTTATTATTGGTATATATATCACAATTTTATGCCTAAATATAATTACTCTATATATTTAATTCAATAATTACCTCAGTTAACTACAAATCATGGGTTGGGTAATTTTTTTCATGCGCCTTCAATTGTCATGAGGAATAAACTATAACCATGTTATTATATATAAGAACACATCCCAATCCCTTATTGGATGCATCAATGTATATTATTGATGGAGTATATCTCAACCATATTTATCCAAGGGTTGATTTATTGACCATTTGGAGCTATATGGAAAAGGTTATTACAAATATAATGTTTTATTTAAAGTGATGTTAATGTTGTCACATTAATGTTTTAATAAATACAACATTTTAAAAAAAGGATTTTTCAGAATATATATTCTACTATAAATATCTCTATAAAATATATATTAATTATCTTAATTAATGTATTTTATTTTTAATTTTATTTAAAAAATAAGTATGTTAAATAATTACACAAAATTGATGTAGTAATTATTTTATTAATGGAGATAATAAATAGATGTTATTAAAAATATTAACATAAACATAATTTGGGACAATTAATTTATCCAATGAATTTTATATATGAAATTGAACCATTATGAATATAATATAACATATAGTTCTAAGTTAACTTATTATATTTATATTTTTAAAAATAATTTAATTGTGTAATATCAAAATTGAAACTATTGATTATTTATCAAAATAATGTATTATTAAATTATTTAAAAATAATGAAACATTTTAAAAAAAACATAATAATTATGAAATGGTTTTAAATGTTCTAAATTATTCATTTATGGTCTAATTTTCATCAAATAAGTAAATATTTCACTATTTTAATATTGAAATATTTGTTACCTTAGTTAAAATTAAATAGAATAACAGAGTGTTAATTAAAATGATATGGTTTAAATTGATATAAAAACATGTCTAAAATTTATTGGTTGAGGAGATTAAAACCCTATATCATATCATCTTATAAATGGGGACATTTTTAAGGTTTTTGGATGTGGTTTGATTATTTTTTTTTGGAGTTGCCAAAAGTGCCCTCACCTAAATTATAAAAGGGAACCACCTCACTCATTTCTACAAAAATCACTAATCCTTAAAGATTAAATAAATATATACCTTTTCTAATATCATATTTTCCAGTAACATTATATAGGTTATGATCTTCTTTAAATACCAACTTCAGTACATTAAGAGGAGATTTAGAGGGAGCATGTTAAAGAAGAGGTAATCTCCTCTACCGATTCTTTCAAACTTATTTCTTATTAAACTTACTCCTCACTAGTTATTTCATTATAAAGTAATAAATCCAGTATAAATTATATAATTAGATGTTATTATAATTATGAAACTACTATATTCAACCTTATATCCATCCTATGAAAAATGAAATCACCACGCATGCGTATGCACGACTTACCATCTCAATGTTGTGGTGTAATCCTTTTTTCACCAAAACCTTACTTGGATGAGTATAATGATTGAAATAATAAATAAATATGATTATTATAACATTATATTTATTCTTATATATAATACACCATCTAATTCGGTACCATTTAATAATTATGGGAATGATATCATCGCTCATGCGTACCTACGACTTACTGTCTCTATGATGCGATGCAATTAATTCTACACGATCTTCATTAAGGAATGATAATATAAATTAATTGAATGAATAATATGATATATATTAAAATAATATAATTTTTTTAATAATATAACTATAACCTAAGAAGATAAACAAGAACTTATCAGAAAAAACATGCATAAGAAAATAAAAAAGTTAATAACCGATGGACGAGTAATAATGTTACTAAAAAAAGATGATAATATGATCACATATGATATTATAAAAATTAATATGATTTTGGAATAAGTCAATGAATTATTTTAAATCAATATAAAGGAGTTTCTATTACATTCAAAGGATATCAGATCTAAGGTAAGGGATAATTTCACAATGTCATTATTATCTGAGACAGTTTTTTCGTAAGTATATAACGGGGTATATTTTTCCCCCATGTTAATGTTTCCTAAATATGTGTAACATCAAAAGTAAGTAATTAATAATAGATATTCTTATCTATGTCTATTTATGAATTATATAGTTTTTTAGATGCTTAAAATGAGAATAAGTCCAATCTTAAACATGGAATACACTAATATTTTTAAAAGATTGCTTTACCGCCTTTTGATGGAGAACCATTTTTAAATCAATATTTTGAAAATTTTATAATATCTATTTGTCAAAATAAACTTATTATTTATGATTGGGACATTGAAATTTACATTGGATAATTTTTTGGTATTTTTCTGACAATGCTCATTTTTAATGAATAGTGAAAAATACTGAATTTTACATTAAAACTGTGTTTTCATATAATTTAATTATATGGTTAGACTATCTTTTTAATTGGTTTGAAAGTGTAAATAGAATATATGTTTACCATTTAATCCAATAGTGGTCCTTATAATTAATTTCACTTTGGAATTGGGCATAAACTAATGCCAATCTTTTCATAGATATTGTTTAAAAAACCCGCTATTTGTTTTGACAACGATAATTATTTTTAAATTAATTATTGCAATTTATGTGTTTGGAATTTGTTAAAATGGATTCCATATTTGGAATCAGAAGGTCCAAATTATGTAATTAATACACATTTGTTTTTGGACTTTGTGAATAGTAACAACGGTAATTATCGTTAATTATCTTGATTAATTAGTAATCGGGTAGTTAAGGATAATAAAATAATATCATAATAATAAAAAATGAATCCAAAATGTGTCCTAATACTACTTGATGTGTCATGGCCGACCATGGGATGCCTTGTGCCAAACTTGGGGACCCCATGGAATCACTTTTGTGTGATAATGACTTTTTATCTTTTTATATTTAAAGAAAGTAAATATAACAAAGAATGTATCACCTGAGTAATTTTTTTTATTTTGTCTATATAAATGATATATTGGACTATAAATAGTCATTGGAAAGTTAAAAATATTTTCTACATCATAGTATTTTTTTATAATTTTTAGACATTAAATAAATTAAATTATATATGACACCATGATGATGGAGCGATTACCTCATTATTTAATGATTTAAATAAAATGAAAAGATAATGTAAAATCTAAGACATACACTTGTCAAAAACCTATTTTAGGGGTGGATTTGGTACTCTTATCACCTTATCCTATAAATACATCAATGTGGGACCTTTAAAATCCGAAACTCATTTGAAAATAAAGTAACATTTTATACCTTTCCAAGAGTACCTCTCCTATCCTCTTATAAAAGGCCCCCACCTCTACCTCCTTACCCACACCTCTAAAGCCTTTGGCTCGGCCAAGATCTGCTAATTTTGTCTCTACAAATCCCTCCCCTCATTCTATAACCCTTACCTTATGCAGAAATCTCTTCAAGAAACCCTTTTGGTTCAAACCAAGAGGAGATACCCGATTAAAAGGTAAAGTCTTCTATAATTCTCTTTTGTTTTATTTTTCTTCTCCAACCCGCTAAACTATTTTTATTAATTTATTTTGTAACAAAACCAGTATCTTCAATATAATAATATGTTGTTATAAGAATTATTCGAGCTACACTTACACACACCTACATTTAATGGTTAAAGAACATACTGTTTCCGTGGATGGCGAATTTCTGCCTCACGAAATGATGATTGTTCAACACTCTTATAAAACCTTCAAAGGTGGCCATTAAGATGTAACTATATTTATATATGATATATAATATGTTTATGTTTTACTTAATCTTCTGTATTTTTCATTTATGGCATTGCTTTATGGTTTCCATTATGGGTAAACATGATATCTTCATTTTAGGAAGTGCAGACTACCGCCCCCTCAATGTGATTTGATTCGTTAATACAATATGTGGTACGTATAAAGGATAGATTTAATGATATTATATATGATATTATACTGGAATTATAATATAATTTTATATCATTATGATTTCACTCCATTAATTAAGAAATATAAATGAAAGTAGCGTTCATGCGTACGTACGACTTACCTTCTCTATGAACGGTGCATTTCATTTCTTACCTCTAAATGTTATGTAATATTATAAATAAATGTATATACTGGATATATATGACGTATATGATATATAAATCATGAATATAATTCTGGATATACTGGATATTTTACCCCATGAACAACTTGTATTTATAAAGAGTTTATTTTTGACTCAAGTACCAATGATCAACAAAACAACCATTATTAACATAAATAATTACATAGTGTTCATAACATGGTAATAAGTGATATAAAAGTAATAATGAACTTGAAAAATTCTCTTAAAAAAGTAAAAATTAACTCAAGTTTATTATTCAGGAGGTTAAAGAACGATCGAGTCAAGTCGAACCTGAGGTAAGGGACTTCATCTCAATCTCCATTCATTGAGGAATATTTTGTTTTATACACAACATTCTTTTATATGGTGTATAAACCCATTTTTGAATTTTAATTTTATTCAAAAGGGATATTTTTATACGAAGCGTTTTACTAAATGAAAAAATGAATGTTTTTGTCTTACGTATGCGACGACAACGACTTCTCCGCCGCCGTGACCATTATTTGAGTTACGGCTTCCTCTACAAGAAATAATTTTTTTTAAATGAAAAAAAATACCATGTTTTACTTTTCTTTTATTTTGGTATTGAAAATGGTTTTGATAATGTTTTTATATCAATGTTCTGTATTGATGTCTTGTGATTGAAATGTGGAAATGCTATGTTTCCTTTATGCATGTTTTATCTGGTACGATTATGTTATGGTTCTTGGGAATTGATTAGGAAGACGGGTGGTTCCATGATAAACTAAGGGCGGGTGAGACCGATATAGCTCTTCAATTCATTGGGTAACATGAAGGTGTTAAACATTAAGGTTTCTCCAAAGAGATTTAGGGAATATACTATGATGGGTATTCCAAACGCAACCAAGAGGGTTACTCCCTACGTAAGAATGTTATGAATATCTCAAGTTACCTTTATATCTTATGATTTCTATGATTTATTCATGATTTCATGAGGTATGTTAACGTGATTATATTTTATGAGTAAAGTATGATTTCATTGATTCTCATGTATACATGTACTCATGTTTCCCTTCCATATTTTTATATCCCTTGCTGAGCTTTTTATGCTCATCCCATGTTTTTGAAATATTTTTCACTGGTCAAGGGAAAGGTACATAATATGATGATAGTGTCAAGGAAGCTTCAAGAAAGAATCCATGTTTTATTTTAAATATGTTTTCGTTGATGGGAAAAATTAATACAATATTTTATTGTAACCACTTTGTTTAAATGTGGGATGTAATGCATGTTTTATGATTTAATTCTCTAAAACTCTAAACCTGAAAATATCCTCAATATGTATTCTTGAAATATCTCAAAATTAAGTAATGTTTACGGATGGGGCCTTATAGTTGGTATCAGAGATCGGTTTAGATAACTTTAGGAGTTAGAATTCTATTAAATGATTATCCAAAAAAAAACTTGGTCAAATTGAAATGATATAGCATTTGAAGATTACCATGTTGCTTCATCTAAGACATGTTTGTTCAGAATGGTTTTCTGCAGAGGAAACAGAGAAGCTGTTATTGGAAGTCATACAGAAGGAAATAACCTTCCAAATCAATATCTTGAGATGGTCGGAATTGGAACTGATCAGTTTGTTGCAGTAATGGTGCAGTTGACTCAAGCGATAAATGGTTGTGGTATCCATGCACGAGATCAGCCAGATCAACCGCAGAAAAACATGTCAGTGGTGGAACATTTAATGAGGCAACATCCCCCATCATTCATAGGATCATCTGAACCTGTGCTAGCTGAAGTGTGGATTAAAGCACTCGATAATATTTTCGATGTCATGGGTTGTTCAGAAAATCAAAAGGTTAGTCTTTCTATTTACCGTTTGGAGGGTGAAGTTGATCAGTGGTGGTCGATGGTTAAAAATATCAGGGATGCTGATGAGATTGATGCTCTCGACTGGGATGAATTCAAAGGTATGTTTCTTGAGAAGTATTTTCCTAAGGCTGTTCGACTTAGGATGGAAAAACAATTCTTGGAATTGAGGCAAGAGGAAGACTCATTGACTGCTTATGAAGAAAGTTTCACTCGATTGTCAAGGTATGCTCCAAATTTTATCTAAGACCATGATAGTAAAATCAATCGCTTTTACTCAGGATTAAAGCCAAAATATCGAAGGGCTTTAGCTTCTCGCGAGTTCAAGAGTTATGAAAATATTGTTTGATGTGCTGAGAAGGTGGAAATTGAGTTTGCAGATGATCAAGTGTTCTATAAAAACCAACAGAAGAAGAGACCGAGGTGGTAGGAGAAAGGGAAGAATTCTTCAAAAAGGTCTGATGGTAAGAAAAATAAGTTTCTAGTTAGTGATAAGTGTGGTAAAAGGCATGCTGGGGAATGTATTATGAATTCTGGAAAGTGATACCGATGTGGTAAGATGGGATATATGGCTCGTGATTGCAGTGAAAAAGTTCAGGGTGATGGTAAGACCAAATTTGATTTACAGTTAGTGAAATGTTTTAAGTGCAATGAGATGGGTCACTATGCAAACGAGTGTCCGACAAAGAGCTCAAGTGATGGGAAGCAGTTAGACTACAAGTAGAAAGGGGTGGTGAAATCCTTTGCAACTACTTCAGCAGATCTTTGGCCATCAAATGAAGTTGTATCAGGTACATTGTTTGTTTTTTTCAGAATATGCTAGTGTGTTGTTTGATTCGGGGTCTACACATTCTTTCATCTCTAAAAACGTTTCTAGTAAAATGGGAATACCATATCAAGAAACGACTCCTGAACTTGTGGTAAAAACACCTATGGGAAATGATGAGTCAAAAAGAATTTATTAGAATATTCATATCCTTATCCATGGAAAGAACCTACTTGCAAACCTTATTGTTTTACCTCTAGTAGAGTTTGATGTTATCCTGGGTATGGATTGGCTCTCTATTTACCATGATAAGATTGATTGTAGAGCTAAAGAAGATTCGTTTTAGAAAGACTTTCAGTTTTTGTACAAGAATTAACCCTTACTATTGATAATGTATCAAGAGGCTGAGAAACTTGTAAAAGATGGAAATTAATGTTACCTTGCACATATTGTTGAAAACAGGGGAACTGTTGAGATTAATGATGTGCCAGTGGTAAATGAGTATCCTGATGTTTTTCCTGATGAGTTGCCTGGAATAATACCAGATCGGGAAGTTGAGTTTACTGTTGACTTAGTTCCTGATGCTAAGCCAATTTCAAAATCGCCTTATCGAATGGCTCAAATTGAACTTTTAGAGTTGAAGGAGCAATTGCAAGATTTATTAGAGAAAGGTTTCATTCGAACAAGCACATCACCATGGGGTGATCTTATTTTATTTTTTGAAAAGAAATATGGTTCTATGATACTTTTCATTGATTATAGAGCCTTGAATAACATCACTGTTAAGAACAAATATCCTTTGCCTCATATCGATGATTTGTTTGATTAGCTTCAGGGAGCTCTGTATTTTTCAAAGATTGACCTGAGATCGGGGTACCATCAGTTGAAGGTAAAGGAAGAAGATGTTCCAAAGACCGGGTTTCGTACAAGATATAGCCATTATTAATTTTTAGTAATGCCTTTTGGGCTAACCAATGCACCTGCTGTATTCATGGACCATAGGAATAGAATTTTCCATGAGTTCTTGGATAAGTTTGTGGTTGTTTTCATTGATGATATTTTGGTGTTTTCTAAAAGTAAAGAGGAGCATGAAAGACATTTAAGGGTTATTTTGGAAACCTTAAAAGAAAAGAAATTTTATGGGAAACTCATCAAGTGTGAGTTTTGGTTGCAACAAAATTCTTTCCTTGGTCACATTTTTTCTAAAGATGAGATAATTGTTGATCCTGCAAAAACAAAGGTTGTTGAAGAATGGCCAAGACCCACAAATGTAACTGAGATTCATATCTTCCTTTGTTTGGAAGGATATTACCGAAGGATTGTTAGAAATTTTTCACGGTTATCTAGTCCAATGAATAATCTAACTCGGAAGGGTGTTAAGTTTATCTGGAAAAAAGAATGTGATGATTGTTTTCAGGAACTGAAAAGAAGATTGGTGAATGCTCCAGTTTTGGCACTACCTTCCTGGAATGGGGAGTTTGTTATCTACAGTGGTGCTTCATTGAAAGGACTTGGTTGCATCCTAATGCAGAATGATCAGGTAATTGCTTATTCTTCACGATAGTTGAAAACTCATGAGGTAAATTACCCTAGACATGATTTGGAATTAGCTGCTGTTTGTTTTGCTTTAAAAATTTGGAGGCATCATTTGTATGGTGTAAAGTGTGAAATATATACTGATCACAAATGTTTAAAGTATATATTCAGTCAGAAATAATTGAACATGAGACATAGGAGATGGATATAATTAATCAAGGATTATGATTGTACAATTCATTACCATCTGGGAAAAGAAAATAAAGTGGCTGATGCTTTGAGTCAAAAAAGTAATGCTTCATTAACAATGTTGAATTTGGAACGTGATAATATGGTTAAGGATTTGATGAACTTTGGTATAAAAGTTGTTGGTGTAGGATGTCCTTCTATTTTGTTTTAGGTATCAGTGAAATATTCTCTATCAGGCAGAATTAAACAAGAACAGAAGAAAGACAGTGAGTTGTAGAAAAAGGTAGAGCTGGTTCAGAAGGGTAAGTTTCCTGAATTCAACATTGATAATGATTGTGTTTTGAGATTTGGGAAGAGATTGTGTGTGCCTTGTGATTCACAGTTGAAGAGAGAGTTGTTATGTGAAGCTCATAGTTATCTGTTTTCAGTTCATCCAGGAAGTACTAATATGTATAGAGATATTTGGGAGTATTACTGGTGGGATAGAATAAATAGGGATATTGCTGATTTTACTGTGAAGTGTTTGACATGTAAACAGGTTAAAGCAAAGCGGCAGTTACAGAAAGGGATGCTTCAGCCTCTACCAGTACTAGAGTGGAAATGGGAGAATATATCCATGGACTTCGTTGTGGGATTGCCGAAGACACCTCGAGGTAATAATGCAATCTGGGTTATTGTTGATCGCTTGACTAAATCTGGTCATTTCCTTTCCATACGAGATACTTTTTCGCAAGATCAACTTTCCCATTTGTATATTAAAGAGATAGTAAGGTTATATGGAGTTCCTCTCTCCATTGTATCTGACTGTGATCCTAGGTTCACTTCTAACTTTTGGAAAGGCTTTCAGAAGTCGTTGGGTACTGAATTAAATTTTAGTACAACTTTTCATCCTCAATCAGATGGGTAGTCAGAACAAACAATTCAGACATTGGAGTATATGCTATGTGCTTGTTCGATGGATTATCAGGGAAGTTGGGACCAACATCATTCTTTGGTTGAGTTTTTTTTATTATAACAGTTTTCATTCTAGTATACAGATGACACCATTTGAGGAATTATATGGGAAGCAGTGTCGAACTCCAGCTTTTTGGGATGAAGTGGGTAAAAGGAAGTTGATGGGACCAGAATTGGTAGAAGAGTTGGCAGAAACATTTCAGCTCATACAGAAACACATGAGAACATCTCAGAGCAGGCAGAAGAGTTATGCGGACAACAAGAGGAAGGATCTCTCTTTTGAGGTAGGTGATCATGTTTTTTCTCAAAGTATCACCATGAAAAAGTGTGATGCGATTTGGTAAGAAAGGAAAGCTGAGTCCAAGGTTCATTGGACCATATGAAATTCTGGAGAGAGTTGGATTAGTTTCATACCGAGTGGCTTAACCTCCGAGTTTATCTTAGGTACACAATGTTTTTAATGTTTCAATGTTAATGAAGTACATGCGAGATCCATCTCATGTTTTGAGTCCAGAGGTGGTTCAACTGGAAGAGAATCTATCTTATGAGGAACAATCGGTCCAGATTCTTGACCATAGGGAGCAAGTGTTGCGGAATAAGGGGATTCATCAATTAAAGGTTTTGTATAAAAATCACATGAGTGAAGAGGCAACATGGGAATCTGAAAATGAAATGAGGGATAAATACCCCCACTTATTCGATAGGTAAATAAATTGTGGGGACGCAATTTTCTAAAGTGGGGAAGGATATAACATCCTATGTAAGTAATTAATAATAGATATTCTTATCTATGTATATTTATGAATTATATAGTGTTTTAGATGCTTAAAATGAAAATAAATCCAATCTTAAACATGGAATACCCTAATATTTTTAAAAGATTACTTTACCGCCTTTTGATGGAGAACCATTTTCAAATAAATATTTTGACAATTTTATAATCTCTATTTGTCAAAATAAACTTATTCTTTATGATTGGGACATTGAAATTTACATTGGATAATTTTTTGGTATTTTTCTGACAATGTTCATTTTTAATGAATAGTGAAAAATACTGCATTTTACATCAAAACTGCTTTTTTATATAATTTAATTATCTGGTTAGATTATATTTTTAATTGGTTTTAAAGTGTAAATTTAATATATTTTTAGAATTTAATCCAATAGTGGTCATTATAATTAATTTCACTTTGGAATTGGGCATAAACTAATGCCAAACTTTTCATAGATATTGTTTAAAAAAACCCGCTATTTGTTTTGACAACGAGAATTATTTTTAAATTAATTATTGAAATTTATGGGTTTATAATTTCGTAAAATGGATTCCATATTTTTAATAAGAAGGTCCAAGTTATGTAATTAAGACTTTTTTGTTTTTGGACTTTTTGAATAGTAACGATGGTAATTATCGTTAATTATCTTGATTAATTAGTAATCGGGTAGTTAAGGATAATAAAATAATATCATAATAATAAAAAATGACACCAACATGTGTCCTAATACTAATTTTTGTGTCATGTCCGACCATGGGATGGATTGTGCCAAACTTGGGGACCCCATTGAATAACTTTTGTGTGATAATGACATTTTATCTTTTTATTTTAAAAGAAAGTAAATATAACAAAGAATGTATCACCTGAGTAAAACATTTTTATTTTGTCTACATAAATGATATCTTAGAATATAAATAGTCATTGGAAAGATAAAAATATTTCCTACATCATAGTATTTTTTTTTATAATTTTTAGACATTAAATAAATTAAATTATATATGACACCATGATGATACAGCGATTACCTCATTATGTAATGATTTAAATAAAATGAAAAGATAATGTAAAATCTAAAACCTACACTCTTCAAAAACCTATTGGATGGGTGATTTCGAACTCTTATCACCTTATCCTTGAAATACATCAATGTGGGACCTTTAAAATCTGAAAATCATTTGAAAATAAAGTAACATTTTATACCTTTCCAAGAGTGCCCCTCCTCTCCTCTTATAAAAGGCCCCCACATCTACCTCCTTACCCACACCTCTCAAGACTTTTTCTTGTCCAAGCTCTACTCATTTTGTCTCTAACATCCCTATACTCATCCTATAATTCTTACCTTAGGCAGAAAGCTCTTCAAGAAACCCTTTTGGTTCAAACCAAGAGGAGTTACCCGATTCAAATGTAAAGTCTTCTCTAATGCTCTTTTGTTTATTTTTCTTCTCCAACCCCCTAAACTCTTATTATTAATTTCTTTTGTAACAAAAAAATTATCTTCAATATACTAGGATGTTTTTATAATAAGGATTCGAGCTAAACTTACACACACCTACATCTAATGGTTAACGAACATATTGTTTCCGTGGATGGCGAATTTCTGCCTCACGAAACGATGATTGTTCAAAACTCATATAAAACCTTCCAAGGAGGCCATTAAGATGTCAACATATTTATATATGATATATAATATGTTTATTTTTTACATAATCCTCTGTATTTTTCATTTATGGAATACCTTTTTGGTTTCCATTATGGGTAAACGCGATATCATCATTTTAGGAAGTGCGGACTACTACCCCCTCAAAGTGATTTGATTTGTTAATACCATATGTGGTACATATAAAGGATATATTTAATGATATTATATATTATATTATACTGTAATTATAATATACCTTTATATAATTATGATTTCACTCCATTAAGTAAGAAATAGAAATGAAAGTAGCGTTCATGCGTACGTATGGCTTACCATCTCCATGAACGGTGCATTTCATTTCTTACCTCTAAATGTTATGTAATATTATAAATTCTTGTATATACTGGATATATATGATCTATATGATATCTAAATCATGAATATAATTCTATATATAATGGATATTTTACCCCATGAACAACTTGTAATTATAAAGAGTTTATTTTTGACTGAAGTACCAATGATCGACAAAACGACCATTATTAACATAAATAATTACATAGTGTTCATAACATGGTAATAAGTGATATAAAAGGAACAATGAACTTGAAAAAGGATCTTAATCAAGTAGAAATTAACCCGTGTTTATTTTTGAGGAGGTTAATTAACGATCGAGTCAAGTCAGACCCGAGGTAAGGGACTTCGTCTCAATCTCCATTCATTGAGGCATATTTTGTTTTATACACAACTTTATATTATATGGTGTATAAACCCTTTTATAACTTTTAATTTTATTCAAAAGGGATCTTTTTATATGAATCATTTTACAAAATGACAAAATTAATGTTTTTGTCTTATGTATGCGGCGACAACGACTTCTCCACCGCTGTGACAATTATTTGAGTTCCGGATTCCTCTACAAGCCATAATTTTTTTAAAATGAAAAAATAAATACCATGTTTTACTTTTCTTTTATTTTTATATTGAAAATGGTTTTGATAATGTTTTTATATCAATGTTTATTATTGATATCTTGTGATTGAAATGTGGAAATTCTATGTTTCCTTTATGCTTGTTTTATGTGGTACGATGATGTTATGGTTCTTGGGAATTGTTTATGAAGACGGATGGTTTCGTGATAAACTAAGGGAGGGTGAGCCCGATATAGCTCTCCAATGCATTGGGTAACGTGAAGGAGTTAAACGTTAAGGTTTCTCCGAAGAGATTTAGTGAATATACTGTGATGAGTATTCCAAACGTAACAAAGAGGGTTACTCCCTACGTAAGAATGTTATGAATGCCTCAAGTTACCTTTATGTATTATGATTTCTATGATTTATTCATGATTTCATGAGGTATGTTAACGTGCTTACGTTTTATGGGTAAAGTATGATTTCATTGATTCTTATGTATACATGTACTCATGTTTCCTTTCCATATTTTTATATCCCTTGCTGAGCTTTTTATTCTCATCCCATGTTTTTGAAATGTTTTTCACTAGTCAAAGGAAAGTTACATGATATGATGATAGTGTCAAGGAAGTGTCAAGAAAAAATACATGTTTTATTTTAAATATATTTCCGTTGATGGGAAAAATGAATACTATTGTTTATTGTAAACACTTTGTTTAAATGTGGGATATAATGCATGTTTTATGATCTAATTCTCTAAAACTCTAAACCTAAAAAGATACTCATTGTGTATTCTTGAAATATCTCAAGATTAAATAATGTTTAAGGCTGGGTACTTATAATATGTATTCCAAAATATTATTTCTATCACTCTAAAATTGTTTAAATTCAATTTTACCCAATTAGTGAATTTTTATTAAAGGGTAATAAAATAGTCTTTTGTAATTTGTTGATACGAGGTAATTTTTGACTTATCCGACAAAAGTACGAGAAGAATGTTTTATTTTAACTTAAATGACATGATGGGTTTTTATGTTTTCATAATTACTTATTTTTGATGAAGATTCCTTTACAATATTTCAAGTTTATTTTCAAATAAACTATTTTCTTTTAAAATTGTGTGGAATTTTTAGAAAAGATATTTTTGAAGAAGAAATGGTATTTTATTCAAGAATTAATTTCTAGAGTTCAATAAAAATTATTTTCCATTTAATATGGAATTATTTAAAAGGGTTATGTTTCAATTACACCATCCTTATTATTATTATGGTATTAATATTATTTTTATGCAATGATATTTATGAAATACATTGGTTTTACTTGGATTATGTTATGATCAAATGATGTTTAAGAAACCCATTTTATTCCTTGGTTAATGTTATAATGATTGATTTATGTTGTTATGGAACATGTAAGAATTAATTCATTATGATATGGGTGAGAATATATCTCCCTTAAATGCATTAGGTAAATATTTATATATCATGATATAGATAGGACTGGAATAAGAAATGATATCAGTTCAGTAATACATGGATGGAATGAGGAGTGTGATTGTTTCAGTAATGGAATTTTTCTACTATAATGGTCTTGGAAATGAGAATCGACTAATATGAAATGATTTTATGTTTTTATCTGTATTCCAAAAAATTTCAGGTATTATGTTATGAATTTTTAGACTACATTCATTGCTTCTTATGAACGTTTATGATTTATCCCATGGAATTATGTCACGATATTTCATATGTAGGATAAGATTTTCAAATGTTTTGTTCTTATGTGTTATGATTATGATATGATTGATATCTCCCAGTTTACCCTTACTAAGAATCTAATCTCACCCTTTATTATGTTTCGTTTCCCCAGGTCATTAAGAAGGGTATTAAGTAAGATATGTAAAAAAGGTTCTAGTTATTAATTAATATGAATGAGATAATGTAGATGCCTTATGAACCAATTGTTTATGTTTCCCAGTTTCTGAAGGCACTATACCAATATGGGTTTTTCATGATTTTTTATATTTTTTAATGAACATTCCTCAATTTGGAAGAAATATATATGTATATAAAGTATGGTTCATTATATTTGGAATATAAAATGTGGCTTCAATTACATAGAAATTGATGTGGGATTTATTTAAAAAATAAAATCCATGCACTAGATAACAAAAAATTAACCTAGATGGAGAATGATAAGATTTTCATATAACAAATTATCAAAAAATTAAACCAGATAAGAATTATTGAATTGAGATGATATCATCATACCATTATGGGTTTTCAATAATAATTCTATATCTAATCATTTGGGTGGAATATTGATACCCTTAGAAAAGTATTCAAATACGAAATAATGGGTATATCTAGAGTCAAATAATACATTAAAATTTATATAGATGATGGTAAGTTTACCTTTCACTGTGTTGTTATCACACCCCTCCTCAAAAACAATAATCACATGATATTTACATTTTTCTCTTAGCTTAATAGGTTACTAAAATTGATCATAATAACTAAGCTTTGGATTTGGGAACTATTTATCATAATTACCATACTCATTACATTTGAAGAATCAGGTGCAGTTGTTTTATTATATGGATCTTTCTCGATATTTTCATTATTATCTCACATCTTTCCATCTCATTAGAATTTGATTTCCCAATTACCTTCCCTTACACAGTTAAAACATTTAAAAGTCCCCTTAATAAAATTTCCTCCATGTATATTTCAACATATTGAGAAGAAAGATATTCTTATATTCTTCTATCCATGGTTTTTATATTTTCCATTTAATTAAAATTTTCTCTTCTTATCAAAACCATGAGATTGATATGTAACTCCAACCTCAATTTCCACCTTGACTGCACATTGAACTATCTCTTTATAGTGACTAAATTAAATTATAGCTAATACTATTTAGAGACTTCGTTTTAAGCCACTAAAAAATTGATCTACTTAATTTTATATATAATGAAAACACTAAAATCATACCTCACAAGTATTATAAAATTTTCCTCATAGGTACCAACATATTCATTATCCTTTTCATTTAGATCAAGGAATTTATCCTCTATATTAATATGAAGAATACAATGAAATAGATTTTAAAAAATATAATATCATGAAATATTACCAATCACTAGATTTAATTTATTCATAGTCCCTTGTATTCTTGATGAGAGTCTACTATCAGTCTGATTTTCCTTCCAAATGATAGACAACCAAACTGAATTTTTCATTTTCTAAACATTAGAGATCAAAAAAATTATTTTTCAGTGCTAATTATCTATATATCAGCAACTAGAAGATTAGTGTATCCACTTAAATAATGGGGAAATTTACTCATGAAGGACTCAACATAACTTTTTTCCCTCCTTTACTCATTTTAAAGTTCAGCTTGATTCACATCTTCATATTGTCATGTCAGCATAGAAATCTCATTTTTAATTATAGATCCCATAATGTTTGGTGTCTCAAGAGGATAATAATTTCATTTTCCATCACACTAAACTTTTACATGGATTCATTTGGTTCCATCCATTGACTAAAATAAAAAAACATAGTGTGAGCAACAATAATCATTGTGGGGAACCACATAATCATGAAAAATTACTTATCAGATATCTAAATTAGGAAAACTTATTTTCAATTTATGATAACATAGATTTATCCTAGGTATTTAATAATAATAATATATTTAAATCCTTCATGATGGTTCATAAAGTGTTGTTAATTTTCAAAGAATATCCCCAAGGAGTGTTAAACCAGGTGTGTAGTAAGGCCCACTGTCATGCACTAGGCCAAAATCGAGTCCAACTCAATGCAAAATTTTCAGAGTTATTACTCTTATTTACTTCTATTCTAGAGACACATCCACTTGTATAATCCATAAAGGAATGTAATTTCTTGAAAACTACCTACTATATCTTTTAAAAAAAATCTAAGTTATTTTTCTATACTTTGATTCATCCTTAGACTTATCTTTATACATATCCATAAAGATCTCACTGATGTTTTCTCATACTAGTCTTTGAATTTTAACTAAAACTATCCTATGATACCAAATATAGAATCCAAGGATTTTCATACAAATATATTACATATTTTTTAGATGAAAATTCATTACATTATTCAAACACATTCTTGAGGATCCTAAATGTATAGTGCCTTTGTAAAACATGGAAACATAAATAACTGGTTCACATGTGAACAAAATCATCTCTCACTAAGTTATTCATAACCAGAACTCTTCTTATAAATATCTTACATAATACATTTATTCATAAATTAGGGAAAGGAAACAAAAGAAAGGGTGATCTCAGATGCTCATTAAGGGTAAATAATGGAGATACATAAGAATAACATGAGAATAAGGGGATGATAACATGAGAATAACATTTAAAAACCATACCATGTATATCAAAGATCATAATACTGAGACATGGAATAAATAATGGTAGTTCATAAGACTCAAATAATAAGGAAATCAAATAACATGATCCACGAGAGCATAATATTGGCCTAATACATTGAATTATGGAATACACATAAAAATTAAAAATCATTTCCATTGTAGTTAAGGGTCACTTACAAGGCAATAATAGTGGAATGGGTTCGATCCCCAAACCATCATATTAGTCAAGGTTTAGTCCCAAAACCATCATAGAGAACAAATTTCCTTACTTAATTTAATAAACTCCTCGTTTCAGTCCTGTATATCTCATGTGATACAAATATTTACCCAATGCATTGGAAGGAGTATAAGTCCCAACCAGCACACAATGAAAATTATAGGTATGTGTTCTATAAGATTATAAAAAATTAATCATATCATAACCCATGAAATGAAATGGGTTTCAAAACAATTTCATCATACCATAACATTTGGAAAATATATAGGCTTCATAATCATTTCATTATTTCATTATAGCATAACCTGTGAAAAGAAGTGGTTTTCAAAATAATTTCATCATCGTATAACATGTGGAAGAAAAATAGGTTTCATAAAAATCATTCCATCATAATGATAAACCATTAAAAGAAAGAAAAATAATTATGTACTTGGATAATATCCCCATTATGGAACAATTAACATAAACAGGAAAATGATTTGGAAAGACTATTTAATACATTTCTTGAGGAAAATATCATTTCGACATTAAAAAACAATTTTTAAAACATAAAATTTTTCAATATAATTTTCTTTGAATATATACTTGGAATAATATAAATAAATCTTCATATAAATTATTTTTCATGATGGAGGATAATTCCATTCATGTTGTACACATTAAAAGAGAATTCCTTTCATATTTTAGGTAAATAAATGGACTGGAAAATGACATAAATATTCATTTCATTTCTTTTGAAAAAAGTCAAAAAATGGTTCAATTTTTTTAATAAATCATTTGTATAATGTTAAAAAAAATTAAATCATTTTTATAAAACATTGATTTGGATGTAAAATATGTTTTAAACAAAAGATAGAGATAAAGATGATTTTTCTTAAGAACATTATTTTTAACTCTTGAGCACATAAAGAGTGTAAAATTAAGGGAAAAGATGTATTCTCATGGAATAAATAGAGGAGAATAAAAAAGATGAGTTTATTGAGACATGTATTATAATGATTTATAATTGGTAAGAAAAATATAAACACTTCTGATAAACGATGTTATTGTAACATAAAATCTTTACTAATTTGGTAACTTTGAATTGAAAACCCCATGAAGGAATAAAATTAAATGAAAATTAAAATATAATTATAATGAATAAATTTATGATTTTACATTTAAAATGGTATATATATAAAACTCATAAAATAATATAGGTTCATAACATAACATATGTGTCAAGAAAGGAAAATTGAGATAAAAACCCCTTACCGCTTTGGTAACTTTTGAACTGTAAGAACAATGAAAGAAATATACTAAAATGGATATGTAAATCCCAATAATTTTTAGGTGAAGTGTCATAAAATAAATTCATGTTAAATATATAAACCTCCTAAAAAAGGTGGTTAATATTGAATGCATCTCAAATAAGTAAAAAGTGAGACATAAATCCCTCAACTTAAGTCTTGAATTCCTTCGCACACATTCATTCCTCATATATAATTAATATAATTTTTTTTATAAATATATTTAATAACCATAAATACAGATATATCTTACCATATATTATTTTATTATGACCTTTTATTATCTATTTATAAATAATTTCATGTTAAATTCATATTTCAGGCAATAATTACTTTGTTTTTCATGTAAGTTTTGATTTTTTAATTTTGGTACTCTTACTTTGATAATGTTTAAATAATCTCCAGAATGTTAAAAATGATATAAATATCATATGTATTCAGTATATATGTATTTATATTAATCCATTACATTTAAATATATAAAATGAAATACATCTTTCATGGAGAAGGTAGACCATATGTATGAATGAAAACTGTTTCCATTTTCTAAAAGGATTGAAAAAAACTATAAATAATATATTACAATTAAAAAATAATTATGATTATATATATATAATTTATATTCATTAAACTTATCCTTACTACCTTATATGTAAAGAATGAGTGAAAATGAATCACATCGCTTCGCGAGGTAGTAATCCTCCATACACACGATTGACAATTTCATTTTCCATTTAATGGAAGTGGAGATGGATATAGGTTACTAAATTAGTATAAAAAATTTAATTATATAAGATATAATGGTTTTATTATATTATAATTTTTAATACGTAATTGAAGGTGTAAAAATAATAAATAAAAACAAGGAACTTAGTGAAGACAATTACCATCGCTTATAAGAACCTCTTTGGTTATCTTATTAAGGATCCTAATGTTGCTATTTTGACAGAAATAGATTCCCTATAAATAGATAAGGATATTGGTGGGGGGGGGGGGGTATTTCCGAGTATATTTATGAACTATATTTATTTATAGGTGTGAATTAATGAAGGATGGTGGTGGCATTTTATAAGTGGGGGAAAGGACCCCACTTAGAAATAACTTAGAAATTTTTAAAAACAATCCATAATAATAAAGTAATTACGAAGATAAAAGATTATAAATGACAATATATTTCAATTTCCGAATAATAACATTGAAATATGTCCATAAAATATATTTTTACAAGTTTTTAGTCATTTTAACCCTTATGTTATCAGTTTAACCCATGGTAAACCCATTTTTACCTCAGTGGTAATTTATTTTTATTGTTTTCACTATTCATTATAGTAAAAAATTAATTTGAAATTATAATATAATATAAATTATTATTATTCCAAATAGGGAATCATTTTTTCCAAAATAAATACGTATAATTTTAAAATTTTAATTTAAAATTAATCCCACATACATGATGAGAATACGGGTTTTCATAGATAAAATGTTCAGATGTTTTAAAAGTTTTTATATACAAATTCAATATGAAAATGATTAAAAGGGCCTAAATTATATTAATTGATATATTATATTATTATTATTAATTTTAAAATAATTTTAAAACAAAAAGTAACTTTATTAATTCTTTAAATGAAAAAGAAGTTCTCAATAAAAACCAGTAATTTTCATTATTCATTGAAAAAAATAATTTTTTAGAAAAATTAAAAAAAATCACCCTATGATAATTTTGACATGATTTTTTCAAAAATAAATTATATTTTATCAAATTAAATTTATAAAAGTATATTAAATTAATGTTATTATTTTTTTACAAAAATAAATAAAAAATATTTTTTTGAGAAAATAATAGTTTTAACACATATAAAAACTTTATTAAAAACTAAATAATTTTTTATCAATATTTTTTATTTCTATAAAAAAATTACTTAATATTTAAAATATGGTTATTAATATTCATTCCACTAAGTTTAATGGATAGGTAATACAATCATGTTTAAATAATAACATTAATAGTTTTTTTATGTGCATTAAAACTCATTGTTGTGTGTAATGAAAGCTATGAGAGAAATTTAATTTATTTAATTTATTTATAAAAACTCAAGGAATAAAAAATAATTGAGGGTGTATGGGTATGTTTCAATTCATGTCCTCATCTAGATCTCATCCAAGATTATATTCGTCTTCTAGTGTATTGAGTATGATATTTGGGTCCTTTTTTGCGATAAAATGAGGTGGTTTATGAAATTACTAAGCTAATACATATGATGTGATTATCTATTTTCATGTGGGTCATGATATGTGCTCATCCAAAAATTTGAATGAAATATGTGGTATTCATCAACTTAATTAGTATATAATTATATAAAATAGAATATAAGAGTAGGTTATATTGGATTATCATACTCCGTGTCCTATGGTCACTCGATGTCTTAGACAAAGGGATCATATGAGAATGCATTCTTTTATATGTTATAATTAGTGGACACATGTATAGAGATAGAAATTTTTTATATAAATCATGGAATATTCATATGTATCTTGAGTAGTATTGATTCATAGTTAAAGGTCACTATTTTCTTACATTTATGGATCTAGTGGTTTATATTTCTTGTCAAAGCTATAAAGGACCATGGGGTAAACTTTTGTGGTTAAGTGAATGAGGATTGATTTTGATTAAGGAAGTTACTCTAAAATTAATTTAGAGTTTTTCCAAAGGAGTTTTGGATGGGTAATCACAGTGTATTTAATATTATGAAATACATAGTGAAGTTAATAATAAATTTATAAACGTGTTTTATAAGATATCCAAAAGGAGTGTTGGGTATGATTTAACATGTTATTTTATATGATATAATATAAGTTTAAATGGAAAAAGATTCAATGTGGATTTACTTCCAGTTGTAGATTGAAGGAGATATTCCCTAAATCCCTTTTATATGAGATACACTAGGACTAATATATGGTATGATATGATATAGGTATGTCATATGGTATGATATAAAATAATATGCTACTATATTTAGACAATCATATGTCATGATTGAGGCATTTCAATAGCTGTGATATATCACAACTATGATATTTCATGCCAGTTGACCATTAATTTTTTAATGTCAAAAAAATATTCTATAGGATATCATTTACTATAAGTGTTTAATTAGATTAAACACATCGGAGAATAATAGTAGGCCTAAGGTCTGAAGTGGTTATCACTATTGCTATTAACTCATGCATTTTGTAATTAATAAGTAAATATAGCATGGTCCTTGGAAGAATCGTATGGATTATATAAGGAACAAATTATGTTGATATGTTGTGTTTGAGTGTTTAACTAGGTGATACTCTCCCTACCCATTACTCACTCTTCTATACCCTTTTCTATTATGTGATACTTGTATACCATGGGTGGAGGAGACTTCAGGTTAAGCATTGAGTGATTCATCATAGCCCATGGATACACAATAGATAGGATAATCTAATTGATTCCCTCTAGTGATCTTTATAAATTATATATTATGAATACATTTTATATTGTTCTATATTGTAACGTACAATCAAACAACTTCTTCATTTTATTTACAATGTGATTTTGTTATTCATTGATGGAGATCTTAGTTTATTGGTTTATTTTCTTTCACCATGTTTGTTAGGTATTATTAGATACAATGAAACCTAGTTAGTTCCCTACCTCATAATATCTAAATTAAAAATATACTTCATTGATAGAATTATGGTTAGAGAGTTTATAAAAGAAATTCTTAACATATAGAACATGTACCCTAGTCTTTAGGAGAGTGAAAACACCACCCATGTAAGTGAAACTTATACCAAATCATGTATTTCTCAACAAAGAGTATACCTAACCCTACTAAAACACCACTATAAATATCATAGTCACTAAAAAAAATAATTAAGTGATGGGAAAACACCAATAACACTCATAAGCATAGGTCTACTCTATATATATTGAAAAAAACCCCATGATCATAATAAGTAGGAGTAACTACCAAGATTTCCATGTCCTGATCCCATCTATAAGACAAAAATATACTATTATTACATGAAAAATCACCCATTAATCCTTATTAAAGTTATAATAATGATACCCAAACCTGGTGTGTATGGGGAAGAAAGAGTCCACATAGTATATATGTTTATCTTTACGTCTTCTCTAATTCCTTATCACTCCGAGGGAACCCAAAAAGACCATTATATTAATTTTTGGTACACATAACTCATAAAATGACCATAAATTAATCCATATTTTTATTTTTACTAGGTGTTTAATTGTATTTTTTGTCCAAAAGAGCAGTTGTTTTTTTTGAGAAGAAAGTAAATATATGTTTGTGTGAAATGAATAATTAATATGTTATGCTATTACCATTGGGTTTGGAAAAAGGGGATAAAATTGGATAAAGATACTTCTTAAAGACTATTTGTAATGATATTAAAGCATCCCTTAACATCAGAATATTGTAGAGTATAACATCATTTGGAATAGAAGTGATAAAACAACATAAGACACACTTTCTACAACAGTTAGGATAAGTTGGATGATGTTTTGAGTAAAGAAAACTAGTGTAGAGATTGAAAATTTATCAATAAGAACAAAATAATAACCAAAATTATGTAAAATTATAAGAACAAATCCTTGAGTTACCAAGTATGATGGTTTTTGTATGTAGTTTTTGATCTCTATTGTATTAAGGTTTGATAAAAATGTACTTTAATTAAAACAACCTTGAATTTTCTAGATTTTACATATCTTAGAGAATTTGAAAAAGACCAGAACCATAAAGGTGATCCATTTTATTTGTAAAGATCATTTCAGGGATATTCAAATATCATAAAGTAATTTTTAAGGATGATCTCTTGATGTGTGTATGTATTATCCAGTTTATTTGAGTAGAAGAACGAAAAACTACTAGCTGTGTAAGCCTCATCCTGGAATTACATATGCTTCATCCAATGTTTCCTACGAATGAAGTATACATTGTGTGAACATCATCCCTATGTGTAAGAATAATTTATAATCTTTTTAAGGGTTATACTACTTCTTATGGATGAAAATCTTCATGCGCATAAACATCATACCTGCTTGTAATATAAATCATGTGAACCACTTAAGAATCATTACCATAAGGATCAACCACCATAAGGATGAGTTGATCCTATAAGGATGAACCCTATAAGGATAAATCCTTTAAGGATGGTCCATAATAATAAAGTAATGTGTATGTATGAATGTTTCATAATTATGATCACCATATGCCTGAAAATCAAGTAATCATGAACTCATGTAAGGATTAATCTAAAATTATAATTTTAACCTTATGAAAATTATGAGTTTATAGAATTCATGTGTTATAAAGAATTCAAATCCAAATGATGAAAAAAATTTACTTCAATGACTAAAACATCACTAATGAAAAGTTATTCATGCTTATTTTCCAATGTAATAGTCCCTTGGTGGAGTAAATAAAATTTGACAAGTTTTCCAAAATTATGCACACATATACGACTTGAAGATGATGTTTCTCTTAAATATTATATATCAACAAATAATTTTTTATTCTTACTATGTAATATAAGACTTATTATTTTATAATAAAAGAAATACTAGTTGAGATATAATTTGAAGATAAAGTGAGTAGTGTTATTCCATGAACCAAAATAGTTATGATGTGATAATATATTCATTAGGGAAATGTGCATTTAGAAATAAAGATTATTTTCTATTGAGTTTTTAAAGAAGATAATTTTTTTCATTTTCTAAGATTATCTGGAAGATTTGAGGATACTAGTTCAAGGAGAATGTAATACAAGGGTTTTTTGGAAACTTAGCAAAGAGATCTAGTCTACAAGGAATATCTATTGAGAATAACAAGTATTATGTTAGGGGAAACAAAAATAGGTTATCCAATGATCATTCGTTTGGATAGAGGTGAAAATTATTTTAAGGTATTCCATTTATAGATAATGATGTTGATGAGAATAAATTAATTCTCTCTAATGGAGTGGATTTTAGATTTTAGAGACCATTGAAAATAATATTTTGCAAGAAAAATACATTATAAAAAAATACACAAAACATCTAGGTGTGAAAGTTATGATGAACTCAGTGAAACTAGAGAGATCTAGATGATATTGAGAAGGAAGAAGACTAAAAAACATGGTACCTACATGTTATTAAAGAGAATAAAAATTAGGAGACCGATTCAGGGAGTTCATTTTCAAAACAATAATACTTAAATAACTGAGAATTTGGTACAGTGAGGAAGATCTAGATAATTTTTGATCTTGAATGATTTTCATGATAAAAAGTTTTGATCAAGAGTGTCAATTGTTGAAGTTATTGAAGTAAGATACCTGAAAATATTAGTGATCTAGTTTTTTCACGGAGGAATATCATCTTCAGTTGGTGCATAATTAACCAAGTGTTAACAAAGGTCTTTCTTGTTGTGAATCCAAACATTAGTTGTACATAATGTGAAGATTTATTCTCTGGTGGTAATTTGGAGTTGTAACACAATGTTACTCAATTTTGGTGTGTGAACCACTTTGGGTTAGGATAAAATTATCCCAAAACCATTGTAATTGATTATAAGATTATAATTTAGAATATATTGTTTTAGGGGACTAACCTACCATGATAATGTGTAAGATTTTCTGGTCTAACCTTTTAAATCCACATGCGATACACTTCTTTATTTTTTGTTTCATATGAGGTGAAGGTGAGTTATTTTAGTTTGAGTGGATTAAGGTAACAACTTTCCTAAAATGTTGATTTTAATAGGATAACTAATAAAAAGAAAAATGGATCATATATTCACACCCTCTATGTTATCTTATAAATCTAAGGTAATATCCAGTGGATTCAGAGCAACGTTCCCTCTAATTTTTTTGAGAAGTTATTAACAATATAGAAATTAAATTTTGTAAATAAAATGTGTATTCTAATGTTTTATGGTGGGAACTATCATATCCATAAGTATACAATGTTTACCAACCTTATATCACTTTTACTAATTGTGAAAGATAAAATAACAATTGGATTTTCACCCATAGCAAAAGATACTCTAATGACCTTCACTAATAAGAGAAATTTTAAATAAGATATAAAATACTAAAATTACATATTGATGTATCTATCAAAAATGGTATATACAAAATTCATGAAAAGAAAAATTTAAAGAGGATTTGGGAAAATTTGAGATTTATTTATGAATGAAATATCAATGTGAAAAAATATAATCGAAAGGCTTGGAGGAATAGTTTTAAATACATTAAAATCGTTGATGCATAAACTATCGATGAATTTTTAGTATTGTAAATGATATAATCATTAATATCAAAGATTTAGTAAAAAATTGAATTATTTTATTTATGTAAATATTTTAATGATAACATATATATATATATATATATTTGATCCTAATGCTTTATCATTTAATGTTAGAGAGAATATATAAATTTATAAATTTTACAACATTCACATAAGATATAAGATGAGAAAAAATCTAGCTTAAAAAAAGGATAAGGATGAAATATATTTTTAACCCCTCAGATAGTTGAAGATTAAAGATGAATAAGCTGTAGAGTCTAGTGATTCATAATGTAAGGAAGATGATGATGCCTTTAATTAAATGATATCTCATCTGTCAAGGAAGCTCAGACAAGGTAAGAAGAAATGAAAAATCAAGAAATTCCAAGGCACTATAACTGTAATGGAATTGAACAATGTATAAATAAATGTACAAAGAAGAAGGATATAGAATTACGAATATATTTTTATGATGACAAATCTCAAAAAGGGGTAAAACAAAGAATAAATATTCAATTAGTAAGAAAAGGATCTCGATGGTAAAGAATGAAGAAGATATTTTAAGTAGTTATTTAGATAATGTAGTCAATTTCCATTCCCATGTTTAGAGAGGTTTTGATATATTAACATGTGACGATGAAAAAAGAGAAAAAACTAAAGTACATGCTGAAATAAAATATGGATATTAGTATTGAGCATAATACATAGATTAAGAAATTGAAAAAGGAAACTAGTGAAAGAAAATACTATGTTTTTTACTAACAAGGAAGAGAATAGAAAGAGGGAACCATATTTTGTTTATGATAAAGATAGAAAATACATTATAAAGTTAGTGGAAGTTAAATTATATTCTTCTCAAGATTTTGAGATTAACTATATAATAATACAATTGAAAATTACACCTAATTAGTTTCAAAGATAATATGTTTTTCCCAAAAATGCAGGTTCTTAAGACAAACTTTAAGAGGTTTGAACCAACAATACTGGTGAGATACACTCTTCTACTTTAATAGAAGAGATAAAAATTTCAAGAAAACCTCTTCTACTAAGGAAGAATAAAGAATGGTTGGAGTAAGGAAAATAATAAAATCTGGATAGATCCATTATTGAAATGAAATATATAAGTTCAAAGTATATTTATGGTGTTAAAAAAGTAATGGACATATAGATTATTCATAATGGTATAGTAGGTCCTTTCCAGGTAGGAGGAAAAAACTTAGGGGAGACACATTGAGTAAGAAAGAGTATATTTTAAAATAAAACATTCCATTTCTTAAAATCTATAAATTCTTCTAATGAAAGACATATTTGAGTTCTTTAATGTAATACATATAAGGAATGATAAAAAAGTTATAGAAATGAGGTGTATAAAACAAGTTTGAAATCATATACTCCCTATGGTGTGAAAGGGAAGAAAAAATAAAATATGATAAAAGTGGTTGAACAAATAAAAATGAATGATTAATTATTTGGAAAAATCAAATGAATATAGATGAACAAGTGGATAAATATCTAAGGGATGCTATAACTAAAGTATTGATTTTTTTCAAAAGAGATGGATGAAGTTTGTGAGAGGTTGTCTATAAGTGACTATATAAAAATACAAGTAAATATATGTGGGAGATGTGGATAATAAGGGCATGGAATAAAAGACTATATGATCATTCTACCAGTCCAAGATAAGATGATGAAAAAGGTTATGAAAGAACAAGGAAATGAAACCTCATTAATATATGAGGTAAAAAGGAATGATAAGTCTTGGTTGAGAGTAAACTCTCAACCTTTCTATAATTACTAATAAATAAATAGGTACATATTTATTCCATTATTTATTATTAATTTTATACTAAAATAAAGGGAATTAATGTAGTTTCTTTAGGGATTCGTTAATTTTACAAAAAATAAGTGATTCTTTATGGAGTTTTTTGACTTCCAGGAGGGAAAAGAAATGAGTGAAACCCTTAAAGGGATGAAGATGAGAAGAATTATTTCTAAAATTTTTTTTATATAAAAATATATAATTTCTGGATAACCGATGAAAATGTAAACATTGAGGAAATTTAAACACATTAATCTCTATTTTTAGTTAGGTCAAATTTTCTATAAAAAGAGTTAATGTAGTGACTTAAAAGGGGTAATTTTACATCATGAACTTGAATTATTTTAATATGTATATTAAGATGAGTACATGGCCTTTAATTAATGATAAATATTTCAAATAAAACCGTAAAATAAAAAATTTACTTGGTATCACATATTGTATTGGTTTAAGGACAACTTTGGTTACCTTGGTTATTCACTCTTTTTTCTCTACACCAAGTTAAGCCATATAGACTTAGAGCAGGAAAAATTAAGGCTCATTTATAAGAAAAAAATATGTGGTTCTATTTTTATCTAAAAAAGTGAGTAAATGATATAATTTATATTTGTAAAATATTGAGTAGAAGTTTAGATGAGAAATCCCATAAACTTCCATTGTATTTATTGTTAATAATGGGGAGATAAAATTAAGGTTCATCACAATAATGATATTTTAGGTTCAATGGTATTGACAAAAAACAAAAGGGGGGAGATTTTTGGGACTTTGTGTTTAGTTTTATTTATTATAAATACGAGTATATATTATTTTATAGAGAATATGGTCGATATGTGTTAGTGTTAAGTGAAGAGTGAGTATGTTAAACTGATTCCATTGGGTTTAGAAAAGGGATCATGAAGTGGATAGAGAAGCTTCTTGACGAAAATGTGTAACCGGATTCCACTAGACTCTAACATTAGTGGATTGGTGAGATAAACCTAATGTTAAAGAAAAGTGATACATGAGTATAATAATAACTGTCTATAATAGTTTCATGAAGTTTGAGGATGCTTTGAGAGAAGCCAACTAGCAAGGAGACAGAAGATCTAATATTGAGAATAAATTACTATCTGATATTGTGAAAGATTATTAGAAAATATAATATACATAAAATGTATTAAATCTTCTATAATAAGTGTTTAAAATATCTTGGATGAATATTTTATAAGTCCAATGTTGAATTGGAATAACCTTGAATTCAATAAAATATTTATAGATTTTAGAAATATTGGAGAATTCAAAAAATAATTTTTTAAGGATGATCTATTTGATTTGTAAGAATCATCCCAAGGATGCATAAACATCATACAATACCGTAACCGGATGATCTCTTAATGTATATAAGGATCATATTGTTAAATTGAGTGGGAAAATGGAAATATACTAGCTGTGTAAGCATTATCTTGCTTCTGTATAAGAATCTACAATATTGTGTATGCCTAAAGTTTTCCATGTGTAAAAATCACCCCTACATATGATTCATTCAGGAACTTCTTAAGGGTTATACTACTTCATACGTATGAATATATTTCATGATCATAAAAATAATCCCTTATAATCATATACATCATGTGAACAATATAAGAATCATCACCCTAAGGATAAACCATTGAAAGGATGAGTAGATACAATAAAGATGAACCATATAACTATAAATCCCATATGGATGATCTATAAAAATGAATGAATGCATAACCATGAATACTACATAAGCATTATTTCCATAAGATTGAAAGTCATGTATCCATGATCTCCCATAAGGATCAGTCTATAAGGATCATTTTATCTGTATGAAAATTATGAGTTTCTAGAATTCGAATCTTGTGGAGAATTAAAATCCAAAAAAATAAAAAGATTAACTTAAGTGAATAAAAAATATATAATTAATGGCCATTCAATCTTATTATCAAATAGATAATTCTTTTTATAAGGAAAATAAAATATTATGAGTTTTCAAGAATAATTCCGATATAAATGAGTTGAAGCATAATATTTTCTTCATGATTATATATCAAAAAGTCATTTGTGATTCTTAAAGAGTTATGGAAGACTAATTTTATTTTTGGATGATAAATACTATTTGAGAAAAAATTGGAGATAAGGTGAGCATTGTTTCTCCATGAACCAAAACCATCATTCCATGATTTTATTTTTATAGGTAGTTTTTCACATATAAATAAAGATTATTTATGTTTAGTTTTTGAAGAAGATAAAAATAGTTTTATTTTTTTAGTTTAGTTTAGAGGTTTGAAGTTTCTAATTCAAGTATAATTAAATCCAAGGGTGTTTTGGTAATATTTTATAGAGTTATGGTCTATGTGGAATATCTTTTGAGAATTGCATGTATTATTGAGGGGGAAACAAAAAGTGGTTATCCCATGATTATGATTTAAGGTGGAGGTAAAAAAGACTTAAAGTTATTCCATTTATGTATACTAAAATTGATGAGAATAAATTAATTCTCTTGACTAGAGAGACTTTTATATTTTTGTGACTACTGAAAATAATATTGAGTTAGAAGAATAAATCATAAAAAATATGCACAACATATAGGTGTGAAAGTAGTAGTTAATTGAGTGAGAAACGAGATAACTATATTCTATTTATACAAAAGAATACTAATAATACACACAATGCATCAATGAGAAGAAAAACTAGGAGAATAAAGTTGAGAATTTATTTTATGAAGAATAAGACCCAGAAAACCGAGTATTTGGTATAGTGAGGAAGATATAATGATTTGATGCTTTGAAGAAATTTTCAAGGCTAGTAGAACTAATTAAGGGAATCTACTATTAATTTTATTAAATAATGGTATGTGAGAATATCAATGATACAATATGTTCATGTAGGAAGATCATATTTAGGTAGTATAGAAGTAATCAGGATCTAGTAGAGGTCTTTCTTTTTATGGATCCAAACTTTAGTGGTACATAGTGTGAAGTTACATTCTACAATGAGACTCTGGAGTCATAAAATTTTTTGAATTGGAGTTGATGTGTACAAAACTATGAGTTAGGATAAAAATAGCCCAAACCCATTATAATTGATAACAATATTATAGTGGAGAATCCATGGGTTGGATGGATTAACCAACCAAGAAAAGGAGTAGGAATTTTCAATCAAAACTTATAAATCCTTTCATTCTGTGCTAACCCCATTCCTACTACAAATATCTTGGCTAAATTAATAACAAAAATTAGGGGTTGAGTTTAATATGGGAACTCGTAAAAAGTAAAAGAGATCACTAATTCACACCTAACCCTCTTAGTGATCTCATTGATCTAAGGTGCCATTAGTTTGCATAAAAAAGGGAATACCCATGCCCTCATCCTTATGGAAGTTACCATAATGCATATAGGGGATATATAACCTACCTCTAGCCTATCTTATGGGAATTTATTAACCCCATTTCAACTCCGAAAATCATAGATAAACAAATTAATCATCTCTTATATAGCTAAAATAATATCCTACAGAAAACACCAAAAATAGCCTCTTATGAAAAGGTAACCCCATTATTATTATATATTTGGAAGAGACTCAAGATGGGTTTCTAAATTGTCTAATTTTAATACCAGATCATGAATATGTGAAAGATAACAAAACTAGGAAGAATATTACATGTGATATATATAATATGGTGTGTGTATTCTAAGAGAGAAGAAGTACATGTATTATAATAGCTAATGTGTTTTATTTAACTTACAGTGCACATTCTACTTCTCACATGGTGTGTAGTAATTAAGGAAAAACTGACTTTGTACCTTTATTCCATAGTTTTTGTGACTTACTAGACATGATATGTTCCAACAAGATATATTACACAAGTTTCAACTCATTCTCACATGACCATTTGAGTATGATTACTTGGTAGCGGTTAGACTATAGAATATACAGTCTCACCCTTGGTCTCGGTAGGTTAAGTTGACCTAACCCATTCCCTGTCCCACCCGACCGTTTCATAGTTGGAATAGTTGGCTAACCCACATCATTAGGTTTAGTGTAAGGTTTTGGTCCAATATTAGCACACTTATGGGGCTCGACTCACTAGTCCATGACAACATCACTCACCATGTTGTGGGAGAACATTAATTGATATCTTGAGTGATTGAACAATCAAGATGAAAACCTAATGCATCCCTTGGGGAAACCCTATCCACTAACTTCACTTAACCACCACATACTTACATAACTTTTACCATAAACTTATACTATCATCTTAACATGGTGCCTGATCCACCATCACACTAACTCTGTCTTATTATAGAACTAAAACATCATCATCCATTATTTCTGAGCCCCACTATATCGATCACTACCCAAGACCACAACATTGGATACCCCCTTTTAAAATTTTCTCGATTTCATTCCATTTATGTCCACTTAATCGCATCATTTTCCATTGTGATAGTTGGTGGGGATTCTCCAATTCATTTGAGGAATGAAGAAAGATAGATAGAGAGAGAGAGATGAGAGATAGAGAGAATAAAGGTGAGGGAGGGGCTAGTGGTGGATAAAGATTCCCAATCAGCCCTTGTGATTCATTTCTAATATGAGTTAGTTGGAAATATATTGCCACACCAGGTGCATAGTCAAAGGGGATTGAAGATGGTGGTCAAGAGAAAAGTTTTCCATCAAATCTTCTTCTACAATATTGTTAGTAAAAAAATAAAAAATAATATTACAATTCAAATATGTCATAAATTGATTTGATTTAATAAAATTATATATAGATAATCAAACTATATGAAGAAAAAACATGAAAAATTAATAACAAGTCCTACCTCAATAAAGATTTACTAATTCTTCATGATTCAACTTTAATTCGTAGGTTTATCAGATCCACCTCAAAGAATGAGATCCTCTAATCACTATAAATATTTTTTCAAAATTAGAAAACCTTAATTATAGGTATTTATGAGGATATTTAAATAATATCAGGGATGAATATTTTAATGACCTGAAATAGGAAATTTCTAGATCCTGATATCTAAACATGAATTATATTTGTCATAGGTAAATCCTCCCATATATAGAAGAATTAGTGTTGAATATTTTGGAATACTAATTTTATTCTAATATAACCCATGTATAATATATTTTTTATGCTAAAAAACCCCTTCCTATGATTCTAATAGATATACCATTAAGTGCATTTAATTAGTTTTTAATTATATCTTAATTATTGATGTAAATTCATCCCTAAACTGAAATTTTTCAAATTCTATAAAAATTCCCTAATGTGGATATTTTGGCAATGAAAACTTCACTTATGCGTGAATTTTTCTATGGGAAATCTCATACATGATGGATTATTAAAACATAAAATTTATTAAATAGTGAATCTACTTATGTGAAATTATCTATACAATGATATTGGCTACATAAAAATTTTCTTTTGTAGATACTCCAGCTACACAAAATCAGCTCTGTGATTGATTATTCTATGAAAAATTGTCTTCATTGAGAATTTAATAACATAGAATATGATACAACATATTTTTTAATGTGGTTACTTCAGATACATAAAATTAGTTACATGGAATATTTAGATTAATGAATATTTTTTCTTATACTATTTGGTCTACATGAACTAGCCATATACTTAATTTCCAATCCATGGATATATTTCTCCTACATCAAATTGTAGACATCTATTTTTACTACATATAGTATGTCTTTCATATGATATACTACTAATCAATGTATTTATTACTATTAGATAATTTTAAGGAAAAATAAGTATTGTTTTTAAAGATTTAGAGTAAGAGATGAGTAATTAACATATGTAAGAATTATATAGATGACAAAAGTTCCAAAAATGGTAAACCAACTCTATTATTTTATGATTACATGATTCTTGTTGAGAAAATAATTGAAATATCAATTTGGAAAATTTTATCATTTTTGTAAGGATTTAAATTATGGGACCTCAAAATCTATTTTATACAAGGATATATAAGTTGTAGAAAAACAAATGGATACAAAATAAAAAAATAGATCTCCTATTCCAAAATATATCATCTTCTTTATACATATTACAACCACCTCTATTTTACACCCAAAAATAACTATGCTAAAATAATGCTACTATTCTTCATTAAATAAACACATCTTCATATTTAAAAATTTCTTCAGCAAATTACTAGGAAGAAAAAATTTATTCTCCTAGAAGACTTATCTTAGGTCATTGGATCTTTGAAATTGTTCTCATTAACTAATGATTATTTTATATACCTTTTCTTCTTCTGTGTAAGTTCACACTCATGGTATTGAGTATGGGTGAGTCCTATTGTATTTCTTGTAATAGGATCCCAGTAAAATCTTATTTTTCTTATTTTTACCAAGTGATGAATACATGGACTCAAGCCGTGTGGTCCCCAGAATAAGAACTAAACATAGTAAAAGTCACTAAGTTCACTATGAGAGTATTAGTGGATTGGAATAGAGGATATTTTTTCTCTGAACCACTATAATTTTTTTTCTTATTACCTTATCTTATTTTCTTTTATTCCATTTGATAATAGTTTTAATATTTTAAAGTAAACTATCAAAAAGTGGGTGTGAAATTTTAAGATCTCAATTCACCCCCTATTGAGCCATTGTACAAAAATATGAAACAATTTTTGGTATGAGAGTAGTGACTTGGATTCCCCAACCTTCATCCATTTTGAGTATAATGATATTTCTCGCTACTATTACAATATCTGACATTAAGGATGCATTTCTATGATTAGAGATCTATACATCATTAGAGAAAACTATGGTTTTTGGAAGTCCATAATGAATGTCTATCTCAAAAATATTAGTTTTCAAGTATATTAGAAAGTGATTAAAACTTAAAATATACCTTATAGATAATAAGAGATTTGGTGTGTTAAAGAATAGGATGGATATGACTTAAAATTTAATGACATGAATGACAATATATGTGGTATATAGATAGAAGAATTAAATTTTGTTACTCAAATTTATATATCCCATGAGGTGTAAGAAACCACCACTTTTTCTTATGAAGAAATCGATAATGTTAGATAGTTGAAATAAAATACTACCAAGTTGAACTTTGAAACTTTTGGAATGATTGATGGAGAAATAATCACCCAGATGAATGGAGACTTACAAATATAATAAAGAGTGTTTAATATATTGTAAAAACTATTCTAGAACTATATTAATCTCTTAAAGTACTTAGAGTACTACTTTAAAAATGGAATGGTGTATTAGATACTATAAGACAGTCCACATCCATGACGGATCAGAAAATGAAACACCAAATTAGCACTCATATGATGTATGAAGTTGAAATAGAGGTCGAGGAAAGTGAAAAAAAAACTAATTAAAAATTAAAATGATAATTTAAAGGTCTCTACTTAAAAGTATGTAAATAATTTGAAATAATTAGTACTATCTAACTCATCTATAAAAGAAGACACTACTAGTTCTATCTTTGATGGTGATATTTCTCAATTAAAAACAATGTTTAATATGTTTCATAATAAAGGAATATTTTTCAATAAACACTTCCATAAATATAAAAAGTATGATGGAAATTTCATGGAAGATAGAGTTTATGAATAAAAATTCTTGGACATATTAATCATGACATCTATTTACTCTAAGAGAAAACAAAATGTGAGATGCAATTAAAAATAAATCTAAATTTAAAAAGAAATGTAAAAGAGATATAGAGTGTAATTTTATTACTTCAAAAGATTCTAATAATGAATCATATTTTAAATCTAAATATGAACACTCAAAACAAAAATTATAACATGTTCTTTATAGCATAAGAACCCATGGTAACAGTTTTTATTCTTTTGAGAATAAATATAATTTTCAAACCAACATATAATATTTTAAATAATTAAATTTACCTTTTACCATATTGGAAGATAAATATGAGAGATTAAAGAATATCAATAATGTTGTTAAAAACTATTATGATGTTGTTATGAGTGAAAAAAATTCCTTATGAAGTCATATTTTAGATCTAAAGACAACACTAGATAAGTATATGTACTCTTTTACTAAGCATAATGATAAAATTTAAAACATAAAAATGAGATATAATTCTTTAATGATGATATAAGTGATTTTAATAAGGGGGAAATTTCATGACCAGATTCACCGGGGCCTGCTCGGATAGTGGTAATCCATGTGTGAAACCCCAATCCTACCTCGAATAGGCCAGGGGAAGGAAAACGTTCAGTGTAGGTATATCACACACATGGGAGTTATTATCCTAAGGTACTCACACACATGCACAAATCTCTAAATACCAATGCAATACTGAAATGTAAAATCCAACTGGTACCATAATGCATGCATAAAACTATATCCCACATAAGGGTACAAAAAAAGTATGAGAAATTATAAAGGAGAAAAATATAATCCCTCCAAAACTATAAAAGAACAACCTTATAAAAAGGAGGGGATTGCTGTAAAATGAAACTCCTAGAACTGACCATGGTCTTCCTAGCTCAAATATGCTCCACCTACTCCAAGTTCACTGAGAACTCCATCGTAAGGCATGTAGTATGTATAAGACATTAAATGTGTGGGAAGAACCCATATATAAGTGAGTATAAAAATACCCAACATGACACCCCAAAATCACAAAACATAATGAGTTATGAGATAGAAGTTATATTATCATCATAAAGGTATTTCATCCAGAATATGAGTCATAATAATAAAACCTAGATATATTCAATATAGACACCAAGTCTCAATGTATGGTCACAACTATACTTCCATCCTAGGACCATGACAAATGATTCAAGGTAACGAGCATCTGGTAGAATTCAATATATAAAATTTGATAACAAAAATGAATCACATTCGAAAAGTCATGGTCATTAGGCCTATCCATGAAGAAGTACACACAGAAACTCAGAAGATACCGATACATGAATAGGGTATCTCAACTATGTACTATGAGGAATTTTAAACCTTATTTGGGATAAGTATCTTGGTTGGGGATCGAACACTCCAATACATTGGTCATGTGATTCCTAACCCTACCTAGGGAGGAAAAAATTATAGAGGTTAACATATCAGGCCACAAAGATGGATTATTTAACTCTATCTAAGACTAATCCCATAGAGGGAATCATACCATATGCTAATGATGTGATGAATCACTCTACCCTCCTAGGGATGGGCCAAGGGAAAACACCTAATATATAATGTTCTATAGTAAATAGAACCAGTCCCTCAATATACCTTCTAAAAAGTACACAATGTGTACATGATATGTCCTTCTAAGTTTGGACTTACCAGTGTCTATTTTGTGTTCACTATCCTGTGAATATGTACTTTGTCTAGGACCATGTACATTGGTCAGGCTTGGTTACATTTCCATGCTAGGGTATGTGGTTTTTTCTGAGTTGTGGACATGTCTGGGTACCTGGCCGTGTCCGAGTATATCTATGGCTGTGCTCGTATATCTGGCTATGTGTGTGAAAATTTACATCAGTGGTACATACTGAGTAATTATTCCTGATTCATGAAACATGTGGAATATCCTACCAAACATGTTATATTTTATTTTTCTAAAACACTATCTATCATAGTTAGGGTCTACGAAGAGTGTGTTCATCAGAACTACACACTGTGTTCTTCATAATTTTCTATAAAATAAAAAATTTGGAACATATTATCCTCGAACCACCATCACCTATGAAATAGATATTAAAATACTCATAGAACCTATATCTTGGTTTTATAAAATATTATCATCATAAATTGCCATATTCTATCCACCTATTTCACTTAGGAAGCATCTGTTGTCACCCTGTATCAACAGAACACTCAAAACCCTTGAAACAAGAACTCCTGATCTGATCCTAAACCTACAACATCATTATAAACCATAATCATGCCATTTATTATAAATGAATACTATTAGAAATCATCCATTTCACCAAATAAGGATTTCAAAATGATCATTAACTAGGTATTTATCAAACCACTAGCCAAAGGAAACAACGATGATGAACGATCAAAGAATGATGTGAGAAATATAGAAAACAAAACACGGGGAATAAACCTAGGGAATTTAATGGGTTGGCCTCAATCTATTTTCATGGTAATTTTGACCAGATAACACATTACCAAGAATTATAAAACAACATCAGTTCATAAATCAATGAAGGTAATTCTATACAAGCAATTCCATAATCAACCTGTGAATCAATTTGTTAGAAAGACTGATTCACATTTGATCTAAGATATTGAAATGAGGATACCAGCCAATAGAAAAATATCCAAAATAAATTTTAGATCAATCTTTTATGAGGAATGGTTTTACATCATTGTCGCTGGTGAGATCCATGAACTCCATCGTACACCCCTCACTGCTCGAGAGTCTATTATCATTCATCAAGAATTTCCTCCAATGACTCCCTCAAATCCACAGTGTTATATAAATAAATATAGGGATTTAACATAATTAGGATAAGATAAAGGATAAAAGGTTTTGGTCCATTGAATAAAAAATAAGGAAATAAATTCACTTATTAATTTATTAATCTGCCCATGATTTCACTAAATCCAAACACCCAATGTGCACCCCCTAGGGTAAACCCTCATTTTAAATTTAATGTAGGTCTCAAATTTCCCATACGAGTCTCTATTTTGGAGTTATTGACTAATTTTGGAATATATATACACAAATTATATAATATATTTTATATTTTTATTATAACAGTATTGAGGCTTTCGAGGCCCAAGAATCCTATGCCAAATCTATTACTAGATTCAAAAAAAATATTTAAAATATTATATATTTTTACATGGATAAAATAGGGTCATTATGTTCTCCCCCACTCAAGTATTTTCATACTGAAAATTAAAAAAATACAATCCAACAGGTGTGGTTATTGAGGTCAAATATTGATCTCTCGATCCTTGGATCTCTCCTCTAGATCCTTATGCTACCACCAGACACACACAATATCTCACCCACAAAATATCTTCTCCTACTGATACTCAATCTATACCAGGTACTCCAGGATGGTAGTTTAATCCTCAATTTCTATCACACCCTAATTGATAAAATGTGATGACTATTTCACACACCTTGTTATCTATGAAATGTGGAAGGCATTGTGTACCATTTCTAATTACAGTGGTAGGTCCTAGTGATATTTCTCCTCACCAAACTTACACAATTTCTAGAAAGGGCCAATGAATCTATAATATGACTTTCCACCCTATCCAAACCTTTGAAATCCTCACCAAGTGAGAACTTTAGGAACACATGATCTCTTACACCAAACTCCAAAGGCCTCTTTTGTTTATCCATGTAATGCTTCTCTTGGATCTTGGTAGTTCCCAACTTCTCCAGGATAACCCGTATCTTCTCTATATTAAGTCACACCAAATTTTCACCCATAAGTGATGAATCCCCTAGACTAGTCTAGTATTGTGGTGACCTGTAGTGTGTCCTATACAAGGAATTGAATGGATCCGTATTGATGGTGGAGTGGTAACTACTATTATATGAAAACAGTACCAATGTTAGGTGATCCTCCCAAATACATCCAAAGTCCATCATGAAATCCTAAATTATGTACTCTAGAACCTAAATGGCCCTCTCAGTAAGACCATCTATTTGGGGGTGAAACAGTGTGCTCAAATGAAACTATGTCCCAAATTCCTCATATAATAACCTATATAATCATGATGTGAAGCAAGAATCACAGTCTCAAATGATCATTGATGAAACCTCATGAATATGGACTATCTTCCATACTTAAAGGAATACCAATATCTCCACTAAAATATTCTTTTGGCTGAATAGAAGTTTGGATGCCTTATTGATTTGGTCTATGATCACACATATTACATCATGTCCACTAGATGATCAATGACTCCATATCACATATTTCATAGAGATACCATCCCACTTCCACTCTAGAACCTCAAGGTGTTGATATAAACCCACTGAAAACTGGTATTTAGCCTTCACATTATGACAAGGGATGCATTGGGAGACACAATTGACTATACAAATCTTCATCCCAAGACAATATAATTGACTCTAAAGGTCTCAATATATATTCTACACTCTTGGATGTACTACTAAAGGGGGTACCTGAACTCCCTCAAAACCCCCTCTGACAGCATGAATGGTACCACCATCCATCGTCATAAAAGAATGATATTATCCCCACCTTTAGAGAATGCATCAAAATCAGGTCTAGTGAATATCTAAACATATAAGGTCTCATAGTTAGTATCTTCATTATGGGATTCCAAAACAAATAAATAAGTGGTGGGGTATCAACCATATAATGAAAGTTAGATTCACCATCCTCATAAAATAAGTAAAACTACAATGAGGCGAACTACTTTGATGCCCCACTCAACAAATACGAACAAGGTCCCCTACTAAGATAATATTCCACTACATTTCCCTTCCAGGAAGTATAAAATATATTAAGGTCAAAATCCTGGAGGAACTCTAAACACCATCTCTATATAATATTAAGATCAATCTTTTAAGTGATATAATTAAGACTCTTGTGGTCATAATAAATGACAAACCTCTCACCCATAAGGTATCATCACCACATATTATGGTCAAAGACCACTAATATTATCTCTATATTGTGGTACATATAGTTATGGTCATGGGGAATCAACTATCAATACCCATAGGCAATAAAATAATTCCCCAATATTAGAACACAAAAAATCCTAGTTCCATAGGAATCATGGAACACTACATACACTACACAATACATTGGAAGTATTAAGATGTGGGAACTCATCAACCTCTACCAAATCTCTCTAAAATAATATTATAACCTCTCTATATACATAAAATGATACCCCTTTTAGGTAAAAGAAATCAAGGGTTCTGATTTTCTGAGGAAATCAGGTAAAAATATCTAATAGTAGCTTACCAATCGAAGGAAGCTCCACACCTTGGACACACTCTTGGGTAGATACCAAGATAACAATGCCTCATTATTTGTTGGGTTAAATTATAATCATACTTTTACGATTATATTTCCTAGTAAGTGGACCTCTATAATGCATAAATAACACTTCTAGATATTCCCATAAAGCTGGTGCTCTTGGAGTATGGTTGTGAATATCCTCAAATGTCTGGAATGATCCTCCTATGATGATGAGTACACCAAGATTTCATTGATTAATGATACAAATAAATAGTATAATATAGGATATAATAACAATTTCATTATTCCTATGATCACTTATGGGTTGTTCATTATGCTGACGGAAATGACCGAGTACTCATACTGACCATATCAACATTAGAATGTTGTCTTCGGTATATCCTTGTCTCATACTCTGAGCTGGTGATAAACCTTAGAACCACTTCGACCATTTCAACAAGTCAAACATGTCATCAATTCATAGTATTGTATGATTATTCTTTATGGTCACCTAATTCATGTGACAATAATCCACACATAACCTCAATATCTCATCCACCTTCTTAGAGAATAACAATGGGGCTTCCAAGAGATATACACTTGGTCTCACAAATCCTTTCCTCTAAAAATACTCCCACAAAACATTCATATCATGAATATCATTGGGAGAAATCCAATATGATGGTGAAGATATTAGGGCTATCCATAGGTGAAGTTATATGTATAATTTAATCTCCCATTGGGGAGGTAAGTCTGGTACATACTTAGAAAAGTCGTCCTCATACTCCACCACCACTATAGGAAGATAAAAAATCATAACATGTTCTACTCCAAGGGTAATAATAGACAACTAATGAGTAATATTATATATCCTCCTATGCATTATTACATCTCTAAATTTGAGGTTTCCTTCTCACCCATGAAGGGAATCCTCATCCCATTGACGCAGACACACCACATCCTCCGCATAAAAAAATCAATATGTTTATGGAATGTGTATAGGAATTCCATAACAAGTATGATTTAATAAGTCCTAATCACTATTACCAAAAGATACCAAAGGAATATATCTCCTCTAGGAGACAGGTCACACTGTTGGAAAAAGTTTGGGATCATTGAATCGCCTCTTATATGATTTTCTAAGTCTAAGTGTCAAGACAATGGACCAACTGGAATATATAGATCTCCAATAAGGGATATGGAGATAAATGTTTTCATTATTGATGCATATATCATTTCATAAACTAATTAATAGAAGGCACATATCACACCTTTTAACATCACTATATCATCGGTGTCATATGACTCCATTTCCTGTAGCTATCCTCATCCCTGGACACCAGCCCCTTGAGCCTAACTTGGACCACCTTGGGTTAGTGGTGGAAATAGATCTAATAATCACACACATCCCATTTAGCTCTTTGATCCTATAAAAAATCAATTTTCCTATAGTCCTTATTACTCTATCCATAACCTATTCCCTAGTGGTCAATCAACTTTCTCCTTATCAGCCACATGGCAGGACAAATGATCCCATTAAAGATGTATTCACCCACTACAAGAGAATCAAAACCTCTACATTAGATGATTGGATCCTTTTGGAGAGACCTAATTTGTACTACCTCTATTATATGACTATATTGAAAACCTCCTAGCTCACATAGATTACTATGTATGATATTGGATACTAGCTGTGGAAGTCTCAACTCTAGTATACCCATTACGAACACAATTTTTCGATGAATTCTCTTCGAAGAAGATCTATACCACAAAACCATTCCCATGAACTCTCGAATAAGTTGTAATTAAAAAGATATGTCAATCTTTCCCATATATATCTATGAATACCAAACATGATGGTTCATTCTTGGAATAACACATCCTAAACTATATCCATGGTGTATCATGTGAGGTTAATGAAACATGATGAATACTATATCACTGTCATGCTACCTTGTTGAAGCTCTAAAAGCTTCTAGATGTGTACTAATCACAATATTCCTAGGTTGAAATCCTAGCCCAAGAGGTTCTCAAAATCTATCGAAGCGATTGTATCCTTTTCATGTTTCTAGGTCACCATACACCATAGTCTCCCTATGAATCCATAAAGAAGGGACACCTCCATGATTACCATCTGATCGAGAGGGGTCATGAGAAGGTGAAAAACTCACCCAACTACTTCAATACTGTCCTCAATTTCCTGGGGGTCTAGATCCCCATAAAAACTAATGGGATGCTATATATGAAACTCATGAAGTGTGCTCATTCTGTACATGACCTATTCCAAAACTTCTGGTGAAACCTACTGTTGAAAGGGTGGTGGTATGATTTGAAAACCACACAGATGCACCATCTTCTCTACAAGACCCTATACCGAAGCCTCATCACAAGGAAGATTATCCTCAAGATCCTATTGTGTAATCGTAGTTTGATATCATCATGGAAATAACTTAAAATTTCAATACATACCATGATCACATATTATATTAAGGGAGAAAACTCAAGGACATGGAAACCAAAACCTGTAACTATATAATGCATGTTCCAATGGTTTTCATAAAACCCATGTTTACATGTTCTAATTAAATATGTAGGTTATCAAAGTTCTAGTTAATGGACACATCAGCTACTATACCAACGCTAGGTTCCATGGCTCCAGATCTGAACTGAATACACATTAATATTGTTTCCCTAGTTCTCAAACCAATCCTCACAACTAGACAATCTCAAAACTCCTATCCTAAAATAAACCTAATTTGATACCATGATGTCACTTAATGACCCATCAGGGCCCAACTATCTAGATGTAAGATAAGTTTAACACCCCAAGTCCACCTCTAATAGACCAAGGGCTAGCAACAAGAACCAAGTAGGCATATAAAAAACATGGGAGGTCCTACCCTAAGGTACCTATACACATGGACACATCTAAAACTACCTGAACAATACTAAAAGGTAAAATGAAACTAATATCATAATTCATGCATACAACTATATCCACATCGGAGTATGAAAAAAGTATGAAAAATAATAATGGGATAAATAAAATCCCACCAAAACTATAAAAGAGTCCAACATACTAATAAGTAGAAGAAAAATATAAAATGAAAATATTAAAACTAACCAAAAATAATTTAACTAAACTATGCTCTGCCTACTCATGGACCACCTAGGAATCCATCCTAAGTGTTTTCATCTACATAATAAACAACATGTGTTGGAACATCCCATGAAGGGGTTAGTATAAAAATACCCAACAAGACACTCTAAAATCACCATAAATAAATAATAGAGAGAAGTCATCTCATCATCATAAAAATACCTGAATTAAAATATGAGACATAATAATAAATAACTATATATAATCAAGATAGAAACCAAGTATCAAGGTAATGTGACAAAAACACTTCCATTCTATGATCTTGATTGAGGCTTCAAAGTAACACTCATCTAAGAGAACACACACTATGAGTCTGATAACACTGATGAAACTCATATGAGGATGCATGATCTGTAGGCCTCACTAAGAAGAAGTACTCATTTAAACTCAGAATATGATGATACATAGATAGGGTATCTCACTCAGGGATTATGTGGGATTTAAAACAATAACTAGGAAAACACATTATGTAGGGGATTGATATCCCTGATATGGTGGTCATGTGATTCCTGATCCTACATAGGGAGGAAGAAATGATAGGGGATAACACACCAATCCACATGGAAGTATTCTTGAACTCTATCTAAGACTAACCCCATAGATGGGATTATACCCTATGCTCATGATGTGATATTTCACTATACCCTTATAATGATGAACCAAAGGAAAAAAACCTATAGATACTGGTCTACATTGAAAAGAATGAGGGTCTCAACCTACCATTATAAAAGTAAATGAAATATATTGGGAGTATGTGGTGTGTCCCGCTATGTTTGGAACTTCCTGTGTCTGTTACCGTGTTTAATAGACCAAGAACATGTGCTTTGGATATGCCTGTATATTTTGTCCATTCCCATGTAGATGGCTGTGTCCGAGTACAAGGACTTGTTCGAGTACCTGGACGTGTCAAGGAACCTATCAATGTCTGAGTACATGGTCATTCCTATATACTCTAGTTTTTCCCACATAACTTTCTATATCCATGCCCATGTACCTAATGGGTACATTTCGAGGCACCAGTCATGGGGCAGACAACTTGTGGTAGGAACCACATGACATGCAATATTTTATATTTTTTAAAACTGTAGATAACACATACAAGGTCCAAACGGTGTGAATTTATCCAAAATAAATGCAGTGTACTTTGGAATATTTCAAAAATGCAAAAATTTTACACGTATTCACCCTACATTATCACTATCTATGCTCCATCAATGAAACACACCATAGAACCTGGATCTAGGTTGACTAAACTCCGAAAATTGGATAAGTTCATATTCTAGCCACATACTTTTCTTGGGAAAAATATAACATCTTTCTGTATCTCTAAAATCACAAAAACATATGAAATGAGAACTCCAAATCCGATACCAAACCTCCATCATTGTCACACACCATAATTAGGCTATTGATTCAAAATCTGAACCTATAGTAGTGATTTGTTGCACCAAAAAATGATTACACAAAGATAATTCATTGGGTATTTGTCGAACCTCCATGCAATGGAAACACCAATAATGAGAAGATGAAGAATGATGAGTGAAATTCACAAAAAATAATAATAAATGAAACATTTCAATTTCTAATGTTTTCCATAATCCATTTTCATGAGAATAAAAAATTAAGAATAAAAAATCAATAATTATCAAACAATAAAAATTCCTAATTTTAAGAAAATAATTCCACACACATAATTCCACAATCAACCCATAAATCAATTTTTAAGAAATATTGATTCATGTTTGACATAGGATAATCAAACAAGGATAAATACAACAAAAAAATACCATAACATTAGTTTTTATCAATCTTTGATGAGGAATGGTTCTAAATCATTGTATTTTGTGAGATCTATGAACTCCTCAGCACATCGACCACTACTCCATGCTCCAATTGCATTCATCAAGTATTTTCTCTAACGACACGTCTCAAATACCTAGGGTTTTGTGGACAACACTAGGTATTTTCTGTAAGAATTATTAAATATGGGATATTAGGTTTTGGTATATTTAATAAACAATAAATAAATAAATCTATTTATTTATTTATGAATCCACTCATGATTTCAATTAATACAAACACCCAAAGAGCAAAAAGTTTATGTCACACCTAGGGTAAAAATCATATTCTGAATTTAATATTGATCACATATTTTCCATCCGAGTCTCCATTTGAGAGTTACTCCATAATTTTATAATATATATGCATTCATGATATAATATATTTAATATTTAATTATATCAATACTAATCCTACATATAATATTACATTTCCTAGGAAGTGGACCTCTAGAATCTATAACTAACACTTCTAGATATTTCCATAAAGAAAGTGCTCTTAGAGTATAGTTGGGACCATCCTCAAATGTCTTTCATGATCCTACAATGATGAAGAGTAAAAAAATGTAATTAATGAATAATACAATGAAATAGTATAATATATGATAAAACAACCATTTAATTAGTCCTATGAACACTTATGGGGTGTTCATTATGCTGAAGGGAATGACCAAGTACTCATAGTGACCAGAGAGAAATCTGAATATTCTCTTCGATATATCCTTGTCTCATACTTTAGAGATGGTGATAAACCATATAACCACTTAATCCTTTTAAACTAGTCAAATAGGTCATCAATTCTTGGTATTTTATGATTATTCTCGACAGTCACCTAATTCATGTGACTATAATCCACACATAACCTCATGATCTCCTCCACCTTCTTAGAGAGTGACACTGGGTATTTCTAGGGATATAAACTTTCTCTCACAAATCATTTAATTCAAAAATCCTTCAACAATACCTTCATATCACAAATGTCATTGGGAGCCATCCAATATGTTGGTGAGGATATCAGGGCTTTCCCTGGGTGATGTTATATGCATAATTTAATCTCTCGGTGGGGAGGTAAGTCTGGTACATACTCAGGGAATACTTCCTCATACTCCACCACCAATATAAGAATATGAAAAATCATTACATGTTCTAATCCAAGGGTAATAATATAAAACTAGTGAGTAATATTATATATCCTCAAATTCCTGATTTCATCTTGATCTTTAAGGTTTTCTTATCACCCATGAAGGGAAACCTCATCCCATCGACACAGATACACCACATCCTCATCCTAAAGAAAATCAATAAGTGTATGTAATGTGGATAATAAGTACATAATAAGTATTATTTCATAAGGAATTATCATTATTAAAAAAATTTACCAAAGGAATATATCTCCTCCAAGATTCAGTTCACACTATCGGAAAATGTTTGTGATTATTCAATCACCTCTGACAGGATTTTCTAAGCATGAGGTTTGAGCCAATGGATCAACTGAAACATATATATCTTAAATAAGGGATGTGGAATGAAATGAGTGGATCATATATGTGTCTATCATTACATAAACTAATTAATAGAAAGAATATATCACACTTTTAATTAACCCTAGATCATTAGGGTCATAGGACTCTACTACCTGCAGATATCCTCATCCCTGACCACCAGATCCTTGAGCCTAACATGGACCACCTTTAGTTAGTGTTGGAAATATATCTAATAATAATCCACATCCCATTTATCTCTTAGATTCTATACTAAATCCATTTTCCTATAGTCCTCCTTAATCTAGCCATTTCCTATGCCCTTGGGGTCCATCAAGTTTCTCCTTGTCAGCTACATAGCGGGTCAAATGATCCTATGCAATATGTACTCACCCATCGCAAGAGAATCAAAAAGTCTACCTTGGATCATTAGATCCTTTCTGAGAGACCTGACTTGTAGTCCCTCTATCCTATGACTATATGAAAACTTCCTAGCCCAAATGGATCACTATGTTTGACATTGGATACTAGTTGTCGAAGTCTTAACTCTAGAATACCCATCACCAACACCATTTTTCGATGACTCCACTTCCAAGAACACATCTACCACAAAATAATTCACATGAAATATATAATAAGTTGGAATTAAAAATATACATCAGTCTAGCCCTGGTATATATATGAAGACCTCACTTTTAGTTCATTCTTGTAAGAAGGCATTCTGAACTATGTCCATGGAGTATCACGTGAGGTTAATGAACCTCTATGAATACTATAACACTATCATGATACCCTATTGAAGCTCTAAACGCTTCTAGATGTGTTCTACTCACAATATTCCTTGGTAGAACTCTTACCCAAAGTGGTTCTCAAAATATATCCAAGAGTGTGTAGCCTTTTCATGTTTCTAAGTCACTATACACTACTACATCCCTATGAATCCATAAAGAAGGGACACCACCATGAAACAAATTTGATCAGGAGAGGTAATGAGAAGGTGGAAAACTCCCCCAAATACCTCAATCCAGTCCTCAATTTCTTGGGGATATAGGTCAACCTAAAACCTGATAGGATTATACCAATAAAACTCATGAAGTGTGCTCATCCTGCACAAGCCCTCTTTCGGAACTGCTAGTGAAACCTACTGCTCATTGGGTGGTGGTAAGACTGGAAAATCACCCAGAGGAACCATATTCTATAAAGGACCCTATACTTAAGCCACATCACTCGGAAGATTATCCTAGAGATCCTATTGTGGAATCCTAGTTGGATATCATTATTGAGGTATCCTAAAATTTCAAGACATACCATGATCACAGATTATATCTGGGGAGCTGACTCAAGGACATGGAAACCAAAAAATCTTACTATATAATTTAGGTTCCAATGTTTTCCCTAAAACCCATGTTAATATGTTCCAATTCAATAAGTCAGTTATCGATGTCCTAGTGAATGGATACATCAAACACTACACTAACACTAGGTTCTTAGGATCGAGATCCGAAATCAATACACCTTAACATTATTTCTCTAATTCTCAAACCAATCCTGACAACTTGATAATATCTAAAATCAAGTCCTAAAATAAACCTAATTTCATTACATGATGTCACTAACTAACCCATCTGGGCCCACCTATCTGAAAGTAAGATAAGTTTGACAACCTAAGTCCACCTCTAATAGACCAAGGGCTAGAAACATGCACCAAGTTGGAATATCAAACACATGAGAGGTCCTACCCTAAGGTAACTATACACATGGACACATATAAAACCACCGGAACAATGCTAAAAGGTAAAATAAAATTAATTTCAGAATTCATGCATACAACTATATCCCACATCCGAGTACAAAAAAAGTATAAGAAATAATAATGGGATAAATAAAATCCCACCAAAACTATAAAAGAGTCCAACCTACAAATAAGGAGAATAAAAATATCAAATGAAAATCTAGAAACTAACCACAACTAATTTAGCTCAACTATGCTCTACCAAATCCTGGACCACCTAGGAATCCATCATAAGTCTTGTCAGCTACATAATATACAACATGTGTGGGAAGATCCCATGTAGGGGTGTGTATAAAAATACCAAATAAGACACTCTGAAATCACTATACATAAATAATGAAGGGAGATAAGTAATCTCCTCATCATAAAGATATATGAATCAAAATATGAGACATAACAATAAATAACTAGATATAATCAAGATAGACACCAAGTATCAAGTATGGTCACAATAATTAAATAATTCTAGGATCTTTCTTGAGGCTTCAAGGTAACACTCATCTGAGAGAACACACACAATGAATATGATAACACTGATGATTTTCATCTGAGAAGTCATGATCAGTAAGACTCACCAAGAATAATTACACATATGAACTCAGAATATAATGATACATAGATAGGGTATCTCACTTAGGGATTATGGGGACTTCAAATTATAATAGGGAAACCACATTAGGTAGGTGATTTATAGCCTTGGTATGCTGGTCATGTGATTCTGCATCCTACATAGGGAGGAAGAAATTATAAGGGATCACACACTGATCCACATGGAAGAATTATTGAACTCTCTCTGAGACTAATATCATAGATGGGATCATACCCTATTCTCAAGATGTGATGTTTCACTATACCCTTATAATGATGAACCAAGGGAACACAACCTCTAGATACTAGTCTACATTGAAAATAATGAGGACCTCAACCTACCCTTAGAAAAGTAAATGACATATATTGGGAGTACATGGTTTGTACCGATAAGTCTAAACCTTATTGTATTTGTTACCATGTTCAATATACCATGAACATGGGCTCTGGATATGGTTGTATATACTGTCCATTCCCATGAACATGGCTGTGTCTAGGTACCTGGCCTTGTTCGAGCACATGGACGTGTCTAGGTACCTATGCATGTATGAATACATGGTTGTGCCCATATAATCTGGTTTTACCAATATACCTAGCTATATCCATGACCATGTACCTAGGGGGTACATTTTGAGGCACCAGTCATGGGTCAAATTACTTGTTGTAGGATCCCCACGGCTTGTGATATTTTATTTTTTTAAAACTCTACACAACACATCCAAGGTCCAAGAAGTGTGTATTCATCCAAACTACGTGCTATGTGCTTTGGAATATTTCAAAAACCCAAAATATTCACACGTATTCACCCTAAATTATCAATACCTATACACCATATGTGAAACACACTATAGAACATAGATCTACATGTACTAAACTTCAAAAATTGGAGATGTTCAAATTCTAGCCACAGATTTTTCTTGGGAAATGTCTGAAATCTTGCTTTATCAATAGAATTACCTAAACCTATCAAATGAGAACTCCAAATCTGATACCAAACCCCCATCATTGTGACACACCATTATTATGATATTGATTCCAAATATGAACCTATGGTAGTGATTTGTTTAACCAAAGAATGATTACACAAAGATAATTCACTGTGTATTTTTCGATCCTCCATGCAATGAAAATACCAAAAAAATGAAAATATGAAGAATGATGAGTGAAATGAACAAAAAAAAAATAAACGAAACTTTTCAATTTCTTATGTTTCCCTCAATAAATTTTCTTTATAATTAAAAATAAAAAATAAAAAATAAATAATTATCAAACAACAAAAATTATTAATTCTAGGAAAATAATTCCACACACATAATTGCACAATAAACCCACGAATCATTTTTTTAGAAATATTGATTCATGTTTGATACAAGATAATCGAACAAATATAAATACAACATAAAAAACATCCTAAATTTAGTTTAGATCAAGTGATGATGAGGAATAGATCTACGTCCTTGTTTTTGGTTTGATTCATGAACACCTTAGCACACCAACCATTACTCCATGATCCATTTTCATTCATAAAATATTTTATCTAACAACACGTCTCAAATACATAGGGTAATGTGGATAACCCTAGGTATTTTATATATGTATTATTAAATAATGGATATTAGGTTTTGGTCTATTTAAGAAGCCATAAAAAAATAAATCTATTTATTTATTTATTAATCCACTCATGGTTTTACTTAAGAGAAACACCCAATCAATGTGCAAAAAAGTTATGTCACACCTAGAGTAAAACTCATATTATGAATTTAATAGTAATATTATATTTTCTATCCAAGTCACCGTTTGAGATTTACTCCATAATTTTATAATATCTATGCATTCATGATATAATATATTTAATATTTTTATTATATCAATACTAATCCTACTTCTAAGATGTCATTCCCTAGGAAGTGGACCTCTATAATCCATAACTAACACTTCTAGATATTCCCATAAAGCAGGTACTCATGGAGTACGACTGGGACCATCCTCAAATGTCATGCATGATCCTCCTATGATGATGAGTACAGTGAGATGTCATTAATTAATAATATAATTAAATATTCTAAGATAGGATAAAATTACCTTTTCATTAGTCCTATAAACACTTATGGGGTGTTCATTATGCTGAAGGGAATGACCAAGTACTCATAGTGACCATAACGACATCAGAATATTGTATTCGGTATATCCTTGTCTCATACTCAGAGATGATGATAAACATTAGAACCACTTCAATTATTTCAACTAGTCAAATAGGTCATCAATACTTGGTATTGTAGGATTATTCCTGACGGTCACCTAATTTATGTGACAATAAACAACACATAATTTCAAGATCTCATCTAGCTTCTTAGATAATGACATCAGGGCTTCCTAGGGATATACACTTCCTCTCACAAATCCTTTACTCTAAAAATCCTCCAACAAAACCTTCATATTACGAAGCTCATTGGGAGCCATCTGATATGCAGGTGAAGACATCAAGACTGTCCCTGGGTGAAGTTATATGTACAATTTAATCTTCCGATGGGGAGGTACATCTAGTACATACTCAGGGAAGACATCCTAATACTCCAACACCACTATAGGAAGAGGAAAAATCAGAACATGTTCTACTCTAAGGGTAATAATAGAAAACTAGTTTGTAATATTATATATCATCATATTCCTGATTCCATCTTGATCTTTGATGTTTTCTTCTCACCCAAGAAGGGAAATCTCATCTCATCGACACAGATAGACCACATCCTCATCCTAAAAAAATAAATATATGTATTGACTGTGGATAGGAATTCCATACCTAGTATGATTTCATAATGCATTATAACTATTTCAAAAAGATACCAAAGGACTATATATTCTCCAAGAGTCAGGTCACACTATTGGAAAAAGTTAATGATCATTAAATCACCTCTGATAGGATTTTCTAAGGATAATGGTCGAGCCAATGAATCAACTAGAATATATAGGTCTCAAATAAGGGATGTGTAAATAAATTAGTGGATCACAGATGTGTCTATCATTATATAAAATAATTAATATTAGGAAAATATAACACCTCTGATCAACCGCAGATCATCAGGGTCATAGGACTCCACTACCTATAACTGTCTTCATCCCTGACCACTAGCTTTTTGATCCTAACATGGACCACCTTGGGTTAGGGGAGGAAATAGATCTAATGATCATACACTTCCCATTTATCTCTTAGATCCTATACCAAATACATTGTCACATAATCCTCCTTAATGTAACCATTGCTTATGCCCTAGGGGTCTATCAAGTTTCTGCTTGTTATCTTCTTGAAGGGTCAAATGATCCCATGCAATATGTATTCACCCACCGAGAGACAATCAACACCTCTACCGTTTCTGATTAGATCCTTTCTGGGAGACATGATTTGTAGTCCCCCAATCTGATGACTATATAAAAAACATACCAGACTACATGGATCACTAAGTTTGACATTGGATACTAGCTATTTAATTCTCAAATCTAGCATACCCATTACCAACACCATTTTTAGATGACTGATCTTCTGAGAAGATCTCTAAAATAAAATAATTCTTAGGAACTCTAGAATATGTTGAAATTAAAAAGAGATATCAATATAGACCTAATATATCTATGAAGACCACACTTGAAGGTTGATTCTTGGACGAACACATCCTAAACTATATCCATGGAGTATCACATGAGGTTAATGAACTTCAATGAATACTCTAACACTATCATGATACCCTATAGAAGCTATAAAATCTTCTATATGTGTACTACTAGAAATTTTCCTTGGTAGAACTCCTACCCAAAAGGTTCTCAAAATATATCCAAGAGAGTGTAGGCTTTTCATGTTTCTAAGTCACCATACACCACTATCTCCTAATGAATCCCCAAATAAGGGACACTTCCATTACCACCATATGATCGGGAGGGGTCATGAGAAGGTGGAACCCCCCCCAACTACCTCAATCTAGTACTCAATTGATTGGGGTCTAGATCAACATAAAACCTGATGGGACGCTACCCCTAGAACTCATGAAGTGTGATGATCCTGCACATGCCCTCTTCCAAAACTTCCAGTGAAACCTACTACTCAATAGGAGGTGGTAAGACTAGAAAACCACCCAGAGGAACCATCTTCTGTAAAAGACCCTATTCTGAAGCCACACCACTAAGAAGATTATCCTCTAGATCCTATTGTAGAATACTAGTTGGATATCATTATGTATGTATCCTAAAATTTCAAGACATACCATGATCACAAATTAAATATAGGGAGATGACTCAAGGACCTAGAAACCAAAACCTATTACTATATAATTCATGTACCGATGTTTTCCCTAAAACCTATGTTTACATGTTCATATTCAATAAGCTAGATATCAAAGTCTTAGTGAATGGATTCATAAGCTACTACACCAACACTAAGTTCTCTAGATTTAGATCTAAACTCAATACACTTTAACATTGTTTCCCTAATTCTCAAACCGATCCTCACAACTATATAATATACAAACTCCAGTCATAAAATAAACCTAATTTGGTACCATGATGTCACTAACTGACCCATCGGGGCCCACCTATCCAGAAGTAATCTAAGTGTGACACACCATGTCTACCTCTAGTAGACCAAAGGCAAGAAACAAGCACCATGTAGGCATATCAAACACATGGGAGGTCCTACCCTATGGTACCTATACGCATTGACACATATACAAATACCAGAACAATGACAAAAGGTAAAATAAAACTAATATCAAAATTCATTCCTAAAACAATATCCCACTGCAGAGTATAAAAAAAGTATTCGAAATAATAATGGGATAAATAAAATACCACCAAAAATAAAAAAGAGTCCACCCTACTAATAAGGAGAAGAAAACTATCAAATAAAAATCTTTAAACTAACCATGACTTATTTAGCTCAACTATGCTCTGTATACTCCTTGACCACCTAGGAATTAGTCATAAGTCTTTTCATCTGCATAATACATAATATTTTTGGAATGATACCATGTAGGGGTGAGTATAATAATACCCAGTAAGACATAGTGAAATCACCATACATAAGTAATGAAGAGAGAAAATTCATCTCATCATCATAAAGATATCTGAAGCAAAATATGAGACATAACAATAAATAACTAGTTATAATCAAGATAGCCACCAAGTCTCAAGGTAAGGTCACAATAATACTTCCATTATAGGATATTTCTAGAGGATTCAAGGTAACACTTGTCTGAGAGAACAGACACAATGAATCTGATAACACTGATGATACTCATCTTAGAAGTCATGATTAGTAGGCCTCACCAAGAATAAGTACAAAAATGAACTCAAAAATATAATGATGCATAGATAGGGGATCTCACTCAAGGATTATGGGGGATTTCAAACAATAATAGGGAAACCACATTAGGTAGGGGATTGATAGCCCTAGTATGGTGGTCATGTGATTTTGCATCCTATATAGGGAGGAAGAAACGATAGGGGATCACACACCGATCCACATGGAAGAATTATTGAACTCTATATGAGACTATTCTAATAGATGGGATCACACCTTATGATCAATATGTGATGTTTCACTATACCATTATAATGATTAACCAAGGGAACAAAACCTATAGATACTGGTATACATTAAAAGGAATGAGGGCCTCATCCTACCCTTAGAATAGTAAATGACATATATTTGGAGTAAATGGTGTATCCCGCTATGTTTAGACCTTCCTGTGTCTATTAACATGTTCAATAGACCATGAAAATGTGCTTTGGATATGTTTATATATTGCCCATTCCCATGTAGATGGTTGTGTCTAGGTACCTGGCCTTGTTCGAGTACATGAACATGTCTAGGTACCTATCCATGTCTGAGTACATGGTCATGCCCATATACTATAGTTTTACCCATCTACCTAGCTATATCCATGACCATGTACCTAAGAGGTACATTCCAAGTCACCAGTCATGGGTTACATGACTTGTGGTAGGATCCAAAAAAAATGCGATATTTTATATTTTTAAAACCCTAGACAACACATCCAAGGTCCAAACAGTGTTTATTCATCCAAACTACATGCTGTGTACATTGGAATATTTCAAAACCCCAAAAATAGTTACATGTATTCACCCTGCATTATCACTACCTATGATCCATCTCTGAATCACACCATAGAACCGATATCTTGGTTGACTAAACTCTGAAAATCGGAGAGGTTTAGATTTTAGCCACATATTTTTCTTGTGAAATGTCTAACAACATTCCATATCACTAGAATTACCAAAACCTATGAAATGAGAATTCCAAATATGATACCAAATATCCATCATATTAATAGACCATAATTGTGAAATTGATTCCAAATATGAAACTGTGGTAGTGATTTGTTTCACCAAAGAATGATCACACAAAGATAATTAATTGGTTATTTTTCAAACCTCAAGGAAATGAAGACACCAATAATGAAAAGTTGAAAAATGATGAGTGAATTGAAAAAAACACAAAAATAATAAACAAAATTTATCCATTACTTGGGTCTTCCTCAATAAATTTTTATAACAATGATAAATAAAGAATAAATAATCAATAATTATCAAACAACAAAAATTCATAATTCTAGGAAAACAATTCCACACCAATAATTCCATAATCAACCCACAGATCAATTTTTAGAAATATTGATTCATGTTTCACACAAGATAATAAAAAAAATAAATACAACATAAAAACACATTCTAACTTTAGATTAGATCAATCACTGACGAGGAATAGTTCTACGTCCTTGTTTTTGGTGAGATCCATGAACTCCTTAGCACACTGACCTCTACTCCATGATCCATTTTCATTCATCAAGTGTTTTCTATAACGAAACGTCTCAAATACATAGGGTTTTGTGGATAACCCTTAGAATTTTCTATAATCATTTTTAAAAAGTTGATATTAGGTTTTGGTCTATTTAATAAACAGTAATTAAATAAATAAATAAATAAATAAATTTATTTATTTATTAATCCACACATGATTTAACTTAATCTAAACACCCAAAACACAAAAGGTTATGTCACACCTAGGATAAAATTCATATTCTGAATTTAATAGTGATCTCATATTTTCCATTCAAGTCCCCATTTGCGAGTTACTCCAACATTTTATAATATCTATACATGCATGATATAATATATTTAATATTTTTGTTATATCAATACCAAGCATCCCTAGCCCCATAATATTACGCAAACTCTATGCTTATCTTTGAAAATTTTCTTTAAAATATTGAAAAGTTTTACATGAAAAAATAGAGCCATTATAGAGAAAAAAATCTCAATCAAATACTTGGAAACAATAAATCAAATCGATAAATATTTTATATATGAAGTAACAGTGATAATTCTATTCTATATAAGTATTATTATTTCCTAGATATAAGATCTGAATCATGAATAAAGTTTCTTATTTTCATCGTGGATATCCTAGAGATTATTCAAATTTAAATAGGCTATAGAATACCAAGTTTTATGTTCTTGATAATTTATTTATTTTAAAACTAATATCTAAATTAAATTCTAGAATTTATATATAATACAAGAATATTTGGATTAAAAAATCTATAGTCTGAAACATTTTAGGACCCAAAATAGTATGGGTACCAGAAAAACTTATTGTTTGATCTATTTTCATAATAAAAAATATATAAGAATAAAAATTAGAAGTGGTACATGAATAATAAATTCTCAAGACATGTGAGTGGATATTTTTCAGGCATTCACTTATTATCCAAATTTGGTGGAGGTGATGTCACTTTTGGCGACAATGAAAAAATAGAAGATTATTAGAGTTAAATAAATTGGAAATCTAAAATTAGTTCTCATCAATAAATTTTTCTTTGTAGATGAGTTAAATCATAATCTAAGAAGTATTTCTTGGATTTTTGATGATGGATTTTATATTGTTTTTCTAAAAATGCATTTTCTTTCTTCATAGGAAAGTCACATAAATTTAAGGCACCATGATATGAAAATGTATATTTATTTGATCTTAACTATTGAGTGGGATAATTATATACATTAACGAACCAACCCAGGTCAACTTTACAATCAACCTAAACTAAGACTTCATGAAATATTGTTAAAATAGGATAATAGAAACCAATCCTAAATATTAAAAGAACGAGACATAAAACTAGAGTAGAAAGTTGGAACATAATTTATAGTACAAAGATAAAAAATCCAAGCCAAAATAGGCTAAACAAAAAAGTATATCAAATCCCCACATAACCAACAATCCCCTCCAGATAAACTCGAACCAAAAACAGTTGTAGTAAGAGAATCCAACATACTACAATATGTTAATCCTAAAATAAAACATCTAAAAATTCTTAAAGGTACACGTACGGTGTGATTAAAATACCATTAGGATAATACCACATTTTCTATAAAATGTATAACATCAAGTCTACAACAATTCTATCTTAAAAAAATGTTTTACAAAGAATTTTAATAAAACCAAACAAATTTTCAATCATTTTACAATTTTATCATTTGGGTTTCATAAAATATTTTCATATTCTCAAGTTAGAAATATTATAAGTACAATTTATTAAACATTAAATAATATCCATGCATCAATAGGTAAACATATACATGAAATAACCTATCATGTGATGTTATGTTATATAACCTCATATAAAAACCTATTAGAAATGATACATGATAAAAAATGATACAATAAATAACTTTAAATGAAAAAGAACCTTGTATTGGGCCTTAGAATATGGGAAACTGTGTACTAGACACTCACAATCCTAAACAAGAATATATTGGATCAAACTTATATCGATTCATTCTAGTCAGTATCATAAATGGTTACCAATAGTGGTGAACCACACATTTAGTATATCCATGTATATTTCTTTATGTACCCAAGGTTCCCAATGTGAAAATTTCCAAATTCATTTTGAAAACATGCTGAAAATGTTATAACTTTTTTTTCAAATCCATGAAAATATGATTCGAAGTTTGAAGACCCATTTCCAAATCAATAAAATCTATTTTCAAAGAAAAAACCATTTTTGAAAACATTTTCCTTTCCATGAAATCATTTGAAACATCTTATCACCTCAAATAAGTGAATAATCTAATGGAATTTATCAAGAACGACCTAAAATGCATCAAATTAAACCATTTCATAGAAACACCTACCTTAACACTGTAGAAATAAAGCTTCCTTCAGCAACGGTGACCAGAAACCAAGAAAATGGAATTCAAAAGAAAAGGCACACCATGAAACTAAAAAGGATCAATATAAAACACTATCCTATAAAAAATACATACATAACCACAACCATAACCACAATTGTAAATAAAAATAAATAAGAACCAGAAGGATTACATACTCGAAGAAAATTAATCCAACCATAAAGTTGATAAATCATTGAAAAAAAAACTTGAAAATGGGCTATTACGATGATTAAAAACTATGGAAATATGTCCCAAAACCGTGGTTGTAGCCTACGACCATGGTCTTTCACTAATCGTGGGTGCTATGACTGTGGAAGTAGGGTATGACCTATTGCCACAGTTTTAACTATGGTAGTAAGTGGGCTATTTCCATGGTCATCAAAACTGTGGAAATAGGTCGCGTCAACGTCAAATATAGAAGTTTACCTATGGACACAGTTTAAACCAAGTCCATAGGTTTTATTTCTATGGTTGAAATCCATGTATATATCACTAGAAAACAATGAAAATAGCCTAAAAATAATGTGTTCCAAGAGAAATTCGATCCCTGCACCTACACTTTACATTCCAACACCCAAATCACTACACCACCAAGGGATTCATATGTATATATAGATATTATGTTATATATATTTTTAAAAATCAAGTAAATATCCTGAAAACCAAGGAAATAGTGTTTCCCTCCATTTTTTGGCAGGAAAAGATTTCTCTTATGGAAGCATAAGAGACGTATAGCCACGGTTTTGAAAAACCGTGGCTATAGGTGTCACCTATTTCCATGGTTTCAACCATGTAAGTAGGTGGGATATTGCCAAAATTTTCAAAACCATGGTAATAGGTCACATTGTGGTCAACCATGGATGTTGACCTATGGCCATGGTTGAAAACAATGGCTATAGCCCCAATGATCTTTGGGAATAGACTTTGAAAAAAATATCTATGGCTACGGTTTTACTAAAACTATGGCTATAAATATGTGGAAATAGATCATTTTTTTAGTTGTGGAAGCAATCTAGATGAATTTTAATAACCCAAAATCACCTATCAAGAACCACTTGGTCACGAGAAATGAACCTTGTAATGAATGAAATAAGAAACCACTCGTATATCACTCTAAAATACCAATTTGTGACTATTACATGACATGTAATCCCATTGCACATCATATATTCCATGAATCTCATGTACACTGAAAACCACTGTTCTTTTTTATTAAAATTTTGATATTTTACTTACATGATGTTAACTAATTAAAAAATGTGTGTACCTATCATGCCGTGTATCCAGTTCATGGATTTTTCCTAGAACATTTTACACGGTGTGTACTCCTATTAAATGGTTTTGTAATTTCCCAGTGAATAGTAGAAACTACAGGTTTAATCTAAACATTCCAACAAATCCCAGAATTAACCATTACAGATATCCTTCCAATTCCTTTATCTGCATTACTCAAAAAAATAATTGAAACAAAAAAAGTTAAAACATACATGACAGAAAGGTAACAAGGAATTACAGTCTCCCCACCATAAATGATTTCCCCCCCAAAATTCCCTCAAGATCATGAATTTAAAAAAGGTGAAGGCTATTTATATCTCATAAATGACTCATGCTCCCAAATATCATAGATATCCTTTTTTTACTACCATAGTACCAAGATTAGGGGTATTGGTTTACTTTACAGTACCCTATTCTAGATATCCCTGATTTGAAATTGCTACTCATCCAATGTCTTATTGGGATAAATATCAACATCTTCTCATATAATCACATGGTAAGGATCTAGTATTTACCTCCTCAACTGGGAAACATGAAACATGTAATGGGTAGATGCTAATCAATTTGGAAATTCCAATCGATACCCCACCCTCCCTAATTGTTCAATGATATCAAAGGGGACCACAACACTTTATGCGAACATACCATAATTACCCAACCAATGATGTACTTTGTGAGGTGAAACTCTGAGAAAGGCCTAATCACCAACCTCAAACTCCAGTAGCCACCACTGATGGTCTACACCATCTCTGTCATCTCCCAAACAATGCTCAGTCCAACCAAGGACCACTCTTCCAACTCTTCCCAGCACTAGGGAGATCTTAATGGTTTCTCACACAAAGCCTCAAAGGGTTTAATATTTATAGAATAATTATAAATATTTTTTAGAAACATTCAACCAAAGTAAAATGATTTTACCATGTTCTTCTGAAATTAATAACACAAGACTGGAGAATATTTTCTAGAACACAGACAGTCATATCTGTCAATACATACATATTTGGATGATAATTCTTTCTCAATTTAATATTGGAACCCATCAACTCCTGAAATACATTCCAAAACCTGAATATAAACCTCAGGTTCCTGTTAGATATACCATCATAAAGAACCCTATAAAGTCTCATAATATCTCAGACATACAATTCCACAAGATCATGTACTTTCTTTATCTCCTTGATTGGTAGGAAATGATACAATTTAGTGATTTGATCAAGGATTACCCAAATATCATACTTCTTACTAGGATTATATGGAAAACCATTGAAAATATACATGAAAATCACATCCTACATCTATACTAGAATGGGTAAAGGATAAAACAACCCAATATGTCTCTGGTGTTTCTCCTTAATTTTCTAACAAGTATGGAAACATGATAAAAAATATAAAATCGATTATCTCATACGTTGACACCAATACTGATGCCTCAATTAATGATACAATTTGGTTTCCTCAGGGTGCACAGAACAACAAGAAAAATGTCCAATATCTATTAACTGTTAGATTAGATAAAATTTAAAAATCAACCTACTATATAATCATAAAGTTCAAATAGGAGATAGAGGCATCTCACCCAAGGTCTCCCCACCATAAAGGATTTCACTAAAACATTGGAAGTTGGTGTGTGTCACCCACTTAAGATGAACTCTCTCATAAAAATATGATCTATCTTTCATCAAGGAAAAGAACAAATATCTACCAACCACTTCCACATCCATGATCATCTCATAAAAAAATCATTAGAGACCACTCCTCAACTTATTTATTCACTAATTATGTCGATAATTTTCTAATTAACACATATGTAACCACATTCCCTTTCCTAGGGTTATAATAAATATTAAAATCAAAAGTTTGAAGATACTATACCCTACATCTCTATCACAAATTCAGACCCCTAAGAGTAAAAATATATTTTATTCTCTTATGATCATAATATACCATAAATATATCTATAAAGATATAGTAACACCATGTTTTGAGTGCATGAATAATTACTGGCAACTAAAGATCATAGTTATGATATTTATTCTCACGAGGGAATATCTAGTGAGAGCCATAAGCCACCACTAGTTTCTAATCAATTAATACACATCCCAAAATAATACTAAAAGCATTGTATAAAAAATCATTACACTATCCTGGTTCTGGAATAATCAAAACTATTCCTAATTTAAATATTACCTTTAGATCCTCAATATATCTTTGACACCTATCATTCCACTCAAACTTTACACACTAACTAGTTAAATATGTCATCAAATATTTGACCTTAGATAATTTTTAAAAACTTTTCTACAGTAACTAGAAAAACCCTTTAAGATATGGATCTCAAACACAATTTTGAGTTTCTCCTAGGATATAACTAGCTATACCTGGTTATTCCCAAATTTACCCAAGTTCTAAGGGTTAAGTGTTCTCTTGCAGTGTAGCTTGGGTTGTCGAATCCTCACAGACCTAAGAAGATCCTTAGACACACAATAAAAAGAGATGGATTTTTGGCTATGATGTGACCAACATGGGTTGATTTTAGATAGGTTTTAAAATAGTACTTAAGATATCTTTGTGAATTTAATTTATGAGAAAATGAGTTGATCCTAGGTTATTACTCGGGGTGGATTAGATGAATTATTTTTTTTACAATTTCTATTTCATTAACTTAAGAAGGGTTCATGCAATGAATTCAAACTAAAATCATCACTTACTAATTAAAGACCTTCACAAACACATGATAATCAATTATACATTGGTAGGATCATTTTCATGAGCACTCCAAGGTAAATGATCTAATTAGCTCATAAAAGTGGGGTGAATAACTTCAATAAGGAAGAGCAAGAGAGAAAATCATTGAATGAAAGAAACTCAAATAAAATAAATTAATAACATTTAGAGAGTGATAAATAAAAACCAATCCAGCCCCTTTATACTCCCTTTGATCAACCCATAAAAGTGTTAGCCTTCCATTGATGACATTTTGTCAACGGAAGCGGGAAGTAGACTTACGAGGGTGGAATTAAAGAGGTAAAAACAACAAAATAACAATCACCCTACCGTTGTGTGAAACAAATCACAAGGTTTTGTTTGAAAATGTTAAAACCTTGAGGAAATGGTATTAATGTGATATGTAGAAGAATTGAATAAGAGAAGAAGAATAACTTTTATTGAAAACTAAGGTGATTAAAACAACTTACATGAGAATGAAGAATGCTACAAAGACAAATTGGCATAATAACATTAAAATTAAAACAAAGATACAAGATCCCTAAATCCTCCGTCACTACAACCTTAAATAGTAATTTTAGAATCCTTTTTCCAAGCCCCATTCTTCTCATGTGTCTTTAATTAATTATGGTGGGCCTAGGTGGGTGGACAATTAATGTAGATGAAACTTTTCCACTCTTCCCCCGAAGTGGTAGTCATCTTGCATCCACCTAAAATACGCTCTGAAATGAACTTTTATATGGAGTAATTAGATTGTGATATAGAAGGCTGAAATTTATCCAAAGAAGTCCCCTAAAATACTGTAAAATATCATCCCAAAATAAGTTTCAGTTTGAGAGATATGATTACAATAGTGGACTGTTTTTCTAGGCCTCTGAATCTGGCCCAGAATTGCATCATGACCTTGTTCCGCCTGTAACACCATTAAACCATCCTAATTAGCTTGGTAAAATGTTTAATAAAATTTTCCCCATGATATACTCTATCTTCATTTAAATTTTCATAATCATTGGGCTGGAATCCTATCTTCTACAATACCTTTATTGGGCTACTGTCGAAATCACTTCACCCAAAATGTGGTTGGTTCAATGCCCACATTAGTGGTCTTCCAAATTGAATTTCCAAGTGCTCCAAACGAATTAATTGTTTCTTATATCATGGGATATATGAAAGTAAAAGATAGACATAAAATCAAGAACATTATTTGTTTTATGAGATGTTCAATAAGGTACCATGAAATAGTGCATTATAAGAAGAAATTACAATCATAATGTGAAATAATGTTCAAAGTGTAAAATGAACTAATAATGTTGTCTATGATTAATATAGAATATGAATATTATAATATAAAAAATGAATATTATCCTCTTTTAGAGGCTAATCACACCCCCAAATTGATTTTTTCTTGTCCCAAGAAAAATATATCTAAAAAATATGAAATTTGAATTTACTTCTCCAAAAACATTTTAATACACATTTCTCTCTCAAATATCTCATAAAGAAAATTATGTAACCCATCAAAATCGTTTAAAACAAGCTATGTATATAGGCATATCCCAATCCCAAGACCATTCCTTTATTCAAATTAATCGCCATATTTCATCCTATTTCAATTAAGCATGATGAAGTGTTGTGCGTCACATTAGACATGGGGGGTAATTTTCATTCAAGGGAGAAAAGATAGAAGTGCTAGGAGGAATCAAAATTAAATATTAAGACGTGTATTCATTTTTTTTTCATTTTTTTGTTTTTTTTTCAAATATTCCTTCGTAATTGAAATTGATCTCAATCAATTCAACCCATGTAGAAATACTTTGCTGATGACTCCTAGGCTCAATAAACCATAGGGAACCAAGTGAAGCTCACATACTCGGGCATCATCTCGAGTTAACTCAATTAAAAACTAATTCAAATTACTACAAATAGAGATAAAATTCCCAACTATGGGCCAAACAACAATGGAGTCATGATCCCCAAGTGCCGAAAGCCACACATTAGGTCAGTCCATTGTGCTATGCACAATTGATTTCTTTTGAATACTCATGTTAAAATTAAAATGATCACCAACCCTATGAAATTTATTATGGACCCCAAGAACTAAAACTAATACTCCACAATCTACATGATGTACATTGTGATATTTTAAATAAATGGATGAAAATATAAATGGTGAAAAAACACATCAGACAACCGCACTTTCCAAAATCTATGCACATAAACTTAAACTTTCATTAAAATAATAATCAAGGCATGAAAAATTATTTTATATCCAATTTCAGAATTTTAAATGTGCGTTATCATGTTCACGGTTTATGAAAATTTTCAATCCACATTTTTTATGATGAAAAGAAAATCAATTCTTTTATTTCATCTCCCCCCCAACATAGAATAACACTGTACCCAGTGTTTAAAGAAATTAAAACTTAGATGGGGTAGGATAGAAGTTCAACAAATATAATGAAAATGAAAATTATGGAATGAAGTCACCTGGTGGTTGATGTTGAAAATGGACTCCCCAGTCTCCCTTCAATTATGGTTCGAGTCCCAGAAGCTTGGAAAGTGGTGAAAGGCTTTTACTAATGACCTACGACATGTATTTAATTTATATATATATATATATATATTATATTTTTGTTTTAACCTAAAAAACATAAAAATAAAATAAAATAAACTGATGATACATTGTCTTCTCTTAAATTTCTGGGTAAGGTATTACTTAGGGATCACACTACGTGACACAGGTGAATATGGTGCTCCCCTTTCATAACCATCTTTAATCATGAAAGAAAACATGTCAAAAATCTAAATTATTATTATTTTGTTATTTTTATTTTAACCTACAAAAAAAATAAAAATAAAATAAATTTATGATACATTGTTCTCTCTTAAATTTATGGGTAAGGTATTACTCAAGGATTACACCATGTGACATAGATGAATATGGGGCTCCCCTTTCATAACCATCCTTACTCATGAAAGAAGAATAGGTCAAAAATCTAAATTATTATTATTTTGTTATTTTTCTTTTAATCTAAAAAAACATAAAAATAAAATAAACTGATGATACATTGTCTTCTCTTAAATTTCTGGGTAAGGTATTACTCAAGGATCGCACCACGCGACAAAGATGTATATGGTGCTCCCCTTTCAAACCCATCCTTACTCTTGAAAGAATAATAGGTCAACAATCTAAATTATTATTATTTTTTTATTTTTCTTTTAACCTACAAAAACATAAAAATAAAATAAACTAATGATACATTGTCTTCTCTTAAATTTCAGGGTAAGGTATTACTCAGGGATCACACCATGTGACATGGATGAATATGGTGCTCCCCTTTAATACCCATCCTTACTCATAAAATAATAACATGTCAAAAGTCTGAGGTACTAATTAAATTAATGGAAACATGAAAACTACAGGTTGCCTCCCGTGCAACTCTTTTTTTATGTCGTTAGCTCAATATGAACACACTAACTTACCCAATACCAACTTTAAATATTTTAAGGACCCCATATTTCTACACATCTACTCTATTGAGTTTGATTATTTTTTTTATAATTTGTGTCATGTACAAACCTATGTTCTACAATTAGTGGGAAAATCCAAGGAATATCAGAAATAGTTGATCCAATTTCCACTATAGTATTGCAAAAGACATCAATGATTATTACAACATTTTTGGTTTCAAGATAAGAGTGAATTATAATTTAAATATCATGATTATATCCTATGAATGTATAATTGAGCAGGGAAGTAAGGAAAATGATTTTGAGCTTGGTTTGGATAGGACATTCAGACACAGGTTGAGAATTTAAATCTAACTCAGTTTCATTTCCCAAATTCCTCAAGAAAATTGTTTCATTTTGAACAGAAGATTCAACCACAAAATTTGAAAGAACAGTGTTAGGAATGGGTATGGACTCAATATTTTTTATTTCTCTCGATGGTTCTGGGATTGGTGTTTTTGAAAAATCATCATAAGAGTTATACTTAGGAGACTCAATCCACAATGTCAAATTTCCCTCTCATGAATACATGAAATCAATTTCTTCTTGATTTAAAAACCCTTAAAAAATTTATTGAATCACTTCCCCTACCCCAAATCCAATGGTTGGTTCCTCAATAAATTCATGAGAGGTTTGTGGGAAACTAGACACTCCACATAAGGTTTTGGAAGGTACAGTTGGTGTATAGATGAGTTCTTCACAAGTATTAATGCATTGTAGTTCTAATCTTGAATATGATACCTCAGAACTCATTATATCCATTTGATTACACAATTGTTCAATCAGTTTTTGAGGATTAGGCTGGATAGGATTTTGTAAATCGTGACTTTCATAAAGTTTGATCTCTTTAATCATCCTCAAGAGGGATGGAAATTGATCATTTAAACAATCATCATCCCACTAACTGTACATCTCACTAGTTGTGTGGTAATTAATCAAGGTTTGATCAAAGAATTTTTTTAATCTAGGGGTTCCCAATATTTATTTTCCATTTGATTCTATCATGATTTTGTGACATGATAATTTGGAAGATACTCGATTGGAGAAGATAGAAATTTGGATTCTAGATTCCCAGGAAACACACAAATAGAAAGGTGTAAAGATAAGAGAGTTGGAGGTGAGAATAGAGAATGTGGGGTGAGAAGAGGATTCTAGTGTCTAAGGTAACTTACTTGGGTCCTTGGTAACAATTCCAAAATTTTTTCTCTCCCAAATTTACCCAAGTTCTAAGGGTTAAGCAGTTTCTTGTAGTGAATCTTGGGTTGTCGAATCCTTAGAGACCTAAGAAGATCCTTAGACACACAATAAAAAGAGACGGATTTTTGGATATGAAGTGACCAAGCTGGGTTGATTTTAGATGGATTTTAAGATATAACTTAAAATATCTATGTGAATTCAATTTATAAGAAAATGAGTTGATCCTAGGTTATTGCTCGGAGTGGGTTGGATGATTTTTTTTTACAATTTCAATTTCATTAACTTGAGAAGGGTTCGTGCAATGAATTCAAACTAACTTCATCACTTAATGATTAAAAACCTTTAAAAACACATTCTAATCACCTATACACTTATAGGATCATTTTCATGAGCACTATAAGGTAAAAGATCTAATTAGATCATAAAAGTGGGGTGAATAAATTCTATAAGGAGGAGGAAGAGAGGAAATCATTGAATGAAAGAAACTCAAAAAAAAAAAAGAAATTAATAACATTTAGAGAGTAATAAATAACATCCAATCCAGCCCCTTTCTACTCCCATGGATCAACCCATAAAAGAGTTATCCCTCCATTGATTACATTTTTTCAACGGAATTGGGAAGTGGACTTATGAGGGTGGAATTGAAGAAGTAAAAACAACAAAATAATAATCACTCTACCGTTTTGTGAACAAAATCACAAGGATTGGTGTAAAAAATATCACAACTTGAGGAAATGGTATCATGGTGATATGAAGAAGAACATAATAAGAGAATAATACGAACTTTTATTGAAAGCTAATGTGATTCGAACAACTTAAACGAGAAGGAATAACGTCACAAAGAAAAATTGGCTCAATAACATTACAATGAAAATAAAGCTCCAAGATCCATAAATAATCCACCAATAATACCTTAAATAGGAATTTATGAACCCTTTGGCTGAGCCCCCATATTCCCTTGTATCTTTATTTAATTGTGGTGGGCCTAGGTGGGTCACTCTTCCCCCGAAGTGGCAGTTAGCTTGCATCCTCTGAAAAGAAACGCCTAAAGGACCTTCTAGATGGAGGTATTAGAGTGAGCTATAGTGGGATGAAATGTATCCCCGGACAGCTCCTAAAATCCTATAAAATTGTAGTCAAAAATAAGTTGCGGTTCGCGAGATATTATTACAATGGTGGAATGTTGTTCTAGGCATCTGAATCTGGCCCAGAATTTCATCATCAACTTGGTCCGCCTATAACACCATTAAAACACCCAAATTAGCTTGGGAAAATGTTTAATAAAATGTTCCTCATAACATCCACTATCTTAATTTAAAATTTCAGAATCATTGGGATGGAATCCTGTCCTCTACAGTACTTTTGTTGGGATGCTGTCGAAATCACTTCACCCAGAATGTTGTTGGTTCAAATCCCACTTTTGTGGTCTTCCAAATTGAATTTCTGAGTGCTCCAAAATAATTAATTGTTCCTTTTATCACGGGAGACCTGAAAATAATTTATGTGTTTTATGATATGTTCAATAAGGTACCATGTAATAGTGCATTTTAAGAAGTAATTACAATCATAAAGTGAAATAAGGTTCAAAGTGTAAAATGCACTAATAATGATATCTATGATTAATAAATCACATGAATATTCTATTATAAATATTGAATATTAGACTCTTTAAGAGGCTAATCAGTACCTTTTTAGGATCTATTTAGATTCTTCTGTCAGATATCACATTCCCCAGAAACTTCACTTCCTAGATCCAAAAACTCAAACTTAAAAATCTTACCATACAGAAAATGTTTGTTTAAGGTTTAAGGATTGATATCCAAATGGACCATTGATCCTCATTTAGATTGTAGTACACCAAAATATCATCCACAAACACAATAAAAAATATTACAAGAACTGATGAAATACCAGGTTCATCAAATCCATAAACACCGTAAGAGAATTAAGGAGACCAAATGGGATGACCAAAAACATGAAATACCCATATCGACACCTAAAACAAATCTTAGGTATATCATATTATTGAAATATCAAATGGTTTTACCATAACCATATGTCAATATTATAAAACCCATGGCACCATCTATGTTGATCAAATAGATCACAAATCCTTGGAAAATGATATTTGTTTTTAATGGTCACCCGATTCATTGTTCAATAATCAATATAGAGTTTTAGGCCTATATTTTGTTTTTTTAGAAAAAAGGATATGAGAAACCCACAGAGACATGCAAGGAAGAATAAATATTTTTTTCTCTAGGTCCTTAAGTTGGACCTTAATCTCCCAAACTCAGCAGGTGTCATATGGTAAGACAACATAGAAATAGGCATCATACAAGATAGAAGGTATATAGTAAACTCAACCTTTCTATATAGAGGTATACTATAAGAAACATTAAGAAATAACTCATGGTACACAAAAAAACTATAGGAATTTGAAAACCCAAACAAGGTTCAATTACATATAGAAATATCTCTAACAACTTGCACATTGTTACCCCAACATAATAAACAACATTCCTTTCCCTTTCTGATATAGAGTCCCACTCACCCTAGAAAACATGAGAGACCCCATCGGTAGATAATAACTAAATATGTTAGTGAGAATAGTTTATATAAGCCTTAACACTGATCATCTAATCCATACCAATAACCAAGTCGAGGATGTCAAGATGAAGCACTATGAAGTCCCACACCATCTCATAATTGACTATCAACACCTAACACATAAGAAATCTAAATATTTGTTCATACATCTTTCCCAAATGTTTGGAAATATATAACAATAATGGATTAAGTTATGAATGTAATCAAAACATGTCAACTAAATTTTAATATATGAAAGAATGAGTAGTACCTATATCCAAAAATACTATCAGCATAGAAGACATGATAAACACCGTACCTCTAACATTATATGACCTTGCATCATATTCCTCTGGTGCATACTTCACTGTATAAAGTTATCCTATCTTATCCACATGAACATACCCATTGAGCAGATGATTAGACCCACCACCATTGAAATAATTAGTATAATCATGTGAACCATTGGTCAATGTGGATACATAATTACTTCCTTCAGACATCCTTTAATAGAAAAATTTAAAATAAACCAATCATAAAAAAAGATTTCAATTACTAGGAGCCTTAATATTGTTAGTCCTGGTATGACCATGCCTCCCAAACATGTAGCAGAAAACTTTCTTCCACTATTCCAAAGACTCTAAAATTAGTCTTGATAAAAATTTACCACTCTTATGCTTCATTTTCTGTGCCGAAGATACACCCAAAAAAACTACTAAACCAACTGATGCTCTACCCAAACCTGTCTTCCTAGATATGACTGCCTCAACCAAATATAACATGTCAACTACCTCTACATAGTTTGGAAGATTACTAGATATCAACATTGACGAAATATTATGCCTCAGTCCTAACTCAAACCTTTGAGCCTTTAGGTACTCCTTAGTGACATGCTTTGGTGCAGATATAATAACTCATCAAAATGGGTAGAATAATCCATAACTCTATTACACTATTCTCTAAGGTCAGAAACCCTTAGGTATTCTCCACACAAAACATATTAGGGTAAAACTAGTAGTTAAATATTTTCTTGAAAGAAGCTCATGTAAGATCCTCATACAACATTGCTTGCACAATAGAGTCATTCCATCTTCTTCCTAATCCCTCAAGAATATATGTGGAAAATATACATTAGAGTCTTTAGGATTCTTTATGAAGTTTAACAACCTCTCTATTCACTCAAGATACTCCTTAGATTCTTGGGGTCCTTTGTCACCATGAATGCTGAGTGAATGATACTTAGTAAATTTAGAGCCATGAACCACCATGGATCATGGGTTCCCATCATCCACTTGACCCAGATTCTGAATAGTGTAGATAACAGTTTCTACCAAAGTAGGGTCCATTTGAGTGTTCTCCTATGGAACCTATCTCGTAGATTCCTCTTGTAGATTTGGAAGAGATCTTCTCAGAGGAATTATCTAAAAAAGAAAAAAACCAAGTAGTCATGATAAAATTGCAAAATCATAGAACCAAATTCAAGAATTGGTAAAAAAATTAAAAAATTATGAATTTAAAGAAACCATGGAAAAGCTTACTTAAAAAGGAACTGTTCAATTTAAATAAAATTTCTATATATTTCATTATAATGACCTCATGTTCGAAGTCCCAAACCCAGTAAAAGTCCCAAAACACCCATGGTAATGTGGTTTTTGTCACATAAGTGAGCTGGCCATACCCATTTTATGCACTTACTATCCAAATTATGATGGTCATAACTTTTTCCAACCAAATACATATAACCAAAATTAGGAAATTTTGACACACTTAAAGCTAAGAATCCCAATAATACCAAATGGTAAAGAATCAACCTGATTCGACTAGACTATCAACCCAAACTAGACCATCATGTAATATCGGTAAAATAAGACAATAAAAACCAGTCCTAAATGTTACCAAAAAAATACATACAACTAGAGTAAAAAGTGAAAATAAACGAGATACCAAAAAGACATACAATCCAATCCAAAACAGTCTAAACTAGAAAGTATATCAGATACCTAGATGACTAACATTCACCATTCGACCAACCCAAATCGAAAGCAACAACATCAATAGAAGCCAACATAATACATAATTCTATTATCATTACCAGAATTTTGCAACATGAGATCTAAAAATTCCCAAAGTCATAAGTAGGGTGTGATTAAAATCCCAGTAGGATACAACCATAGTTTCAATAAAAGTTCTAATATCAATAATAGAATAATTATAGTTTTTTAAATAATTTTACAAATAATTTTCATAAAATCAAACCATTTTTCAATTATTCTCTTATTTTATGATTTGAGTTTCATAAAAACCTTTCAGATTCTCAAACCAAAAATATAGTTGAAAATAAAGTAAAGCATATCCATACATCAGGAGGAACATATATCCATGAAATAACATGAAATGAGAATCTATGTGAAACATCCTAATATAAAAACCTATGAACAACAATCCATGATAAAGAAAATAATGTGATAAATAACCATAAATGAAAAATTACATTGTATTTTCCCCTAGCTTATGGGAAAATATGTACTAGACACCCACCAATATAAATAGTCATATATTGAATCCAATCGATATCGAGTCAATATAGTCAATATAAGAAAAGGTTACCTCAATGTGGTGTAACACACACAACGAATACCCATGTATCATTCTCAATGCACCAAGGTATCTAATGTGCAATTTTCCAAATTCAATTCAAAACCTTTTAGGTAATTTTATAAAATATTTTCAAATCAAATCCAATCTTCTTTGATTTTTTAAAACCCATTTTCAAATTAATCATATCCATTTTCAATGAAAAAACTCATTTTTAAAAACATTTCCTTTAAAATAAATGATTTAAAACAAAAAATAACTTCAAATCAATGAAAAACCCAAACAAATCTATCAATAACATAATGTAGTTAATCAAATTAAACCATTGTGTAGAAATACCTACCTCAACACGGTAGAAAACTAGATTCTTTCAATAACGGTGACCAAAAACCAATATTACATCTTTTAAAAGATAAGGAACTCCAAAAAACTGAAAGGGATGAGTAGAAAACACTATCCAATCACATTTCAATTCACAACCATAACCAAAACCATAGTCATAACCAAAACTAAAGAAGAACCATAAGGATTGAAAACTCGTAGAGAAGAAATCTAACCACAAAGGTGATCAATCATCAAAGGAAGTAACCTAGAAGGAATGGAATCACCGAAAATTACCTATAAAGAGACTATAGGTTGAAATAAAGAAATATTTAAATGAATCAAAAAACAAAACACTCATGAAACACAAAAAATCCAAATTCAGGACTATTACATGGCGTGTAATCCCATTACTTTTCATTTATTCCAAAAAGATAATATACATTAAAAACCATATATTTTTTTATTAAAAATATGATATTTTACATTAAATGATGTGAAAACATTACATGGCATGTAAATTTATCATTATATTTATCCATTACACAAATTTGATTCAATAGACATTACACCACGTTTAATTCTCTAGATAACAGAAAAAACATTTGGTTTAAGCTACAATTTCCAAATAAATATCTGACTCCACCATTATAGATATCCTCCCAATTTCTTTTTTATCATTACATAAACAATGAATATGGAAACGTAAAACAAAGGTTAAAACATATATTATAGAAATGTAATGGTGTGTCAAATAAACTGTTTAAAGGATGAAATAAATGGGTCTTGGATTTTTTATAGAATACTTAGGAATTGTAATTTCTTCCTCAAAAAAGTTATCTAAAATAAATATTATTTGAAATTTGAATCAATATAAATCAGATAAAAAATCTTTGTGATGAATTTTAATTGGGTTAGCAACAGAAGTTTTATTTTAAATCAATTAACAAGGATTATACTTCTAGAACCTTCGATATTGTATACATGGATTTGTTTTTAAAATCTATAACAAAAAGTGTAGGATTTAAATTTTTTTTGATGTTTTATTTTAGGATTATTATATATTTACGTGGTGTTTCTTTTTGAGACTTAAACTTATAGACTACTCTATATTTATTTGATTTTAAAGGATAGTAAAAAAGAAAAATATGCCATTAATTTATTAAGTGATTATGAGGAAGGATTAAAAAAAACAAGTTCAATTCATTTTGTTAAAAATATGATATTAAACATAAATATTTTACCCCCATGTTAGATCAATATAATTGTGTAGTCAAAAAGAATAAAGGGATCTAGAAATAAATTTATAGGACAATGTTATTTGAATATATCATGCTAAATAATTTTATTATGAATCTATTAACCTAGAATTCTTTGCCAAAAAAATGTTCTAATCAATCATATTTTAAAGAATACACCCTATGAGCTATAACAATAACAAAAAATGAAAAGTTCGATACTTGAAAATTTTTGGATGCAAAGTTTATATTCTTAACACATTGGGTAGTATTGTAAAATTTGAACCAAAGGCTGATGAAGGAATATTTATTGGTTATTCCATAACTTCTAAATTTCATAAGTTTTCAATAAAAACAAGGGTTGCTGAAGAACAAACTGATGTGAAATTTGATAAAATTTTCTATTTTTACCATAAAAAGAATCAAACTGATGAGTTAGGTAAATATTTGAAAAACTGGAGATATTAACCTCTTTTGAATCTAAAAAGGATGATGATTTTGAAATTTATTTGGACAGAAATATTCCTAAATGGATAAAAACTAGTGAACCTGAAAGTGTGCTGTCTAGAAAACCAAGAACCTTAAAAGACCACCATTTATTGATAGTTATAGGAATATTAGAAAAGGGATTAAAAACTAGAATAATTTAGTAATTATTTATTTATCTTACTTTCCCTCTCAACATAAACCTAAAACCATAAAAGAAACCTTAACTGATGCAATTTGGGTATTAACTATGCAATAGGAATTAAACCAGTTCAAAAGGAACAAGGTTTGAAAATTAGTTGATAGACCATCAGATTATTCTTTCATAAGAACTAAGTTTTTATCTATAAATAATTATGTTGATCAAGTTTTGATCATTATAAATAATCCTATATTTTTTTTTCAAAATCTAACAATCTAGAGGAAAGAATATATTAAAAATATAAATTTCACTAGTTTCTATATTATAATTTATTAGAATTCTTCTAGAATATGTATCACATATGAATTTTAAATTATTTCATATGGATGTCAAAAAAACTTTTCTAAATGGTTTTATTATAGAGGAAGTTTAGGTTTAACAACCATCCCATTTTGAAAATCCTCTTTTTCCAATTTTTTTCCAATATTAAAAAATTCATATATAGCCTTAAACAAGAACCTATAACTTGGAATGAATGGTTAAATTATTTTATATTGTCATATTATTTTTAGCAGGTTCGGATGAACCTACTATTTTTAAGAAAATTTCATCAAAGGATATTTTATTTATTCAAATATATGTTGATAATGTGATTTTTGGCTCAAGTAATAAAAAATTGTGTAATGATTTCTCCAAACTCATGTAGAAAAAATTTAGAATGGGCATGATAGGTGATATAATTTTTATTCCAAGATTTTAGATTTATCAAAATTTCTTTATAAATGTTCAAAATCAAATAATATACATAGATTATTTAATTATGTGATTTATACATAAAAGTAATAAGGTACAAGAAACTCCTATGAGTTATAATATAAAGACCTATTTGAATGAATCTCATATAACAGTTGAAAAAAATATGTCTAGAAAAATAATTTTGTTCTTACTATATGTTCTTCTAAATATACCATAAACTATGTTTTCAGTATGATTGTGTTCTAGATTCTATGAAAATCCCAAAGAATCTCATTTGAATGCCACCAAAATAATTTTAAGGTATTTAAAAGGTTTAGTTTCTCTTTATATTCATTTTACAAAAACATATTATTTTAATTTAATATCATATTTAGATACTAATTTTGAAGGTTGAATATTTTATAGAAACAAACCTCATGTACCTACCACATTATTAGAAAATCCTTGGTTTATTGGTCGAGTGAGAAGAAACACAGTTTTATTATCTACTATTGAAGCAGAATACATTATTGCTAGTAGTTTTTATGCATAAGTATTATGGATGAAATAACCCTTGATGGACTTTGGATTTAATTTTAATCATGTACCAATAAAATGTGATAACACTAGTTCCATTATAATTTATAAAAATCCAATAAACAATTCTATAATAAAGAACATAAATCTATAGAATCATTTCTTGAGAAATAACACAAAAAATGTGATATTTCTCTTTAATTTATTAATATGAAAAATAATTTCGCGGATATATTTATTAAGTCTATATCTTATGATAAAATTTATTTTATTAAAATATCATTGTTTTTATTTGAGTTTAATGAAATTTCTTTATAATCTTTTTATGTCCCCTTCAAAATATATTTATTATTTAGTTTCGACCACTTCACAATTTCATGTGTATTTTATAAATTCATTGTTAAGGGCTTATATTTATTGATGTTTTATGTGATTTCATTTTAATATTCATTTAAATATTTATTTTGGGCTACTATAGTCGCAATAATTCAATCACTCTATTTATTTTATTTTATTTTTGAATCATTGGATTAAATACCAAAAAACTGACGCACCAAAAAACCTTAACAAAAAAACCCATATGTTTTTTGGATAAGTGTGTAAACCATTAATCCCCACTCAATTACCTTACATATGTTCTCCCTCGACCAAATATCCTTTACCTTTCACCAGATCCATTTAAAACCATGATTTATAGAATCCTATACCTAGTTTCAGTATGGGGAAATCTCAGAGAATAAAGGATGGTGAATCAGGAATCTTGAATAGAGGAAAAAAATTAAATATTACAATGTCATGTGCTTTTGAGTAAGGTGGATGATATTGGTTGGTTGAAAAACATAATGATTATGATAATGAAGGTCCTACGATTTATTGTTTTAGTGAACATGTTTGATAAAAAATGTGGTTCTTTATTTGAAAAGAAAGTGTGATAATTTTATAGAAATACATGGTTTCGGTTCACAAAGAATGGGGACATGACTTCCTATAAATAAAATGAAAAGGAGTTATCAATATCCTTTAAATAAGTAGATAAAAACCTTCATATTCCTCCAAAAGGGTTCAAGAACATTATCAAGAACCTATGGATTCAAATGAGGTTAAATATGATGAGATTATCAAATCCCTATTTGGGACAACAATAGTTAAGAATAAGGCTATTAGGGATATAGTGCCTGAAATAAAAGTGTTGTGTAATTTTATATTGAATAGTGTTTCCCAATGGGATAGAGAGTTTGAAAAAAAACTCTTCCATGATATATATCTTCAGTACCTCTTAATGAATCATAATAAGATCAAACTACCCTAAAACTGGTTGTTACTCATGCATCATTGATTCCCGGGAAAGGGTAATATGAATTATTATCCATTTTGAAGGATCATATCTCTTCAGTTTAAAAAGGTAGAAGTTGAACTGAATCATGGTGAAGCTATTTGATTCCATAAAATTAATTCTCTCAAGTCTAATTTTATAAATATTTTTTGATACTCTTGTAAATCATCTTCCTGTAAGTTGGTGTCCATTGGAATAGAAGAAGAATCTGGTCTAATAATAACACTTACTGTACCTTTTGATGGGGAGTCTTATAGAGATTGTCTTCCTAGGGATGAAACACCAAATGAGGGGGAGCCAATAATGGGAGAAGTTATGAAACCAGCTATAGAAACAAAATAAAAAAACCAACTAAAGATTATAGTACTGAATTGGGATATCCACAGGATGTTACCACATCATTTTGTCTTTATGTTCATAAATTTGGAGTTGCGGTTGTATAAAGAGAAGATGAGGCTACAAATGACAATGTTCTTGAGTTTAATTGAGAATATAATGTACCTAATTATATAGAACTTGGTATACTTGTTAGATCACCTGTTATTAATGGGAATGGTGGTGATGATGTTCATTTACCCAAAAGAACTTATAACCTAGAATTTCTAGAAGATTCTAGTGCTATGTTCTCACATGATTCTATATTTCAAAAGACTATATGAGTTTTTGATGAATCTAAAAATCTTAAACTCATGTAGAACCCCTTTTGGTAAATAAGGATAAGGATAACTTCGGATTTGAAGAGAATGTAAAAAAATTTCTAGAGAGATCTTTAATGATTTTAAAATTATAAAAGGTAAATTTGGGGATCCTAATGATGATATCAAATCCATTCAAGCTAAACTAAAGAGAATAATATAGAATTTACTTTCAAAAAATGATTTCAATAGAATGATAGAATTAATGGATTTAGATAATGAGATTCTTAATCATTTAGCATTAGTTCAACCAATATTTTCTACTTCATAAAAGAATGTGTTCGAATCCTTTGAAGGGACATGTAGTTGAGTTAAAATACATGAATTCTATAAATTATAATTTTAATGTCCTATGTGTGTTACTGGAATTTTAATTAGATATGATCCATAATCTATATATGGTGAAATCATATTTTGTTTCAAAAAGTGCTCTGGGAAACAAGAGTGAGTCCTAATCTAAAATTTGAATTTAACTTTTTGAAAAGTATGGTGACAAGTCAGTTTGAATTTCTAAAGAAATTTCCATAAAAACACCATCTTATAGTCCCATTCTTAGTTATGATCTCCAGTTTTAGTTTGACTATATCTATTCATTTCAAAGTTTTATGAATGAGTAGCAAGACTCTCTTAATTATGACCTTTTCTCTCAGATATTGATGTTATATTTCATGAAATAGATGCTCATAGAATTTCAAGAACTGAGGACTGTTGTTTGAAAGAGAAGTATTGACCTTGACTAAGAACTGGTTAGCCTTGTTGGATAACTCAATGTGTTTCCTCTCACTATTGAATCAAAATTTAATGAATCCCATGATCTATCCATTAAATTATAAAACCATTATACAATCGGTAATACTTTTGAATAAGAATTTATAGATCTTTGACACCCATATAAAGGAAATTCTAGAGTTTTCTGATAAAATATCTTCTTATACACATTCTCAAGTAGTAACTAGTGTAAATATTTCTGAAAAGGGAAATAAAATTTTGATCTATAAGGCCCAATCTAGTTCACTAGTTCCTTTTATGTTTTTTGGTCTTATTCTGACATCAATACTTTCATACGTGTATACTCTAAAACATGTATCAGATAGTGTGGTTCAACTTGGTTAAGTGTTGATTGAACAAATTAATAATTTTGCTAAAAAAATAAGTGATTTTGAATCTAATTTTGTAATATTCATGAATATATTAGGGATGTAAGAAGAAATATTCATTCACAATATGGTATTCCAATATCTAGCTCTTCATAACCAATTTCTATTCCTTCTGATATATTTTGATCCATTCGGATAGAATCTTTCAAAATTTCACTGAATTTCTCTCATGGAGTTTTTTCTCAGCATAATTGGAAATGATATAACACCATTCTTGTATTATTTAAGGAGAATACCATCAAGAGGATCAACATGTGTGCATATTACCTATTTCATATCAGAGGAAGATGATCTATTTCCCCTAGAAAACATGATATATACATTGATTCTAGAAATAATCTGGATCAATTTCTTGATCCATACATTTTTATTACCTAGTGAATAAGAAGTTAACTTAATAAGAGGTTTCTAGACTAGAATCACACCATTATTCCACCAACCTATGAGGTTCCCTACCTCCTACAAGTATGAATTTATTAAAGCATTAGATATATGTGTGAAAATCATGGCTAATCCTATGATACTATATGGTCATGAAATAGATGCTTTTAGAGGAGAAAGTCATTCTAATGTGGAGGTTGGTAGAGCTACCATTCCTTATCTCATAAAACCTCCATTTATCTCCTCCTTATCTCCCACATTCAATAACTCTCCATCTTAATCAAAAAATATTTTTGATTCTATTATCCATATAGATCCAAATGGATTCTTATACATATATCTTGTACATTTATTGATAATTAATGAAATTCATGTTTCCATATTTCCCTTATGGTTGATGTTGTTTTTATTTTATATATATTATAATATTTTCTTTTCTATGTAAGCCAGTTTTAAATTCATATTCATTTTATTTCATTTTTCTTATTGTCTAATATAATTTTTTTTTTCATATTTATCATGTTCTATCCATTCCATTTTACTTTATTTTGATATCACAAAAGGGGGAGTAGACATAGAATACACAAATTTTTAAGAATACTTAAGTATTTTTAAGTTCTATTTTATATTTCTTTCTCTAATCAACCACTTTAAAATTTTAGACTTTGATTTATGAATTTTGGGATCATCAAAAAGGGGGATATTGTTGGACGACTAATGTTCTTCCCACATATCCCATGTATAATATCCCTTGATTCTCACAGAAATCATTCCTATGTTTCCAATATATCTCACATTAATTGTATTTAAATAGTTTTTAATTATATTTAATTGTTTAATTTAATTCTTGTTTAAATTAATTTTGTTAAATCTAGAAAAATTTCATTACATGGATATTTAGGCTATGTTAATTTTTATTATGTGAGACTTTTTATACATGAAATTACATACATGATAGAGTATTTCTATTTAAATTTACACATATAGTGAATCTATTTATCTAAAATCAACTATGTAGTGGGATCGGCAATGTAAAATATCCTTACATGGATAATTTAGCTACATAAAATCATCTTTGTGATAGATTCAGATACCCAAAATAAGCTGCATAGAGACTTTAGTTATACGGAATTTGATTCTGGATATTTTTAGATATGTGGTTCTTTCAGCCATATAAAATTATTTATGTGGAATATTTTGATCTAGGAGTATTTTTTATTAAATTTTTTTGGCTGCATGTACTAGTAAAATACATAGTTTTTGATTCATAGATTTATTTCACCTACATTATATTAGATACAAATATTTTTCCAATATAGAGTATGTTTTGGATACATGTTGCTGCTACTCAAGGTATTTATTACCATTAATTATTTTAAGAAAGTTAAGTACTGTTTTTGAATATATAGAGTAAGAGGTACGTAAATAAGTCATGGATTACTTCTATAAAAGCTACAAGTTCAAAGAATGGTAAAACAAAAATATTATTTTTTGTTTTCATGATTTTTTTAATAAAATAAATAATGTATCAATGCAGAATTTCTTGTCCTTTTTTAAGGATTTAAATAATTTTACCTCAATAGAACTTTTTATAAGGTTATATAAGTAGTATAAAAGTAAATGAAGCTCACACAAGTAAGAAAATGAAGCCCACCTTCCAAAATATATCATATTCTTTAAAAACATTGACACCAACTCTATTCTAACACAAAAAAGATGTCTTCTAAAACAATTATACTCTTGTGCATTCAAGAAGAAATTTTTTGTATTTTATATGTTCTTCCTAAATCTTCTCAAAAGAAAATATTTATTTTCTTGGAATAATTATTTTTTATTATTTGTTTCTTTCAACTAAATTCCTCATCTAAAGATTATTTTATATATCTTTTCTTATAATAAAAATGTTTAAAATACTTGTATTAAGTGTAGGTGTACGATATTGTATATTGAATAACAGGATCCTTGTAAAAGATATTTATTCATATTTATACCATGTGATGGATGCGTTCACTCAAGACATGAAATCCCTATAAAAAATACTAGACATTGTGAAAATCACTAAGCTCACAGAGAGAGTATTGGTAGAGTATAGTAGGGGATATTTTTGCCTTAAACCACAATAAAATTTTATATATTATTTTTTCTATATTTGTTTCACAACAATTTTAATATTTGAAATAAATTTCTCTAAAAGCGAGTGTGTAATTTTTTAAGATCAATTCACACCCCTCTCGAGACATTGTACAATAATCTTATATAACATTTGGTAATGAAGTAGTGACTCAGAGTTATAAAACTTTGACTCATTGAAGTATAAAGATCTATCTAACTCTACTAAAATGGATAACATGAAGGAAGTTATTTATATTATTATAGTGACCTAATTTAATAGATAAAACTATGGTTGCTAGATGTCCAATATTATTATCTTTATTAAAAATCTTTGAAGTTGATTAAACCTTACATGATTCTTAATGGAGAACAAGATATTTATTGTCCAAAATAAGAGCCTGAATATGATCGAAAATCTAAATACAAGAATTACATCCTCTGTAGTATAATAAAACATACATTACATACATATATATTACTTCAAAATTGAATACCATTCATTAAAAAATATAAATAATCCTTTACAGGACCATATATGTATAATGTATTTCAAAACTAGAAAACATAAACCACTAGTTCATAAGACATATAAATTGGATCCCACTTATTCCTACATAACTAGACCCATTTTGACATATCTTACTTAATAAAATTCTTCCTGAACTGTTGAAAAGAAACATAAGAAAGGGTGAGATCAGATTCTCAATAAGGGTTAATAGGGAAATATCAATCATATAATAATCATAACAAATAAGAATATAACATTTTAATATCTTATCCAGCATTTGAAGGATAGTGATATCATGCCATGGGATAAATCATAAAAGTCAATAAGAATTAATGAACGTAATACAAAAACACATAACATAAGACTTTAAATTTTATGGCACACACATAATCATATAAAAACATTTCATATTAGTTAAGGATCATTTATAAGACTATAAAATCATAAAAATTTCATTATAGAATCGAGCTCACTCCTCGTTTGAGCCATGTGTTACTGAACCAAGATCATTTCCCATTCTAACTATAACACCCCAGGTAAATAAAGAATATGACATTTTCACATTTATCCATATTTGTGAATTAAAAATATTAATATAACTCTAAAGGTGACACTATGCTCGATGGCGTACCCAATACTCAACAACGAGTTTCTTGGGAATCTTACGTTGCACTCTAATAATATAATAATTTATTTTAAATTGTAGTTAATGCCTAGCCGTTGTAAAGGCGGGAATGAACAGAACTAACTACAAAATTATTATATATTTTTTTCAAATATTTTTACTTTTTACAATAAATGTTATAGGATTAAAAATGTGAATGAATCCAATTTTAATCGCAAACGTTCAAATATTCTTTAAAAGGTCGATTAACCGCCTTTTGATGATGAACCTATTTTAAATCCACTTTTTGACAATTTTATGTGTTATATTTGACAAAACAAAATTCTTCTTTAGAATCGGGACATTAAAATTTACTTTGTGTAAATGTTTGCTATTTTTCTGATAAAGTTCATTTTTTAATGAATAGTGAAAAATGTTGTATTTTAATTCAAAACCACTTTTTCATATAATTTATTTATATGATTAGATTATCTTTTTAATTGGTTTTAAATTTAAATTAGAATATATTTTTACCATTTAATCCAACAGTGGTCGTTGGAATTAATTTCATCTTGAAATTGGACTTAAACTAGTGTCAATATTTTGATACTTATTGTTTCATAAAAACACGCTATTTGCTCTGAAAGCGGGAATTAATTATTAAATTAATTAATGTAACTTATATGTTTTGAATTTTGTAAAATAGACATCATTTTTGAATTTGGAATATCAAATATAGCTTAGGGGGATTTTTTGGTATTTTTCTGAAAAACTTCAAATTTAGATGAATAGTGAAACAACTACATTGTAGTTGAAGAAACTGATTTTTCGTTTAAAGGAAACACTGCCACTTCTGAGATTTTATTTTCAAAAATCTGACATACATGGTTGTCATTAAGAAGTAAAATTTGGTTCAATGAGATTAAAATAATTTTTGGTGAATAGTAACTTTTATGTTTTATTAATCGCGATTAAAGGTAATTAGTGTAATTTAAGGTAAAAATAATGTTTTAATAATATTAAATGACCTAGACACATGTCCTACCCTCATTGGATGTGTCACGGCCAACCAAGACAATCCATGTGTCAACTTGGGGACCCCATGTAGCCACTTTGGTAGGAAAATGGCATAAATAACTTTTTATTTAAAGTTAAAATAAAAATGTCACAAACATGAGTTGTTTTACTAATTTTTTTTAAATGGGGTTATACAAGTCATATTTTTTACTATAAATATTCATTATAAAGATAAAAATATTTCCTAAATCATGATATTTGTTTTATAATTTTTAGACATTAAATAAATTAATTTATTTATGACACCGTGATGATGCAGTGATTACCTCATAAATGAACAATTTAAATAAAATGAGAAGATCGGGTGAAATATAAGCCTTACACATGTCACAAACCTAGTGGATGGGTGGATTTGGAAACCATATCACCTTATCCTCGAAATATATCCTTTTGGGACCTTTTAAATCCGAAAAACATTTTATAATAAAGTAATATTTTATAACTTTCCAAGAGTGCCCCTCCTCTCCTCTTATAAAAGGCCCCCACCTCTACCACCTTACACACACCTCTCAAGCATTTGGCTCAGACAAAACCTGCCAATTACATCTCTACACATCCCTCTATTCATCATTGAAGCCTCACTTTGGGAAGAATCCTTTCCAAGGAAGCCTTTGAGCTCAAATCAAAGAGAGTTACCCGATTTAAAGGTAATGTCTTCCCCTGTGTTCTTTTGTCTTATTTTTCTTCTACAACCCCCTAAAATCTTTTTATTACTATTTTTTGTAACAAAAACAGTATATAAAATATACTAGGATGTTTTTTTAAGAATTATTTGAGCTAAAAATTCACAAACCTTCGTCTAATGGTTAAAGAACTTACTGTTTCTGTGGATGGCGAATTACTGCCTCACGAAACGATGATTGTTCAATAATGTTTTTACACCTTAAAAGGTGGCCATTAAGATGTCACTATATTTATATATGATATATAATATGTTTATGGTTTCCTTAATCTTATGTATTTTTCATTTATGTCATACCTTTATGGTTTCCATTATGGGTAAACGCGATATCTTCATTTTAGGAAGTACGGACTACCGCCCCTCAAAGTGATTTGATTCGTTAATGACATATATGGGACGTATAAAGGATGGAATTAATGGTATTACATATTATATACTACTGGTATTATAATATACCTTTATATCATTATTATTTCATTCCTTTTAATACATAAAAAAATAAATGAAAGTAGCGTTCATGCGTACGTATGGCTTACCGTCTCCATGAACGGTACATTTCAATTATTATCTCCAAATGCTATGTAATATGATAAGTACATATATATAATGGATATATATGTAATATATTACATATAAATGATATATATCATTCTGTAATTATAATATATATATATCTTATTTTTTTTAATTCTATTAATATGACAAAAAATGAAAGTAGCGTTCATGCGTATGTACGGCCTACCGTCTCCATGAACTGTGATTTTAATATTTTATCCAAATTCTATGGAATAGTATAAAATGAATATATACTGGATATATATGATATTTAAAACATCAATACTATTCTGGATATGATGTACCTATAACTACATGGAAATTTTTTTTCCAACAAGTTCAATTTTTACTCATGTACTGAACATCCACAAAAAAGTCTGATATGAACTCACTTTATTAACCAATTATTATAACATTATAATATGGGATATGAACTGAATAATAATATTTAAAGGAGGTCCTTATGAAATTATAAATTGTCCAAATTTTATTATTCAGGAGATTAAAGAACGATTGAGTCATGTCGGACACGAGGTAAGGGATCCAACCTCTCTCTTTCTTTTTAAGTACTCTTTTTTATGTCATTTCTTTTAAGCTCATCTTTCTTATGTATGGGGTTGTTATTTTATATTCATCATACTGTAATTTTTATGTTCATATTATGAGAGATTCTATTTGATCTCATAAATCCATTTTTGGAAGTTTTAAGTGGCGTCGTTAGGCTACCGAGTTTTTGTAAGGGATTTTTCATCTCACGTTTCTTCCGGTGACATTTATGCTATGTTTGACACTATTTCCTTTGAGTGGTGTATGTACTGCCAATTATTATACTCTTTTTGTAATATAATTTCATTTATGGGTATTTAAATCTTCATTGTATGACCCTTCTTCCATGGGGTGTATGTTTTGAAAGTTACCCAACTAAGTAAGGGGACATTTCACTATCCTCTTTTTAAAAGACTTCTTTTGTTATGTCTTTTAATTCACATACTATTATGTTGGGATATGTTCTTCAATATCCTTATTTATGTAAATTTTATGTCCAAGTGATGAGATTCCATTTTCTCTAAAATCAACTCATTTTCTGAATTTTAAAGTGACGCCGTTAGGATGTCAGATTTCTATAAGGGAACTTCTTAACCCACTTTTAATTCTTTGGGTTATACCTCTACTTCTTGATTTTATTATTTCATGAATATGTGTGGAATCTCTATGTTTTAATTTCCACAAAACTTTTTGTAGATATACTATTTCTACACATAATCATCACACTGATAAATTCTTACGAACTTGTATGGGAAATAATAAACCAATCTCATTTCATTTAGTTAAATACCAATTTCATTGGTTTTGTTTTTCCAAGATTATGTGTGAATGACCTATGATTTTTTTACACTTAATATCCACTTATATTGGGTGTATTTATATTTCTCACACATAATTATGTGATAGATTTATCCTTAATTTAAGGATACCATCTTTATAATGGATTTCATCTTAATTTACATTTCCATTGAGACATCATTGTTGTTATGCACCAATTCACTCTTATATGGTGTTTATACTATCCTTTGACATATTATATCTTGAATCCATTTATTCTCATGATATTATAAATTTTGGATTAAATGTTATTCCGTAATTATTTGTATTCAAGAGTCTCTCATTTTGTTAAAAACTCGTTAACAGAAATATCATTATAAATGTTTTAAAGATTCATTATTCTAAATCTTTATCTTTAATTTCCATCTTTTCAAAATGGTTTTAAGTATTTATTTATATGGAAAATAATGTTTTAAAATTATAATTCCATTAAAATCTTCAAAGTGGTATGGGACACTTTGATTCAAAAATCTCTTTTAAATGGTTTTTTAAAATGGATTGATTAATTCAATATCTTGGAATTACTTATTGTGATTACAAATGAAATGTTGTTATTGAAATGTTTATATTTTCAATATTTTATGTGTAATGATGGTACTTGGACATCTTACTGGTGGTTACGTGATAAACCATAGGATGGGTGGTGCCGTGAATACTAAGACGGGTGGTTACGTTATAACCTCCAATGCATTGGGTATGGAAGTTGGCCGTATGGCTATTCCATTAAGTATGTGTGGAAGTCGACCGTATAGTTATTCCATTTAAGTATGTTTATGTGCCAAGTTACCTTTATATGTTATGTGTTCTTTATATGGGTTTTATGGTAATCTTTTGGTTACAAAAAGGTAAGTAATGGTCTTTTATTCCGTGAATAGTTTTTACTACTTCATAAAGGGGAAAAGTATTACTTTGGTAAAGTATTCATGGTTTACCTATTGTTTTGAAAAAACAAACAGTTTTCCTTCTTTGTGTATCCTTTACTGGGCTTTTTATGCTCATCCCAATTTTTTGAAATGTTTTCCATAGGACATAAAGATGAATAGGGTCAAGGATGGGTTCAAGGAAAGACATGCTGTCTAAAACATGGAACTAGACATGTTTCTTTTTAAGAGTTTTATTTTATTTTATGGAAACTTAGTAGAAGTGTCTACTATGTAAACTTTTTATATGTAATAGTTATGACCTAATTCTTTAAAACTTTAAACCTGAAAATATCCTCTATGTGAATTCTTCAATTAATTCATGATTAAGTAAAGTTTAAGGCCGAGGCCTTATACTAACCCTATATATCTCAGGAGATATAACTCTTTACCGAATTAATTGGACGGATATATAGGTCCCACCAATATCATAATTAAATCATTCTTATGTGTTCCATATAAATAAAAATTATTCATAACAAAATAACCCAAGGAATACAATGGGGTTCTTAATCATCATTCTATCATAACATAATACATGTAAAACAAATGGATATCATAAATAATATTCCATAAAAAACATAATAAAAACATAATAAGAATAGGGTTAATATTCTTGAAACATAACCCTATTAAATAATTCCATATTATATGGAATGTAATTTTGATTAAACACTTGAAATTAATTCGTGAGGAAAATATATTTTCTTCTTCAAGAACATTTTATTTTCTCAAAAAACACAAAATTTTAAAAGAAAATAATTTCTTTGAAAATAATATTGAAATATTATAAAGGAACTTTCATGTAACTAAGATGTTATAAAAATGTAAAAACCTATCATGCCATATAAGTTAAAAGAAATAATTATTCTCATAATTTTTCTGTATAAGTCGAAAAAGTACATGGAATCGAAAAATGACAAAATATTCCTTTCACACTATTTAATAAAAATTCACCAATTGGGTGAAATTGACTTTAAACAATTTTAGAAGGATAGAAATAATATTTTGGAAAAAATATTTAGGAAATATGGACATGGATGATACATATTCCCTAGTATATACTTTTGTATAATCAATCTAGGATAATAATGAGATTTCAATAATTATCCTTTACATTAGTTCATATATCCTTTCTATGTATCCCAAAATAATTTATAATTATTTAAATAATGTAATTGAATAGTTTTTGAATCATATTTATTATTATGATATATAATCATTTCCATTTGTTTGTTAGTAACATCATTACTCATCCATCTAGTATTAATTTCGTTATTTTATTACGCATGTTTTGTCAGATAAGTTCTTCTTCCTATTATTAACATATAGTTATATAATTTAAAAAATGATATTAGTATAATATACACAAAATTTATTCATTTAATTTATTTATATAATAATTCTTTAATAAATATCACAAAGAATGAATCAAATCACATTGTGGAGACAGTAGGTCGTACATACACACGATCGACAATATCAATCCCATAATTGTTGAATGATATTGAAGTAGATGGTGTATAATATTTAATAATAAATATAATGTTATAATAATTATATATAGTTATTATTTAGATATTTATACTAATCCAAGTAAGTTTCTGATCAAAAATAGATTACACCATGGTGTGGAGACGGTAAGCCATACGTACACACACATGGTAATTTCATTTTTCGTAGGATGGATATAAGGTGGAATATGTTTTTTCAAAATCATAATAAAATTTAAATATATAATTTATATAGAATATATTAATTTATAATGAAACATATCATGAATATGAAGTGGATTAAAAAATAATTTTGAATGAATCAGTAGAGGAGATTAACTCTTCTTCGGCAAGCTCCCTCTAAATCTCCTCTTAAAGCACTAGAGATGGTATTTGAAGAAGAATAAGACATTTAAAATGTTACTAGAGAAGTTGATAATGGAAATTTCAAGGGATATATGAGCTTGAAGGCACAATGTGTTGTAAATAAATGAGGGAGGAAGTTCCCTTTTATAATTGAGGTGAGGGGCACTTTTGGAAACTCTAAAAACTTTTTATTTTATAATAAAATCGAGAAACATCTAAAAACCTAAAAAATGTCCCATATTATAATATTAGATGATATAAGGTTTTTATATCCTCAAAAAAAAAATTTATATAATTTTTTATATCAATTTAATACTTATAATTTTAATTAACACTTAGTTATTCTATAAAATTTATCTAATGTATTAAATATTTCATTATTAAATGGGTGAAATACTTAATTATTTTATGTTAATTAGACTGTAAATGAAAATTATAGAACATATAAAACTATTTCATAATTATTATATATTTTTTAAAATGTTTTATTATTTTTAAATAATTTAATAATACATAATTTTGACAAATAATCAATTGTTTCAATTTTCATACAATACAATTAATTGATTATTAAAAATATAAAGATAAAAAGTTAACTTTAAACCAAATATTTTATTACATTCATAAGAGATAAAGCTAATATATTAAATTCATTGGATAAATTAATTATCCAAAATTATATTTATTTTAATATTTTTTTATAACATTCATTTATTATCTCTATTAATAAAATAATTACAACATTAGTTTTATGTAATTATTTAACATACTTATTTGTTGAATAAAAATAAAAAATAAAAAATAAAATACTATAATTAATATAATTTTTATATATTTAAATGTAATTTTTATAGTATAATATATATTTTATAAAGGTCTATATAAATTTTTGTTAAATTTATTAAAACATGAATGTGATAACTTTGACATCACTTTAAATAAAAACATTATAAGTGTCATAATATTTTCCATTTGGATCTAAATGGTCAATAACCTTAAACTTGGATAATTATAGTAGAGATATACTAGAACAATTATATTTTTTCAAGTTCTTGTGTCTTTTAACAGCTATTATTATTTTAATAAAAAATAATTTTTTGATTTTTCATCAATTAAATAAATTATGCATCATCAATGAATAAGCCTTTAAGGGAATTATTTATTTACTATTAATTAAAAATTAATTACCCTGATAAAAATTCTTTATCTTTCAAATGATTATTTATAATTGAATTTATATTCTTTATAACCTTATATTAAATTTATAAAGTTATTTAAATTTGAGTGAGGCATATTTAACATTTCTTTAAATAAAATAAATTAAATATCCTTATCTCATCCAAGTTGCTTCCAAAGGATACCATTTCGACCCAAGAATGATTTAGCTAAAAAAAACTCACACAGTGATATCAGGAGAATTGTTAGGGTAATTTTATAATATTAGTTTTACCCTTAATTACCTTATTTTCCCTTTTACCATATTAATAAAAATTACTGAAGTTACTATTTATAATGACCAAAAATAAAAGAAAGATATTTATATACATCTTACATAATGATTCTAAATATAGAATAAATTTTTAAAAATTAAAAAAATATAAGATTCAGTAAATCATTTAAAATTTATCACATCATCGGAAAGAGAGAATTAGTTTTAAATGTTAAAACATTGTAAAAGATTGAAATATTTTTACATTAGAATACAATGTAAAATTAATTAAAATGAATTAAATTATATTAAAGTATAAAAATATGTTATATTTATAATTTTAAAACATTAAATAATATAATTTAACTATTTAAATTATTTTGATGAAAAAATCTATTTTAAATTAAAATTTAGTATATTTTTATTATTCATCAAAAATTGAATGTTATTAGGAAAATATCAAAAATTCATCGAAATTAAAATTTTATATCTTGATTATAAATGAAAATTTTATATTTTAATATAAAAATTAATACTGTGTCAAAATCTTAATTTAAAATGGGTTCCCTATTAGAAGGTGAAAAATTACCCTTTTGAAAAATATAGGGTTTTATACATAAAATATTTTTTATTCATACCCTAAGAAAAATATATCTATTGGATGAATATAGAAAATACTATATTAAGTATATAAACTATATATTTCATTAATTTCATTTATTAATATTAATTCAATTTATTTAATTATAAAAAAAACAATTTATATTTTTCATAAATAATTTGTAGCCAATGAAGTCACCATAAAATTTCATAAGTTAGTTATATTTATTCTCACAAACATAATGGCTAGTTTATATTGGTCATTTAATATTAAGGGTATATCGTGGATTGTGTTAACTCACAATTTCATGTAATGAAAGCTATTTAAGAATTAAAATTATTTAAAAAAAATTCATAAAAGCACCCAAGTGTTACATTCTACCCCCTTAAACTTAATTTCACCCTAGAAATTCCTCTTTTTATACAAAAATATGGGGATACCTCTACCTCATCACATCCTGAAGTTACCACATAGCTTCTTCAAATTGGTGGTTCCTCCATAAAAAATTAACCAAGAGAGTGGTCTTGTTTCGTAGAATATTTTCACTACAATCTAGAATCTCTATCAGTTGTTCTTTATAAGAAAGATATTGCTTTAGAAGTACAACTTCTAAGTTTAGTACATGTTAAGGACCAGGTATGTAGTTTACCAGGAAATATACATGGAACACATCATGGACTTGAGATATATTTGGTTGAAGTTTCAATTGGTAAGCTTACATCCCAACATGATCCTCAATTTAAAAAAGATCGATATACCTAGGGATCAAATTGACCTTCTTTACAAATCTCATTACTCTATTCTAGGGAGATGTTTATAGAAATGCCTTGTAACCCACATCAGACTCTAGGTGTTTTCATTAGTTGTCAGCATAATGTTTTTTGTTTACTCTAAGATGCTCTTATGTGTTGTTGAATGTATCTAACCTTTTCTGACAATTCATCAACAATATCAGGTCCTAACTGATTTATTGCCCCAACTCCATCCCAACAAGTTATAGTTCTACACTTCTTTTCATATAGGGATTCATAAGGATCCATCTAAATAATGGAGTGAAATCTATTATTGTAAAAAAATTACACCAAAGGTAGGTGTTGATTCCAACCACCTTTGAAATCCATATATCAATATCTCAACATGTATTTTAGAGTTTTAATTTTCCTCTCAGTCTGACCATCTATCTTAGGATGATATGAAGTGTTGAAACATAACTCTATATCCAAATCCTACTAAATAACTCTTCATAACACTAAAGTAAACCTAGGATCCTTACTATATATAATGGAATGTGGTACTCCATTTAATCCTACTACTTCCTTTACATATATCATGGAAATATTATTAAGATAGAAATACTCTATAATAATCGGACTCCACTTGCTAGCATCTTCATTGAAGGCCACCCCCAGGGTATAAAATTCATGAATTTCTATTATAGTCGGACTTCTAGACATGATGGTAGTCCTCCCAATGATGGAAGTTTCTTGGATGATACTCCCCACAGTGAACATTCAGTTTTTAAGGAGGTCCTCACATTTCCAAATCAATTATGAGAAAGCAATCCTATCATGAGGATCTTGTGAAAATGATGCCAATAATTCCTGGTTCCTCATTTTTTAAAAGATAAATCATTTCTCAATAGAAAGACATCCAAAGGGAAAATCTATATCCAAATGACCATTGGGTTAATTTTCTTCTAATATGACATAAGAAATCACTACTGACCCTGCTATTTACAATAAAACATTGAGGAAATGTCCAATTTGTTCAAATTAGGTAGATGAACATTTTTTCAATGATGGAGAAGAAATATTTCTAATGATGAGACAATTGGATAAATAAAATATATAGTCACATTCTAAGATTTAGTCATTTCTCAATAAAACATTCTAGAGGAATTTTTGGAAGCTTGTGTGAATGAAATATACCAACATTTATGGACTACTCTTCATCACCTAAAACAATTTATTTTCTTATCATGAATATCCAAGCCAGACAATCGTAATAAAAAATATACACTATCAAATTGAATTGGATTCCGTCCAAGGTCCATGACATATGAGATTGGGAAAAAAATAAAATATCCCTTTAGCAAGTGTGTCTTGATGCATTAAAAGTATCATGTCATCGGATTGCAGATTCCCTATCCAGTGTTCATATATGAGGATGGGGTGAACATAAGGAATTACATTTCACTTCACTAACTAATCAGAAAATCTCACCAAAGGTGACATAAGGTAATGTCATAACTTAATAATTATTCAAAAAAATGGTATATGCTTGCAACATATATTATTATTAATAATATATAGTGTTAAACGACTCTTGAAGACATCAATCTAGAAGAGATTGATCTATTAGAAGGATATTTTGTCATGCATCAAAAAACATTGAGAAATCCTCTCATTTAAGGGAATAGAATAATCAATAAACACTAATATAATTATAAGTAAGTGTATCTATTAAAAATCATACAATTCACCCAACCCATGTATGAAAGAAGCACCATAAAATAAAGAGAGTAGCTGCATAATCAATAGCCATGATATTTTAGGAGGAACACTACCCTGTAGGGTTTGGGAATTTTTTAACACAACCTTCAAGGATAAAAGAACAAGATTGAAAGGTTTTTAAAGTGAAATTGGAGCATCCCAAACCCATATATATGTGATTTGTTTTTACCTTAACCTACTATTCAATAGAATTAATTTTTTCCTATTTAGGGGGAGTGCCACAGAATGAATCCTTCTAGTTTATCCTATCATGTGACTCAAATTCCTCACTAGGAACATGCATGATAAATTTTTTCTGAGATTCCATTTAGATAAAACTTCATCAAATTATTTTAAGAGTGAAAATGAATGATATGATGAGGTCTTATGGAGTATACAAACAAACTAAATCTCTAAAAGAGGGTAATTAAATTCCTGCAATGTGTTACACATAAGTGAAAATTGTTATCACCACCCATAAAAAATCTAAATAACATGAGCCTAATACAGAGGAATAAGAGGAGGATGTTTCTATTCATGATATAAGTCAAAATTAAATGATTAGAGAAGGTGTGTGTACCTAAAACTAGTGTCTTTCTATGAATTTGGGGAATCCCTCGATGGATCAACCACAACCACATCAACGAGAATATGCCAACGAAAAGGGTAAAGGTGTGGGTGTAATTCAACCACCACATGAAGAGGATAAACCACTTTAACTTGGGGAAATATTTTATGGAAATGAGGAACCTATGGAGTATTTAAAAAAAATTAATACAGAATTACTCTAAGGTAACATCTCTACTGGATATGTTCTATAAGCAGAGCCTCACCCTACACTCCCTGTCGACTCACCTCAACAAATAAGGTCCATCCCAATAGCTAAAATGGATCATGGAAATCCCATAAATGGTTTTTCCAAAAAGAAACATTTTTGGACCCTACCATAAGAAGATATCAAGAGATCCCTCCAATAGGTACACAACTATAGTTAGGTTAGAAACATATTCATATACCAACCCATGTAGGTTACCCAACATGTCAACAAGTAAAACTTCCATAGTTATCCCAACATGATATTACCATTTGTAAGGCTATTTACAAATGTTTTATTCTTCCTTATCTCATTAACACTATCAAAACAATGAAGGCTTGATTAGAATTTATCAAAGGATTTTGTGGGTTGGTAAAACTAGAGATGAAAACTTAATATGAATGGGAGAATGAAACCCACCCAAACCTTTGGAATCCTATGATATTAAGTTTAAATGGTTCAGGGGATCCAGAAAAATAAATAAATCACTTAATTTATAGGTGTGGATCCATGATGAGGAACCTCAAGTAGAAATAAGTTTCTAGGCTCATATGTTTTGAAAAAACTTTTGAGGGACCATCCTTAACTTAGAATACTAGTCTACCACCCAGATAAATCAAGTGATTGGAATATATTCACTAAAATTTACTCAATAAATTTAGGTCTACATTATAGAAGACAATGGTCCCTGGTCTCTCAAAATAATGATATAGGGAAAATGAAATGGTGTCCTATTTTATTTCTAGGTAGAATATTTTGACTTATCACAAGAACTTGTAGCTTCATCAAGATGATTTTTTGTGTATTTTTATTGAGAATCTCAACAATGAGCTATGAACACCACTTATTGCATTAAAATAACTTGATGGATCTCATGATCTTTCTGACATAGCATAAAGGTTCGAAGAATCATATTTTTCAAACCAGAACTAATTTATAAACAACACTAGTGTCTCAAGGGAAAATGATGGGTAGAGTGAAGGATACAATAGTTATTTTGAACTCAAACTCTATGAAAATTCAAATTCATAGAATAAACCTCCTCATGTGGTACCTTATCCTGAATGGAAGTTTCAATAGTTATCCTCATTATGATAAAAGTAAAGAGAAAAAAATTTATCAATATGGGGATTGTAAGAATAATGTCTACTTCTTATGAGATGAGAAGGTTCCTAGATACTTCTTAGAATCCTTGTAAAATAACCTACTAACTCATCCAGAACCCAAAATAACCTATCAATTCAACATTGAGGATTTTCTAAAATATTTTCCCTTCAATTAAACATTTGGGAATGTTATGTCGTACTATTTCATTTTCAATGATGTAAAAAGATATGTAGTTGATTATGGGAATGTGAAGCTAAGAAAACCATATAAACTGGTAGTTTGTGTTTCCATCATCACGTTAGAGGAAGAAGGTGAATATATGGAAGTTAACATAATTAATAAAAAATGTTTAGTGATTAGATTAAAAAAACAATCAAACTACCTCATTCTATAATTTGAGAATAGTTGAAACAACCAAATATGCCCCCATACACTTCTGCTATATCACATCGGACTTAGTCGGCACTACAGTCCTCCAAAGTCCAGTATTCTAAAATAATTCATGCCTAAAAGTGTAGGAAACAAACATATGAAGATGAACATATTACAAAGAAAAAAATAGATTTGACTCTCTTAGACTTCATTTCACTAGTCTCAAAAGAACAAGCACAATCTTACAAAATGGTATCACAAGAGTGGACATGCGAGATGAAATCCTCATCTGATGAAAAATTTATATTTAGTTACATTAATTTCATTGAATCAATGTATTCCTTATATTATGATGTATATGAACCTAAAACCATGTTCCCTACACCTTATTGGGGAACCAAATGGGACAACTTCATGAGATACAGGTACAAGGGAAGACACAATCATGAAATAACTCAATATACCAACCTCATCCATCCTCTAATTATCCACACTACTAAAAATCCGAAGAAATACCTCCATTGGGACCATAAGGAGTAGAAAAGTTCCCCCAAACATTCAAGGGATATCCTTATCCTGATCAACCTAGAAGATCAATAATAGGGGACACAATTATCTAATCAATCTGGGAATGTAGGAAGACCTGTTTGACCTAAACCACCAAGGAAATTAAAAACATTAACTCCTATGACAAGGGATGATATTTCCACATCATGTACATCAAACCCTAAATATCTTATTAAATATATAATTTTTATGGGAAAAATATACCTTCAGTCCATAAATATGATATTTTAAAGAAATTAGCCCTGGTTCCATCCATTGTTTTTGATTGTGGATGCTATATGTCTATTGAAATACCTTATGGAATCATTTATAAATGATATGGGGAGACCTCATGAGTTTGAAGCTAAGGTTTTCACTAATAAAATATTTTTTATGTAGATAAATTCTAGTCAATTTCACACAATCATCCCTTTTATGGAGTAAGATAAGGATGCCATTATGCATGGTTACATCAGACCGTTATATGTGTATGAAATGATAAATGATGTCAATATTCAAAGACCTTTAATTTTTAATGGATTAAGAGTCACCCTCACTCAAGTATGATCAATTTTCCATCTAGGTTACATTGAGGTCCACTTTACCCATTCCAATCTAACGATACAAGGTTATAGTAAAAGTAATAAAAATAATCTCGGTAGAGTCATTCTTAGGAGTCATTTTTGGTACCTCATATATGAATCAAAATTTCTAGTTTTTTAGAAATACACAAACTTCAAAATTCTTCTAAGGAGGCCTTGGTTTAATTAACATGTGACAATCCCTTCTTCATACAACCAATGCCTCAAATATTTTATTAATGGACAAATTAAGATGCTATATTGTGATAAATACCTATTCAAATCCTACAAATTACAACATACTGAAGAAAAATTCTACAACAAATAAGGAAAACAACTCATGACTAATGGTGTCTCTCAGTTCACAATCCCATATACTACAGAAATAACCGCAGTCAAACTCAATGAAGAATTTATGCTTCCCATTAATCAGATTCAATAGATAGGGCCAAATAGAGGTTAATATTGAAAAAAATTCATGATATCAATCATGAAAAATAATACTTGTAGCACTAAAAAGGGCATTGAACTTATTAATTGTGATATAAGATCAGGTGGAAATGCACTCCTTCCACTCATGAGATTCAAGATATCCTTGCACCACCAGCTGAGTCAAAAAATACTACCATATCACCATGGGAGAGTGAAGATAATTCATATTTACTGCTCATATCTCATGATGAACATCAGGGAATCCCTACATCATTAGTTGGGTAAGAGGAAGATGCTTCCTTATCTGGATATCAAAATCTTGACTTTTCTCCTAATTCTGAGAAATTTCCTTCATCACATACTTCCCCAAAGAGAAAGGTGGAAGAAGAAAATGATGGGTAAGATGATAAGGATTAGGACCTCAAGGATTCCCCTCTAGCATTCGAGGAAGGTGTTTCTACAACCATTTAAAATTTATGAAAAATATGGGTATAAGAGAGGATACACAACCCACATCGATCTATGCACAAATTTCATTGAAATAATAAAAGATATATACCTCATTTATAAAGAAAAATTTGGATGTATTTTCCAATAATTGCTTATAAATTTTGGGCCTTGATCTGGAGGTGGCCCCTCAATAGATGGGATTTCTAGAAAACCATTGGGGTTACAAATAAGAACCCATAAGAAGACACCTAACTCACATTACAGAAATTGAGGATGATGTTTAGAAGATTATCATGTACAATTTCATTTGGAATTCATAGTATTCTGAATGGATGGCCAATATAGTGATCATTAAGAAAAAAATGGACAAATTAGGGTTTTCATTGACTTTAGATATCTCAACCTGAATTGTTCGAAACATGATTTCTTAGTTTTAATAACGAAAATATTAATTGATCTTATGAAAAAATATTAGGCGCACTATTTCATGGAAGAATATTCAGGTGAAACAAAAACTTGATTGACCCCAAAGATAGGGAAGACACCACATTCAGATCTCCCAAAGGTGTGTATTTTTATTAGTAAATACCCCTTTGTTTGAAAAATTCTGGCACTACATACCAATATGCAATGCATGACATCTTCAAACCATTTTTGTGGAAGTCTTTATAGTGCTATGTCGATGATTTCGTAGTTAATTATTAACATCATTAAGGATTCCAGGATAATATTGATACCACCATAAAAACTCTGTGACAACATAGCCTTAGGATGAACCCCTTGAAATATGCCTTTAGAGTTACCTTGATAACATTTCATGGTTTTATAGTACGTTATCATGACATCATGGTTGATCTTGAGAAGACAAATTATATCCTCAATTCGTAACCTCCTCTAAACCTTGAAGGGTTTTTGGGATTACAATGACACCTATTTATATTATTCACTTTATAGAAAACTTAATAGGAAAGTGTTTTACATTCACCAGGTTAATGAAAATGGGTGTTACATATTAGTGTATATATGACTATCTGGAAGTATTCGACCGTCTCAGTAAACATATTTTAATTCCACCAGTGATAAATCTTCTTGTTGAGGAGAAGCCACTCGTTTTTCATGTGATTTCCCAGGAAAAATCATCATGTAATTTCCCTAAATATAATAATGAAATCAGAAATAAAAACCATCTCAATTTTCTTAGTAGAAACTATTTCATCACAGATACCCATACTTTAAAATATAGAGAAGATATTTCTAGTGTTAATTTTCATGGATAATACGATAAGTCACTACCTAAAACACCACATGATCCATTTTGTCCCTCTTCACAACCTGATCAAATACATTCTCAATCATCCTATATTGAATAGACAGTTGGCGTGGTGGGAGATTATCTTGATGTATTTTGTCACCCATTTCATGCCTCAGAATGTTGTAAAAGGCCATGAATTAGGTGACCTCATTATAGAACATCCTTTTATATAAACCACATCACTGAATATGGGATTTCACAATGACTATATAATATTTATTCAAGAGATCCCCTTAACACCAGATATGTATTTTGATGATGCATCCAGAATACCAGTAAGAAAGACAATGGAAGACCTCATGCTCAATAATGTCCAGTTGGAAGTGAGATTTATCTCCCTAGAAAATTAATCCATTTATTAATCCATCCTATTCTCAAATGGTTTCAAAAACACTAAAGAAAAATATCAGGGTCTCATTTTATGGCTAGAACTAGCACTTAATATTCTTGTTGACCACATGAAGGTAAAATGTGATACAAAATTGGCAATCCAGCAGATTATGATTGATTATACCAATACAAAGTATGATATAATTCACCTACATGATCATGTACAAGGGTTAATGGAATAATTCTAATCAAAGATGGCACTAAATCAAATTCCATGACCAAAAAATGCCCTAGAAGATGCATTGAAGTTTTTTGTAATGGGTTTAGTAGGTATAGACTGAGATAAAATAGTCATTAGAATTATGAATCTCTCAATAGTGCCTCATCTATCTCATTTTTACACTGAGAAAATCAATTAGGATAATTCCATCCCTGAATTGGATATTCCTACAACCGTTTGGATGACTCCCACTATTGTCTACCTTCAAATTGATTGGTCTCATCATAAAAAGATTTAAAAGAGAAAAACAAGTGATGAGTGACCAACTTTACTCTTTATGATGGTCCAAATCACAAGAAATTCTTATATAAATAGGTTCTTAAGGAGTCCTTCTCAGGTAAATTGATGGAGAATAGATTATTTCATTCATGAAAGAAGTACAAATTAGATCTTGGGGTGCCCACCAATTAGGGTTCATGATTTCCTATCGAATCTGTATAGACCCAAATCTTGACATACAAGGACATTACATTACTTTTTCATAATACTTAATACATAAAAAATAGAAATTCAAGGACCGTAATAGTTTAGTGTCTTTAGAAACTCAAAACATAATCTTCTAATCATGGTGAAAGATCTTCAACATTTCCCATAAATCTCTTCCCATTTTGTTTTCTTACCTAAAACCTTTCTTTATATCCTGGGGAAAATAAATCATATAAAGGGTGAGCTCAAATTCTCAGTAAGGGTAAGCATGGAAAAAATAAAACAAACCATATACATTTGAACTTAAAAACATGAAGATAATGTTTAAACATTAAAATCTTGAGTTGTTAAATAAATCTTGGCAGTACGTAAGGAATATATCATAAAGGAACATTAATCATGATAAAATTGCATGGGAATAAAAAATGTAATTGTGTAAAACCATTAAGCACATGATATGATTTCCATAGTAGCCAAGGAATTTCTTCCAAGACTATCATAGTGGACAAAGTCCATTACTGAACTGGGTTTACTTGCCATTCTAACCCTGTATTACTGAACCAGATTTACTTTCCGTTCCAGCCATGTCTATCTCATGAGATATAAATCTTTACCCAAGGCATTGGAGGGATATATAGGTCCCACCCATCTCATAATGAAATCATTCTTATTTGTACCACACAATATACATGAATATAATGTATTTCATAAACATCGTCCTATCATGACATAATCCATTTAAAATAAATGGATTTCATTTCATCATAAAAAAAAATCAAAACATGTAAAAAATAGGGAAATTATACTTGAAACATAACCATTTTAAATAATGTCATCTTAGATGGAAAATAGTATTGATAAAACACTTGAAATGAATTCTTGAGGAAAATAAATTTCTTCGTAATCATTTTCTTTTCACAAAATGCCATGCAATTTAAAAAAATGATTTTTGATGAAAATAATAATAAAATCTTATAGAGGAAGCTTCATGAAAATAAGGCGTTATGAAACCGTATAAATCTATTAATTCCATATAAGTTAAAAAAGAATTCTATTCATACTTTTGTTGTAAAAGTAAAAAAGTACCTTGTATGGTAAACAAAAGAAGTATTCCTTCCATACAATGTGTTAAAAGTCAAAAAATGGTAAAAATGACTAGAAACATATATAGAAGAATAGTAAACACTTTGTGAAAACATTTTTATAAAACATGGAAATGGATGATCAATATAACCCCAGTAAATACTTCTGAATAAATAATCTCAGATAGAAACAAGAATGGAAACGTTACCTCTTACCATTTATGACCGGTGAAATCATACGTGTCATAAAATAAAGAAAATTAAATGCACATTTAAATAAATTATCCTTCATAATAAAAATAACAAAACATTCATGGTAAGCATTGAACCATACAAAATAAATATACAGTGATTAAGGCATGTATTAGTTAAATAAAAGTGAGATGAAATAATCCCTTACCTTATGTCCAATTTCTTCCGTATGTGTCCGAGACTCCTCTGATTTGACGTGCCTCTTCTAAACCTCCTCTTAGGGAACTAAAGTTGGAATTAAAAGAAAACAAGGACCTCTATTATGTTTCTAGGTAAATATAGAAGAGAAATGGACAGGTTTTGGCTGAGCTTTAATGCTCAAAATGTTGTGCAGAGGAGAGGGCGGAGGTGCCATTTTATAAGAGAGGAGAGGGTCACTTTTGTAAACCTCTAAAATATTAATTTATAATAAACCCAAACCCCACATAAACAAATTCCAAAATGACTCAAATTAAAATATGAGATGATATAGGGTTGTAATCTCATCAAAACATAAAATTTAGACATGTTGGGAATTTATTTTAGACCTTATAATTTTGTTTTATCCTTATTTAATCTATTTAATTTTATTTGTGGTAATAAGATTCTAAATTCTAAATTATTATAAATACTTACTTATGTGTTGTTAATTGTCCACAATTGGATACATTATGACATTTTAGACAATATAAATTTTAATTTATAATTTTAAAATATTTTTTTTTGATTTTTAAACAATTTAATAATATGTTATTTTTATAAAATGACAATAGTGTCAATTTTGTCACTATTCATTTATTGGAATTTAATTAAAATCTACACAGAATATATATTCAAACAAAAATATTTAATAGATTCCTAACATGTCATATTTATCCGTAAAATTAGTTAAGCACATTTAATAGTTCATATAATATTTATTTTAATATTTTTAAAACAATTTATTTGATATTTCAATCAATAAAATAATTTATACATCACTATTTTGTCATCATTAATGATAATTATTTAATCCCTAAAAATTATAAATAAATTTACACGATTTATATAATTTTATTATATTTTTGGAGACAATTTATGTTCGAAGTTTTATGAAGTTTTTCACTAAATTAAAATTATTACACTTATAAGATATAAGAGAGTGACATGTTGTAACTTTCTTTGGTTTTAATAATATTTACATCCTTTTCATGATAAAAAGTCTACTAAATTAATCTATTTAGACCATTAAATTAAATTGGTTGAGTTTTATTCATCCAATAAAATTTTGGAAGGTGATAGGGTAATTTTATAATCTTATTTTTACCCTTAATTACCCAATTTACCTTTAACAGTAGTAAATAAAATTTACTATAGTTACTATTCATAATATCTAAAATTAAAAAGTAGACTTTTAAAATAATTTGGACCTAATGATTCCAAATATGGAATCCATTTTCCGAGATTTAAAACACCGAATTTTCTGTATTTGATTTGATATTAATCCCGCTACTGAGAAAACATGTTTTAAAAGTTCAAAAATTGAAAAAGATTGAAATGTTTTTACCAATGAAGTCAATGTAAAATTAATGATAATGAATTAAATTATATTAAATGGTAAAAATATATTCTATTTATACTTTAAAACCATTCAATATTATATTTCAACCATATAAATTATCTTGATGAAAAAGTTGTTTTTAATTAAAATTTAGCGTATTTTTACTATTCATCAAAATATGAAAGTCAACAGAAAAATATTAAAAAATTATCCAAAGTGAACTTTTATATACTTATTGCAATGAAAAAGTTTATTTTGTCAAACTGAACTCATAAACATGTCAAAAACTAGATTTAAAGTTGGTGCGCCATCAAAAGGCGGCAAAACTGCATTTTTAAAAAAATACTTATTTTACCCGAAAAATTTATTTTATTCTCATACCATGTTCTAGAATATGTGTAAGTTGAATGATGATGTTATGAAATTAAAATTTGGTTAATAATATTCATAATGGATAGTTCATAAGAACAATATATCTTTATTTAGTGAAACTCGGTATTGCGTACAACACACACTATTGAGGAAGGTCGCTTTTTTGTGCAACACAAGCCGAGAATAATGTTTATGTATACTACAAGATAACATAGTGGTGCATATAGAAAAATATAATATTTGTGTAGCATACAACATAAGAAATCAAAGAAATTAAAAATAATATTTCTCATAAAATCTTAGGGTGTTACATTCTACCCCCTTTAAAATGAATTTCGCCCTCGAAATTCAATGGGGTTATAAATGGTTTACTATATGAATGTTTCTTTATAGAAGCCCACATCATAAAAAGTAATAATAAAGCTTGATTTTAAAAAGTATAGTTAGAAACATAATGGCTACCCAAAGTAACTCAGCACTGGGTTTCCACATAGGAGAATATAGGTGAAAATATGGATATGGAAGAGAAATCTAACCATCAAGTTCTGATGGAGAGTGAAAGAGAACATGGCTATGAAAATACCAAAAATCACAAATCCATAAGTTTTTGATGATCTATGGTACAATCTGATTCATCGGATATGAGGGTACTAGGATATTTTTTTTGGTTTTCAGGATCATTTTCCCAAAGTTGATGAATTTATGCATAAGGAGAAATACTTACTTGATTTTAGTGTAATATCATTGTTGGTAATTCCATGAATAATTTCCACTTCATCTCTTACATAAAGAAATTAAGTTGAATTTTTCATTCTTGAAGTGTTAGCAGATCATGCGATAGAATGAAAGGTCATTCTATCTGTCTCCATTACAAAAACGTTAACAAAAGTTATTAAATCTTCATAAGTCCATCTATAGTGAGATTAATTGTATATGGTTCCAAAAATGGACTTATACTTAAAATATCATACCACTTAATAAAATAAAACTAATTTCTACTAATTAGGGACTTCTTGTAGGCTAGTGGTAGGCGATAAAGGCCTGTAGAACTTCGGTTGTGGGTTCGATTCCCGCATCCTTGTCCAACGCGATGGGTTTTCGCTCATCCTACGGGTTGCAATTTTTCTAAAACTGTACTATTACAACATTTAAAAAAAAGTTTTATCCTTAAACAATACTATCTGATGTACAACTTAATACATTCAATTCTATAGTCTTATCCAAAATATTTCTGTCTAATCTCATAGTATAAGGAAAAAGATTAATAGAGAGGTCATCTACTAAGCATGTAAATACCATCATTTATCCACCATATATCATAAGATATATCTTATTGGTCACGTTACAAACATGTGAATACCTTAATCATGTTTTCTCTTGAAACATGAGTTACCATAGAACCTTAGTGAAAACATGAATGCTATCAAAAGATATATCTTTCCACAGACTAAAATTCCAAAAAAAAAAATATACTCAAACCATGATATCACTTTGTTCTTATACCAGTCATGAGATTATTAATACTATCAAACATCTCATTATGTACTTATCCCATCATTATGCACATATTATTTACTATCCAAAAATATCTGAATAACCTTTCATGGTTTCTGGTACCATTCAACATATACTTTCAGATAATTTATGAAAAACAATAGTGTAACAATACATAGATGTTTCTTTATTACATAATACCATTAAATTACCTACACAACATGACTCTTGATAAATATACAATCATTCTACTACCTTCTTAAACCATTGACCGAGCATTATCATTTTATTACTCAATACTTATTTCATATCATATATCATTTATAGTCTCTTCATCATCATCAACATAAATAGTACACATACGACCATGATGATTCTCTTCATGAGGTTTTCCCTTATGGCATTGGTTTGCATAATGCCCATACATTCCACATTTAAAACATTTAACCATTGTTGATGTCTTAGAAATACCATTATCTTTGTTCATGGTATTAACTGAACCGTTTCCATTGAAATTACTAGCTTTGTGTCCTTCTTTTCTACACCCAAAGAATCTCCGGTTACTTTGAAAGATTCTCCCTGATGCCACTTACCACATGATTTACATGATGGAAATTGAATATTCTTTCCTCTATGATCATCATGAAACTCCATATTTCTCTTATTAGCTGAGTCAGGAAACATACCAAAGTTGAAATTATTGATCATATTATGATTTGCTGATTAGGCATAATAATGATGTTTGGACTTCAAAATCCCATTTCATTTGGTTTCTCATCAAGAATATCATTCCATTGTCCATTATATCCAACATTATCATGAATCTTCCTATTTCCAGACATTGTCTAAAACCCAAAAAAATAGTATGAGAGGAAAAAATCATACTAGGAAATAAACATAATCCAGGGGAATATGTTTAATATCTAACATCTTAGGATTAATCCAAGGTTATTAATGGTCATTATCTTAATTATTGGATTGTAACCTATACTTTATACTTATCCTTATGGATTTCCATAGACATAACTTAAAAATATCTCTAGGGATCTAATTAACTTTTTTGCATCATAGTTTCCAAAGGTTGACTAAACCATTCGTCTGATACAAACTGTAGATACCCAAAGCATGACATACATGGACGTTACATTAGTTTTGAGGAATACTTAATACATAAAAAAACAGACACCCAAGGACCTTAGTAGTTTAGTTTCTTTGGAAACTCAAAACATAATCTTCTAATCATGGTGAAAGATCTTCATCATCTCCCATAAAGATATTCCCCTTTTGTTTTCTTACCTAACACCTTTCTTTATATCCTGGTGAAAATAATACATATAAATGGTGATCTGAAATGCTCATTAAGGGTAAGCATCGAGAAAATAAAACAAACCATATACATTTGAACTTAAAAACATGAACATGAATTTTAAACATCAAAATCTTGAGTTGTGAAATAAATCTTGGCAGTACGTAAGACACATATTATAAAGGAACATCAATCATGATAAAATAGAATGGGAAAAAACATGTAATTGTGGAAAACCATTAAGCACATGATATTATTTCCATAGTATCCAAGGCATTGATTACAAGACCATCATAGTGGACAAATTCCATTACTGAACCGAGTTTACTTGCTGTTCTAGACCTGTATTACTGAACTGGATTTACTTTCCATTCCAGACATGTCTATCTCATGAGATATAAATCTTTACCCAATTCATTGGATGGAGATATAAGTCTCACCCATCTCATAATGAAATCATTATTAAGTGTGCCACAAAATAAAAATAAATCATTCATCATAACCCAATGAATAAAATGGGTTTCATAAACATCATCCCATCATGACATAATCTATATAAAATAAATGGATATCATTTCATCATAAGGGAAAAATAAAAACATGTAAATAATAGGGACATTATACTTGAAACATAACCATATTAAATAATTTCATCATAGATGGAAAATAGTTTTGATAAAACTCTTAAAATGAATTATTTAAGAAAATATCCTTTCTTCTTAAAAATCATTTTCTTTTCCCAAAATGCCATGAAATTTTAAAAGAAAATGATTTTTGATGAAAATAATCATGAAATATTATAGAGGAATCATCATGAAAATAAGGCGTTATGAAACTATAAATTTTTTTTCACGCCGTATAAGTTAAAAAAACATTCTCCTCATACTTTTTCCAGAAAATTCAAAACGTACCTTGTATAGTAAACAAAAGAATGATTCCTTCCATACAATGTGGTAAAAGTCAAAAAAGGGTAAAAATGACTTTAAACATACATGGGAGAATAGTAAAAACTTTATGAAAACATTTTTATAAAACATGGAAATAGATGATATATATAACCCCAGTAAATACTTACGAATAAATAATCTCAGATAGAAAAGTGATTGGAAAAGTTACCCCTTACAATTTATGATCGGTGAAATCATACGTGTCATAAAATAAAGAAAATTACATGCATATTTAAATATAATATCCTTCATAATAAAAATCATAAAACATTCATGGGAAGCATAATAACCATAAAAAAGAAATAGGCTTTTATTAAGGCATATGTCTCACAGAAATAAAATTGAGATGAAATAACCCCTTAACTTATGTCCAATTTCTTCCGTAGGTGTCCGAGACTCCTCTTATAAACCTCTTCTTAGGGCACTAAAGTTGGACTTTGAAGAAAACCATGACCTATAGTATGTTTTTAGAGAAGTGGATAAGAGAAATGGATAGGGTTTGGCTAAGCTTTAAGGCTCAAAATGTTGTGAAGAGGAGATGGAGGAGGTTCCATTTTATAAGAGAGGAGAGGGGCACTTTTGGAAACCTCTAAAATATTAAATTATAATAAATCCAAAAACCACTTAAAAACGTCCAAAATGACTCAACATATAGGATTACATAATATAGGGGTTTAATCTCATCAACCAATAAAATTTAGGCATGTTTGGAATTTATTTTAAACCTTATAATTTTTTTTATCCTTATTTAATCTATTTAATTTTATTTGTGGTAATAAGATTCTAAATTATAAATTGATATATATACATACCTATGTGTTGTGAATTTTCTATAATTGGATACTTTATGACATTTTAAACCATATAAATTTCAATTTATAATTTTTAAATAATTCTGTGATTTCTAAACAATTTAATAATATGTTATTTTTATAAAATTACAATAGTGTCAATTTTGTCACTATTCATTTATTTGAATTTAAATTAAATAAAAACAAAGGATATATTCGAAAAAAAATATTTAATATTTTTTTAACATGTCATATTTATTTATAAAATTCGTGGAGCACATGAAATAGTTCATATAATATTTATTTTAATATTTTTAAAACCATTTATTTGATATTTCAATCAATAAAATAATTTATACACCACTATTGTGTCATCATTAATGATAATTATTTAATACCTAAAAATTATAAATAAATTTACATGATGTAGATAATATTATTATATTTTTGTAGACTATTTATGTTAGAAGTTTTATGAATTTTATCACTAAATTAAAATTATTACACTTATAAGATATAAGAGAGTGACATATTGTCACTTTCTTTGGTTTTAACAATAATTACATATTTATCATGGTCCAAAGTCCATGAAATGAATATATTCTAACCCTTAGGTGATATGGGTCTACTTTCATTCATCCAATATAATTTTTGCAGGTGTTAGGGTAATTTTATAATCTTATTTTTATCCTTAATTACCAAATTTACCTTTAACTATAGTAAATAAAATTTACCATAGGCACTATTCATAATGTCTAAAAATAAAAATTAGCCTATTAATATGATTTGGACCCACTTATTCCAAATATGGAATCCATTTTTCCAAATTCAAAACACAGAAGTTTCAGTATTTAATTTAAAATTAATCCTCTTGTTGAGAAAATGGGGTTTAAAAGATAAAATATTACAAAAGATCGAAATGTTTTTACCTATGAATTCAATGAAAAATTAATGATAATGGATAAAATTATATTAAATGGTAAAAATATATTCTATTTATAGTTTAAAACCATTCAATATTATAATTTAACCATATAAATTATCTTTATGATAAAAGTTGTTTTTAATTAAAATTTCGCGTATTTTTACTATTCATCAAAATATGAATGTTAACAGAAAAATATCAAAAAATTATCAAAAAGTATATTTTTTTATACTTATTACAATGAATAAGTTTATTTTATCAAATTAAACTCATAAACGTGTCAAAAACAAGATTTTATGTGGGTGCACCATCAAAAGACGGCAAAACTACATTTTTTGAAAAATACTTATTTTACCCAAAAAATTTATTTTGTTCTCATACCATGTTCTAGAATATTTGTAAGATGAATGATAATGTTATAAAATTCAAAATGAGGTTAATACTATTCATAAAGGCTAGTTCATAAGAACAATATATCATTGTTTAGTGAAAATCGGTATTGCGTACAACACACGCTATTGAGGAAGGTCGCTCTTGCGTGCCACACACACCAAAAATAGCGTTTTCATATACTACAATCTAATACGGTGTTGCGTATAGAGCAAGATAATATAGGTGTAGCGTACAACTCAAGACATCAAAAAATGAAAAATAATATTTCTCATAAAATCCCAGGGTGTTACAGAATCTAGAGGATTGGATACTACTGTCCATCAATAACATATGATTTCAAAAAAAACACCAAATAGTGACAATATTTCCAAGTAAACTTCAATTTCATCCATCAATCCATGGAGTTTCTACACACAACAAAATACTAATGTCCATCCACTATATGGAGAATGGATGTTGTAGTTTTGTATCCTAAAACTAAAACCTAGAAATTTAAATACATCATCACTTCTAACAACTTATTCTACAAATGTTATAATGAAATAATCATCAATGGAGTCAATACAAAAATAATTTTCTACTTTGTAAAAGACAATATCATCACTACATTTGGTGTCCCTCCTAAGATACTAATGGAAAGTTACACAAATTAATATTTTACTATGTTCAAGAAGCTATATCAAGAGTATATCATCAAATAAAAACATTGATATTACTATAATGAACCAAATAATGGATACATAGAGGTTTTTAACTAGAACATATCAAACATACTCCAGAACATGGTTGATAAAGATAAAAATTGTTGTCTTGAAAATATATTGCATGACTTGTGGGCCTATTGGACTACAACCCACACCACCATATAGGTGACCCCAAATTTAAAACACCATGATTTAGTGGTATGTCTCAATTTTAAAATAAATTTTATCTCTTTCGTAGCTTACCTTACACATAACACTGATATTAAATGAACATAAAAATATTATTATTTTAACATGACTATTATAACCTTTCCATTAAATTGGTGGGAATGGATATTGTTAAAAACATTATGAAATATGTAATTTTCCAAATTGTTTTTAATGTATTAATTAATTCAATTTTAATATGCAAATAAATTTTAGAAAAATCATTTTGTTCTTCAAATATATTGTTTCTTAAAAAAAGATATTTTTATTTCCTTCTATAATTAATTTAATATAATTAATTTTTGAATCTTTTAGAAAATTCATTGGATATAATTAAGCTCACTTTCAGATTCCTAATTTAAAAATTATCATACGATTAATTTTTTTATAATTGTCTGAAAAGAGTATTTTTCAATGAATATTAAAAAATACCAATTTATATAAAACTTACTTTTTTATATTTAAAAGTCATTTTATGATTTAAAATAGTTCTATAAGAAACTAATGAAATTTTAGTAAAACATAATCACATTAATTACTTTTAAATAGTCTTTATACATTATTTTTATATATTTACAATTTTAGGATTAAAAACTCATTTTCTAGAAAAAACTATTTTTCATTGCATTTTGACAGTTTAATTTTAAATAAACTTTCTTTAACTTATATGTTTTTAATTTTGAAAAAGAGATTCAATATTTTTATTATTGTGGTCCGAATTAGGTTATAATGTTACTTCAATTTTTAGGCGTAAAAAATGTACCGTGGTAAAAAACTATTTATTGCAATATTGGTGAAATAATGTAGTGTGATAGAGATAAATGGTAAAATCATAGTATACCTAAAAAATAAAAACTTAAATGGGTGGTTGATGTTTTTATATTTCTAATATATAATTTAAAACAATAATTATCATATATATTATTTGGAACTAATTCCAAAAAAATGTGTTTGTTTTAAATAGAAAATAATCATTATTTAATCACTTAAATCCACCCCACCTCAAGTAAAAACAACACCCCTACCCATCCCTTTCTCCTCACAAGAATTGATGTCTCTAAAATATATAGAAAACATATATTACCTACTGTGACCTCATTCATGTTTTGATGGTCTCACCAAAATTCCAATTCCATGTTCTTTTAGTGGTGTATTAAGGTGGTTATATTCAAGAGGAGGTTAAAGTATGCAAAACTAAAGGGAAGTGTGAGGTATGTTTTTCTTATATGAATTTTATTTTGTAAGATATATCCATTATTCCATAATTACTTCTTTTGTGGCATTTATATTATTTCCTTTAATATATACTATCATTAATCTCATAATATTTATAGTATTAAATGCTTCAATTTATGATTATTACTTTTATGGGTCATATGAATTGATTGATTATAAAGTGGTAAGGGATTTCTTAACTAAATTTTCATTCATTAGTTTCAAATTATACTTTATTTAATTTTTCATCCTATGATTATGTGTGAATAGAATTTTTATTACCTAATTTCGTATTTTCAATTTTTAGGTTGATTTATAGAAGATATACATAAATGATTAATTTGATTGACACTCACTTCATTGATATGATTTTTTTAAGAGACCCCTTTTAAAAAAATTATCCTGTTAAAATTTTAATTAAAAAATATTTTTCTCCTTTGTACATTTGGTCTAAAAATGCATCAAAAAATGTTTTTAATATTATTTTATGATTTTTTAAATTCATTTTTAATCATGTTCTACTATTTACAAAACTGTTTGAATGAATTATTGTTTTTTACTTTTTCTAAATGAGGCTCTTTGTGTATTTTCTGAAAAATTAAAGAAAGAATATTTTTTCCTCACACACCGAAAGATAATATTTTAGAACCTTAATTATTCATAAATTATTTGATGTATCCTTTACAATATTACAATGTTATTTTCAAATAAATTGTTATCCTTTATAATTGAATAACTTTAAAAAGAAATGATTTGAAAAAGGTTTTTTTCAAGAATCATTTCAAGTGATCTTTAAACATTATTTTCCATATAATATAACGTTATTATATGTTACTTATGATTTATTAAGGATATTATTAAAGGATAATATAATTATTTTTTTAAATTTAGTTTATGTTTAAGATGACTATGTATTTTTGAAAAACTTTTCTTTTAATGGGTTCAGATATGATGAATGATTTATGTTTTTGTTGAACACATATGAATTTTTTTCATTATGATATGGGTGAGGCTTATATCCCCATCCAATTAATCTGGTAAAACATTATATCTAATGATATGGAAATGGGAAACAAGTCAGTGGACTTGATCCACTATGGGAAACAAGTTCTTTCTCATCCACTATATGAAATAGGTGTGTCCTAATCCTCTATGTTTATGGTTTTGGTAGTTAACTTTGAAATATGATATAGTTTTCTATATATATAATGGTGAAAAAAATTTATGACAAGATATAATGGATCATGGTTGAATTAGTATTATTTATCACACATAGATCCATGTTTTCTGAAAAGATAATAGTTATGTCATAAATCATGCTTATGATATATGAAAGGTTGGGCGTCAACATCATAATTTAAGATCAAGATCACGTAAAACTATTATTATCTTATGATTTAATTTTATTATGTATTTATATGTCCTATTTTTTCCATTTATTATTTTTATTTTCTATAGGATATGAGAAAAGGTGTTAAGAATTATATGTCAAAAGTAGTTGGGTCTAACCTGAGCGGTAAAGGCTATTGGTAATCTTGTATCAGAATGGGATTCAAATTCATATGGGGGAAAATTTCGATATCTATTGTAGTATTTTAATAGATGGAACTATATAGGCACAATAGAAATATAGAAGTGTGGGAACTACAATAGTTACTGTAGTTGGCACTGTAGCATTAGTGCAATTAAACCCGAATGGGCCTTCAAGCCACTTAGCCTTCATGCCATCAAGGGGGAGGTGACACACACATGATGTGGGTAGATTGAGATGCATGATTTATATAATAAGGTCATTCATACAATCTAATATTTTTCCTATTATTCATGTACAAATTTCCTTTGAGCCTTGTAATGGGATTCTTGCCCACTAGGCCTTCAGTCCTTATTTATTGTTTAATAAAAAGAGGCTGGCTTAGTGGGTTAAAACTTGGGGGGATATGACCTTCTTTGATAGCCCATATTTGTCTGTTTTGTGTGTATTTTAATCTAATTGTACACTTAAGAACATAATATATATATGATATGTCAAAAAAAATTCTAGTTATAATGGAATAGGTGGGATTAGATAACAATGTATTATGAACCAGATGTTTATGTTTCCGAGCATCCAAATCCACTAAAAACATACGGTTTTGGAATTGGTTTTTATGTTATGTAATAAATATTAATGTATTTATATATTGTATCTATCTATGAAATGAATTTGTCATTATATTTTGTCTCAGATAAATGTTTAGTTAACCTTTGAAACTAGGGTGAGAAAACTACTGTAATAAATCTAAGGGTAATAATAGGCTATAGTCCTTGATTTTTGTTAATGATAATCAATATCCTATGATTAAACATAAGGTGTAATATATTGAAATTTTATAGGAAATTTATCTTCATTATGTGTTTTCACACTATTATTATTTTTGCTCACACTATGTTTTTTTTGGTATTAGATAGTGGTTGGATCCATGAGGATTCACGTTACTTGTGAAAGTGATAGAAAATAGAATAATCTTCCTCGTGAGAAACCAAATGAAATTATATTTTTAAAGTGAAACCTTTTCATATCATTAATTTCATAACAAGATAAATAATATAAACTTTTGTGAGCTTCCTAACCAATATAATAAGAGAAAAATACAATGTCATGGTTGCCAAAGAAGAAATAAAGTTCAATTTTTCTCATGCAATTAAAGTAGGAAGAGGAGTCAGGGAGAATGTTTAAAAGGTTATAAAAGATTATTTGGGTGTGTAAAATAAGGAAATAAATAAAGTAATTTTAAATGGAAAAGTGAATGGTCAGTTAAAAAATAGATGAAAATAATTTCTTTCATATGGAATCATTGATAGTTAAATGTTTTAAATGTGGAATGTATGGGCATTATGAAAATAGATACCCTATGGGAAATTATTCGTAAGATAATTGAAATGTTTTTATAATTAATGGTGTTATTTATGATTATGAAGAGATTAAAAATGGAAAATGATATTGAATAAGTTTCAAGGAATGTAACAATGAATCCTGGATAATGGTTTATGAAGGAAGTGGAACAATTTAGTTTTATGTATTATAATTCAAGAATAATGGTGTAGAAGTAATTTTATGGTTTTATGGAATAATAAAACTTCTATGCATTGTTACAAATTAGTTTTCCATTATATATTGGAAAGTATTTGTTGAATGGTACTGGTATCCATGAGAAGTTCTTGATATGGTAAGGTGATATTTTTAGAGAAGACATGATTAAAGGAAAGATAACCCTTAATATATTCATGATGTTGGGATGATAAATAAATTAATGGATTATTTTAATTATAAAATAAATGGGATAATAATGATGACCTTTTAACTTATTTTTAATATGATGAGAAGTGATTTTTTATATTGAGTTTATAGAATTTTTGGAAAAATGGTTTGAGGAAATATTTTTTTTGAAATAATGCATGGTTTCACTATGGTTTTCAGGTAATTTAGGTTATTACCATGTTCCAAAAGAATACATGATAATGATCTTCACATGTTTATTGTGTGATAATTAGGAGATTCATAAAGTTTCTTATGGGATTGACGATAAATTGATTTTAAAAATTTAGTGACCTTCATTGAAATGTTTTGGATTTTCATTTTAAATATGATTTATAAGGTTAAAAATTTATTAAATTTTTCAGTTTTGACCATCGAATGTGATTTTTGAGATTAATGTATTAATTAATCATATGAAGATTTATGTGTAGTGGATAACTTATTCTAAACTTTTTTTATGATAACTAGAGATAGAAGGAATGACTATTCATATCATTATAGATCTTATGATACACTTGTTATTCTAGAATTATAAATTCAACATCATTTATCATAATAAGAAACAAAGAAAAAATTGATCCCTGATCAACCAATGAGTGAGATTGTACTTATGAGATAAAATCAAGTATGTATATCTTTTATACAGATTTTGAAATAAAATGTTATCATATAATCATCATTTATAATAATATCAATGACATTTTTCAAACCTATTTTGTCTATGGTTTTGTGGTAATTGACCTTATAATGAAAATTTTCTCTACAATTATCTATCAAAACATTATAGTTAAAATTCTATTCCATGTATGTATTTTCACTTTCCTCTAATATTCTCCTAATCAGAATCATTGTTTTGTGGTGATATTCAGATTTTACTTTCCATATTTTATAAGTAAGTTTTAGTGACCCTTTTAACAATGTGGGTTTCACAAGGATGGATTATCTGACACCCACATTTTATTTTCTAAGTGTAATTTAAAATTGTAATGATATATTTGTTTCCTAATTATTGAGCGTATTGTGATGGTATCTTGTCCATTGGATCATCCACCAAATATCTTTCATGATCATGATGGGTTCCATGTGTCACTTCTAAAGAAGTACCTACCAGATTCATCACATGAACTGAACTTAGTGGTCATACCAGTAGAGTAAGTACATTATTATAATGAAGAATTTGTAGATATTCTAGATCATATTGATAATTTTATACAAAATAAGACCACTCACATGGTGAAATTTTTGTGTCAAAACCACTAATTTGAGGATGCTATGTGGGAACCTAAGGTTGTGATGAGGTAGAGGAATCCTCATCAATTTTAATCTGAGGTACAAATTTGAAGGGAAAATTATTTTTAAGGTGGTAGAATTTTACACCCAAATATATTATTGCTTGTCTATTTTATAAATAAATTTAATCTCTTTGATAACTTATGTTTCACAAAACATTAATCTTAAACAAACTTCCATATATTATTATTTTTACACAACCATTATAACCTAGCCATTAAATTTGAAGGAATGAATAGTATTTACAAAATTATGAAATATAGAATTGTTGAAATAATTTTTAATTTAATAATTATCAATTTTTGAATATGTACATAATTTTTGGTAATGTTATTTTGTTCTTCAAAAATAAGTTTTCTTCAAAAAAGTGATTCTAATTTATTTCTATTAGAAAATAAATATAATTAATTTTTAAAACTTATATAAAATCTAATTTATAATAATTTTTTTTGGATTCTTCATTTCAAAATTATCTTAAGATGATTTTTTAATAAATTTCTGAAAATGTTTGTTTTTTTAGTGAGCTGCAAAAATATTCAATTTTTTATAAAACACTATTTATCCATATATTTAAAATTCAATTTATGATTTTAAATTGATATCAAAAAAAATAATGAATTTTTTTTAGATACAATGTAATTAATTTCATTTAAATAATCTTTATACCTTTTTTTGTATAAGTACTTTTCTTTGGATTAATAACTCTTTTTTTTAAAAACTACTTTTCATTGATTTTTGATGGATTAATTTTAACTATATTTTTTTATTTTTTTGTTTTTAAATTTTAGAAATTAATTCCATATTTGAAATCATGAGGATCAAATTAACTTATGCGGTTATTTTCATTTTTAAGCATAAACAATTTGCTATGTTAAAAAAATATTTATCACAGTATAGGTAAAATAATGTTGGGGGTTAAAGTTAAAAAGTAAATGATTAAAATACCTAAAAACTAAAACATTAAAAGGGTGTATGATGGATTTATCAACATTAACATGAATTTAAAACATTAATTATCATTTGAATTATTTATAATTAATACCACCCAAATGTGGTTGGATTTAAATATAAAATAATCGTTATTTAATCAATTAAAATCACCGATCATGTCTAAATACCAACCCTCACAACCCCATTTCTCCTCACAAGACTTAACGATTTTTAAATTTCTACCAAAATCCCTACACCCCACTCTCCCCATTTTTAAGTGCTTCTGGTCTCACCCAAATAAAAATTTCATGTTCCTTAAGGGGTCCTTCAAGGAGGTGATATTCAAGAGGAGGTTAAGGTATGTAAAACTAAAGGGAAGCGTAAGGTAAGAGATTATCATCTTAATTTTACTTCTATTAGAGACATTATTTATTCAAAAATTATTATTTTTTGGTTTATATAATTCTATTTGATATATTTTATCATGAATCTCATTATATTTATGGTATTGAATGTTTCAATTGATAATTTTTACTTTTATGGGGCATAAGATTAGATTGATTACAAAGTGGTAAGGGATTTCATAACTCGATTTCAATTAATTGGGATAAACATCATCTTAATTAATTTTTTCATTTTAGTATTATGTGTAAAATGAATTTTTAATACCTTATGTTGTATTTTCAGTTCTTTTATATGTATTTAAAGAAGATACACACAAATTCTTTATTTTAGTAACACTCACATCTATGATATGATATTTTTAAGAGACTTTATTTGAAAATAATTATATATATATAATTTCCCTTAAAAATAAACTTTTCTTTCATGTCCATGTTTTATAATGTTTTTCCAATTTTTTTTACCATTTTATAATGATTGTTTAATTTTATTTTTACTCATGTTTTGATTTTTACAAAACTTTTTCAAAGGATTCTGTTTTTTCATTATTTAAATGAGGTTCCTTGATACTTTTATGAAAAATAAAAAAAGAATGTTTTTAACTTATATAGGAGTTTTTTATTTTCCTTTCGTAATGATGATTTAATGATTGGATATCACCCTGAAATTATTACAATGTTATTTTCAATGAAAATTATTTCCTTTATAATTTCTTCAGTCTTTAAAAAGAAATGATTTGAAAATGGATTTTTTTTCCATGAATCACATCAAGTGATGTTTAAAAATTATTTTTTTTCTAAGATATAATTATTTGTTTTAAAATATGATTTAACGGGGATATTAAAAAAGGATAATGACCTTATTCTCATTATTATAGGTTCATTTTTATAATGGCATGATATTAAAAAAAACCCCTTTCTTTTCATGGGTTCTAATATGATGAATGATTTATGTTCTTATAGAACTCATATTTTTTAAATTTTCATAATATGATGGGTGTAACCTATATATAAATTGAATTAATTGTGTAAATCTTTATATCTTATGAGATAAAAATTGGAATCAAGTTGTTGGGCTTGATCCACTATGGGAAACAGGTGTTTCCGGATCCACTATGGGAAACAATTGTGTCATGATCTACTATGTTGATTTTCTTGGTATTTAACATTGATATATAATATATTATTTTATTTTTATAATGGTTCCACTCATTTATAGAATTCTATTATGGATCATGATTTATTTATTATGATTTATCAATCTTACGATCCATGTTTTATGAAATGATAATATTTATTCCATGGATCATCTTTATGATTGATGACAGTTTGACTATGAACATTATATGTTATGATCAAGATCACATAACCCTATTAATATCTTATTCTATCATATGATAATGAATTACTATATCCTCTATTTACCATTTGATTTGTTTTTTTGACCAGTATGCGAAGATATTTATTAATTATGATATGTCAAAACGGGTTCTAGTTATAAATAAATAAGCGGAATCGGATGTAGATGTTTTATGAACCAGTTTTTTAGGTTTCCATGTTTCTAAATACACTAAACCAATACAATTACTGCATGGTTTTTATGTTATAGAATTACTATTCATCTATTTAGATGTAATATCTATGTTTTGAAAATAATGGGGTATTATACCATATTCTAATATATACGGGACATAAGAGGTCTTACAAATTGAGGTCCAATTACCCCCACTTCACATTTCCGTATGTGATCAAATATCTTTAGATGGTAAATATAGAAAATCTCTAGATGAATTAGAGGGACTTGATGAATATATTCTACATAGATTTAAACACATTGACATTCACAAAAATTAGACAACACTTGATTTTAATAAGAAATTATTCTTCCAATCATTCATCCAAAGAGATTTCATCAAGACCTCGATGATACCAATAGAGATACCACAAAAGAATGAGAAAAACTAGGGTTGAGGGGACCTTATTCTTTAAAAAAGGTACACTAAAATAGATTTCATTCTTTGATATTGATAAATATAGAGCTTTTTATGACCCCTACCAACAAAAGTATACTAATAAATAAATTTTATAATAATCAATCATGATCTTGGATGAATAAAATTTACAGAAACACCGAATGGACCTAGATGAAAACCTTAGATAGAACAAAAAATGGTTCGGGATTCATGAAAATAAAAGCCAAACAAAATATTCCTAGATGAAATACCTTAAAAGACACAAAAAACCTTCTTTATAACTTTACCTTAAAATTCATGACATATAGTACTAGTTATAAGAACCAAAAATAAATGATACCATAGTATAAGATATAGAAATATAAACTATTTATCCTATTTTCCTAGTCACAAGAACATAAACTACACAACAACGTCCTTTATATACAGTGAGAAACTGAATGAATTTTTTTTCTATGATTGATTGGATTAAAATATCAGGTGATAGTATCCCACCACACCTCCATTCCAATACTATGTGTGTATTGATTCCTATCCCAAAATGATACGTAGTGACGCCTATACCTTATGTCTTGGGCTCGACCACAATGTGATGAAGATACTCCCTCTCATGCATACAAAGAATGTCTTATGCATGAGACTCCAACATGGGTCCTTTCACTTATGGTACCATCATAAAAGTTTTGAACCATGTGTGGGTTTATTAATATAGACACAAGATACATATTGATGTCCAATTACACAAACTAGTCCAAGTCATTTTAAAAAGGGCACATGAAAATATCTTCGTGTATAAGACCCCAATCAATTTAGGAGATATTAATTCAGGTTCCACCATTCATGATCCCATCATGAAAACAAATGTACTTACTTCCCTACGCATGAGATAGATCTATGAAAGGAACTTCACATCCCCTGAATAATGTTGGTCCAAATACATCCTTTTTGTTCAGATACATACCTAACATGAATCTTACTCCTTGTACTAGAAAATATAGATCACCATAATCCTTCCTTAGCCATAAGTGATAGAATTTATGATTCTTAAGGATACCTATACTTAACTATACATTTATATGCCCCATTATTTCTTTTCATAAGTTACTATCAAAGTAATTTTAATCTAGTGCACATTATTCCTTAGAAGAAACCACTTTAAACTCTATAATCCCCATAAACATCATACTAGGAACCACTTTTCAAACATGGTCCACAATTGTTCCTTACATAATTTTCCTTTATCACTTATCCTTATCTAAGAACCTCTATGATCATTGTTTGAAATTTCCTTCTTCACATCTGAATTTTATTGAGCCATCCATGGAATGGTATGCCTTATATCACTCATTTTTTCCACTATGTATGGTCATATCCCAATAACCTCAAACTGAAAGACACCATGTCATACTATTCATATGATGTTAAACTTCATGATAAAATCGTCAATATGTGATGATAAAATGTAATCTTACACTATGTACCAAGTATAAGATTCTTTGGGAAACTATCTTAGGAAGCCTCGTGTAATAAACATGGTATTCCTCTCAAAAGATAATTCCCCGAATGCATATATTAATTTTGTAGGGCCTCATGACTTATTTTTAACATCATGTAACCTTTATAATTACTATGAAATGTTATAATAAATGGTTTCCATGAACTATATTTGGCTTGATTCTTATTCCAATGAGATACATAGTGATTCCCAGAATCAACATCCTTGTCCAACCATCACATGATAGAAATACTTCTATCCTTGTTTAATTTCCTCAATTCAGTGAAGTAAAACATTTCCCCTCATTATTTCTCACAATAAGAATTTCTCATGTGGGATTATGTGTTTTGTAATAGGCTTCCTCACATGAATTAGGAATATTAGTTCATGTCATGGTTAGTATGGTCTTAGATACAAGACTATAAAAGGAACACTAAATTTTCTTATCGTATGATTTCAAATTGCAAGGTTAACATCTCTTTCATTATGAAAAATTTAATATTTTTATGGATCTCTCCTGAGAGGACCATTATCTAGGGTATTAGTCACCCCCACCCCATAATACAAGAATTATGTGTGGCTTGATTATATCTTTTATGAGATATGTAGTTATTCCTTGATCCTTCATCCTAGTTCAGTCATAATATAAAAAATGCAACCACTATCTTATATATGATCTAGATCTCCATAGGAGGGTCTAGTATGGGTTTTCACTGCATTTATGAGCATATATTAAAAGAAAAATCAGTCTCTCCACACAATAATTTGTTTAGTGTGGGGAATTTATCATATAACTACATTTATCTTGGTTATCTATTTTAATATATGTTTAGTAATGCCCAAATCCTATGTCATGGTCCTAGCCACAACATAGAAAAAATCCTCCTCCCATCATATGGGTCAGACCTGCATAGAAAAACATTTCTCCTCATTAATAGGTTATTTTGACATGAATTTATCCTTTAATACTTATGGAACATGAAAAAAAATTAAACTATGTGTCTGGGGAAATAAAAATCTCCATAACATTTCCCTAACCATTAGTAAATGAATGTATGATTCTAAAAAACAGATTTGTTTTGACATTTCATTGATATGCCCCAATATGTCTTTGCATAAGTTTCCTTCAAAATACTCTTCAACTAGAGGAAACTTCATCCTCAAGAGAAACCTCTTCTATCTACGTATTCCCTAAACAAATTATTCCAAAAAATTCTTTTTGAACATTGTTCAAAATAATTCCTTTCATACCTATCCCATATAACATTTCTATTCCTAAATCCTCCATATTACAACGTACAACATTTCCTCTTAATTTATAAAGGATAATGAAATATTCTTGGTCAGATCCCTGTGAAATTGAAAATCTATAATATTATGGAAAAATATAAATGATTTTAAATTATATCACTATAAATTATTGTTGTAAGATGTTAAACTAAAAAGTCTACATCTTGGTCATATGACATTAAACTACATGATGCTTCGATCCATATCAGGGAAGATCCATTTCTCCTAATGTTGTTAATCCAAAACACGACTCTAACTAAATACAGATGAATTGATTCTGATTCCATCAAGAAACATTGTGACACCTATATCCTTCAATCTAGGGAAAAATGACACAACCTAAAAATTATTTTTGTTTCTCTATTCATAGACACAACCACGATTTTGGGAAAAATATTTATATTTCTTCAATGACCCCTCCTTTGAAATCTTGTAATAAAAATGGAATTATACCTCTAATACATACATGATATATTTATGTAGGATAGGTTTCTCAGTCATGGGCAGTGCCAACCCAGATTCTTTCTTCATTCCTAGACTCATTCCCTTCACAAAAGACTATTTGTGGCCTTAAAAAATAAATATCCTCATAAATTATAAGGCCATTGGTAATAAATTTTCTAATTCAAAAGGAATGATTTTTTTACATGTATAATGAATCCATGTTTTCATCTACATATGTCACCCTCAAAACAGCTATCAATATGAGGAACCTTCTTCCTCCTAAAAAACCTATTCTTTCTTCATAATACCTGATAACATTATGCTAGAAACTACGTTTCTAACTTTTTTCTAGGTCATTCCCTATATAATTTTACCATATCATGTTTCATGTACAGAAATATCAAAAATATTGACTTAAAACATCCATTTGTGTACCTGACTAATGTTGGAAAATTCTCATCCTGAAAACCATTATTTAGTCTTTATCCTGTAATCCATGGCCAAAGATATTCATCCTAATACACTAGTCACATTAGCCCAGCTTGTAAGACATTAATATTCCCGTTAATAAATAAATAGTACTAACCAGACCAAACAACTATAAAGGAGATCCTATCTAAAATTAGTGTCCCATTTTTCTAGACATACAACCTACCAGATTTAGTCAAAATTGAACAGTAAAAAAAAGTTGCATAAAACATTTTATGTTAAAACCTCAAAAATGGTGGCCTAAAAAAATCCAACTCTCACCCACTAAGTCTCCATCATATATGGATTAGGAAAAAATTATGGTGATGATGAATGAGACTAGAATTTTTATATAATCTGTTATGGGATTCTACCACCATTTGAACTCTGTTAACTGTGACTAAAGACCAAGGAAAAAAATAAAGAAGTCACTCATTCCTAAAATTATAATTATAACACATTAAAGAAATTTAATTCAATCAAATGAGTCATTTTTATTGTTATGTTATGGTTAAAATGAAGATGATATCACAATAATATGTTTTAGTTAATAAAATGATTCTCATTTTAGTATTAAAGTGTGAAGGTAATTCCATATGTTGGAGTCACTATGCCATGGTTTACAAGTGTTCCTTGATATAGGACTTGATCTTTTGGATTGTGAATCAATACTTATTTGCAGTTCTTTGAAACCCAACCAATTTGTATAGGTCAGTTGCCTAATTGACATCTTTTAGAAGAAGGCATACATGTTCTTGTAAAAGGTGATTCCACAAAATGATTGCATGGAAAACAATCATGACGAACAAGGGAAGTGTAAATGACTTGTGAAATGAGATAAATATAACATTGGAAAGAATTATGAACTTTTGGGAAGTAAATGATATTTAAATATGAGGTTTCCCTACATGTATGACCTACATGGATGAATTTCATTACTAACATGTGTGGTTAACATTTACGGATGACCTACGGGGATGACCTGTGTGACCCACATGTGCACATAGCATATGAAATGTATCCTCTTGCTCCCCCTATGTGTGAATATCAAGTGGCAATTTTCGAATCTGGATATTCTAAAATACAATATGGATAATAGGTAAATATTTTGTTAATATCTTTTAATATCTTTATCTTAGGAACTTACAATCTTCGTCTGATCATACCCAATCCTGTGGGAGGATTTTTGCTGAAACTAATTTTTATAGTGGGACAAAAAGATTCAATAAACTCAAATTGGTAAAGGAGAGGAGGGGAGTTAAGAGACTTTACTTGTTGAACCTATTCAAACCCCACTTATGAACCAATAGGCTAATAAACGAACTGACTATGCGGCCCAGAAGTAATAACCACACCTACACGAAGTCCCTGCTTGAGAAACTAGCACAGTGGACCATCAAGGATGGACTCCTTCACCCAGGGTGCAAAAATTTCTAATAAATATGAGCCTACAGGTCCTCATTTAACATGATTGAATGAAAAAGTGACATGTTGAAGATCTTCTCACCCAAGTGTCTTACTCAAGCACTCCGAACCCTAAGGTAGTTCTTTAAGCCTACAAAAGAAGGATAATTTAATAGTAATAAATGGATTTAGATCCTTTATGGTCTCAAATACCAAAAATCATGGGAGAAAACACTCCCCTAGTAAAAACTATTAGGGAAAGGACCCTTATATAACTCAAAATGTGTTCCCCAGCCATCCAAAGACATCTGAAGAGATCCTTAGAGCCTAGAGAAATACCTCAACCAAGTATTGTTGCCCAAATTTTCCATCTCCCAAAGGAAACTTAACCTTTCCTAAGTCTACCCTATGTGATATATTTTAATTTCATCCAATACTCACTTGGTTGATCCGACTTCATCCCACCCATCCCTCACATATGCGATCCCCCTTTATCTCACCCAGCCCTCACCTATGTGATCCGTCCTTAATCCCTCTTTCATACCACCGATGGTTCATATCCTCTTTACTTGGATCCCTTGTCTAAGAAAGACCAAGTCAAGGAATTCCCAAAATCTTATAAATATGTATGATCCTAGGATTGGGAACATCAGTATGTCGTCACAGTTATACATTCCCATGGTAATAGAGGCTCTTCATTTATCCCCGCTAATAGGTTGGATCCTCATATGTGATTTTGAATATAAATTACCACAGTAAAAAACTTCTCAACATTAGGGATAATTATGGGACACTGTGGTTGAAATTAAGATATGATATAGGCACATAAAATCCCTTCCTCTCTCTGTGACTCCCCAGAGTGACTCCACCCTCATAGACTAGTAGATAAGGACTGAAATTTCACTACAATGAGTCCTTATGATGGATCTTCCTCTCACCACAACATAGGGACTCCATCCTAGAGTAATCCACTAGAATATATTTTATGGAATTCCCCCCATATTCTATTTTAGTGGACTCATCCATCCAAAAATTATAGATAATGTGTTTTTCTCCATTTATTACACTTCCTCATGTTTGTCACCCTGAGCATTACTGACGCGGGCCTAGGGTTTTGTGATGATCATGAAATCTACAAGATCAAATACTTATCTTGGGAGGAGATTCCATTTTTGGATCATAGATTTTCCTTCCCTACCATGGAACTCCCATTTAGTATAAGACCAATCCATACTATCACCACCTCAAAGGGATAAATTTCCAATGAGGAAACCCCTTTTCCTTCTAATTTCTACTCCAACACAACAATGCTTACACCATTACCTTGCTAGATATGCATGAGAAGTTAACAAATAAGACCTAAAGGTAGAATCACCGAGGGGAATGAGATAATTGTGTTAAAAAAGTTTCCTTTTTAGATCATCATATATCCTTATCATTGAACCTCCTCTGTAGGTGTAATCCCAAACAAATATAAACTACGTGGGTTTTATTCCTTTCCAAATGGGAGACGTAGGAAGATTCCATAATGTTCAAACCCAACACCCCAGTTAACCCTAATCTTATTTGGATGATATTCCTAGTTGGGTGAAATTTGATATAATATGATTTTTCTCTTCCAGGTCCCTTAGGAAAATTCAGTGTAAGTCCTACAATAGCCTTTGGCTAGGCACCTTTCACTGAGACATCATTGTCACATGACAATAAATGACATGGTTTGGTCCATGTGACATGACATTAAAAGAAATGGTATGACCTATTAAGTTGAGACAATGTATGTTGGTTTTGATTCCTTTTACAAGGATATAAAGAAATACCATTTCATGGACCTGATCCCAATATCAAAACAAATGCCTCCTCCTTGGATGACTATGAATTCTAGAGTTCCCCACGACATGACTTAAAATCAGAAAACATAATAATATATGATATAAGAATATATAATCCATATTCAAAAGGTTACCATTGATGGAGATCCTTGGATACATATATATGTCACCATTGAGGAATAACTTTAGATACAAACATATGATACTAAATCACGTACTTACTAAAAATTGATTGTTAATACATGGGTGAACAATTCTATATTTGGAATTTAATAAAGGATTCACAAATATATTGTACCACTATCAGAAAAAACTATACACACTCTAAGTGGTCCTCAGAGATCAAAACAATATCCCAACCTTTTATAGAGGTCTCAACTCTTCCATATGTGGTTCTTGGGTTTTCTCCCACCAAAGAGGTGTGTCACTCCCTATTTTTCAACTTATCTCATGGCCAATTTATCACCTAAAAGTATTATGTTATTTATTAAATTATCATAGCCTTTATGGATATTTATAATATAATATATAATATATAAATATTTTATTTTAATTATATTTAATCTTCTATAGGAAATGAAACTCACTCAAAATTAACAATGACCTATACAAAGGTATTAAAATAACCATATAATACTTTGAACAAACATATCCTCATGACCATAATCTTTGAAAAAACTAATTAATAATTGAAAAAATAACCAAAAAAATTAAAATGAAGGTAAAATAGTTTTTAGTAATTTTTAATAAAAAAATGGTTTATATAGGAGGCTTAAGCATAGAAAAGAAATTGGAGACCTAAGGTAAAAAAATTTCTCTACAAATTATCTCTATTTTGGGTTTGAATTATTTAATATTGCCCTATAATAGTTTATGTTTTATATTCATAGATATTTATTTATATTTATAAATTTCTCCTATACCTTTTGGATTTAATTTCTTTTGTGAGAGGGTCTCTTCTCAAATACCTTATTGATCACTTCCTTATTCTACTTTTGAGTAACATTATCTTATCAAAGATATCTATCCTATATATGATTACAATTTAATATTTCCCTTTATTTAAATTATATCAAGACCATTATATTTATCCTCATATATAATTACATCTCTTTCCATTGATGACATCATAATTTATTACATTCTATGATGTTTAAGATTATTAAGAAAGCCGTTTTAATTTAATCATGGTTTATCCATGTTATTCTTATCTATTTATTTACGATCATTGTATACTTTTTTTTCAAATAAATTTATTTTTAACATATTATGATATGGAAGGTTGTTCTAAAATTTTACAGCACTTGAATGAATTGTTTAAGATACTTTGTATAGGGCATGGGTACAGATCCTAACCTAACAATATTGCATTGTATTGGAAATAAATAATGAATTGTTTTTGTAATGCTATATTATTTTTAATTTCCATCATTTTATTCTCTATTTATATCATTTATTTTTTGTTATTAAACTTCTAGGTGATTATTAACATTATGATCCATTATTCACTCATGTTTATTCGTGACCTTATTTATTTCCCATTATCCATCCACTTAATAAGATTTTTATCTCACCTTTTTTTGATATATGTCCCTTGGTGATCATGTCTGTTAAGAAGTCTTGATTATATTATAAAAATAATGTAGTGAATACCTTAAATATAGTTTATGATATTATGTATATTAATATTATAATATAATTATAATTTTCAAAGACACTAAAATGATTGATTTTAAGATGTATAATATTATTTTTTTTTATAACAAATATGTCTTAATTATTTCTGTGATGTATGGGTTTAAAAAGTTGGTATTTGAGAATAGTTTAATCAATTTGGTAATTAGGTTAAACAGTAAAGTCATAATAGTTTTTAATAAGGGGTTTATATGTTAAGGAAAATTATATTTAAAAATTGATATAAAGATGTTGTTTATCTATGATTTATTTAATTTTGTTAAGTTTCCCCTCATTAAAATATTACATTTTACTAAATTCTGTGAATTGAGAGAAAACACATCAGCAAAAAATGTGATAGAATATGAAATGATTATTCAAATGTAATTTCTAGTGAAATTGTATATAAAGTTAAAACATCATGTAGGTATTTAATAACTACCACTAGGTTATGAATAATCCCTCAAACCATGTGGAGTGTCTACATTTACCCTGGAATAAGAAATTATTAGTTGAGTCATTCATATTAAAATGAATGCATTTGTTAATAGATCTTATGATATACTTATTATAAAACAATGGGTCAATATCATAAAAACAATATTTTACTTTATTTATTGTTTTAAAATAGATAAAATTGTTTGGGATTTATATTTCATATAATGAAAGTGGAATAGTGGTTGACGCTAATATGAGCCATAATTACTTGATGAATATATATATATATTTGAAAATATATTGTGATATAAAAATTAAATATTATACATATGAATCTTCCCTAATTAATATTTTTTGGGAGATGTTTCTAGAAAATATTTTAATTCATCATTTGGTAGAACCCAATGAGATATTATTTGTGGATTGAGTCTCACTATATAGAGTTTATATCAACTTTAGGTAAAATAAAATATTATCCCATATCTCCAGCATCCCATTATTATATGTAAATGTATGAATATTTCTGTATATCCATTAGTAACCATTCCTATATATGGTTATTGATAACCAATGGAGAAGCATACCATGCTCAAATGGTGGAGGCGAAGGAAAATTTAAAACATATAGAGGGACTATACTGATGTATTCCCAAAATATTTGATTAGTATTGCCCAAAATTGTGTGACAATGTTCTCAATATAACCAATACATTATGTGATAGCTATATCAAGAATGAAATAAATAATAGACCCAATAATATTTTATAACTTAAATAAATGATGTAATATATTTTTATAAATGTTTTAGAAGATGAAATAAATGAATTTATAAATATATATTATCCAACCCTCCCGTTCCCTACACTATTGTTCCCTATTCCACTCTCTCTATGAACCAACCTGAAACCTTTACCACGGAATAGGAGACATACATAGTATCCCATGAATATATATAATAACATAGTATATGGGAAACCAAATTATTTGGGAATTATTAATTTTTTGGGTCCATTTGATGATGGTTTTAAGGGTTTATTTTAGCATGATTGAGGCCATGGATTTGGTACTCAGTATTAATTTTCGAATAGTTCAGGGATGAGTAACCCTTTACCATATAATAGATATTACTAGTGATGGGATTGTGGTAGAATGTGGAGATTTTTTAACTGATAATAATAGTGTATATGGTTCTAGTATTACTCATTCATACCATGGAACTCACTTCATTTCAAATTATGATGATGTAATAAGATAAGTCAATGTTTAATTTTAAGGAGGGGGGTGCTAATGGAATGTAATTTGACTGGTTTGGTGAGTTGTTGAGTATGGGTGATTGCTCAGGATTCAAAATTCTATGTTATTATCATATTAAATTTTCATAATTCATGATAATTATGATTTTATGAGTTGCCATAAATTATAATATTTAACCTCTTAATTATCTAATATTCAGATAATTATTAGATGAAAAAGGGATTACATTCCTTAGTGATTCACCTTGAGGTACATCCATGACATTTTTCAAGAGGAATGATAAATAATTGTGACACTACATCGATTACTGAGACACTAATACAGATAACGTATTTATCGGTGCTCAAAAATGATTTTACTAGTTTTTTATGCACTTATAAATATAGTGTTAACAATGAATGATGGCTCTTAAAAGTTATAACTTATTATAATGATAAAATTCATTATCATATTCAGTAAATTTATACAGCATAAAAAACTATAACAGTTTATATTGAATAAAAAGTATAATTTAAATTACAACATTCTTATATTTTCAAATAGTTGATGATATGCTAATATTACAACATTTTAGTTCAAATAAATTTGTATTATGAAAAATAGGTACTAAAAGAATTATATTGATACAAAAAAACATAAAAAAGGAAATTAAAACTAATACAAAAAATAATATTACTCTTATGGTACCTTATCCATTGATCAACCCAACCCCATATCAAAGAAGAATGTGATTTTAATAATAAAAATGATTATTTTAGTAGTACTATTTAAATATAGAAAATAAATTATAATTATAATTTAATATATTATGTGATATGTATTAGTAATTTTATGTATATATATTTATGAGATATGATATATAATTTTAAAAGGATAACATAACACAAAAAAAATCAAAAATCAATACATAAAAATCATGATAAAGATCAATTATAGTTACAAAATTTAAATTTTGTTAATTACAAACAGTTCAAAGATTACATGGATGTAAAATTTATTTCAATAAGTTAAGAATAAATTGTAACTTGTTTTACTAAATTTAAATGAAAATATAAAATAGTTGGTTCCATTTAAATTTTGAAAAAAATATTTTTCTAATCAAAATAAATTTAATTACAAAAAATTACATTGTATCATTGATATTTAATAACACATTAAATTTATGTTTAGTTTTTTCCTATAAGTTATATAATAGTTCAAAACTATTTAAAATGTTTTTTTATCAAAATATAATTTCTTTTACTCTATTTGGTTCATTTAAATCATATTTGTATAACTAAAAGGACTTTTAATTATATAAAAACACTTTCCACCATTCCACAAAAAGCACATGTTAGTTGAACATGTAGTTTTTTTCAACAGTTCAAAAAATGAATCAATAATAATTTTTATATTTTTTTATAAAATTTTTATGTTGTTAATTAACTTTTCATCATTTAAAAAACATTTATAAAACATTAATATTCAATTTTAATCATTCCAATAAATTATCACATCAAACTGAGGTGCGAATTTTTATTATAGGCCAAAAAGGTATCAAAAATCATTATCTAAATTATTCTTGATAATATAGTATTTTTTTTTATGAATTATTAGTATTAGATCTATATTTATCATACTAGAAATAATTTTAGTTATAAAAAAATATAGTGAACTGGCTCGAGTCAACTTGGTCTATTTTTTCAAAGGGCCCAAAGTGTATTCATGTTTTATAAAGGATAGAATCAATAACCGATGGTATAAAATTTAAACCTTTTGTAATAATTTCACTTTTGAAAAAACATAAAACATATCACAGATTCCACCGAAAAATAAAGTATGATATATCCAAAATTTAAATATCCATTCACCTAAATATGCTGGAAAAATAAATATAATCCAACCAAACTAAGTACAACACAATAGAAATAACAAGATAAAACCCCAAAAAAGGAATTAATGAAGAACAATATATATTTATGAACATATTTTTTAAATCCACAAGAGAAAAGAAAAATGCAAAATTAAGGCTGAAGATGCCAATACAAAACATGCCTAAAACTGATCCTTGAATCACATGGAACTGACCAAAATATCCAAACATGACAAATATTCACTATCCAATAACGAATATATGCACTTCATCCCAATGATATGTTGAATAAACCCAATCATAGATTTCATAACCTATATTACTAAATATAATATGATGAATACATACATAATAATGCGAGTATGTAATGGGTGTTCCAATTCTCAATAGGATACCCAAAAAATATATTATTATTTTTATAAGATAATATAAAAATACTATTTTGAAAGTAACCAATATAAAATAGTTTTTTATCATTAAATAACATGAAAAAAATATCATGTCAAAGTCCATTTATCAAAAATAATATCTTTATAAAACGTAAACCTTATTCTCATTTTCCTTTGGAAACCATCCACTTGAAAAAAATGTCATTCCAATAGGTTAAGGATGTTTTTAAAGGGGTTTCATCATGAAATTTGAAATAAGAAAAATATCACTACTATGTTTTGAAAACCCCCTACATAAATATTAAAATATAATCACATTAATGGAACACCACTATTAAAGTAACAATATATAGAATATAGAATGGGAATGATAATACATAATATAAATAAAATAGTGAAATGTCAATGATCTACCATAAATGAACCATCATAATAAAATAATGAATAATCCCATAAAATCAACCAGGAACTAAATAAAATAAATCATAAAAAATGAAAAAAATTAATAATAATCATGGGGGAAATACCTAGAGACTAATGAGACAATTCATAGAAATGACTTGGTAGAACCGAATTTGGATAGGTTTTACTGTCCTAAAACATTCCAATTGAATTCCTCTAAACTATCCCCATCAGGTGCACCCCCTAATAGCCAAAAAAAACCTCCCTTATGTGATAAAATTCAGTTCATAATATCAACTAGGATGACACCCATACTTTGAGTTTCCACGTAGTCACCCAAAACATTCCCATGAAACTTGCTAATGGAGGTGGGTCACACCTATTATTTTATATTTCATATAAGACTAGAAAACATAGGGAAATGGGTCACAATATCAACTTTTCCATCACACATCTAACACCCCATTAATAAGAGTCCCTTACCATATGCATAATCATTAATAAAAAATATAATCATCACCTAATATGCACAAAAATAAATAATAGATTGGAAAAGGGGATCCAAAAGGGTATGGATTATAACTATTAATTATTTTTATAAAAAGTACCAAACAAAACTTCATAATTATGTTAATAACCACACCCATTTGAAATATTTTTTTTAAAAAAAATCAATAATAAATCCAAATAGATAATTAATAAAATAAAATAATAACCATAATAAATTAATGGAGTCGAAATGAATTTACATTGTCCAAACACACCCTTTTAAATGTGGTAAACTCACTAATGTATGAAACATCAAACCTTATAAATAGTTATTGTCTTAGAAAAACATATAGAAATAATTCCCATTGAGAAAACCCCTCAATAAAATTTTATTAAACCTAAATAGGGATTCAGTTATTTCTTAGAATAAAGGAAAATATAAATTTGTAAACTCCACCTTTAGGTAGAAAGGAAATTAATAGAAACAATTATGGTTCTTGGGGAATCCATTATAAGTATCTTATAACATATTAATCTATCATAAGAAATCAAATTATAATGTGAAGCATCATGGTAATCATAAATAAATATAAAGGTAATGAGTCAGCTACCTCAAATATGAAGAAATATCAAAAGATATGTGTTATTATTCCACTAGGAGGCGATATCGATCGATGTTTAAATCCTAAAAATAACTATATTTGAAAATTAAAACACAAAAAATGGATTTAATTAAATTTATACAAAATATTTATTTACCTAAAATAAAATTAAGGCGTACATTCCTCTCATCAAGACTAACAAAATACCACTGATAAAACATAATTTCGTTCAATATTGATGGACACATTTAAGAAAGAAGGAAAATAAATTTGTATATGGAGAGGGGAGTGGATAATGGAGATAATATCGGTCAGAAGAGATGTGAGGGTGTGGGGGAGATATTTCATCATATACACATTTCTTTTTCCCCACCCAACTTCCATGATTTTATATTCAGGAATTTTATTTTTATTTTTTCCTTTTTTTACCCATTTTCCCTTCCTATTTACCATAAAATGTAGGGAATACCTCCTCCATAAACATATTTTACCCCTCTTAACATCACAAACCACACTTACTTTTCCTATTTATATTACTATTTTATTTTATTATTACATATTTTTACACATAAAAAATTAAATTCAACATTATAATAATGTCATTAACTTATTAATATTATTTTACCTAATTAAAAATTATAAAATAAAACATCATATATATATATAACTATGTGTGTTTTTTTGTTTCCAAATATATATATATATATATATATTATATTTTCATTAATTTTTTCAATATAAATAATAATACCATCATTATTATTTTTTAACAAACCAAAAAATATTCAAAGAAAACTAAATTTAATTTTATAATTTAAATGAGTATAAAATTATCCAATAAATTTAAATTAAATCATATATTCCTCTTAAAATTTCTATGGAAATTAAATTTAAAAACTAATAACATAGGTCATTAAAATATCTCTACAATATTGATTTATATCCTCAAGATATTTCTTTGGCCATGAAACTAGTATTCTACACCGAAAAAACAATTTATAAAAGAAATTCATATGGTACTCTCCACCATAGGAGGTTCTATTTTTAAATTTAAGCACACTAATAAAATTTATAATGAAATTAATATTAACCAATTAACATTGTGATAATATATATATATATATATATATATATATATATATTTCCACCCAATTACTATAATCTATTATCTCCTTTTAAACACATCAATAATCAATTACACCTCATACAAGTTCCCAATTAATTAAGAACATTCAAATTAAGAGGTAATATTTATAAAATAATTTCATTATTTATCACCTAACAAATAAAGCATAACACATAAGAAATAATCTACAGACTCCCAGATAATAAAATCTAAACAATAGTTTAAAGCCAAACAAATTATAACTCATCAAAAAATTTCTCCCAAAAGTTTAATGAACCCCAAAAAAGATGACACATTAATAAAAAGAAATTTAAAAATTATGGAACTTCTATAATTCTTTATTAATGCATAATAAATTCATTTTCACCAAATAAATATTAAAATTACATTCATGTTTATCTAAACAAGGCCATATTATATGAAAACAAATTTACTTACCATTTAAAAAAAAATTCATTCACTTTAATCTAAAAATAAAACAATTTAAATATACCATAATAACACACCGACATGATTGATTTTCACAAAAGAAACAATCTAAATAATGATTTTTAAAAACAAGGTTTGAATGTTCCAATACCTACACGCTAGAACAAAACATTTCCATAATTTTTTTTTTAAAAAAAATACAATAAATAGATTCTAAATAAATAAAAACATTTTCAATGAAACTAATGAAATTAATTTTATCAAATATAGAGAAAAACCCATTCAATTATTTTATTCTTTATTGTACGATTTTCCAAACACAAACCTATAATACCTATCATGTTTTACAACACCACTAATATATTTTTAACATTCCATTGTAAAACAAAACATCATTTATCATAATAAAATTCATAAAATTTAATACATTATTACCAATACAATTAATTTCATTTTGAAACACTTTATTAAAAAAACCACCATTCAATTATGTATTTACAGGATTTTTACCATTAATTATACTTATAATAATTTTATTTCATTTTTCGTGATTCAAAAATCATATCATTATACAAAACCATTCAAACTATTCATAACTAATCATAAGCAACAACATGTTTATCAATATTACATTTCATTTAAATTATCATGCTCATCATAATAAAAATTACTGCTCTAACAACATGTTGAACAACAATATATAATTTTATTTTAGAATGAGTTTTAAATATTTAAAAAATATTAAAAAACATTTACCATGTACAAATTAACAAATTACTTTGAAAATGATTTTTATAAAGGCTACTGTATCATAGAAATAGGAACCTCATCCAAAAAATAACTATAGGCATTACACATGATAAAATTTTAAAATAAACTTCAATATGAATTCATACTAACCAATACAAACATTCTTAAACAAATCTAGCATCAAATCCTTTGAGTTTTTCTTTTAATAATACCCAATGATTTTATTTAATCATAATAAATCTTAATATTAATCTTATAATATAACAGCATAAACTCTAAAAAAATTATATAATATATCATTATTCTTCTACTTCTTTATTGATATAGATATAACTTTTAAGTTAAATAATTCAATCCATTAAACTCACTTTAATACCCATTTCTTCTTTATGTGAATCTTTGATAACAATTTATTGTTATAATAATAAAAACATTAATACATAAAATTAATAATATCATGATTTTAAGTATTTTAAAAACTCACAATCCAATCTAAACAAAATTTCACAATATTAAAACACCACCCAATTTACTCAATGTCCTATTTAAACACGTTTCATACATTTACTATTTACTTTAGCATCTAATTTAACATCACAATACATTTTTGTAGAATATTTAATTTAAATAAATAATAATATTATTGAAACCTAAAATCAGGAAAGAGTACATTTTATTTAAAACAATATAATGACTCAAACCTTGATACAAGAATACTTCATAATAGGAGTCTAAAACTATTTAATAAAAAATGAAACTGATAAAAATATTGAATAAATTGAGAGGATATACACCGAAAAACATAATAAGAAAGTTTTACCCTTCTTTTTTGAGATCCATCATGAGTAAGAATGATCCAAAGATGACTATGGTAATAATACAAATAATTGGGAAAATATGAACCATCCATGAAAAAATGATAAAATATAATATACAGATTTAATTTATTAAAATGACTAATGAGAAGGGTAGTAATAGAATAGATAAAATTTATATGACCATTGGATTGTAGACATTATAATCTTATTTTATTAAAAAATATAATAAATAAATATTGTAATATGCGACTTAATTTTGAACATTTTTTGAAATCATTGGTTTAAATATAATTCATATTAATTTTTTTAATTAAATATAAATATATTTTTTTATGATATGTTAAATAATTTCATTAATAAAAACGAAATTTACGTAAAATATTAATGGTTGAATTATAATAATAGTATAACTTTAATTAAGATAGTTATGAAATAAAGTGTATTTAAGATTGAATTAAAAATGTATGTTTTATAAACACAATAATGGTTGTAATTAATATTAGTTTATTTGGTTTTTAATTATTTAAAATTAAATCATAATATTAGAAAAATTGGTTAGCTAGGAAGTCACAGTGTCCACCCCTTAAACCCTAATGTACGGAGAAAGCTCAACCCACATGGGAGGGCCAACTCGAGCAGATGACTAGCGGTAGGTGTGAGGGTTTGAGAACTCATAGTGGATGTAGATCACACATAAGGTGACCTATAAGGGCCACATATATGAGGCATGGACGTTGAGGAGTGTGTGCGGGTGTTCAATATGGTGATCCCCAAGTTCCTTGGAACCTTTTGCATTTGGGAGAATTTAATATATGAGAATTAGTCAACCAATAAAATAGTCAACATGGGGTGGGAAATGTGGGTCACTATTCACCCTCCATTAAAAAACTTCTGATTAAAAAAAATCATTTAATTAAATTAATATCATCCATATGATCTTCTTAAGAGATATTTTTCAACATCATGTGGATATTTAAACCCTTGATGTCTTTATCTACTTCCCCAGGATTCTACAGAAGATGTTGTGTCCATGTGTAATTCATGGAAATATTGTTGTCACCCACCTCCATTATTTTTTTCTTCGAACATAGGTCTATAATACCTTAACTTACAAAATATGGGAGATACACTTCATGCATGAAGACTTCTTAGACTATACCTTCATCTTATTGTCCTTTTTTATTTCAATGAATGTTACCACTCAGAGGTATCACCTATACAAAGTTTAACTCCAAAACTAATCCTTCTAAAACTATTATCATCTTCCAGTTGTGAAAAAACTCAAATACTATAGATACTAGAATAGATTCTAATCTACTAAATATTTTCATCCCACAATGAACAATAGACGCTAGTAGTGAGCCGATCCTTCCTAAGAAATTTTGGAAATATAAATATATATTTATCAAACATTAAAATCAGGTAATACAAATGTTGTTTGGTTGAATTTTACCAAATATGATGACATGATATATAAATAAATAATATAAAAATATGGAAATCAAATTCTAACCATATATTATAAGCCTTTCACTTTAAATTCCTAAGTTTCATTAATTCATGTTATAATAGCAGTGAAGGTAATATATAAATATATTTAAATAAAAATAATTTCATTTCTATTATTACTAAAATCATTATTTTCAAGAGAGAAGGTCAAACTCGACTTGGAATATTAGATAAAAAATAGTTACACTATTTTAGTTTCCATGACATTCAACTTCGATTCCTTCTTGAAAACACCTTCCTCAAGATTTAGCCACACATAAAAAACGCATGTAGTTCAGTGACAAAACTGATATAAAAATAGACATTTTCTTCATAAATTGGAACACCATAACCCCTACCCATTATCCCTACATATCACTTGTAGCTTTTTCACAACCCTTGGATGTGTAGAATACATTGTTATCAACTCAGTTTGGTTTTCAATTCAAGTAAGGGAGAATTTATTTTCAACGAACATATAGTCCTTGTTTATTTTCAATACCCCACTCATATAAGGTGATATTTTTCCATCAGTGATTCTATATGGATTTACAAAACCTAATTTTTTTAAAGTAATTATATTTATAAAATTACTATTTTATGTATTGGGATTTTTTTTCATAGAAATAATTATTTTTAATATTATTTTATAGAAGAGAAAATTCTATTTTATAAAACAAATAATCCATAATTCTTTTAAAATCACATATAGAAGGGAAATATTTTATTTTAATTTAAATATTCTTGTCCAAAACATTTATAATAAGGTAAAGTGTTTCTTTATTTTATAAAATACAAATTGTCAGAATAAATTGTTTATTATATTTAAAAAACCCATCTAAGAAAAGTTTCTTTAAATAGATTTTTTTCAAGATACAAGTGTTTTTTCAAAGTTATCAATTTATTCACAAAATTACCTTTAAAATTAATGGATACATCTCATATTTATATGTATGTCCGCAAAAAATTTATAAAATTATAATTATATTCATGTTTAGAAAATTTCATATTTTTAAATAATTATAAAATGTTATACTATTTACAAATATATGGAAATGTGGATTTTCTCCTTTGAAGGAGTTGATGTTTATATCTTATGTATTAATTTCTTTTTGATTATAAATTACCTATACAATTTTTTGAAGGTTTTTTTTCAAATATATTATAATATGAAATGTTGGATTTGAATAATGTATTTTAATTTTAAAATTCATCACTGGGGTATCGATTGTGATGATGAGAAATGAGGATTTAAACCATGAACTTAAGGGGTAATTTCCATAAAAGTGATACAACTAGTGGTCTCATGGATATCTTAATGATTTACAAGTATCATTATATTCTATTATAAAGTTATTATTATGAATTACATGTCTTAAAAACATTATGGAGATATCAATGTTTTTATGTCAAAGGATATAATATTTTTAACGAAAATTGTGTTTTCAAAGTGATATGTATTTTTAAAAGATTTGATTGTTATTTTATATGGTTATATATTTTAAAAACCCTAGAGTTATGTCATATAAAGGTATTTATAAAATTATTTATATTTGATATAAAATAAAATGTGTTCAAATTTTTTTTTGAAAAATAATTATAAAAGGTTTTTTAACTTGTTTTAAAACCTTATACTAGGTAGTTGTTTAACCATCTTATATTTTAAAATGATGTTAAATGTCTCATTAGATGTTCAAAATGTGTTTGGTTTTACTTAATGAGCTTAGTAATGTGAAATAGAATAATTTTTTGAAGACTTTTTTAGTAAAATATGATATAATGTAAGGATATTTTTCCAAATATTATAACAAACTATACTGAAAAGATCCTTGGATGTGAAAGGTCCATTTAATTTTTAGTTAATTTTTATGGAAAAATATTCATAATTTCTAGAACCAGATATAGAAACATGGGTTTTATGTTGTCTGAATTGTTATAAAAGAAACACATTAGATAATTTTAGAGATTAGGTTGTTCTATTAGGTATATTTTTGGTTTTTAGTGATATTAACATCTAAGTAAAGTCTGAAATTTGTTCTGGTAGTGGCAATAAATTAAAAAATGGAAGGAGGCGGATAGAAAAATCACGTCAATCTCATCCTGATGTCACACCTGAAATTATTATTTAATCTCATTCTCTATTAATTTTGAAATTTTTTCTATAATATTACCCACCAAGAAGAATTTATATAATCTATCAAAAACCTCCTCCATATGACACCATCATCATGGATCATAGATTTTTTAAAATCAAATCCAAAATTTCAAACATTCTGACATATCTCGAAAGTGGTAGTTTCACTAAGGAATTTTCAAATATTTTACCTTGTATTGAGCTCTCAAGGAACATTATGATTTTATAACAGATGTAGAGTATGGGGACCCTCATGTAACAAATTTTTATTTAATAACAACTTATAACATTTTTAGCTGTACTATTGGTATTTTAGAAGGACCCTTGATTGAATGTTTTATAATAGAGTTGGTCATAGTTTTTATAATAATGAAGTTCAATCACATGTTAAATAATTAAATTTCAGTAAAAATAACTTTTCAATACAATTTTTTCATGATAATCAATATATCTCAAAATGTATGAGATGTTTCAAGATTAAATAAGAAAGATACCTTGAAAGATATCTAAAATGTTGTTGCAATTTCTGGATCATCTACGTTCTTGAATAATGCTACAATATAAGTAGGTGGATACTCTAAAAAAAGTACATATTATTTTTATTAAAAATATTATCATTTTGTCTGGTCATAGTTTTTTTCATCAGATTTGAGATGCTAAATATTAGTATATGCAAGACTTTGAAATTTATGAATACAATGTGAAAATAATTGTGAGGGAGAAATTTCACTTAAGGTGGTAGAATGTAACATCCCTGTATATTAGTGTATAAAATTTATTTTAAATAAATAATAAATTTGACGAAAACTAAAATCCAGGTAAAGTACATTTAATTTAAAACAATGGACTCATTGATACCTTGATACAAGAACACTTCTTTATAGGAGTCTATAACTAGTTAATATGAAATTATACTTTTAAAAATATTCAATAAAATGATCAGATAGGTGACAATTAACATAATAAAAACATATTGTTATCCATCTTCATTTGAATCCATTAGGTATAAGAAACCTCCAAAGACAATGATGGTAAAAATATATAGGGGAACAAAAATAACGATCCTTGAAAATATAGAAAAAATGAAATATATAGAGTTTAGATTATTAAAATGTATCCTAATTAGTGTATTAAAAAAATAAAGTAAATTTATATAACCATTGGATATAATCCATTACAATCATATACAGATAAAAAAATATATTAATGTAATGAATTAATAATTAAGTCAATTTAGAACATTTTTTATAAGAATTGGTTGAAATATGATTCGAATTAATTATATTGATTCAAGATAAATATAATTTTTTTATGATAAGTTAACTATTATTTCTAGAAAAGTAATAATTTAATTAAAATATTAAAGTTAGACTAATTTTAATAGCATAAATTATATTAATATGGTTACAGTATTAAGTGAATTTAATATTGAAATAAATATACCTTATGTACAAAAATAATAATGATAGAAATAAATATAAAATTATTAGCCTTTTATGTATTTAAAATTAAGTTATAATTTTAAAAAAATTAGTTATCTAGGAATCCATGGGGCCCATCCCTTCAAACCTAACATGAGAAGAAAAGTCCACCCTCCTGGGAGGGCTAGCCCAAGCATCCAACTAGTGATATGTGTGAGGGTTTGGTCTTTTGACAACAACCGATACTTTCAAATAGGCACATAGTGTGATCCTCATGTGTGAAGGGTGCCTTATGTAGGCCATACCAGTGAGGTGTGGCCATTTAGGGGTGTTAGTGACTACTTCGGGTGCTGATCCCACAATTCCTTGGAACATACAACTTATGTGAGAATTCGATATTTAAGAAAGTTATCAACTGAGAGAATATTCAATTCATAATGGGATATATTGGTAATTGATAACATTACATTTAAAACTACAACTTATAACATATCAATTCATTCAAATTTTTCTCTATCATATGATATTCCCGTGATACCACCTTTAACCTCATAGCAAAAATTAATTTGTTGTTATCTTCAAATCCTTCCTCTTGATTCTATTGAATGGTGTATCATTCACGGTTAATGCATGGAAAATATCAATATATCCTTCCAAAACTATCATTTTTTTATATGATAATCCCAAGAGACCATTATTTATGAAGTAGTTTAGATGCATTTCATGCACACAGACATTTGAGCTTATACCTTCTAGGCCTTCTCATTTTACCTTTTCCAACACAAGAAATTATTGGTAGGTATGACCTAAACACAGTCGACCTAGAAACCCCTAACTCCTACCAATATTACCATCCCATATAGAATCAAAACTAATATCCCCTAGCTACTATATCAATGGATAGAACATCATAGTTTCCAACACATTAAAAAAATGAGCACCTTTGGAGATTATTTCCTTCTAGATGAAGTTAGGAAAGGATTGATTAACCATAAAAGTATATTTATCTAATTCAAAAAGCAATTGTTACACTATCAGTTTCATCACGGTTTACCAAATTGACAACAATATATGTAAATAAATAATATAATAAAAAGGAAACAATCGTTTGACCATGTATTATCATATGTTCACTTTAAATCACCCTGTTTAATCACATTCATTTATAATAGTATAAAACATAATACATAAATATATGTAAATAAAAATAATCTAATTTCCCTTATTATTATATATTTCTCTACATTATTAAAGCTCAAACTGTATTTTGAATTTTAGATAAAAATTGGATCACTATTATAGTGTCTACATTTATCACCTTAAAACCCTTCTTGAAAACATCTTCCTTAAACATTAGTCACACATATGAAACATGTGAAGATGTAGTTCCCAAAATTCTATAAAAATATATTTTGTTAAGTCAATAAGGGTTCCTTAAGACTTTTCCATTCCTCTATGTTTTGAAAATTAAAAACATTCTATCTTAAGGAAAATTATATTTCCCTAATAATAATCTTAATAAGGAAATTTTTCCTTCCCTAAGGAAATTTATCTTTACCTATGTTTTCATTGTTATTTTTATAGTTTTTATAAATCTAACTCATTTTATTCCTATCTATAAAATACTGTTTCACATCGGAAACCACAAAATCCAATAAATTCATTGCTATAGAGTATTCTATTTTCAGGTTCTAAATTCAGAATCTGAGTTCTCTAAAATTTAGAATCCAAATTCTAAGAAATTCAGACTCCAAATTCTCTGAAACTCATACTCTGAATTCTTTGAAATTCAGAATCCAAATTCTCTGAAATTCAGACTCTAAATTATCTAAAATTCAGACTCCAAATTCTCTGAAATTTAGATTCCAAATTCTTTGAAATTCAGGTTCATAATTCCTTATAATTATGATTATGAATTGTTTTGAATTCATACTCCCAATTACTCCGAATGCAGACTAAAAATTCATTAGAATTAAAACTCCGAATTCCTCAAAATTCAGACTTTCAATTCCTCAAAGTTCAGACTCCGAATTCCCCAGAATTCAGACACTTAATTCATTATAATTAAGACTCTAAAATCTATATAATTCAAGTTCCAAATTCTTTGGAAAGCAGAATCTGAATATCCATGAGATACAATCTCCAAATGATTATTTTCTTAGATTCCGAACATTATTTTTTTACTTAGACACTGAAAAATTAGATTTGTTTAAGAAACATTATTCTGATTATACATTTAATAGTTATGAAATGATATCGTACAATCTATATCTAACTAACCATTCTTTGAGTGACACGTGTACAGGTCCCTCTAAAATTCAAGGAAAAATATGACCATTGGAGGAGGGAGACGACCATTGGAGAAGCTCATATAAATTGGAGTACATTTGAACGAGCTACAAAACACTATGAATTATCTAGATATTCCATGCTGCTAAACTTATTTCTTGAGAGAGAGACTCTCATGCCTTGTTCATACTAAACATCTTGTTCATCTTGATTCACGCGACTCTAATTGTTGCGGTGTACTATAAAGGGATTTCAGGGATAGGAAGACAGAGGTACTGAATACCTTAAATATTAAGGAGTTCATTGGATAGGAAGGTAGAGGTTCTAACTACCTTAAAGTTCATGGTATTTTGAGGATAGCAAGACAAATTCTAATATTCTTATTGAGGGCTTACCTTGGTGTGAGTAAGACAAAATTTATTGAAAGTATAAATCAATGTAACTTTATCAAAGGTTGTTGGATACCCTTCTCTTTGGGTTAAATGATTTCATAATTGTTACTTGTTTTTCTTCATGTTTATTTCCTCTGCATTTTAATAAAGGAATACATTATAACCTTATTATAATTTATTATACTTTTATATACTCTGATAATTAGATTCTATATGCTTTAAGGTTAAATATTTTCATTTTAAAATTTCCTTTTGTTTCATTTCCAAAACAGCATTTTTGGAACCTAGAATGTTTGTAGAAATAAACAGGTCTTGTGAATTTATCTTGTTTAACATTGTTAAATATAGTTTCCCTTAAGGTTAAAAATGAATGTTTTTAAACATTCAATTCACCCCTCTTGAAATTGAGCATCTATATTCATATTTGTATCCTACAATTGATATCAATGGAGGTCTCTAAAATACTTATATGCACAAATAAGTTTTCCGTCTCATGTTTTCATTGTTCTAAATTTTTCCTTGATTAAGAATTTTTATCTTAGTTTACAAACATTTACTATTAACAAGTTTCTATGGAATGATATTTGCTTTTAGATGGTATGAATGAGTGTTGGTTCATTTAGAAATCTAAATCCTACCAGACCACCTATTATTTATGGGGATGATTATGAATATTAGAGAGATCATAGGAATAATTTTGTTATTATTGCTGGAGTGTACATTTTTTTTCTGCTTAATGGAGATTACAAGATTCTTGATAAGGAAGTCAATAACTTCACCAATCAAGAAATGTCAGAATATCAACTAATCAAAAAGGTACACAATACTTTTCTGTGTTCCATGACCGTAAATATATATAGTCATATTTCATCTTGTGAAGATGCTAGCTGTACCTGGAAGAAATTGGTGGTTACGCATTGTGGTACGTCCAAAGTTATAAAAACTAGAAGAGATATTCTTAGAACAAAATATCATGGATTACTATTTCCTTATAGAGAACCATTATGTAAAGTAAAAAAAAGTTTATCACAATTATTAACATTCTAAAATCTATACGTGAGAATGGTTTAGATGATGAGGCACTTGTAGAAAAGATTATAGATATCATTCCTAATGAATGGGAATCTAAGAAAATAGATATTGATGAGAATATGAAAGTATCTCAAATTAATCATGATGAGGTTTTTGGAACTCTTATTCAACATGATACAAGAATGAAAAGAGACGATGATATGAATAAGAAGAAAAATGGCAATGGAATTGTATCCTTTACAAATACTAAAGTCAATATTTCTAAAAGGGTTACAAGATCTAAGTTTAATAAAGTAACTATTTTATCTGAATCTATTGAATGTGAACATAGTGTGAATAAACTAGGTAATATTTCTTTAATGATAAACAAGATATTTATAAAGAAATGCATTTAGTATAGACATAAAAATAAAGAAAGAAAATACAAGAAAGACTCAGAAGTCACTTGCTATGAATGCCACAGAGAAGGGAATATAAGACTGGATTGTCCTATGACTAAGAAAGTGGATAGAAATGAAATGAATTTTGAGAGGAATATAAAGAAGTATTACAAGGATAAAGCTATGAAATTTTTAAAATCCAATGACACCTGGAGTACTAGTGGTGGTGGGTATTCTGACGAATCCTGAGAGTAAGAATATTCTGATCAGAAAAATATTTGCTTACTAGCTAGACTACCCATTGAAAATCATTTCCTAATGGCCAAGGTACACAATGAAGAATCTATCACTAATATATCCTTGAATGAAAATTATACTAATGATAAATACTATATGACTTTAGATGAAAAATCTTCTTCTAATGAAGAAAATATATTACCAACTTATAGGGAAGTATCCAGGTTTTCTCAACATCTTGAGAATGAAAATTCTAAACTCAAGAAAAATCATGATAAGGTAAATTATAGAATTTCTATTTTAACTAAATAAGTATCAGATATTTTTAATGATATTGATAAGAAATTTTTTTATTTTAAAAGTATTCAAAAAAACTTTATGGATGTTGATTATGAAAAGGATAAATTTTCTAAGGATCTTGAAAATGTAATTTCTATGGAAAATAATTAAGAGAAAAACTCTAGTTTTAACACTAATGTTTTAGAGGATAATAAATTGTTATTAAAAAAAAGGTAGAAATATTTTCATTCAATAATTCTTTGTCAAACATTAACTATGGTAATGAAATATTTTTCAAGATATATTCCTAAATTCAACCTCTAACGAATAGTTCTAGATTTTGTTATACTCATTATAAGATAGTTTTTTGTAATAACTATTTTGTTCTTCAAGGGATCCTTTCTACATTATATATTAGTGTGGTGGAAATTGGGAAAAAATATTACTTTAAATAAAACTCTATCTTAATGTTTTCATAAAGCTTATTTTTCTAAGAAAATTTTGATTCCTAAAATATTGCTTTCTGAAATTTCTGGATCCAAGAAAATTTGGATTTAAAATGTATAATGCTCTTATTTTTCGGAAAATAAAGATAGAACCAACAATAATATACAGTACATGGATAACGGATGTTCCCAGCATATGAGTGGTAAAAAAAATTTCTTTTAAAAGATTATCAAGATGAAAGTAAGAAAAGTAACTTTCAAAGATAATTCTCAAGGATAAATTATTGGTGTAGGTAACATTGTTCTTCATGGGAAAACAATGATTTCAAATGTTTTATTTGTTTAGGGACTTAAGCACAACCTCATTATCATAACTCAATTATGTGATGATGGTTACCTTGTGAATTTTAGGAATGATAAGTTCATAGTACACAATTCCAAGGAAAAGTTTATTCTTTATACTCACAGGGAAGAGAATGTATAGACAATAAATTTAGAAGACCTCAGGAGCCAATACCTACCTTGATGTAGTGCAATAAATGATCAATATTGGTTATGGAATAGAATTTTAGGACACTGTAACCTTAAGAACCTATGTATAGTCTCTAATAAAAGACTTGGTAAGGATCTACCAGAGAAAATATTTTATTCTTCAAAATTTTGTGATCTTTTTTAATATGGAAAGAAACATAAATCAAGTTTTAAATAAATTGGTGAATTATCAACTACTGATGCACTACAGTTGGTGCATATGGTTCTTTTCATTCCAACACAAACTGGAAGCATTGGATGCAAATATTATGTATTATTCTTAGTTTATGATTATAGTAGATTCATACGGGTCTATTTTCATGAAAAGAAATCTAAAGTTTTTTCTTATTTCAAAATTTTTAGATCCCAAGTTAAAAATGAAAAAAATTTCCATTGATAATTATACATAGTGATCATAGAGGATTATTTCAAAATTTTTATTTTGAAACCTTTGGTAGTAAAAAAGGCATTACTCATAACTTCTCATCACTAAGAAGTCCTCAACATAATTGTGTTATTGAAATAAGAAATTGAATTCTTCAAGAAATAACTAGAAACAAGTTGAGTGAATATTCTATACCGAAACATTTCTGGGCTGAATATGTAAGCACTTCTTGTTTTACTATAAATCGAGTTATAATTAGAATTTTTTTAACAAAACCCCTTATAGATTTTGGAATGGTAGAAAACCTAGAATTTCCTACTTCAAGATATTTGGTTGCAAAGTCTTCATTCTAAATAATAAATATAATTTACATAAATTCACACCAAAATCTGATGAAGTAATTTTCCTCAGTTACTCCAAAAATTATAAGTCTTATAGAGTTTTAAATAAAAATACTTGTACTATTTGAGAAAAAATACTTATTAAATTAGTTGAAACTGATCCTTTTGTATTTAAAGAACCACTACCTACATCCTCAAATGTGTTTTCAAAAACTTATTATTATCCTGTGATAGAATATCATTCTGATAATGAAGATTTTCAAGAAAATTTTATGAAACATTTAACCCAAAATATCTTCTACTATATGTTGATGAATATGTATTACAAAACCCAAATCAGTTGTTTCTTAAGAGTGATCTCCTTGATAGAATCATTAGAGATGTAAATCAACCTGTAAGGACTAGAAGTTCCTTAAGAAATGAAGTAGAACATCCATCATTCCTTTCCCAATTAGAACAAAACATCCCTAATGAAGCTTTAAGTGAAGGCGATTTGATAAAACCCATGCAGAATGAGATAAATTAATTTTAAAGGAATAAAGTCTGGACTATGGTTGAAAGACATAAGGAGAAATTTGTAATTGGAGTAAAATGATTCATAAGAAATAAGTGTAATGAAAATGGAATAATTGTAAGAAATAAAGCCAGATTACTTTCTAAAGGTTATAATCAACTAGAAGGAATAGAATATGAAGAAACCTTTTCTCAAGTATCTAGACTTGAATCTATTCGTATTTTACTTACCTTTGTATCATTATTCAACTATATACTTTTTCAAAGGGATGTTAAATATGCCTTCTTTAATGGATATGTTAAAGGGGAAGTTATTGTTTAATAACTTCCTAGTTTTTTAGACTCAAAACATCCTGAACATGTCTTCAAACATTCCAATGCTTTATATGAACTTAAATACGCCCCTAGTGCCTGTTATAATAGACTTATAAGATTTTTGTTACAAAACAATTATGGTAAGGGAAATGCTGATCCATCCTGTTTTATAAATAATGATAAGAATTTTTTTTATTGTTCAAATTTTTTTTGATGAACTTATATTTGGTTTAACTCATCAATCATTAACTAATTCGTTTATGAATTTAATGAAATATGATTTTTAAATGGGTATGATCGGTGAGTTAATATTTTTCTTAGGTTTTCAAATTTCTCAAAAACCAGAAGGAACTTCTATATCTCAACATAAGTATATTAAGTATATTCTTAAAAAGTATGGATATGTCAACACTAAGAGTATTGTACTGATATTGGTACCTCAATTTCACTTCATCTTAATGAAGCAGGGAATCCAATAGATCAAACATCATTTACAGGTATGATAAGAAGTTTACTATTCTTGAAAACTAGTTGTCTAGACAGAATGTTTTCAGTATGCTTATGTGCAAGATATCAATTCAATCTTATGGAATCCCATTTAAAGGTAGTGAAAACAATTTTTCTCTATTTAATGGGAACCATGGATTTAGGACTCTATTATTCTTCTAAAAATGATTTTGTTTTAAAAAGTTTTCTAGATGCAGATTTTGTTGGATGTTGAATGGATATGAAAAGTACATCCAGAAATTGTATTTTCGTAAGATATTTATTAGTTTGTTGGTCATGAGAAAAGAAACACTCAGTATCACTTTCCACTATTGAAGCTGAATATGTAGCAGCTGGAAGTTGTTCTGACCAAGTGTTGTGGATGTAGCACACACTCATAGACTATGGTATGAGTTTTACCAAAACACAAATATAGTGTGATAATAGCAGTTCCATTGCCTTAAGTAAAAACCCTCTACATCACTCTCGGAAAAAACACGTAGATTTTATGCATCATTTTCTTAGGTACCAAACACATTAAGTAGATATCATTCTTCAATTTATTAGAACACATGATAAAATTTATTATATTTTCACAAAATTCATACCCTCTAATAGATTTGAATACATTAACCAGAAGTTATAAATGATAACCATAATGTAATATTCCATACGAACTTCTTGTTGAAACATATCTCCTTATATTAAGAAACCCTTTTTCATAGGGGGTACATTTTTTTATCCAATTATTTTCCATCCTTTTCAAAATTATCCTCATAAAAATTTTTGTAACCAAATTTTAGTAATCAAAATTTTTGTAATAAAAAATTTTTAATCAAACTTTTCAGAATCAAAATTTTATTAATCAAATGTTTCTGGTATCTAAAGTTCATCAAGAAGAATTTTCCTCATTATGAATAATTTTTCATTGTAACCTAGAAGGTTTATTTCATTTTATAAATTTTCATAATCATATTTTTACACGTTGGTATTTTAATTTTATTGAAAATTTTTCGAATTCATTTTTTCTTAAATCCAAATTTTTATTTTCAAAACCTCAAAAGATCGGAACCTACCAAATTTATTCTTTAGCTATCACCTCATCCGTCAAATCTAATAAAGTTTATTTTAACCATTGGATCAATCAAGGAAGATGAAACATTGCCCAAAAAAACTACATACGGACCCCTGACGGTTTTCCCACATTGGTCTTCAAATTCATTGCATGTTAATGTTCTTCCCCTCTGCTTAAGATTGTTCTGAATATCCATGTTTTCTCCAATTCCGAATGTTTGTACAATATTCTCCTCAGAAATAAATGTAATTAGTAAAGGAAATATCTGAATAGAAGATATATAGAGAACAGTTAGTCGAAATAAAATTATTTTCTAAGTACGATTGCATTATTTCAAAAAATATCAAGCGGAATGGCTTGGAGAGCCTATGTATATCCAAACTGAGGGCACAAGATCTGGTTTATCCGGAGTTGTTGGTTGATATATATGAATCAATAAGTTTCTTCAATGGAGGAGGGAGAAAAAAGTATTCCTTCAATAGATATTGAAAGTCCTACTCCCTTTCATTCCGTTATGATGCCAATTTAGTTGTAATTACATATGAGGGTGAAACATAATTTTTCACCCACAGGTTACCAGATGTCTCAAGATCGTTTAATAAGGAAAAGTATTTATTGTGTCTAGGCTCTATAGAAGTGAAGACTCAAAAGCTTATCCATCTCTCTACAAATCTTTAGAGTCTTGATTTATGGGTTCATAGATTTATCATTCAGAGAAAAAGTGACAAGGGTACCATGACAAAGAGTGATATTTATGCTTTAGACTTTTTGGTGAATCTTAGAAATATAAATTTGGTGAAGTATGTTTTACTTTCAAATGAGAATATCATGAATGGAAATCTTAAATCTATAATCATCATGTATCTAGTTATTATCTATAAGATATAGTTCCTTGTATTGAGTCATTCAAAATCCCTTGTAGTTCTACGCTAAAGAATTTCAAAGTAATGTTGTTGAGTGATGATACTATAAGGATAATGAAGATTTATTTTTCTAGTGCATCATGAGATTTATATGATTTTTATAAATCAGAAATCGAAGCTCTATCAAAGAAACTAGAATTAGCTAAAACATCCAAGAAGGTTCGAAAGAAGAGGAAGGCCATGAATCTGGAAGAGAAAGAAAAAACTCTTGCGGCTAAGGAAACTCAATCCATAACTATAAAAACAACGAAGAAAAATACTTATCCTAATGAAGTGGTTTTCAAGTGGATAGAAGAAAAGAAGAATAGGATAGATGGGGATCGTATTTCTAGCTTGGACCCTACTGAGGCAAAAGATATAAAGATGAAGGCCGCTGAGGAACTTGAGAAGCAAGAGAACGAAAAGAAGTAGATGAAGAAGATTTCAGAGGCTGAAATCATTCAGTCCTTTCTCAAGGATATTGAGAAAGCATATGAACAACACTAGTTACCATAATCCTTTTTTCAAGAATTACTTCTTGTGACTCTGAGAAATAAAATGTTGATTCCAGAACCAGATCAAGAAGAAGAAATAGTTCAAGAATAAGAAGTGGAATAAGAATAAGAAGAAGGAAGTGGTGACACCAATGGTATGATAAGGAAAATTGAATAATATCATGAGAAGGAGAGTCCTTCTAAGAAACTATCAATCTGAACATCTGAAGCAGAATCATCAAAACATGATACCCGAGGAAAATAAGAAAAGTGTCATGAATAAGTGAATAAAAATTCTGAATAAGAGATTAGTAATAATGATTTTCTTTAACTAGATGATACTATGGAAGATACTGAGAAATAAAATATTAAGGAAGATAATATGGTTTAAATATCAGATAGTGAACATGAATCGACCAAAGAAGAAGAGATCATTCAGAGAGTTGAGAAGGGGAAACATGTGTTAGTTGATAAACCTAAGAAATATATAGTGAAATAAAAAGTTGTCTATGGTTTATCGAAAAGAAAATTTGAAGAGATAAAAAAATCATCACCAATGAATCATTATGATTCTGAATCATCCTATCTTGGAAATGATTTTTTAGTTTAATCTTCAAAAAATATGGTTCATATTATTCCCTTATAATCGAGTATAGACTTGAGGTGTCAGTTTCATCAGAATTCATTTAACCAGAAATCATATTCACTTTCCATGATTATTGATAAGTTTTTCAGGATTGATGCTGATTTCAAAACATTCTTCATTGGATATGAATCCCACAAAATATCATGCAAGGAAATCACAAAATGGTCAAGGAAAACAATAGAAGAGATGATAATACATGATTATTTCCATGAATGTGTGAAGTATGAATTTGAAAACGAATATTGTATGTTTAAATATCTTACTAAGAGTTTTGAGGATAAGCTATGTCTCAAACATACAACATAGAATAATGAATTCAAAGATCCGAATGGAAAGCTAAATTTAGTTGCTATGAATTGGAAGAGGTAAAGGGATATAAGAATAGAGTTTGAAGAAAATTTTGCAAAGCAAGAAGATATTTTGAAGGCTCAGTAAAATATTCTTAAGGATTAAGAAGAAAATATCAATGCCTTAGAGCAGAAAAATAATAACCAAGATCATCTGCTGAAGCCTATGGAAGAAGATCACAAGGATATAAAGAAGCTGAAAACCATCGTAAATAATTTAATTCTAAAGGAGAAAGAAGAATCAATTTTCCCCAATCTGATATTTTTTTCTTTTTTTATTTGTATAATTTTTCCCATCATAATAAAATTTTTATTGATGATCATGTGTTTTGTTATATATTATTAATTGTTCAGGTACCATATTTTTTCCATTCTCTATATTTCTTATTGAAAATCACAAAGGGGGATAAAGGAAGGATAAAAATATTACTAAGTAATTAATTTAATTCCCTATGTAAGGGGGAGTATATATAAGGGGGAGTTTTATTGTAGAATATTTCTTTATTCAGGAAATGGGAAAATAATTTTAAGAAAGTAATGAATACAATCCTTAGTGATTTCTAAAACTAAATGGGAGTTAGTCTTATTCACCATGATTCATAAGTAAAGGGAGATATGTTTATATTTTCAAGTCCATAAAGAAATGATCTAAGTCCTTATATTCTTTTTCTTAATGATGTTTGTGATTAAGAAAAGAGGGATATTTTTGAGTCAATAAGGTTTCCTTATAACTTTTCTATTCCTCTATGTTTTGAAAATCACAAACACTCTTTCTTAATGGAAATTATATTTTCCTTAAGAATTATCTTAATAAGGAAAATTTTCCTTCCCCATGGAAATTCATCTTTTCCTATGTTTTCATTGTAATTTTTATAGTTTCTCTATATATAATTCATTTTATTCATAAGTATAAAATTCAGTTTCAAATCCAAAACCTCAAAATCCTATAAATTCTTAGATATAGACTCTTCTGTTTTCGGGTTCTGAATTCAGACTCTGTTTTCTCTAAAATTTAGAATCTGAATTCTTTGAAATCCAGACTCCAAATTCATAGAAATTTAGACTCCAAATTCTATGGTATTCAGATTCTGAATTCTCTAAAATTCTAGTTTCGAATTCCTTATAATTCAGAATCTGAATTCCTCAGAATATGGACTTTGAATTCCTTAGAATTCTGACACTGGATTCCTTTGAATTCGGACTCTGAATCCCTTTGAATTTAGACTATGAATTACTCAAAGATTAGAATCAAACTTCCCCATAATTCAGACTCCAAAATCATTAGATTTCAGACTCTGAAATCTATAGAATTTAGGTTCTGAATGTTTTTGGAAACAGGATCCGAATATCCATGAGTTATAGTCTCCAAATGTTTATTTTCATAGATTTGGGACTTTATATTATTCCTTTGACTCTAAAAAGTAAAATTTGGTTATGAAACCTTATTTTTCTTATACTTTTTATAGTTATGAAATAATTTTGTACAATATTTTTCTAACTAATCATTGTTTGAGTGACACATGTACATGTCCCTCTGAAATTCAAGGAAAAATATGACCATAGCAGGAGGGAGCCGAACATTAGAGAAGTTCCTATACATAAGATCTCATTTGAATGAGATACAAAACACTGAGAATTATCTAGAGATTTCATGCTACTAAATTGATTTCCAGTGAGAGAGACTCTCATACCTTGTGCGTACTGAAGATCTTGTTTAGCTTCCTTTGTGCGACTTCAATTCTTGATGTGTACAATCGTGGGCTTCTAGGGATAGGATGACAGAGGTGACGACAACCTTACTGTTTGAGGACTTCTATGGATAAGAATATATTGGTTCATACTACCTTAATGGTTGGGGTCTTTCAGGGATAATAAGACATATTTTGATATTCCTATCAAGGGCTTACCCTAGTGTGGGTATGAAAGACATTATTGAAAGTATAAATCAAGGGACCTTTATCCAGGGTTATTGATACCCTTCTTTTTGAGTAAAAATATTTCATTCTTATTAATTGTATTATTTCAAGTTTATTTCTACTATATTTTAATAAAAGAAGAAAGTATAACCTTATTATACTTTCTTGTACTTTGGTATACTTTGATAAGATAGATTCAATATGCTTTAAGGTAGAATCTTTTCATTGTAAACTTATCTTAAGTTTCATTTCCGAAACCACATTTTCGGAACCTAGTAAGTTTATATAACTAAAAGAGGTATTATGAATTTAACTTTTTTAACATTGTTAAACATAGTTTTCCATAAATTTAAAAATAAATGTTTTAAAACTTACAATTCACTCTCTCTTGTAATTGTTAATCTACATTCATATTTTGATCCTATATATTCTTTATACACCCATTTAAGCATTCCATCTATAATGATTGTGTCCCAAGTCACCGAGATTTGGTATTTACATTATTAAATTTGCATAATATACATTGAATCTCATCTAGAATGACCATTTGGTTTATTAGTCATGGTAAAATATATACATACATTAATCTTACATTACAATTGAAAACATAAAATTCAACATAATATTTTCTTTGTGTGTATAATTATATAATCTAGAATAACCTTGCATATCAACCATAATACACATATTGGCCTGATGGAGAATGACAAATAAGAAAAGGGTGACCACAAATGCTTATTAAGGGTATGCATATAGTAGAAGATATCATGAATATATATAGATAATCAATATATAAAGGTAAATAATTAAAATACATGTCATTAACTAAATTTACGGATAATAATATGGGAGGAATAAATGATGATAAAATAAATCCATATAAATAATCACATGAGATTGAAACACATCCATGGATATTCTAACTAATCGAATAATAACATGTAACATTAATAACTAATCCCATAGTGAGGGAATCCTTTATACTAGACACAATAGATATTATTCCATGAAAATTCAAAGGATATTGGATTACTACTGGTAAAAACACATTTAATTGGACAATTCATTTTTCCTATGAGACATACTAATGCATCAAGGGGATATGTAATTCTGAGCCCCACCCAGCACTTAATATGTCCAATGAATTCCTTATATTGAAGAGGTGGAACATAATCAACATAATAATTCGTTTTGAAAAATCAATATATGAAATGTTAATACTCACCCAAATTAATAAATGTAATCATAAACCATCTAGTTTAATATGGTTAATGGTAATAAAATTGTATATATCCATTCAAAATTATCATTTATAATATGGGGAAATAATAATGATGGTATCAATACAATATATCCTTAGTGGATCATAATTACAATAATGTGTTGATATCATTGATTAATAGAAACATCATGAAAATTTCATGAATTTTGTTGAGGAACATATCCTTTTCATTTTGAAAATCCCATTTAAAACAAAAATATCACAATTTTTTTTGAAAATATTTTATATTTAAAAGAAAAATTATAAATCTGTAAAATAATCCATACAACATTAAGTGGAAATGAATGTGTAAAATTCCCTTCATATCAAACAAGTTAAAACAAATATTCCTTTCATATATTCTCTAAAATCCAAAGAGGCATTTTTTTGGGAAAGGACTTGAAGATTCCATTCATTTTGATTTGTAAAAATTAATATGTGGGTAAAAATTTATTTAATAAATAATTTATTATAATGTTAAAAATATTTTTAGAGAAATTGGTTTTGGAAGAAGTAGGATTTTCGACCAAAGAGAAAAATAGTCATAATTTCATAAAAACATTTTTATAATTATTTTAAGTAACAAAGAGTCAAAAGTATTAATATTGTATTAATATATCATAAATAACCATATGAGAATAAATTAAATTATTTTATTTATTGATATATCATAATATTTCATTATTATAAATTTATAATGAATAATTATTATAAATACCGAGATTGTAAAATAAACCATTACAAATTTGGTAATTTTTTAATCGTAAGCCCTAAGAAAGAAATAAAATAAAATTAAGCATTAAATACTATGAATATAAATGGATTAATTATATAACATATTAATGATTTATTATATACAATTCACAAAATAACTAAGTGGTGAATATGACATACGTCTCACGGAAGTAAAAGTGAGACGAGAGACCCTTACCTCTGGTTCAATTTCCTTCGTATGGGTCTGAACACCATATATTATAAAGATATGTTTATTATAAATATATTAGATAACAATAATAAAATATATCTCACCATATATGATTTAATTATTGTTTTTATCACCATTTTATTAACAATTCTTAGTTAAAATTACTCTTTTGGGTAATTGTTTCTTCCTTTTTCATGTATGATTTGATTTTTAATTTACTGTTTTTTACTTTTATGATACTTAAATAATATACATACTGTAATAAATTATATAAATATCATATATATTTATTATATATGTATTTAGGTCAATAAATATAATTTATATATATAAAATTAATGACATCATTCATAAAGACAGTAGGCAGTACATATGCTTGAACATTATTTCCATTTCCTCAAAGGATGGAATGAAAGGCAAATAAATGGAAATTAAATATTTAATAATCATTATTATGTTTTATATATAAGTTATATTAATAAATTATTATCATTCATGTAAAAATAAAATGAAAAAAATTTCACATTTCTATGGGGAGGTGGTAGTCCATAGGTATACATGAGCGATGTTATTATTTTCCAAATAATTTGAAGGTAAGAAGTTAGGATTGATATTATATTTCCAAAAGTATTTTTAGCTCATAAATATAACATATAATTATTATATCTATCCTTACTACATTTTATATAAATCATAAATGAAAAATTAGTCGCATCCCTTCACGAGGAGGTAGTCCACCGTACACATGTTCGACATTATCCTATCCCCCATAGAATGGCAAGTAAGAAGGTATATGTGATATAATAATTAAATAAGTATAATAATATCAAAAATATCATATAAATAAGTTCAATACATCATTATATTCAACGTTTAAAGTTTGTGATGGATAACTAATTACACCAGTTTGCGAGGCAGTAGTCTTCCATACACATGATCTAATTTTTCATTTGCCATTTGATAGAAGTGGACATGGATCATGGTTATAAAGTTTAAAAAACAATATCTCAGTATATATGGGATAATATGTTTATTATATTATTACATTTAAAGATGATTTTAATGACTTGAAGAAATAAATAAAACAAATATGCACATTTATGAATTTTACATCTTCTTTGGAGAGCCGCTTTTGGTTTACACATAAAGCCATCATTTGGGGTGATTCAAAATACAAATAATGCCTATAATATGTGGAGAAGGAATTAAGTAAAATATTTTCAAGGTTAATTGTTGAAATAAAGATATTTGAAAGTGTGAATAGAAGAGAATTAGGGGTGACCTTTTATTAGTGGGGGAGAGGACATACATGGAAATTTTAAAAAGATAATGTGACACCCATGTTTTATCATGAGAAATAAAAAAACATGGATAATTATAGATCTTTTGAGGTGATAAGCTCTAAATATAGATATAAAATTCGACCATTACATGTTTTATAACATATTTAGCACTTATATTCTTAGATTAATCCCCTAATAAACCCATTTTTACCTTAAACATGATAACTATTTTTTTATTATTTTCAGAATTGATTATGATAAAAAACAATTTTGACCTAGTTAGATAATATAAATTATGAGGATTTTAAATATTAAATCCATTTTCTTAATTTCAATTTACAAAACTGGTTGAATTCTATTTAAAATTAAACTCATAGACAAGTTAAAAAATATAGTCTTCCAGAAATGTATTTTTCAAGGACAAGATGATCTTATATTAACTATATGAATATAAATAATCATTTTATAAATTTAAAAATAAAAGGTTTATTTATAATCTGTAAAATTAATTTAAAATTTTCCTCATTTGGGATTAAATTTGTTAATTAAAATTTGGAAATATTATAAACCATAAAACAGTTTTTAAAAAAATGGTTTCTCAATCCCAAAAACTGACTTAAAAAAATAATATAAAATTGATTAAATTGTAATTAATTTGATTAAATATAACTAAATAATAATAATGTTACTTTAAATCAAATTAAAATAATAATTTCCTATGTAATTTACTTAATTTTATTAAAGAATTAAAAGGTTAATAAAATTGGTATATTCACTATTCACTAAAAAATCAATACTTTTTGAAAAATCAAAAAAAATTCAACTAAGTAAATTTTAATATTTTTATTTTAAAAAATTATTTCATTTTATAAATATATTTTATAATATTAAATAAAATTAATTTTAAATTATGTGTGAGAAATAAGACTAAAAAACCATTAAAAAATACATTTTTTTTAAAATACTTCTTTTTCTTTCCAAAAATTATTATATTATTTCTATTCAATAGATAACCATTGAATTTATTTTATAAATTTGTACAAAATAAAATTTTAATAATTTACTTATTTCAATTCATACCCATTAATTTAATGGATAGGTTGTGAAAATATTCTATATTATCATTCATTTAGACTTGGGGTTACATGTTCTGTAAGATATTTAAGAGATTGAATTTATTAGAAAGAAACATGTTTTAAAATATCTGGGTGTTACACTCTAACCCACACAAATAAATTTAATCCTTAAAATTTGTTCTTTATCTATGAAAATAATGGTTTGAAATTTGAAAATACCATTATTGATAAACTCTTATCATAAAAGAGTTAAAAAAATTTCCTCTTGATAAGAGAGAAAGGGAACTACAAAGGATACCTAGAATAATAAATAAATATGTTTTCATATATGACAAGTTTTTTTTGGAAGTGAAGATATTGACAAGGAATAAAATCATAAATAATCATGAAGAGTGATAGTTATCATTGATCCTATGAAAGTGGGAGATCTATATAATGTTAACAACCAAAACACCATAAATATTTAAAGGGTGAAATGATGACTCGTTCATCAAAAATGAATGTATATGGATAAAACATTTTTTTAAAGATCCTTTTCAGAGATATGAGGAATTCCATTATTGTATAAACTATGGACATAATTAAATATACTTACTTTAAAAGTATAATTTCATCCATTAATCAATTTCCACCATAATATCATTTTTCATCTAAATAAATATTAATAAAGAATAATTATTCATGCATGAAGCTCTGAAATTATCTTTTAACAGGTCATAATATCTGTAAAAGAATGAAAATTCCTTCCTTTGATATTTTAATAAAAAATTTGTTAGTACAACATATCCAACAAAACCCAAATTTAAACTTCATACATTATATAAATAGTTACCCTAAAGGCTCATCCAATATATGTGGACCAAATTCAATGTCCAAAAATTTAGAAGGAAGATCAATAAATCATGATTATATTCAAAAAAATATAAAGCATACCTTAATGTCACATTAAAAAAATGTGAATACCTATATCACTATAAAACCTTAATGATAATATATATTATTATAAAAATAAAATAAAATATTTTCAAATATATTACATAATTCTTAAAATGATGTAATCTCCAAAAAATATAACATTAACCATTAAATAAATCACTACTTTCATGGTCACCAATAATACCCCATAAAAATATCTTTGTCATTATTATCTCAACAATGAGTTCGTAATAAGGGCTATCTTTCTTCAATAATTTTTTTTTCAAAAAGTATAAAATTTCCATCGAATCATCTTTCATGGTTATTGGTACCATTTAAAATGTTCTTGAAATTCCTAAAATAAATACCACTAGATTATAATCCTTATACATTTTATGATTCTTAGAAATAGAATATAATTAATAAAATAATTCTATAACATAATTCTTATATCCAAACACAAACACTCTAAGAATTCCATCTCATCTTTATTAATAATAAACACCTGACCTTGATACCTTTGATTTTTCTGAGGTATATTCAGTTGAAACATGAGGAATTTGTTTGTGTAGTTCCCCATCTCTTTAATGTTTATTAATTCAACACAAAAAATTTCATTATTTCTCAAAAAATCACAGTCATAGTTTCCTTTTTATACACATATGTAAAAAACTTAAATTCCCTCCATAAAAGTGTTAGGGTGATTCCTCCCATAATTATCACATGTGGGAAAATACTTCATTCTCTTATCCCCTTATCTGTAATTTCACTAATTTCTTATTCATATCATACTTCTCTAATAATCTAGAAGAATTGGATAATTCTATTTATTTCTTGATACCTACTAAGACCCTCTATTTATAAACATTAAAATTTCATAACATTTGTGGAATAATTAAACCTTATACAAATAGATGCCCAAAGACCATAATTGGTATAGTTCCTTTGGACACATGGAAACATAAACACTGGTACATATGTGAGCTACATAATCTCCCACTAGGTTCTTCTTGACTATCACTATTTTTAGACTTATCAAACACTATAAATATTATCATAAACTAGGGGAAAGGAAACATAAAAGGAGTGAGATAAAATTATTTATAAGGGTAAACAAGGGAGTCATGTAAGCACAAACATGATCATAAGGGTATGAGAATATGATCATGAAAATAAAAGATCATAACCTGCATATAAAAGATCATAACAGAGATCATGAAATAAATATTTTCAGTTTATAAGACATGAATCATAATGAAATAGAAATAATAAGCCAAGAAATCATAACATATGAATAAAACATGGAATTATGGTAAACACATAAGCATATAATTATTTCCATAATAGATATGAAATCACTACAAAGACCATATTAGAGGAAAAAATCCTTTATAGAACCAGGTGACCCTCATTCCATCCCTATATTACTGACCTGAGTGACCCTCATTCCTGAACTATATTACTGAACTGAGTAACCCTCATTATAGTCTTGTATTACTAAATTGTGCAACCCTCATTACAATCTTTTATTATTTAACTAAGTAAACTCTCAGTCCAGCCCTGTCTTACTGAACCGAGTAAACACCCATCCCAACCTATATTACTGAACAATGTAAGCCTTTGTTCCCAACTTGTATTTACTGAAGAGATATAAATCCTTACCCATTTCATTAGAGGGAGATATATGTCCTACCCTTATCATAATGGAAACAAACAAACATGTTATAGAAAACATATCGTAACCCATGAAATTAAATGTGTATCACAAACATGTAAATATATAATAACTTTTCGAAAGAGTTACAAGTTTCAAAACCATTTCATCGAATGTATAACCTATAACTAAGAAATAGATTCCATAAGCATATAACCCACGAAGGATAAATGGGTTTGATAATAAACATGACATTAATCATTACTCATTCATAGAAAGTGTATTAATAGAACCTTTAGATAATTTACTAAAAGGAATGAGTAACATCAATAAATATCATCTTATATGTATAATAATTTTGGAATATCCTCTAAAAATGATTCTTGAGGAAAATATATTTTCTTGATTGAAAAAGGTTTTCAATACATAGAATCATTGGAAAACCATTTTATTAGAAAATAACATGAAAACTCATAACTAAGACATGAAATAATTTTGAAAACTTTTTTACTTGAAAGGATTTAAAATAAGATTCAAAACATTTTAAAAACCCTTTTATGTGAAAATAAATGAAAAAATTTAATGAAATATTGAAGTTTTTAAAAACAATTTCTTGGAAAATAATTTCAAAACATATAAAGAAATCTAAAAAATATTTGTAAATATCATTTTTTTGAAAACTTATAAAAAAATCATGAAAACATTTTGAAAACCATTTTCAAGAAAAATTATAAATAATATTGAAAACTTTTTGAAAACCATTTTTCTGGAAAATACATTCTAAAAACATTTTCTTAAATATTACCATTTTAAATAAGAAAAAGGAGCTTTGAAGAAATGATGTTGGGTAAGTCCATACATGTCGTAGGAGGTCAAAAGAACATTCCTTTTGCATAGTAAAAAGGATTAAAAAGTGAATTGTTCAGAAAGTGACCAGAATATTAAATTGAAGATATTTTTAAATGTAAAACTAGAAAACATTTAGTTAAGATATTATATGGGAGTGGTGTAATATTCTTGGAATTTCTTTTTAAAAACATAGATTTTTGATAGAAGAGTTGGTAAAGTCGGTCGTTCCTAAAAACAAATTCTTAACAAGATTTTGAACCAAAGAGTATAAAATTGGAAAAATAAATGTGTATATCAAGAAATAATATATGACATAGAAACTCATTAATATTATGGACATATGGATCATAATATTTCAATAAATTAATAAAAAATATAAAGAATCTCAAAAGGTAATGAGATTGTCTCAATAAACTCTTATAACTTAGTGCCTTTGGATCATGTAATCCATGTAATGAAAGGAAAATAAATGAATCATATAATATCATTAAAAGATTTATATTCATTATATTTCATTTAAAATGGAAGTATATGTACCTGGAAAAATAGTTTAGGTGTATAAAAAAACCTGAGTGTCAAAGAAGGAAAATTTAGATAAAACATTGTTACCGATTTGGTAACACTTGAAACATAAACCACATGAAAGAAGGTTAATCAAATGGGCATATGAATACCCATAAATTTATATAAAATATACATATAATATAATCACAATTACTACATACCCCACACAAATGGAAAGAGTGGTGAACATAGCTTGTATCACACAGAAATTAAAAGTGAGATGAAATCCTCAAACCTTGTGTCTTGACTCTCTATGTACTTGTACAAGATTCCTTTATAATGAATATAAGTTTATTATAAATATTTTATATAGGTATATTAGTATATATATTACTATATATTATTTTTTATGACCATATATTACCCACTTGTTAACAATCAAATGTTAAGGTTTCACTTCGGGTAATATTCACTTTATTCTTCGTATTTATCTTAATTTGTTATATCACAGGTACTTATAATTATATAATGGTTCTAGAATTTAATACATGATATAAATATAAGGTAAATAATATATGTTTTTATTATATTAATCTCTAGAATATAGGATTATGAAATGTAATACACCATTCAGGTTGACGGTAAACCGTATGTACGCGTGAACAATGTTTCCGTTTTTATTATCGTATTGTAAGAAAGTATATAAGTGGTATATATATATATCATTATTAAAGTATCATTAATATATTATATATATCATAAATATTTATAAAACCCATCCTCAATACAATATATGTGGTGTGTGAATGAATCACATCGCTTTGAGGATGGGTAGTCCACAATTCCTCAAACTAGATTATCGTATTTACACCAAATAGAAATAAAAGATACATGTGTTGTAAAATTAATAAAAAATATTAAAGAAATAGTAAATATAATATATTAAATATATAAATATATTTTTTAAAATAATGTATACCATGATTCTTGTTAAAGAAGAAATGAACAATCATCGTTCTGTGAGGCACTTGTTCACTGTACACAGAAACAATATGTTCAACGTACTTTAGATGGTCATGTATGTATGTTTTGATCAGAAAACTTTCATAATAACATAAAAGTAAATTCATAATACTATTTATATCACATAATAATTTAATAATGATATTTTAGGGGGTGGATAAGTAAAACAAAGGAAATGAGTTTGAGAGAAGGCGATACCTTTAAATCGGGTAACTCTTTTTTGTTTATGAAAAAAGGCTTCCATGAGAAGATTTACTCCCACATGGAGAATTAAATGTCTAAGGGATTATTTTCGGGAGGATACTTGGGAATATATTGGTATGATATAAAGGTTTGTGAGGATTTAGGAGTGGGTAGAGGTTGTGTCCTTTTACATGGAAGGAAAAGGACTCACACAGAATTTTTAGAAACAAGATAGGTATGTACATGTTATTAAACAAAAAGTCATAAAAAACAAAAAACAACAAAATAATGGAAGTTTTATGGAAGAATTATGGAATTAAATGTGGTTTTGGAAGAGTTTATATGTCCTTTGGGCGCTTAATTTTAAGGTTAGTCAATAATTAAGCTTAATTTGGCCTTAACTACTGCGATTAATTTTAATTTGTTTTACTAATAATTTTGGTCAAAAATTAACATGTTATTCATATAATATAAATATTATACTTAATAAAATGGTGTATGTTAGAATTTTACATTAAAATCATAAAATATGAAAAATTAATATTAGTTCTAATCTCACAAATGGGACAGAATAAGAGGGTTTTAATGGCGGAAAAAGATTAAATGTTTGTTAACATTTTATATTCAGTTTGAAAGTGAAATTGATTATAATTAATTAAATTGTATTAATATATGAAAAAATTATCTAATGTTACCTTTAAACAAATACATAATATCATTTATCATTAATTATTAATAAGAAAAAAATGTCATTTCTATCTAAAAACCACTATTTTTTACTACTTATCAAAACATGAAGCTACTCAGAAAAAAATAACCCTAGGATAATTTATATATTAAGAATTTAAAAATTTAATTTAATTTTATAAAATTAATTTAATAGTTGTATCTATAATTAAATTCATCATTATAATCGGCGTATTCAAGAAAACAATGTTTTTAAACATAGAAGGACTTTACAAAAAATCATATCTTTCATTATCAATATGTTTTATTTATATAAACAAATTATAAAAAATACTTAGAAAGTAGTTATTACTATTCATATAACTATTTTTAAAAATTAGATTATAATTATCTCATTTAATCATATATATATATATATATATATATATGTTTCATAGAAACTTAGTGTTGCGTGCATCATACACTAAGTTAGTGTTGCATTTAGTGTAAGCCAAGTTCGTATTGGGTGTAGCGTAAGCCAATTTGGTATTGTGTGTGATAGAAATGTTTGGTTTATTATTTTAATATATATATATATGTAACTATTTCAGGTGTCATATGAAATGAAAAATATTGAAATGACAAATTAATTCAAAAAAATAAAAAAATAAAAAATTCTCGGGGTGTTACATTCTACCACCCTTAAAATGAATTTTTCCTTGGAAATTCATATAAGTTATCCTTGTTTTAATACATGAAAGATTAATTTATATAAATACACATCATAAAAATGGTTACTAAAACTTCCCTTAAAAATGGAAATATGGAACCATAATGGTTTCCCAAAGTAACATATAGTTGGGTTTCCACACAGGAGAACTTAAGAAGGGAGTGAATATTTGACATGGAGGAAAATCGTAAATATTCATAGAGGGTGATTGAGGTCATCAATAAAAAAAATTAATGATCAAAGGAATGATGAGGGCCTCAATTTCATAAATTTGTGATGATTTAAAAGGTAGATGAAAAAACTAAAATTAAGATTGTAAGACAACAATTATTTTTGATCAAATTCATATCATTGAGTAATTAATGATAAATTTATATAAAAAATTTCATTATTAGGTTGTTAGTTGAAATGTTTTTAATACATCCATTATCTCATGGAATGAATGTGTATAAATTAAATTGTATGAATAAAGCACTAAAATATTCTTTTATTAGATCTTAAGGCCCATAAAGTATAAAAATTATACCTATTTGTCTCTTAAAAAAACATACATTAATATATAAAAATAATAAATAAATAATAGTTCATCATTAATATTTATTATTAAAAATTAATATACATTAACTATGACATTGTGTAGGCCAGTGGTAGGCATAAACCCTTATCAACCTTCAATCATGGGTTCAAGACCTACAACCTTGTCGGACTTGATTTGTTGTAACCCGACATACATGTTTTTTTAAAACCACACAATTATAATATATAATATGGAAATACTTGAAATAAGGTTAATAACTAATTATCCTTTTAACCAAGGTTTTGTATACAAACTCGGTGCACAAATACTTCCTCCAAATCTTAAAATAATATTTTCTTGAAGGGTTAACCATATAACCCTTCTCAAAGGTGAAAATACAAAACATTAGAAATAGAATCAATAAATTATATTAAAAATTATTCATTTATATAATAGAAATTATATATTAGTTTTCACATTATAAACATGTGAATAACCTCATTATATATTCTATTGAAACATGGTAACAACTTGAATTAACATAAATTCTTTTAGAAAACATGCATGATTCTACATTACAAGGTGTATTGGATCTATTTTTTAAATCCAAAAATGTTGTAAACATCATTAGTGGTAGCATAAACCAACTATAAACAAGTACTTACTTAGTTTAATGGTAATCAATACTATCCAATTTACTTATTCATATCCCATGTATATTTATCCAAAAAATATTATCTTATCAAAAAGAACATATTAAGGGTTACCTTACCTTAGAAAAAATATCACCTTGTCATTAAATAACATCACTAGTTCATATGGAACATTCAACATAAAGTTGTAAATAATGATTGAGAATGTAAGTAGAAAAAACCTTTTATAATTAATCATTCATAATTTTTGAATCTGAATACATAAATTGTTCATTTATTTCATCCTTAATCCATTAACAATAATACGTATTTCTATTCACATTTCATCCATAATATCATAATCATCTATAATGTAACCATTAATCACAAAACCTTGTTAATTATATTTAAGAAATTTAATCTTGGAACATTGGGTTGCATAATGACCATATTCTCCACACTTAAAACACTTAACCTTCAATGCCGAATTAGGCAGGAAAAAATTACGATCCATTTAATTAACCTTGCTCTTCATTTTTCCCTTACAATCACATGCTTTGTGTCCTTTTCCACAATAAAAACACCTTCTTGTTATGGTAAGACATTCATGTAGGTGATTCTTTCCACATTCTTGACATAAATGTAACCAGATCTTTTTTCCTTCATGGTTTCCATTACCCAACCTCTCAGATAATTGCTTCTTTCTATTCCTTGGTGAGTCCAAGAGTTGGTTAGGGAAAACATTGTTAATAAATCCTTGAAAGTAGATTAGGCATTATCATGTCATATTTCACACCAGTGATCATCCAACATGACTGCTCATCAGAAAATATTCCATCATATTCAACATTAAACTAGTTTTTTGGTTCCCGCCATTGAATTTAACCAAAATAATAGTTTGATATTTGATAAATATAAAATAAAACCACAATGTTATAAAAAAATTACTTATTTAATATATAAATCCTAATTTTTTATTAATATATAAAAACCTAGGTTTATCCTAGGTCATTCGTAGACAATTTTCAGGTACTAGATTACCCTGAGTTAATCCGAGAACATCCTGTAGGAGATATTACCCCTAGATACATCTATTCCAGATCCACATCCACTTGTAGTATCTAGATAGAGAGGTATTTCTTGGAATCTACTCACTCAATCCTTTTCCAAGTTTCCAGGAAATTTTTCTAAACATTAACTCATCTTTATACAAATCCTTAGAGACCACCCTAGAAAAATACTTAGAATAATACCTAGGGATACTAATAAGGTATTGTCATCCTAGTTTCCAAAGGCTAACTATACCTTTTCTCTGATACCAACTATAACAGTCCTTACTTTATAAACATTGACATTACATAAGTTATAAAGGATACTTAAACATTAAACTAAAAAACACCCAAAGACCATAGTTTGTATAGTTCCTTTGGAAACATGGAAATATAAACACTACTATACATGTGAGATACATCATCTCTCAATAGGTTATTATTTAATAGAACCCTCTATAAACATATCAATAACACCACATATCATCATAACCTGGGGGAAATGAAATATAAAATGGATGAGCTCAAATTCTTAGTTATGGTAAAAAAGCGAGACATATAAGAATAAAAAAGATCATAAAGGTATGATAATATGATCATCGAAATAGAATATCATACCCTTCATATCAATGATCATAACCAAGATCATGGTGTAATGATTTTCTATTCATAATACATGAATCATAATAATATAGAAAGAATGAGATATGAAAACATAATGTTGGAATAGAACATTGAATTTCAAAATCACATAAGTATAAAATAATTTATATAGTAGGCAAAGAATCAATACCAAGACCATATTAGAGTAAAGAGTCATTTACTAAACCAGGTAACCCCCATTCCAGCCTAGTATTACTGAACCGAGTGACCCTCATTCTAGCCTTATATTACAAAAATGAGTAAACCTAATTCCAAAAATGTATTACTGAACTGAGTAACCCTCATTCAAACCTTGTATTATTAAATTAATTAACCCTCATTCTAGACATGTATTATTAAATTGATTAGACCCTCATTCCACCCCTATTTTTATGAACTGATTAAATCCTCATTCTATTCCTTTATTATCTTGTGAGATATAAATATTTACCCAATTCATTGGAGGGAGATAAAGGTCCCACTCACCTCATAATGAAATCATACATACATTTGCCAATAAACATATCATAATCAATGAAATGTAATGGGTACCATAAACATGTAAACATATCATGACCTATGGAAAGAGTTATAGGTTTTGTAATAATTTCATCAAATGCATAACCCAGAAAAGAGAAAAATCTTCCATATAAGTATAACCTATAAAAGATAAATTGGTTTCATAAATACCATAACATTAAGCATAAATCATTCATAGAAATTATATGAATGTAAACATTATATCATTTAATAGTAGGTTTGAGTAACATCAATAGATATTATATTATAAGGAAAATAGTTTTGAAATATCCTTTAAATATTTTTCTTGAGGAAAATATCATTACTTGTTTTAAAAATCCTTTTTAATACATAAAAACATTTTAAAATAATTTTCCTAGAAAATACCTTGAAAACTAATAAAGAAGACATGAAATCATTTTGAAATAATTTTTTATTAAAAAAACTTAAAATAAGCTTCAAAATATTTTAAAATAGTTTTCTTTGAAAACATTCGAAAATAATTAAATAATTCTGTAAAATGTTTTGAAAACCATTTCCCTGAAAATAATTTTAAAACTTATAAATAAAACATGAAAACATTTTAAAAAATATTTATTTTTGAAAACATATAAAGTAAGATTGAAATCATTTTGAAAACTATTTTTTTATAAAACATTATAAAAGAATACTGAAATCATTATTAAAATTTTTTTTCTTGAAAATATGTTTTAAAAAAAATTTCTTAAAGATTACCCTTGGAAATATGCAAGGGGAGTTTTGAATAATTGACAGTGGGCACATGTCTTACGAGGTCAAAAGGAAATTCATTTGGAATGATAAAAAGTATAGAAAAGTTCCTTATTCATATAGAAAACATAATATTACAATAAAGATAGTGTTAAAAGGAAAAAGGGTAAAACTTTATTTTATATATTATAGGGGAATGGTATAATATTCAGTGAAACATGTTTTAGAAAACATAGATTTCTAACAGAAGAGAGGGTAATGTGTGGCTTTTCTAAAAACACTTTCTTAACTATAATTAGTATAAAAGAGTAGATAATTATACTAATACATAAGTATAACATAAAATAACATATTATTAGGAGAATCATTAATATTGTTGAAGGATTGATCATAATATTTAATCAAAGGAATCATAAATATAAAAAATATCGCAAGGCAATGAGATTGTCTTAATAAACTCTTACAACTTGGTATATTGGGATCATGCTCGACATGTAAAGAAATGAAATTAAATTATGAATAGAATATATTGAAAATATTAAGACTTTTTATAATTAATTTAAGATTTAAGTATATGCATCTCCAAAAATATCTTAGTCTTATAATAAAACATGAGTTTTAATGCAGGAAAAATGATACAGACATTTTTTACCGATTTCGTTACTTTTGAAACATAAACCACACGAAAAAAGTATCCACAAATAAGCTGGTGAATAACCCGAAATTTAATTATATAAAACATATAATAAATTAATGGTCAGTAAATACACCACAAAAATGTAAAGAGTGATGAACATAGCTTTTATCTCAAAGAAATTAAAAGTGAGATGAAATCCCTTTACCGTGTGTATTGACTATCTCTTTACTCCTAAAAGATTTGAATATAATAAATATACGTTTATTATAAATATTCTATATAAAAATAATATTATATATATTACCATATATTCTTTTATTATTACCTAGTATTAAATTCTTGTTATTGATCCTATGTTAAGGATTCACTTCAGGTACTCTTCACATTGTTCTTCACATGCATCTTAATTTGTTATATCTTTGGTCCTTATACTTATATCATGATTCTAGAATTCGAAATATGATATAAATATCGGTAATATCTATTATATGTGTATCATAATAATCTATATAATATAAGAGTATGAAATTTAATACACCATTCATTGAGATGGTATCCCTACATACGCTTAAACACTGTTTCTGTTTTTATTTTCATATTGAAAGAAAGTATGTAAAATATATATATATATATAATTATTAAAGTAGAATTAATGTATTATATATATCATATAATATCAATAACCTCATCTTTAAAACATTCCATGTGGTGTGTGAACGAATCATATCACTTTGAGGGGCGGTAGTCCAGGTTTCCTCAAACGAGATTATCATATTATCACCAAATTGAAAGTAAAGATATGTGTATTTTAATAGGAATAATGAATATTAAATACATATTAAATATAGTATATAAAATATATAATCAAATTTTACATCATAATGGAAACCATGATTGGTGGTAAATGAGTAATGAATAATCATCTCTTCTTAAGGCAGTAGTTTTCCGCACACAAAAACAGTTTGTTCAACATCCATTAGATAGAGTTGTGTGTAAGTGTAGGTCAGTAACTTTTCCTAAAAATCCTATTATATTAATGATAATGGTTCATTAACACAAGAATTTAACAATTATAGTGGAGGGTAAGAGAAAGAAAATAAAGGAATGGATCTTGAGAGAAGACATTATCTAAAAATCGGGTAACTCCTTTTGGTTTGTACCAAAAGAAATCCATGAGAAGAACTCTGCCTAAAGGGATGATTAAAGGTATAAAGGAGAATTTTTTGGAGGATACCTGGTTAGATCATGGATTAACTTAAAATTATTGATAGGAGTGATTATTGGGTATAGGTGGAAGACTTTTATAGGGAAGGAAAATGAGTCACTTGTAATTTTTGGAAACAAGTTAAGTTTCCACATGTTCTTACCTAAAAAAGTAATACCAAACCAAAGAAACTAAATAATGGATGGTTTATAGAATAAATATGGATGGTAATCTTTTTTCGGACATTTTTATAGGTTATTGGGGCCTTAAAGTTTAAGTTTTAGTCTCCAATTAAGCTTAATTTGGTCTTAACTACTGTGATTAATTTTAATTAGTTTTACTAGTCATTTTGGTAAAAAATTAACATGGTCTTAATAGAATAATAATATTAGATTGAATAAAATGGTATATATCAGATTTTATAAAGTCAAATCACACAATATTAAAAATTAAAATTGGTTTCAATCTTATAGACGAGACGAAATAACAGGGTTTTAAATAAGGAAAATGTTAACAAGATTGTTAAAATTTTATCTTCAGTTTCAAAGTGAAATTGAATATAATTAATTTCATTGTATTAATATATGTAATATTTATCAAATTTTACCATAAAAAATATTTGTTATATGATTTATAATTAATAATTAATTATAAGAAGGTAGTTTTTAATTAAAAGGCAGTATTTTTCACTATTCATCAAAAAATAATGTTTCTTAAAAAAATCTCAGAAATTTAACCAAGGATAATTTTGAAATTATGAATTAAAAAATTAAATTTTATTTTATAATATTAAACTTCTAAATGTTTTTAAAATTACATTAATTATTAAAATAGGTTCTTTTGACAAAAAATGCTTTTAAACATAGAAAGATTAGTAAAAATCAAATCTTTAATTATCAATATGTTTCTTATATAATAAAATTAAAGAAAATATTTGGAAATTAGTTATTAATATTACTATAAATATTTTTAATAGTTAGGTTATAATTACCTAATTTAATTATATATATAAATCTATATGTTACATAGAAACTTAGTGTTGCGTGCGTCGTATGCCAAGTCTGTGTTGCTTGTAGTGCAAGTGAAGTTAGAATTGTGTGAAGCACATGACATGTTGGTATTGAATATGAAAGGAATGTTTAAATTAGTGTTTTAATATATATATATATATATAATGAAATATTTCATGTGTCATGTGGAATGAAAATTATTTAAAAAATAATTATTTTCAAAAAAAATAATTCTCAAAATCTCAGGGTTTTACAATACCACATGAGACTATATCCTTGTATAATGATAATGTTTAGGAAAATAGTTTTATTTAAATAATTTTATTAATACCATCAAATAAATGATAAATATTTCTCTTTGTATTACGTATGTAGTCTATATCATTTTTTCTAATATTATAATTTTTTCTTCATACATAAAAAATTTTCATCTTCTTTTAGTCTTTGATTAAATAATTATCTCTCCTTATCCACTCATTTCTTAGAAGGAACATAAATTTAAAATAAATGATCATTAAAATCTATCAATTCCATGTTTTATATTTCTTTTTAATTCTTAGTTTTCTAAATCAATAACAACCATTGATCCACATCTCATGGAAGATAATAAATTTCAATGAAAATGTTCTCCCTTTTAGTGGTTCCCAAATAAAGAAAAATATTCTCTTTGAGAATTATTCATTGATCACATATAAATGGATATCTATTCCCATTAAATTATAGAGGGTTATGAGGCATAAATACATAGAAAATTGATACAATATATTTTGGATATGTAGGATTCCCATACAAAAAATGTTTTTTCCAGTTACCTGAGTTAGTATCCCAAATATGGCTTCTATTTGATTATTTATAGTTGTATCTACTACTTCATTTTCATTCTTAGGCAGGAAATCCATATAAAAGGTATGTGAATTGATACAGATTCCACTCCTTCCACTAGGTTCCATTTATAAAAACATGAATTCACTATACTTGATCATAACATTATGAAACATAATGTATCATCCTAAATATAGCGAAATAATTAACATAAATTTGAATCTTTATGCATGGAAAATATCATAACGATAAAAAAAGTTTCTTTGGTAATGTTTTCAAATAAAAAAAATTGTTTTTAAATAAATCATGACAATATTAATTATCCAAAGAACACCCTTCCAGAGTGTAAAACCATGGGCACATTAATTCCCATTGTCACATACTAGGTAATGTTTGAGTGAAGTCCGACATATGGTTTTTACTTAGTACCCCTTTATAAACCTATTATAGAACCACATATACTTATTTTTTCCATATAGGGATGTATTTCTAGTTATGTCAAAAAATATCTATATGACCAAAAACATTAGGATATTATCTTATATTGAGACTTATCCAAAAATTAATTAATATGGTTGTGTTCTATAATTAATTTTATCCTAGATATATCTGATAACGTTTCTACAAAACTCCTGATAATACCAACTCTATATACCCTAACACTAGTATCCCAAATACAATGATTATCTTTTTAAATTGGCATAATATACACACAATCACCTCCCAAAGTACTATTTCATTTAGTAATCTTGGTAAACTAAATACATACTGGAATATCATATTACAATTGAAAACATAAAATACAAATTATATTTTTTAGTTCCTCTTTTTTTAATATAGAATAACCCAATATATGAATCATAATACATATATTAGAATCCTGGGGAAAGAAACATAAGAAATGGTTGAGCTCAAATGCTCAGTAAGAGTTTATGTACAAAGAGAGCTATCATGAATGGTTAATAATGATCAATATGTAATGGTAAATAAATAAAACACAATACATTCATTATATTACTTGATCATAATATGGTCAGAATAAATAATGATCAAATAATTCCATATAAATAACAACATGAACGTGAAACATTACTATATAAATTCTAAAAAAATTAAATAATAATATAGAAAATCAATAATTAATATAATTATGAGGGAATAAATAACACCAAATATCATAAATATATATTCAATACCTTACAAAATATATTTTATAACTACAGGTAAAAAATAAAGTAATTTAACCAAGCAATTTTTCACATGGGACCTACCAATGAATTAAAGGGATATGTAAATCGAGGTCCCCCCCATTACATAATAATTCCAATGAATTCCTAATATTAATGGGGTGAAACATAATAAATATAAATATTCATTCTGAAAAACTAACATATGAAATTTTAATAGTTACCACAATCAATAAATGTAATCATAAACCATCCCAAGTAATATCATGAATGGTAATAAAATTTTACATTCCTAGTAAAAATGATCATAAAACATTCATACAAAAAATATGTATTGTAATAATACCAAATATATTCAGTATATCATATGAAAAATAAATGTTTTATGACATTGAAGAATATAAATACCATGTAAATTCATTTAAATATTCTTGATAAAAACATCAATTCATCGTCAGAATCACCTTTTAAAATAAAAAATGAACATAAAATTTGAAATTTTATTTTATTTGAATAAAAATGTGTAATATTTTAAAAAAATATATAAAAAATTTATTGGTCAAAAAATTTCATTCATGATGTACATGTTAAAACAAATTTTTTTTTATTTTTAGTATAATTAAAACAAACATTGTTTGGAAAATGAAATAAAGATTACATTAAAAATAATTAAAAACTAAAACATTGGACAATGAATCATTAAAAAATCCATTGGATAATGTTATATATATTTTTAAAACATTGTTATAAAACATGGTTTTGAATGAAAAAAGGATTTTCAACTGAAGAGAGAAATAATGTTAGATTTTATTAAAAATATTTTCCCAATAATTTTAAGTACCAAAGAGAGAAAAATGATAATATTTCGTGAAATGTTTATGAATCAATATATGAGAATAAATTTCACGATTTTCTTGAGTGATATATCATAATATATCATCATTATAATTTTAATCGTAAATAATCCTTATAAACAATGATATTGTAAAATAAACCACTCTCACCTTGGTAAGGTTTGAATTATCATACCCATGAATTAAATAACATTAAGTGAAAAATTAAATACCATAAATATAAAAGAATTAATGATAAAACATATAACATAATAATTACATACACCATTGAAAATAATAAAGTGGTTTATATGACATAAGTCTCACAGAAGTAAAAGTGAGATTAAAAACCCTTACCTTAGGTTCAAATTCCATCATTTGTGTCCAAAACTAATATATAATTTACATATGTTTAATATATGACTATAAAATAAAAATTAAATTATATATAAAACGACATATAATTTAACTATAATATTTATGACCAATTTGTTAATAATTATTTATTAAAATAACTATTTTAGTAGAATATTTCTTATTTTTCATGTATGTTTTGGTTTAGAATTTTTGTTACTTATAATTTTATCATTGTTCAATAATATTCATAATTTAAAACATTATATAAATATAATATATAATCATTATATAACTATTTATATTAATCCCAAAAATTTTATGATAGAAAATTCATTACACCAATCATAGAGATGGTATGCCCTATATATGCATAAATGTTTTTTCCATTTTGTCGATGGATGAAATTAAAAGAAAATAAATTTTAATTCAATATTAAAGAAAAATTATGAAGTTATATATCAAATTTATATTAATAAAATCCATTCTTATTACCATTCATTGGAAAATTAAATAAAAAACATTTCACATCATTACGCAGAAGAGGTAGTCCTCATGTGAACATGAGTGACAATATTATTTTCCAATGAATTGGAATGTAAGATGCTATATGTGATATTATATTTATATGAGTATTATTAGTTCATTTATATCATATATATATTCATTAAATATATCTTTACTACTTTCTATGTAAAGCGTAAGTAAAAATTAAATCACATCGCTTCACGAGGAGGTAATCTACCATGCACACAAATTACATTATTGTATCTCCCCAAGAAATGGTAAGTAAGAAGGTATATGGGATATATAAATTAAATAATTATAATATTTTCACAAATATCATATAAATAAGTTAAATCCATTTTTACATATATCCTTGAATATTGAGGATGGGAAAATAATTTAATTGGTTCACGAGGTGGTAATTTGTCGGACCCACAATTAACAGTTTTGTATCCCATTTGTTGGAAGTGGATATGGATCTTGATTATTATTTTAAAATAATAATATATAAGGATATAGGTTTGAAATTTTTTATTTTATTATCATAATTTGATATTATTTAAAGGATGTGGAATAATAAATTAAAGAAATACTCATGTTTATGAATTTATCTCTTTTTTGGATAACCTCTTTTGGTTTATACCTATGACCATATTATAAGGGATTAATAATAAAAATAAGCACTATAGGATGTAGGTATTTAATTAATAAATATATTTTGGAAGGTATGGGCTGAACCAAAATGTTCTGATAGTGTGAATATGGGAGGTGAGGGGTGGCCTTTTATAAGTGGGAGATGACACACAAATTTTTTTTAAAATGTTAATGTGAAACCCATGTTTTTATCATCTAAAAATCCTAAAAAATGTGTCACTTTAGAATAATATATGTTATAGGGTCTAAATATGGATATTGTTCCATGGTAATATATATCTTCTTAGTTTAACCACCGATAAACCTGTTTTCACATAAACTGTTATAATTATGTTTTATAATTTTCAATGTTATTTATGATTAAAAATTAAGTTGAAAATATTTTATAATATAAATTATTATTTATACAAATATGGAATCAATTTTATATATTCAGTTCATAAAAGTGGTAGAATTCAATTTAAAATTAAACCCGCTGACGCATTGAAAAAATAGTTTTCAAGAAATGTATTTTTCTGGGAAAATATACAATTATATTAACTGTATGAATATAAATAATAATAATATTAATTTAATATATAACATTAAAATATATAATATATATATTTAATTTAAATTATTTACCATTATGGTTATTTTTATTAATTAAAATGTTGAATCATTATTCAATTTAAAATAGTTAACAGAAAATTGTGTTTTAAACCCATCAATTGACTTATAAGAAAATATAATACAGTGTTCATTAATAGGTATTTTATTAAATAAAATATAAATGTTTAAAAATTGTTTTACTTTAAAGAAATTTAAATCCATAGTGGGCCTTTAAAATTACTTAAAGTGTTTTAAATAAATGAATGTTTTTAAAAAAATTTTATTTTTCACTATTTAAAATAAAATCAAAATTTCATAAATTTTTTTAAAAGAATGAACCTAAGTAATCTTTGATATGGTGATTTTAAAAAATTATTTTAAATTTTAGAATATATTTTCTAAAATTGGTTAAAATTAATTTTAAATTCTGTGCGAAAAGAGCAAGTAAACAACCTTTCAGAAAAATAAAATTTTTCATGAAACGCTTCTATTTCTTTAACATGGATCTTATTTAATCTCTATTTAGTAAATAAAAATTTAATTAATTTTATAAATGTGTAGAACGTATATGTTTTATAATTTTGTTTTTCCTACTCATTCTTGTTAATTTAATAGCTTTGTTATTATGATATTCTATATTATAGTTCATTTAGATATAGAGTTACATGTTTTATAAGATATCGAGGAGATTGAATATATTTAAAAATAAATATATTTTAAAATCTACGGTTCTGCACCAAATTATATCCAATAACCTTATATCTCTCTTATTACTTATTTTCCAATCTCAGGTAGTGTAGAATACTTGTGTATTAACAAGATTTGGTTTAGATTTAAATTAAGGGAGGATTTTCCAACGAGCCAGTACCCAAGTGATATAGGCTCCTACTTGGCATCCAGAAGACCCATGATCAAATTTGAGCATGGAAGAATTTCTAGGGGTACTGTAGAAATATTATAGTAGCAGCGACACTGTAGTGATAGAGGTACTGCTGCAGTATTGTTCATCGATGGGTCCATTGGGCCAAAAATAGGATTTCAAGCCTTGTATTCAGGACACTTTTCCTTGGGAATTCGGGATATGTAATTGGTCTCCCTCTACCCAGTCTTAAAGAGGTATTTTCTTTAAATAATAAATTTAGGCTTCGACCCCATCCTTTTAAAAAAATATACGGGAGGATTTATTTTTTTTAAAAATATTCTATATTTATTTTAAAAACCATCTTCATGTAAGGGGATATGTTATCATCAAATATTTTATATGGTTTAAAAAAACCCCATTTTTAATGTAATTTAAATTTAAATTTTAATATTTTATGTAAATTTATTTTTTATTTATAAATAAGTAATTTTATTATGATTTTATGAAAGGGAAAATCAAATTCTATAAATCTTATAATCCATGTTTATTTTCAAAACCCTTCTTGAAGGAAACAAATTTATTTGTTATTTATTATTTTCCAAAAAATTATTATTAGGTAATGATTTTATTTATTTTCTACACCCCTAACTGATTTAAGAATGGTATTATTGTATTCTGAAAACCCTTCGAAGAAAATTTTATTTCAACAATTTCCTTTTCATGTTTCAATTGGGGTTTTAAAGTTATCATTTTATGCACAAAGTCTCTTTAAAATTTAAGGATATTGAAAATATGTATACTTATGAACATTGACTATGCATTTTATTAACATAAAATTCATGTTTATTAATGATTTTATATTCAAGAATTATAAATTTTTTTAATGTTTTAAAATCTATGGAAATGTGTATTTTTTCCTCGAAAAGAGATTAAGTTTTATTGTTGTATATTTATTTTTAGTTTGTATATATATTACCAATATATAGTTTTTTCTATTAATGTTTTAATTGGATTATAATGTGAAATTAAGGATTTGTAAAATGACTTTTTAGTTTAAAATATGTTACTTGGGTTTCGAAGGTGATGATGATGAATTGGTAGTAAACCGTTGACCTCATGGGTATGTTTTCTTAAAAGTGATATTTCTAGGGACCTCATGGATTATTTAATTTTTTCCAAGTATCATTATATTCCCTAAGAAAGTAATTATTTTTAAATAATGGTTCTAAAAATTTCTTAAAAAATCAATGTTTATATTTAAATGATTAATATATTTTGAAATGATTTTGTGTTTTCAAAGTTATATGTATATTTATTTTCTTTAAAAAGTATTTTTTGTGGTTATATATTTTAAAAAACCATAGAGTTATATTTTGGAAAATTTTATATTAAATATTTTATAATTTGTATAAAATATATTATTTTTAAATGTGATTTTGAACATTATTTATAAAATCATTTGTCACTAGTTTTAAAACCCATAAATGATAAATTTTATGCCCACCCTATGTTTGGAAATAATTTTCACATGATCAGAAGAAGTTCCAAAGGCATTTGGTTTCACTTAATGGCATATGAAAAATGAATCTAAATAATTTTTTTATATATATTTTTTCTATTAAACATTGATTTAATTTAAGGTTATTTCTTCAAATCCTATAAAACCTAGACTGACAACATCATTTGATGTGTAAAGGAATATATGTTTTTTTACCGTTTATAAAAAGGTATAAATTATTTTTAGCACAAGATCTAAAATCTTGGGTCTTGGGATGTCCCATTTAATTCTATTAATGATGTGTTATTTTTCTTATAGAAAAAATTGAAAAAAAAAATTAAATTCATCTTAAAATACACACAATAAGTTATTTGAGTAATAGGAATCAGTAAAAATGTAACATCCTGACCAGGGAACCATAGAAATGGTTCCTCAAGTAGGTACTTTACACGACCTCAAGCATGAATCCCCATACACATGATTATTTCAACTAGAAGAGAGGGTATAAAATGGTACAATAGGGACACAATTCCCTAATGATCAGAGTAATTTAGAAGCATATTTAAATAAGGAAACAGTGAAAAGGTAAATAATAGATTATTAGAAAATATTAACAAACTAAAAATCCATAAAAAGTGTATAAATAACACTACATGAACATGTTGGGTTATAATACAAGAATTGTGATACAATAAACAAGAGAGACTAAAAAATGAAAAAATATAATAAGATTCAACGATTTTGGAAGGTATCCCGAGTACTTTCTCAATTGATACTCCTAATTTCCTTATCCAGTCTTTTCCCACAATGAAAATAGCACAAAACAACATGATTCATTTCGTACAAACAAGAGGTTTGTCCAGGAACCAAACAACGACCTGAACATGGTTTGAGATAATCTTTATAGGCCACCAAAAGTAGTGTCTAATGCAATCTAGTCAGTGAATATAACATAAGTTCTTTGTAGTTATAATCAATACTCTATGACTATATAACTATAAACAAGTTGGGCCTAGGTTCCCCAAGGATACATGGTAAGCAGTTCGTTATTTGGAATAAGCTAGGATGTATCTAAAATTCATTATCATATATATATATATACACATAACTATATATATATATATTCACATTTATGCATATTAATACAAATAAGACATTAATAATAAAACCAAATAATCCACATATAGTGGTAATAAAATAATGCAATCTTATTGTATAAATATGTGTAGAATCCCTAGTATATAAATTAGGTAAAAATAGTTCCGTGCTTGATAATCGAAACGAATGATGTGAAACATCATGTCTAACATCATTCCATGAAGTGATTATAAGCATTATCCAAGGTAGCACCTCTATGAAATTTGATAACGTAATATCTAGTAAAAGGATCATACGAAAAATCTAAGGTAGTGCATCCACGTAATCTAATAATGATGTAAGACGCCATGTAAAACATCATATAATAAGGGATAATGTGAATAATCTCATCTAACAACCCTAACCAATGCATGTAATTAGTAATCACTCACCCCATGATCCCTTATCCAAGGTGTCATATAAATAGAAACCTGATATCACTCAAGCCCTCGTATAATTCCCCTGAACAATGATCCCATAAAATGTATTAATACTTGAGAATCCAAAGATTACTGATGGATTAATAATTCACATGTTAGAAGTTTAGATTTAATAATTTAACATAGTCAAGGATAATATCATTCCAACTAAATATGATAAAACATCATTATTCAATTTGTAAAATTCATTTATATAATTGGTCAATTTCTTTTATCATAAGTAAGAAGGTCATGGAATGAATCCATGATTACATATTGTAATTCATCATTTAGTTCAGTCTATCATAATCCACAAGCTAAAGCTAAAAGGATCAAGGATCAAGGGGTATTATCCAACCCTCCAATGAATTCATTTTTTTAGATTTATAAATTTTTCTTTTAATTGAAATGAGTCTAGTATCATGTTTAATAATATAATTTCATCCAAGTGTATAAATGTGTAACTAAAAATATTTTTAATTCAAATAAGAAATTACAAAAGTATATGGAAAGAAAAACCCACTGAATTTGGTGGATTGGTATAATAGACTACCTTCCTTATACCCAATACCCTTCACTCATCCATTCACAAGGATTGATTCGATCCAGAACAAGAGAATCATATGAATCATCAAAATGCATACAAATAAGAACTATGATTTCACATGGAAATAGAATCAAATATAATAAAATAATCAAATAATGTATGGATTATGAATCATAGTCTTACTAATGGTGATCCAATACAAATTACGTCCTTTAATTCTGATCTTGTCTCATGGAGATCCATCCATGGAAAGGACGGGAGCCAAGGGGGAGAACCCATGGTTGGATGTTGTGCGTGTGGAGGATAAGAAAAGAAGGGAGTAAGAGATAAACGAGTTAGAAGAAAATATCAAATTCCACCCCTCTAATGAGTTACATAGTTTCGCTGCATGGTATGGGAAACCGTGTGCCAACTTTGTGGTGCTATTGTTCAAAGAAACACTCCCTCACACCGATATGTGCATTTTTTGAAAAACAATGTTCAAGACATGTGATATATTATGAATTTTTATAAAACAAATTTCAAGTCCATGAGTCTGTGAGTGCATGGTTTGAAAAACTATGGGAAACTCTTTATTGGGTGGCACAGTTGGGGTGCACAATTTTCACAAACAGTGTGCCCATGTTTGTATCTTCTGAAAAAAGGGTTCACAAAGACCAAAGCATCTAAAAACAATATGAAAGTATGAGATAATCCTTGATAATTAATCCTTATCTAGAAAAAATACATTTATTTGGTCTTGATTCTTGTAATTACATTTCAAAACATTATTTATCATTTGTCCCATTAACGAAATGAAAAGATAAAATTCTCAAAGAATTTAAAACCCAGTCTATAACATTGGATGTTACAACATCTCCACCATATAACATCACAACCTAGAGAAGATTTATGGAATTCAAAAACATCACCCAACTTACTTGGTTCATTAATTCCCACTAAAATTATTATGTTATGTTTCCTACACCAAACACACATACAAGTACTACTTAAAAAATTAAGTACTTAAGACACTAGAATTCAAGTCAATGATCATATTCAAAATTGAAACATCAATATTATTATTACTATATCACATATAAGCCAATACATGATCATATAATCATATATTTCGTAATATGTACTATGTCACTCCCCATCATATAATCTATCTTTCTATGATGAATTCTGATACATGGTATTCCCACTGTCAAAATTTATTATTGGAAGAAATCCCGTGGATAATAAAAATGATCTTGGAATGATTCTGAAATATTGATACCTAGTTTCAAATGTGTAATCTAATCCCTATCCTAATTTATTTTAAAATAATTGAATCCCAAACAACTAGTCTTTAACTGATCATGCCAACTATTCATTGAAATTCCCAATCAACTCTTACACTACACCTATCTCCTCTGATGATGTAATTAATATTTTTTCTCACTAGGAACATTAATATAACCAAAAAAATGATTGTTTAACCAACTCCATAAATATATTCTAAAAAATCATCTTTAATTATCTATTAGTATCAAAAACCCAATTCCCACACCTTTATTCCAAGGTCCACCAAGGTCACTTTGAGCATTATTTTTGAAGTATGTAATTGAGTTTCAGTGATGTATCATAGATAAACTATTAGAAGTTATAAAAGTATAATGGAACCAATTTTCTAAAATTAATGTCTATTGAATGGTATCATGTTTCCCATGAACCTTCTCACATGAGGTTCATCCATCAAAATAGAAGGTAGTTCTATTAGCTCAGTGTAAATACAATGTTGTCTCATAAAACTCAAGAAGAAGTTAAGATATGTGACATGAACATATATGTAGCCTGATGAAACCTATTTTTCGATGATAACTTTCAATATATAAGAATGTATATATCTTCTAAGAGATGGTACATCAAAATATATTGTACTTTTTGTAAAATAATACACTAGATCCACACCCCCTGACGATGTGTGACCCGACTGAACCTAGTGTCAACCATCTTATAGAACCCCATGACTATGATCATCCCCTTAATTATACAATTTTAAGGGTCACTCCCCTAATTCTTGTGTCATACATAATGTGACACACCTATTAAAACCTCATCCCTCCATGGAAATTTAATTACCAAGGTATCAGTCAAATAAGTTCATACTAATCTATTTGATAAACTTATAGCTTAACAAATAACTTGGTATTTTAAATGTCACACACACATCTTTAAATCCATATATACCTATAATCATTTAATAGCATCCAGTAAATTATAATCCTAAGACTAAAAGTTTTTCAATTTTTGGGTACTTTACTTACCATTTCACCATCATGCTACATTTCAAACATAGATGTGGAACCAAAATGAAAAATTCATAGATTAGTCACTCATTCTGAGCCTGAATCTGGTATCTACAATCAATTTAATGTCACTAATATGTTTTAAAACTCATAATTAAATCTCATTTTTGAAATATTTAATTTACAAATTCACCAGCTTCACGAATCCTTTATTCCCATTTCAAATTGGAACTTTAGGATTGTGTTCCATCTAATTGGAAGAAATTTCTATAAACATTATATGAAATAATAACCACTATATAAGTGTCTATATAATTATCTTTAAAAAAAAGGGAAATCATGCCATAGAAAAAACTCCATATAACACTAAACACATGTTACTTATTTGGCCAAAACACTTATACCACGAAATTAAAAGAGGGAGAAAAACCATATTCTTAAAATCACAGTAGAGAAGATTCATTTTTTTTCACATGTTAAACTCCCATGAGACACTCTCTAACATGTATTTTTCATTAGGAATCATGTCCAAACCAAACTGATCAGGGTGTTGAAACACCTGATCATCTTTGGATAATCATCAAGAACACTAAGATGAGTTAGATTACATTTAACACTTAGATTAATCTACTACAGAGATAAATTATTATTGTAGAATAATATCTCAAGGATAAAATTAGTAACATTGGACTCATATTGTTCACTATACCATATCATAACTAGCGACACCACATATAACAATGTGTGTTACTATGATATAAAAATAATAAAATATGCATTACCATAAATTTTAATTATATATTCCTTATGGAACTATGTATCCTAGAGTCATATTATAGTATATAACTATTATCCTAGATGATGAACCACCCCATCATGTATTATTTAAAAATAAAGGAACATGAAAAACTAATGGGATGATTATTCCCTATGAACGTATAGACTTCTAAACTCAAACATTACCTAATACTCACGTTCCAAAAAAGGCCATTTTATAATGCAACAACCTACCCATTCAAGGTTTTATTTGAGAAGAAAAGAGTCTGAAAAGAGTTAAATGACAACCAAATGACACCTCTTGCATGGAATTTTACACAATCATTTACAATTATTTTATTTTAGAGGGAGATACCTAATTTGGGTTATCCCTTTACTAAAATATAAAGGGCAGATCCAACAAATTGGTCAGGTCATAAAGGTCACTAGGCTTATTGGATAACCTCTACGCTCACTATAAAAGAAATGGTCAACAGAGATATATGGAGAATGTACTGATTTCAGTTTAATGTTAGACCAGGTAAATATTTTTGATACCCTAAAATGATTATTGAAACTAATAAAATAACTTTAAGGCTTCATTATTAAGTAATTTAATTGAATATAATTTATTAAAATATTTAAAACATCTCAATTATACTTTATTTCAAGTATAAGAAATTGAAGAAAACTGTATTAACCACATTGTTTAACTGATTACATGAATCATGATAGGAAAATTATCTGATAATTATCTTTTCAATCCTTTAATAAACCAATTATTTTACCAAGAAATTATCAAAAATGTATTAGTTAAAGAAAATGTAAATTCCATGAAAAAGTGAAAAATAAATCTTTGGTTGTAATTGGTTTTTTAATTAAAATATAAGAACAATAATAAATCTAAAAAGTCAATAAAGTATCCTTTATCCATTAATGGGGATTATATTAGTATCATGGAACCATAAATTTATATGTAATACCCTATATGTGGTTTCTGACACCTTAAATAACCATTCTTTGAAGCATGAGTTTTCCCTCATGGGGTTATGCACTAGACACACGATGAAATAATGGTGACATATGAGGGTATATTAATCAATTATGGGGATAGTTATACAGAACTCCATCCCAGAATTATGGATTCAATTCTATATAAATTATAATTATCATTCCATTTAAATTAAATCCATAACAGTTAACTCATTAAAGATTTAACACACCATTAATGGGTTTATCTCACAAGAAACATGCCCTAACTGACCTACTTAGGTCTAGTAATGGATTTAGAAATTTAGTAATATGGGTCATCATGACCAAATCATATAAGTAAAAAAAACTTATATATATATATATACTATGGTTCAATTATATTTGTCACAATACCCAAATTGTATAGGTACAAGCCTTTATATGTTACAATTGGCACTTTATGTAACTTAAAAAAGGTTTTCACCATCAATATCAGAATATAAAATGTTTATACATGATTTTTTTTATTATATGAGTTAACATTTAAAATTTATAAAGGCTCATAAACTTTATAAATTATTATTGGAACCAATTAAATAAAAAATATAAATATTTCAGGCCATTCAACCAAAGGTCCATGTATCAAACATGTTGTAATTAGATAATTAAAGTACCACCATCAAGATACAAAGGAAACACCATTTAGGTAGATATAGACACTTAAATAAACAATTATTTATCTTATTTATCCCTATAATAAATTTTATCATAATTTAATTGTAGCATTATGGGAACATATTAGATGCAACATGAAATCCAGGAACTAATATATACACGAAATGACATAATCTATGACATATAAATCTTAAAGTGCCAATGATGATGCATGAAAAGTAATTCCTTTCCATATCAAGACATGTTTAAAATATATCAAATCCCATAAATAAGTAAGAAATTAAAAACAAATCATGGAATCAGGGGTAAATCCCAAACAACAGCAATGAAAGAAGAGTGAACACCAATCATATCCTTGGAAAATTGATATTTTCCCCATGAGTGGTCTGGTCAGACCCCACAATTGTGTTGTTTACCAAGTGTTGAAACATTTTTAGTATCCTATATACCAGAATAAAATAGTAACAAAAAGGAAAATAATCCTCCGATTACATTTTTTAATGTATTGACTCATGCTCTATTGAAATATAGCCCTGATCTGGTATGTCACAAGGCCTCAAGAAAACCTCCCCATAAACCATTGGATGATGACTAAAATAAAGGGTCTAAAGTAGAACCGTGAGGAGACTATAAAATCCTGACCAGATTGGCACAATATTATATAAACATAAGTCAACAATGGAAGTAGATAATTAACAATACATTAGAAGGTAATAACAAACTAACAATCCACAACTGATGAATAGATAAACATGCATGAACACGATGGGTCGTAATATAAGTAGTTTTATATAATGAAATCAATATAATAGAAAATGGAAATAATAATAATTAAGAGTCTCCCAATCCATAAGGAATCTTGAGTACATTCTCATCCACTACTCTGGGGCTCCTTGTCCAATCATAGTCTAAACTGAAAACAACACAAAAAAGAAAGATCCAAGTACTGTAACGAAGAGTTCTATCTCAGTACTAAAAAAGAACAAAAAATGGTGTGAGATAAACATAGTAGCACCCCAAAAAGTCTGTATAATTAAATAAAGTTAGAGATTATAAAATAAACAATGTCCAGGTATAATAAATATCCCATGAATAGATAGTTGTAAATAATTCCAGATCAAGTTCCTCAAGGACACCTAGATGACCATACATTCTTCATCCAATGTCGGAATTTATCTAGAAATTTCCATTATATATATTTTTATATATTTATACATTCCCATAAATATATATATTAACATTTTTATATATTAATATATAGAGGACCAAATATATACAACCAATTTCATCCACATATAGTTGTAATAATATTGTATAATCATATTATTTAAATATTGGTACATATCCAAGAAACAAAACATGGTATACAGAGAACCATTCCTATAAATCCCAATAAATGATGTGAAACATCATTTCAAACATCATTCCATGAATGAAACATAAGTAAAATCCCAGGTAGTACCTACATGAAATCAAATAAAGTAATAACCAGTAAATGGCTCATAAGATGAATCATTGGTAGTACATATTGGAAATATGATAATGATGTTAAATAAAATATCCAACCCCCTAAAATTAATGTAAATAATCACATCCAAAAACCGTAATTGAGGCCTCTCAGAAATAAAAACATTTAATGTAATCTTACTCCCCCATGAACCCATAACCATTGGGTTTTGTAAAGAGAAACATGGTAATTCTCAAAACATAGTGTAATTTTTTTATCCTATGATCCCATCATAGGAATTATTCCTCTGAAATCTATAGTTATCTCATGGATTTGTTATTAATTTTTAGGAACTCCATTTTTACTAATTAAATATTGGCCATGATAAGTCAATCATGATATCTAAATATTATTCATAATGATTCTTCAATTTTTTAAATTCAATTATGGTGTGAGCTATTTTTTTGTAAAATTCAACCAAGAATCCGGGCCATTCCTTTTATAAGAGAAACCAAAATCTCTAGTTTGGAAGTAATAAATAGAAAATAGTTATCATTACCATTAGATAAAAATGAAAAAATATCCTATAAAAGTCTCATTCTCAAAATAATATCTTTATAAGTCTAATACCATAACCTTAGTTTCTCATAGAAATAAACCATTTGGAAAAAATTCCATTATAATATGTTAAGTATATTTTTTTTATGTGTTTTCACCATGGTGTTATAATTTAGAAAGAGAACACCCTTTTATATAAAAAACAATTTCATAATCCATAAAATATAATAAAAAATAATTAAAAAAGAAATATTAAAGTGTAAATATATATAATAATGAAGGTGATGATAATAAATAATATAAATAAAAATGTGTAACCACAATGTTCAACTGTAAATGATCAATCATATCAAAATCATGAATAATCCATGGAAATAAAACTAGAAAAGTATCAAATAAATTATAATAAAATAATAAAATTTAATTATCCTCATAGGGAAACACCTAGGAAAAAAATGAGAAAATACTTATATGTGCCTAGGTGGAACCATCTATCAGTAGGTTTTATAATAAAAAAACTCACTACATGAATCAATCTCAACTAGCCTTATCAGGTGAAAACATCAATATCTAGGATAAAAATCTACTATGGGAGATTATTCAGATCATAACCTCAACTATTATAATGAAATTTCATTTCTTTACCACTCATTTATTCAATATTTCTCTATAAAACCAGCTTATGGGAGAGGTACAATCATACCATTCATTAGTCACATAATAGTAAAAAACATAAGACTACATTTCTCAATTTCAACATTCCATCCAACCTCAAACACCCATTTTATAAGACTCCCTTATTATATACATAGAAATAAATAAATAATTCAGAAATATCACAATATTAAAAAAAATACATTTAAATGATGGGACTACAGAATGGTGACACATATATCCTTTGAATATAATTTTATATAAAATTACAAATAAGGATTTAGTTTTAAGTTAATATCTCCATACCATTCATACCATTTTAAAACCAGATTAAAAAAATAAATTTAAAATACAAATAAACCATTTATAATATCAAATCCTAATCCCAATAAATAACTAAAGTCCTTAAAATTTATTACAGATCAAACACACCCTTTATAAATGTAAAAAACACAATTAACTATTAAATAAAAAACTATATAATTTGGTACTAGATAAAAACCATATAAAAATAATTAACTTTAATAAAATACCACTTTGATAGTTTATCAAACACAAAATGGAATGAATTTATTCTTAAGATAAATACACTTCTAAATTAAAAAAATCCAACTTTAGGTAAAAAAATCATTTGAAAAAATGAGGTTTGTTGAAGAAATTTTTATAAGAATCATAAATTATATTTATCTATAAATGGATGTACTATTATGAAATTTCATGATCAAGGAACTTTGAAATAAAAGTACGGTTTTAGAGACACCTACCTCAAATATTGATAATTTTCAATGTATGAGAGTTATTGTACCACTAAGTGGTGATTTCAATAGATTCTTCATCCATAACAATATCTATCTATAAAAAATGAAACAAATAACATGATTCAATTAAAATTTGAAAAATAATTCATTACCTAAAAAAATTGGTCTTACCTTCCTCTCATTGATTTGAATCCAACATCACTCATGATTCACCATTATGATCAATATAGATATAGATATTGAAGAATGAATGTAAATAAAATTATATAGGGAGAGTTAAGAGGATATGTGGTGGTGGTTGTGTGTGTGGGGGGGGGGGGGGTGACAGGAGGGGGTGGGGGAGCTGTTGTAATATATACATGTTTCTTTCCTACCTTCCCAGTTCTATGATTTCATATTCAAGAATTTTATCTATGTATTTTTATTTGATTTACCCCGTTTTGTTTTCTAATATTCCATTACATAAAGGGAATCCCCCCTCATTCACTCCCATTTCCACCCATTAATAATGTCACTTACCAAATTTCATTTTTCTTATTTTTATTACAATTTAATTTTATTATTAATATTTTTGTAGGCAAAACATATTAATCAAAAAAATATAAACCCTGGATTTAAATGACTAAATAAATGGGCCTCAAAATTTATTAAATAAATATGCACACACCTAAATATATACAGAGTATTACAAGGTCAAAAATCCAAAAAAAAAATAGTTATCAATCATTTTACAAATCCAAAAATTTAATTACATAGAAATCACATCAGAAAAAATACACATCAAGGCCCATGCCTCACCTCTAATGAAATGGGTTATCAGAATGTATACAATTTATGTTTGAAATTTGATGCCACCATTATGAAAAAAGAGACATACTTTTGATTTCACATAGAAAATAGTTTTAAATACATCATATCAAAGGGGTGGTCCTTATCACATTTTGAATACCACTATAGTTCAAAAACCATCACATTTAGTAAACCCAATGTGAAATCCAAAACTAAGAGTATAATCAACATATATCTTCTGTGATCATCAACCAAAAATGAAATCTACAAAAAAGATCGTTCATTCCATGGCTCAGTTGTAATCCACGTTAGTAACCTCCAATGTGAATTCATGTGAAACAGTCTGTGTCACACATTAATGTGATGACAAGTGTATTACCTCACTCTAGGCTATGGGAACATATAAGAACACCAAACATGCACCATATTCGGCAATACAAGTGTCACTACAATAAATTTATCACATCCCATCGTTATTATTATTATTATTAATCTTATAAAAATTATAATAATTATTAAAAAATCATATATACATATATAGGGTTTTCAATATATATATAAATATATATATTTAAATAAAAATGTATATAAAAACAATTAACATTTTCATTATTATTTTTTCAATAAAAATAATAATACCATTATTTTTATTTTATAACAGCCCAATAAATACTCAAAAAGAAAATGAATTTAGTTCTTCAATTTAATAAAATATAAAATTATCCAATAAATTTCATTATAAAAATATTTTCACATTTTTACAAAATGTCTTTAACCATAATTTTAAATGTTATGACATGTTTTATTACAATCACACTTTATATCATTATAAAAAAATCACACATATGTTTAATGTGTGGGTTTATTCAATAGTTCACAGGTAAATCAATGATTATTGAACTAAATTTTTATGAAATTAATATTTCATTTTCAATGTTTTTATCATTTGGGGAAAATAGATAGAACAAAAAGAACACATTTTTAATCATTTCGAACATATTGGAAATTATTTTGATGTATACTGTTTTATTAGACGCCATAAATGAATAAAATTTCATAATAACCCAATATTTATATGTTATTTATTATATTCAGAACCACATTTATATATCTAGACATAGTTTAATAGTCAAAATAAACATTTTATTATTTTATAAAAATTAAACAGCAATTTCACATGTGGTTTTTGCTAATAGTATAAAAATGAATTAAAAATAGTTGCCCAAATTTTTTAAAATATTCAAATGTGATTCGCTAGGTTTTTATCATATGATGAATTTGTATGGAACAAAAAACATTGGTTTTAATCATTTTAATTATATCATACGTTATATTGATGTGGTGTATTTTCTTACAGGCCATAAATGAATCAAATTGTGTTTTCTTAATGTTTCCTAATAATCCGTGTTTCTTTTATTATTTATTAAAATTAGATTAATATTTGTAGAAATACATATATATATATATTTAATATTAATAACATACCTTGTATTATTTAGGAAAAATCATCCAATTTTTTATTTTTATTTTTCCCTACAGTTCAAAAATAAATCAACCATTATAAACATAATTTTTTTAGAACAACTGGATGTCATTCAATATGTTTGATCATTTATGGAATGTGTACAGAACCTAAAAATGTAATTTTAATCATTCAAATCAAATCATATATTAATTTATGGACTATTTTTTTCCAATAGGTCATGAATGAATCATCTATTGTTTTCTTAACGTTTCCTAAAAATATATTATTAATTCATGAGTTATCAATATAATATGTATATTTATATTACCAAAAATATATAACAGTAAAAACACAATATATTATTCCAAAAAAATAAAACAAATATTTAACACATATATTTTCATGAAAATTTAAAAATTAATCAAACATAATCGTCATAAATGCATATGATATTTGGATGAGTTGTGAAAGGATTATGGGTAAGAAGGCCCCTTTGTGGAAAATCCCTCAAACCTTCATTATTGATTAACCATGGAAAATGCCCTTCAATGACATAATTTAGTTGTTTTTTATAGATTTTTTATATAGAGTCATGTTTTATGTCCTATAAAATTAAAGGGATTTGGATGGGTTAATTAATAAAAATAAAATTATTTAGAAATATGGTGGATATTGAGTATGTGAAAAAAACTTGATGTGAAATTTATAAAAAACATATATGATAGGGAACCATCTTTTTTATAACATCTATTAATATTATAAGATAATCTAAGATACTAACTCATTGATAAAAAATATATTCCCTCATGTAAATGTGTTTTGTTTATATTTTCCACATACTATTGCAATAATTTAGATATATAAATGATTAATAAATACTTTTGATGACATTGAATTTACTCTCATGAATATCTCTTTAAGTCTGTGAGTTTTTATGAGGTATATGACTAACTTAAAAAATTTACTAACACAATCACCACAATCATCACTATTAATTTTTTTTCACTATAATTTTTTTGAGAAATATGAGTAGTTTTTCTTGTTATCTATTCAATATTACACTATTATTACATATATATTTAATACATATCAAGTTAAATAAATCCATAGGTTTCTTATGTGTACTAGATGTTTACATATATTTTAGTATCCAGAAAAATTATTGTTAAAACATATAATAAGACTTTTTTATAAAAAGGTAAATATTGAATATTATAATTTCATAATAGATATCACGAGTAGTAAATTTATTGAACATACACAAATTAGATCCATAAAATATGTATTATGTTTATCCAAATTGATCAGAACAAACATCTAAAATATAAATACTCAACTAAAATCATGTGAATGAATCCCTATGTAGAGTTCCATAAGATCTTAGGCCTGAATCCCCATAAATCATATTATACTAACAAGTTGAGAGAGTTTTTAACCAATGTGGTGATACTATACACTTTGTGTTATCACATCTATTAAAAAATAAATAATGGAATAATTATATTCCAATGATCCATTTTTAATTTACAAACACTTTTAAGGGGATGTGAGAACCCTTACAGAATTACAATTTAAGCCCCAAAATATATGACATTTTTGTTGAAGAACAATTCGAGTTGATTAGAATCAAACTATCTAAACATTATTCAGGGAATAGAGTTTACCTGAGTGCCCGGGTCAACCCTCAAGATGTCTTCATAATGTTCCTCCATGATGTCCCAATACTGCATATATGAATCTATGTTAATCTTCCCCATATTGAATCCTCTAATAAAGATGTAGTTATGCCTATCAATCCATTTATATTTCCCTTTTGTCTTTTCCACTCTAATAATATTCCCCAACATTTGTGTAACACCTCAATATTTCATATTATGTTATCTCATTAATGTAATCCTATATCTTGCGCTAGACGCAACACCGAGTTCAAGCGCACCACGACTTACCAAAATAGCCATTAAAAAAATAGGTTATGAATAGTATTAAACACATTTTAAATTTTATATATTCTATATAATTTTAAAATTTATATTTTATGTTTCTTATACATAATATAATAAAAATTCAAATTTTAAGATAAAAGAGGAATTTTTCAAAAAATGTAGTTTTATGCCTTTTAATGCAAACCATTTTTAAATCCCATATTTGACACTTTTATAAATTAAATTTAGTAAAATTAAACTCATATTTATAATACGGACATAAAAATTTCATTTGGATAAATATTTTTTACTATTATGATAACTTTCATATTTTGATGAATAGGGAAAAAAATACTCAATTTTAATTAAAAACAACTTTTTAATCAAAATATTTTATAGTGTTAAATTATATATTTGAATGGTTTTTAATTATCGTTATATTCAATTTTTATCATTAAATATAACCTAGGTCATTGGATGTAAGTTCACATTTAAATTGGACATAAGCGAGTGTCAATCTTTTGATAGTTATTATTTCTTAAAAACACACTTTTTGTTTTGACAATGGAAATTAATTTTAAATTAATTTCTGCCACTTTTGTGTTTTGAATTTGGAAAAATGGATTCTATATTTTGAATCAGAAATTCAACATTTTTTAAATAGGTAACTTCTATTTTTAGACATTATGAATAATTACTTCGGTAAATATTTTATTTACCATGGTTAAAGGGTAAATCTGATAAATATGGGTAAAATATAATATTAAAATAATATTAAATTACCCTAAAATGAGTCCTATTCCTATTGGTTGATTTAAATCCTACCATGGTCATCCTCGGGTCTATTTTGGGACCACTTGGATCCACATGAGTGTGATAATGACACTTTATATTAATTAATTTAAAGTAAAGACAAAAATGACATAAACATATATGTTTTAGTAAACAAATTATTACAAGGTGATATATAAGTTATATTTTTGACTATAAATTGTAATTAGTATTATAAAAAGATTTAATACCTCATGATATTTTATTTATAATTTTTAGACATAATATAAATATATTTATATATGACACAATAATGATGCAATATTTTCCTTATTAATGAAAGAATAAAATAAATGATATTATAAATACTAAAATAAATATAATTTGAATGTTTTGATGCCATGAATTTTTTTATATGTGAATATGACATGTTAGGGTAGATTAAATGTATATATTTCAAGGAATTAATGTTTTTAGGACTTAAAGAAAATCAATTATTAAATAATTTCAAAATTGACATAATTGAGTTTTTAAAACAAATACAACATTATTGGTTGATATAATAAACCTAAAAATCTAAGGTTCATCGAAAAAACTTATATAATTATAGGTGTATCATTTATTAACCACTTTTTGTTCTCTTGGAAGTTTATAGTAAGTTTATTAACCATATAATATAAAAATACAAAGAGACATGGTAAATGTAAAACTATTTAACAAAGAGTTAAATCTAAAATATAAGGTTAATATAGTAACCCAAACCTATCTAAAACCTGTTGGATGAGTGGTTTTAGACCCCTTCCATCCTTATACTTTAAATAATTTATTTTTCAGCATTTATAAACAGAAAATGATTTTATTATAAAATAATATTTTAATCTTTCTATAAGGTTCCCCTCACCCATCTTATAAAAGGGAACATCCCATTCTCTCAAATTCAAAACTTCAATTCCATTTGGATCATCCAAACCCTTCCCAAATATCCTACAAACTATCCGAAATTCTTTCTATGGGAATTACTTTAGTACGAAATCCAACTTAAGGAGCCCTTTTGGTCAAATCAAAATGAAGAACCTGTAGAAGAGGTAAATATTTCATCACCTCTTTCATGTTTTTTCTTATTCCACTCCTTATTTACTTGTTTTTTACATTACAAAATAATAAATACAGTATCTTCTATATACTTTGATGTTATTATAAAAATTTTACAACCTTATTAATTGTTCTATCCATCCTATAAATGACAATGTTACCATACGTGCGTACATACAGATTACCATCTCCACATCGTGGTGTAGTTTGTTATTCAAATACTTCATCATTTAGATGGGTATAATAATGAGTATAAATGATGTAAATAATAAATATAACATGATAATTACTCTGTTTATATGATATAACATCCAATTATATATTATTTTAATATCAAAATAATGATATTGTCGCTCGTGCATATGTACGGATTACCATCTCCACGAACGCGATGAGATTCATTCCCCATCGTATCCATTCAAGACTAATTTTCATTTGATGATTAAAAATAATGTTTAAAGACTTAATATCATTATTAATATGAATAAGATAAATCCTATCCATAATAAACATTACTTACGTAACAAAGCATATAATGAAAAATGAATCTGTAAACACCCCAAATGATGATACTACTGAAATATCATTATTAAAGTTATATTAGAAGATCATATATTATATCATAGTAATGTATATAGTTGTTTTATAATTTAATAATAATGATTTAAACATTATACATGAGGTTAACCTACCCTCAACCAAGTAAATTTACAAGGTAAGGGTTAATTTCACAATCTCTTTATTATATGAGGTTGTTTTTAAGTAAGTATCTACTGGGACCTCTTTATCATCAACATCCGTGTTTTATTAAAAATGTATTTCAATTTTTTTTACAATTTAATAGACTATGGGATAAAGTCATTTATACTCTTGTTTTAATTTTTATAATATGTTTATAAAGGAGTCTTTTCATCATTTACCAAACAATGTACTGTATGACCATTTCAAAAAAATTAAGGTAAGAATGTATTTTAACTTATACGGTGGTTTTAGATATTTTTCGGCATTATAACATCATAAAATAATCCTTTAAAATCTAATAAAAATGTTTTCAAAATTCATGTTTTCTTTATAATTATGTTACTCTTAAAATATTTCAAAATAGAAAGAGATATTTCTCTTAAATAGTTTTTATTTCATCCATGTCACCATTCTTTAATAAATTTTACACTTGTTTGATGTTGATTTATCATGATACAAATCTCCCATATTGTATTTAAGGTTTTGTGATATGTTTGACTGTGGATGAGTTATTTTTATTCCATTCATGGTTTCTGGTTAAATTATTGACATTTCATTTGCTAGTTTTAATAATAATGTTTATGTTATATTTAAAAATTTCTTAAGATGAATATATTGGACTAGTATGTTTCGGGTTGAGGACTAGTAAATGTAAGCCCTCCGGGTTGGGGTCCGGTTACAGCAGACCCTATGGGTTGGATTCTGGTTATAGAGGCTCTTCGTGTTGGAGTCCAGTTACAGAGGCTCTCAGGGTTGGAGTCCGGTTACTGAGGCTCTCCAGGTTGGGGTCCGGTTACAGTTAGGCCATAGGTCCTAGCATGTGGCCTTGACACAGAAATTAATGTCTAGAACTATGAATTCCCTCATTTTGAAATTAGTGTTTACATGTGATTATTCGACTCGTAGAATATCCATGTGAAAAGTTAAATGGCATTATTTGATTTATTGTTTCCATATTATGAATATATTTATGTTTAAAAGACTATTGTTTTATTAAACATCCTGCCTTTAGATTTTATAGATTTCGCTAAATTATTTACGCTTACTAAGCATCTCAGCTCTCCCCTTTATTATGATTCATTTTTCCAAGATCCCAAGAAGTGTTTTATGATTGAGATGTAGGGTTAATCTAAGTGAACAATGGCATTCTCAAAGTATTTTTTTTGTTGTACGTTAGAAAGTGTATTGTGATATTCATGTATGTAACCTATTTTCCAAGACTGCTAAACTGATCGGTCTTTCAGGACATTATTACATGTAATCATGCCAAAGTATTAAAATAATGCACCAAATCTGGGTATCTAGGGTTGGGGCATTACAGTTGGTATCAAAGGAAGTTTAGAAATAACCTTGGATACTATTTTTAGATAAAATTTGATTAGATAACATTACCCTAAGATAGAATTTCAGGATTAGTATAGAAGAACTTCCAAGAATTTTGGTAATTTAGATATTTTGTGACTTTTTGAGGCAATGCATCCCTGTTTGGATACGAGCAGGTAGAGGCCACTCTGGCACAGATGTAACTAGGGGTAAACCCCAAAAACCCAGCTTTGATCTAGACTCGAACAGGAACTGGTGAACGACAACAGGCCTTACTACACTCTTCATTACGACACTTCTTGGGGATATGCTTAGGATAATTCAAATTTTCATTACAAGACATTATAGAGGATTTAAAAGTAAATACTTTCGAAAAGAAGACATTTTCATTATTATAGATTATATCCATAAAATGTTAAATTTAATTTATGTATTTTATATGTTTCGAATTATTCATTGTGATTCATAAACTGAACTAGTGTATTCCATTGTTTAGAAATTGTACCTAGAAGAATGATAGAGAACTCCAACAATACATATGATCCAAAGAGTAAGAAGGATAGCATATTTTAAGGTATTAAGACAAAATTTATAAGGGAAAAGTCTCCTATGTAATCTGAACATGTGAAGATTTAATATCAGGTGTTAATAAGATAAGTAATAAATTTTCTGAGTCCTTTGGATTTAATGGGAAGCAATAGATGAAAAGGATGGTAGAGAGAAAGATGGATAAAGAGAAGAGGGAAAAAATGGATTTTCCCATATGTGATAAATGTGGAAAGAATCACCTTGGTAAATTATTGAAGGGAATTATAGTTTGTTATAAGTGTGGAGAAAAAGGACACCAAGTACGTGATTTCAAGGGTAAGAAAAACGCTTCAAATTTAAAATGATTCATCTACAAGGAATTCGGACAATATGAGAATCAATGTCCCAGTCATCATAGTATACCACAAATGATACTATTAGATAATAATCATGTTATGATACTACCTCAGATGAAGAAGAATAACTAGTGTTCTTATGTTGTTACTATAGAATTATTTCATTTGATTGTTATATCAACAATATACTGGTTATATGAATTATGGAGATAAATAATGATTGTAATGCAGTACTATTTTATTAAGGATTTGAGATTATATGGTTCTAATATAAGTGACTTAATAGTAAGCTAAATGTTTTATAAAATAAGTGGTTGAATGAAAGTTAATCCTTAATATATTCATGATAATGAGTAAGTGATTTTGGAATAAGAGATTGTTGATTTGGATAAATTATATTGGATGTTTTGGACTTCCTTGGAAGTGAATAATTGTTTGTTTATTTCATCATTGTAGGAGTATTCAAAAATTTTGGATATAAGGAATATATCCAGTAATCTATAAAGAATAAGGATGAATGAATGTAATCAATATGGTTTTATGGTAATTTAGGGTGTAACCATGCTTTAAAAGAATACATGATGAAGGTGTTCACATGTTATTATGTGGGAAAATGATCTTCATTATGTTTAACTTCCTTATAAATTTTGGACTCTTAGTTTGGATAGAAGTATTTCAGATAAGTCTAAAGGTTGGAATGGATTAATTTTGAAATTGGAGACAATTGTTAAGGTTATTTTTGGATTGTCATTAGAAAGACAACCTAGAGGTCGGGCGACAATGAGTCGCGTCCGGTAAGGCCTCGAGACTTGAACCCACAACGAAAGGGTGAAAAGGGTACATCACCTACCACAGGCCTATGTGATGTCCATGATTATATAATGTATTTTTTTTAAATATACTGACCAATGAATTATAAATTCATTATTTTTGGAACCCTATACGATTAGGATAAATAGAATATTTTTGAATTCTATTATCTTTTGGAGTGAAAGATGAGTTTGTGGTAAAAATTTGTTGAAGTATGAAACTATTCTTATTAAGTATATATTTTTTATTCAATGAATAAATTAGTTCATAAGCTTTAGGGAAGGGATCCTAAAGCCCAAAATGTGTTATCCTAATACCTTATGTTTTGTTGAACTAACGATATTTTAAATCATCATAGATTGATGGTTTTGAGGCCCTAAATTTTACACTTGTTTGTGATTGATGAAATCAATCACTCCCTATAAATATTTACACATTACCTCCAATTATGTGTCTTTAATTTCCACCAATGTTCTCCTAATATAGTGCATAATTTGTTGGTGACTTTTTCATTTCTCTTTCCCTATTATTAAGATTAAATTTTATAAAACTAATTTCCGATGTGGGTTCTCCACAATAGTATTTTTCTATTTTTAACCTTTTATTTTTAAAGAACAATTTCAAATTGCGTGGACAAAATTTATTGAAAGAGGGGATAATGTAACACCCCAATATTTCATAGTATGTTTTCTCATTAATTTAATTCAATAACTTGCGCTACACACAACACCGAGTTCGAGCGCAACACGACTTACAAAACTAGTCATTAAAAAAAAGAGGTTATGAATAGTATTAAAAATGTTTTAAATTTTATATATCCTATATAATTATAACATTTATATTTTAGGATTCTTATACATAATATAATAAAAATTCAATTTTTAAGATAAAAGAGGTATTTTTAAAAAAATGCAGTTTTAGGACTTTTAATGGAGAACCCTTTTTAAATCCAATATTTGACACTTTTATATATTCAACATAGTAAAATTAAATTCATCTTTAGAAGAAGTATATAAAAATTTATTCTGGATAAATATTTGGTACAATTCTGATAACATTAATATTTTGACAAATTGTGAAACAAATACTAAATTTTAATAAAAAACAACTTTTTAAATCGAAATAATTTAGAGTGTTAAATTATACATTTGAATGGTTTTTAAGTATCATTAGATTATATTTATATAATTAAATATAATTTAGGTCGTTGTATGTAATTTCACATTTAAATTGGACATAAACAAGTTTCAATCTTTGCATAGTTATTATTTCTTTTAAACACACTTTTTGTTTTGACAACGAGAATTAATTTTAAATTAATTTCTGCCACTTCTGTGTTTTCAATTTGGAAAAATTAATTCCATATTTGGAATTAGAAACTTTTATTTTTAGTCATTATGAATAATTACTTCAGTAAATATTTTATTTACCATAGTTAAATGGTAAATCCGGTAAATATGGGTAAAAAATAATATTAAAATAATATTAAATTACCCAAAAATGTGTCCTATTACTATTGGGTGATATATGTCCGACCATGGTCATCCTTGTGTCGATTTTGGGACCACTTGGTTCCACATGAGAGTGATAATGACACTTTATATTAATTAAGATAAAGTAAAGACAAAAACGACATAACCATATATCTTTTAATAAAAAAATTATTACAAGGTGATATATAAGTTATATTTTCGACTATAAATGTTAATTATAAATATAAAAAATTTCTACCTCATTAAATTTTATTTATAATTTTTAGACATAATATAAATATATTTATATATGACAGAATAATGATGTAGTATTTTCTGTATTAATAAAACAATCAAATAAATGATATTATAAATACTAAAATAAATTTAATTTGAATGTTTTGATGCCATAATTTTTTTATAGGTGACTATGAGATATTAGGGTTGATTAAATGTATTTATTTCTACATAGTAAAGTTTTTAGACTTTAACAAAATTCAATTATTAAATATTGTCAAAATTAACATAAATCAGTTTTTAAAACAAATACAATATTATTGGTTGATATAATAATCCTAAAAATATAAGGATTATACAAAGAACATATATAATTATAGGTGTATCATTAATGAACCGCTTTTGGATCTCTTGGAAGTTTATATTAAGTTTATTAACCATATCATATATAAATACAAAGTGACATGGTAAATGTCAAACTATTTAACTAAGAGTTAAATTTAGAATATATGGTTTATATAGTGACCCAAACCTATCTAAAACCTATTTGTTGAGTGCTTTTCGACCCATACCAACCTTATAATTTAAATAATTCATTTTTGAGCCATTATAAACCTAAAATTATTTTATTATAATGTGATAATTCAATCATTTCCTAAGGTAACCCTCACCCCTCTTATAAAAGGGAACTTCCCCTTCTCTGAAATGCACACCTTCAAAGCCACTCGGATCGGCCAAAAGTACCAAAATATCCTCCCAAATATTTGAACTTCATCTTAGAGGCCTCAAGTTAGTCAGAAAACCAACCTAATGATCCCTTTTTATCAAATCAAAAGGAATAACCCGAAGAAGAGGTAAATAATTCCTCACCTCTTTCAAGTTTTTTATTCTTCCACTTCTTCTTTCTTTAATGTTTCCTTTATAAATTAATAAATCTATTATATTATAAATAATGTGATATTATTATAAAAATGTTACAATAATATTCACTATTTTATCCATCCTATAAATGACAAAGTCACCATATGTGCGTACATACGGATTACCGTCTCCACGTCATGGTGTAGTTTTTTATTCAAATACTTAATCATTTAGATGGGTATAATAATGAGTATAAATGATGTAAATAGTAATTATAACATTATAATTATTCTGTTTATATGATATAACATCCAATTATATATGATCTTAATATCAAGAGAATGAGTTTGTCACTCGTGCGTACGTACGGATTACAGTCTTCACGAACGTGATGAGATTCATTTCCCATCGTATCCACTCAAGAATTGTAACGACCCGAAGCTTGACGTACATGAACATTACATTACTTTTGCGGAATACTTAGTACATAACAAAAACACACACAGAAGGATCGTAATAGTTTAGTGTCATTGGAAACTCGGAATAAAATCTTCTAATCGTGGTGAAAGATCATCAACATCTCCAATAAAGATCTTCCTTTTTTTTACCTAAAACCTTTCTTTATATCCTGGGGAAAAGAAAACATAAAAGGGTGAGCTCAAATGCTCAGTAAGGGTGAACAAAAGAAAAATCAATCACATCATATTCATAAGAACATAACTTTTGGAAATCTTAACCTGCAAAAGAGAGCATAATTTCATAACATGGGATAAATCATAGTAGTGAAATTAAATCCAATAATCATAACATAAAACATGAAACTTTGTGGCATACACACATAATCATAGATAATCATTTCTTGTTAGTAAAGACTCATTGCCAAGACTATCTTAGTGGACAAAGTCCCTTTCTGAATCGAGTAACCCTCGTTTCAGTCCTGTTTCACTGAACCGGTATAACCTACCGTTCCAGCCATGTCTATCTCATGAGATATAAAATCTTTACCCAATGCATTGGAGGGAGATATAGGTCCCACCCATCTTATAATGAATCATTTCTTATGTGTTCCACATAATCATAAATTATACATCATCGCATAACACATGTAACAAAAATGGGATTCTTGAAACATCATGACATCATAAAACAACTCATATAAGGTAATGGAATTCATAAAAATAATTCCATCCCAACATGATCAAATAAATGTAATAATAGGGATAAAAATAGAACCCTTTATTATCTTAGATGGAAAATAATTTTGAGAAAACACTTGAACTCCATTCTTGAGGAAAATATCTTCTCTATTTCAAAAACATTTTCCTTTCATAACATGTCATATGACTTTAAAACAAAAGAAGATGATTAAAAATAAACTTGAAAACTTGTAAAGGAAGCTTCTTGGAAATAATGTTTTAAAAATCCATTCATGCCGTATAAGTTAAAAAAAACATTCTTCATACTTTTGTCGGAAAAGTCAAAAAGTACCTCGTACGAAAAAACGACAAAAGATTCCTTTCATATTCTTTACTAAAAACTCACTGAAGGGTAAAATTGGAATTAAACTATTGTAAGTCGATGGAAACAATATTACATATTGAGGGAACATGGATGTGGATGATAAAATACACCCCAGTAAATACTAAAGTATAAACAATCTCGGATAAAAATGAGATTGTGATATTTCCCTTACCTTAGGTCCGATTTGCTTCGTATGTGTCCGAAACTCCTGTATAATGATTTAAATAATGTCATTGACTTATTACAGAATCATATTCATTGTTATGATATCATATATGGTTCACTTATGACTTTATATTACCCGTTCTTTTGTAAATTCCATGTTAAAGAAGCGTTTTGGGTAAAATTGTTTCATTTATCGTAGGTGTTTTGACTTGTTGTTATTGACATTATTATTACTTATATCATGATTTACTTACTTCCAGAATATAAAATATGATTTATATATCATATATATTCAGTATATATATATATATATATAAGATATATAAATGAAATGAAAAACACCGTTCATGGAGGCGGTAGTCCGTATGTACGCATGAACGCTGTTTCGTTTCCTTATTGTCTTGAATGGAAGTAAGTCGATGACATACATATACATATATACATAAATCCAGTAGCTTTATAATGTCATATATTTCATTATTATTTCTTATATATACTTTTTAATCATTCTTAAATGGTTAACATGGAGAATGAATCGCATCGCGTCGTGGAGACGGTAGTCCGTACGTACGCACGAGCGATGATATCGTTCCCATGGTTGTGGAATTGTGTTGAAGTTTATGTATACTATTTCAGTATCAATATCACTTTATAATAATCATATATGGTTACTCATTACCCCTTTATACCCATCCAATTAAGGTGGTGGCGGAAAATAGATTACACCACGGCGTGGAGACGGTATTCCGTACGTACGCACGCGCGGTGATTTCCTTTTTCCGTAGGATGGATAGAAGGTTAATTAGAGTTGTTTCATATTTATAATAACATATCAGTATATAAGAAATACTAATTTTATTACATTATAATGAAACAACTAAATAATAAGAAGTTGAAGAAGAAAGAAATTGAAAAGGATCGGTAATGGGTATTACCTCTTCTTTGAAGTGCTTCTTTGAGACCTCCTTTTAGGGCACTAAAATTGGTCTTTTAAGAAGACCAGGACCTCTAGGATGATACTAGGGAAGTGGAGAAGTGATTTTGGCAGGGGTTGGCCGAGCTTTAAAGCTCAAATTGGTGTGAGGAGGAGGGGGAGGAGGTGTCCTTTTATAAGGGAGGAGAGGGGCACCTTAGGAATATCTCAAAATATTATTTTATATTAAAGTCAAAATCGGTTTATAATGGTTCCAAAGGGTCTTATTTCGAAGCTAAAGTGGGGATGGGTCGAAATCCTATCATCCAATAGGATTTAGACAAGTTTAGGGTATTATTTTAACCTTATCAATTAGATTTAACTCAATGTTAAATAATTTATCTTTTACTGTGTCTTTTTGTTTTCATTCACTATATGGTTAATACAGTTACTATAACATGCAAAACGAACCCCAAATTGTTTATTATTAATATATATATCATTATCTAAGTCATTTGGCCGAACCATAGATTTTTAGGAATAAAATAACAATTAATAATATAATATTTGATTTAAAAACTATTTTGTGTCAATTTTGACACTATTTGATATATGATTTTTGTGAAAGTAATAAAAGAATTATATGTTCGAAAAAAGTTGATTCAATAAACACTAATATATCATAGTAACCTATAAAATTAGTGTAATTCATAAAAAGTCTCAAATTACATTCATTTGAGAATTTATAACATCAACTATGTTAATATTTTATTAAAAGGGTAATTACTGCATCATCGTTGTGTCATAAATAAATTAATTTATTTAAAGTCTAAAAATTATAAATAAAATATCATTATGTATTAAATCATTTTAGCTTTCTAATGAATATTTATAGTCGAATTTATCTTATGTATAACCCCATATTAAAAATGTTTTAGTTATTAAACTTTGATTATAACTATTTTAACTATTCATTAAATAAAATAATATTAAATGTCATAATCTAATCCAAGTGGACCTAAATGGTCATATTTTATTCATAAGGTTGTTTTTGGTCGAGATACACTTGTCCAATAGAATTATGAAATTTGTTAGGGTAATAGTAATATCATATTTACCCATAGTTACCCTATTTACTATTAACCGCGGTAAAAAAAAGTAAAAAGTTACTATTCACCAAAAATTATTTTCATCTCATTGAACCACATTTTAGTCCTTGATATTAACCGTGTCTCCCGGATTTTCGAAATTCCCCTTCACAGAAGCTGTAAAATTAAGTTTTATGCAAAATTTAGTTTTTAACCTACCACTTAGTGGTTTCACTATTCATCAAAAATTGAAAGTTTTCAGAAAAATGCCAAAATTTCATCCTAAGCTATATTTCATATTCCAAATTCAAAAATGAAGTCTATTTTACCAAATTCATAACATAGAAATTGCATTAATTAATTTTATAATTAAATCCCGCTGTAAAAACAAATAGCGTATTTTTAAGAAACAATATCTATCAAAAGATTGACACTTGATTATGTCTGGTTTAAATGTGAAATTACATCCAATGACCGACATTGTATTAAATTGTAAAAATATATTCTAAATATACTTTAAAACAACTAAAATTAATAATTTATCACTATTAATTATTTTGATTAAAAAAGTTGTTTTTAATTATAATTTAGTAATTTTAACTATTCATCAGAATATGAAAGTTATCCGAAAAGTACCAAAATTTCACCTTAGGCTAAATTCGATACTCCGAATCCAAAAATGAAGTCCATTTTGAGAGCTAAAATTTCTAAAATTTTAAAAGGTGGTTATTACTATTCATAACGGCTAGTTATAATAATATCTTAATAGCATATCGTTGTTTAGCGAAACTCGGTGTTGCGTACAACACACGCTATCGTGGAAGGTCGCGATTGCATATAATTCAAGCCAGGTCAGAGATGTGTATTGCGAAAGCTCCTTTTGGTGTAGCGTATAACACAAGACATTAATAAAATTAAAAAGAATATTTTTCATAAAATCTCAGGCTGTTACATTCTACCCCCCTTAAAATGAATTTCGCCCTTGAAATTCGTCGGGGTTATAAATGGTTTACTATTCGAAAGTTTCTTTAATAGAAACCCACATCGTAAAAAGGAATACCAAAACCAATCTTTAAAAATGAAAGTATGAAACTTAACGGTTACCCAAATAAACTAATCATTGGGTTTCCACATAGGTGAAAATATGGATGGAAGAAAAATCTAACCATCATGTTCTGATGGAGAGTGGTAGAGAACATGACTATGGAAAAGCCAACAATCACAAATCCATAAATTTGTGACGATCTAAGGTACCATCCGATTCATCAGGTATAAGATCACTAGGACAACATTTTTGGTTTTCAAGATCATTTCCCTAAAGTTGAAAATTTGAATTAGAATAAATACTTTCTTTATTTTGGTACAATCTCACTTTTGTTCATGCCTTGAACAATTTCCACTTCATCTCTTAAATAAATGAAGTTGAATTTGTTATTCGTGAAGTGTTAGCAGATCATGTGATAGAATGACGGGACATTCCATCTGTCTCAAACAAAAGGTTAGCAAAAATTATATACATAAGTCGATCTATAGTGAGATTAATCACATATGGTTCCTAAAATGGACTTATACTTCATATATCATACTGATTAATATAATAAAACTATTTTCTACTAAACAGGGACTTCCTGTAGGCCAGTGGTAGGCGATAAAGGCCAGTCGCACTTCGGTTGTGGGTTCGATTCCCACAGCCTTGTCTGAAGCGATGGGCTGTCGCCCGTCCTGCAGGTTGTCCTTTTTCTAAAACTATATTACTATAACATCCCATCAATAATATCGAAAAAAGTTCTATCCTAACTTATGTCCAACATAATGCATTCCAATCTTTAGGCTTATCCATAATACTGTAGTCCATTGTCATAATATAGTGAAAACGATTACCAGAGATTTAATACCATCTTTGATCCCCATATATCATAAGATATGTCTTGTTGGTCACATTCCAAACATTCAAAGGCCTTAATCATGTATTCCCTTGAATACCCATTGAACCTTAGTGAAAACATGAATGCAGTTAAAAGTTAACACTTTCCACATACCAAAATCCTCAAAATTCTATATCCTCAAACCATGATATCACTTAGTCCTTATATCAATCATGAGCTCATGAATACTATAAAACATATTAGATTCTCTTTATCCCTTCATTATGTGCATATCATCTACATTACAAAAGTATCTGAATAACCTTTCATGGATACTGGTAACATTAATCATACACTTTCAAAACTCAATGAAAGATAACAGTGTAACAATCCTTAGATGTCTCTTTATTCCATAGTACCATGAGATTACTTATAAAACATTACACATGATAAACATGTAATCATTCCACTACATTCTTAAACCATTGACCGAGCTTCAACAATTCTTTCATCTCACATATCATTTGTAGTCTCTTCATCATCTTCCACATAAATACTACCCATACGACCATACTGATTCTCTTCATGAGACTTTCCCTTAGGGAATTGGTTTGCATAATGCCCATACATTCCACATTTAAAACATTTTACCATTTTTGATGCCGTAGCAATACCATTATCCTCATCCCTGGTGTTAACTAAACCTTTTCCTTTGCACTTACTGGATTTGTGTCCTTCTTTTCCACACCCAAAGCATCTTCCAGTTCCTTTGAAACATTCTCCTTGATGCCTCTTCCCACATGATTTACATAGGGGAAATTGAACTTTCTTTCCTCTATGATCATCATGAAACTCCATATTTCTCTTATTAGCCGAGTCAGGAAACTTACCAAATTTTTCTTTATTGATCATATTATGAGATTGCTGATTCTGCATAATAATGATGTTTGGACTTTCAAATCCCATTTCATTTTGTTGCTCATGAAAAATATCATTCCATTGTCCATCATATCCTCCATTATCGTGAATCACCTTGTTTCCAGCCATTTTCTAAAACCCAAAAAGAATAGTGTGAGAGGCAAAAATCATGCTAGGGAAAACAACATAATAAAGGGGGAGTACCTTCAATATCTAACATCTTAGGTTTAATTCTATGATCATTAGCGAAGTTCTATTACTATAACCTATACATATACTTAACCTTAGGGACATCCCTAGACATACCTTAGAAATATCTCTAGGGATCTCACTAACGTTTTCGCATCCTAGTTTCCAAAGGTTGACTAAACCTTTCCTCTGATACCAACTGTAGAGACCCGAAGCTTGACGTACATGAACATTACATTACTTTTGCGGAATACTTAGTACATAACAAAAACACACACACAATAATAGTAATAGTTTAGTGTCTTTCGAAACTCGGAATAAAATCTTCTAATCGTGGTGAAAGATCTTCAACATCTCCCATAAAGATCTTCCTTTTTTTACCTAAAACCTTTATTTATATCCTGGGGAAAAGAAAACATAAAAGGGTGAGCTCAAATGCTCAGTAAGGGTGAACAAAAGAAAAATCAATCACATCATATTCATAAGAACATAACTTTTGGAAATCTTAACCTGCAAAAGAGAGCATAATTTCATAACATGGGATAAATCATAGTAGTGAAATTAAATCCAATAATCATAACATAAAACATGAAACTTTGTGGCATACACACATAATCATAGATAATAATTTCTTGTTAGTCAAGACTCATTGCCAAGACTATCTTAGTGGACAAAGTCCCTTTCTGAATCGAGTAACCCTCGTTTCAGTCCTGTTTCACTGAACCGGTATAACCTACCGTTCCAGCCATGTCTATCTCATGAGATATAAAATCTTTACCCAATTCATTGGAGGGAGATATAGGTCCCACCCATCTTATAATGAATCCTTTCTTATGTGTTCCACATAATCATAAATCATACATCATCGCATAACACATGTAACAAAAATGGGATTCTTGAAACATCATGACATCATAAAACAACTCATATAAGGTAAATGAATTCATAAAAATAATTCCATCCCAAAATGATCAAATCAATGTAATAATAGGGATAAAAAAAGAACCCTTTATTAACTTAGATGGAAAATAATTTTGAGAAAACACTTGAACTCCATTCTTGAGGAAAATATCCTTTCTATTTCAAAAACATTTTTCCTTTCATAACATGTCATATGACTTTAAAACAAAAGAAGATGATTAAAAATAAACTTGAAAACTTGTAAAGGAAGCTTCTTGGAAATAATGTTTTAAAAATCCATTCATGCCGTATAAGTTAAAAAAAACATTCTTCATACTTTTGTCGAAAAAGTCAAAAAGTACCTCGTACAAAAAAACGACAAAAGATTCCTTTCATATTCTTTACTAAAAACTCACAGAAGGGTAAAATTGGATTTAAACTATTGTAAGTCGATGGAAACGATATTACATATTGAGGGAACATGGATGTGGATGATAAAATACACCCCAGTAAATACTAAAGTATAAACAATCTCGGATAAAAATGAGATTGTGATATTTCCCTTACCTTAGGTCCGATTTGCTTCGTATGTGTCCGAAACTCCTGTATAATGATTTAAATAATGTCATTGACTTATTACAGAATCATATTCATTGTTATGACATCATATATGGTTCACTTATGACTTTATATTACCCGTTCTTTTGTAAATTCCTTGTTAAAGAAGCGTTTTGGGTAAAATCGTTTCATTTATCGTAGGTGTTTTGACTTGTTGTTCTTGACATTATTATTACTTATATCATGATTTACTTACTTCCAGAATATAAAATATGATTTATATATCATATATATTCATTATATATATATATATATAAGATAGATAAATGAAATGAAAAACACCGTTCATGGAGACGGTAGTCCGTACGTACGCATGAACGCTGTTTCCTTTCCTTATTGTCTTGAATGGAAGTAAGTAGATGACATACATATACATATATAAATAAATCCAGTAGCTTTATAATGTCATATATTTCATTATTATTTCTTATATATACTTTTTAATCATTCTTAAATGGTTAACATGGAGAATGAATCGCATCGCGTCGTGGAGACGGTAGTCCGTACGTACGCACGAGCGATGATATCGTTCCCATGGTTGTGGAATTGTGTTGAAGTGTATGTATACTATTTCAGTATCAATATCACTTTATAATAATCATATATGGTTACTCATTACACCTTTATACCCATCCAATTAAGGTGGTGGCGGAAAATAGATTACACCACGGCGTGGAGACGGTATTCCGTACGTACGCACGCGCGGTGATTTCCTTTTTCCGTAGGATGGATAGAAGGTTAATTAGAGTTGTTTCATATTTATAATAACATATCAGTATATAAGAAATAATTATGTTATTACTTTATCATGAAACAACTAAAGAATAAGAAGTTGAAGAAGAAATAAATTGAAAAGGATCGGTAATGGGTATTACCTCTTCTTTGAAGTGCTTCTTTGAGACCTCCTTTTAGGGCACTAAAATTGGTATTTTAAGAAGACCAGGACCTCTAGGATTATACTAGGGAAGTGGAGAAGTGATTTTGGCAGGGGTTGGCCGATCTTGAATGCTCAAATTGGTGTGAGGAGGAGGGGGAGGAGGTGTCCTTTTATAAGGGAGGAGAGGGGCACCTTAGGAATATCTCAAAATATTATTTTATATTAAAGTCAAAATCGGTTTATAATGGTTCCAAAGGGTCTTATTTAGAAGCTAATGTGGGTATGGGTCGAAAACCTATCATCCAATAGGATTTAGACAAGTTTAGGGTATTATTTTACCCTTATCAATTAGATTTAACTCTAAGTTAAATAATTTAACTTTTACCGTGTCTTTTTGTTTTCTTTCACTATATGGTTAATACACTTACTATAACATGCCAAACGAACCCCAAATTGTTTATTATTAATATATATATCCTTATCTAAGTCATTTGGCCGAACCTTAGATTTTTAGGAATAAAATAACAATTAATAATATAATATTTGATTTAAAAACTATTTTGTGTCAATTTTGACACTATTTGATATATGATTTTTGTGAAAGTCATAACAGAATTATATGTTCGAACCAAGTTGATTAAATCAACACTAATATATCATAGTAAACTAGAAGAGTAGTGGAATTCATAAAAAGTCTCAAATTACATTCATTTGAGCATTTATAACATCAATTATGTTAATATTTCCTTAAAAGGGTAATTACTGCATCATCGTTGTGTCATAAATAAATTAATTTATTTAAAGTCGAAAAATTATAAAAAAAATATCTTTATGTAGGAAATCTTTTTAGCTTTCTAATTAATATTTATATTTAAATTTATCTTTTGTATAACCCTATATTAAAATTTTTTTTGTTATTAAACTTTGATTTTAACTATTTTAACTATTCATTAAATAAAATAATATTAAATGTCATAATCTAATCCAAGTGGACATAAATGGTCATATTATATTCATAAGGTTGTTTTTGGTCGAGATACACTTGTCCAATAGAATTAGGACATGTGTTAGGGTAATAGTAATATCATATTTACCCATAGTTACCCTATTTACTATTAACCGCGGTAAAAAAAGTAAAAAGTTACTATTCACCAAAAATTATTTTCATCTCATTGAACCACATTTTATTCCTTGATATTAACCGTGTCTCTCAGATTTTCGAAATTCCCCTTCATAGAAGCGGTAAAATTAAGTTTTATGCAAAATTCAGTTTTTAACCTACCACTTAGTGATTTCACTATTCATCAAAAATTGAAAGTTTTCAGAAAAATGCCAAAATTTCATCCTATGCTATATTTCATATTCAGAATTCAAAAATGAAGTCTATTTTACCAAATTCATAACATAGAAATTTCATTAATTAATTTTATAATTAAATCCCGCTGTTAAAACAAATAGCGTATTTTTAAGAAACAATATCTATCAAAAGATTGACACTTGATTATGTCTGGTTTAAATGTGAAATTACATCCAATGACCAACATTGTATTAAATTGTAAAAATATATTCTAAATATACTTTAAAACAACTCAAATTAATAATTTATCACTATTAATTATTTGGATTAAAAAAGTTGTTTTTAATTATAATTTAGTAATTTTAACTATTCATCAGAATATGAATGTTATCCGAAAAGTACCAAAATTTCACCTTAGGCTAAATTCGATACTCCGAATCCAAAAATGAAGTCCATTTTGAGAGCTAAAATTTCTAAAATTTTAAAAGGTGGTTATTACTATTCATAACGGCTAGTTATAATAATATCTTAATAGCATATCGTTGTTTAGCGAAACTCGGTGTTGCGTACAACACACGCTATCGTGGAAGGTCGCGATTGCGTATAATTCAAGCCATGTAAGAGATGTGTATTGTGAAAGCTCCTTTTGGTGTATCTTATAAAACAATACATTAATAAAATTAAAAAGAATATTTTTCATAAAATCTCAGGCTGTTACAAGAATAATTTTCATTTTATGATTAAAAATAATGTTTAAAACATAATATTATCCTGAATATGAATAAGATACATTATATCCAAAACAATCATTACTTACTCAACAAATCATATAAAGGAAAACGAATCAGTTAACACCCGAAACGATGATACTACTGAAATATCATTAAAAAAGTAATATTAGAAGATCATATATGATATCATATTAATTTATATGGTTCTTTTATAATTTAATAATAATGATTTCAACATTCTACCATAGGTTAACCTACCCTCGTCCAAGGAAAAGTACAAGTTAATGGTTAATTTCACAATCTCTTTTTTATTTGAGGTTGTTTTTATATAAGTATCTATTGGGACCTCACTATCATCCACATCCATGTTTTCTTAAAAATGTATTTCAAAACATTTTTAATATTTACTATAATATGGTACAAATTTATTTATACGCTTGATTTAATTTTCATAATATGTTTATAAGGGAATATTTCCGTCGTTTTCCAAATAAGGTAATTTATGACCTTTTCAACAAAATTAAGGTAAGAATGTTTTTAAACTTATATGGCGGGTGCGGCTATTTTTTGCCATTATAACATCGTCAAATCTTTCCTTACAATATTATAAGAATATTTTCGAAATAAATGTGTTGTTTATAATTATTTTACTCTTAAATGATTTTAAAATAGAAAGAGATAATTCTCTCAAATAGTTTTGATTTCATCGATGTCAACATCCTTTGATAAATTTTACACTTTTTTGAAGTTGATATTTTATGATAAAAATCTCCCATATTGTATTTAAGGTTTTTGTGATATTTTTGACTATGGATGAGTTATTTTCATGCCATTAATGGTTTATGGTTAAAGTATTAACATTTCGTATGCATGTTTTAATAATAATTTTTATGTTATATTTCAAACTTTTCTTCAGATGAATGTATTGGACTAGTACGCTCCGGGTTGAGGACTAGTAAAAGTAAGCCCTCTAGGTTGGGGTCCGGTTACAGAAGACCCTCTGGGTTGGAGTTTGGTTATAGAGGATATCTGAGTTGGAGTCTGGTTATAGAGGCTCTCCACGTTGGAGTCTAGTTACAGTGTCTCTCCGGGTTGGGGTCTGGTTACAGTTATCCCCTAGGTCCTGGCACATGGCCTTGACCTTGAAATTAAAGTCTGGTACTATAAATTCACTCATTATGAAATTAGTTATTACATGTGATTATTATACTAGTAGAATATCCATGTGAAAAGGTAAATGGAATTATTTTATTAATATTTTCCATATTATGTTTTAATATATGTTTAAAAGGATATTGTTTTTATTACACATCTTTACTTAAGAGTTAATATCTTCCGATAAATTATATACCCTTACTGAGCATCTGAGCTCACCCCTTTCTTATGTTTTATTTTCCCAATATCCCATGAAGTGTTTTATGTTTGAGATGCAGGGTTATGCTAAGGGAACAATGGTATTCTCAAAGGATTATTTTTTTGTTTCTATGTTAGAAAGTGTAATGTAATGTTCATGTATGTAATCTTTTTTCCAAGATTACTAAACTGATTGGCCTTTCAGGACTTGATTCCTTATAATCATGAAAATGTATTAAAATAATGCACTAACTTTGGGAATCTAGGGTCAGAGCGTTACAATTTGGTTGATGACTTCATGTGGTACCTTAATATCCACGAATTTCTCCACCATTTCTTCATCTGAGTGAACAAGAAGATCCATGTGATTCATCATTGATGTAATCTCTTTCTGAGAGTCAAATAGAGTATCTTCCACACACTGATGTCCAGGAGGATGTGCAGGTCACACATCCTCACTCGACAACCCAGGAGGATGTACAACCTCAACCAGGGGAGGGTCAGCGACAAAATGTAATGTAAGCATTATATGATGTCCGAGTAAATGTATAGATGCAAAACTATGTGATAATGGATAATTACACTAATTATGAACATTACTAATCAAATTCATATCATGCCAAAATATGTACAAAATACAAATAAAAAGTAGACATTTTGGAATACCATTTTCAAAAAATAAGTATGAGACTAAAATATAAATATTGACATATCTATAAACATGATCCTTCCTTGGTTTGGTCTCCAAAAAAATCAAGGTACTCCAATCAGTCCCCTATACAACCTATATCCTAAAATCCAAATAAGAGGTATTCCTATGCACTGATGTGCCAATGTAGGGTGTGATAATAAAACTAAGAATGACACCACCAACACACCCTTGTATATGCCATTATATAAAATTTATGAATTTATATGAATGTAAATAAGTTATAAATATTTAATATTAAATAAAACATGTCCGATTATCTTGTTCTAACTAGGTCATCATGACACTTTACCCCACTATGTTCATCTTATTCCAATAATACTTATGTTATATCCATATTTGAATAGAATCCCATCTGGAAAAATTATTCTCAGCAGCTATTGTCATGAATATAGGAAACCTATCAAGGAAACAAGTATCTATAGCTAGTACCATGCATTTAGAAAACCCTTCAATTAACATCAAGTATTTTATATAAGGAGGGAATACCAATAGCCATCCACTCATACAGGTTGAACTTTACCCTTTCGTTATAGTCCCATGAACATGCCTCATATTATGTATCCAACATAGAAAGTGCTATAATGAGTAGATCACATTAAACAACCTCCCACACTAACAAAACCAACACCCTCTTCATAGGTGAGGCCTTATAGCTGGTCATATACACCACATGCATAATTATAATTTATCTAAGGAGATAATATCAATATATAACCTCCTGTACAAGAAAAACCAATTACCTACTTAGAGGTTTGGTTACATGGATAATTATTTTTGAAAACTCGAAAAAATGAGTTTCTAGGTAGCATAACCCTATACAACAATACTTATGTTTCAAGGAAAAATACTCATTAACAATAGCCATACTAACTTTTCCAAGATAAGTAAAAAATAATGATCCCTAAAAGAAAAACCTTTACCCTATATCTCAGCAAGAAGTAGATCCCCACAAATCACTCAACTTGAGAGTTTCCATTACAACATAGTATAAATATCCCTAAAAAACCTCACCATTCACATCCATTAACCTAATATATATTTATACAACCATCATGATGATCGTAGTCCTCTTGGATACACACAACTAATAGGACCGACCATTAGGGAACACCTATGCACATTGGACACTAAGCTTCTCACTCAGGCCATAAACCACCCCGAAGGGAATCACAGTGAAACACATACCTAACAATACACCATATCTAGCACATGTATAGTATATAAACCCACCATATGGTGTCTCATTGGACACTTAATCCACTTTCCATGATATATCATGCACCAAGCCCGCACATGGACTATTAGTAACCCTTCTTGAACCACCCACAGACAAATACCCCCAATCAATATCTAATACATATAAGGATTACCTATAACTATCCATGCCCATATAACATATCATCACACTCCCTTATGATCCCCATAAAAAAGAGAGACTACTCCCACTTTTTATGACCATCAGGTGACACTAGTCATTCCAAATGGGAGTGACTGCCATATCCTATGATCAAAAAACCCAGATAACCTAACCCGATTAATTAGAAAGGGCCAAGGAACAAATTACAATACCTAACCTATATCACCAACCAAATGTTCAAGGTTGAAATTTTATTCCCATTGACATTACCAAATCATTCTCCAGGACCAACAATAACTGATCGTTTCCTCAAGGGATAACCACTTCTAATTCCATTACCTATCTTTATTGGGAACACCTTATGATGAAGAAAAACTCATCTCATGAGTCGAGACCACTTTAGGGTCCTTTAAAATATTTTAGACATCACGAACTTTGGTGGTATAGCTTCCATTCACTTACCGAACTCCAACTCATTCATTTCACACTTAATTCAATATTGAAGGTTTAAACAAATCATATTATAAAAATAGTTATAAATATGAAAATTATTAATATAAAATAATTTATTTATTCCAATTAATCCCATGTCATACACATTGTTACATATTTTTATAAATAATGGTTATTTTTTAAGTTCACTTCCCATTATTCTTGATGTTTTGAATTTTTGAACCCAACCATGTAATAATATTCTTTGAGAAACTACAGATGAAAAATTATCTATTTTTTTGACATGGTCACTAATTTCACATGATAAAGTCCAACTTCTTGAGAGAGGTCATTTCCTTCCCAAATTCCATGTCTAATAGTAATATAAAAGTTAATACCCTATGAATAAGAAGATTTAATATTGAAATATAAAATAAGGAGGACCATATAATTGAAATGAATTGTGACTTGTTTCAAAGTTATGGAATAAAAGATATTATGCTAACAAATTTGTGTAAAATTATTACTAAAAATGATATAATATTTTTTCAAATTTATGATTTTTCCTAACTTCCCATAATAACGAGTAAATATTTCTATATGTGAATATAGAGATCTATCACTCTATTTATAAAATAATATAATATTGTAAGAATATATGAGACACATTGAGATAAAGAGGTATCAACTGGACTTAGTGGGGGATAAAAACAATATTTATAGCCTTAAACATACATATAATAAGATAGTACTTAACTATGAAAAAAATTATATCTAAAAGTTTCAAATTTACTAATGGTAGATGGAGTATTCTTTTATATCTCCAATAAGCAGGGAATAAAATATTATATTCATAAAAAATATGAATTAATTTGAAGAATTAATGATAAAAAAACACCTTTATAAGCTTGAAAATATTAAATCCTATTTTATCAAATCAAAATATATTATTTCTTCTCTTTAATGGCCATATTAAATTTTTTTTCTTTTACAACATGACCCCCTTATAATATTTTATAAAAGATGTATTGAATTATTCAACAAAAAATAATGTTTAATTGATTAGGGGTAAAACTATTGTTGTATATACCCATAATTGTTACGGAAAATATATTAAAATTAATTATAGGTAAAATATTTCCATCCATAATCTTTCTAAAATACTTTTCATTAGGGGAATAATCATGTTTTGTAGAAAAAATAAAAAATTAGAAATTTCAACCGCGTGGAAATGTTTTTGTTAAAAACCACTTAATAGCAATAACAATACCATAATATAAGGTGACTCAAAATTGAATAATTTTTTTAATGTGAAACCACATAGACTATAGTGTAACTTAAACTAAGAGATAGAAATGAATTTTTTACCTTATACAAAGAGAGAACAACCACAAGCTTCTAATTTTGTTCCCTAGTAACTAAAGTGGGCATGACAACTTCCATCCCCATATTAAATATAATAATTTAAAATAAACTTAATAGATAATAAACATAAATAAACATGAAATTATAATGGTCACTATCTTTATAATAGTACGGTCTATTAATTGGGATGGACCAAATTACACTTTTACTCTTCATTTCATTTTGCAAGAGTTGAATGAATATAGCATTTTGACATGCTTTCTAAAATACTTTTGATATATATTTTCCTTTAATCATGTAATACCGAAAATTAATTATCTCACATATATTTTTTGGCTATTTTAAATTTTACAAAGTGTGTATAAATAACTCAAAACCCCATTTTTATAATCTATTTGGAAAACTTCTACATTTCAAATATCATCAACATAGTATAAAAACATTTATTTAATATATAACCTAATAAAAATATTTACTCACAAAATCCTTGATTAAATAATCTAATATAAATTACTTATATATAGTTTATCTTATTCTTGAGCAATAAGGACCCAATAATAATCATAGAATGAAATCCATTATTAAATTTAAAAGGAATAATGTAGAATCTTATTTCAAATTTCTTCAAAGTAAGGATGTTGAAACTATGATATAAAATTAGTATAGTTTGATCATTATAAAGAAAATATAATCCAAATTACTTATAAAAAATATATAATAAGTATCTATCTATTCTATATTTTTACTTGTAACTAGTGGTAAATCATTTCCTAGATAAATATTAGGCTGTTAGATTAATTTCCATTAAATAGTATTAGCCAATTAACCTAGGAAATTTAATTGATTAAACATTAATAAATGATGTGAAAATTCACTATTGAGGCCCCAAAATATAATTTAAGCACACAATAAGGATAATTACCTAATTGATATATGTTTTAAGATATAATAACTTATCATTATTATTTTTCCTTTAATGTTACAAGTTATAGAAAAAAAAGAATAATTATTAAAAGATAACTTTAGGGTTATGTGTTTTCAAATAAATGAAATAATTTAATATTTTTACTATTTTTGTGTGTCAAATAATAAGGATTTAACTATCATACTATGAAGGTTTTGGGTAGAAAGACTATATCTAAATAACCCTAGTCAAAGTATGAGAAGTTATAAAATATCACTATTGGTTCAATGAAACCATTCATGATTAGGTTATTTCATAATAAAGAAATATCTAATTAATGAAGAGTTGTTATAATTATTCAACCCTTAAAGGTAAAAATATATTTGATTAATTTGAGTGACATGGATCTCCGCATTTGGGGAATATTTTCTCTCATATTTTGCATAAGCATTTTCCCACTAACATCCATTCATCAGGTTCAATGATTTTTTTACACATGATTTTAGTGAGTTATAAACTATATCAAATATATCTTCTTACTTAACCTAACCCATTACATATATTTCTATAATTTCATATACTTATCTCTTAAAATTTTTTATTAGTGAGAATGTAAAGTTTATCTTGTGACTTAAAATAATCATATTTTTCAAGAGATGTAACATTCAGGTTATTTGACACATTTCTGGATTAAACATTGAAAAAACAATAAAATAATATATTTAAACATGTATGTTTTATAATCCTTCATATTATAATAGTTTATTAGACTCATTATTAATGTTCCATACATCACCAAAAGTAAAAGGATAATGTTTTATCTCATTATGGACACTACCTAGAGCACTAACCGAGAGATCCTTCGCATCTAAGTGCTTTATGGGGGATGGATCTTATATCATTCTCTATATTTATTAAATGAACTTATCTTAAAGTTATATACCTATTTAAAACTAAAAATGTTACAAATAAAACAAGAGAGGTTCATATGATTAATTATTTTTATATTCAATAGAAAGATTATTAATATATTTAAAATCTATATAGAATGTCTGAATGTTTTTATATGTGTAACGTCCTGACCCTAGTTACCAAGAGTTGGTGCATTATTAAATAACATTGGCATGATCACAAGATATCAAATCCTGAATGACCGATCGATTTAGTAGCCCTGGATGTAAGAGATACATACATATGTTTTACATTACATTTTAAAATGAACAAAAACAACAAAATTGTCTCCTTTGACCACATTCATATCCCTTATATTATCCCTACAGGTCAGTCATAATATACTTCTTCGCATCCTGGAAAAAATAGAACATATAAATGGGTTAGCTTAGGTGCTCGGTAGGGATAACAATATAGTGGAAACTTTCACAAATAAGCATAAAAATATAAGACAATGTATAAGACTAAAACACAAGCCTTTTGAAAATAAAATTTAGTATAATATAAAAAAGATAAATTAAATAATTCCATTTACTTATTCACATGAATATTATACTATTCAAATAATCACATGTAATATCCATATCCAATTTCATAATGATGAAATACTTAATTCCTAACATCATAATCACATAGTCAAGGCCTTTTTCCAAGACTAAAAATAAGTATTTCATCAAGGCCTTGTGCCAAGAAACTAGTTTTTCTCATGATACCTACCAATAAATTGAGGATATATTGTAGGCTTGACCCGTCACTTACTATGTACAGTGCATTCCTTAGATGAAAATGATGAAACATAAAATAAAAATTCTTATTAAAACAAGAAAACTAAATGTTAATACAGTAACTATAAACCATGAATTGTATAAAAATAACATATCCACAGTCAAACATATCACAAAACCTTTAATACAATATGGAATATTGTATCATAATAAATCAACTTCCAACAAGTGTAAAATCATTCAAAGTATGTTGACATAGATGAAAGAAAAACTATTTGAGAGAAATATCTCTTTCTATTTTGAAATAATTTTAAAGTCATGTAATTATAAAATAAGGAATTAATTTTGAAAATAATCTTATAAGCTTGTAAGGTATGCTTCGAAGGTGTTATAACAGCAGAAAATAGACACACCCGCCATATCAATTAAAAAATTCATACCTCAATTTTTCGAAAAAGTCATAAAGTACCTTTTTTGGAAATCAACGAAACGATTAGTTTCAAAAAAATTTATAAAAATTCAATCAAGGGTATGAATTACTTTAACATGAAATCTAGGAAATAGTTAAAATCTTTTGAAATACGTTTTAAAGAAACATGGATGTGGATGATAAAGAGGTCCCAGTAGATACTCGTGTATAAACAACGTCGGATAATAAAGAGATTGCAAAATTAACCCTAACCACGAAATTTTCATTGATCGAGGGTACGCTAATATCTTATATAATAGTTAAATAATTGTTATTAAATTATAAAATAACCATATATATAAATATGATATCATATATGATCTTTTAACATTTCATTGTTAATAATATTTCAATAGTATCATCGTTTCAGGTGTTAACTGATTTGTTCTACTTTATATGTTTTGTTACATAAGTCATTTTGGTTATGTATAGGTTGTATTTTATTCATATCCACAATAATATTAAGTTCTTAGAAATTATTTTTAATCATAAAAGGTATATTATTCTTGAATGGTTATGATGGGGAAAAACTGTTATCGTGTTCGTGGTGATGGTAATCCGTACGTACGCACGAGCGACAATATCATTCTATTGATGGTGAAATAATATGTAATTTTATGTTATATGATATATAGATAATAATTTAAAGGTTATATTTATTATTTACATCAGTTATACAAATTATTATACCCATCCAAATAATGAAGTGTTTGAATAACAAACTACACCACGACGTGGAGACAGTAAGCCGTACGTACGGACGTATAGTGACTTCTCATTCATTGGATCGATTGAATCCTGAATATTGTTGTAACATATTTATAATAACATAAAAATATGTATAAGGTACTAGATTTATTTTTTTGGTATAGAAAAAATGAAGAAACTGGAAGTGGAAGAAGAAAAAAACTTTAAAAGAGGTGGTGAAATTATCACCTCTTTTTCAGGTGTTTCCTTATGATTTGATCAAAAGGGCTCCATAGGATGGCTTTATGATCAAATTAAGGCCTCTATGTTGATGCAAGGGTAGTTGGGAAAATATTTGAGTAGGGTTTGGATGATATAAATGGATTTGTAGGTGTGATTTTGAGAGAAGGGTAAGTACCCTTTTATAAGATAGGTGAGGGTCACTTTAGGAAAATCTTGAAATATTATTTTTGTACACAATCATATTCGGTTTATAATGGATGCAAATTGATTTATTTCCAAGACAAAAAGAGTTTATGTCAAAAAACTATCAAAAAATATGTTTTAGATATGTTAAGTCTGTAACACCATGAGATTTTATGAAAAATATTCTTTTAATTTCATTTATGTCTTGTTTTGTATGCTACAACAAGATTACCTTGCGCTATACGCAACACCGTATTAGCTTGCAGTATACGCAACACTATTCTCGGATCATGTTACACACAATTTTGATAGTAGTTATTCTACACAAAATTGAGTGTATATATATATATATTCAATGTATAAATGAAATATGGTTGGATTATGTTATACAAAACAACGGAGGAGTCATGCATAACACGCAACCTGGACTTGGCTTGCATTACACGCAATCACAACCTTCCTCGATAGCTTGTGTTGTATGCAATATCAGGTTTAACTAAGCAACGATATATGGTTATAATATTATTAGGGACTAGCCGATATGAATAGTGTTAACTAAATTTTGAATTTTATAACATTATTATTCATCTTATATATTTTCTAGAACATGGTATGAGAACAAAATAAAATTTTCGGGTAAAATAAGTATTTTTCAAAAAATGCAGTTTTGCCACCTTTTGATGGTGCACCCAATTTAAATAGTATTTTTGACATGTCTATAAGTTCAATTATACAAAATAAAATTCTTCTCTAGAATAAGTATATAAAAATTTACTTTGGATAAATTTTTCATATTATTCTGATAACTTTCATATTTTAATGAATAGTAAAAACACGCTATATTTTAATTAAAAACAACTTTTTTCATCACAAAAATTTATATGGTTAGATTATATTTTTAATATGTTTTAAAGTATAAATAGAATATATTTTTACTATTTAATCAAATGTTGGTCATTGGAAAAAATTTTAATTTGAAATTGGACATAAACACGTATTAATCTTTTGATAGTTATTGTTTCATAAAAACAGGTTATTTGTTTTGATAATTGGAATTACTTTTAAAATTGATTAATGCCACTTATATGTTTTTAATTTTAAAAAATAGACATCATTTTTGAATTCTAAATATAAAATATATCCTAGGATGAATTTTTGGTATTTTTCTGAAAAACTTCAATTTTTGATGAATAGTGAAAACACTAAGTTTTTGGTTAAAACCGAATTTTTACTTAAATAATAATTTATTTGATTTAAATTTATTTTAGGTAAAAATAGGTATAGAATACTTATATAAGTTCAATTAAATTCATTGGAGTCATTTTATAATAATTTTAGATTTATAAAAATTGTATTGAACTTTTCACCGTCTTTTACCCACCTCTAAGGAGCTTTTGCAATTGTTCATAAAACATAATTTTACCTCTTCTGTGAGTTGAATTTCAAAAATATGAGATACACGGTTAATACCAAGGAATAAAATGTGGTTCAATTAGATAAAAATTATTTTTGGTGAATAGTAACTGTTTACTTTTATTTACCACGGTAAAAAGTAAATAGGGTAATTCAAGGTAAAAAAAATATTATAATAATTTAAAAATACCTTAACACTTGTCAAAAAGTTATTGGATGAGTAATGTATGACCATGGTCATCATTGGGTCGATTTGGGGACCCCATGGAGTAACTTATGAAAGACAATGACACATTAGATTAATTAATTTAATGTGAACACAAAATTGGCATTAATAAAAATCCTTTAGTAATTAATCTTTATAAGGGGCTATATAAATTATCATTTCGACAATAAATATTAATTGGAAATATAAAAATATTTTATAAATTTTGGCATTTTTTTTATAATTTTTAGACATCAAATAAATTAAATTATTTATTACACAATAATGATGCAGTATTTACATCATTAATAAATGATTAAAATAAATAAGATTATAATGATTAAAATACTATCTAAAACCTGTCCAATTCCTATTGGATGATTTTATTTCGAATATGAGTCATCTTAGCTTCGACATTAATGTGTTTTGGACCTCTTTAAACCGAATATAAGTTTATAATAAAATAATGTTTCTACACTTTCCTAAAGAGCCCCTCCTCTCCATTATAAAAGGAGACGACTTCTATGCAATTCCACACACCTCTCAAGCCATTTAGCCAGTCCAAAATCTTCCCAATTCAGCTCTCTACATACCTATCCTCCCCATTGAAGCCTTAAATTAGGCATAAGTCACTCCAATAATTCCTTTTGGTTCAATCCAAAGGAAGTTACCCAAATTAAAGGTAATAGTTTCTCTTAAGTTGTTTTCCTTTATTTTACTTCTCCAACGCCTAAAATATTTTTAATCTTTTATTTTGTGACAACACTAGAATCATCAAAATACTAGGATTTTGTTATGAAAAGGATTATAACTAAACTTACACACACTTCCATCTAATTGATGAAGAACATAATGTTTCTGTGGATAATAAACTAACGCCCCATGAAACGATGATTGTTTGATTTTCTCCTACCGCCTCTCTTGGTGGCCATTGTGGTGGAACTGTATTTATATATATTATATATATTATGATTATGATTTCCGAATTCTTCTTTAATTTGAAATTATATCAATCTTGTATGGTTTCCATAGTGGGTAAATATGATGATCTCATTTGAGGAAGTGCGGACTACTGCCCCTTCAAAGTGATGTGATTCGTTAATGCCTTATGTCAGATATATAAAGGATGTAGTTAATGATATTATATATGATATTATACTGGAATTATAATATACCTAGGAATACTTATTTTTTAATTCCATTAATATAAGAAATAGAAATGAAATTAGCGTTCATGCGTACATACGGCTTACAGTCTCCCTGAACAGGGCATTTCATTTCTTACCTCCATATGTTATTTACTATTATAAATAAATGTATATGCTGGATATATAATTAATATATATAACATATAAATCATGATTTACATTCTGGAAGTATTAAAATCATGATATATGTAATAATAACATCAAGAACAACAAGTCCAAACACGTACGATAAATAAGATGATTTTACCCAAAACGTTGCATTAACATGGGATTTACAAAAGAACAGGTAATAGAAAGTAATAAGTAAACCATATATGATATCATAACAATGAATGAGATTTTTAATAAGTCAATTACATTATTTAAATCATTACACAGGAGGTTCAGATACGTACGAATCATATCAGACCTAAGGTAAGGGATACCTTTTCCAATCTCGTTTTTATCTGAGATTGTTTATTCATTAAGTATTTACTGGGGTTATATTTATCATCCACGTCCCTATTTTATAAAAATTATTTCATGTATGTTTAAGTCTTTTTTACCCATTTTTACTTTTACTACATGGTATGTAATGAATCGTTTTTTACAAGGTACTTTTTGACTTTTTCGACAAAAGTACAAGAAAAATGTTTTCTTAACTTATACGGCATGAAAGGATTTTTACGGTTTTATAAAGACTTATTTTCAGGAAGATTCCTCCAAAATATTTATTGACTATTTTCATCAAAATCCTTTTCCTTTAAAATTTCATGACATTTTGTGAAAGGAAAATGATTTTGTAGAACAAAGGATATTTTCCTCAAGAATTAATTTCAAGTGTTTTGTCAAAAACATTTTCCATCTAAGATGAAATTATTTCATACGTGTTTGTTTCAAGTATAATGTCTCTATTATTTACATAGTTTCACTTTTCTTATGATGTGATGATATCCATTTGTTTTATATGGATTATGATATGGTGGAATGATGTTTATGAAAACCATTTTATTCTTTGGGTTATGATTTGTGTTTATGTTGTGGAAAAAGTAAGAGTGATTTCATTATGAGATGGGTGGGACATATATCTCCCTTTAATGCATTGGGTAAATATTTATATCTCATGAGATAGACATGGATGGAACGACAAGTAAATCCAGTTCAGTAATACAGGGATAGAATGACAAGTAAACTCGGTTCTGTAAGGGACTTTGTCCACAAAGTTGGTCTTGGCCTCAATGCCTTGGCTACTATGGAAATCATATCATGTGCTTAATGTTTTTCCACAATCACATGTTTTATTCCCATTATATTTTATCATGATTAATGTTTCTTTATGATCTAATCCTTATGTACTGCCATGTTTTATGTCATTTCCCAAGATCTTAATGTTTAAACATTATGTTCATGTTTTTATGTTCAAATGTATAAGATTTCTTTTATTTTATCCATGCTTACCCTTAATGAGAATTTGAGCTCACTCTTTATATGTTTCCTTTTCCCCAGGATTTAAAGAATGGTTTTTAGGTAAGAAAACAAAAAGGGGAAGATCTTTATGGGAGATGTTGATGATATTTCACCACGATTAGAAGATTGCATTCCGAGTTTCCAAAGACACTAAACTATTACGTTCCTTGTGTGTCTGTTTTTATTATGTATTAAGTATTCCGCAAAAGTAATGTGATTTCCATGTACATTAAGCTTTGGGTCTCTACAGTTGGTATTAGAGGAAAGGTTTAGTTAACCTTTGGAAACTAGGATGTGAAAACATTAGTGATATACATAGAGATATTTCTAAGGTATGTATAGGGATGTCCCTAAGGATAAGTATAAGTATAGGTTATTTTACTAGAATTATGGTAACGATCTTAGAATTAAACCTAAGATTTTAGATATTGAAGTTACTCCCCCATTATTATGTTGTTTTACCTATCGTGATTTTTTCTTATCACACTATTCTTTTTGGGTTTTAGATGATGGCTGGAACCCGAAGGAACCGGGTTGACCAATGTAATGGAAAATGAAATGATTCTCCTTCTGAACAAACCAATGTTATAGGAGATGGAGTGAAAAATCTTATTGCTATACTTACGCAAGCTATGAATCATTATGGACTACCTAATGAGCAGATAAAGGAACAATATTCTATTGAGTCCTTCATGAGGCAACGTCCACCTTCTTTAAATGGGTCTTATGATCCACTTGTTGCTGAAAAATGGATCAGTACCATTGAAAATATACTTTACATACTTCGCTGTTCGGAACATGATAAAGTCATTCTAGCTGTTTACCATTTTGAAGGTGAAGCAGACCATTGTTGGACTCTAATTAAGAATACAAGGCCCCAAGATGTAATTGAATCCATGGAATGGAACGAGTTCAAAAACATGTTTTTTAGTAAGTACTTCCCACATATTCTTCAAACAAAGATGGAAAAGGAGTTCCTTGAGCTTAAGTAAAAGGATGATGAATCTGTTGGTATATACGAAGAAAATTTTACAAGGCTTGCAAGGTATTCACCGAGCTTTATCATCCAACCTGAAAGTAATGTTGATAGATTCTTTAGTGGCTGAAAACCAAGTCTTCTAAGGGAATTAGCTATAAGAGACTTCAGTAGCTATGAAGAAATCGTGCGTTGTGCTATCAAGGCAAAAATGGAAGTTGGTGTTACATATCCATCTCATGGTTTGGACAAGAAACGAATTATGGAGTTTAAGGATAAATCTCAGAACAATGGTGAAAAAGAGATGAATGTTTCTTTATGCTTAATGTTTGGAAAGAATCATGGTGGAGATTGTCTTAAAGGGACTAGAAAATGTTTTAAGTGTGGAAAAGAAGGTCATCGAGCAGGTGTGTGTCAAAGTAATGGAAAAAGGGATGCTAATGATGTGAATAAAGAAAAGACTGCAGAGAACGCACCATTAACACTTCAATGCTTCATGTGCAATGAAATGGGGAATTATGCTAATCAATGCCCTAATCCAAGGGTTAATGATGATCGACATGAGTAACCACTTAAGGCAATGGACAAAGGGAAGGCACATGTGATCACAATTGGATATGTTGAATATGTCAACAATGTTGTGGAATGATTAAGTGTTTATGTAATGGGATTCCAAAATAATGTAGTATATAGTATCATGGAATATTGGAATATTTATGAATTGATCTATTGTGGTTTTCAATAATTTTATGGTACCGATAACCATGGAAAGTGATTGAGATATTTTTGGAAAGAAGACGATATGTGCATAATGAAGGGATAAGGACAAAATGAAATGATTTACAGTATTCATGAGCTCATGACTGATATAAGGACAAAGTTATATCATGGTTTGAGTATATTGATTTTTTGGATTTTGGTATGTGCAAAGAATTAAATTTTGACAACATTCATGTTTTCACTAAGGTTCAATGGCTATTCATTTTTTAATAGAATACAAGATTAAGGTATTCACATGATTGGAATGTGATCAGCACGATATATATTGTGATATATGATGGATAAATGATGGTATTCACATGCTTGTTATATGACCTTTTTAGTAATCGTTCTCTTTATACTATGTGTTTGGAAAGAAGTATTTTTGATAAGCCTAAAGATTCAAATGGATTATGTTGAACATAAGTTAGTATTGTTTAAGGCTAGAATTTTTTTTCGATATTATTGATAGAATGTTACAACAGTATAGTTTTAGAAAAAGGACAACCCATAGGATGGGTGACAACCCGTCGCGTCGGACATGACTGTGGGAATAGAACCCACAACCAAAGTGTGACATGCCTTCATCACCTACCACTGGCCTACAAGAAGTCCCTGGTTAGTAGAAACTAGTTTTATTATATTAAGCGGTATGATAGATGAAGAATAAGTCCATTTTTGGAACCATATATGATTAATCTCACCATAGATGGACTTATATATATATATATATATTTCTAACCTTATGTTTGAGACTGATGGAATCACCTATCATTCTATCACATGATTTTCTAACACTTCACGGAAGACAAATTCAACTTCATTTCTTTAAGAGATGAAGTGGAAATTGTTTAAGGCAAAAACAATGGTGAGATTGTACCGAAATAAAGTAAGTATTCTTCTAATTCGAATTTTTCAACTTTAGGGAAATGATCTTGAAATAACAAATGTTGTCCTAGTACTATTATATCTGATGAATCAGATGGTACCTTAGATCATCACAAATCTACGGCTTTGTGATTGTTGGCTTTTTCATAGCCTTGTTCTCTACCACTCTCCATTAGGACATGATGGTTATATTTTTCTTCCATATCCATATTTTCAGCCATGTTCTCCTATGTGGAAACCTAGTGATTAGTTAATTTGGGTAACTGTTACGTTTGATACTTTAGTTTTTAAAGATAGTTTTTGGTGTTCCCTTTTTACGATGTGGGTTTCTATTAAAGAAACATTCAAGTATTAAACCATTTATAACCCCAAAGAATTTCGAGGGTGAAATTAATTTTAAGGGGAGTAGAATGTGACACACCGATATTTTATGAAAAATATTATTTTAATTTCATTAATATCTTGTGTTGTACGCTATACAAAGATTACCTTGCGCTATACGCAACACTATATTAGCTTTCAGTATACGCAAAACTATTCTTGGATCATGTTACACACAATTTTGATAGTAGTTATTCAACACAACATTGAGTGTGTATATATATATATATATTCAATATATAAATGAAATATGGTTGGATTCTATTATACGAAACAACTAAGGAGTATTTCACAACAAACAACCCTGACTTGGCTTGCATTACACGCAATAGCGACCTTCCTCGATAGCGTGTGTTGTACGCAATATCAGGTTTCACTAAACAATGATATATGGTTATAATATTATTATGGACTAGCAGTTATTAATAGTATTAAATAAAATTTGAATTTTATACCATTATTATTCATCTTACATATTTTCTAGAACATGGTATGGGAACAAAATAAATGTTTTGGGTAAAATAAGTATTTTTCAAAAAATGTAGTTTTGCCGCCTTTTGATGGCACACCCAATTTAAATCTTGTTTTTGACATGTCTATAAGTTCAATTTGAAAAAATAAATTTCTTCTTTGGAATCAGGATATAAAAATTTACTTTGGATAAATGTTTCATATTATTCTCATAACTTTCATATTTTAATGAATAGTAAAAACATGCTATATTTTAATTAAAAACAAATTTTTTTCATCACAATAATTTATAAGGATAGATTATCTTTTTAATTTGTTTTAAAGTGTAATTAGAATATATTTTTACCATTTAATCCAATGTTGGTCATTGTAATAAATTTCACTTTGAACTTGGACATAAACATGTATCAATCTTTTGATAGTTATTGTTTCTTAAAAAAATGTTATTTGTTTTGATAATGGGAATTACATTTAAAATTAATTAATTCCACTTATATGATTTTAATTTGAAAAAATAGATATCATTTTTGAAATCGGAATTTCAAATATAGATTAGGCTGAATTTTTGGTATTTTTCTGAAAAACATCAATTTTTGATGAATAGTAAAAACACTGAGTTTTTGGTTAAAACCGACTTTTTATTTAAATAATAATTTATTTGATTTAATTTTATTTTAATTCAAAGTAGGTACATAATACTTATATAAGTTCAACGAAATTATTTGGAGTCATTATATAATAATTTTAGATTTATAAAAATTGTATTGAACTTTTCACCATCTTTTACCCACCTCCTTGGAGCTTTTGCAATTGTTCAAAAAACTTAATTTTACCGCTTCTGTGAGTTGAATTTTAAAAATACAAGAGACACGGTTAATATCAAGGAGTAAAATGTGGTTCAATTAGATAAAAATTATTTTTGATGAATAGTAACTTTTTACTTTTATTTATCACGGTTAAAAGTAAATAGGGCAATTCAAGGTTAAAAGAATAGTATAATAATTTAAAATTACCCTAACACTTGTCCAAAACAAATTGGATGAGTAATGGACGACCATGGGCATCTTTGGGTCGATTTGGGGACCCCATGGAGCCACTTATGAAAGACAATGACACATTATATTAATTAATTTAATGTAAAGACAAAATTGGCATTAACAAAAATCCTTTAGTAATTAATTTTTATAAGGGGAAATATAAATTATCATTTTGACTATAAATATTCATTGGAAAGAGAAATAGATTTCCTACATTTTGGTATTTTTTTATAATTTTTATACATCAAATAAATTAAATTATTTATGACACAATATGATGTAGTATTTACCTCATTAATAAATGATTTAAATAAATAAGATTATAATGATTAAAATATTATCCAAAACCAGTCCAATTTCTATTGGATGATTTTATTTCTAATATGATTCATATTATCTTCAAAATTAATGTGTTTTAGATCTATTTAATCCGAATATTAGTTTATAATAAAATAATGTTTTCACACTTTCCTAAAGAGACCCTCCTCTCCATTAGAAAAGGAGACAACTTCTATTCAATTCCACATACCTCTCAAGCCATTTGGCTCGTCCAAAATCTTCCCAATTAATCTCTCTACATCCCTCGCCTCCCCTTGAAGCCTTAAATTAGGAAGAAGGCACTCCAAGGGGTCCTTTTGGTTCAATCCAAAGGAAGTTACCCAAATTAAAGGTAATAGTTTCTCTTAAGTTGTTTCCTTTTATTCTACTTCTCCAACCCCTAAACCATTTTTAATCCTTTATTTTGTGAAAAAACCAGTATCCTAATAATACTAGGATGTTTTTATGAAAATTATTATAACTACACTTACACACACCTCCATCTAATGGATGAAAACATAATGTTTCTGTGGATTACAAACTAACGTCTCACGAAACGATGATTGTTCGATTTTCTCCTACAAACTCTCATGGTGGCCATTATGATGGCACTGTATTTATATATGATATATATTATGGTTATTATTTCATTATGCTTCTTTAATTCCCAATTACATCAAGCCTTTATGGTTTCCATAGTTGGTAAATACGATGATCTCATTTGAGGAAGTGCGGACTACCGCACCCTCAAAGTGAGGTGATTCGTTAATGCCTTATGTGGGATATATAAAGGATGTAGTTAATGATGTAATATATGATATTATACTAGAATTATAATATAACTAGGTTTCATTATGTTTTAATTCCATTAAAATAAGAAAAAGAAATGAAAGTAGCATTCATGCGTACGTACGACTTACCTTCTCCATGAATGGTGCATTTCATTTCTTTCCTCCATATGTAATGTACTATTATAAATACATGTATATTCTGGATATATAATGAATATATATGATATATAGATCCTTATTTACATTATTTAAGTATTTAAATCATGATACAAGTAATAATAACATCAATAACAACAAGTCCAAACACATATGATAAATAGGATGATTTTACCCAAAATGTTGCATTAACATGGGATTTACAAAAGAGAAGGTAATAGAAAGTAATAAGTAAACCATATATGATATCATAACAATGAATATGATTCTTTAATAAGTAAATTACTTTATTTAAATCATTATACATGAGGTTCGGATATGTACGAAGCATATCGGACCTAAGGTAAGGGATAACTTTTTCCAATCATGTTTTTATCCGAGATTGTTTATTCGTAAGTATTTACTGGGGTTATATTTATCATACACGTCCCTATTTTCTAAAAAATATTTCATGTATGTTTAAATTCCTTTTTACCCATTTTTACTTTTACTACACGGTATGTAAAGAATCTTTTTTTACACGGTACTTTTTGACTTTTCTGACAAAAGTATGAGAAAATGTATTTTTTGACTTATACGGCATGGAAGGATTTTTATGGTTTTATAAAGACTTATTTTCGTGAATCTTCATCCAAAATATTTCTTGACTATTTTCATTTAAATAATTTTCCATTAAAATTTAATGACATTTTGTGAAAAGAAAATGATTTTTAAGAACAAAGGATATTTTCCTCAAGAATTCATTTCAAGTGTTTTTTCAAAACCATTTTTCCATCTAAGATGAAATTATTTCATATGTTTTTGTTTCACGTATAATGTCTCTATGATTTACATGGTTTCAATTTTCTTATGATGAAATGATATCCATTTGTTTTATATGGATTATGATATGATGGAATGATGTTTATGAAACCCATTTTATTATTTGGATTATGATTTATGTTTATGTTGTGGAACAAGTAAGAATGATTTCATTATGAGATGGGTGGGACCTAAATCTCCTTCCAATGCATTGGGTAAAGATTTATATCTCATGATATAGACATGGACGGAACGAAATGTAAATCCGATTCCGTAATACGGGGCTGGAACGACATGTAAATCTGGTTCAGTAAGTGACTTTGTCCACTAAGTTGGTATTGGCAGCAATTCCTTGGCTACTATGGAAATCATATAATGAGCTTAATGTTTTTCCACAATCACATTTTTTACCATGATATTTTATCATGAATAATGTTTCTTTATGATCTATTCCTTATGTACTTCCACGTTTTATGCCATTTCCCAAGATATTAATGCTTAAACATTATGTTAATATTATTATGTTCAAATGTATATGATTTGTTTTATTTTATCCATGCTTACCCTTACTGATCATTTGAGATCACGCTTTATATGTTTTCTTTTCCCCAGGATTTAAAGAATGGTTTTTAGGTAAGAAAACAAAAAGGGGAAGATCTTTATAGGAGATGTTGAATATCTTTCACCACGATAAGAAGATTGTGTTCCGAGTTTCCAAAGACACTAAGATATTACGGTCCTTGTGTGTCTTTTTTTGTTATGTATATAGTATTTCGCAAAAGTAATGTGATGCCCATGTACATCAAGCTTTGGGTCTCTACAGTTGGTATCAGAGGAAAGGTTTAGTTAACCTTTGGAAACTAGTATGAGAAAAATTTAATGAGATCCCTAGAGATATTTCTAAGGTATGTCTAGGGATTTCCATTAGGATAAGTATAAGTATAGGTTATATTCCTAGAATTACGGTAACGATCTTCGAATTAATCCTAAGATATTAGATATTGAAGTTACTCCCCCTTTATTATGTTGTTTTACATATCATGATTTTTTTCTTTCACACTATTCTTTTTGGGTTTTAGACGATTGTTGGAACTCGAAGTAACCGTGTTGATCAATGTAATGGACAATGCAATGATTGTCCTTCTGAACAAACCAATTTTATGGGAGATGGAGTGAAAAATATTATTGTTATACTTACGCAAGCTATGAACTATTCTGGATTTTTGAATGAGCAGAGAAGGGAACAATATTCTATTGAGTCCTTCATGAGGTGATGCCCACCTTCTTTCAATGGTTTTTCTGATCCACTCATTGCTGAACAATGGATTAGTACCATTAAAAAGATTTTTTCCATACTTCGCTGTTCGGGAATGGGATGAGTTCAAGAACATGTTTTTCATTAATTACTTCCCTCGTATTCTTCGAACAAATATGGAAAAGGAGTTCCTTGATCTTAAGAAAAAGGATGATGAATCTGTTGGTATATACAAAGAAAATTTTACAAGGCTTGCAAGGTATGCATCAGGCTTTGTCATCCAGCCTGAACGTAAAGTTGATCGATTCTTCAGTGGCTTAAAACCAAGTCTTCGAAGGGAATTACCTATAAGAGACTTCAGTAGCTATGAATAAATCGTGTGTTGTGTTATCAAGGTAGAAATGGAAGTTGGTGTTACATATCCATCTCATGGTTTGGAAAAGAAACGAAAGATGGAGTTCATGGAGAAATCTCAGAACAATGGTGAAAAGAAGATGAATGTTTCTTTATGCACGAAGTGTGGAAAGAAGAATGGTGGAGATTGTCTTAAAGGGATTAGAAAATTTTTTAAGTGAGAAAAGAAGTTCCTCGAGCAGTTGAGTGTCAAAGTAATAGAAAAAGGGTTTCTAATGATGTGAATAAAGAAATGACTGCAGAGGAAGCACCACCAACAATTCAATGCTTCATGTACAATGAAATGAGGAATTATGCTAATCAATGCCCTAATCCAAGGGTTAATGATGATTGACATGAGCAACCACTTAAGTCAAAGGATAAAGGGAAGCCACATGTGGTCACTATTGGAGATGTTGAATATGACAACGATGTGGTGGAATGATTAAGTGTTTATGTAATGGGATTCCAAAATAATTTTGTATATAGTATCATGGAATATTGGAATATTTATGTATTGGTCAATTGTGGTTTTCAATAATTTTATGGTACCGGTAACCATGGAAAGTGATTGAGATATTTTTGGAAAGAAGAAGATATGCGCATAATGAAGGGATAATGAGAAAATTAAATGATTTACAGTATTCATGAGCTCATGACTAATATAAGGACAAATTTATATCATGGATTGAGTGTATGGAATTTTTTTATTTTGGTATGTGGAAAGAATTAACTTTTGACAACATTCATGTTTTCACTAAGGTTCAGTGGGTATTCATTTTTCAAGAGAATACAATATTAAGGTATTCACATGTTTGGAATGCGATCAACAAGATATATCTTTTGATATATGAGGGATAAATGATGGTATTCACTTGCTTTTTATATGACCTTTTTAGTAATCATTCTATTTATACTATGAGTTTGGAAAGTAGTATTTTGGATAAGCCTAAATATTTTAATGGATTATGTTGAACATAAGTTAGTATTGTTTAAGGCTAGAATTGTTTTTCGATATTATTGATAGAATGTTATAATAGTATAGTTTTAGAAAAAAGGACAACCTGTAGGATGGGCGACAACCCATCGCATCGGACAAGGCTGTGGGAATCAAACCCACAACCAAAGTGTGACAAGCCTTCATCGCCTACCATTGGCCTACAGGAAGTCCCTGGTTAGTAGAAACTAGTTTTGTTATATTAAGCGGTATGATATATGAAGTATAAGTCCATTTTTGGAACCATATATGATTAAACTCACCATAGATGGACTTATATATATATATATATATTGCTAACCTTATGTTTGAGACAGATGGAATGACCTATCATTCTATCAGATGATCTTCAAACACTTCACGAAAGACAAATTCAACTTCATTTCTTTAAGAGATGAAGTGGAAATTGTTGAAGGCAAAAACAACGGTGAGATTGTACCGAAATAATGTAAGTATTCTTCTAATTAAAATTCTTCAACTTTAGGGAAATGATCTTGAAAAAAAATGTTGTCCTAGTACTCTTAAATCTGATGAATCAGATGGTACCTTAGATCATCACAAATCTATGGCTTTGTGATTGTTGGATTTTTCATAGCCCTGTTGTCTACCACTCTCCATCAGAACATGATGGTTAGATTTTTCTACCATATCCATATTTTCACCTATGTTCTCCTTTGTGGAAACCCTGTGTTTTGTTAAATTGGGTAACAATTACAGTTCATACTTTAGTTTTTAAAGATATGATTTGGTATTCCCTTTTTACGATGTGGGTTTCTATTAGAGAAATATTCAAGTATTAAACCATTTATAACCTCAATGAATTTCGAGGGAGAAATTAATTTTAAGGGGGGTAGAATGTAACCCCCCACGATTTTATGAAAAATATTCCTTTAATTTCATTGATGTCTTCTGTTTTACACTACACCAAGATTACCTTGCGCTATACGCAACACCGTATTTGCTTGCAGTATACACAACACTATTCTTGGATCATGTTACACACAATTTTGATAGTAGTTATTCTACGAAATATTGAGTGTATATATATATATATTCAATGTATAAATGAAATATAGTTGGATTCTATTATACAAAACAGTGGAGGAGTCTTGCAAAACACGCAAACCTGACTTGGCTTGCATTACACGCAATCACGATCTTCCTCGATAGCACGTGTTGTACGCAATATCAGGTTTCACTAAACAACGATATATGTTTATAATATTATTATGGTTGAGCTGTTATGAATAGTAATAAATAAATTTTGAATTTTATAACATTATTATTCATCTTACATATTTTCTAGAATATGGTATGAGAACAAAATAAAAGTTTCGGGTGAAATATGTATTTTAAAAAAATGCAGTTTTTCCACCTTTTGATGGCGCACCAACATTAAATCGTGTTTTTGACATGTATGTAAGTTAATATTGAGAAAATAAAATTCTAATTTGGAATCAAGATATAAAAATTTACTTTGGATAAATGTTTCATATTATTCTGATAACTTTCATATTTTAATGAATATTAAAAACACGCTATATTTTCATTGGAATAAATTTCACTTTGAACTTGGACATAAACAAGTATCAATCTTTTGATAGTTATTGTTTCTTAAAAACGCGTTATTTCTTTTGATAACGAGAATTTCTTTTAAAATTACATAATTACACTTCTATGTTTTGAATTTATAAAACTCGAAATCATTTTTAAATTTGTAATTTCAAATATAGCTTAGGCTGAATTTATGGTATTTTTCTGAAAAACATCTATTTTTGATGAATAGTGAAAACATTGAGTTTTTGGTTAAAACCGACTTTTTATTTAAATAATCATTTATTTGATTTTAAATTTATTTTATGTCAAAATAGGTACATAATACTTATATAAGTTCAATGAAATTCATTGGAGCCATTTTATAATAATTTTAGATTTATAAAAATTGTATTGAACTTTTCACCGTCTTTTACCCACCTCCTAGGAGCTTTTGCAATTGATCATAAAACTTAATTTTTCTGCTTCTGTGAGTTGAATTTCGAAAATACAAGAGAAACAGTTAATATCAAGGAGTAAAATGTGGTTTAATTAAATAAAAATTATTATTGGTGAATAGTAACGTTTTACTTTTATTTACCATGGTTAAAAGTAAATAGGGTAATTCAAGGTTAAAAAAATATTATAATAATTCAAAATTACCTTAACACTTGTCCAAACCTTATTGTATGAGTAATGGATGACCATGGGAATCCTTGGGTCGATTTTGGGACCCCATGGAGCCTCCTATGAAAGAAAATGACACATTAGATTAATTAATTTAATGTAAAGACAAAATTGGTATTATCAAAAATCCATTAGTAATTAATTTTTATAAGGGGCTATATAAATTTTATTTTCAACTATAAATATTCATTGGAATGATAAAACAGTTTCAAACATGTTAGTATTTTTTTATTATTTTCAGATAAAAAATAAATTAAATTATATATGACACAATAATGATTCAGTATTTACATCATTAATAAATGATTTAAATAAATAAGATTATAATGATTAAAATATTATCCAAAACCTGTCCAATTTCTATTGGATGATTTTATTTCGAATATGAGTAATCTTATCTTTGACATTAATGTGTTTTGGACCTCTTGAAACCGAAGATAAGTTTATAATAAAATAATTTTTTCACACTTTCCTAAAGAGCCCCTCCTCTCTATTATAAAAGGAGACCACTTCTATGCAATTCCACACACCTCTCAAGCCATTTGGCTCGTCCAAAATCTACCCAATTAAGCTCTATACATCCCTGTCCCCCCCTGAAGCCTTACATTAGGCAGATGGCACTCCAAGAAGTCATTTTGGTTCAATCCAAAGGAAGTTACACAAATTAAAGGTAATAGTTTCTCTTAAGTTGTTTTCTTTTATTCTACTTCTCCATCCTCTAAAGTCTTTTTAATCCTTTATTTTGTGACAAAAACAATATCCTAAAAATACTAGGATGTTTTTATGAAAATTATTATAACTTCACTTACACATACCTCCATCTAATGGATGAAGAACATAATGTTTCTAGGGATGACAAACTAATGCCTCATGAAATGATGATTGTTCAATTTTCTCATACCGCCTCTCATGGTGGCCATTATGATGGAAATATATTTATATATTATATATATTATGATTATTATATCCTTATTCTTTTTTAATTCCCAATTATATAAAGCCTTTATGGTTTCAATAGTGGGTGAATACGATGATCTCATTTGAGGAAGTGCGGACTACCGCCCCCTCAAAGTGATTTGATTCGTTAATGACTTATGTGGGATATATAAAGGATGTAGTTAATGTTATTATATCTGATATTATACTGGAATTATAATATACCTAGGTATCATTATGTTTTACATCCATTAAAATAATAAATAGAAATGAAAGTAGCATTCATGCGTACGTACGGCTTACCGTTTCCATGAACGATGCATTTCATTTGTTACCTCCATATGTTATGTACTATTATAAATACATGTATAAGCTGGATATATAATTAATATATATGATATATATATAATTATTTACATTCCAGAAGTATTTAAATAATGTTATAAGTAATAAGAACATCAAGAACAACAATTCCAAACACGTACGATAAATAAGACGATTTTACCCAAAACGTTGCATTAACATGGGATTTACAAAAGAATGTGTAATAGAAAGTAATAAGTAAACCATATATGATATAATAACAATTAATATTATTCTTTAATAATTAAATGGTTTTATTTAAATCATTTTACAGGAGTTTCAGATATGTACGAAGCATATCGGACCTAAGGTAAGGGATAACTTTTCCAATCTCGTTTTTATCCGAGATTGTTTATTCGTAAGTATTTTCTGGGGTTATATTTATCATCCACATCCCAGTTTTCTAAAAATGATTTCATGTATATTTAAATTCATTTTTAACCATTTTGACTTTTACTAAATGGTATGTAAATAATCTTTTTTTACAAGGTATTTTTTTGACTTTTCCGAAAAAAGTACGAGAATAATTTTTTTTAACTTATACGGCATGAAAGGATTTTTATAATTTTATAAAGACTTATTTTCATGAAGCTTCCTCCAAAATATTTCTTGAATATTTTCATAAAAATCATTTCCTTTAAAATTTCATGACATTTTTTGTGAAAATAAAATGATTTTCAAGAACAAAGGATATTTTCCTCACGAATTCATTTCAAGTGTTTTGTAAAAAGCATTTTTCTATCTAAGATGGAATTATTTCATATGTGTATGTTTCAAGTATAATGTCTCTATGATTTACATGGTTTCACTTTTCTTATGATGAAATGATATCCATTTGTTTTATATGGATTATGATATGATGGAATGATGTTTATGAAACCCATTTTATTCTTTGGGTTATGATTTATGTTTATGTTGTGGCACAAGTAAGAATGATTTCATTATGAGATGGGTGGGACATATATCTCATTCCAATGCATTGGGTAGAGACGTATATCTCATGAGATAGACATGTCCAGAATGGGAAGTAAATCATGTTCAGTAATACAGGGCTGGAATGGCAAGTAAACCCGGTTTAATCAGAGACTTTGTCCACTAAGTTGGTCTTGGAAGCAATGCCTTGACTACTATGGAAATCATATCATGTGGTTAATGTTTTTCCAAAATCACTCGTTTTATTCCAATGATATTTTTTCATGATAAATGTTTCTTTATGATCTATTCCTTATGTACTGCCATGTTTTATGTCATTTCCCAAGATCTTAATGTTTAAACATTATGTTCATGTTTTTAAGTTCAAATGTATATGATTTGTTTTATTTTATCCATGCTTAACCTTGCTGAGCATTTGAGCTCAACCTTTATATGTTTTATTTTCCCCAGGATTTAAAGAATGGTTTTTAGGTAAGAAAACAAAAAGGGGAAGATCTTTATGGGAGATGTTGAAGATCATTCACCACAATTAGAAGATTGCGTTCCGAGTTTCCAAAGACACTAAACTATTACGGTCCTTGTGTGTCTGTTTTTATTATGTGTTAAGTATTCCACAAAAGTAATGTGATGTCCACGTATGTCAAGCTTCGGGTCTCTACAAAGTCACTATATTAACCTTATATTTAATATTTAACACTTAGTTAAATTGTTTTTCTTTTACCATGTATTCTTGTATTATTATAATAAATGGTTAATAAACATACTATATAAAGCCAAGAGAACCCTAATTGGTTAATTATTAATATATCTAACCTTATCTAAGTCATTTGGATGAACCTTATATTTTTATAAATATTATATCAATTAATAATATATTATTTGTTTTAAAAATTCATTTATGTCAATTTTGACACTATTTGGTATTTTGTTTTTGTGAAAGTAATAAAAACTTTATCACTTCGAAATTTTTTTATTTAAGTAACCCTAACTTGTCATAATAACCAATAAAATTAGTGGAATTCATCATAAGTCTCAATTTACATTTATTTGGATATTTATAATATCTATTATTTTAATCATTCATTAATAAGGTAATTACTGCACCATCATTGAATCATAAATAAATTTAATTATTTAATTTAAAAAAATTATAAATAAAATATCATTATGTAAGAAATATATCTATATTTATAATGAGTATTTATAGTCTAATTTATCTTTTGTATAACCATATATTAAATTTTTTTAGTTATTAATCATTGAATTTAACACTTTTAAATATTCTTGAAATAATGTAATGATAAATGTCATAATCTAATCCAAGTGGACCAAAAGGAACATATTTTATTCATAAGGATTATTTTGGTCAAAATAAACTTATAAAATAGAATTAGGACTTGTGTTTGGTTAATAATAATATCATTTTTACATATAATTACCCTATTTAATTTTAACCGTGGTAAATAAATGTCAAAAGTCACTATTCACCAAAAATCATTTTCATCTTATTAAACCAAGTTTTACTTACTAATTTAAAATGTTTCTCTCGGATTTTTAAAATTAAATTCATAGAAGTGGAAAAATTATGTTTTATGCAAATTTGAAAATGCGCTAAGTAGGTGGGTAAAAGACGGTAAAAAGTTCAATAAAATTTTATATATAAAATATTATTATAAAATGATTCCAATGAATTACATTGAACATATATAGGTATTATGTAACCATTTTTAACTAATATAAATTTTATTAAAATAACTATTTATTTAAATAAAAAGTCACTTTCAAACAATAACGCAGTGTTTTTCACTATTCATCAAAAATTGAATGTTTTCATAAAAATACAAAAAATTCACCCTAAGCTAATTTTAATATTATGAATCCAAAAATGAAGTCCATTTTGAAAATGAAAAATTATAAGAATTAAAAAAGCGGGTATTACTATTCATAACGGCTCATTTGTTTTGTCATGGTGTGTTAAAACTCCCTGTCGCGTACTACACAAGCTATTACATTATTCAAAGGGAAACATACTGTGGAATCTTGGAGTGTTACATTATCCCCTTATTCAAATATTTCATCCTCAAAATTTCTATAATATTACTACATTAAAATATTTGGGTGGTTCTTCATCATAATTTCCTCAGGTTCCCATGTTGCCTCTTCTATTTTATGATTTCTCCATAGATCTTTCAACAAACGAGTCACCCAGTTTCTCAACACTTGTTCTCTAGTATCAAGAATTATAATAGGATCTTCTTAATAAGGCATGTTGGGTTCTTGTTTTATTTTTTCATAGGTGAGTACATGCATTGGTTCAGGAAAGTATTTTCTCAATAGTGATACAAGGAACACATCATGAACTTTGAAGATACTTGGCGGCATTTCCAAACAATAAGTAATAATTTCATTTTTTTCAAGAATTTATAAAGTTCCGATGTATATGGGACACAATTTACCCTTCTTACTGAAATGTATAACACCCTATATGGACATACCTTCAAGTAAACATGATCTCCAAATAGAAATTCCAAATCATTCATTCAGTTATCGACATAGATATTTTCCCTACATTGAGAATCCTTAATGTGGGTTTGGATATCCTTCACCTCTTACATTATTTCCTCAATAAGTTCTGGGAATACTAGTTTTCTTTCACCAACATCTGCCCAAAATGTGGGCGTGAGACCCCTCTTTTTATATAATGCTTCATATGGTGCCATCTGAATACTTGAATGGAAGCTATTGTTATAGTAAAATTCTACCAGTGGTAAATATTGATCCCACTTTCCTTGAAAGTCAAGTGATAAATATCTCAAAATGTCTTCTAAGGTTCAAATATTCTGTCATAATTGTACATCAATTTGAGGATGGTAGGCAGTGCTCAAACGAAGTTCAGAATCTATGGCCTTTTGATGAGTTTTCCAGAATATTTAGGTAAAATGGGGATCATGATTAGATACAATCGATCGGGTTACTCACATGGATATTCTACTAGTCGAATAGTCAAGCAATATTAATAGCCACTTTCATAATGATGGAATGCATAATGATAGACTTCATAACCACATAGTCAAGGCCTTGTTCCAAGAATACAAATAAAATTTTGTCAAGGCCTCGTGCCAAGACACTATTTTGTCTCATGAGACCTACTGATGCATTGAGGAGCTATAAAGAGCTCCACTCATCACTTACTAAGTCCATTGCATTCATCATATGAAAAGGTTTAAACATAACTCAAATATTTGTATTAAAACTAGCCTACGAAATATCAATACTTTAACCATAAACCGTGAATGTTATAAAAATAACACATCCACAGTCAAACATATCACAAAACCTTCAATACAATATTTAATATTTGTATCATATTAAGTCAAATTAAAACAATTTTAAAATCAATCAAAAGATGTTTACAAAGATGAAAATGATTTTCAAAACTCTTTGAGAGAAATATCCTTTTTTCATGAAAACATTTTAAAGTCACACAATTTTTAAAGGAAGACACTTAAAGAAATTTTTGAATCAATGAGTCCCATACCACTTTGAAACTTTAGAAATGAATTAACATTTTAAAAAATTTATGTCCCTATAAATATATCCTTAAAACCATTTTGAAAACATGGAAATTAATGAGAAAGGTTTAGAAGAATAATTATTTATAACATTTTAGAATGATGTTTTAGTAAAAAGTTACTTAAAAATATTCCCTTTGAAAACTCTTTTATGAAATATGGACATGGACAATAAAGATGTCCCACTAGATACTTACATAAAAACAATCTCAGATAATAAAGAGATAGTGAAATTAAACCTTATCGTGTAATTTTTCTCGGTCGAGAGTAGGTTAACCTCCTGTATAATGGTTAAATAATTGTTATTAAATTATTCAAGAATCATATATATTAATATGATATCATATATGATCTTTTAACATTTCTTTGTAAATAATATTTTAGTATTATCATTGTTTCGGGTGTTAACAAATTCGATTTCCTTTATATTATTTGTTTTGTGAGTCATATTTGTTATGGATGGAATGTATATTATTCATATCTAGAATGTTATAAAGTTTTTAAAAATTATTTTTAATCATCAAATGAAAATTAGTCTTGAATGGATACGATGGGGAAAGAATCTCATCACGTTCGTGGAGATGGTAATCCGTACGTACGCACGAGTGACAATATCATTCTTTTGATATTAAAATAATATATAATTGGATGGTATATCATATATACAGAATCATTATCATGTAATATTTACTATTTACATCAATTATACATCATTATTATACCCATCCTAATAATAATGTATTGAATAACAATAACACCACGATTTGGAAACGGTAAGCCGTACGTACGCACGTATGGGGAAATGCCATTAAAATGATGGATAGAATAATTAATATGGTTGTACCATATTTATAATAAAATAAAATTATATAAAAGATAATGGATTTATCATTTTCTAATGTAAATAACAATGAAATATTAAGTGGAATAAGAAAGTAACTTGAAAGAGGTGATGAAATATTTACAACTTCTTCAAGTTTTTCCTTTTGATTTAATCAAAAGGGATACTTAGGTTGGATTTCTAACAAAAGTAAGTCCTCTAGGATGAATATAGGATAGTTGGAAGGATAATTGGGCAGGTGTTGTCTGATCCAAAAGGCTTTGAAGTTGTGAATTAGAGAAAAGGGGGAGTTCTCTTTTATAAGGGGAGTGAGGGGAACCTTAGGAAAAGTTAGAAATATTATTTTATAATAAACTCATTTTCGGTTTCTAATGGCTTCAAAGTGGATTATTTAAAATATAATGTGGGGATGGGTATAAAACCACTCAACTAATAGGTTTTAAACTGGTTTTGGTCCCTATATTAACCTTATCATTTAGATTTAACTCTTTGTTAAATAGTTTTACATTTACCATGTCTCTTTGTATTTTTATATTATATGGTTTATAAACTTACTATATATTTCCAAGAAAACCCCAAGTGGTTATTTAATGATAAAAATATCATTATATTAGTCTTTTGGCTGAACCATAGTTATTTATGAATAGAATATCAATTAATAATATAATATTTGTTTTAAAAACTCTTTTAGGTCAAATTTGACACTATTTGGTATTTTTTTCTAAATTCATAACGGCAGTATTAATTTGAAAATAATTTAAGTAACCAACCTTAACATGTCATATTAACCTAGAAAATTATTTTAATTCATAAAAAGTCTCATATTACATTTATTTGGATATTTATAATATCAATAATTTTAATATTTCATTAATAAGGTAATTACTGCATCATCATTGTGTCATAAATAAATTAAATTTCGTTATGTCTAAACATTATAAATAAAATACAATTATGTAGGAAATATTTTTATCTTTCCAGTTAATATTTATATTTGAAATGATGACTTATATTACCCATGTAAAAATTGATTTACTAAAAGACATTTGTTTATGTCATTTTTTCCTTTACTTTAATTTAATTAAAATAAAGTGTCATTGTCATTCATAAATGGCTCCATGGGGTCCAAAAATCAGCCTTAGGATTCCCATGGTCGGACACGACTCATCCAATATGGTTAGGGAAAGTGTTAATGTAATTTTTTGTTATTAAAATATTATTTTTACCTTGAATTACCGTATTTACCTTTAATCGTGGTAAATAAAAGTGAAAAGTTACTATTCACAAAAAATTATTTTTATCTTATTGAACCAAATTTTACATACTGAGGTTAACAGTGTCTCTCAGATTTTGGAAATTCAATTAACAGAAATGGTAAATTTATGTTCCATACAAATTTGCAACTTCTCCTAGGAGATAGGTAAAAGACGGTAAAAAGTTCAATAAAATATTGATATATCTAATCATATTATAAAATTACTCCAATGAATTATATTGGACTTATATAGGTATTATGTATCTATTTTGACCTAAAATAAATTTAAATAAAATAAATTTTTGTTTAAATAAAAATTCGGTTTTAAACAATAACTCAGTGTTTTTCCTTTTTCATCAAAAATTGAAAGTTTTCAGAAAAATACCAAAAATTCACCCTAAGCTAATTTTGATATTAAAAATTCAAAAATGAATTATATTTTACCAATTTAAAAACATAGATGTTGCATTAATTAATTTAAAATTAATCCCCATTGTCAAAACCAAAAAGCGTATTTTTAAGAAATAATAACTATCATAATACTGACACTTGTTTTTATCGAATTTCAAAGTGAAATTACTTACAATGACCATCGTTGGATTAAATGGTAAAAATATAATTTGACTAAAATTCCAAACTATTAAAATGTATAATTCAACACTATATATTATTTTGATTAAAAACGTTTTTTTTCAATTAAAATATTGTATTTTTCACTATTCACACAAATATAAAAGTTATCAGAAAAACACAAAAAATTAATTAAAACTAAATTCATATGTATATATTATAAATAAGAAGTTTATTTTGTCAAATTTAATATATAAAAGTTTAAAATATTGGATTTAAAAATGTTTCTCCATTAAAAGGCGGTAAAATTGCATTTTTTTTAAAAATAATTCTTTTATCTGAAAAAATGATTTTTTTCTTAAATTATGTCTAAGAAGCTCATAATATGGATTTTAAAATTATAAGTATTATATAAAGTTCAAAATTTAGTTAATACTATTCATAACCACTTTTGAACGACTAGTTTGGTAAGTCATGGTGCGCTTGAACTCAGTGTTGTGTGTAGTGCACATTATTGAATTACTTTGAAGAAATAACCTAATATGAAATCTTAGGGTGTTACATTATTCCTCCTTCAATAAATTTTTTCCTCGCAATTTGAAATTGTGCATTGAAAATAAAATGTTGAAAATAGAAAGTACCTTTGTGGGAAAACCCACATCAAAAATTGGGTTAATAAAATTTAGTCCTAATAAGAGGAAAATGGGAATGAAAAAGTCACCCTCAAATTATGATCTCGATTAGGAGAACATCGGTGGAAATTAGAGAAACATAATTGGAAGAAAGACACAAATATTTATATGGAGTTATTGAGGTCATCATTCACAAACAATTGTAGAATTAAGGGCCTTAAATCCATCAATCTATAATGATTTAAAATATCATCAGTTCAACAAAACATAAGGTATTAGGATAACATAGTTTTAGTTTTATGCTCCCTTACATAAAGTTTAAGAATAATTTTCTTCATATAATAAGAGAAAAAAAATATGTATACTTGACAAGTAGAGTTCCATCTTTTAACTAATTTCATCCACAAACTCATCTTTCACTCTAAAATATAATAGAACTTATAAAAATTCTATTTATCCTATTCGTATAGGGTTCTAAAAAAATGAATTTATAATTCACCTATTAGACCCTTTAAATGAAAAGAAACTACATTATACAATCCAGGGACTTCACGTAGTCTAGTGGTAGGTGATAAATCCCGATCGCACTATGGTTGTGGGTTCGATTCCCACAGCTTTGTCCGACGCAACGAATTGTCACACGGTCTGCATGTTGTCCTTTATATAACAATCCAAAAATAACCTTAATAAAAATATCCAATTTCAAACTTAATCTATTCTAACCTTTAGACTTATTCAAAATACTTTTATCCAAACTCATAGTACAAAACTTATAAGGAAGTTAAACACAATGAAGAACCTTTTTTCCATGTAATAACATGTGAACACCTTCATCTTGTGTTATTTTAAAACATGGTAACACACTGAATTACCATAAAACCATATTGATTACATTCATGCTCTCTTATACTTTATATATTACTAAATATATTCCTTATATATATTTTTTTGAATATTCCAACAAATATGAAATAAACAAACCATTAATCAGTTCCATGGAAGTCAATATTATCCAATATATTTTATCCAAATCAACCATCTCTTATTCCAAAATCACTAACTCATTATCAAACTATATTAAATATTTCATTTCCTTTAACCTAGTATTTCTACAAAAAGTGTAGCTTACTATTTAGTCACTTTTCTTAGAACCATATAATATCAAATCCTTAATAAAATAGTTCTACAATACAATCCTTATTTATCTCCATAATTCATATAACCAGTATATTGTTGATACAAACCTCAAATGACATTATACTTTATTAACAACATAAGAAATCTTAATCATTCCTCTTTATCTTTAGTAGTATCATAAATTGATTCTTATCCAATAACATCATTGGGGATATACTATGATGATTTGGACATTGATTCGTGTAGTGTCCCAAATCCTTGAAGATGAAGCATTGTACATTTGAAATTTTTTATTACGCTTGTAATCAAGTACATAGTGTCTTTTTTCACCACACTTATAACAAACTCTCATTCCCTTCAAGCATTTACCAAGGTGATTATTTCCACAATTATCACATATGGGAAAATCCTTCTTTTCGATCTTCCCTTTATCCATTTTTCTATCTTCAATCCTTTTATCCTCTTGCTTCCATTCAATGCCATAGGACTCATATAATTCATTTCTTATCTTATTAACACATGATAGAATTTCTTCATATGTAGAGAATACATGGGAAACTATTTCCCAACTAAATGTTGTCTTAATACCATGAAAAATATGGGCATTCTTACTCTTTGGATCATACGAATTGCTAGAATTGTCATTTATTCTACTAGGCACCATTTCTATAAAATGGAATACACTAGTTCAGTTTATGATTGTAATGAATAATTTCAAACTTGTAAAATACCTTACATAAATTGAACACTTTATGGATATAATCCATAATCATAAAAATATTTTATTTGAGGAGGAATATACTCGTAAATCATTCATAATGATTTGTAAATAAAATGAGAATTATCTTATGAATATCCCCCGGGAGTGTCGTAACCAAGAGTGTAGCAAGGCCCGTTGTCGTGCACCAGTTCATGTTCAAGTCTAGCTCAAAGTGATGTTTTCACATTTTATCCCTATGTACATCTGTGCCAGAGCTGCCTCTACCTACTCATATACAGACATGGATGTATTTCTTGGAAAACTCACAAAATCTATTCAATACCAAAATTCTAGTAAGTTCTTATATACTAATCCTCAAAGATTATCTTAGGGACATGTTCTCTAATTAGAGCTTATATAAATCTAGTTTCCAGGGTTTGTACTAAACTTTCTCTGATACCAATTGTAACACCCCGACCCCAGAAGCCCAGAGTCGGTGCATTATTATATATCATTGGCATGATCACAAAAGACCAAGTCTCGAAATACCGATTAGTTTAGTAGCCTTGGATGTACTAGATACATTAATAAGGTTTACATTAAATTAAAAAAATTAAAAAGTACAACAATATTGTTTCCATAGACAACAATAACACCCCAGAGACTATCCCTGTAGGTTAGTCATAATATACTTATTCGCATCCTAGGAAAAATAAAACATAGAAAGGGGTGACCTCAGATGCTCAGTAAGGATAACAATATAGCGGAAACTTTCATAAATAAATATAAACATTTAAGGAAATGTATAAGACTAAGACAAAATCCATTTAAACCTGAACATCAACATAATATGGAAAAGATTAAATCAAAGTAATACCATTTACTTACTCACATAGATATTCTACTAGTCGAATAATAACATGCAATATCAATATCCACTTTCATAATGACGGAATGTATAATGATAGACTTCATAACCACATAGTCAAGGCCTTGTTCCAAGACTACAAATAAGATTTTTTCAAGGCCTTGTGCCAAGACACTAGTTTGTCTCATGAACCGATGCATCAAGGATCTATATCAGGATCTACCCATCACTTACTAAGTTCAATGCATTCCTCATATGAAAAGGTTTAAAAATAACATAAAACATCGTATTAAATCTAGAATTCAAAGTGTCCATACTTTAACTATAAACCACGAATGGTATAAAAATAAAACATCCATATTCAAACATATCACAAAACCATAAATACAATAGAGAAGATTTGAATCCTATTAAGTCAACTTCAAACAAGTTTAAAATCCCTCAAAGGATGTTGACATATATGAAAATGATTTGTAAAACTCCTTGAGATAAATATCCTTTTTTCCTGAAATCCTTTAAAAGTCAAACAATTTAGAAAGTAATAAATTTAAATAAATTTTTGAATAAAAGTGTCAAATACCACTTTGAAACTTTTGAAATTAATTAACATTTTAAAAAATTTATGTCCATATAAATAAATCCTTAAAATAATTTTGAAAACATGGACATTAATGAGAAAGGTTTAGAGGAATAAATATTTAAAACAGTTTAAAATGATGTTTTAGTAAAAATTCCCTAAAAAATATTCCCTTTGAAAACACTTTCATGAAACATGGACATGGATAATAAAGATGTCCCAGTAGATTCTTACGCAAAAACAATCTCGGATAATAAAGAGATTACGAAATTAACCCTTATCTTGTACTTTTCCTTTGTCAAGGGTAGGTTACATCCTATATAATGGTAAAATAATTGTTATTAAATAATAAAAGAAACATATATATTAATATGATATCATATATGATCTTTTAACAATTCTTTGTTAATAATATCTTAGTATTATCGTTGTTTTGGGTGTTAACAGATTTTTATCCTTCATATTATTTGTTATATGAGTCATATTGGTTATGGATGGGATGTATCTTATTCATATCCAGAATGATATAAAAAATTTGAACATTATTTTTAATCATCAAATGGAAATTAGTCTTGAATGGATACGATGGGGAACGAATCTCATCGCGTTCATGGAGATAGTAATCCGTACATACACATGAGCGACAATATCATTATTTTGATATTAAAATAATATATAATTGGATGTTATATCATATATACAGAATAATTATCATGTTTTATTTATTATTGACAACAATTACACATCATTATTATACCCATCCAAATAATAATGTATTGAATAACAATTACACCACGACGTGGAGAAGGTAAGCCGTACGTACGCACATATGGTGACATGTCATTCAAAGGATGGATATAATAATTAATATGGTTGTACCATATTTATAATAACATAAGAGTATATATAAGATATTGGAGTTATTATTTTATAATTTAAATAAAAAATAAAGACAAGTGGAAGAAGAAAGGAACTTCAAAGAGGAGATGAAATATTTACAAATTCTTCGGGTTCTTCCTTTTGATTTAATAAAAAGGGATCCTTAAGATGGCTTTCTAACTAAATGAAGGCATCTAGGATAAAGTTATGTTATTTGGGTAGGGGTGGGCTGAGAAAAAAGTCTTTGAAGGTGTGAATTAGAGAGAAGGGGAGTGCCCTTTTATAAGAGGAGTGAGGGAAAACTTAGGAAAAGCTAGAAATACTATTTTATAATAAAATCATTTTCGGTTTATAATGTTTCCAAAGTGGATTTTTTAAAGGATAAGGTAGGGATGGGTCGATAACCACCGAAAAAATTGGTTTTAGATAGGTTTTGGTCACTATATTAACCTTATCTTTTAGATTTATCTCTTAGTTAAATAGTTTGACATTTACCATGTCTATTTGTATTTTTATATTATATGGTTAATAAAATTACTGTATACTTCCATGAGAACCCCAAGTGGTTCTTTAATAATACACCTATAATTATATAAGTCTTTCGGCCGAACTTTAGATTTTTAGGAATATAATATCAATTAATAATATAATATTATTTTAAATACTCTTTTATGTCAATTTTGACACTATTTGGTATTTTTTTCTAAATTCATAACAACATTATTAATTTTAAAAAATTTATCTAACCAATCCTAACATGTCATATTCACCTAAAAAATTAGTGTAATTCATAAAAAGTCTCAAATTACATTTATTTGGGTTTTTATAATATCAATTATTTTAATATTTCATTAATAAGGTAATTACTCCATCATCATTGTGTCATAAATAAATTAAATTATTTAATATCTAAAAATTATAAATAAAATACCATTATGTATGAAATATTTTGAGGTTCCCAATAAATATTTATAGTTGAAAATATGACTTAAATAATATCATGTAAAAATGGATTTACTAAAAGATATTTGTTTATGTCATTTTTTCCTTTACTATAAGTTAATTAAAATAAAGTACCATTATCATTCATAAATGGCTCCATGGGGTCCCAAAATCGACCTAAGGATGCCCATTGTCAGACATTATTCATCCAATAAGGGTAAGACATGTGTTAATGTAATTGTTTATTATTATAATATTCTTTTTACCTTGAATTACCTTATTGACCTTTAACCGCGGCAAATAAAAGTCCAAAGTTACTATTCACCAAAAGTTATTTTCATCTTATTGAACCAAATTTTACTTATGGAGGTTCACCGTGTCTCTTGGATTTTTGAAATTCAACTCACAGAAATGGTAAAATTATGTTTTATGCAAATTTGTAAATTTTCCTATGAGATGGGTGAAAGATGGTAAAAAGTTCAATAAAATTTTTATATATCTAAAATTATTATATAATTACTACAATGAATTATATTTAACTTATATAGGTATTATATATTTATTTTGACCTAAAATAAATCGAAATAATTTTTTTAAATAAAAAGTCGGTTTTAAACCATAACTCTATGTTTTTCACTATTCATAAAAAATTTAAATTTTTCAGAAAAATACCAAAAATTTACCCTAATATAATTCTGATATTATAAATTAAAAAATGAATTCTATTTTACCAATTTCAAAAAATAGAAGTTTCATTTATTAATTTAAAATTATTTCTAGTTTTCAAAACCAAATAGCGTATTTTTATGAAATAGAACCATCGAATGATTTACACTTGTTTATATCCAATTTCAAAATGAAATCACTTACAACGACCATAATTGGATTAAATGGTAAAAATATAATCTAATTATACTTCCAAATCATTATAATGTATAATTGAACACTATAAATTATTTTTATTTAAAAGGTTGTTTTCAGTTAAAATATAGTAGTTTTTACTATTCACTCAAATGTGAAAGTTATCAGAAAAACACCAAAAATTTATTAAAACTAAATTATTATGTCTAGATTATAAAGAAGAAGTTTATTTTGTCAAATTGATTATATAAAAGTTTTAAATATTGGATTTAAAAATGGTTTTCCATTAAAAGGCTATAAAATTACATTTTTTAAAAAATACTTCTTTTATCTGAAAAAATGAATTTGCTCATACTTTATGTATAAGAAACTAAAAATATGGATTCTAAAATTATAAGGGTTATATAACATTAAAAATTCAGTTAATACTATTCATAACCACTTTTAACGGATAGTTTGGTATGTCATGGTGTGCTTGAACTCAGTGTTGCATGTAGTGCAAGTTACTGAATTACATTGAAGAAATAACATACTATGAAATATTGGAGTGTTACAAAGACGATCAGAAATGACCAATATTGCATCATGCCTTCTAGGATATTTTGGTATTCCCATGATAAATTCCATCTTAATATCATCCCATTTCCACTCAGGTATTGGATGAGGTTGCATGAACTCTCTAGGATTTTGTCTTACAACATTCACTTCATGAGAAACCATACATCTTGACACAAAATCATAAATATCTATCTTCATGTTGTCCCATAAAAAATGTTCCTTCAAATCTCTATAGATATTAGTGCTACCATGGTGTATAAGGAAATTGGCACTACATGAATCATCCAACAATTACCTTTTTAGATCAGGTATGTCAGGAACACAAAGTCTCTTTCCTAATTTCAAAATACAATCTTCATATATGAAGTCAATCAATCTCACATCATTCACAGATTTAATTTTCTTTTGAAAATACTCATCATCCGTCATATTACTTTATATCATTTCTATTAAATATGGTTTAGCAACAATTTGAAAAATTATTGATGTTTTACCATTGATGATTATTCCCATATCCATATTTACTAGATCTATGAACATAGGATCACTTTAAACTCTCATCTTGTTCAAAACTCCATGATCCTTCCAAATTAAATAATCTTCCGCCTTATTTTTCTTTTTCGAGTGGAAGTGTGTAGTGAAACCATAATCATTTAGAAGTTCAATCCATTGTATTTTACTCATGTTGAATTCTTTTTGTGAGAAAATATACTTCAAACTCTTGTGATCGGTATATATCTCATATTTTTTCTCCATATAGATAGTGTCTCAATATCTTAAAAGAAAATAATATAGCTACTAACTCAAGATCATGGGTGGGATAGTTTTGTTCATGAATTTTTAGCTATCGTGATGCATATGCAATAACTCTATCATTTTGTATAACGACACAACCAAGTCGTTTATTTAAAGCATCACTATAAATAACAAACCTATCATTCTCCGATGATAGAGTCATGATATGAGAATTGGCTAATATTTTATTTAGTTATTCAAAAAAGTCTTCACACTTTTTTTCCAAACAAATTGAAACCCTTTACATGTGATCTTGGTTAATTGGATAGCCAATCAGGAAATATTCTAGACGAAACATTGATAATAACCTGCTAAACCAATAAAAATGCATACCTCAGTTATACTCGTCGATCTGGATATTTTTTGATTTCCTTAGTATTTGAAGTACTGATAGATATTCCAACCTTAGAGACAATATGGCCAAGAAAAGAAATTTTCTAAAGCAAGAATTCACTCTTGCTAAACTTCCCATATAATTCATTTCTTCTGAGGGGTTTTAGAATAGTTCGCAATTGATTTTCATGATCTTCATAGCATTTGGAATAAAACAAGATATCATAAATAAATACCACTACAAAGTCATCAAGATATTCCTTAGAAACTCTATTCATTAGATCCATGAAAAAAAGGGTGAATAAGTCAGTACAAAAGGCATTATTATAAACTCATAATGCACATACCTAGTTCGAAATGCTGTTTTCGGGATGTCTTCCTTCTTCACACACAACCGCTGATACGTAGATCAAAGTTCAATATTTGAAGAATATTGAGCACCATTAAGTTGGTCGAATAAATCCTTAATGTGTGGAGGAGATACTTGTTCTTTATTGTTATAGCATGTATCTCCCTGTAGTTATTTCACAACCTCATAGATCGATCTTTCTTCATAACCAAATGAACAGGGGATCCCCATAGAGATACACTAGGGAGAATAAATCCTTTATTACTAAATTACTATAGATGTTTATTTAGTTCCACTAATTCCACAGTGGCCATTCTATAAGGGGTCCTCGATATGGGCCTTGAACCAGGAATTAAATCATTGGAAAACACAATTTCTCATTCTGGAGGATGTCTAGGTAAACCCTCTAGAAACACAACAACATATACTTGTACAATAGGTATGTCCTCTATTGGAACATTATTTTCCTCATCTATAGTTATTTCATTTGCTTCCTCCCGAATAATCAAATTTAGTAGAGCTACTGGGGGTGGATCTTGATAAGAATCAGGTGGTGACATTTCTGCACTAAATATATAGTACTCCTTATCATAATAAAAAATTGTAACCTACTTCTTCTTACAATAAATATTCACTTAATGGTCTAAAATCCAATCTATTCGGAGGATTATATAAAATTCAATAATGGGTATGATGATTATATTAGTAGATAAATTACATTTATATACCCTAATGGGAACTAATTCCCAAAATATTGTTGCAATGATACTTCCCTTATGAGTTTTGACTGACAAATCCATTGTTAAATAAAATTGGAAATATATAATTTTCTTAGCAAACTAGGAAGATATGAAACAATGTGATGATCCAGAATCAAATAAAGCGTTATCTAAACATGAGGAAGCCATTAAATTACCTACCACCACATCTTTTGGAGCTACAACCTCAATAGTAGTGATCACATAATCTTTTACCATCTCCTTTAGCCTTTTATGAGTTATGTTTACTTGGTGCTTAGGAAATTCATTTGCATAATGCACCATTTCTCTACAATTGTGTCATTTAACATTCAAAACATGTTTCTTTCCATTGCAATCATGAGCTTGGTGGCCTTTTTCACCACACATTTAATGGACTCACATTTCTTCAGTCAAGTACTATGGTGTTTCTTCCAATATTTACATAGGATGTAAATTCATCTTTTTCAATTCTTCCCCTTATTTCCATTTCAAGAGTGTTCAACAGATCTCTTCTTCTCTAGCATTCTTTAAATTCATAAGACTTAAATAATTTCTTTTCTGTCTTGATAGCACATGAGAAAATATCTTCATATGATGAGAGTAATTGTGATACCTATTCTCGATAGAGAAATGGATTTAACCCATCAATGAATCGATCAATATTACTCCTTGGGTTATGTATATAATCTGCTGCATACCTTGAAAACCTTGTAAGGATAGCCTCATACTTCCCGACATTATCATCCTCTTTTTTTCCTCAGGCTTATAAATTGTCTTTCCATATCCACTTAATCTCCAACAGAAATGTGTTTTTCTAATAAAATCTCTTTCAAATCCCTCATCCCATAGTTTATACTTCTTCATCCTCATTTGTGTTTGGAATTAATGTGAACCATTGATCTACATCTTTTGTGAGGTGAGAAACAGCCATGCCAACTTTTTTCTCTTTCGCTACTCCCAAAGCATGAAATATTTTCCCTGAGGAACTTATCCATTTCTTAGATAAAAATGTATTTTTAGTCCCATTGAATGTTTGTGGTTGTTTCCTCATTAAGCGGTCTAATATTGATACTCTGCATTATTGATTTGGGTGCTCCATATGAGTATGGTTATTATTCACAACCTAAGTAAGTTGTCCCAGTATAGTGATAAGCTCATCAGCACCAGTTCCATCACCTACCCCTCTATAATTATCTTGAGATGGAGGGAAATCCCTACATGGATTATGTGTGTTGATACAATTTCCATTCGTTTTACTAGTCACCATTTCTAAACAATAGCATGCACTACATTAGTTTTTGAATCACAATACATAATTCCAAAATTTTAAAACACTTAACATAAATTGAACAGTTTATGGATATAATCTATAATCATAAAAAAAAATTCTTTAAAGAGGTATATACTCATAAATCCTTCTTAATGGTTTGTAATGAAAATGTGAATTTTCCTAAGAGTATCCCTTGGGAGTGTTGTAACAAAGAGTACATCAAGGCCCATTGTCGTGTACCAGGATACCCTAGGTCAATCCAAAAAATCATTTTAAAAGTTTTTACTTCTAGGTACGTCTGTGCTAGAGCCGTCTCAACCAGCTCATATCCAGACAAGGATGTACTTCTTATAAAAATTACAAAATCTCTACATTACTTGAATTTTAGGACGTTCTTCTATAATAACCCTCAAATTCTATCTTAGGGTAATGTTATCTAATAAAAGTTTTTTAAATCTATCTTCCATGGATTTTGCTAAAATTCCACTGATACAAACTGTAATGCCCCGACCCAAGTTACTAGAGTCAGTGCATTATTACATAACATTGGCATGATCACTAGAGATCAAATCTCAAAATACCGATCAATTTAGTAGCTTTGGATATATTAGATACATACATAAGTTTTACATTACATTATAAAATGAAAAACAAACAACAAAATTGTCTACTTTGACCACATTCATATCCCTTATACTATCCCCATAGGTCAATCATAATATACATATTTGGATCCTAGAAAAAATAAAACATTAGAAGGGGTGGGCTCAGGTGATCAATAAATATAACAATATTGACAAAACTGTCATAAATAAGAATAAACATTTAAAAAAATGAATAAGACTAAAAACAAGACTTTTAAACTGAAAATTTTGTATAATATGCAAAAGATAAATCAACTAATTCCATTTACTTATTCACATGGATACTCTACTAGTCGAATAATAACACGTAATATCAATAACCAATTTTATAATGATGGAATTCATAATGCTATACATCATAACTACATATTCCTGGACTTATACCAAGAATTAAAATAATTATTTTTTCAAGGATTTGTGCTAAGACATTATTTGGTCTCATGAGACCTACTGATGCATTGATGAGCTCTAGAGGGCTCCATCTGTCACATACTAAGTCCAATACAGTCCACATATTAAAAGGTTTAAACATAACATAAACATTCATATTAAAACTAGAATAAAAAATGTTAATACATTAATAATAAACCAAAAATGGTATAAAATTAACACATCCACAGTCAAACATATCAGAAAACCTTCAATACAATATGGAAGATTTTATCATAATAAATCAACTTCCTACAAGTGTAAAATCCATTAAAGGATGTTGACCTAAATTAAATCAAAACTATTTGAGAGAAATATCTCTTTGTTTTTTGAAATTGATTAAAAGTAACATAATTAAAAAAAGAAATTTATTTTAAAAATACAATTATATTCTTGTAAAGGAAGATTTTTAAGTGTTATAATGGCAGAAAATAGCTGCACCCATTGTATAAGTTAGTAAAACATTCTTACCTCAATTTGTTGAAAAGGACATAAAGTACCTTGTTTGGAAAGCGACGAAAAGATTCCTTTCAATTATTTTTATAAAAATTAAATCAAGGGTATAAATTAATTTAACCCATAATCTTAAAAACAATAAAAATGTTTTAAAATACATTTTTATGAAGCATGTATGTGGATGATAAAGAGGTCCTAGTAGATACTCGTGTATAAACAACACCAGATAATAAAGAGATTGAAAAATAACCCTTACATTGTAATTGTCCTTGATAGAGGGTACATTAACCTCCTATATAATAGTTAAATCATTGTTATTAAATTATACAAGAACCTTATACATAATGATGATATCATATATGATATTCTAATATTGTTTTGTTAATAATATTTCTGTAGTATCATCATTTGGGTGTTAACTGATTCGTTTTCCATTATATGTTTTGTTATGTAAGTCAAGATATTTATGGATTGAATGTATTTGATTCATATATAGAATGATATTAAGTTCTTAAACATTATTTTTAACCATAAAATGAAAATTATTGTTGAATTGTTATGATGAGGAATTAATTTCATCGCGTTCGTGGCGACGATAAGCTGTACATATGCCCGAGTGACAATATCGTACTATTGATGGTGAAATCATATTTAATTGGATGGTCTATCATATAAAAAAAATAATTAACATGTTATATTTATTATTTACATCTGTTATACTCATTATTATACCAATACAAATAATGAAGTGTTTGAATAACAAACTACACCATGATGTGGAGACGATAATCCGTACATACACACGTATGGGGACTTTTCATTAATATAATGGATAGAATAATGAATATGGATGTAAAATATCTACAATAAAATCATCGTATGTATAATTTACTAGATTATTTTATTTTTAATGAATAAAACAAAGAAATATGAAGTGTAAGAACAAAAGAACTTTGAAAGAGGTGGTGAAATTATTACCTCTTCTTCGGGTGTTTCCTTTTGAGTTGATCAAAAGGGATCTATAGGTTGAATTTTTGTTCCACTTAAGGCCTCTATGTCTAAGTGAGGGTAGTTGGGAGGACATATTTTTAGGGGTTGTCTGAGAAAAATGACTTTGGATGTGTGATTTTGAGAGAATGGGATGTGCCCTTTTATAAGAGAGGTGAGGATCACTATAGGAAAAGCACGAAATATTATTTTATTACATAATCACATTCGATTTATTATGGATCCAAAATGATTTATTTCGAGTATAAGGTGGGGATGGGTCTGAAAACTCTCATCCAATTTGTTTTAGATAGGTTTAGGTCACCATATAAAACATATCATTTAGAGATAACTCTTAGTTAAATAGTTTATGTTTTACCATGTATTCTTGTATTATTATAATAAATGGTTAATAAACTTACTATAAGAAAACTAGAAAACCCCAAGTGGCTAATTATTAATATATCTAGCCATATATATGTCCTTTGGATGAAACTTATATTTTTAGGAACATTATATCAATTAGTAATATATTATTTGTTTTAGAAATTCATTTATGTCAATTTTGACACTATATGGAATTTTGTTTTTGTGAAAGTCAGAAGAACATTATAATTTCGAAAAGAAAATTATTTAATAAAACCAAACATGTCATATTAACCTATAAAATTAGTGTAATTCATCATAATTCTCAATTTCCATTTATTTTGATATTTATAATATCAATGATTTTAATCATTAATTAATAAGTTAATTACTACATCATCATTTAATCATATATAAATTTAATAATTTAATGTATAAAAATTATAAATAAAATACCATTATGTAGGAAATATTTTTATCTTTATAATGAATATTTATAGTTGAATTTATCTTATGTATTACCCTATATTTAAAATGAATAGTTATTAAACATTGAATTTAACACATTTGAATCTTATTGAAATAAAATAATAATAAATGCCTACTCTAATTCAAGTGGACCAAAAGGACAATATTTTATTCCTAAGGTTTATTTAGGTCTAAATACACTTATACAATAGAATTAGTACACATGTTAAAGTAATAATAATATATTTTTACCTTTAATTACGCTATTTACTTTTAAACGTGGTAAATAAAAGTGAATAGTTACTATTAATCAAAACATACTTTAATCTTATTGAACCACATTTTATGTACTGATGTCAACCATGTCTCTCAGATTTTTGAAATTCCATTCACAGATGTGGTAAAATTATGTTTTATGAAAATTTATTAATGCACCTAGAAGGTGGGTAAAAGACGATAAGAAGTTAAATAAAGTTTATTTATCAAATATTATTATAAAATGATTCCAATGAATTATATTGAAGATATATTGGTATTATATATCTATTTTTAAATAAAATAAAATTAAATAAAATAAAAAATTAATTAAATAAAATTTCATTTTTAAAAAATAACTTAGTGTTTTTAACTATTCAACATAAATTGCATGTTTTCAGAAAAATACCAAAAATTTACCATAAGCTAATTTTGATATTTCGAATCAAAAAATGAATTCCATTTCGAAAAATTAAAAAAAATTCAAACAGTGGGTATTAATATTCATAATGGCATGATTGATTGTTCGTGGTGTGTTAAAACTCCAAGTTGCATACAATGAATGCTATTACACTATTTAAAAGGAAGTGTATCGTGGAAGCTAGAGGTGTTACAACATGGAATTATGAGATTAATATTTTCCTCTATAATGGTGACAGAATTTTTTTATCCAATGTTTAACTAAGATCAACCTTCATTAGAATTTTGGAATTCTAATTCTAATGATTATTATTATAATGTTGATAATATTATTATTATTAAATTTAACACACTTAATAATCATAATATTTTAAATAAAAATATTTAAAAAAGTTAATTTATATAGTATTTATTTTAAACAAACTAATAACTAATAATAATAATAAAGATAAATTATAATATTTCATCTAAAATAAAAATAAAATTTTTATTTTATTTACATATTTCCATAGAAATATAAAAATATCTTAAATAATCATGAAAATATATATATTGGCTTTATAATAATGACAATACCGATCGTGAAAATTTTAGAAATAAAAATACATAGTTTATTTTTCAAATAATTCAGTAACTCCATGTATGGTCCCATGATTGTGAATTTAGTTGTGAATTCCTTATTTGAATAGAAAAATGAAAAAAATGGTCATTATACAAGGTACTGAGACCATGAAACTCTTAATTTTACTTTTAAAAATGTTAAAAATTCCAAAATTCACATCCATTCATCCCAAAAAAATAAATAATAATTTTATAAATTGTTGCCTATTTTAATTAACAAGAACTATTTGGGTGTCCTTTCTATGATCAATTGATGTAAGATTATACACTTCTCTATATTTTTTCTCATGAAATATTTTATAAATTCAGTTTAATTAATAGATATGAGTTCATTGATCTTCTGTTGAAATTTTTTTATCATACTTATGTTCCAATTTAGATAATCTATAACTTAGTTTTTGAGACAATTGTAAATTATATAACCCATCATATGATAATCATACAGAAAGTAGATACAATTGATCCGATTTTTTAACCTAATGTTTCATTTTATTCAAAAACATTAGTATGAACTATATCTATTAAATGGGAAGAAATAATTTTTATGAGTATATGATTCTTACTTATAATATTTTATTTTTTTCTTTTCAAAAAATATGCACTCTCTAACTCTCTAACTACAGAACATCTAAAAAACATTTCATCATAGTAGTTAATCCATTATTCCTTGATCAAGATTCCCATATCTTTTGTTCTATAAAATATTTTCATCAATACTGTATAAATTACAAATATATTCAAACCCCTTTATTTGATAAAGGATTCCATTATACCATATTAATCATAGAACAATGCTATCCTAATTGATTTTAATTATATAACCACTTTTAATGAAATTGAAATAATTTATTGAGTCACAAAATAAATTGATAGTTTGGGGTTGTTTTTTTATAGAACCCACTAATAATATGTAAACATTAAAACTTTCTTCGACACAAAGATTAAATATAATTTTTTCATTGATTAGTAATTTACCATTGAACTAAAATTGAGTTTACCATTCCTAATAGATTTGTCATTTCCTAACAAATTAATTTTCTCCAACATATATGAGGAATAAAGGATATCTTTTTTAAAACCCATATCTAATTTTTCTATAATTATATGTGTTATAGAAAACATTTCATTTATTATATTCCCAATACTATTTAGGTTTTGAGTTTTAGAGAATTATGAATTCCCTTATACAAAAAACTAATAATTTATTACGTATAGACATTTTTTTCACTAAACAAAACTCTTTAAATTATTCAATTCCTTTTTTAAATACCAAAATCCCATATCCACAGATAAACTATATAATTATTTTTAGTAATCCTTAATACTTGTAAAGAATATTTGAAAACATAGGATGAACATAAAACATATTAAGGGGTATACAAGAAAGAGAAACCCCATAAAGCTATTAAAATACATGAAAACCCATCAAAAGTAATTATTTTAAACAAGGAAATTTGATTTTATAAGATAATATAAACGTACATTAAAACTTATAATATTGTTATTTTGTTATAAATTTACATAAAAGATTCCCATAAATAAGCATTGAGAAATATAATAATCAAGATGGTTACTTGTGAAAATTTGAGAACCCTTTGAATCATTTTCCTAGAAAACAAAATTTTCACAATTAAAAGATCTTAAACATTATTTATCCCATGAAATAAAAACACTTCCCTAAAAAACCATAGAAATAAATGACAAAATGAATGAATTTTTGGAAATTATTCTCATCACTAATATTTACTCACAATACAACAAAATAAATTAATTAGAACATCATTTGGTAGAGAGTAAACCACTACCAAATAAATTGGAAGGATATATACCAGGAACACCAATCATCATTTAAAATTCCAAAGAACCATTACTTGAATAAAACACATAAGTTCTATAATTTTATCATTTCATAAATAAAACAAATAAAAATATACATTTCAATCCATAAGCACAATCTGTCATGTTAACCCATAAAAGAAAATGATTTCGAAATAATAGATTTAAAAATTCCATATTTGGAGGAAAGTGAAATAAAATCCTAAAATAATAAATCATATCAATAATAATATGGGAAAAAATTATATTAAAAATTTTATATAGGGAAATTAAGTATATACCTTAAAATATTTAATGTATGGTTTTAAAATAAAAACCCTTACCCTGATTCCTAACTTTCCCCACACTTCATCTAAAAAAGGTATAATAAATTTACATAAATTATCTACTATATTTGTAAAATTATTCAATTTAATTTCCCTATTACCATTCCATATAATTAAATTATTATAATATTTTATTTTATTATTATATTTGTGTTGTTCACAATGGTTGTTCCATAGTCATTCAGTTCTTAATATCTAAAATATATTATATATTTTTATAACCGTATAGTTTTCTTTATAAAATGGTTACATAAGATCTATTAGTGTCAAGGAATTGATTTCATATCACTATAGAATAAAAATTGTTCATTAGTTCCCGAAATAGTTATTATTCTGGGATTCTTTCTCAACAAGACTGATTTTTACCAAGAACAATGACTATAATTATTTAATTTTAACTTAATTGTTATGATACATATTTTAACTTTATATAATAATAATATTAAAATTAATTTTATATTAATTTTATATTAAATAATAAAATAAAATGTTAATAATATACACGAATTTCACAGGTTTATGAAAACACCGTTGTTCACTTAGGTTGTGTAAGATAACCATGGAGAGAAATATTTTCCAAAATACTTTAAGATAAGGGGAAAACTAATTTTTTTTAGTTTTATAAAATATTATTATTATTTGTATGGTACTGTTTTATGTTTAATTTCATATATTATATATTTCCTTACGAAGATTAAGAGAATAGTTAAGGTGAAAAGACACAATTTCTTTTTAAACTTGTATTTTGACATTGTAACGAATTATAAAAAAGTGTTTTGAGAGGTATAATGGATAATATTTCATTATTTTTGGATGAAAATTATTCAAGTAAAATGATAACAGAATCATGGATATAAAATTATATAATAATTAAAATGTTATTATGAAATAGAATCATAAATATGATAGAGGCCTTGAAAACCTTATTTGAATTTATATCTTCAGATTGAGCATAAGACCTTTAATGAATATTTTTTGGAATGACAATAGGCTTATAAACCTAGAATAGAATTCTTATAGTTGGAATTTTGTATAATATATATATATAATAAACAAGATGAATATTTTTTTCAATGGGTTTAATGAGCCACATATTATATGAAAAATCCCACAGTAGTTTTGCAAATATAAGGGCTTTAAAGGTCAATAATGTCCTTAAAAAATGGAGAGTAGATCATAAATATATAAGTTAAGTTATTATAGGACACATTACACCCAAACATGGATTATGGTAAAAATTATGATTTTTATTAATCGACAATTAATGTGTAATATAAAATTCTCTTTAATGTAATTTTCAGTGTTACTAACATAATTTCACTTTAAAAATTTTTACGATAAAAAGGAAATTTGAATATAAACACTTAATTAATTATATTTTATTAAAATATAAATATTTATTTTAAAACCCTAAATAATATAAAACTTATTACTTTTAATGTTTTTATAACCATTTAATTTGTCTTTTATTATGCTTCAACAAGAAATGTGTTGATGCAGTGTAAGAATTGTGGATTAATATACTATTATTTTTTTAGAAATTAATTAAAAATATAAGAAAAATGTATCACACAAAATTATAGTTATCTATTGTCATTTATAATATATATTTGTTCTCATATATATCATTAAAATATATTTCTTATGTTATTTTGACTTTTACCACCTTGGACAAGAACTACACAATCATTTAGATATGTTACATATTATATATTTATAATATTTGTAGATATATATCAAAATATTTAATTGTTAATCATATTTATTACTCATATTTAGTGTATAATTTTTTTACTTCTCAATGTTTATCTCATGGACAATTTTTTTAACCATTCAACTGTTGTGCAATCACCATGTCAAAATAAATAATTATTTTCATATTAATCTTGATATAAGACTTATTTTATATAATTTGAGTAATATATATGATACTTAGTTTAAATTTTCATGTATAAGTCTTTACTTAATTGAAATATTTTTTATACCATATTTATACCGGGATGATATCAAAAAATATAGTGTACATAAAAACTATTTGTTTTACTATTCACCAAAAATAAACATGCACATAAAAATGATAAACAAAATTTCCATATAATGATTTAAACATGATTAAACCAAAACATAGTCCCATTTTATTTACTTATATTTATAAATTTTATAAATTAAAGTTATAAATAAACCCAAATAGTACATTGAAAAAAGTTCATTTAAAATAAAAACCTTTTGGTTTCATATGAAAAACCATATTCACATATCATATATTGATATAATTATTTATAAGACTATAAACTAATCAATATGTATTAATATAATTATCCTAAACAAAATCTTTCTTATTATTTACGTAATTATTTTTATAGATCTTAATAAGAAATCATTTTAAGAAAATAAATTTTACCTTTAAATAAGTAATAGTTTCTACCACAAAGATATAATAATAGTGTTAAAATTATAATTGGTATTAAAATGATTATATAAAATGATTTGATATTTGATATTAATAAATAATGGGAAAAATTATTTATGGTAGCATTATGGTGTTTCAAGGTTGATTATATTTTTTGACAAAGGAGGTTTACATGGTAGTTTTAGGAGTTCCTCATAGATTATTGACAAGCTATGTGGACAAATATACAAGGAAAAAGGATATATTCTTTGTAGGTGGGACAAAAATATGCGTATAAAAGGTGATTCTATTTACTAGTGTTTTCCAAAATTTTCAGGTCCAAAAAATGGAGAATGGAAAAAATTGTTCTTGGGGATGGAAATAATTTTTTTGTTAAAGTAAAATGTTACAAACATGGGTGATGGAAATTTTAAAAGTTTCACATAAGTTAATATTTTAGATCCCCATATCAAAAGTTAGATACGGAAATAATGTTAACATAATCTTTGAAATTTCATGAATGATGAGTATTTTTAAAATAAGATTTGGAAATAGTAGTAGGTGAAAAAGAAGATTATGTGAAAAACATGATATAAAATCATAAAGTTATGTGATCAATGTAAGTTTCACACAATCCTGGAGTTCTGTGATAGAATATATTTCGTCTATATAGAGAGAAAGGCTCATAATTATTTATTACGTAGAGTTTATCGAGTCAATAAAAAGGTGACTACCACCTCATTTTAGAAGCTCAACCCATATATAATATGAGTGATCTAAATTTCATGATATATAATTGAAATGTACAAAAGATGTGTTCCAAAAGAGTTGCGTGAAGAAAATAATCAAATTTCTGATGTGTGAACAAAATAACCTATGTCATAAATGTCCAAGGAAGATCCATGAAAAGTGTAAGAGTTTTTCATAATAGTACTTTCTACTAAAAACCAAAATTTTCATGAAATATTGTAGTTCCACTAAAAACATAAATATTGCATGAAATGTGGTAATGATCTGAGGAAGGCATTTTACTAGTGAATATTTGGAAAATTGGTATTCAGCAAGTGGATGAATATATAACCTCAATAGAACATCCACCGAAAATTCAGAATGAATTCATTACTAATAATGAATGGACCTACATTTTATAAACATAGTGTGAATGCTTTCATGAGAAGTGAGGAAAGGAAGATAATGAAGGTAATCATTTTCACCCATAATTATCTATTAGAATAGGTTTAGTGAGTTATCCATGGGATGGAAGTGAGCTATCCCTAAACCCTATATAGGAAGTGAACATGGGCATATAAGTGATCAAGCTGTCACTCTATTTGGAAGTGATCCTTAGTATATTTTCTACATCAGAACATTGTCATCGTATACTCCATGGATGTATCTCTGTGAAGGTGAACCAAGTAAAATAGTTGTGTCTCATGAATAATTTCGTTACTATTCATACATTGATATAGAAAAAGCAGAGAAGAGTGTTTTTTCTAACAATTAAACAAGATAAAAAGGGGTAGTTTAATCTCTCATACCCTGATTTACCGCCCCCACTTATTGTATTTAACCCCGTTGGGATAACACACACAAACTTATATACATGTTTGTGTGTGCATGTGTTTAAAGTGCATATATAAAATTATAATCATTAAAACTAATTATCCATAATAGAGATATATTATTATAAAATATATGGGTTGTCAAATTCTACCCCTTAAAGAAAAGGTTTCCACAAAATTATTTATCAAGTCTAATGAGTAATGGAATATAAAGTAAATAAGTAATGTTCAATTTTTTTAGAAACAATTTAAAAGGGTTTAATAGGACATTAAAATATTATTTTAAATTTAGACCTCATGAATGGTATCTTAAAATGAACTAATGAGAAATATAATAAATGTGGAGTGAAAGATAAAAGAAATATATTGATGTTGAAATAAATAATTCATAATGTTTTTGAATGGGTTTTATAGAAAATAAAATCAAGAAGAAAATATAGAATTTATTTTTGGATATAGATGATATGTGATATGAATTATTTGGAAGTGAATTTATCTTTACCTATATAAATAATATAAAAATTTATATTATAAAAATGATCATCGACATAGAGTAAAAATATTCAATGTAGAAGAGGGAAATAATTTTGAACACCATTGTAAAAAATAACAAAAAAAGAAAATGAAAAATGTAATTTACAAAATAGAAACAAAAATATTGTTTGATAAATACAATGGTAAAATATATCAATCATATAATAACATGGTCAATTAATAATGATTAGGAACCAATAAATGGAGGTTGTGTCAATAAAAACACTTTTGGATTTGATATTTTATTAATCAAAACTAAATGAAAAGTAAAACCAAACATATAATTGTATATAACATGAATGATATGCAAATTATGATAATAAATTTTAATATAGAAATGTGTACACCAAAAAAATGATTTAAATGGAGTAAAATGAAATAAAAAATCATTATAAATTATGATAATGAATTCAAAATTCGTATAAAAGATAATGGTATTAAAATATGATACAATTTTAGTATAGTGTAAACCAATATTATAAGAACATATATAAAGAAGAGAATACATGAATCAATGAAAAGATAGTGCGTCAAAAAAACCTTACAAACAACATGGTGTGTGAACTATAAATTCATAATAAAATAGAAGAGAACATAAATTCATAAAACTTTATTATAAAGTAGTAACATAATCATTTATATATTTTTAGTGGAATATATTAAATAGAAGGGAAATAAATAAAAATAATGGTGATATAGAAAATAGATATCAATTATTAGTAACATTAATTTATTTTAAAATGATATTAAATTATCATAAATGTTTTATTTTTCTAAACCATGTCTGTACTTCAATAAGACTTATACTTGTGAGTAAGTTTCTATGGAATACCATGATGGTCTTGTAATGTTTTCAACAAAAGACTTGATATATTTGTCTTCATTTTTCTTATGATTGAGGAATTATTTTACCATTCAAACAAAGTATATGAGAAAACATACTTTCTTGATTTCTTTCCATTCCATCATCACAATTTCATCTTTCTGTAGTGTGTTTCAGTCAGTTTCAACAACTATTTCATTTAACATTCAAAATGATGAGTATAAATGAATAAGTTTTCATAATTTAAGAAAAAGTAATCTATTATGAGATCATAATATTCCCTAAATGAAAATATTATTCATTATGTATTGAATTTGTATAAAAATATTCATCATGTTTCAATCAAATTTAAAAACCAAATGCCAAGTGTGAGTAAATATAATACCAAATGAAATATGAATACAAAATCATATTAATAAGTAGTAATTTAATATAAAACATATAAAAATAAAAAATAAAAATCTATGTCAAAATTGAATATTTCCACAGCTAAATAAACCCTAAAAATCATCGACACATTCTTGACCAAATTGAAAAACAACAAAAAAGATATAAAATTGATAACATATTTTTATAAAATCAAAATACTTTTATCCACAAAAATTTATTCATAATTTTTCATACCAAAATCATATTTAACCTAAAAATATATTATCCCATAATATAGTAATATTTTCCCAAAATAACCAGAATTGAACCATAAAAAAAGTTTTTATTCTTATATTTATTAACTAAATAGTTTCTCTTAAATAATATCAAACACTTTGACATAAAATCAAATAGAATCCATAAATATTCCTTAATAATTTAATGTACTCAAAAATATAGAAAACCATTCCCAAAAATATATTTTATATTCTTGTCACCAAAACAATTTTCAATTCACAAGGTTATCAATACAATTGAAATTATTTTACCAAAATCGAATAATCCATTATCATAACTAACAATATTTTACTCCACATCATATAGAATATTTTCCATAAAGGTTGTCTATACATTTGAGCATATGTCCCAAAAAATATAAAAACCTTCTTCCAAAATAACCTTTATAATAAATCTAATGTTAATCCTAATGGTTATATATGCCTCAATTATGTATTATACTAAAAAACCTAAACAAATATGCAATATATCATTAGCTAGTTTAAAATATCCCCACATAACACCTCGAAATGGTATATATGACTTTAAAATTATTTTAAATCATAAATTATTAACCCATGATGGTATATATAACTCTTATATTATCCTAAAATGAGAACATCCAAACCTCTTAAGTTATCTAAACTCTTCTCTGATACCAAATATAATATCTAGTACATAGAAATCACATAATTAAAAGAGTTACCTAAAATATTAAATTAAATATATTATATTGAACTTTTAGGTTTAGAATTATTGAGAATTAATAACTCCCTTACATTAAAAAACTCAAAATTTACAATATATCGACAATACTTTCACTAAAAAAATCTTTAAATGATATGATTTATTCATTCCAAAACATCAAATCATATTTATAGATATAATTCATAATCATTTCAACTCATCCTTATTCTCAGTAATTTTTTATTGAAATTATTAGTTGAGAAAAAAACCCTGTAAGGGCTATAAAAGAAGGATAAAACTAGCCATGCCATCAAAATAATTGAAAACCATTGAATATTAACTTCTTTTAAAAATGAACATTGATCTTGTAAATTAAAATCAAATATATTTTAAACTATAAATATAGATATTTATTTTAAATTTATATTAAATAATATTTTCAAAAAGAATAAAACAATATTATAATCATTATATTTACTGGGAGAAACTTGTGTACCCATGAAAATATTTTCATAGAAAACCAAAATTTAACTTTTAAATTTTTTTAAAAAAATTATTATCACATTAAATAAATATATTTATATTAAAATTCATATAAGTCATATAAAAACCATGTAGGAATATTTATATATTACATTTATCACCCCCTTTTACTCTTATTCACTCAAAATGGAATAAATTATAATATGTTAATTATACCATCATTTCACTAGAGAGTAAGTCAATACCCAATGAATTGATGGGTTATATCCCAGACCACTAACCATGTTATATAATTTCTATGAACTATAACATAAATAAAACACATAATGTGTTTCCTTATATCATTTGGTGAATAAAACTCATGAAAATATACTTTTTAATTTGTAAGCACAAACTCTTATGTTAATCTATAAAAATAAAATGATTTTAAAAGTATATATTAAAAATTATTTACTGAGAGGAAATTTAAAGAAAAGAATTAATTATTTAGAAATATACTTAATATTATGAGAAATAAAATTCCTTTAAAATAGTTCATATAGGGATGTGGAATAAAGACCTCAAAAAATTTAATATAAGGATTTAAAAAATCTTTTCATTGAGTCCTAATTTTCCAAATACATACTCTAACCTCTGGAATAATAAAAATATTTTAGTTATATAATTTATTCATAATCTTATTCAATTAATTTTTTGAATTATTATTCCACATAATTCAATTTTATCATATTCTATTCCATTAATATATTATTATTGTCCATATCGGTCATTCTGAGGTCATTAAATTAACAATCTATAGTATAGATACAATATTTTTGTAATGGTAAATTGATATTATTAAATGGTTACTATGTTAAAAAAGATTGATGTTATTATTTTCATTTCATTTTAGAATTAAAGTAGGTTAATAGGTCATAAATGTAATGTCCCGGTTCCGGAAGCCACCTAGAGGTGCCCCATTCTCAGTTGGTCACATGGGCTCAAGCACATTTCCCCGAACTCCATAGGCTACCAACTAGAATCAAGGGCCTTGGGTGTGATAGTGGGGAAACTATTCCCTCATTGGATGAGTATACAACTGAAGTAAACAAATACATTCAAGAGCGAAAGCAGTAATAATATCATACCAAAAATAAACAGCGAAAAACTGATAGAATAAACTAAAGAACATATATAAAGTGATGCATGATACATATTTATATGAAAATAGTGAAAGAAAGTACAATGCTAAAATACAGTACTAAACTAAGTACAAAAGAAAATTAAGTAATCAGCTGCTCAACATCTCAAGACTAAGCTTCGTCTAGTGCTCTCCAACTCCACAGCATGTCAAGTACCTGAAGTAGAAGGGCGCTTGTCCATATCTATACCTGCAACAATATAATCTGTTTGGGCCCAAAAGCATGGAACAGACAGGGTGTGAGACTAAATCCTAGTAGGCAACCACCATGAGATTTGTGCCTAAAAGTCAGTGAATATATGGAAGGAAATAAGCAAATAAAATCTGTAATCAAGGAAGTACACAACAGTAAACAATTCCACAGTTTAAAGAATTCAACTAACCACATATCAAGGATGCAGATAAATACAATAAAACTAAACACAATAGGTAACCCTCTGGGAAGTACTCACAACCTATCCCCTCTGGTCCAACCTAACAAGACAAGTAACCCTCTAGAAAGCACCCAAAATTCAACCCCTCTGGTTCAGCTTAAGTATAGACTCTCTAAGGAATCACTCACCATCAATTACCTCTATAGTCTTGTATCGGCACTAAAGGCACTCTGGGGAATCACTCAACATCTCAATTCCCTTTTTGGTCTCGGATCGTAAGCTATACTGACACTCTAGAGAAGCCCTTACGTCCATTCTCCCTATGGTCTATACACCAGCTTCTCACGACCCTGTGTATAAAAAGAAAGCATACCAGCACGTATCTTCCAAAGTAAACCTCAAGAACTACTTGGATAAATATTCTACAAGATCTTAGTATATCAGAACAATCACACCATCCTACAACTATGAATGTGAAAGTAAACAACATCCTAAAAAGAAAAATAGACCTAATGGTCAAAATGGGCAATCATCCATCAGAAAGAACATACAAAGAATTGAAATTAACCCTATTCACATTAGTTATCATCAACTCAAGCATAAAAGCACAATATGCAAACAATAGGGCTAAATTGGTAAATGGGCAATACCCCGTGCATGGGTATTGGGAAATTTTACACATAAAACTCAAGGAATTTCAACAAAAAGGCACAAACCTCCTACCTGAACGTTATGAGATCTCTATATGTTAATCATGAGGCTTGAATCACCTTATAACCCCGAAGATCTTCAAAAAAATCTAAAACATTCAACGAAAAATATCTTGAGAAAGAAGAGGAATCATGAAATGAGGCTCAAGAAGAAGGAAGAGCTTACCGAGGCGATCCCAACAAAATCGACAATAGTCGAATCAGAGATCGAATGAAGTCTCAGGGGCTTGGAGAAGTATCGTGGCCGTATGGGTTCTCTTGGACGAACGAGACCTAGAAGTAGGGCGTTCCGTCCATTAGACCCAACCTCGGTGTGTTTAATGAAAAATAAAATACACGACGTGTCCTTTTAGAGTACACGGTGTGTACTTTCCTTTTTTGTACTCCTCTTTAGGTAGCCTCTAGGCCACCACCACATAGCCATGTGCATGGACGATACATGGCCAGCACATAGCTACCTCGGTAACCGTGTACATGACGTGTACTCATAATGTACATGGCGTGTACATTGAAAATTTCTAGAAATTCATTCTTTTCTCAAAAATCACCAGAAAATGAAAACATACCAGAAAAGAAGATATTTTTTCTTATAAACATCCCCCTTAAATAAATTAGTCCCTGAATTTCGCAAGCAAGGCGGCGTAGAAGAAGGAACCCCAAATAGCTCCAGCCACTGGGCTCGTACATCGGCCTCCCTCTCCTATGTCTCATATTTACCCACCCATGCTGCCATAGCACTCATACGAGTGGAACAAACTGGCCACAGAAAACCTTTTTACTGTTATCAACAATCCAGCTATAATGCTCTTCCAATGACACATCCTCTTCGAGCTCAACCTCCTCAGGTCAAAAGACCTGAGACAAGTCTGAAAAACATCGTCAAAGTTGAGAAACGTGGAATATGTCATTCATAGCCCGGTACCTCTGAGGTAACTCCAAACGACAGGAAACCAACCCAACACTCTCCAACACCTGAAACAGACTGACATACCTCGAAAAAAGCTTACCCTGTCTCCTAATCCTCTTGTGTCCCAACCTCAATGTGACACGAAGGAAAACCTAATACCCGGCCTTGATATTGAGAAGTCGTCTTCGCTGGTCAACATAAGACTTCTTTTGAGACTGTGCAATAGACATACCCTTTCGAATAAACTCTAACTTCTCTGTGGTCTCCTGGACAAGATGAGGTCCCAACAAATCTACCTCTCCTGCTTCCATCTAACATAAAGGTGATTGGCATGGCCTCCCATAGAAGGCATCATAAGGTTCCATATTAATAGTTGCTTGAAAAATATTGTTGTTGGAAAACTCCACAAGAGGTATATGTTTCTCCCATGAATCACCAACATCTAGGATGCATGCTCGTAGAATGTCCTCAAGAACCTGAATTGTATGCTCAGACTGGCCATCAGTCTGGGGATGGTAAGCTGTACTCAAAAGTACTTGTGTACCCAAAGCCTTCTGAAGCCCCTGCTAGACCCGAGTAGTAAAACATGCATCGCTGTATGAAACGATGGAGTGTGGAACTCCATATAGACATACAATCTCACATATATAAAATCATCCCAGGTTATCACCACTGAAAGTTTCCCTGGTCAGAAAGAAGTGAGAAACCTTTGTGAGTCTGTCAATGATAACCCATACTACATCATACCGTCGAGGAGACCTCAGTAAACCTGTCACAAAATCTGTCGCGACATCGTTCCACTTACACTTGGGGATAGGTAACTGCTGAAAAATCCCATACTGGTTGCTGATGCTCTGGCTTTACCTACTGACAGATGGAACACCTTATAACGAAACCAGCAATGCCCCTCTTCATACCTTGACACCAATACTAACAATGTAGATCACAATACATCTTGGTGATGCCAGGATGAACTATGCAAATAGAGGAATGAAAGTCCCACATCAGCTCTTCGCGCATGTCTTCTGGGACCCATACACACCCCTGGAAGCACAATATATCATCCTCACTTATGGTCCATCTTGGAATAGGGTCCTCTCCTGACACACTCACTAGTAGGACTAGGACTTATGAATCTGATAGCTGCCTCATCCATACTTGATCAAGAAGTATAGAGGTAACAGTCACAAAAGAAAGATAAGTCTACCCCTATCTATCGTGCACCTCCAAATGCATCTCAGAGAATAGAGCCATAAGCTTCCACTCACTTCTGGCTTCCTGAAATTCCTGTATCTGAGTCCTCCTGCTTAATGCATCTACCACTACATTGCCTTTCCCAGGTTTATAAGAAAGCTCAAAGTCAAAAGACAGAAGGTACTAGACCCACATTCGCTATCTAAAATTCAGATCACACTCAGTGAATATGTATTTGAAACAATTGTGGTCGGTGAAAACCACAAAAATTCTCTCCTAGAAGATAATGTCTCCAACTCTGTAAGGCATGACAACCGTAACCAACTCAATATTGTGCGTTGGGTAGTTCCTTTCATGTGGTCGCAACTGCCGAGACTCATACGCAACAAATACATCCCCCTGTATAAGCACAACTCCCAACCTAATACCTGAAGCATCATAATACACAGCTCCCAGCCTGATACCTGAAGCATCATAACACACAGTATAAGATCCTCAGCATCGCAAGCCTAAGCTTGGTATCGTGATCTCCAGCTTCACATCATGTCAAGTACCTTATGTAGAAGGGTGCTTGGCCTTATCTATACATGCAACAATATAATATATTTGGGCCCAAAAGCATGGACCAAACAGGGTGTGAGACTAAATACTAGTAGGCAACCAACATGATATTTTTTCCAAAAAGTCAGTGAGTATATGGAAGGAAATAAGAAAATAAAATCCGTAAATAAGGAAGTACACAGCAGTAAACAATTCCATAGTTTCAAAGCATTCTACTAACCACATATCAAGGAAGATCATAAATACAAAAAATGTAAACACAATAGGTAACCCTATGGGAAGTACTCACATCCTATCCCCTATGGTTCTACCTAACAAGACAGGCAACCCTTTGAAAAGCACCCACTATCTAACCCCTCTGGTTCAACTTATGTGTAGACTCTATGAGGAAGAACTCACTGTAAATTCCCCCTATAGTCTTGTATCGGTACTAAAGGCGCTCTGGGGAAGTACTCAATGTCTCATTCCCCCTATGGCATGCGTCGACGAACTATAGAGACTCTGAAGAAGCACTCAACATCATTTCCCCTTGTGGTCTCACATTGTATGTTATAAAGACACTCTAGAGAAGCCCTTACATCCATTCTCCCTATGGTCTATACTCCATGTTCTTACAGCCCTATGTATGTCAAGCAAGCATAGTAGTGTATATTAGCCAAAGTAAAACTCAATAACTTCTTGGCTAAACAGGCTGCACCATCTCAGCATATCAGAACAATCACACCATCCTACAACTAGGCATGGGAAAGTAAACAAGAGCCTAAAAGGAAAACTAGACCTAATGGTCAAAACATGTAATCATGCATGGGAAAGCACTTCCAAGCATAACAATTGACCCTATTCACAACATTTATCACCAAGTCAAGCATACAAGCATAGTAGGAAAACAATAAGAATAAAACTATAAACGCACAATACCCCGTTCATGGGTATTGGCAAATTTTTCACATAAAATTAAATGACTTTCAACAGAAAGGAAAAAACCACTTACATCGATGTTAAGAGATTGCTATATGTGATTCTCGAGGCTTAAATCACCTTAGAACGCCAAAGATCTACCAAAATATCTAAAACATTCAACAGATGATATCTTGAGAATGAAGAGGAATCATGAAACTAGGATCTATATGATGGAAGAGAATACCTAGGTGACCCAAATGCAATCAATAGATGTCGAATCAGAGATCGAACAGAGGCTTGGGGGCTCGGAGAAGGATCACAACCGTACGAGTTCTCTACGACGAACGAGACCTAGAAGTAGGGTGTTCTGTCCGTCAGACACGACCCCGATGCTTTTAATAAAAAAAATACATGGTGTGTACCTTTTGAGTACACGATGTGTAGTTGCTGTTTCCGTACTCCGCTTTAGGAAACCTCTAGGTCACCCCCACATGGCAATGTGCATGGCCGCTACACGACCAACACCTAACTACCCGCGATAACTGAGTACATGGCGTGTACTCATAAATTACACAGTGTGAACATCGAAAATTTCCAGAAATTATTCTTTTTCTAAAAAATGACCAGAAAAGGAAAACATACCTAAAAAGAATATCCAGGTTCTTACAAAAAAATTGTTAGTTTTATGATAATCTTACTCAATAATCTTGCGTTTGATGGATAAAAATGTTAATAATTGTTTAATTATAATATCATTGTTATGATAGATATTATTTCACTAAAAATAATGAAACTTATATTTTAATAAAAATATTATATTAAATCCTAAAATTAATTATTATTAATATTCATGAAATGGATAAGTTTAAAAAAACACCATCATTCACTTAGGAAACGTAAAACCACCACAATGAGCAATTTTTTTTACAAAATTATGTAAAAGGTGGAAAAAAATAAATATTTTGAATTTTATATATTTTTTATTTTTAATAATATAATATTTAGGTTTAATTTTAAATAAAAATCATCTAATTGAATGGAATAAGAGAAGTTTGGAGATGAAAAGACATAATTTTTGAAAAAACAGTATTTTGACATAGTAACATCTTATGAAAAAGAATTACATAAGTGGCATTGGTTCCACTTTAATCATTTATTGTAAAAAAAGATTAAAATATATTGAGAATGTAATCATTGAATAAAAATGAGGGATGTTTTAAAAGTGTTTTAAGATAATGAATCATAAATAAGAAGGGAAAAAGTGGCATGAAAACCCTTACTAGAATCACGTCCTTTAGATTGAGATTAAGGCCTTATATGAACGAAAATTGGGAAAATGGAGAGGATTATGGAAATCGAAAATGATATTTAGTGAGTTATTTTGGTTAAATATGAAGATAAAAATGGTAAAAAGATAAAATGAAATTAAAATACTTTCTGGAATGGGTATAAAGAGTCCCCTTTTATAGACAAAATATGATGAATGACAAGAGAACTCAACATGCTACATAATGCCTTCCCATCACTCAAGTCTAGAAAAACAAGGTATACAACCACCCAAAGGGAGAAATAGGTTGTTAGCATAGATCATAGTATGATTCCACAAATTAATATATAAAAATTATACTATCTATAATGTCTAATGTATAACATTAAAACAAACTATTGTTTAAAAATAACTTTTATAAATGAATCCTTTTTGTAAAAATTTCTTCATTTTCCAAAATTGCATAACCATACTTACCGAATCCTAGAACATATCAAATATAAATAAAAAATATTCAATTATAATAAGAAAACAACCATGGGTTGACCATAAGTTAAACATGTGAGAAAATATACCTGAAATAATCCATCATGAGATAAACCAGGTATAAATATAAAATCACACCATTTGGTATATAGTTTATGTGAATTCATAACAGAAATAAAACAATCCTAGAACATGTATATGTTTGGTCAAACTTATATTGAGTCATACTAAATTTTTTTGATATAAACAAACATAAAATGTCATTACACACACAGTAAATTGAAATGTCCATTTAATGAGACATCAATGGTATCCAATGAGATATGTTATTTAAAAACCATTTAAAAATCCATTCTAACATTAAATAAAAACCTTTGAAATCAATGAAAATCTATTTTTAAATCCAAATCTTTTTAAAAACTAGAATCCTTTACAAAAAGTCTTTATAATTCCAAATTTTTAATTTTCGTTCAATTACGTAATGGAATTGACAAGAACATATAGAATTCAATAATTTTAACCACATACATTGATACAAATACCAAAATAATGATGAAAACATATCCACATTTGACAACATAGATTGGAAACCAATAGAACAACACTAAAATGTAAAATAATTAAAGAAAACTGTAATGGATCTATAAAAAATTCTATTTGATAATAATCTAAATAACAGATGCAGAAAAACATGTTGTAATGACATGAGGCAATAAAGAAGAAGGAAGAATGGTGTCCAAGGATAGGTAACACAACTAACATGGGATTAAAAGACTAAATGAATCTATCCAGAGGGAGGGAGATTACCCACAATTTCCCAAATCACTATAATGCTCAAGTGGGAGGTCTAAGCATGGAATTTAAAAAAGGGTTATACATGTAGTGTGTTAAAAGTTCTTAAACAGAAATAATCCACATCAACAATCTCTTTATTTGTGTGAATTCAATGAAATTAAAGTACACCAAATGAGTTATCTCCTTGGGATAAATTAAATACTGATCAACCCATTCATAAAATATAAGGTATTATGACCTATAAATTTTGATGATATGAATAAGACACAAAACATATTCCCCTACAATAAGTGCATGCTATATAACCCATTTATAACATGAATGTATCCAACATGTATTATATTGCCTAGTTTCCCACATAATATTTTTGAACAAATTCTTAATTATATACGAACCCAAGGAGCACCATCTAAACAAATTTATAAATTTATACATAGACACCATTAATTAAATAAAACAAACATCCCCATAATTTAATTCATTTTCCCCAATAAAGGCTCTACATCCCCAATAAGCCTATAATGCACCCAAACAATAATTGAAACCATAAAAAGAGGCAAAAAACCTAAAATAAGGTAATGGGGTGTTAGAACCTCACTACCATAAATTCCTTTGGTCCCCATAAAGTACTCAAGATCCTTGAATCAAAAAATTGAAGGCCACTACTACCTCATACACAATTACCACTCCAACGTATTCTGGATATCTAGTCCACTCTACCATAATGCATAGATTAAAGGAATTTTTTTACCACACAAAAGAATCTCTTTGAGATCAAATATATGAATTGGTTACTTAGCCACAGTGGTTTCATGATCAAGATAAACATTATCCTATTCATTCACATCGGAAGGATCTAGATGATATTTTCGTAGTTGGTAAACAAGACATGCATCATCGATGGAATTCAAATGAGATATTTAGTCAAACTGATATGAAGCCTTTATAATTCATTCCATGATGTCAAAGGGTCCCAAAAACATCGGTGACAAATTACCCTTATTACCCAAACAATGATCTCCCAATCAAGGTGAATCTCTAAGAAAGACTGGATTACTAACTCAAACTCCAGCGTCCACTACTAATAGTCTGTATAAATTTTTGATGACCCTTTTTTATTAAAAACGTTTTTTGGATCAACTGCATACTATATGTAATCTCTTGAACATGACTTGACCCAACCCAGGAATGATCTCCTAACAGGTCCAAGTACATGGGAGATATATATGGACACCCATAAAAAGCCTCAAATGGTTCCATTTTGTTCAAGTCTTGATAACTTTTTTTATAGTAACACATGAGTAAAGTCAAATTATTTTACCCAGAACCAATAATATCAATCCTCCAAGCTCAGAGAATATCCTAAATAACCTATATTTACCACTCTATCTATACATCCATGTAAAAATATTATTCCTTACTCAACTTGAACTAGAAACCCATTGCTGGTTGAAATATTTCTCAAATCCTCGATGTAAAACACAATTCCCTATCAGGAAAAATTATAGAGGGAACTCTATAAAGCCTCAAAATATCAAAAAAAATTCCCCAAGCTATTACACATTCATAATCTCATTGATAGAGAGAAAAACACCCATTTTGTGATTCGATCAATGATCACCCAAATCTCATCTTTATTACTAGGAGTATTATGTAAATAATGATTAAATTCATGGAAATATATTACCATTACCATTTAAAAATTGGTAATGAATTCAATAAACCAACATGTTTCTGGTGCTCCTCCCTAATTCTCTAACAAGTAAGGCAGTTCAATAAAAAATCCTTAATAGAACACTCCATTCTAGACCACAAATATTAATGTCTCATATCATTATACATCATTGTAGTAACTAGGGGTATGGGTCAAAAAGAATAGTTTCAACTATCCATCAACTCCTTCCTCAGATAAAAAGGAAAAAACAATCTGATTTGAAAATAAAAATTTCCCCTAAGAGATTGAGACCACTCACCCAAGGTCTCCCCACCATAAGGTATTTTAATAATGCTATGAAACTGGGGGTAAGATATGTAGATACCCAAAGCTTGACGTACAAGGACATTACATTACTTTTGCGGAATACTTAATACATAAAAAAACAGACACACAAGGGCCGTAATATTTTAGTGTCTTTGGAAACTCAGAAAAATAATCTTCTAATTGTGGTGAAAGATCTTCAACATATCCCATTAAGATCTTCCCATTTTCTTATCTTACCTAAAACAATTCTTTAAATCCCGGGAAAAAAAAGAAAACATATAAAGGGTGAGCTCCAATGCTCAGTAAGGGTAATCATGGATAAAATAAATCAAATCATATACATTTGAACTTTAAAACATGAACATAATGTTTAAACATCAAAATCTTGAGCAATGACATAAAACATGGCATTACATAAGGCATAGATCATAAAGAAACATTAATCATGATAAAATAGCATGGAATAAAACATGTTATTTTGGCAACCATTAAGCACATGATATGATTTCCATAGTATCTAAGGCATTGCTTCCAAGACCATATTAGTGGACAAAGTCCCTTTCTGAATCGAGTTCACTCCTCGTTTCAGTCCTGTAACACAGAACCAGATTAACTTACCATTCTATCCATGTCTATCTCATGAGATATAAATCTTTACCTGATGAATTGGTGGGAGATATAGGTCCCACCCAACTAATAATGAAATCATTCTTTCGTGTGCCACAACATAAACATAAATCATTCATCATAACCCAAAGAATAAAATGGGTTTCATAAACATCATCCCATTATAACATAATCCATATAAAACAAATGGATATCATTTCATCATAAGAAAATTTAAAACCATGTAAATCCTTGAGACATTATACTTGAAACATACACATATGAAATAATTTTATCTTATGTGGAAAATGGTTTTGATAAAACACTTGAAATGAATTCTTGAAGAAAATATCCTTTCTTTTTCAAAATCATTTTATTTTCAAAAAATGCCATGCAATTTTCAAAGCAAAGTATTTTGTTGAAAATAATCATGAAATATTGTGGACGAAGTTTCATGAAAATGAGGCTTTATGAAACCGTAAAAATCCCCTCATGCCGTATAAGTTAAAAAACATTTTCCTCATACTTTTGTCAGAAAAGTAAAAAAGTACATAATTTCATAAAAAAAAGAATGATTCCTTACATACCATGTGGTAAAAGTCAAAAATGGGTAAAAATTACTTTAAACATACATAAAAACACTTTTAGAAAATATAGACACGGATGATAACAATAACCCCAGTAAATACTTACGAATAAACAATCTCATATAAGAACGAGATTGGAAAGGTTATCCCTTACCTTAGGTCCAATATGCTTTGTAAATATCCGAAAATCATGAATAATACTTTAAATAATGTCATTTACTTATTAAAGAATAATATTCATTGTTATGATATCATATATGGTTTACTTCTGACTTTATATTACCCGTTCTTTTGTAAATCCCATGTTAAGGCAACGTTTTGGGTAAAATCATCTTATTTATTGTACGTGTTTGGACTTTTTGTTCATGATGTTATTATTACTTATATAATGATTTAATTACTTACATAATGTAAATCATGATTTATATATCATATATATTCATTATATATCCAGCATATACATTATTTATAATAGTACATAACATATGGAGGTGAGAAATGAAATGCACCATTCATGGAGACGGTAAGTCGTACGTACGCATGAATGATACTTTAATTTCTATTTATTATTTAATGTAATAGGTATATTATAATTCCATTATAATATCATATATAATATCATTAACTCCATCCTTTATACATCCCACATAAGGCATTAACGAATCACATCGCTTTGAGGGGGCGGTAGTCCACACTTCCTCAAATGAGATCATCGTATTTACCCACTATGGAAACCATAGAGGCTTGATATAATTTGGAAGTAAAGAAGCATAAGGAAATCATAAACATAATATATATCATATATAAATACAGTTCCATTATAATGGCCACCATGAGAGGCGGTAGGAGAAATTCGAACAATCATCATTTCGTGAGGCGTTAGTTTTGCATCCACAGAAACATTATGTTATTCATCCATTAGATGGAGGTGTGTGTAAGTGTAGTTTTAATCCATCTCATAAAAACATACTAGTATATTTATGATACTGATTTTTTAAAAAATAAAGGATTAAAAGGAATTTAGGGGTTTGAGAAGTAGAATAAAAGAAACCAATTTAAGAGAAATTGTTACCTTTAATTTGGGTAACTTCCTTTGGTTTGAACCAAAAGGAATTCTTGGAGTGCCTTCTTCCTAAGGTATGGCTTCTAGGGGTAGGAGAGGGATGTATGGAGAATAGTTTGGCAGAGTTTGGACAAGTCAAAAGGCTTGAGAGGCGTGAGGAATTGCATAGAAGTGGTCTCCTTTTATAAGGGAGAGGAGGGGCTCTTTAGGAAAGTGTGAAAAAATTAATTTATTATAGACTTATCTTCGGTTTCAAGAGGTCCAAAACACATTAATGTTGAAGCTACGATGACTCATATTCGAAATAAAATCATCCAATAGGAATTGGAGAGGTTTTGTATAATATTTTAATCATTATAATGTTATTTATTTAAATCATTTATTAATGAGGTAAATACTGCATCATTATTGTGTCATAAATAATTTAATTTAATTGATGTCTAAAAATTATAACACAATTACCAAAATTTAGGAAATATTTTTACCTTTCCAATTAATATTTATAGTCTAAATTACAATTTACATATCCCCTTATAAAAATTAATTAATAAAAGATGTTTGTTAATGCCAATTTTGTCTTTACATTAAATAAATTAATCTAATGTGTCATTGTATTTCATAAGTGGCTCCATGGGGTCCCAAAATCGACCCAAGGATTACCATGGTCAGCCATTACTCATCCAATAACGTTTGGACAAGTTCTGAGGTAATTTTAAATTATTATAATATTATTTTAACCTTGAATTACCCTATTTTCCTTTAACCGTGGTAAATAAAAGTAAAAAGTTTCTATTCTCCAAAAATTATTTTTATCTAATTGAACCAAATTTTACTCCTTTATATTAACCGTGTCTCTCAGAGTTTCTAAATTCAACTCACAGAAGCGGTAAAATTACGTTTTATGAACAATTGCAAAAGCTCCTAGGAGGTGGGTAAAAGATGGTGAAAGGTTCAATACAATTTTTATAAATATAAAATTATTATAAAATGACTCCAATGAATTTAATTGGACATATATAATTATTATGTATCTATTTTGACCTAAAATAAATTTAAATCAAATAAATTATTATTTAAATAAAAAGTCGTTTTTAACAAAAAACTCAGTGTTTTCACTATTCATAAAAAATTGACGTTTTTCAGAAAAATACAAAAAATTCAGCCTATGCTATATTTGATATTCCGAATTCAAAAATGATGTCTATTTTTCAAAATTCACAACATCGAAGTGGCATTAATTAATTTTAAAATTAATTCTCGTTATCAGAACAAATTGCGTGTTTTTAAGAAACAATAACTATCAAAAGATCATCGCTTGTTTATGTCCATCATCAATGTGAAATTAATTACAAAGACCAAAATTGGATTAAATGGTAAAAATATATTCTAGTTACACTTTAAAACCAATTAAAAATGTAATATAACCAAATAAATTATTGTGATGAAAAAATTTGATTTTAATTAAAATATAGGGTGTTTTTACTATTCATCAAAATATGAAAGTTAACAGAATAATATGAAAAATTTATCCAAATTAAATTTTTATATATTGATTCCAAAGAAGAATTTTATTTTGTCAAATTGAACTTATAAACATTATAAAAACTAGATTTAATGTTGGTGCGCCATCAAAAGGCCGCAAAACTACATTTTTTGAAAAATAGTTATTTTACCCGAAAAAATTATTTTGTTCTCATACCATGTTCTAGAAAATATGTAAGATGAATAATAATTTTATAAAATTGAAAAGTTGGTTAATAATATTCATAACAAATAGTCCATAATAATATCATAACAATATATCATTGTTTAGTGAAACCCGGTATTGCGTATTACACATGTTATCGAGTAAGGTTGTGATTGCGTGTAATGCAAGCCAAGTCAAGGTTGCATGTTTTGAAAGAATCCTTTGTTGTTGTGAATAATAAAATCCAACCATATTTCATTTATACATTTAATATATATATATGTATATATACACTCAATGTTGTGCAGAATAACTACTATCAAACAAACTAGAAATTGTGTGTAACATGATCCAAAAATAGTGTTGCGCATACTGCAAGCTAATACGGTTTTGCGTATAGCGCAAGATAATCTTTGTGTAGCGTACAATAGAAGATATGAAATAAATTAAAAAGAATATATCTTATAAAATCTCGGGGTGTTACATTCTACCCCACTAAAAATGAATTTCTCCCTCGAAATTCATCGGGGTTATAAATGGATTATTACATGAGAGTTTCTTTCATTGAAACCGACATGGTAAAAAGGAATACCAAAACGTAACATTAAAAATTAAATTATGAAACGTAACGCTTACCCAAATTAAATAATCACCGGGTTTCCACATAGGATAACATAGGTGAAAATATGGATATGGAAGAGAAATAGGACCATCAACTTCTGATGAAGAGTGGTAGAGGACATGGCTATAAAAAAGCCATCAATCACAAAGCCATAAATTTGTGATGATCTAAGGTACCATCTGATTCATCGGATATGAGGACACTAGGATAAAATTTTGGGTTTTTAAGATCATTTCCCTAAATTTGATGAATTAAAAGAAATACTTACACGATTTTGGCAAAATCTTACTATTGTTCGTGCCTTGAACAATTTACACTTCATCTCTTAAAGTAATGAAGTTCAATTTGTTATTTGTGAAGTGTTAGCAGATCTTGGGATAGAATGATAGGTCATTACATCTGTTTCTGTCGCAAAACGTTTAGCAGAATTTATTAAATATACATAATTCCATCTATATGATTCAAAAAATGGACTTATACTTCATCTATCATACCTCTTAACAAAATAAAACTAGTTTCTACTAACCAGGGACTTCCTGTAGGCCAGTGGTAGGAGATGAAGTCCTGTCGCACATTGGTTGTGGGTTCGATTCCCGCAGCCTTGTCTGACGTGATGGGTTGTCGCCCGTCCTATGGGTTGTCCTTTTTCTAAAACTATTCTATTATTACATTATATGAATAAAATCCAAAAAAAATTCTAGACTTAAACAATACTAACTTATGTTCAACTTAATCCATTCGAATCTTTAGGCTTATCCAAAATACTTCTTTCCAAACACATAGTATAAAGAGAACGATTAATAAAAAGGTCATATAATAAGAATGTGGATACCATCATTTATCCCTCGTATATCTTTTTGGTCACATTTCAATCATGTGAATACCTTAATCATGTATTCTCTTGAAAAATGAATACCCATTGAACCTTAGTGAAAACATTAATGCTGTAAAAAGATAACTCTTTCCACATACAGAAATCCCAAAAATTATATATACTCAAACTATGATATCACATTGTCCTTAAATAATTAATGAGCTCATTAATACTATCAAACATTTCATTATCTCCTTAGCACTTATTTATACGCATATTAGGTGATTTCCAAAAATATCTGAATAACCTTTCATTGTTACCGGTACCATTCATCATACACTTTCAAAACTTAAGGAAAGACAGCAGTGTATCAATACTTAGATGTCTATTTATTTCATCGTACCATGAGATTACTTATACAACACTACTCTTGATAAACATGTAATCATTCCACTACCTTCTTAAACCCATGACAGGGCTTCAACAATTATTTCATCTCACATATCATTTGTAGTCTCTTCATCATCATCCACATAAATACGACCCATATGACCATGATGATTCTCATTATGAGATTTCCCCTTAGGGAATTGGTTTACATAATGCCCGTACATTACACATTTAAAACACTTAACTATTGTTGATGTCTTAGAAACACCATTATCCTTGTCCATGGTGTTAACTTAACCTTTTCCTTTACAATTACTAGCTTTGTGTCTTTCTTTTCAACACCCAAAGAATCTTCCAGTTCGTTTGAAACATTATCCTTGATGCCTCTTCCCACATGACTTACATGAGGGAAATTGAACTTTCTTTCCTCTATGATCATCATGAAACTCTATCTTTCCCTTATTAGCTGAGTTAGGAAACTTACCAAAGCTGATATTATTGATCATATTATGAGATTACTGATTAAGCATAATAACGATGTTTCGCCTTCCAAATCCCATTTCATTTTCTTGATAATGAAGAATATCATTCCATTGTCCATCATATTCTCCATTATCATGAATTTTCTTGTTTCCATCCATTTTCTAAAACCCAAAAATAATAGTGTGAGAAGAAAAAATCATGATAGGTAAAACAACATAATAATGGGGGAGTAACTTCAATATCTAACATCTTAGGTTTAATTCTACGACCGTTACCATAATTCTAGGACTATAACCTATACTTATACTTAACCTTAGGGACATCCCTAGACATACCTTAGAAATATTTCTAGGGATCTCACTAAAGTTTTCGCATCCTAGTTTCCAAAGGTTAAATAAACATTTCCACTGATACCAATTGTAGTGACCCAAAGCTTGACATACATGGACATTACATTAAATTTGCGGAATACTTAATACATAACAAAAACAAACACATAATGACTGTAATAGTTTATTGTATTGGGAAACTCAAAAAAATAGTCTTCTAATCGTGGCGAAAGATCTTCAAAATCTCCCATAAAGATCTTTCCCTTTTCTCATCTTACATAAAACCTTTCTTAATATCCTGAAAAAAAACATATAAATGGTGAGCTCAAATGCTCAATAAGGGTAAGCATGGATAAAATAAAACAAATCATATACATTTGAACTTAAAAGCATGAACATAATGTTTAAACATAAAAATCTTGAGAAATGATATAAAAAATGGCAGTATATAAGGCATATATCATAAAGAAACATTAATCCTGATAAAATAGCATGGAATAAAACATCTGATTGTGGAAACAATTAAGCACATGATATGATTTCTATAGTAGCCAAGGCATTGCTGCCAAGACCATTTTAGTAGACAAAGTCCCTTTCTGAATCGAGTTCACTCCTTGTTTCAGTCCTGTAACACTGAACCAGATTAACTTACCATTCCATCCATGTCTATATCATGAGATATAAATCTTTACCCAATGCATTGGAGGGAGATATAGGTCCCACCAATCTAATAATTAAATCATTCTTTCGTGTGCCACAACATAAACATAAATCATTCATCGTAACCCAAAGAATAAAATGAGTTTCATAAACATCATCCCATCATAACATAATCCATATAAAACAAATGGATATCATTTCATCATAAGTAAATTAAAAACCATGTTAATCATTGAGACATTATACTTGAAACATAAACATATGATATAATGTCATCTTATGTGGAATATGGTTTTGATAAAACACTTGAAATGAATTCTTGGAGAAAATATCCTTTATTTTTCAAAATCATTTTCTTTTCAAAAAATGCCATGAAATTTTCAAAGGAAAGGATTTTGTTTAAAATAATCTTGAAATATTTTGGAGGAAGTTTCATAAAAACGAGTCTTTATGAAACGGTAAAAATCCACTCATTCCGTATAAGTTAAAAGAACATTTTCCTCGTACTTTTGTGGGAAAAGTCAAAAAGTACATCGTATCGTAAAAAAAGAATGATTACTTACATACCTTATGGTAAAAGTTAAAAATGCGTAGAAAGGACTTTAAACATACATAAAAACACTTTTAGAAATCATGGACATGGATGATAACAATAAACCCATTAAATACTTACGAATAAACAATCTTAGATAAGAACGAGATTGGAAAGGTTATCCCTTACTTTAGATCTGATATGCTTCGTACGTATCTGAACCTCTTGTATAATGATTTAAATAATGTCATTGACTTATTAAATAATCATATTCACTCTTATGATATCATATATGGTTTATTTATGACTTTATATTACCCGTTCTTTTGTAAATCCCATGTTAAAGCAACGTTTTGGGTAAAATCATCTTATTTAACGTACGTGTTTGGAATTGTTGTTATTGATGTTATTATTACTTATATCATGATTTAACTACTTTAATTATGTAAATCATGATTTATATATCATATATATTCATTATATATCCAACATATACATGTATTTATAATAGTACATAACATATGGAGGTAAGAAATGAAATGCACCGTTCATGGAGACGGTAAGCCGTACGTACGCCTGAACGCTACATTAATTTCTATTTATTATTTAATGGAATAGGTATATTATAATTCCAGTATTATATCATATATAATATCATTAACTCCATCCTTTATATATCCCACATAAGGCATTAACGAATCACATAACTTTGAGGGGGCGGTAGTCCGCACTTCCTCAAAGGAGATCATCGTATTTACCCACTATGAAAACCATAATGGCTTGATATAATTGGGAAGTAAATAAGAATAAGGAAATAATAAACATAATATATATCATATATAAATACAATGGCATCATAATGGCCACCATGAGAGGTGGTAGGAAAAAATCGAACAATCATCATTTCGTGAGGCGTTAGTTTTCTATCCACAAAAACATTATGTTCTTCATCCATTAGATGGAGGTGTGTGTAAGTGTAGATCTAATCCTTCTAAAAAAAACATCATATTATATTTAGGATACTTTTTTTTCAAAATAAAGGGTTAAAAGGATTTTAGGGGTTGGAGAATTTGAAGAAAAGAAATCAATTTAAGAGAAACTGTTACCCTTAATTTGGGTAACTTCCTTTGGTTTGAACCAAAAGGACTTCTTGGAGTGCCTTCTGCCTAAGGTAAGGCTTATAGGGGTAGGAGAGGGTTGTAGAGGGATTATTTGGGCAGGGTTTGGACGAGCCAAAAGGCTTGAGAGGTGTGAGGAATTACATATAAGTGGTCTCCTTTTATAGGGGAGAGGAGCGGCTCTTTAGGAAAGTGTGAAAACATTATTTTATTATAAACTTATCTTTGTTTCAAGAGGTCCAAAATACATTAATGTCGAAGATAAGATGAATAATATTATAAATAAAATCATCCAATTTTAATTGGACATGTTTTGGATAATATTTTAATCATTATAATCTTATTTATTTACATCATTTATTAATGAGGTTAAAACTGCATCATTATTGTGTCATAAATAATTTAATTTATTTGATGTCTAAAAAATATAAAAAAATACTAATATGTAGGAAAAAAATTTATATTTCCATTTAATATTTATAGTCGAAAATATAATTTATATATCCCCTTATAAAAATTAATTACTAAAAGATTTTTGTTAATGCCATGTTTGTCTTTACATTAAATTAATTAATATAATGTGGCATGGTCTTTAATAAGTGGATCCATGTGGTCCCAAAATCGCCCCAAGGATTCCCATGGTCGGCCATTACTCATCCAATAAGGTTTGGACAAGTGTTAAGGTAATTGTGAATTATTATAATATTCTTTTAACCATGAATTACCCTATTTAACTTTAACAGTGGTAAATAAAAGTAAAAAGTTACAATTCACCAAAAATTATTTTTATCTAATTGAACCACATTTTACTCCTTGATATTAACCGTGTCTCTCGGATTTTTAAAATTCAAATCTCTAAAGCAGTAAAATTATGTTTTATGAAAAATTGTAAAAGTTCCTAGGAGGTGGGTAAAAGATGAGGAAAAGTTCAATACAATTTTTATAAATCTAAAATTATTATAAAATGAATCCAATTAATTTCATTGAAATTATATAAGTATTATTCATATATTTTGACCTAAAATAATGTGAAATCAACTAAACGATTATTTAAATAAAAAGTAGGTTTTAACCAAAAACTCAGTGTTTTCACTATTAATCAAAAATTGATGTTTTTCAGAAAAATACCAAAATTCAGCCGAAGCTATATTTGATATTCCGGACTCAAAAATGATTTCTATTTTTTAAAATTCAATACATAGAAGTGGAATTAATTAATTTTAAAATTAATTCCTGTTATCAAAACAAATAGTTTGTTTTTATGAAACAATAACTATCAAAATATAATCACTTGTTTATGTCCATCTTCAAAGTGAAATTAATTCCAAAGATCAACATTGGATTAAATGGTAAAAATATATTCTAATTACACTTTGAAAAAAATTAAAAAGATAATCTAACCACATAAATTATTGCGAAGAAAAAAGTTGTTTTTAATTAAAATATAGTGTGTTTTTACTATTCATCAAAATATGAAAGTTATCAGAATAATATGAAAAATTTATGAAAATTAAATTTTTATATCCTAATTCCAAGGATGAATTTATTTTGTAAAATTGAACTTATAAACATGTAAAAAACTATATTTAATGTGGCTGCTCCATCAAAATGCGGCAAAACTTCATATTTTGTAAAATACTTATTTTACCCGAAAATTTATTTTATTTTAATACTAAGTTCTAGAAAATATTTAAGATGAATAATAATGTTATAAAATTCAAAATATATTTAATACTAGTCATAACGGCTAGTCCATAATAATATTATAACAATATATCATTTTTCAGTGAAACCTGGTATTGTGTATTACTCACGCTATCGAGTAAGGTCGTGATTGCGTGTAATGCAAGATAAGTCAGGGTTGCGTGTTATGAAAGACTCCCTTGTTGTTGCGTATAAAAAAATCCAACCATATTTCATTTATATATTGAATATATATATATACACCAAATGTTGCATAGAATAACTACTATCAAAAAAACTTGAAATTGTCTGTAACACGATCCAAGAATAGTGTTGCGCATACTACAAGCTAATACGGTGTTGCGTATAGCACAAGATAATCTTGGTGTAGAGAAAAATAGAAGATATGAAATAAATTAAAAAGAATATATCTTATAAAATCTCGGGGTGTTACAATATATATTCTTAATTCGAACTAACCCATCAAAAAAAGAGTAAAACATTATCAACACCTAAAATACCTACCTACCACCTTCTTCCATTCTCGATATCATCTCAATAAAAAAACTCCTCATATACCACTCTTCCACTGATTCCTTCATTTCTAGTACTCGTAATTTTTATCTTAATGAATCAAAAACTATATTCCCTTTCCTATAAGTATAGGAAATATCAAAAACAAATGTCAGGACACACACCACTTAGTTTCCCTATCACATATTCAAACCACTCTATGTTAAAATATGTGTCAAGATCTTATGATTAAAATATATAGTAAAACACTACCTAGAGAGGTAGTGACACCATATTTTCGGTATATTCATAACAACTTTTAAATTAATATCATGGGTAGGGTAGTTATTCTCATTAGGTTTTAAATGTTGAGGACCATAACCTACTACTCCCTATATCAAGATACACCCCAAACACATTCTAGAATCATCATATAAAAAAATGTAACATGAACTTCATTACAGAAGAATAAAAACTGGAGTTGAAGACAATATCACCTTCATTTCCAAGAATTATATCTTCCATTTTTCATAAAAATCATAATTTAAACCCTTATGGGTCAAAACAATCATAAAATATTCATGTTTGGAGAAGTACATAACAATGTACTTGTAATAACCAGCCAACCCCAAGAATATACGGACCTCGAAAATGTTTTGTGGTTTCCCCTATGACATAACATCCCCTACCTTTTCCAGATCCACTAGGGATGACCTATCATATATATGATTCCCCATAAACATTAATTTTTCAAAACAAAACACACTTTTATAAATCATACCATACAAGATATTCCCTACCAAGGTTCTAATAATGATAACAAAATGATCCATGTGATCCACCTATTACTTGGTGGAAAAAAAATATAATCCACAAACACAAAAAAATGAAACAAAGAACCAATGAAGGATCTGTTTTATCAATTCCATAAGCCATAATAAAGCATCAGTGATATTTAATGGCATAAATAGAAACTAAAAAAATACCATACCAGATCTTCAAAAATATCTTAGGTATATCCTCTTCTTGAATTCTCAATTAGTGGTACCATAACCGAAGCTTAGTGCTTGAAAAAATGTCATCCTCTTAGATGATCAATGACATCATAAATCCTATTAAAGGGATATTTTTCATTACTTGTAGATGATATAAATTTTTATAATAAATAAAATGTTTGAGTCTCCCATATTCCCTCATTAAAAGGGGATCCTAAAAGTCAATAGTGAAATAATATGATGATTAAATCTAATACCCTGAATATAAAAAACATAGACCTTAAGATCTACAAACATTATTAGCGTCGTAAGATAATATGGAATAGAATTGAGAATTGTATTAGTTAGTATGTTGATGATAAACACGACCTTTATATATGGTGGTAAACTAGAAAAATCTTTTGTAAAGATATTGAGGTACACACAGACCACTATTTGAGGTAGCTTAAATAAGAAATAATGAAATCTGGGAACAATTCTAACAACTAACATGAGATCACCCCAATGTAAGGAAAAAAATCCCTACTCTCCCAGAATTGGAATTCCACTCACCAAAAAGACATGATTGATTCCATAATGAGATAAAAAATGAACTCGATGATGATACCACTCTTTCTTTGAATTTACATTGATAATTGAGTCTATACCAATAATTAGGTGGAAATTATCAAGATAAAGCACCAAAATGTCCCACTCTACCTCATTGCCCGCTATCATTACTCAACATGATGGACACTTGAATCCTTGTTTATACCTATTTCCACAAGGGATAGAAAAATCCAAAACGAATGAAATAATATCTAAAAATAAGTTGAATATGTCAACTATCTTTAGTGATATAAAATAATGAGTATAACTAGTATCAAACAATGACCGAACCATTGAAGATGTTATAAAAACTATACCTATATCCATATCCAACATTTATTTCGATTCCTCTGGTGCATAATTCAGTACATAAGTACTTTTGGCCATAGATTCTACTTGATGATTCTTATACACATTATTGTCCCCCATATTATAAGGATAATACCTACTACACTAGGAAGAATTAGTATGAACCTGAAAACACTTGTTGAGAGTTGAGCCATCCACAACTTTATCAGACACCCTTTCACAAAAAATGACATAGATGACCAAATTTTCTACAACAATGAAATGTCTTTGGAGCCTCTATGTAAATGATCATTGTATGAATGGCCTTGCTCACAAATAGATTTCAACATACTGATGTCTAGATAAAGAACACAAAACAATTCCTAATGGAAACTTGATACCTTTGATATTAATTTTATGGATAGAAGATACACCCAGGTTAACAATATTATCAATTGTAGATCCTCCCAAAACTAATTTTTTAGATATTTTAGCCTCTACCCAAACTACCTTATCGATTACATCCATAATGGTTAGAAGGAACATGAGAATTAGAATCGAACAAATATCATTCCTAAAACCGAACTCAACCCTATGATCATTAATGTAATCATTTGTGACTAGGTTCAATTCCAAGTTAAATAACTCAGTAAAATGGGTTATATACTCGAAAACATTATGCTCTACTTTCTTGAAGGTAAAAAACTATTGGCATATTTTCAAATCATAATATATCAGGAAAAAATTTCCAGTTGAATATTTTTTTGAATGTTACCAAGGTTATATCCTTATGAAACATAGCTTTCACAATAGAGTCCCACCATTACCTTATCGATCCCCAAGAATATATATATATAAAAACCATTGAGTGGTCAAGAGTATTTATAATTTTGAAAAACCTTTCAATTTGATCAATTGATTTCGTAGATTCATGGGGTCCCTTCTCACAATAGAATACATGTGGTTGTTTTTTAGTAAATTCTGAGCCATGAACCCCTACTCAGACTAGGATCTCGACTACTACATGAAATAGAGTCTAAATAGTGTGTATTATAGATTCTACCATAGAAGGGTCCTTTTGAGTATTCCCCTGCAAAACCTATCTCATAGATTCCTTAATTAATTTTTTAAGAACACTTATAGGAGGCATTATCTAGTAAAAAATAAAAAACTAATAAGTCATGAGAAGATTCCAAAATCATTGGACTAACTATATGTATCCTTATCAATGATTTTAAAAACAAATTTAAATTAACATAATATATTGTACAATACAATAACATAAATAAACAAGTCTCATGATTGGTAAAAATCCTTGAACACCCATGGTAACTCATATTCTGGAATGAAAGTGAGATGTTAAAACTCTTTTTCCACACTCAGTACCTTGATTATGATGGTCTTAACCCTGGTATACCAAAACAACAATTCACACCCTGACAATGTAAATAACACGTAATGCTAGGAATTCCCATCGATACCAATTTGTAACTAATCCAATTTGGATCAACTAGACAAGCGACCCAAATTACCCATCCACACGAGGAGATAAAGAAAAGAACCAGTATTCTTAAATATAAACAATAAAAACGACATCATAATTTAGAATAATGGAACACACATACATGATACATACATAAAAATACAAACAATAAAAAAAATTAAGATATTGTATGCTAGACTAAATAAGCCTCCATGTGACCATATGTCACCACCAAACCATGCCACTAAAAAGATGAAAAATGGAAAGAGATCTTGACATGAAATATGATTACACTATAATTTCTTGAGTCTTAAAAAATAAGGTCTATATCCACCAAAAAAATAGTTTGTGAACATGGATCCCAATAAGATACCACCAATGAATCCATAAAACATATAATATCAATAATGAAAAGGTAAGAAATGTAAAACAAAATCATGTTTAATTTTTTTTTTCATAAATGAAACCATGTTGTACACATTTCTTCATTTTCCAAAAATGCATATCCATATTTACCAAATATTTTAATATTCAAAATATTAATACAAAATAGTCAAGTATAGAAAAAACCAACCAGTGATACATCATAAGATAAGAATGTGATAAAATATTAATGAAATAATCCATCAAGTGATAATCTAGGTACAAATGAAAAAACCACCCTTTGGCCTTTTCCTATGAGAATATATACTAGAAATAAGAGAAGCCTAAACCAGGAATATGTTTATTCCAACAGATATCAATTCCCTCCACACTCCTTTAATATCACAAAAAATCTAATGGTGTTACACAAATATTAATGTGACTTGTCAATTTCCTAATATACAGAAGTTTCACAATGTGCTATGTTTTTTAAAACAATATAAAAATCCATGTTTACATTTAATAAAACCTTTTTATATCAATAAAAATCCATTTATAAATCTAATTCACTATAAAAACCTGAATCAATTGAAACGAAATTTTTTAAATGTCAAGTCATGAATTTTAAATAAATATCCCAAATTAATTAATAAAAACATATAATAAGTCAATAATTATGACCACTTGTGTAGATAAACTTGCCTTAAGAATTATGTAAACATAGACTTCATTGTAAATGGATATTGGAAGACAACATATTAGATTTTGAAATAAATGATCTGAAAAAAAACTACAAAGGATCGATAAAAAATACCAACCGATCACAATATGAATCAAAAACATAGCCGTCACCACTACTGTTACAGGAGGAAATAAAGAATAAGGAAGAATTATTTCTCTGGATAGGTGATGAAACTACCAAGGGATTCAAACACTGAAATGAGTAACTTAGAAGGAGGGAGATCACCCAAAATAACTGAAAATCACACAAAAGTTTCGAGAGGGAGGTATTCCCACCAGATAAAAATGGGTTATGCAAGAAACATGGTTAAAACCCCTGAACATGAATAATTCACTTCATTAACCCCTTATGAGAGATGAATTAATCAAAATTAATGTATTCCAAAAAAAATAACCACCTCAGGTTAAATTAAATCCTCATTTATTCTTTTAGGACATGTAATGGATTCCTATCTTGTAAATTTTAATGATCTAAAGAAAACTCACAACATATTACCTACAATATATTCATGCTATGTAATCCATTCATGATGAGAATGTGTCTAACAAGTAGTAAATAGTTTAGTTTTCTGTAAACCCCCCCAAATCAATCCATAAGGCTCTTAAAACCCTAGAATAACCCACTAAATTCATTTAAAAATTAATATATTGACTCCATTAATTAAAAAAAATAAATTCCTAAATATTAGGTCACTTTTCCCAGTAAAGGCTCTATATCCCCGAGAAGTGGGAAATTCACACAAACAAAAAGGAAAAAAATAGGAGTCAATGTATGCCTAAAAAATTGTAAAGGGGTGTCATAATCTCTCCACCATAAATGATTCCTATAACCCCAAATTACATAAAATCATGGACACAAAATTATTTATGTACATTTCTTTCCCATCTATAATTTATGCTAACAAATATTAGGGATATCCCATTCGCACTTTCAAGGTTCACATACCAAATGAATCATTTTACCACAAAATACCTTCTCTTGAAAAACCATAATCTAAATTGGTTTCCCAACCACATTAGTTTCCATATAAAAATGAAAATCCACCCATTCAATCAAATGAGAAGGATCTGGTTGATACCTAATCATATAGGAATCATGGAAGATGTTTTGGATAGAAGATAAATTATATAGAAATTAAAAAAAAATATTTCAACTTTCTATGTTTTCTAATAATATTAAAGGGGATTAAAAATCTTAGATCCAACTTACCCTAAAAACCCAATCGATGATGTCCCATATACAGTGAAACAATTGGGAATACTCGATCAATAAACACAAACTCTATATGGCACCATAAATGGCGAACATAATATTTATGAGTATTCAGTAACCCGAACTACCACTTGCAGATCAAATGCTCCCTCTTCATCATATCTGAAACAAGACTCTGCCTACCAATAACCACTCTCCCAACTCCACCCAACACAAGGTAGATCAGTATGGACTCCCATAAAATACCCCAAAGGGAACCTTTTTGATCAATGAATGATAACTATTATTATAATAAATATTTTCTAGAGAAAAATTAATTTCCCTAAAACCACTATCATCAGGAACTCAAGCCTAGAGCATATTCTTAAGAAACAATAAAAAATTTTAGTATGAATATTTATCTGTAGATGATATTACATGCTAAATTTTAACTAGAAAATCATCATATACTATAAAATATTCTATAACATAGTTTTAAACCTTGGGTACCCATAAAAAACAACCTTAGGGATAACCCCATGAAGTATCCAAATATATCAGGCATACAAGTCCCTAACCTATTCAACTTTTTTCATCTCAATAATAGGGATTAAATACACAGATCTCTTTTGTCGATCAATAATCAGCCAAATCACAAACCTCTAACTAGGATTCCATTATAATCCAATGACAAAATCCATGGATACATTATCACATTTAAATTTCAAAATGGGTAAGGGTTTCAATAAACTAGTAGGCCTCTGCTACTCCATCATAATTCACTGGAAATTTAGACACCATGATACAAAATCCAAAGTCAACCATCTCATCCCTTGAAAAAAAATTGGTATCTCAAATAATGATATATCTTGGAAGTACCTAGTTGTATAGAAAAAAAATAATGGTGTCCAACATACATTAAATTCTACCTTAGAGTAAAATAAAAACCCCACTTTTTTTAAAAAACTAATGTTCCACTATGTGACAGAGACCACGCACAAGATGTCTCCCCACCATAAAGGGGTTTTATAAAGCTCTAAAACATAAGCTCAGATATATGATTGAGGTGAACCTTCTCAATAAAAGATGAGTCATCCGTCATTGGATAAAACTATACCTACCCACCATCTTTTCAAATGCCAATATCAAATTATTAAGAAATCTAATTAGATACATGTCTTCCACTAATTCCTCCAAACTCATGCTAATAATATTTTTCTCAGTAGATCGACAACCACATTACCTTGACCAAGATTATAAGATATATCACAATTAAAAGTATCTAGATACTCCACCATGTGTCTCTATAACACGCTCAGATACCTCTGAGTGAAAATATACCTCCGGATATTATGATCATAATATATAATAAAATACTCACCAAAGTGGTAGGGACACCATGTTTTCATTGCATAAATAACCACTACCTACTTAGGATCATTGGTATGTTAGTTTTTATCTTAATTTTGTAACTAGAGAGAGTCATAATATACTACTTATATTCCCTATATGAAGACACACCCCAAATTGGTTCCAAAAGAATCAAATAAAACATCATAACCTGAATCTAGTTCTATAAGAATTAAAAATGGACATGAAGTGAATACGACCTTCAATTCCTCAAAATCTATCTTCCATTTTTCATTCCATTCAAAAATTAAACCCTAATGGGTTACAAGTATCATAAAAAATAAATTCTTGGATAAGTCTTGAAAAAACTACCAATAATATCTAGCCAACCTAATGAAGCATCAGATGTGAAAAACAATTAGGCTAATACCCGGACATAGTTTCATGTTCTGTTTTAGGATTAACTAAGATAACCCTCTTAGATGCATCATTTCCTATACACATCCTTTCTTTAGTACCAAAAATATAATTTATAAATCATACCATATAAGATAGGTTCCATATATGTTCTACGAATGAAATCTAAATTCTTCATGTTCCCCTCCTCTAATTTAGAGTAATCCAAAACATCATCCATGAACATAATAATAAAATAATCAATGAACTTGTGAAATATTCTGTTCATAAATTCAATAAAAACAACTAGGGAATTAGTTAAAATGAACGAAATATAGAGAAACTCAAAATGGGAATACAAGTTCAAAAAAACTATCTAACATATATCCTATTCATGGAATATAAACAAGTAGTACCCTGACTGAAGGTCTATATTTGAAATCCAATGAGCCCCACTAAGATGATCAAAGAGACCACCAATCAATGGAAATTTATATTTCTTCTTGACCTTCACATAATTTAAATTTTAATAATCAATAAATAGTATGAGTCTCCTATATGGCATCTTAGAAAATAGGATAGGGGATGGACATGGTGATATTCTAGGAAGAATAAATCTCATTTCATCATAATCTGTAAGATGAAACTTAATTTATACCAACTTTAGTGGTACCATAAGATAAGATTTCATAGATATGGGCATCATACTATGGAATAGGTCTATGGTAAACATGGCTTCTATCTAGGTCAGTAAAGTAGAAAATTTCACTAGAAATACCTTGGGGTAAATACATAACACCATATGAAGTGGACTTTTCAAACAACAATCAAAAATATATAACAAGAATTCCAAAAACTAGCATGAGATCACCCACCATAGGGAACAACATGCTCCACTCTCCTAGACATGGAATCACACTAACCCTAAAATAAATGAATGATTCTATCTTAGTATAGAAACTGATCATAAAAGTGATAACAATTAGTTTGGGACATTACACCAATCATATAATACATTTTAATAATCATGTTGATGATATAAAGATCAATGACTAAGAAGACCCACATTTACTCATTATCACTATCCTCACATGGAAGGATAGACACTTAAAACATTGTTCATAACACTTTCCCAAATAAATGGAAATATTTAATAGCAATGGAATGAGAGCTGAATGCAATCCCAACATGTCTACAAACTTCGGTAACATAAAATAATGAGTAATAGTGGTATAAAAAAAATATCACCATAGAAGATCAAATTAACACCATATCTTTGACTATACTCATCCATGTATCAGATTCCTCTATCATATAAAATAGAATAATGTTTTTGGGTCTAATATCCTCTTTGATTTTTCTTATCCACCTGAATTCTCCTTGGACTGAGGATATGATCCCCCCACCATTGGAATCATATGTATGAACCTGTGAACCCTCAGTGAGAGTGGATATAAATTTTATACCTTGGAACATCATTTAAAAATACCTTTAGATGAAATGATTTTCTAAAATGATGAATACTGTTGGGAGCCTCTATGAAATCAGTCTTGGTATGACCCGATCTTAGGAACTCATAGAAAACAACCTAATACTGTCTAGAAGAAGCCCCTGAAGCTGGTCTAGATGAAAACTAGCTACATTGTCCCTTTATTTTCTAGATATAAGATACATTATATCTATCTACTATACCAACTACATCTCCACACATACCTATTTTTCATATGTGTATGCCTCTTTGAATTCATCCTTATATACTTCCTCCAAAAATTTCAAAAATACACTTCAAATAAATATCATCCCTTAACCTCATCTGAAGCCTTTGATGGTTCAAGGATTCATTATTCTATAGCTAAAGTTCCAAGTGCACCAACTCAACATAATGGGTGGAATAATATAGAAAAGTAGGCTCTCTTTTCTATAAGGTCGAAAACATTTTGGTCTTTTCCCCCCATAATATCTCATGATAAAATTATTGTTTGATGATTTTCATTAAAGATAACAAGGAGATATCCCCATATATCTTAGATTTCAAAATAGAGTCCAACCATATCCTTCTTGACCCCTCAAGATCATACATGGGAAAACCTCTCTTAGAGAATTTAAACATTTTCTGATCCACACAATCCCTTAATCAATTTTTTTATTCCTAGATTCCATTAACACTATGGAAGAAAGGTATATTCCTCTTAGTAAATTATGTACAGTGATCTAATGATCATCTCGGGTTCCCAACACCTGCATAACCTTTAGTCCTAATATTTCAGATTTTAGCTTCAACCAAAGAATGGATAACTAGATAATTCTCCTATGTAAACTATCTCATAGCATCCTCACTTAGATTTAGAAAAGATATCATAAGAGGAAATGTTTAATAATGATTAAAAAAACCAATCAATCATGGAAAGATTCCCAAATCACAGGACCAAATTCTGATATCAATAACAATTATTTAAAACCCCATGAATTTAAAACAATCATGAACTTTTTGAATAACGATTTAGCACAAAGAAGGAACTTGTATATTTAAATAAACCTCTTATCAAGTTCATTCAAACAACCTTAACCTCATAGTATCATGCTTAGAAAAATCCCTGAACACCCCCAATAACTATGATTTAGACATGAAATTGAGCAATATAGGCCCCTTTTACACTCTTACTACTTGAATATTAATGGTCTTAAATTTGTTATACCATAAAACTAAACCAAATATAGGTAGTTTTAGAAACAATTTGGTCTGGTCATTCCATTTTAATCCAAATTGTAATGAACCAACCCAATAAATCTAGAAAATGTCACCTTGATTGGGCCACCACATGGTGAGATACATAAAATAAGAACAAGTATCATGTATAACTAAAGAAAAGTCATTGTGAAATGAAGAAAAATACAATACATATGCATAATATATACATGATAAGACAAAAATTCCAAACCAAAAAGATAATGTAGACTTGACTAAACAAGTCTCCTTGTGACCCTCAGTCACCACGAAACCGTCTAAATATAATGATGATGTTAGAAAAAAAGACCTAAAATTATACATGAATCCCTTCCATTTACCCAAGTCATTCATAAAAATCCATTTAACCACATGATGGATAAATTAGTGGTTGATCATATAAACCAACCGGATACCACAAATGAATCAATAAAAGTAATAATAGCAAGAATACATAAGTTCTTATTTTAAAACAAAACCATATTTATAAATATTATTCACACATGATACTATTTTTGTAAAATTAAATAATTTTTTGCAAATGAATAAGAATATTCAAAAGATATAGGAATAAAATGACCCAAATTTTATGTACGTGACTATTAAATCAATCTTAAGATAAATAATATAATATTTATTCAATCAAGGATCGAATGGTTTTGTATCTTGTAAAAATTAAGATCATACATCACTTATAATTAATAAAGAATAAACATTATTAAAATGCATCTTATTTGTCCAAATAAATTCTTTTACATTATCATTATTATGTGTAGTCACATAAGGAAATACATCAATGAAATGTTTTAGCTATAAGACAAGTAAGGGGAAGGATAACATAACAGAAACAGAAACCTGAATCAGTATTACATGTGTTAGAATAATCACCATAATTATATCATAATAGTATCATCAAACACATCCCGAGGGAAACATTTGATAAAGTCATGTAATTTATAAATACATAAAAATAAAACATCATGTCATAGTGGTAAAAACAATATATAGTTATGAAAAAAACTGGAATCATGTTAACACATAATAAATGTGCATAATCATAAAATCATAATTGTGAACAAATCAAGCCCCATGGTCGGGAATAAAAAACATTATGTCCCATGATATTTCACATTACCTAATGCATTGGAGAGATTTATAATTTTTGACCCACCCATCACATCACAATATTTACATAATCATGCATTTCATCAAGAACATATAATAGTAGTAATCAGGAAATACCCCATCTAAATGGATGGGTTATATAAAGATTTCACAAAGAATAATTTCATGAACAAAGATGGGGTTAACATATAAATATGTGAAAAGTTATTAGGCATCCAAATCATCTTTCTTGAGTGAAGAAGAAACAAATCAAGTGGAGTAAATGGTTTATTTTGTAAGGAAAAGGGTTTTAGGGAAATAGTTTTATTTGGAATAAAAATTTGGGTGGAAACATGTATATCCCCTAAAAAATTTAATAATAGTGAAATGATATTTATGGATTATTATAAGAATATGCATATAGATGATGATTTTAAGTAGGCATATCCTAATAAAATGTAGTTGGGTTCATGAATAAACTTTCCTTAAATCATTCATTATTTTATTGTGTTTTCACCTACAAAATAATAATCATATTATTATTAAAACCTAGTTCAAGAAGTGAATTATGTTCATTTGTTTCACTATATATCCATTTTAGTTATTTTTCTCTAATTTATAATAGTCCTTGTAAAATGTGAATTATTTTTATATAATTTTGTCATCAAAATTCCCATTTTTATTAGATTTCACTATTTTGTTCAAATATATCTATACATAAGTGGAATTACTACCAGAAGGTTAAAATAAATACATTTATACATTTATATATTATAAATAATTTATTTTAACCAATAACATGTTTTGTGATAATAAAAGGATTGTCAATGTCCCAATTAGTGATTAAAAAGCCGTTGATGGTAAATTAATGAAAGACTAGAACAAAAAAAATCCCATTCTAACGATTTAGAACCATTGGTGTATGTCACCTAACTATTGGTATAACCTATAACAATAGTTTATAGGGTTATTGGATATTATGGTGTTGGTATATACCAATGCCAATGGTTTCAGAAAACTTTTTGTATATGTTATATGAAAAACCTATACCAATAGTTTTGAAAAACTATTTGTATAGGTAATGTAAAAACTGAAATTCAACATTCTTTTGATCCCAAAATGTCCCGTTTATATTCTAATGACCTAAATAATAAACATTGATGGATTTTATGAACATAATTTAATAAATATATATTTACAATTAAAAGTAATTTTTTTGTGTATTTAATATCACTTGACAAAATAATCCATAAAAAATACTGGTACATATACCAATAGTCCTGAAAACTATTGATATAGACCAATACCAATGTTTCTCCAAAATGTTGGTATAGGTACCTTGATTTTTGGGACCTTTACCAATGGTTTTAGAAAATCCGTCGGTATATGGTCTCTCTATGGGACCAATACTAATGGTTTTGAAAAAATCAGGGGAATATAGTGTATAAAAGGGACATATATCAATGGTTTTGGAAAAATTGCTGGTATAGGGTCTCTAAAAGTGACCAATACCAACAGTTTTGAAAAAACCTTTGGTATATAGTCTATACAAAAGACCTATACCAACAGTTTAAGAAACAATATTGTTATGGAGTCTATACCATATAAAATTACCAATAGTTTTGGCCGAAACCATTGGTATAAGGTCTCTCTAAGGTTCCTATAGAAAATTATTTTTCTAAACTATTTGTATTGGTGAATTGGTATGACTCCAATTTCTACTCATGCGGGAAAGGGATGCTTGAAATTTACAAATGTCAAAAATATGATACTTATAGTAGGTTAAATTAATTAATATTATGTTAAAATGCTTCCAAATTAATTTTATAAGATTTTTTGATAGGAATTTTGGTAATGAAATAGAATAATAGAAATAGAGAAGATTTGATAGATCTTATTGTTTCCTATATGTATATTCTCTTGTTATTTACTAAAATGCAGTGTGGCTTGGTATTAATTTACTACAGAATGTCCCTAGTTATGTTAAGGGATTTGATATGGTGTAATTGGGTATAAATTCGGAATTGTAAAGTGAGAGAGGAGTGGTTTTAAAAGGGGAGGTTGATGGGTTATTTATACATGGAGAGAGAGGTATTTTTAGAATAAAATATAAAATAAAATATTATATCAAAGGTAAAACATGTAATAGTTAATTTTTGGGAACATAAATCATATATAAATATAATATAATGGTTTTAAGACTTTAAAACCCTTTATAATTAAAATTTACTTTGATTATTAAAATAGAATGAAGAAAAATGGAACAATTTATATTTTAAGGGAACACATTTGAATTTAGGTTTTGGAAAATAATTTTCTGGTATATAAATTATGTATATTATATTTTAATAAATCATTTATGAAATTTTTTAATATTTTTTAAATCATCATTTTATTGTAATTATTTGGTCATTATTACATTATGAACGATTTAATTTAAGATACACCAGTTACGTGAAGAACTACATTTTTACTATACACCATAAAGTTGATGCATTTAAGAAAATTACCAACAAATCAGAATTAGAAAATTCTAATTTGATGATTTGAAAAATGATATTCATTTTATAAAAATGAAAACTCTAACAGAGTTAATCATTATTTTTTAATGATAAAATTATGATTTTTATAAAGTACTTTAAAACATATTTTATTAAAAATGAGACTTTATTTTTTTTGTGTTTTTAAATTATGATATTTATTATTATTCACTATAACATTTTTTTATTTATATTAATCTGGATAAATATTTCAATATTAACTTTTATTATTTTGAGGTGAAATTAATATTTCATTAGTTAGATTACTATTTCCAATGGTCTGGTTACTAATCCCCTGATCACATTACCTCTTATAAATACCAATTCATTATTTAACTCAATATTCATTAAAATTACTCTTAATGTTATATATTTTCATTATTTAAGATTTTTATTAGTTTTATAATATTTAGTTTATTTTCTATTGTTTTTTCATTGGAGTGATCCATATTTTCCCATTGTAGTTTTTGTATTTTCTATTTTTGTCCCCTTATAATATTTGACATTTTGAGGGTTTATTATTTGAAAAATGTAATGATTTTCATTTATTAAATAATGTATTTTTGGTTTCAATATGTGTTGTGTGTGTATAATATTGTATAATATAATAGAATGAAAAATATGAAGAAACAAATATCATTTATAATCATTGGGTTGTTACATTATTTTTCGCTTTATAAATTTCATCCCTGGTATTTGAACTCACATTCTTGGTTCAAAATAAGTTATGGTATTTTTGTTTATTTTTTTCCTCTAGTTTCTATATTTCTTATTTATACTAATGGTTCTTCCAAATAACCTTTAAAAGGTTAGTTGTGATTTTGTGTAGATAATTGTATATATGGTTTAGGATCTTTACCAGCTGCTCCTAAAAAGTGAGGTCAATCTCAGGTTGTACCACCTCTAGATTCATCACATGTGTGGGGGAAGGTATGTACTTATTTAGGATAGAAATTTGGAACACATCATGAACATTATCCATATTTTGTGGAAGTGAAAGTTAATAGACCATTAATCTTATTCAACAATGGATCAAAAATGTGGAAATCTACCTAGTGATAAGCTTCCCCTTTTTCCCAAACCACATTAATCTATTCTATGGTGATAGTCATAGGGAAAATTTGTCTTTAAATTCAAACACCATGTCCATTTTACAATTTTTGACATTTTTATTTTGATGAATCTGAGTAGATTTTATTTTATATTTGGATGGACTAAACCTTCACCATAACCTCTTTCACAAGATGAGGTCAAAATAACTTTCATCCCCCAAATACACCCCCAACAAGTTATAGTTCTAAATCACTTCACATACATAGATTCTATGGATCCATTTTAATGATTGATTGGATGTTGTTTTTTTGACAAGTTAAATAAAGGGAGATGTTGGTCCCATCCACCTTTGAATTATATTGAGTAGGCTCTTAAAATTTACTTAAGCATCTGAATATCACTTTTACATTGTTTGTTAGTTTTGGGGTGATAATCCACATTGATATTCAATTCTATATTCAATGAATGTTTAATTATTCTCCAGAATTTAGTGGTGAATCATGGATCACGATCAGAGATGATTGAATGTGGGAACCCATGAAACCACACCACATCCTTTATGTATATTATGGAATGTTGTTCTAGTGATAAATATTCTTGAATGCTGCTAATGTGGGCAGTCACGGTGAGTCTATCCACCACAATCAATATCATATTGTTTCCATTTTATTTATTTGGAAGACCAATGACAATGTCCATGGTGAAATTCACTCTTTTACACATGGGTAAAAAAAATGGTTTCATCATACATTTTGAATTCCTTCAGCATTATGTAACTTACTAACCAACCAAGAACCTTGATATATATTTTAAAATCTATTTTTTCATATTTTCAAACCATATGTTTTCTCATAGATTACAATACATCATGGAAATTAAAGGATGGATAGAGAAAGGTGACCAATGTGAATTATCCAATACACCCTTCTTTATCTTAGGTGATGATGACATGAAAATTATAATTGAAAACCCAATCACACCATTATTATTGATTTTGAAATCCTGTAGCTTTCCTTCCATTACTATATTCATCATATTTTTTAGCTCCATATCATCCCTTTTTTCTTTCTTGATCTTCACTAGGGTAGATGGTTGAGAAATCATTAGGGAAAGGTAAGATGTCTTCCCGACCGTTATTATTTCAAGATATATCCTTGAAAAATATATAAATTAGGGTCATTATCAATCCTCATTATAGATAAATTAGAATGTTATTTTTTCCATGACCATCAATTTCCGTATTCTCCTTTAACTAATCATTGTGATTATAAAAATAATTGTACATTATTATCTGTAACCATATTATTTGAATCATGATTAGATTCTTTTATGTAGATGTAAAATATATACTTCTTAGTTTTGGCATATATGTCAAAATGTTCACCATAGAGTTAGTACCACAAAACCTCAAGGAAAATATATCAATTGATAATTGTAAACCATGTTTCAGGTAGTTTTTCACATGGATCATAAACTATTGTTAAACATAAGCTATCAATTTTTCATTCTTAATGAGTAGAAAGCAAAATTATTTCTCTAAAGAATCAATCTATATCGAAAGAAATTCTTTAATTGGTAGTAGTGTGAGTACATGTTCAATGATTAACCTCTTCTTGGGCTCCTGGAATAATTTCTCACACTCCTCTATCGAAAAATACATCAACCCTTTCTATGTGAACTTAGTTATCATTCTATAAAATCATGTAATAATTCTCATGAAACATCAATAGTACCCTACTATGCTATCAAAAATATTGATTTCCATGCCACTGTTGTGTCTAGTTCATTCCCTAATTTCCTTTATTTTTGAAGGGTCCACAAATATTACATCACATATGATCTTGTTCCCCAAGAATGTGACTAGATGCATCCAAAATTCACACATTATTTACATAGGGTACATTTTCACACTCCTTAAGGTAATGAACACAATCCTTATATGATCTTCATGTTCCTATTTCCTCTTGTAGTAAATGATATTGTCATTGAAATTCACTACCAAATTGTTTGAGCTTGTCTCTAAATAATCTATTTATCAAATCTATGTAGATGTTAGGGTAATTAGAAATTCTGAAGGGTATGCTGATAATCTCAAAGTGCCAACAACTTATATAGAAGGATATCTTATAGATATATTCATTCTTCATCATTAGCTATGAATATCATGAACAAATATCCACCTTTGAGATGTAATTATCTCCCCATAGTTGATCAAACAAGACATAAATCCTCAGTAGGGGATACATGTTATTTATGGTGATCTTGTCAAGATAAGATTAATGGATACAATATGGCATTGTTCCCCCTTTATTCTTGACAAATAGTATAATAAAAGCCTATGGTGATTCACTAGGGTGTAAAAATCCTTTTTCCAAATTCTCATGTAGTTACTTCTTAAACACCTCGAGTTAGTTTGGGGCCATCTTGCAAGGGAATTTAGATGTATGAGTGTCACCAGGTATGAATTATATTTATAACTCTACCTCATGATCTGGACGATGTATATGTATTTCATCTGGAATACATTAGTGTGTTCTCTTATAATATAAATATCCTTCAGGTTGATAATTTGATTTGACTCAACCATTTTAGCGAGGTATGACTCTTAATAGGGTAACAACACCCACACAATTGAGGGGTTTTTAAAATGATATTTTCCATATTCATTGCATTTATTTAGGGGCATGGTATGGTTTAGAATATGAAAAGTGATTTTATTTCCTGAATAGTTGATGTGTGATATACATAACTATATCCAGTAAATTCCTTATACATCATAAAATTCTACCATGGGTAGTATTTTGTGTTTTGTTTGAAGAATCTTACAACATACAATATCTAGAGAATAGTCTATTATAGGGGTTGTAACGATAATATTTATTTTTTGTTTTTATTGAAACCACTACTTCCAGGTATCAGTGATTCAATTCCACAGTTCTAGAAAAGGTGTAGTATATAAATAAATGTTTATAAATATAATCAAATAAATCATTTTCCTTTCACTAGTACAAAAACCTTTTTTACTTCGGTTTTTTTGCTTTTTAACATCTGGTTTTAGGTGACGTTATTGCGAGCGACGTTAAAAATATGATTTTTTACGTCGGTTATTTAATAAACGATGTAAAAAATGGGGTACTATTGTTTTTAACATAGGTTTTTAAAAAACCAATGTGAAATACATTCTAGAAATGGCGATAAGAAGCCATTTTTTACGTCGCTTTTTGAAAAAACCGCCGTTATAATTCATTTTTTACGTCGGTTATTTATTAACTGACGTTAAAAGTCATTTTTAACGTCTGTTATTAAATAACAGACGTAAAATATGTTTACTATCTTGTATAGAATTTTCTATGCTTTCATTTGACAGGTCATAGAGCTCAAACGGATTTACGGATCAAAAGTTATGACCATAAGATGTTTGATATTTTTTTCGAGGAATGATTGAATGAGCCAACCGTAGCTTCATATTAGAAGGAATTTTTGAATCCATAGGAGGATTTGTAGTTTTATCATGATATTAAGAATCATCCAACATTACAATAAATTAACAATTGTTAAATGGTATATCAATTAAGAAAACAATCATAGAAAATATAAATCATGGGAAAATAATTACAAATACCTTGATGAGCTCGCAGAAATAAGAAATAGTTGATTCATGTTGAAGATAAAACAAGTTGATTTGGTGGAACAATGATGGTTCAATGAAATGATCATAAAATGGTATTTCAATTAAGAAAATAAATCATAAAAACCATAAACCATGGATGTATGATTAAATATACCTTGACGAGATCGCGGAAAGAAGAAATAATTGATTTACGTTCGAGAGAAAAAGAGTCGATTTGGGGGAATGATAATGGATGAAATAAATGATCGTAAAATTAATATGGGTGTATAATGGAAACATATAAGTGATATTCTATGAGAAAACGCGGTATTAAAAATTATAGGCGGCAATTCAAAATTTCGATGTCGGGATGTAAACAAATTGAAATTTCGCGTTCACGGGATATTAAAATTTTCATTCACGTCGGTTTTATGATAACCGACGTGAAAAGCTATTATAATTTTCACTTATTTTTCACTTAGTTTATTATAAAACCGATGTCAAAAATCAATCTTCGTCACTCTTTCACTTCGGTTATTAAATAACCGACGTGAAAAATCGATTTTCATGACTTTTTCACGTCAGTTATTTAATAACCGACGTTAAAAGGTATTTGTCACGTTGGTTATTTCATAATCGATGTGAAAAAAGTTTACAAAAATGTTTTTCATTTTCCAAGCTTTAATTTGACAGGTCACGGAGCTCAAACAGAGTTACGAATTAAAAGTTATGGCCTTCAGAATTTTGACATTCTTAAGACATCGTTTAGAGATGATCAACTTATGAAGGACATAACTATTAATACGTAACTCCGTTTGAGCTTTGTGACCTATCAAATTAAAGATTGAGAAATGAAATACATTTTGGTCAACAGTTTTCACGTCGGTTATGAAATAACCGATGTGAAAAATACCTTTTAACGTCGGTTATGAAATTACCGACGTGAAAAATACCTTTTAACATCGGTTATTAAATAACTAACGTGAAAAATAAGTGAAAATTTTAATATATTTTCCTGGAAAAGGATTTTTCAATTCCGTTATTATAAAACTGACGTAAAAAATTGATCTTCGTCACTCTTTCAGGCCGGTTATTAAATAACCAACGTGAAAAATCGATTTTCCTGACTTTTTCACGTCGTTTATTTAATAACCGACGTAAAAAATGTTTACAAAAATATAGTTCATTTTCCATGCTTTAATTTGATAGCTCATGAAGCTCAAACGGAGTTAGAGATTAAAGGTTATGGCCTTCAGAATTTGGACATCCTTAAGACATCGTTTAGAGATGATCATCTTCTGAAGGCCATAGCTTTTAATCAGTAACTCCGTTTGAGATCCGTGACCTGTCAAATTAAAGCTTGAGAAATTATCTACATTTTGGTAAATAGTATTCACGTCAGTTATTAAATAACCTACGTGAAAAAGTCACAAAAATTGATTTTTCATGTCAGTTATTTATTAACCGACGTGAAAAATAAGTCAAAATTTTAATATATTTTCCTGGAAAAGAATTTTTCACATCGGTTATTTAATAACTGACGTGAAAAATCAAATAAAATGGATTTTTAATCTCGGTTCTTATATAACCGATGTGAAAAATCAAAGAAAATGTATTTTTACGTCGGTTATATAATAACCGACGTGAAAAATCTATTTTTAGATATTTTCATGTCGGTTCTAAAAAACCGACGTGAAAAATAGTGACATAAAAAAATGTTTTTATACTAGTGTTTCTTGAGTTAATATGATGATTTCCTTGTACAAATTGTTTTTGTACTCCACTTTAGTAAATGTGAAGGAATTATCATTCCTATGATCATTTGGATTCAACAATTTCTAACTATAATTACCCTCAAGGAACCATGGTTTAATGTACTAGCATGAATTGTGACCTTTCTCCCTATAGTTGAATCATTGATCCATTGGTGGTGTATTAGGTGTTTCCTTCCATTACTCAATTGAGTTGGAAAAATTATTAATCTATATTCAAAATTCCAGAGTTTGGCGGCCATATATCCCATACTTTAAGAATTTCCTCGTTTCTATTTGGAAATTAACATTATGTTTCATCCCCCATTTTTGATATGTGGGTTATTGGATCCTCTATAATCCTTTATTACATTAACCACAAGATTGAAACTCCATTCTTCTCTTTTTATCTCAATAACCTTGTTATCGTTCTCTAAACTCCCTCTCTACATTGAGATAAAATCAAAATAACTATTCTTAACTACATAATTCTTGATTCCTAGAGCCTTATAAAGTGTTATATTTAATCCAAAAAAAGATTTTATATTTTTATATCATTGTTGAAAATAAATCAAGGCATTTATCTGAAAATCCTTATGAAATTTTCCTCATAAAATATGAAAGATTAACCTTTGTATTTTATTTTTCTTTATTAATTTTTTTTCGAAATATTGTTTTGAATAGTTTGAGGTAAATAATGTTTTAAAACATTTTATTAAGTTCTCCCCACTCCATTTCTTCCATTTCAACATTTTGATTGGTATTTTTAACAAGCACCAATCATTGATCGACCTCTACATTCAAATGATAGATGACCCAAGTTGCCTTCACCTTCTTAGAATAGTAAAGTATAGAAATGATATCCTCAATTGATTTAACCAAAAATTATGTGATAAGTGGATCATTATATTCACTAAATATTGGTGCTCATTTCAAGATAAAAGTCTCAATAGGTAGTTGTTCCTTCTAGTGAGTAGGGACATACACCACATGGATTATTTTATTATTCATATCCCAAGAAAAATGGGTAAACATATCAATGACCTTTTAAAAACCACCTCTAATGAAATTGGGGATATCGTTCAGCCAATCATTGCATTTCTCATCAAACGCTTTTTTGGAATTGTTTCCCCTAGTTCCCATAATTTTCTAATGTTGAAGCAGTTTAATCAAAATATAATTCAAAAATGAATGAATATATAAGTTTTTTATTTTCTCAAATAAATATATAGAATTATATTATCGGATTCCGATGTTTAAATTTTTTCTAAAACAAATATTAATTTTGTTTACATATACTTAGACATATCCTGAGTGTTTTCAATAATGTTTTCTAATCTATAATCCCAAACTAGTTAAATTTTTATATGATACAGTCTATAGTGACCTTAATTTTTATTACATGACTATTACATCATTTCAAAGATAAAAAATATAACAGTTATACATTCACGGATCAAAAGGATTAGTATGTTTGGAAAATTAGTTTTATATATCACTAATACACAATAAATATTAATTTTTTTAAAATAATTATTCTTTATGAAATTAAAATCGTTTATGTACCCCTTAGTACATTTATTCACTTGAGGATATATATCAATGAACAGAGTGAGCTAAAATCCCAGAAAGGGGAAGGATGACATAGTGAAAATAAGATATAGTGATCAATAACACATAGATGAGAATAATCAACATAATCATATCATAATAATATGATAATTATAAAAATTATTAGGGAAACATTAGATAAATGAATTGAATGCGACAATTCCTAAAAATGAAACATCATGTCACAGTGGTAAAATACTACACATTTTTATGATTAAATCTAGCATCATGTTCACACATAACATATGTGAATAATCATTACATTATCATTGTGAAAACATCAACCCCCATGTTCATTCATAATACACATTATCACTTGAGATGCATCACATTTCCCAATGTTTGAGAGGGGTATATAATTCTAGGCCCACCCTCCACATCATAATATTTACATAATTATACATGCCACATAGAATGTATAATAATCATAATAATGAAATAAACCATGTAAAAGAATATATTTCATAAGTATTATATAAATCATGATATTTGGAATATAAATGGTGTTTCTAAAATAATAAAAGTAAATATATTTGGCCTAAACATCATTATTCTTGAGTGAATAAGAAACAAATCAAGATGAGTAAAAGAGATGTTTTAGGAAGAAATGTCTTTTTATGAAATCTTTGTATTGTGTTCAAAATCATGGTGAAAACATAAATATCCCCAAAAAAGAAAATGAATAATTTTTAAATGAAATTTATGGAATAGTAAAATAATATTTATTCCAAATACATCATTAATTATGGATAACCTAAATAAATGGTGTTGGGTTTGAGAATCCCCTTACCTTAAATGCTTCATTATTTTATTAACTTTCCACCTCATGAATAATAAATATAGGAGTATTAAAATATGGTTCTAGAAGTTAATTTTTATCATTTTATTCAATATTAATCAATCATAATTATTGGATTCTAATTTATAGTTCTATTTTTATGATATCATGTTTCCTTAAATTTTCTAATTTTCTTTGATTTTGCTATTTTTGGAAATTTATTTATAAATATGAATAATTAATAAAATAATTTTAAAATAAATATATTTAGACATTTATAAATGATAAATAATTTATTTTAAACAACCATATGTTTTGTGATATTAATAGGATTGGAAATTTTCTCATTGGTGGTTACCTAACTATTGACCAGACATTGTTCAAAGGGTGGAAAAGAGAATTTTGAAATTTATATATGTCCAAAATAAGTAAATTATGGTTGGTTAACATCATTAAAATAATCTTAAAATAATTTATAATTAATTCTATAATATTTTCTAATGTATTGTGAAAAACAATGAGAATAAGAAGAATAAAGAAGAGTAGATAGAGACTTACTCTTTCTTTGGTACAACTTCTCTTGTACGACACTAAGACTCCCTTGATGGTAAGATTTGGTTTACTAAAAAACATACCAAGGTACTCTAAGGGTTTTCACTGGTAGTATTTTGGTATAAATTTGGCTTAGGAATGGGAGTAAGGAGTGTTTTTACAATGGTAGGGAGGTGGGTTATTTATACTTTAGGAGAGGGGTATTTTATAGAATAAAATATTAAAAAAAATATTATATCAATGATAAAAATTATTTTAGTGATTTTTTGAAAATATTAATCATGTTTAAATATAATATAATGATTTTAAGACGTTAAAACCAATTATTATAATAATTCACTTAGTTTATTAAAAATAAAATGGGAAAATTGAAAATTTGATTTTAAGGGAACACTTTTGACTTTTTTGGTTTTCAAAAATGATTTTTAGGTTTTAAAATTTATTTTATTATATATAATGAATTGTTTATGAAATTTAATATTTGTTGTACAAACTTCAAGTTATTGAATTTATTAGGTGATTATTATATCATCAATCATGTAATTTAAGATACACCATTTAAGTGAAAATCAATATTTTAACTATTCACTTGATAATTAATGCATTTCAGAAATGTACCAAAAAAACACCCTTGGAAAATTTGTAAAATATAAATTCAAAAATGATATAAATTTTATAAAAATTAATCTATATTTGTGGTAATTTTAATTTTTAATATAAAATTATGTTTTTTATGAAATGATATATAATTTAGTTTATAAATAAATTTCATATATTTTCGTTGATTTTTTTATTATGAAACCTTTTTCAGAATTAAAATATTAATATTTAATTATATTATTCATGATAAATATTATTTATATTATATTTTATTATTTTGAGGTGAAATTACTATTCTAATAGTTAGGTTTCTATTCTTTATGGTCAGGATACTATTCACAATGGTTGGGTTACTATTCCAACGTTAACATTAACTTTGACAAATACCAATTAATTTTTTCACTCAATATTCACCACAATTTATCCTATGGTTATATATTTTATTTATCTATGATTTTGATTGGTTACTAATATTTTCATTCTTTTCTACATTATTGTTTATTGGATGGATTATTCTAGTAGATTTGGGTGATCCATATTATCCCATTGTAGTTTTTCTGTTATCTATTTTTTATCCCCTTGTAATAATTACTATTTCAATGGTTTTATTCATTTAATATTGTAACTATTTTTATTAATTAAATAATGTGTCTTCAGTTTCTTTATGTGTTTTATGTGAATAATATTGTATAATATAATATAATAAACATTTATTTCAAGACAAAATATCATTTATAAAAAATATCTTGTTACAAGGAATATGAAAAATATAAATTAGAATAACATAATCAAAGGAAAAACCATCCATGGATACACCATAAGATATGTATATGAGAAAATATCCCTGAAATAATCCATCAAGTGATCAACTAGGTAAAAATGAAATAGAACACCATTAATGCTCTATTCTATGGGATACATACTAGACATATAATAATTCTAAACCCTGAAAATGTTTAACCCAACTAATATTGAGTCATTTCATAGTCTATCAAAATCAAAAAATCTCTAGTGGCATTACAAACACACACACACAGACACACACACTAAAGTGACATGCCAAATTACCAATTAACTAAAGGTTCAAAATAAGTTAATATTTTCAAAACCTTTTCAAATTGTAACCTCACATTTAATTAAACCATTTCATATGAATGAAAATCTACCTTTTGAATTATAACACCATTAAAAACATTAATCCTTTACCAAAAATCCAATAAAATGTTAAATCATGTATTTTCATTCGATAAACCAAAGGATTGGACCAAAATATTTCAAAAATGAAGAATTAGAACCACTTGTATAGATACACCTACCTCATGAATGATGGAAATCTAGCCACATTTGACAAAAAATATTATAAACCAATAGATTTTCCGTTAAATGGAATAATACAAAATAAATTTGAAAATGTTTTAAAGAAACCCCAATTGATCATAATATTAATGGGAATCATATCCAGCACCACTGCCACAACAAGAGGAAATGAGGATGTATAAAGACTTCTTACTAGGTATAGGTGATGAAAATTCCATGAGAGTCAAAAGCCTAACAATGTGATATATAAGGATGGATATCACCCAAAATCAAACAAATTATCCCTTAATCTCAAGAGGGATGTCAGATAACTAAATATAAAATAGGTTGATGTGTTCTTTTTGGTTAAAAATATTGAACCCAAAGAGTTTATGTCATGAAACCCTTTTACAATGTCAATTGAACAGAATAAAAGTACTCTGAAAAAGGTGTCTACTGAGGTTGAATTAAATTCTAATAGACCCATTCAAAATGTTTAATGGTTTCACAGATTGTAAATTTTTATTCATTGAACAATGATCTCGAAAAATTACCTACAATAGGTTCAAGCTTTGTAACTCTTTCGTAACATGAATGTTCCGAGTAGATAGTGAATAGTTTAGTTTCCAACATAAAATCCACAAACTAATTATTAAATATATTTGAACCCAAGTATCACCCTCAATATCTATTTAAAAAGTTACAACCGAACTCCATTAATTTAAAAAAACATTCATCTATAGACTTTATGTCATTTTTCTTTTATAAGGGCTTTCCATCCCGGAGAAGCCTGCAATGCAACCAAATAAAAAGGGAAATCAAAGAAAGAGTTAAAGAATACATGATGGTTTAAAGGTGTTACAATATTTGTGCAATATATATATATGATTTTTGGTTTATAATATATTTTTTTGAATCATTATTTATATTCATTCAATTTTTATGTTATATTTATATCATTAAGATATCATAGAAGACACAATACTCATAAAAAATATATTTTTTACCATTAACTAAAACATAGACATTCATAGAATAATATATTGAATTACCCTTATGATAATTTTTTCATTTGGAATACAATATTAAATTCCATTTTATCGAAATAAATTTCTAATATTTAAAATTTTATCTTTTAAAATAAATCAATATAGTAATTTAAAAAATATTTTGTTTAAAATAAAACCATTTTGTTTTTAAATGATAAATCATATTCATTGCCCTTACATTGAATTAATTATTCCAATTATAATAATAAATATTAATATAAATTTACCAAATTAAAATAAATATCCATTTATAAAATATTTTCATAATTATTTAAATAAATCATAATAAAAAATAAGTTTAAGAAAATCTATATAACTATTAAAAACACCTTTTCAATCAGTAACTAAAGATGAAAATTTTAAAAGTAAAATTACCCTCTAACTGATTATATAATATCATTTGATATATGACATAAACATATATACATGTTTAGGATTTATTTATAATCATGAATATTAGTAAACCATAAAAGTGGCATGTTATTAAAAAATACATAGTTTTCCAAAATCTAAGATCCATTTACATCATTTATAGTGGATTATAATGAATCTTAAACTAAATATATTTTTCATTCCTATATCATTTATTCATTTATTTCCACCACATAGTATGTCCCAAGGGGATTGTCAATGAACTTTATTTTATTAGAATTATATAATATATATTCCTCCTTATTTAGAGGATCAAAAAAATTCTATGCTTCAAAATTTTTTAGAATAATATTTTCCTCAATTTCATGGTAGAGAAGAGCTACGATAATTTCCTCACCCTAAACATCATGAAAAACGAAGTTTATTTTGTCCATACTCTTCACATATAATATGATATTATAGAAATGATTTATTTCTATTTTGTGAATTTCTTCTCAAAATGTATTAAATTCTATTATTCTTTATTCCTTTCACTTACTTATCAATTTTCCATATATTTCATAATAGTAGGATCATTTTAGTATAAAACCGGACTTTATTCCATATTAATGTGTTTCCCTATAAACACCAACCTCTTTTATTTTGACCAGATTGATCAAAATTATTATATTATTTTATTAATCCAGGTAATAATGATATCAAAATCCATATACGCCAATAAAACTACATATTTTATTATTTGGACAGTCAAACAAATTCTTTGAATCTTCACTCAACTTTTCCACTTCTTTATACGAGGCACTCAGAAACATAAGAAACTTATAGTATGTGAGTGAATTTATTTATACATCTATTCCCATTTTAGTAACAACTACTCAATATATAGTTATTCAATTTTAATTATTATTCTTTTAAAAATTTCAATCACACCCTTAACTATTTTAAAAAACACCTCAATTTTATCCCAAATATCAATAACAATTTCATCTATAATTATATATTTCATTGACTCAAGTTTATCCGCTAAATAAATTATCTCTTACTTGTTTTTCTAGAAACACTTTATTATAATCACTATAGATATAATTTTACCTTTTAAAATTTTTGATGATGATTATAAGTCACTTATATGTAATGTAAAATATAATAATTGAATTCAATAATATAGACAACATGTGATTTAGTTTCACTAATCTCATTGGGGAAATAATGTTTAAAAAAAATGAAAACATGAACATTGTAATAAAATATTTCAAAGTAGACATCGTTTTATGTTTCTATTAAAATATTATTATAACCATATTACTTTGAAAGAATATTACTTCATTTTAATCTCTAAAAAATCCATCTAAAATTTCTAATATAATTATTTCTTGTGTCCTTGATTGGAATTACTTATTAAACTAATTGATCTTCCAAAAATGGATCCCTTCCAAAAATAAATGTAAATGTGTTTTACATTGATCATTACTATATCAAATTTTAATTTTCTTGAGTTAAACATCATCATATCATCTAAATACTTTAATTATTCATAATATACATAAAGTTTCTCTATATATTTGGGAGAAAATTATCATGGTTGTCTTTATATATTTTTAGAACCCACATTCAACAACATTTCCAATGAATTGAAAATTCATTTTACATCATCAATAGTGTTTGGGTTTTGGCCATATTTTTAATAATGAAGATCATTGGATTAATTTTAGGAGGAAATATATTATATATTTTTGAACAATATAAAAGTCAATAATGTATTTTCCAATATCTATTATAGATATAAAAACATCATATACTCTATTAAATATTTAATTAATAAATAAATTATAATTATTTTGATATCATAAAACACAATTCTAGAGGTATATTTTTTGGATTCCCAATCTTTTGAGTCAACCTCATACATATTAATTAGTTTTCTTCACATTATATTATATATCTAATAATTCATCACCTTACTATAGTTAATATATAAATGGGTTCTTGAAAGTGGATTAATATCCTTGACATCAATTACAATATTCTTCTTAGTTATTTATATAATCAATATAATTTTATTATGATTAATAAATTCCATATATGGTATAAAATTACACGTCTATAACCAAATATATCATGTTTTAACACGTCATACAATTCGAAAATTAAATATCTTAAAATAATAACATTAATCACGATGAGATTAATATAATTATCCATTGTAATAATCTATTTAATTAAAAAAATCCCATAACCATTATTCTGATGCCAATTTTCAATGGTAAAATAAACATGCCTAATATCATTAATGGATTTAATGAGGGTGTGGGTAAATTAAGATTTCATAATATTTATCCACTAATCTATTTTGGGATGAAATAAATGTATATATATATTTTATTTAAATAAAATATTTTAAAAAAGGAATAATAATGGTGTAAAGGCTCACTTTATATCTCTAAATTATTTTATAAATCACCACATTAAAATAAATATTCAAATTAAATGAGAGAAACTAATGTGAAACACTCCTTTACATAATAAGTAAAATATTCAGAAAATAATGATATCACATGGAGGTTTCTTTTTCTAATTGGATATAGTGTTTGACTCTATGACTAAGGATGATTCTAAAATAAAATTTTATATCACTTAGTGTTTGTGATGATCCCTTTTTTATGTGATTATATTTTAAGAATTCACCTGGTTTTAATTGATTTTAAGTAGGTGTATCTATATAATCACCTTTACCGTGATATATTTTTGGTTCTTGAGTTATATAATAATCCCTTTTTCCATATTATAATTCAAATAAGTTTTTTAATATTGATTTATACTTATATTTTATGATTCTTGATTTATTTTGATAAATGATGGGTTTACCTAGGTATCATATGATATTCATTATAAAGCTATTTTTATTCTTGTATAGTGTTTGGTAAAATGTTTGAATGTGAATTTTTATTTCGAATGGATTTATGTAGTATGTTCAAAAATGTTGTTATTAAAAATATTTTTTTTAGGAGTTTTAGGAATTTTTATGTATAATTTCTTGTTTGGTTGTGTGTTTATTTGTTTTGGTTGTTTTATATATATTTCAATCAAAGGATTTTTTTCATTTTATATGCCTCTTGTTATTATTATATCTAATGTTGGTTATATTATGAGAGTTAGTTTTAGATGAGTTATTCATGTGAAACCTTATGTTGAATTACAAGTGTTTAAGATAAGTGATCCTATATATTAGATTAATTCATAAGATAGAATGAACTATTCATTTTTAAAACCTGAATAAGATATTGTAACCTAGAATAACCATGAGGGTAATTTGACGGTAGGTTTATATTAAGTTAATCATAGGAATCTAATTTTAGGGATTCCAATAATTGAAGTCCATTATTAGTTTTCCATTCAGTTACTGGACCTATGGTTGATCCCACATGTTTTATTATTGACTCATGTTTTCATTATATGTTTCCACTTTATATTAATCATCATTACATTGGTATTTTGAAAATTTTTGTATTAGATTTATTATGGTTTTATTTTAATTTTTCTTGTTCTAATTTTAATATAAAAGTTTTTTTTATAATACTAAATGAACATAATTTGAATTCCAATACAATAATTTATAATAAAAATAGTTTTCATAAAATTTTATATTCATGGTAGTGATAATGGTTTTTAATTTGAAATATATTATATAGAATCATTATGGTATCCTAGTGGTCACTTTTTATGTTTGAGACCATGTATTATTTATTTCAGGTAATGGTATGGTAGAAATATCCTTTTTTTATACCAAGATTCCATAATTAATTTTAGTGGTGGGCTGATTAGTGGTGGACATGATCCATGAGGTGGTTGATCATAAAGATCATTATTGTGATTCTATTGTTGTTATAAATATATTATGATGATTATGTATTGAACACTATGGCCTTAAAATTATTATGATATTTATGTATTTATTATTTTTTAGTTATCAATTTACATTTAGATTATAAAGTGATTTTTAGATGTTGGGATATTTTGATTACCTTATGACTTATTCGGTTTTAATTTTATTTTAAAACTATTAATTTATGTGCATGGATAATAAATGTATATACACATATTTTTTGGATTCATGAATGGGTTCTATTATGTGTTTTATGGTATTTGGATGGTGAGACGACTATAAGGGGTCTTAATTGATTCCCTTGATACTTATCACAACCCCATGGTGATCAGTAACATGATTTGGGGCTTGTGGCGGGTTAGTTCAGGTAATGTGGTTGGTTAATCTAGGCTGGTCCATTATAATATAGTATAAAATACATCTTTATATATGGTAATATATGTTAAATAGTAGATAACATAATATGAACATAAGTAGTTTTAGGGATGAGTATTTGAGAAACTCTTCTTCATGTTGAGCCTTGAATTACCATGAGTGGTTTGAAGTTATCTCTCAAATGGGATATTTATTATTAGGAATTTGAATATGATTTTATATAATTCACTACTACCTTGAGTTTTAGTGGAATCCCATGAGAAATTTATAAATATTTTTGGTTATAGAATGGATCTGAGAAGAAATAATGAGGTGTATAGTTCAGATGCATGGCCTGGACATATATTTAGAAACCATGTGATGTGATCTGATTATATTACCAACAACACTCATGTTGTTGGTTCTTGGTCTTCAAATGTGTGAAACCAAACCCTAAATATAAATAATATATTTAATATCTCAATTTCCCCTTTTGATATTTCATTTTTATATTATTATTGTTTTAATTGGTCTATGTGGATGTTGGTGAATTTTTTGGTTTATAAATTCCTTTTGAAGTTGAGTTATGTGTTGATTGAGTTCCTTATTTTATGTTTTATAGATTATGTTTCCCAAAAATATTCCCATGAACAACAGCGAGGGAGTTGAAAAGAATTAATATGGGATCACACACATGTGTACCCTATTCTCATCAAGTCAATTACCCAAATTATTCAATATATGGGTCTAGAAGGGGATAAAGATAAAATTAGATCAATGTTCCATATTAAAAAGTTTACTAAGAAAACCCCAATTTAGTTACCTGGGGAACGATTGTCTCAAGAATTTGAATAAATCACTTAGAATATAAAGAAAATATTTGGTTTTTGTTTAACCCTTGATACTTTTAGATTCATTTTTTCTCTTATGTGACTTATGGACTGAGCTATCGATGGTTGGAATCAATCATACATGATAAGCTATGTGTGGAACTCACATGGACCAAGTTCAAGATATATTTAATTAAGATTTTTACTTATAGAACCATAAAATGGAAAAGTATATGGTGTTTGTGACTATGGAAAAACGAAATATTTCTATTACTTTATATGCTAATATATTTTATAATTTATTTCTATTTTTATAAGATACTCATAAATGATTACCACAATGTTAAATGATTTGAGATGGATTTAAACCGAAAGGTTAGATCAATAATTTTTATTTTCTTCCTACCAACCCATAAAAAGGTGTTCAACAATGAATTGATGACTGAAATGGATATGATAAGGATTTTTTGAGTGGTTCCTCTAATACTATTGGAGGTAGTCATAGTTCTTCATCAAGTCAAAATATGAACCATAGGAAATCTCCATGAGTTAGTACTAAGAGTGTACAATGTATCCCTAATTAAATGCATATAATAACATTAATTAATAATATATTTGTGTATTATGATTTGAAAAATCATGTAAATAAAAAAAATTATCAAGAAGCCTATATGAATTTCCATATGTGTCAGATATTAGGTCATCTGCAACACTATTAAAAGAAACCTGCACAAATCTTTAGGGATGAATTTTATTTTAAAATATGATATTAGGAGAATTCAGATGGATTTAAGGGAGTAAGGTCTCAACATTAGATATTTTAAGAATTTAGTTAGATGATTATATATTCTTATTCTACTTGGAAGCCTTAGAGTTGGATAGAATCCATGTATTTATATGAAACAGAACATGTAACTGAAAAGAAAGGATTGACGCTAGACAAAGGAATATCTGTGGCACCAGCACCAGTATTTGCTTCAAGATGAAGAAAACATTGTTCGATTTATCTGGAATGTGTACTGAGTGCCACGATGCTCAATCAGTAAGGGCTTTCAGCCCAAGGGATCATAACCAGATAGGGAGGAGTGGGCAAAGAAATTAGGTACATTAACATCCCCAAGGATCTGGGCTAAAACTCAACACGAAAGACTCCCTCCTAAGGAGTAAATGATGGGTGGAGGCATCATTCGGGACCAAATGGTCTATGTAGTGGCTGCATTCTCAGCTTTTTATGGCAGATGAGATGCTCTTCAGGCCAATGTTAAGGTGATAGTTACAGGGCTGGAGTTAAGTGTGCAAAGGAATTTAATGTTTAAGGTAGTGGAAACGGACTCCTTAGTTTTCTATAACGCACTCATTGAACGTGGTATCAACCCTTGGAATGTATAATATTATGTTAATAAATGCAAGAAGCTTTGGGGAGTCAACATGGAGACAAAACACACTTGGTGAGAGGGGAACATGGTTGCAGATTTCATGGATTCCCAAGCTTCTCTAACTCAAAGATTATCGTTCTTCCTTAACATAGGTTCATTTCTGTCAGGTGGAAATATATTTGTTATTAATGATGTGTTGGGTCTCCACTACATTATACCCTCATGCTTTTCTTTTGTTTTTGTAGTTTGTGTTTTGTTTTGTTTCCAAAATCAATAAAATGTTAGTATTCAAACTAATAGAGGTACAATGTTTATTTCTCTCTCAATGTCCTTGGATTTAGTAAACTCTTTGGAATAACATTCCTATTATCATCATAATTTATTGAATTAATGGGATTGTGATATGAGATTATTCATATGTAATTGATGTCTATCATTTTTATGTAATACCATAGTATTTGAATAATTATTCTTTCCATATAATGGTTTTTGATGTTGAGATCATAATGTATTTTCTAGTTTTTGAACAATATATATTCTATCATATCTTTGGTATTGAATAGATGGATAGTTATAAATATTATATTTATTTCTATCATCCAAGAGTTACGTTCATTTCACATAATTTAAACACTCATATATTCCAACATTAGTGGGATCCACGATTATGTAGGGAGGGACCTGTAATTACATATATTAAATAATATTCTTATTAACTGTACATTATTTTCTTAGATTATATTGAATGGAGGTCACATGTTTAAATTACTATAGTGGTGGATATATGTCCAATGTTATTTCTTGATGATTTATATATGATTACACCAGACTAGGAAGTAGAGTCATTTATTTATCTAATCTAAAAGACTAGCCCCATATATATTCTTTCTTAGAAAATGAATCTCTATTATCTAAAAGAAATGGAGATTTCATCTAGAAAATCAAGAGTAAAAGGACTTTATTTATCCTATAATTTCACCATGGGAATCAACTATTATATTTTCAAAGAAGGTGGATATATGTATTTGAATTTTCATTGATTACCATAAGCATTATTAGGTGACCATGGAGAATAATTATTATTATCCTCAGATCAATGAATTGTTTTACCAACTAAAGATATTAATGTTATTCTAAAAGTTCATTCTCAGTTTGAGATAGTTCTAGTTGAGATTAAATTCATTGAAAATTCACAAGACCACTTTTAGAAGAAGGAGTGAGAATTATGAGTATCATTTTATTCTAATTAGACTAGACAATTAACCTATATTTTTCTTGGAATTTATGAGTTTCATTTCTCATTGAAATTTAACGTTATCGTGGTGCTTTTGGAATATATATTTGTTTACATAATGATGATATAAAAACCTTAGAACCATTAAGATTCAATTTTAAAAATGTCAATGGAGTATCAATCATATTCCAAAATATATAAATAGAAGTTATAGATATAATAATTTATTTTTTGGGTCATATGGTATTAGATAAATTCATTTATATGGATGTATAAAATATCAAAGTTTTTATATTATTGGAGAACAAGGAATATTTTTGAGATCAAAATATTCCTAATTATGGATAGATATTATAGGAATTTTTTTAGTGAATCACCCTAATACTATATACCTTAACAACATTGACATGGAAGAGAGTTATGTTTTATTGGGATCAAAATATTAGTGGTTAAGCACAATTTAAAACCAGTTATCACTTTGATTCTTACAGAGCATAGTGAGGTCTATTTGGTCTATTATGATGCCTCAAGTATGATTTTGGGGTGTGTTTTGATATAGCATGGAAATTTCATTGAATATTTCACTCATGGGTAAAAAGACCAGGAAAATAAATACCCCACCCAAAACATGGAGTTGGTGATGATATTGTATTCATTAAACACATGGAATCACTATATCATTGAGGATAAGATCATTATGTTTACTGATCATAATTTTTTGATTTATATGTTCTCTAATAATAATTCGAATCCTTTATAGATACACTAGTATGATTATCTAATGACCTTTTATTTTAATATTTTTTACACCCTTGGAAATGGAAATTTTGATGATGATTCCTTGAGTAGAAATTAGAAAACATAGGCAGTGAATGAATCCTATGATGATTTGAATGTGATAATATTATTTAACAAGATGAACATGGATTTGATAGGGGATATGGATATGGTATTATTGTTTAGTGTACATGAAATACCTTTCATATAAGATAATATTTGGAATGATCAATCATATGATCATAATTTTCAGTGTGTAATAAGATTTCCCTATTATGGAGAGGTCTCATGTGATTGAGATAAAGTGATATCACGTGATTAGGATTGACCTATCGATGGTTCCATTTGATTTTGGAAGATATTGGTGTCCCCTTTTACATTTAGGTGGGAAGGGATGAATGATGAACAACATTATAGCTAGTAATTTCACCCCAGTGATTCCAAGATATTTTATAACCTCATACATCGGTATTGGTGTCTTTATATGATATAAGAGATTATTAACTTCATGTCACTATGCCATATTTTTTCAAAAGATAAACGTTGAAAATCATAGGCCTTCATGATTATTGATATAACATCTTATTATGGTGTGGAATTGAGACTATATTTCTATAGATGATTTTAATTGGTGGACTTGTCCTCATAGTGGGAGTAATTACATATGGGTGATTATTTATTTATTTATGAAATTGATTAACTTTATACCCATTAAATATTTGACCAAAGTGGACGTAATTTGATACTTTTTCCCCAAGCGATCATTAAAATTAATATAACTCTATCAGTTATTGATTCTGATTGAAACCCCTGATTTACATCTAAATTCTAGAAGGCCCTTTATAAATTAATTATTTGTCAATTGATGTTGAGAATGAAATATCACCCAAAGATGTATTTTCAGATGAAGAGGAACATTTATATTCTTAAATTTATTCTCTAATTATTCATTTTATACATGGAAATATCATCAGAGAAACATCTATCATTGGTTTATTATTCTTAAAATAATAGTTATGAAACATGATAATGATGTCTCACATTAGCACTCTTTATGGGTTACCATGCTGGTGTACTCTTTGCTCGATATAATTGGGTGAGTATTCCTTATTGGGGATAAGTATTATTCAAGATATTACTATTAAGGTTTAAACTATTTTGACATGATTAGAAATGAACTATAGTCAACCAAAATTACATGTCGTTATTCTTTATTAAACTTTGGAATTAACCAGCATTGATTAAGAATTTCTCAGACATTCTCCTTAATTGGGACATTATAGGTAGAACAACCGTTTAAGTGGATTTGATGATATTCTATGACATTTGAGATAGTGGATAATCTTGGAAATATATAATACCGGATGTATTTAACATCCTAATTAATTTCTATCTCTAATTTATTTTCTGTATCATAGATAAATAGATATTCTTGGTACACATAAAATAGATTTAATTGGATTAATTGTATGTATAAATAAAAAACACCATGGTTGAGTAACTTATATATGTTATGGGAAATTAAAATAAGGTTTTTTGGGGTAAATACAATATATGAGTATGTTTTAATTGAAATAATGATAAAGAAAACCATTATTTATGGTTGCCTTAAGATTTAAAAAAATAGTAATTAACTTATTGATTACTTAATGATGAACGCAATATACATTAATAGGGTTTAAATTTTTATGTTGGGGGGGGGGGGGTTATAAAATATCTTGTTCACAGATATGTCATGAATTAGTGGGTGTGGGGGGGGGGGTTCTAATTGTATATACAAGGTTAACGCACGGTTTCCCAAACCATGTGACCATGAATTCCATGTATGGTATGATCAAACAATTTTGAATGATTAGTGCATGTTTACTATCAAACATGACATTAAATCTCACACATATCGATTCTTTTCTAGTGAATACCTCGTGGTTGAAAAATTATTTCCCAAACCATGCATTCAAATAGTGATACCTACCCAAAAATATAAAATATTGGAATTTACTTCTTCCCAGTAATATAATTAAGACCCTATTTTCATTATCCTAAAAATCTAAAGGCCTTAAATGAACCTCCAATTCATGTCTCCTCACAAAATCTTAAATGGATTAATCCCTTAACATAAGTGAATCCATTCAAGGTATGTCTTAATGTATCTCAATTTTCGTATTCTCACTATTTTAAACATATTCTTCTTATGTTATACACTATTATTCTCTCACTAATTGGAAATTTTTTACAAGTTAATTACTAGAGATGGTTTTAAAATCCAAATTTTTGGATTTTAGGGATTTTTAGGATCCCTTTTTCTCTAAACTCTTGTTAAATAAATAAAGGGAGTTTCTTGTCCAATTTTTTTTTATTTTTCATCATGTTTTCCTTGGAATTAATTTTGGGACAAAGTTATGTAGTATTCATTTATACCATAATATGGTTAAAATAATTTATTAAAGGAAAATTTAAACTTAATTTTTAATTCATAAATTTTTGTTGAAAAAAGTGATGGTTTCTATTTTTTTCATATGATGTCAATTTGGAAACTCGATCAATGATAATAAAGTGGTTGATAAAATTTTTCAAAGATATCTTTTTATTTGAAATATATTTATAAAGGATGGTTCAAAGAGAATTTTTTAAAAAAAATTGTTTCAATAACTTTTTCGCCTTTGTTCTATATATAGTTCTGTTTTGTTATGGGGTTATTTGTTGTTGATGTTGTTTATTTTGTAGAACATGTTCTTTTATGAACTAGATATGATTCTTGATATTATTATTTATGATGATGGATATGTTATGAGAACTCGTTTTAGTTGATCTTCACCTAGAAATCATTAGGTAGATATATAAGTATTATAGATGATTTCTCCTTAATATTAGATGACAACACTAGTTGGAGTCCTCTAGGGAATTTCAGACCCTGACTAGATGATTTTCATATAGAAAAAAAGAGGGTAAATTAGTCTAGGGTTTATGTAAAGTTGACTATTGGAAGGCCTTTTTTTGTTACTCCTCAAATATAGGTCCTATATTAATTTCTATATTTTTTCCTTGACTTATGGTTAGGGACCATGTTGTTCATTTTTAGGCATGTTTGTGTTTCTTGTTTCCAATTTATACTACTCTTAAATAAATAATCTTTTTATTCTTATTATATTATAATTTTATGGATTTATTTTTAATATTTTATGTTTTTCCTGACCTCTAGAATTTTATTTTTTTATAAAACTATTTGAGCATGATTTGAATTCAATTTTTAATTTTTTAAATAATTTAAAAAAATTATTTTCAAAATAGTGATAATAATTTATATTATGATATATATATTTTATAGATTCATGGAGGTATCTTATTGGGATTTTCTCACACCTTATGTACACCATTTTGGTGTATTCACACATGGTATTATTAAATATAGGTATTGGGAAAGGATCCAACTCCTTTGGTGCAATACCATGATTACTTCGTTAACTATATTGGTGTATTAATCTATGTTGATCATGGATCATGGAGAGTTAAACCATGTGAAGAAATTGGGGATCATCTTGGGTGTATATGTATTTTTATTTTATTATGTATTGGCCAATATAATATTCACCTTAATTTGAGATTCATGTATATATTATCGCATGGGTATCACATTAAATTCATTTTATAAACTAATTTTTCGATGCTGGGTTATTTATTAAACTTATTCCTTTTATGGTTTGATTTTTTTTATTTTTAAAAACTTGTAATTTATGCACTTGGTAGTCCAATATATAGAAAAGTCATACCAAATTCTCTAATGGGTGCATTATGAGGCTTATTGAATTTTGAGGGTGAAACCACTCATTATATTCATAAGTGATACATTTTGATCTTTTTTATATACTATTATGTTTGAGTTCTTGCTTTAGGGCATGTGGTAGGATAGTTTGTGTAATGTGGTCATTTGAAGATGACCATATAATTAAAAAATATGTGAAATGTTTCTATATATTTGTTAAAGTCTTGTTGATAGGATAAAATATTTTACAAACAACAGAATTATTATAGAGGAGGATCTAACCAACTATTATCATGTTTATCCTTGAGATAGAATCAGTGGATATGAATTGTGTCTTGAATATGAGCTTTATTATAAGGGATTATATAAGATATAATTTTATTTTATGCTATTATGTGTTTTAGGGGAACATACTGGGTAATTTATAAATATTTTAGGGTTCAAGGAGGGAAAATAAAAAATAAAGGGGCATACGATTTAGATGTTTGATCTAGAAAGATATATTGAAAAATTTAAAATAAATATGGAAACTATCCCAATGGAAATAAAATATTCAGTGAATGATCCACCAAATATTGTGATCCAACTATGAATGATATCAAAATATAGAAGAAATTTATTTTTACTCAATTAGGAAATTTTCTATTTAGTTTATTATTTTTATTTTCCAATAAGAAATTAGGTGAACTCTTATGTTTTTTGAATGTTCATTAAGGTTGATTTACATATTGATTAAGTTATATGTTTCATGCTTTATTATTAATTCTTCCAAAAAATAATTTATTCAATTGTCAAGGGGGAGTTGAAAAAAAATTCTTTATGGGACAACCATTTTATAGAGCCTTCAAACATTGTTTATGCCATTAAAACATCTAAATAGCTATGTCAAGAAGGTGAGAGGGGTCCAAATCTATTGGTGGAACAAGCTCGATAGTTTACTATGAAGAACCAACCATTATTTCATGGTGAATATGGTCTCCTGATCCAAAATAATGATGGTAGGAAATCAAGAAAAAAATGGATTTCTTCAGACTCTTAATACATACAATGATAGTTTTTCACCGATGTGCTAGAGGGATCAATCATTAAATAGTGGGAAACTATTAAACAGGCTATGCCACATGTAATGCCTAGAACTGAGAAACCTGGAGCCAGTGTATTATTTTATTACATTGGAATGATTGAAAAGAATCATATCATGAATAAATAATCAGTTTAGTAGTCCTGGAAATCAATATTACATACATGATACACAAAATAAATTGGGAAATATGAAATAAAAACATTTTACAAAATATAATGAAATAAAATGCATCATTTAATTCTTATTCAATGATTTATTCTTCATAAAATTGGGAAAATAAACATAATAAGGGTGATCCCAAATGCATAGTTATGATAAGTAAAGGGATGTAATAATGCAAAAATATGGAAAAATCAACATGTAAAAGTTGATATATAATAAAAAATTCCATAAAAATTACTAATTAATTAAATACCAATATGGAAAGGTAAGAATTTGAGAACACATGCCATTTAATTAATGAAGTGAAAATTGAATTCATCCATAGACATGTTGAATAAAAATATCACAGTTAAATAATAATTAACAATTTATCAATTAAGGAAATGATATACTATTAGACATCATGTTTCAGAAGAACTCGATACCTTTATCATCAAGATAAGGTTTGATATTTTATTATTTTCCTAACTAATTCATCTCATGATACTGCTGATGTATCGAGGGGCTTTCATTAACCGGTCCCCAACCCACAGGGATTGCCTTAAATGGTTCCCTACTTGTGTATTGAATGTCCAATGAATTCATTATATATTTAATAATGAATTTTCCTTGAAAAATATCAATATTTAAAAAATAATTTGTATTTATGAATAATAACTTAAATGATGATAGGTAACAATAATGTTTGTTGACCTTAAAACATTCATGAGGAAAAATAATCTTTAGACATTACAATGTATTCCATACAACTTTGAAACATTTAAATAATATTTACCAATGAATATAATAAAACATATAATATCTTGAGAACAAGTATATTCATAATATATCATGTCAAAGGGATCTATATACACCAAATAAGAGTGAATTGATGCATAACAAAAATAAGTCTCAAATGAATGTAAATTAAGACATAATACCTTTCCCGAAACATATTTTGTGTGTGTGGTATTTATCCTATTTTTAGTGGTTTAAAATATATAACTAACACATAAAATAACCATATTAATGTGTTTAAAATCATATATTAACATCTAATAATATTTTATTTCCCATTCATTAAAATTCATTCATTATTTTAACTATTTTTTGTATTAATTGCAGATTTTTCCCAAATATATTTTGAATTTTAATTTGTTGTTAATATAAAATAGATAATTATTTAATAATATAAATAATCTAAAACCTGATTTAATTATAATATATTTTTAACACATATTCATTTAGGGTATTCTATAAAGTTTGGAGATAAGAAATAAAATGCACAATTCATGGAGATAGTAGGCCGTATGTACGCATGAATGCTAATTTCATTTATTTGTTATATTAAAATAGTTAGATGTAAATGATATATTTATATTATATTTACAATATCATATCTATGTTATATATCTTACATAGGTTCATTAATACTATACCTTATAGAGTCAATGTATGGAAATAACGAGTCACATCACTTTGAGGGGTCAGTTGTCCACATTTTCTAAAATAAAATTATCAGATTTACACAAGATGTAAATAATAAAGATATGTTCTAAAGAAAAATTAAATAATCATTAAAAAATTATAAATATCATAAATATAATATATAATTATATTTTAAATCATAATATCCCCCATGAGAGGTATTAAAGGATAAAATGAACAATTATCATTTTGTGAGGCAGTAGTTCACCGTATAGAGAAACACTATGTTCGTAACCAATTAGATGAATGTGTGTGTAAGTGTAAGTATAAAAATTAACATTAAAAAGTACTAGTATATTTTGGATACTATATTTTTCATATAATAATATAATAATAATAGTTTAGGAAGTGGATAATGAAAATAAAATTTTAAAACATGAGAAAGTTTGTTACCACTTATTTGGGTAACTATTTCTATTTTATACTAAAAGGATTATTTGAATGGATTTATTCCCATGAGGAGGATTCAAGGATGAGGGTTTTTGGGAGTTTTATTATCTATTGGGTAAAATATTTGTCTACCCCAATTTTCATGAGATGTGTGAAGAACTGGTAGGAGGGGATGCTTTTTATAGTGGAGGATGACTACCACTCATGTAATATTTTGACAATGGAATTCCATACACATTTTTGATATTGAAAGTGAGTCACAAAATTGTATCATTTATAAAAATGACATTATAGGTTCAAAATATTTTGAATCCAATAGATCATGGACAAATTTATATGTTATTTTGCACCGTAAAAATAATATTTAGCCCCTTATTAATCATAATTTAACCTTAATCGTTGTAATTAATTTTTATTACATTCACTAATAATGTTGGTGAAAAAAGTGTTTATTATTTGAAATTGTAAATTATTATAATTCCAAATATAGAATAAATTTTTTATACTTAATTCATATATGTGGGAGAAATGGATTTAAATTTAATCCTACAGTAAGGACGATATTGTGCGTTTTTTAATGTAAAAACATCTGAATGTTTTCTATGTTTTTATAATCCATTCCAAAGAAAAATTTATTCCATTAATGAAAATTATACTTATTGATAAAATCATGATCCAATTAAACATTAATACCCTTTATATATATACTTTAAACTTATCGATAATTAAGATGGAAAATCATTTTTGAACTGAAATTCAGTATTTTTTATTATTCATTAAAAAAAGATATGTTCCCCCAAAAACAACAAAAATTCACAATAAACTAATTTTTTTGGTTTCACTTCCAAATTATAAGTTTATTTATATATATTAAATCAATTAATGTTTCAAAATTCATATTTAAAATGGGATTTATATTAAAAGATAAAAAATTACCTTTATAAAAATATATTATTTTATATGTAATATTGGGTTTGTCTTATCATATGATAATCTAAAATACATAAGAAGAGTTTAAAAATATCTTTATTGATATATAATATATAAATTTACTATATTAACTCCCTAAAAGAGTTATAATTTAATTAAATGAGAAAAACGTGGCAAAATAATGTTTTTTCCAAATCAGGTGTAGTGTGTTTTGTAAAGATATATACAAAATCAAAAGAAAAATTAGGTAAATCATTGGGGTGATACATTATTATCTCCTATAAAAAAATAAACTTCAAATGTTCAGGTTTATTACTTTAAATAATATCTAGGTAGTTCTCCTTTATAGAATTTTCTTGTTCCCATGTTTCTTCTTCTATTATCTGATTTCACCAGAGAACTTTTACCCAATGAGTCATTGGATTCCTCAACACATATTCTATAGTATCAGAAATCTAGATGTGTTATTTGAAATATTAAGGTTTAGGATCCAACTCAATTTCATAATATGTGATAAAATGTGTTGGTTCATGAATGTACATCTTTATCTGAGAGACATGGGACACATCATGAACCCTTGAGAGATTGGGCAGTTATGTTAAAGGATAATAAACGACACCAAACCGTTCAAGAATTTTGTTGGGTCCAATTACTTAGGTTTCTATTTTCCCTACTTTTTGAATCTAATAAAACCATTTTATAGAGATACTATGAAGAAAAAATGATCTCCCACTTATATCACTAAATCTTTACTATGATTGTTAACAAATCTATTTTTCCTCCATTGATTTGATTTAATATGATCTTGGATAGCCTTTAAATGTTTCATCATATATTCATAATGTTATGGGACTATGAGTTCACTGTCACCAACTTCAGTCCAAAAATATTGAGTATGTCATCTCTTTCCATAAAATTCATTATACAAATCCATTTTAATACTTGAATGGAAAAATTATTATAAGAAAAATATTTCAAAGGTATCTACTAATACAAAATTTTTTGAAAATTGAGTATGAATGACCTCAACATGTCTTACATTGTTTTAATTTTTCATTCAAACATTCCATCTGTTTGAGGATGGTATGCAGCGCTCAAATGTTTCATAGTTTCAAGAACCTTCTAAATAATTTTCTTTAATTATGATTTAAAGATTGATATCAATCAGAATAAATTTATTGATGTGCATCATGAAGTATTAAAACATAATTAATTTATAGCCTTGGTAGGTTATCAAGAGGCTTGTTTTGTCTTATAGAAAGGAAATGAGAATATTTAATAAGGCGATCAATAAAAACCCATATAAAATCATTCACTCTAGGATTCTTTGGTAGTCTCATGAAAAATTCCATATTAAATTCATCACATTTCCACACAGAAATTGGTAGAGGTTATAGGACTTCTTAATGATGAGGCCTTACTACATTCATTTGTTAACAAACCAAGAATCTAGACACATGATAAGTATTTTTCAGCTTCATGTTATCCCACTAAATTTTTCCTTCAAGTACATATACATTTTTGTGATTCCAGGGTGTATAAATCAATTTTAACTGTGAGTGTCAAACAAAAGTTCCATTTTTAGATAATATATACTTGGGAACCATATCCTCTTTAAAAGTTATAGAACACCATCTTCAAAAACAAATTATAAATTTTTTTCATCATTCACGCCTTCAATTTTCTTACAAAAGTACTCATCATCAGATTAATATTTTTTTATTTTCTCAAATAAAGATGGGATTTCAATCATTTGAGAAATTATTGATGCCTCACCTCCTTGATAAATTACCTTATAAATATTTACTATATCTATGAACATAAGTTACTTGAAAATCCTCATTTAGGGTAGACCTCCATGATCCTTCCTACTCAAAGAATCAACTACCTTATTTTTATTTCCTAGGTGGTAGTGTATTGAAAAATCATAATATTTTAGAAGTTAGATCCATCACCATTTTATAGTGTTGATCTTTTTATATGAGTAGATTAATTTCTCAATCTTATGATCTATGTATATCTCACATCATTCATCATAGTGTTAATGGCTCCATTTTTTTTCAAAGTGAAGATTACAACTGCTAACTCTAGATAATGGGTTGGGTAGTTCTGTTCCCGAGCCTTCAATTTACACGATTCATATGAACTATATTTATCATTTTGAATTATGACACAACTATGTCTCTTTTTTATGCATCAAAATTTATGGAAATCCCATCACATCCTGACGGTAGAGTCAAAATCATAACATTGAATAATATTCTCTCTATTTCATCAAAGAATTCTTCATAATCTTTTTTATAGAAAAACCTAACTCATTTATGTGTACGATTGGTTATCATGATAGCTAATTGGGTAAAATTATGAATGGATCACCTATAATATCCTTCCGATCCCATGAAACTACGTATCTTAGTAATGTTTTTTTGTTGTAGGACATTCTCTAACTACATTTTTCATAGACGAACAAACTAATATTTCATTCTTATAGACAATATAGCCATCAAAAGAAACATCTTGAAGTGAGAAATCAAATTTACTAAATTTACCATACTATTATCCCCTTATAGGAGTCTTATGAAATATCCAAAAGTGATTCTCATGGATCCCATAGATTTTAGAATACATCATAAAATCACTAATTAATATCCCAAAAAAGTTTAAGATATTATTTCAATACTCTATTCATTTTTTCCATGCCCATTAGTCAATCCAAGTAGAATTATAATAAACTTGTAATGTCTATACCTCTTTCGAAAATAAATCTTCTTAATGTATTATATCTTCACTCCTAATAATTTATATCTAAAAAATGATCACTCTTTCAAAAATATTATGCTCAGTGAATTTGATAAAAAAAATAATCAATGCGAGTTAGGGGACAATTTTTCCTTATTATAATTGAATATATTTCCCTATAATCAATAAAAAACATCAAGTATCCATCTTTGTTTTTAACAAAGAGGATAGGGGATCCCCATGGAGAGAAGTAGGGAAACAAAATCTTTTATTATCAAAATCCTCTAGTTATTTCTTCAATTCCACAATATCTATTTTATAGAGATGTATTGATATTTTCCCCGCATCAGGTATTAAACCAATATAAAACTAAAATTCATAACCTAGGGGATGTCTAAGTAATTCCTCAGGGATACATCAATCCATTATTGTACGATATGTACATCTTCAACTTAAAGATTACATTATTCTTCACCTAGTGTTGTTTTATAGTATTTTCAATGTATTTAATTCAATTAAGCATATGAGTGTGGATCTAAATGAGATTTTAGTGATGAATATTATGCTCCAAAGATGAAGAATTATAAATCTTCCTCATATATTGTAATTTTATTAATATTATAATAAATATTTTCATAATATTTTGAGATCCATTCCATACCGAACATTATATCAAATTCGACCATAGTTAGGATTAAAAGGGCATCACATAAATCATGTTTCTAGGCCATAATGGGGAATGAACGACACATATTTTTTCAATGAAACATACATGAGTAGTTTTGACTAGAAAATACTTTATTAAATAAAAATGGGAAATTTTTAATTTTCATGGAAAACTGGGTAGATATAAAACAGTGCGACAATCCAGAATCAAGTATGGAATTGGGAAAAGTTAAAGATATGATTACTTTTTCTGTTACCATGTCATTTGGAACTTATACCACCATTTTAGTGATCTCATACACTTTTCTATCTCCCCTTGGCCTCTTCCATGGTAAATTCCCATGATGCTTGGGGAATTCATTTGAGTGGTTCCCCATCTATCTATAGATGAAAAACTGAATATCATCAATTTAATTCTTTCATTTATCGCCTCTAATATGATGGACCTTTTCTCCACACCTAATAAAAATTCTCAGTCCTTTCATGAATTTACCAGATTGATTTTTCCCAATGTTCTCACAAGGTTAGAGTTTCTTCATCCCATTATTATTTATGGTCATATTACCTTATTCATGATTCTCATAAGACTGCTTCTTTTATTAGTTTCCATTGAATATATCAGATCATAAGAGTTGTTTCTCTGTATTTAAGGAACATAAATCTATTTCCTCATATGATGAAATTGTCTGAGAAACCCTTTCCCTTAGGAGAGTTGTATTACTGCCTCCAATGTTGTGGTAAATTTTGAACTAAGTGTTGCATATATAATCTATATATTATATGCCTAACCTTGTAAAGGTAGCTTCATAATATGTAACAATTTCTTTTTACATCTGATTTAAGATAAAGATATATCTTTTTTCATAATTTTTCGATCACTAGGGCAGTATTTATCAAATAATGTTTCATTAAAAGTTCACCATTCCATGTATTCAATTTCCTCTTTTTCTACTGTATTCAAGATCATGTCCACCCATGATCAGCATCACATTGGAGACAATAGACAAAAAGTGTACCATTTTTTTGTCATATTCCAAGGCTATAAATATATTCTCATGTCTAACGCCCCGACCCCAGCTACCCAGAGTCGGTGCATTACTTCGTAACATTGGCATGATCACAAAAGATCAAGTCTCGAAAGACAGATTAGTTTAGTAGCATTGGAAACACTAGATACATTCATAAGTCTTTAATTACATCAAAATTAAACAAACTACAATAACATGGTCTTCATAGTCCACACTCATATCTTCACTGACTATCCTTGCATGTCAGTCATAATACACTTCTTCACATCCTGGAAAATATTTAAACATTGAAAGGGGTGAGCTCAGATGCTCAGTAAGGATAACAATATTGCGGAAGCTTTTATAAGAAAACATAAGCATTTAAGGCAATGTATAACTAAAACAAAAGCCTTATTGAACTTGGACTTCAGCATAATATAGCAAAAGTAAAATAAAATAATGCCATTACTTACTCACATGGATATTCTACTAGACGAATAATCACATGAAATATCAATAACCACTTTCATAATGAGGGAATGTATAATGCCAGACATTCTGAAACATTTTGTCAAGGCCTCGGCCAAAACCATAAATCAAATTGGGAAAGGGCCTCGGCCAATTCCACGTCTAGTTGTCTCATGAGACCTACCGATGCATCGAGGAGCTATAGCGGGCTCCACCCGTCACATATTAAGTCCAATACATTCCTCAAATGAATAGGTTTAAACATAACATAAATATTCGTATTAAAACTAGCATACGAAATGTCAACAATTTCTCCATAAACTATGGATGGTATAAAAATAACACATCCACAATCAAATATTTCACAAAATGTTCAATGGAAGTTTTGTATCACAAATCAATTTCAATTAAACTTAAAACCCATCAAAGGATGTTGACATAGATGAAATCAAAGCTATTTGAGAGAAATATCTCTCTTTTTTGAAATCATTGAAAAGCCCCATAATTATAAAAAAATACATTTACTTTGAAGATATTCTTATAAGCTTGTTAGGGAAGCTTCGACGAAGTTATAATGGCGGAAAATAGTCACACCCGTCGTATAAGTAAAAAAACATTCTTACCTTATATTTGTCAAAAAGGTCAAAAAGTACATTGTTTGGAAAACGACGGTAAGATTCCTTTCAAAAAAGTATAAGGGTATAAATGACTTTAACCCATTTTCCATTTAATAGTAAAAATGTTTTGAAAGACATTTTTAAGAAACATGGTTTTGGATGATAACGAGGTCCCAGTAGATAATTATGTATAAACAACCTTGGATAATGAAGAGGTTGTGAAGTAAACCCTTACCTTGTACTTTTCCTTGGTTGGGGTAGGTTAACCTCCTGAATAATGGTGAAATAATTTTTATTAAATTATAAAATAATCATATACATTCATATGATATCATATATGATCTTTTAACACTGCTTTGTTAACAATATCTTAGATTTATCGTTGTTTCGGGTGTTAACTTACTCATTTTCTTTTATATGTTTTGTTAAGTAAGTCATGTTTTTCATGGATAGGTTGTATCTTATTCATATCCAGAATGATATCATGTCCTTAAACATTATTTTTAAATCATCAAATGATAATTATACTTGAATGGATACGACGGAGAATGAATCTCATCGCGTTCGTGGAGACGGTAGTCCGTACGTACGCACGAGCGACAATATCATTATTTTGATATTAAAATAATATATAATTGGATATTATATCATATATACAGAATCATTATCATGTTATATTTATTATTTAAATGAATTACATATCATTATTATACCCATCTAAATAATAATATATTGAATAACAATTACACCACGACGTGGAGACGGTAAGCCGTACGTACGCACGTATGGTGACATGTCATTCAAATGATGGGTAGAATACTGAATATGGTTGTTCCATATTTATAATAATATCACAGTATATAGAAGATACTGGAGTTATAATTTTAGAATTTAAATAATAAACAAAGAGGGAGTGGAAGAAGAAAGAAACTTGAAAGAGGGTGATGAAAATGTTACCTCTTCTTCGGGTTCTTCCTTTTGATTTGATCAAAAGTACTCTTTAGGATGTCTTTCTGACTAAAGTAAAGCTTCTAGGATTAAGGGAGAGAATTTTGGAGAGTATTTGGGCATGGGTTGGCCGAAACAAAAGGCTTCGAAGTGTGAATAAGGTGGTAGAGGTGGGGGCCTTTTATAAGAGGAGAGGAGGGGCACTTTTGGAAAGATTGAAATGTTACATTATTTCACAATGCTTTTCGGATTCTAAAGGTCCCACACTTATATAATTCGAGGCTAAGGTGATAATGTTTCTAAATCTCCTCATACAATAGGCTTTGGAAAGGTGTAAGCCGTGGATTTTGCATTATCTTCTCATTTTATTTAAATCGTTAAATAATGAGGTCATCGCTGCATCATATTGATGTCATAAATAATTTAATTTATTTAATGTATAAAAAATATAAAAAAAATACTATGATGTAGAAAATCTTCTTAGCTTACTAATGAATATTTATAGTCAAAATTTGGACTTGTTTAACCCCGCTTAAAAACTGTTTTAGTAAAATAACTCATGTTTGTGTCAATTTAATTCTGACATTAAATAAATATATATTAATGTCATTTTCCAACTAAAGTGGCTCCATGGGGTCCCCAAGTTGACCCATGGGTTGTCTTGGTCGGCCATGACTCATCCAATAGGAGTAGGACAAGTGTCATGCTCATCTCATATTATTAAAACATCTTTTGTACCTTAAACTACATTAATTACCTCTAATCGCGATTAAGAACTTAAAAGTTACTATTCACCAAAAAATTATTTTAATCTCATTGAACCACATTTTACTTCTTAATGACAACCATGTATGTAGGATTTTTGAAAATCAAATCACAGAAGTGGTAATATTTGATTTTAACGAAAAATCAGTTTTTAACAACCACTTAGTGGTTTCACTATTCATCAAAAATTGAAGTTTTTCAGAATAAGGCAAAAAATTCACCCTAAGCTATAATTGATATTCCGAATTCAAAAATGATGTCTATTTTACAAAATTCCAAACATATAAGTTGTATTAATTAATTTTATAATTAATTCCCGTTGTTACAACAAATAGCGTGTTTTTTAAGAAACAATTTATATTAAAAGTTTGGCAATTGTTTATGTCCAATTTCAATGTTAAATTAATTCTAATGACCACCATTGGATAAAATGCTAAAAATATATTCTAATTATACTTTAAAACCACTAAATATTATAATTTATCACTATAAATTATTTTGATTAAAAAAGTTGTTTTAAGTATTTTTCACTATTCATAAAAATTTAGAAGTTCTCAGAAAAATACCAAAAATTAAACATAGGATAATTTCAATATTCCGAATCCTAAAATGAAGTCCATTTTGATAAATAAAATTTATAAAATTTCAAAAAGTAGGTATTACTATTCACAACGGCTAGTTTAATTAGTTGTGGTGTGTGTTAGAGCTCGAGGTTGCGTACAACACACGCTATTGCATTATTCGAAGGGAAACGTACAGTGGAAGCTTGGGGTGTTACATCATGAGACTTAATACATTGGACAACTACAAATAGATTAGTATTACCACAAAAATATAGGTTCTTCTTCCATATAAATTTATCCATCCTAGGGGATTATATCCATGAAATAGGTTACTCAATTCTTGTAAGGTTATTTTTTATAACCTGATTATGTTTCCCTAATATTAACATGACTTTATCCATTCTAATACTGGATATATTGGTTTCCTTTAGAGGGAAATCTCCACATTTTCCATGATTTTTTACACCATTCATCCTTCCTAAAACCATTTCTAAAAAATGTAATATACAATATTAGATCATAAAATCATAAGGTATAATTTCAATTATGGTATATCACATAAACTGAATTTATGAATTATAAATAATTGAATCATAACCTTTGGATACTATAGGGAAATATTTATATTCAAATCCATCATAATGATTGGTGAAGAAAATGTGAACTATCATAAGAGTGTCCCCTAGGAATGTCCAACCAGGTGCACAGTAAGTCCTGTTTTCATGTATCATGTTACCCCAAGTCAAGCCCAAAACACTTTTTCAGAGTCTTTAACCCTATATATATCTACATCAGAATCATGTCCACTTGTAGTATCAATGTCGGGATGTATTTCTAGAAATACCCCCATAATCAATACCTTACCAAAATTCTAGGATATTCTTTTATACTTATCCTCAATGTCTAAATTAGGGTTTCAATCTGTAATCAATGTTTTATAATTCAATTTTCCATGTTTTCAACTATAATTCCATTGATACCAAGTATAAACCAATGACTATCGAAGCCCAGAACCAGTGCATTATTTTATAACATTGGCATGATTAAAGGAATCAAATCCCAAAGGACCCATCCATTTTATAATATTGGATATCTATGCTCTATACATGATACCAATAATATATTGGGAAATAAAAAATAAAAACATAATACACAATAAAATTAAATAAACTACATCCTTGAACGCGTATTCAAATATTTCTTCACTATCACATAGCAAAAGGAAACATAATAAGGGTGGTGCCAAACACTCATTAAGGGTAAGTAATGCAGAAAAAATAAAGAAATATTATGAATAAATTAACATGTACATGTAGATAAATGATATAATGCGGAATTTAAATAACTAGATAAGACAATATCAATATGGGAAGTTATGAATCTTAAACACATTCCATTTAATCAATTAAAATTAAATGAAATGAATTCATAGAGATGTTGACACAAAATGTCATGGATAAATAATAAAAAACAAATTCTAAACAATGAAATTGCTTAATTATCATATATTTGGTTTTTTAAGAACATGAAACCTTTACTGTCAAGATATAATTTATAATTTTTTAATTTGGCCAAATAATTATTTTTATGAGAATATTGATGCATCAAGGGTCTTTCGTTAACTAGTCCCCAAGCTATAGGGCATTGTTTAAAAAGTCCCTAACCCATTAACTACATGTCCAAATCATTCCAAATATATTGAATAAATAACATACCTTATCAAATATCTAAATTTAATAAGTAATATGGGTTGATCAATAATACCTTGATGAAGGATATATTACAATAAGGGTTGTTTACATTAAAACATTCTTGAAGAAAAATAATATTTAGACATTCCAAAGTGTCCCATACAACTTTGAAATAGTTAAATAAGGTTTTCCCATGGAATAAATGAAACTTATAATTTAATGAGAATAATTATATTTATAATATATCATGTGAAATGGAAATACATACACCAAATAAAAGTGAATTAGTGCATAACAAAAATAAGTCTCGAGGGAATACAAATTGAGACAAAATAAATTATCTTAACCATTATTTTTTCTGTGTGGCATTTATCCTCCTGTATAGTGGTTTAAAATATGTTAATAAATTATAACATAACCCTAACCATTTTTAAAATATCATATATTAACTTTTTAAAATATTTTATTAATATTTTGTTGACACACTTTCATTATTTTAACTATTTCAGTTGTTAATTTCTCAGTTTTCTGAAGTATGTTTCGACTTATAATTTGTTTTTTCTAGTACATAAATAATTATTTAATAATATATAGAATGTAAATCATGATTTAAATATCATATATATTCAGTAAAAATTAATTTATGATCATCTATAATTTTTTTAGTTAATAAATAAAATCCACCGTTCATGGAGATGATATGCCATATATACGCATGAATGATTCATTCATTTATTTGTTGTATTAATAGAATAAAAAGTAAATGATATATGTATATTATAATTATAGTATCATATATGTGATATATTTTTACATAAATTCATTAATTCATTCTTTTATACATTCTATGCATGACATGAATGAGTCAAATTACTTTGAGGGGGCGGCAGTCCAGACATTCTCAAACGAAATTATCATATTTACCAAAGAAGAAAATCATAAAGATATGTTCTAAATAAAAATTACATAAGAATAAATAAACTTTAAATACCTTATATAACATATATAAACATATTTTTTAACATATCTTCCACCATGAGAGGTGTTAATGGAAAAATTAACAATTACCGTTTCATCAGGCAGTAGTTTTTCATACACAGAAACTATTTGTTCACTATCCATTAGGTAATGGTGTCTGTATGTGTAATTAAAAAGACTAAAAATAAAATAATACTATTAAATTTTTGAAATAGTTTTGGTTAGATAATCCTATTATAATAAGAGTTTAGGGATTGAATGATAGAAATAAAATTAAAAAGATTGATGAAGTTTGTTACCTCTTATTTAGATAACTCCTTTTGGTTTGTACCAAAATGTTTCATTGGATGGATGTTTTCCCAATGAAATGATAATTGGAAATGGGGTTGGGGGGATTGTTAGAATCTATTTGGTAAGATTTTGGTCCATCCAAAGAGGATTTAGAGGTGTGAAGATATTGGGGGAGAGGATACCTTTTTATAGTGGTTGAGGAGTGATACTCTTGTAATATTTTGAAAAAAGAATTCCATAGACATTTATTACTTTTCATGTGGATACAATAATGGTAAAATTTATGTCAAAGATAATATAGGGTTTATATATATTTCCATCCATTATATCTTTTACAAGTTTATTTGTGGTTTTTTTCCTTAAGGTTAATGATTAGTCCCATATTAATCTTAATTGTATTTTAATCATTTTAATTACTTTTAATCAATTTCAGTAATTAATTTGGTTAAAAAAAATTTAATTATTATAAAATATAAATTATTTTGATTAATTATATAAATTACAATTTTCCAAATTCCAATAAAATATTTGGAATAAATTGATTTACATTTAATCCCACAGGTAGGACAATAATTCATGTTTTTAAAGTAAAAACATCTGATAGTTCACATTGTTTTTATAATCAATTTCAAAGTGAAATGGATTACAATGAAATAGATTTAATTAATTGAAAAAAATATGGAATTTAAAAAGATCCTTATTATTTTGGAAAAATATATATTTAAAGGTGAGACAAATACCTCACCTTTGGATCACTACATTAGATGGAATTTTACTTTTTAGAAAAGTAAAGATCAAAAAACTAATTCTTGGGTAATGAAACTTTTATCAATGATTTCATATGAGTGAAAATAGGAACAGAAGAATGATAAATCCTAGTATAGGAATCTATAATAAAATTTGTATTTTATTTATCATTGAAGAAGAACTAATATTCCTTATTATAATGACAAATATCAATTACTCTGGACTTATCCTAATCATTTGAAACAATTCAAAGAAAATAATTATTTTACTATACAAATTTTTCATTGATACTGAGAAATGACCATCCTCAAAATAAAAAGGTATTACTAGCACAATTTCCTTTAAAAATGATTATATACATTACATATGAATCCACATGGATTTAAAATGGAGAGGGGGGAAAACAATAACCACGTCCTTATTTGTAAAGGAATATATTGGAGTTGTAGAAGTGTTAATATAGCCTAAGGGATACCTATTTTTTTGCATATGTAGAAAACCCACAGAGAATATCCACAGGTTAAATGAGACATCAATATAACATAGGCAACTTTCAACTCGGAATAATTAAAATGAGACCACAACTGTTATATGACCGTTGGTCAATATGAACATTGGTCAATATGACCGTTGGTCAATATGACTGTCAAAAACTATAATCTTAATGTTGTCTTTTTTTAAATACGGTTATCTCGGTTAATTAATACCCAAAAAAGATTTAATGGCCTCATTCAGTAGACTCAAGCCTTATGAAGCCCATATTTCAGAGCTTGGGAAGGAGGTAACATCACTGGGCATTGCTCTAGACCAAACCCAAGCCAAACTTCAACATACAAAGCTTGAACAAAATAGTTTAAGGGAGAAGTTCAAGATGATAGAAATCAACACTCGGGAAATGTTTTCCAAGACACCCCAAGATTCTATCACCATAGCACACCTTACAGTTAAGTCCTATGCTGGTGTTATAAGGGGCTATGTAACGAGACCTTAACTGATTTGTGTAAATTTTTTTATATAAATAAAATTGTTATTTCTTCTTATGGAAATGTTGTGAATTTCAAATATCCGAATAAATATAGGATGTGTATTGTTGATGAATTTAGGAAAAAAGTAGTATTTTAGGAAGTTTTTTTATTAAATAAATAATAATGTGAAATGATTTTCAAGAAATGGACTTTTAAAGTTGTGTTCAGTAAGAAATTTAGAGTCTAATAAGATCGACATGGTTTTTAGTGAATAGTAAATTAGGAATAGTAACATACCCATATGAATTGTAATGAATAGTAATTTGACAAAAAAATATAAACTTCACCCCTGAATGTATAAATACATTTTAGATATCATAAAAGTGAAAAAAAGATCATCGATTAAGTTTTGATATTTTTGTACTTCATAAATATTTTATTTGCAATTTTATAATTAATTTAATAATTTAAAATGGAAATTTATTTTCATATAATTTAATCATAATTTGTTACTTTATTGATATATAGTTATTCGATAATTTTTTGGGACCTTGATTACTCTTTTAAGGTGTTACAAAATGAGTTATAGTTTTAATGTTTTATTTTTGGGATAAATATTGATTTTATTTAAAAAATAAATTAAAAATTTATAGATAATTATTTTCCTAAAATGGAATTCATTTTTCAATTCAGAAAATAGATATTTTGTTATGGTGATTTTTAGGGATTTTTCTGAAACAGTTGATTTTTCGTTGATTAATAAAAATGCAGTTTGGAGTTTGGGGTGTTTAATGACATCATTAATGATGTAATAATGATGTAATATTTCTTTTGGACTTCTGAATAGTGAGATATTATATGAGGTGTCCCAAGTGGCCAATACCATGGGAAAATACCATGGGCAAGCCCATGGTTTTGCAAATACCATCGATGATGTGTCCCTTGGAAATTAATAATTTATTCACTCACTTTTCCTATAAATACCAAGCCATTTCCATCATTCATTTCATTCCAAAAATTATCCTCAACATCGTTCTGGTCTCCTTACCTCCCAAGGAGTTCTTCCAAGTTGCTCTCAATCCTCTCAAGGTCCCGACCATCATGATCTCAATGTTACACTTCAAGGTAAGGGATCCTTTCACACTCCTCTTTTAAATCATGCCTTCCTTTATGTTGTGTCTTATATTTTCCATATATATATGATTAGGGTATGTTATTATATGTTCTTATTACAATCCATTTCATGTCCAAATTATGAGAGACCATTTCTTCTCTCACCAATTTATTTTCTGAATTTTTAAGTGACGTCGTTAGGCTGCCGAATTTTTCGTAAAAGGAATCGTGTCTCCTCTTTTCTTTCTTGTTTCCTATTCATGTGGTATGTCATTAAAATTTCCATAACATGTTATTATATCCATGTTATTATGTATTTATACTATATTATAAGTTATTTATGATTTGGTTAGTCTCATACCCTTTCTTTTCAATGTCTTCTAAAACCATGTTATATAGCCGTTATGCTACAGAAATTTCACCTCCAAATTTCTATTTCTTTCTCTCCATAAATTCTCCTATTTTATTTATGTGAATACCCACACATATTTCGTTTCTTTGGGTGTTAATAAATATATATACATGATTTATTTTATTCAGTAATTGATATACATATATCCCTCACTCCCTTTCCATGGGTTATAAATGACATAATGATATTATTTTTTTAAGAACTTTTAAAATGTCACGATCTTCAAATGAAACCCATTTATCTTATTCTACATGGGTTATTTATTAAATTTTTGATTATGATCTATGTGGCTCACATGAAAGTAAATAAATATTAAGGGTGCACCCTGATATCACTCCCATTCATTTGGTAATGAATTAATCTCTAGAGATGACAAGTTTCACGATACCTTGGTGAATAACCTTGGTAATTTTTAAGACACCTTGGGGTCAAAACTTGGTGATATGTTCATGAATGTATAAATGAAATGTTTTAAACTCATAATAATGTTTTTATTCATGTTAATATTTTATGATATTCTTATTCTACCATTCATCATGCCTTTATGACTTTTATCATGTTCTTATTATTATTGCTTAAGATCACATGTCAACTATTTCACTTGTATTCTTTAATGATTCTTTTTCTCACCCTTTACTTTGATGTATGTTTCCAGGATATGATATGAAATAATTTTACTTAGTAATAACTTATTATTAATCCTTACAAGTGGATTAGAATAATGTTTTATTTTGTATTCTTTTTTATTGTTCCTGATTTCCAAGACACTAGACTTTAAAGATCCTATATATGTAAAATGTAATGTAAAGTTATAAAATAAAAAGGCTAGATGCTATAGTTCGTATCAAAGGATAGTTTGGTTATTTATGGAAATTATGCTATGAAAACATTACGAATAACCCTATAGAAACGTTTAGATATAGTAAAACTTCTTAGTATTTTTGAGAATATTGAGTAAGTGGTTTATCAAACCAATACATACCTGTTTGGATACGAGTAGGTAGAGGTGGATCTGGCACAGATGTACATAGTCGTAAAACCAGAAAGCACCACTTTCATCTAGACTCGAACGGGAACTGGTGTACGAAAATGGGCCTTGCTGCACTCTTAGTTACGACACCCCCAGGGGATGTGTTTGTTAATCATTAGCTTTTTGTGAATCATTATGAAGTATTTATAGAGAAATGTAATTGTTTAAAGAAGTTTTAAGACATAAATCCTTTATATTTAAAATATTTTTAAATGAAATAAATTTATCATTAAAGTTTTATTCTTGTAGAAATGGCGGGAAATAGGAGGAACTGTGAAAATGGTGACCGAAATGGACCATGTGATGGCGACCCTCCGATGGAAGCCGGAATGGAAAAATTCATGAGAATGATGAACCAACTGACTCAAGTTATGGGAAATAACTTGAATCATGCTAATAGACCAATCTCACCACAAAGGTAACAACATTCTTTTGAGTTCTTTATGCATCAACGACACCCAAACTTCAGTAGATCAACAGACCCATTGATTTCTGAGCTATGGATCAGCTATATCGAGATGATCTTTTCTGTGCTCCACTGTTGAGAGAAAGAGAAGGTCACTCTTGCTATCTATCACTTAGAAGGAGAAGGTTATGTGGTGGGAGATGATTAAAAACATGAGGAAATGAGTGGATGTTGAATATATGGAGTGGGAAGAGTTTTGAGGTATTTTATTCAGTAAGTATTACCCTCGATCCATGAGAAAAATAATGGATAAGGAGTTTCTTGAGATGAAGCGGAAGAAGAATGAATCTGTCGAAAGCTATGAGATTAACTTTACAAAGATTTCATGATACACATCTAGATTTTTCGTAGATCCAAATGGTAATGTTTATAGATCATTTGGTGGACTAAGACCTCATCTACGGAGAAATCTAGCCAACCATGATTATGACATCTATGAGGAGATTGTGTGAAGTGAGGAGAAAGTCAAACTGGAGTTTGGTGAGAAGCACTGGTCTTATAAATCCAACGACAAAAAGAGATGAATGGAGACAAGCTTAGAGAGGATCTTTGATCAAGGAAGAGGAGTCACACAAGTTCAACATCCCACATGTAATAAATGTGGGAAGAAGCATTCGAGGAACTTCCTTCTCGGGAGCAGGAAATGATAAGTGTGGAAGAGATGGAAATATTGTGAGGAATTGTCATAGTGAAGTAAAACCACAACTTTCGAACACTAATGAGAAGGGTAATATGGTGCAGTCCTGACCTGATGTCCAATGCTTTATGTGTGGACAGCTTGGGAACTTTTTCCAATCACTTTCCAAATCCGAGGGCAGTGGAGGGGAACCACCATCAGCCTCAGCAAAGGAAATTGATCGAGGTCGTGCTTTTTCTATCACGACAGCTGATGTTGACGCTCCAAATGATGTGGTAGAAGGTAGTATTGTTGTTCTCTCAAAGCTATCAAGTACTTTGTTTGATTCTAGTTCTATACATTCCTTTATATCCTACACATTTGCAAAGAATTTAGAATCAACCCCCAACTTTCTAAAATTAGAGTTACCATTCAAGACTCGTGGTGGGATAATCCAAGCATCATCATTGTTTAGAAACTCTAGTATCTACTTTGGTGAGCACATTTTTATCGCAAATATAGTAGTTATTCCCATTATAGAATTCGAAATTATACTAGGGATAGACAGGCTCTCAAATTATAATGCCACGATGAAATGAAGAAGTAATGAAATAACAATAGTCTTGAATGGAAAACCTATAGTTATCTTCCAAGGAGAGATATATAAACCTGATCTTTGTCCAGAATTACCTCTTATATCCTTCTTTATGGAATTGATCGGTGAAGAAGAAGAAGGAAATGAGAGTTTGAGGATAGAAAATTTACCCATCATCCAGGAATACATCGACGTATTTTCTGAGGAGCTTCCTGGACCTCCCCCAGAAATATAGGTAGAGTTTTCCATTCAACTCGTACCTGGATCTCAACCGATATCAAGGAACCCGTATAGGATAGCAAATGTAGAGCTGGAGGAATTAAAGAAACAACTCCAAGATCTTTTGGAGAAAAGGTTTATCCGCCCAAGTGTGTCTCCATGGGGAGAACCTATTCTCTTGGTGAAGAAGAAGGATGGATCGATGTAGCTATGCATTGAGTATAGAGAACTAAATGGGATCATAGTAAATAAAAAATATCCTCTTCCAAGAATTGATGACTTTTTGACCAAGTTCATGGGGATCGATTCTTCTCTAAGATTGATCTTTGATCTTGTTATCATCAATTGAGGGTGAATAAAGAATATATTCCAAAAACTGCCTTCAGATCAAGATATGTGCTTTATGAGTTTGTTGTTATTCCTTTTGGATTGAGTAATTCACCTACTAATTTTATGGATTTGATGAATAGAGTCTTTAAAGACTACCTTATAACATTGTAGTAGTTTTTATTGATGATATTCTGATATACTCTAAAAGTCGTGAGGAGCTTGAAGATCATCTAAGGGTTATTTTTCAAACTCTACGAAAGGAGAGCCTTTTTGGAAGGTTCGGTAAATGTGCATTCTGGTTACAACAAGTTTCATTCTTGGGGAACATTGTTACCAATGACGAAATCACAGTTGACCCTGCAAAGACAAAAGTTGTAGAGGAGTGGCCTCAAACTACAACAATAACTGAGATTCATAGTTTCCATGGATTAGTGAGATATTATAGGTGGATTGTGAAAAACTTTTCATGACTTTCTAATCCATTAACCAAGTTAACTCGAAAAGGGGTCAAGTTCATCTGGACAAAAGAGTGTGAGGAAAGTTTCCAAGAGCTGAAGAAGAGATTGGTTACTACACCTACGTTAACTCTTCCTTCAATTAGAGAAGGAATCATTATTTTTAGCAATGCATCACTAAAAGGGATTGGGCCCTTCCTCATGAAAAATGACAAGGTCATTGCTTATGCATCTAGACATTTGATGATTCATGAGCAGAACTATACTACGCATGACCTGGAGCTGGTTGCGGTCGTTTTTGCTCTGAAGATATGGAGGCACTATCTTTATAAGGATAAATAGGATATATACATAGACCATCAGTGTTTGAAGTATATTTTCACACAAAAGGAATTTAACATGAGACAAAGGAGATAGTTTTAACTCTTTAATAACTATGATTGTTCAATTCATTATCATCCCGGAAGAGAAAACAAAGTCGCTGATGCATTAATTAGGAAAGACCCAGTTGTTCTATCCATGATGAGGATTGAAAGAGATCCTTTGATCAATGAAATTGTAAAACTGGACATGAAAATTATAAGGGAAGGTACATCATCAACCCTAACACAAAGGATTTCTCAACCGTCACAACTAGAGAAGATAAAAAAAGATCAGAAAGAAGATCCTTTGTTAAAGAAGAAGTTTGAGGATACGAAGGTTGCGATGTTTCCTGAGTTCAATACTGATCAAGACGGTGTAATAAAATTTCGTATAAGACAATTTGTTCCAGCTAATCCGGAAATAAAGATGGAGCTGATGGATGAAGCTCATAACTATAAATTCACTATACATTCTGGTAGCACGAAAATGTATAGGGACCTTCATGATCATTATTGACGTGATAATATGGAAAGGGAGATTTATGAATACACTTCAAGGTTCCTGTTATGTCAGCAATTAAAGGCAGAGTGACAACTTCCTAAAGGGGTATGGCGACCAATACCCATACCAGCATGGAAGTGGGACAATATCACTTTGGACTTCATGGCTAGTCTCCTAAGAACTTCCAAAGGAAATAATGTGATATAGGTTATTGTGGACCACCTCACCAAGACTACCGATTTTATCTCTATTTGGGAATATTTCTCTTTTGATCAACTTGGAATGATTTATGTGAATGAAGTGGTAAGGCTGCATGGAGTTCCAATTTCTATCGTATCTGATCGTGATCCAAGCTTCACATCAAAATTTTGGATAAGTCTTCAACATTCTCTAAGCACTGAATTGAATTTTAGTATGGCCTATCACCCCCAAAATGATGTACAATCTGAAAGGACTATTAAAACACTCGAGGACATGATGAGAACTTTCTCAATGGAATTTAAGGGTGGATGGGATCAACATCTCTCTTTAGTTGAGTTAACATACAAAAACAGCTTCCACTCGAGCATTCCAATGGCACCCTATGAATCTATTTATAGGAAGTGATGTAGAACTCATACTTGTTGGGATGAAGTTGGTGAGAGAAATCTTCTTGGTCCTGATCTTGTGCAAGAGATGGCAGAAAAGGTCGATTCCATCCAGCATCACATTAAGGCTCCTCAGAGTCGAAAAACGATCTATGCTGACAACCATCAAAGGGATGTGGAGTTTGATTTTGGTAACATGGTCTTTCTTCTGATTTCACCTTGGAAGAGAGTCACGAGGTTTGGGAAGAAAGGGAAGCTCATCCCTAGGTACATTGGCCCATTTGAAATCATTGATCGTGTGGGGGGAGTGGCCTATCGGCTTGCACTTCCTCTAAATCTAGCACAAGTCCATGATGTCTTCCACATATCCCTCTTGAGGAAGTACACACCTGACCCATCACATGTACTAAATACAGAGTTGGTACAACTAGAACATGACCTCTCTTATAAAGAGCATCTAGTGTAGATATTGGATCGTAGAGACAACGTTCTACGTTACAAGACTACCACTTTGTTAAGGTGTTTTGGAGGAACCACAAATGTGAAGAATCCATGAGGGAACCAGAGGAGTCCATGAGACAAATGTACCCACACGTTTTCTCATCAGAGGGTACGAGATAAAATTTCAGGGATGAAATTTCCTATGGGGGGGAGAATGTAACAACCCAAACTTTTGAATTTTTTGTTTCTAATTTTGTGTGTTATTTTACAGTATACTCAACAAAACTATATCCTTTAATTAATAAGGTGGGTATAATTAAAATGATACCATTGGGTTTCGAAGGTTATATGACCATTGGTCAATATGTCTGTTGGAAACTATAATCTTAACATTGTGTTTTTTTAAATATGGATATCTTGGTTAATTAATACATAAAGAATATTGAATGGCCTCATCCAGTAGACTCAAGCCTTATAAATCCCATCTATCAGAGCTTGGGAAGGAGGTAGCATCTCTGGGCTTTGCTCTGGACGAAGACCAAGACAAACCACAACGTACGAATCTTGAACAAAATCACTTATGGGAGAAGTTCAAGCTAATAGAAATAACCACTCGGGCAATGTTTTCCAAGACTACCCACGATTCTATCACCATAATACACCTTATACATAGGTCCTATGCTTGTATTATAATGGGATATGTAACGAGACCTTAGATGCATTGTGTAATTTTTTTATATAAATAAAATTTTTATTTGTTCTTATGGAAAAGTTGTGAATTTCAAATATCTAGAAAAATATAGGATGTGTATTATTAATGAATTTAGGGAAAAAGAGGTATTTTAAAATGTTTTTGTTCATTAAATAATTAATAATATTAAATGATTTTCAAGAAATGGTCTTCTACAGTTGTGTTCAGTAAGAAATTTAGAGTCTAATAAGATCAACTTGGTTTTTAGTGGATAGTAAAGTAGGAATAGCAACATACCAATTAGAATAGAAATGAATTGTAATGAATAGTAATTTGACAAAAAAATAAAACTTCACCCATTAATGTACAAATACATTTTAGACATATTAAAAGTAAAAAAACGATCATAGTTTATGTTTTAGTATATTTTATGTAATAAATATTTTATTTGTAATTTTATAATTAATTTAATAATTTAAAATGGAAATGTATTTTCATATAATTTAAAAATAATTTTTTACTTTATTGTCTTATAGTAATTTGATAATTTTTTGGGACCTTGATTACTCTTTTATGGTGTTACAAAATGAGTTATATTTTTAATGTTTTATTTTTAGGACAAATAATGATTTTATGTAAATATTAAAATAAAAATATTTAGAAAAATATTTTCATAAAATGGAATTCATTTTTGAATTCAGAGCATTGATATTTGGTTATGGTGAATTTTAGGGATTTTTCTAAAACAGTTGATTTTTCGCTAAATAGTAAAAAATGCAGTTTTGAGTTTCGGGTGTTTAATGACATCATTAATGATGTTATAATGGTATAAGCATTCCGGTAAACTTAATAATAGTGATATATCCTATGATTTGTCCGATGTGGCCAATATCATGGGACAATACCATGGAAAAGCCCATGGTTTTGCAAATACTACCGATGAGGTGTCCCTTAGAAATTAATAATTTATTCACTCACTTTTATAATAAATCCAAATCCATTTACCTCATTAATTTCATTAAAAATACCATCCTCAATAAATTTATGGTCTCCTTGCATCCCAAGTAGGCCTCCCAAGGTTTCCTTAAGCCTCACAAGGTCTCGACATTCATGTTTTCGAAGTTACACTTCAAGGTAAGGGATCCTTTCACCCTCCTCTTTTAAATCCTGACTTCCTTTATGTTGTGTCTTATATTTTCCATCTATTTATGTTAAGGGTAAGTTATTTTATGTTCTTATTACTGTAAATTTTATTTAAATATGATGAGAGACCCTTTATTTTCTCATAAATTTGTTTTCTGAATTTTTAAGGGACGTTGTTAAGCTGCCGAATGTTTTGTAAAAGGAATCACGTCTCCTCTTTTCTTTCATGTTTCCTTTTCATGTGGTATGTCATTAAAATTTCCCTAACAAGTTCTTATCTGCATGTTATTCTATATTTATATTGTATTATATTTTATTTTATGAGTGGGTTACTCTTGTACCCTCTCGTTTCAATGTTTTCTAAAACTATGTTATATAACCGTTATGCTGTAGAAATTTCACCTCAAAATTTTTATTTCTTTCTCTCCAGAAATTCTCTTGTTTTATTTATGTGAATACCCAGACCTATTTAGTTTTTTTGGGTGCTCATAAATATATAAATATGATGTATCTGAGTATGTAATTTCATACATATAACCCTCACTCACTTTCCATGGGTTATAGATGAACTAATGATCTTATTTTTTTAGGAACTTTTAAAACATCACGATCTTGAAATGTAAACTAATTTATTTTATTCTCCATGGGTTATTTCTAAAATTATTGATTATGATCAATGTTGCTCATTATTATGTAAATAAATATTAAGTTTTCCCTTTAATAGCTCTCCAATGCATTGGGTAAATAATTAATCTCTAGAGATGATAAGTTTCACGATACCTTGGTGAATAACCTTGGTAATATTTATGACACCTCGGGGTTAAGCCTTGGTGATATGTTCGTAAATGTCTTAATGAAATGTTATATCCACATAATCAAGTAATTATTCATGTTATTTTTGTTATAATATTTCTATTCATCCATTGCTCATTCCTTTATTACTTTTATCATGTTCTTATTAATATTTCTCAAAATCACATGTCAACTTTTTCACTTGTTTTCCTTACTGAGGCTTTTTCTCACCCTTTCCTTTGATTTATGTCTTCAAGATATGAGATGCAGTAATTGTACTTATGAAAAAAATTATGTTGAAGCCTAACAAGTGGATTAGAAGAATTTTTTATGTTGTATTCATGTTTTTTGTTCCTCATTTCCAAGACACTAGACTTTAAAGATCCTCTATATGTAAAATGTAACGTAATGTTATGAAATAGAAAGGTTGGATGCTATATTCAATATCTTACCTTACACAAAACACTGAGAATAAACAAATGATTAAATATAATTATTGTGACATAGCTGTTAGAATGAAAGGAATAAACATATTAGCTAAAATTTAAAATATAGTTTATAAATGTTTATAAAATGAAATCATTGGATACCAATTAATTACAAAATAATAATAATAACCAATCAAACAAAATGGATGAGCTTTTAAATTATATTTATATCCATAGTGAATTTTTTTTATTAAATTAATCACTATATTTGGATGATATTAATGAAATTTATATATAAAATAATCCATTAAATATTTTTAAATTCAGTTAATAAATTTTATTGGATTAAGATAAGAATAAATCCATTTTTATGCATAAATGATATTTTTATAAAAAATAATATTTTACCACATTTAAATGGATAATATGTTTTAAAATTTGAAACTATTATAAACTACATTGAAAAAAATAAACTTCATTTTTAAAATAATAATCTCAAAATTATCTTATGGTTAAATATTTGTGTTTTTCTAGAAATTATTTATCTTCCATTGAATAGAGAAAGGTGGTGATTTGTAGAAAAAAATAATTTTCATTATATTAATACTCTATTTATGATTTGAAAAATAACCGTAATAGTAAAGTGTAAATAAAATTTAGGAATCTTATAAATGAAAATATTATATATTTATTTAATTGAATAAAAAAAATGTTTTAATCAAGATAAGTTGAGTGTGAGTATTTCTGTAGAGCGTAAATATTTATTTACAACATTGTAATTAATATAATCATTTAAAAAAATTATTTTCACTAAATTTATTCATTAAATAATATTTTGTTTTTCTAATTTTACAAGACCTCAATTAATATTTCGAAGTGTTATATAATCAGTTATAATTTTAAAATTAGTATTTTTTGAATAAATGATGAATTTATGAAAAAAAATTATCTTATTTGGAAAATTATTTTAATAAAATGGAGTCCATATTTTAATTTTACACATTGAAAAGAAAATTATGGTAAATTTTTGGTATTTTTCTAAAATAGTTGATTTTTAGTGAATAGTAAAAAATTGTAATTTAGGGTATTTAACATTTTAAGTAAATAAATGAATTATTGAGTCAGGGATGATGTATGGAAGAGGTAAGAACCCATTGGTTTAAAAACACAAGCAAAATATACAATATTTAGTAAAAATAACCAATACACATCAAAGTCTAGAGAAAAAAAAATAACAAATTAATTAAATAATCAAAAACACCTCTCTCATCCACTATAAATACTACCCCTCAGGACCCCTTCTTCCCACACATAAAATTCCATTAACAGTTATTATATTTTCTCTTATTCACTCTTTTAAAACTCTTCTACACGTTTTGATATTTCTGGTACCGACAAAAGAAAATTTTCGTGTCCCTTAAGGAGGTTCCAAAGGAGGCAATACTCAAGAGGTAATCCCTTCTCCCTCTATCTGTTTCAATTTACATCCATTTATTATCCTCCCCCACCTCCCCCATATAAATTAAAATTAGAACTCCAATATCCTTTGAATAATTTAATATTATTATGTTAATGGAATATCAACCATCAATTGTTTTATATCTTCATTTTTTATACTAATTAAAAAATCATACATGAGGTGTCGATTTACTGCATTCATGGATAATGAGTTTTCATTTTTCTTTTCTTCCTCCAAGGATGGTAATAAAAAAATTTATGGTTGAAAAAACACTTTAATATATTTAATAAAATTTATTTTATGTTTGGGTGTAGTATATATACATAATATTAATTCATAATACAAAACTAGTTTGCGATGATCGAAAAGATGCCAAAATAATCTTATTGGTTATCATTAATGATTTATCTAATGAATCAACTTCACATATGAAATAACTGATATATAAATCCATTTAAAATTCTGTAATTTCATTAATAACATATACTTACAATTTTGGATATCTATTTCCATTTTACATGATCTTTTGTACATGTATACAAGTGAACTAATCCTGAAAACCGGTGAAACAAACACTCTCGAATGACAAAATTGAATCTTATAACTCATAAAAAAGGAAAAAAAATAAACTTAATAAACACAGAATAAATAAAAAGATTAATAGGTTCTAAATTAAATTATTATTTACTATACTTTCATTATCAATAACATTTAGTAGATGTAGAAATCATTTTCTAACATAAGGTAAGAGTTTTCTCATCTCAGTTTATTTTATATGAGATATAACTTATTCATAACTATATAATATTATTTGTGTAATTATTATTACATTTTTTGTTTAATATAATTAATATATTTATCTTCATGTTATTCAATGTTTTATTTAATTTTAATTAATTTGAAGGGGTATACAGTTTGATTATTTGCAAAGTGGTATGGTATTCTACCCGAATCACCATTTATCATGTCTATTATTCTTATCTCTATTTATACCAATGTATTTATTATTTATATTTATATAATTCTTATAAATTCTATTCCTATGTTAAAAAATAATGTATTCATATCATATCAACCTTCTTTTATGGGTAAATACATGTTTTAAAAAGGATTCCTCCTTAATTCCCCCAAACAAGGAAGAATGAAGAAATGGTACTCTATGTTTTCTTACCCATTCTCATGTACACTCCAGAATACATTTTTATAGACCAATATATTTATAAAATAACTAATTTTTATTATTAAATAAATATTATAATATTTATAGATCTATGTAAAAAATTAATCCTTGTCTATTTCAAAGGCTCTTCTATTTTCTCTTAAACAACACTGAAATAGCCCATTTCTAATGTATTATAAAAACTTTTCATATATTTTCTCTTCAGTTGGAAACATATTATGCCTCAAATATAATGAAATTATAGAACCATTTTGGTTTTTTGGGATATACATGTTTATAATATGATTTTTTGACATGTACGAATTATTTTTCAAAATAATTATTCTTTAAAAATTAAAAAAGTGTATTTATATTAATACTTCCTCAATGTTTTTATTAGAGTATATTCATCTTTTTCAAAACCATATATTGAATCTTACACTTAATGGAATTTTATATGTTATGTTATCATATATATTATTTTATTATATGGTTTATGATTATTATAATTTTGGATGTGTTATCTTGATACCATTCACTATATTACTCAGATAGGTTAGTGATTATATTTACTAATTGGGGAATGTTATTTACATTTCAAATGTATATGTTGTTTATGTTTCACCAAATTAATATGAGTAATTAATTAGTCTTAGTATGTAATGGGTAGGGCACTCTATATCCCCTCGATGAATTGGTAGGTTTTATTAGACAAACCAAATATGGATATGGTTGACTCATTTACCAATTATTTTTGGATTTGGATTTGGTTGAGACCATAACTATTTATTTTTAGATTTCTTTTCCAATGCGATGATAGTATGTTTAAAATATCCAATATAATGAATTCAATAATTATAATATTTATAATTGATAATCTAGGTGATTATTAGACCAGTATAATATCCATGGTTTGGTTTCATTCCGATATGGTTTTTTATATGGAATTATTTAATCAACATTTATTCCTTCTATATTATTCTCAAGATTATGTTTTAATTGAATTTGTTTTTAGTTATTCACCTTGATTATTTATGTTTATTTATGATATCTTCTTTTGAATTACTTACCCATATCAAGAATGTGAGGTCACCAATTTATTAGTTTTTATTTTTACATAGGATGTGAAGAGGTATATTAGGATTGAATTGAATGGTTAATTTAACAGTTTTTGGGAGTCCTAGATGGAGTTACTATGTTGGTTTTCATTTAAAAGTTCCAATCTAACAATTATGTTTGTATCATGCTTTCCAAATCTACAAAACTATTCGGTTTATTGGGATTTGATTACTTGTTCATAGTAACAATTTTACTAAGTAAGACACCGACTTCGGGATACTTGTGTTGGGGTCATTAAAATTTGAATTATAGAATGATTAGTAGAAACCATTGAAACTGGATTTAGAAAACATATATTAGGGAATATAAACCTAATATAGAGTTTGAGGATAATAATTTAAGGACATATGATATTTTTAGTAAGGTAGATATTATGTGGGTATTCATATAAATACATCCCTATCGGGATACCACATGTTGACATGGTTGTGGCACACATGTACACAAGGTTAATAACATCAACATAATGCATCGGATTTGACTCAGCATAATCTAGTAAAAAAGGGCCTTATTGTGCACCTAGTTTGACACTCCGAGTTTACATTCTTATGATAATTAATTTTTTTCTATAAAAACCGCTATAAATATTTAAAAGTAAATATATCAATAAATAAAACATTTATATGATTATAATATTAGATATTTATAAATTTTCAATTTATGTTAAGTGTTTATATATATTGAGATTATTAATTATGACTCAAAACATAATTTTACGTATACCATTGTTTAAAAATGTCACATCACACATGGAATGTGAACCTCACCAATGCACATGATCAAATGTGTAAGAATGATCACATATTTTATAGTCTTGTGATAATATTTCAAAGGAAAGAATTATCAAAAGAAATATCATAATATGAAGATATAGTATGTTTTTATATCAAGATAAAAATATAATTATCCATGTATTATGAATTTGAAATAGTGAAATAGAAGAAGATGATAATATAAAAAATGATGGATAAAACAAATAAAGGAAAATAATAATATTCCAACTTGTGAAAATTATAGAAGGACACACCATGGTACTTTCTTGAAGAGAATTGGAGTTTGATACAACTATGGTGGGAAGGGACACCATTATCATGATGGAAAATGGAAGAATGAATCCATCAAATACTTTAACTGTAAGGATATTGGGATCTATGTAAATCAATGTCTCAAGAGTGAAACAGACATACCCCAAAATAGGGTAACAGATCATGGTAAAACTTATTCTACGACCACAAGAGAAAGGAGTGATTATTATACCTATTTTTAGATTCATGAATTATTTAATTTTTTTATTTTATCAATAATTTTACTGTTATAATAATCATGAGATATATGAGGATTTCAATTTAGTACTTAGTCTTTATGGAATTAGAATCATGTGTTGATTATAACCATTCACCAATATGAGGGATTCTATTGTAATTTAATATTCACGAAAACACATCACATGAGAAATATAATACTAAATAAGTGAATGATGTTTAAATAAACATAAATAGTTTTCTATTGGATAATATCAGTGACCATGAAGATGGGAAGTGATATGATGGTTTATGTTATGTTAGAATTATTAGATGTTTGGATTTAAGGAATTTATTCAACCACCTAAGATTATACACAATGAAGCATGCATGTTTCATAAAGTATTAAACAAGATTTAGGTATTCATATATTTGTTATGTGATAACAATAGATACATTATTTATGAAATTTAATGTTAATTTATTTTAGAAATTTTGTGTCCTTCCTCCTAATTTTTTTACGTTGAATTTGGAAAGAATTTTTTTGAAGTTCCTTGTGTTTAAATACTTTTGTATTGGATTAAGGATATAATTGATTAAGAGTAAAGAATGATTTATAATATTATAAAACATGTTAAAACCATATATGTTTTAGTAAATATATAAAGGCTGAAGGAATGACATGTGGATCTTATGATTCATTGAAGTGTTTTAGACATAAATATTAGTTTTGATGATCTATCTCTAGATTTTTGAAATGAAGTGGACATAGATTTATGCACTACTAAAGGATGATATTATGATATATAATGTAATCATGTAATTTTATTGTCTCATGTTCTTATCTGGATAGTATATGAAACCACTCACTCCAATAGATGGATTTTTGAACAAAAAAAATAATCCTTTTACTTTTCATTTTTAGAAATCAATGGTCTTTTAACATATCACAAATTTTTTAGTATGTGATTACAATATTTCTAAAAAAAATCTTTTTTACCAGTCTCCATCAAAACATGGTAGTTATTCGTCTCTTCCATGTCAATATTTTCAATAATTTTCTCCTATTTCATATTTATATTTTTTGGCAACAATCTCATTTCTGTTTACCTCTTTTTACGAAATATTTTTTGAAACCCTTTTTATGATGTTTAATTTCTATAAAGAAATTTTAAAGTATCAATATTTTTTGATGATAAATTTAAAATTTCGAGGACAAAATATGATGTTTGGAAGAATGTAAAACCCCAATAATTTTTAGTAAACCTCTTCTTAATATTTAACTTCGTTGATTGCTTACATTATACAAAACACTGAGTTTAAAAAATGATTAAATATTATTATCATGAAATATATGTATTAATAGTGGGAATAAATGTATTATTTACATTATTAAAATATAGTTTATACACGTTTATAAAAATAATTCATTGGTTACTAAATAATTAGAAATTAAAATAAAAATGAAATGATCATAAATGATGTATATTTATAAAAAAATTATTATTGACCACAATTAAAATTTATCTTAAATTAATCAATATTATTGAAATATATTAATGAATTTTATATATTATATATTCAAAAAATAGTCTTAAATTCAATTATTAAGATTGATTGTCTTAAAATAAGAATAAATCCAATATTAATCATAAAAATATATATTTTATAAATGGAAATTTTACGATATTTTTATAGAGAACATGTCTAAAAAATAAATTAAGAAAACTTTATTAATAATATTATACAAAAATAAATTAATTTATAAAATAATAATGTCAAAATTTGATCAGGGTGAAATTTTGGTTTTTGAATAGTAAAAACCAAATTTTTATAAATACATTATTTTGGTTAAATTAATATTCTATTTATGATTTGATTAATAACCTCAAGTACAAAATTATAAATATATTTTTTATCTTATTAATGAAAATATGATATATTTATACTATAGAATTAGTAAAAAAATTTTTAAAAAATGATAAATGTTGGTATTTCTGTAAAGCATAAATATTTTTTTTATTTATATATTTAATATAATTTATAAAAGAAAAATATTTTCATAAAATATAATCATAAATTAATATTTTTTGTATTATTATTGGATGAAAATTTCATGAGACCTTAATAAATTTTTATAATTTTCATAAAATCAGTTATAATTTGAAAATGTGTATTTTTCGAATAAATGAGGATTTAATTAAAAATTAAATTTAAAATATTTGAAAAATTATTTTCATAAAATGGAGTCCATTTTTGAATTTAAAATATTTACAAATGGTTTCAATTAATTTTTTTGATCATTCTAAAATAGTTGAATTTTTGGCGAATAATGAAATATGGTTATTTTCAGTATTTAACATTATAAGAAAATAAATGAATTATTGAGTCATGGATGATGTATGGGTGAATTAATAACCCATTGGTTCAAACTATAATACACTTGGTATTGTATTTAGTCACAAGAACCATCACTATTCATAGTCTTGATCCAAAAATAATAATAAAATGATATAAATTTAAAAAAAACACATATCTCCTCCATTATAAATACCACCTCTTAACCACCCCTTCTACTTAAACCATTAAAGCCTTAATTTTTTTTTTATATTAATCCCATTCCTCCCAAACCATTCCCATAGTTTTTTTTATTTCTAGTTTCACCAAAAACCCATTTTTAAGTCCCTTAAGATGGTTCTCAAGGAGGCGACACTTAATAGGTAAAACCATCGCTCTCTCTCTCTCTAAATTTATTTTATTTTCTTATCCTTCCATCACCTCTCATATAAAAAGTGTCATGATAAATATATTATATTTTATATACTATTATTTTATTATTTTTATAGTATATCAACAATAAATCCTCTTCTGTTTCCCTTTTTATTCTAAAAATGAAAATAGTTTCCGTGAGGTGCCTATTTGCCGCCTTCATGGAGGATTAATATTCATTATTCAATTATTACTTCAAGTATTGACATAAAAAAATTTGGTTTAAAAAATACATTAATTTATGTAACAAAACCAATTTAATGTTCCTTAACCATTATATATACATAATATAAATTATTTATTCAAAATTAGTTTGTGGTGATGGAAAAAATGCCAAAATAATATAAATGGTTATCAATAACACATTATCTAATGAACCATCCTAATATATAGAAAAAAGATAAATAATACCATTAAATATTATTTATGTTCCTTAATAAAATAAAATTTCGATTTCGGATATCTAATTCTATTTTACATGGTCTCTCAAACATGTATACAAGTGAACCAATCATGAAACCCGAGGAAAAACACACTCTCGAATGACAAAATTAAATATTTGAACTCATCAAATAGGCTATAAATGAACTTAATAAAATTATAATAAATCAAATAAATTGTTAATATGTTCTGAATTAAACTATTAATTAATCTAATTAAATAATCCTTGACATTAATTACAACTGCAGAACACTTTTGGACATAAGATAAGGGTTTTCTCATTTCCGTTTCATTTGAGTGAGACATGCCTTATTCACAACATCTTTATCAATTGTAGTTTATTTATAAATCCCTTTAATGTTTCATATATTTAATATCTTTATCGTTATGGTATTACACATTTCATTTAATTTTCATTAGTTTATTGGGCATACGGTTGGACTATTTTCTATGTGGTAAGGGATTTTACCAGAATATCTATTTTTTCTTCATGTTAGATTTATAACTATTTACACCGGTGTAATTATTTTTTTATTTTATATAATTCTTAAAAATATAATTTATATGTTCCAAACTCATGTATCCATATCAGATCACCATTATTTTGTTGGGAAATATATGTTTTAAAAAGGGTTCCCTTTTAATTCCTCCCAATAAGGATGCCCTAATAAAAGGTAGATTTCAATTTCTTTCCCACTATCAAGTACACTTCACGATTTTTCTTATGACACGAATATTTTTATAAAATAAATCATTTTATCATGAATAAGTATATTATCTATTTTCTGGTTTTATGCTAACAATTAATACTTTCCTTCTGTAAAGACTCTTATATTTTATATTAAACAACACTAATGTATCCCATTTCTAATGTTTAATGAAAAATAATATTACCATTTATCACCTTCATTCAATATTTTTTATGAATAAAAAATAATCCCATTGTAATTAATTTTTCTTATTAAGGATATAAATTTTATTATAATTATTTAATAAAAAATACAAATGATTTTCCAATAAAAAGTTTCTTTGAAAGTAAAATCCGGATTTCCCTCAAAAATTACATGGAGGTTTTATGGGAGTATTTTCATCAACTTCAATGTCCTATATTGAGTATTATGCATAACTTAGATTGATATTTTATGATATCATATTTAAAATTTTATTAATTTTTTTGATCATTTTGAATGTGGTTGTTCAATCTTGATACCATTTTCCATATTTCTAAGAAATGATAGTGAATATGTTTACTGATTGGTGAATGTTATTTAAATTTCATATGTATTTGTTTTTTAGGTTTCACACCATTCATATGATTAATGAATTTTACCTTGTATGTGACGGGAGGGGATCGATATAGCTCCTCAATGAACTAGTAGGTATCATTAGATAAACCAGATATGTAATTGGTTGTAACCTTTCCCATTTTTCTCAGATATAGATTTTAGTTAGGCCTTCACAATTTATTTTCAAATATCTTGGAAGAGAACTCAAAAGAATATTTTAGATGTTAAAATAGTTTAATTCTATCGTTATCATATTTTTAATTTATAATCCATGTGATTATTAGACTAGTATAACATTCATTGTTAGTTTTCCTTCTCATATGATTATTTATATAGAATTATTTAGTCATATATTATTCATACTATATTATAATCATGATTATGTTATAATGGAATATGTTTCAATTTATTACACATTATTTATTTTTTATATTAATTTAAGGTAGCTTCCACTGTATTTCTTACCCTTAATGATAATCTGAGATCACCCTTATCGTATGTTTTGTTTTCCGTAGGAAGAATATTAGAACACTTTGAATGAATTTTAGGGTTAATCTACGAGTTTTGGGGTTTCCTCAATGGATTTGTTATGTTATTTTTCACCTAAAAGTTTTAATGTAACAATATTGTTTGTATATGGTTTCCTAATTTAATAAACAATAAAGTCTTTTTGAATGTGTAACATTTTTCATTGTACATTATTTAAGACACTGGCTTTGGGATACTAGGATCTGGGTCGTCGAACATAAACCCATGTTTTCGACATAATTTAAACATTCAATGGATGTGAATTATATTCCATTATCAGATCATAATATCTTGGTTGTGTGGATTGTTTCACTCTCAACACTATATATTTATATATTTCTTAATTTAGTGAATAGCTTGTCATTTTGGATCCATAAACACCACGTAAGCCATTCTAATATAATCATTAATAAAAATAATTAATCACCTCTATCCATATGCTTCAATGACATTTATTAGACCATACATATCTATGTGGACAACTTCAAGTATATTTCATTCCCTTTCTTCCTTTGTAATACGAATTATAGACCACATTTAACCACATGAAAGAATCACATGACTTTAAATAACCACAATTTAGATTGGTAATATCAAAAAAATATTTTAGCATAGATTTGTTTTCCACGCTCTATTAATTAAGGTGACCCAACATTTAGGGCTATATGTAAATTTCCTCCTTTGTTGTTATGAAACTGGGGACTTTTTTACTATCTACACGGCTTAAATTGCCATTTTTCCTAAATCCTTTCATAAGATGATTACATGTATTCCCATTAATGGTGAACCCATTCTGATTGAATATCACTACCAGTCTTGAGCCATAGAGTTGAATCATACTCATGAGATTTATATACGAACCATACATGTAGAGTCCATCTATTTTCATTATGTCATCATTATTTAATTCAATATTTCCACTGGCCTTAATTTTTAAGGAACTATAATTGATGAATATAACAATTAGATAAACACTATTATTAAAAAAAATTCAACAAATATTCATTTCTTGTCATGCAGGATGGGCATAAACTATCAATAATCGATGTACTCCTTTTCATTGTAAATTTTAGAGTATTTTCTACCAGATTAGCTTTCTCAATCGTAATCTATTACGTCCATGGGATACTTGATTTATTGGAGAGAAAATATTTCTTATCCAACCTATTTTCAACATGAATTGTTGAATCATAATCAAAATATTATTCTGTATTAGAATGCCTATTTTTTACTGTAATGTTTCTCTATTGACTAGTATTGACTTTTCTCAAAGTTTTGTAGTTATTGTTTACACCATTATTTGTTTTTTAATCAATAGATTAATCTAAAAAGATAGAATAGTGAAAAAATAAATATTGAAATTATTTCTTCTATATGATAAATGATATAGTTTAATTCATCTTTTTTGAATTATAGGTTCTCCCTTATCCAGATAGCTCCTTACCTTTTCACATTAAGACATGTTAATTACTAGAAAGAAACAATATTGACATTTCATAAGAGGAAATGTCTTTTCATTTACATTACTCTATATATCCCTTAATTTTCATAGGTATTTTATCAGTGATCCTTTCTGTATAATTTAATATTATTTTAATATCTCTTATCTACGTGGTTAGAAGCTATCTCTGTTAGAATATCTGGTGCCTTTGTGATATTTCCAACTTTCTATATACCAATTCATTAGCCCATCCTGTTTATATCTTTTAAGGTTTCTATGTCATAACCAATTCCACTATTTTCTATAATTTACCATATTTGATCATTTAAGGGATTATAAAAAACTTCATTACCATGTTTAATTATTTCCAAAATTTAGTCATATAAAAACCTTCTAAACTATAATATATTTTTCCCTTGAAATTGATTCTATTTAAAATTTACTTCTTAATGACACAGATTTTTCTTCATGGCCATCAACTATCTTATCTTTTTCTTTATGTATTTATATAAGGTCAATGATTTTTTTTTTCATATTCTTAGATCTTGATTTTAAACTCCACAATGACTTTTGAGATTGACATGGGTATCAAATTTCATTCTCCCTTTCCATATAGTTTCTCAACCTCTACTTCATGATAATCCACAAACAATGATGACTCATTCAAGACGACCCCCATCTTTTTGTTTTTATTTTTTTTCAATGTAATGATCATAAATATAATATTCACATTCCAAACTTGAGATCATAAACACTATCAAGATAGTTGTCTTCATCTTTTATAGGTTATACATTTTCAACTATAACTATCAGGGAATATTCAATATTAGACTAAAATTTTGGTCCTACATCCTCCAAAAAAGTCCTTATTATCTGGTTCATATTTTCATATGAATATATTTCTCAATAATGTATTTTTTGATTTGATGCCTTCAATTTATAATATCTTTTATTATAGCCTCTTCAAGATTTATGTTTCACTTTAAACATAATTGAATCTACTTGACCACTGAAAAAAATGTGTCCTACATTATCACATTGATAAGAATCCAATGGAAACATCCCATCAAATATAACTTTCATCTCCAATTTTTTGGAAAAAAGAGAAAACCGTTCATCATACACAAGATGAAATATCACACAGATAACTACTATCCAATGAGATTGTATAAGATATCTCATTATATTCTTCTAAATCTAAAATTTGCTTCTGCCAAAATGGGAACTCCCAAATTAACTGCAAAATTAATTTTTTATTAGGATAATGATAATGACAGTCCCACTTTTAGGGGAAAAGGGGGAAACTACCATGAAATCATAGAAATAAAAAAGTTAAAAAGACCCCCAACAATCCAAAACTATAAAACCAAACAACCCACACTACATTAGAAAACCCCATAAAACATTGAAAAACAAGAAATCCATCATCCACCTCTCACTTATTATTGGATAAATGTCCCATGAAAAATTTCACGGGCCTAGAACCAATGGAGAAATATATACCCTATCAAACATCTAATTTCATAAATTATAGGAATAGTGGATAATAATTTCCCTAATCCTCATTTAGAGAAGTCTCATGTAGATGATCTGATTGCTGAATCCCAAAAGCCCAAAATATAGAGGACACATAAAAAGTAAACCAACTGAATAATGGGAATCACCATCAATACAAAACAACAAACCTTAACTAACTCCACACACATAAAAAAATTCAAAACAAAATCATGCATAAAATCTAGAATCATCAGTGAACCCAAATACCAAAAACAAACGTGAAAAGAAAAACCACTTTAGAACCCAATCCAAAAAATACAGAGTATCCCAAAACCAAATAGAGAGCATCAAAATCCATTCCACACAACCATAATATACCTAAAAATGAATAAAGGAGAAAAAAACAAACAAATCATAAATCAAAATAACAATAAATTGAGAACTAAGAAGATATCACTAGATCATCGGCAAAATGAGCACAAAGGATCACTAAAAAAGGTCCCCACCACAAACCGGATCCCATGCCCCATCACCGTTTTCCAAAAATTCCTTTTACACCACCAAAAATCACCCAATGAATCCAGTGAAGATGATATTGCAACCCTCATTTGCAGAGACTAGATCTCGGCTTCCAAACCATCTACGTGCTGCCAAAATAATCCATATCCAGAAGAAATGTTGTGAGGTGGTAATCAGGCCATTAACAAAGAGAAAGGCCAAGTCGGCTAAGTCCATGAGTTGGATGATGCCTCAGTGGAGGAGATACATCATCCACAGTAATGGTGATGGGGTGTTGAGGAGGATATCTGAGCCAAGATGAGGTAGAAGGAGGTGAAAACGAAGAAAACCTCTAGCGATAGTGCCCCTTATAAGATCTTTATCCAACATCACTCAGGGAACTCCCCTAACATTCAATGAAATCTCCATGTGAATAAAAATATATAATTTATTTAACACCTATAAACTATATAATATAACACATATTATAGGACCTTAGAGAATATCTAGAGGTTAAGCGGTGAATCAAGGTGTCATGGTTTCCAAAAAAAAGAATGATATTTTCCCAAAGTTGGTATGACATTTAAAACCTATTTTATGGATTTGTGAAAAAATCAAACACCCATATGAATAAATAAAAACATGACACAATAGTTTTACATAGTTCACTGCAAACAGATAGTCCAAGGAGCATACTCTAATTGTGAATCCGTCATAGAAGAGTCTACTAAGATATCACTAGATATTCATTATAATTTTATTTAGACTTTTTTACTTTGTTCTAGGACCATATACTTTATAATAATTTTATGGATAACACACTGCCACCATAGGATCGTGTCTATCAACCCCTTATTTCTCAGATTCTTGGGAGATGTATTACTTTTCTATTGACCTAATGGTCGTATTAATATAGTGGACATATATGTATTTTTACCTGATTAGAATGAGGTATTTTTACACCATTGACTTGAATTAATTCTCTTGAATACATTGTTCAGTAAAAATATATGTTCATCACTGATATCTTGGAATCTACCAACCTTCATGAAACCCCTTTTTTTCAAATATGTTTCATCTTTTGCAAGATCATATTCATTCCTGATGCTCAAATACTTCAGGATGTTTCCATCCTTGGAGAATATCCCAACATTCATGAAACTAAAGAACATCCTAAATCTCTTAGTCTTCATGAAACTCTATTTTATAAAATTCCAAAGTGTTAATTATTTGTAATCCATTATTTTCTCAATGAATTTTTGTAGTGAGGAACTCTTGTTCACGTATAATTAAATCATTTTTAAATGAGATTAATTAACACTTTTTACTAATTCTCTATGTTCATTAAACAAGGGGTGGACACCTATTTGTAGATAATGCCTCATTCCATATGACATGAAGATCACCGTGATATTTTTCTGAACCTCTTCCTTCATGTTCATGAAGCTCAAATCCCTCACAAGTCTACAATGAAATTTTCCTATTCACTATGATTCTTGTAATCACATGGCTTAAAGCCATTCTATCACACATAAACCATTTTCGTGAAACCTATTTTTTAAAAACATATAAACCTTATGGAACCAGATTATTTTGAAAAGTTCCACATTTTTATGAAACTCCAACCTTAATGAAATTGATTCATTTATTGTATAGTTTACGGTCCAAACCTGGAAATTCTCATTTTTTGAAGGTTGTCAATTCACCATGGTTTTGAGCTCCAAAATTTGTAAAAAACTAGTATATGATTCCACGTTCAACACTGTATCCTCCTACATCATACGATAACATTTATAGCAAACCCTATGATTAATCCAGTGTGGATTGACAACAACTGAAATTTCATTTTCAATTATGGAAAATATTATTTAAAAAACTAAGATGATAGTTGAAAACTGACTTATCAGAATATAATTGTGAGTTTCAAAGAGATGTATGGCAATGAATATGCATTGAATGAAGAGAACTTGTTTTCTTATACTTCTTTCATAACTCTTGAATAAAGAGTAAGATGAAAATGAATAAAGTATCAACAAAATTTGGTATTCTTTTTATGGTGAAAACATAGATTCTTAATATATATATATATATATATATATATATATATATATATATATATTTATATTAGAATCTAACTCCATAGTATATGTTACTTATAATCCTAAAGATATAAATTAATACATTTCTTGAAGAGAAATGTATAATTCATGGAGGATAAAGGTGAATTGAACTACATACAGACAAAATATTTTTAAAAATAAATAAATTTTTTGAAGGAAGAGATTAATCAAAAGGATTATATTGTGATAATAAATAGAAAAGAAAAGACAAAATGGTATACATGAAGAAATTATTCATGAGTTAATATTATTCATGGAAAAATAGGAACTCCATAAAGAACCAATGTCTATACTAGGTGGTTAGGGTAAATTAAAAATAATTATCTCAAACAATAAAAAGAATTATCACTTTTGGAATTTAGTAATCAAACTGATGGAGATATATCCTTAGATTGAGAATCATGATAGGGAGGTTCATGCAATTAGAAACATGTAAAATATTAAATATTATAACATGGATATTCAAGTTAGTGTAAATATAAAAAACATTAAATTGTAGAGATTAATAATATTAATGAAATATTTTTCAAAAACATTAAAAGGATAATGTTAATGATATTTTATTTTTTTGAATCAGTAGACACATAATAGACGGGTAAAAAATAATTTAGAGATCCTAAATCAAATGAAAAATTTAAATAAATCACATTAATAGATTTATAATGAATGTGATGAATATTATATTCATAGATATCATATTTTTACTAAATGTGGACATATGATGAGGCATTTTAGAAAAAATAAATGGTGGTCAAAAGATAACATCCCATATTCCAATTACAATAATAAAACCTAAATATAACAATGATAAAAATATTCCACTAGAAAATATATTCAAATTGTTGGATGACTTTAAAGTGGTATATTAAATGAGTATGCCTCATATATCATTAATTTATTATTAAAAATAGCTATCACAAAGTGGAAAAAATATATTCATTTATTATTAAATAATTAGACACACCATTGATGTGTCTATAATGGAAATAAAGAAAAACATTCATGAAATCAAAAGTTGAAAAATCCATCCCAATGGGGAATATATTCAAAAAATTAAAGGTTAGAAAACATTGAATGTAGAAAAGAGTTTTTAAAGTACCAATGTTGTTTTACAGAGACTAGCCTTTTTCAAAAGGGAGTATGAAATAAAATGGAAAAACATGAGATAATAGGTTTGTATCATTGATATAAAAGTGGATGAAAATGTTATAACCTAACTAACTAATAAGAATGACGTTGTTCCCAATAAATAAAAGTAGATGGATTTTTAATGAAAAGTTCATCGAGGATAAAAAAAGATTATTTCATAACAGAAACAATTCAAGAAAAAACTGAGGCACGTCTAAGTAGCATAAAAAGTACCATTATAAAGTATGAAATAAAACTGTTGGAGTTTATATCTCACGTTTAATGAATATTTAATATTGAAGTATAATTAGTGGTTCATAAAAGGAATAATAATGAAAAATTGGTATTATTCATACATTATAAAAGGTTAGACAACTAACCTAAATTTCAAGATTTAAATATAATCCATAGAAGTAAGTATTCACAAGTAGTGGCAGTCATAGAGAAGTATCCCATATAAATGAGTACAAAAATGATTATGAAAGAATTAATTTTTATAAAAAACTAAAATCTTATTCATGAGGACATTTGTAAGATACTGAGAAAAAAGTATTATGATCACCATGTGACTTTATAATGCTGATAAATATGACAATATTTTATGTCTAAAACTGAACATATTAAGGGGGTTGGTGATTAATATTCAAAGGATTATTATCCGTACATAAAAATAGAGAATCCATATAAAAAATATTGATCATTAAAATCAGGTAGAATAACTGGTTTATGATGAACACATTGTATGATTTTTTAAATATATGGTTTGACATCCACACTTTTTTATTTATTCTTATACAAATCAATTACTTTGTAAGTTTCATTGAGAATTAAAGAATCCTATTATTAAAGTAAATGTATTATTTTTTATTGAATAAGATTATGGAAATAATAATTTATTGAGATGAATGAAAATAAAAATGAAAGTGGGTTTAAATTGAAGTTATAAGTATGTATGATTGAATGATGACCATTTTTGTGATGATATTTAATTTGATTTCGAAAGATCCTAATGTTCTAAATGTAATGTAATGTGTATTAAATCTATGAAGGTATGGGTCATAAAGGGGAGACTTATAACACCATAAATATGAATTTTTCCTATTCAATTGAAAAAATGATATTTTAGAACTTAATGTGGAATCTTATGGACAAATAAAATTAATATGAAAGAGGGTCATATTATCTATAAATTTAGAGTTTCATAGTGTAATAAAAATATGATTACATTTATTTAAAAATTTTATTAAAAATATATTTTACCAAGGGGAGTGTAGATAGTGAATATTCTCAAGTAAATTTTACAAAAAAGAAATAAGGAATAATTTATTTGTTAAAGATGGATCATTTTAATTTTATTTACAATGAGGGAAACTGAGGTCAATAAAATACACATATTTGAGTGTTCCAAGATTTAATGAGAATGGGGGAGATGTTATCTCCATCTATTGGTGGATCATAAATTCTAGGCAATTAGTTTCAATAAAATCCAAAGGATGATACTGTTACAACCATGAGGTTGTATATTGGATATGATTATAATCATTGAATTTTATTAATGATGAATGGTTGGTAATGGTTTTATGTTCCTAATAATTTGTGGGAATTATTTTTTAACAATTTTCCAGGTTCAATTTTTTGAAGAAAAAATATAATTTTTTTTCATTAATATAACTACATATCAAGGAAATGTCTTCTGATGAATATATTTTTTATTTTTAAAAAAATTTGAATATTTTAATATGTTCAAAGATTTATAAGATAAATTATTTTCCAATTGAATTTATCTATTAGATTACTAAAAAATTTAGAAAGTGATTAATCTACATTTATATATATATGGATCATTAGTTGAATAGTAAAATGCGATAAAGAAAAATATTTTCCCAATATACATTAATGTATATTAAGAAGATGTTGGAATCTAGAAAAGGGAAAAACTCACTATGATATGTACATGTCACCAAAACGATTTGAACAGTCAGTAGAATGATAAATATTGGTACGCATAAATGAAGGATAATAAAATAGAAGTATCACTATGTGAAAACATATAGGATGTCACATAAATGTAATCTATCCAATAAAAAGATGTAATAATTTTGTAAAATATTGTGATTTGTTGGAATTCATAGTTATATATGATAGAGATTATGTTAATATGTAATGGTTACCTATAATATTTTGATAATTTCCCAATGCATAAAAATTACTGGGTCTCACACTAGTAATACACAATTGTTCTCCTGACCAGAAAAGTATATAAAATAGTTGAACTAAACATGAATACATAAGAGTAGTTACAGAGAAAATTTAAGTGTATCTTGGAAAAAGAGGATGATACAAAAGGGTCATTACCTATCATAAAGTATATTTGACATGAAAAATTACATAAATTATGTTATATATTATCAATCATGAAATATAATTGATAATGTATCAATTTTTTTAAGTTTTTATAAACAAATTAATGAGTATCGAGCTATGATTATATGGTATTGTTTGTGATGTTTAGACCATGAAGAAATATAAAATTTCATGACTGTAAGGATTCGAGATGTTTTGTAAGATAGATCAAGGTTTCCCCATGATGTTTTATATATTACTGTGATGCAACTTGATGTTGAAGAAGGAAAACATATATCATGTTGTGATAACTATTACCATACCATGATTAGTGAAATTTATATAATTTTAATTAAATTAGTTCATTGAAATTTTTCACTATTTGATGATTATGGAACCAACTTCAAAAACATAAATGAAGTTCATCGGTGGATATAATTTTAATATGATCTAACAGTTGATTTTGAATAATTAAAAGAAGTTAAAGGTAGTCAAATTTTGTAAATTTAAATTTAAATTTAAATATATTATATGGAAATAGTGGGAATGGACCAATTAAAAAGAGGCTAAAAGTGCTTGATAAAAAAAATAAAAGATACATAGGGAAATATATGTGTGTTCCAATAATAAAGTAAAAGGAATATGATCATAAAAACATACATCATTGAATTTATGAATTAATGATTTTGTATTGTTATATATTTAAGATTTATCAATGATCACATTTTTGGAACATCACTCATATATTTATCTATCTAGTGTGTGGAAGACAAAATACATCAATGATAATTCCTATAATATAACTAATCAATTAGAAGAATATTTTTTAGTATTATGGGATGTTTCATTGAACATAAACGATTGAATTATTCATATATGGAGTTGATTATATATATAAATTCTATTGGGAGTAGTTAATGGTATACATTACATCATAATATCATGATCTATGATTTAGTTCACACATAATATAAATTATAGTCATAAGAAGAGGCCTACATGGCAATAAAATAATATATTTTTTAGATCTATGCAAATTAAGATATTGGAGAGAAATTTGGGAGTTGGAGAGATATTACCAAAACCGTTCAATAAGGGGTGATCCTTTAGAAGTAGTGACTTCACTTAAAAATTTATAAGTAGTGATACATGGTGAGGTGTTTCTTAACCTAAAATTTATATCCACCAAAAAAATGATTTATATTGTAATTTTGGAATATCATAATAATGGAGATTATACACTACCTAGATATGGCCTTCTATATTAGAACCATGTAAACTGTTGGAGTCCCTATAAATTTTACATTTTTCAAATTTTCTTGATATTTAACGTGTATGAATTAAAAAAATATATATAAGCTGATTAGTGTTTCTTATAACATAGGAATAATATCTGAAGGTAAATGGATGAGGTTTAAAAAAACTAAATATTTTTACACCTTGATTATCCCACCACTCTGGTAATCTCAATTTCGAAAAAATAGAAATGTGGAATAAAATAGAAATGTGTCATAATAATGTGAAAAAAGAAACTATTTTCTTATGTAAAATAAAATTATTAATATCATTATCACCTAGAGGATAGAGTCCAATAGTTCATTTGGTTCACTCCCCATTATGATAAAATTAGAGGTTTAAGTCCTACAATTGATTGAATTCACTCTCTATTCCTTTAAACGTAGTAGAAAATATTGCATAGTAGATTGGGTTCAATCTAAATTCACTTACACATTATCTCAAGAGATATAATTATTTACATAATGAATTTTAGGGATATATAATATTATGTGAACCCATCACATAATAAAAAACTAGACATATCAATGACACATAAACAATAAATAAAATCTTAATTCCAGTATAATGTATAAAACCTACAATATTCAACCATGATTAATAAGAATTATATCATTGTAAAAAAATGAATCACCTAGATAAATATTGTGTATGATTGCATTGACAGATATGCAAAGTGAATAAAAAATAATAATTGATATTATCATTAAATAAAGAAAATCATAAAATAAATATAGAATTAGTTTGAAAAATCTGATTTAATTTCCTTTAATTTTTGAAATATTTTTTTTCTAAAATATAATACTATAGTAAAATAGTCTTAATTTTTTTTTATAAACAAAAATTTAAATTAAATTGTGGAATTGTGAAAACAGGAAAATTAATCATTATAAAGAAAATCAACGAAAATAGTGGGAGAAATAAATTATTTCAAAATATATGAAAATATTAATTTAAAACATGTTAAAAAAAGTTATATTAAAAAAACTTGACTATAAGAAATCATAGTAAGTAAATGAGAATAGAACATGATTATTATAAATCTTAAGTGTAGGAAAAAATAACACTTAAAATTATATATAAAACATATACATGGGTAAAATATTATTGATTGAAATGAATAGATTAGGTCAGTTCCACCTACAATAATTTCTAGAGGGTAATTAGAGACCAAAGGGAGGGAAAAGGTTAATAAGAATAGTAAATCATAGAAATAAACAAAGTTGAATACAATATATGGGGTTTTAGAAATAAGTAACATAAAATTTCTCTAATTGGAATTTATATATATAAAATATCAATTCAATGTGTGATTTTTTAGAAAATCCTAAAATATTAGAAAATTTTGAATAAAAATCCTATGAAATTAAAAACATGTAAATTAATTTTACATAAAAATAATTTCATAAAAATTATGAGATAATACATCCATTGTGAAATATATACATCAAAAAAACAATAATAAGTTATGAATATGGAGAATATATCAATTAAAGGAAATTATGATAGTGAACCCTTAAAATGTTATATTTCATAGATTTAGAATAAAATTAAAATTATTTTTTGATTAGAAAATGTAAATAAAAAGAAAATAAAAATAAAACACTATATAATTAAATCATAGGGTTGAATAAACCAATCATAGAATCACACTATTAAGGAAGATAGTGCACAAATCAATGAAATGATAGTCTTTTAGTAAAAACCTAATGCTAGATTCCACTTTATTGACAAACACTAGCTTGATAAATAATAGTTATAGAGTCACTAAACATCGATATAACAACCTCATTCATGTATATTACCTCTTTTATTGATTTATCATAGAGATATTACATAGTTTTAGTATCTATAGATCATAAATCCTAGGATTTTCAATTATTACTTATCTAATTGGGATAACAATTTTAGTCCCCATTCATTGTTAATGTGCTGATCATCTCTATAATATTCTGGGTATTGGAATTATAGTTCCCTAAGGATTTATGAGGTTTTAGATCCATTCATTGTTCATTCCATTATGATTCATAAAGATGAAATTCAAAATGAGATTGTTTTGATTATAATAAAAAAAATAAGTTGTTATATTCTTAATGAGTTGCTAATCAATATTAAAATTCAAAAAATAAAAATAAAAAATTATTTAGTTATTAATATAATATATTAACAGAAATTAATTTTTCATAACCATCCATGATACAATTTGACAACATCATTCATATCGATGCTTAAACGGACCCAAAATGAAAATGGTATAAAAATTGGATGAGTATGATTATACATTTATTTTGTTATAATATATTGATCCCATGTAAGTGTTTCATTTTATTTCAGTGAGTCATTTTTTTAGTATAGATATTATGTGATGATTCCTGGATAAATTTTATGGATTCTTAAATTGATATAGGATTTCAAGATTGATCAACTATACATCGATATATAATGTTTATTGGACTTATCTTAAATAAAAGATACTTTTTCTAAAGATTTAGTACTATTCTAAAATATTTATGAGGAAAATAGGAATTTTATATAGATATTGTATGATGAATATTTTGAAGAAGTCCATGAAATTTTCAATTATTGCATGAGTGGATATATTGAGAAGGACATGAAAAAATATATTTTTTTCATTAATAAATTTAAGTATAGAATTTATGGAATAATATTTTAATGAATTTAATACCTTATTATAAATGAGTTTTGTAAAAAATTGGGAAGCCACTAGCACGCATAGGGGTTATCTCACACACACATGTGGGAGTTGTGCTCAACTATACGGGATCCAATCCACATTACTAGATTTAGGATGTTGGTAGGATTGGATAGGAATTATACCATCATGCATAAGAAGAATACTCACAAAAAACACATGACGGGGGGGGGGGGGGGGGGGGGGTTACGGTGTATATAGTATGAAATTTACTATGTGATGTTGTGTATGAATTTCTCAATAGTGGGCCTGGTTACTCGTATTGAGTGTTTGAAGTGATGAGTTAGTATATAAATGATCAACAATATGATGATATTTATCATTTGGGTAAACTACATATGTGGATACGATTTCTTCATAATTAATATTAAATACTTAATTCAAAATAGAATAAGATGATTCAACATCATTATATTCTAGCATTCACATGTGAGTGTTTACTATAAGAAAATTATTCCTCCTTTGAAACAAACACATAGATCATTTATTAGAAGATATACATAGATATTCCAGGATTTTTGTGCACCTTGTATAATAGGAGAATGAATCTTCTATGAACAAAGAAGCTTCCATGATTATTTCTTAGTAGATATATTCTGTATATAAGAAAATTGGGGACAATAATGATATTATGTGAGAAGACCTACATAGATCTTCAATGCGTATTATCATCCATGAACATGAGGATAAACCATCATTATAATAATATCTTTTAATGAGTAAAATTTATCTTTAATGAATCATGGATATTATATATGAATGATTCTTCTCTAAGCGTGGTTCTCTATGTGGTTGTCCATAGATCTTCCATGAAGTAGAGAAATATCTTTTTTGTGTTTATTTATGAAGATTCTACGAAGGTGGGGATTCCATGAAGAATAAAAATATAGGATATTAAGTGAATAAAAGGGTTAATATTTGTGAGTCTTACATATAGGTATTTCACTTTATACAGATTGATCTATAACCTATGTACACATAATTGTTGAAGATGATGTTGAAGCTGATTTTATGTTAGAAATTAATGAACACGTTGATCATGTATATGTACTACAATACAAATTAATATTCTATTGAGAGGATATATCCATAGTACATATATATGATAACAAAATAAATGAAATGTTAATGGGAGAGATCAAAATTTAAATATATATACACGTAGTGCTACTTGTATATAATTAATCCTTTATGAAGAATATTGGAAGTGTCATATAGTTTATCCCAAGCTATTTAACATCCCTGAAATCAACATGGATTGATTCTTTTTCAGTTGATTCATGTATTTCCATGAATAAATATATTCAATAGGTTTGATGCATGAATTTATGATGATCCATATGAGTTTTTGGCACATCAAGATAAATTCTTTAAAACATGGGGAATCTAATATGAAGTTTAAATGAGATTTAAAGAACAAACAAATTAATGATAAATCATATATAGGGGTGTTATTGAATTATCTATAGAGGAACTAAAGGTAGTCTCTCCATGAATTAATATGAATATGCCCTTAAAATATAAATGCAACAACATGCATAATTTGAGGAAATCCACTTACAAGTAATGTGGAATAGTAAATAAAAATCTTGAAGAGTTAGAGCTATATCTATACATATGTATGAAACATCATTTTTACCATGTGCTAATAATTTTGAGGATAAATGAGTTCATGATTATTGATAAAACATGTAGAAGGATAAAGTGAATAATGTAATTTAGGTATTTTAATATGATGACTTATTTATGATGTTATTTCAATACCATTCTATCATAATAAATCTATAATTATTCATTCAACCTTTTATGAGTATAAATTATAGAATGTTAAAAATTAATTAAAATCCATAATTAATATTGGAACAATTCATATTCATTGGATGAATTAAAAATAATGAAAAACACCAGACACCAATAATGATAATTAATGTAAATTTATATACACAATATTTGTTCTTCATGGCTAGATTTAGGTGAAAATAAATGTTCTTGTTTGTTCAATGATAATATTAGATCTAACTATTTAAAAAAATGGATACACCTAGTATCAAGGAGAAAAGAAGATGTTCTGAATAAAATTTTCAAATAAATATAGTATTTTTGGAAGTTAATTAATATACAGGTATCTTGAGAACTTGAATAATTCTAAAGAACAGTAGTGATGTTGATGTTTTTGGGGTGGAAAACATGAATATCAGCTGATGCATCTGCTCATGGTGAGTGATAATATTTCCTAGTGGTTTAAAAACAACCAAAGATAGGATAAAGATATATTATTTTTGTAATATCATTGAAGAAGTGTAAAATATTCCAGTGGACTCTAGAAGTAGAGAAAACTACTGGATTAAATGTTGGTGAAATAATTTATGAAGGTAGAAACAATAGACTCTATATTGATAGGATTGGATTATCCTTTATTATAAATTAATTTTAATAGATAGTGGACAATCCATGTTGGTGGGAATAACCAACATGGAAAGGATTGGTCTTTTATGTTGAAACTTGTAAATACAATGAATTTATATTTTTCATTTACTAACTCCATAGGAGGTGAGAATGTGAGAATTCATTGAGTGTATATAGAACTCAAACCCATTTAAGAGGACTAATTCTGAAGGTGAAGAATTGATAAGATAATTCCACTAGTTCACCTCACTCTTAGTGTTCAATATAAAATGTGTAACAATAACTGGTATTAATGTGAAGGTATCCATGAAAAATATAGTAAGGCTTAATCTTCATAAATTAGGAATCAGAATTATGTGAATAGAATATGAGTAAGGATTTTTAATGGAACAAAACACCAATATTGGAGGAATACTATGAATCCCTATATATTTTCTCTCTTGTCCAACTAAGGAGATGTTGATACTAAGGGCTTTCTATTTATTAATAAATATTATCCAATGAGTAATTATAACTAGATTTATATTGATATTCATGTGAAAGATAAATATTCATTGATGATGTCGTTATTAGAGAACAACTATACCAATGTTATGGGTCTTTAAATGGACAAATTAATTTGGAAAAAATTTTATTTTATTTTGAGTGTAATATAAAATTCATGTAAGCCAAATTTCATTTTTTTTGGATTCGATTTAAAGAAATAAAAATAGTTTATTATGATAATATAAATGACTATTCCACTAGATTAAAAAAAATATATTAAAATATGAGGGTTTGGAAAGAAACTTTAGTACTAAATCATTATGAAAAATATTATGGAACATTTCATAGATAGATATGATCTCCGTTTTTTATATTTAGAGGAAATTTAGCATCTTACCTTTGATGAACATCACTACATCATTATATCATATTAAATGAGGAAGAATTTGGAATTCAATAAGAAATTAAAATATGAATTTTCTTTTGAATCTATGTGAAAAGTAAAATTCAAGGAAAGGAAAAAGAAGAATATGCTAAATAATATGTTTTATATTATGAGGAAATTAAAGAACCTATCAACAATATAATTTCACTTCTCCTAAATATATTAATAAAGGGAAAATGGGAAGTCAGATGAATAAAACCATTGAGGTGTTTTAAATATTATTATATTGGCTATATTGAAAATAATTTCATAAACAACGAGTTTGAATAATCTGAATCTGATGTGGATCATTAAATGTTTAAAAAATGAAAAGATAGAAAAAATATGAATAAATATTATAGTACTAAAATAAAAATTCTTTTGAGAAAAAAGTCTATGTTTAAATATTCACATATTGTATCCAAATATTAATTTATCTTATTTTATAAAGTTAAGAAGATATTTGAATCATCAAGATGTTATGATGATGAAAAAAAGAGTACTGTACTTTAGTGGGAGATTAAAGAAATTTTAGATTTTTCTTTTGAACATATTAAAGATCACAATATTTAAAATATAAATCATAATAAACAGAATAACAAGATGACTACTGAAAATTGTGATCTTTTTAAAAGAATGATAGAAAAAATATATAATGATAAAAGAAACTATAGATATAGAGGATACATATGATGTTTATGAGATCAATATACACATATTTAATGTGTACTACCTTGAATGGGTGTTGTGGGATATTGAAAAAAACTTAACTCAAAAGGAGGAAGTGAAATTTAAGAAAAGGAATCTATATGTCTCGTAGTTCATATTGAGTTAAAAAATCTAGGAAAGACTTAAAAAATTCAATGGAGATTAATATATAATCCTTTCAAACAAATTAGATGAAAAATTCATGAACCCACTTTTTCAAAATAAGAACACTTCATATTAGGAAAAAAGGCTAATGATGTATTAGGAAGAAAAATATTTATTCTCTATAGATATAGATTTATTACGAATTTTTAATGTTTCAAGTATTTTTTTTGTTTTATTGTAACTGTGACACAAAAATTCCTCTCTACTTCAATATGTCTCTACCTGTAAATAGACAACAATAAAGGGGGATTATTAATGATTATTTGATGAAAAAGTATCATAGGAGAAATCTGGTTACCAAAAATGAAATAAATTATCCCACACAGAATATTTTTCACGTTATTGAATAATTTTATGACAGATCTAGTTTTAATGAACACAATGTAAAGGTATTCATGTCAAGGTCGGAAGGATAAGTTCACTATAATGATAACGTAAATATATTTAAAAATAAATATAGCGTTAAGTCAAGGGAACATAATAATAATACAGATAATGTCAACAATTAGTTCCTAGTTATTTAGATAAATCAATTGAATTTTTTTTAAAAAAGTATAAGACTTTTATGGACATTATGAGGCTAATGGAAATAAAGTAGTCATTAAAGATGAGGTGAAAACTAATGAATATCCTTAAGAAACTAGTGATATAAGAATCCATAATAAATTTGATATGTGTAAGAAAAATGGGTATGATTCAAAAAATTTCATAAACATCTTGTGTTCCTCAGAATATACAATAAATAAATTAATTAATGTATATGGAAATTAATCTTCCTTATCAAATGGTTTAGATAAAAATATTACACACTAAGAATAATCTCAATTTAATAAAGGGAAAAATTTATTAAGTTCAAAATAAAATTATGATTCCAAAGAAGTATTCCCAAATTGAGATTAGAAGAAAATAATATACCTGACTAAGAGCAAGCTCTTACACTAAATTTTTGTCTCTAAGACACAAATATGTCCTTCATTATTCCCCTTTTTTGTGTTTGTAACCAACAAGTAAAGAATTAAAACTGAATTTTGAGGCTTTTACTACTATATAATATGAATAGATATCCCGTCATGGAGTATACTAACTACCATGAAATGATAAAGATGAGTTAATCTATTAAGGGTGAGTATTATTGAAGATAATTTTTAATTTTACATAATTTAAATGAGTCTAGAAGTTGTGGTTCCGAGTCTCATTTATAACCCTTATTTTGAAGGTATTAATCATGATAATTAAATGGTAGTGTAGATTGATAAAAAAGATGAAAAAATGGGAGTTTTTAATCTTTAATTGTAATTTTTTGAGTCGTTTATTAAAATGTGTGATGGTAATTCCTGATTAAATATGTTGAATTTAGTCACTATTTGAGAAATGAGGATTTTATGAGCATGGTATCACATGCACAATCTCAAAACCTTGGTTGAAATAATCTATTTTTTCTACCAAAGTTATCCCTTATAAAATAAGAGTATACCTTATAAATTCAATTTTATAAGAGAAACATGTCATATTGTCACTATCTTAAAAATGGACTAAAAAATGATACTGAAATGGACGATTATGGATGTTTGGAAATGAAAAATGAGTTAAGATAATTCATACATTTCCATTTTTATTTTAAATTCAATATGGGGTACAAATATCTGAGCACACATATTTACCTTAAGGAAGTCAAGAGACACTAAAAAAATACAAATGGGGAGACTATTGAGACAAACTAAGTGATTCATTTGTTTTTTGTGAGTAAATATTTTTTTCTGAGTGTTGATGAGGTGATGATGCTTGGAGTATTGTTATGGATTCATAAAACAACATTAGATGTCATGATTGTTCAATTATCCATGGATATCTTAGGATTTTTAGACCACCATCAAATGTTTATGACATGTGATGAAGAGTTCATGTTAGTCTACAACATTACTGAGGAGATTTAGAAGACAATATTTATATTGCATGATGAATATTTTAATGAATTCCAAAAAATATTCTCTTGTTATATAATGATATTAATTGAGAAGGCCAGGGAAAAATATTTTATTTTTTCATGAATAAAATTATGAATATATGGATTGGAATTATATATTTATAAATTTAATAATTTTTTTATTAGGTTTTAGTTAAAACCTGATTATACCCTACTATGACAAGGGTCTAGCTTAACCACACATGTGGGAGTAGTGATCAACCATGTGGGAACCAGCCCGTGAGACAGATTTGAGGTGGAATGGATGATATTAGAGGTGGGGTTACTACATGGTATGGAATAGTGTACACACTATTTTTATAGGATAAAGTGGTTCATGGTGCATGGAGGCTGGCACACACTATGGGTAGGTATGTACACCAAGTTCTAGAGTAGAAATGTTTACTCCCATTGAACGAATTAAGAGATAAGTTATTATATAAAGGATCTACAATATGAATCTCTTTATGTTGTAGTATAACCATATACGTCGATATTGGTAAGATATAATTAAAATAACATACATAACCTGAATCTAAATAATAATATCCCACACCATTGTCTTCTAGATTTTGGCATTGAGAGTTTTTACATGAAATATGTTTGACATTCCATATAATGAACATAATGATATTCCTTGAGAATATATCTGTGGATATTATATGAAGTTTTAAGACATTTCACATAGTTATCATAGATTTTTTAGTCATAGTGAATGTTACATGAGTTTTAAGGAGAATATACATTCATTGTGTAGAAGAATTCGGGACAGTACTGAGTTTGTAAGATAATACCCCCAAAGAAAATATTTTTATATTATCTTCAACGAATTTGATAGTCAACTATGAGTACATGAATTTTATATAAGAACAAAAATCAATATTCCATGAAACATTAATCTTGAATGTGAATAATTCTTCCCTGGGTCTATGATTTTATGTGGTAAACCATGGATTTTTGAACAACTAAATATACAACTTTTCATTGGTTATCAATGGTTATTTCGTGAATAAAGAAAATAGAGTATCTTTCATAAATATAAGGATCAATCCTTGAGAGTGATGTGCAAAATTATTTCGTATTCTAATTTTTATACCATGTAAAACAATCATTCCATTATTGATGTTGAGATCAAAGCTAATTCTATGTCAAAAACTCATATATATGATGATCATGCATATATACCACCACAAAAATGTAATGTTGCTCAGGAGGCAATGTCAATAGTTCATATATTATAATAAAAAAATATTAGTGGATGAGTGAGTTAAAATTATTTATATATAGAAGTATAGATCTTGTTTAATTTATATAAATCATTTGGGAAGAATATTGGATGTGTCATATAGATCATCCAGAGCTTCTAATCGGGCATGAAAGCAACAAGGAGACATTTCTTTCATTTGATGCATGTATTGTTATTCATGGATTTATGAAATGAGTTTGATGAATTCATATTAGATAAGACACATGTATTCATTGAATAAGAATTAAAATACACAAACCCATGAGGTATTTAAAATGATGTTTATATGGTATTTTAGAAACCAAATACAACATAGTAACCACATATAGGGGTGTTACTAGATTACATCAAGACAAATAAAATGAATTTTTTCCTTGTATTAACATTCAATTACAATTTTAAGGTAAATGAAACAACATGCATGATTTTCCAAATTCCATGTACTACTAATATTGAATACTACATAGATTGGTTTAGGAGTTTCTTCTATATCCATAAATATGCATGAGTTTTTTTTCATACTATATTATAATAAAGTAGATGTTGAATTATGTTAAAGTTATTTATAAACCATGTGAGAAAAATATGGATACATGAGATTTTGTTTATTTAAATGCAATGATGATGTTAAGACATGATTTCAGTGAACTTTTTCAATGATTTGGCTATCATGATTCTATAAGAACAATTTGAGGAGATATTTTGTGATATTAAACCTAAATTAATATCTAAAATCATTGAGGAAAACATATATATTCATTTACCAAACAATATACTTAGAAAATAACCAAATTCAAATAATGAATATTAATTTAAATCCATATAAATGGGTTTTTAGTATATATTTTTTATTAGTGAGGATGAAAAATAGTTTTATGAGTGTTGATAATGTTTATGAGAACTATGGAGGGTATCTGATACTCTCAGTATCACGGTGATAATAATAAGAGCCAAAGATAGGTATTAAAGAACTAGAGTATTCACGACGTTGAAGAAGATCTAGATCATACGATTATTAGTGGATGTCTCAAATTCATCAGTTATACCAGAGTTCACAAGGTGTTATAAAGATTGATCTTCTAATACATACACTCATGGATAAAGACTATATTTCGATGTGGTAAAAATTAAATCAAGGACAATAAGATGATATTTCTTTGTCAGATCACCGTTGAAGAAGTGAAAAATCGTCTAGTATCCCCTAGATGTTCTAAAAAATAGATTCAATGTTGTAGAAATAATTGTTGATAGTATAAATAGGGGACTAAATATAGATATGACTGGTCTGTCCTTGGTTGTAATTGTTTTTTGGATATAGTGAACAATCCATGTTGGGGGAATGATTAAAATTTCAAGGAGTAGACATTCTGGGTGAACCATATAAATATTATGTGTTGATATATTTCATTGACATCCTAAAAATGAGGTGAGGTTTCAAGAATTCATTGAGTTTATTGAGAACTCTAATAGGTTCAAGAGGTCAAATTTAAAATGTGAAGCATTCCTAAAAGAAGGCCTCAAATTTAGCCCATATCAATGGCACATATGACATGGAGAATTAAAGAATATAATTAATATATATTTTTATAATTTTAATTAGATTTTAATAATTTGATAAATGATAATTTTTAAGTGTTAGGGAAAGATGATACATGAAAAATGATGATAAGAATTTATTACTTATGAAGAATAAATCTTATCATATATTAGAATCCTACTTTGTTTTGAATGTTTAGGGAATTATTATGAGAATTAAATATTCCTAAATGGGGAGAGGATTATTATGGAGTTAATTTATGTTTATATGAAACAAAAATATATAGTTATGGTATGGTATAATGTGGGTAGTCGAGGGATCCATTTATAGGTGAAATGGTGTGGCATTTGTGTAATAATCATTTCTTTAACAAGTATGAAATGACATTTCTCATGGAAAGTAGATCCAAAATGAGAGAATAAGGGATAATGTATAAGTATAGACTTATTATTACTATATTCACACATTAAAATACTTTTTTTGAGATATTTTATGACTTTAACCTTCATTTTAACCATTTACTCATTCTACCCTTTACTACGATAACTGAATTTTATTTTGGAAAATTATTTTTTATGTCTAAAAGACAAATTGATCTTATTCCCTTATTTAGGAATTATTAATTCGAATATTAATTCCTTTTTTTTCTTAAAATTTATAAATTTGATAAAATTAATTTTAATTTAGGAACTCAAAACTCAAAGAATGATTTTTTTAGATAAATATATTTTTAAGCAAAGAAATGAATTTATTCTTATTATTTAACATGTAATGGTAAATATGTGTGTCACAATTTCTATAATATATTTATAAAAAATAAATATCTATAGAATAATTATTATTTTAGATAATAAAAATAAAAATTAAAAAAATATAAAAAAATATTTCTTGAAATTATGTTTTTAACATTAAATGATTTTATCATTATTAAAAACACATCAATAATAAATAAATAAATTTTTAAAAATTTTATATATATATAAAAATTATTTAAATTTCATGTACCAAATAAGTGAAATGTTCTTTTTAAATAAAAAATATAATATATTATAAAACCAAAGAATTTAACAAAATATTTTTATCTATGTATGAATAATTAGATCACGATCCCTTATATATAACTAATTATTTCTTGGATGTCAATATTTTTTTTATTAATTCCCCCTTTAATTTTATTAATACATTTTATTGATATCTCCTTTTTAACCTAACAAATTTCTCAAAAATATGAAACTTATAAAAACAATTTATTTACAATGAATGGTATTTTCAAAAGTGAAATAATAAATTTATACACTGTTATAAAATAATTTATTTTATTTCAAAAAACCATCTACCAAGAAAATTTATATTTTTAACATATATATATATATATATATATATAATTTTCTTACAGGAACTAGATATTGGTTATTATGAATTGGTAATATGTTTAGTAGTATGATACCCAATGAATATAAAACCCAATATATATTAAAATATAGCCATAAACACCCATTAAATATAATAAATTAATTCAATTTAAATAATTATACAACAGTTCTCATTTTATAGTTTTATTTTATTTTTTTAGTAAATTATTTCTCCATTAATTATGTTCTCAATTATTGTATATTTTACTATACTGATAATTATTCCCTGGTAAAGAGTTGATCTACGATATTTCTAAGTTATAAAAACATTATTCCTATGTATTTATTGTAACATTTTATTTTATGAACATTTCAGTGATGTAATCATACATGGTTTGTATTAGTCCATGGAATGAGGCACTCAATATCCTATAATTTTTACAATGATCCTATATGGGTTAATAAAAAGAATTTATTTTGATTCTAATCATGTATAATCTATTTTCATTTAAGTTTCTATTCATTATAAATAATAAAAATAATAACATAGGGAAAAAAATGAAGAAAAATTATGTGGCTTTATATTCTCCCCTTAAAAAAATTTGTCCTCACGATTTTAATTATATATAATTAATGAAAATATATGAAGGTATCAGTAATATAGTTATAATATAGAGACCCATACAATTAATATAGAGTTATAATATCGTAAAAGATAAGTATTCATTACATAACATAATAATACATGCCAAAATTATATTAGTATAGTACCTATGGAAACATATACACATTAGAATATTTGTTAAGATATATTCATCATCTTCCACTAGTTTCTTCAAAACTGGAACCCTTATTAGAAATATTATACAGAATAAAATTATTCATACCGTAGGAGAAGAAAACCTAATAAAGGGTACGGTAAGATTCCATGTAAGGACAAAAAAGGGAGATATAAACATAAAATGAGCATAAGTGTATTAGAACATGAGAATAAAATTTGAAAACCATATAATCTTTATCATATATCAGAATCAAGAGTCATGAAATAAAGCGTATTTCAACATTTCTGAATAGTGTAACCCAATGAGAAGAAAAAAGTTTCATTAACATATTTAAATCATACTTATAGAGAATACATAGTAATAATAATGATTTCATATTTTCTATCATATCCATAATAAAAAATATATATCATCAGTACTTTCCATCATAGATGAAAAATTCCTTTCAAATATCTTTTTGGACATCTATTGACGAAACCAACCGTTTCTATTTGAAATGAATTATTTCAGATTCCAAAATTTAGAGAATATTAATGTAATAATATCATATGAAAATAACCTTGAGAAATTTTAATATAAGATTCATTTCATTGAGTGGTCATGATAGAGATAAATTTTGTCCATGCCTTGTACATTAAAATAATGATTTTATTCACATTTTTAGTAAAAAGTGAAATATACCTCTTTTAGAAAAACAAGAAAGAGATTACACATAAAGAATTTTTTTAAAAAAAATAAAACATGGGTAAAAATTACTTTAAAAAATTATAGTATAATATTAATCAATTCTTTAATTTTTTTTTAGAAAACAAAAACATGAAATAAATAAAAATTCTGACTAAAGAGATAATAAAATTGGATTTCCATAAAATTATTATTTTAGTCTTTTGAGTACGTAAAGAGAGGAAAATGAATGGAAAACATTTATTATAAATATATAACAACATAATAATAAATTTTATTATTTTATTGATACGCATAAAATTAAATTTCATTATCATAAAAATAATCATAAACAGTACTAATTAGTAATGATATTATGAAATAAAACCCCTACAACCTTGGTAAGTTTTTAATAATAAGACCTATAAAAGAATAACCTGAGAATAATATTAATAACACAATAAATATCATAATATGAATCAAAATATTCATTAATGTGAAGTATATAGGCCTCATAAAATAAACAAGTGGTGAATATGACATGTTTCCCACATAAATAAAAGTGAGATTAAATACGTTACCTCAAGTATCAAATTTCTACAATACACATTGAAACTTATTGATAATAAATATAGTTTTATTGTACATATATTATAGAATAAAATAATATGTATTATTCTATATATTATTTACATATAACCTTTTATCACCCATTTATCAACAATTCTTGGTTAGAATCATTGTTTCAGGTAGTAACTACTTGGTTTTTCATGTTGGTTTTTTTGTTCGGGTAGATTTAATTTTATTATAGTTGTAGAATATCCATAATTTTAATCATGATATAAATATAATACATTACATATATATATATAGAGTCATCGATAAAATTTTATATGGAATAAATAAGTACTGTGTTAATGGAGATGATATGTCGTACATACACATGAACACTATTTCCATTGTTTCGATGGATGGAATGACATAAAGGTATATAAAAATTAAAATTTATATATTCATTTTTATTACATATATATGATATATAGTATATAAATATTTAATTATCACTATCCATGTCAAATTTAAAACAAAACGCTTATCACATAGCTTTGTGGAGGATGTTTTCCACATACAATCACAAACGATATAATAATTTTTTAATGGATAAGAAGTTAATGAAGAAGATGTGATATTATATTTCCATAAAACTAATAATTTCATAAATATCATATATATATAATTTAAATAAATAATTTAATTTATTTGGGAGTGGAGTTGATACAAAAAAATTACATCGATTCATGAGGTGATAGTCCAACGTACAAAAGATTGACAGTTTAATTTTTCATTTGATGCTAGAGGATATAGATATTGGTTTTCAAATTAAAATAATAAAATATTTTTATATGGGATAGAGTTATGTTATTATATAATAATGGCACACTAATATTTTATGTATGTGGAGGAATAATTAATATAAACATTCTCAATTAAAAAGGATTCCTCTAATTCGGACAACCACTTTTGGTTTTCATGAAAAGCATTATTAGGTTTATTTAATATTCACAAAAAGGACTCAATGATCTAGTAAGGGAATTTATAAAGGGTTTTATATGGGTATGTTTTGAATTTATAGTATCTTAAATCCTAGAGAAAAGTTGATAGGATTTTTCTTTTATAAGTGGGGGAGGGGTCCCAAAAGATAATTTCTTAAAATAATATAGATGGGTAAAGTAATTACTAAGAAAAATTATCACAATTGAATATATATTAAAATATTAGAAAGTATAATTTAGAAATATTTAATTTCAATATTATTTGGATATGGTTAAATTATACAATATACCCTTATCATTAAGTTAACCCATGGTCAACCCTTTTTAACCATAACATTAATAATAACTTGTTACTGTTTTTAAAAATAGTAATGAATAAAAATTATTTTGAATTTTTTGAATAATAATAATAATTATTATTATAAATATGTAATCCATTTTCCAAAATTCAATTCATGAATTAGGTAGAATTTAATTTAAAATTGAACCCCCACGCGCGTTGAAAACCGGTTTTCAAAATTAATTATTTTCCAATTTTAGAAATATTATTTCAATATTCACCATAATCCTCACAATCAAAAAAGAAATTTATACCATATCATAAGATATTTATAATAGGTAAAACTAAGAAAAATAAAACATGAATCCAACCCATTCATTTCCCTAATATCAAATAATAGTTTTCATTCACCTTATGGATTAAATTTAATTAAACAATGCACCTTGGGAAATCATATTACAAAACATATTTTAAACATCATTCCATTTTTAAGAAAAACTATATTCTCATAGAGTTATAAATTATTCTTTAAATACCCATTTACACAAAAATAAATCCAATTATCTCTTTGGAACCACTTTATATTATTTACAAAACATATGAAAATACATTCAAATTATAACATTTAATTTTTTTAAAAAAATTACTTAATAAAATCAAACACATGATTTTAAAAAATAAACTCTATTTCAAATTGTGTTACTCTGAGTAAAAAATCCAAAAAATACATTTCATTTAAATTACGATATGTAAAATCTTTATAAAAAAACACCCATATCCTTTTAAAGAATCCAACTAATTAAAAATAAATAACAAGATTTCATTTGAAAAATTATTTTATCCACAATATATAGTAAAATAAAAAACATTTAAATTTTTTGAAATTATACAAAATTCTTCTTCCATGTGAACCACAACACCCTGCTTCAAAAACCAGCACATTTAACAATTTATATTTTATTGTAAAAATGAAACCACCCATGTAAAAATCCAAATTATTAGAAAATCAATATTTAAATAATTTTACAATCTTAAAAATTACATTATTTCACCATGAAATTAGTTGTAAAATCAATTTAATCAATAAAATATATAATTTCATTCAAAAATCTATTCTCTCTTAGCATAAAACCAATTTTGAAAGCTCAAGGATAAATACAACGAATAATGGATCCATCAAGAGTAGCTCCAAATAATATAAATTCATTATAAACACCCTAAGTATCTTCATATAAATTGTACAAGTCATTATCAAAAAATCAAAAATAAATGGATCAAATTATTAAAATCCGAGATAAAAGTATAATAAAGCACTGTTTAGTGAACCATGGACCAACCATAAAAATTACCACATTCATTGTTATAGAACCACTGGTATGGGTTCCAAACAGTTTGGAAAACAATGTAATATGACCATGCATCTATGGTTATCTTCCAAAACTTACCCCAAAAGCCTTAAGAGATCCTAAAAATCATCAATACACACAATAGTGATACAAATACTACAATCAAATATCAAGACCCATTGGTAATAAAAAACCTCATATTTTGGATCAAATACTGAACCCCCCAGGGTAACATAAGGATCAGGATATGAAAGAACTCTTGACACTCTCCATGTACATACCTCCAATGTTTTGATATCCATATATCCACCCCACATTACTTCCCAAATAACTATAGGAATTTTTAAAAGAACCTAGGATACTATTATAATCTAATGTGATGATACCATTTCATGATAAACAATATATGGTTTTTCCATAACCGATGCATGGACCTATCCACCATAAGGACATATAGATGTTATTTGATCCCATTGAGATGAAACTAGTTCATTTTTATTAATATCCTAACCAAGGTATTGATTTCACACTCTATAGTAGTCTTATATTTTATTATTCCAGATGGAATATTTGTTATTAACCACATATAACTCGGATATTGGTTCTAGAAAAATGAATATATAAAATATAAATGGAAGAAAACAATTAAAGAAACTAAAAATAATAATAATAAAACAACTCATACATGAAAACCTAAACATAAAATAAATATAATAAAGATATTTATAATCATAAAAAATAAACAAATATAAATAACCCTTCCCTAAAAGAGAGTATTCATCTCATCACAAGGATATGTTGATCTTAATATTAGAAAAGCTATAATAACATCCATATATACGTGTGATTGAAAGTATTTATTTGGTTATAGTTACAATCTCAATATTATCCTAGGAATCCATCTTGATATATAAGATAAAATTTTTTCAGGAGATCTAGCTCCACTAAATTGATAATACTAATGGTGTTTATCTGAGAGGTTGTGATCATTGAATGACCTCAGAATGAAATAAATGATGGAAAATAGAAGAGATCGAAACACAAAAAGGGGATCACACCCAAGGCTATAGAGGACACCTAAAAACCTAACATTATTAACCACCTATACTAGGGATCAATGACCATTTATCTAAGTCAGATAGATACATTTAACTCTTCCAGAAGAAGAATTTATGATAATGTATCCCAATATAAACCTCAATGGGGATTCCAAAAACTTTTTCCAAGACTAATCCAAAATATGGGATCATAACGTATCCCAAGGGTATGATGCTTTAATATAACCTCATGGGAGATGTACCTAGGGAACATAACCTAATGAAACTAGTCCATACTAAACAAAGGATACACCTAAATCCACCATAGAGAATGTACTCTTTAAGTATGAATAGTACACAATGTGTGTCTCATGTCCCAGTTATTCATATGTACATTAGTAATTACTCATCTACACTAGGTTGTGACTATTTACTCTTCTAGTTATAGTGTACAACACCATTTTAGGTACCTATTCATGTTTGAGTATTGGATGGGGCCCATTTACTCAGGTTGTGTCCATGTGAAGTTCCCACATTGTGTTCGAGTTCTATTTTTCATCAATGATTTTCTTTGGCTTTCAATGGTGGCCATTGAAGATTTTGTGGAAGTCTATATGATGAAGAGGTTATGCTATAAATGGATCATGGATGATATGATCAGGTCATATAATTTATATAAATATATAAAGGGTTTGAAAAATTTGAGTTGCCTTGGTGATGATTGGAAAATTGATATAGATATGTTAAATGACATTAGTTTTCCTTATTGAATAATTATTCTAGCTACTCAAATGTATTTTGAACTAGTTATATGTTCAAAGAACTTTTTTAAATGGTGAAACATTATTTACAACAACGAGGAAGGGTGATTTTATATAGGTTGTGAAATATTTCTCTATTTCAAGAACCATGAAATATTTACAATAAAGAACATTTAGATTATCATCTTCATAAACAAGACATTAAAAAGGATAATGAAGAACATTATATTACATTAATGATATGTGAGAAATATAATTTTTATTTTCATGAAGTTTAATGGTGACCATGAAAAAAATATAAGTACATATAATTTCCATGAAGATTAAAGAAGATGTGGTTATCCATTTGTAGGATTCCATTCCATATTTTGATATTTTATTAGTATTTATAATGAATGGTTTTATTTAAAAAATAAGGACAACCACACATAGAATCCAAGATGACCTCAACTATGGAACATGTGGGGCACAATGGTTAATCATTTCAATGGGAGGCTAGCTCATGCCAACATACATGGAGTAATTGGAGTATAGCTCTATGAATAAAACAACCCTCAGTGGGAACCTGTATATGGAATGTGGTGTGAACACCAGTTGGCACACATAGGTTGGTCTAGAAGATCGTAAGGAATCCTGGGGACCTCATGTATTATAGCCAATGTCGTAAAAGTGTGTGTTGTGTATCCAGGTGTAGAACATGGTGCTAGCTCGAACCAAAAGAGGGATCATGATATTTGATATATCCGATATAAACTACCATAGAGTTTAATGTGGGTTGGTTTTTATGAGGAATTGTTTATGAATTTTAAAAATTTATACATATAAGGGTATCCATATGATTCTATTGATCTTGGAAAATTGATCAAACCCATTAATCATCTTCGTCCACCATAGACATCTCCTGTATTCTTTAGTATTGATCATCTTCGGAAGACAAACCAAGATCAATGGGATTGATCTCTCATAATAATTCAACATCGAGCACCATATGAATGAAAATGCATAAATATTTTGATGTGTTTTTAACTTCAAAATTGAATTATAATGTACAGAATAATGGAAATGAAGTTTTAGTGGACGTTTATATGACTAATTTTCCAAAAATATGCGAATCTTAGGAATGATTGCAGATTGTCTTCACTACATGTAGATGAGGTTTTTCTGAAATATAATATGCCAAGTTCATGAAAAAAAGACACTGACATTTTTAGCATCACAAATCCCATGTTCAGAGAATTAAAAGATGATTCCTTCATGAATTTTACATATCATAAATATCATGATGATGATTTGGTGAATTAACTAGGTGGGTTGTGATCCTTTCCTACAAAATGAGAGGGAATCAGTAAACAGGTAGTGATACCATTTTTATATTTTGGGACCTCACATTTTTTTTAAAATAGAGCGTCTCAGAATTCCGAATACATAATGAACGAAAGGATAATTTCAAGACATCAAGGATTAAAAAAGAAGAGAATTACTGAGAATTATATGGCTTCATGAAAAGAGAATAACTTCTTAGTTCTTGTTCCAAAAAAGAACATCCCATTTTTAAGTGCACTGCTTGTACCTTCACAACTGCATGATGATAAATATATTCTATGAACTAGTTATAGGTAGAAAATCTCATTATGTTACAAATATAAAATGATACAAAATATGAAGAGACTTTTGAAGAAGATAACACAACCAAATAATATAATTGTGCTGCTCGAATTGGAAGAAAATGAACCTGCATACCAGGACATAAATGAAAACACTATATTTATTATTCTAATGTTATCAAGATCTATAATAGTGGTACACACTTTTTTTGGGTCTCCGCAAAGGATATTCTGCTTATGTACATGCATAAGTGAATTAAAAAACACTCATTTGAGGTGAATTATGGTAGTATGTGCATAAAATATAAAAATATCGGCCAAAGGTGTAAAAAATACTTAAAGAAAATAAACAAGAATACATAATTTTTAACTGAAATTGAATATATATTATATAAAATGATAAAGATAAAAATTGAGATGTGAAATTAAAATTAATGATGGATGTATTGAGATAGGAATTAAAGAAGGGATGAGTCTTAGTTTGGGAACGATCATTATTTCAAAAGATAATTAAAAAAAATTCTCATTATGATTTAGTTTCATAAATAATGAATAAACTAAAACAAAAAAGTGAAACTGATACAATAGATTTTTTTTTATATTGTGTATTGAGGAAGTTAAAAATATGCGTCCATATTAATATTCATTTAATTAATATTGAAAATTAGAAATATATTTCAGAATTATTAATTGATTATTTTTAATGGAAGAATAGTTGTGATGATTATAAGATGAGATGGACTACAATGTTTCAATAATCACTAAGGGGTTTTTGATTCTATATAGAAAAAATAATAATTTTCTATGTAGTAGTTTTTTCATTGAAGAAGAAATAGATCAAGACACTACTACTCTATTTCATATAATTTTGGGTCAAAGATTAGGGGGAGAAGAAGAAGTTGGATGGAAAATCTATATTAGTTGATTATCATTTGGGTTAGGGATAATTTTTCTTTATAATTTCACACTATATTCAGGTAATTATGATTGATAGAAAAATAATAATTGCAGATTTAATTTTCTTCTATGAAGAAGAAGAAGAAGAAGATTTTCTAGCATGTTTTTGTGAAAGAAATATATAAATAATGTGAATGAACAATGCATCAGTATGATATCCTAAATAATAATAATCTGGGAAAACATTTTATTAGTGTTATAATATATCTTAACAAATACGGATAAGAAATTGATCTATTGGGGATCGAAGATCATTTAGATGGAGAGTAACCAATGGCAAAACCAAATACACATAATGAAATTGATATTACCAGAAATAATATGGATTAACAACATGTGTATTTGGATGATTTTTTTCTCAATTATCTTATGTATAAGGATCAATTTCAATTTGTAATGGAAAAGACGATCTATCAGAATCACATAAATAAAATTGGTATGAAGAATTTTTTTTGAAATTTTCAAGTATTCTACCAATCCTTATTTCTCATAATTATATCTTCCCAATCATATAATAATCATCAGAAATTATCCGGTGGCTCATTTATTAGCTGATCGGGATTCTGTTGAGGAACTGGTGAACTTGTGAAAATAATCACTTATATCATAGGTTATCACCCCTAAAAAATAAATTGTATTAGAACTAGAGAATGACGAAAATGGTGAAAGTATATTACCACATTGTATTTCCATATGATGAGTGTACAAGAAGATCATTTAGTATTAGTTCCACCTCTTTAAATACTGCATTTTTATGTATTCAAGACTGAGACTAAAATTTTGATCCTAAAAAGTGAGGAACTCTCATGTACAAATTTGGATTCGGATATGAATACTCAATTGGTAATATTGGCTTATGAGAATCATAGGGGACATTTTATCCTCAGTTGGAATCTAATTAGAATGGGTATGAAAACTGAAATCCCTGGGTTTAGAAATTATGCATGAATACTAGTTGAAGTTGATATGTCTAGAACTCATATTGAGGAAGTGTTATTAACCACAAGAGATGACATAATTAAATTGGATATCCAATATGAGAGGAAAAAAATGTTTTTCACAATTGATTTTTTTGGTCATCTAATTGATAATTCCAATAGGGGAAACCAATGATCCTTTTGTAAAATTACAGGGAATGATGAATCCAATTGTGGAATAATGAATGGGAAGGAAAAATGCATTCATAAGATGAATTATGTCTCTCAAACTCAAGGCCCTATATGAAATTTATGAAAAATGAGGTAGAGAGGACCCTCCCACAAACCTCTAATATAAATGAATCTAAGACACTTAATGACACTATCATAGATCAATGATTTGAGTGTTGTATGAAGGATGGACAATCTAAGGAGGTTTGTGAACAAACAAACTTTGTTCTTAAAAATGTCGAAGGAATATCATAGATAAACTCAAATTTTTTCTTTTTATATCAAAATAATGATCCTATAACTATTATAGTGGATTTAGGGTCTCATGATGTGGGTACCAGGAATTTTTTATTTTCCCAAAAGGTGTAGGGAACTTTGGAGGTTCCAAATGATAGTAACCATATTGGTGAATTTGTTTATACAATAGAAAAATAAATGATTGAACCAATTTATAATAAAATTTAAACCATATATGATGATGGGGATAGTGAACCACAAATACCTATGCACATTATAGACATTTCACAAGGAGACCTAGATATCTTGACTGGTAGTGATACAAAGATGGCTTCTAAATTTGCACCACCAGTTGAATCAATGTCTGATGGAAATGTTGTGATGGACTCTAACTGTATATCATCATCGATAAATTGGATATGAATATAGGCGCTACTATAGATTCTATGAAAGGATCTGAATTAAATGGTTTCTTTTCTCAAGTACCTCCTTCCAAGACTGCTAAAAGGATTGACCACATTGAAAAATCCACTGAAAATTCACCATCCATGAACATATTCATGCGAATAAGAGAGTTTGTTTGGTCTGGTGATCATGAAAAAATATTTAAAAGTGAGAATAATTAAATTATATTAAGGGATAATAGGCATAATGACTATGAACCCTCTAGGAGCATGGATAATGAAATTGATGAGTAGAATGAAACAACAAGTATTGATCTCACTCAAAGTGGGATGGAGAATAAAAAGAAAAATAAGGTTAAAAAGTTTCAGGATGATGTATAACACTATAAAGGACCCCATACAATGGAAAAATATGTTATGAAATGAATACAATTTACTAGAACTGCCATGGGACTGGGAATTCCCCATTTGTCAAAGACCTTAGGAATTATGTTATAGAAAAGAAACCAATGTTAATTGGAATTAATAACCAAAAATCTATTTTAAGAAATTGAATTCATCTAAATTGGACTCACTTAAGTATATTTTTCTATCTCAAGACATGCATGATAGTACTATGGATTGTTTATGGATTCATAAGCAAGAAGAATTAATATCCTCTCTCTTACAAAGTTATCTCAGAGTGTTACTATGACTTTTACTATCCAATGATAGATATTTTCAATCTCTTTTATGTAACCCTCTACATCTTAAATTAGATGAAGGGAATTATGGAAGGAATAATAACTTATTGCTGAATCCATGAGAAATAAATGGGTTATTTTCTATGAATTCCACACAGTTCTGAAACCAAAGTAGAATACCGGTCTCAACAATAATAGAAATACTTTTGTAGAATTATTTATATGCATTGATAAATGAAATATATTTGATATTTCAATATATGGAGAAGAATTCACCTAAATGAGATATAAAATACATGTAAAAGAAGATAGAAAAATTTAAAGGTGTTTTATTCAAATTGTTGATACATGAGAGGATATTGATTATTAAGGATACCCACTCTCAAAACAGCATTAATATCATAATACTAGTTTGGTTGAGATATCAACACACTTTTGAATGTCATCATTGTTACCCTTTAAATATAATAATGGTTGGATTTTCATTCCAGGATATTCGGGAGTAATTCTTATGGAATAGAGGATCAATCATTTAGGTAGATACTATTGGATTCTTTCTAGAAAATAAAAATTATATAATGAATGGCTTAAATAATGAAGTAAAAAAATGTCATACGTTAATATTGATTTTATTTATATATCCATTCATCTAAGAGTATCAAAATTATGCACCTATATTAGTTACTTACAAAGAGATTGTGAAAAAACGATATTTTCTCTAGCAACATTGAGAGTGCCTCTGGTCCTGATGGATTCAATAAAAAAACTATTATGTTTTATTAGGATGTTTCGTAAGAGGATATAACCAATGAAATCCATGATTTTTTTAACTCATGATTGCATGAATTTTGAGATTAATTTTCATTTCATTGACTTACATACCAAACATGATAACAATATTGAAATCAATAATTTCAGACCCATTGATCATGGAAGAACCATCCAAAATGTTATCATCAAAATAATCCTAAGAAAATTAGAGGAATTGATTAAGGATCATATGATCCCAAATCAATGTGGTTTTTTACCTAGGAGAATTATTTAAGACTATTTATTCACTACCTTGAATGTAATTAATCTTATGACCAAAAAATCCAATAAAATGCATTTTTCATTGAATATAGATATCTCTAAGGAATTTAACATAATTAAATAGATCTTTATTTTCAATTTCCAAAGGATTTATGGTTTTAAAACTAGTTCATCAAGACTATTAATGTGATCATTCGGTCTTTCAGGACATCCAATCATTTTAAGGGATCTCCAAGGGGTTTTTTTTGGTATAGTAGAGGTGATCGGAAATGAGATCCCATTTTAAGAATCCTTTTTTCCATTTTTGATGATTATTTGAGAAAATTATGTATATAATTGTTTCATGAATGGAATGTATAAACCCAATCATGTTGGATTTTCATGGAATCAAAGATCTAAAAAATTTCAATGATGGGATGATTTGAAATTTCAGATGGAAATTCATGACATTGGACAAATAATCTTGAATAAAGAAAACTATTTAAAGGATACACTAACTACCTTGAATATTCAATTTTCGAATCCATAAAACAATATTATAATAAGATCATGAAATACTCAACATGGATGATCTCCAAACTATCCAACATAAACTATTGGACAAAAAATAAGATGAAAAAGACAATACTTGAAAGGATGATGGTTCTTTTAGAGCGAGGAAACATGGTGATTGGTGAACTAATGGAAATGATTAATATAGTTGAGGAGATTTTACCACATTTGTATGAACTGGAAACAATGAGTCATAACATTCGTTATTCAAACACACTAATAGTGAAGCCTAAAATAAATGGAACGTTTAATGCAAGGGAGTTCTATAAAATGGAATTTTTTCCTCCATTATGCCACCTCCTTGACTTCTAGAATTTATGTTATCTACCATAAAACACTCTCAATTCATTATTTTTTTTGGAGAATAGGTAAAAATAGATTCCCACTCATGATCAATTAAAAAGGGTATGACATCATCTGGCTTTGGATTTATATCTTTACTTTCATGTTGAGGAAACTATGTTGCACCTTATTGTGTACTGTAGTTATACTCGGGGGATATCAAACTATGTTTGTAGAATCTTATATATTAGAATCTTATATACCATGAATTTAAAAAATATGATGAATGAAATTGATAATGTAGGTTTGAATGGGAATGAATATCAGTTGTTTCACTGTGTTCTTTATTCTATCCTATCTTTTATTTCAGCATCAAGAAATACATGGGTTTTTAGCAACCAAGTCTAAATTTTAATTATGTTATTGTCACATTGTATAGAGAACTGCATGACGCAGAAAACATTTAGATTGATTCAATAGACATAAAAATTAATAATCATACCATTCTCATGTTGTTTGGTGTTTTGGGTAAACCCTTAAATCCTCTCACAATTAAATATGTGTGACGTATTCCAAAAATCATTAATTGGATTGTTATTAATGTTATAGAGTGGTAGTAAGAACACTAGGTCCATTTGGTTGTAAAGGAGTTTTTTCACACACCATATATTTGTGAAGGGTTTTAAAAAAAAAATATTTGAATCACTATGGCATATGAGGTAGAATTATGGGCAATAATTCATTCCATAAAACATTGCATTTATTATAATTGAATGTTTATAGGTATTGGATATTACTACATTAATTCAATCAATACATTAATGGAAATGAATATGAATGTCCCGTAGCATCTTTTATCATAGAGGATTGATTGTCTTACTAGGTTAAAGCATATAAATTTGAATGTATCACATATACAGGGAAGGAAAACAATTTGAAATTTCGCTGTCGAAGAGGGAGATCATGGATATTACCATGATGTGTTCTTTTAGAGCACTAGGCTTTTGTTCACAGAAGGTTGATGTAGTTGTGAGGGTTACTTTGCATTACAGTCTTTGTAGAAACCCCGTACTACCAAAACATGTTTTATTTTCCATTTTATTAATAAATTTAAAATTTTGGAGACCCTATACCTTTTAGAACAATAAGGAAAATATGTATTCATCGGAATTATATAGAACCATCAAGGAGATTTATGTTGGAATTGGTCTTCACTAGTCCAGGGAAGAAGGATTATCTTTATTCCCCCATCCCATCCCATTGTGACCCACACTATCTAAATAAATGTTTCTTATCCAAACCATTATAACTTCTTATGAAATAATAGTGTAAAATCTGTTTAACAGTGAAAACCATGCATGATTAGTACTCTATACTTTAATTTAGTTGTGAACCTTGTAAAAATATCATGTGTTATATTTTACTGAATTCATATAATTTCATGTGATAGGGAAAATAGTATAAGAGAACACCATATTTTTAGGATTAAGAGGTATAGTCGTAAAATTCATAATTATATTAAAATGTCCTCAACATTGATTCACCCCTCTTAGTTTTGGGAATATCCCAAAATAGTCTATTCATATGGTAATAGATCCAGGTTCACCTCTATTAGATTTTATATAATAAATCTATTTTTGTTAAAAGACTTGAGTTTCGTTCATGGGTCAATAATGAAGTGCAATATTGGTGAAAATTAAGTTATCTATGAAAAAATGTCTTTATCTTCCAAGAATGGGTTGAATAAAAATATGAAAGTAGAGATAACTTCATAGAATAATCCAATATTATCTATATAATAAGAATTATTTTTTCCCCATGACATGGAAATACTGAAGACATACCATGGTTTGAATTAAAAGATATGGGGAATCATGTTTTTACTAAGAAGAAGGATAACCTTTATACCTCTAGTGATCATAAGGCATGTGTTAGTAAATAGTAAAACATTCCTCAATATGATGATTCTATAATTAGTGGTGATATTGATCAATATAGAACTTCTCAAGAAATATCATTTGGTTAATTAAAAGATTTACTCCATTGTGTTCCCATATATATTATCTTTATTTTTTGTAGAGTCTTTCAATCTATGTTGTAATAAATCATCCATTTTGAATGAGAATGTTATATTATAGATAAAGTATGGGAATAAAAAAATATAGAATTTTTATTACTCTCTTGATATGTTGGAACCATTGAATAATCAAATATGGAACATGAAATATATTCTTTTAAATGGATAGAAGATGTTGAAGAGAATGAGGGAGTCAAAAATTCTATGGATGGAAATATCCATTAACCTGACAAAAATTAAAAGAATATTGATGATGTCAATGGTTTAAAATTAGAATAAATATTTGAGAAGATCAATGAACATGACTCTTTGTTACAAAAAAGTCATTCTCTATGACGATAAAGGTGAAAGAATGATGATGGATTTTTAAGAGAATGAGTTTATTAATTATGATAAAAAATAATCCTCAATACGAAATTTATTGAATTGGAAGATCGGTCAGAATGGCCCAAAGGCCTTCCTTTTTTATTATTTTGGATAATCTATCTTTCAAGGGGTGATATGGAACCATTACAAGGCCTGAATGATTAGATAGAATTACATGACCTGTAGGTATTTGATGGAATCACCCCGAATAGAAAACTTGTAACTGCTCCTCCCCAGTATTTGTAATTATATCAGCACTCCAACTTCATAGGACTGGTCAGCTAGCATTCCTATGCAAAGCTTCACAGGCCTAGTACCGATGGAAAAGCCATACCCTCTCATTCTTTCAAATAAATTTATCTCTGCTCTAGTGAATATGTATTCCTTGAATCCTCATCTAAAACCTTGGTCCTTGTATTCAAACTAGTACATCTGAATTCAAGTGGCCTGAAGGCCTTGGGGTGGGCCTAAGGCCGTAAGGTGGCCCAAAGTCCTTGAGAATCAACTGGCCCAAAGGCCTTGGGTGGACTGAAAGCCTTGCAGGACTCGAGGCCCATCCTGGTGTCCCAAAGTCCCAAATGGATGAATAGTTCCGGCTACTACAGTACCTGCTACAGTACTATTATAGTACTACTACATTACTACTATAATAGTGCTAAAATAACCCAAAATATGCCTCCACTAGGATTTGATCTCGGATTTGATCTTGGGTGTCTTGGATGCACCAACTGAGTCCTCAGCAACTGGGTTGAGGCTCATGTGTGAATTGGAAGATCATTTTCCCAATATTTTGAAGACACATATTGATTATTGAAAAAATAAAACAGGTTTTAAGCTACTCTTTGTAGAGTAATGGATTCTCATGCCGAACGACCTCCAACATGTCATAATAAGATCCTGAATTAATTCAATTATATATAACAATCATTTAACAATAATGTCGTGTCATCAATAACATCTTGTAAAATTATATCTAAATATGCTTTCATGAATTAAAAAATATGAATAGGAATAAATAAATAATGGTGATGATAAATATACCACTATGACTATGATGGAATGGAAAAATTAAGTGGAATCTAGTTCACCACAAAGAACACAACATTTTATGAAGAAAACATAAAATCTCATACATAAAAAATAATATCCTCATTATTTTTGGGTTGATTTTGGTTTTGTAACAAATATGGTCTTTTTAAAGTAGACTATTGGTAAAATAATCAAAATGAAAATGAATAATGAAGCCATTCTTAAGGGGGGATCCAGAAAAGAAGCCGAAACATACAATGGAATAAAAGGATCTATATACTATAAACAAATTTGGAAATATTTTTAACATCTATGATGTTTTCAATATAAGTTTTCAAAAGGATATTACATGATTTTATCATCATGTATCTAAATACAGTCAGAAAATAAGACAAAAAAACTGGACAAGAGAGAAGAAGCTAACTTGGGAAGAAATCAGATGAATTTTGTGAACCCAAATTCTTCGTAGAATATTTCATGACAGAATTATAATATGAACATGGATTACAAATCCATGTAGTTAGAAAAAAGGTCATAATCCATACTAACTATTAAGTTGGATGGAACTTAGAAGAATCCATGTGGGAGATCCAAACATTCTTACATAGTTTCTAATGAAAGATTAGTTATCTAGCTTGAATAATAGTAAAGAATGAGAAAAATAAAACATACACAAGAAGAGTCTACTGTAAAAGGTAATGAAAAGATTCCACTTTAAGGTAGAGAAGATATGTTTGTGAGGTGAAACAAGAGTTGGATTACTTCCATAAATTACTTTGAAATTATCATATCACAAGAATAATTAATTTATATTTAATTATGAGATAAAATTTATTTTAAATGACACTAAGAAAGTATGCTCACACATGGAGAAATTGAAGGATTAATAGGATCCAAACAATGGTAATTAGAATTAAATATTTGATATACTAGTGTTAAGAGAATTGGAAATGGAGAATGTTGGCTGGAAAAATAATATCGACATTTCTATATGAATTGATAATCAAGGAGGATACACCATATTCCCACAAATTTGTGAATTTTATTTGTGGTTATCATGTAGAGAATTTATGGCTAATATTTTTCTGAATGTGAGAACCTGAGAAGCAGTGGGTGATTTCAATTCGTGATTGTAAAGATAATGAAGTCTCCATACTTGAATTATTCATCAATTTTATATTCAAATACAAATATTATATAGGACAATATTTTATGATGTTAAATAATGTGATGTATTATTCTAGATATCTCATATAAAGAATATACCATATTTTCATGATATTATTTTTGATATTCTGAATAACTAGATCTCAAGATGATCATGTCCAATCTAAAATATCAAAAGATAAATATCCATTCTATTGTATTCTTCACATTGAAACATCTTCAAATCCTTTCTGGAAAAAATTTACTGTAATTATGATGATTATTATTGTTTCGTTTGAGTTAAGTAAAAATGAATTTAGGTGAATATGATTCCAGAATCATTATTTCAATCATTATCAAATAACATTATTGAGGAAATTTCTTGATGGCTATATCATTGGAAAATGAGTGACTCTATTAAACTCAGATCCTTGTTTATAAAAAACTAAAAACCTTTTTAAAAGGGGGGATAAATTTAATTAATATATGTCATAAGAAATGTAGATGTTCACTAATTCCACTTATCCTTCCTATTGGTCTTGAATGTTTTTGATCAATTTATTGATGTGAGTGTAGGAGTTTCAGGATGGTGGTTCTTAAAAAGTTTCATATAAAATTTAGTATTTTCAACCTAGAATGAATGTGAATAACCCTTGAAGACAAGTATTTTGGTTATCATTTCATGATGTATCATGATTAGTTGTTAAGGGACCTAATTGTTGACTACATAAAATATTTTTATTTTTCACACCAAGAACAAATCAAGCATACATATAGTGAAATGATTAATGACACATTTCATATACATAAAATAATTACATTTATAATTAAATTTATATTTCTTGTCAATAAGGTGGATATAAACTAAAATTGAAGATGTGAAATTAAAAATGATATAAAAGATAGATATCTACATATTGAGAGATTCATTTGGAAAGAACATTGAAGGTATATCCAACAAATAAAAAGGTGGAGATTAAAGATCCTAATTTTGGTGTGAGTTGTATTTTTTATCATAAATTATATTTGGTTGAAAATTTTATTCAATGGTGTTTTCAGGGATTTTAAAATTATGATTTTTGTTCATAGTTAATAGAGCCTTGATGAAGTTATGAGGTATTATAATTTAAAAAATCATATCAATGGGTTGATGATATTTTTAGTTTCCATGGTGATTCCAAATGAATTGTTCTAGATTCATTAAATGAAATTGGATTTCATTAATGAGTAATTCTCATAGAAACACTAATTGTTTTTGAAATTGTTATATGTTAAATTATGTTGTTTCAATGGTGGTACATTATTTACAAAAATGAAAACGATGATTTTAGGAGTGCCATGAAGTATTTTAATATTGAATAAGAACCATTCAATAGCTTACTTGAAGAAAAATCATATAAGAATTTTCAAATATTGGTATATAAGTAAGATAGTAAAGAAATGTTTTTTACTAAAATTAAACCCTGAAATTTAATTATTATTTTCATGAGGTTTAATGGTGACCATGAAAATAGATAAGTTCATATAGTTCTCATGATGATTTTGGGAGAGGATTCCATGATTATTTTGGAATCAATTGTTTTCTAAGATATTTTAAATGTTTTAATATTAGAGGATTTTATTAAAATAATATGGCTATCCATCCATAGTACCCATGCCAACCTGAACTAGGGAACTTGTGGAAACCAAAGGATAACCACACCATTGGGAGTTCATCTCGAGCCACTATATATGGTTTCAGAGGAGTGGAGGGTTGTGTATATGTTTAATAGTGGCGCGCCTATTTATAAGTTTCACATTGTTTATGCGCATAGGAATTCATTGGTTGGGCCAGAAGTTAATAGCAAATCCCATGAACCATAAACATCATGTCCTGTGTGGGAAACATGGGTGATTTGTATCCTGATGTTCACCCCAGTGCTATCGTAAAACAAGCATGTTATTAGTATATTTAATATTTAAAATCAAAACCTATCAATTGTTTCAAGTGGGATGGATTTTCAGATGCATTGTTCTTGTGTTTAAAAAAGACAAGCATAGAATCATATCCATACAATTTGATTGATCTCAACCACATGATCTAATAGCTTTATTTTCATTAATCTCCAATAACTTCTCCATTATTCTTTAGTGGAAATAATCTCAAATATCCAAACTACACTCAATAGGATTGATTTCTCATCATTTTGAGACATTGAGCACCATATGAATCAACATGAATATATATTTTGATGTGTTTTCAACTATTCACATAAAGAACAAGGCATGGACAATGAAAACAATGTTTCAAAGTCCATTCATATTACCTATATTATTGAATGAGTTTGTGATTCGGAATTCATATAGCTTCACTTGACTAAATTTTGATGTGGTGTTTACGAAATATATAATCAAGAGATGTCATCGTAATTAAACCCCCATTTTCGGTGTCATGTGTCTCGTGTTTGAGGAATTCAAATATGAGTTATTCAGTAATTACTGGAATTGATTTAAATGGAATAAATATTGTGATTTTGAGTCAGTGAACTGACAAGGGAGTGTCAATGATCCTCTTCTATAGAAGGAGGGGGGACCAATCAAAAGAGAATTGCATCCAATCATATATATTGAGTGAATTTGTTTTTCATAAAAATAGAGTGTCTCAAAATCCATGTTATATGAATAATTCAAGTCGAATGACAATATTTATTTTCTTCATAAAGAAGATATATACTGTTATCCATTTGGATTCACAAGGAGAGAAGAAGTTCTCAATGCTTTCATGAATAATAATTTCTGATTCTTTCATGTACTACTTGTGCCTTTCATGACTACATGATGACAAATATATTCAACAAACTAGTGATAGTGAGAATATATCACTATGTTTTTTAAGATAGTTTTCTACAATCTTACAAGATTTCTGAATAATAGTAAGCACAAGTATACAATATTATGTGAAGAAGAAGAAACTATCAAAAAGTGCCCTTTTGTAGATGAATGAAATGATATAGAACCTGCATACTAGGACTTACATGAAGAATACCAAAGTTTTTGTTCTATGGTTTTCAATGTAATGAATAGTGACCCACTATTTTTTGGTTTTACAAAAATTATATAGTTTATATGTAAATTCATAGGTGATTCAAAAACACTTGTTCAAGTTGAACCTGGGTAGTAAGTGAAGAAAATATATAAATACTAGCCAAATGTATAAATGTGACTTATTGAAATAAACATAAATACATGAAATATTAACAAAAGAATAATACATATCACATAAAATGATAATAATAAAAAAGGATATATTCCTTGAACAGGAACTATTCATGTATTGTGTTAAGAAATCAAGAAGTGATGAGTATGAGTTTCTAAAATATTATTATTTCATAATAAAATAAAAATTGAACGTTTATTGAGATTTTGATATACAATTATTTGATTCACTAAGAAGAAAAATGAGAAACCAATACAATAACATTTTCTGACATTGTGTATTGAGGATATTGGACATGTACATGGTGAAAGGACCATGTATGTGCTCATGTATGATAAGGCCACATGCTAGGTACCTAGTTAATGTAACATTTCATGTGACACATGTCAAATGATCTATAAAATTTTACTTAATGCAAAACCAAAGTTTCTAAAGCTAGGTCCACTGGGAATATGTTCTTCAAGACAACAATCTTTGCAATGTGGGATTTTCAAGAACCCACGGGTCTTCATGTGTCTACCATTTCCACCACTATTTCCTTTATATCTTCCTCTAATATTTCCTAAATAATGTAGATCTATGTTAACCAAGTCTCACCTTCATTGGTATCCAGATTCCATCCACTCGAGCTTCCTTATAATTGATCCTGTAGCACTAATATCCCACCACATTCCCAAAAACACATGAAAAATGTTGATCTAATTCCAATTTATTATCATTACTATTGACCCATAAACACATCATTTACCTAGAACCTAATCCAATTCTGTTAATCAACCATACCGATGTTCAATTGTGAAACAATGTATTATAAGGTATTTGTTGATCAGTCATCCAAACTAAATACCAATAATGATCACATGAATAAAAGGGGGAGAAATGCATAAAACAAAAACCTGAGGAATGGACCAAAAATAATGTTCTTGATGGAATTAATTTATCTTCATAGTAATGAAGAATATAGAATATGAAAATATAAAAATAAATATAATATTTTTTTAGGATGATAAATCATCAACCACAATTTATCAGTCAACCATAAAATAAAACTACTTCAAATGATGACTTCAGTTCGACACATGATAATAGATTATTTGATAAAATACACAAATAAACATAAAAAATTTATTTTTGAACAATAGTTGGTAAATAATGGTTCCACACTATCATCATTGGTGAGATCAAGAAACTTCGTTGGAGCACATATCTCTAATACATGATCGGATGTTGGTCATCTACAAAAGCTCCCCCAATTTCCCCTCTATTATTATCCGGGTAATGAATCTAACCATAGGTATTTGGAATAAACATTCTTATACAGTGGAATATATGGATTAGAGATATAATAAATAACAAAAAATTTATTTATTTATAAAATTACTAATACAAAAACATTTTCACTTTATCGAAACACCCATTTTAAATAATGTTTATATCACACCTTGGGTAAAATCCAGATATATAATTAAATAGTTGTCTCAAATTTCAAAATTGAGAATATATTGAGGTGTTATTCCATTATTTATATCAAACTACAAGATTTAGATTTAATATATTAAATATTTTTGTCATATAAACACTGATGCTAGTTGGGACTCGTAATCTCACAATGTCTCTGCGCTTGAATCAGAAATGATATATTAATATATTTGAATTTATTACATTGAATGAATAGAAATGATAGATTCTCCCACATTAGGTATTTTGGTATTTAAAATCAAAAATTCTAAAAAATGATAAGGGTACTAGGCTTTTACTTGGGCCTCCCGCTCCTAGGAGATCCTTAGCAGATTCACGTGCTGCCACCAGATAAGCAGTAAAAGAATCTCTCTGCCACAATGAATATTATCCTAATGATACCTAACCTCTACCAGGTCCTATGAAATTTTATCCCCATCTGTGATGTCCATCCCTCCATAATCAATAATTTTAGATAGGTTTTACACATACCTCTTCATCTGTGACACATGGATTACTTCATATACCTAGTCTAACTATGGTTGTATTGTGAAGAGTCACACCACCTCAATGGATATATATAGTATCTAGAAAGGCCAAATTAATCCTAGATATAACCTTACATCTTGATAAAATATATGTAATATATATAGATGTGATACTTTAATGATCACATGATTTCTCTCATTAAACTACAAAGGCCTCCATTTGTAGTCCACATAAGACATATGATGACTCTAGGTTGTCTTCATCCTCTCTAGGATGATCTACACCTTCTATATGATAGCTACCATAAACTCCATGTTCATGAGTGCAATCTCAACTGGATGAGTATAGAATAGTGTGTACCTATAGATCCTCCCATAAAAGGCATGAACTGGTGACATACCAATGGTGGAATGGTAGATATTTTTTTGTATGAAAACATCACTATGTGGTGGAGATCCACCCCACTATGGATAAATTTTAACATTTAATCACATATCTGATCCTACAAAATCTAAATGTCCTACACATTTAGTCCATTAATCCGATGGTGAAATACCATGCTCAATTAAAACTGAATCCGAAATTCTTTCTACAATCATATACAAAATCATGAGATGATGAAATCAACTTAGGCCGAAATGATTGTTTAGGGATCTCTATAAAGTTAAAATCATCTTTACATAAATTAATCCAATGATATCCACTGAAATCTACTCATATATTGCTAGGAGGTGTGATAACATTGTGAGTTCGTCTATGATCACCTAGATATAATAATGCCATATATATGATTATGGTCGACCCATCAGGAATTCTATAGATATACCATCCCACATCCATTCTTTCACCTCAATGGGTTATAATAAACACCCTAGAACCTATTTCTAAACCTTCACCTCATTAAAAATGAGGCATCAAGGGAAAAAATAAGCATCACACATCTTCTTCCTTGGCCACTAAAATTTACTTTGAATGTCATGGTACATATTTTCAACACTTGGGTGTGCCTCCAAATTGTATGTATGAATCTCTCATATAAAAAACATAGAAAACGTCATCGGTACAATCATCAATCATATAAAAAGTATTATATTATCCCCACCATCATAAATACTTTTAAGATAACATCCAATTAATATCTTAGTACATAATGTTTTAAAGCTAGTATCCCCATGCTAGGCCTCCATAACATGCTGTATAAGAATTTGGGTAAACAAATTGACTATAGATACAACAAAGAATCCTCAAAAACTAAATAACTATAATGAGGAAAATTATTTTGATTCCACAATCAACAACTACAATACATATTTCATACATAGAGTATCTTTTATCATGTTCCCCTTCCTGGGATTGTAGACCATTTGAAAGTCATAATACTGGAGGAACTTTATCCATGAACTCTATCTCAAGACAATATCCTTCTATGAAAATATATAATTGAGACTCTTATGGCTATAATAGATTATTAGTATCTATTAATAAGGTAGTTTTTTGTTAGATTTAGGGAGAATACTACTATTAGAATATCCATATTACGGGTCACACAGTTAAACTCATGCTATCACAAAATCCGAGACCCATAAGTAATCAATTTGTACCTTTCCATTAGAACAGAACCATGTTTGGTACTTGAGGAATCACATAACATTTCATACTCAGCACCATCATTTAGAAATATCATGTTGGGAACACTCATAAACATCGACCACAAACCCTTTCAATAATGATGAAACATCTCCATCAAAATATAATTAACTTCACTTTGGAGTTAATGTTGTCAAAGGATCTAATATCATGAAGAAATCATGCATGAATCACAAATATTATCCTTCCAACATAAGTTATCTCCACACCTTAATAACAAAATTTGATGTCTCCCAATATAGTATTTCCACAACCTTCAATAGGACCACTTCTAAACCCTTTTCTAAAAATAAATTCTCTAGAAAGATGAACTCATGAATCTAGAACTGAAACATTATGAGATTTCCATAAATCAATTTCTATTTGAGTATATCCAAGACTATCCTCAAGTGTATTAAATTCTCATCAACAGATGTTGAGTACATTATGGTATCATCGATAAATACCACTAGAAACAGACACTAAGAAAGGTTGAAATATTTGATTCATGAGTCCCATGAAAAACACTGGGGAATTGTTCATGATGAAAGGAATAAAAATGTACTCATATCTATCATAGAGTAAATGAAATTTTGTCTTTCATATATCCATTTCATAGACTCTAATTAGGTTATTACATGAATTAAGGTCTATATTTTAGAACCATATCACCCATTCAAGTGATTGAATTGGTCATCGATCTTTAGTGTTGGGTACTTATTTTTCTTTATTGTAACCTATTTTAGGTGATGGTAATCCTCATAAATAATCAATGTCCCTTATGACTTATTATAAAAATGCACTAGGTCTACTTTGAGTGAGACATTGGATCTAAAAAATCTAGTCAACTATAAGTTCTAGAACTATAGTTTCAACCCATGAAGACTTGTCAGAGACTTCCAATATATTGGTATAGATATTAGGGAAGTCCCTTGGTGTGGGTCAATATATAATTCTATCTATTAGTTGAATGGAATTCCTGATTCAACCTTAGGAAATACATCCTCACACACCACCACCTCTCTAGAAAGATAAAATCCAATTACATACACTAATCAAAAGGTAACACTAGGAAACTCGTGAGTAATCAACAATAACCTCCTACGATTTTTCCTATCTTTATATTCCTGATCTTCCTTCAAATGAATGAAGGATAATGTCACATTATCTACTAATACAGATCACATCATCCACTTAAAATAGTATTTATGTGCCTAAATTGTGTATATATAGTTCATACCATGTACGATGTCATGAAGAATCATCACTATTAGAAAGACATCCCAAACTAATCTTTCTCCAACATGTGTTAGGTGACACTATTGGATGAAGTTTGTGATCACCCAATAATCTCCAATAGGAGTATCTAAATGCATGTGTAGAGTTTGTGGATAAAATAGAATGTATATTACTCATACTAGGGATGTAATAAAAAAATATATTATCAATAATATATCTATTAGTAATATAGTAAATGTTTAAAAGACATAGATCATATCTCTATCCATCCATGTATACTATCGGTCCTAAGCCTCCACCACCAACAATTGTTCTCATCCTCGGCCACCGGTTCCTTGATCATTGAGGCCACCCCCTCTGGGTGGTGGTGGGGCTGGTTTTCCCTAAAAAATCATAAACTATCGTCATGGTTAGCTATCCATGACCATGAATGATATAAATAAAACTATTTATTTAGATTTACGCATTTTAGTATAATATTTTATTATGGGAATAAATAAAATTAATAAGTTATTTTCCAAAATACATTATACAAATAGACCAATCTGCCTTCCATCTCGAGCTACTCTCCCAACTCCTACGAAATTTCTAATAACCAAGAATCCTCCTTGTTCCTACAGATACCTCTTCCTAGGTGGTCCATAGACTATATTCTTATTAGGTGTACCATGGGTCATCAAATTCTACATGATATTTCTCGTACCATCACAAGAGTAACACCACATCTCCTTGTTCTATATTTAACTATCCTAAGAGACTAAAACTATTTAAACTTTATCTTAATATCACATCCTGAAACACCTCAAATTCCTTTTATCCTTTGTCTCTCATCAACTACCTACTATTGAAATCTAAATTTCTAAGTTCCCATTACTAGAACCCACCAATCGATGTCTTCTCATCTAGAAACAACTCAATTATTAAAGCACACTCAAATACCTTGACATTGGTTGGAATGAAAATATGAATCATTATAGCAAATATATATCTACATAGGCCCTTCATGATGGATTTTCATAGAATATATGATCACAAAATATATCCATCATCGATCATGAGAGGCTAGTGATCCACGATGAATACTTAAATGCAATTTTTCATCCCTCATATTTATATAGAAGATCCTGCATGTGAAATGCCTCCAATATAGCTGGAGAGAAATCATATTAGAAATGGAACTCCAACTAAATATTTGAAATAGTTTTCCAATCATATGATAGATTCACTAGGAGGAACCATGAACCTTTAGATCCATGAATAGGGATCATTTCTAAGACCATCAGTATGACTGAAGGTTTCCTAAGAAGGTGAATGCCTTATTCAACTTCCTTGAGCTTTTCAAAAACTACCTAGGGTTATAACCTACCCCAACAAATGAGGGTTTAATTTCATTAAAAATTATGATATGTGCTAATCTTTGATGCTAAATCCATCAGTACTACTAGTTAAATTTACATTTCAATGGGTAAAAGTATATCTATAAAAACACATGGGGGTTTTTCCTCTGGAATATGCCCTTATATCAAAGTATCATCACTAAGTGAATCATTATCATGATACTACTATGGAATCCACGTTTTTAATCATCATGAAGGCATCCATAAATAGACATGATGTACCATGATCAAGAGTATATCCAGATAGATGACTCAAAAATGATATGGGAACCAAAACACATTCCAATATGATGTATTTACCTATGTCTTTCCTATAACCAGTGTTGACTAGTACATATTCAACATGATAGTTATCATAGTTATAGTGAGTGGAAACGGTGTCCACCACCCCAATACCAAATAAATTGTCTTTATGGATGATCATGAAACACATTAACATTGTTCACAAAAATCCTAAACCAATACCAATTCTAAAAAATCTCAAAACAATGATACATGAAAAACAATACTATAATACCACACATTCATGACCTGACCCACTATGGATTATTTGCTTAGTGGTAAGAAAAGTGTGAATCCCGAAACCCACTTCTAATAGGGAACATACTTAAAAAAATAATTGATTGGTCATATCACACCCATAGTAGGACTTAGACTAAGGTACATGTATGCATGCACAAATTCCAAAATACCCATATAATGATGAAAGAAATACACAACTAATACCAATTATTGAATGCATCTAAATCTCACCATTAAGGTATGACATAATACTAGAATTCCTGAAGTGATAAATACAATAACTCTATATTAATAAATTTAGTACATCCTTCTAGGAGGAGGGGAATATCATAAAATAAAACACCTGGTATATTCCACTATTGGTATATTCTATCTATGACCTATTTTCTGATAGTCCACCATGAACCCCAACAAAAAGCCTATCATCTTCATAATACACCACATCAGTCAGAAAATTCCATGAATGGGTTAGTGTAAAAATACCCAGTAGGACTCCTCAATAACAACAAACACATATAATAAATATATTATTAAAATCACAATGAGGTGATTTTAATCAGAATAAATCAATTCTTCCTACACATTCTAACACAAACATGTTTGAACAATAAGGCATCAACAAACACAGTGTACTCAACACCCTCAAGATATCTCAATTTGTCTAAACTCATCAACCACTACAAAAAATTCATAAATTACTACAAACACCTATCTGACGAAATGAATGGCTTTTCCCTTGAAATTCAATGAAGACAAGGGGGACAATACCATAGAGAAATAGAAAATGAATCTATTTAAGCACAATACCAAGCCAAGGTAGATCCGTGTCTTAGTCACACTATTTGGTAGATCCTAAGCTAGGACTTCTTCAAACATCATTGGGACTACTATTTCACCCTTTGATAAGATATCATGCATAAGAATTTTGACCTCCCAAATCAAAAAATGACACATTGAGAGATTTTGAAAATGATAATTCTCAAAGAGTATGTCCATGACCATCATCTAGTGTCTCACATGCTCATACATGTATATATAGTACACTGAGATACCATCAATGAATACCACTACAAACAAGTATCAGTGAGGTTAAAAGACCTGATTCACGAGTCCCATGATAAATTCTGGGGTATTCATCATATGAAAAAGCCTAAAAATAAATCATAATGATTACAAAGATAATGAAATACTATCTTTTTTATACCCACATCACATATTTATTTATTTTGATAACCTAATTTAATGTCTACATTTTAGATCCATCTCACCCATCATAATTGACCGAAGAGCCCATCAATCCATGGTATATGATTCTTAGTATTCTTCACTGTCACCTTGTTCAATAGATGGTAATCCACAAAAAATACCAAGATCCATTCTACCATTTATTCTTAAAGTATTGTAGATTTCCATAGTGACATACTAGGTACAATTATTATATTCCACTGCATGTTCTCCGTCTGCACCTTTAGTTCGTGAAACTGAATAAGAACCATATGATATACTAGTATAAATATTGGGGTGGTCCCTGGGTGAAAGTAAATTTGATTTCTATCTACTATTGGGGAGGAAATTCTACTATATCCTTAGGAAATACATTATTTTACACCACCATAACTAGAGGATGTTAAAAGTACATAACAACCACTACTCCAAAGGTAATACTATCGATGTGGGGAATCATTAGATATACCCTACTACATATGTTCCCATATTCCTATGCATGAGGTTTCATCTCACTGATGAATTAAAACCTCCTCCCATCTATGCTGACACATCACATACCCCTCAAAAAATAGTTAATTTATTCATCAACTGTGCATAGGAGGTCTATACCGTGTATGAAATCATATGGACTTGTGAATACTATAAATAGATCCCAATAGAATCAATATCTTCCATGATTCTGGTAACACATCTAAAAGAAGTGTTTCATCACTAAAAAATCTCCATTAGGACTCATTAAATTTTAGTATTGAGTGAAATACTCAACTCCAATCTCTCTGTCTCAAGATAGGGATGTAGAAAGAAAAAAAGTGGATCATGAAAATGTGTATTAGTAATACTATGAAGGTATAAAATTCACATAGTATACCTCTAATAATCCTTAGATCCTCTAGTTCATAATCTCCTACCACCAACATCTATCCTCTTGCCAGACCTCTATCTCCCTAATCCTAGAGGGGACCACCACAGGGTAGAGGTGGGTAATGTTTCTTTGGAAAATCATAGTGTAATATTATGGGGGGTTATTGGACACAAAATTGATATCAATACAACTATTTCTTTTGATTTTCTCATGTTAGTAGCATATGTTTGTGTATGACTTAGCAGAAAAGTATTCAGTTATTTATGTTAACACATTCTACTAACATGTAAAACATTCTTCCACCTATAACTACTCTCTTTGCTCCTCTACCAAGCATGAAATCGTATTAAAAATTATGTTTATGATACTACCTCTTTATGAGTGGCCCAAAAACTATATCCCTATTAGTTTTATGGTTATTTGGAAAATCCTACATGAGATACCCTTGACCATAACAAGAGTAGCACCACCTCTCCATGGGCTAGCTAGAACCATCCAATGAGCCCTGAACCGTAGACCCTATAACCTAAGATCACCTCTAAAACATATCGCATGGGATGATACCTAGTTTTTTCATTGGATATCATATGTTGAAGTCTCACCTTATATTTTACCACTTTTAGCACCCACTTCCACCTTATGATTAATCGAAAATATTACTAATATTAAAGAACACTATAACAGACTAGAATTGGTAGAAATGTGAATAATTATCATGATTTCCCAGATATATGATCCTAGGTTTTAATTTAATATATATTATAGGAATAAATAATCATGAACTATATCCATCAAGTATAAAGATATGTTAGTGATCCTCAATGAATAGTCAGATGCAATTTTTCGTCCCCAGTGAAGCTACAGAAGCTCTTGGATGTGCACTACCCAAAATATAGCTGGAGATAACTCCTATATAAAATGGAACTCAAATTAAATCAAATAAATATTCACCTCATCATATGAAATAGTAACTAGGCCCCACCATTTATATATAGTTGCTTGTATAAGGATCATTGTGTGGACCATTATCTAGTCCCAAGGTGTCCTGGGATAGTGAATGGCCAGTGTAACAAATTTGAGCTATTCTATAACTACCTAGGGGTTTGGCCTTATCTCAAACATGAAGGGTCACTATCATTGAAATTTATAATCGTTATTGTGTTGTACACGTATTCCACCAGTACTACCAATAAAATATTATACTTGATGGGTGGAGGTATGGATAGAGAACCAACCGTAGGTATTACCTTCTTAATGGGTCCCTATATTGAAGCCTCATCTCTAAGTGGATACTCCTCACGATCCTACAATTAAATCCAAGATGGAAATAATTATAGTGGAATCCTAAAATATAATATATTTTATATGGTTAAGAGTATATCTAGAGTGATGAATAAAAAGGACCTGGAAAACATAATCCCTTTCTATATGATGCATGTACCAATTTATTCCCTACAACTAGTGCACACATGTACCGAGTAAAAAAATATAGTTATCAGAGTCTCGGTGAATGGTCATTTCAACCACTACAGCAACACTAGATTCCATGTCCTCAGAGACAAACTCAAAAACACAATAATATTGTTGTCAAAAATCATAATCCAATCTCACCAGTAGATATATCCAACATTTTTTCTATGATTAACATCTCACTAACACCACTTTTTCACTAATAACCCACTAGGGAACTCTTGATTAGAGATAATCAATGTTTTTCCTACAAATCCCACCTTCAATTGGAAATGGAATAGGGTCAATAACTGTCTAGGAATATCACACAAATGGGATTCCTTAGAATATTTTACATGAATACATAGAGACATCCCCAAAAACCAATAAAATGTTAAAATATAAATACAAATTATATGAATAAATACATCCATCAAAATCGCACAATTCGAGTATGGAAATAATACATGAAAGCATGATGGAAACAATTCAAGAACATGAAAACAATATTGTATGTCCAACCTAATAGGAGGGGGCTCCGGTCAAATGCAACACCTAGTATGAACATTGAAATGTCTTGACCAATTATTCCTTATCTACTCAGGGTCCACCCATAATATTATTGAATGACCTATTGTATTCAAAAGACACGACTTTTTCATGAAAATTCTATCTGTGTGTTAGTATATCAACACCCAGTATGACACCCTGATAAAACTAATAAAAAAACATAAATAGGGTAGTTACCTTATCTGGAGGGGATTTTAATCGGAATATGAGTAATAGTATAATAACATGTAGATATACTCAAGATATTCAATAAGTCTTAGGGTACGATAACAAAAAAAAAATCTACATATTCATACATGTGATACAAGATAACACTCATATGAGAGAACTCACTCCATGATTCGATTAACATTGATGGTACTCATTTGTGAGGTCATTCTAATTTTTCCACGAAATGATGAATATCATGTTGTAATTTAGATGATAATGTCACAAAAATAGTGGATCACACCTAAGGATTTGAGGGATACCATAAACCTAACGGTATTAACATGGTAAGTAAGGAATCAATGTCGATGTATGTTAGTCACACCAAAACCTAAAACCAGGTATAGAAAAAATTATATAATAAAAGATCCCACCCTAAGAATCATGAGATATTCTTAAAAAAATATCTAATACTAATCCCATATATGAGATCACATCCTATTTTCAAGACATGATTCCCCTGTTGGTGATGAAATACGTCCATCTTATGGAACAAACTCTTAGGTACTATAGAGATCATACACACTAAAAAGGAGCCATAAATCCCAAAACCATCCCAAAATGGCTCCTTTGCGAAGCTATCTAAACGGCCAGGCTTCCACCAAGTGGCCTCCTATAATATCATATCTAGGGTATCACACACCCTCCAGGATTCCGACGCATTCCAACAACCACATCCTCTCTATGTATTTATTTAACTTTGTGGCCCGCTCTGCACCTTCTAGTTCGACTATCTTCTCTGCAGTGTCTCACACACTATTCGAGGATTATGCATTTAAAAGGAGATCTTCCTATCCACGGTGACAGTCCCCACCACAGAATTTTGTGCGGCCCTCTTTGACCTTCATCGACTATAAATAGAAGGCTCACAACCTTTCAAAAAACTGTTACTCCACCCTTTCCACTTCCAATCTCCCATTTCACATAATACTTCAAAAAACCCATAGATGGATCACCAAAGGTACTTGTGATTTGATATCCATACCTATTTCTGTTCTTCCTAGCCTCCACTGATGGTGGTGTTTATCTTCACGAATGAATATGATTGTCTCCATGGAGGGACCCCTTCAGGGTGCTGGAGGATTCAAGTACTGTAGAGCCTTCATGAAACACTCTCGAATGAAATATATGTGTTGTGATGTAAAGCATTAGTCCATTCAAGGATCCCCTTCATGAAGAACATGTCCTTCATGAATACCCCTTAATTTGAGAAGACTCTTCCCTTCGCGATGGCCATCATATTTTTTAAGGACCCATGTTTTGAGAAGATCCTTTCAATTGAGAAGCAACTCTTTCTATGTTCCCTTGATTTGAAAAACCTTGTGTCGTAAAACCCCATGGGATTGTGAACAGTGACTTCAAGGTCGCCCAAGTGGTGCTTCATGTTGTCTTACTTTGTCTCATGATTCTTCACATATACATGAAAATAGCTATTTCTTCTTCGTATAGCCATAATAACGTGATCCCTTTAATGGATCACTTCACAAACCCATCAATATATGTAATTTCTGGTGCGTTCCCTTCAACAACATTTGAATTGAGCCAACTATATATTTCTTATGGGTGTGGATTGAATCCTCACCATCCAAACTAAAGGATGTTAAACTACAATGAAATTTAGACCCTGACACACAATGTTATACTGTGATTACCATTTGTGTGGTATGTCTAGTGGAGTAGAGAGGGGATGGGAATGGGTTCCCCCCACTCTCTATTTCCCTATGAGCTTTTTCACCAAGCTCACCTCGGTAAGTCTCCACCAAATCCCTATCCCTCACAACCGGGATGTTTTAGTTAAGATGGCCATATTATCCTCATACATCTAAAGATCCTATTTCATATTCTGACCTATAACTAAAAGTGATACCGTGTTTTCTCTTTGTGCCGCTAAACATGCGTAAGCCCCACACCATTCCTTACAGACACACCTTTTTCGACATGACCTCGAGGTTTTTGATGCCTCTTGATTCTCACAATGAGCATGACACACACGGGATTCGAGTATGAATCAACCATGAAACCCCCTTTTTGGGCAATCTTACATTGTAATCCCCATACCAAATATTCTATCTTTGTACTCTTTGATCCTTTCCATTTCTAATACAGGTACGTGGGAAGCCTTACTCTAATTCAAGCACATCACCCATCAGTACCAAACCCTTTCACGTTGGTTTACCATCATCCTACATGACATTGAACGGTATTCCCCTTCTGTCCTGCATGATGTTAAACATTTTTCTTTCGAACTATAGGGGTTTTAATACATGTATCTTAGTAGTGTACGTAGAAAGCCTCCCTAAGGTTCAACCACAAACACTAGTAAAATTAGTGTCCCATTCATAGGAACACACATCCTTGGACAATCCCTTAGTGTCGTTATACTATCTCCTAGGAAGCCAACCATGCAGAATCTCAATACGCAATTTGTACTCCTCTAACCAATAGTGTCGCTCTAGCGATGGGCTATTAAACACGCGTAAGCCCTAACCTGTTACCGGGTCACTGTCCTTTGTGAACACCTCGATTCTATGCCCCTTTCATGAACTACATGACGTTTTATTCTCCTCCAAGGGGATACATAGGAAGCCTCACTGAGTTTAAATTACACCACTCATGTCCCATCCTTGTCTCTCCCTTGATCCTTTATGTTTTGGGAAGTCCAGGCCCCAACTCGATGTTTTTACTTCCTTTAGGTCCCATCCATGCATCCATTCTCACATGATAACTCTTAATGTGTCCCATACACCCCACAAAACTACAAAGACATTGATTCAAAACCATAATCATAATGATAAAGCCTCTCTAAAGTTCAACCCCAACATCACCATCATCTTCATGTTGGTTACATCTCATTAAGTTCATTCAACCTTCTATCATACATCATGATTCATACTAGGGCTTCCACATCCCTATGAAATCATACCATCTTCCCTGGAAGCTAACCACTCTTAATCCCCACACTATCGTTAACCATCCAACCACGAGTTTCCCTATTATTGTGGGCCTCTATCCATGTGTAAGCCCTAACATGTCTTCAGGTTTTTTTTCATCGTCTACACCCTAATCCCATGATTTACCCTCTTGATCTATGTGAGTTTAGATCTATTTCTTCTATACAGGGTAAGTAGAAGTCCACTACCAGGATCAATCCTAGCCAATGGTAATCCTTGTTTCCCCACATTTCAAGATATATTCTTCCTCGGATCCATCCTAATTGTTCGTTTTGATCCTCCCCTTTAATAATATACTTAGGTTCTCCCTCTTAGGGATGTACCCTTCTGATCCACTTTCATAGGTGTTCTGATCAGTCTGATCTGTCTCTGCTAGACGTTAATCTTATGGAATACCCAATGTTAAACAAGGGAAGATGATGAAAACCCTGGAATCATGCCTATGTAATAAAATTACATGCACTCGATGTGGGATTCTTTGGGCTCTTGTGCCCTTAAGAAGCCCTATTATAAAGGAAATAAATGCAGATAAAATAGTGTTTCAGTGTTCAGGCACACCAGTAATGTACAACTTGACTAATCCCTTGACTAAAGGTTGTGTCACTGACCTAACACCTTGTAATGTCCTGAAATGAGAAGTGTAATCAACTGGGATCAATGAAGATGTGGCACCGAGAAGAGTTTAGAAAAAATCATCTTAAATACATATTGGAGAGCCGGACTAGATTAAAAATTTTGAGGAGGAATCCACAGGAGGAGAGTCCAGAATACCATCATCCCATTTTTATCAAGGAGAAAAAGTACCTAAATACACAACCAATTCCCCAAGAAATTGGAAAGAGGGAATATATTGAAACACCTGTGCATCACCGCAAGACGGAAAGACCCCCAAAAACAACGTTAGGAATAGAAATGGAGAACCCGATGTGAAACTTTTCTTCAATATAGAGATTATTAGTATTTGAGGTATTAGCAGATAAGTGGGTTACCAGATATAGCTATTCGGTGCCAGGTCCCACCACGAAAATAGTGGGACATTTGTGAAACTCACCAATGCATGGGCTAGTTAATTATTGGGAATTATGATCTGTGATGTTTTCATCATGGATCTTTCTATCCATTCATATAAGACTGAATGACACTGGGTAACTATGAAATTCATATCTATTGTATATACTGATGAGTGAATTTACCTACTTTGTAGGACCCAAGCTCAAGCTACAGAAAATCAATCATCTCTCTCCCACGTACATAGGGGTAGGTGCAGTATGAATGTTGAAATTCCACATGGCTTCATCTCCTCTGCGATGGCTCCCACACCTACAGCTACTAAGTGACCATGCCCCCTATCACCCACTGAATTTATTTAGATAAGGGTGATTGATACTCTTGTTCAATGATAAGAAGATGATGGGGTCATCTGGATGAGGGACATGGACCCCCAAGACATGAAGGCCTCGTTTCACCGTCAACGTCGCCGCCCCCAATTGCCGCATAGAGAGCTACTACTCCCCACTCCAAATTTCAACAGCTTTGGGAGACTATCCCTAGAACACTCTTACGATTATCTTCTTTATGATGAATAATTAAGGGATATAATAGTCCACCCGGACATGATTCCATCTAGGGAGACCCAAAGGATGGCTTTCACCCTTCTGCATTGGTGTCGCCTGCCAGTCCTATAGATCGAAGAGGAGCCAGTCCATCCCCATGTACAACTTGCTCTAGTTTGGATGACCTGACATCAATGCCAGGCGAAACCTCCATAGTATTCCTGGAAAGGGACATAATGGTCTGTGGATTCAATGTAATGATTCACCACCTACATGAGCTATCAACCCACTGTCATCATTGGGTAGGGGATCCTACCAGATATAGGGCATCGGAACTTCTAAGTCCAGCCAAAGTTGATGCACTAGTTAACCTATAATAATGTTGAAATCGATCTCCCAGTTACTGGGGAAAGTATTAGTTGTCATAGGCTAACCCACAATGATGAAATATTGTATATAGGTGCTCCCCATACTGGTATCAGATAGAGTGGAGGTCCACCCCACCCCTTCATTCAACATGGAGGTCCTCACCATGCCATCAATCACCAAAGCAGAGGTTATCCCCACTTTATCAAAAATGAACAATAAGGGCCTTATTGGGTCCAATATAATAAATACAAAGGCCCTCTTTATACCACTGATATGTGGGTTAGTTGATGTGGAGATCCTCCCCACACTACGTATGACCACCATGGGGGTCCTCCTGATGTGGTCACTGGCTCTAGGAGAGGCCCTCATCGCTCCAGAACTATCAATCATGGAAGTATTCCCCATGTTCTATTAGACTTTTTTCTGGGTTCCCCCACACCCCATCTCATCAGAGTTGAGGTCCCTCCTACTTCTTCAATAGAAGATATGAAGGTTTTCCTCATATCTCATCTAATTCAGGTGGAGGTCCTCTCCACTCTAGAACCAATCCTCTTAGAGGACCTCCTAGTGTCGAAAAGCTACTCTGTCTTGAAGAACCATCCCTAGGAAGAAGGGAGAGTCACTAACACCATATGGAGAATCATTATAAGCTTCAAACCACAGTCATACCTATCTTCTTTTTTATATTCTGAGGTGGAGTGTGATTCGGTGATGGAACCCTACCCCTGATATTCTATGTCGGGGTTGGGGCATGAACATGGTGTATATGCCTCATTCTTCCAGAAGGCGAGGTCAACTGAATCCTTGCATCCCTGTGAAGACACACATCGAAGAAGCAAGATGTGGCTCCTTTCTACAGTCAGGCCATGCAATTCTCCTGATCATCAACAAGATCGTTATCCACCTCAAAAAGCAATTAGATAGAGTTGTTTTGTGGACCAATAAAGGATGAGAAATTTTTTGACACACTGCCAATGACCACATCGCCTACATGGGAAGGAGTGGTCATTATTCTATCTTATAAGGATGTGGTGGCACAATCTGTGCATTATTTTGAAGTGAATACATGATGTGGTGGCTTGTTAGCTCATACAATGTACTCTATACTGGCCAATTAACCATCAAAATGTTCCGATTCGGCTCTATTACCATTCCCTAAATCTCTAATTGTTGATGAATGGGGTGACCAAGGGAAAAATCTTGAGTCTATTCCAAGAAGTTTGTGAAACCTTCCCCCAATGGATTATCTCCCTAAGATATTTTTTCCCATTGCAATAACATGTTTTAAAATTCCAAAATATCTCATCCAGGAGGGGGAAATGTGCTTCCACCAAACTCTATAGGAAACACACTTATATCACTGTCATCGAGGGGTATCTTATGCCAAGATTTGGGACCAGTTTGAAAGCATTTTCTATCAATGTTTCTTGGTCGACGTGGTTGCAATCCCCATGGATCAGCACCCTGAGTCATCCCGTTATCATCAGACACTCCAATAACATTTCATCCAAAGCTTAACAGTTCTTCAAAAAATTATTAAGAAGTCTTCCCCCATATTTAGACCTATGGTTGGGGCAGTATGCTTCCCTTAATATCAGTCCTATATGGTTCCAGCCCGACTTTCTAATTGATATTGAGGATATGCCTCCATGAATAGTCACAGTTAACATGGAAATCCTATCAGAAGATGAAACAAATCATGGACTCATTGAAGAGAACTTACCCCATGAGGCGGTTCCCCATCTGTGGGATCATTTGGGAAGGGTTACTCGCTATCAAATAAATTTAATGGGGCTTCATGCACCATTTGAGTCATTATCCTTCAGTCAAGACACCAATATGTTTAATGAACATGTTGTGACTATCAAACCCTCTATCTCGTCTGGCTCAGTGAAAAATATGGATGTTTACCCTGAAAAAAATTCATTGTGTAAATAGCTCATGGAAAACAAAAATAAGGTCAATGACCCTCTTATTGAATGTGTTGTGGAATGGAATCCCGATTACAATAATCCTTGACCAGGGCAGTAGGGGAAGGTACCCCCACTCCCACCCGCAGTGAGTTTCCTTTATGTGACCTTGGCCATCATTCCCATGTAGAGAGAGTACAAGATAGAGATTATAGAAAGTAGGAATGATATTTAACACCAAGTCAACTCGATTAGCATGATAATCCTCCTTTGGACCCAGCTCAAGTTCCCCCAGCCACTCCACATGTCGTTCCTCCAGTATTACCAGAAGTCATTCCACAAATACCTCCATGATCCACTCATCTTGCTTCTCTTATTGAAGATCCTTCCAATGTAGTAATGGTTAGAGATCCTCACTAAGATAGGAATCTCTTCCAAGATGATCTAGTGGATGCTCTCATATACCACCTCAGGGATTTGGAATCCCTACATGAGGAAATCATGCCTAAGGGGAAATTGTTTCTGACATGAGTGGATGATATTCCAGTGCCCCCAGTTTTTGAAAATCCTACTTTATCCCCTTTTAATGGGATATGAGATCCACTGCAACATTTGGCCTGATTTATTTCAAGATGTGGACCCATGTTGGGATCTCCAGTGTAGCAGGAGGCCGCCAAGATCGGCTGTTTCATACAGAAATTGGAATGGCCTACATTTTTTGGGTACATCCAATTATCCATTGGATTCACAATGAGTTGGGAAGATGTACACATAGAATTTCTTTACCAGATTAGTTACACCACTAGAAAGACAATAATTGATGACCTATTCAAATGAAATTAGGGGCATGATGAGAGGGTTATAGATTATGTTTCTCGGTTGAAGGGCATCACGTTTTCCCTTGATATGTCACTAAATCAAGAACAACTGCTAAAAATGTGTGTGGGGAATGCCAAGACTGAATTGGTCCCCTATCTCATTAATCAGAAGTTCCCAGAGGGATTTCGGAATTTCTCATACAATGTCCAGCATATAGAATCCTTTAATCAATCCAAACATGCACATTTGTTTCCCCCCATAGTTCTTGTATGAAGAGTCGTAAAGGAAGAACCCACCATAGTAGAACAAATAGAAGTTCCCATTTATCTAGAATTACTACCAATTAAGCCAGCTCCATAACTATGTCGAGGACCACCACCACAGGCAGAGCCTCTATCCCAACAGCTCCTTCCCTGGAATTGGAAGCGCCACGGTGTAATGCGCCACAACCCCCTAGGCTAGACAATTAGGTCCCTTTTCATCATTAGGCTCCTCCAGCCCCTTGTCAAGGACAGGCTCTCGGAGCCCTATCCTAGGATAGAAGGAATTGAACCTACTAATTTAATGAGGCTCAGGTCCCCGACTATTTCTGAAGTACCTCGGATCAAGGAATCCTATGGTTTCCAGATTAAAAGATTCCTGAAGAATTAGAACATAGGGATCATCCAAACTCTTTACCATGTCACTAATTTCATGTAAACACCCTCAATTGGTACAATTTTTTTAAAGATAGGCTCTAAGACCTGGTCTATAACAACATAGTTAGGTTGGGTTGGACCTTGGAACTGGTGGAATGTGTGTTAATAAATCCTAAAGTAGACGGTGAGGGTGAATGGAAGTATGTTTATAACTAAAACATTCAAAAATATGATGACAGGTTTTTTGAATGGTAGTAACCCATACCAATGGTATTATCCATGCACATGTGAATCAACACGAGCCTTCAAAATTCGCTGTGTTACCTGAAACCTCTACTATTGTGTCAACATATCATCCTTCGTCCTCCCAAAGGAGAAGGCACCAATGACGCAAAGTAAGACAAAGCCCTTTGAATGTGAAAAATATGTATAATACTTTTAGTGACTTCATGCCCCTAGATATGGGGATTTCTCCCAAGAATCTATCCAATAATGGATGATTTTTCATGTGATGACCAAAGGTGTACTCCAGTCAAAATTGTGGAGTTGTTAAACCGTTACATGGTTCCCGATGAGGAATACTATTAGACGGACCCACCTAAAGTCACCATTTTACACCATATTAAATGGATCCTTGCTTATGTGAATTTATAGAATGCATTGGTCAGTGATTATATCTAAGATGTGAATGACATCAGGACCAAACAGTGGTTCCAACACAATGCTCAGCATGGGCAGCCTTTTCATCTCAGTTCATTAGATCCTCTCCCACCATATTTTGTGATACTTGATTAGGTAGATCCACCACGACTGTGCTATGATCATCCACATTCCATTGCGGATAGACCTCAGTCACCTGGACATTGGTCAGTAGTCAGTCTATGCGGTTCAACTAGTGAGCAAGGAGACATTCCCAACACGAGCCAGAATCCACCGGTTCAACTAGCAGTGCCTGTCATACATACTATGACAAAGAGACTACATATCAGTAAAACTGTACTCCTAGAACAGAAGTATGATGTTCTAAATAATCATTCTACAATTTTTTTTAATATCTCTATCCTTTAGTCTATCCACCAGTCAATAGATATGAGAGAATCCCTTGTAATGGCTTTATGAAGCCCACTATAGTTTGAGATATATTTTGTAGCTGTAGAAGCCTACCATACTGAGGCACACGAGAATGAAGAATGTAAATCCATTATCTATTTATATAGAGTATATGATGGTTATAATATAAAAGGTCACTTCCTATCAATTTACATCATTGGACATTTCAACGGTGCAGAGGTTCACTGCTCTCTTGTCGTCATAAGCTCTTGGATCAACCTTATCCTGAACCAAAAAATCCCAAATATGGGACTATCCAAGGAAGATCTCAGTCCCTCTTCTAACACCAAAAGATTTCATAGTAAGTTATCTTTTTAAAAGTAATTTAATAGCTTGTGTTACACGCAACACCGAGTTTGAGCGCACCCCGACTTACCAAACTCACCGTTCAAAAAGTGGTTATGAATAGTATTAACTGAAATTTAAGTTTTATATACTACATATAATTTTAGAATCCATATTATTTCTTTAGACATAATATAAGAACAAATTTTAAATATCTTATAAAAGAAGCATTTTTCAAAAAATGCAATTTTACTGCCTTTTAATGGTGAACCCGTTTTAAATCCAATATTTGGTACTTTTATATATTTAATATTACAAAATAAAATTATTATATAGAATCTGGACATAAAAATTTAGTTTCACTATATTTTTGGTGTTTTCTGATAACTTTTATATTTTAGTGAATGGTAAAAAATAATAAATTTTAATTGAAAACAACTTTTTGAATAAAAATAATTTATAGTGTTCGATAATAAATTTAAACGGTTTAGAGGTATAATTATATTAAATTTTTACCATTTAATCTAATTTTGGTCATTTAAATTAATTTTACATTGAAATTATACCTAAACAAGTGTCAATCTTTTGATAGACATTGTTCCATAAAAACATGCTATTTGTTTTGACAGCGGGAATTAATTATAAATTAATTAATGAAACTTCTATGTTTTGAATTTGGTAAAATAGAAATTATTTTTGAATTATGAATATCAAATATAGCTTAGGCCTAATTTTTGGTATTTTTTTTGAAAAACTTCAATTTTTGATGAATAGTGAAACCACTTAGTAGTAGTTAACAAAATGACTTTTTCATTTACATGAAAATTACCACTTCAGAGAATTGAATTTTGAAAATCTGACAAACATGGTTGTAATTATTAAGTAAAATGTTGTTCAATAATATGAAAATAATTTTTGGTGAATATTAACTTTTGACTTTTATTTTCCCCTATTAAAGGTAAATAAGTTAATTCAAGGTAAAAAGAATATTATAAATATAAAACATTACATTAAAACTTGTCATAACCTTATTAGATGAGTCATTGGAGACCATTAACATCTTTGGGTCGATTTTGTGACCCCATTAAGCCACTTATGAATGATAATGACATTTTATTTTAATTTACTTAATGTAAAGACAAAAATGACATTAACAAATATCTTTTAGTATATCAATTTTTACCTGGGGATATATAAATAATCATATCAAAAATAAATTTTAATCGGAAAGATAAAAATATTTCCTACATTATTGTATTTTTTTATAATTTTTAGACATCAAATAATATAAATTATTTACGAGATAATAATGATGCCGTATTTACCTCATTAATAAATTATTTAAATAAATAAGATTATTAATATAAAAACAATATCCAAAACCTGTCCAATTATTATTTTATGATTTTATTTATAACATGAGTAATCTTATATTATAATTTAATGAGTTTTGGACCTTTTTATACCAAAGATATGTTTATAATAAAATAACATTTTGAAACATTCTTAAAAATCCCTTCCTCTCCCTTATAAAAGGACACCACTTATAACTCATTCATCACACCTCTCAAGCCCATTGGCTCGTTAAAAACCCACACAAAGAAGCTCTCATGTTAACTCTATTCCAACTAAAAGAGTTACCTTAGCTATAAGTCACTTTATGAAGTCTATTTGGTTCAAACCAAAGGGAGTTAACCAAATTAATGGTAATGGTTTCTCTTAACTTCTTTTCTTTTATTTTACTTCTCCAACCCCTAAACTCTTTTTATTCCATTATTTTATAATAACCCCTATATACCAAATATACTAGGATGTTTTTATGAGAATTATTTTAACTAAACTCACCCACACCTCCATCTAGTGGGTAAAGAACATATTGTTTCTGTGGATGGCGAACTAATGCCTCACAAAATGATGATTGTTCAATTATATCCTAACACCTCTCATGGTGGACATTAAGATGGAACTGTATTTATAAATGATATATATTATTCTCACATTTTCATTAGGATTATGTATTTTCCATTTATACCATTCCATTATGGTTTCCATTATGGTTAAAACGCGATAATTTCATTTGAGGAAGTGAGGACTACCACCCCCTCAAAGTGATATGACTCGTTAATGCCTTATGTGGGACATATAAAGGATGGAGTTAATGATATTATATATGATATTATACTGTAAATAAATATACCTTTTTATCATTATGTTTTAATTACATTAAAATACAAAATATAAATTACTGTAGCATTGATGCCTACGTACGACTTACCATCTCCATGAACAGTGCATTTCATTACTTATCTTAAAATGTTATTTAATGTCATAAATAAATATATATACTGGATATATAATATATATATGATATCTAAATCATGTATATCATTATTTAGATAATGTAATTTTGACAACATGGAATAATTTTAATTATAAAAAGTTCATTTTTTACTCAAGTTCTAAACATCGATAAAATATCTAATATGAACTCAAATAAATAACTAATTGTTATAGCAAGGTAATAAGTGATATAAAAGGAATAATAAAATTGAAAAATGTTTTTAATCACATATAAATTAACATAAGTGTATTATTTAGGAAGAAAAAGTAACATACAAGACAAGTCAGACTTGAGGTAAGGGGTTTCTTATCTAACATTTAATTCCGTGAGATTTCCATTATTCACCACTTATTTATTACATGTGGTGTATTGCGTACACCCATTTGATATATATTGTCATGATTATTTTTATATTCATGTTAATACATGAAAGAATTAGTGTTTTTAAAATTTTTCTCATATGAATCGATTGATTGCAACATGGTAAGGGGATTTCATCTCACTTGTTATTCCCGTGAGATTCATGCTATATTTCCACTATTTCTATTTGGGTGGTGTATATACTGGCCATGAATATATTATTTGGGTAATATAATTTAATATAGGGGTATTTATAACTTCATTTAATAATCTTTCTTTCATGGGGTGTATGTTTCATGAGTTACCAAATCGGTAAGGGTTAATTCTACAATATCTTCATTATCTGAGGTTGTTTATACTTAATTATCTAGTGGGATCTGTTTATCATCCACCTCCATGTTTTCTTAAAACATTATTTCAAATAATTTTTACTATTTAAAAGAAAATGTGTTAACATCATTTATACCTTTATTTTAACTTATATGTTTTTAAAGGAATCTTTATGTCATTTTCCAAATAATGTACTTTATTACTTTTTCGAAAAAATTAAGGTAATAATGTTTTTTAACTTATACAGTGGGCGTGACTATTTTCTATCATTATGAAATCGTCGAAGCTTCCCTTAAAAGCTTATAAGTATATTTTCAACATAAATATTCTCTTTATAATTATGTGAGTCTTAAATGATTTCAAAATAGAAAGAGGTATTTCTCTCAAATAGTTTTGATTTCTTTTACGTCAACATCCTTTGATAAATTTAACACTTGTATGAAGTTGATTTATTATGATACAATTTTTCCATAAAGTATTTAAGGTTTTTTATATGTTTGACTATATATAAGTTATTTTTATTCCATTCATGGTTTATGGTTTATTTATTTACATTTCGTATGCTATTTTTAATACGGATGTTTATGTTATATTTCAACCTCTTCTTAAGATGAATGTGTTGGACTAGTATGTTCCGGGTTGGGTACCATTAAAAGTAATCCCTCTAGGTTGGTGTTTGATTATAGTATACCCTCTAGGTTGGAGTTCGTTCATAGAGGCTCTCTAGGTTGGAGTTTGGTTATAGAGGCTCTCCGGGTTGGAGTCCCGTTACAGAGGCTCTCCAGGTTGGGGTCCAGAGACAGTTAACACCTAGGTCCTAGCACAAGGCCTTGAAACAGAAATTAAATTCCAACATTATTCATTACATCATTATGAGATTAGATATTGATATTCCATGTGATTATTCGACTAGTAGAATACACTTGAATATGTTTTATTAAGGAATTATTAACTCAGATCATATTCCTACCATAACCTGTTCATGTTTACTATTTTTAAAGGCATGTGTTTTGAGTTATTCACCATTCCTAATCTTTAAGTTAAATTCCATTGTATTTATTTCTCTTATTGAGAATTTGAGTTCACTCCTTTCTTATGTTTCATTTTCCAAGGATATGAAGAAGTTAGTTATGAGTGACTTGCATGGATAATCTTGGAATCTTGGATGTTTCTAATGTAATAAATTAATCTAGTTTTTATTTTCAAGTTGTAATGTTGATCTAATGTATTTATATTGTTTCCCCGACTACTAAACTAATCGGTCCATCAGGACTTGATTCCTTGTAATCATGCCCATGTATTAAAATAATGAACCAGCTCTTGGATTCTGGGGTCGGGGAGTTTTATTTGGTATTAGAGAATGTTCATTACAAACCATGAAAACTCGATTTAGATAAACTCTGACTAGAGATCATTTTCATAAGATATACTTTGAGGATTAGTATAGAAGAACTTCCTTGAAGTTTGGTAATGTAGCAATTTTCTGTATTTTCTAAGAAATAAATCTCTGTCTCGATACGAGCAGGTAGAGGAAGCTCTTGCACGGATGTACCTATATGTGAAAACTCTGACCAGGAGTTTCGGGCTTGACCTAAGGTACCCATGTACGCGACAAGAGGCCCTGCTGCACTTCTGGTTATAACACTCCTGGGGGATATTCACAGAATAATTTACAATTTCTTTACAAACAAATTTTAAGTATTTTAATATAAGATGTGAATAAATGACCTTGGTTAATCTTAAGGTGTTTTAGATTGAAAATAATGTGGATTGATATTTTCTAAATGAATTTATGAATATTATTACTCAAATAATGCTTTATGGTTTTAGTCACTAGCTAGATTCCAAGGAAGTCAAAGAAACATTGAGCATGATGTACAAGGTGGGAACAATGGTGGAAATGATCAAAAAAATGGAATGTTAATAGGCGTAAAAGATATCATGTTCATTCCAAATTTGTTTTCCAAAAATATGATCAACAATATATATATTAACCAACTCTCGGACTCAACAAAGAAGAGAATGTCGATGAATGATAAGAACACCAGAAGTGGAGACCATAGAAAAATGAAACCTGAATTTCCATCATGTGGGAAATGTTGATGGATACACCTAATAAAGTGTCTCAATGGAAAAACGAAATTCTATATGTGTGGGAAAGAAGGACATAAAGTATAGAATTGTTGAGAAAAAATGAATAGTACTATGGAATAAAATTAAACTGATCCCAAGAACCCATTTACAGTCATTTTCCATAAATTTATGGGACTTTGGAATTACCAGAGTCAATTCCATATATTATAGGATTACATCTTGGCCATGTAATAACCTATTTATAAATAAATGGATGGTGAATGTTTTAAAATTATTAGTGCTCTTTATTGATGTGATTAATTTGGGAGGGGTTTCTCTTGTACGTGTAACCCTACAGTTTGTTATGTGAAAATACTATTCATGGAAGAAATAATTTTTATTTTGTGGATATAGTTGTAAATAGACATTTGTGTTGATATGATCCTCGAATTTGAGGTAATTACAGGTTATTAATTTTTATGATGAAAATGTGAGGTATGAAATAACATTTGTGGTTAAATTATGTTATGGTTATTTTGAGGAATTTATCTCATATTGGGAATTTTATATAATATAGTTTTTGAAAAGGGACAACATGTAGACCATGTGACAACTCCTCATGTCGAACAAAGATATAGTAATCGAACCCACAATGAGAGTACGATTGTGATTTATCACATACCACTGGAATTCATAAAGTCCATAGTTAGTGAGACTAATTATTTTAGTTAAATGAATTAATTTTTCAATAATAAAATTATTTTGGATAATTTTTATTATCAAATGGATACCATTATTATTAGAAATTGATTTAGATATTAAGTGAAAAATGTTATTTGGAATATGTTTTCTCTGATGGGAACACTATATGCCTAAGGAAAATATAATACTATGGGATTTCAGTTGAGGGGTAATGTTGGATTTTTATCAATGTTTTTATTGTGTATTTATAGTTATTTGGGTCATTTATTGAAATGACTAACCTATTATAGGGAATATGTGATAAGGTTAATTACTTTTAAGTATGGGACTTTAAGAATAGTTGATGTCATTTAGAGATACAATTTAACCTCGATGACTACATTACCAATTTCTTCTAAGTTTTGGTTTTCAATATTAGTCTGAATTATACTAAAGTATTTCAATAACAATTGTTTATTGAATGGTATTTATTTAACTTTTGTGTATTATTGGTTTTATTTTAGAAATTTGAATTATTATTTCTTTCTCTAAAGGATTATCCTTTTGGGGATCATCTGATCTTGTACTATCCATTTTGGTTTCTCTAAAGACAAGGTAAATATATAATATATTCTTTGTGGATCATGTGATTTTATAGAAGTTGATTCTACCTCTTCCGATGTGACCAAGTCATCTTTAATACACATCATTTTAAAAAAAATTATGATTTAGTGGTAGAAATTTATTAATGAATGAATCTTTACTTAGAAAGTAAGTATATATCTTTATGTGCTTAGTCAATCTCATAAATAAATTCCCCAACTTTATGAAATAGAACTTTAAAAAAATTGTTCATTTACTTTTCCAAATGAGAAAATAATGATCGTTTATCCCATCACATGTTTTTGGTTTTCATATTGTTAACATTCTCTCGATATTGTTTTCTATCCCTCTCCATCAGAACATGACACTTAGTTTATCTTCCATATCCATGTTTTCCTAAATGGAATCCTAGTATGGGTTATCTTGGGTGGCCTTTGTAATAATCTTTCATTCTTTTATAGTGGTAGTTTTATTGACTCTTTTTCCAATGTGGGACTTTCGATGATGTTCCCAAGCCCAATTTTAAAAATTGCAAGGATGAAATTTCAAAAATGGAGGGAGAATAAAACACCCCAAGATTTTATAGTATGTTATCATTTCTAATGCAATTAAATAGCGTACTTTACATGAAACACCAAGTTTGAGCGCACCCCGACTTACCAAACTAGCCTTTCAAAAAGAGTTTATGAATAATATTGAATTAATTTTAAATTTTATATACTACATATAATTTTAGAATCCATATTATTTATTTTTTAGACAAAATATAATAAAAAAAGTTAATTTTTCAAATAATTTTTTTTTTCAAAAAATGCAATTTTTCCGACAAACATGGCTATTATTAGTAAGTAAAATGTGGTTTAATAAGGTGAAAATAATTTTTGGTGAATAGTATCATTTTACTTTTATTTACCGTAGTTAAAGTTAAATAATAATATTCAAGGTAAAAAGAATATTATAATAATACAAAACTACCTTAACAGTTGTTCTAACCATATTGGATGAGTCATGGCTGACCATGGGCATCTTTGGGTCGATTTTGGGTCTCCATGGAGACACTTAAGAATGATAATGACACTTAAAATTAATTTATTTAATGTAAAGACAAAAATGAAATTAAAAAATATATTTTAGTATATTAATTTTTACATGGGGTTATATAAGTCATATTTTTTACTATAAATATTAATTGGAAATCTAAAAATACTTCCTACATTATGGTATTTGTTTTATAATTTATGGACATCAAATAAATTAAATTATTTATGACACAATAAAAAAGCAATAATTACCTCATTATTAAATGATTTTAAAAAATAAGATTGTTAATATTAAAACAATATCCAAAACATGTCCGATTCTTATTGGATGATTTTATTTAGAAAATGAGTCATCTTATATTTGACTTTAATAAGTGTTGGACCTTTTGAAATAGAAGATATGTTTATAATAAAATAACATTTTCAAACTTTTATAAAGATCCGTTCCTCTCCCTTATAAAAGTACAAAACATCTAATGCATTCCTCACACCTCCCAAGCCCTTTGGATCCTCCAACCACTAAAAAAATAAGCTCTCATGATCCCTATATTCCACCTATAATCCTTAACTTAGGCAGAAGTCACTTCAAGAATTCTATTTGGTTCAAACTGAAGGGAGTTACCAAAATTAAAGGTAATGGTTTCTCTTAACTTATTTTCCATTATTTTACATCTCCAAACCCTAAATTTTTTTTATTTTTTTATTCTATAACAACCCCAGTATCCCAAAAATACTAGTATGTTGTTATGAGAAGGATTTTAACTACACTTACACACACCTCCATCTAATGGGTAAAGAACATATTGTTTATGTGGATGACAAACTAATGCCTCACGAAATGATGAATGTTTAATTATATCCTACCACCTCTCATGGTAGACATTAAGATGGAACATTATTTATATATGATATATATTATGTTTATGTTTTCTTTATGCTTCTGTATTTTCCATTTATATCATTCCTTTATGGTTTCCATTATGGGTAAAACACGATGATTTCATTTGAGGAAGTGCAGACTACTGCCCCCTCAAAGTGATATGACTCGTTAATGCCTTATGATGGAAGTATAAAATACATAGTTAATGATTTTATATATGATATTATACTTGAATTATAATATACTTATTTATCATTATGTTTTATTTTCATTAAAATAAAAAATAGAAATGAAAGTATCATTAATGTGTATGTACGTCTTACCGTCTCCATGAACGGTGCATTTAATTTCTTATCACAAAATGTTATGTACTGCCTTAAATACATATATATACATGATATAGAATATATATATGATATCTAAATTAGTTATATAATTTTGGAGATAATAGAATATTTACCACAAGGAAAAATTGTGATCATAACAAGTTCATTTTTTACTCAAGTTCCGAACATCGATAAAATATCCAATATGAAATCAAATAATTAACTAATTTTTATAGAAAGGTAATAAGTTATATAAAAGGATGATAAATTTGAAAAATGTTCATAATTATGTAGAAATTCACTTAAGTTTATTATTCTGGAAGAACAAGGAACATACAAGACAAGTCGGACTTGAGGTTAGGGGGTTCTTGTCTGATAATTAATTCCGTGAGAATTCCATTGTTCGCCACTTATTTATTATATGTGGTGTATTGTGTACTGAAATTTGATATATATTTTCATGATTCTTTTTATATTCATTGTAATATATGAATTATTTGGTTGTTATTAACATTTTTTATATGACTCGATCGATTACAATGTGGTAAGTGGATTCCATATCACTTCTTATTCCAGTGAGATTCACGTTGTATTGACACTATTTCCTTTTTTGTGGTGTATTTACTAGACATGATTTTATTCCTTTTTTAATATAATTTAATCTATGGGTATTTAAAACATCATTTAATAATCCTTCTTTCATGGGGTGTATGTTTCGTGTGTTACCAAATCGGTAAGGGTTAATTCAATAATCTCTCCATTTTCCGAGGTTTTTTATACGTGATTATCTACTGGGACCACTCTATAATCCACATCCGTATTTTCTTAAAAATGTATTTCAAAATATTTTTACTATTTAATATAAAATGGGTTAAAATCATTTATACCATTATTTGACCTTATTTTTTGAAAGGAATCTTTCTATCGTTTTCCAAATAAGGTATTTTATGACTTTTTGGACAAAATTAAGGTAAGAATGTTTTTTTAACTTATACAGAGGGTGTGACTATATTCGTCCATTACAACATCAGCGAAGCTTCTCTTACAATCTTATATTAATATTTTTAAAATAAATATTTTCTTTATATTTATGTGACTCCTAAATGATTTTAAAATAGAAAGAGATATTTCTCTCAAATAGTTTTGATTTCATCTATGTAATCATCCTTTGATAAATATTACACTTGTTTGAAGTTTATTTATAATGTTACAAATATTCTAAATTGTATTTATGGTTTTATGATATGTTTGAATGTGGATGAGTTACTTATATTCCATTCATGGTTTATGGTTAAAGTATTGACATTTTGTATGTTATTTTTAATATGAATTTTTGTGTTATATTTCAACATCTTCTTAAGATAAATGTGTTCGACTAGTATGTTACAAGTTGGGGACCGGTAAAATTAAGCCCGTCGGGTTGGGGTCTGGTTGCAACAGACCATCTGGGATGGAGTCAGGTTAAGAAGGCTCTCTAGGTAGGAGTCTAGTTACAGAGGCTCTCCGGGTTGGAGTCTGTTTATAGAGGCTCTCCAGGTTGAGGTATGGTTACAGTTTGCCCATAGGTCCTGGCACAAGGCCTTGACACAGAGATTAAAGTCCAGAATTATTCATTCCATCATTATGAGATTATCTATTGATATTTCATGTTGTTATTTTACTATTAGAATACCCATGACAATGTTTTATTGTTGAATTATTTACTCAACTCATATTCCTACCATAAAGTGTACATGTTTACTATTTTTAAAGACATGTGGTTTCAATTATTCCCCATGCCTAATGTTTATGTTATATTCTGCAGTATTTCTTACTCTTACTGAGCATTTGAGATCACTTTTTTATTATGTTTCATTTTACCAGTATATGAAGAAGTTAGTTATGAGTAACTTTCAGGAATAATCTTGGATGCTTGGATGTTTCTAATGGAATAAATTAGTGTTGTTTTTATTTTCATGTTATAATGTTGAACTTATATATGTATCTTATTTCCATGACTACTAAACTGATCGGTCCTTCGGGACTTGATTATTTATAATCATGCCAATGTATTAAAATAATGCACTGGCTCCTGGATTCTGTGGTCAGGGCATTATAGTTGGTATTAGAGGAAGTTTAGTACAAACCATAGAAACTAGATTTAGATAAACTATGATTAGAGCACATTACAGTAAGAGATAATTTGAGGATTAGTATAGAAGAAATTCCTTGAATTTTGGTAATTTAGAGAGTTTATGTATTTTCCAAGCAATACATCCCTGTATGGATATGAGCAGGTATAGGTGGCTCTGGCACATATGTGCCTTGGAGTAAAAACTGTGACAAGGAGTTTCAGGCTTGACCTTGGGTATCATGGAACACGACAACATGACTTGTTGCACTCTTGGTTACAACTCTCCTGGGGGATATGCTTAGGCTAATTTACACTTTCTTTACAAACATATTTGAATGATTTTAATATAAGATGAGAATAAATGACCTTGGTTAATCCTAAGGCGTTTCAAATTGAAAATAATGTGTCTTGATATTTTCTAAATGATTTTGTGACTATTTTTACTCACACAATTCTTTCTGGATTTAGTCAATGGCTGGATTCCAAGGAATTCATAGTAACTTTGAGCATCATGTACATGGTGGAAAAAAATGGTGGAAATGAGCAACAAAATGGAATATTGATAGGAGTAAAAGATATCGTGTTCACACAAAATCAGTTTTCCAAAAAATTGATCAAAAAAATATATATTTACCAGCTACTAGACACAACAAATAAGAGAAAGTAGAGGAATGATAAGATCTCTGGTAGTGGAGACCATGGATAAAATAAACCTCAATTTCCATCATGTAGTAAATGTAGAAGGAGACACCCAAGAAAGTGTCTCAATGGAACAAAGAAATAATTTTTGTGTGGGAAAGAAAGACATAAAATAATGAATTGTAGAGAAAAAAATGAAGAGTTTTATGGAAGAAAATAAAACTGATCCCAAGAACACATTTACAGTCATTGGACGTAAATGTAGGGGACCTTGGCATTACCCGAGTCAATGCCCTATTCTATATGATACATCTTGGTCAAGGAAGAACCTATGTAGAGATAAATTGATGGTGAAATGTTTAAAAGTATTACTGCTCTTTGTTGATGTGATTATATTGGAAGACTTTTCTCTTGTATGTGTGACCCTACAATTTGTTATGTGAAAATACTATTTGAGGAAGAATTACCTTTTTTTTGGATATAGTTATAAATAACCATTTGGGTTTATTTGATCCATGAATTTGAGGCTATTACTGGTTATTAATTTTTAGGATGAAAATAAGAGGTATGGGATAACATTTGGGGTTATATTATGTTATAGTTATTTTCTGGAATTTATCTCATTTTGGGAATGTTATAAAATATAGTTTTTGAAAAAGTACAACACGCAGACCATGTGACAACCTGTCGCATCGCACAAAGCTGCGGGAGTCGAACCGAAAACCAGACTGTGATTGGGATTTATCACCTACCATTGGACTACGTGAAGTCCCTTCTTAGTGTGACTATTTCTTTTTAGGTAAATGATTTTATTTATCAATAATAAGTTTATTTGGGATCTTATGTCTTATCAAATGGATACCCTTAGTATTGGAAAATTATTTTGTGATTAATTGATAAATGTTATTTTGGAAGATGTTCACTCTGTTGGGAACACTATATGCCTATGGATAATAGAATACTATGGGATTTGATTTGATGAGTAATGGTGGATTTTTATCAATGATTTAATTTTGGATTTATAGTGATTTGGGTTATTTAATGAAATGATTAACCTATCATAGAGAACATGTGATTAGGTTAATTTATTTTAAGTATGTAACTTTAAGAGTAGTCGATGTCATTTAGAGATACAATTTAACATAGAATACTACATAACCAAATTAATCTATGTTCTGTGTTTCAATATTATTTTGAATTATATTTAAATATTTTAAGGGCAGTGGTTTATTGAATAGGATTTTATTTAACTTTGGGGTATTTTTGGTTTACTTTTAGAAATTAAGATTAGTATTTATTTCTCTAAAGGATTATCTTTTTGGGGATTATCTGGTATTGTACTACCATTTTGTTTTTGGTTGATCTCTAAAGACAAGGTAAATATATAGTTTATCATTTGTGGATCATGTGATTCTTAAGAAGTTAATTCTACCTCTTCTGGTGTGAAAAAGTCATCTTGAATACTCATCGTTTAAAAAAAGATGATGTAGTGGTAGATACTTATTAAATAATGAAACTATACTTAAAAAGTAAGTATATATCTTTATGTTCTTATCCAATTTCATAAATAAATTCATCAGCTTAATGAAATGGAACTTAAAACAAAAAAATGTTGTTCGTTTACTTTTTCTACTGCGAAACTAATGACTGTTTATCCCATCACAAGTGTGTTGTTTTTGTGTTGTTGACTTTCTTCTGATCATGTTTTCTATCCCTCTCCATCAGAACATGACACTTATTTTATCTTCCATATCCTTGTTTTCCTACATGGAATCCTAGTATGGGTTATCTCAGGTGACCTCTGTACTTATCTTTCTTTCTTTTAAAGTGATAGTTTTATTTACTCTTTTTCTGATGCAAGACATTCAATGATGTTCCCAAGCCCAATTTTAAAAATTGTGAGGAAGAAATTTCCTAAAGGGGGGAAGAATGTAACAGTCCAAGATTTCATATCAAGTTTTCCTTTTTAAAGTAATTCAATATCTTGCGCTAAATGCAACATCGAGTTTGAGTGCACCCCAACTTACCAAACTAGCCTTTCAAAAAGTCTTTATGAATAGTTTTAATTGAATTTTAAATTTTATATACTACATATAATTTTATAATCCATATTATGTGTTTTTTAGATATAATACAGAAACAAATTCAATTTTTTAGATAAAAGAAGTATTTTAAAAAAATGCAATTTTACTCCCTTTTAATGGTGAACCCCTTTTAAATCCAATATTTGATATATTTACATATTAAATTTGACAAAATAGACTGATTATTTAAAATGAGGAAATAATAATATAGTTTCGGTAAATTTTTCATGTTTTTATGATAACATTCATATTTTGGTGAATAGTGAAAAATACTAAATTTTAATTGAAAACAAATTTTTTAGACAAAATAATTTATATTGTTAAATTATACATTTAAATGGTTTAGAAGTATAATTAAATTATATTTTTACAATTTAATCCAATTATGGTCATTAGAATTAATTTGACATTGAAATTATACATAAACAACTATCAATATTTTGATAGTTATTGTTTCTTAAAAACACTCCATTTGTTTTGACAACGAGAATGAATTTTAAATTAATCAATGCAACTTCTATGTTTTGAATATGGTAAAATATACATCATTTTTGAATTTGGAATTTAAAATATAGCTTAGGATTAATTTTTACTATTTTTCACAAAAATGTCGATTTTTTATGAATAGTAAAACCACTCAGTAGTAGTTAAAAAGCAGACATTTCATTTAAATGAAAATTTACTACTTCTGTGAATTGAATTTCAAAATTCTGGCATACATGGTTGTTATTAGTTTGTAAAACGTGGTTCAATAAGTTGTGAATAATTTTTGTTGAATAGTATCTTTTGAATTTTATTTACCATTATTAAAGGTAAATTGGGTAATTCAAGGTAAAACGAATATTATAATAATACATAATTACCTTAACACTTGTCCAAATCTTATTATATGCGTCATGGCCGAAAATGGGAATCCATGGGTTGATTTTCGGACCCTATGGAGCCACGTAAGAATGATAATTGCAATTTATTTTAATATACTCAATTATAGACACAAATTACATTTCAAATTTATTTTAGTATTTCATTTTTTACATGGGGTTATATAAGTAACCATTTTTACTATAAATATTCATTGGAAATCTAAAAATAATTCCTACATTATGGTATTTTTTTAATTTTTAAACATCAAATAAATTAAATTATTTATGACACAATAATGATGCAGTATTTACCTCATTAATAAATGAGTTGATTAAATAGAATTATTAATATTAAAAAAAATAAGCAAAACCTGTCCAAATAAGCTATCAATATCCCTCTCTTTCACCGAGAAGCCTTACCTTAGGAAGAAGTCACTTCAAGAAGTTTATTTGGTTCAAACCAAAGAGAGTTACCCAGATTAAAGGTAATGGTTTCTCTTAACTTTTTTTTCTTTTATGTTACTTCTCCAACCCCTAAAATCTTATTATTCCTTTATTTTATAATAACACCAGTATCCCAAATATACTAGGCTATTGTTATGGGACTTATTTTAACAAAACAGACACACACCTCCATCTAATGGTTAAAGAACATATTTTTTCTGTGGATGGAAAACTAACGTCTCACGAAACAATGGTTGTTCAATTATATCCTACCACCTATCATGGTGGCCATTTAGATAGCATTGTATTTATATATGATATATATTATGTTTATGTTTTTTTATGATTCTATATTTTCCAATTATATCATTCCTTTATGGTTTCCATTATGGGTAAAATGTGACAATTTCATTTAAGGAAGTGCGGCCTACTGCCCCCTCAAAGTGATATGAGTCGTTAATGCATATGTTGGATGTATAAATGATTGAGTTCATCATATTATATATGATATTATATAGTAATTATAATATAACTACTTATCATCATGTTTTAATTCCATTAAAAAACAAAATATTAATGAAATTACTGTTCAAGCGTACATACGACTTACTGTCTCCATGAATAGTGCATTTCTTTTCTTATCTCTAAATGTTATGTACCATCATAAATAAATATATATATATATATATAGGATATATAATATATATATGATACCTAAATAAGTTATATCATCCTGGAGATAATGGACTTTTTACCACATGGAAAAAATGTAATTATAACAAGTTCATTTTTGACTCATGTTCCGAACATTGATAAAATATCCAATATGAACTCAAATAATTTACTAATTTTTATAGCAAGGTAATAACTGATATAAAAGGAATAATAAAATTCAAAAATTTTCTTCATCATGTAGAAATTCACATATGTTTATTATTCAGGAAGAATATGGAACATATAATTCAAGGTGGACTTGAGGTAAGGGGTTTCTCATCCCACATTTAATTTCATGATATTTCCATTGTTTGCCACTTATTTATTACATGTTGTGTATTTTGTAATTCCATTTGATATATATTAGAATGATTTTGTTTATATTCATAGTAATCTATGAATTATTTGGTGGTTATTATATTTTTGTTATACACCTCGGTTGATTACAATGTTGTAAGGGGATTCCATCTCACTTTTTATTCCCGTGAGATTCACATTGTATTTCAACTACTTACTTTTGTGTGGTGCATGTATTGGAAATGATTGTATTCATTGTGTAAAATAATTTAATCTATGGGTATTTATAACTTCATTGAAGAGTCCTTCTTTCCATTAGTGTCTGTTTTATGTGTAACCAAATCAGTAATGGTTAATTCTACAATCACTTCATTATCCTAGGTTGTTTATACGTAATTATCTACTAAGACATCTTTATCATCCACATATGTTTTTTTCCTAAAAATGTATTTCAAACAATTTTTACTATTTAATATATAATGGTTTAAAGTCATTTATAACCTTATTTGAAATTATATGTTTTTGAACTGAATATTTTTGTCGTTTCCCAAAAAAGGTAACATATGGATTTTCCAACAAAATTATGGTAAGAATGTTTATTTAACTTATATAGAGGGTGCAGTATTTTCTGCTGTTATAACATTGTCAAATATACCCATACAAACTTATAAGAATTTTTTTAAAATAATTTTTTTCTTTATAATTATGTGACTCATTAATGTTTTCAAAATATAAAGTGATATTTCTCTCAAATAGTTTTGATTTCATCCATGTAAACATCCTTTGATAAATTTTAGATATGTTTGAAGTTGATTTATTATTATACAAATCTTCCATTTTGTATTTTTTTAATGTTTGACTATAGATGATTTATTTTTATGCCATTCATAGTTTATGGTTAAATTATTGACATTTCGTATGCTCGTTTTAATATGAATGTTTATGTTATATTTCAACCTCTTATTAAGATGAATGTGTTAGACTACTATGTTCCGGGTTGGGGACCGGTAAATGTTAGCCCTCCAGGTTGGGGTCCGGTTACAGTAGACCATCTGGGTTGGTGTCCAATTATAGAGGCTCTCTGGGATGGAGTTCAGTTATAGAGGCTCTCCAGGTTGGAGTCCGGTTACAGAGGCTCTCCGGGTTGGTGTCCGGTTACAGATTTCCCCTAGGTCATGGAACGAGTCCTTGACTTAGAAATTAAAGTCATAAATTATGAATTCCATCATTATGAGATTATCTATTGATATTTCAGGTGGTTATTCTACTATTATAATACCCATGACTATGTTTTATTATGGCATTATGTACTCATATCATATTCCTCCCATAAAGTGTTCATGTTACAATTTTTAAAGTCGCGTGTTTTTAATTATTCACCATGACTGATTTTTATGTTATATTATGTTGTATTGCTTACTCTTACTGAGCGTTTGAGATCACTTATTTCTTATGATTCATTTTCCAAGGATATGAAGAAGTTAGTTATGAGTGACTTGCAAGAATAATCTTGGATGATTGGATATTTCTAATAGAATAAATTTGTGTTGTTTTTATTTTCAAGTTTTAATGTTGAACTTATGTATGTATCTTGTTTCCAAGACTACTAAACCTATCGGTCATTCGAGAATTTGTTCCTTGTAATCAAGACGATGTTTGAAAAAAATTCACTGAATCATGGATTCTGGGGTTGGGGTGTTACACCTCTAACATGAAAAATCAAGGCTATAATAGGGAAAAGTAGACAAATGTTGGAATTATTCACCTGAAGACCTAGTTTGGTGGAATGGGATTCATCACCGAGTTCATGGTTTTCTCACAAGACACCGGGTACAATGAGTTGATGGGTAGATCATGTCTCCACCTACATGTGGAAGTCCCTTCCTCATATCACAAAGACCGTAAGTACTCCTTTAATGATTGAGTATGAATACTCTAAGGTGATTTATCTCCCTTTTCCTCTTTTGATTCCAACTACTTGGATGTCGTCTATTATAAAAGAAAGACCAAGAAGATTTACTCTAATGAGGTTGAACACAATATGGTTTTGAACGACCAGTGGACAAACCTGAATGATGCATACATTTTCCCGATCATTGATTGGAGGCCACAACCTCAGACAAGAGAAAATGTGTTTTTGTAACTAGAATGAGGGGTAATCACATTAAAACTTTTAATGAACATTGTAAAATTACCTCGTATTCCTTCGAAAATCTGGAACGGGTGATCCCAGAGCCCCTACACTAGTAAGGTATCGATATATCCACTACATGGTAGTGGAAATTCTTTATACATGCTTGTTTCATAGGGCAGGGATAAACCAGATCAAGTATACAAGACACTATTTCTTTTTATAAAATCAAATGTGGCCACTTGGGATGTGGGCCAGTTGGGATCGGGTCAATATCATTCATTGTTATGGTTTCAGTAGTGTAGTATTCCCCCGATGTGGTGTCCACCACTACTTGGCCTGGCACCATAATCCCATCCGGAGTTGTCAACTTGGAAGATTTTCCCCTGTCGATGATCCTCTCACTGTGGATGAAGAAGAGGATTTGGATGATGCCCATATTTCATATAAGGAGGGTGTCTCCACTACAGTCTCTTACTTGGTAATATTGAACCTCAGTATTGGAATAGATAGGAAATCAACACTTATAAATGCCGTTATGCCGACAAAAGAGAAACAACGACACTTTTATTTACTAATACAACATCATGATGTATTTTCCTATAGTTATGAAGAGATGCCAAGGCTATATCATCATGTCATCTTCCACCATCTCAGTCTCCCAGCAAATCACTGTAGGTTCAAACAACCTCCCATAAGGATGCTCTCTTATAATGGTGCAATGGTCAAGGGTGAGGTTGATACGATTATCAAATCTATCTTCATAAAGGAAGTCCAGTACCCAAAATGGTTAGAAAACATTCTGCCTATTAGGAACAATAATGGGGAGATCAGAGTCTGTATCATCTTCCGAAATCTCAATAGCCTTTATCAACAGGATGATTTTCCCCTACCAATGATAGAACTTTTGACTGAGGACACCGATGGGTTCTATAATATATCCTTCAAAGATGCATATTCGGTATATAATAAAATTCAAATATCCCATGAGGATGAAGATTCTACTGCCTTCAAGGAACCACCAGGTAATTTTTTTTCTACCACATAATTCATTTCCATCTAATTAATGAAATTTCCACTAATCAGTGTGCCATGCACCGCTTATTCAAGCCAATACTTTGGTAATTGGTGGAATTCTAAGTGGATGACTTTGTGTGTAAATCCATCCAGTGTCAGAACCATCTCAAAGACCATGAGAAAGTGTTTGGCATCCTCTTTTCCTGCAATATGAAGACGATCCCCTTAAAGTTTGGATTGGGGGTCACCTCCGAAAAGTTTCACTGTATCATTGTTAGATACAGGGGGATTAATATCATTCTAGAGAACATTAGGGCCATTAGTCAGATTTCCCCTCAGAGAAAAATTCGGGAGCTTTGAGGCTTTCAATGGTAAATAACCTACATATACTGATTCATTTCAATCTAGCTGGAAAGTGAAATACATTTTATTGCCTGATGAAGAAAGGTTCCAATTATTAGGGTGATGTGGAATGTCAAACTTCTATTGAGGGAATCTAGATGCACATGCTACAGCCTCTGATTATAATGCCGCCCAATTCCATAAAGCCACTGGTCCTCTATGTGATCGTTCTGGAATGGTTCCCCAGTACCCTTCTCATCGAAAAGAAACATTTATGAATAGGGAATAGTTTCTACTATCTCAGACAGATACTCCACTATATGGAGACTAGATATTATGCTATTGAGAAGTGCTACCATGAGATGGTATTCGCAGTATAGAATTTATTCCATTATATAAAGAGGAATTAGGACACGATATCTAGGGATTTCAATAAGAGTGTTATCCTCTAATCCTTTGTACAAGGTGAAATGGTATTGGGATAGAGAACACCAATGATACCCGGTAGGAATCCACCGATGATGGTCCCCAAATGAGAGGTCCTTATATTATCCACAATGTTTTCCCAAATTTCGTGTACTATATAGTCAGCATTGGTCGTGAGCATATTTACCCTCCCCCCAATTCTAAACTCATAATGAAATATTTATCTTAATAGTACATGGTCCCATATTCACTTCTTGATGTTAAAATGCATGCTCCATCCATGTTGATTGATGGAAAACTACCCAGCAGTCATGCCATGTTACATTAAACTGCAAAATGGTCTGAGTTATATGACCGTAAACTATGTCCTCGTACATCCCACACAGCGTTAAACTGTATTATCACTCAAGAAAAAATTAATCAATATTACGGTATGGGATGATGTTACACTATGCATCACCATCATATAATATATTAAACTACCTATCCTCATCCTAGAGTATGTTAAACCACGCATCCTCATCCTGTAAGATGTTAAACTGAAAATGGTATGAGCTCTATGGCCTCAAAATAATAGCTCTTACATCATTCTCGCATGAAATTAAACATAACGGCATTTTCAGAACTATGTATGGCTTGATTTCCATCTTTATGGGATATGTAGGGATGACCATACCTTTCATCCATGGACCAACCTTAGGTCCCTATACTTTTATGGCCTTTTGGTTCCATGTTCTCCCATAGTACTGAGTTTTGTGTTCTAGATTCTATTTCCTCATTCATGTCAGGCTATTTCATTCATGCCACACACATCCCCTTGAGACACACTTCCTTTCTACGTCCTTATTTCACAATGTTAAATAGCACAGTAGTTTCAGAACTAAATTTGGATTGATTCCCATCCCTATGGGATATATAGGAATGCCCATACATTTATTCTTCTAGGTCTGCACAACAAACCTCTTTACCCCTTATATTGAGTTCTCTTCAAGGGATTTCATATGGTGTGGTATGTAAGCTTCTTTGGACCTTGTTCACATCATGTTTATAATAGTTGTATCTTGTTCCCCTTCTTCTAGATCATCCTTCATCCATTATCCTTACTGCATGACATTAAACTACATGGAACTTCCAGAACTATGTGTTTCTGGATTCCCAACCTCATATGATACATAAGAACACTCAAAAATTTCATCTTTGGTTCTATCCCTGGTTTATCTATTCATTCTATCATCTATATGGACCGAGTTCTCACTGGAATTATGAATGGTGTGGTGTATGTGTAAATATGTCATCATATACCTCAAGGTTTCAATAACCACACCACACACCTTTCTTGAGATCTCTCCATTCAACTTTCATCCACTCATACCCTCGAGTCATTTTCTCTGAATAGATCCCCTCAACCCTTTTTGTAAATTCACCAAAAATGATCAGATGCACTATAGTTTACGACCTAGAGTGTTGGGTCTCGCAAGGAAATTCTTTTGTTCCATTATATGCTTCACGAAACCCTTTATATGTGATTCTATCATCTTTAATATCCAATAGGACCCCCCAGAAATTTTGGATGCTTGACCTTATCGCATACCTACCAAATTGGGCCAACTTCCTAGATGATTTTGAATGATGTTTTGTGGCACGTTCTATGTTTCCAATATAGTCAGTGGTCAACCCTAATTATTTTGTTCCAATTCATGCCAACATGATGTGGATTAAGTGTTTCAATCACGGTTAATAGTCATTCTCCATAATTAGGCCACCCTTATAAAACCCTATATATTGGAATCATGATTCATGTCCATTTCTACTCCATAATGTTCAAGTGGATTTTTGAGACCCTTAGTGTTATCCCTCTCTACACCTATGCATGTTAAGAGAACTAATCAACGTCTTTGTGTCATTCATGGCTTCTCACCATTACCCATTTCTGTGTATTTCTTATATTGCAAAGATCATATGCGCCCTTGTTCCCCATATTGAGAATATGTTATATGGGTTTAGGGACTTGGTCATGGGTTATGATTTCATGAAGGAATTTTACTTATTTTGGTCCAAGAACAATGAAATTAAACATAAAAATAATCTTTCTCACCACATGACGTTAAAATTTGTGAATTTTGAAAATAATGTACAACATGATTCTCATACTTATGGGATACATAGGAATGCACAGACATTCCATCTTCGGTCTAGCTCAGGCCCACTAATTATATCTTCTATTCATCATTTTAGCCTTTATCCATATGGGATTTCGTGGTGTGCTGTATGTGGACTTTTTGCCTCATTCAATTCGGGCATATTAGTTCCTCACCACATACTTACCCTTATTTGATAACCCCTCCCTTCATCATCCATGCCTCATGACATGAAATGTTATGGAATTTTTAGAACTTGTTATGGCTTGATTCCCATCCTCATTGGATATGTATGAACACCGAGATGTTTCATATCTCGGTCCAAACCCTTCTCTTTTGATCTTTTCAGGCCGCTTGACTTGAGGTCCCTTCTCCCTTGGGTTTTGTGTAGTGTGTCATGGACAGATTTCCCCATTCACGTCGGTTATGCTTTATCACATCAGGGAAATTCCATTTAGAACCATATTTTTCAATATTCCTCCAATAAATTTGATGTTAAACTATACTGCCTAGCCTGACATTACATTAAATTGTTGTGTATTTACTGCATGATGTTATAATTAAATGGTTGATCCTTTCATATGACCCTAAATTGTGACAATATCATCCTAGACACATGATAAAAAACAATACCACATTGTGGTCTCCTCACTTTAGGGGACATCATGTTTGGTATTGTTCATCCACCGTGCAATTTTTTGAGGCCTACATATGGCTTGATTCATGTTGAGATTCTTGGATTATCCATCCTAGGTTTGATGATTCTAAAAAAACACCCACACTAAAGAACAAACAAGTCTGTCAAATGACTCTTCCTTTGGTGCATGGGTTAGACCCACACGATAGAATATCCCCTAGAAATGGTACTATACGATATAATTTTCAAGAACTACATGTGTCTGGATTCCCTTACGACATGTCGAATGTAGGAATTCCTAGACACTTCATCATCCAGTCTAGCCCTAGGTACCTCAAATCCAACCATCTTTATGACCCCCTGTCCCGCACTTTGTCAGAAGCATGTGTTGTGGTGTATGTGGACATAAGTCCTTATTCATGCCAGGTTTATTATAATAGTCATTCCATGTTCATCCCTTCAGGGATAGTCTTTCCATTATACTTACATCCTTGTCCTATGACGATAAACAACAAAACATTTTCAAAAACTACGAATGGATTGATTCCCATATTTATGTAAAATACATGAACGCTCATACATTTCGTCATTGGGTCCATCAATAGGTACATCAACCTATTTCTCCACTTCTCTTTTGAAATTATCAACTGCTACTATGCCTCGCCAACATACTCAGATGCACTGTGGTTTAGGCCCTAGATTGTTGGATTCTGTGTGGACATGCTTTCATTCATTTCCACACATCCTGACTCAATTTATTTTTTTCCATCATATTTTTTTGAAAGGTCCGCTAGATGGTATTGATGCTTGGACTTATGGATCCTCTACCAATTTGGGCCAACGTACAAGAGAATTTTGAACTACATTTTATGAAATTTTCCACATTTCAAATTCAGTCAGTGGTTGACCCTCAGATGTTTTTCCCATTTCAGGTCACATGATATAGATGTTGTGTTTTTACCATGTTCAACAGCTATCCTAGATCATTACACCACCACCAATATGCCTTAAATATTGGTCATGTGATTCACATCTATTTCCACTCCCACATGTTGTAGTGGAATTTTGACACCCTTTGTGTTATCCCTCCATGCACTTATGCATGTTAAAGATGCTGAATCAATTTCATGAGGGTCATCTTCAACTCCACACCATCTCCCCCAGTTGTGTTGTCCATGGGATTCAATGATATTCTTCGCCCGTGTTTCCTACACCTAGCATAGATCTTATTAGATTAGGGACATGGGTATGGTTTTTGCATATATAGAAGAACCACACATCATTTGGTCTTAACTCTTGGACCATAAACAGTGATATTTAGTCCCTTATTCAGGGTAACATAACAATAAACATTGTGTACTCTAAAAGAAATTCGAGGTGCAGTGCATGCTATCTTGTCCCCATTCATGTTTGGTCTCTTTATAGAACCACATCAAATGTTTCTGTTTGAGGAATCATTCAATTTTGGTCCAAAATATATTATCATAAACTATGATCACTTATATATTTATTAAATGGTACTAAACTAATTTTTTGGAACCAGGGCTATGTACTGATAAATTACCAAGCCAGTCAATGTCTTCACTTGAGAAGATGTTTCACATTTTGATATTGGCCACCTTATATACCACCTTGATGAACTAAGTGTTACAGGATTCCCATCCTTATGTGATATGTAGTGACACCCATACTTTTGATGTTGTATAGCTGCATCACCAAGAACCCTCTTGTACCATTTCTTCGAATGTTTCCTCAGAAGTGCGTGGAATGGTACAAAATCTATGTCCCCATTCACACCATGTTTTTAGTAGCCACACCAATTACATCTCTCAAGATTTCTCCATTTTTCAGTCTTACTGCATGAAAATAAATTTCACGTGCTTGTCCCACATACATGACATTAAACCTGTCACCTTACTGTCCAAGCTGTATGAATGTAAAAAAATTTGATCACCGTCTATGATCACACGACGTTAAACTGTATAATAATTATGGTATTACTCTTTGAAAGGGGACATTGTACACTTTCAGTATTGGCCTCCTTCCATATCACGTTCAGGAACTATGTGTGTCATGATTTCCATTATTTTGAGATACATAGTGATGTCTAGACTTTCTATCTGTCATCCAGTCACAACTACTTTTTCCTCCAAGACCCCTTCTATCCCAGGCTCTCTAAAACATTACATAGTGTGCTGTGGACCTATTATGTCCTCCCCTGGGTTCGATTGGCATGCCGCTTCAACTATATGGGTAATGTTCATGCTTAACACATTCTTTCATTTGGGTTTCCATCATCTTTCACAGCTGAAAGGAACCCCATATGGTATGGATACTTGGCCTTATGGATTTCCTACCATATTGTTCCAACGTCCAGGTGGATTTCGAAAAAAATTATGAGACACGTATCATGTAGAATATTTTTCCAATGGTCAACCCTCATTTTTTTGTTCCTAGTATAGGTTTTTGAGAAATGGATGCTATGTTTTGAACTCGGTCGATAGTTTTCCTTCTTCGTCACACTACTCACATTGCACCAAAAATATCAAAGGTTGTGAATCACATGTTTAATTACCCTATTTTATTTTATAGACCCTTGACACCCATGGAGTTGTAACTCCATGCATTCACATGTGCTAAGTAGGAATGCTGGCTCGTTTGGGATTTTCCCGACATAACATTTCATTTCAACTGTTGTATGTTCTCATTAGATAGGGAAGTCCCAATATTCCTTGCTTCTTACAATGATCATGGTTCATGTAGGATTAGGGGTTGTGGTAGGGTAATATCCATGTACGAGATAGTGTGACCCATTGGTCCTACCATATGACCATAAACTATGAAACTATTATCCTCACCACATGAAGTTAAACTATTCGGAATAAAAATAACTATGTAAGGCTTGATTCCTCTACCTACAAGATACATAGAGACATTCAGGAATCTAATCCCCATTGTCTAGCCAACTGAATGGAAAACTACCTTTCTTTCCCATCTTGTCACAAACTCCCCTTTTATGAATTTGCGATGTGGTGTCGTCCTCTTTGGTCCCCATTTAAATATGGATATTAACTGCACTGCACATTTCCCTTTTTGGGGTACCCATGTCCTTGACGCATGTCTTTTAACTAAATTTCTACACAGAACAAGTTCAGGATCCCCCATAAAAATTACAGGATGTGTCAAATTCCTTACTAGAGAGGATTACACCCACCAGTGTTAATTTTGGACAAGGTTGTGCTGAATAACTACTTTTTATTTGATTCTCATCTTTATGGGATAAATGCAGATGCCTAGGAATTTTTCCATGGGGACATCTCCTAGACCGTTAACGTTCTTCGATATTTTTCCAAAATTTTGGTCCAAACCCAGTAACCCAAAACTAGGAGTCCCTAGTCCATGTAACATGTCTTTAAACTATTCAGAAGGGTCTAGGAGCTATGACCTTAAATTATGTGCATCGTCCTGATCATAATTTGTTAAACTACATCATGAATCATCCTCATTTTATGATGATAAAATGCATGATTATTGTCCCCACTTATAAGAAATAAAACTGTAGATCACTCTAGGTACTCACTAGAGAGGTCCCTACTGAAAGAAGTCTTGATCACGATTCAGAAAACTGTGCTCACCCAGTGTACTTTATTAATAGTGGCGTAATATCAAGAGTGTTGGAATTTATCCAAAAAACCATCATTTCATCACCACATGTCACATGCCCTTAATTTTTTATCCCAATTCCCTTTTAAATATGAAGAAACTAGCTAATGGTTAGGATGCTCAGCCTTATGGATTGCCTACTATTCGGGGCCAATATTATGAAGGTCATTGGATGAAACTTCAATTTTGGCCCCACATTTTCAAAATCAGTCAGGGATTCACCCTCATTTTATTGTTACCATTTCAGGAAAACACAATATAGATGATGGGTTTTCAATTTTCTCAAAATATATCATTCATCGCCATGCCTCCATCATTATATTCCAATTTTTTTGTATCATGATTCACAATTATCATTCCCCTTTGTATGGAATGATTCTAATTCACCTAGAATTATCTAGATTGTGGGCTAGAACATATTAATATAGTTTGTTTTGTCTATTTTGAAAAATATTCCAAGAAACTCTGGGTGGTCATTCATACTAAGGATGACTTGTGATAGGTGATCACTCTAATATTCACAGGGAATAATTATGAAGTCATCTCTTGTTTCACATAGTAGTCACAACCCACATGTACTTAGAGATTGATTACTGGGTATTTCATAAATATTATTGACATACATAAATGAAATGAAATAATGGGGTTAATGCATGTGACCGATTTAAGAATGAAAACATAGAGGTATGTTTTTGAATTTAGAAGGGTTAAAAGTACCACATATTAGACCCTCCAATGAATGGATTTAATTCCATAATAGAGTGTTTTAGCACACCACTCTATAGTGCATGGACTCCAAAATTTTCTATCATCTGTTGAGCTCCTGCTCCTCTTCGTCGACCGTGAGGTGCAATTTATCTACCCTCATGCACACCCAGTTTTTATCTTCTTAGATATTATCCATCACTTGGGATGCTCACATCATTTTTATTTCAGCATATATCAGTTTTGAATTTTTTGAGATATTATTTCTGATTGGGCGCTAATGAAGGAAAAATGTTCATCCACCCACAGCCTAAAACACCAGGCGTCTTGCTTAGCCTCTTGGAGTTTCTGGATGTTGATGGCCTTCCTCTACTTCCAAAAAACATTTAATTTGTTTGAATCTTCCCACAACTTCACTAAATGGTAATATTGATTGACTATGTGAGTGAATCAGGCATCTACTCATCCCACACATTGTTCTTGCAGTAGGGGGAAAAGTTTTCCTATATGACATATCCACTTCGATTATAGGGTGTTATCGATAAAGATCCTTATTTGATTTCATGATCAGTGATGGATAGCCTTGATGTTGTATTTATTAGATGCAGTCTCATACCATTCCTCTAGGTCAGTAGGTTCATATTTGGGAAATACATCAAGGAGATCAGAAGTAGGATTATCCTCTGGCTGGTCTTTATTTCTGGATTCTAATTCAATAATGTCCACCCAATCAACTCCAGACATTGTCCCTCTAGTAGTATCGCTTGTCTCCACTGGCTACTAATAAGGAAACATGGATTGATCTACCTTTGAAATTAGTGTTATAGAGATCCACACACATATTAAGAGGAAATCCTCAAGTATTCTATCAATTTTGACTGGTAATGTGTATACCATCTGTGTAAATATGAAGGCATGGGTCACATTAGCCAATTTGACTGACCAGACAACAGGTAAAGATATGAAGCACAAGACTTTCTCTGGACATCCATTTGATCTTGCTTTAAGTCTATCTTTTTTGAGAGACTGGAACATGGACCTCTATATATTATTTTGGGCTCTGAAGATTCTGTGGTGGCTACCGTTGATTCCCCAACTCAGCTAGATTCCACAACCACTATCTGTTTGTCTACGACCCCTAATGTTTTGTTCACTATGGTTATCATGACTTCTCCCCAATTATTGGGAGGGGTTTATTGACGATTATTGTGCATAGATAAGTATTGAATGAGTAACCAATATATGGTATAAAGGGCACTCGCACGACAAAGTGGACTGGGAAATCACTTATAGGGTTACGGGGAATTCTCCCAAAGAAAATTCCACCAGAGGGAACTATTTATCCTTCTTCAGGAGAGGATCTCTTAGAGGCCCCCTCTATTTCTGGGATGAAATCATCCTAACTTAATTCTCCCCCATGATTCTAGTGCATTAAAAAAAAGGGAAAATGCTTCGCAGGTTGAGTCATCATTAATTCGGTTGGTGTACTCATGTTCAACAACACCCTTAATAGGTACATCATTGGTTGCATATTTCCAAATGAATGTAATAAGTAATCAAGCTCCATTAAAAACTTTCTTCTCTCAGCACAGTTAATGTTGAAGCTAGCCTTCTCAAGGACATGTTCTCCCATATCTATTCGATGCATGTTCATGTTTGTCCATATGATGTTAATACCGAGTTACTGTTTGACCTTTTCCCAGTCTTTCAAGGCCTCTGGAAAGATGGCATCAGAAAGAATTTTTACTGGACATAGTTGCTTCCCTGGAGCACGAGGGGGACTGTGAAAATGTCATATGATGATTCACCTCTCTTTTGGGCCCTCCCAGGTAGAGATACCATTCCCGACACTGCCACATCTCTCTCTTCACCCACATCCAACACTGGCCTCGGGTCTGATGATTAATGGCATGCTACCCTTGCTATTACAACCTCATCACCTTGGATAATTGTCACACTACCTTTATGTTATCCCCCCATTGTCACTGTTCATAGTCAATTTGTAGGGACCACCTTGTGGGACCAGGTAGTCAGTCTCTTCAGCATCTCACATGGGTAGGATTCCTCCAAGATCTTCACATACTTGTGAACCAGTCCGAAAGCATAATTAGATAGAGGAAACTCATTCCACATCTTCCAATACTTCCTTATAAACATCATCTAGTGTTATCTCATCACTCACAGGTGGTTCTCATGGAGAACATTTGTATTCACGTGTGGAGTCATCAACTGCATGCATGAAAATTTTCAGGAGAAACAATGTGGGGTAAATGGTTTACATATATGTTCAAATTCTTCTAGTGCCACTAGCACACCCCCAGAGAAGGATAGAAGATATGAATGGTTCTTAATAGTATATTTTCCATCGTCTGTATATTCTTTAGTTAAAAAATGGTATAGGTGGAAGATGAATTGTTGTGCCCCAACCTTCTTACCCAACATGACCACGACATCCAGTTTCAAAGGGGTGCTCCCTAAAATGTTCAAAATTCTCTGTCAAGAATGTATCCTAGGTGGAGCAATGAGGTTAATATATTCATATCCCCCATGTGTGCTTCAATCCAATAATAAATAAAGTGAAACGGCCAACCCACTAGTAGCGACCCCATTCCATCTTTAATGTGCCTGTGTAGATGTTTTAACTTCACCAGCATAGGTATGCCCAGGTTGATGCAGTCTCTGCCATCCAGTTGAGCCACCATGATAAATGTACCTAGTCACACCCCCATGTGGGCATCTATGACTAGTAATATCCACCCACAGATCAGTGTAGAGATGAATCCATCCATCCTGACTAGCAGTCACTAATTAGTTTTGATGATGTACCCCCATAGTTTCCACTGACATTCATCCAGGATCTTCCAGTATAAACCTTATTTACCCAATTGTGATCTACATGTTCATATGGGGGGCCTCGTTGGAATGTTTCCTCCTCCTGTGGGAAATTAAAAAAAATCCAATCTGTGGGTTAAATTGGACATCCTGGGTATTCATATTATCCTCATTTGTACATGGTACTAGCCTCAAAATTTCAATTTCCAAAGGAATCATTTTCTCACTGTACCCCCAAACATTTATGTAGTGGTGGGACTCATCATACATACCTCACATGATAGGGATACTGAAAAATAGATTGATCTCTCAGAGGATGATGTCATCCTCCCCATGGTGCAAATGGGAAGTGTTGGTGTCTGACGACCACCGACTTAGAAATTTAAGTTTAAAATCCCTCGGTAGAGAGATTCTAAATTGCGAATCCCAATACACATTATACACGTCTACCATTTTAAGTATATTCTCTAACTCTTTAGAAGGCGCAAACACCCAGTAGTCCCATGACCAGTCATCTGTGAATTTTCCACCCTAGTGCAAGTCCCAACATGTGATCCACCCATTGTATGGATTCTTAAACCCTGCCTTCATGATCATCTTGTACAGATGTGGGGAGGTCTTTTTTATCCAGTGCCTTGCCTTCAATGTTGTTGACATGATTTGTAATGCCCCGTCCCTAGATACCCAGAGTCGGTGCAATATTACATAACATTGACATGATCACAAGAAAGATCAAGTCTTGAAAGACTGATTAGTTTATTAGCCTTGGAAACACTAGATATATTCATAAAGTTTACATTACATCAATAAGTGAAAAACTACCACAACATATTCTCTTCATATCCGCTCATACTATCCCCGTAGGTCATTCATAAAATACTTCGTCACATCCTGGTAAAAATAAATCATTGAAAGGGGTGAGCTCAGATGCTCAGTAAGGATAACAATATAGTGGAAACTTTCATAAGTAAACATAAAAATTTAAGGCAATGTATAACTAAAACAAAATCCTTTTAAACTTGAACATCAGCATAATATGGCTAGGATAAAATAAAATAATTCCATTTACTTATTCACATGGATATTATACTAGTCGAATAATCACATTAAAATATTAATAACCACTTTCATAATGATAGAATGCATTATGCCAGACTATCATAACCACATAGCCAAGGCCTCATGCTAAGACTACAAATAAGATTTTGTCAAGGCCTTGTGCCAAGACACTAGTTTGTCTCATGAGACCTACTAATGCATCGAGGAGCTATAGTGGGCTCCACCCGTCACTTACTATGTCCAATGCATTCCTCATATGAAAAGTTTTAGATATAACATAAACATTCGTATTAAAACTAGCATACAAAATGCCAATACATTATCCACAAACCATGAATGGTATAAAAATAGCACATCCACAATCAAACATTACTCATTCAATACAATATGGAAGATTTTATTGTATCATATTAACCTCAATCAAAAATGATGAAGGATATTGACATAGTTTAAAATAATCATTAACAAATTAGAGTGAAATATCCCCCTTTTTCTTAAAATCATTTAAAAGTCAAACTATTTGTCAAGAATCCATTTAAAATAGATTTTAGAATAAAAGTGTCCCATACCACTTTAAAAATTTTAAAAGTAATTTTTATTTGAAAACTTTAACGTCCATATAAATAAATCCTTCAAACCATTTTTAAAACATGGAAATTAATGAGAACGATTTAGAATAATCAATCTTTAAAAAATTTTATAATGTCATTTTAGTTAGAGTTACTAACCAAAATAAGGACACATGAATAAAAATAGTTGAGGAAATAAAAATTTTAATATAATGAGAATAAAGGGATTCATGATATACTATGTCAAAGTACATTATATACACAATATAAAAGTGATTTGGTGTATAACAATAAAGGAGTCTCAATGGCATGTAAATTGAGATTAAATCTCTCATAAAGGACCTATCCTTAGGTTAAGGATAAATCAAAGACATAATTATGAGTGAAAAATATTAATACACTCAATATGATTGGATATTTAGTGTAAAACAATCAAAGTACATTCACACATATTCGTTTAAAAACAACACCAAAGAATTTGATGTTTAACTCAACAAATCGAGATTGATTAAAAATTACTCTTATCAAGTTCATACCGATGACCTGATAATTTATCAATGGATTGATTATGTGTATTAAAAGTATATACCCATAATGGGGAGTGGAATTTATGACATAATCAAATTAATAGTGATTCTACACATAATCATGGAGTAAAATAATCAATGAAGTATGCGTAAAGCCGAAAGAGTGGAAATAGAAATTTCAAATTCCCTTATTGATTTGGTAACATACAAAACATACACCCATGAGAGAAGGATGATACAATGATGATTTAAATATGCATGAAATAAAGTATATTACACAATGAATACAAATATGGGAAGTACACACACCACATGTAATAAATATGTGGTGAACAACGGAATTCTCATGGAATTAAAAGTGAGATAAGAAACCCCTTACTTTGTACTTTTTACTTGGTCGACGGTAGGTTAACCTCCTGTATAATGGTGAACGAATTTTTATTGAATTATACAAGAATAATTAACATTAATATGATATCATATATGATATTTTAACATTGATTTGTTAATAATATCGTAGTATTATCGTCATTTCGGGTGTTAACTTACTCGTTTTCCATTATATTCTTTGTTACATAAGTTGTGTTTGTTATGAATAGGTTGAATCTTATTCATATCCAGAATTATATCATGTACTTAAACATTATTTTTAATCATGAAATGAGAATTATACTTGAATGGATACGATGGAGAATGAATCTCATCGCGTTCGTGGAGACGGTTGTCCGGACGTACGCACGAGCGACAATATCATTATTTTGATGTTAAAATAATATATAATTGGATGGTATATCATATATACAGAATATTTATCATTTTATATTTATTATTTACTTGAGTTACACATCATTATTATACCCATACAAATAATAAATTATTGAATGACAATTACACCAAGACGTGGAGACGATAAACCATACATACGCACGTATGGTGACATGCCATTCAAAGGATGGATGGAATACTGAATATGGTTACTCCATATTTATAATAACATCACAGTATAAAGAAGATGTTGGAGTTGTTTTTTTAGAATATAAATAACAAAGAATGAATAAGTTGAAGAAGAAGGGAACATGAAAGAGGGTGGTGAAAACATTACCTCTTCTTCGGGTTCTTCCTTTAGATTTGATGGAAAGGGCTCCTTAGGTTGGATTTATGAAAAGGGCGCCTTTGGAAAAGCTAAAAATATTATTTTATAATAAATTTATATTCGGTTTCTAATGGATCCAAAGTGGATTAAATAAAGGTTAAGGAGGGGATGATTCGAAAACCACTCAACCAATAGAATTTAGACATTTTGGGGTCATTATATTAACCTTATCCTTAAGTGTTAACTCTTAGTTAATTAGTTTCACTTTTACAATGTCTCTTTGTATTTTTATATTATACGGTTAATAAACTTACTATATACATTAAAGAGACCCCCCAAGTGGTCCATTAATGATACAACAATCATTATATAATTCTCATGGCGGAACCATAGATTTTTAAGAAGTGAATATAAATTAATAATATAATATTTGTTTTAAAAACTCTTTTATGTCAATTTTGACACTATTGGGTGTTTTGTTTTTGATAAATTCATAACAGCATTATTACTTCAAACACAAGTTATATAATCAATCCTAATATTCCATAACAACCTAGAAAACTAGTGGAATTCATAAAAAGTCTCAAATTACATTTATTTTGATATTTATAATATCAATTATTTTAATATTTGATTAATTAGATAATTACTGCATCACCGTTGTGTCATAAATACATTAAATTATATAAAGTCTAAAAATTATAAATAAAATACCATTATGTAGGAAATATTTTTATCTTTCTAATGAATCTTTTGAATCGAATTTATCTTATTTAGAACCCTATATTAAAAATGTTTTAGTAAATAAACTTTGATTTTAACTCTTTTAACTCTTCTTTAAATTAAATAATAATAAATGCCCTAATCTAATACAAGTGGACCTAAATGATAATATTTTACTCCTAAGGTTGTTTTTGGTCGAGATACACTTGTAAAATAAAATTAGGACATGTGTTAGGGTAATATTAATATCATTTTTTCCCTAAATTACCATATTTACTTTTAACCGTGGTAAATAAAAGTAAAAAGTCACTATTCACCAAAAATTATTTTCAACTCATTGAACAACATTTTACTCATTGATATTAACCGTGTCTCTTGGATTTTCGAAATTTCACACACAGAAGTGGTAAAATTATGTTTGGTGAAAAATTCATTTTTTAACTACCACATAGTGGTTTCACTATTCATCAAAAAATGAATGTTTCCAGAAAAATACCAAAAATTATTCCTAAGCTATATTTGATATTATGAATCAACAAAATGATGTCTATTTTAACAAATTCAAAACATATCAGTTTCATTAATTAATTTAAAAATTAATTCCCGTCCTCAAAACAAATAGTGTGTTTTTAAGAGATAATAACTATCAAAAGATTCACACTTGTTTATGTCTGGTTTACATGTGAAATTATATCCAATGACTATCATTGTATAAAATGGTAAAAATATATTCTAAATATACTTTAAAACCAATCAAATTAATAATCTATCACTATTAATTATTTCAATTAAAAAAGTTGTTTTTAATTAAAATTTAGTAATTTTCACTATTCATCAAAATATGAAAGTTATCCGAAAAGAACCAAAATTTAACCCTAAGTTAATTTCGATATTATGAATCAAAAAATGAAGTCCATTTCGAATGATAAAATTTATAAAATTTCAAAAAGTAGGTATTGCTATTCATAACGGGAAGTTTGATTGGTTGTGGTGTGTTAGAATCTCGAAGATGCGTACAATGCACGCCATTGCATTTTTTAAAGGGAAACGTACTGTGGAAGCTTGGGGTGTTACATTCTACCCTCCTTAAATAAATTGCATCCTCATAATTTTTTTAAAATTGAGCTTGAGAAAATAATGGAAAGTCCCACATCAGAAAAAGAGTCAATAAAACTATCACTTTAAAAGAAAGGAAGACAGGTATAAAGGTTACCCAAGATAACCCACACTTGGATTCCATGTAGGAAAACATGGATATGGATGATAAACTAATTGTTAAGTTCTGATAGAGAGGTATAGAAACCATGATCAGGAGAAATTTAACAATAAGAAAATCACAAACTTATATTGGGACAAACGGTCCTTAGTCTCCCAGTAGGAAAACAAAACAGACAACATTTTTTGTTTTAAGTTACATTACATAAGGATGAGGAATTAATTTATTATATTGACTAAGAACATAAATATATATACATAATTTTTATTTAGAGTTTTATTATTTAATAAATTTTTACCACTAACTCATTTTTTTGAACAATGAGTATTCAAGAAGACTTGGTCACAATGGAAGTGCTAGAATAAACTTCTATAGAAATACATGATCCACTTTGGATAATAAATATAATTACCTTGCCTTTAAAGATTAATCCAAACCAAAATGGTTAGTATAATATCTGATTATCCACCAAATGGATATTCCATTAGAGAAAAAAACAGTAATCTTAATTTCTAAAATTAAACCATCAATACACCATTGTTAAATAAATACCATTCAATTGTCCTTAAAATCATTCAATATAATTCAAACTAATATTTAAACCCAAAACTTATAAGAATGTAGTCTTCCATGTTAAATTGTATCTCCAAATGACATTAAGTACTCTTAAAGTCATATACTTAAAAGTAATTAACCTAATAATTTCCATAAATAACCTAAATCACTATAAATCCATAATAAAAACATAGATAAAAAATCTACAATTACTCCAAAAATGAAATCCCATACTATTCTATTTTCCTTGGGCATATACTGTTCACAAAAATGTGAACAACTTCCAAAATAACATTTATCACTTAATCACCAAATCATTTTCTTATACTAAGGGTATTCATTTAATAAGACATAAGATCCCAAATCAAATTATTATTGATCAATAAAATCATTTAACTAAAAATAATAGTCACACTAACCAGGGACATCACGTAGTCCAGTGGTAGGCGATAAATCCCAATCGCACTTTGGTTGTGGGTTCGAATCCCACAGCTTTGTTGGACGCGACGGGGTGTCACACGGTCTGCATGTTGTCCTTTTTAAAAAACAATATTTTATAACATTACCAAAATGAGATAAATTCCTCAAAATAACCATAACATAATTTAACCCTAAATCTTATCTCATACCTTGAATTTTCATCCCAAATTATAATAACTTATAATTTCCTCAAAGTCAACGATCATATAAAACCAAATGGTTATTTATAACTATATCCACAAGAGAAAAGATAATTCTTCCTCAAATATCATTCTCGCATGGAAAACTGTAGGGTTAAAAATACAAGGGAAAATTCTTCCAAAGTAAACCCATCAACTAGGATCCCTAATACTTTTTAAACATTTCTCAATCCATTTGTTTCTACATAGCTTATTCATTGACCAATAAAATATCCTATAGAATAAGTCATTCACTCGGGTAATGGCCATGTCCCCTACATTTACAGCATGTAACAGTGAATGGATTATTGGGACCATTTTTATCTTCGTCCATAGTACTCTTCATTTTTTTCCGGCAATTCTTCACTTTATGTCCTTACATTCTGCACGTAAAGCATTTATTTATCCCATTGAGACACTTTCCTGGGTGTCTCCTTCTACATTTCATGCATGATGGAAATTGAGGATTCTTTTCTCTATGGTCTCCGCTGCTGGAGCTCTTATCATTCATCACTATTCTCTTCTTTGTTGAGTCCGGGAATTGGTTAATATATATATTGTTGATCATATTTTTTGAAAATTGACTTGGAATAAAGGAGATATATTTTACGCCTATCAACAATCCATTATGTTGCTCATTGCCACCACCATTCTCACCTTGTACATCATTCTCAAAGACACTATGACTTCCTTGGAATCTAGCCATTGACTAAAAACAGAAAGCATTGTGTGAGTAATAGTAGTCATAAAATCATTTAGAGATTAACATGACACCATATTCTCAATTTGAAACACATTAGGATTAACCAAGGTCATTTACTCTCATCTTATATATATATTACTTCAAATCAGATTGTAATCAAAATATAAATTATCCTAAGCATATCCCCTGTGAGTGTCGTAACAAGAGTGCAGCAAGGCCCGTTGTCGTGCACCAGTTCTCATTCGAGTCTAGCTCAAAGCGGTGTTTTAGGGTTTTACACCTAGGTACATCAGTGCCAGAGCATCCTATACCTGCTCGTATCCAGACAGGGATGTATTGCTTGGAAAATTTACAAAATCTCTACAATACCAAAATTCTAGGAAGTTCTTCTATACCAATCCTCAAAGTTCATCTTAGGTCTACATGCTCTAATCAGAGTTTATCGAAATCTAGCTTCCAAGGTTTGTACTAAAATTTCTCTTATACCAACTGTAACGCCCCGACCTTAGATACCCAGAGTCAGTGCATTATTACATAACATTTGAATGATCACAAGAAAGATCAAGTCTCGAAAGACCGATTAGTTTAGTAGCCTTTGAAACACTAGATTTATATTCATAATGTTTTCATTACATCAATAAGTGAAAAAATACAACAACATATTGTCTTAATATCCCCTCATATTATCCACACAGGTCATTCATAAAATACTTCTTCACATCCTGAGAAAAATAAAACATTGAAAGGGGTGAGCTCATATTCTCAGTAAGGATAACAATATAGTGGAAACTTTCATAAATAAACCTAAAAATTTAAGTCAACGTATAACTAAAACAAAACACTTTTAAACTTGAAATTTAGCATAATATGGCAAGGATAAAATGAAATAATTCCATTTACTTATTCACAAGGATATTCTACTTGTCGAATAATCACATGAAAATATTAATAACCACTTTCATAATGACGGAATGCATAATGCCAGACTATCATAACCACATAGCCAAGGCCTCGTGCCAAGACACTAGTTTGTCTCATCAGACCTACCGATGCATCGAAGAGCTATAATGGGCTCCACCCGTCACGTACTAAGTCCAATGAATTCCTCATATGAAAAGTTTTAAACATAACATAAACATTCATTTTAAAACTATCATACGAAATGTTAAAACGTTATCCACAAACCATGAATGGTATAAAAATAGCACATCCACAGTCAAACATAACTCATTAGATACAATATGGAAGATTGTATTGTATCATATTAACCTCAATCAAGAATGATGAAGGATATTGACATAGATGAAAATAATCATCAAAACAATTACAGTGAAATATACCCCTTTTTCTTGAAATTATTTAAAAGTCACACTATTTTCCAAGAATCCATTTAAAATAGATTTTAGAATCAAAGTGTCCCATACCACTTTGAAACTTTTTAAAGGAATTTTGATTTGAAAACTTTAATGTCCATATAAATAAATCCTTAAAACCATTTTTTAAACATGGACATTAATGAGAAAGATTTAGAATAATCAATCATTAAAACATTTTAAAATGTCATTTTAGTTAGATCTCCTAACCAAAAGAGAGACACTTGAATAAAAATAATTGAGGAAAAAAAACTTTTTAATATCATGAGAATAAAGGGATTCATGATATATTATGTCAAAGTTCATTATATACACTATATAAAAGTGATTTGGTGAATAACAATAAATGAGTCTTAATGGAATGTAATTTGAGATGAAATCTCTCATAAAGGCCGTATCCTTGGGTTAAGGATAATTCAATGACATAATTATGAGTGAAAAATATAAATACACTCAATATGATTGGATATTCAGTATAAAACAATCAAAGGACATTCACACATATTCTTGTAAAAACAACACCAATGAACAGGATGTTTAACTCAACAAATCGAGATTGAGTAAAAATTACTCTTATCAAGTTCATACCGATGACCTGATAATTTATCAATGGAGTGGTTATGTGTGTCAAAAGTATATCCACAGAAAGGGGAGTGGAATTTACAATATAATCAAATGAATAGTGATTCTACACATAATCTTGGAGTAAAATAATCAATGAAGTATGTGTAAAGCCGAATGAGTGGAAATTGAAATTTCAAATCCCTTTATTGATTTGGTAACATACAAAACATACACCCAAGAAAGAAGGATCACAAAATGATTATGTAAATATACATGAATTAAATTATTTTACACAATGAATACAAACATGGGCAGCACACACACCACATGTTATAAATAAGTGGTGGACAATGGAATCCTCACGGAATTAAAAGTGAGATAAGAAACCCATTACTTTGTACTTTTTCCTTGGTCAATGGTAGGTTAACATCCTGTATAATGGTGAAATAATTGTTATTGAATTATACAATAATAAATTACATTAATATGATATCATATATGATCTTTTAACATTGATTTGTTAATAATATCTTAGTATTATCATCATTTCAGGTGTTAACTTACTCGTTTTCGTTTATATTCTTCGTTACGTTAGCCGTGTTTGTTATGGATAGGTTGTATCTTATTCATATCCAGAATTATATCAATTCCTTAAACATTATTTTTAATCATCAAATGATAATTATACTTGAATGGATATGATGGATAATGAATCTAATCGCGTTCGTGGAGACGGTAGTCCGTACGTACGCACGAGCGACAATATCATTTTTTCGATGTTAAAATAATATATAATTGGATGGTATATCATATAGAAAGAATAATTATAATGTTTTATATTTTTTTTACATGAATTAAACATCATTATTATACCCATCCAAATAATAATTTATTGAATGGCAATTACACCACGACGTGGAGACGGTAAACCGTTTGTACGCACGTATTGTGAAATGCCATTCAAAGGATGGATAGAATACTGAATATGGTTTTACCATATTTATAATAACATCAATTTATATAGAAGATACTGGATTTATTATTTTAGAATATAAATAAAAAATAAAGAAGAAGTTGAAGAAGAAAGGAACTTGAAAGAGTGTGGTGAAAACATTACCTCTTCTTTGGGTTCTTCCTTTTTATTTGATCAAAAGGGATCCATAGATTGGCATTCTGATCAAACTAAGGCCACTAGGTTGTAGTGAGGGAAGTTGAGAGAGTATTTGGGTAGGTTTGTCAGATCCAAAAGGCTTTGAATGAGTGAATTAATTAGAAGGGGGGGTGCCCTTTTATAAGAGGGGTGAGGGGAGCCTTTGGAAAAGCTAAAAATATTATTTTATAATAAATTCATATTCGGTTTTTATTGGATCAAAAGTGGATTATTTAAAGGTTAAGGTGGGGATGGGTCGAAAACCACTCAACCAATAGAATTTAGACATGTTTGGGCCATTATATTAACCTTATCATTAAGTATTAACTCGTAGTTAATTAGTTTCACTTTTACAACGTCTCTTTGTATTTTTATATTTTATGGTTAATAAACTAACTATATACATCCAAGCGACCCCCAAGTGGTCCAGTAATGATACTCCTATCATTATATAAGTCTCTTGGCCGAACCTTATATTTTTAGTAGTTGAATATAAATTAATAATATAATATTTGTTTTAAAAACTCTTTTATGTCAATTTTGACACTGTTGGGTATTTTTTGATAAATTCATAACATAATTATTAATTAGAACAAAATTTATATAATCAATCCTAATATGTCATATTGACTTAGAAAATTAGTGGAATTCATAAAAAATCTAAAATTACATTTATTTTGATATTTATAAAATCAATTATTTTAATATTTCATTAATTAGATAATTACTGCATCACCATTGTGTCATAAATAAATTAAATTATTTTATGTCTAAAAATTATAAATAAAATACGATTATGTAGGAAATCGTTTTATCTTTCAAATGAAAATTTACAATTGAATTTATCTTATGTATAACCCTAGAGTAAAAATGTTTTAGTAAATAAACTTTGATTTTAACTCTTTTAACTCTTCTTTGAATTATATAATAATAAATGACCTAATCTTATACAAGTTGACATAAATGATAATATTTTACTCCTAAGGTTGTTTTTTGTCGAGATACAATTGTCCAATACAATTAGGACATGTGTTAGGGTAATATTAATATCATATTTACCCTTAATTACCCTATTTACTTTTAACCGTGGTAAATAAAAGTAAAAAGTTACTATTCACCAAAATTTATTTTCATCTCATTGAACTAAATTTTACTGCTTTATATTAACCATATCTCTTGGATTTTCAAAATTCCACTCACAGATGTAGTAAAATTGTGTTTTATGAAAAATTCATTTTTTTAACTACCACTTAGTGTTTTCACTATTCATCAAAAAATGAAAGTTTCTAGAAAAATATCAAAAATTAGGCCTAAGATATATTTGATATTATGAATTGAAGAAATGATGTCTATTTTACCAAATTCAAAACATATCAGTTGCATTAATTAATTTAAAAATTAATTCCTGTCGTCAAAACAAATAGCGTGTTTTTAAGAGAGAATAACTATCAAACGATTGACACTTGTATATGTATGGTTTAAATGTGAAATTACATCCAATAACCGACATTTTATTAAATGGTGAAAATATATTCTAAATATACTTTAAAACCACTCAAATTAATAATTAATAACTATTAGTTATTTTGAGTAAGAAAAGTTGTTTTTAATTGAAATTTAGTAATTTTCATTATTCATCAAAATATGAATGTTATCCGAAATGTACCAAAATTTCACCGTAAGCCAATTTAGATATTACAAACCCAAAAATGAAGTCCATTTCGAAAGATAAAATTTATAAAATTTCAAGAAGTAGGTATTACTATTCATAACGTCTAGTTTGATTGGTTGTGGGGTGTTGGAATATCGAAGTTGTGTACAATGCATGCCATTGCATTATTTAAAGGGAAACAGACCATGGAAGCTTGGGGTGTTACATGATTGCAAAGGAAATGTGCGGTGACTGTGGTATGATCTTTTTCTATGTGGCTATCTGTATGCTTGTACCACTGGTATTGCTCGAGGGTGTTTCTGAACTAGTAGGCTAGCTCAAACGTGCTAGTGTTTGGGATGGAGACATCATTCCACAATCCAAATCCGTACAATGACAGACACTAGCTGAATGGTTATTACTTTGGTATCTCCATCAGCCGCTCTATCAAATATTACTGTTCAAAATTATTCCAAATTTACTAACTTATTTTGATGTGTTTTCCAATGGCCTCTCTCCGAGCAGTGTCAACGTGAGATTCCCACACAACTTCTTGAGCATCTATTAGTATAAGAACATATAAATTTTTTCTGGTTGGGACACAATGTCTATACGAAAACACATTCACAATGGAGTTTCATGAATATTTTTCATTAAGATGGTCACAGACCACATAACCTATGGGAAGAAACCATTACATCAGCTTGTTTCACAAAGGAAGCAACATATATTGATTCCCCAGTTCTCTAAAAGTGTTCATGAAGCACTAGATGAATGTACTATGATTTTCTAAAAGTGTTCACAGAGACAATCATTTCATAAATAGAAAGCACTAGAACAATCATTCTCTATGATATAGTAGAAGAAAAATTAGTTTATGACCCTATTAATATGTTCGATTAGCACCGATTTCATGGAATCCTAAGGATGGTCTTCGCAGTTCCCCACCGATGGTCATCGCAGTAACCCTTAGGGGATTTTCATAGTTCTACTCACACATAGTGAGTTGTGACCCTATTAGAAGTACTCTTCTGGATTATTCTTCATGATGGGTTGTGCGATGGATGTTCATGTGCACCTCGAAGGCCCAACTGTGTGAGCTGTCGTATGTTCGATTAGCCTAGCATATTTGGCATGTTAGCTTCAAAATCCACCTCTCTTTCCCATTTTCTCTAATTCTGACGGGGGCGGGAAAATTTTTTCCCTTGAAATATGTCCCTCATAGAGAAAAAACTCTTGGGCACTATAGAGTTCATCAATTCTAAAAAGGGTCCCTAAATCCCAAACATAATCTCAAAAGGGATCCTTCACAAAGCTCTTTGCACGACCTTCCCACCTCTATGAGGCTGCCTCCACGATCATCTCCACGGCACCACACACCATCCTAGGTTCTGATGCATTCCTAAAGACAGGTCCTCTCCATGAAGTCATAAATATCTATGGCCCCCTCCAAGATGTTAGCTTCGACTATCCTCACTACGGCGTCACACACCCTTTCCAAGGCCGACACATTCCAATGGAGAACCACCTCTCTACAACGTCACTCCTCTCTGTGGAATGTTCTACAAACCTTTCCAACCTTTATTTCTTATAAATAGAAGGATCATACCCCTTTCAAACCACTGTAACTACACCTTTTCAGCTTCCGAGATCCTAAATCACACATACATTCACGAAACTCATAGATAGATAGCCAAAGGTACTTGGAATTTTTGATCCATACCCATTTGTGTTCCTCCCAGTCTCCAGCTTTGGTGGTGATTCCCTTCACAAAGAAATATGAAATTCACAAAGGAGGGGGACCATTTAGGGTTATAGACTTTCACAAAGTGTATAGTGTTCATGAAACACTCTGCAAAGAAAGAGTTGTGTCTTAAGGTGAAGATTTGGTAAATTCAATTCTCCCTATCACAAAGACCCTATCCTTTGTGATGACCATTTCATTTGTGAAGAACTTTTCATTCACAAAGACCCATTACTTTATGAAGACTCTTCTATTCGCAAAGGCCATCCCCTTTATGAATCACCCAATCATCAGGAAGACCCTTTCCTTCAGGAACCACCTCTTCCATGATATCCTTCTTTTTACACCCTTCTCCCGTATGACCCTCTAGGCTTGTGTGATATGACTTCAATATCTCTAGAGTGGGGCTTCATGTTGTGTTTCTTTGTCTCATGCCTCTTCACATAGTCAATCTAACAACTATTTATTCTTCTCTTAGCCACACTAACATGACCCCTTCAATGGATCACTCTACAGCCCCATCTCTATATGTAATTGCTGGTGCCTTCCATTCACCAAAGGGTTGACGTGTGCCAGTTAGGTGAGTCTTAGGAGTGAGGAGTAAATCATCACCATCTATGATTTGGGATGTTAAACAACCAAGTACTTTATTCCTCAACAAATGATGTCAAAATTTGATTACATCATGTGTGGTAGGTCCAAAGGATTAGAGAGGGGATGGGAAATGGATCCCCCTCACTCTCCCATTCGATATAAGCTTTGTCACCATGTGCACCTTGAGATGTCTCAACATGAGACTTGACACACGATGATATAATGTTTTAGGTATGATGGGATTATCCTTATCATATGTCTAGATACCCCCTATCCTCTTTCTGCCACTAACATAGAATAAGCCCATGTTTCCACTTTGGGCTACTTACCATGTGTAAGCCCTAATTCATTACTCGAAGTCACTCCTTTCGCGAGGTGATCATCAGGTCTCTATTTCCTCTTGTTTCTCACACTGAGCATTACTCACTTGGTCTTAGAGTAATCATAGACCATTACACCCCTTTTTGGTCCACCATAGTGTGTAAGCCCTACCCCCATATCCAATCTATATAGACATTCATCCTTTACCTTTCTAATCTAGGAACATTGGAAGGCCCCTGAGGTTCAAACCCATTACCCATCAGTACCGACTCATTCACATCAATTTACCATCACCCCATATAATGTTAAATCGTATGCCTCTTCCGTGTCATGACCTGTCCCCAAGGGTCCATTCTTTTACAACCCCAAGCCCACCTTCTATATGGCTGGGGCTGGTGACTAGCACCATAAAGGAATATCCCAAAAAGGGAAGCCATTTTATTTGATCTGATACATACAAAGACATGGAATACTACCAAAAGAAAACTACAATAAAAATAAAAAAAGTACAACCACCAAAAAGTACCACCATTGAGAGTAAAGTGTGTAAACTAAAAGTAAAGGGTCCAGAATACAAGCCCAAATGAAAGGAATGTTCAAAAAATGAAGTACATGATCCATAGGTCATCATGAAAGTATCCTACCTAAAGGGTATGTAAAACTATCTATAGGATGTATCTACATCATACCACTTCTATCAATCCATATCTGAGCACCGTCTAGCACTGGTTCCCCAATGTCTTAGTCAATGTTGTCTGTCTTCTGCACAAGACACAACAGGTGTGGGTGAAGACCATGCATGGGTGAGTATAACAGTACTCAGTAGGGACACCGAGACCCTAGAAGGACTCTCATAAATCCACAATAGAAAACACGACAGTGGAAAAACCACAATTGAATTAACACATAGCTAATACCACGAAAAAAATTTCAAGCACATAAAACAAAGTAATAGAAATATCAAACCAAGTATAAATTAAGTAAATAATTAAATATGATTAGTAATAAATATAGATAATATTATTCTGTTATGAGGCTCTACTATTGATCCAAGAAAGGTTTCTCGACTGCTGATCCATGAAGGGTCGCTCTACTACTGATCCAGGAAGGGTTTCTCTGCCACTGATCCACGATGGGTTGCTCTACGGTCAATCCACGACAGATCGCACTACTACTGATATAAAAATTGTATCTCTTATTCAAATAAATAAAGGGTCACACTACTACAAATCCACCAAGAATCACTCTTATTCAAAATCATGAAGGGCCACTCTTATGCTGATCCACAAAGGGTCGCTCTTTAATTTTTACATCGCATCCATCCACTATATTCTCACACTTAGTACACATTATTTCTAGAGGATATGTTACTCAATCCATTGAACATAACTAAACCTTCATAAATTACCACATAGAGTAACCCAATTGATCATCTCATTGTATGGGACATAATATAAAATATAACACATCGAACATATGAACATTCTGTAGGATATTGGCATTTTTCATAAAAAGGGGCCTAGTGGGATTCATGTATGATGTAACCTGGCCATATGACAATATCTAAATAAACTCACATATAGTATTTCAGAAGGACTGACTCATTGCAAGGGTCCCAAATCAATTTATTTGACATAAATGAAACAACTGGTTTGAGAGATACATTAGTTTTAGTGAAACTAGAGCCGGTTGGGTCCGGGTACGGTCGGACCCAGTCAGCCTGACCCGGCCCGACCCGAATCAAGACTGGTACAACCTAACCTGGCCCATATGAATTTCTATTTAGGCCAAACCCACTGTAGTGGTATGGATCCTCTATATAGAACCAGCACAATCATGTCCGGTCATCAGCACACGTGCATAGTGAATTTAGACGCGCTCTCCACATCACTCACAGACTGTGTTCGGTGTTTGACCATTCAATGTGGTGCCAGCGTGTCACCACTGGTCTCTAGCATCGTGAATGTGGTGAATGCGGCCTTGTTCACTCCCTGGGTGTCCTGGACACAGGCCGCCACCTCTATGTGGCGCTAGTCTATGCTGCACCTCCACACCACCACAACGAGCAACCAAGTGCACCAACGATTTCAACTGTAGCCACCAGAATTGATCCAATGGTTCATTTCATGATCCATCTATACCTATGGGACTGTAAGGCTAACACCTTCAATATGAAATCCTTGAAATATCTTTGTCTATATCTAGAAAATTGATCCATGAAGAATGCACATCCCGAGGGGCTCGATCCTTGTTTGTGTCAGCCCGCGCCCTCAACGTTAGATGTTTAAAAACACGGGGAGTTCTGGGGATTTTAGTTTAATCAACACAAGTTATAATTCAATACCAAATAGAGAGATCCCAAAATAAGTCACCCACTAGAAATAACGCATGATCTGTAGATCAACCAGTTCATGGGTTGATTTACATTTGTCATTTTTAGAAAAATAACGGGGGAAATTTAAATGGTTTAAACCCCTACAACATTTGTGTTCACTACTGTAGCATTTCGTCCATGAGGTTTTAAGATGTTAAAATCAGTCGTTTATTACCAACATTTTTCTTCGAGGTATGTCGATGTAGATGACATTCCTCCAACATTCGTTATTCATCACTAGAGAAGAAACTCACCAGAGGTTCATCAGGGAATTTCCCACTATTTAATTACCAACTCTCCAACTTGTTAGCTAATAAAAAAGGGAACATGTCACAATATTTCAGTTATGTTGTATCATTTATGAAAAAATGTAGCTATTATGCTACAACTTAACTAGCCATTTTGGGGATTCCCTTAATGCACCCCATCATCACCTCATCACTGCACGCAGCGCTGCCATCCGCCGCTCAACAGTTGAGAAAATAAATAAAATAAAAATTTAATGTTATTTTATTATTTTCCAAATATTATGAAAAAAAATCTTTATCCAACCCTTTCCAGTCAATTTTAAGTCATTCTCTAGGATAATCATGACATTCTAAGTTCAATGGTGCCCTCAAATTTTTGATCCAAATACAGCTCAAAAGTTATAAAAACATTCTTACACATTTGTTGAATGTACTTTAAAAAATGTTTAAAATTACATTCTAGGCACTCAGTGCCTCAGAATCACGTGCTGTCAATACATGCGGTCTTGAAAAAATTCCATATAATTATTTAAAAAATAATTACACAGAAATTATATGACATTAAATTCCGTATTGAAGGATGCTAAACTATATTCTTTCAAACTACGTGGGTTTTGTTCCCTATCTCATAGGGTGGATATGTAGGTAGCCTCCCTGAGGTTCAACCCCAAACACCGATAAAATTTGATGTCCCCTTTGTTTGGTACCACATCATTGGTTCATACATTAGTGGAATTGAACAAGCTCCTAGGTAGCTGACCATGCGGAACACCCAAACTCAATTTATATTAATCAAACCAAGAGTGTCCCTCGTGTGATGGGCTGCTAACCACATCTAATCTCTTGCATGTTGCCAAGTCACTGTCCTTTTTAAACACATGGATTCTATTCCCCATTAATTAACTATGTAAAATTTGATTCTCTTCCAAGGGGATACATAGAAAGGCTCTTTGAAGTTCAATCCCTCCACTCATGTCCCATCCTGGTCCCTCCCTTGAGCCTTTGTGTTTCAAGAAGGCCTTTCCCCATCCCATAGGATCTACTTCCTTTGGGTCCCATCCATACATCCACTCTCATGGTCGCCTCCTCAAGTGTCCCATCCCCCCACCGAACTACATGGACATTGATTTTTTACCATGGGGATACACATGAAGCCTCTCTGAAGTTTAACCCCAAAATCACCATCATCTTCATGTCAGTCCCATCCCATTCCTCCCATCCACTTCGTTAAACCATCCACCATACATCCTGATTCTTTCTCGAGGTACCGCATACTGATAAAATCATGCCATCCACATGGGAATCTAATAATGAATAATCACCACACAATCCATAACCATCCAACTAAGAGTGTCCCTCTAATGATGGTATGCTGTTAATTCATATGTCCCAACATGCCTTTGGGTTACTTTTTAATTGTGTACACCCTGATCCCATGATTCAGCCTCTCTAATTAAATTGTTTTTGATCCCTATCTTCAACATAGGGTACATAAAAGGCCTCCACTAGGATCAATAACAACCAAGGGTAAACCTTGGTGTCCGTTTTGTCAAGACCCAATCAACCTCAGATCTTTCATCATTGGGTATTTTGATCCACCCTTATAGTAAGCCTCCCAGTTGCTCCCTCTTAGGAATGTAACCTTCTGATCCACTCTAATCAGTGTTTGGATCATCGTGATCAGTATCTTCTAGATGTTAAACTCAGAGCATACCTTGTGTTAAACATGAAAATATGAGGAAAACAATGTAGATATTATTATAGAATACAATTCCCAATACTTGATGTGCGATACCTCAGGACTACACAACCTCGAGAAGCACTATAATAAGGAAACAAATATAGGTGTACCATTTTTTATGTGTCGAAACACTCTAGCGGTGTCCAACGTGACTACTCCCTTAACCAATGGTTGTTTCCCTAACTTGACCCATTCAAATGTCTTGACATGAGCATTGTAATCAACAGACAACCCCAAAGATGTGGCACCATGAAGAGTTTAAGGAACAATGTCTTAAATCTATGAAGGAGACCCTCTCTATGTGATTAATTTTGAGGAGAAATCCCTGGAATGAGAGACCGGCATCCCATCATCCTATTCTGGTCAAGGAGAAAATGTCCCTAAATAAGTCATGAATTACACCCGCATTTGGAATAATGGAATATGGGGAAACAACCAGCATGTCTAAGCATGACGATGTGAACCTTGAAAAAATCATCGAATGTAACCCCACTCTACCCTCAAGAGGGATGAACAGAGGGAACAAACCCTAAGAAATATGGTCCTTAATGATAATAAAAAGGGCCTGAATCAACACTGGATAAATTTACGGATGTGTACTAACAGTGCATTACATGAATTTCCTATCATAGGTATACCCTTGCTCTTGATTCCTTTCCCATATATACAAGGATATTCTTATGTTCTCTTGTCATGCCATTTTACCAGGCCATGTCTTGGCAGCTGGCCATGTATGAGTAACAAGATGTTCTCATGTACTATGTTCATTCGCATGTAACAACCCATGTCTATTCTTGTGTACATTATGGTAACATGTCTAATCTATAAGTATTGTCACAATTTGTGTCATATATTATTTCATGCATAAACCCTATCCCCTCTAGCTAGGTCCATATGATGTTTATTCTTAGTGACTACAGAAAATGTTGTGTAGGATTTTCAAAAAACCATGGTTAATCATGTATCATTGGTATACACCACCTTTGGATTTAGTTATACATAAAATCTCTCCAATAGATTGTTGATATAGGGTGAGAAAGTATCATGATCATTACTACCAGCATTTTGTCCATAATCCACTCGTGAATCGATCATATTGCACTGTAATGTATGTCCATGCCAAACTACATATGAAGTATGTTGATCCAATCCCAATCCACCATCGTATTCATCGTACCCTAACGAAATCATTGATCTCAAACAGAAACCCACTGTACCAATACTTTGTTCCAAATAATTATTATACAATGATTGATTAGGATGTATTTGTTGAACCACCTACCGAACAAAATATTAATTAAAATAAAAAAACATGTGGTAAAAATTCCTAAAAAACTATCATGATAAATGAACCTCATCCAATTTTTATGCTGACATTTATTTATAATCATATGAATAAAAATAAAAAATGATCAATATAGAAAAAAAATTAATTTCAATTCCAAATATTCAAGGAAGATAAATCATCATCAAACAATTATCCGTTGACCCAAAAATAATTCACTTAGAAGACTTTATTTGTGTTAAAATTGTGGAAAAAAATGGGATTAAATCAAAAATGTAACATGGTACCTAAAGGTTGGATCAATAATTGGTGAATAATGGTTTTTTTCCATCATCGTGGGTGTAATCCATGAACTATGTTGGTGCACAAATCGCCAAATAATGATCTATTGTTAGTTATACCATAGGGCTCCAGCAATTATTCATCTCCCAAGCATATGGATATGTGTATAATCCAAAAAATTTAGAATAAACATGTTTATATATAGGTTTCTAGGTTATGGTGATGTAAGAATTAATAAATAAATTTTTTATTTTTTAAATTACTAATCATTAAAGGACATCACATTCTCGTAACGTCCAATGTTGACAAATTTTATGTCACATTTAAGCTAAAAAAATCATTAAATATTTTATGGTGGTATCATATTTCTAATCAAGGATTATATTATTAAGTTATTCCATTATTTTATAAAACTTTAAAATAAATTATATTTTATTATTATTATTATCATTATATCAACATTGAGGATCATCGGTCCTTGGAATCTGATTCCTTCTCAACATCTAGCACTGAAATTATTTTTTAATATATTCCATAGGCTTACCTGAAAAAAACAAGGATACTACACAATAAAACTAAAAATATAGTTTTAACCCAACCAATAAAATACATCTTTTCTTTTAAATAAATTTTTAATCCCTGAAAAGTGTTAATAAAACCCCATAAAAAACATACCCATTTTCCCTCTTTTTCAAAACATTTTCTCAAATTCCATTTTTTTTCAAAACATCACTTTTAAATTCAAAACACTCTTCCCAAATCACTTTAAAAATAAATTTTAAATGTAATAAATTTCTATAAAAATATCATAATATAATCTCTCCTATCAATATATCATATCAAAATAGAAAGCCAAATAACTGTGTAGAGCCCTAACCCCAGACAAGCCAAAGTCGGTGTCTCCTATCAATCACATTGGCATGATTACATGGAATCAAATCCTGTAGGAATGAGAGTTTAATATTCATTATAAACATGATAAATACATGAGAAAATAATACAATAATTTTTTTTCCTTTCTAAATAAATAACTTCAATGGTAAATTAATTATATAAAGTGAAACATTTAATATATTTCATATTATGATTCTTGTATTCTAGGGAAGGAAACAAACCAAGGGTGAGCTCAAATGATCAGTATGGTAAGACATAGTAGAAGTAATCAATAATCAATGAGAATAGTCAATATGGAAAAGAAAATAATTGAACATGCATGCCATGTATTCAATTATCTAAATAGATGTTTGTAAATAATAAATAATGGTAATAACTGGAATTTCATGCCATCCAAAAAACTATATATTGGAAAAATTTAAAGGTAAGAAATTAAAACACATTTCATAAAAATAAATTAAAAATAAATGCATCCATAGATATGTTGGCTGAGAATTTCATAGATGAATAATAGATGAAACTATCATGGGGATAATTCTTTATTATTGGACACCATGATTCCATGTTACGTAATACCTTTATCAACAATTCCTTTCACAAGACATTTTAGAAAATACTGGGTAAAAACACATCTATAGAAGCTAGATAAATTAGTCATCCCATTAGACTACTGATGCATTATGGGGCTATCTATATTTGGGTCATACCCAAGCCGCAGCAGTCCAAAACATTCCTCGTATATTAAATAACCAATTTAACAATGTTCCTTATAAATTATACATAATAAATAGAATATAAATATTTATCAATATTTCCACAAAATAATTAAAAAACATTAAAAAAATCATGTATGAAAAATTGTACATAGTTTTTTCAAAAATAAAATTCAGGATTAATGAAATAGACAATTAGGTGAAATTTAAGGTTAAATTATCAACAAAGAATGAATATTTGAAGAGGAATAAAAATGACTCAATGAAGTTAATTTAAATACTATCATTGTCTAAATCAATAATAAACCATCCAGAGGAAGAATAAGGATAATATTAGTACAACATATACCACATTGAGTAAAATAAAGGTTTCTTGTCACATATGAATGGAAATATTATAAAATTATATTTTAAAAACAACCTAGAGGAAAATATACTTTAGTTTTGAAAAAACTTTTGAAAAATATTTTATATGAAAATAGATTTTAAAAACTTTTTCATTAAAAATTTATATTTTAAACATGAAATGGAAATATCAATGAAATGATTTAGGGTAAATCTATGCAAGTCATACAGGTAAATGATAACATTACTTTTCCATGGTTAAATGTTGGAAGATGTATAGTTGGTAAAGAAACAAGAAGATTCATTTGAAATCATTAACAAAAGAAAAAAGGTTTAAAATTACTTTAAAAAATCATTTTGAAAACATTTTAATAAAACATGGATTTTAGAAGAAAATAAGTTCTATGAATAAAGAGAAAAATGTATTCAAAATTTCTTAAAAACATTTTAAAAACATTTTGAGAAAGAAAGAGTTTAAAAAAGATAGAAATACTTAAAAAAGGTCACAAATTAAAATAGAAGAGAAAAAATAATGGGTTTATTGAGAAATGGTAATATAATTTACTTGAATGTAAATACCAATGAATGATCATTAATTTTATTTTTGAGTAAGATAATATTTAAAAATTCTAATGTATCCCAAACCACATTGAAATAGTTTAAATCATAAATATAAAGAAGGAATAATATCTGATAAAATTTATAAATACCATGAAAATAAAGGAACCCATGATATATTATATAAAACTTATAGGTAGATATATCACACAAAATGTGTTATAAGTGAACATGATATTTATCTAACAGATGTAAAATGTGAAATGAGAATCCCTTACCCTGAGTATCCTTTCATGTGAGCTTCCTTTATCCTATTGAATAATAAACTTATATTATTTTTATATATTAATTATATCATTTTATTATATTTATCATTTATAGTTTTTTCACTTACTACTTTGGTTTATAAAACTACATAAATAATTATATTTAAGTCCTTTTTTTTGACCAAATTTAGTTTCTGTGTCAATAATAACTTCGGTACGTCAACTATGGTCAAAAGGTTCATTATATAAAATCTATCAAATAAAAACCATTAAATAATTATAATATTTATAACTTAATTATAATTTTCATAAAAATCATTATATATGGTAATGAAAATTAAATCAATATTATGTTCATGGAGACTTTAGTCCATTCGTATGCATAAGTAACGCTTTCATTTTTCAATGATTGTTATGGAGAGAAGTTAAGTAACACCATATCATTCCATAATGATCATTATATCCTAAATTAAATTAAATTTAATCATATTTTCGTATATATATAATAATTGTTATGTAAAGGAATCATGTCATGTTATTGAGGATGTAGTCCACACACCGATAAATGATTTTATAACTGTTTATATGTGTGAAAGGGTAAAAAAGAAAATGATATATATATATATATATAACATTTTGATAAAGGTAATAGTTTAATGAATATAATATATAGTTTTTACATAAAATATTTTTTATTAAGATCATCTTATATACGTTCCATGTTTAGTGTCAATGTATCACATCACTTTGAGTGGGTGATAGTCCACACTTTCTCAAACGATGTTATCGTATTAACGAAAAATTGAAATTACTAAAGTTATGTGTTATAAAAATATTATATAAGTATAAAGTCATAATAAATATCATATATATCATATATATAAAATATTACTTCATAATGGCCACCATGGTAGGTGATAAGGGGAAAATGAACAATCATTGTTTTGTGAGGTAGTAGTTTTTCGTTCACAGAAACAACATGTCTCTCACCCATTAGATGGATTTATGTATAAATGTAGCTATAACCATTTACATAAATGCATAATAGTATGTTGAGGATATTTTTTACATTATAATAGAATAATAAGTCATGAGATGTTGGATAATGGATGTAAAATTAAAAAGATTGAGATAAGACATTACCTCTTAGTTAGGTAACTTCTTTTGGTTTGTACGCAAATGCTTCCTTGGAAGGATTTAATCCCAAATAGAGTATTCAAGGTAGAGGGTGTGATTTTTGGGAATCTATTTGGGTATATCAACCTTGAACCAAGTTGGTTTGGTATGTTTATGGAATAAGGGGAGGTGGTGGCCTTTTATAGAGAAGGAGGAGGATTCACTTAGAATTTTTGGGAACAAGTTAGGTGTACACATGTTCTCACCTACAAAAGCTAAAAAACAAAACTCAATAATGTATGTTTTTTTCTAATTATGGAAATACAATTGGATTTGTAATAGTGTATTGGTCATTTGTGAACCAATGTTAAAGGTATAGTTCTTTATTAAGCATAAATTTACCTTAACAATTATATATTATTTTAATTACATTCACTAATCTTTTTGTTCAAAAAAGTTGGTATTATTAAACATTATAAATTATAATTATTAAAAATATGGAATCCATTTTTCTAAATTCCAATAACATATGTGGAATATGTTAATTTAAAATTCATCCAAAATGTGGGAAGACATTTTGGTGTTTTAAAGTGAAAACGTATGAATGTTTGCTATGTTTTTATGACCAATATCAATATTAAATTTATTAAAATAAAATAATTTGTATTAATTGATTAAAATATTATAAAACTAAACTTTAAAACTGATTAAAATTATAATTTAACCTTATGAATAAATTATTAAACAAAAATTCATTATTTTCAACTATTTATTAAAAAATAAAATGATTAAAAAAATGTAAAAAATTTAATATACTATAATTATAATGTTTATATTTCAAATATTAAGTTTAATTTGAAATTTTAAATCAATTAAATTTTAAAAATTACTATTTAAAATGTGTTCAACATTTAAAGGTGGTAAAATTTCATTGATAAAAATATTTATTTTATGTGTAATGTTGGGTTTTTTCATATCATATGAATATAAAACATAATGTAAGAATATATAAAATATATATTAAATTAAAATAATTCAATAAATCTAATTAACTTTTTTATAAAGACACAACTCTTTTAAAAGAAATATAAATAATTATATTTCTTTTTATATCAAATTGGTTCTTATTTTCATTTTTATTTAATTGGAAGTCAAATAATTATTATTTATATTTATCTAAACCATAAGTTTTCTTAATTTAGTTAATGTTTTTCATAACCACTAACATAATTACATGTTTATATAATATTATATTAAATAATAATATTTTAATAATATATTTTATTTAGATAAACTTTGTCTTTCATTTAACAAAAGCTATCATTGAAGGACACTCTTGCATGTAAAGATTGATATTGATGAAGGGAAATCTCACATGTAACACAAGCTATCAAAGAAGGAATCTCTTACATATAACTCAAGAGAGCTCGGTTTTACAATAATTCATATTTATAGAATATATTTTAAATAATAAATATATTATAATGTATTAGATTATTATATTATCTTATGTGCTTGGTGTTTCATAGCATACACTCTAACAAATACAATTTTATTACATGATATTTTCAAGGTGTCATGTTCTCCCCAGCATATTTAAAGTAATTCCACACAATTTAAAATTTATCATGGTGATAGATTTTTTGATACCATATATGTTTGAAATTACACATCATGAGAAAGATTATTAAGACACCCTCTATTAAAGAGAGAATAAGAAGTAAAAAGGTAAAATGAAATGTCACATAACTAGGTCTCTATGTAGAAGGACATCAGTGGAATGAATATATTTTTACTTTGGAGAAAAGTGTAAATATTTATTTGGAGTGATGGAGGATATCCATAACAAGAAAGTTATTTATCAATATAATGTTCTAGGGCCTCAAACCCAAAAATCTGGGATGATTTAGAAGACCATCATTTCATTAGAAATAAATGTATTCATACAATTGTTTATTTAGTATTAATTTTTTAAATTATGGTTAATTGTTTTACTAAGAATGTATACTTAGTTGATATATTTTTATAAATTGAATTTTAATATTTGGTTGTGCATAAATTTATTTTACAATTTATTCAAAAATAAATATATATACATGAAGAGAAAAAATACTTTTCTAAATCATCTTAAAGCCTAAAAAATTGAAAATTATTTCTATTTTCACTGACTATCTTCCATAAAAATATGGTCAATATAGTATTCTCTAATCGTAAAATGTGAAACTATTTTTTCATCATTAATATTTATCCATTAAATTGTTTATGAAAAAAATGAACTATTAACATGAAAATTGTGTAGGTTATTAGTTAGCATGAATCCCTGATCATCCATCAGTCATAGGATCAATATCTGTGACCTTTTGGAATTTTATTGATTGTCACCCAACATACAATTTTTCCTTTTTCTAAAACTAATTTCATATAACTTCCAAAATAAGTACGATTCAATTCCATTAAATTAAGTTAATCATTAAATATCCCTTTAACTAAGGTTTTCAATACTACCTCAATACATAAATAATTCAACCATTTATTTTCCACTTAGGCCTTTCCATGGTATTGAGTTTAACTATAATATAATTTATAATATTTTTAAGTCATGAATACATAATTACAATCTAAAAACTGTAGAATTAATCTAGGAAATTCCTTTTCATTATCAATTAAATTTATTTATAATGGGTTTTAAAGGAAATGTGGATAAACCTACGAATATCTGTAGGGAGTGTCAAACCAGGTGCACAATAAGGCATGTTTTAATGTACTATATTACCCTGTGTTAGGCTTGAAACACCTTGTCATATTGTTTAATCATTGGTACATTTATTCCAGAACCTCGTCTACTTGTAGTTTCCAAACAAGGATGTTTTTCTCAAGAAGACCCACATAATATCTACCTTAAAAAACTCAAGGATGTTCATATATAGTTATTCTAAAATTCTCCCATAGGGATATTTTATCTAACATATGTTTTCCCAAACATAGTTCCCATGGATTCTACTAAACTTTTCTGATTTCAAATATATTTCCCCATCCCCAGATATTCCGAAAACACTGTCTATTATTAATAAAATTGGAATGATTACAAGGAATAAAATATATATAGAGTGAGAGTTTAGTCTTATGGAAAAAAATATATACATACATGAGAAAATAATATATGAATTATGACATATATATTTTTCATTCATAAATAAATAACATCAAGGGTAATATTATTCTATCTATTGGATGCCTTCATATCATTCATAGTATGCTTTCTAGATTCATAGGGAATGAAAGATAATAAGAGTGATCCTAAATGATCCCTAAGGTAAAATATTAAATATGAAATAATGAATCAACAAAATTAGTCAATATGGAGTGGTTAATAATAGAACACACATTCCATGTAATAATTAAACTAAATATAATTGTGTAAACAATAAAGAAAAGTAATAACTGGAAAAACATTACATCAAAATAACTAAATAAGGAAAAATAAATATTCCATGGTAATAAACTAAAACAAATTCCATATATGTAACTAGAAATGATATTTATCCATATATATGTCAAGGTAAAATATCATGGTAGAATAATAACTGAATATAGTATAAGGGAAATTCTCGATTATTGGATGTCATGTTTCCTAGGTATTTGGTACCATTAATTTTAAGACCTTTCATAAAATGGTATACAATATATGGGTAGAAACCAATTTAAGGTGGTTATCCAAATGAATCATCCCATTATAATATCAATGCATCGAAGAAATATCTATAAGAATACCCCACCAGTGTCGTACCAGTCCAAAAAATTCCACATATATCGAATAATCAATTTAAAAACAAGTCGTAACAAATATCCATATGATATAAAAGGTACATATTTAATAATATTTCCCCAAATAATTAAATAACAGTCAAACTAAACACCATATGAAAAATGGTATACATGTTTAGGAAACATTATTATCCATGATAAAAAATAAATATTTAAGGGGAAATTTAAAGTTCCATGATAATTGGATATTGAAAATTTCATGGGTAATAAAAAATGATTCAGGGAAGAAAATTTGAGTACTATCATTGGAAAAATCAACAATAAATCATCCAGAAGAAGAATAAAAATCATATCAATACAACATATTATAATTGAGTAAAATAATGGGTCATTGTCGTTGACGAATTAAAATATTATACAAATATATTTCAAAAGAATTATATAGGAAAATATCCTTTTATTTTATGAAACCATTTAAAAAATATTTTCATTGAAAATAAAATTTTAAAATATTTTCATTAAAAATTACCCTTTTAAACATGCAATGGAATTTTCAATTAAATAACGATAGGTAAATCTGTACAAGCTGTACGAGGGAAGAAAGAACATTTTTTTTGCATGGTTAAAGGTTACAAAATTTTATTGTTTGGATAAAATAAAAGAATTATATAGAAAGATTGGTAAAATAAAAAAAGGTGAAAATTAGGTCACAGAATCATTTTCATAACATGATAATAAAAATCAATTTGTTTTGAAGAAAAATAGGTTCTCTGACTAATGAGGGAAATGAAGTCAGGTTTTCATAAAAACATGTTTTCAACATTTTGAGTACCACAATTTAGAATAATTATACTAATAATTAATAATGTTCATGAATATACAAAGGAGAATAAAATTAAAGGGTTTATTGAATAATGGTTATATAATTTCCCCAAATGGAAATATCATTTAATGATCAGTAATGTTTTTGTTGAGAAATATAATATTTAAAGATTCTAATGTGTCATATACCACTTTGAAACATTTTAAATCATAATCATCATGTAGTAATAATATTATATTAATCAATTAAATACCATGAATGTTATGTAATTCATGATATAAAATATATAAATGGGTATTATATAAATAACACAAATGGTTTTTGCAGTGAACATGACATTTTTCTCAGGGATGTAAAAAGTTAGATGAGAATACCTTACCATGAGCTTCATTTCGGTTGAACGTACTTTAACCTCCTATATAATAAATATATATTAATTTTATGATTTATTTATAAACCTTTTCATGTTTATAAATAATATTATTTAACTTATTACTATGTTGTATATCACAAATTAAAAAATTGTGTTTATTTTGGGAGTTTGGACTGAATTCTGTTTATCTACCGAAAACAAATTTGGTAGGTCAACTATTGTCAAAGGGTTCATTATATATCAACTCTAGAATAATAAATATGACATAATTATCATATTTATAAATTAATTACACCTTTAAAACCCATAATTATATATGGTTATGAAAAAGTAAGAAACTCGAAAATTAGGGAGATGGTAGGCTGTAAATACACATGGGTAACGTTCTCATTTTTTAAAGATCATTATGGAAAGAAGGTAAGTAATTCCATATCCATATAAAATTAGAATCATATCTAAAATAGAATATTAGTTTATCATACATAATTAAATATATAATTACTATGATGTAAAAAGATTCACATCGTGTCGAGGAGGTGGTAGTCCACTTGGCCATGGATGACTTTATCACTTTTTATATGTATGAATGGGTAATAAAGAAAATGATATATCTATATATAGATTATATTTCCAGAAATTTAATTATTTCATGAATATAGAATAGAGGTTTTTTATGTCATAAATGTTTAATTAAAACCATTCTTTACATGTTCCATGTTTAGTTTTTATGAATCACATCACTTTGAATGGGTAATAGTCCACACATCCACTAACATTATTGTCATTTTAACAGAAAAGGGAAATTAAAAAAGGTATGTGTCATAAAAGTACTAAATAAGATGAAAGAAACAAAAAATAGAATATATTTTATATATATATATAGCTCCCTTAATAATGTACACTGTGGTAGGTCATAAAGGAAAAAAAACGAATCAACATTTCGTGAGGTAGTAATTTTTCGTGCATTGAATCAATTTGTTAGTTAAAAATTAGATGGATGTTTATGTATGTTTAGGTTGAAATAATTATGTATAAAAATACTAGAATATTTAGGAGATTGGTTTTATAACTTAAAATAGGAATAATAATTTATGAGTGGTTGGAGAATGGAAATAAAATTAAAATACTTGATAGAAGATGTTACCTTTTAATCAGGTAACTACATTGGGTTTGTACAAAAAGGATTTATTGGAAGGATTTATAACAAAAGGGAGGATTAAATGTAGGGGGGGATTTGGGAATATATTTGGGTAGATCTTGTCAGAACCAATGTATTTTGAGAGGTGTGAGGAATGTTGAGAGGTGGTAGCCTTTTATTGGGATGAACAATGTCTCACTTGGATGTTTTAAAAACATGTTAGTTTTACTCATGTTATTACCTAAAAATGGAATTCCAAAAAAAAACCAATAATGGAAAGTTCATGGCTGATTAATAGACATAATTTTTTTTGACAAGTGGATAAGTCATTCGGTCCCCTATGGTATAGGATTAGTCCTTTATGAAGCTTAAATTTTCATTAATAATTGTTATTAATTTTAATTATATTCACAAATATTTTTGGTAATATTTTCCATTATGAATTATGCAGACTCCAAATATGGAATTAGTTTTTTCAAATTCAAATCATCTAATTAACAGAAAATAATTTAAAATTCATCCCACAAGTGGGATGACATTTCATGTTTTTAATATAAAAATGCCTAATAATTTTCTATATTTATATAAACAATTTCAGAGTAAAATTGATTAAAATGATTAAAGTTGAATTAATTTATAAAAATATTATGTAATTAAATATTAAAATAAATTAAATATATAACTTAGCATTATAAATAAATTATATGATAAAGTTGTTTTAGACTAAAATTACAGATTTTTAACTATTCATTAAATATGAAATGTGTTGAAAAAAATAATTAATTAACCCTATTTTAATTATTATTTTTGAATTTCAAATATGATTTTTATTTTCACTTATTAAATCAATTAAAGAGTCAAAATTACGTTTTAAAATTGGTTCTCCATTAAAAGGTGGTAAAATATCCTTTTATAGAATATTGGTTTTTATGTGTAAATTTGTGTTTGTTCTTATCTTATGAATGTCAAGCATAATTTATAAATATAAAAAATAATTTATTGAATATAAAAAATATATATTTCATTAAAATTATTCCCTAATTCTAATTAAATATGTTTATTAAGAAAAAACTCCTTTAGAAGTAGATGATTAATAAAATTTCTTTTTATATATAATTGGTTCTTACTTTAATTTTTAATAAATTAGAAACCAAATATGTAATTTTATATTTAAGAAACCATAAATTTTAATAATTTATTTAATTATATTCTATAATGATAACATAACTTCTAGGTTTTATCATATTATATTAAATAAAAATATTTAGTAATTCATTATTATTTGGTGAAACTCGGGTTTTCATGTAGCATAAGGTATCGTTTAATTTTACACTTTCATGTAATGAAATCTATCAAGGAAGCTTGATATTTTGTGTAACATAATATATAGAGGAAGTTCTCTATTTCTAGTAATTCATGCTAAGTCAGTGTTTCATGCATTCAAATATTTAGAATATATTCTAAATAATAAATATATTACAATGTATATAGATATTATATTATATTATGCACTTGGTGTTGTGTGTCATACATGATATAGAATATAAGTTTCATGCATTATATTTTTGAGGCATCACAAAGTGGAATCTTGGATAATAACAAAGCCAAGGGGATACACATATGGATCCAAAATAAGATAAACTAACTAATATTAAAATGGATCTATGTATCATTGGAAACCTACAAGGACACATGTACAATGTCCTAATGTGGTAAAACAGGATCTAAGAAAACAAATAATAACAATCCATCAATCATGGAAGTGTCGTTGTATAAACCATGAATAAAACCTCTTGGAAACAAACCCATAATCTGTTCCAAAGACCATCTTGCCAACAAATACTTTTTATCTATTTTGTTTTAGTTTGGAAACATTCCCTAATTAGTGTATAATATTTAATAAAGATTTCACTTATCCATATGTTTAATTAATCACCTAATTATATTTAATACATATACCTAATAAATGTGACAAACAAACAATATCATATAAAAAAATATAGAATTTGTAATTAAATCACCCCATAGCTCTTACACCCTTGCACAAAATAACCCCATCTTACATAATCATGCTTAATTATCAATAAAAGTACTTCAATATAAACATTACACCAAAAGGGGTCTCAAATCATCCAAAAAATGAAAATAGAGGTACAAAATTGAGGTACCCACCTATGTTTGAAAATGTATAATGATAATAATGGACGTCAAAAAATTCTTGGATTTCCTTTCCAAAAAACGTAAATTTATAAGTCATTTAATTTATCATTTAATTCTTCCAAATTTTAAATAAAATTCACCTAAAATCAATTTTAAAAATAAATATGTGAAACCAACCCAATATTATCTCATTTATGTCCGATGCAGGGTCAAATAACCTAGAGAATTTCATTATTTCTAAACAATCCTCTTATGTATAATTTTAATAACATTTGGAATTCAGAAAAATATTGAAATATTATTTAAAAAAATTTCTAAACCATTATTAAAAGTGTTAAAAACATATAATTATTACTAAATATACAAAAACTACTACATATTTTATTAGTTAACAAAATTATAAATTAAATCACCAAGCATGATATCACATGTAATTGAAAGGAAACCACCAAAAACAAAAACCTAAAATAAGGTAAAACCATTTTGAAACCATTCCTAAACAAATAATTTATTGTTATGAGTACTCAAAAAATTAATATCAGACCCTCCATGATCCATAATAACCAAAACATTTGATTATAACCCTTCTGGAACACCAACCACAAATAAGTAGTGAATTTAGGATTTGTATAAGATAATCGAGTAGAGTGAAATGGGAGAATAAGATAATAAGAATGATGAAGGAGGCCAACAGAAGGGTCAATTAGAATGAATGTTTTTAAATTGTGGTATATAAGTCACCGAATCAATGAAAGGGAAATTATATGAGAGTCCCAACATGATTTTAGATTATCCACATAAGGATGAGGAAATTGGGTATAACGTATCTAAAAATAAACGAGGTTAAAAGGATCAATTTTACATTTTCAATGAAATATAAGAAGAACATATTGTAAGGCCAGATGGTTTAGTAAACAAAAAACTAGTAGTATGAATCACTTTAGATAAAGAATATATCCTCACATGGTTTGGACATATAGTTTCCTTATCATACATGAACTATGAAATATTGATATGTTTAAGTAGTTAAGGATCCCACAATCATGTTTCATAGTTCTCACTAACTTTTTATACTCCCAATAATAGAACCCCTATGAAGGAATGGTTTTTCATTATTTATAGTTTTTTTCATAAGATTCATACCTTACCATGAACTAAACATTTAGGGAAAACCATGCATGTTCAAACTGAACTAGAATAATACGTTCTCTCAAGACCCCATTCTATTTCAAAAAGTATGTTCACCAAAAATATAAAATATAACGATGTTAATGAATTTCTAAAATTTTAAATTAAATTCTTTAAAAATTTAAATGACCCCAATATAAGAAAAAATAATATAAAATAATAATCAAAATTTTCATGTGGTTGCCATTATTGACCTCACTCTAGATATAATTTATAATTAGATATCAACTGCATTGTCTTAGGCAAGACGAGAAAATATTATTTTCCCAACATAATAGTAATATATGTATATTTTTCGTTTTGACAAAAAACTAGTGCAAAATATTCCTCATAAGTTGGATATGTTACATAATAGATTCTAGAGATATAACTTTCATAAAATTATTTTCAGTATCCTATACACAAATAAAAACTAAAAAATGGTCATTAATAATAATTATAATATCCCACTAAATAATATTAATCTATAAAATGAATATGAATTTTGAATACTATAAGGTCTTATATTATGACACATTAATATTATGCTTGGACACTTTTATTTTAATTAAGATTAAAATATATCATCATATAACCTTTCTTGTTCACCCAAGGATCTATATGTTTTATCCCTTTAGTATCAATAACCTAATCCAAAAAAATAATAAACTCTAATTTTAAACTAAATGAAGCATACCTAATCCCATAATCTTGTATTTAGTGATAAAAATAGATAAAATATAGACAAACTCAAATACTAATTAATATAGAATAATAAAATAAACCATTTTTCATTATTATAAAGAAAATACTAATATTTAAACCTAATCTGAAGACATAGTGGTGTAGTTTCATTGGAGATCAGATACACGACCAATGTATTTTTTCAAAATTTATTTCAAATATAACCCAAGTATTCCTTAAACACATTACTCTTGTAGACATATCATACAAAATATTATTCTTCATTAACATGGTATTGGGATCATAATAAATGGTGGCCTCAGATTCAAAGTATACATTGAGCACAATATATATCAAAAAACAATCCTAACTGACCATAAGATGAATTTTGTGGATACAAGAACATAATTATGTTACATGAAAAAATAAGAAAATCATAAAAAATAAAAAATATATCACAGTTCATGACCACTGATAAAATAAATTCAATATAATTTTATAAATGAGGAATATGAATGTAAAAAAATTATTTGACAATAATAATCCATAACATATGAATATGGAATATCATAGATATAATGAAAAATAATGATTCACATACATAAATTTATATAATCATTTCCAATGTAATGTATCATATGCATGACTATCATTATATAATTAATAGAGTCTCATAGTGGATTCGGTCCAATCCGAGTTTCTATAAATATAGTTCATAATGTTCTATAGTATAATGTGTTCACTCCACATTCATATAAAGAATGTAGGAGAATTACCATAACTAATTAGGTTTTTTCCCCATTCATTTAATTTTAATCTCATGAGAAATAAATCTTTACATAATTCATTGGAAGACTATATAATTCTAGTCACAACCATCACATTAAGAAAAAAATGTACATACATATATCTATGGAACACAAAGATGAAAACATTTATATTTATATCATACCATAATTATATAATGTGAATGGATTATGTGTAATAAGAATAATCACAGTGTATAAAAATAAAAAAAATCAGAGAAACAAGAAGGATGATTCCAATGATATATATCCCATGTAAAAACAAGAAGTAGTTAAGGATATTAATATAAAGTGAAAATTATTTATAATAGAATTTAAAAATTTCATTAAATAATGAGAAAAGATATACATTAAATTTTAGATAATTTTTATTTTGAAAATAAATAATTAATAATAATGTGTTTATTAAAAAAATGAAAATGTTAATGAATATTAGGTCAGAAAATTATGAAAATAAGAAATAGAAACTTTTATAGGAATCCCAGAAAAATTCACATTGAAAATTTGAAAAAAGATTCATTTCATTCATTTTTAAAATAATTTCGATGAAATGATAAGACAATGAGATAGTAAATCGAAAGAAAATATGAAATAACTAGATATATTAATTGTAGAAGAAATTATATGGTGTTTCACAGAGTTTGAACATAATATTTCCACTAATTATATTTTAGATATAGATAATATCAATTCAATGTAATATTTGAAATGAAACCCTTATGTTATTCATTACATTTTAATAAAAATCACATCTAGGAGAGAAGTTGAAATGGATTTTTCAATACATCAATTTTATTTTGATGTATGATAAAATAAATCCCTGAATTAATATATAAAAAAAATATAAGAAAATATGTTGAATATTTATATAATGTCGTAATGAAGTGAAATTGAGGTATGGGAGATTTTTATTACATTATATTTCGTGATGTAAAAAAACAATTGAAAAGGAGTTTTGGTGGAAGAAAATTAAATCACAAGAAAATATTTGGGATTTATAATGTAATTCAGTCATTTTTTATAATAAACCAAACCAATAAAAACACATCTATTAAAGATGATGTATGTCTCAATGAAAATATATTGTGTCCTCAAAACCCCTTACCTTGGATTCCCGCTTTATAAATAATACTCATGAATCATGGTAATAACATTGGAATAACTATGAATATAATAAATTTCATTATTTATGTGTATTATAATTAGTATAAATTCTCTATATTAATTTTTTATACAACTTTTATTTATTTTTCATCTATACTAATAATTTCTTATCAGATGTTTCAAATATTCGCTGTCTGTTTTAGTATAATATTTTTGGTAATCATTATATGATCATGAGTTCATCATCTATATAATAGTAGTGTATCTTTAATAGATGTTATATAGTGTGTTATTAAGATAATGGTTTATTTCATGGGTGTTTTAGGTACAATTTATAAAGGTGAAAACCATAACAAACAAGTTTCAGTTATTTTTAATAAACATAATGTATTCAAATAATAAATTGATTAATAATAATATTAACCTTATAGAAAAATAAAAAAAACATTATTTCATTTTTAATATCATTTCATACCTATATATTCATTTTTATAAATATCAAGGATAAATTGTTTATCATCAATTATGTGGGTGGTTAAACAGACCTAAAAAAGAAAATGCAATAATAAATGGATGAGTATGATTACGAGTGTTTTTATTATATTATAATTATTAAAAATTTCAATTTATATTATGAGGATGTTTTCAATTATTGAAATCATAATTAAGAATATGTTTTGAAATAATTAAAAATAAAAATATGTTTTCAGAACATGGAAAGGGAAAATTATATCTTATTTTGAAATCCTTCTTAGGTTTGATGGATTTGGGGAATTATATTTGGAATAAAATCTAATCAAAGCGGGAGAGTTTTATTTTCAAGATACTTTTGAAATTTATCCATGATAAAAACTAAGTAAACTATTTTATTAATTGGTCATAGAAATGATCATTTTATAGATTATTTGGAGCAATATTTCAAAAATAAATTTTTTGTAATGTTTAAAGAATGTCATTTATCATTTCATACAGTTAAAAAGTAAAAAAAATATAAGGTATAATTTTATGTATATAATTACGTCATCAAAAAATTTATAGATTTTTTTGATATTTCATGAACATTTTCCTAATTTTAAATAGCTTAGATTGTTTTACCCATTACTACAGAAACTCAAATTTTCATTCGTAACATATATTAATGCCTCAAAATAATTTTGGTCAGATTAACAAATTTAAAAATTAATAATAAAAATATTAAACATATTTTATTGTATATAATCTATAAAATTGTTAATTATTTTTTTTAATTTTATAATGTATAAACTATAAAATAAATATTTAGAAAATTTTAATTTTAAACATAAGAATTAAAATTTTCTCTAATCTATAATAATTAATAATATTTGGATGGTTACTAAATTTTTATATGTATTCTTAAATAATTAATTTCATTCTAATAAATATTTAATAGCTATCACTTTAATTTATAAAAATAAATTTACACAATATATGGAAAAATTATTCATTGAAAAACGTGAACTTTTAATATTGATTGATTGTATTTTTTTGATATAAAATAATAATCAATGATAAAATTTTTATTCATATATTATTCTATATATAATATATATATCATTCCATTTCATAATCCGAATATGAAAATTCTAACTTTTAAATTTAATAATATAATATATAATTAATCAAATGTTTTGAGATTATTTTTTGATTATCAATTGATATGTAAATTTATATTATTTATAGTTGATTAATTTTTTGTTTTATTTCATTAATTTACATTACTTATCATTAAGTTTGTCCTTAAATTTTATTTATATTATTATTAAAAAGTAGTTTATTTTATTAAAATATATAATTCATATAAATAGTTTATTTTTACTTATTGATATTTTTTCCAGCGAATCAGTATATTCTAATTTTAATCCAAAATAATTTAGTTAATTTTAAATAAATCATCTACAAATTTCTTAACATTTTTATAATAATTATAAAAATTACATATATTTACTATATACAAGTAATTTTTAACATTTAAAATATTTACTAGTATTATACCCAATGGCTATATACTACATTAATGTTTTCAAATAATGGATATATACCCTGTATTACATTATGTAAATTTACACCATTAAAACTTCTCAAAACATATTTTCAATTCTTATTGTATATTATGGGGATTTAAAAAAATAATTTATGATTTCATGTTTTTTTTCATTATAGATTAAATTTTACTAATAATGATTATCAAGGGTGTATGATCCTGGGGATTCCTAGTTTGAAAAATATTATTCTTACTTATTTATAGTCCCATTTTATTTTATGATCTTTTCAGAGGTGTAATCATCCATGGTTTTTAATATTCCTTCGTTTGAAGTAATTGGTACCATATAGTTTTGTTTCAATGTAATATATATGTATATGAATAAATTATTATTATTATTTTGATTCACATATTATATGTTTAATTTATGTTTTATGTTTTATTTTCATTATTATAACACCCCAAAATTTTATTATAAGAATACCTTTAAATAAGATCGTTCTGTTCAATAACTTTGACCAGAAGAAACACCAAACTAAAACAATCCCTGATGATATTATACCATTAAAATCTATCCATTGAATTAGTTTTAATTAATCATAACAACTTATTCATGAAGTATTTATTGAATTAAAATAATCGATATTTTTAATATGAGTTAAATTCAATTGGTATAAATAAAATATATCATATGATCATTATATGATTTGATTTTTTTTCAAAATATTTTGTTTCTATGGGATAATCATTAGTATTTCAAAACAATTGTGATTAATGATGATAAAATATATTTTATATGAATAATTGGTATATAATAATTTAAAGAAATTAATAATAAATATGAATAACATTTGTTAATTTTCTAAAAAGTTATTTTCCAATAATTATTTTAATTATATCCCCCCTTTTCATTTTAATGTTATTTTTATAAAATTTGTTATTTTATTTTTCAAAACTAGATATAATTTTTGGATTTTTCATAGAAATATTTTTTAATATTAAATTTATAGACTTTTCAAAAAATAATAATTTTTTGGTCAATATATAAAATAACATTTTTACGAATAACATGACTTTTTCAATATTATAAGTATATTAGTACGAATTGAAAATTCATGAATTTTTTAGGTATAAATTTTCATTTTATAATTGAATTTACAATGTTAAAAATTTCAGTTTTAATTTATTAACACATATTTTATATTTGAGAACATAAGTAAAATTTTCTCAGTTTTTTTTAAATAAATTATACATTTAAATGATATAATTTTAATCACTTTTATAAATTGAATAAAATGAAGTGAAATTAAAATATAGAATTAATGGGTCCAAATTATTAAATAAGGTATACTTTATTTTTGGGCATAAAGGTCATGTTTCGATAGGTAAAAACTAATTACCCGGGAAAAATACAAAGTGCTAAATGTAATAAATCAAGGGTGAAAAGAACTAAAACATGAGAAAATCATTTATTTAATTTTATAAATTAGGTGTGTTAAAATTACCTATTCCCAATAGATTATTTCTAATTTTTTTTTTCACTTTACATTTTCAAATAGTTCACACATTATATTAAGTAGAAATAGTTACAAAAAATCCATTATCACCACTTATAAAAGGGGACTCTCAACATCCCTTCATGGAATATCAAAAAATTATATTTCATATAGAAAAAACACTTTTTCATTCCATGAAATACCATTTCGCACTCTCAACCATATGGTCACATGATATTATCCTCTGAATTTCACTTCTAAGGGTTTTATACAGATATATCAATGTGCTCAATAGGAGCAATCATTTTTAATTATTATCATTCTTTTATATTTTTCTTTTCTAATGATAATTTTAAAATATATATTTTATTAAATCATAAAATTTTATAATGAAATATATTATTCTATTAGAATAATCAATAATTTCCTCCTCCCATTTCCATTAATAAAAAAACAGTAATTCTTGTATTGTGCTGATTACTACCTCTATGATTCAATAGGTTTAAATTTCATTCAACACTATAGAAGGATAGAATAAATGAAGAAATTAATAAGTATTTTTTATATTTATATAATTTTTTTCATTATGAAATAATAAACCATATTAATCATTTACAGTACTCTGTGATAAATAAAATCATCATCCAAGAGAACGTGGGGACTACCACCTCCATTGAATAATTGTTTTTTATTTTTCTTTTCATCACCAACTTACATGGAAATTCATGAAGATGATATTAATGTAAAAATATAATTTTTATTACTTCATTATGTTTTATTTTTTATAAATTTAATATCCTATTAATGACATGATCAATAAATAATTATAATTAATTCAATCATTGAAAACTATTGGACTAAGAGGAAATTGATATATTCTTTAAAAGTAAAATTTTTTATTTGAATTAGATTATCTAAACAAGTCATTATAATTGTGAAATATCACACAAGTAAACACTGAATAATATAATTATTCTTATGGTATTCTTATATTAAATGTAATGTATCTCATAATCATCCATTAATCATGGTAGGTTCATTTTTGAACACTTACTCGAACAATACTATGAATCTATATCATAGATGAATATGAAAACATATTTAATACCATAATTTTATATAAATATGTCAATATTATTTTATGTTAAGGGTATATAAAAAATTTAACTCTTTAATTAATAAACCACTATCTGTTTCATAAGAATCACCAAAACATGTTCATTGTCAATTTTATTTTCATCGATCGTAATGAAGACTAGCATAAAATGAAATTATATATTTTTGAACCATGATGTAAAATATAGTATAGTACCTTATATGATATAAAAGTTATCAAATTTTTAAAACTAAGATTTATCAATACCTCTTTATTGAAATATGATCAAAGTGATAAAGATTACTCAAATATGGTGTTGAAAAAAGAAAAAAAAACGGTCTAATATTTATACATATATAATTATTGTAAATGATTATTATAAATAGGTTTAGTTAAAAATATGTTTATTGGGTATTTATTTTAATAATTTAATTTTAATATTCTAGTTTTTTTTGTCAAAGTGGTGAAGAAATCAGGACCAAGGTAATTGTTATTGCCTCAACTTCCCATATTTTAGATATGTTTTATATTATACACCTAATTTAAATTATGTCATATACATAAAACATATATGATATATCATCTCATGAATTATATTTTAATGATTTTATTTTATGATTTATTACATTCCCTCTCTTTCAAGTGGGTTTTATTAATGTGTTACTCAATCAGTAATGGTTTTATTAGTCTCAATTATGTTTTATTGAGGCATAATAAATGTTATACACCATTTCTACACTGTATGGGTTTTTGTTTTGTTAATATCCCAGGTGTATTCTATAAATTATTTTCTTTTTAATTAATGGGATAAACTAATCAAAATCATGTTCTTTTATTCCAATTTCTTTTGGATTATGTTTTTCCCTAGTCGTAAGAGCTTCTGGTAACTCATTTTTTATTAATTAATTATGATCGTTCATTGGAAATTGTTGAATATAATTATGGTATATTATAAATTTGGATTTTCTTATGTTGTATTATATGATTTTATAACATTTTAAAATATATACTATTTTTCAAATGTTTCATGCTCTATTGATTATGTTGCTCATAAAATATATTGATAACACAAATCATCTTTTATTTAGTTATAAAGTATGATCTTGGGCTTTTATATTCAATTCGTGAGTTCTCCTACAATAACATTTTATTATATTTTATTATATAATAATATTTGTAAATATAATTTTTGAATCCAATTAAATATTTCTTACTATTCCTATAACATGTGAGTAAAAGAATATATTTTTTAAAAAATAAAAATGGATTTTCCATTCAAATTCACAATTTTTATCATCATATACTTATTTATAAAACATTTAATTTTTTTCTTCTAAAGGATTAATTATTATAGATTAATTTTAAAGGTATATTTTTTAACGTATTTCATTTCGTATTTTAAAAATTTATCTTTCTAAAGTGAAATATTAATTTATATTTTATGCTAATGAATTTTTTTTAACAAAATATATTTTGTGTTTATTTTCATCCACATATCATGTAATTTTAAAAAGGATTTACTCTATCATGTATATTTCATGATGATTTTTTCTCTACTATATATATATATAATCTTTTGTTGTATTGAATTTGTGGTGTCAAATAATTAAATTCTTGATCTCTTTTTTTGTGATACATTTACTCTAATTCATTTTTGAAATGGTGTTTTTAATTTATGTATAAAACCTTATATGTTTTCTTTATTTTAATATACATATGTTATTTTGAGACAATGTACCTTATTTATATAGGTTTATTATGAACATTTTATTATATATTTTATTTATGTGTATACTCATAACCCTATAGAGTGTGAACATATAATTTTTCAAATTGAAATTGTTGAATGTTTACCTAAAAATTGATTATTTATTGAAATGGGGAAATTATTGACATTTAATTTGTCATTATTATTCTTATATGTATGATTATTAAGAAGTTGGCTATAGTTTTTTGACCATGAACCTATTTTTATCTAAATGCTGTATGATCATGTTACCCATTTTATTGACATATGGAATATACTAATATTATTGATCATTATTAAATGCTAATGTAGGTTGATTAAATACTGAAATTATATAAAATTCATTATATAAATAGACATATATTTATCTATTAAGAGGTTCCATTATGAATGATATGAAAAGTCATGTTTACTCTTATGTTGAATGCATTGGAAATAATGAGATGATATATGGGCCTTGAATATATATAGCCCATTGATTTATCATCAAGTATCATGATATATAATAGGTTGGGTTTTAGTGTATACATTTTCCCATAACATGATATTGTCTTGGAAAAATGCCTTGAAAACATGTATTTTATTTCAATAATTGCACATTCAATCAGCATGAGATCATTATTATTGATATCCATTATTTTTTTATTGTCATTGATAAAAGATTATTATAGTTTTATTTGATAATATATTAATGTTCCATACTGATTCTGACCAAAATATGTTTTCCATTGTTATTCTATAATTACTTCAATTGAACAATTTACCTTACAAAGAATTTGTGCGGGCACCTTATTATTTTTCAATTTGGCCGGGTTATAAAGAAAATAATTACAAAAAATATTTTTAATAGGATAGCCTGTGCATATAATTTTTGGGATATGTTGAAAAAATTATTGTATATTATATAGTTTTTTATATAATTGGAAAAATTTATAATATTTGAGAAATAAAAATTTATTTATTTGATTATATTTTTTCATAATTCTCTAAATCATTAAAAATTAATTTTATTAGGAATGTATGTAAAGTATGTGTATATAGAACATGATCTAAGAGCACGGGTCGTGGGAAGTACAATTATAAATTATACAACAGGTTTTATAGGGAAATAAAATGCATACATAAATCTAACATTTTATAATAAGAAATATTAGAGGCCAAAAATCAATTTAATGGAATTATATTCACAATATAAAGAGAGGGGATATTATATATATAATATCTATGTATCATTGATAGAAGAAATACCATTTTTAAATCATAGTTATCCTTTAATATGGATATGAATGTGGAGACAAAAATTATAATTTGAGAATAATTAATAGTATAATTAACCAACCTATTATACTCAAATTAATAAGTTTTGATGTCTTGGATTAATCATTAAAACTCAATGATATATATCAACATGTAATCGTTAAAAACATGGGAGAGATACCTAAATGACTTAAGCATCATTTGAAACATACCACAATGCTATCTGTCATAATTTTTTTAATGTTTTTTCTATTCAAATCATGGGATATTATTACAAGGATTAATGAAAGTGGGTTTTTTAGGAATACCCTAGATAGATTTCCAATAAATAAAATCTATTTCCCATATTAAAAGTGAATTAGAACCATTTTTATGAGAATAATATAAACATATGGCCATATTAATTTTATGAGAGACCAAATTTACAGAAATATTTTCTAAAGAATCGTCATTTCATTATTTTCATTCACAATTTCCATACACACATTTCACATCATGTTACTATCATTGAATATTTTAATTTAGATCAAGAGTCATTTATTGTGTAAGAATCACAACACATTCATGTCCTTTCTTGATATAAACCCATGTTATTATTATAAATTGATTTGATGTAGTAAAAAACAATAATTCTTTCAATTAAGGTATATATTTTAACAAATAATGTAATATAAAATATGTTAATTTGTTATATATCAATTTTATGACTTCATGTGATGTATATTTGGTAAATGATGTAGAGTATAGAATAATCCATGATATGGAACATAGTTCTTATTAAATTTCAATAAATATACCATTTTTAAAATGAAAACAACATTGAAACACTCAATAGGTTTGTTTAAACTTTATATAATTAATATAATTTAATCATTGATATTATATTTTCAAATATATATTATCATCATTCAATTAATCCTATTTAATATAACACTAAAAAATATGATAGAACACGAAGCATATTTATCCATTACTCTAAAAAATATTTTTCTTAAAATAGGGAAATGAGAAATGAACTCTCAATAATTATAAAAGGATACTTGAAAATAATTTCAATCCTAATGTGATCTAATTAAGTTACGGGAAAACGTTTCACAACATGGATCACTAAAAGTTGGCCGTAGGGATAATATTTAATGGAAGAATTTTGAATATAAAAGGGTTACCAATAAAATAAAGAAACAAGAAGAATATATTTATGGAATATATTTTAGATGAAGTGTTTGAGGTGTTTCCCAAAATGGGTAACACAATAGTCATGAACAGAGATTGGGAAAGCTCGATGAAATTTCAGTTTGTAGAGGATATATGCTTGAATATTTGTCTAGATCATATGTAAATAGATAAAAATATTTTAAAACACAAGAAGATTATATTTTTAAGTGGAAATAAGTGATTTCACATGAAGATATAAAATTAAAATAGATATTATTAAAAAGTGATGACTTAAATACTAAATATAATCTGTGAGGAAGGTGTGAAAGAGTAGGATATGGAATTAAATATTTTCTGAAAATTTTATATTCTAATAATTATAGTAATATTTTTGATGTAATCAAGTATTACAAATTTTACCTAATTTATATTTGTAAACAAAACAATTCACATAATTAGAAATATTAAAAGAAGGAGAAAATTTCAATGCTTATATCGGAAGTTCAGAGTTGGAAAAAAGTAGATCTTGCTCGAAGAGCCATCGAAATGTCATAGATGAAGAATAATGGATTATCATGGTAAATAGATTTTTATTAAAACTTATAATATTATTTCTAATCATGTAAAACCTCGTCCCCATTTCATTAACCATTTATGTTCATAGTAAATTATATTTAACTATGGGGAAATAGATAAAAATAGTATTGGATAATTATTTAATCAGTACAAATATTTTAAAAAACGTGATCATAATGGGATATTTTATACACCATGATGGAGATTTAATAATGTTAATCCATTTAGGGGGTGTTGAAATGGAGTTATGTTTTTCAGAATTACGTCTTTCTCAACAAATATGTGATTATGGATATATTATAGTGAAAATTAATTCTATAGTTAACGAATAAGTCTTCAAAAAATATTCCTAACTTATTAAATTATATTATAAAGTATTAATATATATTTATGTAAGCAAGGTTGGAGTTTATGTCATCAAATTCAACAAATTTGATCAATTTTATGAAAAAAGATTATGTTACGTTTCTTGGTAAATCTCCTCAATTGACAATAAAAATGATAAAATGGAGAATACAATTACAAGAAAGGATGTTTATAGACAACCTTGATCACCTTAATATTTCACTCTTATTTTCTTCACTAGATTATCGTATGAAGACATATGGTAGATTTACTGAAGGATATTGGATATGTTTTTGTCGTTAAATCAATATTTTAATAAGTTTATTATTCTATAATTTTTTTAAATATCGGAGAACTAGATTATTTCTAAAATTATTACAAGTCATAAAGTTCTTATGAGAAATACTCTACCATTATATTTATTTTATTTTATATTTAATATGTGGATTTTAAAATTGAATTTTAATGAACATTGGGAAATTATTAAAAACATTAAGTGTGTACTGAAGGACCAAATGGAAGAGGGAAGATTAGTTATTTTATAAAAATTAATTGTGTGCGAATTCCATGTATGGTGGGAAGATGTAAACATCATAAATGAAAAAGGACAATCTTTAATGAAGCTTGATGGCGATATAAATACAACATCATCTTATAAACCCAAAAATGTGATGGTTTTTGTTATTCTATTCGTGAAAAAAACTATAGATAATGAAGAAACACTATTTATAATAGTCATGATGATGATTTCTAAGAAGTTAGCTAGTAGGGATATAAAATATTTAATTAATAAATCAAGTAGAAATACTAGATAAATATATAAAGAATCTATCCATTAATCCCTAATCATGAAAAATTATGTATCATGTGAACTAAATCCATGGATGATGTTTTTATTTTATTTTAGGTATTTGAGAAATCCCAATGTATGATGGATGTTGTTTTGAACTTGTTTGATTAAAATATTGAAGACTAGATCTTGAAATTTTCTAAATGATTATTTATATGAATCATTTAGGTTCTACATGGTATCCATTTATAGGATGAGTATAACAAATATACTAAGAAAAATATATATATGTATGTTCCAATATATACTTCAAATGAGTCATTTCTTACCATAGTATAAAAAATAGAAAAAGAACAAGGACAACATACTTGTGTTAATAAGAGTTATTAATATCTATGTACGAGTTATTTGAGTCCACAATATCTTGGATAAGTCAGTTTGAACAATTTATGAGTCATTCAACTCTATATGCATGTCATTCAAGGAATGCATGAGTTATTCATGGATGTATGTATGGGACATTTCTACATTGGCCATGTTATTTTTCTATAACTGTGTATGGGTTATTTTATAGCTATGTATATGTGATATTAGACTATGTATGAGTAATATAATTCAATAAATTATATTAATATTAAGACATGAAAATAAGAGGAATATATTAAATAAATAAAAATAAATATATTAATGAAATGAGACTAATTCTTGTGACGCTGAATTCTTGTTCATAATGAAATAAAAATCCCTATATATGTTTTTTTATTAGTGATGAGATCAAATAAGAATGAGTTAAGGATGATTATGATGTTGTAGTGTTCTATGCCAAAATATATGTTCATCATTGGAATGATTTACATGACCACAAACACATGGATGATATTTAGAATATTGTTGAGATATAGATTTATTGGTGACAATGTTGTGATATTTAAAATTTCATAGAGAATCAAAACATTCTAGGTTTTATGCCAAATTTATAGGGAAATTTTATTTAGAGTTTTAATAAATTTGAATTATCATAAGACAAAATATTCTGGATATTTCAAGAGTTTCGATATGAATATGGAAACAAAATATTCATGATTATGTGAATATAAAAATGGAAAAAGGAGAATAAGATGAATATTATTTAAAAATTTATTTACTCATAGAAACATATCCAATTAATGAATAAAGAGAACTTAATACTGTTAAAAAAATGTGTAATGTCACCTAGTATCAAGGAATAAGGACGATTAGATAAAGTAATATTGTACAACTGTATCATAGAAATAAATAATTTGAGGTATAGGGAATTAGACTGAGATGAAGAGTGAAGTTGGGATATTCAAAACTATGAAGGGCCAGTAATGGATGTCCTATATAATGGTTTCTAAAACGATTGGTTTAAGGATTGTGTTAGGAAATCCCAATCTATTTTTGATGACCATTTTGTATGAGAAAATAATAACCAATGGAATGCTGGGAACAATGTAGTCTAGTTTAAATAACATTTTGTTGGATGGTAGATAACACATTGAGATTTCATTTAATAATGGTGTTATACAACTCCATGTAACTACCTATTTTAATAATGGAATAATATTTTGTTTGATCATTTAAACAATCATACTAATGAGTATGATTTCAAGGATAAACCTTGTAAAAATCATTTTCTTCAATACCCCAAATTTATTGAATCGTTCGGATAAGGTTTAGGGACATAAGATGAGAGTATTAAAAAACTAATTAGTTTAAAAGGTTTAATAAATAAAAGATGATATCATCTAATATATCATTGACTCACCTCCTATCAGTTATGCACCGATCTTAGGAACTTCACAAATTAAGTAATGTTTTTTTGGAATTCAATAACAGTGAAGATGAAAAGGAATATAATGAAGAAATGATTAATATATATTTAAGGATTATAAAATCATAAAAGATTAAAATATTGTTCAAATGAGCTTGAATATTATATTGAATTCATGATAATATGGGAGAATGGAGAAGGATAATAGTCTTAGGTATGTGGTTTACAGTGAATTAAAGAAGAAATAACACACAAATCATGAATATCTAATGAAATAATAAAATAATGTATGAAAAGAAAAGATAATAAAATAATAAAATGAAGAATATAACACACGGACAATAAATTTCCAATTGGTCAAAACATAGCGGGAGTGATGATACAATGGGGGCGGATAACCTCTGCATCATAGAATATACTAGTGAGGATTCATCTATTTCATTTGTTAGTAAAATGAATAATTATTTAGTAATAAATTATGATAAACAATAAGAATTTTATGTAATGTTATAGGATATTGTGAACAAAATTCAATATTAGTGAACAATTATAATAAATACACATGAATTATAAGTCTAATAGAATGATTATTTGAATGATAAAAGTAATACTAAAACAACTTTGAAAATTGAGAACCAAATTCTCATTGATGAGAAGTAATTTCGTAGAATTAACCAGAACAAGTTTACAAAAGTTATATGTACATTAATTTATCGTTCGAGCTTCATAAAATCAAATAAATAAAATTATGATATTACTAATAAAAAGAGGAAATAAATGATGTTTTATAGAAATTATATTATTCCTAGTTCCATATCTAATAATAAATATAGATCTATCATCAATCATTATTTTATAAATTTAGTGGGTTGTTCAATCTATTATATTAATAATATATCCTATTTTATATACCTATGATAAGATTATTTACTAATATATTTAATTCTTCACATGATTGAACTATTGGACTCGTTTGGGTATATAAGACATTTGTTTCTATCAGTTCTAGATGAAAATATATTTGATTAAAAAATATTAATTGACTTGTATTTATGTAGGTTATATGCATAAAAATAATCAATAAATAGACTTTAAATTTTCAAGACACATGCTTATTGAAATCACTGAATTCCAAATCCTATTAAATGTAGAAGGTGAATTTTTTTTACCAAAAAACAATTGAAAATGAAAAAATGGTTTCCACAAGTTAGAATTTTTGCCTTTGAATTCATTAATTTGATTTTATTTATTACTATTTTATGTTATAATGTTAATAACATTATCATTCTAAGTGATTATTGTAACCATTTCATGATAAAAAAGTATACCTCAAAAATTTATATTGTGAAGTATGATATAGATTTTATTACAATGAGAAATGAAAAATTTTACACAATTGTTTTTATATGACTAATTTGTTACCATGTTTCCCTTACATGTGTTTTTTATAATAAGTATTGGATATTTTATAATATAAATATACATTGTAATGCTTTTTTCACTCACAATGTTATCCAAAAATTGGATAGTTAATGATCATTATAGAATACAGTTATTTACAAATAAATTTTTTGTCGTTTATCTTAATGATTTAAAAATCATAAGATTTTAACAAAATCAAGGAATTATATTTTAACCACTCAACCATATGAGTTGGTTTTTATATATTTTTTGAACCTTAACGTTATTACAGTCTATGTTTAAAGCACTACGATTATGTAATTGTTGATGATTGTTCACGATAAGTTTGTGTTCATTTTCTTGATCATAGGAGTAAATAATGTGATTTTTTCAAATTTTAAAGGATAATTTATAATCTCAATGGAATTAAAATTATTATCTTGATAATTTATATAAAAACATTCTTTTTTTTAAAATATTGGAATTATTTAAGGAAACTTTTTGAGGTTGGGCACCATGTTGGCATGGGATTTCAGGTCCTGAGGATGCCCAATATTGATATAATAAAAATTAAATGTTATATAATATCTTAGGCATTTTTTTTCGAAATAATGAAATAAACCTTAAAAGGAGACATAAATAATAAGTCCAACATCACCATTAAACATGGATTGTGGGGTTTACCCTATGTGAAACATAACTTTTGTGAGTGTTGGTTGACTGGTTTAAGGGAATACATATATTGAATGATAATAAATTTAATTAATTAATTAATAATTATATTAATATGCCCTATTAATTATTTATTTCAACATAGTTATAGAAAAATAAAATGGTAATCTACTAAAACCCATGGTTTTGGAGAGAGAATGGAGAAGAGAGTTGGTAGTTGAAAACCAGATCTTGAGTCAAAATCTGTACCAAGGAGTTTGTCTTCACTAATAGTGATTGTATGGATCACTAATGAATTTTTTTTAAAACCTCACTTAATCATTGATTGATCCAAACTTGAGGTAGGGTTTTTTACATTAGTTTGATAACCATTTTTCCCTTATCATGAAATAATTATTTTTTTAATAAATTGATTCGCAGGACATGAATTGTTATGTGATTCAAGATTTATGTTATTATAATTAATAACTTATATTATTTTTTAGTACTCAATTATTTATTGAGGTAGATTATTTATCCATTATATTATTTTTGATAACTCAATCAATGGATGAGTTTGATTCCTCATTTTTCTATTTTATTCATTTCTCCCCATTTTATATTTGTGTTCTTTGTCTGTGTTCCATTTTAATAGTTGTTAGAAAATACCTATAAAATAAAAAATAATTCCTTAAATAGTGTAATATATCTTTTTAATAGGTTTATATTTGATATTTATTTCATAAAAATATTTTTATTAAAACTACAGTCACTCAAGTATTTGATTTGGAGTTCATCAATTCATAGTTTGGCATTCTATTAGTGCGATGTCATGGGAGGAGATTCCAGAGGGGAAGGGTAGCCAGAATCTAGAAATAAGAGATAGATCATTCACTATCAACCCCAGATCTATGTTCCCCATGTGATTTATGGAATAATTGGTGGTGTATATGTCATGATGGAGATGTTTTAAGACTTTAGGAGTTTGTGGAAAATAATGAGTTACACAGTGGGTAGTTTGGGTGAACACATGTAGTGTGGAACATTGTAGGAGTGTATAGAATTTTAGAAAAATAAAATATAGCATACCATGTGGGACCTATCACATACTATTTCACCCATTAATGGTGACTTTTCATGTAAACTTGAATTATATGGGAACATTTATAGCTAGATTACATGTGCATGACCTTGTCCTCAAACAAAACTACGTACTGGGAAACATCCAAGTACATAAGAATGACAAGAGTAAATTGGCACGACCTATGTACATAGGTATATTTTTATGAACATAAGTATGTTCAAATATTGTGTGACATATTGTATACTCACATTACACACCATTCACTTTTACTAGGGTATGTTTAGGCCCATATTATCATCATTATATACCAGTTTCTATAGGGTGGGTTCCCTTAGTCTATCCCTATAATGGTATAGTGAAGTATCATGTCCAATGAATAATATGTGATCTCCTCTATGGGTTTTGTCTAAGATAGAGCCAATAATCTATTTGGGTGTCCTGAGGTGTAATCCTCTAACATTTCTTTTTATCTGGGAAGGTCCACTAATCACATGTACTATATACCAGGGAGTCGATCCCTTCCCTTGTGTTTCATTCCAGTTATTTTCATTTTTCCTCTTTATGACCTAAATGAGATCACTTATATATGTATTAGTATATTTAGAGTCTTCCTGTGAACTTATTTATCAAAATACTTAATGATAATGACTTCTTGGATGAGTGACAATAATTTTATCACATTCTATGGTGTGAGTTTTCCTAGATAACAATTACCTTGAAACCATGTGTGGATAATAGTTTGGAAACTTGATTTTGACATTAATATGTGACTTTGTGTCAATATTGTGTATATCATGTTTTTTTTATCTTTAATTACAATTAATGAGTCTTCATTATGATGAGATGACTACTTTTTTAATGATATTTATTCTATGGTTTTAGGTTTTCCTAATGGTTGTTATTATACTCACCCTTGAATGGGATTAGCCAAGACATAGCATGTCTTTGGTTTATGATAGGACATATGAAAAATTCCTAGGAAGACAAGGATCATGTAGATAATAATTTATTTAGGAATACTGTGGTTCCTTCTGGGAGAACATTGGAGATCAATCCCTTCATTTTTAGTAGAATTAACTCATTTATAGTTTTTGTGGGATTAAATTTAGCCCTTTATGAATTTATATACATTTTTTATACATTTATTATGGATATAGATATATTCATATATCTGTTATCCATTGTATTTTAAATTTCTATGTGGTGTTGTTTGTTGGGTACTTGTGCCTGTATACAGGTACCTTTAGATAAGGCCTCCCACTTGTTTTATATGATTACATGGCACTTTTCGTCAATCGCTAGCATATTGGTGGCATATTGGGGTATCAAAATCTACTTAAATAAATATAGAATGACCTTGGTGTGTTGGGCATTTACAAAGTTCTATCATTGTAAGGATCATCATACGATTGGACTTTTGATATTTTCTTACTAATAGGTATGGTTTGGGAACTAGGGAATTTTTTTAAAGTGTCTTATGATCTATTCAAAGAATATGGAATCTAGTAATACTACAGTATCCAAGATATCCATTCACCAGAACATTGACAATATACTTTTTGAATTATTATATGTTGTTACTGGTTTTATGGAAAACATTGATATATGCATTATATAAGAATGTGTTTTGGATTATATGTACATCTTGAGTTAACTCAATATATATAATCTTTGACCATGGTGAATTTTTATTTTTGATTCAAGATTCGTAAATGGTGATAACCAGTTTGGATTCTATTTTAAGATCAAAAGGATGATCCAGAAAGTCATGATTCTTCAGCATAGGGGCATATATTGGAGGAAGAACTTTTAGGTGGTTTTCTGATCCTACCACCACCCATCGAGAAGCATGTTACAACAAGAGTACTAGTAGATGATGTTCATAGGATAATCGAATGTCATGAGTATCAAAGGTAGATATCCCTTAGGTTTTGGTGTGATCTAAACCCATAGGTAGTTTACAGCTAGCTTAAAACACTTCAAGAGGTTTTTCTATTGATAAGAGCACTCCCGATCATATGGTGGTCCTAGAGGCGAGTCTTCTATATCCATAAATAGGGAGATCATGGATATTGGTGACTTATATTCATGATGAGGAATATCTCTCCAATATTGAGTTTGATCATATCATTAGAGATTAGTTCATTATAGTAATGTTGATAGCAGTGTGTATCCAGGAGATTTTAGATCCCCAATTGGGCCACATGACTATGGTAGAGTATTTATTGAGGTTCACAATCCTCTCATGATAATACATGGATATGGTTCTAGATACATTATTATCAAATTAAAATATTACCATAGATTTCAATAATATATCATGGACATACTCATATCTTGTTACACAACCACTTATGTCAGATTGATAGAGTGAGATTTGGCAGTGGTGGGATTCTTGTCATTTTAGCCCTTTATAATTGGTTCTATTAATGGGAAACACAGAGATGAGATTTCAGAATCTCATATATGACATCATAATTAGGGATCCATAAATTCAAGAAAAATCATTATATATTCTGAAGTTAATGGATCAATTATTCAAGGCTCTCCAGAAGGATCCATTTATCCATGGGAGAGGCATTTTTTCTCTTCCGATGGATGATGACATTTTGCATAGGATTTTCCATCTTTCTATGAAGGTGAACAAGAGACAGTTGGTGGACCATATATGTAGAGGGAGTGTATAGATTATGGAGTTTCACATGGTGTTGGACATTCCAGAGGATCTTGGCGATCAATAGGAGGTGGATGAAAATATGATTTGTTTCTACCACTACCCCTTGGCAGATGACTATAGGCTCATGGGGCTAGAGGTCTGAAATGAGGGAATCAATTAGATATTAAGGCTTATGAATCATAGGGTGCAATTATTGTTTGAGGTATTATATATGCATTATTTACATTATATGTAGTATTTATATACATATACACAAGATATTATTTCCTTTAAACACGAAATTTTCAATATTTAGATATATCAAAGGATCCTTTATCTTAACAAAAGAGGTTATAGAATAATATTAGAGGGTAATCAGGGATCAAAAAATTCTTCCAATAGCATGAAATAACTCTTAGAGGAGATATAATTCTTTAGGAACTTTTCATAAAAATGATTATTTCTTATGAAATCTTCATGGGTATGGATTTTATATCTGCAAATCAAGCTTATATTGACTTCTTCATAAAGAGTATGCGATGTGTACTTTTTTATAGGATGATTTTTTTCATTCATAGATGATAAGGTAAACATTAAAGAGTATCGTGGGATCATTTGAAGGATTATAAAATTGATTACTCACCAGTTAACAAGTATTACCCATAGATAAATAGATGTTGTATTCTCTCCGTTTCATACAATAGTGAAAAAGTATGTAGACATCCTCTATGATGATGTATTGGGCCTACCTTCCACTTTGTGATATTGAATTCTATAAATATGTTTACCCAGGGACTATCCCAATATCTATTCCATCATATAAGATGGGTCTCGTATATCATTGAGTGATAAATGTGTAGTTATTGGAATTTAAGAGGATGAGATTTTTCAGATCTAGTGTGCCACACAGGGTATCCACAATGTTATTTTCTAAACACGTTGTTATGGATGGATTATTATCACATTAATATGATGAATTCATTTAATAAGTATCATCTTCCATGAATCAAGGACTTTTTCAACCATTTGAAAATGTTGGGGTGGTTCTTGATGATCAGACATAGGATGGGCTATTATAAGCCCTATGTTTGGGATGAGGATATAACAAATATTCTATATTCCTATCACTATGGTAAAAAAAGTACATAGTAATTTATTTCAATATGAATAATTCCCCAACAGTGTTCATAAGAACCAATAACTAGACCATTCATCCTTTCTTATACGAGTTCATGGAATCCTTCATCTACGAAAACCTAGTGTACTAAAAATTCATGGAAGAGTTAACAAGACATTTGTGGATGGGTTTATATGTACGCTAATAGTAAAATATTTATGGTTATTTTTCAAATTTTTTGTTCCTTTTTGAATAGGTCCACATCATTGGACCAATCTTCTAAAATGAAGGAGTACTAGTGGTCTTAGGCAAGGTTGTGGATTTTTTAGATTGGGTTCCATCAAAGAACATGCATGGGGTGTATAAATTCCTTACGTGGGAAGGATACTATTAGATAATTATTCCAAATTTCTTATAGATATCTAAATCATTTACAACATTGACCCAAATGGGGTACCTTTAGTGTGGATGGAGTTGTTCCACCTTGATTTTTAGGAGTTATGATTGAGGTTATTGAGCTCCCCTATGTTGAGACTACCAATGGAGGGTGCTGAGTATGTAGTGTTATGTGATGTCTCCAAGAATGGGTATGGATTTGATCAGATGTAGAGGTAGGCTATAATATCTAAGGTTCATGAAAGATGAGACCCCATTATAATAACTACACTATCATAAATATTTAGTTGGCAGTATTGGTATTCAACGTAATGATATGGAGACCCATCCTTATAGGTTAGAGGTTTATAATCTATTTTGTCCACAAGTGTTTGAGTTATATACTTTCATTGAAATATATTCACATGTGATAAAGGATATGGCTATTTTACCTTCATGATTATGAATTTGATATAATCTAAAAAAATTAGAAGGGGAGGGTGGTGGAATATGGTGTTAGTGGTGTATAATTTTAATAATTTTGTAACACGATGATACCATAGTTGGAATCATTACAACTTTCATTAATCGATGAGTATGGTAAGGATTTCTTTTTGTTGACGTTTGATGACCCTCTAATTCGTCATCATGCTAGGGGGGGTCAACTTACAGATATTGAAAATGAGACCTTTCATATTGATATATCCACTAGACATTGTCTGGATGGATTTTATGAAGTGGGGGAGTAGTCATCCATTTATGAGGGTAGATGATTTTATTGGTGGAACTATGAGAATAGGTTTTGAGGAAGTTTCATACATTCCACTTATTTGTACATTTAGGAGTGGATAACATGAACCAATAACATTGATGTTAGTTCTGTTTTCCAGGTATTATATGGCGTGTAAGTGAGTTTATCTCTCGATGCCTCAATTTTAAATAGGTGAAGGTCGGCCACTAGGTTTCATATGATTTGTCTTAAACCCTTGAGGTGACATTTTTTAAGTAGTAATGTATCTATATGGACATCATGATTTGTCTTCCTCGGTCATCTATAGGACATGATAATATCTGGGTGATCGCAGTTTGACTAAATAAGATAGAAAAACTTATAGTCATCTAATATAAGAGTTTAATTGAGAGATTGGGATGCATTTACATTAATGGGACAATGGAAATTTAGGAATATACCTTGATGATTTTTTCAGACGATGATGCTCAGTGTATTCCATGATTATGGAGAAGATTGAAGGAGGCCTTTGAGGCTCAGTTGTGTTTGAGAAAACTTTTAACCAACATAAGGATAACCATAATCAGAATACTACTCATGTTACAGAGTAAATTCTTCTATTTTTCACGTTATACTTTGGAGAAATATGTGAATATCACATCCCTTAGTGTAATTTTCACATTATAAAAGTAACCAATCCACCATCAGCATATCACTATTCAAGGAATTATATAAGAGACCTTTTTGGTTACCACTATTTTGGACCAATTAATGATAGTTATCATTAATGGGCCTAGAGTTAGTGAGATCTATAACTGAGAAGGTTAATTTCATCCCAATGTATTTGAGGACATCCCTGATCTATCATAAATCTTATACAAACTAACTGTAGAGGCTCATAGAGATTGAATAGGGAGACCATATATTCCTCAATATCCTTCCTCAGTGAGGATTGAAGAGATTTTTCTATAATTAAAGGTTATATTCAAGAATAATAGGTCCTTCATAGATAATATGTAGGTTTAGTGAGGTGACATACAACTTGGCATTACTATCACAATTATAATAGTTACATGATGTATTGCACAAGTCATAGCTGAGGAGGTTTGCACCAAACCCATTGAATGTTATTGAATTGTGAGAGATAGACATTAATGATTTATATACATTCAAAGAGTAATTTTTATAGATCTAGTATTAGGAAGATAATATCATATATGTCTGATCTATTCCCTTGGTGCATTTTTGGCAACACCTTGAGGACATACCAGATAACACCTTAGAGTGGGAGAACCAAATGTGAACTCAATACCCACACCTATTTGAGTAGTTTATTTCTTTTAAAAATAAAAATAACTAAGGTAAGGATAACATAATGGCACATTTTTTTATTTTAAATTGTTTGGAATATTTTTAGTAATAATTGTTTGTCCTATCAATGAGTTCTTGAGTGATTTTAGGGCCTTGGAGGCTTAGTATTGATATAATAAAAATATTTGTAATATGATATCATTCATGCATAGTTTTTCTAAAATAACAATTTGAGTAATATATAGATTTATATATTGTAAATATAATAACTCTATTAAATATAAAATATTTGTTTTACTATAGGAGTGATATAACCTTTGTGCATGTCAGGTGTTCAGTTTGAGAGCAGTCATGGGCTCAATGATAATATAATAAATGAATAAATTAATTTATTAATTATTAAATTTACATGACCTTGACCTCTTATTTTCAAAACCAATTATTTGTAAATCTTTGGTTTAACTTCATAACCCTTTAAATTTTTGGAGAACATGGATGAGAGCTTCGGTGGATAATGATCAGATTGTCGATCGATGATCTGTACCGATGAGTTTTTCTTTCTCAACATAGTTCATGGATCATGATAAAAAATGATGTATAACATTTTTATATAAGTGATACATCCAAAATAAATATAAGGATTTATTTTTATTTTAATAATCTCTATTTTATTATACAACACTGAACACTAATGATATTAAAAAAAGGATTTCCTTATCGATCCTTGTTATAAAAGTGAAAATTTATCTTCCTTAAATTAAGAATTGAAATGATTTTTATTCATTGATTATACCAATAAATTTATTCGTTTTACATCATTGGATAAAGGAAACCATTAAAAATTACCATGGTTTATTCCTCAATTTTTTCCTTTATCTTCACACAATGTTCTTCGTTCATTCATAAGCGGTATTGTATATTCCTGGTGATTCAACAATACTCCTAAATTGATCCTTGTAAATTCGATAATAGCTGAAAAAAAGTATTTCCATGGTATTGGGTATAGTATTAGTGACATGATCAAGTTTTTATGATATATATAAATAACAAGGGATTAAATAGAGAGTTCACTAGTTCATGGATTGGCATTGCGACGATGGAGTGAAAAGAGAGGCGATTCCCAAGGGGAGGTATAGCTAGAATTCACCCACCCAAGATAGATTGGGTATGGTAAAACCTATTTCTATGTTCCCTGGTATGATATATGGTAGAATTAGTGATGAAAAAAATGTTTGGAGAGATATGTAAAGTCATCTGGAGTTTTTTAAAATCCCATGTTAGATGATATGTAGTTAAGAAAAAAACAATCGATGTGGACCCTTATATCAGTGTCTAGGGTTTAAAAAATCAAATTATTTGTGGGACATAAATCAAATTGTGTGACTCATAACTAGTGACATTAAATATAACCCTGGGTTACATGTTTATAAACAAGGCCAAAAAATTGGAATGACCATGTTCTCAGACATAGCTAGACACAATGATACATCATGGAATATGAGCATTACCACTGACCGTGGTCCTGAACAGAATACCCAAAAATGGGAAAACAAACATAATAATGAAAAAGAGTACATATAGACATTGTAAGACATGATATATATTATCATTACATGTAGTGTACTTTTACTAGGGTTTTGTGAGACCCTAATTTGATTCACTATAGACTCTTATATATATGGTGTATTCCCTATGACTATACCTATGAGGGTACACTATGGAATCTTGTACTGAGAATATGATTTGATCCCTTGTATTATATTAGTCTCAAATAGTGTAAGAAATACATTGGCATGGTTAGGGTGTGATCTTTTATCATTGAATATTCCCATGTTTGTGTTGTGAATTATTTGAACTATGTACTAAGGCATTGATCCACTGCATAATGGGTTATTGTAGTTAGTATCAGACATACCCCATATGCCATAGGAGACATCTATTATCTATGTATCATCATCCTTATAGTTTCAATGTGTACTTATTCTAGGATATCATAAATGATCATTACTTCTTAGATGATTTCCATCAGTGTTATAAAGGATCAGAGATTGCGTTCACTTAGATCTGAGTTATGTTGAAGCCTCAAGTGGATGCTAGGATGTAATCATGGTTGTGACCTTATATCAATACTTAGCGTCTATCCTGATTATATCTAGGTGTTAATTATTATGTGTCAAATTATGATTGATGTATATTCTTGATGAGGAGAAAACTACTATATTGATGCATTTTGATTAGGTATTTCAGAGTGTCCTACTAGGTACTATTATATCCACTCATGAATTGGCTCTATCCACACTCATCTTGACTAATATAGATGACAGTCCTTATGAAAGAGTGCTAGGTAGGCTATGATCGGGTATAGAATAGTTGATATTGAAAGAATGTGTTTGGTACTAGGAGTGCATTGGAAAAAAATACCCTACATTTTAGTAGTACTAATGAATTCATGTATCGGTTTTATTATCATTCAGTATGGTGTTGGTGGTTGGAGATGTTTTCATGTGTATAATTATCATAGGATATGGCCTCTTATGTGTGTGATATTTCTACTCTAAATTTTTTTCCAGCACCTAACATATTGGATATAGGCCTGGGGTTTCACACAAGACTTACTACTAGCAAAGAAGGACTCAGAGTGTCATTTATTGAAACGATTCATGTAGAATTAATATAAAAATTAATATTTGGAAATAATTATTCACTAAATGGGTATTACAAAAAATATATCCTCATAACACCTAAAATTGTGTATTATTGAATGGAGAAACTGAAATCTATTAGTGATAACACATATTATGCTCAATGAGTATGGGTTTCTTATTAATTTTTTTGGATGTGAATAAAAGAAAAAATAATTATATAATTAATATTTTTCATGAGAAAATAACTTTTAACAGATAATTATAAATTATATAATGGTAAAGAGATCTACGTATGTTATATAAAATTATATGGTTGGAATCTTTCTAATCTCAACACTGAATAAATTTTTGACTATATTTTATCTATGTTAGATATAGTATTTATACAATTATATTCAATGTTCTATAAGGAATTCCATTTTTAATAAATATTATATGTTCAATAATATTTTCTTATAAAATTTGATGATATATGTGTACATGATACCAAAAATACTACTAAAAACCACAAAATTTGATATAATAAATTTTAATGCCACTAAAACATCTTTGACCATTAAAAAAGAGGTTTATATTATGGGTAAATCTTATAGTTGTTTTTGGAAGGACGTATCTAATACAAATAATTACTTGGAGAAACAATGAAAATTAATACACATAACTTTTAATATACTTAAATCATATCCTTTGGATTAGGTATTACATAATATTTAGAATGATACTAAATCCTGATCCTTGATGATGGGAAAAAATTAAATAACAAGCATAATTCTCAAAACAAGATAAAATGATTTTCCTTGATTCTATTAGTGGTGAAAATTATCTCATTTCTAAATAATTTGATATGAAATAATTTGAATGAAAATAATTTATGAGTGATAAATGAAAGTCCAAATCTCACCCTGGCTGGTAGAGGTAATTTTTTTTGAATAATGTATCTATTTTTTTTATTTTAGTTAGAAATATTCCATATTGGTTTCATAAATGAATCATCAATAAGTATGGATTTATTATATTTAATAATTTTTATATTACATATTTTTAAATCCATTAGAATCTAATTATCTTATATAGATCCATTGAATATTTTTTATTGAATAATTGTAAAATGTATTTTTTTTCTTAGTGTTTTTATTATCTGGTATGTTTATATTTAAAATTTTATAATATTTAATATTAAATAATTGAAAAATATTATGTAACATTATATAAAGATATTTATAGTTTGATGTAGTTTATTAGAGCTTGGTATGAGACTCATAGAACTGTTCATTTGAAAATTTTTGTTAATATAGGAAAATAAGAAATTATTATTTTTTATCGAAATTATCTATATATATTTTTATAGATAAAATATATTTTTGAGTATTCTATTTTATAATAATTAAAAGAAAATTTTACGATAATTATTCCCTTTTAAATAAATATAACTTTAGTGAGGGAGTTAAAATTATTTATATATATTAAAATTTATAAAATAAAAATAGTCTTATTTTTAATCAAATAAAATATATTATTGGTATTTTAATATGCTATTATATGATTTTTTTAAGAGAAGTGATAATATAATATATAATTAATTTAAAATTAACATGTATGATGTTTGGACACCATTTTAATAGTCAATGTTTATAGGAATGATTGATTATTTCTACAACATACTACTTATTATGTTGTAATTGTGTTTTTATTTTGTATATTTTGGGGATTTAAATAAAATAATATTGGCTATCACATTAATTATATTTTTTAAATATGTCAAGACTTCATTTAATATTCTTTTAAAATAATCTAAAAGAAAATTGTGGGATTTAATTAGTTATTTTAATGATGAGCATAACATATTGTAGTTAAACATTTAGAGGACTTCTATGAAATGCCATTTTTAAGGAACGAATCAAATTTTAAGGGATGTTATGAAATTTATCATTATTTCGTTATATAATTTTGAAGAAAGATACAAATATATAGTATGTTATTTTGAATATATTATTTTGTATGGTACACAATATAAAAAATTATAGATTATAATTTAAACGTGTACCAATTAAATATAACAACACATGTGCTAATAATATTTTTTGAAATATTTAATCTAATTCTATGACTTATCATTTCAATATAGGACATATATTAATGATTGAGTGTTATTAAAAAGGTGATATTTATGTTGAATTATTTGAGTGTTTATTTTATCTTATTAATATTTTCACAAAACCCTAGATAATTGAAAGATTTATATATATTAAATAATAAATTAGGATGAATAAATATCCCATTTTGTTTTTATGATTTATTTTTTTCAAATAACTGAATTAAATTATTTATTATTTTCAAACAAATTAATTTCAATATATTTTTCAAATTACATTATATTCTTGAATCAGGATTAATTGATGGATTTTCATAGTCAACAGTAGTGTATTAAAAATAATATGTTGTGTTTTTATTTGGTTATATTTTATTACTTATATACTCTAAGACCCAAAAAGGGATGAGACCCTGAGATTGGGGGGGTGAATTTGGGTATAATGTGTATGAAATTTGACATCTTAAGGATCTAGTGATATAATTGATCCTAATGAGCCCCTATGATCAGGGGGTGGGTGAATCCTAGTTAGTTGAATATGAAATCCTTACACTTAATGATCTAGTTATGTAATTGGTAAAAATATACTAGTATTTCTCGATAAATAAAAAATCGTTATATAATTAGACATAACTGAATTTTATTACATCACCTACACTAGGACACATGTTAAGAGAATATAAATGTTTCTATTCTAATACACATAAATTCACAATAGTGAATATCTTATACAATATCTCGAGGTGGTGAAATATCCATTATGGTTTAGTACCACCCATATATTGAAAAATCATTACAATCACACTCATTAAATACTATCATTCCCTCAAACATGTAAAATTAATAAAAAAAGATAATTTTTTTGACTCAATCAACATAAAAAAATACTATATTTTTTTCAATAATAATTTCCACCAATTTCTGTTTTTCATTTATGGTTTTTTTCAATGGAATAAAAACACTATTTTGATTTTGTAGTAATATTTCTCTGTAAAATTAACTATTATATCTTTTTTTCTTTTTTCCCAATATTTAATATTCATTATATAATTAGAAATAAAATAGAATTCTTTTTGCGAGTTAATAATTAACTAACTAATTTAATAATGGAAAACCTTTTTTAGCACTTATGAATTTGAGTTAATATCTAACTTATATATCTCAAAAACTTATCCTTGTAAATATATCATCAGATATAAAAAACCCTAATATTTTTCCAAACTAGGATTTAAGAATTATGAATCTTAAATAATTATTATGTTAATGACTTTAAAACACAAACCGCGTTCATAAAATATTCTCTCTCTTAAAATTATAACTGTTTCTATATTTTAAAATTTTATATCCATAATAAACTAATATGAAGCATTTAGCAGTCCATGGATTGTTTTTATCATAAATAATAATCCAAATTACGTTCTTAACACCATCCATGCAAGCATGGAATCTTCACCGTTTTCACATTGAACAAAAAAATAACAAAATAATTTTTTATTTCTTCATGGTGTAATGATATTTATTTATATTTATAGAAAAAAAATATTTTTAAAATGACATTAATATTATTATCCAACCTATTTTCTCAATAAAAATATATAAAATTATCATTATCCATTAGGTTCTTATTTAAAACATGTATTCCAGAAAATAGAAGTTTAATGTTCATCATTAACTGCGCAGTGTTTTTATTTAGGTTCTTATTTTTTATGTCTACATAAGAACCATTATGTACATTTACACATGGTTGCACATAATTTGGGGTGAATATGTTTTGAAAAAAACACTGTTAAACTAATAAAATAGTGGATCCTTTTTTTACAAAATTCTGTTAGAATGAAAATATAATTAACATAACCATGGAATGGTTTTGGATATTAAACCAAATGTCAATGAAACGTTATTAAACATTTATCCAATATTTATTACATTATATATTATAAATAATCAATAATAAATACATTCCTTTGGTGTATTTAAATCATTATTTTTCATTAAACATTACCCAAAAATATTTATAAATACTTTTTATAACAAACTCCACATTTAGGTGAGTTAAAAAATAAGAAAAGTTCTTTTAAAAAAACACCATATATCACAAACATATTATTGATATTGTATTAAATTATTCCCAAATTATTCACTAAAAAATAATTCATTTCAGGTAATTCATGATCATCATGGTAAATAATAGATGAATGAAATTGAAACTATTAATAACTTCATTAATATAATGGATTGATAAAACCTATTCTATCAACACATTTACTTTAAATTAATTAAGATATTAAACTACAAATAATATCCCTTATAAATCATTATTTTATTCACCTAAGGATATATTCCTTAAAGATTATTCTCCCACTTTTAAACATCAATTAGGATATTATCATTCCATTTAAATTAATGAAAAACACTATTTATACCCATATAATGTTTTGTAATTTATCCCTTAATAAACACGAATATATTTCCATATTTATAAATAAAACCAAAAAAGGTTCCCAAATATATAGAGGTATAAATTAGTAACCTATTTGTTTACTTACCATAAAAAACACTCATTAAATAATCCTTATTATTTAAAATAGTAATATCAATTATTTAATTTCCATCATGGAATATTTTACATCTTTATGGGAGTGGGGGTCCCCAATCTAAACCATTCATGTGTACAGGTAATGTTGAATTACAAAAGAAAACTAATTATTACAATGAAAATATTGAATTTAACATAATCATGATATCCAAAACAATCTATTTATTTTATTTTTTTCTCAATTTCTCAACTTCTATCTAAAATTTCTCTATTAATTTAATAAATTATCCCTATGCTCTTTATCCATGATGTTAATTTTAAATAATCATTCAGGGTGTCCAATTATTATTTCATATATCTAAATTACTCATTATACTTTGATCTGTGATAATGTAATATAAAATCCACCATTTCCATGATATAATGAAGTATTATTTTCAATGTAAGTATGTGAATCTCCTTAGAAAACATTGATACCAAGTCTCCTGACATGTAGAATTAAAAATTTATTTTCCTTTTATATTTAGGTTAACACGATTAATGTTATTTTCATATAATATAAAACATCAACCCTTCGTTCTGAGTCAATATTTGAATTCTTCATCCAGGTATAAACCTGATCCCACCATGATTCACTATTTAATTTCCACACTTATAAAACTATTTTAAACTAATTTTTTATATTCAATTCTAAATATTATAACACATTTCACATTAAATTTGGTTTATTTATAAAATTATTATCACTTTCAAAAGGTAAAAATGGCCTTTTTGATGATTACATTGAAGGATGAGGTGATTTGGATCGCTCACGATAAAATTCAAGAAAAATAGACCAAACCGCACAAGATCCTAAGACTATATATGGACTAAAATACACATTAAGGATAATATATGTATAAAATTTGTCTAATAACTAGAATAATAAGGAAAAAAATTTGTGGTATGCGTTTATATATGAGAAAAATAATTTTATTTTATCTATTTTGGGTCCAAAAAACTGGGAACACGAAAGAGAATCATCACTGTTCAAAATCACAAGGTCACTTCTATAGTTTCCCTATATCATGAGTTGTAGGACTCTGAATGATGTAAAATATCCAATTGAGATGTTAAAGATATTATACCCATCTTTTTTATTTTTACAATGAAATATATGTTTTTTGGCCACCCAAAAACATTTTCTATGTGGAATCTAAAAATTTAGGTTCCTTGAATCTCCATCTACTTTAACTATAAATTGGAACCTTGGGAATGCCTTTTTATTTTCTTCTAGGGGGTATGGTTCTTATATTTTGTATGAAAAATGGTGTCACGACCCGACCCTAACCGGGCTCGAGCTGCAACTACCCCAAGCCCACCTTCATAGGCTAGGGGCTGGCAACAAGTGCCGAAGGCTAAAAAAATTGGGGAGGCCTTTGCCTAAGTACTTGTACACACACACACACGCAACCTACTCAATGAAATAGTGCAGAGTAAAAGAGAATGTAAAGTACCAACTTCTATAAACAATCACAAAATGTGCATCGACCTCTATACAGTACAATGATAGTGCTGAAGGTAAACTCAAAAGAAAAAGTGAAAAACTGGAACCCAACTAGAAAAGTGATACAACCTAGAAATAGGTAAACAAAAGTAAATAACTGGGGGAGTCCGAAAAGTAGAATCTGACTATGACCATTGCATGTGGTCTATGCTCTCGAATTCCTAAGCTCCGCTGAAGTCACGACCAACCTATCTGTCATCTGCAAGGGAACAACAAGTTCGGGAAAAACCCAAATAGGTGTGTGTATAAAAATACTCAGTAGGATACCCTGAAGGCTTGAGGGAGAAAAAAAGGAGGTACCGAAGAGTGAGAAGTAGATCAAACATGGAATAGTAAAGGATTACCACAGAGAGAGTGCAGTAAATAGTATAGCTCAACCAAACAAGAGGAAGGATGTAGACTCGTCCTAAACCAAGGAGTTAGAAACGGTGAGAAGATGAACTTTCCGTCGAGTTTCCATTACATATAGCTGGAGAGTAGACTTGTCCAACCACGAGAAGCTAGACACGGAAAGCACGTGGCATACCCCATGAATATGCACCTCTCCTGGAAGGAGAGTATCCAAATCCCAAAGAGTGGGTAATAGAACAAGGTATATATATCCATATTCTCTATCAAGAAACCCAAAAAATATCTCAAGGGGATCTCCATCCCGTAGCTCAGCCCAATAAAGTGAGTAGCCAACAATACCATAAGTAAACACCATCGATGCCCAGTATCCGTACGTCTACACCGAACTGCAAGTCAAGGGGCTCAAGTCACCATACCTCGACACTATTCACTTTGTGTGGCATTGACTCACCCACACGGTTTTAGGTCACATATTAAGGACGCGTCTTGGTGAGGAATGTGCCCCTCGTAATTGAGAGGTCTGGGGAAAGTCAAAACACACCTTGTCACTATCACACAGTCGAGAGGTCTTCTCAAAGTCAATGGGTTCCCACTACCTAGCCCCGCTAAAGGGTATTCTGTTGGAGGGAGACCTAGAAAAAAAATTCATCGACGGATCCCAATGCCCAGCCCTGTGAAAGGGTGATCTGCTTGAGGGAGGCCCGGAACCGCTCTGGCCATCCCTACTGGATGGTGCCCCATTATCCATCCCTACTAGATGGTACTCCACTGGTCATCCCTGCTAGATGGTACCTCATTGGCCATCCCTACTGGATGGTAACTCACTAGCCATCCCTACTATATGGTAAAACTCTTGAGATCAGAACACTATGTCGGAAAACGGGTCACGAAATATCGCGGAAGGAATATGTGATCATGATACAGGACTAGGGAATCTATGCCTATGGCTTACTAGGGGCTCCGTACCCTACTGTAAACAACCTCTTGGGTAGAGGATCGGTGCCCGCATAATGTCTTGGTCACAAAGATACCCAGATAACCCTTCTCGGGAATATGAAGGGACGTGAAGATATCCTTGGGCCTCACCAGGTGATACATGCTCCAATACGCTGAGTCTACTGTCGAAGCGGACTGAGACAACTCACTCCAGAAAGTGGGATCACACCCACACTGTACGAACGCACGTAGCCGTGAATGATGTCGTAGTCCGGTGAAAGGGATGTGATACTGAAACCCCTCATAGCTGAAGAACACATGGGAACCCAAACAACTCTGTCGGCCAAACCATGGAGAACATAAGGACCCTCTACGTCATGAGAGGTCAAAGGTACGTAATGTAGAACATGATGCGCACATGGGGCCCACACGACGTGTGGCCCCAGCTCATCTCTAAACAAAGCGCACAAACAATCTCAGGTACAAACAACAACACGTACCTCCAATCATTCCCGTATACTCCCATGGTATACCACATTTCCAGCCCAATGCTATCATGTACACGACACCCAATGTCAACGAGAAAATGTGTAAATGCAATTTCTCCAACCTGCTTCATCCATGACCCTAGCATGTCCAACCACATCTCTTAAAACATCAAATTCAATTACATGGCAGTGAACGTGATCAAACTCAAATGGTTCTCTTCCAAACACAACAAGAAGAACCTCCACTAGAGCACCTTTCATGCTTCCCCATATAAATGAGATCTCGAATGAGACTCCGAACGTCCAAACGGATCACACCATTTTAATTCTCGTGGAAGAACACCCGAGTTAGACTATCTACTCGCCTCCAATGGATATCCAACATAAAAGTCCTCTGACACCGCTTTATGCCCGAACGTCGTCCCATTGTCCCGAGCCTCGGCCCTGAAAATAGTCCGATGGATCACACCATTGCGTTCTCCTTGGAAAGACACGTCAAATTGACTGATTTATTGTGTGGAATGTATATCTGTAGAAAAAGATTCATATTGACATACTGCACACAAGTGGTGCTACGTGGAACCGGCATCCTGGTCCGGAAGCGCTACGATCTTATCGCACCGTTACGATCCTCCCAAAAAAGAACACAAGATTGACAAATCCCCCGTCCAAAATTCACACCCGGTGAAGAAGATGGATATCACTACCAACTCCAAAAACTTCCCTCGCGGGGCCTGCATCACTGTGCATAATTAAAGCATGAGGATTGCGGCATTGAAATTCCCTAAAAAACACTCAAAATCGACTACTCGCACGCCCTGAATGGGCGTCTGATGAAAAAGTTGCTAAACGTCGCACACAGCTTAAAAGACGGGCCATGGGGACCACTCCTCAACTCCGGCTTCAATGCTTGAAACCACCATGGAATGCTCTGCCTTGGCGCCAGGGTCCCAATTCCCTGGACGGTGCTCAAATAGGACATCAGATGTGTCTGTGCCATCCAAATCAAAAACTTTTGATGAAAAAAATGCCAAACCCCTTAACGTACGTGTCGCGCCACCGAGCCCGCATCTCAAGATTTAAAAAAAATACCAGAGACCATCTCAAAACCTCCGTCTCAATCTGAGTATCGTGTTGTCGTAGAGGACATGTTCATCTGATACTCGGGCTGGTTCAGCCGGCCCACCCTGTGCCTGAGTTGGCGGACCGCGGTTCACCGTTCGGACCGCCCCACTTCGCCCGGACCGGCAGAGCCAGTCTGACTCTCTTCCAACATGACCTGCGAGACATGGGACCCGGTCCATCAGCCGGGGTCACTGACCCTAGTCTTGCGCGTCACGACGACCAAAAAGCCGGTCGGCCCGCATGTCTCGGCTCCCGCAGGCGCCTACCGACGAACCCAGGACACCCCGTCGTCGTGACAACCGCCAGAAGCTGTAGCCACCTGAGGCTCCCCTAAACTCAGATTTTTTATCCAAAAAATGCGTTGGAAATCTCGAATCAGGATCATCACAACCATAGCCTTTACACAATAATCTGAAAGCATAAAGACACTATATTTTCCGTTGAAAGAGGGGTTTGGTTTTTAAAACTCAAAACGAACACCTTCTACATGAGAGGGTGTATCCCGGAGCTTCGCCACACGTGCTGAAACCGCACCCACCACTCAATGCCGCATTGATCAGAGGAGGTAGGTGGAGCAGGATGGAAGTTCTTGGGAGAGAGGCGGGGTTTCACCAGGGGAGAAGGTGGGGAAGAAGGAGGTGGCCTTTTCTTAAGTAAGGGAAAAAAGATTTAAAAATTTTAATTAATTTTTAATCACTCACCTAAAGACCCACATCCATAACTCTTGATGTGGTCGAGGTTAAGACTCCCCTAGGGTAAAAACAACCTCCTAAGCACAACGGGGGTCTCAGAATTCTAATATGAGGCCCCATCCAAAATTCATAAAACATAATGCCCGAGGATGCTAAATTATGAAAACGCCCCCAATTGCCATTTTCCACAAAGGGCCACGACCGCAAATATTACACCCCTACTATGGTAAAAGGCATGTTCCAGACTCAACAGTGCCTCATTTTTCCAATCTGAGCTACCGTTTAGGTTTTACTTGAGTTTAAACATTAAACTAATAAATTAATTATTTTATTTATTCGTTTAATGTTCTGTTAACCGGAACGGGGTCCCAACGCCATGCGCCGACATACTTTATGTAATTACTAGGGTAAAAACTCAATTTAAGACCCATCTGTGCACTCAGATTTCTAATCTGAATCACCATTTAGGAGTTATCCCATTTACTTGGCATGCCTAGTGTCAACGCACTTAAAATATAATTCCGGCCACACCGGGGCTCGGAATCGCACGTCGTCTGAAGGCGTTACTCTAGAATAACATCAAGAATTTTCCAAAGTATTTTATAGAAAAAACCAGGTTATTAATCATTAAATATTCCAATATGTTCTTCACCTAAAAGAAAAACCAGGGGAAAACTCAGGGTATTAATCACTCATAGAGTCTTCCACACCCAGAAGAACTCATGCATAGTTCTGCACCACCGCACATAGACCAAAGGATTTGATCGGTTCACGTGAGGTCTTACCTTGCCGATTACATTCATAGGATCACGCACACATCTCCTTAGGTGAGTCATGTGGTAGACGTCATGAACCCACTCCAAACATTGGAAGTTAATGCAAGATGGTAGACAACATCGCCATCCCTTCGCACGATCTCAAATGGCCCCAAGGCCCTCAGTGGTAACTCACATCCCTAATTGAACCCCTACGTCGCACGTTGTGACTGGAATAACCATTTTAACCTGGGACAAAGCCCGATGATTCCCTCCTTCAGAATATCCATATGGTGAAACACCGAAGTATATCTGTTAACGCAAGGTTTCACAGTTGATGTCTCCTGACCAAGAATCTCTTACACGCTCGAAAGTTGAAGGATTCGCCACCATCGACTAAAGAGAAAGGTTCCACACCTACTATTCCACTGACACAGGGTTACACTGACACCCCCCGTCACCCTGGTAACAAATCAAGCAAGGAGAAGGGAGAAAAGAATTTCACACACAGAGTATAACAATTATAATTTAAAAAATAAGAAGAGCTATAGAGTGTATCTCTTATCACCTCATGATCTGCGGGATCGTAGACATCCAATGATTGCGGCTGTCCGTGGTCCCAATTGTTAGCTACCGGAGCCTGATGTGGACTACCTGGTGCTGATGGGAAGACCTTGTAAAGTCATCCCCCACCACCCGCTCCTACCACTCCTCCGTTAGCACCACCTCTCTGGGAAATACTCCGATCAAGGAGCTGCCTCCGTCATGGTGGTGCAGTCACTGCATGTCTGATATTCACATCGTGCCTGGTCGGGCAGTCTCATGCCTAGTGACCTTGCCCATCCCAAGCATAGCACTAGCGCAATCCGAGCTGCACTGGCACCCTCCGGTGCCACTGTGGTGTATGACCACGCCCCTAAGTCTGGTTATTAGGAAGCCACCTGCATCGAGGTTCTGTCAGTCGACACCCGCTAGCTACGTCAGAGTTCTTGGCTCTATCGAGCCTGTTGCCACCACCAACTGTAAAGAATGACGGGAAGCTCACTATCGCCAGTGCTTGCTGTAGAACCTCAGCGTTAGTGTGAATTTCCATGGGTACTATGATAGCACAAATCTCTCTACAGAGACCCTGATCAAACATCTGCACTCGGAAGTTGCAGTCGTGGACCTAGTCCGGGTAAAAACGTACACGGTCTGTGAACCTAGTTGCGTACTCAATCACCATCATCCCTCCCTACTGAAACCGAAGGATCTCCTGGATCTGAACAGAGCATAAGTAGGAGGGGTAAATCTCCTCACAGAACAACTGCTGAATGTTGTCCCATGAAAGAGACGACTCCTCAAGTAACTGAGTCAGCAGACTCCACCAACGCCTAGCTACTCTGTGGAAAAGGTTGGAGGCCAATGCCACCATAAGATCTTCCAGCATCTACACAAGCCTAAAGAGGCGATCCACTGTCTCTAGTGAAACCTCTGCTACCTGAGGTTCTGGATCACCACTGAACCTCAGCGGTCTCTGCCGCTGGAACTCATGGAGCGCGCTCAAGCTGGGCTCAAGCTTAGTCTGTTATGATGACGTTTTCTGCTGCTAACCAGGTGGGGGTGCTGCTACCGGCCAACCCGGAGAAAGGGACTCGCATGATGGGTCTTGGACTAAGGCCTCGTAGCTCATAGGGTCGTCGTCACGAACCAAAGCTGGTATCCTGGCTGGATGTCTTCGCGGAGAAATCCTAAATGTTACCAAGGAGTGTCGCGGTCAGATGAGCATATATGTATTTATAATAGTCACAAAAATGGAGAGCTGACTTAAGAAGGATAGTCAAAGACTCAATCCTATGTGATGCACAAACCAATTTCCTTGAAACGAGTGTCTTAGCATTTCGAGTCGACAAGCGGGTTATCAGGGTCCTGGTCAATGGATACATCGATCGCTGCACCATCACTGGACTCCATGGCCTAGGAGCCGCTCATGAGACACATTGACATTTTGGCCCTAGGTCCCAACAAATTTCTTTTTAGGGATGTCCGAACAATGTCCCATGGAATGAACCACCATTGATACCACTTTGTCTCAACCCGACCCTACCCGGGATCGAGCCGCAACTACCCCAAGCCCACATCCATAGGCCAAGGGTTGGCGAAAAGCGCCAAAGGCTAAACAAATTAGGGAGGCCATTTCTTGAGTACCTGTACACAGACATGCATCCCACTCAATGAGATAGTGCAGAGTAAAAGAGAAGGTAAAGTACCAACTACTATAAACAACCACAAAGAGTGCATCAACCTCTAAATAGTAAAAAGAAAGTGTTGAAGGTAAACTGAAAAGAAAAAGGGAAAAACACATGCCCAACAAGAAAAGTGCCACAACCCAGCAACAGGTAAACAAAAGTAAATAGATAGGAGAGTCCCACACCTGGAACCCGACTACAACCACCACACACGGTCCAAGCTCCTGAACTCTTAAGCTCCGATGAAGTCACAACCAACCTGTCTATCATCTGCAAGGGAACACCAAGTGCGGGAAAATCCCAAGAAGGGGTGAGTATAAAAATACTCAGTAGGATAGCCCAATCGATCTATGGAGAAAAAAAGAAGGTACCTTAGAGTGTGTAGTAGATTGAAAATGGAATAGTAAAGGGGTACAACATAGAGAGTGCAGTAAAGAGTACAGCTCAACCCAACAAGAGGAATGAAGTAGACTTGTCCTAACACAATGAGATAGAAACAGTGAGAAGATGAAATTCCCATCATGATTTCACTACTTATAGCAGGAGAGTAGACACATCTAACAACGTGAAGCTAGACATAGAAATCACCTGGCTAGCTAAAATTCTTCGCCTCTCATGGAAGGAGAGTATCCAAAGCCCAAGGTGTGGGTACTAGAACAAGGTATACATATCCATACGCTCAATCAAGAAACCCGAACAAGATTGCAAGGGGACCTCTATCCCGTAGCTCAGACCAAGAAAGTGAGTATCCAACAGTCCCAGAAGTAAACAACATCAATGCCCAGTATCCGTATGTCTACCCCGAAATGCAAGTCAAGGGGTTCAAATCACCGCACCTCGACACTATCCTCTTTAGGCGGCACTGAATCACCCACATGGTTTTAGGACGCGTCTCAAGGAAGCGTCTTGGTGGGGAAGGTGCCCCTCTTACGTGGGAGTACTGAGGAAAGTCAGACCACACCTCGTCACTATCACACAGTCAAGAGGTCTTCTCAAAGTCAACAGGTTCCCACTGTCCAGCCCCGTGAAAGGGTATTCCGCTGGAGGGAGACCTGGAAAAAAAATGTTGTCGACATGCCCAATGCCCAGCCCCGTGAAAGGGTTATCTGCTAGAGGGAGGCCCAGAACCGCTTTGGCCATCCCTGCTGGATTGTACCCCAATGTCCATCTCTACTGGATGGTACTCCACTGGCCATCCATGCTGGATGGTACCTCACTGGCCATCCATACTGGATGGTACCTCACTGCCTATCCCTGCTGGATGGTTCAACTATGGTGATCAAAACACGAAGTGGTAAAACACATCAAAAAAGATCACGGAAGGAATATGATATCATGATAAACAACTAGGGAGTCTGCGCCAAGGGCTCACTGGGTGCTCTATACCCTACTGAAAACAACTTCCTTGGTAGAGGATCGGTGACCGCATAATGTGTTGGTCCCACCGATACCCAAAGAACCCTACCAGGGAAGATGAAGGGACGTGAGGATCTCCCCAAGCCTCTCAAAGTGATACATTCTCCAATCCAATGAGTCTACTCTCGATGCAGATCGAGACAACTCACTCATGAATGTGGGAGCACACCCACACTGTACAAACGCATGTAGCTGTAAACGATTTCATAGTCCGGTGAAGGGGATGTGATATCGAAACCCCTCATAGCTGAAGAAAACAGGGGAACCCAAACAACACTACCGACCAAACCATCGAGAACAGAAGGACCCTCTACGTCGCGAGAGGTCAAAGGTATGTAAAGTAGAACATGACGCGCACATGGGGCCCACACGACGTATGGCCACAACTCATATCCAAACCAAACGTGCAAACGTTCTCAGGTACAAACTACAACATGTACCTCCATGAATTCCCGTATACACCCAGAGTATACCACATTTCCAGCCCAAGGCTATCGTTCACCCAACACCCAATGTCAACGCAAAATGACATAAAAGCAATTTTACCAACCTGATTCCTCCACAGCCCTAGCATGGCCAACCACATATCTTCAAACCTTAACCTCACTCACACGAGAGTGAAAGCGATCACACACTAAGGGTTCGCTTCCAAACATAGTAAGAAGAACTGCCACCAGAGCACCTTTCATGCTTCCCCATTAAAATGAGTTATCGAATGAGGCTTTGTAAGTCCAAACGGAACACACCGTTGTAATCCTCATGAAAAAAAATGCAGGTAAGACCATCTACTCACCTCCAATGGATATCTAACGTAAAAGTCATCTGACCCCGCTTTATTCCCGAACGACGTCCCGTGGTCCCGAGCCTCGACCCCGAAAATAGTCGAGCGCATCGCACCATTCAGATCTTCTCAGAAAGGCACGTCAAATTGACTGCTTCCTTGTGTGGAACAGATATCTGGTGAAAAAGATGCATATTTCCATACCACACACGAGTGGTGCTACGTGGGACCAGCATCCTGGTCCCAAAGCACTATGAGTGGATCACACCATTGTGATCATCTCGAAAAAGTACACAAGATTGACTAATCACTCATCCGGAATGGACACCCGATGAAGAATATGTAAATCACCGCCAACTCCAAAAATGGACCACTTGGGTCCCACACCACTATGGTGAATTAAAGCAAGAAGATTACACTATTGCAATGTCCTTGAAAAAACACTCAGAATCGACTGCTCGCACGCCCCAAACAGACATTTGATGAAAAAGTTTCTAAACGTTGCTCACAGCTTAAAAGACGGGTCGTGGGGCCCACACCTCAACTCTGGTTTCAATGCCTGAAACCACCTTGGAATGTTCCGCCTCGGTGCTAGGGTCCCAACTCCCTTGGCGATGCTGAAATTGGACATCAGATGTGTCTGTGCCATCCAAAACAAGAACTCCCAGGGAAAAAACCCCAAACCACTTAATGTACATGTCACGCCACCGAGACCTCGTCTTAGGAGTTAAAAAATCCCCAAGACCATCTCAAAATCTCCTTATTGATCTGAGGATCGTTTTTCCATAGACAAAACATTAATCTGATACCTGGTCTGCGTTCTAGAGGCGTTTTCATATTTTTATGGACTGAAACAGGTGGGTTGTGCCGGTTCGGCCGGCCCACCCTGTGCCTGAGCCGACGGTCCACGGTTCACCATGAAAACCGCCCCACTTCACCCGGACCGGCAGGGTGGGTCTAGCTCAATTTCCAAGGGACATGGGAGTCGCAGGTCCCTCTCCACCGGTCGGGGTCACTGACCACAGTCTTGCGCATCATGCCGACCTGCAAGCCAGTCGGTCTGCGTGCCTCTCCTCTCGCAGGCACCTACCGACGATCCCCGGACACCCCGACACCGCTCCAACTATGTGAAGCCATAGCCACCGCCGCTGCAGAAGCCGGGAAACCACATTCCATCACTAGAGCTCTGCCCTACCACCGGAAAAACTCCATTTTGACAGGAAAAATTTGGCAGGCCACCCGAGGCACCCTGGAACTCGGATTTTCGATCCAAAAAATGTTTTGGGAAGCGCGAATTATCCTCTTTGAAACCACATACTTTGATAAAAAATACGAGAGCATAAATTCACTATATTTTCCATTGAAATAGGGGTTCCTGTTTTCAAACTCAAAATGAACACTGCCTACCTGCAAGGTCGTAGCCCGGAGCTTCGCCGCATGTGCTATTACCCCACCCACCGCTCGATGCCACCTTGATCGATGGAGGGAGGTGGAGGAGGATGGAAGTTCTAGGGTGAGAGGGTGGGTTTTTCCATGGGAGAAGTAGGGGAATAAGGAGGTTGGTTTAACATAAGTAAGGGAAAAAAGAATTAAAATTTTTAATTAATTTTTAATCACTCACCCAAAGACCAGCGTCCATAACTTTTGACGGGGTCGAGGTTAAGCCTCCCCTAGGATAAAAACCACCTCCCAAGAACAATAGTGGTCTCAAAATTTTAATCTGAGGCCCCGTTAAAAACTTATAAAACTTAATGCTCGAGGCCGCTAAATTACGAAAACGCCCCCAAGGTCGTTTTCCACAGAATGCCCGCGCCCGTGAAAATTACACCCCTCCTATGGTAAATGGCACGTTTCGGAATCAACGGTGCCCTCGGTTTCCCAATCCAAGCTACCGTTTAGGTGTTACTTGAGTTTAACCCTTGAACAAATAAATTAATTATTTTATTTATCCCTTTAATGTTCTTTTAACGGGCAAGGGGTCCCAACGTCCAGTGCTAACATACTTTATGTCGTTCCTAGGGTAAAAACCCAATTTCAGACCCATCCGTGCACTCAGATTTCTAATCCGGATCACCACTGAGGAGTTATCCCATTTAGTTGGCATGCCTAGTGTGAACGCCCTTGAAATTTAATTCTGGCCACACTAGGGCTCAGAATCGCACGCCGTCTAAAGGGTCTGCTCTGGAATAACATCGAGAATATTCCCAAGTCTTTTATAGAAAAATCAATGTTCTAATAAATGGAGTTCTATGTTCTCCATATATGTTATATTCAGCCCAATAATCATTGTGATATCATAGATAAATGTTAATTTCTACTATATCTCCTTTCCCCTCTTGAAGGAGAGCTAAAAGTGGATGATAATTTTGAGGGAGCTACACAAAAATGGAGAAGAAGTTGAATCACTTATTCCTCTTCTAATTTGGTTTAATTTTTTTGGTGGAATATTTAGTTTAATTTTAATCATATCATGATTATATACTTAATACATATTTTTTAAATTATGTAAAATAATTCTTATTTCAATATAGATTGGGTTGAGATTGTAATTTGGAATATTGGGTGGTTCTGATTGGAAAACATAAGAATACTTTTTTCACATTCATATGAACGAGATTTTATTAATTTTTGTGATCCTTGATTCCATTATTGGTGTTCAAACCAAAAAAACAAGATTTTTGTTTAAAATGGTGGTTCATTGTGTATCATTGTAAATGGAATAGGGGAATCAAGATGATAAACACCTTCAACTAGAAGATTTCGTTATAATTATTTATTTTTCAGAAAGAATAATTTACCAAGATGTGTTGTGAGCATGAAATAACCTCATTATCTTATTATTCTAAATACCATGACTTTTTATGTTAACTTTTAAACACTCTAAATTAAAAAAAATGTCTTTTAAACTTCTATAAAAACACCATATTTCTAGTTTTATTTAGAAAAAATAATTTGAAATAGACATTATTAACTCATAAACACTCTTTGAGAGATGATATTAGGTCATCTATAGAATATAAATAACATAAAAAACACAATAAAATTGATATTTCATTACATTATGATCATATCTGTTCACCCATACTGGGATGTGAGTTGGGTTTTAGTGTGTGTTTTTATAAGGAAATTATGTATTTTGAAAATAATTGTGTTCTAATTTTCATACATAATTTTTATGTTTCTTCTAAAATATTCCATTTTTGGAATTTTTCATGGCATGATTTTCATAAGATTAACTGAATTATTTGGAACATTAACTCAAAATTATAATTCATCATAGGGACCAATAAGCACAAAACATTCCATTGAAGAAGGAAACACAAAAAAATAAACACTCTTCTATGTCCTTTTATTTATTCATTTGAAAACATCATCAATAAAAAAATAAAATTTTATAATATGGTATCAAAGAAACAGATATTAAAATAATTTTTTTACTAATGTGTATATCCACCCACACACATTCAAATACAAGGAAAATTACCTTATTTTGAATTTATATCTAGAAAAATTAACTTATTAACAAAATTCCACTGATTATATTGAAAAGACCCACACAAGATCATTATGGAATTTCACACTGTGTGTTAAATATTAATACATGTAGATGTGGATACCAAAATTTTTAATCTTGGTAAATTTTTATTATCTTTAGAATACACTAAAAAAACAACATATACTATGGTTACTCAAAAAATAGTGGCATGATAGAAATGAAAATAAATTTTCAATAAAAATGATTCCATGCCTCTCAAATCTCAACAATAAGGAAATTAATTTGGGGAATAATAATTTATAATAAGGAAACAATTATTCAATATTAGTAATTTTTTAAAATACATGGTTCAAAATTTTCACTCTACCAAATAAGAGATAAAATTTTAATACAATACTCTTATACAATTTTAATTATAATCAATCATAACACCATTGAAGCTACTATAGGCAGTAACATAGTAAAAAAGGCCCAAAAAACATTAAAAATATCATATAAAAGTCAAAAACTGATCAATAGTTTTGTATAAGGTCTATCATAACCATTATAGGTTTTCAAGAGGTGAAAATTTCTAAATTCAAGAAGAAGGTGGATAAATGTTTTAATATTTATGTACCATCATCAGATATTTTGTTAATTATCAATGGATTTCCCCATATCCTAAACCAATTAATTCTATCATATATGTGAATGAAACCAACAATTCTAAATAGTGCACTCAATTTAGAGACCCTTCTAAAAGTTTTGAGGAAATATTCTTAGGACACCCCTGTAACCAACCTGTTCAAAAGAAATCATACTATCCATACATATCTAGATGGAATGAAGAAAAACCCAACAAGAAATGTTGTATTCCATCAATCCTAAAAAAAATAAAAGATTTATTTTGAAAGAGTAGTCATCCTACCATGCCAACCATAAATCCCCACCAACGATAAAGACCATTCCAACAAACCCCTCCAAAACCAAATAATAACTTTGAGGAAACAATTAGAAAATGCAAAAAATAATCTCCAATACCAAAGAACCATACAATATGTCATATAGGACCTAAAACAAATTTGGTCAAATATAAAATTATACGTTTGAAATAAAAATTCAGGGGTCTAGATGAATATAATCATAACATGCTACCAATCCCAATCAAAAGGGTAATGTATTTTATATCACACATCATAATGGAAAATAACATTATCCCTCCAGTTATACCACACATATGGTATTTCATCCTACTAAAAATCAACATTCTATACCATCAAAAGATTCATGTGATGAAAAACAAAAAAGGGTAAAAATGTTTTCCTTATGTATTTCCTTAATTAATACATTTATGATCCCTTTCTCAACGACTCTCTAAATCGAAGATACATTTTGATAATGAAATTGAAAATGACATAATGGTTACATTTAGTATGGTTAATGTTAATATTCCTCTCCATTAGGAATTTTAAATAATTTCTCACTTTAAAAAATATCATAGTGATCATTTCACCGATAAACATTGACTAAATGGGGAGGAGAGATTCAAAAATGGACGAAATGTATCAAACATGATACCACCAATGATTAAATCTAAATTCAATTATCCTAACATATTTATGATACCATGAAAAATAGGGGATTTTCTCCTTTTTGATACAATTGTTTTTTTATTTTTATTAATTCATCTCAAACCTCATTTTGGGTGTTCATCTCTACATATTGTAGTGCTTAAACAAGTATATATCATTATGAATTTTTTCAATTAGTGAACACCATATAAATAATGATTGATTGAGTAAGTCCTTGTGTGATTAAAGAATATAACATTCCATGTAGAACTGTATTTTCTTGAAATGGAACATTACCAGAAGAAATGACATGATCTGTTTAGACAAGTAAGGTCTTTCTAAAAGAAACAAAGAAAATCATCAATGTGAATAGTGGTACACAATCATGTATTTTTTTTCTAAATAAAGGTAGGTTTAAATGTCTACAATTCTATAAAATACCATATTAAAGAGTACTCCAGTCATCATGTCTATTTTTTAGAATTTTTCTTCAGCAACACTCACACACACAAATGCATGTCATTGAACCATACTTCGATATATTCTCCTATAAGTTAGTATTTAATGATTTTGTTTTCCAATAATCTTTTGAATATGTTGTGGGTTTGGAAAAGTGTATTTTTATTATTTTAATTGATAAGTTTGTCCATTCTGAGGCACCCATAAAATTTATATGATTATAAAAATATAATTTTCCTTGATTTTATTTCTATGGATAATAATCATGATTATATAGATATTTACATAGAAAATTTCCCCCATATATCTATTTTATCAATTCCAATATCACTGGTATTAAAATTAAAACCACATGCATTTAATTTAAAAAATTCATATCTTGAGAGTATTGACTAATTTCCCATCATTATTTCCCAAAACCTCTCTCCAGACCATTATTCAAAACTAATAAAACTTTTGAGAGAGTCTAAAAATATGATAGGATTGAAAATCGATACTATTTCTAGGATTAGAACACTTATTTTCATGAACCACATAATTTTAGATGATAATTATAACACAATATGAAAAGTTCAATGCCCATTAAATCCCACCCTCCTTGAATTGAAAAAATTATAAGTTAGTAAATTAATAGCTTATCAGATCCTCTATCACATATCTGATAGTAAATGGACATTCCCAGTAAAAATTGTTCCTAATAAAACTGGAATAATGATAGTGTGAACTGAAAAGAATTAATTTGTTCTAAAACATTTGAAAAATAGTTGTTGATTATTTGTTAAATAACAATGACTAAATCAAGCCACGTGAAATGGACACTTTCCTCTATAATTTATTGACCAAATTGTTATAAAGATCAGATGGTGTGTCCCATTATTGTTTCCATAATGGTAGTTATGGATATTTTTAAATCAATAAAACTGTTGGGGATCAATAAAATATATCATTTACTTGTCCATTTAGACTCTATAATGCTATGAGTACGTTTGATTATTGTATAACGGTTATATTTTATAATTAACTTAATTAATGTAAAGAATATTTTATTGATGATTTAAGAGTTTATCGATCTTTCTTTGATGATTAATTGGAAAACCTAGGTTATATCCTCTGTAATTATATTGAAAATGTTTGCATATTAAATTATTGTTAATTCCATTTCAGTCTAGGGAGGGTCATTGGTCTATGTAATTATTATTCAATTAAGGGAATTCATGTTGACAATTCAACAAATTAATATATTTTCTTTGCATCAATATCTAATTTTTTTCAAGGTGAGATCATTTGTGGGTCATGATATTTTTTAGCACCAATTAATTATACAATTTATTAATATTTCATATCCCTAGTTTTATATATTATAAAATTATTAATAGTTTTTTGTGTATAAAATATTTGTGGATGCATTTAATTCACTAAAAATAAGTCTTACATCACCTCAATTCATCCCAACACAAATATGGGATAATCCATTTTATCTTATGTGTGATTCCTATAACCTTTCCGTTGTGATAATTATATCACAAAGGGTTTTCAAAGATCCACATGTCATCGTGTATGCTTCACATTCCCTATAAAGTTTCTAGAAATAGTATATGACCACAATAAAATAACTACTTTCTATTATGTTTTCCAAGGAATTTATTTTTTATACATTCATAGGCCAAAAGTAATTGTGTTTTTTGATCACACATCTTTATGGTTTCTCTTATATAAACTGAATGATATGTATTTTATTATACTATGGATCCTCCTCCTATAAGAGTTTGATCTAGAGACATTAGATAAGAGTGGATTAGAAAATGTGGTTACTAACCTCATTTTTTAGACATACATACCATTTGATTGTGATGTTGAATCATCCATCTCCATTGAAGAATTATTATTGGTTGATTTTCCTTTAAATGTAGGGGCCCATAACCCTTTGTATACAAAAATTTTGATTTTTTTCAGTATCTGGGTCCTTATAGATTTTCCCCTCCACAATTCCAAATATTGAAGAATGAGTAAAGGATTTTTCTTTTGGGTTGATACATACATCTGGATAATTTTAAATTACCAGGTTGATGGTTAGGGTTTCTTATACTATGGGTTCACCTCTATATCATGCTTCTAAGACATTGTATCTTGTGGTGGCCACTTTTTCCCTCATCATATTTCTCTATAGGTCATTATATAATGACCCAAAATTATATCAATATAATTTCCCTTGTTATGTTTATTTTACATAGTATTAAATATATAAAAGAAAGTAGAGAAATAATTATAATCTCTATAAATGAGGAATATTTAAAATAAGTGGTATTTCTAGATGATAAAAATATAATACTAAATAGTAACATTCCCCTAGGAAAAAAAATATGTCCCTTAGGAATATTAAATTTGTATAATGAATAGTAATCTCACCAATGATTGTATAAAAACTATTTCTGCATCTGATAAGTGAAACAATGGTATAATTATATCAAAATAAATGTTAGTGGTTATTTTAAAATATAATATTTAAGTATTGTTATTTTTATAAGTCATAAATATTTAATTACATGTTTGTAATTAATTATTAAAAATAAAATAAACATTCATAGGATGGATTAATAAATCAATATTTTTTTATATTACTTTAGGATAATTTTATGAGACCTTAGTTAATTTTTTAATGTGTTATAAAATTAGTTTTAAATTTAAAATCTACATTTTAAACTAAATCCAATTTTTTTTAATTTTTTTTAACATATTTAGAAAATAAATTTGATAAAATGGATAAAATGTTTTAAATATACCCATCAAAAAATGGTTATGGAAAATTATTGGACTTTTAATGAAATACTTGAATATTTAGTGAATAATAAAATATGGAAATTTTAAATATAAATACATTAAATATGAGTACACTATTAAATGAGTCATTAGTGATTTAAGAACCATAATATATAACAATAATTAATAATTTTAATATATTTTATGATAATTCTCAATAAATTTATATTCATGTGCCAAAATAATAAACAATTTAATAAGATATTAAAAAATTTATCCCTCCTATCCACTATAAAAACAACATGCAACCTCCTTTTATCTTCACTCTTCAATTACATTATGTTTTTAAAAGTTATGACCAAATATCATTCCATAGTTCTCCCCATTTCTAGGAGATCACGTTCTTTCAAAAAGACTAAAACCCCTCCCCTCAAGGAGGTTCTCAAGGAGGATAATTCTAGATTTAAGACCTCTTCATTTTTTATTAATTTAAAATCAATTTATTTCCTTTTATTATACTCTCCTATCCTACTATTTAAAAATGACCATGATAAAAATAATATAATATATTCACTATAATGATATAATTTTATTTTAAGGTCCACCATCAATATCCTTACTCTTTCTTTTATTTTAAAAATGAAATCATTATGTCGGAGGTGTCGATTTACAACTTCAATGTAAGACAAACATTATTTCATTAATTTCTCCTTGAATTATACTCAAGAAACCCTTTTATGGTTGAAACATATTATAAAATATGTTTTATATATTATCTATTGTTTTTGAAACATTTTATATCCCTGATATTAAATAATAGAACAACACTAGTTCATTGTTATTGGAAAATAGCTAAAATTAAGCTAAATGATTATTATTAACATATTATCTGGGTATTAATCAAAATATATGGAAGAAATAATAAAAAATAATATAAATTACACTTATTTATATTCAGTAATAAATTGTAATTACAATTATTTATAATTATACCCATTTTACATGAACATCATTACTTATAATCAAGTGAATCGATCATGAAATCAAGGAAATGAACACTCCAGAATGATCGAATTCAATCTTATAAAATTATAAAAGGCCAGAAATGGACATAATAATATTATAATAAACTAAATACATGTATAATATGTTCTGATAATTTTATTAATGAGTTTAATTTCATATTCAAGGACCATATGGTCATGTGAAGAACACATTAATACATAATGTAGGGGTTTCTACACGAACCTGGATTTTCTTATGGGCAACTTTTATTTGAATATTTGCCCAAATGAAATTATTAATTATTCTCATTTAATACTAAAAAATTACATTTTAATTTTGTAAATTTTTGAACCAATCAGAAACATTATTTATTTTATGGGGAGTTACTTGTTTTAAAAGAATCTTTATGATATTCTTTTCAATAAACATGCCTGATTCAAGGGAACCTCTCGAATTAATACGTATTTTTAAGTGAATTATATAATATATTTTTAACCACCATTAATTTTTTTAAATCACTCATTTTATTATGAAAAAACATAATAGTTTACTTCTTTTTTTATAAAAATATTCTTCTAGAATAACACTTATTTTCAATGTAAAATCTTATTTCCCTCAACAATTAATTGATGCTTTTATAAAAGAATATTAATCTATTTAAAAAGTAATATTGAATATTATGTTTAATAAGGATTAATATTTCATTAAATCATATACCATATTTTTTAGAATGGTTTATTACTAGTCTAACTAGGGTTTTTCTATCTTGATTCCACTCAATAGATTACTCTGAACGATTACTTTTTATGTTTAATAATTGGGGAATGTTATTTACATTTCATATGTATGTTTCAATATGAATGTATATGTTGATTATGGTTCACCCATTTCAGATGTGAAACTAATTGAAATTATTAAGTGTTAGTAGTGGCCCACTATCCCCCTCGGTGCATTGGTAATTCTTTATAGACAAAATAGTTTGGGTTTTTTACCCGTTTATGTATGGTATTTGCACATGGCCATGATAGTATTGTTATGATGTCATGTATTATGAATTCCATAAATATGAATCTAGTAATAGATTTTCTATATTATTATTCAACTAGTTGAATATCAATGGTTCTGTTTTATTATGTAATTATTTAATCTTCTTTTATTTCGTCCGTATTATGCCCATGATTATTTTTTAATAGCATGTGTAATTTTAGTTATTCACCATGATTTATTATTTATTTTTCTATTGTATTTCTTACCCTTACAATGATTTTAATATCACCCCTTCCTTATGATTTATTTTTTCCCTGGATTTCAAGAGGTATTTTATTAACTAATTTCAGGGATAATATTGGAGTTATGGATGTTTCCAATGGAATTTCTATATTTTATTTCTTTCCAAATTGTAATGTTGAACTCATGTATGTACCTGGTTTAGCAAATCTAATAAAATATTTTTCCCTTAAATATGTGTCTTCCTTATTTATATGAAATTATAATAATTTCAGGAATCAACACTAGAAAATTGTGGTTAGGTCCTTACAGTTGGTATCCAAGGAAGATTAATAGAATCCTTTGACACTAGATTTAAAAAACTTTTATTAGGGGAAACTTCTCTATGGTAGACTTCGAGGGTACACACACTATAACAACCAAAATTTTTGGTAGGGTAGAAATTTTTGTATATTCCTAGAAATATATCCATGTCAAGATACTAGAAGTGGATATGGTCCTATCATATATTTTCCAATGAGTAATAACTCTAATAAGGTGTTCTAGTCTTGGATCAAGGTATCCTTGTACTTGATAATGACCATTACTACACACCTGATTTCACACTCCTGGGTGATATGCATATGATCATTCACATTTAATTTATAAATCATTATGATGTATAAGAAACCATGAATATTATTATGTGACTAGACATGAAAAAATTTCGATTTATGATAAGAGTTTTAATAGTTTTGAGATTATACATTATGATTAATAACCTAATCTACTGTATTATATTATTTATAAATGGAGAATTGTAGAAGTAATGGAAACCACTTAAATGTTCATATCCCATGTAGGGATTTCCCTCTTATACAAGATAATAATATTTCTTCTTCAGGTGTGACAGGTGATGAGAAATAAAAAACTATTCTGGGAAAGTTGACTCATGTTATGAACAATAACCTTACACATATGGAGAATCCTGAACCACAATGTGGAGGAGTAGTGTTATAAAATTTTATGAGAAAATTCGTTCCATAAATAACTTTTACTACAAACCCATTTGCAGGGGAGCAATTGAAATTTTATTTAGATAATGAATTTCTCACATTGTGATATATTTATAGGAAAAATGTTTTTATGGTAATTTATTGTCTTTAGAGAGATGCAGATCAAGGGTGGTCGTTGATTAAAAACACTAATTATGGGAGAGAAATAGAAAACATGGAATTTAGATAATTTAAATAACATTACATAGAGAAATACTATCCTTTTGAATAGTGATTGTTTATGGAAATGTTATTTCTCAGTAAGATAGAAAAAGAGGATTACAATGATGCAAAGTGTGAAGCTAACTTCACTAGTTTATCGAGTGCTAGGTCAGCTAGGATTAATACCATGAGTGGGGGGGGGGGTGAATTTGCGTATGATAGAGTAAATTTATTTCCCCTTTAGTTATTTTTTAATCCTTAAAAAGCACACTTCTTATTTCTACCATAACTATATATGAATAGATATCAGATCATGCACAAGAACAATGATTTTACTTGGTTCATCCTCACTAGGATATGTCCAAGAAGCACAAAATGGAGATGTGATGATGTAGCAAATCCACTAAATCTCACTGCTAGTTACAAAATTTGAGATAAATCACTTCTATTTCTAGGCTCAATGCCTTTACAAGATTTATGGTTTGGAAACATTATTCCCAAGGGTAACTCCCTATGTCTCTTTCTCTGGATCACTTCCAGTGGAAATGATCACCATCTTCTATTTCCTTTGCTTGCTGATCTTGGAATGGATAGAATCATAGTTTATGGACCTGTAGATCACTTTATTTTTTTGAATGCAAAGATCCTCAAATATAGGTAGATTTTCTATTGATTTCCTTTTTCAATCATAGAAGAAATCAAATTTTACGTGTACATTAACATTATTGGAAATTTCATTTGTAAACTATTTTCATGTTTTTTCAAGCCTACTTATGTCCAATGCAAACCAACATGGTTCTTTAGAAAACTAATTTGTGGGTATTCCTCACAGAACCCCAATTCCATGAACCACCTCCCATTCTTCCGCAGCGTACTACCTCTGTGTAATGGCTTCATGAACCACACCTGCCTACCACATCCACATGCTGGTTCTACATACCTCTTCCTTGTACCACATCCCCATATGGATTTTGTGTACCAAATTAACTAATGTGAAATTACTTCTTCATTGGACTACATATTCTATAGAACACCTTCTTCTTTTGTGGACGAAAATTCTCCTCAATCACCCTTTCAAGGAATCACTTCTGCCAACTACTTTACCTATCAACGAATCACCCTCCCAAACCACTTTTGGATAAGGATGAATTCCTAGAGCCAATAAGTTTTATAGTGAAAAATATACTACGTAATGATGGGATTATATCCCCTTATATAATAAAATAGATCCACAAAATTAGCTAATCTGAGTTTACCCAAATATTCAATTTGGTACAACTCTCACAATGTACCGCTTCTCCTATGAACTGTTCTCCCCGACGTGGTCCACATACCGGCACTCTTCCAACGAAGTGACCAGAATCATTGTTACCTTTTATAAATTGGTGCCCTTCATAACTTCTAAAATCACCACCTCATTTCCAAATAAGTCAATCCCACCCGCATACCAGAGTCCTTCACGTACCACATGAGCCACGGTCGGAGTGAGAAATAAGAGTATAATGCAATTTTCATCAATGAATCACTTCATTCTATTACAAATCCACTCTTATGATTTTTTCACGAACCTAAGCTTTTTTGATGTGTGTCCTTTGATCAATCATGTCTAGAATCATCATATTTAACACCCCTATGTTAATGCTCCGCATTACAGCTTTAATACCCGAACCCCGTTTCCCCACCTTGAAACTTCTCATAATGCCGTAGATGAGGTATTTTCTCCCTTTTAATAGCACAATTTATAACCCTCTTTCAATGAACATGAATTCAATTCCTTTGAGGTCTGTAACAGGATAAAGGGAAAATATTTGAAAATAAGGGGGAAAACCATACCTCAGAGAGAGGGGGTCCCATATCAACACTTTTCATGTTCTGGGAGTCAACTGAACTCCCATAACCATTTTATTCCTTCCAAATTCATCTTATGGTAATGCATTTGTAAAAATATTTTATGCTTGTTGTTATATAGACATATAATCCAAATTCAAAAGCCCTTATTCAAGCATCTCCTTGATAATGTGATATTTCATTTCAAGGTGTTTTTCGTTGAGTGATGGACTATATTTTTGCTAAGATCTATAGAAATTAAGTTTTAGAAATATATTTCGATCAAAGAATTCACATCAACCCTCATACCTCATGTTTCTGTTTCATCCAAAAATAAATATGTAATTGCTTATGTTGACACAATATACTCAAATTATGTAATTTAAAATGAAATGCAATCTTGTATCATTATTAGATATGAAATACACAATCCACCAAGATAGAAAGTGCTTCCTGACATTGATTTCCTATCACCTACTAATCTGACCCAATCTGCATCGATATATCCCAATAGTTTTGGATGAGATATTTCATTATACATCAATACAAAATTTAGAGTGATTCTGATATACCGAAGATTTTTTTTACTACCATATTGTGGGTTTCCATGGGATTACATTGATATCGTGCACCTTTCTATGTGTAAACACAATATCTGGTCATGTTGTTGTTAATTACAACCAACAACCAATGATATTTCTGTATTTTGTGACATCAAAAGATTTTCCTTCATTATCCTGAGATAGTTTCATATGGGTATCCAACAAAGTATTAATCTTCATAGAATTATCCTTTATAAATCAGCCTAAAACCTATTTTAAATATTGGGATTGAAAAATGAATGTTCCATTTTTATCTTATGTCATTTCTAAATGATGGAAAAATGTCAATTCTACAATAATTGAAATTTTGAACACCCTTTTCATGATTTTGAAAAATTATCTGCATTGAGTTTCATCTAATCATCAAAAGATACTATCGTAGACATATACAAGTGCCATCATTCTTTGATTACTTCCATAGTTGTCAAATTTATTGTGATCAAATCCACCACATTAAAAACCATAATTTTTTAGAAACTGATTTAGCCTTGAATACCATGTTCTTGGTCCTTTGTTTAAACAATATAATTAATGATTCATCTGAAAAAAAATATTATAGTCTTCATGAATTATAAAATCATATATCTTCTCAATATAAAAATATTCTTCCATAACACCTTTTAGAAATTCTTACTGGACAACAAGATGGAAAACCATGATCTTTCTTTTCACTAATATGACATAGAATAATCAAATTGTCCCTAGCCTTGAAATAGGTGAAAATTTTTCCTCCACATAGACACCCTCTATCTAAGAGTACCCTTTTCACACAAATATTTCATGGATTTTAATAAAAAAAATCATTATTAGTTTTTGTGAAAGAACCATTTTGTACTGATGATATTATTATCTATTGGCCTCGAAACAATATCCCATTTCTAATTATTCTAAATTTGGTCAATATATTCATTCATAGGCTGAACCTAATTATCATCACCATATTATTAACCAAAACATTACATATATACATGTTATATGTATGATCCTTAATGTAGAGTCTTCATCCTCATTGTCTACACTAGCATTATGTTATCACAAATTATGTTTTTCCTATAAATTTATTTTATTCTATTTTGTGTCGGTGCATATACTAATTTATCCTCATTGTTATCATCATATGAATCTTTCAATGAATTATCCTATAGAACATGAGAATCCCTTGATCTACATATTTCATCATTATTATCCTCCTGAGACGGATCGTGTATATGCTAAAGATTATTCGCATTTTACACTATGGATACATCATGGATTTCATAAATCTTTACTATCCTATTATTTAAGAATTTATATTATTGTTTTTTTGTTGAGATTATTGGAAATATATCTTCATCTTCTATAGATTCAAACATCTTGTGTTTATTTTTATTGAGAATGAAACACCTACATTTGAAGATTTGAATGTACATCAATGATGGTTTCATTCCATAACACAGCTTATATAGAGAATTATATTCATTTAGAAATAATAATTCTCTATTTGATGTGTATGTTATTGTTTTTAGTACTTTTTCCATAACTTATATAGATGGTTTTCTCATTGATTATTGTTCCGACCATCTAATTGACAATCTGATTTCTTCTCCAAGCTATTCTATTTTAATCTGGGGTAATTTCCGTAAAAACATGATACCTTATTCCATGTTTCTTAAAATTATCATCTAATAGGAAATTTGTTAACTATGTTCTATTATCTGTTTAGATCTTCGTAATTGTTCGACCTAGAATCTTCTCAATTTCTCAACAATAATTTTTTGTGGAACTAAATACCTCAGATTTTTCAGTGATGTTTGATACACATTCCATTTTACTATTATCACCAATGAGGAAAATAAATCATATATCCTTCCATCAATATCTCTTTGTGAAATTTGACCACACATATGAATATGAACTAACACAATAAATCTTGTCGACCATTGAAATTTTTCCATATACGTGTTTTGAATGATCTTCCCTTATTAGAAGGAATAACATGTATTTGTAAAATAACCTAATAATATATTAAGATATCGAGTAGTATCATATTTTACCAAAGCATCTTACGGATTTTTGGATCATGTGGACATGATGTTTGGGCTACAACTTATTTCTTCTTCCTTGGATAGAAAACACATATCCCATTCTCCTCTAATGAGGTAGAGACTCCCATTGGTATTGTTTCCCAATAATACAACAACAGCATATTATTCATTTGTGAAAAATAATTCTTTGAAAATATTATTGCATTTCTTAAGTCAAAAAATGGATATACACTTAATAATTTTGGACTAATACATTCAACAACTAATAAATCTTAATGTCTAATTCATTTTCCAATAATCATTGCATTCCAAGAGCTAATGATTTTCAACACATCATTATTATCAACTAATATGATACCTTATTTATCATACCAGATTCCCATCACATGATAATTTTTTCCTGTGAAATGGGAGGATCATAAACTAACAATGTTCCATATCCCAGTTTGATATGATTCCTTGAATGTAGTACCCAAAACCACTACCAACTCAGATCATTTCTTTTTATCCACTTTTCTAACTTCACAACTAGTATAGATTGATACTCATGATATTCTGTGGAATATGATGGACCTTCTTTCTCTGGTGTATTTTTAAATCAATTTTTCATTTTCATGTCATTTTATGTTACATTTTTAGGCTTATTATAACCACCATCACTCTTCATCAGAACAGTCCTCTGTATTTTTTGTGAGCAATATCACTATATATCTCTAAATACTCTACACCTGAAATAGTGAAAATAAAATTATAAACATGAAAATGGTATCTATATTACATACATTATTGATCTTGATCACATTGGTACCTCTTATATATAGAAAAATCAATTTTCAGTCTCCCATATCTCTATAAAAATAACATTTTATGTTGGGTACATTCCTGTGTGAAAAATATTATACCGGTAGTTGTCCCTTGGGATTTCTGAATATATTGATTTTTCTTCATACCCAATTCAATATTCAATATTGGAGTGGGTTCTTGTGGTCTGACTTTAACCATCACTACTTTATATTTTTTATCAAGCCTCATACCAGCCTTACCATTTTAATTTGACTATTTCTTATGTTTCACCTTTCCACTACTATCCACTTTTATCATCTCTGTTTTTTGTATTATCTACATTCTAGATGTCGTTCCTAGAGTCAATTTTTTCATGATATTTAACACTTATTATAGAACAATGAATTCTTCATCATGTTATTCAGTACATATTATATTTTCTAATCTTCTTTCAGTTAAACTATCGATCTATATTATATGATATTCAATTTTGATTTTTCACTCAACCACCTTTTATGATATTTAGGGATTTGTAGACTTCATGTTTTAATTTTCTTAATTCAACTAAGAAATCTCTTTTTCCCACCACTACATATTTATTTGTTCATCACAAACCACTTTGTGAGATTTGTTGGTTTTTTCTTTGAAAAAATCTATCTCTATAAGAGTAGCTTCTCATTCGGGCAAATGTTATAATCTTCCTTCAACATCTCCTTCTTCATTGTCACTTTCTTCTTTTGTTATAGAATTTCTGACAACCACCACCAATTCATCTACCTCACGTTCCATGTATTCCTCTAGCTCTTCTACTTCATATTTTTCTGAACTTTCATTTTCATTTGAATGAAGATTATTGTTTTTGAGGAACATTATATTTTCACTTATCACACCATTCCCATAGATGAATACTTCTTTTTGGGAATTCCATCACTGCATTTATTTTCATCTAAAATATTTTTCAGAATATTTAATGAAAAATGTCCAATCCTTCCATATTAGAAACATAAAGGTAGAATTTTACCTTTTAATGTTACTTTTCTTCTTTATATATTTTTAAATAAAAATGACATGGCATAATCCAAATTATGCTCCTCTTATATATATTCCGCTAAAATATTTTTCCTAGAATTCAATGACACTTATTTGGACTTCCCCTTTTTCCACAACATCGTGATCATCATTTCTAATATAATACGAAACAAGGGTAATGTGAAAATTATCCATTGTTATCTTCTTTAGATCTTTATCTTACAATATTTAATATTTCATATTAACTGAGGTGGAAGTTTCCTCAATATATTCTTCACAATCATTGTATATTGAACGACTTCTCATAGAGCACAGATGTCTTCAACTAAAAAATTCACCCTATAAAATAATGCATCAATAGATTTATTTGAGTGCATTATCATATCACCATACTTGTTCCAAAAAACATGTAGAATTGCCTCTATGACCTTTGAATATTTTTAAAATATATTCAGAAGATTCTCTCACATATCATGTTGTGTTTCAAATTACATAACCTTCATATAAATTTCATTTGATAATATTCCTTCTAAAGCACTGATCGATTTATCATCTGTATCCAATTCTATTATTTCAACTAAGGATAAAGAACCACTACTGATATCATCTAATATTTGATTAATATCTACTATCAAGACAACCATTTCACTTGATCAAATGTTGTGCAACATTTGATTCTTCCAGAGTTGTAAATCGTTACCATCATAGATCAAAATTCCTTTGTGATTGACCACCCCCATTTCATCCACTCATAGAGAACCACTAACTTTTAAAATTTCCCAATAATAATTTTTTTCCACTTGGTCAAATATCTTGAGTAGGGTGGGGGTGAATCAGGTATGATACAGTAAAACTCTTACCCCATCTGATATTGTTTCTTTATTTAACAAATACACTTCTATATTTATATCATAGCAATATATGAATAAAAATAAAATCATGCACATGAAGCAATGATTTTACATGGTTCTAATGAGCATACAATGGTTATGTTCCTATGTACCAATTCCACTAAAACACATAAAAAATACAAGGTTTAGGTCAGATCACTTCTACGCCTAGAATCAGTGCCTTTAAAAGATGTAGGGTATATTCACTGCATTCCCAATGGTCACTACCTATGGCTATTTCTCTAGCTCACTTCCAGTCAAAATGATCACCATCTTACACTTACAATTCTCAAATTTATTGGAATGGAACCACACAAATTTTACGGATTTTTAGATCCCTTCATCTTTATGAATGCACACGTCCTTAATTATAGGTAGATTCTATGTTGAAGTACATTTTCACATGTTAATGAAATACACTTTTTCATACTTGTAGGTTAGAGGAAATTGATTTCAAAAAATGTCTGATTAATTTTTCAAGCATTATTAAATCATATGTGAACAACCATTCCAATTTTGTGAACTTTGTAGTCGGTATGCTTTGTAGACCAAATATTCCATGAACTACCTACCCTTCTTCCATTGCATACCACCTCCATATACAACCTTTATGAACCGGTCTAACATTCTTCTTACATATAACACTTCCATGTACCACTTCCGTGTACTGCTTCCATGTACCACTTCTATGTAATGATTTGGAATACCTCTTCCATGTATCACTTTCACTTCAAACGAATTCCTTTTTCTATGGACTGTTTCCTCTATATACCACCTTGGTCATCTGTATACTAAAATTCTCTAAAATTACCCTTTCCTAGAATCAATTCCATGAACTGCTTCACCCATCACAGAATCCTCCACATAAGCCTCTTTCAGAGTTGTCCAAATTACAAGAGAAAAGATGATGTCTTAAGAAAATTTATCTATGTAATAATAGGATGATCCCACCTTATATATGAAAATAGATCCATAAAATCCTCTAATCTGATACTACCCAAATATTCAATGTGTTAAAACCTTAACTGTGTACCACTTATCCCCCAAACCGTTCTCCCTAAATGGTCCTTATACCTCCACTCTTCCTACACAGTGACTAGAATCACCTTCACCATTTCTAAAAAGACTCCTTTTCTAGATTATCATATCACCACCTCATTTACACAAATGAAAATTCATCCAGTATACCATAAGACTTTACATACCTAATGCAATTATTTTAAACTATTTTCTCCCTATGATCCATTCTCACACATGGGTTGCATAATGAACATCACAGTTCCATTACATTAACAATTTACTTTTACATTTTTTATAACACCTTATTCATTACATTAACAATGGCTCGTATTTTGTGTATCATGTACTCATATACAAAAATTTCTTTTTACAAATTCCAACTCAAGATTTTGAGGCACAATAATTTAGAAAACACTAGAAACATGCACCACCTTAAACACCTGCTTTGGAAAACACAAAAAATTCTCATTATTGGTGATTTGGAGTTGTCAACAAACACAATCACACACAAAACATATTGAGAGTACACCTTAAGGGATTTTATCCCAACAATCCCCCCTTTGGGTTTGTTAAAAAACCACCATTATTTGATATTTCATTAAATATTCTTTCTACTTCTTCGATCATTCACTTCTCGAGGTTAATATAGAGATCATGGATTTAATCAACACGTAATTTAATACCACATGATTTATAATTGGCCATAAAAACAAGAGTATAATGCAAATATTATCAATGAATCAGTCATTCCATTCCAACACCACTCTAATTATTTTAACACAAACCCCAAAAATTGTGATTTGTATATATTGATCGATCACTTATAGAATCAATAGATTTAATACTCCACTTGTGTTATTACTCCTCTTAATTTTTTTAACTCCCCCTATATCAATTTTCTACCTAGAAACATATCCCAATGAAAAGATTAAGACTTTTTCTCCCATTTAAAAGAACAATTTCTCCCTCCTTTTCAATGAACCCGAAGGCCATTACATTGAGGTAAGAAACTAGGTAATGAAGATAGATTATACTATTTGGGAAAACACACCACTGTTTAGGGTTTAGGGGGGGTCCCATATCCTCATTTTTTCAAGTGCATGGATTCTACTGAACTCATAGAGCAAGTCGATGCATTTCAATTTTTTCTTTAGGTAATGCTTTAATAATAATATCTACAACTTGTTGTCCTGTAAACACATATTCCAACATCAGAATCCTTTATTCCACATTCTCCATGATAATATGATATTTTATTTTAATGTAAATTTTCCAGGAGTGATAGACTATATATTTTCTATGATTATATAGAACCTAAAATTTCACAATAGATTCTAATTGGACACTTCACTTAAAACCCCATATCCCCAAGCTATTGTTTCATCAATAATAGTTGTGTGCATCTTTGAGTGGATGAAATATGCACAAATTCTATGGTTCTCAATGAAATTAAATAAAGTTTCATTATTCTCTATGAAATACACTATCCACCAAGTAAGAAAAAATCTCCTGACGTTGATTTCATGTCATATGTTGAACCAGCCCAATATATATATTTTTATCCCAAGATATTTTATAGATATTTGTCATTATATATTAATCTGAAATACACAGTGACAGTAATATAATGATGTATTATTTTTATTGAAATTAAGTTCCTTTTTATAGGATTAATTCGATAGCATGAATCTTGACTCATGAAAAAACAATATATGGTCCTGCCACTATTAAGTACAAAAGACACTCATTTATCTACCTGTATTCTAAGACATTGAACACTTTTACTTTATCATCCCATGATAGTTTCATCTAGGTAGCCACATGAGTCTTCATAACCTTGTAAATTTCCATTCTAAACAATCTTAAATCTTCTTTATCATGTTTGGATTGAGAAATTAATGTCTCCTTCTTTTCTTATGTCACTTGAAAACCTAAGAAAATATTAGTTCACTAATCCTTGATATTTCATACTCACTTTTCATGATTTTTAAAAATTAAATACATTATATTTCATCTGATCCTCCATAGAATATTTCATCGACATATACCATCACCATCAATTATTAATTTCTATCATGTTTTATATATTTAATTTAATCAACTCCACCATTTTGAATACCGATCCTCTTAAAAAACTGATCTATCATTGAATTCTAGGCTCATAGTGCTTGATTTAAACCATATAAAGCCTTCTACAGCCAACAAACTCCATTATCATATTCATGAATAAGAAAAAAATCTTACTTCTCAATTAAATCTTCATCTTATTGAACCCATTTAGAAATGATGACTTGATTCCCAACTAGAGAACCTCGACCTTTTTTGCAATAATATGGACAATTATAAATGAATAGTATCAATCCTTGAAACATGTGAAAATGTTTAATCAACATCGATACCCTCAATATTGGAGTATCGTTTACACAGTAGTCATTCTCAGTTTCCAATCTCAATACCATCTTCAGTCATTTTTTTGAGAAGGACCCATTTATGAATGATGAAATTCTTATCTATTGGCCATGAAACAATCCCCCATTTCTAATTCTTCTAAATTTTTCCAAGCTCATAATTCATATACTAAACCAAATTTTTATCACCATCCGCTTCACCAAAACATTTAAACTATAACTATGAAAAGTATGATGATTTCTATAGAATATTTTTACTCCTTATCTACACTTGCGCTATCTGATCACAAGATATGTATTTATGATAATTTTAACTCTTATCATCTTTCTTTTTGTAGAAACTTATTTATCCTCATCATTCGCATCATATGGGTCTTCTTCATTAAATATATCATTATAACTATCATATAGAGGTGATGATGGAAAATTAATTATATCAGTTCGTGATGTGGTAGTTTCTGACAAACTAGAACGATGGATTAATTACCAATTTATTAGAAGAGGAAATAGATATAGGTTAATAAAATAAAATAATTACATGTAAGTATATATATGAAAAGTATTTTATTATTTAAATATTATTTTACAATACATAATTTAGTTATAAAAATAACTCAAACAAAAAAATTCTCAGTTAATAAATATACATTTTCTCATGAAAACCTCTTTAGGTTTATAGAAAAAACCTTAATTGGATGGTTTTTAAAAAAACAAAGGCCAAGAAGACAATAATAGGGATGTAATTAATCTATATTAGAAGGTATATTCTGATAAAAAGGATATCGAAGTGTATAAAGGATATGAGAGGGGGGTTACTTTATAAGTGACAGAGAGGACCCTATCAATATTTATGAAAAGATTAAAATATATTAATTTTTCACTCAAGAAAAATGTATCCAAAATAGACCATTTATGAATATAAAATTATATAGGGTAAAAATATGGTAATATAATTGGATTTATAAAAGTATTTAGGTAAACATAACTCTTATATCTTTAGTTTAAATTATAGATAAACTTATTTTAACATTAACACTGGTAACACATTTTTACTATATTTAATTTTTATCACGAAAAAAATTTAGTTAAACATCATATAAAATATTATCTATTATTATTGAAAGAAATTAATAAATTTTATCAATTTCAATTCATACATGTAAGAAGGATTAATTTAAAATTAAACCTATAAACCACGATAAAAAATGTGTTTTCAGAAAAAATCTTATCAAGTATAAAAATGTTTTGATATCAAATTGAGTATAATTTTGATTAAAATAAAATTTATAGGATTATGTTTAATTGTAAACAACTAATTAAACTTTTAAAATAATCTAAAACATAATTTTACATCATAAGAACAAGAAATGAAAATACATTTTCAATGAAAATAATTAAAATTCATTATTCATTAGAAAATATTAATTTTCTGAAATTTCTAAAAGAAACATCATCAGATAATTTTAACATGAAAAATATAAATTGAAGGTAGATTAGTTAAATTGATATTATATAATTTTGAAATAAATATTTTAAATAAAACCATATAATATATGAAAACCCAATTTCATTATAAATAAAAAAAATTCATTGGTTAAAAAAATACTAAAATTTTAATAATAGATTTATCTATATAAAATATATCCAATGAATGTTATTAATATATGAAAATAACTTATCATAAAATTAACTTGGTTGTTAAATTATTTCCTAATTAGTAAATTATGTCCTCACAATTTTATTCATTACTTAATCAATATTAGATATTATTAATTCATAGACATTTGTGATTCAAATGTTGATTCTTCAATGATATTTAGTATCAAAAAAACATAACCATTTAAATAACGTTATTCTAAAAAACATTCTATCTATGGTTAATAATATGAAATCTCTATTCCTTAAAAATCGATTTTCATGCAATGGAACTAATTTAGGGCTAAACAAAAGTGATTTATCTGGAACAAATTATCTTTACAAAAAAACATTGAATACATCATTTGCCTCATATAAAATTAGAGTCAAATCCATTTTGTAAATATCCAATAAAATCTTCTAAATAACTTAATATGGCTAAATTAATTATAGACTCAACTTTTTCTATTTACCAAAACACATAAAATTTTTATAAGGATATACTTAATGCAATACATGATATCCTACCATAGAATAATGATCTTTACTCCAGTTATCATTGAAAATTTCCCTCTATATATGAGACATACTAATTTTCTTATGAATAATCAGTAACTTATCAAAAATTTAATGTAATAATTCAGGTGTCTATAAGTTTATTTCACTAAATGAATCTTAACATGCTGGATTCTAATACTACATTCCATATTATTATTCTAAAGGTGCCATATGTATACTATAGTGAAATATATTATTTTAAGATAACTCAATGAAATTTTTATGTCGATTCCAAAATCTGATATAATCCATTGAACGTGACTATAAAATATCCCCTACTAACTGAATATTTTATATATCATTCCTTAGATATATAGTGAAAATATGTACTAAAATTGAATTCTATATCTAATGTATTTTAAATTACATTACAAAAATTATAGGCGAATCTAGTATCACAATAAGAAAATATGTAAGGATAGACTATATTCAAATTAATTATCTCTTTATATTAAGGCATATAAATTTTATCCAAAGATGTATTATGTCAAATAGAATGAAAATGGGAAGATTTAGTTAATTGACCAACAAATACCCAATTCAAATATTACCCCAAGTTATCCTTTGAAACCCCTCCATGAAATCCGTAGATTTATTCTCCCATTTCGATTATAAAATTGTATAAGAATTATGTATCTCCTTTGTTAATTTTTTTTCAGCTCGAACCTATTGACTAGTTATGCAATTCACTATAAAAATATCAATATCATTCTTTATTCCTTACCATGATAAATGTTCCCAAGGGTCTCTAAATATTTTTTTACAACTTGGATGAATCGAGATAAGATATATATAAACATAAATATATATTTTTTTGTTTATTTGAGGGTTTTATGAAACATATAACCTTAATTGATCCTCAAACACCATCTTTTTCGAATTTTAAATTTATGTAACATACCATTCATAAATTTCATTTTCCTATAAATCAAATTATTCATCCTTATACAATCTAATAGTTTCGAACAATTTTTATTTTAATAACACATGAAACAACATATAGGGAGTTCCTTAATGAAAAAATTCTAGGAAAACATTCATCAAACCATTTAAAAGAGTCATTGTTTAGATTTAGAATAGTTAATTATGAATTATCATTCCTACATAAATGCATAAAATACTATTTTCTCATATTTAATGGTTATGAATAATGTAGTGATAATATTTTTTTAATTTATTCATGTTTTGAATCTCATGTTCTTATATTTATATGTGAATTTCATAGTTTTCTCAGTATAATTATTTCTCTAAATTTTAAATAAAACACTACTACCACTAGTTCAGGTCATGTGTATGATAATTTTGATCTTGAGTTTTAAATTTTCATAAATCATAATAAATTACATGATTATTAAAAATTAAGAAAACCCATTACATTCAATAAATAATCACTATTGATAACCAAGACCCAATTTCTATAAAAAAGTGTTGAAACCATAGAATTCACTAATCGTATTTCTAATTTAAGGAATCATTCGACACATTTTTATTCAAGATGAAGCTAACACATTTTAAAGTTAACTTGATTAGTGGGATAGATAACTGTGATATTTTTTTAACAAAATACAATTAATTTCATAATAATCCAAAAAAAATTGAACCAGATTAACATTTAGAGGCCTTGGAAATTCATCACAAAATTTAGTTTTAGTATAATAAATAGTTATCCCATATATATATATATTATCTATAAAGAATTAAATACACTACTACCAAAAATAACATTTAATAAATTTTCCATACAACCCATTCTCATCGAGGGTCTGAAAAAGAATACATAAATTTTTTTCCTAATCTGCATAAATTTTTGAATAAACCAAAATATTATCAATAAATATAACCAAAAATTTATCAAAATATTCCTAGAAAAATAATTTTATTAGATCAATATTTACATATAGAACATTTATAAACCAAATAAAATAACCAAACACTCATAATTTATATACTTGGAACAAAATTTTGTCTTAGGGATATCATCTTACCCCACCATCAGATAATGATACAAGGACACAATATTAACAATAAAAAATAGTGAGATCACTAGAGAAGATAAATCAAGTCATTGATATGAGAGAACAAATAATTATTCTTGGATATGATGTTATTTAATGATATATAATCAATGAAAATCATCAAGGAACTATATTTATTTTAGACATAAATAATATAATCCCATTTTTATGTCTTAAGATCAATAAAATCTTTATCCTGAGAAACATATAACATCATTCTAAATTTCAAAAGTCGTACTCGGTCCATTTGATTAGGTTGTTTTGAAATTATCTTAGCATCATGCATGGATTCAATTGTAAATTCAACTTCACAATCAAGTATAATACACTCATCTAAAAAATCACATATATTCATTTACAAGTAGTACATTATTAATATTAATATTTTTGTTATTTTAAAAAACATGAGCATGATAACTTATATTTTCATCTCTTAATAGTTTCCCAACTTCATTATATGTCATTAGTTGTATGAATTTATTATTATATAAAAAATTAAACTAATTTCCAAAATAACTTCATTGGATCTCCAATCTATCATAGCATGATAAAATAAAATCCAATATATATCAAAAATAACCATAGATTCTATAATGGGAAATAAAACTAGGTTTCCAGTGAAAACCCTTCCTCAAATAATAACAGGAATATTTTTTGTAAAATATTTTTTATTTAATAATATCTATATGTGTTTTACTATGATCCATAATATCATTTCATAGAGGTTAAAATTTCATATCACAAGAAAATTTCTCATAATTGATATTACGTTTAGAAACAAAATTAATAGAATTAATTAATATAATCAAAATAAATATCTAATATACCTATTTCAACTTGATTGGATTTCCTAATATCATATAACATAGTTGAAAAATATTTAACTGCACCTTTCTACATAGAATATTGATTCTTTCCTTAATTTGTGTTCTTATTTAGATACATATATGAATAATGAACCATCTCATTACATTTAAAATACCTTTATACTTGTTCATTAAAAATGGTATTACAATTTCTAAGATCGTTTTATTTTAAATCATTTTTCATTTTCCCAAACTTATTACATTAGAAAAACATCATATGTTTCACAAGGCATTTACCAGGGTTATTTTTAGCGTAAATATCACTAATTGGAAGAATTATTTATTTACCTTCAAATTTCATTGATAGATTACCCAATTCAACTTCCACATTTATCTCTTTTTCTGATTTTTTTCATAAAACACATGATCATCAAAAAACAACTTTTCCACCTTGTAAGAAACATCAAACAAGATTATCATAAATTTTAAATTCATAATAATCCATATTTATTTGGTATTGTGGTTTTAATCTTTTGAAAAATGTATTAATTTTACTGTGAATATATAAAGTACTATTTGGTTTATAAATATTTTAATCTGGTAATGTTTTCATCATATACAACAACTGAATATTCCACATTTTCCATCAATTCAAAGAAGTTACTTCCAATCATATGTCAAACAACCTTAGGATATTATTTATCCTGAAAACTAATCTTAATTATATCTAATTACATGGTGTCAATCATTTATCTTTCTCTATTATTGTGAACTATTTTCCACTTTTTATTGGAATCACCATCAAAATAGTAAATAAAAATAAGTTGTTTTTTATTCTCTAGAAAACCCATGATTTTGAATATATTTTTAAGAGATTTAACCCATCCATCTATTACTACTGAGTCCAAATATCTAATTAATGATAGTGGGTGTTTTCTATCTAAATAATAACCATCAACCCATTATTTTGTGGTAGGTCTACTATCCATCTACTTTGGAATCCACCACTATTTATATCCCATGTTAATTGATCCATAAAAAAAACTATTCATTTCCAATTACAATCATTATAGATTTCTAATTTGGAAGGATACTACATTCTTGATTCATTCAAACATATACTTCACTATTTTTTCTATGTAAGAACATTTAGAACAATCATAGTTCATATGAATAAAAATGGTAATAAAAATATTATATGTTATTTTAATGATAAATTATAATCCCTTATGGGTATTTACAGATATTATCCGTACAATTTATATTTTATAAATATTTCATATGATATTAAATATAACTACCTAATATTAAATATTATGTAAATTCTATATTTATAGAAGAACAAAACTTCATTCAATAACATGATCTTTTTGATTTAGAGTTATAGAGAATTAGGACATCACACTTACATAAATAAAAATTACATCACAAAGTGGAAACATAGACATAGTATCTAATTTTTCTAAAATACCAATATTTTATGAAATAAAATGTATTAATTTAATAAAATATCTTAATAATTTTATAAATAACTTAATCCATGTCTCTAATAATACTTAAATCCCTGAGAAAAACAATTTTTAACATGGGATGATAACAAAATACTCTATAAGGGACATAAAAAATAATAATGAAACCAATTATTACATGGCTACTCATAACAATTTTTAGTTTTCAAAATATAAATTGTACATAGGATTGATATTTCCACATCCATTAAATGAAATTCTCTATCCTATTTTTTTCAAAAAACAATTCATAAAAAATACAAAAGGAAAAAATAAAACATATAAATATTTCACTTCAATAATGAGAAATTAATGAATTTTTTTCACAAATTTATAATTTATAACTTAAAAAATATCATATAATTTCATTTAAACATAAGCTCTTTAGATTAACTTGAGAAATCATACGATTTTCATAAAAAACATATAAACCATAGATTAATAATATAGGCAACTAAGAAACATAATTTCCACGTGACTCTTAAAATAATTCATAATAATGGAATAAGTTTCCCAGCAAATTCCATTTATCTCTTAGGAGAAACCTCACAAGTCTACTCCATCCTTCCATCCAAAACAATGGAATGCTATATGGGGATCACCCTTCATCATGATATATATATTTATCACCCATAACATGAGCTATATTGGTCTCTTTTTTCATCTTAAACAATTCCAAACAACCATAACACAATAATAACACCTAAAATCATGTATCTCCCTCATCAAATTCATAAAAATATTATGTTCAAATATATGAAAAAAATCTTCATATATCTAAATATCGATTCAATTAAAAATAAATTTTAAAAATACCATGAATAATGTGATGGTGGAATTTCATTTGAATAATAAATATAATCTTTTAAAGGAATAAATATTCCAAATAATGGTTATCGGGGTGGAAAATATCATTGATGATGTAATTGTTGAAATAAAAATATTCCTTTTTTCATTTTTGAGAAATATTTCTAAATAAAATACATAAAAAGATCCATATTGAAATTTTTTTAGGGAAAGTAAAAAAAGGGACATAAAATTTAAATTTAAATTCATTTATTTCCATATAAATACATCCAAAATATATTTCAGTTATATTTACATTCAATAATGTTATTTTGAAGATAAGTTTTTAAAACATTTAAAATGCGGTTTTTATGGAAAAGTGTCACTTACCTAGATTCCAATTCATCTCATATGTTATTTACGTTACTGAATAATAATATTATCATTATTATTTAATTTTGTTAGATCCATTTTGAAATACATTATTCCTTCTAAATATTAATACAAATTTATATAGAATTACAAAATCAAAAATGTTCACATCCGTTGGTTTGAAGACATTCAAATCATATGGTCAAAAATAAATTTCGTAAGTTTAATATTATCAAATATGTCATTATTACATCATTTATAGAGTAATAATAAAGAAATAATAATTATTTTTATAAATTAATTAAACATTATAATCAACCATGAAATTTGTTTTGGAAAATGAATTAGGATATAATCATGATGACGATAGGTTGTATGTACGCATGAGTGATGTTTTAATTTTTAAAATACCTTGGGAGAAAAATATTAGTATGATTTTCTATTAAAATAATGACTATAATATCATAAATATCATGTTATCTATTTTGATATACTTATATATAAATTCTTATGTGATGTGGTTATAAAAATTACATCACTTTGTAGAGGTGGTATTCGACACATATGCATACATGATGCTATCATATTTTAATGGATAGAATAGAAAGAAAATAAATAATATATATTATATTTCTAGATTGATAAATTTTTTCCTGATATCATATCCACATATTAAATGCACTATTATAACCATTCAGAAGTGGTAGAGATGTAAAACAAATTACATCAGTTCATGAGGTGGTAGTCCGTCACACACAAAAACGATGATTTAGATTCTTATTTGATGGGATATTAGGTGGATATAGATTATAAAATTAACATAAAAAATAAGATTATATATAATATACTTAATTTATTATTTTATCATAGTTTATGATGATTTAAAAGTTTTTGAAAAATAAATAAAAATATATATGATTAATAACAATTTATCTTCTCCGGACAACCCAATTAAGTGTATAGATAAATCATTTATAAGATGTGTTTTTAATCAATATAGGTACTTTAATAAGTTAGGATGGATTTAAGGATATTATTTGGGTAGTTATTTTCCAATAAAAAATATTTTTAGGTGTGTATAGTATATGAGAGGTGGTAATATTTAATAAGTTATGGAGATGACACCCTTTGATTATTTGAAAATATAAAAATATTTTAACTATCAATGAAGAAAAATGACTAAAAATGGACCATTTATGAATATAAGATTATATAATATTTGAAAATGTCTATAAAATAGTATTTATAAAATTTCTAGGTCACTGTATCCCTTATCTCATTTGTTTAATCCACCGTTAAACTAGATCGAACATAAACTATGTTAACTAATTTTTAATGTTTTACACTTAATTATATTCAAATATTAAGTTAATCATATTAAATATTATTTTTTTTATTCAAAATAATCAATCGATTTTTCAGAATTTAATTCATATATTAGGAAGAATTTAATTTATATTTGAACCCACGAAACACGATAAAAAACAATTCAACAAAATTTTCACTTTTTAGTTTAAAAATTATTTTATACCAAATAAATGTATAATGTTGAATTTAAAAAAATTATTATATTATGTCTCATCAAAAGGAAAAAATTAAAGTCAAAATTATTCCAAAACTGAATGTGACTTTGTAAATACATGAAAATAAATGATAGTTTTCAACCAAAATGAGTATTTTCAGTATTCATTGAAAAAGAAAACTTTTTAAAAATTATATGAACTTCATCATAAAATAATTATGAGAAGATAAGTTCAAAAAAGTATGTTCACTTTGAAAAATTAAAATTCAATAATTGAGAAATCAATATTTTATGTAAAATCATATAATACAGAAAGACCCAATTTGGTACAAAATAAATCATGTTTAATTTTTACTAAAAAATTATATAATATACTTATATTGAATAAAAATATATAAAATATAATTATTTAGTATTAATAAGCCAAAAATTTGATTTATCTTTACATCACCTTGGATGTTAAATTAATTATCCATTTTTCCATTGGTTTACTTGTATTGGTTAACCCTTTCTTTTTTCAAGACCAGTGCTCTACTTTGAGCTTCATATTAACCACAATATTTAAGAATTTCAATATATTTGACTTGATATTTTTGATATATACCTTCAAAATTTCTTTAAAATGTTTATTTCACAAATTATTGACCTTATAAAAATTTACTGTAAAATTTTATATCTTTTCCTCACCCCCAATATAACAATTTCTTCAATAGAGACCTTCAACTCCACATTAAGTTAAGTAGAGCCCTTAACATTAATTTCATAACCTATTATTTTCTCATTTGATTTTATTTTGTCAACAAAAAACAGAATATGATCATTCAAATTATCAAATTCATCAAATTATAATTCCGTTGAGATATTACAATCATGAAAAAGTATTTTCTTATTTTTATATAAATTATAAATATTGATTTTATAGTATTTAACTTTCTCTAGATTATTTATTTTAGGGTGAATCATATTCCTCAAAATATGTTATCTTTTTTGTGAATATAGTATCTAGGTTACAAAATATTACACATTAAAATAAATTCAGTGAATTTTTCTATTTAAAATCCCCCTTTTCCTCAGATTTTATGAAATGAACAACAATAAAAAATTTAGTTATTTTTCCTGTGGTATATCTTCAATTTTGATCTTCTTAATTTACAAAAAAACTTCTCTAGACATTTCCATCACTATAATCTAATTATTTCTAGTTATCATCTTCAAAGAAACATATATTTTATAAAAAATCGAATGATAAAATTATTAGGAATTTGTAATAAATAAATTAAAATATAGATTGAAGTGAGGTGGAAATGTTATCTATATTGACTTCATAATGATGACATCTGGATGATGTTTCCCATGTTTTCACATATAATCAACAATCATATCCATAGTTTAAATGAATGCATCATGATATTCATGTTAGTTAATCCTAATGTCCTCATATTAGTTACTATGAAATTTTATATTTTCTTAATATCATGGTGTATTACTTTGACTTATATATATAATGTCTATAAATATTTTATCCAATCAGTTTTAGGGACCACCTCAAAAAAATTCATATTTTTAATTCCCTTAGAATTTGTATTGACAACCTTTTGGAACGTTTATGTATGGAAGTACTTATTTATATTATTTGAGATATTTTTTATATCCCCATGTAAATTATATTTTGATAGGATATATTGTTGTAGGAATAAGATACATAAATGGAAAAATCTATCCAAGACTAAATTTATGTAATAATGATGGTCAAGGTTAAAAGAAAAGAAGTAATTGAAAAAATGAAATATCATTTTTTTACCATTTTTAATCTATTGATGAATATTGATATGTACCATTTATTGATGATAATGTATTCTATATTTTTTTGGTAATGAAGTATATTTTTTCATATTATCAGTATTCTATTTTAATTTAATTTAATACATTAGTGTCATTAGTTTTTTGTAGTGTACTTTTTATGTTTAATTGTACGTTAAGCGATGATTCAAATAGAAATAGTGTTATTGAGATTCTTTTTATATTAAAGATGAAATTTTATCGATCACACAAATCGAATTTCATTTCTAGGATCATACTTAATTAAAAAAATTTATTTTTTAATTTTTATTAGTGAGGAAACGTGACACTGTTTTGGTATAATTAATTTTTTTATAATGTCAAACATTTATTAAAAAAGTTAATATTTAAAAAAAACAATATTTTTCATTATAAATAAGATTTCATTACATTTTTAAATTACACATGTCTCCAAATTGTTTCTTGGAATATGATGAAATCATCAAATAATAATTTATTTTGTATATAGAATAAGATTTATCAAATAAGAATATGAATTATTTGATCCTGTTTCATTTACAAGTGTATTTCCGGTCATAAATTTTCAAAATTTGAGAAAATTATACATGTTTTGACTTTTTGGTGTATAACATGTATGAATAAAAATCTATTTATGTGATTAACACGTGGGTTCAATAATCTCAAAATATAATGTTTTATTTTTCAATATTTTTGAGGTGACATTTTTATAATATTTTTATCAAATGCATGACTAACATCCACTCTATCTGAATCATATAGGATGCTTGGATTATATAGACACTTCCATCGGGGTCGCGATTCATTATTTTGGAGGTTGCATTATTTTCTCCTACAACAATAGCTTTACTAAGGCTGTTGGAATCCATCACTTAATTAGGGACATTTTCTCCTTGATTAAAATAGGATGATGGGATATCAGTTACTCCTTCCATGGATTCCTCAACAGAACTCGTTGCATAGTCCGTGTATCCCTCATAGACCTTAGATGTTTTTTGTGAAACTCTTCCTAGTTCCATGTATTCATGGATGCCAATTAATTACACTATTCATATAAGGACATTCTAAGGGGTCCAGTAAGGGCAGCAACCTTCAGTTGGGGGAGTAGCCATGCTGGAAATCACTAGCATGTCTGGATACTAGATCACTAATTTCTCTTTGTTTATCTCCCTTATGATTGGGCTTCTTCAGTGTTCAGAAGCCCGAGCCATCCCACATCGAATTTGGGGAATTATATTCCATAGGCATGTATCTGTGGTTTTCCTTAGCTTCCTGTGCTTAACATAAGGTATACCGTGAATTTAACATCTAAAGGAGACATATCAGATTGATCAGAACATTGATAAGAGTGGATCAGATAGGTGCAACCCCAGGAGGGAACATTGATGTTACGGCTAACACGTGGTTAGTTACCTGATTGCTACTAAGAGAAGTGATAAAGTGGGTGGCATGTTCTCCCCGGGATGTAGCGGCCTAGGTAAGAATCGGGATGGATATGGATGGTTCGAAGTGGATAGATATTGTGATGGGATTGATGTGAAGATGACAGTGTTGTTCGGTTTGAGACTCAGAGAGGCTTCGTACGTATCCCCATGGTAGGGAATCAAAGTACACATAATTATGGAGTTGGGGCAATTGGACACCTGAGGAGGAGACTGGTGAGAATGGATAATTGGATGGGAACCGAAGGAAATATAACTTCTATGATGGGGCATGATATTCATGAAACAAAAAGGATTAGGGGAGAAACCAGTATGGGACAGGAATGATGGGCTTGAACCTTAGGGAGGCTTCCCACATATCGCCATGGTAGGGAATCAATGTCAATGTAGTTTGGGATTGGGAATAGAATCAATGTGTGTGAAGAGGACATCAAAATTATTAGATGATGGTGTTTATGCTTTTTTTAGAAGCCCAAGATTTTGTCTAACGCCCGGAGAGCGGACCTGAGTTGTGGGTCCTAGAAAACGGGACTACAACGACTTACCGTTGATTGGGAACTAAAAAGGATTACCGTTTTTTGGGGATCACAACGTTTTACCATTTTTTGGGGACCACAACAACATACCATGGGTTGGGGATCACAACATCTTACCATTGGTTGGGGTTAAACCTCATGGAGGTTTCCTATATACCCATTCTAGGAGACAAAGAATAAATCCACTTATAGGTCAAATAAGTTCAGTTTAGTGTCATGAAGGATGTAAAGGGGCATATAGTTCAACGTCATGTGGGACAAGGGTGAATTGACATGAAGGGGTTGGGACCAATGGGTATTGGGGTTGACCATCAGGTAGGTTTCCTACATACCTTTCTCGGTTAGGGGAAATGATCCAAGTTCATGTAGTTTGGTATGGGTGTGGGGTTTGAACCTCATGGAAGATTCTTATGTACTTTTCCAAGAAAGGGAAAAGGATAAATATACATGTAGTTTAGAAGGGTGAACCGACGAGAATCGGTCAGGACTTATGGGTTTTAGTCTTGAACATCAGGGAGGCTTCCTATGTACTTTTCATGGAAAGGGAAAAAGATAAAAGTTCACATAGTTCGGAAGGGGTTTTGGGGCTTATGCGCTACGGTATCACGGGGAGGATCCCATGGTTAGTGCTTACTCTAAGACCACGTGAGTCATTCTCAGTGTGATAAACAAGTGGAAACAATAGATCTGATGAAAATAATTCAAATAATCATCCATGAAGTGTGGTGGATTAGTATTACGCATGGAAGCTTCATGGGTGCCCCTATGGATCAGAGATGGCTGATGGGAAATATGCATAGTAGCTGAATGGATGCATCTACGGATGAATAATGAGGGATGGGTCTTACACATGGAAGTTGTGTGCATACTACTATGGAGCAGGAATGGTGTGTAACACCCGAGACTTTTATGTTATATAAATCATCAAAGGAATCTTTTTCTACACAACACTTGCTTGGCTTGCTTTACACGCAATCACGACCTTCCTCGATAGCTTGCGTCATACGCAATACCGAGTTTCACTAAACAACAATATGCTATTAAAACTAGCCGTTATGAATAGTAATAACCATTTTTTGAAATTTTATAAATTTTATTTTTCAAATTGGACTTCATTTTTGGACTCAGAATATCGAATTTAGCCTAGGGTGAAATTTTGGTATTTTTCTGAAAACTTTCAATTTTTGATGAATAGTGAAACCACTAAGTGGTAGGTTAAAAACTGAATTTTGCATAAAACTTAATTTTACCACTTCTGTGAATGGAATTTCGAAAATCCGAGAGAAACGGTTAATATCAAGGATTAAAATGTGGTTCAATGAGATGAAAATAATTTTTGGTGAATAGTAACTTTTTACTTTTTTTTACCACGGTTAAAAGTAAATAGGGTAATTAAGGGTAAAAATGATATTAATATTACCCTAACACATGTCGTAATTCTATTGGACAAGTTTAATTCGACCAAAAACAATCTTAGGAATAAAATATGACCATTTAGGCCCACTTGGATTAGATTAGGACATTTATTATTAATTTATTTAAAGAAGGGTTAAAATAGTTAAAATCAAAGTTTAATAAGTTAATCATTTTTAATATGGGGTTATACATAAGATAAATTCGACTATAAATATTCATTAGAAATATAAAATGATTTCCTACATAATGGTATTTTATTTTTAATTTTTACACATTAAATAATATAATTTATTTATGACACAATGATGATGCAGTAATTATCTTATTAATGAAATATTGACATAATTGATGTTATAAACACCAAAATAAATGTAATATGAGACTTTTTATGAATTAAACTAATTTTCTAGGTTACTATGATATATTAGTGTTGATTTAATCAACTTGGTTTGAACATATAATTCTGTTATGACTTTCACAAAAATCATATATCAAATAGTGTCAAAATTGACACAAAATAGTTTTTAAATCAAATATTATATTATTAATTGTTATTGTATTCCTAAAAATCTAAGGTTCGGCCAAATGACTTAGATAAGGATATATATATTAATCAAAAACAATTTGGGGTTCGTTTGGCATGTTATAGTAAGTGTATTAACCATATAGTGAAAGAAAACAAAAAGACATGGTAAAAATTAAATTATTTAACTTAGAGTTAAATCTAATTGATAAGGTTAATATAATACCCTAAACTTGTCCAAATCATATTGGTTGATATGATTTCGACCCATCCCAACTTTAGCTTCGAAATAAGACCCTTTGGAACCATTATAAACCGATTTTGACTTTAATATAATATAATATTTTGAGATATTCCTAAGGTGCCCCTCTCCTCCCTTATAAAAGGGCACCTCCTCCCCCTCCTCCTCACACCAATTTGAGCACTCAAGCTCGGACAAAACCTGCCATTTTCTCCTCTCCACTTCCCTAGAATAATCCTAGAGGTCATGGTCTTCTTCAAAGACCAATCTTAGTTCCCTAAGTGGAGGATTCAAAGAGGCGTTCCAAAGAAGAGGTAATATCCATTACCGATCTTTTCAATTTCTTTCTTCTTCAACTTCTTCTTCTTTAGTTGTTTCATGATAAAGTAATAACATCAGTATTACTTAAATACTGATATGTTATTATAAATATGAAACAACCCTAATTCACCTTCTATCCATCCTACGGAAAAATGAAATCACCGCGCGTGCGTACGTACGGAATACCGTCTCCACGCCGTGGTGTAATCTATTTTCCACCATAACTTTACAAGGATGGGTATAATGTTGTAATGAGTAACTATTTATAATTATTATAAAGTAATATTTATACTGAAATAATATATATATACTCCAATACAATTCCTCGATCATAGGAACGATATCATCACTCGTGCGTACGTTCGGAATACCGTCTCCACGATGTGATGCGACTAGTTCTACATGATCATCATTACATAGTAATTATATAAATTAATTGAATGAATAAATATGATATATGTTACACTAATACCATTCTATATATAAGGTATCTATAACCTTAAAAGAAGAATAAGAATTTATTCGGCAAAACACGCATAAGAACAAAAGGCAATAAAGACCCGAGTAACAAGTAACAATGAAATATTACTAACAAGAAGCTAAGAATATGACCATATATGATATCATATCAATATGTATGATTCTGTAATAAGTCAATAACATTATTTAAACCATTATACAGGAGCTTCAGACACGTACAAAGCAAATTGGACCTAAGGTAAGGGAAATATCACAATCTCATTTTTATCCGAGATTGTTTATACTTTGGCATTTACTGGGGTGTATTTTATCATCCACATCCATGTTTCCTCAATATGTAATATTATTACCATCCACCTACAATTGTTTAAAATCCAATTTTACCCATCGGTGAGTTTTTAGTAAAAGATATGAAAGGAATCTTTTGTCATTTTTCGTACGAGGTACTTTTTGACTTTTCCGACAAAAGTACGAAGAATGTTTTTTTAACTTATATGGCATGAATGGATTTTTAAAACATTATTTCCAAGAAGCTTCCTTTACAAGTTTTCAGGTTTATTTTTAATCAACTTCTTTTAGTTTTAAATTTTAAGACATGTTAAGAAAGGAAAATGTTTTTGAAATAGAAAGGATATTTTCCTCAAGAATGGAGTTCAAAAGTGTTTTATCAAAATTATTTTCCATCTATGATAATAAAGGGTTTTGTTTTTATCCCTATTATTACATTGATTTGATTATGTTGTGATGGAATTATTTTTATGAATTCATTTATTGTATATGAATTGTTTTATGATGTTATGATGTTTAAGATTCCCATTTGTATTACATGGGTTATGCAATGATGTATGATTTATGATTTTGTGGAACACATAATAAAGGATTCATTATAAGATGGGTGGGACCTATATCTCCCTCCAATGCATTGGGTAAAGATTTTATATCTCATGAGATAGACATGGCTGGAACGGTAGTTTATACCGGTTCAGTAAAACAGGACTGGAACAAGGGTGACCCGGTTCAGAAAGGGACTTTGTCCACTAAGATAGTCTTGGCAATGAGTCATGACTAACAAGAAATGATTTTCCATGATTATGTGTGCATGCCACAAAGTTTCATGTTTTATGTTATGATTATGGGGATCTCATTTTCACTTCTATGATTTATTCCATGTTAAGATATTATGATCTCTTTTGCAAGTTTTTATTTTCATAAAGATATGATATGGTTTTTATTTCCTTTATTTGCCCTTGCTGAGCATTTGAGCTCACCCTTTTATGTTTTCTTTTCCCCAGGTCAGGAAGATGGATATTAAGTAGAATATGCTAAAAGGGACCCTAGATATGATGAAATAAATGGGAGACACTGTAGAAGATTTATGAACCAGTTGTTTATGTTTCCCAATTTCTAAAGACACTATACCTATACGGTCTTTTGTGGTTTTGTCATATGTAGTAATAAGTGTGCTTAAATTTTGAAGTATTAACAATGTATGTAAAGTATGGGTCGCTATAGTTGGTATCTGAGCAAAGGTATAGTCAACCTTTGGAAACTAGGATGTGAAAGCCTTAGTAAGAAGCCTATGGATAAGTCTAAGCATAGAACACAATCTTAGTGTTTTAGAAATGTCCATGAATACCCTAGGATAAGACCTTAAGTGTAAAATTTTATTCTTGAATTATGTGGTTTTCCTGTTATAATTAGTGTTGCTCACACTATTCTTCTTGGTTTTAGTCAATGGCTGGAACCCGAAGGAACCGTGTTAATGCAGAATGCGATGGGCAATGCAATGATTGTCCCCCTGAGCAACCAAACGATATGGGAGCTGGAATGCAAAATCGTGTAGCCATGCTCACACAACTTTCTCAAGCTATGAATCATGCCGTACTTCCAAACGAGCAAAGGAAGGAGAAACATTCTGTTGAATCCTTCACGAGGAAGCGTCCACCTTCTTTCAGCGGGTCTACTGATCCATTAGTTGCTGAACAATGGATTAGTACTACTGAAAAGATATTTTTAGTTCATCAATGTTATGAACATGATAAAGTCATCCTAGCAGTGTATCGTTTGGAAGGAGATGCTGATCAATGGTGGAATCTTATTAAGAATACGAGGCAAAGGGATGAAATTGAGTCTATGGAATGGGACGAGTTCGAGAACTTATTTTTCAATAAGTACTTCCCTCGTATTCTCCGAACAAAGATGGAGAAAGAGTTTTTTGAACTGAAGCAGAGGGATGATGAATCTGTTGGTACCTATGATGAAAATTTTACAAGACTTGCAAGGTACACTTCTGGTATTATTATCCAACCTGAGAGTAAGATCGATCGATTCTTTAGTGGTTTAAAACCAAGTCTTCGAAGGGCATTATCCATAAGGGACTTCAATAGCTACGAGGAAATCGTTTGATGTGCTCTCAAAGTCGAGATGGAGATTGGAGTAACCCATCAGTCACATGGGTTTGATAAGAAGAGGAAGATGGAATTCAAAGGAAACTCTAAAGAGAACACTGAAAAGAAGATGAACTTTCCCTTATGCTCAAAGTGTGGAAAGAAACCTGGAGGGAGATGTCTTAAAGGGACAAGTAAATGTTTTAAATGTGGAAAGGATGGTCATCGGGCATTTGAATGCCGCGATAATGGGAAGAAGATGTCTAATGATGCAAACAAAGGAAGGGATACACAGAATGAACCTAGTACACTTCAATGTTTCAAGTGCAAGGAGATGGGGCATTATGAATATCAATGCCCAAATCCAAGGGTTGATGATGATGGTCGACGTCAACAAAATCTTAAGGCTAAAGACAAAGGAAAGTCACATGCAATTTCTATCAGCGATGTGGAGTACGATAACGAAGTGGTGAAAGGTACACTTACCATCCACTCTAAAGTAGCAAATGTTTTATTTGATTCTGGATCCACCCACTCTTTTATTTCTAAAGAATTTTCTAAGGGTATCACTGTATTACCTCAACAATTAGATGTTGAGTTAGCTGTGACAACACATAATGGCACAACAGTCGCATCAAAAGTTTATAATTCTTCTCCGATCGATGTTTGTGGGAAAGTGCTTCCTGAAAATCTTGTGATCCTTCCTTTAGTGGAATTTGATGTGATTCTTGGCATGGATTGGCTTTCTCTACATGGAGCTCATATCAATTGCCAAAGAAGGGAAGTCACATTTCATATTCCAGATCAATCTACGATCGTCTATCAATGCAAGGATGAACATAACCTTCCAGTGGAAATTTCTTCCATCTTATGGGTATTGATTCCACTAAATGAAGGTTATTTATCTCAAATGGTTGGTGAGAAACTCACGATTAAGAATATTCCAATTGTACGGGAGTTTGGTGATGTATTTCTGGAGGAATTACCGGGTCTTCCACCAAATCGTGAAGTTGAGTTTTCAATAGAACTCATACCGGGTGCTTTGCCTATTTCAAAGACACCTTATAGAATGGCCCCAATTGAGTTGCAGGAATTGAAGAAGCAACTCCAAGATAATCTTGATAAGGGATTCATACTCCCTAGTGCATCACCTTGGGGAGCACCTGTTCTATTTGTTAAGAAGAAAGATGGATCAATGAGACTCTACATTGATTATCGAGAACTTAACAAGATCACTATCAAGAACAAATATCCTCTCCCACACATTGATGACTTATTTGACCAACTACGCGGAGCTCAATACTTTTCCAAGATTGGTCTTCATTCAGGGTATCATCAATTAAGGTTCAAAAGGGAGGATATACCAAAGACGACTTTCCGTACAAGGTATGGACACTATGAATTTATAGTGATGCCATTTGGTCTTACTAATGCCCCTTCTATCTTCATGGATCTAATGAATAGAGTCTTTAGAGACTATCTTGATCAATTTGTGGTAGTCTTTATAGACGATATTCTTGTCTATTCAAAGAGCAAGGAAGAGCATGAAGATCACTTGAGAATTATATTGAAGACCCTGAGAAAGGAGAATCTTTATGCCAAATTTACCAAGTGTGAATTTTGGCTTCAAAAAGTTGCATTTTTGGGTCACATAATCTCAAAAGAGGGGATATCTGTGGATCCAGCAAAAACAGAGGTTATCGAAGGATGGTCGAGACCAACAAAAGTAACTGAGATTCGAAGTTTTCTTGGTTTGGCTGGATATTATCGACGTTTTGTAAAGGATTTTTCACGATTATCTAATCCACTCACCAAGTTGACTCGGAAAGGAGTTAAGTTTGTCTGGACAGAGGAATGTGAAGAGAATTTCAAGGAGTTGAAAAGAAGGTTATCCAGTGCACCTGTGCTCACACTGCCTTGTAGTGGAGAAAGGTTTGTGATCTACAGTGATTCATCCAAGAAGGGATTTGGGTCTGTTCTTATGCAAAATGTTATGGTGATAGCTTATGCCTCACGACAGTTGAAAATCCATGAGCAAAATTACCCAACACATGATTTGGAGTTGGCTGCGGTAATCTATGCATTAAAGATTTGGAGGAATTACCTTTATGGTGAAAGGTGTGATATTTATACTGATCCTAAAAGTTTAAAGTATATTTTCACACAAAAGGAGTTGAATATGCGTCAAAGAAGATGGTTGGAGCTGATTAAGGATTATGACTGCTCCATCCATTACCACCCTGGGAAAGCAAACAAGGTGGCAGATGCATTAAGTCGACAAGACCATGCCAGTTTATCCATGATGAGGATCACAAAAGATCCAATATTTATGGATTTACAAAGGATGGATCTTGGAATTATAATGGAAGGGGAAAAATCTTATCTTTCTCAAATGAATGTTCAACCATCTATACATGTGAAGATTAAAGAGGCACAGAAAGAAGATGTCGAGTTACAAAAGAAGGTGAGAAATGTTCCTGAATTCAACCTTGATTGTGATGGGATAATAAAGTTCAGGAATCGGGTTTGTGTTCCTTCCATCCCCGAATTAAAGAAGGAGCTGCTGGATGAGGCTCATAGTTCTTCATTCTCTATTCATCCTGGAAGCACGAAGATGTATAGGGACCTGAAAGAGTACTTCTGGTGGGATGGCATGAAAAGAGATGTTGCTGAATATGTCTCTCGATGCTTGGTTTGTCAACAAGTTAAAGCTGAGAGACAGAAGTCTAAGGGGATGTTACAACCATTACCCATACCCGAATGGAAATGGGAAAACATCACTATGGACTTTGTCACAGGACTTCCTAAAACATCCAAAGGCAATAATGCTATCTGGGTCATAGTTGATCGTCTTACAAAATCTGCACACTTCATTCATATAAGAGAGGATTTATCTCTAGATCAGCTTGCCATGATATATGTAAAGGAAGTGGTAAGATTGCATGGAGTAACACTTTCTATTATATCTGATCGGGATCCGAGATTTACCTCGAAGTTCTGGCGAAGTCTTCAGCATACTCTGGATACATAGTTGAGTTTCAGCACTGCTTATCATCCCCAGACAGACGGTCAGTCTGAGAGAACAATTCAAACCCTAGAAGAAATGTTGAGAGCTTGCTCTATGGATTTCAAAGGAAGTTGGGATCAACACCTACCTTTGGTGGAATTTTCTTATAATAATAGCTTTCACTCCAGTATTCAGATGGCTCCTTATGAAGCTCTCTATGGAAAGAAATGCAGGACTCCAACTTGCTGGGATGAAGTTGGGGAAAGAAAGATATTAGGACCTGATCTCGTTGATGAAATGGCAGAAAAGGTCAGATCTATTCAACAACACATAAGAGCAGCTCAGAGTCGACAGAAATGTTATGCCGACAACCGAAGAAAAGACTTAGAGTTTGAAGTGGGTGATAAAGTGTTCTTACGAATATCTCCCTAGAAGAGGGTTATGAGATTTGGAAAGAAGGGGATGTTGAGCCCTAGATATATCGGTACTTTCGAAATACTGGATCGTGTTGGGAAGGTAGCTTACCGATTGGCGCTTCCACCGAATCTCTCTCAAGTTCACGATGTGTTCCATGTATCTCTTCTGAGAAAGTACATACCAGATCCTTCACATGTACTCAGCTCAGAAGTTATACCGCTGGAGCAAGATCTTTCTTATGAAGAACAACCGATAGAGATTTTGGATCGTAGCGAAAAAGTCCTATGAAACAAGACCACTCGATTGGTGAAAGTTTTATGGAGGAACCACCAACTTGAAGAAGCTACATGGGAGCTTGAGGATATGATGAGGGAGAAGTATCCTCATCTGTTTGTTACAAAGTGACGAATTTCGAGAGCGAAATTCTTTTTAAGGGGGGTAGAATGTAACACCCGGGACTTTTATGTTATATATATCATCAAAGGAATCTTTTTCTACACAACACTTGCTTGGCTTGCTTTCCACGCAATCGCGACCTTCCTCGATAGCTTGCGTCGTACGCAATACCGAGTTTCACTAAACAACAATATGCTATTAAAACTAGCCGTTATGAATAGTAATAACCACTTTTTGAAATTTTATAAATTTTATTTTTCAAATTGGACTTCATTTTTGGACTCAGAATATCGAAATTAGCCTAGGGTGAAATTTTGGTATTTTTCTGAAAACTTTTAATTTTTGATGAATAGTGAAACCACTAAGTGGTAGGTTAAAAACTGAATTTTGCATAAAACTTAATTTTACGGCTTCAGTGAATGGAATTTCGAAAATCTGAGAGACACGGTTAATATCAAGGACTAAAATGTGGTTCAATGAGATGAAAATAATTTTTGGTGAATAGTAACTTTTTACTTTTTTTTACCACGGTTAAAAGTAAATAGGGTAATTAAGGGTAAAAATGATATTAATATTATCCTAACACATGTCGTAATTCTATTGGAAAAGTGTAATTCGACCAAAAACAAACTTAGGAATTCAATATGACCATTTAGGCCCACTTGGATTAGATTAGGACATTTATTATTAATTTATTTAAAGAAGGGTTAAAATAGTTAAAATCAAAATTTAATAAGTAAATCATTTTTAATATGGGGTTATACATAAGATAAATTCGACTATAAGTATTCATTAGAAAGATAAAACGATTTCTTACATAATGGTATTTTATTTGTAATTTTTAGACATTAAATAATTTAATTTATTTATGACACAATGATGATGCAGTAATTATCTTATTAATGAAATATTGACATAATTGATGTTATAAACACCAAATTAAATGTAATTTGAGACTTTTTATGAATGAAACTAATTTTCTAGGTTACTATGATATATTAGTGTTGATTTAATCAACTTGGTTCGAACATATAATTCTGTTATGACTTTCACAAAAATCATATATCAAATAGTGTCAAAATTGACACAAAATAGTTTTTAAATCAAATATTATATTATTAATTGTTATTTTATTTCTAAAAATCTAAGGTTCGTAAAAATGACTTATAGAAGGATATATATATTAATCATAAACAATTTGGGGTTCCTTTAGCATGTTATAGTAAGTGTATTAACCATATAGTGAAAGAAAACAAAAAGACATGGTAAAAATTAAAATATTTAACTTAGAGTTAAATCTAATTGATAAGGTTAAAATAATACCCTAAACTTGTCCAAATCCTATTGGTTGATAGGATTGCGACCCATCCCCACTTTAGCTTCGAAATAAGACCCTTTGGAACCATTATAAACCGATTTTGACTTTAATATAAAATAATATTTTGAGATATTCCTAAGGTTCCCCTCTCCTCCCTTATAAAAGGGCACCTCCTCCCCCTCCTCCTCACACCAATTTGAGCACTCAAGCTCGGCCAAACCCTGCCATTTTCTCCTCTCCACTTCCCTAGAATAATCCTAGAGGTCTTGGTCTTCTTCAAAGTCCAATCTTAGTTCTCTATGTGGAGGATTCAAAGAGGCGTTCCAAAGAAGAGGTAATATCCATTACCGATCTTTTCAATTTCTTTCTTCTTCAACTTCTTCTTCTTTAGTTGTTTCATGATAAAGTAATAACATCAGTATTACTTAAATAATGATATGTTATTATAAATATGAAACAACCGTAATTCACCTTCTATCCATCCTACGGAAAAATGAAATCACCGCGCGTGCGTACGTACGGAATACCGTCTCCACGCCGTGGTGTAATCTATTTTCCACCATAACTTTACAAGGATGGGTATAATGGTGTAATGAGTAACTATCTATAATTATTATAAAGTAATATTGATACTGAAATAATATATATATACTCCAATACAATTCCACGATCATAGGAACGATATCATCACTCGTGCATACGTACAGAATACCGTCTCCACGATGTGATGCGACTCGTTCTACATGATCATCATTACATAGTAATTATATAAATGAATTGAATGAATAAATATGATATATGTTACATTAATACCATTCTGTATATAAGGTATCTATAACCTTAAAAGAAGAATAAGAATTTATTCGGCAAAACACGCATAAGAACAAAAGGCAATAAAGACCCGAGTAACAAGTAACAATGAAATATTACTAACAAGAAGCTAAGAATATGACCATATATGATATCATATCAATATGTATGATTCTGTAATAAGTCAATAACATTATTTAAACCATTATACAGGAGCTTCGGACACGTACAAAGCAAATCGGACCTAAGGTAAGGGAAATATCACAATCTCATTTTTATCCGAGATTGTTTATACTTTGGCATTTACTGGGGTGTATTTTATCATCCACATCCATGTTTCCTCAATATGTAATATTATTACCATCCACCTAAAATTGTTTAAAATCCAATTTTACCCTTCGGTGAGTTTTTAGTAAAATATATGAATGGAATCTTTTGTTGTTTTTCGTACGAGGTACTTTTTGACTTTTCCGACAAAAGTACGAAGAATGTTTTTTTAACTTATACGGCATGAATGGATTTTTAAAACATTATTTCCAAGAAGCTTCCTTTACAAGTTTTCATGTTTATTTTTAATCAACTTCTTTTAGTTTTAAATTTTAAGACATGTTAAGAAAGGAAAATGTTTTTGAAATAGAGAGGATATTTTCCTCAAGAATGGAGTTCAAAAGTGTTTTATCAAAATTATTTTCCATCTAAGATAATAAAGGGTTTTGTTTTTATCCCTATTATTACATTGATTTGATTATGTTGTGATGGAATTATTTTTATGAATTCATTTATTGTATATGAATTGTTTTATGATGTTATGATGTTTAAGATTCTCATTTGTATTACATGGGTTATGAAATGATGTATGATTTATGATTTTGTGGCACACATAAGAAAGGATTCATTATAATATGGGTGGGACCTATATCTCCCTCCAATGCATTGGGTAATGATTTTATATCTCATGAGATAGACATGGCTGGAACGGTAGGTTATACCGGTTCAGTAAAACAGGACTGGAACGAGGGTGACTCGGTTCAGAAAGGGACTTTGTCCACTAAGATAGTCTTGGAAATGAGTCATGACTAACAAGAAATGATTTTCCATGATTATGTGTGCATGCCACAAAGTTTCAAGTTTTATGTTATGATTATGGGGATCTCATTTTCACTTCTATGATTTATTCCACGTTAAGATATTATGATCTCTTTTGCAAGTTTTGATTTTCATAAAGATATGATATGATTTTTATTTCCTTTATTTGCCCTTGCTGAGCATTTGAGCTCACCCTTTTATGTTTTCTTTTCCCCAGGTCAGGAAGATGGATATTAAGTAGAATATGCTAAAAGGGACCCTAGATATGATGAAATAAATGGGATACACTGTAGAAGATCTATGAACCAGTTGTTTATGTTTCCCAGTTTCTAAAGACACTATACCTATACGGTCCTTTGTGTTTTTGTCATATGTTGTAATAAGTGTGCTTAAATTTTGAAGTATTAACAATGTATGTAAAGTATGGGTCGTTATATGGTGGACATGGCATACACATGGAAGCTTCCTAGATGCTGCCAAGGGGAGGCAATGGTGGATGGGGCTTACGCAAGGAAGATGCCCTTTTTACACTATGGAGTGGTGATGGTGGAATATTATTACGCATGGAAGATTCCTCGATGCTGCAAAGACGTATCAATGTTTGATGGGGATTATTTCCTGGAATCGGCAGAGATTCCACTGTGGAGTGGAAATAGTGCATGTGGATTGGGCATGGAAGATGCCCACATGCTGCTATGGAGAGACAACAATGGATGGGGTTTATGCGTGGAGGGGGCTTGGGTGTTGTTATGGAGAAGCAACAGTGGATGGATCTTATACATGGAAGCTGACCAGGTCACTATAAAGACCGGAAACGGTAGATGGGGATTTAGTAGGAAGGATGTCAAGATTCCACTATGGTGTGGCAGCGGTTCATGTGGTTTATTCATGGAAGCTACCCGGGTGCCACTAGGGAGTAGCGATGGTGGATGGGGAATATGCATGGATGCTTCCTGGGTGCCACTAAGAAGTTTTAATGATGGATGGGGCTTACTCAGGACACTTTATATGTGCCAATAAGGAGGAGAAATGGTGGATGTGTCTTATGGATAGATGCTTCCCAGTTGTCGCTAAAGAGAACCAAAGTTGGATGAGGTTTACACATGGAAGCATCCCAGGTTCTACTATGGAGTGGAAATAGTGGATGGGGAATATTCATGGAAGATTCATGTAATTTCATCTTAATGTCAGGATATGAGGGATTACTAACTCACTTATGGGTTGGGTAATATAATTGAGGTCTACACATGTGCACTAGTGCACAAGCAGGGTAATGCCAAGGGCGTTGGAATCAGTCCAAAAAAGTGAGATGATTTGTGAGAATCAGATGCTCGACATTAGAAATTCAATGAGGGTGGTGTGAATATGATGGATAACTATTTTCAATTTTCTAAACATATCACCTATATCACATTTCCCAAAAATGGGGAAAAACAAATGAGGGTCGATCATTGACCATGTTTGATGGACTGGACCTGACTCGAAGTGTCATCAAAAGTAATTCGGGGTGTTGGACTAGAACAGTAGGTGATCTGATACTACATGGGAATAGGATATGGGGGTGACCTTTACTAGATTACAAAAAAAGGAAGTCCAAATAAATGACACACAATGTGCAAGGTGGAGTGATAGAATGTTTGAACTGATTCTATCGCTCTTGAAAGTAATCCACAATTATCACAACATGAGGTATCTTATTTTTATCACATAATCCACCTCTTAATTGGAATAGAAGGAATTATATTATTAAATTTTAGGGTGTTTTATAGTTTAAATTCATTTATATAGGACCATTGGCATTTTATTCTTAGTGCAATAGGAATCTCTTATTTAGAGCAAGAGGCATCCTATGTTTGGAACACAGGCTGTATTACATTTTATAGTTATGTAGATAGGACTATTGGAATCCTATTCTTGGAGAATAAGGAATCTCTTGTTTGGATCTAGTGACAACCTATGTTTGTCACTAGGGTGTACTATAATTTATAGTCATGTAGAGAGGACTGTTGGCATATGGTACCTAGAAATGACTTCTGTTGGGACTTATGTAAGAGCATTCCTTTCTGTTTCAATATGGAAAATGATCCATGTGATAGGGTTTGAAGAATTTTCTTGACGAATGGTTCATCTCAAGGAATAGAAGGAATTTAAGATGAGAATATCTACTCATGACATTGGAAAGGTACCAAGAGGATTATGTCGACTTGATATGTTTCTTGAGGTGTGGAGGAGTATCTCGAATCATGGTATTCCAATGGTGGGATGTGAATTCTTATAAGGGTGTAATGGAAAATGTCGACCTCCAGACATGAAATAGTTGTGGTGTGCCTATCCATTTTTCAATGGGTAGGTGACTGTAGTTAAGGTACCATCCAAGAGAGGCGGGATCGTAGCCTAGTAGTGATCCTAAGTTAGGGTGTGGGGGTTCCTCCTGTGTGGTATGGACCAAAGGGTGTAGGATTGGATACAATTGCACGTAAGATATGCTAAATGTAGGGTGGACTACATGTAATATTGGACTATGAGACACAAGTGCGTGAAATATTGGGAATAATGGAACTTTTAGGCACAATATTTAAGTCTTTCATGAAATATTGGAAGTGTTTTACACAATAGGGATGCGTTGCATGCAATATAGAAGGATTACATGAAATAGGGATGTTTGAAGCAAAATTGGATAGGTGTAGCACTAATACACCCAAAATTGTGCACAAAGACACAGTTGAATTAAACATTTGATGTTTTTTCACATTATATTGGGAACATTGAAATAATTTGAGGAAAAAGTGATGTTTTTCACACAAAATGGGGGTTTTGTGTATAGGCGCGGAAGATGCGGACATACGCGCATCAACGTCGCGGTCGACCTATGGGGGGCCTCCCAGAATAAGGGGGTGAAATTGTATGTATAGGACTATACTTGAATGAAGGGGCACGAAAAATTATGATATTGCACAAATAAACATCCACTATTGCACAGAAAACCATTTTGCGTGCAAGATTCCATTATTCGGTGCAAACCCGTATTTAGTCCCCACATCATCCTGGATGGCCATTTTTTAGCAGTCGGACATAAAATGATCATATCTTATTACCCATAACTTTGTTCAGGATCCATGAGTATTCAAATATAAATTTTAAACATGAGATATTATTCAGGATCATGTATGGAAGCATTTTAAATATTTTTTAGACACATTTTTCGGTTCTATAAAATGACCCCCCATAAGAATGTGGTCCAATGAGGAGGAGGAAGGAGAGGCCGACCACAAGATGAGGAAATCAAGAAAGAATACTCCTTCCTAGAGGGCCTCTGTATCTTGATCGCATCGAGTAAATAACCAACTATGTCATTAATCCCACATGTGGCAGGGTTAGTGTGGGAAACAAGAGACCATAGAAAATTAGTCACTTGTACGAGAGTGATAAACCAGGGAAGATGTGTTAGGTTCATAATGGGACACTGTTCACATTTTTTAGTGTCTAGGATGAGATTGTATGTTACTAAAGAATTAAGTTCATAGAAAAATGAAACTTCCATTTTCCCAACGTGCTATAGTGCATGAGCGGGGTAACGCTAGGGGACATGGAATCAATCCGAACTGAGGGGAGTGGAAAGTGTGAATCACAAAAACCAAAATTTAGAACACTATTGGGGTGTCCTAAAAATTAAGGATAACCATTGAATTTTTTTGAAACACAATATCCTTGTTGAGCTAGATTTAAATGGGGAAAACAACTGTGGGTCGACCACTGAACATGTTCGAAACACTGTTTATGGTGCTAAATATCACCCATTATTCTTTTTGAATGTTATCCTTGGAATTTAGGCGAGCCATAGTCCATAAATCCATACTGTTAGTAGGTTATTTTATGTATGAAAGAGTATGAGGGTCCAATTAATGGGAACACAAGGAATGGAGGGTGGAAACTCTTTGATGAGGAATCTAACGTGTCCTATAATTATCACAGAGAATCCTAAAAATAATTAGGTTAGAACCACAATTTAATGTAATGTGCTGAGGACATTGTTACTCAAAAAGGAAATGCACAGTGTGGTAAATATCCCAACACAAATGAGAACCGTAAGAGTCTACACCACACCACATGTTCCCGATGGGAATATTTAGACCATAGACCAAAGGTGGGATAAGATGGGGCTGGACCTGAGAGAAGTTGTTTAGGATTTCCTACCTATCTCATGAGGCTAGGAAACAAGATATACATAGATATGAGGTGGCATTTTAATGTCCTATGGGATGAAAATCATGTGTGGTTCAACTGCACCAGTACATGTCCAACCAAAACTACTAATCCCATGTGAGTTGTGCTCGATGTGGGAAACAAGGAGTTGTGATGGGATTTTCTTGGTATAGGGAGTCACATATTCGGTGCAATGAATTGATAGGTGAATGAAATCCCAATATTTCTGACCTACCTACTCAATGCACATTGATGTACAGAGTGGGAAAACGGAGTGTGCTAGACTTCCACTTGAACATAAGGGAGTGGAATGATGCCAATCATGGCAACTGATATCTAGATCACAATAATGGTGTCATAACGATTTAGGATTAATGGTGGCCATGTTCAAAACATAGCATCTATTTTGTGTTATCCAAGCGTGGGGACAAACAAATGAGGGTTGACCACTGAGCATGTTCGAAAAAAGGGACCTTTCACAAAATGTCATCAGAGGTCTTATAGGGCATTGGCCCAATATAGTAGGTGAGAAAATGTGGCATGATACCAGGCCGTAAAAGGAGTACCTTTTGACTTGTAAGAGGGTGTGGATCCAAATAAAGGGATCATGAAGTAGGGACATGAAACAAGGGAATTTCCATTGAAAAAATCTACACCTTGGGATCTTTTCACTAACAGAATTGTGTATGCCAATGAGATGTGTTAGATAAAATAATTTGAATCCCTTTATAAGGAGAAGGGTATTAGGGTCACACTCTCCTAGAATAAGGTCATAGAGTGGACCACTAAGAGGGGAACTAGTTTAATAGAATGTGTGATGGGTTTAAATGTATTCATTCCTAGTGTGTATTATTCATAGGTAGATCCTATTTTAGTGTCGCAGAAATCACCCTAGGTTGGGAAGACACAAGGGAGAAACATTGTGTATTTGTTATAAAACCTGAAGTGAATGAAAACCCGAGAGGTATTCACCACACCACATGCACCCAAAAGAGTTTAGGAATTGTGGATGAAAAAGGATAAGTATTTATGATTCCAAGGGATAGACCCATAGATAAAATGTATGGGAATTTTTATGTGTCTTAGGAGAATAGGAATCAAGCCATACATAGTTCTAAAAGGTTCTTGAGGTTTAATGTCATGCAGTGAGGACATTGGAAGATGGAAAAACAGGAGGGGAACATGGTTCGATCGTTGTGAACCAGACATAGATGGGATCAAAGAAGTCTAAAATACACAGTCTGTGATCATCAAAAAGAGAAATACCCATGGGAAAATCAACGAGAAGGATTTGGGGCTATACTATTTGGTAAAGAGTGAAACCTTTTATACTTATCCCATATGGATAGGAATCAATCCATACAATGTAATTGAGAGTGTAGTTTATTTTCTTGCTATATGAAAGGAACCTGTGGTTTGACTACATCAGTACAAATATAACCAAAACCACCAATCCCACAAGTGTCGTGCTCGGTGTGGGAAATAAATAGTTTTGGTGGGACTTTCTTCAATGCACGAGGTTTTAAAAATAGTGGTGTCAGAAATCCACTTGAATATAAGGGAGTGGAATGATGGGAATCATGGTTCCTGAGATCTGGATTACAATAATGGTTGTGTGACGAGAAAGTATTTCCATTTACAATGTTCAAAACACAACATCTATTTTATGTTAGCCTGTAATGGGGATAGAAAAATGAGGGTCAACTAATAACCATGTTTGAAAAATGTTACATATCACCAAATTTTGTCCATGGTATTTCGTGGAGTAGGTCCAAGAGGATGGATAAACCAATGTGTCAAGAGACTAGAGCATAGAGGGGTTCCCTTCAGACATGGAAGAGGAAGATGACCTAAATAAAGGGATCAAGAAGTGTGGACAAGAAGTGGGGGAATTTCCATGTGAAAACTCCACACATTGGGTTTTTTTCAACAACACATTTGAGTACACCAATAAGACATGTTAGATAAAGGTTTTAAAATCCATTTTCAAGGACAAGGGTAATGGGATCACATGCTCATAACATAATTTCATAGAGTGGAATGTTAATAGGTGACCATGTTTAATGGAATGTTCATAAAGGAGGAAAAGTTTCCATGCCTGATTTGTATCTTCAATAGGGAGATCTTAGTTTAGTGTCATGGAATTCAGAAATATTTGGGAAAATATACGGGGGGAACATGGTGCAGTTGTTGCAAAACCCAACGTTCATGAAACCCCAAAAGGTACTCATCACAGCACATGTTCCCAAAAGAGTTTTGGCCAAGGGGCCTAAAAAGGGGGTAAGATTTAATATTCTTAGGGATGGACCAACATAAGGAATTTCCAGGCATTCCAATGCATCCCATGAGCATGGGAATCAATCCACACCTAGTTCTTGGAAATGTTTTGAAGTTTTACATCTTGTGGCAAGGATGCAGGGAGATCATAGTTTTATGGTCTTTGATCTCAGACCATAAATGGGATGGAATGAGCGAGACACATGGTGAGGTAACTATAAAACCCTATTTCAATGATGATTGTATTATTCCATATCACTGTGTCCTACCCGGGGATGTTTTAGGTCGAGGGACCCAAAATGAAAGTTAGGTGGGGCCTAGGAAAATTTCATGGGTGTTATTACGTTACCTATGATATTGGGGATCAAAACATACATTATTCTTGATGTGGAATGGTAGAAAACCAATTCCAGGGAAAATATTGTCATGCGGGTCTGACCCATGCACCAAATTATGTGGCACATGATGGATCTTATTTGTCCTTTAGGATGGATCTGTGTTATTTTTTTTGAAGCGATACACCTAGGATGGAGAATATAGGTGTCACTACAATAATCAAGCTATATAAAAGCATTGAAAAATGGTATGGTGGATAGATGATACCAAACATGATGTCCCATTGAGTGAGGACAACACAATGTGGTGCCGTTTTTCATCAATGATCCATGGAAATAATGTCATAATCTAGGGTCGTAAGATAGAACCAACCCATGAATTTTAACATCTTTCAGTAATGAAGAAACATTTTAATGTCTTGTGGGACTATAAAGTATAGTATAAAGACATATGGATTGGAAACCCATAGAAGAAACAAAGAGTTTGGGGGTGGGAATTCACATGGTGTGATAAGTTATACCCGATGTGAATAAGGACAAACTCCACACCACACCACATGAAAATCTGGGGAAGAACCCTCAGGCCAAGGGGCCAGAAAAGGTCAGCAACTATAGGACTAGACCCATGGATGAACCATCTAGTTGTTCATGTGTACACCATTAGAATATGAATCAATCCATACATAGTTCTGATAGTGCATTTTAACACATGTAGGACAAGAGGTTGGAGAGATTATCTCTTAAAGGGGGAGTATGTGGTGAAGATATTTTACACTCGACCTGAATGAGTACATGATTCCACACATGCCACACCACAAAATCCTATGGATGTCAGGGAAAAAAGGCTAAACAGAAGAGTTAATTAGTGGAACCTAAGCTGGACCCGAAGGCAAGGTGCCCGGGTGTACCTACATATCCCATAAGGATTGGAATCAAGCTATATGTAGTTCTGGAAGTTACTATTTTTATTCCTTACAGAAAAGATGTATAAAGTTATTATTTTATGGTCTGCGAGCTCGGTGCATTGAAACGCGAGACTCTTCCCAACGGGCGCAAACCTTAACCAAATTCCTAAGACCATGTGAGGTGCACACATTGTGGGAAACAAGGGCATAGAAGGTATTTGAAACATGTCGAATACATGAAAAGGGGAAAATATTTTGGATCCCTGAATGAAGCCTCACCATTACGTTTCGCACATGACATAAAAACACACACTAACGGAGAGCACCAATAGTCTCAAAATTCCACTTAGACATGGTGGAGTGGAAAAGGATATGACTTCTGAAACCATGACTAGGGATTTATGGGACAGTTTGACGATGGAGGATAAATGTTGACCATGTTAGAAACACAACATCTATATCATGTGATCTGAAATGGGAAAAAAACGAGCATCGACTGCCTACCATATTTGAAATACAAGACATGTCTCAATTTATTGTTCGACATCCTTGAGGATGTTGGCCTAAAATGGTACGAGAGCTCTATGGCCAGGAATCCTTTCCATTCGTGGGTCCTTTCGAAAGTGAAAGATGATGAAAGCCCAAATAAAGGGGAACATGAAGCATGAAAATGGAAAATAATATATAAATAAATATATATATATATATATATATAGAATCCAACACTGTAGGTCTTGAACTAGAGTGATTCTTTGCACATTGTTATACTCCCAAATAGGGCCATGGGGAACAATTCAAGAGCATATAATGGAAAAGATGATTGTATAATAGGGAGATGAAGAGATCAGAGGAGAGAGAGGTGTGTGGTGTGGTTGTTACAAATCCAAAATGAATGATGACATAAGACCATACCACACCACATAACCCCTCTAAAAAGAACTCAGGCCTGAGGGGTAGAAAGATTAGTGGTTTGTATGAAAATCGGGCGACAGCTGAAGAATAAATGTCTGGGCAGTCCTAGGTATTCTAGAAGGATGGAAATCAATTCACACATACTTCTATAAGATGTTGTAATATTTTACGTAATGAAACAAGGATGTGGGATGCAGGAGGGGTGTCTCAAGGGGATATGTGTGGCCTGGAGAATATAGCCCAACATGAATGTTGACATGGAGTCCATACGACACCAAACAATCCTATATGTGGACTTTGTCCAAGGGGATGAAAATGTCAAGGGATCTGATACAGGAAATCACGACCAGTTTACATTTTAACACCATTCGGTAAGGATTTTTAATGATCATAGTTTACAGTTATAGGGTTCGGACCATAGATACATGCCCCTTTAAACAGGTATTTCCATCCCAAGGATCCTAATCCCATAAGAGAAATTCTCGACGTGGGAATCCAGGAATAGGATTATGTTCTCCCCAACATATATGGTTACGAAAATGATGTATCATGATATGGAAGGGTCGATCCCAACTAGATCAACACTTCTGCTCGAGGAAGATAGATGTTTCAAAGGATATAAAGACAAAATTTTCCACTACACTAGATATGTAGGGCATACATTGGTGGTGCTAATGATGCGGGATGGCTAGTGACCACATTTGAAATACAACATCAACATAATGTGACATTAAATGGGAACAAAAAATGAGTGTCGACCACTGACTATATTCGCAACTCAAGACATGTTTCAATTCTTTGTTCAACATCCTTGAGGATGTTGGCACGAAATGGTAAGTGAGCCACAAGACCTGGAATCTATGTTGTTCGGGGGTCCTTTTGGATGTGACAGATGATGAATACCAAAATAAATGGGATGTGTGAAGCGTGAATATGCCTTTATAGTTTAACATCATGTTGGATGATGAAAGAGGTGGAGATCTCAAATGATAGGGACAGATGGTGAGGTCATGATGAACTCAACATGAATAAAGGAAAAATACATCACCACACCTTGTTTATCGACCCAAGGGGAGATATTGATGTTCAGGGAGGGGCCTACGAACTAAATGTTCGGGAGTTCCTACGTATCCCATGAGTATGAGAATCAATCCATACATAGTTTTGAAAGGTCCATGCATTTTAACGTTGTGTGTTGAGCACATGGGAGGATATATGGATAAAGAGGGACACATTGTCTGATCATCATAACCCCAACATGAGTGGGGCCAAAGAAGTCTACGCAACACTGTGTGGGATTCGCCAAGAAAATACACCTAGTGGTAGTCAAAGTGAAGAGTTTAGGGGATATACTATGAGGCAAATAATTAGAGCATTCCTACATATCCCATGAGGATGGAAATAAAACCATATGTAGTTCTTGAAGGAGCAGTTTAATGTCTTGCGGGATAATGGATTCCGGGAGATCATAGTTTATGGTCATAGAGCTGAGACCATATTTCATTTAATAGTCTTTCAGGAAGAATGAATGGTAGGTTTATGTCATTCAACTCGGAAGGATCATATCATGTGGTTAATACATCCCAATTTATGGTCATATAAGACCATTTACTTAGGAAAAGTATTTCTTGAGGAATTTCGCATTAGAGGGAGGAGTTATACGCTCACTATCCATGGTAACTAGGGAGTATGCACCATTGGTGAAAAATTTGTGAATGATTCAAGGTCCTTCTGATTTGGTATCTAATTAGGGTGATTTTTGACCAGGTATCATATGTGTTCGGTGATCCGACACCATATCACCATTCAAGAAAGAGTAGATGAAAACATTCTAGTTTAAAACTCTAGCTATCTTGTTATGATACCTTTATAGATTGTGTAAGGAAGAAATCCTATTATCATCGAGTGCATCCAATTCATCTAGATGGACTTCGTCCACCTTATCTAGTGTTTTCTGATTGTAGACAGCTATGTGTAATGAAGGCAAATAAATCTTGGTGGGCATGATGGACTCGGTTCCAAACAACAGAGAGTATGGGGTCACCTGGGTGGGATTACAATTCGTCGTCTGTTAAGCCCAAAGGGGGTTGGGAAGTTAGTACATCCAAATCTTCTTTTCATGACCAATTTTTCTTCCCATATGTTATAGAGGGTTTTGTTGAACGCCTCGGTCTATCCATTTTCCTACGCGTGATAAGAGGAGGTATCATTAGAAATAATGTAGATCTTGGTGTACAATTTCGTCAACTCGACTACCCAGAAGATGGTTCTATTATCAGTGACGATTGCATGAGGGACTTGAAATCAGCAGATGATGTTAGAGCCCACACATTCAATGATAGAATGACCCTATAACTCCTTGAGTGGAAGTACCTATGCCCACATGGAAATAAAAACAGTAGCATTCAGGATGAACCTGCACGGAAAAGCTGTCACAGGTGGATATGGTCCCAGGACATCAAGTCCTAGGACATCAAAGAGAAAATATTACTCGTTAGTGTGAAGAGGATATATTGGATAATTCCCAAAATTAGCAGGGATTTGGCACACATTACCCCTCTTGAGAAACTCTTTATAGTCACAAATCATGGAGTAAAAAAATTCCAATGTCTTTGGATCTAGTGAGACAGTTTCAGCTAGGTCTTATGAGCCTTATAAGAACAAGTAGGAAACTCATGCATGTATTGAGAAATATCACCTCCTTGAATGAAATATATGATAACCACATCAATCCCATGTCTATAGAGGATCTTCTAAAGGCAGGGACCACACTGGAGGGTAAACAGTAATGCACGATGCCAGATTTGCTCGGCCTTGACTGAATCTACTGGGAGAATACTATGCTTGAGGTACTCAATAAAGGGGTCCCTCGAGTTAGGAGCCACTATTAACACTGCGTCAGGGGGATCTGGTGACCCTGGAATGGAGCCACTGATGCTAAGGTGGATTACCTTGGGTATATCCTCGTTGTCCGGAGTGATAGGGTGATGACTCTCGGGTGTTCCATGTGGTTAATCAAATAATTCTGAACAGGCTCTACAAGGGATGTATCTTGGCTTTCCAAGGCATCAGGTCAACTATTCATGGATCAAGGGACATCAGTAACATTTGGCCAAGACATGAACTATGCCATCAACTGGAGGGTACGTTTCAACAATGGCATGAGCTCTAGCTTCCTGACAACATAGTCCGTGTTGTTTTTTATGGAGTTTTTGGAGTCCCCTTTTAAATTTATGTGGGGAAAATCAATCTCGAAGGCCATCAGGCAACTAGTAATGAGGGACTGATATTATTCTTCATTGACGGTACAAAATTTTGAATATAGGAATGAATATGGCAGAATAGCTTGTGCTGGCATGATGAAGACGATACCCAATCCAAATCTATTGAGTATGAGATCATTGAGTCTTCTTTTGATATGAATTCAAGAAGAACCATAAAAGTGCATTTCCCAACATGGAATGGCTTGTTCTATCATGAGGATTTTCTCATCAGGAAAGTCAAAATCTAGAGACTGGCCCGCATGAGTTGGATTGACAGCAAGGATGTCTGCAAATGCCTTTACCATGATGGCCTTCTAGAGAAAAAAACATGATGTCCAACTACTAGAAGATCACTTCACACCAAGATTGATATCCTATCAACATGGGTTGATTCAAGATGTACTTCAGCAGATCCACTTGGAACACAAGCTGTATCTCATGGTGCTGAAAGCAATGTTGTAATTTCTACAATGCATATACCAGTGCAAATATTTTTTTATTGATAGAAGAGTATACGGTCTCTATATCATGGATCATGGAACTATGATTATAGAGATTGTTCTCTGCTCAGTTGTTATTCTTCTGGGTGATAAAGGAATTGAGAGATCATTCCAAGGAAGTCACATAAAGGACACCCTATTTTAGGGAAATGAGTGGAATCTATATTGTAGGTTGTAACATGTACAACATGATTTCCTCAAAAAAAAAGTCAAGCATTCATCATCCCACTGTTAGACAGTGAATTTCATTATGATCAGATAAAAGGGATTGAAAATTCTAGAAAAAATCACGATGAATCGATGTTTGTTGGACAAGTGGACCCTAAATCCTCGTAGCTATTGAATTTTTCTCAGAGAAGACATCTGAAGGATGGATTTAATATTCTTCAGGTCAACCTCGATGCCAACATATATAGAAAAAATCAAGAGAATGTTTCTGGAGGAGACCCAAAAGGCACACTTCAATGGGTTTATCATCAGATGGAGAAAACATAAGAGGCTGACCAATTTCTCAAGTTATTTATGATTTTTCTAACACCTACGAGATTTTACAACTAGATACTCTACGTATAATTCCACCAAAGAACCTAAGATCAACTTAAATATGTGATGCATGACAGGCTAATCTGTGGCACCTGCATTTTTAAGACCAAAGGGCATTACCTGGTTGCATAAAGAACATTGTTGTTCGTTGAATGCTTTAAAACCAAAATCCTTGGGGGCCATTCGAATATGGTTATACCCAAAATACCCATCCATGAGGGAGAGATCCTGAAACCTAGCAGTAGCATCAATAAAGAATTCTGTCACAGGAAGGGGAAAATCATCCTTCGGACAGTGACAGTTGAGATCCTGAAAGTCGATGCAGCCTCTGATCTGTCTAATTTTTTCCTATTGGGAATAATTATAGCTAACCATATGACTTATTGGAACTCCATGAAAATTTCATCTCTGATGAGATTATCAATATCAGCCTCGACCATTCCATTGTGAGAAGAATGCATCTTTCTAGGAATAGTTTTTAACCCATAATGATTTGTTGGAAGACCAAGGAAGTGGACGACAACCTAAGCATCTAGTCTTGAAATCCCATTATAAATATGGGAAAACACATCATGATGATACTTCAGGATGTCCACATACTATTTTTTCTCTTTGATAGGCATAACGACAATGATCAATGTATGTTTCGGATCTGTCTCGCTACCGAGGATCACTTTTACTAGTTCATCGACTGTGGTGGAGACAAACTCCTTAAAAGAGGGAGGTGCATCTTAAAAATTATCTTATTTACATATGGAGGAGGTATACTTAGTAAGAGGAGATTTCTCTAAGTCAATATATCCCAATGGAAAGATAGTGCCAACCTGATCGGTGGTAGATACTGCATCGGGGGACTCTTTTACTACCTAAACCATATCGATAAAATATGTTGATCCTATATCCTCTGATCTTAATCCCAAGGGTCCACTCTTGATTATATCAAAGAAATAGTGGTGAATAACCTTGAGGTGGTTTATCCCGGCCCATTAGAACAAGAAAGTATGTCCTATTTCCATTTACATGGGGCAGATATTGCAATACCTTATTGGTGTAGGGGACTCCAGGATCACCGAAGCCTGATTTGTGTAAGAATATGAGGTGATCTTCTTACATCCCCTTGTCAAGGAAACATTCTTCCCCATCATTCAATAATCAAAACAGTGTTTCCCCAGATCTATAGTTATAGATTCCAATCAGTGTATTAGAAAAATGTAGGCATCATCTAGGTCTGTCCATGGGTCAGTCGCAGTCGTAGCATGTTCAAACTCATAAGTCTGAATATACTTTTCATTTCCCTTATAATAGTATGTATCCAGGTAGCAAACATCACGAGAGGAAAAGGTAGATTCCTCACCCTCGATCAAGCCCACAGGACCATTTTGGGAGTACTTAAGGAAATAGTGATACAATTAAGGGACTGCTACATGTAGGTGAATCCATGGCCTACCCATCAATACAGTGTAAGAGGTGTCCTGGGAGACAACCATGAACTCTGTGCTGGATAACATGCCACCAAATTGGGTATTTAGGTGAATATTTCCAACCGGTGTTTGTTCTGTGCTTTCATAACCACGAATTTTATGTTTGGAGGGACACATATTATCATTGGACAACTCTATTTTTCGAAGACTCAAGGACAAGATTAGGTTGTTCCAAGAACATGTGTCTACAAGATAGTGATGACCCTTCACACCATTGATGTGGAAGACGATGTATAGTAGGAAGATTTGTCCTTTTATTAGAGGTCCTTCATCCTCTATAGTGAAAATGATAATGGACTGACATTCTGTATGCTCGACAGCCTCATCATGGAAGGCATCTACAACTGCTACCTCCATCTCAAAGTGGACGGGGCTTCATAAAGCTTCCGTGAGGGATCCCCAGATATCTGAAAATAGGAGAAGAGCCTCAAGTAAAGATATCGTCGGAAAAATTCTATAATTATTCTTTTGGATATCATACTTTCATTCCAAGAGAAAACTTCTTCTTACAGAAGTTCATTCTGTGACAGGGTATATGACGTGCCCTTCTGGCTGAACCGACAGATGATTAGTGCTGGGAATGTCCCAATGCTAGCTAGTAAAAGCCTATGGAGAAACTACCAGATATAATATAGATAATTGAGGTTGGTCCATAACTTTGTGTGGCTGATCGTGGCACGGTCAGTGTGGCTCTGCATGATCAAGTGACACAAACAACAACCAAGGAGGAACTGATGAAACTATATGAGAAGGTTGTCCATACTGAGCTCTATCTTGGGCCCATTTTCTGGTTTTGGTGGCATGAAAAACCTGTATGTATATACTAAATAATGAATTTTGATGGCTCACATAGCCATGGCTCTGTCGATGATGGCTATGTCTTGGGACGTTGGGAGGATCTGTCTAGCGTTCCTCATCATCAGGAATCATGTAGGGGTTTAGCAGCTCCATAGTGTTAACCAAAGTGTACCATTGATCATCACATGATAAATCCTCCACCACTAGATGGATTCTGGGGGAATCCTAAACTCAGGGTTCATGAAGTCAACAGGAGTATGAGATGCTGAGGAAATAAATGGAGGGAATTATTTTCCCATGCATTGTCAACGCTTTCTCTTCTAGGAATAGGGAGATATTGATGCAGAAGTAGTAGCTTCAGATTATGCAGAGAGCTCTGAAGTCTCACTTATTTTAAAACGTACATGAATAATACCATAAGAATCTATGACTTCTTTACAAGCATTCATGCCATCATATTTTTGTGGCCCGCTACATAGAACATGATTCCACTCATAGTCTCTATCACTACTACTGTCTTGCAGCACGAATACACATGCCACCTATTCCAGAGCTGTACCTAACCTGTAAATGTTGTTATCAACCTGGTCATGAAGCCATTATTTAAAACCATATCACTTTTTGAGAGTGTTCCCCAGGATTCAGTGATATTGTCAGTAATTGTGGTGATCAGTGAGATCCATCTCTTTGGGCCTCCTGCATTCTGGAAGCCATAGTATTACTTGTTTGAAGGAACTTCAAAAATAACCGGGGAAATCACCCTCATTGAATGAGTAGGTCCGGTTTCTACTATCCGGGAAGGTGGTTCTAGGAGATTGGCCTTGATGAGGGGATAAAGGATCCTGTTGAGGAGGTGGAACTTGGTTATCTCACCGTGGTGGTGGTGGCACATTCCGCAAAGGCGTCTGTCGATTCTGAGGTGGGCCCTGCTGGGTCGGAGGATATTCCTGAAGTGGTGGGCCTCTTTGAGGCTATGGAGGTAGATCTACTAGTAATAACACCATTTTCATGGGGACTTTATTTGAGCTACCACGACAGGCTCAGTCTTATATGGTCTTCTCATGGGAACTACATGAGGCAACAGATGGGACTGCATGGAATACTACAAGGCTTCCTCTAGACACATGGCCTTATTAAAGTAATTATGGAACCCCCATGGTTATATTGAGTAATGAGAGAGGGGATCAGTTCAGTTTTTACATTCCACACACACATTATCATCAAGTGTTCATAAGTCTGCGGCATATCTACGGAGTAAGTGAGGGCTTTCCACTGGGCGACAAATTTGGAAACACACTCGTCAAGCCTATGGTATCACTTGAGGAGGTCTTCAATACTCATCTTATTGGATGTAGATCTGAACTGGTAAAAAACCTTTCTACAGAGATCTTCCCAGCCAGCGAATGACCCAATTGGTAGCTAGTTGTACCTGAAAACACATACCCTTAAAATGTCTGCATGAAACACAAGAATTTGGAGACCTCTTGTTGTGCTAGGGTTCCTAGAATAGTTAAAAACATTGAGATGAAATGGGAAAAATTTATTAGTTGGTTTCCCATCCCATTAAATGGGGAGAAGTTGGGGCTTACGAAACATGGGGGTGCTGGAATATTATCCACCCACGCCGGATATGGCTTAACATCAGGCAAAATTTCATCCGGTCGAGTTTCCAATGCCTCAAGGTGAGAAATGCGCACCAACATTGGATCATCTGGGTGAGGATTACTATCGTGATGAGGATCTCTCACCACTAGTGTGTTGGAAGGTTCTTTAACATTATAAGTAGGCCCAACGGCTCATGGAGAAGATGGTAGGGGAATAACCTATAGAGCGGTTGGGGGAACCTAAGATGGGTCATGAGGATAATCATGTCATTCAAGTAGATGTGTTGACACATACAATTCCCTCTTTACAAAATCTCTAACCTCTATCCTGACTACATGGGAAGGATGTCTAGGGTCACCTATAGGTAACTCACTGGGGGAATGTTGTCGCTCCCCCTACTGCCCCGACAGAGGATCACTATAGTCTGGTCGCCACTCCATAACACGTTCAACAAAGAGATCATCAACCATATTTTTGTCCTCCGCAATCAGTGGATGAAAAACATGACCTTTTTAGGATTATATTCCATCCCTTTATCTAATCTAGAAGGGTCAATGGGATTTGTGTCCCCAAGAATCTCTTTTCACTTATTTGGATTCAGACTAAGGACTGATGACTCTGTGGGAACGAGAAGACCTATTAGATATCCCAGATGGCGAGTAACCCTTCCCAGTGGATCCAATAGGTGTGGCACACCCCCAGAGGGGTCTGTTAACTCCAAGGTTCTCTATCTCGATCTCTTCCTTAGATATATCACCATGCTAACTGCCACTCTACCAAGTGGAATATCCCCAATATCACCTGACAAGTCGGGATGGCTCCAGATAGAACTTAAATGGAGTTAACCATACCACCCCAAATACAAACTCTAATGTGGATTTAATCCTCATAGATAATTCTATGGAGAAATTTAAATATTTTAATGCATCATTTCTCAAGGATCCGGTGGCTACTGGGCAACTCAGAGTGTTCGGCCATAGAGAGTGAAACCAACTTGAGCGTATGGAATTTTGGTAAATATCATCAAAGTGTGCATGACTCTTGGGGTAATACATTGGATAATAATGGTGACTAAAGTGCATCTACCAAAGGGTTTGGTCAAAGTATGAGAATTACTCATGGGTAACCTATTCTAGTGCACTGATGTTCATGATTTCAATTGGCCAAAACATCTTTGGGAAATGATCCGCTGAAAGGATGTCACAAAATCTCCGTTGCTCTGACTTGGGATCTAGCCCCTGGTTTCCCCACTCATCATCTGGGGGTGGCTGCAGGGTCAGTAACAACACTGAATTAGTCTGCTGAGATGGTAGACATGCTAGTGGAGAATACAGTTAACGAGCTGATAGGTCACCGCATTTTTGGTTATACTATGATAAATGGAATTACTGAACTACCACATCCCCGTAAGATGGATTGATGAACAATGTTTCTGGTGCGGGGGATGAAGTTACTGGCGGTGGTTCATATTTTTCTCCATCATATACCAGTCCCTAGAATAACTCTCTAAGATCACTTTTCAATTCAGAGAAATACCCACTCAAGGATATGAAGGATTTCATGGACTAACCCTGTGAAGCAACCAAATAATCCTCCTCCATGATGTATCATCGGAGGGAGGTGGGAATCCGGTGGACCTCTCATTCCAGAATGATAAGGATTATGCAGTGTGATCCTTTCCCAGCCCTTAACACAACGGATCTAGGTGAGAATTCCAATGCCGAATCACATTCTCCCTCAGAATCTCAGAAGCATAAGGGCTTAATCACGGTCTAACAAATCTTGATATTCTTTTTATGGGGTCTGTGACCAACCATTCTGCCTCGGTGTGATTCTTTGGGACATGGTTGATTTTTTTCTTGAGTTGAACCTTTGGATTAATTGATTCGAGTGTGGTGTTGAATTCTGCATGGATGCGTTGGGGTGTGAGGAGATCCAAGAATAATGTCAAAGGGAACAAGGGGGGACCTCCATATCTACTGGCTCACATGACGAGGGAGTCTCCATGGGAAATTTTTGAGTTCGTAGGACCTCGACTAGAGCTGTTAAGAACATGATAAGTTCCTCTATGCTTATTGCCTCTAACAGTGTCAGTAATAAGAAGTTCTATGTACTGGTCGAGCTAAAAATGGGCAATACCTCTATTTTGGGTGCTAATGAAGTGTGGAAGACCTTATCTTATATGATTTCTTGGATGAAAAGGACCTTCTATGGTTTTTGTAAGGACATTTGGAAGACCACCGCACTGAAATTTGATCAAATAAGTAGCATCATAACAGTAGTGACTAGTGATAGGAGTAATGGCTCCATACTTGAGTTCATGGGTGTAGAAGAGGCTTTCATACTGGTTTTCAATGCAGTAGGGATGCCTTATATTAGATAGACGGTGGAATGGGGAGGACCTCCATGTCCAGCATTATAGTGGGATAGGACTACACAGTCATTGGTGGTAGAATGGGAAGGACCTTTGTGCTGGATGTCATTGGCGTGGGCTGGCCCGCGACGGACCCCACCTCTGTCAGCAACCAGGAGAGTCGACAAAACCATCCCATGGGCTGGTTAGGGCCTCTATCAATGTCGGGAAAAGGAGTTCCTCTGACCAGCTTAAAAGGGGAGTAATGGAATGCGCCATAGGTGGCACGGTCCTCAGTTTCTATTGATGTTGACACCCCTTGGCTAGTGTCCACCCCAGTATGCACCCGACATTGGCTTCAGGTTAAATAGATTATGGCCATTGGTGTAGGTGCATAACTCACCTACACATAGCCTATAAGGATGGGTGGTGGTGCTGACATGGCATGGTGGGAGAACTCCATGGGAGCCCCTTGAATGGGATTCCTACTAGGATTTCCTTGACATCCCTCACCTCATTGGCATAGGGGGAGTTGTCAAAGAACTCTGGTGAGTGGCACCTAATATGATTATGGTTCGGAGTGGAGATAATTGTCTCTCTGTGTGACGCTTGGGGGCGGTGGTGATGGAGAGGCACAAAAGCCTCAAGGTCTTGTCGGGCCACATCCTAGTTCGGTATAATCCCCTCTTCCTTTCATGAATGAATGTAGTTGTTAATTACCCTTCTCTTAATTATTGCTTATGGGGAGATGAGACGTGGGTACCCGAAGACCATGTATATAGAGGTATTCTCATATTCGATGTGGTTTCTTGGGATTTATATGTAGATATTTTCTCATCCCCTATGTTGAGGGGTGAGTTGTGATCAGTTTCCTTTCATGATTACTTTGGTCTTGAAAACATAGATTTTAAACAAATATTTCCAAAAGAAGGAATGTGACGTACAATACCCCAACACTATTCTATCTTCTATGGTATGTAAGAAGTATCCATGCAAAAAAAATCACAAAGATGAATGTAGAACATTCAAATACCCCAATTTTTGGTATGTTTCATTCCAGTCCCACTATTTTCTTAGCAGGACCTGAAACTAGATAACTGGATCTGGTGACATTCTAATCCACTGATGCCGCGAACACTACTAATCTCTACATTGAGGAGAATAAATTCATGTCAGGTTCACCATTTCAATTCTGCAACATTTCATAGGTTTCACATTCATTACATTGGAGGATGTGATGTTTCTCACCCCACATTCCTTCTTTCCAAAGGCGGGTGGCATCCATCTCTTATTCATGGACGTTTTCTCATTGTTCGAAATGGGATGATCGGATGTCGGTTCCTACTTCCAGGGATTCTGCCTTATAAAATGTTACCTATTATGGTTCTACCTCATAAAAATATGATGTTGTTCATGAAAATCTTTCTAGTGACATGACATCATGGACATTATTTAATTACAATGCTCTGGTCTGGACATTCCAAGGGGTCTATCAGGGCACCAATCATTAGTTGGTGGGTTAGTCACATTGGACATCACATGCATGTATGGATGCTGGAACACTATTTTATATGGGTTTTTTTCCTTATGATAGGCCTTCTTGAGGGCACATATTTCCAATGAATCCTATGTTGTGTCGGTTAATTATATTCCATAGGCATGTCTTTGAGGTTTTCCTTACTTTACCATGCTTAACACAATGTATGCTACATGTTTAACGTATAGTGAAGATGGATTAGACTGATAAGGACACTGATAAGAGGGGATCATATATGTGTAACCCACAGAGGGAACATTTATTCTAGGGATAATTCATGGTTAGTTATCCAAATTCTGCTAGGAGCAGTGAGAAAGTGGGTGAGATAATCTCACCAGGATGTGGTGTCCTGAGTAAAAATCAGGATAGATATGGATGGTTAATAGTGGATGGAGAATTAGATGGAATTGATGTGGGGAAGATGGTGATGCTGGGATTTATCCTTAGAGAGGATTCTTATTTATCCTCGTGGTTTGGTATCAAAGTCCACATAGTTCAAGAGGTGGGGTGATGAGACACCTGAGGAGAAGACCCATGAGAATGAACGCATGGCTGAGACCTGAAAGATGTATAACTTTTGGGTTGGGGCATAACCTTCCTGAAATAAAAAGGCTCAAGGGAGAGACTAGGATATGACATGAATTGTGGGAATGAACCTCAAGGTGGCTTCTTACATATCCAAATGGTAGGGAATAAAATTCCACATAATTCATGATGAGTCATTGAATCAGTGTGTGTGATGAGGATAGCGACCCGATGACCTTCTAGAGCTTATGCTTGGTTAGCGGCCTGAGAGTTGGTCTAATTCCCAGGGATAGACTAGAGACGTTTGTCAAAAAAATGGACTACAACGAAAAACCGTTGATTGGTAACTAAAATGGATAACCATTTCCTGGGGACCACAACGAATTATTATTGTTTGGGGACCATAAAGGTTTAAATATGGTTGAGGACCACAATAGTTTACCATTAGATGGGGGCCACAAGGGCATACCATTGGTTAGGGACCACAATGGATTAACGTTGGTTGGGGTTGAACCTTTTGGAGGCTTCCAACATACTGAGTCTAGTATACTGGGATAAAACTAACGTAGTTCAAATAAGTACAATTTAGCATAATGCAAGAAGAAATGAGGCATACAGATTAATTTCTTACGAGATGATAGAGAGATGAAATGATGTGGTTAGGAAAAATTGGAGTTGGTCTTGATCCTTAATGAGTCATCCTACATACCTTTCTTGAATAAGTTCAAGGATCAATGTCCATGTAGTTCGGTATGGGTGTTGGTCTTAAACCTTAGGGAGGCTTCCTATGCACCTTTCCAAAAAATGGAAATGGATCAAAGGAAACATAGTTTAGAAGGGTGAACAAACATGAAGTGGTTTGGACCAATTGCTGTTGAGCTTGAAGCTCAAGGAGGCTTCTTATATACCTTTCTTAGATAGGGACAAGGTTAAAAGTTCACATAGTTTTGAAGGGTGTTTGGGGATTATGTGTTATGGAAGCCCATGGAGGATTCCATGGTCGGTGCTTATTCTAAGCCCACGTGAGTCATTGTCAGTGTGAGAAATAAGAGGCAACAAAAGACCTGATGATCATGGTTCAGTGATGAAGCCATGAAGGGTGGGGGATGGGGATTACACATGGAAGATGTCTTGGTGCCTCTATGGGGCGAAAATTGTGGAAGGGGCTTACACATGGAATCTTCCCAGATGCCTCTAAGGAACAACAATGGTGGATGGGGCTTACGCATTGAAGCTTCCCAGATGCCGCTATGGATTTAAATTGGTGCATGTGACTTATGTATTTAAGATGCCTAGATTCCAAGAAATAGTAGCATTGTTGGATGAGGATTAAGCATAGAAGCTATCCAGATGCCGCTATGGAGTGGAAATGGTAGATGGGGCTTATGCATGGAGGATTCACAGATGACGCTAAGGAGTTGAAATGGTGGATATGGATTATGCATAGAATCTTCCCAGATGACACTATGGAGCGGAAACGGTGCATGGAGATTATGTGTGGAATGTGTCTGGGTTCCACTAAGGAGGAAGAATGTTGGATGGGGTTTATACAAGGAGGTTTCTCGGGTTCCTCTAAGGAGCTGGAAAAGTGGATGAGGTTTACGCATGGAAGATTCTCGGGTGCCGCTAAACAACAGAAATGGTGGATGGGGATTACACGTGTATGTTTCCTAGATTTCTCTATGGAGCGGAAACAGTGCATGGGGATTACACATTGAAGATTCCCAGGTGACACTAAGGAGTGACAATGGTGGATGAGGATTACACATGAATGCTACATGGGTTCCACTAATAAGTGGAAATGATGGATGAGGATTATGCATGGATTCTACCTTTGTACTGGTAAGGAGAAGAAAAGGTGGATGGGGCTTACGCATGGACATTGCCCAGGTTCCACTAAGGGACGACAAAGGTAGATGAGGCTTACACGTTAAAGCTACGTGGGAGCCACTAAGGAGTGTAAAAAGTGGATGGGACTTATGCATGGAAGTTTCCCTTAATGTCTAACTCATGTCTGGAAATGAGGGAATCCCAACTCACTGGTGGGTTTAGGAAAATAATTGAGGCCTAAACATATGCACTATTGCACAAGAAGGATAATGACAAGTGCATTGGAATCATTCCGGACAAAGGGAGATGATAAGTGTGAATCATATGCCCGATATTTGGAATGCTGTGAGGGTGGGTTGATGATAGATGATAACTTTTGATCATGTTCGAAACATAGAAAACATATTGTGATATCCTAAAATGGGGAAAAACAAATGAGAGTTGACTTTTGACCATGTTTGAAACACTTGAATTGACTCAATGTGTTGTTCAATGTCTTCCGAGGTGTTGGAAAAAAATGTTAGGTGATTAGAGGGGGTATGGGACCAGGCCATTAGGGGGTCTATTCTGACATTAAAGAGGATGAAGATCCGAATGAAGGACACATAAATCGTGATGTGGAGGGATGGAATGTTTACGAAATTTCCAATGATCTTGAAATTACACCATAGTGATCATGGCATGATATATCATATGCATGTCACATAAGGAATATCTTATTTGTACTAGGAGGAAACCTATTATTGAATGATAGGGAATGATACAATTTATAGTCATGTAGAGAGGACTGTTGGCATCTTATGCATGGTTCATAATGAATCTATTGTTTTGAGAAAGAGTTCTCCAATTTTTTTCACATAGCGTGTACTAAAGATTATATTCATGTAGAGAGGTCTGATGGAATATTATGCAAGGAGAATAAGGCATCTCTTCTTTGGATCAAGAGGCATCCTTTGTTTGTCACATATGGTGTACTATAGTTTATCGTGATGCAGAGAGGACTGTTGGCATTAGGCACCTAACAATGAATGGTGTTTGGACTTATAAAAGAGAAACCCATTTTGTTTAAACATGGAATAGGAGATAAGTGATAGGGTTCATTGGATTTTTCTAAGGAATTGTTCAAGTCATGTTACTCGAGGAATTGGAGATGAGAATTTCTAGTAATGACATTGGAAAAGGGACCAAGAGGAATATGTCGAGTCAAGGTCATTCTTGAGGTTCCTAGAAGTATCTTGAATCATGGTTTCCAAATGTGGAAGGCGAATTTAAAAAAGGGAGAAATAAGAAATGTTGAAATATTGACCTGAAAAGTTCTTGGTGTGACTCTCCATTTTTCGTGGGGGTCGTTGATGATAGAAAACAACCGGCCTAGAGGGCTGGGAGTGCAAAAGACAGTGATCCCGAGCGGTGAGCGCGGGCCCAACCTGGGCGGTATGGACCAGCGGGCGCATGCCTGTATGCTGTAGTGTGTATGATGCACTACATGTAGGATGGGCTACACACAAGATTGGACTGTGTAGCACATGTGCTCACTTGATTGGGAACCATGGAACTATTGTGTGCAATATTAAAGAATTCCACACAATATCGGATATGTAGCATGCAATAGGGTAGTGTTTCATGCAATAGGGAAGGATTTCATGCAATACGGATGTTTGGAACACATTTAGACAGTTCCATCACTGATGCACACAACATTGGGAACAACAGCATTATTGCATCAAAAATTTGATGTTTGGCATGAAATATTGGGCGCATTGGCGCATTTTTACACAAATGTGATGTTTTGTGCACAAGATGGGGGTTTTTACATGCAAGCGTGAAATATGAAGACTTACATACATTAGAGTGGCATCTGACCTATAGGGGGCCTCTTGGAAGAAAGGGTGCACTTTTATTTATAGGAGAAACATTCAACTATAGTTCATATAAAATTCTATTCTTTCAAAAAAAACATGCACTTTTTCACGCAAGATTCCATTTTATTCATGAACCCATAATTTGTCTGGAAATTGTCTTGGATGGCCATTTTCGCTAGTCTGACTTCAAACGACCATAACTTTTAACCCATAACTTTGTTAGGGCTACACAGCCAGTCAAATCATACCATAAAAATTGAGCTATGATACATTATCATGTATTGAAGCATTTGAAATATTTTTGGACGTTTTTTACAGAGAAAATAGTTTTATTAAGAATATTTTTGTGATATGAAACCAATGTCACTAAAAAAATCAATTTTCTGTATATATGTATTGAAAATAATCCTAGAGGGAAATTTTATCAAATTATATATTCCATTTAATGGATGATGGAATTAATGAGGTATTTTTATGACTAATCATTCATTTTTTAATATCGTGTAGTTGATAAAAACATAATATTAAAATATATATGCAATTATAGAATTTTTTTTTTTTTGGTATTTGGCCAAGTGTTGTAGAAGAAATCCTAATAATACCCTATGGTATTGTGGATGAGATAGGGTAACACAAGTTATGTTTTCTATTGATCAAATGGTTGAGGTAATGACTCTTATAAATCCCTTAGAATAAAGAAAATATCATAGTGTGAAACTGTTCATATCATGCATGTATATCTAATTCATATAATAAGACATCCATTGTATAATGATGGTAGTTTGTTGGATTAGGTGTCTTGTAATCACATGTGGTGTTCAATTCATGGATCCATTTGATAAAATTATTGGAAAAGGAAATTATTCAGTTAAAAACATCAAATTGGTGCAAAAAATGTGTTGGGAACACAGTTGAGCCATTTGATGGTTCCAATTTCTACCCCCTAATTAGTAGTGAGAGTTTTTTTTAGGGTTCCTTTTCAAAACTGAAAAATCTACTATGCTCATACGGACCATACATGCCTAGTTAAACCTTGTTTGGGTCCTTTAATTGAATAATTATGTTTCAATTTGTCTTCATATATTATTTAGAGACATTAATATGTTCAAAAATTATTTATTAAACATATTTTTTACTGGATATTATTAATTATGGAATGAAATTATGATGATGCTGAAGTCGATTCCTGTAGTGATATTGTATACAAATCATGCTCATCTCTTAGAATCTTTGGGAATATATTTTTCAAATATTGTGATATTAATACCAGATTAAAAAAATGATTATATTAAGTATCAATTGATGTGATATGGGTTTTTTGGAACTTATGGGTTATGATATAGGTATTTTCTAAAACAAAAGTGTTCTCATTAGGCTATGTGTTGTACTTTTGTGATTTTTTGTTGATTTAAAAAATGATAGTGTATGTTAGGGATGAATGTTGTGATGAATGGAGTGGATTAATTTTTTAAAGTATACATTAGAATTTATTACATATTCTTACCCATATATATAGTTTTAAGTGTGTATTTGAATTGAATTAATACATTGAAATGTAATTTATGATATATTTTATAGTAATTTTTTGAATATGGGAAATTGTGACATTGGTCTTTATCAATAGATTTTTTTTTATTTTTTTGAAAAGTATTGTGGTTCCACTGGATTTTATTTTATTTTTTTCTATGGAGGGATTCTTTAATTAAAATTTATATTACATTTTTTAGTAAATAAAAAATAAAATTTAAAAATATATTAAATAGCCTTAACGAAAGGTTTTCTAATTAAATGGGATGACTATATTAATTATAATTTCTCACTATATGTGACATATACTTGTTTTTCTTATTTTATTTGTGTTATTTAACAGGGATAATTTTAGGGTACTTTGGGACATCGATAGCTTGATGGAAGTAGTGTAGTATTATTCATTGAGAGAGAAGTTTGTTTTTCTCATGATTTTCTATTTTTTTGTTATATGAGACTCAATTACAAGTATATTTTTTATTGGTGTTATACCATTAAAAAATATTAAATTTTATATATTTCTTTATTTTATTTTTCTGTTGTGGAAAACGTTACATGATTAGGTCGATATTATTCATTTATTGAAAGAATGAATCTCATTCTATCTGGATATATTTTCTCCAGTTTCTAAAAACATGGGTAGTAGTGGTTGGACTTTGGAGTCTGGGTTTCTGAAAATCTAGAAATTAAATATCATTCTTAATATTTTTTTGGATTATAACTTATTGTAAAAAAAATCTTGGAAATTTTTATTTTCCAATATAATTAAATGTTGATCAGGATTTTTGTATGTATATAATGGTTGTGAGTTATTTACAGGTTTAGAATAGATATCATAGGACTTAATAAGGATAAATCAATAGAAACCCGATTTTATTTTCATCATAAAATGGTTGTTTTATATACAATATTATGTACAATATTCACTTCATAGGGTTATATTTTATAGTATAGATGTTGAGAATTAAATTTCCATTGGTGACTAAAATTGTCAGATGAATAATAAAAATTTTGAACACAATATTTCCATATCCATATTGGGTAGTAAATTTTATTCAATGTAATTCAAAAATAGAGGATACTTATTTCGTTGTGTGATATTTACTCATATTTTCATTGATAAGGTTGTAAACCTACCTATACGTCCTGTGATTGAGTTTAGAATTTACTTTTTTGGTGTAGCATATATTTATATGTATCCATATCAATTAAGTAATTTATATTATCAAGTGTAGTATATATAGATTAATTAGATGATAATGAAAAAGTATTATTTGATAATGTTTGTGTCCATGGAGTCATTTTATATTATTTTCTATTAATGATGATAATAGTTTGTGGTTGGGAATTTAGTATCAATGGTTGAGAAAAGGGATAGTGAATAAAAGTTATCCTCTATCACTAATTGATGATTTATTATATAATATAAATAGACTAAACAAGTTCCTAAACATTAATATACTATCATATAATTCCCTTCACCAGTGTCACCAATATCTAGTGTGTTATTTATGAAATGAAAATTATATTACATGAGATTACCCACCCACGGTCAATGTTTAGTTCACCTTAAGAAAATAAATACAGTAAAATTAAATTATAAAATAATATATTAACACATATTAGTATAAATAATTAATTCTTAATGTCATTCATAGACTCAGTCATGCCTAATATTCCACTTAATTACATTGTTAATTGGGAAAAAAATAAAAGGGTGATATTAGATGCTCAAAAAGGATCAATGATCAATGAAATATCACATTTCCTAAAAATGGTATAAATAATATAATTAGAATTTTTGAACAAAGGATTTAATATCAATTAATACATAAAATAAACATAATCTATAGATAGAAATAAATATATATAATCACATTGGTAACATGAAATGATATTGTAATGATACAAGTAATGAGAATCATAGTTCCATACATCACAAAGATACCACTGAGGCCTTGATGTATGAAATCATACATAAAGGATAAGGGAGATCCCATTATACTATATTTGATTTGTCATGAGACATATGAGTTAACTCTGAGGAAATATAATTATGTTCCCATCCCATCAAAATTAATTTAAAATGTATTCTATTACATACTGAAATAGTGTAGTTAATACATTTGAATAAATTCAAGAATGAAAAATAAGAAACCACATAGCATAATTTTTTAATAAAGCTAACTTATAATATTTACATATATATAAGAATAGATTTTAAAGACATGTTAATGTACTACCTAGTCCATGAAATAATAAATATGTACATGGTAATTGTCCCGAATCTTAATAAAAATAAACTGGGATTTGAATTGTTAAAATAAATACCCTTACCCAGAGATGAATATCAAATTTTTCTAATATAGGATTGATAAAAACAAATATGATAAAAATATATTGAAAATTGAATATACATATTTTAAATTATAATAGAACAATGAAATTATGGATAAATAATCTATAATTTTATAATTTTATTATCAGATATATTTGATATACATTAGGGATATTAATGCGTTTAAGAGAAATATACAGGGCAGTAGACATTGAAGAAAAATATTAATGCGTACCAATATAAAATTTACTACTATTGGGACTCAATATATACTTTAAAAAATACATTTCCATCAAACATAAATATAAAATATAATCACATGATAAATAATGTGTCAATAATTCCACGAATACATGAAATGCATATATATTTTTAATCATTGGACAATATTGAAATTTTTACCTTTTATGAGTATTTATGAATTATAATAGCTTATAAATAGTGTATAATGTTAGTGATATTGGTTATCATGTTGAGAAAATATTTTAAGTACACTAATTTTAACGATATCTAATTGTTTTTGAAAAATAAATTTTAAAATAAAAAAAATATTTAAATTGAAATTTAAATAAGAAATGGAATGAGAGTGAAAGTGGACCATACCATCTCATGATATTTTTATTCTAGAGATAAGCCATAAAATAATAAAAATTCTAAATTGAAAAGAGTTATATGGGTTAAAGTCTTTTAGAGTTATACTAATAGAGAATTTAAATTTGGTTTGAAGAAAAACTAGAACAAATATTAAGAATTTATATGTTTTGTGAGTGGAATGCTATGGAATAAAGTAAAAAATATTTTATTTATCCATTTTATTAATTACTATAATAATACGCAGAGCACCCTATTACATATCTTAATTCAACTATATAATGTTTTCTTCGAAAATTAGAAAATTAGAGAAAAATGGGTTGTGTTTAGTCATACACACACATATATGACTTCATATTAACTGAATTTCGTTATATTTCACCATTTATATTATACATCACTACTTAAAAAAATTAAAATTACCCCCATATTATTAATCTAATGTCTATATTCTAAATATGAGCTCTATTTTATTCATTTAATCTTATAATTATGTGAATTTTATATTTTATGATTAGATAATGTATTTATTAAAAAATTCGTATTATAGTAAACATTATTCTATTACTGAACGAATTTATACATAAATACATATAAAAAACTAGACAAATAACAACATATTTAACTAGAATAAACCCCAAGTGAAAGGATTCTAATGGATATACATTCATTGGGTGGTTAAAAAAACATTTAATTTGTAGTTATTTCTATTAACTTGAACATATCTAGTAAATGATTATTCATGAACATAAATTATTGAAGTTCATCTTTTTAATGGCCAAGGGAAAAAAATTTTAATGAAGACACTTTTCAGTGATAAGATAAATGCAATTTTTGAAGTTTTAAAATACTAGTTGAATTTATGGTTTCTCTCATTAACAATATTTTACTCATTTCACTACCCTTAATAAAAATTTATTTTAACTATCACATTATAATATCTACATAAAAAATGATTAAAATGGGAATTAAACATTTCAAAAAAATGTACTCTTAATTTTTATATATTGACTCATACTAATGCATAAAATAATACATCTCATTTTTAATTATTTCAATATGAAAATTTAATATATTTTTTTGTTTTATTTTATACCATACTTATTATATCCATGATTTTCATTGGAAAATAAAATTCAGGTGAAATATAAATTTTCATTGTGTTTTTTATTTTTTCCTTTTATCAATTAATAGTTATAGAGGCCTATAAAAAATTTATCAATGATTTTCACTAAAAAATGGTGAATAAATTGTGTTTATTTATTACTAGAGTTTTCATTTTATAAAATTCCACCATATTATAATTTGATCCATGGAATTGTAAATTAATTCAAAAAATGTGTTGAAGAAATCTTTTCTTGTACTCAGGATCCTGTGTTACCTCATCTAGTTAGATATTCCAAAAAATGTTCTTATCAAGGGGTAGTCATGAAAAAAAATGGTCATGGAATAAATGCAGTGGTATTTGTACTCAAGTTAATCTATTGAGAGGATAAAGATATGGGTGTGTTTCTATTTTTTCCTTAGATCAATCATTGAAAATAGTATTTTAATATTTAATTTAATTTAAAAAAAATCAATTTATGAAAAAGTGGCATAAACATGGATATCCCCAAACATATCCTGTTAAATAATTATTCAATTTAGTCTTCTTTTATTTCTCTCCATTATAATGAAATTTCATTGGATTATTCTATACTATAATTTTTTGTTGAATTGAAGGGGTAATAATATCATTTTACCTAATAATATATTCTACACGTTAATTTGAGATCGTTGATTACCCATATATTAACCCACTTCTCATTATAATGAGAAATAGAGAATACATAAGTGTATGGTCTTCAAAATATATTAAATATGAGAAAAAAATTCAATGTGAAAATTCAATATATAATTTATAGTCTAATCAATTTTAGTAAATCCTAAAATTTAACAGATGATATTGGAATTGTTAAAATAGAAAATTCTTTTACATGGGGATATGGGGAGACTCCCTAGAAAAACCACAAAGTGATTAATGATCCATAATCTGAGTTATTAAAATTTAATAAATAACAATAAAGAATGTGATTAATGGTAGATGATGTTTGTGAGTGAGCACAAGTGAGTTTACAACCTCCCATCACAATGAATAGTGACATATTTATAGAATACGCTTGGTTGTCCTTTGCACACTTTGAAATTGTCCATGTGAGTCGAACAATAATCTATGAATTTTTCTAGAATGTTCCTTAATACTAACATAGAGCAAAAAATTCTTTATGATTGTAAAATCGAGACATGTCTACCACTAATTTCCATTATTATAAGAATTTATTACTTATTTTTGTTTCTATAAATACTGAGATCTCTATTTCTTCGAGAACAGTTCAAGAAATAAACATCAGTGCTTCATAAAACTGTAGGAAATCCAAGGATAAAAAAATGAACATGGGATGGAATTTTATTTTAGTAGATTTATAGAGAGAATATAAGTCTTGGGATTTGTTGTTACTAAAATTAGGCATGAGATGGTTGTCAATTATGGGATCCACCCATGTTTGGGCTTCACTTATTGGGTGGGATATATGAACATATAAGAATGTAAATAAATAAATATATTGGATAATTTTATTTTAATAAATAAATAAATATATATATATATTTATAATAATAAGTTTTTATTTAATTTACATATATTAATATGAATATTTTTATTTCATATTTTTACTGATTATTCTACTCTGGGTGTGAAGCTATTTTGCATCATCTTAGGGAGGGGTGGCATAAATTGCAGGTTCCTTAACTATAGTTTTCATCTTATAAAATGTAAGAACATATATGGTTTTGTGTTTCTATAGTTGGGGAGATTACATTTTAAATCAATCATCCATGGTGTGAAATGGTAGGAGGTCATCTTCTTGGCACATGTGACCCTAGTTATCCTTCTTCTATGAGCACCAGTGACTATCTTGATTCCATGTGGCCATGAAGAATCTTTTCCTTCAGGGTTTATCACACATTCATTCAACATCAAACATCATGTTATAGTGTTTCTCGGTGGTATGAGTATTTATCTCCTGTTTGAATCTTCCTCATGGAAAGGAAGTCCTATTGGCGGTGGTGATTCATGGTGGCCTCCTTCTGTATTTAGTGTAACCACTACTGGAAATATGATCTATACCAATGGTTTTGGGAAAACCGTTGGTTTAGTTCAATAATTTGGATCTGTACCAATGTTTTGGCCAAAACTGTTGGTATAGTTCACTTATATGGACCTATACCAATGGTTCGTCCAAAACCGTTGGTATAGGTCACTAATTTACAGCTATACCAACGGCTTGGCCAAAACAATTGGTATAAGTCTATTATAGAGACCCTATACCAACGGTTTTGGCCAAACCGTTGGAATAAGTCCATTAAGACCCTATACCAACGGTTTGTCCAAAACTGTTTTTATAGGTCCCAAAATCAATGAACCTATACCAACGGTTCTCAAAACCGTTGGAATAGATCTATACCAACGGTTTTGAGAACCGTTGGTATATGTACAAGTATTTCTAATGGAATATTCTTATAGATGAAATTAAATAAATCAAAATTTAATATACTTATGATAATACACATATATATTTATTAAATTATGTTCAAAAAAGTAAGTTAGGTTAGTGGTTAGGTCGTTCAATCACAAACGTGAGGTGATGGGATCAAAACCAACTGGATGATTGTTTTTTGAATTACATATACCAACGGTTTTATAGAACCGTTGATATAGATTTTCATATTACATGTAGCAAAGTTTTTAAAAACCATTGGTATAGGTCTATAACAATGTTTTTTCCATAACCGTTGGTATATACCTATCCCCGCGACTTACATGGAAACAGTTCTCCAAACCGTTGGTATAGATCATATATTTGGTAGTGAAGATCTAGTTATTTTTTTCTTTATGATAAAAATAATGATCATGAGATCACAATAAATTTTTTTCAGGGTAGGTAATGTATATGTGTGTGGGTTTTCAGTATGCATATATGGGGCTCAATCTAGTTATACCTACCATGAGGGGAGGATCAATTTTCAATTTTTTTATTCATCATATATACAATTGTTTTTTCATTTTTTGAATTTTTGAGCATGTAGATAATTTGATTTTTCCCACATTACTAGTATACAAGGTCCCTAGTCACATTAATTATGGACATTGTGCAAGACACAATCACTTCTGAACTTGGATGTATTTTCAAGCTGTATAAAATAATTCACAATTTTCAATGAAACATTTTTCCAATCAACGAAAGAAATGATAAAACAAATAAAATCATACGTGAGACTTTTGAACATAGAATTAAAAAAACTTTATATTAATTTAAATAAATCAGCTAATAATATTATTTTTTGAAAAAAATCAATTTAAAAAATTTAAAATATTGTTCATTTCTTTCTAATTTCAGGTTTTCATTTAATTCAAATAATTATTAAATGAATTATCTTCAAAACTAAACCAGTTTAGAATTTTAATTCAAAATTTTATTTTGTGCCCTCAATTCAATAATTATATTTTTATTTAATATTAAAAACATTTATTTTCAAATTTAAATTTATGGATTCATCAATATAATTTATACAATTAATAAAATAAATAAAAGTCATTAATTGATCCAATTAAAAATTATGTTTTAAATTCATAAAATAAATAGGAAAACCTATTTTATGTGGTATTTGATTGAATAAAGATGTAACATAGAAGAAAAGTGGGAAAATAATTCAAAATAAGCTTATATCACTCCACCACACTTGATCTATTATAATCCTATGAAATTTTTACAATGAATTCAAATTATTCAAGTATTTATTTATTTCCACATTTAAAAAATGTTTTTTAATTAATGTTTTATAGATATAGTTTTTCATTTATTTTTCATTTGTGTTTGAATAATTTAATCCCAGACAATTAATCAATGTCTACTTATTTTCATCAATTCAATAATTCTGGTGATTTCTGGGCTAATTGTTAAAATTGATTAATTCAGGAAATTTAACAGTTTTCTAGAGTTTACATATTTTGATCATAACTATTAAGATTTTTTTCCCAATAGAGTGAATATGTTAATTGGATTCCATAACTCATGGGATTCTAGTTTATATTCTAGACCTATAACGAATTCAAAACACACTGGCCCAGAAAAATCAATGAAATGGAGAAAATTTTCAGGCTTAAGGAAGGGACCCCACATCAATAATGGAGGCATATATCGACTTAAATTATCCAAGGGTGATTATTCTAGTTTTTATAGAAATAGGACTCTAGGACTCAAGTATACATTATGTTTCATGAAAAACTCTATTCACATAGGCATCCATATAATGATCGAATTGGGATAGATACGAGCAGTGTCCTAGGTAAAAATATTCATATCGGTAATTCAAGCATAAAATTTTTAAAAATTGTCCAAATAATCTATGACTATTTCAGGTAAATAAAAAAGACACAGGGGAACAATATATTTGAATAAAATTCCCCTATATTCTTCCATTAATTATGAAAAATAATTTCAATCTTTTTTAAGAGTGAATCTAGTGGCAAAAGTATCCACCCCTCCACCCTATAAATATGAGTGTTCACATATATTCAAAGGTGTTGAAAAAGGAGAAATTGTGGCAGTGTAATAGGATTGGAGACAAGAAGAGATGCTTATTTTCACTTTTCTTTGTTCATGGGTTCATAATTCTCTCTTCTCCACCTTTATAGTCTCTTTCCCTTCATATAGAGGTTTAAATCATTGAGTGGTCGGGGAAGCTGGAGTTTCAATTTTTAAATTTGGGAGTCTTGATATTTAATTTTATGCACTATTTTTATGCTGAATGTTTTCTATTATCTGGGATGCCTGATTATTTTAATGTAAGTTTATTTTGGGTATTGGTTTCATTCATTGTTTTTTGTTTTGGATGGAGAACATTAAAATCCGTCTACATAGTAGTGATTTTATTTATTGATAAGATTGTGTTAGGTGGTGAGTGTATATAGATCATTTTAAGATGTGTGGAAGAAGTTAATTATTTTATTGACTTCATAGGATAAAAAATTCCAAATTAGATATTTCTATATATATTTGAGAATGATTTTTGAATTTTATAGACATAGGATTTGTTTCGTTTCCTTCCTTCAACTAAGGTTAATTGATAACATGATCGAGTAGTGTTCCAAATTTTATTCAATATGAAGATAAGGGGAATGATATTTATGAATTTGAGGGTATTGAAAAATGTGGTCATACCCTAATACCATCACTCTATTCCACCACGTCTATTCAAACAATTTGGTTATCTTTTTTTGAAAATACCCTTTCTGATAAAGTGAAAACCTATATAAAGCCTCAAATTTCTCATTAGAGGTTTAAAATTTAAAAATATAAAATAAAACCATTGAAAACTCCAACAAAAACTGATATACCACACCTTGATTCAAAAATCAAAAGTGATCCAACATCACCACCACACTATTTTCTTGCCCACACATCACCAGTTTCAAATATCAAGTTAAAAAATCACACAAGAGAAACCATCATGACCTACTCGAGCCTAAATCCTCGGAAATATTTTCCTAAAACAAAAAAACTTACTCAGAACCATCTTGTTGGAATACATCTCACTATAAAACATCATTATCACCGAGAAGCACCACATCGTCACAAACAGAATTTGATACCCAACCAAAGAATCACCCAAACAAGAGACCCAAACCAACTTCAACACCAATTGACCATAAAATAGAACATCCTCATGTAGAGAATAATAAAAAATAATCATTGATTGCATTGAGAAAGAAACTCAAATACAATCTTACAAATAAGAAATTGACTTCACCAAAAAATACCTCCTCATGACATGATTGGAGCACCATAAGCTGCCGAACCACACATCCTATGACAACAGGGATTTCATCTCTCAAGATCTGACTCATAGACGTGTTAAAAAATTCATGGTTAGATATAGTTTTATAGATAGAGTTATCCTAATGTTTCCATCCTCAATGAAAACCAGAAGTATGAATAACATGGGAAATTTGAATCTATAAGCGTAAGGAAACCTGTCGACCACCGAACTATATTAAAAAAATCCCTTTGAACTGATTCCCTTTATCCAAACTGAATTATATTAGGGAAATATGAGGTTAGAGTTCGGTGATTCTAGTTAAGGATGTTCATTGTTATGAAACAATGTTTAGAAGACCGAGATATCAGAGGAGGAAAACCCATGTCATCAAACCCTAGAGAGAAGAATAGAATGAGGATCCAAAAAGAAAGAGGACATGAGAAATAAGAAGAAGGGATGATATATTAAAATATGAAGAATATGAAGAATATATGGATATCAAACACCTTTATAGGTCTGTATAAAATCTTTGATTAGAAGAGATACAAGATCCATTACCTTATTTCTTTTTAAAGCCTAAAAATTTAAAAAACAACATGTAATTCATTCTAAAATTTAAGTGTTAAAAATTATTATTCTGAACTCTTGTATGTATGTATCCTATTTAATCCACATTACTATATTTTATGTTAGTAAATATTTGTTTCTTTCACACCCCATGATAGGAATATGTCAATGTTCAAATTAAAATTAAAATAAATCAATGAAATAAATAGGTATGCTAAAAAAATAAAAATATTAAGAAGAAAGTGAGGGATTATTTTTCATTTCCATCCACAAAAATAGACCCATCATTATAAATGTTCTTAATTTCAAATCATGAAATTACCATTTTGACACAAAATCCCACATTGAATATCCATAAAAAAACATGTTCTGACATACCTCACATGTAGTACACAATGATTTTTCACTCTAGAGAATGTTTTTATGTGTCATTATTCTCATATATTGGAAATTATTATTTAACATGTTCTTGGTAAATTATCATATCTCGATAATTTTAATTATTAAAAATAATATAAATAATGATGTCTTTGAAATATATGTTTAGTGGCTTTGATTTTGATGGGAATGTTTTCAAAAATGCATTGGTAGAAAGAGGAATTATTGATTCTAGAAACAAAAAAATAATGATTATTCATAAAAATAATACAATAATCCTCTATCAATCCCACCTATACAATATGTGTCACACACATACAATCCCCGATGGAATATTCATTTTACTATAAATAATTTCACGAAATGAACTCAAAAAGTTGTTCATCCTAATATCATCTTTTTTTATTTATTATCCTTCACTTTTTTAGGGGAATTAGTTGCCAACATCAGCAATATGAATAGTGATCAGAAAGTTTTTGATCATTAGGTAGATTAACCACTCAAATAATGATAATGAATTTTAGAAAAATAATTCCCTATATTTTTGAATTTTTTACACAATATTTTTTAGCAGAATTATGTGATTAAAAATGGAATGTATAGTAGATGAATTGCACCCAGTTATCTCTATTGGATACCAAAAAATGATTAATAGAACCTCAAAAATACCCATTATTATTCAATTATTCTAATAGAAAAATAAATTTAATCCCCATTCACCCATAATTACACTCAAATAAATCATGGAATTATATTCTTGTGTGAAGTTCTGTAAGGATAATTCATCTTGGGATATGAGTTTAACCTATAAGGCTATTCATGGTTATCCAAGGGCTTACCTAGGATCAATTTTCAAGGTAGGTATTAAAGAAGAATGAGTTTCTTACTAATATAATCACTCAATCTTATTGAAGGTACCTCATGAGTTCGAAAGGATTGTGAGAGAATAAATTGAGGTTCTTGATTATAAAAAAACATCTATGTTTATCTCATGAATCAAGGGTGATAGAAATTTGATTTAAAAAAAGAATTATAATCCACTATAGATAAGAAATAAAAATTTATATACTCACTAGTGGTTTTGAATTTCAATTTCTAGTGAAAAAACATGAAATCATTTTAAAATCATATCACAAAAAAATTCATTAATCATTTGAAAACTCGAGCTTCAGTAATACGATCAAGCTCTTCAAAATTTCTTTGTGTTCAAATATTACAATTATTTTTCCAATTTAGATGAAATAATATTATATAAAATCAAAATCAACACCAAATATATGAAAAAATAACAAATAGGAACATAATTTTTGGATTGGATTTTTTTATTTTATTTTAATCACATTTTTTTGATTTATTTATCTATACTCTAGGTTATATTATATCGAAAATTGAAGCCTAGATATCTATGTAAAGGTTCCCAAAATAAAATTTAAATGTTTTTCTTGAATTTTTTGTATTTTTATTAGTTATTAGTTTAACTCCAAAACAACGATATTTACATCCTTTAACTACATTTCCCCCTCAAAAAAAAAAAACATAGTATAGACACTATAAAATTTAAGTGAATCAATAATATTTTTAGAACAGTTAGTTAGAATTAAAAGTATATAAAAAATTTTAAAGGAAAGATACAACATGGGATTTATTTATGGGTTCATAAATAATGGAACATTTTGGTTCTTTATTTACACAAAAATTAGTTTTAATAGGATTATAGTCATTATTTCACCACATCTATATTCAATAGATTCATATTTTATCATGCTTTACAAAAAATGATTTACACTCCTTTAGTATCCTAAATATATTTATCCTATATCATAATATATATTTCATCTATTACAAAAACCTTCAACAATATGATAGATTTGGAAATAGAAAATTCAATTGAATTATATGAATACTTATCACCAAATCAATCAAATCGTTTAATACTTAAAACATATTATATATTGAACATATTTTGGAAAATACATTTAGTTGAAACATACTGTGTTTCCAAATTATTTAAAAAAAATCATATTATCCAAAAATTATATATATATTTTAAGAAGTCATTAAACATTAAACAGGGTTATAGTGAAGGATGTTTTATTATCAAGAGGGTATTTCATATAGTTGAGTATATTAAAATCTATTATTTCATGACCAAATGATAGAAAATGTGTTTTGTTATAAACATTGATTATTATTTGGTAGTTATGATAAATCAACTTCATAATATGATGGGGTAATTATTACCATATTTTTATTTCTCCATGAGTAGAAAATATAAATTAGTAGGGAATGGGTTACCTCTCACACCTATAAGTACATCTTCTAAAACACCAAAAGAAAAGGAAGTGGGTCTGTAGTCATCATGTATAACCACATAGGCGGGTTTGAGTTTTCATATCTATAAATATATGTAAAACGATTTATTAATAAAATTTATTAATGATACATAGTCACATAATCTGTTGGAAAAATTGTGCTCACTAATGGTGCAGTGGATAAAATGATACCATGATCTTGATACTTTTGGGGGATTTTTGGTGTTACAAGGGATGAAACATTGTTACATAGTTGTAAGTTTCCTTAAATAAAAAAAATTATTCTAGTGAACTAATAATTTATTTTCATATCAAAAATTGGTATCTACTGTATGGTATCCAGTAGAGGGATGTTGAATTTTAATTTCTCAAAAAAATCCAGAAACTCTTATTTTCATGAATCTTTACTAGTTTTCTTGGGTTCATACATTCTTCTAGGAATGAGGGTGGGGGTTCATGTGGGTATTAAAACTCAAATATTAATTTAACCCTTTGTAAAATGTGTGTTTCTAGTAGTACATAATCACTTATATTTTCTGAAGGTAAAATTTCTTTTAATTTAGTTGATTGTCCACTTCTAGATTATTCTTGGGATGGTGATTAGTAAGTACCTTATAGATCATTACCCATCATAATTTCAATATAGATAACATATATTATGAGTCTAGGAATATATTGGGTATGGATATTACCTATGTTATAGATAATAATTTCACTAATGGAGGATATGATACAGACATTGGTCTTACAATATATTTGAGAAGGTTATGTAGTGAGGATTCGAAATAATTTTATTATTGGTAGATTGTATAAGAATAAAAATTTTGTCTCAGAATTGGCGGGGGATAAATTTTTTGTTTAATTCCTTGTTATATTGGTGGCCTATAAATACTATTAGTTTCATGATCTATTCTATGTGTTGTATTACTCTATCCTCTATGATAATACTTTTTGATTTACTGGTATAATTTCTAGTACACGGCTTTGATGTTTTATTGAACATGAGGAAACTCATGTATAAAGTGTTCCTAATAGAAATTTAGATGAAATATTCCAGGGGTTATGGTTAGTGGTGTTTCATGTAATTTATTTATATATATATTTTTCACAATAGTGGGTTGTTCATCAATTTTATTAACAAATGGATTGTTTGAAACATTCACATCATGGACTCCCCTTATGGTAGTTATCATACCAATTTATTCATAATTATGAGATATTATATAATGTAGTTATCTGCATCAATAGGATAATTATTGACCATTTATCGCATAAATAAAATCTCCAAAATGTTCTAGTTAGTATCAATAACTCTATGTTAAAATAATACAATGAAAATATTTCAATCATAGTCTTAGTGTGTGTAAGAGTTGGTTAGTCCATTAAATATTTCTCTATATTCATAAATGGTATCATTCACTAACTTTTTTATTTAATATGTATCCTTCAAATTCAATAGAATCATTGATATAGGAAAATACTTATGCATGATGACTTACAATGTCCATCCCAGTGAGTGATATCTTCTACTTGGATGTTTTAAATTCAATTATTAGAAGATACTTCAAGGGGAATGAAAATTCCTTCTTGTTGATCTGAGTCACGATGGATCCCTAGGATTGAATAAATTGTATGTTTTCTAAAATAATCAAAGACATTTATTGGGTTAATCTTAAAAAAACATGAAACATAGGTAGGGGAGTCAACATTCTAGTTTTATCCAAACAATCATATTGACAATACATTTCTAACTACTGATTTTTTTATTTTAATTTGATGCATAGAGTAATATTAATATTTTATTAAATTATGATTGATAATATATCATGTATTCATTTTTTAATGTGTCTATAAATGAAGGAGAAGAAGTGGATATAGATTTAGTCAATCGAATAATGATAAACACCGTTTCCACTTCTTTATTGGTTTGTAAAGATCATAATATTGACAAAAAATATTTCCCAACCATGAGATCAATACCAACGAGGTTCGTTGAGCTGGATCTACTCATTTGAAATAAATTTTAAATATAAATAAAAAAATTATACTCACCCTAACAATGAGGCCAATTTTGACAACACACCTATTATGGGGTGGTCAATAAAATAATTTTTTAAACCGAATTGAATACAGTAGTAGTGGGACCCAGTTTTTCATAAATAGAGGAGAACTCTATTGTTGGTTTTCAATATTTTTGTATTGGTGGAATTTTTGATAATATTATATTAATATGGAATTTTATTGGGTATAAAATCAATTCAAGTGAATGTATCCAATCATTGGATATATACTCACATCATATTAAATAATTATTTAATTTATTCAAATTGTTATTCTCTAATATAGTGAAATATAATATGACTTGTTTCTATTAGAATTTTTTGTTAAATTGGATGGGTGAAAACATCAGTAGAACCATTAATCTAGCTTGGACCAGTAATTATAAATATTATATTAACATTAAATTATCCTACTTCTCATAATCATGAGAAATATAAAAGATAAATGTGGATTGTATGTGCAATCCAATGAGGAATAGAATATAAATTGAAAATAAATGAAAAAAATAACTTATAGTTTTTTTACTTCTTAAGAATATTGATATGTAAAAAAATTGTTTGGAATAATTAAAAGTGAGAATTAATCAATAGGGATATACGGGGTTTCCATTAGGTTCATCTACTAAGGGATTATATTTCCATATTGAGTGTTAATAGAATCGAAGTAAATAGAAATAATGAAACTGTGAAACTAAAGATGATATTTAAGAGAAATAAAAAGAAAGCATACCACCTCTAAGAACCATGAATAATGCCTTATTTATATGAAATGAACTTGAATCCTTTGTGTTTTTTGAATATTTCCAAGTGAGTAGCACTATCATCATCGATTTCCATAGGAATGTTTCTCAATTTTATCACTCAGAGTTTCTTAAATTATCCTTGAATGATTTAAAGAATCATCCTATTATTGGTAATATCAAAAACATTCAGAACTAATTGTAATTATTCCATTGATCAAGCTCTGTAGTTCTTCATGTATAATTATAGTGAAATAATAATGTTCTTCACAGAATAGTAGACAATCCATTGAAGAAGATGAAAGAACATAATTTTGATTTTAATTGATTTGAACTGAAAAAGATCTGACAAGGCTCATGCCTAAATGTTTGTACAATTATCCTTGAGATGGTTTTAAATTTTACTATTCACATATGTTTGGACATCAATGATAGGATCAAATCTAAAAAAACAAAAATAGAAAAATACAACAATTAATTTATTTATTTTATTATATTATAACTATATATATATATATATATATTTTTATTTTATTTTTTGTGTTATTTAATTTTTTGTGTCATATTTTTTATGTCTTCTTAAACTCAGGGTGATCAGCTATTTGTCCTCTAAATGGGGAGGGGTGGTGATGCTTCATTGTTCTTCAACTATAGTGGTATTATTCTCTAGAGCTGGTCAATTTCTGTTTTTGGGTTTTTATAGTCGTTTTGGAAGATTCTTTAATCAAACATCCATGGTAGTGAAACTATTAGAGATCCTATACTTGAAGAGCGTGTTTCATTTTCAACTTCCTTAATGGGAACTGGTAACTTGTTTCATTAGTGTGGAAATTGATGATTTGATCTTTAATGTTCGTTCCACCTCCACTCAACAGCGGGCACCAAGATCTTGTGTGTCTCAGAGTTGTGGGTCATTAGCATTGGACTTCCTTGTGACCTCGTAGTTCGGGTAGTGGCATTTGTATTTGACTTGGCCTAATGACTTCACACATGCCCTGAAATTAGCGGGGACAAGAGCTGGTTTCCTTCTCAATTTTGTGGCTGATCTGGTTCTTTTTTACTCACGGTGACCATACCAACCATGAAATCACAATTGATTATTCTTCGATGTAGGTAGTATATAGGTGCCGGAGTTGTAGTGGTGGTGTATGATATGTGATAGTTGGGGGAGGTTCAATGAAGGATGATGTGCTGAGGAATAGATGACTAGGATATATTCACACGTTCATTTTTCCATGTGACTGTAAACTGAGTTTGTGGTAGGTATATAGGGTGTCCATGGTAGGTATACCTACCATAAAAGAAGGATCCATAGTAATATTTAATGTTTTTCCTTATTATACATTTTGAGCATTCATAGTCATTTTATTTTGAACATATTTAAAGTGTACATGGTCACTGTGGAAAATTTGTATGGTGACCATAAAAGGAATGCTCACTTTCAGCCTTTTCAAATTTTTTCAACCAGTAAAAAATAATTCAAATTTTTCAATAAAAAAATTTTCTTATAAAATAGAGAAATGAATAAATAATTATAATCATACTTATAGCATTCAAACAAGTAAATCTAGAAATTTTATAGTCATTTAATTCAAAAAATTAATAATCTAACTTTTTTAAAACTAATTCAATTTCATCAATTTAAAATCATATTAATTTATTCAAAAAATATTCAATTAATTTAATTGTACAAATGGTTATATCAATTAATATCAAAAATAAAAATATTTAAAATTCTAATTCATAATTGAATTCCATGTTCTAAATGAAATATTAAATTTTTTATTTAAAAAAAATATTTTTCAAAATAAAATGTATGGATTCCTCAATATAATTCCACTTATAAAAACATTTAATTAAAACATTAATTATCCAATTTCACAGTGAAGTTATAAATTTAAAAAATCAATAAAAGCAATGATTTTACATGGGAATTAATTGAATTAGGTTGTATTTTCAAAGAAGAGTAAAAAACATACAAAATTTCAACTATTTTAAATCCCTCAAAAGATCCTTCACCTATCAAGTTGATTGATTTCACATCAAATTCTCTATCATATCAAGAATCTAAATTGATTCTTCTTTATATAGTATTTTATGCTCCAATATATTATTATTAACCATTATAACATGTGAATGGTATAGATTGTACACTATTTTTTGTGATATATAGAAGACATTATATACTTCATAAAGTAATAATAGCATTTCTATATGATATTCCAAAACAACAGTTTTCTATAAAATTTTATATAAATCAATGTAACATAGGAATACCTTCCCTTGATTTCAAAATCTCATAATAAAATTACATGAAAATATATTTAGGAAGACATGGTCTCTTATATAGAATTGATGATCCTTCTATTAATTTTCATCATAACTTTTCTTGCTACTTCATACCACCTAAATATGATTCTAGATAGATATTTCCATATTTGATGTCTTTTCCATAAGATCCGACACAATGAATTTGATTCTCAAATTTCATTCCAATATATCAAAGTCTTGCATCTATTTCTATACAATTATTGATATGGGGTAATTTTAAATATTTAGTGTATCATTTTATTATATAAGAACTCTAATAGTGGTAAATATTTATCATAATTTCATGGTAAATCAAGTGGATTTGACCATAAAAAGTTATCTAATGATTACATAGTTATTTTAGACTATCTATCTATTTGAGGTTGATTGGATTTTTTTATGATTAAGCTATGTATTAAATGACTTCAAAAGATACCTAAATAATTTTGGATCACAATCACATACTATTAATATGGTAACACCACAGAGTTCCACAACATCATTTATATATTACATAAGAATGTAGTCTAGAGGTTAATCATATCATATTTCAAGGAAATGGGTTAAATTTATAAGATGATATAAAATTACCCATATTGAATTATGGTCATTGAATTTATTAGAAATCAATATAATGAGATCCATTTAAATATTACATCACTTCCAAAATGTTATATGAAATAGTTTCATAATTCCACTGGGATTTTTTCTTTTAACCATGACATGTTTGCATACTAAGAATATTTAAGTGTTATTTGAAATCTTTTAATACTTTCTCACAAAAAATGGTCTCATGTATCCCTATACATTTTTTTTCTTTTGGGATGTATATATTATTTTGATATACGATCCTTGTCTTTTAAATATTACATAAATTATGGTTTGAATGAATCATATAAGCTTTCTAATACATTAAATATACATCAACACTAATATTTAACTCTCATAATTACCCATATCCCACATTCACCATATTCCTTAATGGGTCCCTATCATGATATTAGGAATTCTTAATCCTCTATAATAAATATGGATTGGTAACTACATGGAAGATGAATGATATTACCTCATCTATTATAATACCCAATTACAAATTTACTAAATTCATAAAAAAAATTTCTTTCTATAATCTCATCATATATAAGATACCAAAATATTTTCTACTCAATGCATATGCTGGATAGTTTTTTATCCCAATATGGTAATATATAACACATTCATAATCATTGAGTAATTCCAACCATCTCCTTTTCCTTATACTAAGATCTTTTAGAGTAAAAATATATTTCAAACTCATATGGTGGGTGTATATATCTTTCATATATCAACATGGATATTATTTCTAATTATTTACTAATGATATCACTTCCAAAAAATATAATTGTTGAGTTATATAATATATGTAATGCGGTTTCAACTATAGATACAAAAACCTTCAATCAAATAATTTTCATTTGAAGGAAACCAAGATGTTTTTTTTCTCTATCAATGTTAATATAAAACACATTATTAGCAAATAGAAATGTAAATACAGGTCTATTAATCAATCTACCCTCCAATTCCTCTAATATATATTTATATTTTCCCTTTTATTTTGAAGAATTTAATTGTTAACATGGTTACACTATTATATATATAGGAACGTTTTTCAAAAAATAATTAATTATATCTTTTTAATCAAAGATAACTACATATTTTGGTTATGTTTGTAGGTAATTGAAATTTTTTTCATCATTTTTCTAATGGTCAACATATATAATATATTTGGATGAATTATAGCCAAATATAAGAATTTGTTAAATCCACAATACTAATTTATTAAATTTCCCATAAAATTATTTTCCCTTAGAACATCATGAATAATTTTCAAATGACTTCCATAGTCCTCCGTAGTTTGATAGTATAATAAATATCATCACCAAATACCACCAGAACCATATAAAAATTATTCTTAATTCCACTTTTCATGAAATTCAAAAACACATTGGAGGTATTTGTTAACCCAAAATTAATTACCATTAATTCATAATGGCTATATATTGGATGAATAATATTATTTATTATATCATATTTATTAACATTTCATTAATGATAACCAGGAAGAAGATAAATATTTAAGATATATTGATCCCCTTTTAGATTAATGTAAAATGTTATTAAAATATAGAAATTGATTTTTATTTTATATAATAATTCCATTGATTTCCATATAATCAATTTATTCCCTTATTGAACTATCCTTCTTCTTCAATAATTAAATTGGTGGCCCCCTTTTTGGAACACATATATGAATGAAACCCTTATCACATAATTCATGAAATTTATTTATTAAACTTAACTAATTACACTAAATCTGTTATATATGGAGGATTTTATATGAGTGTTTTAATAGGTACATCATAAATAGAAAATTGAACACCCCGATCAAGGGAAAATATAGAAAATAATTTGAAACAAATCAATATATTATCTCAAAAGGGTACAACTTATATTATGAAAATATTCATCTCATTCACAAAGTGAATTTTATCCTTTGTTTCCAAATTATTTAATTAAGATCAGATAATGTGGGTGGTTTTTTAAATGATTTAGGTAATGGAATATCACCTCTAAATACAAGTAATTCCATAATATCTTTCAGAATTAATACTTTCTAATCATAATAATAATTTATAAGATAATAATTTTAAATAAAATCCATTCATAAAATTACCCCATATTAAACTTGAGGTTTAATGGTTAGATTTTACACTAGATACATCCCCTTAATTATAATTTTATCTTCCAAATATATCATAGTTATATTTAGAGTGCTGATTGGAATTTTAATTGGTAAATTATTTCCTAATATATCATGGGTGGTTAAATATTTTTAACAAACATACATCTTCTAAAAGGGTCTGTAGATCAAAAAATAATAATTTATTATATATGAATGATAATATATTAAATTAAAATATAATAACATCATATGAAGTTTCATAATCATCCATTATTATTATAAAATCTCATATTTGATCCACAATACACTTCTTGGGTAGATTTCCATAGTTATGATGGAATTGATTGGAGTAATTTTTCATATCCCAATAGTTGAAAAAATAAACATTTATTACTTCTTTTTTTATATTCTAATCATGATATTTATGAATTTTTTATTAATATTTTAATTATATTTCCAACACTCTTATTGTATCCCATGGATGTTTCCTTTTATATTTATTTTATATGGGGATCTCTACACATCTCGTTATTTTCATTTCTTATTGTTTTTTGAAAATAGTAATCAACCATCCACTTATTCCAAAATTCCTCTAATAAAATAATCTTTTATAAAACTATTTATAAATATTGTTACTACTAGATAAAATCTATTCAAATTTCAATGAATCTTGAGACAATAAATTCCATTAAATACTTGTATTTGAACTATCAAAAATGAGATCAATCTTGCTTTATAGTGAACATAGATAATTCCAAACATACCTTGATTACCTAATGGAATTATCCTTCTAATAAACATTAATATCATATTACTTTTGTAACACATTCATGAATTCACATTACATCTTACAATGTTCGTCTTGAGAAAATAGTTTTTCAAAAAGCACACATTAAATAATTTCTACTCCAGGTTTTCAATATTTTGATTATTATTATTATTTTAAATCAGTCACATAGATTATTTAACTTCTCCTCTAAAATAAAATAAAACCATGGAAAAATTTATTTCTAAGTAACCTTAAATTCTATATATCTATTATATATATATTTAATCAATTTTTCTACCATCATTGGATTAGCTGACTCAATAAATGATGTATATTTTTTTGTCATATAATAATATAAAAATATTCTTTCTTATTAAGGGGAAACAGTTTATCCATTTTGGTAAGGATATTTTCTATAATTTAATTTAATTTTCATAGAATAAAAATAATTTTATCATAACCAATATTAACTACATTATCCAAATTATTCAGAAAATCCCCATATTGAGATCAAAATTTTCATTTTGTTATTATTTATTAGTCCAAACAATATTATATAAAAAATAGTAAATTTTAATTAGTAACATTCTATAGTAATACTGAATAAATTATTTCTTATACATGTATCACATTTTCATAAAAATTGTCTTATTTATAGTATAACTATTAATGAAATTCTAAAAATACAATATAGAGGTAAAAACAGTATTATCTATATTCCTTCCACTAATTCAAGTTCCTATGGTTTATATGAAACCCTTACCTAATACGAACTATTTCAATATGATCCTTTAATCCTAGATCAATTATCTTTTTATGACATGATAATTATATTATATTACTTTTCAGACCCATGATCAATGTATTGTTGTATTTTGAGTTGAGATACATACATTTTACAACATAAAATGGGATATTACAAATTTTGAGAGAAAATATTTATTCATTAATACAATATATAGACCCCTTCATATATTATATTACACTTGATTACCCTAAGAAATTGGAATAAAAAAATGATGTGATATATCTCCAAACAATGGGTAATATTCAATGGAATTTATCTTGTTATAATAATTGAATAAATAATTTAGTAGGAATAGATTAAAAAATGATTCCAAATCAATGAAAAAATAAGAATAACAAAATTTAGGGATGAAAATCGAATTGAATAATAAAATGGATAATATGAAAGGAACCCATATTGAATGGAAATATGATAATGCATAATTTTAGACCTCATGAGCATACCATCAAGGTATTGTGATAAAACATCACACATAAAGGAAAATGATTCAAACATTACCCTACCGTAGTCTTATATTATACCTACCAGTGTTTTGAGGAGATATATAATTCATATCCCCAACAAGAATATATAATATCATTACATTCTTAAAAACCTTTAAATGAAATTAGAAATATATGAAATAACATTAAATAGTGAACAACATAAAAATACTGAGAAAAATTTCTAAATTAATCTCATCTTATGAGATTTTCCCTTATAGAATATGCGATTATTCGTATATATCAATGTAATCACAAGTAATTGAATTAATAACGAAGTATATTTTAATTATTATCAATATTGTTAAGAATAATTACTAATTTACAAGGTTAATATATATACCATTATCATGATATGACTATGAGATAATAGTCATTGGGTGTATAAAAGTGTAAGATGATCGATATTTTCATAAATTTGAAAAATGTATATTCAATGGTAGGAGAAAACAAATTATGGAAAAATACCATAAAAACGAGTAAATGACCAAATATATATAATATATATATAGGAAATTAATATTTCCATTAGGAGCAACCTCCACATTTGGACGCTTCGATATAAAACATGAACATGTGAAAAATGGGATTTAAATTACTGAGGACTAGATAAATGATAAAAAACTACTTCTATATCATCCTTTATTATAAATGGTACCCCTATTGGATACCTGAATACAATAAATAAATGTAATACCTAGTTTTTTATTATACAATATCAAATTCCTTCCCCCTTTAGAGAATTTTGGTATTATAAAATCTTATGAACAATGTATAACTCGGGATTAATGGGGTTCTATAGGAATATAAAATTGTAATAAAAATAATAAAAATAATTTCAATATAATATTTGAATAATAAGCTGGAAGGGAAAATAGTATAATAATTTAAATATAAATAGAAACTATAAGGATAGATATAATAACCTATAATACTAGTAAGAATCATAGATTAGAGTCAAGCCATAAAACGAACCAAATAATTCATGATTTAAGAAGAAGCTATAGAAAGGACTCATCGAGTGAGATATAAAGGGTTAATTTAATAAATGTTCAATTATAAATATGAATATTGGGAGGTTGTTTATAGGCATGGCGAGTTGACACCCATGGGATAAGGTATTGAATATTTTATTTTTTATTTATCCCATGTGATCCACCACTCCCCAAAGTGCCCATTTCCTCTCTCAATGATCCAATATAATTTTTAGTTCACAAATTATTAAAAGTGAACTGCCTAGGATGGTTTTATTTACAGTTAAATGGATATGATTTCATATTTACCGTTTTCACTATATTCTGCCATATTTGTTATCTAAATTTTTAAATTTTTACCAAAAATCAACCAATTTCCCCTATTACTGAATTTTTCCCCCATAATTCAAAATTTGAAAACCATTTTCAAAAATTATTCCTGAAATTATGTGGATATTAGATTTTAAAAAATGAAAATCATTTAATAAAAGTGTTTTACAGAATGTAATAATATTTTATTCGAAAAATCATTATTATATTAACACATATTAAACCTATGATATATAAATTATTGTTACACTAGTATAATAACTGAGGTCATGGAATGACTTTGTTTTACATTCATGAGAAGTCTTTGCAAATATGGACCTACAAGCGATTCACACTACATGAACATCACTAAAAAATTATTATACTCAAACATTATTTATTTTAGTTCATTTTGTACATAGATGAAGGAAACCCATATTCATTATACCTCCTTTTGAATTTTAGATAAATGTACATCATGTGAGAAGATTCCGTTGGTCAATTCCCTGGATTCTTACTTCCATATTAACTAACTATTATTACAATGATCCTAACATCCATTTTATAATAGATATACCACAATCCTACATAGTGAATATATACCATATAATATACATATTTAATATTAATTAATAAAAATTTAATCATAACTATAATGAACCAAAAAAATATTACATTAAACATCTTCTAATATGACCCACCATGAGGTGAAGAGAATAAAAAAAAGAATTAAAAAAATGTCTCAAGGGTAAGAAAAATGTGATAAAAAACCAGATTATAATGAGTAATACAAGTATATATAAATTAGATATAAAATTATAAGGGATAAAGGATAATCCTAGAGTAAAAAAGTAAAAATCCTTGACTCAATGTGACTATTTTTCACCACTAACCAAAATCACTATAATGATGACACAAACCAAGAGATTTGGGTGAGATATATGACACCCTTACCATTACTCGTGTCCTTGAAAAAAATTCTTCATACAAACAAAAGAATATAAATAGTTTGAGGAAAATTACCCATATGATACCACCATTAATATTTATAATGTTTATAACCGTGAAACATTAGGTTCTACCATTTAAATTAAAATGATTAATAAATAAATTTCTGTTGAGAATTTTTACATAGAATAGATTATAAATTTTATTTTTTAAAAAAAAAATTCAACAGGACATGAATATGAATAAAATAATGTTTTAAAATATATAAGGTAGTACTAAAAATGCCCATACTCAAAAGATAAGCATATGATAAACCAAACATGAAATTATACCATTATATAATAAAACAAGTAATAGATGGGATCTATATTATGGGAATACATACTAAGGATAAAAAAGTAACACTAATTGGAGAATACCCTTAATCCCATCGATATTATGTCCTATCAGAATCTATCAATATCATAATCACACCTCTAGTTATTCAACAATCATTGTTCTTTTTTATGTTTATAACCAGATGCATCCAAGGTTCCCAATATTCTATTTCTTCATAAATTTTTATTTAATAAAATCTCTCAATATTTTAAAATACATCTAGAAAAAATACTCTTCCATGCTTGAATGTCCCTTTTTTTGTAAAAAAAACATCATTAAGTCATTTCATCAAACACATGATGTGCACAAAATTGATTTTAAAGGAAAACCCATTTTAAAAAAACATCCCATTCAAATTAAGATATAATTAAAAAACTTTTACCATATATATTTTATAATAATAAATTTAATAAACCAAACCAATGAAATTTATATGAAAATTATTTAATATATACGATGGAACAATTTTATAGGGACACCAACCTTAAAAAATGAAGAAAACTATTCATCTTCAAACAATGGAGATTGGAATTGAGTAGATATTTTCATCACAAGTGTTGATCTATAATAAATATCATCAATTACATTTAAAATAATTTTTATTTGGATATCAAATCCTAATTGGTTCTAATTGATTAAGTGGATAAGTTATAAAAGATATATCTTGAGAGGAGTGAATAAAACTATTGGAAATCTGAATGTTCCTTAATGAGATAAATGAAAATTTTTTAGAATCACCAATGTACCAAGGGTAGAACCCCTTGAGTGTCAAAGAGTGGATATTTCAAGAGAATGATATATTATATAAATATTAGACATAAAATATACCAATGGAATTAGGGATCTATTACAATTTTATGAAACCTTTATGATACACATAGGTATTAACCATATTAGGAAAAAGAGTGTTCCAACCATGTGATAGTATAAGTCCCTTCAAAAACATGGAATTTGTTTACCTAAGAATATAATTTTAATAATATAAGTTTTGTCCAAGACATTAAATATCCTCTTTAAAAAACCTATTCTTGTTTACTTTTTTTATGAAGAGTCACACAGTTAAACAAACTGTTCTAATGCTATGAAAAACGCATCCAGAATGGACAGTTCTATATCGTATAGTTACTATACGATTAGAAATATGAACCCTATAAAAAATTTGGGTACTTTTTACCCAAATATCCTAATTTTAATCCTATATATCCTAAAATATTTTAATAATTCCAAAGAGATAAACTGAGTCCAAAATAAAAAATACCTATAACCCCAGGGTTTTCACCTTTCACAGCACCATGAAATTTTGTGAAACTAAAATGTACTTAAGATTTTTTACTCACAAAAAGATAAGACCAATGTTTCACATTACTTATATATACTCCCAGATCTCATGGATATCCCATCCACACTTCAACAATACATAGACCAAGAGAAATATGTTACCATGAAACTCTATATCCTATTGATCCATAATCAAAAATAGCTTCTCAACCACATCGGTGATATGATCAAAATCAACATTATCTAATTCAATTACATAGAAATTGTGTTTTGATACGTTATCTATTTAAAAACATGAAATAAATTTTGATTCAATTTAAAGAGATATAGAAATACAAAATTGGTAATCCACCTTACCAAGAAATTCAAGGATCTTGAAAGGGACCTCATACCTCAATTCTAACTTAACCATTTTAAAAAATTTATTATGTAACAATTTAAAAAAACCTATAAGAAAAATTTAATCGCCAACCCTAAACTCCAAAAATGTATGATGATAGATCATAAAACATTTATGATGATTCTAAGCTCTCACTGACCTATTATAGAAAAATCAAACATTTTATGTCATCTCATGAACAACTCTTAGTCCCACCAAGAACCATTCTCCCAACTCCACCCTATATAAATGATATCGATATGTCCTCAAATACAATAATTTTAAAATATATATTTTTATAAAATCCTAATAACCAATTTTATAGAAAAAATGGACCAAATGTATAATATTTTCCCATGAATAACCAAAATCGAGAACACATTATTTACAAATATATTCATGAATATAAATAGATTAATAATCATTTCTATACATCTAAGGGTGATACATCATGATAAATTTAAAATTCGAACACATAGACTCTTGAAAATCATTCCAAACCTAGGTTGTATAATGTGGGTATTTGTTACGATAATATCCGGTAGCATATCGAAGGAGATTAAGAATTTATCATACATACAAGTGTCTGAGACCTTCCACCATCATAATTAATATAGTTTGTATGGAAAATATCCTTATTAATAATTCAATCATGGATAAATGTAACACCCCAACATTAGTTAACCAGAGTCGGTGAATTATTACATAACATTGGCATGATCAAAAGAGATCATGTCATGAAATACTTATTAGTTTAGTAGACCTAGAGGTACTATATCCATACATATGTTTTGAATTACATTATGAAATGGAAAAACTACAACATTGTGTCTTCTCTGAACACACTCGTATCCCTTTGCCTAATCCTACAGGTCCATCATAATATACTAAGTCACGTCCTAGAAAAAATATAACATAAGAAATATGTGATCTCAGATTCTCTGAAGGGATAACAATATAATAGAAACTACCTTAAGATAACATAAACATTTAAGGCAATGTAAAGACTAAAACACAAGCCTTTTAAACTTAAATTTCCACATAATATCGGAATGATATATCATATATTTACATTTAATTATTGATATTGATAATCTACTAGTAGAATAATCACATGTAATATCAATAGATAATTTCAGAATGATGGATTTCATAATGCCATACATCATAAACACATAGTCAAGGCATCGTGCCAAGACTACAAATAAATATTTTGTCAAGGACTTGTGCCAAGAGAGTAGTTTGTCTCATGAGACCTACCGATGCATCGAGGAGCTATACCAGGCTCCGAATTTAACTAACTATTTAAACTACATTCCTCATATAAAAAGGCTGAAACATAATCTAAACATTCATATTAAAACTGGCATGATAAATTTCAATGTTTTAACAACCAAACAAGAATGGTATAAAAATATCACATCCACAATCAAACATAACTCATTCAAAATTATATGGAAGATTTTATTATAATAAATCAACTTCAATCAAGAAAAATATAGGATATTTTCATATATTAAAATAATAAGAAAAACTATTCGAGAGAAATATCCCCTTTTTCTTCAAAACATTTAAAAACAACCTATTTATCAAGAAGCTGTTAAAAATGGATTTTTGAATAAAAGTGACCCATACCACATTGATTATTTTAAAATGAATTTTAATTTTAAAAAAACTATGTCTATATTAATAAATAATTAATATTATTTATAAACATGTACATTAATGTGAATGATTTAGAAGAAAAAAGCTTTAAAACAATATTTTAGGTAAGTAGTTAATAAGAAAATGAAAGACACTTGAATACAAATAATTTAGGAATATAATTTCATAAAAACATTATAATATCATGAGAATAAATGGATTCATGATATATTATGTAAAATGATAGTATATACACCATATAAAAGTGAATTTCTGCATAACAACAATGAAGACACAATTGAATGTAAATTGAGATAAAAATGGTTATAATGATAGTATCCTTAGATTACAAACAAATAAATGAAATAATTATGTGGAAAAAATATAAATACACTGAATATGATTATATATTCAGTGTAACTCAATCAGAGGACATTCAAACTTATTTTTGTAATAACAATGCCAATTACTTTGATGTTTAACTCAATAAGAAGAAATCAAGTTAAGATTACTCTTTTCAAGTACATATCAATGACTTGAGAATTTATAAATGGAGTGATTATTTGTATAAAATGTATATAAAAACAAAGGGGAGTGGAAATTACTCCATAAGTAAATATCTCATGAATTCATACATAATCATGGAGTCAAATAATAAATGATGTTTTCAAAAAACCCAATGAGTGGAAATCAAAATTATAAATTCTGTTACCGATTTTTTAACTAAAGAAGCATACACCTCAAAAAAATAAGGATCATACAATGAATTTTTAAATACCCATAAATTAAATTATATTACACAATTAATACAGTCATGGAAGTACATACCCCACAGAAAATGAAATAGTCTCAATATTACATGAATCTCATGGGAATAAGAAGTGAGATGAATACCACGTACCTTGTACATTTCCTTAGTTTAGGGTATGATAACCTACATTATAATTGTTAAATAATAATTATTAAATTATAAAATAATCACATACATAAATATTATATCATATAAAATCTTCTAATATTTCATTGTTAATGATATTTCAGTAGGTTCTTTTTTTTGGGTGTTAAATGATTCGTTTACATTATATGTTTTGTTACGTAAGTAAACTTTTTTATGGATATAATGTATTTAATTGATATCCTTAATGATATTAAGTTATTAAAAATTATTTTTAATCATAAATTTATAATTATTCATGAATGGTTATGATGTAGAATGAATCTCATCACGTTCATGGAGATGGAAATCCGTATGTACGCACAAGTGACAATACCATTCTATTGATGGTGAAATATTATGTAATCAGATGGTTATATTTCATATACATAATCATTGACATGTTATTTATATTATTTACATCTTTTATAATCATTATTATACCCATACAAATAATGAAGTGTTGGATAAAAAACTACACCACGACATGGAGAGAGTAAGCTGTATATACACATGTATGGTGACTTTGTCATTCATAGGATGTATATAAGAATGAATATGGTTGTAACATATTTATAATAACATAAAAATATTTATATGGTATTAGTGTTATTGTTTTGGTATATAATCAACAAATAAAATAGACATGGAAGAAGAAATGAACTTTGAAAGAGGTGATAAAATTGTTACCTCTTCTCCGGGTGCTTCCTTTTGATTTGATCAAAAGGCCTCCTTAGGATGGCTGTATGGTAAATGTAAGGCCTCTAGATAAAATTGAGGGTTGTTTGGGGGATATATGAGCAGGGTTTGGCTAAGCCAAATCGCTTTGGCAGTGTGATTTTGAGAGAATGAGAAGTACAATTTTATAAGGGAGGTGAGGGTCACTTTAGAAAAAACATGAAATATTATTTTATTATTCAGTCATATTTGGTTTATAATGGCTCCAAAATTATTTATTTCGAGTATATGGTGGTGCTGGGTCGCAAAACCTCTCAAACAATAGGTTTTAGACAGGTTTAGGTCACCATATTAATGTTATCTTTTAGATTTTACTCTTAGTTAAATAGTTTATCTTTTACCATTTATTCATGTCTTATTAAAAAAAATTGTTAATAAACATACTATAAAAACCCAAGAGAAACCCAAGTGGTTCATTAATGACATATATATCATTATAAGATTCATTCGGACAAATTGTAAATTTTTAAGAATATTATATCATTTAATAATATAGTATTTGTTTTGAAAACTCATTTATATAAATTTTGTCACTCTTTAGTATTTGGTTTTTGAGAAAGTCAAAAAAACATGATTAATTAGATCAAAATAAATTAAATAAATCCTATCATTTCATATTAACCTAAAAAATATATTTTAAAACATCAAAATTCTTAATTTTCATTTATTTTGATATTAATAATATTAATTATTTTAATCATTCATTAATAAGGTAATTACTACATTATCATTGTGTCATAAATAAATTTAATTATAAAATGCCTAAAACTTATAAATAAAATATTATTATGTAGAAATTTTATTTATCATTTTAATGAGTATTTATATTCTATTTTACTTAATTTAAAACCTTATATTAAAAATGTTTTATATACGATAATTTGAATTTAACACTTTTAACTCTTCTTTAAATAAAATAATAATAAACATCCTAATCAAATCCATGTTGGTAAAAGAGGATCATATTTTATTCCAAAGGTTTATTTTGGTTAAGAACTTATTATCCAATAGAATTTAGAAATGTGTCAGGGTAATTCTAACATCATTTTAACCTATAATTACCATATTTACTTTTAACCGTGGTAAATAAAATTAAAAAGACACTATTAACCAAAATATTATTTTCATCCTATTGAAAAACATTTTACATACTGATGTCAACTCTTTCTCTCGTATTTTTTAAATTCAATTCACAAAAGCCTAAAAATTATGTTTTATGAAAATTTGTAAATGTGCCAAGAAGGTGGGTAAAAGGAGCTAAAATGTTCTATAAAATTTTATAGATATTATTTTATTATAAAATGACTCTAGTGACTTACATTGAACTTATATAGGTATTTTGTATCTATTTCAACCTAAAATAAATATATATAAAATAAATAATTATATAAATCCAAAGTAGGTTTTTAATAATAACGTAGTGTTTTCACTATTCATCAAAAATAAAATGTTTTCAAAAAAATACCAAAAATTCACCCTAATTTACTATTGATATTCCAAATTAAAAATAGATTTCTATTTTACCAAATTCAAAACATATATGTTGTATTAGTTAATTTAAAAAAATATTCGAATTTTCACAACCAAAAAGTGGGTTTTTGAGAAGTAAAATCTATCAAAAGATTGATATGTGTTTGTGTCCAATTTTAATGTAAAATTATTTCCAATGACCAAAATTTTATTAAATGATATAAATTTAATCTAATTATACTTCAAAACCATTAAAATTTATAATTTAACACTACAAATTATTTTTATTAAAAAAAATTAATCAAAATTTCATATTTTCACTATTTATCAAAATATTAATGTTTTCAGAAAAACCCGAATAATTTATCCCAAATTTTTTTATGTCCCTATTCTATATAAGAAGTTTATTTTGTCAAATTGAATATATAAAAGTGTCAGAAATTTGATTTAAAAATGTTATGCCATTAACAGGCTGTAAAACTTTATTTTTTGAAAAATACTCTTTGTATCTAAAAAATTGAATTTGTTCTTATATTATGTCTATGAAACACATAATATGGATGATAAAATTATATGGAGTATATAATATTTAAAATGCTATTAATACTATTCCTAACCGTTTTTTGAATGGCTAGTGTGGTAAGATTTAGTGTGCTCGAACTCAGTCTTGCGTGTAGCGCAAACTATAGAATTACATTAAAGAAAAAAATTTAATATGAAATTTGGGAGATTTACAATTTTCCCCACTTTTAGAAATTACTTCCTCACAATTTTAAAATTGGGCTTGGGAACATCATTGAATGTCCCTCATCATATAAAGATTATATAAAACTATCACATTTAATGAAATAATGGGAAGTACAAAGGTCACCTTTTATAACCCATAGGAGGATTCCATTTAGAAAATCATGGATATGGAGAATAAAATAAGTGTAATGTTCTGTGGGAGAGTTATAGAAAACATGGAAAGGAAGTTAACAATAAGAAAACCACAAACTTGTGATGGGTTAAACGGTCATTAGTTTCCCAGTAGGAAAAGTAAACAGACACCATATTTTTTAATTTCTATTTCATAAAGTTGGGGAACTTATTAATGATATTCACTAACAAAATAAAGAGACATACTTAATTTTTATGCAGAGTTTCATCCTTTAATAAATATCTACCACTAACTTATTTCTTGTCCAAACAATGAGTATTCGAGTTGACTTTTTCACCCCTAAAGTGCTAGAATCAACTTCTATAGAATCATATAATCCACATGGGATGAACTATACATATTTCCCTTGTCTTTAGAGATCAACCAAAACCAAATGGTTAGTACTATATCAAATGATACCCAATATAGATAATACTTTATAGAAATAAATATTAATCTTAATTTCCAAAATTAAAAAAACAATACCCAATGTTCAATAAAGACTATTAAATGAACTATTGTCTTTAAAATCCTTCAATATAATCATAAATATTATTGAAATCCAAAACTTTGAATAATTTAATCACATAGTATTTCATAGTAAATCTAAACATTTTTCTTCAAATAACCTCAACTACTCTTAAATTCCTATATAGAAGTGTAATTAAGAAAATCACATATTCCCTATGATAGGTTAATAATTTCCATTAATAACTCGAATCTATATAAAATATAGTGATTCTTCCAAAATAAAAAAAATACACCAATACACCTCAAATAAAATACCATAGTGTTATATTTTCATAGGCATATAATGTTCCCAACAGAGCAAAAATATACTAAAATTACATTTATCACATAATCAACAAATCATTTTTCTATACTATGGATATCCATTTGAAAAACACAAGATCACAAATAAAATTATTATTTGACAATGAAATCATTTCGCAAAAAAAATTTGTCAGACTAACCAAAGAATTAACGTAGTCTAGTGTTAAGTGATAAATTCCAGTCACACATTGATTGTTGTTTCAATTCCTGTATATTTATCTGATGTGATGGGTTGTCACACGGTATGCGTGTTTTCCTTTTTCAAGAAAATATTTTTTAAAATTCTTAAAATTATATAAATTTCTCAAAATAACCATAAAATAATTTAACCAAAAATGTCTCATACCTCGTATTTTCATCCCTAAAATTAATAACATATAATTGCCTAATATTCAAGGATCATATAATACCAAATGGTTCTTTATAACTGTATCCAAAAAAGAAAAGATAATTCTTCCTCAAATAGCATATTCATATAAGAAATTGCAGGGTTACACATACAATAGAAAATTCTTCCAAAGTAATCCCATCAAGAAAGTGCATTAACAGTTTTAAAAATTTCCCCACCAATTTATATCCACATAGGTTCTTCCTCGACCTCGTGGTTATCCTATAGAATAGGTCATTTACTCAGGTAATTCCCAGGTCCCCAAAATTTTTGGTAAATGACTGTAATTGGATTCTTATGATAATTTTTATTTTCTTCCATAGTACTATTCATTATTTCTCATCATTTATTTACTTTATGTCTTTATCTCCAACACATAAAGAATTTATTTGTCCTATAGAGACTCTTTCCTGGGTGTCTCCTTCCATATTTCAGGCATGATGGAAATTGAGCTTTCTTATCTCTATGGTCTCCACTACTGAAGCTCTAATAATTCTCCTCCATTCTCATCTTTGTTGAGTTTGGGAGTTAGTTTATGTAGATATTGTTGTTCATATATTCAAAAACCTAATTTTTCTTGAACACGATATATTTTACCCCTATAAAAATTCCATTTAGTTTCTTATTTCCACCATTGTTACCACATTGTAAATCATGTTCAATGTTACTATAACATCCATGGAATCTAGACATTGACTAAAACCAGAAAGCATTGTGTGAGTAACAATAGTCATAAAATCATTTAAATAATTTCGTAACACCTTATTTTTTTATTTAAAACCTCTTAGGATTAACCAAGGTTTTATAATTATCATCTTATATTAAAATACTTCAAATTAGTTAGTAATGATAATGCGAATTATCTTATGATTATCCCCTGAGAGTGTGGTAACCAATAGTTATTCAAGGACCATTTTCGTGCAGTAGTTCCCATTCGAGTCTAGCTCAATGTGTTGTTTTCTGGTTTTACCCCTAGGTATATCTGTACTAGAGCTACCTCATAATTTCTTATATCTAGACAGGGATGTATTTCTTAGAAACCCACATAATATTTTACATTACCAAAATTTTTGTATTTTCATCTATAATAATACTCAAAGTATATCTTATAGTATTTTTTTCTAATCATAGTTTTTTTAAATCTATATTCCATGGTTTTTAATAAACATACACTGATACCAATTGTAATTCCCTGACCATAGTTACCCACAGTCGGTGCATTATTCAAAACATTTTCATGAACACAATAGATCATATTTCTAAAGACTGATTACATTAGTAGCTCGGGAGGTACTAGATACATAAATAAATTTTACATTAGATTATGAAATAGAAAAACTAAAACATTGTGTTTCCTTTGAACACATTTATATCCATTATCCTATTCCTACAAGTCAATTATAATATAAATATTCACATCCAGGGAAAAATAAATCATAAGAAAGAGGTGAGCTCATATGCTCAGTATGGATAACAATATAAAAGAAACTATCATAAAAAACATAAACATTTATGGCAATGTATAATACTAAAACCGAAGCCTTTTAAACAAAAACATCAGTATAATATGGGAAAGATATATCAAATAATTCAATTTACTTATTCAAATGAATATTATACTAGTTGAATAACCACAAGTAATATGAATAGATAATTTCATAATGATGGAATCTATAATGCCAGACATCATAACCACATAGTGAAGGGCTCGTGCCAAGACTACAAATAAATATTATGTCAAGTCTTTATGACAGGACACAAGTTTGTCTCATTAAACCAACTGATGCATGAAGGAGATATAGTAGCATTCACCAATCACTCCTTATGTCCAATGCATTGTTCATGTGAAAAGGTTGAAACATAATCTAAAACTTCATTTTAAAACTACAATATGAAATATCAATGTTTTAACACCAAACCATGAATTGTATAAAATTAGCACATCCACAGTCAAACATAACTCATTTAAGACAATATGGATTATTTTATTATAATAAATCAACCTCAATCAAGAATAATGAGAGATATTGACCTAGTTGAAAATAATCAGTAAAACTATTTGAGATAAACAACCCATTTTTCTTTAAAACATTTAAAAGTATCACTATTTATCAAGAAGCTATTAAAAATAGTTTTATCTATCAAATTGTACTATACCACATTAAACCATATTAAATGAAATTTTAATTTTAAGACAATCATGTCAATATAAATAAATCTATAAAATCATATTTATAACATTGACACTAATGAGAAATATTTATAAGAATAAATCATTAAAATTATATTTTAGTTAAGAAGTTACTAAATAAATGAGAAACACATGAATACAAATAACTGAGGAATGAAATTTAATAAAAACATTATATTATCATAGGAAAAAAGTAATTCATGATATAATATTCCAATGGGTAGTGTATACACCATATAAAAGTGAATTGGAACATAACAAAAATGAATACTCAATGGAATGTATATTTCGGTGAAATCCCTTATAAAGATTGTATCCATAGATTAAGGATAAATAAATAACCTAATTATTTGTTAAAAATATAAATACACTCAATATGATTCGATATTCAGATTAAATCAAATAGAAGAGATTAAAACATAATTTTGTAACAACAACACCAATGACTTGGATGTTTAACTCAATGTATGAAAAAATAGTTAAGATTATCATGTCAAGTACATATAAATGACTTGAGAATATATCAATGGAGTTATTATGTGTATCAAATTTATATCCACAAATATGTGAGTATAAATTAATACATAAATAAATAAATAGTGATTTCACACATAAACTTGGATTAAAATAATAAATGAAGTTTGCGTAAAACCCAATGAGTGGAAATCAAAATTAGAAATTCCCTTAATGATTTTTTTAACATACGAAGCATACACACCATAAAATAAGGATCATAAAATGATGATTTTAAAAGCCATAAATTAATGTATATTACCCAAGTAATACACTCATGGGAATTACAATCACCACACAAATGGAAATAGTGGCAATATAGTATGAATCTCACGAGAATAAGAAGTGTGATGAAAACCCCTTACCTTGTAATTTTCCACAGTTGAGGGTTTGTTAAACAACTATATAATGGTGAAATAATTGTTACTAAATAATAAAATAACCACATACATAAAGATTATATCATATACGATCTTCATATATTTCCTTGTTAATGATATTTTAGTAGTATCATTGTTTTGGGTGTTAAATAATTCATTTTCGTTTATATGTTTTGTTATGTACGTCATGTTTGTTTTGTATCGAATTTATTTGAATAATATCCATAATGATATTAATTTCTTAATATTTATATTTAATCATAAAAATAAAATTATTCTTGAATGGTTACGATGGGGAATTAATCTGATCACATTCGTGGAGACAATAATCCATATGTATGCACGGATGACAATACCATTCTATTGATGGGGATATATTATGTAATTGGATGGTATATTATATATATAGAATCATTAACATGATATATATATTATTTACAAAAATTATTCTCATTATAATACCCATCGAAATAATGATGTGTTGAATAACAAACAACACCACGATGTGAAGACGGTAAGCCGTACGTACGCACGTATGGTGAATTTGTCATTAATTGGATGGAGAGAGTAATGAATATGGTTATACCATATTAATAATAAAATCATAGTATTTATAAGGTAATGGATTTATTACTTTTCTATATAAACAAAAATAAATTTTATGTGGAAGAGGAAAAGAACTTTGATAGAGTTGTTGAAATTATTATCTCTTCATCAGGTGCTTCCTTTTGATTTGTTCAAAAAAGATCCATAGGATAGAATTATGTTCAATATAAGGAATCTAGGATAATGTGAGTGTAGTTTTTAGGATATATTAAAAGGTTTTGGCTGAGCCTAATGGATTTGGAGGTGTGATTTTGAGAGAAGTGGATGTACCATTTTATAATAGATATGAAGGTCACTTTACGAATGACTTGAAATATTAATTTATTATACAATCATATTCAGTTTATAATGTATCCAAAATGATTTATTTAGATGATTAGGTGGACCTGGGTCACAAAACGCTCAACCAATATTTTTAAGATTGGTTTAGTATACCATATTAACCATATCATTTAGATTTAACTCGTAGTTAAATTGTTGAATGTTTACCATGTATTCTTGTATAATTATAATAAATTGATAATTAAAATACTATAAAAAGACAATAGAACCCAAAGTGGATCATTAATTTCTTAAATATAATTATATGTTTCCTTTTGAAAAGCCTTAATTTTTTATGAATATTATATAATTTAGTAATATAGTATTGTTTTAAAAAACTCATTTTTGACCATTTTGATCCTATTTATTATTTGGTTTTTGTGAAAGTCAAAAAATTATTATTGCATGGAACAAAATAAATTAAATCAATAATAAAATTTCATATAAAACTATAAAACTAGTTTAACTCATCAAAAGTATCAATTTACATTTATTTGGATATTTATAATATCAATTATTTTAATCTTTCATTCATAAGGTAATTACTGCACCATCATTGTGTCATAAATAAATTTACTTAATTAATGACACAAAATTATAAATAAAATTAATTTCTATAGGAAATAATTTTATCTTTCTAATAAATATTTATAGTCAAGTTTAACATATGTATTACCTTGTATTAATAAATATTGAGTATGGAAAATTTGAATTTAACACTTTTAACTCCCCTTTAAATAAAATAATACTAAATGTCCTTATCTAAATAAACAAGTTAATAGGGGATCATATTTTAGTTCTAAGTTTTATTTTAGTCTAAATAACATATCCAAAATAATTAGGACATGTGTTAGGTTTATTATAATATCATTTTTAACTTTAATTACTATATTTACTTTTAACTGTGGTAAATAAAATTCAAAAGTTAATATCAACTAAATATTATTTTCATCACATTGAACCATATTTTAATTACTGATTCCACCCATGTCTCTCAGATTTTCAAAATGCAATTCACAGAAGTGGTAAAATTACATTCTATGCAAATTTGAAAATGAGCATAGAAGGTGGGTAAATGATGTTAAAATGTTCAATAAAATTTTATACATCTTATTTTTTTATAAAATGACTCCAGTGAATTAAATTGAACTTGTATAGGTATTTTTTATATATTTTTACCTAAAATAAATTTAAATAAGATAAATTATTAATTAAATAAAATGTATGTTTTAAACAATAACGCAGTGTTTTTCACTATTCATCAAAAATTCAATGTTTTCAAAAAATTACAAAAAAAACCACCCTAAACAATTTTTGATATTTCAAATAAAAAAAATGATTTTTATCATACCAAATTCAATACATATAAGTTTTACTAATTAATTTTAAAAATCATTATCATTGTCAAAACCACGAAGCACGTTTCTGAGAAGTAAAAACCATCAAAAAATTGATATGTATTTATGTCCAATTTAAATATAAAACTACTTATAATGAACATAATTATATTAATTGATAAAAATATAATCTAATTTTTTATTAAAACCATTAAAAGTTTTAATTTATCACTATAAATTATTTTTGATTAAAAATGTTGTTTTCAATTAAAATTTAGTATTTTCACTATTCATCAAAAAATGAAAGTTATCATAAAAGCATTGAAAATTTATCCAAACTAAATTTTTTATATACTTATTATAAAAAATGTTTATTGTGTCAAATTTAAAATATAAATGTTTCAAATACATGATTTAAAAAGCGTTCATCGTTAAAAGGTGGAAAAATTGCATTTTTTTTGAAAAAAATTCTTTTATCTAAATAATTTTTCTTAATATTATGTATATGAAACAGATAATATGGATTTTAAAATTATATGGAGTATATAAAATTAAAAATTCAGTTAATACAATCCATAAATGTTTTTTGAATAGCTAGTTTGGTAAGTCGTGTTGCGCTCGATCTCGGTCTTACATGTAACGTAAGCTATTGAATTACATTAATGAAGATAACTTAAAATGAAATCTTTGGATGTTACAATAAACCAAATTTAATAATTATAACATGGATTAAATTATAAATTTATACTGAAATCAATATAATCCTCATCCTACTTCCACATCATAATGGGTAAAGGTTAAAACAAATCAGTAGGTCTCGGGTGCTTTACCTTCATCTTATAGATTTTAAGAAATCACAACATGATGTAAGTAATCAACCTAATAATCCTCATATACAAATAATAACCTTCCATATCATGATTAATCTATTGATCATGTGTGGATTCGCCAATTTAATTAATTTTTTATGCTTAGAAAGACCCACATTCGTCTTACTAATGAATTTACTTTTAGTTAAAATTTTGGAAGATATTATTCAACAAAACATTTATTCTAGAATCATATTCATTTCATTTGTTTGTTGTAAATATTCATTGAATTATTTATATCATGATTAAATGTATTTTTGGAATCATTTTTCATTTCATATGTTTGTTATTCTAACGTACAAAATCCACCCTACATCTAAAAAACATGTATTGATCATATAACCTATAATGTCAAGAATATATGGTCAATCAAACCTATATTTTGTTGGAAATTTTTGTTTTTAAAATATTGAAACATTGGATAAGGAACCCAAAATTTTGTTGGAACCTTATGATTGAGAAAATGGGAATTTATGAATAATGAATCCTACATTCAGAAACAACCCTACTTTTGAGGGAAAACATATTGTAAATCAACCGATATTTTGTAATAAACCTTATATTGTTAAAAATTTTATTGGAGTTTAGTCATCACATAAAGTAACCCTATGTATGACTATTAAATGGTAGAGTTTTATATCTATTATATTGTTTGTGGGTTATAAAATAGTTTTTGATGATGTAATGATATATTCAGGGATCATTTTAGACCAATTTTTAGGCACATTATAGTTGTTTTAAATTCTAATATTCAATAGAGTAAATTATTTTTATATCTAAGAGATCTTATAGACTCTTTTTAAATTTTTTTATTTCAAATATTCATAATTTATTGTTCTATATTTCCAGAGTTGGTTTAACCCAGTTGTTTTCAACCTATAGAATAAATATCTAGACACTTCTAATCAGAAAGATGTATGAATATATAGAAAAGGTTATATATTTATAAAAAACAATGATTCATTTCCTTCAGTGATACACTTTGGATACGTACATGTTTTGATCTATCATATCACTACATCTAATACTATTTCATCAAATTCACATTATATAGTATCTACTTATTCAAAAAAAAACAATGTATATGTCATAGATATACATTGGAGACATGCATTTTTAAAAATCATATTAGTATTTTTTTCAATCATTATGTTAAGAAATCATACATGATTTTTAAGATCCATTTCCTACTATTCATAATTGAAGATCTAAATATCTCATTCAATTTTAATTATGTTATAATGTTTAATCAGAATTATATAAAAAAAATCACAACTTATTTGGTAGAGTTTCGACTTCTCAAAATCAATTGTGGTTAAGTGTTAGCCTCTTGTACTTAGTACTTGATTTATGGTTACTTGTAAAAGAAAAATGAGGCTCTTTAAATTCTTTTTTAAATGTTTCAACTACCTATACTCAGTTGATGATTAATGTGTTTTGGATTAGAGGACCCAGTTAAAATCACCAATCTCACAGGGTTGAGCATTGGTGCAGTAGACTGTGGGATCATTTTGCTCTGATGAACTACACATCACGGTGTTCATTTCCATTATTTATTTCTACAACTCAATCATCATTGAGAGAAATTTAAATGTTACCTTCACTATAAGAGTGGTGTTTGGAAATTGATAATATCTTGGTAACTGAAATTTCCCCTATTTTGTGTCTATTTCTTTATTATTATCATTCCTACCTAATAATTGGTATTAAAGGTAAGACTCAACTAGTATGTTTCCTACTTAATTTGTTTTCTATTTTATATCAATAAGAGATATTACATGGAATTTGTGAATGTCTACTAGCTCTATCAATCCTTTTCTAAACATTCTTACAAAGACATCTAAAAACGGATGATTCTAGAGAATGTATGTCTATGATCAGTGATCTGTATTTAAATAGTGATAAAGATGGTGGTTAAAAATTCATTATTATTATTAAATTAGAAAAATCACTGAAAAAGACATAATTTTATGGTTGATAAACCTTATGATACACAATATAATAGTTTGAATGATTGGAACAATGATCAAAAAAGGAATATGATTTAAATTCAAAATCTGGTAATGTTATTTTGTGTGGTTTAAGAACTATTTAATTTAATCAAGCATGCCAATTTCCTAATAAATATGATATATGGTATAAATTTATTGTATCATATGACATAAATGAAAACATCTAACAATTTATGTACCCAACTTTGAAATTATTTTTTTATACTTTTAAAATGTGTGATATTCAGTTTATCATCAAACTGAATGGTTGATTAAAAGAAATAATCAATAATACTGTAGCTTTGGTAAATCGAATTTCACAATTAGAAAAAGAGTTAAAATTAGTCATAATACTACACTCTAAGTAGAATGGAATATTTTGAGCTATAAATAAATCTACACATGTGAAAAATTTAGAAATGAAGTAGTTTATAGGAACTTTAATGATGTAAAAATTTGATATGTAGGACGAAGTGGAAAATCCTATAAAAATAAAGAAGCATATCTCATAACTATTTTTGATAAATCATATGATTCAAATCATCAAGACATGGATAATAGTCTTTTAGATATTATTAATAAAATATTAAAACTAAAAAAATAGAGTGACTGATAATAGAAGATAACATGAATGAAACAAAAAAGGTCATACATAGGATAAATTCAATTTACTCAAAGGTTAATGAAATCCATTTAAAAATAAAATGAGATAATTATTTTAAATATATCTTTAGTAATACATATGATTTTCATAATTAATCTTATACATATTTTAAGGCTGATCATAAAAAGAAAATGGTATGTTTTATGGACCATATAGTCCATGAGGTACAAGGTTCTTATTCTCAAAATTTTATTATGGGAATAATTATTATGAAGAGTTATATAAATAATTATTTATTATATAACACATCAAAGAATATTTAAATAATTATCATAAAAAATTAATAAATATTATGATATTGTTCATCTTGATAAAAAAACTTATCAAAAATAATTTTTAGATTTAAAATGTAATTCTTATAAAAATACATGTGATTTTCATAGTACTAAAATCAACAAAAAATTTGTTGAATTTGATAATTCAAAATAAGAATATTTGTTTTTAATAATATAGAAAAATATTTAAATAAGTTCTTTTACAAATTTACCAAAAGAGATTTTGGAATAAAAAGTAATGCTGAAAGAACCAAAATAGTTAAGAATTATTTTTTTCCTTATATAAATTATAAAAAAATGTCAAGTGATAAATATTATTATTGTTATATTAATAGTATTTATGAAAACCATTTCTCTTTTAGAAAACAACAATTTTTTGTGTTAATAATGTTCATGGACCATGAGAATTATCTAACATAAGTAGTGTAAATACTACTAAAAAATAAACAGATTTGGTTACCATGAAATTTAATTTCTAACACTTCATGACCCCAAAGAATATGGGTACAAAATAGAACATAATTTTATATTTTTTCTGATTACTCATATATGATGTATTTTTAAATCATTATGTGGTTTATTGGTGGATATATTTGAAAATATCTTTAAAGAAACTGGAAAACAATGAAGTAGTTCGTTCTTAAGAAAATACCCAATAATAATGTTAAACATCCAAAAAGTATTTCATTTTAATATTTATATACTTCTAATGCATTAATATTTTTATATAGTTAGAGAACCATATTTCCCAAACCTAATAAAGTCATTTACTTACACATTATATCATGTTTTAGTTTATATTGAATATATACACTATTTTTTAATATCATAAAATATTTTTCTTTTATAAAATATAGAGTTTATTATGAAATGTTTATATTTTCACTTTTAGAGTCTTTTATAATTTTTTTCGGGAATTTGTTTTCTGAAATATTAAATATATTTAAAACCTGATATTTAATGAATTTTATTATTTTTTGACTATGTAAAATGAAATATATTTTGCATTATGTCAGAACCTAAAATTTCAACTTCTTTCAACATATATTTTATCGGGAAGTCATTCTCTTTGAATTATCTTGTTTAAACGTATCGGGAGAACTAGTCACAATAAGTCGCTTCCTTAACATTTAAATCATGTTTCAGTCTATGATGATTATTTAACTTATTTTTTAATATCTTAAAATGTTTCTCTTTAATAAAATACAGAGTTTATTATAAATTTTCAATATTATCACTTTTGGAATCATTTATAGTTTTTGAGAATTTTAATTTTTTTCCTGAAATATTGAATGCTCTTAATAAAACATATTTAATTAATTTTCATTATTTTATGACTATGGAAAATGGTAATTCTTTTGAATTATGTCAGAACCTATCATTTCCACTTATTTTAACATATTTTAAATTGTAAACTCATTCTCTTTTAATTATCTTATTCAAAAGTATATGGAAAAGAAGACAAAAAAAGTTGATATGATCAACTGCATTATGTTCAGAAGAAAATAATTCATATAAAAGGATTAAAGAAAATCCTTATAGTTTACTGGTTTCATATTTTGAGGTTTTTGTTAAAATCTTTTTAATGAAATTATAAAGGTGAAATATATCAATAACATGATGGTTTGTATTCTAAAATTTATTATGAAAAGATTCTATTCAAGGTTATCACTTCTAATCAAGAAAAAGTGAAGCTATAAGCAAATTTTGATGTGTCTAAAAATTGATATGAAGATGAATAGAAATCATATATATAGATAATGTAGTTAATTAATTAAAAAAGTAGTATCAAAATATGAAATATAGTTCTATCTCAAGAGATATTTTTATGCTTTTAATACATAAATTATATTCCAAATGGATTCGATCAGAAATGAAGCTTCTAAAAAGATTGATCTTGATTTGTTGAAGATGTTTCTACTTGAATAATGATTATTTCATTTGTATTAAATAAAAAAAGATATTCCAAAAAAATTAGAGGAACATAAAAGAGTTTTAACATTATTACGTGATAATGTTCGATGCTTTTAAAATTTAGATGAAAAGTATTCTCTTTTATAACCCATTTTAGTTTATTTCATTTTATTTAATATTAAATGTAAAAAAATTATAAAAAATTATTTTTTAGTTAAAATTTTAATAATATTATACAAGTGTTTTTTATTTATTTTTTAGTCATATTACATGATCATATATGTAATATTTAATTATTTCATATTTAATTTTGTTGATAAAAATAGTAATTATAGCTTTATTATTTATTAAAAATAATGGTTATTTGAATGTCATATATTCTATAATTTAAATAAATATTTAGCATGCAAATTAGTTTATTTATTTTATTATGCACCTTAAATTCATATATATGTTTTTCTAAAAAATATTTGGGGTATTTTTTCAAATTGTAAATAATCATATAATTTAGATATCACAAAATGGGGGAATTTTATTATTGTTTTTAGTGAATTGTTCTAATAATTTGGGGGATATGTGTTATGGAAATATATGTTTTTATCTGTAAATATTTTAATATATTTTTTTAATTCTTTTAATATAGAAGAAGATCTATATAAATGGATAATTGGAGAGATGTTTTCCTATTTAAAAAAAATATTTCAAAAGGGGAAAAATTTATTATTTATTATTTTTAAATTCTATTTCCACATGGTTTTTGACATATGTATTATTTCCATAAAAAATAATGATATTGTTGAGAATATTTTCATTCGACAATTTTGTTAATTTATATTTGGTTTTTATCTCATAAACAGCCCCATTTTAAGTACTAATGAATTTACATTTAAGTGAATTTTAGGAAATTCTTATTTTCCAAATTAATTATTCTAGTATCATATTCAAGTCATTGAATTACTATAAATATTAATTGTTGTATCTGGTATGTGTCTAAAAGTATTTGAAATTTTTTTTCCATACACTATGTTTGTTAGCGCAACATTAGGAATCAACCATATGTTCTAAATTGCGCATATAGATCATATACCCTACTTTGTCGAGAATGTATGGTTAATTAACCATAGATTTGGATTAAAACATTCATTTGAAAATATTGAATGTATCGATAAGGATCCAAGTATTTTTATCAAACTATACATTTGAGAAAAGGGAATGTACGGATAACAAACACTGTGTACAGAAGCAACCCTATTTTTTAAAAAAAATTACGGTACATCAACCCTAATTTTGTGATCAAACCTGTATTTTCAAACTAATGTTTGGAGTTTTTTCATCACACGATAGAACCAAACATTTGACTATTCAACAAAAGAGTTTTAAATTTATGATATTATCTGTGATTTATGAAATGGTCCTAGAAGATGTCAAAATTTATTCAAAGCTCATTTATAACTGATTCAAATGCTCATTAGGATTTTTAATGTTTTTTATTCAATTGAGAAAATCATTCTTATATAATATTGAAGTTATGTCCTCCCTTGAATGTTTTTAAATCAAATATTCGTGATTTATTGTCTAATATTTCTATAGATGGTTTGATGTGGAAATTTTTGGCCTTCTATATAAATATCAAAAACTCCCATAATAAAAAAGAAAAATAAATTTATATAAAAGGTGACATATTTATAAAATGAAGTGTGTCATTTCCTTCAGAGAAACACAATGGTGACATAAATTCATTGATCTATTGACTCACAGATGCTACTGTTTTTGTAGTTACTACACCTTATAGTTACATATACTTATAGAATTAATGAAGAAGTATTCATTAGATATAAAATTTTGGAAAAATACTTGTTTAAAAATATCTATTTTATTTTCTATATTATATTTTGATGAAATCATACAAAACGTTTATGATCCATTTAATACAATTCATTATTGATGATCTGTATACATCTGTCATTAATTGCAAAAACTGTGATGTTTAGTTTTAATTCTCTAAAAATCAATCCTTATTGATTTCTGGGAGTTCTGAATGCTCACATAGAGTCATGGTTATGTGTCTTATTCTTTCACTAAGATACAGACTTATGAATCCTTATTAACGAATATGAAGTTTCACTAATTTCTTATTGTAATGGTTTTAACTACCTGTACTTAACTATTGATTAATGGTATATAGTTAATATAAACAAGTGAAAATCACCATGATCATGGATTTAAAAGTTGGTAGAGTGAAATAAGGGGTCATTGTTCCCTGAACCACTATACATCAGGAAGTTCATTTAATTTACTTATTTCCACTGATTGTTTTTATTTGAGACAAAATTAATGTTTTTCCCCAATAAGAAAGGTGTTCTGAAATTTATAAAGTCTTGAGAACCATAATTTTCCGCTCAAGTGTATTAGTCTTCATTATTTTAATCCTAATATAACAACATGTTAGTTGTGAAATGGTTTTTAGAACAAATAAAATGGGGACCCATATTATTGAAATCATGAATCAATGTTATTGGAATAACTAACATTCATCAAAATGATAAAGCACGAATGAGAGACTATGATAAATCACCGTAGCAATCCCCCCTATTACGAATATATCTAGAATAATTGAAATTAGTTATTTTTTATATTAAGAGTTGTATCCAACCATTAAACGATCAGTTATCCTTCACAAAAGGAAAGAATAACATTCCACCATCTTATACAACTTACAAGCAAATTTTAGTAAACAAACCCATTGGATATCACTCATACAATGATTCCTTCAAATATTGAGTCAGTAACTTCTTACTCAATGTGTCGATGACCACAATAACTTTTAAAGGTGTATATAAAAAATCAAAATTGTATGTCTGAAAATACTCAGACTAGTGTCTCTATAAAATTTATGGACCCATCGGTGTATAAATGTACTTCAAGCTATTATGTTCTGAATTTTCTATAAATCACTCCCTAAAGAGATAGTGAAACCAAGATTTGAGGGAATGCATCATGGATTCCAAATGAAGTTCCTAGTTATGATTGTTATTCTCATTAGAGAATAATATTTTAGGGTCATATAACACCACATGAAATAATACACACCTTAATCCCATAACCGAGGCCTCATAGAAAACATCAAATCCCTAAAATAGGTTTTGGAAGAATCAGAAAAAGTGTTAGTGTTAATTTCACCTTCAGTTTATTGAATGATCTCTAAAATTTTCCATCCCAATCAAATGAAACACCTTTATAGTTCAATTTTATACTAGGATATGTAAAATGGAGAAATCCTGATCATACCACATATAATAATAAGATAAGCCTATGATATTACAAATATCAGATATATTTTATGGGTTTCTCCCATGAAATTTTTGTCTAATACATTTTAGGATCCTCTCAAATTCCCCTATCAGATATTACATGGCCTATAAACATTACATATTGGATCCAAAATTCGTTTTTAGAAATATTTCTATAATGATGATGTTCTTTTAGTATTCTATATATGTTATCTGGATGATCCGTGGGTTCTTCACATGGTTTGCATACACCATTACTATCATCCACAAAAATGATATTAATAGATTCTAGGAACTGATTAAATATTTAGTTTAAAAACTATATAAATACTATGGTAGAATTTTTATTACCAAATGGCATAACTAGGAACTCAAAAGGCATATACATGATCCAAAACACAATCTTAATTTCATCAAATTTGTATAATATTAACTAATGGTACCTGATCTTAGATTAATATAAACACCATTGGCCTCCTCTAGGTTGATCAATTAGATTTTCAATCCATGGAAGTGGTTATTTTCTCTTAACATGCAACTTATTTATATTTTAGTAGTCAACATAAAGCATGAGGTATCTATTTACCGTCATTATAAAGAGAAATTGATAATCCCATTGTCCTACACATTCAGTAATACATTTCACGGACTAAGACACCGTAATTTGATCTTTAAGATCATTTAACTATGTAGGTTTAATGAGATATGACATTACAGAAATGGGAATCATCCTAGGGAATAGTTCAATAGTGAACATAACCTTTCTCTTGGGTGGTAACCAGAAAAAATCATCAAGAAACACCATAGGGTATTCACTCACAACTGTATGAAGTAAATTACATAAATATATATTAAAAACATAATGAAACATCTCCAAAACCTAAGAATACTTCATTATAGAATAATAAAAATTCCATACTATCCATGATCTTAGATGAAACCGTCCTTGATATATGTGATGGACTCCATCAGAATAAAAAATCTATACTAGAGAATCATAATTGTTGACATGGGCCTTAACACTGATTATATAATCTATTATAATAACAATTTTGAAGATATCAAATGCAAATTTCAACTCACATGATGTTGCGACTCCAGATCTACAGATTCTTCCAAAATTCTTTTTGACATCTAGGGAATCTGGTAATTACTTTCTCAACTAATGAGGCAAATCTTCTTTCATCGGACCTCCGATTTCATTTAGTTGGGAAATTTCCACACCGAAGACCTTCCATGAAGTATATTAGAACTGCTCTTGAGGCTATAGGTTTTGTGGGTTTTTAAATAGGTCTCCTGAATCCCACCCACATCGCTCTTCTTTTAAATTCTGAAGAGGATTACTATCGACTATGGGTCAAATGTTCATGGTCCTTTGGAGGTTGTTTATGAAAATTTTTAAGTGGACACCGGATTTTAATCCCTACTCTGAACCTCTGATAGTCTCTATTTGGGTAGGATTTCTGGAACATCCCTTGCACTTGTTCAAACAGGAAGCCTTATTCCCTATTCTCAGACTCATTGGCAATCCTCTGAGGCTAGATGCAGCTACAAATGTTCTTTCAAGACCTTCAATAGCCATGATATGCATTGAGATTGATGTTTCAAAATTACTTCCCTCGAACATTTGGATTCAGAGTGGTGACTTAGTATTCTTACAAGAGGTTGTTTGTCAGAGGGTTCCAGACTATTGCATGAAGTGTTTTTGGATAGGACATGATTCTCTCAGCTGTGGAAATCCTGAATTAGGTCCTAAAAACTTGAAATAAAAATGGATTGAAAAGGTTAAAGACAGTCACAAGGAGGCTGGCCCCTCTGGTTTTATAATTAAGAAAATGTTAGTGTGGACCAGACCATACAAGCCCCCTGAGAATCAATTATCGGATTTTATTAACACAGTCATTGCTGAGATTGATAACACCACTTCTCTTAAGGATGAATTCCAACATCATGAGACTTCTGAAATTATTAAAAAATATTATAACCTTCCAATCAGTACATATGAAGTTAAAAGAGATGAATCACTTGAGGATAGGGGAACTAATGAGGAGGTTATATAAGATATTGATGCATGCACCTATTGAACAATTACCTGACCCATCACAATATTTTAATGATCTGATTCAGAATCATCCTCAAGTGTGGATAATAATGATCCTGCACTTAAGGATGCCTATCAGCTTGAGGAGTCTTTGAAATTCCTAGAGGAGCTTGACTCCTGGATTGTGGCACATGATGCAACTTTCTTTAGAAGTTACCAAAATGTTGAAATGACTACCGAGGCTTATCTTGATATTAGAATAATATTTCTTATCAATGTGGCCAAGGAATTTAAGGAAAATCCAAATTTTGAATTTAAGAACATAACTTGGCAGTGATTCACGATGCTTGCTTTCTTATCTACATCAGATATTGCTTCTTGGATCTGAAGTTGATCTATTCAGTGGTTTTTCAAATGGATTTTGCTTTGAAGGAGCTTCTATGTCCTGTTTCAACTCTGCTCGTCTTCCTTTCTGATTCTGTCATTATCTGCTCACCTTGGATTGGCTTGATTCTTGTGGTTGTTTGATATCTACTTGCTAGAATCTCTAGGATACATCTTGCTTGCTGTTTTGACTTTGATTGATGATGGATGTTTGAAGTATATTTTGGGTTTCTACATTCAACTTGTCTATCTGTTAAATTGGAGGATTTTTCTGTCTACTTAATTGATTTAGAAACTTAAATCAGGCTGGATTCTTTGCTTGATGTGATGATTTTGGATGGATGGATCACTACTTCTGTTGGTTTCTATTTGATTCGAATGACAGAATCTTATTCATTTTTCCTGCACTCTTAAACTGAGTTTTTAGGTTCCCTTTGGACAATGGAAAAAAATTTATTTAGAGAGCAGAATGATATTTCTTTGTTGGAGAATCCCTCATCCTGCTTGGCTCTTTGTGTTGCTGAAGATTCTGAGGTATTCATTCTGGCTAGTTCTTTCTATTTATGCGCTTGATGTGCAAATAATGGAGGGCTGTATCTGCAATTCTTCTTCACTCTTATGGAGGTTGGATGACACTTCTCCTTGAAGGACTTCACCTCGACAGATATGTTTCTTTGTTTTTGTTTCTTTTTAATGATTTCCATTGTTCTCCCTTTAAATCCCCACTGGTGTAAACACATTACACCTCGTGCTTGTACTTCGACATTTTGATTTTAATAAATTCTCTTGATAACATAAACCGGGAAGCTGGTTCATGTCATCACTTTAAAAAAAATAGTAGTTGTCCCTAGTTTAGGTTCCTCTAGTTCATACTTCATTTCATTACAGCGTTTGACATATGATCCTCCTAATGAATTCATCACAGGATGTGCATCTATATTTTATGGATAATGGGATCTAACACCCATTGATACATTTTATCAAACAATAGATCAGTTTTTATTAGTGGATCCAACTCCAATGAATCGGGAAAATATTTAGAAAAAACTATTAAGGTGACCAGTTTGTTTATAATGATGGTATGTCCTAGGAGATTCCATACATATCGGATCAGAACAACTAGGTCTGCAAAACTGATATGGAAGGAAAATATGTTGTACCAAAGATTACCCTAAAATGTTTCATGTTGTAAATTGAGCACCATAAACATGATTTCTTTTTCTGGTCAAATAACACAACTTTGATACCTCCCACTACAATATATGATGTCACGACCCCCTCCCCACAAAGTTTACCCCTCACGGGCCGATAATGTGAAATGGGAGATAATTACACCCTAAGTCCCGCCTCTAGTAGGCTCCGGGTTGGAGACTAGCACTGAGGGTATAATAAACACTCAAATGGGAGGCATTACCCACTAAGAGAACACATGTGGAAGGGAGAAATAAGATAGACACCAACCAAATACAACTGAGAACTAAAATATAAAACAAACCCAAGTACATATATTAATTTCCATGAAATATTACTACAACTGAAAGGGAAAACTACAAATACCCAAAAGAAAGTAAAATGGCAGTGACCACAAGCCTGAACAGCTCCTCCAACTATAAGCTAGTAGTAACCAGATTGATCTCCAACCCGCTCCAAGTGACCTGAAAAACAGTTTATATATATGTAGGGTGAGTATAATAGTAAACTCAGTAGGATCCTCCCCGAAACTTCTCGTGTAAAAGTTAAGAAAGTATGTGAAAGAACAATGAACAACAAGTTAAACATACTCGTCACCTAAAGAGGTATAATAAGTTCCCAACCTCACCATGACCACTCTCACCAAGTAATGTATACAAAAATATATCATATAATAAAGGATATCAAGGGTACCCCATTACAACTTCCACACTGTTTTTCCACTTTTCCCCAGCGTCGTACTTCCTTTGCATCTCTCTCTAAAGGCTTTCCCATATACACCTGGGATAAGCTCCATAATCTGAAACATGTGAACCACAGAGGCTTGACCGTAGACACCTAGGCTAAGAGCCACACTTTCCTCAAAACCAAAAGTAACCAGGTAGTTTCCGGGAGCAAACAAATCTTTCATAAAGTGTATAATATGTTCGATATTATACCTCAAGCCATCATAGCCCATACTTCGAGTAAGGATCCTCAAGCCATCACAGCCTATACACTTTACAGCTATAGTAGTCCATAAGAAACTATATCTAGAATATATGTGTGTGAATAACCACAAGACATTACAGCCCTCTACACACCTATATGGGGAAAATTAACTGGTGTGCCTCATGGCACTAGTATCTACAAGGAGAAGAGAGCAGGGTTAAAGGGGGTAGTTAGCCATTCATCCTCCCACCAGAATGTGGGGGAAAACACCCCCCAGGGCTCAGAATCCCTAGGGTGTCAGTTTCCATTACTGAAAAGGTGGAGTAGCATATAGAAACACAAAAAGTACCGAATATATTATAACTCACAACCACACTATGGGCATAACCTAGTATTAGACAAGACTACAGCTGACGTCTCTCAGACATCGGGCTGTCACTATAAGGCCCCGACCTTAAACATCTCTTAATATTGAATTAAATGAATAATTCACATTGAGGATATTTTCAGGTTTAGAGGTTTAGAGAATTAGAACATAACTACTACATCTCAAAAGATTACAAAGTAGACACTTCTACTAAGTTTCCATAGAATAATAAAAACTCTTAAAAAGAAACATGTTTAGTTCCAAATTTTATATAGCATGACTTTCCCTTGATCCAATCCTTGACCCTATTCCACATTAGGTCCTGTGAAAAAAAATTCAAAAAAAACTTGGGGTGAGCATAAAGAGCTCAGTAAGGGATACACAAAGAATGAAAACTGTTAGTTTATCAAAACAACAAGTAAACCATGTATAGTTTATCAATGTAATACTTTTCACCTTTATGAAGTAGTAAAAACTCCTCAATGAATAAAAGATCATTACTTACCCTTTTGTAACCAAATTATTACCATAAAACCCATAAAAGATCTCATAACATATAACGGTAACTTGGGACATGAACATACTTTAGTGGAATAACCATACGGTCGACTTCCACACATATCACTTAATGGAATAGTCATATGGCCAACTACCATACATACTTAATGTAATATACATACGGCTAACTTCCATACCCAATTCATTGGAGGTTATAACGTAACCTCCAGTCCTGGTATCCACGACACCACCCGTCATATGTTTTATCACGTAACCACCCGTCAAATGTCCAAGTTCCAATATAAAATCATAAAACATAAAACCAATATAAAGGAATGATAACATTTCCTCATTTCAATCACAATATATCATTTAAATATATTGACATAATTGAATCCTTTATCCAAACCATTTTCAATACCAAAATACATAAAAGAGTATATGTTATTTATTTAATTTTAAAAACATTACGGCTTGTTGAGGAAGCCAAAGACCAAATAATACTCGTGGCGGCGGAAAAGGTCGTTGTCACCGCGTACGTTAAAAGAAAAATTCCTTTTTGTCGTTTAGTAAAACACTTCGTAGAAAAAGATTCTGTTTGTATAAAAGTAAAAGTCATAGGGGTTTATACACCGTATAAACGATAGTTGTGTATAAAACGAAATATGCCTCAATGAAAGGAGATTGAGACGACGTCCCTTACCTCGGGTCCGACTTGACTCGATCGTTATTTAATGTCCTGAATAATAAACTTGAGTTAATTTATATTTTCTTAAGAACCTTTTTCAAGTTCATTATTCCTTTTATATCACTTATTGTCATGTTATAAACGTTATGTAACCATTTAAGTAAATAATGTTTGTTTTGTCGATATTTGGTTCTTAAGTCGAAAGTGGACTTCTTACAATTACATGTTGTTCGTGTGGTCAAAGGTTCTTTATATCCAGAATGACACTCCTGATTTGGATATCATATATATCATATATATCCAGCATATACATGTATTTATAATATTACATAATCAGTTAGAGGTAAGAAATGAAATGCACCGTTCATGGAGACGGTAAGCCGCACGTACGTATGAACGCTACTTTCATTTCTTTGTCATATTAATAGAATTAAAACTAAATGAGAGGTATGTATATTTTAATTCCAAAATTATATTAATCATTTAGATGTATCATTGATCTTATATATCCATTATATACATGTACTTATAACAGTACAATACATTTGGGGATAAGAAATAAAATGCACCGCTCATGGAGACGGTAAGCCGTACGTACACATGAACGCTACATTCATTTCTATTTCATATTTTTATGGAATGGAATAATAATGATATATAGATATATTATAACTCCAGTATAACATCATATTTAATAACTTTAAATCCATCCTTTACATGTCGCACATATGGCATTAACGAATAACATCACTTTGAGGGGGCGGAAGTCCGCACTTCCTTAAATGAAGATATCGCGTTTACCCATAATGGGAACCATAAACGTATGCCCAAAATGAAAAATAAAAAAGCTTAAGGAAAACATAAACATATTATATATCATATATAAATATAGTTTCATATTAATGGCCACCTTTTAAGGTGTTAAAATAATGTTGAACAATCATCGTTTCGGGAGGCCGAAATTCTCCATCAACGGAAACAGTATGTTCTCAACCATTATATGTAGGTGTGTGTAAGTGTAGATCGAATCCTTCTTATTACAACAACCTAGTATATTTATTATACTGTATTTGTTACAAAAGAAATGAATAAAATGAGTTTAGGGGGTTGGAGATGCAAAATAAAACAAAAGGACTCAAGTGAAGACGTTACCTTAAAATCGGGTAACTCCCTTTGGTTTGAGATCAAAGGCTTCCTTGGGAAGACTTATCCCCAAATTGAGGATTCAAAGAGTAATAGAGGGTAGTGGGGAGACAAAATGGGTAGTGTTTGGCTGAGCCAAAGGCTTTGGAAGTGTGGGTAAGGAGGTAGAGGTGGGGGCCTTTTATAAGAGGAGAGGAGGGGCACTCTTGGAAAGTAAGGAAATGTTAATTGATTTTAGAAAGCATTTCGGATTTTAATGGTCCCAAATTGATGTGTTACTAGGATAAAGTGATAAGGGTTCTAAATCCACCCATCCAATAGGTTTTGTACATGTGTAGGTCTTAGATTTTACATTATCATTCCATTTTATTTAAATCCTTTATTAATGAGGTAATCGCTGCATCATCATGATGTCATAAATAATTTAATAAATTTAATGTCTAAAAATTACAAAAAAACTATCATGATGTAGGAAATCGTTTTATCTTTATCATGAGTATTTATAGTCCAAACTATCATTTATGTAGTCAAAATTAAAAATATTTTACTTAGGTGATACATTCTTTGTTACATTTAACATTCTTTAAAAATAAAAATATAAAAAGTCACTTTCTCACAAAGGTGATTCCATGGGGCCCCCAAGTTTGGCACAAGGTATACCATGGTCGTCCATGAGACAACCAGTAGCCTTAGGACACATGTTGTGGTCATTTTTTATTATTATAATATTATTTTATTATCTTTAACTACCTGATTACTCATTAATCAAGATAATTAAAGATAATAACCGTCGTTACTATTCATAATGTCCAAAAATAAAAGAGACTTAAAAACATAAATTTGATCTTCTAATTAAAAATATTTAATCCATTTTACCAAATTCCAAACATATAAATTGAAAAAATTTATTTAAAAATAATTCCCGTTGTCAAAACAAATAGCGTGTTTTTTAGAAACAATATTTATGAAAAGGTTTGCACTTGTTTATGCCCAATTAAAAAGTGAGATTAATCCCAATGACCATAATTGGATTAAATGGTAAAAATATATACTAATTACACTTTAAAACAAATAAAAAAGATAATATAATAATATAATTAAATAATTTGAAAAAGCAGTTTTGATGTAAAATGGAGTATTTTTCACTATTCATTGAAAAATGAACATTGTCAGAAAAATACCAAAAATTAACCCAAGGTAAATTTCAATGTCCCAATCATAAATAATATGTTTATATTGAAAAATAGAGCCTATAAAATTGTCAAAAAGTGGATTTAAAAGGGGTTCTCCAACAAAAGGCGGTTAATCGACCTTTTAAAGAATATTAGAATGTTTACGATTAAAAACTGGATTCATTTGCATTTTTACTCCTCTAACATTTATTGAAAAAAAATAAAAATATTTGAAAAACATATATAATCATCTTTTAGTTTGTTATGTTCATTCCCTCCATTACAACAGCTAGGCGTTAACTACCATTTAATATAATATTATTTTATTACTAGTGTGCAACATAAGATTTCAAAGAAACTCTTTGTTGCGTATCGGGTACGCTATCGAACATAGAAACCCCTTTAAATTAATATTAAAATTTAATTAGTAAATATTAATAAATATGAGAATGTTTTATTCATTATTTACCTGGGATGTTACATCCTCCCCCCCTTTTGGGAATTGCATCCTCACAATTTTATTCACTTATCAAAATAAGTGGGGGTATTAATCCCTCATAGCATTTTCGGATTCCCATGTTGCCTCTTCAAACATATGGTTTCCCACAAAACCTTTACCTGGTGAATTACCTTATTTCACAACACTTGCTCTCTTCGGTCAAGAATCTGGACTGGTTGTTCTTCATAAGATAGGTTCTCTTCCAGCTGAACTACCTCTGGACTCAAAACATGATATGGATCTGGCATATACTTCCTCAACATCGAGACATAAAAAAAATTGTGTACCTGAGATAAACTCAGAGGTAAAGACACTCGATAAGAAACTGATCCAACTCTCTCCAGAATTTCATATGGTCCAATAAACCATGGACTCAGATTTCCTTTCTTAGCAAATCGCATCACACTTTTCCATGGATAAACCTTGAGAAAACCATGATCACCAACCTCTAAAGATAGATCCTTCCTCCGGTAATCCGCATAACTTCTCTGCCTCCTTTGAGCTGTTCTCATGTGTTTCTGAATCAACTGAACTTTTTCTGCCATCTTTTCTACCAATTCTGGTCCCATCAGCTTCCTTTCACCCACTTCATCCCAAAATGCTGGAGTTCGACACCGCTTCCCATATAATGCCTCAAATGGTGCCATCTGTATACTGGAATGAAAACTGTTATTATAAGAAAACTCAACCAAAGAAAGATGTTGGTCCCAACTTCCCTGATAATCCATCGAACAAGCTCCTATCATATCCTCCAAGGTCTGAATTGTTCGTTCTGACTGCCCATCTGATTGCGGATGAAAAGCTATTCTAAAATTTAATTCAGTACCAAACGACTTCTGAAGGCCTTTCCAAAAGCTATAAGTAAACATGGGATCACGGTCAGATACAATGGAGAGAGGAAATCCATGTAACCTGAATATCTCATTAAGATACAAACGGGAAAGTTGATTTTGGGAAAAATTATCTCGTATGGCAAGGAAATGAGCAGATTAAGTCAAGAGATCAACAATAACCCAGATTGCATTATTACCTCGAGATGTCTTCTGTAATCAAACAAAAAAGTCCATGGATATATTCTCCCATTTACACTCTGGCACTGGTAGAGGCAGAAGCATCCCTTTCGGTAACTGCCGCTCTTCTTTAACCTGCTGACAAGTCAATCACTTCACAGTAAAATCAGCAATATCTCTTTTCATTCCATCCCACCTGTAATACTCCTGCAGATCTCTATACATCTTAGTACTACTAGGATGTACTGAAAACGGAGAACTATGAGCTTTACATAACAACACTCACTTCAACTGTGAATCAGAAGGCACACACAATCTCTTCCCAAATCTCAAAACACAATCACTATCAATGTTAAATTCAGGCAACTTACCCTTCTGAACTAGATCTACCTTTTTCTACAACTCACTTTCTTGCTTCTGTGCTTGCATGATTCTGTTTGATAGGGAAGATCTCCCTGATACCTGAAACAAAACTGAAGAACTTCCTGGACCAATAACTTCTATGCCAAAGTTCATCAAATCAAAAACCAAAGGATCTCATTCCAAACGTAGCATGGTAAATGAAGCATTACTTTTTCGACTCAACGCATCGGCCACTTTATTTTCTTTTCTCGGATGGTAATGAATTGTACAATCATAATCTTTTATTAATTCAAGCCATCTCCTCTGTCTCGTGATCAATTCTTTCTGAGTGAATATATAATTTAAACTTTTGTGGTCAGTATATATTTCACACATTACTCCATACAAATGATGCCTCCAAATTTTTAAAGCAAAAACAACAGCAGCTAATTCCAAATCATGTGTAGGGTAATTTACCTCATTAGTTTTAAAATGACGTGAAGCATAAGCAATTTCTTGATCATTCCGCATAAGGAAACATCCAAGTCCCTTCAACGAAGCATCACTATATATAACAAACTCACCATTCCTGGAAGAAAGTGCCAAAACTGGAGCATTCACCAATCTTCTTTTCAACTCTTGAAAACAATCGTCACATTCTTTTATCCAGATGAAGTTAACCCCTTATGAGTAAGCTTAGTCATTGGACCAGATAACCGTGAAACATTTTTAACAAACCTTCAGTAGTAACCTGCCAAACCAATAAAACTACAGATCTCGGTTACATTTGTGGGTCTTGGCCATTCTTCAACAACTTTTGTTTTAGCAGGATCAACAGTTATGCCATATTTTGAAACAATGTGACCCAGGAAAGAAATTTGTTATAACCCAAACTCTCACTTTATGAATTTTCCATATAGATTATTTTCTTTTAAGGTTTTCAAGATAACCCTTAAATGAATTTCATGCTCCTCTTTACATTTAGAAAACACCAAAATATCATCGATGAAAACAACCAACATTTTTCACCTGAGTCAATTGAGCCATCACTGCAACAAACTGTTTAGTTCTGATTCTGACCATCTTAGGATACTGATTTGAAACGTCATTTCCCTCTGTATGCCTTCCTAGAAAATCTATTCTGTTTCCTCTATGAAGAACCATTAATAACACAGAAATATCTTAGGCGAAGCAACATGGTAATCTTTAAATGATATATCATTTCATTCATACCATAAATTAACATATAATTTATCTAATTTCTAACTCCTAATGTTTTCTAAACCGACCTTTGATACCAACTATAAGGCCTCGGCCTTAAACATCTCTTAATATTGAATTAAATGAATAATTCACATTGAGGCTCTTTTCAGGTTTAGAGTTTTAGAGAATTAGAACATAACTACTACATCTCAAAAGATTACAAAGTAGACACTTCTTCTATGTTTCCATATAATAAAAAAACTTTTAAAAAGCAACATGTCTAGTTACAAATTTTATATAGCATGAATTTCCCATGATCCCATCCTTGACCCAATTCCACATTAGTTCCTGTGAAAAACATTTCAAAAAAAACTTGGGGTGAGCATAAAGAGCTCAGTAAGGTATACACAAAGAATGAAAAGTGTTAGTTTATCAAAACAACAAGTAAACCATGTATACTTTATCAAAGTAATACTTTTCACCTTTATGAAGTAGTAAAAACTCTTCACTGAATAAAATATCATTACTTAACCTTTTGTAACCAAATGATTACCATAAAACCCATAAAAAGATCACATATCATATAAAGGTAACTTGGACATAAACATACTTAAGTGGAATAACCATACGGACGACTTCCACACATATCACTTAATGGAATAGCCATGTGGCCAACTTCTATACATACTTAATGGAATAGACATACGGCTGACTTCCATACCCAATGCATTGGAGGTTATAACGTAACCACCCGTCCTGGTATTCACAGACCCACCCGTCATATGGTTTATCACGTAACCACCCGTCAAATGTCCAAGTACCAATATAAAATCAGAAAACAGAAAACCGATTTAAAGGAATGATAATATTTCCACATTTCAATCACAATATATCATTTAAATATATTGACATAAGAGAATCATTTATCAAAATTATTTTCAATACCAAAATACATAAAAGAGTATATGGTATTTATTTTATTTTAAAAACATTACGGCTTGTTGAGGAAGCCAAAGACCAAAAAATACTCACGGCGGCGGAAAAGTTCGTTGTCACCGGGTATGTTAAAAGAAACATTCCTTTTTGTCATTTTGTAAAACGATACGTAGAAAAAGATTCGTTTTGTATAAAAGTAATTGTCAAAGGGGTTTATACACCATATAAAATATAGTTGTGTATAAAAGGAAATATGCCTCAATTAAAGGAGATTGAAACGAAGTCCCTTACCTCGGGCCCGACATGACTCGATCGTTCTTTAACGTCCTGAAGAATAAACTCGAGTTAATTTCTATTTTCTTAAGAACCTTTTTCAAGTTCATTATTCCTTTTATATAACTTATTTCCATGTTATAAACATTATGTAACTATTTATGTTAATAATGTTTGTTTTGTCGATATTTGGTTCTTAAGTCGAAAGTGGACTTCTTACAATTACATGTTGTTCGTGTGGTGAAAGGTTCTTTATATATAGAATGAAACTCCTGATTTGGATATCATATATATCATATATATCCATCATATACATGTATTTATAATATTACATAATCATTTAGAGGTAAGAAATGAAATGCACCGTTTATGTAGACGGTAAGTCATACGTACGCATGAACGCTACTTTCATTTCTTTGTCATATTAATGGAATTAAAACTAAATGAGACGTATGTATATTTTAATTCCAGAATTATATTCATCATTTAGATGTATCATTCATCATATATATCTATTATATACATTTACTTATAATTGTACATTACATTTGGGGATATGAAATGAAATGCACTGTTCATGGAGACGGTAAGCCGTACGTACACATGAATGCTACTTTCATTTCTATTTCATATTTTTATTGAATGGAATAATAATGATATAGAGGTATATTATAACTAAAGTATAACATAATATATAATAACTTTAAATCCATCCTTTACACATCCCACATTTGGAATTAACGAATCACATCACTTTGAGGGGGCGGTAGTCCGAACTTCCTTAAATGATGATATCGTGTTTACCCATAATGGAACCATAAAGGTATGCCCAAAATGAAAAATACAGAATCCTAAAGAATACATAAACATATTATATATCATATATAAATATAGTGTCATCTTAATGGCCACCTTTGAAGGTGTTAAAATAATGTTGAACAATCATCGTTTTGGGAGGACGAAATTCACCATCCACGAAAATATTTTGTTCTTTAACCATTAGATGTAGGTGTGTGCAAGTGTAGCTAGAATACTTCTTATAACAACATCCTAGTATATTTATTATACTGGATTTGTTACAAGATAAATGAATAAAACGAGTTTAGGGGGTTGGAGAAGTAATATAAAACAAAAGGACTCAAGTGAAGACATTACCTTAAAATCGGGTAACTCCCTTTGGTTTGAGCTCAAAGGCTTCCTTGGGAAGACTTCTGCCCAATGTGAGGCTTTAAGGAGTAATATAGAGAAGTGGAGAGACAAAATTTGTAGGGGTAGGCCGAGCCAAAGGATTTGGAAGTGTGGGTAAGGAGGTATATCTGGGGGCCTTTTATAAGAGGAGAAGAGGGTCACTCTTGGAAAGTAAGGAAATGTTAATTTATTTTAGAATGCGTTTCGAATTTTAATGGTCCCACATTGATGTGTTTCTAGCATTAAGTGATAAGGGTTAGAAATACACCCATAAAATAGGTTTTGTACATGTGTAGGTCTTAGAGTTTACATTATCTTTCCATTTTGTTTAAATCCTTTATTAATGAGGTAATCGCTGCATCATCATGATGTCATAAATAATTTAATATATTAAATGTCTAAAAATTATAAAACAAATATCCTGATGTAGGAAATCATTTTAGATCTCAAATGAATATTTATAGTCCAAAAGATCATTTATGTAGGCAAAATTAAAAATATTTTACGTAGGTGATACATTCTTTGTTACATTTAGCATTCTTTAAAAATAAAAAGATAAAAAGTCACTTTCTCACAAAAGTGATTCAATGGGGCCCCCAAATTTGGCACAAGGCATCCCATGGTCGTCCATGAGACAACCAGTAGCCTTAGAACACTTGTTGTGGTCATTTTATATTATTTTAATATTATTTTATTATCTTTAACTACCTGATTACTGATTAATCAAGATAATTAAAGATAATAACCGTCGTTACTATTCATAATGTCACAAAATAAAAGAGTCTTAAATATATAATCTTGAACTCCTAATTCCAAATATTTAATCCATTTTACCAAATTACAAACACATAAATTGAAGAAATTAATTTAAAAATAATTCCCGTTGTCAAAACAAATAGCGTGATTTTTTAGAAACAATATTTATGAAAAGTTTGGCACTTGTTTATGCCCAATTAAAAAGTGAAATTAATCCCAATGACCATAATTGGATTACATGGTAAAAATATATTCTAATTACACATTAAAAAAATTAAAAAGATAATATAACCATATAATTAAATTATATGAAAAAGCAGTTTTGATGTAAAATGCAGTATTTTTCACTATTCATTGAAAAATGAACATTGTCAGAAAAATACCAAAAATTAGCCGAAGGTAAATTTCAATGTCCCAATCATAAATAATATGTTTATATTGAAAACTAGAGCCTATATTATTGTCAAAAAGTTCATTTAAAATGGGTTCTCCATCAAAAAGCGGTTAATCGACCTTTTAAAGGAAATTAGAATGTTTACCCTTAAAAACTGAATTCATTTTCATTTTTACTCCTCTAACATTTATTGAAAAAAAATAAAAATATTTGAAAAACATATATAATCATTTTTTGTTAGTTTTGTTCATTCCCACCATTACAACGGCTAGGCGTTAACTACCATTTAAAATAATATTATTTTATTACTACTGTGCAACATAAGATTTCAAAGAAACTATTTGTTGTGTATCGGGTAAGGTATCGAACATAGCAACCCCTTTAAATTAAAATTAATATTTAATTCGTAAATATTAATAAATATGAAAATGTTTTATTCATTATTTACCTGGGACGTTAGAGTCACTTCAAAGACTAGGTATCCTATAAGCACACAAACATTTAAAGGGATTTATTAGATTACTTCATCCCCCTTTTTATCAATTTCAGTGTACGTTAATTAATTCTTCGAAAATTAATTAACCATGAACAATTTCACATTAAGTTCCATTAACATCACATCCAAAAACCATTTTATCTTCAAAAGTTCTCAACCTCATCATTAAGTTTCATCAAACTCCAACCCCATGGGTTAACATCATTTATTCAAGCATTCATTACAGAGTTACTTTACTATATTCCCACGAATTCTAGAAAATCAACTTATTCTACTAAAAACAAGGGGGCCCAACATGGTGAGTAGATATACTACCCGTCGAGTCTTTTCCACATATAGCAAGAGCGTAGACCCATTATCCCTTGAAAGGCTAAACATGGAATGAACGTGGAATACCCTGCGTGTCTCCACCTCATTTATAAGAAGGCAAAGAAAGACCAACTAACTTGAGTATTGGGGAAAAGTAAAGCAGATAAACAACCAAGGATCCACAAGTTACCAACAGTTACTTCCATCCCATTCCATCATCCCTGGTATCCTCCCTGACACCCACATGCATAAACCAATGCATCTCACCACTCTAGGCGTCATCTGCTACCGCAATCACACAGAATCCATGCCCCCACATATCACAACACCCTCCCATGGTCCCATCACCACACATGTAGAAAGAAAACAAACATCACATAAATTTGGTATCTTGGACCTTTAACAAGGAATCCAGCCTTCAAACAATAAGCACCATTAGATTTCAGGTTTACCAACCAACTGAATTAAACACATACATCGACATCAATATGATTAACATCAATTTGTATCAACAACCACAACAACCACAACCTGATTCGTTTACATGACTCTCTATATTTATCCAATTAATTATCAATTAATTATAGCTTTAGGTTCTTTATCAATTTCATCAAGAACCCCTTGCTAACAAGCAAGGCATAGATATCACACTATCAAGAAAATAAAGAGGAAAACTGTTATCACAGTACAAAGCAACAACATGCGATCAAACCAATTATTTTAATCCAGTTCATGTATTTAATTAGGTCAATTGCATTGTGATCCAAAGGTATAAATCATACTAACTCTATGATTTCACATAAAAAATTAGAGAATCCAAGAATCTCCTACCTCAAAGGTTTTCAAGGAAATCCACAACGGTCGATGAACGCCCAAGAAACCATGCCGATTCTCCACGAATCCTCCTTAGGTATCCTCTCTTAACACTACCAAGACCAAATCTCATCATATTTCACATCCACACACTTAGATCTTCCCATAATGGGCATATATCTTTGAAACCGACAGAGGAGGAGGAGTAGAGCTACGTAAATATATGAAATCAAGAAAGAACGACCACATACCTCAAGAACTGGCTTCAATTTGCCAAGAAAAGCCTTTAGAGAACCTCCAAAACACTTGGGATAGGTTTTCTAACTTTCAAGGGTGAGTAATCCAGAGTTATGGCCACTTAGGGGATTAAATGAGGTGATTAAAAGAAAAACAAGTTAGATCCAAAATTTTAGGATATAACTTTATGTTCCCACACGGTTAGTCTGCACGGTTTAACAAACTGTTCGCTAACCATGTGTTTGTATTTTCCTCTCTAAACACTCCTCGCACGGTTAGTCCGCACGGTTAGACAACCCGTGAACTAACCGTGCGTTAGCCACAACCTCCAAGACCATTCTTTCTTGGTTTTTCCGCATGGTTTATGAAAATCGTGCACCAAATGTGAGAAATCTATTACCCTTTAGATTTCCATTGAATTCCACGCCAACACACCCCCATGTCACCTAGACCTCCTGAAACACCTCCAGCACCACATTTTCACAAAGGAATGCACCGGAGAGGTCTGGGCCATTACATCAGATACCTCTCAAAAAATTTTCCTCCTCGAGAATTCAAAACCCACATAAAGAGAAAACTAAACATGGTCTAAACAACCACCCACCGAGATACCTCTCAAAAGAGAGAAAGCCACAAAAGAAACAAAGGGTGTCATCTCATAAACATGAATGATCTATAACCACATCAGCTATAACGATACCTGGAAAGAGTTAAACATCAAAAAACTCTGGGTACTGAGCACGTATCTGTTATTCACGTTCCCAGGTTCTCTCCTCCATGCCACTGTGTTTCCACAAGACATGAACTAAGGGGATGGAATCCCCGCGCAACACCTTCCCCTTGCGGTCTTGGTTCTACACAGGTTGCTACTAAAAGGTGTCATCATCATCAACATTGATATCTCCCCAATCGATGATGTGGGATTCATCATGAAGATTTTGACATAATTGTGATACATGGAAAACATCATGTATCCGACTCATCTAAGGGGGAAGCAATACTAGATACGCCACATATCCAACATGGGATAACACCTTGAAAAGACCAAAAAAACTGAGAGAAAGCTTACTCCCATGACCAAACCTTCACTACCCACGACGGGGAGTCACCTTTAGAAACACATGATCCCCAACATTAAACTCTAGGGGCCTCCTTCTTTGATTGGCATATTATTTTTGATGATATTGTGCTGTCTTCATCCTCTCACGAATCACCTGAACCATATCTGTTGTATTCTTCATGAGTTTAGGTTTGAGAATTTCTGACTCTCTGACCCCAGTCCAGCACAACAGAGAACGGAAAGGCCGGCCATACAAGGCTTTAAATGGTTCCATACCAATGGTTGTGTGAAAACTATTATTATAAGCAAACTCCACCAAGGGTAAGTGCCCCGTCCATGAACCTCCAAAATCAAGAACACAAGAGCACAAGTTTTCTTCATGAGTCTGGATAGTTTTCTCTATCTCACGATCTGTTTGAGGATTAAAAGTAGTGATATGGAATAGTTGAGAACCAAAAGCATGTTGGTGACATATCCACACCCTGGAGGTAAAACAAGGATCTCGATCAGAAATGATCGTCCATGGGACTACATGATGTCTCACCACCTCCTCTAGAAACTACCTTGACAAAACCTCCACTGAGCTCGACTCCTTGATTTCTATGAAGTGGGCTTATTTTGTTAAGCGATCCACTACCACCCAAATAGAATCATGTCCTCCCAGAGCTTGGGGTAAACTTGTTACAATGTCCATTGAGATGTACTCCCACTACCACTAAGGAATCTATAATGGCTGGAGATGACCATCCGGAACATGGTGTTCGGCCTTCACCTTCTGGCAGGCTAAACATCTAGACACAAACTCAGCAACCGCACACTTCAGCCCAGGCCACCAAAACTGACTCCTCAAGGATCGGTACATCTTTGTCACACCAGGATTCACCGCTAAGGGATAACCATGGAACTCTCTGAGGACCGTCTCACGCATCGCCGAGGGATCAAAAATCCTTCTATGAAAAAACACTATGTTCTTTCATCCTCAGACCAACCATCAGGGGCCTCACTACAAACAACTCGGTCTCTCCAAACCTCCACATAAAGATCCCCCAACTAGGACCCTTCCACCTTCTGCACCAAGGATAACCACACCGTCATCTGAAAAAACTGCATCTACCTCCAACTTCTCCCATATCAAGATGTAATGCTGACAGTTCTTCCATTACTCTTCAAGAATAACTGGATTCATGCACAGTATCACTACGTGACTTTCGGCTCAGCGCATCAGCTACAACATTCCCCTTTCTAGAGGTATACGATGTTTCTAAGTCATATTCCTCTAAGAAATTCATCACCTGATGTTGTCGTAATTTCATGTCACATTGGGAGAAAACATACCTCAAAATCTTATGATCGGTGAAAACCACAAAGCACTCACCAATGAGGTAATGTCTCCATAACATCATAGAAAACACCACAGCGGCCAACTCAAGATCATGGGTGGAATAGTTGCTTTCATGGGGACATAACTGTCGAGACCCATAAGAAACAACTTTCCTCTATTTCATGAGAGCACAACCTAACCCTATATGTGAAGCATCGTAAAAAACATCAAACTGAACTACTTCGGCTGGAAGGCAAAGGACTGGAGCACTTACTGACTTCTCCTTTAGATACTCAAAATCTCCTTGACATAGATCATTCCATATGAAAGACTGATCTTTCATGGTAAAGGCTATCATAGGAGTCACAACCCATGATAAATTGGCTATGAACCTCCTATAGTAGACTGCGGGACAAAGGAGACTTCGCACCTCTGACATTGTCTTGGGAGCTTCCCAAGACACAACTACTTCAATCTTCTAGGGATCCACATATACTCCATGTTGGGACCCAACATGCTCCAATAAATGGACTTCTCGAGCCCAAAACTCACACTTCAACAACTTCCCGAACAGATGATGTCGACGAAGTACTTCCAAAATAGCTCGTAGATGATTTTCATGCTCTTATTCAGATGTAGAGTACACAAGGATGTCGTCGATGAAAACTACCACAAACATATCCAGGAACTCATGGAAAACAACATTCATCAATCCCATGAAAACAGATGGAGCATTCGACCCACCAAAGCAGTCTTCAGGATATCCTCATACTTTACATGCATCTGATGATATCCTGACCGCAAGACGATCTTTGATAACCAACTTGCACCCTTCATTTGATCGATTAATTCATAAATATGTGGAATAGGATATCGATTCTTTATAGTCACTTTGTTCAAGAGACGATAATAGACACACAACCGCAAACTGCCATCGACCTTCTTCACGAAAAGAACCGGTGCACCCCATGGTGACACACTTGGTCAAACAAAACCACACTGTAACAGACCATCAAGCTGTATACATATCTCTCGTAACTCAGAAGGGGCCATCCTATATGGAGACATAGAGATAGGAGAAGCTCCTGGTTGTAGCTCCATCCCAAACTCGATCTCTCATCGAGGGGGTAATGCTACAACCTTCTCTGGGAAGACATCCGGGCACTCCTCTACGAACCTAGGAAATGATAACTACCAAACCTCTGAAGAACTCAGCATCTTCTCAGCCATCATGGATGATAATAATAGAATGTGCCTATGACCCATCTGAGGAACTTGCTCACCAATAAACAACAATGGCTCTCCATCTGCACCAATTTAAATGACCTTCTTCCTGAAGAAATCCACGATACCCTGCACCGAATACAACCAATCCATTCCGAGGATGACATCATATGGTTGTATCCGTAAAAATTGTAAATCTCTCTAAGAGCGGTGTTTCCCCAACACTAGCTCATAGTCTCTACATACTTCAAACAATTCAGCTCGACCTCCAACTGGCATAGCCAATGCCAAGGGCACATGAAGCCTCTCTTCCACAAGTCCCAAAGCATGGAAAAGGGTAGGTGATATGAAAGAGTGTGTCACTCATGAATCAAACAAGGCATAAACCATGGTAGAAAACAAGCAAAGGGTACCTCGAATGACATCTGGCTCATCTGGTGTTAGCAACGCTAGAGCAAGAAGCTGACCATGACCTCCACCATGGCCACTCAGAACCTATTGGCGACCACCACCATGTCCACGCTCAGCTCTCTGAGGACAAGAAGATTCAGGGGGTTGTCGTCTGCCTACCCCATCTACCCTCTGCTGATCTAAAGCTCGTGCAACTGGATGCTGATGCCTCAGCGGAAACTACCTCAACGGAGGAACCTGAAGTGTAACACCTGGTGCATGATGACTACTCTGAAAGGTCGGGCACTCTCGCTGCTGATGACCACGACCACCACAATAAAAACAAGCTCTCAATCCCTTGGCATAGGCCTGAGAGTTGATGCCTCTGGAGAAATGAGATGTGAAGGGTTGGGACCTACCCCCGGCTGAACGGAAACTCATCTACCTTGAAAACCGGGAACCCCGGACCACAGCCTTGCTTCATGGGGAATCATGATGATTCCCCTCTCATGATGATCCGGTCAAGGAAAAAGTCCTCTCGACAACCTCCACCCTCGCCATCACCTCGAGATATGTATTCAGCATAAATGGGGTGACCTGGCGCTGGATCTCTAGATGCAAAGCCTCCTCAAAATGCCATGCCCTGGCCTCCTCGTCTGGTAACAGGTCTGAAGCATATCGTAAAAGGTTCCTCAAATGGATCCCAAACCCTCAAACACTGGAGGTCCTCTATCAAAGGGTGAGAAGCTCTTAGAGACCGGTTGCCTTTACAGTCGAGGAAAGGAACTCGACTCTAAACTCGTCTCAGAACTCCTCCCATGAGATTGCTAACTCCACGAGATCCCTAAGGAACAAGAACCACCAATGCCTTGTTGCTCCACACAGTATCATCATAGCTATGGATACCCAGTGCTCCCTCCAAGCACGAATCGAACTGAAGCCTATCTCAACCTCCTCCAACCAGTCTTCTGTGATTGCATATGAAATGGAACCCTCACACATCTCTAGACTCTACCACTGAAACTCTCAGAGTGTCTTCCTCCAAGTGTCGTCGTCGTCAACCTTTACCCTACGGCGAACTGCTAGAACAACCTGCTAGACATCTTCTATGAAAGAATGATGAGGACGTCGACCAGGAGCCATACCTGAAAAATAAAAAACACTTAGAGCTCCTAAGAGTGGAATATGGAGGACTCAAAATTAATTAATTAATTATTTTCTTTTATTCATTTTAGGTTAACCTTTCCCAAGGTTTACCCATTCAAACACAGGCACAAAGAAAAATGATGCATGATCCTTTCTTAGGTCTCTACCATATAACCAGTATCAACCTATTTAGTAGCCATTGTAATCATAAAGGTCTGTACATCAGATCATAGGGGGCCCTAAACGCCTATGTCTCAGCCAGTGGCCAGTGTTTACCTCAGTTGCTAAACATCAATGACACTGTTTCCCTACTAACCCATGCAGCCTCACCTGTGCCTTACTCCAAACTCCATCATATCTCTCAACCAGACCTCTGATACCACTCTGTCATGACCCCCTCCCCCCAAAGTGTACCCCTCCTGGGCCGGAAATGTGAAAAGGGAGTTAATGACCCCCGAGTCCCACCTCCAGTAGGGTCCGGGTTGGAAAATAGCACTGAGGGTATAATAAACACTCAAATGGGAGGCATTAACCTCTAAGAGAACACATGTAGAAGAGAGAAATAATATAGACACCAAACAACTCCATATAAGAACTAAAATATCAAAGAATCCCAAGTACATATATGAAATTCCATGAAAATGTACTACAACTGAACGGGAAAACTACAAATACCCAAAAGAAAGTAAAATGGCAGTGACCACAAGCCCGGACAGCTCCTCCAACCACAAGATAGTTGTAACCAGCTTGATCTCCAACCTGCTCCAAGTGTCTTGAAAAACAACTCATATATACATAGGGTGAGTATAATAGTATATTCGGTAGGATCCTCCACGAAACCTCTCATGCAAAATTAAATAAAGCTTGCTAAAGCATAGTGAACAACAAGTGAAACAAACTCGTCACCAAAACAGGTATACTAAGTTACCGACCTCACCATGGCTACTCTCACCAAGTAACGCATAAAAGAATAGATCATATAATAAAGGATATCAAGGGTACCCTGCTACTACTCCCCCACTGGTTTGGCGCTTTTCCCCAATGACATATGTCTTGTGCATCTCTCTCCAAAGGATTGCCCGTATACACCTGGGCTAAGCTCCACAATCTGCACCACGTGCACCACAAAGGCTTTCCCACAGACACTTGGGCTAATCACCACACCATCCTCACAACCAAAAGTATCCAGCTAGTTTCTGGGAGCCACCACAACTCACATAACATGTATCATACGTCGGGTATTATACCTCAAGCCATTATAGCCCGTACACCAAGTAAGGATCCTCAAGCCATCACAGCCTATACAGGTTACACCTATATTATAACATAGGATTTTATATCCAGAATATATGTCTGTGAATAACCACAAGCCATTACAACCCTCTACACACATATATGGGGAAAACTAATCATTTTGCCTCATAGAACTAGTATCTACCTAGAGAAGAGAGTGGGGTCAAATGGGGAAGTTAGCCATTCATCCTCCCACTGGAATGTTGGGAAAAACACCCCACAGGGCTCAGAATCCCTAGGGTGTCAGTTGCCCTAACTGACAGGGTGGATTAGCGTATAGAAACACAAAAAGTACATAATATTTTATATCTTACAACCACACTATGGGCATACCTAGTCTTAGACACGACTACAGCTAACGTCTCTCCGACTCCGGGCTTCCACTTCTAATAATAGGTATCGTATAAGAACAAAACCATTTAAATGGCATTGTTAGATTACTTCATTCCCCTTTTATCAATTTCATTGTACACTAATTAATTCTTCAATCATTAATTAACCTAGAACAATTCCACATTAAGTTCCATTAACATCACATTAAAAAAACCATTGTCCCTTCAAAAGTTCTCAACCTTATCATTAAGATTCATTAAACTCAATCCCCACGGGTTAACATAATTTATTCAAACATTAATTACAGAATTACTTTCCCATATTCCCAGGAATTATAGAAAATCAACCTATGCTACTAAACACAAGGGTGATCAACAAGGTGAGTAGACGTACTACCCATTGAGTCTTTGCCGCCTATAGAAAGAGTGTAGACCCATTATCCATTGAGAGGCTAAACACAGAATGCACATGTCATACCCCTCGTGTCTTCAACTCCTTCGGAAGAATGGTAAGAAAGACTAGGTGCCTTGAGAAGTGGGGAAAAGTAAAGCAGATAAACAAACAAGAATCAAAAGGCATCCAACAATCACATCCATCCCATTCCATCACCCTAGTGTCCTCCCTGACACCCACATGAATAAACTAATGCATCTCGCCACTCTAGGTGTCATCCTCTGCCACAACCACAAGGACTCCATGCCCCCACAAATCACAACCCCCTCCCAAGGTCACATCACCGCACAAGAAGAAAGAAAGCAAACATCACATAAATTTGGGCTCTTGGACCATTAACAAGGCATCAAGACTTCAAATAACAAGCAACAACAGATTTCAGGTTTACCAACCAAATAAATTAAATACATACATCAGCATCAATTTGATTAACATCAATTTGGATCAACAACCACAACAACCTCAATTGGATTTATTTACATTCATCTTTATCATTAGCCAATTAATTATCAATTAATTCCATCTTTACGTTCTTTATCAATTTCATCAAGAACCCCATGATGAAAAGCAAGTCATAGATATCAAAAAATCTAGAAAATAAAGAGGAAAACCGTTATCACGGTAAAAAGAAACAACATGTGATCAAACCAATTATTTTAATCTGGTTCAAGTATTTAATTTGGACAATTCCATTATGATACAAAGGGATAAATCATGCTAACTCTACGATTGAACATAAACAATTAGAGAAGCCAAGAATCCCCTACCTCAATGGTTTTCAAGGAAAACCACAACGATCGATGAACGCCCAAGAAACTGGGTCGATTCTCCTTGAATCCTCCTTAGGTCTCCTCTCTTAACACAACCAAGACCAAAGCTCATAATATTTGATATCTAGACCCTTATATCTACCAATAATGGGTGTAGATCCAAGAAACCGAGTGAAGAGGAGGATTAGATCTAAGTAGATCTAATAAATCAAGAAAGAACGACCGTATAACTCAATAACCAGCTTTGATTTTCCAAGAAAAGCCTCAAGATCACCTCCAAAATGCTTGGTAGAGGTTTGCGAACCCCCGAGGGAGAGTAATTTTGAGTTATGGACACTTAGGGGGTTAAACAAGGTGATTAAAGGAAAAACAAGTTAGATCCACAATTTAAGGATCTAACTTTATGTGCCCGCACAGTTAGTCCGCATGGTGTAACAAACCGTATGATAACCGTGTGTTAGCTTCTACCTCGCCAAACACTCCTCGCACGGTTAGTCCGCACGGTTAGACAACTCGTGCACTAACCGTGCATTATCCACTTCCTCCAAGACCAGCCTTTCACGGTTTGGCAATACGGTTTTGGCAAACCGTGCACCAACCGTGTGAAAGCTATTACCCTTTAACTTTCCTTAGAAGTCCACCCCAATGCATCCCCATGTCACCTTGACCTCTCGAAACACCTCCAGCACCACATTTTCAAAAAGGAATGGACCAGAGAGGTCCGGGCCATTACATATGATCTTCCTAAAATAGTCATTCTAGTTAAATAATCCTCATCCATATATGCATTTTCAAGAACCTCATACAATTTTAAAGGTCTAATATAATCATCATTGGGAGAGAATTATCCCTCAAAACAATTTATATTGTCCTACACAAAAGGTGTTCTATAAAAAATATTTGTAGATAAGTTATCCCACTTAATAAAATGAGTGGAAAAATCTAAAAATTAACACTCCCATTACTCCATGGTAAAAAATTCTGAATACAGAACTACACAAAATGTTTCAAGATATAAATATTGATCAAATTCATTAAAAGTTCTTCATGTAAGATCCTCATGTAACCTAGAATACATGGTAGAATCTAATAATTTTTTTCTTAGTCCTTCAGGACTATATGTGGATAAACACACCATTTATTCATATGATGTATTTAATAAGTGGAAGAGACAATCATTTCAATTGAGACAGTCTTCTAATTATTGAGGTCCCTTATCACCATGGAATATAAGGTGTTTTTCTTGGTAAATTATTAACTTTGATCTACATTTCACACCTAGATTCTAACACAAACCTTGCTCAGATTTTGGATTTTGAGAATAAAGACATCCACAAAGAAAGGGTTTATAATAGGATATCTCTATGGAACACATATCATAGCTCCATTATCTAGATTTATAAGAACTCTTCTTGGAAGAATTATTTAATTGAAGAAAAATCAAAACATAAAATTAGTATAATATCAAATATATAAATCAAAAAATGGATTTAAGGAGTCCATATTAATTCCTTTAAAGAAAAATAATTTATGGTAAAAAACTGATTCAATGATCATGATATAACACTGTTAGAAAATAATAGGATCATCAATATAAAACCTAAATGTATTCAACCACAAAATAATAATTATCCCTTACAATATATGGTAACATCAGTTTAGAAATAGAAGTGAGATGGACATGTGCAGTACTACAATGAAAATATATCTTTTGATTGTCCAAAAATCTATATACCATCAACCCTGAACCAAACCCATGTAGTTTAATCACACATATAGCTATGTGTTAGCTATGATACTATTTTTTAATGAACATAACTAGGTCGACAAGGAACTTCACCCAGTATAAACCAATATAAGTTGAAGATAAAGAAAACCAAAAAATTTCTCAAGAGTGACTGTACGATGATTAACAACCATAGTAAAATGTGGAAGAAAAGAACACATCCATGATGCATACAAGGAAATTCCAAAAGTCTATACCTTGAATAAAAACTAAAAAATCACAAAACTAGGACTCTATGTGATCATTCCTCACCCGAAAATAAACCCACTATGAAGAAGATAGTAACCAAGAAAATATGACAACCTACTTGATTACCTTTCCTTCACATGTGTCCAAAAAATAAGATATATATATATATATACACGCATAATGTCATATGAAATGTGTTAGGAAAAAACCCCATAGGATACCACCATGAATCTAATGAATATCACAATAAAAGCATTAGTTAATGTTTTTAACAAACATGATTCATAACTCTATCTCCATTGAATATATTTTACATAGAACATCCATTAGTGTTTCATTTAAAATGAATCCATATTCAAGACTGTAATAATAGGAATATAAAGATGTAATAATATATATGGGGTAGTATTCAAAGCATATGTAACACCAAATATACACATGTGATAAACCATACACGAAATAATACTATCATGTAATAAAAAAAATTAAAATTTAGGATCTAGGCTATGAGAATGCATATTTTAAAAAATAATGAAAAATAAAAAATAATTCCATAAATCCATATAATATATATTCCCATAATTTTTTATTGATAGAATAGTCATAAGTGGTGTGAAACTAACTAAGGTTTTCATATATCCACAATCTAACACACCCACATTTTCAAATTTTCTATGTTTGTGAAAACATGTATGTAATCCAAGATTATAATTTTATATAATTAGTTCCATTAAAAATACCTTCTTTTGTTCTCATAAATTAATTGTACAATAAAGAAAATATTAGAGGTATTTCATCTAGAACATGAAGTGTGTAAATATAATTTGAAGGGAAAATTCCTTTCAAAATATTATCCTATTCCAATTAATATTAAATTTTATATTTTTTCCATAATTATTCTAAATTGAAAACATTTATAAACTAGAAAAATTTTATTCATAAGAATAATTAGTAGTTCAAATGATAAATCCATTGTATAGACATGCATTCCTCACCAACTGGGGAAGACTAACAAACATCATAAAAATTGATTGGAATAATAGAGATTTGGTCCCCACAAGATTTTCTACATAAGAAACAAATTAAATACCCTTAAAACCCTATAGATATATAAATAAAAATATAATTGGGATATTATGGATTAAGGATAAAATATACTGAGGAGATATTTTAGGAGAAGAGAAGGAAAAAATGAAGAAAACATAACATACCTAAAAGTGATATACCCAAAATGATTATGAATAACTAATGAACAATGAATAGAATACTATATAGTTTTAGTGATGGTCTCGTTTTAGAAGATCATAAATTAAGGGAATATTAGATAAAAAATGACCATGGGAAATAAGGTAATTTCCCCATTTTATAAATCCCATGTGTGGTGCACAATTATAATACAAAATTTGAAAATCAGTGAACCAAACATGTGGTAGCTTCCTTCTTTTGAAAATTGTGGAATAAAGATACATTTGAATAGACTATTGGTTATGAAAACAATCTGAAATCCAAGGAAAAACCCTCTATCCCAAGCATATTTTTTGCATCTTTTTTGTTATTTTCAATGTTAGGAAAATGATTCTCATGCCATAAAATATTTCTTTTGAAAAAATAGTGACTTAATACATAGCTAATACATGTTTTGAAAAAACTTTCACCTAATTTTTATTATCCTAATATATATAATTTAATATAAATATTCAAAGCCTTTATAAACATAAAAGATTAAAAACAAGAATAAAATAAAACATTATTATAACAGAGAGGGTGTTAGGATTCTCCCCACTCTAATATCTTCATTCCCCATAATGAGCTCAAGATTTTTGAATCATAGAAAGATAAGGACATGAATATCAAATCAAAGATTCCCACTCCCACATCTCATGGATATCCCATCTTTACTACTAATGTTCACAAGCCAAGATAATTGATTTCACATGAATCCAATTGTCCTAAAAATATGAAATTTATATTAGATCCTCAACCGAATAGGTGTTGGTATCAATATCAATTTATTCCCAAGATATTACATTGTATGGTTTTTGTAAAAACCTTATTTATTGGGAATCATGAAACACGTCACGAAAAAACCTCCATAAAGATGAAAATTTTAATTTATAATCCACCTTCCAAATATGTATAATGATAACATGTGATAAAAAAATTAGTGTTTATATACCTTATTACCGAGTCGACATTATCCTAAGAGAGGTGGAACTATTATAAATCTTTGATAATGAACCTCAAACTAAAATATGCGACAATGTGAGTCCGAATAGGATTTATGATGAATTTGGTCAGTTTGTAACCTCTCTAAAATCAATGAATCCATTTGGATCATATATTGAATATGACTGAATCCATGAAAATACTTTCTTCAGAAATCCTCTAAATAGAAAAGAGACCAACATGAATACCCAATCAATGATATAAGTGGAATCATTTTAATAAATTCAGGATAATTATTATTATTGAAAAATTTTACGAAGGGAATATGATTGTTTCATGAATCAAAAAATCATGAGTAGACATATAACAAATATCCTCATGAATCTGAATGGATAAATCAATATTCACAACATTCTATGGGTGACACACAACTCTTAATTTGAACTGGGTACACAACACATGTTGTAAAAAATTCCAACATTTTGATTTATATTTACGATCTCTATTAGAATCAATTATAGAAGACACTATATTTTTCTTAATGATATCTACGACTTATAGTCACATGAAATGTTCCACATTTATTATCTTCTTTATTGGAAAAATGTGAAAATTTTACAAGTTAATCAATGGTAACAAAACAAATTCCTTCTAGGAATTCACGGTTCATTTATGATAAATTCCATTGATATCTAATCCTACATCTAGACAAAAATTAGCAGTGGTTGGAATTAACTTATAGGTCTAGGGTGAACTACATTAATCTATCTGTATGTAAGGTATCATGTCATGAAGCTTACTGCTAACCCTCTCGTCCCCGATTACCAACACTAATGTCCAAGATCATGATACATATTATAATTCCGAATATTTATGGAACAAATAGACCAGTGCGAAATAAGGATTAAATTATTCCATAGAGATATAGAAATGAAAAAACTACTTTTGAAACAACAATAACCAACTAGATACTGATACCAATTGCCATTTGACTCCCATACATTACTAATTTTATAAAAACAATTGTAATTAGTGTCTCTTTATATTCTAAATAGAATTCAATCATCAATTGACGATTCATCATTCACATAATCTAAGAACACATGCCCTCATGTCTCCTATAATTATATTATCATCTAAAGAGAAAAAAAATTATTGAAAACTCCACTGATTCCTTTACAGGTTTAATTGATTACTTCTGGATCAATAGTCGATGACCACATTCCCTACTATAGGTGTATTTAAAATATCAAAATAGTATGTATAAAGATAATCAACTTAGTTTATATATCATAATTTCAGATCCCAATGGGTAAAAACATACTTCAGATACATATGACATGAATATATTGCAAATCAGCCACCAAATAGATAGAGAAACAATTTATTAGGGTGTGTTCCAAGATACCAACTCAAGTTCATGGTTATGATTGTTCTTATAATAAGGGATTAATTAGTGATATTTATAGGCCACTATATGTTTTTACTTCATCGATACATATCCCAATCCCATACCACTGATAAAATGGTATACATATAGCCCCAATATAGTTATTAAAGAATAAAAAATAATGATAAAGTTAGCCTCATTATAAGTTATTTAAGAGATGTATTAAAATTATCATAACACACAAAAATAACTCCCTTATGGGTCAATTGGATCATTAAAAAAACATTCTTTAAGAGATCCTAAAAAATAAAATGTAATTACTAGACAATCAAATGAAGCATCAAATCTCAAACACTTTTATTGGTTTCTCCCATGTTATCACTACCCAAATATTTTATAGATCCATTGAGATTACCCTATCAATAATAAAAGGTTCATGAAGAATTTATTCATCTATCTAAAAGTCATATTCATAAAGTTTTACATAAAAAAATGTTCTTTCATGATTCTAATGGTGATATCCAAAGGATCCGCATGTTCTTCATCTAATACTAATAACAAAAAAATTTCATCCCATATAATGATCATTAAAAAGTCAAAGAACTAATGAAATATTTAGTTCCTTAAAACCATAAATACCATGATAGTGTTAGTAAGACCAAATTTTATAACTATGAACTAAAAATTCACATACCATATCTTAATTATTTTATTAGGTACATCCCCACCTCAATACCATAACTGATGGTACCATGATCATATGTTAATTCTTCAAAACCATCATGTTCATATTTTTTGATCAATAATATCATCAATCATTGGAAATGGGTATTTATTCATAAGAGTAACCTGATTATGATTTTACAATAAAACCCTGAGGCATTCTTTTAAATTATTCTTAAAGAAAATCATTGAAGACCATGGTTACACAATAGGAATAGTAGATATCTTTTCCTCAAGATTCACATTCTGAACATTAATATACATTAAAATAGAGGTTTCATAATGATTTGATGGAATATAAATGGGGTTCATCCCACTATGAAGATCCATAGTGAAATCAACCTCTCTCCAGGGATGTAACCTAAAAACAATCCAGAAAAACACATGTTATATAGTCACCACTATAGGAAGTTAAATCCTAAAGTATTGATCAATGATAATAAGTTAAATCTTCACCAATTGAAATTTTATCAATCTAAAATAAAGAACAACATGCCATGCTCTCCATGTTATAAGATTACACACATCCTAAATGACATGAGGGACTCCATCATTAGAAAGAAACTAATCTTGATGACGAAAACAATATATTTGAGCCTGAGAACTGATAATCAAATCCATGGAAATAATAATTTCAAATATATCTAGATTTAAATCATGGGAGTTACACACAACTTCAGATTCTAAAATCATCAACCTACATTTTGGAGTTTTAAACCACAGTTCATACTCTTTTGAAAGTACGTGTAAAAATCCAACATAAAAGAAATATTATCTATGCATAATAATAACATACCAATCAACATAGTGTATAATAAATAATGTGTTTTACCTATATCAGATAATTATTTAATAAAGAAAAATGAGATAATCAATGTACCTTTCACATTAACCAACCTTAAATTGGATTCTTTTAGTGCATACTCACCTACATAATTAGGTTTGAACTCAAATCCTCCCTGATATCTCATAGTAACATGATCTTCCCCATGGAATTAGAATTAGAACCACAACCCATTGATGAATCTAAATAATTATAATATCCATTGGTTATTCTGGACCAAGCTAAGCTGCTAAAAACAAACTATTCAACAAAAAAATTAAGGTGAACAAATTTTATTCAATGTTGTAATATTCATAGTTCTTCCATATAGTAAGGTATAGTTTGACGTTGTATACCACCCTGGTAGAAAAAAACCTCATGTTGTTCTAATTATAACCATGAAAATGGTTCTAATATAAAGTGATCATCTATATTTTTATTGACATTCTATCCAGACAATACACCTTTTCATCATCTAATTAAAATAAAATCCCCACCCAAAACCCACCTTCCTAGACGATACATGCTTAACCCAAAATAATTCTTCAACCACATCAATAATATCAATAGGAATAAAATAATTATAATTGAATGAATATTATCCCTCAAACATATCTCTATACTCTAACCATTATAGTTATCATAATAAATAAGGTAAGATGTTAAGTGTAATAACTTGTTGAAGCAAGTAGAATAACCCATAAAAGAATACATCCAATGATCCAATGTAAAAATTTATGAAAATTCACCACTCAAGGTTCTTTAAGATAAAAACGTATATTGGATATATTTTTAATGTATTCTTTGTAAGATCGTAACATAACATAACTTTCATGATATGATACCATAATTTTCATCCCGGACCATCAAGCATATAAATGAAAACCCCACATTTTATTTTAATGGATTCTTTAAGATATGTAAGATTATATATATATCTATTCATCCCACTTTGGATATTTTTTGGTTCACCTATCATAATTGTATAAAACTAGATTTTTCTTGGTAAATATCGTTCCAAGATCCACCATTCATCTCAGTTTACAAAAAACACCTAACCTAGAGTCTATAAATTTATTCAAACTAATTCCGCTAATGAAGAGTCTACTAGAGGATTTGCCTTTATAAATTATCTTTATAAATAAAATACTAGATTTTTAAGATCTATTCCAGGATTAATTATCTAATAAACATAATATTAAAATTTCACATTATCTTAATTGAAAATCATTGAATCAATATATAAATCTAAGTAGTGAATATTAAATTCTGCAAACAACATGAATTTAAAACAAACAAAGATTTTATAAACAAGATACATCAAAATTATAAAATAAAATGTGTGTATTGATAAAACTAAAATATATTTTCAATCCCAATTCTAGGTGAAAGTCATTTTCCACCCATGTTAACTCGTGTTGAGACATGGAAGTAAGCTATCCAATCACCCTTTAACATAAAAACATGAATTTTGAAGGTCTCAACTATTATATAACATAAATATATAATGAAACCTATGAAAAATTATTAATCATATGATTGGGTATTAGAGTTAAAACAATTTATTAATAAACCAAACCAGGTCGATGTGATACACCACCTAAGATGACCCACTTCATGGAAAATACCAAAATAAAAAATGAAAACATAACTCAAATTAAATAAAATGAGATTAAAAATAGAGTAAAAAAATATAATAACAAATCCATGATACATAAAAGAATATCTAAACATCTATTCCCTGAATAAAAACTATATAATATGAAAACCATGACTCTATGTGACCATATATCACCAGTAAAACAACTCACTATAAAAATAGTCTGTACAATGATATGATGATTGTAACGCCCCAACGCCAGTTACCCATAGTCGGTGAATTATTACATAACATTGGCATGATCACAAGGAAATCATATCTCGAAAGACCGATCAGTATAGTATTATTAGAAACAAGATTAATACATAAGTTCAACTTTACAACGTGAAATGAAATACAACACAAATTTATTCTATTGAAAACATCCAAGACTCCTAAATAATGCCTACAAGTCAATCATAACTAACTTTTTCATATCCTGGGAAAATGAAACATAAGAAAGGGGTGAGTGCAAACGCTTAGTAAGGGTAAGAAAAATAGCAGAAGATAACATAAATATTAAGCATGGTGAATAATTGAAACCACATGCCTTTAACAATAATAAACATGAATACTTTAATGTAAGGAATACGAGCTGAGTAAATAATCCCATAATAAAACATAATCATTGGAATTATACTAGTCGAATGACCACATGAACCATCAATATTATTTTCATAATGAGGGAATGTTTGTTGTCAGACATTCTAAAACTATTTTTCAAGGCCTCAGCCAAGGCATATAAAAATGATTAAGGCCTCGTCCGAAACCACATATCAAATTGGAAAAGGGCCTCAAACAATTCCATGTCTAGTTTTCTCATGAGACCTACCGATGCAACGTGGATCTATAGAGAGTTCCACCCGTCACTTACTAAGTCCAATACATCCTCATATGAAAAGGATTAAACATATGATAAACAATCGTATAAAAACTAGAATACGAAATTTCGATACTTTAATAGTAAACCATGATTGGTATAAAAATAGCACATCCACAGTCAAACATATCAAAAAACCTTTAATACAATATGAAAGTGTTGTATCATAATAAATCAACTTAAATAAAATTAAGATCCATCCAAGGATGTTGACATAGATGAAATCAAAACCCTTTTTAGAGAAATAACTCTTTCTATTTTGAAATAATTTTAAAGTCACATAATTATTAGGAACACATTTATTTTAAAAATATTCTTATATTCTTTTAAGGGAAGCTTTTTTGATTTTATAATGGCGGAAAATAACCTCACCCACCGTATTTGTTAAAAAAACATTCTTACCTTAAATTTTTCAAAATGGTCAGAAAGTAACTTGTTTGGAAAACGACTGAAAGATTCATATCAAAACACATAAGTGTAAAAATGACTTTAACCCATTGTCTTGTAAGTAGTAAAAATGTTTTGAAATACATTTTTAAGAAACATGGATGTGGATGATTAAGAGGTCCTCGAAGATACTTATGTAAAATCAACCTCGGATAATAAAGAGATTGTAAAATTAAACCTTACCTTTTAATTTTCCATGGTTGAGGGTAGGTAAACATACTTTATAATGGTTAAATAATTGTTAATAAATTATACATGAATCATATACATTAATATGACATCATATATGATTTTTTAACATTGTTATCAGAGTAATATCTTAGTATTATCATCGTTTCGGGTTTTCACGGATTCGTTTTCCTGTATATTATTTGTTATGTGAGTCATATTTGTTATGTATGGGATGCATATTATTCATATCAAGAATGATATCATGTCTTTAAAAATTATTTTTAATCATCAAATGAAAATTATTCTTGAATGGATACGATGGGGAATGAATCTCATCGCGTTCATGGAGATGGTAATCCGTACGTACACACGAACGATAATATCATTGTTTTGATATTAAAATAATATATAATTGGATAGTATATCATATATACCGAATCATTATAATTTTATACAAATTATTTACATCAATTAGACGTCATTATTATACCCATCCAAATAATAATGTATTGAATAACAATTACACCATGATGTGGAGACGGTAAGCCATACGTACACATGTATGGTGACATGTCATTCAAAGGATGGATAGAATAATGAATATGGTTTTACCATATTTATAATAAAATCACAGTATATAAATGATATTGGATTTATTATTTTATAATGGAAATAACAATGAAAGAAGAAGTGGAAGAACAAAGGAACTTGAAAGAGCGTGGTGAAAACATTACCTCTTTTTCGGGTTATTCCTTTATATTTGATCAAAAGGGCTCCATAGGTTGCCTTTGTAATAAAAATAAGTATTATAGGTTTAAGTGAGGGAAGTTGAGAGGATATTTGGATGGGTTTTGGCCGAACCAAAATGCTTTGAAGGTATGAATTTGAGAGAAGGGGGAGTTCCCTTTTATAAGAGGGGTGAGGGGAGCCTTAGAAAAAACATAAAATATTATTTTATAAAAAATTAATATTCAGTTTCTAATGGATCCAAACTGATTTATTTCAATGTTATGGTAGGGTTGGATCAAAATAAACTCATCCAATAGGTTTTATACTGGTTTGGGTCACTATATTAACCTTATTTTTTAGATTTAACTTTAAGATAATTAGTTTGACATTTAACATGTCTCTTTGTATTTTCATATTATTAGGTTAATGAACATACTATAAACTGCCTTGCGAACCCCATGTAGTTCATAAATGACATAAATATCATCATATAAGTCTTTTTATAGAGCCATAGTGTTTTAGGAATATTATATCAATTAATAATATAATATTTGATTAAAAACACTTTTTTTTCAATTTTGACACTATTTAATAATTTATTTTTGTGAAAGGATTAATAACATTATTAATTCAAAACAAATTCATTTAATCTATCATAACATGTCATATTAACCAGTAATATTCGTTTATGGAATCAAAACAGTCAAATTAGATTTATTTTAACATTTATAATACCAATTATTTGATTTTTTCATTAATAAGGAAAATACTACATCATCATTGTGTCATAAATAAATTTAATTATTCAATGTATAAAAATTATAAATAAAATACCATTATGTACGAAATCATTTTAGATTTCTAATTAATATTTATAGTTGAAAGGATAACATATATAACCCTATGTAAAAATTTTTTTTCTAAAAGATATATGATTATGTCATTTTTGTATTTACTTTAAATTTATTAATATAAAGTGTCATTATCAATTACAAGTGGCTCCATGGGGTCTAAAAATAGACCCAAAGATTCCCATGGTCGGACATGTATCATCCAATAGGGTTAGGACACGTTTTATGGCAATTTAATTATTATTATAATATTATATTTTACCCTTATTTACCAGATTTACCATTTAACCATGGTAAATAAAATATTTACTGAAGTAATTATTCAAATGTCTAAAAATAAAAGTTAACTATTTACACAATTTGGAACTCCTAATTCTAAACATGGAATCCATTTTTATAAATTCAAAAAATCGAAGTGGTAGAATTTAATTTAAAAATAATTCCTATTGTCAAAACAAAATGCGTGCTTTTAAGAAATAATAACTATCAAAATATTGACACTTACATATGCCTGGTTTAAATGTGAATATATGTCCAATGACCAAAATTGGATTTAATGGAAAAAATATAATCTCATTATACTTTAAAATCACTCAAATTATTAATTTATCACTATTAATTATTTCGATTAAAAAAGTTGTTTTTAATTAAAATTCAATAATTTTCACTATTAATCAAAATATGAATGTTATAATAAAAGTACCAAAATTTCACCCTAAGCTAATTTCGATATTCCGAATCCAAAAATGAAGTCCATTTTGAATGAAAAAATGTATAAAATTTAAAAAAGTGGGTATTAATATTCATAACATCTAGTTGATTGGTTGTGGTGTTTTAGAACTCGATGTTATGTACAAAACACGCTACTATATTATTCAAAGAAAAACGTACCACGGAAGCTTGGGGTGTTACATTCTCCCCTCCTTCAAATCATTTCTTCCTTGAAATTTTTATAATACTACCACATTAAAATACCCAGGTGGTTCTTTATCATAAGTTCCTTGGGTTCCCATGTTGCCTCTTCCATCTTATGGTTTCTCCATAGAACTTTTACCAGACGAGTCGTCCAGTTTCTAAGCATTTCTTCTCTGGTATCAAGCATCCTGATGGGCTCTTTGCAATAAGACAGATCTGGTTCTAGTTCTTCTTCCTCATAGGTGAGTACATGCATTGGGTCAGGTATGTATTTTCTCAACAGTGATATGCGGAACACATCGTGATATTTGGAGAGACTTGGCGGCATGGACAAATGGTAATATATAGTCCCAATTAATTCTATAATTTCGAAAGGTCCAATGTACCTGGGACTCAATTTACCATTCCTACTGAAACGTATAACTCCCTTCCATAGATAACCATCAAGAAAACATGATCTCCTACCTGAACATCCAAATCCTTCCTTCAGTTATGAGTATAGCTCTTCTGCTTACTTTGAGCTGTTTTGATGTGGCTTTAGATTACCTTCATATTTTCTATCATTTCCTCCCCCAGTTCTGGGACTATGAGTTTTCATTCACCAAAATCATCTCAACAGGTTGGTGCACGACATCTCATTCTATATAACGCTTCATACGGTGCCATCCAAATAATCGAATGGAGGCTATTGTTATAGGAAAATTCTTCCAGAGGTACCCTGAAAGTCATGTTAGCAATATATCTACATTTCTTCTAAGGTTTGAATAGTCCGTTACAATTGTCCATCTGTTTTAGGGTGGTAGGAAGTGCTCAAACGAAGTTCAGTGTGCATGGAATTCAGAAGACTCTTCCAAAATCATGAATTAAAATGGGGATCACAATCAAGAACAATCAATAGGGGTACTCCATGAAGTCTCACAACATCATTAATATATAGTCTTGCTAGAAGTTCAAGTGGTAAATCATCCATTATAGAAAGAAAATGTGTTGACTTGGTTAGACTATCAACAATGACCCATATTGAATCATTCTTTCTAGGAGTCTTTTGTAGTCCCATGAAAAAGTTCATTCTGATATTATCCCATTTCCACTCAGGTATGGGATGTGGTTGCATGACTCTTCCAGGTTGTTGCCTTCCAGCTTTCACTTTTTGAAAAACCATACATCATGACACAGAATTAGAAATATCCCTCTTCATGTTGTCCCACCAAAAATGTTCCTTCAAATATCTATACAGTTTGGTGCTCCCAGAGTGTATCGAGAAATTGTAACTATGAGCATCGTCCAACAATTCACTTTTTAGATCAGGTATATCAGGAACAAAAGGTCTCTTCCCAAATTTCAAAATTCCATCTTCATACACAAAGTCAATCAATCTCCCATCATTCACAGCATTAATCTTCTTTTGAAACTCTTTATCATCGGTCCGATAACTCTTTATCCTTTCTATTAAATATTTTTTGGAAACTATTTAAAAAATTATCGATGTTTCACCTTCCATGGTTATTCCCATGTCCAACATTACTAGATCCATAGAAATTGGATCCCTTTCAAGTCTCATTTTGTTCAAAACTCCATGGTCCTTTCTGCCCAATGAATTTTACACCTTATTTTCCTTCTCCGGGTGGTAATGTGTTGTGCAATCATAATCCTTGAGTAGTGTAAGCCATCACCATGACCTCATATTGAGTTCTTTTTTGTGAGAAAATATACTTCAAACTATTCTGATCGGTATATATCTCACATTTTTCACCGTAGAGATAATGTCTTCGTATCGTCAAAGAAAATATCAGAGCTGCTAACTCAAGATCATGATTAAGATTGTTTTTCTCATGAATTTTCACCTATCATGATGCATAGGCAATAACACTATCATTCTACATAAGGACACAACCACGTCTTTTCTTTGAATCATCACTATAAATAACAAAACCATCATTCGCTGATGGTAGAGTCAATATTTGAGCATTGAATAATATTTTTTCAGTTCTTCAAAACATTCTTGACATTATTTTGTCCAAATAAATTTAACCCAATTACATGTGAGCTTCATTAATGGGTTAGAAAATCAGGAAAAATTCTGAATGAAGTGCCGATAATAACCTGCTTAACGAACAAAACCGCCTACCTCGGTTATACTCATCGGTTCTTGACATTCATGTATTGCTTTGGTCTTAGAAGGATCAATGTAAATTCCATCCTTAGAGACAATATGGCCAAGAAAAGAAATCTCCTAAATTCAGAATTCACACTTGCTAAACATCCCATATATATCATGTCTTCTAAGAGTCTTCTAGATAATGCGTAAGTGATTTTCATGATCTTCGTAGCTTTTTGAGTACACCAAGTTACCATCAATAAATACCACTACAAAATCATAGACATATTCCTTGAAAACTCTGTTTGTTAGATCCATGAATACAGAGGGTGCATTAGTCAATCCAAAAAGGCATTACTATAAACTCGTAATGCCCGTACTTGGTTAGAAATGATGTCTTCAGAATATCTTCCTTCTTCACACACAACTGATGGTATCCAGATCGAAGGATAATCTTTGAATATTATTGAGCTCCATGAAAATGGTCAAATAAATAATCAACTAAAGGTAGGGGATACTTGTTCTTTATTGTTATAGGATTTATCTCCCTATAGATGATACATATCCTCATAGATCCATCTTTCTTCTTAACAAAAAGGACAGGGGCTCCCCATGGAGAAACACTAGGTAGAATAAATCCCTTATTACTCAATTCGTCTATTTGTTTCTATAGATGAACTAATTACAAAGTGGCCATTCTATAAGGGGTCTTCGATATGGGCCTTGAACCAGAAAATAGGTTAATTGAAAACTCAATTTATCGTTATGGAGGATGTCCAGGTAAATCCTCTGGAAAAATAAAAACATATTTTTTCACAATAGGTACATCCTCTTTTTGAAGATTACATTCCTCAACCATAGTTATTTCATTCTCTTCCTCCCCAATAATTGAATTTAGTTGAGCTACTGGGGGTGGATCTAGATATGAATTAGGTGGTGACAATTCTGCTCTAAAGATAAGGTATTACTTATCATCATCATCAAAAATAATAACCTCCTTCTTCTTACAAATTTTTTTTTTCATCATGGTCCGAAAGCCAATCCATATCGAGGATTATATCAAATTAAATCATAGGTATGATGATGATATCAGTAGATAATGAACATTTATATGTTCTAATGGGAACAGATTCACAAAAATTTATTGTGATGATACTTCCCTTAAGAATTTTAACTGACAACTCCCTTGTTAAATCAAATTGAAAATTCTAATTCTCTTAGAAAACTGGGAAGATATGAAAGAATGTGATGATACAGAATCAAATAACTCATTTTCTAAATGTGAGGAAACCATTAAATTACATGCCACCACATCTTTCAGAGTTTCTACATCAGTAGTAGTGATAGCATAAGCATGGCCTTGATCACATGGAATTTTATGAGGTATGTTCCCTGATTTGTAGGAAATTCATTTTCATAATGTCCCATTTCCCTGAAATTATTGCATTGAACATTGGTAGTGTCTTTCTTTCCCTTTCAATCACCAGAAAGATGGGATTTCTGTCCACATTTGTAGCATACTCCGTTTCCATTTAGACAGGCACCAGGGGGCTTCCTTCCAGAATTATCACATGGTGGAAATTCAACTCTTCCATTTTTCCCTATTTCCTTATTTCCTTTCCCAGAGTGTTCAACAGATATCTTCTTCTCTTTCTTTGCTTTAAATTCATAAGATTTGGAGAATGCGTTTTTTATCTTGATAGAACATGATACAATATCGTCATATGATGAGAAGGATTGCTATATTAAATCTCAACAGGGAAATGGTTTTAACCCATCAAGTAAACGATCAATCATAATTCTTGGGTTACTTATATAATCTTCATCATTCATTTCTAACCTTATATATTTAGCCTCATACTTTGCTACATTCACACCCTCCTTTTGCATCATACTGGGAAATTGCATTTCTATATTTGCTCGATGGTCAGAAGAAAAGTATTTCTCTAATAAAAGCTCTTTAATCTCCTTCCATTCCATATTTGATACTACATCATCTTCCTTTGTGTTTTGAATCAATGACCACCATCGATCAGTATCTCTAGTGAGGCGATAAACTGCCATGACAACTTTTTCCCTTTCACTACTCCCCAAAGCATGAAATATTTTCTCTAAAGAACTTATCCATTGCTCAAATACCAAGGGATTTGTATTCCCATTGAATGTCAGTGTATGTTGCCTCATGAAGAAATCTAATATTGATCCTCCACACTGTGGATTAGGCTACTTTATATAGTTAAGGTTATTATTCATAACCAGAGTGAGTTGTCCCAGTATGGTGATAAGCTGATCAGCAACTGTTGTATCACCAGCTCCACTATAATTATATTGAATAGGAAGGAAATTCCTACATGGAGTGCATGCATTGATAAGGTTTTCATTCCTTCCACAATGCACCTTTTCTAAACAATGGCATACACTAGATTAGTTTATGAATCGAAATACATAAATCCAGATTTGTAAAACAATTAACATAAATTGAACAGTTTATGGATATAATCCATATTCATAAAAATGTTTTCTTTGAGTAAGTATATTCTCATAAACCCTTCATAATGGTTTGTATAGAAAATGATAATTATCCTAAGCATATCCCCCAGGAGTGTCGTATCCAAGAGTGCAGCAAGCCCTGTTGTCTTGCACCAGTTCCTATTCGAGTAAAGTTCAACGCGGTGTTTTTGGGATTCAACCATAGGAACATCTCTGCCAGAGCCACCTCTACCTGCTCGTATCTAAACTAGGATGTATTTCTCAGAAAACTCACAAAATCTCTAAAATACCAAAATTCTAGAAAGTTCTTCTATACAAATCCTCAATGTCTATCTATGGGATATATTCGATAATAAGATTTTATCTAAATCTAGCTTCCAATGTTTTTACTAAACCTCCCTATGATACCAACTATAAAACCCCAACCCCAGTTACCCATAGTTGGTGCATTATTACTTAACATTGGCATGATCACAAGGAAATCATGTCTCAAAAGACTAATCAGTTTAGTATTATTGGAAACAAGATTGACACATAATTTTTACTTTACAACATGAAAAGAAATACAACATGAATTTATTCCACTGGAAACATCCAAGACTCCTAAATAATGCCTATAAGTAACTCATAACTAAATTCTTAATATTCATGGAAAATTAAACATAAGAATTGGGTGAGCTTAAATGCTCAACAAGGGTAACAAAAATAGCAGAAGATAACATAAATATTAAGCATGGTGATTAATTGAAACCACATGCTTTTACCAATAATAAACGTGAATAATTTTATGGCAGGAATATGAGCTGAGTAAATAATTCCATAATAAAACATAATCATTGGTATTCTACTAGTCGAATGACCACATGAACCAACAATATTATTTTCATAATGAAAGAATGTATAATGCCGGACATTTTGAAACATTTTGTCAAGGCCTCAGCCAAGACATCTAAAAATGATTAAGGCCACGGCCAAAACCACATATCAAATTGGGAAAGGGCCTTGGCCAATTCCATGTCTATTTATCTCATGAGACTTGACGACTCATCAAGGAGCTATAGCGGGCTCCACCTGTCACTTACTAAGTAAAATAGATTCATCATATAGAAAGGTTTAAACATATCGTAAACAAACATATTAAAATTAGAATACGAAATTTCAATACCTTAACCATAAACCATGAATGGTATAAAAATAGCACATCTACAGTCAAACATATCACAAAACGTTTAATATAATATTAATGTGTTGTATCAATGTAAATAAACATCAAATTAACATAAGATCCATCAATGGATTTTGACATAGATGAAATAATTTTTTTTAGAAATACCTATTTCTATTTTAAAATCATTCAAGAGTCACATAATTATAAAGAAAACATTTTTTTTAAAATATTCTTATAAGATTTTAAGGGATGATTTGATGATTTTATAATGGTGGAAAATAACCACACACGTCGTATAAGTTGAAATACATTCATACCTTAATTTTTTTGAAAAGGTAAAAAAGTGCCTTGTTTGGAAAATGACCGAAAGATTTCGTTCAAAACACATAAGGGTATAAATGAATTTAATCCATTCTCTAGAAAATAGTAAAAATGTTTTGAAATACATTTTTATGAAACATGGATGTGGATGATAAAGAGGTCTCAGTAGATACTTACGTAAAAACAACCTCGGATAATAAAGAGATTGTAAAATTAAACCTTACATTGTACTTTTCCTTGGTTGAGGGAAAGTTAACCTCCTGTATAATGGTTAAATAATTTTTATTTAATTATACAATAATCATATACCTTAATATGATATTATTTATAATCTTTTAACATTGTTCTATTAATAATATCTTAGTATTATTTTCATTTCTTGTGTCCGAGGATACATTTTCCTTTATATTATTTTTTATATGAATAACATTTGTTATGTATGGGATATATATTATTCATATCCAGAATGATATCAAGTCTTTAAACATTATTTTTAATCATCAAAAGAAAATTAGTCTTGAATGGATACGATGGGGAATGAATCTAATCGCGTTCGTGGAGCCGATAATCCATACATACGCAAGAATGATAATATCATTATTTTGATATAAAAATAATATATAATTGGATATATATCATATATACAGAATCATTATCATGTAATACCAATTATTTACTTCAATTACACATCATTATTATACCCATTTAAATAATGATTTATTGAATAACAATTACACCACGACGTGGAGACGATAAGCCATACGTACACAAGTTTTGTGACATGTAATTAAAAGGATGGATAGAATAATAAATATGGGTGAACCATATTTATAATAACATCACATTATATTAAAGATTTTGTAGTTATTATTCTAGATTATAAATAACCAAGAAAGAATAAGTGGAATTAGAAAGGAACTTGAAGGAGGGTAGTGAAAACATTACCTCTTCTTCGGGTTCTTCCCATTAATTTGATCAAAAAGCTTCCATAGGTTTGCATTCTGATAAAAATAATGCCTCTATGTTGAAGTGACGGAAGTTGAGAGGATATTTGGGTAGGTTTTTTCCGAACCAAAAGGCTTTGAAGGTATAAATTTGAGAGAAGGGGGAGTTCCCTTTTATAAGAGGGGTGAGGGGCACCTTAGGAGAAAATTAAACTATTATTTTATAATAAATTTATATTCAGTTTCTAATCACTCCAAATAGATTTATTTAAATGATAAGGTGGGTATGGGTCGAAATACACTCTACCAATAGGTTTTAGATGGGTTTGTGTCACTATATTAACCTTATCCTTTAGGTTTAACTCTTAGTTAATTAGTTTGACATTTACCATGTCTCTTTGAATTTTTGTGTTATTTGGTTAATAAACATACGATAAATAGCCAAGAGAACCCCATGTGGTTCATTAATGACATAAATATCATCATATAAGTTGTTTTTATAATCCTTAGATTTTTAAGAATATTATATCAATTAATAATATAATATTTTTTAAAAAACTTCTACATGTCATTTTTGACACTATTTAATAATTGACTTTTTTTAAAAGTCATAATAACTTTATTAATTCAAAATAATTAATTTAAGAAATCCAAACATGTCATATTAACCAATAATTTTTTTTTATTGAATCCAAACATTCAAATGATATTTATTTTAACATTTATAAGACTAATTGTTCGATTCTTTCATTAATAAGGAAAACACTACATCAACATTGTGTCATAAATAAATTTAATTATTGGATGTATAAAAATTATAAATAAAATACCATTATGTATTAAATCTTTTTATATTTCTAATAAATATTAAAAGTCAAAAATATAACATATATAACTATATGTAAAATGTTTTTTTCTAAAAGATATATGCTTATGTCATTTTTGTATTTACTTTAACTTAATTAATATAAAGTGTCATTATCACTTACAAGTGGCTCCATGGGGTCACAAATTCGACCCAATGATGCCCATGGTAAGGAATGTATCATAAAATAGGGTTAGGACACCTTTTAGGGTAATTTAATATTCTTATAATATTATTTGTTACCCCTATTTATCATATTTACCCTTTAACCATGGTAAATAAAATATTTACCAAAGTAATTATTCAAAATGTCTAAAAATAAAAGAAACCTATTTACACAATTTGGAAATTCTAATTATAAATATGGAATCCATTTTTATAAATATAAAACACAGAAGTGGCAGAAAGTAATTTAAAATTAATTCCTGTTGTTGAAACAAAAAGCGTGTTTTTAAGAAATAATAACTATCAAAAGATTGACACTTGCTAATGTCTAGTTTAAAGGTGAATTTATGTCCAATGACCAATAATGGATTAAATGGTAAAAATATAATCTGATTATACTTTAATATAACTCAAATTCATGATTTATCACTATTAATTATTTCGATTAAAAAAGTTGTTTTTTAATTAAAATTTATTAATGTTCACTATTCATCAAAATACGAATGTTATCAGAAAAGTATCAAAATTTCACCCTAAGCTATTTTCGATATTCCGAATCCAAAAGACGAAGACCATTTTGAATGATAAAATGTATCAAATTTCAAAAAGTGGGTATTACTATTCATAACGGCAATTTGATTGGTTGTGGTGTTTTAGAACTTGAAGTTGCGTACAACACACACTACTCTATTATTCAAAGAGAAGCGTACAATGGATGCTTGGGGTGTTACAATGATGAGATAAATGATTCACTCCTTTTAATTTTGTCCTATGAAACTATATTTTCATACACAAAAGGCATATATAGTGTGTGAGGAAGACAATCATTAAGATACTAATATGAATATAAACAATTTATTTGAATATTAAACTGCTAGTTCTCGCATTTATACAAAAAGTGTCCCATAAATCCATTTACTTTGATGGTTTTTACATAGACATAATGCAGTTTTCCCTAGAAACACATATTCAATTCCACAAGAATATTAATATTAACATGTTTTAAAATATATTGGGAAGTATTAAAAACTCCTTAACTCAAAAGATAAACATGTGGGAAAAAGATATGTAATAATACCATATTGTAATAAACGACGAACAAGGTGGAATATTACCTATAATAATTCATAAAATGAAAATTTAATGAATATTAAGCTAGAAATACTATGAATCATAAAGATACCACGTCTCTCTAATGTCTATTGATACTACAATCATACCCTTAGTAGTCCCACACTCCTTATGATTTATATATGTCAATAACCAAATGAACCCAAGTTTCCCAATGTGTTATGGAATCCAAAACAATTATGTAAACCATTATCACAACTTTATAAAACATTTTTACAAAATATGTATCATTACTACATTTCTTAAAAATAATTTATAGAGTAAAAATCATCTTTAAGGAACTTTATCAAACACATGATCTGAGTAAAAAGGATTTTAAAGAAAAAACACCTTCAAAATGATTTACCATGCCAAAAAGATATATAATGAGGAAAATATTTTTTGAAATATTCCATGTCATTAAATTTTTGATAATAAACTAAAGTAATTTACAATAACATTGATTAATTCATATATTGATACCATTGTATATTGTCACCTGCCTCTATAATAAAATAAAATTGATATCCATTGAAAAGAGAGATTATAATCAAGAAATTATTGTCCTCACAATCCTATATCTATACAAAAACTCATTAATTTCGAATAAAATTATCTAGATCCATCAAGAACATATTAATTAGGTTCTAATGGATATAGAGGATAATTGTTTGAGAATGGATCTAGAGGGAAAAGGGGAAATAGTGTAGAAACAATATTATACCTTAATGTTATCCACTAAAAATGATCTATAATTACCAAATAATAAGGTAGATATCTCTCTAGATCTTCACGGAGAGGATGGTTTGAGAAATTGAAGAATTAAGAGGAGACTAGACATTAGAATGACAAAAAAAATCATGGTTGTTTTACAATTTTATGAAACTCGTATGATGCATTTGGTTATTCTAAATAGATTATAAAACAGTTTTCCATGTGCGGTATATTCAGTTATTTGAAGACCAAATGTCATGGTTCCCTATAAATAACCACACAATTTGACAAACCATCAATAAGTCATGGGGAAGCCTCTAACACATACTCATTCCATCAAAATGTATCCCGATGACTCGTACTATTAGAGAACCATGATCAAGACATGATAAAATCATATGGAATAAATGTTTCCAAAAAACACTATTACCGTATGGATAGACAAACCATGTTCTAAAACTATATACCTGGCCAATTTTTTCAAAGAAAAAAAATAAATTTTCTACCTGAAACCAAAAATTATGTCAATAAAAAAAATATTCAAACCAATATCAAAATAAATCATATCTGTGACTCAAAAGGCATCACAATACCAAATAATAAAAATAATACCTTTTTTTCTTGTAATTAAATATTTCATTTACAGGGATTATATTTCTTTTAAAATACACTTATTATAGATTTTTTGTCTGTTTAATAATATTTAAAGGATATATGTATATTGTATGATCATTATTTATTTTTGTAAATTTTCCATTTGTTTTAAAAAATTATTTTTTTTTGACCTATACTGTATTATTTTTTAATACAATGTTTTTATTTATTTCTATAATTTAGTGTTAAATATTATTTTTATATCATCAGTTACGGTAAAAGGATCGTGATATTACATAGAAAACAATTAAATATTATTATGAACATTTTGAGTTCATTGTACCGAACATTAAAATTATAAAAAAAATATTTAATGGGATTATTGTATTCAATGATCCATGATCACCTAAACAAGTTATTTTTATACATTTATTTGTGATATGATGGCTTAATTAAGATTAAATATGGATAATTTCAATTATGTAGTGATAATATTTTTTCAAAATTAATATAACTATTTTTATGAAAGGTTGTCAAATAAGTGTCTTTCAACATATGAGATTCACTTATATGAGCATATTATCCATCATAAATATTGGATGTGGATCAATCATATGTTAATTTATGATTTACTTTGAAAACCCCAATGAATGTATTTTTATATGCATTGACTTCTTGGTTTAGTGGTATATTATTAGAAGTTTGTTTCTAAATTCTCCCAAATTGTCTATCATTTATCAACTCAAAAAAGGGATGGTGATTTTTTAAATAAGAGAAAAAAATTTAAGATTCTTTTAAATTCCTAATGATTAGTTTACAAGTACACTAGTTATTTATTTAACATAAGAAGTAATTTTGTTAGAAATTTATTTGGAATTTTTTACTTCATGATTTGGAGTACATTTTAATATAGTAGGATTTAATAATTTCTTATCTTTATTGGTAGATAAAAATAAATGAACATGACTACCATTATTCTAATCATCAGTTTTTGGTTGTATTCCTTACTTTTAAATTATATGGAAATTATTTTCTTGTGGAGTAATTTTTTATTTTTTCAAACTTGTATATCTTGCACTATATATTATGTTAGATAAATTTCAATAGACATTAATGTATATTTGTGATTTTCTCTTGGATATTGAATTCATGGTCAGATATACCACTTGATAATGTAATGAGTTACTAGACACCTTGATTACAAAATTATAAGGTATTTTCTCCGAGGAATCCTGTAAGGATAATAAGATAATAGAGTATTTTTCAACCTTGTGACTTTTGATAATGAAAGGTGGTTGTATTCTTCTCTCGTATAATATATTGTTTCATTATTTTGTGACAAATTTGTTGATTTGTTTCTATTAGGATAATGATATGTAGACGTATTAGAGGACTATATTTTAATAGATGATGTTCAAGATATTTCACTCAATGTTAATAAGAATTATATATATTTCATATATAAAAATTTATTTCACCAATCACAAGAGGTAATTCAATGTGTAGGTTTCATAGTTCACCTTTGGCCATACATTCATGTATATTTGAAACTCTCCATTCATTTAATATATTGTTATTTTGGTCATGAATAATGAATGTTTCGGAATATTTTATATCCAAATACAATAATATTCAATAGCTAAATTATGAAAATTAGATACCAAGAGGAATTTTATTAAAATTATGTATTCCTTAGAGGAAGTGGGAAGATATTTACATGGATTTTATAATGTGACTACCTTATCAATTTATGGTTTATGATGTTATTTGGTTGGTTTTTATCAATTAACAAAATCATGACTTTTCATTCTAATCAGGTATTCATGTTTAGGTGAGATTCTAATAAAACACTATAAAGGATAGGTTTTGAGATTTCACAGGGTACCTAAAATGAATATCTCATATTAATTTACTTGAATTATGTCTCGGTAATTGAGGGGAATGTACCATTATTTTTTTATGCAGTTATTCCTTAATTCAAAATTTTATAAATTAAATTATTATAAATTTAATTCATTAATTTGACATCTAGAAATATGTTGATGGTTTATATTATTTATTATAGATTGTTTTAGGATGAACATTTTCATTTGCTGATGTCAAATTGTAATTATTTATTTCAAATATTTATTTGTTCTGTATAATTAAATGAGTTATTTGGATAAAAATGGTGATGACCTCTATACTAGGTTGATATTTTTGATTAATTTTTCATCCATACATAATTGGTATAGTGTACATGATATCACCCAAAAAATGAGTATAAAAAAAGTCACAGAGAAATAAATAGGAAAATATGTGTATAATATTCTTCCAAAATGGAGAAGAAGGTGGGAATGATAATTCTGATCTCATGAACCTCCAGGGGACATGTGATTGCATGACTAACTGATGGTCATGTGGATGGTCACACACATTGTATATACTATAGAATATCTCATGGTACCCCATGGACAATTCCTTATTCTCTTGAAATGTTCCCTATAATTTTAGTGATAGTGTGAGGATTTTCCAGCGGTATGTCCCTCACAATACATCCCAAAAATCCTTGGATAATTGGAGGGAAATATAAAAAAATCAGGGAGCCTCTTGCAATCATGAATGTCAAGAGATTCATCACAGATAGGTAGAGTGTTTGTCTTCAAAAACACTCATACAACCTTCAAATATTCCAATCCTATTTAAAATAAAAATTTATATTAAAAGGGGAATGGTGGGAGCCTATTAAGGTCATAAAAATTACATAAACACTCATATAGACCACGTAACACCATGGAAGCCCCAATGAAATGTTCTCTTAATCATGAAATAGTCCACTTCCATGTCACCCTCATCACGTGAAAGGATTGAAACCTTTCCATGCAGTCTCACACCCCCCCTTGGCTCTAAAAATATTAAGAAGGGATTATCCATGAGGTTATTCAATATCACGACAAGGCCTTTTCTTTGTTACATGAATCATAAATAGTGGAGAATGTGATTTTCTTTGTCAAAAAATAATGATTAATCTAAAAATCCCCTTGCATTAGAAAAATAATAGATGGATATTAAATTCAAATGGAATGATTCTCTTGTTTTCATAAATCTCATGTGATGTACTGAAATGGCCTCAAAAGACACCTTGAAGAACCTGATTGATTTCTAAATGGGTACCATAGAAATCCATCATTATCTTATGAAATATCTCAGAAAAGGAATCAATGATCACATGACGGCCTTTAAGTAATCAAAATGAGCTCATGAATGTACTTAAACATGTCGTATTGATAAAATTAATGTCCATCAGCATGTATCAATGATTTAGTAAGACCCCTTTAATTGGACATATTCTAGTAAACTAGGAGTTTATTGGATGAACTCACATTTTTTGATTATAATTATTTTCCCTCAGAATGACCTATGAAAAAACCTTGTGGAGATGCATAAATCCAAATCACCCCACCAACTGTATCCTAGATTTACGTGATACCCTCCTTGAAAATAAGTGGATAACTAGTGTAGTGAGGCCTATAAACCCCCACCATATAATGATAAATTAGCCTTTCCAAATAAGGATGATCATTGATACACAATAAATTTTCATTATAACCTCACACTGTCTCATCGAGGCACTATAGATGATTTCATGGAGTGGATGATATCGTGAAAGGGTATGTTTTTAAATAGTTAAGTTAAAGAAAACAACAAGAGTGATCATTTAGTTGGCACAGTCACTTCATGTGAACAATCATAAATCATGTACAAGAAAACTAGTGGTTTATGAACATGAAATCCAAAAAAATTTATAAATCAAGGAAAACATAACAAAAATATAGAACTGAACAAATATAAGGTGTATGAAATAAAAGGATGAAAAAAGGTTAAATGACAGGAGAAATATGTGATGAACCTATAAACTGATCCTCATGCACTTCATGAGAACCACTCATGACATGTGACAACACCGTGAAATGTTTCCTAGATATCACAGTTCTCTATTTGTATACTATTTGGACCATGTAAGTTCCTTTGAATATGACAAAGAATGTCACATGGTTACCCTAGTCATGCCCCCCAAGTCTCATGAAACCCTCTATGTTCATCATCTATACCTTGCGATGTCCTTCATACAAATCACCAAACTCATATAGTGGAATATTTTCATGTTAGTTGAGTCTCGTGATAGCCTCAAGGTAAGTTATATGGATTTTGTGACATCCCCTAGACATGTCATCCATGTTTTGTGAAGACACATGGACAAGTCATTAAAAACATACAATAACCTCTAAGACATGTCACACATACTCTCTTAACACCCCAATGATTTTCAACCATCTTTCATGATGCAACCAGGGAATGATAGATGGATCATGTGATTCACACTAAGAATTTTAGTTTTGAAAATGTGAAAGATTCCAGAACAAGCTAGTTGGGTCTTAAGATGTCTTCTAGACAAGTTAGCCATGATAACATGACAACCTATTGACACAAAATATATGTTATATTATATCATATATACATGTCAATTGGATCAGGAAATTGTATTTGGAAATATTATATAGATATATTTTGACTTTTCAAGTATAAAATAAACTCATGTCGGGTGAAAAATCAATTCATGATAATAAAAAAAGTAGGATAGGTCAGTCGTTCTTTCCATGAATTGATATCCTTGTCCATCCTCCACCAAGTGAAACCTCAGTACGCAAGCCCAGATCAGTGAAATAATATAATATGTATTATATATAAGAAAGTCGCCAGCATGTAATACTCTCTCAATTGATCTATGATGACTTTGATTACTACTATAACCCAGATAAGTATGATTATTTCCTAAGGCCTAAAATCAATGTTAAAACATTAATAAAAAAAATACAAGAACATAATTCTCTCACCCAGAAGCAGTGAGACTAATTATTTTTAATACATAATATCTCAAATAGATTATAAATCACAAGGTCTTAGTGATTCAAAATGATCATATCATTCTTCTAAAAAAATCTATTAGGATAAGGGAAACATCGGTGTATAGGACCCGATCAGTAGAATAATATGATATTTTTTCATATATTAGAGAAACATAAATGTGTATCCCTGATAAATTAAACTATGAGGGCTCTGATTCCATGTATATATAGGAAGCCATCCCAAGTCCTGGTCTTGAACTATAACAGATATTCACATTAGTGTATGTCCCATCATGTCTTCGACAGTTGAACCATGAGGACCCAATATGTGACACCTTGTACCCATATTTTAATAGTGATATTAATATAAATTTTTTTTCTAACATATTTTTATATTATAAAAATAAATTTTTTTAATGAAAATTAATTCAATAAAATGAGGACATATAAGAAAAAAATTTATTGATAAAACAGTAATACATTACATGTATACCAGGATAGAGACCCTAATAACTCTAGAAATATATATGAATCTCCTAGTAGTAGAATCAAGATTTCCACCTTCAGTACAATAAGAAATATTCTTGTATCCTTTATCCATTTGATCTAACATGAGAAGAAAATAAAAATCAATTAGAATATTGGAAATGTTGAGAATAATAGGAATAAACAAATAAATTTTTTAAGAACGAAAATAACTCTAATGTTTTTCTATTTGTGAGTACCTATAGACTTGAGTATTTATAAAAACCTTCTTATGACCTTTAAAAAATACTTGTTGGAATTTTTAGAAACACTGGAGTTTTATTTTAATTTTTTCATTAGATATTTTAATATTTTTAAAAAATATTTCCAAATAATAAAATTAATGATAAAATTTAATTATGATTCAAAATTATGATATTATAAATTTATAATTTAATAAATATTCTATTCTCAATGAAAAATAGAAAATACTTATAAAATTAAACTGATAAAGAGAAAATATATAGATATTAGTATATAAATTTCTTATATATAAAAATATTGTATTAGAAAAAATTTCAAGTACACAACACAATTGAGGAAAACATGTATGTAAAATCCCTCAAGGTTTAGTGGAGAAAAAACCAAGTCATGCGCGTATTGAGTAGTGCAATCGCTCAAGCCTGTGTATAGGGCATACTAGAACCAAACCATGTAATGGATTGGTAATGGCCCTAGCTAAGAGATTGTGTAAAATCCTCCCCAAGTGTGTGTGTGTGTGTGTGTGGTGTGTGTCCTTGATAGAATGCCTATGGTTCCCATCCTTGTAATGCAGTCACATAAAGTAGTTGATTTTGATATAGGTCACATATTTATGTATGAGATCTAATCTCGATCACAAGATCAGACCATAATCGATCTGAACCATTCACCTCTCTTCCCCAAATAAAATTTCATTTTTCCCCTATAAGATGTTCAGTCCATCTACACATCCCTCTTATTGAGCTACCTTTAATACATGTCAGTCACTATTTTCTAGGTTGTCTTCCCCACTACACCTCTCTTCATGGTTTAGCACTAGTAGGTTGATGCCCCCAGTTGCATCTTCTTCATTTCCATCATTTTTTACATTGGCCAAACTCATCACCAATTCAAAAATTGAAGTGGATGGTGTAATCCATAGGAAAACATCCACAATTGGATTTGATTAAAATAATGATAATAATTTATATTCTAATTTTATTTTTATTTATATTTTAGAATATTTAACACCGAGGTATGACTCAAATATTTTCATTTTTTCTAAACCCCTTCGAAAATTATATTATTATATTTAAATATAATTTTCATTCAAAAAAATAGGTCAAATGGGTCCAAACCCCATGGATACTTTTTCAAAAGGGGTAAATTTATTTTACAAAAAAAAATATTTAAACCCTCATATACACACTTTGGAAAACCTAACCCTCATCATCTCAAACCCTATTTCTCATTCTCCTCGAAATCCAGGAACCTTTAATCACTCGATTCATCCATAAACATGTAATGGATTTATTATTTAATAGGACATTTTTTTGTATTTTATTTCTCCAAGATATTTTTATATTTAAATATAAATATAAATATCAACTAACCTATTCCATTATTATAATAAATATTTATATTGTTATCAATTTTTTTCTATATATTTTCATTTTAATCTCTCAATCCTAAGGATTTATGTAAGGGTTTATTTTATTTTATCAAATTATCACTGTTTTATAATTATTTACATATCTATGTGTGTGTGTATATATATATATACATATATGATTTTTTATTTTTATAATGCATAATATAAGGTTTTTGATATAAATTTTTATTTCTAATGCCCATGGTCTGAAAATGTTTTAATTTTTTAAAAGATAAATTTATGTTTCTTACATATATATATATATACGTATTTGTCTTGATAAATATTTTTATAACCTTATGTTTATATGAATTTTTATGAAAATGTTTAAGTTATCAAATTTTATCTTAAAGCCTCTATATTGTAATTGGATCATTTATCAAAGGAATTGGTTATGTTTTCCATAAATCATTCTATATAAAAGGTATATTTATTTATATTTTTCTATATATTTATACCTATCAATTTATTTATTAATAGGGATTAATATTTAGTTTTCATATCTATTTAAAATGGTTATAAATTTTTCATAACCCATCATTTTATGATTTATATTTATTTTTTAGATTATAATAGTTATCATTTTATGTGAAAATACAAAAAAAAGTTAATATTTCATTGAGGAAATTGTATCAACATCCTATGGTATGTCATGAATAATTAGTTTGGGCCATTCTCTAATATATATGTGGAAATCCATGCATTTTAATAAAGTGGTCAAATAAATTATTATGAATTTTATTTATAAAGTTTAATTAAGTGTAGTGATTTGAAGCAAGGGATTCTCCTAAAAATGATTTTACAATATGTTAATAAATTTTTTAATATATTCTTCATTTGAGGATTTTTTTCTTTTAAATGAATATAATTTCATGTATGTATTTTATAAATATTTTGGGATTGGATTTTGAAAGTCATGTCCATTGAAAGTGTTTTAAAAAATTATCATTTGTATTATGTATGTTATGTTATGTGGAGTGAACCCATAAGTCTTTATGGAACTTTTTTCCATAAATGTTGTGACTTGTGGCCTTATGGTTTTATTATTGACTAATGAGTACCATAAATGACCCTTAAAAATTATTATTTTTAATGGTGTAATCCCAGTTCTTTTTTCAAAGATAACTATTTTGAGAGATTAATGGTTTTAAAAATCATATATATATATAGATTACATCGTTTTTAAAAAGGTAATTTTATTTATATAAATCTATTTAAATGAAATATTTAAAATGTATGGGTTTGTAAAACCTTATTTGGCATATTAAATGATCACCCTAAATATTAAAATCTATTTTACAAGATTAGTGGTATTATATTGTGATGTAAATTATATGAGGAGGCATACAAATGAAAATTTTTCAGTTTAGTTAATTTTATTTTGGATGTAATGAAATTTTTTATCTAATTCCCCCAATACAAAAAATAAATAAAATTGATTATGTAACGTGTTGTATAATTTTTTAGTTTTTTTTTATAAAAAAGTAAACAACATGTTTCAATACCAAATCATTAATCATGAGACCAGGATGTTATAGTTGGTATTAGTGGAAATGGTCTTGATAATTTTGAGAAATTAAGAACAAATTAAAAATTTATTGTCAAATTCTTTATAATTTTTTTTTGTTGATTTGATATTTTAATATGGAAGGTATATGATCAGAAACAAATATTTTTATACAACCCCTTTTATGACCATTGTAATAAAATAACCCTTAGAATTTACAGTAACCTTTGGGTTTTCGTTTAATTTTACCTTTAAATATTTTAAGATTTTAAATTTAATTCAAAATAAAATTTTACAATAATAAAATTGCATGGATCAAGTCTATCACATAACAATAATATGGAAAACTCAAATTTAATGGTTTTAATTCATATTCTCACAAGAAACATAATAATTCGCTATAATTTTTAATCTCATCATCCAAACACTATTAGTGTTACATATTTACATTGAGAGGTAGTGTCTTTGAAGCATTATATCCGTCCTAGATATCACAAAACCATTCTAGGAAACCCCATTAGATTCTAATCTATGAGAATACCGACAATAATTTAAACTATGACTTACATTATGTGATAAAAATAAGATAACCAACCATCCTTATATGATGGGAATAAGATAAATATCCATATGTGATGAGAATATGATTCCCTATTTGACAATTATAAGATAACCCATATGGATGAACCATTTTCTGTTATGTGATTGGAATATGATTCCCTCACAGTCTGACATGACCCTACCCTATATGAAAAGAACTACATAGTTATCCTTCATTATTTGATGAGTATATGCTTATTTATGAGATGGAAAAAAATTCCTAATGTTATTAAAATATGATGCAATATGTGATGATCATATTATTACAAATGTTATAAGAATAATATCCATAGTATTAACAATACCCATTCCCTCTACCTATAAACTAGATATGGGGTGGTCATTAAGATATAAAATAGTTTTATTATTGTAGGAATTTTTAATTACATATACATAATAACCCGATGAGATTATTAAGAATGAGTATGTGGTATTTACATCCTACATGGAGATGCTTATAAGGTTTCAGCCATATTTATAAGAATTCCCTCCAACCCAAGGTTTTTTATCCTAGAAGAAAACACTCCCATTATGATCTCCATAATATATTAGTTCCTCATCTCTCCATAATTAGTATTTCTACCATTTTTTGGTAGTATAGAGTTATGAAGAGAAAATTGAGTCCTTTTGAGCATGGTTATATTGAAGATATCCTACAAGAGGCATTAAAAATATAACTGATACAAATCATAATATGGATATATTAATCATCGAACATCTCTATCTGAGTTTTTCTAAATGAATACCACACAACATTAGTCTTGAATGAATATATGTATGGATGAAATTGGTTTCTATAAAAGGTACATATCCATTATTATTTTTCCTAATTCTTCATCTTGGAACATTTATGGATTCCTAATGAGTTCACAGATGTTTTAGGGGGTGTTTGAGGATTATACGAATTTTGAAACCCTAACCAATGAATCAAAGATGTGGGCCAAATGGTTAATAGAAACCATGTAACCCTTCATGTATAGTTGTAATGATCATTTTAAGATGTTATATAGGGAAAATAAAATCACACAGTTTTACCTAGACACATGCATAAGGACTCACACCCATAAAAAATTTATTCAATTAATAGTAGAGCTGAATTGTAGGGTTGGCGCATGGTTTATCAAACCATATAGAAAAATATATGGGTTACCTCCTTGGAAAATTATTCAAGCATGTTTTTTTAATGGGATTCCAAATAATGGGTAAAAATTATAAAAATCAGTCTTTTTTTAGTAAAAGAAATGTTTTTCTTAATATTTCTAAATATCTAACCCCTCATCTAGTTTTCTAATTTCTGGTGATTGAGGATCCCCTTATTCAGATTAGAGATAAAACCATTATGTAAACTAGGATCATAAATTTATTCACTATCTAGACTCTAATTCTTGATCTGATCATCATGTTGGACTCCTCTTGGTATTTTATTTAGAACCTCTATTCCATTCATCTTATTTGATTCCCTTAGTGGTGCTATATTGATAGAGGATCGTATGACCATTTTATAGGGAATTGATCCATTCTTTAATTTTATTCTCATATATTCCAAACTATGGCTGGATATTGGATGAGGATATTGATATAGTCTGGGCATCAGTTTTATATGACCTCTCCATAAATGTCATATTTTTTTTTACAAATTGTTGTTGATGTGCACACCAATATTTTATGGGGAATTGTTTCATAAAAATATTATGCCTTAATTATAGTTATATCTTATTATACAGACCATTCTGTATATTTTTCTCATTCCATTAGAGGTATATAGATTACATCGATCCACCCAGTCATGGTATATATAAAGTTATGACTTGTTTCCTTTTTATTGAGAGCGTTCAGGGGTCTATTATAGATTTACATGTTAAAGAAATTGCACCTCAATAATAAAAAGAACCATTAAAAATTTAATTGGAAATTATATTTATAGATATATATTTTCCTAGACTTTTATAATGAAATGAATCAGTTTCATGACCTATCTGACCATGTCACCATGGATGAAAAGTAATTGAGTGAACCAAATAAATTAATAAATGGAAAGTGCAGTATTAATTTCACTTTTCCATGACATATTAATTCTATTTGAAATTTGTTGTGTCTCCCTGAATTAATTTTTTATTCTAAATGAAATGAAATGGTATAAACCTAATAATAGCTATTATTATTCAATTGAGTATTGGTTGCATGTCATTTCCTCCATATAATATTTAATGAATTGTAATGGAATAAACCTATTAAATGATCAAAAAGATTGAGATGTACATGTACAATGATTAACTATTATTTAAATTTTATATGTTAAAGTTGATTATTTAATATTTATAATTATATATTTATAGGAGTGGTCAGACATGATCTAGCCTAGGATTCATGAAGGAATTCCTTTAAAAATAAAAGGATTCCATGAGGATTCAAGGATCCATTTTCCAAGGGAGATACCCACCTTGAAATATGGAATTTTTACTATATAGGAGCCATCAAATGATGTAGTTGGGTCATTTAAATATATTTATGGATATTATAATTCCTTAAAAAACTTCTAGGGCCTGGATTGACACCTCTAGACATGAGGTGATGTGGATTTTTCCAATTGGGACCAGTCATTGATAGCTTGTAATTTCGATAGAAGAGGTCAATAGATTCAATTGAATTCTTTGACAATGAAATGTTATGGGTGAGACACCTTGATTACAATCATGCCCCCATTATTTATAGACTATAGTAGTTAGTACTTTTATTCATCCAACCACTAGGGTAAAGGATGACTTGGTTTCACCCCTGATCCTTGTTTATTATAATTACTGTCTATTTCGGTGTTATCCACACATTCAAAATATTTATCTATATAAACTAAAATTATACAAGTTAACTGAATTATACCATGTTCAATGACTTTTCTATATGAGGATAAATATAGTATGGGTTATTTATTTGGAGATAAATTAAATTTATATTTACTTACACAATGCCAATTTATATTTATAATGTGGATTGTATAGACTCCATCCGTGGTATACTAATATGATTTTTCTCCCACTCAATATATCCCTCCACTAATAATGGAGAATATTATGTGGTTGTAGGTATTAATGATAGTAATAATCCTAACTTGGAAACATGACTTGAATTCTTTCTTGGGTTTGAGCTTGGTGGCCAATGACCAAGTTAATTCTTGGGATATATTGATAGTTTTTTGGAATTTATTTTCTCATTCAAAACTAATATAGTAATATCTTCTAAATTCCAATTATACCTACATCCTATTATTATATATTGATGAAATTACATCATCATCTTTTATATATAATATTATTCATCTTTTTAATTAATTTTTCATTACATGGTTGATTATATTTTCCTTCAACTGCCATTATTTTTTTTCATTATTATGATTCTTCTATTGTTATCCATTTTTAATTATATTTATAATATTTCCACTCTAACATGAAGGAATAGTCTCAAAATGAACATACCCTAGGCCCTAGAACCATGTCAGCTGCCTCTAGTGTGTGTGGACTGTCATGAGGCTATGTGGATCACTGGCTCGAAGAACCTTTGAGTGGAACTGAGGATGGGATGTCACAAAGTGTTATTTGTTCCCCTTTCCTTTCCTTTTGTATTGTTTTTTGGAATATAAAATAGATATTATGAACATTTTTTAACTTTCCAAAATCCACCGTTGGGAGTAGCTAACCACCATTTACTATGAACACCATGTTATATGGGAATATAAAATTATTGTTCTATATTCCACTTATTATAGTTGATTTATTTTCACTATTGGGTAATTCATATGAATTGGTGCTTTGATATGACTTATGCCTATTTTTCCTTGTCATGAGATGATTGATTTCATTGTTATATGCATCATTATAATTACATATAATTTGCATCACATGCTATAAATGTTCATTTCTCTATTTTTGTTGTATTCATCACCTATAATTATTGATTGTTAAATGGTTATTATATATTTTTATGTTGATAATATCATCTATGGGTTAAGGGAAATGCTTGTTTTATGTGACACCATAAATGTAAATATATTTTTTCTTATATAGGTTAATGGAGGAATATTAAATAACTAGTTTCTACCCCTGCCAAATTTTTACCTCGGGTTACTTGAGATGGGATTTGGATGAAATTGAGAGAATAACAATATAAATTTAAGATGTGTATGGGAACATTGTGAATAGTAAGTGATAATTAATCAAGTTGAGAAATTATAATTTTTAACTATTAAATTTTTTGAATGATTGTACAGTAGAAAATTAAAATTAAATGAGAATAAATTTTAATGATAACCTATATGGGGCATTGTTAACTAGAAATGACCATCCAATTAATCAAACGATGATATATTTACATAATAACCTAAAAATTAAAAATGAAATTATGAATTATAAATAAAATGGTTTCTATAAAATGGATAGGTCGTCTATAATATACAGAGTGTTTTCATCCTTGTAATGAAATTAGCCCTTCCATTTATTAAAAACCCAATAAATTAAAATTAGAAACATACCATTATACTTACTATATCATTAGGTTGTTGGGGTAGTATACTTTGGTTAGAGAAACATTTCCCTATGAACATAATCTTCTAGTGTATCTATATGTTAACAACTATAATTTTGAGGTGTGTGGTTAGAATTTATAGAGATATTCCCCCAATTGATTCCCCCATTCGTATGCTAAGATAGTGGTAATGAAATATCTCAAGAGGTAATGGGACCTAATACCTTAGTGATACCTCAAGTAATTCCACATGACACAAAACATTCTATCTCAGAATTGGGAACTCAATGTTCTCTTCAAGAGGGTTTTATACATCTAACGTAGCTCATTATGGGTGCTCTAGAACCATCACCTACTATGGATGATCTAACTCATGAGTTCCATTAGAAGTATCCTACTATTATTTAGATGGATGGTAGTCCTCGAGTTTCTATATATTGTCTAGTGGAAAGTAATTTAATCTTAGAGCCTCAGGAGACGCCTCCATAGAGGAGGTCTAATCCTGCCATCTATATGCGTTGTGATTCATCCAAGCACTAGTGGGATGTGATTACACTAGAAAGTCAGCATTTTGGAATGGCCTTGATTTACTCCCAATATTCATTCTATGATTACTTTTTTACATATATATTGAGATATGACCAATCATTATATTTTATGAACCTAGATCAAAGTTCACTAAATATTGTGGAATATTCAAATAATTCTACTAATTTTCATTGATTTTCACCATTTCTACTTTCTGATTATCTATCACAAGTGATATATTTTGTGGATGGGGTAATATATTCTATCTTCTCACAGGTGAATGTATTTCGCCAAAATACCTTTTATAAGAACATTAATAAAGATTTTATCACAATGTGAAAAAAGAAATACGTGGATTGTACCATGAAAAGAAGGATTAGTGCCAGGATAGTGATGTAGTAATTCTTGTAGAAAAAATATAGTCTTGAAGGTTTTCATCCGAGTAGTGAAGGCCACAATATCTGAAGTAGATGCTTTGACATAATCCATCAGTTGGGAAGAAAGGGATATTCGAATCCTTAGTTTGATAGGTAACCTCTTGAGTTTTTTACATGTGGCTATATAGTTAATCATCAAAGATTATATACGCCTATTCTAACTTCTTGAAATGGAATATAAAATAGACCAGCTTCACCTTCATGGGAATGTTCAGTTATGCCATGTCAAACTTGGAGCTCTAGTAGCACCAAAAAGAAATTCCATGTCATACGCCATCATATTTCTATCCAAGATTCTAATTTTTTAGCACCAATAGATCATGCCTACTCGGGTTATTCTAACTATATCTTAGTACCACATATCTGGAATGTTGTGTTGTTTATAGATGATACCCAAGGATGAAATTACATGACCATAAACTGTATGAGGTACCATTTTTGTAGACTCTATTATTATATATTCGTCATTAAATATAGGTTCTTATTAATCCTTTATATGTTTATAAACTATTGAGAGTCTGTGTTGGAAATTCAATAATTCTATGGTGTGATGACCCTGGAAAAACTATTAGGTTTGAAGTCTGAGGTAATATGCCAATGAAAGGACAACCCCTTGAGATTATGATATATCTCTTCTTTTGGGACCTCTCTATACTCTTGATGACAAGCATCGATGTCATTCTCGGGATGGACTAGTTGGTTCAATATCAATTCTATGCGGACTTATATCACCACAGGGTTTTGCTTACATCAATAGTGGTTAGTATATATCTTCACAGGGGTGAGTGGGAAGTCCAATCTAGTTGATCTAGACAAGATAATATTTTCATAGATGAGGTGACAACCTAAATTTCTAGTGTTTTCTTGGAAGACTAGATAATACGTCTGGAATATTTTCCTCCTAAGGTAGATCATTTCATGGATGTTTCTACCCATCAATTTTTCTATACTACGTACATAGAAAGAGTTTAGAAATAGGATTATGATTATCTTAGAGGAATATCGAGTATATATTCATCCTTAAGAACCAAACTTATTGAGCTATAGGATCTCATGATATTGTTGGAGATCATAGATGGTATTGTTTTATTCAACCCAACACTTCATCTCTGGGATCACCCATTCTTTCTCCCAGAAGGAAGATGTAACCCTTAGGATATGTCACGATAATATATGGGTGAACTAGATTATATATATGAACTAATATCCACTACTTTAAATAAAATATCTCTTTGACGAGATTTGAGGAGCTAGAGTGTTCTTGACGATTAACCTGGGATTGAGATATCATCAAGTGTAAACCAGGATATCATAAATTCCAAGTACGAATATCCATAGTTGTTGTGGTTTATATTAGTCTATATTTATGTTGTTAATTATTTAACATAGGAACACCGATAAAATGGATTATATGAACAGTGTTTTTACACCTATCTAGATTCCATTTTAGTGGTTTTTGCAGGTGATATCATAGTGTATTCACATAATCTTTGTGACCATGATAACCACCTTCAATTAATTTTGAATACACAATGATAGAATATTAAATTTGATAATATTTATATGGTCCACTTCTAGATTGTATAATTTCAAATATTGGGTCAAATTATCTAGGAATTATATGTAATCATTGACTAATAAAATGATAGTTTTAAAGTTTTCTATGAGCATCCCAAGAATGTATTTTATATACTGATTATATTGGGGCTACATGGATATTAAAGGAAATTAATATAATAATTAACACACCTTGATTAACCACTTACTGATATTACAAGGAATTTTGTAAATTTACTATGGTGTGATGCATACGATAGGGCCTTTAAGAGAATAGAAAAAGGCTTACAAAGGCCCAAATTTTAATTTTACCTAAGCCTATAAGAGGTAATATAATGTTTTGGAATAAATTATTCATTGGAAGGGGTGAAACAATAATACATGATGATGGAGTGATTGTGTAAGTCTCTCACCTCTTACGACCTGATGAGTGTAATTTACTGACACACAATGCCGAGTAGGTAGAAGTTGTTCATTCTGTACGGTGTTGGAGACAATATCTGATGGGTGAGAACACTGTGATGTATACATAACAAAATATACTAAAATATATCATTTTTTATAATTAAGTGAATCTTAAATACTCTGTATGGGTTGCATAAATAAAGAAATTTCAATTTCATCTTCCATATACACATGGAAATTGAAATGTGGAAGTTGATATATTATGTCTGATAACTGAGACACATGACGTACTAAAAGCCAGTGATGAATTGAAATCGACATCCCTATATTATGAGATAGATCTATAGCTCAATTTGTGTAACATTTTAACATTTATTATTGAAAAAATTGTTCCAACCTTACTCCATGATAGGGTGAAGAGAAATATGTTTTCAAATCCTGAGGGACTGGTCCTATATGAGATTATTTTCAGTGAGGACCCACGTTTGGATTGGTCTATTGATTGAGACGACATCATATGTGTACATGGGTGATTATTTGTTCCAATGTACAACAGATATTATTTTATTAAAGATACTCACACATATTAGTGGGTAATACATATTGGAATCTCCCCGATTGATCATTATATGTGGCCCCAGTATTGGTATAAAAAAATGTAACATATTATAGTAGATTTTATAATTATGTGTTTCTAGGTAAAGGTAGAGAAATTGTATTCTACTAAATTTTTATAGACATTATCAGTCTAGGAATGGAAATGGAAATATGTTGTAATAGAACATGTATTTGGATTTTGGACATATCCTCGAGGTAGTGACACCATTTTGGTAAGGGTGGATCAATTGACTAAATTAGCCCATTTCCATCATATATTGGATACATTCTCAATTGAAGAGTTGGGGAGACTATATGTATATGCGATTATATTAGTACATGGGGTACATGGTGATATTATTTTAAATAGGCATTCATGTTTCACTTTTATTTATTGGAAGGGGTTAAAGAGCGCTTTGGGTACACAAGTGCTTTTGAACACATCTATTCAGCATTAGACCAATGACTAGTTGGAGTGGAAGAAATAGTTAATTTAGGACATGATATGATAATTAATACTTGATTTGGGAGGTTCATGGGAGAATAATATCTATCTAGTTGATTTATCATATAATAATAGTTATCAGTAAATGCTTTTGACCCCGTATAAGGCCTTGTATTGTAGGTTATGTTGTTCAACCCAATGCTGGTAAGAGGTTGGAGAGGATGTGATAAAAGTTCATTTTATAATGCATGATACATTTATGTAGGTATAACAAATTAATAAATATATTTCTACAAACCTTTCTAGAATTAAATCATATGTTGATCCCTGGTGAAGAGCTCTAGAGTTTGAGTTTGGGGATCTTGTTTTCGTGCGGTTATCACCCATACTTGGGTAAAGAAAATAACAAAAGAAAGGGAGTATGTTGGATCACATAATTGGTCCTTTTGTATTAATATTTATAGTTAATATTTTATCCTATTTATTCATATTACATTATATGTACTATTCCATGCATGTTTACTTCCACATTTCACAAATATTTTTTTATCATGCATAACCGTATCAAGAAATTGACCCCAAGAAGTGTGAGTTAGATGTTTATGATTAATTTGAGGAGTATCCCAAAAACAAAATATCTCATAGCAATCAAAAACTTTTGTTTTGGGTGATGTGGAAGCATTTCCATGCACTAAACGAGAATTCTTAGTTTGAAGCTATCATACCTACTAAGGGGGAAGAATTATTCTCAGGAACCATCCTGCCACCATTCGATGGAGAACTCAAGGATGATTTTCTATACTGGGGAAGAATGTATGCACCATGTATTAATGTATTGTATTTACTATTTAAATTTATATTTAATTCTTAATCAGGGACCTTTTATGGATACCTAATGATATTTGTAATGTTTTTTGGTTTCCTTGGGATTGATTAGAACATGGAACACTAGCTAGTGGAAGAAAGAACATGGCTGTTGGGTTATTAAAAACCATTCATCCCATCCAAAATGGTTTATTCATATCATATGGGGGATTTTAGAGGGAACGAAAGAGAACAAATATTTCTTTATCTATGTTCAAATTATTTCATTCACAATCCATATGTCTTAAATATTTAGTTGAGATGAATGGAATGGTTTGGACATAGTTTATAAAATCATGCATCCAAATCATGTCGAAACCCTATATGGAATGTGATTCAAGTACTATTACTTCATATATTTTGGAACAATGTATCCAAATGGTACATCCCATAATTTTTGGGTAAAAATGATATTTTGTACTTAAATTTCAAATTTACTCACACGCCCTCGCATTTTATCATATCCAATGATAGAGTATCCCCTTCTTCAATTTTGAGCTCCCACATTGGCATAACCTAGTTTAATCATTTAATTCGCCATTTAAACATTGATTAGAGATTCACCCATCACATTGGATTCCTCTCGACAAGTACATTAGTCATAATGCTTTATTTATCATATTTAATTCCCTCAACGATACTGTTATTATTTAGGCTCATATCTCCACTTTAATTTCATTGATCTATTCATCAAAATTCTTCTAATCTAGAAGAGACTAAGGGTTGATAATAGATGAGGTGAGTTTTATAGGAATGTGGTAGGTGGTTTATTGCTTTTCACTATTTGTCTAATTATTTATATATTTTCTTTATTGTGAACAAGATGGTTTCAACATGAATTTCATACTAAAATTAATTTTCATTGAATATAATCAACGTGATTATATTATAGAGACCATTATTTATATTTTCTTCATGTTTTTGGAGGTTGATACCTCATCATCCTCCACCAATTATGGGTGCATTCAATGATACGCCTTATTTCTATTTTTTATAAATACTTTGTGTGTGTTTTTTCACTTGGAATTGTTATTGAATACTGTCTTTATTAATAAAAATAACCCATAATATATTAATTTTAAAAAATATTTATTTATATCACATGGTATACTATTTTATAATGAATTTAATTGGTTCCATAACATATCTAAAATTTTCACATTGGATGAATGGTAATCTAATGAACCTAATGAGTACGTAAAAGGAATGTGTGATATAAATGACAGTTGGACATGAATTATATATTTAAGTTGACATTGGTATCATACCCAACAATTACATTGTCATGATAAAGAAATTGATATAGTGTGAACCTAATAATTTCATTCATAATTGAATTGATTATTAGTTTTATGTCATTCCCCACCTCAACACGTTTAGTGAATCATAAAATAATGAACCTATTAAAATATTAAAAACAATGAGTATTGAATGTGAAATTATTTAATATGTTATAAATAGAATAATTACAAGGTTATTATTTTATAAAGATATATTTATCTTTATAGGACTGGTCATTCTTGATCCAATCTTGGATTCCGAAGGGAATTCATTGAGACCTCATTAGATGTCATTCCAAATCAATGATCTGATTGCGAAATTAGATACCAAAATTTCAACATGGTACTTAACTAATTTTAGATTACCAATATAATTATATAGGATACCTTCACTATATCTATTGATATTAGGATTCCTCAGATATAGTCCGTGGATCCATATTTTTTTCATTGATCAAATGTTGTCATGGATTCACCCAATTAGACCCAGACATGATTAGACTGTGATTACCATGGGGGAGATCCATAAAAATTTTTATAGTCATTTACAGTATAATTTCTTGGGAAATCCACATGGATTACAGTTATAAAACCTTTATATCCATACATGATGGGTCACTACTACGAGTTGGGAGACCTTTGAGGTCAAGGGTACCTTGGTTTCACATTGGACCCCATGTTATTATGTATTGTCTATTTATGTGTCTTAAAAAATTCACATGATTTATCTATATAAACCAAAAATAAAATAACATATTAAAGGATTTCATGTTTAGAAAAATTACATGTTGAGACTAAAGTAGGTATGGATTATTTATTTGGAATTTCTCTCCACTTATATTTACATTCCCACCATCAATTTATATTAACATACAAGATTTTATAGATGTAAATGGTGGTGGCCTACTAGATTTATCACACACCCTATCTAGGCTGATTTTGGTTCGTAGGAATATTAATTGATCACGTCTATGGAAAAGGGGAATCATTCTTCCATATAAATGTAACTTCTATCCTCACCTAGGATTGATATTGGTAGCAGATTAACAGGTCCGTGATCTGGAATCTTGGATAGTTTTTTTCATTCTATTTATTTGTACAACATATATTTCATTGTATACCTACTTATAGGTATACATAACATCTATTATTTTTGTAATATATAACTACATAATTATCCTTTGTATATGATACTGTTCATTTTTTATTTTATTATTATTACACGGTTCATTTAATTTAACTTCTATATCTAGTTATGTTTTCTTTATGATTCCGTTATTTTTTTGTCCATATGTTATTATATTTTTTTATGCTTCACTCTAACATGGGGTTATACTATCCCCATGGACAAAATCTAAGAACCCTCTAATTGTCATAATTTTATAGTATATGGGGAGGAGTGATTGAGGCCATATGGCTCATTGTCACGACCCGTCCCCTGGATCCCATGCCATTACTACTCCATGCCCGCCTTCCATAGGCCAGGGCCTGGCCACTAGCACTGAAGGCGTATTTCATAAAACTAGGAAGACAATTCCTTTATAACCTATAACACAAACAACCAAGAACACAAAAAGATACGAACTCAAGTAAACTAAATAGTAAACAGAGTGAGTAAAATAAGTAAAATGGGCCAGAATACATTCCCAACTAGAATGTACAAGGAAAACTAGAAAGTACAAGATGGATGATAGGTGAAAATCAGCTCCCAGATGATCCACCATGAATCCTACCTGATGGGTAGATATAACTCATGATCGATCGTCTCTATGATTCATTTCATCTAACATCCACCTCTGAGCTACCTCTAGATCTCGTAATCTCATACTCAGTTAGCATTGTCCGTCATTAGCACCATACACAATAGGGTGTGGGAATATCCCATGCAATGGTGAGTATAACGATACTCAGTAGGGATCTTGAGACCCTCATGGTCTCACAAAATCCACCAAGGATAAAAAACATAACATGGAATCAACTGACAAACATACTTATGTATATTCCTATAAATATACCTATGTTGTCATGTATACCCATCTCAATCAAGAGGAAACACAAGGTCTAACATAAAAGCCCAAAGCTCAACTGTTTCACAAAGGAAAGAAAACCATGAAGGTAAGTACCACACTGGTAAAAACTCATCTCACGCCATGTATATATTAGGTACAGTAGTAGAGATGATTATATGTAACTACTAATTCTTCTTACTCTATTAAGAGGCTCTACTCCTGAACCTCAAAAGATCACTCAGTGTGTACCCACATAGGATCGGTAGGTGTTGACCCACACATGATCGCTTGGAGCCCACCCACACAGGATCGCTCTGTGCTGACCCATAGAGAATCACATAGTTCTGACCCACACCGGATCGCTAGGTGCTGACCCACAGGGGATGGCTTAGTGCTAACCCACACATGATCACTCAGTGCTGACCCACAGTGGATTTCTCGGTGCTGACCCACAAAGGATCTATCGGTTCTGACCCACACAGGATCGCTTGGAGCACACCCACACATGTTCTCTTGGAGCACACCCACACAGGATCGCTCGGTGCTGACCCATAGAGGATCACATAGTGCTGACCCACACAGGATCGCTAGGTGCTGACCCACAGAGGATGGGTTGGTGCTGACCCCCACATGAATGCTCAGTGCTGACCCACATAGGATTTCTTGGTGCTAACCCACAAAGGATCTATCGGTGATGACCCACATAGGAGCACTCAGTGCTGACCCACACAAGATCTCTATTCATTCATCACATAATAGCTAGCTACAGGGTTCTCGCACTACGCTAGATTGTCTCCGGAAGAGTCTGCACCACAAGACACTAGTCGATACTCCAAATTCCATGATGATTAATGATGACGTATATTAAAGGACCACCACATCATAGGGGTATCAATGCAACAGAGGGTGCATCAATCAGACGATAAGTCTGTGAGTTGTTAGCCTTTTAGTCCCGAGGTCCCGGTTGGATTCATGCTCAATCCAACCTAACCATACTCCTAATTTATCTAAATCTCTTATGGGGTATAATCAAAGGCACCATCTCACTCCATGGATTCCAACGCCGCTGGCGGTTCGTCAATCGGACGCCCAGTGCCAATCATATGTTTGATAGAGCGAAAAGTATGAAGATGGACCTGGTCTGGTCTGACCCGGTCGGGCTGACTCGGCCTGGGCCGTCCCGACCCTATTCGGGTCAATCAGAACAGTGGGGTATGGTCTGTCCCGCTAGGTCTGGCCTAGCACGCGGGGTCCAGCCCGGCCGTGCTGGGAGGCCCAGCCCACGCTGGGCAACGCAGAGGCCGTGTGGGCGATGCGAGGCCATAGAGGCCACAGAATCCGCAAGGGGGGGGGGGGGGGTATGGTGGCATGAGGACCGTAGGGTGGCTGGGATTTGGGGTCTATAAGGCCTCAAGGACATGGGGCACCGTAGAGGGCCACGTGGCGGCGAGGCCGCGGTGCGGGGCAGATGGTCGTGCATCGTCGCGACCGCGGGGTGGGGCAGAGGGCCACAAGAGTACAAGTACACGGGGTGGTGCAGAGGGATGTAAGGAGGTGAGGCCACGGTGCGGCGTGGAGTGCCACATGGAGGGTAGGCCGCAGGGCGGCACGGAGGTCCACAAAGTGGCGAGGTCGCAGGGAAGAGCATATGGACGCGTGGTGGTGAGGCCACAGATTGGCTCAGAGGGATGCGAGTCAGAGGAGACCGAGGGGCGGTGGAGGCCGCAGTTGGCTGGATGGCCAAACATCCTCTCCGTGTGGTGTGTTCATGAACCGCACCTCTATTGGTGGCCGGTTCGACCAGCCACTCTTCGTTCGCCATCGTGGCAGAAAGCCGTCTTCTTCCATAGCGAATAACACACAATTCAAGTAGAACATCGGAGGGGTTGGGCGATGTTTATTTGGCTTGCACCCTCCTCGTTAGAGCCGTAGAAATCAGCTCAACAAAATCTTGAATGAATAACATCAAACCCTACATCCTCCCACAATTATTATTCCCAATCCCGCAAAATAAATCATCCGCAGATCAACTAGTAAGAGAGTTGATCTGCATTCTTTTTTTTATAAGGGAAGAACATAGTAATATAAAATCACAGATAGTAAAAACCCTACCTCAAGATTTGATGATGGAGGTCACGAGGAATTATACAATGTCATTGGGGATAGATGGACGTCAATGACGTCGACGTTTCCTCGGTCGTTGGTTCATTGTCGTTGAAGACGTTCCTCTTTGGAAAAAGTTTTCTTCATTGGGGAGAACATTTATCGTTGGATAGTGTGTTATTCATTGGAGAGAATAATCCACTAATAGTTCTCCTCTCTTAATTCCCCCAAAATGTGAAATAGCCAACTTGTTAATTTAAGTTTATCAAATTAAAATTTTGGCATAAATAATTGTTGGAGCAATTAATTGTACCACATTACAATGATTAATTGAATCCAACTAATGGAAGGAAAGGATTAATGGGGAGTTGAGAGGTTTCTCCCCCATTAAGGGGGTCCGGGTGGTCCCCACCTATCAATTCCAAATGGGGGTTAGTTCACGTGGTCCCCACCTCTTAACAACCACATGGGAGTTTTAGGATCAAGAGGTCCCCACCACCATAACACACGTTGTGGGGTTTTAGAAATAAAAATTATAGGATTTTTTATTTTATTATATTATTTCACGAAAAGCACACAAAAAAATCTTTCACTCTTGGTCCACTAAGGTCGAGGTGAAGGTCTCTTTATGAGAATACCAGCACTGCATATTAAATAGTGCCCTCATATTTAAATTCCAAGCACCAGTTCAAATATTACAAAAACCCACTCACATGTTTACTTAACGTACCCGAAAAAGAAGTTCAGAAATTCATTCTGGGCACTCCAATCCTCAGAATCACAAGCCATTATATTTTTCAGACTCGTGAAATTCCCATATATTTAAAAGATTACATGGAATTTCAGGGTCTTTAAATTCTCCCCACCTCTAGGAATTGCATCCCCGTAAGCCACAAATGAAACTAAGGGAACATGTGGGGGTACTGATCACATATATGAGCCTCCCACATCCATGTGCTCTCTTGGAGGTTCATGTGCTTCCAGTGGACGCATACCAGAGGTATCGACCACCCACGAAGAACCTGCTTCTCTCGTTCCTCAATCTTTACTGGAACCTCTGCAAAAGTCACCCCATCATCGATGTCCAGCTCCCCATGGTAGATGATGTGGGAAGTGTCATGCACGTATCTCCTCAGCAGGGATACGTGGAAGATGTTGTGAACCCGATGCAACTGAGGGGGAAGTGATAAGAGGTATTCCACCTTGCCAACTCTACTGAAGACATGAAAAGGTCTGATGAAACTCGGAGATAACTGGACGCCTAGGCCAAATCTCCGTAAACCAAGTCAGGCTGAGACCCATAGAAAGATGTGGTATCCATCCTCAAACTCTAGAGGACTCCATGTCCTATTTTCATAATACTTCTTCCTAGTCTGTGCAGTCTTCAACTGCTCCTTGATGATCTACACTTTCTCTGCGGTAGCCCATACCATCTCTGGTCCCACTAGTGTTGACTCCCCTAGGCCGGTCCAACACAAAGGTGATATGAAAAGCTTCCCATAAAATGCCTCCAAAGGTGTCATCCCAACGGTGGAGTGATAGTTGTTGTTGTATGAAAACTCCACCAAAGGAAAGTGATCCTCCTAGCTACGACAATAGTCGAAGATGCATGCACACAACATGTCTTTGAGGGTCTGAATGCTCTGTTATGTGTGGCCATCTGTCTATGGATGGAAGGCGGTTCCCAAATGAAGATGTGTCCAAAAAGCCTCTTGAAACCCCTTCAATAGCTAGGATTTAAAACATGAATCACGATAAGAGGAAATCATTATGGTTACTCCATGTAGCCATACAATTTCCTACACATAGAGGCATTTCAAGGTCGCTACTGAACCCTACTATCTGATCGATAGAAAGTGGATGACTAGGTCAGTCGGTCGACGATCACCTAGATAGAATCATGATCTCTGGACGTACGTGGAAGTCCTGTCATGAAGTCCATGGATATCATATCCCACTTCCACTCTAAGACCCTTAAAGGCTGAACCAAGCCTGCTGGTACCTGATGCTCCGCCTTCACTTGTTGAAAAGTGAGGCATAGAGAGACAAAATATACAACTACTTTCTTTATTCCTGACCACCAGTGTTGTCGTCGGAGATCCTGGTACATATACACCACACGTGGATGTACCGCTAGAGGGGATGTGTGGAACTCCATCAACAATTCCTCCTGAAGTAAAACAGGTACCATGGTATGTCCTCTGAAGAGGATGATGTGCTCCCCACATTCAGAAAATATATCAGGTGCCTGTCCTATGGATATCTGAGCACGTCGAGCCTCGCAATAAATGTACCCACACTGTACCTCCATGAAATTCTGAAGAATTGGGAGAGTGGCTGTAAGAGACTGAAGGAAAGATGCTTCATCTCGTTCCACAAAGGATATCTAAAAAGTGGCTAGCAGCTCCGCCGCCTCACCCAGTAGATGTATACCAGACCTCTTACTGAGTGAATCTGCTACAACGTTCCCCTTCATAAGATTGTTTTCTATCTCAAAGTCATCGTCCTGGAGGAACTCAAGCGCACTTCACTGTCTAAGGTTCAGGTCCTTCTAATAGAAGATATATCAGAGACTCCCGTGATGAGAGAAGATTGTAAAATGTTGAACCATCAGATAGTGTCACCAAATCATCAAGGAGAAGACCACTACTGCTAACTCCAGACCATGGGTAGCACAGTTTTTCTCATGCTGTTTTTGTTTTCGAGAACCTTATGTGTTACCTACTCGCTCCTACCTCAAGACACATCTGAGCCAGGTCCCAGATGCATCGTAGTAGACTACTCACCCAACTCCCTCCTCTGGAAGCCTCAATATGGAGGCAATAGTCATCCTCTTCCTCAGCTCATGAAAACACTGCTAGAATCTCTCTAACGACATGAATGGTTTCCCCTTCTTTGTCAATGATGATAGTGGTGTTGAAACTCTGCAGAAATCTGGAACATATCTCCGATAGTATCCAGCCAAACCCATGAAATTCCAGACCTATGTCACACTACTGGGTGGATTCCAAGAATGTACTGCCTCATTCATCAATGGATCCACAACAACTCCAGCCTCTGAGATGAAATGTCCCATAAAGTGAACCTCTCAAATCCATAACTGGAACATCAATAGAATACACTTAAGCTGGATCTCCTGATGTGTTCATTACTAACCGCAAATGATATGCATGATCCGACATAGTAGACGAGTAGATTGGAATGTCATCGATGAAGAGTACAACCAACCGATCAAGGTATGGGTGAAAGATCCTGTTGATGAGTCCTATAAACAATTTTGCTACATTGGTCATGCTAAATGGCATAACCAAAAAACTCGTAATGGCTGTACCAAAATCTAAAATCCATCTACTACATATCATCGTCTCATACTATAAGTTGGTGATAGCCTGATCTGAGGTCTATATTTGAGAACCACTATGGTTCCATTAGATGATCAAAGAGTTCGTCAATCCTCGGGAGTGGGTACTTGTTCTTCACTGTCACCTGATTCAGCTGCCGATAGTCAACACAAAGCCTCAAGCTCCCATCTGCCTTATTGGAGAAAACAAATTGGGGATGCCCATGGAGAAACTCTAGGCCGAATGAACTGATACTCTAGTGTAGATATCGGTGTCATCACATGGTACATTTCAATGTAAAATTCCACCACTCTACGAGGAGGTAGACCCGAAACATCATCAGGGAAGACATCCACATACTGGTCTACCACTAAAGCATAACTCAGACTCCACCCATTAATCTCTATGAGGGTATGGTTAGCCATCTAATGAGTGATTTACTGTACTCTCCTCTGGCTAAGTCCATCCAGTGCTACAAAGGCTCCCTTCTCATAGGTAAAGGTAAACCTGGTCCCATATGTGGAGACACACCGCACTTTGCACCTAATATAGTAAATATGATCATGGACATTCGATAACCAGTCCACACCCAAGATGATGTCGTAAGGCCTCGACGCCGCTTCTAGGAGATCCCGGACGAAGCTCTTGCCTCCTAGTGTAAGCTCACACTGCCGACACCAGTGCGTAATCGTCGAATATGATCCCGTAGGAGTTGATAGCTGTAAGGATTGAGCCAACGACTCTGTTTTAATCTTCAAGATCCAAATGTGGGTAGTGGAAATAAGATAATGACTGGTACATGTGTCTATAAGTACTATAACTGAGGTGGAGTAGACACAGATCATACCTTATATCATATCTAGAGTGCTGTGATCGTAGGCCTCAGCTACCTGGAGCTGATCTCGCACCTATCCTCCTTCTCCCTGTGGTCATGCTCTACCACCTGGTGGTGGTGGCGATAACAACACGAATCATCATCCACTACCAGCTGCACGACTAACTCCTCTGCCATTTCTCCCTGCTCCCTGTAGAGCTCCTCGGTCGAACCTCTATCTCTGCATGGGTGGTCATTTGACCATTTTATGATTATCCGTATGGAGGGTCAGATAGTCACAATCCATGTGACCCTACCCGCCGCATTCATAACACTACCTTCTCCTCGCATGACTGGCTCTGTCTCGGGTTCCCTACACAACTCACCCTACATCATGTGGTCGTCCACCTGCAGTTTTAGTCATCTTGGATCTCTATGACATATGTCTACTTCCAGCTATATAAGACTCAACAACGTGACATCCGGTGCTAGGTCTTGTTGATGGTGACTGCTTAGCAAAAAAATCTCCACTAATAGGGCTCGCTATAAAGCCGTCGCTTGCGTCGGGATGCTGAGAGAAATCATTGATGCTCTGATCTCTTGCCTGAGCCCCTACTCGAAGGTCTAGGCCCTGAAGAATGGGTCCCGCACCATATCTGTGGAGTAGCGTGAGATGTCATTGAACCTCACTGAGTACAGAGCCACATTCATGCTTCCCTACAGTAGATGAAGAAGCTCTATTATGCACACTACACAAAGAGTCACTGGGACAAACTCTGCCTGAAACAAGCTCTCGAAGTCTTTCTAGATATGCGTCACCTTGTCATGAACCTGGAGCATCACACTCCACCATCTGCATGCTGTTTCCTATAGAAGGTTGGCAACAAGGATCGCCATGAGATCAGTTGGTGTCCCTACCAGTCGTAAGACTCTCACCATGACCTATAGCTAATCCTCAACTTCCTGTGGGTCTGTCTCTCCACTGAACCTGGGTGGCCTATGGAACTGGAACTCGTGCAACGGGCTCAAGAAGCGTGTAACCTCTACTGCTAGGGATAGTGGCATCGGTGGCCCAACAGGTAATGGTACCGCTGGTGCCTCCGCTGGTGCCTCTACTAGAAGAGGGCCCTGTACCGAGGCCTCGTTGCTCGGTGGGCTGTTAGTGCATACTATATCTGGAACCCAAGATAGCTGTTTACATGTAGGCTCCTTGTAAAGAAACATGTTCACCACAGTAAAAAATTTATTCCTCTTCATCTGACTCAAAGAGATCACCAAGGCAACTATTCCAAACACACAGACAATAAATGTTTTCATGGATTGAGTCGAAAATCAGATGTTATGGTCCCGTTGTATGGATTATTCGGACGCCACACCAACACTGGATTCCCTAAATAGATAACTTCACTCACTACACAAAACAATATTTCAGTTAAAAATATCATATTTATAGGTTCTGTGGTACAACTGACTCCTCTGATACCATTTTTACATGACCCGTCCCCTGGGGCTCGTGCTATGACTCCCCCATGCCCTCCGTCCATAGGCCAGGGGCTGGCGACTAGCACCGAAGGCGTATTCCATAGAACGAGGAAGGCATTGCCTTTATAACTTATAACACACACATCCATGTACACAACAAGATACGAACTCAAGTAAACTGAATAGTAAACATATTGAGTACAATAAGTAAAAGGGGACAGAATACAAGCTCAACTGGAATGTACAAGGAAAACTAGAAAGTAAAATATGGATGGAAGGTGATGAGAAGTTCATGGATTTCCCACCACAAATCATACCTAAAGTGTAGGTACAGATTAGGAATAGTCATCTCTATTGTTTGCCTCATGTAATGTCCACCTCTGAGCTACCTCCAGCCTTTGTACTCTCGTCCTCAGTCTGACCTATCTGTCTTCTACAACAAACACAATAGGGTGTGGGAATAACTTCTGCAGGGGTGAGTATAACGATACTTAGTAGGGTCCCCAAGACCCTCTAGGTCTCACAAAATCCACCAAGGGTAAACCACACAACATGGAATCAAATGACAACCCTACTTAGGTATACACCCAGACAAATACCTAAGTTATCTTGTATACCCATTTCAATCAGGAGGAAACACAGTGTCCAACACAAAATCCCAAAGCTCAATTGTTCCACAAAGAAAGGAAAATCACGAAGGTAAGTACCACATAGGTACGCCACATAGAATAATACCACCACAGTATTACCATGAAGGAAAGTACCACACATGCACAAACATAGCTCCCACTAGGTATATCTTAGGCACAGTATTAGAGATGATTATATGTAACTGCTAATTCATCTTACCCTACTAAGAGGCTCTTCTGCTGACCCACACATGATTTCTAGGTGCTGACCCATATAGAATCCCTTAGTGATGACCCACACAAGATCATTCAGAGCTGACCCAAACAGGATCGCTCAGTGCTGACCCACACTGGATCGCTTGGTGCTGACCCACAGAAGATCTTAAGGTGCTGACCCACACATGATCGCTCGGTGTTGACCCACACAAGATCGGTCGATGCTGAACCACACAAGATCGCTTAGTGCTGACCCACACTTGATCACTCATTGCTTACCCATATAAGATCACTCGGTGCTGACCTCCAAAGGATCACTTGGTGCTAACCCACAGGGGATTGCGCAGTGCTGACCCACACTAGATCGCTTGGTGCTGACCCACACAGGATCTCTAGGTGCTGCCCCACACATGATCACTATTCATTCTTTACGTCACAACGAACTACAAGGTTCCCACACTATGCACACATGTATATGGGAGGGTCTGCTCCACAAGACAGTGGTCGATACTCCAACTTCCATGTAGTCTCATGAAGAAGTTTCCCAAAGAACCACCACTTCATAAGGGTCTCAACACAACATATGGGGCATTAATAGGATGCTTGGTCTGTGAGTTATTATCCTTTTAGTCCCAAGGGCCTGGTTGGATTCGTGCTCGATCCAACCCAACCATAATCCAAATTTATCTAAAATCTATAGTGGGGTATACTCAAAGGTACCTTATCTCTCCAATGTTTCCAGTGCCACTAGCGGTTCGTCAATCAGACACCCGATGCCAAAGTTATGGCCGGTAGAGCGAAAAGTTCGAAGATGGCCTGGGTCTGGTCCGACCCGGCCCAACATGGCCTGGTCCGACCCAACCCGGTTCAGGTAGACCAGGACCGCTGGGTCTAGCCCGACCCATTGGGTCCAACCCAGCCACGCTGGGCTGCCCGACATGCGATGGGCGGCCCGTAGGGCTGTGGGGCGGCGCTGAGGGCTGTAGGGCAGCACAGAGAGCTGTAGGGTGACAAGAAGGGCATTAGGACTACATGGGGGGTCGATGGTGTGGCAGAGGCCGCAGGGCGGCAGAGGCCGATAGGTGGTGGAGGACACTGAGTGGTGGTCTGTCGCGGCTAGCTGGATGGCTAGCCGTCCTCTCCGTGGGGTGCGGTCGTGTGTCGCACCTCCTCCGGCGGCCGGTTCAGCTGGCCACTCTAAGTTCATCATCATGGAAAAAATCCACCTTCTTCCATCACGAAGAACACAACATTCATGAAAAACAACAGAGGTTTTGGGCCATGTATTTTTGGCTTGGACCCTCCACGTTAGGGCGGTAACATGCGGCTAAAAAAATCTTGAATGAATAACGTCAAACCCGACATCCTCCCACAATGATTATTCCTATACCCGCAAAAGAAATCATCTGTAGATCCACTAGTTTGAGAGTTGATCCACATTCTTTGTTTTATAAGGTAAAAACATGGGAATATATAATCACACATAATAAAAACCCTACCTCATAGATTTTTTAATGGAGGTCGTGATGAGAGAGATCATATCATTAGGGATTGATGGAAATCAATGACGTCAGCATTTCCTCAATCGTCGGTTCGTTGTTGTTGAAGACGTTCTTCGTTGGCGAGAGATCTCTTCGTTGGGGAACACATTATTCACTGGATAACGCATTCTTCATTGGAGATACTAATCCCATAATTGTTCTCCTCTCCCAATTCCACAAAAATGTGAAATAGACAACTTGTTAATTTATGTTTATCAAAATATAGGGTTGGAATAATTAATTTTTGGCACAATTAATTGTACCACTTTGGCATAATTAATTGGCTCTAATTAGTGGAAGTATTGGATTAATGGGGATTTGAAGGTTTTCGTCACCATTAAGAGGGGTCGGGTGGTCCCCACCTCTAAATTCAAAATGGGGGTTAGTTCAGGTGGTCCCCACCTCTTAACATCTACATGGGAGTTTTTTGCTTGGGTGGTCCCCACCACCATAACCCATGTTGAGGGGTTTTAGAAAAAAAAATTTTAGACTTTTCTATTTTATTTTTTTTCTTTCACGAAAATCACAACAAACTTTCTTTAAATCTCAAGCCACTATGGCCGAGGTGAAGACTTTTTAATCGAATTCCAGCGCTGTGAATTCAACGGTGCCCTCAGATTTAAATTCGAGAACTGGTTCTAAATTTACAAAATCCCTCTCACACCTTTACAAAATGTACCCAAAAAGTGTTTAGGAATTCATTACGGGCACTCCGAGCCTCAGAATCATATGCTTTCAATTTTGGCAGACTCGTAAAATTCCCATATATTAAAAAAATTACATGGAATTTTCGGGTCATTACACTCATCGGTTTGGAGAATATTTGAGTAGAACCTGACTTGGTATTTCATAATGGTTGATGTTCAACAACCTTAATAATTGATTGTTTTCTTATCCTATAAACTATGATAAATAAAAGAACCTCAAGCGATAATACCGAGTGATTGACCACATAGTGCTCTATATGGATGACTTATTGAAAACATTATATTATAAGAAAACATATAGAGAGTATATATTTAGTTCCTCGTATTACTACATGAGATTATTGATGAGGAATCACCCCATAAACATTGTAAATGTTGGGGGGAATATTATATCGTAATAATCACTCCACTTGGATTCCAAAAAAGTATTCCCAATGCATGAATATATAATGAAATTATAAACTCTTCACCACTGACAACATCCAAAAGTGAATGTTATCAATACTAATACCAATGAAAATAAAATTTTGGTTTAAATATTCTATCATAATACTCACTCCACATGATTACCAAAAAAAATATTCCCAATGCATGACGATATTATGAAATTATAAACTCTTCACCACTATTCACATCCAAAGTGAATGTTATCAAAACTAATACCCTTGACAATCCGAATCATGATACGAGTAAAGAATTAGATGACAAATATTTCCCCAAGAGGACCATTTAAGGATGTTATAAACATTTTGGGGGTGTTCATAACCATTTCAAATAAATTTCGTAATACATAAGTTTTAATATATGTTATTAATCTTAAATATACAACATAATATATAAAAATGAAAATGTATGGAAAGACCCCCATTTGAAACTTAATTCACCGATGACACTTCAATTGTTACTTTGATCACTTAATTTCACCAATTTAATTAGAGATGTGAATATATTAATATTGAACTCATTATAAAAAACTATATTCATTAGAATGAGTTTAAATATGAACTAGTCACACCAATTATGGGTCTTCACCAATAGAATACTGTGGGAGAATCAACAATTTCCGATAAAGGATGATCAAACAACATGAGATACTTTTTTGAACTTTTTTTGGCATCCACTTAAGCGGATCAGTATGAATTCCCACCACTAAACCATTATCACTCTAAAACATGAGTTAGCTGGCAATTCAGGGTGGAAATATGTGAGGTTTATATTACAATTAACTAACTACTTCCCTAGTAAATGTCATACAAAATAGGGATACCTAGAAAAATCAGAATATTCTGAAAGGAATACACTCCATGAGTGGTTGGATGTTATCACCCCTTTAAAAAACAAAACAAATCTATACATTTTTTCTTTAATTTTGATGGATTACACAAATAAGTACCTTACCCATTTTCTCTCCTAATGTGGCACAATTATGTGTTTTTAAATGTAGGAGGAAACCATGAAAATATAATTTGATAACACATGATATTTACTAACATTATCTGGTATATAAACATGAAACAAGGATGTATTACTAGATGACAGGATCTTCATCAAATATTTATCTTCCATTTTAGGGGGAAAATGAATTTCAAAAATTTTAGGAACCTCTCCAAGTGCATTTAGTGGTGGGAAATATTCACCTATTTCATTTCCCAATATAAATACCATATGTACTTTCTAATAATTCAACTCCCATAAGATTATAATTTTTGGATTTGGGTGGAAAAATTAAAAATGAGTTGGCCCTAACATGGTCTCCCAAAAGTATAGGGGTGGATTCCAAGAGTTATGTAAGTGGGAACTATGAATGGTAGAATCCCAAATAGAGATAAATAAAATTACTTTTTTCCACCTACCACTTCTACTATAATGTGTTAAATATTGAAAACAATTTGGTCATAGACTCTATCTTCTTAGATGTTCTGGTTCTAGGTGTCCCCATATAAACATCCTAATTAGGATCAAAATCTTGCTGGAAACGTAACACTGAAATCCAAATTTGTATAGAATGATATACCATTATTTTAAAGGGGTAATAAAGTCCACTCATTAAATCATGAAAAAATTTATTTTTTCATATTTTTTTATAGATATGAACATTCACAAACATTTATTAGTTATAATTTCATACAATGCTATGTTGAAAAAATAAATGGTTGTTTATTCTACCACATGTTCTTCGACCACACCATTATGGAGAAATTTATCATCAATGGAAAGTTCCCAAATATGGTAGATCATAAAATAATTGAGTTATTCAATCATTAGACACATGTTATATTTTTTTCAAAAACCAATATGGTGATAAAATTTTATAGGATTAAGAATATGTTATGAGATGATACATATATATTTTTTATGATTGGATTTCAATAATTTCAACAAATCAACCCCACATAATTATTTATGCATATATTAATCATCCATAACCCTGAAAAACTATGTTATCCACTCTATCAATATTTTAAAATATAAATCCACTCAAATTTTGAATAAGAAAACACTGTCAACGTTGGGATGACTCAGAGATCATGTTGGATCTATAGAAATCATAAAAATTAATTGAATCCCCAATTTAAATTACATTATATTGGAAAAAATAGTGTTGAGACCAGTGATGAGATACACATTTTGACTCCTCCTATAGCCCCTTAGTGATTCCCTTGATGTAATGGATGATGTTTAATAATAATGAACAATGCCTAATATTTTATCATGGAAACCACTTTCTATGGTGTTGATATGAAATGTGTCGATTAGTATCATATCTACAAGTAATGTTGTTATTGTTACCAGCCTCTAGTGTAGATATAAATCCCATTTTATTGGATTTTCACATGGATATGTCACAACCAATAAAGGGTCGCATGAATTTGGTGGTTGATAACCATGAACCTTTGACCCAGTTCGTAAGGATCTGCAAACATCCAATTAGGGAAGATAACCATGGGAGAAAAAATTCACCACTTGTCTATATGTAGGACTTGATAAAAATACATTCTGGTGTCCCATCAAATATATAAATCAGTAATTCACTAAACTTTTATTTGTAAATTCACAAGACTCTTATTGAGGAACTAAATATCCATATAGAGTTCAAAAATATTGTGACTCCATTAAAATACCACCATTCAGAAGAAATAAAAAAAAGAAACTCCAATCCATTTTCTCTATCCCTCGGGACGATAACGACACAATTATAAAAGTACTAATATATTCTATCTACCAATAAAGTGATCTTAATTGTATTAATGGGGTAAAATGCGTTGTGCATAATGGATTTGGGATCAATCTCTTCCCGATATAGATTCTCAAAATGATGTATATACATAAGTTAATCTATCTCCATGCAACCTAATGTTTTAGGGGTATGACAGGAGAAAAGAAATCATTAGAATATATAAATGAATGAAAAATCATAAAATTTTTATCCAATTTAAATATATAGATGTATCATAAGATTCCACATTAAATTCCTTATTGGGAAGTCATTAGCGACACCAATAAGTGTCAACCAAAATAATTTATAATTAGTACATGTAATTTTCCCTCAGTTTTTATATAGTGGTTCTATAGCATGTTCTTTCCAATTTTATTAATAATAAATCTATATCCTTGATGTTGCTTATTATAAGAGGAGTTAAAATAGTATCATGTTGAAGATTATGAGTTTCTAAATGGAAATAATGTCTTTAAAATCCCTTTATATGAATATTGGGATAATTATAAGACTATATTTCTCTTTCCAATCTAGCATCTATAAGTAAACACCCCATACCGTAGACACTATAACATTGTATTATAAATCAATAATATCTCTAATATCACCTACAACTATGATAGAGGAAATGTGAGACCAATGATAGAGAAGATATATCCCCTAATATATTGAAAACTTATAATATTCCACTCAATAAAATCATCTCCCATATATAACAAAGTGAAATATTCAACAAATGGTCTTATTTTGACATATGGTGTGACAAAATCTTTGGTAAACTATTTATATAAAAATCAGGGGGATTTTGAGCCCGAAAATCATTTAGTGTTTCCTCTAAAAAATCAGATGACTAAAATCAACTTATAAGGATTCTTCCCCATAATAGAAGATGACAAAAAAAAACAAAATCTCATTCACCTAAAGACAACAATTTACCCCCAATATATTATGATTTTGATGAAACAGTGTTGTATGAAACCCATAATTTCATTAAATGGGGAGTTTCTATCACCTTCAACAATATTAAAGAGGTGAAAAATAGTAACAGGGGTGACACATGGTTGTAATTTATTTGTTACATTACACCATTATGTATAATGAAAAATATTTCATTTCAAATGAAAAAAACAAGACTTATTCACATGGAAATATAATATAATTCCAAATACATATCCTCATGTTGATATCCGTCATCTGTTTCTTCTTATTGGATACTATTAACATATGAGGGTTCCATGAAAAATGAACACCTCCCATAGTGACATGGTTGAGGTAAAATATGATAAGATGATTAAATCCAACTTCATTAGGGTGGTATAATACTATATGCAGAATGAAAAAAAATTATAGTCAAGGGGAAGGGTATGATAAGGATACTATATATCAATTTTTAATGATCTTTACCACCACATAAAAAAGGAAAACTTCCCCTCATATATATTGACTTACTTATTGATGAAAATGACAACTTCTGGACCCCATCATTCATGGATGGATACTATAGATATAATACAATTCTTATATCCCCCAAATATGAATTGTGATGTCCATTTAAGGAACTCCAAGGAACATAATAGTACATGGTGATAAACACTATATTGAATAATTATAGAGTAACCTACCAACTAGATGTGTACCACACATTCTTACCCATTTCAAAGATAAATATGGATTTCTATGTGATTGATCAGGGGGTGGGACAAATATTGTTTATTCTAAAATTATTTCAATAATATTGAGAAGAAGTTTGATATACTCTATTATCACAACTAGAAGATAAAAACCAATATGTTTCCATTCAAGATAATGTCAATTAAAACCCTTATATTCATTATCTAGTAAAGATGAATTCAAAATAACTTGGATATTATCAAAGACATCCATAAGATACCACTTCAAAACAATCCCTGAGAATTGAGTAGAATTCAAGTGACTATATCTAACATATATTACTTCACCAACAAATTTTATGGAGTAATTATATTTTTCATGAAATTTAAGAAGAAAGAAACTACCCACAAGTGGGATAAATAATTGATGAATGAATTCTATTACAATATTAAATAATTTTTTCCATTATCTTATTCAATTTTTTATTTTTTGTAAGGAACATTGAATATTATTAGTGGTAGAACAAAAATATGTATCTTCTTCCTCCTTACTCATGAAATATTAATATTATGGAGAATAAAATGTGCTAACAATGTGTATTGATGATAAAAACGGGGTAAATAATTATATAATTTAAAATAATATACCAACCCCATACCTTTTTCACCTGGATTTTTATTTTGTAGCCATTGCATCAAGATAAAATTATAATCTCTTTAGTGGCCAATTTATATACATCCTGATCATCCCATTCTTGTTGAGAAATGTAAATAACATGTATTGATATTTCAATAATTAAAAATCAGGTTCATCCCTTAAAATTAAGTTAATGGGATAACATTTGTATATTTTAATTTGTTGCCCAATATCATGAAGGATTCATCCCAGTACATTGAGTCTCCTAATAAGGAAACTCTTTTTTTTGGTTAAGTGACACCATATAAGATGATGATGTTTAATTTTACCTCCAAAATCTTGAATGGGAAGAGGATAAAAACGATAATGTTAATTTTTCATACATTGAGTTTACATTGTTTCTTCTCTAAATGACATCATATTTTATTCATTCTAACCTTATAAAGACAGGGTGAAAAAGATGATGCATGAGGCACATCCCACTTTATTATCCCCAAGTTGTCCCTTGTGATTTATTCCCCTCAATAAAACATAAAAAGAAATTTTTTTCTATTTATTTTGAAAATAATTTCTGACTATATAAGCAATTATTTTAGGATATTACATTTTCCGAAGAACACCCCTGATTTTATGTACAAATTTCTATTAGAACCAATGGATTCTTATGTATCATATGTAAAAATAATTATAAATATTTTTCAAAAACATGTATATGTACATTTCTTGTCAATGAATATATGATTTGATCATTTTCATGGTCCATTATAATATAATCACCCATTCCATCAATGTGAAAGACCAAATGATGAATCAAATAAATCCCATATCATCTTATATGGGACCCTAAATCACTATAATGATTTATGAAAAATCTTATTTGAAAGATATCATTACTAATCACATTGAACATGGGATGTTACATTCAATCCTAACTAAGATGGAATATTGCCACCTGAAAATAAACAATTTCACCCTCTGCGATGACCCCCACTCAAGGAAGGTTCTCTACAAGAATAACTTTGACGAAACTCCTACATAGAAGAATAAAATAAAAATAAATTCCTCTAGTACTAAAAGAGGATCATACATAGGAATGTTGATCCCACAAGATAAATATTTTTTCTCTTCAATAATATTTTAATGTTGCGATATTTTTTGACCACCAAAATTCATGATTTCATTAATTAAACTGTATGTGTCAAAAATTCCATGATCACATCAATATCATGCATCAGCCACTAGATGTGATTTAGTCCCCCAAGATCTATTTGATCATTTTTATTAGGGAACTGATGTCAGGGTTTCCCACCCATGTACAGTAGCATTCTAGATCATGTTAATTATAACTTCCATTTATTTCATATTTAAATGAGATGAATTCATTCCAATGAGGTTGGTCAAAATTAGGCCAATGATCATGCTTTATAAATACAATAACATGCATCATTTCAAGACCCCTAACATTATTCTCATGAACTATAGAATTTTTTTAAAATCATATATGTTTAACAAGTTCATTTTAAATTATAATATCTCATTCAAACATATTTCCTTCTATCATGTACATCCAAATTGATAGGTTGTGATATTGAAAAAATAAATCTATAATATTATATAGAATATGGTTTCATTGACATATAAGAGATGGGATGATAAGACCTTTATTGAATTTTGGACATTCCACACCATGACTCGAACATCACGAATATCTACCCTTTACTCAATAGTGTATAAAATAGAAGCAGTGCTTCCCACTGATATCTTTTTAATATCTCTTCAGATATATGTCCTTTACTAATTTCTTCGGGAATATTGGTTCCCAATCTAACTAAATTATTATGAAACCATTGATTAAATCATTCCCTAATAACTAAAAACACATAGGTTCCATAACAATTAGGCTCCTAGATTATTTGAAAATAATTTTCTTCTTCAATCGTTTTTTGAGGGTGACTATGTGATGGAATTGAGAATTCCAATGATGCATAAAATAAAACCATTGATGTTGGATCCTAAATGGGATGTGTTACTCATCATTTATAAGTTTTACCTCTTTAGTGGTTATAATTTTATCATAATTGATAGAGTGTGTTGAACCACCTAGAAACATAATATTTTCCAAGAAGTACCATGTGTTGGAATCACAGGACCCAAAATTCCTTGAAGAGAGACTATAAACTATGTAGATGATATTCCAAGAAGACCAAATTTAAATAGAAGGACATATTTTATCAGTATCATTAATATAAATTTTTTAGTGCATATTTTACCTATATTAAAAAAATATGCATAACATACTACCCTAAAGGCACGACTTAAAAATGAAATAATATATTTTTACTAATATAAGACAATTCAAAACATAAAATTATTTACTCATAATTTGTTATTAATCTACATGGCATATGTACTTTATATATTATATTAAAATCCACTATACTTATTCTAATCCATATCTACTGAAACTATAAAACTAAAATTATTATGAATGGCCATTAAAATATAGGGCCATGACAATGTGATTTCCTGAGATGACAATTACGTTTATTGTAGTATACCCAAAACACATGTATGAACTAATTATTGATTGATTTTAATATAAATGTATATGTAAAAAATTATTGAATATTTAGATCTAGGAATATTTCTATACTTTTCATGGAACAAATACAAACTTCTTTCTCAGTACCCCTATAGAGATACACATTAATGATTGTAAATGAAGCGTAGATTCTATACAAAGAGTAATACTAATATATATAAACATAAAATTCAATCCTATTGAATTTGAGCTATAGGAAGAGAAAATATAAATTCTATGAGATAATACCAGTACCCCCTTGGTGTGACAGATTCATATTCTCATTAATTATGGTGTTTGGGATATATATTTTTCATCAAATCACATTATCATACATGACGCTCTATTTACACTGAAATTACTAAATGAAATTCTTAATACATGATTTTATAGTCAAAGAAAAGATGATCTCTCCATAAGAATTTTTCATTTCTTTACAATCCATTATTATGTCTTAGATGTTTGAATTACCCCTCAATATTATTTCGAAATAGAAAATAATTGATTTATGGGGATTGTATGGATCTATTTTCTATTGCCATCTTTTTTCTAGGAAACATGTCATAGTGTAAAAATTATAAAAAATAACATGAGGAAATCTTGGTTTCAATAAAATATTTCAGGAATATTATTTCCCGAATAATATGTTTTCATTCTCTCAAAATCACTTTTTTATATTTCTAATTGATTTATCCTTATGTATGTTTAAATAGTTTTTAATTATATTTTCATTTTTAAATGTTTACCATACCATGTGATGAAGTTTCATTATTTCTATAAATGATTCAATACATGAAATACTATGCGACATGGAAATCACTTGTTCGAGAATCTATAACCATTAATTTGTATGCATGTGAGAGTCTTCCTACATTTAATTTCTTATATAGAGATATTGGATATAAATAATACATTATATCGATAAATTAGTGGTGTAATGAGAATGTCTATGAAATATATGAAACATTTTTAACATAACTATGCTCAAATATTAAATATAATGAATTTACATATGTAGTTACATTGGGATTGTAAAATAAACATTACTAATTATTCTCTTATACGGAATTGGAAATATTGATAACTTAGTATGGAAAAATCGAATTTTCTATGATTCTGGATACATAGATCTTTTAAAAATGTCACTTCATTTATGTGGATGATTTAGATATGTGTATTTTTTTCATACATCAATTTCGACTATTTTAACTAGATACATACATAGATGTCGATTTGGCTGTATATTTCTCATACGTGATATCATCTACATAATGTCAAATTTTCAAACATTCTATATTTATGAAATGTGGACTACTATACTGAAAAGACAATTTATTTTCCAATTGTTGGAACAATCTTTGAGTAAATGTGGAAATAGTAAATTTTCTAAATGCTGAATTTTTCATGAATAATAAAAATAACAAAATTATTTTTGTTTAAATTATTTATATCAAGAAAATAAATGAGATATTGATTTGAAAATTTTTATTCCAAATATTTTTTTATTTATTGGAATCAGGATTGAATCTATATCTATGTATATGTATTTTAAATAAAACTGAAAAATTTACAGAAGTGTAAGAATATAATCTTATTATTGTTTTGAGATTCATCACCATATTATTTTTATTAAATATTAATCATTTTTACTCAGAAAATATTATGGTAAATTTATATTACTATAGTTCTTGTAAGATTCATATTTATCTTTTAGAAGATCATCCTACATACACTTATAAAAATTTATTTTTTCTATTTGAAGGATTCTCTACTATGTGTTTCTTAATGAAACTATGATCTTAAAATAATGATTATATTCTATATCATTTTCTACCCATTTGTGGGTGAAACCCATTTTTGGTTTGGAAATAAGAGTGATCTAAAAGTTCCTTCTCAGTTTGTATCATGTGAAACATAATATACCAAATTTGGATATTACCTAGGAAAAGGACCAAATGTAGTTAAAATCACACATATCACCAAGAGTGTGTTGCCCATGTGTAAGAGGGTGTATTTTTCCCCAAAACAGCTAAAAAATACCATTTATTCCTTTATATTCATTTCTTTTTTAAACCATATAATAGATATTTGTATTTGAAAGGTTTTTAATAAGAGAGGGTGTGGTGGTTTAGATATCCATTAAACTACTCTCTTGAACCATTATATATCATATATAGGAAAATATTATTAATAAAATGTTATTAATTATTGTTCTCAACTTATTTCTAATTTAACGATAAATACATATACCTAATACTAATATAATGATTGAAATGAATGAAAATTAATTAAGAATTTCTGTGGTCTATGATACTTTTTTCAATAGATAATGTTTTGGGAACTAGATGCATTGAATTATTATTTATATAAAAATTATTGTCTAAATGTTTATTTAAATGGTTTCCATCCGTATTAATTTATTGATTGGGTAACTAAAAAAATGGGATACCACTTCTATATTAAAACATTACCCCTAATATATAGAAATTAATTATATTATATATGGACTAGGTCTAGATGAATTCAACAAATTCAATCTGTGGGATACAACACATAAAATGTGTGAAACCATATCCGTTTCTTATAAAGGGATTGATGGTGTGAGGAAATATAAATGAACTAATATGAAGTTAATATTTTACATATTTAGAATTATTTATGGTGAGAGAATTCCTAAAATGAATATAATACTAGCCAAAACTGTAAATAATGTATCTCTTATAAGACATAAAATTATTAAACGAGATTAATCTCTAAATGTATTTAGTGTTTTTTCATGAAAATAGTGTAGAGCATCAATATCTATTCATCAATATAACGTTATGAAATATTTTAAAATAAATTTTCACTTATGTAGTCTCATGATATATGAAGTAGAAATAGAATATGAATATTGTGAATTGATATTATTTAAGAATGAAAATTATAGCATTAATGTGTCTACATTTATGGGTGACAATAACTAAAAAAATAATTTCTATGAAACTATTAAAATGAATAATTCTTAATAAATTCTCATAATAATGGTGAAAATTATTAATTTTCCATGATTTTCAATAAATTATAAAAATAAGAGAACAATATTCATGAAATAATTTATAAAACATCAGAATTATTATGGATGTTATAATGAATTTAGATGCAATGAGTGAAAAATTCTTGGTCACATTCTACCAAAATTCCCCCAATTAGAATAAAATATTAAATTTGAAAACAAATTCGACTGAAGTGTTTATTTTAAAAATATAGTAAAAAACAAAAAATCAATTTATAGTGTATCAGAAGACACTAGTGATAAATCCTATTTTAAATAATAAGGAAAATAGTCCATAAAGAATATAACTTGTGTTTTATGGAATAAACAGCTAAGTTTAATTTTTTTTACTCTTCTGAGCATGATTTTTTGTTTGATGCTAAAACATTATTTATAGAAAATTTAAAACAAATTTTTACCACACTAAAAGATAAATATTAGGGAATAAAAATGAATAATAAATTTTCTTTAAAATCATAGGTTGTGTTTATATGTGAAAAAGTTTCCCTAAAAAATATTTTTGAACAATAAAAGTTGGATATATATATTTTCACATATTCCAACTATGATGTTAAAATTAAATTATTATAAACTATGATAAAATCACTTATAAATATTTCAAGTGTTTTTACTAATGTAACAATTATCTCAATCAAATACTTTAAATATATAGAGAAAGCATGGAAATATTTAGTATGTGATGAAATGGGGATAGGCTTATGATATATAGAACATATTTTATACACCTTTCTAATAATGAAAATTTATATTAATTTACTTGTTTTCATTGTAGAGAACATACAAATTATTATAATTCTTTTAGTATAATTAATTATTTTTTTCTTAGTACTATGTATGACAATAATTTAAACAATACAATTAAATTTAGTTTAGATGTTCATGGGAATCACAAGATGATTTCTATTCAAATAGCTGTAGACACTAATATTATAGGACTGACTAGTGTATGGGTACCAGAAATAATTTTATTTTGATTTATGTAAAAATAAGAATTATTTTAATAATTGTAATAACAAATTTTGTTTGTATAGTGGATACACCAATATTAGAGTAGTGATTTCTCAATCCGTCACTCATTATATAAATTTCTTGTATGCTCTATCAATTTTCACAATAATAATAAAGAGAAAATTAAATTATTTGGATCTATTTGGTGTCCAAAACTCAATTATCATCAAAATGTTTCATTAAAATAAATTCTTTAAGAGTTACATGATATGTATTTTAAAATTTTGTGATGAGATTTAACTTGAAATTTTTTCAAACAATGCATATCATGTTTTCAATGACATGTTCTTTAATTTTACACAAAAATAATAGGAAATATCTACTCATTAGATCTTAAATGCATAAGTATGAAAACTGTAGATCATTTTAACATTCAGAAAAATCGAGCATCGATTTAAAATATATTACTATGACAAAAAAAAATTACATGAGAAATTTATCAAAATTAAATTTAATTTTAGATTTTCCCTATCATAGATTTGATAAAAGACATTCTGATTCCTGATAAATTTTTATGAATGATAAGATTTGTTTTAAATAAATTTGAGTGGTGACAACTTATAGACCCTAAAAACTTATACATATTTAATGTCTTGGATAATATAGATCACCATGAGTAGATGTAATATATTTTTTTATGTATTACTAGATAATTTTTATAATTTAAAAGAGTATAATATTTTAGAATTAAATGTTAAAAATGTTCCATTTTTATTTATTTTTTCAATACTTATTTAAATAAAAAGATTCCAAATTAATTACATTATATAGTGATAACTAGGAAGAAGTTTAAAACTATGAGCATAATTCATGTTTTTTATAACATATTTTTAATCATACTATCTCTAGACATAGGAAAAAATAATATAATTATATATTAAAAATAATAAATATTACCATTCAAGAAATTTCTATACCAAATTTATCTAAATTTAACACACACTTATAATGGGATATAGAAAATGAACATTAATACGTTTTCTTAATGGAACACATAGGATGGACATGGTCATCCCACTTGAGGAGATTTCTAAATTTCCCCTATATAATATAATTCATCTAAACTACTTATTTTTTATTTGTTTTTACATATTCAATTAAAATATTTGAATTTAATGGAAATAAGAGAGTGAAAAAATTACACTAAAATAAAATGAAATAATATTACTAGTAATAAAAGCACTATACATTTTTGATTTAGTTAATGGGGTTAATTTCTCTCCTTGTTGGTGTTTAAATTTAGTTTGATAATTTAATTATAAAACATCACTACAAAACTACAACTATTTTATTTATTTATGTTAAATACTAAATTAATCCTTTAATATTAATTCCAACTCCACTAGTAATCATGTTTGATGGCACACGTCAATCATGAATGTTACACCATACATGATCCAAAACCATTGTATGTCATTTACTAAACGGATCAACATCATCACATGAATAACCTATATATAGTTGATGAGAGGGGAAATATTTGAACAATGAATATAAATTATTTTGAGTTATTTGAAAAAGTGTAAAACCTCCACAATCATTCACATTAATCTTTATCACCACAAACTCAATAAAACCTTAGAATTTACAAGTATAAAGAGTGGAAACACAACATACCTCCCCTGATCAATACCTCGTCTTATCCCCTCATTGTTTAAGGTAATAATTGAATGAGGAAATTAAAATTGTGAATATAAGAAAAAAAGAATAGTATAGAGAAGGAAATAAGAAAAACACAATAAGAGAGAGGAAAAAAAATGTAAAATAAAATAAAATTATAACAGAATAGAAAATAAATTAAAAAGATAAGAAAATTAAAAAAGAAAAATATGATGATGATAATAAAGATTATTAGAGAAGAATATGGGTATGTGTGAAACACATTATAAAAATATGCATGAATATTTTTTTAAATGGAGCTAAAATAAAATGATATTTAAAAGAAACCAAAAAATTAAAAATAAAGGAAATTAAAAATTAATAAAATGAAATTAAGAACAAATAGTATCTAAGCATATTAAAACAACTTTAGTGAGGTTCATACTCAATTGGGGAGTAGTATTCCTCCTCTATTTATAGGTTTCCAAGGAGTGGGTCTCGACATTGGCTACATGTTCATATTAACATCATTTGATGTCTTCCCCAAGTTGTGAGATTTTTGAGAATTTGGAAAACACTAGTGGATCTCACATAATATTATTTTATCATGAAAAAATACACTAGTATGAGGCTTTTCATGTTGTGCATGGCATGCATCGACTATGGATATGGATGTGGTAGTGGAAGTGGCTAGGTGGAATGTATAGTGGCAGCATTTGTGTATCTTAGAGGATACTCCTCCACCTATACTTTTAACTGGCCATATGATGAATTCATGGAGGTCTTACATGGGATATATGGGGATAATAGGTGAGATTAGTTCCTTAAATGTGGAATAAGAGAACACTTAGAACTTGGGATGGTAGTTTTGATGACTACATCTGGTGAGGAGCAGCTACAACAGATTAATATAGATGGGGGAAAAATGATGTGTCGAATGGAGATGAGAGACATGTGGGTGTCCTAGCATGGGGGAGTGTAGTTAGATAATAAACATTAAAATCCCATGCCATATTGATATGGAAGAGGTGTTCCATGTTTGATTATAATAAAAATGTTTGTATACATAATACTTATTTCATACCGTATGGATGAGCTCCCGTAAACAGACCCACACATAAAAATGGGTCGAGCCACATTGATCAGACAAAATTGGCCTTCATACACCCAATTCCCAATCATACTTCCACAATACAGATTCTACTACTACTGGACAACCTCCTTAGGGTTTGTTATAGACAAATGTCTCTTTATGACAACAATATGGGATGATAGATCCTTTTTTGTTGTGGATTTCTAGCTGTTAAAACATTTTTAATTAAAAATAATTTTAATATTGAAATAAATAAAGACATTTAGGAAGAATATTAACAATTTTTTATGATTTATAATAAAAATAAATCAACATAAATTTTCAGTTTAATGTATTATAATTCGACAATATAAATTTCCAATTTTTTAAAAAAATAAATTTAAATTCAATAGTATATAGATTTGAAATTTATTTAAAACCACTATTTTTTTAAATTAATCCTGATATATGAGTCTGTTAGTACCCCAACAAATAATTCATGATTTTTCTCAAGTATAAAATCCCAACATAGAATTCACAGGGCACCAATTTTACCATTATTCAAATTTCATAGTTGAAAAATAAAATTTCTATTAACATCAAATAAAACATTCAATATTATCAAAACAAATCAATTCAAATTATGATTTTCATACAAATAATAAAATCAATCATTTTTTTCTCCCATATAAAGATGATTGTACTTATATTATCATTTATTCATGTTCCTCTACTTTTTTTATTAAAAATTACAAATCATTATTTACCTCACTTTTTAGTCTTTTCACCAATAGTTCATGATACAATTCAAGTAGTGTTATGATCATATCATGAGAGCATGATACTAATCTATAATTTTGTAATGGAACTTTATTTTGTATAGTTTAATGACTAAGGGAAAATAAAATAAAGAGGTAATTCAATAAGGGTTAAAATTAAACTAAGACCTACTGTTGGTTGGAATTAATATTCAAATATTGAGGCTTATGGATTGAGTTTGATTATACAATATGGAGCATGATATCAAAAGAATTATCTCAAGGATATTCTATCATTAAAATTATAAAAACTCCCATGTCCCATGTGCAATGTAATGTGATGATCAATGAAAAATTATAATGAATTCTTTTTATCCCACATGAATTTTCTCAAATTTTGTACTTTTGTATTCAATTTTTTTAAAAATTTATAATTATAATTATCCTAAAATATACCAAGTAATGATATATTATATAAACCATAATTCTATTAATGGTGATATTTTAATCTTCTAAGTCACATACCAATCATTATATTATTATTTTCTTTTTAAATTTTTCACTTTTTTTATTAGGGAAAAAAAGAAATAATAAAATGTAAATTAATATTTCTCAATCCCCATATGTTTCACCCCCGAAATTATTTTTTACAATGTATATAATCCCAATATTTAGGACTCACTTTAACATCTAATATAAACTTTATAATAGAATATAAATTCTATGGAATGGTATTAATGAATAAAACTTCTTGAAACATAGAGCATTCAAAATAAGGAAATTAATGGTCTCTATGGGTTAAATAAATTTGCTATAAAGGTGGTATTTAATGATAAGGTATTTCCAAAAATTGTCTCAATAATTTTAGAAGTATTTTTCCATAATAATAGATTTGAAAAGTTCAAATGAAAGTTATAGTAGGTGGATTATCCTAATATCACTCTAAAAATATGATTAATAAAAATAAGAAGTACATGGTTTGGAAATCCTCTCAGTAATGGAAATATGATTTTGGAAAATCACTAGAGTCAAGGATAATGAAGAAAAAAATAAAATGTATTTCATAAAATCTCAACATAAAAAAATTAATTGGAAATATTATTTATATAAATCTACTGATTCCCTCAAATCATGAGTCTTTATTTTAATAACAATGTTTAAATTTAATCATTCAATTTTCTGTTTTACTGATTCAATATCATTAAAATTAATATCTCAAATATTTCATCATCAGACTTATGAGAAACTCATGAATCCAAGATAAGTTAAATAATGTAATAATTCAATCATGGGCAAAAATCCCAATTGAAACATCAACACATGTTTTTAGACAAAAATATAGGGAGATTAAGATATTATCATAAATAGTGGACCCCCTTTCCCATTAATCTTTAATCATCATCCGTAACTTGTTTTAGTGTATTCATTGTTCTATCTTGTAACTAAATAAATAATTATTCAGTTAATCATGAGGATCATGTCATTTAGGATGAAAAAGATAAGTGGGAGTGGGGTTTCATGATAAACTAATCCTAAAAAATGAAATTTCGTTTCTATAATACCATGTAAAAGAGATATGACATAGTATAATACTGAACATGGTCTTTAATTATTATTTCCTTGGGAGTGATGTGTCAGATATTATATATATTTTTATAGTGGTTGGATACTATTTGACTTGAACCACCACATGTGTCTTTTCCCGGCTCGCACTTTATTATTTTTGGTATGAAATGATCAACAGATAGAGCATACCATATCCACCCCCATTACATTTATTCTTATCTAGAATAGTGGGTGGAGGATGTTGTATGAATTATCCCCCTTCATATATTCTAATTGTCCAACCCTCTAATTTTCCAGTGCTATATCCACATAGATGACACGAATTTTAATTTCAAATGTATGTTTAGAATGTATATTTAATTTTATTAAATATAAACATGAACAATGTAAATTGTATTTCCCCATTTGTGTGTGAGTATCCTCTATCTTGATTTCCTTTGGCTCAAATATAGGTAATTCCTCATGGGATGCATCAAATTTATATTCATCAATTTTAGGGAGATTCATGTGTTCATAAAAAGGTGATCATCAAGTTTATATTTCATCCTAAAATAAAATGAAAGGGTTGGTCAAATAAAAAGAATAAATAAGAAGTGTTACTCAAACAATATTGAATATTATAAATAATGGAAGAATTGAATGACAGATCGTCTCATTGAATTACTTCTAGTTTACAGTTGTTTTATTAGTATGATCTTATTGATGTTGGATCACAATAGATAGAGGCTGATAGTCGGGCTCCTCCATATTTTATTCCAATTAAACCATTTTGATGGATTACTTGAAATGTGTTGTCACCTATTCTTTAGGTAGATCATGTTGTTCTCCAAAATCATTGTAGAAGTTATCAAAATATTCTTGACCTACCATATGTAGCTCAGGTAATGGTTTCATCATCAATGTATGAACATAGTATGATGATATTTCTATCTTTCTCCCCATGTGAATCTGAGTTCCACTGATTCCTTGTACATGATCATTTAGATGAGTATTATCAACTTCTTATAATTGATATTTCACCTATGAGTAATATATTCATGTATAATAATAATAGTTTAGATACATCATGAGAAAATATTTTTATGGTTTCTTAATGAAATGAATACTATATAAGATTTTATAATAGAAACTTTAAATAAACCAAAGATTAAAACCACATAAATGGTTCCAGTATTGAATACAACCCCATCAGGTGCCATGGAAAAAAGAAAATTTCTATTTTTTACAAAAAAAGTAAATAGGATGAAAAAGTCATTTAAGATGTGAGGATTACTCAGTTGTTATCCTACGTAATTTATTTCATGAACTATAATTTTTTTGATCTTAATTATTCATTGAAAAAATAGAATTTAAATGAAATAATAGAGTGACAAAAATTAAACTATAAATCAATGAGAAATGATATTAGTAAAGAAAGATCTTTTTTGTGGATTGATTTAAGGGATCAATTACTCCCATTGTTAGTGTTTATATTTATTTTGACAGTTTATTCTTGAAATCAATATCATAAAATACTATTATTTTATTTATTTTTTATAAATTTTGAATTCCATAAATAATATTAATTCCACATCTTCCTATAATTAATATCAATACCACACCTCAATCTAGAATTTGAAAAATTATAGGATCCAAGTCCATTGTATTCCATTTCATCAACTAAATGAATAAACATTATATTATGAGGAGAATATGATTATTGGATGTGATGGAATATATTGAAATATTGAATAGAAGTGAGTTTGAGTTTATTTCCATAGTGGAAAACAAATACACTCATGAACATTTCTATTTCTCACCAAAAACAAAATAAAACTGATTATTTTACATCCAGAATAAATGGAAACACCACATTCCTCTATCATGACTAGCCTCAGGTTAGCCCAACATTTTTAAGATACGTGGACTTTATGTAAAATAAAATGGGGAATAGATTAACAAAAAAAATATTAAATACAGAAAAGAAATAAAAGTAAAACAGTTGAAGAAGATTGAGATCGAAAAATAAATTAAAATATAATAAAATGGTAAATTTAATTTAATTAACTTGAAAAGAAATGAAAATTAAAATAATGATAATAAGAAGATGAGAAGAATGATAATAAGTGTTTAATATGGTTATGGGTGTAACTTTTTAGAAACATTCATAAATTTTTATTTAAAAAGGGATTAAAATTACATCCAAATTTAACTAATATGAATAAAAAATGAAAAGATAATAAAATTAAAGAATATGAAAACAAAAAATATAATTTTCCCAGTATGAATCCCTTTCTCCTCTGAGGTATAGAATCCTTTGGACAGTGGGAAGCCTCTCACTTTTATAGGCATTAAGGGTGCAGGTCTAAGACATGGGTAAATCATAAAATTATATTCATTTGAGACCTCCACCAAGACCCATGATTTTTTGAGAATTATTAACACACCATTGGATCTCATGTAATATTATTTTAACATGGAATAAAATTTACTAGGAAGCATATTTTCACAACATGCATGGAATGAAAAAGCTATAAGGATGGAAATGGCTGTGAATGAGGTTAGGTGGTTAGGTAAATAGAGTATTTTTTGCTACTAGGAGGCTCCTGCTTCATCCATTTTTTTCTGTCTAGATGAATCCTTTATAGAGGTCCTCGAAGGGTTCCTGGTTGATCCATGGTGGAATGAGGGCCTTGGCTATAACATAATAAATATTAATAATATAAATTTTATCATATTTATAAAAATTTATTAAAAAGATAGTAATTACACAATAAAATATATTCTATTTTTTTTATTCTAATATATGACATGAAAAAAATGAGTTTTCATTGAAACTAATTTGTTACACGCAAGACTAGGTTATACCATGGAATAATATGCTATTAAAATAATATATTATTACTGATGTCATCACCAAGGTAGTGTATCAAAGGGAATGAATTAGAATAGATATATTATGTTTAAAAATGTTTATAATTTTTTTAAACATTAATCAAATATATTTTATAAGAATAAGATAATAATTTGACGAGTTTTATGAATAAATGCCCTATTTTTATAAAATGCAATTTTATTGACTTCTAACAACCCACCGATTTTTTTTTAAAAAAATACATTATTAATTATTAGGTGAAAAAATATGCATTGTTTTTAAAACAAAATATCAAAAATATATTTTTGTGTATTATAGGAATTTTTATGGGAACTATAATATTTTGATCAATTGTGAAAAAAATTATTTTAATTGAAAACTGTATATTCGTCAAATATACTTATATAGTTAAATTATTTTCAATTTTTTTAACATGTCCATAGATAAAATTAATATATTTTAAACAAATTTTGGCCACTGGAATTAATTTCACATTTAAATTTAATATAAAAACATTGCAATCTATATAACAAATTGACTTTAAAAGCTCACTTTATCATCCAATCCGTGTGATTATTTTTAAATTAATTTTAGAAAATAATTTTGATTGAATTTTAAAAAAATTATTCAATATTATGATTAATAATAATATATAATTTCTAATAAATTCAATTTAGTATCTTTAATAAAAATATCATTGAATGGAATTAAAATTAATTACATCAATTAAGGTAAAACAATTTTTTATTATGGTTAATCATTATTCACGAGGTTTAAAAATGGATCTAAACATGTATAATACCAATTTTATTTCAATATTTGGACCTTAAATATTCATTTATATATATTTTTTTATGTAAAAACATTGGGGGCACACAATTAATTTCAAAAATTGAAAGTGTGTCCCCTCAACTATAAATGGCACTCAACGAACCCCAATTCAAATCTTCTATAAATTCATTTGGCTCCTAAAATGGTAGAAAAAATAATTTCCCAAATTCACTCTTATTAATTGATAAACCTTATTTTTGAAATAAATAAATTCAAGGATGTATTTAGGTGTAAACTAAATGGAGTTACCTGAAAAAAGAGTTAACATTTTTCAGCAATCACATTTGTTTTATTTCATTAAAAATCATTAAATTATTAATACTACGTTCTTATATAATTACATTAATATCATAAATATACTTAGATATTATTATGTTTAGGGTAATAAATACCCCTAAACACACTTCCACCTAATGGGTAATGAAATTACTATTCAAGTGTATGGAAAACTACCGCATTTTAAGAAGATGTCGTTAATTATTCCATTACCACCTACAAATATTTGAAATTATTATTGAAAACCCAGTTTTATATGATATATATACATATTATATGATTAGTTTATTATTACTTAATTTTTATATTCACATAACTAATGATTTTCATTTTGTGGCAATATGATAACATCATTTGTGGATGTGTGGATTACCACCTCCTTCAAGCAATGCAATTCTTCTACATTTTTCATTGAATGAATTAAAGATGAGTTTAAAAATAATATGAGATATAAATTAAATAAATATGATATTCATTTCTAAATTATATTTATAAGTATATAATAAATCAATTTCTTTGTTATCTTTTCACGCACTGAAAAATTGATAACATCATTCATGAACGTGAGGCCAACTGCCTCCCTAACGTGATATGATCAATTTTACATCATATTAATTATATATATATATATATATGTATATATAATTAATTAAAATATTATATTTGATATAAATATTATTATATAAATATAAATGTCACCTGATTTTTTTCTATTATGATTATTGAAAAATGAGAATGTTTCTCACTCGCACATATGACCTTCCATCTCAATGATTGCAACATTATTTTGTTTTTCATAAAATTATTTATCATTAATTTAAAAGTATAATTTATGTATAAATATGATAATTATTGTATGATTATTATTTTTTAGATGATTTAATGATGACCCATTTGACTAGAATTGACATAAAAATTTCTTTTTGGACTCATAATCTTAATATGGTCAATACATCCAACATAAACTCAACTGTCTAAGTGTATTAAAAATTTTAATGTGTGAAATTCAAGTAATATTACAAATTAAATAGGTACTTATGAGATAAATAGTCAAAATAGAGTTATCATTGAGTGAGATGAAGACACATTTGACAAGTTAGACTCAAGGTAAGGGATTTCGCCTCAATCTCAGTTCTTTGAGACATATTTTGATTTTATAGACCTTTATTATTTTATGAGGTGTTTATACAACCCATTTTCATATCCTTTCATGAATTTAAATATTATAATGTTATTAAGTTATTTTTATAAATTTTATTCTTTCATGGGGATAATTCTTTAAATTTTCAATGCAGTATGTGGAACATTGAATGTTTAATGATTTATTTTACAATATTTTTCTCTATATAAATATTCATTATTTTATTTTACATATATAATTATAGGGATATAAAATACTATAATGTATAATTTTTTTTCTATTTGTTTCATTTTTATTCATATACAAGCCTTAATATTTATAAAAGATAAACAAAGTCCTATTTTCATTTTTTGGGTCATTTGTTTTTGAAAGTTGTTTTTGAAAGTGGATCAATTATTTTAAGAGAATGAGTTTTTTTATTATGAGTGAAAAAGAAATATTATGTGAGACATGATGAAAATTTAATTATTTTATGTGTTATTATTATATAATTTTACGTGGAAATTTTATGGGTGTTTTTATGATAATACAATGTTCATTATTTCCATCATAAACCAATGATGGGTTTGTCTATGATAGTCCTACAGTGCATTGGGTATGAAATTAGGCCGTATGGTTTTTCCATTTGTCGAAGTGACTTTTATAGAAGTCAAACACCAAATTATTCCATTTATAAGATGGAAATTTAAATTTATTTCCAATGATACCATTATGTGTACTCTATTATTTCAATGAGATTTATGGTAATCATGTGATTATAAAAAGTTTATACAGTGAGTTTATTTTCAACGGAATTTATTTAATACATCTTATGGTTAGAAAGTATTAAACTATGATAATGTTTTCATGGGTTTTAATGTTTATCAATGAACTAATGGTTTCCATATTTTTATATCCGTTTATTATCTTTTTATAACAACATACGTTTGTAATTTTTTTCTCATGATGTACAAATGAGTAATGGATTAGAATAAGTCATGTTGAATTTCATTAATTTTATCATGAAATATATTATCCTTTGTTTAAAAAAATTTAGATTATAGGAAAATAAATACTATTCGGTAGTGGGTAATTTTTATTTTATTAGATTTTAGGTATGATTTATTTCTTAATTATATAAAACTCTAAACCTAAAAAGAACATAAATGTGAAATAAAGTGATATATCAACTAAAGATCATGATGAGGAAATGTTTTTAAATGAGGCCTTATAGTTGGTATCATATGAATTTTTTATATAACATTATAGGTTAAAATAATGTTAATAATATTACCTTGATGAATTTACATTATGGTTATCTTAAAATGTTATAGAATTTGAAGATAACAATGTTTCATCGTTTATAGTATGTTTTCTTTTAATGGTTTTCCATAGAAGATAAAAGGAATCTATAGTGGGAAAGAACTTATAGGAAAATATTATTTTGAATCAATACCTAGAGATGGTTGGAATTGGATCCTAGAAGATTATTTCAATGATGGTCATGTTTACACAATCTATAAATGGTGGTGGTGTCTATGAAAGATATAATCCATATATCTAATTTAAAAATATGATGATATTGGATTAATTAATGTGACAATATCACTTACAATATAGAGGATCATCAAACCCTCTACTAGAAGAAGGATGAATTAAATCCTAGAAATGTTATTCATTGTCATCAGTTATTCGGATCACAAATAGGTAACTCCTATAAATTATTTGTTTAAAGGTGAAACCAATTATTGTTGGAAAATGTATAATTATAACATGGAATGTGAAGAGACAAATTCATTTGAATGGGTTGAATTGATGATTTCTTTACTTGAGAAATATTTTCCTATATATTTTCTACTTAGGTTTGAAAAAAATTCATGGAATTGAGAAAAAATAAATACGTTTTGGTGTATCTATATAAATAAAAAACAACATGACTAGGGTGGTAAATAAATTTTTTTATAAAATATATTAATAATAAGATAAATATGTCTTTCTCGAGATTAAATCCTAGATATTAAAAAGAATCTGATTCTGAAGAGTCCATGAGCTATTAAATACTTATTAAATATAATGAGAAGGTAAAAATGGCGTTTTTTTATGATCATGTGTCCCATTAAAATAAGAAATAAAAGTTATCTTCTTAGAAATAATGGGAAATAATTCATCCATGTTCAATGGAGGTAGGAAAATAAAATTCCAATATTGTGAGAAGTGTGATAAAAATAATCCTAATGAATATTTTTCAATGTCTAGCAATTTTTTTGATATGGAAATATCGGTCATATGGATAATGACTATGTGGATGTGAATAGAAAAAGAATTGAAAAGACATCAGTAATATGATTTAGATCAAATGTGCTTAGAAATTAGTCCAATGTCTATCAAAAGTGAATTACCCAAGGCAGAGACAATCAAGATTCAATGTAAAAGCTTGTGGATAAATATTTTATATCACTTTGGCTGATGTTGGGAAATCAAATGAAGTGATGTAAGGTATGTTATTGGATTATCCAAATTATTCCAATACCCCATTGATTATGTATATATACATTATTTCATTTCTGAGGATTATTTTTATAAAATTGGTAATATCACATTATTAAAATAGGATAACTGTTTTTGTAAAAACTACAGATGGGAGTATAATAGAAACAAATATTTAAAAGTGACTTCATATTTTCATTAGTGGGGTGGTATTTCTTGAAAATACTTTCGAACTACCCATAGTGGAGTTTTATATCATTTTGTGTATGAATTATCTTTAGTTTAATTTTCTAAAATAGATTATAATGCCATGAATGCTTTATTCAATTATTCATACCTTTTCTGAGAAATTGGTTGATGATTGAAATGAAGGTTATTTAGTTTATGAGGTTAAAAAGTAATAAATAGTTTAGATTAGTGACATATAAGTAGTAAATTAATTTATAGATGTTATTGATGATGATTTTCCATGTGCAGTTCTTTATTGGGAAATAGGATATAGATTTAGTGCATGATGTTAAGTGTATTTCTAAACCCCTTTATTGAATGTCTCAGTTAGACCTTTTTGAATTGAAATACCAGTTGAAATAATTTCTTGATAAATGAATCATTAAATATCTCAATTCACCATGTTTTTTTCCTATTCTATTTGTGAAAAAGTAAAAAAATTACATGAGACTTATAATTTATTATATATCCTCGAATAACTTAATTAATAAGAAAATTAATCTATATCCTCATATTTATTATTAATTTTATCATCTCCTATGATATTAGTGTTTTCCTAATATTGATCTGAGGTCTAGGTATTATTGTGTAAAGGTAGAAGAGGATGACATTCATAGGAAAAAATTTTCAGATGAGATATGAGTATTATTAGTATTTAGTTGTGCCCTTTGAGTTATCTAATGTACCTTCTATATTTATGATTCTTATGGATAGAGTATTCCATATCATTTAGGATCAGTTTTTGGTTTGTTTTATAAATGATATTACGATACATTCTAAAAGACATGATGATCATGAGAGGTACATATTAATTTTTCAAACCCTAAATGAAAAGAAACTATATGAATAGTTTATTTGGAGTGAAATTTGGTTACAAAAAACTTACATTCCATGGGAATATTATTTCTAAATATGGAATATTTATTGACCCTTTTAAAAATAAGTTTATAAAGAGTCACCAAGAACTACCAATGTCATAGATATTATTAGTTTTCTTGTATTAGATGTTTACTACTGACAGTTTCATGAAAACTTATGTTAGTAATATATCTCACTAATTATGTTAAAATGATATAGACTGAGACTTATTTGGAAGAGGTAATGTGATTTCTGTTTTTTAATTGAATATATGATTTCCCAGCACACCATTTTAGGTCCATCCTTCAAGAAATTGTGATTTTTCCACCTATAATTATGATTCATTTAATGGACCTAGTTGTGTATTAATGAAGAAACTATTATTAATTTCTATTATTTAAATTACTTTAAGAATAATGATTTAAAATAACCCACATAAGATTTGAAATTTAGATTCTATTCTTTCAATAAAATTTTAGAGGAATCTTTTTATGAAGGGTAGTATAAAATATAAAATAATCCCAAAGTATTGAAGTATATATTCACTCAGAATGTGTTGAACATGAATTAAAGAAGATGAAAATAACTAATAATGTATTATGATTACATGATTAATTATCCTCCTTGAAAATAAAACAATGTGTTTGATGCTTCGAGTTGAAAATGTAATACTACAATAACCGTGTTAAATTTATCATGTGACCCTTTGGATATGGGTTTGAAATAATTTTACATAGATGTTATGGATACCAGGATATCCCCTATTTTGTTTTAGGATTCAGTATATCTAACTTTATCAGAAGGAATTAATAAGGCTCTGAAGGTGGATCAAAATTTCCAAGTGATGTTAGAATCTATTAAGAATGGAATGTTTATTGATTTTAACTGTGATGAAGAATGTGTTCTACGATTTGGGAAAATATTATGTGTTCCCTTATGATTATATTTGAAGGTAGAGATATTGACTAGACCGCATAGTTATCTATTTTTTGTTCTTCTTGGAAGAACTAAGATATATATAGATCTTCATGTGTGTTACTGGTGGGAAGGAATGAAAATACATATTGCTGAATTTACTATGAATTGTCTAAATTGTCAATAGGTTTAAGCTGTGTGAAAACCACTGAAGGTTATTATTGAAAATCTTCCACTAATAGAGTGGAAATGGTAGAAAATATAGATGTATTTCGTGGTTAGATTTCAAAATAATTCTCAAGAAAATAATGTGATTTTTATTATTGTTGGTTATTTAACTAAATCTACACATTTAATTCCCATCTGAGATATAATGTTTTGGGATCAACTTTATCAGATGTATCTAAAATATATTGTTTTGTTACATTAACTTCCTCTCTCAACTGTATCAGATTGTGATCCCAATTTCACATATAATGTTTTAATATGACATCAGAATTCATTATGTATTGAATTAATTTTTTTTTAGGTTCTCATCCTTAATTATTTGGATAGATTGATAATACGATTCAGAACCCAAATGATATGCTTCATTCTGGTACAATAGATTACCAGGGATGTTGGGATCAAGATATTTATTTGTATTTTTTTCTATTTTAATAATAGTTTAAATTCCATTAAAAATATGGAAATATTGGAGGCATTATATGGAATGTGGATTCAGATCCCCAATATCTTTGGATGATGTATGATAAAAAATATGTCAGTATTAGAGTTGGAAGAGGAAATCATAGAAACATTTCATCTATTTCAGTAGCACATGAGGATAAATATGAGTATCAAGAAAATATACGTGGGTAAATGGAGGAATGTTCTTTATTTTTGAGGCAGGAGATCATGTATTTATAAATGTTTCTCGATAGAATAATGTGATTTGATTTGTTAAGAAGAGGATGTGGAGTACCTGGATTATTAAACAATATGATATCTTAGTGAAAGTTGGATCAGATGAATTCTGAATGGATTTACCTCCATGTTTAACCTAGGTATAGAACATATTTCATGTTTCAATGTTATTTATGTATTTATCATATTCATCTCAATTTTGAGCCCAGAGTTAGTTCAGTTAGAAGACAATATTTATTTTGGGGTGAAATTAGATCATGTTCTTCATCAAAGAGGGAATCTGTTTCAGAATATTGTAATTCACCTGGTCAAGTTTTTATGGAAAATAAAATTGTTTAAGGTGTATCCTAGGAATCTGAAAGTGAAATGAGGGAAAAATATTCCCACTTATATAATGATTTAATGAAAATGCTAGGATGCAATTTCCAAATAGTGGGTAAGGATGTAACATCCTAAGTAATGGTAGAAAATGTTTTATTAATATTTACTAATATTTATAAATTAGATAGTAATTTTACAATAAAAATGAATTCAATTTGTAATAGCATTCATGACACACATCAATGAGTTTTTTTTTTAAAATTTTGGGTTTCATGCAAGACTGATTTATACCAAAAAAATATATACTATTAAAATTATTTTTTAATATGGATGTTATCACATAGTCATTATATCATTGATGTTAAATTAGAAAACTATATTACTTTTACACATTTTTTTAATTTTTTTACATTAATCCAATATATTTTATAAGAATATTATAATATAAAATACAGTTTTATGCTTAAATGATATATTTTTCTAAAAATATATTTTATCATATTTCAATGGAACACAAAATTTTCAACTTTATTATGAATATTTTATAATTTTATATAGGAAAAATGTACAAGTCATTTATTAAATAATAATATCAAAGTTAGCTTTGAGATATTTTTTTATATTTTTATGATAATTTTGATGTTTTCCATAAAAGTGAAATATAATATTTTTTAATGGAAAACTGTATTTTAATATAATTTATTTCTATAGTTAAATTACGTTTATTATTTATTTTAAATTATATATAGATCCATTATATATTATTTAAAATAATTTAGGACATTGAAATTATTTTCACATTATGATTGTGTATAAAAACGTAGAAAACATTTGAAAATATTCACTTTAACAATCCTCATTGTTGTCTAGTATGTGGGAATAATTTTAAATTAATTTATTTTAGTTTTATTATTATAATTTGGAAAACAGATTACATACTAGTAATAATAAAAATTTCTAATTTCTAATAAGATAAAATTACTTTTTCACCTGAAATATTAGTGGAATCCAATAAAATTATTTATAGTGACTATGGTAAAAAGTAGATTACTTAATGGTTATTATTTAATCATATGATGGGATAATCTGTGTAAACTTCTCCAAAACACATTGTATGTTCATTTTTTGAGCTCAAAATATCAAGTATCTAAATAGGTGTGTTGTGGACGACTCTTGGTTAGGAAAAACATAGAGAGAACATAATTCTATTCAAAATGCCATTTGTTTCTACTCCCTACACTATAAAAGGAATCACCCCCATCATTTCATCATACCTATGAATCCATTTGGATCATCCAAACCCTAAATAAATAACATTGGAACTTACATCCTCTCATTATAAAATCTTCAATTTGGGCCAAATGAATTCCCTAGATGTGTTTTTGCATAAGATAAATTGAGTTACCCGATTAAGAGGTAACATTATTCAATGGTCAGTTTTGTTTTATTTCATTCACAATACATTTAATTATTCTAATTTTAAGTGGTTCCATGATAAAACAACGATAGGTGGGTCCATGATATCCCTCCAATTAAATGGGTATTAATGTCAGTTGTATTTCTATTATATTTGTATGTGTGGAATTTATGGAAGTAGGCCACATATTTATTAAATTTATTGGACTCACAAAAATAATTTTGTCTTAAGATAAAATTATGTTTTTTTATTCTTAATATGTATTTATGGTAATATTTTAATTAAAAAAGGTATAAAATGATATTAATTTGAAATAAAAGTATTTAATAAATCATAACTCTTAAAATTTATACATTACAATAACATTTTCAAGGGTTTCAATGTTTACCATTGGAATTGTTTCTTTCTTCCTATATCCATTACTGAGATTTTTGTTCTCATAACATATTTTTAATGCCCTTAAAAAATCATAAGACGAGTAAGGTATATGAATATTTATGGTTTAAATTCACGAAGATTTTTCATAAAATAGATAATTATTTATTTAAAAATATTTTTATAATAAAAAAGTAGACATTGTTTGGAAGTGTCCACATTTTATTTTATGGTTTTATTATGTATGAGTTATGTCCAAATTACTTGTATCTATGAACTTGAATGGTTTTACAATGTAAATGAATTTAATATATCAAATATAATTTATTATTGTGTAATTATTTAGTTGAGGGAATTATATCAGGAGTGGTAGTGGATTTCGACTGAAGCTTTGGGTTATGGATTTGGAAACATCTCCATGTGAGGACTAGTGGTGGCCTGTGAGTGAAGAGTGTCATTATCATTGGAGTTGAGTAGAGATGAGTGGCGCGTGGTTTTCCAAGAATGGTTGAGCTAAGATGATCCATAAATATTAAAATCATATCCCGCATTTAAAGGGAACATGGGTTATTTGATGGATTATAATACAAATTGACATAGCATCGGCCAGAATTTCTCCAATGGGGACGTATCCCACATACACACCCATACACAAAAAAAGGTCTGACCCACACTACCTAGCATGCATGGTCTATTGGTCCAACTATGATCTTATAGATTACTGCTATCATGGTCCTCATACTGGTGGTCCTCCTCGAGGGGGCTGGTATACCCAGCTAGTTCATTGAGCTAGCTATGTATCATGTTGGGTACTTTGATTTAAGGATACCTAATTACAAAAAAAATTGTATTGTTAAAAATACATTTATGATAAAAAATTTAAATAACCTAAAGAATATTTTCAACAATTTTTTCATCATTAAGACTAATAACACAAATTTAACATCCGTATTCATGTAAAACATTTTAATTCAACAAATAAAATTTATAAATTTATACTAAAACATTAAAGGGAATTTATATATTAAATTCATTTAAAACATTTGATATTTTCATAAAAATATTCCTAAAATATGATTCTATCGTGAATATTAAACCCCAAATCATTATTTATTTAAAGAAACTACGAAAACCTGTTATTTCATAACTATATTTCAAATATGGATTTTTTTTGAATAATACACCTAGTGATCTATGAAATTATAGAAAATAAAAAGGCTATATATTTCTATGTCTGATGATGAATGGTTTATATTGTTTACACTAAGGATAGTTGTGGAAAATTTTAACCAATGGATGATGGAATAATATTTCAGGATTATTATTAAACTTTTAAATCTTATATAGTTAAAAAAAATTGATTATTTTAGAATTAACTAAGGAAACTTTTTATGAAAGTGATTCCTTTAATCATAGAATTAATATAGATGACTGGTTAAGTGATTATTTGTAAAACATGACAGTTAAACCTCCTTTTTATTATAAATATGTTGATGATATGGAACATGATTTTGAATGAAATTTTGTTGAAAGGATAGAAATCAACTAACCTAACACAGTTCTCCTGAGATATCCTAAAACCTTAAAATTCAAACATTTAGAGAATGTTATATGAATCTTATATGAATGAGTATAATGTAGACTATATATAAGAAACAGTATTGTGATATTATTATTTTCAACCAACATGAACCAAAAACCATAATTTAATATTTAACTGAGGAAAGTTATATATTTGAATATGTAAGAGGAATTAAACATGTTAAAAAGTAATAAGGTTTTGGAATTAGATGAAATAATCGCTGATTACCCATTTACTGGAACTAAGTGGGTATTTTTTGATAAGTTGGATTATAATGGTTTGATAATTAAGACAATGATTGACTTATTATAAAATGATACAATCTACAAGAAATGATATGTAATTATTAAACCATTTCCCTAGTTGATTGATTAAATGATATTATGATTATCATATCCTAATTATCTCGTATTAATTTAAATTAATTTAGATGGATATAAAATATGTTCTTCTAAATGTTCATATTTTTGTGGAATATTATGTGGAACCACCTCATAGTTCTAAAAATTCCCCTTTTCCAAAGTATGTTTTCTATCTTACTAATTATATTTGGGGTCCTACATAAGGTCCTTGACTGGGAAATGGATGGTTATGTAATTATATATTGATAAATGAATATTAAGTAGGTTTCAAATATCCTACAATTTTTATGAACAATTTTTCAATGGATTCACTACTTGTTTAAATATATATTGTGGATTTTATTGTTGAATCAAGCAATAAAAATATGGTTAATGATTTTTCAAAAATTATGTAAAAAAGAATTTGGAATGAGAATGATGGGTGAGATTAATTTCTTTCATGGATTTCATATTGATCTAAATTATTTTTAAATTATTTTAAATCAAAGAATATATATATATATAGATATTTTTTTGTGATCTGGAAATGAATGTAGTATGGTATAAGTAATGACTATGAGCAATGAAATAATGACTGACTTGCTAAAAATCTACAAAACATGTTGATAATATTTTTTATTAAAGAATAATTAGAAGCATAATATATCCATTCTCTTGAAGATTAGATTTTATGTTTTTATTATTCATCTATTCTAGATTCCATGTGTATCAAAAATAATCACCTTTGATATATACTAAATTAATTATATGGTTTTTGAAAGGCCCAATTTCCATTTTTCATATTTTTCAAAAAAATCACATTTTAATTTAATATCATTTTATGATATTTATTTTAGAGGGTATAGATTACATATAAAATATCCAATGGAATTTATGACAGTCATGGGAAATTGTTAGTTTCATGGTCATGTAAGAATAATCACTTAAATTAGATTTATATTGTAGAAGAAGATAACTATTCTACTGAGAGATGACGTATGAATGTGTTCTGGATGAAACATACCTTGATAGAATTTGGATTTAATTTTAATTAATCACATATAATATGTCATGACACTAGTTTTATAATTAATTCCAAAAATAAAATTTCTAATTATGAAGAAAAACATATAGATTTGAAGAATCATTTATTAATATATCACACAAAAAAGGGGAAATCTATCATCAATTTATTTATACTAGAAATCATATAACTGATATCTCTACTAAGACTATATCTTTCAATAGATTTTATTTTAATAATAGAAACATGTGTTTATTTTAATTTCAATTATTTTTTTATATTGTTATTAAATATTATTTAGAACTTTTTGTATGGTGTAGTTTTGGATACATTTCTTTGTGTATTTGATATATTATCTTCTAAATAGTTTTATTATGATAAAACATTATGAAATATAAATTTACCATTATCTGAAATTGTTTATTATGGGGTGATATATTCTCAATATGTAAAAACTTTTATTTGTTGTAATTTATTATATTTTTTAATCCATGATTTTAATCCTTAAAATTACACATGCATCAAATATATTTTTTCTCAAAAACCTATATGTGTTTTGTTTTTGCCTATAAAACATATCAATTCACTCTATTCTCTTATATTTAATCTCCATTAACCTAATATCATTAATCCATTACTATATCTTATTAATCTTTTGATCCATAACATCCATGACATATTATGAGTATGGGAAAATCTATAAGGACAACAGAAGGTGGCAGAGGATCCTCGAAGAAGGCCAAAAAATTGTTCTCTAAGTGATGAGTACTTCATGGTATGGCCATTAATATAGGTTGATTGAATAAAATTGAGATTCATTATAAGAACGTATTTAGTTTTCAAGGAAAACAATATGTTTTTATTAAAGGAAAAATGTCTTTGTGTTTGATAAAGAATATTTATTGTTCTTTGTGAATGATTTCAATTTTCACAGTCTAGTGGAATGAATTATTCTAGAATAAATGGAAGGGTGTTTACTATATCCTATGAGAAATGGTGGAAATAAATTACATTCCCAAATAAGTAATATATAACTTTAGCTATATCTATATAGTTATAGATGAGGTTGACCTTGTTAAACTTATTAAATATTTTTTTGGAACCTTTATGTATGAAAATAAGGCGGTTAAAAAACTCTATTTGGATTGGATGGTCCAGTGTATGTTCACTGAAACCCTTATTTGTAAATATGATGTAGATTTTGGGATGATAAAATTCTAGATTAAATTTATTCATTATCATATAATGAATGATAATAAGTTTATCCTTCCCAGATATATGATTTCCCACATAAATGATTTCTTCAATATAGATCATAAGTTGAGTTATTATCCTTTTGGTAGGATTATGTCTATTTTACTTAAATAGAATCAAGTATATATGAGTATTTGTGAAGTTATAAATTGTAAAAAATATAATACACTCATGAAAACTTTTCAAATGAATTTGGTTATTAATGGGATTTTCACCATATAATGTGGTTATAGTCATGAAGTAAGAATAAGAAATAATGATTACAAAACCTTCTGCTATTGTTGAGGGGGAGCTCTCTAGAGACAGTCTACCAAGGGATGAAACAAAAACTATGGAGGAATATACAAGGAAATAATATTTGGACTCTATTGTGCAATATAGAAAAGATCTTGTTGAAGCTATAGTGATATAGAAATAAGTTGTTGAATCTCCTAATGTTCCCAAAGTTCATAATGTTCCACAATTTCCTATAGTTCCTATAGATGGAATCATGGATGAGTTAATATGGGATGAGTCTTCCAATGTTGCTAATATTCATATTCATAGTGAGTATAAATTCCTTGTTCATATAGATGTTGATATACCTATTTTATAAAATTCTCTTAGTTAGCATGATACTATAAATATTCATCTCCCTGAAGAATCAACAAATGTAGAATCTTTAGAATATTATACAACTATGATCTCTAATGTTGGTATTATTCAATGCCTAAAACAAGTTTTCAATGTATAACATCTATACCAAACTAAAGATTCATCTTCATCAGTCAAAGATAAATATATAATTGTATTTGATGATTATGTTCAATCCTTTTCTGCTATAATTTTCAATGAGTTTAAAAATATCAATGTTATCATTAGTGAGGTCAAAGATGATCTAATTAAAAATCAGGATGAGTACAAGATAATTCAATAAAAATAATTTTCTAAAACAAATTTCAATACGATAATGGAATTTATCATTGTAAAAAAAATATATTCTAAAGGACTTTTAACCTGCACAGAATTATTTTCTTATTTAATAGAGACTAAGTACCAATTCTTTAAAGAACCTGATTCTTAAGATAAAGGATAGTTATTCTCTCATGTTAGATTTTAAAAGGGAATGTTTAATGGTAAAATCACAATATTAAATGATCACGTATTATTTCTTATTTAACATGATTAACCTAAGAAATTACTAAACGTAAAAAATGGGTAGATCTGATATCAAAGGAAACTTTCATGTGTTAAAGAGTATTGTGGATAGCCAATATGAGTTTACCAAAATGTATCCACTGAATGAACCCTCTTTATAACAAGAATCTAATTATGATATATATTGTAAATTTGAAAATATATTATTGGATATGAGTTATGTGAATGAGATACAATAATATATTCATGGTTAATTAATATACCCATTATATTAGTAGGTTTATAGATTCAATGATCTTTCTTAATTTGTAGATGTTAGAAGTGATAATTACATTGGAAGACTTCGCACTGATCTCCAACTTGTTATTATTAACATATATTTTGAGGAGTTTATTCCCTATATTAAATGGAATGTGGATCCCACTTTAGATATATTATAACAAACCACAAATCAATAAGAAAATTAGTTAGGGATTATCTTTGAGAATTTAATGATTATTCACAATCAATAGAAGGTTCTTCTTCTGGTTTCATAAAAAATCACTCATTCTACAACTTTTGAAGATTAATCCAATGACTAGAGTTTAAAAAGGTAAACGAAATAATACTATATAAAGGAAATTAATATGTACTTGTATCTATACTACATTATTATAATATCCCTGAATTTTTTTCAACTCCAAAACCTATCTTAAAATTTTTTTTCTAGATCAATCCAATATTATTTGAGAAACATTCTATCATTTAATATAATTTTAGATGTTTTGATGCTATGTTTATAAATATTTATTCTTATATTGAGGATGTTAGAAGGAATTTCCCTATGATATTTTTTATTCTAGAATATAGTTATTCTTCCCATTATTATATCTATTTAGGTGCTTTAAATATCTATGTTTGAAGACTTTAAAGGACTTATAGTCCTATCCCATGATGTCCTTTCCTAGAAAATATCACAAATATCTAAGACTATCATAAGCATCAATGTTGATGATATAGTAAAATTGATTGAAATATGGAATGATCTCATATTACAACTCTAAAAAAGATGTTCTATTGGATAAGGATTGCATGATATGTACAAAAGGTCTCAATAGATGTTTGATAAATATTTATTTCCTTAAAGGAATTACTAATATGGCAGCTAGAGGTTAGTTTGGGGTTCTACCCCATATTCACATAGTCCTTCTTCTTGACCGATGTTGCTAAAAATCCCAAGACAAGTATGAGTTCAGTATTTATTAGAGCTCTGAGCGAATATCCTAGATACCCATAGTGATGCTCAATGATTCTGAAATACAACATCACAATTTTCTGAATTTGTTAAAATTATAATATAATTTGAACGTTTCATTTAGTGTATGGGATGAATCATACAATGAGTTATAATATGTAAATCTTAGTATTGAAAAACTTATATGTGATATTTTTAGATTTTATTTGTGGCCCAAGAGGAATATAGGGGGTTTAATTATGTATTTGAAGAGTCACATTTCCAAATTTTGGGTTTATGAAACGAATGTGAGGAATATGGTTATGACTAGTTTTGTAAAAACCATGCCCCACACTAAGAATCTATATATAGGTGTCCCATGGCTTTTTAAACCCTACACTTGAGGCTACATGGATGTATGGAATTTCTTGAAAAAGGTTTTTTTGATGATATCATGGTTCTTGAATAGTTTGACTAATATTGTTCAAGACATACGAGGAGGTGAATCTCTTAATAAGTGTGAGATACATGGTTAGTACATATTTTCCCTAATCGTGTAGCCAAACTATTCACTTATTAATGGGGTAAAAATACCAATTTTATATGACGCACCATATAGGTTTTCCCAATAATTTTTCCAAGATACTCCCCCATTTGAACTTTATTCTCCCTCTCCTCCTCCATAGTGGTTCGTCTATTTTTTGTTAGAATTAGTCACCACCAGATACATTAAATTCCTATTGCAAAGTATACAAGTCCTGTTACCTCCTCTCCTCGATTATTTTTATGTATTTTATACTATTTCAAGGTGACCATATATACTCGATTGAGAGGGTGTTTGATTATTCTTCCATTTTATCTTATGCCAAAATTAATAAAGAACGATAATGGAAGAGTGAACTTACATTGTTTTATTATAGGTGGTATTTTCTCATTTCCCTTATAGATTCATCATTTATAAATTTTTATCAGTGTGAGGCATGCTTGAGTCCCACATCATTCCCATAAAACATGAAATACTATTTATTGAAAACCTATAGCTTGATTAGAAATTCCATAACTCCCTTATAAATTTTTAGAGGCAGATGACCCCAATCTGAAAAACCAATTAAAGCGACTTTAGTTTGAATTATTGTAATGATCGGTGTTCTATGTAGTTACAAATCACCCCTTGGATGTATCTCTCTTTCAACATAAAATTGACATCTTTAATATCCAAAAATTAAGTATTAAATTTTAATAGAACAAATTGAGTTAAATAATTTGTAATTAATAAGATAATTTCATAAAATTTTCATAAGTTTTTATACCTTTAATTGAACCACTCCACATATATGTGAATTGTTATGTAGGATGTATGAACTTGTTAATTTGAAAGTATATTTTACCATTTTTCCTTGATCATTCATGAATTTTGTCATTATAAGGGATCATCCAAAATAGATATTTTAATAGAAATGTTTCATACTTATGAACATGTCCCTTTTATTTATTTCTAATTACATTGATTAATGAATTGAATCATGATTACTTTGTTGATGGGTGGAATCAATTCCCATGGCCTAAAAAATTATTGAATGTGAACTACCTTATGAAAACATGAGTGAACCATGGTTTCCAATGTAAGAATACATTGGATGGGATACTAGGTTAAAGGAATTACATTATTCCTTGAGTGATACCAGGTATAACTTTACCGAATGATTTGGTTATGGGATCATAGGGAAAGTTATATTACATTGTACATGATTATCATCGAGATATATTGATTATGGAATTTGGACATTATTTTTAACATACCATGGTTTAGAATGTTGGATGTGTCATTTTTCATCAATTAGGGTGGTTTTACAAAACATTTCACACCCATTAATATTGATGTTGGACAAGGAGTTTCACATAATTAATATGGACTATTAAAAATTGATGTATAGATCCCCTATTTAGATACTTGGGAATACTCCACTTTAAAAAATATGATTCCCTTAATATATAATTATTCATCTGAAAATATTTGTAATGACGTCCTATATAATTAATTGATATAATGAGACATGGCATGCCTTTATCTAAAGTATGAGACTTGTATGGTATTTATATTTGGTTTCCTAGAACATAACCTTTCGGTACTTTACGGTGCAGATATATATTTTTATAAATAGATTTTTATATATTAATATATAATTTGTCCTATTCAAAGTTATTATTTCTTATTCCCATGTAGTTATGGTTACCTAGGTGTCCATGATGAACCTGCTACTAGATTTATTAGAATTATATAATTTATATTTATATATTATATATGCACAGAACATCATATTATATTCAGGGATAAGAACGAATTAAACACCAGTGTATATTGATGAATTAGTATATATCACATCATTTTCAGGACACCTCTTAGTACATGGATATATATCTTGGTGGTAGGATAGAAGATAAATTGTGTTCTATAAAGTTTTTATTTTATTTGGGATAGGATTTGTCATGATAGAATTGGGGTAACAGCCAAGAATGTATTTGGGTTACCACAAAAGTGTTGGAGTCCTTTAATTTTTTAGTTATTGTTGTTAGTATTTACATACAGATTTTATTACCTAATATATGTCTACCTATTTAATGTTATAGGATGTTCATGACTGGATATTCATTCATTTATTATTTATTGATAGTAATATTTTCATCCAATGTTAATATTTTTCATTATTCCACAATTATCAATATTATTGGTCTATAGTGTATAGTCTTCTGACTGTACCATCATTAGAGCTTTGCTTCTAGTTGGTAGCCTCTCATGTATGGGGAGGCGTGCTTAATTACATGTGATAAATTGTCTCAAGGCACCGTTTTAGTGTATCTTTTGTCTTATAGTTATAATTGGCATCATTGGTTTATTTTCCTATATCATAATATTTTGGGGTTGTAGACAAGAGACTAAGACTATTTCGACAATTTATAAAAATCACATGTATGCGTCTGGCCAACCCAAGAACATTCAATGATTCGAGTTTCTAGGGGTGGGTCTGTTATTCCTGTTTTTTATTATTATATTTGATTAATAGTTCACCTTGAGTTATTGTTGTATTTATTATGGCATATAATTTATGAGACATTACTCTTATTTTTGTTTTTTACCCATATTCTGTTATGGTATGGAATTATTATTACATGAATCATCATTAACACATTTGGAATCTATTTTCCAAAAGATTCCATCCCATGTAGATTTCATTTATTGATTAACAAATACTTTTTGGATGTACCTTGTGTAATTATGTATCATTATTATATATATACCTTGCTGGGGTTGTTTTTTCTATTTTACCCACATTTTCTTATTATGTTGTAATTTATCATTCCCACTCTTATTTATTTATCCGTAATATTATGATTTTTATAATTATGATATATCATTTTTTATATAAGTGTCTTCCTAAACCTAAATCGTGTTTACCAATATACCTTGATGGTGGAACCTTAATTAACTATTTTTGAAAAGTTAATCAATGAACCATTGTTTTCATTGGATGAAACATTTAATGTTGTGATTCAATGGGAATCAATAACAATTTATGATGTGTAAATACATTTATAAATTGGGAAGGGTTAACCATATAATCAAACCATCACATATGACCAGTTATATTTTGATATAAAATATAAATTTTTGGTTACAGTTACTTGACACGATAAATATAACATATTAATGATTCTGATTTTATAATTTGGTAATGATATTTCATTTAAATATACCGTCGTATAAAAATGAGTTGTCATTACTGACTCATAGAGAACATTAAATTATGAGGAAATTTCATTTTTATAATTAATTAAAATTATTCATTCTCCATTTCAATTAAATGGTACACTAAAAAAATTTATAGATTCTAATACCTTAATAACATGGGAATTCTAAACCTCATAATTAAAATTCTAAATGATGAAATGAACCCAAGTAGGTATGTTTAGGAAGGAAACTACTATGAGTGAAACCCACTAATGGTGTAATTAATATTTAATAAATCAAATGATTTTTAGTTTCCCATAAACAGACATAAGAAGAAATTATTTGACCCTCATATGTCACTATTATAATATACATTGTATAGTGCTTCACCACTGGTGGTATAATTTGATAAATAGCATGGTAACTTATTTTATATGTAGCTATATATATATTGTCATATATAATTGTATGGTGGAATAGTATTTATCTGATCACTTTTAAAATGAAAAATACATCTAGATGTTTTAAAACCCTATATATGTGTGTATTTAGTTTATTAAAATACCAATTACATAATAAATTATTTTTCCATATATATCTTGGAATTTTCATTTTCATTATGTAATTCAAATGAGATAATTTCATGGTTAAATAAATAATAATTAATTATTTAAAATGATAAAATAAAATAATTATCCTATAATTCTACATTGAATCGCCAAAATAAGGTTATATTATACTTTTCTATTTTAAACAGTACTTGATATCCATTATATAAGATAATATTTAAATATTGTGATAAATGTAGAACTAATAAATGCCCTGAACTAGAATCATTAATGTGGATTTCTTTGTTTATACCATCGAGTAATGGTAGATTTTTTACCTTGGATGGGAATGTGTAAATTTCCCATATTTCACAGTTAATCACTTTTTATTATAGTATATTAGATGTTAGGATGGTAAAGCTAATGATCTTTTAATCATAACATAGTTATAAGTTCAATTCTTTCTTCCTTAAAAAGGGGCTTTCCTCTGTTAGGCAGTAATCTCAAAGGTAAATAACACCATTAAATTCCTAGGTATTATTCTAGGTGAGATGTTTTATTGATGTTCTTTTTTTAATCTAGTATGTCTCTTAGTTTATAGAATGAAACTTGGGATGATGGGTGGTTATATGTTCAGTTGAGTCTTTTTTAATGATGTGGGCGTTATAGAGAGATTAATTTCGAATGGATAGACTTGTCTTGTGAATGGTCAACCATCTTGATGATCGTGTGATCCTTTTTCTTGTCTAAAGGATGTCATTGTGGATTGATGACTATAATAATTTTCATATGGGATAATATTACTCTATGATAAATATTGTTGAAAAAAAATTAAGTAATAGTGATAAAATCTCAAATTTCTTTTTTTCTATTAATGTAGAACATGTTTATCCACATTTTTCTACCTCGTTAATAAGTAATTCTTCAAATCACATACTGTTTTTGAGAAAATGTCATTCAATCCTTTAGACAATGTGGCTTCATGATTTCTTGGATTGAGGTGTGAGTATGTAAAGCTTATTATCATGGGTCATCTACAGAGTAGAGTTACCTCAGAATTTGAGTAATTTAGTATCCCACTCTAGGGGTATGAAATTAAATAAATGTGATGGTGAATTAATAATAATAAGAATACTTTTTTGGATTTTACATTTGATCTAGGGCACATTTATTCTTTTGGTTTTATTTTCTCTTTGTTTTGCAGTTTCTATGAGAGTATTGGCCAAATCTGCATCTCAATTTTGATAGTGGATGGATTGTGTTATTTGGGATGATATTATATTCTAAAAAAACTATGTCAAGGGAAATATTATGTCTTTGTGTATTGCATTGAAAATGTCTAATTATTCCCATTTATGTAGACAAATAAAGACCATGAAATACCATATGGGAATAGTCAGAATGGGATTTGGATGATGTGAGGCTAGTGAGTTTTACTTTTCTAGCACAATATATGAATCCCAATATAAAAACCTATTAATAGTTGTTATTTAGTATAAGTGGAAAATCCAAACTCTATATTAATAGGTGATCCGGTGGTTTTCAGGTCAGTAATATGTTTGTGCTTGTAAGGCAACATGTGAGATAAATTTTTGGTTGATTAACTAACAACTAAAAAATTTATAGTGTCAGGATGTGACTTTAGTGGTTGTTTTGAATTAGAATATGTACTTTTCTATTTATGGAAAAATGATTTATCCTTCAAAAACTATGTCACATATTAAGTTAAAGGCTTCACAAACGTTAGTATAGAGTGGATCAATAAAACCGATGATAATTACATCTCGATGGAGGGATAAGGACATCAAATGTGCATTATGATTGTTATGAAATTCACGTTTGGTGTGGGAACCCTGTAACTATATAGATATAGGTATGATAAGAGTTTTATGGTTTCATGAGGTTGTTTAACCCGAGTTGGACATAGTCACACAACTTCATGAGATGTGGTTCCATGGGTTCTATCATGGCTGTTAAAACCTATTTTTTTGGAACATATCCTGAGAGAGATATGAAAATGTATCGATGGTAATCATAGATAAAATCAAGGGGTACAATTAGTTCATCTATGGCCATGTACCTTATCTTGACATAATCATATGTACATTGGGAAAATTTCTTCTATTAATTAATTTAAATAAATGATTTTCATTTTTTATGGATGAAGCCTATTCTGAGGAGGGTTTATCCTACGACTTGTAATTGATTGATCATTTATGGTCACCTAGTGTACATTGGGATAATTAAAACTATGTATGAAAATATTCCTTGGTGAATTCCATGTATATTTTTGTATTTGAACATTAGTGATCATGCTCAAAATAATCTCATTGTGCCTTGTTAAAAGGCATTGAAATCACATGACTCGTGTAGATTAGGATATAACTACTTTTAATTCAATTCTTCCATTTTTTAGTATTCGATAATATTTACATGTGATCCCATACTACCTATTTATCGGGTGTTTGATTATGATTTCATTTTATCCTAATTTAGATCAAATTAATGTCGGATAATGGATGATTTAAGTTCCCTTGGTATAATGAAGGAACTATAGTTTCTTTTCTATTAATGTTTCAGTATTTGTAAATTATTGATATTGGGAAACACAACAAAATTTACAATTTATTTCCTAAATCATGAAATTCCATAAATTTAGTACATATAACTCATATAAACTTTCTCGGAATCCCTCGTTAATGGTAAGAGGTTGATTATTACAACCCAACAACCACATAAGGTGATTTGGGTTAAAATTATTTCATTGATCAACATTCCTTATTATTCCGAATCACCCCTTGGGTGTTTTGATCTAGAAACTAGGTAGTGGGAGATATAATTTCATTAGATGGGTTATGGAATTTTTAATTGAATTTAATAAGTTTAATATTGTATTATTGATTAGTTAAATAAATAAATTTTGATATAGTTATTGAAGTGCATTGTGTTGCATTTGTTGTCAATGAGACATGTTGTTGTCTTAGAATGAATGGATGTCAAGAATTGTCAAGATGTGAATGCCAAAGGTTGTGATGGTGTTGGTGATGAAGGAGAATGGTCATGGTACTAAGATGCATGTCACTTAGGAGATTCACTAAGTGACATAGGAGATGATGGTTGAAACATTCTCTAAGGACATCAGACGATTGTTGAACTGATCCTTAAGTTCAAATAACTTGTATCCTGATGATACAATGTCACAACATTGATTGAAGACCATGCATTGTGCTGACAATGCATGAGGAGAAGCAAGAGATCCATCCACAACTTCTAAGTGGATGAAGTGGATTAAAGGAGTCCATGTACTAACTCTTAGTGCATGTGAATCAGAAGAAGATCCAATTGATCTCTGATTAGATCAATGAAGCACATTGAAGAATTTAAGTGATTTAGGAGCTCAGTTGAAGATGAAGACCCTTCGTGAATTCCATTACAAAGTGATGAATAAATGTTGAAGAAGAATGAAGGAATTATAATGAAGAAGAAATAATTGATCAAGTGATTCGGCTGATGAAGAACCTTCTACAAATGTCTCATAAGTCTAGAATACATGATTGAAAGGAGTTGAGGATGTTTGTGGAAGAAGGATGAAGAAGAAATGGAAAGAATGCCTTATACTCATGGAGGACTTTGTTTTTTACAAAGTCTTATTCTATACTTTGCCAAAAAATATGGCCAGCCCGTGAGCACCTTGTGGGTTCAACCCCAAGGCTCATGTGGGCCTAAGGCGCCACGCCCAAGGGGGAACCCGTGGGGCGAGCTCAGGGCGGCAGGGGCGCACCCGCAGACACCGCATGGGCGTCTGGGGCACGCCCGGAGGAGCGCAGTGTGCATAGTGGGCGCCAGTGGCGCGCCCGCAGGAGGCATAGTGGGCGCTAGGAGCGCGCCCGCAGGGAGCATAGTGGGCGCAGAGCGCGCCCGCAGAGAGAACCCGGTGCGGGGCGGCACCAGGAGGGGAGAAGTTCAACTGGCGTGTTGAGGCAGCGCCAGGGTTATAAGCCGCGGAGAAACCGGGCGAGGATTCGATGTGGGACGCGCAAAAAATCCCGGGAGCAAATCTCCGCCGTCCGTCTCATCGCGCGCTTGATCTGCGCCGCACAACTGATCCGCGGCGCCGCGATCTAATCCAGGCCGCCCGATGTATCTCAAACGCCTGATCCGACGGCCGAGAGCTCATCTCCTTCCTCGAGCTCGAGCCGAAGCCACCCGCGACGCTGCTGAACCAGAGGCCATCCGACCACCCGTTCTCGAGCTCCCGACCACCGCTGATCGAAGTGAAGCCACCCTCGCGCTCGTCTGGCCATAACGAACAGGATCATGCCCAAGAATACACGTGCATGCAACAAATGAGGGAATTCGATGTTGGCCGAGGCAAACGAAGTTGCCGAGGCACCGGGTTGATGTTTTGCATGAGATAAGCCTAAACGAAGGCCGTGCATGCGTTCTAAGTCGCATGCACGTGGAGGAAACCGAAGGAAAAGAAAAGGAAACCCGCGTTGAAACAGAGTATAAAAATCAAGATTTGAAGATTTTAAAGATCCGAAGATCTCGGGTGTTTGAAGTTATTATCACGCGGACGATACGAGGCAGTCTCTACCTATAAAAATGAGGCCGAGCCCTCTGTGCCGCTTGCTGATGCGCTGATGTTTTTTTTGAAGACCTGTTGATCCGTGAGTGCCTCTGCCTCGCGAAGTTGAAGCCCCGCGCAAATTATATTTGCGCGGCTGAAGTCCCCTGCGCGTTAATCCTTTGCGCGGCAGGAAGAGCTCGTGGCCGCAGCATTCTTGCGCGCCCGAGGCTTGTTCCCTCTCTGCCCGCACCCTTGCGCGGCAAGAGGAAGACCCCGCGGGTGTTGCACTTGCGCGCCCCGCGGGTACGAGGTCTTGCGCGGCCTTTGTGCACCCAAGCTCTTGCGCGGCCAGTGGCACCCAAGTGTAGCTTGCGCGGATATTGTGTAGAGATTGGCAGGGGTTCGGGTTGCGTGTGCAAGACAAGAGGAAGACCACACATTGTGTGTGTGCCAAAGAAGGCCGAGCCTTTGTGCTTGTGTGCCAAGAAGACAAGAACACCCCACGGGCAGTGGGTGTGCAAAGAAGAGGAAGACCCGAGGCCTTTAGTGCCTTGTGTGCAAAGTGAACAAGGAAGGCCGTAGCCCTTGTGTGGGTGCACACATTGAAGAACAAATTGTGTGTGCAAAGGAAGTGAAGGCCAAGTCTAAAGTGTGTGTAAAGTGAAACAAGTGTGTGCAAAAAGACAACAAGGCCGAACCTTAGTGTGTGTGCAAAAGAAAGTGTGTACACACTAAGAAGAAGAGAAGACATCCACACTAAAGTAGAACACACTCTAAGTGTGTAAGCAAATTGAATTAAGTGTGTGAAGATTGTGAAGAAGGTGTGTGCTATAGTTGACTACACCCTTTGTGGGTTTATTGCACCAAGAGGAGAAGAGGGGAAGTGCATGCTTGCATGCATGCACATGCACACGTGAACAAGTCTGAATCAGCTTGTGTGCAATTTGAGTTGTCCAAGACTAGGAGGTTCTTGAAGAATTGAGAAGGCCATGCAATCATTGCATGAAGAGACAGAGATGTCGTGCACTCAGTGCATGAAGTTGTTTTGAACTGAGACTGGACCAGACCGAAGATAAAGATATTATTTGTCTGAGCATTCAGTAATTGGAGAGAAGCCGGGGCATCCTTAGAAGAAGGTGATAAATCCCGAGAAAGATGAGAGGACCTGTTCACCACAAGTGATCAGAAGAAGAGCAAGGCCAACAGCCTTTATCCCAGGCTGCTGAGGATACTTGAAGAACTTAAAGTGAAGAAGAGCTACTCGTGTGACTCGAGGAGCCAGGAGAAGACCCTGTGGGACTCAGGGAGAAGAAGTCTTCAGTGGGATTCTGGAGCAGGCCAGTGGGACTCTGGTAACACTGTGGGACGCAGTATAAAGACCCTCCTGTGGGACTCAGGAGAGATACAGTGGGACTCTGTATCGACCATTGTAATTCTAACAAGTTATAATGGGAGAATCCATGCTGAGAAAGCATGGCAAGGATGTAGGCCTTTGGTGTCGAACCTTGTAAATCCTTGTGTCCTGTGCCTTTTCATTACTGCATTATCCGGGAAAGGTTGAGAGATACAAGAAGAGTGGATCGAGGATTTAACCAGCCATAGAGGTTTAATTGATTAAGAATCAATTAGTAAAAAGTTTTAAAGGATCACTGATTCACCCCCACCCCCTCTCAGTGATTCACACTGATCTGGGCACTTCAATTGGTATCAGAGGGAGGTTCCCTCTAAAAGATCCAAGAGAGTCTATATGGAGTGCAGATTTGAGGAAATGAAAGAACAGCCTCAAATGGAGATATCTGCCAAGACTCTGAAAAACAGAATGAAGAAACATGCAAAGAAGATGAGGAAGAAGGTTGCTGCAATCAGAGAAACTCCTTCTATGGAAAGAAATGTGAAAGTCACATCAGATGACAATTCCTTTTATCATTCTTCTGATGAAGCCTGCTCTAGCTGTGATGAAGATGGAAGGAACAATGATCTTCTAAATGCAATCAAATATCTTCAGAAGAGAGTCCCCAAGGAAATTGCAATGTGTATAGCTACAGGCCTCCTTGATCTTCACGAAGAAAAATTACAGCTAGAAGATGAAGCCAATTCTCTAGATGTCCAATTGGCAAAAAGGGTTGGCATAACCAACACTCTCAGAAAGCTGGTGAAGGCTAAAGATGAAACTGTTTCTCTTTGCAATGAAAGATATGAAGACACTGCTGAAGAATTGCAGAGAAGCCTTTCTGAGAAAGAATTCTTTAAAGTATTGGTCAAAGAAGTTTTCCATGCACTGGAAAAGAGGCACAAAGTGTCAATGGTTGTCAGAGATGCTCAACTAGAAGAAAAAGTCAAAAGGGTGAAGGAGCTGGACAATTCATTTCAAGAATTGAAGAAGGTGCATGAAGACCAGATGAAACAACTGGTGGAGAATTGGGAAGGAAAGCTAAGAACTGTTGAGGATGAGAAGAACTCCCTCAATATGAAATGCTTAGAACTGGAGGTGATATTGAAAAATCAGCAATCACCTAAAGCTGAATCCTCCCAGTCAGCTGAAAGAAGACATGTTGCTACTCAAGTATGCTTTGAGCAGGATGATTCTAAGAGAAAGACATCCTCCAATAAAAGTGCAACATCTTCTAGAAAGAAGGTACCATCCATACCATCTTGTACTCATGCTTCTAAAAGTGTTTCTACTAAAAGTGCAGGATGGAAGAATAATTCCAAACAAATATGGATGAAGACAGTAAAGAAGCAGAGCTCTCCTGAAACAGCACAACAGGTCAAGAAAAGTACCCTATAATCAGAAGGACTGAAGAGGTCAAGATTTGTGGGTCAATGTTGGTGTTGTAACAAGTATGGGCATTGTGCAAAGGATTGTTGGTACAATCCACTGAATGCCAAAGAACAGTGGAAGCCCATGCCTAGGGGGAGCAAGCCAGAAGGAAAGAAGCAACATCCACAGGTCCAGAGACATCTGTTTACTGCTAACAGATTTGGATTACATGACAACATCTGGGATGGTTGCAAAAGTGGTCAAAAAGATACATGTCAATCTCCAACTGTATCCAGAGCTCAAAAGAAGAAAAGATCACAGAACCTGGCTAAAATAGATTCCTTGGGAAGCAAGCAGAAGAAAGTGGAAGATGCTCCCAAGAAGAGTTTGAAGAATGAATAGAAGTTCTTGGAATTGAAATCCAAGAAGGGTGATGCATCCAGAAGGACCACCAAGAAAACATGCTTCTACTGTGGAAAGAAAGGACACATCATGGACCTTTGTAAAGAAGCCATGAAACTAAATAGAAGCAGACTGAACTCCAAAAGACAATCAATCCAGAAGAAGAAGGGATTGATTGAAAATAAGTTGCCTAAGAGAGGTAGCTTAGCAGCATCCAAAGAACCATGTGGAACTTCCAAAACTGAGGCCACTCTTCCAAATGATTTACTTGTCATATGGCCACATCAGTTGCCACTTGCCAGAGAACTACAAAGAGTTGAAGATGAATCTCTGGCAATTGCTAAAGCAAAAGGGAAGAAGAAGGTTTCACATGAAGATGTTTTGAGAACCACACCAGCACAATCATCAATAAAGATCAAATGTGCAAGTGTGAAGACTGGTGAAAATGGGACATCTCGGTTGAGAGAATCTTCTCAACCTTGTTGTTCACATTGATGAACCAAGGAGGTTCCATCTTATTCCCTTATACACTTGTATTTACATGTGCTAACATTGCAGGGAATTGAAGATGATGATCATTCTCATCTGGAGAGTGGTTTGGACAGAATGGAGAGCACCCCTTGAGGGGGAGCCAATCTGGAGAAGATGGTATTCTATGATTTAATATTATCTTGAGAAAAGCTGAAGGTATTCCAATCATACATTCATCCCTTGTTTCTTAATTGAGGCTATCTTGTCAATTAAGGGGGAGTATGGATTGAAGACAATTGGATGAAAGGGGGAGCTTTATCTTTGCACCTGAACATTCTAATGTGTTTTGTGAAGTATGTGCAGGATTTAGCAATTCATTGTTATATCTGAAAAATTTTCAAACCCCTGAAGCATGATCTCACATGTGTAGAGAATTGTGGATAGCATTGAGTTCCTTGGTCATATCACTCTTGTTTTCTACACCAGGTTTTCCCAAGTATACTTAGAGTTGATTTACTAAAGGTTCTTTGCTAAAGAAGAACATGTGACATCATCCCTCTCTCAGTGTTTTTCAAGAAAATACTTTTCAAAGGGAGGAAGAGATTTTTGACAGAGAACCACACCACACCTTTGCATTTGATTGCCAATAAGGGGGAGAAAGATTGGGCACACATATTGACCCATTCATATGTGCTAAAGGAGTTTATTGGCAACAAATACAAAGGGGGAGATTGAAGTGCATTGTGTTGCATTTGTTGTCAATGAGACATGTTGTTGTCTTAGAATGAATGGATGTCAAGAATTGTCAAGATGTGAATGCCATAGGTTGTGATGGTGTTGGTGATGAAGGAGAATGGTCATGGTACTAAGATGCATGTCACTTAGGAGATTCACTAAGTGACATAGGAGATGATGGTTGAAACATTCTCTAAGGACATCAGACGATTGTTGAACTGATCCTTAAGTTCAAAGAACTTGTATCCTGATGATACAATGTCACAACATTGATTGAAGACCATGCATTGTGCTGACAATGCATGAGGAGAAGCAAGAGATCCATCCACAACTTCTAAGTGGATGAAGTGGATTAAAGGAGTCCATGTACTAACTCTTAGTGCATGTGAATCAGAAGAAGATCCAATTGACAACAAATACAAAGGGGGAGATTGAAGTGCATTGTGTTGCATTTGTTGTCAATGAGACATGTTGTTGTCTTAGAATGAATGGATGTCAAGAATTGTCAAGATGTGAATGCCAAAGGTTGTGATGGTGTTGGTCATGAAGGAGAATGGTCATGGTACTAAGATGCATGTCACTTAGGAGATTCACTAAGTGACATAGGAGATGATGGTTGAAACATTCTCTAAGGACATCAGACGATTGTTGAACTGATCCTTAAGTTCAAATAACTTGTATCCTGATGATACAATGTCACAACATTGATTGAAGACCATGCATTGTGCTGACAATGCATGAGGAGAAGCAAGAGATCCATCCACAACTTCTAAGTGGATGAAGTGGATTAAAGGAGTCCATGTACTAACTCTTAGTGCATGTGAATCAGAAGAAGATCCAATTGATCTCTGATTAGATCAATGAAGCACATTGAAGAATTTAAGTGATTTAGGAGCTCAGTTGAAGATGAAGACCCTTCGAGAATTCCATTACAAAGTGATGAATAAATGTTGAAGAAGAATGAAGGATTTCAAATGAAGAAGAAATAATTGATCAAGTGATTCGGCTGATGAAGAACCTTCTACAAATGTCTCATAAGTCTAGAATACATGATTGAAAGGAGTTGAGGATGTTTGTGGAAGAAGGATGAAGAAGAAATGGAAAGAATGGCTTATACTCATGGAGGAATTTGTTTTTTACAAAGTCTTATTCTATACTTTGCCAAAAAATATGGCCAGCCCGTGAGCACCTTGTGGGTTCAACCCCAAGGCTCATGTGGGCCTAAGGCGCCACGCCCAAGGGGGAACCCGTGGGGCGAGCTCAGGGCGGCAGGGGCGCACCCGCAGACACCGCATGGGCGCCTGGGGCACGCCCGGAGGAGCGCAGTGTGCATAGTGGGCGCCAGTGGCGCGCCCGCAGGAGGCATAGTGGGCGCTAGGAGCGCGCCCGCAGGGAGCATAGGGGGCGCAGAGCGCGCCCGCAGAGAGAACCCGGTGCGGGGCGGCACCGAGAGGGGAGAAGTTCAACTGGAGTGTTGAGGCAGCGCCAGGGTTATAAGCCGCGGAGAAACCGGGCGAGGATTCGATGTGGGACGCGCAAAAAATCCCGGGAGCAAATCTCCGCCGTCCGTCTCATCGCGCGCTTGATCTGCGCCGCACAACTGATCCGCGGCGCCGCGATCTAATCCAGGCCGCCCGATGTATCTCAAACGCCTGATCCGACGGCCGAGAGCTCGTCTCCTTCCTCGAGCTCGAGCCGAAGCCACCCGCGACGCCGCTGAACCAGAGGCCATCCGACCACCCGTTCTCGAGCTCCCGGCCACCGCTGATCGAAGTGAAGCCACCCTTGCGCTCGTCTGGCCATAACGAACAGGATCATGCCCAAGAATACACGTGCATGCAACAAATGAGGGAATTCGATGTTGGCCGAGGAAAACGAAGTTGCCGAGGCACCGGGTTGATGTTTTGCATGAGATAAGCCTAAACGAAGGTCGTGCATGCGTTCTAAGTCGCATGCACGTGGAGGAAACCGAAGGAAAAGAAAAGGAAACCCGCGTTGAAACAGAGTATAAAAATCAAGATTTGAAGATTTTAAAGATCCGAAGATCTCGGGTGTTTGAAGTTATTATCATGCGGACGATGCGAGGCAGTCTCTACCTATAAAAATGAGGCCAAGCTCTCTGTGCCGCTTGCTGATGCGCTGATGTTTTTGTTGAAGACCTGTTGATCCGTGAGTGCCTCTGCCTCGCGAAGTTGAAGCCCCGCGCAAATTATATTTGCGCGGCTGAAGTCCCCTGCGCGTTAATCCTTTGCGCGGCAGGAAGAGCTCGTGGCCGCAGCATTCTTGCGTGCCCGAGGCTTGTTCTCTCTCTGCCCGCACCCTTGCGCGGCAAGAGGAAGACCCCGCAGGTGTTGCACTTGCGCGCCCCGCGGGTACGAGGTCTTGCGCGGCCATTGTGCACCCAAGCTCTTGCGCGGCCAGTGGCACCCAAGTGTAGCTTGCGCGGATATTGTGTAGAGATTGGCAGGGGTTCGGGTTGCGTGTGCAAGACAAGAGGAAGACCACACATTGTGTGTGTGCCAAAGAAGGCCGAGCCTTTGTTCTTGTGTGCCAAGAAGACAAGAACACCCCACAGGCAGTGGGTGTGCAAAGAAGAGGAAGACCCGAGGCCTTTAGTGCCTTGTGTGCAAAGTGAACAAGGAAGGCCGTAGCCCTTGTGTGGGTGCACACATTGAAGAACAAATTGTGTGTGCAAAGGAAGTGAAGGCCAAGTCTAAAGTGTGTGCAAAGTGAAACAAGTGTGTGCAAAAAGACAACAAGGCCGAACCTTAGTGTGTGTGCAAACGAAAGTGTGTACACACTAAGAAGAAGAGAAGAAATCCACACTAAAGTAGAACACACTCTAAGTGTGTAAGCAAATTGAATTAAGTGTGGGAATATTGTGAAGAAGGTGTGTGCTATAGTTGACTACACCCTTTGTGGGTTTATTGCACCAAGAGGAGAAGAAGGGAAGTGCATGCTTGCATGCATGCACATGCACACGTGAACAAGTCTGAATCAGCTTGTGTGCAATTTGAGTTGTCCAAGACTAGGAGGTTCTTGAAGAATTGAGAAGGCCATGCAATCATTGCATGAAGAGACAGAGATGCCGTGCACTCAGGGCATGAAGTTTTTTTGAACTGAGACTGGACCAGACCGAAGATAAAGATATTATTTGTCTGAGCATTCAGTAATTGGAGAGAAGCCGGGGCATCCTTAGAAGAAGGTGATAAAGCCCGAGCAAGATGAGAGGACCTGTTCACCACAAGTGATCAGAAGAAGAGTAAGGCCAACAGCCTTTATCCCAGGCTGCTGAGGATACTTGAAGAACTTAAAGTGAAGAAGAGCTACTCGTGTGACTCGAGGAGCCAGGAGAAGACCCTGTGGGACTCAGGGAGAAGAAGTCTTCAGTGGGATTCTGGAGCAGGCCAGTGGGACTCTGGTAACACTGTGGGACGCAGTATAAAGACCCTCCTGTGGGACTCAGGAGAGATACAGTGGGACTCTGTATCGACCATTGTAATTCTAACAAGTTATAATGGGAGAATCCATGCTGAGAAAGCATGGCAAGGATGTAGGCCTTTGGTGCCGAACCTTGTAAATCCTTGTGTCCTGTGCCTTTTCATTACTGCATTATCCGGGAAAGGTTGAGAGATACAAGAAGAGTGGATCGAGGCTTTAACCAGCCATAGAGGTTTAATTGATTAAGAATCAATTAGTAAAAAGTTTTAAAGGATCACTGATTCACCCCCACCCCCTCTCAGTGATTCACACTGATCTGGGCACTTCAGTTATATACCTCTAATTTAATATCCTCACTTATATGTGAACTAATATGAATAATGGATGAACTACTTGAATGTTTATTTTTATTCCCCTATATTATTGGGTATGATAAGAGTCTGATAATTATAAGTGATCATTATAAATTCATAATTTAATAGTAATGTGGAAGGATTCTGAACATGACTGTTAAATTCTTTCATAATTTCATTAACTAATGAAATATATTAAGGTGATATATATTATGAAATGAATTAATTTTAATGTACTATGTGAATTATTTAATGTAAATTACCTAAATTTTTATATTAATTCACAAGTGAATGTTTTATTTATGGGTAAGAATACATTGGATAGTATCATATGTCAATGTAATTTTCATTCACCTTGTGTGATATTGGGTTCCTCTTTACATAAATTCTTGGTTAGGGGATCATAGGGAATGTGAGATTAAATTATAAATGATTAGTACCGAGATACCATAATTATGGGTTTTTACATGATTATTCACACCAAATTGGTCTACTATGTATGAACTGGAATTTCAAATCATTTTTGGTTTTTAGACATGAAATTTCACATCCCTTGATTTTTATGTAGGATATAGAGATTCATATTATTGATTGGGATTGTCATAAATGGTGTTCCATACCCCATATTAATTTTCGTGTTCTTATTACCATCTATAAAATAATATACACTTATTATACTATTTTTAATATGATTCTATTTAGAATGACATCCCACATCATTCATTGATATAATTGTGAAATACATGCATTTTTTATAAATTAAACATTTATGTTATCTATATAGGATGTATGGGTCTTAATCCTCATGTCCATTCCAATAATAATAATTTTTTTATATAAATTCTTTTGTATATGTATATATTGCGGCCTACTCATATATATTCTTGATTATACCGAAATAGGTGTGGTAATACATATTCCAAAAAGTATATAGAGCCCAACATGATTATATTTATTTACATATGGTTTCTTTATTATACCATTACACTAATTCATTTTATATTCATGTATTGCATTTCATTAAAAATAGTTTTTGGTGGCCTACTAATTTTATCTCTGTACATTTTTTGGCCCATTGTTTGGTACCTTGAGAGATATATTGGCTATAGGTTAGGGGATGAACTATTAATTATGATGTTTTTGTATCATTTCAGATGGTATTAGACATGGGATATTGGGAATAGTATAAGATCATGTAAATTGGCTACACCTGTGAGTTGGAGTGTTATAATTATTTATTTATTCTATTTCTTATAGCCCTATATATTTTATTACCTATTTTATGTCGGTTGATTGTAATTTTTTATATGTTCATCTGGGGTTATTCATTAATTTATTATTGTCTATCTGTTACATTATCTTACACTGTTTATATTATTTAATATTTCACATCTATATTTATTATTGATACAGAGGGTATTATATTCTTCATTATACCATTAATTAACCATCACTGCTATTTGGTATCCCCTGCCGTTCCAGGAGGAATGCTTGTGGACATGTGGTGAAACTGGTTGGGACACCATTTCAATGGATCTCGGGATGGGACACTACATGAATGAACAATTTTTTGAGGGGAAATCCATTTTGATGTCGAAATTTTTCTATACCATAAATCCACCTCTTATGGAACCGCCTTCATCCACTTATTCTTCTTATACCTTCATGAAACCCTTTACATATCTAATTAACTACTTTGAATCAATCACCTAGTCATGATACTAATGTATTCATTACTATATATTTTTTTTATTTGTTATTATTAAATGAAACTATTGCTTTCAAGTCAATATTGGATATAATGTTTTTTTTCATTTCATCGTGATTTTTTATTTTATTTCTATCCATGTCCTTTCCCCATTTATATTCAAATTAAATAACATAATATTATATTAATCTATTGTGAAATACTATATTTGTTATGTTTTGTCCAGTATATTTTCATCCTTTTAATTTCCCAAAAGGCGGATTTTATATGGAATGAATTTTTTTTAGGTTTTTTGATAATTTATAAATATTTTAATATTGTTTTTTATTTCTATTTTTCCTATCACATTCATTAAAATTTTATTCCATGATTATTAGTTTTATAATCCTAAAAGGGGGATATTATTTTAATATTAATATTCCTAGAAAATATATCATGTATCATGTATTTTAATTTTCATAAATACATTTTCATTGGTTTATAATAGATATCTACTTAATAATCTTTCATTATAATCTCATTTAATGATGTTTATAAAGCCATAAAATAATGTTGTTCTTTGTTTGAAAATAATTCTTGTATGTGGAAATTTTTAGCTACATAGACATTAAATACTTGAGAATATGCATATGTCAATTCACATACATGGTGGAGTCTACTTATATAAAATCCCTTATATAGGGAGACTGAATACAGATAATTACCAACATTGATTAATTAGATAAAAATTGATATTGACTGTATGGAATCCACTATAATGATCAAACTATTATGTTGGAAGATTAGAAGCACTTAATTTCCTCATTTAGATACACTGACAAGGAAAAATCACCAATATCATACATGTTCTTACAAAAAATCAGTTATTTAGAGACTTTGGCTATATTAAATCTGATAGTTTATAATTTTTTCAATGTGTATCTTTCAGTTATTTAAAATTTGATATATGGAATATTTAATTATTTGTGATATTTTCATGTACTGATTTTAGCTACGTGAATCAGCCACATACATTGATTTGGATCCATGGCTATATTTTTTCAACATGAAATCATCAGCATTGATTTTATCTACACAAGGTTGTATTTGTATTCATGGTATAACAAATAAATGAATTTATTACCGTTAAATAATTTTAATGAAATTTAAGTATTTTTTACAAGTCTTTGGAACATAATATTTCTAAATATGGTATACAATTATTATTAAAAAGCCGTAAGTTTCATGAATGATTAAAATGACTGTCTTATTTGATTCTGTGATCTATGTATAGAAAATAAATGAAACAATGAACAAGTTAAGTAATTCTTATTCTATATTAACTTAATATATAAAATATTTATAGATGATATATACTATGATATATAATTATATAAAGATGGTGTTGTAAACCTGAATTCATGGAAATAGATCTTTAATTTTTTAAATGAATCATCATCTTCACACATGAAATGAAAATATATTTGTTCTACTACAAATGAAAATGTATTATACCGTTCTACCACGATTGTGAATTTAAGAAATGTCTTCTTCTTTTAGAAGTTCATTTAGGAGATACTCATTAGAATTTATTTTATTCTCCATGAATACTTTCCTATTTTTAATTTTTACATGAAAATATGATCCTAACATGCATATTCTACTCTACATATGGTTTCCCTCCCATGTAAGTTCACACTCCTTATATTCAGTGTTTTTGATGTATATTTTAATCCATCTACTAGGAGTTATATAAGAGACAAATATTTTTTATACCTTGTGAATACTGATTTCCCCAAAGATATTATTTCTTTAGGAAAAGGACTAGATATAGTTAAAATTCCCCAATATAACTGAGTTTTTGTTGGTTGAGTGTAATAGGGGATTATTTTTCTATAAAAAAACTATAAACTATATTCTAAACATATCAATTAGTTTATTTTAGTCCACATCATAAATATTCTGTTTAGTGAGTTGATATTCATAGAAAGGGAGGATTACAATTCATATATCAATTCTCTATATTTTGACCCATAATATATATTATATTGGAAAATACTCCCACCGTTTATATTTTTCCCAAATAGCGACCCTCAGTTTATTGTCCAAAATTTTGATATTATGGCCCTGATACCCGCTTTTTTGGGCACGGTCGGTCATCATCCTTAGCCTATATTTCCCGTATCACCTAAAATAAAACACCCTTTCTTATAATTCTTCTTTATTACATTACGATTTTTTCATGTAGATCTATATACCCTAAATGTTAAACCTCTCATGCACAATTTCACATTTCAAAAAAATAAAATTTCTTGGCCACACCCAATCATGTAACCATTCACAATGTTTTATATTGTTGTCAACATGACATTTAGACATTGAACAATATATCTTAGTAATTCAATATCCTATTTTATTATTAATATTCTATTATACATATTTTTTACATAGATCATGGATAATATTATCATAGATGTTTTGGTTCATTACTTTATTATCACGATTGAGACATATCTTAGTTACATTTAAAGATCCCAATCATATCTCGATCTACATGGCTTTAAATATAACACAATAATGTTTTAGATGCATAACCATTAACTTCACATAATATTATACTTATATAATGATGTTACACTAAAAATCCTAAATTATTCATATCAATATAAATTTAAACTACATAGCACACATCTATGATACATTACATTAAAATTCATGGGTTTAAACCGCACAACATTAAATTGAGACCTAAGGGAATCATCCATACCACTTTATATTAAACTAAATATAATTTTCCCTATATTATTACAAATTATGAAACAATCCAAGCATCCATGGTATTCTTCTCTTTGAATAATGAAATAACTTGCAATGTACGCAACCTCAAGTTGTATCAAGCCACGACCAATCAAACTAGCCATTATGAATAGTAATACCAAATTTTTGAAATTTTATAAATTTTATTTTTCAAAATTCACTTTATTATTATATTTGGAATATCAAAATTAGATTAAGGTGAATTTTTGGTATTTTTCTGAAATCATTCAATTTTGGATGAATAGTGAAAAAACACTACGTTATTATTTAAAACTTACATTTTATTTAAATAATTATATATTTTATTTAAATTTGTTTTTTGTCAAACTAGATTCATAATATGTATTGTAGTTTAATGAAATTAATTAGAGTCATTTTATAACATGATTAGATATATAAACTTTTATTGAACATTTTAACGTCTTTTAGAAACATTCTAAGCACTTTGGAAAATTTGCATAAAACAAAATTTCACCTATTTAGTGAATTTAATTTCAAATATATGAGAGACACAGTTTACATTAGTAAGTAATATGTGGTTCAATAGGATGAAAATAATTTTTTGGTTAGTAGTAACTGTTGGATTTTATTTACCACGGTTAAAAGAAAATTAACTTATTAAAGGTAAAAATAATATTACAATTACCCTAAAACATGTCCTAAATCTAATGAAAAAGTGTATTTCAACCAATATAAACCTTAGGAATAAAATATGATCCTTTTTTATCCACTTGTATTAGATTAAGACATTTATTATTATTTTATTTAATGAAGAGTTAAAGGGGTTAAATTCAAATTTTCATAACTAAAACATTTTTAATATAGTGTTATAAATAATATAAATTCCACTATAAAAATCATTAGAAATTTAAAAATATTTAATACATAATTGTATTTTATTTATAATTTTTAGAAGATAAATAATTAAATTTATTTATGACACAATGATGATGTAGTAATTGCCTTATTAATGAATGATTAAAATAAATGAAATTATAAATATCCAAATAATTGTAAATTGAGACTTTTGATGAAAATCAATAATTTTTTATTATAATATGACATATTTAGGATTTATTAAATAAATTTTTGTCAAATTGATTATTATTTTATGACTTTCACAAAAATAATATACCAATTAGTGTCAAAATTGACATAAATGAGTTTTTAGGACAAATACTATATTATTAAATGATATAATATTCCTACAAAAATATGGTTAGCAAAAAAGAAAAAGGAAAGATTAGATATGCCAATAATTATTCACATGGGAGTCACTTGGCTTTTTATAGTTATATTACTAACCATTTATTATAATAATACAAGAATACATGGTAAAAGTTAAACTATTTATCTAAGAGTTAAATTTAAAAGATAAAGTTAATATGGTGACCAAAACCTACCTAAAACCTATTGATTCAGGTTTTTTCAACCCATAAAATCCTTATACCTTAAATACATACTTTTAGAACCATTATAAACCGAATATGAGGGTATAATAAATTAATATTTCAAGCATTTCTTAAAGATACCCTCACCACTCTTATAATAGGGTACCCCCCTTCTCTCCAAGACACACCTACAAATCCATTTTTATTGGCCAAAACCTACTCCAATATCCTCCAACATACCCATAATTATACTTTGAGGTCTTACTTTTATCTTAAAGACATCATAAATATTCTTTTTATCAATTCAAAAGGAATCTCCTGAAAAATAAGTAATAATTTCATCACATATTTCAATGTTCTTTTCTTCTTCCACTTTCTATTTCATTGTTGTTTACATGCCAAAATAATAAATCTAATACCCTCTACATATCATGATATTATTATAAATATGGTTCAACCATATTCATTATCTTATATGTCCTATGATTGAATGAGTTACCATGCGTGTGTACGTATGGCTTACCATCCCCACGTTGTGGTGTATTTTGTTATTCAACACTTCATTATTTGGATTGTTATGATAATGAGTATAATTGATGTAAATAAAAAATATAACTTGTTAATTATTATAGATGTATAATATAACATCCAATTAAAGAATATTTCACCATCAAAATAACTATTTCATCGCTCGTGCATATGTACGACTAACCGTCTCCATGACGTAATGAGATTCATTTCCATGTTCAAAATTCAATGATGATTATAAAAATATATATTATTAATAAGTTGGTAATATATGACATAATAACATTTCTTTCAATATATATATATATGTACATACTTAGATATATCTCATTCACTTACTTTCGTTCAGTACGATATGAAAATGGAAACAACATTTATGCGTACGTACGACCTACTGTCTCCATAAGTGGTGTTTCCATTTCTTATATCTATATATAATAAATATTTATATTTTGAATATATATAATAATTATTTTTTATATTCTAAAATCAATTAAATCATGATATAACTTATATGATCAAGGAAAAAAAATTAAAATACGTATGATAATGAAATCAACTATTATCTGAAATGTTATTTCAACATAAACAATATTATTAAATGGGTAGTATAAAGCCATAAATTAATAATATATGATATCATAAAGGAATATTGTTCTTTTATAATTTAATAACATACATTGGTCATTATACATGATGTTAAACATACAATCGGCTGAAGGAAATTACAATGTAAGGGTAAATTTTAAAATCGCTTTATTATTTGAGGTTGTTTATACGTGAGTATCTACTGGGAGCTCTTTATCATCCACATCTATGTTTCTTAAAAATTTATTTGAAAACATTTTTACTATTTCATATAATATGGGTTAATTTCATTTATACTATTCTTTTACTTTTTATAAAATGGTATGAAAGAAATCTTTCAATTGCTTTCCAAACTAGGTACTTTATGACCTTTTCGAAAAATTAATGTAAAAATGATTTTTTACGTATACAGTGGGTGATTCACTTTTCCACTATTATAACATATTCTAAATCTTACCTTACATGAATATAAAAATATTTTGAAAATAAATGTTTTAATTTATAATTACGTGACATTTAAATGATTTAAAAAAAAGATATTTATTTAAAATAGTTTTGATTTCATCTATGTCAATATCCTTTATTGTATTCCACACTTTTTGAAGTTGATTTGTTATTATACAATATTCCATATTTCATTGAATTTTTTGTGATATTTTTGACTGTGGATGTGTTATTGTTATACAATATGTGGTTTATGGTTAAATAATTTACATTTCATATTCTAGTTATAATATGAATGTTTATGTTATGTTTCATCCTTTTCATATGATGAATCATTGGAATTAGTAAGTGATGGGTGGAGCCCGCTATAGCTCCATAATGTATCAGTAGGTATTAGGAGACAAACTAATTTCTTGGTCCAAGGCCTTGAAAAACTCTTATTGTAGTCCTGGAAAGAGGTCTTGATAATATGGTTATAATGTATGGAATTATGCATTGCATCATTATAAAATTACATATTGACATTTCATGTGTTTTTTCGACTAGTATAATATCCATGTGAATGAGTAAATGGAATAATTTGATTTATCTTTATCATATTATTCTGATGTTTATGTTTAAAAATCGTTTTAGTCTTATAAATTTCCTTAATTTTTTATGCTTGTTTATGATAGTTTTTGCTATATTTTTTATCCTTACTGACAATTTTAGCTTACCCCTTTCTATTTCTAATTTTTCCCAGGATGTGGAGAAGTATATTATGATTTTCCTCCAGAAATTGGCTAAGGGATATGAGTGTGTTAAAAGTGGAAATGTTTTTGTTGTTTTTCCATTCCATGATGTAATGTAAAGCTCATGTATTTATCTAGTACATCCAATGCTACTAAAATAATCAGTCTTTCATGACATGATCCGTTGTGATCAAGATAATTTTATTTAATAATGCACCGAAACTAGGTAACTAGGGTCAAGGTGTTACAATTTTTATTAGATGAAGTTTAGTACAAACCATGGAAGATAGATTTAGAAAAACTCTGATTAGAGAACATTAACCTATGATAGACTTTGAGAATTAGTATATAAGAACTTCCTTGAATTTAGGTAATGTAGATATTTTTTAAATATTCCATGAAATACATCCCTATCTAGATACGAGAAGGTAGAGGCGGCTCTGGCCCATATATACCTAGGATGGAAAACTCCAACATGGAGTTTTAGGCTTGACTTGGGGTATCCTAGTACATGACAACGGGCCTTGCTGCACTCTTGGTGACGACACTCTGAGGGGATATCATTAGGATAATTCACATTTTCATTATAGAACATTAATAAGGATTGAAGAGTAAATAAATCCTTAAGGAAAACATTTTTTATGAATAATTAATATAAGAAAAAACTATTCAATTTATGTTTGGTATTTTACAAGATTTGAATTATGTATTGTGATTCATAAAATAATCTAGTGTATGAAATTATTTAGAAATGGTGCCTTGTGGAAGGAATGGAAACTATATCACTGCACATAATACATGTAAGGATTTACATCCTACTCAATATAATTATTATGGTGATCGTGATGTAACTGGTGCTGAACAACTTATAACCAAACTGGGACAAATCACCCAGGTTATGAATAAAAACCATACCCGTATGGAGCACTCTGATCCACAATGCGAAGGATCAATGTTATACTGCTTCATGAGGAAACAAACATCTACATTCCATGGGAATAAAAATACATTTGTAGTTGAGAAATGGATATGTTCATTAGAGAAAATATTTCACGATTGGTGGAGTAGAGAAAGGGAAAAAGTTGTCATAGAACTTTATCACCTCACATGAGATATAGGTCAATTGTGGTCATTGATTTAAAACACAAAGGAAGACAATGATGTATAAAATATGAAAAAGAGGTAGTTTAAATAGCTTTTCATAGAAAAATACTTTCTTCATGTCCATCATGTGGATATGGAAAGAAACTTTCTAAGTCTAAATCTGATGGAAGAAATGAATGTCGAAAAGTATGAGGCTAACTTTAAAAGGTTATCCATGCATGTAACATATTATAAACGTAACCCATGGAGTAATATTGATCGATTATTTATTGGGATAATACCATTTCTCCTTCAAGAATTAGACTCACAATCCTTCTCATCATATGAAGATATTGTCTCATGTGCTATCAAGATAGAAAATAAATTATCTAAGACTTATGACATTAAATAAAAGTAAGAGAAGAAGAGATATACGGAACACTCTGAAAATGGAAATAAAGGGAATAAGTAAAAAATACAATTACCATCCTATTGTAAATGTTGGAGGAAATACCCAGGTACTTGCCTGAAGGGAATGTATGTCTATCACAAGTGTGGTGAAAAATGACACCATGCTTGTGATATAAAATGAAAGTATTAGGCTTTCAATGTTGAATGCTACAATTTTAAATAAAAGGAACATTATGAAAATGAATGTCCTAAGCACCAAAGAAACTGATCTCCGAAAAGTCCAAGGGAGAAAGGCCAAGCTTATGTGATCACTACTACTGAGGGTGATGCTCCAAATGACATGGTGGTAGGTAATTTAATGGTTTCCTAAAATTTTCCAATTCTTTTTATGATTTTAGATCATTAAATTATTTCATCTCATCACAATTTTCTTTGAAAATTAGATATTTTCAATTTGATTCAATAAGGGAGTTGTCAGTAAAAACATCTACGGGATGTATCATAGCAATAATTTTTTTGAATCAGTTCCCATTAGTGAATATAAACCTTCTTTATCTACAAGTATCATAATCATACCAAATCATTAATTTGATATAATCCTAGGTATGTATTTTCTTTCATACCATGATGTAAAAATTTATTTTAAGAAGAAGTGGTTACAGTTTTTGATGAAGATAAAGAGTACCATATATGTAGAGAAGAGACATCACCATCTGATTCAAATCTAGATCCACCACTACAACCTATACTAAATTCAATTATTGAGGAGAAAACGAGTGAAACAATTATGGGTGAGTGAAGTAATGTTAAAATAGAGGATGTACCTACGGTGAAAGAATATGTCGATGTGTTTGAAAGGATTTACCTAGACATACTCTAGAATGAAAAATTCTGTTTTCCATTGATTTAATTCATTGTTAAAGGCCTATATTGAAGACCCCTTATATAATGAACACTATGGAATTAGTGTAACTAAAAAAATAGAGGAATTGAGTAATTCATGATTTATTTTCCTATGGTTTCTCCATGGGGATCCCCTTTTCTTTCTGTTAAGATGAAATATGAATCTATGAGGTTGTGCATTGACTACAGGGAGATCAATTTTATAAAAATAAGCTATAAGTACACATATCTCATGTTGGTAATTTATTCGATGAACATCATGGAGATAAATATTTTTCAAATATTTACCTTCGGTCAAGATATCATCAGCTGTGTGTGAATAAGGAAAACATTCAGAAGAAAACATTTTGTAACAGGTATAGGACTATCGAGTTTATGGTAATGCCTTTTAGACTGACTATTGCACCCACTGCCTTCATGGATCTAATCAATAGATTTTTCAAAGAACATTTAAATTCATTTTTAGTGGTAATTTTTGATTATTTATTGGTTTACTCCAAAATCTATGAAGATGACGAAAATCACTTGTGCACTATTCTAAAGACTCTTAGAAGAAATGAATTATATGGGATGTTAAGGAAGTGTCAATTCTTCCATTAGGAGATTTAATTTCTTTTATATATTGTATCTAAGGATGGAATCTATGTTTATCCTTATATGAAAAGTAAAATACAAGAATGGCCAAGATTTATGAGTATAACTGAGATATGATGTTTTATTTTTTTAACAGGTTACTAGCGGCGTTTCATTCATATTATTTTCTGATGGGATAACCCATTAACCAAGCTCACTCATAAAGGGGTTAAATTTGTTTGGAAAAAAGAGTTTGATGATTTTCTAGAAGAATTGAAGAGAATATTTGTAAATTCTCAAATTTTGACTCTACCATTGGGGAATGATGGGTTTTTAATTTATAGTGATTACTTAAAAAATAACTTCATTGTAGACTTACGCAGAATGATAGGGTTATTGAATATGCATCACGACGACTAGAAATTCATGAAAAAAATATTCTACTCCTGAAAATGGGTTAGAAGCTATAATAATTGCTTTGAAGATATAGATACATTATCTCTATGGTGAAAATGTGAGATATATACCAATCATAATAGTTTGAAGTATATTTTCTCATTGAAAAACTCAACACGAGGAAAATGAGGTGGCTTGAACTACATAAAGATTTTGATTTCACAATACACTACCACCCAAGGAAATAAAATAAGGTGGAAGATGCTTTGAGCAGAAAGTATTATGGAGTCTTGAACATGATGAGAGTCGAAATGGATCCAATGTTCATAGATATAGTAAAGGTGGATATGGGAATAATCATGGAAGGTGACACATCAAATATTTTTCAAATGGTTTCCAATATATGTGTACTAGAACAGATAAATTTTTTTGAATGATGATAAAGAGTTTCTGAAGAAAATTAAATCTATGAATGATTGGAGATTGATTGAAATTGTATATGAAGATGTAATATTAAAATTTGGAAAGATTCTTTATGTTCCAGACATACCTGATCTAAAAAGGTAATTTTTGGTTGATGCTCATAGATCTAATTTCTCTACAAACCTTAGTAGCACTGAGATTTATAAATATTTTAAGGAACATTTTTTGTGGGGTAACCTGAAGAGGGATATTGCTGATTATGTGTCAATATGTATTGTTGTTCAATAGGTGAAGGCTATATGAGAACAACCTAGAGGATTCATTAAACCTTTTACCATACCAGAGTGGAAATGGGATGATATTACAATGGACATTATCATGGGGCTACCAATGACTCTTATAAGAAATGATGAAATATGGGTCATTATTGATCATCTTACCAAGTCACCACATTTTATTTCAAGAAGATAAGATTTTACACTTTAACGTTTAGTAAAAAAATATATTATTGAATTTTTATGACATTATGGAATACCCCTATCGATTGTATCTGATTGTGATCCCCATTTTACATCATGATTCTCGAAAATTATTTAGAAGGTCTTGGATAATGAACTTTTTTTGAGCACTACCCACCACCCTCAAACTGCGGGAAAATCCGAACAGAATATTCAATCCTTAGAAGACACATAGAGATCTTTTACACATGACTTCCAGGATATGACACATCTGTATTTTCATCTGGTAGAATTTTTTTATTATAATAGCTTCCATTCAAGTATTGTTATGGCACCATATAGAACGTTATATGGAAATAGATTTCACACACTAATATTTTTGGATTATGTTGGTGAAAGAAATATCATAGGACCAGAAAGTTTTGTGGAAACAATGGAAAAGGGGAAGAATATCTAAACCCACATCAATGATGGTAAATGTAGGAAAAACAGCTATGCCAACTACCAAAGGAACGATTTGTAATTTCAAGTTGGAGATCATTTTTTTGAAGGTATATTCATGTAATTGTTTTATAAGATTCAGTGAGATGAGTAAGTTAAGTCCCAGGTACATCGAACATTTCAAAATTCTAGAATGAATTAGACTTGTTGAATATGGTTCGCCAATACCTCCAAGTCTCTCCAAAGATCATGATGTGTTCCATGTATCGCTATTGAGAAAATACATTCCTAACCTAATGCATGTACTAACCTATAATGAAATAGAACCAGAAACCGGTCTGTCTTATTGTGAATAGCTGGAGAAGATTTTTGATACTAGAGAAAAAGTTCTGAGAAACCAAACCACTCGTCTGGTAAATGTTCTATGGAGGAAGCATAAGATGGAAGAGGCAACATTGAACCGGAGGAACATATGATGAATATCAGCCCAAATAATTTTATGTGGTAGTATTATAGAATCTTTTGGGAAGCAATTATTTGATGGAGGGAATAATGTAAAACCCCAAGCTTCACTGCTACCTTTCTCTTTGAATAATTCAATAGCTTGCGCAGTATGAAACTTTGAGTTCAAGCACACCATGACCAATCAAAATAGCTGTTACGAATAATAATACCCACTTTTTAAAATGTTATAAAATTTATTATTCAAAATGGACTTGATTTTTTGGATTCTTAATATTAAAATTAACATAGGGTTAATTTATGGTATTTTTCTGAAAACTTTTATTTTATGATGAATAGTAAAAAACACTGTGTTATTATTTAAAACCTGCATTTTTAAATAATTATTTATTTTATTTAAATTTATATTAGGTTAAAATAGATATATAATACCTATATATGTTCAATGAATTTAATTATAGTCATTTTATAATAAGATTTGATTTATAAAATTTTATTGAACATTTTAACGTCTTTTACCCATGTTTAAGTACATTTCCAAAATGGCATAAAAAGAAATTTTACCACTTCTATGAATTGAAATTCAAAAATCCTAGAGACACAGTTGACATTAGTAAGTAAAATGTGGTTCAATTCAATGTATATAATTTTTGGTGAATAGTAAATTTTGAATATTATTTACCACTGTTAAAAGTAAATAGGGTAATTAAAGGTAAAAATGAAATTATAATTACCCTAAAACATGTCCTAATTATATTAGATGAGTTTATTTCAATGATAATAAACCATATAAATAAAATATGATCTTCGTTGATCCACCTGTATTAGATTAAGACATTTATTATTATTTTATTTAATGAAAAGATAAAAGTGTTTTAGTCATATTTACATAAATAAAACATATTTAATATTGGGTCATGCATAAGAAAAATTCCTCTATAAATGTTCATTTGAAAGATAAAACTATTTAAAATATAATTTTATTTTATTTACAATTTTTAGGCATTAAAAATATATATTTATTAATGAAAGAATAATGAAGTTGTAATTACCTTATTTATGAAATATTAAAATAATAGATATTACAAATATCCAAATATATGTAAATTGAGACTTTTGATGAATTCAACTATTTTCATAGGTTAGTATGCCATGTTAAGGGTGATTAAATATTTCTTTTTCTAAGTGATAATGTATTTATAACTTTCACAAAAACAAAATAACAAATAGCGTCAATATTAACATAAATGAGTTTTTTAAAAAAATTATATTATTAAATGATATAATACTTCAAAAATAATAATTTTCAGCCAAAATAAACAGATATGGTTATATATGTTAATAATTAACAACTTTTGGTTCTCTTAACTCTTTTATTGTATGTTTATTTACCATTTATTAAAATAATATAAGAATACATGGAAAAAGATATACTATTTAACTAAGAGTTAAACCTAAAAGATTAGATTATTCTGGTGACCTAATCCTATATAAAACCTATTGGTTGAGGTTTTTTCGACACATCTTCACTATATAATTGAAATAAATAATTTTTGATCAATTATAAACAGAATATTATTGTATAATAAATTAATATTTCAAGCGTTTCCCAAAGTTAACCGCACCTCTCTTATAAAAGGGTATTTCCGATTATCTCTAAATCATACCTCCAAATCCATTTGGAAAAGTCAAAACCTGATCAAATATCCTTAAAAAACCCTTAATTCAACCTAGATTCCTTATTTTGATCAGAAATGCAACCTATGGATCCCTTTTTATCAAATAAAAACAAATCACCCAATGAGGAGGTAATAATTTTATCACCTCTTTCAATGTTATTTTCTTCTTCCACTTCCTCTTTCTTTGTAGTTTCCATAACAAAGTAATTACACCAGTACCTTCTACATAATATGATGTTATTATAAATATGGTACAACTATATTCCTTATCTTATCCTTCCTATGAATAAAAAAGTCACCATATGTGCGGACGTACGGTTTACCGTCTCCACGTCGTTGTGTAGTTTGTTATTCACTAATTTATTAGTCGGATGAGTATAATAATGATTTTAATTGATGTAAATAATAAATATAACATTTTCATTATTCTGTATATATAATATAACATCCAATTGCAAACTATTAAACCATTAATAGAATGATATCATCGCTCGTGTGTACATACGGATTACAGTCACCACGACGCGATGATATTCATTTACACATTCACCATTCAACGAATATTATAAAAATATATATTATTAATAAGTATGTAATATATGGAATAATAATTCTACTTGAAATATATATATATACATATATCTCATTCACTTACTTCTGTTCAATACAGAATGAATATGGAAGTGACGTTTATGTGTACGTACGACCTACCCTCTCCATAAAATGTGTTTTTCATTTCATATATCTATCTATTATAAATAACTATAATCTGAATATATATTATAATAATATTTTATATTATTAATGAAATGAAATCATGATATAATTTATTTGATCGGGAATAATAAGTTAAAGAATGTATGATAATGATAGAAACTTTTACCTGAAATGATAATTTAATATAGAAATTATTATTTAATGGGTAGTATAAATCAAAAAATGAATCAAATTGTTATCCTAAATATGTATATGGTTATGTTACAATATAATAACATACTATGGTCATTATATAGAAGCTTTAACATAAACAAGAACAAAATAAAGTATCGGGTAAGGGCAATTTTACAATTTCTTTATTATCTGAGGTTGTTTATACGTGATTATCTACTAGGACCTATTTATCCTCTACATCCGTGTTTCATAAAAATTTATTTCAAAACCTTTTTACTATTTCCTAGAATATGATTTATATTCATTTATACCCTTGTTTTACATTTTATAAAATGGTTTGAATGGAATCTTTATGTTGCTTTCCAGCTAAGGTACTTTATGACCTTTTCGACAAATTAATGTATGAATGATTTTTAAATATACGGAAGGTGCAACTATTTTCCATAGTTATAAAATAATAGAAGATTAATTTACAATATTATAAGAGATTGTTCAAAGTAAATGTTTTATTTTATAATTACTTGACATATAAATGATTTAAAAATAGAAATATATACTTATCTTAAATAGTTTTCATTTCATCTATGTCAGAATCCTTTGATGGAATTTACACCGGTTTGATGTTTATGTAAAATGATACAATCATCCATATTTTATTGATGGTTTTTGATGTTTTTTGACTATGTATGTGTTATTTTTATACCATTCATGGTTTATGGTTAAAGTATGAACATTCTATATACTTGTTTTATTAGGATTGTTTATGTTATGTTTCAATCTTTTTATATGTGGAATGCATTGGACTTAGTATGGTAGAGCCTTCTATAGCTCCTCGATGCATCGGTAGGTCACATGATAAAAAATCATGTCTTGGAATAATGCCTTGAAATAATATTATTTTAGTCTTGGAACAAGGACTTGACTATATGGTTATGATGTCCGACATTATTCATTCCATTATTATGAAATTGGATATTGATATTACTTGTGATTATTAGTCTTGTAGAATATCCATGTGAATAATTAAATGGAATTATTTGATTTATATTTTCCATATTATATTGAAGTATATATTTAAAAGGCTTGTGTTTTATTATTATACATTGCCTTAATTTTTATTATTATTTATGATAGTTTCTACTATATTGTTTTGTTTACTGAGCATCTGAGCTCACCCCGTTATATGTTTTATTTTTTCTAGGATGCGAATAAATATATTACGATTAAACTACAGTAATATGATAAGGTATATGAGTTTGTTCAGAGTGATCAAAATTTTGGTGTTTTTTCTATTTCATGATCTAATGTAAAACTTATGTATGTATCTTGTACTTCCATGGATATTATGCCAATCATTCATTCAATACTTTTTGTCTTGTTATCATTCAATGTTATGTAATAATACAACGAATATGGGTAACATGGGTTGGAGTGTTACATAAAAAATCATGATTTTGTATCCCTCTCAAAAGAATAAACTATCTTATATATATGTAGGTCACAAAATATGTCCCAATTATAGTGTTGGTCACCAAAAATACCAGACCTAGAACAATATATCTCTTGATTCAAAATTCAAGTGATACATAGTGACACTCAAATCACTGGTTCCATGCCTAAAAAATACTTCCATCACCCCATCCTCATTTTTATTTTCACTACACTTCAATTGGTATTTTTACCTCCTATTACTAGGTTGAATTTATTCTATATTGTTATGGTCAAATCTATATGGCCATAAACATAAAAACTATATTCTACTGAAAAGTACCATAATCTATGGACATCAACCCTTAATATATTCTATATTAGAATTGTGATATTAGTTAATGTTGGTTATATAGTGACCTTATTTCTATATACATAATATCACCCCCATGTTTTGAACACTAAAACTCTAGTCTAGCTATAGTACATAGCATGTGTTTGAGGACCTTAAACACAGAACATACATGAGTGATTGTTTAAAAATATAAAATTTTAACAACTTTGTTATCCAAGGACTAGGATTATAAATTTGAGCACACACATGGTCTAATATGTTCAACCCTAATGTACCACAATACTAAAATATAGTCTATATGAATTTAGACCAGTAATCCTTATATAGTCTATGCATCATCGCCTTAAAACATGTGCACTCATCATAGGAATTATTGATATTCGAATTTGGTCTTCCAATTTAGGTGTAGTTTTCCTTAATCTTATTTCCATATAATTTGACTTATCCCCTTGTCTAATAATTATGAAATTAATCTCTAATGCCAATATTGTTTGACCTTAAAATTATAAACCAGTATCCCCCATTACCTAAAACTAATTGAGTTTAAATAATACATCATTTAGGAATTATTGGTCACCTCTCTATAGGATGAGTGAATATCATTCTATGTTCTCACATATGGTAGGAATTTTAATCCAAATCAAACATTATTGGCCCATGCACTCTATATTTTTTGTATTATATGTCTATATGTAAAATGACCAAGAGTATAACCATAACAGTTATCATACACTTTTTGAGTACAACTCTATTATTTAAAAACAAAAATTTAATCTATTTATTTGACACTATATCAACCATTATCTTTTTAATTTAATCCCCTTGGTCTATTGTGATGGATTGGGTGTCCCGGTTCTGATCAGAAACCCATCTAGGGTATACATTCTATATGAGACAATCATGGTACAAATATTGTGGAACTAGTGTTAAGAACATATCCATTAATAATAATCACCATTGAGTTACACTTTTATCATAGTGGCAATTCGATTGATTCCACAATTATATTATATCAAAGTGGTTACCCTCAACAATTATTTTAAAAAACATCCAATCATATGATAGTGGATCTTGAGTTTCAAACATTCAATCATGGGTCACACTGAATAAAATTTCTCCTTTTTATTACAATTTAATCTCCTAGAGTCACAACATTACCTTTATCATACTTCTCATTTTTCATGTGTATTTACAATAGAAATTGTATTGATTAACCATATAGTGATGCTCATTACATGGGTGAACTAATAATAAGGAATATCAAAATGTTGTTCCCACCATCCTTAAATAGTTTTTACAATGATTGATGTATAATACTTCCCCTGACCTATCTACAAGGATTGGAAACTCTACTGTAATATAAATTTTATTTAACTATCTATTTTTTCACACAAAAAATGAATAAAATTCTTTTATATGTTTTAATTGATTTTCTTATTATCATGATTGAGATGTAGTGAAATTTTAAATTGGGAGTTTAAAAAAATTGTTGATATTTTTTAGATGAAAAAATGGGAGGGAGAATTATATATATAATAATGCCTCTAATTCAAAATAAAAGTTAACCTATGAAAACATCTAAGTAGTTTCATAATTATATCAACCAACATTTAATGAGAGGATTTCACAATTAAATTTTTATTGGTCATCATGTGCATCAAAGGTTCTTATTTAAGAGGAACCTATTCACCTTAAATTTGGATATTTTATTATTATGTACTCTAGTCCATAACTGAATAAATATATTTTCCATATTAACATTAGATGTCACCATCTATAGCATTAGTAAGGTGACCACCTCTACCCCTGTTTGGGTGAGGATATGAACCTGTTGCCCCTCCTACTTATTCAATGTAATAAATTTCTAAAAAAACATAATGAATACATTATGTTTGAAAAAGATATATTCCTGAAACATTAGAACTATCTAGATTCTAGTAATTCTTATTAATCCTGATGTTATAGATCATGGAATGAAATTGATATCTCAATCATCGTCTTCCTTATAAAAAGTTCCTCCTCCCTCAGTAAGATTATATTCTTATGAGAGGTATTTATTGACATAAAAAATCATGTGAAAGGAGAATAAATATTGATTAATGACCAAAAGAAGTGATTTGGGTATATAAGGATAGATTCTCATGTAACCAATTTTGTGTGAGTATATAATTTTTGGGAACAAATAGTCATGAATTTCAATGCATTTTGAACATTTATTGAGTTTTTATATTGAGGAAACAAATAAATATTCATTTCTATACATGAAACCCATAAAAAAACCCTAGTTTCTTAGGTCACAGAGTTTATAAATACTTTAATCTCACCTAATAAGTTTATTTTGGTTGTATTTTTAATGCACTTAATATTTTTTATAAATCTATGGCATCCCAGGTTTGGAATCTATGACATACTATCCTCGAGATATTCAATCTAGGATTCTTGAAATCATCTATATGATGATATTATATAAATTAATTCTTTAAATTCGTTCAATTTATTTTAAAAAGGACGTTTTTATTAATATCCATAATACAAGAAGAAATTAGTTTTTTCTAGATCATAATGAATCATGAAACTCATATTCTCACACAACTAAAATCTTATGCGAGACAATGTTATGATAACAATTTATTTCTCTTCCATGATTAAATATTTAACTATATTGATGAATTATTAGAAAATTAATTCAACTAATCTATATTTATTATTTTTAAATCCATACAAATGACCACAAATAGAGAATGATAGGAGTAAAATGTCTTTTGTCCTACTCATACCCTTGTTTTATCCTTTAAGGTTCTTTAAAAGACATGCATAGACCCCAAAAATATCATTTATTTGTATTGAATGTATAATATTTATTCATGTATGCCCACACATTTCAATTATACTTACAACAATCCTAATGAGAAATACCTTCAAAATACAATGGTTTTTTAACTTTCACAACACAAGCATCCTCATTGCATGTTGTTCAAATGAATGAAATGGCCTTATATCAGGACATTAAACTATATAACTCAAAAATTGGGGGATTTTAATTTATTTATCAAAAATTGTATATTAGACCTATTCGAGGATCATTATCAATATCTTAACAAAATTACATATCCATATCAACCTTATGAAGAAATATCTATATATCTTATTCAACGTACTAGAGACCACCAAACCCTTCAAGGTGTCCCCATAAGACTCTATACCTTGAGAACCCAACTTGGAAATTAAACATTAACTTATATAATATTAAAATAATTAGAGGACAAAATTTCCCTACTGGGAGAGACTAAAAGGATCAAACATATAAGATTGCGACATGATTTACTATGTGAAAAGAATTGGTTTAACCATCTAGATGATTCATTATACTCTATGTGATGAGTATAAGATGACATCATAGATTTACATGATAATGATGTATGTGATGATAATATGATATCTAAACTTATTTATGGGATGAGAATAGAACACTCTATGTGACATGCATAATATATATTATGTGAGGATAAAATAAACACTTATGTGACAAAAAATATATTCACCCATAGCTTCGCATGAAAAAGATAGAACAACCTTCCTACCATGATCTAAAATGATAAATCACTATTTCCTAATGTTATGAGAATAAGATTCCCTCTTATACAGGCATGTAGAATGTAAATTAGTACCCAAGAAGATCTAATCCCAAAAAACACGTCTTCATTGATCTAATGGTATTCCACCTATTATGACATCATGTTTTGTAATCAAATAATGTCTATAAAGTTGGTGTTGTGTACAAGATTATTGATCCTTTAATTAAATTATGACAGAGTCCTAGTTTAGGAAACAATATCCATAGTGAATTGACATAGCCTCATATATAAATATTTCTATGAAATGTTTCATCATCATCATCCCATTGGTAATAGGTCATGGGCGTTTGAAATGTGAGAATGTAGAACTTAAATTTCCACCCCCAACATGCATCTGATATAGCAGTCCTTGTGTTGAAGAATTAGAAAAATAATACAAAGAGGGAGGAGTATATTATCATTTATTAATAATATTTATCATCCACAAATTGGGGAAAAATAAACTAGTGATATTCAGTGTGTGGTTATAATTATTCATTTGTAATATATATAATTTTAGTTTCAATATATAGTGTCCTCGGTTTAATATGATTCCAATTATTTCTGTTGTGTTATTAATATGTGAATCGATACATAGAATCATTTTAGTTGTATAAATTCTTTTCATGGGACTTTATTGTTGAAATCTTTTTGAAAAATAATTAAATTTGTATCACATCAATATCATAATTTCATTCCCTAAGATATTTTTGTTTTTATGTATCTTTTTTATGATATATCATATCATATATAGTGATATGAGACATTTTATGATATTTATTATCATAAACACAAAATTTTATTCTCCATCAATTTTCATCACATCATTAAATTTGATATAGGGTATCATCATAGATGATAACACTGCAATGAACTATTTTCATTCGATAAAAACAAAGCATCATATATTTAGTATGACATAACTGATTTAATAAAATATTATTTCGTATTGTTGAAGGTTATATCATAGTGATGACTATCTATAATTTAATAGGATATATGACACTCAATGAAATTTATGTATATATATCAATTTGAAGATTCTAAAACTAACATATTGCACACTATTTTATTATTCTCTAAATTATTGATTAGTAGATCGAGATATCAATAATAAAGGTGTTCTAGAAATTTTTTTTTTTAAATTTAATTTTTCAATTGAATTTATTAATTTATAAATAATTTATATATTTTTGAGAACTATATTTTTGGATGTTTTTTAAATTATACAATGTTTTAAACTAAATTATCTATAAATTATTTAAAATAAAAAAAATATTATTTTTGATACATTTTAAAAAATTAATATTTCATAAGATTATTAAATACAATTTTAAACTTATATTTAATGACATAAAATTTTTAAATAAAGTATTTATATTATTATAATATGTGTAATTTAAAATTATTATAATTTGTAAAATAAGGATATATGTAAATAAGTTTATAGTTTATGATTTTATCCTAATATATTATTTGAAATATTCAAATGAGTGGCCTTATTTTATAATTTATTGAAAATGAATCACATTGAGTTTTGGTAAAAAATATAAGTTTTTTTAATAATGTTATATATATGATATATTGATTTTGTAAATTTTTTCATACTAGAAATTGAAATATAAAAATGTTAACATTTCTTTTAATATAATTTATTCATGGAAAATTCTATATAAAAATATATTATAACATGGTTCAAATTGAGTATAAATACAAATAAATTATATTTATTTAATATGGAATATACATAATAAAAAGATAAATTATAAAATGATTATAACTTATTCATTTATGCATTATTTTCAAATAGTATGTATTAAGCTTACAGATGTGAATTTTAATTTATTTATTTTACTCATTTCTTTATTCAGGTATGTAATTGTCATATTATTAATTCTTAAATTTTTTCATTTAAAATTTTACATTTTTTTTTTGAATATTAATACTTGAATATAACGTGTTTCCCTCTTAAGATGATAATTGATTTAATTTTATTCAACCTTGACATAGTCTAGTATTAGGTTATGAACTTGAATTTAAAGGATTATTTTGAAATAAACATATTTGGTGGTTGAATTATTAATGGAATCATGTTTTTTCATGTGTAATGTATATATGGGTAGATGAAATTTGTGTTGGACTATAAAATCAAACAGAGACATAGTCATTTTCTAAAAATGATGTAGTTGAAAATCTATCGCTGTAATAATAATCTTGTGTGGATTATTGATTTTATATAATTATAATATTTAACATTAATAGTTTTCATTTCCATATGTGTAGGTTTTATTTGATATGTATAAATATAATTATATTTTAATTTTGGTTGGAAACTTATTCTCTGAGCTATGTAAATAGTTACGCATTAATAATGGTTAGACATATTTATTCCATTGAGGGAGTACGACTCCAAACTAATTAAACAAAAAACATTGATATATAATAATATAATAAATGTGATGAAATAGTGAGATAAATCACCTTAAAAATATTAAGTTTTATATTCTTTCAAGTGTGAACTCTTTTCATGAACTCAATCATCTTACAATGAATATAATTATAAATATAGGTTCCCTTATAATTTATTTTAATAGATAAAAAAGTAAATAGGTTACATTAATAATTATGAGCATCATTTTTTTAATTTTACTTCAATTTCACATAGTTGGGAAACAATTAACATTAGGGATAAATAATAAAAATTTTATGTGAAACCACATGCAGGACTGGGGTAATGATTTATCCCCTCAATGATGCAATATTTCATATATTATATTATTGAAATATATTTCTAAGGTATATAATCATGAATTATTTACATTAATAACCAATATAACTCATGCTGAAAAATGGATTTTGGACCACTAATTTATATGATGAAGGACAAATAATATTATTGGGAATAAACTTATTTAAAATACTTATTAAATGAATATAAAACATGACACTCAAATAAAAAAAAGACTCTATTAAATATATAAATTTAATTATTTTCATCTTTCATCTAATCGAAGAGTTCAAAAATTTTAAAAATTTAATTTAGTTTTATGTAATTTTCTGAAACATGATAATATCTCTTTAGTAAGTAGAATCTTTTTATTAGATAGAGAAACCACATCTTTGGTTACCAACTTATGAGGCCATAAAAAATACTTATGTAAATATATATTTGTGTGTGTCTGTGTCTGTTTGTGTGTGTATGATAACCATCTAATAAATTAACTACATATATATCCTTCCATTATTTTTAACATTTAACCCATGTTTAAAAAGAACTGTAGAGAAATTATTGCATACAATATGTGTGAAAATAAGAAATGGATCTATCATGAACAACTTGGGAATGAGTGGTATACTATATTAATGAATTATTTAGATAAAAGTTATTATAAGTTATGTTATTATATACTATTCTACTCAATTATATTATTTTTTTAAATGACCTGGAGAGAGTAGAATAACTTATCAGACATCATTTAGACATATAATTCACTATAAAATCCAATTAATAAAGGTTTAAATAGTATATTATGAATGATTTTATTAATGGGTGGAATAAATTATTTCCCAATATTATAAATCTCATGAGGATTACTTAGTAAAACAGGGGTAGTATAGAGTCATGCTTCATGGTGAAATTACGAGAATATAAGGGTAAATATTTTGACCACAGTGAATAGGCAAAAGGCCATGGAGAGCCTAAACCACCATTTAGAACAAAAAGGAGGACTGATGGGAAACGAATTCATTACAAAAATCATGTATATTAGAGAAGTATATTTTAATAGTACAAGAATAGTTACAAGAAACAACAAAGAGAGTTTATGTCTAGTTATAATGTCATATATTTCACTTATTTAATTATGAATGGTATAACATACCAATTGAGTGTTTTAAAATTATTATTAACAGAAATTTGAATTAAAAATCTGAATATTAAGGAATATAATATGAATAAACTGATGTAGTAATGGGTTTATTCATCAAGGTGATCCATTCCTTGAATTATAAAATTCTCTATTAGATCAAAATAATGATTATTTCATTATCATCTTGTTTTCTCCTTATATAGTAATATGTATTGGTGTGTAAAATTGTTGTTTCCAATGAATGATATGATCATATCGATATATATTCTTTTTATTGATCCAATGTTATAAATCTTTTAAAAATAATGATGTATTCCTTTTTAAATAATCCTTCAAACATAAAAATAAGATATATTTTATAAAAATGAAATTCTCATTATTATTATTCCTACTAATGGAATTAAATTTTTATTTAATAATAAGAAATAGTTTTTTATTATTAGAATTATATTGTGAATATCATATAATATGTAAGAGGTTAATGGGAGTATTTTTTTTCTTCGATATGTCCATATTTAGTATATAAAATTACTATTTTAATGATAATTTAAAGGAAATGTAACATAATATCTAAAAACGTTTTGGGTATGTCAAGAAAAGTTTAATTTATAATGTTACATTAGTGACTGAAATATTAATATGGAAATTTTAAGGATATATTTTAAAATAAATATTCTAAGGAAGAAAATATTAAAATTTTATTCAGATAATAGAATATATTATCATGGAAAAATTTTAGGTTGTGATGTTATAGATTTTTAATGCTCTGTCCACTGAGTGAAACGTTATGATTATGATTCCCATATCACAATAATAATGAAACATAAATTAATTATATATTTTTTTTACGAAATAAAATGGTGGTAGGGTATTATCAGATCATTATATAAAGATGTTATGGGAAATATAATAAGATATAATGAGTTTAGAAAATTTATATGTGTATAAAATATAATGTTTATCTTGTTATTTATCATATGCGATAAGATGATATGGGTTCCCATGTATCACCATGATATTTCAATAAATATTTTTATTTAAATAAATACTTTTTTCATTATATTATATCATAGAAAATCCTGAATTAAAATAAAGAAATTTTTTTTACAATGAAATATAATAATTAATACATAACAAAAAAATTTTGAAATTTCAATAATAAATTTACTATATTATTAAAATATAATTTTTGTAATGAAATAAAAATAGTATCTTTTAAATACATATATTTTATTTACTATGTTTTAATGAATATTGTTATGCATTCTAATACAATTGAAATTTTAAAAATCATTTGTTATATTTGATAATAATCAATTATTGTTTAATGTTATATTTTTTTATGAGCCTTATTATTCATATAATATATATATATATATACTAAAAAAGTATATAGAAAATTTTAATTGATTATTTAAATTGAATTATTCAATGAAAAAACTAATACATTAACACTCATTTAATTATTAATTGATATGTGATATTATTAAGATCACCTAATGTTTTAATATCCATTTTCATTAGTATTTTTTTAATTATATATTTATACAATGTTAAACTACATATATTTGTAATTTGAATATGATAAAAACTTATTTTTTTACCTTTTTTAAAGATGTTGATTTTCTATAGAATAGTATATATTTTAGTAATTAAAAATACATTAACATTTAAAAATATCATACTGATATAATTATTATTTAAAAAGTATTTAAAAAATATTAGTAGCCAATATTTATTTATTTATTAAAATAATGTATCAATATTTATAAATTTTTATTTAGAAAATTGCATTTGACATATTTTTATTAATATTAAGTTTTAATGTATTATTTTTTGATTTTGTACTTAATATGGAGTGGCTGTAAGGTTCCATTAGGTTTTTTAATAATTTAATTGCCTAACAACACTCAATTTTCTAATAATATTCAAAATAATTTTGAGATAATAAATTCCACCCCAGTGTAGTTGTCTTAAATAACAAAATAATCATTATTTTCTAAAACATCATCTTTATTCATGTATAAATACTCAACCATTCTCCTGTTCCTATAAACACAAAATACATGGAGTATCAATAACCTATCTTTTACAATATTAAGAGTCTCTAAAAAGAGTTTATATGGTCCAACAGTTTTCCTCTCATGCTTAAAAATGATTCTTTTAAATTTAAGGTTACCTAACCTCTTCATTGCATTATTTTATCAATCCATTTATTTTCATTCATTTTTGGTTGGACATGTTTTGGACGGATAATTAATTTATTACATAAAATTTAAATCCTATAATCAAATATTTAGTAGTAATATAGCTATAAATTCCTCATGAAAGGAATATTGAATGTGAATTATATGAAATATAACAAAAAAACAAAAACACACAAACATGAATTCAATAGCGATGAATATTTTAATGATAAATAAATTCAATAAAAACATGATATAAAATATATGAAGTCAAAAAATATGATTGGAATAATAATTTAAGTAGATTATGATGATATAAATAATGGGGAATTTCTACTTCTTATATTAATAGTATTTCATATTTCATACAAAATAAAATTCATATGTTTCTAAGAAAAAATATGGTCAATATCATTCTCAATGAAATCAAGATATAGTTGGATTATTCTTATATATCACCTCTAAAAAGAAACATAAAACCATGAATGGTTGAAATAACCACAATATATAACCTCACTAGTGATTATAATGTTTTGAAAACAATTTCAAATAGCTTCGAAAAATTTATAAGTAGAATTGAACTCACCATAAGATTCTGATGTCGTAAGAAATGGTGACGCAAAGAAGTAGAATAAATAAACATATTTTTTTTACACAAGGTAAATATTTATCAAAAAAAAATTATAAAATCAAGGAAATTATAGTGAAAGAACAAAAAAATAAATGAAAATGGAATAATATTTAGAGACATCAATTGGTATTCTGATCCAGATAACCTTCGACCCCGATCCATAACTCCAAATTTTTCGCCACATCAGAAGTCTTTAATTGTTAAAAGAAAGGTGAAAACCGATTTTATTTATTAATTATCGAACATAATTACACTTATAAAATAATATTTATTTCATTTTATAGAGCCTCAAATTTCATAGGCCTTCATTCACCTATGTTGTCACCCCAAATTCCCTCTAAAAACTCATACATGTGTTCAAAAAATAACATTTTCATGTAGCAATACAACTATTCTGAAATAATGTCATAATATATTTGAACACTTGATAAGATATAATAAAATGATTATATTATTCCACATGCTCAAGAAAATAATCATTTATTAACATAGTAAACTACAAGTTTCATAATAAAACTGAACTATTTGAAAAACTGGTAATTCTTCAAACTGTGAAAATACACACTAATATACCCTTGAACATGAAGTTGAAGAAAGGTATATGGACTCATCACCAAAGAATTTATTTAATTTTTTTAAAAAAATATTTCTCACATGTGTATTCTCATAGTGATATAAAATAGTTCATAGTTTATGCATTCTCACAGTGATATGGTTCAAAATTTATTTTTAAGTTGATAATACAATATTTCAAAGCTAATAATGAACATGAATATTCAATATATTGATATAAAAAATACGGATATATATTCTAGGAATATAATTTTAAATAATATAGAGACATCATTAAGATAATATTTAACATTTCTTATTACTACATTTAAAAATATATAGGAGAGTCTATAAGAAATAAAAATTATTTTTAGCATGGAGATTTGAGTTACATGAATGAAAGTAAAATTGAAATTGAAATTCTATATTCTTATAATTATGATAAATAATGATTTAGTTGAGTCCATACAATTTTAAATGACATACCTTGAAATAAATTATTATATTGTGAAACATATTATCTTAGAGTAACAACAGAATACATGTAACTCACCCAAAATATTGAGAAAAATAATCAAACTAATGACCAAATAATATTTAATACAATCCTAGTCACCTAAAATTGATGTTAATGTAAGTATTAAATGGTGTATTCAAAAGTCCATACTGGTAGATGTCTCACAATATACTGATGGCTGCTTCCAGACAATATATTGGTGGCCTCTCTTTGCTACCGCTTACTTCCGACCAGCCGGACACCACATCCCTTCACCCATCGTCATGGAAACCTCATTTAGAATAAAACCATTAAACAAATTGGATAAAAAAACACATCATTAATTAGAAATCCAGAAAAATTTGAATGGAATAACTTATTATAACTGACAAGTGCACTGACTATTTTACGATAAGTATTCTCAGATGGAACCCCAATTAACTATTTAGTAAGGAAGTCATATTTCAATGTAGTTATAGTATCAAGGCATCTAATAATGTGAAAAAATAGGGTTTATAAGTTCAATACAAAAGAAAAATGCATGAACCAATTGAATGGAATCAGTTTTCATGTGTATTTTTAAATGAAAATGTCAAAAAAGGAAGGAAATTCAATTAAATAGAAAATAGTGATGATACTTCATTTTATTGAACACACTGATGTAAAAGGTTAAAAGAATATCAGAACTATAAAATAGGAAAATGATATCAGCCAGTTATTACATTCCATAATAGACCTTGCGAGAATAATTATTCCCACTGCCACTCCTTTCCTCTTTCATATGCATTCCCGATGCACCCCTATAATTTAAAGACCCATTAATCCTAAAATTTTCATCAAATAATATTAAACTATTTTACATCATATTAGATAAACATATCTATAAAAACTAATATATGGAACTCATGGGTGTTAATTTTTTTTCATCAATTAAAATAAAACAATACACTATTTATAGAAGTTATAAGGTTGTGTACGTGTTTTGAATTTTATTGCATCCTCATTTTCCAAGAAGCATGAAACATTTATTCTTAAAAACTATCATTTCAATTTTTATTTTCTGAAAATGTTTATCCACTTATATAATATAATGTATTTTCTAATACAATTTTGGAAAATGATAACAGAAAACCTTTCTTCATAACAAAAAACAGTATAAATTGGTAGTTATAAAAAAAATATTTTAAAATAAATTTGGGCAACCTACAGATATATACACAAACTAAAAAACCAAAAACAATAATTTATGTAGTCTAATTAAATTACTTTACTACATGTTAATAAACATTTTCATTTGAAAAATAGTGCATATGCCTATAACAACACTTCATCCTTATGTCACCCTTGTATGATTAGAAGTTAAGATGTAATTTAAGAATCATGTGCATGGAAAAGATTTGTAATTTTTCAACTTAATATAATCCCAAAACCTAGATAGGGTGGGGAGAGAAACAACATAGTGATTTGATTAAACGAATACTAATCCAAGATAACTTTATGTCAAACATGAAAACAATGTAATTTAAAAATTCCAAAAAACAATAAAAAATTTTAAGCATTGTGAGAACAATGACAATCATGAAACATGAAAAATTAGAAAGGACAAATTTTCGGAAATTTTATTTTTTCTTGACTTCATGAAATGTGCCTGAAAAATAAAGACAATCCCTTGATGATTTTTTGGAATCAAATAGTCAAAATGAATATCAATAATTAGTCTCTATCATAAATAATCTACCACAGAGGTTTTCACTTCAATAACAAAATGATAATATTTAACTGATGCTCAGAAGAATGGGACATAATCTAAGAGTCACCTTTCAATTAATCATAAACCTCATGCTTAGAAATGAATCTATAAAGCTGATGGAATATATCTATTTTAGGAGAGTTGAAATCATATTAAAAGACCTAATTCAAGTCATTGAAAAAAAAAATTACATGAGTAGAAATGAACAACAATTAAAAATATTTAAAAATATATAAATATATATTTTAGAATTGTAATCAATGATTTTATTCTATGTTTCAAGAAAAAAACTTTATTAGAAAAGTAATTAGTTTTTGTATGCTTGCATAATATTGAAAGGTTTTTTCTGACTGAATTTGTAAAATATAAAGATTATGTGAAAAATGAATAACCAATTTTGAAAAATTAAAATTTCAATGGATAAATTATTGTTATGAATAAAATTCATATAATATAAAGCTAACCTTCTACTAGTGGAACACTTCTCCCGCTTTGATAGCCTATTTTTGTAATGAAGGTCCCATAGCATAAGAAATAATGCTGGGAAATATATATCATAAAAAAATAAAATAATAAGTGGAAGAAAATAATAAAATGTGGAATATTAGGAAATTTTATTCCTTGTAAATGGTATAAACCATCCATATTCCAAAAAGTATTCCTGGGAAAACCCACCCTCGGCATGCTCCAGATAAGAATAGTTAATCCATCTCAGTAATATCCCAAATTATGATTCTTTCTATTGGATAAGTAGTACATTTACAGGATGTGATTAATGAATCAAAATATGATATGTATCAAAATATTTTTTAAAAATTTAATATGAAATAAGAATTACTAAATACTTGAGAGAATGGGAAAAAATTCCACAAAATGTGTAGAAGACAACTTTTTTGGTGCTTTGGATTTGTATGGATAGTGAAGAAAAATAGTAGTATAGTAATAGAGGAGGACCGAATGAAGTGGATCATTATGTTCGGATTCAATGAATTTTTAAGTATTGTAATACACAAGGAAAATGTTGTATGAATATACTGAAATTAAAAAATTTAGATCCGAGCGAACAGTTAGTCCACTATGCTTGTAGTGTAAGACCTTTAAAAAAATCAATAAACAGAATAGATAATATAATTAAATAGAACTGAAAAAATATTCTATGGAATGATATAATTTAGGAATTCCTAAACTTAAGGATGATTTGATGTGTTTGATAGAATCAATATCAACCATGGAATAAATTTAATATGTTGGAAGGTTGTCTGAGCATGACCTAAATAGAGAATTATAATAATAGTTGTATATTAATATTGTTTTAAAATGTAATGTTAAACCTGAATTACTAAATATTTGAATTAATGGAAAACTTTCCTGATATTAAGAACAAAACATTTTCATATATTTGGATCTCTTAGGTCCCTATAGATAGGTAGTTGTAAAAAAATGTTCGTAGACCGAATGGTGTGCATCCCTATTTCATTATTCATGATTAATGATTTATTTTATTTTAGTATAAAAATATATTATGAATAGAGTGAAATTTTCAATATTAAATAGGACAAATATTTACAGAGAATTTGTGAGAGAAATATTTCAGTATTTAGGATCCAGTCTAAGACATTTAAAAAAACCTCCATGAATAGAATAGGAAATATGAATGAATGAAACAGAATAAATATTCTATTGAATGATATAATATAGTAATTCCAAAACTACAAGTTTTTTTGATGTGTCTGGAAAAATCAATACCAATCATGAAATTAATTTAAGAGGTTTAAGATTGGAAGAGCATGACATAAATTGTGAATTAGAATAATTTTTGTATATCAATATTTTTTTAAAATGTAATATTAAAATAGAATTACTAAATATCTTAATGAATGAAAAAACATTCTAGATATTGAGAACAAACCTTTTTCTTATCTCGAGATCTCTTGGGTATGTATAAACACACAATTGTACAAAAATGGTGGTAGACCGAATGACATTCATCCATATATCCTAATTCACGACTAAAGATGTATTTTATTTTATTATTAAAATCTTGTATGAATTGAGTGAAATTGGAATAATTAAATAGGATGAATATGTTTTAGATATTCTTTGAATGAAATATTACAGTAATAGGATCCAGTATAAGAAATTCCAAAAAAATTAATGCACAGAATAAAAAATATGCAAGAATCAAAATAAAAAAATATTATATTGAATGATGTCATTAAGGCATACCTGAACTACATGATGTTTTTTTTGTGTCTGGAAAAATCAATATCTACCATGGCATAAATTTTAGATGATATATGATTTGCTTAGTAGGATGTAATTTGTGAATTAGAGAAATAGTTCTATATTAATATTATTTTAAAATGTAATATTAATAGAGAATTACTAAATCATTGAATGAATGAAATAATTTTCAAGATATTGAGATCGAACCTTTTTCATAGATCTAGATCTCCTGGTTCTCTATAGACACATAGTAATACAAAAATAGTGGAAGACCAAACAACGTGCATCCCTATTTCATGATTCATGATTAAATATGATTTGATGTGTCTGAAAAAATCAATATCAACCATGGTGAAAATTTAAGATGATGTATGATTGGCTGAGAAGGCAATAAATTATGAAGTAGTGTAATTTCTGCATATTAATATTATTTTATAATGTAATATTAAACCATAATTACTAATTTGTTGAAATAATTGAATTTTTTTACCAATATTGATAACAAACCATTTTCTTTGCTCTGGATCTATTTGGTCTTTGTAGACACACAGTTGTAAACAAATGGTGACAGACTGAAGTATGTGCATCCCTATTTCTTAGTTCATGATTAAAAATTTATTATACTTTAGTATGAAAATCTGGAATGAATAGAGGGAAATTTGAATCCTTAAATAGGATGAATATTTTACATAGATTTTTTGAATGAAATATTTCAGTATTCAGGATCCGAAGGATGAAATATGATGAAATATTATGAATCTTTCATTACTTTACATGAACCTAAAAATAAATTAATGAAGAAAATAAGTGATATTTATTGAATGCTCGTAATATTATGCACATATTGATGTAGGTATTGTGGCCTCAGAATGAATCATAATCCACATCATGTGGTTGAGTATAATACTTCCTCACTTTTAGAGAAATATAGGAGAATTTGGCGGTTGGTGATTTATGATAAACCTAGCAGATGTACACCAACAAATTTAAGATAGATGATGGTGAGAGAGCACTGGTAGCTGAGCACAATGTACTTAAAACTCTATATTTGGGAGACTAGAAGGATTATTTTTTGAACCATTGATTGTGGAATTAAAAATAAGTTAATACATAGTGTTGAGATGAAACACTGATAGTAGATTTGGGAGTCTGGAGTTGGTGAAATCTTCTGATGGGGAGAAAGAGAAAGTAGTCAAAATTCTGAAACAGATGATTCAGAATAGTAAAATCAAGATGCAGAGGAGTTTAGTAGAGGTGAAGAAAGAGTAAAAACATCGTGACGCGGTGGATGTAGGATGTTTCTGAGATGGAGTACAGATATGCACCGCATATTGTAGGAAATAGTGGCTTATTTTGGTGAAATCATCGGATGAAGAGGAAAGATGTTCAGAGGCTTTGAAACAGTAGCAGGGGAGGGGGAATGTCACGATACTGGGAGTTATGGGAGGTGAGGGAGAAATGGGAGATAGATACAAAAAAAATTAAGGATTTACTGAGTTGGTGACACATATTGGAAAAATGAACTCTTTAGTAAATATATAGATAATCCCAGCATGTATAGTCTACTCAAATCCTCCCTCCACCAAATTAATCCACGAGGATTGATATATATCAGATGGAGAGAATATTCCACAATGAGCTTTATATGATTCTAATAGTATATAACCAATAACAATATGGTTTTGATAGAAAAAATTAGGGACAAACTTGATCCAACAAAAAACATAAATTTTCATCTTAGTCACAAATGTGATGTAACCATTAATCAAATCTCAATATATTATGATACAAGATTAGAAATTCATATTAAAAAATGAAATGAAATTGAGTTCTTATTTGGATTCATCATGGCATGCTATAATTAGGACATATTCATAATAATAATTCAAATATATTTTTATCATATAATTTATTGTATGAGCTTTAAAAAATAGGGGAAAATCTATTAACTAGTGCTCAATCTGTTGAAACCACTAATGATGATTCCTCCAAAAGAGAACCAACATATAATTTATTGATTTATAGTCAAATCTCCATAAAAATGATTCCAAATTCAATTTGGTTTATATTTTAATCTGTAGAAATGGAATCTCCTGCGAGAAATTGAATAAAATGAATAGACATCAAGGGTTCCTTAGTTGAAGACAACTTTAAACATTAGTGGGTTCACCTCATAATGTTGTTCCCAAATATATAATATTAATAGTCTCAGATGTATAAAATTGAGAATGAATTATTAAACTAGTTTTATATAATGATTATATTTTATGAAAAAAACAATAATCATGTTTTAAATTGAATTACCAAATGAACTCTAAAGATGCTTCACTGTATGTTCTTCATAAATGAGACTGATGTAGTACGAGCTTGAAGGACTATCAATGTAGATTCAAATTTTATTCCTAAATGAGGCAGATGTTTAATGACCAAGAAGGATGAGTAAGATGAAATATATTTTTTAAAATTAGTGAAGGGCGTAAAAAATTATTCTTCTAAAAATTATGTTTCTCTCTGAACAAAAATTCAATTACCCCACATTGTTTCAATTCAAATATGGAGTTACAAAATATATTTCATGCTATTATTTATATTATACTACTCAATAAAATTATTAATTATATTTCACAAAAAACATATAGATATACAAATCACTTACACATGCATAAATTATCAACCAGTGGTAGTCCAAAATAAAATCCATAGAAGCAAAGAACAAATCCTTTTACACAGATTACAGTCATAGAAAAACAAAAAAAATATTTATATAAACAATAAATAAATATAATAAAAATATTAATAATCATAAAAATTAAACACAAATATAAACTAAAACTAAGATGCAGTCATTGTAAACATTAGTAACACCAAATAGAGAAAATAAAATCAATTATTTAATCATAGATGATTAAATTGTGAAACATAAATTTATATTTTGAAACAATGATAAATATAATAAAAAACCATATACATAATCAAAAAAATAACATTATAAATTAAACATTAAGAAGAAGAAAACATCAATTCACAAGTTATCAACAAATAAATAATAGTAAAATAATTAATCACATAAATTCAATTTTTAACATTAAATTAACATTAAAAACAATAAAAATGATTTGATAGAAATAGATAAAAATATCCACATAAAATTACACCAAACATTATTATTTTTTGACCTCGAGAAATTACTCAGTGAATTTTAGCGGAAAAAATGAATCTAAAAAATTTATAAAATGAAATGCCACAAATACATAGTTTCCCAATTAAATTTTCTCCATATATTCATATATATATTAATGTATCTATCACCTTAAAATTAAGATAACAATTATAACACAATTACATAAATAAAAAAAATGATTGAAATTAAATATTTTCATACTAATTAAAGAAACTTCAATTTTCACTCAATTGGATCTCAAAAATATCCATACCTATATGTGTGCTATCACATTTTATTATAAATAATAATAAAAAGACATTCTAATTGTATGAGAATATTTAAAAAATACAAGAAAGATAAATAACTCATCCCAAATCATAAATACATAATAAATGAATGAATTAATTCTCATTTCGGATTAGGATTTTCATTTCATAGACCATTTATATGAATATATTATGAGTATAATTCTTATGATAAATATTAAATCCAGTTAATGTTGTAAACAAATCCTCCAAAATTTTACCAAGAACAAAACATTAAAAATTTATGAAATAAATCCCTTTATTAAATCCATAATTTAATATAGATTAACCTCATTAAAGGTACATCTAAAACATCAAACAGAATAAAAATTTTGACCAACTGAACATATAAATAAAATCTTAATAAACTCAAAATGTTCAAAATTTTCAAAGGGGTATTGATGTTCTTTACATTATTTCATAGTATAATTCATTTAAACAAATCCCCCATATTTGAAACATAAATTTAACATCAATATTTAATATTTTTGTGAAATATAATAGTAAATATTTTAAATTTAAAACATACTTTTATTTAAGTATTAAAATTAAAATTTTAAGGGTCATAAGAAATTCCAACCGCATGTTTTCCACATACTACAAGAACATTACAAAAAAATATGAAAATATAAATTCTTTAATATTGTTATAGAAATAAATTTTTAGTTAGGCTAAAAAATGTATCATGTTAGTCATTGAACACATAGTGAAGAGTGTTCCAACATGATTGATAATTTAATACAATTGGATTTCAGGAATTTTATAAGAATATACTAATCCACCATCTAAGACAAATTGAATCACATAAATATAAACATATTTTTTTATCAATCCCACAAAAATAATTTTAAACCATGAATATATTTATACATATTATAATATAATTTACTCTGGCAGCATTAAAAAACAAATAAATGCATAAGAATAGTTAAAAATGATAAAATTAAAATTTAGCACTGCACGGATTAAAGAATCATTATTTTCAAGATTATTCCAAAATTAATTCCTCCATCATAGATATGAGTGAAATATTATAGTTTTATAATATTTTTCCTAAAAAATTAATGTAATAACCATAACAATTCAAAAAACGAATATAAAATAAAATAAAAACTTGAAATTGAGTTTATTTAATTTTTATCCAATATTGTCCCAACATGTAACTTCTTTTGATTTCATTATGATTGGAAAGGATCCTCTTATGTTAACACCTCAAAAAAATTACATTAATAAATATATCCATTATGTTCTCAAATATAAATCCATTTTAATATTAGATAAAAATAAGAGCAACAGAAATATATTATTATTATGAAAACAAAAAAACACATAATAACCATGGGTTTAATCCCATGAAGCACGAAATTTAATTTCATTATTTAGGATTTGTTGAAAATTATTTTTAAAAACTAAATATTGAATCCAAGACCTTTTTCAACAACTAAAATATTGATTTTTATTCATTGACGATTTACCAACAATGGTTGATTTTCTTCTCCAACAATTTCAAAAGATCATTTATTCAAGACTTTTGGAATAATGGATAGTACAGACCACATAGATTTTAATTTTCTTTGAAAGTAATTTTGTCTTTAATTAAATAGAATTATCTCTTACGCAGACTAGAATTATTTTATTTTGAATGACTGAATCATGAAAAATAATGTCCCTCTTTTTGTAAATCCTAGAATTTTAAAAAAGTATCCATATTAATCACACGTAGTTCAAATTGTCTTAGCATCCTACTCTCTCCATAAAAAATAAATGTAATGGTCAAATCAGTCAATGAAAAATAAAACTTGTGTTTCAACTATAATGGTAAAAAATAAAATTCAAAAACAATAAATTTTTTTGGATACATACCAATCAGTTTTGTTTAAAGAAGATATGTAGGCCTATAATGTGTCATCTAATTCAAGTCCATTACATTCTAGAATCGGACATAATTTTATAATTTTTTTGAACTCCCAATTTTAAATATCAAATTGTATATTATACTATGGATGGTAATAATTTCTAGTTATTTGACGAAAACAATGTTTCCCCATCAAATATTTCAACATAATTATTTTTAATGTATGTTCCATTATCAATTATAAATGCTTTTGGCACCTTGAATATTTGAAGGAAGTTTTTCTAAAGGAATTTAATAAAAATATTACATTTATTATATGGGATCTCCTCTAATTAAACACACTTTGATACATAATATTTATCTAGTATGATTTAATCATTCACATAAAAAAATGGGTAGGAACCTATAAAATATAACCACAATCGGAAAAATTACTACTTTCAATGTCCCCTTATTTAAAAACTCTTATTTTCATTCAAGATCCCCTAAAATACAAAATTATTATAACTAATTTCTACGATAAAATAATCCTTAATGAAATATATCTAATAAAATAACTATTGAAAAATAATTTATTTCGTACCCTGAGTTTCAGGTACATAACCCCTTTCCTTAGGTTTGTTTGAATGGTGTGTCTTTAATAGGGTTTCCATATAAAAGTTAATTTCCATGAAATAAAGAGTTTCTATTAAATATAGAGATTCCATAAAACATGGAGTTTTAATAAAATAGATATTTTATCTAAAATTAAAATTTTCCATAAAATAGATAGTTTCTATAATATAGAGAGTTTCAATAAATTTGGGTGTTTCCATAAGGTGGGTTGTTTCTAAAAACTAGGGTGTTTTCATAAAGTGGGATGTTTCTATAATAAACGAGTTTCTATAAAAGAATAATGGTGAAAGATGGTAGATTTTGGGGGTTTTATAAAGTGTTTTTGATAAAAATTAAGGTCACGTGATTCAGACATGGTTGGCCCAAACCGTGTGGCCAAACCTTGCGTAGAGGTCAAATCAAGATCCTATTTTCTAGGAGCATAATCATTTTTTCTCTACATATTTTGTTTTGGATTGAAAACCTCCCTATTAGAAGATTACTCTTCCTATAAGGCTGTATAAACATCCCCACATGAGTTGGAGCCATCATAGAGCCTTCGATAGGTGATTTCAAGCTCGATTCTTGGGGTAAGTGTTGATCATCTTGGTTCTTTTCTGTTTTCTGCAAACTCCACCATCTATCCATCCCATTTTCTTATATCATATTCTCTTATGGGAATATATTTGTTTTTAACGTCCATTAATTATAAATATGGTGTTTTCATGTTATACGAATATATCTAAGATTATTTCGTGGAATCTTTATCCGCTTCTTGAGGTATGTCACAATTTGTTCTTTATTTATCACATTTTCCTAAATCTACTTTGATCTACATATCATATGTCCATTCATTATAAAATATGAACCTATATTAGTTATATATACGTTTTGGGATTCCAATTATTTCAATGTTGAGTCATGATCTTTCTAGGAATATAGAACTATGGTTGTTCTTGGAGAATAGACTCATCTTCTTGTGTGTTCTTTGTCTCTTGTCCAGTTATGTCAAAACCTTCGAGGATGGTAGATTAAAAATCATCTTATCCTGATAAAATTTATTATCATAGTTTTGAATTGCTTTATTTTAATGGGATTGATTGTGAAAATCATGCAATAAATCTTATTTAGTGATGATTTATGGTTTTAGTGAAATTTTGAAATCTTGGTGATTTGTTGTGCAATGTTATTTAGCCTATTGAATTTAAAATAGTGATTTTAAATTATTTATTTTCTGGAATTGATATATTTTTTTATTATTATTTGGTTTTTATTAAAAATGGTATTTTTATTGAATAGTTTTTTTTCATGATCGTTGGGAATATTGGTGTGTGGGTTCATATTACATTTCTGGGGCTTGGTTGAAATATGTCCTTGTGCTTAGTGCCAAAGGTTTAATGGAAAACATGATATAAATTTAATATTTCATATATGGGTATTGGTTGAAATATGATCTTGTGCTCGGTGCCAATGGGTTAATGGAACTTATGAATCAATTACTTTGGTACATCTTAGTATATCGTTGAGAAACCAATCATGAGTATGGAACTTTCATAACGTATCATGCATGGTCAGTTGCATGGGATTTTTGAATGGTTGTTTTTTCCAATAAAAGGGAATTGTGAAATGATTTAAAATCTTGTTATGTTATTTTTCTAGGAAAATGTCTTTCTGGGATAATTGGTTTCAATTTCACTAGTATTTTTTTGGTAATGAATGGTTTTTGATCCATGTTTATATTTAGTTATAAACTATTTTTGAGAAATTTTTTTATATAAACTGTTCCATATAATTAGTTATAATAATTTTATATTTTTTGGAGTGAGTAGGGAATTCATTTAACAAACCTACTAAGTTTTATACTCACCCCTTCTTTGGCACTTTGGTTCTTTGGCAGATGCCATCTTCTAAGACAATGGTAAAGGTAATGTTTCACACATCTTCATCATTTCCTCATAATGTTTGGTCTATTTGGAGATTGTAAAGCATGGAGCTTGTGGATCATAAAGTCTTTTGGTCATTGGAGAGTCTTGTGTACATTATCCGCTGTGTATTTTGATTCTTGGTTATTCATCCTTAGTGGCTTACATTAATGTGGTTTTGTGATACATGAAGTTTTTTAGTTGTCTTTCTATCAATCATTCTTCATATAGTGAATGTTTGGTTATGGTTGGTTAGTTTATTGGTTTATTTATTAAAGGGTGAATCATCCCCCACATGTATTTGGAACCCATCAGAATTTATTTCCACCCATTGGCTTCTTTGTGAGGTCGCATAAGGCCTAGTAATGACTCATTGTACTCTAAATCAAATGAGAATTGGCGGGTCATTACAAATGGTACCGACTTGTTTGGTCCATTCCTATATATTAGTCACTAAAGTTACAAGTTTTGGATTTTAAATACATTATTTTCTATTCATTGGGTGGGATTCTTAGAAAGAATTTGGATTTTTAGAACTTGAATTTTATAGTATAAACTGTCGTAGCTAACCTTTTTATGAAGAACTTCAAGTTACTATATAGTTGGGTAAATAAGTGTTTGGGGAAACTTCTAGTATTCTGAAATCTCATTTTCATGGTTTTAGCCAATAAGACTAGAATGACATGAATTGTAGAGTAATGACTTCCCACTAGGAGTGTATACATCATTTTGAGGAATGATTCATGTTTTAAAAAAAGTGTTAATTATTAAAAATGTATGGATTTTTTTTTCAAATTAATGATTTTGAAAAAGAGAATGCATATCATATTTTAAAAATGTTTTAATTTTAAAAACCATGTGATGTGTTTTCAAAAATAGTTGAACATGGGAAAAATGATGTTCATTAAAACAATTTTGTGATAGTTTATGTCTTATAATTTGAATTTCTAATCCTATAGTTTTTTGGGGGGAAGATTAATAGAGTTAGTTGATAGTTTAGAAAATGGAACACAATAGGCACCATCAAAACCTACCCGAAGAAGTTGCGAAGAATGTGGTTTCACCTGAACCATGTGTGAACCATGAGCTTGTTAAAAGTACTGCCCAAGATTTTAAAGCTGTCGACATAGGGACCATAGGAATGATCCATTACATATAGATCATACCATCCAGTTCATGAAGTAAAATCCACTTAATTTCTAGGGTGATTCAGAACCCGAGAAGGTGGAGGTGTGGCTATGTAGGATGAACCATATCATCAAATTCATCAGTAGACTGGTAGAGCTAAAGGTCAAACACATGACATATATGTTCAAGGATCTTGCACGTTATTGGTGGGATTTAGTTGTACTATGTAAATTTGATGATAGCCTTATATGGGAGTATTTGAGGTACTGTTCAACAATCAATTATATCCTCACATGTACAGGATCCAGAAAATGATGTAATTCCTCATCCTGAAACATGAGAGTCTTTGTGTCATAGAGTATGTGGCTATGTTCATGAACATAGCTCCCTTATCACTAGAAGATGCGATAAGTTCCTCTTTTAAGGAAGACATATTCGAGTGAGGGATACGATAGTAGATTCGATTAAATATTTTAGCAAATTGTATTATAGATTATACAGATATTGTAAACATAGTGATTATGGATAAACGTGATATCTGAGGATCTATGGGAGGTGGAATGATGTTTGTAACAACCCGAAAATTCTTGTTTTGGGTAATGATATGTTTCCCTTTAATTGGACCATCTTTCTATAAAAAGAAAATGAAAATAAATGAAAACTCGTAGCAACAAGCATGAATGAAATACTCCTTTATTAAGAAACACCTTGACGATTATAACTTCCCACGATCAAACATCACTAACCAAAGATCCCAACCAAGAACCCAATTACAATGACGGGAAGAATGCTTAGAACTACTAGGAGCCCAAGAATGTGATAGGGACTTCGAGCATCCATCATAAGGAACATAAGTATAGCTGACGCCACCGCGACCGTGCTCAGCACCAAGGGGATCACACGAACCATCTTCCGTTCTTCTTCAGTCACTTGGAGTAAGGGACACCCGAGACCAAACCCTTTTATAAGCACCAAAGATGACCTTTGGACCTCAAACGGCCACAAATCTGACCGTTGGACCTCAAACGGCCACCAATCCGACCGTTGGGTTTCCCAAAGAATCCAATGATCATTTTGACCGTTGGAAATAAAATGATCCGAATGATAAATGTGTAGTTTTGCTTTAATTTTTTTTTTAAATGACCTCAACGTTAATTATCTTTTGTTTTCCAAAATAATAATTTTATTTTATGTTTGAAATGGAGAAAAAATTAATATTTTTGTCTTCTTCCACTATACATTTTGATTTGAACAATTAAACTGTTGTTTTTCTAGTTATATCAAAACCTTATGGATTTCTTTTGTGAGTTATATATTTTTATTGCATCAAATTAGATATATTATTTCTCATATGATTTAACCTTTTATTAACTATTTTAGAAACTACGTCAAATTATGGTTTCTTCCACTTGCGTGTTTTGTGATGTTAATATTTTCATCAACTCGCTTTTATGTGTGATAAAATATAGTTGCATTAAATGATATTATTTAATTAAGAAAATTAGGGTAGATAACTAGAAAAGGAAATTAAAATATATATATTTATGTTCTTAATATTTGATTGTCATAATGAAATATTATGTAGTTAATAATTAAGGATTAATAATAATGAAAATCTAATATTAATTTTTGATGTTTCAAAAATATATATATATACATATAATAAAACGTTTTGATTAAATCAATATATTTTTTTTAACCAATGATATATTTTAAATAATAGTGGTTTAATAATAATAATATAAATTAGTCTTGATTAAATTAATTGACAAAAGGCTTTTTATTAAAATAATGAATGTTAATTTAATAATTGAGTTTAATAAATTAATAATAACTTTATTAATAAAGCGATTCTATTTTTTTAGGAAAAACTGTAGAAAAACCGCGTTTTTAAACCACGGTGGAATTCCAGCCATCCGATCTGCTCCTCCTCTGATCTTGGCCGTCGTTTTTTTTAAAGACCGCATCAGTTCCAGCAGCTGGATCAGGCCGTTTTTAATCCCTGTCGTCCATGTTTTTCCGCGTTTTCGTTGTCCAGCTTTCTTCCTCCTCGCGCGGGCGGTTCTCCTTCTTTCCCACGTCTCCGGACCAGTGGTCATAGGGTGCCCTATTTTCTTCGTGTAGGCCGGTGAAGGGACCCAGGATGCCTCCTCCTTTCCACAGGTCGACACCGACCCCTCGCCCCGCCCGAGGTCTCCCTCTTCCTCTTCTTCGTTTCCCTTTTTTAAACCCCCTTGTTGCACCGAGGACCGAAGGATCAGCTCCTGATCTCTCCGACCTTCAGGCGACGCCGACACAGCTCCGGCCTTCCTCCTCCTCGACGAACTTGTAAGGGTCGTTTGTTTTTTTTCAGTTTGTGTAAATACCGGACTTTGCACATGGTTAAATACACGTTTATACTAGTTATATATATATATATATGTTATTTATTTATACCATCGGCTTCTTGACCTCAGTTGCTGCCCCTCCACTCCTCCTCCTCGTCGAGCTAAGGTAAGGGAGAGGTTTTGCCGTGGTTTCCGTTTGAGTTTCTTTTTTATTATTATATATATATATATATATGTTATGTATATAGATATATACATACTATGGTTATGCACCTGTTTTTCACTTGTTGTATTGCCTACCTTCCCCTCCTCTTCGTCGAGTACTGGTAAGGGTGATGTTTTTGAGTTTTTTTCATGGTTCATGTTTTAGTTTCGTTTTTATTTATATACCCATATATGTATATATATATGTGTTATGTATACTTACATACTGTGGCTATGCACATGATTCCACTGGCTTCGTTGTCTTCCTCTCCTCCTCTCCGTTCTGATAAGGGTCGGACCATGTTTTTAAAAAATTTGTTTTAAACTTCGGTTTGCATATATATATAAAAGTATATATGGGTTATATATATAAATATATCTGTATATATCTTATATGTTTATACCCCGGTTCCTCATGCCTCATCTTTTCCTCCTCTTCAAGCAAGGAAAGAATTCGGTTATAATTTTGGTTGTGTTTTTCTTTTACAAGAATTGGTTGTTATATAAATATGTATTTACTTATATATACTTGATATATCAATATATACTATCAATCGCACATGTTATAGGATGATAAGAAGTATTTTCTCAATGTTTATACCCCATGATTTCTTCTTTCCTTCTATAAAATGGATATTTTATGTAAATGTGTGAATATGTGAAATTGTGCAAGTGAATGATGTATATTATTGTGGTATATACATACACGTATGTGTATATACCTCAATATTAATTTAGAGACCATGTTTACAATTTTTATAAAGCATTACGAGGTTTATGGTTAGTTGGACTACAAATTCATTCGTGAAACCAAGAACTTTCATTTATCACTGCTCGGGGTAAATGAGGATTTTTGTGAAAATGGACTCCTTGAATTTTCTTTTTTCAAATATATACATGTATTCATAAGTGTGTACCTATGTCTGCTTAAAGTGCTAATAAAAGAGTTCTTATAAGACAGTTTTGGGTGAAAACCCTCAAAATCCATTTATCAGTATATGTGTAAACGACTATGTTTTAATTGGATACTATGATGTTATGTAATGTTAAGTAATATGTTCGTTCTCTTGAAACCCATGCTTTTAAATTCAAGGTAACTTGTTATGTGAACGAAGTTTTAGCATGCATGTCATCAGGTTCTTAATGTTTAAATGGTCTTCATGTAATGAACAAGTATGTGAAAATGGGGTTTAATTAAGAATGCATGGAACCCTATGAACGAATGGCCACGTCAAGATATGTAAGGGATGTATAGGACTACATGTGACAGGTGCGCCCGGAATTATATAGCGCTCCAATGCATTGGGTAAAGCAAGAGTCTCATGAGACGATCATGTGCAACGGTCTTGGCAAGTTAGCCTTTGCTTGAGCAAAGGAAACGGGGTGGGCAGTGAGCCTTGACCCGTTAAGTATGTTTTACGGTCATGATGAAAAGTCATGACAAAGTCTAGGATTATACATTCCCTCTACATGTAATGATAAAGGTTAATTAGGGGTTTTTTCAACTAACAGGACAACCCCTAGTTGAAAGCTCCCATGATCATGAAGGTGTACTTAATGTGACAAGAACTGTTTTTCATATGGTAAACTGTTAAATGAACTGCATTCTACTCATGAACCATGATATGCATGTTTTCCTACTCAGCCATAGAAATTCCCTTGGAATTAAAGTAACCTTGTTTTAAAATTTATGCATTTCTTACTCTGCTTATATTGCGCACTCTGACCAAGTTTACATTTGAGCTTATTTCAAGTACGTGTTTCTTTGTACAAGTGGTATTCAAACACAGATGGTTTTCATGTTTTAAGAAATGTCAATGTTTTGTTTTAGCAAAGTACGATTTATTCTTTTCAAAAGGACTTAAGAAAGGACTTTCATAAAATGTTTTAAAACCCCTTACTGGGCATTTTTGCTCACCCTACGTTTTGTTTAAAATTTTTCAGGCACGGTTGATATTAATGAAGCTAATCAGAAGCAGCTGGTTTCCCAGAATCCCGAGCCTCGCGATCCTCTGTTGTGATGAGACATGATATTTAATCTTGTAATGATGTAATGTTAAGTATATCATGTCTCATCAAGCACCCCAGTTTTGGGGGTCGCTTCTGTTGGTATCAGAGGATGGGTTCAGGAAACTCTGGAAAACCAGGTGATATAAATATATTGCTAAGACTAATTAAGTAAAACCGTTATGACTTTCAGATGGCTGATGTACCTACCGACCTTTTTTCACTCCCCACCGAGGCTCTAGAGAACATTATGTCTCTAGTTAGCCGTGAAAACTTCCTGAACTATGCTCACATTCGCATGACGTGTAAGCGCTTGTACGATGTGTCGAACTCATCTAGGGTGCTTAGTCTCCACTGGGGAATTGGGATGGATTATCTCCTAATGATGATGACCCAGTTTCCCTCGTATGCACTTCGAGGAAGGTATCACGAAGGACTCTTCCGAGTGTTTACTGCGGGCGAGGAGTTTGGCACAATCCTAGATAACCCTTTCCAAGAAGCTGCTGCTGCCAGAGATCTTCGAGCGGCTTATCTGTGTCAGGTCCTGCACTATGGCTTTTGGGGCCAGTTAATGGACATCGAAGCATTGGAGAATGAGTCCACTCGTGTGTCTCTTAGGCAAGAAGTGTACACCGACGTTTCCCAACTCCACACCCCCCACGCTAAACTCAAGAGGCGATATAAATGTCCCCATGACATTAGTCCTATATGTTCATCTTGTGTATGGTTTGTGGAGTTAGAGAGTTTCGACTCTCTTTGTGGTGTCCGTCTGGAAAACTCAGACTTTAATGTGTAAACTTTCTTAATTAAAAAGTTTATGAACCCTTTCTTCTTAGTGTTGTTAAGTGACCTCTCTTGTATACCTTTTCTTCCAGATGGCAGGTCGGATGAACCTCTCTTCTCTACCTGACGAGTTAGTAGAGATTATCTTGATCAGAACTTGTATGGTGGACTTTCCCTCTTTTATCCACTTACGAGGGTCCTGTCAACGTCTTCTGGACATAGCGAATAGTCCGGAAATTCTCCGCGCATGTCAGGAGAATGAACATGTGATCCACCTCCTTGCCACCACCCAGCTCCCCTACCATAGGCGAAGGGGGAGATACAATGAAGGGCTTTTTCAGTGTTTCTCTATGGCACGGAACTTCTTCGCCAGAGCCTGCTTTCTCATAGCAGCTCAGGACGGCAACCTCAGAGCCGCTTACATGTTCCAGATCCTGAACGTCAGCCTTCTCAATCGCGTCGTCCCCCTCAACTACCTCGAGCGTGATGAAGTTCGAAGGGTTACTAGGGGATCCGTCCGCTCGGACATCTCAGAGCTGTTTATTGCACGAGCCTCCCTGTGGAATCCTGTGTGTAGTGCCCATGAGCAGGAGTACAAGTCTTACTGCTCAAAGTGTATCTGGGTCAGGGAAATAGTGGAGTTGTGTACCAGTTTAGGGGTTCCGTTAACCCAGCCAGGCCTTCAGTTTTGGTAATGTTGTGCAACCAAGGTCTTTTCTTGTCTTTTACGAATAGAATTGTGAGGACGCAATTCTTTGAAGTGAGAGATGATGTAACGACCCGAAAATTCTTATTTCGGGTAATGATATGTTTCCCTTTAATTGGACCATCTTTCTATAAAAAGAAAATGAAAATAAATGAAAACCCGTAGCAACAAGCATGAATGAAATACTCCTTTATTAAGAAACACCTTGACGATTACGACTTCCCACGATCAAACATCACTAACCAAATATCCCAACCAAGAACCCAATTACAACGACGGGAAGACTGCTTAGAACTACTAGGAGCCCGAGAATGCGATAGGGACTTCGAGCATCCATCATAAGGAACATAAGTATGGCTGATGCCACCGTGACCGTGCTCAGCACCAAGGGGATCACACGAACCATCTTCCGTTCTTCTTCGGTCACTTGGAGTAAGGGACACCCGAGACCAAACCCTTTTATAAGCACCAAAGATGACCGTTGGACCTCAAACGGCCACAAATCTGACCGTTGGACCTCAAACGGCCACCAATCCGACCGTTGGGTTTCCCAAAGATTCCAATGATCATTTTGACCGTTGGAAATAAAATGATCCGAATGATAAATGTGTAGTTTTGCTTTAATATTTTTTTAAAATGACCTCAACGTTAATTATCTTTTGTTTTCCAAAATAAGAATTTTATTTTATGTTTGAAATGGAGAAAAAATTAATATTTTTGTCTTCTTCCACTATACATTTTGATTTGAACAATTAAATTGTTGTTTTTCTAGTTATATCAAAACCTGATGGATTTCTTTTGTGAGTTATATATTTTTATTGCATCAAATTAGATATATTTTTTCTCGTATGATTTAACCTTTTATTAACTATTTTAGAAACTACGTCAAATTATGGTTTCTTCTACTTGCGTGTTTTGTGATGTTAATATTTTCATCAACTCACTTTTATGTGTGATAAAATATAGTTTCATTAAATGATATTATTTAATTAAGAAAATTAGGGTAGATAACTAGAAAAGGAAATTAAAATATATATATTTGTGTTCTTAATATTTGATTGTCATAATGAAATATTATGTAGTTAATAATTAAGGATTATTAATAATGACAATATAATATTAATTTCTGATGTTTCAAAAATATATATATATACATATAATAAAACGTTTTGATTAAATCAATATATATATTTTTTTAACCAATGATATATTTTAAATAAGAGTGGTTTAATAATAATAATATAAATTAGTCTTGATTAAATTAATTGACAAAAGACTTTTTATTAAAATAATGAATGTTAATTTAATAATTGAGTTTAATAAATTAATAATAACTTTATTAATAAAGCGATTCTATTTTTTTAGGAAAAACTGTAGAAAAACCGTGTTTTAAACCGCGGTGGAATTCTAGCCGTCCGATCTGCTCCTCCTCTGATCTTGGCCGTCGTTTTTTTTAAAGACCGCATCAGTTCTAGCCGCTGGATCGGGCCGTTTTTAATCCCTGCCGTCCATGTTTTTCCGTGTTTTCGTTGTCCAGCTTTCTTCTTCCTCGCGCGCGCGGTTCTCCTTCTTCCCCACGTCGCCGGACCAGTGGTCGTAGGGTGCCCTATTTTCTTCATGTAGGCCGGCGAAGGGACATAGGATGCCTCCTCCTTTCCACAGGTCAACACCGACCCCTCGCCCTCCCCGAGGTCTCCCTCTTCCTCTTCTTCGTTTCCCTTTTTTTTAAACCCTCCTGTTGCACCGAGGACCGAAGGATCAGCTCCTGATCTCTCCGACCTTTAGGCGATGCCGACACAGCTCCAGCCTTCCTCCTCCTCGACGAACTTGTAAGGGTCGTTTTTTTTCAGTTTGTGTAAATATTGGACTTTCCACATGGTTAAATATACGTTTATACTAGTTATATATATATATATATGTTCTTTGTTTATACCTTCGGCTTCTTGACCTCAGTTGCTGCCCCTCCACTCCTCCTCGTCGAGCTAAGGTAAGGGAGAGATTTTTCCATGGTTTCCATTTGAGTTTCTTTTTTTTATTTTATATATACATATATATATGTGTTATGTATATAGATATATACATACTATGGTTATGCACCTGTTTTTCACTTGTTGTATCGCCTACCTTCCCCTCCTGTTCGTCGAGTACTAGTAAGGGTGAAGTTTTTGAGTTTTTGTCATGGTTCATGTTTTAGTTTCGTTTTTATTTATATACCCATATATATATATATATATGTGTGTGTTATGTATACTTACGTCCTGCGGTTATGCACCTGATTTCACTGGCTTCGTTGTCTTCCTCTCCTCCTCTCCGTTCTAATAAGGGTCGGACCATGTTTTTAAAAAATTCGTTTTAAACATCGGTTTGCATATATATATAAAAGTATATACGGGTTATATATATAAATATATCAGTATATATCTTATATGTTTATACCCCGGTTCCTCATGCCTCATCTTTTCCTCCTCTTCAAGCAAGGAAAGAATTCGGTTATAATTTTGGTTGGGTTTTTCTTTTACAAGAATCGGTTGTTATATAAATATGTATTTACTTATATATACTTGATATATCAATATATACTATCAATCGCACATGTTATAGGATGATAAGCAGTATTTTCTCAATGTTTATACCCCATGATTTCTTCTTTCCTTCTATAAAATGGATATTTTAAGTAAATGGGTGAATATGTGAAATTGTGCAAGTGAATGATGTATATTATTGTGGTATATACATAAACGTATGTGTATATACCTCAATATGAATTTAGAGACCATGTTTACAATTTTTATAAAGCATTACGAGGTTTATGGTTAGTTGGACTACAAATTCATTCGTGAAACTGAGAACTTTCATTTATCACTGCTCGTGGTAAATGAGGATTTTTTTGAAAATGGACTCCTTGAATTTTCTTTTTTCAAATATATACATGTATTGATAAGTGTGTACCTATGTCTGCTTAAAGTGATAATAAAAGAGTTCTTATAAGACAGTTTTGGGTGAAAACCCTCAAAATCCATTTATCAGTATATGTGTAAACTACTATGTTTTAATTGGATACTATGATGTTATGTAATGTTAAGTAATATGTTCGTTCTCTTGAAACCCATGCTTTTAAATGCAAGGTAACTTGTTATGTGAACGAAGTTTTAGCATGCATTTCATCAGGTTCTTAATGTTTAAATGGTCTTCATGTAATGAACAAGTATGTGAAAATGGGGTTTAATTAAGAATGCATGGAACCCTATGAACGAATGGCCAAGTCAAGATATGTAAGGGATGTATAGGACTACATGTGACAGGTGCGCCCGGAATTATATAGAGCTCCAATGCATTGGGTAAAGCAAGAGTCTCATGAGACGATCATGTGCGACGGTCTTGGCAAGTTAGCCTTGTCTTGAGCAAAGGAAACGGGGTGGGCAGTGAGCCTTGACCCGTTAAGTATGTTTTAGGGTCATGATGAAGAGTCATGACAAAGTCCAGGATTATACATTCCCTCTACATGTAATGATAAAGGTTAATCAGGGGTTTGTTCAACTAACAGGACAACCCCTAGTTGAAAGCTCCCATGATCATGAAGGTGTACTTAATGTGACAAGAACTGTTTTTCATATGGTAAACTGTTAAATGAACTGCATTCTACTCACGAACCATGATATGCATGTTTTCCTACTCAGCCATAGAAATTCCCTTGGAATTAAAGTAACCTTGTTTTAAAATTTATGCATTGCTTACTCTGCTTATATTGCGCACTCTGACCAAGTTTACATTAGAGCTTATTTCAAGTACGTGTTTCTTTGTACAAGTGGTTTTCAAACACAGATGGTTTTCATGTTTTAAGAAATGACAATGTTTTGTTTTAGAAAAGTACGATTTATTCTTTTCAAAAGGACTTAAGAAAGGACTTTCATAAAATGTTTTAAAACCCCTTACTGGGCATTTTTTCTCACCCTACGTTTTGTTTAAAATTTTTCAGGCACAATTGATATTAATGATGCTAATCAGAAGCAGCTGGTTTCCCAGAATCCCGAGCATCGCGATCCTCTGTTGTGATGAGACATGATATTTAATCTTGTAATGATGTAATGTTAAGTATATCATTTCTCATTAAGCACCCCGGTTTTGGGGGTCGCTTCAATGTTACCTATAAGAAACTGTGGGAACTCAATCATTGCATTCAAGTGGAAAATGTACACCTATTTCAAAAGGGCTAGTGGAAATCAGAACCAGATGGATGGATTAGTAAACCTTTCTCCATGACCATAGAGCAAAGAAGGTTGTATTCAATGTGGTTCTCTTGACCAATTAATGGGATATGGTACTGCACAACATAGAGAATGTCATTATTGCATAAATATGGGAAATATTCAGCTCTATTGTCACAGTTCACAAATGTATGGTGCTTCAGACACCTCTCAGGCGTCCCAAGCATTGTATTCTTCGACTGGATGAGGACAGTAGAATCAATCCCATCAGTTGACCAGAGAAAGACATGGTGATTCTAGAAATACAATGATGCCTCAACCAGGGAAACCATAGTAATGAAACAAGGAGAACAATATAGAGAAGAAGAAATTGTATGGAGCTAAGAAGATGATCATCAGTGATCAGTCTAGACCATCTATAGTGATAGGTAAAATAATTTTGAATTGAACTTTTTTGCAAGGGTTTTCTGATAATTTTACATCACATTCCTTCATTTCTTCTCATTCTATTGACTTTCTATGTTAATAACTCAAAAATATGCCTTCCATTTTGAAACTATGAACTCCTATCAATGATAGAGAATGTCAATCCTTTATGTGTAGAGAAAGTCATATAACTGTTGATGGGGATGAGATAAATTGGTACTTCCCAATATTTGATATGGATATCTATGATGTAATAATGGGTATGAATTGACATACAACATTCAAGGCTCAAATCCACTATTATAGGATAATAGTTAGTTTCATGGTTAGGGACGTCATTGATCATCTCATTAAAGGAGAGAGGAATATAAAGAAGGGTAACAAGTTCATGTTGTCACCAATGGTGGGAGAAATCTCTTACTATTTGGTAGTGTTGAATTTGGAATCAACGGAAGTGACCGAGAAAATGTTTTTCTATCTGTTGTGGAACAATGTCTATATTTCAATCCTAAGAACTTCTCAGGGTTACCACCTCTAAGGGAAGTAGACATTACGATTGATCTCTTTTTGGGGACCAGTACTATTTCCCTTCCATCATAGATGATCTCACCAATAGTGTTATGAGAATTTAAAATGTATTTAGAGGATTTGGAAAGCAAGATTTCTATTAAACCAAGTACGTCTCTATGAGCATGACCAATTTTCTTTGTGAATAAGGCAGTTGTAACTCTTCTATTATGTGTTGATTATCATAATCATAACCAAGTTATGATAATGAGGATATATCTACTTCCACTTATTGTTGAAATTTTCAATAAATTAATATGAGCTCAGTGGTTCCCCAAGTTTTACTTGTGATTGTGATATCACCAATTGAGAGTTTAGAAAGAGAATATTCCGAAGATAGATTTCAGAAGTTGATATGACCACTATGAATATTTATTCAATCCTTTCGGTCTAACAAATGCACCAACAGTATTCATTTAATTAATTAATCGGATATTTCAACAATATCTGGATTATTTTTTGGAGGTTTTTGAGGATGAAATTTTGGTCTATTCAAAACATGGTCTGACCATGAGGTGCACCTGGAAACAATGTTACAAATATTTAGAGATCATTGATTGTATGGAAAATTATCAAAGTGTAATATTTTGATAGAGGAAGTACTTTCTCTTAGACATTTCATTTCTGAAAAAGGAATTTATATAGATCATGAAAATATTGAAGTCATTATCCATTGAAAAACATTGAATAAAGTTTTGAGATATGATGTTTTCGTGGTCTAGTAGGATACTAATGACACTTGGTGCATGATTTCTCACGACTAGCTTCACCAGTGACAACATTGACAAAGAAAAATACTCCATTACAATGGACAAAGGAATGTCGAAAGTGTTTCTAGGAAATAAATGTTTGGATTACATCATCATATATCATGATCATTTCATAATCAAGATAGGGGTATGTGGTGTATGGTGATGCTTTGGGATCAGGGTTGGGTTGTGATATCATGAAAAGAGATGATGTGGTCGGTTATGGTTCAAGTAAGTTTAGGTTTTATGTAAATAATTTTCTAACTCATGATTTGGATTTAGCTGCATTCTTTCATGATATGAAAACATGGATACATTATCTCTTTGGTGTAAAATTTAATGTGTTTACAGATCACAAATGCTTGAAACAGATTTTATCACAGCGAGATTCTAATCTGAGAAAAAGGAGATGGATGGAGTATCTCTAAATGTTTGACAGTGACTTTATGTACACAAAAGGGAATGAAAATTCTCTAGTATATTCACTGAGTACAAATTCACATTCTCAGTTGGAAAAAGAAGCTTTAGATAAATGGCAGTTGATGTCGGTCTTAGCTGACATGCATGTGGAATGTGAAAAATGAGGTGATGTTCTGGTTTTCATTTCTTCTATGCTTGTTCTTTATTTAGTAAAAATGATAAAGAGGCACAAACATCTGAGGTAGAATTTCTGGCTGTGAGTTGAAAACTCAATGGTTGGGAGACCATTGAGGGTTTCATAATTTATGGGGGTTTAGTTTTGTGTTTCAGAGATAGGATGGTTGTACCTATGGTTTTTCAGGAACTAATCCTTCATGATTACCACCATTTAATATGGGAGGTACATACAGGTACACTGAAGATGTATAAGGTGTTGAAGGCATTGTTTCGGTGGAGAAGAGTGAAAATTAATGTGGCTCAGTACGTCTTGCAGTGCTGAAATTTTCAACAGGTTAAATTAGAGCATCATAGACAAGTTGTAATGTTATAATATTTTCCCATCCAAGTGCGGAAATGGGATTAGGTAACAATGGATTTTGTTATAGTTGATACATGAATGGTATGATGATATGGTGCTATTTGGGTGATAGTGGATCATCTAACCATGTCGGCCCATTTCAACCCTATCTGTGAAACTGATATGGTGGAGGATCATTAAAAAAGTATATCACTGAAGTGGTTAAGAGGAATGGTGTACTAGTGTTAATAGTCTTGGATAGAGATCTTAGGTTCACGTCTCATTTCATAAATCATTACAGAAATCCATTGGGACTCAGTTGACTATGAGCACATCATATCATCTTCAGACAGATGGGAAATCCAAGTAGACGATACAAACGTTGGATGACATGTTGCAGGCTTATGTAATAGATTTAATTGGATTGTGGGAGGAGCATATACCCTTAGTGGAGTTCACATAAAACAACAGATTTCAAGCCTCAATACACGTGGATTTTTTTTAAAGCATTTTAAGGGAGTCCTCGTAGTTCTCCACCATTTTTGGTGGAAATAGGTAAACAACACTACTCAGGATGAGGCCTGTCCAAGAAAAAATGTATAAGATTCAGTTGATTACAAAGATAATATAGATGGGTCAGAGTCATCATAAATCTTATGTAGTTCAATATCAAATACCACTGTCGATCATTCTGGATGATCATGCCTTCTTGAGGATCCCTCCATGGATTTGAAATCGTCGTGTTAGGAAGTAGGGAAAGTTGTCTCCAAGATACATTTTCCCTTTCGTGATACTGGAATAGGTTATTTAGGTGGAATATTGGTTGGCAATACCACCACAGTTTAGCTTGGTGCATAATGTGTTCCATGTATCCAAGTTGAAAAAATATCACCATGATCCTGACCATGTGATCATATGGGATCTCATTGAGATAGAACCGGATGCGTCATTGGTACATATCTTCATGTGGATCATGCATAGACAAGAGAATGTATTGTGTGGAAAAATCACCGCCCAAGTCTGTGTTTTATAGAAACACTGTCAGATTCCTGAAGAGACATGGGATTGATAAATGGGAATGAAAGAGTAGTGACTGAGACACTTTTTGGCATGTGAGGGTTTTCTACATTCCAAGGATAGAAAGACCAATGGTGGGGAAAATTTAGTACCCCTAGTTTCGGGTACATAACCAATTACATGATGTTTTTTAAATGGTATGTCTTGGATTGGGTTTCCATAAAATGGATAGTTTCCATAATACAAATAATTTCCATAAAATATAGTGTTTCCATAAAATATATAGTTTCCAAAATAGGGAGTTTCCATAATATACGGTGTTTCCATAATATAGAGAGTTTCAATAATGATGGGTGTTTCCATAAACTGGGTTGTTTCCATAAAGTGGGGTGTTTACTTAAAGTAGGTTATTTCCAAAAAAATGTGTTTCTATAAAAATGGTAAAGGTGAAGGATATGAGAGTTTTGGGGATTTATAAATATTTTTGGGAGCAAAAGGAATGTCACACGATCCATACATGGTTGGCCCAAACGTTGTGGTCAAACATTACACGAAGGTCAAATCTAGATCCTATTTTCTTAGAGCTTACTCTTTTTTCCTCTATATTATTATTTTTGCTTCAAAACGTCCTTATTTTGATATTAATCTCTCTATAAGTTAGAATAACCCTCCTCAGACGAGTTCGATCCAACCTATAGACTTCCCATGATGATTTCAAGCCCGATTCTTGGGGTATGTGTCAATATTCCTGGTTCTTTTTTATTTTCTCCAAACTCCACCTTCTCTCTTTCTCATTTTCATAGATCTACACCTCTTGTGAGTAGATAAAACTTTGTTATTGTCACTTAAGGATAAATATGTTGTTGTTCATGATAGATTAATTTATCTAATATGCTTTATTTAAATCTTGATACGATTCTTGAGGTATGTTACCAATCTTCTGTGATTTGACATGTTTTCTTATATCATCATAGATACACTTCTCTGATCTCCATTCATTCTTAGATTATAACCTATAGTGGTTATTTATACTTTTTTATACAAATTAATTCAATTTTGAGTTGTGATGTTTCTAGTATAAGAGAACTATTGTCGTTCTTGGAGATTCGACCCGTCATCTTGTGTATTTTTCGTCTGTTGTTGAGTTTCGTCAAACCATCGAGGTAGGTGGCTTCACACTCATATCCTCTCAATAAAATTGAATGTAGTAGTTTCAAATTTTTTTATTTTATTTGGATTGATTGTGAAAATCATGGAATAAAACTTCATCTGTAATGATTTATGGTTTTTGTGAAATTATGAAATCTTTGTGAATTATTGTGAAATGTGATTTAGCCTCTTGAATTTAAAACTTATGACATTAAATTATTAATTTATGGAATTTTTAAATGGCTTGATCAAAATTAGGCTTTTAATAAAAAGTTTTTTTATTAAAAAGGTGTTTTGGCATGATTGTTGGGTATATTGGTGTGTGATATCATGTTGCATTTTTGGGAGTTAGTTGAAATATGACATTGTAATTAGTTACAAAGGCTAATTTTCTGAGGGAATATATATTTCATATTTCATATAAAAGGCATGGTTGAAATATGAAGTTGTTATTTGTTTCAATGGGTTAATAGAACATGGGAAACACTTACCTCGTGATGACTTGGTAGATCAGTGATAAAATGTTCATGAGTATGGAACTGTCATAACGTAGCACGTATGGTTGTTTTCATGGGATTGTGGAATTGTTGGGTTTGACAGGAAAAGAATTTTTGTGAAATGATTTTAATGATTGTTTAGTTATTTTTCTAAAAAAATATCTTGCTGGGAATTTTGTTTTCAATTGAACTTGTATGCTTTTGGTAATGAATGGTTTTGGAAAATGGATTATATTTATTTATAAACTATTATAGAGAAAATAAGTATATAAACTATTTTATATAATTGTTAACAACTCTTCTATACTAGTTTCCTAAGTACAAAAGTAATTAGGGAAAACCTACTATGTTTTATATTCACCCTTCGTTGGAATTTTTGTTCTATTTCAGGTGATATCATCCAGAAAAAGGTAAAATGTAATCTTTCACTCATGTTCAGCACTACCTCATGATGTTTGGGTTTTTGGAGATTATAGTGGTTGGAGATTTTGGAGCATGGAGTCTTGAGGTCTTTGGAGAGACTTGTGTAGTTTATCTGATGTGTACTTGGATACTTGGTTATTCTTCCATTTTTGCTTACTTTAATGCGGTTTTGAAAAACATGATGTTTTTGATTTGTCTTTTATTTGTTCATGAATCATATTTTGAATGTTTAGATATGGTTGGTTGGTTTATTGTTTTATTTATTAATGTTTAAATTTTCACCCACATGTATTTGAAACCCTTCGGAATTTATTTCAATATTTTTTCATCTTGGGGATGTCACTTAAGGCCTAGTAGTGACTCATTGTTCTCTTAAGCCAATGTGAATTGGATGGTAATTACAATTTAAGTGTTCTTTATCCTAGGTGGTGTTTACCCCATGGTGATGTGTGGTAATATTCAAGAACATACAACATATACTCTTCATGAAATACACATATACCGAATTTAATCATCACATATTCAATACATGAGTTGGTCATCCCAAATTTAGTACATATGTTTGGCAATGAATTTCATTATTTTGTTATGAGGGAAATATTTAGGGATTATTTTTATGGATAAAATGTTCAAAAAATATTCATAATAATAGGATTGTTTAATTTAAATAGTGATAATGTTTTCATCAGCAAAAGAAGAGTTCATCTACCATGGATCAATAATTTATGTATTAGAAAATCTAAAAAATAAATCACCATCAAAATTTAAATAGCTTTATAATACTTAATTTCTAAATAAAATCACTCTAGCAATAGTATCCATCATATCATATTTGGGTTTCCTTATTTTTGTATAGAATGTATTTTCAGGGATAATTTTCTGTGAAAACAATAACTTTGGATCCAATTTAATGTTGCCTAAATTATTACACAAAAAATAATATATCCACTAAATCATTATTATTTTTGTTTAAAATTATTTGAAAAAATATAGAAATTGAGTAGCATAGTGCACATCATGAAATTTATTGTCATTTATATGGCCTAAAACTACTTCTACAACCACATCACTTGCATCATACATAATTTCAAATCGAATCATACAATCAGGTGCAGTAATGATTGAAGAATAAGTTTGTTTCCCATAAATATGATTAAAATATTTTAGAATGATTTTATCAAACCAGAAATGTGTATCCCTCAATATTAGTGAGAAAATAGGACTTCTTATTTTAAAAATGACCTTAATGAATCTCTAATAAACAATAGGCATAGACTAAAAGTCATCTTATCCCCTTAATAATAATAATTGGGGATACTTTTGAATGACCTTAATCATAGAATTATCTGACTCTATACTCCTCCTAGAAAACATATTTTTAAGAAAAAATAATTCGATAACAATGAATTTAAATTTAAAAAATTTTAGAACAAGAAGGGTATCCCGTAATATATATAAAAAAATGATTCAAATGATTCAAATATTTATCAAACATAAAACCAACAATGTAAATGACATCCACTAAAACCTCAATTGTTCAAGAAATCATGAAATAAAATATATGCATCATACATCTATAGATTTTATCTCGCACACAAACTAATCTAAAGTGAATTCATGGATAGGAAAATTTTCCAAAGGGGCGTGTGAATGTGGGTTTCTTCTAGTCTTATATTGATATATTAATTTTGTTTTAACCTGAATATTAATCACTAAAATATAAAAATTCAATTATAGTTATCCTGTAAATAATTTTTTCTAAAAAAGGTGTTGGGGAATGATCCATTATATTTGTACAATTAAACAGTCTATAATCGATACAGACACTCCACTTTATTGCTATTATAACTTAAATTTTGTCATTTATGTCTTGGGTCACAATAGTAAATACACTATTAATTAGTACAACATTGAAAATATTGAACCATGGGCATGATGAAACAAGATATATTATCCAAAAATCAAGAATCATGATAACCTCATCTCCCACAACCTCTTTCACATTAGGATTTATCATTCCTTAACATCAACTCTTAGTTTTCAATATAGTTCCATAGGGATAAAATTTATACATAATAAATGGAATATCCTTTTGTTATCTAAAATTTTATAATATATGGAAGTTATAAACTTACTCAAAAAAATATTACAATTTTCCTCTTGGTTTTTTTCAAATTCAATAGAAATCATGAATTTTAGTGAATAATTTTCACCAAGAAATGAATATTTGAAGTGTGATGGAATATGTGTATGTTTAATTTATGGTTCCTCTATACTTGATGGTAAGATCTTATGACTAAGGGTGAAATATTATCAACAATTTTCTTAATGTGAATTACATAATTTAACTAATTCTCAAATCAATTTGTAGATGTAAAACTTTCATCACTACTATCAAATGTGGAATTCTCATTTCACTCACTTCCCAAATTTGATTTTAAAATACTTTTCATATAAAATTAATCATATTATTTATAAATATCTCCCTCGCAATATTTGAAATGTCTAAAACATTATTTTTTTTTGAAAATAGAACTCCAGATCTCTTATCAAATTTCATAAGAATCAGAAAATAAAATTTCAACTCCTTGACATTTCACCAAAGATGGACCAAAGATACAATCCATTCCTTAAAGATTATACAAAATTATATTCTTAACTCCATTATATTTTTGGTAATTTGTTGGAATCATACACTAATTTATCTTAAGATAACATTTTTTACGGAATTATTTTTTCTGATTTAATGAGTCTTAAACTCTTATGATTTTAACCCTTAAGCAATTTCCACCAAATGATGGGTCTTTTACATTAATAAACACATGAAACTCTTATTTTTTCTCCCCAAAAATAGAAATCAAATTACAATTTTCCACATTGAAAACAACTCCTATTGTTTGAAAGAAGTTTCTACAATGAATTATAGTTACCAGTTTTATAAACTCCATTTCAAGGACAAGAACGTCTATAGGTATGAAAATATTAACAACTCCTCTAAAAAGGTCATCAACTGTTCTTATGGGATGCGTAAAAGAGAGGTTAACCTATTGTAATTCTATAGTGGTATGATTAAATTATCCTAACCCCAAATAAACAAATAGATATAATGGGTCTATATTTATTATCTCTAAAAGGTGACAAAGAAAACGTTGTTAAACAATATCCCCTTGGTGTTGGGAATTAAAAAAACCCATGTATCTTTCATTATGTATGGAATTTTTTTGAATAATAACACTTCACTCATCAGTGAGGGTGTATGAAAATCACTCCTTCACTACTTTCGTATTTGTAACAATATTATTAAGATAAATATAATATGATGGATGATTATTTAAATACTTGATAAAATGAAAATTCACATAGAGCTTGTTAAAAACTGCATGGAATTAAAAAACTAGTTTTTTTGTTCTTCAATTTTAATCATTTAATGAATGAGGTGGATGGAGGATAATTAAATAAAACTGTAGGATTTTCCCCTAATTATATAGAAAAAATTTATATCCCTTTATTATTTATTATTTTATATTATTCTTCTTTCATATACTAATGTTGACCAACTTGATTGACTATATTTATATAAATGTTATCCACATTTATAGATATAGTGTTTCCTTGATTCTTGGGTACAGATACATCCATATTTTTTGTTTAAACATCCCATGGGTCATCTATAACCGCATATTGATTCTTTAATCAACTCTTTATGACCCAAATAAGTCATAGTCAATAGGGTTAATTTAAATTTTACATGGAAACATCCCCTTTTTTCTACTAAATAAAAGTATATCCATTTGGAATAATTGAGCCAGAACATTGAAATTTTTTATGTTTCTCATCATGGGATTCCATCCTACTCATCATTTGATCAAATTTAAAAATGAATCTTTCCACAAAACTACCTTGTAAATTATATTTTCATCCCTTTATTGGTTTTAAAATTTTGGTGTGGGATATGGATAAAAACCATGTTATTTGTGTCTAATTATTTTCTATTTTTTCAAAGAATTGATTGGATGACTTCAATAACATGGATTGTTGTTTTTTTGAAAATGGTTCATCCCTAGATTTAAATATTGGTCAAGGGACTCCAAAATTAACTTCTTATAATGTTTTTGTAGGCATATAGATGTTTAGATAAAAGTTATCAATGTGAATGCATTGAAAACCCTTCTCTATTAGCGATTGATTTTGATTTTGACAACCCACATAGGTTACAATTTTGTTACTCGAGTTCATGATAATTTGAATTTGTTCATTAATTTCATCTATATGAGAGTTCATTCCCATACCAGAACCAATTTTGTTTCCTCCACTATTTACTCTTTTTCATATAGATTTTTTTGTTGAAAATTCAAAAACAAAATTGTTAAATTTTTATATCAACACCTTATATGTTTTATCATTATATTTTCCCCTGGTATATTGGTCAACTAAATTATGTATAGAGGATAAAAACCCTAAATAAAAGGATTATATGATGATATAGTATGGAAACTGGTGATGGGGAAACTACCTAAACAGGTTGTTTAATAAATCTCAAGCCTAATGAATAGAATATACATCCTCCTAATAAAAGATTTTTATTTCTATTTCATGATCTACCTTAATTATTTTTCGCTTTAATTTCCTAAAAAAAAATTATCTACAGGATCCCAATATTCAAAATAATTTTCATCCACACATAATAGCCGATTGTTTTTATACCCTAAAAAACAATAACATCCTCATACTAAGAACATTCTCAATAAATACCTACAAAGGCAACTGTTTCATAATGTTATAAATACCACTAAATAAGGATAACAAGTCTTCATATATAAACAATTAAACATATTCAATATAAATAGATGTGAGTGTTTAACATAATAATTTAGGGACCTAGGTTACAATTTAATAGATGATGGATTACTAGACACCATATGTAGTTGAAACCCCCTAATTTTAGGCCATTCAATGTATTCTTGAACGATTGATGTTTTAAATATATATTTTTTTCATTTTCAGCATCATTTACTTTTTGCATATTTTTCATTACAATCTTGTTTTATTTCATGAAAACACATAATTGTTTTAAAAATTAAAATTTATTATCTCTAACATTTGATAATAAGATTTCATTTCCATTCATTATAGATGTTTCGAATAGCTCATAATAGAAACAGTTGTTCACAATTTATTATATAATTTTTTTAATTTTTTAATGGAATAATTATTTTTTAGTTAAAAATTTCTTTCTTTTAAATTTTTTACGATTATTTTTGGATATGTGATGGATTTTCCATAAATGAAGTAAAACTTTTGATGGAAAAAATTTTATTACATCAAATTCTTAACCTAAAAAACTAGTTAGTAGTGAAAAATGAATAAAGTCTTCATGAATGGTATAATTGATGTGTTGGTAAAAAATGATAATAAAAAAGAAAAAAATAATTAAATTAAAAAATGATGCAGATTTTGAAGTGAAAAACATACATGAAAAATATGTTTTAAGAATTATGATGTGAAAACAGATGAATGATTATAGAATAAAATAATATAAAAAATATTTTAAAGGAATGTGATTTTCAACTATTCAGTTTAATAATTATTTTACAGTTTAATTTAAATTTATTTCAAATGGTTTTATAAAAATTTTACAAGTCAATCCCTTTCTCCTATAAATCAACACAAAGTTGGAAGATTTTTTATATCACCACTTTTAAGAAATATATTATGGTGAATAGTTGGATAAATATAATCTAAAATAATCTCACTAAAAATTAATATGTTTTAATAACTAATGAAAAAGAAAAGATTAATTTACAACTACAATTAAATTCTCTATAAGAATTTTATATTTGATAAATGGTGATGCATAAAAGTGAAATAAATAACCATGAAATTTTATTAACTAATCTAATTTTTATCTAAAAAACATTATGATATCATATAAATTTCAGCCCAATTACATAAAAACAATAGAAGAATATGAAGAAAATAAGTATTCCCTTGTTGTTTTGATCTAGATGACATTCATCACAACTCCACAAATCCAATTATTATCAACCCTATGTGACTATAATCATAAAATGAATAAATAATTTACCCATTTTATTTTTATCATAACACAGTAATATTATGTTTTTCATGAACCACCTCACCGTGCAAAATCTAAAAATCTATCATCATATAAAATCATAAATTTGTCAGGACTTTAATAATATTTGATTTCCCTTTAAAAAATACACTAACAACACTGACATGTGCTCAGAAAATTAATCATTTCATGTTGCACCAAAATAATTACAGAGAAATTCCATCATATCTCTAGGCATAGGAAACACTATATTGCAATGCATTGTTTTTTACCATTCCTGGGAAAATAACTATTCTACATCACAATAAACATCACATTTTATTGATGAACCTCCACTAGATTAATCACCTGTAATTAATCAAACAACTATAATGAACATTTATATTTCCTTTCCCCCAAATATTATGAATGGTATGTGTCCTTATTGCCCATAGAATTATTAACCTATATGCAAAAAAATTATTGTAGTAAACAAGGTCAACTCAAATCCACTCTCATAGAAATTAACCTATGGGGGTTGATGGAATATAGATGGATAGAATATTCCTTGAAAATAATCACATGATTCTCTTAATCTATCACTAATCACACAATTATTTTAGGGAAAAAAATCAGTGATTTACTTGATATAGTAAAAAAATAAAATTTTCAGCTTGGATATAGATGAGAAGTCTTCAATAATGAAGTTTATGTAAATGTTGATTCATGACTAGAAAATTATCTTAAAAAACTAAATGGGAATTGGTTATTATTTGGTGGATTCATTATATGTAGAGACACCTCTTTGTTTATCTTCATCGAATTATCATGGCCCGATTTTCTTCAATTAGATTCATAGTAATAGTATATTCTTGGACTTAAATATTCATTGAAGCACATCTTACCTTCACATAAAACCTTCAATCATGAAGGGATTATATGGATCTCAACTCATCTTTCATTGGTGGAATATTGGTTCATTCTATCATAATTATCATTAAAATTTAGCCTCATTCAGGAGAAGCTCAAAATAAATATTACCCATGATTCATTTTGAAACTAGATTCTAATATCAACCCTAGTTATTGTTCATAAAATATATGCTTTATTTAAAAATGGTTACATGATTATTTTTTGTATTACGTCATCCAATAAAATACTTTGTAATATTTTCAAACAATATTAGGAGTTGAAACTTCTAATTTTTTGAAGTGTCATATCCAAGGAACCCTCATCTCTTATTCATTTTCCTCAATTTATCTCAAAATTTTCTATTTCATCAAATCAGACCATAACCATATTTGAATTCGAATTCCTCCAAGATTTATCTTTGAATATAGATTTGTAATTTATAATTTCGCCTTCATTGGGTGGCATTGATCTAGGTTATTATAATAGATTTAGCACTGGTAAAAAGGGTATGACTATTATTTGGTAAAGCTCACAAAAGATAAATTATCATACATGGGTTAGATGATTTATCTTCCATGTATTGAGTGGAGTTCATGAAAAAATATCTTTCCAAAATTTTGTTACCCTTGAACCCCAAAATATATTACTCCCCATTGGTTCAATTTACTTATGGGGTATCCAAATATCTTATACAGGGTGCTTATAATTATTTTAAACAAATTAATTATTTTTCTCCCAAAAATGATTACATATCTACATCAAATATACTAGATAAATTTATCATATACAGACTGCCCAAAATAAAATATTAAAAAACTCGGAAAAAATTCTTTTATGAAGTTGATACTGTCATTAAATAAAAAGATTAACATTTAAAATAATTTAACATAATACTAATGTTAAAAATACCAATTAAATGTTAAATTAAAATACAACTGAATCAATGATTATTTTGATTTAAAAAATAAAAAAAATAAAAAGGAAATTAGTTAATTAATGCCAAAAGATTAAATTGTGATGCTTAAAAATAATATTTTGATATAAAGATATATTAAATAAAAAAAACTCGACAAAATAAAAATTTCACATGTTAAATTAAAAAATTTAACAAAAAAAATTCACTAATTATTGAAAAGTAAATAATAAATATATAATCAATCATATAAATACTTATTTTAGGATTACATATCTATTAAAACTATAATAAATGAAAAAAACACTTAAAATAAATTCCAAATCTATCATAAGATAATACATTTATAAAATTTATTTTTTAAATATATATGATATATCACCATTTCAATTCATTATAAAACATTCATAAGATTTTATAATGATCTATCTAGGCCATACCCATAAAATTCCTAACTATTATTAATGAAAATAGTATATCATTTTTTTGAATTGACAACCCTATTAGGAAAAAACATGTGGTTACATGACACCATTATAAGGTATCTAAGGATAATAATACTGAATTTTATTTATTAACATGATTTTCACTTTTATCTCACCAAGAGAGACTAATCACATATCTAGGTTGACATTTAAAAGGTTTATTTATTTGGTATTTCAGGAACCCTTTCTGAACCATAATGAAGGATTATTTCTTATTAATACCACCAATATGTTTGATTAGTATATATTATGCAATATCAATATATTTAAATATTTTATGATCTTTTGGAATTATATTTACCAAATGGTAAAATTAAAAAAAATATCAAAATCATGAAATGTTAACAATGGAAATAATTTAAATTAAAAAACATATTTAATGTATTATCTCTTTAAATGAAAAATTAAGGAAAAAATTTAAATGGAAATAACTAATAAATACCCAAAAAAGAAATACGACTTCATAAATTTTTTTATTAATTTCTTTATTATAAATGGGATTCATGCACATCAAAATAAAATTCTACCAAATGTAATAGTTCATTGCCTTTACCTCAATTCATTGATACATTTTTCTTTTCATTCACCAATTTATATTTTATGGTAATAATATTACCATATTGAATTATTATAACATAAATTATTTTTTACTAATGTGTCTTTCTATTTCAGAAAAGATATATAAATTGATTTTCTATAGATCCATATAATACCCAATTTAGAAGAGTTGTTGTCGACTAAATTTACATTTATAGTGATCTGAGCTTTATTTATGAATTTTACCATTATATGTCTGGTTATATATACTATATTATTGTCTTATATATTATTAACTCTTTATTTTCTAGGCTTTACAAGCCTTCTTGACATTTTATCTCTATTTGGTTCACAATTCAAAAAAAAAATTATTTTATGGGGAATCAACCTTATAATTTTTAATGGTCGAAAATTCCCTTTTACATAATCAAATTAAACATATTGTCTATAAAATGTAATTTTATATACATATAATATTTCATAAGTTTATTTTATAATATATATTCCTTTACTTCTAGTATTTTTAAAAATATTCATTAAAATGTTTTCCACATGGATAATGTTATAAATTCCTTAGAAAGTGTGAGAAGAATATCATTTTTATATAATACTTGAATATATTTTCTATATATTATATTGGTTGTTCATAATGTATCTTTATATAAATATTTTTAGTGGTTTCCAAATAAATTTCAACTCAAATTTGTTCATGAGTTTTTTTTATTTTTAACAAAATTTATTTTTAATTTTTTATATTTATAATTCCGTTTAAATTAGCAGTTTTAATGTCAACTTTGAACCACATGAAGTGGAATGTATGAAAGTGACTATGAAGTTTTCTTCAACTAAATTAACAAATATTTATTAATGTTATTTTATAATTTTACATTCATTTTAACCGAAAAATATAAATATGTATCTATATTGGAGTTATTTAACATTTAATTACATTAAAGTTACTTTATGAACTTATAATTAATATCTCACCCTATTAGTAAGGTTTACGTTCTCCTAAAATTTTTAACTCTCTCATAACTTTAATTTTCTCCTTCATGTTCATTTTTTTAATTAATTTATATATATTATATATTGCATCCACTATTTTTATAACTTGTTTTATAGTATTGATATAATATTATACAAATTAATCTATAAGGTTTTAGTTTTAAGGATGCTTAAAATAGTTATTCCTTTTATTTAATATGGAAATATTAAAAATCCATATATTTCTTTATTCAGGTATGGTTTTTAATGATTACTAAGCCATGTTGTTTATGTATTTGATTTTTTATTTATTCATCCATATAATAAATTCATCTGAAATAATTAATTATTGTTGGGTCTTGGAATTTACAACACCTCGAATCATCAATTGAGCTCATGTAACTGACTATATTAAGTATTTTATGTAACCCATAAGCATTTATGTATGCTATCTTGGAAATAACCATTTATGGTATGTTTTTGGTATCTAAAATTATGTATTCTATTAATTAGGAATCATATATTTTTTCCTATGGGAATATTTATATTATTATTTTATTAATTGATATATTGTATACTCCTGATACCATAGGAATGAAATTTTTTTAATTCCTACATTAATACTTATCATTTGTCTATTCCGTGATAGATTCTATTGTATCACAACCTTTACTTTTCATTTGAGTTAACCCTTATTATGTTTTCCTTTTCCCAGATCACTAAGAAGAGTATTAATTATGATATATCTAGAAAAATTTCATGTTTGGAGAAATTTAGAGATGTTTTTGATGTCTTATTTTAAAATATAGAATTCATGGAATAATGGGAAAATGAGCAGTTTACTAGAAATTTGTGTGTTTGTATGTTAAAGGTTTCTATAACTGTCTAAAAATATAAGCCTAAATGTTATTGGGTATTTAAGTGAATAAATATTATTAATTGATATTGTAATTTTAGATAGTTAATTCAATTCAAGGTGTTTTCAAGGACACTATGTAAAGATTATATTATTATCATAAGATTTGGCAATGTAGTTATAAGGTCTCATAGTTGGTATAAAACAAAGATTAATATAGAATTAGATGATAGAATTATATCTAATGATTATATATTAAGGGTTATGGATATAATCATTGGTTAATAATTATGTGGTTGAACAAAACATCTAAGACATAGATCCCGATTTCATGTCTTATGAAAGTTAATTTTAAGTACAATATTTATTAGGTTTTTTTAAGAATACAAACAATTGGCTTACATATACATTTTTTTTCATATAAAATATTAATTAACATAAATTTAGGTTATATTGTAAAAATATTAATAACTTTTTTGTATAAATTAGAATTATTAGAGTGTAATTTATTTAAGGGGGTATAATCCAACATACCATGTTTTTTGTAGCTATTTTTACTTAAATAAATTCTATGTTAAATGAATTTTGTCAAATATAAAATAATCAAGATAAAAAAATATATGTTATGATTAAAAAATATGATGTACCAATAAAAAATTTACATTAATTGAAAATCCTCAACTAAATAAAAATACAGTTAAAATGATTTATTATATTTGCACACATATTTTTATTATTATTTTAAATAATAATTTTATTTGTTATATTACCAATGAATTGAGGATTTTTATTGAGATTATATGATTAAAATTATTTAGTTTTAAATGGAATATTTTTCAAATATCAAACATTTTCAATAAATTATATATATCTTATTAATACATTAAATTAATATCATTTAAAGGATTATTAATATTGAATGTTTCAATGTGTAAACTATTGTACTAACACTCAAATTAAATGAAATATATATGAAATATTATTAGTAACACGTAATGTTTAAAAAAAATTTCATTAATAAAAGTATATTTTCTATTTATTATTATTATTTATTTAAATGTTGAATAAATATAATTTCAATTTTCAATTTTAAAAAATAATTCATTTTTTTAATCGCATGAAAAAAAATTGGTGGAATTGTTTGGTATTTTCTAAATTAGTTCATTTTTCATTTAGATGTAACAAAATTAATGTTGTTATGGATACTGTATATCTTATGACATAATCATGACTTTATATTTAAAAAAATATTAAATCATTTTCCTGACGAAAAATATATTTATTGAATAAAATAAAGTATTTGAAAATATTATTTTATATTTTTAAGCATACATTTGACATTTTCAAGCTTAAATTAAATTTTAACCTAGTATTATATTTGATTGTAGGAATGTAATTGAGGGATTAATTTTATAAGGTCTCGGCCTTAAAACATTACATAATCATGAACTAAATGTATAATTCACATTAAATATATTTTTAAGTTTAGAGTTTTAGAGAATTAGTCCATAACTATTACATTTCATTTTAAAAAAATTACAAAGTAGACACTTCTACTCAGTTTCCATTTTTTTTAGAAAACAAGAACTCTTAAAAAAAGTCATGTCTAGTTCCATGTTTAAGATAGCATGATGTTTCCATGATCCCATCGTTGATTCTATTCCACATTAAGTCCAGTAAAAAACATTTCAAACACTTGGGATGAGCATAAAAAGCTCAGTAAGGGATACAAAATAAAAGAAAACTATTACCTTTTTAAAACAAAAAGTAAACCATGAATAATTTATTATATGTAATACTTTTCCCATTTATGATGTTTTAAATACTCTTCACTGAATAAAAGATCAATACTTACACTTTTGTAACCAAAATATTACCATAAAATCTATATAAAGAACACATAACATATAAAGGTAAATGGGTCATAAGCATACTTAGATGGAATAACCACACGGTTGACTTGCACACATATCCCTAAATGGAATAGCCATATAACCAAATTCTATAACCAAAGCCTTGATGTTTATAACATAACCACCCATCCTGGTTTATCACGGCACCACCCGTCATTTTGTTTATTACATAACCCTCCATCAAATGTCAAAGTACCATTATAAAATCATAACAAATAATACATATATAAAGGAAAGAATGCATTATCATATTTAAATCACATTATATTAATTAAATATATTTACATAGAAAATCCATTATCAAAATCATTTTCAATACTAGAATATGTAAAAGAGTATATTGTATTTATATTTCTTTTAAAAACATTATGTCTTGTTAAAGAAGCCAAAGATCAAATAAAACACACGGCAACGGAAAGGTCATTGTAACTACATATGTTTAAAGAAACATTAATTTTTTCATTTAGTAAAACACATAATTGAAAAATATTCACTTTGAATATTCATGGTTGTTTATACAGCTTATAAAAGAAATTTGGGTATTAAAACAAAATATGCTGCAATGAATGGACATTGAGACAAAGTCCCTTACCTCGTGTCCGACTTGACTCGTTCATTTTTTAATCTCATGAATAACAAACAAAACCAAATTTATTCTTTCTTAAGAACCTTTTTCAAGTTTTTTATTCCTTTGATATTACTTATTACTAGGTTATAAACATTATGTACTCATTTATGTTAATAACGATCGTTTTGTCGATATTTGGTATTTGAGTAAAAAATGAACACCTTTTATTTTCATGTTTTCCATGTGGTAAATAGTCCATTATCTCCAGAATGATATTCAATATTTAGATATTATATATATCATATATATCTAGTATATATATGTATTTATAACAATACAAAACATTTTTCAGATAAGAAATGAAATGCAGCATTCATGGAGACGGTAAGTCGTACGTACACATGAACGCAACTTTCATTTATATTTCATACTTTAATTGAATTAAAACATAATGATACATAGGTATATTATAATTCCATTATAATATCATACATAATATTATTAACTCTATCTTTTATACATCCCACATATGGAATTAATGAGTCATATAACTTTAAGAGGCAGTAGTCCACACATCCTCAAATGAAATTATCGCATTTTCCCATAATGGAAACCATTAATTTATGATATAAAAAAATACAGAAGAAAAAAGTAAACATAAACATAAAATATATCATATATACATACAGTGCCATTATAATGGCCACTATGAGAGGCAGTAGGATATAATCGAACAATCATCGTTTCATGAGCTGTTAGTTTCCCATCAACAGAAACAATATGTTCTTCACCCATTAGATGGAAGTGTGTGTAAGTGTAGTTAAAATAAATATCATAACAACATCCTAATATATTAATTATGTTGTTTTTGTTATAAAATAATGGAATAAAAAGAGTTTAGGTGTTGGAGAAGTAAAATAAAAGAAAAGAAGTTAAGAGAAACGATTACCTTTAATTTGGGTAACTTCTTTTGGATTGAGCCAAACAGGATTCTTGAAGTGCATTCTGCCTAAGGTATGGCTTCTAGGTGTAGGAGAGGGATATAGTGAGATTAATTGGGCAGAGTTTGGATGAGCCAAAAGGCTTGAGAGGTATGAGTATTTTGTTAGAAATTGTCTCATTTTATAAGGGTGAGGAGGGTGTCTTTAAAAAAGTGTGAAAATATAATTTTATTATATAATGATATTCTGTTTATAAAGGTTAAAAAACATATAGTAAAAGATAAGATGACTCATGGTCGAAATACAATTGTTCAATAATAATTGGATAGGTTTTGGATGTTATTGTAACATTTGTAATCATTTTTAATTAAATGGTTTATTAATGAGATAAACGTTGCATCATTATTGTGTTATATATAATTTAATTTATTCGATGTCTAAAAATTATAAAAAAAATACCATGATGTAAGAAATAGTTTTCAATTTCAAATTAATATTTATAGTCCCAAAAATTACTTATATAACACCATATCACAATTAATTAAATAAAATATTTTTGTTTATGTCATTTTTGTCTTTACTTTAAGTTAATTAATATAACGTGTCATTGTCATTCAAAAGTGGATCCATGGAGTTCCAAATTGACCCAAGGATGCCCATGGTTGGAAATTACTCTTCCAATAATGTTAGGATAAGTGTTAAGGTAATTTTGAATTATTATAATATTCTTTTTACCTTGAATTACCATATTTACCATGAACCGCGGTAAATACAAGTCAAAAGTTATTATTCATCCAAAATTAATTTAATATTATTGAACCCAATTTTACTTAATAATAACATCAATGTATGTTTTATTTTATAAATTTAATTCACATAAGTTGTAAAATTTCATTTAAATGAAAAAGTAAGTTTTTTTAACTACTACAAAGTGGTTTCACTATTCATCGACAATTGAAGTATTTCAGAAAAATACCAAATATTCAGAATAAAATATATTAGATATTCAGAATTAAAAAAATGATGTCTATTTTACCAAATTATATACATATAAGTTTAATTAATTAATTTAAAATTAATTTCCGTTGTTAAAACAAATACCGTGTTTTTAAGAACCTATAACTATCAAAAGATTGACACATGTTTATGTCCAATATCAAAGTGAAATTAATTGCAATTACTAACATTTGATTAGATGGTAAAAATATATTTTAATTTTAATTTTAAATCAATTAAAAGGGTAATATAACCATAAAAATAAATTACATTAAAATGCAATTTTGAATTAAAATACAATATTTTCACTATTCATTAAAAAATCAACTTTATCGAAATGTTTCAAAAATTTACACAAATTAAAATATTGATGTCCCAATTCTAAAGAAGGATTTTATTTGGTCAAATAGAATGTATTAATGTGACCAAAACTAGATGTAAATAATGTTCTCCATTAATAGGTGGTAAATCGACCTTTTAATGTAAATTATGCTAAAAAATTAGATTCATTCACATATTAAGTCTCAAAAATTTATTGGATAAAAGTAAATAAATCTAAAAAACATGTATAATAATATTGTAGTCAGTTTTGTTCATTCCCACCAATACAACGTCTAGGAGTTAACTTCCATTTAAAATAATAATATTATATTATTAGTGTGCAACATAAGATTTCAAAGAAACTCGTTGTTGCGTATCGAGTACGCTATCGAACATAGAAACCATTTTAAAGTAAAATATATATTTAATTCACAAATACTAATAAATATAAAAATCTATTATTCTTCCATTACCTGTGATGTTAAATCCTTCCACCCTTTTCGAAATTTTGTCCTTGTAATTTTTATTCACTTATCAAAATAAGTGGGGGTAATTATCCCTCATAGCATTTTCAAATTCCCACATTGTCTTTTCAACCATTTGGTTTTCCATAAAACCATTGCCTGGTGAATTACCTTATTCTATGAAACATTCTTCATACTATCAAGGTTCTGGAGTGGTTGTTCTTCATAAGAGAGATTCTATTCCAACTAAACTACCTTTGGGATCAAAACCTGAGATGTATCTGTTATATACTTTCTCGACATCAAAACACAAAAAAACATTGTGTACCTAGGATGAACATTGAGGTAAAGCCACTCTGTATGCAACTGATCCAACTTTCTCCCGGATTTAATAAGGTCCAATGATCCTCGGAGTCAACTTTCCCTTCTTACCAAAACGCATCATTCTTTTCCATATAAAAACATTGAGAAACACATGATCAACTACTTCAAAAGAAATATTCATCCTATGGTTATCCACATAACTTTTCTGTCTGCTCTGAGATTTTCTCATGTGTTTCTGAATGAACTGAACATCCTCTTCCATCTCTTCTACCTATTAGGGTCCCAAAAGCTTTATTTTACCTACTTCATCCTAAAAAACTGGAGTTCGACAATGCTTTCCATATAATGCCTCAAATAGAGCCATCTATATACCGGAATGGAAACTATTATTATAAGAAAATTCAACCAAAGAAATATGTTGGTCCCAACATCCCTCGTAATCTAATGAACAAGCACGTAGCATATCCTCCGTGGTCTGAATTTTTTGTTATTACTGCCCATCTTATTGAGGTTGAAAAGCTGTACTAAAATTAAATTCAGTACCCAACGACTTCTGAAGGCCTTCCAAATAGTTATAAGTGAACCTGGGATCATGATCAGATACAATGTAGAGTGTAACTCCATGTAACCTGACTATCTCTTTATGATACAATTGAGAATGTTGATCTAGGGAAAAAGTATCTCGTATTGGAATGAAATGAGCAGATTTAGTCAAACGATCAACAATAACCCAGATTGCATTATTACCTCAAGGTGTCTTCGGTAATCCGACAATGATGTCCATGGATATATTCTCCCATTTCCACTCTGGAACTGGTAAACGGCGAAGCATCCCTTTCGGTAACTGATTCTCTGCTTTATCCTATTTACAAGTCAAAAACTTCATAGTAAAATCAATAATATCTCTTTTCATTCCTTCCCACCAATAATACTCTCGAATATCTCTATACATCTTAGTACTATATGGATGAACTGAAAATGGAGAACTATGAGCTTCACTTAACAACTATCTCTTCAAATATGAATCACAAGGCACACACAATCTCTTCCCAAATATCAATACACAATCATTATCAATGTTCATATTTAGGTAACATACCCTTATAAACATGATCTACCTTTTTCTACAACTCAATGTCTTGCTTCTGTGCTTTCTTAATTCTGTCTGAGAGAGAAAATTTCACTGATGCTTGTAACAAAACTGAAAAATTTTCTGCACCAACAACTTCCAAACCAAAATTCATCAAATCCTTAACCAAAGGATCACGTTCCAAACGTAACATGGTTAATGAAGAGTGTGTATAACCTGAATAAAACAAGAAATTGTCTTAATATGAACATAAAAATAGTTTACTTGATACTACTTTGTTGATAGACCAACATCTACTGATGTACTTGCAAAGGATTTCACCACCCCTTTCATCTTGCAGTATGGCTTCTTTCCATTAGTTGAGTTCTTCGTGGGACACTCATTTTCATAATGACCCAATTAATTACACATAAAACATCTTATCAATGTATTTTCATTGCCTGCTCCATCATCTTCCTTATAGTTACGAGAAATATGACAAGATATACCACAGCAGAAGCACATTCCATACATTGATAAACATTATCCAGAATGAATTTTACCACACTTATCATAAGTTCGATATTAAATTTTCTTACCTCCAGGCTACATTGATTAATTCTTTCCCATTGACTGTCAAATGGCCCACTTATTCTGTTGTGTGTCAATGAACATCTTATCATCGGAAAAATCCATTTCCACCTTCTCTGCACATCAAACAAGTTTTTCATAACTTTTGAACTCACGAGAGGCTAATGCTCTTCGATATCAGGGCTTCAGTCTTGAGTAAAATCGGTTTATCTTATTATTATGATTTCAGATAAAATATGGAGTATAACTTTCTAGTCGAGTCAACTTTGATTCATAAGCAGCCCCTGATTAATCCTCCTACCTCAATTACATGAATTTTATTCCATCCTAAGACGAACCACCTTAAGTAAATATTTCTCAAGAAACATACATTTTAATTCATCCAAATAAAGAGCATAACTATTCTCACTATCCCTGATAGTTTTCACCACCGACCACCACCGATCAGCTTCAATATAAAAATGATAAACAACAAGACTAACCTTTTGATGTTCTGAACACCCCACAACATCGAAAATCTTCTACAGTGATTTAATCCAACCTTCAGACAGCACAGGATCAGATGATCATCTGAATGATAGGGGATGTTGCCTCATGAAATGTTCTACTACTGACATTTTCCTCTGTGGTTGATCTGCCTTATCTCATCTATGGATACCACCACCATTTATAGCCTGAGTCAGTTGTTCCATCACTACAACAACCTGTTCATTTTTGATTCTGACCATCTAAGGTTGTTGATATGGAAGGTTGTCTTCCTCCTGATGTCATCCCAACATAGCGACCCTATTTATTTTTTGGAAAACAATTCTGAACACTGAAATATCTTAGGTGAAGCAACATAGTAATCTGTAAATTCTATACCATTTCAATATCGACATAAATTAATTTAAGGAAATTAATTTAAAAATACTTTAATTCCTAATGTTATCTAAATCGACCTCTAATACCAACTATAAAGACTCTGCCTTAAAAAAAATACATAATATTGAATTAAATGAATAATTCACATTAAAGATATTTTATGCTTTAGAGTTTTAGAGAATTATTCCATAACTATTTCATTTCATTTCAAAAAAAATTAAAAAGTATACACATCTACTCAGTTTCCATTTTTTCACAAAAAAAAAACTCTTAATAAAAGAGTCATGTCTAGTTCCTTGTTTAAGATAGCATGACATTTCCTTGATCCCATCCTTGACCCTATTCCACATTATGTCCTGTGAAAAACATTCCAAAAACATGGGATGATCATAAATATCTCATAAAGGGATACACAAAGAAAGAAAACTGTTAGTTATTCAAAACTATAATTAAATCATGAATACATTATTATAAGTAATACTTTTCAACTTTTTGAAGTAGTAAATACTCTTCACTGAATAAAATATCATTACATAACCTTTTGTAACCAAAATATTACCATAAAATTCATATAAAGAACACATAACATAGAAAGGTATCTTGGTACATAAACATACTTAAATGAGATAACCACACGGTCTACTTCCACACATATCACTAAATGGAACATTTATACGGCCTAGTTCCGCACCTAATGCATTAGGGGTTATAACGCAACCACCCATCATGGTTTATCACTGAACCACCCGTCATTTGGTTTATCACGTAACCACCAATCAAATGTCCAAGTACCATTATTAAATCATAACACATACAACATATATAAATGAAATAATGCATTTCCACATTTAAATCACAATATATCACTTAAATATATTGACATAACAAATCCATTATCAAAACCATTTTCAATACAAAATATGAAAAATATTATATGGTATTTATTTTCGTTTTTAAAAAAATTAAGACTTATTAAGGAAGCTAAAGATCAAATAATACTCATGGTAGTGGAAAGGTCATTGTCACTGCTTATGATAAAAGAAACATTCCTTTTTTTCATTTTGTAAAATGCTTCATAGAAAAAGATTTCCTTTGAAATGTCATGGGTGTTTATATAGCGTATAAAATAATGTCATTTATTAAAACAAAATATGCCTCAATGAAAGGAGATTGAGATGAAGTCCCTTACCTCATGTCCGATTTGACCTGTTCGTTATTTAATATCTTGAATTATAATAATAATTTAATTTCTACTTGCGTAAGATCCCTTTTTAATTATATTATTCCTTTTATATCACTTATTATCATGTTATAAACATTATGTAATCATTTAAGTTAAGTACATTCGTTTGTCATTGTACTTGAGTAAAAAATGAACACCTTATATTTATAAGTTGTCCATGTGGTCAATAGTCCGTTATCTCAAGAATGATATTAATTATTTAGATATTATATAAATTATATATATCTATTATATATAAATAAATATATTTATTTATAGCAATATGTATAATTTTGGAGATAAGAAATAAAATGAACCATTCATGGAGACGGTAAGCCGTATGTACGCATGAACGCAACATTTATTTCAATTTTATACATTAATTGAATTAAAACGTAATGATACTAAGTTATATTACAATTACAGTATAATATCATACATAATATTATTAACTATATCCTTTATATGTACCACATATGGTATTAACGAGTCATATCACCTTGAGGGGGTGGTAGTCCACACTTCCTCAAATAAAATTATCATGTTTACCCATAATGGAAACCATAAATGTAGGATATAAAAAGAAAATAAAGAATAATAAAGAATATGTAAACATAAAATATATCATATATAAATAAAGTTCCATCATAATGGCCACCATGAGAGGCCTTAGGAGATTATCTAACAATCATCCTTTCGTTAGGCGTTAGTTTTCCACCCAGAGAAACAGTATGTTCTTCACCCATTAGATGGAGGTGTGTGTAAGTGTTGTTAAAATAATTTTCATAAAAACATACTAGAATATTGAGGATACTTTTTTGTTATAAATGAAAGGAATAAAAATATTTTTGTTGTTGGAGAAGTAAAATAAAAGAAATGAAGTTAAGAGATAGTGTTACCTTTAATTCGGGTAACTTCCTTTGGTTTGAACCAAAATAAATTCTTAAAGTGCCTTATTCCAAAGGTAATGCTTCTAACTAGATGAGAGGGATGTAGGGAGATTAATTGGGTAGATGTTGGAATATCCAAAAGGCTTGAGAGGTGGGAGTAATTGGTTAGAAATAGACTCCTTTTATAAGGCGAAGGAGAGGCTCTTTAGGAAGGTGTGAAAGTATTATTTTATTATATAATGATTTTCTGTTTCTAAAGATCCAAAAATAATTAGAGTCAAATATTAGATGACTCACTGATGAAATAAAATCATCCAATAATAATTTGACAGGTTTTGAATGTTATTTTAATATTTATAATGTTATTTATTTAAATTATTTATTAATGAGGTAAACACTACAACATTATTGAGTCATAAATAATTTAATTTATTCAATGTCTAAAAATTATAAACAAAATACCATGATGTAGGAAGTATTTATATCTTTCCAACGTATATTTATAGTCATCAATATTACTTATATAACACCATATAAATATTAATTTACTAAAATATTTTTGTTTACGTCATTTTTTCTTCAAATTAAGTTAATTAATCTAAAGTATCATTATCATTAATAAGTGGCTCCATGGGGTCCCAAATTCGACCCAAGAATTCCCATGGTTGGCGATTACTCATCCAATAAGTATAGGACAAGTTTTAAGGTAAATTTGAATTATTATAATATTCTTTTTACCTTGAATTATCATATTTACCTTTAACCGCAGTAATTAAAAATCAAAATTTACTATTAAAAAAATTTATTTTTATCTTATTGAACCACATTTTACTTAATAATAACAACCATATATGTCAGATTTTTGAAATTTAATTCACAGAAGTGGTAAAATATCATTTAAATGAAAAAGTCTCTTTTTTTAACTACTGCTAAGTGGTTTCACTATTAATCAAAAATTGAAGTTTTCCAGAAAAATACCAAAAATTCAGCCTAAGATATATTTGATATTCTGAATTAATAAATGATTTATATTTTACCAAATTATAAACATATATGTTGCATTAATTAATTTAAAATTAATTCTTGTTGTTAAAACAAATAGTGTGTTTCTAAGAAACAATAACTATCAAAATAATGACACTTATTTATGTCCAATTTAAAAGTGAAATTAATTTCAATGACCAACATTGGATTAAATGGTAAAAATAAATTCTAATTACACTTTAAAACCCATTGAAAAGATAATATAACCATATAATTAAAATAGTTTAAAATGCAGTTTTGAATTAAAATACAATTTGTTTCACTATTCATTAAAAATGAACTTTATCGAGACAATTCCAAAAATTTACACAAATTATATTTTGAGGCCCCCATTATAAAGAATGAATTTATTTGGTAAAATAGAATGTATTATAGTGACAAAAAATAGATTTAAAGAGGTTTCTCCATTAAAAGGTGTTAAATCGGCCTTTTAATGTAAAGTATGCTTAAAATTAGATTCATTCATATTTTAAGCCTCTAACTTTTATTGGATAAAAGTAAATAAATCTAAAAAACATGTATAATCAAATTGTAGTTAGTTTTTTTCAATACCTGTAATACAATCTATAGTAGTTAACTTCCATTTAAAATAATAATATTATATTTTTAGTGTGCAACGTAAGATTTCAAAGAAACTCGTTGCTACGTATCGGGTACACTATTGAAAATAGAAACCCTTTTAAAGTAAAATTAATATTTAATTCACAAATATTAATAAAAATGAGAATATATTATTCTCTATTTACCTAAGATGTTACAAATGGTGACATTTATTTTTCTTTAATTAAATGTTAGATATCCCCCCCATTGTATGATAATATTCAATATAATTTCATAGGAAACAGTTTCACAAAAAATTTCATTTCATTTGAAACAAAATAATAAATATAATAACATCAAAAACCCATCCTTAAAAATATATATCCATGAATTTTACAATTATTCTCTATATAGATCCCATTGAGCCTAAATTCCCTATAATTTCTACACTATAATATCTCTCCACTGATTTTATACGATTTTATAGTGTTTCTACTAAGAATTAAAAAACTAATTTTAAGGGTAAGGGTTTCTTACATTATCCATATTTTTTATAACATTTTATTTCGTTATGATTTATAATTTTTAGTTCATTGTCATCTCATTATTTATAGATCACTATGACCATTAATTATACAACATTCATAAAATATTATATTATACAAACACTCATGTAGCACTAAATTGTCCTAAAAGTTGTGTAATATAAAGAGTGTGTGGTTTCCTATATTTGGATACAAAAATGTTGATGAAATATCAAGATATGGTAAAATTATGGTAAATAACTATAAAAAATTATTTTGGGTGTTATTTTGATCTTCTGTCTATGCACTATAAGAGAGTTTAATATCACATCATGTTTGACACTTCTTGGGGATATGTTTTGGATAAATCCTAAACTATTTATAAACCATAATAATGTATTGTATCCCATTAATATATGGTTAATGTCTATATTTTAAAAAAATTGAAACATATTTTTCTAATTTATTCTGATCAATTGGAAATAATTTTACAAATTTAGGAAATAAAATATCATCAAAATAATGAAAGAAAAAAGAGGATAATTTAATTGAAAACAGGTCTCTAAAAAGAAAAATTTTCAAAATAAATTATATTTGAAGCAGAATAATTATTGTAGAAATGTGAATAACATTTAAAAGTAATATAATTCACTAATTGGATAATATTTCAATAAACATGAGTTTATTATACATGAGGCACAAACCTGAGGATATAAAGCCGGACCTATGATAATAGTTATTATTCATAATTTCAATTCCCTTAGAAATGGTTATTATTATGCACATATTTACTTTCATATAGTGGAAATATATAATTATTGACATCTTATATTTTAAATCATTTATTGTTATTTTTAATTTCAGTTTCATTTAATATATATATCTATTTAGACATGTGATTAATACATTACCTAAGTTGTATGTGTTGTTATTAACTTAATTTTCTTTCATTGATTTATACCATTTCTTATTAAATAAAAATGTTATAATTAAAATTTTATACCCCTCATTAATATATTATATTGTCTTTAATATTTATCATTATTAAATTATAAAACTTCGTAACATTAGGTTTCTCGTTGATTTAAAAGTCTACCAAATTATAGCATATATGTGGACATGAAATTATCTTTCATTTATGATCACGAATATCTGTAATTCATGCACATATTTATTAAACTATTTCAAGAATGGTGTTATATGTAATTAACATATTTAAAAAAATGTTATTTTAAAATTAATTTTTATTTTATTTTATTTAAATTAATAATTCTAAAATTTATACATAAAGTAACATTGACATTCTTTAAAAATTGTTAAACAAATATAATTCTTAATATGTACCGCATGAACAAAATTAACCCTTTTTATAACTATTTTTATATTTCTTCTACCTCTTATTGGTTTCATGGTTTTGAAAAAGTGACTCAAATTACAATTATATTAAGATATTTTATAATAAAATTTCAATATTTTAGAATAATAAATAATCATATTTCATTCCACTAATATATATTTTTATCTTCTACTCAATATTTACTACTAATAATTTAATATTTTTCAATTTTTTAAATATTATTAATTTTTTTTTTCAAAAGGAGTTTTTTTAATTCCCTATTCTCACCCCGTGGTATTTAATTTTTGCAAGTGTAATAGAATTTATTTTTAACAATTTTACAAATTATTTATGGAAATTATTTTAATAATTTAGCTTTCATTTTTCTCTAAAACACTAAAATATATATCTCAATTGGGTAAATGTATTAATTATTAACTTCTGAATTCACATATGAATTGGTAATTCATTCCTCATCTTCTTTGTATGGTTTATGGTCTCTATCACTCATCAAATATTTCATGAATTTTTTTCTTTTCAAGTCTTATATTCTATAACATTATTGATATATATTCTATATCACTTATACTATATTTATATTACATTTTTTAGTATTTATTTAACCATGAACCAACTACTCTATATGGATTTAATATGAAGAATGATTATTAAGAATATTATTACATTTTTTTTATGTTGTAATATTTCCTATATGTATACTTTCTATTTCAATAACAAATTTTGTTTATTATTGTAGCATAGTTCTTATGTATTATCTTGTTTATTAATTCATCAATATAATGAATGAATTTTTTCTAATTAATACATAGAGAGATCAAAAATTATATATCCTCTTATTTAATCGTTAGGTCTGATGATACAAAATGGATAGGTTATTTGGTGTAAACCATAATCAAATATCTATGATGTAATAACACAAGTCCATGATTGTTTTTTTATTATTTATGAAATTATTCATTCTATCACTATTAAATATATTATTTTATTCTATATGATTATTTAAAATTTAATTATCCAAAAGGTCTAATTTAAGAGTCATGGTTTCAAAAACATAAAAATTTAGGACTATTTTTATTCACTACACTATACTAATTTTGTGTTAATTCCATGATAGATTATATTGAATGTTGCACCTTATTGATCGGTTAAACTCACCCTTATAGTGTTTGTTCCATAGGTTTTTATGATGATTATTATTTATGATATATCGAGAATGTTTTCATGTATGGAAGTTGTTTTAGGAGACATTGAAGTCCAATTTCTAAATAAGAAATTCTTTATTTAATGAGAAAAATTTCAAAATGGATGGGGAAACTATTGGTTTGTTATTTATTAGTTTTTTAACTCTATAAAAGCATAAAACCAACTTATATTTGGTTTATATGTGATTTAATATTTTTTTTATATTTTAATTATATAAGTTTTTGTTTTGGTCACTTCATAAGGATTTCAAAGTCAGTTTGTAAATATTATTTTGTTAGACCATGATTCGAGAGTATGGATTTGGGGAATCAAAAATCATATGTTGTTTATCTATAATTCATAAAATTAGATTAATAAAATAATAAGGTGTATGTTATACATATTTAATGTCTCCAATTTATCATTCATTTATGTTGGGGGTATTTTTTCATAACGTGAAATAATATTTTACCTCAAAAAGTATGAATTTGAGTAATACTTAATTGATGTTCAACCTAGAATGTTATAGGTAGTGACAAAAATTTAAGGATATCATAAATGTGATTATTTTACTGGGAAATAGAAAATATTGATGAGTTATTGAATGAGTTTTTTATATTTGATAACCCAGCATGTTTAATGCATGAAATAACACAAACTCTTCCATTAGTATACTATGGGTGCCAATTTTATATTGAATCCTTTTATCTGAGGATGGTGAGATGCATAGTATTAAACCCATATATGATTATACATTACATAAATATTCCTCATGTCTTTTAAAATTTTGATTTGTTTCAGTATATTACAATTATGTCATCATTTAGAGAAAAATAATGATTGGATTTATGCCCTCTTATGAAGAGTATGAAATTTAGGCCCTCAAATAATATAGAAATTAGATATATATTCCATATATAGAAATTGTATATGATTTTATTATAAATATCAAGGAGAAGACATGTTATATAGTCATACTCTTATATTAATGGAATATGATTTATTTATTAACCTATTTAGTCTATACATAAGGAATAAAAAATGTATGAGGAAACTATATTACATGGATAAAATATGTGTCATATTCTTACTCGGTATCTTGGATATTGAGATTATATGTTTATGAGTTCTTTTATATGAAAATTATAGTGGAAACTTTTATATATATACCCATTGATAATAGTGACCATGCCTAATCCAAATGTATCTTGATTTTTATTGATGCTTTCCTAGTGACCCATATTTTATTATATTTATAAATCTAGGATTTTATATTTTTTATCATTGCCTGAATGGCCCAAGAGTTACACATATGGATTTACTAAAAAAATATCTAGACTTATGATATTTAGAGATATATTTTTTATTTAGAGTTTACAAATTATTTGTTTTGGATTGATATAATAATATATTTCATATGATATTATACAATATAAAATCAATGATAAATTTAAAAATTTCTTTCTGAGGATATCGAAAATGATTTTCATGTAGGGTTTCAGATGTTATTTATATGATACAATATAAATTTAAATATAACAATGTAAATTATTATTTAGTGAAATAGTGATATTGAAGAAGATATGACCTAAATCCAATACACATTTCATGTGTTTTGGGATGATATAATTATTCAAAACACCTCCATATTATATAGTATGGCTTTTGTGAGACAAAAAATGTCCTAGGCTTTATAAAGGGTATATCATAATTCAAGAACAGACTAATATCATTCCACGTCCTTTTCATTTAATAGATTAGTAAAAGGCTATATCATAAGTAAATATGAACAAAAATTAATTATCCATATCCATGATTAATATTTTTATTGGAAACTAAATATTAATAGTCAATCCATGAATGTCGTATCCTAGAATGTCATCAAAGATTAAACATTTTATACAATGAAATTGTTATGGGTTATATCATATTTAATTTACAATTAGTTATAAATGATATTATATATACTCATAATATATGATTAAATGTGTAAGGCCCCACCCTTAAATATTACTTAATATTTGGATATTTCAAGAATACAAATTGTAAATCGTTTCAGGTTTAGAGTTTTGGGGAATTAGATCATATATCATGCATTACATTCCACATTTAAACAAGGTGGCTACATCATAGACAGTATGGATTTTATTCCATCAAAGGAAATATATTTAGAATAAACTGTGGACTCATTCTTCACACTTCCTCGAAACTATCATCACATCATGTAATTTTCCCTTGACCTGTGAAAAACAATTCAAAAACATGGGATGGGCATAAAAAGCTCAGAAAGGGATATACAAATATGGAATGACAACATTAATCCATGTATACATAAGAATCAATTAAATAATAATTTATTCATAAAACATAATCACTTTAACATACCTCATGAAATCATAATATTTATGAATAACTCATAGAAATCATAATACATAAAGGTATCTTGAAGAATTCATAACATTCTTACGTAGGGAGTAACCCTCATGGTTACGTTAGGAATCCCCATCATAGTATATTCCCTAAATCTCGTCGTAATAACCTTAGTATTTAACTCTTTTGTGTAACCCAATGAATTGGAGAGCTATTTAGGGCTCACCCGCCCTAAGATTATCATGGAACCACCCGACTTCATCAACAATTACCAAGAACAATAACATAATCATATCACATAAAACATGCATAAAGAAAACATAAAATTTCCATATTTTAATCACAAGATATCAATAAAACAAATTGATATAATCAAAACATTATCAAAAACATTTGCAATACCAAAATAAATAAAGAGTAAAACATAGTCTTTATTTTTCATTTTAAAATCATTATGGCTTGTAGATTAAGTCAAAACTCAAATAATGGTCATGGCAGCAGGGAAGTTGTTGTCGCCGCATACATAAGAAAAAAACATTTCTTTCATCGTTTAGAAAAAATATTCGTATAAAATATTCCTTTTGAATGAAATTAAAAGTCAAAATGGTTCATTATACAACTAATAGAAGAAGGTTGTAAATATATTGAAGTATGACTCAACGAAAAAAGATTGAGACGAAGTACCTAACCACAAGTCCGACTTGTTCTCGTTCGTTCTTTATATTCCATAATAATAAACATAGGTCATTTTATAAATGCTAAAGGAATTTTATAAATTTTATTATTCAGTTCATATCACATATTATCATGTTATAATAATTTGTTAATTGGGTGAGTTCATATCACACGTTTTGTCGATGTTCGGTACATGAGACAAAAATGAACATGTATGAAAAAAAAATCCCATGTAGTTATAAGTAAATCATCTCCAGAATGGTATTAATGGTTTAAATATCATATATATCCAGTATATATTCATTTTATACTATCCCATAACATTTGGAGATAAAAAATGAAATGAACCTTTCATGGAGACGGTAGGTCGTACATACGCATGAATGCTAATTTCATTTAATTGTCATATTAAAGGAATTAATAATAAATTAGACATATATATATTTTAATTCCAATATAATATATGCAACGACCCGAAATTTTTGAATAAATCTGGTTTCATAATTTTGTGTGTTATTTTATTTTTCATACTCAACAAAACTGTTTCATTTGATAACTTTGAGTATAATTAAAATGAGACTATTGGGTTTTGACTATTATATGATCGTTAGTCAGTATGACCATTGAAAACTGAATGTTGTGACTTTTGTCTCTAAATAAATGTGACCTTGTTTAATTAATATAAATACGAGATTTGATGGCCTCATCTAGTAGTCTCGGGCCAATCGAAGCCCATATAACGGAACTTGGGAAGAGGTAGCACCACTGGGCTTTGCTCTGGACCAAACCCAAGCTGAACTTCATCGTGTGAAGCTAGAACGGAATCGCCTTCGTGAGAAGTTCAAACTGATAGAAATTACTCCTTTTTCAATGTTGGTCAAGCCTCCCTCAGATTCTCTCACCTTAGCACGCCTTACACTTAGGTCCTATGCTGGTGTGATAAGGGGCTATGTAAGGAGACTGTAACTGCCTTGTGAAATCCTTTGTTTTAAATAAAAATTCTGAATTCTTCTTATGATGAAGTTTATAAATATTCTAATGATCGGATAAATATAGTATGCGTATTTTTGATGAATTTTAGAAAAAGGTTATTTTAAAAATGTTTATGTAAACCTTAAATAATAAAAATTTTGTAATGATTTTCAAAAAATGGACTTCTACAATTATGTTCAGTACAAAATTTAGAGTCTAATAATATCAAATTGATTTTTGATGAATATTAAATTATGAATAGTGATTTTATGCTTAGGATTAGTAATTTTATCAAATGGATTAGTAATCTCACTTAAAGAAAGTATTAATATAATTTAGACACCTAGATTAAGTAATGTGATTCAATAAAATGGGTAAATAACGGTTTCATAAATTTTTAGTCAAGTATTAGTTTTTCGGGTGAATAGTGTTTTTTTAAATTAAAAATATTTAGAAAATTGTTTTTATAAAATGGACTTTATTTTTGAACTCAGAGCATCGATATTATGTTAGGGTAGTTTTTGGGGTATTTTCTGAAAAAATAAATTTTCGATGAATAGTGTATTTATTTAAAAATTAAATTAAAAATATTTAGAAAATTATTTTTAAAAATTGGAGTTCATCTACGAAATCATAGCATCGATATTTGGTTAAGGTTAAATTTTGGGATTTTTCTATGAAAGTTGAATTTTCGATGAATAGTGAATATACAGTTTTAGGGTTTCGGTATGTTTAATGACATCATAACGGTGTCATGATGATTTAATGTGATATTTTAAGTTTTTGACGACCAAAAGTGATGGGTTATTGTATTTGGGGCCCCATGTGGCCTAACTCCATGGGAAATACCATGGGAGAGCCCATGGGTTTGAGAAACCCACTTGTGAGGTGTCCCTTGATATTTTTAAAGTATCACCTCACCTTCCCTATAAATACCCACTCTTTCCTCCTTTATTTTTCACTCCCAACTCTTCCCCAACGAATCTTTGGTCTCATTACCTCCCAAAGAGTCCTCCCAAGGTGCCCCCAAGCCATCAAGGCCCAAACCTTTGAGTTTTAAGAGTTATGTTTTATGGTAAGGGATCCTACCTCCCTCTTTCTTTTCAAGTAATCTCTTTTATGTCATTTCATGTATGCCCCATTCTCTTATGTTGCAGGATGTTATTTTATATTCATCCTACTACATTTTTCATGTTCATATGATGAGATACCCTCTCTTTCTCTCATCATTCCATTTTTAGAAAGTTAAGTGGCATCGTTAGGCTTTCGAATTTTTAAGGGATTCGTTCACCTTTCTCATTTTTCAAAGTTCTACTTTCATGTCAAGTATTTCAAGTTCCCTTTTATTTTGTTGTTTTATTATCTCTATATCTATCATACTGATCATTTATGTCCATATAATTAGAGACCCTATTTTATCTCTTCAATTCAGTATTTTAATGTTTTAAGTGGTGCCGTTAGGCTGCCGAATTTTTATAAGAGAAATCTTATTTTTGTCTTCCTTTCATGTTCTTCATTTCATATGGTATATAATTAAAATTTCATTACCATGTTCATATATCCTTCATATTCTGTCCCTATACTGTTTTATGGTTCATTTATGAATGTTTGAGACATGTCCCCTCTCTTTTCAATGTTTTATAAAACCCTGAAACATATTCGTTATGCTGCATAATTTCCATCTAGAAAATGTCTCTCTATCTTGTTCTAAAGTTATTTTATTTTATTAATTGAATACTCAAAGCACTCTCTTATATAGGGTTATTCACATATAAAAAAAATTCTACTTTAAATTATGGGATTTGCATTCATGAGACCCACCTTCCTTTTCAGTGGGTTTTAAAGTGACATAAAGATCATGTCTTTAAAGAAGTTTTTAAAACATTATGAATATGAAAGGAAACCCATTTCTTTTTTTCTATATGGGTTATTTATGAAATTTTTGATGATTATACATGTGTCTCACATGATAATAAAGGGAAATTTAAGGGTGTGACCTGATAGCGCTCCAATGAATTGGGTAAAGACTTAATCTATAGAGATGACCATTTAGACTGATACCTTGTTGAATAACCTTGGAAAGTTTTATTGACACCTTGGGGATAGACATTGGTGAAACGAAAATGATTGTCTTTGTAAAATTTTGTAGCCACATATTCATGTTATGAAATACATTATTTTTAGTATGATATGCCTAGTGATTTCATTCTCATGCCTTAATGTTCTTTTCATGACTTTATTGATGTATCTCATGTTCAAATGCTAAATGTTTCCCTTATTTCCCTTACTAGGCCTTCTTCTCAACCTTTCTTTTGATGTATGTACCCAGGTTATGAGATGCATTAATGAACCTAGGATTAACATAAGGAGAATACTTTCAAGTGTTTAAGAAGAGTGTATTTTTTTTGTTTCATGTATTAATTTCCTGGTTTCCAAGACACTAAACTTTAATGATACTCAGTTTTGTATAATGTAATGAATGATTGTGTGACAAAAAGGTGGGATTCTATAGTTGGTATTGAAGTGAGTTTTAGTTATTTGTGGAAATTAGGATATGAAAACTTTAGGAAGATCCCAATAGAAATGTTTAAATATAGGAAATCTTCCTTGTATTTTGGTGAGTATTGATTAAGGGGTTTCCAAGCAAATACATCTTTGTCTGGATAAGAGAAGGTAGAGGTGGCTCTAGCACAGATGTACATAAAGGTAAAACCTAAAAACACCTCTTGGAGCTAGACTCGAATGGGAACTAGTATAGGACAATGGGCCTTGATGCACTCTTGGATACGACACTCTCGGGGGATATGCTTTGGAAAATTCATAAGCTTAGTATGAACAATTATTAAAGGAAAAAAGATAAAATAAAATAAGGATTCACATAAGAATATTTGATCATGGATAACCAAGATTGGAACCTAGGGGATCACAAGTTAGGGTATACATTCCATCTACAGGTTTATCCTTCTATACTTAAAGTTTCCTTTTAATGATTATTGGCTAAGTATTCAAGCCCCTAATTATACATTCTTTTCTTAGTTAATGGCGGCAAATGGAAGAACATGTCCCAACAACCAATGTGACATGAAATGTGATGATTTCCCTATTGATGTGACAGAGATGACTAAAGGTCATGTTGAACATATTGTGATTATTCCAAACTAGATATCAAAAATCAAAATTAATAATTGGTACCTAGGTGAATTCCCAAATTCATCAAGGAAGAAGAAGACAAAGTCTCAAGGATGTTCATCTGATAAAGTTGATAAGGGAAATAAGACCCAATTTCCATTGTCCAAAAAGTGTGGAAAGGGGCACCAAGCAGAATGTCACAAAGGAACCGGGAGATGTTGTAAGTGTGGGAAGATAGGGAATAAAGTATCCAATTGCTTTAAAAAATGGATAATGTGATAAATAGAGATAAGGTTCGATCTAATGTGCCTTATACATTTCGATGTCGTAAATGTTGAGAAGTTGGACATTATCCAAGGAAATGCTCTCTTGTAATGGGTGAGAAGCATGATGAGGATCAACTAGCTTCGAGGACAATGGAACAATTCAAGTCCTATGCTGATATGGATCATGATGACTGAAGTACATGTAACTTCTTCTCAATAATTGTCAATGTCATGTTGTATTTTAGTTCGTTCTCTATGAGCATATCTTTTATGTTTTCTAAGATCATCGAGTCACTACCTAAGATGATTTTATATCATTAAGGAAAACATTTATTGTTATGTACCACATGTTGATGTAGTAAATTTTTTCTACTAAAAAAAGGGTGATTAGGGGATTAAAATATGATTATTATTTTGGAATACGTTAACTATTTTGGGAACCCTATTTGATCGAGGTAAATAGATTAATATGGTATTTTCTTTGATGAGTAAAGTTTGACTTATATTTTGAAGAATCAATGAATTTAAGGCGGACTTATAGTAATTTAGGTTACATATGGAAATGATTAACCTATCTTGGGTAAAATATGTTTAGGATAGCTACTTTTGTTATAAGATGTTAGGAGTGGTTGATGTTGTATAGAAATGACCGATAAAATTTATCTTAGAAGAATATGTTATCAAAGCCTTCTATTATTTGGGTTTCAATCTTAGTTTGATTTATTTTGAGGAATTTTAAGGACAGTTATTTATGGAATGGTCTATGATGAACTTTGGGTAGTACCGAGGATCTTTGAAGATTTAAAGTAGATTACCTTCCTCTAGGGTTCTTTATTTTGGAAGAGTTGTTTTATCTTTCCATTTCTGTTTTTGGGATAATGTTTAAAGATAGAAGAAATAGATAGTTAATTATTGGTGGATTATGTGATTCTTTATAAGATGATTATTGTTCTTTGATGAGACCAAGTATTTTTGAATGCTCATCGTTTGGAGAAAAAGATTATTTTTGGTAGAAACATAACAAAGGATTAAACTGTACTTGAAGGTTGGTATGTTTCCATATGTTTTTATTCTATGTTGTAAATGAATTCCTCAAAACTATGAAAAGGAACGTAAAAAAAACTTTGTCTGGTAACATTTCCTACTGTGTAATCAAAGACCATTTACACACATCATATGTTTGTGATTTTCTTATTGTTAACTTTCTCTTAATCATGTTTTTTATCACTCTCCCTCAGAACTTGACCCTTTGTTTTTTCTTCTATATCCATGTTTTCCTACATGGAATCCTAGTACGGGTTAACTTGGGTGACCTTTGTACTTCCTTTTATATCATTTAAAGTAATAGTGTTACTGACTCTTTTTTCGATGTGGGACTTTCAATGAAATTTCAAAACCCAATTTTAAAAATTGCGAGGATGCAATTTCTTAAGGGGGGAAGATTTTAACATCACGAAATTTTTGAATAAATCTTGTTTCCTAATTTTGTGCGTTATTTTATTTTTCATACTCAACAAAACTGTTTCATTTGATAACATGATTATAATTAAAATGACACTGTTGGGTTTTGACTATTACATGACCGTTAGTCAGTATGACCATTGAAAACTGAATGTTGTGACTTTTTTCTCTAAATAAAAGTGACCATGGTTCTTTAATATAGAAAGGAGATTTGATGGCCTCATACAGTAGTCTTGGGCCATTCGAAGCCCATCTAACAGAACTTGGGAATGAGGTAGCACCACTGGTCTTTTCTCTGGACCAAACCCAAGCTGAACTTCATTGTTTGAAGCTAGAATGGAATCTCCTTCGCTAGAATTCAAACTGATAGAAATTACTACTCATGCAATGTTGGTCGAGCCTCCCTCAGATTCTCTCACCTTATCACACCTTACACTTAGGTCCTATACTGGTGTGATAAGGGTCTATGTAATGAGACCATAACTACCTTGTGTAATCCATTGTTTTAAATAAAAATTGTGAATTATTTTTATGATGATGTTTATGAATTTTCAAATGACCGGATAAATATAGTATGCATATTTTTTATGAATTTTAGAAAAATGATATTTTAAAAATGTTTATGTAACCCTTAAATAATTAAAAATTTGTAATAAATTTCAAAAAAAGGTATTCTACAATTATGTTCAGTACGAAATTTAGAGTCTAATAAGCTCAACTTGATTTTTGATGAATAGTAAATTATGAATTTTGATTTTATGCTTATGATTAGTAATGGGACCAAATGGATTAGTAATCTCACTCAAAGAAAGTATTAATATAATTTATACACCTTGATTAAGTAATGTGATTCAATAAAATGGGTAAATAACGGTTTCATACATATTTAGTCAAGTATTAGTTTTTCAGTTGAATAGTTTTTTTAAAATTAAAATTTTTTAGAATTGTTTTTTTATAAAATGGACTTTATTTTTGAACACAGAGCATTGATATTATGTTATGGTAATTTTTGGGGGTTTTTCTGAAAAAAATTAAATTTTAGGTGAACAGTGTATTTTTATAAAAATCAAATTAATAATATTTAGAAAATTATTTTTTTAAAATGGGGTTCATTTTTGAAATCAGAGCATTAATATTTGGTCAAGGTGAAATTTTGGGATTCTTCTAAGAAAGTTGAATTTCCGACCAATAGTGAAAATACAGTTTTAGGGTTTCGGTATGTTTAATGACATCATAACTCTGTCATGATGATTTCATTAGATATTTTAAGTTTTGGCCGACAAAAGGTGATGCATTATTGTATTGGGGGACCCATGTGGCCTAAATCCATTGGAAATACCATGGGAGAGCCCATGGTTTTGAGAAAACCACTTCTGAGATGTCCCTTGAAATTATCAAAGTATCACCTCACCTTCCCTATAAATACCCACCGTTTCATCCATTATTTTTCACTCTCATCTCTTCACCAACGAATCTCTGGTCTCATTACCTCCCAAGGAGTCCTTTCAAGGTGCCCCCAAGCCATCAAGGTCCAAACCATTGAGTTTTAAGAGTTACATTTAAGGTAAGGGATCCTACCTTCCTCTTTCTTTCAAGTAATCTCCTATATGTCATTTCTATTATTCTCCATACTCTTTTGTTGGAAGATGTTCTTTTATATTCATTATACAGTATTTTTAATGTTAATATTATAAGAGACCCCCTCCTTCACTCATGAATTCATTTTTAGAATGTTAAGTGGCGTAGTTAGGCTGCCATATTTTTAAGGGATTCGTTCACCTTTCTAATTTTTCAAAGTTCTACTTTCATGTCAAGTATTTCAAGTTCCTTTGTATTTTGTTGGTTTATGATCTCTATATCTATCATACATATCTTTTATTTTCATATTATGAGATACCCTATTTTATGTCTTCCATTCAGTATTTTAATGTTTTAAGTGGCGCCGTTAGGCTGCTGAATTTTTATAAGAGAAATCTTATCTTTGTCTTCCTTTAATGTTCATCATTTCATATGGAATATCTTTAAAATTTCATTACCATGTTCATATATCATTCATATTCTGTCCCTATGCTGTTTTATGGGTCATTTATGAATGTTTGACCCATGTCCCCTCTCTTTTCAATGTTTTCTAAAACCCTGAAACATAGTCGTTATGCTACAGAATTTCCATCTCAAAATGTCTCTCTCTCTTGTTCTAAAGTTCTATTATTTTATTAAGTGAATACTCAAAGCTCTATCTTCCATAGGTTTATTCACATATATACCGAAATTTTCTATTTTAAATTCTGGGATTTATATACATGAGACCCACATTCCTTTTCTGTGGGTTTTAAAATGACATAAAGATCATGTCTTTAAAGCAGTTTTTAAAACGTTATGAATATGAAGGGAAACCCATTTCTTTTTTTCTATATGGGTTATTTATGAAATGTTTGATGATTATATATGTGGATCACATGATAATAAAGGCAAATTTAAGGGTGCTCCCTGATAACGCTCTAATGCATTATTTAAAGACTTAATCTTTAGAGATGACCATTTAGACTGATACCTTGGTTAATAACCTTGGTAATTTTTATTGACACCTTGGGGATGGACCTTGGTGAAACAGAAATGATTGTCTTTGTAAAATGTTGTATCCACATCTTCATGTTATGAAATAAATTATTTTTATTATGATATGCCTCATGATTTCATTCTCATGCCTTAAAGTTCTTTTCATGACTTTATTGATGTATCTCATGTTCACATGTTAAATTTTTCCCTTGTTTCCCTTACTGGGCCTTCTTCTCACCCTTTCTTTTTATGTATGTACCCATGTTATGAGGTGCAGTAATGAACCTAGTATGAACATAAGGATAATCCTTTCATGTGTTTAAGAAGAACGTTATTTTTTTGTTTCATTTATTAAGTTCCTGGTTTCTAAGACACTAAACCTTAAAGATCCTCATTTTAGTATAATATAATGAATGTTTATGTGAAAAAATGGAGGGATGATATAATATATATTTTATTTAGGTATCATATGTTCATTAATTACATTCCGTAACGTCCCAGATCTGGGTTCCACTCAACGGCTACCCCGAACCCAGTTCGCCACATGACTTTAAGCGCATTTCCCCAAATGCCAGAGGCTGCCAACTAGCTGCGAGGGCCCAGGTCAGATGGTGGGTAAACTATGCCATCAGGCGTAACAGATTTTTCCCTCAGGCGTATGTAGTGTCGCCCTCAAGCACAGAGTCTATCACCCTCAGGCATAGAAGAAGTTTCCCTCATACTCTAATAACAACTACCCTCGGGCTAAGAAAAACAACACCCACAGGCTAAGTAAAACACTGCCCTCGGGTGCAGGTAACCAGGCCATGCCCAACATGTAAAAAATCATTCATAAGAAATTAATCTCAAGGCAATTATACATATATACTTTTAAGGCATAACCTCGGGTATCCCGGCCAAACGGATAAACAGTGGAACGCACCCCTGGGTGGTCCTGGATTCAATCAATTTTCCCAACCATCATTTTAATATCATATTTAAATACCCATACAGTTATAGGTATTTAAAATAGCTATGGCCTTAGCCACATGACACCCAAACATGGGCTCGTGGCACTAAATACGCACAAAAACGCATGAATGTTGGAAATCAACACCAAGACAACTACCTTATAAGCCCCTGATCATTATACTCGAATGACGTTCCACGAATTGTCTTAGAATGAGGTAGATCTGAGGTGAAAGAAATTTCATTCAACCTTAAATAACTTCCATTATAAGAGGAATTGGTATGAAACACACAAGGAGATGGTAGGGCTTACCCTTGCGGTTCCAACGAGATTGTCTGAGGTGGAAATGGATTCCCGACGTGTGCTCGGCAGATCTCCAATGGTTCGGCCATCCTCTCTCGAGCTCCCATCTGGTTTTAAGCCTTCCCTGTGTACAGGGGAGGCTAAAACCCATTTTATGTGAATAAAACAAAGTACACGGCATGTACTTCCCATTTTTAAACTGTTCCTCTGGAGGATTCCTGCCAGCGCAACACTGTTCACCTGCCGACATGACTACACGAGATGTCTAAACAAGTACACGGCGTGTTCTGTCAAACATCCGGCCACTGCCTTACTATTCTCTTGTCGACTGACTACACAGTGTGTAATGTTCCACTACACGGAGTGTAGTCGGCTCCTACACCCTTCATCACCGGCATGGCCACACACCCTATGTACTCATTCCACACGGCCAGAAGTACACGGCGTGTGGAAAAAGTACACGGCATGTACTTCCAAAATTTAGGATATTTCCCTATTTTTCGTATTTTCTCAAAAACACTTGAGGAAAATAGAAAAGAAGAAACCCGTAACTCAAAATAATAACTGGGTTCTTACAAACATCCCCCCTAAAGCAATTCATCCCTGAATTGCCCTTCTAAGGGTGGTGAAGATATAGTTGAGAATAACTCTATCCACTAAGAATGAATATCGGTCTCCCGCTCCCAGGTTTCATTCTACACTCGGCCATTCTGCCATAGCACCCATAAAAGAGGAACTGACCGGCATCGAAGAACCTTCGTGCTCCTATCAAGGACACAAATCAGATGACTCTCAAAGGACACATGAAACTGATGCTCAACCTCCTCTGGGTGACTAGTGTGAGATGAGTCTGAATGATAACGGCACAACTGAGATACATGGAAGACGTCGTGCATGTCCCAGCACCTCTACGGTAACTGCAACAGGTAGGCAACCAGCCAAACTCTCCAGAATTTCAAACGGCCCCACATACCTCGGTGAAAGATTACCTTGTCTCCTAATCCACCTGTGTCCCAACCTCAGCGAAACACCCAAGAAAACATGATCCCTGACCATGAACTCTAAAGGTCATCTATGGCGATTAGAATAAGACTTCTGACGATACTGCGTGGTCGCCATCCACTTCTGAATCAACTGGACCTGCTCAGAAGTCTCCGACATGAGATGTAGTCCTAGTAAAGTTGTCTCATCTGCCTCTAACAAGCACAAAAGTGATCAGAATAGCCTACCATATAAAGCCTCGTAAGGTGCCATCTCGATAGTCGACTGGAAACTATTGTTATAGGAAAACTTGACTAGGGGTATGTGCTTATCTTAAGATCCCCCAAAGTATATGACACTTGCTCACAGCATATCCTCTAGCACTTGTATCGTACGTTCTGACTGGCCATCTATCTGAGGATGGTAACCTGTGCTCAGAAGCACCAGTGTACCCAATGTCCTCTGAAATCTCAGCCAGAAAAGAGACATAAAATGGGTGTCCCTATCTGAAATTATATAACAAGAAACCCCATGAAGATGTACGATCTCTCAGATATACAACCTTCTGAGCTCGTCAACACTGAAAGTCTCCCTGATCGGAAAAAAGTGAGCTACCTTCATGAGTCTATCCACAACAACCCACATGGCGTCATTGCCTCGAGGTGACCTCAGCAAACCAGTCACAAAATCCATCGTGACATCATCCCATTTCCACTCTGGGATGGGTAACTGCTATAACGGTTTGGCTGGTCTCTGATGGTCCCCCTTCACCTGCTGTCCAGTGGAACACCTCTTAAAAAAACCAGCTACATCACCCTTCATACCCAGCCACCAGTACTGATGTCCCAAGTCTCGGTACATCTTGGTAACCCAAGGATGAACTACCCAAGATGAATCATGAAACTCTCTCATCATCTCCTCGCGTATATCCCCCGGAACCCACACTCGTCCATGGAAACACAATACCTCATCATCGCCTATCGTCCAACCAGGAGGAGGGTCCACACTTACCACCGACTCCCGTAGAAATAGGCCTTCCGAATCAGATAGTTGTCTCATCCTCACTCTATGCAGGAGGGTAGAGGTCAGAATTAAAGATTAAAGATAGGTCTGTCCCTGAAAAACATGCACCTCCAAATGAATCTCAAAGAACAAAGCCATAAGTTTCCACTCACCACTGGCATTCTGCACTTCCTGTATCTGAGTCTTCCTACTCAATGCATCAACTACTGCAATACCTTTACCAGGTTTATATGCAAGTTCAATGTCGAAGGACTGAAGGTATTCAAACCACCATCATTATCTCAGATTCAAGTCATGTTAATTAAAGATATACTTGAGACTATTGTGGTCGGTGAAAACCACAAAACGTTCTCCCAATAGATAATTTCTTCAACAGAGTAATGCATGTACAATTGAAGCCATCTTGAGATCATTCATCGGGTAATTCCTCTCATGTGCCCTCAACTGCTGAGACCCGTATGCAACAACTCGATTGCTTTGCATCAACACTGCTCCGAGCCCAATCACTGATGTGTCATAGTAAACTGTATAGCTCTTCCCCTGCTCAGGAAGTATCAGGATCGGTGTTGATGTGAACCTCCCATTCAGGTTATGAAAGGATATCCCATAATCTTCTTATCCAAATAAACTTTACACCCTTCTTACTCAAACCCGTCAATGACGCTGCTAAGCGGCAGAAGTCCTGGATGAAACGTCTGTAGTAACCAGCCAGCCGTAAGAAACTCTCTATCTCAAACACATTCTTAGGATGCTCCCAGAAAACTACTACTCTAACCTTCTCTGGGTCCACGGATCCTCCTCCCTCTGTGATGATATGACCAAGGAAGTGAATCTGGTCCATCCAAAAGTGGCACTTTGAGAGCTTAGCCTATAGCCGATGCTCTCTCAGTGTACTCAATACGATCTCTAGATGGGTGGCATGGTCGTGTCGAGTGTGATAGTACACCAATATTTATTCCATTAATACTACCACAAAATAGTCCAGATAAGGATGGAACACATGATTCATCAGAGCCATGAAAACAGCTGGAGAATTCGTGAGTCTGAACGGCATAACCGTATACTCGTATAAACCATACCTACTCTTGAAAGTTGTGAGTGGTATATCTGATGGTCTAACACACACCTAATGATATACAAACCTCATGTCAATATTCGATAACACTCATTCTAAATGAATTTGATCAAAAATATCATCAATCCATGGTAAGGGATATCGGTTCTTAACCGTCAGCTAGTTCGGCATCCGATAATCCACACAGAGTCTGAAGGTACTGTCCGCCTTCTTCACAAAAATGACTGTAGAACCCTAGGGGGAAGTACTGGGTCGGATAAAACCCTTTGCCTGCACCTCCTCTAACTGCCTCTTGAGCTCCTAAAACTCAGGCGTGGCCATCGTATAAGGATGAATGGACACCGGTACTGCTCCCAGCACAAGCTCAATAGATAAATCCACCTCACGCTCTGGAGGTAGACCCGAAAAGTTGTCCTGGAAGAAATCCCTGAAACGATAAACCACTCATGGGAAATCCATCTGACAAGTCCCCTGATCATCCAGATATAGACTCACAATCTGGGTTGTGACTCCACCTCTCCCATGATGCTCTGGTCCAGATCGACTTACCTGAACATCCCACTCTCCCTTGTATAGAAACTTTCTTCCCTCTGGTGACATGAAACTCACCCTGCGACAGTAGCAGTCTACAAAGGCTCGAAAGGGAACCAACAAGTCCATCATGAGAATAAAGTCATAATTTTTCTTCTCTAAGACATAGTGGTCCCAAAGAAAGTGACACCAATCAACCTCAAGGGGGAACTCCTTGCATTGATTCACACCAGCCGTCCTAGTCCCCAACGGGGTGTCTAGCGTCCTGATATTAGAAGAAGTATACAGATAGATCCCAAGGCTCTACACAATGGGTAAACATATGAAACTATGTGTAGAACTCATATAGAAAAGTACTGAAGATAATACAGAAGCTACTAGAATAGTACCTATGCCTGTAGAAGATCCAGGATCCTGCTCTTCCTGGGTCGGTTGCACTGCATATGCCTGCCCAGTGTCGCTGCCCTGCGACACAGCCTGGCTACCCTGAGCTGTCCCGCTCTGCTGCCTATGAGATCCTGGTGTCTAGCTAACATGGCCACGACCACCATCTCTGCCTTCTCGTCCTAAGGTATTCCATTTCCTTAAATGGTAAGAAGCCACTAGTCCTGCTTCTACACATGGAGTCTACACAGAACCCCTCTCACTGGCCATCGGTGGAAACGCTATGCAAAAGCGATGCAGATGACACATCCTGCCACAAGCTCGGCACTCCATTGGATCACGTGGATGTTGTGGTCTCTTGTTCCCCTCTCTGTCAAACTAGTAGCACATGATCGGGCCACCTGAAGAAATTTCTTTGCTGGTACTGCCACCCCAAGTGAAATACATCTATCACTTCTTCTTTCCAATATAAATAGTACCAGTAACTGGTGCTGAATGCCCTGGCCCACACCACTAGATTCCCACAAGTTCCTCTCGGTATTCAGCGCCTGATTCAAAATAGCATGTACATTAGGCAACCTGAAAACATTAACAAATTCTCGGATGTCATACCAAAGACCATCCTCAAAGAGCCTGGCCCTTAGCGTCTCATTGCCCACTAGAACGGGTGCAAAATGCTGAAGCTCGCTAACACGAGCAAAACAGTCCATCACCGACATAGCGCCCTACTGCAGATTCATAAACTATCGAGCTTAGTCTTCCATCAGCATCCCGGGAAAGAGAAATTCATAGAAGACTGCCTGAAAATACTCCCACTCCATGTCTCTACAATTCTCTAACTTGGTGGTAAGGTCCCACCACCTCTTGGCGGAATCACGCAGCATAGAAGTTGTGATCTTGACCCTCCACCCTAGAGGCATTTCAAGATGCTCAAAAATAGTCTACATCGACCCCAACCAAGACTCCATAGCATGTGGTCTGCCATCCCCCAAAAACGTAGGTTGATGCTTCTCCTAGAATATATGATTCAGCTCGGCCATATGTGGTGCTCCCTGAAAGGTTTGCATGAACCGCATAAAGCCTTCACGGAACTGTGCCTCTGTGCCTGGGTTTGGTATAACAGCCAGCGCCGCATCTGGCTCTGCCGGAGGGGCCACTAGTATCCCATGGCCCATCATCTCTGGAGTATACTTGTTTCCGCTCTCATGGATAACAATGCACAGTCGTCTAGGTGGCATGACACTAAAAGGTCATAAACACGCCTTAGATCAAGTTTTATTAATGACTGAAAACGACGAAACCCAAAGAGAATAGAGGAAGAAGGCATTTCAAGATTTTCAAAACAAGACTACACGGCGTGTATAATGGCTACACAATGTGTACTCAACTTCCCTTCCCATGCCTGGGTCCTTCGACACGGCTAGGACACATGGCTCAGGTTAGAACGAAAATACACAGCGTGTATATAATCTACACGGTGTGTATAGTGTTATTTCCCAACATCCTGTGTCATCTGTGACACAACCTACTACTCGGCTTGACACTAAACTGAGTGTTACACTAGCACACGGTGTGTTACACCCACACACGGCATGTACACCACCCCGTTTTCCCTTGCCACACGGCTAACTCCACACGGTCTGTCATCGGACAAGACTACACGGTGTGTCCCACAGGTACACGGCGTGTTCATGGAGAGGTGACTCCGACCCGTGTTGTTAGTTACATGGTCGAGTCCCCAGGTTACACTACATGGCATGTTCATAATTGACACGGCATGTTCAAGAAAAGTGCTCACTGACCCGAGTTGTTAGTTACAGGGCCGTACTCCAGGTCAACACTACACGGCATGTACATCTGGTACACGACATGTTTTTCCCAATCCCTTCCTTACCCCGTGTCGCCACCCACACGGTCTGTGACAAGGGAAGCGACTACACGACATGTACAAAAGCTACACGACGTGTTCTCCCAAAGCTCTTCCCTTACCCGTGTCACCGCCAACACAGTTTGTGACCTGAGAAGAGACTACACGGTGTGTACTCTGGGTACACGGTGTGTACTCAAAAAGTTCATTTTTCTTCCCGAACAGAAGGCCATACACGGTGTGTTTGAAGTACTACACAGTGTGTATAATGGGTTTCTAGACAGTATGCCTCAGAAAATTCCCCGGAACCCAGAAAATACCAAAAAAAAAACACATAGGTGTCAAATTCCGACTTGTGAGGGCCCATACTCCCCACGAACCAATGTTTGACATCTTATCTGTGTTATAACAAAATAAACAGCTAATGATCCACCAAATTCTAGTCAATGGGGGACCATACTCCCCAAAAACCAAAGTTTGGCATCCATTTTTTCAACAGATTTATAATGAAATACACTATCACATAGTAGGTATTTATCAAGAAGCTATCACAGCAGGATGCTTTTCTAGAACATCAACTATTACAAAAACATGCAATTTCTAATGCACCTACATGTCATGGAACTATGCACGACATGTGATTTCTATCATGTGCATAAATGATGAATGCGATGGCATAACCTTATCTCATCGGGTATCAACTAAATTGAACACATAGATAAAATATAAACAGCACAATCACAAGGGCATCACACAATGGTGAAATCATATCATCTGCAAATTTCAAAATCAGTAAAATTGCAATCTGAGGTAAATTGGATTTTCCCTATACACGGGTTAGCTACGCAAGGGCACATATTATTAACAACTTCCATTTTCGTCCTATCCCTGACTAAGCCCCCAAATAGTAAGTAAAAGAATAGAATCCCTCTGATACCACTTTGTAACGTCCCGGTTCTGGGTGCCACTCAATGGGTGCCCCGAACCTGGTTCACCACGTGACCTCAAGCGCATTTCCCCAAACGCTAGAGGCTACCGACTAGCAGTGAGGGCCCAGGTCTGATAGTGGGAAACTATTCCCTCAGGCATAATAGATTTTCCCTCAGGCATAGGTAGTTTCACCCTTAGGCATATAGTCTTTCGCCCCCAGGCATGGAAGACGTTGCACTCAAGGTAGAATAACAACTACCCTCAGGCTAAGAAAAACAATGCCCAAATGCTAAGTAAAACACTTCCCTAAGGCACAGGTAACTGGTCCATGCCCAACATGTAAATAAATATTAACAAACAATTTCTCTCAAGGAAATTCTAAAATTATACTTTTAAGGCATACCCTCGGGTATCCTGGCCAAATGGTTAAACGGTGGAACGCACCCCAAGGGTGGTCCGGGATCCAAGAAATGATCTTGACCAGCATTTTAATATCATATTTAATTACCCATATAGTTCTAGGTATTTAAAATTGCTATGGCCTCAACCACATGACACCCCAACATTGGTTTGTGGCACTAAAAATGAACAATAACGCATGAAAGTTGGAAATCAACACCAAGACACCAACCTTATATGCCCATGATCATTATACTCGAATGAAGTTCCATGAATAATCCTAGAACGAGGTAGATATGAGGTGAAAGAAATTTTATTCAACCTTAAATAACGTCCATTAGAGGAAGAATTGGTAAGAAACATATAAGGATATGGGAGGTCTTACCCGTGCGGTTCCAAGGAGATTGTCCGAGGTGGAAACGGATTCCTGACGTGTGCTCGACGGATCTCCAAAGGCTTGGTTGTCCTCTCCCGAACTCTCGTCTGGTTTTAAGACTTCCCTATGAACAGGGGAGGGTACTTCACATTTTAAGAGAAAAAAACAAAGTACACGGTGTGTACTTTTGAGAACATGGTGTGTAATTCCCATTTTAAAACTCTTCCTCTGGCAGCTTCTCGCCAGTGTGACACTGTTCACCTGCTGACATGACTACATGACGTGTCTTCATGAGTACACGGCATGTTCTGCCGCACAGCTAGCCACCACCTTACTATTCACCTGTCGACTAACTACACGGCATGTAATTGACCACTACACGGCGTGTAGTCGGCTCCTACACCCTTCATCACTGGCATGGCCACATGCCCTGTGTACTCATTCCACACGGCCAAAAGTACACGGCGTGTGGAAAAAGTACAAGGCATCTACATCCAAAATTTAGGATTTTTCCCCATTTTCAATATTTTCTCAAAAACACTTAAAGAAAAGAGAAAAGAAGAAACCCATACCTAAAAATAAGAAACGAGTTCTAACACATTCTTTATAAATTCCATGTTTGGCATGAACGAGTCACATCACTTGAGGGGGCGGTTCTCCACACATCCTCATATGAAATTATCGCAATTTCACAACATGCAAAGAAAAAAGGTATGTTTTAAATATAAATTACAGAAGAATATAGAGTAAATAAATATAATATATATCATATATAAATATATTTCCATCATAAGGGCCACCATGAAAGGGGTTAAAAGATTATTGAACAATCATCTTATTGTGATGCAGTAATTCGCCACCCACAGAAACAGTATGTTATTTAACCATTAGACAAAGGTGTGTTTGAATGTAGGTAAATACATTATCAAAACAAAATACTAGTATATTGAGGATACAAGTTTTATTATGGGATCAAATAATAAGATGATATTGGTGAGTGAAAACGGAAAATAAAAGGAAGAAACTCTAGAGAAGACATTATATCTAAATCGGGTAACTCTTTTTGATTTGAGACAAAGGCTTCCTCAGGAAGACTTCATCCCAATGTGAGGATCCTAGGAGTAAGGGATGGATGTCGAGAGATAATATGATCAGTGGTTGGATGAGCAAAATGCTTGAGTTGTTTGGGTAAGGGGGTAGAGCTGGGGGCCTTTTATATGAGGGAGGAGGGTCACTTTTGGAATGTCTTGAAATGTTACTTTATTATAATATTATTTTCGAATTATAAAGGTCCCAAAATGATATATTTTGAGTATAAGATGATAAGGGTTCAAAATAAACCCATAAAATAGGTTTTTGACAAGTTTATGTTGTAGAGTTTACCTTATCTTTTCATCTTATTTAAATCTGTCATTACTGAGGTAATCACTGCATCATCATGGTGTCATAAATAAATTTATTAATTTAATGTCTAAAAATTATACAAAATACCATGATATAGGAAATAATTTTATATTTTCAATTAATATTTATAGTCTAAGAGATCATTTACTTAAACAAAATTAAAATTGTTTTACTTAGGATATACAAACCTTTTTTATATTTCTCTTCATTTTAAAAATAATGTCATAAATGTCATTATTACACACATGTGACTACATGGTCCCTCATGTTTGGTAAAAAGAGTTCCATGGTTGTTCATGACTCAAAAAAAGGATTTGGGCACATGTTGGGGTAATTTTTATTATTATAATATTATTTTATTACCCTTAACTACCCGATTACTAATTAATCACGATAATTAAAGATAATTACTGTCGTTTCTATTCATAATTTCCAAAAACAAAAAGGTCATAAATACATAATTTGGACCTTATTATTTTAAATATGGAATTAGTTTTACCAAATTATAAACATAGAAATTGCAGTAATTACTTTAAAAATAATTCCCGTTGTCAAAAGAAATAGTGTTTTAAAGAAACAATATCTATCAAAATATTGACACTTGTTTATGTCCAATTTCAATGTGAAATTCATTCTAATGACCACCATTGGATTAAAAGGTAAAACTTTATTATAATTACACATTAAAACCAATTAAGATATAATCTAACCATATAATTAAATTAGATGAAAAATCAGTTTTGATGTAAAATGCAGTTTTTTTAACTATTCATCAAAAAATGAACATTGTCAGAAAAATACTAAACATTTATCCAATGTAAATTTCAATGTCACAATTATAAATAATATGTTTATTATGAAAAATAGAGCTTATAAAATTTTCATCATTTAGATTTAAAAATGGGTTTCCATCAAAAGGAGTTAAAACAATCGTTTAAAAATATTAGAGTATTCAATGGTTAAGATTGGATTTATTCTAATTTTAAGCCTCTAAAACAGTATATAATTCATAAATAGACATGGATATGAAAATATATTATTCTTTACTCACTTGGGATGTTACATCCCTCCCCCCATTAAGAAATTGCATCCCTGAAATTTATTTACTTATCGAATAAGTGGGGGTATTTATCCCTCATTGCATTTTCAGATTCCCATGTTGCCTCTTAGACTATATGGTTTTTTCATAGAACCTTTACTTATTGAGTAACATTATTCTGAAACACCTTCTCCCTGTTGTCATGAATCTAGACTGGTTGTTACTCATAAGATAGATTTTGTTCTAGCTGAACTACCTCTGGACTGAAAACATGAGTTGGATCTGGAATGTAATTCCTTAACATTAAAACATGAAAAACATTATGTACCTAAGATAAACTCGGATTTAAAGCTACTCGTTATGAAACTAATCCAACTCTCACCAGAATTTCATATGGTTCAGTGATCCTTGGACTCAGCTTTCTTACTTACCAAATCACATCACACTTTTCAATGGTAAAACATTGAGAAATACATGACCACCTACCTCAAAAGTGTGATCCTTCCTCCTATTGTCCGCATAACTTTTATACCTTATCTAAGTTCTTCTCATGTGTTTCTGTATCAGTTGAACTTTTTCTTCCATCTCTTCTACCAATTCTGGTCCCGTCAAAATCGTTTCACCTACTATATCCCAAAAATTTGGAGTTCGACACCGCTTCCCATATAATTCCTCAAATGATGCCATCTGTATATTGGAATGAAAACTGTTATTATATGAAAAATCAACCAATGAAAGATGTTGGTCCCAACATCCCTGATAAATCATCGAACAAGAATTTATCATATTTTCCAAATTCTGAATATTTTTTCCTGACTTCCAATCTGATTGAGGATGAAAAACTGTACTAAAATTTAATTCAATTCCCAAAGACTTCGGAAGGCCTTTCCAAAAGCTAGAAGTGGACCCGGGATCACGATCAGATACAATGGAGAGGGGAACTCCGTGTAACCTAGATATCTCTTTAAGATACGATTTAGAATGCTGATCTAGGGAAAAGTTATCTCATATGGAATGGAAATGAGCATATTTAGTCAAACGATCAACAATAACTGAGATTGCATTATTACCTTAAGATGTCTTCGGTAACCCCACGACGAAGTCCATTGATATATTCTCCCATTTCCACTCTAGAACATTTAATGGCTGAAGCATCCCTTTTGGTAACTACCACTCTGCTTTAACATATTTACAAGTAAAACACATCACAATAAAATAAGCAATATCTCATTTCATTCCATCTCCCCGGTAATACTCCCGAAGATCTCTATACATCTTAGTACATCCTGGATAAACTGAAAATGGAGAACTATGAGCTTAATATAACAACAATATCTTCAACTGTGCATCACAAGGCACTCAAAATCTCTTCCCAAATCTCAAAACACAATCATTATCATTGTTGAATTCAGGTAACATACAATTCTGAACGAGCTCTACATTTTTCTGCAACTCACTGTCTTGCTTCTGTGCTTGCTTAATTCTGTCTGATAGAAAAGAATTCACTGATAACTGAAACAAAATAGATGAATTTCCTACACCAATAACATAAAAACAAAAATTAATCAAATCATTAACCAATTTATCATGTTCCAAAAGTAACATGGTTACTGAAGCATTACTTTTTCGACTCAAAGCATCTTCCACTTTATATTAATCTCTTGGGTGGTAGTGAATTGTGAAATCATAATCCTTGATTATTTCTATCCATATCCTCTGTCTCATGTTCTCTTATTTCTGACTGAATATATACTTTAAACTTTTGTGATCAATATATATTACACACTTTACACCATACAAATGATGCCTCCAAATTTTTGAAGTGAAAAAACAGTAGCTAATTCTCAATCATGTGTAGGGTAATTTATTTCATGAGTTTTTAATTGACGTGAAGAATAAGCAATTACCTGATCATTCTGTATTAGGACGCAACCATGTCCTTTCAAAAAAGCATCATTGTAGATAATGAACTCACCATTCTTGGAAGGTACTGCCAATACTGAAGCATTCACCAATATTCTTTTCAATTCCTGAAAATAATCATCACATTCTTTTTTCTAGATAAACTTAACAGCCTTCTGAGTTAGCTTAGTCAATGGGATGGACAACCATGAAAAATTTGTAACAAACCTTCATTAATAGCCTTCAAAACAGAGAAAACTATGAATCTTGGTTACATTTATGGGTCATGGCCATTTTTCAACAACCTTTGTTTTTGCAGGATCAACAGTTATTCCATCTTTATAAACAATGTGACCAAGGAAAGAAATTTTTTGCAACCAAAACTCTGACTTGCTGAATTTCCCAGAAAATTTATTTTCTTTGAAGGTTTGGAAAAAAACATTTAAATGATTTTCATGATCCTCTTTATTTTTAGAAAACAGCAAAATATCATTAATTGGAACAACTACAAACTTATCCATGAACTCTTGGAAAATTCTATTCATAATGTACATGAATATAGTAGGTTCATTGGTTAACCCAAAAGTCATAACTAAATATTCATAATGGCCATATCTTGTACGAAATGTGGTCTTTGGAATATGTTCTTCCCTTAATTCAACTGATGGTAACCCGATCTCATGTCAATCATTGAAAAATAATGAGCTCTTTGGAGCTGATCCATCAAATCATCAATATGAGGCAAATGATATGTTTCTATAACAGTGATGTTATTAAAGGCTCTATAATCAATACAAAGTCTCATTGAACCATGTTTATTTTAAAAAAAATAAGACAGTAGCACCCCATGGTTATGTGATAGGTCGAATGAATCCTTTCTCTAATAAATCTTGCAATTTCTCCTTCAACTCTAAAAGTTCAATTTGAGCCATTCGGTAAGGGGTTTTTGAAAGTGGCTTAGCATCAGGAACTAAGTCAATAGTAAATTCAACATCCCAATCTGGTATTATTCCAGGAAACTCATCAGTAAAAAAATCAGCTCATTTACCAGTGTCAAATCATTAATCTGAACAGGTCCTTTGTTTTCAACAATATGTGAAAGGTAACATTCATTTCAATCTCTTACAAGTTTCTCAGCCTCTTGATTGGTTATCAACAGTAAGGGTTCATTATTTTACAAAAACTGAATGTCTTTATGAGATGAAACTTCTTTAGCTCTACAGTCAATCATAGCATGGTAAACAGAGAGCCAATCCATACCCAGGATAACATGATACTCTACTTGAGGTAAAACAATAAGGTTTTCAAATAGATGATTTCCACGGATAAGTATAATAAGATTCTTATAAATTATTTTTGCCTCATCATTTCCCCCAGATTTTTTTACCAAAAACTCTGGAGTCATTTCTTGATATGGAATTCCCAATTTACTAGAAAATTTTTCAGAGATGAAAGAATGTGTAGACCCCGAATCAAACAACACATTGGAATAATCTGAAAAAAAAACAATGTACCTGATACCACTTCATTTAATGTCCCAACATCTGCTGAAGTAGTGGAAAATAATTTCACCACACCTTTCTGCTTGTAGTCTGACTGCTTATCATCATTCAAGCTCTTTATTGAACACTCGTTTGCATAATGACCCATCTCATTGCACCTGAAACATTTCACTAACTGTAAATCAAATTTGGTCTTACCATTACCCCGATATTCTCTAGTGCAATTGTGAGCCTTATGCCCCATCTTACCAGATAGGAAGCACTTTCCAGAATTCAAATGACATTTCCCAGCATGCTTTTTACCACATTTATCATATGATGCAAACTTAGTTTTCTTACCATCAAACATTTCTGAAGGATTCATTCCTTTCTCCTGCCACCTTTTTCTCTTCTTCTGTTGGTTTTCATATAACACTTGATCATCAGAGAACTCCATTTCCACCTTCGCAGCACATCGAACAAGATTTTCATTCTTTTTGAACTCACGAGAAGCCAATTCGATTCGATATTTTGGCTTTAATCCTAAGTAAAAATGATTTATTTTACTATCAAGGTTTCAGATAAATTTTGGAGCATACCTTGCCAATCGAGTGAACTTTTCTTCATAAGAATTCACTATGTCTTCCTCTTGCCTCAATTCCAAGAATTGTTTTTCCATTCTATGTCAAATAGCCTTAGCAAAATATTTCTCAAGAAACATACCTTTGAATTCATCACAGTCAAGAGAATCAATCTCATCAGCATCCCTGATATTTTTAACCATTGACCACCACTGATCTACTTCTCCCTCCAAATGGTAAATAGTAAGACTAACCTTTTGATTGTTTGAACAACCGATTACATCGAAAAAATTCTCCAGTTCTTTAATCCACCCTTCAGCTAGCACAGGGTCGGACGATCCTCTGAATGATGGGGGATGTTGCCTCATGAAATGTTCCACCACTGACATGTTCCTCTATAGTTGATCTAGCTGATCTCGTGCATGGATACCACCACCATTTATCACTTGACTAAACTACTCCATTACCACAATAAACTATTCAGTTCCAATTTCAACCATCTCAGGATGCTGATTTTGAAGGTCATTTCCTTCTATATTCCTTCCTATCACTACTTCCCTATTTCCAATGCAGAAAACCATTATGATCAAACATGTCTTAGATGAAGAAAAATGGTAATCTTCAAATTCTATATCATTTCATTTTGACCATAATGTAAAAAAAATATTTTTGGATAATAATTTAATATAATTCTAACTCTTAATGTTATATAAACTAACCTCTGATACCAAATATATGGCCCCAGCCTTAAACATTACATAATCTTTGGTTATTTCAAGAATACACATTGGGGATCTTTTCAGGTTTAGAGTTTTAGAGAATTAGATCATAAATCATTCATTACATTCCACGTTTAAACACGGTGGCTACATCATAGACAACATTCATTTTTCCATCAAAAGAAACATATTTTGAATAGAACATGGATTATTTCTTGAAACTTCCTCGACACTATCATCACATCATGTACATTTCCCTTGGCCGATGAAAAACATTTCAAAAACATGTTATGAGCATAAAAATCCCAGTAAGGGATATAAAAATACGGAAAAAAACATTAGTCCATGTATACATAAAAATCAATGAAATCATAATTTACTAATAAAACATTTGCACTTTAACATAGCTCATGAAATCATAATATTTTTTAATATATCATAGAAATAATAAGACATTAAGGTATCTTGGGGAATTCATAACATTCTTACGTAGGGAGTAACCCTCATAGTTGCGTTTGGAATACCCATTATAGTATATTCCATAAATCTATTAGGAGAAACCTTAGAGTTTAACTCCTTCGCATTACCCAGTGCATTGGAGAGCTATCTCAGGCTCACCAGCCCATAGTTTATCATGGAACCACATGACATCATAAACAATGCCCGAGAACCATAACATAATCATATCACATAAAACATGCATAAAGGAAACATATAATTTCCAAATTTCAATTACATGATATCAATATAACACATTTATATAATCAAAACAATTTCAAAACCATTTTCAATACCAAAATAAAAGACAATTAAAAGATGGTATTTAATTTTCATTTAAAAACATTATGGCTTGTAGAGGAATCTGAATCTCAAATAATGGTCACGGTGGTAGATAAGTCGCTGTCGCCGAATATATAAGACAGAAACATTCCATTCATAGTTTAGTAAAAATATTCATGTATAAAGATTCCTTTTGAATTAAATTGAATTTCAAAAAAGTTTATTATACAACTAATAAAAGAAGGTCGTATATAAATTGATGTATGCCTCAACGAAAGGAGATTGAGAAGAAGTCCCTAACCTCATGTCCGACTTGTTCTCGTTCGTTCTTTATATTCTGAATAATAAACTTAGGTAAATTTATAATTTCCTAAGGAATTACTTTAATTTTTATTATTCAATTCATATCACATATAATCATGTTATAATAATTAGTTAATTATGTGAGTTCATATCATACGTTTTGTCGATGTTCGGTACATGAGTAAAAAATGAACTTCTTTGAAAATAATTGCCATGTAGTTATAAGTACATCATCTCCAGAATAGTATTAATGATTTAAATATCATATATATCTATTATATATTCATTTTATACTATTCCATAATATTTGGAGATAAAAAATGAAATGCACCGTTCATGGATACGGTTGGCCATACGTATGCATGAATGCTACTTTCATTTCTTGGTCATATTAAAGGAATTAAAACTAAATGAGAAATATATACATTATAATTCCAGAATAATATATATGTTACATAGGTAACATATTTTCATTAATTAAATTCTTTATAAATTCCATGTTTGGCATGAACGAGTCATATCACTTGAGGGGGCGGTAGTCCACACATCCTCATATGAAATTATTGCATTTGCACAACATGTAAAGCATAAAGTTATGTTTAAAATATAAAATACAGAAGAATAGAGAAGACATAAATATAATATATATCATATATAAATATAGTTCTATCTTAATGGCCACCATGAAAGGTGTTAAATAAATATTGAACAATCATCGTTTTGTGAGGCAATAATTCACCACCCACAAAAATAGTATGGTCTTTAACCATTAGACGGAGGTGTGTGTGGGTGTTGGTAGAATAATTATCATAAAAACATCCTCGTATATTGAGGATACTGGTGTTATTATGGGATCAAATAATAAAAATATAGTTGGGAGTGAAGAAGGAAAATAAAGGAAGAAACTCGATAGAAGAAACTTCCTCTAAATCAGGTAACTCTTTTGGATTTGAGCCAATGGCTTCTTTAAGAAGATTTCTGCCCAAATTGAGGGTTCTAGGAGTAAGGGAGGGATGTGGAGAGATAATATGAGAATATTTTGGAAGATCCAATGGCTTGAGAGGTGTGGGTACATGGTTATAGGTGGGGGCCTATTATTGGAGGGTGGAGGGTGACTTTTGGAAAGTCTTGAAGTGTTACTTTATTATAAAATTATATTAAGATTTTAAAGGTCCCTTAATGATATATTTAGAGGATAATATGATAAAGGTTCGAAATAATCCCATCCAATAGGTTTTCGACAATTTTAAGCCTTATATTCTACCTTATCTTTTCATTTTATTTAAATCATTCATTAATGAGTTCACCACTGCATCATCATGGTGTCATTAATAAATTTATTTATTTCATGTCTAAAAATTGTAAAAAACATATCATGATGTAGGAAATATATTTTTATGTTCAATTAATTTTTATAGTCTAAGAGATCATTTATGTAAACAAAATTAAATTTAATTTACTTAGGATATACAAACCTTTGTTATATTTATCTTCATTTTAAAAATAATGTCATAAATGTCACTATTACACCCATGTGACTCCAAGGGCCCTCAAGTTCGGTAAAAATATTTCCATGGTCGGCCATGATTGAAATAAGAGGATTTGGACACATGTTGGGGTAATTTTATATTATTATGATTTTTTTTTCTACAAATAACTAACCGATTACTAATTAATCATGATAATTAAAGATAATTACCATCGTTACTATTCCTAATGTCAAAAAATTGTCGTAATTACATAATTTGGACCTTATTATTCCAAATAAAGAATCCATTTTACCAAATTCTAAACACAGTAATTGCAGTAATTAATTTAAAAATAATTCTCATTGACAAAACAAATAGCGTGTTTTTAAGAAACAATATATATCAAAAGATTGACATTTGTTTATGTCCAATTTCAAAGAGAAATTAATTCCCATGAACACCATTAGATTAAATGGTAAAAATATATTATAATTAAACTTTAAAAAAATAGAAGATAACTTAACAATATAATTAAATTAGATGAAAAAACAGTTTTGAAGTAAAATGTAGTATTTTTCACTATTCATTAAAAAATTAACATTTTCAGAAAAATACCAAAAATTTATCCAAATTAAATTTCAATGTCCCAATTCTAAAGAATATGTTTTTTTTGAAAAATAGAGATTATAAAAGTTTCAAATTTTAGATTTTAAAATGGTTTTTCATAAAAAGGCGGTAAAACAATCTTTTAAAAATATTTGAGAATTCTATGCTTAAGATTAGAGTTATTTGCATTTTAAGCCTCTAAAACTCTATCTAATTCATTAATAGTCATTGATATGAAAATATATTATTATTAACTTACATGGGATGTTACAAAATGTATGGTTTTTTGTGGGCCTTTCATATAGATTATTTAAATGAGGCATGTACAATAGAATTGGTTTTTACATTCTCTAATATAGATTTTAACTAATACTCTCTCTCCCACTTAAATATCTCTTTCAACATCTATGATTACTACTGGGAGGAACTTTAATACATTTAGATATGATGTCATATATATATATATATGATATGGAATGATAAATATATTTTAAATATATAGTGTTTTGGAAAAGAAAAAAATATTATTATTAAGTATATATATTGAACTTTTGAATAAATTACGAAATAAATAAAATTTTATTTTATAGATCAGGGATGACAATTACTCAATCTACAATAAAATATTAACACATTTCCATGGACTAAACACTTCTTTATATTTATTTAATTACAATAATTGTTTTTGTAAACATTGTAAACAAATAAAGATGTATAAAACTAACTCCTAGTATACCATAAAAACTTTACTTATAACTGGTATAGTTCATAAGAAAAAGTGAAATAATAAAAAATAAATTTTTTTTGGAAAATGTTTTACCTTTAAATTATAACATGATGGAATACACGTTATTTATTTATAGCATCAGAATCTAGTTAATATTAATTATTATCATGTAGTCATTTTGTTAAACCATTTTTATTTATATTTTTATATAATTATCATTGATAAATTATTTATATATAAATAAATTATTTTTAAAAACAACATTAATTGTATAAAATTATCATTCAACCTGAAATCATGATTATATACGGCACTATGGATATTTATAATTATAATTCATCTATATGTAGAAATTATTAAATTTATATTTAATAATAACAAATAATTTTTATAAGTCCACATGTTTTATAGGAATTATATTCCAATAATTCATAATTATATTAATTTTTAAAAATGATAGAATAAAATAATGGAACTCATGTTTCAATGTTTAATAAATTACTCATTCTTATATGTCATATGTTGAAATGGAAACGGAAATAGTAATTTATTCAGGGGATATTACCTATTGGAATTATATTTTAGACATATTAACTGTAACATTATCATGTGAACATTAATGTAATAAGTCATTATATTAATTTTAATGTCATGGATAATTTAATATTATTTAGATGATGTAATATTATATGTTTTTAAGAGTTAAAATGAAAAAAAAATAACCCAAATAAATATATAATTATTAATTTGTAAATTATTGTTTACATATTTTTAAACTAATAAAAAAATATTGTGTTCATATCCTCATATATTAAAAATTCATATTACACTATCAATATAATTTAACAAAGAAGAAATATATTTAAAATATTTCTTTATTTTCATTTGATAATTAATATTGTATATTTAAAATATTTAAATGGATATTATATTAATATAATGTAATAACTAGAAAAAAATGTTGTCATTGGAATAATAATGTAACTATTATGAGTAATTTCTGTTGAACAATATTATTTCAGAAATATTTTTATAATATCAAAACATCTAATTTATATAATAATATTTTTAAAATTTGATAATAGGTATGGAATATAGATGTGGAAATTACATTATAGGGTAAAATTTGGATGTTTTTGGTAAACATTGTAAATTTTTGAAAATTATTTTGAAATAATATAACATATGACAAATGGGAAATCATATATATGAATGAATGATTTTTTTTTCTAAAATTTTTCCTTATCCTAGTTTAAGAATCAACAATATTAGAATATAATAAATAGAGTTAACGAGGTACTATGAGAATATTTGTGCCACTGATTTAGTAGAAAAATTAAATTTTTATTACATTATTTCATTAATTTACACTCAACACACCTATAAATACCCAACCCTATTCTCAATAATCCCATAGGATGTTCAATTGAAACTCTTTATATCAATCTCATCGATTTAATTATATATACCTATATCTAAATTTGATGATTTCATAGTGGTTCGATGGTTCAGATGTAAGCTAAGAAGCATATGTATGGTAATGGTATATATCCCTCTCACTCTAATCATATATTGTAGTAATTTTAAATCAATGTTTTCACAACCTGTCTTAGGGGGTCCATGCCATGACACCCCATGACGACCTCCAATAGGCAAGGGGCTGGTGACTAGCACAATGTTTTAATATAACTGACGTGGGAGTAATTTTCTATGTACCTAAGTGAACAAACACTTCTCGATGACCACAAAACGGTGAAATGTAAAAACCTCAAAGAAAACAATGCATACATACCACTACATACCATACAATAGAGTTCGACATGAAAGTAATGTAAAGTGAAACTGAGCCAAATACATTACCACCAAAAGATGACTATAATCGCAAGTCCAACCTATAAAAATGTTACTATGACTACAGCCCTTCACTGTAGGAACACAACTCATCATGTCAATCTCACAAAGCTCTGTTCAGTCCTGGTCCGCTAAGGACTCTATCAAAAGGATACTCATATCCAAAAGACATGGCACATTTATTCAAATCTCATGGAGGGTTGAGTATAAAAATACTCATCAGGATGCCCTGAAACCACAAACCAATACACAAAGTAATATAAAATCATTTCCATATAGTATACGCCTAAAACATATATATAAATATCTTGATATAATAAAACCAAGACATGCAGTATAGAGGTTTTTCACAACTACCACATTCTATCACTAGGGATTAAGTTAGATGATTCCATGAATAAATAATATCAGAGAAGAAACTCCTAATTCTGGTTGCCTCATGATGTCTATTCGAGAAGTAATTTTCATCAGGAACCGTCATTAGAGATATACTCTAAAACATCAGAAGACATTGAATTGATACCACAGATAAGGATCACAGCTAGGGCTAGGGGGAGATACGAATAAATCCATTTTAATTGACCCACTATATATAGGATTGAGATATGGTAGTATTGGTCACATAAATACAAAGTAATCTACCTGGGGAACTAAGAGGAATAGAGGATCCCACATGGGGCATCTTCTGGGATTCCGATGACTCTATCTAGGAAGTCCGCATGAAGGGATCATACTCTTATGAGTATGAAATGACACCCACCAACCATTAGGGAAGATATACAGTTATCAAACCATAATCAAACATTTCATTGATATGGGAGACAGAATATTAAGTCCATGTACAAGGGGATAATTTACATGTATAGGGTCACACACTATGTTCCTTGACCCTGGGTACAGGCTGTGTAAATCTGCCCGTGTCATTATAATTTTGTTTTGTAGAAGAAGGGTACACGACATGTTGAATAAGACACATTCCATGTACATCCATCTAGCCCCCCCCCTATGTACTCTACCATGGTTTTATTACATAGTGTCAAACCTTGTATCTTTTCCCATGTACCCGTAGAAGGGGTAGTATGTGTACTTGGTTATGGCCTAGTTATGGGGTGGAGTACACGCTATGTAGGAAACTAGAGTACCCAATGTCTATTTATCTCTTGAGATACACCTCATGTAACCAAGAAGGTCCAAAACACTGTTTGAATTGTAAAAATCTCATCAAAAAATGTCCATCACTTGGTGGGGGCCACACGACATGTAACACTATGTTACATTTCTTGTTCATCAGGATTTTGAAGAATAATGTGTTCTTCCCCCATGAACCTCATAAAATGATCATGATCTCATTATGGTGATATTTTCACCTCGAAACTTAATATCCTAGGTCATTTCGTCATCCTAATGTTGAATCAATGAGTTTTGGGACTATAATCGCTCAAAAATGAACATTAAATCCATCCAAAAAAACCCACATGAAAGAAATATATCTCTCACATCACTTCTATTTTGCTATCTATGACGCTCTCACACCTATTCTAGGTGATCCTCATGTTTGATATTCAATGTTTTATCGATGTACCCTAAAATGAAGGTGAAATGATCATTCATTCAAAACCCCATGTAGAAAGAAGAACACACATAAAAAATGTGGGATGAAATTTTATATGGAATGAACCAGAGGAATGAACCTCAACCTTTGTTTGTCTCAAACATGATCCATTTCTGTATGAATTATAAAAAATCAAAATCATTATAAAAATAATTCATGTAAAGCATACAATTAAAACCCATACCGCTAGAATGATTGAACCATGAATCAACCTATTTGTTGGTCAGTTCACGTTCATCGTTTAATCTATTAAGAATAAAATAAATAAAAATTAATGTATCCTAACATGGATTTGGATTTCTTTCTAATGAAAATTGTTCCATGAATCACTGTTGTTGGGGAGATCTGTCAAGAACAGCATTTGTCAATCATCATTCATCAATCATGACATCTCCCATAGAGAAAAATATCCAAGGTTTCTCTCTAGTGCCTCATGGGAATGCTATGGTTATGAGACTAATGATGGATCCCTTAATTATGTTATAATTTAAAGAAAAACAATCACTACATCGTAGCATCAATGAAATAGTAAAAATAAAAGAAATATTCATATTATTTTATTCATTAAAAAAATACCCAAATTACTTTTCACAGCCTATGAACATTAGGCGAGGTTTGGCCAAACCATGGCTTAAGCTACTATTATGAATATAATCATGCCCCCGAATTTATGATTTATGAACCCCTTTATTAGTTATTCATATTTTTCAGGGAATATATGTGCATGTGCTATTTAAAATTTTAATATTTTTCAAGTAGTTGTTCTGGTAACAATGGTTCTTAGAATCACATGTCGTCTCACTACCTTGTCATATAAATAATCTATATAGTTTTTATAAATAATTCTCAAGAAATTTGATAAATTAAATTCTCCCAACTTTTTGGCATTATGTCCCCATAAAGGAAACAAAATCTACTCTAAATGATATGGGTATTGTGTACGAATCTAAGCCTCCTTCTCCCAAGTGATCTTCTCATGATTCCCGTGATGGAAATAAATGCACAATAAAGGAATCACTCACCCATGAAGGATCTTATCCAACTGATCCTCGATCTCCACTAGGTAGTCCAGAAAATATTATCAATCATCTATTTGAAGCTCTCCCCAGTCGATGATGTGAAAAGGGTCATACAGGTACCTCTTAAACTACAAAAAATGGAAGAATTCATGTACCGAGTACAACTATGGGGGTAGATCTATGAGGTATCCCACATCACAAACTCTAAAAATTATCTATAAAGGATAAATAAACCTTAGAGATAAATTTACACCCCAGAAAAGTCTCCATAATCTATATTTTGGTGAAACCCATAAGAACACTTGATATCCTTCCTTGGTGTCCAATGGCCTCTTCTTCCTATCGGCATACGACTTGTGTCATCTCTATGTAGTCATAAATATCTTTTGTATGATCAAAAAATTATATATAGTATATCACACCAACTCGTGTCCCATGAGTGTGGACCCTCTTAGGCATGTCCAACAAATTGGTGACTTTTAAGGTCGCATATACAATGAATCAAATGTTTTCATACTAATGGTGGGATGGTAGTTGTTTTTAGGTGGACCCTACTAGTGGTGGGTGATCTTCCCTACTATGTATTATGACTTACATGAAAGATCATATCATATCCTCTAGAACCATAATGGTTTACTCCATTTAGCAATCCTTCTATTGGTGAAACACTGTGCCCCAGCATAACTGGGTTCCAAACAGCTCCTCAAATCCATACAGCAATGGGGATATAAAACAAGCATCATGATCTGAAAAATTCAATCACTGAACTCCATGGAGTCATTCTATCTCTTGAATGAATGGAATCTTACCCTCTCTACTTGACTATGATCTCAAATAGCTTGGTAGTGGGACAAAAAGGTGAGTTGGTCAATGGTTACCCATATAGAATTATGTCCCCTATAAATATATGGTAAACAATTAATAATATCCATTGATATCCCATTCCACCTCCATTATATATCCTCAAGGGGTTTAGCTGAACCCAATTAAACTTGGTGCTCAACTTCACTAATTGATAAGTAAGTCACTCAGAAACAAACACTGCTACTCATTTCTTCCTTCTAATAAACCAAAATTGATTTTGGAGGTCATGGTACATTTTTACTATATGAGGATGTTCTCCCAAATGGGATGCATGAATGTTTCTCAAAACCACCTCATGTTGAGTCACTATTACTATTATGCATCCTCTAAGAATAATGACATGCTCCCTACCTTTTTAATATCTATCAGGATCATTCCATGTGGATATCAAATCACATAGGGTCTCATTGTTGGTATCTCCAAGATGTACCTCCATAAATAATTGAAAGTGTAAAGGGGTAGAAACCATAAAATTAAGTTAAGATGATACATAAACACCTACAAAGGATAAATATAACAATTCTAATATCTTTGATTCCTTATTCAGTAACTATAAACAAGATCTTCTACTGAGAATATGTACCACCATGTTCCCCTTCCCATAAGTATTGAGAATCTAAATGTCATATTCTTTGAGGATCCCTAGCTATCACCTCTATCTGAAGACTATATCTATTCGAGATATAATATAATTGAGACACTTGTGATCAATGTAGATGGTAATATTTTATCCAATTAAGTAGAGTATCTACATATTCAATGAAAAGAATACTTCTAGTAACTCATGATCATGAGTCAAATAGGTTTTCTCATGTGGTAACAACTAGAAAAAACAATAAGTAATCACCCCATGCCTCTATCGTAGGACACAACCTATACGATCCATTGATGAAATGAAGAACATTGTATACTTGAAACCCTCTTCCATGAATCTTAAGATCAGTGTGCTCATCAAACTAAGCCTCAACTACTGTAAAGCCTGCTGTAACTTCTCTATCCACATGAAAATATGACCCATTTGATTCAAATATATCATCGATGTTGATTCCATGGAGAAATTATCTCTGCATATTCAATAATAGTCTTCTATCTCGAGGAAGCTCCACAACTCTTTCACTCATTCATGTGGTTCCCAAGATAGCACTACTTTAACCATGGATGGGTCCACAAACCATCCATAATTGGAGATAAAATATCCCAAAAACTAGGCCTTTAGAAACAAAAAATGGAACTTCAAGATTTTTCAATAATGATGGTTCTCTTATAGTATGTCCAGAACAATCCTTTTTTTATCGCATGATCCTCTATAGACATCAAGTAGAAAATGATATCATCAATGAATAATACCATGAACTGGTCTATGTAAGGCTAAATGATCTGGTTCATAAGCCCCATAAACACTAATGGAGTGTTTTTCATGACTAATAGAATCATAATGTACTCATAGTGACTGTAATAACATCTGAAATCCATATTTGGTATATATGCATCTTGTACTCATAGCTGGATATAACCTGATCGATGGAAAACCTTCGAGAAAAATCAATCCCCTTTCAGTGGATCAAAGAGGTCCTCTATTCTCAGTAGTGGATAATTATTTAGAAAAATCACCAAGTACAAGCATTATAAGTCACACACAACCTAAAGCCCCCTTCTTCCATTTTGGAAAAAATGGGGCTGCCTAGTGTGAAACACTTTGTCTCGTGAATACCTTCATACAAATGTTTTCCAACTACACCCTAATCTTGTTAATCCCTATGATAGCCATATGATATACTTGTATAGATATCGGTGCCATCCTAGGGTGTTAATCAACATTGATATATCTCTCTCGGAAAGGAGGTAATCCTAGAACATCTTCAGGATAGACTTCCTTGGACTTCTCCACGACTGCTAGAAACTAGAATCTCATAACATATGTTGCACTAATGGTTGGGCTATCCAACTTATAAGTAATCATATTTACCTGGTATGCCTGAGTCCATCCTGTAATGGATGGGTTTACTTATCACTAATAACAGAAACTTTCATTCCATTACTTTGGACACAACACACCCTTGGCCTCAAACATAAAATTTGGTCATTGACTATAGATAACCAATCCATTTCATGAAAGACAATTTAAGGACTCAAATCTCCCACTACAAAGATCAAAATGAAACTCTCACCTTTATCAATAAATGTTATTGTTCTTATAGACAATAATTTTATTTCTAGCATTCTAAAAGTCATTTTAGGTTTAGTGTTTTTTATAATTATAGAATAACTCATACATAGTATACCATAAATTTAATGTCTACACGTCTACATATTATGAATTTTTTCTAATAATATATAATTTTTTAATAATAATTGTTTAATTATGCTCGAAAATATTCATTCTTTTCAACATGGTGTATTCCATTCTCTTACCGATCCTTAATACCTGATAAATGTTCTTAAAAATGTCACATTATCCCAAAATTCGTATTATGGGAAATGAAAAAAGAAGGCGGTTATTCTAGTGAAAAACAATAAATTTTTTTTTGAAATGGTTATCATTATCTAATTATAATTTTACTGAATGACATTAATCATTTCCACATGAGAAAAACACATAATTGTTTCTCAATGAAAAACATTAAAATAAATAAAATGAAAAAAACCCTTTCATGGAATATTGTATAATGATATTCATATCCAATGTAAGAAATAAGTGGAGCATAGTTCAATCAGTATGTGAAACCTCCTAAAAAGTCCCTTTTTCAAGCCTATTTAGACAATGAACATTTCTCAATGAATTGATGTTCTATCAGGGTGCACCCACTAGGTAAGATATATCGAACTCACTCATTTATCATAACTGATAAGGGGATTGAGAAATCATATAACTTTTTTTGGATCACTCATTTCACATATAGAAATCTCAAGTACCATATCATGAATAAAACATTTTATGATGACACATTTTCACAATAAAAACATTGAATATCCCCATTAATCACATTTGGAAAACACATCAAGATATTTAAATATATAATTTTTTTTAAAACCATTTTCTAAAATAAAATATGAATAATAAATGTATAATGGATTTTATTGAATAAAAGATGAAATATTTTAATTGAATATTAATGCAGGCCTATCGCAGGGAATGAAAAAGAGTAATAATAATTTTTCCTTGTGTAACATAGAGGCTGAATTGGGTTGTCTCTCTTGAGGATCCTTTTATTTTGGTTGACTTAATTTATTCTAATTCACCGAAATTATTTATTTTTGTAGTTTTTAATTTAAATGAAATCGATCAAAATATTTTTTGTATTTTTTATTATTTAAAAATACAAACTATCATGAAATGAAAATAGAATTATTTGATTAAGAAAAAACATTGTTTGAAGTTCAGTCTTAGGCTCAATAATATTTCTCCTTTATATGATTGATTCTATTTTGATAACTAAAATAGGAAATCTAATGTTTGAATCACTATTATTTTACAGAATAGAAATAGTTTTAGTCTCATATAATTATGGTCTGTAACCCAATCAAGGACATTATTCTCACCAATTTATGCTACTAAAATCTACCACAAACATTAGATAAACCTGAAATAAAATTTAAGAACACCTTGACCTACCCCCAAGCCATGTCTCGGGGTTGGGCTCTAATTTCTGAGAGTATGAGATCATAATGGTGAATGGATGAAGAGAGAGATAGAGAGAAAGAAATAATTATAGAGGAGGGAGGGAGAGAGGAAGATTAAATAATTTATAATGAATGTGATGATGATAATAATAATAATAACAATTTGTTGTATTATTAATTGAGAAAATAGTTTTCAAACAATGAGACTGAATGAAATTAAAATAATTTGAAATTATGACTGACATATTATAAATATTTATAATAATTATAATTATAGTTTTAATTTATTGTTATCATTATTATAATTATGAAAGAAATGAAATGGTGGAAACAGAAATAAAAATGCATGGATTTATTGAAAAGAAATAAAAAATAAAATTTCATTTATAACTAAATCAAAAATAAATAAAAAAATAAAATAAAAATAATAAATGAGGTGGTGATAGAAGAGAAGCAGTGGATCGTGCCCTGGTGTGAACCCTCATTGGTTGTGGGTGTCGAGCCGATGATTTGGGAAGGAGGCGGGGGACTCCTTTTATAGGCAGAATTCTGTCCTCTAAATTGTTTCAACATTTTAGCCCATTATATGATCTATTAACGTTTTGAAATCTTCATAAACGTTTTTCATAAATATGTTAGATGTTCCAATCCAAATTTCTACTCCTTTGGACACTAGATGAATGAGTTATGATTTTTTCAATGATAGTTTATTTTCCAGGATGTAGGTCCATAAGAAGCTTCCTTCAAAAATATAACATCCAATAGAAACATTATGAGTAAAAAACTCCCTAGAATATTTTATAGATCTAAAACTATGTTTCCTCATGCTATCCAAGGTAGTATCACCTAAATTAGAGGTGATAAGATCTATTTGGGCATCAGTTATGGTGGTGGGATCCACATTGTTCTCCCAGAATATTCATTAACATAATTAATTTTTATGCCCTTTATTTGACAAATCTGCAGTAAGTCTAGTAGTCAAAGAGGAAGGAAATAAAATTTATATTCTATATAAATAATATTCATGCAATTTGGAATTATATTTTAAAATTAATGACAAAAATAACCATGTGGAAAAACTCTGTCAATAAATCTAGAATTAAGCACTTTTCACAATTTTGCTCATTTTCATTCTATAATCCAAATTGCCAAATATTTTAATAAAAAATGAAATAAATGGGTTTTATCATTGAAAATAAATTAAAAAACCCTCATTATTTGATTAAAAATATGAAAATAAATTTTCTCTCTCATATACCCCACACACATTAACCTTTCCTGTCGTCAAGCATAAAATCTCAACATGGAAATTAGAGGACTCAAATTTTACCAATCGTCAAATTTCTTTGCAACTAAATAAAAAAATTCAATGTGAAATAAAAAAATAAAAAATATGCATAAAATATCAATTTTATTTCCCATTTCTCAAGGAAACAAATAATTCCCATATTTTACTTTTCCCCTTTGAAAATTGATTGAACTTATCCTTTTATTCATTCAGTCTCCTCGATTCGTTACTATTGAACATGGCCTGTAAGGATTTACCTCACTTTCCATTCTTTTCTCTCATCACTCATAATAAATTTCAAGTAGAGTTATCCCCATATCATGAGGACATGCTCTTTATCCATAGGATTGTAAATTAACTACATCATCCACTTTGTAAAGACAAATGACACATAAAATCATGAGGAATTGTAATAAAGGATCATATGACCATGAGGCTTAAGGTTGGTTGAATTTTATGATTTAAAAATTAATACTCAATAAGGAGTATTATTTCATAAGTAAAATTCATGATATCAAAAAGTTTAATGAAATTCACCCCTTCAAATTAGCAACATCTATGACCTGTGAACTCAAAGTAATGTTATTGAGCAAAACATGCACAATTATTGATTTGTTCACCTCTTGAATATTTTTGTTATTCTGTACTTTCTTTTTATTTTTTCAAATGTTATGATTATATAATTCTTCACATCCATCACCTAATCACATATTATCAGAATATTATGCTTCTGGAAAATATTGACTTTCCCTTATCCTAAATAATAACACATTTTCCTCCTTTTTTGGATCTTTTGGTAATTTTTTGCATTTTTTTTATTTGAGAGGGGAAAACAATAGAGTATAATGAATTATTCATCGTTATTTTACAATTACAACAAGAATAAACCCCACGTGTACTTTATAATGTATATAATCTCATCCACCATGATTCCCTTTACCCCCACACTTCGTCAATAAAATATCGTACAAATACTCTTGAGATTGTAGGTACGGAAAACAATTGATTGAAACACCACTTAATCTTATAAAGTTCATTCATGGCATCAATGGACTAAAATAAGTATTGATATAATTATGGTATTTTAAGGAAAGGTATCTTTTCATAGGATGATTCAATAAATATAAATGTGTTTTTGCACTGTCATAGCTTTTACAAGATTCAATAATGGTTCTGGTTCGTTGCATGTTCCAAGAGCACTCAAAAGTATGATCAAGAATAAATAATAATTACATCTTCAAGAGATACTATTAGGAATAGGAAATATAACATTGGAAATTCAATCATGGAATGACTAATAATAAAAATCAATTCACATGAATTTGAGAAATTCAATTCATGAAATATGGTATGGAAATTTCATTTACATGAGTCAATTAATTCCATCAAATCATGTGTCATTAATTCAATATCCATGCTTCATTTTAAAATTTTAATAATTCATGTCAATCATTTAATCATATTAACTTTGAAAATTAAATCATTGAATAACAATATTCCTAAAAAACTCATGTCTCCTAGATAATTCAAGTAAAACATTAATTCAAATGTTGGCATGCAATTTTATCTTTATATCTAAAAACATGTTGTGGAAAAAAGTGAAGAGTTTAAAAGATTAAACACAAATATTTAACTCCATTTTTTCATAAAACATGTTCCTTGCCCTTTACTGTTTGGGGATTACTTTTACCATGATGGTCCTACAAAAGAAAATCATTCAATAAATAATACAGATTATTTCATTTAAGAAACAAAAAATAGGAGGGATGGGGATGAATTCTAGACTACATCCTAATACGTGTAATTGAAATATAAATTCCTAGAAATAACGTAATGATAAATCTTGGTATGATCTCACATGTGGGCCCTACCATCTTTTACTATCTCCAGAGGGAAGTACCAGGTGTAATCCAATGTTGGATAGTTGTTGGGGAATCTTTGACATGAACCACCACATATTCGTTTTCAAGGAATCCACTTATTCATTCATGTTGTGGAAGACTCCATAGATAAATTATGCTAGATCATGTCACTTATCAATGTGGTACATATTACATTGTAGGGGTAGGATGAAGTATATATCCTCCACCACCATCGTTGCTCCTTGTGCAACATTCTCCATCTCTTATTGTACTCCCTCTAGTGAATATTAATTATCTTCAGGGAACTCAAGGTGTTCCTCAATAGGGGAATATTCTTTTGTCTCTTCATCATCCAGGGCATAATATGAGTCATCTGATTCTAATTGTTCAAAACAATTTGGAGTAATACTGAAATATGTTTCAATAAAATTAAAAGTATTTGAGTTCAAGAACGTAGCATCTCCCTCAATTGGATCAGTTTAAATCCCTTATTTTATGGAAATATCCAATTCAATTTGATCATCACATGATGGGGGTAGGTAGTCAGTCTCTCCTATTTTGATTTTGGCCAAACAATTATGGATGCCTTCAGTAAAATCTGGTAAGACCTGTTGCAATTCCTTCTTGGCCTTGAATCTTTTTAAGTTAGCTTGGAGTTCATCGACCATGGCCATCAAATCATCTTATGAGATCCATGTATCATCCTCTTTATTTCTGATTTTCCATTATCATAAGAGCATCATATCTTTATTGGAGGGCCTCCTCATTGTTGTCGATTTAATGTTCTTGTATAGGTGAGTAGTTTTCAGTATATGTATAATAATAATAATATGAATTCAACATGGAAATATTTTTTTTATAAATTAAATATATCTGTGATGTGAAAATATAAAAATTAAATTGAATAATGATTGGCTCCCCGGAAATAGTGCTAGTTTTCAGGCATGCCTATCACGGTGTGTGGAAAAAAGTAATAATAGTTGTTTCATAGTGCAGTATAGAGACTGACCAGTGTCATCTCCCTTGAGGAGCCATTCAGTTTGTTACACATACATTATTATAATTCTATTAAACTATTTATTTTATTTTTATTAAATTTAAATTAATGAGATTTAATGATTTTTTTCGTTTTTGGTTATTTAAAAATATAAACTATCATGGAATGAAAAAAGAATTATTTCTTGAATTATGAACTTGGTTATGGGGTTTAGTCCTAGGATCAATCATTATTCACCATTATATGTTTTATTCTAATTTGTTAACTCAAAGACGAAATCTCATGTTTTAAAAACTATTCATTTACAAAATATAAATAGCTGGAGTTTCATGTCATTGGTGGATATCACCCAATAAGTGACATTCTCCTCAGCAATGCATGCTACTCAAATCTACCACAAACTTAAGATAAACATTAATGAAAAATTCAAGAACACCTTGACAAAAATCCAGGCCAAGTCTTGGGGTTATCTTTCATTTATGAGAGTAGGAGATCACAGTGGTTGATGGATGAGGAGAGAGAGATAAAAGAGAGAAATATAGTCGAGATTGGGATAGAGGATGATTAAATAATTTATAATGAATTTGTGAAAATAAAAATTATATTATTATTAACATATATTATTATTAGTATTAATTAAGAAAATAGTTTTCTTAAAAGGATAGAGAAAAAAAGTAAAATAATTTCAAATTAAGATTGAGATATTATAAATAATAATGATAATAATAATAATAATGGTTTATATTTATTATTATCATAATTATAATTATATAATAAATTAAATGGTGGAAATAAAAAAATCCACAGATTTAATGAAAATAAATTCAAAGTAAAATTTAAATTAAAAATTAATTAAGACTAAAATAAAAATAAAATAAAATAAATAAATGAGGGGGGAAGAGAGGAGTAGCAGCTGTTCATGCCCCGGTGGGATCCCACATTGGCTATGGGTGTCAAGCTGATGATTTGGGAAGGAGGCAGGGGCCTCCTTTTATAAGAAGAATTATGCCCTCTGAAATCATGCATGTTGTTAGCCCCATAAATCGTCTATTAATGCATGTTCCCCTTCATAATAGTTGTTCACCAATGTGTTGTCCGTTCACCATCGAAATTTCATATCATTTGGACATAGGATGATTGAGTTATTAATTTTTTAAAGGTGGTTTTTTTATCAACCTAGGATTCAGGAAGATTTTTTAAAAAATATAACATCCAATGGAAACTTTAATGAGTTCAAAACACTTAAAATTTATTGTAAATACATCCCTATGTATCATAGTGCTACATTTTGTGAAATAACCTAAATTGGATGTGAGGAGACCGATTTGGGCATTCATTACTATGGTGGGGTCAACACTGACCACCCATAAAAAAGATAAAAATAATTGTTTTTTAATTCTTTTAGATGGATGAATAAGCTCCTAGTCCAGCAGTCAAAGTTGAAGTGAATACAATAAGAATTCCTAAAATATATAATTCAATCAGTTTGAAATTATATTTTTAAATTATTGAAAAAAATACCCTTTTGGTAAAAATCCGTCAAAAAATACAGAAGTAAGCACCTTTCACAATTTTTCACATTTTTATTCAATAATTAAAATTGCCCAATATTTTAATAAATCTATGAAATACATGGTGTTTATAATTTAAAAACATTAAAAATCCTTTTTGGATGGAGTGGATACTCATGAGGGGGGTGAATTCAGTTCCAATTAAAATTTCTGTTAAAAAGATTTCTACTAAAATCCACCAATTTGAAAGCTATGTTAAACTGTAGGGAATTTGCAAAACTATAAAGGTTAAATTAGGTTCTAAAAAGATTGATTAACTCTCAGTTAATTTAATAACAAGATCAAATTATCTTTTGAAACTAACCTACTGATATACAATAGTTGCAAACACTTGTTAAATTAACTATGAAAGTAACTTTAAAACAATTTTACATTTCAATGTAATAGCAGTGGAATCTAAGATATAGATAAATCCAAATAAACTACGCAAAACAGTTTTAACCAAGAGGATCAGTTTCAAGCCTATACGTAGTCCTCTAAAAAAATTTATATAAATTTTGATCCATACCCTGGATATGGGTAAACAAAATTACACGGACTGTCCAGATACTAAGACTCTACCATAGTTCTATGTGGGAAAACAAAACAACAGCACATTGGCTGTCCAGGTCCTACATGACCACTACCACTATCCACAGTGGGATTCAAAAAAGTTATATAAGGTTTGTGTGAGGATTTAGAAATCCTCCAGTTTAGCACAAGAGACAGTGGGTAAATACAAAACACACACTGCTCAAAATGTAAATAAATGAATCACTGGGAGAGTATATATGAGATTAGAAAGCTCTAGTGATTTGAAGTTCATCTCTGGACACCATTTTATTGAACATAAATGCCTATGAGACCACCTTTAGTTTTTCGTATTGATAATAGAGTGTCATTTGCTTCCTTGATTTTCAGGTTTAGTTTGATCAGCTTGAGTGTATGAAGAGATAGTTGTAGTTCTTCACTCATTGACCAAGACTCATTTTGTGTTCTCTTATTGTATGAATGGCCATGTGTATGTCTAGTGTTCTTCAAGTAGACATGTGTATGGATTTATCTTAAATTTATTGTGTATATGCACTAATACCACCTTACCTCTCTGCAGATCAATCTTCCTTTAATACCTTAGGCTCCGGCAATGGGAATGATTAACTTTCCATAGGTAAGAGGCACGGTTTCCTTATATGCCAACAACTATAATTAATTAATAGTAAGTGTATTAAAAACATCAAATATGACCGTTTCCTAATAAATAAATTGAAATAAGATTTAGGTAGCTATGACTGGTTAATAGTCATCTTTCATCAGTAGCTCTTTGTTAATAGGCATATTACAGTAAACTTTGTATAGAGATGAGCTCCTATTGGTAGATCTTTGATATTGTACCGGTAGCTACTTGTATCGGGAGCAGTTACTTTTTGTAAGAGTAGTTCTATATACTGGTAACTCCTTCAGTAGCTTTGGTCTATCAGTAACTTTCTTGTATAGGTAACTACTTATATCGTTGACTCTGTCTATCGGTTAACTTTGTATCAGTAGCTTTGTATCAGTAGTCGTTCGTCTGTATGGTTGTATCCTTAGGTATTTATAACAGTAGCTGTGTGTTTGTCTGTCTATATCGGGAGCTTGTATCGGTAGACTTGAGTAGCGTAGACATTTTCTAACTGGTAACCTTTGATTATTGGTAGGCTTACACATATCAGTAGAATTAGTCTTACGGTAACCATTCGGTGTATTGGTAGACTTACATATCGGTAGCTCTGCTCTATACCAAATACCAAGTGACTGTTTGTCTATAACAGTAGTTATGTGCATACAGTTGAACTTAACACTTATTTCTATGGAAACAATATCCAGATTGAGTTAGAATTATTTCAAAGTATGTATAAACATTGATAAATAGTGATTAAATTATTACAATTATTATTTTGATATTATTGTCAATATAGTATTATAAACACATATTAACACATAATTGGGATTAACAAAATAGGTGAGGTCAACTATATCTCCCTTTTTGATAATCACAACACATTGTATTATAATCTAAAATAATCAGTAAAGTATCAGTATAAAATAAAATGGTTTTTATTTCTCAGTGTGAGTAATGGAATTTTCAAATGTGAGATTTTAAAAGAATATCAGAGGATATAGTATTGAAAGCAATTGTATCAGAGGTAATAATAAAAATATTGTACTAGAGTCACAAAACAAATGAATTAGAGAAAACAATATATTATTAAACACATGTATAAGAGGGAAATGTATTATTCTCATAAAGTATAATGATATTTCATATCAGTTTTCCATGTTCTTCCTTAGATATTATTTCTCCCCCAGATATGTTTCCCTTAGATATTTTTTCTCCCCCAGATATGATTCCCTTAGATTTATTTCTCCCCCAAATATGTTTCCCTTAGATATTATTTCTCCACCTTTGTGATTAGAAAAAAGTGGGACAAAAAGGAAATAAAGGAAAAGAGATGTAACATAGGGGAAAATGAATGTAAGATCATATATATTCCTTGGAGTAAACAAATAAAAAAATACATAAATGAAACAAATATAAATATATGTGATTTCTATCAAGGATCCTAGCCACTTAATCAATCCACCTCTTGAATGTCCACTTGGGATTTTTCCTTTGGGATCCGAGGTAGAGTCAGACTATGTGGATGCAGGTGGAGGCTTAGGAACACCAGAAATGATCAGATCAGAATGAGCTATTGAAACTATTCCTGGCTTGTACAAGATTGCTCTCTGAGTGATCATATGAGTATGGATGTGGATGGATTTGGATGGATTCATCTGAGCTGGAGAAGTAGTAGAGGTAGATACAGGTAATGTTGGAGGTACAATCATTGGCCGAGAATCAACATTCAAGAAGAGAAACGAGAGATTTAAAAAATCTATAATGATTCCTCCTCCTATCTCAACAGGAGAAATGAAATAATCCTTGTTTTCCAAAAACTTATCCAATACTGGAGTTATCTCCCTGAGTTTTCTTACCTGTTCCATAATGTCTTGATTGACTGGAGGTAGCTTCATGTGTTCTAACATACACTTGAAATTTTTGTTGAGATGATGCTTGGTGTAAACACGTTGGAAGTAATAATCCACTTTTTCTTTGACTTCCTTCTGAGATGTTGTACCCTCTTTCATGAAACTCTGAATGTTTTGTCCAATATCCCTAGTGGAAGACACCACTTGAATTTGGGAAGATGAGTCCACATAGCCAATGGTTGTTTCTAAACCAAGCTCCTCTTTCATTGAAGCTCGAATCGGATCCAACCCTACTAAAGAATTGGAAGCTAGAGAACTGAGAGATAAGGTCACAGTTTCCTTGAAACTTTTAGTTAGACCACTAATACGATTTTTCCCTTCCAAATCCTGGGTGCTAACATGATTCTGTATGGATAGCATAAATTCTTCAATCACTGATACCATCTGGCTAACCACACTCTTTACAAAAGCCAAATCCTTGTCGGCGTGAGATTTAGAACTCATATAGGATTCCAGAGAGACAACTGATTTCTTTAGAAATTCAACATCCTCTGCCAAGCTCAACACATGATTCTAGAAAGCTGTGACTTCATCCACTATCTCTTCCATAAAGGTTGACACACTACAACCAAGAGAGAGTTCAAAAGATATTTCCATATTTCTCATCTCGTCAACAAAATAATTCGTTAAATTAAAAATAGAAGCACTCAAAGAATCATTCATTTCAGCCATCAAAGATTTAAAGTCTTGCTTGGTGATCATATTAGCAGGCACAACAACAGCTGTTATTTTTGACACAATACTAGCCACTGAGTCATTCATAACAGACTAAATTGATGACCCAAAGGATGATTACATTCTTCTTATTTCCTCCACAAAGATGGAATTTATATCAAACTTTAACTGATCCACGTCAGGTTTTCTGACTACATCCTCGAGAAAAAATTAAGAAGTGATATTATAGTTGACTTGAGGTCGGCTGACAGGTGATTCATCGTCAGAGTTAGGGTAGTCCAATCCACAAACTACAAACCCTGGGTCCTCTGCCCATTATTCAATCTCAACAGCCACTATAACATTTCCAAGACTAGTTGTATGCTCCCCCTCCACTGGTGAATTTTTCTGTATAGTAAGAGAATCCTCATCAGCTCGGTCTTCCTCACATGAATCTTGCACAACTATCTCTATTTCTTCAACAACATGAGGCTCCTCCAGAATAGGAGAAGGTGTATCAAATTCATCAAATCCCTCAACAAGCATTAAAGAGTGTCCAATCAATGGACTAAGGCTCCAGCTAACAGAAATAGATGCATCATTTCATGAAATTATTCTTCATTCTCTCGAGCAGCCTCTTCCTAATCTGATCTCTGCTGAACATCCTTTTCTTGTGACACAATTTCAGGAGGTGGGATAGTAGGAATGTCCATATCTCCTCCATCTTCTACAAGGGAATGTTACTCTTCTGAATCAACAATATACTGTGGCTCCTCCTCATCATGTCCTAGACCTGGATCCCTCACATCATTGGGCCTATAAGGATGATCCACAAGATTAAACTTATCATATGACTACTTATCATTAGTAACCCACTCACCTCTCCATGGGTTCCAGCTTATCTTCATGTACATACACCCTATTATTGTGATACAAAATTTGTTTCATACCACCACTGTCTCATCCTGAGACATAGATACTCCCTTTACTTTAATCATAACCTAAATCAACTTGGAAAAGAATAATGCATTGGTCTTTGATTTGGGTCTCATCATATCCTCCATTTGAATCATTACAAGCCTACACATATTCACCATCACACCATGTCTCAAGAGATGTAACATATAGATATCTTGGTATCTCAAATTTTCAAAGTCCCCTCTTCTTGGACTTAGCACATGTTTCACAAATTTGAACAACAATCTTTTTTCTCCATCCATTTCATCAGCTACCATGTTTCTCTGCCTACCACAACTATGGAGCTCCTCTATGGAAGTCTCATAATCATATATGTTACTTGTAGGTGGTACCTTCTTTGATGAATATCCAAAAACTCCTTAATGTGGTACTCTTTGGTACTCCTCCCACTCAACAGATGAAAAGGCTATTTCCTTGCCATTTACCCATGAAACCATTCTATATTCCTCATCGGATTTCTCAAAAATAACAAACTTATAGAACAGTCTTACTAGCTTAGAATAGTAGGGTCCATTGTTATTTGAGATGCAATATACCCATTTCTGATCTTCCAGCACCTCTATAACAAACGGTTTTCTAGAAATCAGCCATTCTGTGTACAGCTCTTTCTCGAATGCAATATCTCTATTTTGAAAATGCAGGTTCACTAGACACCTCCTCGACCTTGTTCTATTAACACTGATACTTTATTCAGGCCCTATCTTCTACTTCTTTGTATTCAGCTCACCAATTTCAACTCTGACAGAAGGGAGTTTGGTTTTTTCCATCTCTGTTTTGAGGAACATAGGGTTTTCATATGATTCGGGGAATCAAGGAGTTGGGTTTGAGAGATGAGAGTTCATTGGATTGAGAAGTAACTAAGACATAGTTTTATCATTTAGGAATCATAAAATAAATAACTAAAATATAATATGTAAATTATAAATGATATAGATTCCATCGGCTAAAGGCAGATGTTTAAAACATCGCATACTAACAGTAGGGTTTACCGGTTAGAATTCATAATGGTGAGGTTCACTAACAATGAGGTTTAATACCAGTGGGGTATAATAGTGCGATTTCAAAATGGTGAGGTATAACAGTGAGGTTTCATATCATTGAGGAATTATATTGAGGTTTCATACCGGTGAGGTATAATAGTGAGGTTTCATACTAGTGAGGTATAACAGTGAGGTTTTTGATGGATATAGTCTATCATTCCTAATTCATTTCCAATGTACCTTAACCTATCCGAACATAAAGGCGTGGTGAAAATGTCAACTAATTTATGTTCAGTACCTATAATTTCAAGAGTAATATTACCTATTTGGTAATGATTTCTCACAAAATGGTGCCTTACATCAATGTGTTTGGTCCTAGAGTGAGAAACAGGATTATAAGAAATGTTAATTGCACTCGTGTTATCACAGTTTATTTATACATGTTTAAAATCATATCCATAGTCCAACAAAGTATGATTTATCCATAGAATTTGTGCATAGAAACTACCATCAGCAATGTACACTTCTTTAGCAGTAGAAAATGCAATAAAATTATACTTCTTACTACACCACGATACTAAGGACTTACATAGAATATGACATGTTCCAAGAGTTCTCTTTCTATCTAACTTGTAACTAGCAAAATCAACATCTGAATAACTTAATAAATCAAATGATTATCTTTTTGGATAATAAATCCTATGTTTTCAGTATGTTAAAGATATATGAAAATTTATTTAATAGCAAGAAAGTGATATTCTTTAGGATTAGATTGAAATCTTGCACACATACACACACTAAAAATAATATCTGGTCGAATAGCAGTAAGGTACTATAGACTTCTAATCATACCTTTGCAATTGGTTTGATCAATGGGTTTCCTAGATTCATCAATGTCTAACTTTCAGGGGGGTTCTCATGGGTGTATCACATTCTTTAATACTATCCAATCCAAATTGTTTTAATAGATTATTTTGATATTTACATTGATTTAAAAAATACCATTTTAATTTTGAAAAACATGAAATCCAATAAAATATTTGAGTACTCCCATTAAACTCATTTCAAATTTATTTTGCATATGCTTTGAAAAATAAATACATAAATAATGTTTTGAGGATCTAAAAATATTATAATCAACATAGATTTGTATTATTAAAAAATTCTTTTGAAAATATTTTGACAAAGAGTATTGGATCATCAATTCTTGTAGAAAAACCTTTTGAAATATGAAAATTACTAAGCCTAACATACCAAGCTCTTAGGACTTGTTTTAATGCATATAACGCCTTAGAGAGCATTAAATCTCGATTTGGAAAATGAGGATTAGTAAATCCAGGTGTTTGTTCAACAAAAACATCTTCAATTATAATTCCATTTAGAAAATAACTATTAATATCCATTTTATATAACTTGAAATTCAGATGAGCAACATAAGCAAGTAGAATCCTAATAGATTTTAATCTTTCTATAGGGGAAAATCTTTCCTCATAGTCTATTCCTTCCTCATGACTATACCCTTGTGAAACTAGCCTTTCTTTGTTTCTAACTATGATTCTAGACTCATCGAATTAATTTCTAAAAACCCATTTAGTGCCTATGGTCAAAGTATCCTTATGTCTATCAACTAATTCCCAGACTTTGTTTCTTTCAATTTGATTTAATTATTCTTTCATAGACATTACCCAAAATTCATCATTGATTGCATAATTGATATTTTCAGGTTCTAACTTTGAATGAAAAGATTAATGTTCTACCTAGATTCTTAGAGAAGGTCGAGTCTGTGTCCCTCTATCAAGATTACCAACAACAGAATCTAAAGGATGATTCTTTAGAATCATAGTTGATCTAGAAAAGGTGGGACTAGAAATTTCAGGTTATTCTCTAGATTCATGTTCTACAGAAGAAGGTTCTGGAAAGTCTCCATGACTGGATGTCTTTACAACAACTTCATTGATTTTATCATTACGGTCCAGAATAGACAAATCTTCTTCATGATTTTCAAGAGAAGACTTAGGTTCATGTGGATCAGTTTCATCAAACATGATGTGAACATATTCTTCCACACATTTGGTTTTTTTGTTAAAGACTCCATAAGCTTTTCTAGTAATTGAATAACCTAGGAAAATTACTTCATCACTCTTGGATGAAAACATGTCAAGGTTATCTTTTGTATTTAGAATAAAGACTTTTGAACTAAAAACATTAAAATAATAACATTAGGTTTCCTATGGTTCCACAACTCATAAGGGGTCTTTTTTAGAACAGTTCTAATCAAGAATCTATTTATAATATAACAAGTTATGTTTACAGCTTCATCCTAAATGTAAAGAAGCATGTCATACTCATTAAGAATAGTTCTTGCAATTTCTTGAAGGGTTCTGTTTATTCTTTCTACTACACCATTCTTCTGAGGTGTCAAAGGGGAAGAAAAATTGTGACTATAACCATTGTGTGAGAACTAAGATTCAAAATCTTGATTTTAAAACTCACATCCATGATCACTTATGAAGGTCTTAATCTTATGTCCGCTATGATTTTCTACATTCATGGAGTATTTAATGAAGTAGGAATAAGCTTCACTTTTGTGAGCTAAGAATTATACTAATGTGTACCATGAATAGTCACCTACCAAGACATAGGCATAGTGCTTCCCATTTAAACTAGAAAATATAGAAGGTCCAAACATGTCCATGTGAAACAACTCAAGAGTTTCATAGGTTGAGACTTCTTTCTTTTATTTCAAAGAAACATTATGTTGCTTTCCCTTTTTGAGAGGGATTAAAAACATTATCAGTAGGGAAATCATGTTTAGGTAGGCCTCTAACTAAGTTTCTCCTGGTCAGTTATCTAAGTGAATGAATGTTGCAGTGTCCTAATCTTATGATCCATAGCCAAGACTCTTTATGAAAAGCATTTAAACAAGTAACATTTTATTTATCTAAAGATTTCAAATCAACTGCATAAAAATTTTCATTTCTCAAAGTAGAAAATACTAAAACATTTTTCTAATTAAAAACATTTCAGGAATCATTTTCGAATTTATCATTAAAACCATCATCACAAAACTGAGAAATACCTAACAGATTATATTTATGTCCATCCACAAATAATACATTATAAATTATTACCGAATCATTTTTACCAATCTGGCCTAAGCCGGTGATTTTTCATTTTGAATTATCACTAAAGGTGACATGGCCTCCATAAACATTGATTAAGCTCTTGAAGCATGAGAAATCTCCAGTCATATGGCTTGAACATCCACTTTCCAAGTACCATACCTTTTTATGGGAACTCTTTAAGCTGGTTTACTACAAAACTAGTTTAAACAGAAAATGATTTTGGTACCCAGATTTTCGTGGGACCAAACAGGTTTGCAAACAAAACATCATGTACCCTAATATTTCTAATGGTACCCATACAATTAATATATTCAAATGATTTTGAAAGATAATATTTATTTGATCTATAGATATGTTAATATCTTGTTGATGCATATGAATTTCCAGAACTATAACTAGTAGCATTCTGTCATGATTTAGGAATAAATCAATTTTTAGTAATCTGTCTATTTCCAGGATGATAGCCTATTCCATTGTTATATTTTGGTACCATTTGTTTACATAACATTTGAGTGAGATTATTCATTCCATTCATGAACTTTTCTAAGTATTTCCTAAATTTTTCATTATAAAATTTTAGTTAGGGATTTTCCTTAAGTAATTGAGCATTCTTTTCCTTTGTTATATCAAGTGCAGATTTAACAAAGCTAGTTAAATAATTCTATTTCATTAAGGATTTATACTTGTCCTTCAACTCAATACCGTATTCTTCAAGCATATTACAGTATTCAAACAACTCTTCCTTAGGCATATCATCATCACTACTATCATTACCAGAATAATAATCATTCAGTATAGGGGAAACAGGTACCTCAGAAGTATTTTTCATAAAACACATATTAGAATGATTCTTTTTAGAATCAGATACTTCTGACCCACTTGTGCTATCTTCTGTAGCACTCCAGGTTTCTTTCATGGATTTTTTATCTTTTCTATCCATGTAGTCATATTTCTTCTTGAACATTATCTTCGGGCAGTCTACCTTAATGTATCATTTCCTTTTGCATTCATAACACACTATCTCATCATACTTAAAAGATTTCTTCTAATCCTTAATCAAATGAACTTTGTTGTCAAATTTTCCATTATCATTTTTTTTCTGAATAATTATATATTTCTGTATAACTTCTTGAACCGTCTGGATATCTGATCCATCTCTTTATCACAATCAGAATACGAACCATAACTTTTTGAGCATTCAGTAGGTATGTGAACTTTCTCTGTGTCCTTGCTCTTTGAGGCAGTAGATTTAAATGCTACTGACTTCCTCTTTTCTTAATCATATTCTTCCTTGTTTACTTTAAATTCTTCTTCATACATCATAAGCTTAACAATTAATTCTTTAATAGGTAGTTAAATTATATCTCATGATTCTCTTATTGAAACTGATGCACCTCTCCATCTTTCTAGAAGACATCTTAGTATTCTCATAATCCGCTCATATTCAGGAACAAATTTTTGAATTGAGATCATAGTGTTGACAATATCATTGAACCTGAGATACATATCCGAAATAGGTTCATCAGACTTCATTTAAAATTATCATACTTAATAGTGTAGGTATTCAATCTCATTTCTTTAACATGGGTTGTTCCCTCATGAGAAACATCCAATGTGTCCCAGATTTCATAAGCAGTTTTACAACAAGATATTCAATTAAATTCTAAATCTCCTAAAGCACAATACATGGCATTCGTTGCTTCACAATTATTATGGTAAGTAGTCGTAGTAGGATCATTCCAAGTAGTTCTTTCTGTTTCTAGAATTTTATATTGAGTCTATATAGCTGTCCAAATATAAAATCCCATACTTTCTAAATGAATTTTCATTTTATGTTTCCACTGGCCATAATTTTTACCATTAATGAATGATGGCATGTTGATAGCTGCACCTCCAAGTCTATTATCCATAATTATTTTTTAGAAAAATATTTAAAGAGTCAAAATTTAGAACTAACAGAAATTTAAGATCAGTAAGGTACAACTAAAATCACAGTTGGAAAACAGAGTATTTCAAAAATCCATTAATAGTAAATAACCCTCTGATAACAAATGTTGGTCAGAGTGAATACTCAATAGGGGGTGAATTGAGTTCCAATTAAAATTTTTGTAAAAAATATTTCTATTAAAATAACCCAATTAAAAAGATAAGTTAAACTGTAGTGAATTTTCAAAACTGTAATGGGACAATTAGGTTCTCAAAAGATTGATTAGATCTTAGTTAATTTAATCAGAAGACTTGTAGTGGTGTACTTTGGTCTATCGGTAACTTTATTGTATAGGTAACTACTTATATCAGTGACTTTGTGTATCGGTGAACTTTCTATCAGTAGCTTTGTATCGGTAGCTGTTTGTCTGTGTAGTTGTATCAGTATGTCTTTATAATGAAAGATGTGTGTCTGTCTGTCTGTAACGGTAGCTTGTATCAGAATACTTGAGTAGTAGAGACATTTTCTAACCGGTGACCTTTGTTTATTGGTAGACATACACATATCCGTAGAATTACTCTAATGGTAACCATTCATTGAACTGACAGACTTACATATCGGTAGCTCTTCCATGTACCAAAGACCAAGTGTTTGTTTGTCTGTAACAGTTGCTATGTGCATACCAGTGAACTTAACAATTATTTATATGTAAAGCATATCCAGATTGAGTTAGAATTATTTCAATGTATGTATAAAAATAGGTAAACATTGATTAACATATTCCAATTATTATTTTGATATTATTGTCAATATAGGATTATAAAAACATATTAACACATAACTGGGATTATCAAAAAAGGTGAGTTCAACAATCCTCATTATTTATTTAAAATTATGCAGATTACTTTTCTCTTTAAAATTCCCCAACAATTAAACCATTTTTGTCATCAAGCATTAAATCTCAATGTGGAAATCCTAGGACATCAATATTACAAATACTTGAATTCACATGCAATGAAATCAAAAAAAAATTAATGTGAAATCAAAATTTCAAAAATATTCATAAAATATCAATTTAATTTCACTTTTTTTAATAAATTAAAAAATTCACATATTTTACTTTTCCCATTGAAAAGGGATGGAACTCTTCCTTTCATTCATTCAAGCTCCTTGATTAATAATTATTAAACATTCCAAGTCATGATTTACATCACTTTTAATTATTTTCTCTCATGACTCAACATATAAATCAAGTAGAGTTATTCTCATATCATTTGAAAATGCTTCTTATCCATTTTCTTATAAATTAACTACTTTCTCCACTTTGTAAAGACAAAAGAAACATAAAATCATGAGGACTTGCAATAAAGGATCAAATAACTCTAAGGATTAAGGTAGCTATGATTTGATTATTTAAAAATTAAGGCAAAAAGAATAGGTTTATCACTTAAATACAATTCATGATATCAAAAAGTGTAATGAAATTCTCCACTTCAAAGTTGAAACATCCACTTCTCCAAAACTCAATGTGATTGTCAGGATAAAATTATTCATAATTAATGTTTTATACACCCTCTTGAGTATTTTTTTTATTTTGTACTTTTTTCTTCTTTTGAATGTAAGTATTATATCAAACCTCACATCCATCATATAAACACATACTATTAGAAGATCATTGGTCTGGAAAATGGAGATTTTTGTTCTCCCAAATCACCAACCATTTTTCTCTTTTTTTGGGATCATATAGTGATTTTTTAATTTTTTTAATTCAAGTGGGAAAAAATAGAGTATAATTAATGATTCCACAACCTTTTAAAATTCCCAAAATAATACCCCCACACATTTTTCCTTAAAACGTATATCATCTCATCCACCATGATTTGATTTACACCCACACTTCAACATTAAAATATAATGGAAATACTTAGAGGAGAGTACAAATGGATAAAAAATGTGTTAAAACATGGCTCATTCCTATAAATGTAATTCATGGTCTCTATGGGATAAAAGAAATATAGATTTAAATGTGTTGTTTTAAAGATAAGTGTATTTTTATAGGATGCCTCAATTATTTTAAATGTGTTTTTTCATGATCATAGATTTGATAAGATTCAATACTTGTTTTGGTCAGTCACATGCCCCAAGATAAATTAAGAAATATGATAATGAATAAATATAAATTAAATGGTCTAGAAATCCTATTATGAATGGGAAATATAACACTAGACAATCAGTCCTGGAATGACTAATAATAACAAATAAATTCACATGAACTAATGAAATTCAAAGCATGAATGTTGGTAGAGAAATTTCATTTACACGAATCAATTAATGCCTTCAAATCATGATTCATTAATTCAATATCCCTGCTTTATTTTAAAAATTAAATTATTAATTTTAATAATTTAATCATATAAAAATTTAAATCTAAAACATGGAATCACATGATTTCTATGAAACACGTGGTTCCTAGATAAGTTGAGTGAAACGTGAATTCAAGTGTCAGCTGCAATTTTATCTTTAATGATCAAAACATGTTGTGGAAAAAATGAAGAGAGTTTAAAATAAAAAACATAATAATTGAACTCACTTTTCCATGAATCGTTTTATTTACCCCTCACTGTCTGGGGATTAATTCAATCATCAAGATCCTGCAAAATAAAATCACTCAATGTGTCACATAGATTATTTCATTTAAGCTCATAAAAATCAGGGTGATGGGGATGATTTATTTTTCTAATTTCTAATAAATGAAATTTAAATACTAATTATTTTGAATTATGTAAAGATAAATATTCGTATAATCCCCTAAGTGGGACCTATCATCATTTACTACCACTAGAGGGTAGTACCAGTTATTATCCAAAGTCTGAAGGAGGTTGGGGCTTCATTGACATGAACAACCACATGTGGTTTTTCATAGCATCCACTTATTATTTCTTGTTGCAGAGGAATCCATGGATAGAATCTACCAAATCCTTCCCCTTCATAATGTGGTACAACATTCATGGTGAGGTTAGGATGAATTATAGAACCCACACCACCATCGTTACTCGTTATGCCTTATTCCCCATAACTTTTGGTACTCACTCTAGCTAATAATTGTTTCCTTCAGGGTGCTCAAGGTGTTACTTAGGAGGTTCATCTTCTTTTGTCTCTTCATCTTTACATGGAATTATAGGAGTCTTATGATTTGAAAAATTCCAAAAAATTTGGAGTTATACAAAAATTCATTTCAACAAAATTAAAAAAAATTGAGTTCAAGAATATATCATCTACCTGAGTTGGGTCCACTTCAATCTATTATTTGATGGAATTTTTTTATTGGAGTTGATCATCACATGATGAAGGTAGGATGTCCGGCTCACCTATTTCGAGTTTTGCCTCATCTTCATGAATGTCTTTTGTGAAATCCCGGATGACCTATGTCAATTAATTCATGGCCTCAAATATTTTTTTTCATCTTAGAGTTCATCGACTATGGTCATCAAATCATCCGGTAAGATCCATGGTGATATGAATCTTTTTTTTCTACACGACCATTATCATAAGAGCATCAAAAATTCGTTGTAGGGCCTCTTCAGTGTAATCTATTTCTTGTTATTGAACCTATTATTAATTTTCAGCCCATGTAGAATAATAATCATTTGAATTTATCATGGAATGATTTTTTTTGTTTTAAAAAAAAGAAAATGAAATCTAACTATGATGTCGAAATAGAAAAGGTAAATGGACTATTCATTGGCTCCCTGGAAATGGTGCCAATATTGATGCACACCTATATTGAGGCTTGGATAAAGGTAATAATAATTTTTTCTAGTGAAACAGAGAGTCTGACTGAGGTCATCTTTCCCGAGGAGGCTTTCAGTTTGGTTCACTTACATTATTGTAATTCACCGAAAATATTTCAACTTTTTTTTTTATATTTAAATTAAATAAATAAATTTTGTTTACTTTTTATTATTTAAATATATGAACTATCATGAAATTAAGTTAAAATGATTTAATGAAGAAAAAACATAGTTTTGGGATTTAGTCTTAAGATCATTAATTATTTTCATTTATATATTTGATTTTAGTTTGATAACTCATACATGAAATATCATGTTTTAATCAATATTCTTTTCTAGAATAGAAATAGTTTGAGTCTCATGTAATTGGGGTTCGTCACCCAATGAGGGACATTCACCTCACCATTTCATGCTAATCAAATCTACCACAATTTTAGGATAAACTTTAATAAAAATTCAGGAACACCTTGACCTCCCCCCAGGCCAAGTATTGGGGTTGACCTCTCATTTATGAGAGTAATAAATCACAATGGTGGATGGATGAAGAGATAAAGAGAAATTGAAAAATAGAGGGGAGAGATGGATAGAGGAATATTAAATAATTTATAATTAATATAAAAATAAAAAAAATATTATTATTATTATTACTTTTTATTATTTTTATTTCTTAAAAAAAAGTGTTCAATAATGGAGCGAGAAATAAAGTAGAAAAAATTGAGATTAATATTGAGAAAAAATTAATAATAATAATAATAATTATAGTAATAATTTTTATTTATTATTATAATTATGATAATTATAGAAGAAATTAAAAGGTGGAAAAAAATAATAATGCATGGATTTATTTAAATGAAACTCAAATTACAATTTAAATTAAAACAATATTAAAACTAAAAAAGAAATGAAGGGAGAAGAGGGGAGAAGCAGCGGCCCATGTCATGGTGGGATCTCTCTATGGCTATGGGTGTTGAGGTGATGATTTATGAAGGAGGCGAGTACCTCCTTTTAAAGGATGAATTATGTCCTCCTAAATATTGCGTGTTGTTGGCCCATTAAATGGTATATTCACATGTGGGCCCCTTCATAAACTTTGTTCATCAATGTGATGTTCGTTCACCCTCCAAAATTTCATATCATTTGTAAACTGGATGAAAGAGTTGTGAAATTTTCAATGGATTTTTCGTTTTCTAGATGCATGTTCCAGGAAGAATCCTTTAAAACTATAACATCCAATGGAATCATTAATGATTTAAAAACTCCCTAGATTTTGTTTTAGTTATGGATCATGGTGTCCTTATTCTATCCTAGGTGTAATAACTAAAATTGGAGGTGGGTATACAATTTTATGGATCTGTTACGGTGGAGGGGTCCAGGTTATCCACCTGGAAAAATCATTAAATTAATTGATTTTAAGCCCTTTTGATGGCTGAATAAGCTCCTATTCGAGAAGAAAAAGTAGAAGGAAATAAAATATGTATTAAAAAAATCACTCAATTTACAATTATATTTTAATATTAATTGCTAAAATACAGTTGTGGTAAAAATATATCAAAAATCCAAAATTAAGAACATTCACTATTTTTCTCATTTTCATTATATAATCCAAATTGCCCAAAATTTTAATAAAAAATTAAATAGATGGGTTTTATAATTGAAAAACATTAAAAATTCTTATTATTTGATTAAAAATATACACAGAAAATTTCTTTCTCAAATTCCTCCACACATAAACCATTCATCTCCTCAAGCATAAAATATCAACATGGAAATCCAAGGACACTAATTTTAGAAATATTCAAATTCTAATGCAATAAAATCAATAAAAATCAATGTTAAATCAAACATTCAAAAAACATAAATAAATATCAATTTAATTTCCCATTTTTAAAGAACAAAATATTTCACATATTGTAATTTCCCCAATGAAAATTGATGGAACTTCTCCTTTAATTCATTCAAGATCCTCGTTTATTTATTATTAAACATGCCATGCCCTGAATTTCCTCAATTTTAATTATTTTCTCTCATCACACATAAAACAAATCAATTAGATATATGAAAATATCATGAGAACATGATCCTTATACCTTTTCTTGTAAATTAACTAATTTCTCCCCATTGTAATGACAAAAGATACATAAAATCATGAGGACTTGCAATAATAGTTCAAATGAATCTAAGGATTATGGTTGGTAGGATTTGATGATTTAAAAATTAAGTCTCAAGGAGGCGGTTTATCTTATAAGTAAAATTAATGAAATCAAATTGTGTAATGAAATTCTCCCCTTTAAAGTAGAAGCATTTACTTCCCTAAAATTCAATGGGATGGTCATGATCAAATTATGCATAATGATTTATTTGTGCACCCTCATGAATATTTTTTTTATTTTGAACTTTTTTTCTTTTTGAAAAGTTATGATTAGATCAAACCATAAATTAATCACCTAACCACATATGATCAGAAGATTGTCAGTCTAGAAATTGGTGATTTTTGGTTCTCCCAAATCACAATCAATTTTTATCTTTTTTGGATCTTTTGATCATTTTGATCATTTTTTAATTCAATAATGGAAAAAATAGAGTATAATTTATTATTACACTAACATTTAAAATTCCCACAATAATACCCCCACACTTCATCCTTACAATGTATATCATCCCGTCAACCATGATTCCCTTTACCCTCACACATCAACTTTAAAATATTAATTAGATACTCATTAGATGGTAAGAATGGATAAAATGGCTTGAAACATGGATCTTTCCTATAATGGTCATTCAGGGTCTCTATGGGTTAAATCAAGGATTGATGTAAAGGTGGTATTTTAAGGAAAATTAGATTTTCATAGGATACCTCAGTCATTTTAAATGAGTTTTTGCACTATCATAGATTTAAAAAGTTCCAATACAATTTCTAGTCGGTTACATGTCCAAAGACCACTCAAGAAATATAATTAAGAATAAATAGGAATTACATGGTCTACAAATCATCTCGGGAATGGGAATATAACACTGGAAAATTCCTCATGGAATTAAAAATAATAACAAATCAATTCATATGAACTAAATAAATTCAAATAATGAAATATGGTAGGGGAATTTCATTTAGATGAATAAATTAATTAATATTAATCACGATCCATCATTTTAATATCAATTATTCATTTTAAAAACTGAATTATTAATTTAAATCAATTAATCATATAAACAATGAAATATAAAATATATCCACAATGAATTCCTAAGAAACTCATGTCTCCTAGATAAGTTGAGTAAAACATGAATTCAAGTGTGGGCATGCAATTTTATCTTTAAAGCTCAAAACATTATATGGAAAAAAAAATGCGGAGAGTTTAAAAGATAAAACACTAAATGTTTACTCCGTTTTCAATGAAACTTGATCCTTCCCCTTCACTATCCAGGGATTTCTTCTACTATCATGATCCTACAAAAGAAAATCACATAATGAATGACGTGGATTATTTCATTTATTCTAAATAAATAAGATGGAGGTGGATTCATTCTAGAATACTTCCTAATAAATGAAATTGAAATATAAATTATTATATATAATGTAATTATAAATCTTGGTATGATCCCCCAAGTGGGACATGGAATCTTTTACTGCCTCTAGAGGGCCATACCAACAGTTATCCAAATTCTGATAGTGGTTGGAGCTTCTTTGAAATGAATCACCAAATGTGGTATATCTTATCCTCCAACTTTTATTTCCTGTTGATGAGGACACCATGGATAGTGTTCATGAGATCCCCCCCCCCTTCAAAATGTGAAAAAGCTTCCATGGTGGGGGTAAGATGAAGTATGGAACCCCCACCACCAATTTTTCTCCTTGTGAATCATTCTCAATCGCTTCGTGTACTCACTCTAGTGAATATTCATTGTCTTCAGGGTGCTCAAGGTATTCATAAAGAGGTGCATCTTTTTTTTGTGTCTTCCTCTTGCTGGGAATAATAGGTCTCATTTGATTCTAAAAATTTAAATAAATTTGGAGTTATACTCAAATTCATTTCTACAAAATTAGAATAATTTGAGTTCAAGAATGTATCATCTCTCTGAGTTGGTTCATCTTGAATCTCTACATTGATGGAAATATCCTCATGGATTTGATCATCACAGAATTGAAGTAGGTAGTCTGGCTCCTCTATTTTGAGTTTTTCCTCAACTTCATGTATGTATTGAGTGAAACATTGGAAGACAAGTGGAAATTCCTTTTGGGCCTCAAATATTTTAACGTCAGTTTAGAGTTCATCGACATTGTCCATAAATACATCTGGTGAGATAAATGTTTCTATTCCTATTCTTTTTTTGTGACCATTTTTATAAGCACATTATCTCTTCATTGGAGGGCCTCCAAAGTCTAGTATATCTCTTGTTCTTACACTTACGATTATTTGCCAATCTCTGTAGAATAATAGTCATTTCAATTCATCATGGAATGATATTATTTTTCTAAAGAAATAAAACTAACTATGACGTAAAAATAGAAAAAGCAAATGGACTAATGATTGGATCCTCAAAAAAAGTGCCAGTTTCGAAACATGCCTATCGTGCGACATGGAAAAAGATTAATGATAGTTGTTCCTAGAGAATCATAAAGGCTAACGAGGGTTGTCTCTCTTGAGTATCCTTTCAGTTTGTTTCACTTAAATTATTCTAATTCACCTAAACTATTTAATTTCTTTGTTTTATATTTAAATTAATGCGAATGAAATATTTTTTTATTTTTTGATTATTTAAAAATATGAACTATCATTCAATGCAAACAAAATGATTTTATGAATAAACAATATGGTTTTGGGGTTTATTCTTAGGTTTAGCCATTATTCCCTTTTTTAAGTTTGATTCATGTTTGATAACACAAACATGAAATCTAATGTTTTAATCATTATTATTTTATAGAATAGAAATAGTTTGAGTTTCATCTCATTGGGTTTCATCACCCAATTGGGGACATTCACCTCACAAATGTAGGCTACTCAAATCTACCGCAAACATTAGATATGTCTTGATGAAAATTCCAGAACACCTTGACCATCCCACATGCCATGTCTCAGGTTAGCCTCTAATATCTGAGAGTAGGAGATCACAATAGTGGATGTATGAGGAAACACATTTAGAATTAGAGAAATAGAGAGGAGAGCGGGAGAAAAGATGATTAAATTACTAATAATGAATGTAAAAATAAAAATAAAAATATATTACTTATTAAGTTTATTATTAATTAAAAAATATTTTTCAAAAATGGAGAGATAAATAATGTACTATAATGTGAAATTAAGATTGAGATATTACAAATAATGATTATAATAATATTATTTTTTATTTATCATTATCATTATTATTATTATTATAGACGAAATTAAATGTTGTAAAAAAAATAAAAAATAATGGATTTATTGGAATGAAATTCAAATTACAATTAAAATTGAAACTAAATCAAAAATAAAATACAAAAAAAATAATGAAGGGGGGATAGATGAGAAGTAGTGCTACGTGCCCCAGTAAAATCACTTATTAGCTCTGGGTGTCGAGCTGATGATTTGCGAAGGAGGCAAGGGCCTTTTTTGTAGTAAGAATTCTGGGCTCTGAAATATTTGGCATTCATATCCTATTACATGCTATATTAAATAATTTACCCTGTCATCACAATTTGTCATAAATGTGTTGGTATTTCACTATACAAATTCTAGGTCATTTGGACTCCAGATGAAGTGTTATGAATGTTTTCATGGCAGACTCTTTCTCTGGATGCATGTTCCAAGAAGCTTCCTTGAAAAACATATAACATATAATGGAAACATCAATGAGTTCAAAACTCCCTCAAATATGTTTTGGATCTGGTCCAATGTGTCCTCATTATATCCAAGATGGAAGAATATAAATGATATGTGATGATACCGATTTGTGCATCTTTTACGGTTGTTGGGTCCACGATGTCTTCCCAGAGAAATCATTAACATAATTGATTTTTAAGCTCCTTAGATGGCTGAATCATCTCCTAGTCCAGAAGAAAATGTTTAAGGAAATAAAATAAGGATTTGATAAAAATAAGAATAACTCAATTTGGAATAATATTTTAAAATTAATGACCAAAATAAATGTGTGGTAATAATCTTTCAAAAATCCATAATTAAGCACTTTCCAAATTTTTTTACATTTTCATTATATAATCCGAAATTCTAAATATTATAATAAAAAACCAAAATAGATGGGTTTTATCCCTGAAAAAAATTTAAAAAAATCCTAATTATTTGATTAAAAATATGCACATAAATTTACTCTTTAGAAACTAAATTCAAATAATGCTTATAGTGTCTTAAAAAGTCTTTACTTCTATATATGATGAAAAGGAACATTCCTTTCAACTTTTTTAAAATACAAAAATTAGTTAAAATATTCATTTTGAAAATAGTTTTAAAAACGAAAAAAGAGACATACAATTTCCCTAAACATTATTTTATTTCTATATAAATTTATCAATAGAATATTTTAAAAAATGTGGACATTGAAGAAATAGATTTGGTAAAAAACCATTAAAAGTGGATTTTGAAAAAAATATATCCTCACCATTAGTCCGACTCATTATGTATATTTTTTGTATTACTAAAAAAATTATTTTAATTAATTAAATTCTTAATAGCCCCATTCACATTTATTATTCCTTTTACCATGTTACAATCAACTACGTAATCAATTAAATTCACATCAGATGATTTGATGAGATTCAGCACATATATCAACAATGACTTTGGTAGCATGAATATGGTCAAAACTGTTATTATTTCATCATATCTTGAATCGAAATATAAAAATATTTATCATTTTTATATTAAAATATACAAATTGTTGGACTCACCTGTTTTTATAATCCCAAATCCAGTTTAATTTATATGAAAATTATCTTTCATTAGTTTTTACGGTTTTCACCATATAACAATTATGTATTTTTTATCTCACTACATTCTCGATTATGTTTAAAGCATAAAATTTACAATGTAAAAGGTCACCGATATGAAGGTCTCTATTAAGAGCCTTCTATTTAAATCACTGGTTGAGGATACTGTTAGGGAGATTACCGCTAGTATGTTACCACTAGAATGTTACAGCTAGAAAGATACCACTAAATGGTTACCGAAATAATTTTACCACTGAGGAACCTTATTGCTGAGTTACCAAAAAAAGTTCGCCACTATGAGTCTACATCTCTAGGGATACTGTTTTAGAGCTACCGCTAGAGGTTATTGGTACAAAGTGACTCATGGTAAGCCGACCACTGGAATATTACTAGTCACTGCTAAAATGTTATTGTTGTAAGGTTACTATTTTAAACATTCTACTACAAGGTTGATGCTATGATGTTTCTGTTGGATGTCTAATCATGAAATTTCACTGCTGTAAGAACCTTAGGAATTCACATGTATATCGCTGATAAAGCTACCTTTCAAAAGGCTACCGCTACCATTCTATCGATAACTATACTCTTCTATGCTATACATTGTAAATTTTCTTAAGATTATTTGTAACACCCCAAGCTTCAACGGTATGTTTCCCTTTGAATAATGCAATGGCGTGCATTGTACGCAACTTCGAGATTCTAACTCACCACAACCAATCAAACAAGCCGTTATGAATAGTAATAAATAATTTTTAAAATTTGATAAATTTTATCATTTGAAATGGACTTCATTTTTAGATTAGTAATATCGAAACTTACTTAGGGTAAAATTTTGGTACTTTTCTGATAACTTTCATATTTTGATGAATAGTGAAAATTACTAAATTTTAATTAAAAACAACTTTTTTAATCGAAATAATTAATAGTGAAAATTATTAATTTGAGTGGTTTTAAAGTATATTTAGAATATATTTTTACCATTTAATACAATGTTTGTCATTGAATGTAATTTCACATTTAAACCAAACATAAACAAGTGTCAATCTTTTGATAGTTATTATCTCTTAAAAACACGCTATTTGTTTTGACGATGAGAATTAATTTTTAAATTAATTAATGCAACAGATATGTTTTGAATTTGGTATAATAGATGTAATTTTTTTAATTTATAATATCAAATATATCTTAGGCCTAATTTTTGGTATTTTTCTGGAAACTTTCATTTTTTGATGAATAGTGAAACCACTATGTGATAGTTAAAAAACTGAATTTTTCATAAAACTTAATTTTACCGCTTCTGTGAGTGGAATTTCGAAAATACAAGAGACACGGTTAATATCAAGGATTCTAATGTGGTTCAATGAGATTAAAATGATTTTTGGTGAATAGTAACTTTTTACTTTTATTTACCACGTTTAAAAGTAAATAGGGTAATAAAGAGTAAAAATGATATTAATATCACCCTAACACATGTCCTAATTGTATTGGACAAGTGTATCTGGACCAAAAAAATCATTAAGAGTGAAATATTATCATTTAGGTCCACTTGTATTAGATTAGGACATTTATTATTATTTAATTCAAAGAAGAGTTAAAAGAGTTAAAATCAAAGTTTATTTACTAAAATTTTTTTAATATAGGGTTATACAGAAGAAACATTCGATTTTAAATATTCATTAGAAAGCTACAAAGATTTCCTACATAATGGAATTTTATTTATAACTTTTAGACATTACATAATTTAATTTATTTATGACACAATGGTGATGCAGTAATTATCTAATTAAAGTAATATTATAATAATTGATATTATAAATATCAAAATATATGTAATTTGAGAATTTTTATGAATTCCACTAATTTTATAGGTAAATATGACATATTAGGATTTATTATGTAAACTGTGTTCAAAGTAATAATGTTTTTATGAATTTATCAAAAAAAAAATACCCAATACTGTCAAAATTGACATAAAAGAGTTTTTAAAACAAATATTATATTATTAATTTATATTCATATCCTAAAAATCTAATGTTCGGCCAATAGACATATTTCATGATAGGAGTATAATTAGCGGACCACTTTGGGGTCTCTTGGATCTAAATAGTATGTTTATTAACTGTATAATATAAAAATACGAAGAGACATTGTAAAAGTGAAACTAATTAACTAAGAATTAATACTTAATTATAAGGTTAATATAATGACCCAAACCTGTATAAATTATATTGGTTGAGTGGTTTTCAACCCATTCCCACCTTAACCTTTAAATAATCCACTTTTAAGCCATTAGAAACTGAATATGAATTTATTGTAAAATAAAATTTTTAGCTTTTCCAAAGGCACCCCTCACCCCTCTTATAAAAGGGAACTACCCCTTCTCACTAATTGACACATTCAAAGAATTTTGTCTTAGACAAACCCTGAAAAAATACTCTCTCAACTTACCTCACTACAACCTGGAGGCCTTAGTTTGTTCAGAAAGTCAACCTAAGTAGCACTTTTGATCAAATCAAAAGGAAAACCCAAAAAAGAGGTAATGTTTTCACCACCCTCTTTCAAGTTCCTTTCTTCTTCAACTTCTTCATTATTTATTATTTCTATTGTAAAATAATAACTCCATTATCTTCTATATACTGTGATGTTGTTATAAATATGGTACAACCATATTCAGTATTTTATCCATCCTTTGAATGGCATGTCACCATAAGTGTGTACGTAGGGCTTACCGTCTCCATGTCGTGGTGTAATTGTCATTGAATAAATTATTATTTGGATGGGTCTAATACTGATGTTTAATTCATTAAATAATAAATATAACATGATAATTATTCTTTCTATATGATATTCCATCCAATTATATATTATTTTAACATCAAAATAATGATATTGTCGCTCGTGCGTACGTACGGACTACCGTCTCCACTAATGCGATGAGATTAATTCTCCATCGTATACATTCAAGTATAATTATCATTTGATGATTAAAAATAATTTTTAAGGACTTGATATAATTATGGATATGAAAAAGATACAACCTATCCATAACAATCACGGCTTACGTAACAAAGAATATAAAGGAAAACGAGTAAGTTAACTGCAGAAATGACGATAATACTAAGATATTATTAACAAATCAATGTTAAAAGATCATATATAATATCATATTAATGTAAATTATTCTTGTATAATTCAATAAAAATTATTTCACCATTATGAAGGAGGATAAACTACCGTCGACCAAGAAAAAAGTACAAAGTAAGGGGTTTCTTATCTCACATTTAATTCCGTGATAATTCCATTGTTCACCACGTATTTATTACATGTGGTTTGTGTACTGCCCATGTTTGTATTAATTGTGTAATATAAATTAATTCATGTATATTTACATCATCATTTCATGATCCTTCTTTCATGGGTGTATGTTTTTTATGTTACCAAATAAATAAGGGAATTTGAAATTTCAATTTCCACTCATTCGGCTTTACGCATACTTCATGGATTATTTTACTCCATGATTATGTGTAGAATAACTATTCATTTTATTATCTCATAAATTACACTCCCCTTTCTATGGATATAATTTTTATACACATAATCACCCCATTGATAAATTATCAGGTCATCGGTATGAACTTGATAAGAGTAATTTTTACTCAATCTCGATTTGTTGAGTTAAACATCCAATTCATTGGTTTTGTTTTTACAAGAATATTTGTGAATGTACATTGATTGTTTTAAACTAAATATCCAATCATATTGGGTGTATTTATATTTTTCACTCAAAATTATTTCGTTGATTTATCCTAAACCTAATGATACAGCCTTTATGAGAGATTTCATCTCAGTTTACATTCCATTGAGACTCCTTTATTGTTATACACCAAATCACTTTTATATGGTGTATATAATGTACTTTGACATAATATATCATGAATCCCTTTATTCTCATGATATTAAAATGTTTTTATTTCATCAATAATTTTTATTCAAGTGTCTCTATTTTGATTAGGAACATTAACTAAAATGAAATGTTAAATTTTTTTAAAGAATGATTATTCTAAATCTTTCTCATTAATGTCCATGTTTAAAAAATGGTTTTAAGGATTCATTTATATGAACATTAACGTTTTCAAATAAATATTCCTTTTAAAAGCTTCAAAGTGTCATTGGACACTTTGATTCTAAAATCTATTTTAAATGGATTCTTAACAAATAGTGTGACTTTTAAATGATTTCAGAAAAAAGGGGGATATTTCACTCTAATTGTTTTGATGATTATATTCATCTGTGTCAATATCCTTCATCATTATCGATTGAGGTTAATATGATACAATAAAATCTTCCATATTGTATCGAATGAGTTATGTTTGACTATGGATGTGCTATTTTTATACCATTCATGGATTGTGGATAAAGTACTCACATTTCTTATGCTAGTTTTAATACGAATGTTTATGTTATGTTTAAAACTTTTCATATGAGGAATGCATTGGACTTAGTAAGTCACGGGTGGAGCCCGCTATAGCTCCTCGATGCATCGGTAGGTCCCATGAGACAAACTAGTGTCTTATCACGAGGCCTTGACAAAATAATATCTGTAGTCTTGGCATGAGGCCTTGGCTATGTGGTTATGATAGTTTGGCACTATGCATTTAGTTATTATGAAAGTGGTTATTAATATTTTCATGTTATTATTCAACTAGTAGAATATCCATGTGAATAAGTAAATGTCATTATTTCATTATATCCTTGCCATATTATACTGAAGTTCAAGTTTAAAAGGCTTTTGATTTAGTTATACATTGCCTTAAAATTTTATGTTTATTTATGAATGTTTCTGCTATATTGTCATCCCTAATGAGAATCTGAGCTCACCCCTTTCAATGTTTTATTTTTCCCAGGATGTGAAGAAGTAATTTATGAATGACCTACAGGGATAGTATGAGGGGATATGAAGAAAATATGTTGTTGCAGTTTTTTACTAATTGATGTAATGGAAAATTTATGAATACATCTAGTGTTTCCAAGGCTACTAAACTAATCGGTCTTTTGAGACTTGATCTTTCTTGAGATCATGCCAATATTATTAAATAATGCACTGAATCTGGGTATCTAGGGTGGGGCGTTACAGTTGGTATCCGAGGAAGTTTAGTACAAACAATGGAAGCTAGATTTAGATAAACTCTGATTAGAGCACATAGACCTAAGATGAACTTTGATGATTAGTATAGAAGAAATTCTTATAATTTTGGTATTGTAGAGATTTTGTGAGTTTTCTGAGCAATACATCTCTGTCTGGATATGAGCAGGTAGAGGCGGCTCTGGCACAGATGTACCTAGGGGTAAAACCTGAAAACACCTCTTTGATCTAGAGTCGAATGGGAACTGGTGCACGACAACATGCCTTACTGCACTCTTGGTTACGACACTCTCGGGGGATGTGCTTATGATAATTTACTTTTTCTTTACAAACCGATTTGAAGTATTATATATAAAATATGAGAGTAAATGACCTTGGTTAATCCTAATGTTTTTCAAATTGAGAATATGGTGACATGTTAATCTCTATATTATTTTATGACTACTGTTACTCACACAATGCTTTCCGTTTTTATTCAATGGCTGGATTCTGTGGAAGTCAAAGTGACATTGAGAATGATGTACAAGGTTGGAATGGTGGTGGAAACGAGCAACAAAATGAAATATTGATATGCGTAAAAGATATCATCTTTATGCCAAATCAATTTTCCAAAAATATGATAAAAAATATATATATTAACCCATTCCCAGACTCAACAAAGAAGAGAAAGGTGATGAATGATAAGAGCTCCAGCAGTGGAGACCATGGAGAAAGGAATCCTCAATTTCTATCATGCAGGAAATGTGGAAGGAGAAACCCAGGAATGTGTCTCAATGGGACAATGAAATTCTTTACGTGTGAGAAGGAAGGACATAAATTGAAGAATTGCTGAAGAAAAATGAAGAGTACTATGGAAGAAGATAAAAATGGTCCCAAGAATCCATTTACAGTTATTTGCCGTAAATGTAGGGGGTCTGGCCATTACCCGAGTGAATTCCCTATTCTATAGGACATTTTCTTGGTCAAGGAATACGCTATGTGGAAATAAATGGTTGGAGAATTGTTTAAAAATTATAAGTGCTCCTTGTTGATGGGTTTACTTTGGAATAATTTTCTCTATTATTTTTAACCCTACAGTTTTCTATGTGAGAATGATATTTGAGGAAGAATTATCTTTTCCCTTGTGGATATAGTTATATATAATCATTTGGTTTTATATGATCGTTGGGTTTGAGGCAACTATAAGTTATTATAATTTGGGATGAAAATGCAAGGTATGATATTAGATTTGTGGTCAAATTGTGTTATGGTAATTTTGAGGAATTTATCTCATTTTGGTAATGTTATAAAATATAGTTTTTGAGGAAGGACAACACGCAGACCGTGTGACAACCCATCGCATTGGACAAAGCTGTGGGAATCGAAACCACAACCAAAGTGCGATTGGGATTTATAGCCTACCACTGGACTACATGAAGTCCTTGGTTAGTGTGACTATTATTTTTTGTTAAATGATTTTATTGATCAATAATAATTTGATTTGATATCTTATGTCTTATCAAATCAATACCCTTAGTATAGGAAAATGATTTGGTGATTAAGTGATAAATGTTATTTTGGAAGTTGTTCGCTTTGTTGTGAACACTATATGCCCCAGGAAAACAAAATAGTATGGGATTTAATTTGAGTAGTAATGATGGATTTTTATCTAAGTTTTTATTGTGGATTTATAGTGATTTGGGTTATTTATGGAAATGATTAGGTTAATTACTTTTAAGTATGTGACTTTAAAAGTAATTAATGTTATTTGGAGAAAAAATTTAATGTGGAAGACTACATTCTTATATGTTTTGGGTTTCAAAATTAGTTTGGATTATATTGAAGGATTTTAAGGACAATTGAATGGTATTTATTTAACTTTGGGGTATTGATGGTCTAATTTTAGAAATTAATATTAGTGTTTTTTTTCTCTAATGGAATATACATTTGGGGGATCATCAGATATTATACTAACCATTTTGGTTTTGATTAATCTCTATAGAAAAGTTAAATATATAGTTTATCCTATATGGATCATGTATTTCTATAGAAGTTTATTCTGGCTCTTACATTGTGACCATGACTTCTTGAATACTCAATGTTCAAAAAAATGAGTTAGTGTTAAAAATTTATTAATGAATGAAAATATATTTAAAAATTAATTATATATCTTTATGTTCTTATTCAATATCATAAATTAATTCCTCGTCCTTATGTAATGTAACTTAAATAAAAAAATAGTGTCTGTTTACTTTTCCTACTGGGAGACTAATGACCGTTTGTCCCAACAAAAGTTTGTGATTCTCTTATTGTTAACATTCTCCTGATCATGTTTTCTATCCCTCTCCATCAGAAATTAACACTTAGTTTATCATCCATATCTATGTCTTCCTACATGGAATCCTAGCATGGGTTATCTTGGGTGACCTTTATACCTCTCTTCCTTTCTTTTAAAGTGATAGTTTTATTGACTCTTTTTCCAATGTGGGACTTTCCATTATATTCTCAAGCCCAATTTTAAAAAAATTGTGAGGGTGAAATTTATTGAAGGAGGGGAGAATGTAACATCCCAATCTTCCACGGTATGTTTCCCTTTGAATAATGCAATGGCGTGCATTGTACGCAATTTCGAGATTCTAACACACCACAACCAATCAAACTAGCCATTATGAATAGTAATACCTAATTTTTGAAATTTTATAAATTTTATCTTTTGAAATGGACTTAAATTTTGGATTCGTAATATCAAAATTATCTTAAGGTGAAATTTTGGTACTTTTCGGATAACTTTCTTATTTTGATGAATAGTGAAAATTACTAAATTTTAATTAAAAATAAATTTTTTAATTGAAATAATTAAAAGTGATAAATTATTAATTTGAGTGCTTTTAATTTATATTTAGAATATATCTTTACCATTTATTACATTTTTGGTCATCAGATGTAATTTATCATTTAAACCAGACATAAACAAATGTCAATCTTTTGATAGTTATTATCTCTTAAAAACACGCGATTTGTTTTGACGATGGGAATTAATTTTAAAATTAATTAATGAAACTGATATGTATTTAATTTGGTAAAATAGACATCATTTGTTTAATTCAGAATATCAAATATATCTTAGGCCTAATTTTTGGTATTTTTCTGGAAACTTTTATTTTTTTGATGAATAGTGAATCTACTAAGTGGTAGTTAAAAAACTGAATTTTTCATAAAACATAATTTTTCTGCTTCTTTGAGTGGAATTTCTAAAATCTGAGAGACATGGTTAATATCAACAAGTAAAATGTGGTTCAATGAGTTGAAAATAATTTTTGGTGAATAGTAACTTTTTACTTTTATTTTCCACAGTTAAAAGTAAATATGGCAATTAAGAGTATAACTGATATTAATATTACCCTAACACATTTCCAAATTGTATTGTACAAGTTTATATCTACCAAAAAAAACATTAGGAGTAAAATATTATCATTTAGGTGCACTAGTATTAGATTAGGACATTTATTATTATTTAATTCAAAGAAGAGTTAAAAGTGTTAAAATCAATGTTTATTTACTAAAACATTTTTAATATAGGGTTATATATAAGATAAATTCGATTTTAAATATTCATTAGAAAGATAAATCGATTTCCTACATAATAGTATTTTATTTAAATTTTTTTGAAATTATATAATTTAATTTACTTATGACACAATGGTGATGCAGTAATTGTCTAATTAATGAACTATTAAAATAATTGATATTATAAAAATCAAAATAAATGTAATTTGGGACTTTTAATGAAATACACTAATTTTATAGGTTAATATGACATATTAGGATTGATGATATAAGTGTTTTTTGAAGTAATAATGCTGTTATAAATTTATCAAAAACTAAATACCCAATATTTTCAAAATTGACATAAAAGAGTTTTTAAAACAAATATTATATTATTAATTTATATTCAATTACTAAACATATAATGTTCGGCCAAGAGACTTATATCATTATAGGATTATCATTAATGGACCACTTGGGGGTCTCTTGGATGTATATAGTATGTTTATTAACCCTATAATATAAAAATACAAAGAGACATTGTAAAAGTGAAACTAATTAAATTAGAGTTAATACATAATGATATGGTTAATATAATGCCTCAAAACTATCTAAATTCTATTGGATGAGTGGTTTCGACCCATCCAAAAGTTAAAATTTAAATAATCCACTTTGGATCCATTAGAATCCGAATATGAATTTATTATAAAATAATATTTTTAGATTTTCAAAGGCACCCCTCACCCCTCTTATAAAAGGTCACTCGCCCTTCTCACTAATTCACACATTCAAAGCCTTTTGGCTTGGCAAAACCCTACCCAGAAACTCTCTCAACATCCCTCACTACAAATTATAGGGCTTAGTTTGATCAGAAATCCATCCTACGGGGCCCTTTTGATCAAATCGAAAGGAAGAACCTGAGGAAGAGGTAATGTTTTCACCACCCTCTTTCTAGTTCCTTTATTCTTCAACTTATTCTTTCTTTGTTAATTATATTATAAAATAATAACTCCAGTATCATCTATATACTGGGATTTTATTATAAATATGGTGCAACCATATTCAGTATTCTATCTATCCTTTGAATGGAATGTCACCATACGTGTGTACGTAGGGCTTACCGTCTCCACGTCATGGTGTAATTGTCATTCAATAAATTATTATTTGGATGGGTATAATAATGATGTGTAATTAATGTAAATAATAAATATAACATGATAATTATTCTGTCTATATGATATACCATCCAATTATATATTATTTTAACATCAAAAGAATGATATTATCGCTCGTGCGTACGTACGGACTACCGTCTCCACGAACGCGATGAGATTCATTCGCCATCGTATCCATTCAAGTATAATTCGTATTTGACGATTAAAAAAAATGTTTAAGGAGTTCTTATAATTATGGATATGAATAAGATAATCCTATCCATAACAAACATGACTTACTTAACAAAGCATATAAAGGAAAATGAGTAAGTTAACACCCGAAATGACGATAATACTAAGATATTATTAATAAATAAATGATAAAAGATCATATATGATATAATATTAATGTAAATGATTGTTGTATAATTCAATAACAATTATTTAACTATTATACAAGAGGTTAAACTACTGTCGACCAAGGAAAATGTACAAACAAAGGGGTTTCTTATCTCACTTTTAATTCTGTGAGAATTCCATTGTTCACCACTTATTTATTGCATGTGGTGTGTGTACTGCCAATATTTGTATTCATTGGGTAATATAATTTAATTCATCTATATTTACATCATCAATGTATGATAATTCTTTCATGGGTGTATGTTTTGTGTGTTACCAAATCAATAAGGGAATTTGAAATTTCAATTTCTACTTATTCGGCTTTACGCATACTTCATTGATCATTTTACACAAAGATTTTGTGTAGAATCACTATTCATTTTATTATGTCATAAATTCCACTACCCTTTCTATGGATATACTATTGATACACATAATCACTCCATTGATAAATTATCAGGCCATCAGTATGAGCTTGATAAGAGTAATATTTACTCAATCTCGATTTGTTGAGTTAAACATCCAATTCATTGGTGTTGTTTTTACAAGAATATGTGTGAATGTCCTTTGATTGTTTTTCACTAAATATCTAATCATATTGAGTGTATTTATATTTTTCACTCATACTTATGTCATTGATTTATCCTTAACCTAAGGATACGGCCTTTATGAGAGATTTCATCTCAATTTACATTCCATTGAGACTCTTTTATTGTTATACACCAAATCAATTTTATATGGTGTATACAATGTACATTGACATAATATATCATGAATCCCTTTATTCTCATGATATTACAAAGTTTTTATTTCCTCAATATTTTTTATTCAATTGTCTCTCTTTTGGTTAGGAACTCTAACAAAAATGACATTTTATAATGTTTTAAAGATTGATTATTCTAAATCTTTCTCATTAATGTCCATGTTTTAAAAATGGTTAGAAGGATTTATTTATATGGACATTAAATTATTCAAATCAGAATTACATTTAAAAGTTTCAATGTGGTATGGGACACATTGATTTTAAATTCTATTTTAAATGGATTCTTGACAAATATTGTGACTTTTAAATGATTTCAATTAAAAGGGGGATATTTCACTGTATCTGTTTTGATGATTATTTTCACCTATGTCAATATCCTTCATCATTCTCGATTGAGGTTAATAAGATACAATACAATTTTCCATATTGTATCAAATGAGTTATGTTTGAATATGGATGTGCTATTTTTATACCATTCCTGGTTTGTGGATAAAGTATTGACATTTCGTATACTAGTTTTAATAAGAATTTTTATGTAATGTTTAAAATGTTTCATATGAGGAATGCATTGGACATAGTATGTGATGGGTGTAGCCCTCTATAGCTCCTAGATGCATCGGTAGGTCTCATGAGAAAATCTAGTGTCTTCGCACGAGGCCTTGACAAAATCTTATTTGTAGTCTTGGCACGAGGCCTTGGCTATGTGGTTATGATAGTCTGGCATTATGCATTCTATCATTATGAAAGTGGTTATTAATATTTTCATGTGATTATTTGACTAGAGGAATATACATGTTAATAAGTAAATGGCATTATTTCATTTTAACCTTGCTATATTATGCTGAAGTTCATGTTTAAAAGGCTTTTGTTTTAGTTATACATTGCCTTAAATTTTTATGTTTATTTATAAATGTTTCTGCTATATTGTTATCCTCACTGAGCATTTGAGCTCACCCCATTCAATGTTTTATTTTTTTCCAGGATGTGAAGAAGTATTTTATGAATGGCCTACGGGGATAGTATGAGGTGTTATGAAGAAAATATGTGGTTTTAGTTTTTCACTTATTGATGTAATGTAAAAATTATGAATATATATAGTGTTTCCAAGGCTACTAAACTAATCGGTCTTTCGAGACATGATATTTCTTTTGATCATGACAATGTTATGTAATAATGCACCGACTCTGGGTATCTAGGGTCATGGTGGTATATTTTTCTAATGTTCATATTTGGTAAATTTAATGCTTCTTTCATTATTTAATATTGATTGTAGACATATATGGAGACTGTACGAGGTACAAGGAAGACTACACATGGCTTGGTCATTACTACTATAAGATATAATGAATAAAATAGATGATTATGCTAGAGAAGAATATGCGGTGTGAGATGTATTACATGACATACTATAATAACCAGGAGAACATTCCATGTCTTAAATTGTGAACCCAAGAGCTTAACAAAGATCATTTTTGGGAGAAAAAAATTCAAGGATCCCTTGTTTTGAATCCTTGAATCTCATTAAATCCAATAAGTTGAACACGTTAGTACCTAGAAGCGAGAACATGATGTTGCGACACTCTGTATTAGAGACAACATCCAGAGAAGAACTCAAACTAAAATTTCTTCACTCCAAGGAGTCCATAGCTGAAATACAAACACACAGTGACTTAAAAACTCAATACTCAAAAAATTATCTCTATCGTGTTATCTTTATTACATTTATGAGTAGTGTGTGTTTTTATATAACACACACATTGTATTCTATGTGTAAACCATAGGATAATGGAAATCCTGACACTAAACATTCGATATATTTTTTCTTACCACGTATAATTTTGGAAGAGGCCAAGTGTGTCCTGGTTCTTTGTTTTCCCCAAAAAGAACTTTTCTAGAGGTAGTGAAACCTAAACAGTTTGTGAAAACTATTTTAAACCCCGATACAGGTTGTGTATCAAGATTATTAATATAAAATACTTGTTTTTAGGTGACCACCAAATGGATAGGATTATGTCTCAGCTTGATACTGACCCTCTAGTTTAATTATGCGGTGTACTTTATTTTGTAATACCCATTTTTTATATTTTCCACTTATTATAATATCAAAGAAAAATATCTATTTTACGTTAACTCAGATAGTTATATTTGGATGGTTTTTATATGTATTTAATTTATTAAATATGTTTCAAATGTTGGATATGTTTTTACAATTATTCTACTAAGGAATAATAAACCGTTGAGAGTCTTGTTGTGAAATTGAACATTTATATCTCTACTGCCTTAATTAATTGGGATTTTCTAAATTGGGGGATTTCATCATAATTTTTTTAATATATTTTGTATTTAAGAACTCAATTCACACCTCCACCTCTTGAGTTTAGACGTCTATAAAATTTTTTTATTATAGGAGTGTTTATTAATACCATAAAAACTGTTTTTAAGCATTTGAAATATTTTACAACTGTTATTTTAGTTGTATATTAAATATCATAAAATTTATTTCATTTCTAAATTTATAGAATTAAAATTCTATTCAGATATGCACAACCGAGTTGAGGGTGAGAATACTAACATGCCACCTTTATTTAATTATAACAAATATTATCAGTGGAGAGTGAAAATGAAAATGTATCTAGAGATAATGGGTCTTGAAATCTGGGACATAATTGAAAAAGAACATGAATTTCCTTCTACTTCTAGGGACACATGGCCTTAGTTGACTAATTATCTATATAATAATGTGTAAAGAAATGAATTCATTATACTCTACTTTAGTTATGAAGAACTCAATAGAATATCTTCTTGTAAAACTGCATATGAATTTTGGGATACACTACCTATTTCCCTTGAGGGAACAACCAATATTAATGAAATGATATTAAATACTTGTATTATTAATTATGTTAATTTTAAAATGATTCATGATGATAATATCATTGAAATGTATCTCAGGTTCAATGAAATAGTAAATACCATTAGTTGTCTTAGTAAACTAGTGGATAACAAGGGTCAGATTATGAGATTGCATCGATGTCTATCTGACAGATAGAAAGGAACTTCTATTTCAATCCGAGAATCAAGTGACATAAACAAGCTACCTGTGAATGAACTAATTGGAAAAACATGATGTATGAATAAGATCTTAAGGTTAATCAATAAGAATATTGAGAACTAAGAAATAAATTTATAGCACTCAAGACTGCTACCTCGACTATCAAAGACAAGGAAAAGGTTCAAGTTCTTATACAAAGTTCCACCGGTGAAGATTTAGATTCTATCAAATATTAGAAGATGGTTCTTAATGCTAGAAGATTCAAAAAAATATATTGAATGAAGAAGATATTTATAATGTAAAACTATAAGGGATTGTATGATAGTAAAGGAAATTGAAAAAAATAGAAAATGGAATGACAACACAAATGAGATATTCTACAATGAGTGTAATGGAAAAGGTCTTGTAAAGGATGATTTCCCCAAGCTGAAATTTAAGAAGATGTATAAAGACAAGGAAAAGGGATATAAAAACAATATGAAAGCTACTTGGAGTACTTCTGAAGATATCCCCAGTAGATCTGACACTTCTGATACTGGATTGAATAATAAAAAAAAGTTCTGTTTCATGACAGAATCCTCTGAGTTAACACTTAATTCTCTTATACAATATGCTAACTATTCTGTGATTTATAGTGAATCAGAAAAAAATGATGAATACATGACTATAGATTAACTATTGAATAATGTGTAATTCTTGAGAATACTATGAATGATGTCAAAGATAAATATAAATTACTGAAAATAAAACATGATTTAAATGAATATTATAAGTCTAATTTGGATATTGAAAAAAAAATCTCAAATATTAAAATAATATAATGAAATGAAATTATCAAACGATAAATTAAAAAGAGATATTGAGAAAATTACTTTGGTAGGGATACCATGACTTTGTTTCTAGGGGAAAAACTACTCTATAATATGCAATGAGTCTTGGATATCAACAAGGAAATATAATTATTATTAAAAAAAATTGTTCCAAAATATAGAGAGTTCACTACAAGTTCATGTTATGGATCATATCTGGAAAGATAAATTTTTAAAGGACCTAACAATGTGTTTATGTCTCAAAACATGTGTGTTGATTATTGGAAATCTATAAAAAAAAATGGGTTCCTAAACCATTTCTTGATAACCTCTCTGTACCCAAGAATATATTGGTACCAATGTTACCCTATGCTTAATCTAATTTGTTGGAAAATTGTCTAAAGAGTTAGTATATAACCCTATGGTACTTGTAAAGTTTATGTTCATGACATATGGTAGGATAATATTTTTGATTCAAGTGATTAAACAATGTAAATGGTGGACATGTTACATTTAATGATAATTCTAAGGGAAAGATCATCATCTTAGGACAAATTGGTATCCATAATAAAATAATAATTTTAAAAGTACTTTATGATGATGGGTTAATGTACAATATACATAGTATCTCTCAGTTGTGTGATGATGGTTGTAATGTCATGTTTGAAAAACATGACATGAAATTTTTTCAATACTAAAAAATATTTAATATTCACTACTCAAGGAAATTAAAATGTATATGTTTCTAATTTAATCTCTTTATCTAAAAAAATTCTTGACTAAATGTTTTCCATAAGGAATAATAGTTAAGGAAAAAAAGATTAGGACACTAAAATGTGAAATCACTTAGTAAATTAACTAGGAAATGATCAGTTCGAGACTTACAGAAATTATAATTCCCACTTAACAAATTTTTTAATCCTTATCAAAATGGAAAACAACATAAGGATTATTTTAAACCAAATAAGGAAGTTTCAACTTCTCAACAACTTGAGTTGGTTCACATGGATTTGTTTGGACCATCTAGAGATTCAAGAATAAATGAATATCACAATATTTTTTTTCTTGTCGATGATTTTTCTAGATACACATGGGAATACATTCTAGAACGCAAATTTAAAGAATGTTCTTACTTCTTTAAATATTCCATGTTTCTGGAAATTCATAATGGACATATAATTAATACCTTGAAAAGTTACCATATCTATGAGTTTGAAAATCAGGATATTGATTATTTTTTCTCACATAATGTCTATAATAACAATTTTCCTTCCCCTATAACAACTAAAAAAACGGAGTTATAGAAAGAAGAAATAAGACACTTCAAGATAATGCATGAACTAATCAAAATGAGTATAAAATGCCTTTTTATTTTTTGGTTGAAGTTGTTAACACATATTGTTACATCATCAATTAAGATTTAATTATTAATTAAGATATAATTAGACCTTCTCTTAAGAGTATCCCTTTTGAGATATGGAACAATATGAATCCTACGGTTAATTACATTAGAGTTTTTGGTATCAAATCTTTTATCCTTAACACTGGGGATAATCTTGACAAATATTTCTCCAAAAGTGATGAAGGAATATTACATGGTTACTCATTCACTCTAAAGCCCGTGGAGTATTAAATAAGAGAACCAAATTTTTGGAAGAATCAGTTCATGTAAAATATGATAAGACTAATCCACCTGGACCTAAAACCTCTCTAAATATCTTTAGGATGATATTTCCATTCATGAAAATAATGATAATAATAGTGAACCCCTAGTGAAAACAACTAGTTCTGAAAATTTTAATGAATCAGATCTTGTTGAATATCAAATAGTAGAAAATCATGAGGAGTCTAGTATATCCCTTTCTAAATGTATTTCAACTCTCCAGAATAATCCTTTAGATGCAGATGAAGGTGCTCTAAATAGAGTCACACAAACTAGAGATTCTCTAAGAATCAAGGTTTAACATCAATCTTTTTGTTCAGATATTAAACCCAAAAATATTATTATTACTATCAATTATAAATTTAAGGTGATAACTTTGAAAGAAGTATTAAAACAGTATAAAAGAAAAAATGTTTAGGAATTAGTAGAAAGAAATAAGGAAACTTTGGCTATGGGCACTAAACGGGGGTTTAGAAATAAAGTTGATGAGTCTTGAAATATAGATATAAACAATGCTAGATTAGTTTCACAAGGATATTGTCAATTAGAAATAATATAATATGAGGAAACCATTGCACCTATATCTGAAATAGAAGTCATTAGGATAATACTTGCTTATGCAGCTCATCTGAATTTCAAAAATTATCAAATAGATATTAAATGTTCATTTCTAAATGGGTATATAAGAGAAGATGTGTTTGTTGAACAACCCCTAGCTTTACGAATCCCCATTTTTTAAATGACGTTTTGAAACTTTTTAAATCTTTATATAGTCTAAAACAAGCTTATAGAGATTGGTATGATAGATTCAGTTCTTTTATATTTTCTAAATTTTTTACTAAGTGGATAGATGAACCTGCTATTTTTATTAAAATTACTTCCATAGATGATTTAATAATACAAATTTTTATAGATGATATTATTTTTTGGATCCCTTAAAATTATTTATTTATTGATTTTTCAAAAATGGTGAAAAATGATTTTGAAATGAGTCTAATGGGGGAACTAAAAGTTTTCCTTATATTTAAAATTTCTCAAAATAAAAGTGGAACTATATTAAATGAAAGTAAATATATTATGGATATTTTGAAATGTTTTGGTTTGGATATTAATAAAGGTATTGATACACCTATCATTACCACTTGTAGATTGGATTCTTATGAAATTGGTAAACCAGAGGATCAGACCAATTATAGAGGTATGATTGGGAGTCTTCTCTACCTTACTCCAAGCTGATCTGATATTTTGGACAATGTATGTAGGTGCGATCTTTTTCAATACAATACTAAAGAACGTTATTTAACATCTGTTAAAAATATTTATAAATATCTCAAGTGCACTACCAACTTTGGAATATTTTATCCAGTATAACATTAATTTGATTTTATAAGCTATTCTGGTTCTTATTTTTCTGGTGGCATGTTAGATATAAAGATATCCTCTAAAACATGTCATATTTAGGGAAATTCAATAGTATCATGGTTTATTAAGAAAACGAATTTTCTTGCATTATCCACATTCATAGATGAACATATAGCTGTTGGTAGTTGTTTTTCTCAAATTAAGTGGATAGAACACACATTACTAGACTATGGATATCAATTCAAACATGTATCTATAAATTTTGATAAAATAAATTCTATTAACATCTCTATGAATATAGTATATCATGCAAGGATTATTCACATTGATTTGAGAGATCTCTTTTGGAGAGATCATCATCAAATCAGTGATATCATTCTTGAATTCATTGGCATTGAACATCAATTAACAGATATATTCACAAAGCCTTTGAATTATGAGAGGTTAAATTACATCAAACATGAGTTTGGTTTGATTAATTTTAGTTTATGAATTCTCTCTATTGGACCTCACCATTATGACACCATATAGTTGGATGTCACCAATATTAGGACACCTCACTGTTGGACATCCTTGTTAGGACACCTCACTATTGGATCTCTCCATTAGGAAACCTTAGCATTGGACAATTACCCTTAGGGAACCTCATCATTGGACCTAACTATTTGGAAACCTCACCATTGGACCTCACTGTTAGGGCACCTTACCATTGGACCTCACTGATAGCCCTTATTGTTGGCCCCTTACCACAAGTGGACAATATTAATAGGTCTTTTACATCATGTTTTTTTTGCGAAATTTGAATCTTTTTAATTTTATTTATTTCATTTATTCGATTTTTTTTATCCTTATATGATAAAAGCAATGTGATAAGTCACATTTTTTCCACTTATATCCTCTCCCAAACATTTTTCTACCAAAGCCTTCAAAATAACCAACTACTAAAACCCTTAAACCACATCACATCGCAATGGAAAGTGTAAATACATTTATGGTTGGTGATAAAGGAGACGAACTGAACCATAAGGGTCCTCAAGTAATGTCTAGTAGTGGATGCCGAATTATAGAGAATATAATAAATCCTCATTTTCGAAGATGGAAATCATGGTTGAGAATGAATTAATTTCAAAATAACTATTTTCGAGAAAGTCTCTAGTACTGAAGGCACTCAAAGATTATGATTGGGTAGAATTTTTTGTAAATAACAATGTTCCATCTAACAAGAAGAACGTAAATGAGTTTTATGGGTTTCTGTAGTTGATAAAATTGGTGGATGATAACCGAATTCCTTCAAATGAAAATGGATTTAGTGTTAGATTCTCTTCTATTGAATGTGATTAATGTTTATGAGTCCACATGAAGGCATATTGAAGGTCCCCGAGACACCCTGAGAGTGGAGCGGTGAATCAGGGTGACAACATTTTCTTTTAATGTGATGGATCTTGTTCCCAGGTTGGTAGGAACCTTTTGAACCTGTATGATGAGTATGATCAGAAAGCAAACATTCACATGCACAGAGAATACACAATACTTTTTACTTGGTTCACCACTAAGGGCTACATCCAAGGAGTATACGCTAACAGGTTTTTGGTCATATCAAATTCCACTAATCTTTACAAGTTTTGGATTACAATGGTTCGGGAACAGTCACTCTGTCCCTGGCTCACTACCTTTACAAAGATTCAGGGATAGCTCACTGCTTCCCTTGGGACACTCCTGTTGACTCCTCCTAGCTCACTGCCCTTGGTGAATTCACACTCAGTGTATAGACATGAAGGTCTCTTCATCATTGAATAAGAATGCATATTATGATTTATGTAGATTCTCTATTGAAGTCCAACTCTCACAAGTAGACGAATCTCACTTTTTGCTGAAGGTACTGGGAAATATTCTAGCTTTCGTGCAGCTTCAAAAGGACAGACGTACTTTAACAACCCTGGTGCGCTTCTCCAATATCGTTGCCAAAGTTTCAATCCCGGCCCACAAGTCATTTGTGTTGTACAAATTCGGCATGCAGCTGACACCAACCACTTGCGCGAAACTGCCTCCTTCAACTCCAAACATGCCCGACGCTGCAACTTTTACTCCCCAACCGCCTTGATCACGCAACCAACAACCGGAACACAGCCTCTACTTGCACGACCCAATAACCACTTGCTTGACGATAGATCTAAAAATATCTAATTCCTAAACTTGGTTCAAAATGAAGTGGGGTGTTCTTTAATTTATAGGCAAATTGGACCCCCTGCGCGGTGGCGCGCAAGTGTCCTTACGACGCACAAGTCCCAGCGCGCAGCTCCAACCGCCCTAGCCTTTGTCATGAAACTCCTTTTCGCAACCCAACCAATACTTGTGTGACCTACTTTCCCTTGCCATATTTTGAAGTTCTGATCATGAAGAAAAACCAGCACCCAACTTTCTAGTTTTATAGGCATCGACGCACAAGTCCTTTCTGGGCGCATTGGTCACTTGCGCGACCAGCCCAATACATGTGCGACCCTTATCCCTTTTCCACTTTTCAATGTTCTGATCTTGAAAAACATATGGCTCACAATTTTTCTATCATTCAAGTACTATCCATGCTATTCTCTTTTCCAAAAACAGTTTTATCCATTTGTCAATTTTCAGCCCAAAAAATTTGGCAAACACTGGAAAATGATGCCACCTTCAACATTGTTGTCTGCTTGAACTGTAGGATCACTTTGCTAGTTCACATTATTAAATTCAACTGAGGAATGTCAAAAAACAAAATCCATACTCCAATTCATGCATATAATACCATGGTTCCAACAATCTCCCCCTTTTGATTTGTTGGCAATGAGAAAATAAATTCAATAGATCCCCATCCATGTGCAAACCATAAACGGAAGTATAAACTCAACCAACACACTAAGTCTACATGAGAAATGATCATTGTTGAAAACAAGAAAGGAAGCTTGAATTGGGTTCTAGTGTTTTGAAATTCTCAATGATGCCATGTTTACTAAGTTCCTTCTCATCTTCTTACGCTGAATTTATTCCTTTCTCCCCCATTGACAAAAAACCCAAAGACCAGTTATGTGTTCATTATTAAACTCAAACCATAATCCCCCTAGATAGTATATCCCCCATAAAACTGCGTCACATCCATAAAAAAAATAGTTAACAATTATGGGGAGAGGGGTATTTTGTAACCTCCTTATGCACTTGGAGGTGTCTGAACACCGAGGTTCAATCGATGCTTTTCAAACACAGTTGCTGATAGTGGCTTGGTCAGAATATCCGCCACTTGATCATTAGTTACCACATGTTCCATTCTAATCACTCCTTTCTCAACTTTGTCTTTGATAATGTGATACATGATTTCAATATGTTTTGTACGAGAATTCTGAATAGGAAACCTCGTAAGATCAATTGTGCTCTTGTTATCACAGTAAATGACCATCGGTTGCTTTACATCACCACCAATATCTGCTAGTTGTTGTTTAATCCATAGTAGTTTAGTGCATGCCTTCATGGTAGAGATATATTCAGCTTCAGTAGTACTAAGATAAGTAAATTTTTGTTTCTTGATCAACCAGTCAACACATTTATTCAAAATATAGAAAGCACCAACACTAGTGAATTTTTTGTCAACAACGTTGCTAGCCCAGTCAGCATCATAAAATTATGATAATTCACTGTCTCTTCCTATAGAAAAGTACAACTCACAATTGTGAGTACATTGAATATACCTCGTGATTTTTTTTAATGCTGCCATATGTTCCTCCTTTGGATTACTCTGAAAGTGGGCTGCAAGACATGTGGAAAAGACAATATCTGGTCATGTTGCTGTCAGGTACAGTAAGCTCCCAATGATCCTCCTGTACATAGTGGGATCTATAGATGCCCCATCTTCATGCTTTCCATATTTAGTTCCAACTGAAATAAGAGTTGACGTTGTTTTTGAGTCTTTAATATTAAACTTATTCAAAATATCCCTTGCATACTTTTCCTGAGAAATGAAAGTGTATTTTGTCTTTTGAATCACCTGCAGCCCCATGAAATATGTGAGCTCCCCAATCATAGACATTTTAAATTCAGATTTCATGTGATAGGAAAATTCATCCACTAATTTCTGCATACTTCCACCAAATATGATATCATCAACATAGACTAGAATCATGAATTGATATTTTGTAGAATTCTTCACATAGAAATTGTGATCTACTCCTACTATTTTGATTTCCAGCTTCATGAGATACGAATCCATCCATGAGTACCACACTGGTGGTGCTTTTTTCAAACCATATAGAGCTTTCTTCAGTTTGCAAACCTTTTTTTCATCAGTACCTAGAAAAAATCCCACTAGTTGTACAATGTAGACTTCTTCTTTGAGTAAACCATTCAAGAATTATGTCTTGAAATCCATTTGATATACTTTATATCCTCATTTGAGTGCCATGGAAAGGAAAATCCAGATTGACTCCAGTATAGCTACTAGAGTAAAGGTTTCTTCAACATCAATGCCTTCAATCTAGGAGTATCCTTTACATACCAGTCTTGCCTTGTTTCTAATGACACTTCCATGCTCATCAAACTTATTTTTGAAGATCCATTTAGTACCAATAACATTGTGACCTTTGGGACTCTAGACAAGATCTCAGGTCTAATTCTTGTCAATCTGATCTAATTCATCCTTATTGGCATTCGACAAAGATTCAACCTTTGCAGCTTCATCAAATGAGGATTGCTCCACAACCAACAGAAATGCAGATTATGTGTAATTCCTCATCCTTCTTGTTTGAGTGGGTGCAATATTGTCCCCAATTATGTTGGATGGATCAATCTCAACTCTTCGATTTCTCATTCGAGGTTCAGTTTCATTCTCATCAGCCACAATTTCTTCTTTAGATTCTTCTTATGAGTCAACATCATGATGTGACTACTGAGTGTTTTATACAACTTCTTCTATTTTTGTATTTTTATTTTCTCTACATTCACTATCATCCTCACTTTCTATCACATCAGAATATGATGTCCTTCAAACATTTATGGATTTCTCTTCAATTATATTAACATCACTTATTTCCAGAATCCTTCATAAATTCTTGTTGAAACATTTTTAGTCTTTGATGTTCATTCAGTAACCAAGGAAAATTCTTTCTTCAACATTGTCACCATACTTCCCTTGATTTCCATATTTGTTCCTCATGAATCATTTACTTCCAAAGACATAAAAGTATTTTAAAGAGGGATTCCTTCTATGCCACAATTCATATGGTGTCTTCGTTTCATCCATATAATGTCCTGTTCGATTCTGAATATACACTACAGCTTGAACATGCTCTTTCCAGTAATGTCATGGAATACAACTCTCAATCAGCATAGTCTGTGCCATGATGTTCACCTGTCGATTCCTATGTTCAACAAATCCGTTTTGTTGTGGAGTTCTCACAACATCTACCTCATGTTGTATCCTATGCTTTTCAAGATAATTTTCAAATTCAATGTATATGTATTCTCCTCTATTGTCAGATTGAAACACTTTGATTGTTTGTCTGGTATCATTCTTGGCGATTCGCCGATATGTTTTCATGTATTCTAGGACTTGTTGTTTCATGTGAATGACCATCACACATACCATTATACGGTAATCATCTATGAAAAGAACAAAGTACCTTTCTCCACGAGTTACAACAACATTTATCGGCCCACATACATCTGTATGAATTAGATCAAGAAGGTGAGATGCCCTTTTTTTTCTTTGATCGACATGAACTGCAGGCCAGCTTCCCACGAATGCAAGCATCACAAGACTTTCCACGCTCACGATTCAGGTTGGTAATTTCCATGACAATCCTCAATTTTGATATTTTCTCCATGTATTGTTGATTGATGTGTCCCAGTCTCTGATGATACAAATTGTTTTCTTCTTCGACAGTCATGTAACAAAGATTCTATTTACTATCAACCCGATACAGGTTCCCTTCTGTTCTGCATCCCTTCATAAGTGAATTTCATGTCTTTCCCTTGATAGTGCAGCCATTCTGATTAAATGTAACTATATGTCCCGAGTCACAGTGTTGACTCATGCTATGTTGATTATGATGTAGACCATCTATGTAAAGGATTTTAGTCTTCATTAGTTCTCCGTTAGCTAATTCGGTACTTCCACTCCCTTTGATTTTCAGAGCTCAATCATTACCAAATCGTACAGTTCCATCAAACTTCCTTTTAATATCCGTTAACAGGCCGACATTACCTGTCAAATGAGATGAAAAACTGCTATCCATAATCCATGTACTTTTTTGCTTTGTAGCTTTGAGGGCCACCCCTGCAAGGTTGGATTTATCAATATTCTTCAATTACATCCAGGAGACATTGGATTGAGTATAGAGAACGTTGGCCTTTCAATTATCTCTTCCATGTACCCAGGTTCTTCAGAGTCAAAATATTCTTTGAGAGGAGAAAACCTGTTTGACAGAGAAACACTATCTTGCTCACGTGACTTGACTTGTCTTGAACATTGGTATAAGGTGTCTATGTCCCTTCTCTGCCTGCAATTTTCAGCCTTATTACCAAAGGTAGAACAACCAACACAATATCTATAGAAATTGATTCTTCTATAAGAATTAGGATATGAAGTCAGTCTCATTTGTTGATGTCCTAGATCTTCCCCATTCAGATAACTCCTTTAGTCTTCACTATAAGACATGGTATGGAAAAAATAGCCATAGAATTGACACTTCTTGATAGGAAATGTATTCTCACCTGAATTTCTCATCATAGATTCTTCCTTGAGAGAATAGTTAGACTATCTGTCATTTCTAACTGTTTGATGATAATTTTCATTTCTCCTTTTAGTTTGGATTGAGGGTTACTTTTTAAGCACTTTAGACAATGTTTCAAAATGTTCAACCTTCATCTTATCTTTATTTTAGATATTTTCACTTCATGTAGTTGATGTCTCAGTTTCACAGCCAAATCCACTCTTTCCCATGAAAGCGGGTCTTTGAACACTTAAGATTTTTCCAACCCCATATGAACTACACTTTTCTCTTTCCAATAATTCTACATCTAAGAATCTTTCAAATTGTATTTTATTCTTTGATTCTTTTGGAAGAGGGTTAATCTAAAGTTTACTCCAAAGAGTAACAACATCCTCCTCAAGACCCTCAATAGTCTTGGATTTTTCTTCTAGTCTGGAGGTGAGGTCATTGATGACCTTTGCCTGCACTTCAATTCTCAACTTCAGATCCACTACATCATCATTACTTTCAATTATTCTAGATTGTACCTTTGCAAATTCTTCCATTCGTTCACTTCCTGCTTCATGTTGATCAATGTATTCAGTTGATTCTTCTACAATTGATTTCTACTTATTGCAACTCTTTCATTTAGTCTTAAGCTTACTAATAGCATCCTTAAGTTTCATCTTGGGATCTGAACAAGTTTTCAACTGTTTTTCTCCACCAGTATCTTCTTACTTTTCAAAGGTGGCCATCATGGAAGCATGATTTCCAGTTTTGAATTCTGGTTCTTCTTCATCACAGAATTCATTATCATCTTCTTCCTCTTCATAGAAAAAACTCTTCCTTTGTATTTTATTTCCATATTTGAAGTCTCCCTTTTTGAAGAACCTTCCCCGAGGCTTCTCGAAGCTTTCGTCTTCTCTATATTCATCATTGATCTTTCTTAAGCACTGAGAGGAAATGTGACCAACTTTTCCACAATGAAAACATGTGAGAGGTAACTTCACTTTGAATTTCCCTTTCCCCTTATAGAACATTTTTTCAATGAGAAAAAGAATTTATTTTTCTTCATCATCTTCACCACTACTATCTCTTGAGATTCTTAGTTTATCCATGGAATTAATTGCCACTTCTTTGCTCACACGAGTCGTAGTATCTTATGGTTTGATTCTCATTTCATATGCTACCAAGCTGCTTAGAAGGTCATCCAGAGAATGTTTTGAAAGATCTATTTCTTCAAGGGCTGAAACCATTGAATTGTACAGGGGTGGAAGTCTTCTCAGTTTTTTAATCACAATATCAATGTCTTTGATTTCTTCTCCTAGGCCCAAAATGTCTCCAACTACTTTAGTGATTCGTTTAAAGAAGGAGTTTTCATTCTCATCAGGATGCATCTTCAAATCATCAATCATATTGTGCAGCACTTGTAGTTTCTCCTCAGTCACATTTCTATCACCTTCATAAATATTCATTAGTTTATCACACATGGATTTTAATGAGGTTAAATTCATCACCTTTATGTAGATCTGATTAGAAAGGGCTACGGTGAGTGCATTTTTTGCCTTAGAATCTGTATCAAGAATTTTACTGCCTGTGTCAGTCATAGCCAGGCATGTTGAATGAGTGACATATATTCCTTGTACAATATAAAAAAATAACTTCCATTCCAGGAGATCTTATATGAGATCTCATTCTGTTATTCCATATCTGGAAATTACTTCCATCAGAGTGAGGGACTCCTCTGACATTGACCGCATTCTCCATGACGAAAAAGGACCGATTCAACACTAGAAACATCCCTATGATACCACTTGAAGGACCCCAGTACACCCTGATAAATGAGGGGTGAATCAAGGTGAAACCATTTTCTTTTAATGTGTTGGATCTTGTTCCCAGGTTGGTAGGATCTTATTGAACCTGTATGATGAATATGATCAGAAAGAAAACATTCACATTCATAGAGAAGACACAATAATTTTTACTTGGTTCACCACTAAGGGCTACGTCCATGGATCATAGGCTGACATGTTTTCGGTCATACCAATTTCCACTAATCTTAAATAGTTGTGGATTACAATGGTTCGGGAATAGTCACTCTTTTCCAGGCTCACTACCTTTAAAGAGATCCAGGGATAGCACACTGTTTCCCTCAGGTCACTCCCGTTGACTCCCCCTGGCTCATTGCCCTTGGTGAAGTCACGTTCAGTTTATAGATGCACAGGTCTCTTCATTATGGCATAAGAATTAATCATATGTTGTATGTTGATGCTCTATTATAGTCCAACTCTCACCAGTAGACGAATCTCACTTTGCACTGATGGTATCAAGAAATCTTCTGGCTTTCGTGCTGCTTCAAAAGGATAGAAATACTTTTACAAGCCTAGAACGCTTCTCCAAGTCCGGCGCCCATTTTTCAATCCTGGCACTCACGTCACATACGTGGTACAAATTCGGCGCATAGGTGAAACCAACCCACTTGTGCGACACTGCCTCCTTCAACTCCAAACTTGTGCGACACTGCACTTTTAGCTCCCCAACCACCTTGGTCGTGCAGCCAACAACTGAAACTTAGCTTCTACTTGCACGACCCAACAACCACTTGTGCGTCGAGATCTTAAAAAATATCTATGTCTAGAACTTGTTTGAAAATAAGGTGGGGTGGTCCTCTATTTATAGGCAAACTGGACCCCCTGCGTGGTGGCGCGCAAGTGTCCTTATGACGCGTAAGTCCCAGCATGTAGCTCCAACCACCCTATACTCTGTCGTGAAACACCCTTGCGTGACCCAACCAATACTTGTGCGACCTACTTTCCTTTGACACATTTTGAAGTTCTGATCATGAAGAACAACCAGCTCGCAACTTTCCAGCTTCTTATGAATCGGTGCGCAAGTCCTTTCTCGCTGTGCAGTTCACTTGAGTGACCAGCCCAATACATGCGGGGCCCTTATCCCCTTGACATTTTTTCATGTTTTGATCTTGAAAAAACATATGGTGCGCAAGTTTCCTCTCCTTCAAGAACATGGCATGCATGTTTACTCTCATTCGATTAAATGGCGCGCAAGTTCCCACTCCTTCAATACTGTTGTCTGCTTGAACTGTAGGATCACATTGCTGGTTCACATTCTGAACATCCACTGAGGATTTTCAACAAACACAAACCATACTTTAATTCATGCATAGAAGACCATGGTTCCAACACATATTTGACTATTTTTCAAGAGTGGTTCCTCCGACTAGTGATCTTTTCTACTATGAAGAGGATCTAACTATACTGACAAGGATTTCAATCCTTAGAATTTTAATTACTACAGAGATAAATGGGGAAAATATATCATTATTTATGATTACATAACAAGTCTCGAGTCCATTAATAGGTTAAATATCTAGTTTGAGATATCATGACAAATATTTGATGTATTTTTTGAATCATTTACAATAGACAAAACATTTCTAAATTTTTATGGTTTAGTTATAGGATATCACTAGGCCTATTTCCAAGTAAAATTCATTATTTCATGTGATGTGGATATCTTTGACATTGAAAGTGAATAGTGTTTATGGAAATAACGAAGAAACCATAATTTTAAAGGATAAATTCTATATTACAAAAATGATTTGCAAGTGTGTGAGGATGAACTGGAACCCATTGAAAAAGGAATGGGTGAGTGATGGAGATAAACTATATGAAGACTTCAACCCTGATGTAATTCCTACAAGGCCAAATGATAAAATTGACCGAGGCATAAAACATGATGATGTGGAAGCAGTGTATTCCGATCAAGAAGAGGATTTGTTTGCTGTGTAAGAATGAGATGGTTCTCTTGTAGATGAAAGGAGTGATCCTGAACATTCGTCAAGTCCCCTTCATAGAGATGTATCATTTGGTGAGCCTATTCCACCAATGAATTTTCCTAAAAAAGATATTATCCTAAGGGACACTGATGATGAGGATACCACTAATGAAAAATGTGAGGAGAATGTCTAAAGAGAAATTAATATTGGAGAGATGTAAGAGGGGGAGAATGAAGTTGACACTGATCATGAGGAGTCTGAAAGAGCTCATGATGATGAAGGTGAAGAAGAGTGCCTATGTATCAGTCATTTGATAGGATGTACAGAAATGAAAGAGAATGAAACGGAAGAGGAAGTTGAATGTTTTGGAATTTCAGTGGAAGTAGTTGAAGATTATGTATAAGAAGCAATAGAAGACTCAAACTGATGGTTTAATTGATCTAGGAAGAATGGGAGAGGAGAATGTAGTTTTCCCAGAGGAAGCTCTATGTGAGGGGGAGGAACCTATTTCCACAAGTTCAGTTTCTATTAATCCCAAAATTGAATTTTGGTCAGAGGACCCTGGATTAATTGATTTGTGCATCAACTATAAAGACTCTGAATATGACAAGACTAACAAAAAAACCTCCAGTTCATTCAGTTTCAGAGACCAAAATTGTTAAACCAGTGTTACTTTTACCTCAATATTATGTAAAGAAAGATGAACATGAGTCATTAAAATCTATTTTTCCAAGATTATATGATGAAATATCCACTAGGATTTAGAGAATGGTGGCTCTTAATCATACACTTGTGACATCTATTTTGAAATGAATAATGCATAGAATTCAATAAATCCAGCTACATTAAGTGAAGGAATCCTAGAGTCAGGTAAGAGCTTTGGAAGAATCTGTGGTGACTCTGAGACAGTCAGTTCTATGTTTAGACTCATATATGGCTTTACATGGTCAAGTGGGAAAATACATTCGGAATGTTAAGACATTTTTCCATCATATGGTAACTATATTTAGGACATTATGATGTATGTGGAAGTAAATGTGAATAGATATGATGGTGATGTGAAGAGGTTGATTAGTGGATTGACTATGACTTTTAAAGAGTCAATTCCTTTTACAATGGCACAACTATGTGGATATGCTTTCTCACATGTCTCTCTTCCCGTTGAACTAACAACCTTTAAGTTAGTTGTTAGAGAATAAATATAGAAGCTCTCTGGTACATGTACCTCAGATCTTCAGTATTAGATGCAAGCCATTTATACAACTATAGAAATTCATATGTGTGTCAGTGACTATATGAGGGAGGATACCCATGATCACAAGGCAATAAACAACCATATTTACTTCTAAATTAAAATAGTTTATACTAAGAATCATATGGATAGTCATTACAATTTTCTTATTGGAGAACATGAGGATACCTCCTAACACTCAAGACCTTAATGATCAAGTTAGCAGGAATAGATTCTTGACTCCTACTATGAAAAAGTTCACAGAGAATAAGGATGATTTCATCTTAGTTATAGAAATATGAAGCAGCAAAATTATGGATTTGACGAAACCTACTTATTCCATTTCTCCATGTAGATTGTACTCATATTACTATCCATTCAGCCTTGTATTCTTCCTTAGCTGCATCAGGATCTACCAGTAATTCCCCATTTCTGACTCCTGCATAGGCCATTAGAATAATGACTCCTACGATTCCTCTGATATATACTCAATATCAGTCTACTGATTATTCTTTAGCAGCTCCTCCTACCATTCATACTACTATACCTAAGCCTGTAACTCCATTTTCAAAACTAGACTCCTCACCTCTCGAAGGAAAATCTCACATGGACATCTCTAAAGTGGATTCATTGTCAACTGTATTATTTGATATGGATCGTTATAATATTTTTTCGATATAAAATTGTCATGCTTCATTAATAAAAATATCTACTTTTGTATTCTTTTATCTAACCACAAAGTGGAATAATTTTTGTGATTGGAGCCCTTTCATATATGAAATTCATAAAAATTTATCCTATAATATATTTTTTAAAAAAATTGGTTCAATTTTATGATATTATTATAGCACTAAATAAATATGTTTTCATTTAGATTCTGATATTTTAGTTGAATGTTTTTTAGCCATGATAGAATTTATATAGATACCACTAAATAGAATAGAAAATGTACTCCACTCTGATAAAAAAATATATATTCCAAAATACACTATCATAATTTGTGATTATAAAAAAGAGATATATTGTTAGAATAACCTATTTTAATTATCCCAAATCATGTTTCATTTATATGTAAAAAAGGTTTCATTATTTTTTTTAGGTTTTATCATGTAACAATTATGTATTTTTAATCTCGCTTCTTTCTTGATTAAGTATACAGTGTAAACTTTTCTAAGTAAAAGGTCGCTAGTGTGAAGGTCTCTGTTAAGATCCTTCTATTTAAATCATCGGATGGGGATACTATTGGATTGGTTACCGCTAGAAGGTTACCTCTATAAGGTTACCGCTAGAAGGTTACCAATAGAAGGTTACCACTATAAGGTTACCACTAGATGGTTACCATTGAAAAACCATACCACTGAGTTACCAATGCAAGTTCACTTCTACGAGTTTATAACTCAAGGGGTACTGTTGTAGAGATACTATTAGTGTTTACTGGTATAAGGTCACTAATGGGACGCTAACAAATAGAATATTACTTGTCACTACAAAAAGGTTACTGTTACAAGGTTACAATTTTATGCTTACTGCTACATGGTTGCTACTAAGAAGTTACCGCTGGATGTATGCTGATGGAAGGTTACTGTTGGAAGAACAATTGGAATTCTCAACACTAAGGTTGATAAAGCTACCTTTGATAAGGATACCACTATGAGTCTACTGATACCTAAACTCTTCTACTCTATACATTGTTAATTTTTGTATGATTATAAGAACATACATATTTGTTAAATTTAATGCTTCTTACATTAATTAATGTTTATTGTAGACATATCTGGAGACCGTACGAGGTATGAGGAAGACTGCACGTGGCTTGATCATTCCTATTATCAGATATCAGTAATAAAATAGAGGATTGAGCTAGAGAAGAATATACGGGGTGAGAGATATTACATGACATACCTAAAGAACATGGAGAACATACAAACATATGCATTGGGAACCCAAGAGCTTCATGAATATCATTTTTTGGAGAACAAATTCTAGTTTTCCTTTCTGTGCTTCATTGAATCTCTTTCAAACCCAGAGGATGAACATTTCAGTACAAAGAAGCCATAACCTAAAGTTGCGTCACTCTGTTTTGGAGACATCATCCAAAGAAGGACTCAATCTGCAATTTCTTCACACCAGGGAGTCCATACCTGATCTGAAAACACATATAGCCTTCTATACTCCATCCTTATAACATTATCTATATTTTGTTCTTTATCCTACATTTCTGAGTATTGTGTGTTTGTCTGTTACATACACACACTTTCTCATTTGATTAAACAAAAGGATACTTCAAACCATCACGCAAATCATTCCTTATATTTATGTTTCCCACATATAAATATGGAATAGGCTGTGTGTGGCTTAGTTGTTTTTTCATAAGGAACTATTGTTGAGGTATTGAGACCAAGACAATTTGTGAAATCAATGGTAAATCTTCATACAAGACGTGTATCATGTTTATTAATATAAACTACTTGGTGGTTAGTGACCACCATGTGCGGGGATTAAGTCTCGGCTTGATACTGAACCACTTCTTTAATTCAGTTGTTTACATTATTTTGTAATACATTTTTTTCCTATTTTCCTCCCCTTATAATTTCAAAGAAAAATACTATTTTAAATTGACTCTGACAGTTAGTTTTTGTTAGTGTGTATATGTGTTTAATTTAGTAATTTTTTTTCAAATGATAGATAATTTTCTATAAATATTCAACTGTACACTAATCAAACTTTGAGACACATTTTGAGAAATTTATCATTTATATCTATACTGCCAAAATTAATTCGGTTGTTTCTAATTGGGGGATTTTATTATAATTTTTTCACATGATAATTATGTAGGAACTCAATTCACCACCCTATTCTATTTCCACATCGACTAACTATAATTATTTAATATTTTAATTAAAAATAAACTACATATCAAACATGTAGATGGTTGTCATTAGACACACATGAGTAATGTTGTAATTTTCAATAAAAATTATGAAAATAATATAAGTCATTTTTTATATTTAAAAAATTAAAATCATATAGTTAATAACATTATTTTTATATAATTTATCTTATATATACCATACATGTGATATAGTGATAAAAAACAAGTTGAATCTCTTTATGGAGGTGGTAGTCCATATATAAGCATGAACGATGTTATAATTTTTCATGAATAGAATGGTATGAAATTAAATGATATATTATCTCATAAAAGTGATAAATATGACATGAATATTATATATATAATATATACATCCATAAAACTATCCATAAGATTATGTGATGGGAAATCAATTTCAATCATTTGTGAGGTGGTAATCTTCCATACACACAAATGATAGTTTATTTTTTTAGTTGAAAAAATATAAATAAATTGTTAAATTATAATATTAAAAATATTTTAATGTTAATTTTTTAAAATTTTATGACATGATTATTTTTTTTATGAATATCTAAAAATAATAAATTTTAATTGAAAACCACCTTTTTGATTAATTTATTTGTAATGATAAATTATATTGTAAATTTATTTTGATTTAAAATTAGTTTAATAATATAACAATTAAACCAATATAGGTAGATTTAATTATTTTACTTTTTAATTTTGATTTCAAAACATTGTAAACTATTGACCTTTTTCTCAATGAAATCCTGTTTTTTCATCAGTTTAGAGGAATTAAGTATAAATTAAATTCATCTAATTATATGAATATTTGTTGAAAAACATTATTTAATATTTTTTCTAATAATATTTTATACTATTTAATAATATTATCTTATTTTTATCATAAATTAATAGTGAAAATATTAAAAATTAATTACTAAGATTAATGTGAAAATGGGTTCACATGGTATGAATAGAAAAATGTAAGTGTTAAGATGACATAAAATCATATATAAAACCACATTATGTAAATATTTCAGACCTATAATTTTTATTGATTGAGATTAATATATTTTTGAGGCTCATTAATTCTGATAAACATGGTTATATATATTTCATTTCAAATAGGTACATGTGTATCACACACGCTACTTATAATAATCCACCACTCTTCACTTTTCCTCCCACAGAAAACCCCTTTTAATTTTGACAGTACCAAGAAAAATAACATAAAAATTTTCCATATATAATCCTATAACCCTTATTTTTTCATAAATCCAACCTAGGATGTATTTTGGGAAAATACCAAGGTGGGTACTCGGAGAAGAGGTAATGTGCATAAATGAGAATTTTCATTTTATTTCTTTCATCACATTCATAAATTATTATCAAATCATGGTGAATTTTACTCCAAGGTATTTTAATTATACGAAGAAAAATTTATGTTATTGTAATTATCTAAAATCAGCACTACTACCACCAAATCTGCTATGAAATCATCATTCCTATTTTCAATGGACTACATCCTCACAAACTGATATCATATTGATTTAATTATAGACTGTCATAGTTACGTATAAATATAAATATAATGTCTAAATATTATATTTATAACATAATTATTTATATGGATTCCTTATTTCATATATAAATTTTTTTAATTTCCCTTACATAGGTGATATGATAATGTCATTCATGTGTACTTAGGAAAATGGCCTCACGAATCTATGCAGTTAATTAGAACTACTGATTTAAATGGATGATATTATGGATAATGTTAAAGAGTATATGTTATATGAATGAAATAATTATGATATTAAGGAAATATATATCATTATGAAATGAAAATATAAGATTTTATTTCTTTCCTTTTCATTTAATGGAATCTAATAATGTCAGTCGTGTACGTGTGAACAACCGCCTTCAGGATGAAATGTGACTCTCTCATTTCATAACTACAATGAATGGAAGGTATGAATAATTATATATTAATGAATAACATTTTATATATGATATTATTCTTATTATTTAATTATAAATTATTACTTACCTTCTTACCATAATAATCATTGAATGTGGAAAGGATACTCACGCATACATACGACATACATTATCCTTGATCCTAACATATTTCATTTCTAAAAACAATCATTAATGATTGGTATTAATATTATAATTTATGAATAAAAATAATTATTATTTTTTTATTAATAATTTTTATATAATATAATAATGTTCACAATAATAGTAATCAAAATAATAAATCAAAATATATATGAAATAGGAAGCGGTTATTACCCAAATTGGATCTTAAAAATTAATTTTGTAGTAAACTTTTAAAGAATGATAATATTTAATAAAATACATGGTAATATATATATATATATATTAATTATCAGTAATATATTTATAATAAAATTATATTTATTATATAATAGGTTTGAATGTGTGGGACAGAATTAATGGCTTAAGGTAAGGGTTATCGGTCATACTTTTTAATTATGTGAGACACATTTCATAAAAAAAATATATTTATTTAATGTGTTGTTGTAACATCCCATGTAAATAAAGAATAAATAATTTTCATATTTATTAATATTTACAAATTAAATTTTAATTTTACTTTAAAGGGGTTTCTATGTTCGATAGCGTACCCGATACGCAACAAAGAGTTTCATTGAAATCTTACGTTTCACACTAGTAATATAATGATATTATTTTAAATGGTTGTTAACATGTAGCTGTTGTATTGGAGGGAATGGATAGAAATAACTAGCATATGATTATATATGTTTTTTTAAATGTTTTTACATTTATCCAATAAAATATAAAGGCTTAAAATATAGAAAGAATTCAATTTTAGGCGTATATGCCCCAGTTTTCACTAAAGGTTCACTTATCGCCTTTTGATGGAGAACTGTCATTAATTATGGTTTTGTTCACTCTTAAACATTCTATTGGACCAAATAAAACTCTTCTTTAGAATTGGGACATCAAAATTTACTTTGTGGAAATTTTTGGTATCTGTCCGATAAAGTTCATTTTTTAATGAATAGTGTAAAATGTTGTATTTTAATTCAGAACCTCTTTTTAATCTAATTTATTTATATGATTAGATTATCTTTTGAATTGGTTTTAAAGTGAAATTAGAAAATAATTTTACCATTAAATCCAATAGTGGTCGTTGGAATTAATTTCACTTTGAAATCGGACTTAAACTAGTGTCAATCTTTTGGTACTTATTGTTTCATAAAAACACGATATTTCTCATGACAACGAGAATTAATTATTAAATTAATCAATGTGACTTATATGTTTTGAATATTTTAAAATAGACTCCATTTTTTAATTCGGAATATCAAATATATCTTAGGGTGAATTGTTGGTATTTTTCTGAAAAACTTCAATTTTTGATGAATAGTGAAACCACTAAGTGGTATTTATAAAAACTGATTTTTCGTTTAAATGAAATTTTACCACTTCTATGTTTTGAATTTTAAAAATCCTACATAAATGGTTGTAATTAAGAAGTAAAATGTGGTTCAATGGGATTAAAATAATTTTTTGGTGAATAGTAACTTATTATGTTTTTAATCGCGATTAGAGGTAATTAGTGTAGTTTGAGGTAAAAATAAGTTTTTAATAATATGAGATGAGCTTTACACATGTCCTACTCTCATTGGATGTGTCATGGACGACCATGAAAATCCATGAGTCAACTTGGGGACCCCATGGAGCCACTTTGGTTGGGAAATGACATAAATAACTTTTTATTTAATGTTAAAGTAAAAATGACACAAACATGAGATGTTTTACTAAAACAATATTTACATGGGGTTATACAAGTAAAAAATTTGAATCTAAATATTCATTAGAAATCCAAAAAGATTTCCTACATCATGATAGTTTTTTTTCATAATTTTTAGACATTAAATAAATTAAATTATTTATGACATCATGATGATGCAGCGATTACCTTATTATTAAAGAATTTAAATAAAATGGAATGTTAATGTAAAATCTATAACCTACACATGTCCAAAACATATTGGATGGGTGGATTTCAAAACCTTATCACCTTATCCGCGAAACAATCAATGTGGGACCATTAAAATCTGAAACGCATTCTAAAATAATGTAACATTTTCTTACATTCCAAGAGTGCCCCTCCTCTCCTCTTATAAAAGGCCCCCACCTCTACCTCTTTACCCACACTCCCAAAGCCTTTGGCTCGGCCAACCCCTACCCATTGTTTCTCTCCACTTCCCTCTGTTACTCCTTGAAGCCTCACATTGGGTAGAAGTCTTCCCAAGGAAGCCTTTGAGCTCAAACCAAAGGGAGTTACCCGATTTTAAGGACGTTAAAGAATGATCGAGTCAAGTCGGACCCGAGGTAAGGGACTTCATCTCAATCTCCTTCCATTGAGGTATATTTCATTTTATACACAACATTCTTTTATACGGTGTATAAACCCCTTTGAATTTTACTTTTATACAAAAGGAATCTTTTTCTACGAAGCGTTTTACTAAACGACAAAAACGAATGTTTTTTAACGTACACGGTGACAACGACCTTTTCTGCCGCCGCGAGTATTATTTGGTCTTTGCCTTCCTCAACAATCCGTAATGTTTTTAAAATAAAATAAATATCATATACGCTTTTATGTATTTTGGTATTGAAATTTTTTTTGATAAAGGATTATATTATGTCAATATATTTAAATGATATATTGTGATTGAAATGTGGAAAAGTTATCATTCCTTTATATTGGTTTTATGTTTTATGATTTTATATTGGTACATGGACATTTGACGGGTGGTTATGTGATAAACCATATGACGGGTGGTGCTGTGAATACCAGGACGGGTGGTTACGTTATAACCTCCCATGCAATGGGTTGGGAAGTCGGCCGTATGGCTATTCCATTAAGTATGTATAGAAGTTGGCAGTATGGCTATTCCATTAAGTGATATGTGTGGAAGTCGACCGTATGGTTATTCCACTTAAGTATGTTTATTTCCCAAGTTACCTTTATATGTTATGTGATCTTTTTATTGGTTTTATGGTAATATTTTTGTTACAACAGGGTAAGTAATGATCTTTTATTCAGTGAAGAGTTTTTACTACTTCATAATGGTGAAAAGTATTACTTTGATAAAGTATACATGGTTTACTTGTCGTTTTGATAAACTAACAGTTTTCATTCATTGCGTATCCCTTACTGAGCTCTTTATGCTCACCCCATGTTTTTTTTGAAATGTTTTTCAGAGGACCTAATGTGGAATAGGGTCATGAATGGGATCAAGGGAAAGTCATGCTATATAAAAACTTGGAAGTAGACATGTTTCTTTTTAAGATTATTTTTTATTCTATGGAAACATAGTAGAAGTGTCTACTTTGTAATCTTTTGAGTTGTAGTAGTTATGTTCTAATTCTCTAAAACTGTAAACCTGAAAATATCTTTAATGTGAATTATTCATTTAATTCAATATTAAGAGATTTTTAAGGCTGGAGCCTTATAGTTGGTATCAGAGGTCGGTTTAGAAAACTTTAGGAGTTAGAAAAGTGTAAAATTATATGTTAATTTATGGTACGATTAAAATGATATAGCATTTAAAGATTACCATGAATCTTCACCTAAGATATTTCTGTGTTCAGAATGGTTTTCCACAGAGGAAACAAAGAAACTATGTTGGGATGACATCAGGAGGGAGACAACCATCCAAATCAACAACCTGAGATGGTCGGAATCAAAACTGAGTAGTTTGTTGCAGTGATGGAACAATTGACTTAGGCTATAAATGATGGTGGTATCCATGCACGAGATCAGCCAGATCAACCGCAGAGGAACATGTCAGTGGTGGAACATTTCATGAGTCAACTTCCCCCATCATTCAGAAGATCATCTGACCCCGTGCAAGCTGAAGGGTGGATTAAAGAACTGGAGAAGATTTTTGATGTCATGGGGTGTTCAGAACATCAAAAGATTAGTCTTGTTGTTTACCGTTTTGAAGGTGAAGCTGATCAGTGGTGGTCGATGGTGAAAAATATCACGGATATTGATGAGATTGATGATATTCACTGGGATAAATTCAAAGGTATGTTTCTTGAGAAATATTTTCCTAAGGTGGTTCGTCTTAGTATGGAAAAACAGTTCTTCGAATTGAGGCAGGAGGATGACTCAGTGCCTACTTATGAAACAAAGATCACTCGATTGGCAAGGTATGCTCCAAACTTCATACGAGATCTTGATAGTAAAATAAACCGTTTTTACTCAGGGTTAAAGCCAAAGTATCAAAGGGCATTAGCTTCTTGTGAGTTCAAAAGTTATGAAAAACTTGTTCGATGTGTAGAGAAGGTGGAAATAGAGTTTGCCGATGATCAGGTTTTCTATGAAAAACAATAGAATAAGAGGTCTAGTTGGCAGGAAAAGGGGAAGAATTCATCAAAGAAGCAAGGAGGTAAGAAAACCAAATATCCATCCTATGTGAAGTGTGGTAAAATGCATCCTGTAGAATGTTTATCCAAGTCTAGTAAGTTCTTTCGGTGTGTTAAGTCCGGTCATATTTCTCGTAACTGTAAGGAAGATGATCAAGCAGGCAATGAAAAGCCAACGGTAAGATGTTTTACGTGTAATGAAATGGTTCATTATGGAAATGAGTGTCCAACGAAGAACTCAACTGGGGGAAAGCAGCCAGACTACAAGCAAAAAGTGGTGGTGAAATCCTTTGCAACAACTTCAGCAGATGCTGGGCCATAGAATGAAGTGGTATCAGGTGCACTGTTTGTTTGTTCAGATTATTCCAATGTGTTGTTTGATTCAGGTTTTACACACTCATTCATTTCTGAGAAGTTATATAGTAAATTGGAAATTCCATCTCAAGATATGAAGCCTGGACTTATGGTAAAAACACCTGGAGGGAATGTTGAGACAAAAAGTAATTATAAGAACCTTACTATCCTTGTGTGTGGAAAGAATCTACCAGAAAACCTTATTGTTTTGCCTCTAGTAGAGTTTGATGTTATTTTAGGCATGGATTTCCTTTCTTTTTATCATTCTAATATTGACTGCAGATCTAAAATGGTTTCTTTTCAGAATGATTTTCAGTTTGTGTACAAGAATGAACCCTTTATTTTGATAACATATCAGGAAGTTGAGAAACTAGTAAAAGATGGAAATGAATGTTACCTTGCACATATTGTTGAAAATAAAGGAACTGTTCAGATTAATGATGTTCCAGTGGTAAATGAGTATCTTGATGTTTTTCCTGATGAGTTGCCTGGTATTATTCATGATCGAGAAGTTGAATTTACTGTTGACTTAGTTCCTGATTCTAAGCCAATATCCAAACCCCCTTTATCGAATGGCTCATGTTGAACTTTTAGAGTTAAGGAATCAATTGAAAGAGTTATTAGATAAAGGTTTCATTCGACCTAGAAATCACCATGGGGCACTCCTGTATTGTTTGTTAAAAAGAAAGATGGCTCAATGAGACTTTTTTATGGATTATAGAGCCCTGAATAATATTACTGTTATGAAAAAGTATCATTTGCCTCATATCGATGATTTGTTTGATTAGCTCCAGGGAGCTCAGTATTTTCTGAATATTAACTTGTGGTCAGGGTACCATCAGTTGAAAGTAAAAGAAGCAGACGTTCCAAAGACTGCGTTCCGTAATAGATATGGCCATTATGAATTTGTAGTTATGCCTTTTGAGTTAACCAATGAACCTGTTGTATTCATGGACCTTATGAATAGAATTTTCCATGAGTTCTTGGATAAGTTTGTAGTTGTTTTCATCTATGATATTCTGGTGTTTTCGAAAAGTAAAGAAGAGCATGAAAGTCATTTAAGGGTAATCATGCAAACCTTAAAATAAAAGAAACTATATGAAAAATTCAGTAAGTGGGAGTTTTGGTTACAAAAAATTTCTTTACTGGGTCACATTGTTTCAAAAGATGGCATAACTGTTGATCCTGCTAAAAGAAAATTTGTTGAAGAATAGCCACGACCCACAAATGTAACCGAGATCCGTAGTTTTCTTGGTTTGGAATGTTACTACCCAAGACTTGTTGACAATTTTTCACGGTTATCTAGTCCAATGACTAAGCTAACTCGGAAGGGTGTTAAGTTCATCTAGACAAAAGAATGTGATGATTTTTTTCAAGATTTGAAAAGAAGATTGGTCAATGCTCCAGTTTTGGTACTTCCTTCCAGGAATGGTGAGTTTGTTATCTACAGTGATGCTTCATTGAAAGGACCTAGTTGTTTCCTAATGCAGAATGATTAGGTAATTGCTTATGCTTCACGTTAGTTAAAAACTCATGAGGTAAATTACCCTACACATGATTTGGAATTAGCTGCTGTTGTCTTTGATTTAAAAATTTGGAGGTATCATTTGTATGGAGTAAAGTGTGAAATATATACTGATCACAAAATGTTAAAGTATATATTCACTCAGAAAGAATTGAACATGAGACAGAGGAGATGGTAGGAATTAATCAAGGAATATGATTGTACAATTCATTACCATCCGAGAAAAGGAAATAAAGTGGCTAATGCTTTGAGTCGAAAAAGTAATGCTTCATTAGAAATGTTGTGTTTGGAACATGATCCTTTGGTTAAAGATTTGATGAACTTTGGAATAGAAGTTGTTGGTGCAGGATGTTCTTCTATTTTGTTTCAGGTATCAGTGAAATCTTCTCTATCAGACAGAATCAAGCAAGCATAGAAGCAAGAAAATGAGTTGGAGAAAAAGGTAGGGCTGGTTCAGAAAGGTATGTTTCTTGAATTCAACATTGATAATGATTACATTTTGAGATTTGGGAAGAGATTTTGTATGCCTTGTAATTCACATTTGAAGAGAGAGTTATTATGTGAAGCTCATAGTTCTCCGTTTTCAGTTCATCCTGGCAGTACTAAGATGTACAGAGATCTGCGGGAGACTACTGGTGGTATGGAATGAAAAAAGATTTTTCTGATTTTACTGTGAAGTGTTTGACTTGTCAGCAGGTTAAGGTAGAGCGGAAGTTACCGAAAGGGATGCTTCAGCCTTTACCATTGCCAGAGTGGAAATAGGAAAACATATCAATGGACTTTGTTGTGGGATTACCAAAGACATCTCGAGGTAATAATGCAATCTGGGTTATTGTTGATCGCTTGACTAAATCTGCTCATTTCCTTATTATACGAGATAATTTTTCCCTAGATCAACTTTACCGTTTGTATCTTAAAGAGATAGTCAGGTTACATGGATTTCCTCTCTCCATTGTATCTGATCGTGATCCTAGGTTTACTTAAAAATTTTGGAAAGGCCTTCAGAAGTCGTTGGGTACAGAATTATATTTTAGTACAGCTTTTCATCCTCAATCAGATGGGCAGTCGGAACGAACAATTCAGACCTTATAGCATATGCGAAGAGCTTGATCGATGGATTATCAGGGAAGTTGGGACCAACATCTTTCTTTGGTTGAGTTTTCTTATAATAACACTTTTAATTCCAGTATATAGATGGCACCATTTGAGGCATTATATGGGAAGCGGTGTCAAACTCCAGCATTTTGGGATGAAGTGGGTGAAAGGAAGTTGATGGGACCAGAATTGGTAGAAGAGATGGTAGAAAAGGTTTAGTTGATTCAGAAACACATGAGAACAGCTCAGAGCAGGTAGAAGAGTTATGCGGATAATCAGAGGAAGGATCTATCTTTCGTGGTAGGTGATCATGTTTTTCTCAAGGTTTCTCCATGGAAAAGTCTGATGTGATTTGGTAACAAAGGAAAGTTGAGTCCAAGGTTCATTGGACCACATGAAATTTTGGAGAGAGTTGGATCAGTTGCATACATAGTGGCATTACCTCCACGTTTATCTCAGGTACACAATTTTTTTTCATGTTTCGATGTTGAGGAAGTATATGCCAGATTCATCTCATGTTTTGAGTCCAGAGGTAGTTCCGTTGGAAGAGAATCTCTCTTATGAAGAACAACCAGTCTAGATTATTGACCGAAGAGACCAAGTGTTGCGAAATAAGGTATTCCACCATATAAAGGTTTTGTGAAAAAACTATATGGTTGAAGAGGCAACGTGGGAATCGGAAAATGCTATGAGGGATAAATACCCCCACTTATTTTGATAAGTGAATAAAATTGCGAGGACGCAATTCTCAAAAGGGGGGAAGTATGTAACATCCCAGGTAAATAAATAATAAATAATTTTCATATTTATTAATATTTACGAATTAAATATTAATTTTACTTAAAAGGGCTTTCTATGTTCGATAGCATACCCGATACGCAACAAAGAGTTTCATTGAAATCTTACATTGCAAACTAGTAATATTATAATATTATTTTAAATGGTAGTTAACATGTAGCCGTTGTATTGGCGGGAATGGATAAAAATAACTAAAATATGATTATATATGTTTTTCATATGTTTTTACATTTATCCAACAAAATATAAAGGCTTAAAATACGGAAAGAATTCAATTTTACGCGTATATGCCCCAGTTTTCACTAAAGGTTCACTTATTGCCTTTTGATGGAGAACTATCATTAAATATGGTTTTGTTCTCTCTTATACATTCTATTGGACCAAATAAAAGTCTTCTTTAGAATTGGGACATAAAAATTTACTTTGTGGAAATTTTTGGTATCTGTGCGATAAAGTTCATTTTTAATGAATAGTGTAAAATGTTGTATTTTAATTCAAAACCTCTTTTTAATCTAATTTATTTATATTATTAGATTATCTTTTGAATTGGTTTTAAAGTTAAATTAGAAAATATTTTTACCATTAAATCCAATAGTGGTCGTTGGAATTAATTTCACTTTGAAATCGGACGTAAACTAGTGTCAATCTTTTGATACTTATTGTTTCATAAAAACACGCTATTTGTCATGACAGCGGGAATTAATTATTAAATTAATCAATGTGACTTATATATTTTGAATTTTTTAAAATAGACTTCATTTTTGAATTCGGAATATCAAATACAGCTTAGGGTGAATTTTTGGTATTTTTCTGAAAAACTTCAATTTTTTGATGAATAGTGAAACCACTAAGTGGTACTTATAAAAACTGATTTTTCGTTTAAATGAAATTTTACCACATCTATGTTTTGAATTTCAAAAATCTGACATAAATGGTTGTCATTAAGAAGTAAAATGTGGTTCAATGGGATAAAAATAATTTTTTTGGTGAATAGTAACTTATTAAGTTTTTAATCGCGATTAGAGGTAATTAATGTAGTTTGATGTTAAAATAATGTTTTAATAATATGAGATGAGCGTAAAACATGTCCTACCCTCATTGTATGTGTCATGGCTGACAAAGAAAATCCATGAGTCAACTTGGGGACCCCATAAAGCCACATTGGTTGGGAAATGACATAAATAACTTTATTTTTAATGTTAATGTAAAAATGACACAAACATGAGATGTTTTACTAAAACAATTTTTACAAGGGGTTATACAAGTCATAATTTTGAATATAAATATTCATTAGAAAGAGAAAAAGATTTCCTAAATCATGATATTTTTTTATAATTTTTATACATTAAATAAATTAAATTTTTTATGACATCATGATGATGTAGCGATTACCTCATTCATAAATGATTTAAATAAAATGGAAGGATAATGTAAAATATATGACCTACACATGTCAAAAACCTATTGTATGGGTGGATTTCGAACCCTTATCACCTTATCCTCTATAAACATCAATGTGGTACCATTAAAATCCGAAACGCATTCTAAAAGTCTGTAACATTCTCTTACATTCAGAGAGTGCCCCTCCTCTCCTCTTATAAAAGGCCCCCACCTCTACCTCCTTACCCACACTCCCAAAGCCTTTGGCTTGGCCAAACCCTGCCCATTTTGTCTCTCCACATCCCTCTCTTACTCCTTGAAGCCTCACTTTGGGCAGAAGCCATCCCAATAAAGAATTTGAGCTCAAACCAAAGGGAGTTTCCCGATTTTGAGGACGTAAAAGAACCATCGAGTCAAGTCGGACCCGAGGTAAGGGACTTCGTCTCAATCTACTTTCATTGAGGCATATTTCGTTTTATACAAAACATTCTTTTATATGGTGTATAAAACCCTTTGAATTTTTTTTATACAAAAGGATTCTTTTTCTACGATGTTTTTTACTAAATGTCAAAAAGGAATGTTTTTTTAACGTACGCGGTGACAACGACCTTTTCTGTCGATGCGAGTATTATTTGGTCTTTGGCTTCCTCAAAAAGGTGTAATGTTTTTAAAATAAAATAAATACCATATACTCTTTTATGTATTTCGGTATTGAAAATGGTTTTGATAAATGATTCTATTATGTCAATATATTTAAATGATATATTGTGATTAAAATGTGGAAATGTTATCATTCCTTTGTATTGGTTTTATGTTTTTTGATTTTATATTGGTACTTGGACATTTGACGGGTGGTTACGTGATAAACCATATTATGGATGGTGCCGTGAATACTAGGACGGGTGGTTACGATATAACCTCCAATGAATTGGGTATTAAAGTCGGCCGTATGGCTATTTCATTAAGTATGTATGGAAGTTGGACGTATGGCTATTTCATTAAGTGATATGTGTGAAGTCGACCGTATGGTTATTCCACTTAAGTATGTTTATGTCCCAAGTTACCTTTATATGTTATGTGATCTTTTTATGGGTTTTATGGTAATCTTTTGGTTACAACAGGGTAAGTAATGATCTTTTATTCAGTGAAGAGTTTTTACTACTTCATAAAGGTGAAAAGTATTACTTTGATAAAGTATACATGGTTTACTTGTTGTTTTGATAAACTAACAGTTTTCATTCTTTGCGTATCCCTTACTGAGCTCTTTATGCTCACCCTAAGTTTTTTTTGAAATGTTTTTCACAAGACCTAATGTGGAATAGGGTCAAGAATGGGATCAAGGGAAAGTCATGCTATATAAAACTTGGTACTAGACATGTTTCGTTTTAAGAGTTTTTTTTATTCTATGGAAACTTAGTAGAAGTGTCTACTTTGTAATCTTTTGAGTTGTAGCAGTTATATTCTAATTCTCTAAAACTCTAAACCTGAAAAGATCCTCATTGTGAATTATTCATTTAATTCAATATTAAGAGATGTTTAAGGTCGAGGCCTTATAGTTGTATACACTATCCATGAATGTACCATAAATTTATTTCCTTTAAAACAATTAATATTTACATATCTATATGATTATATATCTTTCAGAGGGTTAATGGATCAAAAAGATACCCAATAGATAATGGATATTTGATACAATTTTCTATCATTGGAACAAATGTTATGTTATGAAACGATATTCTTTATGATGTGTATATATAGACTCTTTGGCATGTAATATAAATAATTTTATTATTATAAAAATATTATAAGATACATTGAATATTATTCTTTCATGGGGATTACAATTCAATGTTACCAAAGTGGTATGGTTTTTTTGTAACATTCTCATTATTTATTAAGAATAATCATGATTATTAATCCAATAATGTAATCCTATGATATATTTTCTCAAGGAAATTTTTAATTTTATTCTAATATGGTTATTTCTAAATAATGATTTCTTCCTCTATTTTAATCTCTTTAATTACACAAGAGTTATATATTTTTCACGAAAATACATCATTATTTCATTCTAATTTTAAAAACTATTTTTAAATAAAAAACAATGTTTTTCTAAAAGATTTTAATTTTTTTAAATTATCTAATTATTTATAAAAGACATTTTAGAAAATTTTAAATATTTAAATATTTTTTAAAGGAATCCTCATGATTTTTTTCGAAATATGTCATGTATGAATTTTACCTAAAACAAAAGTAATCTTTGTTTTAATGTGTACATCAAGAAATGAAATATCAATCCTTTTAAATATAATATTCTATGAAGAATACATTATAAGGTTTGATGATTCATTTTTAGGAAAATAATTTTTTAATGATTTAACAAGAGTTTTCAAATTCGAAAATATATATTCTTAAATAAATGTTTTAAATGATTTATAATTATTACATTATTTATTTCAGTGTTATTTTTAATGAAAAGGATTTTCAACTTGTTTTAAAAAGTATTTTAAATATTTAAAATATATTTTACCCCTGCTATATTTTGAATAATTTTTATTGATTCCATTATAATTTTTATTTATTATGTTCCATGAAAATAAATTAAAGAAAATTTTATGATTTTGTTAAAAGGTATTTTCAAGGAAAATATATTTTCCTCAATAAATTTTTTTTATGTATTAATAAAAATAATTTTCAATATATTATGACATCATTATATATATTCAAAGGATACCATTATTATTATTCCTCTGATTGGTTTTAGTTTATGATGAGAAGATGTTTATGAAACTTATTTCTATTCCACATGTTATACAATGACAAACTTTTTATGAAATAAGTTACTTTTTAAGCAAGTTAGTTTATGATTAATTGATGAAATGATTATGAAACTACTGTTATTTACCCAGGTTAAGATAATATAACTTATTTAGAAAACCCATTTCATTTCCTTGGTTTTGATGAGGTGACTTTTTTTATATTTGGGACCACAAATGTGTTATTTTCATTATGAGTTTGGTTTGACCAATGTCTTAGTCCAATTCATTGGGTAATGTTTTATGTCACATAATATTTTGAGGAAATGAAAATGGAGTGAATTATATTCATTAAGGGAAGATTCTATTGTGATGTTCTTGAGAGTTAACATTGACTACAATATGGGTTTTGGGAGTGAACCCATTCTAAATTTATTGAATTGGTAGTGGGAATGTACTATAATGCGATGAATTTTCAATTCATACATTTACACCAAAATTCAATGTATTAATTCAATTTTATTCTCTCATATATCATATTCATTGATTTTTTATGATTCATGTTTCATAAACTATCAATCATAATTATAAAAATAATTATGATATTTGATATGTTTTTTATGGTATTAATATGTTATTATTATTTTATTTTGTAATTATATTCTAATTTGGATTTTTTAATTTGATTATATACCCTTACTAAGAATGTAATCTCACCCTTTCTTATGTTTATTTTCCCCGAGTTATGGATAATTGTTTTAATTAAGGTATGTTTTTTAATATTGCTAAAGGATAAGATCATTATGGGACATTTCAAAGTTATTTCCCCAATTTAGAAGATCTTTTATGTCGTTATTAAATACACTAAAATATTATGATACTCATTGGTGTGTTTGTGTAATGTTATTAATATTCAACTAAAATTATCTAATATCTGTGTATAAAAGTAAAGGAACCTTATAGTTGGTATCCGAGTAATGGTTTAGTTAACCTTGGGGAACTATGATGAGAAATCATTAGTGAGATCCCTAGATATATTTGTAGGGATATTTGAATCTTTTTATCTATGGATAATTATATGGTTGAGTCATAGAATAACAAAAATGTAATTTAATATATTTAAAGTGTAGATATATTTGAATATAAGAAATTACACCCCAATTTCTTTACTAAAAGTGGATGTGGCTATGAAATATAAGTGACTAGGGGTAATGAATCTGAAAAGGGTAAATTATGATAGATTTAATTTCATCTTGGTTTATGAAAATAGACTATGAAAAACACATGGTTTGACACTCATGGTGGATATTATTTGGAAATTCACAAACACTTTATGATCTATCAGGATGGATTTAAATATAGTTTTACTATAAATGAATAAGGGTAAAACTAAGGATTCATTCATTTTAAAAAAAGGTTTCATGATTTATATATCATATATATTATGGATTTCATGATTATATGGATTTCCAATATTATTATTGTTGACCATTCTCTCATTTTTGGTTTTAGTAAATGAAAGGAACCAGAAAAAACTAGGTTAACATTGAATGTGATGAAAAATTTTATGATGAGAAGGAAAAAATAAGATTATTATTGGAGTAAAATATTTTTGTATTATATATAATTAGTTGTCAAGAAACATGATATAAAACTTCCACCTAAAACAATTCTTTGACTCGTCAATAAATAAAAATAGATACTTCACTTGAAGTATAAGTAGTAGAGTAAAGATGACTCAAATTCCCATTTTTATGGAATATGGGAAAAAGGACTCAAGGGAATGTTAAAAAAGGGATAAAGAGATGTTTTTATTTTGGAAATGGAAAAAAATAATTTAACATAAAGTTAATAATGAAATGTTCAGTTAACATGGAGGATGAAGATAATTTTCTCTCAAATTTTTTATTGATTGTTTAATGTTTGAAATTAATATTGTTTGGGAATTATGAAAACCAATGCATGTAGGGAAAAATCAAAAATATATTTAACAAGGTGGTATGAGTAATTGTTTTTTGTCGATGAAAAGAGACAAAAAATTGGATTTGAATGGAATGAAGTGTTAATGAATCTGATTAAGAAATTGAGTTAATGGTTTGAGAAGGAATTGGGATGGTTGAAGTAGGATGATTGAATTTTTTATATATTTTAAATTCATGTTTTGTATTATATAAATCATGAAATATATAAATATTTTTCAGTATATTTTTAATTAGTATGAATTCATTTGTTGAATAATAATAATTGAGTAGAAAATTTGTTTAATAGAAATGTATTATTTAATGAAAACCACATGATTAAGGGAATGTTAACAAATATTATGTTCTTAAGGATGAGAAAGTGGTGTTTATTTTATATTAAGGTATGATTAATATAGATAACGAAGATATAATATTATAGATTACCATAAAACTGAATAAGGGTTTTTATGATAAATTGTTTTATGCTATCATTGATTTAGGTTATGTCATTTTTGTATTTAATTTATATATCTAAAAATTTATGTTTTATGTAAGTAATGATAAATCATGTATGTTATTAATAAGGTGTTATGGTAATTATGTTTATTACCATGTTTTAAGAGAATGCATGATGAAGGTATTGACATGTTTGTTATGTGAATACCAACAGAAACTTTATGAAATTTTTTTGATCAATGTATAACTACTTTTGAGATACATAGAAAACTTAATTATAGAATTTTTAATTTAATAAGGGTATGATGGTTAATAATTGATGGAATGGTTTATATTGATGTTTTAATGAGGTTTTAATAATAAATTCATTACTTCACCATATGATGATTTATCTATATTAGATAAAAAAAATACATACCATTTTATAATATAGCTAGAAGGAATGAATTATCATTCTATTATGGATATTTTTATTCATTTTTGATTTTGGAAAAAATAAATTCCTCATCATTTCATAGAGTAAAACATGTAGTGGAAATTGATCGATGAACAACCAAATGATGAAATTGTGTTTACTATACAAAGGAAAGCAATTTCATAGGTAAATCAAACCCATTGGAACTATTGATTGTATCAGGATGCTATTATTTTGAATGGTGATTCAATTGAACATATCTTAGGTTTATGATTCATTTCATGTATCTTTATGGAGAAAGTACATACTAAACCTTCCAAAAGTACTAAAATATTCAGTTATACCACTAGATCATGATGTTTCTTTTGCGGAACAATAGATGGAGATTTTGAATTATACATAGAATGTTTTTTAAAATAATACAACTCACATGGTAAATTAAAATAGAGAAACCACATTTTTTAGGTAGCTATATGGGAACATGATGAATTTATGAGGTAGAAGTATCCACATTTGTTTGTATTATTGTGACAAATTTAAATGCAGAAATATTTTTTAAGGGGTAAAATGTAACACCCTAAGTTTTTATTTGTTAGTTTTTTCGAATAAGTTAAATTTTATTGACATTATGAATTACATGTAACTCCATGTTATGTTTTCATGACATAAAACATTGGGTTGAGCATTCATTACACATGACTCACACTTTTAACAAAATCACAATATATTATTAAAATTATTCAAAAAAGACCATTATAAGTATTACTGTCATCAAATATATTTAAATATAAATAAATAAATTTATAATAATATGTATAATTATTTTATGTAAATAGAACATATTTGTTAAAAAATATTTCTATTTTTTTACAATGACTATACGTTTTGAAATTAATTTTATCTAAAAAAATATTTCCAAAAAAGTATTCAAAAATAATTTCAGAAACAATTATAAAATTTATTTTTTAAAATATATTTTATTTTTAAAATCATCAAATAAAAATAATCATAGGTAGAATTTTGATAATTTTTAAAGAAGATATATTTTTGTTTAATATTTAAAAATACTAAATTTTAATTGAACACTAACTCTATATTTAATTTATTTAACAAAATAATTCTAATTTAATTTATATAAAGTAATATTTTTTTAATTATGCGTATATTAATCCAATATAGGTCAGTAGAAATTTTCATTTTGTGTTTTGAAATAATGACATTGTAATCTTTGGATTTTTTTAAAAACCCACATTCTCGTTGATTTTTGGGATTATTTTTAGATTACATTTTTTTCACTTATTTGAATTTAATTTTTAAAAATTGATTTAATATTTTTAATCATGAAAATTTATTTCATTTAATAAGTTCAATTTGTTTTACCAAAATGAATATTTAAAATAAAAAACATTATTATTGCGGTAAATGAAATTATAGGGTTAAAAGGGGATAAACTAACAATATAAGTATTAAAAAGACAAAAAAATAGCTATAAATACATATTATGACCTTATCTTATATCTATAATTTATAAATATCTATAATATTACCTATTTGATCAATTTATAAATATAAAAACACGGTTACACATTTTTATTTATTTAAAATTATAATTTTTCTTTCACCTCAAATATTAAAGATCATCCCCTCTACTACTTTATTAATAAATTAAAATCATTTTAGATCTTATAAACAACCCAAAAACCTTGAAAATTACATTATATTATATTTGAATCATTATTTTTGGATGAAATAAAACCTATGATGGATTTTGGTGCAAATCTATGAAGGTTACCCGACGAAGAGGTAATATTCTTTAATGGCCATTTTTATTTTATTTCATCCCCAAAATAGTCAAATTAGTATTAATACACAATTATACAATAAACACATTATATTACATATTATATGATATCTTTATTTAAATTTAATTAGTTACAACCATCTCCACATCCATCAAAATGGTCACAAAATCATCATTTATGTGTATGATAGGCTACCACCTTATGAACAATTTTCATTTGTATTTCTGTTACTACCTCTAACTATTGGGTATGATGATAGATATAAAAATTTTATATGATATTTTTAGCATAATTATACCAATTTGATAATTATTTCATATATCCACTTTTTTACTTTCAACACTATTATGGAAATGATTATGTCATTCTTGTATACGACAAACTACCGCCTCGCAAAATGATGTGATTCATTTTCACAATTATATTACATAGTAGTTAATAAGGATGAAATAAATTATTATATGTGATATATATGGAATAATTATGATATTAATTATATATTAATAATTTTAATTGATAATATATCATTTTTCTCTCTTACCCTTTCACTCCTTGAATAATGATAACAACCTTTGTGTACGTATCGACTACCGCCTTCATGAAGTGATTTAACTCTATCTTTTCAACAATAAACCACATAAATTATATCAAAAAATATATTTAAATGGATAATATGTTATATATTATATAATTATAAATATTTAATATTAAATTATTACTCACCTACTATCCATAATGATTGTTGAAAAATGGAATCATTATTTATATATACATATGACCTTCAATCTACATGACTATAGTGTACTTCATTTTTGAAAACCAACATTCATGATTGGTCTAAATGGTAAGGATTCTTTTTTTAATATAATTTTATAATTATTATTAATATTTAGATGATGTATCTTTTATCAAAGTAAGATAACCAAAAATAAAAAATAAAAACTTTTACGAAAACCAAAGTGGTTATTACAAAAAATAAAATTTTAACATGGGTTTTGTAACATCCCAAGCTTCCACAGTACGTTTCCCTTTGAATAATGCAATGGCGTGCATTGTACGCAACTTCGAGATTCTAACACACCACAACCAATCAAACTAGCTGTTATGAATAGTAATACCTACTTTTTGAAATTTTATAAATTTTATCTTTCGAAATGGACTTCATTTTTGGATTTTCAATATCGAAATTAGCTTAGGGTGAAATTTTGGTACTTTTCGGATAACTTTCATATTTTGATGAATAGTGAAAATTTCTAAATTTTAATTAAAACCAAATTTTTTAATCGAAATAATTAATAGTGATAAATTATTAATTTGAGTGGTTTTAAAGTATATTTAGAATATATTTTTACCATTTAATACAATGTTGGTCATTTGATTTAATTTTAGATTTAAACCATACATAACCAAGTGTCAATCTTTTGATAGTTATTATCTCTTAAAAACACGCTATTTGTTTTGACGACGGAAATTAATTTTTAAATTAATTAATGCAACTAATATGTTTTGATTTTGGTAAAATAGACATCATTTTTTAATTCATAATATCAAATATAGATTAGGCCTATTTTTTGGTATTTTTCTAGAAACATTCATTTTTTAATGAATAATGAAACCACTAAGTGGTAGTTTAAAAACTGATTTTTTCATAAAACATAATTTTACCGATTCTGTGAGTGGAATTTCAAAAATCTAAGACACACAGTTAATATCAAGGAGTAAAATGTGGTCCAAGGAGATGAAAATAATTTTTGGGGAATAGTTACTTTTTACTTTTATTTACCACGGTTAAAAGTAAATAGAGTAATTATGGGTAAAAATTATATTAATATTACCCTAACACATTTTATAATTGTATTGGACAAGTGTATCTCGACCAAAAACAACCTTAGGAGTAAAATATTATCATTTAGGTCCACATGTATTTGATTATGACATTTTTTATTATTTAATTCAATGAAGTGTTAGAAGAGTAAAATCAAAGTTTATTTACTAAAACATTTTTAATATAGGGTTATACAGAAGATAAATTCTATTTAAAATATTTATTAGAAATATAAAAAGATTTCCTATATATTGGTTTTTTATTTATAATTTCTAGATAGAATATAAATTAATTTAGTTTTGACACAATGGTGATGCAATAATTTTCTAATTAATGAAATATTAAAATAATTGATATTATAAATATTAAAAATATGTAATTTGAGACTTTTTATGGATTACAATAATTTTCTAGGTTAATATGACATATTAAGATTTATTATATAAATTGTTTTCAAAGTAATAATGTTGTTATGAATTTGTCAAAAAAAAATACCCAATAGTGTAAAAATTAACATAAAAGAGTTTTTAAATCAAATATTATATTATTAATTTATATTCAATTCTTAAGAATATAAGGTTCTGCCAAGAGACTTATATCATTATAATAGTATCATTAATGACTACTTGGGGGTCGATTGGATGTATATAGTAAGTTTATTAACCATATAATATAAAAATACAAAGAGACATTGTAAAAGTGAAACTAATTAACTAAGAGCTAATACTTAAAGATAAGGTTAATATAATGACCCAAACCTGTCTAAATTCTATTGGTTAAGTATTTTTCGACCCATCCCCACTTTAATTTTTAGATAATCCAATTTGGAGCCATTAGAAACCGAATATGAATTTATTATAAAATAATAGTTTTAGCTTTTCTAAAGGCACCCCTCACCCCTCTTATAAAAGGGAACTCCCCCCTCTAACTAATTCACACTTTAAAAGCCCTTTAATCAGCCTAAACCTACCCAAATACTCTCTCAAATTCCCTCACTACATCCTAGAGGCCTTATTTTGACCATAAAGCCACCCTAAGAAGCCCTTTTGATCAAATCAAAAGGAAGAACCTGAAGAAGAGGTAATGTTTTCACCACCATATTTCAAGGTCCTTTCTTCTTCAACATATTCTTTCTTTGTTATTTATATTCTAATATAACAACTCCAGTATCATCTATATACTGTGATTTTATTATAAATATGTTACAACAATCATCAGTATTCTATCTATCCTTTGAACGGTATGTCACCATACGTGTGTACGTACAGCTTACCGTCTCCACGTCGTGGTGTAATTGTCATTCAATAAATTATTATTTTGATGGGTATAATAATGATGTTTAATTCATGTAAATAATAAATATAAAATGTTAATTATTCTGTCTATATTATATACCATCCAATTATATATTATTTTATAATCAAAAGAATAATATTGTCGCTCGTGCGTACGTACGGACTACCGTCTCCCCGAACGCGATGAGATTCACTCTCCATTGTATCCATTCAAGTATAATTCTCATTTTAGGATTAAAAATAATGTTTAAGGACTTGATATAATTCTGGATTTGAATTAGATACAACCTATCCATAACAAACACGGCTTACGTAACAAATAATATAAAGGAAAACGAGTAAGTTAACACCCGAAATGACGATAATACTACGATATTATTAACAAATCAATGTTAAAACATCATATATGATATCATATTAATGTAAATAATTCTTGAATAATTAAATAAAAATTATTTAACCATTACACATTAGGTTAACCTACCTTCGACTAAGGAAAAAGTACAAAGTAAGGGGTTTCTTATCTCACTTTTAATTCCGTGAAAATTCTATTGTTCACCACTTATTTATTACATGTGGTGTGTGTACTTACCATGTTTGTATTCATTGTGTAATATACAATAATTAATTTATATTTACATCATCCTTGTATGATCCTTCTTTCATGGTTGTATGTTTTTTATGTTACCAAATCAATAAGGGAATTTGAAATTTCAATTTCCACTCATTCAGCTTGACGCATAATTAATTGATTATTTTACTATAATATTATGTGTAGAATCACTATTAATTTGATTATGTCATAAATTCCACTCCCCTTTCTGTGGATATACTTTTCAGACACATAATCACTCCATTGATAAATTATCAGTTCCTCGGTATGAACTTGATAAAAGTAATTTTTACTCAATCTCGATTTGTTGAGTTAAACATCCAATTCATTTGAGTTGTTTTTACAAGAATATGTGTGAATATACTTTTATTGTTTTACACTGAATATCCAATCATATTGAGTGTATTTTTATTTTTCACTCATAATTATTTCGTTTATTTATCCTTATCCTATGGATATGGCCTTTATGAGAGATTTCATCTCAATTTACATTCCATTGAGACTCCATTAATGTTATACACCAAATCACTTTAATATGGTGTATATAATGTACTTTAACATAATATATCATGAATCCCTTTATTCTCATGATATTCAAAAGTTTTTATGTCCTCAATTATTTTTATTCAAGTGTCTCTCTTTTGGTTAGGAACACCCACTAAAATGACATTTTAAAATGCTTTAAAGAATGATTATTCTAAATCTTTCTCATTAATGTCCATGTTTTAAAAATGGTTTTAAGGATTTATTTATATGGACATTAAAGTTTTCAAATCAAAATTCATTTTAAAAGATTCAAAGTGGTATGGGACACTTGAATTCTAAAATCTAGTTTAAATTGATTCTTGACAAATAGTGTGACTTTTATATGTTTTCAAGAAAAAGGGGGATATTTCACTCTAATTGTTTTGATGATTAATTTCATCTATGTCAATATCCTTCATCATTCTCGATTCAGGTTAATATGATACAATAAAATCTTCCATATTGTATCGAATGAGGTATGATTGACTGTGGATGTGCTATTTTTATACCATTCATGGTTTGTGGATAACGTATTGACATTTCATATGCTAGTTTTAATACGAATGTTTTTGTTATGTTTAAAACTTTTCATATGAGGAATGCATTGGACTTAGTAAGTGATGGGTGGAGCCCACTATAGGTCCTTGATGCATCGGTTTGTATCATGAGACAAACTAGTGTCTTGGCACGAGACATTGACAAAATCTTATTTGTAGTCTTGGCACGAGGCCTTGGCTATGTGGTTATGATAGTCTGGCATTATGCATTCTGTCATTATGAAAGTGGTTATTAATATTTTCATGTGATTCTTCAACTAGTAGAATATCCATGTGAATAATTAAATGGAATTATTTCATTTTATCCTTTCCATATTATGCTGAAATTCATGTTTAAAAGGATTTTGTAATAGTTATACATTGGCTTAAATTTTTATGATTATTTATGAAAGTTTCTGCTATATTGTTATCCTTACTGAGAATCTGAGCTCACCCCTTTCAATTTTTTATTTTTCCCAGGATGTGAAGAAGTATTTTATGAATGACCTGTGGGGATAGTATGAAGGGATATGAAGACAATATGTTGTTGTTGTTTTTCACTTATTTATGTAATGTAAACTTTATGAATATATCTAGTGTTTCCAAGGATACTAGACTAATCGGTCATTCGAGACATGATCTTTCTTGTGAACATGCCAATGTAATGTAATAATGCACCGACTCTGGGTAACAAGGGTCGGGGGGTTACAGTTGGTATCAGAGGAAGTTTAGTACAAACCATGGAAGCTAGATTTAGATAAACTCTGATTAGAGCACATAGACCTAAGATGAACTTTGAGGATTAGTATAGAATAACTTCCTAGAATTTTGGATTTGTAGAGATTTTGTGACTTTTTCGAGCAATACATCCCTGTCTGGATATGAGCAGGTAGAGGCAGATCTGGAACAGCTGTACCTAGGGGTAAAACCCGAAAACACTGCTTTGAGATAGACTCGAACGGGAACTGGCGCATGACAATGGGTCTTGCTGCACTCTTGGTTACGACACTCCCGGGGGATATGCTTTGGATAATTTACATTTTCTTTACCAACCGATTTGAAGTATTATATATATAAGATGAGAGTAACTGAACATGGTTAATCCTAATGGGTTTCAAATTGAGAATATGGTGACATGTTAATCTCTAAATGATTTATGACTACTATTACTCACACAATGCTTTCTGGTTTTAGTCAATGGTTGGATTCCAAGGAAGTCATAGTGATTTTGAGAATGATGTACAAGGTGGGAACGGTGGTGGTAATGAACAACCAAATGGATTGTTGATAGGCATAAAAGATATCGTCTTTATTCCAAATCAATTTTCCAAAAATATGATCAACAATATATATATTAACCAATTCCCGGACTCAATAAAGAATAAAAAGGTGATGAATGATAAGAGCTCCAGCAGTGGACACCATGGAGAGAGGAATCATGTATTTCCATCATGCAGGAAATGTGGAAGGAGACACCCAAAAATGTTTCTCAATGGGACAAAGAAATGCTTTATCTGCTGGAAGGAAGGACATAAAGTGAATAATTGCCGAATAAAATTGAAAAGTACTATGGGAGAAGATAAAAATGTTCCCAAGAATTCATTTAGAGTGATTTTCCCTAAATGTAGGGGTTCTGGCCATTACCCGAGTGAATGCTCTATTCTGTAGGATATTTTCTTGGTTAAAGAATAAGCTATGTGGAAATAAATGGTTGGAGAAATGTTTAAAAAGTATTAGTGCTCCTTGTTGATGGGTTTACTTTGGAATAAATTTCTCTTGTATTTTTAACCCTACAGTTTTCCATGGGAGAATGATATTTGAGGAAGAATTATCTTTTCTCCTGTGGATATAGTTATAAGTAACCATTCGGTTTTATATGATCATTGGGTTTGAGTCAATTATAAGTTATTATAATTTGGGATGAAAATGAAAGGTATGAGATAAGATTTGTGGTTAAATTATTTTATGGTTATTTTGAGGAAATTTATCTCATTTTGGTAATGTTAAAAAATATAGATTTTGAAAAAGGACAACAAGCAGACCGTGTGACTACCCGTTGCGTTGGACAAAGCTGTGGGAATCAAACCCACAACCAAAGTGTGATTGGGTTTTATTGCCTTCCACTGGATTACGTGAAGTCCCCGGTTAGTGTGACTATTATTTTTAGTTTAATGATTTTATTGATCAATTATAATATGATTTGGGATCTTATGTCTTATCAAATTAATACCCTTAGTATAGGAAAATGATTTGGTGATTAAGTGATAAATGTTATTTTGGAAGTTGTTCGCTTTGTTGTGAACACTATATTGCCAAGGAAAATAGAATAGTATGGGATTTTATTTGATGAGTAATGGTGGATTTTTATCTATGTTTTTATTGTGGATTTATATTGATTTGGGTTATTTATGGAAATGATTTGGTTAATTACTTTTAAGTATGTGACTTAAAGAGTAATTAATGTCATTTGGAGATAGAATTTAATGAGGAATACTACATTCTTATAAGATTTGGGTTTCAATATTAGTTTGGATTATGTTGAAGGATTTTAAGGACAATTGAATGGTATTTATTTAACTTTGTGGTATTGATGGTTTAATTTTAGAAATTAAGATTAGTGTTTTTTTCTCTAATGGAATATCCATTTGGGGGATCATCAGATATTATAATAATGATTTTGGTTTTGATTACTCTCTAAAGACAAGTTAAATATATAGTTTATCCTACGTGGATCATGTATTTCTATAGAAGTTTATTCTAGCTCTTCCATTGTGACCAAGTCATCTTGAAAACTCTTTGTTCAAAAAAATGAGTTAGTGGTAAAAATTTATGAAAGAATGAAACTGTACTTAAAAATTATGTATATATCTTTATTTTCATAGTCAATATCATAAATGAATTCCTCCTCCTTATGTAATGTATCTTAAAACAAAAAATTTTGTCCGTTTACTTTTCCTACTGGGAGACTAATGACCATTTGTCCCAACATAAGTTTGTGATTTTCTTATTGTTAACTATCTCCAGATCATTTTTTCTATCCATATCCATCAGAACTTACCACTTAGTTTATTTTCCATATCCGTTTTTTCCTACAAGGAATCCTAGTATGGGTTATATTGGGTGACATTTATTCCTCTCTTCCTTTCTTTTAAAGTGATGGTTTTATTGACTCTTTTTCCAATGTGGGACTTTCCTTTATATTCTCAAGCCCAATTTTAAAAAATTGCAAGGACACAATTTATTGAAGGAGGGGATAATGTAACATCCCAAGCTTCCATGGTACATTTCCCTTTGAATAAGGCAATGGCGTGCAATGTACACAACTTCAAGATTCGAACACACCACAACCAATCAAATTAGCTGTTATGAATAGTAATACCTACTTTTTGAAATTTTATAAATTTTATCTTTTGAAATGGACTTAATTTTTTGATTTGTAATATCGAAATTATCTTAGTGTGAAATTTTGGTACTTTTCGGATAACTTTCATATTTTGAAGAATAGTGAAAATTTCTAAATTTTAATTATAAAAAACATTATTAATCGAAATAATTTATAGTGATAAATTATTAATTTGAGTGGTTTTAAAGTATATTTATAATATATTTTTACCATTTAATACAATGTGGTCATTGGATGTAATATCATATTTAATCTAGACATAAACAAGTGTCAATCTTTTGATAGTTTTTATCTCTTAAAAACACGCTATTTGTTTTGATGATGGGATTAAATTTTTAAATTAATTAATTCAACTCATATGTTTTGAATTTGGTAAAATAGACATCATTTTTTAAAATTCATAATATCAAATATAGCTTAGGTCTATTTTTTTGGTATTTTTCTGGAAACGTTCATTTTTTGATGAATAGTGAAACCACTAAGTGGTAGTTAAAAAATTGAATTTTTCATAAAACATAATTTTACCACTTCTGTGAGTGGAATTTAGAAAATCCATGAGACACGGTTAATATCAAGGAGTAAAATTTTGTTCAATGAGATGAAAGTAATTTTTGGTGAATAGTAACATTTTACTTTTATTTACCACGGTTAAAGTAAATAGGGTAATTAAGGGTAAATATGATATTAATATTACCCTAACACATGTCTTAATTGTATTGGATGAGTTTATATCAACCAAAAACAAACTTAGGAGTAAAATATTATCATTTAGGTCCACTTGTATTATATTAGGACATTTATTATAATTTAATTCAAAGAAGAGTTAAAAGAGTTAAACGAGTTAAAATCAAAGTTTATTTACTAAAACATATTTAATATAGGTTTATACATAAGATAAATTCGATTGTAAATATTCATTAGAAAGATAAAAATATTTCCTACATAATGGTAGTTTTATTTATAATTTTTAGACACAATATAATTTAATTTATTTATGACACAATGGTGATGCAATAATTATCTAATTAATGAAATATTAAAATAATTGATGTTATAAATATCAAAATAAATTTAATTTGAGACTTTTAATGAATTAAAATAATTTTCAAGGTTAATATTAAATATTAGGATTGTTTATATAAATTTTTTTTGAAGTAATAATTCTGTTATGAATTTATGATAAACAAAATACCCAATAGTGTCAAAATTGACATAAAAGAGTTTTTAAAACAAATATTATATTATTAATTTATACTCAATTTTTAAAAATCTAAGGTTCCTCAAAGAGACTTATATCATGGTATTAGTATCATTAATGGACCACTTGGGGGTCAATTGGATGTATATAGTAATTTTATTAACCATATAATATAAAAATACAAAGCGACATTGTAAAAGTGAAACTAATTAACTAAGAGTTAATACTTAATGATATGGTTAATATAATGACCGAAACCTATCTAAATACAATTGTTTCAGTGGTTTTTGAACCATTCCCACCTTAACCTTTAAATAATCCACTTTGGAGCCATTAGACACAAAATATGAATTTATTATAAAATAATATTTTTAGCTTTTCCAAAGGCGCCCATCACCCCTCTTATAAAAGGGCAGTCACCCTTCTCACTAATTCACACATTAAAAGCCTTTTGTCTCAGCCAGACACTACCCAAACACTCTATAAACTTCCCTCTCTACAAACTAGAGGCCTTATTTTGATCCGAAGGCCAATCTAAGGAGCCCTTTTGATCAAATCAAAAAGAGAATACCCGAAGAAGAGGTAATGTTTTCACCACCCTCTTTCAAGTTCCTTTATTCTTCAACTTCTTATTTCATTGTTATTTATATTATAAAATAATAAGTCCAGTATATTCTATATAATATGTTGTTATTATAAATATGGTTCAACCATATTCGTAATTCTATCCATCCTTTGAATGGCATGTCACCATATGTGCGTACGTACGGCTTACCGTCTCCACGTCATGCTGTAATTGTCATTAAATAAATTTTTATTTGGACGAGTATAATAATGATGTTTAATTCATGTAAATAATAAATATAACTTGATAATTATTCTTTCTATATTATATACCATCCAATTATATATTATTTTAACATTAAAAGAATGATATTGTCGCTCGTGCGTACGTACGAAATACCGTCTCCACGAATGCGATGAGATTCATTCTCCATCGTATCCATTAAAGTATAATTCTCATTTTATGATTAAAAATAATGTTTAAGGACTTGATATAATTCTGGATATGAATAATATACAACCTATCCATAACAAAAATGTATTACGTAACAAATAATATAAATGAAAATGAGTAAGTTAACACCGAAAATGATAATAATACTAAGATATTATTAACAAATCAATGTTAAAAGATCATGTATGATATCATATTAATGGAAATGATTATTTTATAATTCAATAAAAATTATTTCACCATTATACAGGAGGTTAACCAACCGTCAACCAATGAAAAAGTACAAAGTAAGGGGTTTCTTATCTCACTTTTAATTCTGTGAGAATTCCATTGTTCACCACTAATTTATTACATGTGGTGTGTGTACTGCCCATGTTTGTATTTATTGTGTAATATAATTTAATTCATGTATATTTACATCATCATTGTGTGATCCTTATTTCATTGGTGTATGTTTTGTATGTTACGAAATCAATAAGGGAATTTGAAATTTCAATTTCCACTCATTCGGCTTTACGCATTCTTCATTGATTATTTTACTCCAAGATTACGTGTAGAATCACTATTCATTTGATTATGTCATAAATTCCACTCCCTGTTCTGTGGATATACATTTGATACACATAATCACTCCATTGATAAATTATCAGGTCATCGGTATGAACTTGATAAGAGTAATTTTTACTCAATCTCGATTTGTTGAGTTAAACATCCATTTCATTGGTGTTGTTTTTACACGAATATGTGTGAATATCCTCTGATTGTTTTACACTAAATATCCAATCATATTGAGTGTATTTATATTTTTCACACATAATTATGTAATTTATTTATCCTTAAGAAAAGGATACGGCCTTTATGAGAGATTTTATCTCAATTTACATTCCATTGAGACTCCATTATTGTTATATACCAAATCACTTTTATATGGTGTATATAATGTACTTTGACATAATATATCATGAATACCTTTATTCTCATGATATTACAACGTTTTTATTTCCGCAATGATTTTTATTCAAGTGTCTCTCTTTTGGTTAGGAACTCTAACAAAAATGACATTTTAAAATGTTTTAATGATTGATTATTCTAAATCTTTATCATTAATGTCCATGTTTTAAAAATGGTTTTAAGGATCTATTTATATGGACATTAAAGTTTTCAAATCAAAATTCATTTTAAAATTTTCAACGTGGTATGGGACACTTTGATTCTAAAATCTATTTTAAATGGATTCTTGAAAAATAGTGCAACTTTTGAATGATTTCAAGAAAAACGGGGATATTTCACTCTAATTGTTTTGATGATTATTTTCATCTATGTCAATATCCTTTATCATTCTCGATTGAGGTTAATATGATACAGTACAATCTTCCATATTGTATCGAATGAGTTATGTTTGACTGTGGATGTTCTATTTTTATACCATTCATGGATTGTTGATAATGTATTGACATTTTGTAATCTAGTTTAAATACGAATGTTTATGTTATGTTTAAAGCTTTTAATATATGGAATGAATTGGACTTAGTAAGTGATGGGTGGAGCCCACTATAGCTCCTCGATGCATCGGTAGGTCTCATGAGACAAACTAGTGTCTTGGCACGAGGCCTTGACATGATCTTATTTGTAGTCTTGGCACGAGGCCTGGACTATGTGGTTCTGATAGTATGGTATTATGCATTCCGTCATTATGAAAGTGGTTATTAATATTTTCCAGTGATTATTCGACTAGTATAATATCCATGTGAATAAGTAAATGGAATTCATTCATTTTATTGTTTAATATTATGCTAATGTTCATGTTTAAAAGGCTTTTGTTATAGTTATACATTGTATAAATTTTTTATGACTATTTATGAATGTTTCTGCTATATTGTTATCCTTACTGAGCATCTTAGCTCACCCATTTCAATGTTTTATTTTTCCTAGGATGTGAAGAAGTATTTTATGAATGACTTGCGGGGATAGTATGAGGGGATATGAAGACAATATGTTGTTGTAGTTTTTCACTTATTGATGTAATGTAAACTTTATGAATATATCTAGTGTTTCGAAGGCTACTAAACTAATCGGTCTTTCGAGACTTGATCTTTATTTTGATCATGCCATTGTTATGTAATAATGCACCGACTCTTGGTATCTAGGGTTGGGGAATTACAGTTGGTATCAGAGGAAGTTTAGTACAAACCGTGGAAGCAAGATTTAGATAAACTCTTATTAGAGCACATAGAACTAAGATGAACATTTAGGATTAATATAGAATAATTTCCTAGAATTTTGGTATTGTGGAGATTTTGTGAGTTTTCCGAGCAATACATCCCTGTCTAGATACGAGCAGGTAGAGGCGGCTCTGGAACAGATTTACATAGGTGTAAATCCCGAAAACACCACTTTGAGCTAGACTCGAACGGGAACTGGTGCATGGCAACGGGCCTTCCTGCACTCTTGGTTATGACACTCTCGGGGGATATGCTTTGGATAATATACATTTTCTTTATAAACCAATTTGAAGTATTATATATATAAGATGAGAGTAAATGACCTTGGTTAATCCTAATGTGTTTCAAATTGATAATATGGTGACATGTTAATCTCTAAATGATTTTATGACTACTGTTACTCACACAATGATTTCTAGTTTTAGTCAATGGTTGGATTCCAAGTAATAGTGACATTGAGAATGACGCACAAGGTGTGAACGGTGGTGTCAATGAGCAACAAAATGGAATATTGATAGGCGTAAAAGATATCATCTTTATGCCTAATCAATTTTCCAAAAATATGATCAACAATATATATATTAACCAATTCCCGGACTCAACAAAGAAGAGAAACGTGATGAATGATAAGTGCTCTAGCAGTGGAGACTATGGAGAAAGGAATCCTGAATTTCTATCATACAGGAAATGTGGAAGGAGACACCAAGGAAAGTGTCTCAATGGGACAAATAAATGCTTTACGTGCAGGAAGGAAAGACATAAAGTGAAGAATTGCCAACGAAAAATGAATAGTACTATGGAAGAAGATAAAATAGGTCCCAAGAATCCATTTACAGTTATTTTCCGTAAATTTAGGGGACCTGGCCATTACCCGAGTGAATTCCCTATTCTATAGGATATTTTCTTGGTCAAAGAATATGCTATGTGGAAATAAATGGTTGGAGAAATGTTTTAAAAGTATTAGTTCTCCTTGTTGACGGGTTTACTTTGGAATAATTTTCTTCTGTATTATTAACCCTAATGTTTTCCATGTGAGAATGATATTTGAGGAATAATTATCTTTTCCCTTGTAGATATAGTTATAAATAACAATTTGGTTTTATATGATTTTTGTGTTTGATGTAATTATAATTTACTATAATTTGGGATGAAAATGCGAAATATGAGATAAGATTTGGGGTTAAATTATGTTGTGGTTATTTCGAGGAATTTATTTAATTTTGGTAATGTCATAAAATATAGTTTTTGAAAAAGGACAATACGAAGACTATGTGACAACCCGTCGCGTCAGACAAAGCTGTGGGAATCGAACCCACAACCAAAGTGCGATTGGGATTTATCATCTACCACTGGACTACGTGATGTTCCTGTTTAGTGTGACTATTATTTTTAGTTAAATGATTTTATTTATCAATAATAATTTGATTTGGGATCTTATGTATTGTCAAATGAATACCCTTAGTATAGAAAAATGATTTTGTGATTAAGTGATAAATGTTATTTTGGAAGTTGTTCGCTTTGTTACGAACACTATATGCCCAAGGAAAATAGAATAGTATGGGATTTAATTTGAGGAGTAATGGTGGATTTTTATCTATGTTTATATTGAGGATTTATAGTGATTTGGGTTATTTATGGAAATGATTAGGTTAATTACTTTTAAGTATGTTACTTTAAGAGTAATTAATGTCATTTGGAGATACAATTTAACATGGAAAACTACATTATTATAATATTTGGGTTTCAATATTAGTTTGGCTAATATTAAAAGATTTTAAGGACAATTTAATGGTATTTATTTAACTTTGGGGTATTGATGGTTTAATTTTAAAAATTAAGATTAGTGTGTTTTTCTCTAATGGAATATCCTTTTGGGGATAATCATATATTATACTATCCATTTTTTTATTAATCTTTAAAGACAATGTAAATATATAGTTTATCCTAAGTGGATCATGTATTTCTATAGAAGTTTATTCTAGCTCTTCCATTTTGACCAAGTCTTCTTGATACTCATTGTTCAAAAAAACTAATTAATGATAAAAATTTATTAAAGAATGAAACTCTACATAAAAAGTAAGTATATATCTTTATGTTCTTAGTCAATATCATAAATTAATTCCCTATCATTATGTAATGTAACTTAAAACAAAAAATGTTGCCCGTTTACTTTTCCTACTGGGAGACTAATGACCGTTTGTCCCAACATAAGTTTGTGATTTTATTTTTGTTAACTTTCTCTTGATCATGTTTTCTATCCCTCTCCATCAGAACATAACACTTATTTTATCATCCATATCTATGTTTTCCTACATGGAATCCTTGTATGGGTTATCTTTGGTGACCCTTATACCTCTCTTCCTTTCTTTTAAAGTGATAGTTTTATTGACTCTTTTTCTGATGTGGTACTATCCATTATATTCTCAAGCCCAATTTTAAAAAAATTCTGAGGACGCAATTTATTGAAGGAGGAGAGAATGTAACATCCCAATCTGCCATGGTATATTTCCCTTTGAATAAGGCAATGACGTGCATTGTACGGAACTTTGAGATTCTAACACACCACAACCAATCAAACCAGCCGTTATCAGTAGTAATACCTACTTTTTGAAATTTTATAAATTGTGTCTTTCGAAATGGACTTCATTTTTGGATTTGTATTATCTAAATTAGCTTAGGTTGAAACTTTGGAACTTCTCGGATAACATTCATATTTTGATGAATAGTGAAAATTACTAAATTTTACATAAAAATAACATTTTTAATCGAAATAATTAATAGTGATAAATTATTAATTTTAGTGGTTTTAAAGTATATTTAGAATATATTTTTACTATTTAATACAATGTTGGTCATTGGATGTAATTTAACATTTAAACCAGACAAAAACAAGTGTCAATCTTTTGATACTTATTATCTCTTAAAAACACGTTATTTGTTTTGACGACGGGAATGAATTTATAAATTAATTAATAAAATTGATATGTTTTCAATTTGGTAAAATAGACATCATTTTTTTAATTCATAATATCAAATATATCTTAGGAATATTTGTTGGTATTTTTCTGGAAACGTTCATATTTTGATGAATAGTGAAACCACTAAGTGGTAGTTAAAAAATTGAATTTTTTATAACACGTAATTTTACCACTTCTATGAGTGGAATTTCGAAAATACAAGAGAAAAAGTTAATATCAAGGAGTAAAATGTGGTTTAATGAGATGAAAATAATTTTTGGTGAATAGTAACATTTTACTTTTATTTAGCACGGTTAAAAGTAAATAGGGTAATTAAGGGTAAAAATGATATTAATATTAACCTAACACATGTCCTAATTGTATTGGATGAGTTTATCTCGACTAAAAACAAAATTAGTACTACAATATTATCATTTAGGACCACTTGTATTAGATTAGGACATTTATTATTATTTAATTCAAAGAAGAGTTAAAAGAGTTAAAATAAAATTTTATTTACTAAAACTTTTTTAATATAGGGTCATACATAATATAAATTCTATTGTAAATAATACTTAGAAAGATAAAAATATTTCCTATATAATAATATTTTATTTATAATTTTTAGACATTAAATACTTTAATTTATTTATGACACAATGGTGTTGCAGAAATTATCTAGTTAATGAAATATTAAAATAATTGATACTATAAATATCAAAATAAATGTTATTTGAGACTTTTTATGAATTACACTAATTTTCTAGTTTAATATGCCATATTAGGATTGATTTTATAAAAAGTTTTTGAATTAATAATTCTGTTATGAATTTATCCAAAACAAAATACCCAATAGTATCAAAATTGACATAAAAGAGTTTTTAAAACAAATATTATATTATTAATTTAAATTCAATTCCTAAAAATATAAGGTTTGGACAAGAGACTTATATAATGATAGGAGTATCATTAATAGACCACTTGGGGGGGGGGGTATTTTGTATGTATATATTATTTGTATTAACCATATAATATAAAAATACAAAGTGACATTGTAAAACTGAAACTAATTAACTAAGAGTTAATACTTAAAGATATGGTTAATATAATTACCCTAACCTGCCTAAATTATATTGGTTGAGTGTATGTTGACCCATCCCCACCTTAACCTTTCAATAATACACTTTTTAGACATTAGAAACCGAATATAAATTTATTATAAAATAATATTTTTAGCTTTTCCAAAGGGGCCCCTCACCCCTCTTATAAAAGGGCACTCCCCCTTCTCACTAATTCACACATTCAAAGCCTTTTGTCTCAGACAAACCATGACCAAATACTCTCTAAACTTCACTCACTACAACCTAGAGGCCTTAGTTTGATTAGAAAACCAACATAAGGTTCCCTTATGATCAAATCAAAAGGAAGAACCCGAAGAAGAAATAATGTTTTCACCACCCTCTTTCAAGTTCCTTTCTTATTCAACTTCTTATTTCTTTGTTATTTCTATTCTAAAATAATAACTATATTATCTTATATATACTGTGACGTTATTATAAATATGGTACAACCATTTTCAGTATTTTATCCATCCTTTGACGGGCATGTCACCATAGGTGCGTACGTACGGCTTACCGTCTCCACGTCTGGTGTAATTGTCATTCAATAAATTATTATTTGGATGGGTATAATAATGATGTGTAATTCATGTAAATAATAAATATAACATGATAATTATTCTGTCTATATGATATACCATCCAATTATATATTATTTTATCATCAAAAGAATGATATTGTCGCTCGTGCGTACATACGGAATACCGTCTCCACGAACGCGATGAGATTCATTATCCATCGTATCCATTCAAGTATAATTCTCATTTTATGATTAAAAATAATTTCTAAGGACTTTATATAATTCTGGATATGAATATGATACAACCTATCCATAACAAACACGACTTACGTAACAAAGAATATAAAGGAAAACCAGTAAGTTAACACTCGAAATGACGATAATACAAAGATATTATTAAAATATCAATGTTAAAATATAATATATGATATCAAATTAATGAAAATTATTCTTGAATAATTCAATAACAATTATTTCACCATTATAAAGGAGTTTAACTTACCTTCGACCAAGGAAAATGTTTAAAGTAAGGGGTTTCTTATCTCACTTTTAATTCCATGAGAATTCCATTGTTCACCACTTATTTATTACATGTGGTGTGTGTACTGCCTATGTTTGTATTAATTGTGTAATATACTTTAATTCATGTAAATTTACATCATCATTGTATGATCCTTCTGTCATGGGTGTATTTTTTGTATGTTACCAAATCAATAAGGGAATTTGAAATTTCAATTTCCACACATTCGGCTTTATGCATACTTCATTGATTATTTTACTCCAAGATTATGTGTAGAATCACTATTAATTTGATTATGTCATAACTTCCACTACACTTTATATGGATATACTTTTGATACACATAATCACTCCATTGATAAATTATGAGGTCATCGGTATGAACTTGATAAGAGTAATTTTTACTCAATCTCGATTTATTGAGTTAAACATCCAATTCATCGGTGTTGTTTTTACAAGAATATGTGTGAATGTCCTTTGATTGTTTTACACTGAATATCCAATAATATTGAGTGTATTTATATTTTTCACTCATAATTATGTCGTTTATTTATCCTTAACCTAAGGATATGACCTTTATGAGTGATTTCTTCTCAATTTAAATTCCATTGTGTCACCTTTATTGTTATACACCAAATCACTTTTATATAGTGTATATAATGTAATTTGACATAATATATCATGAAAAAATTTATTCTCATGATATTACAAAGTTTTTATTTCCAAAATTATATTTATTTAAGTGTCTATCTTTCGGTTAGGAACTCTAACTAAAATGACATTTTAAAATGTTTTAAATATTGATTATTCTAAATCTTTATCATTAAAGTGCATGTTTTAAAAATGGTTTTAAGGATTTATATATATGGAAATTAATGTTTTCAAATCTAAATTACTTCTAAAATTTTCAAATTGGTATGGGACAGTTTGATTCTAAAATCTATTTTATATGGATTCTTGACAAATAGTGTGACTTTTAAATGATTTGAAGAAAAGGGGGATATTTCAATCTAATTGTTTTGATGATTATTTTCATCTATGTAAATATCCTTCATCATTCTCGATTGAGGTTAATATGATATAATACAATCATTCATATTGTATCGAATGAGTTATGTTTGACTGTGGATGTGCTATTTTTATACCATTCGTGGTTTGTGGATAAAGTAGTGACATTTTGTATGCTAGTTTTAATTCGAATATTTATGTTATGTTTAAAAATTTTCATATGAGGAATTTATTGGACTTAGTAAGTTACGGGTTGACCCAGCTATAGATCCTCGATTCATTAGTATGTCCCCTTTCAATGATTTATTTTTCCCAGGATGTGAAAAAGTATTTTTTGAATGACCTATGGGGATAGTATGAGGGGATATGAAGAAAATATGTTGTTTTAGTTTTTCACTTATTGATGTAATGTAATCTTTATGAATATATCTAGTGTTTCCAAGGCTACTAAACTAATCGGTCTTTCGAGACTTGATTATTCTTGTGATCATGCCAATGTTATGTAATAATGCTCCGACTCTAGGAATCTAGGGTCAGGGAATTATAGGTTTAGTAATAAATGGGTATCAAATGGTCATAATTATATAATATATAGTGGTATATATATAATTATTATTTTATAATAGATTTATAATAAATTTATATATTTTATACATCAATATTGAACGTGTATGAAGGAAATCAAGACTTAAAGTAAGGGATTTCTATTTCACTATTTAGTTCGGTGAGAAGCGTATGATATTCACCACATATTAATTTTATATGTTGTATATATTATTGCAGAATGACATTAATATTGGGTCTCATGAAAAAAATATTTATTTACATTCACATATGAGTGTCACTATTTCACAGATTTTGCGGTACCAAAGATACCCTTGTAGTGAGAGATCTTTGTCACAACTTTCCTTCTGCGAGACATCTGTTATTTTATGAACCAATATTACTTATGAGAATTATATATAGACCCATTGAAAAGTAATATAATTTATTTATTTAGGCTAGTGATTTGATAAATTTCAATTAATTTTATTCATATGTGGGGCTTATGATTCAAATTTACCAAATTATTACGAATTTTATGCTAAATTCTAATTTTTTATGGATATTACTCATGATTACGCTTACACTGTTGAAATATTATCATCAAACCCTCAATTAATTTATGTAATTTATTCTACTATAGTTATTTCAACACAATACCTTATTTCTATTAATTTTCTACTATTTAATTACTCTAGAGTTTAAAATTATGTTTTTAATAATCTCTTTATTCATTTATATATATTGTGAAAAATCATTTTTCTTTCAAGAATAATTTTTCATAATTTTTATTTATTTATTTTTTAAATTATTGAAATAAAATTCTAAATAAATTTTTACCGATGTTTATAAATTTTTATATTTTTTTAAAGGATTCACTGTATTATTTTTCAAAAAATTGTTGTTTAAATTTTAAGGAGAATGCATAAGGAATCATTATTTTTACATGCACATCAGGAATTGAAATTACTAATTTTAAGATGATTCTATTATTTTAATATTCATGAATATGTTTTGAAGGATATTTCTGATGATAATTATTTCAAAACATATTTAAAATGAGTTTGTAATGAGTGGATATTTTCTTAATGAAATGATTTAAATTATTTTTCAATATTTATTTATATTTTTTCAAATTTATATTCAATAAAAAGTGTTTAAAAATATTTTAAAATGTTTTTCCAAGATGAAATGATATTTTCCTCTTGAATTTTTTAAATTTTTTTAAGATTCCATTAAATTAACCAATTTTAGTTTAAAAAAACATTTCCAATCTTTTTTATGATTTTTTAATGGTAATTTCAATGAAACATTATATCTCATATTAAATTTTCTACATTTTTTTCCCTTAAAAATTTATTTACATCAATGTTAAAATACTCTGATTTAATTTTGGATTTACTAGGGATATAATCAAAACATAAAATTCATATTGTTTATTTGAATAATTTATGTTTATGATGAAATGATATTTATGAATCCATTTTCTCATCTATAGGTTATACCAAGATATAATTTCAATGAAACAAACTTCTTTTTTATATGGGTCATGGAATAATGACATGGTGAACTTATTATGAATCCTATCTCTTTTACAATAGTTTTTATATGACGAAATGTTTTTAAAACCCATTCCATTTCATGGGTTATGATAACACTAATGTTTTATGATCTCATGGAACTCATACATATAATTTTCCTAATATTATACGTGAGACCAATATATCATTCCAATGAATTGGGAAATGATTTATGTCTCATGATACAGATATGACTAGAATGGGTAGAGAACCTAGTTTAGTAAACAATTTATTATACTAAGAAGATCTTTAAGGTGAAATTGACTTCTATGATAGTTTATAATTTTGAATTAGTTCTATTATAATAACCCTGGTAGTAAGTCATATCTATTACTGAAAATATTTTCTTCGCCTATATGTATGGTGAAATTCAACGACATATATTAATTTTATAATATCCATGCTAATTTTATTTAATTTTATAATGAATAATGTCATATGAAAGTCATATCTCTATACCAAGACTCAATATTATGTTCTTTGATATTTGGGGTAGGTTTTTGAACTGTTAGGCCCATGTTCTCAAACCATTATTTTCATGTAATGTTTATGTGTCTTTATTTTTTTACCATTATAGAGCATATGTCCTCGTTATTTATTGTGTTTAGATTCCATAGGTTATCAAAAAAAGTTAAGGTAATCTATTTTTATGAATACTACTAATGGATAAGATTATTATGGTATATTTTAATGGACCTTCACCAAATTTGTAGATTGTTTTCATATTATCCGAAGACACTAAACTATAAGGGTCCTCAGTCAGGTGATTATGTAATATATTGAATATTAATATTAAAATATGTTATATATGTGTATCAAAATCCTTTTTTTCTACATGATGAATGTAATTTGGTAGGGATTCCATGTGTTAAATTTTTTTATGTGTAAAGAAAAGAAGATAGGAGGGTCCCTTTTATAAAAGAGGGGATGAGAACTCCCATAATTTCATAAATTAGTAAAATAATATAAAATACATTTCATGTTAAAATGACTCAATATTTATATTATTTTAAAATAACCAGAGTATTAATTTTAATAATTTTATCTATTATAATTAGAAATGTTTAGGAGACGTTTTCACTATTATCGTATTGTTTTACCCCATGTCAATCCTTTTTAAAAATTAATATATTATTAAATATTTTACTCTATATGGGATATAAAAGTCACTATAAAATAATAATTGTACCTTAAATTGATTATTAACATTATTTATAAAATTAATCCCAACACTTTTTAAAAATATGATTTTTTAGAGTTTTAAATCATTCAATAAAATATTATTTAATAAAGAATAATGTGATTGTAAATTTTAGAACTTGTTATTTAACATGGTTTTTAAATATACAGGGGAAAAAATTTAATATATTCCACTAACTACTCTATAATATTTCATGTGTATCTATGAGAATCATGTGAAATAATAATTTATTCTAATAATATTATATTCATAAATTTTAATTTCTTTTATTTTTCAATGAAATGAATAAATGCAGAATCACGTCGCCTAGATATATAAGGTAATTATTTAAATGCTAAATTTATAAATAATTTAAGATAATACTTAGAAATAATCATATATCTAATTAAAATTAAAAAATGAACATAAATTATTTTTCTAATAATGTAATTTTTTAAAATAATAATCCAAGAGAATGACATTTTTTACATCCATTTTTTACATTTAAATACATATATTATTATAATGTTATAAATCTTGACCATATTTTGAAAATGATATATATTTATATTTCTGATGATTATGGATGAAATATACACATCCCAAAAATTTATTACATGTGTTTGGGTAACCTTCTAGTCTTCATCACGCTATTACCACTTTAACCCATTAAACTTTTTCCCCTAGTAATAATATTTACTATTATTACACATCCCAATGGTAAAGCAAAATGAATAATTCTTAACGATTTTTAAAAATAAAATTTCATATTTTGAATCCATATTTCAAGAACCAATTAATATAATTTTTAGAATATAAATTAAACCATTAAAACATGATGAAAATAAAAATATCCAAAGAAATTTGGTTTCAAGTAGAAAACATTTTTCGTTATTAAATTCAATTATAAAATTCATCCCAAATACTATAATTAAATTTAGTTTAATAGTAAAATACAAATGGAATCTTAAAACTAATAAAAAAATATAATTTTATATTATATGTACTTTAAATTATAATATAGATTTCAATAAACATCATTATTCTTATTTTTTTGTTAAATTATAAAACTATTCAAAAAATCTCGATTTATTACCATAAGATAAATATGATATAATTATTTTAAAAAATATATTATATTTATCAAATAAAATTTATTAATTTTTTAATAATTAATTATAATATGCTATCACAAAATATAGAAATACCTTTTTTAGAGATAATATATTTATTAAAAAATCATTTCTAGAAAACCGAGTAGTTATTTACAGAAACTTTATAAATAAATTTGGCCTATTTGTAACCTTACATACATATTTTATAATATGGGTAAACCAATATATACCCTACCATTCAAAAGATACATTATAATGTACATATTTAAATAATAAAATTTTATTTATTGTGTAAGATTGATGTTGTGTTTCATACACATTATCAAACTTAATGTAATCATTTTAAAATCGAAAGGTGTTGCATTCTCCTCCATTAAAGTTTTTTGAAACATATCAATGTGAATAATATCGTGGTAATCAAATGGATTTCATCTAAAAATAACATTTTTTAATTCCCACATCATAAAAAGGGTTAATAAAACATTCTCTTGAAAAGATGGAAAGGGAAATATAAAGGTCATCTGCGATAAATATAACTATGATTAAAAATTGGAAAACAATAGTGGGATGTGAATATATGGACCTCGAAGAAAATTATTATATCCAAATATTAATGTAAAGTACTATAGACCATTGACCATAAGAAAAAGAATGACCATGACAATATTAATGAAAATAATAATAAAACAAATGAGGTGTGAAAAGACTATTGATTCATTAGAAATGAATATTACATGGAAGCATTTTTTATTCAAGATATTATTCCAAGTGTTGAGGAATACCAATACAATATAAAATGAGAACATAATTTAATATATATAATAAACAAATAAAAAATAAAACATTTAATAAATTTGTTCCAAAATGCATTTCATTTATTTTAAATGATGTGTATTTTTTATGATTATTTTATTATTGACGCACTAAAATCAAAATCCGTTGGATCATGTAGATTAAAAAAATGGATAAAAAGTTATTTATCAAATAATTAGATAACAAAAAAATAGTTAGAACACTGTAAGATAATTCCAAAAATGTATAACCCCTTATATGAAGAAATACAACATTATTCTACAAAATCCATCATCAATACTCAGAGATCAAAGAAAATAAATCTATAAATATAAATGATTAAAATTATTAAATATATTATTGACTAAGATTTATTATCAAAGATTAGAATAATATGTCTACTTATTCTTCTGACACTACTATACAAATCACATCAATCACCCCAAATGTATTATATGAGAAATATATATGTCATAGATATATAATGTCCAAGAAATCATAATCATATTAACAAATAACATAAATCACCATAACATCTCATTTAAACCATATATTATTCTAAAAGATAAATCAAATTTAATTATGAAATTAAGTTTTTTTATATCACATAATATTAACAAAAAATTTCATGAACTTTTTCCAGAATATCATTAATCAACAAATCTTATTTTCAACTATATTGTTTTTATTGAAAAACATTAAAAAAATATATTTCTGACCATCATCATGAAAATATTAACCCAATGGATAATTTATCACTTCATAATATGTCCTCAAATGGGTTTTTAGAAAATATATTACCTTTTAAATAAACCAATTTAAATGGTATAGATTCTATCAAATATATGTTTTGAAATTTTTCAAACAAAATATACAAAATGTTTTTGATAAATTAGATAATATATTGAATATATTTGAATATTATGGATAAAAACATCATTCATTAAAAAAAATTAAACCCTTAATATTTAATTTTCTTCATATTGAATTATTTGAAAATTTTCCCTTTTTATTATTCAATACAGTCTTAGTCATGTTTTATTATTATGACATATGGAACAAAATCATACCATAAATATGGAGTACCTTGAATTGTGAGTACATTGAATAAAAGTTTGATAATTCATTGTCTCTTCCTGCAGAAAAGCACAACCCACAATTGTGAGTACCTTTAATATACCTCATGATTCTTTTTACAGCTTCCATATGTTCCTCCTTTGGATTACTCTGAAAGTGGGTTGCAAGACATGTGGAAAAGACAATATCTGGTCGTGTTTCTGTCAGGTACAGTGAGATCCCAATGATCCTCCTGTACATAGTGGGATCTATAGATGCCCCATCTTCATGCCTTCCATGTTTAGTTCCAACTGAAATAAGAGTTGACATTGTTTTGGAGTCTTTCATATTAAAAATCTTCAGCAGCTCCCTTGCATACTTTTCCTGAGAAATGAAAGTGTATTTCTTCATTTGAATCACCTAAAGCCCCATGAAATATGTGAGCTCCCCAATCATAGACATTTCAAATTCATATTTCATGTGATAGGAAAATTCATCCACTGATTTCTGTCTGCTTCCACCAAATAGGATATCATCAACAGAGACTAGAATCATGAATTGATATTTTGTAGAATTCTCCACATAGAGATTGTGATCTACTCCTCCTATTTTGAATTCCATCATCTTGAGATATGAATCCATCCGTGAGTACCACGCCCGTGGTGCTTCTTTCAAACCATATAGAGCTTTCTTCAGTTTGCAGACCTTTTTTTCATTAGTACCTAGAAAAAATCCCAATCGTTGTTCAATGTAGACTTATTGTTTAATTACACCATTCAAGAATGATGTCTTGACATCCATTTGATATACTTTATATCCTTATTTGAGTTCCATGGAAAGGAGAATCTTGATTGACTCTAGTCTAGCTACTGGAGTAAAGGTTTCTTCAATATTTATGCCTTCAATCTAGGAGTATCCTTTACATACCAGTTGTGCCTTGTTTCTAATGACACTTCCATGCTCATCAAACTTATTTTTGAAGATCCATTTAGTACCAATCACATTGTGACATTTTTGTCTCTGTACAATATCCCAGGTCTAATTCTTATCAATCTGATCTAATTCATTATTTATGGCATTCCTCCAAGATTCATCCTTTGCAGCTTCTTCGAATGAGGATGGCTCCACAACTGGCAGAAATATAGATTGCGTGTTATTCCTCATCCTTCTTGTTTGAGTGGGTGCAATATTGACCCCAATTATGTTGGATGGATCAATCTCAACTCTTCGATTTCTCATGCGAGGTTCAGTTTCATTCTCATCAGCCACAATTTCTTCTTTAGATTCTTCTTATGAGTCAACATCATGATGTGACTACTGAGTGTTTTGTACAACTTCTTCTATTTCTGTATTTTTATTTTCTCTACATTCACTTTCGTCCTCACTTTCTATCACATCAGAATATAACGTCCTTAAAACATTTATGGTTTTCTCTTCAATTATCTTAACATCACTTCTTTCCACAATCCTTCATAAATGCTTGTTGAAACATTTTTAGGCTTTGATGTTCATTGAGTAACCGCGGAAAATTCTTTCATCAACATTGTCACCAAACTTCCCTTAATTTCCATATTTGTTCCTCATGAATCATTTACTTCCAAAAACATAGAAGTATTTTAATGAGGGATTCCTTCTATGCCACAATTCATATGGTGTCTTTGTTTCATCCATATAAAGTCCTGTTCGATTCTGAATATATACTGCATCTTGAACAGGCTCTTTCTAGTAATGTCGTGGAATACAACACTGAATCAGCATAGTTCGTTCCATGTTGTTCACCTGTCGATTACTATGTTCATCAAATACATTTTGTTTTGGAGTTCTCACAACATCTACCTCATGTTGTATCCCATGCTTCTCTATATAATTTTCAAATTCAATATATGTGTATTCTCCTCTATTGTCAGATCGCAACACTTTGATTGTTCGTCCGGTATCATTCTTGTCGATTTGCCGATATGTTTTCATGTATTTTAGGACTTGTCGTTTACTGTGAATGACCATCACACATTCCATTCTACTGTAATCATCAATGAAAAGAACAAAGTACCTTTCTCCACGAGTTCCAGCAACATTTATCGGCCCACATACATCTGTATGAATCAGATCATGAAGGTGAGATGCCATATTCTTCTTTGACCGACATGAACTGCAGACCATTTTCCCATGAATGCAAGCATCACAAGACTTTTCATGCTCACCCTTCAGGTTGGGAATGTCCATGACAATCCTCAATTTTGATATTTTCTCCATGTCTTGTTGATTGGTATGTCCCAGTCTCCGATGCTAAAAATTGTTTTCTTCTTCAACAGTCATTTAACAGACATTCTCTTCACTATCAACCCGATACAAGTTCCCTTCTGTTCTGCATCCCTTCATAAATGAATTTCATGTCTTTCCCTTGATAGTGCAACCATTCTGATTAAATGTAACTATATGTCCCGAGTAACAGAGTTGACTCGTCCTGAGTAGATTAAGATGTAGAACATCTACGTAAAGGACTTATGTCTTCATTAGTTATCTATTAGCTAATTTGGTACTTCCACTCCCTTTGATTTTTAGAGTTCAATCATTACCAAATCGTATTGTTCTATCAACCTTCCTTTTGATATCCGTTAACAGGCCGACATTACCTGTCAAATGAGATGAACAACTGTTATCCATAATCTAGGTACTGTTGTGCATTGTAGCTTTGAGGGCCACCCCTGCAAGGTTGGATTTCTCAATCTTCATCAATTACTTCCAAGAGACATTTGATTGAGTATAGAGAACTGTTGGCCATTCAATTATCTCTTCCACGTACCCAGGTTCTTCAGAGTCAAAATATTATTTGAGAGGAGAAAAACTATTTGACATAGAAACACTATCGTGCTCACGTGACTTGACTTGTCTTGAACATTGGTATAAGGTGTCTATGTCCCTTCTCTACCTGCAATTTGCAGCCTTATGACTAAAGGTATAACAACGAAAACAATATCTACAGAAATTGTTTCTTACATAAGAATTAGGAAATGAAGTCAGTCTCATTTGTTGATGTCCTAGATCTTCCCCATTCGGATAACTCCTTTAGTTATCACAATAAGACATGGTATGGAAAAAATAGCCTTAGAATAGACACTTCATGAGAGGAAATGTATTCTCACTTGAATTTCTCCTCATAGATTCTTCCTTGAGAGAATAGTTAGACGATCTGTCATTTATAACTGTTTGGGGATAATTTTCAGTTCTCCTTTTAGTTTGGATTGAGGGTTACTTTTTTAGAACATTGGACAATGTTTCAACATGTTCAACCTTCATCTTATCTTTATTTTGGATATTTTCACTTCCTGTAGTTGATGTATCAGTTTCATAGACAAATCCACTCTTTACCATGAAAGCGGGTCTTTGAACACTTATGATTTTTCCAACCCCATATGAACCACACTTTTCTCTTTCCAGTAATTCTGCATTTAAGAGTCTTTCAAATTTTATTTTCTTCCTTGATTATTTTAGAAGAGATTTAATCTAAAGTTTACTCCAAATAGTAACAACTTCCTCCTCAAGACCCTCAATAGTCTTGGATTTTTCTTTTAGTCTGGAGGTGAGGTCATTGAGGACCTTTGCCTACTCTTCAATTCTCATCTTCAGATCCACTACATCTTCATTACTTTCAATTATTTTAGACAGTACCTTCGCAAATTCTTCCATTCGTTCACTTCCTGCTTCAAGTTGATCAACGTATTCAGTTGATTCTTCTACAATTGATTTTTACTTATTGAAACGCTTTTATTTAGTATTAAGCATACTAATAGCATCCTTAAGTTTCATCTTGGGATCTGCACAAGTTTTCAACTGTTTTTCTCCACCAGTATCTTCTTACTTTTCAACAGTGGCCATCATGGAAGCATGGTTTCCAGTTTTGAATTCTGGTTCTTCTTCATCATTGAATTCATTATCATTTTCTTCCTCTTCATATACAAAACTCTTCCTTTGTATTTTATTTCCATATTTGAAGTCTGCCTTTTTGAAAAACCTTTTCTGAGGCTTCTCGAAGCTTTCGTCTTCACTATATTAATCATTGATCTTTCTTTAGCACTGAGAGGAAATGTGACCAAATTTTCCACAATGAAAACATGTGAGAGGTAACTTCGATTTGAATTTCCCTTTTCTCTTATGGAAAATTTTTGCAATGAGAGAAAGAATTTATTTTCCTTCGTTATCTTCACCATTACTATATTTTGAGATTTTTAGTTTATCCATGGAATTAATTTCCATTTCCTTGCTCACATGAGTCGTAGCATATTATGGTTTGATTCTCATTTCATATGCTACCAATCTGCTTAGAAGGTCATCCAGAGAATGTATTGAAAGATATATTTCTTCAAGGGCTGAAACCATTGATTTGTATAGGGTTGGAAGTCTTCTCAGTAATTTATTCACAATATCAATGTCTTTGATTTCTTCTCCTAGCCCCCAAATTTCTCCAACTACATCAGTGATTCGATTAAAGAAGGAGTTTGCATTCTCATCAGGTTGCATCTTCAAAATCATCAATCCTATTGTGCATCAATTATAATTTTGCATCATTCACATTTCTATCACCTTCATAAATATTCTTGAGTTTATCACACCTTGATTTTACTGAGGTGAAATTCATCACCTTTATGTAGATATGATTAGAGAGGGATACAGTGAGTGCATTTTGTGCTTTAGAATTTGTATAAAGAATTTTCCTGCCTGTGTCAATCATAGCCAGGCATGTTGGATGAGTGACTTGTATTCCTTGCACAATATAAAAAAAAGAACTCCCATTCCAAGAGAACATAGATGAGATCTCATTATGTTATTCTATATCTGGAAATTACTTTCATCGAAGTGAGGGACTCCCCTGACATTGACCGCTTTCTCCATGACGAAAAAGGACTGATTCAACACTAGCAACTTCCCTATGATACCACTTGAAGGACCCCGGGACACCCTGATAAAAGAGGGGTGAATCAGGGTGAAAAAAGTTTCTTTTAATGTGATGGATCTTGTTCCTAGGTTGGTAGGAACTTGTTGAACCTGTGTGATGAATATGATCAGAACGAAAACATTCAAATTCACAGAGAAGACACACCAATTTTTACTTGGTTCACCACTAAGGGCTACATCCAAGGATCATAGACTGACATGTTTTTCGTCATATCAATTTCCACTAATCTTAAATAGTTGAGGATTACAATGGTTCAGGAATAATCAATATGTCCCAGGCTCACTGCCTTTAAAGAGATCTAGGGATAGCTCACTCCTTCTCTCGGGTCACTCCCGTTGACTCCCCCTGGCACATTGCCCTTGGTGAAGTCATATTCAGTTTATAGATGCGAAGGTCTCCTTAGTATTGTGTAAGAATTAATCATATGTTGTATGTAGATTCTCTATTACAGTCCAACTCTCACCAGTAGACGAATCTCACTTTGCACTGAGGGTACTAGGAAATCTTCCGGCTTTCGGCCTTCTTCAAAAGGACATAAATACTTTTTCAAACCTAGAATGATTCTCTAAGTCCAGTGCCCATGTTTCAATCCTGGCACGCATGTCACTAATGCGGTACAAATTCGGCACGTAGGTGAAACCAACCCACTTGCATGACACTGCCTCCTTCAACTCCAAACTTGTGTGACACTGCACCTTTAACTCCCCAACCGCCTTGGTCACGTAGCCAACAAATGACACATAGCTTCTACATGCGTGATCCAACAACCACTTGCACGTCGAGACCTCGAAAAATATCTATATATGGAACTTGTTTGCAAATAAGGTGGGGTGGTCCTCTATTTATAGGAAAACTGGACACCCTGCGTGGTTGCACGCAAGTGTCCTTACGGTGCGCAAGTCCCAGCATGCAGCTCCAACCACCCTAGCCCCTGTCACGAAACACCCTTGCGTGACCCAACCAATACTTGTGCGCCTACTTTCCTTTTCCTTATTTTGAAGTTCTAATCATGAAGAAAAACCAGCGCGCAACTTTCCAGCTTCTTATGAAACAGTGCACAAGTCCTTTCTCACCGCGCAGTTCACTTGAGTGACCAGCCCAATACTTGCGTGGACCTTATCCCTTTGCCATTTTTCCATGTTATGATCTTGAAAAAACATATGGCACGAAAGTTTCCTCTCCTTCAAGTACTTGGAACACAATTTTACTCTTATTCGAGTAAATGGCGCGCAAGTTTACACTCCTTCAATACTATTTTCTGCTTGAACTGTAGGATCACATTGCTGGTTCAACTTCTGAACATCCACTGAGGATTGTCAACAAACACAAACCATACTTCAATTAATGCATATAATACCATGGTTCCAACACATATTTGACTATTTTTCTGGAGTGGTTCCTCCGACTAGTGTTCTTTTCTACTATGAAGAGGATCTAACTATACTGACAAGGATTTCAATCCTTAGAATGTTAATTACTACTGAGAAAAATGGGGAAAATATATCATTATTTATGTTTATATAACAAGTCTTAAGTCCTTTGATAGGGTACATTTATAGTTTGAGATATCCTGACAAATATTTGATGTATTTTTTGAATCAAGTAAAATAGACAAAACATTGAAAAATTTTTATAGTTTAGTTATAGGATATTACTAGGCCTGCTTCCATGTAAAATTATATGTTTCATGCGATGTTGATATATTTGACATTGAAAGTGAATAGTGTTGCTGGAAATAAGGAAGAAACCATAATTTTTAAGGACAACTTCTATATTACAAAAATGATTTGAAAATGTGTGAGGATGAACTGGAACCCATTGAAAAAGGAATGGGTGAGTGATGGAGCTAAACTATATGAAGACTTCAACCCTGATGTCATTCCTACTAGGAAAAATGATAAAATTGACCTAGGATTAAAACATGATGATGTGGAAGCAGTGTATTCAGATGAAGAAGAGGAATTTTTTGCTGTGTAAGAATGTGATGGTTCTCTTGTAGATGAAAGGAGTGATCCTGAACATCCATCAAGTCCCCTTCAGAGAGATTTATCATTTGGTGAGCCTAATCCACCAATGAATTTTCCTAAAAGAGATATTGTCCTAAGGGACACTGATGATGAGGATACCACTGACAAAAAATGTGAGGAGAATGTCTAAAGAGACATTACTATTGGAGAGACCTAAGAGGGGGAGAATGAAGTTGACTCTGATCATGAGGAGTCTGAAAGAGCTCATGATGATGAAGGTTAAGAAGAGTGCCTATGTATTAGTCATTTGATAGGTTATACAGAAATAAAAGAGAATGAAACGGAAAATGATGTTGAAAGTTTTGGAATTTTAGGTGAAGTAGTTGAAGATTATGTATAAGAAGCAATAGAAGACTCAAACTGATGGTTAAATTGATCTAGGAAGATCGGGAGAGGAGAATGTAGTTTTCCCAGAGGAAGCTCAATGTGAGGGGGAGGAAGATATTTCCACAAGTTCAGTTTCTATTATTCCTAAAATTGAATTTTGGTCAGAGGACCCTGGATTAATTGATTTGGGAATCAACTATAAAGACTCTGAATATGACAAGCCTAACAAAAAAACCTCCAGTTCATTCAGTTTCAGAGACAAAAATTGTTAAACAAGTGGTACTTTTACCTCAATATTATGTAAAGAAAGATGAACATGAGTCAATAAAATCTATTTTCCTTAGATGCTATGATGAAATATCCACTAGGATTTAGAGAATGGTGGCTCTGAATCATGAACTTTTGAAATCTATTTTGAAATGAATAATTCCTAGAAATCAATAAAACAAGCTACATGAAGTGAAGGAATGCTAGATTTAGTTATGAGCTTTGGTTGAATCTGTGGTGACTATGAGACAGTCAGATCTATGTTTAGACTCATATATGGTTTTACATGGTCAAGTGGGAAAATAAATTTGGAATGTTAAGACATTTTTCCAACAGATGGTAACTATATTTAGGACATTATGATGTATATGGAAGCAAATTTGAATGTATATGATGGTGATGTGAAGAATTTGATTAGTGGATTGACTATGAATTTTAAAGAGACAATTCCTTTTACAATGGCACGACTATGTGGATATGCTTTCTCACATGTCTCTCTTCCTGTTGAACTAACAACCTTCAAGTTAGTTGTTAGAGAATAAATATAGAAGCTCTCTGGTACATGTACCTCAGATCTTCAGTATTGGATGCAAACCATTTATACAACTATAGAAATTCATATGTGTGTCGGTGACTATATGAGGGAGGCTACCCATGAGCCCATGGAAATAAACAGCGATATTGACATCTACATTAAAATATTTTATACTAAGCATCATATGGATAGTCATTTCAATTTTCTTGTGGGAGAACATGAGGATACCTCCTAACACTCAATACCGTAAGGATCAAGTTAGCAGGCTTAGAGTGTTGACTCTTACTATGAAAAAGTTCATGGAGAATAAGGATGATTTCATCTTAGTTATAGAAATATGAAGCAACAACATTATGGATTTTACAACACCTACTTCTTCCATTTCTCCATGTGCATTGTACACATATTACTATCCATTTAGCCTTGCATTCTTCCTTAGCTACATCAGGATCTACCAGTAATTCCCCATTTCTGACTCCTGCATAGGCCATTAGAATCATGACTCCTACAATTCCTCTGATATATACTCAATATCAGTCTACTGATTATTCTTTAGCAGCTCCTCTTACCATTCATACTACTATACCTAAGCCTGGAACTCCATTTTCAAAACATGACTCCTCACCTCTCGAAGGAAAATCTCACTTTGACATCTCTGAAGTGGATTGATTGTCAACTGTATTATTTGATATGGATCGTTATAATCTTTTTTCGATATAAAATAGTAATGATTCATTAATAAAAATATCTACTTTTTTATCCTTTTTTCTAACCACAAAGTGGAATAATTTTTATGATTGGATCCCTTTCATATATGAAATTCGTAAAAATTTATCCTATAATATATTTTCAAAAACAAAATTGGTTCAGTTTTATGTTATTATTATAGCACTAAATAAATATGTTTTCATTTAGATTCTGATATTTTAGTTGATTGTTTTTAGCCATGATATTATTTTTTTAGATACTACTAAATAGAATAGAAAACGTACTCCACTCTGATAAAAAAAGATATATTCCAAAATTCACTATCATAATTTGTGATTATAAAAAAGATATATATTGTTAGAATCACCTATTTTGATTATCCCAAATCATGTTTCATATATATTTAAATAAGGATTAATTAGTTTTTTTAGGTTTTATCTTGTAAAAATTATGTATTTTTAATCTAACTTCTTTCTTGATTAAGATTACAGTGTAATCTTATCTAAGTAAAAGGTCGCTGGTGTGAAGGTCTCTTTTAAGAGCATTCTATTTAAATCATCGGATGAGGATACTATTGGATTGGTTACTGCTAGAAGGTTACCTCTATATGGTTACTGCTTTAAGGATACCAATACAAGGTTACCACTATAAGGATACCACTAGATGGTTACCATTGAAAAACCTTACCACCGAGTTACCAATTCAAGTTCACTTCTATGAGTCTACAACTCAAGGGGTACTGTTGTAGAGATACTGTTTGTGTTTACTGGTATAAGGTCACTAATGGGACACTATCAAATAGAATATTACTAGTCACTACAAAAAGTTTACTGTTACAAGGTACAATTTTATGCTTACTGCTACAAGGTTGATACTAAGAAGTTACCGCTGGATGTATGCTGATGGAAGGTTACTGTTGGAAGAACCATTGGAATTCTCAAGACTAATGTTGATAAAGCTACCTTTGATAAGGATACCACTATGAGTCTACAGATACCTAAACTCTTCTACTCTATACATTGTTAATTTTTGTATGATTATACGAACAGACAAATTTGTTAAATTTAATGCTTCTTACATTAATTAATGTTTATTATAGACATATCTGGAGACCGTACAAGGTACGAGGAAGACTGCACGTAGCTTGATAATTCCTACTATCGGATATCAGGAATAAAATAGAGGATTGAGATTGAGAAGAATATACTGGGTGATAGATATTACAAGACATACCTAAAGAACAAGGAGAACATACCAACATATACATTGGGAACCCAAGAGCTTCACGAATATCATTTCCTGGAGAACAAATTCATGTTTTCCTTTCTGTGCTTCATCGAATCTCTGTGAAACCATGAAGATGAACACTTTAGTACAAAGAAGACATAACCTAAACTTGTGGCACTCTGTTTTGGAGACATCATCCAAAGAAGGACTCAAACTGCAATTTCGTCACACCAGGGAGTCCATACCTAATCTGGAAACACATAGAGCCTTCTATAATACATCCTTAAAACATTATCTATATTTTGTCCTTTATCTTACATTTCTGAGTAGTGTGTGTTTGTCTGTTACATACACACACTATCTCATTTGATTAAACAAAAGGATACTTAAAACCGTCACACAAAACATTCCTTATATTTTTTGTTTCCCACATATAAATATGGAATAGGCTTTGTGTGGATTAGTTGTTTTTTTCCTAATGAACTATTGTTGAGGTATTGAGGCCAATACAGTTTGTGAAATCAATTGTAAATCTTGATACAAGATGTGTATCACGTTTATTAATATAAACTACTTGGTGGTTAGTGATCACCATGTGTGGAGATTAAGTCTCATCTTGATACTGAACCACTTCTTTAATTCAGTTGTTCACATTATTTTGTAACACATTTTTTTCCTATTTTACTCCCCTTATAATTTCAAAGAAAAATACTATTTTAAATTAACTCTGACAGTTAGTTTTTGTTATTGTGTATATGTGTTTAATTCAGTAAATTTTTTTCGAATGATATATAATTTTCTATAAAGATTCAACTGTGGACAAATCAAACTTTGAGACACATTTTGAGAAATTTATCATTTATATCTATACTGCAAAAATTAATTCGGTTGTTACTAATTGGGGGATTTTCTTATTATTTTTTAACATGATAATTATGTAGGAACTCAATTCACCACTCTGTTATATTTCCACATCGACTAACTATAATTATTTACTATTTTAATTAAAAATAAACTACATATCAATCATGTAGATGGTTGTCATTAGACACACATGAGTAATGTTTTAATTTTCACTAATAATTATGAAAATAATATAAGTCATTTTATATATTTAAAAAATTATAATCATATTGTTAATAACATTATATTTCTATAATTAATCTTATATATACCATACATGTGATATGGTGATAAAAAACAAGTTGAATCTCTCTATGGAGGTGGTAGTCCATATATACGCATGAATGATGTTATAATTTTGCATGAATGGAATGGTATGAAATTAAATGATATATTATCTCTTAAAAGTGATAAATATGACATGAATATTGTATATATAATATATACCTCCATAAAACTATCCATAAGATGATGTGATGTAAAATCAATTTCATTCATTTGTGAGGCGGTAATCTTCCATACACACAAATGATAGTTTATTTTCTTAGTTGATAAAATATAAATAAATTCTAAAATTATAATATTAAAAATATTTTAATGTAATTTTTTTAAAATTTTATGATATGATTGTTTTTTTGATGAATATCTAAAAATAATAAATTTTAATTGAAAACCACCTTTTTGATTAATTTATTTGTAAAGATAAATTATATTGTAAATTTATTTTGATTTAAAATTATTTTAATAATATAACAATTAATCCAATATAGGTAGATTTAATTAGTTTACTTATTAATTTTGATATAAAAACATTGTAAACTATTGACCTTTTTCTCAATGAAATCCATTTTTCTCATTAGTTTAGAGGAATTAAGTATAAATTAAATTCATCTAATTATATGAATATTTGTTGAAAAAAATTATTTAATATTTTTGCTAACAATATTTTATACTATTTAATAATATTATCTTAATTTCTTTTCATAAATTAATAGTGAAAATATTAAAAATTAATTACTACGAATAATGTAAAAATGTGTTCACATGGTATGAACCGAAAAATGTAAGTGTTAAGATGACATAAAATCATATATAAAACCACATTATGTAAATATTTCAGACCTATAATTTGTATTAATTGAGATTAATCTATTTTTGAGGCTCATTAATTCTGATAAACATGGTTACATATATTTCATTTCAAATAGTTACATGTGTATCACACACGATACTTATAATAATCCACCACTCTTCTCTTTCCTTCCAAAAAAAACCTTTTAATTTTGACAGTACTAAGACAAATAACATAAAAATTTTCCATATATAAACCTAAAACCTTTATTTTTTCATAAATCCAACCTAGGAAGTATTTTGGGAAAATACCAAGGTGGTTACTCGGAAAAGAGGTAATGTTCATAAATGAGAATATTCATTTTATTTATTTCATCACATTAATAAATTATTATCAAAACATGGTGAAATTTACTCCAAGGTATTTTAATTATTCGAAGAAAACTATATTTTATTGTAATTATCTAAAATCACCACTACTCCCACCAAATGTGCTATTAAATCATCATTCTTGTTTACAATGGACTACATCCTCACAAACCGATGTCATATTGTTTTAATTATAGACTGTCATAGTTACATATAATATAAATATAATGTCTAATTATTATATTTATAACATAATTATTTATATGGATTCATTATTTCATATATAAAGTTTTTTAATTTCCCTTATATAGGTGATATGATAATGTCATTCGTGTGTTATGAGAATAATGGCCTCACGAATCTATGCAATTAATTAAAAATAATGATTTAAATGGAAGATAATATAGATAATGTTAAAGAGTATATGTTATATGAATGAAATAATTATGATATTAAGTAAATATTTATCATAATGAAATGAAAATATAACATTTTATTTCTTTCCTTTTCATTTAATGGAATCTAATAATGTCAGTCGTGTACGTGTGAACAACCTCCTTCACGATGCAATGTGACTCTCTTGTTCCATAACTATAATGAATGGATAGTATGAATAATTATTTATTAAGGAATAACATTTTATATATGATATTATTCTTATTATTTAATTATAAATTATTACTTACCTTCTTACCATAATAATCATTGAATGTTGAAAGGTTACTCATGCATACATATTACATACCTTATCCCTGATCCTAACATATTTCATTTCTAAAAACAATCATTAATGATTGGAATTAATATTATAATTTATGAATAAAAATGATTATTATTTTTTTATAAATAATTTTTATATAATATAATAATTTTCACAATAATAGGAATCAAAATAATAAATCAAAATATAAATGAAATAGGAAGCGGTTATTACCCAAATGGGAACATAAAAATTAATTTTGTAGTAAACTGTTAAAGAATGATAATTTTTAAGAAAATACATGGTAATATATATATATATATATTAATTATCTATAATATATTTATAATAAAATTATATTTATTATATAATAGGTTTGAATGTCTGTGACAAAATTAATGTCTTAAGGTAAGGGTTCTCGGTCTTAATTTTTAATTCTATGAGACACATTTCATACAAACCATATACTTATTTAATGTGTTGTATACACTATGCATGAATGTACCATAAATTTATTTCCTTTAAAAAAATTCATATTTATATATCTATATGAGTATATCTATTTCACAGGGTTATTGGATCAAAAAAATACCCAAGAGATAATGGATATTTGATACAATTTTCTATCATTGGAACAAATGTTGTGTTATGAAACGATATTCTTTATGAAGTGTATATATAGACTCTTTGGCATGTAATAAAAATAATTTTATTATTATAAAAATATTATAAGATACATTGAATATAATTCTTTCATGGGGATTACAATTCAATGATACCAAAGTGGTATGGTTTTTTTGTAACATTCTCATTATTTATAAAGAATAATAATTATTATGAATCCTATAATGTAATCCAATGATATATTTTCTCAAGGAAATTTTTAATTTTATTCTAATATGGTTATTTATAAATAATGATTTCTTCCTCTATTTTATTCTCTTTATTTACACAAGAGTTATATATGTTTTATGAAAATACATCATTATTTCATTCTTATTTTAGAAATTATTTTTAAATAAAAAACAATTTTTTTCTAAAAAGATTTTAAATTTTTTTAAATTATCTAATTATTTATAAAATAAATTTTAGAAAATTTTAAATATCTAGATTTTTTTAAAGGAATCCTCTTGATTGTTTCGAAATAAGTCATGTATGAATTTTACCTAAAACAAAAGATATCTTTGTTTTAATGTGTACATCATGAAATGAAATATCAATCATTTTAAATATAATATTCTATGAAGAAGAAATTATAAGGTTTGATGATTCTTTTTGAGGAAAATAGTTTTTTTAATGATTGAACAAGAGTTTTCAAATTCGAAAATATATATTCTTAAATAAATAATTTAAATGATTTATAATTATTACATTATTTATTTCAATGTTATTTTTAAAGAAAAGGATTTTCAACTTGTTTCAAAAAGTATTTTAAATTTTTAAAATATATTTTACCCCTGATATATTTTGAATAATTTTTATTGATTCCATTATAATTTTTATTTATTATGTTCTATGAAAATAAATTAAAGAAAATTTTATGATTTTGTTAAAAGGTATTTTCAAGGAAAATATATTTTCCTCAATAAATATTTTTGTGATGTATTAATTAAAATAATTTTCAATATATTATGACATCCTTATATATATTCCAAGGATACCATTATTATTATTCCTCTGATTGGTTTTGGTTTATGATGAGAAGATGTTTATGAAACTTATTTCTATTCCATGTGTTATACAATGACAAACATTTTATGAAACAAGTTACTTTTTAAGCAAGTTAGGTTATGATGAAATGAATAAATGATTATGAAACCACTGTTATTTACCCAGGTTAAGATAATATAACTTATTTATAAAACCCATTTCATTTCCTTGGTTTTGATGAGGTGACTTTTTTATATTTGGGACCACAAATGTGTTATTTTCATTATGAGTTGGGTTTGACCAATTTCTTACTCCAATTCATTGGGTAATGTTTTATGTCATATAATATTTATTGGAAATGAAAATGGAGTGAATCAGATTCTTTAAGGGAATTTTCTATTGTGGTGTTCTTGAGAGTTAACATTGACTACAATATGGGTTTTGGGAGTGAACCCATTCTAAATTTATTGAATTGGTAGTGGGAATGTACTATAATGGGATGAATTTTCAATTCATACATTTACACAAAAATTCAATGTATTAATACAATTTTATTCTCTCATAGATCACATTCATTGATTTTTTATGATTCATGTCTCATAAACTATCAATCATAATTATAAAAATAATTATGATATTTGATATTTTTTTATAGTATTAATATGTTATTCTCATTTTATTTTGTAATTATATTCTAATTTGGCTTTTTTAATTTTTTTATATACCCTTACTAAGAATCTAATCTCACCCTTTCTTATGTTTATTTTCCCCAAGTTATGGATAATGGTTTTAATTAAGGTATGTTTTTTAATATTGCTAAAGGATTAGATCTTTATGGGACATTTCAAAGTTATTTCACCAATTTAGAATATCTTATATGTTGTTCTTAAAGACACTAAAATATTCTGATACTCATTGGTGTGTTTGGGTAATGTTATTAATATTGAACTAAAAAGATCTAATATCCTTGTATAAAAGTAAAGGAACTCTATAGTTGGTATCAGAGTAATGGTTTAGTTAACCTTGGGGAACTATGATGAGAAATCTTTACTGAGATTCCTAGATATATTTGTAGGGATATTTAAATCGTTGTATCTATGGATAATTATATGGTTGAGTCATATAATAACAAAAATGTAATTGAATATATTTAATGTGTAGATATATTTGAATACAAGAAATTACACCCCAATTTCTTTACTAAAAGTGGATGTTGCTATGAAATATAAGTGACTAGGGGAAATGAATCTGAAAAGGGTAAATTATGATAGATTTAATTGCATCTTGGTTTATGAAAATTGACTATGCAACACACCTGGTTTGACACTCATAGTGGATATTCTTTTGAAATTCACAAACTCTTTATGATCTATCAGGATGGATTTAAATATAGTTTTACTATAAATGAAGAAGTATAAAACTAAGGATTCATTGATTTAAAAAAGGTTTCATGATTTATATATCATATATATTATGTATCTGATGATTATATGGTTTTACACTATTATTATTGTTGACCATTCTCTCATTTTTTGTCTTAGTAAATGAAAGGAATCAGAAAAAACTAGGTTAACATTGAATGTGATGAAATTTTTTTGATGAGAAGAAAAAAATAAGATTATAATTGGAGTAAAATATGTTTTTATTATATATAATTAGTTATCAAGAAACATGATATAAAACTTCCACCATAACCAAGTATTTGACTCGTCAATAAATAAAAATAGATACTTCACATGAAGTATAAGTAGTAGAGTAAAGATGACTGAAATTCCTATTTTTTAGGAATTTGGGAAAAAGGACTTAAGTGAATGTTAAAAAAGGGACAAAGAGATGTTTTTAGTTTGGAAATGGAAAGAAATAATTTATCATAAAGTTAATAATGAAATGTTCAGTTAACATGGAGGATGAAGATAATTTTCTCTCAAATTTTTTATTGATTGTTTAACGTTTTAAATGAATATTTTTTGGGAATTATGAAAACAAATGCATGTAGGGAAAAATCATAAATATATTCAACAAGGTGGTATGAGTAATTGTTTTTTGTTGATGAAAAGAGACTAAAAATTGGATATGAATGGAAAGAAGTGTTAAGGAATCTGATAATGAAATTGCGCTAATGTTTTGAGAAGGAAGTGGGATGGTTGAAGTGGGATGATTTAATTTTTTATATATTTTAAATTCATGTTCTGTATTTATAAATCATGAAATATATAAATATTTTTCAGTATATTTTTAATCAGTATGAGTGAATATGTTGAATATTAATAATATACTAGAAATTTCGTTTAATAGAAATGTATTATTTAATGAAAACCACATGATTAAGGGAATATTAACAAATATTATGTTCTTAAGGATGAGAAAATAGTGATTATTTTATATTAAGGGATGATTAATATAGATAATGAAGATTTAATATTATCGATTACCATAAAACTGAATAAGGGTTTTTATGATAAATTATATTATGCTATCATTGATAGAGGTTATGTCATTTTTGTATTTAATTTATATATCTAATAATTTATGTTTTATGTAAGTAATGATAAAGCATGTATGTTATTAATAAGGTGTTATGTTAATTATGTTTATTACCATGTTTTAAGAGAATGCATGATGAAGGTATTCACATGTTTGGTATGTGACTACCAACAAGAACTTTATGAAATATTTTTGATCAATGTATAACTAATTTTGAGATACATAGCAAACTTAATTATAGAATTTTTAATTTCATAAGGGTATGACGGTTAATAATTGATGGAATGGTTTATATTGACGTTTTAACGAGGTTTTAATAATAAATTCATTACTTCAGCATATGAATATTTATCTATATGAGATAAAAATACATACCATTTTATAATATAGATAGAAGGAATGAATTGTCATTCTATTATGGATATTTTTATTCATTTGTGATTTAGGAATAAATAAATTCCTCATAATTTCATAGAGTAAAAGATGTAGTGGAAATTTATCGATGAACAACCAAATGAGGAAATTGTTTTTACTATACAAAGGAAAGCTATTTCATAGGAAAATCAAACCCTTTGAAACTATTAATTGTATTAGTATCGTATTATTTTTATTGGTGATTCAATTGAACATATCTTAGGTTTATGATTCATTTCATGTAGCTTTACAGAGAAAGTACATACCAAACCTTCCACAAGTACTAAAATATTCTGTTATACCACTAGATCATGATGTTTCTTTTACGGAACAATAGATGGAGATTTTGAATTATACATAGAATGTTTTTTAAAATAATTCAACTCACATGGTAAATTAAAATAGTGAAACCACAATTCTTAGGTAGCTACATGGGAACATGATGAATTTATGTGGTAGAAGTATCCGCATTTGTCTGTATTATTGTGACAAATTTAAATTGAGAAATCTTTTTGAAGTGGTAAAATGTAACACCATAAGTTATTATTTGTTTGTTTTTTCGAATAAGATATATTTTATTGACATAATGAATTACATGTAACACCATGTTATGTTTTAATGACATAAAACATTGGGTTGAGCTTTCATTACACATGACTCAATGTTTTAACAAAAACACAATATATTATTAAAATTATTCAAAAGAGACCATTATAATTATTACTGTCATCAAATATATTTAAATAAAAATAAATAAATTTATATTAATATGTATGATTATTTTATGTAAATAGAAAATATTTGTTAAAAAATATTTCTATTTTTTTACAATGACTATATGTTTTGAAATAATTTTTTTCTAAATAAATATTTTCGAAAAAAGTATTAAAAATTAATTTCTGAAAAAATTTTAAAATTTATTTTTTAAAATAGATTTTATTTTTAAAATCATCATATAAAAAATATCATAGTTTGAATTTTGATAATTTTTTAAAAAGATATATTTTTTTATAATTGTTAAAAATACTAAATTTTAATTGAACACTAACTCAATATTTAATTTATATAATAAAATAATTTTAATTTAATTTTTATAAAGTAATATTTTTTTAATTATGCATATATTAATCCAATATAGGTCAGTGGAAATTTTCATTTTGTGTTTTGAAATAATGACATTGTAATCTGTTGGTGTTTTTTGAAAACCCACATTCTCATTGATTTTTGGGATTATTTTTTGATTACATTTTTGCACATATTTGAATTTAATTTTTAAAAATGTATTTAATATTTTGAATCATGAAAATTTATTTCATTTAATAAGTTCAAATCGTTTTACCAAAATGAATATTTAAAATAAAAATCATTATTATTGCGGTAAAAGAAAATTATAGGGTTAAAAGGAGATTAACTAACAATATAAGTGTTAAAAAGACATAAAAATAGCTATAAATACATATTATGACCTTATTATATATCTATAATGTATAAATATTTATAATATTACATATTTGATCGATTTATAAATATAAAAACGCGGTTACACATTTTTATTTATTTAAAATTACAATTAATCTTTCACCTCAAATATTAAAGACCACCCCTTCTACTCCTTTATTATTAAATTAAAATCATTTTAGATCTTATATAAAAAACCCAAAAAACCTTCAAAAATACATTATATTATTTTTGAATCATTATTTTTGGATGAAATAAAACCTACGATGGATTTTGGTGCAAATCTATGGAGGTTACCCGACGAAGAGGTAACATTATTTAATGGCCATTTTATTTTATTTCATCCCCAAAATACTCCAATTAGTATTAATACACAATGATAAAATAACCACAGTATATTATATATTATATGATATCTTTATTTAAATGTAATTAATTACAACCATCTGCACATCCATCAAAATGGTCACAAAATCATCATTTATGTGTATGATAGGCTACCACCATATGAACAATTTTCATTTGTATTTCTGTTACTACCTCTAACTATTGGGTATGATGATAGATATAAAAATTTTATATGATATTTTTAACATAATTATTCCAATTTGATAATTATTTCATATATCCACTTTTTTTACTTTCAACACTATTATGGAAATGATTATGTCATTCTTGTATACGACAAACTACAACCTCGCAAAATGATGTGATTCATTTTCACAAATTTATTACATAGTAGTTAATAAGGATGAAATAAATGATTATATGTGATATATATGTAATAATTATGATATTAATTATATATTAATAATTTTTAATTGATAATATATCATTTCTCTCTCTTACCCTTTCACTCCTTGAATAATGATAACATCCTTTGTGTACGTATGGACTACCGCCTTCATGAAGCGATGAAACTCTATCTTTTTCTCACTAAACCACATAGATTATATCAAAAAATATATTTTAATGAATAATATGTTATATATTATATAATTATAAATATTTCATATTAAATTATTAATCACCTACTATCCATAATGACTGTTGAAAAATGGAATCATAATTTATATGTATGAATGACCTTCAATCTCCATGATTGTAATGTACTTAATTTTTGAAAACCATCATTCATGATGGGTCTAAATGGTAAAGATAATTTCTTTAATATAATTATATAATTATTATTAATATTTAGATGATGTATCCTTTATCAAAGTAAGATAAACAAAAATAAAAAATAAAAACTTATATGAAAACCAAAGCAGTTGTTACAAAAAATACAATTTTAACACGGGTTTTCTAACATCCCAAGCTTCCATGGAACGTTTCCCTTTGAATAATGCAATAGCGTGCATTGTACGCAACTTTGAGATTCTAACAAACCACAACCAATCAAACTAGCCGTTATGAATACTAATACCTACTTTTTGAAATTTTATAAATTTTATCTTTCAAAAGGGACTTCATTTTTGGATTCGTAATATCGAAATTAGCTTAGGGCGAAATTTTGGTACTTTTCGGATAACTTTCATATTTTGATGAATAGTTAAAATTACTAAATTTTAATTAAAACAACTTTTTTAATCGAAATAAATAATAGTGATAAATTATTAATTTGAGTGGTTTTAATTTATATTTAGCATATATTTTTACCATTTAATACAATGTTGGTCATTGGATGTAATTTCACATTTAAACCATACATAACCAAGGGTCAATCTTTTGATAGTTATTATCTCTTAAAAACATGATATTTGTTTTGACGACGGAAATTAATTTTTAAATAAATTAATGCAACTGATATGATTTGAATTTGGTAAAATATACATCATTTTTTAATTTATAATATCAAATATAGATTATTCCTATTTTTTGTATATTTCTGGAAACTTTCATTTTTTGATGAATAGTGAAACCACTAAGTGGTAGTTTAAAAACTGATTTTTTCATAAAACATAATTTTACCGCTTCTGGGAGTGGAATTTCGAAACTCTGAGTGACACGGTTAATATCAAGGAGTAAAATGTGGTTCAAGGAGATGAAATTAATTTTTGGTGAATAGTAACTTTTTACTTTTATTTACCATAGTTAAAAGTAAATAGGGTAATTATGGGTAAAACATAATATTAATATTACCCTATCACATGTCCTAATTGTATGGGACAAGTGTATCTCGACAAAAAACAACCATAGGAGTAAAATATTATCATTTAGGTCCACTTGTATTAGATGAGGACATTTATTATTATTTAATTCAAAGAAGAGTTAATAGAGTTAAAGTCAAAGTTTATTTACTAAAACATTTTTAATATATGGTCATACATAAGATAAATTCAATTTTAAATATTAATTAGAAAGATAAAAATATTTCCTACATAATGGTATTTTATTTATAATTTTTAGATAGAATATAAATTAATTTATTTATGAAACAATGGTGATGAAGTAATTTTATAATTAATGAAATATTAAAATAATTGATATCATAAATATCAAAATAAATGGAATTTGTCACTTTATATTGATTACAGTAATATTTTAGGTTAATATGACATATTATGATTGATTATATAAATTGTTTTCGAAGTAATAATGCGGTTATGAATTTATCAAAAACAAAATACCCAATAGTGTCAAAATTAACATAAAAGAGTTTTTAAAACAAATATTATATTATTAATTTATATTTAATTCTTAAGAATCTAATTATCGGCCAAGAGACTTATATCATGATAGGAGTATCATTAAGGACCACTTGGGGGTTTCATGGATGTTTATAGTAAGTTTATTAACCATATAATATAAAAATACAAAGAGACATTGTAAAAGTGAAACTAATTAACTAAGAGTTAATACATAAAGATATGGTTAATATAATGACCCAAACCAGTCTAAATTATATTTTTAAGTGGTTTTCGACCCATAACCACTTTAACCTTTGCATAATCCAATTTGGATCTATTAGAAACCGAATATGAATTTATTATAAAATAATATTTTTAGCTTTTCCAAAGGCGCCCCTCACCCCTCATATAAAAGGTCACTCCCCCATCTCACTAATTTACACATTAAAATACTTTTTTATCGGCCTAAACCTACCCAAATACTCTCTAAACATCCCTCACTACATCCTAGAGGCCTTAGTTTGATCGGAAATCCAACCCATGAAGCCCTTTTGATCAAATCAAAAGGAAGAACATGAAGAAGAGGTAATGTTTTCACCATCCTCTTTCAAGGTCTTTTCTTCGTCAAATTCTTCTTTCTTTGTTATTTATATTCAAATATAATAACTCCAGTATCTTCTATATACTGTGATGTTATTATAAATATGGTACATCCATATTCAGTATTCTATCCATCCTTTGAATGGCATGTCACCATACGTGTGTACGTACGGCTTACCGTCTCCACGTCGTGGTGTAATTGTCATTCAATAAATTATTATTTGGATGGGTATAATAATGATGTTCAATTCATGTAAATAATAAATATAAAATGTTAATTATTCAGTCTATTTTATATAGCATCCAATTATATATTATTTTAACAACAGCAGAATGATATTGTCGCTCGTGCATACATACGGACTACCGTCTCCACGAACACGATGAGATTCATTCTCCATCGTATCCATTCAAGTATAATTCTCATTTTATGATTAAAAAAATGTATATGAACTTGATATAATTCTGTATATGAATAAGATAAAACCTATCCATAACAAACACGGCTTACGTAACAAAGAATATAATGGAAAATGAGTAAGTTAACACACGAAATGACTATAATACTAAGATATTATCAACAAATCAATGTTAAAACATCATATATGATATAATATTAATGTAAATGATTCTTTTATAATTAAATAAAAATTATTTCACCATTATAAATTAGTTTAACCTACCATCGACCAAGGAAAAAGTACAAAGTAAGGGGTTTCTTATCTCACTTTTAATTCCGTGAGAATTCCATTGTTCACCAATTATTTATTACATGTGGTGTGTGTACAGCCCATGTTTGTATTCATTGTGTAATATACAATAATTAATGTATATTTAAATCATCCTTGTATGATCCTTCTTTCATGGTTGTATGTTTTGAACGTTACCAAATCAATAAGGGAATTTGAAAATTCTGTTTCCACTCATTCGACTTTATGCATACTTAATTGATTATTTTACTATAAGATTATGTGTAGAATCACTATTCATTTTATTATGACATAAATTATACTCCCATTTCTGTGGATATACCTTTGATACACATAATCACTCCATTGATAAATTATCAGGTCATCGGTATGAACTTGATGAGAGTAATTTTTACTCAATCTCGATTTGTTGAGTTAAACATCCAATTCATTGGTGTTGTTTTTACAAGAATATGTGCGAATATCCTTTGATTTTTTTACACTGAATATCCAATCATATTGAGTGTATTTTTATTTTTCACTCATAATTATGTCATTGATTTATCCTTAACCTAAGGATACAGCCTTTATGAGAGATTTCATCTCAATTTACATTCTATTGAGACTCTATTATTGTTATACACCAAATCACTTTTATATGGTGTATATAATGTACTTTAACATAATATATCATGAATCCATTTATTCTCATGATATTAAAAAGTATTTATATCCTCAATTATTTTTATTCAAGTGTCTCTCTTTTTGTTAGGAACTCTAACTAACATGACATTTTAAACTTTTTTAAAGATTGATTATTCTAAATCATTCTCATTAATGTCCATGTTTTAAAAATGTTTTTAAGGATTTATTTATATGGAAATTAATGTTTCCAAATGAAAACACTTTTAAAGTATTCAAAGTGTTATGGGACACTTGGATTCTAAAATCTAGTTTAAATGGATTCTTGACAAATAGTGTGACTTTTAAATGTTGTCCAGAAAAAGGGGGATATTTCACTCTAACTGTTTTGATGATTATTTTCATCTAGGTAAATATCCTTCATCATTCTCGATTGAGGTTAATATGATACAATAAAATCTTCCATATTGTATCGAATTAGTTATGATTGACTGTGGATGTGCTATTTTTATACCATTCATGGTTTGAGGATAACGTATTGACTTTTCATATGCTATTTTTAATATGAATATTTTTGTGATGTTTAAAACTTTTCATATGAGGAATGCATTGGACTTAGTAAGTGACGGGTGGAGCCCGCTATAGCTCCTCGATGCATCGGTAGGTCTCATGAGACAAACTAGTGTCTTGGCATGAGACCTTGAAAAATCTTATTTGTAGTCTTGGCACAAGGCCTTGGATATGTGGTTATGATAGTCTGGCATTATGCATTCCGTCATTATGAAAGTGGTTATTAATATTTTCATGTGATTATTCGACTAGTAGAATATCCTTGTGAATAAGTAAATGGAATTATTTAATTTTATCCTTTATATATTATGCTGAAGTTCATGTTTAAAAGTCTTTTTTAATTTTTATGCATTGCCTTAAATTTTTTTGTTTATTTATGAAAGTTTCCTCTATATTGTTATCCTTACTGAGCATCTGAGCTCACCCATTTCAATTTATTATTTTTCTTAGGATGTGAAGAAGTATTTTCTGAATTACTTGTGGGGATAGTATGAGTGGATATGAAGACAATATATTGTTGTTGTTTTTCACTTATTGAAGTAATGTAAACTTTATGAATATATCTAGTGTTTCCAAGGATACTAAATTAATAGGTCATTCGAGACTTGATCTTTCTTGTGATCATGCCAATGCTATATAATAATTCACCGACTCTGGGTATCAAGGGTCGGGGGGTTACAGTTGGTATCAGATAAATTTTAGTACAAACCATGGAAGCTAGATTTAGTTAAAATCTGATTAGAGCACGTAGACCTAAGATAAATTTTGAGGATTAGTATAGAAGAACTTCCTAGAATTTTGGTATTGTAGAGATTTTGCGAGTTTTTCGAGCAATACATCCCTGTCTGGATACGAGCAGGTAGAGGCGGCTCTGGCACAGCTGTACCTAGGGGTAAAACCCAAAAACACCACTTTGATCTAGACTCGAACAGGAACTGGCGCATGACAACGGGCCTTACTGAACTCTTGGTTATGACACTCCCGGGGGATATGCTTAGGATAATTTACATTTTCTTTACCAACTGATTTGAAGTATTATATATATAAGATGAGAGTAACTGAACATGGTTAATACTAATGTCTTTAAAATTGTGAATATGGTGACATGTTAATCTGTAAATGATTTATGACCACTGTTACTAATTCTTTCTCAAATTTACCCAAGAGAAGAAGGTAGGACGGTCCTCGTAGTTTAGCTTGGGTTGTCGAATCCATAGAGACCTCAGAAGTAACCTATAGACACGTACATTCTATGGAATGTTTTTGGCTATGAAGTGGCAAACTTGTGTTGAATTTATATGGGTTTAGAGGAACTCTATGATACTTAAGTGAATTAAATTTAAAAGAATGAGTTGATCCTAGGTTATTGCTCAGGTGGATTGGACGTATTTCCTTTTCAATTATTTCAATTTCTTATATTTGAGATGGGTTCATTTAAGGAGATAAAACAACATCATCACTTACTGGTTTAATTCCTACACCATTTAATACTAATCACCTATACACTTGATGGATCAATGTTTTGAGCACTTCAAGGTAAAGGTTCGTATTAGCACATGTAGTGTGTGGCCTTAAATTCAATAAGGACGATGGAGTTTAAAAAACATCAAATAAATATCTCAATTTAAGAAGTGATTATACATTAATGGGGTGATAAATAACATCCAATACAGCCCCTTGATACTCCCTTGGATCAACCCATAAGTGGGTTAGCCCTCAATTGATTATATGGTTTCAATGGAAGCGGAAAGTAGACTCGTGAGGGAGGACATGGAGAAGTAAAGAAAACAACAAAAATAAAATAATCACTCCACCGTTGTGTGAATAATTTCACAAGCTTTGGTGTGAATAAATTCACACCATGATCCAAAGGTATCAAATTTATGAGGATAATAATAGAATAATAAGATAATAAGATATTTTATTAAGAAACTAAGGTGAATTGAACAACTTAAATGAAAAAGAAATGCGATTACAAACACAAATCGGCAGCATAACACTACAATGAAAACAAGCACCAATGATCCTTCAATACTAAAACACCACTACCTTAAATAGGACTTTTTGAGCCATTGGGAATATCCTACTATAGTACATGTCTCCTCAATTAATTTTGGTAGGCCATAGATGGGTGGAAAGTAAGGGAGAGTTGATTTTTCCACCCTTGACCCGAGGTGGCAGCCATCTTTCCTTCACTGAATAGTCGCATCTGCAATACCTTCTATATGGACGAATCATAGTGGTCCATAGAAGAATAACATGGATCTCCGGATGTCTTCTAACCTCCTGTAAAGTTTGGGCCCATTTGTAGTTGCGGATTCCGAGATATGATAAAATTAGTGGACTGTTTTTCTGGGCCGCAGAATCTGGCCCAGAATTGTGTCTCTAACTGGGGCAGCCTTAATGACCACCATAGAAGCCGAATTAGCATTGGATCATGAAGAGGTATTTGTTCCTATACATTTCCTATAGCATCCCACAACATTTGGGATTCATTGGGCCTGTATGTTGGTCCCCACAGTCTCATCAGTGGGCTAGTGTCTAATCTTCCTTCTCTAGAATTGCTTTCTTTCATCACAAAATATACCCATCTTCTTCCATGAAATCTCCATTGATCCCTGAATGAAACATGTTCATATTTGAGTGTAGATAATTTTCCAAAAATATCAAATTAAAATATGTATAATCATATGAATCATTGGGTACTTCAAATGATGTTCAAAAATGTACCACATAATAGTGCTATTTAAGAAGGTATTACAATCATAATGTGAAATGATGTTCAATGCGTAAAATGCACTGAAATGGTGTTTATGAATAATAAGGAACATGAATATTATAAATATTAAAAATGAATTTTAGACTCATATAGTGGCTAATCACACCCCCCCAACTTGAGTTTTCTAGTCCCGAGCAAAATATATCTCAACAATATGAAATTCGAATTCCATTTTCGAAAAAAAATTTAATACACAGTGATCACCAAAAAACCTTATACCAAACAATCATGAAACCCCTCAAAATACTTTAATACAATATAGTTTCATAAGAAGATACCAATCCCAAGCTCATTCCTTTGTTCAAATTCATTGCCATATTTCATCCAATATCAATTAAGTATGAGGATGTGTTGTGCATCACAATAGACATGGGGGTCATCTTTATTCAAGGGGGAAATTACGGAAGTGCTAGGTGGAATCAAATCTCAATATTAAGATGAGTATTCAATTTTTTTGTATAATTTTTTTTTTGTTTTATGTTGTTGTTTTTTTCTTGTTTATGAAATTTTTCCATGGTAATTGAAGTTGCACTCAAAAGAGTCAACCCCTGTAGCGAGACTTTGCTGATGACTCCCAGGCTCAAAGACCTTAGGGCACGAAGTGAAGCCCACATACTCGGGCATCATATCAAGTTAAATCAGTCAAAAAAAAATTCAAATTACCAAAAATAGGGATAAAATTACTAACTCTGGGCCAGACAACTATGGAGTCACGATCCCCAAGTTCCGAAAGCCACGCATTAGGTCATTTCATTGCTCTACGCGAAATTTTTTTTTTAATTTTTTTGAATACTCATATTAAACTAAAATGATCACCAAACCTATGCTATTTATTTAGGGGACACCATAAACTTAAAATAATACCCAACTATCCAAAGGACGTGCATTGTGAATGTTTTTTATTTGGATGAAAATATAAACGATGAAATATCACATTGGACAGCCACACTTTCCAAAATCTATGCTCATGAAATTATACAAGGATTAAAATCAGAATCAGGGTATGATAAATTATTTGATATTCAGTTTCAAAGTGTGCAATGTGTATTACCATGTTTAAAGTTAAAGGAATTTTTCCTTCCATTTATTTTTTTTCAAATCATTCATTTTTTTGACACAAAAGCATTTTTTTTTATCTCTCCCCCAACATAAAACAACATTGTCCCCAATGTTTGAAGAAATAGAAATTTAGAAGGAGTAGAGGCAGATGATGGAAGTTCAAAAAGGAAATTGAAACTGAGGATCATGGAATGAAATCACCTGGTGGTTGCAGTTGATGTTCTTGCTGCTCCAAATTAGTCCTTTGATCTCTTGGGGGATGTAGGCACCACCTTTATTGAACATGTATCACCCAAAATAGTACCAAAACAAAAAGAAGAACAAACTAGACAAAACAAACAACACAATGACTTATTTAATTTTATGTATCATCATTTTTATGGCTTTTCCTATTTTTTAATTTTTTTTAAATCAAACTAATGATACATTTTCTTCTTTTTAATTTTCTGGGTAAGGTATTACTCAGGGATCACACCGCATGACACGGATGAATACGATGCACTCCTTTCATACCCATCTATACTAATAATAGAAGAACAGGTCAATAATCCTTTTTTAAATGTAAAAATGATTAATTAATCCTATTTAAAATATAATGTTTATTCAAACAACAAAATGATAAGAAACATGAAAACCATCGGTTTCCTCCAATGCAGCACTTTGTTTAACGTCATTAGCCCGACATGAACCCTAAATCTATCAATTTTTTCCTTGTTCATAGGTTGGCTCAGTTAACTCAACCTCTATTTCCTGTTTTTTGAATGATTCAATGAATGGTTTTAACCTTTTACCATTGACCTTGAAAATGTAACCACTTGTGGGATCTTGAATCTCTACTACCCCATGGGGGAATACATGATGCACTATGAAAGGTCCTGACCATCTAGACCTTAACTTTCCCAGATGTAAATGAAGTTTTGAACTATACAAGATAACATGTTTTCCCAGTTCAAAATGTTTGAACTTGATATTCCTACATTGGTATGCTTGAAATCTATCTTTATCGATCCTTGAATTTTTATAAGCTTCCATCCTTAGTTCCTCCAATTCATTGAGATCTAATTTCCTTTTTTTTCCGGCCAATGAGAGGTCATAATCTATATTCTTATTTGCCCAAAAGGCATTATGTTCAATCTCCACTGACAAATGGCATGCTTTACCATAAACCAACCTATATGGGGACATTCCTAAAATAGTTTTATATGTGGTTATATAGTCCCAAAGTGAATCTATTAGTTTATCAGACAAATATTTCAGAGAGGGGTTGAAAGTTTTTTCAATAATTTGATTAATCTCCCTATTCGCTAACTCAGATTGACCATTGGTTTGAGGATGGTATACGGTGGACACTTTATGAGAAATACCATACTTGGAAATGCGTTAAGAGAATGGGCGGTTGCAGAAATGGGTTCCTCGATCACTGATTATAGCCCTAGGAATTCCAAATCTTGAAAATATGTTCTCTTTCAGAAATATAATCACAACTTGATGATCATTGGACTTAGTGGGAATGGCCTCAACCTATTTTGAGACATAATCAATAGCTAAGAGTATGTAGAGGTATCCCCGAGAGTTTGGGAAGGGACCCATGAAGTCAATTCCGCAATAGTCAAATATTTAAACCACTAAGATGGGAGTGAGTGGCATTTGATTCATTTTTGTGATGGACCCTACTTGTTGACACCTAGGACAGCTTTGAAAAAATGTGTACGAGTCCCTTGAGAGGGTGGGCCGGAAAAGACCACATTGAAGAATCTTAGGAGATGATTTCTTAGAGGAAAAGTGACCTCCACATGCCTCACTGTGACAGAATATAAGGATGGACTCTTGTTCAGATTCTGGAACACACCTCCTAATGACTTGGTCAGGGCAGAACATATAGAGGTATGGATCATCAAACACATAGTGTCTAACATTAGAAAGGAATTTCCTTCGAGGTTGAGTCCCTAAGAATTTTGGAATGACTCCTGTCACTAAGAAATTTTCTATGTCAGCATACCAAGGGAAGTCACTCACAGAGTATAGGTGTTCTTCAGGAAACGAATCAGACACAAAAAGGTGATTTGAGTTGTCTTTGAATCCATCCTAGAGAGGGGATCATCTACAACATTTTCAACTCCCTTTTTATCCTTGATTGTGAGGTCAAATTCTTGTAAGATAAGGACCCACAAAATCAGTCTAGCCTTAGCATCTTGTTTTTGGAAGAGGTATTTTAGTGAAAAATGGTCAGTGAACACAGTGATGGGGGATCCTAAGAGGTAGGACCTAAACTTCTCTAAAGCAAACACAATAGAAAGTAACTCCTTTTCAGAAGTAGTGTAGTTTATTTTGGAATCATTTATGGATTTTCTTGCATAAGAAATGACATAAGGAGTTTTATCACAACGTTGTCCTAACACAGCTCCAACATAAAAGTCACTGGCATCACACATAAGTTCAAAATGAAGGATCTAATTTAGAGATTTCTTAATGGGAGGAGAGGTGATAGAGGATTTGAGGGTTGAGAATGAACCCTCATAGCTTTCTGTCCAAACAAATGGAGCATCCTTTACTAGGAGAGCACAAAGGGGACGAGATATTGAACTAACCTCCTTGATGAATCTTCTATATAAACCAGAATGTCCTAAGAAAGACCTCACTTCCTTGAATGTTTGGGGTGATGGAAGGTGATGAATGATGTCAACCTTTGCTTTATCAACTTTAATCCCCCTACTCGAGACCAGATGGCCTAGAACAAGTCCCTCTTTAACCATGAAATGGCATTTTTCCCAGTTTAGGACCAGATTCATTTCATCACGTCTTGATAAGACTCTCTCCACATTCTGCAGACATCCCTCAAATTTATCCCCAAACACAAAGAAGTCATCCATGAAGACCTCTAGAAAGTCCCCTACCATGTCTGAGAAGATTCCCATCATGCAACGTTGGAAGGTTCCAGGGGCATTGCATAACCTGACGGGCATGCGTTTGAAAGAAAATAATCCGAATGGACATGTGAATGTAGCCTTCCCTTGATCCTCTATGGAGACCTCAATTTTATTGTACCCCGAGTACCCATCTAAGAAATAGTAGAAGTCATGACATGCCACTCATTTAAGGACTTGGTCAATGAATGGTAAGGGGAAATGGTCCTTCTTGGTGAATGATTTTATCTTCCTATAGTCAATGCAGACCCTCCATCCACTACTCACCCTTGTTGGAAGAATCTCTCCAACCTCATTGGTTATCACTCTGATTCCGACATTTTTTGGAACCACTTGGATTGAGCTCACCCACTCACTCTCAGCTATGGGATATATGATACCAGCTTTTAACAATTTCAGAAGTTCCTTCCTTAATACCTCCATGATATTAGGATTGATTCGGCATTGAGGTTGATGACATGGCTTTGAATCAGATTCCAGAACAATCCTATGAGTCCCGATAAGTGGGCTAATCCCAGGAATATCAGAAAGGGTCCAACCAATGGCTTTATTATGCTTCCTAATGACATCTATAAGCATCCCTTCATGATTGGCTTCAAGAGAAGAAGAAATGACAATAAGATGTGTTTGATTTTCCCCTAGGAAGGCATACTTTAGTGCAGCAGGAAGTTCCTTCAATTCAAGATCAGGTTGGTTCAGAATTTCAGCAGAATATTGGGACATTGGATCAAGATCAATATATTATTTTAGAGTTTCAGATAGGATCGATTCCCCACATGTAGAAGTTTCATCTACTAGATTGGCTTGATCAGATTTAGGGAAGGAAATTGGATTGGTCTCCATGAAATTGGTTTCTTGAAAGGTTTCACTGATTATTGGACCTAAGACTTCATTATAAGAGAAATTTGAAAATGATTCAAGCCTAGGAGATAAACATCCTTCATATGAACAAAGGAAATCATTCTCATTCTGACTTAAACATTCATAAAATATTCCTTGATGTTCCATGGATTCATTATCAATGCTTCCTATCATGTTTACTTCATGAATTTCCTCGTCATCCACTATTTTTGAGCTTGCATTATAGATGTTCAAGTCTAGACTCATATTCCCAAAGGTGATGGTCATGTTCCCATTTCGGACTCGGATAACAGAGTTGATTGTAGCAAGGAAATGACGACCAAGGATGATTGGGTTTTGTTCCTTATTTCCTATGTTTGGATGGTTGTCAAGGGCAATGAAATCAGCAGGGTAGATGAAGTTTTCAACGTTTACCAGAACGTCCTTTAAAATCCACTTTGGAACCCTAATCCTACGATCAGCAAGTTAAAGTGTGACAGATGTGGGTAAGAGTTCTTCTAGGCCTAACAGGCGGTACACAGCATATGGGATGAGATTGACACTAGCACCTAGGTCACACAAGGCCTTGACAACTTTGCTTTCTCCTAGTTCAACATTGATGTAATGGAAACCTGGGTCTTTCAACTTAGGAGGAATAGTCCCTTGAATGGTGGTACTCACATTAGCAGCCAAAAGGACTTGGTTTTTATGTGAAAATTTTCTTTTAAATGTTCACAAGTCCTTAAGTTACTTTGAGTAGGAAGGTATGGTTTGTATTGCATCGAGAAGGGGTATGTTCAACTTGACTTGTGAAAAGATTTCCTTCAACGTTTCACTCAGTTCAGGCTTGGGTTTCCCCCTCATGCGTTGGGGAAATGGTGTAGGTTGTGGGGTTGTTTGTTGAAGAGTTGTTTCTTTCACATTGTTATCAGTTTCCTTAGTTTGATCTTGTGGTTCATTTGAATTTTCATCCATGTTTGAATCTTCATGTGGGTTCTGAATTAGTTGTTCAGGTTTCTCAATTTATTTCCCACTTCTTAAAACATTTACAGCCTTTAGTTGTTCATGAGTTGTTTGAGCACAACTTGACTCTCCCCTTCAAGTTGAGGATGGCACCGCCTGAGTAGGAATGGGTGCCTTTCCTGTTTTGATGGTTTGAAGTTCTTGTTTTAGGGAAGAGACTCTTGAGTTCATCCTCTCCATTTGTTTCACAATTGTTCTAGTAGGCTTTGTGGAACAGTTTGGGTGAGTGCTTCAGTAGGTTGTTTTATCCTAGGGGGGTATTTTGGAGGTGGGATCGATTGTTGAAAATTGACCGGTGGTAGTTGGTATTGGATAGGTTGGGTTTGGAACTGGTTATGGGTTTGGTAGTTCTGATGGGGATAAGGATTTTGTCCCTATGTTTGGCTAGGTTTTTGGTTATCTTTCCAGTGGAAGCCTGGGTGGTCTTTATACCTTGGGTTGAAAGTGTTTTGGTATTGAGGCTTTTGGATGTTCAAAGATTTTACATCCGCTGGGGGTCCTTCTAAGAGAACATCCTTGATAGATGGAATGGTTGGGCAGTTGTCTGTCTTATGGACATGTTTGTCACAAATTGTGAAAACAGGGTCAACAGTTTGGATTTCATGGACTTTCTTAAGGTCTATCTCTTCAACCTTCCTAGAGTGTGTTGCGAGTTTATCCCTAAGGCCTTCCCCTTCTCTAAGGGTATGAATTCTAGTAGTTCTTTGCGGCTTTTCAGAATAATTTGAAGTTCCCCATGTTTGGTTTTGTTCAGAAAGGCTTTCTAGATACTCGTAAGCATCATTTGGGGCTTTGTTTTTAAAGGTTCCATTACACATCATGTTAATGAAATGTTTGTTCCCCGGACCCAACCCTTCATAGAAAATTCTCATTTGTTCAGGAATAGAAAAACCATGGTGTGGAACCATGATTATAGTGTCTTTGAACCTCTCCCATGTTTCATAGAATGACTCTCCCTCTTTTTCAAAAAGTTTTGGATACTCTTTTTAAGTGCAATTGTTTTATTGTGGGGAAAGTATTTTTTGAAGAATTCTCTTTGTAGTTGGTACCAAGAGTTGATGGATGATGGTCTCCAATTGTATAGCCAATTTTTAGCTCGATCATCTAAATAAAAAGGAAATAGACTCATCTTATCTGATTCTAGTTGATGTGTGGGACACATGGTTTCTACAATGTCATTGAACTCCTTAATGTGCAGGTATGGCATCTCGGACTCCATTCCATGGAATATGGGAAGGTGGTTTAGGAAATGGGGTTTAAAGATGTAGTTGGAATTTCTTAGGGAATTGTGTCTAATGCATGAGTGGGAATTGGTCCTAGAAGGTGTGAGGTAGTCAATCATGGTTTGATCAATTGCATTCCCCATGTTTGGGGCTGCCTCATTTGGGTTTCCATTTGGGTTCCCACCCGGGGTTATGAGTTGGTTTCTCTGAAGACCTTCAATTGAAATTAGATCAATTTTGGACTCTAGAGTATTAGGAAGATTAGTATCTAATGGAATTAGTTCCCTTGGTGTACTTGACTCCCCAACCCCAGGACTATCCACCCTAACTAGACGGTTTGATTGATCACGGGTGTAGGTGGACATGCGCCAAAAGAAAAAAAACGAGAAAGGGACAAGATAAGAGAATTTGGATGAGAAAAGAAGAAATATGGGAGAATAGAATGGGTGTTTATATGACTTACATGGGTCCCCGGTGATGGCACCAAAATTTTATTCTCACTCAAATTTACCAAAGAGAAGAACGTAGGATGGTCCTTGTATTTTATCTTGGGTTGTCGAATCCACAAAGACCTCAGAATTAACCTATAGAAATGTACATTCTATGGAATTTTTTTTGGCTATGAAGTGGCCAACATGGGTTACATTTATATGGGTTTAAATGAAATCTAAAAGACTTAAGTGAATTCAATTTAAAAGAATGAGTTGATCCTAGGTTATTGCTCGGTGTGGATTGGACGTATTTCCTTTTCAAGGATTTCAATTTCTTATATTTGAGATGGGTTCATTTAAGGAGATAAAACAACATCATCACTTATTGGTTTAATTCCTACACCCTTTAATACTAATCACCTATACACTTGAAGGATCAATGTTTTGAGAACTTTAAGGTAAAGGTTCATATTAGCACATGAAGTGTGTGGCCTTCAATTCAACAAGGACGATGGAGTTTAAAAAACATCAAATAAAAATCTCAATTTAAGAAGTGATTATACATTAATGGGGTGATAAATAACATCCAATACATCCCCTTTCTACTCCCTTGGATCAAACCATTAGTGTGTTATCCCTCCATTGATTCTATGGTTTCAATGGAAGTGGAAAGAAGACTCATGAGGGAGTTCATGGAGAAGTAAACAAAACAACAAAAATAAAATAATCACTCCACCGTTGTGTGAAAAATTTCACAAGATTTGGTGTGAATAAATTCACACATTGAACCAACGGTATCAAATTGATAAGGATAAGAACAGAATAATAAGATAAGAAGAGATTTTATTAAGAAACTAAGGTGAATTAAACTACTTACATGAGAAAGAAATGCGATTACAAACACAATGCGGCAACATGACACTATAATGAAACCAAGCACCAAATATCCTTCAATCCTCCAACACCACTGCCTTAAATAGGAATTTTTGAGCCCTTTTTTCGACCCTCCAATAGTCCAAGTCTCCTCAATTAATTGTGGTAGGCCATAGGTGGGTGGAAAATAAGGGAGAGTTGATTTTTCCACCCTTGACCCATGGTGGCAGCCAGCTTTCCTTTACCGAACAGCCACGTTTGCAATACCTTCTAGATGACCAAATCAGAGTGGGCCACAACAGAATATACTGGAGCTTCTGATTTCTTCTAACCTCCTGTAAAATATGGGCCCATTTGGAGTTTCGTATTCCGAGATATGATAAAATTAGTGGACTGTTTTTCTTGGCCGCAGAATCTGGCCCAGAATTGTATCTCTAACTAGGGCCGCCTTAATGTCCACCATAGAGGCCGAATTAGCATTGAATCATAAAGAGTTATATGTTCCTATACATTTCTTCTATCATCACACAAACTTTGGGATTCATTGGCCTTGTACGTTGGGCCCCACAATCTCATCTATGGGATAGTGTCCAATCTACCTTCTCTAGAATTGCTTCCTTTCATCACAAAATATCCCCATATTCTTCCATTAATTCTACATTGATCACTGAATGAAACATGTTCATATTGGAGTATAGATCAAGTTCCAAAAATATAAAATTAAAATATGTATAATCAGATGAATAATTGGGTAATTCAAATGATGTTCAAAAATGTTCCACATAATAGTGCAATTTAAGAAGGTATTACAATCATAATGTGAAATGATGTTCAAAGTGTAAAATGCATTAAAATGGTGTTTATGAATAATAAGGCACATGAATATTTTATATATTAACAATGAATATTAACCTCATTTATTGTCTAATCAGTTACTCACACAATGCTTTCTGGTTTTAGTCAATGGCTGGATTCCAAGGAAGTCATAGTGACTTTGAGAATGATGTACAAGGTGGGAATGGTGGTGGCAATGAGCAACAAAATGGAATGTTGATAGGCATAAAAGATATATTCTTTATGACAAATCAATTTTCCAAATATATGATCAATAATATATATATTAACCAATTCCCGGACTCAACAAAGAAGAGAAAGGTGATGAATGATAAGAGCTCCAACAGTGGACACCATGGAAAAAGGAATCCTCAATTTCCATCATGCATGAAATGTGTAAGGAGACACCCAGGAAAGTTTCTCAATGGGACAAATATATTCTTTACATGCGGGAAGGAAGGACATAAATTGAATAATTTCCGAAGAAAAATGAAGAGTACTATGGGAGAAGATAAAAATGGTCCCAATAATCCATTTAGAGTTATTTTCCGTAAATGTAGGGGGTCTAGCCATTACCTGAGTGAATGCTCTATTCTGTAGGATATTTTCATGGTAAAAGAATAAGCTCTGTGGAAATAAATGGTTGGAGAAATGTTTAAAAAGTATTAGTGCTCCTTGTTGATGGGTTTACTTTGGAATAATTTTCTCTTGTATTTTTAACCCTATAGTTTTCCATGTGAGAATTATATTTGAGGAAGAATTATCTTTTCTCATGTGGATATAGTTATAAATAACCATTTGGTTTTATATGATCATTGGGTTTGAGTCAATTATATGTTATTATAATTTGGGATGAAAATGCAAGGTATGAGATAAGATTTGTGGTTAAATTATTTTATGGTTATTTTGAGGAAATTTTTCTCATTTTGGTAATGTTATAAAATATAGATTTTGAAAAAGGATAATAAGTAGACCGTGTGACAACCCGTTGCGTTGGAAAAAGCTACGAGAATCGAACCCACAACCAAAGTGTGATTGGGTTTTATCGCCTACCACTGGACTACGTGAAGTCCCTGGTTAGTGTGACTATTATTTTTAGTTAAATTATTTTATTGATCAATAATAATATGATTTGGGATCTTATGTCTTATCAAATGAATACCCTTAGTATAGGAAAATGATTTGGTGATTAAGTGATAAATGTTATTTTGGAAGTTGTTCACTTTGTTGTGATCACTATATTCCCAAGGAAAATATAATAGAATGGGATTTCATTTGAGGAGTAATGGTGGATTTTTATCTATGTTTTTATTGTGGATTTATAGTGATTTGGGTTATTTATGGAAATGATTAGGTTAATTACTTTTAAGTATATGAGTTTAAGAGTAATTAATGTCATTTAGAGGTACAATTTAACACGGAAGACTACATTCTTATAAGATTTGGGTTTCATTATTAGATTGGATTATATTGAAGGATTTTAAGGACAATTTAATGGTATTTATTTAACTTTGGGGTATTGATGGTTTAATTTTAGAAATTAAGATTAGTGTTTTTTTCTCTAATAGAATATCCATTTGGGGGATCATTAGATATTATAATAACCATTTTGGTTTTGATTAATCTCTAAAGACAAGGTAAATATATAGTTTATCCTACGTGTATCATGTATTTCTATAGAAGTTTATTCTAGCTCTTCCATTGTGACCAAGTCTTCTTGAAAACTCATTGTTCAAAAAAATGAGTTAATGGTAATAATTTATTACTGAATGAAACTCTAATTAAAAAGTAAGTATATATGTTTATGTTCTTAGTCAATATCATAAATTAATTCCTCTTCCTTATGTAATGTAACTTAAGACAAAAAATGTTGTCCGTTTACTTTTCCTACTGGGAGACTAATGACTGTTTGTCCCAACATAAGTTTGTGATTTTCTTATTGTTAACTATCTCCATATAATATTTTCTATCCCTCTCCATCAGAACTTAACACTTAGTTTATCTTCCATATCCTTCTTTTTTTACAAGGAATCCTAGTATGGTTTATCTTGGGTGACCTTTATACCTCTCTTCTTTTCTTTTAAAGTGATAATTTTGTTGACTCTTTTTCCGATGTGGGACTTTTCTTTATATTCTCAAGCACAATTTTAACAAAATTTCAAGGACGCAATTTATTGAAGGAGGGGAGAATGTAATATCCCAAGGTTCCACGGTAGATTTCCCTTTGAATATGGAAATGGCATGCAATGTATGCAACATCAAGATTCTAACACACCACAACCAATCAAACTAGCCGTTATGAATCGTAATACCTACTTTTTGACATTTTATAAATTTTATATTTTGAAATGGACTTCAGTTTTGGATTCGTAATATCGAAATTAGCTTAGGGTGAAATTTTGGTACTTTTCGGATAACTTTCATATTTTGATGAATAGTGAAAATTACTAAATTTTAATTAAAAATAACATTTTTAATAGAAATAATTAATAGTGATAAATTATTAATTTGAGTGGTTTTGAAGTATATTAAGAATATATTTTAACCATTTAATAAAATGTTGGTCATTGGATATAATTTCACATTTAAACTAGACATAAACAAGTGTCAATCTTCTGATAGTTATTATCACTTAAAAACACGCGATTTGTTTTTGACGGCGAGATTTAATTTTTAAATTAATTAATTCAACTGATATGTTTTGAATTTGGTAAAATAGACATCATTTTTAAATTTATAATATCAAAAATAGCTTAGGCCTAATATTTTGTATTTTTCTGGAAACGTTCATTTTTTGATGAATAGTGAAACCACTAAGTGGTAGTTAAAAATTGATTTTTTCATAAAACATAATTTTACCACTTCTGTGAGTGGAGTTTCTAAAATCCAAGAGACACGGTTAATATGAAGGAGTAAAATTGAGTTCAATGAGATGAAAGTAATTTTTGGTGAATAGTAACATTTTACTTTTATTTACCACAGTTAAAAGTAAATTGGGTAATTAAGGGTAAAAATGATATTAATATTACTCTAACACATGTCCTAATTGTATTAGATGAGTTTATCTCAACCAAAAACAACCTTAGGAGTAAATTTTTATCATTTAGGTCCACTTGTATTAGATTAGGACATTTATTATTATTTAATTCAAAGAAGAGTTAAAAGAGTTAAAGTCACTGTTTATTTACGAAAAGATTTTTAATATAGGGTAATACATAAGATAAATTAGATTGTAAATATTCTTTAGAAAGATAAAAACATTTCCTAAATAATGGTATTTTATTTATAATTTTTAGACAAAAAATAATTTATTTTATTTATGACACAATGGTGATGCAGTAATTATCTAATTAATGAAATATGAAAATAAATGATATTATAAATATAAAATTAAATGTAATTTGAGACTTGTAATGAAGTAAACTAATTTTATAGGTTAATATTAAATATTAGGATTGATTATATAATTTTATTTCTAAGTAATAATGCTGTTATTAATTTATAAAAAACAAAATACCCAATAGTGTCAAAATTGACATAAAAGAGTTTTTAAAACAAATATTATATTATTAAATTATATTCAATTTCTAAAAATCTAATGTTCATCAAAGAGACTTATATCATGATAGGAGTAACATTATTGGACCACTTCGGGGTCACTTGGATGTATATAGTAATTTTATTAACCATATAATATAAAAATACAAAGAGACATTGTAAAAGTGAAACTAATTAACTAGGAGTTAATACTTAAATATATGGTTAATATAATGACACAAACCTATCTAAATACTATTGGTTCAGTGTTTTATGAACCATCCCCTCCTTAACCATTAAATAATCCACTTTGGATCCATTAGAAACTGAATATGAATTTATTATAAAATAATAATTTTAGCTTTTCCAAAGGCGCCCCTCACCCCTCTTATAAAAGGGCACTCACCCTTCTAACTAATTCACACATTAAAAGACTTTTGGCTCGGCAAAACCCTGCCCATATACTCTCTCAACTTCCCTAAATACAAACTAGAGGCCTTATTTTGATCCAAAAGCCATCCTAAGGAGACGTTTTGATCAAATCAAAAAGAAAAAACTCGAAGAAGAGGTAATGTTTTCACCACCCTCTTTCAAGTTCCTTTCTTCTTCAAGATCTTATTTCTTTGTTATTTGTATTCTAAAATAATAACACCAGTATCTTATATATAATTTGATGTTATTATAAATATGGTACAACCATATTCATAATTCTATCCATCCTTTGAATGGTATGTCACCATATGTGTGTACGTACGGTTTACCGTCTCCACGTCGTGGTGTAATTGTCATTCAATAAAGTATTATTTTTATGGGTATACTATTGATGTTTAATTCATGTAAATAGTAAATATAACTTGATAATTTTTCTTTCTATATGATATATAATCCAATTATATATTATTTTAACATCAAAAGAATGATATTGTCGCTCGTGCATACATATGAACTACCGTCTCCACGAATGTGATGAGATTCATTCTCCATCGTATCAATTCAAGTATAATTCTCATTTTATGATTAAGAATAATGTTTAAGTACTTGATATAATTATGTATTTTAATTATATAAAACATATCCATAAAAAAAATTTCTTACTTAACAAATAATATAAAGGAAAACGAGTAAGTTATCACCCGAAATGACGATAATACTAAGATATTATTAACAATCCAATGTTAAAATATCATATATGATATCATATTAATGTAAATTATTCTTGTATAATTAAATAAAAATAATTTCACCATTATAAAGGAGGTTAAACTAGCATCATCCAATGAAAAGATACAAATTAAGGGGTTTCTTATCTCACTTTTAAGTCTGTGAGAATTCCATTGTTCACCACTAATTTATTACATGTGGTGTGTGTACTGTCCATTTTTGTATTCATTGTGTAACATAATTTAATTCATGTATATTTACATAATCATTGTATGATCCTTCTTTCATGGGTGTATGTTTTTTATGTTACCAAATCAATCAGGGAATTTTAAATTTCAATTTCCACTCATTCAGCTTTATGCATTCTTCATTGATTATTTTACTCCCAGATTATGTGTAGAATCACTATTCATTTAATTATGTCATAAATTCCACTACCTGTTATGTGGATATACATTTGATAAACATAATCACTCCATTTATAATTTATCAGGTCATTTGTATGAACTTGATAAGAGTAATTTTTACTCAATCTCGAATTGTTGAGTTAAACATCCAATTCATTGGTGTTGTTTTTACAAGAATATGTGTGAATGTACTTTGATTGTTTTACACTAAATATACCATTATATTGAGTGTATTTATATTTTTCACACATAATTATGTAATTTATTTATCCTTAAGCTAAGTATACGATCTTTATGAGAGATTTCATCTCAATTTACATTCCATTTAGACTCCATTATTGTTATACACCAAATCACTTTTATATGGTGTGTATAATGTACTTAGACATAATATATCATGAATACCTTTATTCTCATGATATTACAAAGTTTCTATTTCCTCAATTACATTTATTCAAGTGTCTCTCTTTTGTTTAGGAACTCTAACAAAAATGACATTTTAAAATGTTTTAATGATTGATTATTCTAAATCTTTCTCATTAATGTCCATGTTTTAAAAATGGTATTAAGGATTTATTTAAATGGACATTAAAGTTTTCAAATCAGAATTCTGTTTACAAGTTTCAATGTTTTATGTGAAACTTTGATTCTAAAATCTATTTTAAATGGATTCTTGACAAATAGTGCGACTTTAAAATGATTTAATGAAAAAGGGGGATATTTCACTCCAATTTTTTTGATGATTATTTTCATCTATGTCAATATCCTTCATCATTCTCGATTGAGGTAAATATGATACAATACAATCTTCCATATTGTGTCGAATGAGTTATGTTTGACTATGGATGTGCTATTTTTATACTATTCATGGTTTGTGGATAAAGTATTGACATTTCGTATGCTAGTTTTAATACGAATGTTTATGTTATGTTTAAAACTTTTCATCTAAGGAATGCATTGGACTTAGTAAGGGATGGGTGGAGCCCGTTATAGCTCCTCGATGCATCGGTTGGTCTCATGAGACAAACTAGTGTCTTAGCACGAGGCCTTGACCAAATCTTATTTGTAGTCTTGGCACGAGGCCTTGACTATGTGGTTATGATAGTATGCTATTATGCATTCCGTCATTATGAAAGTGGTTATTAATATTTTCATGTGATTATTCGACTAGTAGAATATCCATGTGAATAAGTAAATGGAATTATTTCATTTTATACTTTCAATATTATGATGAAGTTCGGGTTTAAAAGTCTTTTGTTGTAGTTATACATTGCCTTAAATTTTTATTTTTATTTATGAATGTTTCTGCTATATTATTATCCTCACTATGCATCTTAGCTCACCCATTTCAATGTTTTATTTTTTCCAGTATGTGAAGAAGTATTTCATGAATGACCTTCAGGGATAGTATGAGGTTATAGGAAGATAATATGTTGTTGTAGTTTTTCACTTATTGATGTAATGTAAACTTTATGACTATATCTAGTGTTTCGAAGGCTACAAAACTAATCGGTCTTTCGATACATGATCCTTCTTGTGATTATGCCAATGTTATGTTATAATGCTCAGTATCTTGGTATCTATGGTCGGGGCATTACAGTTGGTATCAGAGAAAGTTTAGTACAAACCTTGGAAGCTAGATTTAGATAAACTCTGATTAGAGCACATAAACCTAATATGAACTTTGAGGATTAATATAGAAGAATTTCCTAGAATTTTGGTATTGTAGAGATTTTTTGTGTTTTCCAAGCAATACATCCCTGTCTGGATACGAGCAGATAGAGGTGGCTCTGGAACAGATGTACCTAGGGGTAAAACCCGAAAACACAACTTTGAGCTAGACTCGAACGGGAACTGGTGCACGACAACGGGCCTTCCTGCACTCTTGTTTACGACACTCCTGGGGGATATGCTTAGGATAATATAAATTTTCTTTACAAACAGATTTGAAGTATTATATATATAAGATGAGAGAAAATGACCTTGGTAAATCCTAATGTGTTTCAAATTGATAATATGGGGACATGTTAATCTCTAAATGATTTTATTACTACTGTTACTCACACAATGCTTTCTGGATTTAGTCAATGGCTGGATTCCAAAGAAGTCATAGTGACTTTGATAATTATGTACAAGGTGGGAACGGTGGTGTCAATGAGATTAAAAATGGAATATTGCTAGGAATAAAAGATATCATCATTATGCCAAATCAATTTTCCGATAATATGATCAACAATATATATATTAACCAATTCTGGAACTCAAAAAAGAAGAGAAATGTGATGAATGATAAGAGATCTATTAGTGGAGACTATGGAGAAAGGAATCCTCAATTTCCATCATGTAGGAAATGTGGAAACAGACACCAAGTAAAGTGTCTCAATGGAACAAAGAAATGCTTTACATGTGGGAAGGAATGAAATAATGTGATGAATTGCCAAATAAAAATGAACAGTACGATGGAAGAAGATAAAAATTATCCCAAGAATCCATTAATAGTTATTTTCCATAAATGTAGGGGACCTGGCCATTAACCAAGTGAATTCCCTATTCTATAGGATATTTTTGTGGTCAACGAATAAGCTATGTGAAAATAAATGGTTGGAGAAACGTTTAAAAAGTATTAGTTCTCCTTATTGATGGGTTTACTTTGGAATAATTTTCTTTTCTATTTTTAACCCTGCAGTTTTCCATGTGAGAATGATATTTTAGGAATAATTATCTTTTCTCTTGTAGATATAGTTACAAATAACAATTTGGTTTTATATTATTGTTGGGTTTGAGGAAATTATATGTTATTATAATTTGGGATGAAAATTAAAACTATGAGATAATATTTTGGGTTAAATTATTTTATGGTTATTTCGAGGAATTTATCTCATTTTGGTAATGTTATAAAATATAGTTTTTGAAAAAGGACAACACGCAGACTATGTGACAACCCATCGCGTCGGACAAAGCTGTGGGAATTGAACCCACAACCAAAGTGCGATTGGGATTTATCATCTACCACTGGACTACATGAAGTCCCTATTTAGTGTGACTATTATTTTTAGTTAAATGATTTTATTGATCAATATTAATTTGATTTGGAATCTTATGTCTTATCAAATGAATACCCTTATTATAAGAAAATGATTTGGTGATTAAGTGATAAATGTTATTTTAGAAGTTGTTCGCTTTGTTGTGAACACTATATGCCCAAGGAAAATAGAATACTATGGGATTTCATTTTAGGAGTAATGGTGGATTTTTATCTTTGTTTATATTGAGGATTTATAGTGATTTGGGTTATTTATGGAGATGATTAGGTTAATTACTTTTAAGTATGTTACTTTAAGAGTAATTAATGTCATTTGGAGATACAATTTAACGTGGAAGACTACATTATTTTAAGATTTGTGTTTCAATATTAGTTTGGCTAATATTAAAGGATTTTAAGGACAATTTAATGGTATTTATTTAACTTTTGGGTATTGATGGTTTAATTTTAGAAATTAAGATTAGTGTTTTTTTCTCTAATAGAATATCCATCTGGGGGATCATCAGATATTATACTAACCATTTTGGTTTTTATTAATATATAAATACAAGGTAAATATATAGTTTATCCTAAGTGGATCATGTATTTCTATAGAAGTTTATTCTAGCTCTTCCATTGTGACCAAGTCTTCTTGATTACTGATTGTTCAAAAAAAATGAGTTAGTGGTAAACATTTATTATAGAATGAAACTCTACATAAAAAGTAAGTTTATATCTTTATGTTCTTAGTCAATATCATAAATTAATTCCCCGTCCTTATGTAATGTAACTTAAAACAAAAAATGTTTCCTGTTTACTTTTCCTACTGGGAGACTAATGATCGTTTGTCCCATCATAAGTTTGTGATTTTCTTATTGTTAACTTTCACCTGATCATGTTTTCTATCCCTCTCCATCATAACTTAACACTTAGTTTATCATCCATATCCATGTTTTCCTACATGGAATCCTTGTATGGGTTATCTTGGGTGACCCTTATACCTCTCTTCCTTTCTTTTAAAGTGGTAGTTTTATTGAATCTTTTTCTGATGTGGTACTTTCCATTATATTCTCAAGCCCAATTTTAAAAAAAATTGTGAGGACACAATTTATTGAAGGAGGAGATAATGTAACATCCCAGGCTTCCATGGTATATTTCCCTTTGAATAAGGTAATGGTGTGCATTGTACGCAACTTCGAGATTCTAACACCCCACAACCAATCAAACCAGCCGTTATGAATAGTAATACCTACTTTTTGAAATTTTATAAATTTTATCTTTCGAAATGGACTTCATTTTTGGATTCGTAATATCGAAATTATCTTAGGGTGAAACTTTGGTACTTTTCGGATAACTTTCATATTTTGATGAATAGTGAAAATTATTAAATTTTAATTAAAAATAACTTTTTTAATCGAAATAATTAATAGTGATAAATTATTAATTTTAGTTGTTTTAAAGTATATTTAGAATATATTTTTACCATTTAATACAATTTTGGTCATTGGATCTAATTTACATTTAAACCAAACATAAACAAGTGTCAATCTTTTGATAGTTATTATCTCTTAAAAACACTATAATTTTTTGACGACGGGAAATAAATTTTAAATTAATTAATGCAACTGATATGTTTTGAATTTGGTAAAATAGACATCATTTTTTTAATTCATAATATCAAATATATATTAGGCATAATTTTTGGTATTTTTATGGAAACGTTAATTTTTTTATGAATAGTGAAAGCACTATGTGGTAGTTAAAAAATTGAATATTTAATAAAACTTAATTTTACTGCTTCTGTGAGTGGAATTTCTAAAATAAAAGAGAAAAGGTTAATATAAAGGAGTAAAATGTGGTTCAATGAGATGAAAATAATTTTTGTTGAATAGTAACATTTTACTTTTATTTACCACGGTTAAAAGAAAATAGGGTAATTAAGGGTAAAAATGATATTAATATTACCCTAACACATGTCCTAATTGTATTGGATGACTGTATCTCGACCAAAAACAAAATTTGTACTAAAATATTATCATTTAGGTCCACTTGTATTAGATTAGGACATTTATTATTATTTAATTCAAAGAAGAGTTAAAAGAGTTAAAATCAAAGTTTATTTACTAAAACTCTATTAATATAGGGTTATACATAAGATAAATTCTATTGTAAATATTCCATAGAAATATAAAAATATTTCCTATATACTGGTATTTTATTTATAATTTTTAGGAATTAAATAATTTAATTTATTTATGACACAATGGTGATGATGAAATTATCTAATTAATGAAATATTAAAATAATTGATACTATAAATATCAAAATAAATTTAATTTGAGACTTTTTATGCATTACAATAATTTTATAGGTTAATATGACATATTATGATTGATTATATAAATTGTGTTTGAAGTAATAATTCTGTTATGAATTTATCAAAAACAAAATACCCAATAGTATCAAAATTGCCATAAAAGAGTTTTTAAAACAAATATTTTATTATTAATTTATATTCAAATCCTAAAAATATAAGGTTCGTCCAAGATACTTATATAATGATAGGAGTATCAATAATAGACCACTTGGTGTGGGGGGGGGTCTTTTCGATGTATATAGTAAGTTAATTAACCATATAATATAAAAATACAAAGAGACATTGTAAAAGTGAAACTAATTAACTAAGAGTTAATACTTAAAGATATGGTTAATATAATGACACTAACCTACCTAAATTCTATTGGTTGAGTGTTTTTCGACCCATCCCCACCTTAACCTTTAAATAATCCACTTTTTATCCATTATTAACTGAATATAAATTTATTATAAAAAACTATTTTTTAGCTTTTCCAAAGGTGCCCCTCGCCCCTCTTATAAAAGGGCACTCCCCATTCTCACTAATTCACACATTCAAAGCCTTTTGTCTCGGACAAACCCTGACCAAATACTCTCTCAACTTCACTAACTACAACCTAGAGGCCTTATTTTAATCATAAATCCAACCTAAGGATCCCTTTTGATCAAATCAAAAGAAAGAACCCGAAGAAGAAGTAATGTTTTCACCACCCTCTTTCAAGTTCCTTTCTTCTTCAACTTCTTATTTATTTGTTATTTCTATTATAAAATAATAACTCCATTATCTTTTATATTCTGTGATTTTATTATCAATATGGTACAACCATTTTCAGTATTCTATCCATCCTTTGAATGGCATGTCACCATACGTGCGTACGTATGGCTTATCGTCTCCATGTCGTGGTGTAATTGTCATTCAATAAATTATTATTTGGATGGATATAATAATGATGTGTAATTCAGGTAAATAATAAATATAAGATGATAATTATTATGTCTATATGATATACCATCCAATTATATATTATTTTAACATCAAAATAATGATATTGTCGCTCGTGCGTAAATATGGACTACCGTCTCCACGAACGCGATGAGATTCATTCTCCATCATATCCATTCAATTTTAATTCTCATTTGATGATTAAAAATAATTTTTAGGGACTTGATATAACTCTGGATATTAATAAGTTACAACCTATCCATGAAAAACAAGACTTACTTAACAAATAATATAAAGGAAAATGAGTGAGTTAACACCCGAAATGACGTTAATAATAAGATATTATTAACAAATCAATGTTAAAAGATCATATATGATATCATATTAATGTAAATGATTCATTTATAATAAAATATCAATTATTTCACCATTATTCAGGAGGTTAACTTACCGTCGACCAAGGAAAAAGTACAAAGTAAGTGGTTTCTTATCTCACTTTTAATTCCATGAGAATTCCATTGTTCACCACTTATTTATTACATGTGGTGTGTGTACTGCCCATGTTTGTATTCATTGTGTAATATACATTAATTCATGTATATTTACATCATAATTGTATGATCCTTCTTTCATTGGTGTATGTTTTGTATGTTACCAAATCAATAAGGGTATTTGAAATTTCTATTTCCACTCATTCGGCTTTTCACATACTTCATTGATTATTTTACTCCAAGATTATGTATAGAATCACTATTCATTTGATAATGTCAAAATTCCACTCCACTTTCTATGGATATACTTTTGATACACATAATCACTCCATTGATAAATTATGAGGTCATCGGTATGAACTTGATAAGAGTAATTTTTACTCAATCTCGATTTGTTGAGTTAAACATCCAATTCATCGGTGTTGTTTTTACAAGAATATGTGTGAATGTCCTTTGATTGTTTTACACTGAATATCCAATCATATTGAGTGTATTTATATTTTTCACTCACAATTATGTCTTTGATTTATCCTTAACCTAAGTATATGGCCTTTATGAGAGATTTCTTCTCAATTTAAATTCCACTGAGACTCCTTTATTGTTATACACCAAATCACTTTTATATGGTGTATATAATGTAATTTGAAATAATATATCATGAATCCATTTATTCTTATGATATTAAAAAGTTTTCATTTCCTCAATTATTTTTATTTAAGTTTCTATCTTTTGGTTAGGATCTCTAACTAAAATGACATTTTAAAATGTTTTAATGATTGATTATTCTAAATCATTCTCATTAAAGTCCATGTTTTAAAAATGGGTTTAAGGATTTATATATATTGAAATTAATGTTTTCAAATCAAAATTCCTTTTAAAAGATTCAAATTGGTATGGGACACTTTGATTCTAAAATCTATTTTAAATGGATTCTTGACAAATAGTGTGAATTTTAAATGATTTCAAGAAAAAGGGGGATATTTCAATCTATTTGTTTTGATGATTATTTTCATCTATGTCAATATCATTCATCATTATTTATTAAGGATAATATGATACAATACAATCTTTCATATTGTATCGAATGAGTTATGTTTGACTGTGGATGTGCTATTTTTATACCATTCATGGTTTTTGGATAAAGTGTTGACATTTCGTATGCTAGTTTTAATTTGAATGTTTATGTTATGTTTAAAACTATTCATATGATGAATTTATTGGACTTATTATGTGACGGGTTGAGCCCGCTATAGCTTCTCAATTCATCGGTGGGTCTCATTAGACAAACTAGTGTCTTGGCATGAGGCCTTGACAAAATCTTATTTGTAGTCTTGGCATTAGGCCTTGGTTATGTGGTTATGATAGTCTGGCATTATGCATTCTGTCATTATGAAAGTGGTTATTAATATTTTCATGTGATTATTAGACTAGTAAAACATCCATGTGAATAAGTAAATGGAATTATTTCATTTTATCCTTTCAATGTTATACAAATGTTAAAGTTTCAAAGGCTTTTGTTTTAGTTATACATTGCGTTAAAGTTTTATGTTTATTTATGAAGGTTTCCGCTATATTGTTATCCTTACTGAGCATCTGAGCCCACCCCTTTCAATGTTTTATTTTTTCCAGGATGTGAAAAAGTATTTTATGAATGACCAGAAGGGATAATATGAGGGATATGAAGAAAATATGTTGTTTTAGTTTTTCGATTATTGATGTAATGTAATCTTTATGAATATATCTAGTGTTTCCAAGGCTACTAAACTAATCAATCTTTCGAGACTTGATCTTTCTTGTGATCATGCCAATGTTATGTAATAATGCTTCGACTCTGGGTATCTATGGTCCGGGAATTATAGGTTTAGTAATAAATGGGTATCAAATGGTCATAATTATATAATATATAGTGGTATATATATAATTATTATTTTATAATAGTTTTATAATAAATTTATATATTTTATACATGAATATTGAAGGTGTATGAAATAAATCTAGACTTAATGTAAGGGATTTCTATTTCACTATTTAGTCTGGTGAGAAGCATATGATATTCACCAAATATTAATTTTATATGTTGTATATACTATTGCAGAACGACATTCATATTGGGTCTAATGAAAACAATATTTATTTACATTCACATTTGAGTATCACTATTTCACCGATTTTGCGGTACCAATCATACCCTTGTAGTGAGGGATCTTTGTCACAAATTTCCTTCTGCGAGACATCTGTTATGTTATGAACCAATATTACATATGAGAAGTATATATATCCCCATTGAAACGTAATATAATTTATTTATTTAGTCTAGTGATTTGATAAATTTCATTTAATTTTATTCATATGTGGGGATTACGATTCAAATTTGCCAAATTATTACGAATTTTATGCTAAATTATAATTGTTTCTGGATATTACTCATGATTATGCTTACACTGTTGAAATATTATCATCAACCCCTCAATTAATTTATGTAATTTATTCTACTATATTTATTTCAACACAATACCTTATTTCTATTAATTTTATACTATTTAATTACTCTTGAGTTTAAAAATATGTTTTTAATAAACTTTTTATTCATTTATATATATTGTTAAAAATCATTTTTATGTCAAGAAAAATTTTTCATAATTTTTATTAAATTATTTTTAAATTATTGAAATAAAATACTAAATAATTTTTTACTGATGTTTTTAAAATTTATAATTGTTTTAATGGATTCACTGTATTATTTTTCAAAAATTTATTGTTTAAATTTGAAGGAGAATGAAAAAGGAATAATTATTTTTACATGCACATCACAAATTGAAATTACTAATTTTATGATGATTCTATTCTTTTAATATTCAAGAATATGTTTTAAAGGATATTTCTGATAAAAAGTATTTCAAAATATATTTAAAATGATTTTGTAATGGTGGATATTTTCTTAATGAAATGTTTTAAATTATTTTTCAATATTTATTTATATTTTTTCAAATTTATATTCAATGGAAAGTGTTTTAAAAATATTCTATAATGTTTTTCTAAAGATGAAAAGATATTTTCCTCTTGAATTTTTTAATTTTTTTTAAGATTCCTTTAAAATAATGAATTTTAGTTTAAAAAAACAATTCCAATCTGTTTTATGATATTTTAAGGGTAATTTCAATGAAACAATATATCTCATAAGAAATTTTCTAAGTGTTTTGTCATTCAAAATTAATTTACATCAATGTTAAAATACATTGATTTAATTTTGGATTTACTAGGGATATAATCGAAACATAAAATTCATATAGTTTATATGAAAAATTTATGTTTATGATGAAATGATATTTATGAAACCCTTTTCTCTTATATAGGTTATACCAAGATATAATTTCAATGAAACCAACTTCTTTTTTATATGGGTCATGGAATAATGAAATGGTGAACTTATTATGAATCCTATCTCTTTTACAATAGTTTTTATATGATGAAATTTTTTTAAAACCCATTCCATTTCATGGGTTATGATAACACTAATGTTTTATGATCTCATAGATCTCATACATATAATTTTCATAATATTATAGGTGATACCTATATATCATTCCAATGAATTGGGAAATGATTTATATCTCATGATACAGATATGAATAGAATGGGTAGAGAACCTATTTTAGTAAATAATTTATTCTATTAAGAAGGTCTTTAAGGTGAAATTGACTTCTATGATAGTTTATAATGTTGAATTAGTTCTATTATGATAGCCCTGGTAGTAAGTCATATCTATTACTGAAAATATTTTCTTCGCCTACATGTATGCTGAAATTCAACGACATATATAAATGTTATAATATCTTCTCTAATTTTATTTAATTTTATAATGAATCATGCCATATGAAAGTCATATCTCTATACCAAGACTAAATATTATGTTCTTTGATATTTGGTGTAGGTTTTTGAACTGTTAGGCCCATGTTCTCAAACCCTTATTTTCATGTAATGTTTATGTGTCTTTATTTTTTACCATTATAGAGCATATGTTCTCACAATTTATTGTGTTTAGATTCCATAGGTTATGAAAAAAAAGTTAAGGTAATCTTTTTTTATGAATACTACTAATGGATAAGATTATTATGGTATATTTTAAGGGACCTTCACCAAATTTTTAGATTGTATTCATATTATCCAAAGGCAATAAACTATTATGGTCCTCAGTCATGTGATTATGTAATATATTGAATATTAATATGAAAATATGTTATATATGTGTATCAAAATCCATATTTTCTACATGATGAATGTAATTTGTTAGGGATTCCATGTGTTAATTTTTTTATGTGTAAAGTAAAGAAGATAGGAGGTTCCCTTTTATAAAAGAGGGGATGTGAACTCCCAGAATTTCATAAATTAGTAAAATAATATAAAATACATTTCATGTTAAAATGACTCAATATTTATATTATTTTAAAATAACTAGAGTATTAATTTAAAAAATTTAACTATTAGTTTTTTATATTTAATTAAAAAACTATATACTTTAAAAAAATAATATTTCTATAACATTCAGAAATTAATTATAATATTCAGAAAAAAAATAAATATATTCAGCTTATTAAGAAAAAAATAAATTTAAAAAAAAAATTCGTACCTATTTATTAAGAACTAATCAATAAATGTTTATTAATTAAGGAAAATTTATATATTTCATAACTTTTTTATTCTAACTCATAACTGTAACTTCAATGAATACGTAAAAATTTACATTTAAATTGTAATATTTCATGGTTCTTTTACGCTATGTTTTTCTTGTTGTACCTGCTATCAAACATAATTTCAATTTTTTAGAATCTCAGGTTGATACAAATGGTGTATTCATTTTATACCTTATTTCAATTTAATGATAAATGATAACATAATCCATTCATATGTGTGGATTACCACCTTTATTAAGTGATGTGATTCATTTTTCATGTCCAAAATATATGGCATGTTAAATGAATAGGTATAATAAATATATATAATTTTTTTAATAATATTATGAATTTCGAAATGTAAATTCCTCTTTATATTTTTACCTAACATTTTTTCAAAAATTATAATGTTAATAATTCATATATGTGGACCAATATCTCGATAAAGTGATGTCATTCATTTTTCATTTCAATATTATATGAATTATAAAGATCTCATAATTTAATTTATGTTTTCCAACAAGTACGTAAAATGTTCTTGATATATTTCCCTATACGCATCATCAAATTACATAAATCCCATGGTAGGAATATTTATAATTAGACACATAAAACAAGAAATTTAATTTTTTGGTAAAAATATGAGTATGTGAATTATAATATTTATTAATACGGAATTAAATATAATGTTTATTTTAGGAAAAATTTCTTTATATATTATTTAGTTTTTTGAATATTTAATATTATGTAATGAAATAATTTAATGAATGAAACATAGTATTTAATTTTTAAATTACATTCCTATATTTTTTAATATTTATTTATTATTTCTATAATTAATAATGTTTAGAAAAAATGAGACCAACTAGTATTTTAAAAATATATTTTCTAAAATTTTTTTAAAATGAATTTTAAATTTATTTAAATTTATATTTATATAAATAACTTATTTAAATATTAAAAATAAACTTCATATTTGGATTCATCAAAACAAAATTATATTAGCTAAAATATTGAAGGTTTTTATAATTAGATTGATTTTTTGGTGATTTTTTAAAAATACCATTTTAATGAATAACTCAACTGCTATGAAATTATTATTATATTAGTAAGAATTTTTTATTCAAAAAAATATATTAAGATAAATTATTTATTTTATAATTGAGATTACACTTTTTAAAATCATAATTTTATTTTATAAACCAATAGTTGAATTTTATAAATTGATGTTATATTTGTCAAGAAAATTATATTAGTACATTAAAAATCTATTATAAAAATTTTATTTTGCCCCTAAAATAAAATTTAATTATTAAAATAGATTTAGTATTTTCAATTAGTATGTTCAAATTATGAAATAAAATCCATTTTAATTTTTCATTAACAATTTGTTACCTTATTCTAAAATTAGTTACCGTTGTAACACCACACAAAATTTAAATACTAATTTATCTTAATTAATATTTTATGTAATTATTTTATCTATACATAAAGAAGGGTTTTAACGAATGGGTTTACAAAACTAAAATATTATTTCCATGAAATATTATTTTACATTAAAAAAAAATTATAAGTTAAAATATATTTTATATAACAAATATTTTCAATTGTTTTATTATGAATTTCAATGTTTTTAATCCCACTAATATGTCTGGTATATTTGAATTCTACTGAATCGTCTGGTATATTTGTGAGGTTTCTGGTTTTCCTCAAACCGGGTTGGGGTATCGGTTCCCTCTAACCGACTTTTGAAAAGGAAAAAAATAGATTGGAAGGAATCCCACCAATATGTTATTTAAAGGTAAATTGTCACATTTTATGTTTTAAGAGTATTTTAGCGTAATTGGAAAAATAGCTTATTTTGGATTTAAGTACTTTTAATTTATTTTAATGACTCGACTATAACCTTTTCTACACTGATCTAAATTTAGAAATTATTATTTTATATGTTTCTATGTTTGATAGGATTTTTTGTATTCTTCAAGACCCAAGGCCCAATCCATCATTTAGAAGCTCAAATCCATTTCATATGTCAGGAATCAAAAATTGTTCATGGAAATGGAGAAATTTATTGTTGGGGGAATATCTCATATATTTCATACCCGTTTCAGCTAATATTTTAAATTATGTTATAATAAATCCAGAGAAAAAACATTCATTAATATTTACGCGTCTGATTCATTCATTATCAAGGACATAAATCCATTGTAACTCAGTGTATTAAAATATGAACAGTCTATTTGGAAGAATTAAATATTCATAGTCAATCAACCATAACTCCTTCATTTCCTGGCCAATTATGCTACAATTCCTTGGGTATACATAGGCTGTGTATGGGAACAACATTCAAGAAGTACTAATGTCCAAATTCTATCATTAAAAAAGCCAAACACATTAATTATTTCAGAGGATGATTGTTTTAGCCAAATTTTCATTCCCTCTCCCTATAAATGAGTTTACCTTTTCATTTAAAAGTGTTAGAATCATAGTAACATACTTTTTTCCATTTTATGTAGTTTAGTGTTGTATTTTAATTTAATTTAATTATTTAATTGAAATACATATTTTAATTTATGTGTTCTCAATTATATCCATTTCATTATCTCTTTTTTTTCTACCCCCATTTTCTTCATCACTGTGAACTCTTATTCTCGTGATCATGAGTAGATAATCAGAGGAAGTTCCTGGGGGAGTAATCCTGTGATGAAACCAAGTCTTTGAACATTCATTATTAATGTTTCTTTTTTTCTTAGAGTTAGATCGAGGGGGATATTAGTGGTAAAGGGACATTTGTGTCTCCACATGCCACCCGAGGCTTAGTTTTCACTTCTGCACTATTTTCCCTCGATCGAGGAGGTGGATGTGTGGTCATTCAGCGATCCTTTAGAGTACTATATATTCACAACCGTATGCACAAGATTATTCTCAAACATACGTTATAATTTGTTGGTTGAATACATTAGAAACTGATAATGAGATGATGATGGTTCACTCTAGGTGATGCTCTCATGAATGTCTCATTTCTTCTAACATCATTCTATTTTAATTCATTGTGTTTGCATTGCATCTACATATTATATTTTAGTATTTCATTATTGTTTCTAAAATATCATTTATTGTAGTTTTAATTTATATTTATATCTTTATAATGTGAATTATATGTAATGAGTAATTGACTATGAAAGCTCTTCAAGAGATCGACCTAGGTCATCCATTGTGTTTCACTTAGTATAAATATTTTTAAGAGAGTGGACGAAAATATTTCATCAAATTGGTGTCGTTTCTAGGGATCCAAGTGGTATTCACTCACTAGTTTTATTCATATTTTGTGAATAATTTAATTTCCATTTCAAAAAGAACAAACATATCATAAATTTCAAAAAAACTCTTTTTTATGATGTCTTTCAATTCAAATATTAAATCATGTATGGATGAATCACTATTGGTAGAAGAAGTTTTAAATGATAATGATGCTAAGAATATATGGATTATTTTTTTTAGTGGAAAAGTGGGAGAGACAAAAAGGGCAGATAGCTGAATATGTACATGCATTTCAAGAGTTACCTAAACCTAATCCTGAACCTGTACATGAGCCAAAAAATTTTTGAAATAGATTTCACAAATCATTTTTAATGTCAAAGAACCTGAGTCAGGTGATAAAGAGCTTCTAAAAAAGTAAATCATATCATCCCATACTCATCCATTTCTCGAAGAGGTCTATGAAGAACACATGGAAACTGATTATCTTATAGAATATCAAAAAAATTTAAAGAATCCTGGAATATCTTTGTTGAAGACAACCTGAAACTTGATCTTACCATTCTTGATAATGAACAATCGGTACTTTTTGACATCAATTTTTCTTCGTAAAATGGAGAAAAAATGCACCTGATGAGATTAAGTTTCCAATGATATTTATTTTGAAGAGATCAATTTCCAGGATCACATAGTTGAAAGGTAATATTTTTTAAATGATTTTTCGTGTTCTAATCTTATTAAAACATAATTTTTTTCCATCATCCTCTATTATGAAAATCTTTATACAGCACAAATAGAGAAGATAATAGATGCTAAGTATGAGACTAACTAGATAGTGGTGATCAAGTATGTAGAGACAAAGAAGATGGTGGTAGTGTGACTACCTCCTCTACAACTACCTTTATATCATATAGGGGAGGACACAACTGATGTAAATAGAGAGAACCTCCATTATCCTTTCCGTACCACTTTGGATCTTTAATTATATATTTCTTATTTATAAGTGGTTGGGAATATTCTTATATTATTTATGTATATCCATTGTTGATGTCTAAAAATGGACACTGGAAAAAGAAACATGTGGTGGTTTATCTCAAAGAAACCACATCCACCATCTGATTGGGTATAACTCACTACAACTGCCTGATTACGGGATGTAATAATCTAGCACCCTCTTGGGGGTAAAACAAAGAATTATATATTTTCTATACCCTTCCTATTTCATTTTATTTTTTTTTATCTTTTCTTGTCATTTATTTCATATATTTTTATAGTGGTATAAGATAGGATCTTAACTCAAGGCTTCCACTGAAAAATAAATCAGGTTGTGTCATTCTTTTACATTATTTTATTTACTACCCACTATAAATTTTGTGTGAAAATATTTTTATATATTACTTGAGATAACAAGGGGTAGTAAATAGAATAAGTGTGGTGGAGGTATTTCAACTTGTTTTTTACTAATTTTGTATGTCATTCCATTTTATTTTTCTTATTTTTTTGGAATTTCTGTTTTTTTCTTTTTCATTTATTAAGTGTGTTTTTATAAATCATTATATTAATTAAAAACTTTGGAAAATTCATACCATCTTGGATTTTTTTTTAAGATATCATGATTTCATTATTGGTGGTTTTAAATTATTGTTGAATGGATTTTAATTCTGGATATTCAATCTATTCAGTTGATGATGCTTGGTTGATTTTGAATCTCATGTGCACTGGTACTATCCAAATTGAAAATCATTCCCAACCCGAGAGGTTTCTAAACCTATTATACATCTTCATATATTTATATTTTTCATGATAGTCTTGAGGAATATTGTTTGGTCCTTATGTTTCTATTTTTCTATTTTTCAAAGATGTTAGAGTTCATGGAATGTGTCAAGTATGATTGAGGCATCACTTTGAAATCACTTTTTTCCTTCCACTCAAATTTTGGCCTAAATTTTCATGCAGACTTTTTTATGCCCACAGTAGCAATGAAATACATTGTTATTCCGCCGTATTAAAAGCCATTTATCCCTTTACAACCTTCTCTAGAATTTAATTTAATGATTATTTATGAACTCAAGTGAGGGGGAGGGGGAAGATGAGATGTATTATACTTTCTTGAAGATTTGGGTTGAGATGAATTGAATGTGAATCCATATTTATGACCTCTTGGATATAAGAAATTTTATATTGGAAAGATGGATGGGTGGACCAAAATATCATTAAATATATGGGTTGGGTGTTCACAAATTTTTTAAGATCAATATTTTCCTCCTCTTTTCCTTTGAAACATGATTCTGAAAAGAAATCCAGGTCTAAATTGAAGCTGAAACAATGATACAATTGGGGAAAAGAGGGTTTATATTCATTATTAATGAAATTTCAAATATGAGAATCCCAAAGGAATTGTGGTTTTGTGGTGATTAATTTTTTTAGAAGATTAGGGAGAAAACCATTCTTGGGGAAAATATATTTCATGCATTTACTTCACTTTAGAGCTTAACGGTCTTCATTATCCCACATATGTTATTACATTTAAAACCTATCAATAATTAGACTCAGAAAAAACCATGTAAAAGACCTCATGATTGAATAATATTTTTGACCTTGTGATGTGTAGATACTAGGAGGATAGAAAGCCTATGTATATCACACATGTTTTGAGAATGAGAAAAAGTCCACTTTAAATATCCTTGATTAATGAGAGATTTTTTTTCATGGAGGTAGGTAAGACATTAATGTGGTGATTAAAATGATATTTAATGGATTCATATGATTGTTGAGGAGTTCTGAAATATTTATACATATAGTAGGCATGTTATATTCATTGATATGATAATGGAGCTGTGTTGTCATTTGGGCTTTGAGATGATTATTTTGACCATTTTATATGATGATTTCCCAGGAGTGCAATGTTTAAGTATAGAGGAATTGAGAGAAAAAATATTTTAAATTATTCAATTCTAAATTAAAAATGTTTTTAAATCCATCATTTTCTTATTTAATGGTCAACTGTCACATTTTCTGTTTTAGGATTTTTTGAGTATAATTGGAAAAATGGATTATTTTGCATTTAAACAGTTTAAATTTATTATAATATTTCATCATTAACATTTTCTAAACTAATCCAAATTTAAAAATTATTATTTTACAGTTTTCTATTTTCTATGGGATTCATTTTATCCTTCTTGACCTAAAGTTCAATCCATCATTTGGAATCTCAATTCCAACTCAAAAATCATTCCTCAAAAACTATGCATAGAATTGAAGAATTTTATTATTGGGTACATATCCCATAAATGGAAAAACCATTGGGATGATTTATTTCATGAATCTATAGTAAATTGTGAGGATGACCTATCAATAGTATGTAATTATATTATTCTTTCATTATAAATCCCATAAAGGTTTGGATCTCAGTGTAATGGAATATGAACAGTCTGTTTGGTAAAAATAAATTGGCAGTGTAAATCTTCCTTAAATCCTTCATTTCCCGGCCAATAAAGGAGAGCATACTTCGGTAGCCAGAGGAAATTTAAGGCAACATCTATAAATAATTCCCAATTTCCATATTCTTTCATTATAGAGGCCACACTCGCTCATTTGTTCGGATGAATATTTTTTAGCCAAATTTTCCTTCCCTCTCCCTATAAAAGAGTTTCCCTTTTCTTTTCAATGTGAATAAAACATAATAATAACCTTTTTTGTCCACATTATCTAGTTTAGTGTTTTAATTTAATTTAAATTTATTATTTAATTTCATTAAATATTTTAATTTAAGTTATCTCCATTATATTTATTTCATTCTCTCTTTTTTTCTTCCCCTGTATTCTTCATCATTGTGAACTCCTATGCTCATAATCAGGAGTATCTTGTCTAAGGAAGTTCCTAGGGGAGAAATCTAGTGATGAACCAAATTATTTGAACATTCATTCCTAATGTTTCTTATTTTTTTAGAGTTATACTGAGGATGATCTTAGTGGGCAAGGAGCCTTTTTGTCTCCACTTGCCATATGAGGTTTAGCTTTCACTTCTGCATTATTTTTCCTCGATCGAGGAGGTGGGTGTGTGGTGTCTCGGTGATCATTAAGATTTTCATATATTCACAGCCATATTAAAAGTTGGATTCTCAGACATATTATTGAGTGTGTTAATTATGTAAATTATAATCTAATAATGAGATGGTGAAGGTTCACTCCCGACAATGATGTCGGTAATGTCTCCTTTCTTATTAAACCATTTTGTTTTCATTCATTGTGTTTGTATTTCATCAGAAAATTAAATTCTAGTATTTAATTATTATTTCTGAGATCTTATTTATGGTAATTTTATTTAATATATATATTTAATGTGAATTATATGTAGTGATTTATGGAAGATGGAAGCATCTCAAGAGATCTACCAAGGTCAGCCATTATGCTACACTTAGTATATATAAATTTGAGAGCACACACGACAATGCTTCATAAATATACATTATTTAATGTTTTTAATATCGTATTATTATACATATTATATTATTTCATATATAGAATTAATTTATTTAAAATACCTTTTTAATATAAATTTGTTTACTTGGTCTTTTTTGTAAAAATATAATAATCAAATAATTAATTTTTTTTGAAACCTCAAAAGATTACATTTTAACACATAAATAATGAATTGTTTGATACTAATTATAATCATACCATTATTATGAAACAAATAAAAAAAAATTTAAAATTTTTATAACAATAATATTAATAATAATAAAAAATATGTGTGAAACATTTTTTTAAGAACATTATTATTTTTAATATATCAAAATTTATTGTTTTTTTAATTATAAATATATATAATCATATTATTACTAAAAACAATATATATATATATTTATTTAAAAATATTAAAAAATAATATATATATATATATATATAATTTTTTTAAGAAAACATAGTGTTTATAAAATATAAAAAAATTTGAGAATAAAAAAATGAAACAAGTCAACAAAATGATGTAAATAATAAATATAAAAAATCTGAAATGATTAGAAAAATATAATAAATAATATATTATTATGAAAACATGAGAGGGTGGTGTGGAATAAAAAAATAAGAAAGTCAATTTATTTAAGGGTAAATAAATGGTGTGTGAGAAACTTCGGGAAAGAACTATATTTTTTCATTAGTTAAATAAATAAATTTAAATATATATAAAAATTTACATCTTTTAGTTAATATATATAAATATATATGTATATATATTAATATAATATTAAAAAAATTATACACATATATACATATATTTGTAACCATATTTTCTTAAAAAAATATGTTGATATAAATATATTAAAATGGATTTTTATTTTCTTAAAAAAATATAATTGAATAATATAAGGTTATATAAGGTGGAATTCATGACTAATAATCACTAAAAATATAAGGGAATTTGAATTGATGGATTGGGAATTGTGGTTAAAAGTGAATCCTCACCTCCTCAACTTTTAAAAAACCTAGATCAATTAATTGAAATTTAAATTTAATATAAACATACATTTTCAAGATAAAAATAAATTTTTATTGTGAATATAACCTATCTCTCATCCTATAAAAATTTAATATGAAGATTTCTTTTCTTTAAAAATTCAAACAGATGATTTTTTTCGAGATCGATGTGGGGATACATCCAATTCACTTATTTTCTATTCTATATCATTAATAGAATAAAAATAATATATATTTATATAATATATTTGATATCAATTTTTTTTAACAACTTGGTTGATTGAATAAACATTGAGGCATGACCTTCAAAATTCCTAATATAAACCCATACTTTTTTTTTGGTTTTGTTATCGATTAATTTTTAGTGAAATTATAAACAATTTATTATATATATCTCTCTATTTTCCAAAGAACACTCAAACCACTTATTCCAAATTCCTTTATTTTTTCTGCTCGATTTCTAGGTGCCTCAAATCCCTCATTTGATCCATAAAATTTTAAGTTTTATGCTTCTAATTTTATTTTTATTCTTATATCTAGCTAGTTAATATCTCTAATTTCGTTTTTGAATTTGTTAATATATATATATACAATATTATATTTAAAAAAATATTTTATTAAAACTACAATTTTCTAATGTGAATTACATATAAGGTATGTATGCTCATTTTAAAAGTTCTTTCCAATGAAACTTTTAGTTTCAAGGGTATGTTTTTTATCATCAATGAAACATTATTAAAAAAATAATTTAATTTGTGTATATATATACATATACACACACAAATATAGTCCAATATTTTTAGTAATTATATATCAACAAGATATGAGCTATTTTGTCTTGAATCAAAATTTTAAGAACATATGTTTCTATGAAAATATAATTGTATTCTATGTTTTTTCATGTATTAATATATATGTACATTTAAATATATATATATTATATATATTTACAAATGTATTATCATTTATGTATAAGAAACTAAAGTATAGTTTTTCTTTCTCATTTATTCAAAAACAATGAAGGGTATTTTTTTACATCTGAACTAATGTTTAGTGATTTTAAATTCTTATAAATACACTGCACGATAATATCCGTTAGTTTAATCTTATCATTTTATGTCAAATTATGGAAGAATTTATCATTTATGGTGAATTAATGAATCTTCATCACCTGTTGTGACGTGTATGAATAGGTATGTCCATTACCTAGATCATTATAAATATTGTTAGCCATATGTGATCATGCATAAATTTAATCCATGTTTCATGGAATATGGTTCTTGATTAGCAAAAATGTTTTGAATCATTCGATTCTCTCAAAATGGTTTTAGATACTTTCATGAGAATTTTTATGACACTACTTTGATGGTATTAATACTATGCAAGCATTTTGGTAATGTTTTGGTAAAAATATGAGAAATTCATGTTCAGGGGAAAATGTTTTCAAAAATTGGCACTAGTGAATTAAGTGACATTACAGGGAGTGAATATGTAAGTCTAAAAAAGACTTATGACCTTATGTATAGTTTTTATACATGTTCTTATATGTATCATCAATGACCCATAGAAAATAATTATTTTTAGAGGGAGAATACTCAATGAAATTTCAGCTATACTATTTTGGTAAAAAAAACATTTTTTCTAATGATTTTTGTGAAAATGTATATTTAAGAATGTTTAAAAACAATTACTAAAATTGATTATAAAAATTTATCATTTGTTTTGAAAACCCCTTACTAAGAATCATTTCTCTCCATATGTATATTACAAACTTTTACAGGTTTAGAAAAAATTTTGCATCAAAACTATATTGTGGAAGAAATATGCTTAATAATTATATTTCCAATTTGAGTACTTTTTTGAAACGTAATTCATGTGTCTAATTTTCGAGAACATATTCCAAAAAAGGAATTCTCTTATATTTAATGCGTGAATTTACTCCGGTTTCACTAAAAATACGTTATGTTTTCATTAGTTAACAAATGAACTTAAAAAAAATTTACATGGTTTGGTTAATATATATATATTAATAAATATAAAATAAAAATGAATATATATATATATATGTCCAACACGATTTTCTTAATAATAACTGATGATATAAATGTATTGAAAAAAACTTTTTCATTATTTTTAAAAAAAAATAATAATAATATAGAGTGATATAAGGTGGAATATATGAATAATAATCATGAAAAGAATAAGTGGATGTGAATAAGAGGAATGGTCATTGCGTTCAAAAGTGAAACCTCACCTCCTGAAATTTTTAAAAACATAGATATATGAATTGCAATTTATATATAATATTATCTTATATTGTTATGATAAAAACGAATCTGGACTGTGAATATCACCCACCTCTCATCTTATAACAATATAATACGACTATTTCATATTCTTCTTAACATATTCAAATTGAAGATTTTTCCTTGATTAAAGTGGGGATATTTCAAAATACATTGTTTTCTATTCCATATCATTAGAAGAATAAAGATATAATATTTTTATATATTATATTTGATATCATGTTGTTTTTTAACAACTTGTCCAATTTATTAATCAATCAAGCATGATTTTCAAAATGCAGAGTATGAAACCATTATTTTTTTCAACATGAATGATTAGTGAAATAAAAAATATTTCATTATATATATCTTTATATTCAACAAAGAACACCCAACCCACATATTCCCAACATCTTTATTTTTGTTCTTCTCGATTTCTAGGATCCTGAAATCCCACATTTGGTCCAATATAAGGTAACAATTATGCTTTTACTTTTATCTAAAAACTTATATCTTGTTATAGAATTTATATTATCTTAATTTTGATTTTTTTTAATATATATATATATATACATTGTTATATTTACATAAATATTTCTCTAAAACTATATTCTTCTTAATCCAAATTATACATATGTTACATTTTCTTATTTTAAATGTTCTTTCCCTTGAACCTTTTTGTTGCAAGGGTTTGTTTTTTATCATCTTAGAATGTTTTTAATCAATGTATTACATTTGTGTATATACATATGTACACACACACATATAGTCTAATATTTTTATTATTTATATATAAACAATATATGTGTTCATTTTTCATGAATCAAAATTTTAATAATATATGTTTCCTTGAAAATATAATGTGTTTTTATGTTTTTTATGTATTAATATATAGGTAAATATATATATATATATATATATATATGTATATATGTATATGAATTTACATAAAAAAACTAAATAATATTTGTTCAATCTATTTTATTCAGAAACAATAGAGGGTATTTTTAAACCTCCGAACAAATGTTTTTTTTGTTTTAAATTTCTATAAACACCCGGCTCTCTCATCTGAATTAGTTAAATCATATCATTTTATGTGAAATTATGGAACGATTTATTATTTCAGGTCCATACATTAATATTCATCACCCGTCGTGATGTACATGAATATGTATGTCCATCACCTAGATCATTATAAACATTATTAATAATATTCGATCATGCCTGAATTTAATCCCTGTTTCTAGAAATTATGGTTCCTGATTAATAGAATGGTTTTCTAGCAAGGGATTCTCTCAAAATCTTTTTAGATACATTCGTGAATATGTTAATTAAACCCCTCTGATGAAATTAATACTATGCGAGTATTTAACAAATTTTTTCGGACAATGAAGAGAAATGCCAGTTCAAGGGAAATTTTTTCAATATTAGAAATAGAGAATGAAGTGAAATTACGAGGAGTGAACCTATAAAACTATGTTATGAATTGTTCTCTAATGTATGGATTTTTTTCATGGTCTAATAAGTTTCATCAATTACCCACCGAAAATTATTATTTTTAGAAGGATAATCTTCAATGGAATTTCAACTATCACTATTTTGGTTAAAAAACTAGTTTTCTAAAGCTATTTGTGAAAATATATTTTTGAGTATATTTATAAAAATTTTAAAAAAATTATTTAAAATTTTTTCATTTATATTGAAAACCCTTTACTAGGCATATTTTAATCACCCAATGTGAATCACCTTCATTTATATGGAGGGGGTATCCTTATTTTATAGAAGTCTCAAGAGAGACCATAGGTGAATCTGGATAGGATGTTCTTATATATCTAGGACATGGGAAGGAAAAGTAATTTAATCAATTACTCTAAGGGTGATTAAATCAGGAGGGATTATATGAGGCATGAATCCAATAAAAATACTGAGCCTGGACAGGACATTACTATGGACGAATTTTCATTTGATTGATGGTCATTTTGTAGGTGACATATGTGGAGCCACCAGGAAACAATGTGCATAGTAAAAAAGGTGTCTACATGACATTTCTTTTCCAACTCGGATGGACATGAAAGACTATGGATTTTCATGATTACCCAAAATATAGAGTTTTATGTATGGTAGGAGTGTATCCATATACATTAGAAATGATCCAGTCATGATTCTCTCATAGGATCAGGTAATACTCAATGTTAATCAGACTCATACGCATGGTTTTGAATTCTTCTAATCATTGGTGTACCCTATAGTTTAACATTGTATAGAAAGGACCCAGGGTTCCTTATAGAAAAGATAACCACATCATACATTTTATGGTTATTATGCATGTACCAAAACTCATGGACTGATTCACCGTGATGTCATTGTGGATCCCCTGATAAGGTCACAAAGCTCATGTGATCTATTCTTGGTGTGAGAAATAAAGGATTACAGGGATTCTAGATCGCTACTTAAGAATAGAATAAATAATGTAAGGGGTATATTTATGCTTAAACTAATTCAATTCAATTTAATTTCTTGCCGTGAGGACATTATGTTTTTCAGTTTAGTGTAATGGAGTGAGGACACCTTGTCACAAAGATCAAAAATAGTTTTCAGTTAATTGTGGTCGGGATACTCTGGAATTCATTAGACATGAGTGATGATAGAAGGTTTAAAGCATAGTCCCATGGGGGCCTTGTATCTGGAGGAATGAAATTATGCTTGGAAGACATTGGGCATACTAATGTTGGAGAGGACACTTTTGAGGAAAAAATTTCCTTTGATTGAAGGACATTTCTTAGGTGAAATATAAAGAGCCATAGGGGCATAATGTGCGTTGTAAAAAAGGTATCCACGAGAAACTAGCCATCCATCTTCGATGGACATGATTTTTTCGGACCTTTTGTTTCCTGGTGTATGGACATTGACAAAAAATAAAGATGTGTCGGGGAACATGAGAAATTTCCTAACCATGATCAACTGTGAACTACTGATTCTTCTACATAAATGACACTCATGTGTAGGGGGAAGTATGATATTTTTATTCCTTATGAGTTTCATAATTTAAACAAGCAATTTTTATCATATCATTAAATATTTTGTGTAGAAAATAGAGGGAATGTGTGGGACATTGAAACATTGAGAATCTGACTTCACATGACTATTGAAGAACCTTGATGTTTAATCTCAGATGATTAATTACTTTCATGTCTTCCCCTATAAATGTTTTACAAATGCATGGAGGAAGGGAAATTTTTGTTTTTTTGGAAGCTATATTAGGATAAAGGATCTAAGAATCACTAAGTATCGTTCTAAAAAATAGGAATCAAGCCGTACATAGTTCTAAATATTACCTATGAGGGTCTAGTCTATGTGTTGGGACAGGAGATATATATTTTTTACTAGTGGTTGGCTCTAGATAATTGATTTTCCCATCCCTATACATCATGAAATAGAAATAATCATGCCAAATGTAGTTCTAAATGTTCTGTGTACCAATCTGACTCAAACATAAGAGTATTTACATTTTTGCTCCGCCCTCTATGAGTGTCAACCCTATCATATTTTATATAATTTTGTTGTGTAAGTGAATTATTACCATTGATCCTAATCTTACATGAGTTACAAAAAAATTTATGAAACACTGAGTAAAAAGGATTTCCCTCATAATATGGGGTGATATAGGATACAATAGAGGAATTAATTTATGTGGTGGATGGTCTAGGATTGGGGGTTGAGGAATCACTATGTATCTCACTGATGAATGAGAATCAAGCCATTGTTATTTAATTTAATTCTAGGTAGCTTAATATCTTGATGTAAGGAAGGATTGAATATAGTTTTTTATAATGAGGTTGGGATAATTTTGACAATTCAATTTATCATTGCGTGGTAGGAAAATTTATGCTATGCAGTATAATGTATTGCACCTAAGACCATATGTTGTTCTGTTTAGAGTCACGCATCAAGGACACCAACATCATAGTTTTAATGTTGTGTTTTTCGGACTAATACCATATTGTTTAATGTCATGTGTTTTCGATGATAACTCAATTTTTAGGGTGATATAGTTTGGACAATATACATCACTGTTACGCGAAGTACTTCTTTAGAATCCTTGCATTGTTGGGAGCCATGATGAGAATACCATCCCTTTTTATCAAGTCCTATGCTACATTAGAATATACCATATGTAGGAAATATGTTCCCTCCAAATTTGAGTCAATATTTGGGGGTTTCTTCCTGAGTATCATTGGGGTTCTGTGGACCAACACCATCTCTCCTTTAAGGAATGACCGAAGGCGATCCTTTTTTGAAGGCATGTGAGATCTGATTCTGGTAGAATACCAAATGGTGCAATGTGTTTAGATTTTTATAATCCATATACACCAACTAACTCAAAAGTTTTTAGGATTTCTCTTCAATGGATAGTTGATCACAAATGGCCACACGAAGTGTTGCACTTGAATTTCACCAAGAAAAACTGCTTATCCCCCAAATACTAGTGATTGATAATGTTGAAATATTATATATTCCTATGTCCCACTACATGGTTATGGGATGGATGATTGTATTTGATTCAATACTCATGGTATATCTAATCCAACCTAGTAGAGAAGAAGCTGGAGCTATTTTCTTTCTGTATTGTATGAGGGAGACCAAATTTGGTAATGATTTTAGCCTTCATAAAGCTAACAATGCTTTTTCCCTAACCTATTTACGGGGTGTGGATATGGTTTATTTGGAGAAGAAGTCAGTCAATGTGAGAATAACCACGAATTGTCTGGATGTGGAAGGGGGATATGGTCGAACAACATCCACCCCCCCATACCAAAAATGAAAAGGATTACATAGTTGTGTGATGTAGCTATGGGTTTGGTGAATAAAATAGGAACAAACATGGAAGGAATGTCACTTCTTGGTGAATGGGGAAAAATATGGTATCAGTTTTGGCCAATAGTAAAAAATACATTAAATTTGATAAGAGATCTTGGTTACAGATAGGTGTTCTCCAATAGATCCAATGTGTATTCATTTCAGGATGACAATAGTCTCTTCTCCATAGATGCATATGTAAAGGACTATGTCAAGACCTCCTTTGTATAGAACCATTTCTCAGTGTGTTTCATTATACAAGAAAAAGATTACTGCAATCCTCTGGATTTGTTCCGTTCAAACCCTATATATTGGGATTTCCCCCCACTAGATTTAATTTTCAATGGGGGTCATACAGCCAATAGTGTGACCATAAGGCTCTGAAATTGGTCTAATATCATTGTTTCCAATATATTTTTCTAGATAAATGGCACAGACATTTGATAATGGGGAATGGTGATGATTTTTTCAACCAGGACTGAATTATCATAGGTTGTTGCTACATTTTATAATGCATCATCTTGAGAATTTTGTGTCATGGGGACATAGGTCAGTGTCTGCTGTGAATTGAATTCTGCCCTCTTCTTTCCAACATGGTTCAGCAAGGGGGAAAATACATCTTTCTTAATGTCATAATCACCGTATAATTTCTTAATGAAAATAGGTGAATCACCATTTATCCTAAAGTACTTGGCTATTTCATGAAGTTCCATATCTAGTCTTGTAATGAGGGCCTAGTATTCTACTTTATTAGTTGTGAATACCTTTGAAAGAAGAATAGATTAATGAAATGAATATATTTAGGGATATTAGTATACCACCCATCCCCACATTTTTTAGCTTTTGATCCTCCATAATTTCCCCTTTTGGGCTCATGGAAGCACCGTCTAAGTACATTTTCAATGCATGGGGACCCTTTTGGGTGGAGAAAAATTATTCATATGGAAATTTTGAACCCAATTGGGCCATTTATTTCGAGGTTTTCTCCTCCAAGAATTATTACAATTTCTATAAATTGATGGATTTATGGGGCACATACCATATGTAAAATTACTATAGGAAAACTTCCCACAATGATAGGTATCCATTTATCATGGTACGGATGAGGATATACTTGACCGTTTTGTGGTGGGAGACCAGATAGATCCCATGGTGCTGTAGGTAATTCCTATATTTCTATGTTGTGAATGTTAGGTAAAGGTGGTTTATTTAGATTCTTCAATATCGAGTCTCATCATCGTTCAATATTATGCTGAGTTAATATGTACTATTATTTCTAGTAGCATCATTCATTAGTGTGAGGAAAGTTCTTCATGACTATTCCAATGTAGTTACATAAAAAATGAGTGGTATCCCATTGACCGGAGTCATCAACACTAGTGTGTATAGAAGATACTTTTGATATTGTCAAACACTTCTTGAAAATCATTATCCCACACCTAAGTAACCCCATTTTTCATTAACCTAGTGAAAAGAAAACATTTTCATCTAAGGTTGGATATGATGTGCCGAATGTTTCCCAGGTTCCCATGGAGAAACCTCAACTCTATGAGGTTGTGAGGTAGATTAATTCCAAGGATTTCATTTTTCATCCCAGGATCCACTTCGATGTCTCTATGGCCTTTGATAAAGATGATAAATTTCCCATATCTAATACCGAAAGCACACTTTAAGAGATTTATCTTTAAACTGTGTTGTCGTAATTTGTTAAAGACTATTTCTAGATCATCCAGGTGGTTTGAATGATCTCTTTATTTATCTACTATATTGTCAATGTAGAACTTGATGAATTGTCCACCGAAGGGGTTTAAAATGTGATGCATGGTGCACTGATATGTAGTGGAGACTTTTTTCGACCAAACAGAAAAACCTTATAATAAAACACTCTTTATAGATCCCTAAAGAAAGTATCTTCTTCATATCCTCAGGCCATTTAGTTATGGTTGTATCTAGAATAAACAGCAATGAATGAGATGGCCTCATATTCAATGGTTTTACCAAACAACAATTCTGTGATCGTGATTGTGAAATCATCTTTCAGGCAGTTTCGATTGAGGTTCTAATGTCGATTCAAACTCTTATCAGCCAATTACTCATTTTTATGAACCATGTTTTCCATCCAAATCAGATATTGGACATCATGGAAGATGTTATCCTTTATTAGTTTGTCAACATCAGCCTTTATTTTGGATTCATGCGTTGGTTGGGTTCTTTTGGTTGCCTTCTTATAGCCACAATGGTCTTCTAGCAGATCAAAATGTTGTGTGAAAACCTCATGATCAAGGCCTTTAATATTTTTGTATTTTCAAGAAAATACAACTCAATTCATCTTTATGAAGGAGTTATATTCCCCTTTCCACTTGAGAGGCATATCCACACTAACCATAGTGGGATGTGGGCTATCATTGGTACCCGTGATTATCTCTATATATTCAACGATTGTGGTTGAAACACCTTCTTTGAATGTGGGAGGGGAATCATTTATCTATTCAAATTCTTCTCCTTCTTCATATTCACCATATTCTTCCTCTTCCGATGGATAAAGGATTCTCAAGATTAACTCTCTAGTGTTGGGAGTTAATTTTTTTTCTGCCATAGTGATTAAGGAAGGAACTGTGCGAGTTACCAAGGATGGGCCATAAGCATTATTTTTTGGGCTTTCCCAGACAACCTAAGAGCTGGTGATCTCATCATTTTAATTGGATTTGGGGTCCATAATGGAAATCGTTTAGGTGACTAAGTCTATATCTGAGTTTGAAATTATGCATTCAACTTTTTTAATGGATAATACATACTCTTCCCCATGCTGTTGGAGGGGATTAGTGGGTGCCATTTCTAATCCAATTGGTGCGGTGATCCAATCAACATCTTTGGCCAATGACTACTTCTCTTTTAGATCATAGAACCCTTAATCATGGTAATGCAAATCATATTGTTTTAATGATGATTTATTAGTGCACAATGTCCTATTTTTCCCATTAGAGTAATATTTGACGTAATGATGATATGATGATGGGATCAATGAATGATCATGCTGCCAGGTCATTCCCAACAGAATTTTGAAGGCTATGATTTTCAACACTACCAAAAGAAAGGGATCAGACGTGAGTTTAATGATTCATGTTTTAATCATGATTCATCCCAAGGTTTTTTACTTTCATTATTCATATCTCATTAGTTTTTTGGTTCTTGGTGTCCAACTGTCCTCATCATAGCTTAACTAATGAAGTGTTCGTAGTGGAATTCAGTTGCCTCTAGAGCCATTATCAATGAATATTCACCTTACGTAAATTCCATTTATCTTTCCAGACATATATAAGGGTTTCATGTTCCCTTTCATGATGGAATCTACATCATTTTCAATGGAGAAGATGAAGAAATGGAATTCTTCGAGACTGTTCTATGTTCGATATACTTCAGTTACTGCTAACTAGGACTCGAATTCTTGGGGACTGAGTATGGCTTTCATGAGTACCTACCTAAGGTCTACTAAAAGAATCAAGGAATCTAGGATTGATATATTTTCCAATACAAAGTATAGATTCTTCATAATATCATATTAATTCTCTAAAGGTTGGTACTTCCCATCTTGGGGATTCTCTTTCACAGTTATTTTATCATATTGACCTTTGGAAATAGATGGAAGACCATTATGACTAGAGATAATGGAACTTATATTCTACTTGAGTTTCTATGAATTTTTCGTCCATTATGCCTCAAGAATTTGGACATTTGTTCTTCCTTCGAGAGATAATCCAAGATGATCGGGCTCAGGTTTCTTCCAGTGGGGTGGGGGGAGAAACACTATAGTTCCCATTGTGTCTACTACATGGTTCTTCTTCGAGTTTCCCCATCATTTATATTTAAGGATATGACATGGATGTGAATTTCAATCCTGCCATGATGATGCCTTCCAGTAAACCATCGTACAATGTGGCCTCTTCCTCCATCTCTCTAGTTGGACATGGGGAATTTTGGTTTGTGGACATAGTATCCGTCATAAATGGGGACCATCAAGTGAAAGATATTAATGTATCTGATGATCAATTCTTGATCTGACAATTCATCTCTCTAACTATTTATTTATTGGGGTGAATTTTGGTAGGGAGGTTCATGTTGTGACATTTGGAAGGGTGGATTCCATTATCATATGTCTTTTGGAATGAAGTAAAAAAGTGTCAATCTCAGTTTCAGATTAGGTGTTATATCATCTTCTTACTCCTAAATTCTTACATTATGTACCTCATATGAATGCAAGGCTGAAGATGGTGGTTTTGTTGCATTTGGAGCTATTGGGGGTCTAATTGGTTACTTCATGATTCCATCTGCTTGGTTAACTATTTTCCAATACATCCAGCAATAAAATAAATCTCCTTTTTGATGGTGAGTTTTTTCCATTTTCCATCCTCTCTTTGGTCTAAGGTGGAGACATACCCCACATGTTCTGGTGCCGGACCCAACTTGACATGTCCAGAATCCACCATCATTTATTAGAGATCCTTAAAAATGCAGAACTCTTTGATGGAGATCCCACATATTTTGTGATATGGAAAATAATTTGGATGGTCGTTGAGACCCACATCATCAGCTCTCTTTGGCTCTGGTTACATGTAGAAGTTTCAATTCCTAGAGGATATAAAGTAGTCACATACATGGTCATATCAGAATGAGTGTATGTTATTTCTTTGTTCATCGAACTAATTTCTTTCGGAACACCTTCACTAATCATGCTGAGGTGAGGGTGGATGTTGACGTCTAGTGGGTCTAGTACAGTTTGGTGGAGACCTCGCTAGTGGAGCTGGTGTCAAGGTGGATTGATAGTCACAAAATACACTAAAGCATTTTTTATTCTTTTCCCTGGGGATGATGGGGCCTCTCATGACTTGATATTGGTCAACACTATAGATTATTCTATCTTTTGGGTAATGGTGTAGAAATCTCAGAACCCACTTTTGTACAACACTAGGATGAGGAGTGTTCGAAATTCATCATGGATGTTATCGATGCACATATAGATCATTTCCACCGTGAGGTGTGACTTGTATAGGGAGTAAGTCAGGACTTTACATTTGGGAATGATGTTTGAAACTGTTTTATTCTCTCGCTACTTGTAGTTCATCAGAACATTGACCATTGTATGTGGAAATGGCGAATTTATTTGAAGATAAACTATCACCGAAGGTCCTACCGGTTTGTGATTTAGTAAGCTGGAAAGAAATTATACCATATGAAGGATGAAAACTATAGTATTTGCACAAATCACCTTAGTTACACAACTTATTACTTCTTGGGGGTTCCTATAATGGGATCAAAGTAAGAGTCATAGTGCATTAGGTGCTATTCCATGTCTCCTGAACCATTATACACTTGGAATATATGTTTCTCGACTTTGGGAAGAAATGGAAAGTTGCTCACCCAATCAAGTTATGGTATACATTCTGGTTGTATTGGGATGTGCCACCATCATATAGCTTCTAGTTGATCTATTAGTTTCTTGATGGTATTAAATATCCCTTGATATATTTTCTACTAGACTTGAGCATTCGTGGGTGAAGTAGGGGGAATAAAAGGATGTTCTGTTATTGCTGGTATTTGGGGTAGTTACCTAAACAGGGGTATCCATTGTGGGTTCTCTTGAATATACTCGGGCTTCTTTCCCAACAGTGGGATGACTTGATCGCCTTCTGAGGATATTTTTAAGTACATTGATGGTCCCAGTGCTATATTAGATGGGAATCCGAGATTAAATTCATTTACCAGGATGAGTGCCTATGACATGGGAACCTCCAATGGGAGAACTTGTTGACATAGGATTGGGAAACTCATCCCAAAGGCCATATCCCTCAATAGATCTTGACATTGATTCACCTGAGCTATTTCATTTCATCATCATATTGGGTGAATCCTTCCTCGAGTGTGAGGGAAAAATTGTTAGGTGGAGGAGGAGGTGTTTCACAGATAACCTGTGATTTATTATTTTCTTTTTTGAGGATTCACGAGGTAGGTAGGGACTTATTAATCAACGGGGCACCCAAATTTTGGACCACTCTCTATTTCTAGGTATGCACACCATCCGACTTAGTGTGGTATGCCTATAAGAGGGATGAATCTTCTCATGAATCCTCACCAATTTCATAGTTTCCCATGATATATGTGGGGTTGATGATTACCATATTCTCTGATATATACCACATTCATTGTGGGGTTCCTAGTTCCGAAAGGAAGGAATTATTTCTACATATTTTTATGGACTTTCTCCATCCATTAAGTGGTATTAATCATGTTTCATGGCGAAACTTGACCCAAAGGTAGCCCTGATCTTAGCTCGTAATGTGCCTTCATCTTAGTGGGTATGAACCATGAGATATGGTGGAATAGGTGACCTCTATGCATATCGGTCTTCCCATATGGAAGACGATTGAAATCCACTATTCGGGGACATGACCTAGAAATTCCCCCAACCCAACATGCTAGCGTTGCTCTAGTATTTCTAATGATTCACAATGACCTAGATTTTTTGGGTTTTATGTGGGAATATTGAGTTAAAACTTCCAACAATTTAGTGGGCTGGGGCTACTCTTGTTTTGTGGAGGTAGCTGCTGCTATTTTCCCTTTTTTGATCTCATGCTCTCCCTCACAGGTGTGAGCCGAGTATGGAGCTAGATACACATGAGATTTATTAACTTTTGAGAAAATGAGCTTTGATTTTTGGTTCACTTCCCATAGTTATGAAGCCTATTGAAGTTTATTTGTTTCCTAGATCAGATGTTTTTAGATGTATTTGTCTCATCCAGACCAATTATTTTGAGACTATCTCAAGGAATTTTTTTTGAGAATTTCATTATTCATATGGAGGGAATTTATTTGATTACTTCCTTTGTTTAATGAAATTACGTGATTCCAATTCCAATATGGTCTATTGGAAGAGAGACGACATGAAGTGTAGAGATACATGTTCTCTCCATCATAAAAAATGATCTCTTGATGGGATATTTTGAATGAGGAAACACAACTTTTGCGGTGCGTGGAGGCATTCCAGTTAAATGTTTTTTTTTCACATTTCTGATTGTGGCTGCCATGAAAATGGGTGGGATTCTAGGTTGATTAGATGAAAAAACTCTCCTGATGTGTGGAAATGGTCTGCATACCATTCATAGGGAAAGGACATTTATTTTATCTAGAAAATAGACATCTAGACATTCAGGTGAATGTTATGCATACATTCCTTAGTAAACACCCTTGGGATGTTGATGTGAGAAATGGTTGAGGTAACATACATCATTGTTATTTTTTCCTTAGCTAGTTGTATTTTGATGATAAAAATATATTATTATTGTCCTTCTAGGTACCCCTCTACTTATTATGACCGGATTTAATGCTTCTTAATTATTTCATTCTTTCCAGATGGGACAGTGGGAACCTCTTTGATATATGAACAATGTGAAGTGGATTAGAAGATGAGCATCACCTCGAACCGTACTCTAGTTGAGAAATGATATCACTAGTCATAGAAAGAGTGTCAGATATGTATGACATCATCTTTCTGAGTTCCTCTACATAGGAGGTGTTTCCCATGTTTTCCCCAGCAATGGGAGGACAATTTTTCTAGAATGCATTTTTATTGAGGTGATGACCTTCATGATTAGTGTTATAATGGTGAGGGAATCCACTACAAATTGATACATGTCTGTTAATAATTTTCCTAAAACATATACATTTGAGAGGACATTCAAGGAGAGATACTATGAGGGGGGGGACCTTCTTTATGTTTGAAGTCAATGAGGTGATGACCTTTTCAATGACTATTATGATTGAGAGGACTTCTATAACAACATTATATCTAGATATAAGGAAAATTTATACTGTGTACATGCTAGGGAGGGCATTCAAGATGTATTGCAATGTGGGGAGGACCATATTTTTTCGTAATGTTTCTATGGGGAGGTCCTTCATAGAAACCACCATTGTGGAGGGTCCTTTTAAATTGATTTCATCCTGGTGAGGAATACCATCATGACTTGACATTCGAATATAGGGGGAAGCAGATCTGTAGTGTACGTTGGGGCAGACCATCAGGTTGGATTCCTATAAGGTGGGGACCTTCTTGTTGTCTGATATTCATGTCAAGGGAAGGGCTACCCTGACATGCATTAGGTGATATACTCTCATGATTGATCATTCTAGTCCCACAGAATAATCCCCCATGGTTGATATAGGGAGGTCCCTCGGATCATATGGTATCAACATTGCAGGGATGACAATTGCATCTGCTACTGGGAATTATGTAATTTTGTAATGGGATGATTGGTTATTGATCTGTAATTCATATATTGTATAGTGTGTCAAGAACTCTATATTCTAGTAAATAAGGATCACTTATGTGATCTTCATTTTCTAGTTTCCTTTGGCACATTTCATTTTTTGGCACTCCCTTGTGGGTAACTAGGCAAGTGTACTATTGGTTATAAACATCATATTTGGTTCCATGTATTATTGGACCCTTGATGCCACATGGATACACCGGAGGGAATCATGAGGTTCGGTAGGAACTTTTCTATCCCATAGAACTACCACCACGTTAGACCCACATCGCCAAATTGGAACAAGTATTTGTTCTTCAACTGGTTGTCTGTGTATCGTGAGATATTGTCATCAACCATCTCGGACTGAAGCATGGAGGGAAAATGATCTAGAGTTCCTATCCTATTTTGCAGGTATGTCATTATATTTTAAGAAACGAGATCGTGGACCTGGTTTCTCAAATTTTTTCCGATTCAATGATATATAAGAATATTTGTGGGATATGATCTATAATCAACGTATTATCTTCCATTATTTATAGGATGTGTTTTAATACATATATGGAATGAATGGGTATGAGGACTCATTCCGATGTTAGAATAGTAGTTATTTCCTGCTCATATACTCCGTTTGTTTCCAATTGATACTAGAAGTTCTCTAGTTTCAGGGCAGAGTAACAAGTCTGCGATTAGTTTTCATATCTGACTGCCACCATATTTTACTGGCGGGATTCATAATCAAGAGTGATAATCCTTATCTAATGCCTTTTCACTATATTTTCATCATGGGATTGATATGCCTTATTAGGTATTTTTTTCTTCCTATAGTTTTTTTCTATCCTATTTGGATGATGGGATTCTTATACATCGATAGGTATCTATATATCTACCAGTAATCATCCTCTCTATCTATATGTCTGGACTAGAGATCACAGGAAGGAATTTTCACATTCTTGTATTATGACACACTATTTTTATGGTTGGCTTCAGTGGAGGGGTAATTGTTCGATGCCTTCCCATTGAATGCTACCAAATTTTTATCGGGGAGTTCCACCAAATGAATCATGGTGATAGAATTTTCTTATCATATTTGTGCATCTCATAGCATGTGGCCTAAGGGGCCCATGTCTTCTAGACATCATTATGTGATCTCATCATAATATCATCTTTAGAGTGAGGATACATGGTCACATGGTATTGGAGGAGACACTCTATTGAAGGGGCCCGTGATTTTGACGTTTATGTAGCTGATTTGAAATCATCAGAACTGATTTCATCTACCTCCCTATGATAAGGGATGTAATTTTTGTCTCTTTCTGAGAACAGGTCCATAAACAGCTTGAGATGCCCGTTGGGGCCACCATGTGTTGGGGTGCTAACCATGATAGTGTTGAAACTGGGAAGCATTTATAGAATAGAGGGATTGTCTTTCAACCTCCATTGTGGGGAGTTATCCATTTCAACAGTTCTGTTTAATTAGTGTGTTAGATACCCATTATTGAAGACGTTGGGTAGGAGAGTTATTCCTTCTCTTCATCGGGGCCCTAACTACCTGAAAGATCATTGAGTCGTGTTTCTTCAATGTTTTTCGGATTCCATTTGGGTCGATGATTTCTCTATGGAAACCTGATATATATATGTGACATATATAGAAAAAAAGCCTGTAAATGTAAAATTTCTTGAATATATGAATATTTGATGATTCAGCTTGTCTCCCTTCGCCCCCATTTTTGTGACATGATGTGGATTGAGTGGGAAAGACCTTTCATATTTGTTAAGGATTCAGGTTGAGTTCAACATTTTTGAATCTCCTTTGAGGTGGCATGTTTCTCAGTTTGGGGAAAATAAAAAGATTGGTCTAACGGGTGATAAAAATTCATCCATTATTATAGAGACTTTCCCATTGGCACCTTTGTTTTGACCTGTTATGTGCAATTATCATTGAGGGGGAACTAGATTGACCCTATGAGGATTGGGAACTTTATCCCTCACATATTATGAAAGAGGTTCTATAGTCGAGTGGCCCTATCAGGGGATCACATGGGGTTATGTATTTGTGAAATCAGTCCAATTTGGATATGAATTCTCCATATGGTCTCTAATGGGTTGATTCGGGGATCAAGAAACAACCAAGTGCCTTAGTATCCATGATTTATGGACCTGATTTCCAATGTCAAGTGCTCGTTGGATAACAATTTGGACAACAACACGTAATTACTATATTGGTCGAGAGGATGGGTGGTTGTGCTCATCGTGCCCCTTTGGGGTGAATTATTATCTATTTAGGGACTCTCTCACATATTTACATCATTCTTAAATGATTGTGAATCCTTGGTTCATTCCCATAGAATCTATCCATAGGATCATCTAGGTATGCAAGATCATCATAGATATACACAAATTTTATGCTATTGTGGAAATGCATACTTAATCAATGAAATAAGATGCCCTAGAGTTTATTTTCATCCAGGAGGGACATAAGATGAATTACTTTTGAGATAAGGCCTTCATGAAGGCATCCTACATATTGTTTCTTGAACAAAAATTAGATTTCTCATAGTTCAGGATTAGATGGGGATTACGTGTGTAGGAAATCCAATTGAGGGGACATTATTTGGGGAACCTTTTTAGATGGTCACCCCTTTTGGTCTCTGCCTTCAAGAAGACATCCCATCTATCCATGTTTGAAAAAGAATCAGTATTATCATAGTTCAAGATTGGTTTGTTGTGTGGATGTTGATATCATCAAAAGTCTCTAAGCCCACATGATTCATACTCAGTGTGAGAAATAAGAGGATGTGATATATTCAACCAACCAAACACCTTCTCTTCTACTGATGGGGGATGGCAGGCCCACATAGAAAAATGATAAGGAGATGGTGGGAGAGGGTGTGGAGAAATAAACCATTCGATGTGGGATGAAAATAGAGGTCATTCTACTCAGCTATTAAAATATTAGGGACATACCATAGTGGGGGTTCCCCAGAATGTGCTATAGGAAAGGGGGCTGTATGCTCTCATCAAAAGGGGGAGAAGACATGATTCCTTTGCCTGATCACCTTTTCTCATCAAATAGAAAAGAAAGTGATCACCTTTATAACCAATAATGGGAGGTTCATGTCATTATAACTAGGGTACACTATAGGTTACCATGTAAATGTAGGCTTATAAACATACCCAGTGTTTGAATCATTCTTGGGAGATCCTTCGTAACTCTTCATACAAAGGGCATGTTGACTCAAAGAGGCACACTGATGTGCCTGATGATCTGATTATACAGGCCCATAGGATTTTTTGGAGTATATGTCCTGATGCTACGAGACTAGTTCATGGAGGATCTATGGAGGACTAGACAATAATGGGGTGGGGGCGAGATTGGATCCATATGGAAGAACACATGAAGACACTCTATTCTGTGCACTATTTTCTCATGCGATATGTGGGGAGCTTACATAACATAGTGGTATGCAGGTTGATGGTTTATCTATGTACTGAAGTAGTATGTGGGCTTTGGAATTTACCACCACATAACACAGTGGTACTAGATCCTATATGTGGTCCGCTAACCCACTTTCGGTTCCATCCGTGTATTGATGAAATATGTGGCATGAAGATTGATCCACATAACAATGCACTATATGGAGCATTGTAATGAAAGAGGGTCCTGGAAACTATCATTATCATGGAGTTCATCCATGGATAATTTAAGGTTCATGATGAAACCAATTAGGTCATGAATTACTCATTATTATTAAGTTACTTGTTTTTATTTTTTGTCACTGGGCATACATGAGAAAACATGGTTCTTGTTTTGAAAATCATTGGTGATTCAGAAAAGATTCATGAATCATCTTTGTTTCATTTCTTCCAATCTATATGGTATTCCCCATATTTTATTTATCCTTCATTATGAATTCCTTATGTGATCCTTTTATAGATAACATTAAAAATTCTATCTATGGGAATGCATCACCATTTTCGGAAGCTCATAAAGACAAGACTCAACCAATAGAAGTCTTGGTCAACCGAGGTTTTCGAATGCTGCAGTTTATGAGTAATGGCTGGTGAAACCATGTGATTCCCATATTCCATGAACAACTGAGTTTTCAGGATGGTATGTGGATGGAAATTTTGAGCTTGATTCTGCTAGTGATATGGTCCGTGGATTCATGGGTTTGCTGGCCATCGCCATGCGGGCTAGTGCCTCGTGGGTCCTTCTGTATACCAACAGTTAGCGATTCCGGAATTCCGCCAACATTTCCTTGTGATGGTACACAGGTCTCTTAAAAATCATGAAAACTTCAATTTCATCATGTTTTTTCTAATGTTTTGAATTAAAATTTTATCCATTTTTTTCTAGTTTTGTGGGAATGCTTGCTTCATTCTGTTAAGTGGTTGTAAGATAATTTACTTCCCTTTGTGATGTTTTTAGGACCCTACAGTCATATTGAAATTATAATATCAGTATATTTATGGACCTGCATTCCAAAGGAAGGTTCTTGTTAGATAATGATTTGTCCAACAACACTTAAGGACTCTATTGGTCGAGATGATGTGAGTTTGTGCTCATTGTGACCATTTGGGAGGGAATTATTACCTATTAAGGGAATCCCTTATAGATTTAAGTCATCCTTAAATGTTTGTGAATCCTAGGTTCATTCCCAATGAATGTATCCATGAGCTCTACCTAGTTTGCAAGATCATCATGGATATACACAAATTTGATGCTACAGAGGAAATGCATAGTTAATCCATGAAATATGACATGCAAGAGTTTATTTTCATCCTGGAGGGTCATATGATGAATTACAGTTGGTATAAAACCCATAATATGGGATTATTATGTATCCTTTTGCGAAACATTAGAGCCCACGTTATTTGGTTAGTTTGGCGATTATGTGTATAAGCTTCCCATTTGGTGGGGCCATGATTTGGAGGATCCTTTTTGAAGGGAACACCTTTTGAGCTCATTCCATAAAGAAGGCATCCTACATTTCCTTTCCTGACCACAAATAAGATTTATCATGGTTCTGGATGGGTTGGGGATTACACGTGTAAGATATACAATTGAGGGGACATGATTGGGGGACCCTTTTTAGAAGGTCACCCCTTTTGATCTCAACCTTCAAGCAGGCAGCCTACATATCCATGTTTGAAAAATAATCAGAGTTATTGTAGTTCAAGAAGGGTTTTTTGTGTGGATGTTTTTATCATCAAAAGTCTCTAAGCCCACATGAGTCATACTCGGTGTGAGAATTAAAAGGATGTGATAGATTCCACCAACCACACACCTACTCTTCTGCTGATGGGGGATAGTAGTCCCTCGAAGGAAACTGCTGGGGCGACGGTGGGAGAGGCCATGGAGCAATGATCCTTTCAATTTGGGATGACATTAGAGGTCATGCTGCTCACCTACCAAAATATTAGGGACATACCTCAGTGGGGGTTCCCCGGAATGTGCTCTAGGAGGGGGGTGTATCCTCTCATCAAAATGGGGAGAATACAAGATTATTTTGCCCGATCTCCTTTTTATCATCAAATATAAAAGGAAGTGATCACCTTTATTACCTAGAATGGGAGGTTCATGTCATTATACCAAGGGTAGACTCTAGGTTACAATGGAAATGTAAACTTATAATCATACTGAGTGTTTGAATAATTCTGGGGAGAGAATTCATGACACTTCTTACCAAGGTAATGTTGAATCAAATGGGCACACTGATGCACCCGATTATATTATGATACAGGTGTAGACGATTTACTTATTAAACATTGAATTTAACAATTTTAACTCTTCATTAAATAAAATAATAATGAATGTACTAATCTAATCCATGTGGACCAAAAGGATCATATTTTTTTCCGTAAGGTTGTTTTTTGTCGAATTATACTTATCCAATAGAATTAGGACATGTGTTTGGGAAATTATAATCTCAATTTTACCTTTAATTACTCTATTTAATTTTAACTACGATAAATAAAATTCAAAAGATAATATTGACCAAAACTTATTTTCATCTTATTGAACCAAATTTTACTTACTGATGTCAGCTGCTTCTCCCTGATTTTTAGAATTCAACTCACAGTAGTAGTAAAATTATGTTTTATACAAATTTGCAAATGCTCCATTAAGTTGGATAAAAGATAGTAAAAAAATCAATAAAAATTTATACATCTAATTTTATAATAAAATGACTCTAATGAATTACATTGATCATATATAGGCATTATATATTTATTTTAGCTTTAAATAAATTTAAATAAAATAAATAATTATTTAAATAAAAATTTGGGTTTAAACAATAACATGTGTTTGTCACTATTCATCAAAAATTGAATGTATTCATAAAAATACCAAAAATTTACCTTAAGAAAAATTTATTATTCCAAATTAAATAATGGATTATATTCTACCAAATTCAAAACATAGAAGTTGCATTAAATAATTTAAAATTAATTCTCGTTGTCAAACCCGAAAAGAGAGTTTTTTAAAAGTAAAAACTATCAAAAGATTGACATGTGTTTATGGTAAATTTTTATTTGAAATTACTTATAATGACCTAAATTGTATTAAATGATAAAAATATAATCTAATTATACTTCCAAACCATTAAAATTCATTATTTAACACAATATATTATTAAAATTAAAAAAGATGTTTTCAACTAAAATTATTATTTTTTAGTATTCATAAAAATATGAATGTTATTAGAAAAGTGCCAAAATTTAACCAAATTTTTTTTTATATCCCGAATATAAATAAAAATTTAATTTCCTTAAATTGAATATATAAAATGGTAAAATATGGTTTTTAAAAAGTGTATTCCATTTAAAGGTGGTAAAATTTCATTTTACGAAAAATAAATTTTTTTATCTGAAAAAATGAATTTTTTCTTATATTATGTCTAAGAAACACATAATATGAATTGTAAAATTATATGGATTATATAAATTTCAAAATTCTATTAATAATATTCATAATCGTGCTTTCAATGGCTAGTTTGGTAAGTCGTGGTGCCCTTATACTCGGTGTAGCATGTAGCATAAGCTATTGAATAACATTAAAGAAAATAACCTACTATGAAATCATTGGGTTTTACATCTTCATTCCAAAAGGTAATATATTTTAATATATTATTCTAAATATCTATCAATATTTTCTCTTGGTTCCTACATTTCCTATGAAATCTACAGTTTTTTTGGATATTATAGAGTTTCTATTGGACCAAATATTTGGGATTTTGATGTTAAAAGTCCATGGATAGAACCTTATTTATCATTTATTTTACCACTAAAAAATAGAATTTATTATTAATTTTTAGTACAATAGTGACTATTTATAGTTCCATGTTTCATTGATATGGATTAATTTTTGTATTCGAACAGTAGATGAGTTTTATAACTATATTTTTGATGGAATTATTCTTCTTCGGGATAGAATGTGGTTAATCTAAATTTATCATTGAAATTTATGTCATGACATAGATCGGTTCATTTATGAAAATAAAATGTATCTTCCAAATACTTATATAGACATTCTTAATTCCTTATAAAATTTCATAAAAAATTTTATAAGTATATTTGATATAAATTCATAGACTTTAACCTTGTTTCTTTATAAATAGGTAAATAAATCTTTTAAAAACTATTTATTGAATTGTAAATAGTGTGTATAATCGTAAAGGCAGGTTTGGAACTTCATGGGTTAAATGGTTGATCTCATAGGGGACCTCCTAGGTTTTAAATTTATTGTATCATTATGGTCAATATATTATATATATGTTATTGATATATGATATTAGAATGTGTTGTTTTTCAATGATATGGTGTTAGGTGAATGGGTTATTTGTTTTTTTCATTGTTCTTCAATCATCCGTTGAATGTTCTATCACCTATACTTTTTTGGTCCTGGAAACATGGATAACTAGGTGGTATTTCTATATTTATTCTAAAATACATGATATAGAGGCATCTATTATAAAAAAATCATGATATTGGACATGATGTGGGTTATCTAAATTATGTTGATGTAAGATATGTGAGTGTCTTTTATTTTGTATAAAAAACATGCCAATAATTATGGTTACATTAGATTGGTATATTCTAGATCTTATAAAGTCAGGATCTAGGTTAAATACCATGACATATACTCCTTGACTTGTGGACCAAATAAAGGATTATTATCTCATGGATGGTTTTATTTTCCACTTAATTATATTATCGTGGGAGACTTAACTCATTTATATTCTTTATTTACATCATGATTGATGGTGCCTTCCTAGTGGTATGAATTTCAATTGTGTGTGGATAGATTCATTATAAAGTATTTTTATTGATGTTTATGGAAACCAATTTAAATTAAAGGCACTCAATTTTTTCATTCATATTTGGTTGTAAAATAGTAGTTTTGACTACAAATTTCCAAGCCCATGAAATTTTATTCAATGTGATTTTTTTATTTAATGAAAATGAAAAAGAGTGTTTTTTTTGAAAATGGACATGGAATTGATATTAGATTTATTCTGTGTACAATTGAAATAAAATTATTTTATAATTGGTCTTTTATTATTTTCTGGAATTTTCTATTATATTTTTCATGTCAGACTAGTGTATGTTTGATTCTACATTTATTGAATCTTTTTTTATGATTGAATTATTAATTTTGAATTGGTGTTAATTATGTTAATCTAATTTTAATTTTTTAACATCTTTAATTATCTATATTTATATTTTATGGATGTTTAATGTACAGGTGACCCATTATATGTTATAAATAACAGATTCACTGTCTTTATCATAGTAATGAGGATGAAACTATTCTCAAGGTGATGTTTTGGGATGATCTGGTTTTTGTTTGTAGTCAATAGTGATCATAAAAAACTTATGTGATATTTGAGGTTTCTTCTCCACTATTCATTAAATTTATTATCACTACAATTGAAAGCATTTATTCACCAATTCTTGATTTATTCAATTCCTCATCTATTAAATAAGTTCATGAAACCAATAGGACTAAATTAATCTATTTTATTTTCTATTATTATTATTTTTGGATTGTCTATTGATTATAAATAAAATTAATTCCTTTTTGTTTTTATGCTGACTGAAAAATTTATATCAAAATTTATGTCCCTATCCCCAAACTAGATTTTTTTTTGAAAAAATGAAAAAAAAACAAAATTGGTTTTGTATATGTTTTATTCTATTTCCATTCATTATATTTTTCTTAATATTCATTTTTTGGGGTTTTGAGTTGTTTTTTTATTTTTCAAGAGTATTTTTGACCTTGTTGTGGTGGTTTTGAGATTCAGTTAACAATTTTGACATTCAAATGTAGTAATAGATATGAATATATATATATATATATATGTTCCCCAACATTTATATATATATTCACTCAGGATGGTATGAATATATATATTATGGATAGGATGCTTTTGAAAATATATAAAACATGCATACATGTGTATAGTAAAGTGGTATATGCATGTATAACAATATATGTATAGATCCCCTTGTACATATCTTTCGATGAAAATATGTACATTGGGGCTAGGTGGCCTTATATATATATAAAACTCAACATGAGTGCATATAGTAAATTGAATATTAGACTTTCCATCTTCATAAGGAGACCACCTTGAATTTGAGGCAGACTCCCTTATTCATTACAATTATATTTAAAGATTAATTTTTATTCACATGATTCAATTGAACTATATAATTATATAGATTTCTCATAAAATTTTTTTTTGATATGAAATGAATTTTTCAACAAATAGAATCAAATCGAATCAAATAAAATTAACCTAACCATATTCAATTAAAAATACAATGTTAAATGGAGGCAACGTGAACTCAATCAAACTAAATTTAATGAAATATGAGATAATATAACAAAAAAATCCAAAATAATATGAATTTTATTATAATATAATGATTAAAAATGAATATTCATAAATGAATCAACAATAAATAAAATTATCCAATACTGAATAAATAAATTAAAAAAATGATATCTAAAAAAAATCATATTATGTTGTACCAACGAAAATCATACAAAATCAGTATAATCTAATTAGCATTATTTTTACCTGCCTCAATTATAATTTAATAAATCATAATAAACCAAGCTGAAAAACAAAAAACCATACTGAATAATATTATAAAGAGTAAACCCAAAACAAGTTTAACTAAATATTGTGGCACAATAAAAAACCACAATGGATAGAATAAAACCAAATAAAAATTATAATGAATCATTAAAAAAATCAAGAAATAACCGAACCATATTAGTATAAATGTAAATAAGATAAATAAAAATAGTATTATAATAATCAAAATGATGAAAATAGAATTAAAATAGAAAAATGGTGAATGAAACCAAATTAAACATTGTGAAACTAATCTAGCTTGAACTAATATGATATTAAAATGCTGAATCAAACCAGAACAAATTTAATGAATTCAAACCTATATGCCTGCAACTAAAATTAACTAACATGAACTAAACCAAACTAATATGAACTACATTTAATCATACCAAATCGATTAGAAACCAATTGAAGGAAATAGTTAAATCTATTATAAACAAAAATATGATATATTATATCTAATAAATAATTTTCAAACAAAAATGTATAAAAAGGATTAAACTTGAGACAAACTGATTATATAGAATTATTAAGTATATTAATAGTTAATTAATAAAAATTTACTACTTGATATTAACAATTTTGAACTTTATTTGTATCCTCATTTCTTATTAGAACTTTTTTTGAACCATGAGATGTTATGGTTCTTATATGTTGGGCAGTGACTTTTATATTTATAAAATACATGTATGTTATATTTTAGTTTTTCTTTTTTTTCATTATTACATAATAAAGTTAAGTGTTTGAAAATATTCTACGGATGTAGGATAGCTATATTATGCACAGGGGTCCAGAAGGGAACTAGAGGTGGCTGCACAATTTTATTTTCATGGGAGGTAAATTGGGGTAGTGGATAGATAAATTAGTATGTTTCATATTTTAATTACATTATTATATGTTTCTTATATTCAATTTATATTCCTTCATAATTCATGTTCGATTTATGAATGGGTCTTGAAAAAATGTATTTATTCCCACTTTCATTTTAATTAATTGTTTCTAGGTTAAATTGTACTGAAGTGGCGATTCCTTGATGCACAGACACTTATGCAATCTAGTCGGCATAGACCATCGACCTTATATCAATCTATTAATTCCCATATCATAGTTTGAATAGGATAATACTATGTCTAAACAATGGGAGGTCATAATAAACATGGAATAATTCAGGATGTAATGGGAATATATTCACAATTATACTCTTCTATATGTCCATTTAAAAAACACTATTTTAAAAATAAAAAGAGACACAATCCTAGGACCACTTAATCATGGTCTAAATGTAGTTAATTCATATTCCCCTATTTTATATCCAATGATGCTTATGCTGGGTATTCCTAACTAGGTGGCATCATCTATTGATTTTCTCTAGAATGCCTTTCCCCCTTCAATCATTTCACGATTAATTATTTTGAATTTATATAAAATAAATATATAAAAAATTTGATTGTAAACATCCTGAAAAATAATAAAATGTTCATAACTCAATACTATATCCCCAAAAAATTGTAAAAAATTGTGTCACATCCTAAATTTGATGGTAGAAAACTCAAAATCTTACTCTTCAATATGCCAAGGGATAGAAACAGGTGTTGAGGATCAACCATTATATTGGATGAAACAACATAATAAATTTTGAATAGTTCTCCAAATAGTGTTTTAAATTTATGTATACCAATAGAATCTGTTGATTTAACAACTAATAATCAATTAATTATACATGTCTCTTTTTATAATTATCACTAATGAATAAAATATAACATTTCCATTTTTTATACCTGTAGACGCCGGAAAAGTCCGTTGCTCCCAAACGAAGCTCCGGATGCGGAAAGCGAGGTCATATTTGGAGTCGGAAGGATGTTTCGGAGGGCCCGGAGGCCTTGCGCGGAATTTCAGAGGCACGCGCGCAAAGGTGATGTCCCGCGCGGAAAACCCCCGGGATGCGCGCAATGCGCCGGCTCGGCGCGCAATTCTGCGCGCCGCGGGTCCGCGCGACTCCCTTACGCGCCGCGCCCGATTCCGCGCCCGCGAGAAGAATTTCGCGCTCGCACCCTGGATTCCGCGCCCGGGGTTGCCTATAAATACAAGGCGACCCCCAACGTTTCAAAGGTTGCTGGAAGTCGAAACGTCTCCCGTGCGCGCAATTCAACCCCTTCCGCGCGCAATGACGAACTTCAGGTAACCTCCTTTCTTTCGCGCAAGAAAGCCTCGGGGTCCGCCTTCGCGCGCAATCCCCGCTGGCTCCTTTCATTTGAATAAACACTCACCCTAAGGCCTTTGCGCGCAAAAGAACCCGCTTGCGCGCAATTGCCCCGGGGTGCGCGCAATCCGGCCCGATTGCGCGCACCCCCCCTTCTTTCAAGTGGCCATTCGTTAAAGAATGAGCCGTTGCCCCCGCGCGCTATCCGAAGCCCGGTGTGAGCAATCTCAAGCATCCGCGCGCAAGGCGCTGGCCCAATTGCGCGCCAGCCGCCCCGATTGCGCGCCGGCCCGCAGTATTGCGCGCAAAGCTTCCTTTTTGCGCGCAATCTGCCAGGGTCGTCCCCGTTGACCTCCTAAGGTTACCCGCCTGTGTGGCACCCGATGATTCTCATCCCGGGTGCCCGCACCGTGCGTTGTCTTCCCGTGCGGCCCTCCAGGCTTGCGCGAAGTGACACGCACCTATGTCCAGCATGACGTTAAACTGCATATATGTCCAGCATGACGTTAAACTGCATATATGTCCAGCATGACGTTAAACTGCATACTCGTCCAGCATGACGTTAAACTGCATATACGTCCTGCACGACGTTAAACTGTACATCGTCCGCGCTGCAAGACGTTAAACTGCCAAGTGCTCCGTCCGGCAACCTATGCCCAGCATGACGTTAAACTGCACACCCGTCCAAGCTGCACGACGTTAAACTGCCTAGCCCCCATCGTCCGTGCTGCAAGACGTTAAACTGCCAAGTGCATCGTCCTCAACACATGACGTTAAACTGTACTTCGTCTGGCAAGACGCTAAACCGTCCGCAACCTGATCCCGTGCTCCGCACGCAGGGTCTCCCCCGGTTTGGACGTGGCCCCCACCCGCTCGTCTCTGCAGGGATGTCGGGATTGTCCCCCTTTTGGGACGATTTAATGGGAGTGGCTTTTCCCTACGGGGGCAGGGTATTACAAACCCCTAGTTTCTCGTGGGAGGCTGCACATGTGTATCTCCATTGCACCTCCCCACTGCCGAAGCCAGTAGAGGGTCTGACTGGGATCGAGGTGTCTTTTGCTTTCGGTCCAAGTCCCTTCCAACTGAGTTTTGCAGTATCCGGGCCGCCCCAAGTGCGTAAGTCCTGACAGAATGAACTACGTGGACTTTGATCCCTGTCTTCTATACAGGGTACGTAGGAAGCCTCCCTGAGGTCCAAGCCCACCACCTGGTCGTCCCGGTCGTATTTACGTCGGTTCGTCCATCAGTGGACCCCTCCAGGGTTCACGCTTGCGTTGATTCACCTATGAATCCGCCCCTGTGGGAGACCGCCCGTGTGTATCTCCACGGTGCCTCCCCACAGCCCCCCTTTTCCATTTCCCCTTTTATCGTCCAGCATGACGTGAAACTGTGATCCACCCGGCCGTTCCATCCCCCTCCGTGCGAGGTGGTTCGGTTCAATCCTCCGCCCGGCGGCCTCGACCTCTTCGTGAGTCGGCTTGCCGACGTCCAGCATGACGTTAAACTGTATGCCCGAACTACGTTGACTTTGATCCGTGTTAACGCGCGGTACGTAGGAAGCCCCTCTGGGGTCCAAGCTCTTTACTCCATCATCCACCCTGATCCTTACCCGGGCCGCCACATCCCGGTGGGGTCATGCCACTTCACTTCACTCCACGTTACTTGGGAAGCCGCCCATGTGCTGGCCCCAGCGTCGGAGGTTCCCCGCAAGGGGTTCCGTCATCTGATCCACTTTTCGTGTTGATCGGTCCGATGCCGTCCCCGCTGGACGTTAAACTCGCGGCATACCCCGTGTTAAACACGGGAAGCTGAGGAAAACCTCAGGTGACACAGTTCCCCGCACCTAGTACGGGATGCCTCAGGCCATCGTGCCTTCGAGAAGCCCTATTAGGGACGGAAGACAGGCGTGCAGAGCCGCAGTGTTACAACACGCCCCCAGCACCCAGAGCCACCCGGCCTTCTCACCGCAGGTTGCTGCCCCGCCCAGACTCCTTGGAACGTCCGGGCGGAAGCAGCGTAATTAACCGGTGTCCATGAAGATATGGCGCCGGGAACGAGATTCACGAACATTCTTAAGTCTATGAGGGAGACCCGGATTAGGCGACAAGTTCCGAGGAGACGTCCAAGGAAGGAGAAGCCGACATCCCATCATCCCGGTTTCGATCAAGGAGCAGACGCCCCTGAATAAGGGACGGAGGCCGCCCGCCCTTGGAAAGCGGGACTGCGGGACCACAAGCCGCGCGCCCATCCCCTCGGGTTGACGGGTGCACGCGCGAACGCGTCCTGGCGGAACAGCGTAACCCGACGCACATCCGCACCGAAACAGAAAAATGGTGAACCCGACGTGAATCTCTTCTCCTCGATACGAAGACCGATGGCTTTCAGAGGTGTTGGAAGACCGGCGTGTTGCCCGGCCAAGCATTCAGTCTTACCCGCCAGGGGCTGGGGAAGGGACATCGGGCACTCCGTCTCGCAACGTCGAGGGCCTGGGTTCCCCCCACGGAAGGCGTCGTGGCGCTAATGGTTGGTTGTCGATTCCTTTTTCCTGTCAGTATTAATGGGTCATTCTCCCTGCTTTCAGAAATCAGGTCGCCCGATCTAGTGCCCGAACGCCACCCGCCCACTGGCGCAGGGACAGGGGAAACACCGACGCGGCTACTCCGCGCGGTCCCGCCCGTTCCACAGCCGTCCCAGCAGCCGCAATTGCGGGACGACCACGCCCTCTCTCCCCCTCGGAGGTCATCCAGAGAAGGGTGATCAACACCCTGGTGCGGAGATACGAGGAAGAGGGAGTCATCCCCACTAGGGACATGGCTCGCCTAAACCTTGAGGAGGCTGCGCCTCGCCACCACCGCCGCCCCCGAGGGCCACGCAGGGAGGCACCACTGCCTACCTCAACGTCCAATCGCTTCGGGAGTTTATCCCCGGAGCGCTCTGACAGTTCCCTTCCCTATGCGGATGAAGTGGAAGATGCCCAGGATCACCCTATCCGAGGTCCGCTCCAGGGATCCACGATAAGGGCTCCCGCCAGGCCACGGCGACATCGCCGCCAGGCCCCTCAAGTCGAGGAACAAGCTCTCCACCTGCCCGCACCGCTCATCCCGGCTCGTCTGTCTCGACGCCAACGTCGGGCACGAGCGGAAGAGGATGCCCACCTTGGGGCTCTAGCAACAGCGGCCGCATTGGCCCAAGCCACTGCTGGCTCCAGTCGCCAGGCCTCTGTGCATCCTGAGCGGGGGAACTCCTATGCCCGACCCGGATCGAGGCCCCGACCGCCCCAAAGGCAGGTTGGGTTGACTCTCCCGGTTGCTGGCACTGGCAGTAGCCACCGCGGACCACCTCGCGGTAGCGCTATTCACCGGCAGGATCTACTCTGTGTGGCCGATCCAGGAGGCATGGGTCATCCCACCTCCCGATCCCGGCCCGGAGTCCTGCCCGGGATCATCTCTCCCCGCGTCCCCTTTGATATCTATCCCGGTGCCCCTCGCACCTTGGTTCCCAGTCCTCTCGGCCCCAGCACCAGTGCGGCCGGAGGACGCCAGGACAGAGATCAGCCCTGCCCCGAAGAACCACCCAGGGGCAGGAAGGCAAGGCGTCGACGCCGAGGGAAGAATGTTGCGGAGTTCCGGACAGAGATCCGACCGGTTTGCTTCTCTGACTCAGAGGCAGAGTACGATTCGGCGACAGAGCCCCTTCCCCAATCCCGCCAGTCAAGGGCAGGGGTAGGAATGCGGCACGTCAGCCTCGTGCTCCCCGAGAGCGAGATCGATGTGATCCCCGCGTCTCTCCGAAGGTATATCCGGAGTAACGAGGGCCTGGTAGACCCCCAAGGATCAAACTTGCGGTTGGTACCGGCCCCTCCGGAAGTGCCTTCCGTCTCGATCAGAGAAGCCGGAGACTTTTTCTGGGGACCGACGGTCGAACCACGATCTGGTGCGCCCTCGGCGAGCACCGATGCTACGGCAGGATGTTCGCTCGCCGGCCCGTCCTATCGTGATGTGGTAGCTGGGGCACCGCCACCCTCAGGGGGAGGCCCGGGATATGGAGGCCAATCGGCCTGCTCGCCGTATTCACCGCCGGCCAGCCCGTCGGCCCGACGGCCCGCCTCGGCACCACTACCAGTTCCCCGTCCGTTCCCAGCCATGGAAGAGGACCGAGGAGATCTGGGTCCCGAGTTTGAGTCGTGGAGCTTCTGGACCGTCCTTGCAGAGGGCCACTTCCCTGAGAAGTTTTGGCCAGTCGCAGGACCGGGCTTTGATGCACCCGAATCGCTCACCCCGGATGAGTTCGAGTGCTTCCGCCGAACTCTCCGGGAGACTCACTCCCATCTTCACTGCCTACAAATGCCATACCCCGGGAGTCAACTACACCTGGAGGATATTGGTGAGCAGTGCCGTCAAATTGACCTGGCCATGCTCCCCGCGGTTCGGCACCCCGGGTCATTTGGGCACCACGAGGCCCTCCAACAACGATGCGTTGAGTGCTTTCAAGTACTCCGCAAAGTTATCGAGGAAGCCACTCCCCACGTGTATATCCGTGGATGGGGGCAGTACGCTGCCCTACGCTTCAGTGTGATCCGCCGACAGCCCGATTCGCTGGGTGGCCCTGAGGGTATATCCCCAGGGACAGGAACAGTCAATATGGCTGACCTGTCGGGAGAGGGGAACGACTTGGAACTTCTCGACGGGGGCTTCCCCCCCGAAGACAAGCCGTCGTCAGACCCATCAGTGAGAGTTACTCGTCATCAGAGGAACCTCCTGGGGCTCCCCGCACCCACTGAAGCACTGACGTTGAGCCGAAACGTCAGCAAAGGAAAAGAGCACAGCGAGGCTATAAGGCCCGCCGACCCGTCTGCCTCCATGCGGAAGGCAGAGGAGGATCCCGAGAAGGCTACGCTACGTCAGCAGCTCGCCGAACAGAAGAGGCTGGTTGACCAGCTCCTCGCCGAGCGCGCTGCAGAACGGCGGCCTGACTACGGTGATCCCAGGCCAGGGCAGCAGGGACCGGAACAACCACCCCTCGATGAGACTCTCCCGGGCAACCGTGATTACGCCGTGTTCGCCGACAGGAGAGAGGCCATTGCCTACGGCAAGAGGGCGCGGTATGTTTCGCCACACCCTCCCGAGCGGCGCGACTACCCGGGAGATCCCGCTCGGATTCCTCCCGCTGCCCCAAGGGCCGCTCCGCCAGCCATCCCACGAGCTGCCGAGTTCGACGATCCGGTCGACGACCCGATTGAAGGGCCATGCAATGCGCTCGTGGTTAGAGATCCTCGCCAGGACTGGAACCCATGTCCGGACGATCCGATGGCGGCACTCATTGCCCGCTTGGAAGCCTTGGAGACTCGGCAGGTGGCGATCCCACCGGACGGCAAGCCATACCCAGCATGGGTGGATGACATGCCGGCGCCTCCGGGATTCGGGAATCCCACTTTCGCCCCCTTCAACGGGACCGGAGATCCGCCACAACATTTGGCCCATTTCAACTCGAGGTGCGGGCCTATGTTGGGGACTCCGGCGCAGCAAGAGGCCGCTAAGCTTCGCTGCTTTGTCCAGACACTGGAAGGGCCAGCATTTGTCTGGTACAGCCAGCTCCCCGTCGGGTCGGTAACCAGCTGGGAGGACCTCCGTAGACAGTTCCTCTACCAGTTCAGTTCCACGACCCGGAAGACGAGTATCGCAGACCTCTTCAAGTGCAAGCAGAGGCCTGATGAGCGAGTCGCGGACTTCGTCGCCCGATGGAAGGGTCTCACGTATTCCCTTGACATGCCATTGACTCAGGAGCAGTTGCTGACAATGTGCGTCGGGAACGTCAAGACCGAGCTGGTCCCTTCCCTGATTACTCAGAATTACCCCGGAGGGTTCAGGGACTTCTCAGACAAAGCTCAACGTCTTGAGGAAGCCCTGCAACAGGCCAGCCAGGCACACCCGCTGCCTCCTATGATTCCTGCAAGGAGAGCCAGCAGGGCTGAGCCCGCTGCTGTGGCCCAGATAGAGGCTCCCAGGCCGTTGGAGCTGCTGCCGGTGATGCCAGCTCCGCAGCCTCACAGGAATCCGCCTCCACGGGCTCAGTTCCCGGCCCAGCAACGGCAGCCTCAGAACCGGCCGGCCCCTCCGCGTAATGTACCGCCGCAACCCCGGCGAGATAATCAGGGTCCACCTCCTCGGCAGGCCCCTCCGGCCCCTCGTCAAGACCGCGCTCCCAGGGGCCCGCGACACCTGACGTACTCATTCCATGAGGATCAGGTCCCCGGTTATTTCCGGAGCGCCCTGGAGCAGAGGATTGTGCGATTGCCTGAGTGCTGGAGGCCAGAGGAGGCACATCTCACGGATAACCCCCGCTACTGCCCCTACCATCGGGCCCTGGGGCACACCATCCAGCGGTGCTATGTGTTCAAGGATTGGCTCCAAGACCAGATTAACAACAATGTAATCAGGTTGGGCCCAGCTCCAGCACAGGTAGCGGGCGTGTTCGTGGGATCAGATGACGATAGTGGCAACGAGGACGAATGGCAGCTGGTCTCCGACCGCGGGTCCCAGAAGTATAATAACTGGATGGCCCGCAAGACGACCATTCGCGCCCAGGGAATCATCCGTGCGCGCTTGAATCAGCCTGAGCCCCCAGAACCTGCGGGTGCTGCTTCGGCATCGTCGTCCCAGTCTGCCTCCTCCAAGAGGAGCAAACGGCGGCAGCGCAAGAAGGAAGAGCGCGCCCCGCCAGTTCCGCCACTATCCCGTACTCTCGGCGATTTCATGCCCCCGGAGATGGGGGTCCCTCCTCGGATCCGCCCGGTGATGGATGATTCGTCCGATGACGGTATTGGGTACGCTTCGGTTAACACCGTCGAGCTGGTAAATCCCTTTTCGGTTCCCGACGTTGAAGAACACCAGGTGGACCTCCCTAGCGTCCCCGGTCGTCGCCACCGTCGGAAGAACCGCAGCAGCAGGAGTCGCCGGGGCACAGCCGTCGGTACCTCCGGCCAGGCCGTGCACGCCACTGAGACTAGGCGGCAGGCTCAAGATCGAGCTCAACGTACGCAGGCTCCCCATCCGGGGATGACGGATTCGCCTCCGCCACTGTTTGTGGTATGGGACCGGGCAGAACCGCCTCAGCCGCGTCGCGACCAGCTCCGCCCTGCCACAAGTCCATCCCGGCCTCCTGACTCCAGTACGGTGACCATTTCCCGGACTGCGACCAGTGAACAGCGAGATGCGCCAAGTACCAGTCGGCCGCCGATCCAACCGGTAAGGCCCGTCATGCCACCAACCGCAGAGCAATCTCCTGCAACCAGGAGCTCGCGCTTGGCCAAAAAGTATGATGTCCTGAAGCACTTGGCCGACATCCCAGCAAGGCTCTCCATCCTTGAGGCTCTGCGCATGTCATCTGAGATGCGCGAGGCACTCGCTGAAGCCCTGAAGAGCCCCCTCCAGTTCGAGACAGAGGTTGCGGCTGCAGAGGCCTTCCACGCCGAAACGATCGAGGACGCCGAATGTCAGGCAGTTATCTCGTTCTCTGGTAAGGATGAGGACCCTCCTATACAGGGACACATCCGTCCGCTGTATGTCACTGGCCAGTTCAATGGCCTTGAAGTCCGGCGTTGTCTTGTCGACACGGGGTCCGGGATTAATCTGATTCCAACTCGGACGCTCCGGAGATTGGGGTTGTCTGAGGATGACTTGATTCCCTCCGACCTCAGGATCCAGGGGTACGACCGCACCGAGCAAACCCCGGTCGGCAAGATACGTTTGAAGACCCAGTTCGGTGACTTGGTTGCCAACACCGAATTCATGGTAGTCTCTCAGGACACTGCGTATAACGCATTGATGGGCAGGCCATGGCTTCACCTTCATGCGGCGGTTCCCTCGTCATACCACCAATGCCTCAAATACTCCCTTAATGGTCGAGTAGGCGTGCTTCAAGGAGATGCCTCTCCTTTTGCCTCATGTGAAGCCCGCTATCTGGACGCGGACTATTACAAGAGCAAGGATAAGCAGATCCTGGCAGGTGAGGTTGAGCCTGTCACTGTTGCAAGCGATCCCTGGGCAAGTCTGGATGACGCTTACGTCCTCCCGATTCACCGGTTGGACGTCGCCATGGTCTTGACGGTCCGCGAGTCTCCTGATGAGACGGCCGCGACCGCCCGCGCCAGCACCAGTGGCCCAGCAGGATCTGGTAGCCCCAATGCAGTTTCCAACGCAGTCTCTCCCGTGGATGATCCCTCCCCGAGTGGAGAGGACGTGGAAGATGCACCCCCAGCCTTTGAGGAGGGCGTCCCCGCCACGGTCGATGAGTTAATACAGGTGAACCTTGGAACCGAGGCCGATCCAAGACCCACGTTGGTTAGTGCCGCCATGCCCTCTGAGGAGCGGCAGCAGTACGTGGACTTTCTCAGGCAGCACCGTGATGTGTTCGCTTGGGGCTATGACGAGATGCCGGGGCTAGATCCTCAGGTAGCCGTCCACCGCCTAGGTCTCCCGGCGAACCATCGCGGGTTCAAGCAGCCTCCCAGGAAAATGCACCCATCCCATGGTTCCATGGTTGAGGCCGAAGTTGACAAGCTTATCAAAGCCAACTTCGTGAGGGAAGTTCAGTACCCCAAATGGCTGGCCAACATTGTGCCGGTCAGGAAGAAGAACGGGCAGATTAGAGTCTGCATCGACTTCCGCGATCTCAACCGCCACTGTCCGAAGGATGATTTTCCCCTTCCAGTGACAGAGCTGTTGATTGATTCCACAGCAGGGTTCCAAGCCCTCTCCTTCATGGATGGATACTCCGGATACAACCAAATTCGGATGGCCCCTGAGGATGAGGAGTTCACTGCCTTCAGGGCCCCCCAAGGTACCTTTTGCTACCGGGTCATGCCCTTCGGCCTGAAGAATGCAGGTGCCACCTATCAACGGGCGATGCACCGCATATTCAAGCCAATCCTCGGCACACTGGTGGAATGCTACGTCGACGACTTGGTTGTCAAATCGCGCCAGCGTCAGGACCATCTCAAAGATCTTGAGAAAGTGTTCAGCTTCCTCCGGTCTCGCTGCCTGAAGATGAACCCGTTGAAGTGTGCCTTTGGGGTCACCTCCGGAAAGTTCCTTGGATTTGTGGTAAGATACCGGGGTATTGAGATCGACCCAGAGAAAATCAGGGCGATTAGCCAGATGCCTCCCCCGGGTACCGTCCGGGAACTGCAAGGGTTCCAAGGCCACTTAGCCTATATACGCCGATTCATCGCGAATCTGGCCGGCAAGTGTAAGCCCTTTTCTCGGCTTATGAAGAAGGGTGTCACCTATGTATGGGATAAAGAGTGTCAGACCGCTTTCGAGGAAATCAAGCAGTACCTGCTTCGACCTCCGGTCCTGATGCCGCCCGTATCCGGAAAGCCGCTGGTCCTTTATGTGACCGCCCTGGAACGGTCCCTGGGTGCCCTTCTCGCCCAGAAGAACAACGAGGGAACAGAGAATAGCCTCTATTACCTCAGTCGCATGCTCCTCGATGCGGAGGTTAGGTATTCCCCCATCGAGAAGAGCTGCCTGGCGCTCGTATTTGCCGTACAGAAATTACGGCACTACTTGCAGCACCATGAGGTACAGTTGGTTTCTCGGGTAGACCCGTTGAAATATATCCTGAGCCGACCGATGTTGACTGGCCGTCTAGCGCGGTGGGCTGTGATTCTCCAGCAGTTCGACATCAGGTATGTGTCTCAGAAGGCCATCAAAGGGCAAGCATTGGCAGACTTTCTGGCCGCTCACCCGACCTCCGCGGATCAGCCGCTGGATCTAGGCTTTCCTGATGAGACCATTCTCTCGGTTGATCGAGCCGATCCATGCTGGCAGATGCACTTTGACGGTGCCTCCCGGAGCCCCACCGGTAGAAGACTCGATAATCCTAAGCTCAATAGAGTGGGCTTGGGCATCGTCTTCATTACCCCGGAGCGAGCCGTGCTGCCATACTCTTTCCTGTTGTCAGAGGGCTGTACCAACAATGAGGCGGAATACCATGCCCTCATCACCGGCCTCGAGTTAGCTCTCGAGATCGACGTGCCCCATCTGTGTGTGAAAGGGGACTCCGAGCTGGTCATTAAGCAGATCAATGGCGACTATGTTGTCAGGAAGCCGGAACTTGTGCCGTTGTTGGAGTGCACCCTCCTTCTGATGGCCCGGTTCCCTTCTCGGCCAGAAATTGTCCATATTCCCCGGTCGCAGAACGGTCGAGCAGATGCTTTGGCCAGCCTGGCTGCGTCACTTGCGGAACCTGAACAGGACAACCTGATCGTCCGCGTGACGCGCCGCAGGCTCATCGCTCCCGTTATCCCGGAAGAAGATCGCGGCCCGTTGGTAAGTAATCTCACCACGGTTGCCCCTATGCCCGGAGCCCCGAGTACCCCAGATATAGCAGTCGAATCAGCCCCTGATTGGAGGACGCCTTTGGTTGAGTACCTCCAACATGGCATTCTTCCGTCAGATCGGGCCGAGCGCGAGCGAGTTCGACGCCGCGCATCGCAGTTCGTCCTCCAGAGCAGTCCCGGCCTGGAGCAGATCCTCTACAAACGCGGATTTGATGGTGTTCTCCTCCGTTGCCTTCAGGGAGTTGAGATCCCACGAGTCATGCAAGAGGTTCATGCTGGTTCATGCGGCGCCCACCAAACTGGGCCGAAGCTGTCCCACCAGATTCGGAGGTTGGGATACTTCTGGCCCTCTATGATCCATGACTGCATCGAGTACGCCAGGAGGTGCCATGCGTGCCAGGTTCACGCGAACTTTGTGCATCGGCCGCCGGAGCCTCTCCATACCACAAGGTATTCCTGGCCCTTTGCAGTCTGGGGACTGGACGTTGTGGGACCTTACCCGCCGGCGACAGCTCGCCAGTGCCGGTTCATTCTGACCGCCACGGACTTCTTCTCCAAATGGGCAGAAGCGATTCCGCTCAGAGAGGTCAAATCCTGTTCGATCGCTGACTTCGTGACCTCCAACATCATCTATCGATTTGGAGTGCCTCACGCTATCCTCACGGATAACGGAACCAATTTCCGAGCAGCCGAGTTGAAGAAGTTGTACGCCAAGTATAACATCCGCTCGAACCATACATCTCGCTATCATGCGCAGGCGAATGGACAGATCGAGGCGTTTAACAAAACCCTCTCTAACATTCTGCAAAAGATGGTTGGTCAGAACAAGAAAAGTTGGCCGGACAAGCTCCCCAACGCCCTCTGGGCTTATCGGACGACGACTCGCAATTCCACCCAGATGACCCCTTATTCCCTGGTGTATGGAGCTGAGGCCGTCCTGCCCATCGAGATCCAGTTACCGTCCTTGCGCACTGCGGTCTACGACCAGCAAGCGCCGGACAGAGTTGCTGAAGCCCGTCTAGTCGAGTTGGAAGCACTGGATGAGAATAGACTTCGCGCTTTGCACAACTTGGAGAGGCATCAAAGCAGGATGGCTCGAGCTTTCAATAAGAAGGTTCGCCTCCGCTCCTTCCTACAGGGTGATCTAGTGCTAGCCCTAAGAGCACCGATGATCCCCGGCAGGAAGCCGCCCAAGTTGGAGCCCAAGTGGGAGGGACCTTTTGTTGTCCACAAGGTCTATCCCAATGGCGCGTACTCCCTAGCGACTATGGATGGTGAGCGTGTCACTCCTCCCACCAACGCTAGGTTCCTCAAGCAATACTTTGCCTGAGTGTCACCACGTCCTGCACGACGTTAAACTGCATTCGTCCAGGCTACAAGACGTTAAACTGTTTAGCATTCGTCCGCGCTGCAAGACGTTAAACTGCCAAGTGCTTCGTCCCGCATGACGCTAAACTGCACTACGTCCGAGCTACAAGACGTTAAACTGTTCAGCATTCGTCCTGCATGACGTTAAACTGCCTCTCCAGAACTACGTATGGCTTGATTCCCATCCTTATGGGATACGTAGGACCGCCTGAACCCTCGTGTTTCAGGCCCAGCCCCATCCTTCGGGAATTTCCATCCCATCTCGGGCCCTTGGCCCAGTTGCCCCGGGGTGTGCGGCGTATGGTGTGAGTGCGGGGCTATGCCCTCATTCACGACGGTTTGCTCGTCACGCTGTACGCCCCCCTCCACGTTTGGGGATGCCTTCTGCTCCCCCCTTCTTTTTTCCTCATCGTCCTGCATGACGTTAAACCGCACTTCAAGAACTACGTATGGCTTGATTCCCATCCTTGTGGGATACGTAGGACCGCCTGGACATTCATGTTTCAGGCCCAGCCCCATTTCCCGGGAATCTCTATCCCGCGTTGGGCCTCTGGCCCCAGTTCCCCTCCTTTTTGTGCGAGGCGTATCGCGTGAGCGGGGGATTATGTCCTCATTCGCGTCGGTCTACTGGCCACGCCGTACGCCTCCCCCGTGTGTGGGACTACCTCACACCCCTCATCGTCCTGCATGACGTTAAACTGCCTTTCCAGAACTACGTATGGCTTGATTCCCATCCTTATGGGATACGTAGGACCGCCTGGACGCTTGTGTCTCAGGTCCAGCCCCGTCTCTTGGTTGATCACGGGGACCTGCCCCCCTTCGGTTGCTCTCAGGGTGAGTCCTCCGACCCTTTCCGGAGATCTGTTAACATGTTTTGGGGTGCTTCGGTCTATGACTCGTAGTGTCAGATTCAATCCCGACAAGTCCTGTGTTGCTTGTCAGGCCTCGCGCTTCCTCTTGTTCGAGCCTTCACTCAAATGGATCCTCGTTAGCGGTTTGGGTACGATGCCTCAGTGCTCTCCCACCGCTCCGGGTCGATTTACCGGCGGGTCTTGGGCCGCAAATCGATATGAATCCTGCGATTGAGCGGTTGATGCTCGTTTGCTTGCCCCGTCTTAGGCTGACGCGATCGGATGTTGTGTTGCGAATGCGTCAGCAACGTCCTTGATCGCCATGTCAGCTCTCTCGGGCTCTGAACATTGGTTGCGCAGTCCTCATCACACTCCGCCTTTGTGCGTTGTAGTGGGATCTTGACACTCTCTTCATACCGACCTCCGGTACGCCTCTACACGTTAGGCAGACCAACCAGGGTAATGATGTCGTTCGAGGCTCCCATGATCTGAGCACCAAGGATATATGCAGATATCCTCCCTAAGGGCCATGCGTAGCTGGACCCTCGTCCCCATAAGGAGGAGGGAGTCGCCCGAACAATTGCGTTCTGGGCCCAGTATATCTGGAGGCTAGCATTTCTGCCCCTCGGGTGATGGACATACGCAGACCCCCATCCCAAGACTCTTCTCCTGGAATCGTGCGTGACCGCAGGGCTGGGTATGCTCCCACCTCCGCCGTGTCCGCCGTACCGCGGTAAGCGGATTCCTCCATGGTCCGAACCACACGACCTTAAACTGTGTTGTCTGGTCCTACCACACGACCGTAAACTGTGATCGTCTTGGCCGCCCGACGAGAAACGGCACTGCATCGTGATGTCCTCCTCAGGGGACACTCATGTTGGGCGCTGGTTAATGACCACGCCATTCATCAATGCCTTCCATGGCTTGATTATTGTGGCGACGCCAGAGATTTCTCAATCACGGGCATGTCGCCGCACAAAGAAAAACCATTCATCTTTAAGGACAAACAAGAAATATCAAATGCCGCTCCTTTTGTGTGCGAGGGTCAGACCCGCACTCTTCCCCGCGCTGGTGCCCGATTGTGTTGCACCGCGCTTCAAGAACTACGTGCGGCTTGATTCCCATCCTTATGGGATACGTAGGAACGCCCGGATGTTTGAAACTTCGGGTCCAGCCCCCCACCTCTTAGAGATTCCCCCTTCTCTGGGGAATCCGCCGCCTTCAGGTCACCCTCAAGGCGTGTTCCCCGACCCCTTGCCGTGGTCCACCGGTGTCAAGAGTACTCTGGTTTATTGCCAGGAGGGTCAGGACCCGCTTGGTCAGGTTTCCTCCACTTTTCAGGCTTCGTGCTCCCTTTCATTCGGACCCATCGTCTACGCCCTGGGTAGAGCCCCCGTGAACGGTTCGGACACAATGCCTCAGTGCTCTCCCACCGACTCGGGCCGGTACCCCCAATGGCCTCGGGCAGCAAATCGATATAAATCCTGCGATTGAGCGGTCGATGCTCGTTTGCTGCCTCATTCCACCAACGGTTGGTGCGATGTTGATGCTGCTTTTCCGCCACGGTCGGCAGTATTCTCATATCGTCACGCCGGTGCTCCCGGTCCTCGAGTGAATGGCCGCATGATTCACATTTTCCACCTCCCATTCTGACCAGGCGAAACCTCGACACTCTTGACACTATCCCTCAGTGCATCTTCGCATATCCAGGGGATATGACCACGATGTGGCGTGCTTTGAGCCCTTATGGTCCGAGCTCTAAGACCTTAAACTAAGATCTCCCCTTATGGTCCGAGCTCTAAGACCTTAAACTAAGATCCCCCCTTTATGGTCCGAGCTCTAAGACCTTAAACTAAGATCTCCCCTTATGGTCCGTGCTCTAAGACCTTAAACTAAGATCCCCCCTTTATGGTCCGAGCTCTAAGACCTTAAACTAAGATCTCCCCTTATGGTCCGAGCTCTAAGACCTTAAACTAAGATCCCCCCTTTATGGTCCGAGCTCTAAGACCTTAAACTAAGATCTCCCCTTCTGGTCCGAGCTCTAAGACCTTAAACTAAGATCTAGCCCTTATGGTCCGAGCTCTAAGACCTTAAACTAAGATCCTCTAGCCCTTATGGTCCGAGTTCTAAGACCTTAAACTAAGATCCTCCACCTTTATGGTCCGAGCTCTAAGACCTTAAACTAAGATCCAGCCCTTATGGTCCGAGCTCTAAGACCCTAAACTAAGATCTACCCCAAATGGGGTCCTACGTCCTGCATGACGTTAAACTGCACTCACAGAACTACGTGTGGCTTGATCTCCAGCCTGATGGAGTACGTAGGAACGCCCGGACATTTCGACTCGGGTCCAGCCTCAGGGATCGATAAGTCCCGCCCCTCCTCGTCGCCGGCCGTCTGGCCTGACTTCGGGTAGAGTGGTGCAGTTGTGATATTCTCCCCGATTCAGCTCGGGATGCCCCATCGCAATGATGGGAAGCGACAGTTTCCTCGTCAGAGAGGTGCTGTCTGAGAATTGAGGTGACTCACGGCCAGATTAGTGCATCCGCCCAATACGCTTTCCCCACGGTGGCGCAATTTTGAGAGCGTTGGATTCTGTCCGAACAAATCGTCACTTCGCCCCACGCTTCGCATGCCCTGTTGATCTGGATTTTCCACCCTTGTGCCTGAAGGAACCCCAAAGCGGTATTCATGATGACATGTGGTCCGCCTCCTGCAATATGAATGATGGCCTTTTTCGGTCCGTCTATTGCAGTTGTTATGGTCGATCCACTGTCCGCCTACCGTCTTGGGCATTTCCTGGAAGGCCGATCGTTGTGGATGTCTGGATTCGGGACACGCGATTCACCCTTTCTCATTTCCCTATGTTCGGATAAAATCTCAACGCCCCTAGCGTTGTCCCGCTCGTGTGTTGGAACAAGTTGGGGGACGATACATTGGTTAGGTCTGAGGTCTCCTTTCCCAGGAATGACCTCCCTCTTTTCTCCAGAAACCCAGGCCCAATTATGGATGCCTGATGCTTGGTTAACGCTCCCACGAGACAATTTGTGGTTGAGCATGTTAAACCAAAAGACGCAGATAAATATGGCGATTCGTACAAGTGGATCAAATATTAAGTAGCGGAAGCAAATGTTCTGGGAATGGCAAAAAAACAGCCCTTAGGGATTAGCGTGCTGAATGAGTCTTTCTAATGCCGCTACCCTTTGGCTGGCGGCCTCCAGGGCTGCTTCTCGTTCTCTGCGTGCCCTCTCCTCGTCGGCGGTCGCAGCACGCAGTTCGTCAATCCTGGCCTGTGCACGCTCCCGCTCGACTTGGAGTGTGACCATCTGTTGGCCCGCCTCCGTCAGCTGTACCTGAGCGTCGATCAGTTGTGCCGATAGTTGCTCCACAAGCTCGGTACATGCTGCGACGAAGGCCTCCTTCTCTGCCGCCTGCCCTTCGAGGCGCCGGACTTCCTGCTCTGCCGCGATGAGCGCCTGCGTGCTCTCCGACATGTCCCGACTTTGTGCGACGTCGGCACGCCGGCGGCTCTCGCGCATCTTCTCGGCCATGAAATCACGGACCGTCAGATGGAGGCGTTGAGCATCAGCTCCCCCGGCACACAGGAAGCGCAGCCAGGTCTGAAGTGATCCCATGCGCCCCAGCCATTCCGATGGGTCTCGCTTGAGGAAGCGCTGGATGCACTTCCACCCCCTGCGTCGCGTTACCCGGCTATCCTCGACCGCCTCCGCGTCCGAGTCATCCATCTCCTCTGGGTCGGCAGGCCGGTAGGCAGGGAAGGCAGCCAGCAGGTCTGCTGCAGGGTCCGCCCCTGGGAGGTCCTCACGAGGGAAAGGTTCCCCAACATCCGGGCAACCTTCTTCTCTCTCCCCAGCGGCACTGACACCCTCGTCAGCCCCCAGCCTCTCTCCGGTGGCAGCACCGCCGACGTCCGCAGCCCCTTGATCAGCAGTTGGTGGGGCCGGCTCGGTTTGGGAAGCCTGTTCCGGAGCAAGCGGCATGTCCACCACTGGTCCACTCGTAGATGGCCCGGGTTCGGCAACCCGACGAGCCTCCGATGTTGAGATCACTGCGCAGGGCATGCCATGGTTAGTCACGGATCGTCAATGGCAAGCACCAGAAGTAAAGTAGGGAGACTTACGGGAGTTCGGAGCATCATCTTCCGCTACCCCGGTCGCCGCAGGAACAGTTGCAGCAGGGGACCCCTTAGCGCTTGTCAATTCGATAATGGGTGCCTGGCCCCCGCCTTGTCCTGCTGGCGCCTCTCCTACTCCTGTTGAGGACGCCTGACCGACGTCCGTGTGCTCCTGAGAAGGATGGAGAAACGGGTTAGAAGCTGCATAAGAGAATGGATGAAGCAAGTTGAGTAGGGATAGAAGCGGACCTCGAGGAGCTCAGTGACATCAACGTTGTCAGAGCCGGCCACCTCGCCGCTCTCCCGTGGGCTCCCCCGATGGGACCTTCCCTCGGAGCCTTCATCCTCCCCCGTCTCCTCCTCCTCCTCGGAGTCGTTACTGTCATCTTCTTCCGGCGGCATCTGTTCCGGAGCGGGCTCGAGACCGAGCATCACCTTCACCAGAAGGGATGGCTCCGCACGCTGACCACGTTGGCGCGCGTACTCGTCCATGGCCGTCAGATATGCATATTGCCGGTTGAAGTCCACCCTGTCGGTGATCTGGAGGCGCCCGACCTCTGGCAGATAGATTCCTTCTCTGAGTATCTTTCGCCAGATGACGTCGGTCCCCAGTGACTGCCGCAGGGTCATCCAGGCCGACCACAGCGCCGGGAAGACTGCATCGTGGGAGGGTTCGAGCAGACGTCTCACCTGCTTCCCGGGCCGCTCCTCGACCGCCGCATGTGCCCCCTCTCTGGGCGCCGAGGTCGTGGCGGCAGCCTGCGATGCGCCCGCCGCCGAAGTCCCTGCCCGCGCCGGCTCCGCTGCTTGGCGCGCCTCCGTTCTCCCCCGTGTGGCGGCGCCTCGCCTCCTTCCTTGATGCCCGGTCTCCGCACGGGTAGCCTCGAGCCGCCGAACTAGCTTCCGCAAGAGCCCCTCAGGGTACGCGATGGCCCAGTGTTCGGCGTACTCGGTTGCCAAGCCTGCGTTAACTCCGGTAGGAGGGAGGGTGATGACGTCGCCAGAGCCGAAGGCGACGAACATCAGCCACATCTGGCGAAGGACGCCGGGGTTCGTCTCCTCCCGGACAGCAGTGAATACCCTCTTCGGCATCCGCTGAAGGCACCCGAACTGCCTGGCGAACCGGGTCGGCACGTAAGGCTCGCAGATCACCTTCCCGTCGATCCGAGCCACGAGCACCCCGCCCCGCATGTTCAGGAAGTATTCATGCTGCTCCAGCGGGCCCTGTCCGTTGTCGATCATCTGGCCGACGGGAGTGGGGAACGGGCTGAAGTTGAAATTGGCATGATTGCCAATCCGAACCCTCACGCCCTCCTCACTGAGGGTCATCGGAGCGACCCCCGCAATGTTCAGCAGGGAGGGTCGCAGGCCGTTGCCCGGAGGACTGATGGCATTTGGGAACGTATACCCACCAAGGTGAGCAGCCACCCAGCCGTGGAAGAACTGAAAGGGCCCACAGATCCTTCGTGGCGACCCCCCTCGTGAGATGCGTCCCAGAATGGCATACAGCCTCGCCAGTACTGGGACCCCGAGGTTGTACCTCTTATTGGCAGCCATGGCGCCCGCCATCGCCAGCGTCGCCGGACGGACGCCCATCCTCGCATCCCGCACTGGCAGGAGCCACCCGCTCAGAAAGGCGGCCAGGAACGCCGCGTACCGGACGTTCGGGTCCCGGGCCTCGATGACGCGGTACCCCCATGAGCGGTAATCGCCCGTCTCCAGGACCCGCCAGTACGACCCGTTCCGGCTCCTCTGAGCTGCGGTCGGGCACCGCTTCCCCCTGCCTGGCATCTTGACCGCCGGGTCATGCTCCAGGAACTGGCCGAACCAATCCTTGTAGGCTATGTCCTTCTGGAAGTCTTGGATCCCGAGCCGCTGCGTAGCCAGGTCAAGAAGATGCCAGGTCAGAATGGGAGTCCGTGACCTGTCCTCCCAGATGTTCTTCGGTGGCAGGAACTCATCGTACTGGTAGCCCTCCAGCGGGATACCTCCGATGCAGTGGATGTCCCAGAGACCGATGCCGACCTCCCCATGGTGAAGATGGAAGGTGTTGGTATCCGGGGACCAGCGAGTGAACAGCTCCGGCCCGAGCTCAGACTGCTGGTAGAAGTGGAACTGCGACGTCCACACCGCCTCGAACAGGCCGATGTACCGCAGCTCCTCTGCGAAGTGATCGCAAGTGTGGCGTACCCAGAACGCCCATGCCCATTCACTGGTAAAGTTGCCCCCGGATCGCAAGTCCCAGTCCTTCAGCCAGCCCTTGGTGTCGTCAGTGACACTCTGACGGTATGTGCTCGAGTAGAGGGCTGGAGAATTCTCCGCTGTAGGCTCACCCCCATCAATGGTTCGCGTCCTCGGGTTCAGGACGTAGACATCCAAGTGCCTGGTTTCCCTGGCAGGATGCCCATTGTTGGTGATGTTATAGCGGTGAAGCTCGTCCTCCCGGGTCACCCAGGTCCGCGGCGCATCAATCTCGAACCCTGGCACCGGAACCTCATCGAGGATGCCGAAGTTCCAGAGCGGCAGGTTGTCCGACAGTGGATATGTCTTCTGGGCCGGCGTTAGTAAGTCGAACAAGGATTGATTGTTGGAAACAATCTCCTTGGCTCCGTAAACCTCCTCGTTCGTCGCCATCTCAGCTCTGCGAGTGGCGGCATCCCCCTCATTTCCTCTGTGCGCGGCCATCCCAGAAGTTTCGGGAGTCGTGCGGGTTAAGGGATGAAGAGTGCGGGATCGGACGAGGCTGGTGGAAAAGTTTGAAGGTTGGCGCGCAATCCAAGTGGACGGCGCGCAATTGGGAAGACTGTCGCGCAAAGTTCCGGGTTTTCGCGCAAAAGCAGGCGAAATCCGGACGGTTTTGCGCGCCGATCGGGCGAATTTCGCGACCGGAAGAGGCAATTTCGCGCACGAGAGCTTGGGAGCTTATCGCGCGGAAGGCCAGAGTACGGAACGCGGGACCCAGCGCCCCTATTTATAGGCGAGGCCGGGCCCACGCTGCGCGGAAAGCGCTTTGCGCGACCGCAGCGGCGAATTTCGCGACCGGTGCCCCTTTTTGCGCGCCTAAGTCCCGCGCCGCCCCGGGCTTCGGCATTCCGGCGTCTCCCTCGGAACCCGATCGTTGCGACCTCTCGCCGATCAGATTCCGAGGGGGGGCTTTTGTAGACGCCGGAAAAGTCCGTTGCTCCCAAACGAAGCTCCGGATGCGGAAAGCGAGGTCATATTTGGAGTCGGAAGGATGTTTCGGAGGGCCCGGAGGCCTTGCGCGGAATTTCAGAGGCACGCGCGCAAAGGTGATGTCCCGCGCGGAAAACCCCCGGGATGCGCGCAATGCGCCGGCTCGGCGCGCAATTCTGCGCGCCGCGGGTCCGCGCGACTCCCTTACGCGCCGCGCCCGATTCCGCGCCCGCGAGAAGAATTTCGCGCTCGCACCCTGGATTCCGCGCCCGGGGTTGCCTATAAATACAAGGCGACCCCCAACGTTTCAAAGGTTGCTGGAAGTCGAAACGTCTCCCGTGCGCGCAATTCAACCCCTTCCGCGCGCAATGACGAACTTCAGGTAACCTCCTTTCTTTCGCGCAAGAAAGCCTCGGGGTCCGCCTTCGCGCGCAATCCCCGCTGGCTCCTTTCATTTGAATAAACACTCACCCTAAGGCCTTTGCGCGCAAAAGAACCCGCTTGCGCGCAATTGCCCCGGGGTGCGCGCAATCCGGCCCGATTGCGCGCACCCCCCCTTCTTTCAAGTGGCCATTCGTTAAAGAATGAGCCGTTGCCCCCGCGCGCTATCCGAAGCCCGGTGTGAGCAATCTCAAGCATCCGCGCGCAAGGCGCTGGCCCAATTGCGCGCCAGCCGCCCCGATTGCGCGCCGGCCCGCAGTATTGCGCGCAAAGCTTCCTTTTTGCGCGCAATCTGCCAGGGTCGTCCCCGTTGACCTCCTAAGGTTACCCGCCTGTGTGGCACCCGATGATTCTCATCCCGGGTGCCCGCACCGTGCGTTGTCTTCCCGTGCGGCCCTCCAGGCTTGCGCGAAGTGACACGCACCTATGTCCAGCATGACGTTAAACTGCATATATGTCCAGCATGACGTTAAACTGCATATATGTCCAGCATGACGTTAAACTGCATACTCGTCCAGCATGACGTTAAACTGCATATACGTCCTGCACGACGTTAAACTGTACATCGTCCGCGCTGCAAGACGTTAAACTGCCAAGTGCTCCGTCCGGCAACCTATGCCCAGCATGACGTTAAACTGCACACCCGTCCAAGCTGCACGACGTTAAACTGCCTAGCCCCCATCGTCCGTGCTGCAAGACGTTAAACTGCCAAGTGCCTCGTCCTCAACACATGACGTTAAACTGTACTTCGTCTGGCAAGACGCTAAACCGTCCGCAACCTGATCCCGTGCTCCGCACGCAGGGTCTCCCCCGGTTTGGACGTGGCCCCCACCCGCTCGTCTCTGCAGGGATGTCGGGATTGTCCCCCTTTTGGGACGATTTAATGGGAGTGGCTTTTCCCTACGGGGGCAGGGTATTACAAACCCCTAGTTTCTCGTGGGAGGCTGCACATGTGTATCTCCATTGCACCTCCCCACTGCCGAAGCCAGTAGAGGGTCTGACTGGGATCGAGGTGTCTTTTGCTTTCGGTCCAAGTCCCTTCCAACTGAGTTTTGCAGTATCCGGGCCGCCCCAAGTGCGTAAGTCCTGACAGAATGAACTACGTGGACTTTGATCCCTGTCTTCTATACAGGGTACGTAGGAAGCCTCCCTGAGGTCCAAGCCCACCACCTGGTCGTCCCGGTCGTATTTACGTCGGTTCGTCCATCAGTGGACCCCTCCAGGGTTCACGCTTGCGTTGATTCACCTATGAATCCGCCCCTGTGGGAGACCGCCCGTGTGTATCTCCACGGTGCCTCCCCACAGCCCCCCTTTTCCATTTCCCCTTTTATCGTCCAGCATGACGTGAAACTGTGATCCACCCGGCCGTTCCATCCCCCTCCGTGCGAGGTGGTTCGGTTCAATCCTCCGCCCGGCGGCCTCGACCTCTTCGTGAGTCGGCTTGCCGACGTCCAGCATGACGTTAAACTGTATGCCCGAACTACGTTGACTTTGATCCGTGTTAACGCGCGGTACGTAGGAAGCCCCTCTGGGGTCCAAGCTCTTTACTCCATCATCCACCCTGATCCTTACCCGGGCCGCCACATCCCGGTGGGGTCATGCCACTTCACTTCACTCCACGTTACTTGGGAAGCCGCCCATGTGCTGGCCCCAGCGTCGGAGGTTCCCCGCAAGGGGTTCCGTCATCTGATCCACTTTTCGTGTTGATCGGTCCGATGCCGTCCCCGCTGGACGTTAAACTCGCGGCATACCCCGTGTTAAACACGGGAAGCTGAGGAAAACCTCAGGTGACACAGTTCCCCGCACCTAGTACGGGATGCCTCAGGCAATCGTGCCTTCGAGAAGCCCTATTAGGGACGGAAGACAGGCGTGCAGAGCCGCAGTGTTACAACACGCCCCCAGCACCCAGAGCCACCCGGCCTTCTCACCGCAGGTTGCTGCCCCGCCCAGACTCCTTGGAACGTCCGGGCGGAAGCAGCGTAATTAACCGGTGTCCATGAAGATATGGCGCCGGGAACGAGATTCACGAACATTCTTAAGTCTATGAGGGAGACCCGGATTAGGCGACAAGTTCCGAGGAGACGTCCAAGGAAGGAGAAGCCGACATCCCATCATCCCGGTTTCGATCAAGGAGCAGACGCCCCTGAATAAGGGACGGATGCCGCCCGCCCTTGGAAAGCGGGACTGCGGGACCACAAGCCGCGCGCCCATCCCCTCGGGTTGACGGGTGCACGCGCGAACGCGTCCTGGCGGAACAGCGTAACCCGACGCACATCCGCACCGAAACAATACCCATGAATAATTGTTTATTTATATAATCCCCAATTATATATTATTATAAATAACATAGAAATACCCTTCATAACCTATGAAATTCTATGATGAATACCAAAAGACCCCCCACCTTTATATACAACACTCATTTCTATAGGAAATAACTTCTATTATCGGTGATTGAATCCAGATCAAACTACATTTCTACATTTCACATGGACATCACTTTTCTTATAAAAAAAACAACATATCTTGATCCATATCCATTCACTAAATATTGTTCATTAATCTAGAATTTTTTATCTAGTGAACATTGTCCATTTGGCTGTTTCTGGTGAAGAATTTTTCTGGTATGTATCAGGATCTCTCATGAAGAATATGTATTGTCTCTATATGAATTTTCCAATCATGAAATTATGTGACTTAATGCCTATATATTTCAACAGTTCATGTGAATAAATATAAAAAATTCAAAAAAACTCACCGACATTAGAATTTTTGTTATGTTAATTCCCAAAATTTATCACTCAAAGAAAACATCCATTATTTCTCTATAGTTCCATAGATAAGATATCATTCAACATTTTTAGTTCCCACATATTTATTATTCACAAAAGATATAAAAATATAGGCTCCATTGATGAAATCCTCTTTAGTCCCCGCTAACATAACCTCAATCGAATTTTTCCAGGGAATTTCTACTAAAGAAAAAAGGATTGAGTTACATCCAAAACAATTAAATTTGAATAATTTGAAAGACGTATGTAGAATATACTTGGTTATAATCCTTCATGTATTTTTTTCTTCTAAAGAATCATCCAATAGGCTTCCAGAGATGTCAAGAGACATATGGTACATCGAACTCTATCCATAGTAATAGATCAAAACTCCAGTCAATCCTTTGAAAAATGGAATTATAGAAATACTTGGGAATAAAATACAATTGAAATATTTTTTCAAAATCACTATGATACACATTACGTTTTTCTAATTATAAATATAGCCCCCTTTATAGTTCATTTAGGACCCAATATTTTTTTGAAGGTCCTTCCATTTCTCTAATGATATTCTGACAATATTTTTATTGATTTGAAATCCAATAAATTCTCCATCACCTAACATTCCATGATAAAAGATGAACTTGAATAGGTATTTCTATATTTCCTATTTATCATGGATTTGGTTGACTTCATCGAAGACGTTACTAATGAGATAATAATAAATTTCTGTTTTATGGACTATATATGTGTTGGCAAGTTTCTTCCCAAAACAGAACAAAAACACTAGAAACATGTATAATCCTGAAAAAAAACATCATAATCCTTCATTAATGGAATGAGATACATGAAAAAATCATTGGGTTGTGTTTTAAAAAAATGTATTCCATATAGATCCTATAAATGATTCAATAAAATAGATATATATTGTGTAACACCATTCAAGGGTTATATGATAGTCTCCACAAACTAGTTGAAATCTCACCTCACATATATTTCAAAAACCCATCTATCCAAAACCTCCCATCATATAATCCACTTCCTCATTCATGGATAATATTGATAGTCGTTTTTATGCTCCTTATATTTTATAGTTTTTAGTACAACACCTATACTTACATACCACTTTTTTTATGAATGTAATTTTATGTACAATTAATCTTGTATGATCCCTTTACTTGTACATGTGTTGATTCCCCCTTCACTCTTCCATATCCACATGATAACCATGCCCCTGACTCCATCATATAGTAATGTGGTTTTATAACATGGCACCACCTTTATGATTTCTTCTTCTAGATATGTAAATATTTTCAACAATAAATAATAATTATGAATCCAAAAACATGAGTCCCATACTTTCTAAAACATCTAATTCAATTATTTAGCTAATCCTTAAAGCTATATATAAATGAACCAGGTTCATGAAACACTCTTACTTTTATTCCTTGACCAGATAGGAATATCACTCCTTGAACCTTTAGTTTTCTATAACGTATACCCCCTTTCTTGAAATAGTTCGATTAGATCACCAATTTCAATATTAAATTAATTTATATGGTGTATAACACAATTGGTTTCATTAATATCCACCCCTATAACCAATGTAATTTTTGTAACCTCAAAAACATTTACCTTCTTAGAAATGTTTCATGAATTGAATCTTGTCACCATTCAAACATGCACCCCACTCAGCCCGTGGCAAGCCTCCAAGGGAGTTCTATATCCGCACGAGTATTCACAAGGTCTCGAGAATCATGTATTATGGATTCAGAATGATTTACCTTAGTTAAGAATCATTTAACAAACAAAAACAATCAACAAACCAAAACTAAAAAATAATACTAATCATGCCATAAAAATTCCAAAAATAAACCCAAAGGATTAAACAAGACACCAGAGGTCGAAAAATATATAAAATATTCATAAAAATATCCAAAATAAGTCCACATGATAAAAATTTATCACCCATGAGCCTTTTCCGCAATGCCACACCGATGATGGAAACAATCCACCTAAACCGCCATAACCCATGGCATTTTCCTTTGCCTGCTTCAAACATGATCAAGTCTACATACACCCAATGGTTTTTAGTAGGGTGTGAGACTATTACTAATTGGATTCCACAAATAAGATTCAATATAGTATGAAATTAACTATGAAATTCCTGAATGTTTTTGATAAAACTGAAATTGTGTCTATAAATTCTAAATAACGAAACATTTATTGGTAAACAATTATCAAAGTGAAATTACAAGGATTGAACACATTTAATTAAAACATTTAAGATACTGAATTATTCCTTCCAAATACACATTATGTCAATGATAAATACAAAATATCCATCCAGCACTAATCTAGGGAACACCCCTTGACAGTAATTAGTTTTGTCCCCCATGTGCCTCGTATCACAATGTAATTTGACTATAATAATATTTGATACCATGCAAGATCCTATAGTCGCGAACCTACCCATTACATATAGGTCCCCACTAATCATAAATATTCTTTTTTAATTAATTACAATGTCTAACATCCTATGTGAAACAAGGATAAAACTACTATGGATCACATGAATACTAGTACACATTTTCCCACCTAGATACTCGGGATTTCTCCATTGTGTTGAAAAAATTTCCAAATGTTTATTTCATGACCCGAACCTACCAGTCTCGAGCTGCAACCACCCCAAGCCGGCCTCCACAGGGCAGGGGCAGGCGAAAAGCACTGATGGTGTAATAATCTCAGGGAGGCCTTTGCCTAAGTAAATGTATACACACACACACCCAACCCACACATTGCAGAAGCGTAGAGTACAAAGGAAATCAAAGTATGGAAAACATTATCCCAACCAATAATTATGCATCGACCTCTAAAAAAAGAATAAGTATTATGATAACAAGTGGACTGAAAAGTAAACTGAATAGTAAAGGGAATAAAACGTACCCAACTAGAGAGGTGCCACAACCCAGAAATAGGTAAACGAAAGTAAACATCTGGTGAGTATCACACATGAATGTCTTACTATGACCACTGAATGCAGCCGAGGCTTCTGTGTCCTCTACGCTCTTTGTAGTCTCAATTGACCTGTCTGTCATCTGCAAGGGCACACCATGTGCGGGCAAAGCCCTAGTAGGGGTGAGTATAAAGATACTAAGTATGATGCCCCGAAAGCTCGAGGGATCAACAAAGGAGGTACTAAACCAATGAGAAGTAGATAGAACAAAGAACAATGTAAGAGTAAAATAGAGAGAGTACACCTCAACCCAACAAAAAATGAAGTAGACTCATCCAATCCAAGAGGAGCTAGACATAGAAATCACATGGCATACCCCACACGTCTTCACACCTACTATAATGAGAGTAACTGAACCCATGTAGTGGGATCAAAAGTAGGGTGTACATATATATGCTCGACCAGAAACCTAAATGAGTGTGTAAAGGGGTCTCTATCTCCAAGATCAGCCCATGAAATGTCGCCAACAGTTCTAAGGATATCCATCATAGATACCCAAAAGTCTCACACGTCAAAGTTGTCTCATTACTGAACCGTACAACCAAGGGTCCCGCTCCAGTAATCATAGAGAAAAGTCACTGACTTGAATCATAGAAATTGGTGAGTCTAGAAGAAGTCATCGGGTAACCCAATGCCCAGCCCAGCTGGAGTGTAAACCCTAAGAGGTCATTGGGTAACATACTGCCTAGCCTCACTAGAGGGTAATCCCTAAGTTCAATGGGTAACCCACTGCATGACCCCACTGGAGAGTAAACCCTAAGGTCAACGGGTAAACCACTGACTAGCCCCGCTGGAGGGTAGACCCTAAGGTCAACGAGTAACCCACTACCCAACCCTGTTGGAGGGTACACCCTATGTTCAATGTGTAACGCACCGCCCAGCCCCGCTGGAGGGTAAAACCTATGATCAATGGGTAACCCACTGCTCAGCCCCACTAGAGGGTAAACCCTGAACAGGTCTGATAACTTCGCACTACTCGTGCCATCACTGGGTGTCACTAACATCACTATCGTGTGTTGGTTCAAAGTGTGTCAAAGGAACCTCTTACCAACCCCATTTCATGTTTCCACATTTAATGAGATCTCTAATAAGGCTATGTAAACCCAAACAGATAACACCATTGCAATCCTCACGGAAAAACATATGAGAGAGACTCATTACTCTCTTGAAACAGTCTCCGGACAATGAAGTTATTCAAAACCACTTTGTGCCCATATGACATCTCATGGGGCCCACATCTCAGTCCCAAAACACGTCACACAGATCATGCCATTGCGTTCCTTGTAGATAACCAATAGGCTTAGGATTTTCATTTTCCATGAATGGACTTATTAAGAAATAAATCTAAAAAATGCAGCATACGTCCGAAAGCTGCCTCGGAGGGCCCATGCCTTAGGCCCGAAGTTAGGCGGGCGAATTGTGTCATCGTAATGCCCTCGGACTAACACTCATAAATGAGTGCTCAAACACCCCAAACAGATGTTGTGTGAAAAAGTGTAGTTTCACTGTAAAATGTGTGAACCACAGCTTGTGGGCCCCATGCCTTGTCTCTAACCCGAATGATTCGGAGAGCATCTCAAAAAGTCCGCACAAGAACTGGGGTCACGTAGCCGCCGACGGTGTGTCAATCATACAACCCAAACATGAGTTATGTCTAACGCAAGAATAATTAATTATTTATTTTCATTAAGTGTTTCGTGCCGCTGAGAAATGGTAGAAAACCACAAATATTCCGAACCAACTTTGGAAGGACCGTCTCAACTCTAGGGCCACAACGCCTCTAACGACGCGTCAAAAAGACGTCCGGCTCGTGATTAGGTTCGTTGTAAAATATAATAATATTTTATTATTATTAACTAAAAGAGTTTAGGGTCACCCACCTTCAAGATCATAACTCAAAAACCCTGAAACCCATTTCATAAAGTCCTTCTCGAATAAACGAACCCACAGAAGCAGACGACGTGTCGAACAAACTTGCCCATTAAAAGATACATCCCTTTACACATAAGGGACCCAACTAGGACGGTCCATCCCTGTAGGCCCGGTCCAGACTGCCGGCCCACCACCCAACCATGGGTCTGGCCTAGCTCACTGAGGCCCACTGGCCGCGGCCCTCTTGTGCACCACTGAACCCCTTGGGTCATGTTCTTCCAAACAGACTGGCCATGCGGTTGGTCTTTTGTCTGTGCGCCACTCTAGAAGGACCCATCGAACGTGGGTCCCAGTTCGTACTACCACCCCCACCCCCGAGGTCAGTGCCTCGAGTCTCCCCCTGACCTCGATCGGCTGATGCTGCTGCTCCCGCCTGTTGAGCACCCCTCTCGACACCGGCCGCCCGCACCACGACCGCCTGGGATCCCTGCTCCACTGTCGCGCGCTGGACTCCTCTACAAGATGCCGCATGCTAGCGCTGCACCACCCGACGTCTCTGTTCGCCTCACTGGCCGCATCTGACACTACATCTTCGCTCGACCACAGGCTGCCGCACACTGGCCGAGTGACGCCTCACCAATGCATCGCGCTACCAGCTCAACTCTAGTCGGTTCCACCGCTACGCCAACCCGACCTCCGACCAGCGCTGCATGCTGGAGTCGTCACTTTCGTCAGTTTCTGCGACCACTCTGGAGGCCCGATATCAAATCTGAAGGTTGATTTGGGATCTTCGAGAATAGGCCTTTACAGCGCCTACCCCCGATCGACGATCCATCAAGGTTTTAGTGCATCTGAAAATTCGGATGATGAATGACGAAGAACACGTCGAACAAAGGATTCAGAATGGGGCTTGGCCGATGGCTGTGTTCGTTTGTCCATCATCCTAATTATAAAATATTATAATTTAAAAGGTAAATTTGATGAAAAGTCAAGAAATCTACGAAGGTGTGAAAATTAACAAAAAATTCTACCTCGACTCAATCGTGCTTCGTTGGCGGCATGTCCACGACGCTCGTGCTTCAATGTGCCAAGGTTCTGACAGAGGTCGCTCCTCAATTTGGTGAAGAACGGTGAAGAATGCTGAAGAACAGTTGAGAGAGAGTGGAAGAGAGAGAGGGAGAGATAGAGGAGATAGAAGGTAAACCCTAACTCCAAACTCCTATTTCTCTATTTATAGAAAAATCCACTTAGCGCGGAATCCGAAACTATCATGCCCTCTAATTTTATATCTCACCGAGGAAAAACACCCCATTTTTAATTCAACGGATGTCTCGGATTTCTATTCCGATCCTTCATTTAATATTAATTCAAAATGAACACCAGTGATAAAAAACACTAAGTTGTAATTTCAAAATGACAATTTCTCCCCTGGGTGACTTTTCTCATAGCAGTCCTACGCTGAAAAAGTATATACCGTTCCTAGGGTAAAGGCCACACTCCGATCTCAACCGTGGACTCATATTTCCGATCCAAGTTACCATTTGAGAGGTAATTGGATTTGAGCTATTAAATTAATGAATTAATAAATCAATTCATCCATTTACTTACCGCTAACGAGGGGGGGATCTGAACATCCTGTGCAGATATGCTTTATGTTGTGCTTAGGGTAAACAACACATTTCAGACCAAGTCGTGATCTCATATTCTTGATATGGCCAACCATTTATGAGAAATCCCTTTTTCGTTTGTGTGAATCGTATAAAAAAAAATAATATTTTCTGTAATTTTTTCTGAGCACACCGGGTCTCAGAATCACACGCTATCTCAGTTCCTAGATTTGAAAATATATGTAGAAATATTCCAAAGTCTTATAGGGAAAAAATATGGCCTCTAAATCATTTCCTGCAATATTTGAATCCTCAAAAATCAAAACAAGGAAAAAAACTCGGGATACAGATCTCACACCTAGCTCTCCTGCTCCCATGAATACTTACACAACACCATACTGGCACAACATGCAAACAACAGGGATGGTTAATACTCCTAAAGTCTTCTACATTCGATGATGTTCATAGGAACATGCAAACACCTCATCAGATGTCACACGTGGAAGACTTCGTGCGCCCACTTCTACTATTGGAAGGGTAGGGCAAGACGGTAGGCAACCTCTACATCTCTTGCACGATTCCCAAATGGCCCAATGAAACTCAAGGGACTTCCCTGGCCAAACCTCTACTTCCAACATCGCGACCGAAATCAAGGATCATTTATGGAACATGGTCTCGAGATTCCCTCCATCAGAATACCCATCTGGTGAAACACCCAAGGATATCCGGTCACACATGTTTTCACAGTCAGTGCATCCCAACCGAGACTCTCTTACACACTCATGAAGTGGATGAGTCAACACCATCGATTGATGAAAAATTTCACCATCCATGTTCAATAGGTTAAAATGAATGGAAGCTAACTACCATGAAAAATCCAACACCTTACGAGTCTAGAACTTTCTACTAAGGGATCCTGCTAAAAAACTGACATTTTTCATACCATAGACTACCTCAAAAACATAGCCCTGTAGAAATTTCAACCAGAACCATTGTCTCAGGTTCAAGTCTCTCTAGGTAAGGAAGCACCTGAGACACTGGTGGTCTAAGAAAACCACAAAGTGCTCTCCCAAAAGATATCATCTCCACATTCTCAAGGAGAATAATACCACTACCAGTACCACATAGTGAATCACGTAGTTCTGTTTATGGGGTGTCCATCACCTCGACCAATACATGATAACGGTATCATGATTGATGTTGACCACACATGGTACCAACGAACCTGACATGAAAGAAAACTCATCCAACCACCTGAGGCTAGACATGAAAAGCACATGGAATACCACACATGTATTTTACCCTCTTGGAAGGAGAGTAATCCCCAAAACAGGCACTCTCCCAAACCAACTAGTGGCACCTCAAGAAAAGGGAGGTCAAGTAGAATAGCTCCACTGGAAAATCCAGAGCCTGCTCTAACACCCTGCCACACATCCTATCCATGAATGCACATGTCAAAGGGACTCATCCATTAGAACTCAATAGTACCTTCCTTGGGTGGTACTGACTCTCCCTCACTGTTATGATAGCATCACAAAAACGTGTCTCAGTGGAGAAAGAACCCCTCTTTCCCTGGCATTCAAAGCTACATCGAACCACACCAACACTGTTACACTGACGCCCTGTTTCACTATCGGTAACTCCTCGAATGAGGAGTTAGACAAAAAGTGTACCTCACATAGTTTCAAACAAGTTATACTGAAAAAAAATTTAGAAAAAGATAGAGAGAGCACCTCTTGTCATCTCATGAAATGCAGAATTGTAGACACCAATAGGACAAAGCCGCTCGCGGCCCCATCTGTCAGCTCCCTAAGCCTAACATTGGTAGCCTAGTGGTGGTGAAAGGATGTCGAAACATCATCCCCCAACCAGAGTTCTTCATGCTCTTTTTCCAACACCGCCTCCCTAGGGACCACCCTGTCCTCACCTGGGAGTTCTGTGATCATGAGATTGCCTCTATCGTGGCGGTGCACCTACAAACTATCTAGAAATCTCAGTACATTCGGTCAGGGAGTCTCACGCCATGTGACCTCGCACATCACAATCATAGCACTAGTCCTACTTAGGCTGTCTTGGTGCTCTACATTGTCCCCGACCATGTTCTTGAGTCTCATCAAGGGGAGACCTTTGGCATTGAGGCCCTGCCAATTGACGTCCCTCTGTTAGAAATTTCCTTGTCACTAGTGTATTCTACAGCACCCTGATATGGGTGAGGATGCACAAGGACACTACGATCACACGAATCTCTTCTATAGAGACCTCGCTCAAACTTCTGTGCTCGGATGTTGCCATCATGGACCACATCAAAAGAGTATCGAGTAACGTCTGTGAACCTAGTTGCGTAATCAACCACTACCATCCCTCCCCGCTGAAGCTCCAATAGCTCCAGAAACCATAAAAAGAATAAGTAGGAGGGGTAGTACTCCTCACAAAACAGCTTCTAGAAGTCATCCCATGAGCGTACCAACTCATCATGCATTTGAGTAACCCTGGATCTACTAACACTAAACACCTTCGTGGAAATAAAACACCGGCTGTCAAAGCCACAATCTAACATGTCAGTGTCTGAACAAGCCTGAAGAGACGAACCACCGAATCTATCCAACCCTTCAGTGTATGAGGGAATAGATCACCATTGAACCGTAGCGGTCTCTGATGCTGGAACTCACGTAGCACGCCCAAACTACGATTTTCATCATCCTTTGTTATTGGTACTATCTGCTACTCCACAGGTGGAGGTGATGCTGCATATCCTCCTGTAGAAAGGGTAAACGTATGTTGGATCTTGAACTGATCCCTCATAGATCACGGAATCATCATCACAAACTGGAGCTAGTATCCTGGCTAGTTATCATCGCAGAGATATCCCGAATCTGATCAAGTTGTACTATGTTCAAATGAGCATATATATATATATATAATCAACGATGCAGAGCAGACTCAAGAAGGACAGTCATGACTCAATCCTATATGATGTATGGACCAAATGTTTCTTAATACAAGTGTCTCAGCACACTGAGTCAACAAATGGGTAATCAAGGTCCTCGTAATTGGATACGTCAGCCACAACACCATCACTGGACTCCCTGGCCTGAGAGCCACTCTTGAGACACATTGAAACTATTTCCCCAAAACTCAACCAATTCCTTTTTAGGGACGTCCAAACAATGCCCCAAGGAAAAAACTCCCATTGATACCACATTGTCACGACCCGACCCTACCCGTCTCGAGCCACAACTACCCTAATCCCTCCATCATTGGCCAGGGGCTGGCGACAAGTGCAGAAGGCATAACAATCTTGGGGAGGCCTTTTCCTAAGTATCTATACAGACACACAAAACCCACTCAACGTAGAAGGGAAAAGTAATATGGGAAACAAAAGTATGAACTACAATATCCCAACCAAAAAGTATGCATCGACTTCTAATAACAGATCAATTAAAGTGCTGAATAGTGGACTGGAAAGTAAACTGAATAGTAAAGGGAAAAACACGTGCCCAACTAGAGAGGTGCCACAACCCAACAACATGTACACGAAAGTAAATAGCTAGTGAGTCTCACACCTGAATGACCTACTATGACCACTGAACACAACCCATGATCTTGTGTCCTCTACACTCCTCTATAGTCTTGATTGACCCATTCATCGTCTCCAAGGGCACACCAAGTGTGGGAAAAGCCCAAGCATGGGTGAGTATAAAGATACTCAGTAGGATGCCCCGAAATCTCGAGGGATAAAAATAGGAGGTACTAAAATGGTGAGTAGTAGACAGAACAAAGAATAGTTTAAGAGTACAATAGTGAGATTGCATCTCAACATAATAAAAAAAATAAGTAGACTTGTCAAATCCAAGAGGAGCTAGACATGGAAAGAACTTGACATACCCCGCACGTCTTCGCCCCTCCTAGAAGGAGAGAAACTGAACCCAAGGATTGTGGACAAAAGTAGGGTGTATATATATATATATTCCCAACAAGAAACTCAAACAAGTGTGTATGGGGATCTCTATTTCCAAGATCAGCCAACGAGAAGTCACCAATAGTTCTAAGGATGACCATCACTAATGCCAAAAAGTACCACACGTCAAAGATATCTCATCTCTGATCCGTAAAACCAATTTTCCCACTCTAGTAGTCACTTAGAAATGTCACGGTCTTTCCTCATAGAAAGGGCTGAGTCTGAAAGAAGTCGTCAGGTAACCCACTACCAAGCCCAACTGGAGTGCAAACCGTAAGAGGTCGTCGGGTAACCCACTGCCCAGCCTCGCTAGAGGGTAAACCGTAATGTCAAAGGGTAACGCACTGCCTAGCCCAACTGGAGGATAAAACCTATGGTCAATGGGTAACCCACTGCCTAGCCCCAATGGAGGGTAAACCCTAAGGCCAATAGGTAACCCAATGCCCATCCCTACTAGAGGGTATACCCTAAGGTCAATGGGTAACCCACTTCCTAGCCCCTCTGGAGGGTAAATCTGAAGATCAATGAGTAATCCACTGCCCAGCCCCATAGGAGGGTAAACCCAAAACTGGTCTGATAACTCCGCATTGCCCTTTCCATCATTGGGTGTCACTAACATCGCTATCGTGGTTTGGTTCAGAGTCCTTCAAAGGGACATATGACCAATTCCCTTTTATGTTTCTACATTTAATGTGATCTCGCATGAGATTCCTCACACCCAAAAAGATTAAACCATTGAAATCCTCATGAAAACACATGTGAGATAGATTATTTATTCACAGGATACAGACACCCGACGAAGAAGTTATTCAACACCGCTTTATGCCCATATGACGTCTTGTGGGGCCCACACCTCAGTCCCGAAACACATCACACAGATCACACCATTGCTTTCCATGCATATATCCATGAGGCATAGGCTATTCATTTTCCCAGAATGGACATATGATGAATAAGCTATAAAAACACAAAATACGTTTGAAAGCCGCCTCGTGGGGCCCAAACCTCAGGCCCGAGTTTTGTTGGTCAGATTGCGCTGTCGCAATCCCCTCGGAAGAACACTCAGAAACGAGTGCTCAAACACCCCAAACAGACATCAGGTGAAAAAGTGGTTTTTCACCATAAAATATGTGAACTAGGACTTATGGGGCCCGAACCTTGTCTCCAACCTAAACGCTTCAGAAATCTTCTCAACAAGTACGCATGAGGACTGGGGTCACGCTGCCGCTGATGGCACGCCGATCGGACATGCCAAACATGATTTAGTTCAGACGCAAGAATAATTACTTAATAAAATAATTAATTAATAATTCACATTATGTGATTCGTGCCACCGAGAAACGAAACCAAACCTCAAAGGTTCTGAACCAGCTTTGGAAGGACCGTCTCTACTCCAGGCCCACAGCGCCTCTAACGGCGCATCAAACGGATGTCAGGCTCGCGAATACGTCTGTTGTAAACATTAATAATAATTTATTATTATTAACTTGAGGCATTTTGGGTCACCCACGATTGGTGTCAGAAATAAAAACCCCCAAACCCATATCAAAAAGTCTATCTTGAAGAGACGAAACCACATCTGCAGATGGTGCATCAAACAGATATGCTGTTTAAAAGATACAAACCATTACACGTAAGGGGCCCAACTAGGTCGGTCTATCCCGAACGGCTCGGTCAAGAACGCCAGCACACAACCCAGTCGCGGGTTTGGCATAGCTCGCTGCGGCCCATTGGCTGTAGCCCACCCAAGAACCCTCGGACCCCTTGGGTCTGGTTCTTCCGAACAGGCCGGAAAAGCGGCCGGTCTTTTGTCCGTGCGCTGCTCCAGTAGGACCCCCATAACGCAGGTCCTTGTCCGCACTGCCACCCCCCCTGAGTTCAGCGCCTCAGGTCTTCCACCTGACTGTGACCGGATGAGGCCACTTCTCCCGCTGTCTGAGCGCATAGCCCGCGTCACGGCCGCTTGGGATCTCCGATCCTCTGCCGCTCGCTCGACACCTCCTCCAGACGCCGACTACCAGCGTTGTGCCCCCCGACACCACCGTCCACCTCACAGGACGCTCCTGACGCTGCCTCTCTGCTCGAATGATGGCTGCCGCACACCAGCCATGTGCCACCTCGCCAAATCCTCACGCTGCCGGCGCAACACCAGCCGGTTCCATAGCTACGACACCCTGACCTCTGGTCAACACCCCTTTCCAGAGCTAGGCCTTCTGTCGGCCACTGCGACCACACCAGTGGCCAGATTTCAAATCCGATGGTGGATTTGGGATCCTCGATAAGAGGCCTTCACAATTCCTACCCATGATAGAAGATCCGTCAATGTTTTAGAGAATCCGAAATTCCAGACGGTGAACGATGAAAAACGCGTCGAACATAGGATTTAAAACGGGGCTCAGACGATGGCCATGTTTGTTTGGCCATCATCCTAATTCTAAAATATTAGAATATAAAAAGGAAAATTTGATGAAAAGTCAAGAAATCAACGATGGTGTGAAAATTAACAAAAATTCCTACCTCGAATCAGTCGTTCGACGTTGGCGGGATGTCCACGATGCTCCAGCATCGATCCGCTAAGGTTCAATCCGCGGTCTCACCTTGATTCAGTGATGAATGGTGAATAATGCCAAAGAACAGTTGAGAGAGAGTGGAAGAGAGAGAGGTAGAGAGAGAGAGTGGAGAGAGAAGGGAAAACCTAACTCCAAAGTCATATTTTTTCTATTTATTGAAAAATCCGCTTAGCGCTGACTCTGAAACTGTCATGCCCACTTATTTAGTATCGCGCCTAGGAAAAATGCCCCATTTTGAATTCAAAGGAAGTCTCAGATTTCCATTCTGAGATTTCGTATAAATGTTATTAAAAAAGAATTCCAGTGATAAAAATCACTAAGCGGTCATTTCCAAATGATGATTTTCCCCTGGGTGACTTTTCTCATAGTGGTCCTATGCTGACAATGTTTATAACCCTCCTAGGGTAAACGACACACTCCGAGCTCAACCATGGACTCATATTTCTGGTCTGAGTTACTGTTTGAGAGTTAATTGGATATGAGCTATTAAATTAATGAGTTAATAAATTAATTAATCCATTTACTTACTGCTAACAAGAGGGGGGTCCGAACATCCCACACCGTCCTTCTTTATGTCACTCCTTGAGTAAACACTGCATTCAAAACCTAACCATGGTCTCATTTTTTTGGTATGAAGAACCGCATAAGTTATATCCAGTTTTTGTCTGTGTGAATAGTATAAAAACACATAATATTTTTGTATAATGTTTTCCAGGCACTCGAGGTCTTGTAATCTCACACCGTCACAACTCATAGATCTGGAAATATATGTAGAAATAGTCCAATTTCTTACATGGAAAAAAACCAGGTCTCTATAGTTTAAAAAGTTCCTTTAAACATAAAACCCTATTTCGAGACATACACACTCAAAATAGTAGCTACACAATCTTTTCTCCCTTTACACAACTCAATAAAAATGTAATTATTTCCTAAAACATCTTGAAGGTATACCACCAAACATTTCACATGAAAATCTATTTAAAATACCACTTTGAAAACAAATTTCACTCCATCATTACCCTAATATATAATTGTAATTACTAAAATATTTTAATATAACCATTACATAAGTTATAAAATAGATCCATTTGGTAAAACATTAAATGGAAAAGTAAAACACCCATTTTCACACAAAATTTGCACATAAAAATCAATTGCAAAAAAAATTCCACCCAAAAAATATTTTAATTCAGAATAATGATGGTGGATTATGATAAAAATAAATATCAAGAATGACTAACTCACCCATTAGTGAATACACATGAAGAAACATACCACATGGGTCAAAACACCAAATACTTGTGCAATAGTTCACCCGCAACACCACCTCACCACAAGGGAGTACAATCAAACCTAAAACAAAAATATTAGACTACGAAAGCCAACATAAAACCCTATATTCAGAGCCCCAATATATGGAAATTTTTATCTTCATGAAATGTGGAAGAACCCCAAAACAAATGGGAGAAACATGGGAGTAAACTCACTTAATTGATAATATTTAATGAAACCTCCCCAAATACTCATGTAGATGAATCTCTAAACATCCAATATTAATATGAGAATTGAAAAAGGATGAGTAGGTCATGTAGGAAATGAAAAGTGGGAAAACGAGTAAAAAATGAAGGAGTTGGGAAAGAAACAAATTACCTTTTCATATCTTGATGATTTGAGAATGCATGAGAAATATTTCCCAAATACGCGATGAAGATAAGATCCAAAGATGGATTAATCAAAATTTTCATGAGACAAGGTTTAGTGGGCTCAGGGGAGAGGTGGAATTTTCTAAAAGAGTAAAAATGTGAATAAGATATTAAATAATTTAAAAAGTATAAAATAGGAAATGAGCTAACGGGTTGACCCAATGCCTAAATAAACAACCCAAATCCAAATTGATAATGACATCTTTAGTGGTAAAAATGGTTTTAGTTGTTTGAAACGGTTAGGGGAGGCCATGTAGAAATTGGAATAGGCTATAATGTTGAAAAATAAAGGAGTTATTAAAGAAATATTATTTTTAAATATGAAAATTGTCTCAATGTTGGGCATAAATCTTGAAAACACGCCCTTTCCTCAAAAAAATTCATGGGAAACCCCCAAAAAAAGAAAAATGGAAACTAAATGATAAAAATACAAAAATAGGTCATGGATGGGATAATTCTCCCCACCATGAATGAATTTCTACACCAAAATGTCAACTTGAAGATTGATCCGAAAGTTGGAATTTGTACTCTTCCCCCACCCATGACTTCTGCTCCCATGTCTCCTAATTATCATTCCCATGATGAATATGAATCTGAACCATTAGAATCGAATTTTCCCAAGTAACTATCTTTTGGGAATAAACTATTCGCATCAACTGCTAAAAATTATAAAAATCATGCTCTATCTTCAGTTCTTCACAGTTAAGCACAAGGGACATATCCGGGTTGGAATTGTTTAACTGGGAGACGTGGAAGACGTCATGAATAGGAGTAAATTGAGAAAGAAAGGAAAACCTGTATGCCACCATAACAATATGCTCAGTGATCTCAAAACGTCTTACATGTCGTGGAATGAACATCGCTTCCATTCCCAATAGATAATTTCAAATATGAGGGGACACATTTTAGAATACCATATCACCCACAAAAAACACTAGGTGTCGATGCATCTAGTCAGCATATGATTTATGATGAATCTATAATTTCAAAAAGGGTTACATGATTGACTTGACAATCTCAAATGTATTCTTCACAAGGGACGACCCCAATAATGAATTCTCACCGACCTCAGCATAACATCGGGGGGACTAACAAGGTCGACCATATAGTGCTTAAAAATGTTAAATTCAAATAATTTATTGTTAAAACATATTATAGGAAAATTCATCCAATCCCTAATGGATATCCCATGAACTTCCAAATCCAAACACACATGCACGAACCATGTCCTCCAGGATCAAATTCACACACCATGTTTGACCATACATAGGAAGATGGTATGTCGTGCTCATATTAATCTGGAACCCCAAGGAATTTTGAAATCCTTCCAAAAAACCAGAAGCTCAATGGGGGCCTCCTTTTAGGACAACTGCTATGGTTGACCATGAAGCCCTACAACGTCATGGTGATACAAATGGAAAAATTCATCCACATTAGTAGTATATTGGATCAGAATAATGTGGGCTGATTTTTTCAAATGATAAATTACCACCCAAATAGAATTCATACCCTAAGGTATACGAGGTAAGACAAAAATGAAGTCCATGTGACCATTTTCCACTTCTAGCTATGAATAGGTACTGTATGGTGAAAATTAGTGGGCCTTTGGTGCATCTCTTTCTCTTGTTGACATGTGTAGCATCTCAACATGATGTTAGTTGTGTCCCATATTATACCATGACACTATAACTGACGTCGCACATGACAATACATCTTTTTGGCTTCTGGATTGATAGTCCACTAAAACTGGTGGCTATCCTACATCACCACTTTCACATAGATGATGTAACTACTGAATGACCCTTGAAGCATAAGATACCCTTAGAAGATGATGAGTAATCATAAGACATCTACCCATGAAGAAGAAATATCCTAGTCCACTAAAAAAGAACATCCCTGGATTGTTCTCACTAAATCAACACCATGATAGAAAGAGTAAACATAATTCACTCAATGAACACACTTCCAATGTGATCTTTGTTCTCCACATGCATCTAAGAAAATAGCCCCATCATAATCCACTCATCACTAGACTTCCTCAAGGCTTGTACTGGTAATTTTCTACTCAAAGAAGCTGCCACCACGTAAACCTTGCCTAGTGTATAGACATTGTTAATGTCGAACCCCAGCAAGTACTCAATACAGCGACACAATCATAGATCGAGATCCCTCTATGAGAAGTTGTAGCCAAATATTTTTTGATTAGAGTAGACTAAAAACTTCTCTAAAATGTAGTAATGATTTCAAGACATGAAAGCCTGCATCAAAGATGCCAACTCGAAGTCATTGGTAGGATAATTCTGTTCATGTGGTCAGATTTGGTGAGAACCATTCAACACCATGTGATAACCCGTTATAGGAACACACTCGAGACCCACACCTGAAGCATCGCAAGACTCCACATACCCCTGGAAAAATTAGTATTGGGGTGGTATTCAACTACAACATTAGCTCCTCTAAGGATGCCTGGCATTTTGGTACCCATACAAACATCATCCATTTTAAGGTGAGAAAGGTAACGGGGGAAGCAATATGAGAAAAATCCCAAACAAACAAACTGTAGTAACCAGCAAGGCCAAGAAACGCTGGATATCGAACATGTCCTTTGGATACTCCAATGAAATAACTGCACTGATCTTGTCGAAGTCCACTGAAACCCCCTACTCTAGGATCACATGCCTCAAAACATTACACCCCTGATCTAGAATGTGCACCTAGACTTCTTTTCATAATGGTTGTGATCTCATAAATATCCCAACACGATCCTTAAATGATGCTCATAATCCTCCTCAGAACCATAGAAAACCAGGACGTCTTCCACGAATACCAGAAAAATATAGTCAAGATTCTAGTAGAATACCCTATTCATGAGTTCCTTAAATATTTCTGGAGCAATTACCCATCATAAAGGGAATAACCATGTACTTGATGTGAACGTACCTGATTTGGGAAGCTTTCTTTGGGGTATCTACCTCTTTCCCACTGATTTGGTGGTAACCTGAATGCAAGTCTATTTTAGAAAAACAACTTCCTCCCATAAACTAATCAAAAAATTAATCAATTCATGGAAAAAAAATATTTATTATTAATGGTTACCTGGTTCAAATTCTGGTAATCAATAGAATAATGCAGCGATCCTTTATCCTTATTCGAAAAAAAGAGGAGTGGCCTAAGGGGAGACACTCAGGAGAATGATTCCATTGGAATATAAACCATCTATATGTATCATTAATTCTCTTAGATTTCTAGGTTCCATAAGATACGATGGAATAGATATTGGCTTTGTTCTCATATCCAAATCAATAAAGAACTCTACATCATTCCCCCAAGGTAAACCAGAAAAACCATCTAGGAATTCCTTTGGAAACTCATCCACTAAATGAGGTATTCCACCTATAAGATCATTACCATTGACCTCTAGTGAAAGTGACGATAACTAGATGAAAATATTCCATAACTATGGGAGTGTTGGTCATGTGAAACACAACCATGGATCCAAATAACCTAGGAAAACATGAAGACTCCCATCTAGTGCCATGAAACTGACTCGTCACCTATAGAAATTGATGTGTGATTGAATGTGTACCTGCCAATCCAAGAAGAGTATCACATAAAGTTGTTCTATATCTAATACCAAGACGTCCCACGCCATCCCAACCACTAACATAGAAAGCACACACGATGGGCACCTGAGACCCTGATCCTTCATATTTCCCTCCTACGTCCTCAACATAATTTCAAAAGACCAAATCACTATTGGAAGATATAGTGTTTTAACAAAATGGGTAGATACGAATGAAATAAAGGAACCAATATCAAAAAGAGTAGCAACTACAGAGTATGCAATAAAAATGGTACCTCAAACTATTGATGGTCCATCCTATGATCCGACTGGTGCCTGATCCACCACATGATGATGGCTGGTCACTACTTGAGAATGGCCTCTAGTATATGGGTGTGCCCTAAAATAGCTATGTCAAGAATCCAGCATTACTGCCACTACCACCAAAATGATATCCCATAGTCCTCGACGACTCTAACAGTGTTGTAAATCCCCTAGAAGACACTGATCCTGACCAATATTATAATGGAAATTCCATCTAAAAAAACACTAAAGGTTTTACATCTAACCACACTGATAACAAGAATTTAGAATAACATTGTATACTGGCCGGATGTTCCCTGGCCTCCCAAATCGGTGGTACATGACGAACCATTCCCCAGAATCCATTGTAGGAAACTGCTTCAATGTTTGGCTTCGGCTTTCAATACCCTTATTTCGCAGCTCCTCCCACTTCCTTTTATTATCATATGTGTTTCCACTACATGGACCTCATATCTTATCATAAAAACTAGGCCTCCCATTTTGGTCGATGTACACAATATATGCATGGTCAACCAACTCTATATAGGTTTTCATCTTGAACAAGATGACATGGGAATATATCTTTGGATGTAGAACGCTCCTAAATATCTGATCCTTTATCATCACACTGTTGATAATTTTCGGGGAATTCTAAACCAACTCAAAAAAATGGTTCGCGTACTCCATCACAGAATGATCCCTCTGAACAAGATCTATAAACTATTGATATAGATCATATTCCAAAACATCGGGGCTGTTTTGGTTGTTGAAGATAACCATGAAGTCCTTTCTAGCTAATCAGTTCATGCTTCCATTCATGAAGCACTATTTCCCACCACCTTCAGGAGGGACCCTCTAATAGGAATGATGAACATTTCACCCTAACCTCATTAGGTTTGACCATGAACTCAAACATGCACTCTAACTTTTCAAGCCACCCCTCTGCTCCCTGGGGTTCCATGATACCTCAGAAAGATGAGGGATTGTTTTTCAAAATATCATGGGATTTTTTTCTATCTAAGATCAGTCTCATATTCCTTAACCTGAGATAAAACAAAATATAATGCCTCTCCTAGAGCTTGGATAGCCCAAACCACATCATCCATTATCCTCTGATTAATATGTGAGGGTGAAATCTATCCAGATTTATCCCGTGGGTGCATGGGAGATTTCTGGGAAGGAATGTTTCTAAAAAAGAGAAGAGTCACACAGTAAAATAAATACAAAAAATCTAAAACTTTTTTTCATTAACAACATATATAAATAATCCAAACCCATTACAATAATAAAATAAAAAACTACTTCACCCCCACCTCGTGTCCATATGAAGTCTGTAGACCACACATCTCACCTAAATGTGAATCAAAAAAAAAATTCCAACATACCACGGTGACTTGAGGTCTGTCATGAGAGGTGATATCCATGCACCCTACTCATGGACACAAATTCGAGCCCTGATGGTCCTAGCTCCTTTCTATCTCAACTCATCACAAAATAATAATAAATCCCAATATCATTAACCTCCTATGATTCTGTTTTGTCACAAACCAAATCTAGTCACCATTAATACTAGAACCAAACCCACCACATGGAAGTTCTTGAAGAGCAGTCCATATCCCCATGAGCTGTCACAAGTTCCCAAGTATTGTGTGTTATAGTTCGTGAATTATTTACCCGACATTAAAATCATTCAACAACAAAACACAATCAATAAAATAAATCTGAACATTTATGCTAAACATTCCTTAAATAAAATATAGAACCCAGCAAATAGGTTTTTAAATTACACAATATATCCAAATATAAATAAAATTAGAATCCATACAACCCAATGGACTCCACTTGACAAGGGGTTATACCCCCAAGCTTTCTCCAAAACACCGAACCATTGAAAAAAAAACTAGCAACCCGAACCACCATCACCCAAGGAATTTCCTTTACCTGAGTCAAACATGATCAAGTATAATTACTCCAAAGGGGTGTAGGTAGGCTGCGAGCTTATACCTAATCGGATACCATCCAATGGAACCTATATATTTTCCAATAAAAGATTAAAAACATGCATATTTTTGATAAACAAGAAATGGTGGCAATAAATTCTAAAGAATGAAACATTTAATGGTAAACATTTTTCAACTAGAAATTTAAAAGTGTGAACACATTTAATTAAGACAAATAATATACATAATTGTTTCATACAAACACTTCGTATTTCAATGATAAATACAAAATATCCAACGAGTACTAATATTGGGAACACTCTTAAGAACTACTTAGTTTCGAACACCATATACCTCATATCTCAGGGTAATGTTACCATAGTAATATCTGCACCCATCCACGATTAATTAGTAGGGAACATACACATATCCTAGTGGTCCCAAATCCTAATCAATATAGTTTTTTAGTGTTGTAAATTTCTAACATGTAATTTGAAATAGGGATAAAATCGCTCCGGATCACTAACGTACTACTACACATGCCCCCACCAAGATAGCTGGTTTTACCCATTGTGCTAAAACAATTACACATGTTTCGGAGATCTATTTTCACATAAAAACCCCATTTCTAGTCATACACACTCAAAATAGTAGCTACACATGATTTTCATAATTTAAATAACTCGATAAACAATGTGATGCTTTCCTAAAATAGGTTCATGGTATACCGCCAAAAATTTCACCTAAAATATATTTAAAACACCAATTTTATAACAAATTTCACACCAATATTACCCTAAAATAGAATTGGAGGAACTAAAACATTTTAATAAAACCATTACATGCGGTATAAAACAACCCCAATTAGTATAACATTAAATGGACATGTAAAAAATTGTTTTAACACAGAATGCTCACTTCAAAATCAATTTTTGAAAAAATTCCACGAAAACCAATTTTCTCAAAATGAAAAATGATGTAGGATTATCATAAAAATTGAAATCAATAAAGGATATCTCATATAGTAGTGCTTACAAATGGAACCCCTACCACAATTGTCAAAACACCAAATCCTTCTGAGAAAGTTAACCTGAACCACCACCACACCAAATGGAAGTTCAACAAATCCTAAAACCACAATATTAGACCAAGAAACCCAATATCAAACCCCCCATTCAAATCCATACATTCTAGACATTAGAAAAACTAGTTTACAATAAGATCTGTATCTTTTAACATCGAACCATCAAAATGTTCCTAACCCTCACGACTCCACATTTCAAACATAAATGTTCTACCAATAATTTATATATATATATTGCACATTATTTATGCTTCCAACTTCTTAAAGAAAATATTTAGATGAATAAGAAACTTATCTGATAAAAAAACATGATCTAATTCCTATTTTTAAAATTGAAACACCTTGAATTTTTATACCAGGACCATATATCTAAAAACACTGATGGTGTCATTATTCAACACTTTTCAGTCATATGGTTCTCCCCACCATAAGATTTATATTAACAAAAACAATTCATATTATTTATTACACAATACATTGAATATTCACTTCACCTAATCAAAAGTAGAATAGTTTTTAAATTCATAAAACCATTCCCATTGCTAAATTCTAGAAATGGATGAAAAAATAGACATCATTCAGGAACATCCCTGTAATTTATAGTATTTTCCACTAAAGTGTTGTTTTTATTCCCAAAACACATCTTTCATCCCTAAAATGTCATGATAGATGTGGTGCTATAAGACTGTTGGTTATGGAAGAGATTTTGTTATAAAATTCTAGAAGAGGTGCCTGATGAACTTATTTTGTTTTCTGTAGAGAATAAGATATACCAACAATTTATAGAACAATTTGTATATAGTTTGGAAGGATTATTTGTGGAGAAGAGTGTATACCAATTGGTATATATAAAACTGGGGTACATATATCCCAATATTTTATTTAAAATAGTAGGAGTACTGGTATGTTGTATAATATGTGTACCACAAGGTTATAGAACAATTGTTATATATATATATACTATTGTTTTAATGAAACCATTGGTATATAAGTATTCTGGCCAGTATGTATACCTACAATTCATGAATAGTTGGTATTCATTGATCTTAATAGTTTCAATGAAAATCTTTTTATAGTGTAACATTGGAAATATTATACCAATAGTTGTATATAAAATGTTGGTATAAGGATATTGGAATTTCCTACATTCAAACAGTTCATAGAACCACTCGGTTTGCCTATCCCAATGATATGAAACAATTGGAATAGATGAAATTTTCTGTAGTTATGATTTTGATGTAATACTAATGTTCATGAACCATGTACTTAACCCATCCATATAATATGTCAATATGGATTTATTAGATGAATTTCATAGTTTAACTTTCACTATTCATCATGGTAGTTTGAAGAAAATTATAGATATGAAGGATTATTTCGAGTGGGATAACATGAAATGAAATATTTTAGAGTATCTACCTTAGTTCATGGTTTTATTTAGTGATATTACTAAGAGATTGAAATCAAATGAGATATCATAACAATTTCCCATTAATTAATGGAAATGAAAAAAACCACCATGTATTTCATCATGTGACTCCCCAAAACAACTCAACGGAACAATGATAACTGGGTTATACTAGATCACCATTACAAATTTCCACATTTCATTGATATTATAGAAGATATTTTTACCGATCCCCGCTCCATTTTATATGTTAAATAAGTTGTAAGGTTCTTCCAAGAAAAACTCTTCATCTTATCTTATAGTGATATGATTATTATCTTAATGTTATTTAGAATTAGGTAATAATATTTTAAAATGATGTTGAATTTTTTTAATTTATAAATCATATAATAAATAGCCAATTTGAGAAGGAAAATTAAACCCTATAATATATTTTGTGATTATTTTCTATCTATTTCAATAAACGTTCGCATAAATACTTCTATATAGTAGAGATTACTTATATGAATTTTAGTCACTCAAGCATTCAAATGGAACCTTATGAATCCCAAAAGGGATTAAATTGAAGAAATATAATGTGTTCGGATGATTTATTATTTTCTAGGACCTCCCCCAAATCACTCATGTATATGTTGTGTACTATATATCTATCCTAATGAAATACATACATGATCCGTAAAATTTTATATATCATAATGGTTTTAACAATATATCAAGATCACTATTTTGAGATAATGTTGGTAGAGATTCAAAAAAAATATAGAATGTCCATAATTCCCAAAAAATACACATAGTCAATGTTTTTTGGTAAATCCCTAAATATGAGAAAACTATCAAGGAACATAAAGATGTGACTAGGAATAAATATACATAGTTTATTGTATTGTTGTAAATATATTTAGGGAGATAAGGTTTAATAATGTTATATAATAGAAAATCATATTATTATAAAATTTAATTATATGAAAATAGTGGTATTTATTTGATATAATCTATTATATGTAACACTTAATTTTAATGAATCACTATATAATATTGAAATATTATTATTAAATGTAGTATTTATCACATACAATAAGTATTTAAATGTATTAATATAATAAAATAAACTATAAAAAAGTACTTTTAACCAATTATAATTCAAATTTTTGGATATCAATTGGTTAGAAATGAAAACAAAATCATTAAAAAGTACAAAAAAGAGACATTTTTTCTAGAAAAATGTTTAACTGTGAGTAACATAATTTAATATTAATAAATTAAATTATCAAATATTGATGAATTATTTTACTGAAATGTTAAGTTAATATTTTAAATAATAAAAATTTGAACATATTAATTAGTTATTATTTGTAATGGAATGATAATAAATTGTTTTATACATAAAAATAATATTTTATGAAAAATAATTCATTGTGCTCATCATGCTTATTTTTAAATGAATTTATTCTACCTATAGATATTTAATTTTATTAAATGATATCCATATTTTTTATAATCATATATAAATATGTTTCTGAATTCATATTTATTTCTGGTCATAATGAAAAATAGCTATTGTAAAAATTTATCACCTTAGATAAGGATAAAAAGGGTTAATTATGGGGTTAAATTGAAAGATAAGGTTTAAAATATCCATTAAATAGGATCAAATTTTATTGGTAAAATAGAATATAACATTAAATAATTTTATATATGATCTTTTTTATATTTGGTAAAACATTATCTTGAATAAGAATTAATTGTAATTTAAATTTTACGTTATTTGCAAGTTTTCCACCACCTCACATAAAAATAGAACCTTATTTATTCACTTATTCCTTTCTATTGAGGCATATAATAAGTACGTGTAAAAATATTTATTTACACATCCATATCCAGGTTATGTGGTTTTATTCACTTTTAGATGTATACCCTGAGGGTTATTTTGAAGAGAACCCTGTGAGATTTCTTATATAAGTGGTAATCATCTCTACTGAATCCTTTAAAATTTATTTATTATACATTATTCCCAAAATATTTGATAAAAATATAAAAATCATGAGAACATTATATTAAATATTTTTAGGTTTAGACATGTTAATTTTATATATTTTTTCTATATTTTTTCATCTAATGAGAATAGTGAATGTCATCTGTGTATATATGTGGACTACTACCTTTAGGAAGTAATGTGATTTATTTTTCATATATTCTATACATGGTTGATAATATAGTTTTTATTAATGAAAAAATATGATAGTGAGGATATAATTATAAATATTTTCTAAAAATATTATTATTCTTCATTTTTTCTATCTATTCCCTGAAAAATGAAATCATTACGGATGCATACATAGGGAGAACCATCTCTATAAAGTGTTGTGTTCCATTTTTCATCACCAAAATATGTAAATGGTTATAAAATAGAATATAATTAGTATATTTGAAAATTATGAAATTATGAATATTATTATATTATTTAATCATGGCCAAGGTGTATGGATGAGAACCATAGAAACAAAACATTCATGAAAAATAAACCAGTTTTTTCTGAATTTTGATTTAATAAAATTTTTTATCAAATATAAAATTATAAATTATATTTGAATGTTATATTGTGTGAAATGATAGTGTATTATTCTATTATATATTTATAATTAAATAATTTTTAATTTAATGGATCTGATGAAATCATAACAATAAATAAATGGCAGGAGGTAACCATTTATGATACATTCTCATTTATATATGTAATTGTCTATGTGAAATTTCATTTGAGGGGTATAATATGTTCAATATAATTTAAATCTCATAAATTTTATTATACTTAAGTAATTTATATTTTATTCATTTTTTCATTCATTTTATTTTATTTTATTCTTAAAACAACCAAGAAAATACATTATAAGAAAATATGACCATATTTAATCTTTCGTCAACAAAATTTACTTTCCATGTTCATGTAATATAAAATTATTTGAATAATATATAATTATATAATTAAATACTATTTTAATTTAATTTTCACAGATATTTTATTATCTTTTCAAATTTTTAATAGGGATATTTTTATCATTTTCCTGATATGTAATATTTGTACTTTTTAGCAAATGTTTGAATAGAATAATTATTTTAACATTTACCAAAAACCAATTTTTACAACCATAATGACCATTTTCTTCATTGAAGATTTATTTAAACAATTTCATGGGTTTTAATAAAAATTTTGTTTCTAAATATAATGGAAATTGTTATTTATATATATATATAAGTAACAATATATTTTCCACAATGTTTTAAAAATATATATGGTCTTTTAGTAGAATTTTATAATCTATGTCAACATAATTTGATATGTGTTATTCTAAAGTAGTGATATTATATAATAAAATTAACCATGTTCTTTGTCTTTATGAATTATTATAATTTGAATATATAATTTTTATAAAAAACGTTTCTCTTCCATGATTGATATTATAATGAGTTAATGATTTTTATGAAATTGTGGAATACATGTGTATGGTTTTCATTATAGGACTGGTAGATCCATTAAATCCTCCAACTAATTTGGTATTTATTGATATATTATTTTATAATATATACTATAATGGGAGTAAAACTAGTTTAGTAAGGGAATCAATCCAATTTGATAATATTGAGAGTGATCCTTGACTATGGATACAATGGAATAGTGGGTGAACTGATCAACTATAGTACATTTTCTACAATGAATGTAATGGTAGTTAGAATTAAAAATTAAATTTTTTATAATTATGACTTTGAATCAAAATACATTTTTCATTTTCATATACATATGATATACTCCCTTTGGTCATGTTTTATTAATGATTGTTCCTCAATGATATGACTAATGTCATTGGAAATGATAAACCCTTATGCCATGACTCATAATTTGGGATTAATTAAATATTGGATATGAAATGTGTATGTTTTTATCATTATATTATACACTTACATGTATATTATTCCTCCATATTAATTAATATCTCAAACTCTTGTGATTATTGAGCATTAAGGATAACTATTTCACATATTTCAATTTTCTCTAGGTTCTGATGAATTTTTTATGTGATAAATATCTAATTAGGGTACTATGATAGAAGAATAATATGGTTCATATTGAATATTTATTATGAAATTTTTTTATTATGTATTATGTATTCCAAGATACAAAAACATTACGGTCCTCGAACATGTATTTTTGAAAAATGCATTAAATATTCATCTGAAATGACACTATTTATGTACGTTATGCTTTAGTATCATCATATAAAAATTTATAGAAATTTAAGTGAATTAATTAATTTATTAAAATATTTGTTTCATATAGATTTTATTATATAAATCCCAAACCAAAAGATTATGGATTATAACGGATTTAAAACCTTCGAAGACACCTAAAAAAATTGAAACTCTATAGAATATGTTATCCACCAATAGTCACTACTGAATAACTCTATTGCAATATCATGACCAATGATAAATTCTGTTAAATATCCTATCAAATTAATGTAATATATAGATTCATTGTTATGACCTAATAAATTTTTTTATGTAGGGAAGATTAAAAAATACCTTTTAGGACACCCAATGCACTAAAAACATCATGCTAGACTGGGGTGTACATAATACTAAACCAATGAACTAATAATATATATTAATAATATCAAAACTCAGTTCTGTACCTTCTTTCTTTTGTTATACACTTAACTAGAGAACACACCATCCCATGAATCTCTACTTAATCAATTATAAATCCAGTTCAATCCATAATATTAATAAACTAGATAACAAAAAACATTATTCTGAAAATAAAAAAACTTGTTAAGATATACACAAATTAAATGATCCAAAAACACACACTTATTCAGGAATCATTGTTTAATAGTTGCAATATAAATAAATTTGGAATTTGAATATTATATAGTGTGATGCATTACTTCCGATTGAGAGTACAATTGGTTTTGGGTGGTACTTGACTACACTTTCGGATTAACCTCACCCCATTGAAAGAAGCATCTATATAAGAGGTTTCAAAACTAAATATCTGTTGTGGAGTCCCATCACTATGTATAGGGTTGTAATTCATATATGGGAACCTATTTCCTCAAAATTTCTCATACATATTCATGATCATTAGAACTCTCATTAAATGTTATGTTCGTATTGATGGAAAATAGTTATAGTTTTCTAACGTGAAAATACTAATAAAATAGATGAAAATTATTAGGGGATAAAACAAAGTCCCATTAATATAAAATATATATATTTGGTGGATTTTTTTTAAAATATCTATAAATATCAACATTATGGTTTTAAAATAATCCCATTACTAGTACCACCATCTATATAAGCAAAACCCACATGTACAATCATATATCGTCACTACGATATTTAAAATAAATATCGATCATACCATTTAAATTCATATATAATATATATTATTAATGTATATACAATCTTAATTTGATAACATTTTTATATAATATATTCACGATCCATGTACGATGTGGACATGTATTGAAGAATGTGAGAATAAATTCAATAAAATAATTTAAAGGTACACATCATTTTTTCTATATGATCTAAAATTACCTACACTAAATCATGAAAATTAATTGGGGATCATTTTAGTATAATTCCATCATAAAATATGTTAAATTTCAATCAAAAAAATTACCACATTATAAATATATTCATTTTTAAACATTTACATGTTCTGAGTTCTAAAATATCTATGGGTGGATTCCTCTGTATTTTCTTTTGAAAATCAATACAAAGGAATTATAGTATTTTTATTGTTAATATCAATGATAATAATCCTTCAACAGATAAATATCAACAAATAATATTTACTTGATCTCATTATACATTGAAACATCTACTAAAAATATTTTAACATGAAAATGAGTAAAAGATTAAATCCAGGGACACAACATGGATACCTTATGAAAATAGAGTATTGTGATTAGTTATAGTAGTAGATTGTTATATTTTATAGTTTTTTCCACCCTAATGAAAAAAATCACAATATCTAAAATGGTTTATGAGGAAGACACATGTAGGATGAATTTTGATGCTTTTATGCCCTTGTATTTATGTTCATTACTACTATAAATTGCTAAATGTTCCTCACTATATAGAATCATAAATTCATAAATAACCATTAAAATGTTATATATATATATATTTATAATTATAATAAAAAAACAGTAACCAGAAAAACAATATATATATATATATATTTCCCTTTAGTATTCACATGACTTCTATTTGACCAATCATGAGATATAATGGTCGATGAGAGTGACCAAGAATGACAGACACCAATAAACCATATGGTGGTGGAAGGAATAAATTGAATAAAAAAATTAGATAAATGTAATTTTTTAAATATAATGAATATTTAAAAAAAGACATAGACAACCTCAAATACGAAAAATATTCATCCTCATTATAAATGAACATATTCTCAAGTATGCAAAAAAACCATTCAAATAATTTTTAGAGACTCTTAATGATGATTATTGTGAGATGAAGGGTGTTTTTGGCTTTGAAATGTTTGTTTTCACCTATGGGTGTTTTTAATGGTTATAATCAAATGGGGATGGATTGGAAGAAGAAAATATATAGATATGGTCCTTGTGATATCTTTTATTGTTAATACATAATCCATGTTCATAATTTTAAGTAATTAAGTTTCCAATGACATATGAAGTATATTAATAATTTTAGTTTTGATAAAAGATGTTTGGATTTGATTAGAATATTTTTAGGGGTTTTTAATTTGATAATTTATTTTTTCTAAACTTTATTTAAATATCCACAGTACAAAAGAGTAACAATTATAAAAAATAAGGTTAACTCTAGTGTTGTGGATACTATATTAGAATATATATAAAGACTTATAACTATTAATAATTTTTTATTGTGATACATAAGGTTTTCATAATAATTATATCTTCTAATGAACCATGTTATTAAATTACTATTATATTTATATATGTTTATATTTAATACATATGGATTACTCTAAGACGACTATTTGAGAAATTGAAAATTCATAAGAATGACATTGTAATTATGGGGATAAATGTAATGGTTGATTTATAATATAGAGTGATATAAATATTATAATTTGATGATTTATGAGTGGAATGTTATTTTAAATATATGTTATCCAGAATGTAAATTTTTCTAAATATAATGGCTATCATTTGTGGGTTTTCAGACATGATATTTTCTATACCTACAATTTTTAACTATGATATATGGGATTTTTTTGATACATAAGAGATCATTCATTTTCACATAATTAAATTTTAGTTATTTAATAAGACATGAACTGTAAATATTATAGTCTTCTATAATGAAATTTATGGGTTTAAAAAGTATTACATTTCCCACTGTGATTTGACATATATTAATTCCATTTTGAGAAGTCATTAGTGTACTGAATAATGGACTGTGATATGTAGGATAGATTCACACCCCGATGAAAATTATTATAAATTAATATTGATTCTATTTTTACATTGTTATATATATCACCACATTATTCTATATATCATGATATGATCATGGATGCAATGAAAAATGATGTGATGTCTTACGCCATGCAGAAATCAGTCACACCTCAAATGGATATATTTTTATATATATTTAGCGAAAGAACATGTTAATAATTTTTTAATGTATGTTTTCATATTAGGATTTATTTCACTATCCCCCTAGACATATGTAATGATTGACGAACTTTAGGGATCAGTTGAAAAGATGATGAAGAGAAGTTGAAGATAGAGGGGATTTCAAATTTGAATTTAAAATTAAAATTTGAATGTGAAGAAATATATCTTATTATGTAAAATATAAGAGAGTAGTGGTAATGAGAAATTATTCATGATAGATAGTATATGAGGATATAGTTAAGAGAGAGTGAAATGTGAGAATAATAAGAGAAGAGGATGAAAAATAACACACACTTTGTTTCAATGTGATTGTTACTTTTGTGTGTTGTGGAAGAATGATTTTATTATTATTATACATTGGGATGATGTGACATAGAAGTCTAAATTTTTTATATATGGTGAATTAATATAAATAAGTTTAATTTCAACCTAATAGAAGTGTAATACATTAATTTAACAAGTCGTGAGGCTTTTTAAGAGATATATTGTTTGATGTTATTTTGTTATGAGTCATGGATATACAATACTTGTAGTATCCAGAATCATGAATCTTGTGGAAGTTGTATTCTATATTGAGTGATGATCTATCTAGTGATTAGCCCTTAATTGTGAGTAGAGAAAATTTTACCTTAGTTTTTACTTATTTTCATTATTTTATTGATGTGAGAGAGTTGTGATTTCATTCTGACTAACTATTCAATGTGATTGATTTTACAAAAAATCATAGAAAATAAAACAAAACATTTTTCACTAGATCACATGTCCTGTTAGTGAAATTACATTATGGATAAGTCCTTTATATACTATAGAATAATTATATTGATAATGAGTCCATATACACAAAGTTATGTCATCTTATGTATAAATAAAGGTAGTTCAGAACCACACTCAACTAAATATCATATATAAAAAAATAATAAAACATAATATAATTAGAATATAAGTATATGAAAAGGTTTCTTTTCCAACTCACCTCATGTGAAGTGAATAAGGAAAATAAGGACTTAATATATTATGTATAACAATTTTATTTATTTATGTAAAAAAATTCATAAATAGTAACAATATAAGTGAAATTTAATGTTATTGAATCCACTACCACAACTATAATATTTTCACTAAAGAGATAATGTCCACATCAAACTACCCATATTCGTAATGAAAAGTAATTATATACTCAATAATTAATTATTTCTATAATGGTAACCTTACAATGAAACTATATAGTGATAATATAACAGTAGTAACTATATATCTGGTTGGAATACAATATCCGTACTATACAATAGTATTTTTCAATACAACATTAGAAGGAATAGAATATTAATATTCTAAATTTTCTACATAATATTGAATAGAACATCAATCTATGATCCACATCATAAACCATTGATGATTGGTTGTTATTTTTCATTAACATGAAAATAACATCATACAATCATTGATATTGGGAAACAACACATCCCAATTATTATCAAATAGACATAATAATAATTCATCATAATCATGAAATAATATAAAACACCAATAAATTCACATAAAATATAAACTAACCACAATAATAATAATCATGGCATATAAAAACCCAAAACACCGTCCAAAAGTCCCTTTCCAAGAGCCTAATTTATATTAGTATAATTATCTCCCATTTATTTTTGTATTTCATTCACCTCATATGATTCACAAACATGAATTTCACCACATTTTTCACCACTGAAAACTATTAATAATAATCCATGTTTTGAAATAGGAAAAAAATTTATCATAATAATTCACACAACAATACAACCATATAAATTTCATGAAAACATTATCAACTTCATCCTCGTCAATATAATAATATTTTATTAAAAATCCCTCATTAACTTATTATCATTCAAATATTTTCATTCAGTGATTATCATGATTATAATAAAAAATATAACTCAATAATGATTAAGATTCATAACAGTATATGATAATTCCAATATAATTATAAATAATTATCACTTTATAATTAAACGTAATAAAGTATATTTTCAATTTATCTCAAACGCCATCATATTTATATGTTTTTACTATTGTTTTACTGTATCAACTAAACTCATATTTTTTTCATAATTATCAATATTCATATTGTCATTATAAAATATATTCACACATATATATATAAATCCCACTATGTGGTTTTTCTATCATTTATTGGCATTTGATTAATTAGGATTACAATCACTATATGAACCAAAATATAAAAAACATTTAACTTTCGTAAATGTAATAATTAGTGTCCCAAAAGTAAAATGAAGCTCAAACCAAATGAACATCCATGAATGATCATAAAGGGGTCATACTTTCACAGTGACACAAGATTCGTAGAATATTACAAAACTACATTTTGATTATATCAATAATCCAAATAAAAAACAAAACATACAGAGCCAACAAACATCTATGAATGAAAAATTAAGTGATTTTTTAAAAACTAAATTACCAATACACTGAATTAGAAAACATTGATCATTCATTGACAAGAATAAAATAAACCTTGTTGATGTGTTTGAATCTATAAAAACTAATCTAAAATAGTTATTTTGTTTCATGATAGGGTCATGACAATGATTTTGTCACGACCCACCTTCACCAAAAGGAGGGAAGGGTCAGCAGATTGCCAGGCCCTTCCTTCTTTAAGTTGAAGGAGAGATAATGAACCCCGAGACCCGCCTTCAATAGGTCCCAGAGTGGCGACAAGCTCCAAGGGTATAGAAATTTCTCACAAATGGAAGGCATTACCCTTTTTGTTTTATAAGATCGAGAGATGAGATGAAGAAACTCAACAACACCCAGGTAAAAGAAATGTAAATCAAAAAATATACAATTCCGACATACATGTTCCAAAAGTAAAGCCACAAGGTTCAAAAGGTGACTACAAAGGTAAGTACCAAAGAGGAAAAGAAAAACAACAACTACAACTGCTCCAAAGGTCCGAGCTAGTAAGGTCCTGTGTGATCCCCGAAGTCCCCCTAGAAACCTAAAAGCAGTTTTATATACGTAGAGTGAGCACACAAGTATGCTCAGTAGGGAAAACCAAAGACTCTCATGCTCAAGTGGGGGAACATACTAATGTCCCGTGAGAAAAAATAGTAAACCACACACCTATCAAGGTAAAGTATCCACCCAAGGCCTCACCAAGGCACACTCCCAAAATAACGTAAGTCAAGTAATATATATAATCAGATCACATCGATGTTTGGGTACCCCGCGCCACTTTCCCACTAGTTATTGAGACATCCTACGCATCGGACCAATCCTGCCATTCTCACCACAGTCCCACTGCCACACCTGCCTGCACACACCTGGTCCACAACCACACGCAGTCGCACTGCCAAAATCCCACCCGCACACACCTGGGCCACAACCACACGCAGTCCCACTGCCAAAATCCCACCCGCACACACCTGGGCCACAACTGTCACATGTAACCATGCCTGCAAACACCTAGGCCAGAACAACAACCACCACGCACGAAGACACCTGGGCTAGAAAATCCACTGCCATGCCCAAAGACACATGGGCCTCATCCCGAAGACACATGGGAAACCACCTACTGCACACACCTGGCTAACCACCACACTACCCCGCCCTAAGGTTCTTGGGCTAATAATGGACCTCAGGCCATCACAGCCTGCCCGAAGATACTTGGGCTTTCCGGGAAAGGGAGCAGAAAAGGATCTAATAACCAGCCACCAAGAATAGTGTTGGAAAAAACACCCTCCCCCATGAAATGGGGGTGTTCGACACTAACTGCTCAACATGGGTGGGGTGCGAATAAGAAACAAAAAACTACAAGAATAGATATTGGTAACAAGAACTCACCCAAAGTATAGGTTTTTATAACTGGCCTACGGAACACAACACCACTATATCCAAGTCACAAGTCACGACTCTCACCAACAAAATCCATTTTTCCCATTCTTTTTTCATGTTCCATAACGATGTTTAAGTTTAAGTACTACTAGGAAACTAGTAAGCATAAGCACAAGTCCAGGAAAGTAAATAGTCACTCATCAACCATAACGCCCACACCCGATTATCAACAACAGAGGATCCCACCACAATTTGTGATATAAACAAGTAACAATCGGGTCTTAAAACTCACAACCACAGAATCCATACCAACAGGGGATCCCATCCCAAAATTCACACAACTACAAAGAGTACAAGATAGGGGATCCCATCCCCTCCCATATTTCCAGAAATCAACCCAAAAAGAAAACAAACAACTACCACCATTAACACAAGTCAGTTTCATGCCGGTATTTTAAGATTTAAACGACTTAACACACTCCATGATTTCAACTCTTATGTGTTTTAACCAGGGGTTATCACAAAAGAAAAGATCTTGGTGCCTCAATTTATTTGGCCGGATATACATGATTAACAATTTAATTTTCACAGAAAGTGATTACAACCACAAAAATCCATTTAAAACATCATCAGGGGTTCATTAGTGCACAAACAACGACCACCAATGACCTCGATTTTCAGAAGTCATAAGCCAGCACAACTCAACAAGATAGTAATAACATAAACAACATCAACGATCAAAACCCCATCTTTCTTTATAGAATTCATTAATTATCTTTAATTAGGCTGTATTTATCCAATCCTATAGAATCAAAAGCACGCCCACCCCGCATGATACCCAAAAGACAAAGGAAAAGGGGAAATTCCCTACTTGTTTGATCGACGATTAACACTAAGGCCCGGCGCGGAACATTACGAATAACGATGTGGCGCGCCCGATGCACCAGAAGCTGTTTGTGAAAAGCCATGATCAAGGAAAGAGAAAACATGGATAACCCTTGGTTTATAAGATCCGGGTACAGTTGGGGTGAAAACGCGAAACCGCGTAAGGCACGAGGGTCGTGGGTTGACCATGCATCTCCACTCGTCATTAAAGGGGGTCGGGTGGTTTAAACCGACTCATAAATTGATTAAGTATTTAATTAAACTCTTATGCGCATTACGGGTCTTTAAAACATGCTTAAACAAGTTAGAATCGGGTTTAAACCCCTATTTGCGCAAAAGGAGCGTTACTGGAAACAACGCGACAAGGTCGGGTGACCCCGATCGGTCTCACCGATTGGTCGCGCCGATCGGTCACGCTGATCGGTCTCACCGATACGCCACTCCTTTAGGACCCGGATTTTGGAAAAGGGAAGGGCCAAGAGAGTCTGGGTCCTCACATCAGATACCTCTCAAACTATTCTCTTCCTCGAGAATTAAAACAACCCAGAAGGGAAGGGCGGGTCCGAACAACCACCCCGAAAGATACCTCTCAAGAGCGAACCTCATTGTTATCTAAGAACACCTTCTTGTCACGAACCAAGCAACATACCATGCCAAACTGCCCGGGCATGTTGGTTGGGGAGTCTCCTCCCCCATGTCAAGATATTATCTTTTTTGGGCGGCAATGACTCGCCCGCACTGGTTTAATCGCATCCACCTTAATGCGTCTTGATTAGGGGTCGGGTTCTCTCCTTCCCCATAGCCGGGGCTTTTCACACAAAAACAGAGGAAAGAAAACCAGTACATTTCATATCCAAAAGAAAAAACATCCTACCAAAACAGGTATAACAAGGAACAAAACTCAAAATAACTCTGGGTACTGGGTACGCATATGTGCTCCCCTCTCCCTCATACTCTCATCAATCCCACCATGTCTCCACAACACGCGAACCAAGGGAATGGTTCGCCCGCGAAGCACCTTCTCCTTGCGATCCTCGATCACCACTGGTCTCTCCACAAAGGTCATATCGTCCTCGATGTCCAGCTCACCCCAATCAAGGACGTGTGAATCATCGTGTAGATACCAACAGAGCTGGGAGATATGAAAGACATCATGCATCCTTAGTAGCGGTGGTGGTAACGCTAGCTGATAAGCCACTTCACCGACCCACCACAGCACTTCAAAGGGACTGATGAATCTGGGAGAAAGCTTACTCCCCTTGTCGAACCTTCGCTGCCCACGCCAAGGGGAGACCTTCAAGAACACGTGGTCTCCAACCTCAAACTCTAAGGGTCTCCTCCTGGTATCAACATAGGACTTCTTTCAGTCCTGGGCCGCCGTCATCCTTTCCCTTATGAGCTGAACCTTCTCTGTCATGTTCTGCACCACCTCTGGGCCAAGGATGCCTGCCTCTCCTACTTCGGTCCAACAAACAGGTGAATGGCATGGAATCCCATATAAAGCTTCAAACGAGGCCATACCGATGGTAGAGTGGTATCTATTATTCTAGGAAAACTCTACCAGATGCAAGTATCGCACCCATGATTATCCTGAGTCCAAAACACATTCTCGTAGCATATACTCCAAGGTCTGGATGGTGTGCTCTATTTGTCCATCTGTCTGGGGATGGAAAGCAGTGTTAAGGCATAACTGGGTGACAAACGCATGCTGAAATCTTCTCCAGACTCGCGAGGTAAACCGTGAATCCCTATTCGAGACTATAGACCTCGGAACTCCATGCAACAGCACAACCTCATCCATGTACTTTCGTGCCAAATCATCCACAGTACTTGACTCCCTGATCGCCAGAAAGTGAGCCGATTTCGTCAACCAATCCACCACCACCAAGATGGTGTTGTACCCTCCTTGGACCTTGGGGAGTTCCATGATGAAATCCATCGAGATGTCATCCCACTTCCACTCGGGTACATCTAGAGGCCGCAGTAGGCCGCCTGGAACTCGGTGTTCAACCTTCACTTGCCGAAACACTATGCACTTGGCCACAAACTCTGCCACTACTCGCTTAACTCAGGGCCACCAAAACTGCCTCTTCAAACCCAATTACATCTTGGAAACTCCTGGGTGTACTGCCAGGGGTGAGTTGTGGAACTCACTGAGAACCGTGCCGCGCATCGCCTCTGGGACAAACAACCTCTTCTGGAAAAACATCTGGTTCTGACCATACTCTGTCCATCCTTCCGGAGCATTGCCCTGGTCAACATGGTCATGCATCACTTCACACTCTAGGTATCCCCACTAAGACTCCTCCACTTTCTAAAACAAGGACGACTGCACCATCATCTGATATAGGCAGCCTCTACCTCTATCCATCATCTCGTCTAGTTGTAAGGCAGCAAACTCCTCCATCGCCTTCCATGCGTCTACCGACTCTCGGACCGCATCCTTCTGCATCCTCCTGCTCAAGGAATCGGCCACCACATTGCCCTTTCCCTCAGTATAAGATATCTCAAAGTCATAATCCTGGAGGAACTCCAACCATCTCAGCTGTCGCAAGTTTAAGTCCCGCTGGGAGATGATATACCTCAAGCTTTTGTGATACGTGAAGACCACAAAGTGTTCCCTGATGAGGTAGTGCCGCCACAACCTTAGCGCAAAAAATGACCATTGCATGCTCCAGGTCATGGGTGGTGTAATTACGCTAATGGGAACGCAGCTTCATGGACCCATAAGAGATCACCCCTTGTCGCTGCAACAGCACGCATCCCAGGCCCTGTCCTGAAGCATCACAGAACACCTCCTAAGCCGCCCCTTCTTCTGGTAATCTCAGTACTAGGGCACTGACCAACTTCTCTTTCAGATAGCTGAAGGCTGACTGGCACTGCTCACTCCATACGAATGTCTGGTCCTTCTTGGTCAGAGCCGTCAAAGGGTCTGCTACTTGGGAGAAGTTGGGTACAAATCTCCGGTAGTAACCTGCCAGCCCGAGGAAACTTCAAACTTCCTCCACATTCTTGGGTGCTGCCCAAGAAACAACTGCCTAAACCTTTGATGGGTCAACCACTACCCCCTTCTCAGACACTACGTGCCCGAGGAAGTGCACTTCTCGTGTCCAGAACTTGCATTTTGACAACTTCCCATAGAGCTGGGGCTGCTGGAGGACCTCCAAAACTGTCCTCAGGTGATCTGCATGGTCCTCCTCTGACCTTGAATAGATCAAGATATCGTCGATGAACACAACCATGAAATGATCCCAGTACTCTCGGAAGATGGAGTTCATAAGCCCCATAAACACAGCCGCGGTGTTCGTAACACAGAAGGGCATGACTACGAACTCGAAGTGTCCTTACATGCACCTGAATGCTGTCTTCAGGATGTCACTCTCTTTCACCCTCAGCTGGTGATACCCAGACCGTAGGTCGATCTTCGAGAACCACCCTGCCCCTTTCAGCTGGTCGAAAAGATCATCTATTCTCCTAAGAGGGTAGAGATTCTTGATCATTACCTGATTCAGCCTCCTGTAGTCTATGCACAATCTGAGGCCACCATCTGCCTTCTTTGTGAATAGGACGGGAGCTCCCCATGGTGATGCGCTCGGACGAACATAACCCCTCTTCATCATATCATAAATCTGTATCCGCAACTCCCATAGCTCCGAAGGTTCCATCCGGTAAGGAGCCATCGAGATCGGATGAGCGAACGAGTTGTATGTCTATCCCAAACTCAATTTCACGTCGAGGGGGTAGAGTCGTCACCTCCTTAGGAAATATTTCCATAAACTCACAGACGATCTCTGTCACTTCCACCATTTCAGCATCTACTGATTTCACTATCCTCTCGGTCAACACGGAGAGGAGAGGTTTCTCTCTCCTGTTTCCCTTCGGACTGCTCCGCTCACCAGTGAAGGTAACACGCCGGCTATCCAAGTCTGAGAACACCACCCTTCTTCGAAAACAGTCTATGACGGCGCACACATAAAATATCCAGTCAATGCCTAGGATGAAATTGTATGACTGAATCTGTATTAGAAGAATATCCCTAACCAACTGATGTGACCCTATCATCAGTCTACATCCCAAATAAATGAACAACAAGTCAGTCTGACCTCCGACCAGTGTGCTCAACACCAAGGGCACAAGAAGTCTCTTGGCATCTAGACCCAAGGCACGGGCTAGACTGGGTGAAACAAAGGAGTGCGAAGCTCCGGTATCGAACAAAGCATATGAAAGAGTGCTAAACAGATTGCTCGTACCTCGAACAACCTCTGGCACTGCTAGAACTTCTGCCTCTGCGGCATGTAACTGTCCACGCCCAGCTCCCCTGCCCCTCGGCTGTTGGCCACCTCCCCGACCATGCCCTGGTCGAGGTCCCTGTGGAGGAACCTGAGGTCGGACTCCTCCTCCTACGTTTGCCCTCGGAAGAGTGGGAGCTCGCTGTCCATGTTGCTGCTGCTGGAAAGGTCTTGCCGGAAGCTGTTGCTGGGGCGGGTGCTGGGGATGACTGCCACTGCTGTACTGCACCCAGTTAGGGGCACTGAATCCGATGATGTCTAGGGCTCCCACAGATGAAGCACCGCGGTCACGGGCCCAAAGGAAAATGGTGAGGGCCAGGGTATCGAAACTGAAACAGGTGTGGTGTGCTCCCTGCGGGACAGAACCTGGAGGGTCCTAACGCAGGAGTCATGGTGCTGATGGCCTTCCCATTCGATGGTCCCAGCTGGATCCCCTCTCGTGACACTCCTCCAAGATCATGCATCCTCTCCACCACTTCGGCCTTCTTCTGGACCTCCATGTACGTCGGAAGGGTAAAGGGGTAACCACATACTGGAGGGAGGGTCAGAGCGCCTCCTCCAAACGTCTTGCCCGAGACTCCTCATCGGGAAAGAGGACTGGAGAAAAACGTAGGAGGTCCTTGAACTAGATCCCTAGCTCCCTCACGGACATACTCCCCTGCTAGAGGGAGAGTAGTTCCTGCCTCTTTTATGCCTTCATCTTTGAGGAGAGGAATTCCGCCTGGAACACCCTCTCGAAATCCGCCTAGGCCACCTCAGACTCTCTCCTGCCCCCATGTCAAGCATCCACCACTAACGTGCTGATCCCTGCATCTGGATAACAGCCATAGGAACCCAGTACTCAGTCGGGGCCCTAATCAGGCCGATGTCTATATCTAGCTCCTCTAGCCAGCCTTCCGTCTTCATATCGGAGGTGCTTCCCTCATAGTTCTCAAGGGACTGTCGCTGGAAGGCCTGAAGAGTCTTCTGCCCTGGTCTCCTTCTTCCTCTCGATCTTCTCTCTGCCGATCAGCCAAAGTAGTCTTCAGGGCCTCGATCGCCTGTACCACATGTGGTCACCTTCCAGGTTCCATAGCTGCAAGGTAAACAAGGAATGCCTAAGCCCAAGTAGGGCAGAATAGCGTCATCAAAACTTCTTAAAAATTTAATTTATTCTTAATTCCCAAGATATCCCAGAAACACAAGAACACAAGTCATTATGATGCATGTAAATTTCCTAGGGTCTCTACCCTCCAATCAGTGTGGCCTCACTTGGTCGTTCGGTAGGTCCAGAGTCCTTGCATCGGATCACGTGGGGCCCTAAAATCCCGTGTCCTAGCCGGTCTTCCCCGGCCTAATTCACGCGCTAAGGTCACCCAAAACTGTTGCCTTACCATCCCATGCAATCCTCACTGTGCCTAACTACAGACTCCATCTTATCTCTCAACCATCACCTCTGATACCATTCTGTCACGACCCGCCTTCACCAAAAGGAGAGAAGGGTCAGCAGATTGCCATGCCCTTCCTTCTTTATATTGAATGAGAGATAATGACCCCCGAGACCTTCCTTCAATAGGTCCCGGAGTGGCGACCAACACCATGGTTATAGAAATTTCTCACAAATGGAAGGCATTACCCCTTTTGTTTTATAAGATTTAGAGATGAGATGATGAAACTCAACAACACCCAGTTAAAAGAAAAGTAAATCCAAAAATAAACCATTCCCACAAGCATGTTCCAAAAGTAAAGCAACAAGGTACAAAAGGTGACTACAAAGGTAAGTACCAAAGAGGAATAGAAAAACAACAACTGCAACTTCTCCAAAGGTCTTAGCAAGTAAGGTCATGTGTGATCCCCGAAGTCCCCCTAGAAAGCTGAAAGGAGTTTTATATACGTAGGGTGAGAACACAAGTACGCTCAGTAGGGAAAACCAAAGACTCTCGTGTACAAGAGGGGGAACATACTAAATTCTCATGAGAAAAGAGTAAACCACCCACCTATCAAGGTAAACTATCCACCACAGGCCTCACCAAGGCACACTTCCAAAATAACACAAGTCAAGTAATATATATAATCAGAGCACATAGATGTTTGGGTACCGCACGCCACTTTCCTACTGGTTATTGAGACATCATACACATCGAACCAATCCCGCCATTCTCACTGCAGTCCCACTGCCACACCTGCCCGCACACACCTGGGCCACAACCACACGCAGTCCCACTGCTGAAATCCCGCCCGCACACACCTGGGCCACAACTGTCACACGTAACCACGCCTGAAAACACCTAGGCCAAAACAACCACCACCACGCCCGAAGACACCTGGGCTAGAAAATCCACTGCCACGACCGAAGACACCTGTGCCTCATCCCGAAGACACTTGGGAAACCACCTGCCGCACACACCTGGCCAACCACCACACTACCCCGCCCAAAGTTTCTTGGGCTAATAATAGACCTCAGTCCATTACAGCCTACCCGAAGATACATGGGCTATCCGGGAAAGGGAGCAAAAAAGGAGCTAATAACCAGCCACCAAGAATAGTGTTGGGAAGAACACCCTCCCTCGTGAAATGGGGTTGTTCGGCACTAAGTGCTCAACTTGGGTGGGGCGCAAATAAGAAACAGAAAACTACAAGTACAGATATAGGTAACAAGCACTCACCCATCCAACATTACAATTTTTGTTAATGAAATAGAGGCAACAAAAAAGGACGAAAGGGGGGAAGAGGGCCCACCTAGGGGGGGCGAAAGTAAAGTAAGCCAAGGGCATCGCCCCGTACAAGGTCCTCCCCCTCTGGATTAAACTGGGAAACATTATAAAAGAAACAAACCGGGGAACTCGGAGAAGCAAGAGAGGCCAGATGGTCAGCCACTTTGTTCCCCTCCCTGCATGTGTGAGAGACTCTCACTTGGTTATTGATCTGGAGTTTGCATTTCCTTATGGTGTAGGATATGGACCTGGGAATGGTGACTTTACCCGTTAAGGAATTATGGACAATCCTGGAGTCAGTTTCCAGCTCGCTGATGAGAATACCTTTCTCCTTGCAAAAGATAAGGACGGATAGGGCCGCATTAGCCTCCGCCTGAATTGGAGAGCCACATCCATAAATGATTGAAAATGCTAGAACTACTCTCCCCCGGGTGTCCAGCAAAACCCCTCCTCCACGCATCATAACCATCCCACAGGAGCCATCTGTGTTAAGTTTAAGGCCATCCCTAGGAGGTAACCACCGGATCCAACTCCCCAGATGGTTGGCAACGTTCTAAGCACCTGCAACCCTCAAACCGAACAGAGCACCCAGGGACGGGGCCTCCTTCCTAATGGTACCAAGGCCAACCAAATCATGCAAAATCCACCTTGTTTTGGCTACAACCGCACTATCAGAGGATAGGAACCCCTCATACCTGGCACGGTTCCTAGCCTGCCATAACACCTGGCCTACGGAACACAACACCACTATATCTGAGTCACAAGTCACGACTCTCGCCAACAAAACCCATTTTTCCCATTCTTGTTTCATGTTCAGTAATGATGTTTAAGTTTAATCACTACTGGGAAACTAGTAAGCATAGGTACAAGTCCAGGAAAGTAAACAGTCAATCATCAACCATAACACCCACACCTGGTTCTCAACAACAGAGGATCCCACCCCAATTTGGGATATTAACAAGTAACCACCGGGTCGTAAAACTCACAACCACCGAATCCATACCAACAGGGGATCCCATCCCCAAATTCACAAAACCACTAAGAGTACAAGACAGGGGATCCTATCCCCTCCCACATTTCCAGCAATCGGCCTGAAAATAAAACAACCAACTACCACCATCAACACAAGTCAGGGTGATGCCAGTATTTTCAGATTTAAATGACATAAAACACTCCTTGATTTCATCTTTTGTGTGTTTTAACTGGGGGTTATCACAGAAGTAATGATCCTGGTGCCTCAATTTATTTGGCCGGATATACGTGATTAACCAATTAATTTTCATAGTAGAAGTTTACAACCACAACAGGCCATTTAAAACATCAGCATGGGTTCATTTGTGCACAAACAACGACCACCAACAGCCTTGATTTTCAGAAGGCATAAGCCAGCACAACTCAACAAGATGGTCATAACATAAACAACATCAATGATCACAGCCCCCTATTTCTTTATAGAATTAGTTCATTATCTTTAATTAGGTCTAGTTTATCCAATCCTACAAAATCAAAATCACTCCCACCCCGCATGATACACAAAAGAGAGAGGCAAAGGAGAAATTCCCTACTTGTTTGATCGACGATCGACGCTTAGGTCGCGTGCAGAACTTTACGCATAACGATGCGGGGTGCCCAATGCACCAGAAGCTGTTTGTGAAAAGCAATGATCGAGGAAAGGGAAACCACGGATAACCCTTGGTTTATAAGAGCCGGGGATGGTTGGGGTGAAAACGCGAAACCGCATAAGGCACGGGGGTCGTGGGTTTACCACACGTCTCCACTCGTCATTAAAGGGGGTCGGGGGGTTTAAACTGACTCATGAATTGATTAAGTATTTAATTAAACTCTTATGCACATTACGGGTCTTTAAACATGCTTAAATGAGTCAGAATAGGGTTTAAAACCCTATTTGCGCAAAAGGAACGTTACTGGAAACAACTCGACAAAGCCGAGTGACGCCGATCGGTCTCACCGATCAGTCGTGTCGATCAGTCTCACTGATCAGTCTCACCAATCGATCGCGCCGATCGGTCTCACCGTTCGGTCTCACCGATCGGTCTCGCCGATACGCCCCTCCTTTAGGACCCGGATTTTGTCAAAGGGAAGGTCCAAGAGAGTCTGGGTCATCACAGATTTGATATACTATAGATTTCATATTGATAATAAAACTAAAAAAATCTACACGTGGATGTAATCATGGGTGGGGCATAGTGTGATGAAACTAAATCAACCAGGAAAAATTATCTATAAAGAATTGAATCCCATAATAACCCTAAATAGTACATTCATTTTACTGTCAAATTCAAGTATTCAAACTAGACCATGACATATTGTATTAATACAATGTCATGGTCTTAAAAACCATTAATTTCCAGTAAATACCTTAACTACATGGACTCCAATATCATAATCATTTTCCTTCAGTTTCATAGAGTACAAAAAAAATTGACATAGATGTAGTCTTTACCAAACCACTATATATACCACAATGATCACAACATGATCTATTTCATTTGACACATTTCAATTATAAACATAAACCATATAATTCTAAACCATGATCAATAATACAACAATATGAATTACATAGATTAAAACCACCTAACAAAAATCATCCAAAATAGAGAGAATCTAGTTAACTATACTCCCCTAAGAATAATCATTGAGATATATTTCCCATGACAAAAAGTTGGAAAAATATGAACCAAAAACCACATAAAAAGGATATTACAGTGACCTAACTACCCTCAATAGAAAAAAAAATCACCATTTTCACTCATAAAAAATTAAAAAACTATCATTAAATAACTATAACATACAAATATAATAATTTAAGTATCAAAGAGAATATCGGTCTCTCATTAGAAACATGTGAACTAATTATTATCCCTAATAATCCTAACCAATCTTGATGCAAAAAAATATAAATCTAAAAACTAAACTACCAAACCATATACCACTGAAATATAAATATTTTTGCAGAAAATGATTCATGGTAATATTGGAGTTAAAATTAAAATAAACTAATTCACAAAATAAAATTCATAACAATAAAAAGGATCATTGTAATAATATATGAGATAATATCTAAAAAATGACCACAAAATAAGATACCCCTCTAACATAAATATTAATAATGAAAATTTGAAAATAGATGAGATAAAAAGAATCATGAAGAGATAAAACCCATGGTTCTCTAATGTCAGGCATCCTATGTAGACTATTCTATTCTTATCACGAGAGAGAAAAATTATCAATAAAACTACCATAATAATCCATACATAGCTTATATATTCATCATAATCCAACCAATAAGTCATCCCTTGAACTCAAAAGCTTATTTAAAATGTCAGGAAATTTTTTATAATACATGTATAATAATTGAATAAATTTATCTTACTAAATAATAAATATATATTAAATGAAAACTATATTAAATATAGTCACCGAAGAGATAAAATAACAAAACATATCTAATATGTGATTCATATGTGATACCCCCTATATATTTAGATTCCAAATTATAGGAGAAATTTTAATTTATGGTAGTTGAAGGGTCATTTTTTTAATTTGACTTCAGTAATAGAAACCATGGGTTTCAATTAAAAGGGTATTTGATATATATTATTTGGATTAGTTAAAGTGAGTATATGGAAATATAGAAGTGTGGGAGGTATCCTATCTGTACTAGAGATGAAATAGCCTAAATGATATAGGTACTGAAAAGCTAATAGTTATCCACTAACCAGCCTAAGGCTACTTAAGTGGGGCTATAACCCCTAGGGATCCACCTGTTAGCCGATGCTCCAATACCAACATGATGGTTGGATTAAAAGTGAGGAAAATTTCATTTTCACCACTAAAATTTATAGAGGGGGAACATGACCACCCCTATTGCTCTCCCATAAAGATAATGGTTAATATATATGACTAAAAAAATCTTTTAGTCACCTTAATTAACTATTTATTACATAATGAAACAATTAATAAAATCATAAAACATCAAAAGGCCTATTGTATTTTGGAAATTATATAAATAAAAAATACCATGGAATATGGAAATAATATCAGTATTTAAATGAATCCACTACTCTATTAAAATGTATTTATCTACTAATATTTCATGGGATAACCTGGGGTGGTATATATGAAAGGTGTGATCAATAATACCAAGATAAGAATAATAAAATCATAACATAATGATTATGATACATGTGAGTTAACTATCAAATAAAGATGACCGAAAAAGTATAGAGAATTGGAAACATGAAAATTGAACCATGATATATGATGATAAAACCAAGTTAACACAATAATCTGGAAACAACATAAAACATGACATTATAAAAATAAATAAAGGATAACTAATGGGACATCATAACATAGTGTTCATAAGATAACCACCCATACAACATCAAAGGTATCATATGACAAGAAATCATTACCAAATACATGTAGGGTTATATATTTCATAGGCCACCAATATGATTCAAATTATGTTTGTTTATTTGTTTTCCACATAAATTGTAAAAAATAAGAATGAATTTTATCCTTTTTAATGATAGGATATTTGAGTGTTGGTAACATTGATGGAATTATTAGAAAAATTTAATATATTTCATCTTAGTGAATATACTTGAATATAAATTGCGAAGGGTATTCTGTTAAAAAAATCATGGCATGAGAAATTACATGATTATTTTGATTGAATAATGGGTGTATATAATAATTCATTAATGGTTTTAAGGATATTGAAGGGGCATATAACATTATAATGGAATTATATAGAAAATAAAAGGGTTGTGAAAAATTAATGCCAATATTAAAAATTGTAAATAAATGGGAAAAAATTAAAATACTTTAATAAGGATGGGACGTAGATGAGAAGACACCATACACTGAACAAGAGCCTTAAAAATATTGGGATGAGATCCATAGGATCATCAGAAAAACATTAGGGGATTAGAGAGGGATTGAGGGAGTAACATATTTCTAAAAGGATTTTTTGGAAGAGGAGGGAGAGGTTTTTAGTGTATTAATATGAAATATGAGGGGAATTCCTAATTTATTCACAAATATAGGTTTTAGACACTATGTAATTAAATAATTAAAATTAAATAACATTCCATGGGTTTTAAAGAATGTTTCGGCCAAAGGGGAGTTTCTTTTAATATTTTATAATATTAAATAATGAATATCATATAATTATACCCATGTTGATGTTTAAGTGATTCATGTTAATAATTAAATGATATTGAAAACATACAATTCAATATATGTTTTTTAGAATTCATTAAATGCTTATAAATTAATAAGAAAAAGGTTAGAAAAAATTATGTGAATGGGAAACAAGTCTTGGCTCATGCATACAATATATTTAATTTGTTTCATCAATATTGTGATATTATGTTGTAATAATAAAAATTATTTATATATACCACAAATAATTTTTAACTAAAAAATCTATTGATTTATAAATTTATGTAAAATTAACTATTATCTCATTTCAATGTGTGGATTTAAGAAATAATATTTATTTACTGAAAATAATTCTCTAAATAGGAAATTTTTTTTCTATAAATAAAAATCACCATATATTTATTAAGGTAATAAATATTTTATAACAATTTTAAAGATTATATTAGACATAATTAAATTACTGAATCATTTATATTTATATAAATTTTATATGATAATAATATTTCATGAAAATATAATATATTTCCATACTCATGATGTTATAAAAAAAATTTGTAGTACCAACAATATATTTTTTAAAAATATTATTTATGTTTCATAGTATCAAAACAAAAAGAATTCATCTCATATATAATGGTACATATAAATTAACAGTTAAAATTGGTAAATATGATAATTATTTTGTTAAAAATATAAATATATTGATTCATACTACTGAGTTTTATAAACATAAACCCATATTTCTCCATCATATTCCATAAGGGTAAGGAGTGTGTTGGTGTTTTTTCATAGGGTGGCTTGATAATTATTATTTTGGAAGTGATCTCAACAATATATAAATTATCCCATAAATGTTTTTTCCCATTATTTAGTTTTTGGAATCCTAGATTGGTCTTTCTAATGAGAAAATCCCAGTAATGGATTATCCATTGTGAGCTTAAATAAATGTGTTTCATAGGGTATAATCCGTCCAATCGAGGCCATCAATTATTTCATCTATCTTTGTGGGACTTTATCACATACCTTAATATACTAAAGTCAAATAACAATATTAAATTACAATATTATTAAATGATAAGATTATAAATGGTATTTTAAATATGATATGATATAATTTATAAATATCTCAAATAACTAATGTAGTGCATGTTCTTTCTAAAACTACATTACATAAAGGATGGATTTATTAATTAAAAAATAGAATTTATTTTATAAAATTATGGGCTATTAGATTATTAAAACATTATATATTTATCCCCAAACATATTTATTAATACACTAAACTAGATGATGGTTATTTTATTTAATCACCTCCTCTGGTTCCCACATCTCCTCTTAAACATATGGTTCCACCACCACACATGGGCCTTCTGAGTTTTCTTGTTTCATAGAAAAATTTCTCAATGATCCAATATCTTCAAATATATATGATCATATTATTGAGTATTATCCAATGGTACCACATCTTGAACAACTACATGTTGGAATCCTAGTATATACTATCATCAGAGAGATACATGGATCACATCATATTCTTGAGACATGTTAGTTAGGAGTACAAGTCGATATGCCATAGATTTGATGTGATCAGGGATCATAGTAGGCCTGATGCATATCAAACTAATATTTCCCTTTTATTAAATCCTTCTGAATTTCTTCCATGATAATATTCAATGGAACACTATCCCTATGACAAAAAACACTATGTTTCTTTGACGATTCTCTGCATATCGTTTTATCAAATAATTAAAAATTTCATATGAATTGAATGGTTTTAAACTTTTATACCATTTTAGGGAAAATATTAGGTCCCAATAACATACACTCTCAAATAGCATTCTATCATGCTGGTTTTTGAAACAACTTACCATACATAGCTTCATACGTACCCATTTCAATTCTAGAATAGAATCTGTTTTTATATGTGAATTAAAATTGGGGAAGGTACGTATACCAACATCTATAAAAATCTATGAAACTTGATATTAGAAAATTTTAAATAGTTTTAATGGTTATCTATTTTTAAAAAAAATTTATATGGAGATCAAAAGTACTATAAATCACCATTAAATCCAACACTTGTTGAAGCCATCTCAGGAACCTCACGGTCTTCTTAGGCTCTTGATATGACAAAATGAAGAGTAAAACACTAGGTAGTCTTACCAATTTTCTTATGTATATTTTAGTTATTTTCCAATGTTTTATCTATTCCATGTTAGTAAATAAATTTGATGAGTTTATAAGGAAATATATATTCACCCAAATAGAGTAATTTCATTTATATGTCCCTGGAATTCCTACAATGAAATAAATTATCATTATATTTTCTATTTCCAGAGTAGTATGGATAATGGTTGATATTATACACTTCGGATTCTATAAGTTTTCCTTGAATTTTTGGCATAATTATAATCAAGATACATATTCAATAATGTCCCACTTCATTTTACCACATTAGCTTTTTTATCATTATATCTGTATACATCTTAGTTATTCCTAGATTAATTGAGAAGGGTGAACTATGTTAATCATATATTATATCCCTCATAAGTTATTATTTTTATGGGAAATATATTTGGTATCAAAACATTATTAATCCATCATTAGTAATGAGGAATTTTGTAATAATTTCTAACATCCACTTTACCATTTCATCAGGTTTTTTTGCCTCCTCTATCCTCTTAGGAATGAATGATTGATAATTTATTTGGGAAGTGTAGGATGTAGTTCATTTTGAGATTACAATGTTCACAAATTTAATGTTCACAAATATTAGATCAAATTAAATCCTTAATATTTCAAGGGTTTTAGGATCCTTTTACTCAAATAATGTTTCACATTGATCACCTTCCTAGAATGGAAATAGGATAAAAAATCCAAATACTTAATAAAATCAAACCATCTCCATTGGTGCATTGTGAGATCATTTTTTTGTGAATGTATACTTGATTATTTCATTCTTTTTATATATTTCACATTTATACCTATAGGAATAATGTTCTAAAATTTGTAATGTTAAGATCACTATTTCAAACTACTGATCAAGGGTTTGGTTTTTATTCTCGTGGTTCTTTTAAAAATTTGGTAGAATATGTTATCACTTTTTTATATTTCATTATTACACAACCAAATGTATTTTTTATAAATCGTTATATATTATATATAATCCCTCTTTAGTGGTTAATATGATCACTTGGTTAGTGGTTAGACTCTCCTTTAACTCTTTAATACTCCCCCCCTGTATTCGTTTATCTATACTATCTTCAATCACTTATGAGTTATCCTGGTAAATGTTCGTTAATGTCCTGATATTTTTCTAAAAAATAGATGAAAATATGCAAATAATACATGGATGTTATATAATAATATAAAATATATTTTTCTATGATATCCTTCATTTCATTTTTTCTTAAAATATTTACATATATCCCTTTTTAGGTGATAATGTTCTCTGAGAATTTCACTATATCCATGTAATACATTATTTTTCAATAATTTACAGTTGAATTTTCTTTTCATTTGTTCTTCATTATAACAAAAAAATCATTCTCATGTTTCTGAATGGTATTTGATTAAATTAGAATATTTTTTATGAATACTATGACTATTTTTTCAATTAATACATATATAATATTTATATTAATTACATTATTATAGAAAAAGAATTAGATATATACTCATTGACTCTAGTAGGGCTTCCTCGATGCCTTGTTTACCGGAGGTATTCCTAGAGGCCACAGTTTCTTCGAAAGGTGCATTTTGTGTCTTTGTTGTCTTACTTGCGCTGGCTTTTATAGAGGTAATGGTGTGACTTATAAGCTCCCATGTAGCTTTCTTCGACTATGTGAACCCCCCACCCCCACCCACCATGTATTCTTGTGCTTTGTCTCCTCAAAGGGCCTTTAGATTCTAGAGCAGCTCTCACTTTTTTATAAGAATTAATTCTGTCTTGTTCTAGGATCTGAGGAATATGTTTTGTCTACTTTGTGAAAGGATCCCATGTCTCTTCATCGATGGACTTTTAACTTTCTGCAATGGTCCATGGACATTCATAGTGGAAAGGAATTCCCACACACCAATTTCCAGATCAACCAACCTAGGCTTCCTCTCCCCTTTTAGAATATGGTATTTTTTAAGGATATCAGTGATTCATTGGATGGGTTCCTTTGTGATGATGGTAGGGAGACATGCTATGTGGATGTGTCATTAGCTCAAATATTTATAAAGATGGATTTCCCTATACCCATTCCAGATTGTCTCCCCCTCTCAGTGCAGGATGGTCTCTCATTGTTTTCGGACATCTCCCTCATGTTAATCCCAAGGTACTACTCTTTTTTCATGCTTGAGGGGCACTCTCTGCAGGTATGCAGACATTAACATGAATAAGGATACTCGTCCCACCTATGAATACTAGTCCAAACAATCTCATTTAGGATCATGTTTCTTCCCGGATGTTCAACTCGTAGAAAATTATATCCCCATCGATAGGCCTATGGTGGCTCCCTTCTCTACCATATCAGGTTCCGAAGTAGTCGTAATCCCAACTCCTACTCAAACCATGATAACCTATTTGGACCTGGATTCATTCTTCCCTAGAGCTGTGTCCTTCTCACCAACCAACACCGTCCCCCACCTCTGCTCCTCTCCTTATTTTCCATATATTCGTTCGAAGAGGTGGATTTTTCATGGAACATCCAGACACCCTAAACTATTGGATCTCTCTCCCCCTTACCATCAATACCAACATTATTCATAGAGGCTTCTGCCTCTATATCTTCGCCTTCCCTCTCATAGGGAGCCCCTAGGGGTGGCCTGACTTGGATTTAGTCCACCCATAGTGCTTCCTCTGGGGGTCATCTGAATCATCCACCCTAGTTACCCCACTGTGTTCGAAGGAAGGCCCTTCATTCCTTATCCCTAGTGTGTAGGTCTTACTCTCAAGGTCCTCTTCCAGTGCTAGGGAAATGATTCTTTCCGCCTCTAGGGACGCTCCAACCCCAGATGTTCTATTTCCACCAAATGGTGTTAGAGTAAGTACATGCTCTCAATCATGGAACCAACAAGAGTAGTCTACCTCCCACATTGATTAGTCTGTGAATTCTGGGGCCAATGCTATAATACAATTTGATAAATGATTCAAATAATATTATGGATTTCCCATGACATTGAAGCTTATGCTAAGGAATAATTCCTCGCTAAAGAAATCATAAGTCACAAGTCCTCTGTATTCATAATTATTGATCAAAAAAATATCCCCACAAACACCAATGACCTATCTAGAAAGATCAAACTTCTTGTGTGTATGCATGATGATATCTCCAATAGTCATATTTATATTTGTTTGGCCTAGGAACCTCTATGTCAACCTGGTTCATGGTAATAATTAGTTCAATACCATGAGGGTGGGGTATGGAGACATTTCATTCTCCATATCATTTTTCTATGGATGATTTAGTTCTAAACAAAGGTAATCCCTATAAAGTGATCCTAACTCTTTTGACAGGGGAAACCATCCTTGGATTGTTTGGGGGACTTCAACATGGTCGCTTCCTGGGAATAGAGGAATGGAAAAGGGTATTTTCAAAGGATTGCATCTATGGAATTCATTTAATTTATGTCCTGGAAAGGGATATCTAATCTTGGATTTTTGGGAGACAGGTTCACATGGTGTAATAACCAGAGAGGGAGGAACCACTCATGGAGCTGTTTGGATCGTTTTCTTAGCATCATGGAATCCATCTCCAAGTTCTATGAAACAAAGGTAAGTCACCTAGTCTGTAGATCATCTAATCTCTCCCATATCATAGTTTTCTTTTCTTCATGGATGGATCAAATTGTAATATTCGGCTACCATCATCACTGGTACAATTACCCATGATTCTATCACTTGGATTCTGACACCTAGGCAGAGTCCACCAAGGGACATTAAAGGATGGTTGTCAAAAAATATATGATAAGGCTCAAGGAAAGGCTCCAAGGGTGGGAGAATGATACTTATCCCATTGAAAGTGATATTGAAACCTCCATGCATGATGTTGATTTCCTATTGATAATACTGGAAGATGATTGGGATGATAGGGTTCTTGAAGATCTATCCAACAAGAAGAGTTTCTTGGAGGACATGCTAACCAAGAATGAACATTTGATGAGTGAAAAGTTAAGGATCAAGTGGCTCAGGGAGGGAAATAATAACAATTCATTCTCCTATGCTTGTATCAAGGAAAGTAAATAGATCGTTAATCTGATCATTTTGATGGATGACAGTTTGTTCACTAATAAGAGAGATGTTTTTGGGGCTATGGCCATGTCCTCCTTACAATACTGCCTCATTGTTCCCAATCCTTGACAACGTAATGGATACTCGGGGGAGGACGGGGGCTTCATTGAAGTTATTCCCTTTAAGATTATGATCTAGGACAATACTGAGTTGAGTTCCATCCTTGATTATAAGGAAATACGAGAGGAATTATTTAACCTCAACAACAAAACTACACCTGAACCTGATGGGTTCCAAGACTTTTTTAATAGAGCCCTATGGGATGTCGTGAAAAAAAAGGTCACAGCTTTTATCGGAGATATATTCTAGGAGACATCTCACTCGGATTTTTAATGGCACAACCATCATATTCTGACCCACGATCAAGAATATTTCCTCCATAACTCATTACAGGATAGAGATTTTGTGTAACTATATGTACAAGATATTGTCAAAGCTAATCAATGCGAGGATAACTCCCCATCTCCTCTGGTGGGTGTTCTTAGAAAAACATGAGTTCATGAATGAATGTTCGATCCATGGTCCATTTACATAGCCCAATAGAATATTATGGATATAAACTTTAAGTATCACAGATCTAATATAGCCATCAATCTTGATATAAATAAATCATATGACCAGGGGGAGTGGGGTTTGATCAACATGGTTCTGGATAGGATGAAGTTCTCCACATGTATTTTCAACATTATATTTTGGAGATTTATCTCTCACTATTTGGAGGTAAAATTTTGGGGGAAATAATATGGATTTTTCATGGCTAGATGAAGAGTGAGGCTGAGAGATCCTTTATCTCTGGGTATTTTGATTCTCTCATAGGATGTCGTCTGTCGACATCTTCCCATGGGTATTTCCAGGAGTGAGGTTTTATCATATCATAGAATAATGAGATCCCCATATGTTTCTCACCCGATGTTAACATATTACACCTTCATCTTCAAATAATCTATCATGTAGTCCATTAGAGTCCTCAAAAGGTTATAGCTGGAGTACTGCCTCTGGAACGAGCTTATTATCAACAATTCGAAAAATCAATTTCATTATTTCCAACAATGGAACTTCCAAAAACATCCCTTCTTTTTTCCATATCCTGGACATGCATATAGGGAAATTACCTATGGAGTTCGGGGTGACCCCATTTCCCCAGGTGGATCTATTAAAGCAACATCAACGCCCTTATTAATAAGGTTACATACCATATTCTCAACTAAAAGTAAATCTATCTCTCGTTTCGGGGTTAGATATTGCTGGTTATTAGTGTGATCCTCACCACCCCCGTCCATTCACAACCATCCATCAATTTTATGTGGAGTATCATTAATAATATTTATTAGATTCTTGGTGGCTGCATTATTACCCTTGTTCAATAAGAATGTGACATTGTGCATCGTTGCATACTGTGCCAAGGATAGCCATGGAGGGTGACCTCAATGTATGTTGGCTCGATGAAACCCTTCATTTCATGCATGTAAATATTACATAGGATTTTTTGGAACAACACAATCTATGGGGGACCACCATGAACAACTCCCAGTTTTGGTCAGAGTTTATGGTCGCCACCTAGATCTCTTAGTTCAAGTCTATTATCTCCCTTCATATTACTACCCTGAAACCGCACTCAAGTTGGCTTGTAGGGTGGGGAAATTACTTTTAGTATCACCACTAGGTTAGGACTATCCATGGCATCCCTAGGTGACCATCAACTTCGATCCCCTTCAAGGGGGATAGATCCCATCAGAATTTTATCTACATTTTCTTGGATGGGGACCAACATTTCATATTCAACCTCATCAAGCTTAACACCGAACCAGACATATGGACATTCTCACTTCATTCATCAGGTTCATTCTCTTCCAGAAACTTCTGACACACTTAGTCCACCCAGGAATAGATAAACCTGTGGGATGACATCCTATGCTCCAAAGGCACCCCTATTAATCTAAACTTTCTTCCCAAGAGGATGCGACACAAGGGTATCTCCACTTATTAGAGCATTAAGTGATGTGAAATCTCATTGTATTTAACCTTCCATTACAGCTCGGACTACCAGGAGGAGATCACATGGCCTTTGTTCATTGGAGGAGATGGGGATATAGTAGTGTGGTAGTATTTTTGGAAAGTTTACAGTTATTCAGGGTAGCCACGTGGATAGTAATCATTTTCAATGATCCATTATTCCATAGTGTGTAACGCCCCGACCCCAGCTACCCAGAGTCGGTGCATTAATTACATAACATTGGCATGATCATGAGAAAGATCAAGTCTCGAAAGACCGATTAGTTTAGTAGTCTTGGAATAACTAGATACATCCATAAATTTTTACATTATATCATAAAAAAAACATCTTGTCTTCATATCCCCTTATACTATCCCTGCAGGTCATTCATAAATTACTTCTTCATAATCCTGGAAAAAATAAAACATTGAAAGGGGTGAGCTCGGATGCTCAGTAAGGATAACATTATAGCAGAAGCTTTCATAAATAAGCATAAACACTTAAGGCAATTTATAACTAAAACAAAAGCCTTTTAAACTTGAACTTCAGCATAAAATGGCAAAGGTAAAATGAAATAATGCCATTTACTTACTCACATGGATATTCTACTAGTCGAATGATCACATGCAATATCAAAAACCACTTTCATAATGATGGAATGCATAATGCCAGACTATCATAACCACATAGCCAAGGCCTCGTGCCAAGACTATAAATAAGATTTTGCCAAGGCCTTGTGCCAAGACACTAGTTTGTCTCATGAGACCTACCGATGCATCGAGGAGCTATAGCGGGCTCCACCCGTCACTTATTAAGTCCAATGCATTCCCATATGAAAAGGTTTAAACATAACGTAAACATTCGTATTAAACTAGCATACGAAATGTCAATACTTTCACCACAAACCATGAATGGTATAAAAATAGCACATCCACAGTCAAACATAATTCATTCGATACAATATGGAAGATTGTATTGTATCACATTAACCTCAATCAATAATAATGAAGGATGTTGACATAGATGAAAATAATCATCAAAACTATTTGAGAGAAATATCCCCCTTTTCTTGAAAACATTTAAAAGTCACACTATTTGTCAAGAAGCCGTTTAAAAGTATATTTTTGAATCAAAGTGTCCCATACCACTTTGAAACTTTTAAAAGGAGTTTTAATTTTAAAACTTTAATGTCCATATAAATAAATCCTTAAAACCATTTTTTAAAAATATGGACATTAATGAGCATGATTTAGAAGAATAATTCTTTAAAACAATTTAAAATGGTATTTTGGTTAGAGTTTCTAACCAAAAGAGAGACACTTGAATACAAATAATTGAGGTAATCAAAACATTGTAATATCATGAGAATAAAGGAATTCATGATATACTATGTCAAAGTACATTATATACACCACATAAATGTGATTTGGTGTATATCATCAAAGAAGTCTCAATGGAATGTAAATTGAGATGAAATTTCTCAAAAAGGTTGTATCCTTAGGTTAAGGATAAATCAATGACATAATTATGTGTGACAAATATAAATACACTAAATATGATTGGATATTCAGTGTAAAATAATCAAAGGACATTCACACATATTCTTGTAAAAACAATACCAACGAATTGGATGTTTAACTCAACAAATGGAGAATGAGTTAAAATTACTCTTATCAAATTCATATCAATGACTTGAGAATTACCAATGGAGTGATTATATGTACCAAACTTCTATCCACAGGAAGGGGAGTGGAAATTATGACATAATCAAATGAATAGTGATTCCACACATAATCTTGGGGTAATATAATCAATGAAATATGTGTAAAGCCAAATGAGTGGAAATTGAAATCTCAAATTCCCTTATCGATTAGGTAACTTACGAAACATACACCCATGAAAGAAGTATCATACCATGATGATGTAAATACCCATAAATTAAAGTATATTACACAATGAATACGATCATGGGCAGTACACATACACCACATGCAATAATTAAGTGGTGATCAATGGAATTCTCACGGAATTAAAAGTGAGATAAGAAAATCCCTTACATTGTACATTTTCCTTGGTCGATGGTAGGTTTACCTCCTGTATAATGGTGAAATAATTGTTATTACATAATAAAAGAATCATTTACATTAATATGATATCATATATGATCTTTTATCATTGATTTGTTAATAATATTTTAGAATTATCGTCATTTCGGGTGTTAACGGGTTCATTTTACTTTATATTCTTTGTTATGTGAGACATATTCGTTATTAATGGGATGTATATTATTCATATCCAGAATGGTATCAAGTTCTTAAACATCATTTTTAAATCATCAAATGATAATTATACTTGAATGGATACGATGGAGAATGAATCTCATCGCGTTCGTGGAGACGGTAGTCCGTACGTACGCACGAACGCTACTTCCATTTAATTTTTATTTTAAAAGAATCGAATCCAAATTATACATAGGTATATTACTATTCCAGTATAATATAATATTTTATATATGTTACTTAAGTTCATTTACACCATCCTTTATACGTTCCATGTGTGGTATGAACGAGTCATATCATTTTAAGGGGGCGGTAGTCCGCACTTCCTCAAATGAAATTATCGTATGTATATACAACATGAAACGAATAATGGTATGAAATAAAATGGAATTACAGAAGCTTATATATAAAATATATATCATTAATATCATATTTAATTACAGTGCCATCCTAATGGCCACCATGAGAGGCGGTAAGATGTATTTGAACAATCATCGTTTCGTGAGGCGTTAGTTTGCCATCCACAGAAACATTATGTTCATCATCCATTAGATGGAGTTGTGTGAATGTGTAGTTTGAATCCTTCTTATAACAACATCCTAGTATATTGAGGATACTGTTGTTGTTACAAAATAAGGGAAATAAAAAGATTTTGGGGGTTGGAGAAGCAAAATAAATGAAAATACTTTAAGAGAAATTGTTACCTTTAATTTAGGTAACTCACTTTGGTTGGAACCAAAGGACTTCTTGAAATGATTTCTGCCTAAGGGGAAGCTTCAAGGAGGAGGGGAGGGATTTGGGGAGCTTAGTTGGGCAGAGTTTGGACGAGCCAAGTGGCTTGAGAGGTGTGAGGAATGAGTAGAAGTGGTCTCCTTTTATAAGGGAGAGGAGGGGCTCTTTAGGAAAGAGTGAAAGTATTACTTTATAATATAATTATATTCGGTTTATAATGGTCCAAAAATCATTGAGGTCGAAGATAAGATGACTATTATTCTAAATAACATCAACCAATAAGAATTGGACAGGTTTTAGATAATATTTTAATCATTATAATCTTATTTATTTAAATGATTTATTAATGAGGTAAACATTGCATCATTATTGTGTCATTAATAATTTAAATTATTTGATGTCTAAAAATTATAAATAAAATATAATTATGTAGGAAATCTTTTTAGCTTTCTAATGAATATTTATAATCGAAAATCCAACATGTATAACCCTATGTAAAAATTGTTCTTCTAAAAGATGTAAGCTTATGCCATTTTTATTTTTATTTTAACTTTATTAATATAAAGTGTCATTATCACTTACAAGTGGATTAATGGGGTCCCAAAATTGACCCAAAGATGCCCATGGTCGACCATGTATCAACCAATAGGGTTAAGACACGTTTTAGGGTAATTTAGTATTATTATAATATTATTTTTTAACCCAAATTTTCCGAATTTACCCTTAACCATGGTAAATAAAATATTTACCGCAATAATTATTCAAAATGTCTAAAAATAAAAGTTACCTATTTACACAATTTGAACATCCTGATTCCAAATATGGAATCCATTTTTCTAAATTCAAAACACAGAAGTGGCAGAAATTAATTTAAAATTAATTCCCGCTGTCAAAACAAAAAGCGTGTTTTTAAGAGATAATAACTATCAAAAGATTGACACTTGTTTATGTTCGGTTTAATTGTAAAATTATGTCCAATGACCAAAATTATATTAAATGGTAAAAATATATTCTAAATATACTTTAAAACCACTCAAATTCATAATTTATCACTATTAATTATTTTGATTAAAAAAGTTGTTTTTAATTAAAATTTAGTAATTTTTACTATTCATCAAAATATGAAAGTTATCCGAAAAGTACCAAAATTTCACCTTAGGCTAAATTTGATATTCCGAATCCAAAAATGAAGTCCATTTTGAAATATAAAATATATATAATTTCAAAAAATTAAGTATTACTATTCATAACGGCTAGTTTGATCGGTTGTGGTGTGTGTTAAAACTCGAAGTTGCGTACAACACACGCTGCTGTTTTATTCAAAGGAAAGCGTACCGTGGAAGCTTGGGATGTTTTATTTTAAATTTTTTTTTGATGTCCCCATGTAGTCAAAAAGTTTAAAATATTTTATTTAGAAAGGGTTCACTATTAAAAGTTGGTAAAACTATAATACTGAAGATGAATTTGTTCTTACATTATGTCTAAGAAACTCATAATATGGATTCTAAAATTATAAGGATTATATAAAGTTTAAAATTTAGTTAATACTATTCATAACCTTTTTTGAACGGCTTGTTTGGTAAGTCATGGTGCGCTTGAACTCGGTGTTGCGTGTAGTGCAAGTTATTGAATTATTTTGAAGAAATAACACACTATGAATTCTTGGGGTGTTACATTCTCCCCTCCTTCAATAAATTGCGTCCTCGCAATTTGAAATTGTTCTTCGAAAATAAAAGTTTGAAAATAGAAAATATATTTGTGGGAAAACCCACATCGGAAATTGGTTTACTAAAATTTAGTCTTAATATGAGGAAAAGAGAAATGAAAGGGTCACCACCAAATTATGATCTCGATTAGGAGAACATTGGTGGCAATTAGAGACATATAATTGGAGGAAAAACGTAAATATTTATAGGTAGTGGTTGAGGTCATCAATCACAAACAAGTATAAAATTGAGGTCCTTAAACTCATCAATCTATGATGATTTGAAGTACCATCGGTTCAACAAAATATAGGGTATTGGGATCACACATTTTTGACATTTCATAATATCTTAATTGAAATCCTACATCGAAAAATGAATTAATGAGGCCTCTATTTAAAATAAAGAGTGGAAAATATGAAGATTACCGAAAATAACACATACTAGGGTTCCATGTAGGAAAATATGGATATGGAGGAGAAATCTAACCATCAATTATCTGATGGAGAGTGGTAGAGAACATGGCTATGAAAAAGCCAACAATCCCAAAGCCATAAATTAGTGATGATTTAAGGTACCATCTAGGACAACATTTTTTTTAAAGTTACATTACATAAGGAAGAGGAATTCACTTATGATATTGACTAAGAACATTATGAGATATACTTAAATTTTAAGTAGATTTTCATTCTTTAATAAATTTCCACCACTAACTCAATTTTTTTTAAACGATGAGTATTCAAGAAGACTTGGTCACACTGGGAGAGCTAGAATAAACTTCTATAGAATCACATGATCCATGCAGGATAAACCATATATTTACATTGTCTTTGAAGATTAATCAAAACCAAAATGGTTAGTGAATGATCTAATGATCCCCCAAAAGGATATTCATTGAGATAAATATGCACTAATCTTAATTTCTAAAATTAAACCAACAATACCCCAAAGTTAAATAGATACCATTCAATAACCAATTGTCCTTAAAATCCTTTAATATAATCCAAACTAATATTGAAACCCAAAACATAGAAGAATTTGATTATGTAGTCTCCCATGTTACATTGTATCTCCAAATTACATCAAATACTCTTAAAGTCACATACTTAAATGTAATCAACATCATCACATATTCTCTGTTATAGGTTAATCATTTCCATAAATAACCCAAATCACTATAAATCAACAATAAAAATGTAGATAAAAATCCACCATTACTCTACAAATGAAACCTCATTGTATTCTATTTTCCTTGGGCATATAGTGTTCCTAACAAAATGAACATCTTCCAAAATAACATTTATCACTTAATCACCAAATCATTTTCCTATACCAAGGGTATTCATTTGATAAGACATAAGAACCCAAATCATCTTATTATTGATCAATAAAATCATTTAACAAAAAAATAGTCATACTAACCAGGGACTTCACGTAGTCTAGTGGTAGGCGATAAATCCCAATCGCACTTTGGTTGTGGGTTCGATTCCCACAGCTTTGTCTGACGCGACGGGTTGTCACACGGTCTACGTGTTGTCCTTTTTCAAAAACTACATTCTATAATATTACCAAAATGAGATAAATTTTTCAAAATAACATAATTTAACCACAAATGTTATATCATACTTTGCATTTTCATCCTAAATTATAATAACTTATCATTTTCTCAAACCCCAATGATCATATAAAACCAAATGGTTATTTATACCTATATCCACAAGAGAAGAGACAATTATTCCTCAAATATCATTCTCACATGGAAAACTGAGGGGTTACAAATACAAAAGAAAATTATTCCAAAGTAAACCCATCAATAAAGAGCACTAACACTTTTAAACATTTCACCATCCATTTATTTCCACATAGGTTCTTCATCATATGTTCCTCGGGTTCCCACATTGCCTCTTCCATCTTATGATTTATCCATAGATCTTTTACCAGACGAGTCATCCGGTTTCTCAACACTTGATCTTTGGTATGAAGAATTCTGATAGGCTCTCCACAATAAGATAGATATGGTTCCAGTTATAATTCTTCATAGGTGAGTACATGCGTTGGGTCAGGCATGTATTTTGTCAACATGAACTCTGGAGAGACTAGGCGGATTTTCCTTTTGGTAGAATGCGTTCATGTGTCACAATGGTACCTCAGGAATTTTTCCAAATCATCTACTTCCTTTACCCAAAAACTCCTCATCCATTTTGGATTATATCGATGGAAGCATCGATGCATCATAAAAAAATAGGTATTTCTTATATATAATTTGGAGACATCGTCTTTAACATGTTTTTTTTAGGAAAATTCTCACTGATTCATCTTCAAATATTTTAAAATAAGGTTTTGGTAAATTAGTTTTCGTATATCCCAAAAGACATAAATATATAATTTGATACATGTAGGCTGCTCGAAGGTCTCCCTCTTCTGCGGCATCTAAAAAATCATTTAGTGCATCGTAATTTTGAGATAAAGTGAATAATTTGAAAAGACCCTGATGGTACTTCCCATGCTTAGCGTGGTAAGAAAGTTGAGAGCGCAACATTATCCCACAGTCGGTACTTGATCCTTGAAAGAATCGTGCAATGCTAGAGGTATTGGATGTCTCATAAAGTTGTTTGCATATAACTTGGACATTTGAAAAAGTTTCAACATCGTCTGCGCATGACTTCTGGATAATAATTGTAAGTAGTTCTTCAGGAAGAGAGAGAAGAGTTGTTCGTGATCTTGCTCCCTCCATGTTTCAACTAACAAAATAAAATACAATTAGGTTTTTTTTGAATACTTATCTAATAGGAAAAAAAAAGACATAATAGGATATTCTTGTAATTGAACAATATATCCTAACTTGGGGTACCCTATGTTAAAATCTACATTATCCGCTATCTATTTGCCGACATATATTCTTAGGGGCATTTTTTGTATTCCCTTAATAATGGTTTATACTAATCTTGTGAATTTACCAAAGCATATCCCCCAGGAGTGTCGTAACCAAGAGTGCAGCAAGGCCCGTTGTCGTGTACCAGTTCCCGTTCGAGTCTAGCTCAAAGCGGTGTTTTCGGGTTTTACCCCTAGGTACATCTGTGCCAGAGCCACCTCTACCTGCTCGTATCCAGACAGGGATGTATTGCTTGGAAAACTCACAAAATCATTACAATACCAAAATTCTAGGAAGTTCTTCTATACTAATCCTCAAAGTTCATCTTAGGTCTACGTGCTCTAATCAGAGTTTATCTAAATCTAGCTTCCAAGGTTTGTACTAAACTTCCTCTGATACCAACTGTAACGCCCCGACCCCAGCTACCCAGAGTCGGTGCATTAATTACATAACATTGGCATGATCATGAGAAAGATCAAGTCTCGAAAGACCGATTAGTTTAGTAGTCTTGGAATAACTAGATACATCCATAAATTTTTACATTATATCATAAAAAAAACATCTTGTCTTCATATCCCCTTATACTATCCCTGCAGGTCATTCATAAATTACTTCTTCATAATCCTGGAAAAAATAAAACATTGAAAGGGGTGAGCTCGGATGCTCAATAAGGATAACATTATAGCAGAAGCTTTCATAAATAAGCATAAACACTTAAGGCAATTTATAACTAAAACAAAAGCCTTTTAAACATGAACTTCAGCATAAAATGGAAAAGGTAAAATGAAATAATGCCATTTACTTACTCACATTGATATTCTACTAGTCGAATGATCACATGCAATATCAATAACCACTTTCATAATGATGGAATGCATAATGCCAGACTATCATAACCACATAGCCAAGGCCTCGTGCCAAGACTATAAATAAGATTTTGCCAAGGCCTTGTGCCAAGACACTAGTTTGTCTCATGAGACCTACCGATGCATCGAGGAGCTATAGCGGGCTCCACCCGTCACTTATTAAGTCCAATGCATTCCCATATGAAAAGGTTTAAACATAACGTAAACATTCGTATTAAACTAGCATACGAAATGTCAATACTTTCACCACAAACCATGAATGGTATAAAAATAGCACATCCACAGTCAAACATAATTCATTCGATACAATATGGAAGATTGTATTGTATCACATTAACCTCAATCAATAATAATGAAGGATGTTGACATAGATGAAAATAATCATCAAAACTATTTGAGAGAAATATCCCCCTTTTCTTGAAAACATTTAAAAGTCACACTATTTGTCAAGAAGCCGTTTAAAAGTATATTTTTGAATCAAAGTGTCCCATACCACTTTGAAACTTTTAAAAGGAGTTTTAATTTTAAAACTTTAATGTCCATATAAATAAATCCTTAAAACCATTTTTTTAAAATATGGACATTAATGAGCATGATTTAGAAGAATAATTCTTTAAAACAATTTAAAATGGTATTTTGGTTAGAGTTTCTAACCAAAAGAGAGACACTTGAATACAAATAATTGAGGTAATCAAAACATTGTAATATCATGAGAATAAAGGAATTCATGATATACTATGTCAAAGTACATTATATACACCACATAAAAGTGATTTGGTGTATATCATCAAAGAAGTCTCAATGGAATGTAAATTGAGATGAAATTTCTCAAAAAGGTTGTATCCTTAGGTTAAGGATAAATCAATGACATAATTATGTGTGACAAATATAAATACACTAAATATGATTGGATATTCAGTGTAAAATAATCAAAGGACATTCACACATATTCTTGTAAAAACAATACCAACGAATTGGATGTTTAACTCAACAAATGGAGAATGAGTTAAAATTACTCTTATCAAATTCATATCAATGACTTGAGAATTACCAATGGAGTGATTATATGTACCAAACTTCTATCCACAGGAAGGGGAGTGGAAATTATGACATAATCAAATGAATAGTGATTCCACACATAATCTTGGGGTAATATAATCAATGAAATATGTGTAAAGCCAAATGAGTGGAAATTGAAATCTCAAATTCCCTTATCGATTAGGTAACTTACGAAACATACACCCATGAAAGAAGTATCATACCATGATGATGTAAATACCCATAAATTAAAGTATATTACACAATGAATACGATCATGGGCAGTACACATACACCACATGCAATAATTAAGTGGTGATCAATGGAATTCTCACGGAATTAAAAGTGAGATAAGAAAATCCCTTACATTGTACTTTTTCCTTGGTCGATGGTAGGTTTACCTCCTGTATAATGGTGAAATAATTTTTATTGAATAATAAAAGAATCATTTACATTAATATGATATCATATATGATCTTTTATCATTGATTTGTTAATAATATTTTAGAATTATCGTCATTTCGGGTGTTAACGGGTTCATTTTACTTTATATTCTTTGTTATGTGAGACATATTCGTTATTAATGGGATGTATATTATTCATATCCAGAATGGTATCAAGTTCTTAAACATCATTTTTAAATCATCAAATGATAATTATACTTGAATGGATACGATGGAGAATGAATCTCATCGCGTTCGTGGAGACGGTAGTCCGTACGTACGCACGAACGCTACTTCCATTTAATTTTTATTTTAAAAGAATCGAATCCAAATTATACATAGGTATATTACTATTCCAGTATAATATAATATTTTATATATGTTACTTAAGTTCATTTACACCATCCTTTATACGTTCCATGTGTGGTATGAACGAGTCATATCATTTTAAGGGGGCGGTAGTCCGCACTTCCTCAAATGAAATTATCGTATGTATATACAACATGAAACGAATAATGGTATGAAATAAAATGGAATTACATAAGCTTATATATAAAATATATATCATTAATATCATATTTAATTACAGTGCCATCCTAATGGCCACCATGAGAGGCGGTAAGATGTATTTGAACAATCATCGTTTCGTGAGGCGTTAGTTTGCCATCCACAGAAACATTATGTTCATCATCCATTAGATGGAGTTGTGTGAATGTGTAGTTTGAATCCTTCTTATAACAACATCCTAGTATATTGAGGATACTGTTGTTGTTACAAAAGAAGGGAAATAAAAAGATTTTGGGGGTTGGAGAAGCAAAATAAATGAAAATACTTTAAGAGAAATTGTTACCTTTAATTTAGGTAACTCACTTTGGTTGGAACCAAAGGACTTCTTGAAATGATTTCTGCCTAAGGGGAAGCTTCAAGGAGGATGAGAGGGATTTGGGGAGCTTAGTTGGGCAGAGTTTGGACGAGCCAAGTGGCTTGATAGGTGTGAGGAATGAGTAGAAGTGGTCTCCTTTTATAAGGGAGAGGAGGGGCTCTTTAGGAAAGAGTGAAAGTATTACTTTATAATATAATTATATTCGGTTTATAATGGACCAAAAATCATTGAGGTCGAAGATAAGATGACTCTTATTCTAAATAACATCAACCAATAAGAATTGGACAGGTTTTAGATAATATTTTAATCATTATAATCTTATTTATTTAAATGATTTATTAATGAGGTAAACATTGCATCATTATTGTGTCATTAATAATTTAAATTATTTGATGTCTAAAAATTATAAATAAAATATCATTATGTAGGAAATCGTTTTAGCTTTCTAATGAATATTTATAATCGAACATCCAACATGTATAACCCTATGTAAAAATTGTTCTTCTAAAAGATGTAAGTTTATGCCATTTTTATTTTTATTTTAACTTTATTAATATAAAGTGTCATTATCACTTACAAGTGGATTAATGGGGTCCCAAAATTGACCCAAAGATGCCCATGGTCGACCATGTATCAACCAATAGGGTTAAGACACGTTTTAGGGTAATTTAGTATTATTATAATATTATTGTTTAACCCTTATTTACCGAATTTACCCTTAACCATGGTAAATAAAATATTTACCGCAGTAATTATTCAAAATGTCTAAAAATAAAAGTTACCTATTTACACAATTTGAACATCCTGATTCCAAATATGGAATCCATTTTTCTAAATTCAAAACACAGAAGTTGCAGAAATTAATTTAAAATTAATTCCCGCTGTCAAAACAAAAAGCGTGTTTTTAAGAGATAATAACTATCAAAAGATTGACACTTGTTTATGTTCGGTTTAATTGTAAAATTATGTCCAATGACCAAAATTATATTAAATGGTAAAAATATATTCTAAATATACTTTCAAACCACTCAAATTCATAATTTATCACTATTAATTATTTTGATTAAAAAAGTTGTTTTTAATTAAAATTTAGTAATTTTTACTATTCATCAAAATATGAAAGTTATCCGAAAAGTACCAAAATTTCACCTTAGGCTAAATTTGATATTCCGAATCCAAAAATGAAGTCCATTTTGAAATATAAAATATATATAATTTCAAAAAATTAAGTATTACTATTCATAACGGCTAGTTTGATCGGTTGTGGTGTGTGTTAAAACTCGAAGTTGCGTACAACACACGCTGCTGTTTTATTCAAAGGAAAGCGTACCGTGGAAGCTTGGGATGTTTTATTTTAAATTTTTTTTTTGATGTCCCCATGTAGTCAAAAAGTTTAAAATATTTTATTTAGAAAGGGTTCACTATTAAAAGTTGGTAAAACTATAATACTGAAGATGAATTTGTTCTTACATTATGTCTAAGAAACTCATAATATGGATTCTAAAATTATAAGGATTATATAAAGTTTAAAATTTAGTTAATACTATTCATAACCTTTTTTGAACGGCTTGTTTGGTAAGTCATGGTGCGCTTGAACTCGGTGTTGCGTGTAGTGCAAGTTATTGAATTATTTTGAAGAAATAACACACTATGAATTCTTGGGGTGTTACATAGTGTGTGGGAGAAGGGTCCAGAAATGATGGCATGCACAGTGGTCCTTCACGCAGGTTGCTGGTCGATCTGGAAGGTAAGGAATAAGTCCAGGTTTGAAGGAACTATTTCCTCTGGCAAGGGCGTCATAAATCGAACACTGTTCATTCTACTATATATGGTTCTATCCATTGGTAGTTGTAAGGAGGAGCCTAAACTTCAATGGTTTCATGTTCAAAATAATATCACTCCTCTGGGAAGTAGGAATAATAGAGGTAACTGGGTCAGTTGGTCACCACCCAACAATGGTTTCAAACTCAATACTGACGGTTCATACAACATGGGACATATTTTTAGATGAGGGTGGTTCGCAAACCCTCAGGGTCATTCATCATGACGTTCTATTCTCTACGGGTTCACAGGTCTTCCCTCAAGGCAAAGGCCAAGGCGATGTTTTTTGGCCTCTTATTATGTCATTAAAAAGGGATTATCCAATCGGTGGTAGAAAATAATTCCCAAATCCCACACAACGGAATGCGATGCATTGAATCTATACTGTGTTCTATTCATTAAATTATCCATAAGTGAAAATGAATGATCATAAAAACACAAGAGTGCTACATACATGCCGTGAGGGGAATAAACTCACAAACCATATATCTTTTCATGATGTCCCTGGTATGGATCCTATTTTTTTCATACTGTTATCACCATGAATCTAGAGTGTTTCAACCTGGTTAGAAGGGACTCCCTTGGCCTCCACTATGTTCCGAAACCTTGGGCCTCCCATTATGGGATTTTCGGGCCTTCCCAATATCATTGTTTTTGTTTTCCTTGAATAAAATCTACATGATTATGATGATGAGAATTAATAAATCATTTTTTTTGTTGATGTTGATCTGTGTATTACATGGTGAATCCCATGGGTGTATACTTCCATTAATCAAATAATATGAAAGTTTCTTCTTGAGATAATCATATTTAAAAGTGTCCATTTTGTATAGAGTCTTGGATATTAGCAGAGATCAAAGTATAATTTGGATAAAAACATGACCTATAAACTAGGATTAATTATTGAAATTCTTTAGGGAAACACATAATTGAATTCCATCACATTGGAGATGTCATAAGTGTTGGTAATTTCCATAGTCTCAGTCATTTTAGAAAGATATTCATTCTTATAAAGAAATAATATCCATTATTTAGATAAATATTCTGAAGGATATTCATCTATATCCTTAAAAAAAATTAAAATCATAGGATGATTCATGATACAGTGGGTAGTTTTATTCCCTTGAATGATTATGTTGTGTGTATATAAATAAATCATATCCATACCTTTAATTTCCTTGAATTCTTCTAAACGGTGTGTCATAAGGTTCAATAAGAAATTCATCACTTAAGGGAGATTTTATATACTTGGGATGTAATAATTTGACCATTTTTTGGTTTTCATAGATAGATCCACTGTCTTTTTTTGATGTGGTGTTTGTATGGTTCTACTAAACAACATTGGTATGAATGATTATATTGAAATAGAATAAAATTGTACAATCCTTGTAATTGAATGATAAACTAGTGCACATGTAAAAAAATTATGGTGGTTATCTACCTTGGTGGTTGTTATGTCATAATCAATTACTTACTATCAAATAATTTGATGTTGTTATCATTGATTATATTATGTATCCATTGGCATAGTTAAATTATTAACATTGTATCCATTTTTCATAAAATTGAAACATTAGACAATTGGATGAGAGTTGATTTGAGCATTCCTCATTAATAGGTTTCTCTTAATAGCATTGGATTTCTATGTGACATTCCTTTCCAGAGAACAATAAATGTTTTCGTCCCATTGAGGGAATTTTAAAGATAGATCTGTCCCTAATTTTTACATGTAGGTTTCAATACTTAATTTCCCCTTATGCTTTTTCCATCCCAGAACAAAAATAAAATTATGTTATCTATTTTCCATCTCCTCACCCATGAAAACTATGAGATTCAATTATCTATATTTTAACATTTGTGGGACATCAGATAATTCCATCACAAATTTCAATGTCTCAAATCATTAATGATTTTTTTATATTCAACTTTATGACATTAAATAATAAGTCTCATTTAAATATGGATTAGTGTAAAATAACTTGGTGTGTCATACATGTAGTATACTGTTTTAGTTGTATACCGTAATAGATTATTTATATTTTTATCTTAAGGGTACATTGTTCTTGAATGGTCATTTATCTATGTGGTTTGGAAAACATAGTTTGTTATATGATCTTGATAATCTTGAAAATATCCCAATAATGGTTATAATCATGATTCAGTTGTGGAATATCATCTTTGGATTAGTCAAAGGAGAATCCTAGTGATACCATCTCTCCCATGGTATCCAATATTTTGGATTTATAGGGTATGATCCTATTGGTCATGACCATATCTTCTATTTTCTATGTCAATTGGACATTATAATAACCATTAATAAAATTAACACAATGACATTATTACAATGTCTATATTATAAATGGAAAATATTATTAATAGTCTTTTAAATATGATAGGATATAATTAATTTTGGCCAAAATAACAGAACTTGATTATTTATTTACCATAAAAAAATTACCTAATAAGCCATTAATTCATTAAAAACATGAAATTTATTTTTTTAAGTTTTATACATAACACTTTTACTACATACCTTCCACATTTCACTTGGTTTTTTAATTCATTTAATGTAGATTCATACTGATTAGAGGTTTGTATTTAATTTTAATAAAATCCATTAATATTCTCTTAATTATTCCTCTGATATCTTCTTTTCTAATTTGGTACTTTTCAATTATTAAAGTAAGACATAGTTGAATAATTTGATTCTTATGTGAAATTCATTATACCTAGTATGTGGATATTGTGTTATTCCATATACATGCCTCAAATCGCTATTTTTTTTAGGTACATCATCTGAACAATTTTCTATGGTTTTTCATTAATGTTCAAACAATTTAATGATGTAAATGGTTGAATTCATTCCAAACATGGTTTTTTGATGGTTAATATGTGTGTTGAGATGTGTGACATCACATTTTTCAATTACATAGCAATAATTGTATTTTTAAAATGAATACAAGAATTATCCCTATTTTTAATAAATCATCAAAATTAAATATAATTTTTATAATTAAACATTCAGATATTATATGCATCGTGTAGAGAATTCTATGGATGGATGATGGATGGTTGAGATACGTGAATATTTAGAATTCACTTTTAGGATTAAAAATTAATTAGAATTTTTTGAGTTACTCTAGTAAGTTATCTAGGTACTTTTCCTTTGGATTTCTGTTTTTATTATGGTGGTTATGGATGTTTAGTTGTGAGACTATGGGTTATCAACCCCTATCTAATTAATTAAATTCTTAAGATAAATAAAATGGGTTAATTTAGTTGAATATTTATGAACATATAAGGAGTTTCATAGACCGGGTAATTTACTAAGGGACTAGATTGAACGACGACCATTGGGCTGGTTTTCTTAGAAATAGATAGATAAGGTTGTGACTATTCTAGTGATTTCCTATACAATATAGACCACCTAAACATGGTGACTGGTATTCATATGGTTTATATGACCTTTTTCTAGGAGTCTTTATCCACTTATATATATAGGCATGATATTAATTGATTGTGGAGGCTCGGGTAGGTCATGTGATGACCCTTGAGATAATATTGAGTGATTGGCACATTCTTCTAGGTAGGGTGAGTGGACCTCCCAAGTAAGATATGAAAAATTAATATAATTCTGGATCCTTCCACATTACTTTTCCAATAGTTATTTTCATATGAGAAAATGGTGGGTATAAGATGTTGTAGACATAGTTGTGGTATATGTTACCCATATGTGATGTGTGTTGACATAAAATTGAGATCGAGACATAAATACCAATTAGGGAGCCTCAACATAAGTGTTGATCTATGGGACTCATGTAGTTTTCCCAACTCTTATTTTACCATTGGATAGTGTGTGAGGCATGAGAACAGTTGGTTATTATATTAAAAATGGAAACCATACCATTCGCATGATTTGAGGGGATATGTATATTGATGATATGATTTTGAAGTATGGACAACCCAAGGGTTCATGTTTTAATATGAAACTTATAAAATTACAATGAAATGGCCAAGATACTATATTATAATTCTTGTTATAACTTATTATGTGATATGAATTTCACCCACATGAAGGTTGTGACATGTAAGAAAGTCATCATTAGTGTGTTGTTATGCTGATAAGAAAAGAGAAAAACCTTACGGGTGATTGTGAATGATTTCTATGTTGAGTTTATGTATACTGCCTATAGAGATTTCATTGATAATTTTTATGGGGAAACCATGGATTTGTACCTGGTATTATAGTGACCCTCATTTTATTACAAGGCTTTTAAATGAATTTAAAAAAACATTATAAAATCATTTTAAAACTAAGATCAAAATTTTTACTACATTGGGGAAATTTTGACCATAAAAAATATTTACAAAACAAATGATAATCATTATATTATTTTATTATTTTCTAGATTATTAGTTTCCCTTATTATCTCATTATTATAACCAGTTACATAATGATACATATCATAAAATATGTGACTGAAAATCTTAGTAAGAAGATAGATAAGAACGTGAATCAATATACAATGGGTTGAGAATAATTTTCCGCATAATAAAATAAGAAACGATTCATAATAATAATCATGAGAGTAATAATTAGATAATGGAATGGAATTTGGGAATTAATAAAAATAAAATTTAATGTGTTTGTGGTTAAATACTACATATGGTTGTGAAAAATATAGCATCAAGTCTATAAATAACATATGTGCATTATCACAAAATCATTATCATTGTGAACAACGATTTCATAATGTTCATGAATATTGAACTTTATATCATTAGATGAGACACATTAACCAATTCATTAGAGATCTATATAATTCAGGGTGCTCCCATAACATCATAACATTTACATATTTATGAAAACCCACATCTAATGTATATTAATCATATATATAAAAATTCCATGGAAAGGAAATGGGTTTTATGATAATTTTATAACGAATAGAGTCATGAATAATCATTAAGGGTCAAAAATAAAAATTGAAATAATATAATTGGTATAATTCTCATCAATATTTAGTGAATAAGAAACAATCTAATGAGTTTTAAAACATGTGTTTTAAGAATGAATAGTTATTCTTAGAAAATCATTGCAAATATCATAAAATCATATCGAAAGCATGTATATCCCTTAAAAAAAATTAGTAAAAAGATTTTAAATTTGAGTTATTTTAAATGTACATCCATTCTGGAATTTGGATAGAAAGAGGAATAACCTAATTAAATGAAATTCCTTTTGAGAATCCCCATACATTATGTACAAATTTTTTATTCACATTAAGATACTAGTTAATAAAATTTATTCATTAATTAATAAATACTGAACCTACAAGAAATTTATCTTACTCATTATAATTTTATGAAGTTCTCTATGTCCATTTTTATGAGTTAGAGTGTTCAATTTCATCGTTCGGGGATGTTTATTTTCATGGTTTTCATGATCGATTCACTTGAAGAAATGTTTCGAAGACCGTGTAAAATGGAGATAATTGTCCAAATGGTAATTTTATATGTTATTAATGAAAATAAAAAAGTTTTATTGGAATTATATATTATTATATTTCTAGATATGTGGATGATTCCTTATATAAAACATTAATGATAATTGTTTAGATTAATTATTTCATTTTTCAACCACACCAACTCGTTTGGTTTTATTTTTTAATATTTTAATTATATGTTAGTTATAGGATATAAGAATAATATAATAACATAAATTTTAAAATAATTTTCAACAATTATTGCGATTTTATGACCATACTTGATGGAGGTAATGGAAAATGAAATCCCCTCATCCATGAAGCTGATAAATCGACAACTCTTTGACAACATCTTCATTTTTATAATAAAAGGGATAGGATAAGTGGTTAGATGAAGTATTATTAAATTTACATAATAATATTTCAGTATATATATGATATTATAGTTGTTATTCTAATATATTATTGGTGGTGAGGAGAGTATAATAATAGAAAAAACAAAAAATAAAATTAAATGAAAATGAAAGAGAATTTTACTTCCTGATTTCTTCTCTTTGAGAACTTCCTTAAAGAAAATGTATTTTGTTTTTTTCATGAGACCAAAGGATCATATAAGTTGGAGAGTGACTTTGGAATGATATTTTTTTATTTTCATAATATTCAATGCTTTGTATATATGAGGGGAAGAGGTGGTGAGGGGTGGTATTTATAGGGGAGGAGAGAAAATGTTTTTTCTTATTTTATTCTCTAGTTTATTATTATGGCTCAATAATATGAATTTTATTCATTGAAAAGAATAAATAAATTAATCAGAGTATGATTTTTTTTTTGAAATTTGGATTCTTACATCAGCCATACATCACACATGACTAAACAATTTGTGTATTTTTTAAATACCGTAAATTATCATATGTCACTATTAAACAAAAATTAAACTATATTAGAAAAAATATATAAAACTCAACAAAACAAATTTATTGACATGTATAATTCAAAAATTAAATCCATTTTATGAAAATTATTTTCTAAATAATAGAATTAAATGTGTAATTAAAATAATTATTTACTTGGAAAATACTGATTATAATATTATGGAGGATTTATAACACATTGAATAATTAATTAAGGTATCACAAAACGTTCATAAAATAACAAGACAAATGATATAAATTTATGAATTGATTTTTTGAAAATGAATTTTATTTTAAAACATTTTGTGAATTGTAAAATTTTAAAAATACGTACACTCTTTAAGAAAATATGAAAGCTTAATTTATCATTTTAAAAATACTTATTTACTTATTTCTTGAAATAATTATGTGATATTATCATTTATAAGATGAATAATTATTATTTATTATTTCATAGATGAGGTTACTAGTCTTTTGGATGGATTAATATTCCTAATGGCGACATTAGAATTAGAAATTTGAAGTTACAATTCTATTAGGATATGATTCTTAATTTCATTAAATATTACTAATTTCATTCATTATTTATGAGAAAAATGGATTTATTGTGATATATATCTATATATATATATATGTTTCATGAATTATAACATAATAATATTATGGGAAATAATTTCATTGATAAATGTTAGAGACATTGCATACCACTATTTTGAAACTTTGGTGATGAAATATTATTTTTTCAAAAAAAACTTTAGGGTATTTGTCCTTCATAGATTCCTCCAATTATTTTGTTTCCTCTTTATAAATATGGTTCTGCAATAGTTAAATGACTATGTGATCAGTCTTGTTGTTTATAACATAATTTCTACAATCCAAGATATTCATTGAATCAACATCGTAAGAGTGATCATTTTCTGACTATACCACCCTTAGATTTAGTACACGAGAGGAATCTAGAAAATATTTCATCAAGAGGGATGCATGGAATACATCATGTACTTAAGAAATGGTGGGTGGAATTTTCTATTGATATTCCATAGATCATACATGATCAAGAATGTTAATAGAGTCGATGTAGTTAGGAATTAGCTTTCCCTTCTTACTAAATCCCTAGATCCTCTTCCATAGGTATCTCTGTAGAAATACCATCTCTTATACCATAAAATATGAATCCCTTCAATTATTTTATTCATAAATATTATTTTGAATTTGGGATTCCATGATATACTGCTAAATAGTTTAAAAAATTTCTACCATTTTTTTTATCATTTTAGGTCCTAGAATCATTCATTCACCAACTTCATCCTAGAATAACAATGTTTTACATAATATACTATAAAGGGAATCATATAGATCCATTTTAATGATTTATTGGAGTGTAGTTTTTTAAGATTACAAAAACAGAGGTATATATTGGTCAAATCCTCAATTGGAGTCCATATAATATTCTATCAACATGTAATCATGTGTCTAAATAGTCCACTCTAATTGGAAATTTGTTTGAGGATGATAAACCATTCTGAAGTTCAACTTAGTGTTTAGATCATTTTTGATAATTCCCCATAACATGGAGGTGAATCTTGATTCTCGGTCGGATAAAATTCTTAGTGGTTGTCCATTAAGCCTTAAAACTTCTCTGATTTATATCCATACATTTTTTATCACGTGATTATCCTGATAGAATAGTGATAAATTGAGGTGTGTTTGTATAATGATATAAAATAACCCATATAGCATTATTTATTTGGATTTAATTATATTTCTGGTGACAAAGACTATAGTTTTTTCCCATATATATATTGGTTTCATATTTTTTCATTATCCTCATATACTTTTTCCATTTACACTTAAATTTTTTACATAGCAGGAAATTTTATGTATATTCAATTGTATCCTTCTTCATATTGTCATGCCAATATTTCCCACAGATATCTCAACTCATCATTATGAACCCTGGCTGAATATAAAAGATTAAGCTATGTAAATAACTCAAAAGTTCATTATTTATCTCTGAAGCGAATTGTACATGTATTTTTGACATTAACCACACAACTCCTTGATCAATAATTTTGAACTATGAGGATTTCCCCATTATTATGGCTTCTTCCTTCATATAAATTTCAACATATGTTTATTAAGAATTCTTTTGTTTGTCTACAAGGGATTGTTGAGTGATCATTTGTGAAAGGATAAATTGTTTTCATTTAGTAACGATTTCAATGATAATCCTTTTACAATCTAATATGATTGGATCCTAATCAATTCACATCATTGATAATGTTGCAGGAACCTTTCTACATAGAGAATCATCCACCTTATTCACTTTTCCAGGATGGTAGTGGTGTGATTATTCATAATTTTTTATGATATATAATAATTTTCACAAGATAATACTATGTTATTTCTATGTGAATACACATTTTGGGATCTTATTATTAGAATATATTTGGATTTTCTCCACATATATTCAATGAAACCATATTTTCCACATAAAGATCATATGTAAAAACTACAGTTCATCCATGAGATATTTTTCTCACTAATTTTAAATTTCATTTATTTATAGGCAAAAAAAGTATCATTTTCAATCAATGAAAATCCTAATAAATTCTTAAAGAATCATTGTATATAATAAACAGTTCCCCACATATCGTAAGTGTGATTATTAGAGTGGTGATAAGACACTTTTTTTCTATTTGAAGTAGTCTTCACTTTAACGAGTCTAGAAAAAATTATCTCCCTTATGAGTCATCGTGGTTTGTTGGTCTGAATATAATTATAATTTTTCACAAATTACCAGTAACATCCAACTAGACCATGGAAACTAAGGTTCTCCATTACCGAAGCTTCTTTAGGCCACCCTTTATTTTCCTTAGTCTTGGAAGGATCAAGAAATATTCTTTTTATGGTGATAACAGGGATGATAATTGATATATCCTTTATCCAAAACTCACATTTACAATTATTTTCATAAATTTTCTCTCTTCATAATTTATTTAGAACAATATTAAAATGCTCCTGCCCTTCCCTTGTTCTCTTATAGTATATCATTATATCATCAATAAATACTAAAAAATTCAAGGTAATCTATAAATACAATATTCATTAATTCTACATTGACCTTCCCCCTAGGGACCATGTTGTGACTAACCCAAGACCAACTTCTATAGGCCATGGGTTGAAGAATAGCACCATGTAGGTATATCACACAAATGGGAGGCATTTTCCAGTGAACCCATACACACTCACACAACTCCAGGACATGACGGCTGGAGAGTGAAACACTAAGTAATGAAAATTCATGCATACCACTACATCCCAACAAAAGAGTACGAATGATTGCTAAATATGTACAGAAAAATCAGTTTATAATACAAGCCCACTAAAAGAAAGACAATCTCATATTATGACCTGTAAACATGGGTACTGAAGCTGATGTAGGAAGCTACTGGAAACACATAGGATCGTTTGATCTCTCATGGAACTATCCTATCCAAGTCGTAGTACTGATCCACATTGGACTCCACAATAGCATTGGTCAACAAAAAAAGACATGACACATAATAGAAAATCCCATTCATGGGTGAGTAAAATAATACTCAGTAGGACACCCTGAAAACCACAAAAAAACCCCCAAAGAAAAATGCAGAAGATAAAATATTATATACCCAGGTATATGAGCATACATGTAGCAAATAAATCTAGATATACTCTTCTCAGTCACTATGAATCATGAGTTTCCAAATTCATAGCTAGAAAGATGATTCTCTTCATAGGGTCACAAGTTAATAGATAAAAACAAAAGATCGCACTACACAAGTGCAGTCATCCATGATGGAACATGTCCGAGAGGTACACTCTATCAAGAACAAATCTACAATTCCTAATTGTACGTCGGTGGGAATGTGATCAATTGGGAACATGCTACTAGGTCCAATAGTAGTACCTAGAATAAGAGGTTCAATCATTTCTGTCATTCACCCAATGCAAGACTAAGGAATTCTATGTGGAGAGGCCTCCACACCACTGTACATAGATAAGGAAGACATGCTCCATAAAAACTCATGAAACCTATATGACACCTATAAAGAGTGAAATTAGCTCAGTCAATTAAGGGGGAACTAGATCCTATCAATGTATTGTTCACATCTAGTGAATGGGCCTGCTCTTCATAACTGTGTTCGACAGCCAAGGGAGTTCCAACTCTACTAGAGAACATGCTCCCCCCCACTTCTCAGGACATAGGGGAGGGAAGATCTATAAGTGAGGACCCCCACCTTGATCCCATAGGGGAGTAAGACTCATGAAGGACCATCACCATGATCCCACAAGGGAGTACGACATCATATGTTGAGGATATTCACCCTACCCAGTATGAGATTACTACTTAGTGAGTTGGGGACCCCCACCCTAGTACGACAGAGGAGTACCAACTCATAAGTTCTTGTGAGGAGGACTCACGCCCTAGAAAAACAGGGGAGTTCTGACTCCTTTAACAGAGGACTTGCACCCTACTCGGAAGGGGAGTACCATCTCTAAGTACGTTTGATATGGTGTACCCTCAACCTAGTTCTATAGGGGAGTACCAACTCCAAGGATAGCAGCCCCGCTCATTGTTCATGCTGGTTTGTACCAACTCTACCTTCCTAAACATCACTAGAAACCTACACCCTAGTCCTTGATGGGAGTAACATGCCTGGAGGAACAATCCCAAAGGAAACGAGCAATGTCCAAGAATGTGAGGAGTCCTATCATTACATAACATGCCAATTTCCACTAAAGAATACTATAACGGGGATGAACTACTCCTCAAACCAATAAGTCATCTATAAACATCCACAAAAACTCACTTGTAGTATTTCAAAAGTATCATATCGATGAAAGGGATCCAATGCCACATACGACATGATAAAGGAGCACTATGTTTGATGGTTATGTGTATTTTAGCCGAAAGCTGCATGTTGGGATGGTCTGTTCCGACCAAGTCGGATAGACCCTTCCCAAGTTCCACCATCCTAAACTAGTTTAATGGGTCCCACATGACACGTTGGGCCCATGCCACCACGGCTGGGCCCATTTCGATTTGCAGAATTGGCCTACCCCTGCTGGGCCAAGCAGTTCAGCCCACTAGGCTGCCCTGCATCCTAGATCACCCAGTGCATCATGCGTCACGTAGGATGTTCTAGACCAGCACATGGCTTGGCTACATGCCACATCACCCAACATAAGGGGGCACATTTCCCCTCCTCATCTAGCTAGCCTGGTTTCATGAAGTGAGATTCTCATACATTGTCAATTGACTATGTTCCATCGGCTCGACACAGTGTTGTCACGTCATCAGCCCGCTCTTCTGCGACCCCCCTGGATGTGGCCCCATTTCCAGCCATGGATAATCCACATCTGTTTCCTCTAGATGATGATTCCAGTGCAATGGTGGGGTCTTCTGTGGCCCACCAGATGCACTCTGGTAGGCCATACATCAATCCAGAAGATGTTTTGAAATGCTCTAGAATCCTAAGATCACCATCTTTACTACTGTTGGATTGAATCCACACCGTGATCTATCCTAGTGCAATTTTATTCATGAAAATAAATTTTGTGCACAACCTCGATCCATTCACCACATTATACATTGCACATCTTCCATGCTGCATCCACCCCAGGTATGCGATATCAGATTGTTGCACCATGAAATGAGCATGCATCGATAAATTGATCAGTACATGTCATGTTGTTGTCAAAATTAAGAACTCCAATGATGAATGACGAATTGGGGTGAAAAGAACAAAGGAAAAAGATAGGAAGGACCCTCAATCGATGTTTGTATCGATCTCAATCTGTCTCTGTTAGAATGACAGATGAGTAAACTAAAAGAAATTACCAAGATTGATCTCTCATTAGAACCCCACAAAGATAACTTCATCTCTACAGCACAAATGATCCATGAATAAATCCATTTGTTGATTTAATCATATTATTTGTAGAAAATCAGAATGGGGAAAGTCATAAAAAATAACCACCATACCAGGTGTTTGGATCATTTAGTGACGACATTCGATCATTGATCCTTGATACATGATTCATTGGATCCAATCCTCTTTTATCTGCCTTTTGAAATTGATCCATCTATCCATTGGAATTAATCGAAGGGGCTTCTTTATCTTTCTTCAATGGATTCTAGGGTTCTGGAAAAAACACAAGAAATTCTTTCAAAATACATATTAAATAGAAACCCACATTGCGTCATCAAAAATTATTTCTATTTAATACTTTTATGATGATTAATTTACAAAACTAATATTCAACCTCAACCCTCACCAGTCTATGTTAGGCCCCAGATTGGGCAATGCCACTATTTTAGACCCAATGGTTCCCTTGAATTTTTGATCTGGTAATCCGTTTGAATGATACGAATTTTCAAAATGTGATGCCTCAGCACATTTATTTTTTTACGGAACATTATTCAATGACTTATTCTGGACACACTGAGACTCATAATCATATTCCTTCTTAGCTCTCAGTCTTGGAATTTTCCAAAATAATATATAAAAATCATTCCCGCATAAATCTAGGTCATTACATTCTACCCACGTTAGGTATTTGCATCCCAAAAATCAACAATCCAATAATCAAGGGAGTAAAAAATAAGTTCCCTACTGGGATCCCATGTTAGAGAGCTCTTCAAGGGAACCTATTATAATTACAATCTTGAACTCGGATGAACATCCTAGATTATCCACTCTCATTTACAGCTTCTTCTAGGCCAACACCATAAATCAACCACATAAATATCTTTAGCTACGCCAAGTCGAAACACACCAAGCACCACGGTCCACCTATTGTCATAGGGTCTAGTGGATCACCTCTATTATAACCTGGCATAGATACTAACAGAATTCCATAGTTCACATCTACCCTTGTATAAAGTGTTCAATATCCTCCACAATTGTTACACATTCTAGATTGAAACTGAATGTTTGTTGGTATTTTCGAATAAAATACCCCTGTGAAAGAGAGAACGCTAGGTCTTACTAGGCCCTCTATCTATAACCTCCACCTCCCACACATATTTCGAGAACAAAAAACACTTACATACCCACTAGTGTGATCCCAAATGAGTGTATATGGTATGAAACCATTCCATTCGATGGAAACATCACGAGGACTGACTCTTCCTCATTAATAAAAACCCCAACAAGAAGAATTTGAAGAGAAAAAACACCATTGGTAGTACTAGGATCTGCTTTGACACTTCATCACAAAACCTCACCAAGAATATTGAAGAACATTGAATTTACCCACCATACCTCAATACTAGTTTTCATGAACCTCAATCTTTGTAATCACTTTCCTCGGCCCACCATATGATTCCTGGGATTCCCTTTAACAGAAAATGAAACCCAATTTCATCACTACAAACACAAAACACCTTTCACATAAAATTCTAAAATTGGTCATTAATGGTAGTATTATATACCAAGGATGATGTCATATGTCCTCAATGCTTCATATAATAGGTCCCAGCCAAAACTCACACCTCCGTGAGTTGGGACACAGTTTCTGTGCTAATGAGTGATTTTCGGTTTGCCTCCATTAAGAGATTCTAAGCGTGAGGGTAAATTAAACATTTTGACCAAAACATGTATGTATCAAAAAAAACTCTTGAAAAAAGAAAAATACTTGAATTGGTTTAGATAAATATGAAAAAAAAATAAACTAGTTATACATCATATCTCTCTTGGAACCTCTGGGTCATAAGCCATGAATGTTTTCAGCTGCCATCACCCACATCATCCTACTCCCGGAGCCTAGTGCAGACCACTGTTTGCTACCATTCTAGATCCTCTACATTATATGCCAACTTGCGGAACACATTTCTCTAAGTGTTGTCTTTTCCAAGGTGGATGGTCAGCTGACTCCCTGTCAACATCATGGCGGGTCAAACAATTTCTAGAGAGATTCCCCATCCATCGTATGCATAGCATTGCCTCTCATATGGCTGATCAGTTACTTGGTGCTGCTTGTGTACAATATACTAGCATGAATATGATTGATCATGGGTATGCCTCCAACACCGCGATCCATTCACCAATCATCTATTAGCTCCCACAGACGCCTCTATCTCTTGACCTCTGTTTTGGGTCACATACATCTTCTCTACAACTTAGAAACTCTCAACCACTAGGGATCTCTCTTTCACTCCAACATAATGGGAATAAACAATGTAATTACTGATGCCCTAATCTCTTGGTGTAATGTCTTCTCTACGGTCCAAGATATGAAAAACTAGTCTCATTATAGGTCTAGGGAGTACTGTGACAAGTCAGTAAAGCTCACTCAAAAATCCCCCACTATCATACTATACTATTGAAGTTGTAGAAGCTCCTGGATACATACTGACCTTATCATGGTGGGGAAAAACTCTTCCATAGAGATTGGTTAAAAATCATCCGATGTGAGTGTCACCTCATATTTTTTCTTGGTCACTATACTCAACCATCATCCCGCTAATCCCTGAATAAGGCTCATGGCTAGGACCACCTTCTAATCGAGAGGTGTACTAACTATGCAGAAAACTTGAGTGACTTCGATGAGAAAGTCAACCGCTACATGGGGGTTTGAATCACCCCAACATCTCAATGTTCATAGCCTCTATAACTATGGTAGCACATTAATCCTACATGCATCGTTATACCAAACATCTTGTAAATCATGTTTCTCTATAGGTGGTGATACCACCAGTAGACCACCTGGAGGGAATGCCTCCGATCTAGTGTCCTGTTCTGATGCCTCCTCATGCAGAAGATCATCATCCTAATAAAGTAGTTGAATCAAATATGGTAGTCATCATGGAGGAATCCTGAAATGGATCAAGATGAACCACATTTAATACAACATATATGGGGAGATGACTCAAGAGGGACACAAAAAAACAAAAAACATTCCGATATGATGCATGCACTATTTATTTCCCAGAGACCACTTTCATAATGTACCATTTCAAAAATCAGAGTATCAGAGTCCCAATAAATAGACAAGTCACCGTCACACTAAAACTAGAACCTCTGTTCGATGAAATGAACTCAAAACATCATAACCCTACAGTTATGCTACCCCAACCAAGCTAAAAAAATCTGGATCCAAATTTTAAACCGAACCACCTGTGATACCACTCGGTCATGACCCATCCACCAGGGATTGTAATATGACTACACCAATCCCACCTCCAATAGTCCTGAAAATATTGACTAGAACAGAGTAGGAATATCTCAATAAATCAGAGGAATATTTCTAAAAACCTGTAAACATGATCCCAACTCCAAGCCACTGTGGCTGGAGAGAGAAAACACTATGTAAATAAAATTTCTTAATACCACTAAAACCCAAAAATAAATAACGATATATCGTAAAGATGTAATTTAAAAGAATACTAGAATAAAATTCAAATAATAGAAAGAAAACTGAAGAGTCTGACCTATAAAAAAGGGTACTGAAATTTTTTTAGGATGAAGCCGAAAATACTTCTGCTGGTCTGATCTCACAGGGCACTGTCTGGTCCTAGTACTAGACTTTCTATACCTATTACCCCACCAATTCATTATTCAATTGTACAAGACACAACAAGTGTGATAAAATCACATCTAGGGGTGATTAAAACAATACTCAGTTGGACACACAAAACCCACAAAATAAAACCAAAGGAAAAAAATAAACTAGATACAATCGTCTCTAAATAGTTATATGCCCAAACATATACCAAATAACGTACAAATATTCACTTTTCATGAACAAAGAATCATGAGTTTCCAACCTCATATCTAGTAACATGATTCTCATTTTAGGTTTGAAAGGTATCACATAAAACCTTGAGATTTCACTCAATGTTCTCAACCATCGTAGATGGAACACGTCGAGGAGGTATAATCTGTGAGAGAAAAATCTAAAATTCCTAATGGTACGTCTGAGAAAATGTTCTCTATCAATAACATCCTACTAGTTCCATCTCTAGTGCTCAGCACAAGAGGATTAATCATCGATGCCTTGTGCCCATCACAACACCAAGGAAACCAAAGTGGATAGACTCACCCTCACCAATGCACACAGATTTGGGATATATTCACTTAAAAATCTCATGAATCCTCTATCACAAATATATGGAGTGACCCTCACATATGTCTCTCAAGAGAGAACTAGATTATATCTCGGTATCATTCACATCAAGTGGATGGGGCCTCTCCTTATAACAGTGTCTGACATTTGAGGGACCTATAACTCTAAAGGTGGAACAGCTCCCCACCGCTGCTTGGGAATGGGGAGTGAAACTCCGTAAGCAAGTACCCACACCCTGATCCCATAGGGGAGTAATAATCATGAAGGAACTACACCATGATATATCAAGGGAGTACTTCTTATTATTTTTAGGACCTTCACCTTATATATAGTGGCGTACTACTATGTTACTAAAGGACTCATTCCCGGGTATGACAATGGAGTAACAACTCTATCATTTCTTGTGCAGAGGACCTGTTCCATAAAACAACATCGGAGTACCAACTCCTATAGTATAGGACTCACAACCTAGCCGGTATGGTAGAACCGACTCTTTGTTTTTTATATATAGAAGACCTGCACCCTAGTTCTATAGGGGAGTATAGAATCCTCGAATAGATTATCCACTCTCTAGTCCCACATTGGAGTACATACTCTTCATGCATTAACATCGTCTAGAACCCTCTACCTAGTTCTGTAGGAGAGTAAAACCCCTGGAAGAAGATACCTAAAAGAAAATGACATGCTCTTACAATGTGGGGAGTCTTAACATTACGAAACATGTTGATTTCTGCTCACGTGTTCTAGTAATAGGATGAACTACTACAAATAACATTTGGACTTCTGTAAACATCCACAAAAACTCACATGGAATATATTAAACGGAATTTATCCTGGTATGGGTCCCAACATCATATAAGTATTGTCAAACATATAATCTATTTGAATTTTAGGGGCATTTTAGTGAAAATGGGCATGTAGGGCCCGAGGACGATTAGACCGACCCGACCTGGTTCCATGGGATTGACCTGGCCCATGGGGACAGTATTCCCAGATGGGTCGACCTGGACCACCACGACTAGGCCCGTCCCGATCCACTGGCCTAGCCCACCCTTGCTGGGCTGAGAGTTTCAACCCGCCAGACCGCCCCGTGGCAAAGTTCACCTGGTCTGGCCTGCGTCATGTTGGTCAGTTTCCTCTAGTATGAAGCTCATCCATGTGCCACATCACCCGACAGAAGGGGTAATTCCTCCCCTATATTTTACATCCAGTCCATTTACATGGACCAATATTGTTGTATGTGTTCTATTGCCCACTTGACACAAGTTCGATGCAGTGTAACCACATCGTCCGCCTGCTTCGCTGTGGCCCACCCTTGTAGCGGTCCCATCACCACCCATAACCATGTTGCCATGGGTTCCTCTGGGTGCCACTATGGGCAGTTGTATTCAATAGCACTAGAAAATGGCTACCACTACGGGACATAAGAATCATTATTGTTGTCCTTTCTTCGATCCGGATGATGTTCTAGAATCCTCAGGTCACCATATTTTCTTCAGTGGTCTCGAATCTAGTACATGTTCCATCCCAGTAAAATGTTGTTTGAGCATTGATATTTTCTACACTGCCTCAATGTATTTTCCATCATCTGCGTCACACATTCGTCGTGCCACAACCATCAAAATTCGACAAATATTATATCGTTGTGCCATGAAATGAGTGTACAATGATAAATTGACCAGGACATGTTGAATCACATTCTATGTGAAGAACGCCCCTGAATAATGATGAATTGTGGGAGAAACGAATGATGAATAAATAGAGTAATGAAACTACAGCGATGTTATTGTCGATCTCAGTCATCTGCCGTTATAATAACAATCAAATAAAAAAGGATTAATCTCATGTTAAAACCCAAAAAAAATAACACCCTTCCTTAAATACACATGATCTGTGAATCAATATGGACAGAAAATGATTCATTTTTATTGTATAAAATAATAATGTGGAAATTAAAAATTGAACCAACTTCCCTACCTAGAGTCTGGATCATTCGACATCAGGGTTCGATCGTCGATCCTCGATCCTTTTTTTGTTGGATCCAAAGACCTCTGATTCGCATTATGGCCTTGATCCGTCAATCCATTGGCATTTTTCATAGTGGCTTCTTCTACTTGCCTCAATGGATTCAAGGGTTATGTAAAAAACCTTTGAAAATATGAAAATGCGATAGGAAATGATAACCCACTATGCATCTATAAAAATATTTTTATTAAATATTTATATGACGATTACATCTAAAAACACTGTTTCACCCTCTACCAGTGCCAGTCCTGGTTAGTCCCTGACTAGGGTAATGTCATTGTTCCTAATTCCATGGTTACCTAAGATATCTAATCCTGGCATCCGTTTTAATGATAACAATGTTCAGTGATTTCATACCAAGCGGTTTTAAATAAAAATGAAACATTTTTCAATGATTTATTCGAGGAACATTGAGTGTTGGAATCATACGTGGTCTCCGCACCAGAGCGCAGAATTCTTTGAAATTATTTCTAAAATTAAAACCAGGAAAAATCATGGGCAAAAAAAATTCAATGATAATTTACAATCGAATTAGTGATTCCAAAGGGAATCACAATGTAATCATAGTGCCCATACATTGATCAAAATGATATATAGGAAATATATTCATTTTCAACTTTAATTGGAGATATCCCAACTAAAGGTACACCATAGAGAAATATTTGGCACCTCATTGTTAATCGATCAAATCTTCTATCTATGGAAGGGGATAATTTTTATTTATCCTAATATTTTTTATTTCACAATAATATATGTAGAGGAACATCTATCCATCTTTTTTCTTGATGAATAGGACTGGTGAACCCCATGGTGAATCACTCATTCATATAAAATCCTTATTCCATATTCTCTTCAATATTATTCTTCAATTACACAAAATAAATGGTGGCTATTATATAAGTTGTATTTTATATAGCCATATATCCATGAATAAGTTCAATTGAGAACACAACTTCTTTCACTATAGAATACTAATCAATTTTTTATGGAGCACATCAATGTAGTCCCTAAAAATATGAACATATTAAATCATTATGTTATCCTTAATATCAATATTTTTATGAATATACACTTCATCATAAGGAAATAATATCCCTAATTGAGATGATAAATAATAATGATATTCTTCCACATCCTTAAAAATGTATAGTGTTAGTGGATTCCTCACGATGTCAAAAGTGATGTACCTTCACCAATATTTGATGTTACATTTGTATGATGATAACCAAAACTTTCATAATATATAATAAAATTCCATGAAAGGATGCACGAAAGGATTTTATAGGAGGCATAGGCCACAAACATTAATGGTGAATGAGTTTTATAATTTTTATGCATTAATTTAATAATTTTCTACCTCACAGATAAATCAACCTCTATATTTTGAGGTGTTTTAAGAATATTATTAGTAAACTTAAAATATATGAATGATTATATATAAATAGAATCAAATAGTAAATTCAATATTCTTGAATGAATAACTAGAATACCTATCGCCGCATTATTACTGAGATCCATCTCAGTAGTATAAATTGTATAAGATTCACTAAATCATTTGGATTTGGTGGATGGTGAAAATGACTACCCCATGGAGTCAAGGGTTATTCTATTAGATTGCTTATTTCCATTTCTCCATATTGATATAACATTGAATTATTGGTGGTTCTCTATTTTTCTCAACCATATTCTAGAGCTTCCCTTATATATTATACATTCACGAGCTTTGTGTCCTCTCCTACACCTGAAGGATTTCCCCACCCTTTTGATATATTCCCATGATGTTAATTCCCACATTTTTGACATATGAGTGGTTGATCTTTCCTTCCACCTTATTCATTATGTCCTCCATCTCGAATCTCTTACATTTAAATCTTATCTCCATATCCATTGGATCACACTCCAAACTCCATACCCACTAAGAAAACACATCAAAAAAATTCTTCATAACTCTTATTGTCTCAACATTTTAGAGGATTTCAAGGGTGTGGTTTTAATGAAAAAAATAATCTATCCATTATTCTATAATTATTGATAAAAACACTGATTCATACCTTGAAGTATGTTTGAAATATTCATTATAATCCATGAAATATTCAATTTTTTTGTTCAAATATCTGAATTATTTTTACTAATATGTCTGAATACTTTTAGGGAAATTCTTATAACGAAATATTTTCATAAATTATTATCACTCCATATCTTCAATTTCATCCTTCGACGTAGTTTCCTTAATCAAAACAAACAATTGGTATGGATGTCAATCAAAAAATAAATGGATTGAGTCATCTTCTCTATCTCATAACATCAATTCATTGAAAAGATATTATCTATTTATTTGAGACACTGTATTTTAACTAGTAGATATTAATATCCATTAAAAATAGATGGTCGTAGCCATATATAATACTTGATAGATATTTTTTCCTGCTTAGGGGTTGGTGATTGTTCCCCATTATTCAGGTTATTATTCATATTTTTTGATATATATGTAAGTATTAGTAGGAAAGTTTTAACATCTCCTCCAAAGGCATGGGGTATATTGTTCATGAACTAGTTATATTGACCCCCACATAAACTGTTTTCATAGTTTCAACAAGATCCCACCATTTTATAAATAAGGAAATGCAATAAAAAATAATAACATTATAATTCCAAAATAATTAGTTTATTCCATTATAAAATTAAATCTAAAGCCAAAAATTATGGGATAAAAATTTACATCATTTTTCTAAAACAAAGATTCTTAGGTTCTTAAAAATACATTGACTCATAGTTATGGGTTTTTAATAATGATCTTACATCCTCAACCTAGGATAGACTAATTAAGTTCCTAGAGTTGGGTCGTCACAAGACCTCAACTATGACACCCCATATTCTAGATTTTGTCGACTAGAAGAATGGGTGTAATAGTCACCTGTGAGACTATACCCTCTCTAACAGTGTAAGACAAAATGGAAAAAAATATAATAGATGAAAAAATATAGAATAACCAATAAACATGAATAAATAACCATATCAAAAAATTGCGTAGAACCACAACCAATAGTAATTTTTTCATGTCATACTATAATTGAAAGTGAAAAAAAATAAAAAATAAAGGTAAAAATAGGAATCCCCAAGCAGGCCTATATTAATTTTCAATACCTCATCCACATACCTATCAATCATGAATCAACTCCCAATCATGGGTCCCTTTCTCATTTACTAACTTAAAGCATGAAATCTTCTATGAATCCCAATGGAGGCCCAAACAGAGTGTGATTACAACTTATTAGGCCACCACCAATTGTTTCTATAAAATATCTAGTCTAAGTAATTATTTCATTAATGTATTAATTATATGGAAATTAAATAAGATACAACTCAGGTTCCATTATCTAACAAAATTTACATTGTCGATTAATACCCTTAAAATAATGAATCTTTTTCATATTCATACTTACATAGTTAACCATCTACTTATAATGCATGTGTTTTTCATTTTCATCATTCAGATATAATGGTTCATCGGATTTACCATTCTGTATAAGGTAATAGGTCATATCCCTATCTCAATTCAAATAATACATCACAATGTACTCACCTAACAGTTTCAATTTAGGAGGAATTCATTTGTTATGGTAATAGAGATCCATCCCCTTCCCTAGCCTACACATTACGGTTGAATTTAGAGCATTAGTCCAACTCAAACCATGGGACGAGCCTCAGTCATTTATCGCACACCTCAATCCATGTTCCCAAGGTTATTCATCCATTAACAACACACAAACCATATAAAAAAACAAAAACAATACCTATAATTGTTATAATCCATAACAATCTTCATGGAAATTAATATTATTACATAACCCATTAACACATTTTCCATTTAAATTACTTTAGAACATTTAGTAAAATTCTCATTCTCATTCCACGATCACTAAGCATATTCAATAATTATTTTACAAAAAACCATTTCACATATTCATCAGTTTCATTTTGAAATCCCATTTAATTTTTTTTTAATTTCACATACCATTACCAATTTAACATATTACATGGTTTATATACACCAACTCTCTTAACTAGCTCTAATATAATGAATAAGACACAAGTCAAAATCTATGTGAACCCAATTAAGACATTTTTTCCATGCCAAACTACTAGTTAATCAATTAGAAGATCTTGACATACTTACACCATACAAATTTCACATCCATTAAAAAAATCAACAAACCCAACGATGGATCTACAATATCCCATAACAAATTACACTTACCCAATTTCAAGGCCTGTGCATATCGGCAGACCCAATGGTTGGCCATTGAATCCATCAAATCATCCTTGATACATCCCACTAGGACCATGAGGGTTTATATTCATAATTTAAACACAAATATTTCCAAACACATCCAATTTAATCAAGTGAAAAATAAGTGAAACCCATGAAAAAAACCAAACATGCACAAATATATATTGATACTACGAGATATAATTTGAAGACCACATACCTTGATCCCATAAAAAATATAGTCCTAATATTTCTATTAGGATCTGATTCAAACTCCCCCTTAAGCTTAAACCTAGATTCCAATATAAAAGAAGTATTTTAGAGATTCAGATGAAGATCACTAAAGATAAAAACCCTAAACCAGAAAAGAGAAGAAATGAGGATATTAATCCTACCCAGGGATTTGATTATCAATATACGGAACACCAAACAACTTGGAGATGATGGAGAATCACCCTTTAATGACATTTATTATTATTTTTTCATAAATATGGTTAAAATATGAAATGATCGAAGAAAATTTTGAAAACAATTAAAATCACATAATGTAATTTCTTAAATCAATACAACTTATATAGTGGTGCAAAGTTTACCCGCCTGATTTACCAACCATTAAAAACCTATGCACATTCCACTATACAAGGGGATCTAGGCGAAAAATTTAATTTGGAAGGCCACATATTTGAATAAACCTTGAACAAACCATGTGATATTTCACATTCTCATGTTTCATGGGTTTTAAAGATGTGTTTCATATTTTACAAAACTATGTGAAAACTGTGTGCCATGAACAAGTTGTACCAATATTCCTTCCTATCATGTCCTGAACCCACAGAACACCCTCGAGGCATCTCATACTCTTGGGATACATTTCATTGACAAAAATGAAGGGATAGAATCCAAAATATAGACAAGGACACACATCCATGATATTAATGATCATACAACCACCCTACCTTATAACATCTCATCCTTGAGTAACTCTTCTCGGTCATCACTAGGTTTTTGAAGAAATGAAATCGAGAATGTGGTCTCATATATGTCATTCAAGTTTTCATGTTTCTTATTTTATATTTACATGTTTCCAAAAAACATAAACTATTGGAACAATATTTCCCTACATGAACATCACACTATGATCTAGAATACAAGATAGATTTTCCTTAAAGGTCGCTTTTTCATGAAACTCGAAATCCTTAAAATTTATTAAATGGGATAGATCAGGGTGATACAGTCTATGTTTTGAGACATAAAAACATTAGGCAGGACAATATACAACTATTGTAGAGCCAATAAATTTTCCAACGATATGCTCCACTCCACAATATCAAACATCCCAACATACATGGGAACCAACATTCCCACATTCCATACATAATATTTACCCAACCATGGACACAATGGAAGATACCAACTATTACCCAACATAAAATCAGGATTTCTATGATGTCAATCTTCATATGACATCTTTTTAATTTATGACTTTATCATGTTCTTCTGAATCAATTGATCATTTTCCAACGTCTCATGCATGAGAATCAATCCCATTATCTCAAACTCCTCATCATCTTACCAACATAAAAGAGATCTATATGTTCCTTTATACGAAACCTAGAAGGTTCCATCTGAATCATAGAATGGAAACTATTATTGTAGGGAAACTAAAAAGGTGATAAATTTCTTTCCTACAAACCATCAAATTCTAGGACACATGCTCTCAACATGTCCTCCAACACTTTAATTATAATCTCTGACCACCTATATGTATGAGGGTTATAAGTTGTACTCAATGTCACATGATTTCCATGTGCCTCATGTAATCCCTACTCGATGTGTGATGTGAATCAATGTTCATGATACAAAATGATATTTCTCAACACACCATGAAACTAAAATATCACTCAAACATAAAACTCACCCACCTGATCAACTATGTAAGTCTTGTGGATCGACCTGAAATTGGCAATCATTCTGAACTGACCTATAACCACTCAAACTACGTCATCATTATGAAGATTCCACAGATGAACCACAACGAAGTCCATCATTACATCATTCCATGTTCACAATAGAATGATAAATGACTGTAACAAACTACTTAGGCATTAATGCTCGACCTTCACCTGTTGATAAGCAAGGCATCCTGCCAAAAAAACTATAACTCCATTCTTCATTCCGACCACAAATACTACTGAATATTCCCAATAAGGATTATTGTATCACTGAGATAGGTAGGAGGTGAATCAGTTGTTATTTTTCAGTTATGTTACCTTTTAATTTAGGAAACATCACCCTCATGTTAAAGAGTGATATCCCTATTGAAAACAATGTAAACACAGATCCCACAGAGCACAAGTATTTACAACGTTTGTTACTCAATATAAATATATTTGTTCTTGGTATGGTTATGAAATGATCTAATACCACAAAATCCAGTATAAAACCATCCTTGAATTAAAATGAGTATTATATTCCCTTTCACTCATGTAGAAATGTATAAAATATCCAAAATGTGTCTATGATCCCTCTAAAATAATTGTTGTAATAAAATTATTATTTAATAAGGCATGATACCTTTGATTCTTTTTGACTTTAAAAATGAAATCTATTTCAATAAAATAATTAAATTTTATACCCAAAGGAATATAATAACATCATGGACATTGATATGGAAAACCCACTCCAATTTTCCTAGCCCGATTTTCCCAATCTAACTTTTCTCGGTAAAATTATCCATGTTTGATTCTTCCTAGTAAGAAAAAAAATACATAACTATTATAGTATAGAGGAATCATAATAAATTATAGTATTAGTATGAAAATATCAGTACGATTATTTGTGGTACAATTATTTGTTGTATGATTTTTTAATACATAAAATTATAATTTTCTGAGTTCTATTTAGTCAATTCAGAACTCTTTTATCCTTAGCCCAGAAATCCCAATATAGAATACTAAATCCGATTGATGTGGCCAATATGATAATACACCATATACTATTAATGATTTTAATATGTTAATCATCTTAGTATGACAATCATTGAATATGATTATAAAGACCCAAACCTGATACTCAGGTTCCTCCATTTAAAAATGCTGTGTAAAAAAAATTATTAAAGAAACTTGAATAAATACACAACATTAAATACAGCAGAGGACCTTTTACCGATCTAGGTTTTGGAAAATTAGATACATCACTTAAATTTCAATAAAAATATACTAATCAAAAACATTAATTCTTCAATGTGCTTCATCCACAACAGAGTTTCAACACAACAAGTATGTTAAACCTGTAATAGTCTTTATAAAACATAGGGTGAGAATGAAATTCCTAGTAAGGTTTTTTATAATAAAACACTGATAAAAACAATTTTAGTAACTATTGAAAATTTTATAATCGTACAATATAAAAAGACATTCATAGACACTTGAATATATATATATATACAGTATTTCACAAAATAATTATACTTAGAAATCCATAGGGTATTCTCCATTAAAAATATTGATTTTGTTGTTGTACATTAAAATTACTTTTAATTCCATTGCTAAAATAAATAACATAAGTCCACATGTCTTCTCATAGATTTAGGGTTCACTCCATGTAATGTATTTTAATTTACCAGTGCCCAATCTTTGAAAACATTTTCTCATAGACATGTAATTCTAGTCTCAGTCCCAAAAAATTTTCAAAATACCCACATAGTATTAATTCACTCAAATGAGTGTCAGTAACATTTTCATAAAAGATTCTAAAATCATTTAGAGAGAAACCCATGCTAAAAAAATGCTTTTATTTGAAACCCATGATTACATGATACATGGATTTTATGTGCATGCAAGAACACATAATTTTTGGAATGCCTCACATGAGTTAGATTATGGACACACCTATTCATGCATGGAATGAAAGTAGATGAAGATGCGAGTTCGCACATGAAATAATAACATTACTCATAATGACAAATAAAATGATAACAATTGTCACGTGCGATTATTCAAACATGGTTGTTAGAGGAAATTAATCATAAATTAATCTTTAACCTTCTATTTGGTGGTTGTTAAATACCATTAGTAGTTTCCAAATAAATGCGAATGAATATTTTACATAACATGTTTATATTTACATCCATATATATGTATATATATACATTTAAATGTTTATGTATATGAGAATTGAAATCATAAAACTCAGGTAACCATATCATTTAGGGACTAAAATTCAAAAAGAAATCCCTCATAAATTGAAAGGGGTTGATATATATAAATGTTTATATTCGCTTGTACATACACATATATGTATATCACCCATGTTAACATCAATATAAACCATGGTATTTTTAAATATCATTCAATGCAATAGAACCCTCATCAAGATGATGGATAAAAACACTGAAAATATTGAGTTATATATGTGTGTGTATATGTATTTGTATACACACATGTAATTATTTGTTAACAGAAAAACATTCGTTCTTGATAGTCAAATCATACCCCTGAAATTATTAGATGTTATAGTGAATCACTAAAAACAAGAAGATGTAGACGTAAATGAAATTTGGGTTAACAATATATGGTTTTAGTTGAACATATATATGTATATAAATATTTATATATTTATATCATTACAAAATCATAAGAAAATCACAAAAATGTTTTACCTTATATGTAGATCGACTAACAATGCTCATACATATCAAGAGAAAACCAGGGAATGTGAAGATGCCAAAATAGGTTACGCCGGGTATGTATACTGAGTTTCACATATATATTAATTAGAGGCTTTCTAAGAAAACTGAAATTGGAAATATTTATTTTCGGTTCACACGCATTGTTGTTTCAAAAGCGTCAAAAACATAAATCATTTTCCCCTTAATTATATTACATATGTAATTATTTTATATTACGATTTTATCAAGTCACCTTATTGTATTACACCTCGATTTTTTAACACGCCACCATTCATTATAATATATTTTCATCTATCTATTTGTTTTTGTCATGTTTTTTTTATTTTTCTATTTATTTTCTTATCACTATATGAGCATCTTTATTCAACACCCCTTTATTTTTTTATTTCTTCTCAAGATTATCTCTCTCCAAGGAAGTCATGATTAGATATTATGAAATAATTATTCCATGTTTTATCTTCGTTTTTTAATATTATCTTTATCATTTTTTATGGGAAATGAATTATATAATTACTATTCGTATAAATAATTCAATTCACAAAATTTTATCATATTAAAATCATTGTTTTTTAAAGAAAATTGTGTATCTAATATATATATATATATATTAGTATTTATTTTATATTAATATAAATATGTATATACTAACAAAACATGTAAGTTCTATATATATATGGATTCATTTTTTAATAATAATTAAATTCACATTTTTTGAAGGTTGTAGTTTGAATTTTTCAATATTATCACATTTCTTTTTTTTAACCTCACGTGATACCAATTTTTTGTCAAAGTAATGATTAAATTTTTTATTATTATATTTTTTTAGCATAATTAAATCACAATTTTTTTAATGAATCTTGTATCATATATAAATATATTTATATTCTTTATATATTAATAAAAATGTATAAATTATATATAAAACTCTATTAATTTGTTTTATTATTAATTTTACAATTTTTTTAAAAGATTGTCTTATCAAAATAAATTAATTATTAAAAAAATTAAATTATACCAAAAAAAACACAAATGAAAAAAAAAATTAAACGTCATTTTTTATTTTTATTTTTTATGGAACATTCATATATATAAAGTAACCAACATTAATTTTAATATAAAAACATAATTATTTTTTTAACAAATTAATATGATTTCTGTATAAAAACAAAAATTTACAAATTATATTAATGTAATAATTAACAGAAATAATATCGCATATTGAAAAAATATTAGTTATAATTTTCAAAATATTAATTCGAATTTAAATACAATAATAATATAATAAACAAGATTTGAAATCTAAACATTTATATAAACATATATAAAAGAAAAATAAATCTTTATTAATCATGTATTAATAAATATTTTCGTTGAATAATAAACCTAAATAAATAGATTTGGTTTTGATTAAATAAAATCCCAAAATATTTCGTAAAATTATTATGTTAAAACAATAGTCTATTTATTAATTACGTAAAATTAATGGGATTTTACATTCTTCTCCCCTTAATTGAATTGCGTCACCGTAATTAAATCATACATATATGGAAATGATTTTAGACAAGATACATATAATTTTTTTTCAATTTCTTCTAATTTTTCAAAATTATCTAAACCGTTCCACTAATACCAATTATAAAGGCCCGAACCCGAAACTCAGGTTCCGTCCTTTACAAATGCTGTGTAAAAAATAAATTATTAAAGAACATGAATAAATACACATTATTAAATATAGCAGAGGACCTTTTACCAGTCTAGGTTCTGGAAAATTAGATACATCACTTATATTTCAATAAAAATATACAGATCGAAAACAATAATTCTTCAGTGTTCTTCTTCCACAATCGAGCTTCAATGCAGGAAGAATACTAAACCTATAAAAGAGTTTATAAAACTTAGGGTGAGCATTGAATTACCAGTAATGGGATTTCAAAAGAAACACTGATAAAAACCGTTTTAGTAACTCCAGAAAAATTTATAATCATAAAAAAGAAAAAGTCTTTCACAAACACTTGAATATATATATATATAGTTTTTCGGAAAATATTTATACTTTAAAATATATTGGGGATTCTACAATCAAAATATTAATTTTTTTGTGGGACAATAACATTACTTTGAAATCCATGGCTAAAATCCATAACATAATGCCAGATATCTTATCTTAGACTTATGGGTTCACTCCCAGTAATGTATTATAATTTACCAGTGCCAGATCATTGAAAACATTTTCTCCTAGACCTGCAGTTCTAGTGTCAGTCCCAAAACATTTTCAAAATACCCACACAGTATTAATTCACTGAAATGAGTGTCACTAAACTTTTCAAAAAAGATTCTAAAATCATTTAGAGTGAATCCCTTGCTAAAAACGATTTTATTTGAAACCCATGGTTACATGAAACTTGGATTTTAAGTGCATGCAAGAACACATAATTTTTGGAATTCTTCACATGAGCTAGATTATGGCCCCACTTATTCATGCATGGCATGAAAGGAGATGAAGATGTGATTTCGAACATGAAATAATAACATGACCAATAATTACATCTAAAATCATAACAACAATTGTCACATGCGATTATTAAAACAAGACTGTTAAATGAAATTAATCATACATTAATCTTTAAACCTTAGTTTGGTGGTTGATAAATACCAATAAAAGTTTCCAAATAAATGAGAAAGAATATTGTACTTAACATGTTTATATTTACATGCATATATATGTATATATATACATATATATGTTTATGTATATTATAATTGAAATCATAAAACTCAAGCAACCATATCTTTTATGGAATTTTTTTTTAAAAAAACCCTCTTAAATTGAAATGTGTTGATATACATAAATGTGTGAATTCTCTGGTACATACACATATATATATCAACCACGATAACAACAAAATAAACATAGGTATTTCGAAATATTGTTCAATGTAAAAGAACCCTCATCAAGATAATGGATAAAAAACTGAAAATATTGAGTTATATATGTGTGTGTATATGTATGTGTATACACACATGTAATTAATTGTTACAAAAAAATATTCTTTCTTGATAATCAAATAACATCCCTGAAATTATTAGATTTTATGGAGAAACATTATAAACAAGAAGATGTAGACATAAAAGAAATTTAGGTTAACAAAATTTGGATCTATGTGAATATATATAGTTATATCAATATATGTATATATATCCTAACAAAATCAAACGAAAATCACAAAATTCCCTGACCTTATATGCAGATCGACTAACAATGCTCGAACCTATCAAGAGAAAATCTGGAAAGGTGCCGATTCCAAAATAGGTTTCGTAGGGTAGGTATACTGAGTTTTACATATATATTAATTTGAGGCTTGCTGAGCAAGCTGAAATTGGAAATATTTGGTTTGATTCATATGGATTGTTACTTCCAAAGAGACAAAAACATGACTCATTTTCCCATCAATTATATTACCTTTGTTATTATTTTATATTATGATTTTATCAAGTCACCTTATTTTATTACACATCAATTTTTTTAACACGCCATCATTCATTATAATATATTTTCTTCTATCTATTTTTTTTTTCATGATTGTTTTTTAGATTTTTATTTATTTACTTATCACTATATGAAAATCTTTATTCACCACGCTTTCATTTTTTATTTCTTCTCAAGATTATCTCTCACTAAAGAATTCATGATTAGATATTATCAAATAATTATTCCATGTTTTAACCTTTCTTTTTTTTTAAATATTTTCTTTAATGTTTTTTAAGGAAATGTTTTATATAATTATTTTAAAATCGTTGTTTTTTTAAAAATTTGTGTATCGAATATATATATATATATATTTGTTTTTATTTTAAATTAATAAATATATATATATATACTAACAAAACATGTAAATTCTATATATTTGTAGTTTCAATTTTTTAATAAAAATTATATTCACATTTTTTAAAGGATGTAGTTTGCATTTTTTAATCAAATCAATTTTCTTTTTTTTACCTCATGTGATACCAATTTTTTTTCTATGTAATGATTACACTTTTTATTATTATATTTTTTTGAGCATAATAAAATTAAATTTTTTTAAGGAAACATGTATCATATATAGATATATTTAAACTCATTATATATTAATTGAAATGTATAAATTATATATAAAAAACTATAAATTCATTTTATTATTATTATTACTATTTTTTAAAAATATTGACTAATCAAAATAAATTAATAATTAATACAAATAAATTATTCAGAAAACCCCTAAAGTAAAAATATATAAAACGCCTTTTATTATTATTGTTATTTATGGAACAGTCATATATATAAAGTAACCGACATTAATTTTAATATAAAAACATAATTATTTTTTTAACAAATTAATACGATTTTTGTATAAAAACAAATATTTATAATTTATAATAAATTATTAATTAAAACAAATTATCTCATATTAAAAAAATAATAATTATAATTTTCATAATATTAATTAGAATTTAAACTCTATAATAATTTATTTAACATGATTTGAAATCTAAATAAATATATTTATATATACATATATAAAAGCAAAAAAAAGACTTTTTAATCATGTATTAAAAAATAAAGTCTCTAAATTATAAATCCAAATAATCAAATTTGGGTTTGATTAAATAAAATCACAATATATTTCATATCATTATTATTTTAAAATTATAGTCTGTTTAATTATTATGTAAAATTTATGGGATGTTACATTCTTCCCTCCTTAATTAAATTGCGCCCCCACAATTCAATCACACAGATATGGAAGAGAATGTTACACAAGATACATATATAATTTTTTTTCAATTTCTTCTAATTTTCCAAAATTATCTAATCGTTCATCTGATACCATTTATAAGGACCTGATCCTGAAACTCGGGTTTCTCCATATACAAATTCTGTGTAAAAAATTTCTTAAAAAAACTTGAATAAATACACAGAATTAAATACAGCAGAGGACCTTTTACCAGTATCGGTTCTGGAAAAGTATACACCTCACTTAAATTTCAAAAATATATACAAATTGAAAACAATAATTTTTCAGTGTGCTTCTTCCACAACAAAGTTTCAACTTAGCAAGTATGTTAAACCTGTAAAAGTGTTTATAAAACGTAGGGTGAGCGTAAAATGCCTAGTAAGGGGGTTCCAAAAAAATACAATGATAAAAAACCTTTTAGTAACTCTTGAAAATTTTATAATCATAAAAAAGAATGACTTTCAAAAACACTTGAATATATATATATATATATAAACAGTATTTCACAAAATAATTATAGTTGAAAATCCATTGGGGATTCTCTATTAAAAATATTAATTTTGTTGTGGGACTTTAACATTACTTGGAATTCCATGGATAAAATCCATTACATAAGGCCACATGTCTTCTCTTAGATATATGGGTTCACTCCCCATAATGTCTTTTAATTTACCAGTGCCTAATCATTGAAATCATTTTCTCATAGACCTGCAGTTCTAGTCTCAGTCCCAAAACATTTTCCAAATACCCACATTGTATTAATTCACTCAAACGAGTGTCACTAACATTTTCACCAATGTTTCTAAAATCGTTTAGAGAGAATCCCATGCTAAAAAAACACTTTTATTTGAAACCCATGATTACATGAAACATGGATTTTAAGTGCATTCAATAATACTTAATTTTTGGAATGCCTCGTATGAGCTAGATTATAACCACACCTATTCATGTATGGCATTCAAGGAGTAGATGATGCGAGTTCTCACATGAAATAATAACATGACCAATTATTACACATAAAATGATAACAATTTTCACATGCAATTATTCGAATAAGGTTGTTACAGAAAATTAATCATACATTAATATTTAAAACTCAGTTTGGTGGTTGATAAAAACCATTAATAGATTTTAAATAAATGAGAATGATTATTGTAAATAAAATGTTTATATTTACATACATATATATATTTATGTAAATGATAATTAAAATCATAAAAATAATGAAAATGTATCTCTTAGGGACTAATTTTTTTAAAAAACCTATTTAATTGAATTGGGTTGATATATATAATTGTGTATATTTTCCTGTACATACACATATATACATCAACCATGATAACAGAAAAATAAACATTGGTATTTTGAAATATTGTTCAATGAAAAAGTACCCTCATCAAGATGATGGATAAAAGCAATGAAAATATTGATTTATATATGTGTGTGTATATGTATGTGTATACACACATGTTGTAAGATCCCGGTTTTTTGAAAGGTATATTTTTTTCTTGTTTTGGGTTGATCCCTTTGTTTTTGGGGATTTAAAATGTTTTCTAAAAGTTTGAGAGGCCTTGGGGGTGGTCCGGGGGCTTGGGACACGGATGAAAGGAAATCTGGGCAAGATAGGCCAGGGTGCATGGCCTGCGCACGACCAGGTAAACCGTGCGGCCTGCCCAGGCTAAACTATGCGACCCTTCCTCCTCCAAACAGAAGCATGCGCACGACCAGGTAAACCGTGCGGCCTGCCCAGGCTAAATTGTGCGACCCATCCTCGTCCAAACAGAAGCGTGCGCATGGTTTTCACATGGTTTTCCAAAGAGTGTGGCTAAACCATGCGACCCCTATTCCTTCAAAAAGTGGCATGCATGAGGTTTTCTCACAATTTTTTAGATCATGTAGACAAACCGTGCGACCACATAAAGTTGGGAAAAATTACAAGTTTGACAGTCCGGGATTTTAAACCCCAACTTGGGATTTCCTCTCATTTCGCCCCTCTCCACCCTAGGCACAAACCAGATTTCCCAAAGGCTCCAAGAGACTGATCTCCCTCATTTCTAAGGAGTTTTTGGTGCAGTTGGCTGAGGATCGAAGCTCCAGGTAAGGCTAATCTCATCCTTGGTTCCCTATTTGGTTTATGGTTTGTATCTCCTCTCCCCTTGCTCCAAAGCTCAAAAACCCTATCTTTTGGATGATTTGTAGGTTGAAGATCCATGGGTTTGTCGGATCGAGGTCTATGGACTCGATTGAGAGTGCGTTCAACCGCAGATTCAAGTTTGGTGGTCTACAAAGCTATATCCCATTGTTATTTGGGCATGTGTTCATGTTTAGTTGTGTTCTTGTTTTCCTTTGGTTATGTTTTTAATAAACTATAAATATTTGGTAATAATGGTGTTTAGAATGGTATATGGGAACCCTCACGATCCTCGTGGGATGGGTTGGGATTTAATTGACCTAATTTAAGGCCATCCATGGGATGTGCCAGCTTTTCCTGGATTTAGGGATTGTCATTAAACAAATGACCTTTTTGTAATGAATTGTCGAGCCCTCGATAAATATTTTGGCATGAATGTTTGACTCATGGAAATGATGAACGGGATAAATGGGATAATTTGTAAAATGATTTAAGACCATAACAGCATAGGTTATGGGTATAATGTTCAATGATTAGTGAGACAGGAATAACACATGGGAATTGGTTAAATGGTTAAATGATGTGAAATAGTAATGTGTAAATGGTTTAACGCATGATGTGGATTCCCATGTGGGTTATTGTGAATAGTTTTTTCCAAAGGGAAATGGTTTGGATGGTTGATAGTTACTTCTATATAAGCATGTGCACAAGGCTTAATAGAGTGGGGTATGACATGAGGATCTACACCCACGGGTTAAGCTAAGACTGAGGTTCTAAACTCCACCGTAAATGCACGGGTTAGGAAATGGGAATGAGGGTATATTCTCTTAATGGTTACATCCACATGGGCTGAGGATTCGAGGTGAGGTTATGGTTTCTTTGAGGGGGTTAGTCCTAGTGAGATAGGATAATGATGTGTTTACCCTCTTGTGTGTGATTGTTGGGCTTAGACCCATGTAACATAATGAATGTGTTTAACCCATGTAAATGTGACGAAATGGTAGTTGATGATAATTGGTTATAAATAAATGGTAATGGAATGGCAATGACTTTGGCTCTGAACTTGTTAAGGGAACCTTAATTAATTATTTTGAAATTATCATTCATATTCCTTTTGCATGAACTACTTGTTCACACTAGATATTTTGTAGACACCGTTGGTGGTGGCATACTGAGTTGTACTCACCCACTGCTCAGTCCATCATTGGGTACCTGAGGAGACTTCATGTTTGCGGTTCAAAAGAAGGGAAAAGGTCCTTACTAGATAGTGAGTGGACATGGGTAGCACTTAGTGGATGATCCAAACATGGAGTCATTTCCCTTTTGGGGATTTTAGTTGTTGTCTTCATTTGGGGCATTTGTTCACTCTTTCACTTGTTGTATGACATGGCATATTTATTGATGGAAATTATTGTTATGCATGTTTCATGTTTATTGGTTATTGTTTTCGCTATTTGGTTTATTTATGTTGTGGATTACTTTGATAAAAAGGGGGTGTAGTCTCCCCACTTGAGTCCATAGACCCCCGCTGCATGTCGGCAACCTTTGGCGTATAGGGAGGCACGCTTAAGGTCATGTAACCACCCGGCTCGGAGCACTAGTTTCATGGCTTCCGGGTCGGGGACATTACAAAGTGGTATCAGATGAGGTATTTCTTCTCCTTCTCTAAGGTCCTCTTATTTGGGATCGGTAGCCAAGGGTTAAGACGTGTTGGGCCTTGGTAATGAGCTCGTGCTTGGGGGTATCAAACCCAGGTACGGGGGAAACCCAAGTCACCCTGGGTGGGAAAGGTTGTTCTTGGTTGTGTGATCTTACAGTTGATGATATTTCACCGTTGGGTGATCCACATGTTTTTTGATGTGACTATTTTATGACATTTGTCTCGTGGCCTTTACAACACAAGTATTTGCATTCATGCATCATTGTAGGCACCTAGGAAGATAGTTGACATGAATTGTGTTATACACACGCAAAGGGTGGGTGTGTGAGGTAGGAAAGTAGGGTGCATCGTGCATTTCAAAATATCACAAAATGATGTGATGGATGAAATAACAAATGTGGATGAAGATGAATGTATGGTAAATGATATTTATTGGAGTAATAGGGTTTGAAAAAAATTGTAAAATTTCATCAGGTTAGTATATGAAATGGGTTGTTGTAGCTAGTAAAGAGCTTTTGATGGAGTCATGAATTTATATGGTATGCGTGCTAAATCTCGTTCTTGGAAATGTAGAGAAATGCCACCACGACATCAGTTACCAGTTAGGAAATGGGAGGATATTGCTGAGAACACTCCTCCAGTAGAGGAGCAAGAAAATGTGGTGATCAATGAAGGTATATAAGACAAGTTCTGGGAGAACTGGGATCACCATATGCAGATGATGGATCAGGACCCAGGGCGGGTTGCATCGAGTATGTTTGAGCTGACTAGGGAGTTCCAGCTGCAGCACCCTCTGACCTTCACTGGAGAGGTTAGGCCAGACGCAGCGGAGTTCTAGTTAGTGTCTGTCCAGACGATATTGGACCATCTGGAGACCCATGTTTAAAAGCGTGTGAAGATGACCGCTTATATATTGTCAGGCTAGGCATGGCATTGGTGGGATATTCAGGCTCAAATCGAGCAAGCTGAGGGAATGTCGTGGAAGGTGTTTCAGGAAATGTTTCTAGAGTATTTCTACCCAGAGACTTTGAGAGAGGAGTGGGCTGCAGAGTTTATGAGCATGGCTCAAGCATCGCTATCGGTAATGGACTATGCTAGTCGCTTCACTAATTTGAGACACTTTTTCCCAGTGTTAGTAGGGGATGAGGCAGTAGTAGCGAAGAGTTTCTAGGATGGGCAGAGACATGAGATCATGTCTCAAGTAAACAACTTTCGCTTCAAGAGGTTCGTAGAGGTAGTAGATCAGACACTGATATTTGAAGGAAGCTTGAAGGGAGCTTCAAGTAGTGGGCTTGTGGTGTTAGTGGGACAGATGAGCGGTGCAGTTACCGAAGGTCGGAAGCAATACCATGAGAGCTCCCAACATGGTGGAAGTGTGCAAAGTGTGTGGAAGAGAGGGTCACCCTCTTAGAGTGGGAACCATGTGTTTTGTTATCAGTGCGGCAGGCCGGGGAATATGTGTGGTCAGTGTCCTCGACCTCCAGTTGAGTTCTATTCATGCGGTAGGATGGGGCATGTGCAGAGAATTTGCAGGAACCCTCGGCAGTCGGTGAGCATGATGGTGAAAAGAAGGTGCCAGGAATGGTAATATGATCAATTTCCTCGTATCATGCCGGCAGTTGGAGCTCCACGGGTCGTACTGGTAGGGGCGGTGGACGTGGAACTCCAGGGCAGGATCACTCACACTTGCATAGCAGTGTAGCGCAGGGTGTTCAGGCTGGGGCTCAAGGTAGAGGGGTAGGTCAGCTTCTTTCAGTTCAGTTTTCTCTGAGTGGTGGCGAGGATGGACTGTCGACTGTTTGAGGTACGATCCTTCTAGCTTCTACTTTTTCTAGTGCGTTGTTTGACACACCTTCCACACACTCTTTTGACTCTCCTCAACTTGTGGTATCACAGGGTTTACCTATGTAGAGGGACTGTGGAGTTATGTCAATTGACACTATGTTGAGGGTGCAGGTTGAGGATATCAAGCAATGCAGGGGGTGTGCCTTGGATGTCGGTGGGTATCGTTTTCTATGGGATTTGTTCATGAGTGAGTTTTTAGGGTTTGAACTCATATTGGGAATGGATTGGTTGGTGTTGTATCAGGCTTATATAGACTACTATCATCGCGGAGTATCATTCAGGTCTCTTGAGGGTGACACTTATGTCCACCATGGCGAATGGGATATTCGAGTAAGTCGTGAAGGACCGTTTGGCCAGCGGTTGAGTGGACTCACCGCTCTAGTGGCATGTTTCATGCATGATGACAATTAAAGAGGGGAGCAGTCTATTTTCCCTCCAGTAGTGGATCGATTTCAGGACGTGTTTCCTGAGGAATTATTGGGGTTACCCCCTGAGAAGGATGTTGAGTTCACAATCAAGTTGCTGGTAGGAGCGGAGCTAGTTTCTATTCCACCATACCGAATGGCACCGGAAAAACTTCAGGAACATAATGTTTAGTGTGAGGAGTTGGAGAATAAGGGGTTTATTCATCCTAATACATCACCTTGGGGATATCCCATGCTTTTTGCAAAGAAGGTTGATGGGTCGTTGAGGCTGTGTGTTGACTATCAAAGGTTCAATTAGATGACAGTGAAAAACTGGTACCCTCTTCCTAGAATTGATGACATGTTTGATCAGTTGAGGGGTTCATCGATGTTTTCTAAGATTTATCTGAGGACAGGATACCACCAGTTGAGGGTGGGGTCTTCCGACAAACCGTTGACAGCTTTTCAGAGTTAGTACGGGTTGATTGAGTTTATGGTAATGCCTTTCGGATTGACCAATGCACCAGCAATGTTTATAGCTTTGATGAACCAGATATTTCATCTGTATCTAGATCATTGATTTGGTTGTTTTTTCGAAGATATCTTAGTGTAATCGAAAACTCCCGATGATCATTCCCAACATCTTGACATCGTCTTTGGTACGCTAAAAGAGAACCAGCTATATTCCAAGATATCAAAGTGTCAATTCAGGATAGGTGAGGTGAATTTTCTAGGTCACATCATCTCAAAGGAATGTGTGTCAGTGGATCTATAGAAATTGCAGCAAATGTATCTTGGGAGAAGCCCAAGAGCGTTTATGATGTTCAGAGTGTTCTGGGTTTGGTTGGGTATTACCGAAGGTTCACTCAAGATTTCTCTCGCTTGACACCACCACTCTTGGGCATTACCAAGAAAAGAATCAGGTTCGAGTGGTCTAAGGATTTTGAGAATTCCTTTCAAGATTATAAGAATCGGTTGATGACCACGCCTATCTTGATCTTACCTAAGCCAGGTAGGAAGTACATCATGTTTTGTGATGCATCTAGAGTTGGACTTGGGGATGTGTTGATGCATGATGAGCAGGTTGTGTCTTATGGGTTAAGGAATATAAGTCCCCATGAGCAGAACTATCCCACCCATTATCATCAGTTGGCGGCAGTAGTGTATTCTTTGAAGTGTTGGAGGCACTATATGTTGTGATAATGGCTTACTGTTTTTACCGACCATAAGAGTTTAAATTACATCTTCTCATAGCGGGATATCAATCATCGGCAGTGAAGATCAGTTGAATATCTCCATTATTATGACTTTGAGTTTCTTTACATCCTAGTAAAGGGAAAAAATGTAGTTGATTCTATGAGAAGGAAGTTTCCGAATCTTATGGTTCTAGAATACAGTACCGAGTGAATGGTGATTGCTTTGTTTGAATAGATTCACCTGGAGGTATAGGAGGAGAATTCTCAGGTCACTCGTGCTTCCTTAACGATGGAGTCGATGCTTGTGAGTCGAGTTAAGGAAGGTCAGCTTGACGATCATGAGTGTCTTATCATGAAGGAAAAGCTTAAAGGTGGGGAGATACCTTCTGGCAGGGCCGTCGGCGTGGAGAGTGTTGTTCGTGTTCATGATCGTGTGGTTGTGCCGAAGTGTGTTCGAGAAGAGTTGATGAGAGAGTTACATGCATCAAAGGGGTAATAGCATCCTGGATTGACAAAAATGTATTGTGATCTCCAACATCAGTTTTTGTGTCCTGGAATGAAGAAGGATGTTGTGGGCTTTGTGGCATGGTGTCTTACCTGCCAGCAGGTGAAGGCCAACCATCAACGACCAGGTGGTTTGTTGCATCCATTTCCCATCTCAGAATGCAAGTGGGATGATGTGACAATGGATTTTTTCATGGTTATTTCTAGGATTCAATGTAAGAATGATGAAATATGTGTGGTTGGGGATCAGTTAACGAAAGTGGATCAATTTATACCAATTCAGGAGACCTTTACAGTAAACCAGTTGGGTGAGCTGTATGTTCGAGAAATAGTGCGGTTACATGGTGTTCCATGAACCATACTTCCAGACTGAGATCCTCGTTTCACATCACATTTCTGGCAAGGGTTTCTAAAGGCGCTTGGTACGTTTTGAGAAAGGCATTTATCCCGAAAACAGACGGGCCGTCGAAACGTACGATCAAAGTATTGGAATACATGTTAAGAGCTTGTGTCTTAGACTTTGGTAGTTCTTGGGAGAGGCACATGTCGTTATATGAGTTTTCCTACAAGAAGAGTTTTTAAGCTACGATTCAGATGGAACTATTTGAGGAACTCTACAGGAGGCCATGTAGATCTCCGTTGTTTTGGCTAGAGGCTGGTGAATCCGAGTTGTTGGGGCCAAGTCTCGGGCATAAGAATTCAGAGAGAGGTAAATTGATCCTGAAGTGGATAGATACGGCTTAGACTAGGCAGAAGTTGTATGCAGATCGGAGGTATAGACATCTTGAGTTTGGGGTGGGTGATAATGTGTTCCTTCGGGATTTTCCATGGTTGGGTCACCGACGAATTCGAAAGCAGGGTAAGTTGGCACCCAGGTTTCTGGGTTCTTTTGAAATTGTGGAGAGGATTAGAACAATGTCTTACCAGTTGGCTCTTCCACAGTGGTATGGTGGGATGCATGATGTGTTTCATGTGTCCTAGCTTCGAGGGTATCATCCTGACCCATCTGACATGGTTGATGTTGAGGATGTGGAGCAAGATGCTGATGCGTCCTTTGAGAAGAATCTTGTTCTTGTGGTGGATCGTAGTGAAACGATCTTGCGGGGCATGGTTTTTCCATAAGTGTGAGTCCTATGGTAGCATGGAAACATCAGGAAGAAATGTGGGAGCGAGAATCGGATATGCAGGCTCAGTGGCCTGAACACTTTTCTTCGATGGATCAATGAGGCTTGGAAACTCGACTTTAGGACGAGTCGTTATAAGGTGGGGAGGTTGTAAGATCCCATGTTTTGGAAAGGTATGTTTTGTTGTGTTTTGGGTTGAACCCTTTTATTCTGGGGCATTAAAATGTTTCGTGAAAGTGTGAGAGGCCTTAGGGGTGTTCCAGGGGCTCAGGGCATGAAGGAAAGTAAATCTAGGAAAGACAGGCCACGAGGCACGTCCTACGCATGACCAAGTAAACCGTGCGACCTTCCTTGGCTAAACCATGCGACCCTTCCACCTTCGGACAGAAGCATGCACATGGTTTGCAAATGGTTTTCCAAACCGTGTGGCCTACCCAGGCTAAACTATGCAACCCCTCCTGCTCTAGATAGTGGAATGTGCACGGTTTGCGTACGGTTTTCCAAACAGTGCCGAAAAACCGTGCGGCCACCTAAAGTTGGGAAAAATTACAAGTTTGCCACTCCTGCCTTTTAAACCCCGACTTGGGATTTCCTCTCATTTCCTCTCTCTCCACACTAGGCATGAACCAGATTTCCCAAAATCTCCACAACACCAATATCCCTCATTTCTAATGTGTTTTTGGTACCGTTGGTTGCAGATCGAAGCTCTGGGTAATGTTAATCTTATCCATGGTTCTCATTTTGGTTTAGGGGTTGTATCTTCTATCCCCTTGCTCTGAATCTCTAAAACCCTTTCTTTTGGGTGATTTTTAGGTTGATTCTCTAAGGGTTGGTCGGATTGAGGTCTAAGGACTCGATTGAGAGTGAGTTCAACCACAGATTCAAGGCAGGGGGTCTACAAAGCTATATACCATGGTTATTTGAATGTTTTTGCATGATTAGATGTGTTCTTGTTTTCCTTTGTTTATGTTTTGAATAACCTATGCATGTTTGATAATAATGGTGTCTAAAATGGTAAACCAGAACCCTCACGATCCCCATGGGATGCGTTGGGATTGAATTGACCTAATTTTGGGCCATCCATGGGATGTGCTAGCTTTTCTCGGGTTTAGGTATTATTATTAAACATGTGACCTTGTTGTAATGAATTGTCGAGCCCTCGATAAATATGTGGGCATGAATGGTTGAATCATGGAAATGATAAATATGTTAAATGGGTTAATGTGTAAAATGTTTTAAGACCATAACAGGATAGGTTATGGGTCTAATGTTCAATGCTTAGTGAGATATGCATAATAATTGGGAATTGGGTAAATGGTTAAATGATGTGAAATGGTAATGTGTTAATGGGTTAAGCCATGATGTGTATTCCCATGTGGGTTATTGTGAATAGTGTTTTTTAAAGGGAAATGGTTTGGATGGTTTATGGTTACTTATATATAAGCATGTTCCCATGGCTTCGTAGAGTTGGGTATGACATGAGGATCTATGCCCACGAGTTGAGCTAAGACTGAGGTTCTAAACTCCACCCGATATGCATTGGCTAGGAAAGGGGACTGAGGGTCAATTCTCTTAATGGTTGCATCCACCCGGACTGAGGCATCGAGGTGAGGTTATGGTTGCTATGAGGCGGTTATTCCTAGTGAGATAGGATAATGATTTGTTTACCCTCTTGCGTGTGATTGTTGGCTTTATACCCATGTAACATAATTAATGTGTTTAGTCCATGGAAATTTGAAAAAATAGTAGGCGATGATAATTGGTAATAAATGAATGGTAATGGAATGGAAACGAATTTGGCTCTAAACTTTTTAATGGAACTTTAAAAAATTACTTGGAAATTATAATTCATATTCCTTTTTCATGCACTACGTATTTATACTAGATATTTTGTAGACACCACTGGTGGTGGCCTACTGAGTTGTACTCACACCCTGCTCGGGATGCCGTTGGGTACCCAAGAAGACTTCATGTTTTTAGGTCAAGAGAAGGGAAAAGGTCCTTGCTAGATAGTGAGTGGACATGGGTAACACTTGGTGGATGATCTGAACTTGGATTCGGGTCCATTTTGGGGATTTTGGTTGTTGTCTTGATTTGTGGATTTTGTTCACTCTTGAACTTGTAGTATGACATGGCATATTTATTGTTTGAAATGATTGTTATGCATTTTCTGTGTTTATTGGTTATTTTTTCCGCTATTTGGTTTATTTCTCTTGTGGATTACTCTGATAAAAATGGGGTATAGTCTCCCCACTTGACTCCGTAGACCCTCGCTGCTAGTCGGAAGCCATTGGCGTACGAGGAGGCGCGCTTAAGGTCATGTAACCACCGGGCTCGGTGCACTGATTTAGTGGCTTCCAGGTTGGGGACATTACACATGTAATTCATTGTCAACAAAAAAACATTCTGTCTTGATAATCAAATCATACCCCTAAAATTATTAGATTTTAAGGAGAAACAATAAAAACAAGATGATGTAGACATAAATGGAATTTAGGTTAACAAAATATGGTTTAGCGTGAATATATATATATATATATATATATATATATATCATTACAAAATCAAACGAAAATCACAAAATTCCCTTACCTTATATGCAGATCATATAACAATGTTCAGACATATCATGAGGAAAGCATGAAAGGTGCATATTACAAAATAGGTTATGCTGGGTATGAATACCGAGTTTCACATATATATTAATTAGAGTCTTGATAAGCCAGCTGAAATTGGATATATTTGGTTTTGTTCATACGATTTATTATTTCAAAAGTGACAAAAACATGACTCATTTTCCCCTAAATTATATTACCTTTGTTATTATTTTATATTATGATTTTATCAAGTCACCTTATTGTATTACACATCCATTTTTTTAACATTCCACCATTCATTATAATATAATTTCTTCTATCTATTTGTTTTGTCAGGATAGTTATTTTTATTTTTATTTATTTTCTTATCACTATATGAGCATCTTTATTCACCACACTTTCATTTTTTATTTATCTTCAAGATTCTCTATCTCCTTGGAAGCGATGATTAGATATTATCAAATAATTATTCCATGTTTTAAATTTTATTTTTATTAATATTTTATTTGACGTTTTTTACAGATTTTTTTTATATAATTAGTTTTTGTATAAATAATAAATTTATCTATTTTTCGATATATTGAAATCATTATTTTTTAAAAAATTGTGTATCTAATATATATATATATATATATATATATTAGGTTTTATTTTATATCAATATAAATATATATATACTAACAAAACATGTAAATTCTATATATATGTAGATTCAACTTTTAATAGTAATTAAATTCACATTATTAAAGGACGTAGTCTGCATTTTTATATCATATCACTTTTATTTTTTTAACCTCACGTGATACCAATTTTTTCAATGTAATTATTATAATTTTTATTATTATATTTTCTTGAGCATTATAAAATCCCAATTTTTTTAATTAATATTATATCATATATAGATATATTTATATTCATTATATACAAATAAAAATGTATAATTTATATATATTAATCTATAAATTAGTTTTATTATTATTATCAGTATTTTTTAAAAGATTGTCTTATAAAAATAAATTAATAATTAAAACAAATAAATTATTCAAAAACCCCAAAAATTAAATACTATATAAAACTTCTTTTATTATTTTTATTTGTGGAACATTCATATATATAAAGTAACCGACATTAATTGTAATATAAAAACATAATAACTTTTTTTTACAAATTAAAAAGATTTTTGTATAAAAAAATTGTAATTTATAAAAAACTATTAATTAACAAAAATAATATCGTATATTAAAAAGATATTTATTATAATTTATATAATATTATTTATAATTTAAATACTATAATAATTTATTTATCATTATTTGAAATATATATATATACATATAAAATGCATAAAAAATCGTTATTAATCATGTATTAAAATATATTGTCTTTGAATAATAAATCTAAATAAAAAAAACATGATTTTGATTAAATAAAATCATAATATATTTCATAACATTATTATTATAAAACTGTAGTCTATTTATTAATTACCTAAAATGTAAGGGATGTTACAACGATGATCAACTAAATATAATGTTTTGATCATATATATTATTCCTCCACTTCAATCATTCAACACTTCTACAATATTTTTGAATACAAAATCATCTTCTTGTCTCTAAAACATAGAGTTTCTACCTCTTCTTTAGTGAATATTATTTTTGTTAGAGAAAGTACACAACACTTTTCACCGTTTATATGTTCCATGAAATGGTTTAGGAGTGATTATTATAAATGTTTCCCACTCAACCAAATTCTATTCAAATTCAAGATTCCTTCAAATTTTAATGAATTTATGACATAGTCAAAGCTTCCCAACCATTCTCAATCCTTCTCAAATTTCCTAATAACATCTGGTCCCTTATAAATTTTTATACTTACATCGTTATAATTATGACCTTCCCTTATAATTATTTCCTTATGAAATCCCAGTACAAAAATCTCAGCGTGAAAATATAATTAAGAAAATCTAAATACAAAAAGCTATGTATAAAAATCATAGTACTAAAATACCAAGTGATATTTATTTAGTGAAAACATTTTCTTCCTCGTACTTAGAAACATCATTATTATCCTCATTATTTTCTTTATTAATCTTGTGTTATAACATTCAAAAGTTATTTACAATTTTCAAAACATAAATAAACAAAAGGTCCATCAGATTTTCATTGGAAAGTATTATAACATTTCATTCCATATAGAATTTTTCTTTCCTTCATGACAAATTAATGTATTTCCAGAAAAAAAATTTCCTAAATACAATTAGGCTGAGTGAAAGTTTCCAGATTATGATATTTCTGATTAAGATTGACCATGATACGATCTTTCTATGTAAAATTTTCAACACTACTTTTTAATTATATATGGTTCAAGTTAATCTGAATATAATTGGATCTATATCATAAACATGAACATTATTTTTTTATGTTTGTATTACAAGATATTAGATTGAATTTGATTTGTGAGATTTATAAAAACAATAAATCATTACTACATTTTATCAGATCCATAATGAATCTAATTACATCAATAGTTCATTATGATCCATTCCAATTCTAATCATGAGGCGTGTCTAATCAAAATAGTTTCTTCCAAACTGCTTCTTCTCGATACGTTGAAATTTCTTAAAAAATGTGAGTCTGCTTTTCCTGATATAAAATTTTGAGTTATATTTTCAACTGTACACAAATTATTTTATTTATATTCATTGAAAAAAAAGATAACAAACTTGAAAAAAACTACTAACACTTCCAAAAATATTATCCATCCAACTTAGTCTCAAAAATATCTCCCTTTGGATTCTGTCTTCTACCAAGATTTAAAAATTTGTGAACTTGGTAACCATAATAAATGGATTAATTTTCAACAATTATAAGACTACATGAGCTAACTCGGTAAAGGAAACATTAATTATTGAATATATAACCATATTGTCCAAAATTAGTTATCCTGAAAACATTATTAAAAATTGTTTTCCATGACTTGATTTTTCAAATAATTACCCTTTCATAGACAACAAAAATTTTACTTTAAAAAATATCTCCAACAAATAGTTATAATATTTTACTCACAATATAATACTGAAATAAAAGCTTACCCAAATCTCCCCCTTTTTACATATATAAAAAAATAAATATTTATGAAATAATAAAATTATCCCACATGAAAATACTATCCAAAATGTAATATGAGAGAGAAGAAAGAATCATGTAACTCAACCTTTATTAGAAATAGGATGGTAACCAATGGTCAACCATAATTCAATGAATGTGACCCTCCATAACATTTTTGAAAAAAATTCAGCATCCTGTTCTGATGTTTGAACATAATCTAGCTTCATTTTATTCTTCTACACATTCTATTTATTGAAATGATATTCCATATCAATATGATTACAACAAGAATGTTGAACTTTACTCCTAGTTATATTGATTTTATTTTATTGTCACAACTCATGAGAAAGGGAAGCTTCAAATGAACTAGTAAGTATGCTAATTGTTTTTCATCGCCATAAGTATAGTAGTGGCTTGGGTGGAAACTATATACAATGATTAAACCAAACTAAGAGTTACTTAATTCAAGTGATTTGAATTAAAAATAACACAATTCATTACCGGAATAAATAATCTAGTAGATGTGGATCTTTGATCATTTACTTTTCCTGCACAACCTGAATCTAAATACCCTAAAAATAAATAAATTTATAGGTTTCATAAATGATCCCAAAATTAATATTTCTTTTGATGTATCTAAGAATTATTTTTTTCAAAAACATAATGTTATTATTTTTGAGGACTCTAAAATCATTTAAAAAATGTAATAACATAATCAATGTTGGGTATCGATAACGTCAAATAAAAACAATTACCCATATTCCCATACTATTTATGATCAACTACAATTCCTTATCCATAATTCAAATATCTGTTTCCCACTAACATAGGGGTATACATCATTTTTAATTTTTCTATTATAAACTTGTTAACAAGTTCCAAAGTATGCCTTACTTTAGAAAGAAAAATGTATTTCTCCTTTTTCAATTTTTTTTACCCAAGAATGTGTTTCATTTCCCCCTGTATGAACATATCTAAAAAAATTGAAATATCATCATTAAATAATTCACAAGATAAATCGTATTTCCCAGCAAAGATAATTTCATCATCATAAGCAATGAAAATGAAGGAATAATATTGAAGTTATTGGAGGTAAAAATTGATAACCACTCTTCCTTTTATAAAAATAAGATTCCACAAGAATATATCTTATTAGGAATTCCATTCCCTTTTATCTTTTTATATACAATACCATTAATTTTTCAAATATGAACACATATATTACTTCTTTCCAAATAAAAAATACACTTGTTTTTTCTATGTAAAAATCGCAAATCAGGATCACCATTAAATAATGTAGATGTTACATCCATTTTAAAGATCTTGTAGCCTTGTTGTGAAGAAATAACTAGAATGATTTTGATAGATTATTATATTAAAACTATAGAAATAGATTCAACAAAATAAATCCCTTCAATTTGGGAATATACTTCGAAATCTAATATTTATATTTTTATCACTCCACTTTCCCTATTCATCTTATTTAGGAAAACCAAATTTTTTACATTTTTTGTTTTCTATTGTGGGTTTTAGATCTGATGTATCATTATTTTCAATTTGTTCAAACTGTTCTTTAGCAGAGTTAATCCATTATAAATACTCAAAAGTATCATTCACATCATTCAGTTCCACTTTTGAATAAAAAGACATACGTGTAATATTTTTTTTTGTTCTTCTTGTTTGAACCTTATGATATCAATAACTTATTATTTTAGTGGATTCAACTTGTTTTCTAATCCTAGGATTAGATTTTAGAGTATCTTCTTCATCATTGGAAATAGTTTAGTATGATTATTCTTTTTTAGTGGGAATACAATTGTCGACATCAATATTATAATTTTTTTCAAAACAATCATCCTCAGCTTTCTCACCTTCCAGATTATGATTATCTGTATCTTCCTTTTAAATAACTTTCACATCAAATGAACAAATGTTTATTCCTATTTTTTAGTACATCATTTATATCTTATTCCCCCATAGAATATCCAAGAAAAATTCCATCATTACCTTTATACTAAATTATTCTAATTATCTCATCTTTATTATTTATAACACATGGTCTCTTAAAAACTATCAAGTGTTTCAGTCATAGATGTTTCCTATAAAAAACATATGGAGTCATATTTGTTATTTTAATATAGAATCATATATTTTTAATATACAATGATGTACTAAAGGCTTGACTAAAAAAGTAATGATAGAGATCGTATTCAAGTAATTGAGGTCCCCCCCCATTTCCAAGAAACCTGATTTATTTCTTAAAAACCCCATTTTCTTGAGTAGTGTATCGAGAAATATACTCATTCATAATTCTATTCTTATAAATATGAAATTCAAATTCATTACTTATATATGAGCCACTATTTTCTATTCTTATCCTTTTTTACTTAATAATCACATTCATTTTTATATTTTTTTAATCTTTTCATTGTTTTCAATGAATATAACTTCTGTTTCATATACATGACATAAGTAATGTGAGTAAAATCATAAATGAAAACAATAAAATACTTATATCTAATTTTATTATTTTTTAATTAGCCAAATGATGTTGTAATGAATCACTTACAGGGGCTATTTTGATCAAATCTCAAAATTCATATACAATGAATTTATAATTATTCCTTTATATAAAAATAGTGCAACAAAATTGAATTATTAACGAAAAGTCAATAATATCCTAAATAATAATTCATTTATAAAATTTACTCTAGTTTATTTGAAACATGTGTCCTAGCATTTGATTCCATAATTGATTCTCTTCCACCATACTCATGTAAAGAGAGTTTTGTATTTCACCCTGATGAAAAAATATTATTTTTGTAAGTTGACCTCATGTAATAGACTTTCAATATTCTTTACCTTTCACAAAAAACCCACCATTCATAAAGATATATCAGTTACCATCATCACCAATTTGCTAAAAACATATCAAATTGTTTTTCAAACCATAAACATTCAATGATTTCTTTGATTTTACATTTTCTATTCATAATATGTCTGATCCAACACCTTTGATTCTAAATGATTGATGATTCCTAATGATATTTTCCCCTCATAAAATTCATTAAAGTTATTCCATAAATTCAAATTTCATATCATGAGATATGTAAACTCACTATACTGAATCCATTGTAATTATCCTTTTGTAGCTTTCAATATGGTTTCAACAACAAGATCCATTTATTCATCATTTTCATTTCTCATCATTGGATTTTTGGAATTGTTACGAATCTTGTTATTTTCTATTAACAAAACAATATATATTTTACCATGGATTCCAGGTTTTTCAAATACTACACATGTATATTCTATGGGTTGGACCCAATTTTTAATATTCACCCTGACCTTATCAGGTTTCTTCAAATCAATATTTTCTGATTTTCTTTTTCTTTGTGAGAATTAAATCCCCCTCAAACTTTTCCATTCATAACCTATAGAGTAAAATACAATTTTGGATGAACCAAAAAATAAATTTTATATGTCTGAATCCACCACAATTTCAATAGTATTCATATAAATATAATTTACCGCTAAATCTTCTATACTGATAAGAATTTTGAATTTGTTTCTCAGCTACCCTCTTCACATTTTTTTCAAATCCACTAACCTTTCTGTTACCTGTCAGTGTCTTTATTTTCATTTTAGATTTATCAGAACGAGAAATATTTTAATCCTTTTTATATTTTTAATGATTCAAAAAAATATCATCATTAATGTTCTTTAATGCCTCTGAATTCACAACATTGTTAGTTCTGGTCACATACATAACTTTTCAAGATTTATTATTTTCATAAAAAAAATTCATATTTCTTGTCACCCTCTAAAGGTAAATTTTGTTGAACCTTATAAGTTCTTCATTATGATAACATTGACTAACAATAGTGATATATCTTTTGAAATTTTTATTTTTCAATTAATCTGTCTGGATTTTTTGTTGGACGTGTTTCATCTCTACTTATTTGTCATTCAGTTTCACTTCAAGATGCTCATTACAATTCATTTCAACCTCATGATATTTCTACATATCCTTAATATCATTTATCTACAAATTTTCCTAAATATAAATACATTCTTGATTGTTTTCCTAATAATATTACTCTTCCAATTTCTTGTTTTTATTCTCAATAATTTTAATATTTCGTGGATATTCATTCAATTATTATTGGAAATGATATTCACGATGAGTTTATTCTTCTTCAGAACTACTTCTTCAGAAATTTTCATTATTATATGTTTCAAGAAATGTTTTTTTCAAAACCATTGTCAATATATTTTTTGAATTCATAATCACTAAACACTTCTACATTATCTCTATATAAGAAACTTTTTCTTTTTGTTTTGAATGATATACTATAATTACCTTTGTAATATGATTTTTCTTTTGTCAACATCTTTCTTCCATGATTTTATTGGCTATATTTCTTCTTAACAATATCTTATTATTCTTTATCTTCGAGAACAATTGGAAGAAAATTATCCAATGGGTCCACATTCAAAAAAAATCAAGGGATATTTCTAATTTTATATAGATGTACCTTTTTCAACATTTTGGAAAACAAGGATAAAATATCATAAATTTTTTAACATACCACATTTTACGAATTGAATTTTCCATTATTATCTTCAATAGGAATATTTTTAGACTTATCTTTCTTAACAACATTGAAAGAAACTTAAATATCATTTTTTTTCATTTCATAGATTTTCCCATTATAATTATATAAGTAATGAAAATGGTATGAAATTCATCTAGAGATAATGTTTTAGGATCTCTTCCTTCTAATGAATAATAATATGCATCAAATTTGTTAGGAAGGATTGTCATGATCTATTCAGTGACTATATAACCATCAAAAATTACACTAAGACATATGATTGTGCTAAATATGTCAATATCTCTAGTAAAGAAGTCCCCAATAGATTCATACTCACCCATCAAAAAATATTTAAACTTTTATATCCATATTCTTAATTATTCATTCATAAATTTTATATTTTCTTCATATATGATTTTCAATTTCTACGATATTTATTTTGTTGTGGAAATACCTTTTAATATTATGAATTCACTTTCAGAATTTGATGATAATGTATCCCTCTTATCATTTCCATCATTCTCATGATTCTACTTATCCATAGAAGTAATAGTATCATTAACATATATACAAGGAAACCATGCATTGGGATCTTCAAGATCATTATATCTAAATGACATAATATGAGGAAACATTCTATCCATCAAGATCGAATAATACTTTTTATATAAATAAATAATAATTCCTTTAGTGTCAACACAATTCAAATAATCTATCAATATAGAACCAGTAAAGGGATCATTTGCCTCTTATTCAACTTGAATGTTCCCAATAATGATTATTATATCACTAAGAGGGGGAGGGGTGAATCAATGATAATTTTTTCTTTTAATGTTTCCTTGAAATTGAACAAACCATTTCATCAGATTAAAGATATATTTCTTTAATTAAAACAAAGTAATCACATAGACATAAGAAGATAAGTATTTAATTTATTTACTGTAAAATAATAATAGCTACATCCTTGGTATGCTTTCGAAATGATTCAATACCACACAATCTAGTAGAAAACAATCCATGGATTAAGACAAGTAGAATATTAACATTTAATCTTATATCACATTATAAACAATATAAAATTGAGTGTACATCCTCTATCAAAATTGTGGTTATAAACTTATTGTGTAACAAAAAAAGTTACATGTTATTTATTTCTACATTGAAACTATATTATTATAAAAATATTCCTTAATTTTTTACCTAGAAGATTATAATCACTTCCTAGGATTTATAAAGTAAAACTCAGTCCAATTATCCCAGTAATATTTTCCCTGTCAACTTCTTCATAGTATGATTCTCCCATTATAAATCATTCCAATATATAAAATATTAAAATTTCATAGTAGATATTAATTTACACAACTTATATTTAGAGTATTATAATCTAAAAATTAATCTTTCTGGTATGATTTATTAAAATAAAATTATTTTCACTGCCTGATTACAATTGAGACAATTCATAATCCCTTCTTCCTCAGTTTAGAAATCCCAATATAGAAAACCAAATCAAATTATCCAGCTTTATATAATAATAAGTCGAATATTATTGATTTGTAGAATATGGTAATCAACATATTAATATAATCTATGAATACAATGTTTAACTGAATATAACATAGTTATGATGTCTCTTATCCTTTCACTTCTATCCATCAATAGTTCATTAACAAATATGAATATAGAAAATTATTCCTCTCTCTAAAAATAAAGGATTCTGTTCCTTATTTAATTAATTTAAATTTTTTGAAAAAAAGTACCCAATACTTTTCTCCTTTTGTAGGTTCCTTGTAAATTTTTGTGCAGGAGCCTTAAAAAGGTTTCATGATAAACTAAATGTATTTGATATTCCAATAAACATCTGTTTTAGAAGACTTTATGACCACATCAATGCTTCTAAACCATTATTGGACATTATATGATAGTGGTACATCTTAAACTCACATCTAAATTCTCAAACATAGTTCATTCATATTCTGATTCTCCATTATAAATATTAAATTATAAAATGTTAGTATTGATAACTCAATACAGATATCCAATTATGAAATTATCAATATGAATATATGAGTACGAAAATATCAGTATGAGAATATATAGTACAATTTCATCAGTGAATCATTGTCTACCTCATTCTTTGAAATATCTTTTTCTTCCTCATAGTTTCTTTCTTCAAACATGAATCATTAATTTTACAACTAAATTATGATTAATGAGTAATAAATGAAACCATAGAAAAATATGATATTTTTTGGAAATTATCATTACATTCTCTTCCATATAGCATTATGCAATCCTTCTAGGCCTACGAAATTTTTCCAGGAATGAAATTTTCCAAGAGACAAATAGACTTATTACGATTTTCCTAATTATGATCTTTTTTAGTACAATTGACTAGGATGTGATTATTCTGAGTATTATTGTCACCAAACAATTTTCATTCTTTCTATGTATAATCAATATAAATAAAATTGGACACATCTTTCTCACCACCTATTAATTCATAATGAAGGAATCACATGTTTATTGATTATTTGTGATTTTTTAGAATCCCAAAATATCAAAGCATCAATAAATTTTATCTAAAAAATTATGAATTTGATTACAATCAGTACATTATTATAATATTTTTAAATTTCATTCCTGATGTTAGTTTGATCAATATCTTTTCCCCAAAATAAATTTTTCTTTATACATTATACATTCTTAAAAAAAAGTTATTCATAATTTTATAAAAAACATTGGACTACAATTTTCATCTTTTAAAAATTATGTTGATTGGTCTTCTCTATAAAAAAAGACTACATTAAAAAAAATCATAACACTTCTATGTACCTTGTCCATACATCTAGGAACCATAAATTTCCTTTTAATATCATGAACAACTTATTCAGAATAGGATATATGTGCTACTTTTTTGACAAGAACTTGTTTATCAACTCTTCACACACACAAACACACTAACATTACTATATGGCTACAATCACTAATAGTAACATCATCACCAAAAACATAAATAGGAAGTGAATCCCCACCATTAAGACCTTCCTTCATAAAAAACACTCAAGATGCTCCAAATGACTATCCTTGACCCGACACAAAAGCAATGACTGAACTGTTATAGTGGAAAGGGTCATTTTTATGGGCCCACAATACACATCCATGTGAATTTTAGCCAAAAGACATGATTCTCCACTATGTTTTGGATTTCTAAACAACTTAATTTTGAGTATTTTGGATCATATCATCCACAAGAATATTTCATTTTTCTGGTGTATAAACCAATCTAAAATTAAATGATTGATGGCACGTTACCCACCTTCACTACTAACGATTCGAATCAAACTGAGAGAAGATGTACTAAAAAAATTTATGATTAGTAAACTATGTGACCCTATATCCAACAAGTAAGGCCTCCAACACATTATTTAATAAACCATAGAGTCCAACTAAAGATCAAGACTTGGATAATTTTTGTCACGAGGCCCCAAAGTTCATGACCCATATGTTATAACCTGATTATCATGGACCAACACTACCCCTTGTACAACATTGGATGCATCACAGAACATGGTGTACCACTTACCTTGTTAATGTAAGATCATAATGGGAGAGATATTAAACCTCTTTATCAACTATTGGCTAGAAGTATCACATGCCTCCAACAAATCCATCATAACTCCCTTCTTGGTTAAAATGAGAGTGGTTCTTCCATATAAGAGAAATACATAAACAAGCCTTTGTTAATAATGGGCCAATCCCATAAAAAACTGAACATAAAACATATCTTAGGCTACTTTGGGGAGTCCAAAATTTTCACTTTCGTTGGATATAACTACACACATAACATGAAAATGATATGACCAAATAATTTCAATGTATCAATCTATAAATGAAAATTTTATAGATTTTCGTGAAGCATATTCCATATTAGTGTACTCAAGATGATGTCAAGATGATTGTCATGCTCATCAAGGGGTTTTGAGTACACAATGTTTTCATCATAAGATACAACCAAAAACTACTCCAAGTATGAGTAAAATGTCTGTTTCATTAAATCCAAGAACACAGCTAGTGCATTGGTCAACCTGAATTGCATCACCAAAAACTAATAGAACCAATATATACTCTTGAATGTTGTCTGTGGTATGTTTGAGTGTCTCACTCTCAACTGACAGTGTCCGGATCTTATATCTGCATTAGAGAAGGTAGAGTCACCCCTTAGTTGGTTAAAATTTTCATCAACTCTGGGAAGAAGGTATCAGATTTTAATGGTCATCTAATCCATATTTCTTTAGTCAACACATATCCTCATGGATCTATCTTACATCATGGAAGGAAAAACATGGGACCCCCAAGGAAACATACTATGATATTTGACAACCTTTAACTTCAACTATTCTGGTTGATCCTTATATTAATAGAGTTATACAGATGCCATTAGACATTATGATATGGATACTGGTTTTACAAAAAGGTATAAACTTGATCGTATACTAAACATATAACTCTGGTGGTAGTGTTGATAAATCCATAGAAATAAACATCTTGGAATTGATCCATATTAGGTGGTAATATTGTTTCTTCCTTCCTCATTAATATTTCTCAATACCAGTCACTTGGTTAGTGAGTTCTCCCAATTGCTGCAAAATTTTCCCTTCACAGCCAACATGAACCTCCCACTCACCACAATGGATATAAATGTATGAATAGAGAGCCGTGAAAGATACCCAATGTCAGTAATAATTGATATGGGCTTGATAAATCTCACAAAAGTCCATACCCAAAATCAGGACAAAACATGACATGTTAAGGACAAAAAAGTTCCATATAAAATGATATCCACCTAACTACAAGCAAAAACCAGTACATTTTTTGATATTCTTCACTCCCACCCAAAATTTTTTATCAATTGAAATAACAACACACATAATTTATATGGCTAGGAAAAAAACAACTACAAACTCTGTAGAAATAAATGAATTTTTAAAATTAGTGTCAAATAATGAAATAGAATGAATAGAAGATACAACAGAAATATCATTAATGGAAGATGGTACAACCTATCCCACATTAATTTTACAATAAATTATGTGAAGATGATCAATCCCTCTACACCAGGTTCCATCCTGATTAACATGGATTGTACTACTATGTTGGTACGATTGATCTTTCCCTAGAGATCCACATCCACAACATGTACATGTACAACTTGTAGAGATCCCACTACCAACATTATATGGGGTGACTGACCCCTTACCCACACTCAGAACCAACCTCTAACCTATATATGTTCCCAACTACTATGGTTTTTTTACAAAACCTAAATATATTACCCACCATGACACACAATTGACACTCAACTGGGGTTCCGGGAACATACCTCTCATATACATCAGCCAACCCCATAAGTAACAGAAATCCTTATCAACACCCTGAGATATTCTCCCTCTCTTATGATTACTATTAATATATTCACCCTATAAGATATTCACAAAATGATGCTTCCTTCCATCAAAAGATTCTAGACTTTTTTTTTTGAGATATCACCAAACGTTAACCACCTGATTCTCCCTTCACCTCTTCTGAGATAACGGTCTAGTCCACTAACTCCAAAAACCAATTGAAACAAATGATATTCTCTTAGGACCTGATTTCATTCCCAACCCCATCTGGGTATCATTTCTCTATAAATTACACATATCATGCCAATATCGTAACAAAACAATGTAAGTAAGTGACACAAATAACATACTGCATCCCTGATGAAAAAAATGTTTCAAACTCAAAAACTATATATCATTCTTCTACTAGAAGGTATCTGGCTGGTAATGTTTTAGAAAATTTTCATAATAATCCTCACATACCATTATTTAACCATTATCTATCTGAACCATAAATTTCCACTAATGGTTTTCCTGGTCCCACAACAAATATGCCCCTAACATGACACAATAATCTTTATCAATCTCTAGATGGTCAAGAATTATCTAGGAATACTCTATCCCAAACTCTACATCTTGTGGCCCACTTTGATTAGTAATGGTTAGATGGTTTTATACCTGAAACTCCCTATTCAGCTCAAACATATTCAATGTAACTTGTTTTAGGTCCCATTCAATCATTTGCATAAAATGAGAATTGCTCTTTCAGAGCCACTTTTACATATTATATTTAAAAACTGGAACAACTAACTCCACTACAGTGGTAGAAATCTGATGAAGCATCCTCTTATTTTTCAACTGCCACATGTCTTTTTGGTGTAATTTTAATACATCACTAAAAACAAACACTAGAACATAAACCATAAATCATCCAAAAAATTAAAGGAAGGCCCACTATAATACATAAGTTATCCATTTCTCCTAAACTATTCAAATGATCGCAATCATACCATGAACACTAGGATTGACCATCCATTATATGGGATATGGATAACATAGGGTAACTAACTCAAACAATTACAAGCCTTACCTTATACATTATTTCTAAACTATTCCACTATCACAACATACTTAAAAAATTAAATTCACTAAAAAAAATTATCAATAACAATTGAAAGTTGTTTTTTTATATTTTATTTTACTTTTAAACCATTTCCATAATTTCGTAATACTCCATTTTTATAAATTTCATGAAAACCCAATGAATACTACCTTTTATATCTGACACACCAATTCTATGTGACTACCTACCATTGATGCATGTTGCATATATAATTAGATTCCAAGAATGGTTCCTGAATTCGCAACCTCATTGCATTTTAGTCATGAGAAAAATGATGTAAAATTATCACATCAAACAACATGTTCATCCCCTAATATTGAAATATCATCAAATTTATCAAAACAAAATAAGAACAACAAATCCCACCCTAGGTGACATGTGGTTTTCCTCATAAATGAGATAGATACTACCAAGAATGAGCTCGTTACCAATTCTTGACACCTTCCAAACCTATTTTACACCATCCTCATATAATATTTAACATAATAGTCCTCTTATATTACAAATATGGTTGTCCCTAACATAGAAGCCACTAAACTGGGGCCCCAATCTTGGTCGTCACATGATCTCAACCACACCTCCCCGTATGATAGAGGATTACGACTATATGCGATAGTCTAAATGACTCATGGGGAGACTATATCCTAACATCTATAGAACGGAACAATATAAATTAATCATAAAAAATAAAACAATATAGAATAATAAGTGATCATTTAAAAACAAACGTCTCCCAAAACCAGGCACAATCCCCAACAAATAGTTAGTGATTCATGTCATAATATTGTTCCAAGTGAACAAAACCCATAGTAAAAAAATAGATGAATCCAAAAAATGATCATAATTACTTGTACGAAACCTAATATGTGTACCTCTTAAGCATGAATCAACACCCAATCACAAGGCCCATGCCCATTTCTTGACCTGCAAAAACTGAATCTGCTTGGGTTCCCAACTGTGGCCCGATCATGGTGTGAGTACAAATCAGTAGTATAAAATACAGATAGTGCATGAAATTAATAAATAACTGAGAAGTTATTAGGAGATAATTATGGTACAATTAGCTAAAAACTATTAATTGAGCCATTATTACCCTTAAAATAGTTCATCATTTGTATCTTCTTCATTACAGAGTTCATTATGGAAATGTAATCCCCATGGATGGAATTTACGTAAATCACACTAATTTTTTTTATAGAATTTATCATTCTACATAAGGGAATCGGTCATGTATATATCTTACTTGGGATACACTTATAAAAATAGGGATGTTAATAATGCTAAAAACGCCTTTAACAGCACTAGAAAAGCACTGTTAATCGTGCCGAAGATAAAGGATGGGGGTCCCTTTCATCAGTGCTCAAAATAGAATTGATAAAGTGTCACCTTTATCCATAAAAAAAGAAGAGTTGATAAAGGGCCATATTTATCAGTGCTATTGTGAGTGCAGAAAAATTTCCCCTTTATCAGAGGTATTTTGAGCGCTGATAAATGTGTAATATATCAGTGCTCAAAATTGCACTGATAAAGACTACATTTATCAATGCTATTTTGTGTTCTGATATAATAGACATTTATTAGCACTGAATTATCACTAATGAAGGTAATTTTTTTTAGAAAACTGAGCACCTACACATCACTTACACACCTTAGATAACACCTACAAACACAGCACAAACAACACCTACACAAAATGAATAGAAGTACAAAAATGCAATATATAGTTACTTGAAATCACGAATACAAAAAAACACTTATTTATACAATTCAAAAAATTTCTAAAATGGTTAAAATTGAAATTATCCAAAAAAAAGTAAAAAAACATTAATGTTTCATCCCTTTTTCATCTATGATCTAGTCTCAAAAATTTTCGTCCATGGATTTAGTTGATGAACAAAGCATTCAAACTCAAAAAACAAAGTTCAACTATATTAGAAAATAAATATTCTATTATTAATATAATAATTAAATAAATTAAACATTAATATGAATGAATACATTAATAAAATATAAATTGTAACCAGTTATAACCTTCACATGTCCATATTTCCTTATATTAAATTAATATATTATAAGAGGATCAACATGATTCATTAACATGAAAATATTGTTTTGTTATGATTACATGGATGGGAGAAGAAGAGGAAGAAATGTCAACAACAACATGGATTCCAAAAGGTTTCATTTATTGAAAATAAGAACAAGGGAAGAATTTCTACAATTTATACAATATGACACATACATGATGGTGTATTCAATTTCATAAGAGTATTCAATTTTAAAATAAATTCTAACATTTTACTAGTGATACCACCTTCCTAGATAGGTTATGAACTGAATAGATACATTTAGTAGGTGAATCTAAGAGTGTACTTGTCAAAGGGAATGGGTTCTAGTGTGTCCGCATCAGACATTGGGTCCAACCCTGCTTGGACCCTGACAACAAATGCCTCTCCAAGGACCCCTTACAATAACTAAGGTCCTATTGAAGGTATGGAAGAATTTATTTCTTAGTTTTAAATTTGGCCTAATGAGAACCTATTCAATTAGATTTGTCGTGATCATACCGGTTCACATTTCTCTTGATATTCTAATTCTTTAGTGTGATCAGCCAAACCCCCTCCCTCCTCAACCCGAGACAGCCCCAATGGACATCCCCCTCTCTACTGCTAGACAACCCCTCCCCCAACTCCACCTAAAACCCCCCTCCCTACCCATAAACAAATATTCCTCTCCATGGACACCATACGATATCTAATGTCCCATTGAAATAATGGAGTGAATGAATTTATCTATTTTAGAGAGGGCCCGATGAGAACCTACACAAGTATATAGGCCATGATCATACCGGTTCCCTTTTCTCTTGATCTCATACATCTTTATTGTGACTAGCCAACCCCTACCTCCTCTCTCCGATACATCCCCTAGGACAACCCCCTTCTTACCCCTGGACGCCCCCCCCCCCACTCCAGCTGTAGCCCCCCTCCTTACTCCGGGAAATCCCCCTCCCTCCCCATCCAACCCCTCCCTTTCCCTGGAAATCCCCCTTCCAACCCCCTACAAAGCCCCGACCCATCTTGGACAGACCGCCTCCCCACCAGGACACCTCTCCCCTCTTAGACACCACCTCCTTCCTAGAAAAACCCCACCCTCCCATGCACCTCCTCCCTTTCCCTAGAGAGCAGCCTCTCCACACTAAGACATCCCCCTCCCCTCTTGGAAAACCCCCAATCCTGAACACCCCACTCATGGACCCCCCCCCCATTTTGATTGTTTTTATGAGACACCATTCAACATATCCTTTAAAAACACTCTAAAAACATATTGGAATAATATGAATGAAATTTTATATAACATTATAAAAATATAATTTAAAAATACATAATTAAGAAACATAGAGATCCTATGACACAATCGACAGATGCTGATAATATGGAACGTGGGATAAGGGATATCTATATATATAAGCAGTGGGGGATAATTCATCTACAATTCAATTTTTGGTAAAAACATCTCATTCCGTAGATTTCATCCACATGCCAAGATTGTGGGTCAAAATTGATTTTCTTGAGAGTGCCCTCAAAACACTTGTAGATCATAAATTATTCATTCCATCAATCTCATATATCACCATTAATTTTTCTAGAAGATGTTTTCAATTACAACATTGTTGTATATAAAAAGTGTGTTTCTATGAAATATAATTAAAGGTAAATGATGAAAATGTTGGGTATTTATGACATTAAATAAGATATAGTAGGCCTCAAATTGAACTAGAATACAATTATTGGCCTTTATATGGGCTTGGAATTGGTTTAGATGGTTGGAAATTTTGATTCCTCACTACGAACCCACTTCAGTCTACTGTAGATGTGATATACCCATTGTATATTATCAGTATTGAATGGAATTGAATGGATATCTTCCTAGACACACTCTCCCTCCCTTTTTGGACACCCCACTCATAGACACCCCCTAGACACCCCTTCCCATTTGGATACACCCACTCTTGGACACCCCCTGTACACTCATCCCTCCTTGACATCCCCTCCTTCATGGACACCCACCACCAACCTAGAGACCCCTCCCACATGGAGACACCCTCCTTCCTAGACACCCTCTCTCTATTGGACACCTCCCTATCATCTTGTACAACCCCCACTCCTGGAAACCCCACCTACCCTCACTCTTGGACACCCCTCCCTTATGGACACCCCCTCCCTCCTGGACACACCGAATCCCTACCCTCCTAGAAACCCAAATCATGGACACCTTCTTTGACACCCCCTCCATTTTGGACACCCCCCACTTAGGGACACCCCTTGGACACCCCATACCTCTTGTAAACCCCCTCGTATCTAGAACCCCCAACACACACCTAGTGACCCCCTCCCACATAGAGACCCCCTCCATCCTAGATACCCCCTCCCTCTTGCACACCTCCCTCCCCTCCTGGACACCCCAACCCCCCCCCCCCCTCAAAAAAACTCTTGGACACCCCCACCCACCCACCCACCCTCACACCTACACACCCCCTCTTTCATAGACACCCCACCCTTATGAGCAAACCCATCCCTCTCCTCCTAGAAACCCCACTCATGGAAACCTCCCTGGACACCCCTCCATTTTTGACACCCCCACTCCTGGACACCCCCTGTACACCCCCTCCTAGACAACCCCTCCCCCACCCACATGGAGACCCCCTCCATCCCGGAGACCCCCACTTGTCAACACACCCATTTTCTTGGAATCCCCACCCACATATAAGGGAAACTAATTAGAAAATTAGAAGTCCATGACATTGGTTCCCATCAAGATTTTTAGATGCTCATGAGTGGACTGAATGACCATGTATTGGTTGAATTCCACACTATCGACCATTGTAGTCCAATGAACTAGATCCTCATCAGCAGCAATTCATGAATTCATTTTATCATAAGAAAGAGAAAATTTCAATTTATTATGAAAATGGAGTATTTTGTGATAAAAATGGACTTGAGTTAGAAAGGAGGAAATGTCTAATTAGAAATATCAGATAAATTGCTTGAATTTTTTAATGTAATGTGATCACATGACCATTATAGGATCACATGATCAATTGAACTTGGGGGTGATTTATATGATTACACGACCGTTGAAGCTTTATTCGATCTTGTAAAGAAGAAAAGAATACACGAATCATGGTTCAATTGAATTACCTTAATTGATTATGTGATTTATTTATGTGATTAGATCATGTTATGAGATCACATGATCATTTCAACCCACACATTCATACAATAGAGCTTATGTTACATGATCATGTGAAGATGATTATGTAATGTAGAGAAAACCTATGACTTATCTTAGAGCTATGAAATATCGAGTCATTAGTGAAATATATTTCCAATCACCTCTGTCATTGAGCAGACACAACATCATTTCTCTTCTTGTAAAGGCATGTCACATGGACACAATTCACCTAAAATAAATGAACCCTTCAAGGAATAATGAAAATTAAATAAATTTTTCATTATATAATTTTTCATTAAAGAAGACATAGTATATCATAGAATTACCTTTACATATTTCCAAATGGTTTTTTGGTACACATATAAGCTAATAACAAAACTAATGACTCATTGTGCACTTTACTTCTGTTGGTTAAATACTTATTACTATAAAAAATTATTTTGAACATCTGATCCTACAACCCCATGATGCCCTCATCAGAAACCAACTCTATGATATTATCAATCATATTTCACCTTTCATTCTCTTACTACACCCATTTACCTAGTAAATTGTTGCATATAGAGAAGGAATGTGAAACCTGAATGATCATATCACTGAGATGGTGTCAGATGAGTGAATCATGGGGATGCAACATTGGATGTTCAGATCAGATGTTATGCTAAGTGGTAGTTAACCAACAACAGTGAAGAATCCTTAGTTTTGTTATTAGATTTTTTAATTGTTTCACAACCAATATTCATCCAACTAAGTACATCAGTATAAACAACTACATAAATGAACAAAATACAAAATATAAATGATCCATGCCACAATTATCTAGGTCTAGTGATTTTGGAAACATAGAAACATGAATACTTAGTTAATAATATTCTCACATGAATTTATGATTTACTAAAATCAAAAGTATTTTCTAAAACCATTCTTATAACTTAAATATATAAAACATAATTAAAGGAAATCATATATGATCAATAAGTGTAAACAAAGTAGATATCAATGATCATATAAGGACAATCTATGTAGTATGAATTCACCTTCGTCCTATTTGTGTACAATCATCCATCAGGTATGCTGCCCATTTGTTTCAAAACACATCTATATCATCTTGTGAATATGAGTATTTATAACAGTAATGGGAGTACTGAAAAAATATAAATACACAAAGGATTAATTAATATTTTAAATTAACTAGTAATTATTTCCAAAAATTTCTCTATAAGGATTATAGTTTGTTGATGAAATATAATCTCATTCATAAATTTAGAATCTTAATAACCACAGTCCTTTCCTTTTGTTTGTTTTGGACACTGCAGAAACATCATGAAAAATAAGTAATTTTTTTGGATATGTGTTTGTATAGTGAAATCATATTATATATACTAGGATAATTGTATAGTTGTAGATCTTGTAGGCGTTCTTGTCATTAGGCCCTTAATTAATTGCATGAAGTAGACGATATTGATACATCACCAAATCATTATATAATCCGCATTAAAAGATAATATAAATTATATAACTAGATCTTTAGTTTTAAATGAATGGTCTAGTATATTACAAATTGACAAACTTCATCTTGTGTTGTTGGTTTTTTGTATATCCATGTATTGAATCTAAAAAATAAATCCTTCCAGTATCCAAAATGACTACAATCAGTAACCAATACTGCGTAAAAACAAAAAAAGTAATATGTTATTAAATAAATGAAAATGTAGTTGATTTGAATAAATTATAGAGTTTTACCCTACAACATTGGTATTAAAAATAGTCTCTCATCCATAAATATTTATAAACTATTTGAGCAGGGAAAAAATTATTTCATCATGTTAAGAAGAAGTTAATTCTTCTTTCTGAAGTACTGTTTTGAGGACTAACAAGCCCAAAATTTTGTTCATGGTGAAATCCCGTCAATTGTTTTTCATATATATGCCTGAAAAAAATATGAAATGTATTTATTAATAATTATCATTGTATATCATCTTTTTTAAAATAAAATCATGAAAAATACCTCATGTATACATTTACAACTGAGCTGCCTAGCCATTCATACTTGAGGATTTCGTTTAAATTTTCAGCACTAATGAAATATGATTTTTATTCTCCATACATATTATTTTTCAAAATCATGTTTGTGAGTATTTGTTTTATATCACCTGTGTATCCATGCGTGTCTCAAATGATATTAAATGTAGGATTATAACGGGCAGGGTGAAGGTGCTCTTAGTAGAATGTTCTCATCGGTTGGTTGATCCTTGAGATAGTTATAATTCAATCCTTCATTTCACCACTTTCTCAGTGTAGAACAGTAATAACAATCATCAGTTCAGATATTTTGTTCATTAAATGCTAAAGGATCAACTTGAAAAATAAAATGGGAATTGAAATATTCTTGTCGAAATGTTTTTTATAAGAATTGATGATTATGTGATAAATGTTCCAACAACTTGTTCAACCAGATAAATGTATTTATCGTCATTTGGAATAGGTATCTCTACACTCGGCTCATTAGATACGTTAATTAAAACTTTATAATGATTTTTTGGAAGTTGTATATTGTGTATCATATCATTATGAATATTGAACATCGTAGTCCTCTCTAGAGGGCGATATGTTGGATTTGATAGATAATAATAATAATAATTTTCCCCACGTAGAATATTTTTATAGCAATGAAATTTGTTTCTATTTGATTCACATATCTCAAAAATTTATTAGAACATGGATTACCACAGATAAGTTAGTTTCTTTGGGGAACAGCTCACCTCAAAGCTGGTGGGGGTGGGGAAAGATCTTCCCCCATAGGTTATTGTTGAGTTGTTTCTTCTTATTACCTCTCCCCCATCAAACATTCTATCATCTCTCTATAGTATTATAATTATTCTAAAAATACCTAATTTTTCATTAATATTTTTCATTTCCTCAGTTTGATCCTCTGTATGTTTTGGTTTTTGAAAATATGTTTGGGGTGTCACCCAAAAACTTGCACCTCTGACGCATCCATACTGTTCTGGCTGCTAAAAGTATATTTCCATCCAATGCGGGTGTTGTTGATTCCTTTGACTATTTCAGATAGAAAATATAGTAAAATAAGTAGTCAGTGTTATGTAATATCTATTTAAAGAAAATAAAATTTAAATTATGTCATACTTACACATGTTTCCGACACTTTTTTTGTATTTTAATCTATCAGTATCCTCTATTTATTTACATGAGCCTCCATCGATATCACAAGGTGTGGGAGGGATATGAATTTCGATTACAATTTATCAATATACATATAAATAGAGATACATGGTTATGGTGTTTTATTCTGTCACATAAATGTATTATAGTATATTTAAAAGTTGTACTAATTTTTTTTCAAGTCATGCATACCACATCATTTAGTTAAGGTAGGGGTAAATTGGTTTTGTTGAACATTATTTATTTTCTGCAGTCATTTTCCAATTCATAAATTAAAAACATTCATTCAATGTGATGAATACAAAAACATCAAACAATGTACTACCATACAAAATGAAAGAGTCTTAAGGTGGGGTACATTAAGGTAGGGGTACGTTAAGGTAGGGGTACGTTGGTTTTATTGCACAATATTTATTATAATCTACTTGTTCAAAACATCATGATATACTATTATTCCATGGTGGGATTATATATATAATTTTTCATTACAATGTTATTAGACGAACCATGAAAAAAATTACCAGACAAATGATGGATATGAATTTTAATTACTTATTATATGAAAAATTATACAATTAAAGAGTCTTAAAAATTCAAAAAAATTAATATTCTATCAGTAATATATAGTTTAATATTCCAACTATGGTGAGATAAGATTTTCAATGGTCAATGGAACATGATTACAAGTCATTGAATTTCTACAATGTTTAATGTTTTGATCTTTTGTTAAATAATTTATATTTTTCAATGTGAAGAATTTATGTAGGAAAAATTGGTATGAAGTCTATCTGATTAAACATGTCAGTCAGGGTTTCATAGTTTGAATAGTATTATCTATAAGAATAGGTGAAAATCCATCAGACAAATGAGAATCATCATACATTGGACATAATGTTCTATGAATACATACTAGTTTGATTTTTTTGAGTTTTTATAGAGGTTACTAGAAAAATTGTTCAATTTCAACAAATATGGTTTACAAAGGAACAAACTTGATGGTTGAAACATCAATACTTAGAAACATTTAATGTTATATATATAGTGTTACATGATTGAGTGTTTTATTATCAATTGAAAGTGATCGAATATAGGGGTTTCAAATAATTATTATGAATAATTGATGAAATATAAGATACTGACCTAAAATTGAAATAGACTACATGATGAAATTTTCGTTTATTTTCATTGGAAAAAAACGTTTTCAAATTTTTTTCTAATATGATTTATAAATCATTATAAATTAATTTAAAATTATTATACAAAGTTGTTCAGTCAAATTTTTTTTTCTTTTCATTGTTATTAATGTTTTGGAAAGTTCATTAACATGCATTTTAATGCTTTTTATACTACTAAATATCAATATAGGTATTAATGAAGATTAAACAATGTAATAGAATATTGTAGAGGAATCCAATGAAGTTGAAATTGATTAGGATGATCAAATTTTGATCTTTTTTGGAGTGGGAATTTGTTTTTGAGATCGTATATTTTCTCTTAATGTGAACCTATAAAAGGGTGTTAATTTTATATTTTGAGAATAGATTACTATTAATATGTCATAGATATGATAATTAGAGAATAATAATGGGAAAGTTATGTTTCCAACCAAGGATACACATGGTTAAAGAAGAATAACATCGAATAGAGGTGTGAAGAGAATATGCACCAAATATAGATTCTAGTCAAATTCATGTGATATAATGGTACCAATCAAAGGTTCTAGAATGATTCTCAAATTAATTTTTTTCATCATAAATAATATATTTATTTGGTATAATATCTTTAAGAATACTAAATTGTGTTATACCGGTTTGTTGTTGATCACACCCAACATACTTTTACCGAATAGTGTAATTATGTGAATAAATCTTGAATAAATTATTCTTTGAGCTATTGAGAAAATATATTTATCGTATTATTTCTAAGACAAATTTTAAAACATTTTAACTGATTGGAGTCGATATAATTACCCATCGGGAGATATAAAGAGCATAACGGTATTTGGATCAAATTGTAATCGCATTATATTATAGTGGATTTCTAGTGTCTGAAGAGATTCCCCATGGCATGGATGTAGTCTCCCTATTTACAGGTGAATCATATTAATGTTGTTTTATATAAAATACATTTCTGACATTCCATAAATCGGTAGGAGGAGTCTTAGAATGGTGAAAAGGATAGATATCACTAATATGTGCAGCAGTAAATTTCAATAGAGGTGAAATTGTAAAAGATCGCTTCTAATTCAACCACTCTTATAAATTTTCTCACTCAGTAGAAAACATAAATCTATATTAGGGAATCCATGTTTTCATAGTAATATCCTGACATTTCAAAATTAATATTCTCAACTCAATCAATTCTAATTGTATTTCTACCTTAACTAAAGATGATTATCATGGATAGAAAAATAAAATCATTAACTATCTTCTATATCTTGGAGAGGTGGTGACAAATGAAATTATAGTTGGGGTTAGACTTGTTTAAAATGAGGATCCTATTATTGTTTATGAAAAAATTAATGTTTTAGTAGATAGTAAGGATATAAATATTATTATTATATATTTTTAAGAAAATATTTAAATGGAGGTGATGGGGCTTAAGATATCTAAAAATATGGGACACATTTGGAATTATCTTTGAGGAAAATATAAATATAGAGGATGGAATGATATAAATATGGGGAAGCATACAAGGATATTTTAAAAAGAAATATGATGAATGTATTAATGAGTTCATAACCACGTTTAATGAAATTCAAGACAATATCTTTGGATTTAGAGATATATTATAATTCTCTCCCGTCACAATAAAACCAACCAAAACAATTTAGACACATTTCATCCTAATAATTATACAGTTTAAAGAAAATTTTACTTATCTATTGATGAATTATAATGAATTATAATTTCATATCTGATGAGGAAATCCCTAGAATTGAAAAATGTGATTAAGTAGGAAATAAATTTTCAATCTATATAGAAACTGAATTATTATAAACTATAGTATGAGTTAGTGGAATTTAATGAGTGAAAATATATAGAGTTGATATTGAATAAAAATATATAATCATGACTCCTATCTCATAAAATCAATTGAATGTTATTCAAAATTATAAAATGAAAATATCTATATAAATGTATTGATTAATAAGGAATTATGATATATGATATTATTTTTTTAAAGAATAATTTTTGACTATATGATTAAAATTTTAATGAAAAACATCACGAGTATAAGTAGAATTAAAATTATGCAGAAGAAAATATATTCAATGGAAGTATACAAATTCTCACTGGAAAAAATAGAAGATAGTTATTGAGTAATAAAGGTGAATATGACACTAACAACATCATTTTATTATAATATTAAAATTTATAAATCTATATATAATTATTTTCTTATATTGAGAGAAATAATGATAGTTTTAATAGTTAAGACGAGTAAAGAGAATAAACCAATACAAAATATCAGGTATGATTAAAACCTATGTCATCCAATATAAAAAAATATTTTGAATGAGATTAGAATATTTAAGAATGAAATTGAGATGAAGAGTAATGGAAAGGAACATTACAATAAATAGAAATATTCTAACATTGAATAGATTATTAACCTTAATATGATTGTTGTAGAATAATGAACTATAGAGGAAAATATTAGAAATAAACATTCTAATATGTATAATGTGTTATTTAGTATAAAATAGAGATTCCATTAGTTGATATTCAATATGGTCAATATTAATATAAATAATATTTGTGAAAATTTCAATAATGATGAATCATTTTGAGCTCATTAAAAAACTCATCCCATGATTCATGTGACATAAACATCCAATAAATATAAAATTTCTTATGATTATCGTAACTGTAACAACATGAAATTTTATGACATATATATATATATATTACGTCTTATTTTATACACAACACCAATGGAATCTTTCACTACACACAACACTGGCTTGGCTTGCTTTACACACAAGAGCAACCTTCCTCGATAGCTTGTGTAGTATGCAATACCGAGTTTCACTAAACAATGATATATTATTATAATATTATGAACTATCCATTTAAATATAATTAAACAAATTTTAAATTTTATAACATTATAAATCATCTTAAACATTTTATAGAATGAGATATGAAAACAAAATCAATTTTTCGAGAAAAGAACTATTTTTCAAAAAAATGCAGTTTTAGCGCCTTTTTATAGCGCACCAATTTTAAATAAAATTTTTGGAAATTTTATAAGTTAAATGTTACAAAATAAACTTATTATTATGAATAATTATATAAAAATGTACATTGGATAAATTTTTGATACATTTCTGATAACTTTCATATTTTAATGAATAGTAAAAATAAGCTAAATGATTATAAAAAAACAAATTTTTTTCATCAAGATAATTTATATGGTTAAATGATAAAATTTAATTATTTTAAAGTATAATTATAATATATATTTACCATTTAATATAATTTATGTCATTACCATTAGTTTTTTATTGAATTCATAGTTAAAAACATTTCAATCTTTGACAATGTTTTAACTTCTAAAAACCCATTTTCTTATCAATGAGATTAATTTTAAATTGATTACTAAAACTTCTGTGTTTTGAATTTTGAAAAATGGATTCAATATTTGGATTCAGTTGGTCCAAATTATGTTAATAGGTTACATTTTGTTTGATATTATGTACAGTAACTACGGTAATTTTTATTTACTACAATTAAAGGTAAATCAGGTAACTAAGGGTAAACAAAAGATTATAAAATTACCCAAAGAGCTCCCAAAAATATATCAGATGAATAAAGGTAGGCCCATATCATTTATGTTTAGTAATATGTTCATTTCATGGTCTTTTTACAATGAAAAGGATATAATTATTATTAAAATCAAAGAAAGTGACAACATGTCACTCTCTTAGATCTTATAAGTGTAATAATTTTAATTTATTGATAATCCTCATAAAACATAAAATATAAATAGTATCCAGAAATATAATTAAATTATCTACATTATTATTATTTATTTAGAATTTTTAAGGATTATATATTTATCATCAATGATGACACAATAGTGATGTAGAAATTATTTTATTGATTGAAATATCAAATAAAAGGTTTTAAAAATATTAAAATAATTGGTTTACGAACTAATTAATGTTATAAAAAATATTTCTATATGAATATGAAATTTTAGGATTCTATTAAATATTTTTGTTTTAATATATCCTCTGTGTGGATTTTATTTAAATTCCAATAAATGAATAGTGTCCAAATTGACACTATTGTAGTTTTATAAAAATAACATATTATAATTTTTTTTAAATCACAAAAATACATAAAAATCAAAAAATGAAATTTATATGTTCCAAAATTTCCTAAAGTATAAAATTATAGACAATTAACAACACATAACTAATTATATATAACAATTTAAAATTTAGAATATTATTACCACAAATAAAATTAAATAGATTAAATAAGTATAAAACAAGTTAATAAGGTTTAAAATAAATTCAAAAAATATCTAAATATTAATTGTTAATGATATTAAAACCTTATTTCATCTAGTATTTGAATTTGAATCATTTCTGGATGGTTTTAAGTGGGTTTTGAGTTTATTATAAATTAATATTTTAGGGGTTTCCAAGAGTGCCCCTCTCCTCTCTTATAAAAGGGCACCTCCTCCCTCTCCTCCTGACAAAATGTTGAGCCTTAACGATCGGAAAAAACATGTACATTTATCTTCTTCACTTCCCTAGAAACATAGTATAGGTACTAGTTTTCTTCAAAGACCAACATTAGTTCTCTAGGAGGAGGTTTAGAAGAGGCGCGTCGAAGAAGAGGTAATATCCTTTACCGATTCTTTAAAATTTATTTCTTCTTCTACTTCCTCTAATTTATTTGTTTAATTATAAAGTAAAAACATCAGTATCACTAATATAATTATATTTAATTATAAATATAAAACACCCTATTTCACCTTCTATCCATCCTATCGAAAATGAAATCACCGCGCGTGTGTACATACGGAATAACGTCTCCACGCGGTGGTGTAATTTGTTTTCCACCACCACCTTAATTGGATGGATATAACTATTTAAAGAATAACTAAATATGATTATTATAACATGATTCAAATTCTGATAAATTATATCATCCACTACAATACCATTCAATAATTATGGGAAAGATATCATCGCTTGTGCGTACGTACGACTTAATGTCTCCACGTTGCGATGTGATTTTTTCGACATGATCAACATTAAACCATGATTTTATTAACAAAATAAATGAATAAATATGATATATATTATTCTAATACAATTATTTAAATTATTTAGCTATTATCTAAAAAGAGGAATAAGAATTTATTCGAAAAAACACGCATAAGAACATAAAGCAATGAACACCTGAATAATATGTAGCAACGAAATATTACTAATAAAGAGATAAGAATGTGACCATATATGATATCATAACAATTTATATGATTATAGAATAATTAAATGACATTATTTGAAATATTATACAGGAGGTTCAGATACGTATAGAGCATATCAGACCTAAGATAAGGGAAAATCGTGCAATCTCATTTTAATCAAATATTGTTTATACTTTAGAATTTAATGTGGAATATTTATCATCCACATCCATGTTTCCTCAAAATGTAATATTATTTACATCCTCATAAAATTGTTTAAATCCAACTTTACCCATTGGTGAATCTTTAGAAAAAGATATGAAAGCAATCTTTTGTCGTTTTCAGTATGAGATACTTTTTGACTTTTCCGACCAATATACGAGAAGAATGATTTTTTAACATATACAGCATGAATGGATTATTATGATTTCATATAAAATTATTTACATGTAGCTTCCTTTATAAGTTTTCAAGTTTATTTTCAATTAACATCTTTTACATTAAAATTTAATGAAATGCTGCTAAAGGAAAAAAAATTGAAGTAGAAAGAATATTTTACTAGAGAATGGAGTTCAACTGTTATATCAAAATTATTTTCCATCTAAGATAATATAGGGTTATGTTTCAATACCTATTATTACATTAATATTGTTATGTTATGATGGAATTATTTTTATGATGTCCTTTTATCTTATATGGATTATGTTAGATGGCATGATGATTAAGAATCCCATTTTTATTACATGTGTTATTCTATGATTTATGATTTTGTGGAACACATATGAATGATTTAATTATGAGATGGTGGGACCTATATCTCCCTATAATGCATTGGGTAAATATTTATATCTGATGATATGGAAATTACTAGAACGACAAGTTAATCTGGTTCAGTGATACAGGACTGGAATGAGGAGTGAGCTCGGTTCAATAAAGGACTTTATCTGCAATGATGGTCATGTCAATGAGACTTGCCAATATGAAATGATTTTCTATGATTATGTGCGTATGACACAATGTTTCGTGTCTTATGTTATGAATATTGGGATTAAATTTCACTACTCTGATTTATCCCATGTTGTGATATTATGATCTCTTTTGTTGGATAAGATTTCCAAAATGTTATGTTCTTATGAATATGATATGATTGATATTTCCTTTTTTTCCCTTACTGAGAATTTGTGCTCACCCTTTGTATGTTTAATTTTCCCTAAGTCAGAAAGAAGGGTATTAAGTAGGATATGCCAAAAGGGACTCTAGATATGATGAAATAAATTCGAGACAATGTAGATGATTTATGTACCAGTTGTTTATGTTTCCCGGTTTCTAAAGACACTATACCTATACGGTCCTATCATATTTTTTATATGTTGTAATTAGTATGCTTTAATTCTAAAGTAATAACAATGTATGTAATGTATGGGTCGTTATATTAGGTATCAGAGGAAAGGTATAGTCAACCATTGGAAAATAGGATGTGAAATCATTAGTATGAACCCTAAGGATTTTTCTACGCATAGAACACAATCTTAGTGTTTTAGAAATGGCCATGAATAACATATCATAAGACCTAAAGTGTAAAATTTTATTCCTGATTATGTTATTTTACTTTTGTAATTAGTGTTGCTCACACTATGCTTCTTGGTTTTAGACAATGGCTGGAACCCTAAGAAATCAGGTTAATGATGAATGCAACGGGAAATGAAATGATTTCCCCCCTAAGAAACCAAACGTTATGGGAGCTGGAATAAAAAATCTTGTATCCATACTCGATCAACTTTCTCAATCTATGAATCATACAGGACATCCAAATGAGACAATGAGGGAGGTACATTCTATTGAATCTTTCCTGAGGCAACGTCCATGTTCATTCATATGTTATTTGGATCCATTAGTGGGTGAAAAATGGATCAGTAACAATGAAAATATATTTTCTATCCTTCAATGTTATGAACATGATTTAGTCATCTTAGCAGTATATCGTTCAGAAGTTGAAGCTGATCAATGGTGGAATATTGTCAAGAATACATGGAAATGGGATGAAATTTTGTCCATGGAATAGGAAGAGTTCAAGAACATATTTTTCAATAAGTAATTCCCTCATATTCTTCGAACAAAGATAGAGAAGGAGTTTCTTGAAATGAAGCAAAAGGATTATGAATCTGTTGGTATCTACGAAGAAAATTATTACAAGGCTTTCAAGGTATGCTTCTGGAATTATTATCCAACCTGAGAGTAAGATCGATTGATTATTTAGTGGTTTAATTCCAAGTCTTTGAAGGGAATTAGTTATAAGAGACTTCAATAGCTACGTGGAAATGGTTCGATGTGGTCTCAATGTTGATATGGAGATTGGAGAAACCCATCATTCATATGGGTTTGATAAGAAGAGGAATATGGAATTCAATGGAAAATCTGAAGACCAAACTAAAAAGAATACGAGTTTCCCATTTTTCTCAAAGTCTGGAAATAAACATGGAGGAAATTGTCTTAAAGGGACAAGTAACAGTTTTATGTCTGGAAAATAAGGCCATTGGGAAATTGAATGCCGCAGTGATGGGAAAAAGATATCTAGTGATGCGAACAAAGAAAATGCTACATTGAAAGCACCTCATACTCTTAAATGTTACAAGTTCAAGGAAATGGGGTATTATTCCAATAAATTCCCTAAACCAAGGGTTGTTTATGATTATCGATGTCAACAAACTCTTAAGTCAAAAGACAAAGGTAAGTCACATGCATTTTCTATCAGCGATGTGGAGTACGATAACAATGTAATGAAAGGTACACTTACCATCCATTCTAAAGTAGAAAATGTTTTATTTGATTTTGGATGAACACACTCTTTTATTTATGAATAATTTTCTAAGGGTATCGTCGTACTACCCCAAAAATTAGCGGTTGAGTTAGCTGTGACAACTCTAAATGGCACAAAAGTCAAATCAAAAGAATACAATTCTTCTCTGATTGAAGTTTGTGGGAAAGTGCTTCCTAAAAATCATGTGATCCTTCCTATAGTAGAATTTTATGTGATTCCTGACATGTATTGGATTTCATTATATGGAGCTCATATCAATTTTCAAAGAATAGAAGTCACATTTCATATTCATGATCAATCTATGATCATCTATCAATGCACGAATGAATATAACCTTCCAGTGGAAATTTCATCCATCTTATAGGGATTGCTTCCAATAAATTAAGGTTATTTATCTCAAATGGTTAGAGAGAAACTCACGATTAAAAATATTCCTATTGTACTAGATTTTGATGATGACTTTCCAATGGAATTTCCTGGTCTTCCACCAAATTGTGAAGTTGAGTTTTCAATATAACTCATACCGGGTGTTATGTCCATTTCAACGACACCTTATAGAATTACCCCAATTGAGTTTCAAGAATTGAAGAAGAAAATCCAAGATAATCTTGATAAGGGATTCATATGACCTAGTGAATCACCTTTTGGAGAACCTATTCTGTTTGTTAAGAAGAAAGATGGATCAATGAGACTCTACATTGATTATCGAGAACATAACAAGATCACTATCAAGAACAAATACCCTATCCCACACATTTATGACTTATTTGACCAACTACGCGGAGCTCAATACTTTTCCAAGATTGATCTTCGTTCAGGGTATCATCAATTAAGGGTCAAAAAGGATAATATACAAAAGATGGCTTTCCATACAAGGTATATACACTATGAGTTTATAATGATGCCATTTTGTCTTACTAATAATCCTACTATCTTCATGGATGTAATTAATAGAGTCTATAGAGAATGTCTTGATCATTTTTTGGTAGTCTCTATAGGCGATATTCTTGTCTATTCAAAGAGAACTAAATAACATGAAAATCACATATGAATTGTATTAAAGACCCTGAGAAACGAGAATATTTATGAAAAATTTACCATGAATGAATTTTGGCTTCAAAAAGTTTAATTTTTGGGTCACATAATTTCAGATGAGGTGATATCTATGGATCCTGCAAAAACAGAGGTTATGGAATGACGGTTGACACCAACAAAAATAACTGAAATCCGATGTTTTCTTGGTTTAGATGGGTATTATCGACGTTTTTTGAATGAATCTTCAAGATTATCTAACCCAGTCACCAAATTGACTCGGAAAAGAGATATGTTTGTTTGTATGGAAGAATGTCAAGATAATTTCCAGGAGATCAAATTAATTTTAGCCAGTGCCCATGTGCTCACAATTCCTTGTAGTGGAGAAAGGTTTTTGATCTACGGTGATGCATCCATGAAGGGAATGGGGTGTGTTCTCCTGAAAAATGATACGGTGATAGCTTATGCCTCACGACTGTTGAAAATACATGAGAAAAAGTACCCAACTAATGATTTGGAGTTAGATGTGGTAATCATGGAATTAATTATAAGGCCCCAGCCTTAAAGCTTACTTAATCTTGAGTTATTACAAGATTACACATTGAGGATCTTTTCGGGTTTAGAGTTTTAGAGAATTAGATCATAAAACATGCATTACATTCCACATATAAACAAAGTGGTTACATAAAGATAGTATTCTTCTTTCCCATCAATGGAAACATATTTAAAATAAAACATGGATTTTTTATTGACACTTCCTTGACACTATCATCATATCATGTACCTTTCCCTTGACCTGTGAAAACCATTTCAAAAAAAATTGGGATGAGCATAAAAATCACAGTAAGGGATATAAAAATACATGGAAAGGAAACATGGGTACATATATACATAAGAATGAAATCATACTTTAACGACAAAATATAATCACTTTAACATACCTCATAAAATCATGAATAAATCATAGAAATCATAAGACATAGAGGTAACTTGAGGAATTCATAACATTATTACGTAGGGAGTAACCCTCTTGGTTACGTTTAGAATACCCATCACAGTATATTCCCTAAATCTCATTGGAGAAACCTTAACGTTACACTCCTTCGCATTACCCAATGCATTGGAGAGCTATATCGGGCTCACCCTCCCTTAGTTTATCATGGAACCACCCGTCTTCATAATAATTCCCAAGAACCACAACATAATCATATCACATAAAACAAGGATAAAAGAAAAATAACATTTCCACCTTTCAATCACAAGATATCAATACAACACATTGATATAAAAACATTAAGAAAACCATTTTCAATACCAAAATAAAAGAAAAGTAAAACATGTTATTTATTTTTCTTTTAAAAAGAAGGTATGACTTGTAGAGGAAGCCGAAACTCAAATAATGGTCACGGCGGCGGAGAAGTCGTTGTCACCTCATACGTACGACAAAAACATTCCCTTTTGTCATTTAGTAAAATGCTTAGTATAAAAAAAATTCCTTTTGGATAAACGTAAAAGTCAAAGGGGTTTATACACCGTATAAAAAAGGTTGTGTATAAAACAAAATATGCCTCAATGAAAGGAGATTGAGACGAAGTCCCATACCTCGGGTCTGACTTGACTCGGTCGTTCTTTAATCTCCTGAATAATAAACTTGAGTTAATTTATACTTGTTTAAGGACCTTTTTCAAGTTCATTATTCCTTTTATATCACTTATTTCCATGTCATGAACACTATGTAATTATTTAAGTTAATAAGGGTCGTTTTAACGATCATTGGTACTTGAGACAAAAATAAACCCTTTATAATTACAAGTTGTTCATGTATCCATTATATCTAGAATGGTATTCATGATGTAGATATCATATATGTCATATATATCCAGTACATGCATTCATTTATAATATTACATAATCATTTAGAGGTAAGAAATGAAATGCATCGTTCATGGAGACGGTAAGTCGTACGTATGCATGAATGCTACTTTAATTTCTATTTCGTATTTTATAGAATGGAATCATAGTGATATAAAGGTATATTATAATTCCAGTATAATATCATATATAATATCATAGTTCCATCCTTTATATGTCCAACATATGGTATTTAACGAATCAAATCACTTTGAGGGGGCGGTAGTCCGCACTTCCTTAAATAAAGATATCGCATTTACCCATAATGGAATCCATAAAGGTATGCCCAAAATGAAAAATACAGAAGCTTGAGGAAAACATTAACATATTATATATCATATATAAATATAGTGAAATCTTAATGGCCACCATTTAAGGTGTTAAAAGAATATTGAACAATCATCGTTTCGAGAGGCATAAATTCACCATCCACGGAAACAGTATATCTTTTAACCATTAGATGTAGGTGTGTGTATGTGTGGCTTGAATCCATATTATAACAACATACTAGTATATTGAGGATACAGGAGTTGTTACAAAAGAAAAGAATAAAAAGATTTTAGGGGGTTGGAGAAGCAAAATCAAACAAAAGGACTCAAAAGAAGACATTACCTTAAAATCGGGTAACTCTCTTAGATTTGAGCTCAAAGGCTTCCTTGGGAAGACTTCTGCCCAATGTGAGGCTTCAAGGAGTAATATAGGTATGTGGAGAGTCAGAATGGGAAGGGTTTGGCAGAGCCAAAGGCTTTTGGAGTGTGGGTAAGGAGGTAGAGGTGGGGGCCTTTTATAAGAGGAGAGGAGGGGAACTCTTGGAAGGTAAAGAAAAGTCACTTTATTTTAAAATGGTATTCGAATTTAAGAGGTCCCACATTGATGTGTTTCGAGGAAAAGGTGATAAGGGTTCTAAATCCACCCATCCAATATGTTTTTTCCATGTGTAGGTCTTAGATTTTACGTTATCATTCCATTTTATTTAAATCGTTAAATAATGAGGTCATCGCTGCATCATCATGATTTCATAAATAATTTAATTTATTTAAAGTCTAAAAATTATAAAAAACTACTATGATGTAGGAAATCTTTTTATCTTTCCAATGACTTTATAATAAAAAATATGATCTTTATAACCCCATGTGAAAATTGTTTTAGTAAATCATCTCATGTTTGTGTCATTTTTACTTTTACATTAAATAAAAAGTTATTTATGTCATTTCCCAACCAAAGTGGCTCCATGGGGTCCCCAAGTTGACCCATGGATATTCTTGGTCGGCAATGACACATCCAATGAGGGTATGACATGTTTCAAGCTCATATTATTTTATTAAAGCATTATTTTTACCTTAAACTACACTAATTACCTCTAATCACGATTAAGAACTTAAGAGTTACTATTCACCAAAAAATTATTTTAATCTCATTTAAACACATTTTACTTCTTAATGACAACCATGTATGTCGGATTTTCTAAATTCAAAACACAGAAGTGGTAAAATTTCATTTAAACGAAAAATCGGTTTTTATAAGTACCACTTAGTGGTTTCACTATTCATCAAAAATTGAAGTTTTTCAGAAAAATACCAAAAATTAACCCTAAGCTATATTTGATATTCTGAATTCAAAAATGAATTCTATTTTACAAAATTCAAAACATATAAGTCAAATTAATTAATTTAATAATTAATTCCCGCTGTCATGACAAATAGCGTGTTTTTATGAAACAATAAGTATCAAAAGATTGACACCAGTTTAAGTCCAATTTCAAAATTAAATTGATTCCAATGACCACCATTGGATTAAATGGTAAAAATATATTCTAATTTCACTTCAAAACCAATTCGAAAGATAATCTATTCATATAAATAAATTAGATTAAAAAGCTGTTTTGATGTAAAATGCAGTATTTTTCACTATTCATTAAAAAATTAACAGTCTGAAAAATACCAAAAATTCACACAAAGTAAATTTTGATTTCCCAATCATAAAGAATAAGTTTATTTTGAAAAACATAGCTTATAAAATTGTCAAAATATATATTTAAAAATGGTTTTCCATCAAAAGGTAGTAAAACAATCTTTTAAAAATATTAGTGTATTCCATGCTTAAGATTGGATTTATTTTCATTTTAAGCCTCTAAAACACTATCTAATTCATTAATAGAAATAGATAAAAATATCTATTACTCATTACTTACTTGGGATGTTACATCCATCCCCCCGTTTGAAAATTGCATCCCCACAATTTATTTACTTATCAAATAAATGGGGGTACTTATCCCTCATTGCATTTTTAGATTCCCATGTTGCCTCTTACATCATGTGGTTTTTCAACAAAAAGTTTACCTGATTAATCACCTTATTTCGTAAAACATGATCCCTGTGGTCAAGAATCTGGACCGGTTGTTCCTCATAAGATAGGTTCTCTTCCAGCTGAACTACCTCTGGACTCAAAACATGAGATGGATTTGGCATATACTTTCTCAACATCGAAACGTGAAAAACATTGTGTACCTGAGATAAAATCATAGGTAAAGCCACCCGGTATGCAACTGATCCAACTCTCTCCAGAATTTCATATGGTTTAATAAACCTTGGACTCAACTATCCTTTCTTACCAAATCTCATCACACTTTTCCAAGGAGAAACCTTGAGAAAAACATGATCACCTACCTCGAAAGATAGATCCTTCCTCCGGTTATCCGCATAACTCTTCTGCCTGCTCTGAGCTGTTCTCATGTGATTCTGAATCAGCTGAACTTTTTCTGCCATCTCTTCTACCAATTCTGGTCCCATCATCTTCCTTTCACCCACTTCATACCAGAAGGCTGGAGTTCAACACCGCTTCCCATATAATGCCTGAAATGGTTCCATCTATATACTGGAATGAAAACTGTTATTATATGAAAATTCAACCAAAGAAAGATGTTGGTCCCAACTACCCTGATAATCCATAGAGCAAGAACGTATCATATCCTCCAATGTCTAAATTGTTCATTCTAACTTCCCATCTGATGGAGGATGAAAAACTGTACTAAAATTTAATTCAGTGCCCAACGAATTCTGAAGGCCTTTCCAAAATTTAGAAGTGAACCTGAGATAACTGTCAGATACAATGGAGAGAAAAACTCCATGTAACCTAACTATCTCTTTAAGATACAAACAGTAATGTTGATCTAGGGAAAAGTATCTCATATATCATGGAAATGAGCAGATTTATTCAAGCGATCAACAATAACCCAGATTGCATTATTACCTCGAGATGTCTTCGGTAATCCCACAACGAAGTCCATGGATATATTCTCCCATTTCCACTCTGGCACTGGTAAAGGCTGAAGCATACCTTTCAGTAACTGCCACTCTGCTTTAACCTGTTGATATGTCAGACACTTCACAGTAAAATCAGAAATATCTCTTTTCATTCCATCCCACCAGTAATACTCCCGAAGATATCTGTACATCTTAGTACTGCCATGATGAATTGAAAACGGAGAACTTTGAGATTCACATAACAAATCTCTCTTCAACTGTGAATCACAAGGCACACACAATCTCTTCCCAAATATCAAAACGCAATCATTATCAATGTTGAATTCAGGCAACTTACCTTTCTGATCCAACTCTACCTTTTTCTGCAACTCACTGTCTTGCTTCTGTGCTTGCTTGATTCTATCTGATAGAGATGATCTCACTGATACCTGAAACAAAACAGAAGAACATCCTTCACCAACAACTTCTATGCCAAATTTCATCAAATCCTTAACCAAAAGATCACGTTCCAAACGCAACATTGCTAATGAAGCATTACTTTTTCGACTCAAAGCATTAGTCACTTTATTTGATTTTCCTCGATGGTAATGAATTGTACAATCATAATCCTTGATTAATTCCATCCATCTCCTCTGTCTCATGTTTAACTCTTTCTGAGTGAATATATACTTTAAACTTTTGTGATCAGTATATATTTCACACTTTACTCCATACAACTGATGCCTCTAAATTTTTAAAGTGAAAACAACAGCAGCTAATTCCAAATCATGTGTAGGGTAATTTACTTCATGAGTTTTCAACTGTCGTGAAGCATAAGCAATTACCTGATCATTCTGCATTAGGACGCAACCAAGTCCTTTCAATGAATCATCATTGTATATAACAAACTCACCATTCCTGGATGGTAGTACCAAAACTGGAGCATTCACCAATCTTCTTTTCAAATCCTGAAAACAATCATCACATTCTTTTGTCCAGATAAACATAACACCCTTCCGAGCTAGCTTTGTCATTGGACTAGATAACCGTGAAAACTTTCGAAAAAACCTTCAGTAATAGCCTTAAAAACCAAGGATGGTATGAATCTCAGTTACATTTGTGGATCTTGGCCATTCTTCAACAACCTTTTTTTGCAGGATCAACAGTTATCCCATCTTTAGAAACAATATGACCATAGAATGAAATTTGTTGCAACCAAAACTCACACTTTCTGAATTTTCCATACATTTTATTTTCTTTTATGGTTTGCAAGATAACCCTTAAATGTCTTTCATGCTACTATTTACTTTCATAAAACACCAAAATATCATCAATAAAGACCACCACAAACTTATCCAAGAACTCATGGAAAATTCTATTCATTAACTCCATGAATACAGCAGGTGCATTGGTTAGCCCAAAAGGCATTACTACAAATTCATAATGGCCATATCTTGTACGGAACGCGGTCTTCGGAACATCTTCTTCCTTTACATTCAGCTGATGGTACCCTGATCTGAAGTCAATCTTTGAAAAATACTGAGCTCCCTGGAGCTGATCAAACAAATCATCGATATAAGGAAAAGGATATTTGTTCTTAACAGTGATGCTATTAAAGGCTCTATAATCAATGCAAAGTATCTTTAAACCATATTTCTTTTTAACAAATAAAATAGGAGCACCCCATGGTGATGTGCTAGGTCGAATGAAACATTTCTCTAATAAATCTTGCAATTGCTCCTTCAACTCTAAAAGTTCAATTTGATCCATTCGATAAGAGGGTTTTGAAATTGGCTTAGCATCAGGAACTAAGTCAACAATAAACTCAACTTCCCAATCTGGTATTATTCCAGGCAACTCATTAGGAAAAACATCAGGATACTCATTTACCACTGGCACATCATTAATCTGAACAGTTCCTTTATTTTAAACGATGTGTGCAAGGTAAAATTCATTTCCATATTTTATAAGTTTCTTGGCCTCTTGATATGTTATCAACAGTAAGGGTTCATTCTTGTACACAAACTGAAAGTCTTTCTGAAAAGAAACTTCTTTATCTCTACAGACAATATTAGCATGGTAAATAGAGAGGCAGTCCATACCAAGGATAACATCAAACTCTACTAGAGGTAGAACAATAAGGTTTGCAAGTAGGTTCTTTCCACATATAAGGATAGGAAGATTCTTATAAATTATTTTTGCCTCAACATTTCCCCTAGGTGTTTTTAACAGAAGTTCAGGAGCCATTTCTTGATATGGTATTCCCATTTTACTAGAAAAGGTTTTAGAGATGAAAGAATGTGTAGACCCCGAATCAAACAACACACTGGCATAATCTGAAAAAACAAAGTACCTGATACAACTTCATTTGACGGCCCGACATCATCTGAAGTAGTTGCAAAGGATTTCACCACCCCTTTCTGCTTGTAGTCTAACTGCTTCCCATCACTCAAGCTCTTTGTCGGACACTCGTTTGCATAGTGACCCATCTCATTGCACTTCAAACATTTCACTAACTGTAAATCAAATTTGGTCTTACCTTCACCTTGATCGTTTTCAGTACAATCATGAGCCTTATGTCCCATCTTACCACATCGGTAGCACATTCCAGAATTCAGAAGACATTCCCCATTATGCATTTTGTCTCTTTTATCACAAACTGGAATCTTAGTTTTCTTACCATCAGACTTTTTTGAAGAATTCGTCCCTTTCTCCTGCCACCTTGGTCTCTTCTTCTGGTGGTTGTTATAGAACACTTGATCATCGGAAAACTCCATTTCCACCTTCTCAGTACATCGAACAAGATTTTCATAACTTTTAAACTCACGAGAAGCTAATTCCCTTCGATATTTTGGCTTCAATCCTGAGTAAAAACGATTGATTTTACTATCAAGGTCTCGAATAAAATTTGGAGCATACCTTGCCAATCGTGTGAACCTTTCTTCATAGGCAACCACTGAGTCTTCCTCTTGCCTCAATTCCAAGAATTTATTTTCCATCCTACGTCGAGAAACTTTAGGAAAATATTTCTCATGAAACATACCTTTGAATTCATCCTAGTCAAGAGAATCAATCTCATCGGCGTCCCTGATATTTTTAACCATAGACCACCACTAATCTGCCTCACCCTCCAAACAGTAAATAGAAAGACTAACCTTTTGATTGTCTGAACACCCCATGACATCAAATATCTTCTCCAGAGCTTTAATCCACCCTTCAGCTAAAACAGGGTCAGATGATCCTCTGAATGATGGGGGATGTTGCCTCATGAAATGTTCCACCACTGACATGTTCCTCTGCGGTTGATCTGGCTGATCTCGTGCATGGATACCACCACCATTTATCGCTTGAGTCAACTACGCCATTACTGCAACAAAATGTTCAGTTCCAATTCCGACCATCTCGGGATGCTGATTCGGAAGGTTATTTCCTTCTGCATGCCTTCCTAGCACTTCTTCCATGTTTCCTCTGCAGAAAACCATTCTGAACAAACATGTCTTAGATGAAGCAACATGGTAATCTTCAAATACTATATCACTTCAATTTGACCCTAAATTTTTTTTTGGATAATTATTTAATAGAATTCTAACTCCTAAAGTTATCTAAACCGACCTATGATACCAACTATAAGGCCCCAGCCTTAAACCTTACTTAATCTTGAGTTATTACAAGATTACACATTGAGGATCTTTTCGGTTTTAGAGTTTTAGAGAATTAGATCATAAAACTTGCATTACATTCCACATATAAACAAAGTGGTTACATAAAGATAGTATTCTTCTTTCCCATCAATGGAAACATATTTAAAATAAAACATGGATTCTTTCTTGACACTTCCTTGACAGTATCATCATATCATGTACCTTTCCCTTGACCTGTGAAAAACATTTCAAAAAAACATGGGATGAGCATAAAAAGCTCAGTAAGGGATATAAAAATACATGGAAAGGAAACATGGGTACATATATACATAATAATGAAATCATAGTTTACCCATAAAACATAAGCACTTTAACATACCTCATCAAATCACGAATAAATCGTATAAATCATAAGACATAAAGGTAACTTGAGGCATTCACAACATTCTTACATAAGGAGTAACCCTCTTGGTTACGTTTGGAATACCCATCATAGTATAATCCATAAATATCTTCGTAGAAATATTAATGTTACACTCCTTCACGTTACCCAATGCATTGAAGAGCTATATCGGGCTCAGCCGCCCTTAGTTTATCACGGAACCACCCGTCTTCATAATAATGCCCAGGAACCTCAACATAATCGTATCACATAAAACATGTATAAAGGAAAAATAACATTTCCACCTTTCAATCACATGATATCAATACAACACATTGATATAAAAAAATTATGAAAACCATTATCAATACCAAAATAAAAGAAAAGTAAAACATTGTATTTATTTTTCTTTTAAAAATAAGGTATGTCTTGTAGAGGAATCCGAAAATAAAATAATGGTCACAGCGGCAGAGAAGTCATTGTCGCCGCATACGTACGACAAAAACATTCCCTTTTGTCATTTAGTAAAACGCTTCATATAAAAAAAATTCCTTTTGGATAAACGTTAAAGTCAAAGGGGTTTATACACCATATAAAAGAAGGTTGTGTATAAAACAAAATATGCCTCAATGAAAGAAGATTGAGATGAAGTCCCATACCTTGGGTCCGGATTGACTCCGTCGTTCTTTAATCTCCGGAATAATAAATTTGAGTTAATTTTTACTTGTTTAAGAACATTTTCCAAGTTCATTATTCCTTTTATATCACTTATTTCCATTTCATAAACACTATGTGATTATTTAAGTTAATAACGGTCGTTTTAACGATCATTGGTACTTGAGTCAAAAATAAACCCTTTATAATTACAAGTTGTTCATGTATCCATTATATCCAGAATGGTATTCATGATGTAGATATCATATATGTCATATATATCCAGTAAATGCATGCATTTATAATATTACATAATCATTTAGAGGTAAGAAATGAAATGCACCATTCATGGAGACGGTAAGTCGTACGTACGCATGAACTCTACTTTCATTTCTATTTCATATTTTATAGAATGGAATCATAATGATATAAAGGTATATTATAATTCCAGTATAATATCATATATAATATCATAGTTCCATCCATTATACATCCCACATATGGTATTTAACGAATCAAATCACTTTGAGGGGGCGGTAGTCTGCACTTCCTTAAATGAAGATATCGTGTTTACCCATAATGGAAACCAAAAAGGTATGCCCAAAATGAAAAATACATAATCTGGAGAAAAACATAGACATATTATATATAATATATAAATATAGTGACATATTAATGGCCACCTTTGAAGGTGTTAAAATAATGTTTAACAATTATCGTTTCGGGAGGCATAAATTCACCATCCACGGAAACAGTATGTCCATTAACCATTAGATGTAGGTGTGTGTAAGTGTAGCTCGAATCCTTATTATAAAAACATCCTAGTATATTAAGTATACTTGAGATGTCACAAAAGAAAAGAATAAAAATAGATTAGGGGGTTGGAGAAGCAAAATCAAACAAAAGGACTCAAAAGAAGACATTACCATAAAATCAGGTAACTCTCGTAGATTTGAGCTCAAAAGCTTCCATGGGAAGTCTTCTGCCCAAAGTGAGGCTTCAAGGAGTAATAGAGGGATGTGAAAAGACAAAAGGGGTAGGGGTTGTCCGACCCAAAGGCTTTGGGAGTGTGGGTAAGGAGGTAGAGTTGGGGGCTTTTTATAAGAGGAGTGGAGGGGCACTCTTGGAAGGTAAAGAAAAGTCACTTTATTTTAAAATGGTATTTGGATTTAAGAGGTCCCACATTGATTTTTTTATAGGATAAGGTGATAAGGGTTCTAAATCCACCCATCAAATAGGTTTTGGCCATGTGTAGTTCTTAGATTTTACATTATCATTCCGTTTTATTTAAATCCTTAAATAATGAGGTCATCACTGCATCATCATGATGTCATAAATAATATAATTTATTTAATGTGTAAAAATTATAAACAAAATAATATGATGTAGGAAATCTTTGTAGCTTTCCAATTACTATTTATAATAAAATATCTGATCTTTATATCCCGATGTAAATTTTTTTTAGTAAAATGTCTCATGATTGTGTCATTTTTACTTTTACATTAAATAAAAAGTTATTTATGTCATTTCCCAAACAAGTGGCTCCATGGGGTCCCCAAGTTGACCCATGGATTTTATTGGTGCCCATGACACATACAATGAGGGTAGGACATGTTTCAAGCTCATCTCATTTTATTAATGCATTATTTTTACCTTAAACTACACTAATAACCTCTAATCCCGATTAAGAACTTAAGTGTTACTATTCACCCAAAAATTAGTTTAATCTAATTGAACCACATTTTACTTCTTAATGACAACCATGTATGTCAGATTTTTGAAATTCAAAACACAGAAGTGGTAAAATTTCATTTAAACGAAAAATCAGTTTTTATAAGTATCCTTTAGTGGTTTCACTATTCATAAAAAATTGAAGTTTTTCAGAAAAATACCGAAAATTCACCATAAGATATATTTGATATTATGAATTCAAAAATGAAGTCTAATCTACAAAATTCAAAACATATAAGTCACATTAATTAATTTAATAATTAATTCCCGATGTCATGACAAATAGCGTGTTTTTATGAAATAATAAGTATCAAAAGATTGAAACCAGTTTTAGTCCAATTTCAAAGTGAAATTGATTCCAATGAACACCATTGGATTAAATTGTAAAAATATATTCTAATTTCACTTCAAAAACAATTCAAAAGATAATCTAATCATATAAATAAATTATATTAAAAATAATTTTTGATGTAAAATGCAGTATTTTTCACTATTCATTAAAAAATGAACATTGTCTGAAAAATACCAAAAATTCACACAAAGTAAATTTTGATGTCCCAATAATAAATAATAAGTTTATTTTGACAAAAATAGTTTATAAAATTGTCAAAATATAGATTTAAAAATGGTTTTCCATCAAAAGGCAGTCAAACAATCTTTTAAAAATATTAGTGTATTCCATGCTTAAGATTGGACTTATTTTCATTTTAAGCCTCTAAAACACCATCTAATTCATTAATAGACATAGATAAAAATATCTATTAATCATTACATACTTGGTATGTTACGTTAATGATATGTAGGCATTGTCTTTATGGTGAAAGGCGTGATATTTATAATGATTATAAAAATTTAAAGTATATTTTCACACAAAAGAAGCCGAATATACGCCAAAGAATATGGTAGGAGCTGATGAAGGATTATGAATGCTCAATTCATTACCACCCTGTGAAAGAAAACAAGGTGGCAGACAAATTAAGTCAACAAGACAATGCTAGCTTATCCATGATAAGGATCACAAAGGATCCAATATTTATGGATTTAAAAAGGATGGATCATGAAATTTTAATGAAAGGGGTGATATCTTATCTTTCTCAAATGAATGTTCAACCATCTATACAAGTGAATATTAAAGAGGCATATAAGGAGGATGTTGGGATTCAAAAGAAGGTGATAAATGTTCCTAAATTCAAACTTGAATGGGATGTGATAATAAGGTTCAGGAACTATGTCCATTTTCCTACCATAAAAGAATTAAAGAAGGAGCTGCTGGATGGGGCTCATAGTTCCTCATTATCTATTCATCCTGGAAGTACAAATATGTACAAGGACATGAAAGAGTACTTTTGGTGGGATGGAATGAAAAGAGATATCACCAAATATGTCTCTCAATGCTTGGTTTGTCAGCAAGTTAAAGTTGAGATATAGAAGTCTAAAGACTTGTTACAACCATTAACAATACAAGAATGGAAATGGGAAAACATCACTATGGACTTTTTCATCGGACTTCCCAGAACATCCCAAGTCAATTATGTTATCTTAGTTATAGTTGATCGTATTTCGAAGTCGACACACTTCATTGCTATTAGGAAGTATTTCTCTCTTGATCTGCATGCCAGGATATATATAATAGAAGTGGTAAGATTTCATAAAGGACCACTTTACATTATAACTGATCGGGATCTGAGGTTTACCTCGATGTTTTGGTGAATTCTTTAGCATGTTCTAGATACAGAGTTGAGTTTCAGCACTGTCTATCATCCTCAGATAGACGGCCAGTCTGAGAGGACAATTCAAACATTGGAAGACATGTGGACAGATTTTTCTATGGATTTGAAAGTTGGTTGGTATCAGAACCTACCTTTTGTGGAATTTTCTTATAATAATAGCTTTCAATCCATTATTCAGATGGCTCCTTATGAAGCTCTCTATGGAAAGAAATGTAGAACTCCAACTTTCTGGGATGAAGTTGAGGAAAGAAATCTATTAGGACCTGATCTTGTTGATGAGATGGTAGAAAAGATCAGATATATTCAACAATACATAAGATCATCTCATAGTCGAAAAAAAAGATATGCTAACAAACAAATAAAACACCTAGAGTTTAAATTGGGAGATAAAGTGTTCTTATGAATATCTCCTTAGAAGAGAGTAATGAGATTTGGAAAGAAGGGAAAGGTGAACCCTAGGTATATCTGCCTTTTAAAAATTGTGGATCGTGTTGTGAAGGTAGCTTACCAATTTTCACTTGCACCAAATCTCTCTCAAGTTCATGATGTGTTCCATGTATCTCTCCTGGGAAAGTACATACCTGATCCTTCACATGTACTAAGCTCAGATGTTGTACAGTTGGAGAAAAATCATTCTTATATAGAATAGCTGACAGAGATTCTGGATCATAGATAAAAAGATCTACAAAACAAGACCACTAACTTGGTTAAAGTTTTATGTTGGAAACACCAATTAGAATAAGCTATATGGTAACTAAAGGATATGATGAGGGAGATGTATCATCCTTTGATTGTTACGAAGTGATGATTTTCAAGGGTGAAATTCATTTGAAGGGGGGTAAAATATAACACCCTATGATTTTTTGAGAAATATATATATATATATATATGTCTTATGTTATATTCAATGCCAAATAAATCTTCCACTACACACAACATTAGCTAGGCTTGCGTTACACGCAAGAGAAACCTTCCTCGATAGCTTGCGTTGTACGTAATACCGAGTTTCACTAAACAATGATATTTTATTATAATATTATAAACTAGACATTATGAATAGTATTAACTGAATTTTTAATTTTATAAAATTATAATTCATCTTACACATTTTCTAGAATGAGATGAAAACATAATCGATTTTCCATAAAACAAGTTCTTTTTCTAAAAATTTAGTTTTACCGCCTTTTGAAGGAGCACCCATTTTAAATATAATTTTTGACAAGTTTATAAGTTCAATTTTACAAAACAAGCTTCTTATTTTGAATCAGTATAAAAAATTTTACATTTGATAAATTTTTGATACATTTCTGATAACTTTCATTTTTTGATGAATAGTAAAATTACGCTAAATGTTTCTTAAAAACAACTTTTTTCATAAAGAAAAATTATATGTATTAATGATACAATTTAATGTTTTTAATGTGTAAATAGAATATATTTTTACCATTTAATATTTTTTATCTCATTACCATTAATTATACATTGAACTTATAGGTAAAAACATTTCAATCTTAGTCAATGTTTTACCTTTTAAAAACCAGGTTTTCTTAACAACATGATTAATTTTATATTAATAACTTCAACTTCTGTGTTTTGAATTTTGAAAAATTGATTGTATATTTGGATTCAGAGGTTCCAAATTATTTTAATAGTTTACATGTATTTTTTTTGATATTATGAATTGTTAGTACGGTAATTTTTATTTACTATAGTTAAAGATAAATTAGGTAATTAAGGGTAAAAATAAGATTATAAATTTACTTTAAGACCTGTAGAAAATATATTATATGAATAAAAGTCTACCCATATCACTTAAGGGTCAGAATAGATTAATTTCATGGACTTTTGACCATAAAAATGATATAATTATTATTAAAACCAATGAAAGTGACAACATGTCACTCTCTTATATCTTATAAGTGTAATAATTTTTATTTAGTGATAAACCACATAAAACATAGACTATAAATAGTCTACAAAAATATAATAAAATTATCTACATAATGATAATTTGTTTAGATTTTTTAGGGATTAAATAATTATCATTAATGATGACATAATAGTAATGTTGAAATTATTTATTGATTGAAATATCAAATAACCGGTTTTAAAAATATTAAAATAAATATTATATGAAAGAATTAGTTATCTAAAAAAATTTATAGATAAATATGACATGTTATAAATATATTAAATATTTGAGTTTGAATATATCCTTTGTGTGGATTTTATTTAAATTAAAATGAATAAATAGTTTTCAAATTGACACTATTGTTATTTTATAAAAATAACATATTATAAAATTGTTTAGAAATCACAAAATATTTAAAAATTTAAAATTAAAATTTATATGGTCTAAAATGTTATAAATTATCCAATTATGGGAAATTAAAAAAACATAAGTAATTATTTATTACAATTTAAAATTTAGAATATTATTACCACAAATAAAATCAAATAGATTTAATAAAGATAAATCAAGTTAATAAGGAATAAAATAAATTCCCAAGATGTATAAATCTTTTTGGTTGATGATATTACAACACTATATCATCTATGATTTTTATGTGAGTCATTTTTGAGGGGTTTTATGTGGGTTTTGAGATTATTATAAATTAATATTTTAGAGGTTTCCAAGAGTGCCCCTCTCCTCTCTTATAAATGAGAACCTCCTCTCTATCCACCTCACAACATTTGGAACCTTCAAGATCAGCAAAAACCTGTCCATTTTTCTTCTCCACCTTCATAGAAACATACTAGATGTGATGGTGTTCTTAAAATACCATCATTAGTGCCCTAAGAGGAGGTTTAAAAGAGGCGCGTCGAAAAAGAGGTAATATCCTTTACTGATTGTTTCAAATTTACATCTTATTCTACTTCATCTTCTTTATTTTATTCATTATAAAGTAATTAAATCAGTATAAATAAAATAATTATATGTTATTATAAATTTGAAACAACACTATTTCACCTTCTATTCATCCTACGGAAAATGAAATCACCGCGCTTGCGTTCTTACAGAATACCGTCTCCAAGCTGTGGTCTAATCTGTTTTCCACCACTACCTTTTTTGGATCGGTATAATGGTGTAAAGAATAAATATATATGATTATTATAACATGATACTAATTCTGAGATATTATATCACCCACTCCAACAACATTTAATAAATATGGAAATGATATTGTCTCTCATGCGTACGTACAACTTATCGTCTCCACGGTGCGATGTGATTCATTCTACATGATCTTCATTAAACCATGATTATATAAACAAATTGAATTAATAAATATGATATATATTACAATAATACCATACTATAAATGATGTAGCAATAACCTAAAAATAGTAATAAGAATTTATTCAACAAAACTTGCATAAGAACATAAAGTAATGAATACCCGAATAACAAGTAACAGTGAAATATTTCTACTAAAGAGATAATAATATGACCATATATGATATCATAACAATGTATATGATTCTTTAATAAGTCAATGACATTATTTAAATCATTATACAGGAGGTTCAGATACATACATAGCATATTAGACCTAACGTAATGAAAAATCTCGCAATCTAATTTTTATTCGATATTGTTATTACTTGAGAACTTACTGGGGAATATTTACCATCCAAATCCATGTATCATCAATATGTAATATTATATATATCCTCCTACAATTTTTTAAACACAATTTTACCTATTTATGTATTTTTAGTAAATGATATGAAAGGAATCTTTTGTCGTTTTCAGTACGAGATACTTTTTGACTTTTCTGGCCAAAGTATGAGAAGAATGTTTTTTTAACTTATATGGAATGAATGTATTTTTATGATTTCATAGAACATTATTTTCATAAATCTTTCTTTACAAGTTTTCAAGATTATTTTCAATTGACTTCTTTTAGATTAAAAATTTATGACATGTTGAGAAAGGAAAAATGTTTTTGAAGTAGAAAGGATATTTCCCTCAAGAATGGAGTTGAAGTGTTTTGTCAAAATTATTTTCCGTCTAAGATAATATAGGGTTCTATTTCTATCCCTATTGTTAAATTTATTTTATAATTTTACGACTGAATTATATTTATGAAGTCATTTTATTTTATATGGATTATTTTATGATAGCATGATGTTTAAGAATACCATTTTTATTACATGGGTTATGCTATGATTTGTGATTTTTTGGCACACATAATAATGGTTTCATTATGAGATGGGTGGGACCTATATCTACATCTAATTAATTCGGTAAAGATTTATATCTCGTCAGATATACATTGCTGGAATGAAATGTTAATATAGTTCAGTGATACAGGACTGGAACGAGTTTTGAACTCGGTTTAGTTAGGGACTTTGTCTGCTATGGTGGTCTTGGAAATGAGTCTAGAATAATATGAAATGATTTTTTATGGTTATGTGTGTATGCCACAATGTTTCATGTCTTATATTATGAATATTTTTATTACATTTCACTACTATGATTTATCCCATGTCATGAAATTATGATCTCTTTTTCAGGATAAGATTTTCAAAATGTTATGTTCTTATTCATATGATATGAATGATATTTTCGTTGTTTTCCCTTAATGATCATTTGATCTCGCCCTTTATATGTTTTCTTTTCCCCAGGTTAGGAAGAAGGGAATTAAGTAGGATATTCCAAAAGGGACTCTAGATATTATTAAATAAATGAGAGACAATGTAGATCATTTATTAACCAGTTGTTTATGTTTCCATGTTTCTAAAGACACTATACCCATATTGTCTTATCATGGTTTTGAATATGTATTAATAAGTATGATTCAATTATGAAGTAATAACAATGTATGTAAAATATGTGTCGTTGTAGTAACCATGTAGTTGTTATAATTTATTTGGGAAATTTTTAATGAGAAATAATGTTATAGACAAATAAAATTTACATAGTTTTGAAGAAAACCAAATGAAATAGGTACCCAACACTAGGGGAAACCCATTTCTTGATTTCATGTTGAATATTAAAAAACTCATTATAGAAAAAAATTGATCATAAGGCTTGGGATTAGTAGATTTTTTGTGTGGTATATATCTAGAAAATCTTATTATTGATGCAAATCATTTATCTCCCAAAAAATAACCATGAATTTTTGGGGTTCAATGGTGGAAGAAATGAGAGTAACTTATCTATGATATATGAATAAATAAAAGAAAACATTGGTGAATATTTAAATTTTTTTATAGAAAACAAATTATATTTCATGGAAGAATCTTATTTATTTTTTAACCAAATAGGTCACTGTTCTGAAGAATTTAGGAAATAAATTCAAGATAATGTTTCCTATATTTGAAAAAAAGAATCAAAAAAAGAAGAAAATTGAAGAATGATTTCGTTTATTCACACATCTCCACAAATTAGAAGAAGGAATAATCATTGGATTCTTAATTTGGGTTTTTAATCACATATGACAGGTCATATAAATATCCTGAATGATATTTAATAACAAAAAATATGTGTAGTTACATAAATAACAATATTGTCTTCAAAACTATTAGAATATGAAAAATTAAATCTAAATATTAGAAAATGAAAATGAAGTATGTACAATTTGTTGATGGGTTGAAATCAATTTTGTTTAGTGAAATATTAAATTTTTCAACGGTATGGAAGTTATTTTTATAAAATATTTCAGTATATTCAGTATATAGAATGATTTAAAATATATTTCAAAGGAAGAATGAGTCTTTTACAATCTATTCAATATTGGAGATCATTGTTACTCCTGTTACGTTATTAATGAGAATGAAAATAAATGGTATCACTAAAGACTTGGTAATCCTAGGTATAAATGTATTAGTAATGTTTATATGCTAGATTCTATAATAAATTGAACACATATTAAAGGTAAATATGATGTTATCTGCAACCCATTCCTGAATTGAATGATGGTTAGTAACATACATAATAATGTTAAAATACAATCCACCCAACCACATAACCACATACACTCTAATATTTTTGATCCAATTACACCTAAATTTATAATTGATTAATGTAATTTATTACATTCATTGTTGAATTCAAAAGTACGATCAACATATTTTTTTTTGAAACATAAATCATATATTGAAGAGTTGTTTAAAATTTTGGTAAGGGATGTAGAGAAACAATAAGATGATTATAGACTAAAGGTGAGAATATAAAATTTAATTAATGAAACAAGTAACACTTTAATCCTTTATAAAGGAACATGGAATCAAAAAATCATTATGATTCCCTAAAACTCCTTAAGAAAATGGAATGGAGGAAATGTATTAATTTTTGTAGAAAAATTAAGAATGATTCATATTGAATACAAACAATCCAAATAATATTAATGTAAAGAATTAAGTAAAATTTGTTTGTGTACAAAATAAATTCCTTATATCTATGGAATCTAAAATTACTCCCAAATAGAAGTGGGATAAGGTAATAAAATAGTGAAATACAAAAAATTTCTTGAGATTCCACTGTTGATAAAGATAAAAAATGTGGATATTGGAATATTTGATGAGAAAATCAGAGAAGGGTTGTTCATGTGATAATAGGCTTTGTAAGGATGTTACAAGTTTTTGAATGATCAATTACAAAATTTGTTTTATTCCTATGATGTGAATGTTATTGAATATTTTTATTACTTTACAAAAAATATTAAAAATAATATGGATGATATTTTAAAAGAGATATTGATGAATTAATATGGATATAATATGAGGGATGAAAGAAAAATCAAAATGTGTATAATATTAATTAGATAAAAATTTTAATTAAATTTCATATAATGAAATGAAACCTTTTATTTATTAAAAATATAAAAAATAGTTTAATTACAAAAACATGATTGGAAATTATAAAAAAAAAAGGTTCAATCTAAAAGGAAACTGAGATTAAATAATCATTCATCACTTATCTTGTTTTTAAAAAAAATATAAGATTTAAAGGTAGTTGAACATAAATAGTGGATAAATTAAATGAATGATGAGTTGGATAAAATTCCTAAAAAAGACACAGGGTGTATTATTTCTTAATCGGTAGGAATGAATGTTATTGGAACAAAGAGGGCGTTTAATCAAATTCTAATCAACAATGATAGAATTTAAATATATAAAAATATTCTTATATTTAGTGGTTATTCATATATATAAGGTGTTTATTTTGAATAAACCTTTTATATTCTTTTAATATTTCAATCTATATGGATTTTCATTGCAGTTATTGTGCATCCTTGTTTCAAAGTCAATCAATTGGATGTTATGTCATATTTATTAAAGGAATAAATTTATTAATATATCTATGTTGAGCACCCTTGTAGGATAATAATATAAAATAATATAAAAATGATGTGTAATATCAATAATTAGTTTAATAATATTTTTCAATCTCACAATCCATTGTATTACTAACATGACTTTTACTTGAATAGTTAACATTTAAAAAAAAATTGTTGATATCAACCTATAAGTTAAGGATATGAGAACATGAATGGTAATTTTTCAATTTTATGTTGATGATATATATTTTTATATGATAAGGGAAAAACTTGGGGACAATTTATTAAGAAAATAATGATGAACTTTGAAATGCCTATGCTTAGATGATAAATTTATTTCTGGTATTTAATGTTTTAAAGGGGGAGTTAGATCATCCTTTATAAATAGTATAGATCCAAGGATTCAATACAAAATATTGACATAGACGATTACACGGATGTTGCTACACATATATTTGTTATCGTAATGTTGGATAAAGTCAAACATGGGAATAGTTTGAATCCAAAAGAGTTTTGAATGTTGATAGGAAGATCACTCTATATTAATACTTTGAAGACAAACATTTTATATTCTGTTAAATTTGGTTCAAGATATCAAAGTTTTCCTTTGAAATCACACATTATGAAAGCTATTAGAAATAATAGAAATGTTAGTATAATATCTTATTATGGGATGTTGTTTAAAATACGTTATTATATGATCATTATCATGTTCACAATTGTAGAGGATGATTGAGATTGTATTTATAGAAAATCAGTATCAATTGGAAAATTTATTCTATGGATAATTATGTGTGAGAAGGTAAATTAGGAACCAATGTTCCATCACTCTAACAAATTCATAAGTAGTTTATGTCTCCACATTTTATGTTTGTACTCAAATAATGTTGATAAAATTTCTATTGGATGATTTGAGGTTGAATGGTTATAAATAATTGAATATTTATTTTGATAATTAGAGTTAAATTTATCCCTCTAATACTACAATACAATAATCCTGATAAAATAAAATTTATATTAAATATCATTTCATAGAATAAGAAGATTATTAAGGGGTTGTTATTCTGGAATATATTTCAACAAAGTAATTTTTTTTTATATTTTAAAAAAATCAATACCCAGGTAAATGTTTGTGGAATTGAGGATACGACTACATTATTAAACTGAATAAATGATTTTATAATGTTCTTATTGAATCATATCCCATATTTATTTAGATTATGTAGTTAATGGGGGGGATAATGAAATTAAAATTTTCTAATATGATATAAAAACCATTATTTTATAAGTCCATATCAATTTTTTTCATAATAACTGTATGAATAAATGATAGAGAGGGGTTTTATCATATCCTGATTAAAAAAATATTTATGTAACTAAGGGAATAAATAATATTAAAATCATTTATTTAACTAGTAGTGTGGTGTTAGGACATTCTCTATGAGCAAGGATATGATCTGATAAAATTTTTAGAAATGTTTTGTATAAAAAAAATTATTTTTTATGAATTTTTCCAACACATAAAAATCAGTAGATTAATTATCCATTAAGATTTCCTTTTTATATGGTTTTTATTTTTTAACAAAACATTTTGTAATATTTTTTTATCACCATTAAAATTTTTTTTAGAGTTTTTATGGGTTCGAAGTGTTAATGAAGGAATGGAGTGTTTTATGGAATTTTTTAGCAAAACATTCTGAAGTCGTAAAATTATTTTATGACTAAATTCTCATAAAATAATAAATAAACTCAGGATCTGTGCTAAATGTGTTTAGTTGATAAAGTAGTATAATATAATATGACGGATTTGGTCTCATGTTATCAGACAAATAACGACAAAAATTCCACATAGATATGTTTAAAATTAAATATATATATGGATATAACTAATGATAATTCGAAGTTTGAGCCATTTTATACACTTTATGTGATTAACTATGATTATATATACATGTTAAAATATAAATGACTTGTGTTTACCAGATAGATAGTCTATAAAAAGTGTATGGTGTTATGTTTTTGTTACAATATGTAAATTTCATTATGTCATAAATTCATGGACCGAGCCACTACATGAAATCTATCAGATAAAATCCGTCATTTATAGTTATATATGTCTATCATGATGATTATTTATAAAATTTATAATTATCCCTGTGATAGATTATATTTTACCTCTTTCAGACATCTGGTTTCTGGAAGATGAACTTTTAATTGTTTCTATGTTTTTATAGAGATTAATATGAACATATTTCAATGGAATAAGATAGTGATTTACAAATTAATTGACTATTTTTTTGAAACATCATCATTGAAACATTGTAAAATCCCACTATAAAGTGCAACATGATGGTGTGTTTTATAAAGATCATTAGTTATGTCAGATTAGAGATAGGGGATTCAACTAGGGTATTTCATCTATTGATGAAATTATAAATTTCCACCTAATTAAGAAATAGTAAAGCTCAAAAAATTTCATGTAAAAACAATAATTTTATGTTGAAATGAGTTTTGAAATTCATTAGAAATCACTGTAAAGTCATTTACAATGATTATGCTAAGCTATTCATTCATCATTTTTAACCATTCCGTGCATAAAGAATTATATAGATGCTCCTTAATGAATAAATTATGTTTTCATAGTGAAATTAAACTAAAATGAGTTTTTAGGAAGAATCAATAATGTTATAATAATTTTTAGATGCATCTAGTGATGTTATAAATTATTGGAAGATATAAAATATGAGTTTTTATTTATAGGAAAAATATTTCATGTTTCTAGCCATTTTCTTAGACAAAAAATAATTATAGAGGGTGTTATTAAAATACATGGGATGATTAATATTAATATTTTTTAGTGGGGGTAGGTGATGAATAATTCCATGCAAGTTAGGTTTCTCTAAAAGGAAATTCATGTTTGAAGATAAAGTACACAATATAGAGTTATAAAGAGAATTAGAACTAGATGAAGATTCTTCTCAGAGGCATCATCCAGAGATATACCACATAATAAAATGAGACATTTTACGAAACACAATTTTTTGTTCATTGAATATAATATAGTCATGATGAATACTACTTTGATGCACACATTACCGAGTTCCATAGGATGAAGGATGATTTCTCTAAATGGACACATACCAGCAGAAGTTATTAGAATAATAACCTATTAGAAGGCAAAAAAAGATTATTTGGTGTTGTATTAAATTTTAATCACTTTATATTATGGTGGATTTATATGGACCAATGGGAATATCCATGGAAATTTTTTAATCACCCACATTTTAAGATAACATTGGAAACCGTGTATTAGCTATATTACTTCACTATTATTTTATAAAAATGTGAAGTATATTTTAATAAATTTGAACAGGATAAAAATACATAACAAATTCCATAAGTTATTTTCAATATATAAGAAATTATAAAGGATAACCACTAATTTAACATCTCCATCTCAATGGTTATTATTATTATGAGAACCTTGGTATTCCTTGATTATCCTAGAGAAGATCATATGGGATTTTGTGTTTGGAATGTGGTGAGAATAGATGATTGTAGTGGAGTCTCTGATATATTTACTTCTTTTCTTATTTTTTCCTTTAATTGGTTTATATTTGTGATCAACCTTATTTGTGATTCGTGAGGAATTATTATATTATGACATTTTATTTTTTATACCATGTTCAGTTTTTTTAATATATCAACATGATATTATGATCCTGAATTATGTACCATATTTTTAAATATATTTTATTATTTATCAATTTAATATAGTGGGTATATTCTCCCCATAGTACCAACATAGAACCTCATTTATAGTCTCAATCAAAAGGCATGTTAGGAGGCATGAAAATGGTCACATGGAGACATAATTCTAGTTTAAATTCACGGAGATCTATTATTCAATGTTCAAAAGTGGTATCTTAGATGTTGTTATCTGTATTACAATTTGGTGGATAGTATATAGATGATATTGATACATTTTATATCTTGTTATGTACATCAGTCCTATGTATTATAAAGACTATTTCGATTAAGATATCCGTGTTACTATAGATAGGGTTGATGTTCTAGATTTTCTATGTTATGGTTAACATATTTTCACCTCGTTTTACGCACATAGTGTTTCATATGTTATTTAATTATTTTATTAACACATAGCCCATAGAGTTTATATGTATATCATGCATCATGATATGTAACATATGATTCACAAAAAATGTAGGTCTGTTTATGTGAATTCTATAAGTGAAAAAAGGGAAAACTATTTATAGTATCGACAACTAGTCATATGCTTTTTTATTATTTTATAATTGTTGTAATCCTACTCAATCTGTCCACCATGTGCATGTATAAGATTTTTCCCATAGGTGTTTTGAAAAATCTATATTGATATGAACATTGATGTTGAAGAAATGTTGTTTTATGTGAACATGAGGTGTAGTTACTTAATTTGGTAGATACAAACCTGCGATGAATTTGGGATACACCCCATGGGGTATAGTTTCTATTCTTATTCAATTTTGTAAATCATTATTAACAACTGAAATGTGGTTTTTCCACATAACATTGAATGGAATTCTACTTAATAGAACTATGTAACTATGATTCATTAGATACAAGTAATTATAAGATGATTTTAGTTAAATATATTTATTAATACGTGATGTGTAATAATCATACAAGCTAAATCTAATGAAAATATTTGAATTGTGGGCCAGTTCCCTAGGATTTGTTGATGACGTCGATATATGAGTTTATATAGCATTCTAGAGACAAGATCATGTATAATCGTATGTGTTATGAGTTATATGAGGTATAAACTCTTAGTTATACAATAGGGGTTTGTGTTTATATAAATATTGATCATGGAGTTAGTAACATGGGTGATATTAATGAGACGTGGTGGGATTTGATATGGTTTCCCAAGGGATGGGTTAGCTTAAGTTTGTGTTTTCTTTAGAGATGATAAGTGTGTGTATCATATTTTGGTATGAGAATAGTACATGTAAACAGATATTGGTTATACAAAATATTAATTGTGGTTAATTAGAAGATATCTAACATTTATGCAGATAATTTCAAATAATTCATGTTTGAGGATGGTTTTTAAGGGGATGGTCATTTAGGTGTCTATTAAAGTTGTTTTGAGAAGTGTTATTAGAAGAGTTCAGGCATCAGTAGAAGATCCGGTTAATGAATATTGCTTAAGAGACATGTGAGTGTGTGTAGGTATAGGGAACTAGTAATCTTCAAGGTTTTTTAGAGGAGTTACATGGGAAATATAATTAGATGAAATGATAGGATGTGGGGGTACTACCCATGTTATTGGTTTTTGAGATTTGAAAGGTGTGAGGTGTCAGGCCTTTTAGTCGAATTTGTAAAGATTTACTTTTCTTAACATGATTCAAATTACAAGGATAATGTTAATACAATTTTTATTATGTTAGACCTAGAGATTCATGAGCTGGATTTTAATGATCATGTGGAATGGGTGTACATACCATCATGTATAGGTGGAGTTCATGGCTTATATGCTCAATAAGAATTGTGGATAATTGATTATAAATTTGAAAATAAAATTTGTGAGCTGAAGTCTTATAAAATTTGGTAGGTCACCAGTGATATTAGGATCATAAGAGTTGGGGATGGTGGAAAATAAATTTTTGTGGTACAGTAGAAATCAAAATTTGAACATCTTTCATGGGATGGTAAATCCCAGTGTGGTATATGACACATGTTGTCTTTGATATATATGGTCACTGTACCGTAATGGATGGGAATGTTTCACAAATAGTGAAACATTTATGATCTTAATACACATATTATTAGTGATTAAGAGGTGGAATATAGTATTCCATATATAGAGGAGTACATTATTGTATTTTTATACTATGAAAGACATAAATATTTAGAAACAACTAGTGATTCCTATTTGTGATGATTTACAATTATTAGTTTTTTTATCCATATAAATTCATCTTGTGAGTAGATGGATAGATTATGATTCGTGGTGGTTAGATTATTGACCCAATGGAATAATGATAATTTAATCCTTATGGGGAGGATATTCGCTTCAGTTATGGGTGATACAAACATTTGAGTATAGGTTTAGAGTTTAAATAGACTGGTAATTTGATATCATCATGTAATTATTATGATGGATAGAAAATGGCTAAACATTTATATGAATTTCGTAGTGAATGACATGAAAAAATTCATAAGTTATTGTTTTCAGACTCTAAGCATGGCTATTGGTCTTTATATGGTTTATGATAACTGAAATGTGATAGATAATTGATGAATTTATGCTCATGTAAGATCTTGACAGTAGTTTTGGGAGATTAGTGTTTCAATTGATGTATTTCATTAGGATTGAAGCATAGGATTTGGTGAATTTGTTTAAATTATCTTATTATTCGTTTAGAATAAAATGAATTAATGTTAGTTGAGTAGGTGACACATCAGTAGGGCTATACTCTCATTTTTAGTGAAGTCATCCTAGGGAAGTGTTGTAAATACTCACATGTAATTTCATGTGTTTTCATGAAAACAGGACCATGTATATTATATTTCATGAGACCGATGATTTTTGTACAATGTTCTGGACATTTTATGCAGGAGATGGTGTGATCGAGACTAATTATTAGTTCTTTGTAACCCTTCTAATTCAATTAGAGTTGGGAATTAAAGCGGTACCTGTGTTATACCAGTTATTTACCTTAAGATGGGATGTAGGTATTTCAATCCATAATAGGAGGAATTGATAGAATTATGATATCATGTTTTCATAGGAAATTGAATTCATTGGGTTTATCGTATCATGTAATGGATATCTTTTAACTAGGTCTTATGGATAATATCACGAGGATATGAATGTTTAATTACACTAAGCATACAAGAATCAGGGTTGAAATTCCAAGTTTATCACCATCATGGTGATTTGGTATTGGGTTGTGATCGTTAACTAATTATTGGCGACATAAGTGAGTTGATGTCATTGATTATCAATAGATGTGCAGTTTGTTTCCAAATATGGAACATGACTATTTTTATTCGAATTGACATCCTATGTATTTTATGTTGTGTTTTTAGATAATAATTGAGACTTCTCAGGGAAGTAAATTTTTATGATAGAAATTTGTTTATCTCCCCTTGTCCATATTGGCCCACAATTTCATTGAGAAATTTAATTTTGACTTATTGGAGATCCATATACAAAATTATCTCTCTGTTTTAAAAATGACGGTTTTATCATAAAAATGGAAATATTAAAGATAAAATTTTAATAACATAAGAGATTAGAAGGAAAATGAAATATATAAAATGAAATTTTGTGTGTCTGAGAATGTAAAAAAATATATTATTGCTTCCTATTAATAGTTTCTACATAGCCACCATCTCACCAGTGTCTGGATCAGTGGTGTTACCACCAACTTGGTGACAATATCTTACTACATTCTTAGTAATAGATACCTGGAGGGATTAAAATGAAAATAAATAAATATTTTTTACTTCTGAAATGTTTTTAGGGGTATCTAATTCTCCCTCTTTATTTTATATCTCATCCAAGGGTTCCATTCCACCTTTCCCTTTCCCCACCCTAATTTTAGGGTTTGAATGATTGTGATTTTTGGAGATTTAATATATATCCTTGATTCTGAAACTCTTTTAGGATCTCATCTTCCATTTACCTAAAATATATTTTACGAGTTATTAGCATATTCCATTATGACATGCTAGAATATTTACACTCTCTAGGGATATTCTCTCTTCTTTGAATTAGATATCCCAAAAAGTCGTTAAATTAATGGAAATTGTAAATTTGATGAGTGTATGTAATTCCTTTATTTTTCATCTAATTTTCATTAAAAGTGAATTAATATAAAAATTTTAATGATGTCATTTTTTGAATCATGGACTATGTGAATGTTTCGAGGTGTTACAAGGATGGAAGGAATCCTCTTTCTCAAAAATTCATTCATCTTTGGATACTGTGTGATAATATTGGCGTTATTCCTATTTTGAATAAATTGAAAATTTGAATTTTAACTTTTATAATTATTTTTTTAGATATTGATGAAATTGACTAAAGACTCAGGTAGATGGATAATGAACATATAGGCAGAGATGTGGGTGGAAAGACACATTTGACCTCGGAAATTAATACAAATAGGGTTAATAACACTTTCAGGTGGTTATGTTGCCTGAAATATATATTTATATTGTTGTTATAATGAGTTTAAAAGTTCAGTCATCTCACTATGAGAGATTGAAACCTATTAAAAAAATTCTAGAGTTAAAATAAATGTATTTACTTGATTCTAAATTCAATAACATATATGTAGTTACATTCATTAGGTAGTGTAATAGGGGAAATAAAAGATCTTTACACACTAGCAATATTGCATCATCCACGGATGGCCAAGGCCATGACAATTGATCTGATGACCTATGGAATCTAGAACAATTTGGGGGTGCAATTGATCCTTGTGTGATTTAGTTTCCCTTAAGTCAGTCAATTGACCATATCCATTTATAGGATTGGAATTTAATCATTAGGGGTGGAATAGGTAGGTCATGTGAGGACCCTTGAGACATCTATGAGATATTGTATCATTGATCCTGGTTTTGTGAATAGATTTCCCTAGTATGACCTATGTAACAATAATGGGGTGTGAGCCTTCTCAAATGTGTTTTCTATTTGGACCCCCCTGTGAGTTCTCTCATTCTCCAAGATTTTTAAGAATTAGGTGTGGTATTTTCTACCATGAAGTAATGGGGATTATCAATACTAAAGACTAATACAAAGAATCCAATATTGGGTGGGTTGAATTATTTATTTTTCTCAAGGACCCATGTAGGTTACTCAACTCTTATTTGACCATGGGAGGGTTTGTGAGATTTGGTTATATATGGTTATAGGTGTAAAATTATATCCTATACTATTAATTTGAGTTTAATATTTATGAATATCGATGATAGGTTTTGGTATTCTACAAACTATCAGATTTTTATTTTTGTAATAGTTTCAAAAAAATCCAATGAGGTAGTCATGATCATATAAAATAGTCCATGGTGGTGTCTATGATGTGATATATCATTTTACCTAAAATAATTTTTTATATATATGGAAGACTCAGGATGTTTTAATACTATTTGTAATAGAAATAACCTTTATGTTTGTTTATTAATACTCTCTATGTGGAGGTCACGAATAGTCCATATATGGAGGTTTTGAAAAATCCATATGTGGAGTTCCTTATTACAATTTCTGGGTATTCCATGGATTTTTATCTAATATTATTGTTTTAGGGTAGTGAAAGAAAATATTTCAACGTGAAAGCATCCAATGTCTTCTAGTAACATTGGTGGGCATAATCAATCCCTCCAAACTATAAGGTCTAATATTCTAATAACTATTTTATAATGTGATTGATCATTCTTTGTTTGTTAATTCTATGATGGATCATTGTCTAGGTTATTTTACACCAATCTGTGGTGAGTAAATCCTTCAATTTATTATACGTATAAATGGTTTCAATGTCACAACCTATCCCCCGATGTCTGTAACATGACTACCACAAGCCTGCCTTCCATAGGCTAGGGGATGACGACTAGAATCAGAAAGGCATATCCCTGAAACTGGGAAGGCATTGCCTTTTTTAACCTAAAAACCACACTGTCAAAATCCACATCAAGATATAAGATCAAGGTAAAATATACTTTAAAATTGTTCATAAAGTAATTAAAGGGGTCAAGAATAAAATCCCAGCTGGAATGTACAAGTAAAACTGAAAACAACTCATTCGAACACCTGCCAATGATCCAACATGAAGGGTCTGTACAACTCTCAAACAATCATCTCTGCATTATGTCTCATCTAACGGTCCACATTTTAGCTTCTTCCTATCCTGGTAACCTTTTCCTCAGTCATCCTTGTACTTCGTCTGCAAAAAGCACAACAAGGTATGGGAATAGCCTGTGCAGGGGTGAGTATAAAAAAACTCAGTAGGGACCCCAAGACTCCCGAATGTCTCTCAAAATTCAAAAAGGATAAACCAACACGAAAAAAATAAAATTTAACCCTACATAGGTATATTTCCATAAAAATACATACATTTTCAAGTATACCCATCTAATTCAAGAGGAAACACAAGGCCCAAATCCTTATCCCAAAAGTATAACTGTTCCATAAAGGAAAGAATACCATGAAATTAACACCAAAATGGTATGCACCACAAATGTAACACCACACAGAATAATACTACATAGGTATCACCCCAATGGTAAGTCCCACAAAGTTAACACCTCATGGAAGAATACAACAAAGGTATCACCCCACAGAAGTGTACCACAAAGGTAAGTAATCATCTCACACAATGTATAACTTATGTACGGATGTATAGATGATTATATGTATTACTAGATCATCTTAATTCATCAAGAATCTCTACTATTGACCCACACCTGATATATGCTAACCCATACAGGATCTGGAGATGACCCACACATGATCGGTATGTGCTGACCTACACAAAAGTGTGGATCGCTGACCCACGTAGGATCCAAATATAACCGACACCAGATCTGAAGACACTTCATGTACAGCCAGCCACAGGGTTCCCAAACTATGTATGCTTGATTCATGGAGGTTCCTCTCCTCAATACATCGGTCGATACTTCATCTATCATGAAGTCCCATGAAGAAGTACCCCAAAGTTCCACCACGTCATAAGGAACCCAACATAATAAATGGTGCATCAATCAGATGCTCGATCTGTATGTTATTAACCTTTTAGTTCTTAGTGACCCAGTTGGATTCAGGTTCGATCCAAACCAGCTGTACCCCAACCATATCCAAAACTCAAGTAGATTATACCAAAAGGACCATCTCTATCCATGGATTTTGGTGTCTTAGACTATTTAAAAATCGAACTCCCAAATCACAAGTTATGACAAAAAAGGTTTCACTAGGTCCTGATGGATCCAGGACCTATCTGACCACGTTGTATCGACCTGGAATGACCCGGTATGGGATGAACAAACCATGTATTGGATGGTCTGACTAGGATAGGTAGAGTGGTGGTGGGACTAGCCCGACCCATGAAGGGGGCTGCCCAGCCCAGCCCGCGATGGGGGTGGCCCGACCCGGCCCACTGGGCGCTGCCCGCTGGTGGCCCACGGTGCAGCCCACGGCCGGGGTAGACCTTGTGGTGGGACCCACCTGGACACCACCTAGGAGGGGAAGTGATCCCTCCATGTCACTAGAACTTTCCTTTGGCCATTTGGTTTTGGCCAACCAGGCGGTGCCACAGGGAACCGCCGGCTGGCAATCGAGACCCGCTAGAGGGGTCCTGCTCGACGAGAGGTGGCCGACCGGATTCCTTGTCAGTTATCCTCCCATTGGCACGAAGACACCGCTGTCCTCCCCATTGCGGGCCGTGTTCCTTTCTCCCTCCAGTCTCCTCCAAGGCCAAGTGGTGATAGTCTCCAGCTACGGCAGCACAAATTCACCATGCCTCTATCCTCCCCACGACCGGCTGAGTATCGACTGCCCACTAGTCTCCACCATGGACAAGTATCCCAGGTCTCTAGATCTGGTGGTGCGGACACCCGATGCCGCATGTTTCCTACTAGAACCCATCGCCAGCAACGGTCATCGGCGAAATTCCTTGGGTCACTGAGAGAGATCTGGTGGTCCGTATTCAAACAGAAATAACCGTTGTGTATCTCGAGATTTTTTCATCATTCCAAGACCAATGGGGTCATATTCCATTCAACATTAAGTCTTTATCATGAAGATCGCATCATTAAATGAATTAAATGAGGGATCGGGCCATGTTAGCTTGGCCTGCACCCTCCGCGTTAGATCGGTAACATGAGGATTTTTAAGATTGAATCACAACATGGAATTATGATGAACAAACAAGAGCATCAAAATTAAAAACCCAAACATGAAGTTTGTAGGAGGTTTCGTGAGGAAGGTGATGAAGATGGTGATGTCAGAGTTTCCTCGAAATTTGGTTCATTCATTGTTGGAGATGTAATTCATTGGAGGATATTTTTCATTGGAGGATCTTCTTTCATGAGTTATCCACAACAACTAGTTTCTAACCCTAATTCTCCCCCACAAGAGATAACGAGCCAATATTATTAAGATTATGATTATTAATTAGACAAATAAATAGGGCACATCAGTTGGGGATTTCTAAGAGTTAACCCCTATTAATGTAAGTGTTCAGGTTGTCCCCACCTCCAAGAACTCAACTGGTAGGTTTCAAATAAATAAATAAAATAAAATTTCATTATTTTATTTCATTATTATTTTTAACTCTCCCGCAAAATTCCAAAATAATAACTTCCACTCATGACCTACTACGGTCGAGGTGAAGGTCCCCTTAAGAGAATATCGACGTTGTGAGGTCAATGATGCCCTTATATATTAATTTCAAACACCGGTTCAAAACATACAAAACACTGGTCATGCGTTCATTGAACATATCTAAAAATGTTCAGAAATTCATTCTGAGCACACCGGGCCTCAGAATAAAAAACCTTCAATTTTCACGGATACATAATTTTACAATATAATAAAAAAACATTACATTGGAAAATCTAGGTGTTTACATTCTCCCCATCTAAGGGATTTTCATCCCCAAAATCCTCAAGACAAACTAGGTAAATAAGTGGGGGTTCGGAGCATGAATCTGAGCCTTCCACTCCAATGTTATCTCCTGGAAGTTCATGTGTTCCCATAGTACATGCACCATTGGTATTGACCACCCACAAAGGAGATTCTTCTATTGATCCTCAATCTACACTAGAATCTCCATAAATGTCACCCCATCGTCGAGGTCTAGATCCCCCTATCAATGATGTGAGAAGGAACATTCATGTACCTCATCAACAGGGATACATGAAAAACGTCATTCACCTGGTGCAACAGAAGTGACAGAGAAGTAAGCCACCTCGCCAACTCTACCGAGGACATGAAGGGTGTGATGAACCTCAGAGATAACGTGTTGCCCCATCCAAATATCTGAAAACCTCATTCATCTGAGACCCATAGAAATACATGGTCACCATCTTCAAACATCAGAGGTCTCTGTATCCTATCAACATAAGATTTATGCATGCTCTGTGCAATCTATATCCGCTCCTGGATGATCTTCACCTTCTCCGTAGAAGCTCATACCATCTTTGGTCCCATGTCTGCTAACTCCCCTAAGATAGTAAAAGACAGAGGTGATCTGCATGGTCGATCGTACAATTCCTCGAATGGTTCCATACCGATAGTGGAGTGATAATAGTTGTTGTGCATGAATTCAACTGACGGAAAGTTACTCTAATAGATCTGACCGATATCAAGGATGCAAGAACCCAACATGTCCCCAAGGGTCTCAATGGTCTGCTCTATCTGAACATCCATTTGAGGATGGAAGGTGATGCTCAACCGAAGTTGTGTTTCGAACGGCTCCTGCTACCCCTTCAATATCCAGGATGTAAAATGTGCATCACAATTAGAGACAATAATATATTGGACCCCATGAATCCACATAATCTCATGCACGTAGAGGCATCCCATGCCCTCTACAGGTACTTCTTCTCTGATAGGTAGGATGTGGTCTGACGTGGTGAGTCGGTCAATGATCACCAAGATATAATCAAGAAACGTAGACATGTGTGGATGTCCTGTCATGAAGACCATGGAAATTCCATCCCACTTACACTCTAGTCCCACCAGTGCTGATGCTCGGCCTTCACATGATGACAATGAGGCACTGTGAGACAAACTCTACCACTACTTTCTTCATTTCCGGACACCAATGCCGACACTGAAGGTCCTGGTACAAATTCTTCACTCCTAGATGTAGAAATAGAGGGGGAATATGGAACTCCCTCATTGCTTCCTCCCTTAGTTCCATCGGTTACATAGTACGCCATCTAAAGAAGATTCCATGTTCCCCTCCTTTAGAAAATCCATCAGGTAACTGTCCTGTGGATATCTGAGAATGTTGAGCCTCACAGTCAATGTCTCCAAGATGCGCCACCCTAACTCACTGAAGGAGTGGGGGAGTGACTATCAGAGACTAAATATAAGTTGATCCATCTCAAAACAAATATTATATTCGTAAAGAGGATAGTTGATCCATCACCTCACTCTATAACTACATACCATATCTCCTGTTGAGTGCATCTTCTACTATGTTCACCTTTCTTGGAATATAGATTATCTAGAAGTCATAGTCATGAAGTAACTCAAGACAACACTGTTGTATCAGGTTCAGGTCCTTCTATGATAAGATGAAGCTAAGAAACGTGTGGTCAGAGTAGACTTTAAAATGTTTTCCCATCTAGTAATGTCGCCACATCTTCAAGACAGAGACCAGAAATGCTAACTCAAAGTCATGGGTAGCATAGTTCTTCTCATGATGTCTCATCTGTCGAGAACCATATGCGATCACTACTCGTTCCTACATCAGGACACATCCAAACTCGGTTCTTAATGCGTCGTAGTAGACTATATACCAACCACCCTCTTTTGATAGCCTCATGATGGGGGAACACGCCATCCGATGACTCAGCTCTTGGAAACTCTGTTGGCATCTCTCCGACCACACGAAGGTTTGCCTCATCTTTTTCAATGTTGATAAGGGTGTCGCAACACTAGAAACATTAGGCACAAACCTCATCTAGTAACTATCCACATCTAGAAAACTCCACACCTCTGTCACACTCTTGGGTAGATCTGATGAAAGCACAACCAAAATATTCACTTGATCCACTGAAAATCCTACCTCCAAGATGAAGTGTCCCAGAAAGTAGACCTCTCGCATCCATAATTGGAACATACAGAGCTTACCATAAATCCAGCATTCTTGAAGTGTTTATAGAACTATTTGTAGATGATAAGAATGAACCTCCTCCATAGATGAGTATATCAGTGTGTCATCAATGAAGACTACGACAAAGCGTTAAAGGGATGGCTGGAAGATCCTATTCGTGAGTTCAATGAACAATACTGGGGCGTTGGTCACACCGAATGAGATAACCAAGAACTCATAGTGGCCATAACCACAATAGAAGGTCATCTTATACTCATCCCCCTTTAGTACCCTGAGTTGGTGATAGCCTGATCTAAGGTCTATCTTCAAAAACCACCATGATTCCTTAACCTGATCAAAGTGATCATCAGTCCTCAAGATTAGGTACTTGTTCTTCACTGTCAACTAGTTCAGGAGACGATAATCCACACAGAGTCTCAAACTCTCATATGCCTATTTGGCAAACAATATCAGGGCTACCTAAGGTGAAATAGTATGCCTAATGCACCCCTTTCTCTACAAGACCTCTTTCTTTACTCGTAGCTCTCGAAGCTCCATGGGAGCCATCTGATATGCTAGTGTAGATATCAATGTCGTCCTAGGGTACAATTAAATATAAAATTCCTCCTCCATGCGACGAGGTACACCTGGAACATCATCCAGAAAAACATCAATGTATTGGTTCACCACTACAGGATAAGTTGGACTCTCAACATCAACCGCCCTAAGGGTAAGGCTAGCCATATGATGTGGGATTAGATGAACCCTCCTCCGGGTATGTCCATCCTATGCTGCAAAGGTTACCTTCTCACCAGTGAAGGAAAACATGGTCCCACCATGAAGAAACAATTCAATTTACACCTAATACATTATATTTGATCAAGGAATGTGGATAACTAGTCAATACAAAAGATGATGTCATAAGGCCTCATTACCGCTACAAAAAGATCCCAGCTGAATCTCTCACCTTCTAGAGTAAGATCACACTATTGAAATAAATGTGTAATCATAAAATCCTCTCTTGTAGAAGTCTCAAGCCGTATGTATTGAGCTAACAGCTCCACCAGTGTCTTCGAGTTCCGAATGCGTCTCATGGAAATAAAAGAGTTACTGACACCGATGTTTATAATTTCTACATCTACGGTAGAGTTGACCTAGATCATACCTCGTATCATCTATGGAGAACCGTCATTTTAGGCCTCATCTTCTAGGAGATGATCTCATCCCTTTTTACCTGCTCCCAATGGTAGTGGTAGACCACCTGGAGGTGGTGGAGGTAGATCCTCAAATCACCACCCACCACCTGCTGCAAGACTATCTCCTCTGCCACGTCTGACTCCTAATTGAAGACCTTCTAGATCAAATCTTTGCCTCTACCCAGGCGGTCTTTCAACCATCAGTTGGTCATCTGTATGGAGGGTTGGATCGTCATGAGCCATGTTACCCTGCTTGTCTCATGAGTAACACGGCCTGCTCTTCGCATGTCATGCTCTGTCATGAGAGTCCCACATGACTGATCCCATATCCTGTGGTCATCCACCTGTAGGTATGGTCATATTATTACTCTATATCATCTCCCTACTTCAAGCTTTAGATGACTTTGTTATATGACGTTCGATGGTGGGCCTCACTACCGGTGACTACTTACCAAAGAAACTCTATACAAAGAGTGCCCGCTCTAACACCCCCGCCTGCGTGGGGATGCTGAGAGAAATCATGGATGATCTAATCTCCTGTCTGAGTGACTACTCAATGGTCCGGGACATGAATAAAGGGTCCCATGCTATGTCATTGGAGTACCGTGAGAGGTCAGTGAACCATGCTGAATACTGAGCCACGATTATTCTACACTACTGCAAGTGGAGAAGGTCTTGTATATACAAATAGCATAAGGTCACTAGGATGAAATCTTTCCTAAAAGGCTCTTTAAGTCCTCCTGGATGAGAGTGACCTCATCATGAACCTAGAGTATCATTCTCCACCATCTACTCACTACTTCCTGATGAAGACTAGTTGAATGGATCACCATGAGATTAGCTAGTGTCCTTACCAGCTAGAAAACTCTAACCACGGCCTTCAGCCAGTCCTCAGCCGCTTATGGATCCATATCTCCCTATAACCTCGGTGGCATATGATGTTTAAACTCATGAAATGTGCTCAATTAACATGCACCCTCTACTACTGGGACTAGTGGTATCATCTCCCCAAGAGGTAGTGGTGCAACTACACCACCATTTTGTATAACTTCCATAAGGGGCCCCTACACCGAATCCTCTTCACTCGGTGGGATGTCATCAAAAAATCTACCTATAACGCTAGATGGATAGCTATGTGGAGGCATCCTGAAATGTAACAGGTTCACCACAGTTAATAAGTTATACCTTGTGAGCTTACTCAAAGAGATCACAAAGAAAACACTTCAAAAACGAACATGCAATCAGTGTTTCGTGCGTTGAGTTGGAAATTAGAATTCAGAGTCCTGGTGTATGGGTATGTTAGTCACCGAACCAACGTTGGATTCCCTAGAATAAAAACTACACTCATCACACTTAAAACTGTGGCCCCACAGAAAAGATTAGAGTTCAATTTCATCAGTATAAATGACTCCTATGATTGTAGTTTGTCTCCACCCGTCACTCGGGGCTCATTCCATGTCTACCCCAATGCCACCTTCCATAGGCCAGGGGCTACCGACTATCACCAGAAACACATATCCCTAAAACTATGAAGGAATTACATTTTTATCATGCACACCACACAGTCCAAGAAAACAACAAGATACAATCACAAGGTAAACTGTATAGTATAAGGGTCTGTACAGTAAGTAAAGGGGGCCGGAATAAAATCCAAACTTGAAAGTACCAGTAAAACTGAAAACAACTTATGTGAACACCTACCACGGATCCTACCTGAAGTGTAGGTACAGCTCTCGAATGATCGTCTCTACCGTAGTTCTCGTCTAACTATTCACCTCCGAGTAGCTTCCAATCCTGGTACCCTCATCCTCAGTCAGCGATGTCTGTTGTCTTCACAAGACACAACATGTTGCGGGCATATCCTATATGGGGGTGATTATAACAATACTCATTAGGGAACCTGAGATCCCCGAAGGTGTCTCAAAATCCACCAAAGATAAAACAAAAGTACCAAAACAATAGTTAAACCTACTTAGGTATGTGACCAATCATATACCTAAGTTATTATGTATACTGATCTCATTCAAGAGGAAACACAAGGCGCAACCATTTAGCCCAAAACATCAACTGTTCTACACTGGAAAGAATACCCTGAATTTAACACCACAAAGTTATGTACTAAAAAGGTAACACCACACAGAAGAATACCACTTAGGTAACACCATGAAGGTACGTCCAACGAATGTAACAACACATAAAAGAATAACACAAAGGTATCACCACACAGAAGTGTACCAAAAAGGTATGGATTCAGATCACACCAGGTATAAATAAAGTAAAGATATATAGATGATTAACTGTATTTCTAGATCAACATAATTCATTGAGAATCTCTGCTGTTGACCCACACTCGATTGAAGATAACCCATAGATGATCTGAAGATGACCCATACAAGATATGGAGTTGAACCAGACCAGATCGATATGCGCTGTCCCACATAGGAATGCTGAGCGCTGAACCCCTGTGAATATGAAGATGACCCACATAGGATCTAAAATCCGGTAACTTCCCAAGATTCCACGGTACGTTTCCCTTGTAATAATGCAATGACGTGCATTGTACACAACTTTGAGATTCTAACACACCACATCCAATCAAACTAGCCGATATGAATAGTAATACCTACTTTTTCAAATTTTATAAATTTTATCTTTCGAAATGGACTTCATTTTTGGATTCGTAAAATCAAAATTATATTAGGGTGAAATTTTGGTACTTTTCGGATAACTTTCATATTTTGATGAATAGTGAAAATTTCTAAATTTTAATTAAAAACACCTTTTTAATCGAAATTATTAGTAGTGATAAATTATTAATTGGAGTAGTTTAAAAGTATATTTAGAATATATTTTTATCATTTAATAAAATTTTGGTCATTGGATGTTATTTCACATTTAAACCAAACATAAACAAGTGTTAATCTTTTGATAGTTATTATCTCTTAAAAACACGGTATTTGTTTTGACGATGGAAATTAATTTTTAAATTAATTAATGCAACAGATATGTTTTGATTTTTGTAAAATAGACATCATTTTTGTAATTCATAATATCAAATATAGCTTAGGCCTAATTTTTTGTATTTTTCTGGAAACATTCATTTTTTGATTAATAGTGAAACCACTAAGTGGTAGTTAAAAAACTGATTTTTTCCTAAAACATAATTTTACCGCTTCTGTGAGTGGAATTTCGAAAATATGAGAGACAGGGTTAATATCAAGGAGTAAAATTTGGTTCAATGAGATGAAAATAATTTTTGGTGAATAGTAACTTTTTACTTTTATTTACCACAGTTAAAAGTAAATAGGGTAATTAAGGGTTAAAATGATATTAATATTACCCTAACACATGTCCCAATTATATTGGAAAAGTGTATCTCGACCAAAAAAAAACCTTAGGAGTAAAATATTATCATTTAGTTCCACTTGTATTAGATTAGGACATTTATTATTATTTAATTCAAAGAAGAGTTAAAAGAGTTAAAATAAATGTTTATTTACTAAAACATTTTGAAAATAGGGTTATATATAAGATAAATTCGATTGTAAATATTCATTAGAAAGATAAATATATCACTTACATAATGGTATTTTATTTATAATTTTTAGACATTACATATATTAATTTATTTTTGACACAATGGTGATGCAGTAATTATCTAATTAATGAAATATAAAAATAATTGATATTATAAATATCAAAATAAATGTAATTTGAGACTTTTTATTAATTACACTAATTTTTTAGGTTAATATGACATATTAGGATTAGTTATATAAATTATTTTTGAAGTAATAATACTGTTATGAATTTATCAAAAACAAAATACCCAATAGTGTCAAAATTGACATAAAAGAGTATTTAAAACAAATATGATATTATTAATTTATATTCAATTCTTAAAAATATATGGTTCGGCCAAGAGTCATATATCATTATTGGAGTATCATTAATGGACCACTTGGGGGTCTCTTGGATGTATCTAGTATGTTTATTAATGATATAATATAAAAATACAAAGAGACAGTGTAAAAGTGAAACTAATTAACTAAGAGTTAATACTAAAATATAACGATAATATAATGACCCCATCCTGAATAAATTCTATTTGTTTAGTGGTTTTAGAACCATACCATCCTTAATCTTTAAATAATCCACTTTTGAGCCTTTAGAAACTGAATTTGAATTTATTATAAAATAATATTTTTAGCTTTTCCAAAGGCGCCCCTCACCCATCTTATAAAAGGGGACTCCCCCTTCTCACTAATTTACACATTAAAAGCCTTTTGTATCGGCTAAACCCTGCCCAAATACTCTCTCAACATCCCTCACTACAACCTAGAGGCCTTAGTTTGATCATAAAGCCATCCTAAGGATCCCTTTTGATCAAATCAAAATGAAGAACACGAAGAGGAGGTAATGTTTTCACCACGCTCTTTCAAGTTCCTTTCTTCCTCAACTTCTGCATTCATTGTTATTTCTATTCTAAAATAATAAATCTAGTATCTTCTATATACTGTGATGTTATTATAAATATGTTACTACCATATTCAGTATTCTATCCATCCTTTGAATGGAATGTCACCATACGTGCGTACGTACAGCTTACCATCTCAACGTCATGGTGTAATTGTCATTCAATAAATTATTATTCTGATGGGTATAATAATGATATGTAATTCATGTAAATAATAAATATAACATGATAATTATTCTCTATATATGATATTCCATACAATTATATATTATTTTAACATCAAAAGAATGATATTTTCGCTCGTGCGTACGTACGGACTACCGTCTCCACGAACATGATGAGATTCATTCTCCATCATATCCATTCAAGTATAATTCGCATTTGATGATTAAAAATAATGTTTAAGGACTTGATATAATTCTGGATATGAATAATATACAACCTATCCATAACAACCAAGACTTACGTAACAAAGAATATAAAGGAAAACAAGTAAGTTAACACCTGGAATGACGATAATACTACGATATTATTAACAAATCAATGCTAAAAGATCATATATGATATCATATTAATGTAAATTATTCTTTTATAATTCAATAAAAATTATTTCCCCATTATAGAGGAGGTTAACCTACCGTTGACCAAGGAAAAAGTACAAATTTATGGGTTTCATATCTCACTTTTAATTCCGTGATAATTCTATTGTTCATCACTTATTTATTACATGTGGTGTGTGTACTGCCCATGTTTGTTTTCATTGTGTAATATACATTAATTCATGTATATTTAAATAATCATTCTATGATCCTTCTTTCATGGGTTTATGTTTTGTATTTTACCAAATCAATAAGGGAATTCAAAATTTCAATATCCATTCATTCGGCTTTACGCATACATCATTGATTATTTTACTCCAAGATTATGTGTAGAATCACTATTCTTTTGATTATGTCATAAATTCCACTCCCCTTTATACGGATATATTTTGATACACATAATCACTCCATTGATAAATTATCAGGTCATCGGTATGAACTTGATATGAGTAATTTTTACTCAATCTCGATTTGTTGAGTTAAACATCCAATTCATTGGTGTTGTTTTTACAAGAATATGTGTGAATGTACATTGATTGTTTTACACTGAATATCCAATCATATTGAGGGTATTTATATTTTTCAATCATAATTATGCCATTGATTTATCCTTAACCTAAGGATATGGACTTTATGAGATATTTCATCTCAATTTACATTCAATTGAGACTCCTTTATTGTTATACACCAAATCACTTTTATATGGTGTATATAATGTACTTTCACATAATATATAATGAATCCCTTTATTCTCAGGATATTACAAAGTTTTTATTTCATCAATTATTTTTATTCAAGTGTCTCTCTTTTCGTTAGGAACTCTAACTAAAATAACATTTTAAAATGTTTTAAAGATTGATTATTCTAAATCTTTCTCATTAATGTCCATGTTTTAAAAATGGTTTTAAGGATTTATTTATGTGGACATTAAAGTTTTCAATTCAAAATTCCTTTTAAAAGTTTCAAAGCGGTATGGGAAACTTTGATTCTAAAATCTATCTTAAATGGATTATTGACAAATAGTGTGACTTTTAAATGATTTCAAGAAAAAGGGGGATATTTCACTCTAACTGTTTTGATGATTATTTTCATCTATGTCAATATCCTTCATCATTATCGATTGAGGTTAATATGATACAACACAATATTCCATATTGTATCAAATGAGTTATGTTTGACTTTGGATGTGTTATTTTTATACCATTCATGTTTTGTGGGAAAAGTATTTACATTTCATATGCTAGTTTTAAAATGAATGTTTATGTTATGTTTAAAAATATTCATATGAGGAATGCATTGGACATAGTAAGTGATGGGTGGTGCCCGCCATAGCTCCTCGATGCATCGGTAGGTCTCATGAGACAAACTTGTGTCTTGGCACGAGGCCGTGACAAAATCTTATTTGTAGTCTTGGCACGAGCCTTGGCTATGTGGTTATGATAGTCTAGCATTATGTATTCCATCATTATGAAAGTGGTTATTAATATTTTTAATGTGATTATTCAACTATTAGAATATCCCTCTGAATAAGTAAATGGAATTATTTAATTTTATCCTTTCCATATTATGTTGATTTTCATGTTTAAAAGGATTTTGTTTTAGTTATACATTACCTTAAATTTTATTTTTATTTATGAATGTATCTGCTATATTGATATCCTTACTGAGCATCTGAGCTCACCCCTTTCAATGTTTTATTCCCAGGATGTGAAGAAGTATTCTATGAATTACCTGCGGGGATAGTATAAGGGGATATGAAGACAATATGTTGTTGTAGTTTTTCACATATTGATGTAATGTAAACTTTATGAATATATCTAGTGTTTCCAAGGCTACTAAACTAATCTGTCTTTCGAGACTTGATCGTTCATGTGATCATGCCAATGTTATGTAATAATGCACCGACTCTGGGTATTTAGGGTTGTGTAATTACAGTTGGTATCAGAGAAGATTAGTACAAACCTTGGAAGCAATATTTAGATAAACTCTGATTGGAGCACGTAGACCTAAGATGATATTTGAGTATTAGTATATAAGAACATCCAAGAATTTTGGTATTGTAGAGATTTTGTGAGTTTTTCAAGCAATACATCCATGTCTGGATACGAGCAAGTTGAGGCGGATCTAAAACAGATGTACCTAGGGGTAAAACCCAAACACACCACTTTGAGATAGACTCGAACGAGAAAGGGTGCACGACAACGGGCCTTACTGCACTCTTGGTTACGACACTCCCGGGGGATATGATTAAGATAATTTAAATTTTCATTACAACCCGATTTGGAGTATTACATATATAAGATGATAGTAAATGACCTTGGTTAATCCTAATGTGTTTCAAATTGAGAATATGGTGACATGTTAATCTCTAAATGATTTTATGACTACTATTAATCACACAATACTTTCTAGTTTTAGTCAATGGCTGGATTCCAAGGAAGTCATAGTGACTTTGAGAATGATGTACAAGGTGGGAACGGTGGTGGAAATGAGCAACAAAATGGAATGTTGATAGGCGTAAAATATATCGTCTTTATTCCAAAACAATTTTCCAAAAATATGATCAATAATATATATATTAACAAATTCCCAGACTCAATAAAGCAGAGAAAGGTGATGAATGATAAGAGCTCCAGCAGTGAAGACCATGGAGAAAGGAATCCTCAATTTCCATCATGCAGAAAATGTGGAAGGAGACACCTAGGAAAGTTTCTCAATGGGACAATGAAATGCTTTACGTGCGGGAAGGAAGGACATAAAGTGAAGAATTCCCAAAGAAAAATGAAGATTACTATGGAAGAAGATAAAAAATGTCCCAATAATCCATTTACAGTTATTTGCCGCAAATGTAGGGGACCTGGCCATTACATGAGTGAATTCCCGATTCTATAGGATATTTTCTTGGTGAAAGAATAAGCTATGTGGAAATAAATGGTTGGAGAAATGTTTAAAAAGTATTAGTGCTCCTTGTTGATGGGTTTACTTTGGAATAATTTTCTCTTGTATTTTTAACCCTACAGTTATCCATGTGAGAATCATATTTGAGGAAGAATTATCTTTTCTCCAGTGGATATAGTTATAAATAACCATTTGGTTTTATATGATTGTTGGGTTTGAGGCAATTATAAGTTATTATAATTTGGGATGAAAATTAAAGGTATGAGATAAGATTTGTGGTTAAATAATGTTATGGTTATTTTGTAGAATTTATCTCATTTTGGTAATGTTTTAAAATATTGTTTATGAAAAAGGACAACATGCATATCGTGTGACAACCGGTCACGTCGGACAAAGCTGTGAGAATCCAACCCACAACCAAAGTGCGATTGGGATTTATCACCTACCACTGGACTCTGTGAAGTCCCTGGTTAGTGTGACTATTATTTTTAGTTAAATGATTTTATTTATCAATAATAATTTGATTTGGGATCTTATGTCTTATCAAATGAATACCCTTAGTATAGGAAAATTATTTGGTGATTAAGTGATAAATGTTATTTTGGAAATTTTTTCTCTTTGTTGTGAAAACTATATGCCCAAGGAAAATATAATAGTATGGGATTTAATTTGAGGGGTAATGGTGGATTTTAATCTATGTTTTTTTGTGGATTTATAGTGATTTGGGTAATTTATGGAAACGATTAGGTTAATAACTTTTACGTATGTGACATTAAGAGTAATTAATGTCATTTGGAGATAGAATTTAATGGGGAAGACTACATTCTTATAAGTTTGGGGTTTCAATATTAGTTTGGATTATATTGAAGGATTTTATGGACAATTGAATGGTATTTATTTAACTTTGGGGTATTGATGGTTTAGTTTTAGAAATTAAGATTTGTGTTTTTTTCTCTAATGTAATATTAATTTAGGGGATCTTAAAATATTATACCAACTATTTTGGTTTTGATTAATTTCTAAAGACAATTTAAATATATAGTTTATCCTACGTGGATCATGTATTTCTATAGAAGTTTATTTTATCTCTTCCATTGTGACAATGTCTTCTTGAATACTCATTGTTAAAAAAATGAGTTAGTGGTAAAAATTTATTAAAGAATGAAACTCTTCATAAAAATTAATAATAAATCTTTATGTTCATAGTTAATATCATTAATTAATTCCTCGTCCTTATGTAATGTAACTTAAAACAAAAAATGTTGTCCATTTACTTTTCCTACTGGAAGACTAATGACTGTTTTTTCCAACATAAGTTTGTGATTTTCTTGTTGTTAACTTTCTCCTGATCATGTTTTCTATCCCTCTCCCTCAAAGTTTAACACTTATTTTATCGTCCATATCCATTTTTTCATACATGGAATTCTAGTATGGGTTATCTTGGTTGACCTTTATAACTCTCTTCCTTTATTTTAAAGTGATAGTTTTATTGACTCTTTTTCCGAGGTGGGACTTTCCATTATATTCTCAAGCCCAATTTTTTAAAAATTGTGAGGATGTAATTTATTGAAGGAGGGGAGACTATAACATCCCACGCTTCCACTGTACGTTTCCCTTTTAATAATGTAATGGCGTGCATTGTACGCAACTTCGAATTCTAACACACCACAACCAATCAAATATGCTGTTATGAATAGTAATACCTACTTTTTTAAATTTTATAAATTTTATCTTTCTAAATGGACTTAATTTTTGAATTCATAATATTGAAATTATCTTAGGGTGAAATTTTGGTACTTTTTGGATAACTTTCATATTTTGATGAATAGTGAAAATTACTAAATTTTAATTAAAAACAACTTTTTTAATCAAAATAATTAATAGTGATAAATTATTAATTTGAGTGATTTTAATGTATATTTAGAATATATTTTTAACATTTAATACAATGTTGTTCATTGGATGTAATTTCACATTTAAACCCGACATAAACAAGTGTCAATCTTTTGACAGTTATTATCTCTTAAAAACACTGTATTTGTTTTGACGATGAGAATTAATTTTTAAATTAATTAATGCAACTGATATGTTTTGAATTTTTAAAATAGGCATAATTTTTTTAATTCATAATATCAAATATATCTTAGGCTTAATTTTTGGTATTTTTCTGGAAGCATTCATTTTTTGATGAATAGTGAAACCACTAAGTGGTAGTTAAAAAACTGAATTTTTCATAAAACATAATTTTACCGCTTCTTTAAGTGGAATTTCAAAAATCTGAGAAACACGGTTAATATCAAGGGGTAAAATTTGGTTCAATGAGATGAAAATAATTTTTGGTGGATAGTAACTTTTTACATTTATTTACCACGGTTAAAAATAAATAGGGTAATTAAGGGTAAAAATGATATTAATATAATCTAACACAAGTCCTAATTGTATTGGAAAAGTGTATATCTACCATAAACAACCTTAGGAGTAAATTATTCTCATTTAGGTCCACTTGTATTAGATTAGGACATTTATTATTATTTAATTCAAAGAACAGTTAAACGAGTTAAAATCAACGTTAATTTACTAAAACATTTTTCATATAGGTTTATAAATAAGATAAATTTGATTGTAAATATTCACTAGAAATATGAAAAGATTTCATTCATAATGGTATTTTATTTATAATTTTTAGACATTAAATAATTTAATTTATATATGACACAATGGTGATGCAGTAATTATCGAATTAATAAAATATTGAAATAATTGATAATATAAATATCAAAATGATTTTAATTTGAGAATTTTTATGAATTAAACTAATTTTCTAGATTAATATGACATATTAGGATTGATTATATAATATTTGTTCGAAGTAAAAATGCTGTTATGAATTTATCAAAAACAAAATACCCAATAGTGTCAAAATTGACATAAAAGAGTTTTTTAAAACAATATTATATTATTAATTTATATTCAATTCCGAAAAATCTATTGTTCGGACAAGAGACTTATATCATGATAGGAGTATCAATAATTGACCACTTGGGGGTCTCTTGGATGTATATAGTATGTTTATTGACCATATAATATAAAAATACAAAGAGACATAGTAAAAGTGAAACTAATTAACTAAGAGTTAATACATAAAGATAAGGTTAATATAATGACCCAAACCTATCAAAATTCTATTGTTTGAGTGGTTTTAGACCCATACCCACATTAACCTTTAAATAATCCACTTTGGAGCCATTAGAAACCGAATATTAATTTATTATAAAATAATATGTTTAGCTTTTCCAAAGGCGCCTCTCACCCCTCTTATAAAAGGGAACTCCCCCTTATCACTAATTCACACATTGAAAGCCTTTTGGATCGGCCAAAACATGCCCAAATACTCTCTCAACATCCCTCACTAAAACCTATAGGCATTATTTTGATCCGAAAGCCATCCTATGGAGCCCTTTTGATCAAATCAAAATAAAGAACCTGAAGAAGAGGTAATGTTTTCACCACCCTCTTTCAAGTCCCTTTCTTCTTCAAATTCTTCTTTCATTGTTATTTATATTCTAAAATAATAACTCCAGTATCTTCTATATACTATGATGTTATTATAAATACGATACAACCATATTCAGTATTCTATCCATCCTTTGAATGGCATGTCCCCATACGTGCGTACGTACGGCTTACCGTCTCCACGTCGTGGTGTAATTGTCATTCAATAAATTATTATTTTGATGGGTATAATAATGATGTTTAATTCATGTAAGTAATAAATATACCATGATAATTATTATGTCTATATTATATACCATCCAATTATATATTATTTTAAGATCAAAAGAATGATATTTTCCCTCATGCGTACGCACGGACTACCGTCTCCACGAACGCGATGAGATTCATTCTCCATAATATCCATTCAAGTCTAATTCTCATTTGATGATTAAAAATAATGTTTAAGGACTTGATATAATTTTGGATATGAATAATACACAACCTATCCATAACAAACACGACTTACTTAACAATGAATATAAAGGAAAATGAGAAAGTTAACACCTGAAATGACGATAATACTAAGATATTATTAACAAATCAATGCTAAAGGATCATATATGATATCATATTAATGTAAATGATTCTTCTATAATTAAATTACAATTATTTCACCATTATAATGTAGGATAACCTACCGTCGACCTAAGAACAATTACAAAGTAAGGGGTTTCTTATCTCACTTTTAATTCCGTGAGAATTCCATTGTTCAACACTTATTTATTACATGTGGTGTGTTTACTACCCATGTTTGTATTCATTGTGTAATGTAATTTAATTCATGTATATTTACATCATCATTGTATGATCCTTATTTTAATGGGTGTATGTTTTTTATGTTTCCAAATCAATAAGGGAATTTGAAATATCAATTTCCACTCATTTGGCTTTAAGCATACTTCATTGATTATTTTACTCCAAGATTATGTGTAGAATCACTATTCATTTGATTATGTCATAAATTTCACTCCCCTTTCTGTGGATATAATTTTTATACACATAATCACTCCATTGATAATTTATCAGGTCATCGGTATGACCTTGATAAGAGTAATTTTTACTCAATCTTGATTTGTTGAGTTAAACATCCAATTCATTGGTGTTGTTTTTACAAGAATATTTGCGAATGTCCTTTGATTGTTTTACACTGAATATCCAATCATATTGAGTGTATTTATATTTTTCACTCCTAATTATGTCGTTGATTTATCCTTACCCTAATGATACAACATGTATGAGAGATTTCATCTCAATTTACATTCCATTGAGACTCCTTTATTGTTATACACTAAATCACTTTTATATAGTGTATATAATGTACTTTGACATAATATATCATGAATCCATTTATTCGCATGATATTACAATTTTTTTATTTCCTCAACTATTTTTACTCAAGTGTCTCTCTTTTTTCTAGGAACTCTAACTAAAATGACATTTTAAAATGTTTTAAAGATTGATTATTCTCAATATTTCTCATTAATGTCCATGTTTTAAAAATGGTTTTAAGGATTTATTTATATGGACATTAATGTTTTCAAATCAAAATTCCTTTTAAAAGTTTAAAAGTGGTATGGGACAGTTTGATTCTAAAATCTATTTTAAATGCATTCTTAACAAATATTGTGACTTTTAAATGATTTCAAGAAAAAGGGGTATATTTCACTCTAATTGTGTTGATGATTATTTTCATCTATGTCAATAACCTTAATCATTCTGGATTGAGGTTAATATGATAAAATAAAATCTTCCATATTGTATCGAATGAGTTATGTTTGACTGTGGATGTGCTATTTTTATACCATTCATGGTTTGTGGATAAAGTATTGAAATTTTTTATGATAGTTTTAATACGAATGTTTAAGTTATGTTTCAAACTTTTCATATGAGGAATGCATTGGACTTAGTAAGTGACGGGTGGATCCCACTATAGCTCCTCGATGCATTGATAGGTTTCATGAGACAAACTAGTGTCTTGGCACGAGGCCTTGAAAAAAATCTTATTTGTAGTCTTGGCACGAGGCCTTGGCTATGTGGTTATGATAGTCTGTAATTATGCATTCTGTCATTATGAAACTGGTTATAAACATTTTCATTTGATTATTCGAATAGTAGAATATCCATGTGAATAAGTAAATGACATTATCTCATTTTATCCTTTCCATATTATGCTAAAGTTCAAGTTTAAATGGCTTTTGTTTTTGTTATACATTCCCTTAAATTTTTATGTTCATTTATAAAAGTTTCCGCTATATTGTTATCCTTACTGAGTATCTGAGCTCACCCCTTTCAATGTTTTATTTTTCACAGAGTGTGAAGGAGTATTTTATGAATGACCTGCGGGGATAATATGAGGGGATATGAAGACAATATGTTGTTGTAGTTTTCCACTTATTGATTTTATGTAAACATTACGAATATATCTAGTGTTTCCAAGGATACTAAACTAATCGGTCATTAGAGACGTTATCTTTCTTGTGACCATGACAATGTTATGTAATAATTCAACGAATCTGGGTATCTAGGCTCGGGGCGTTACAAAACCCTTCAAGTACAAAATGCCACAAGGTTCCCATACTAGGCATGATTAATTTCGGGAGGTTCCACTACTCAATCCACCAGTCAATACTTCAACTGCAACAACGTCCAATGAAGAACTACCCCAATGGTACGCCACATCATAAGAAACCCAACGCTATTGATGGAGTGTCAATCGGACTCCCAGCCTATATGTTATTAACATTTTTGTTTCGGGGGCTTGGTTGGATTCAGGTTTGATCCTACCTAGTCGTACTCCAACATTATCTCAAACTAAAGTGGATTATACCAGAATGATTGTCTTGATCCAAGGATTTTGACGCCAATATGGTTCATCAATCAAACTCTCAGATCCCATGTTATGGAAAAAAGGTGTAACATGGTCTAGATGGGTCTATGTCCGACCCGGAATGGCTAGGCTGCGGCGGGCCCAAACCGGCCTGCCAAGGGGACGGGTGTCCTGGCCCACTGGGCATGGCCCACTGGCATGGCCCATTGATGGGGTGCCCACATGTGGTGGGGTCCTCCATAGCCGCCTCCTGGTAGGGGAGGTGCTCCCCCCATGTCACTCGAACGATTGTTTGGACTTACTGTTTTGGCCAAACAGGCAGTGTCATGCAGCGTCGGTGGCTTGCCTGAGGGACCCGCCAGAGGTGTCCCACTCAGTGATACAAAGCTGGCTAGATTATCAGCTGGTTATCCTCCCTACGGCGCGACGACGTTGTTGTCCTCCCTACGGCCAGTAGAGTGTCGACTACCCCAGGTCTCCGCCGCATCCAACTGGCCATTATCTCCAGCTCTGGAGACACAATCGCACGCTACCGATATCCTCCTTATGGCTGGATGAGTGCCCACCATCCTCCAGTCTCCACTCAGTCTAAACGTCCATGGTATCCAGCTCCGGCGATGTGGACGCATGCCGCGTCTTCACCACGTGGCATGTCGGCGTGCAAGTTGCCGCTCTACTCAACTACGGTTGATGGGCCGTGGGCTCCTCGTCGGGCAGCATGGACATGCCACCATCCTCCTTGTGGCCGACCAGTGCACCAACCACCACTTGTTCCCTATAGGCACCGGTCACCGACGAACTTCCTCGGGTCACCAGGAGAGCTCTGGTGGCCCATTCATCAAACCAAAAGAACCATTGTGGGTCTCAAGACATTTCCCTCGTTCTAGGACCAATGAGGTCAGATTTCGTTTAACATGAAGTCTCGACTATAAAGATCCCATCATTCAAAGTATTAGCTGAGGGATCGGGCCGTGATAGCTTGTTTCGCACCCTCTATGTTAGATAGGTAGTAGGCAGCTTATAAATATTGAATCACAATGTTGAATCACGATGACAAAACAATAACAACCAATTTTAAAAACGGTACCATGATGTCCATTAGAGGTGTTTTGAGGATGGAGATGAAGAGGGTTATGTCAACTTTTCCTCGAACGTTGGTTCGCTTGTCGTTGATAGTGTTCTTCATTGGAGGATCTACATCATTATAGGATCTTACATCAAGAGTTCTCCACCGCAACTATTTTCCAATCCCAATTCGACCCATAAGAGGTGAGGATCCAATCTTATTAATATTATGTTTACAATTAATCAAATAAATTTGGAACATCAATTGGGGGAATTCCAAGAGTAACCCCCCCCCCATTAATGGAGAAGTTCAGGTGGTCCCCCCACTAAGAATCCAATTGAGAGGTTTCAAATATATAATTAAAAGAAAACTTGATTGTTGTATTTTATTATTTTTTTAACTTTACCACGATATTCTAAAAACTATCTTCTAATCTCGACCTATAGTGGTCGTGGTGAAGGTCTCCTAAAGTGAATATCGGCGTTACGAGTTCAATGGGCCCTCATATTTCAATTCTAAACACTAGATCAAAAGTTACAAAACGCTGCTCTTGTGTTGACTAAATGTACATAAAATTTTTACAAATTCATTCTGGGCATAGTAGGCCTCGGAATCAATCAAAATTAATTTTCATATACTCATAATTTTTCTATATAATTAAAAAAATTACATGGTAAAATCTGAGTCTTTACATTAAAGGTCCTCATTCATGATTTCGGTTGGAAAAATCATTGATACATTCACATAGAATCTTCTACTATAGATGAAATAGTTATAGTCAATAGGGGTAATATAGGTGAGGATGAACAAAGTTTTATTTATGAATAATTTATTTTTAGTAGTGCTTTATTTATTTAGATCTTATAACTCTCACATATTACGATATTCTCATCAAGTAAGAGACCACATTGGAAGTTCACTTCTGATGGTAGTACTCACATCATGCTCGAGGAAACATTAAAATTGCATACCCAAGTATCCCACTGAAATTGAAATTCATAGTTGATATGATTCCATGTATCGATTAATCGAGTTGGAGTAGCTCAAATGGGATTTATATATCAGGACGAGGTGAGGAATGAGCATTGATTTATATACATTTATATTTTAATGTTTTATTTATTTATTAGACTAATTATATTTAAATATGTGATCAGACCAATAAGAGATATTTTGTGTATATTATCCTAACTAAATTTAATTTTAGTTTTTATTTCTCAATATATATATTTTATAGGCATGTTCTAATGGTTATGAATTGTGAAGGATACAGGGCTAATCATTTTATGACTCTGCTCTTTGATAAAGGGTATATAGAATCCCTAGGGTACCCCCATATACCCTCACTACTTGTTAACAGCCTATAGATTATGGGGATGTGCACCTATGGTCACAAGATGTCCTTGGTTTTGTTTTTGATTATAGTAAATTGTGATAGAATATTACATTATTCCAATACATAATGAAAACACTAATGTAGTACATTCCAAATAAACTTCTAAAAACCTTCTATAATTAATTTTGTCTTTTAATTCAAATTGTAACTCCCCAAGATTCCACGATACGTTTCCCATGGAATAATGTAATAGCTTGGGATGTAAATAACATCAAGATTCTAACACACCATGACCAATAAAACTAGCAGTTATGAGTTGTAATACTGACCTTTTGAAATTTTATAAATTTTATTTTTTAAAATGGACATCATTTTTAGATTAGGAATATCAAAATTATCTTAGGGTGAGTTTCTGTTTTTTTTAACTTTTGATTTTTGATGAATAGTGAAAAAATACTAAATTTAAATTAAAAAACTTTTTTAGTTGAAAAACATTATAGTGTTAAATTAAATATTGGGTTGTTTTAAAGAATAACTAGATTATATTTTTATCATTTAATATAATTTTAATCATTTTATATAATTTCACATTTGATCTGGTCATAAAAAAGTTTCATTATTTTGATAGTTATTATTTCATAAAAATACACTTTTTTATTTTGAAAAAAATAATTAATTTTAAATTAATTTCTTCCTATTATATGTTTTGAATTTTGATATATGGATTCATTATTTGGAATATGGAGGTCCAAATTATGTAAATAGGTATCATTTATTTTTAGACATTATGAATATTTACTATGGTAAATATTTAATTTACCATGGTTAAAGGGTAAATCTGGTATGTAAGGGTAAAAAGATATTATTATAATAATATTTAATATAATCCAAGAGGGAGAGTGTTCCTCGGACTATCATTGGTTTGAAAAAGAAATTTCTCGGAGTGGGAATCAGTAACTGCAGATGAATATGGTGATGGGGATGACTTTTATGATATGTAGCTATCTTTTTGGTATGCTTTACTTGTTTGTTGAACTTTTATTTTAATTTAATAAATGGTCAGAGGTTTTTCTTCTGACTGCGCTTTCTTGGTATTTAATATCCTTAACATGTGTCCTATTCCAATTTGTTGATATAATTCTGACCATGGAAATACTTGGGTCAATTTTGGGACCCCATGGAGCCAGTTGATAGTGATAATGACACATTATGTTAATTAATTTAATGTAATGACAAAAATGAAATAAAGCTATATCTTTTATTAAAATAATTTTTACAAGGGGTTATATATGTTATATTTTTTACTATAAAATTTCATTTGAATGATAAATATATTTACTGCATCATTGTAGTTTGTTTATAATTTTTAGACCTCATATAAATAATATTATTTATGACACAATATTTATTTAATGTTTACCTCACTAAATAATTATTTAAATAAATGAGATCATAAAAAATAAAACAGTATCCAAAACCATTCCAATTATTATTGAATGATTTTATTTCGAACATTAGTCATCTTATAATCTACATTAATGACTTTTTGATATTTATAAACATCAAATAATTATAAAATAAAATAATATTTTCAATCATTCTTAAAGAGCCTCTCCTCCCGCTTATAAAAAGACCTCACCTCTTACCCATTTATCACACAACTCAAGCCACTTTACTCATCCATTATATGCCCAATTAATATCCCTATATCCCTTTATTCCTTCTAAAATCTATAAATTAGGCACAATTATCTTTAAAGATTTATTTTGGTAAAATTCAATGGGAGTTTCCCGATTTAAAGGTAACATCTCCTCTTAGGTTCTCTTCTTTTGTTTCACTTATCCAACCCCTTAAGAATCCCTTTATTACTTTATTTTATAACTACACAATTATCCTTAACATAATTGGTTGTTATTATGAGAATAAATTGATCTAAATATACAAAAATCCTTATAATAGGTATAGAATATAATGTTTCTGTTGACGACAAACTACAACCACAAGAAATGATGATTGTTTAATCTTCTACTACCACCTATTACGGTGGATATTGTGATGGAAATGTAATTATATATGATATTTATTATATTTATTTTTTATAAAATATTATTTTATTATCTTTTATATCATACCTATATTATTTTCATTTTGTACATATAAAATAATTTCATTTTAGGAAGTAGAGACTACTTCCCCCTCAAAGTGATATGACTAGTTCATACCATACATGAATGTATAAATGATGGAGTTAATGAAAATAAGTAACATATATAAAATATTATATTATGCTGAAACAATTATATAAATATGGATCATTTGTTATTCATTCATTTTAAAATAAAAAAATGAAATGGATTTACCGTTCGTGTGTACGTACAGATTACTGTCTCCACGAATGAAAAGAAGTTCATTCCCCATCTTATCCATCCAAGAATAATTTTGATTTGATTATTTATAATAATATTTAATAACATTATATCATTCTGGATATCACTCAAGTACATATTGTACATAACAAACATGACTTACGTAAAATAAATATAATGGAAAATGAATCAGTTAACACCCGAAACAATAATACAACTAAAATATTATAAACTAAGAAATATTGAAATTTCATAAATAATATTATATTTAAATATTTGGTTCTTTTATAATATAATAATTATTATTTAAATATTATACAAGAGGTTATTATACCCTTGACAATGGAAAAGTACAAGGTACAAGTTAATTTCAAAATCTCTTTATTATCTGAGAATGTTTTTATGTAAGTATCTATTGGGACCTCTTTATAATCCACATATGTGTTTCATATAAATGTATTTGAAAGATTTTTTTATTCAATAGAAAATGGGTTAATTTAATTTATACATTTGTTTGACTTTTTAAAAAATTGTATGAAAGGAATCATTCTATCTTTTCTAAATAAGGTACTTTATGACCTTTTCGAAAAATTAAAGTATCAATGATTTTTTATCTAATATGGTGGGTGTGGTTATTCTCCACCGTTATAATACATTTGAATCTTACCTTACAATATTATATGAATATTTTCAAATTAAATTTTTTCTTTTATAATTACATGACTTTTAAATCATTTCCAAATAGAATGAGGTATTTATCTCAAATAGTTTTGATTTCATCTATGTGAACTTCCTTTTCTAGATTTTATACTTGTTTGAAGTTGATTTATTATGATCAAAATCATCCATTTTGTATTGAAGGTTTTCTGATATGTTTTACTATGAATTTTTTATTTTTATACCATTAATGGTTTATGGTTAATGTATTGACATTTCGTATGCTAGTTTTAATGTGAATGTTTATGTTATGTTTCCACATTTTTATAGGAGGAATGCATTAGACATTGTAAGTGATAGGTGGAGCTTTCTATAGCTCCTCGATGCATTGGTAGGTCACATGAGACAAACTACTGTCCTGGCACAAGGCCTTGAAAAAATATTATTTGTAACCTAGGCACGAGGCCTTGAATATGTGGTTATGATGTTCGGAATTATGCATTCCATCATTATGAAACTATCAATTGATATTAAATTTGATTATTTGACTAGTAGAATATCCATGTGACAATTAAATGGAATTATTTGACTTATCTTTTCCATATTATTATGATGTATAATTTTAAATGGATTTTGATTTAGTTTTATACATTTCCTTAAATGTTTATTTTTATTTATGAATGTTTCAACTATACTTTTATCTTTACTGAGCATCTTATCTCACCCTTTTCTATGATTTATTTTTTCGTTGGATGTGAAGAAATATTTTATAGTAAACCTAAAGGGATAGACTAAGGGATATAAGTGTGTTAAAAAGAGGAAAAAATTTTGTTTTTTGTTTTTATTTAATGATGTAATGTAAAAGTTATGTATGTATCTAGTAATTTCAAGGATACTAAACTGATCGATCTTTCGGAATTTTATCCCTTGAGATAATGACAATGTTATTGAAAAATGCATCGACTCTATATAACTAGGGTTGAGGTGTTAAAAAAATTATGCTTATACATTATGCGATCTTATAATCTAAGGAAAACCAAAATTACTAATAAATATATCATTAAATATATGTTTTATTAAATTATGCAAATAGTTCATTAATAATGATCACCTCTACAATCACATTTCATCAGTCACATGATCACTTCAAGACATCTATTACTACAACATGTGAACACATTTTAAAAAACAAGATTAATATATTTGTCTCTATATATCTCTCTCTATATATATATATATCTATATTTCATAACCCATCACACATTTTGACATTATTCATTTATTTTCTCCTATGAAATTTTATTGCTTCCAAACATCTACAACCACTATTAATTTATAAACAATTATAAATATTAATTCTTAAATTTTACAAAAACTATTCCAATCCAATTTTTCATATTAAATTATTCTTCTTATATATTACATCTCCATAATTATTATTTCAAATAATTAAAAAAAATTTTGAAAATTTAATCTCAAAAGTGTTTAGAAAATTATAATAAAAAAATTATTATTTAAAACATGATCCCATTATAAAATGATATATTTTGATAAAAAACATACTTTTTCATGATAATATCAACAGTAACTAATAACCTATCACAATAAACAAAACAATATTCATGAGAATAAAAATACATTATAATGTATGATTAATCAATATAAAAGAATATATTTCAATAAAATATTTCCCATATCCAATATTCCAATAATGAGTCTTAAAAACATAATCACTGCATGTAATGTATTATGACGCATGAATATAAGAGAATATCACCATCATGTCTTTATTACCTACTATTGGAATTTTTATATTTGTAATCTATTTAATATATAACAATTTCTTGACTTTGAATTATTTTATATAACATTAATACAATAAAATCCATTATCACATCAAACTAATATCCCAAAAATTACATCATCTTATTTTGAATGATTAATTAAATTAATCATCCATTTTTATATAAATAATCACATACATTCTAGATTTCCATAATCTCTTCCTTATTACAATATTGTGCCAATAAAATCATGTTACCACACAACAAATTACTGTTATAAATATTTTAAAAAGCATTAAAATATCATGATTAATGGAAATAAAACAGCATAACATTGTTTAACTTTATATAATTTAATTAATATAATATATTATCAGTCATAAATAATAAAAAATTATACTTTAGGAAATTAATTTCATCTAACACAATTTAGTTCTTATTTTTTTCTATTAATAATTCATATGAACCCCTATTTTATATTAAACAATTTATATAGTAAATGTAAACACATTATATTCCCAAATTTAATTAAATCATTAATTAATTATAATAAGTTGAAATATTATCTAAAAACGAAAATATTTCAACAAAATAAACAGAAAAAACATTCCTTTAATAGTAAAAAATATAACATAATAATCGTCCTCCAGAAAAACAAGCCTACCACACCATGTCCACTATAACCATCATAGATAAATCCCCCCAACCTACACAACAATAGATACCATTTCAAATAAATAAATTATATTATTACCATGATATCACATGAGATTAAAAGAAAAAATATAATGATTATTATAAGATTTTATAAATTAAATAATTTATTATAAACACTTTTGTGTCGCAATGAATTTGTTCCTTTTGAGATAATCCAGTAAACCATCATATTAGTCCCTATAACTCCCACTTCATTCTAATGTTAATATATCATAGACGAATCCCTAGATAAATGTTCTAGGTAAATGGGGAAACATAAGAAAATAATGAGATCAAATTCTCAAAAATTGGAAAACTACATCAATGATGTATGATAATTTTATCATTACATCATAAAAAATGATGAAAATGAAAATTGTGAAATGGAATGATTAATGGAATGTGATTATGAAAATATATGACATGGTCATGAGGAATGATTTAATGAAAATTTTTCAAGACATGAAATATATATAAGGATGATTCTAAAAAAATAGTATGCCATGGCCTAAAAATATTTATTAATAAGAAAATAATTATAAACCACGGTTAAAATGGTATCATATCATTCATGTAAATGGTAAAAAAACATAAGAGAATACTATATAATGAATGGTTTAGTATGAATATGTTTTGATATTATTATAATATTACATTCATTGTATAATTATAATGTAAAATATAAATTATAAATGTGGTAAATATTTTTTTAAGATCTTCATGTAGAAGTTAAGGAAGATGATTGAAGATGTAGGAAATACTAACGTTGAATGATTGAATAATTCCTTGTGGGCTTCATTTTAAATGAATGATATAGTGTTATTTATTAATAATTTAAGAAATAAATTGTGAGGTGGAAATTTAAAAGATTTTTTATATATATTGGAGATGAAACCCCAATAAATATATGTTTTTATGTGGATGGAGGTGTTGTTCTTTTAATAGGGTAGAATGAGTGAAATTTTTTGTAATAAAAATTTCATTATTGTGTATGAATTTAATGGTGATAGAAATGGGATATCAACGTATTAAAATGTTAGTATATCATTTATTATTTACCTCATATACCAAATTAAGTGATATGTTGTTGTAATATTATATATAATTTTAAATAGTTTTTTTTTCTTTGACTGATTTTATTATTTAATGAAAGGATGATTTTTCCCCACAATATCTTCTTTCATTACAAAAAATTGTACATCCATATTATTTAATTTTTTAATATGGATTAAAATTTCAAAACAATGTTATTATATAAGTTTATTAAATTTTATTGAATCTAATTCTTAAAACACTATTGTTCTTAAAAATTAAAAGATAAATATCATTTTAAAATTTTAATGAATTTTTTATATTTATTTAATTTATAATAATTATATTATTGTTAATTCAGATATATATATATATAATAAATCTTATTAAAATACATACTCCAAATATGATGAATATAAATTTTTGTAAAAAACACCAAGGTATATAATAAAAATAATGTTTCTAAAATAATTCGCCATCAATCATGATTTGTTAAATTTTGATTCCATAAAATTATTAAAATATTATTTGAACACTATTTTTTTATTTAAAATAAATTTTCATGAATTTCATCTATTTTTCTAAATAAAATATTATTATTAAAATAATAAAAATAATACAAGATACATAATACAACAAAAATATCTTTAAGAAATGATAATCACATAAACCAGTTAGTATCCATCTATTTTAATAAACACTAAATTTTTTTATATAAAATAAGATGTTAGTAATAAAAAAATTTAAATTTGAAATATCAAAATAAAAATTATTTATATTTTGTATATATATATTTATATTGAAATTTTGAATTGGTAATATGTTTTCTGGTATTAGACCAATGAGTATAAAAATTTTATAATTATAAAATTAAATATTAATTAGACCCATTGAACTTATCAAAATTATTCCATTCTTATTTATAAATTCAACCCTCTCTGAACATTAATTTTCAACAATGATATTATAATATTATTCTCTATTGATGATATAATTTATCAATATTGGTTTTGTTTTAGAAATAATGACACTATAAGGTGAAGATGAAAAGGAGAATTTCCAAATTCTATAAAAATTTAATTTTTATATTTATTATTCAATTTTACTTTTATAAAGCGTTATGGGATATAAATAATGATATGTAATAAAAGGTCTCATATATTTTTTTTATTTACCTATTTGGGTAAATAAAATGTTTAATGTTTTCTGTATTTTATGATATTTTGAATAACCATTTTTTCTATTTTTAGAAACAATAAAACAACTATCTTATGTATTTAAAATTCATATTATTAAATATGATGTTACAATATAAAAAACAATTGATACACATAGGATACATATATTAAATTAATCATAGTATCTAGAAAAAAAGCATTATATTCTCAGGATTCAACATTTATTCATTAATTAATGATTTCAAAAAATGTAATAAAAATTCATACCTTTCATTTTGTCTTATATTTAACATCGTTAAGTCATTTTAAAAATTATATACATTGCATAACATTTCCATAGAATCTAAAAAATCATTGTAGTATTACTGAATAATAATAAAACTAAATCCCTAGTAATTAAAATGAATCCATGTAAAAAGACACACTTCACTTATTATTATTTAAGATTAATTAATTATATTTGTTAATTAAATTCGAACCCTTCACCCAATGAAACAAACATGTTCTTAATTCCACATAAACACTCAATGTAGAATGATTGAATATGAATACCATATATTTTCATTTGACTGGTCTGTTGGAAAAATATATTGATTAATAATGAAAAACTGTTATATTTAAATCACACTTAGTAAAACATACTTCAATTGGATCATATTATTAACAGTTTTCATAAATATATAATTTTAAATGATTTATTTATCATTATTATTATAAATATTTTATAGTAAATTTATTATAAAATCATATTTAAACTTAATTGCATTATATATATATATCATATATCATTCACAATAATATTTATCAAGTAGTAAAATATAATATTTAACATAATAATTACACAATTTTCAACATCACAACATTGTAATAAAAAAATTTGTAAAGTTAAAATACTAAGGAATAGGTTTCATGATAATAGTTTTTTTCTAAAACATTTATCATTTTATTAATATAACAGAAAACAATTATTATAATATCAGGAATAATGAATTTATACAATATTTTTATTATCATTTCTTAAAAATAAAATATGTCACCGGAGAATATTGTATAATTGTTATTTAATGTGGCATAAATTTAAAAAAATAGTAATTAATGGATTAACAAAAAAATAAAAAAACATCTTCATATACTATAATTTTTCTGATATCAAATTAATTAAAAAATATTCATTATTTAAACATTTCTATAAATAAAAACAAATAATCATTATTTATAAATTAAATTTATATAAATATAAGCTATTAATCACACAGAAGATAAAATCATCATGACATCCTTTGATTTGATGTTATATCATCTAAATTCATATCTACATCATTTCCTACAAAATAACCTAGTATAAATTATTCATATAAAATTATTTTCTATAATTAGTTAACATGGTCCCTTCTACACCGTTAGTTTCCTTCCATTTTATACATACCAAAATGTGTCTAAGTAACATGAAAACCATTCTAGTTCATAGATTCCTCACCAATTAATAATCAAATATATGTCTAATAAAACCCACAGTAATATGAATCCTTCATTATTTAAACCAACCAAAACTTCCTCTATGTTGTTAATGAGATAGTGAGAAAGCCTAAAATCCCACTTTAAATAGCCTATAAGATGGATACTGACACCAATACTGAAAAACACATGACATTAGATTAATCAACATATATAAATGTAATAAAATACTCTAATATTCCTCACAGTTATGAAATAAGTTATATATTTATCATTTTAACATACAAAAATATATCTGAGTATGTCCTTATAAATTCATCCAAATCACCAAACATTGACTGTAAAAGAATTATTTTAATAATCACTCCACAAAATCTTTGATATTTTTTCTCCCCCATCAATTTTCATCTTTAAACACAATTATTTTCATCAACCTATACCTTTGATAAAATAATAGATAATAATTGGGATATAATATTAGTATAATTAGAAGGTTCCAACCCCAAAATCTGTAATGTCAAGTGAATAAAAATAATAAAACCTTAGTATATGTCCCGTATGATTTTCTATAAAATAAATAAAACAAATAATAAATAGTATTAATATAATTAATGTTCTATAATGTAACATATTTTTCCACAATCAAAATATATTAACCAATTAAATGATAATCACCACATACTAGGAACACGTATAAATAGAAAAACTATATTTCACCATATCAATGATTATATAGTTTCACCCACAATAAAAAGTATATTTTTGTTCAAAATATATAATCTACCATCCACAAAAATCTATTGGAATTCTACATAATAGTGAATAAATACATTAATATTTCCACATATTATCCTTAGAAAAGAATATGGCATTCCTCTATAAAACACATCATAATATTTCCCTCCTTTGTTAGTATATTTGAACATTATGAAATCAATAAAATATAATCATATATATTGAAAAACACTAAATACCACCCATAATGAAATCATCAAAATGTCTATAAATTATCTAATAGAAATTATATCCAACACTGAATCATCTACTTTACATAACAGATTTTAATAACAATAATAATAATTTCATAATAACTACAAAAACATCATCGAACAACATGTTTCCCATTCTAAATTCTACATTATTTTAGAATAACTATATAATGATAATTATTAGAATACATTGAACTATTATATTTAAAAATAACACATTCCACTTTATTGTTACATCACAAGACTATCAATAGCCACTTATGTGTTACAATCACACACCAAAATATCATAATACCATTAAAAGAGATTAATTTTCTTTCACAACATAACAACATATTCTATAACATTATTATAATATTATATTCACAATTTATTATTAAATTATATTCATTCAAATATTCTCAATTAGGTTATTATAGAGATTATAATACAAAATCATAACTCATAAATTAACAAGACTCCTATATTAAAATAATAATGTCCTTGAAATTTATCTCAATATGTATTCAACATAAAATTAATAAAAAAAATATGTACACAATATCCAAACCACCTTATTTTAACCACCATATTTCCATTTTTTCTATATCAAATATAAGAATAATGTTTTCCATAATTATCATTTATTATATAATCTATATAAATTATATTCTAAATTTAAAATACAAAATCATATTATTATTTCATTTATTAATTATTCACATGTAATTTATAGTGATTTAAATCACATCATTACTATAATTATATAAATTATGATAACAAGAATATAAGTAAAAATTATAATTTCTTAAATCAAATAATCATTTTACCAAAAATATAACCTAATAATTATCTTGAAAGGGTTCTATCACACACACAGACACATAAAACAATCCTTAAAAATCATTAAAAATATTTTCAATACATCAATTTCCTATCAAAAAATTTTATTTTACAATGCCCATTATGTCTAGGATATATTAATTATAAGATAATAAATAAAATTTTAACAAATATACATTGAATTGAAATTTAATTATCACGTATATCAAATAATAATGGTATTAATCTTGGATTTTCAACATTCTTCTAAACTAGACCTCATATTTTCCAACAGGTTTTTAGACACTCAAGAATATGAAAAAGTATATTGAAATTTCATATTTATAATATAACACAAGATGACTACACCATGAGATAGAAATTATTTGACCACATTTCTATTATTATCTATCTCTCCATATCATGAATACATGGTTGCTTTACTCCCCCTATCCCCTAAAATACTTCAAAATTTTTAAACTTAATATAATGTGTTTGGAATAGAATAGTACATAATTGATTTAGATTGTGTTACAAACATTTAACACCCCATTAATACCATAAAACTATACAACTTGGTAACCACTGACTTTATTATTTTTCTCACATCTCCTTATGGAACCAGAAAAAAATGGTATTCATTAAAACATGAGAAAAACTACCATTAAAAGTAATAAAATCAATTAAACTCTTTTATTTCATGTAGATGATTCACCATAAAATTTATAATACATGAAATCCAAAACAATAAAAGATAAAATAACCTTCAAAATTGTCTTGAATCATGTATAATAAACTTATATAAGGAAAACAATCCAATATTCTAATAAATAAATCAGGGCAATTTCCTAACTAATAATGACATACTAAGCATAAAATGAAATCATCCTTGAATTATTAAATTTCAAACTAATCTGTTAACTTTAAAAATAATCCAATACTCTTTCTAACAAATCTTTCACGATAAAACCATAACTTATAGATCCAATATAATCAAGGTCTCTATAATATTACTCTGAAATGATTTCTATCTACATGAATAAAAAAAACCCAAGTTATTAAACGTTGACCAAAAAACTAAAATATAATTTAAGGTAACAACAAAATATAAATATTTCCTCATTAATTTATAATGAATAATATATAATGGTAATTATATTTAGACAACATTAATTAAAAGAATCACTTTTTACTTAATCATTAGAACTAAGGCTAAAAAGTGGAAAATATAAACGTTCCAAATATTAGTATTTATAATTCCAGAAACTATCCACATAATGAAAAAGCAATAGATTAAATAATAGTTTCATAGATCAAATTATTCTTAAGTGAACCTCAATATTTGTATCTTAGTTGAATGCTATTATTCCCAATATCAACTTTTATACTATATATTTCTCTCACACATTCCTTGGACACCATAGAGAATATGCCCCATGGAATCAAACACCTTATATAAAACCTCAACAAAATCCCCAATGAAAATAATATCTTAATAGATATTCCATCAATTAATAAGTTATTTCCCATCCTTAAGAGAAATCCATACTCAAAAGGATCACTTCTGGAAAACACAAAAAACACTCTCAATACATGTTTCATGAAATAAAATAATCCCAAATCTAGCACAAAATATTATAAATAAAGTTATAGGAAACTCTTTATAATTCATTCTATCTGTAACTTCACATATTTTCTTAGTTTTGATATTTATTGAAATCTAGAAAAAAAATTGTTTTAAAAATATAAATACTTAACCATATATGGTATTAAGATCTCAAAAGTTTTTCAAACCGATAAATAATATATGTAATAAAATCCCATAACTCACATGATTATCACAATATAAAACCACAATAAAAAAATAACATATTGACATATAAAATAACCAATATTTCATTAATTTGAAATAAAAAACATATTCCATCACCAATATATACGTTATTCTATACTAGTTGTTTCATAAATATTAATATTTTGTGACCTCCTTTACCACCATTAAATTAAAAACCAGTACATGAATTTATTATTATATTTAACTCCATAATTAAATCCTAGTAACCACATATAATTCTTCTTCTATCACATTAGCTCTTTATGAAGATTATTAACATTTTAAATCCATTTAATCAATATATCCATCTAAATAGGTATAAAAAATAATCATTAATATTTTTATTAATATAGAATATTATTATAGAGTAACAAAATATTATATAAAATATAAAATTTTTCAATATAAAATTAATCATATCATATAATATCAACATGATAAACTACACAATATTCCAGATTGAAAACATATATAGAAAAAAGAAATAATTAATGGATAAGTATACATTGAAATAAATGGTACCTACCTTTACAATCCAGATCATTTGATACACATGAACATTCGAAAAATGTATAATATTTTACAAAATCTAGGCATTTGAGAATATAAAAACCGTTCAATTATTCATTAAAATAATAATACCAAATTTGTTAATTTATTTAAATAATAATCATTTCACAAATATAAATCATATTAAATTAAAAAAATTACTCATATAAATATCCATTATAATGCGAATTGACATCATAAGAGCTATAAATTGATATTAATAAGGAATTGATCAATATATTACAGACCATTACACTATTATTCATAGAACTCTTGTAAATATTTTTCCATACTCTGATTTGTTTATTAAATTTAAAATAATTTTTTATAATGTTAATAAATTTTTTATTATATGATTACTTTTTTTTATTTTATAAGCTTTTAAGGTTTAATTATTGGAAAAAGTGTGTAATTTTGGATTATGATAGCATTAGGAGTAATCATGATGATTTCTTATTTATTGTGAGAGATTTGAGAATTATTGAATTTATTTAGGAGAAATATTTTGAAGTGTGGTTCTATGAAGAATGAGTATGATGTTGGTAATGTTCTATGATACGTCAGGTAATTATACATGAAATGTAATTGTTACAGAGTTTTTCCATTTAAAGTTACATTGAAAAATATAAAAGTTCATATAATTAATGTTTTATCTAGAGCATATATGATGGTACTCTGGTTAATAAATTTATGATGAAGAAAATTTTTCTATTTAGTTTACAAAAGAGTGAATGTACTAGGGTACTCAAAAAAACATATTCCATGTTACACAACATTTATGTCCCGTATATATGTATTTTATTGTCACGACCCGTCATCGGGGCCTGTGCCGCGACTACCCCAAGCCCGCCTTCCATAGGCCAGGGGCTGCCGACTAGGACCATGGTGTAATTCCCAGTAAAAAAGGAAGGCATTGCCTTTGTAAAGTAAACAAACACCACATAGCAAGCAAGAAGAAGTAAACACTTAGTAAAAACTGGGTACAACAGAAAGTGCGGAAAAGTAAGTGGGCCAGAATACAAACCCAAACTGAAAGTAAAGTATAACTGAAAAAGGGAGTACAACAACTGAAAAGTAAAGCCGCAGCCTCGAGCCATCCACTATAAGTCCCACCTGAAGGGTGGGTATAGATAGCCTCCACAACTCCTTGGGTCCAGCCGTCTTCTCCGAGTACGCCCAGCCCAGGGGTCCACCTCCAGGTATTGACTTCTCCACAAGCCTCAACCACGATCAGCGTTTTCCATCATCTGCAACCAACACAACGTAATGCGGGAATATCCCGTGCAGGGGTGAGTATAAGCTACTCAGTAGGGACCCCAAGACCCCCGATGGTCTCCCATAATCCACAAAGGATAATACAAAAAGTAAAGATACAAACACAAAGTAACATCCAGCATTTCTTAGGTATATGCACAAACATATACCTATGTCATCAACTCTCATTCGGCTCCAACATCCGTGCCCAAGTATAACCCAGTCCACACAGGAAAACACAACCCATTCCACACAGGAAAGAATAACGTAATCCACACAGGATATCAAGTCAATCTTATTGAAGATAAGGATTGAAAGTCAAGATTCAGCTCACACAGGTATACTTCTTCGTAAGATGATAGAGATGATCAGATATTTCCACTGATTCATCTAAGCCGTCGGACCCACACAGGATCGATAGGTACTAACCCTGCAATGAACCACAAAGGATCGATAGGTAAATAACCCCCGCAATGACCCAAAAAAGATCTATAGGTTATTGACCCACGCAATGACCCACAAAGGATCGATAGGTAACTAACCCCAGCAATGACCCACACAGGATCATACCCACATAGGATCTATAGGCGCTGGCCCACACAGGACCGCTGAGCACTGACCCACAGAGGATCTGACCCATACAGGATCGGTAGCACTGATCCATGTAGGATCACTGAGTGCTGTAGTGGTCGCTGTCGAATCCATGAAGGATTTCTGTACAGTCTTCATCGTCATCGCAGTTGCGGCAAGCTCTAGGGTTCCCACTCATAGTAAGCTCATTCAGGAGGCTCTACTCAACAAGCCAAAGAGCTGATTCCTCAACTGACACATATTCTAGAGTTGATGTATCCAAAAGTTCCGTATCGTCAACAGGAACTCAACGTCACAAACGGCGCGTCATTCGGATGCCCGCTCTGAGAGTTATTGGCTTTTTCATCCCAGGGGCCCTGTTGGTTTTTAAGTCAAAACCAACTTGACTGTACTAAAACTGCATCCAAACCTTGTGCAGAGTATGCCCAAAGGTCCATCTCACTTAGAGGAATCCATCAAAGTCGATGACAAGTCAATCAGACGTCGGGAGCTCAAGTTATAAGTGTTTCCACTCTGAGGGCCTGGTTGGTTTCGTGTACGAACCAACCCCGACGAACCCAAAGAACTCCAAAACCTTGAGTGTAATATACCAAAACGACCTTCCGTTCCAGGGATCGCATCAATGCTGACGGTGCGTCGATCGGAGGTCCACAGCCCATGTTATGGGAAAAAGACCGTGAGAGGTCCGGTATTAGGGGGTTCGGGCCCGGGCCAACCCGACCCGATACCCTCTTGGTCGGCCCGAACCGGGTCGACCCGTCCTGAGTCCAGGTCCGGCCCACTTGGGTGTGTCCTGGCCCGGATGGAGCGGCCGGGCTTTGCCTGGGTGCAGCCGGCCCAGCACGCCAGCGCCAGCCTAGCGGCTCGGCCATTTCAGCCGAGTGGACAGGGGTACGGGGGGGTGCGCTTCCCCCCACCCATTTGTAATCCACGGACCCCATGTGGGGGGCCGCTCAAGTCCGGCCAGCCGGGGGTTACGAACCCCTGACTCTTCCTTGGGTCGGACGACCCGCTCCTTCCGGCCCGCTCCGGCAGGCCAGCTGTTGCCGCCACGGGATCGGAAAGGGCGACCCCCCTACTCCGACGCCGGTGGACCAGATTCGGCCGCTGGTTCCCCTGCTCCGCCGCAGCCTTCGACCATCCAGTGCGGCGCGACGGCACCGTGCCCTTCTACCGTGGCCCCGCTCTGGCCGCGGTGTTTTCGTGATCCTCCAGCGCGGTGGAACCGTGCTGCGACCTTATTCAACTTCATCGGCGCAACGCGATGGCACTGCGCATAATTTCCACACGATCCCGCGTGGTTCATCAGTACCGCATCATTTTCCTTCGAACCACAACAATACAAGAATAATGGAGGAGGGTCAGCCCTGTTTGTGCGGTCCGGACCCCTCCCGTTAATCAATATCAAGCAGAAACGTTTCACGAAGATTGACAATAAAAGTAGTCAGGAACAACAATTTAAATAAAACCCTTATTTATTGAATTCATTGAGCGAGGGCTCTTCGCAGAAATAACCATGATGGAAGAAGACGTCGCGGAAGGAGAGAGTCGTATCACAGAGAAATGATTCGTCAGAGTCGCATCATCGATCTCCGAGGATCCGGCGTTCTTCGCGTTATTCGTCGAGGAGGAATAACTTCAAGAGCTTTTCCTTTTTCTCCCAAATCCTCCCAACACAACAAGTTCCAACCAAAATAATATAATAACTTCCCTTATTTTATTAACATGCCTTAAGTTGAAATTCAAAAGTTGAATTAACCCTCTCAAATTAAACTCACCTAATTAATTAACATAAGTTATCAACTTTAATGGTGAGTTGAAAGTGTTAGGGAATATGAAGGGGTGGGGTTTGTGTGGGCCCCACCACCCTCATAACCTCTCATGGGAAGTTGGGTGGTTACCTAACTTCCACCCAAAGGTTTTAATTACCACGTAAAAATAAAAATTGTAGCTCAATTTTTATTTTAACATCAATAATTTTTAACAAATTCTCTCGTGAAAACGAAACTGCGGAATAGCTGTTCCTAAGAAAATACCAGCACTGCGAATCCATCGGTGCCCACAGAATTTGATTCCGATCATCGGTTAAAAAGATAGAAATACCTGCTCGTTCGTTCACTGAATATACCCGAGCTAATATTTGGTTAGAAATTCCCGGCACACCAGGCCTCAGAATCAAGTGACGTCAGAAACCGCGTTCTTGTAAAATCCCAAAGAAAATTAAGAAAAAAAATTTCCCTTGAATTTTACGGATCTTTACATTACTCCCACCTTAGGGATTTATATCTCCATATAGATGCATCAAAAACTAGGGGATCAAATGTGTGTACTGTGCATGCATCTGAGCCTCCCGCTCCCATGTTCTCTCCAAGAGGTTCCTGTGCTGCCATCTGATGCACACTAGAGGAATCGACCATCCATATAGGACCCGCTCCTGTCGATCCTCGATCTCCACTGGGACCTCCATAAAAGTCACCCCATCATCAATGTCCATCTCCACATGGTCAATGATATGAGTCGAGTCGTGAACGTATCTCCTGATCTAAGATACATAGAAGCCATCATGCACTCGGTACAACTGAGGTGGTAGAGCCAGGCAATAAGCCACCTCGCCAATCCTGCTGAGGACTTGGAATGGTCTGATGAAGCGTGGAGACAACTTGCCGCCTCGACCAAATCTCCGTATACCACATTGAGGTGAGACCCGTAAGAAGACGTGGTCACCATCCTCAAACTCCAGTGGCCGTCGCCTCCTGTCAGCATAAGACTTCTGCTGGCTCTGAGCGGTCCTCACCCGCTCCTGGATGACTTGGACCTTCTCTGTCATGGCCTGAACCATCTCCGGTCCCACAAGTGCTGACTCCCCACTATATTTCCAGCACAGAGTTGACCTGAAAGGTCGGCCGTACAATGACTCATATAGTTCCATCCCGATGGTGGAGTGGTAGCTGTTGTTGTACGCGAACTCCACCAAGGGTAGGTGGTCCTCCCAGCTACGACTAAAGTCAATGGCACATGCCCGGAGCATGTCCTCGAGAGTTTGAATGGTCCTCTCCATCTGGCCATCTGTCTAGGGTTGAAAGGTGGTGCTCATAAGTAGTTGCGTCTCGAACGCCTCCTGCAACCCTTTCCAAAGCCGGGAAGTAATACGAGCATCTCAATCGGAAATGATGGACGATGGCACAACATCAAACCGTACAATCTCCTGAACATAGAGACGTCCCAAGATCTCAACTGAGCCTTGCTCTCTGAGGGGTAAGAAGTGATACGACTTGGTGAGTCGGTCGACAATCACCCAAATGGAGTCGTGACCTCTAGAAGTGCGTGTAAGTCCAGTCATGAAGTCCATAGATATGCCGTCCCACATCCACTCCGGAACCTCCAAGGGTTGCATCAATCCTGCAAGTACACGGTGCTCTTCCTTCCCCTACTGGAAGGTGAGGCATTGAGAAACGAACTCTTCCACATCCTTCTTCATGCCCGGCCACCAGTGCTGTCATTTTATATATTGGTACATCTTCGCCACTCCAGGATGTACCGCCAAAGGGGAAGTTTGAAACTCTCTCAGCACCTCCTCTCTTAAAGCAACTGGTACCAATGTACGTCCTCTGAAAATGTCATCGTACTCTCCTCCCACAGAGAATCAATTCGGTGCATGTCCTAAGGATATTTGTGCACGCCGTGTATCACAGTCGGCATCCCCACACTATGCCTTTCTGACCCACTGTAGTAATAGAGGAGTGACTGTGACTGACTGAAGGACGGCTGTGCCATCTCTATCCACGAAGGATATCTACAAAGCGACTAGCTGCTATGTCACCTCCCCAAGTAGCTGAATGCTCGTCCTCCTGCTGAGAGCATCGACTACCACGTTCCCCTTTCTAGGAGTATAGACTATCTCAAAGTCATAGTCCAGGAGGAACTCGAGCCATCGCCGCTATCTCAGGTTCAGGTCCTTCTACGAGAAGATGTACCTGAGACTCTAGTGGTCAAAATAGACTGTAAAGTGCTCTCCCATCAGATAGTGTCACCACATCTTCGGAGCGAAGACCACTACTGCTAAATCCAGGTCATGGGTAGCATTGTTCTGCTCATGCTGCCTCAACTGACGTGATCCATAGGCGATCACATCCCATTCCTGCATCAGGACACATCTGACTCTGGTCCCTGATGCATCATAGTAAACTACGTACCCTACTTCCTCCTCCAGAAACATCAAGATAGGAACGCTGGTCAATCTATGTCTCAGCTCTTGGAAGCTCTGCTGATATCTGTCTGACCACACAAAGAGTTTCCCCTTCTTCATCAAAGCTGAGAGTGGTGCCGCAACTCTGGAGAAGTCTGGCACACATCTCTGGTAGTACCCAGCTAGTCCCAATAAACTCCGCACCTCCGTCATGCTCCAGGGTGGCTCCCATGCTAGGACTTCCTCGATCTTCGTAGGATCCACCGAAACTCCCACCACAGAGATGACGTGTCCCAAGAAGTGGACCTTGCGTATCCAGAACTGAAACATCAAGAGCTTGCCATAATGATGGTGCTATCAGAGTGTGTCTAGTTCAACCCGTAAGTGGTAGGCATGCTCTTCCTCAGTCGTCGAGTAAATAAAAATGTCTTCGATGAAGACCATGAAAAATCGATCGAGTTATGGCTGAAAGATCCTGTTCATGAGGGCCATGAACACTGCTGGAGCATTGGATACGCTGAATTTCATAACCAAGAACTCATAGTGGCCATATCGACATTTGGAGGTCATCTTCTGCACGTCCTCATCCCGATCTCTGAGCCGATGATAGCCTGATCTAAGGTCTATCTTTGAAAACCACCGTTCTCCCTTGAGCTGATCGAAGAGGTCATCAATCCTCGGCAGCGGAGACTTGTTCCTCACTGTCACCTGGTTCAGGAGATGACAGTTGACACAAAGTCGCAAGCTCCTGTCCGCCTTTTTGGAGAACAATATCGGGGATGCCCTGGGTGAAACACTGGGTCGGATTAATCCCTTGCCGTAAAAGTCCTCCAATTATACCCGTAGCTCTCGAAACTCAGCAGGGGCCATCTGATATGCTGGAGTAGATATTGGGAATGTCCTAGGGCACATGTCAATATTAAATTCTACCTCTCTGCGAGGAGGTAGTCCAAGAACATCGTCGGGAAAAACATCTGCATACTGATCCACCATTACAGGAAAACCAAGACTCCGCACGTCAACTCCTCCTAGGATGAGGCGAGCCAACTGATGAATGATGGGCTGTCCTCTCCTCTGCATGAGTACATCATGTGCTGTGAAGGCTCCCTTCTCGCCGGTGAAGGTGAACCTGCTCCCGTCGATGCGTACACATCGCACCTTGCGCCTAATGCAGTCAATCTGATCATGGAATATAGATAACCAATCCATGCCCAAGATGATGTCATAAGCCCTCGAATCTGCTACTAGAAGTTCCCAGCCGAAGCTCTCGCCTCCTAGAGTAATCTCACACTACCGACAGTGGTGCGTAATCATCTAGTTTGCTCTTGTAGGAGTCTCTAGCTGTAAGGATCGAGCCAACGGCTCTGTCGGAATCTCCGAGCTCCGAAAAAGGGAAGAGACTATGAAATAATGACTCTCTCCTGTGTCTATAAGAACTGTAGCAAGGGTGGAATAGACATAGATGGTACCTAGAATTATCTTGGGTGCGCCGAGGTCATAGGCCTCCGCTGCCTGAAGCTGTGCCTGTCTCTGCCCGCCAGCTCCCTGTGGTCGGGGTGGACCTCCTAGTGGTGGTGGTGGTAGTAGAGCCTCAAAGCATCGCCCACCACCTTCTACTCGGCCAACTCCTCTACCTCATCCGTCTACTCCCTGTGGACCACCACGGTCAACCCTCTGCCTCTGCCTGGGTGGTCCCACAACCATCTACTGCTCCTATGCATGGCGGGTCGGGCAGTCACGAGCCATGTGGCCCTACCCGCTGCATGCGTAGAACTGTCTTCCTCACGAAAGACTGGCTCCATGTTGTGTGCCCCGCACCACTGAGCCAGTGTACATAGGTCATCTTCCTGAGGTTCTGGTCTACCTGGACCCATTAGTCATCTGTCGATTGCTTACTGCAAAAGACTCTGCTACGTTCCACCCTACGGTAGGTCTCGCTGCTAATGAAGGCTCATCAAGGAAGCTCTCAAAAAGAAGGGCTCGCTCCAGTACCCCTGCCTGTGTCGGAATGCTGAGGGAGATCAGTGATGCCATGATCTCTTGCCTCAATCCTTACTCGAAGGTCTGGGCCCGGAAGAATGGGTCTCATACCATGTCTGTCGAGTAGCGCGAGATATCGGTAACTCTCGCCGAGTACTGGGCGACCGTCAAGCTGCCCTGCCGCAGGTATAGAATCTCATGGACGCGCACAGCACGGAGGGTGGATGGGATGAACTCCGAGCGGAAGAGGCACTCAAAGTCCATCCAGAGGTGAGAGGTCTCGTCATGCACCTGGAGCATCAAGCTCCACCATCTTCCTGTTTCCGCGTGCAGGAGGCTCGCTGCGAGGATCACCGTGAGGTCTGATGGTGTCCTCACTATCCTGAAAACCCGTAAAACTGCCTCCAGCCAAATCTCGACTGCCTGAGGGTCCATATCCCCATGGAACCTGGGCGGTCGCTGACGCTGAAACTCGTGCAGCGAACTAAGGTGACATGCATCGTCAGCAGCTAGGGCTAGTAGCATCGGTGGCTTGGTGGGTAGCGGTACCGCCAGTGCCTCTGCTGTCAAAGGGCCCTATACTGAGGCATCGTCGCTCGCTGGGATGTCGTCACACACAACTCTCAGAACCCTTGCTGGCAGCCGTCATGGGGCCATCCGGAAAAGAAACAGGTGTGCCATGGTCAAATAGTATACCTGGTGAGCTGACACAAAGTAATCACAAAAAAAAAACATTAAACACACATGCAATCAATGTTTTCATGCATTAAGTCGGAAATCAGAAGTCAGGGTCCTGGTGTATGGATACGTCGGCCGCCACACCTACACTAGAATCCCTGGACTGATATCCACACTCAATACTCTTAACAATATTTCTTCACATAGAAAAAGATTAGAGTCTTGAGTTTTGCGGTAGAACCGAACACCTCTTATACCAATTTGTCACGACCCATCCTCGGGGCTCGTGCCATGACTACCCTAAGCCCACCTTCCATAGGCCAGGGGCGGCGACTAGCACCAAAGCATAATTCTCAGTAAAAAGGGAAGGCATTGCCTTTGTAATGTAAACAAATACCACAGAGCAAGCAAGCAGAAGTAATCACTAAGTAAAAAATGGGTACAACAGTAAGTGCGGAAACGTAAGTGGACCAGAATACAAACCCTAACTGAAAGTAAAGTACAACTAAAAAAGGGAGTATAGCAACTGAAAAGTAAATCTGCAGCCTCGAGCCGTACACTAGAAGTCCTACCTGAAGGGTGTGTACAGATAGCCTCCATAGCTCCTCGGGTCCAGCCGTCCGCTCCGAGTACGCCCCGACCTGGGGTCCACCTCCAGGTACCGACTGCTCCGCATGCCTCAACCACGATCAGCGTTGTCCGTCGTTTGCAACCAACACAACCTAGTGAGGGCATATCCCGTGTAGGGGTGAGTATAAGCTACTCAGTAGGAACCCCGAGACCCCCGAATGTCTCCTAGAATCCACAAAGGATAATCCAAAAAAAAAGATACAAACACGAAGTAACATCCGACACTTCTTAGGTATATTCCCATACATATACATAAGTCATCAATTCTCGTTCAGCTCCAACATATGAGCCCAAGTAAAACCCAGTCCACACAGGAAAACACAACCCATCCCACACATGAAAGAAAACCGTAATCCATATAGGATATCTAGTCAATATTATCGAAGATAATGATTGAATGTCAAGATTCATCTCACACAGGTATACTTCTTCCTAAGACGATAGAGATGATCAAATATTTCCACTGATTCATCTAATCCATCGGACCCACACAGGATCGACAGGTACTAACCCTTGCAATGACCCACAAAGGATCCATAGGTAACTAACCCCTGTAATAACCCACAAAGGATCGATAGGTAACTAACCCCCGCAATGACACACACAGGATCAGACCCACACCGGATCTGTAGGCGCTGGCCCACACAAGATCTATGAGCGCTGAACAACACAGGATCTGACCCACACAAGATTGGTAGCATTGATCCACATAGGATCGCTGAGTTTTATAGTCGTCACCATTGAATCCACTGAGGATTTCTGTATAGTCTTCATAATCGTCGCAGTCGCAGTTAGCTCTAGGGTTCCCATACATAGCAAGCTCGTTCGGGAGGGTCTGCTCCACGAGCCAAAGGGCTGATTCATCAACTAACACATATTCCGGATTTGACGTATCCAAATGTCCCATATTGTCAACAGGAACTCAGCGTCACAGACGGCGCGTCATTCGGATGCCCTGTCTGAGAGTTATTGGCTTTTTCGTCCCAGGGGCCCTGTTGGTTTTTAAGTCAAAACCGACCCGACTGTACTCCAACTGCATCCAAACTTAGAGTGGAGTAATCCAAAAGGTCTTTCTCACTTATAGAAATCCATCAAAGTCAACGGCACGTCAATCGGATGTCTAAAGCTCATGTTATAAGTGTTTCCGTTCCGAGGGCCCGGTTGGTTTCGTGTACGAACAAACCTGGCCGAACCCAAAGTACTTCAAAACCTTGAGTGTAATATACCGAAACGACCGTCTTGTTCCATGTATCGCATCACCACTGACGGTGCATTTATTGGAGGTCTGTAGCCCATGTTATGGGAAAACGACCGTCATAGGTCTGGTATTAGGGGGTTCCGTCTCGGTCCGACCCGGCCCGATAACCTCTGGGTCGGCACGAACCTGGTCGACCCGTCCCTGGTCCGGGTCTGGCCCACTTGGGTGTGGCCCAACTCGGTAGGAGCGGCTTGACCCGGCCTAGGCGCGGCCCGACCATGCAGACCGGCTTGGGCAGCCGGCCCGGCGTGCTGGGGCGCTGGCGCCACCTAGGTGGCTCAGCCGTTTCGGCCGAGCGGACAGGAGTGCGGGGGGGGGGGGGGGGGGGCGCACTGCCCCCTGCCCGTTGGTAATCCTCGGTCCCCATGTGGGGGGCCGCTCATGTCCAGCTAGCCGGGGGTTACGAACCCCCGGCTCTTCCTCTGGCCGGCCAGCCCACTCCGACCGACCGACTATTGTCGGCACGAGACCTGCAAGAGCCGGTCCCCCTGCTACGACATCGGTTTCTCAGAACTGGCCGCTGGTTCCCCTGCTCTGCCACGGCCTCTACAGTGGCCTTGGACCGTCCGGCGCGGTGCGACGGCGCCGCGCCCCTCAGCCACGACCCCGCTCCGGCCGTGGTGTTTTCATGATCCTCCGGTGCGGCGGAACAGCGCTGTGACCTTATTCAACTTCATCGGCGCGGCGCGACGGCGCCGCGCTTCCTTGTCGCATGATCATGTGCGGTGCATCGACACCACATCATTTTCCTTCGAACCACAACAATACAAGAATAAGGGATGAGGTTCGTCCATGTTTGTGTGGTTCAGCCCCCTTCTGTTAATCGATAGCAAGCGGAAAAGATTCACGAAGAACAGCAATAGAAGTAATCAGGAACAACAATTTAAATAAACCCCTACTTCGTCGAATTCGTTAAGCGAGGGTTCATCGCGGAAATAACCATCACGAAAGAAGACGTCACAGAAGGGGAGAGTCACATCGCGGAGAAATGATTCATCGGCGTCGCATCGTTGATCACCGAGGATCCGGTGTTCTTCGCGTTATTTGCGTTCTACGTCGAGGAGGAATAACATCAAGAGCTTTTCCTTTTTCTCCCAAATCCTCTCAGTGCAACAAGTTCCAACCAAAATAAAATAAGTACTTACCTTATTTTATTAACATGACTTGAATTGAAATTCAAAAGTTGAATTCACCCTCTCAAATTAAACTCACCTAATTAATTAACATAAGTTATCAACATTAATGGTGAGTTGAAGGAGTTAGGGAATATAAAGGGGTGGTGTTCGTGTGGGCCCCACCATCCTCGTAACCTCTCATGGGATGTTGGGTGGTTACCCAACTTCCACCCAAAGGTTTTAATTACCAAGTAAAAATAAAAATTGAAGCTCAATTTTTATTTTAACTTCCACAATTTTTAACAACTTCTCTTGTGAAAACGCAACTCCGAAAAAGGTGTTCCTAAGAAAATATCGACGATGCGAATTCATCTGTGCCCTCAGAATTCGATTCCGAGCACCAGTTCAAAAGTTAGAAAAAACTGATCGTTCGGTCACTGAATGTACCCGAGCTAATCTTCGATTAGAAATTCCTGGCACAGCGGGCATCAGAATCAAGTGCCGTCAAAAACCGCGTTCTTGTAAAATCTCAAAGAAAATTAAGAAAAAATATTTCCCCTGAATTTTATGGATCTTTACATTTATATTTTTTGTTTAAGGTGAATATTAATCATCTTCATATATTTTAGATACAATTTTTCCATGTCATAGAAAGTACATCAATAACATAAAGAAACATATTTTAATAATGTTGGTTTTGAATATTCAAATATTCCAATAATATGATGGATATTCACTTCTTATAGACTAATGGTTGTTGGAATTTACACAATTTGTGCATGCTATATGATACTAGTCCTTGAGTTAGGGAAGATCTAAATTTTATAACTCTATAATATAAAGGATGAACAATGATTGAAAAGACAAAAAAAATTATTGTTTGACAATATATAATGAATTAGGGCCATAAAAATACTATTTGGGTTAATTAGAAATATAAATCAAGAGTGTGCCACATAATATTACTTCAGGAAATTTTGAAACTAGAAGCTAAAAAAAGAACCAACCTATTATGATGAAATTTATGACCCAATGTCATGATTACAAAATTATATAGAATTAAAGTATAATTGATGGATTGGTTCCCTCAATAAGGAATAATAGTTTTTATAATGAACATTAATTACAAATTTTAATATCAAAGTTGGAAATATACAATAATTCAATTCAATAGACAAATTCCAATTTTTGTAATTTGAAATATAGTGGAAGTCAAATTTTTTAGGTTCGATTTCCAAAATTAATGCTACTTTTTAAAACATAATATGTATAATAAGAGAATATAAAGAAATGGATATCATGAATAATGAATGATTTAGAAGAAAAAATAATGGTGGTCGACAACGTGGAAATCATTGAATATCTAAATTAAATACTAATTGAGTTGTTGTGGGATAAAATTCCATTGATGATCATGATTCAGTGAGAAATGTTTCTATACATATAAGTGAAGACTAGGTATTCTTGTTTAGATAATTTTACTAAAAACACATCAATTTAGAGTGTTACATATTATATTGTTATCTTTATGAGTGTGGAATGTATATATTTTTTACTTTTACTATAACCCTCATCAAATATAATGGGTATAAGAGCAGAAGTGGTTTTAGACCATGGGTGAGAAATGAGATCATACCAATGTTTTTAATCACCAACTAATAATGTGATTACTATGAGTCATATCAGTAAATTATTGACATATTCCCCATCTATATTTCCTAGTGTAGGTGGCCCAATTTAAATATTGGCTGATTGAATGTTAGAACATTATTTTTAATTAAATTTTGTGGGAAAATTGGAAATCCTAAAATCTTCAAACTAAAGAAACACAAGTCACAATAATAGATTAAAGGATTATTGATGTAAAACATTAAAATATTAGAATAAATATACCTATAAAACTTCTTGAGAAGTGCAATAACATTTTTATCTAGTCAATAATTGATGAGGCTTGATGTTTATAATCCATGTTCTGTAATGATTTGATGAAAAACTCAATAAATAACTTACATTCACTGAATCATATAGTTAAAATAAGATATTTATTATTAATACAATCACCATTTTCTTTATTTCTGACCATGTGAATTAATCTATCTTAAATTTTATCTTCATATTCATGAGATCCATGCCTAATAAATGTGTCATGCAAAAATTATTTCTTAGGGTGTTGGGTATTTTCTAATGACATTTTACCTACTTCCTCACCTATATTCCATTGAATTCCATCCATGAGATTAAATGGTTTATTAATATTTTTGTCCTATTTTCCAAGAAAAACATGAAAGTAAATTAGATAATCCTCAATAAACATAGATCCTCTGTGTATTTGAGACTGATCATCCATCATTTCACCAACCGACTCAATATCATGTCCCTTTGCATCACCACCCCTAGTCATTTCACTTGCCCTTAGAAAGTTCATGATAATATATTTCACTGTATCATTATTAAAGGGATAACACTCTATCACCTAGAAGAAATATTGTGACTTAACATGTCTATATTATTTTTAATTATGTTTGATTAATCCTTACACCCTTCATATTTCTTGCACTTTCTCATTATGTAACTCTCTAGATACTATATTTATATCAACAACTTTATCATCCTTGTGCTGTGAATACCTTTACTATGTCATCCATGCATAGTATCATCTCCCATTTGGCCATAACATGCCTCGACTATTCCTCTAATAAGAATCACAATTTTTTGGAGCTCTCTACATATGCTAGATCAATTTTATCATGAAAAAGGGGATCAATTTCTAGACATTCAGAATTATTATTAATATTAATACAAGACATGATCCTTCTTTTATTGGGACATAATACAAGATTAACCCAAACCCTAACACAAAAATATAGTAGGTTAGATTATTATTTCCCTTTCGAGCCACTACCTAATGTAAGGAAATTTTTTCATGCTGTGAAACTTTTTCATAGGAATAATAATTTATAATATTTGTATATGTTTATATTTGATATGTTATAACAATTTCCACATTCCCAAAAATGGAATACATTATTATATTATAATAATCTAAATCACTTCTAAACAGACCATATATGTGAACCTCCTTTTGATTATAACTTGATGTTCTGGAGTCAGTATTATTAGGAACAACACGAGTTTCACCCTTTATACTCAAATTTCCCATAGAGGGGGAACAAAAATCTTCTCGACCAAGAGAACATCTAGCTACCAGATAACGAACTCTCTAATTACCCTAATAACCCCACATTCTGGAAACATTTATCAAAAAAACATAGAGCCTAAAAAATCCCCATTAACATTTCACAACTAATTAATTCACAAAACACATAAATATGAATGAAAGAGTTATTTTATCATCCATTAGTAGAACATTTTTCGAAGACCATTTTATATGTAAATCAACGTGCTTGTGAAAATCCAATGTTAAAAAACATATACATCGTAGAAAATGATTTTATACTTTTATTTATCCCTATTTATTTTATAAATATTTAGTTATCATGCCCCCCATGTACATCAAAATTAGACTTACTAATGCACATTCCACACCCACAATCCATGTTGGGGATCCTTTTCCTAAGACCATTACAAAATGAATGGGATGGTAATTCTCCTTACCTTTTTTCTTCTATGAAATGGAAGAACCCTTTTTAGGGTCCTATATGATTCCTGAAATAGGTAGTATCAAATTTTTTTTCTATCCACAGAACTTGCAGAATTGATACTTATGCCCCTACCACAACACCATCATCGGTGGCCTCATATTTCCCCTCGATTAATTGTTAAAAAATACTTATATCCTTATATCCTCCAATCCAAAACATGACTGTGATTCCAAATGTTTATGAACCACATAACACATCATAGCAACAATACATAAAATTATACAACATCAAATCCTATGAAATTTTGATAAAAGACATGAAAAATTGTTAGTAAATGATATTAATTTTTTCCCAACCCTATGAGATTATAATATGATTAATCATGTGATGATCCCTATATTGAGTATGTGATATGAATGTAATAACGCGCAGAGGTTATGGGATGCATTTTACCGATTAATAGATATATCTATTCATAATCCCCACAAAATAGTATATAGATGTACGAAATTAAACTAAATAGAATAACATATACCCAGAAATAATTAGAACTTCATAGCATAATTTCCATGTCAAATGATTTTAAACTATAAAAAATTCATTAGGATAATATGTTTTACAATATACATACCCAATGATGCCAACATATAATTCTCCGAGGGATGAGATTAGTATTCCTCATGGAATGAGCGCATGATGCCTTGTATTATATTAAATGGATTATTTTCCCAATTTTTTCGTTTATTCATCAGGTAATACAAATGAAATCCACTATTTTTTAACCATTCATAACATAAGAATAGTTACAGTATGATGTTAATCTCTATGATATGGTGTAGTTACATTACTTAAAACCATTTGACCAAGCTATTTTGGTTTTTATTCCAATCATCCATTAGGTAATGTAAGAATAATTTCTATGATTAAATCTTGAAATTGACACAATTACAACTCTCACTTGAGGGGTGATACATATGAATCCTAACAAAAATTTTGTAACATAGTGAACCACTCCCCCAAACAATCATGTTGTCTAATAGTAACTTGGTATCACTAAAATGAGCTACTCTATAAACAAGCCAATATATGATTAGATTATATGGGAAACATCTCCACAGTACTCTACACATATGTGAAACCCAGGCCTTTGAGGGTATGAAGGATGATCCCCACTGGGAACTAAAAATGTGTTGACCTATATGAGATTAACATATATATGACCATCTACACTGGACACTAAATACGTGACTGGACCCTCTAATAATGACCATATATGTGAAACCCCCTCACATGGAATTAAACCTGTCAACCCCACTAGATGCATAAAAATCCTAAACATTGTTAATGATCCTAATATGAATTATGTGATGAGCTTAAGATACTAATGTGATAAGAATTGGATATCCTCTCACCTTAACATTGGTTTTAGGCCTACGATACCATCTCAAGTGGAATGTATAATACTTGTTATATGATATGTATAAGAATCTTATGTAACGGGCATAGGATTTCGTAATTCAATAATGTGGCAGTGAAATGATGTTTTTTACCCACTGTGATTTTCAAATAATACCACATGTGATTATACTATTTCGCCTTATGTGATTATCATGGGTATTTTATCCGTGAAGAGTGTCATATTCCTCACATCACAATTGTGGGATACTATGGTGATGAGGACATGATTCCCAAGGAGATAACCCTATGATTAATTTTGTATCAAGGATATGTATCCCTATATAAATCATGAAATGAATCTTTTTTTGTACCAATGAAAAAAAATATTTATAAAAATATTTTTGTATAGCCTCATTCATGGAAGATTTTTTTAGTTGCCTAGAATTACCAACATAATAATTAGCTAAAACCATATGTTGCTTCATGTTTATTATAGTAAGGGACCTAATTAAGTTACAAAAACTATAACATAAAATCATGAATAATAGGAATTATCATGTCTTAGATCTATAAGGGCATCTCAAACTTCTCTATACAATCATTAGAGGAAACCATGGATGGAAGATATGACATCTCACTATCCCATTTTAAATAATGATTGAACATTATTAACCTAAATGTAAAAGGTAACTTCCTTTGGAATGTTGGAATGTATGGATACATGATCATGACATGTTCAAGGACATAAATCCCATGAAAAAGTGCCTTATGAAAGAACCATAAAAAAATATATAAATCTCAACCCGGTTTGATTGTATTATAAAAAAATAGTTACCATATAATGATCCTTGGGTATCTCCATTTCTAGATATCATTATTGTGAATCCATTCCCCACCACATGAGAGAGGATGAGTGTAACACCCGAGACTTTTATGTTATATAAATCATCAAAGGACTCTTTTTCTACACAACACTTGCTTGGCTTGCTTTACACGCAATCGCGACCTTCCTCGATAGCTTGCGTCGTACGCAATATCGAGTTTCACTAAACAACATTATGCTATTAAAACTAGCCGTTATGAATAGTAATAACCACTTTTTGAAATTTTATAAATTTTATTTTTTAAAATGGACTTCATTTTTGGATTCGGAATACCGAAATTATCCTAGGGTGAAATTTTGGTATTTTTATGAAAACTTTCAATTTTTGATGAATAGTGAAACCACTAAGTGGTAGGTTAAAAACTGAATTTTGCATAAAACTTAATTTTACCGCTTCTATGAATGGAATTTCGAAAATTCGACAGACACGGTTGATATCAGTAAGTAAAATGTGGTTCAATGAGATAAAAATAATTTTTTGGTGAATAGTAACTTTTTACTTTTTTTTACCGCGGTTAATAGTAAATCGGGTAACTAAGGGTAAATATGATATTACTATTACCCTAAAACATGTCCTAATTCTATTGGATAATTGTAATTCGACCAAAAACAACCTTATGAATAAAATATGACCATTTAGTCCCACTTGGGTTAGATTAGGACATTTATTATTAATTTATTTAAAGAAGGGTTAAAATAGTTAAAATCAATGTTTAATAAGTAAATCATTTTTAATATGGGGTTATAAGTAAGATAAATTCTACTATAAATATTCATTAGAAATATAAAACGATTTCCTACATAATGATATTTTATTTATAATTTTTAGATATTAAATAATTTAATTTATTTATGACACAATTATGATGCAGTAATTATCTTATTTATGTAATATTGACATAATTGATGTTATAAACACCAAAATAAATGTAATTTGAGAATTTTCATGAATTACACAAATTTTCTAGGTTACTATGATATATTAGTGTTGATTTAATCAACTTGGTTCGAACATATAATTCTGTTATGACTTTCACAAAAATCATATATCAAATAGTGTCAAAATTGACACAAAATAGTTTTTAAAACAAATATTATATTATTAATTGTTATTTTATTCCTAAAAATATAAGGTTCGTCCAAATGACTTAGATAAGGATATATATATTAATAATAAACAATTTGGGGTTCGTTTGGCATGTTATAGTAAGTGTATTAACCATATAGTGAATGAAAACAAAAAGACATGGTAAAAGTTAAATTATTTAACTTAGAGTTAAATCTAATTGATAAGGTTAAAATAATACCCTAAACATGTCTAAATCTTATTGGATGATAGGATTTAGACCCTTCCCCACTTTAGCTTCGAAATAAGACCCTTTGGAACCATTATAAACCGATTTTGACTTTAATATAAAATAATATTTTGAGATATTCCTAAGGTGCCCCTCTCCTCCCTTATAAAAGGGCACCTCCTCCCCCTCCTCCTCACACCAAATTGAGCACTCAAGCTCGGCCGAACCCTGCCATTTTCTCCTCTCCACTTCCCTAGAATAATCCTAGAGATCCTGGTCTTCTTCAAAGACCAATCTTTGTTCCCTAAGTGGAGGATTCAAAGAGGCGTTCCAAAGAAGAGGTAATATCCATTACCGATCTTTTCAATTTCTTTCTTCTTCAACTTCTTCTTCTTTAGTTGGTTCAGGATAAAGTAATAACATCAGTATTACTTAAATACTGATATGTCATTATAAATATGAAACAAACCTAATTCACCTTCTATCCATCCCACGGAAAAATGAAATCACCGCGCGTGCGTACGTACGGAATACCGTCTCCACGCCGTGGTGTAATCTATTTTCCACCATCACTTTACAAGGATGGGTATATTGGTGTAATGAGTAAATATTTATGATTATTATAAAGTAATATTGATACTGAAATAATATATATATACTCCAATACAGTTCCACGATCATAGGAACGATATCATCACTCGTGCGTACGTACGGAATACCTTCTCCACGATGTGATGCGACTCGTTCTACATGATCATCATTACATAGTAATTATATAAATGAATTCAATGAATAAATATGATATATGTTACACTAATACCATTCTGGATATAAGGTATCTATAACCTTAAAAAAATAATAAGAATGTATTCGGAAAAACACGCATAAGAACAAAAGGCAATAAAGACCCGAGTAACAAGTAACAATGAAATATTACTAACAAGAAGCTAATAATATGACCATATATGATATCATATCAATATGTATGATTCTGTAATAAGTCAATAACATTATTTAAACCATTATACAGGAGCTTCGGACACATACAAAGCAAATCGGACCTAAGGTAAGGGAAATATCACAATCTCACTTTTATCCGAGATTGTTTTTACATTGGTAATTACTGGGGTGTATTTTATCATCCACATCCATGTTCCCTCAATATGTAATATTATTTCCATCCTTCTACAATATTTTATATCCAATTTTACCCTTCGGTAAGTTTTTTGTAAAAGATATGAAAGGAATCTTTTGTTGTTTTTCGTACGAGGTACTTTTTGACTTTTCCGACAAAAGTACGAAGAATGTTTTTTTTAACATATACGGCATGAATGTATTTTTAAAACATTATTTCCAAGAAGCTTCCTTTACAATTTTTAAAGTTTATTTTTAGCCAACTTCTTTTATTTTAAAGTCGTATGACATGTTATGAAAGGAAAAATGTTTTTGAAGAAGAAAGGATATTTTTCTCAAGAATGGAGTTCAAGTGTTTTATCAAAATTGTTTCCCATCTAAGATAATAAAGGGTTCTATTTTTATCCCTATTATAACATTGATTTGATCATGTTGTGATGGAAATATTTTTATGAATTCCTTTATCTTATATGAATTGTTTTATGATGTCATGTTGTTTAAGAATCCCATTTTTATTACATGGGTTACGCTATGATGTATGGTTTATGATTATGTGGCACACATAAGAAAGGATTCATTATAAGATGGGTGGGACCTATATCTCCCTCCAATGCATTGGGTAAAGATTTTATATCTCATGAGATAGACATGGCTGGAACGGAAGGTTATTTTTGTTCAGTGATACCGGACTGAAACGAGGAGTGAACTCGGTTCAGAAAGGGACTTTGTCCACTAATATAGTCTTGGCAATGAGTCATGACTAACAAGAAATGATTTTCCATGATTATGTGTGCATGCCACAAAGTTTCAAGTTTTATGTTATGATTATGGGGATCACGTTTTCACTTCTATAATTTGTTCCATGTTAAGATATTATGATCTCTTTTGCAGGTTATGATTTTCAAAAAGATATGATATGATTTTTATTTCCTTTATTTTCCCTTGCTGAGCATTTGAGCTCACCCTTTTATGTTTTCTTTTCCCCAGGTCAGGAAGATGGATATTAAGTAGAATATGCTAAAAGGGACCTTAGATATGATGAAATAAATGGGAGACACTGTAGAAGATTTATGAAACAGTTGTTTATGTTTCCCAGTTTCTAAAGACACTATACCTATACGGTCCTTTGTGGTTTTGTCATATGTTGTAATAAGTGTGCTTCAATTTTGAAGTGTTAACAATGTATGTAAAGTACGGGTCGTTATAGTTGGTATCAGAGGAAAGGTATAGTCAACCATTGGAAACTAGGATGTGAAAGCCTTATTAAGAACCCTAAGGATAAGTCTAAGCATAGAACACAATCGTAGTGTTTTCGAAATGGCCTTGAATACCCTAGGATAAAACCTTAAGTGTGGAATTTTATCCTTGATTATGTGGTTTTCCTATTATAATTAGTGTTGCTCACACTATTCTTCTTGGTTTTAGTCAATGGCTGGAACCCGAAGGAACCGTGTTAATGCGTAATGCGATGGGCAATGCAATTATTGTCCCCCTGAGCAACCAAACGATATGGGAGCTGGAATGAAAAATCTTGTAGCCATGCTCACACAACTTTCTCAAGCTATGAATCATGCAGGACTTCCAAACGAGCAAAGGAAGGAGCAACATTCTGTTGAATCCTTCATGTGGCAGCGTCCGCCTTCTTTCAGTGGGTCTACTGATCCATTAGTTGCTGAACAATGGATTAGTACTACTGAAAAGATATTTTCAGTTCTTTAATGTTCTGAACATGATAAAGTCATCCTAGCAGTGTATCGTTTGGAAGGAGATGCTGATCAATGGTGGAATCTTATTAATAATACGAGGCAAAGGGATGAAATTGAGTATATGGAATGGGACGAGTTAAAGAACTTATTTTTCAATAAGTACTTCCCTCGTATTCTATGAACAAAGATGGAGAAAGAGTTTCTTGAACTGAAGCAAAGGGATGATGAATCTGTTGGTACCTATGAAGCAAATTTTACAAGACTTGCAAGGTACGCTTTTGGTATTATTATCCAACCTGAGAGTAAGATCGATTGATTCTTTAGTGGCTTAAAACCAAGTCTTCGAAGGGCGTTAGCCATAAGGGACTTCAATAGCTACGAGGAAATCGTTCGATGTGCTCTCAAAGTCGAGATGGAGATTGGAATAACCCATCAGTCACATGGGTTTGATAAGAAGAGGAAGATGGAATTCAAAGAAAAATATAAAGAGTACACGGAAAAGAAGATGAGCTTTTCCTTATGCTCAAAGTGTGGAAAGAAACATAGAGGGAGTTGTCTTAAAGGGACAAGTAAATGTTTTAAATGTGGAAAGGAAGGTCATCGAGCATTTGAATGCCGTGATAATGGGAAGAAGATGTCTAATGACGCAAACAAAGTAAGGTATACACAGAATGAACCTATTACACTTCAATGTTTCAAGTGCAAGGAGATGGGGCATTATGCCAATCAATGCCCAAATCCAAGGTTTGATGATGATGGTCGACGTCAACAAAATCTTAAGGCTAAAGACAAAGGAAAGTCACATGCAATTTCTATCAGCGATGTGGAGTACGATAACGAAGTGGTGAAAGGTACACTTACCATCCACTCTAAAGTAGCAAATGTTTTATTTGATTCTGGATCCACCCACTCTTTTATTTCTGAAAAATTTTCTAAGGGTATTACCGTATTACCTCAAAAATTTGATGTTGAGTTAGCTGTGACAACACCTAATGGCACAACAGTCGCATCAAAAGTTTATAATTCTTCTCTGATCGATGTTTGTGGGAAAGTGCTTCCTGAAAATCTTGTGATCCTTCCTTTAGTGGAATTTGATGTGATTCTTGGCATGGATTGGCTTTCTCTACATGGAGCTCATATCAATTCCCAAAGAAGGGAAGTCACATTTCATATTCCAGATCAATCTACGATCGTCTATCAATGCAAGGATGAACATAACCTTCCAGTGGAAATTTCTTCCATCTTATGGGTATTGATTCCACTAAATGAAGGTTATTTATCTCAAATGGTTGGTGAGAAACTCACGATTAAGAATATTCCCATTTTACGGGAGTTTTATGATGTATTTCCGGAGGAATTACCGGGTCTTCCACCAAATCGTGAAGTTGAGTTTTCAATAGAACTCGTACCGGGCGCTTTTCCAATTTCAAAGACACCTTATAGAATGGCCCCAATTGAGTTGCAGGAATTGAAGAAGCAACTCCAAGAGAATCTTGACAAGGGATTCATACGCCCTAGTGCGTCACCTTGGAGAGCACATGTTCTATTTGTTAAGAAGAAAGATGGATCAATGAGACTCTGCATTGATTATCGAGAACTTAACAAGATCACTATCAAGAACAAATATCCTCTCCCACGCATTGATTACTTATTTGACCAACTACGCGGAGCTCAATACTTTTCCAAGATTGATCTTCGTTCAGGGTATCATCAATTAAGGGTCAAAAGGGAGGATATACCAAAGACGGCTTTCCGTACAAGTTATGGACGTTATGAATTTATAGTGATGCCATTTGGTCCTACTAATGACCCTGCTATCTTCATGGATCTAATGAATAGAGTCTTTAGAGACTATCTTGATCAATTTGTGGTAGTCTTTATAGACGATATTCTTGTCTATTCAAAGAGCAAGGAAGAGCATGAAGATCACTTGAGAATTATATTGAAGACCCTGAGAAAGGAGAAGATTTATGCCAAATTTACCAAGTGTAAATTTTGGCTTAAAAAAGTTGCATTTTTGGGTCACATAATCTCAAAAGAGGGGATATCTGTGGATCCAGCAAAAATAGAGGTTATCGAAAGATGGTCGAGACCAACAACAGTAACTGAGATTCGATGTTTTCTTGGTTTGGCTGGATATTATCGACGTTTTGTAAAATATTTTTCACGATTATCTAATCCACTCACCAATTTGACTCGGAAAGGAGTTAAGTTTGTCTGGACAGAGGAATGTGAAGATAATTTCAAGGAGTTGAAAAGAAGGTTATCCAGTGCACCTGTGCTCACACCGCCTTGTAGTGGAGAAAGGTTTGTGATCTACAGTGATGCATCCAAGAAGGGATTGGGGCGTGTTCTTATGCAAAATGATATGGTGATAGATTATGCCTCACGATAGTTGAAAATCCATGAGCAAAATTACCCAACACATGATTTGGAGTTGGCTGCGGTAATCTTTGCATTAAAGATTTGGAGGCATTACCTTTATGGTGAAAGGTGTGATATTTATACTGATCATAAAAGTTTAAAGTATACTTTCACACAAAAGGAGTTGAATATGCGTCAAAGAAGATGGTTGGAGCAGATTAAGGATTACGACTGCTCAATCCATTACCACCCTGGGAAAGCAAACAAGGTGGCAGATGCATTAAGTCGACAAGACCATGCTAGTTTATCCATGATGAGGATCACAAAGGATCCAATATTTATGGATTTACAAAGGATGGATCTTGGAATTATAATGGAAGGGGAAAAATCTTATCTTTCTCAAATGAATGTTCAACCATCTATACATGTGAAGATTAAAGAGGCACAGAAATAAGATGTCGAGTTACAAAAGAAGGTGAGAAATGTTCCTGAATTCAACCTTGATTGTGATGGGATAATAATGTTCAGGAATCGGGTTTGTGTTCCTTCCATACCCGAATTAAAGAAGGAGCTGCTGGATGAGGCTCATAGTTCTTCATTCTCTATTCATCCTGGAAGCACGAAGATGTATAGGGACCTGAAAGAGTACTTCTGGTGGGATGGCATGAAAAGAGATGTTGTTGAATATGTCTCTCGATGCTTGGTTTGTCAACAAGTTAAAGCTGAGAGACAGAAGTCTAAGGGGATGTTACAGCCATTACCCATACCCGAATGGAAATGGGAAAACATCACTATGGACTTTGTCATAGGACTTCCTAAAACATCCAAAGGCAATAATGCTATTTGGGTCATATTTGATCGTCTTACAAAGTCTGCACAATCCATTGCTATTAGAGAGGATTTCTCTCTAGATCAGCTTTCCAGGATATATGTAAAGGAAGTGGTAAGATTGCATAGAGTACCACTTTCTATAATATCTGACCGGGATCCGAGATTTACCTCGAAGTTCTGGCGAAGTCTTCAGCATACTCTGGATACAGAGTTGAGTTTCAGCACTTCTTATCATCCCCAGACAGACGGTCAGTCTGAGAGAACAATTCAAATCCTAGAAGATATGTTGAGAGCTTGCTCTATGGATTTAAAAGGAGGTTGGGATCAACACCTACCTTTGGTGGAATTTTCTTATAATAATAGCTTTCACTCCAGTATTCATATGGCTCCTTATGAAGCTCTCTACGGAAAGAAATGCAGGACTCCAACTTGCTGGGATGAAGTTGGGGAAAGAAAGCTATTAGGACCTGATCTCGTTGATGAAATGGAAAAAAAGGTCAGATCTATTCAACAACACATAAGCGCAGCTCAGAGTCGACAGAAAAGTTATGCCGACAACCGAAGAAAAGACCTAGAGTTTGAAGTGGGTGATAAAGTGTTCTTACGAATATCTCCCTGGAAGAGGGTTATGAGATTTGGAAAGAAGGGGAAGTTGAGCCCTAGATATATTGGTCCTTTCGAAATACTGGATCATGTTGGGAAGGTAGCTTACCGATTGGCGCTTCCACCGAATCTCTCTCAAGTTCACGATATGTTCCATGTATCTCTCCTGAGAAAGTACATACCAGATCCTTCACATGTACTCAGCTCAGAAGTTGTACCGCTGGAGCAAGATCTTTCTTATGAAGAACAACCGATAGAGATTCTGGATCGTAGCGAAAAAGTCCTACGAAACAAGACCACTCGATTGGTGAAAGTTTTATGGAGGAACCACCAACTTGAAGAAGCTACATGGGAGCTTGAGGATATGGTGAGGGAGAAGTATCCTCATCTGTTTGTTACAAAGTGACGAATTTCGAGGCCGAAATTCTTTTTAAGGGGGGTAGAATGTAACACCTGAGACTTTTATGTTATATAAATCATCAAAGGACTCTTTTTCTACACAACACTTGCTTGGCTTGCTTTACACGCAATCGCGACCTTCCTCGATAGCTTGCGTCGTACTCAATACCGAGTTTCACTAAACAACATTATGCTATTAAAACTAGCTGTTATGAATAGTAATAACCACTTTTTGAAATTTTATAAATTTTATTTTTTAAAATGGACTTCATTTTTGGATTTGGAATACCGAAATTATCCTAGGGTGAAATTTTGGTATTTTTCTGAAAACTTTCAATTTTTGATGAATATTGAAACCACTAAGTGCTAGGTTAAAAACTAAATTTTGCATAAAACTTAATTTTACCGCTTCTGTGAATGGAATTTCGAAAATCCGACAGACACAGTTGATATCAGTAAGTAAAATGTGGTTCAATGAGATAAAAATAATTTTTTGGTGAATAGTAACTTTTTACTTTTTTTACCGCGGTTAATAGTAAATAGGGTAACTAAGGGTAAATATGATATTACTATTACCATAACACATGTCCTAATTCTATTGGATAAGTTTAATTCGACCAAAAACAACCTTATGAATAAAATATGACCATTTAGGCTCACTTGGGTTAGATTAGGACATTTATTATTAATTTATTTAAAGAAGGGTTAAAATAGTTAAAATCAAAGTTTAATAAGTAAATCATTTTTAATATGTGGTTATAAGTAAGATAAATTAGACTATAAATATTCATTAGAAATCTAAAAAGCTTTCCTACATAATGGTATTTTATTTATAATTTTTAGATATTAAATAATTTAATTTATTTGTGACACAAGTATGATGCAGTAATTATCTTATTTATGTAATATTGACATAATTGATGTTATAAACACCAAAATAAATGTAATTTGAGAATTTTATGAATTACACAAATTTTCTAGGTTACTATGATATATTAGTGTTGATTTAATCAACTTGGTTAGAACATATAATTTTGTTATGACTTTCACAAAAATCATATATCAAATAGTGTCAAAATTGACACAAAATAGTTTTTAAATCAAATATTATATTATTAATTGTTATTTTAGTTCCTAAAAATCTATGGTTCGGCCAAATGACTTATATAAGGATATATATATTAATAATAAACAATTTGGGGTTCGTTTGGCATGTTATAGTATGTGTATTAACCATATAGTGAAAGAAAACAAAAAGACATGGTAAAAGTTAAATTATTTAACTTAGAGTTAAATCTAATTTATAAGGTTAAAATAATACCCTAAACTTGTTTAAATCTTATTGGTTGATAGGATATCGACCCTTCCCCACTTTATCTTAAAAATAAGACCCTTTGGAACCATTATAAACCGATTTTGACTTTAATATAAAATAATATTTTGAGGTATTCCTAAGGTGCCCCTCTCCTCCCTTATAAAAGGGCACCTCCTCCCCCTCCTCCTCACACCAAATTGAGCACTCAAGCTCGGCCAACCCCTGCCATTTTCTACTCTCCACTTCCCTAGAATAATCCTAGAGGTCCTGGTCTTCTTCAAAGACCAATCTTAGATCCCTAAGTGGAGGATTTAAAGAGGTGTTCCAAAGAAGAGGTAATATCCATTACCGATCTTTTCAATTTCTTTCTTCTTCAACTTCATCTTCTTTAGTTGTTTTATGATAAAGTAATAACATAAGTATTACTTACATACTGATATGTTATTGTAAATATGAAACAACCCTAATTCACCTTCTATCCATCCCACAGAAAAATGAAATCACCGCACGTGCGTACGTACAGAATACCGTCTCCACGTCGTGGTGTAATCTATTTTCCACCATCACTTTACAAGGATGGGTATAATGGTGTAATGAGTAACTATTTATGATTATTATAAAGTAATATTGATACTGAAATAATATATATATACTCCAATATAGTTCCACGATCATAGGAACGATATCATCACTCGTGCGTACGTACGAAATACCGTCTCCACGATGTGATGCGACTCGTTCTACATGATCATCATTACATAGTAATTATATAAATGAATTTACTGAATAAATATGATATATTTTACACTAATACCATTCTGGATATAAGGTATCTATAACTTTAAAAGAAGAATAAGAATGTATTCGGAAAAACACGCATAAGAACAAAAGGCAATAAAGACCCGAGTAACAAGTAACAATGAAATATTACTAACAAGAAGCTAAGAATATGACCATATATGATATCATATCAATATGTATGATTCTGGAATAAGTCAATAACATTATTTAAACCATTATACAGGAGCTTCGGACACGTACAAAGCAAATCGGACCTAAGGTAAGGGAAATATCACAATCTCACTTTTATCCGAGATTGTTTTTACATTGGTAATTACTGGGGTGTATTTTATCATCAACATCCATGTTCCCTCAATATGTAATATTATTTCCATCCTTCTACAATAGTTTATATCCAATTTTACCCTTCGGTAAGTTTTTTGTAAAAGATATGAAAGGAATCTTTTGTCGTTTTTCGTACGAGGTACTTTTTGACTTTTCCGACAAAAGTACGAAGAATGTTTTTTTTAACTTATACGGCATGAATGGATTTTTAAAACATTATTTCCAAGAAGCTTCCTTTACAATTTTTAAAGTTTATTTTTAATCAACTTCTTTTATTTTAAAGTTGTATGACATGTTATGAAAGGAAAAATGTTTTTGAAGAAGAAAGGATATTTTCCTCAAGAATGGAGTTCAAGTGTTTTATCAAAATTGTTTTCCATCTAAGATAATAAAGGGTTCTGTTTTTATCCCTATTATAAAATTGATTTGATCATGTTGTGATGGAAATATTTTTATGAATTACTTTGTCATATATGAATTGTTTTATGATGTCATTTTGTTTAAGAATCCCATTTTTATTACATGGGTTACGCTATGATGTATGGTTTATGATAATGTGGCACACATAAGAAAGGATTCATTATAAGATGGGTGGGACCTATATCTCCCTGCAATGCATTGGGTAAAGATTTTATATCTCATGAGATAGACATGGCTGGAACGGAAGGTTATTTCGGTTCAGTGATACAAGACTGAAATGAGGAGTGAACTCGGTTCAGAAAGGGACTTTGTCCACTAAGATAGTCTTGGCAATGAGTCATGACTAACAAGAAATGATTTTCCATGATTATGTGTGCATGCCACAAAGTTTTAAGTATTATGTTATGATTATGGGGATCTCGTTTTCACTTCTATGATTTGTTCCATGTTAAGATATTATGATATCTTTTGCAGGTTATGATTTTCAAAAAGATATGATATGATTTTTATTTCCTTTATTTGCCCTTGATGAGCATTTGAGCTCACCCTTTTATGTTTTCTTTTCCCCAGGTCAGGAAGATGGATATTAAGTAGAATATGCTAAAAGGGACCCTAGATATGATGAAATAAATGGGAGACACTGTAGAAGATTTATGAAACAGTTTTTTATGTTTCCCAGTTTCTAAAGACACTATACCTATACGGTCCTTTGTGGTTTTGTCATATGTTGTAATAAGTGTGCTTCAATTTTGAAGTATTAACAATGTATGTAAAGTATGGGTCGTTATAATGAGGAAAATTGTAATCAAATGCAAGAAAAATGTTGACCTTAAATATTACAATAGAACATTGGCTTTTGTTAATTCTCAATAAGATTCTCCACCCACAAAAAATAAGAGTTATGATAGGAGATCTAATCATATGAAAATATTGAATATTTTTGGTATTGAGGAAAATATAACCACTACCATGGCTACATGGAACCCTCAGACCATCCATCCAATAGATATCATTATGAATCAGGTCAACATAACACATATTTATAAATATAATATGAGGGATTATGTCCCACAAAAAAAATGTATTTGTAGTTATTATAGGATTTATTTAAAAACAAATTCGACCTCTAAAATAAGGTTCTGAGAAATATCACTAATTTACAGTATTAATTGACATAGTAGTCAATAAAAAGAATGAAATGAAAACACTATCCTCTAAGATAATTATTTTATGGCTTTTGATGCCTAGAAATGCCTATATAACATAGAAGATTCCATTAAGAGGTATTATACTTGATGATGCTATAAAAAAATATGTTTTTAATACTGGTAGCTAAACTCATTTATTTAATCCATTCTCCTTGTCATCCATTCTAAAATACATGATCCCTAAGATAGTTGTAGTTACCCAAACATACCATATGGAATGCCAATTTTAGAGATCCTATGTTTCGTATAACCAAGGATTAATTATTCCTCATAACCACCATAATAGGGGGTTTCGAGACTGGGATTAGAAGTAAAAATTTCATAAAAGGTACTGGTTCGACTCACCCATCAGTTGGCTATGTTTTCATATAACACAATGGTTCTTCCAATGATGGAGAACATTTGATCCCTAAATTTCCTCCTAATGTTAGCTGGGATACCAGCCAAAATGGAGGTCATTTTCATGGATCCAAAAATAATACACAAGGAAGAGATCCACTAAACTCGCATAATATTATTCTTGAGGATCTATCATTCTAGTACCACATGTATGACATGGGGAACCAACCTCATGTTACTATTATTCTCTTAGAATACGGGTTGAATGAGGAATCGAGAGGGATTATCCCACCCCCATAATCCTATCTAGGGATATATTACTATCTATTAAGGATGTCCATCCAAGAGTCTAATGTCCTTAATGTAACAAATACCTATGTAAACACCTACACGTCAATGTTACTTTGGATTCCTTTGAGAGACTCTCCAAGCCACATATTTTTTCCATCAGAAGTATCCTTTCTATCAAATTATGATATGGAAATAGGGAATACATTCCAGTCTATATTGGAACCATACGATGAGGAAACAATATTATTGGGACATATGTGGTCGATAAAGACCCTCCAATGAATGAGACCACAGATTTTAGATCCTTCATGGATATGGTTATGAGGCTTGATGTACCTCAATAAGACACTCCATCATTTTTGGAAATGATTACTCATATGGAATCACCTCTACTGATGTATTAGTAAAGGAACAAATATACATCCCTTCCTCCCTTAGATATTTAGTTTCCACATAAGAGAGATTTTGGTGATAAATGTTAGTGGTACCCTCCTGGAATGATGTAGGATGGTGAATGATGGTGGGAAATATTTAAAACACGATAGTTACAGATCATTTTTTGGTCACATAAATACCTACACATCATGAACATGTAGGTTCTTACGAAGGTTCAAAAAATATGGACTGTATCAATAAAATTTCATGACATTCAACCAATATTAAGACCATACACTATTTTAAATAGGACTCCACAAGCACCATTAGGCCCATTATCGGCACTTATGAAAGGTAGAAATCACAACACTCTCAATGAAATAGATCCATAATTCATATGGACACCAAACGTTTTTCTAAAAAACATATATTAAAATCATAATTTCCTCTATATTTTCATGAATGTTTATTCTCTACATCTGCATATAAGGGGATGGGGCTTGAAGACTGTATTTAAGTGCATACCCCATTCATAATGGATGCAGGTCCATCATGAAAATTATCCCATCCATTGGAATAGTTTTATATGACCAACAAGTGAAACAATGACTGTTGTCATAGTAAATACACTGCTTAACTAGGTAGATGAGGTTGCTGATAAGGAAAGTTTAGAATATGATCTCTCTTAATCGGATCCATGAAATGATGCAAACCATTTGACAATTGTTTCACACCAGTTACCATAAAAACAATTTAGGCCTTACAATTCATTTCATGGAACTTATAACCATAAATTTTAATTTTGAAATGGTTCCTAGAAATTCAAACCCAAATAGTATATCTAAGATATCACATGGAACCAATGAAGAAGCCATGATTTTATTTATTTATTTTAGGTGATTGAAAGATATTAAAGGATTAGTTCTCAAATAAAAATAAATAATTTTACTAAAAAGTAGTTTTTATAGATGATTCCATATTTTATCCTATAGTTCCATTAAAACCAATCCTTTTTTGTGGATATACCAAAAAAACCAAGCGTCTGGTTCCAATGATCTATCTAGAATCGGGGATTGTTCTTCTACTCTATTGACATGCGATCCATTTTTCAATAGATTTTTATTTAGTGGATCAATTATATTTACCATTATTGGACCATGGGATCATTAATTAATGAGTTTTTATAAAATCTAAGTTTAGATGCATGCTTTCACTATCTATGAAGATGTGTTCAGTTCTCTTAGTACTTTCCATGAATCCATTAAAACATAGTGAGACTTAGTTCTTGGAGAGAAAAATCTATATCTGGAATAGATGGAGAATAATCACCCAACTATAGATTTTGTACACTCAATAATCAATTCATTTAATGTAATGTGTGATCCTAATAAACACCTTATTGATATTTCATATTATTGTGTTACGATAGTGGGATGTCTCTAGAGGAATGAATCGTCAATGATTTAGTTACTTTCTATTATTTGTAAGTACATTCATTCATATGGTACAAAAAGCTAGAAAAAAGATCTCTCACTAGTTGTGATGATATCTGTATACTATTCCTTCACCAATAAAGCTTTAAATTGTGTAGGTTGAGTGTTATAGATCTCTCTATGTGAAAACATCAAGATAATGGGTGTGTCACTAACATCATTACTCAATGTAAGTAATTTAAATAATCTATTGATATAAATATATCCCGTAAATTTTTTTAAAATGTGAGTTGATAACGACTATGATAAGATGGTTCCATACCTAATGCCCTTTCAGTAAACATAATGTTTATTGGAATTCCATTATAAATATCAGTTCCTAGAGGTTAAAATTCATCATACTAAGAAATTACCTCACCCATTTCCTCCCCCACCTCTATAATGTATGTCAGATAGAGTGGAAAAATATAACATTCATATAGATAATTTCCCCTCAACTGATTCGACATCAGGTGACCCAACAAAATAGATCCCTTCAAGGGAATCCTAGATATGAAAATATAAATCAGGTACCACTATTGGGGTTAATTGCCTATGATTATAATAGAAATATAGATTATAATTATATACTTTTTTCCAAAAGATCAATTCCCAAGCTTCATAATCTATAATTTAGAGAAGAACTATATAAATTATCTATAAATCAAGAATCAATACTATTTAAATTTTATTGAATAACCATAGTTTCACTTTTTTCATAAACTCCTTGGTCACACTATAAAATATTGTTTCATATTAGTGATATTTTTCCATAACTAGGTACAATATGACATAGTGAAGATTGATGATCCTCTAGAAAAAGGCACATCCGTTTATAAGATTTTACAAGATAATGACTGATTGAATAACACAAGTGGGGGGGGGGGGGGTTAATTTAGCTATTAAAGGATTCATGAGTAAAATACCAAAATCATTAATGTATTCCATTTCAATCATTAACTTACCAATAAATGTTGATGAAATATGTAAAATTTCTTAAATAAAATTGAAGAAAAATAATTATTGTGTTTTATGAAACATAAATCCTCTAGTATACTCCACCAATGCTCTGTTATATGAGCATGATGATTTTCACAAAAACAACCCTTTTATCAGACGCCCATCCGAGTATAAGAATATGTATATTAGCAAAAATGGTCCAATAGATTTTATCGAACGTCTCCCTTAACAACACCCATCCATAGTCTTTAGAACACTCTTTCACATAGTGAAATCATAATGAAATAAATACAAACATTATGAGGAAGTCTGAAACACATAATTGTAAGTGGTAACTAACAGTAGATAAATATTCATCCTTTGAAAATGATAGACATCAAAGATAATATCGAGATGATATTTAGTTCCACTGACTAATCCTGGTAAGTGCATCGTGAATGGATTGTGTGGTTCTTTATACTAGGCTTCACCAATTTTTTTATATTATCAACAAAAAAATATCCATTTTTTATTCTTATATCCTTCTTGTTATTATCTAAATAATCCTTTTATATGTTTTTTAATCTTGACTGCATGAAAACCTCAAAAATTGAGTGTTATTGATATAAAATTCTATTAAGAACATGTTGTCGATCATTCCGAATTTTATAATTGTTTTAGTAGAAATATTATTGTTCAATATATTTCCCTATACATGAATGTCTGGATCATTAAAATCATTAAATAAATACATATTCTCCATTGATGTTCTTTATAGGAATTATGTGAAGTATTAAAATATTAGAAACATTACCATCATGTACTGGGGTCTAAATATTCAAATGATATGAATTGAAAGAACAACTCTAGGTATGATATCATCTCATAAGATAAAGGTTTTCTCCCTAGAAAGATAAGATATGTATATTAGATCATAATATAATTATCTCATGTAAGATAAAAAACATACTATGAAGAAATAAATAGCTCATTAAATTCATAGTACAATTTCCTTTCATTTTTTCATGTTTTTTTAATATCATATATTAAATACATATGATAAGGTCTTGCATTGTTATTTCTATTTTTTAGTAATTTACAATTTTCCATGATTCTCAAAAGACATAATACATTCATATAATATGATAAATACATGAAAACACAATTTACGTTAACTTGAAAAACTGAATAAAAACACATAAGAATCAAATTAGGGATTTTTTAAATCATAAAAACAAATAAATAAGATATATACTAGAACAATATACATGTTACAAAAATCTTCCCTAATTCTATTATCACGAAAAACATGTGATGGAATTTGATTTCTTAATCTAGGTTTTAATTTTTCATTTATGGAATATGTTTCCTTGTTTTGTCCTAAAAATATTTATTCCTTTTATTCTTCCCCATTTTCAGATAAGATACAAAATTTGAATTTTTTTTTTGTAATCCTTTTCATATCTCACTTTTTGTGACATCAATAATAAGTACAATAAAGAAAATAGTTTCTACTTCACAAAAATAATTCATAATATGTTAATATTACTATAGATAAATAGATTGTTTGAGGTAAATAAATTCCATGAAAAATCTTTTAATTATTATATCATAAGAAGTTAAAAAATATAAATAATAAAACAACATTATAAATAAATGCATTAAATTTCAATAAAATTGATAAAATTCTTAACAAAAGCTAAATATCTCATAAATAATATTAGGGGTATTAAAAACAATAATATTAATAAAATATATTTTATTATGATCATCCAAAATATATTTTAAAGTAATGAGATTCAATGTTCCAATTCTATAAAATATGTATAATTTAATTGTTTAAAGTCTACCCAACCACTGGGAAACTAATTTTATGATACTAAAATGGATTAGTTTGAAAAATGTTTTTAAAAATGAGTTTTTCATATTGTTTCTTGAATGTCAAGGTTTGGTCATTAGGTAATAAAGATGAAGTTATAATATCATTAACTTTTGTGTGGACAAAACTAATAAATGCCAATGAGGATACTCCAAGACATGCATGACCTCTGTGAAGAAAAATAACTTTTGTTGACTAATTTATATGAGTATATTATTCTACCATCTCTATATTGATGTTATTGGAATGAGTAAATGAAAATTTAATGGATGGATAGGATACTAATAAATATATTTCATTAGAAACCCTTATATTATCCCATCAATTATCCTCACATGGAACAAAAATATCATTCAGACATTGAGAGGAATAAGCATATCAGTTAGTGATCTATGGTCCTAACAGCCTTCTCTGATGCATTTTAAAATGAAAATGATCATAAGAATCAATCCTTTTTTCCATGTAAATCGTGAAATTCTATTGAATATTTGTAAAACAATTTGACAATCTATTATAAATGTATCCAAGAAATTTTTTCAGGTATCCTTTCTTAGAACATCTGGATATTTGGTTCTATAAAAATTTAAACTCTCTGATTGGAATTACCATGGCAGAAACTATTTCTATTAACATGAATGGATCAACTCACATAGAATCTCTACAAAATTTCGACTACCATTTCAGCATTATCTCTGAAATAATTCATTAAATTATTTACCACTTCATATTGAAAGGGTTCAAAATTCATTTAAAATTTTCCACATTTGTTTAAAAAGTACATTAATAATTTTTAGAGATTTGATGATGAAACTAATATCCCCCATTACTTTAATATAATTTTATTATGTTTGTGCCAATATCTTGATGATAATTAAAGATAATTATTTTGTTGAACTATCAATATATCCAATAGCTTCATTCATTATAACCAATAGTCGCAAGACTCTATATAGGATTGTTCTCTAGATATTTTGAAAAAAAAAATCTAGAAAAAACATCACATTTAAGAGAGACAAAAAAATATTTATTGAATGTACAACATGAGATAACTTTTTTATCATTATCTAAACATATTAACATTACTTATTTCTAGTAAGGGGTAGTTCTGAAGACATCCCTACTAAATAATGTAACAATTTTATCACATCTTGATTAACATATTTTGAATCCAACTGATCACATATTGCTTTAATTTCTCAATTTTATTTAGATAATTGATCTTTTTGGGCTTCAAAATTATATACTAATTTTGAACATCTCAATCAAACTCATTAAGAGATAATTTTATTGAATTTTGTTTTGTTTTTCATTTATAGATCTATAATGAAAATGGAAAAATAAATAATGATTGAATTGATGCCTATATCCTTGAATAGATTGTTTCTTGAAAACTGTTGGTATTTAACCAAAATGATTATATTCTTTTTAATCCATCCTTGTAATTTTTAATTAGTTTATCCACTCCAATTATTAAGAGTGGGAGTCGATATTGTTTGGAGACACTTTTGATCTTTATGAGAATATATTATCATGAATGGAGGAATAAATCAAGGTAATATTTGAGGCAATACATTCCATTTGAACATGATTTGGTATAAAGGTAGAGAAAGGGGGGTTATATTATGGAATTTAGTTTTAGGGTCGGAAGGAAGAACAATCCAAACACTTATCCTTAGAGTTATAGTTTCTCCATCCTCATAATGTTCTTGAATCTCAGTATTGTAAGACGACTCTTCTATCATTACTGGTATATCAAGAAAACTAAATCACTCTCCCTAATTTAAATAAAGGTATGTTTTGGCCATCAAGAAAAATGGATTAATCTTTTTTATGATAAAATATCAATATAATCAAATTTTTCTTAAATAACATCCATTTATGATAATAAATCAATGAAATGTTGTCAGCTCATTACCTTCCAAAACAAATTTGACATTATGAATGAAAAGGGTTAAGATTCTTCCCTATGGGTAGATGTTTAGAGGATTATTTTGTACATGGAACATATATATTATGATATATCATTCTTGGATCACAATATTTTCTAGCATAATACTATAAATTATGGAATTATCTTGAAAACATATTTTATAGAACTGAGCATTTCATAAAGCAATCCATAATTTAATGAATTTGATCAAAATTATTCTATCTGGTTCAAAATTATTCACATGATTTCTATCATTAGTGGAAGTTCTGAATAGATATTTTATGATCTATGGAGGAGTAACACAAAATTTGGTAGATAAATAGGTATTTAAGAATATGTATCCTCCATGATGAACTTTCAAAACAGAATTTTTCTTGACTGTAGTAAGATATAGATCATTAAGGTTGACAGTTTCATTGATTAGGTCTTCATTATCCCCAATGTAAAATAAATAACTCATAGAACCCATGAAGTTAATTCTTGAAAACTACTGATGTTTGAGACACATCAAAAACATAATCCCATCATTGATGGTTGATAACATTATTTAACAGCATGCCTGTTAAATCCATCCATTGAAAATAGATAACTTATTCACATATAACTTTTCCAAGGATCCTATTATGATTGATTTTTTTTTAGATTCATCATAATTTCTTCTTATTTTGTTCATTTTAAGTGGTATTAGTGAGGTTTCATGTTTAGGGTCACAAGAGTTTCAAAAATGGAAAAGAGAGGGTTCACTAGTTTTGAAGATAATTCACACGTAGAGTTGATACTCAATATTTTTTATTCCTGGTAATTATGTGGACATGTTGTAATGTGTAGGGTAATTATTATAAATTACATGAGAAAAAATATATCAAATGTGATCATTACCTTAGATAGTGGCATAAGAAAATATTTAAATAAAACATATAACGTGTTTATTTTTTTGTATACTAGAAATATAATATAAAATATTATTTTTTATAATTAATATTCTTTAATTATGACATAATATAATAAAATATATATAAACTAATGGGTTTAGTAATTTTTTATTATAATTGTATTTATATGAAATAAATATAAATTGATATCATCATTTTATGCATAGACAATCATGAAATTATTTATAGAGTGTTTCACTCAGAACACCTCTTCATAAATAATTCCTATGATAATATATTTAGCATAATTATCGGATAGTGTTAAAATGATTCTTTTTTAGTAGACCAATTCACCAGGGGTTTACAAAAAAGATTACATGTTCATGTGGTGATTATCCTTTCGAATATACATGTAAATAAATTATCATATGAGTATGAAATAGAATTAAAAGAATATTTTTTTGGAAAAATAAGTGATAGAATTAATATTTTTTAGATATTTTGAAATTATTTTGATAGCATTTAAATTCTATTATGTTGGATTAGATTTAAATATTTTACAATGGAACACTAAATACACTATTAGTTTTCTATATGTAGTATGTTACAATAAACTTATTTTGATTCAAATATAATTCTTGTTGTCTAATAGTTTTTTAGTTTCATCTGAGTCAAGAATAATATTATCACTCATATTATTTGGGTAGGTTTTTCTATTTTAATGTCCAAACATATTATATAATCTGAGTATGTATTTTATTTGATTTAAAAAATTTTGAACTCTTTTTAAAAAATGAAATTCTAGAAAATATTTTAGTACACACTTCATACATATTTCAATATTTTATATGTTTTGGAAATTAATTACATAATTTTTTTATCTAAAAATAAAACCACATAGATATACATACTTGAAAAATGTCATAAAAATATGTATTGTTAAATAAAGTAGGATATGCAATTCCTAGTATAAAATAATTTCATAAAATAATTTCCTAGTATGGATCCTTGGAATGTTTATAATGATCATTTTCAAAATGAGGATATTTAAAAATATGTGGGTTTTCTATGAAAAAATATTCTATTAAATACCCATTTAAAAATGAAGATTTTATATCCATATGATATAATTTTAAATTCATATAGGATTAATATTATATAAGTATTATAATAGCTTTTTAGTGTCGATATTATATAAATGGTTTCTTATTAATGTAATTTTTTTCATGATTATATCCATGGACAACTAATCTATCTTTATTTCAAGTTATTACTCCACGATCATCATGCATGTTTCTAAAAACCAATTTTTCCAATCAAAGGATAATTATAGGGAAATCAAAATGGTTATCACACTTTGTTTATTATTTATTGTTTTATAACCTCATGCATTGATTATAACTAACATTCATCAGATAAATATTCCTCAACAAATTTAGGTTATAATTAGGATAGAAAGGCATATAATTTTTTCTAAAATTCCTACATTTCTTTTTGTGCATACACCCACATCTAGGTTTCCTATGACTATTTTTTAGGATGGTATTAAATATTTAATTGTGTTATATGATACAATCATTTGGGTTCACTAGATTCCATCCTTATTAGAGTCAATTTAAATTAATTTTGTTCTATTCCATCATATTTTTTCCCTTAAGGATATGTTCATGTCAACAATTTTAGACTGACCCATTTTGATAATAAATTTATATCATTCTATGAATAAAAACAACAAATTCATCAAATTTCAAATGAGACTATTCTTCAAAAATACTACACCTTTTATTGAAAAATATATAGTCTGTGGATGTACTAGAAGATCCTATGAATATACCTTCAGTAGTGTTTGGATTAATCTTTCTAAAATTATACTTGGTGTTCATGTTGATAAACTTACATCAAAATATATTAATGTATAATACATTGGGTTTTTTTGTTATTCCCCAAATAATAGGGTATATTAATTAAAATTGATATTATGAGTACTTTGATAATTGTAAAAGAAGTTGTGTTAATTTCTTTTTCCCAGCAATGAGAGGACATGTTATATTCAGATAACATATTTTTAAATAATTTCATTCAAAAACATATTTTTTCATTTTTGAAACTTCATTCTATTTAGGCTTCTTGAGGGGAGTGACTGTATGTTTTTTTTTCTTATTTAGAGATATAATAATTAAATTTATTATTCTAAAACTCAGCCCTATGATCAGTTCTAAATGACACGAATTTTTATTCTTTTTATAAAAGAATATAAAAATAAATAAAAATAGAAAAATATTCACATTTATTACATAAAATGTAGACACATTAAAATATTATGAAATCATAATATAGAATATTAATAAATGAAATACCTACCAGACATGCAGTTCTTGTTAGTACGGACAAATCAACATGGATAATATCATGATATAAAGAAGTATAAACTTATTTTCTTGGTTTGAATGATAAAATATGTTTCATTATCAATTGTAATGAATCAAAAATTTCATTTCTATAGAATTTAATAATGGGTATGTACAAAAATAAAATTCTATTAAGAACCATTTATTCTATTAAAAACATTATAATGTATAAGACTTCAATTCAAAATCCAAGATTCATCATTTTTTACATCTAATTTTTTTTCACTCTTTCTACAAAACATGTTACAATCTATTGTGTAATTTTTTTCCAGTGCTTTAAATTTTACACATTTTTATTACAAAAAAATGAAAATTTTATTTGATAAATAAAATTAATATCCATCATGACAAATTTTAGAAAAACATATTAGTTTTTACTTCATGCCTTCAACTTTATGCACTCTACTTATACAGATATACTGACGATTTCTAAAGGAAACAATTCCAACTATCAATACTATTTCAATTTTATCAAATGTGATATAAAGTACAAATAATTTGGATTTAATATGAAAATTGAAGTAATATCCACTCATATGCCTTTATCATCTACTATCCTTGAACTAAATTCCATTTTTGTTCACACAACTAGTTTCATGCAATGAAAAATAAAAAAACATAATTTTTTGGTACCCAAATTTTTCTGGGTCTAGAAAAATTATATATAAAATATATATTCATCCAAAATTATTTTTTTCTATAATATGTTGAAGTTTTTTTTGAAAAATCATTTGAAAGAAAAATATTTATAACCCCTAAAACTTGAGTTTTTGTAAACTAAAAAATTTGGTGAAACTTTCATATTCCACCTCAATTTAATAAAATAAATTGGGAAGAAATTCATTTTGTGATCAAGGTAGAAACGGTTTTTTATAATGATTAGGCCTTTCCACTTTGAATCCAAATCCAATTTTTTCTTTTATGGGATAATTTTGGAAATTATTTTTGTTTAAATAATCTTCTAATTTCTTAAAAACACATTCAACATATTTTACTTTTTGAACCTCCTTTTATATGGTTTAAAATGTTTTCACATGTGTAGTAGTAAAAACATTATATTTTTATAACTATTTATATCTTAAAAATTATTGTTCAAATTTTCTTTACCACCAATAACATTATTATAATAATTTCAGTGATATATTTTTTTCATGATTTTTTATTTGATTCTATAATTTTGATGTACTCATTTTATTTTTTATATGAGAAATTTCCATTAAATTATTTTTTTATTCTTAGAATATTATTAATGTAACTCATATTATTAATCCATAATTCATATAATGTCTTTTCGTATATATAGATCTAGCATTTAATTCCATTGAAGAAATTTATTTGAATCCCCAGATGTGCTCTATGAAACCTTCATAACTTTCTTAGACTTATTATATCCAATATTTTTTATTTAATTAATTTTCACCATATTATTGTATTTTATTTTTGGATAGTCAATAATTATTTTTCTAGACTTGTTTTCAATCATTTCCTCTCAATCCTTTATTTTTGTTACCATGACTTCTATTCTTGTTGATGGATATTCTAAATCCTTTTCAATTTTTGTGGATTTGTTTGAACATTTGTTCAATTTTAGAAATATCTTCATTTTATTAAACATTAATTTCTATGTATTATTCATTAGATGCTTCAGGAATTTGCAAAATTTTCACTTTCTCTAATCATTAATGGTTGAAACATTCAAGGTTTCGTTTTCCATGAGGATTATTTTATGATTGTCACTTCCAATTTCAATTTTATAATCATCCATCGTGATAGTTATGATGAGTTCATTTATGATGATGTTATTGAAATATTTATATTTTTTAATGGAAGATAAGATTCCACTAACATTTTTAGTAAAACGTTAAGAAAATTTAAATATTTTTTAGGTAGGGTGATAATCATTCCTATAGAATCGATGTTTTTCACAATTTCATTTTGTCATCTATTAGTTGAGTAATAAATTCCACTAATCCACTTTTAAAGTATCGATGTTAATTTTTACAATATCATATCTAAGGGATTTCATGTTGTTAGTTCACTCATATGTTACTATTAATGTGGTCATATTACATGCACTTTCGTGCATTTATATATTCTATTGAACACATTTGGACGTAACGCCAAATAATAACATTCACAAATTCAATGATTAAATAATAATTTTATTCATCTGTATAATCCCATGTTTTAGGTTTTGCATTATGAATTTCATAGTGGTAATATTATTTTATCATGAGTTTCAGATGAATATTTCTCATATAAATGATCATACTATATTTCTAGAAACCATAATTTTCACCCAAAAACAAATATAGATCTCTGTCCATTGACATGCCTTCCTTGTTAGTAGCCATACCTGTCATTTGATTAAAGCATTTGTATATAAACCTTTGATAGTTTTGAAATTGAGAGTTAGATTCTATGATAATAATAAATATATTGAATAATTAATGAATTAATGAATGAATAACATTAGAGGGGGGTGAAATGTGATCTTAACAGTTTCTTGAATATAAGACCACCCTCTTGGAATTATAGATGTTTAATTAATTTCTTATGTTTATATGATGTAGAAATATGAATAAATGTGGAATGTAAATTGCATATATAGAATTATAGTAGTTTATGGATCATAAATACCATATTTTTACCCACTAACAATATGCTCTATAAGAACACTGATTGCCACTAAATCAACCATTTAAATGGGATATCCTAGTTGAGTACAAGTATCTATCACATAGTATAATTTTCTATTTTATTTGAATCGGTATCCACATTTAAAAGACCTATAATTTTTCTTAACCGCACTCTTACACTGAGTGGGAAAAAGATAAAATAAACAAAAATATTTTGAGGATGTTTTACATAACACAATTGAAAGAAGAAACTAATAGTAGATAATGATTCATTAATGGAGAATTAAATTCTTAAAAGTATATCATGGGATGATATTTGATGAAAATGGTATAAATTTATAAGTTAAACATGAATTTTTTGTGTCATTTTATGTATTGGGCATCAATATTTGTCTTTTTTGATCTTAAATAAAAAACCAACTATCATTATTCTTCTTTTCTTTTTCTTATTAGAAGATTTTTGAACCATTATATACATGTTTGAACATATTCATTGAAAAAATAAAATGGATGGGGGTTATAGACAATGATCATGATGTGATAGGATATTTGGGACGTGAAAATAATAATTCCAAATATTGGAATTTCTTTTCTAGAAAAATAATTCTTGTTCTTCGGATTAAACTATTAAAAAAATTATTGTACAAACCAATATTTCAATTAATCGATAAACTCTGTTGATGTGATTTAACATAACGATGTGACTTATCGAATGATTAGAAATTTAATCATGATGTTCGATTAAAGTAAATCATCATATAATAAACAAATAAAGACACACCTTATAGTATAATAACATTTCATAAAATAAACCAGTTATTCCTCATAAGATATGATATATTAAATGTAGTGTAATATATTTATAAAGAATAAGATAATGAACAGAATATGAAAAAATTAATAACATATTCACATTATAGAATATATTTTTCATGTTTCCATTTCTATTATAGCATCATAGTTAATTTGTTTTAGTTAAATTCATACATTATTCATTATGTTTCTGAGTATATAAATCTATTCCATAATTCATATAAGATAAATTACTATCATGTCCCAAGATAAATACATGGGCACAAAGAATATGAAATTTTTATGCACATAAAAAATCATTTATATAAAATTTGGGATTTTTGAATCATCATAACACATAAAGAGAATATTTATTAGAAGAATATTCTCATTACATCATATTAAAACCCTAATGAAAAAGAAAATGTTAGCTAATGGTATAAGGTTTCTAATATAGGATATTATAGTTTAAAAAAACAAGTTTAACTTAAATATGATAATTGGAGTTAAATATATCAGTTCTTCCTAGTTAACTCAACCAACACAACTTGTAACTATTTTTTTCACCTTAAAATTAATTATTAGCATCACATCCATCGATGTATAGAAAGAAATGGTGTCATTAACACGTTGAATACCATGAGTATTCACCAATTCCAAAGGTATTTTCAATCATATAGAATACATGAACCCATCATTGGGAAGATGTTCTATAAATATATTGATCTCAGTTGTATACTTGTATGATGTTTAGGGGTATGAATAAAAAAATAACATTATACTAGTGAAATATTTTGTTAATCTCAATGATGGATAATTATAGTCCCTCAATAAAGAGATTTTAACAAATTCTACCAAGGAAATTGGAAACAATATTCTTGATTGCAGAATACATGAGGAACTATAATAGAATGCATGTTCTATTCCATTAACAACAGATAACAATAATTTTTCAAATATGAGTAGTAATATCCCTCAACTATCACACCTTAAGGATCCTATACATGAAATATCTGATTTGATTAATATTTGTTTCAACTACAACCATCTAAGGCTTAACAACAGTTATACAAGGCCCATCCGCAACAAAGAAATGATAAGTCCTAATCATGTAACTGCTAGTGGAATACAACAATAACCACTCAAACTATAGTACATGATATATAGGCAGTATCTATTCCATTTTTACCTTGGATATAGCCCTTTGGAGTAAAAATATACACCTATATCTAAAAAACGATGTCATCAAGAACCTCTATATTTTTTATTTTTTATTATTTAACTGTGAAGTGCCCCACCTATTATATGACAATTATGACTCACTCATCGATGATATAAATAGCCATATTCAATTTTAAAATGAGGTAGCCAATGTTAAAAAATATTGTGAAAGGGAATCTGAAAATGAGGATTGTTAAGACATGGAATCCTTTTATGGTTAGGATAAAGGTTTCATCCTAATGTGTGAAAATATTCAGAATCTATATCTTAGGGTACTTCAACTAAATAAACATTTTTTTGGTTATTGGTGTAATCATTCCCCTGGATCATCCTCAACACCCTTGGGAACACCAAAAATTATGACTCCCTAAGGTAACTTTGAACCAATATATGTAAAGAACAGACTCAAGGTCAAATTGACACATTAACCAAGTTGGAATTTAATAAGGTTGGGCTAAAAAAACATTCAAACATGTTTGACGTGTAATTGAATGAATATAAAAAATCATTTTACAATAAAAGATAAAATCATATAACTATGAGATATACAATGTAAATCCATGGCCAAAACTAGAATGTCGAACATGATATGTCCAAACTGACTCCATTTGTGACTATCATCCACAAAATATCAGTCAAATAGGTAAATCCTAGTTGTATTTCATCAAATAATATATCCATATTCGAATACTATGAAAGAATTTGTTGTATATTTAAAAGTAAACTATTTTATAAAACAGTTTTTTTAAGATAATCATCTTGTAAAAAACCCTATAGTTTCTAATAAAATAAATATATATTCAGACAATTAATTAATGATAAAATTCCATGTGATAAAGTATTAATGAATTAAAAAACCCATCATTGGATATACCAAAATATAACTAATTGAGTAATCAACCATGAAATTTAACATTTTGTCAAAAACATAGCACAAAACGGGCTCTAGCATATGGGAATACATACTCAGACATTAAAATGAAATATAATCAAGTAATAATGTTAATACAATAAATACATAAATATTCCATATTCTATTGATATAAAAATATAATCCCCTTGTTTTTTTCCAACATATGATGGTGATAAGTGAATTTACTAAGTTACCCATGCTTCCTATTGTGAAATGTCTTTTGAAAACAATTTCAAAACCATGATCATAATTTATAAAATATTTTCACCCAAAGTAATCATAACATCCATACATAATATTATATTTTTTATGAAAATCTATCATTGAGTGACTTTACATAACACTGAGAGTTATGTAATCTATTTTACAAAAAAACGTCATTAAAAACAAAGATTCAATGAATAAAATAGAATTTCATATCAAATAAATGAATTTTTAAAACAAATAACATCATATACAAAAAAATTATTTAATTCCTGAATTTGAATCTTTTTATGGAAACCTACATCTACAATATATGAAAAGCGTATGTCTTTCTAGAAAAAAAATATAAAAAACAAAATTGGGTACTTTTTATCTAGGGTGTGATTATATATAGGCATAATCATGGAAAAAGAGTTAAATTACATATATTACATGTTTTAAATCATGATGGATGTGTAGATCACATGGTTAGGTATACCATTCCCCAACCATGAAAGAAATATTCCTCATTGAAGAAAAATAAAGGGCCCAACTACCTGGGATGAGCCACACAATTTGGGAAAACCGTGGTAATGTAGTATAATACCACTAGAGAACCACCCACACAACAAGACTATTACATTTAATGTCACAAGGTTTGACTAAGACTGCTTAAACCATTTTATAAACTAATGGATCTTCAACGTATTATACCGCATAATTACTACATGGTTAACACTATCAGTGTTCAAAAACCATGTGCCTGGTCTATTTTCTAATAACAATCGATGTTATGAATACACATTTCTTATTATCCACTATAATGACAAAATATATGAATTATGATGAAAATAAATTATACATATTACTCTTACGGTGTCAAAATAATCCCCAACAAAAAATCATTTTGTCCCGTGAATTTGATCATGTTTCTGGATTGAGAAAAAGGGATGGACACGAATGCCTCATCAACAATTATCATTACATTATTTCATGAATATCCCACTAATAATACTATAGTACACATACATGGGTGATTTTTTTCAATGCAGTAACATATTTTGGTGATCCAAAATATGATTTTTGTGTTCAAACATAGCATATTTGATATTAATAAAATATTACTATCCAATCCCAAGTGAATAGTTTTGTTGATACCTCCTAATCTGGGAAACATGAAATGTGTTATGATTTTATGTTAATATAAATGAAAATTAAAAAACAATATTCCATCATTAAAAGCCAAATGATGATCTACAAGGGGCTATCAAACCCCATTCCAACTTACTCTGACTACCAACTGATGGTGTCCTAATAATGGTTAAACCTTGAAGAAAAACAAATTACCAACATCTAATTCTATTGGCCGATGATAATGTTATCAATAAGATTTCAGCCAACCTTTTTCTAGGATCAATTTATTTTTGATCAACTTCTCCCTTTCCATAATCATTGGAATAAGGATACCCCAAACAATGATTACATTCCAAACATTTTCGAAAATGAGAGAGATATACATGGACTCCATTGAAAGGCTTCGAAGAGTACCATATTACTAAAACCCTAACATCAATTTGTATTGTTCAATGTGACCATATTATGATGTTTCTAATACGAGAAACATAAATCAATAATTCACAACTAGAGTATATATATATGAATCTAAACATATCTCTTAGTCTAACCATCTATTTTAATATGATATGAAATCATTTATTTTAATTACAATCCAATCAATGTTTTCAATTATATAAATATCATAGATGTAAACTATGGTTCCATGTGAGAAAAACTTTCATAGGTAACCTTATGAAACATTAAAATATATTTTATATAAACATTCCCCTGAGAATATACCATATTTGTCTCTTTGATAGGAAGAAAATGAAACAATTTCTTATCTATATCAATGATCATCAAAGTCACATCCTTTCCTAAAAGATTATGTGTAACAAAATGATGAATTCCATGTTAATCCAACTTCATATTCATAATGGAATTTTTTTTCTACATAATAGTAAGTCTCTTGTGTTATATACTAATCTGATGATTATAATATAACCATTATATCGAGTCTATAGTTGACCACATCTTCTAAGGACACTAATATTGATGAATTATACAATGATGCATCATGGTTAACCCAGGGTGTGTGAACCAACAATACATGTTTCCACTATCCATAAATTCCATCCATAGAGATATTATATTGACCATCCTGCATTAGAAACATGAAGATCCAATTGTAGAGAAATATCAATAACCTAATATCTCCCAACTATTTAAGATTTCACTAAGAAATATAAATAAATTTTAGACACATTATCAATAAAAACATTTTAACTAAATATCATGTTAACTGTAACTGATTATATGAAAAAATACATGTACATGTCTTACACTCCAAATGTAATTTAAAAAATAAAACTCATCAAAGAACATTATTCAACTTATTCCATCATGGATTGAGTTTGTAATATCCTAGTCAAATAATCAGTGACCACACTCCCATTCCAAGAGTACATAACATATAAAATTAAATTATTAAATATAATAAACCCATAAAAAATTTCATAAATTCAAATCAATCTATCTAAGAATATACTTCTAGAACATATGATCATAATATACCATTAACAGCTCCCCAATGAGAGAGTGGCACCATATTTTGGTAGAATCATTAATATATACCAAATCGTAGTTGGGGGTAGGCTATTTTTTTCTTCATGAGGTCATAATTGGAATGTGATATAGTCCAGAACCATTTACCTACCCCAAGACACACCCCAATCCCATCCCCAAGGTATCAAAAAACACATCATAACCCATTCCAAATTCATTAATAATAAAATCACTGTTAATTTAATGATATTATTTAATTCCTACAAATATCTCTGAAATTTATATATCCATTGAAATATAACAACCTTATTGGTTAAATATTTCATTGAATATCGAAGCATGGAGATTTCCTAAAACACCAACATATAATATCCTACCACTCCATAAGATTTGTAGATCCCAAATTAATTTCCTTTTGTCTTCCATGACATTATTACTGATTAATTTTATGAGCCAATGATATACCACTCATAGTGAAAACATTCCCCATAAAAATAAATTCTTTTATCCAAAATTCACACTTATAAATATTACCATAAAATGTATATTATTTTATGATTCTAATGATGATTTCCAAAAATTATATGTTATCCTCCTGAAACATGGTGTACTCCAAAATATCATCCATAAATAAGATAATTAGTGATTATAATAACCGATACAAGATATATTTTAACAAATCTATATACACTACAAGAGAATTAATGAGACCAAATTGTATAACTAGAAAATTTAATTTCATATATAATAATCTAAACACTCTCATATGTACATCATATTCTCAGACTAAATATTTATTACACACTAACAAAAGTAAAATAAAAAAAAACTAAAGTGCTCCACTATTATTATCAAAGGGATTATCAAATCATGGAATAGGGTACTTTTTTTTATAACTTTATTTAATTTTGATAGTATATAAAATTAATGAGGATTATTTTTTCCATATTATAAATGATATTATTAATAAATACCATACCCTTATGACAAGTAAGATAAAATATATATTACATTAACTATGTAGGTTCCATTCCATAAGATAACATAGAATGGGTATCCTACTTTGGAGCCGAAAAATACTGAACATGAATTATCATTATAATGGAATACGTGAAAAACAATTAATAATTACCTCATGATAATAACACATCATTACATGATGTGGAATTCTCAATAATGAAATAGAAGAATGAAGAAACATATCCAACATCTATCATGAGATCGCACCACTATAAAGAACAACTAGCCACACTCTCCCTATCCTAGAATCGAACCCCTATAGAAATACATGGGAGGAAAAATTTAGAGTAAACAAATTGACAAAATGTTGATAATATTTAATCTATGAATTAATAATGGTAATCTAATCCATGAGAAGATGAATATAAATGATATAAAGATAGTAAAAGAAGAAATACAAAATAAATTCTGTATGAGATATAATAATCCATGATATAGGATATATAAATCTTTATTTTATCCTCATTACCAATGGAATATAAAGATCATTTTGGCTATATATTATCTGGTAACAATCCCCACACATCAATTAATTATGATGATAGAAATGAATGAGTTTAAACTCTACCAAATATGCACAATACTGTAGTGGAAAAATGATCATCATACATAAAATATATGTCCAACATACCTAAAACTCATCCAATGTATAATAGTTTGTGTAAATACATTCGATATCAACTCATTCCCCTTCATTCTTCACTACTTAAAAATCCCACTAAACAGGAGTATAAGACCCATCACACATGGAAGTGTTTAGAAGAACCTATACAACCATGTTGATAGAGGATAAATTCTTACATGCTAGGGATATGCTCTAATAAAAATTCCTAATGTGCTAAGATTTTTTAAAATGATGACATGTCTTATGATCATTAATATATTTAGTCGCAAGATTTACTAGGCCTTCCACACTAATAAAAAAATACCTACTACATTCTGGAAAAATCCACTAAAATTGGACTTCAAGAAATCATGGAATACATATGATTCCATTTCTATATAGAAGACAAACCCTGCCTACCCCATACCACAATTGATGATCAACCTAAAACATTTTTACCATGTAAGTTTACCGTATGAATTGAAGTATTATGGACTACCTCCACAATTTTTTGGAGTAATATGGGAATCTACATTGAATGAATCTCGTCCCTCTGACATATATCAAACCCCCATGCCCCAAGAGAGTCATTACACACATAATTGGGTACTAGGTGATATAACCTGAAGAGATAGTTTTCATACTCCATAGTTGATCTATCCTAATCACATTCATGAGAAACTCTCAAGGATTACTCATTCCAAAAAATTTCATGATAAAAAAACTATTTAATGATCTTCATGAATAAACTATAGGTAATGTCCTCATATTAAAATGATTTCCCAAAATAGTCCCAATATTATCTTCCCGACCCATATATAATATAATATGAAAAACCAACCATATATCCCTTTGAGGTTTTCATAAAATTCAGGATCCTACTGATCAACAAAATCCACTCAAGTCCTTATTTTTGCAATTGTCTCCATGGAATATATGTGGATTCTATTTGGTGAATTCAAATCCAGGATCATCGATCATCCCTTGTTCTTGAGAACCACAAAACCTAGAGCCCGAATACCGTGGATAATAGATTTCACCAATGGAAGTCCCCTTGGAGTATTTACCTATATAAAATTTTGCAAAAAATACTCTAATAGGTTCAAAAGATCACATATAAGAGTAATATTATAAAAACACAAAAGACAACAATAATTATATTATGATAAATTCTATATCAAATAATAACTTAATAAATCTATAATAATCCCTATAAATGACATTTTTTTAAGAAACCATGGATCCAGTGACCTGTAGACCAATAATTAAAAACAATGGGTTCATTCAAATAAACACAAAATCAGGTTCATTTAAATAAAATCAAACACCAATTCTTTATCATAGAAATAACCCTATACCACCCTTGATAACATGAGGCCCTCCATGGAAAGGAGACGACTAGGCACCCTATGACACATATTTCATGAATTATGATTTTCATTACTGAATTATACCATAGACCATGTACCAAACCCATGTATTTATAAAATATTTTAGTTTTGGTTTCACCACAAATAAGTTTTTTTTGGGAACCATCCCGGTTTCAACCTAATATGTTACCCATGATGGCCCACCATACATTGAGATAAACAAAACATGAAATAAAATATCATTTATAACTAAATAAATATAATCCAATATATTTGAATTTGTAAGAAATACATCAAACCATGAGATAAACAATGTGAAAAACATGTTCTAATGAAAAATGTAACGAAATACATGACCAAAGTGAGACTCCATGTGACCGTCCATCATTACATATCCTTTTTACCAAGAATGATGTCATAAAAAAGTCACTTTAGTGACCTACATGACACCTATCCATTTACCAAAGACATAAAAAAAATACAAACACTTAAAGGTAAAAGTCGTGTTTGAGAAAAAGGATCTTTAATATTTTCCAAATGAATCTATTAAGTGTATAATACCATTTAAATTCTATATTTATCATTAAATTTTTTTAATAAATCACTTTATAAAGATAATAAATTTGTACAACCAAATTTTATTTATCATGAAGCTATTTATATTCACTCAAAAAATAATTATTACAATTACATGTTATAATACATGAAATTATAATAAAATAAATTGAATGGATACACCATAAAACAAGTGGTAAATTGAACATTAAATATTCCATTATGAAATTAACTATGAATTAAAAAATATAAAGACTATGGGAACATCTAATCAATCATATTACCCCAAACATTACCTAAATAAAGATAATATCACGTCCTTCTATAGTCTGTTGATATCAACAGTGTATCCCATAGATGTGTCACAGATATGAGGGTGACATGACTATTTATTTACAATCCCAAGGTTCCCATTATATAATGTTTTTTACAAAACATTTTAAACCATGATGAAATTATAAAAAAAACAATTCATAGTGAATCATCATCACTTATGTATATAAAAATTCTTTTTTTAATTTTCATTTATTGATACATTCCCATGATCACATAGAGTGGAAAATATGTTTTGAATGAAACCCCATTTTATACAAATGGATTTGATAATTGAAATCTACCGTAATATAAAATCCTAAAACTTCATAAAACATAGTAAAAAAATTTTAAAGGATATTATGTAATTCGTGATTAAAAAACATTATATTGAAAAAATATCTCAATATTAGTGTGAAAACTAGTCTCATTTGATAAAAGGGATTTTGAATGTGTAGATTAGGTCATCATGAACCTTGATAAGTTTGAAAAATAATAATAAATATTCCAAACCCAATACGTCTGGAAACCACAACATAACTAGTTTTCTATGATAAATTGAGAGAATATATTTGTAAATGGTCTAAGAAAAGTAGATAAAACAAGAGGAATAATATATCATACATTTAAGAGATCTATTATGAATGATTGAAAATGATGAATCATTTATGGGTAGATACATGTATATCATTTTTGAAGGATTATTTTGAGCATAAGAGGTAATATAAGTTGATTAGATATAAAAGCGATCAAGGGGAAGGTGGTAAATTTTTTCTTATAGAAGTTTCAGATAGTAACAAAAATTTATTCAATTAGGATATGAATACAATGTTATAACAATGAGTGGACTCTATCTATTTCAAAAATGGAAATCATTTACCGGGTATGGCCCTTGTGTTTGGGTAAACCATGCTCAGTCTACGCGATAACTCTGTTCAACCACCCATAAACCCTCACAGTTTCTTGGTGAGTAGTATGGTTTGACTAACTATGAATAAAATGTGAAATATTTTACAACAAAATATTAACCCCATACCACATGGTTTTTATATGTCTAACACATTCCATATACCTAAGATGTGAGCCTGGGATAATTTATCTATAAATACTTTACCAATCCCAAGAATCCCAAAAACCGTTAGAATGATCCAGATGAAAAGACTTGCTCAAAAAAAGAATACTTGTTTCTAAAGAGGGATAATTGTACAATCATAAAAATTATGAATATTATATGATCAACAAGAGGACACAAAATAATATTCCGCTAACATTCCCTTTTGGGTATTGTTATCAAATACAAAAATCATGGTGTTATTGAAATACACTACCTTTAATACCTTACTAGGAATGAAATGAGTTCACCATGATCTAGAAACCCCAATTAATATTATTAGTGCATAATGTACTCTTTTAAAGGCCACATTGGGGTACATGATATTGATTTCACACCCTCTGACTCTTGTGAATCCTAATATATTGATTTTTGGTATTACAAGAGGGATTTGGATCCACCTTTGGTAGATAAAGAAAAATTTCAAGTCACCCATCATCATGGAATCATCCATAAAGAATCCCTATGATGATTTGTATAACGACCCATACTTTACATACATTTTTAATACTTCAAAATTGAAGCACACTTATTACAACATATGACAAAACCACAAAGGACCGTATAAGTATAGTGTCTTTAGAAGCTGGGAAACATAAACAACTGGTTCATAAATCTTCTACAGTGTCTCCCATTTATTTAATCATATCTAGGGTCCCTTTTAGCATATTCTACTTAATATCCATCTTCCTGACCTGGGGAAAAGAAAACATAAAAGGGTGAGCTCAAATGCTCAGTAAGGGCAAATAAAGGAAATAAAAATCATATCATATCTTTTTGAAAATAAAAACCTGCAAAAGAGATCATAATATCTTAACATGGAATAAATCATAGAAGTGAAAATGAGATCCCCATAATCATAACATAAAACTTCAAACTTTGTGGCATGAACACATAATCATGGAAAATCATTTCTTGTTAGTCATGACTCATTGCCAAGACTATCTTAGTGGACAAAGTCCCTTTCTGAACCGAGTCACCCTCGTTCCAGTCCTGTTTCACTGAACCGGTATAACCTACCGTTCCAGCCATGTCTATCTCATGAGATATAAAATCTTTACCCAATGCATTGGAGGGAGATATAGGTCCCACCCATCTTATAATGAATCCTTTCTTATGTGTGCCACAAAATCAAAAATCATACATCATTGCATAACCCATGTAATACAAATGGGAATCTTAAACATCATAACATCATAAAACAATTCATATACAATAAATGAATTCATAAAAATAATTCCATCACAACATAATCAAATCAATGTAATAATAGGGATAAAAACAAAACCCTTTATTATCTTAGATGGAAAATAATTTTGATAAAACACTTTTGAACTCCATTCTTGACGAAAATATCGTTTCTATTTCAAAAACATTTTCCTTTCTTAACATGTCTTAAAATTTAAAACTAAAAGAAGTTTATTAAAAATAAACTTGAAATTTGTAAAGGAAGCTTCTTGGAAATAATGTTTTAAAAATCCATTCATGCCGTATAAGTTAAAAAAACATTCTTCGAACTTTTGTCGGAAAAGTCAAAAACTACCTCGTACGAAAAACGACAAAAGATTCCTTTCATATCTTTTACTAAAAACTCACCGAAGGGTAAAATTGGATTTTAAAAAATTGTAGGTGGATGGAAATAATATTACATATTGATGAAACATGGATGTGGATGATAAAATACACCCCAGTAAATACTTAGGAATAAACAATCTCGGATAAAAATGAGATTGTGATATTTTCCCTTACCTTAGGTCCGATTTGCTTTGTACGTGTCCGAAGCTCCTGTATAATGGTTTAAATAATGTTATTAACTTATTACAGAATCATACATATTGATATGATCTCATATATGGTCATATAATTAGCTTCTTGTTAGTAATATTTCATTTTTACTTGTTACTCGGGTCTTTATTGCCTTTTGTTCTTATGCGTGTTTTGCCGAATAAATTCTTATTCTTCTTTTATGGTTATAGATACATTATATACAGAATGGTATTAGTGTAACATATATCATATTTATTCATTCAATTAATTTATATAATTACTATGTAATGATGATCATGTAGAACGAGTCGCATCACATCGTGGAGACGGTATTCTGTACGTACGCACGAGTGATGATATCGTTCCTATGATCGTTGAATTGTATTGGAGTATATATATATTATTACAGTATCAATATTACTTTATAATAATGATAAATAGTTACTCATTACACCATTATACCCATCCTTGTAAAGTGATGGTGGAAAATAGATTACACCACGGCGTGGAGACGGTATTCCGTACGTACGCACGCGCGGTGATCTCATTTTTCCGTAGGATGGATAGAAGGTGAATTAGGGTTGTTTCATAGTTATAATAACATATCAGTATGTAATTAATACTGATGTTATTACTTTATCATGAAACAACTAAAGAAGAAGAAGTTGAAGAAGAAATAAATTGAAAAGATCGGTAATGGATATTACCTCTTCTTTGGAACGCCTCTTTGAATCCTCCACTTAGGGAACTAAGATTGGTCTTTGAAGAAGACCAGGACCTATAGGATTATTCTAGGTAAGTGGAGAGGAGAAAATGGAAGGGTTGGCCGAACTTGAGTGCTCAAATTGGTGTGAGGAGGAGGGGGAGGAGGTGCCCTTTTATAAGGGAGGAGAGGGGCACCTTAGGAATATCTCAAAATATTATTTTATATTAAAGTCAAAATCGGTTTATAATGGTTCCAAAGGGTCTTATTTCGAAGCTAAAGTGGGGATGGGTCGAAATCATATCAACCAATAGGATTTGGACAAGTTTAGGGTATTATTTTAACCTTATCAATTAGATTTAACTCTAAGTTAAATAATTTAATTTTTACCATGTCTTTTTGTTTTCTTTCACTATATGGTTAATACACTAACTATAACATGCCAAAAGAACCCCAAATTGTTTATGATTAATATATATATCCTTATCTAAGTCATTTGGCCGAACCGTAGATTTTTAGGAATAAAATAAAAATTAATAATATAATATTTCATTTAAAAACTATTTTGTGTCAATTTTGACACTATTTGATATATGATTTTTGTGAAAGTCATAACAGAATTTTATGTTCGAACCAAGTTGATTAAATCAACACTAATATATCATAGTAACCTAGAAAATTAGTTTAATTCATAAAAAGTCTCAAATTACATTTATTTTGGTGTTTATAACATCAATTATGTCAATATTTCATTAATAAGATAATTACTGCATCATCATTGTGTCATAAATAAATTAAATTATTTAATGTCTAAAAATAACAAATAAAATACCATTATGTAGGAAATATTTTTATATTTCTAATGAATATTTATAGTCTAATTTATCTTATGTATAACCCCATATTAAAAATGATTTACTTATTAAACATTGATTTTAACTATTTTAACCCTTCTTTAAATAAATTAATAATAAATGTCCTAATCTAATCCAAGTGGGCCTAAATGGTCATATTTTATTCCTAAGTTTGTTTTTGGTCAAATTACAATTGTCCAATAGAATTACGACATGTGTTAGGGTAATATTAATATCATTTTTACCCTTAATTACCCTATTACTTTTAACCGTGGTAAAAAAAAGTAAAAAGTTACTATTCACCAAAAATTATTTTCATCTCATTGAACCACATTTTAGTCCTTGATATTAACCGTGTCTCTCGGATTTTCGAAATTCCATTCACAGAAGCGGTAAAATTAAGTTTTATTCAAAATTCAGTTTTTAACCTACCACTTTGTGGTTTCACTATTCATCAAAAATTGAAAGTTTTCAGAAAAATACCAAAATTTCACCCTAGGCTAATTTCGATATTCTGAGTCCAAAAATGAAGTTCAATTTGAAAAATAAAATTTATAAAATTTCAAAAAGTGGTTATTACTATTCATAACGGCTATTTTTAATAGCCTACTGTTGTTTAGAGAAACTCGGTATTGCGTACGACGCAAGCTATCGAGGAAGGTCGCGATTGCGTATAAAGAAAGCCAAAAAAGTGTTGTGTAGAAAAATATTCCTTTGATGATTTATATAACATAAAAGTCTCGGGTGTTACATTCTACCCCCCTTAAAATGAATTTCTCCCTCGAAATTTGTCACTTTGTAACAAACAGATGAGGATACTTCTCCCTCATCATATCCTCAAGCTCCCATGTAGCTTCTTCAAGTTGGTGGTTCCTCCATTAAACTTTCACCAATCGAGTGGTCTTGTTTCGTAGGACTTTTTCGCTACGATCCAGAATCTCTATCGGCTGTTCTTCATAAGAAAGATCTTGCTCCAGCGGTACAACTTCTGAGCTGAGTACATGTGAAGGATCTGGTATGTACTTTCTCAGAAGAGATACATGGAACACATCGTGAACTTGAGAGAGATTCGGTGGAAGCGCCAATCGGTAAGCTACCTTCCCAACACGATCCAGAATTTCGAAAGGACCGATATATCTAGGGCTCAACTTCCCCTTCTTTCCAAATCTCATAACCCTCTTCCAGGTAGATATTCGTAAGAACACGTTATCACCCACTTCAAACTCTAGGTCTTTTCTTCGGTTGTCGGCATAACTTTTCTGTCAACTCTGAGCTGCTCTTATGTGTTGTTGAATAGATCTGACCTTTTCTGCCATTTCATCAACGAGATCAGGTCCTAATAGCTTTCTTTCCCCAACTTCATCCCAGCAAGTTGGAGTCCTGCATTTCTTTCCATAGAGAGCTTCATAAAGAGCCATCTGAATACTGGAGTGAAATCTATTATTATAAGAAAATTCCACCAAAGGTAGGTGTTGATCCCAACCTCCTTTGAAATCCATAGAGCAAGCTCTCAACATATCTTCTAGGGTTTGAATTGTTCTCTCAGAATGATCGTCTGTCTGGGGATGATAAGCAGTGCTGAAACTCAACTCTGTATCCAGAGTATGCTGAAGACTTCGCCAGAACTTCGAGGTAAATCTCTGATCCCGATCAGATATAATAGAAAGTGGTACTCCATGCAATTTTACCACTTCCTTTACATATATCCTGGCAAGCTGATCTAGAGAGAAATCTTCTCTAATAGCAATGAAGTGTGCAGACTTTGTAAGACGATCAACTATGACCCAAATAGCATTATTGCCTTTGGATGTTTTAGGAAGTCCTGTGACAAAGTCCATAGTGATATTTTCCCATTTCCATTCGAGTATGGGTAATGGTTGTAACATCCCCCTTAGACTTCTGTCTCTCAGCTTTAACTTGTTGACAAACCAAGCATCGAGAGACATATTCAACAACATCTCTTTTCATGCCATCCCACCAGAAGTACTCTTTCAGGTCCCTATACATCTTCGTGCTTCCAGGATGAATAGAGAATGAAGAACTATGAGCCTCATCCAGCAGCTCCTTCTTTAATTCGGGGATGGAAGGAACACAAACCCGATTCCTGAACTTTATTATTCCATCACAATGAAGGTTGAATTCAGGAACATTTCTCACCTTCTTTTGTAACTCGACATCTTCTTTCTGTGCCTCTTTAATCTTCACATGTATAGATGGTTGAACATTCATTTGAGAAAGATAAGATTTTTCCCCTTCCATTATAATTCCAAGATCCATCCTTTGTAAATCCATAAATATTGGATCTTTTGTGATCCTCATCATGGATAAACTGGAATGGTCTTGTCGACTTAATGCATATGCCACCTTGTTTGCTTTCCCAGGGTGGTAATGGATGGAGCAGTCATAATCCTTAATCAGCTCCAACCATCTTATTTGACGCATATTCAACTCCTTTTGTGTGAAAATATACTTTAAACTTTTATGATCAGTATAAATATCACACCTTTCACCATAAAGGTAATGCCTCCAAATCTTCAATGCAAAGATTACCGCAGCCAACTCCAAATCATGTGTTGGGTAATTTTTCTCATGGATTTTCAACTGTCGTGAGGCATAAGCTATCACCATATCATTTTGCATAAGAACACACCCCAATCCCTTCTTGGATGCATCACTGTAGATCACAAACCTTTCTCCACTACAAGGCAGTGTGAGCACAGGTGCACTGGATAACCTTCTTTTCAACTCCTTGAAATTCTCTTCACATTCCTCTGTCCAGACACAATTAACTCCTTTCCGAGTAAACTTGGTGAGTGGATTAGATAATCGTGAAAAATCATTAACAAAACGTCGATAATATCCAGCCAAACCAAGAAAACTTCGAATCTCAGTTACTGTTGTTGGTCTCGACCATTTTCGATAACCTCTGTTTTTGCAGGATCCACAGATATCCCCTCATTTGAGATTATGTGACCCAAAAATGAAACTTTTTGAAGCCAAAATTCACACTTGGTAAATTTGGCATAAAGCTTCTCCTTTCTCAGGGTCTTCAATATAATTCTCAAGTGATCTTCATGCTCTTCCCTGTTCTTTGAATAGACAAGAATATCGTCTATACAGACTACCACAAATTGATCAAGATAGTCTCTAAATACTCTATTCATTAGATCCATGAAGATAGCAGGGGCATTAGTAAGACCAAATGGCATCACTATAAATTCATAGTGTCCATACCTTGTACGGAAAGCCGTCTTTGGTATATCCTCCCTTTTGACCCTTAATTGATGATACCCTGAACGAAGATCAATCTTGGAAAAGTATTGAGCTCCGCGTAGTTGGTCAAATAAGTCATCAATGCGTGGGAGAGGATATTTGTTCTTGATAGTGATCTTGTTAAGTTCTCGATAATCAATACAGAGTCTCGTTGATCCATCTTTCTTCTTAACAAATAGAACAGGTACTCCCCAAGGTGACCCTCTAGGGCGTATGAATCCCTTATCAAGATTCTCATGGAGTTGCTTCTTCAATTCCTGCAACTCAATTGGGGCCATTCTATAAGGTGTCTTTGAAATAGGCAAAGCACCCGGTATGAGTTCTATTGAAAACTCAACTTCACGATTTGGTTGAAGACCCGGTAATTCCTCCGGAAATACATCATCAAACTCCCGTACAATGGGAATATTCTTAATCGTGAGTTTCTCACCAACCATTTGAGATAAATAACCTTCATTTAGTGGAATCGATACCCATAAGATGGAAGAAATTTCCACTGGAAGGTTATGTTCATCCTTGCATTGATAGACGATCGTAGATTGATCTGGAATATGAAATGTGACTTCCCTTATTTGGAAATTGATATGAGCTCCATGTAGAGAAAGCCAATCCATGCCAAGAATCACATCAAATTCCACTAAAGGAAGGATCACAAGATTTGCAGGAAGCACTTTACCACAAACATCGATCGGAGAAGAATTATAAACTTTTGATGCGACTGTTGTTCCATTAGGTGTTGTCAAAGCTAACTCAACATCTAATTGTTGAGGTAATACAGTGATACCCTTAGAAAATTTTTCATAAATAAAAGAGTGGGTGGATCCAGAATCAAATAAAACATTTGCTACTTTAGAGTGGATGGTAAGTGTACCTTTCACCACTTCGTTATCGTATTCCACATCGCTGATAGAAATTGCATGTGACATTCCTTTTTATTTAGCCTTAAGATTTTGTTGACGTCGACCATCATCATCAACCCTTGGATTTGGGCATTGATTGGCATAATGCCCCATCTCCTTGCACTTGAAACATTGAAGTGTAGTAGGTTCATTCTGTGTATCCCTTCCTTTGTTTGCATCATTAGACATCTTCTTCCCATTATCACGACATTCAAATGCCCGATGACCTTCCTTTCCACATTTAAAACATTTACTTGTCCCTTTAAGACAACTCCCTCCATGTTTCTTTCCACACTTTGAGCATAAGGAAAAGATCATCTTCTTTTCCTTGTGCTCTTTAGATTTTTCTTTGAATTCCATCTTCCTCTTCTTATCAAACCCATGTGACTGATGGTTTATTCCAATCTCCATCTCGACTTTGAGAGCACATCGAACGATTTCCTCGTAGCTATTGAAGTCCCTTATGGCTAACGCCCTTCGAAGACTTGGTTTTAAGCCACTAAAGAATCGATCGATCTTACTCTCAGGTTGGATAATAATACCAGAAGCGTACCTTGCAAGTCTTGTAAAATTTGCTTCATAGGTACCAACAGATTCATCATCCCTTTGCTTCAGTTCAAGAAACTCTTTCTCCATCTTTGTTCGGAGAATACGAGGGTAGTACTTATTGAAAAATAAGTTCTTGAACTCGTCCCATTCCATAGACTCAATTTCATCCCTTTCCCTTGTATTCTTAATAAGATTCCACCATTGATCAACATCTCCTTCCAAACGATACACTGCTAGGATGACTTTATCATGTTCAGAACATTGAAGAACTGAAAATATCTTTTCAGTGGTACTAATCCATTGTTTAGCAACTAATGGATCAGTAGACCCACTGAAAGAAGGAGGACGCTGCCTCATGAAGGATTCAACAGAATGTTGCTCCTTCCTTTGCTCGTTTGGAAGTCCTGCATGATTCATAGCTTGAGAAAGTTGTGTGAGCATGGCTAAAAGATTTTGCATTCCAGCTCCCATATTGTTTGGTTGCTCAGGGGGACAATCATTGCATTGCCCATCGCATTCCGCATTAACACGGTTCCTTCGGGTTCCAGCCATTGACTAAAACCAAGAAGAATAGTGTGAGCAACACTAATTATAATAGGAAAACCACATAATTCAAGAATAAAATTTTAAACTTAAGGTCTTATCCTAGGGTATTCATGGCCATTTCTAAAACACTAAGATTGTGTTCTATGCTTAGACTTATCCTTAGGGTTCTTACTAAGGCTTTCACATCCTAGTTTCCAAAGGTTGACTATAACCTCCCTCTGATACCAACTATAACGACCCATACTTTACATACATTGTTAATACTTCAAAATTGAAGCACACTTGTTACAACATATGACAAAACCACAAAGGACCGTATAGGTATAGTGTCTTTAGAAACTGGGAAACATAAAAAACTGGTTCATAAATCTTCTACAGTGTCTCCCATTTATTTCATCATATCTAGGGTCCCTTTTAGCATATTCTACTTAATATCCATCTTCCTGACCTGGGGAAAAGAAAACATAAAAGGGTGAGCTCAAATGCTCAGCAAGGGAAAATAAAGAAATAAAAATCATATCATATCTTTTTGAAAATCAAAACCTGCAAAAGTGATCATAATATCTTAACATGGAATAAATCATAGAAGTGAAAATGAGATCCCCATAATCATAACATAAAACTTGAAACTTTGTGGAATGCACACATAATCATGGAAAATCATTTCTTGTTAGTCATGACTCATTTCCAAGACTATCTTAGTGGACAAAGTCCCTTTCTGAACCGAGTCACCCTCGTTCCAGTCCGGTTTCACTGAACCAGTATAACCTACCGTTCCAGCCATGTCTATCTCATGAGATATAAAATCTTTACCCAATGCATTGGAGGGAGATATAGGTCCCACCAATCTTATAATTAATACTTTCTTATGTGTGCCACAAAATCATAAATCATACATCATTGCATAACCCATGTAATACAAATGGGAGTCTTAAACATCATAACATCATAAAACAATTCATATACAATAAATGAATTCATAAAAATAATTCCATCACAACATAATAAAATCAATGTAATAATAGGGATAAAAACAAAACCCTTTATTATCTTAGATGGAATATAATTTTGATAAAACACTTTTGAACTCCATTCTTGAGGAAAATATCCTTTCTATTTCAAAAACATTTTCCTTTATTAACATGTCTTAAAATTTAAAACTAAAAGAAGTTGATTAAAAATAAACTTGAAAACTTGTAAAGGAAGCTTCTTGGAAATAATGTTTTAAAAATCCATTCATGTCGTATAAGTTAAAAAAAATTTCTTCGTACTTTTGTCAGAAAAGTCAAAAAGTACCTCGTACGAAAAACGACAAAAGATTCCTTTCATATCTTTTACTAAAAACTCACTGAAGGGTAATATTGGATTTTAATAAATTGTAGGTGGATGGAAATAATATTACATATTGATGAAACATGGATGTGGATGATAAAATACACCCCAGTAAATACTTAGGAATAAACAATCTCGGATAAAAATGAGATTGTGATATTTTCCCTTACCTTAGGTCTGATTTGCTTTGTACGTGTCCGAAGCTCCTGTATAATGGTTTAAATAATGTTATTGACTTATTACAGAATCATACATATTGATATGTTATCATATATGGTCATATTCTTAGCTTCTTGTTAGTAATATTTCATTGTTACTTGTTACTCGGGTCTTTATTGCCTTTTGTACTTATGCGTGTTTTTCCAAATAAATTCTTATTCTTCTTTTAAGGTTATAGATACCTTATATACATAATGGTATTAGTGTAACATATATCATATTTATTCATTCAATTCATTTATATAATTACTATGTAATGATGATCATGTAGAACGAGTCGCATCACATCGTGGAGACGGTATTCCGTACGTACGCACGAGTGATGATATCGTTCCTATGATCGTGGAATTGTATTGGAGTATATATATATTATTTCAGTATAAATATTACTTTATAATAATGATAAATAGTTACTAATTACACCATTATACCCATCCTTGTAAAGTGATGGTGGAAAATAGATTACACCACAGCGTGGAGACGGTATTCCGTACGTACGCACGCGCGGTGATTTCATTTTTCCGTAGGATGGATAGAAGGTGAATTAGGGTTGTTTCATATTTATAATTACATATCAGTATGTAAGTAATACTTATGTTATTACTTTATCATGAAACAACTAAAGATGAAGAATTTAAGAAGAAAGAAATTGAAAAGATCGGTAATGGATATTACCTCTTCTTTGGAACGCCTCTTTGAATCCTCCACTTAGGGAACTATGATTGGTCTTTGAAGAAGACCAGGACCTCTAGGATTATTCTAGGGAAGTGTAGAGGAGAAAATGGCAGGGGTTGTAAGTGCTTGAGTGCTCAAATTGGTGTGAGGAGGAGGGGGAGGAGGTGCCCTTTTATAAGGGAGGAGAGGGGCACCTTAGGAATATCTCAAAATATTATTTTATATTAAAGTCAAAATCGGTTTATAATGGTTCCAAAGGGTCTTATTTAGAAGATAAAGTGGGGATGGGTCGAAATACTATCAACAAATAGGATTTGGACACGTTTAGGGTATTATTTTAACCTTATCAATTAGATTTAACTCTAAGTTAAATAATTTAATTTTTACCATGTCTTTTTGTTTTCTTTCACTATATGGTTAATACACATACTATAACATGCCAAACGAACCCCAAATTGTTTATAATTAATATATATATCCTTATATAAGTCATTTGGCAGAACCTTAGATTTTTAGGAATAAAATAACAATTAATAATATAATATTTGATTTAAAAACTATTTTGTGTCAATTTTGACACTATTTGATATATGATTTTTGTGAAAGTCATAACAGAATTATATGTTCGAACCCAGTTGATTAAATCAACACTAATATATCATAGTAACCTAGAAAATTAGTTTAATTCATAAAATGTCTCAAATTACATTTATTTTGGTGTTTATAACATCAATTATGTCAATATTTCATTAATAAGATAATTACTGCATCATCATTGTGTCATAAATAAATTAAATTATTTAATGTCTAAAAATTACAAATAAAATACCATTATGTATGAAATCCTTTTATCTATCTAAAGAATATTTATAGTCGAATTTATCTTATGTATAACCCCATATTAAAAATGATTTACTTATTAAACTTTGATTTTAACTATTTTAACCCTTCTTTAAATAAATTAATAATAAATGTCCTAATCTAATCCAAGTGGGCCTAAATGGTCATATGTTATTCCTAAGTTTGTTTTTGGTCGAATTACACTTGTCTAATAGAATTACAACCTGTGTTAGGGTAATATTAATATCATTTTTACCCTTAATTACCCTATTTACTTTTAACCGTGGTAAAAAAAAGTAAAAAGTTACTATTCACCAAAAATTATTTTCATCTCATTGAACCACATTTTAGTCCTTGATATTAACCATGTCTCTTGGATTTTCGAAATTTCATTCACAGAAGCGGTAAAATTAAGTTTTATGCAAAATTCAGTTTTTAACCTACCACTTAGTGGTTTCACTATTCATCAAAAATTGAAAGTTTTCAGAAAAATACCAAAATTTCACCCTAGGCTAATTTCGATATTCTGAGTCCAAAATTGAAGTCCAATTTGAAAAATAAAATTTATAAAATTTCAAAAAGTGGTTATTACTATTCATAATGGCTAGTTTTAATAGCATATTGTTGTTTAGTGAAACTCGGTATTGCGTACGACCCAAGCTATCAAGGAAGGTCGTGATTGCGTGTAAAGAAAGCCAAGAAAGTGTTGTGTAGAAAAAGATTCCTTTGATGATTTATATAACATAAAAGTCTCGGGTGTTACAGTTTGAGGAACTATTTATTCTATTTAATTCACTATATGGAAGTGAAAAACCAATATCAAGGGAACTATTTCATCATACCCTTTAATTATGAAATGTCTAATATCATCTAAAAATATGAAAAAAAGATAGTTTCCACTACAGAATAGAAAGAACATCCACATCGTATATAATATGGATAAAACAATAATTATCAATCAACATCACAATGTTTTCATTTGATAATGAGGTTTGACCTGATGGAAAATTACCATGAATTATATATTCAACATCAAGTAAAGACCCCACCACTATAGACCATACATGATTTGTTCCCCCACATAAGTTTCAGTGATCTCAAAAGCTCTAAATGGGATATTCCCATTGAAGATATTTTAATCCTACACAAGAAGATGATGTGGCCCTGTAGTATTATGTTTTTGTGGAACCAAATCATCTCTGTATTCCTTTTTCCATTGGATGATGATGATTATGATGATTCCTCTTTTATTTAATGGTGTTCCCACAATTTCCAATGAACTAATATTTGTTTTACTCAATGGTAAATAAGGGAAATGATGATAATAATTATTTAATAAAAGCCTTATAATAACTATAAATTATATATTGTGTTCCGAAAATAGCACCATAACATATTTTCATATAACAATAGGGAAATTCCATGGCCTTTCCCTTTATTTTCAAAACACCATCCGAGACTTCCATTTAGTGACCATGGATTGAGATAGAAATATTGTAGAATAAATAATTACGATGGTTCCATGAATAATGCTGATTTTAATAAGATGATGAAAACTAACTTCCCCATGGATGTTTAGTACCAGAAGTGTTTTGAAAGCATCATTCTTGATAGGAAAAAATAATGGTTAGTTCTGGGTTTATATCAAATTCTAGGAGCTCAATTAACATTTACTAAAGGGAGACTTTCCAATCACGATGATAAAAGTTCTTATTGAATTATTTGATATATTTGAATATCTCTCTATCATGTATGACTATTTTAGATTTAGAAAAATGTAGTGGGATATTAAGAATGATGATGCCACATGTTATAATAAATCTCATTAATCCTTTTTCTACCAAGCGATTCCTTTCATCATAAATAATTATAGACTTATCTATCAGCATTATATTTACCACATTTTTATCCTCCTCTATGGACCACAGGTGGATTTCTATACAAATTACATGGTATTCAAATGACAAAAAAATCATGACTGTATCGTGGTTCTTAAAATTTTTGTTGTTATAATCCTATGCACCACAATAGTATGAATCAATTAATGTGAGAATTTTAGGTCACCACTTATCAAATTCTTGGATTCATTTCTTAATACCATGGTAATGGTATTTACCTATAGAAAATCATAACCACTAGTAAGATACTCTCTCTTTGAAATCTCTATGAGTATTACGGTCTTCTAGGACATTTAGAATATATATGTTGTCTATCGAAAATATTTCTTGAAAATGAATTCTATTTTCTATAATCATGATTAAATTCGTTAATTATAAGTTTTAAAAGTAATGATTTACCATGTATGATAAAATCAAACAATATTTTCTTTGAAAACTAGTTCTGATTCCACCAATTATGTGGACAAAACTGATCCTTTACATGACCTCCTTGGAATGATCTATTAAAACACCATTATATTTTAAGAAAATATAATTAAATATTGAATAGATTATAGTTTCAATTTCCCATAACTCTAATCAATGAAACATTACATTCTATCATTGTTATGAAATGCATCTCCTTGACCTTTACCATCTTGAATGAATGAAATTACATGTAGCACTGACATATTTTTCTAGCCTATCATATCAACCCATAAATATGTATCCATAACTATATATTGTTTAGATGTTTATTTTCATAGTGTGTAGTGATCCTATAGTGATTTAATAATAGTCTCCTTTATGAATGGACAATTAATTGATTATTTTCAAATTTCCACCCATTTTATGAGGTATTTCAACTAGAATTTGGCATACCAAATAAGTTTATCCTCTTAATTAATCATGAAAAATTATGATGGAAGATTCAATTCATTAATTACTATTATAGCATGATCTCGAAAGTGGTCAATAAACCTAATCACATTAGGTCGATCTTGGGTGTTTTTTAATAACAGCCTCCAAATAATTCATATAATGCTCATTCCCCTTATCGTAATGATGAAAAAATGAGTAAAAACCCATTTATTTATATTAAGTATTGAGTTGGATAACTAGATCAGTATTTAATAGTTTAAAATAAATGTGGAATAATATCATTTCCTAAAACAAATCAAATACAGTCTATGATACTAGAAGAAATTAGATTACCAACTTAGTTGAACTCAACTGTGAGCTGATTGTCTAATTCACCTCTAAACTAAAGGACACACATATACCATGGTCACCGTTTAATCTAGCTAATTCCATGGAATAAATGGTAATTTTCCAAACTAATAATGATAATGATGACCTATCCATCCACCAATATAATTATAAATTCTTGATGCTCGTCTTACTTTGATAAAGTGAGTAAGTGTTGTGAATAAACTCACTTTTTATAGTTCCTAGGTTGTGCCCTCAAATTAACTCATGATATGAGTATCAAAACAAAAAAAATACTCTCATATATTACCTATATCTAGAAACTATACCATCAGATCAATCCTAGAATGAATAAATTCAATCTCCCATGAAAAATTTTCCTCTATGATGACCTGAACATAGTAATCATCCATTAACCATGAAACATTGATGGAATAATTATTAATTTCATCGAATTAATAGAAGTCTATAATATTGTTCAACAGGATAATCGTATGTTTTTTAGGGACCCATCAGTCTTCATTGTTTTTCTCAATGAACATTCAAAGGATGATATGATTTTGTCTATCATAGTTCATGACTACATAGAATATACTATCAATTACCACGCATACCATATTGTTCCAGAAATCTTCCACAAACCACAATTGATTCTATATGCTATGAAATATTCATAACCTATTTTTCATGGTGATGGTATTGGATGGGTCCATACATTTTAGTGATCACTAGTTCATATTGTTTCATTATAACTGTGAGTAAATTATTCTTGATGTAGGAAGAATCCAACTCCAAATAGAGTTCTAGAACTTGTCCATGATGATGTTTGTGAAATGCCACAGAATCCATTAGTTTTGGATTCTTGACGTTATTCTAATGAAAATCGTGACCTATTTTCATATTTCTAAACAATGGAAGATATATTATAAGTAAAAATGTTTCTAATCATATATTCAAATACCATGAATTAATAAATGAATTTAACTAGATGATCAAAAATACCCTATTTAAAAATTTAATTAATATTGTGGAAATTAATGAGATGATGTAGCTTGAGAGGATATCTAATTCCCTATTGGAATTTGTGGTGATATATAGAGCTTAAAAAAACTATATACTAATTATTATATGGAACAAATGTGGTGAATCCCATTGAGTAATATCATTCATCACTATAGATGGTTTTCTTTTAGTATTTAAAATGAAAAAAGCTCATACTTCCCAGAGGATAAATTAAATTCCCAATATTATATTAATATTTTGAATTACACAATCACACGGTCTTCTAGAACCATGTGACTCAAGAATATAACAAGAATATTGGACTTCTCTAATTCCTCCATTGAGGCTTTCTATTATATCTAGAATGGTAATGATACCTAGGAAGAAACCACCAATAATATTTCAAAATTGGGATGGTCCATTCATTATCCACAAATTTTACCCTAATGGTGAATACTCATTGATCACCACGGACAGTGAACATGTTACACCTATCACATATGTATGGTTTATCAATAGGAGAATTACATAAAATCACATCATTCTTAAATATCCTTGTTTAAGTGTGACGAAATGTATAGTTTACATCATCACTATTTTATAATATATTTCATGTTTCGAATCCTGGTAGTATGATGAAAAACTGTAATACATGTTCCTTCTTATCATTTAATGTTACAATAAATGACAAATTATCTAATTGATATGGATTAAAAATTGATAATATTTAAACCTCCTTGTATAAAGTTAAACTTCACATTCGAAAAAACAAATCACATGGAATTAAACTATAATACATTCACATTTTGCTTACATGATGTAAAATTGCCTTACATACAGTTCTATATATATGAATATAAATTTCATAACATTTTAGCCACACTGTGTAATATTAATCTATGTGATCACTATTACAACCACATGATTTAAACATACTTAAAAATATTCTTCAATATAAGAAATTAAAATATATTGAAAACCACATTATGTATAATTAAAAAAATGAAAAACCAGGTTTTCATCATCAACTATGTGTAAAAACTATCTTTCATTGTTAATATTATGTTTCACTTCAATTATTAACAATGTATGAATTTATTCCTATAATGGGATATATAGATATTCCTATATTACCTATCATAGGACTAGTTATTTTTTAATTTTCTTTTCCTAACCCATTATTGAAAGTAATGGGATTTGTTAATGCGTTGAAATTGTGATCAAAACACCTTTAGGAATGGGTTTTAATATCTATCTCTATTATTATTCATCCATATTCTAAAAATGTTAATGATGGGACAACCAGAGTATGGTACTCAATACAAACAGCCCTTCAATTCACTCACTAAATTATTGTTTTTAAACTTACACATATATGGTAAACTAAATACATTATTTACATTTTTATAATGGTAAAATATATGATGGCATTCACCACACTATATTTAAATGTTTAGATTTCATAGAAAACTATATACAACAATTATTCCCCTATTAAATTTGAATTATAAAATAATTACATGAGAAATATTATTACATACTTGAAATAATTCAAAATATCTTTCTTCAAATCCTTTTCAATTTAGAAAACAATCAGTGGGTTTAAATGTTCATTAATATATATGTATAGTGGATGCTATCAAGAGTATATAAGATTTAGTAAATATGTAAGAGAGGAAAATGACAACAAATGTACAATAATTAAAAAATGATTTCCAATACATATGCACAAAATACAACTATAGAAATATCAAAGACAATAGAAACGAAATTCATCATAAAGGATGGGTAGAGATCTGAACATTGTCAATCATACAATCAAGGCCTTAGATGAGATGTGATGATGTTTCCATCACATCAACATCTAAGAAATAAAATGTAAATTGGTAATTCTAATTCTAGATACCAATCTAATATGGTAGACCTACTATTTTGTCTCATGAGATATGTTAATGCATTGTGGTTCTATCAATTATTGACCACCACTAGTTAGTTTCACATAAAAAGATTTAATTTTATATTTATTTATCCATATAATTAATTCTCAGAATGATTTATAAATTAAAATTTATCTATATTGAATCAATAATTTATAGTGTTTTTCTAGTAAATGAATCAACTTACTTCCTTCAAATGAGACAATATCTAGTACTAATATATGGTTTAAACATTATAAAATTTAGATAAATGATACTATAATCATCCATGATATCTAAAATCTTTCCCTGAAGTTGAAAAATAATTACTAATAAATACTGGAGAGTGATAGAGAACATGATCACCATAAAGTAACAAATATCAAAAATAAATTATAATACATGAATCAGAATAGGATAAAATAAGTAAATAGATTCAAAAAAAATTATGGTTTTATTAAAAAAACATGTATTTATATAAACTATAAGCTAAATATTAAAAAAATTTCCTTTTAATTTCTTCTATGTATATAGTTAAAACCAAATTTCATAATTATATTCACTAAATTAAAGAAATAATTACCTTTTAATATGATGTCATTTTAAATAAAAAATAGTAGAAAATTGAGGAAATTATTCTCTTTGAAATGATCATAAATATTATAGTGTATGATTTTCTGTAAAAAATGGTTATGATTGTTGTAATTCAGTTCATGCAGTATAGTTTAAAAAAATATTCCTTTTAAAAATTAGTAAAAATTACAAAAAGTATGGAATACATGAAATTGAATGATTATTACATTTAAAAGTATACAAATGAGGTCAAATATGGTATATAATGTAATAAAATAAAAAATTTACAAAAAAGAAAATATTAATAAAACATTTAAATGAACTTTTTCTTCGATAAAAAAAGGGTTGAATGGAAAATATTTAATAAATAAATTATTAAAATAATTTCCCTAAAATGTAAGCTACTTATTGATTCTAAATCCATAAATAGAATAAATAGAATATAAAAAATTTAATCCCCACAAAAAACCAATGGATTTGAAAATAAATTTGGAAAAAGGGATTAATATTATATAATTTTCATAAAACAAAAGTAAACATAATCAAACTGGAAATAAAATGATATTTTAATTGAAATCCCTTACCTTGATTACCCACATAGTCTTACATGTTTGATCCTCCAATAATGTTTTCTAATTTATGAAATAAATTATTAATAACTTCTTTCATCTATATTTAATTTCTATGTCCATTTGATAATATTATTAAATCCATTTATTTAATAGTTTATGCATATGATGACCACTTAAGGCTATTTGGTAAATTTTATAAAAATTACATTAGTATATTTTACTTGGTTTACAATTGCACCCCAAGATTATCATACCTAAATATTACATCGTTTTAGATTAATATTCCGCACGTTAAAAATGTATATGCATGAGGATAGTAATAGTTTTTTGTATCTTAAAACCTATATCAAATAATTATAATATGGTGAAATATATTAAATGTTTCCCACAGAGATCATCCAATTTAATACTCACACTTAAAACCAATTTTTATAACATAGTGTAAATATAAATATTAATGGTGTGGCCAAATGATCAGTACGAGTGATTAAAGGATATATGTAAGCATAATATGAAGATTAGGGTAAGGGAACATGTTCATAAATTTTAAAGATCATACCCTACATATCAAAGATCATACACATGAGTAAAGGAACATATATTGGTAGAGCATAAGAGACGAATAATAGGGGAATTAATGGAGAAATTCATTAAAGAAAAGAATATTAATAAGAAATTTAAAATTTTGAATATTCAAATGAATCGTAAATAAGTTACACATTCTTCATAGATCACTGTAAAGGCCATCATCGTAGACAAAGTCCATTATTGAACTAAGTTGACAACTCATTCCAGTGTTTTATTATGGAACCATGGTCACTCTACATTTATGTTTTGTCTATATAATGGTATATAAATATTTACATAACAAAATATAGATCTATATTAGATAATATATATTGGGATATATTACAGGTTTATATAATGATACATTTTTTACCACATCGTGTAAGCTATAATGGGATTACTCATTGATATCGGGCATCTCCATCATTTAAGCTATAATGGGATTACCCATTGGTATCTGAGCCTCATAACTTATAAGAAATATATATGAACTATAACATGAATAAAGTATAAAATAATTTCACATTATTATAAAAATAAAAAAAAATTATTATTCCATAACAATAGTAACCCATTTAAATGAAATGAGATTTATGTCAATCTCTTGGGAACATGATTGACCTATGAAAAAAAACTTGGTTCCAAAAAATCATTCTATAACAATATAGACTATTAAAAGGAATAATATGAATGGTATCCTTGGGTCATTACTAAAACAAACATTAATTTTTCCAAAGAATTCCATATTAGAAGGAATGTTTTTTTATTTTCATTTAAAACATTTCATGAGGAATGTATCCTTTCTTCTGTGAGCGATATTTTTTAAAACAGAAACATTTTTCCAAACTTTTTCAATAAAAATAACCTTGAAAACCTAAAAAAGGAAGAGTTGAAATCTATTTTTGAACACATTTTAAATCGTATTAAATTTATAAAAACATTATCATTTAAAATTATCATAAAATATTAATTATAAAAATATCATAAATATTTTACAAAATTAATTTTATGAATGCACATGAATTTGAGATGACAGATATAAATAATGTCAAAATCACATTAAATCATATTAACAATTATAATATGTACCAAAAAGGAAAATATTTACTTTAATTGAAGATATAATTAATTGTAATAGGATAATAAAATTCCTTTGTATTATTGAGATATATTTCATAATATTTAATGAATGGGATCATAATTTTAAATAATCTCGGCAAGTGATGAGATTGTACTAAAAAGTTTTAACCTCAACGGTAACCAAGAATACTCTTCCCCATGAAAGAATAAAATTACATGAGTCATCAAATATCAAGAAAATAATGATATTCATTATATAATATGTCAATTTGGAAATATATAAACCTCTCTATTAAATATAGGGGCATAAGATAACATGAAACTCAAATAGGGTAATTTGAGGCCAAATTCCCCTAATAATTTGGTAACTTTTCAACCATATACCCCATGAAAGAGAGAACCTAAAATGAATAGTAAAATAATAATAAATTATATTATAATAATAATAATATTCATTCATTGTAATTATATATACCACATAGAAGAAAATGGTGTTGAATATTGGATGTGTCTCACAAAAGTAAGAATTGAGTTGGAAATCCCTAACTACTTGAGTATCTTTTGAATCATAAGGCCAAATAAATAATAGAATCAATTGAAGCATTAAATATCATGAAATAAATAAAAAACTTTATATAAAAATCCATAGGTCTGTATGTGAACCAAGAAAAATAATTTATTGGTGAATATGGCATAAGCCTCACAAAAATAAATGTGAGACTAGAAATCCCCTTACCATAATTATTGAACACATTATTACACATTAGATCCACTTGTATAATAAATATATATTTATTATGAATTTTATAAAGAACCATTTTGTATATATAAAACAATATTTTATTATATTATGAATTTTTATTTCCAATTTGTTGACAATTCCTGGTTAAAGTTGTGTTTTAGGTAAAAACTACATTGTTTTTTCATATAGGTTATTAGTTATTTTTTATGGCCCTATTAAATAGATATGTATTTCATAATTTCCAGAATATAATCTATGATATAGATAATATATATATATATATAATCATTAATTATATATTTATTTATAATATTCTATATGATATATAAATAGGAAATTAAATACACCATTCACGGAGACGGTATGACTTACTTATACATCAATGTTTTCCCATTACATATAATATTGAAGGAAAAAAATTAAATGATATATATATATATATTATCATTCATGTAGAATTATTATTTCATATATATTACATATTTCCATTGAACCCATCCTTAATATATTTCTTTAATGTGTGAATGAATCACATTGCTTCACAAGACGGTAGTCCACCATATACATGAACATAGTTATCGTATTCCCACCAAATAGAAATAAAGAAGTTATGTGTTTTATAAAAATAAAATAAGGCTAATAAAATAATAAGAAAAATATAAAAAACATAGAAAAAATAAATCCATCATTAATCCCAGCCTTTAAAAGTGGTAATTGTAGAACAATGAAAATCGACTTGCGAGGCGGTAGTCTAGAATACACCAGAATAATGATTAGGTATCCCATTTGATGGATGTGTGTGTTTTTATAGGTATTGAAATTAAATTAAATTAATATTATTATATTTTAGATACTTATGTTATTATATAATCATTATATAAAAATAATTTATTGGGTTTGAGGAAGAAATTACACACAAATGTATGGTGATGAACATTACCTTTTCTTTGGGAATCTATTATTTGTTTGCATAAAAGGAATTCCATGGTTGGATTTCTACCAAACATAATGGTTATAGGATTAATGGAGATAATTTGGTATGCTCGTTAAGTTTTTATTGGTTTAATCACATGGCTGTATAGGTGCGAATACATGGGGAGAGTGAGTTTCCATTTACAGTGGAGGATGAATCACATTCATGTAAAAACAAAAAAGGTAAACACGTTTATGAGTTATCCCTAAAATAATGTTCCAAAATTAATTAATTATAATATAACACGTAATTTTGAGTTATATATATGGATATTTAATGGGATTTGTACATGTTTCTATGTTATTTGGACCCTTAATTTTGATGATTTGTTCTGATATAAATTTTTTTCTCTCTTAGTCCCTATATTTAATTTTAATTACATTCAGAAATATTTTATGTCAAAATTCATGTTTAGGTTGTAAGAAATTATATATTATTGTGATTAAGAATATAGAATATGTATTTATATATTATAATAACATAATTTGAAAAAAAAAGAATTTAAAATTTATCATGCAAACTAGAAGAGACCACAAATTTTTAAAGTGAAAAAGCTCAAGACATTAGAATATTTTTATATCCATTTTCAATGTGAATTTTTTTTCAATGAACTAAATTTAATGAATGAAAAATATTTGATAATATTTAAATTTAAAAAATATTTTAAATGTAATTTAAATATGTTAATAATTGGTGAAATTATATAATTCAATTAAAATTCAATATTTTTCAATAATAATGAGAAAAATAAAAATTACTAGAACTAAACCAAGACATTATACCTATGATTATTATGAACATTCACTGTAAAAAATATTTTTTATTTTTTCAAATAAAATTTAATTTTCTTTCGACATTTAGTTTTGAAATAAATAGACTATTAAAGGATAAAAATACCTTTTAGAAAAAATACATCATTTTTCACGTAAAATTGGATTTGTTTTTTTACCTTTTATAGAAACCACATACGATGAATTTTAATTAATATATTGAATATTTAATAAATTATTTCCTTTAAAATATTTCATAAAATGTGGTTTTATAATTTATTGACATGGGACATATTTTGTATAGAATAATAATTTTTTCAGAAATTTAATTTTAATATTTTCATATGGTTATTACTTTCATTTACAAACAATTGGTAGCATATAATTTATTTTATATAATTTATTTAAATATATTTTTATAATTTAGTTATTACCTTTAATACTCCTCATTCTAATGTCTAGGTGATAACATTATTAATAATTAAAAAATATATCACATTTTTTGACCATAATGTTATGTGTAACAAAAGATGTGCTCAGAGTTCCATGTAACACACTCTAAACATAGAATTCTATGTAACACAATACAAAGTTAGTGTTATATGCATGTAAATCTAATCCCATCCAATAATATAGTGAAAAAATCTGTTGGTGTTATATATAAAAAATACATTACGTGGTGTAGTGTGCAATACATGAAATCAAGTAATTATAACATATTGGAAAATAATAATTCAGAAAATCTCTGGGTGTTAATTTTTACCCACTATAAAATTAATTTCTCCCTGAAAATTTATTTGTGTCATCAATGATTTAACATTTGGAAATTAAATCATAAAAAAAATATTAGAAAAATTAATACTAAAACACACCATATAGAGTGAAAGTATGAAGCATAACTATTATCCAAATGATCTCATAACAAGATTTATGAATTTAATAACATTGGTGGGATTTCACGATTTGGAAATAGAAGAAAAATATAGACAATTATATAGAGTGATATAGAACCCTGATCATAATAAATTAAGAAATCCCGAGAAGGTTCGTGTCCATAATACCATAAAACCATTATCAATTAAGAGGCCATTGATATCATCAAAGATGATAATAATATGACACAATTTTATTTCTATATTCTTTTACTAATGTAGATTAATTTTGATTACTATATATAGTTACTTGATTTTATTAAATTTCATTTTGGATAATCTCAACCTTTTTGTATACATTGTCCAATTTTCAGTTCATCTCTTATACCAATAAATTAAGGTGAATTTCTTATTATTTAAGCACTAATGGATCATATGTTCAATAAATAGAATGATTAACTATTCAGGCTATCAAATAAATATGTATTTTACATGTTATCTATTATGCACAAATCATTATATGGTGAGGTAATATGTGAATCTCCAAAATATCATCCAATTTTCAACTCAATCCTTTCCATAAATGGTTATCCTTATAACCCCTATAAAGTATAATTCACCATTCATTTATTAAATGAGATATTAGATTATTCAAAAAACAATTCCATGGAAACATGAGTCCATCATTGTATCTATAGAATAAAACACCTTATTTTATTATTCCAGAATCTATGTAGATTAAGATAATAACACAAAATTTAAAATACGAATTAAAAATAATACTTTCATAAGGCTTATTCATATTAAATCAAACATCAAATTCCAGAAATAATGTAGGATAACTCTTCCATTATTATAATGATTAGAAAATCCATTTTGTTTTTATAAGAACAACCTTTTTTCTTTTTCCTCATTGGTTTCTTTGGATTATCATCAATATTATCCATTAGATTTTTCCATTTATTCTCATAATAAAAACTCCCCTTGTACCTGAATAATTTAATTATGGGGTTTGAATTTGATGGATTTATCTTATCATAAATTGAATTAGATTTCCTATGATTCATATTTTTAAAATAATGGACATTATGAAGCACCTTTCAAAATATTAATAACATCCCTGATACTTTCATGAAATCCCCATGATATTTCATGCCACATTTGTTTCCCATAGATGGAAATAATTTACCTCCACTACATTATTTTTCATTATAAATAATCTTTATTTTCTTATTAAAACTAATATAATGTTGGGAATATTCAATTCCATTTTATATAATCAATGGAAATCCAATGGATTCTATATATCTACTAATTATTATTATATCTAATTCATTTTGAATACACAGTTTCAAGCCACTAAAGAATTTATTAACTTTCCATTTAGAGTTGATGATGAAACAGTATGTGTACCCTTAATTTGTTGAAAAATTAGATTAATAGGTTCCAATAAATTCAGGGTATTATTTCTCTAAAGCTCAGTGAATTATCTCAAAATATAGTTTATCGATGACGATTGAATTGTTTACAAAAATATATCCACTTAAACTATTCCCATTATATAGATTTATGTACTATTGTTCCCTCATTTTCGTAATAAGAGGCAACCAATGATCCACATAACAATTAATATTAAAATATCCAAAATTAATTTTCCATGCTCAATGTACTAAATAATGGACCATATATTTTCATTAGTACTCATATTTTACATAGTAACTACATTATCATTGGAACTACAAAAACAAAATGGATTATTCTTCATTAATGACTCAAGATAAAACTAATTCCTCATTATCTTTTTTTGTATGTTAAGAAAGATTCATATCTTGAGACATTTTTTTGATCATTCCAACATGAATTTACACTATAACTTCTATATCATTTGGTTTCCTGGAAGACTCTAATGACACAAACTGTTAAAATAAAATTATCCTTTTGATTAATTAAATGAATTATTTAGTATAACGGTAACAGAAAACAAATTCAATTAGTTGGCCTTACTATATTTTATATAAAATATATATATATTACTTATTACATTTATACTATAACCATTTAAAAATGTTCACATGATAATTATAAGTATATGGTTTTAACGAAATACAATTGAAACAAAAAGAAAGTTATGGAATCAATGAGTAGGATTATACTCTATTAAGACCATTTATCAGAGCATTGGAGGGAGATATAATCAGTAGGATTTTCCCTTAACCAATCCCAAGTGATATCATGTGAAAGTAACATGGGAGAAATTGTTTACCATAAAATTTCAACACCCTCGAGTTCACAACCCATACAATGATCTCTAAACCACCCATTGAAAGTCTCACAATCACAAACCTTATCATTATAAGAATGTTATGGGGTATTAAAGGGATATACATCAAAACCCTATAAATATGATTATGTACATTATTTTTAATATAATAATGAATATATTTCATCCTATTATTGTTACATTATAAATTCCACTTTTATTGATACAATAAAACAGAAATTGTATTTTTAATTTGTATTCAACATAAATTAAGAAATGTATTCTGATAAATTAGTGGAATTTAAAATAAAGAATATTTTATTAAAAAAAATATTACAAAAAAATTATTATTATTTATAAATGATCATATAATTTTATTTATGTCAAATATTATTTTTAAATGGGTTTGAAACATGTTATGGCCAATAAACCCAACATTTATCAAAAAATTGAATTATTATTTCAAATGTAAAAATCCATGTATTTAGAATTTTTTTCATACAACGTATATTAATTTTGGAATAAAAATGACGAAATTATCATATGGTAAATTATTTATTATTTTATTATTTAGTTAATCATCAGTGTAAATGTTAAATATTTTATAAATAAACAATGTGTATTATAACATCATAATGAACCAAAAGTTATGCAATAATTACAATAAATTGTATCCATAACCAAATCTATGTTTTTACACTAAAATTATGCTAATTTATATTTATTTTATTAATTAAATGAGGCTTTTATAAATCCTCCAAAACCCATTAATATATTTTGTTGGTTTAAAACACTTTCTTTAAAAGTATGATTCACATATGCATTAAAAAGGGTATTGTTTTATTAATTTATATCCGTGGACTAAATAAATAATTAAAACCACGCTTATTCGGTAGAAAACATGGAAAAAATGAAGTGTAAGTTACTTGGTTGTTGTTATTTTGTTATATAGAATAGAAAACCTAATTTGGAGAAATAATAACGAAATAAAAACACACATAATATATAAACCCACCCATGATACCATTTATATTCACTAAATATATTTGGATCACATTCGTAGTTTTCCCAACCCTCTCTTGATTCCTCCCATGATTCCCCCGAGGTCTTAAGTATCTTCTTCCAAGAATTTGGAATCACACATTAAAATAAGGAATCCTCACCTTTTCATCATTGTTCATGTTTCCTCATTATCTTATGCCTTATATTTAAAATTCCTAGTGTTGGAATATTTATATAAATGTCCCTATTAGTTCCAATTTCATGTACAAATGATGATATAACAATTTAAATCTCATCAACACATTTAATGAATTTTTTTGTGACACCATTATATTGTCGAAATTTCACTTTGATTTTAGCATGCCAAAAAAATTATGTAGTAAATATCATTCCCATTTAATATTAAGTGTGTTCAACTTTATACAATTAAAATTATTTGATTTTGGACATACATGTATCTATTTCAAACTCCTTGATCATCTAATAATATATGATGATGAATGAATCAATGTTGTATAATCTTGGTGTCGCACATAATCATGAGATTGAAATTAATGTGATAGGTTCAGCCATAATTATAAAGTGCCCTAATGAATTCAGAAATGATTAGTCTTATGAGATGTCATGTTAAGACATGGAGCAAACCTAATTCCCTTGTGGGACTTTATCCATCTTGATTTCTTGGTAGATTTCCTTGGCCTATGATTATGATGTGGAATTTTTTATTGTTTCCACATTTCCCATGTTATGATTATATTACTATATCATTCTTTATTATTCATATATCTTTTATTTTGAATTTATATTCTCATTGTATAATATTTATTACCCTGTTTAATGTTTGTTCTCATACTGGGATTTATATCTAACCTATTTCTTATGTATGTACACTAGTTATCCCAAGTATATTAAGTGCATGGATATTAAATAAATTTTCAATAAAGTTAAGGCATTCTTATTTTAAACTAATAGGTAATGTACGTAGTTAAAAAAATACACTATAATTATTGATACTTTTGGTTCTATTAAGTGTAATCATATATAATAAATCATGAAATAATGAATAATAATTTAAAGGGTTATATTATTTAGAATTAATGTAAAAGTGTTGTTAATTTTTTGGATTGTTATTATAAATATCTAGTGAAATCATTATGGATAAAACTATGTATATGAAAAAATACCTAAATTTTATTACGTATAGAGTCTTTGTTTATTCATGAAAATACATCCATGTTTGGATACAAGTGGAAATGGTTCTGGCATAGATATACCTATTAGTATCAAATATGACAAGGTTCGTCAGGCCTAACTCATTGTAACCTGGTACATAAAAACGGTAATTACAATGCACCTATTTTGACACTCATATGGGATATTATTCTGTAAATTAATATCCTCATTATGAATTACTATTATAGGAAAAAACATTTCCAAAAGTATATATGTTAGGAAATAGATCATGCATAACATATAATGATTCGTAGAAATTAAAAAGTTAAGGAAATAATTATAATTTAGATGATACCTATTTAATGTCATTAGATTCATATTTCTTTTAATAGTAAAAACATATTCCTCACCAATTTTCCTATTATTATATCCAATGATCAAAAATAGGAGGAATCTTATAAACATTTAGTGAGATGGGAAATATTATGACTTGCCTAACAATATTCCCAACCCTATGAGTTAAAGAATACAAATGTTATGACACTACCCTTTCACCTGACTGAATTTCTAAATATAATCCTTGATTTAGAAGAGAATCTATATCCCCCGAAGAAAAAATATGGTACAATTTAGATCCTTATGTGATAATGGACTCTAAATAATAATTGATCATCTAATCTATTAATCATGGAATAATGGAACAACTCCATTAAGTTGATATTCTCTATCATTAAATGTTATGAAAAAGAGAAGGTTCTATATATTTTTATCATATGTATGGATTATCTAAAAAAATTTCACATTGACAATGAATATAAATCTTGTATAAGATATCTAAATTATTGGGTGGAAGGAATTCCATAAATTGTTTTTAGATAAATATTTTCCTGGCACTCTATGACATAAAATTAAAAGGGAATTATTTGACCTCGGTGAAAAGGATTACAAACATATGTCCTCGTATATAGAGAAAATCACAATAATTTCACAACACACCATCATCCTTTTCATTACCCCTAAATTCATGGTTGACCGCTTATGTGGTAGAATAAAACCTAATATAAAAAAAGATGTCAAAATCTATTACACTGATAGCAATGAGGATATTTTTCGATGCTCCTTCTAAGTTGAAATAGTGATTGGAGAATCTCATGGGTGTTATGGGGATAGGATTCTGAAATTAGTCTATAATTATTGAAACAATGTTGTTTAATATAATAGTGCTAATAAATTTTAACATCCTACTTGTTAAAGGTGCAGAAAGAAACACCTTTGAAATTACCTAAGGGATATCATGAAAAGAATTATCTGCAGATGGAAATGAAGCTAGATAGAGTTTTCAAATAATATAATTTAACTAAAGTGATAGAGGAACGGAATGAAAAAACCAAACCTCAGTGAATTGTTTATTCCTTCAACTCTAAGTAACAAAGAAATATTGAATACCAATGCACTAATATAATAGTTTTAGAAGAGAATTAACAACCATGAAGGTAGAAAGAGATATATTTTCCATAAAAACCACAATGGGGTATCCTAAAAATGATGTGGTAACTGGTACTCTAGTAATATAATAAAGAATAGTGAATTTAAATTTTAATTATGGTTTTACACATTCTTTCATATCATGAATGATTAGTAGAACGATTTAAACACCCCCACAAATCATTGAGGTATAGATATTAGTGAAAATAGAAATTGGGGAAATTATTTCACCAGTTGTATATAAATACTCCCCTGTGAAAGTATTTTAGATGGAATTCCTGAAAAAATCATAATTCATTAGGTGGAATGTGATGTAATTTAAGTTATTGATTGGATTTACTTATATACACACAATATAAATTTCTTTGAAAATGAAATTAGTGTATGTATTATGAATTGACCCCTGATTTTGTACAGGTGAATTTAATAGGATATGACATCATTAGAACCAACATATTAATCATGGATATTATTTCTACATGAGAAGTGTATCTCACTCAAATGATTGAGTATAAGGAATAAACCATCTTCGAAGACATTCATACTGTGATGGAATACATTTACGTGTTTCCCAATCTATTTCCCCATATTGCTCATAGCCAAGAGGATTAATTTTAAAAAACAATCTTATTCAAAGGGAGTTAAAATTATCCAATACTTTGTATACAATGATTACAATGGAATTTTTGGATCTATAGAAACAACTATAGAAAAATATGGATAAAGGATTCATACGCCCATGTTGTTCACCGTGGGGTGCACCAGTCCTCTTGTTCTAGAAAAAGGATGATTCAATGAGCATTTTAACTTATTATCATGATATTAAAAAGATAATGATAATGAATAATTATCATATTTCTTATATTAGTAACTTAATTTATAAATGCTATAGAGAAAAATATTTCTCTAAGTTGGATCTGTGGTTAGGATATTTCCATGTTAGTATAAATAAAGAGGATATTCCTATGACTATTTTTCATTTGAGGTATGTGAACTATAAGTTCATCGTGATTTCTATAAGGATCACTAATACTCTATAAATATTCATTGACATGATGAATTTAATCTCTAGAGGTTTCATTGAAAAAATTGTGGTTTTCTTTATTGATGATATGTTAGTATTAACCAAAACCAAATAGGAACATGAGGAGAATATGTGAACTATTATAAAAAACATATAAAAGTATAACATTTAATCAATGTAAAAAATATGATATTTAGTATATGGATGTATAATTTATTGGGAATATAATCAGAAGCACTAGAATATTTGTGGACCCATTAATGATAGATGTAATTGAAGAATGTATAAGGATAATATAAATGATATATATTTATATAGTTTCCTTATATTAGATGGGTATAATAATTGATTTGTAATAAATTTATCAATTTTTTAAAATCATCTAACCCAGAAAAATCGAAAGGGATTAACAATTTCTTTGAATAATTAAGGTTTAAAGTGATATAAGAAGATGAAAACTAGGGTTATAACTGTAAATTTCATCACACTACCCACAAGTGGATAACATTTTGTAGTATTCAACAATGCATCAATGATTGTATTTGATTTTATGTAAATACTGAATCGAAAAGTAATCTCATAGTATTCTATGTAGTTGAAATTTCATTAACAGAACTACCCAAAAGATGTTCTGGAGTTGGATAAAATGATCCTCTCTTTGATAATATAGTTAAATTATCTTTTTATAGAGATGTTTAAAATATAAACAAACCAAAAAATCCTCAAATATTCATTCAAACATAAAATGATGAATATGAGACATTGGATATGGTAAGTGTTGGCCACGGTTGATGAATGCTTAATCTACTACCATCTTCAGAACAAGAATAATGTGGAAGTCTCTCTTAGTAGAAAGAATCCCAGAATATTATCATTTTTTAGAATTGATAGGGATATGATCGTATTATATTTGAACGGGATGGACATGGGATTTATAGATGAAGGGAGTTAATCACTATTTTCATAAATGATTTCTCAACAATCCCTTTTAAATAGGTTATGGGATGTGTAATGAGATAATGTTGGAATTGTGAAGAATGTAAAATCTATTAGAAACGGTAAATCATTAGTTGTAAATGATAATGAAGAAAGAGTTGTGAGATTCAAGTCATGAAAATGTGTACCATCATATCCCAACTTCAAAGAGTAGATTTGGGGTGATACACATGGCTCAACCTTTTCCATGAACCCAAGACGCACAATGATTTTTCAAGATCATATATAACACTATTATTGAAAAAATAAGATGAAATAGATTGTAGAATATATCAAGAGGTACTTTAAGTGAGTATGTAAAATCAAAAAGGAAAATATCTTAGTGGAAGATTCAACTGTTACCCATACCGACATGGAATTCGGAAAACATCACCATGATATTATTATTTGGTCATCCAAAGACATTAATAGTGAAAAATTATATATGGATTGTGGTGGATCAACATAAAAATACTAATCACATCATTACTTATCAATAGAATTTATCAGTGGATCCACTTTCATAGATATACAATATAGATGTGGTTTGGATTTATGGACTACCACTATCAAAAGTATCTAACTGAGATCAAATACACACCTCCACATTTTGAAAAATTATTCAACACACTCTAAAAATAGAGTTGAACATCAGTATGGATTATCACCCTCAAACTGATGGCTAATCTGAAAACATATCACAAAAAACTGAGGAAAAGTTGGGAACATTATTGAGATAATTGAACAGTTGATGGGTCCAAAATCATTCTCTGGTTAAGCTCTCATACGATATCTATTTCCACGAAAGCATCCAAATGACTCCCTATGAATCCCATTTTGGGAATAGGTTTGAAAACTTGAAAATCAAGGATGATCTTGGGGAACAAAAACTACTTGGTTGTGAAATGATATAGGAAGTGGTTGAAATGGTTAGGACCATTTAGTAGAAAATCATGTATACTAAGAGAAGATAGAAGAAAAATGATTATAATCATTGATAAGACCTAGATATTTTATGATGATATGGAATTATACCACATAACCCCCTGGAAACAAGAGATTATATTTGGAAATGGGTTAATTAGTTTTCCAAGATGCATCATCCCCTTTGATATCCTTAACTACATTGGATCAGTATCCAATAAACTAGAACTCCCACCTATACTATTTCAAGTAAATTATGTATTCCATATAGCACACATGAGAAATTATATACCATTCCCATCATAATTACTTAGTATATAGGTGATTGTGTTGGATGATGACCTCATATATGAAGAGAATCTGATAAATATCTTCGATTATAGAGACACATTTACATGAAATAAGACAAGGAAAATTATCAGTGTGTCATGGAGGAACTAGAAGTTTGTGTATGTGATGTATGAAATATAGGAGGTCCTGAAACAGAGTTACCCTCATCTATTTTAGTACGGGAAGTTATATTTTTGAGGAAAAATATATTAATTGGGATGATTGTAATGACTAGAATTATTATAAATAAAATTTACACTTGTTTATTTATTTAAATGTATTATCATATATAATGATCATTGGAAACACATGAACTTATTTAGAAACAATATATCCTATTTAAAATTAAATTATGTATCAATACTATTGATAATATATCCATTTCACAATGATCACATTATTACTATAAATATAGTACATTGAAAAATTACAATCGAAATATACAAAGGAAGTGATACCCTGAAACAACATGATCACACCATAAAAAAGCCCATTTACTGAAGCATCCAAAGTAGACAGCACCATTATTCATTTCCCTTGAGCATGACTATGTTATGTCCCTGAAACATAAGAATGTGTGAAATCGTTTATGGTGAAGGCCATGCTCATCAAGATCATGGCCAAACACATATTTGCAAAACCATCACACAGATGTGTCATAGTTTCACACCATACCCTTTGAGAATTTCCTAGTACATTATTGTGATATTTATCAAGACCATAAATATATCATTTTACACATTTTATTTCATATATTAATGAATATATTTTCATTATATTACTCTTAAGTAATAAATTATTTTAATTTTGATACAATAAATCAAACATTTCATTTTTAATTAGTATTCAATTTTAATAAACACATTTATTTTGAGGAATTATAGGATTTTAGAAATAAATACTATTTTTATAAAATATTACTATTAAAGGATGATTTTTATTTGGATTGGCTAAGTCCATGAGAGGGAACTTGTTACAATTTCTTGGAAGTAATGTTTTAAACCGGTGTACATAGGGTGTCAGGGAGTTAAGTATATGAGGATCGTAAATGATATCTCACTTAAAAACATTACATGGAGGCTTATTTCTAGAACTGACCCATCCATGGAATTTCCCATGTCTAGGTTTGTTTGAAAACATTAGAACTGGCATGTCATTCATCGGTCTGGCTTGTTGTCATGCAGAGTTACTATGAGCATATGAGATTATTATAATGGATTGTTTACATGTAATCACAATTGAATTTTCGACGTATTCCTTGAATTTAGAAACCAATTGTTTATGAGTATGTTATTAAATATTCTTGGAGTAATTCAATTAATTTTGAGTTTCATGTTAACAGAGGTTTGCGTGTTCTAATGCCTTCTCAACTTGTTGTTGAATTTTCTAGGTACGTGTTTTCTGATTATGATACTTTGATATGTATTCCTATGTTTGATGGGAGTTTTATCACCCTATAACTCAATATATATATATGGGGGCTCTATAGTGTTACCTTCATGGGTCTCTTGATTCCAGAAGAGTTTTATTCCCCCTGCTGATTTTCTGATTATCTAGAAAAATTAAGAAAATAGGTTTCCCACTCAAAATATTCAACTGAATAAAAACCTTCATCTTGATTTGGTTTTCTTTTATGTCTGCAAGATGAGGAATACATCATTTATCTTTTTTTGTGTTTCTATATTACTCTAATTATTTGGAGGTAGGTGTAAGATATTTTTCAATGATGTTTTGATTTTTAGAAGATGGAATGGTTGTTATCCTACATATTTTTACATGAAATATAGAGAAATGATTCATTATTACGGTTTAGATATTATTGCTGCATTGATTTCATTTACAAAGATGTCTTAGAATTATTTGATTTCCAATAATCATGTTACCTCATTCTATGATGGTGCCTCCTCTATTATTAGAAGAATTATTCACTCTTCCAACATTAATACTAGAGTAATGCAAAATTATGTCAATGATTTGGTCATTTTGATATCTCTAGGTTTTAGTGGAATGCTGAGGAAGCTCCTTGTTTCCAAATCTATTCTCTAGATGTCCACATTCTCAGAATGGGTATAAGTTAATGAAGATGGGACTGGGTCTGGTGCACTAGGACCATTGGGTAGTGGTGGTATTTCTTTCACTCATCAGGGACTTATTAAAGCCTAATTCATTTATTTTATTGGAAATGGTATTTCTGTAGAGGATTAGTTGTGGGAGATGATTATATCAATTCTCTTTGCTTTCCAATTTGGATGGCTTTTGTTATGGTTGGAATTTGGTCTTTTGTGGCTGTGAAAATTCTTAATAGTCATTCGAGGAATTCCTCATAGAGAATGATGCATCCCAGAATTAACATCTTTTTTATTGTTGTATCTTTATCTCTTGATGATACACATTTTTTTAGTGAGGCAAATCAGGTTTCCAAACCTTTATCGAAGAAGGCCATCATAGAGGGGAGCTTTTTTTGGTTCTGTATTTTAACATAATTTTTCTCTAGCTTAGTTGATGTTGATCACCATGGAGATTGTCATACCCATATTTATAAAGACTCATTGTAATGTTTTTTCTGGTACTTTTTATATTTAATATAATATTTTTAGAATAGGTTAGCCTGCCTCTGGGACCTTTTTATTATATAATGTGATTTTATGTTAATTTGATTAATTTTATAAAGCCTTTACGAATCCTCCAAAAACGAAATCTAAATTTTATGGTTTTAAAATTAATTCATTACGAGTATGACTAACCTCTATAAAATCAATGATATTATATTATTAATTTTGGATGTTTTCCATATAAAATAAAGAAGACCAGTACAATTTTTTATAAATAATTGTAAAAACCAGGGCAAAGTATGTTGTTTTTGGTTATTTAAGTATATAGAGTCCAAAAACTATGAATTAGTAATAAAAATATAATCCCCACCTATTTCCAATATATTCCCACTAATTCTACCAATTAAATTAACTTAAATTTATTTAATAATTAATGTGCTCTTTTATCACCTCTCTAGATTCCAACTGTGGTGCCCCTAAATGTTTATAAAACGTATCCCAATCATTTGGATTCACACACTCAAGTAAGGTATCCAAACATTATATTCATTATTTGAGTTTCATTATTATATTATGCGTTCTATTTCCAATTATTCACGAAATTGTATTTATATACCTGTAAAAATTACTTAACATTTTATTTCAAATTTATTAAAGATACCTTTATCTCTCATCAACTTATTTTGTGATTTTTTATGTGACACCATTATGATGTGGATATTTCACTGTAATTTTTCCCTGTGAAATTTTTTTTTTATTGAATACCATTCTAATCACTTATTCATGGTGTTCAAATTTTCACACATATAGTTATATAAACTGGGACATAAATGTATTAATTTAACAAAATGGAAGTGTGGAATAAAATATGATGATTAACTAATCCATTTTATGATCTTTCTGGAACACATAAGCATGATAATGAAATGAAAGTGTTAGGGGTTCCTTAAATTATATTTTTCTCCAATGCACTAGGTAATGTATAATATCATGAGATCCCATGATGAGATAGGATGTTAACTTTAATCTTATATGTTACATTTTATTCATTATTTATTAGAATTTACACTTGAATTATGTTTATGATGTAGTGTTTTAAGTTAGTCTGATATCTCTTATATTATGATGATAATCCATTATCATTCCTTATTATTCATGTTATTTTATTCCCCTATGATATGACTATTTTATAACATGAATTAACATATAATATGTTTATTCCTTTACTTGGATTTATAGGTCATCATTTCTTATTTATGTACCAGAGTAATCCCATATAGTTTTTAGTGTATGTAGGTTAAGGAAATTTTTAATATAGACAATGTATTTCATGTTTTCAATTGTTATGTAATGTATCTAATTACCAATGAAACTTGATTTATTTATTTTCGATGTTTTTTAATTATAATATTATATAATAAAGCATGAATTACTGTTTCATATATATATTTGTTCTCTTTTAAGGTGAATCATCACATCTTCCATTCATTTAGAATTTAGATGGTCCCTTCAGGTTCCATCAATTGAGAAAACAAAAAAAAATTAGAGTTATAAAAACTATTCATACTTGGAAACCATAAAATAATGAAAATTTACATATATTATGTCTACATCATGACACTATATTATTTAATACATGTTACCTTATGTTTATCTTAGGTTATTCGTAGTTATATTCTCTTTAAATCCTTCATGATTATTTATAAAAAGTTTGTAAATTTCCAAATCCTATCCCCCTAGAGTGTAAATCCATGTTGGATACATGTCTTGTTGTCATAAACCCATTCCTGATCAAGTATAGGTCAATATAGTGTATTCTATGATTTCAAACCTATATACATCTTTTCAAGACACACATCCACTTGAATATTCCATGTGGGAAAATATTTCTTGCAAACCACTCATTATATCCTATACCAAAATTCTATAAAATTTTCATATACATTGACTCCTGTTATTACTTATCCTTAAATACATCCCTAGATAAATCATTAGAAATATACCTTTCATATGTCACCAATTTGTTCATCGTAGTTATAAAATGTGTGCTAAACCATTCATTTGATATCAAATGTATCTTCCCAATATTCTCACACAATGATATTACATCATTTTCAAAGAATATTCTAAAAATTAAAAAATTACATATCTAAGGAATGTAATATATTAGTGTCTTTAGAAACATGGAACATAATCATATAACTTGGTGAAATATCATCAATGTTTCTGAAAAAATGTCTTCACATTTATTACACCTATTCGAAACATTTTTTCATAACATGTGGAATGGAAACAAAAGAATGTGTGATTATAAATACTCATTAATGGTAAATAATGGAGATATATATGCATTAAATGAACATAATGGTGTGAGAACTTGAGTATAATGTTTTTTATCATATCATGCAAATCAAATATCATGCAAATAAGTCATGGAATAAATATGGGCATATCATAAGATATTAATCATGAGGGAATCATAATCCTAAGATATAAGATCATATCATAGGAATAAGAAATAGAATTTATTTCATTCACATAATAATATAAAATAATTTCCATATTAGTCGTGAAACACAACAATAGAAACCATAATAGAAAAGCTCCATTGCTGAACGAAGTTCACGTATTGTTCCAGCCATGTATTAGTGAACTGAGTTCTCTCCCCTTTCTATTCAGTCCTATAACCTGTGATATAAATGTTCACTCAGTGAATTTGGGAACAATTTAGATGCACCCATTATGTATGATATAAAAATCTCACCCAATGCTATGTATACCATCCACCATATTATCTATAATGGGAATACCTAGGGCAATTTTGGCCACCCGGTCATATAATCTATATTGTGATTGACCAATGATATATGAGCCACTCCATCATATAAGAAATTTACACGAACCACGACATCAATAAAGTAAAAATGTCTTTAATATCATCATAAAAACTCATAAAAACAAATATTCTATCCTAAATTTATTATCCCATGGGAGAAAAATTGGTCTAATGTTAATATTTTTGGAATATTTTTTACCCATTGAATAAACGCTTTCATAAACATGATGCCATAAAAAAATGGACCATTTATATGAAGAATGTGAATGGTATCATTGGGTCATATCCTCCATAAAACAAAAATTATTTTTTAAAATTTCAACTGAGATGCTTTTTGGAAAGATCATCTAAAACATTTATTCAACAAAATATACTTTTTGTTTGGAAAATTTATTTTTATAATATTATCCATTTCAAAAAATTATATTTAAATTACCTTGATATTACTTTAAGGATTCATTGAAAACAATTTAAAAAAAATTAAAACCTAAAAATTATTAAAAATACTTTCCATTTAAAATTATATTTATATATGATTTAATTCAAATATGAAATTATTTTTTGAAATTATTTTTATGAAACCATGATTTCTCACCGATGTGAGAGATAAATTTAGATCCCCCTAAATGATTTTCTAAATTATCATAAGTACTAATGAGTAGATATGTAATCATGACGTGAATATATAATGAATAAACATTGGATATGAATGTTTGAGATTATTCAGGATATATGGATGACAATATTTAATAATTGGATGAACAATCAGATTGTAGCTATAAACTATTACCACTATATTAACGTTTAATCATAATCACCCTGAAAGAATAAAATTAATTTATAGTTAAAATATCATTTAATTAAGGATATTAGTGGTATAAAAATTCAAAGGGGAACTATATAAACCCTTAAGAAGAATATAGATTCATAACATGACATTTGACTCAAAGATAGAAATTTGAGACAAAATTTCTTTACTGGTTTTGTAACTTTTAAATTGTAAACCCCATGAGAGAGGGATAAAAAATTATATTTAAATAATAATAAATTATTTTATATGAATACTAAAATAAATTCATGTGAATTATATACACCACATATAATAGATAGGGTATGAATTTAGAATGCCTCTCATAAAAGTTAAAAGTTACACATGAATCCATTAATACCTGAGTAACTGTTATATCATTCGAAATGTGAAATAAAAAAACCATGTGTAAAATTTAATATAAAGAAATAAAATAAAATCATTATATGACATGTCATATGGAATTATATATAGCACACAAAATAAAATAGTGGTCAATATGGGATAAGTCTTTCAGAAATAAATGTGTGAGTTAAAATTCCATTACCATAAGTCTTGACAAATATAATACATGATAAAACCTTATATATAATAAATATATGTTTTTTATAGATCTATAAAAATATATATTAAAATATATAGTATATTATATTATAATATTGATACATTATATTACCTGTTTATTAATAATTCATTGTTAAACTTTCATTTTGGGTAATAACTGCTTGGTTTTTCTTATAAGTTTGGACTCATTATTTCTCTCCATTTTACATTGATCATGATTTTATAATTTAAATATTGTAAACCATGATATATATATATATTATTTATATATTTATTTATAATAATTTATAAAATATATTGATCGAAAATGAAATATAATATTTCTAGATATAGTAGTTTATATGTTCGAATGAACTGTGTATCAATTTTCTTGTCATATAGGAAAAAGAAATGATAATGATATAAACATATGTATATTATAGTTTGTTAAAAATTATTATTTCATATATATGACATAAATATATATTAAACCAATTTTTAATACATTTCCATAAATGTGTTAACGAATCTCATCACTTCGTGAGATGGTAGTCAGCTATGCACATGAATGACGTTATGATATTCCAATAAAATGATAAGAATGAATTTATGTTTAATATAACAATTATATTTTTCAATAATATTATAAGTATAATTTATATCATATATAAACTATAAATCATTCAATATTCACGACCACTAAATATGGTAATGGAATAATTTACAACATTAATTCACGATGTGGTAGTCCACCATACAAAGAAATGATGATTATGTTTCCCATTTTCTGGAAGTGTGTGAAGTTATATTTAAAACCCATAATATTACAAAATATTATTATACTTAATATACTTATTTATTATATATTAAAGATATAAATATAACTATTTTCTTTGAAGGAGAAATAAAAAGACATTTGGTTTATGAACATTAGATCTTCTTTGGGTATCACCTATTTTTTATAAATTAAAGACAACCCTGGATAAATTTTTTAATAAATGGAGGTTTATATGAATATATCATTGAAATTTAGAAGTGAATTTAGAAGGTTTTTTTGAGAATAAGTAATTTAGAGGTGTGAAGATATGGGTAGAGGGAGGTCACTTTTATAGTGTAAGAGGAGTAGAATTATTTTAAATACAATAAAGGTAAACACTGTTTGGGGATATCCCATACATATGTTTAATAAATAATTATTTTATTTAAAATTTTGTATATGGTCTAACTATGGAAATCTAATGTGTTTTGGACAAGATTCATGTTCATTCTAACCCTTATGTTTATTGTTTATTTTAAGGTAAAGACATTTTTCTCTTAATAGATGTAATTAATATTAAAAACATAACCTAAAAATTTTGATAAAAAATTGATTTTACAGTATTAAAAATTAAAAATTATAATTATTACAAATTTTTATTAATTTTATTCCAATTATTATCACTGAAGTAGAAAAAATTAATCTAAATGAAATCATACAGACGGGATGAAACAACTGGGTTATAAAGTGAAACATTTCAAACATTTGGATGTTTTTTATATCAAATTTCAATGTAAAATTTATTCAAATAGACAAAATAATATTAATAAATATAAAATTTATATTATTCAAAATTTAAGCCTTCATAAAATATAAATTAACAACAAAAATAAAATGAAAAAAGCTTTATTAAAATAAAAATTTTGTATTGTTTACTATTCTTCAAAAAATAAAACATCATTAGAAAAATAATAACCCTGAAAATTAGCGATGTCATTATTTAAAAAATATTTTTAATTTTAAAAATAAAATTTATTAAAATTTCAAAATATAGTTTTACAATATGGGCGCCATTGAAGGTGATGAAACCGACTTTTAAAAAATTAATTTTATTTATATAAAATATGATTTATTCTTATCACATGTCTAGAAAATACATAAGATGGATTTAAAATATTTTAATGAATATATAATTAATTTATTTCGTTAAAATAATTCTTAAAAGTTGTTTTTTAAATTTATTGATATAAAATGTTTTTGTGCATCCAAGAAAAATTTATCTAAAAAGGAATTTATGCATTTCCAAATATTTATTACATTAGTTTCTAAATAATTTGTTTGAAATGAATTAACTTTATAAACATGAATACAACTTATATTCATAATTTTCCTAATAACATTCATTTATCTATTATCATAGCTCGGTGATAATAATAATAATATTTAAATAACATGTGATATTTTGTTTTAAGTTAGTATTGTGTGAAATTAAAACTGAGCTCATTATTGAATATAACTAAATATAAACATGGTATTTATTATAAAAAATATACATAATAATATTTTAATGTACCTCATACAAGTATAATAATTCGGGGTAGATTTAAATTAAATTTGATATGTATATAGCCAATTTTTCATTTGGTGTAGCTTCTAATATAATCCATCATGGAATATTAACTTATTTGAAAACAAAAAATCATAAAAACTCATGGTGCTAAATTAGAAGAGGTAAAAAATGGTCCAATCATCTATATAAATTTAATAATATCATGAATATAGTATTTATTCATTATATAAAATTTGTAATCAACATTTCATATTGGTAGTAGAAAAATGAATCACATTTCTTCATAGAGATCAATGTTCAGAAAAATGAAAAGAAATGATATCATTTTCCAATAAGAGGATAGGTTAGAAAGTATATTTTATCTTATATTTAGAGAATAATAATTTTCACATAAAAAAATATATTCATTAATTTAATATTTCTAACCATCAATGTAAATTGTTGATGAAAATTGAATTACACTATGACGTAATGCTGGTTAGAAATACATACAAATTAGTGGTGTTGTCCTTTTCAATATGATTGAAAAGAGATTGAATTTGGATATAACATTAACCTAAAAACAAATTATAATTTTTACTATTATGATGTATGTTTTTTAATATGTTTATTTAATGTTTTTAGTTCCTTTAATAATAAATTAATATGAAAAATCATGAAATGAACATATACAAATTCTTTTGGTAACCTCTATTGGATTTCACATTAATTATTATTATAGTGGTATTTTTTAATACTAAGACATCATGAATTTTGGAAAGGATATTGGGGATGTATTTGGGTAGGTCTTGGTAGAGTTAATTTTATAAATAATTTTTTATATGAGATGATGTGGGGTTACCTATGTAAATTGATGTCTGTGGATTAATTGTAAATACATAAAAACATATTATATTTTATCTGGATTTATCATCTAATGGGGATAAAAAATATCACATATTAGGTGAAGATAAGATTTTTTTTAAAATCCATATAATTCATGTGATTAAATATTGGGTTTATTTTTATTTATATGCCTTATCCCTTTATATTACCACTCAAAGCCCATTTTACCATTAACCTTGGCAGGAATGATTTTTCATGGTTACTGTTAATTATAACCAAAAAACAGGTTTATGTTCTTTACTAATATTAATTATTATTATTAAAACTGTAGAATCTATTTTACATGATTCAATTTCATGAAATTATTAAAATTACATTTAATAAACGTCTTAATGTGCTTTGAAAATCAATTTTTTATAAAATTGTATTAATATTAATTTGTTTACCAAAAAATAATGTATTCATTTGATTAAAATTTAATTAATTACATTATTTTTAATAAAAATATACATTATTATAATTTACATCCAAAAAAATCAAAGGGACTTTATAAAATCATTATTAAGAGATAATTACTAAAAATAGTTTTTAATTTAACGAAAGTATTACTTTTATTTCTAAAATGATAAGCACTAATTTGTATATTCAAAAATATATATTTATATGAATTAAATAAATTTTATATTCCATATTTTTTATTTAATAATGTTTTTATTATGGTTATTGTTATTGTTATATCATTATAAATTCACAAAAACTGGTGTTTTTGTAAAATTTATTTTTATTACTCAACAAAAAATAAACTATTTATGATAAATATTAAAAATAAATCATAATATAATTTTTAAATTCGAAATTCAAAAATAAAATTAATTTCTTCAAAATAAATTTATAATGATGTGGAAATTTGGTTTGAAAATAATTATTAAATAATACTCTTTATACAATGTTGCAGTCCCTTTTGAATTAAAATGATACGTAATATAATTGATGCTCGAGTGTTACATGCTTCTAAAATTTAAACATTTCAGCCTAAAAAATTATAATATGTATCCTAATTAGTAGATCTGGGTATTAATTTATCATAACCTCAAATGATTACCATGTTTTAAATTCTATTATATTATTTATCTAAAGTATCTTCCATAATCGATTCATTTGATTCTACAACAGTTCTTCCCCAAAGTTATGAATATGGATAGTATATTGATAGTAATATGAATCATGTAATATTTATATTTCTTTAGTAGAGAGATCAATTTTTGGGAGTGTAATTCAATTTCTCAATACGTATATATTTTATTCTGTATGAACATTTTGATGGCTAGGTGGAATTTCAATATGGTCCGTGATAACTCAATTTCACTCTTGAATATAAATTGTCCCAATTTAACACTAACATAGTTTCCCATTATATAATATCCTTATAACAACATTCCAATGTGATACCTTCATTGAAAAAGTTCCCAAAAATGAAATTCATAATCATTCTCCCAATTGTCCTCATAGTTCTTTTCAAAACATTGTGTTTCCCTAAAGGGATTTTTAATGTTATTTAAATTCACCATAGTATCCTTATCATATTTTGGGTCTAAATGTTTCCATTCCCCTACATCCCAAATAAATTCGGTTTATGAAATATTTTCCCATTTAACAATTCATTTGGTGAAAATTTACTTCTTTAATGGAATCTATAATTATAAAAATTTATTTCAATGGAAAAAATTGATCCCACATACATTGAATGTAAAGTATTTATGACCTGACCATGTATGATAATGTATTAATATTCCTTTTATTTAATTCATATATATAATGATTATAATTAGTGATATATTTTATCACATTGTATAGATAAAATTTAAAGAGGTGAACAATGGAGAAGCTCTTAAGAGACAGTTCAATGTAAGTAGGTGAACAATGGATTCTAACACATTTATCAATATATATAATTGAGATGCTCTTAAGAGGTAGTTAAACCATTATAGTAGGTAATTTTTTATATTTTCATGTTGAGATATAATAACTTATATGAAAAGATTATTTATTTCAGCCTCCAATAATCAAGTGAATGAGTACATAGAAATATCATCCAATTTACACATAGGAATAGGTATAGGATTAAAAAAACCTTTAAAATGTTCTATCATAACCTTTACATTTTGAAAAAACATGTATCTACATTCATAGTCTATAATTTCATATTTTATATTATCCAAATATTTTTTTTTAAATCCAAATACATTATTGTTCTACTAGGGTGTATAGATAAATTTGAGATATGATATTCATAAAATAATTCACTATTTATATTTGGAATGGATAAAACAAATAACCTATTTCCGAATTTTAAAATAATACCTTTGTATACGAATTATAATAAATCACCATCATCAAAATCATTAATTTTCTTTTGAGAAATCATATTATCAATATTTGATCATTTAATTTTATCCATAAGGGATGTACATGAAATAAATTAGAATATATGTGATGCTTTATATTCCTTAATGATTCCCATATAGATCCTTATTATATCCATTAATACAAGATATTTTTTCATCCTCATTTTAGTCAATACTCTCTAATATTTAAACCTCAAAGAGCAATCCACATTATTATCCTTCATAGTGTTATATCATACATGGAAATCAAAATCCTTTAGTTGTTTTATCCATTACTGTTTCCTCATGTTGTTATCTTTTTATGAAAATATTTATTTAAAACTTTTTTAATCCATTCATTTTTCTATATTATCAATATAATATTATTACATATATATCTTTATTGAAATGTTTACAACATCCAATAAAAGAACTTGGGATAGATAATTCTATTCATAAATCCTTAATTACAGTTATTCAAAAGAAACAACTCAATAAATCCATATAAGAAAACATCTATGAAATATTAATGCATCATTATATATTACCAATCCATCCCTTCTAGTGATAAATTCAATATTTTTTTCATTGGAAAATCGAATTTATACTTTTTAAAGGATTTATTAAGTTCAATATACAATTTTAACTTACATCTGTTGTTTGTAAACATGATTAATGAGTTATCTAATGAATACTTTTTATAAAAAACATCGATAGTAACATTCCATTCCATTGAAAGGTATACCTGAGTTATATTTGTAGGGGTTGGCCATTCCATCCCATTAAAGGATAATCTTATAATTTATCCATATAGATTTCATGGAAAATAAAAAACAACTTAAATATAGAATTCATATTTTATAAATGTTTTATATATTTTTTTTTATCTTAGTCTTAAGAATGATTCAAAACTTAATATTTTTATTTTAATACCTTTATATTATATAAAATATCAAAAAATATATATGTAATTTTCATATAAAACATATAATTTTTAAAAGTGGGTGATAGTCTACAATCAGATAATTAATTAACTATATTAGAGGTTAAAATGTGCATACATTCCACTATATCATTAGGAACATTGACCTCAATAATGTTAATCAAATAATATCAGAACTATCACCTTGTAATCTTTTGTTGAAGGATCACTTGATTCATGCGATGTTGGGTTGAAAAATCTCCCATAATTTTATAAATGAATGACATGTTATTTTAGGTCTATTTCCTTCCCTTGATTTTAGAAGCCTAATGCCCCCTTTTATCATTCTAGAAAAATAATTTTATTCAAATTAATAAATTACATAGGTGCTACATTTTTGAAATTTTATTGTAGTAAATACTACCACCTTTTTTCTTCTTTGATGAATATTTTTCCCTTGGTAATTGGCCAACCTATTTTTTTGTTGATTTACTATGAAGATACAACATAGAGATTATTACCTCCCTATTTATTTTAGAAATGATACTATATCATCGTATGATTTAAACCTTTTGGAGATAATTTCTCTTTATATAAATGAACTAATTCCATAAGAAACCATCAATCTTGATTCCCATATTAAATTTTAGTTTATATATTTTCTTAGAATACTAGTAAATTAATCTCACACCCTAAATAAATTCATTTTCCTTATACAATAAATTTAGAAACATTATTTCTATTTCATTTAATTTATCTTGAGGAAAATATTTTTTATAAAATTTCACTTTAAATTTTATCCATTCCATAGATTGTATTTCTTCGATCTAATTTGTGTTCTAGATCAAGGAGAACTATTGATCAATATCTCTTATCATATAATACATAATTAGAAAAACCTTTTCCCTTTCATTACATACTAAGGAAATATTTTTTCAGGTATATAAGTCATCGTATAGTTATAACTATATTATTTCTTCTATAATAATATGGAGGATTTTTGTTTATTATGAAATTAAATATAGGTTCACCACACATTGGGTGAAGAATATGGTCCATACAATAAATGGTATTCATCATAGCTTGAGTTGGATACACTAATATTGTCTTGATATAATCAACTATATCACTAGTTTTATATCATTACATAACAGGGTAACACCTATATTAACTATGGGTTTTGATTCCCATTCTTTCTATTTGCGACCAAAAATTAAAAAAATTAATATCCATTTCTATCTCATAATCAAGAATGAATATTAATCAATAATGTGAATATTACTATAATGGAGAAATTTATCAAATATCATTAGGGATTAAAATAATTATGAATTTACTTATCTTCAATTTAAATCTAGTTCTGAGGGTTTCTACTAAAATTTCATTAATACAAATTGGAAGGACCCAAAATATTGTAACCAAATTATGATGTTTACTTTAATACATTTTTTATAAGACAAAAGGAAATAGAAAACCTAGGATCGATCAACTCTGTAGTCTTGAATATATATATATATTATTTATATGTCACATTCAAAATATAAAATTATAACATAAAAAATTATTACAACATTGAAATCATTCAAAATATCAATTTTCATGTCATTTGTGTCATGAACCCCTCCCTCCAAAGATGCCCCTCCTGAGCTAAAAATGGTGAAAGGGAGATAATGACCCCCGAGTCCCGCCTCCAGTAGGCCCCGGGGTGGCGACTAGCACCAAGGGTATGAGTTTTCACAAATATGGGAGGCATTACCCTTTTTATTATTTAAGATCGGGAAATAGGACAAGTAAAACACCAAAATGGAAAAGAACAAATGTATATAAATAAACCCGAACCAATTACACATGCATGTTTAAACAATTTTATAACAAGGTACAAGTACATGATACTTTGAAGTACAATACCAAATGAAAACATGAGTACAACAACAACAACAACTCCAACTGTCCGACTGGTAGGGTCTCGCACGGCCCTGGTAGTCCTCCTGGAAACCTGAAAGTAAACGTAGGGTGAGAACACAAGTATACTCAGTAGGTAAACCTAAAGATCTCGTGCACAAGTGGGGAGACATCCTACTATCCCATGAGAACAACAGAAGAAACCTATCAACGAATTATATCCACCCAACCTCACCAGCCACACTCTCCAAAAACACAATCACAACAGGTGGTAGTATATAAGAACAAGAGTATTGGGTACCCCGCACCATTTCCCTTTAGTTAGCTTCTCTTCCTAACGGTGAAGGTCCTGACGCTGCCACAATCTCCCTGCCCTGTTGAGACCCGAAGCTTAACGTACATGGACATTACATTACTTTTGCGGAATACTTAGTACATAACAAAAACACACACACACAAGGATCGTAATAGTTTAGTGTCTTTGAAAACTCGGAATGTAATCTTCTAATCGTGGTGAAAGATCTTCAATATCTCCCATAAAGATCTTACCTTTTTTTTTACCTAAAACCTTTCTTTATATCCTGGGGAAAAGAAAACATAAAAGGGTGAGCTCAAATTCTCAGTAAGGGTATACAAAATAAAAATCAATCACATCATATTCAAAAGAACATAACTTTTGGAAATCTTAACCTGCAAAAGAGAGCATAATATCTTAACATGGAATAAATCATAGAAGTGAAAATGAAACCATAACTTAAAACATTACTCATTGTGGCATACACACATAATCATAGAGAATCATTTCTTGTTAGTCAAGACTCATTGCCAAGACTATCTTAGTGGACAAAGTCCCTTTCTGAATCGAGTAATCCTCGTTTCAGTCCTGTTTCACTGAACCGGTATAACCTACCATTCCAGCCATGTCTATCTCATGAGATATGAAATATTTACCCAATGCATTGGAGGGAGATATAGGTCCCACCCATCTCATAATGATACCATTCTTATGTGTGCCACAAAATCATAAACCATACATCATAGCATAACCCATGTAATAAAAATGGGATTCTTAAACAACATGACATCATAAAACCATTCATATAAGATAAAGGAATTCATAAACATAATTCCATCACAACATAGTCAAATCAATGTAAAAATATGGATAGAAACAGAACCCTTTATTATCTTATATGGAAAATAATTCTGATAAAACACTTGAAATGAATTCTTGAGGAAAATATCCTTTCTTCTTCAAAATCAATTTCTTTTCACAAAACATCATGAAATTTTTAAAAGAAAGAGAATTTATTGAAAATAGTCATGAAATATATTGGAGGAATCTTCATAAAAATACGGCTTTATAAAACCGTAAAAATCCGTTCGTGCCGTTTAAGTTAAAAAACATTCTTCTCGTACTTTTGTCGGAAAAGTCAAAAATTACCTCGTATGAAAAACGACAAAAGATTCCTTTCATATCTTTTACTAAAAACTCACCGAAGGGTAAAATTGGATTTAAACAATTGTAGGTGGATGTAAATGACATTACATATTGAGGAAACATGGATGTGGATGATAAAATACACCCTAGTAATTACCAAAGTAAAAACAATCTCGGATAAAAATGAGATTGTGATATTTCCCTTACCTTAGGTCCGACTTGCTTTGTAAGTGTCCGAACCTCCTGTATAATGATTTAAATCATGTTATTGACTTATTACAGAATCATATTCATTGTTATGATATCATATATGGTTCACTTATGACATTATATTACCCGTTCTTTTGTAAATTCCATGTTAAAGAAGCATTTTGGGTAAAATCGTTTCATTTATCGTAGGTGTTTTGACTTGTTGTTCTTGACATAATTATTACTTATATCATGATTTACTTACTTCCAGAATATAAAATATGATTTATATATCATATATATTCAGTATATATATATAATAGGTAGATAAATAAAATGAAAAACACCGTTCATGGAGACGGTAGTCCGTACGTACGCATGAACGTTGTATTCCTTTCCTTATTGTCTTGAAATGGAAGTAAGTAGATGACATACATATGTATATATATACATAAATCCAGTAGCTTTATAATGTCATATATTTCATTATTATTTCTTATATATACATTATAATCATTCTTAAATGGTTAACATGGTGAATGAATCTCATCGCGTCGTGGAGACGGTATTCCGTACGTACGCATGAGCGATGATATCATTTCTATAAATATTAAATTGAATTGGAGTGGATTATACAATATATCAGAATCAATATGATGTTGTAATAACTATGTATAGTTATTCTTTACACCATTATACCCATCCATGTATGGTGGTGGTGGAAAATAGATTACACCACGGCGTGGAGACGGTATTCCGTACGTACGCACGCGCGGTGATTTCTTTTTCCGTAGGATGGATAGATGGTGAAATAGGGTTGTTTCATACTTATAATAACATATCAGTATATGAGTGATACTGATGTTATTACTTCATAATGAAACAACCTAAGAAGAAGAAGTGGAAGAAGAAATAAAGATGAAAGAATTGGTAACGGTAATTACCTCTTCTTTGAAGTGCCTCTTTGAGACCTCCTCTTAGGGCACTAGAATTGGTCTTTGAGGAAGACCAGAACCTCTAGGATGTTTCTAGGGAAGTGGAGAAGAGAATTTGGCAGGGGTTGGCCGAGCTTGAGTGCTCAAATTGGTGTGAGGAGGAGGGGGAGGAGGTGTCCTTTTATAAGGGAGGAGAGGGGCACCTTAGGAATATCTCAAAATATTATTTTATATTAAAGTCAAAATCAGTTTATAATGGTTCCAAAGGGTCTTATTTTGAAGATAAGGTGGGGAGGGGTCGAAATCCTATCACCCAATAGAATTTAGACAAGTTTAGGATATTATTTTAACCTTATCAATTAAATTTAACTCTAAGTTAAATAATTTAACTTTTACCATGTCTTTTTGTTTTCTTTCACTATATGGTTAATAAAATTACTATAACATGCCAAACGAACCCCAAATTGTTTATTATTAATATATATATCCTTATCTAAGTTATTTGGCCGAACCTTAGATTTTTAGGAATACAATAACAATTAATAATATAATATTTAATTTAAAAACTATTTTGTGTCAATTTTGACACTATTTGATATATGATTTTTGTGAAAGTCATAACAGAATTAACTGTTCGAACCAAGTTGATTAAATCAACATTAATATATCATAGTAACCTAGAAAATTAGTGGAATTCATAAAAAATCTCAAATTACATTTATTTTGGTGTTTATAACATCAATTATGTCAATATTTCATTAATAAGATAATTACTGCATCATCGTTGTGTCATAAATAAATTAAATTATTTTATGTCTAAAAATTACAAATAAAATACCATCATGTAGGAAATATTTTTAGCTTTCTAATGAATATTTACAATCGAATTTATCTTATGTATAACCCCATATTAAAAACGATTTACTTATGAAACATTGATTTTAAATATTTTAACCTTTCTTTAAATAAATTAATAATAAATGTCCTAATCTAATCCAAGTGGGCCTAAATGGTCATATTTTATTCCTAAGATTGTTTTTGGTCGAATTACACTTGTCCAATAGAATTAGGACATGTGTTAGGGTAATAGTAATATCATATTTACCCTTAGTTACCCTATTTACTATTAACCGCAGCAAAAAAGTAAAAAGTTACTATTCACCAAAAAAATTATTTTCATCTCATTGAACCACATTTTAGTCCTTGATATTACCCGTGTCTCTCAGATTTTCGAAATTCCATTCACAGAAGCGAAAAATTTAAGTTTTATGAAAAATTCAGTTTTTTTAACTACCACTTAGTAGTTTCACTATTCATCAAAAATTGATGTTTTTCAGAACAATGCCAAAATTTCATCCTATGATATATTTCATATTCCGAATTCAAAAATGAAATCTATTTTACCAAATTCATAACATAGAAGTTGCATTAATTAATTTTATAATTAAATCCCGCTGTTAAAATAAATAGCGTGTTTTTAGGAAACAATATATATCAAAAGATTGACACTTGATTATGTCTGGTTTAAATGTGAAATTACAACCAATGACCAACATTGTATTAAATTGTAAAAATATATTCTAAATATACTTTAAAACCACTCAAATTAATAATTTATCACTATTAATTATTTTGATTAAAAAAGTTGTTTTTAATTATAATTTAGTAATTTTTCACTATTCATCAGAATATGAAAGTTATCCGAAAAGTACCAAAATTTCACCTTAGGCTAAATTCGATACTCCGAATCCAAGAATGAAGTTCATTTTGAAAAATAAGATTTACAGAATTTTAAAAAGTGGTTATTACTATTCATAACGGCTAGTTTTAATAATATTTTAATAGCACATCGTTGTTTAGTGAAACTCGGTATTGCGTATTACACACGCTATCGAGGAAGGTCGCGATTGCGTGTAATGAAAGGCAAGACAAGGATGCGTGTTGTGCAAGCTCCTTTTGGTGTAGCGTACAACACAAGACATTAATAAAATTAAAAAGAATATTTCTTTATAAAATCTTGGGCTGTTACATTCTACCCCCCTTAAAATGAATTTCGCCCTCGAAATTCGTCGGGGTTATAAATGGTTTACTATTCGAAAGTTTCTTTAATAGAAACCCACATCGTAAAAAGGAATATCAAAACCAATCTTTAAAAAAAAAAGTATGAAACGTAACGGTTACCCAAATAAACTAATCATTGGGTTTCCACATAGGTGAAAATATAGATATGGAAGAGAAATCTAACCATCATGTTCTGATGGAGAGTGGTAGAGAACATGGCTATGGAAAAGCCAGTAATCACAAATCCATAGATTTGTGATGATATAAGGTACCATCTGATTCATCAGGTATAAGATCACTAGGACAACATTTTTTGTTTTCTAGATCATTTCCCCTAAAGTTGAAAATTTGAATTAGAATAAATACTTACTTTATTTTGGTACAATCTCACTGTTGTTCGTGCTTTGAACAATTTCCACTTCATCTCTTAAATAAATGAAGTTGAATTTGTTATTCGTGAAGTGTTAGCAGATCATGTGATAGAATGACAGGTCATTCCATCTGTCTCAAACAATAGGTTAGCAAAACTTATATACATAAGTCGATCTATAGTGAGATTAATCATATATGGTTCCTAAAATGGACTTATACTTCATATATCATACTGCTTAATATAATAAAACTAGTTTCTACTAAACAGGGACTTCCTGTAGGTCAGTGGTAGGCGATAAAGGCCAGTCGCACTTCGGTTGTGGGTTCGATTCCCACAGCCTTGTCCGAAGCGATGGGCTGTCGCCCGTCCTGCATGTTGTCCTTTTTCCAAAACTATATTACTATAACATCCCATCAATAATATCGAAAAAAAATTTCTATCCTTAAACAATACTAACTTACGTCCAACACAATCCATTCCAATCTTTAGGCTTATCCATAATACTGCAGTCCACTCTCATAACATAGTGAAAACAATTACCAGAGATTTAATATCATCGTTGATCCCCATATATCATAAGATATGTTTTGTTGGTCACATTCCAAACATTCAAAGTCCTTAATCATGTATACTCTTGAATACCCATTGAACCTTAGTGAAAACTTGAATGCAGTTAAAAGTTAACACTTTACACATACCAAAATCCTCAAAATTATTTGTACTCAAACCATGATATCACTTAGTCCTTATATCAATCATGAGTTCATGAATACAATCAAACATCTCATTGTCTTATTATCCTTTCATTATGCACTTATCATCTACTTTCCAAAAGTATCTGAATAACCTTTCATGGTTACTGGTTCAATTCATCATACACTTAAGGAAAGACAACAGTGTAACAATCCTTAGATGTCTCCTTATTCCAACACTACACATGATAAACATGTAATCATTCCACTACATTCTTAGACCATTGACCGAGCTTCAACATTTCTTTCATCTCACATATCATTTGTAGTTTCTTCATCATCGTCAACATAAATACTTCCCATACGACCATACTGATTCTCTTCATGAGACTTTCCCTTAGGGCATTGGTTTGCATAATGCCCGTATATTCCACATTTAAAGCATTTTACCATTGTTGATGTCATAGCAATACCATTATCCTCATCCATGGTGTTAATTGAACCTTTTCCTTTGCACTTACTTGCTTTGTGTCCTTCTTTTCCACACCCAAAGCATCTTCTAGTTCCTTTGAAACATTCTCCTTGATGCCTCTTCCCACATGAATTACATAGGGGAAATTGAACTTTCTTTCCTCTATGATCTTCATGAAACTCCATCTTTCTCTTATTAGCCGAGTCAGGAAACTTACCAAATTTTACTTTATTGATCATATTATGAGATTGCTGATTCGGCATAATAATGATGTTTGGACTTCCAAATCCCATTTCATTTTGTTGCTCATGAAAAATATCATTCCATTGTCCATCATATCCTCCATTATCGTGAATCACCTTGTTTCCAGCCATTTTCTAAAACCCAAAAAGAATAGCGTGAGAGGCAAAAATCATGCTAGGGAAAACAACATAACAAAGGGGGAGTATACTCAATATCTAACTTCTTAGGTTAAATTCTATGATCGTTACCATAGTTCTAGGACTATATCTTATATGTATACTTATCCTTAGGGAAATCCCTAGACATACGTTAGAAATATCTCTAGGGATCTCACTAACGTTTTCGCATCCTAGTTTCCAAAGGTTGACTAAACCTTTCCTCTGATACCAACTGTAGAGACCCGAAGCTTAACGTACATGGACATTACATTACTTTTGCGGAATACTTAGTACATAACAAAAACACACACACACAAGGATCGTAATAGTTTTGTGTCTTTGGAAACTCGGAATGTAATCTTCTAATCGTGGTGAAAGATCTTCAATATCTCCCATAAAGATCTTCCCTTTTTTTACCTAAAACCTTTCTTTATATCCTGGGGAAAAGAAAACATAAAAGGGTGAGCTCAAATGCTCAGTAAGGGTATACAAAATAAAAATCAATCACATCATATTCAAAAGAACATAACTTTTGGAAATCTTAACCTGCAAAAGAGAGCATAATATCTTAACATGGAATAAATCATAGAAGTGAAAATGAAACCATAACTTAAAACATTACTGATTGTGGAATACACACATAATCATAGAGAATCATTTCTTATTAGTCAAGACTCATTGCCAAGACTATCTTAGTGGACAAAGTCCCTTTCTGAATCGAGTAATCCTCGTTTCAGTCCTGTTTCACTGAACCGGTATAACCTACCATTCCAGCCATGTCTATCTCATGAGATATGAAATCTTTACCCAATGCATTGGAGGGAGATATAGGTCCCACCCATCTCATAATGATACCATTCTTATGTGTGCCACAAAATCATAAACCATACATCATAGCATAACCCATGTAATAAAAATGGGATTCTTATACAACATGACATCATAAAACCATTCATATAAGATAAAGGAATTCATAAACATAATTCCATCACAACATAGTCAAATAAATGTAAAAATATGGATAGAAACAGAACCCTTTATTATCTTATATGGAAAATAATTCTGATAAAACACTTGAAATGAATTCTTGAGGAAAATATCCTTTCTTCTTCAAAATCAATTTCTTTTCACAAAACATCATGAAATTTTTAAAAGAAATAGATTTTATTGAAAATAGTCATGAAATATTTTGGAGGAATCTTCATAAAAATAAGGCTTTATAAAACCGTAAAAATCCGTTCGTGCCGTTTAAGTTAAAAAACATTCTTCTCGTACTTTTGTCGGAAAAGTCAAAAATTACCTCGTATGAAAAACGACAAAAGATTCCTTTCATATCTTTTACTAAACACTCACCGAAGGGTAACATTGGATTTAAACAATTGTAGGTGGATGTAAATAACATTACATATTGAGGAAACATGGATGTGGATGATAAAATACACCACAGTAATTACCAAAGTAAAAACAATCTCGGATAAAAATGAGATTGTGATATTTCCCTTACCTTAGGTCCGACTTGCTTTGTAAGTGTCCGAACCTCCTGTATAATGATTTAAATCATGTTATTGACTTATTACAGAATCATATTCATTGTTATGATATCATATATGGTTCACTTATGACATTATATTACCTGTTCTTTTATAAATTCCATGTTAAAGAAGCGTTTTGGGTAAAATCGTTTCATTTATCGTAGGTGTTTTGACTTGTTGTTCTTGACATAATTATTACTTATATCATGATTTACTTACTTCCAGAATATAAAATATGATTTATATATCATATATATTCAGTATATATATATATATATAATAGGTAGATAAATAAAATGAAAAACACCGTTCATGGAGACGGTAGTCCGTACGTACGCATGAACGCTGTATTCCTTTCCTTATTGTCTTGAAATGGAAGTAAGTAGATGAAATACATATGTATATATATACATAAATCCAGTAGCTTTATAATGTCATATATTTCATTATTATTTCTTATATATACATTATAATCATTCTTAAATGGTTAACATGGAGAATGAATCTCATCGCGTCGTGGAGACGGTATTCCGTACGTACGCATGAGCGATGATATCATTTCTATAAATATTAAATTGAACTGGAGTGGATTATACAATATATCAGAATCAATATGATGTTGTAATAAATATGTATAGTTATTCTTTACACCATTATACCCATCCATGTAAGGTGGTGGTGGAAAATAGATTACACCACGGCGTGGAGACGGTATTCCGTACGTACGCACGCGCGGTGATTTCTTTTTCCGTAGGATGGATAGATGGTGAAATAGGGTTGTTTCATACTTATAATAACATATCAGTATATGAGTGATACTGATGTTATTACTTCATAATGAAACAACCTAAGAAGAAGAAGTGGAAGAAGAAATAAAGATGAAAGAATTGGTAACGGTAATTACCTCTTCTTTGAAGTGCCTCTTTGAGACCTCCTCTTAGGGCACTAGAATTGGTCTTTGAGGAAGACCAGAACCTCTAGGATGTTGCTAGGGAAGTGGAGAAGAGAATTTGGCAGGGGTTGGCCGAGCTTGAGTGCTCAAATTGGTGTGAGGAGGAGGGGGAGGAGGTGTCCTTTTATAAGGGAGGAGAGGGGCACCTTAGGAATATCTCAAAATATTATTTTATATTAAAGTCAAAATCGGTTTATAATGGTTCCAAAGGGTCTTATTTTGAAGATAAGGTGGGTAGGGGTCGAAATCCTATCAACAAATAGAATTTAGACAAGTTTAGGATATTATTTTAACCTTATCAATTAAATTTAACTCTAAGTTAAATAATTTAACTTTTACCATGTCTTTTTGTTTTCTTTCACTATATGGTTAATAAAATTACTATAACATGCCAAACGAACCCCAAATTGTTTATTATTAATATATATATCCTTATCTAAGTTATTGGGCCGAACCTTAGATTTTTAGGAATACAATAACAATTAATAATATAATATTTAATTTAAAAACTATTTTGTGTCAATTTTGACACTATTTGATATATGATTTTTGTGAAAGTCATAACAGAATTAACTGTTCTAACCAAGTTGATTAAATCAACATTAATATATCATAGTAACCTAGAAAATTAGTGTAATTCATAAAAAATCTCAAATTACATTTATTTTGGTGTTTATAACATCAATTATGTCAATATTTCATTAATAAGATAATTACTGCATCATCGTTGTGTCATAAATAAATTAAATTATTTTATGTCTAAAAATTACAAATAAAATACCATCATGTAGGAAATCTTTTTAGCTTTCTAATGAATATTTACAATCGAATTTATCTTATGTATAACCCCATATTAAAAATGATTTACTTATTAAACATTGATTTTAAATATTTTAACCTTTCTTTAAATAAATTAATAATAAATGTCCTAATCTAATCCAAGTGGGCCTAAATGGTCATATTTTATTCCTAAGTTTGTTTTTGGTCGAATTACACTTGTCCAATAGAATTAGGACATGTGTTAGGGTAATAGTAATATCATATTTACCCTTAGTTACCCTATTTACTATTAACCGCGGCAAAAAAGTAAAAAGTTACTATTCACCAAAAAAATTATTTTCATCTCATTGAACCACATTTTAGTCCTTGATATTAACCGTGTCTCTCGGATTTTCGAAATTCCATTCACAGAAGCGGAAAAATTAAGTTTTATGAAAAATTCAGTTTTTTTAACTACCACTTAGTAGTTTCACTATTCATCAAAAATTGATGTTTTTCAGAACAATGCCAAAATTTCATCCTAAGATATATTTCATATTCCGAATTCAAAAATGAAATCTATTTTACCAAATTCATAACATAGAAGTTGCATTAATTAATTTTATAATTAAATCCCGCTGTGAAAATAAATAGCGTGTTTTTAGGAAACAATATATATCAAAAGATTGACACTTGATTATGTCTGGTTTAAATGTGAAATTACAACCAATGACCAACATTGTATTAAATTGTAAAAATATATTCTAAATATACTTTAAAACCACTCAAATTAATAATTTATCACTATTAATTATTTCGATTAAAAAAGTTGTTTTTAATTATAATTTAGTAATTTTTCACTATTAATCAGAATATGAAAGTTATCCGAAAAGTACCAAAATTTCACCTTAGGCTAAATTCGATACTCCGAATCCAAGAATGAAGTTCATTTTGAAAAATAAGATTTACAGAATTTTAAAAAGTGGTTATTACTATTCATAACGGCTAGTTTTAATAATATTTTAATAGCACATCGTTGTTTAGTGAAACTCGGTATTGCGTATTACACACGCTATCGAGGAAGGTCGCGATTGCGTGTAATGAAATGCAAGACAAGGATGCGTGTTGTGCAAGCTCCTTTTGGTGTAGCGTACAACACAAGACATTAATAAAATTAAAAAGAATATTTCATTATAAAATCTTGGGCTGTTACACGCCCGCACACACCTGGGCCTCACAACCACGTATCTTGCACACACACACCTGGGCCTCACAACCACGTATCCCGCCCGCACACACCTTGGCCTCACAACCACGTATCCCGCCCGCACACACCTAGGCCTCACAACCACGTATCCCACCTGCACACACCTAGGCCTTATCCCAAAGATTCATCGGCAATGGTAGAACCTGCCCAAAGAGTCTTGGGCTAAATCCACCTCAATCGAAACCTACCTGAAGAGTCTCAAGCGTAAGGTCACCTGAAGCCATCACAGCCTAGGGAAAAAAGAGCAGGAATGAGCTAGTAACTAAGGAAAAAACCCCCCTCCCATGAAATGGGAGTGTCCGGCACTGAGTGCTCAACATGGGTGGGGTGCGATAAACAGAAAAGATACATATATATATATGTATACCAAACTCTCAGCCCAACCTATGGCTTCTAATTAAAGAAACTGAGCATGTGCCTCGACCCTGCTACTACGAAGCATGCATACAACAAACAACCCCAACCCCATTTAGGTTTTCACATTTCAGCAGAATTAGTTTATTTAGTTCCCTAACTACTGGGAAACTATCCACAACCAACCACATAGATCATTCATATAACATATCCCTGCCATCCACAAATCAGGTTAGGAAAACACAAGCATCACAACAAAACCTTTTCTTTTTAACCAACCAACCCATTTGATTATTAATCCTATTCCATTACCACACCCCACCATTCATTAACTCTTCCAATTTTATTTATTATTCACAACCCATAGTCAGTTAACATTCAAAACCATCCCTGCAGCCCCACAGCCAACCAACATTACCACAATCACACTAAAACTCGTACATCATTATCCCTTTAATACCATTTATCATAGCCCCACATCCCATCACCAACACAACATTCACACCAACCCCCAACCAAGTCAACCGCATCCCCGATGCTCACCCAATCCACAACAACCCACAAAACACCCCCATCACATGACACGTGTCCAAGCCAACACGCACAGGTTCATTATTCCATTTTTTTCAACCGGGGTGATCACACATGTGTTCTATATTTTTAATATCCAACTTTATGTAATTAAAAAATTTCCACATTCCACAATGTTTCCATCCACAAAATGGTCAAGAAAGATAGGGAAACATTTAATGCCACAAGAAAAGGCCGCCAACAATGGTGATTTTCACTAGGCATAAGCCTGTTCAATTCAAAACATAGTATCACAGGATATAAAGATAAAAATAACAACATCCCCATCCCTGTTATATAAGACAGTTATTATCTTTATTAAACCGGTTCAAAAGTTTTTCACATAAACAAGAGAACACCCACCCCCATGATGCAAAAATTAGAGAGACGAAGGTAAGATCCCAACATCAACCGGTTCTGATCACAGCGCTCCCTCAGATCAACTTTAGAAGATGTCTGTTAGTGTCCGTCACTTCCGTCAAGTCCCGGAAAAACCTCTTTGTCATGACCCATCCTTGGGGCCCAGGCCGTGACTACCCCAAGCCCGCCTTCCATAGGCCAGGGGCTGGCGACTAGCACCAAAGGCGTAAAATCTCGATAACTGGGAAGGCATTGCCTTTATAAAAGAAAAAAAGCACCATAGAGTACAAGAGGAAGCAAAACACTAAGTACAAAAGAAATTCTGAAAAGTAAATGGGCCAGAATACAAACCCAAAAGAAAGTACGACTACAACTGAACAAGGTACAAAATCAAAAAGGCAAATAGCTGGAAGAAGGAAGCAGCTCCTGGGTCGTCCTCCTCGGATCCTACCTGATGGGTAGGTACAGATAGCGCAGCTCCTGGTCATCCACCAAGGTTCCTACCAGAAGGGTAGGTACAGATAGCTTCCTCCATGCTCTCGTCCGTCAACCTCCTCTGTGAGTCGTCACGTCATGTAGTCCACCTCCGGGTAATGACTCGTCGTGTAGTCCACCTCCGGGTGCCGTCCAGTCCTCGAACACTCGGCCTCCGTCCGTAATGCCCGTCATCTGCAACCAACACAACGAGGTGCGGGCATAGCCCGTGCAGGGGTGAGTATAATGATACTTAGTAGGGACCCCGAGACCCTCAAGGTCTCACTAAACCAACAAGGATAACCACAAAGAAGATCTCAACAGATAACCTCTACTTAGGTATATGCCCATACATATACCTAAGTTATCATGTAACCCATCTAAATCATGAGGAAACACAAGGATTGAGAAATCAACGGTTAACCACTACCCAAGTATATTCCCATACATATACCTAATTTAGGAAGTGACCCATCTCAATCATGAGATAAACACAAGGTCAAAAGTCTCAGCTCAAACCAGGATTTTCATTATCGAAACCGTAACTGCTGAAGAGCTCCGTCTTAGGAGTGTACAGTGGTCCTGTCACGACTCTGAGGTATTGCTCACTAACCTAAGACTGCTTAAGTATTCCTCCTGTCGAGTACTGCGGGCCAGCCACCCAAACACAGTAGTGCTTCCCGCCGAGGTATGTCACCCAAACACAGTAGTGCACACCCCCCTAGTAGCCTGCTGAGGTACTCTCCGGACAAGCACCGCTGGTCTGCACTGTCACACAGGTAGTGCTCCGTCCTCCATGGGTCTGCACCTCAGAAAGTAGTGCTCCGTCCACTGGGCTAGTCGACTCACTCCAAGTCGAGTCGGTCAAGCAGTCGTCAGGTCTCAGCCAGCTACACGGTCTCCGTACTCCGCACGCTCGTCACTGGGAGGGTCCGCTCCACGAGCTACAGGTTGATACTCCAAGTATCTCAAAGTCCCACTTAGAAGTATCTCAATGGACCGCCTCGTCATAGGGGTCTCAACGCAATAGACGACGCGTCAATCGGACGCCCGGTCTGTGAGTTACTAGCCTTTTCGTCCCAGGGGCTCGGTTGGTTTCGTGAGCGAACCATATCTGGCCGTATCTCAACTGTAACCCGAACTCTCAAAGGGTATACTCATAGGGACCGTTTCTCAATGAGATCACCAACGCCACTAACGGTTCGTCAAACGGACGTTCTGTCAGAAAGATATCATCTTTTCCGTTCCAGGGGCCCGGTTGGATTTCGGGTGCAATCCAATCCCGGCCACAATCCAACTGCATCCAAAACTCGGGAGAAGGATGCAAAAAGTTCTGTATCGTCAATAGGAACGCAACACAATAGGCGGCGTGTCAATCGGACGCCTGGTCTGGAAGTTATTGGCTTTTCCGTCCCACACCCACCCTGGGAAACTTTCCAGGAGGTCACCCATCCTGATCACTACTCTAGGCCAGGCACGCATAACTATGGAATTTTAACCACGTAGCCTCCCGAAAAGGAAGATGTACCTTGAGTATAGTATACCGAAACGACCGTCTCGATCCAAGGATCGCGTTGTGGCTGACGGCGAGTCGTTTGGAGGCCCGTAGCCCAAGATATGGGCGAAAAACCGAAACCCGTCCGAAACCGGGGGGTCTGGGCCCGAACCGACCCAGGCCGACCCCCCATGGTCCGACCTGAACCGGGTCGGCCCGAACCAGGTCGACCCGACCCGGTCCGGCTGGAACCGGCCCGGCCGGCGGCGCGACCCGGCCGGCGGCGCGGCCAGCGCGGCGGTGCGGCCCGGTGCGGCGGCGCGGCCCAGCGCGAGGGCGCGGCCCGGCGCGGCGGCGCGGCCCAGCACGGGGGCGCGGCCTGGGCACCGCACGTGCACCGCACGCGGGGGGTAAACTCCCCTGGGTTTTGTGGATCTCGGTCGGCCTTAGGACGACCATTTTCCTTTCACACGCGGGACCCGCGGGTCCCGCCTCCTAGGCAAACCGGCGGCCGGCCGGCACGGCCGACCGCCTTCCACCCTTCCACCGCAACCCGATGGCCGCGGCTCTTCTGATCTCCGGAGGCCCGCTAGGCCGGCCGCGGCTCTTCATTAACCGCCGGCAGCCGGTTTTCCGGCCGCCCCTTCCAGCTCTGCCGCGGCTCAAGCCGCGGCCCTTGTTCGATTGGCACGGCGCGATGGCGCCGCGCCCCTCCGCCGTAGCCCGACTCCGGCCACGGTCTCTTCGACTACCTTCGACGCGACGCAACGACGTCGCGTTCTTGAAATCTTTCCATGGCGCGGCGCGGCGGCGCCACGCGTATCTTCCGCATTAAACCGCATGAACCTGCGTGGTGCGACGGCACCACGCCCTTCCGAACTATTCCACAAAAAATCAACACGAAGTAAAAGAGGAGGATCGACCGGGTTTGTACGGTCCGAACTCCTCACGTTATAAGGATAGCAATCGGCCTTTAACGAATAATAAACTTTCACAATCATTTTAGATTAAATATAAAGATTTGAAAATCAAGGCCCGACAAATATAAACAATCAAGTTCGAAGAATGTTCCACATAACTTTAAAAAAAATTACCACGAAGAATTTTCAAGTCGAAATTCTCGAACAAATATAAACAATTGAAACAAACCCCTACCTCGGTTCAAGTGCGGAGCACGTCAACAAACCGCGGAAGACAAGTGTCGCGGAGGTCGGGAATTGTGGTAATCCTTCGTCGATTCCGTTGACGTAGAGGTACGTCCGAAGAGGTACGTCGTTGGTGAATCTTCGTAAGCCGACGAAGAAAGTCCGAGGAGGAAGCGGCGTTCCCTTTCGTTGACACGGAAGGCGTCGTCGATCTTCGGAAACAATCTAGCTAGGAAGAAGAGAGAAGCGGCGTTCTTGAGTGTTCTTCGTGTTCTTCGTCAAAGTTGAGGATGGTAGAGAGAGCTTCTCAAATCCTCTCAAGTGGAAAAAGAAACCAACCCCAAAATGATAAAATAAGCTTAAGCTTATTTTATTACACAACCTCCCTCTTAGAATTTCAAAGGTTTGAAATTTAAAACATCTCACCTCAATTAATTATTCCAAGTGTCAAACATTAATTAAAGTGAGTTAAAGGGGAGTTTTAAAAAGAGGAGGTGAAGAGTTAGGGTTCGTGTGGGCCCCACCACACTTAATCCTCTCAAGGGAGGTTAAGTGGATGTGGGTACCACACCTAACTCCCTTTGGGAGGAGTTAACCAACAAGTTAAAAATAAAATGTGTTTCCACATTTTATTTAACTTTATTTAAAAAACCCAAAAACTAACTCTCAACCCGCAATAAACGCAACCTCGGAAAAGGTCTCCTTAAGAGAATATCGGCACTGCGAGTTCATCGGTGCCTTCGGAATTCGATTCCGGGCAACGGTTCAAAAGATAGAAATTCCCGCTCGCTCGTTCACTGAACGTACCCGAGCCAAACTTCGAAAATTAATTTCGGGCACACCGGGCCTCAGAATCAGGCGCCGTCAGAAACTGCGTTCTTATAAAATTACAAAGAAAATTAAGAAAAAAATTTCCTTGAAATTTCTGGGTCTTTACATTATTCCCACCTCAGGTATTTACATCCCTCTAAAGCTTCAACACAAACTACTGTCACATAATCGGTACAGAGCACGCATCTGAGCCTTCCGCTCCCATGTGCTTTCCTAGAGGTTCCGTACTGCCAAAGAAAGTGCACCCGAGGAATCGATCGTCCTCCTAGGATCTGCTCCTGTCGATCCTCGATCCCCACTGAAATCTCCGTGAAAGACACCCCATCGCCATCGTCCAACTCCTCATGGTCGATGGTATGCGAAGGGTCGAGCACGTATCTCCTCCGTTGAGATATGTGGAAGTCGTCGTGCACCTGGTGCAACTGCGGTGAATGGGTCAAGCGGTAAACCACCCCGCCTACCCAGCTGGGGACCTAAGAAGGTCCGCTGAACCCCGGAGATAACTTGCCGCCTTGGCTACATCTCCGCAAACCTCGTCGAGGTGAGACCCGTATAAGGACGTGATCGTCATCCTCGAACTCCAGAGGTCTCCATTTTCTGTTAGAACTGGAACTCGAAAGGCTGCTGCCATGAGGGTAAGGTTGACCGACTCAAGAGTGATCAGTCGCACTCTCCTGTGGAAGAGTTACCCTGCGCTACCTGGGGTATCTTTTTCTGCCGACCATAGAAAACTCATCCCGACGTTTGCCTAAAACCGTCAATTTGAGTATGAACAGTTATTGCCCATTCCATACTCATACTAACGTCGTAAGGCCTCGACACTGCCACCAAGAGATTCCAACCGAAACTCTCGCCTCGAGGGTCTGACCACACCATCGGCGTAAGTCTGATTATCGAGTCTCCTCCCAATGTATCTCCAAGCATGAGGGACAAGTCCACAGCTTACCGGAAACTCTAGGTCTGGAACAAGATTTGTGAAAGTGAGGAATGATTCATATCGACGTCTGTTACTTCAGCAGATAGTTGTAGACACAGACTGTCCCTTGAATCATTTTTAGAGCCATTGGGTCACACTCCTTGACCGCATGCAGCCGCATTCTTCCACCGCCCTCTAGCTCCCTGAGCTTGGCGGGGATAACTAAGGCGGGTGGTTGTACCATGTTAGGATGTACACCACCTCATGCTGCTCTCCTAGCTCTGCCTCCACGTCTACTGCTTCGTAGACTCATCTCTCCTATATGCTTTCTCTTCTTAACACGCCCGAGTCTCTATGACTGGCACCGGTTTCCTGTTTCTTACTGCACTGTGAAGTCTTCATCCTCTCTTGGATGTCCTGGACCTCCTTTAGTCTCACAAGAGTTGTTATGATTTCTTCTTTGCCGATAAGAGAAACCAGGTCTCATCCCCTGGATGAACCACATTCGTTGGCTAATACAGTCAATCCTGACATGAATGATGCATTCATGCCATGGATGACGTCATAAGGCCTCGACGTATCTACTAAGGGATCCAACTGTCACTCTCGCCTCCAAGGGTCGAGTCACACTTTCGGCATTAGTGTGAGGTCCCTGGGTCCCCTCCAGTAGAAATCTCGAAAGTGAGGGTCAAGTCAACAGTTTAACCGGGACCACTCAGTATCAACCAAACAAAAGGACAGGAAAGCAAACAAAGATACGTGTCTTTTTATTATTGCAGCTCATAGTACCAAGACATGAATACAAAGCAACATGGAACTAGAAGTACAAAGGACGTATCCACTAGTTCCTCTCCTGCCCACCTGCTCTCGGAGCTCTACTGCCTTGTCCACTACTCGGCTGTTGCTCAAGCACTAGTCGCTGCTTCTGTCTCGGTGGCTCCTCCAACACCCGCTGATCAACCGTACGAGGATTCGGACAGTCACGTGCCAGGTGACCCTTTCCGCTGCAGGAGTAACATTGTCCGTTTCTGGCACGCCGGGCTCTGACCCCACCTCGGGTGCCCCGCACCACCGGTCCTAAAACCCGAGATCGTCTAACTGCTAGTATGGTCCTCCTGGACCTCTGCATCATCTGTCTATTTCCCACAGATGACTCGGCTACTAATCGAAAAGCACGCGGCAAAGGAAGAAGCTCCTGTACATGCTCGGGGTGTAGAGATACTGGCACAAACTCCACCCTGAAGAAGGCCTCTAAGTCTTCCAATGTTAAGTTCATCTCATCGCAAAACTAGAACAAGTGGCTCCACCACCTGCCTGCCTGCTGCTGCCTGAAGGAGGCTGGTAGAAAAGATCACCATGAAGTCTGTCGGCATCCCCACTAGCCTGAAGACTCTCACCACACCCTCAATCCAAACCTCAGACGCCTGCGGGTCCGTCTCTCTCCGGAACCTGGGTGGCCTCTGGCGCTGGAACTCATGAAGCGCGCTCAAGCGTCGTGCATCGCCTACTGCTGGGGCTGGTGGCATCGGTGGACCAACGGGTAGCAGTACCGATGGTGCCTCCGCTGGTGCCTCAACTGGGATAGGTCCATGTACTGAGGCCTCGTCGCTCGGCGGGCTGTCAGTACGTACCACTCTCGGGGCTCTAGCTGGTCGTCCGTGAAAAGGCATTCTGAAAGAAAGATCGTGACATGGTCAAATGTTTATACCTGGTGAACTGACCTGGTTTGAGCTGTTTTAAGGGAAAACCTTTGAAAACACACACGCAATTAGTGTTTTCGTGCACAAAGTCAGAAATCAGTTGTCAGGGTCCTGGTGTATGGATACGTCGGCTGCTCGCACCAACACTGGACTCCCTGAACTGAAAACCACACTCGGTTCTCTCAACACTATTGCTTCACAGAAAGAAACATCAGAGTTATAAGTTCTGCGGTAGAACCGAACTCCTCTGATACCAATTTGTCACGACCCGTCCTCGGGGCCCATGTCGTGACTACCCCAAGCCCGCCTTCCATAGGCCAGGGGCTGGAGACTAGCACCAAAGGCGTAAAATCTGGATAACTGGGAAGGAATTGCCTTTATAAAAGAAAACAAGCACCACAGAGTACAAGCGGAAGCAAAACAATAAGTAAAAAAGAAATGCTGAAAAGTAAATGGGCCAGAATACAAACCCAAAAGAAAGTACGACTACAACTGAACAAGGTACAACAGCAAAAAGACAAACATCTAGAAGAAGGAAGCAGCTCCTGGGTCATCCTCCTCGGATCCTACCTGATGGGTAGGTACAGATAGCGTAGCTCCTGGTCATCCACCACAGTTCCTAACTAAAGGGTATGTACAGATAGCTTCCTCCATGCTCTCGTCCGTCAACCTCCTCTGTGAGTCGTCACGTCATGTAGTCCACCTCCGGGTACTGACTCGTCGTGTAGTCCACCTCCAGGTACCGTCCAGTCCTCGAACACTCGTCCTCCGTCAGCACTGCCCGTCATCTGCAACCAACACAACCAGGTGCGGGCATAGCCCGTGCAGGGGTGAGTATAACGATACTCAGTAGGGACCCCGAGACCCTCAAGGTCTCACTAAACCAACAAGCATAACCACAAAGAAGATCTCAACAGATAACCTCTACTTAGGTATATGCCCATACATATACCTAAGTTATCAAGTAACCCATCTCAATCATGAGGAAACACAAGGATTGAGAAATCAACGTTTAACCACTACCCAGGTATATGCCCATACATATACCTAAGTTAGGATGTGACCCATCTCAATCATGAGGTAAACACAAGGTCAAAAGTCTCAACTCAAACCAGGATTTTCATTATCGAAACTGTAACTGCTGAAGAGCTCCGTCTCAGGAGTGTACAGTGGTCCTGTCATGACTCCGAGGTACTTCTCACTAACCTAAGACTGCTGATGTACTCCTCTTGTCGAGTACTGCGGGCCAGCCACCCAAACACAGTAGTGCTTCCCGCCGAGGTATGTCACCCAAACACAGTAGTGCAGACCCCCCTAGTAGCCTGCTGAGGTACTCCTCTTGTCGAGTACTGCGGGCCAGCCACCCAAACACAGTAGTGCTTCCCGCCGAGGTATGTCACCCAAACACAGTAGTGCACACCCCCCTAGTAGCCTGCTGAGGTAGTCTCCGGACGAGCACTGCGGGTCTGCACTGTCACACAGGTAGTGCTCTATTCGCCATGGGTCTGCACCTCCGAAAGTAGTGCTCTGTCCACTGGGCTAGTCGACTCACTCCAAGTCGATTCGGTCAAGCAGTCGTCAGGTCTCAACCAGCTACACGGTCTCCGTACTCCGCACGTTCGTCACTGGGAGGGTCCGCTCCACGAGCTACAGTTCGATACTCCAAGTATCTCAAAGTCCCACGTAGATGTATCTCAAAGGACCGCCTCGTCATAGGGGTCTCAACGCAACAGACGACGCGTCAATCGGACTTTTGGTCTGTGAGTTACTAGCCTTTTCGTCCCAGGGGCCCGGTTGGTTTCGTGAGCGAACCATATCCATCCGTATCTCAATTGTCCCCTGAACTCTCAAAGGGTATACTCATAGGGACCGTTTCTCAACGAGATCACCAACGCCACTGACGGTTCGTCAAACGGACGTTCTGTCAGAAAGATATCTGCTTTTCCGTTCTAGGGTCCTGGTTTGTTTTCAGGTGCAATCCAATCCCGGCCACTATCCAACTGCATCCAAAACTCGGGAAAAGGATGCCAAAGGTTTTGTATTGTCAATAGGAACGCAACGCAGCAGACGGAGCGTCAATCGGACGCCTGGTCTGAAAGTTATTGGCTTTTCCGTCTCACACCCACCCTGGGAAACTTCCCCGGAGGTCACCCATCCTGATCACTACTCTAGGTCAAGCACGCTTAACTATGGAGTTTTAACCACGTAGCCTCCCGAAAAGGAAGATGTACCTTGAGTATAGTATACCGAAACGACCGTCTCGATCCAAGGATCGCGTTGCCGCTGACGGCGAGTCGTTTGGAGGCCCGTAGCCCAAGATATGGGAGAAAACCCGAAACCCGTCCGAAACCGGGGGGTCTGGGCCCAAACCGACCCAGCCCGACCCCCCCTGGTCCGACCTGAACCGGGTCGGCCCGAACCGGGTCGACCCGACCCGGTCAGGCTGGACCCGGCCCGGCCAGCGGCGCGACCCGGCCAGCAATGCGGCCGGCGTGGCGGCGCGGCCCGGCGCGGGGGCAGAGCCTGGGCGCCGCACGCAGGGGGTAAACTCCCCCCAGGTTTTGTGGATATCGGCCGGCCTTAGGCCGGCCGTTTTCCTTTCACACGCGGGACCCGCGGGTGCCGCCACCTAAGCAAACGGGCGGCCGACTGGCACGGCCGGCCGCCTTCCACCCTTCCGCCGCGGCTCTTCTGATCTCCGGCGGCCGGCGATGCCGGCCGCGGCTCTTCATTAACCGCCGGCAGCCGGTTTTCCGGCCGCCCCTTCGAGCTCTGTCGCGGCTCTTGTTCGATTAGCACGGCGCAACGGCGCCGCGCCCCTCCGCCGTAGCCCGACTCCGGCCGCGGTCACTTCGACTACCTTCGACGCGACGCGACGGCGTCACGTTCTTGAAATCTTTCCACGGCGCGGCGCGACGGCGCCGCGCGTATCTTCCACATGAACCCGCGTGGTGCGATGGCACCACGCCCTTCCGAACCATTACACAAAAAATCAACACGAAGTAAAAGAGGAGGATCTGCCGGGTTTGTACGGTCCGAACTCCTCACATTATAAGGATAGCAATCGGCCTTTAACGAATAATAAACTTTCACAATCTTTTTAGATTAAATAAAAATATTTGAAAATCAAGGCCCGAAAAATATAAACAATCAAGTTCGAAGAAAGTTCCACATAACTTTAAAAAAAAATTTACCACGATGAATTTTCAAGTCGAAATTCTCGATCAAATATAAACAAATGAAACAAACCCCTACTTCGGTTCAAGTGCAGAGCACGTCAACAAACCGCGGAAGACAAGCGTCGCGGAGTTCGGGCATTGCGGTAATCGTTCGTCGATTCCGTTGATGTAGAGGTACGTCCGAAGAGGTACGTCATTGGTGAATCTTCGTAAGCCGACGAAGAAAGTCCGAGGAGGAAGCGGCGTTCCCTTTCGTTGACACGGAAGGCGTCGTCGATCTTCGGAAACAATCCGGCTAGGAAGAAGAGAGAAGCAGCGTTCTTGAGTGTTATTCGTGTTCTTCGTCAAAGTTGAGGATGGTAGAGAGAGCTTCTCAAATCCTCTCAAGTGGCAAAAGAAACCAACCCCAAAATGATAAAATAAGCTTAAGCTTATTTTATTACACAACCTCCCTCTTAGAATTTCAAAGGTTTGAAATTTAAAACATCTCACCTCAATTAATTATTCCAAGTGTCAAACATTAATTAAAGTGAGTTAAAGGGGAGTTTTAAAAAGAGGAGGTGAAGAGCTAGGGTTCGTGTGGGCCCCACCACACTTAATCCTCTCAAGGGAGGTTAAGTGGATGTGGGTCCCACCCCTAACTCCCTTTGGGAGGAGTTAACCAACAAGTTAAAAATAAAATGTGTTTCCACATTTTATTTAACTTTATTTTAAAAACCCAAAAACTAACTCTCAACCCGCAATAAACGCAACCTCGGAAAAGGTCTCCTTAAGCGAATATCGGCGCTGCGAGTTCATTGGTGCCTTCAGATTCGATTCCGGGCAACGGTTCAAAAGATAGAATTTCCCGCTCGCTCGTTCACTGAACGTACCTGAGCCAAACTTCGAAAATTAATTCCGGGCACACCGGGCCTCAGAATCAGGCGCCGTCAGAAACTGCGTTCTTGTAAAATTACAAAGAAAATTAAGAAAAAAATTTCCTTGAAATTTCTGGGTCTTTACACTCTTCGGGTGGAAGTAGGAAAGTAAAGGATGAAGGAAAGGCAACGGATCGAAGATCATATGTTCCACCTCGTCATTACGATCCCGTGGCCGCTGAAGGATCGTAAATCGGATCTCAGAAAAAGAAGTTATGGCAGAAAGAGCCTTCATGTCTCTTGGGAGAACTCTGCTCAGAGGAAAGGGGAGGAGAAGTTTGAGTTGAAAAGGAGGAGGGGACCACTCCTTTAATAGGCAAGAGAAGAAAAATTACACGGTGTTTATATTATGGCACATGGCGTGTACTCGGTTATTTCACACGGTCTCCACGCGGCTTCCAACACGGCTCCGTGGCCATTGACCGGTCAACACATGGTTTGCGGGTAACGTATACGCGTGGAGGGACTACATGGTGTGTAGTATTGGATGCATGGCGTGCACCCATTTCTTTCGCACGGTAAAGTCACGGTCATCAACCCGAGGTATACCCGGCGAGGTGGTACACGATGTGTACTTACACTACACGGTGTGTACTCATTCACTTCACAGGCGAGGACACGACCTGCAACACGGGGTATACCCGGCATGGGGGGTACATGGCGTGTACTCAAAATACACGGTGTGTAGTTTCAATTTTCTGGAAAGTGTGGGAAAGGTCCATTTTACCCTCCAGAACACTTCGTGACCTTCTTTTTGACAAAGGAATGGGCCGGAGAGGTCCGGGCCATTACATCAGATACCTATTAAAACATTATTGTCCCCGAGAATTCAAAAACCAACACAGAGGAACCCAAAAAAATACCTCTTTGGGTTCTCATTATAACAGGAACCCAACCAACAACCCTAATCATACGTGTTAGGAATTCCTTCTCCTATGTCGAGATATTATCCACTTTAGGCGGCACTGACTAACCTGCACAGTTTTAATTGCATCCTCATTAATGTGTCTCGATTAAGAATTGGGTCTTCCCACTTTCATACATTAGGATTTTCCAACTTACACTGCCCCTAACACTGTACAACCCACACATTGCCCCAACACATGGTTTGGGGAAAATTCCTTCTTCTATGTCGAGATAGTATCTGCTTTAGGCGGCACTGACTCGCCCGCACAGGGTCAATCTCATCCTTATTAATGCGTCTCGATTAAGAGTCAGGTTTTTCTCTTTCCCCACACATCCGGACATGCTACGCACTTCCAGAGAACAAGGAAACAAATGGTCTCACAACCGACAAGCCTATCATTCCATATATCAAAGGTACAATGTACAACATCAACACAAAGCTCAGAAGAACAAGGGGAAACATAAGTCAAACAACTCTGGGCACTGAACATGCATCTGGGTCTCCCACTCCCAAGTGCAATCCTCGAGACCGCCAAGCCTATACAACACACGAACCAACAGAATGGTTCATCCACGGAGCACCTTCTCTTTACGATCCTCGATTCTGTCTTGTCATTCCTCAAAGGTCACGTCATCTCCCATATCTAACTCTCCCCAGTCGATAACGTGATAGTCATCATGTAAGTACTCACGAAGCTGGGAGACGTGGAAGACTTCATGAACCTTCTCCAACTGAGGTGGCAGGGCCACCTGATATGCCACCTCGCCGACTCGCCTCAGTATCTCAAAATGTCCGATGAACCTAGGGGAGAGATTTCTCCCCTGCCCAAACCTTCGCTGCACCCATCAAGGGGAAACCTTCATGAGCACATGATATCCCACCTCGAACTCCAAGGGCCTCCTCCGACGATCAACATAAGACTTTTTTCGGTCCTGAGCTGCTTTCATCCCCTCACATACAATATGAACTTTCTCTGTGGTTATCTATACTACCTCTTGCCCAAGAGCACCTTTCTCGCCAACCTCTGCCCAGGAAATGGTTGAACGACATGGCCTTCAATACAAAGCCTCAAATGGTGTCATTCCAATAGTACAGTAGAAGCTGTTGTTGTAGGAAAACTCTACAAAAGGCAAGTGTCGTACCCATGATCCTCCGAAATCCAGAACACATGCCCGCAGCATGTCCTCTAATGTCTGGATCATCCGCTGTGTCTACCCATCAGTCTGGGGGTGGAAAGTAGTGCTAAGGCATACCTGGGTGCCAATAGCATGCTGTAACCCCCTCCAGACTCGTGAGGTAAACCGAGTATCCCGATCTGAGATGATAGTCTTCGGGACTCCATGAAACCAGAAAACCTCATCTACGTACCTCTATGCTAAGGTACTCATTGGGCCTGACTCCTTAATTGCTAAGAAGTGGGATGATTTCCTCAGTCGATCCAACACTACACAGATAGCATCATAACCAACCTCAGCTCTGGGTAGTCCTGTGACAAAGTCCATTGACATGTCATCCCACTTCCACTCGGGGACATCTAAAGGATCCAACAAACCACTAGGAACACGGTGTTCAGCCTTCACTTGCTGACACACTAGGCATTTATCCACAATCTCTTCCACTACCTGTTTCACCCTGGGCCACCAAAACTATTCCCTCAGGCCTTGGTACATTTTTTAAACTCCTGGATGTACCGCCAAGGCTGAGCCATAGAACTCACGAAGAACTCCCTCACTCATTGCCTCCAGATCAAACAACCTTCCATGGAAAAGAATCTGATGTCTGTTTCCTCTGACCATCCTTCTGGAGCGTTCCCCTAATCGACACGATCCCGCATCACTTCCGCCTTGGATTCCCCACCCCACTGATACTCTTCCACTAGGTGAATTAATGAGGACAGCACCATCATCTGAAAATATAGCCTCTAACACCTTCTACCCTGGCATCCAAGTGCAAGGTAGCCAACTCTCCCATCGCCTTACAAGCATCAGCGGATTCCCGAACCACTTCCGGATGCGATTTCCTGCTCAGGGCATTAGCCACAACATTTCCCTTACCTTCATTATAAGAGATATCAATGTCATAGTCTTGGAGAAACTCGACACATCTCCACTGTAGCAAGTTCATGTCATGCTAGGAGAAGATATAATGTAGGATCTTGTGATCTGAGAAGACCACAAAGCGCTCCCGAAAGAGGTAATGTCGCCACAACATCAGTGCGAACACTACTTCTACAAGCTCAAGGTCATGGGAGGCATAGTTACGCTCGTGAGGGCGTAACTTCCTAGACCCATAACAAATCAATCCCTTCTTCGGAATCAGCACACACCCCAGACCAAGGCTAGAAGCATCACAAATTACTTCATACAACAACCCTTCCTCTGGAAACCTGAGTACGGGAGAACTGAACAACTTCTCCTTCAGGTAGTCGAAAGATTTCTGGAACTTATCGCTCCATCGGAAGACCTAGTTCTTCAATGTCAAAGCTGTCTATGGGGAAGCAACTCAAAAGAAGTCTGAAAAGAACCTCCGATAGTAACCTCCTAACCCCAGAAAACTACGAACTACTGCCACGCTCTTGGGTGCTTCCGATGAAACAACTGCCTCCACCATCGACGGGTCCACTGGAACTCCATGCTGAGACACCATGTGCCCAAGGAAGTGTACTTATCGTGTCAAGAACTTACACTTCGACAATTTCCCATAATGCTGGTGGTGGTGAAGGACTTCTAAGACAGCCTTGAGATGCTCAAAGTGCTCCTCCTCTGATCTTGAGTAGATCAGGATTTCATCGATAAACACAACGACGAACCGATCCATAAAATCTTGGAAGACAAAGTTCATAAGTCCCAGGAACACAGCCGGTGCATTCGTAACTCCAAACAGCATCACTAAAAACCCGATGTGACCATACCTGCACCTCAAAGCCATCTTCGAGATGTCACTGTCCTTTACCCTCAGCTGATGATATCCAGATCGTAGGTCAATCATGGAAAACCAACCTACTCCCCTCAGTTGGTTGAAGAGATCATCAATCTTTGGAAGGGGGTAAAGGTTCTTGACCGTTACCTAGTTCAACCTTTGGTAGTCTATGCATAGCCTGAGACCACCATCTGCCTTCTTCATGAACAAAAATAGAGCACCCCATGGCGATATGCTGGGTCGAACAAAACCTTCCTCCATCAGATCATCAATCTGAATCCTCAACTCTCGCAACTCTGAAGGTTCCATCCGATATGGGGCCATCGAAATATAATGGGTAACAGGATTTTAGTCTATCCCAAACTCAATGTCACGTAGGGGGTGGGGGGTAGAGTTATAACCTCCTCAGGAAAAACATCGAGGAACTCCCCAAGACCTTCTGGGACATCCATCATCTTTGTATCAGCTGGAACCACTGATAACCCACCTAATAAGGAAATGAGGGGCTTCACATGCCGGCTTCGCACCTGATAGCTCCCTTCGCCAACAAATGTTACGCGATGCCCATCCACGTCGGAGAACACGACTATACTCTGGAAGCAGTAAATAACGGCACTAAGAGAAAACAACCAGTCAATGCCTAGGATGACATCGTATGGCTGCATCTATAATAGAAGAAGGTCCCCACTAGATCTATGTGGTCCCAACGTCATCCCACATCCCCATAAATCACAAGATATGTTGGTCTGGCCTCCAACGGGTGTACTCAGCACCAGTGGTATGGAAAGTATCTCTTCGTCTATTCCCAAGGCAAGGGCTAGACCAGGTGAAACAAAGGAGTTCGAACCTCCCGAATCGAACAAAGCAGAAACATGAGTTCTAAACAAACAAATCGTACCTCGCACCACCTCTGGTCCTGTCGGAGTTGTCAACTCTGCTGCGTGCAACTATCCATTCCTAGATCCTATGCCTCTCTGATGTTATCCACCTCCCCGACCATGCCTTGGACGAGTTCCCTGAGGAGCACCCTGAGGTCGGCCTCCTCCCGCAAAGTCTGCCCTCAGAGGTGCATGGTCCTGCTTCTGCTGGAAGGGCCTCACTGGAAACTGGTGCTGCTGAGGTGGGCGCTGAACCTACCCACCTCCATCATACTGAGCTCGGGTCGGGCACCGAATCTTAACGTGCCCGAAACCTCCACAAGAAAAACACTTCAGTCTAGGGCTCGTGAAAAAGGGACGAGAACCTGAAGATCTTAACTGGAACTTCTGGGGCATGCTCCCCACTAGTCTAAACCTGGAAGGTCCTGTCACTGGAGACCTGCTACTGACGACCTTCCCCTTCAACGAGCCTAGCTGGATCCCCTCTCGGGGTGCACCTCCTAGTGAGTGCATCCTATCTACAACCTCTCCCTTATTCTATACTTCCAAGTACGTCGGAAGGGTGAATGGGGTGAAAACATACCGGAGCAAAGGACGAAGAGCCTCCTCCAAATGTCTCGCTCAAGACTCCTCCTCTGGAGAGAGACCCGGAGGAAAGCGCAGGAGATCCTTGAACTTGATCCCCAACTCTCGTACTGACATACTCCCCTACTGAAGGGAAAGTAACTCCTGATGCTTCTCCGCCTTGATCATGGAAGAAAGGAATTCCTCTCTAAATTCCTTCTCAAAGTCAGCTCGTCCTCTATCCTCTCTCTGAGGTAGAGCGTCCACCACTGTCGCGCTGCACCTCTCAGCTGACTGACTGCTAGGGGAACCCAGTACTCCCTTGAAGCATGGATCAAGGTAAAAGAGATCCCTAGCTCCTCAAGCCACCCCTCCGTCTCCGTATATGAAGTACTACCATCGTACTTCTTGAGGATCTGCCACTGAAAATAATGGAGTGTCTTCTGCCACTGGTTATCTTCCTCCCCTCGGTCAATCTTTAACTGATCGACCACATGAATTTGCTGGGCCTCGGCCGTCTGATCCACCCTGGGACGACGTCTATATGCCATAGCTGTATGGTAAACAAGGACCACCTAAGCCCAAGTAGTAAGGAAAAACTCAAGGTTTTATTTTTATCATTTTATTTCAATTTCTTTCCCAGAACACCCAAATCATGTAAAAAATCATGATGATGCATGTACCTTCCCTAGGGTATCTACCCTGCAATCTATGTAGTCTCACATGATCATTCGGTAGGCTCAGAGTCCTTCCATTGGATCACAGGGGGGCCCTAAAATCCCATGTCCTAGACGGTCTTCCCTGGCCTATGTCACACACCAAGATTAACTAAAACTGTTTTCCTAACATCTCATGAAATCCTCACTGTGTCTAACTCCAGACTCCATCCTATCGCTCAACCATCACCTCTGATACCATTCTATCATGACCCCTCCCACCAAAGATGCCCCTCCTGAGCTGGCAATGGTGAAAGGGATATAATGACCCCCGAGTCCCGCCTCTAGTAGGCCCCGAGGTGGCGACTAGCACCAAGGGTATGAGTTTTCATAAATATGGGAGGAATTACCCTTTTTATTATTTAATATCGGGAAATAGGACAAGTCAACCACCAAAAAGGAAAAGAACAATTTTATATAAATAAACCCAATCAAATCCCACATGCATGTTTAAACAATTTTATAACAAGGTACAAGTACAAGAAAGATCAAAGTACAATACCAAAAGAAAACAAGAGTACAACAATAGCAACAACTCCAACTGTCCGACTAGTAGGGTCTCGCACGGCCCTGGTAGTCCTCCTGGAAACCTGAAATTAAACATATGGTGAGCATACAAGTATACTTATTAGGGAAACCTAAAGCTCTCATGCACAAGTATGAGACATCCTAATGTCCCATGAGAACAACAGAAGAAACCTAGAAAGGAACTCTATCCACCCAACCTCACTAGCCACACTCACCAAAAACACAATCACAACAGGTAGTAGTATATAAGAACAAGAGTATTGGGTACCCCAAACTATTTACTTTTAGTTAGCTGCTCTTCCTAACAGCGAACATCCTGACGTTGCCACACTCTCCCCACCCGCACACACCTGGGCCTCACAACCACGTATCTTTCCCACACACACCTAAGCCTCATCCCAAAGATTCTTGGGAAATAGTGGAACCTCCCGAAGAGTCTTGGGCTAAAGCCACCCCAATCAAAACCTACCTGAAGAGTCTCAGGTGTAAGGTCGCCTCAAGCCATCAAAGCCTAGGGAAGAAGGAGCAAGATAGATCTAGTAACTAAGGGAAAAACACCCTCTCCCATGAAATGGGAGTGTTCGGTACTAAGTGCTCAACATGGGTGGGGTGTGATAAAACAGAAAATATACAGATATATCTATGTATACTAAACACTCAGACCAACCTATGGCTTTTAATCATTGAAACTGAGCATGTGTCTCGGAACTACTACTATGAAGCCTGCATACAAAAAACAACCCCAACCCCATTTACGTTTTCATGTTTCAGCAGAATTAGTTTATTTAGTTCCTTAACTATAGGGAAACTATCTACAAAAAACCACATCGATCATTCGTAAAACATATCCCAGCCATCCACAAATCTAGTTAGGAAAACACAAGCAGCATAACAAAACCCTTTATTTTTAACCAACCAACCCATTTGATTAATAATCCTGTTAGATTACCACACCCCACCATTCATTAACTCTTACACTTTTATTTATTATTCACAACCCATAGTCCGTTCACATTCAAACCCATCCATACAGCCCTGCTGCCCATCACCAACATAACATTCACACCAACTGACAACCAAGTCAACCGTAGCCCCACTGCTCACCCGATCCACAACAACCCACAAAGCACCCCTATTACATGCCACGTATCCAAGCCAACACCCACATGTTCTTTATTCCATTTTGTTCAATCGGGGTGTTCACACAAGGGTTCCATAATTTTAATAGCCAACTTTGCGTGATTAACCAATTTCCACATTCCACAATGTTTCCAACCACAAAACAGTCTAAAAAGATAGGGCAACAATTAATTGCGTATGAAAAGGCCCCCAACGACCGTGATTTTTAGTAGGCATAAACCTATTCAATTCACATAATTGTATCACAGGATATAAAAATAAAAATAACAACTTCCCAATCCCTGTTATATAAGCCAGTTATTATCATTATTAAACCGGTTCAAAAGTGTTTCACATAAACAAGAGAACACCCACCCCGCATGATGCACAAATTAGAGAGACGAAGGTAAGATCCCTACCTTATCAGGTTATAATAACAGCGCTCCCCCGGATCAACTTTAGAAGACATTCTTCGCCGTCTGTCACTTACGTTGAGTCCTGGAAGAATGTCCTCGGGTGGAATTCGGAAAGTTAAGGCCAAAAGAATGTCAACTAATCCAAGCTCAGAAGTCTTGCCTCATTGTTATGATCATGTGGCCACTGACAGATCATAAATCAAAGCTCGGACGAAAACGTTATGGCAGAAAGAGCCTTCGAGTCTCTTGGGAGAACTCTGCTCAGAGGAAAGGGGAGGAGAGGGGTGATTTGAAAAGGAGGAGGAGACCCCACCTTTTATAGGCGAGAAAAGAAAAAGTACATGGAGTTTAATTTATGGTACACTGCGTGTACTCAGTTATTTCATAGGGTATCTATGCGGCTTCCAACACGGCTTCACGACTGTTGACTGGTCAACACACAGTTTGAGTGTAACGCATACGCGGGGAGGGACTACACGGCGTATAGTACTGGACGCACAGAGTGCACCCATTTCTTTCACACGGTAAAGATACGGTCTTCAACCCAGGGAGGTGGTACACGGCGTGTACTTACACTACACGGAATGTACTCATTCACTTCACACGGTGAGGACACGGCCTGCAACACGGGGTATATCCAGCCAGGGGGTACACAACGAGTACTCAAACTACACGACGTGTAGTTTCAAAATTATGGAAAGTGTGGGAAAAGTCCATTTTACCCTTTATAACTCTTCGTGACCTAATTTTTGACAATGTAATGGGCCGGAGAGGTCCGTGCCATTACATTAGGAATGGAAAAAATAATTTTTGATACCATATACTCAGTAAAAGTTATGTATAGTGGATGATATCATAATTAAATAAGGGAAAATAAATATGAAGAGTGTATAACTAAAAAATACATTCAATTAATAACATGATATCAAATAAAACTCATGGTAAATATCAATCTAGAAATTATATGGATGATATAAAATAAATTATTAATATAAGAAATCATAAATCTATAAATTCTTCACTATATAATCATGTCCATAGACAAGATAAAACATATAATACTATTAAGAACCTGACCAAGATATTCATAAGAAATTGGTTGATTTTACGATAGATACCCAACTAATGTGACAAGAATGTTGTTTTGTATCATGAGATGGATTCATGTGTTATGGGGATATCTATAATCATGCCCTACCAATTGGGGAAGTGACTTGCTGAATTTATGTTTTGGAATGTTTTAAATTATGCTTTTTTCCAAATAACAGACTCACTACCTAAGGATTTATTGTAATCTAATAAAAAATAAACAATGAGAAATTTACATTAAGGCTGGTTAAAATTAAATTCATCCCATTCTCCAGTTCAAATATTAAAATATTCAATTTAAATTCCATAATGGATTTTTAATCTAAGAATCCCTTTTTCCACGATAAAAAATCTTTCTATCAACCCCATTTATAAAATTTTTTATGTGACAACCCATACCTCTATTAACTTAATTTCCAGTCATTAGATTATTTAATATAGTATAGATCATAGGAAATCACCAACATAACTTAATATAATTATCATAAATGAATTGTGAATGAATTGAAAGGTATTTATAAAAGTTAAAAAAACTATACTGATGAAATAGTTACTTGACCAAAGGAATATTAATATGATAATTATTTATAGTAAATTAGAAAAATAAATTGTAACACCATTTATGTTTTTATAAATAAATTTGAGGAATTTTATAACTGTAATTCTGAAATATTTATATAATATTATAGGAAAATGAATATTTATAAAAAATGATAATTTTGTGGTGATATTTTTGTGAGTCAAAAAATTTTAATTATATTTTACAATTAATACAATGATTTAAAAGAAAATTCATTTTCATAAAATAGTTTCATAAATAAAAGTTTTTTTTTATTTTTTTAGGATAATATAATAATACTTTAGTTACTTTTTTAATGTGTTTTAAAATTAGCTATAGCATTAAGACATGTGTTTTTTGATTAAATTATGTTTTTACATAAAAATTAAATTTATAATATTTATAAAATTATATTCACATCATGGAGTACATTTTTAAATTCTAAACATCTAAAAATTGTTAGGGTAAGTTTTGAGATTTCCCTAAAATACATAAATATTTGGTGGATAGTAAAATATGATAATATATGATAAATGATAAATACATGATTTATTGAGTTGTATGGGATATTTAGCTGTTGTAAAAACCCATTGGTAAGAAATCAAAGTATCTTTTAACTATATTTATTTACAAGAATCTACACTCTGTCTTTTCATGTGCAAAACCAGAAAATAATTAATAAAAAAATGAGAAATCCTCCTCTACTCTACTATAAAGACTAGCCCTCACCCCCCCCATTCACCTCGCACACTCTATGATTTGATCCATTACAAATTTGATGACGATATTCTCCCCACGTCTAACACCCAAATCCATGATATATTAGAATCTTCAAAATACAAAAACCAATCCCTTTAATGATGTTCTCAAAGAGGAGTATTCAATAGGTAAAATCATTTTGCATTTCCATTTATTTTCTTTTAAAATTATATATATTATTATTATCTTCTTACAAAATCTATCCAAATGATAATGATACATTCATTATAATATATATAATGTAATTATATTATGTTAATGTAATATAATTCTTCAAACAATTTTCTCTCTCTTTTATTTTGAAAATGAATTCATGATCTGCGAGGATCCGATTTACAACCTTCATAGAATATGGACTTTATTTAACCAATTTACCCATCAAAGATAGTATTAAAAAAAATATTTATGAGTTAAACAGACTATAATATATGTATTAAGCCTTTATTATGTTCTAAAATTAACAAATTTACATAACACTAAATGATAAATCAAAATGAGTTCGTTATGACCAATAATCTTTGTCATGATGTAAATTATTTTCAATAAATATATTATCTAAATGATAATATTCATTATATATATCAAATATATATTTATATACATAACAATTTAAACTACTTGTTGTTCATTAATATTATATAAATTCAATTATGTATAATTATCACTATTCCGCATGAACATCCACAATCATATAGAATTTTTCTAATCATGAAAACCAAGGAGATGAGTGTATTCGATCAAAAAAATTGAATCTCATAACTGATGAAAAAGTCCATAACAAAATTTCATAAAATTATAAAAAATATAAATGTCTAAATGGTTCTTAATTAATTAATTAATTAATTTAATATGATTATCCATGAAATTAAAGTTAAGGGAAAAAAACAATTTTATATAATGTTAGGGTTTCTTCCATAACCTCAAATTTCATTCAGGTTATACTTTATCTATCAATAAATCTATAAAAGTGTTCATTATTTTCATATAATTTTATTGATTTATTTTTATACATTCCAAAATCATGTATCTATATAATTTCATATTATTTTATGTATAATACTCATTTTTAAGGTATCGTTTTCAATACTTTCAAATGCACAAGTTCGATTTAGGGGAAGGACTTGAATTATTAACTATTTTCCTGTGTACTATATAACCATTTTTAATCCACCATTATTTTTTCTAACATCATTAATATTATACTGAAAATATAACTTAGTTAACTTATATTTTTATATAATTATTTTTCAAAAGAAATATTCATTTCAAAATAAAAGATAATTTCTCTCAACAATTCGTCGATGATTTTATAAGAGTATTTTCATCTAATTCAAAACCATTGTTTATTATTGTGATTAATTATTAATAATAATTTATGATATAATCAACCATAATTTATTGAATGGTTAATTATTAGTTTTAATGTAGATGTTATATATTGATACCATTCTTAATATTTCTCGGAATGGATGGTGTTTATGGTTACATATTGTGGAAATTTATTTACATTGAATATGATAGTTTTCTTATTCATGTATATGTTGATAATTTTTCACCCATTTCATAAGAGAAATTAATTTTACTTAGTAAGCGTTATGTCGGTCCCATTATAGCCCCTTGATGCATCGATAGGTATCATGAGACAAATGAGTTTGGGTTTGGTCCAATATCTTACCTGATTATGTATAGTGTCATGAACAAACCTATGACAATATGATTATGATGCCCTGCAATATTAATTTCACCATTGTGAGAATAGAATTTGATATTTCATTTGATTATTTGACTAATTTATTATCCAATTTTATGATCCATTCTCCCACGATCTGTTATATGGAATTATTTAATCTGTTTTTATACTTTTCATATTATCCTCTTATTTTTGTTTAAATAAAAAGTAATTTAATTCATTTAATATTTAATTTGGATTATTTTAATGATTCTATTTAATTATATTCCATTATTGATCAACTGATCTCATCCCTTTCTTATGTTTATTTTCCCCTTAGATGTGAAGATGTATATTTTTAATTACATTAAATGATAATATAGAAGTTTCTGGGTGTTTCAAATATATTTACTATATTTTACATTGTTTAATGTTTTAATGTTTTAATTATATATATATATATATCATGTTTTCTAAATATATTAAAATATTTATTACTTCATGATAAAAACTCTTTTACTTTGGAAATTTAATGAAGTAAGTCACTGGATCTGGGAAACTTGGTTTAGGATCTTTAGAGTTGGTATTAGAGGTAGTTCAGTAAAAACCACAGAAACCAGATTTAGAAAACATAGATTAAGAAACATAACACTAAAATAGATATTGATGATATGAATGGCAAAACACCCAATAATTTTGGTATGGTATAGACTATGTGGATCTTCATAAGAATATATCTCTCTTAAGATACTATAGGTGAACGTGGTTCTAGCAAAGATGTACCAAGGGTAAGGAACTCTCACAAGTTGTTTTTGGCCTGTCCTGGGGTAACTTGGTACACGACAGTAGTCCTTACTTCACAATTGGTTTTACAGTCATAAGATATATTCATAATATAAGTCACATTTTCAGTACAAACCATTATGAAAAGATTTAAAATTAAATTTGTCACCATATAATCCTTCATTATGATTATGAGAATATGTATGGATAAAATTTAAATTTATGTTATGTGTTTTTCACGACCCCCTCCCACCAAGGATTCCCCTCCTAAGCTGGCAATGGTGAATGGTTGATAAAGAACCCCGAGTCCCACCTCCAGTAGGCCCCGGGGTGGCGACTAGCACCAAGGGTATGAGTTTTTCCAAATATGGGAGGCATTACCCTTTTTATTATTTAAGATCGGTAAATAGGACAAGTCAACCACCAAAAAGGAAAAGAAAAAGTGTATATAAATAAACCAAAACCAATCCCACATGCATTTTTAAACAATATTATAACAAGGTACAAGTACAAGAAAGCTCAAAATATAATACCAAAAGAAAACAAGAGTACAACAACAACAACAACTCCAACTGTCCAACTAGTAGGGTCCCACACAACCCTGGTATTCCTCCTGGAAACTGGAAAGTAAACGTAGGGTGAGCATACAAGTATACTCAGTAGGGAAACCTAAAGCTATCGTGAACAAGTGGGGAGACATCCTAATTTCCCATGAGAACAACAGAAGAAACCTAGCATGGAATTTTATCCACCCAACCTCACCAGCCACACTCACCAAAACACAATCAAAATAGGTAGTAGTTTATAAGAACAAGAGTATTGGGTACCCCGCACCATTTCCCTTTTGTTAGCTTCTCTTCATAACGGCGAACGTCATGATGCTGCCACACTCTCCCCACCCGCACACACCTGGGCATCTCAACCACATATCCCGCCCGCACACACTTGGGCCTCACAACCACGTGTCCCGCCCGCACACACCTGAGCCTCACAACCACGTATCCCACCCACACACACCTGGTCCTCACAACCACGTATCCCTCCCGCACACACCTGGGCCTCATCCCAAATATTCTTGGGAAACAGTAGAACCTGCCCGAAGAGTCTTGGGCTAAAGCCACCCCAATCGAAACCTACCAAACGAGTCTTAGTTGTAAGGTCGCCTCAAGACATCACAACCTAGGGAAGAAGAAGCATGAAGGAGCTAGTAACAAATGGAAAAACACCCTCTCCCATGAAATGAGAGTGTTCGGAACTTAGTGCTCAACATGAGTGGGGTGCGACAAAACACAAAAGATACAGATATATATATATACCAAACACACGGCCCAACCTATGGCTTCTAAACAGAGAAACTGATCACGTGCCTCGGCACTGCTACTACGAAGCATGCATACAACAAACAACCCCAACCCCATTTAGGTTTTCAGGTTTCTGCAGAAATAATTTATTTAGTTCCTTAACTTCTGGGAAACTATCCACAACTGACCACATCGATCATTCATAAAACATATCCCTTCCATCCACAAATCAAGTTAGGAAAACACAAGCAGCACAACAAAACCCTTCTTATCAACAAACCAACCGATTGATTATTAAACATGTTACATTACCATGACCCACAATTCATTAACTCTTCCACTTTTTATTTATTATTCACAACCCATAGTTATTTCACATTCAAACCCATCCATGCATCCCCACTGCCAACCACCATAACCAAAACTGCACCGTACATCATTATACCTTTAATACCGTTTATCACAGCCTCGCTGCCCATCACCAACATAACATTCACACAAACCCAAAACCATGTCAACCACAGCCCCACTGCTCGCCTGATCCACAACAAACCACAACACACCCCCATCACATGCCACGTAACCATGCCAACACCCACATGTCATTATTCCATTTTGTTCAACTAGGTTTATCACACAAGGGTTCCAGATTTTAAAAAGCCAACTTTACGTGATTAACCAATTTCCACATTCCACAATGTTTCCATCTATAATAAAATAAACAAGGATAGGGAAACATTTAATTGCGTAAGCAAAGGCCCCCAACAACCACGATTTTCAGTAGGCAGAAGCACATTCAATTCACAACATAATATCACAGTATATAAGGTAACAACAATCACAAACATTCCAACCCTATTATATAAGCCATTTATTTTCTTTATTAAACCGGTTCAAAAGTGTATCACGTAAACAAGAGAACACCTACCTCGTATGATGCAAAAATTAGAGAGACGAAGGTAAGATCCCTACATCAACAGGTTCTGATCATAGCGCTCCCCTAGATCAACTTTAGAAGATGTCAGTCGGCGTCCGTCAATTCCATCGAGTCCCGAAAAAACATTCTCTGGTGGAATTCCGAAAGGGAAGGTTGAAGGAAAGACAATGGATCCAAGATCAGAAGTTCCACCTCATCGTTACTATCCTGTGGCCGCTGACGGATCGTAAATAAGAGCTCGGATGAAGAAGTTATGGCAGAAAGATCCTTTGAGTCTCTTGGGAGAACTCTGCTTAGAGGAAAGGGGAGGAGAGGGGTGAGTTTAAAAGGAGAGGAGCCCTCCATTTATAGTCGAGAAAAGAAAAATTACATGGCGTGTAATTTATGGTAAACAGCGTGTACTCGGTTATTTCACACGGTCTCCACGCGGCTTCCAACACGGCTCCGTGACTGTTCACTGGTCAACACACGGTTTGAGGGTAACACATACACGGGGAGGGACTACACGACATGTTGTTTAGAAACACAACATTTTCCCATTTATTTCACTCGGCAAGGACACAACTCCAATATGGCGCATGGCCGTTGACTGAAGATGCGTATGCGGGGAAGGACTAAACGGCGTGTAGTACTAGACACACGACGTGTACCCATTTCTTTCACACAGTAAGGACACAGTCTTCAACCCGTGGTATACTCGACGAGGTGGTACACAACATGTACTTACACTACACGGTATGTACACATTTACTTCACATTGAGAGGACACGGCCTGCAACACGGGGTATACCCAGAAAGTGGGTACACAGCGTGTACACAAACTACATGGCGTGTAGTTTCAAAATTCTAGAAAGTGTGGGAAAATTTCAATCTACCCTCCAGAACACTTCGTGACCTTTTTCTTTGACAAAGGAATGGGATGGAGAGGTCCGGGCCATTACATCAGCTACCTCTTAAAACATTCTCATCCCCGAGAATTTAAAAACCAAACCAGAGGAAACCCAACAAGATACCTCTTAGGGTTCTCGTTATAACAGGACCCCAACCAACAACCCTAATCATATGTTTTATGAATTCCTTATCCTATGTCAAGATATTATCCGCTTTAGGCGGCACTGACTCACCTGCATAGGTTTAATCTTATCCTCATTAATGCGTCTCGATTGAGAATTGGGTCTTCCCACTTTCATACATTAGGATTTTTCAACATAAACTGCCCCCAACACCATACAACCCACACATTGTCCGGACACATGGCTTGGGGAATTCCATCTCCCATGTTGAGATATTATCCGCTTTAGGCGGCACTAACTCGCCTGCACGGGTTTAATCACATCCACATTAAATAGTCTCGATTAGGGATTAGGTCTTCCCCTCCCCACATGATATGGCTCTTCACGTACATTTAAAGAAAATCGGGAAACAACATAGCATTAAAAACTCACAAAAACATGGTACAGGCCCAAAGAATGAGCAAAAGAGTTAAACAATGGAGTGTAATGCTCCCATCAAAACATAAAGGAGATCATTCAAGAAAACCCAAACACATATCTATTGATCCTTGGTCCTTCTAGAGATGATGTCTCTGATGCATGAAACTATCCGCGCCCAGCTCCTTTTCCTCTCTGCTGACGTCAGCCTCCTCGACCATGTCCCGGTTGGGATCCTTGAGAAACTCCTTATGGCTGGCCACCACCTGCTCCATCTCCCCTCAGAGGGACTAGATCTTGTTGCTGCTGGAAGGGTCTTGTCGGCGACTGGTGCAGCTGAGGCGGGCACTGAACCTGCCCATCTCCACCGTACTGAGCTTGGGTAGGGCACCAACTCTGAACATTCCCAAAACCTCCACAAGAAAAACACTTCAGTCCTGGGCTTGTGAAAAAGGGATGAGGCCCCGATTATCTGAACTGGAACTTCTAGGGAATGCTCCCTACTGGCCTGAAACCGGAAGGTCATGTCGCATGAGTCCTCCTGCTGACTACCTTCCCCTTCGACGAGCCCGGCTGGATCCCCTCTCGGGGTGCACCACCCTGTGAGTGCATACTCTCTACAACCTCTACCTTCTTCTGTACTGTGAAATACATTGGAAGTGTGAAGGGGGTGACAGCATACTGAAGCGAAGGACGAAGTGCCTGCTCCAAACATCTCACCCGAGACTCCTCATCTGGAAAGAGATCCGGAGAAAAGGGCATGAGACCCTTGATCTTGATCCCCAACTCTCGTACTGACATACTCCCCTGCTGAAGGGAGAGTAACTCCGACCGCTTCTCTGCCTTGATCATGGAAGAAAGGAATTCCTCTCAGTATTCCTTCTCAAATTCAGCCCATGGAACCTCTTCTTCAATCCTCCCTCCAAGGTTGAGGGTCCACCACTATCGTGCCACACCTCTCAGCTGACTAACTGCTAGGGGAACCCAGTACTCCCTTGGAGCATAGATCAAGGTGAAAGTGATCCCTAGCTCCTCACGCCACCCCTCGGTCTCCGTATCTAAAGTACTACCCACGTACATCTTGAGGGTATGCTGCTAAAAATAACAGAGAGTCTTCTACCACTGGCTATCTTCCTCCTCTCATTCAATCCTCAACTGATCGACCACCTGAATCTGAAGGGCCTCTGCCATCTCAGCCACCCGGGGACGACGTCCAGGTGCCATAGCTGTACGGTAAACAAGGATCTCCTAAGGCCAAGTATTAATGAAATTTCTCAATGTTTTATTTTTTCATTTATTTCAATTTCTTTCCCAGAACACCCAAATCAAGTAAAACACAATCATGATGATGCATGAACTTTTCCTAGGGTCTCTACCCTGCAATCAATGTAGTCTCACTTGGTTGTTCGGTAGGCTCAGAGTCCTTGCATCGGATCACAGGGGGGGTCCTAAAATCCCGTGTCCTAGCCGGTCTTCCCTGGCCAATGCCACACACCAAGATTAACTACCATTGTTGCCCTACCATCCCATGCAATCCTCACTATGCCTAACTCCAGACCCCATACTATCTCTCAACCATCAGCTATGATACCATTCTGTCATGACCCCCTCCCACCAAAGATGCCACTCCTGAGCTGGAAATGGTGAAAGGGAGATAATGACCCCTGAGTCCCGCCTCCAGTAGTCCCCAGGGTGGCGACTAGCACCATGGGTATGAGTTTTCACAAATATGGGAGGCATTACCCTTTTTATTATTTAAGTTCGGGAAATAGGACAAGTCAACCACCAAAAATGAAAAGAACAAGTGTATATAAATAAACCCAAACAAATCCCACATGCATGTTTAAACAATTTTATAACAAGGTATAAGTACAAGAAATATCAAAGTATAATACCAAAAGAAAAAAAGATTACATCAACAGCAACAACTCCAACTCCCCGACTAGTAGGTTCCCGCACGGCCCTTGTAGTCATCCTGGAAACCTGAATGTAAACGTAGGGTGAGAATACAAGTATACTCATTAAAGAAACCTAAAGCTCTCGTGCACAGGTGGGGAGACATCCTAATGTCCCGTGAGAACAACAGAAGAAACCAAGAAATTAATTCTATCCACCCAACCTCACCAACCACACTCACCAAAACACAATCACAACATGTAGTAGTATATAAGAACAAGAGTATTGGGAACCCCACACCATTTCCCATTAGTTTTCTGCACTTCCTAACAGAGAACGTCCTGATGCTACCACACTCTCCCCGCCCGCACACACCTGGGCCTCACAACCACGTATCCCGCCTATACACACCTGGGCCTCACAACCACGTATCCCGCTCGCACACACCTGGGGAACACAACCACGTATCCCGCCCGCACGCACCTGGACCTCATCCCGAAGATTCTTGGGAAATAGTAGAACCTTCCCTAAGTGTCTTGGCCTAAAGACACCCCAAACGAAACCTACCCGAAGAGTCTTAGGTGTAAGGTCGCCTTAAGCCATCACATCCTAGGGGAGAAAGAGGAGGAAGGAGCTAGTAACTTAGGAAAAAACACCATCTCCCATGAAATGGGAGTGTTCGACACTAATTTCTCAACATGGATGGGGTGTGATAAACACACAAAGGATATATATATATATATATATACACCAAACACACAGCCCAACCTGTGGTTTCTAAACAGACAAACTGAGAACATGCCTCGGCACTGCTAATACGAAGCATGCATACAACAAACAACCCCAACCCCATTTAGGTTTTCACTTTTCAGAAGAATTAATTTTTTTAGTTCCTTAACTACCGGGAAACTATCCACAACCAACCACATCGATCGTTCGTAAAACATATCCCTGCTATCCAGAAATCAAGGTAGGAAAACACAAGCAGCACAACAAAACCCTTCTTATCAACCAACCAACCCATTTATTATTAAACTCGTTCCATTACCATGACCCACCATTCATTAAATCTTCCACTTTTCATTTATTATTCACAACCCATAGTTATTTCACATTAAAACCCATCCATGCAGCCCCGCTGCCAACCACTATGACCACAACTGCACCGTACATCATTATCCCTTTAATACCATTTATCAAAGCCCTGCTGCTCATCACCAACATAATATTCACACCAACCCACAACAAAGTCAATGGCAGCCCTGCTGCTCACCTGATCCACAAAAACCTACAACACACCCCCAAAAAATGCCACGTAACCAAGTCAACAACCACATGTTCATTATTCCATTTTGTTCAACCAGGGTTATCACCCAAGGGTTCTAGATTTTAAACACCCATATTTAAGTGATTAACTAATTTCCACATTCCACAAAGTTTCCATCCATTAGAAAATCCAGAAGGAGAGGGCAACATTTAATTGCGTAAGAAAAGGCCCCCAACAACCATGATTTTCATTAGGTAGAAGCTCATTCAATTCACAACATAATATCACAGGATATAAGGTAACAACAATCACAAACTTCCCAACCCCGTTATATAAGACAGTTATTATCTTTATTAAACCTATTCAAAAGTGTATCACGTAAACAAGAGAACACCCACCCCGCATGATGCACAAATTAGATAGATGAAGGTAAGATCCCTACTTCAACAGGTTCTGATCACAGTGCTCCCCCGGATCAACTTTAGAAGACGTCCGTCGGTGTTCGTCACTTCTTTCGAGTCACGGAAAAACCTCCTCAGGTGGAAGAAGGAAAGGGAAGGCCAAAGGAAAGACAACAGATACAAGATAAGACATCCCATCTCATGGTTACGATCCTGTGGCCACTGACAGGATCGTAAATTGGAGCTCCGACGAAGAAGTTATGGCAGAAAGAGACTTCGAGTCTCTTGGGAGAACTCTGCTCAGAGGAAAGGGGAGGAGAGGGGTGGGTTGAAAAGGATGAGGGGACCCCTCCATTTATAGGAGAGAAATGGAAAATTACACAGAGTTTACTTTATTGTACATGGAGTGTACTTGCTTGTTTCACACGGTCTCCACGCGGCATCCAACACGGCTCTGTGGCCGTTGACTGGACAACACACAGTATGAGGGTAACACATATGCGGGGAGGGACTACATGACGTGTAGTTTGGACACACAGAGTGTACCCATTTATTTCACTCAGAAAGGACACGGCTCCAATGCAGCACACAACCGTTCACTGGCAACGAATACGCGGTGAAGGACTACATGGCGTGTAGTACTGGACACACAGCGTGTACCCATTTCTTTCACATGGTAAGGACATAGTCTTCAACCCGAGGTATACCCTACGTGGTGGTACACGACGTGTACTTACACTACACGGCATATAATCATTTACTTCACATGATGAGGACATGGCTTGGAACATGGGGTATACCCGGAAAGGGGGTACACGGCGTGTACTCAAACTACACGGCGTGTAGTTTCAAAATTCTGGAAAGTGTGGGAAAATTCCATTTTACCCTCCAGAACACTTCGTGACCTTGTTTTTAACAAAGGAATGGGCCAGAGAGGTTTGAGGCATTATAGTGTTGTTCTAGTTTGAGATTATACATTATGATTAATAAACTAATATTGCGTATTCATTTATTTTGAAATGGTTCCTAGTGGAAAGAATGTAAACTGTATCAATGCACATATCCCATTTAGTGATTATCTCCACATCAAGATAATGAGGTCTGTATTGATATTGAATATGGTTATGAGAAACCTATAACTATACTAGGATAGGTGAATGATGTTATGAACAGTAATATTTCAGGCATATTGTATAATGAACTATAATATGCAGGAGTAACGTTAGAACTTCTTATATGATAACAACATCTATCATTCAATGGGACTACAAACCCATTTTTAGAGAAGTAGTAGATATGTTTCTTTGAGAAGATATTTCTCACTTTGGGAAGTAATGAAATAGATAATGTTGTCATAGATGTTTATATTCTACTAGAATATGCAGATCAATGGTGGTCACTAATTCAATACACAAAAGAGGAAGAAATCATAAATATGGAATTGAGAGATTTTAGGGAAATTTTCATATAAAATTATTTCACATGTGATCAACAAGATGATATAAAAAGGAAATTCATGAGTCTATGAATTAAATAGGAAGAATATATTGCAAAATACAAATCCAAATTTACAAGGATAGATAAGAATTCCATGGAATATATATATAATCAAAGGAGATAGATTTATAAATTATTCTATTGTTTAAAACCATTCCTCTGAATTGTGATAGTTTCCTTAAATTATTTATTATATGAAGATATAGACTCATGTGATATCAAGAAATACAAATAATTCCCTAATTCATATGAGTTCAATGTAAATAAAGAGAAAAATGCGGCTACTGAACACTCTGGAAAAGGATACAAAGAAATAGAGAAGAATGGTAGATTTGGCATTATAGACTATTTTAATTGTGGGAAAAACGTCTCAATACTTGTCTGAAGGGAATGTGATTATATTACATGTATGGAGAAAAGGGACAAAATCAATGCGATTGAAAGAGAAATAAATAATCATCTAATGTAAAATTCAATCATTTTATGCAGATGGAACATTATGAATATGAATGACCAAGATGTCGGGGAATCATTCCCCAAATAAGGCTAATGGAAAAGGCCAATATTATCCAATAAAAACTGTTTGGGATGATGTTCTTATTGATGTGGTGTAAGATACTTTAATCATTTATCCAATATCAGTAAATGCATTATTTGATTATAGAACATCAAATTGAGTCATATATTTTTAGTTAGTCCAGAAAATTATACATTTTCAATTTCATTTAATAAATGATATTTCAATAAAAACTCTTATGGGAAGTAACATTGAAAAAAATATGTTTCAATCATTCCAATTTATGACACTTAAACATAATTTATTTTTTGGGATTATCATCAAACCTATGATTTATTTGATAAAATTATTGGAATGGATTTCTCTTAGAATTATGATGCGAAAATCAATTTCAAGAATAAGGAAGATATATTTTTGATAATGAAGTAGAGTCCCTTATCAAATTTTCTTAACATCACCGTATAATTCATATCTATATATACCGTATTATCTATTCTAAATGCAATTATTAGGGAGTAATAGAAAACAATATCAATGGGTTAGGAATAAAATATTCAAATTGATGATATACCTATTGCGAAAGAATACGTTGATATATTTCTAATGGATTTACCTTGATGTCCTCTAGAGTGGTAAATTGATTTTTCTATTTATTTAATTCAAAATATAAGGCATATATGAAAGACTCAATATAGAATGTCCACTGTGGAATTAGAAAAGATAAATAAACAACTAGAGGAATTTTGTGATATAGAATTTGTTCTCTATAGTTTTTCTCCATGGGGAGCCTCTATTGTTGTTATCAAGAAGAATGATGGTTCCATGAGGATATGTGTTGACTATATTTAATTCAATTCTATTACCAAAAAGAACAAGTATCATATCCATCACATTGATGATTTATTTTATCAATATTATGGATGCTGAATATATTTTTAATGTTTTCCTTTGATTTGGATATCACTAGATACATATGACGAAAGAAGATATTCCAATGAAAAAAAATAAAATGGGTATGGAAATTATGAGATTATAGTAATACATTTATGATTGACCAAACCACCATCTATTTTCATGGATCTAATGAATAAATATTCAATTTAATGTCTTAATGAATTTTTGTGCTATTTATTGATGATATATTAATGTTCTAAAAAATATATGAAATTAAATAGAATCAGTTGCATATTATTCTCAAGCCACCTAGAAAACGAGTTGTATTGGATGTTTTGAAAGCACGAATTATGGCTTACAAAGGATTATATTTTCATGAATATATTGCGTCTAAGGATGGAAAATTAGATGGTATTGGAATGACAAAGGAGGTTTAGGAATGCCCTGCAAAATTGAACAAAACAAATGTACATAGTTTTGTTTAATTTTTTATCAATGTCTCATTTATAACTTCACCTAATAAGTAAACCCATTTACAAAGGATACTCATCAAGGGTTTTAGATTGTATGAAAAAATAACCAGAAGATCTTTTTGAATAATTATGGTGGAGATTCATGAATTATATGATCCAGAATCTACCATGAAATTTTTTTGGGTTTGTGAATTATAGGGACGTAACAATAAAAGGATGTGTTTGGGATCTTATGTAGATTGAAATAGTTGTTTTACATTAATTAAGGTAATAAAAATTAAATTTATTGAACTATAGAACTCATGATCTTTAGTTATCTATTGTAATAATTTATAGGGAAATATTGAGACACTATCTCTGTAGTGAAATATGTGTGATATATACATATCACGAGAGTTTGAAATAAATATTCTCTTATAAAGAACTCAACATGAGGCAAAGGCGACCGATCTAGCTACTTAGTGATAACTATTGTTCAATACACTTCCACCCATGTAAGGAAAATAAAGTAAAAAAAATTGAGTAATAAGGGTCAAAAAATTCTAAACAAAAATAGGATTGAAAATGAAATTGGGTTCATAGATCTTGAAAAGATGGAAATTGGAATTATCAAGGAAGGTAAATCATTTTTAAAATTTCAAATTTATACGGAACCATCATTATTTGAAAGAATTAAATGTTCTCTGTGTAATGTTGTGAATATTCAATGTAATTTTAATGATTTGAATGACGGGAAGTTTCCATAAATCTTGCATGAGGTGGAAATATTGATATTTGAGAGAGTCTATATGTTTCCTCTATAACTGATCGAGAAATTTAGTTACTGGATGATTCCCATTCCTAAACATTCTCTATACACCATGGTAGGACTAATATATATAACGATCTAGAGGTACATTACTTGGTGGATCATATGAAGTTATAAATTAAAAATATGTATCGAGATGTTTTGTCTATACATAGGTGATGGCCAAAAGACGTCATCCAAGAGGTTTTGTGAAAATCCTACCTATTTATACATAGAAATGGGATGAAATAACTATGGATTTTGTAACAACATTACAAAAAAGTACACGAAATTATGATTCAATATGTGTGATGTTGAACGATTTACAAAATCTACAAATTTTCTTGACATAAGAGAGGATTATCTATGTCTGTGACTTGCACAAATCTATATAAATGTTGTTTTAAGACATCATGGAGAACCTCTCTCATTTTTTTGGATCATGATCCATGATTTACATCAAAATTATAGAAAATTGTATTAAAATATTTGAATACCAAGGATTTTTTGATTACTAATTATCACCCTCAATCTCAAGGGTAGTCAGAAAGAATTATCCAAATTTACAATATCTATTGAGATCATTCTCACAAGACATTAATGGCATGTGGGATCAGTACTTAACATTGGTTGTGTGTGAATACAATAATAAGTTACACTATAGTTTTAAAATTGAACTATATGAAGAATTGAATGGAAAGAGATGTCGAACACTTACTTTTTTGGATGAAGTTGGTGAAAGAAAGCTTGTGGGCCTAGAGATTTGGGAGGAAACCACAATAAAGGTAAATAATATTCAAACCCATATCAATGTAGCTTAAATAAAAAATTATTATTGGTAATAATCAATGGAAGTATTTTGAATTTCAAGTGGGAGATTATGTTTTCTAGTAATATCTCTAAAGAAAGGATTCATATGAGTTTGGAAGAATGAGAAATTTGGCCTTAGGTACATTGGTCCTTTTAAAATAAGGATAATTCTTCTCTTTCCACTCAATAAATCATTGAACCAAATGGGGTGAAACAAACAAGAACACCTTTTCACCAATTAAAAATTAAAATGGTTTGTGATGATGATCATCATAATATTTATACCATATCTCTTCCGTAAAAATCATATGATGAATCGACAGAATAATTTTTTGTTTTGTATTGAACCAAACATGGTGCAACCAAGGAAGATTCACCAATATCTGACCAACAAAAAGGATATGTGAACAGAAAACCATAAAAGGAACCAAAAGTCTCTATTCATATTGTGGACTGGTAAGAACGATTATATGAAAACTCAACCAACCATATCTAGTCATCCCAAGATCCACCAAAGACGAGAACCCAACCATAGAAAATATACTCAAGAATATGTATAACCCTTTCTGTTTTTCCATGAAACTGTAGATTGTATTTCATACTCAAAGAAACTAGAGATCCTAGTTCATCTTTATGGAATCGCTGAAAATGAAAAATGAACAAATGTTCAATATGAGAGACTATAACATATGGAACTCAATGAATATTAAAAATATCGTTCACATAGATAAATAACAACTAACAAACATTATTTTTATCCTGAATTGGTATAATTTGAGACAATATTATTAGCCTATCTATCTAAACCCATTTTTAAGTAACATTTATCTAAATACGTAGAAAACTAACCACAATGTCCATAGGTATCTCATCCCACATATAAGTAGGTAGTAGAAGTGGATTAAGGAAACTTAAAGGTTTCTGTTGCTCAGTCTTGACCTGTTGGCACAGAAAACATTATCATCCTAATTTCACAACGTCCCATATAATACTTAGCATCCAGAATCAACACCACAGTTCATTTAATATCATCATGGTTCTTGGGTGCATAACCAACTGGGAATTATTGAAATCCCCCATCACAACATTCATTATTATAATGATACAACAAAATTATTCTAGTAACATTGAATTTACTCTATTGATAATGATCATACAACATTTTTTCCCAACTATAAAGAGCATGTCTAATTATATATAAATCATTATCAACCTTATTATGCTAAAACATCATATAGATAATATTATATGACTATTGAACACTAGCCAAAAAACTCTTCCCTATGTTTGAATAATCCAATAAGAAAATATGAAAAAAGAGAGATCATGTTTAATTATTATAATTTTTACCTCAATTCTTGGGTTATATGTTTCTGTCTCAAAGAATCAGGAACAAAATTGCCTTTCCCCATGGTATAAGTGATTTCATTGTTGAAATATTATAGGTATTCCTCCCTAAACCTAGGGGGTGATTAAAAAAAATTCATATATGATATAACACGCGATCTTATGGGTTGATTCAATAGTAAAAATTTATAAAAAAAATGTAGTGATACCAAATATTAAGTGTTTGCATCAATATTTCATGTTAGAGGTATTGGGTAAGATTATTCATCGATTGTGGCCTAATATAAAGTGAACCATAGTAAATGTCATGATCCCTATGCATAATAGATATATCAAACCAAATCTCGATGGATCATAGAAGACCACACAACAATTCATGGCCTTAGGATGTGTTAATAAATATATAGTCTTCAAAATACTTTTCATATCAATAAAAGAACAATATATAAATTTTCATCCCATGAATAATTTCCTCCTTTTATAGTTAGATCAGTCATTAGAGAAGAAAATATTGGTATTTCTATAATGAACTAGTGATAACACCAAGCTAAACATGAGAATATCCAAATCTCTAAAATAATTCATTTTTTCCCATATCATAAAATCTTTTACCATTTCATAATCAAATGAAATATTATGTTGAAACACCAAATGCCCCATGGACATCACTTTTCATATCCAAAAATCACATTTTCATATCTTGGCATAAAGTTGGTCATTTCTCTAAAATTCTAGAACTCGTCTTATATTTTTTACATGGTTCTCCTCATACATAGAGAACACTATGATTTCTTCCAAAAATTCAACCAGAAATGTATCAAGATAATCATAGAAAATATAGTTCATAAAATGAATAATGTATGTTGAATAATTGGATAAACCAATGGAATTACAGGGTACTCATAATGGCCATACATGTTCTGAAAACACAGTTTTCGGAACGCAATAATATTTAATCCTAACATGACATTTGCAAAACTGAAGAAAAATCTATGAAAATCACATTGACAATTTATAATGGGAAAACAAATCATCAATCATTGGAAACAGATAATTAATCATATTAATAACACGATTAAGATATTAAAAATGAACACAAAGGGGAATTGAACCAGTACCTTACTAAGAAAATATTACCACTGTGGATGATGGTGACACACATATTAGTGTGAATAATTCTTTTAGGATATCATAGAAAAGGATATATATCATTCATTTCAGCTGGTTACATGTGGTAATATAGAACTAAAAGTAGTTTATAACCAGATATTATGACAATAGAAAATTCCTACTCCCTTACCAGTGGTAAACATGGTAAGTTAGAAGGAAACACAATGAGAAATCGATGAAAATTGGAGGGATATCACTTCACAAATATTCCCACTCCAATACAAAGGAGAAAAAAATATCACATTCCTAACTCTAGACAAGAAGATCTACCTCTACACAACCTTGGTTCCCATTATCTTTAAAATATAAAAAATTCAACACTATGTGTATTAAAGGAGACCCGTCGAAGATATCAATCCGTATGTGATTTAATGGCAATTATAAAATCCATAAAAAATATGATGTTAAGTAGTTTTTTGTAGAGAAATTGGAATCTCAAAAGATAATCTGAAACTAATAAGGAAAACACATAATCATGACTATGAATATTATACCCACAATTAATTACAATGAGTGTTTTACTCTATATTACATTAGATAAAAGATTCATTTGATGAATTGTCATATTAACATCACTAGAATAAATAAATGAATGAGATGAACCCATATCAAAATTATTTTTTAATAACGATTATGATATTGTAATTGTACATCTAGTAGTCATTGGACCCATATCCTCTTCCTTTGGATACTCTTCCACTGTGTGAAGATTTATAATTTCAGATGCATGTGGTCGAAACCCATTACTTCATGAAGAATATGATTTCCCCATTGTTTTAATAGGTTTCGAGGATCCTATTCCAATATGAGGAGTGTAATAAACATATAATAACTTCTATTGGTTATAGGAGAGTCTCTATAAGACACATACCATGGGTTACTCATCAAAACCCCACTTATAATTACGTGATTTTCCACATGAGTTGAAAGGAAAATGGCATCTTCTAGTAATAGAAGAATTTCTTGACAACCCCCTTTTATCATGATACACTATAAGAATCATCACACTTACTCTTTCTTTTAGACTATTTCAAAAACCAAAAGGAGAAAATGAAACTCATCAAAACCTGGGTTTCCAACCTTGTGCATTTCAACCATCATACCACTATATATAACATAAGCATGAGAGGGTAGGTTCAATAAGAAAAATCAGTTAAACAATATTATATAAAAGTACCAAATCAACATGTATAGCCTGCATCTTATCATTCGATACAATCATAGGTGACATATTCACAAGTTTAGTATGACTGTTTATGTACTCTATCATGGTATTCTCTTCTTTCTCGAGTTAGAAAAATAGAGTCGAATTGGAAAATATCATTCAATCTAGATAAAACCAATAGATTAATATAACATTAAAGTCATTCAAATATAGGACCTGAGGTTCTTCTCTAACACCATCATGTCCCACCATCTCCTATTTGGTCCTTACAAAACAATGTTTAATCAATTCACCTTTATTAATAATGTGTCTCCAATAACCCTAACAAGAATCAATCATACTCATACATTCCTCATCCCCAAGAGGGTCATTTTATAATTTTAAAAACTGTTAAATTTTTAATTGAATAATTGAGAATAATTCCATAGATCATCCCATTGAGGTTCCACAGTTGGATTTTGGAGGAAGAAAGGTTGTGATTCCCTTCATAGATATTGGTCATTACACACAATCACCTTAACTAGACTCGGGTCCACAAGAGGATTCTCTTATTGAGTTTTAGTTGAAAATTCTTCTAGTATTTGATACATACATCTTCTCCAAATCATGATGCAACAAAAAATAAATATAAAAAATGTATTAAATCACATATAACACTTCAATAGGGAATAATCCCAATAGAGAGACAAACATGTTTTATATTTTAATATTCCCAAATAAAAATTAATATAAATAATAAAACTAATCATCTAGATTTCATTCCCTAAATTTCCTTAGTGAATTACGGATCATTGAAGTGATTTTTGTATAACAAATCAATGTGATTTACCTCATATGTATCAATAATATTACACAAATACAGACTCACACCAAGAAATAATCCAAAACCTAAAACTCTGATACAACTTTTTCACTAACCATCCAAGGTACCGTGTAAACTAGTAAATGATTTGGAACTAAAATTTCCTCATGGGTGTTCTAAATTCACATGGGTTGGGAACTGGAATCGTGCATCATATAATTTGAAAGTGTGAATGAATCTTACACAAAAGCAATAAAAGGATGATAAAAAGTTAGTATGAATACATGAAAAATCCATAAGTAAAAGCATATGTTGAGTCAATAAGGTTCCCTGATGACATTTCCATTCCTTTATGTTTTTAAAATCACAAACAATCTATTTAAAGGAAATTTTTTTCCTGAACTTTTTCATACGAAGAAACTTTTCCTCCCTCAAGGAATTTTTCTCCTTAACTTTATTTTCATTTTTCATGATTGAGTTTCTAATTATTTTTATTTATAAAGGGAAAAAATTAGTTTCATATCTAATACCTTTGAATTCTATAAATACATAGATATAGAGTATTCTATTTTTAGGTTCTGAATTCAGACTCCGAATTCTCTGAAATTCAGATTCTGATTTCTTTAAAATTCAGACTCCGAATTCTCTGAAATTCAGCCATCGAATTCTCTGAAATTAAGATATGAAATTCTCTGAAATTCAGACTCTGAATTCTCCAAAATCCAGACTCTGAATTCTATAAAATTAAGATTCCAAATTCATTGAAATTAATATTCCGAATTCCTTAGAATAAATACTCAAAATTCCTCAGAGTTTAGACATTTAATTCCACATAATTATGGTTCCTAATTCCTTATAATTTAGACTCCAAATTATCTTGAATTTAGACAATGAATTCCATTGAATTAAGACTATGAAATCCTCATAATTCAAACTATGAAGTGTAAAAAAAATTTATTTTTAATTTCATGGAAAACATAATCTGAATATCCATGTAATATAGACTCATAATGTTTTCCTCTAATACTCTGAACTTTATTTTTCTTTGGACTCCGAACAATAGATTTGATATAGAAACCATATGTTACATACCCTTGTTATAGTTATGAAACAATGTTTTGCATTCAATTTCCAAATAACCAATATTTGTGTGAAAAAAATAAATGGACCTCCAAAATTTAGAGATAAACATGATCATCGGTGGAGGTAGTTGACCATTGGAGAAATGTATACAAATAAGAGCTCATTTGAACGAGCTCAACATTGTTCTATAACTCTAGAGATTACATGATGGTAAAGTGATTTATAGAGAGAGAGAGGCTATAATTCCTTGTGAATACTGAACATCTTGTTCAGATTGATTTTTTTGACTTCCATTGTTTCCATGTACAATTGAGGTCTTCCAGGAATAAGAATAAAGAGGTACCGACTACATTAAAGTTCGAGGGATCCCTTGAAAAAGAAGACAGTGGTGCCGACTACCCTGAAGTTTGAGGGCTTGCAGGGATAGAAATATAGACTCTGACATTCCTATTAAAGGCTTACCCAATTGTGGGTATGAAAAAATTTCATGAAAGTAAAAAATCAAGGGACCTTTATCCAAGGATATTGGATACCTTACTCTTTGGGTTAACAGATTTCATACTTATAACATGTATTGTTTCAAGTGTTTTTCCACTGCATTTTGTTATTAAGGAAAGTATAACTATCTTATAATTTATTATACATGTATACTGTGATTAGTAGGATTCTATATTCTTTAAGATATAATCATTTCCCTTGTAAACTTCTTTGATGTTTTATTTCCGGAACCATATTTCCATAATCAAGCGAGTTTGTAGAACTAAGAGGTCTTGATAATTTACCTTGTTTAACATTGTTAAACAATAGAATGTATTATTCCATATTTAAATGTTCCAAATGAATTTATAAAAGTATACAATTCACCCTCACCCCCTATAGTATTTTGAGCATCTACAACATATTTTGATCCTATAATTGGTATCAGATGAGGTCTCTGAAATACTTATATTCATATATAAGTTTTCTTGCTCAAGTTTCCTTTGTTCTATATTTTCCTTGTTAAGGATTTTTATCCTTATTTAAAAACATTTATTACTAACCAAATTATGTGGAAAGATATTTTGTTTTAGATTCCAGGAATGAATATTGGTTCGATTGATAATATTAATCCAACTAGACCACCTATATTTGATGGGAATGATTATGAATACTATAGAGATCGAATGAAGACTTTTTTCATTAACACTGGAGTGGAAAACTTTGTAATGCTTATTAGAGATTACAAGATTCCTGATAAGGAAGTCATAACATAAACTAATATAGTAATATTATAATATCCACTAAACTACAAGGTACACAATACATTGTTGTGTTCCATGACAAGGAATATATATATCCATATTTCTTCTTGTGAAGATAAAAATTGTATTTGGAAGATATAGGAGGTTACTCATTTTGGAAAATCCAAGGTTATCAAAAATAGAAGAGATATTCTTTCAGAAATATATCATGAATTTCTATTTCTTTATGGAGAAACAGTGTGCAAGGTATAACAAAGGGTTATGACAATTGTTAATACTTATAAATTCATTGGTGAAAAAATTTTATATGATGAGTAACTTGTGTATAAGAGTATAGATATCTTTCCTAATGAGCAGGAATCAAAGAAAACAACTATTGTTGAGAATAGGATGGACTCACAGATTACTCTTGATGAGATTATTGGAACTCTTCTTCATCATGAGACAAGAATGAAATGATATGCTGATCTAAATAAGAAGAATATTGTAAATGGAAGTGTTTCTTTTACAACTACTTCAAATCATATGAAATCACAGACTACTGAAAGGGTTACTAGATCCATGTCGAAGAAGGTCAATGTTTTATCTAAATCAATTGATAGTGATCATTATGATAATGAACTAGATAATCTTGATTGAAGGATGAAAAAGATAGCTGGGAAGAAATTATTTCAGAATAGATATAAGAGGAATAAATAAAAGGAAAAAATACAAAGAATTTACCATTTAGGAGTGCAAAAGAGCATGGCATATAAGGCCAGATTGTCCCATGATAAAGAGAAAGGACATAAAGGAAAAGAATTCTAAGATGAATAGAAAGAAGTACTGCAAATATAAAGATAAGAATGTTTAGAAAGCTAATGACACCTTGTGTTTCAGTGGTGGATACGCTTCTGTTGAATCCCCAGAGTATGAATCTTTTGGTCAGAATAATCGTGGTTTACATTCCATGTTACCTATTGAAAATCAATTTTTAATTTCCAAGGTACACAATGAAGAATCAATAAAAAATGTATCCTTCAATTCTAATTATAGTGGCAGTAAATATTATGAATCCTTGGATGAATAATCTTCTTCTGATTAGTATAATACTTCAACTTCTTATGATGAAGTGTCTAGGTTTACTAATCACATTGAGATTGAAAATTTAAATGTGAAGAAAATGCTAGATGTTGAAAATTCTAGAATTTTTTTTCATAATACATTAGTATCAAATCATTCTAAAGACCTTGATAATAAAATTTATTATTTTGAAAGTATTTCAAACACACTTGAGGATGTTAATTTTGAGAAGTATAAACTTTTTAAGGATATAGAAAAAGTAATTTCTATGAAATTTTTTAGAGGATAACTTTAGTACTAAATCTAATGTTTTCAAGGATAAAAAAATAATTATTTGACTGAAGTCAGAAATTTTTTCCTTGATGAAGTGTTTGTAAAACATTACCTATGGTAAGGATGGTTTTGATATGAATTATTCCCAAATTCGACCTCTAAAAATTATTTTGGATTTTGTTATACTCATTAAAAACCGATTTTTAGTAACAATTGTTTTGTACCACCAAGTAATACATTCTGCACTATTTTTCAATGTGGTGGGCATTGGGAAAAGAATCTTTCCTTAAACAAAACTCAAAAATTAGGTTTTCATAAAGCTTATTTTTTAAAAAATTGTGGATTTCTAAAATTTTGCTTTATAATGTTTCCAGACCCAAGAATGTTTGGGTTCTAAAAGTCAAACACTCTTATTTTCAGAAAAGTTAAGATAATACCAACAACAATACATGGTACATGGATAGTAGAAGTTCCCGGTACATGATTGGTAAAAACAATTCTTTGAAAAGATTACCAATATGAAGGGAGTAAAAGTAACTTTCATAGATAATTCTCCTGGAGAATTTATTGATATAAGTAATATTTTTATTCTTGAAAAAACATTTAATTCAAATATTTTATTTGTTAAGGGTCTTTGGCACATCCTTTTTAGCATAATCCAATTATGTGTTGAAGGTTACCTTCAGAATTCTAGGAATTATATCTGTTTAGTACACAATTTTAATTAAGTGTTTATTCTTTCAGCCTATAGCCAAGAGAATGTTTACACTCTAAAAATAGAAGACCAAAAGAGCCAAGATCATTCTTGTCATAGTGCAACAAAAGATAATTTTTGGTTATGGAATAAGAGTTTACGAAACTATAACATTTGGGACCAATGCAAACACTCTAAGAAAATACAAGTTAAAGAATCTATCAGAGCATAGATTTGATTATTACAAAGTTTTTCATCCTTATAAATATGGTAATCACTATAAATAATGTTTTAAATTATTTAGTGAAGTCTCAACCACTTATGCATTACAGTTGGTAGATATGTTTCTTTTTTTTCCAACAAATACTGGAAGCATTGGATGCAAATATTTTGTATTTGTCTTAGTTATTTATTACACTTGATTTACATGGGTCTATTTTCTAGCACCAATATCTAATGATTTTTTTATTTCAATGGTTTTAGAGACCATTTTAAAAATGAGAAAAATCATTCCTTGTTAACTATTCATAGTGATCATGGAGGAGAAATTAAAAATTCTTATTTTGAAGATTTTTGTAGTATAAAAGTATTTAATAATATCTTTTAGAGCTAAGAACTCCTAAAAAATGGTTTTGTTGAAAGAAGGAGTAGAATTCTACAACAGATAACAAGAACCATGTTGAGTGAATATTTGGTAGACAAACATTTTATGGCTGAAACTGTATGTACTTCTTTTTATACTATAAATCATTGATTGATTAGACCATTTCTTAAAAAAAACACTTTATGAGTAGTGGAATGGTAGAAAACCTATACTTTCCTCCATCAGGGTTTTAATTTTCAAGGTAATCATTCTGAATACTAAATATAATCAACACAAATTCGCACCAAAATATGATGAAAGAATTTTCTTGGGCTACTCCACAACTTCTAATGATTATAGAGTATTAAATAAAAATACTTATACTATTGTAGAAACAATACATGTTAAATTTTATTAAACTAATCCTTTTGTTTTTAAACAACCTAAAAAAACATCTTCAGATGTGTTTTTAAAAACTGATAATCAAACCTTCATAGTAGATCTTTTGTATAATGAAATATCCATGAAAATGTTTCTAAAGCATTTACCAAAGATTATTTCCTACCATAATTTGATGAAAATGTTTTACAAAACCCAAATCAGTTTTTTCTTTAGAATCATACTAGTGATAGTATCATTGGTTATGTAAGTCTACCAGTAAAGACAAAAAGTTCCTTAAGAAATGAAGTAGAAGATATAGCAGTCCTTTACCATTAGAACCAAAAAAACTGATGAAGCTTTAGGTGATGATGATTGGATAAAAATTATGCAAGATGAGAAAAATGAATTTCAATCGAATAAAGTTTGGACCTTTGATGAATTTTCTAAGGTAATTTTGGTTATTGTAGTAAAATGGGTTTATAGATATATGTGTGATGAAAATGGAATCCTAGTAAGAAATAAATCTAGATTGGTTGCTAAAGGACATAATAAAAAAGAAGGAATAGACCTTAAATAAACCTATGCTCCGGTATCGATACATGAATCCATTGGTATTCTACATGCCTTTGCATCATTGTTCAACTTCATATTTTTTCAAAAGGATGTAAAATGTGCTTTCCTTAATTTTTATGTTCAAGAGGATGTTTTTGTTGAAAAACATCCTGGTTTTGAATATTTAAAACATCCTAAACATGTTTTCAAACATACCAAAGATATATATGGACATAATCAAGAACCTTGAGATTGGTATTATAGACATACAAGGTTTCTGTTAAAAAATAATTATGTTAAGGGAAATGATGATCCAAGCCTTTTTATAAAGAATATCATGTATAATGTTGTGATTGTTCAAATTTATGTTGATGAAATTATATTTGATTCAACTCAACTATCTGTAACTGATTATTTTGAGAATCAAAAAAATATGAGTTTGAAATTAGTATAATGGGGGAGTTAATATTTTTCCTTGGTTTTAAAATTTCTCAAAAACTAGAAGGAATCTATATATTCCAATATAATTATATTAAAGATATTTTTGAAATGTACAGATATGACAACACTAAGAGTATATCTACTCCCATTAGTATATCAAATTCACCTAATATAGATGAATCTTGGAAACCAGTAGATCAAACATCATTTAGAGGTATGATAGAATGTCTACATTACTTTACAGCTTATCATCCATACATAATATTTTTAGTATACTTGGGTGCAAGATATCAATCCTTTAACTCCCTGACCCTAGAAGCCCAATATTGGTGCATTATTTTAATGTATTGGAATTATTATAAGGAATCAATTCCTGAAAGACAGATCCATTTACCAGTCATGGAAAATATATTAAATACATGAATGTTACATTACACATTATAAAAAAATACAATATAAATTATTTTTTTGAGAACTTCGTTAATCCCCTAGCTAGACCCTACTTATAAATCATAATACACTTCTTGGAATCCTGGGAAAATAAATCATAAAAAAGGGGTGAGCTCAAACGCTCAGTAAGGATAACAGTATAGTAGAAATATACAAAAATAACCATAAACATTTTAGGCAATGTATAAAACTAAAACAAAAGCCTTTAAACAAAAACATCAGCATAATATGGAAATGATAAATCAAATAATTCAATTTACTTATTCACATGGATATTCTACTTGTATAATAATCACATGTAATATCAATAGCTAATTTAATAATGATGGAATACATAATGCCAGAATTTATAACCACATAGTCAAGGCCTTGTGCCAAGACTGCAAATAAGAATTTTTCAAGGCCTTGTGCTAAGTTACAAGTTTGTCTCATTAGTCATACCAATTCACCGAGGAGTTATAGTGGGCACCACCCATCACGTACTATGTGTAACACATTCCTTATAATAAAATGTTTAAACATAACATAATAATTCATATTAAAACTAGCATACAAAATGTCAATACATTATTAAAAAACCATTAATGGTATAAAAATAACACATCCATAGTCAAACATATCACAAAACCTTCAATACAATATAGATGATTTGTATCATAATAAATCAACCTTGATTAAGAATGATATCCCATAAATGATGTTGACATAGTTGAAAATGATGAGTAAAAGTCATTGAGAGAAATATCCATTTTTAATGAAATAATTTAAAAGTAATATAAAGGATGACATTTAGAAGATTGTATTGAATCAATGTGTCTAAAACACATTGAATATTATGAAAATAATTATGATTTTAAAAAATTAAAGTCCATATAAATAAATCCATTAAACCATTTTAAAAACATGGACATTAATGAGAACGGTTTAGAAGAATAAATAATTAAAACATTTAAAAAGTTTTCTTAGTTATAGAGTCCCATAAAAATAATTTTTTGAAAAATATTTTATGAAACATGGACATGGATAATAAATATGTCCCATTAAATACTTACACATAAACAATCTCATATAATAATGAGATTGAGGGATTAACTCTTACCTTGCACATTCCTTTGGTAGAGGGTACGTTTAACCTCCTCTATAATGACCATATAATTTTATTAAATTAGACCTAAAATATATTCATATTTATTATATCATAAATTATTCATTTATGACTGTATACTACCCATTTAATATTGATTTCCGTGTTAAATTAACATTTTGGGTAATAGTATCTTTCTTTATAATACGTGTTTGAACTTGTTTTTCTTGATCGTATAATTTAGATCATGATTTAAGTAATTCCAAATATAAAAATTTATTTATATATCATATTTATTTATAATATAAATTTTATAATGGATAGATATATAAAATGGAAGGCATAGTTTATGGAGATGGTAGGTCGTACGTACGCATAAACGTTGATTCTGTTTTCATATCATATTGAATGGAAGTAAGTGAATAAGATATATATAAGTTCATATATATATATCCAGTAGAATTACTATGTAATATATTTCATTCTTATTAATAATATATATTTTTATAATCATCATTTAATGGTGCGCGTGGGAATGAATCTTATCGCATCGCGGAGATGGTAATCCGTATGTACACCCGAGCGACAATATCATTATAATGATGGTGAAATATTGTGTAATTGGATATAATATCATATATACATAATCGTTAACATGTTATATTTGTTATTTAAAATAGTTATATTAGTTATAATACCAATCAAAATAATGAAGTGTTTGAATAACAAACTACACCACGACGTGGAGACGGTAAGCCGTACGTACGCACGTATGGTGACTTTTTAATTCATTTGATGGATATAATAATGAATATGGTAGTAAAATTTTTATAATAACATAAATGTATATAGAATATTTTGGAGTTATTAATTTATAATGGAAACAACAATGAATGTGGATGTGAATGAAGCAAAGAACTTGAATGAGGTGATGACATATTTTCCTCTTCTTCAGGTACTTCTTTTTGATTTGATCAAATGGGATCCATCAGTTGGATTTCAGACCAATGTAAGGCCTCTGGGATGAAGGTAGTAATTTTGGAAGGATATTTTGGGAGGGGTTGACCGAGCCAAATGGCTTTGGAAGCGTGAAATTAAGAGAATGGGAAGAACCCTTTTATAAGGGTGGTGAGTGTCAGTTTAGGAAAAGAATGTAATTTTATTTTATAATAAAATATATTTTCAGTTTCTAATGGATCAAAAATGATTTATTCAGAATATTAGGTGGGTAAAGTCGAAAAAATCTCAACCAATTGGTGTTAGGTATGTTTAGGTTACTATTTGAACCTTATCTTTCAGATTTAACTATTAGTTAAATAGTTTAACTTTTTACATGACTTCTTGTATTCTTACACAATATGATTAATTAACTTACACTAAACTTCAAGGGGAACCTAAAGTGGTTAATTAATTTAATATATAATATTATTTAAGTCTTTTGGATGAATATTATGTTTTTTAAAATATTATGTCAACCAATAATATAGTATTTAAAAAAATTAATTTATGTCAATTTTGACACTATTTGGTATTTTGTCACTGTGAAAGTCTTAACAACCTTATCACGTTGAACCCTAACATGTAATATAAACCTATAAAATGAGTGTAATTCATCATAAGTCTCAATTAACATTTATTTGGACATTTATAATACAAATTAATTTTATATTTCGTTAATAAGGTAATTACTGTATCATCATTGTGCAATAAAAAAATAATAATATTTAATTTATAAAATTTATAAATAAAATACCATTATATAGGAAATTTTTTTATATTTATAATTAATATTTATAGTAGAATTTATATTTTTTTAACCCTATATAAAAAATGTTTTAGTTATTAAACGTTGAATTTAACACTTTTTTACACTTCTTTAAATAATACAATAATAAATGTCCAAATCTAATTCTAGCAAAACAAAGGGGATCATATTATATTTATAAGGTTTTTTTTGGTCGAATTACACTTATCCAATAGAATTAGGACACGTCTTAGGATAATTATGTTATCATATTTACACTTAATTCCCATATTTACGTTTAAATGCGGTAAATAAAAATCAAAAGTAACTATTAAAAAATAACTATTATCATTTTATTGAAAAAATTTTTACATACTGATGTAAAATGTGTCTCATGAATTTTTTAAATTCAACTGATAAATGTGGTAAAATTATGTTTTATGCAAATTTGCAAATGTTCAAAAAAGGTGGGTAAAAAACGATAAAAAGATCAATAAAATTTTATAAATCTATTTTTATTATAAAATGAATCCCATTAAATAGAAAGAAATTATATAGTTATTATATTAATATTTTGAATTAAAATAAATATATATAATAAATAATTATTTAAATAAAAATTTAGTTTTAAATTATAATGCATTGTTTTTTCACTATTCATCAAAAATTGAATGTTTTATGAAAAACACAAAAAAATTAGCCTAAGATAATTCTGATATTAAAAATTAAAAAATGAAGTCCATTTTACCAAATTAAAGACATAAAAATATCATTTATTAATTTAAAATTAATTCCTGTTGTCAAAACCAGAAAGAGGGTTTTCAAAAATGTAAAAACTATCAAAACATTGATATATGTTTATGTCAAATTTAAATGTGAAATTACTTATAATGACATAAATTGATTTAAATAATAAAAAAATAATCTAATTATACTTCAAATCCTTTTAAATTCAAAATTTAACACTATAAATTATTTTTATAAAAAATCTGTTTTCAATTTAAACATATTATTTTTCACTATTTATCAAAATATGAATGTTATCAGAAAAGTTACAAAAATTAGTTCAAAGTAAATTTTTTTGTCCCCCTTCTAAAGAAAAATATAATATTAATTTAAATATATTATATGGTCAAATATTGTTTTTAAAAAGGGATCTCCATTAAAAGGCGGTAAAATTGTATTTTTTAAAAAATATATCTTTTAACTGAAAAAATGAATTTATTCTTATATTATTTTTAAGAAACACATAATATGGTTGTTAAAAATATTTATATTATATAATATTTCAAAATTATGTTAATATTATTCTTAACAGCTTTTTGAAATGCTAGTTTGGTAAGTTGTGATACACTCGAACTCGGTGTCGTGTGTAATACATACTGTTGAATTACTTTGTTGAGATAACGTACTATAAAATCTTGGGGTTTCCATTCTCACCTCCTTTAATAAATTGCTTACATGAAATTTGAAATTGTTATTCAAAAATAAATGGTTAAAAATAGATAAATACCATTGTGGAAAACCCACATTAGACACTGGGTTAAAAAATTTAGTCTTAATTAGAGGGAAATGGAAATGAAAAGTCACCACCAAATTATGATCTCAATTAGAAAAAATTGGAGGAAATTAGAGACACGTTATTGGAGGAAAAACCTAAATATTTATAGGGAGATATTGAGGTCATCAATTCCAAACAAGTGTAAAATTGAGGGCCCAAAAACCATCTATATAAGATGATGTACAATATCATCAGGTCAACAAGAATTATGGTATTAGGGTCACAGATATTTGGTTTTAGGATCCCTTACCTAAATTTTAAAAATTAATTTATTCATAAAGTAAGAGGTAATATATATATATATATATATACGTAACATGTAGAGTATCACCCTTCAACTAATTACTACCACAAACTCATCTTTTAATCCAAAAGATAATAGAATTCAAAAATATTATATTTATCTTAATCGTATAGGGTTCCAAAAAAATGAATTTATAATTTATCTGTAAAAAAATATAAAAAATATACAATATATAAACTAGTACATCCCAAATGCCAGTGTTAGGTGATGAACCCTTATCTCCCTTCGGTTACGGTTTCAAGTCTCGTGGCCTTACCGGACACGATGGTTGTCGCCTGACCTCCAGGTTGTCCTTTTTATGAAAATACAAAAATAATATTAATAAACACATTAACCAAAATAATAGAATCTAATTTCAAACTTAATCCATTCAAACCATTATACATTTACAAAATACATCTGTCCATTCTCACATTACAAAATTTATAAGGATGGTAAACACAATGAAGATCTTTTTTTGATGTAATAAAATGGGAATACCTTCATCATGTATTATTTAAAAACACTATGACACCCTAAATTACCATGATAACTTATTGATTACATTCAAGCTCCCTTATTACTTATATAATACTATATATATTCCTTCTACCCAAAAATATTTTAAACTCCAACCATGATGGAATATAAAAATAAGTAGTAAGTTTCAAGGTAATCAAGAATATCAAATATAATTTATTTTTTTCGTCCCCAGTTATGTTATTCGTTCAATGCATTTCTCTATTTTCATTCATGGTGTCTTCGTTCATTTTTTGGGTTTTTGTTTATGCTCTTCAGATGAAGGTGTGTCAGTTGTTTCATGGATGTCAGTGTTGATTGACTATGATGACGGGTTCCTCGAATGGCTCATCGATTTGGTGGGGTTCGTGGTTTTCCTGATTGCAGGAAATTTTTGTTTTTCGACGGTGTTAGAGGTTTCCGGTGGTCACCTGATTCATTTTGGAGGTCCTTCTATGGTTCTGTTGGCTGATATCAACGGTGGCATGCGACGTATTATGGCCGGAGAGATGACCGAATTTGGGTTTTTGGTATTGGTGGTGGTTGACGGCGAAGTGGACGATGACGAAGATGGTGATGCATCAATGTGACAGCGGTGATGGTTTCAAGATAATAAGTGGGAAATGTGATGATGGCAGTGATAGTGTTGAAACATTAGGGTTTATCGGGCAGCTCGCTTTTCCCATGGAAATGATGATTCACTTTTTGAGTTCGAATTTTATAATTTTGAACTTTGAATGGGATTTTGGAATGGTTTAATGCTATGTTTCTTTTTAGGGGGTTTTTGAATTTAGATATCGGTTAATGTAATGTTCTCACTCACCCTTAAAGTGGATTATTTAGAAAATGAAAAAAAAATATTTGGTGTCGAATATAATTTATCCAAATAAATCATATATTATTTCAAAATCACTAACTGAGTATCAGAACTATATTATGGTTTATCATAATCTCAACCATATATTTTTCAAATAAAGATTAACAGAATATTTAGTCACTTTTCTTAGTTCTACACAATCTAAATTCTTTAATGAAATAGTACTGCAATAAAATCCTTATGTAATCTATAATTTTTATAACATGTCCATCATTAATAAAATACGCAAATGACACAATAAATTAATAACAACATAGGATCTCAATTAATTCCCCTTCATCTTCAGCAGCACCATAACTTGAATATTATCTTATAGCTGCATTTTTGGTATACTCTGATGATTTGGATATTGATTTGTGTAGTGTCCCAAATCCATGCAGATAAAGCATTGTACATTTTAAACCTTTTTTCATACCCTTTAAATGACATTCTTGGTGTCCTTTTTGTCCATATTTATAACAAACTCTCATTCCCTTCAATCCTTTACCAAGGTGATTGTTTCCATAGTTATCACATATGGGAAAATCCTTCTTTACCCTATTCCCTTTATCCATCTTTCTCCCTTCCAAAATTTTCATCTCTTGCTTCCCTTAAAACCCATAGGACTCAAAGAATTATTTTCAAATCTTATTAACATATGATACTATTTATTTATATGGTGAGAAATTGTGGTAGACTATTTTCATTTTAAATGAAAGCTTAATACCATGAAATATATGATCCTTCTTAATCTTTCAATCATCCATATTCCTAGAATTATCATTCCTTCTAAAATGTTCCTTTTCTGAACAATGTAATACACTATGTTAGTTTATAAATATCAATGAATAATTGAAGCCCAAAAATCCTTGTCAGGGTATTTACTCTTAGTTACATCTGTGTAAGAGTTGCCTCTACTTGCTCGTGTCTTGACATGGATGTATTGCTTGGAAAATACAAAACATCTTTACATTACTAAAATTATTGGATGTTCTCCTATACTAATAGTCAAAATCTATCTTAGGGTAATGTTCTATAATTAAATTTTATATAAATATATATCCATGGTTATTTCTAAACTTCCTCTCATACCAAATGTAATTTTTTGACCCCAAAAGCCCAAAGTTAGTGTATTATTTTAATACATTGGCATGATTACAAAGAATTAAGTCTCATAAGGTTGATCTGTTTAGTAGCCTTGGAAAATATATTACATACATGAATTTTAAATTACACATTAGAAACTAAAACACAACATTATCATCTTTTTTGAATGCCATTAATCCCCTAGAGTAACCATGCTTATCAATCATAATACAATTCTTCAAACCATTGGAAAATAAAACATAAAAAGGGTTGATCTAAAACACTCAGTAAGGATAACAATATAGAGGAAACATTCAAAAATAAGCATAAAAATTTAATTAAATGTATAAAACTAAATAAAAATCCATTTATACTTAAACGTTAGCATAATATGGAAAAGATAAATTAAATAATGCCATTTACTTATTCACATGGATTTTCTACTAGTCTAATAATCACTTGTATAATCAATAGCGAATTTTATAATGATGGAATGCATAATGACAGACAATATAACCACATAGTCAAGGCCTTGTGCCAAGACTAAAAAAATATTTTGTAAAGGCCATATTCCATGACCCTAGATTGTCTCATGAAACATATAGATGCATCGAGGTTCTATAGCGGGCTCCACCTGTCACTCACTAAGTCAAATGAATTCCTCATATAAAAATGTTTAAACTTAACATAAACATTCATATTAAAACTCGCATAAGAAATGTAAATACTTTATCCATAAACCATGAATGATATAAAAATAACACATCCATATTCTAAAATATTACATAACCATCAATACAGTATAGATGATTTGTATAGTAATAAATCAACCTTGATCATGAATGATATCCCCTAAAGGATGTTTACATAGTTGAAAATTATTAGTAAAAATAATTGAGAGAAATATTAATTTTTCATGATATCATTTAAATGATATATAATGGAATCCATTTAAGAGATAGGTTTTAATTAAAGTGTCCATACCACTTTGAAACTTTTGAAAAGAATTAACATTTTAAATCATTAATTTCCATATAAATAAATCATAAAAAACATTTTGGAAACATGGACAATGATGAGAAAGGTTTATAAGAATAAATCATTGAAACATTTAAAATTATTTTTTAGATATAGAGTCCCTTAAAATGAATCCTTTTGAAGAATATTTTATGAAACATGGACATGGGTAATAAATATGTCCCAGTAAAAACATACACATTAACAATCTTAGATAGTAATGTGATTGAGGAATTAACCCTTACCTTGCACTTTCCTTTGGTCAATGGTATAGTTAAAAATATATAAAATATATATTTTATGTTATTAATTTATACTAGAACCATATTCATATTTATTATATCATACATGATTCATTTATGACTTAATACTACCCATTTAATTATGATTTCCTTGTTAAATTAACATTTCAGATAATAATCGCTTTTTTTATTGTACATGTATCTTGTTATGTTTTCATCATATAATTTATATCATGATTTAGATAATTCCAGAATATAATAATTGATTTATGTATCACATTTATTTATAATATAAATATTTATAATGGATAGATATATTAAATGGAAGGCACCGTTTATGGAAACTGTAGGCCTTACTTAAGCATAAACTTTGCTTCTGTTTTCATATTATATTGAACGGATGTAAGTGGATAAGATATAAGTAAGTATATATATATATATATATATATCCAATATCATTATTATTTCATATATTACATTTTTATTAATAATATATATTTCTATAATCATTTTTGAATGGTGAATGTGGAAATGAATCTCATCGCGTCGTGGAGACGGTAATCCGTACGTATGTACGAGGGACAATATCATTATATTAATTGTAAAATTGTATGTAATTGGATAATATATCACATATAAATAATCATTAATATTTTATTTAAATTATTTACATTAGTTATATTCATTATTATTCCCATCCAAATAATGAAGTGTTTGAATAACAACCTACACCGCGACGTGGAGATGGTAAGTCGTACGTACACAAGTATGGTGACTTTGTCATTAATGTGATGGATAGAATAATGAATATGGTTTTATAATATTTATAATAACATCACAGTATATAAAAGATACTAGATTTATTATTTTAAAATTGAAACAACGAGGAACGAGGAAGTGGAAGAAGAAATGAAATTGAAAGAGGTGATGAAATATTTACCTCTTTTTCGTGTTCTTCCATTAGATTTGATAAAAAAAAGAAATCATTAGGATTGCTTTTTGATCAAAGGAAGTCCACTATGATAATGGTAGGAATTTTGGAAGGATATTTGGGTAGGGTTTGATGGATCCAAATGGATTTGTATGTGTGTAATTAATAGAAGGAGAAGTACTCTTTTATATGAGAGGTGATGGTCACTTTAGGAAAATCTATAAATATTATTTTATAATAAATAATTTTCGGTTTATAATGTCTAAACAATAATGTATTTAGAGGCTAAGGTGATTATGGATCTAAAAACTCTCATCCAATAGCTTTTAGGAATGTTTAGGTTACCATTTTAACCTTATATTTTAGATTTAACTCTTAGTTAAATAGTTTAACTTTTAATATCTCTTCTTGTATTCTTACAGTATATGGTTAATAAGCAGAATATAAAATTCGATGAGATCAAAAAGTTTCCCATTAGTGACATATATTATATTATTTATGTCCTCTGGCCATATCCTAGTATTTTAGGAATATTATATCAACCAATACTATAGTATTTGTTTTAAAATATAATTTATGTCAATTTTGACACTATTTGTTATTTTGATTTTGCGAAAGTCATAACATTAATATCACTTCGATCCAAATTTATCTAATCAAACATAACATGTCATATTAACCTATAAAATTAGTTTAATTCATCATAAGTCTCAATTTACATATATTTGACATTTATAATATCAATTATTTTAATATTTCTTTAATAAGGTAATTACTACATCATCATTGTGTCACAAATAAATTAAAAAATTTAATGTCAAAAAATTATATATAAAATAAAATTATATAGAAAATCATATTATATTTATAATTAATATTTATAGTTGAATTTATATTCTGTATATACATATATAAAAAATTGTTTAGTTATTAAACATTGAATTTAACACTTTTAAATTTTCTTTAAATAAAATATTAATAAATGTTTTATTCTAATCCATGTGGACCAAAGGAGATCATATTTATTTCTAAGTTTATTTTTGGTTGAGTTACACATACTCAATAGAATTAGGACATGTGTTATGGTAATTAGGATATCATTTTTAACCTTAAGTACCCTATTTACTTTTAACAGCAGTAAATAAAATTCAAAAGTTACTATTCACCGAAAAAAATTCATCTTATTGAACCTAATTTTACTTAATGATATCAACCATGTCTCTTGGATTCTTGAAAATCAAATCACATAAGTGGTAAAATTATATTTTATGAAAATTTGCAAATTCACCTAGATGGTGGGTAAAATACTTTAAAAAGTCCAATAAAATTTTATATATCTGATTTTATTATAAAATGACTCCATTGAATTAAATTGAACATATTTAGGTATTATATTTCAATTTTAAATTGAAATAAAATAAAAAAAATAATTATATAAATAAAAAGTCAGTTTTAAATAATAACTTAGTGTTTTTCAATATTCACCATAAATTGAATGTTTTCAGAAAAAATACGAAAACATTACCCTAAGATAATTTTTATATTATGAATTAAAAAATGAATTCCATTTAACCAAATTCAATACATAGAAGTTGCATTTATTTATTTAAAATTAATTATCATTGTCAAAACCAAAACGCGGGTTTTTAAAAAAGAATATCCTATCCAAAGATTGATATGTGTTATGTCAAATTTTAATGTTAAAATACATATAATGAAAAAAATTGTATTAAGTGTTAAAAATGTAATATAATTATTTTTTCAAACCATTAAAATTCATAATTTAACACTATAAATTATTTTCATTAAAAAAGTTTTTTTCAATTAAAATATAGTAATTTTCACTATTCATCAACATAAGAAAGTTATCAGAAAAGTAACAAAAGTTTTTCCAAACTAAATTTTTATGTCACTGTTCTAAATAATAATTTAATTTCATTAAATTTAAGATATAAAAGTGTCGTCTATTGGTTTTAAAAAAGGGTTCACCATTAATAGATGTTAAAATTTTAGTTTTTTAAAAATACATCTTTTATCTGAAAAAAATGAAACTGTTCTCATATTATGTCTATAAAACACATAATATGGATGTTAAAAATATATAGAGTATATAAGATTTCAAAATACAGCTAATACTATTCATAACCGCTTTTTGAACAACTAGTTTGGTATGTTGAGATGTGCTCGAACTCAGTGTTGTGACTAGCAGAAGCTATTGAATTACTTTGATGAGGTTATGTAGTATAAAATCTTAGGGTGATACAAATCCAATCTTAAGTAATCTCATTTAAAGGCAGTGAATAGAATTTTTTCCACATAAAGGGAACCATGGATATAAGTATCTTCTATAATTTAGGAAATGATTTTGTTTTAAAATGTTTTCCGAATGCTGAATTTGATAAATGTAAATTGGATCAGAAAAGTACATCTAGAAATTTTCCTTTCCTAGGAGGCTCATTAGTTTCTGGTTCATGAAAAAATCAACACTCAGTATCACTTTCCACTTATGAATCTAAATATGTAGCAGTTAGAAGTTCTTGTGCTCAAGTATTGTGGATGCAACACACACTCACATAATTTAGTATGAGTTTTACCAAAACACAAATATTTTGTGACAATACTAGTTCCATTGACTTAAGAAAATACCATGCACGTCACTCTCATAAAAAAAAGATAGATATTAGGCATCACTTTCTTAGGGATCACACAAAAAAGAAGATATCATTCTTCAATTTATTGGAACGCAAGATCAAATTGGTGATATTTTCCCAAAATATTTACCCTCTGATAGATTAGAATACATTAAACAGATGTTAGGAATGATAACCGTAAGGTAATATTCCAGGTTAACTTCTTGTGGAAACCTATCTCACTATATAAAAAATATCCTTTTCATAAAGGGGGTAAATTTTCTTATTTTTCAAAAAATTTCGTAATCAATTTTATCCGTAGTCAAAATATTTCGTAATTAACTCTTTCCATTGTCCAAAGTTTTCGTATTCAAATCATTCTGTAGTAAACAAAAATCATAATAAAACATTTACACAGTTAAAGTTTTTCATAATCATATTTTATTTCGTAGTCAAAATTTCTTTTTTCAATCAAAATTTTGGGAATCTAAAGTTATTGATGTTTTTTTGTCATTACGAATAATCTTCCTCAAAATCCGGATGGTATGTATTATTTCCTAAGTTTTTGTAATCATCTTTTTACATGTTGTTATTTTTATCTTTCTTAAGAAACTTTTTTGGATTTTTTTCTTAAATCCAAATGTTTTTATCTTAAAAGACCTTAAAAGATCAGAACCTATCAAATTCCTTCTTTGGTTATCATCTCAACAGTGAGATTTAATCTGAAATTTTTACAACTATTGGATCAACCATGGAAGATGAATTTTTTTCTAAATCGCTTTATAAATCCCCTTCTATGGTTGTCCCCAATCAGTTTTTCACGATTTTACGTGATGAACCTCTGCCTTTTTATTTTAAGGTTTTTGTGAATCTACAAAAGTTTCTTTAGTTCTGGATGACTACTGAAGCTTATCCTAATAAGGAAATGCCAACTGTTATGGAAATCATTTAATGGAAGATATACCAAGAAAGGTTTGTTGAGTAAAAATTCATTAACGTGTATGAGTCTTTTGTTTCCAAAAATATTAGGTTTAATGGTTGTGATAGTATTGGTATTTTGAAGCCAAAGTCACATTGTCTGGTGTGTCCGGAATTGATAGTGATGTTTTATGAAATAGTTAGTTTCTTAATGAAGGAGGGAATGATAAATTTTTATTCAAATATTATGGAAGGATCTAATCTCATTCATACATCAAGGTTGTGAGTCTGATTTGTATTCCTTATGAAGGGGAAGCTGGGTTTTGTAATCACAAGTTATCTATTTATCTAGGATCATTTAAAAAGGAGAAAGGAGTAGAATATCCTGGTTTAAAAGGAGTGAAGAATCCAAAGATCAGTCATCTTTCTTCAAATTTCTGGATTCATGAATTGTGGGTTCAAGGATTAATAATTCAAAAAATGGGGATAAAGTTAATTTGAAAAAGGTTGACATCTATCTTTTGGAAATCAAGGTGAATCTAAATAAGATAAATTTGGTTATGTATAACATGTTAATGATTGAGAATATTCATAATGGAAATATGAAGTCTCAGATTATTTTGTATCTGACCATTCTTTCAAATATTATTGTTATTTTCCTTTAGTCTTTAAAAATCCCATGTACTTCCAATCCCATAAATCCAAATGTTATGTTGATGAGTGACAACACTATAAAGAGGATGAAAATTGGATTTTCTAGTGAAGCCAAAAACTTCTATGATCTTTATGACAAATAATTACAAGCATGGTCAAACAAGATCGAAGTAGATGATGCCTCTATGATATGACGAATGAAGCGAATGGCTAATGAGCCAGAAGAGAAAAAAACTCGTGTGGCCAAGCAACCTAAGTCAGAACATCCAATGCCAAAGAATCAAAAATATTATCCTGATCAAGTAATGGATAAGTGCAGAGAGGATAAGAAAAACTGGAAGATATGGGAGCCTATGTTTCTCTTGGACCCTACTAAAGGCAAATAATTGAATTAAAAAGCTGCATAGATCCTTGAAAAGGAAGAAATTGAAAAGAAGAAAAAGAATATGTTGTTGGAAGCTGAAGTTGCTAATTCTCGTATCAAGCCTACTGGAAGTGCATCTGAACAAATTCCAGTACCATAATCCTTTTTGATAAAACATTCTCTAGAGTCTCTGTGGAAGAATGTGGTTATTACAGAATCACATTAAGAAGAACAAATTGTTCAGGAATTGGAAGAAGAAATAGAAGAAGAAGAGGAGTTGGAAGCAGAAGGGAATAAATATGATGATATCATAAAACAAGTCTAAGAGTACCATGAGAAGGAAATTCCATCTATAAAACTATCAATCTTGACTTCCCAAGATGTATCATCAAAAATTTATACACTAAGAAAACCTCATAAGGGTAAAGTATAAGTTAATAAGACAACAGATGATGAAAGTAGTAATCATGACATCATTCATTCAGAAGATATAGTGGCTGATGCAAAAAATAAGATGTTGAGGAAGAAAATATTGTTCATCTATATGATAGTGAGCATGAATCACCTAAAGAACAAGATATCATTCTGAGACCAGATAAGGGAAAGAAAGTGGTTGTAGGTACACTGAGTAAATCCACAGTGAAGTAGAATGATTTTAATGCATAATCAAAAATGAAATATAAGGATATAGAAAATTAATTGTCATGAATCAAATATTTGGATTCAGAATCAACTTCACTTGGACATGATTTTTTTGTCTAGTCATTGAAGAAGCTGGTAGGTATTATTCCATTATTTTCAAGCCTAGATTCAAGATGTAAAATGCTTCAACATACCATAAACTAGAAGTCAGAATCAGTATCCATTGTGATGGATAAATATGTTGAAATAAAGTAAAATTTCAAGACATTCTTCATAGGTTATGAGGAATATAAAAGATCATTCAAGAAGATGATAAGCATGTCAAATATGTTTATTGATGAAATGAGAATTTTTGATAAATTCCATGACAATTTCATGGATTGTTTTGATATTAAAGATGGAAATATTATTTATCTTTCACATAGTTTTGAGGAACAGGTAATTCATGAACATACTAATCTAAAGTAGGAAGTTAATGATTTCAATGGGAAGCACAACTCTGTGGCTATGAATTGAAAAAAGGGAAGGAGATCATAGAATGGAGATTGAAGAGAATCTTGTTAAACATGAAAAACACTTGAAATATCAGGCACACATTATTATGGCTAAGGAAGAGAAAATTAAATCCTTAGAGAAGGAATGTGAAGATCAGGATCTGTTGCTAATGTGAGCATAAGAGGATCACAAAGATCTTAAGATGCTAAAACTATTGGGAAGAACCTAATGCCGAAAGAAAATGGGGGATATTTTCATTACAATCATATCTTTTTGTTGTATTTTCCCCTTTTTGAAAATAATTCCAATCTTAAGGATTTTTTGTTCTATTTTTTTTGTTTAGTAATAATGTTTCAGGTGCAAATTTTTCCATAACCTCTATTACATTATGAAAATCACAAAGGGGGAGAATGGAATGCTAAAAAATCCAAATTAAAGAAGAGATTTCTCTATGTAAGGGGGAGTTCATCAAGAGAAATTTTCTCATCAATGATGACATTCGAATGAAATATTATAGAAATATCATTCAAGAAATCTACAATAGGATCATTAGTTTTTTTGAAGCCTAAGGAGGAGTTAGACATATTTACATTGATCTATAAGTAAAAGGAGATAAGTTTTTATTTTAATGTCAATAAAATTTATATGTACTTAGATTCTTTTTAATAAGGATGTCTGCACATTCTAAAATGGGGATGATTTTAGAGTCAATATGGTAACCTTATGCCTTTTCTATTCCTTTATGTTTTGAATATCACAAAAAATCTATCTCCAGGAAAATATATTACCTTAAAAATATATTTTTTACATGGATACTTTTCCTTCATCAGGGAAATTTTCTCTTTACATTTATTTTCATTGATCATGATTCTATTTCTAACTCTTTTTATATATAAAGTGTAAAACCTAGATTCATATCTAAATCCTCAATATTTTATAAATCCATTGATAAAGGGTATTCTATTTTTAGGTTCTGAATTCTCTTAAATTTTGATTATGAATTCTCTGAAATTTAGATTCCGAATTCTCTGAAACTCAAACTCCAAATTTGTTGAATTTCATACTCTGAAATTTATGAAATTCAGACCCCGAATTATTTGAAATTTAGAGTCCAAATTATATGAAATACTAATTCAGATTTCTCTAATGTTCAGATTCCTAATTACATAGAATTCAGACTCTAAATTCCTTATAATTATGACTCTGAATTTCCTAGAATTCAGTTTTTGAATTCCTTATAATTCGGACTCCAAATTACTCAGAATCCAGACTCTGAATTCCTCAGAATTCAGACTTTGAATTCCATAGAATTTCGACTCTTAATTCCATAGAATTCAGACTTTGAATTCCTTATAATTCAGAATCCAAATTCCTCATAATTCAGGCATTGAAGTATATATAATTCTGATTCCGAATTCATTGGAAAACAGAATACAAATATCCATGTAATATAGTATCTTAATATTTTCCTCTTAGACGCTAATTTTTTTCCTTAAACTCTAAAAAATAGATTTGATAGGGCAACCATATTTTACGTACCCTTGTTATTGTTATGAAACAATGTCATGTAATCTGTTTCCAACTAACCATTATTTGAGTGACATGTGTACAGATCCCTCCATAATTAAAGGAAAATTATGAATTTTGGATGAGGGAGTTGACCATTGGAGAAATGCCAATAAAATATGAGCTCATTTGAATGATCTCAACACATTCCCACAATTATAGAGATTACATGCTGCTAATGTGATTTCTAGAGAGAGAAACCCTAAAACCTTATGAATACTGAACATCATGTTTTGATTGCTTCGTGTGATTCCGCTTGTTTCTGTGTACAATCAAGGTCTTCTGGGGATAAAAAGACAGTGGTAACGACTACCTTAATGTTTGAGGACATCTTTGATAATGAATATAGTGGTACCGACAACCTTGAAGTTCGAGGTATTGTGGGGATAGAAATACATACTCTGTTATTCCTATCGAGGGATTACCCTTGTGTGGGTAAGTGAGACATTCTTGAATGTATAATCCTGTGACTTTTATCCAAGGATGTTGGATACCCTACTCTTTGGGGTAAAACATTTCATACTTGTTACTTGTATTGTTTCAAGATTGTTTTAGGCTGCATTTTGATATTAAGGAAAGTATATTTGTCTTATACTTTTATATATTTGCATACCATGATTAGTAAGATTCTATACACATTAAGGTAGATTCTTTGTCCAATTTAACTTCTCAGATGTTTCATTTCTGGAACCATATTTCCAAGATCTAGAAAGACTATTGAACTAAGAGGTTTTGTAAATTCACCTTGTATAACATTGTTAAAGAATAGAATGTTTTATACCATCATTAAAAATTCTAAATGATTTTTTTAATGTGTAAAATCCACCCCCTCTTGTATTTTGAGTATCTACATCATATTTCGTTCCTTTAGCATTGAGTAAGTGAAATACGTATAAGTACCCCAATTAACTACAAAAATGTTCTGTAAAAATAGGATAACTACATGTGTCTTAAGAGACCTTACTCCAAAATATTGATTATCAAAAATTAATACCACCTCTATGAGGCCCCAAATCCTTGGTCGAACCCATAAGATGATAATTTACAAATACCTGGTAGAATTGGAATGGTGTGAGATAAAATCCCTATATAGTTTCACCAAGGATTCTATATTACTTTCCAATATATAGATAACCTATAATTAGATTTCAATATTAAATAATCAAATTTTCTATTTCAAATTAATAATTCAAACATATCCTGATTTATATTTCTAATGGTGGTGAAATAATTAACAAATGGATTATCATACTCTTTTATATAAAATAGCTTATATTAATTATAATATGTATATATATATATATATCCAATAATGGAATATGTTCATTTTAAAAACAAACAAGCAAGTAATAGGGTCATATTCATATAGTTATGATAATTATAGGCTATAAGTCTCTAGAAACATGAAGGTACATAGATATATGTGTATACACATGAAACTTTGGTTTGAAAAAAGGTGACATCATCACCATCTTGTTGGGGGTGTGATATGTTTCATTTATGTTTTGGAATATTTTAAATTGTAGATTACCATCAAAATAAGTTACTAACTATATATGATTTGAATATAATTTAATAAAAAATCAATTACGGGAAATATAATTTAATACTTCTTAATATAAAATTTATCGAATTATACATTTCAAATATAAGAATTTTTAATTTAAAAACGAAAATGGGGTTTTAATCAAAACATTCCTTTTTTGAAGATAAATACTAAGCGTTTCAATCAAAACCAATTGAATCCATTTTTATCATAGATAAATTTGAAATCAATTCAAAATTTACTTTCAAAATTTACTTTCAAAATATAAATTAAATTTTTTAAATATCTTAAAATTTTATCAATGTAAGAACAAATAAAGAATTAAATAGAATGGGGGGGGGGCTTTCCCAATTTTATTCCATAAATGAATTTCAAATCCCGGTCCCCCAATTAAATCGAATTTGTTTTTTATGTATTTAATTTCATAAGAATCGATTCCCCCACATTCAAATAAAATAATTTTAGTCAAAACCATTAGTTTAGGGTTAATTAAATTGGACAATAAAATTTAATTTCAATTTTTAGGGTTTCAAGATCTCAAAACTCCATACCCAAATAGAGATTCTTCAAAGAATAAAATTGAAAATAGAATCTTAATATCAATCCAAGTTTTAAGATCCAAAACAAGGTTTATTAGATATTCCAAAAATATAACAATACAAAAAAAACCCTAGAAAGGAGAGGATTATCATAAAGAGATAGATAATGAGTAGAGGAAACCTACCAAGTAAAGATTGAACATTATTATCATATATTTGATTAACATCCGGATGGATTTAGAGGTAATAAAATGCTTTTGAGAGCTCCAAGGGAAGAAGAAATCACTCAGAGGTGATACTAGAGCATCAAGGACATAAAAAAGTTGATTTTAGATTTCAAAATAAATTCATATTAAAAATCTTGAATGAATGGTTATCTAGAAAGAACAAAACTATTAGACTAAACTTGACACCCTAGTTGAGCACCAATTTTTCCACGGAGCATAGTTTCTACATAATGGGAATCAAGTTTTTCCAAAGGGGTTGTAGTAGTAAAAAACCCCAATGTTTGGGGCTGAAGCGTTTCTAAAAATATAGAGAACCATTTGGTAGTATCATGTTCTAACTATGCACGAGCCCATATCATTGAAATAAAATCCGTGTTTTCAAATGAATCATCCCCAAAAAAAACCAAACCAAAAAAATTGGACTGAGGGGTTTTAGAATAACTATGAAAATAACATGATGGTACAAGAACAAATTTAAAAAATTATAATTAATAGAAAATATATCTAAAAATGAATTTAAATAATCATTCAAAAATAAGTAAATTTTTTTTTGAAACATTTAAATAAATAATTTTGGGGAAGAATTTTTTTTTGAAGGAAATCATTTAAAACAAGAATTTTTGAAAGAAATTGCCTTCAAAATAATTTACATAATTATTCTTGAAAAAACATGAGATGAAACTGAAAATAAAATTTTAATCTAAAAACATAAATAGTGTATAATAAAATATATATTGTTTAATATATTGATATCATATATTTTTCACAAATGAAATATGAACATTAAAAATTATGTACCAAAATGACATTATATATGAAATCTCATACCTTGAGTATCCACATATAAATAAATATTATATCCTATATTATAATGAATTTAAATTTATAAAATAAATTACAATAATATATTTATTCTGTATTTCCCTTGTTAAGGTACCTTTTTAATTTTTTAAATCCATTTATTGAGTTGTTCTTCCTTACATCAACCACTTAAAGTCAATCAAGAAATTTATCGAAAATTAGTTCATCATATCTTCTAAGTTTAAAGGAGTTATGAAATGGTTCCATTATATAATGAATTTTATTAACCAAAAGAATATTTTTTTATTCATTATATAAAATTATATAATCCTCCATATATAGTGGTAATGGAAAGAAATTTCATAGGCTTATAGAGTTGTCAGTCCACACACATTCATGTGTAACATTATCATTTTATAAAGGATTAAAGGGTGAAAATATTGATGATATTATATATATATAATCAGATTAATTTCCAAAATATTATATATATTAATAAATTCAATCTTGATAACTATCCAAGTTAATCTGTGATAAAAATAATTGACATTGATATGATGATATGATTAGTAGTACATACACATGAGTGATATCATCATTTTCAATATGATGGAATGGAGATATAAAATTATTTTATATTTTTTTAAAAAAATTAATTATATTTTAGATTATTCTGTATTTATGATAATATGGTTAATTGATATTTTTAGAGACTTTGTGAAGAATGTAAAATGAAATTTTTTGGATGAAACATATATATCCTCTTTTGGTACCTCAATTAGATTAAAAATTAAGTATTATTGAAGTTGTATTTTTGTGATAGAAATACATCTAGGTATTGCGAATGGATGTCTAATAATTATTATTTTAGTAAGTGTTCAATATAAATCGTTCAAACATTTTTTTATAACTGATGAGATGGTTGTTTTTTTATAAGTGAGGTGGGAGGGAAACATGTAAATACATGGAAACGTATTATGTAATATCTAATTTCCTCATGTAATACAGATATATATTTTCATATCATCTGATATGATAGGGTTAATTTAAAAATAAAACCATATAATGATATTTAACAATGTTTTTGGGGTAATCCTGAAGCATTAAATTATTAACTTTACAGTTTTTTCTAATTTTAATCTTAAATGATGTGATAAATATTTACTATGGAAACTCTAAAATTTGACCAAATATTAAGTTTAGAATATTACCCAATATTAATTTTTACTATTCCATATATAGTTTTTTAAAGATTAAATTTCTAGGTGAGATAAAAAATAATTTTAATATATGTTTTCAATACCCAACAAAAACTATTCTTATAAAACAATTAGTTTTAAAAAATGATTTTATTTAATATTAATGTTTAATATTTATTTTTATATAATTAATTGGATTATATATAATCAATGTAGACTTATTTTTAAATAAAAAATAACTAAATCGTGGTGTATCCTAGAATATACTAGAATATGAGTGAAAAAATAGTTTTATTTGAAGAAAATCAATACTTATATTTCAAAAGTGTTAACACTATATGAATATATTCCACATTACATATTTGTTTTCTTATATTAATTGTCTAATATATATTTTAACATTAATTTTTTAATATTTTATGTTATTATAATATGATTTTAACATCACAAAAGAATCATGTTTTTTAAAATATTTATTTTTAAATATGAAACCTAAATTAAACTAATTTTTAAAAATACTCAAAAACTAATAATAATATGATTTAGAATTTATAAATTCCAAAATAAATTTTATTTCATAAAATTAATTTTATAAAATATTTCAATTTATAATTTATTCAAATCCAAGAAGAATCCTATGTTCATTATGATATTTTTCATAGAAGGAAGAGCACAATTTCTATAATTTAATCATAGTTTTCATAGGTCTCCCTTATTAAAATGAAAAAAATACTCCATATCCTAATAGTTTTCCCTAAAATTATGAAAATATTCTAGATAAGACCGCATAAATTCTAGGAAACAAACTAATGTGGTTTTTTCAATAACAAATTATGGTTCTTTTAATAAAAATAAAGTCAATTATTGATCTAAAAATTACAAATCAAATTCATTATGATTTAATGTTGGAAGTTATACCCAAAATGTGGTCAATAGTAACCATCCAATACATTTTCACCATTAGTGAATTAATGTCATGGAGTCCCATTTTACTTATTATCCTACCATATTATTCAGGTGGAGCATAAATTTCTTTAGTGCTAACAAAAAGAAATTTTCATCACTGAAAAAAGAAATACAGTCTAATGAGAACCTCCCAGATCTATATCCCACATTCCAATTTTAGGATATCCCATATTATTTTTTCAGTCTTTTATTGGTCCTTATTACAAAATTTTGATAAAATTGGATAAGGAGTATTAGTGGACTTCTTCTTTACCATAATTGAGGCACGTTTCTTTTTATACAATGGTGATTCAATAATCCTGGAGTAATGACCATAAACTACAAAACCAAGTTTTGTTTGGCTTTTAGGATTCCTTTTCTAGCGTTAATGTTTTTCATTTTACTATATTATTTCTATAAATTTATTTTATATAATATCCTTTATTCATGGTGCATCAGTTAATAACTGAATATATGTGAAATCTATTCAGAGGATGTTTGTGTCATATTTAGAATATTTTTACCTTCACTCATGTCAATTTCATACCACCCTTCATACCATATAAACTCCTTTATAATGGATATATTCAAATAATAAATGAAAATTTAATTTTATCACCCGAATGATTGAGGCATAAAAAATTAAAAGGTATCATCCCAATATGATATAATTTTTTTTCAATTAATTAAATTCTTTCAATAGACATTTTTTCACACAGCACTATGATTAAATAATTGTTAAAAACTATAAATGTTATTATTTAAAAATTATCCTCATTATATACCCATTATCGTTTTTACATGAAAATGTATAAATAAATTTAAATAAAAAAATTGGTTGTATATAAAGGAACCATATTTATTTAAAGTATTTATATGTTTCAAAAACAATAATTTCATAAAAACGTTTTTTTGAAAAATATTAGATATATTTTTAATAAATTTTATAAATATTTTGAAAAAAATTAAAATTACTTTGGAATTCTTCATATGAATATTATCATGGGTTGAACATTTGAATTTTTTGTGAAAATATTATTACTTTGATGAATAGTGTAAAATACTAGTATTTTTAAAAGACTAAAATTTAATTTAATGAATTTAGAAGGATTGTTTTTTTCTTCAGTTTTTTTTAATATAAAAAATATCTAAATAATATATCAATTAATCTAATTTATGTAATTGAAACCATTTTATTGATGAATTTTGAAATAAAAATATTTTAATCTTTAGATCATATTCTATTTAGAAGACTTCTTCTTCATTATGATTATAGGTTTAGTTAAAATTATTGTTATCATATTTTGTGAAAAATAATTTGGGAAAAGTGACTACATTTTTTTAATCATCATAATTTGTGTTATCTAATATGGTCATTATATTTTTTGACCATAATGATTCGTAAAAGTGTAAAATTATTTAATGTAGTTATAAAAAAATTGTTTTACAAGGGGGTTAACCAAAATTTATTAATATAAATAATACCCAAAATTTGTAACAAAACAGTTTTTTGTATATATAATTACTTGATATCTTCTAGAATCGAGAATGGTCTATTTTGGGACCTTATTTTATTAGAAAACATGCGTATACCATTTTTTTCAAAAATTAAAAGTGTGACATAGTCCTCAATTATAAAATGACACCCCTTGACCCCCTAATGACTCAACCAAAAACCTTGGTTTAGACAAGACCTTCCCAAATTGTAATGAACCAGATCCTATTATTTCAGACCTGGTACATTACTTTATTACATTGAAATGGATACAATATTCAAATACCAAAGGACAAAACAAATAATTAGTTTTGTAAAAATAGATAAAATACTTGATAAAAATTTCACATTTCGAATAGAAAATAAATCATAGTACATTACATAATAAAATGCTCTCTATCATTGAAAATCATTCCAAGAATTCATGTTCAAATCTTGGTGAAATGATAAAAAAATATGGGTGTGATCAAATACTCTTCAAGTGTTAACTAAAATTGAATCGACGATGAATAAAAAAGAATAATCAACATTGAATTTTAAATAACATTAAACACATTCCATTTAAATAAATTCATAAGGGACAAAACACATGGTAGTGGAGATAAATAAATACACATTGTAATTTATTGATAAATATAGAATAAAATACATCCATTGATTTTTTCATAGTGAATATAATATTTATGATAATAATAAAAAATTAATTCTTAATGAATGAAATACATAATTATTGGATTTACTATCTAATATACATGTAAAACCTATATATTGAAGACATTTCTCATGATGGTTTAAAAATACATGTATAAACCATTTTAATTTGCGTAATTGAATTATCTCATAGGGACCTATCAATGAAATGATGCGATGTATAAAATTCAAGCCGAACCCATAAATTAAAATCCCAATAATTCCCCTTATATAGAATAAAAAAAATTGATAAATATTTTGCCTTATCAAATAGCTATATTATGTAAAGAATACATTTTTATCAATATTTCCCCAGATAATCAAATAACTATCATAGTAATCACCATGACTAAAAATGATATATAATTTAAAAAATGATGACATCCATAACCCATGTTTATGGAAATTTGAGATATTTTTAATGTATATTAAAATATCATATTAATATTTTGATTATTATCAGATAATATTTAGAGTCTCAAAATAAACTAAGATTTTACAATAACATTAATCCCTCGGTAATTTTTAAATAAAATTCACTTGGATGAAATAATTATAATTGAATCATTAAAATACATTAAATAATTAAATAATCATGATATTACCACTCAAATGGTTAGCATATAATACACATAAAATAAAATTGGCACATAATATTAACCAAGTCTCAATTGAATTTAAATTGAGATAAAATCATTTACCTTACAATTTATTTTATTTGTGATACATGATTCAAACATTTTTAAAGTTGTTTTAAACATGTTATTATCTTACAACCGAACTATGTTATTATTTGTCAAATCTCCAAAAATTATTTTATAAAATCTTATCACCTGTTTGTTAATAATATATCATTATTTTCATTAATTTGGGTGTTAATTTCCTTGTTTTTTGAGGATGTGTTGACTTGTTATTTATTGATAATCATACTTTAATAATAACTTAATAATGAAAAATGTAATAAATGATTAAATATTATATTTATTCAATATATATGTATTTATATTAATCCATGTATTTTGTTTAAAAAAAATGTTATATGTCGTTCATATAGACGGTAGGCTGTATGTACGCATGAACAATGATTCCATTTTTATATCTTATTGAATGATATTATATTAATATAAATACATATATATTATATTTAAATTATAAATATTATGTAATATATATTACATATTTTTATTAGAAAAAAAATTAATGCATTCAATGTAATGGGTGAATGAATCACGTAACTTTTAGGAGCTAGTAGTCCATACATCAAAAAACAATGTTATCATCTTCCCACTAAATGGATAACATGTCACTGTGTATTATATAATAACATAAATAAGAATAAATAAATTATAAATATCATACATATCATATATAAACAATAAATCCATCCTTATTCCCAACCATGAATGGTGGTATTGGAAGAATGAATGACATCGGTTTACGAGGCATTAGTCGGTCGTACACACAAGAGTTTATTATGTATCCCATTTGATGAATGTGTTTATTGTTTTAGATAATATCATTAATATAAAAAAGTATATTTAGGGTAAATTTGTTATGATATAATTCATATAAAAGAATAATTTAAGGGATGTAGAAAGAAATAAAAATTGTACATGATGAAGAACATTACCTCTTCCCCGGGAAAATCATTTTTCGTTCATACCAAAATACATCTCTGGAATTCATCATGCACAAATAAAAAATTTTATTATAAAGTGACAGATGTTAGGAGTTTTTTGGTAAGATATGGACCCACTATATGTACTGAAATGTGCGAATAAATGAGGGGGTGAGTGACTTTTAATAGTGGTGGAGTTCCATTCTAGTAAATACAAAATGCTAAAAAGTATTTGTAGAACATAATTAAATAATATGCTGAAAATAAGAATCCATTATATATAATATTGGTTATATGGTGTATATATTTCGTCCAAATGGTTTTTGAAATATTTTTTACATCTTTTGTCCCCTTAAGATTATTGTTTAACTACTAGGTAAACTCATTTTCACTTTAATCACGTTAATTATTTTTGGGTGATATCACAAATATTTTTTATCAGAAACTATGTTTTTCGTAATATAAATTATAAATTATTCAAATTCAATATATTGAATCCATTTTTTAAAATTCACATCAGATATGTGAAATGAATTAATTTAATTTTTTCCCAAAAACAGGATAAGAAAGTGTGTTTTTAATGTTAAAATATTCAAAAATTCATTAGGTGTTTTTTATGAAATTAAAAATAAATATGAAAAAAAATTATGTAAATTAGTTTTATTTTTTTATTATTTATATATTTTAAATTAAAATCAATATTCAAAATATAATTTAACATTACAAAATATTTATATGAAGTGTTATTCTTTGGTTATAATTCAATAATTTTCACTATTCCTAAAAATGGATCTTCTTAGAAAAATATCAAAAATTAGGTTTAAGATAATTTTTAAAATAAACAGTAAAAATGTAGTTTATATATTAAAATTAAAATTATAATTTTTTTATTGAAAAGTAAAAACAATTGTGGAAATAAAATTCTGCAAACACACCTTGAGGAAAATATAACTTTTTATTCATACAATTGGATTTGGACATATATTATGTCTATAATATCATTTGGATGTCTTTAATTTCATTTATTTAATATATAATATATATATTTCATTATGGCCAGAAAAATTATATAATTTAATTTTTAATGATTAAATTAACTTGGTTACTAAAAATACTTCTTTATAATATCATTTACCTTATGTTCTATTGGGTTTTTATATTCAAATTTAATTTCAATCAGAACCAATTCATCCCACAATATATTTACATAATATATTTAAACCACATTAAAACATCCAATTTAATTTCTAAATAATTATTATCATTTAAAAAATTAATATTAACAGTATTTGATAAAACATGGTCTTGCATATAACACAATTCAACATTGAAAGACATTATATCATATAATTAACGCTATATCAATATTGAATGCATTTCAAGATATAGAAAAGTGGAAAAATATTTAAAATAGGAAATATATTTCAAATTATTGGGTTATTATGTCCATTTATATGCCTGGTGTTGCGTGTCATGCATGCTATCATATATAATGTTATTACTATAGAACTTACGGTAGTTACATTTTCCCGTATTTAAATAAATAGAATCCTTATAACATAAAATTGATCATGGTAATCAAGGGTTCGATATTTTAAAATTCATTTTCTAAAAAACACACATCATAAGAGGTTTAAAAAAATACACTCTTAACAATAGATATTTACATGTTTAAATTTCATATGGATTTATAAAAAATCAACGGTTCCAAATATGATTATATATAAGAATAAGTAAAAGCTAGACATTGAAGAGAAAAATAACACTCAAATGGTGAGGGAGGTTGGTAGAGAATATAATCATGATAAATTTATGACTAAAATTAACAAAACTAGATATCTGGAAAAGGAAATTGATATCATTATAAATTATTATAATAAGACAATTTTTTTTGTTTCAACACACTTTTCCTATAGTTAAATAATTAATTCACATTCTATATATACAATGAAATATACTTAATTAATATGTTTCTATTTCATAAGAAAATTTATATCATTTTTCCTTGAGTAATTTCTACAACCTCTAGTAGAACATGTTACATCAAGTGGTGATGCAATACCTTAGTATCTAAAATATCATCCAAATATCAACATAAACCATTTCATAAATTGTTTACCATTCTAAGAGATTATGATCCCACACATTAAAATCATTTCCACAGTAGTTAGTAGTATCCCATTTCCTTATTTCATATCAGTCATCACTTTATACAAACATCATTTACTCATCATCCGTGACAAATTATGGGTCATATTTCATTCAAAATTATGCTTTAAATTTTTTTATCTTGTTATCAATTCTCATTTATTAGTACCATTCAACACATTCTCTGAAATAATAAATTAAAATTACTATATTAATGTTGTTATATATTTTATAATTCATATTATTTGAATGTCATAAATAAAATACTTTTAAAATATTTTTCTTATATAAAAATACATAAGAACATTAATCATTCCACTACGGTAGAGTTAATATCATATTCATGACCTTGATCCCTTATCTTATTTTAATTTATATTGCCTTGATAGGTGGGACGTTTTATTTTATACTGACCCATCACATTGTAGTTGTGACACTGAATTTCAGTGTTTTCATTCCTGCACTTGCAATATTTTTTACATATGACCCATTTCTCCGAACTTATAACAAACTATCAGTCCTTTCAATCATACATAGGGTGATTTATTCAACTTTTATCACAAATGGTAAAGTAATTCCATCCCACTACCCCTTTATCCATTATTTTATATGTTTTCCTCTTTTTCAATTACTTCCCTTTGAAGCCATAATAGTTGTAGAAAACATTCCATCTCTTGATAGCATTTAAAAAATATTCTTCATATGAAGAAAATGTTTGAGACACCATATCCCTTTAAATACGTGGTTTATTCTATTAAATTATGTGGAAATATCAAGCACTCCTTATTTATTTTTTTTAATCCATAAAGAGTTTAACTTATTGAGGTAGATTCATACTCTACGGTACTTTCTCTTCCATTTTTCATTAATCTAGTGAATTTTTTACTCACCTTATTATTAATTATAATGAGGAATAAATTTCTCAAATATCATCTCTTTAAATTATTTAAATTAAAAGAGTCATATTTTCTCTTCCACAAAAAAATTATAGATCAATAACCCACATTGATTTTCAACATCACAGATAAAATACAAGAGAAGTGGAATCATTTTGTTTAAACCATATACTAATTGAATAAATATATTCTCTAATGTCCTAATCAATTTCCCAGCTGCCACTGAAATAGTAGTCTCACTACATTATTATGGTACACTAATGTATAGTGAAATCCAACATAAGATATTCTCATAGTGGGAGGTTTCTCTATATGGGAATGTTGACAGTTCATAATCTGATTATGATTCCCTAATATATCTATAACCAGATATGTTCCAATGCAATCTGTATTGATTTCCATAGAAGGGAAACCACTATATTGGCCATGAGTATTGATACACTTATCCCTTTTAGGATCTATTTATAAATAAAGTAATATTCTTCATTAGTTTATACAATCATGAAACACAACACACAATCTGAAAACATGTAGAACAAACTAAAAAAATTATATATATCTAATATCACAATCATAAAATGTTTTTTAGACGTTCTTATATACATATAATCAATTTCAATATTAGGTTTACGTTAACCAATATATTTTTTTCTAAATCTATTTCAAATGCTTTCTAGTAAACTTATTTTGATACCAACTGTATCAACTACATACTCCATAGATCAGAACTGGTGTAGTACATTATTACATTGGCATAGATACAATACTTAAATAAAAAATAATGAACAATTTATAAGTTTATAACACCATATTACTTATAAGAAAAAAAGTTTTCATTCAAAATATAAAATTAAAAATAATACAAAACAAAATATAATGCTCAGTATCCTTGAAACTAATTTCAATAATTTATCTTAATATCTTGTAGAAATCAATCCAAATAAGGGTGATTTACAATGATAATTAATGAATAAGTTAATAAAATCTAAAATAAATCATTAAGAATAAATAATATTGAATGTTAAATAAAATTACATTAATTCCATTTAAATAATTATATAACGAATAATGAACTTGGAAAGAAAGACAACTAAACAATGATGTCATTCAATTAATATAATGAGAATGAAAAGAATCCAAAAAAAATTCTTTGTGAAAATAATACGGATAATAATAAAAAAATAATTAATTTGCAATAAATTATATGCTTAATTATTATATGTCATGTCTATAGAACATGAAAAAAATAACTTAAATACTTTTCAGAAGACTATTTAAATCTACATATAGACAACCGTTTAATTTGCATAACTAATTTATGTCATGGGAACCTATTAGTGAACCAAGGGGCCATATAATGTATGGGATCCACCCATCACTACCATTATAAATCATTCCTCATATATATAATAATAAATTTATTTCAAAAACAATGTCCCATATCAAATAGTCTGGTTGAGTGAAGAAAAAAAATTATCAATAGATCCAAAAATTATCAAATAACTATCAAAGTAAATATGGCATGTAAAAACCCATGCATGAAATAATCCATATATAATGTTTAAAATACCATAAATAGTGAATTATTCACCAAATTATGTGTTAAAAGTTATTTATATTGAAAACATGAAAGGGTATTGGTGCATAATAATACCTAAATCACAATCGAATGTAAATTGAGATGAAATCTTTTTACAAGACCCTTTCATTTTGGTCATACATTATCTGAATCCATGAATAGTCATTTTGAACAAGTTAATTTTTTTAATAAAACTATATTAATATTTATTATATCTTAGATAATAATTTTATATAATGGTAACACTGGTCTGTTAATAGTCTTCAATTATTTTCATAATTTTGGGCGTTTGTTGTCTTGTTTAAGATTATGTTTGGACTGTTATTTTCTGTCACTCTTATTATATATCATCATTTAATAATATCCAAAATATAAAATATTATATAAAAATAATATACATTCAATATATATTTATTTATATTAGTTTATAAAATTTGGTGAAAGGAAAATAAAATACACTCTTTATGGAGATGGTACGTCGTATGTACGAATTAATGATCTTTTCATTATCATATCATAATGAATAAAATAAAATTAAATATTATATAAGGATTATAATAAGAACATAATTACTATGTTTTTGATAATAAATATTTTTATTAAAACCAAATATTATATATTATAGTTAAATTGTGAATGAATCACATCGGTTTGAGGAGGGGGTCGTGCACACATCGACAAATGATGTATTTGCATTCAAAAAAATGAAATTCTTAAATGTATATATTATATAATAAAAATATAATTTTAAATAGATTTTATATTACCTATATATATATTATAAACTATAAATTAATCATTATTATCATCTCAAATGGTATTAGTGGAAAACTAAGGACATTGGTTCACGAGGCGGTTGCCCGTCATAAACACTAAGGATTTTGTATCTCGTCTGATATAAGTGTGTGTGGTTGTTGGTCGTACTCTTTAGGTAAAAATCTCTGAATATTTATGATCCTTAGTTATTTTTTTAATAAATTTATAATAATAATTTTATTCATGGAAAAAAATCGATGTGATAGTTAAGAAAGGTTAATGATTCGTCATGTTACTCTTTTTTGTTTCTACCAAAATTCATTATTGTTTCAATACTATCTAAAAAAGCTTCTATAATGTGTGGGGGGATGTTTAGTTTATGTTTTATTTTTTTAATGATATAAATATCTCTATATGTGTGAATAAGTGAGGGGTGAGTGGATTTTAATAGTGGACAAGGAGTGTTATTCCTGTAAAAACTGATATGTAAGCACGATTGGCATGTTTGACATACATAAAATGGATCCTATAATTACCCATATTTTTATATAATGATATATATTTGAAATATGGATATAAATTGGGGTTTAGGAATGTTAATAGGTCATTGTACATTATTATTAATGTTAAACCCCTAAGTAATCTCATTTTCATCTTAATAGAGGCAATTAATATTAATTGATTTTGCTAATATTTTTGGAAATTAATATGTTGAAATTAATAAAAATATAAAGTTATTATTATAGATCTATTTAATCCATATATCCATATAAATATCATATAACTGGTATAAATTAATTTTATGTTATTTTGGTATATGAGACGAGAAAGATGGATTATAAAATGAAAATGTTCAAAATTTTAGAACATTTTTATATCTAAATTATAAATAAAAATGATTAAAATTATATAATTTGGATTAATATATATATATACTATATTTATTTCTATATTAAAATTAATTCCAAATATAACGTAATATTAAAAATTACTTAGATGAAAAGTCAGTTTTCAAATAAAATTGAATATTATTCAAAATACATAAAAAACTAAAAATTCTCAGAAAAAATAAATAAAATCACTCTATAATATTTTTAAATTTACATTTATTAAAATTATAAATTTTTTTTCATAAAATAATTATAACATTCTCAAAAAAAAATTTCAAAACAAGTGTTTCAAAAAATGTTGGAAAACTACCATAAGAAAAAAAATGTGTTTATTTGGATTTATTCTTATATTATGTCTATCAAATGTATTGGATGAATTTTTAAAACTATTATTGATATATAATATACTAGTTTCATGTTTCTCAACCACTAATGGTAACTAATTTAACTTATTAAGATAAAAATAACTAGGGACATGAAAATAGTTCTCTATAAAAATATCACATTTCTATTCAATTGGATTTTATATTCATTTATACTATAATTGGTAACAAATGAATTCAAAAATATATTTTCACAAGTCAGTTAACCATATATTTACTACTAATTTAATGGATCATATATTATTATAATTTTAAATAAAAAATTTAATATCATTTGATAAAACATGGTCACTTTTATAATATAATCCATCAATGAAAATATTTTTTTCCTGTAATGAAATATAACACCAGATTGAATTAATTTCATGATAAATAATAGATTGAAATTAATTAAAATATTAAATATATATTAAATTGTTAGGTTGTGATATCCAATTGTATTTTTGGTTTTGTGTCCCATAAGTACTATCAAATACAGTGTTTTTACTTTAGAATTTCGAGGTGTTACATTCTCCCCAACTGAATTAAATTATGTCGTTACTATATACACATTATCTCAGTAATTAGGGGTTTGATATTTAAAAAATTATTTTTCAAAAAACCCACATCATAAGAGGGTTAATAAAATAACCACTTTAATAGAGTGAAAGGTAATTACAAAATTCATGGGATGAAACCACATAACTATCATTCCTGTTATAAGAACATATGTAGGGAAGGAAATCCATTTCACATAGGAGAAAAATAATACTCAAATACTAATGGAGAGAGATAGATAACATTTATAGAGAAATTTAATGACCCAAAATCCGTTAACCTGAGTTATGAAAAATGTCATTGTAGTCATCAAAAATAATAATAATAATATAACATTTTTATTTCAAGCTCCCATTCCAAGACATGATGAAATTTTTCACCTTTATATATAGAAGACAATATACTTACTGGAGATATTTCTATTTAATATGAAAAAAAATTTCCATGGGTAGTTATTTAAGGAATTTCTAATCCATATTTTAGTATATTCTACATTATATGATTATGTATGACATTAATCTCTAAAACCTCATCCAATGTTGAAAATAAACCATTTCGTCAATGTATAACCATTATAAAATATTATGGTCCAACAATTTATAATAATTTCAATGTTAGTTTGTGGTATCCAATTTATATAATCCAAATCATCAATCTATTTATCCAAACATGATTTTATTAACCTCATAAATATATTAAGGGTTATAATTTCATTGGATATGTTTTTTTCAAAATATCTATGTTGATAATTTATCAATCATATTTTTTATATTCAATATATTCTCCCAAATTTGTAATGAAAAAATGATATAAAATAATTATATATTTTAGAATTCAAATGATAATATCTTCATCAATAAAATACTTTTATGATATATATTCGATAATGGAATAATGAAATATATTAATCATTCGACTTATTTTGTGTCAATTATATATTCTTGGCCTTGAACCACTACCTTCTTTTATGTTATAATATCTTGATGCTTAGGGAATGGTTATTAATATTTACTCATCTACATTCTGTTATAACACTAAATAGATTTTTTTTTCTATTTTCTCGTTTTGTTATATTTTTTTGTGACCCTTTTCTACAATCATAATATCAAAATCCTATTCAATTCATGAATTTTTAAAGAGATTATATCAACATTTATCACAAGTTGAAAAATCACTCTTTACATTCATCCTTTTAACAATTATTTTCTATTCCATCATATTAACTAATTTATTATCATTGAATATATAAGACTTTGAGAATTATTCCCCTAAATTTATTTCATATAAATTTTTTCATTAAATTATGATATTTTTTGGGACCCAAGAACCCTTCAGATACATGGCTTAATCCCTAAAATGAATTGGTTAATATTTAACCCCTTTTGCATTATTAATAATAAATATACATATGAATCCATATAAATATTGATTCATTCCATGTAACAATTATTCATTGATTTTCCTTTATTTTATTTTATATTACACTAATGTCATTTTTTTTCTCATGTGGGAAATATTTTTCATTAAAAGTCCCTAGAAAACATTTCTATTCGATGAGTTCTATTTCATCTTCATCCCTAGTATTGTAAGTAAACAACCACCATTTATTATGATCATCATTGAAACAATACACTACATGTGCTACCATAATCATTTAAAAACATCCTAATTACATGAATATATTTTCAAATACATAATATGTTCCTCATCTAATAAATGGATCAGTGGTCTCACTTAATGGTGGGATCCACTATTGCATAATGTGATCCAATATTATAGATTCTCACTATGGACAATGTTTCACCATCGTGGAATTTTTTTTGTTATAATATGATTTTGATGAAATAATATTTCCATATCATGGTCAGTTACAATATACGCTATATTGTCTTCTATAGTAGGACAACCTATATATTGTTCATGAGTATAGATACACTTTCTCATTCTAGGTTCCACTTATAAATATTCGAATATACTGGATGAGATCATATCATTATGAATCATTACGTATAATACCAAAAAAAGTAATATAAACTATACAATTTATGTTCATATAAAAAAAAATCACAAACATGGGTTCTATTAGATGTTCTTCTATAATTATAATCAATTTCTATATTGGGTTTATGTTCACTAATGAATGTTTTCTTGAATATTGTTTCAATGGTTTCTACTAATCATTTTTCCTACCAAAACTAATGACCCCAACCCTAGTATCATAGAGTTGGTTCCCAAAATTATTACATTAGTAAATATAAATGATTAAAATACAATATAAAACAAAAATGTTTATAATTTTTTGGAGAAAATATTCCACACATGATACCCATTTTACATTGGGAATATAAAATGAAAAAATACATTAAAAAATAATATGATCTTTTTCCTAGAGACTCATTCTAGGAATTCATCTGCAAATTCAGAGGAAAAGAAAAAAAATAAGGGTGAGCTCACAATATTAGTAAGAGTTAACTAAAATGGAAGCTACGATGAGTCAATAAAAATAATCAACATAGAATGGTTAATAATTTAACACACATTCCATTTAAATAAATGGATATGGAATATAAAACATTAAAATGAGGATAACTAAGTTATCATTCCATATAATCAATAATCTAATAATGAAACTCATCTATATATATTTTCATAGTGAAAATAATATCATTAAAGATAATAATAATAACAACTGAATACTCAATAAAGAAAATTATTAATTATTTTACATAATGTATAATATAAGGGAAAACCTATATCATAAATACCATTCAAAATTTTTTTTTAATCTAAATGTTGAATCATATTTAATTTACGAAAAATATTTTTCTCAGGAGTACCTGTTAATACATCAACTAAATATCTTTATTCATGGCCCCATACTTCATTATAACTCTAATAATTCATCATATATCAAATAATCATTTCAGTTATTCGATAAGTTTCTTTATCAATTATCTATATTGAGTAGTGAATAATGATTTACCATTATTTCCCTAGATAATCAATGAGCATTCAATATAAACACCTTATGTGAAACTGATATATGGTTTTGGAAATAACCATATAAATAACCCAATACACATTATATTAAATATTTTTTTTGAAAGGAAAAATGATAACAGTAAGGTTATTATTACAAGAGAATGATATTAATCACAAGAGAAAGTGATATTTCTCTATAACATATAACACATTGTAATTTTTGAACCAAATTCACATGGATGAAATAATTTAAATTTACACCTTATAAATCCCTGAATAATAAATTATTAATGATATTACATATCAAATAACCAGTATATACAGAGAATAAATGTCAATGGATGAAAAATAATAACTAATTCTAAATCAAATTTAAATTGAGAAGAAATCCCTTACCTCGAGCATTCTATTTGGTCGTACTATGATGAAAATAATATTTTTTTTATAAACAAGATATTAAATTATAATAAAACTAAATAAATATTTATAATATCTGACATAATCATTTCATAAAATCTTATCACCATTTGGATAATTATATTTTATTACTTTCATCATTTTGGGTGTCAATTGGCTTGTTTTTCGAGTATGAGTTGACATGTTATTGTTTAAATAATTAGATAATAAATTAATAATATATAAAATTTAAACCATTATTTAAATATGATATATTATATGTATATATATAAGTCTATAAATTAATCTATAAAATATTGTGAAAGGAAGTGAAATATATATTTCATGGAGATGGCAGGTAATAAATATGCATGAATTGCGTTTCAATTATCATATTGTTTTGAATGATATAAAATTAAATTAAAAATACATATTTTTAAAATCATAACATTATATTTATTATTATAAATATATCACATACTTTTATTAAAATCATACTTAATAAATTCTATGTAATGTGTGAACCAATACATCTTTTTGAGGAGGCGACATTCAACAAGTCCAAAAATGTTGGTATCATCTTCCAAAGAAATATATACCAAGAATATATTCATTAAATAATAATTTAATAGGCATTTAGATATTGTAAATATCAAATATATCATATATATTTTATGAATATATCATTATTCCCATTATTGAATTGTGATAAAGGATGAACGAGCGACATAGCTTTGCGAGGTTGTAGTCCGTCGTATACATGAATAATGATTACATTTAAAACATTATGAAGGTGTGTTTATGGGAATAGGTAGTAATAATTATATAACATCATCCCATTATATTTTTTATTTTTATTTTATTATATAATAAATATCTAAGAATAATTGATGTTCTGTAGAAATAAATAAAACATAATTCTCCATTGAAGAACATTACCACTTCTTTAGGTAACTCTATATGGTTTATTAGAAAATACTTTTATTTCTTTATGTAAAATAAATAGAATCTATTATTATGGGAAGTATGTTGGTAGTTTATTTTTTTAGGGTTGGAATGAGAAAAAATGGATTTATATGTGTGATCATGTGGGGGGGGGAGGGGTGACTATGTTTTTATAGTGGAGGACATACATTCATGAATATACCAAAATCTAAACTCTACATGCAAGTAAAATTCCACAATTTCCCACCAATGAATAATTTTTCGATAAAATACTGTATATTCTAATAATATGTCCATAAAATAGTTTTTTACATGATTCTAGGTTATTTGGTTTCTTATGATTAATGTTTAAACACAAAGTAAAAAAAAATTCAAATTAATTCATGTGATTAGTCTTAATTGCTTTCACCAATTATTTTTTTCCAAAACTATGTTGAATATAAAATAAAATATTAATTATTCTAATTTTAAATATTATATTCTATATTCGTAATTAAATCTCAGAATTTTCAGAAATTAATTTAAATTTAATCCCATATAATGGATGTGAAAACAAGGTTCTAAAGTGAAAATGATCAAAAATTTACTAGTTTATTATATCTAAATAGAATATAAAAAATATTCAATTTATCTTAATTTGATTAATCGTTTTATAATATATCTATTATTAAATTAAATTAATTCCAAATATAATTCAAAATTTTAAATTATTTAGAGGATAAATAGTTTTCTATAAAAATTTATTATCATTAAATATTTTTTAAAATATGAAAATTCAGCAAAAAATACCATAAATATACCCAAAGATAGTTTTAACATTCATATTTAAAATATGAGGTTCTTTAAAAAAATATGTTTTAATTTTGTTTTTAGAAAATCTGACATTAAAAGGAATTTAGAAAACATATCTTTCCATGTTCATAAATGGATTTATTATTATATTTTTTCTATAAAATATAATGGAATAATATATAAAAAATGTATTGAATAATTAATATATTATATTCATTATTATATACCCCAAAAAGTAATTAATTTAATTTCTTATGATAAATATTCATTTGGGCATGAAAATAGTTATATAATAAAACATTTCATTTATATTAAATTTGATTTTATATTTATTAATAATTAATTTTTAACTGATGAATTTAGTAATATATCTTCATAAGTAATTTAATCCTATTTATAACATCAAATTTAATGGCTAAGAGATAATTATTTTTTAAAATAATATTATAAATATTTTAAATCATGGTCTTGAATGTAAAAGAAGCCAACAAAAAAAGTCACTATTGTTTTTAATGAATACATAGTTAATATTTCATGAATATATTGATATATAATAGATTGGATATATTTTTACATATTAATTATGTTTTGATGTCTTAAAATGTTATAACCCTTTCTATTCATGGTGTTGCGTGTCATACTTTATATCTAATACAATGTTCGTATTTTATAATTTTGGTGTGTTACAAAAACCCCTTCCATAATTCATTAATATCATTCTAAAGGCCTATATTTGTCATAAATATTTCTTATTAAGGTTTTTTGTGCAAACACAATGAAGTCACCCAAATATGATGTAATGTTTTCAACAAGAATTTTATATCTTATCCATTCATACACCACATTTAATTATTTTTAAATCATGCTAATATAACAAATGAATTATATTCCATGTAATATGATTTTATTAATTTTTTGGGGATGACCTGCATCTATATCCACTTCCCTCAACTAGGTCATGATAACGTCTCTTCTGTGTTTGGCATAATACCATCTCCAGAACTGATGTGAAACGTTTTCCATAAAAACCTCTCACAGTTGGGTGTGATGATACATAATATATATATATATATATGATTTTTTTAATTTAACTAAACATCTATAAATATATTATAAAATATACATTTTTTCTTTCCAATCCATAGAGAATATGATAATGTCTTTTATGTGTGTTATTGAATTCCTCTTAACAAAAGAATGTGATCTGCTATTCAAAAATGTTTTACATTGATGTGAATATAGGATAAATATAAGGAATATATGTGATATATATGATAGATATATTATTATAAATACATAATATATTATTTTGCATTATTTCATTTCATCCATTGATAAAATGGAAACAATGTTCTTGCATATGTATGACATACTGTTCCCATAAGCATTGTATTTCTTATTATGTTTCTAATGTTAATGGATTAATATACACACAATTATAAATAATATATTTTAAATTTATATCATTTTTAAAATTCTAGATAGAAATAAAAAATGATAATAATATTTCATAAAAGATCACAACGTTCCTAGAAAACAATTAAATTATTACTTAAAACATTATATTCATATGAAATTGTTAATAAATATGTTATAATAGGCTATAAATAAATAATATATTGTTTGATATATATAAATATGATTTTTAATAGTTTTATAATAATATAATACTTATTATACTTATGTCTTGAACTTGTAGGAATGAATATGATATTTAATGTAAGGGAGTTGTTCTCAATTTTTCTTTTTTCAGAAATATGTTATGTTATGCAACGATATAATTTTGTGATATGTTTATACATCACCATTTACAATTAATATCCCAAATTTATTTAGTCAATCAGTATTTAACTTTTCAACCAACATTATTCTTTCATGGATATTATGATTCATGTTACGAAATTGGTAATAGATTTATTCTTTAAATTCATCGTTTTTTGGGATTTCTCATGATTATTCTTCCAATGATGAAATATTATGATCAATATAGTGAAAAAAATTCTATTTTATTCTAATATTTTTAATTATATAGAATAATTGTTTTCTATTTATTTCCCTTTATTTATCAATTAATGATATCAAAATATTATTTTTAAGAAAAATCTTCTTTATTTCTCTCTTGGGTTAAAAAAACATCTTCTTCCAAAAGCATTTTTTCCAAAAATTTTATTAACATTATCAATTTTATTTAAAAACTATTTTTACCCATAATATACTTTTTTCAATAAAAATATGACCGGAATAATCATTCCATTATCCAAAAAATTCCTATTTAGATTTTATTAAAATTGTAGAGGTAATATTTAATTTAATGTGTACAATAAGAAAATAATTTATTGAAATATTTAATATTATTTAAATTGAAACAAAAATATATGTTTTCACGATTTTTTTAAATTAAATTGCATAAAAAATATTATTTTAATTTTTAATTTATTAATTTTTTATCATAAAACATATATTTTTCACCAGAAAAGTTCTATGTGATTTTATTTCAAAATCATTAAACATATAAGATTATTTAATTTAATTTACATGCCTAAGTATACCATTATTATTATTTATTTAAATGTTTTGTTTATATGTTGAAAATTATTTTATGAAACCCATTTGGATTCCATGGTTTATACCATTCTAATATTACTATAATACCCTCCTCCTTTTCAATGGATTATGCTATGTTGAAAAATATATGAAACTTATTTCATTTCCAAAGGATATTCTATAATGAAATGATTATGAAACCTATTTCATTTAAAGGTTTCTAATATGATAAATTTATTATTATTTTTTGAAATATATATTTCTAATTTCTATTATGTGATATGTTGCACATATATCTCCCTCCAATGAATTAGGTAAAGAATGATATCTCATGATATATACAGTATTGAAATGGGAATTGAACCCAATTCATAAAGAGATATTATCCATTATGATAGTCTCTAGTGAAATCCTTGACTACTATTATTATTAGTGAGGTTTAAACATTCTACTATGATAGTCTATGTAGTATACCATGAACTACTATGCAAATTATTTTCAATTCTTATGTGTATTCCAAAATTTCATGTCTTATTCCACTGTTATTCTATCATCGATGATCTTATTTGAGTATATTATGATTAATTCCATCTAATTAACAAATATTTATTTTAGCACACAATATTATGATTTTTTTATGGAGGGTATTATATTTAAATGATATGCTTAGGTTCTCATACCATTTTTCTCGTGTTATGTTTACATGTATCCCTTGTTAACCCTTTATTTGAATTCAATATCATTGAATTTTATGTTTACTTTCCCCATGTTGTAATTAATATATTATGTTTAGTTTTTAATAAATGTTCTTAGTATGAATAAATTAATGAGAGATTATGTAGTTCACTTATGAACTAGTTGTATATGATTCTATGTTTCCAATGGCACTATATACTTTCCTTCCTCATGTGTTTGTTTGTGTAAGATAGTAAACGTTCATTAAAAATTTAATTTATTTTTCTAATAATCTAGGTTCTTTACATTTGGAATCATGAGACAAGATTAAGTGGTCGTTATAAACTAAGATGTAAAATAGTTTTTCAAAACCCTTATGATAAGTCAATGTAAAGGGATACGTCATATAGTTTCGGTATGTAAGAGATAAAGTTTTTCACCTTGAAATCCATCCCTACAAAGAAAATACAAGTGTATGTGATTCTAGTAATTATGTATCTTGGGGTAATAAATATGGAAAGGTGCATCAGGCTTGACACCAAAATTTTCTAATACACAATAAAAGGCTCATTACACATCAGGATTTACACTCATAGGGGATGTTCTTTTATAGTTTTTTGTCTAAAATATCATGAATGGTTTTTATATATGATCATCAAGGATGACCTTGTTTAATTTTTTGGTTTTATATTTAATGATAATTTTTTGATATAGATATCTGAAATTATTTTTTCATGACTATGTGGTTTTCTACTTTGATTAGTGTTTCTTACACTATGCATTATGGTTTTAGTCAATGGATATAACTCGATGATATAATGTTAATGATTAATACAACTGAAAACCCATTTATTTTACAACAATGAATTTGGATTTTATGGGAGATAGAATTAACACTCATTTTTTGTTGAAAACATAATTTTTTGAACATACGAATCATGAAATAACTCATATATAGAAAATAAGGAAACATCATTCAATTGAGTCCTTCATTATTTAATATCGAATATATAATAGTGGGTCTTTAGATTGACTAGTTTTCATGAAATTGATAACAAACTTCCTCATATTCATCATACAAGGATGAAGAAGATTTTATTGACATAAAATAATATGATAATTAATCCTTTGGTACCAATGATGACATCATTACATGAATTATAAGGTATTATTAATATAATAACATACAACATGATAATTAGGTTGATTGAAACTATAGAGGCTTAAAAAATAATCATTACGGTGATATCCATAAGATAATTTAGTTTCTTTGAAGAAATTGTTTTATTGTCCATCAGTACTGATATTATAGTTTGAGATACATATCTATATCGTGGTTTTTATAAGAAGATAAAAATAGAATTGAAAGGATATTATGAAAACCATTTATTGAATAATATGATAATTACTTTATACTTTATATATGGGAAGAAACATGGAAGAGATTTTATTAGGATAACTAGTAATTTTTAATGTATGGAGAGGTAAGATATTTGGAAGTTGACTATAGATATGATGATAAAAACACTATGTAATGATGTGAATAGAGATAAATCTCCTAATAATAAACCACACATAGTCTATTATTTCAAATGAAAGGATTATGGGAACTATTCTAACTAGTTTTCAAATATGAAGGCAAATGATGATGATCGATGTTAGTAACATCTTATGTTGAGGGAAAATTATGAATCATAGTGGATCACTTTTTTTGATGAGTAGTGTGATCAATAAATTGTGAAATGTAAAAATAAAATATACTCTAGAATTTATAATATACTATTTGAATATAAATATTCATATTAATTCATATATTAAATTTTTTAAGGGTATCAAGATAGAAACCACAATATTAAAGTTAATATTAGTTTTGAAAATACATAATGGTTAGGTGATGAAATATCAAGTATATGATTCATCTCTTGATAATTTTTGTTTGAATGTGCTTGTAATAAGTATTTTTATTATTGTTCTAGAATAATTTGATGTTATATTTTGAAGGGATTTAATTTCCCAACATAATGATCACATTATTTGTTGAGGAATTTAATCTATTATTGATATTAAAAATCAACCAATAATCATCAGTTATTGTGATGCTAAATATGAAAATCCAATGGAAATCACCTCCATTCTGTGGGTCTTGATTCCAATTAAAACTGAGTTTTTATCTTAGATGAAAGTGGAAACACAATATCAATTATTTTATTCTTGTGAATGAGTATTTGGATGTCCTTATATAATGCATTCATATTCTTCCTCCAAATCATGATGATGGGTTTCTGGTAGAACAAATACATAGTGACACACCTAATTTAAATACTACCTATATAATGGCCCAAATATAATTAAATGAATTGAAGAGGTAATTAACTGAGATAAATGATGATGGATTCATTTTTACATGTGAGTCACTTTAGGGTTCACCTATTCCTTTATAAAAAATGTTGTTTCAGTTGAGGTGTCCCTGTATTATTTATCATGATATTTTCATGATAATGATCAAGAAAAACTATTCTCTACCCCATATTAATGATCAATTTTATTAACTGTGTAATGATCAATATAATTCTGTGATTGACCATCATTCTGGATATCAATAATTGAGGGTTAAAAATAAAAATTTACCCATGATAGCATACCACACGTGGTATAACCATTATGAATATATAGTGATTCATTCATTATTACTAATTAACCAACTATATTCAATGTTTTAATGAATACAATCGTTATAGGTTACCTTGTTCAGTTAGTGGTGGTTATTATTGATGATATTCGAATATATTAAAAGATAATGTAAAATAATGAAGTTCACATGAATAGTTTACAAATGACCATATTGAATGAGATACTATATAAAAAGTTTAAAAATTGTAAATTTTGGAAACAAAACATTTCATTTCTAGTCTAATAATATTATAATATGGTATATGATTCGGTAAAAAAAGGGGTTATTGAACATTGGACAAACCAACTATGGAGACTAATATCATTAGTTTTCTTAGTTTAGAAAGATATTAATGAATTATAATAGTAAATTTATCATGAATACAATATGAAAAACCTTGTTACAATGAAGGGGAACCAAGTTACATTTTAAATATGAGTGTGAAGAATATTTAAAGTATCTAAATAGGAGGTTTTACAGCTCACTTATCCATATATTACCCCATAGTATAGAAGGGTATGTTATATATTTTTATTCATAAGATAAATGATTAGGATTTTATATTCTATAGAATGAAATGGTTATAGCATATATTTCATGTAAAGTGATATCCCATGATATAAATTACCAAAATCATGATTTGGATTTAGATGTGGTAATTTTTTTCATTAATGATTTGGTATAATTGTCTCTATAAAGAAACGAGTGATATATATAATGATAAAAATTTAATTATATTTTCACATAAAAGAAGTTTATTATGCTACAAATTATATGTTTAGAGAAACATAAATATTATGAAATCTCAATTCATTGACACCTTGTGGAGGAGAACAAGGTGGAAAATTATTTGAGTTGAAAGAATCATGACATCTTACCTATGAAGAGAATCACTATAGAGTAAAATTTCACAATTTTCAAATGATAGATATAAAAACATTAATGTAATGGGAGAAATGTAATCTTTTTCAGTAGAATTTTAAACTATTTAACATTGTGTAAATTAAATTGGAAGATAAGTAAGAAATAAATTTGAGTTATATGGTTAGAAATCTTCTAGATACTAACCTTGATCATGATAGAATGATAATTTTGATGAACCAGGTATTTTTTCCAACCATAAAATATTTGAATGTGGGGATTAATACAACATGGTGATTGAGTGGTACTTGGTTTCTAAAATTACATTAAGTGGAATGGGACAGATTTGCACCTATAGTAATTTACCCCTCATGTAGGATGAGCTCGCTGTGGAAGTGTCATTATTCTTGTATAGTGGTTGATATGGAATCATGATGGGTGAGGTATGGAGGTTCATTATTTGGAGGAAAATGGGAATGGATGATAAATAAGAGGGAGTTATATTTTTTTAGGGAAACAGGATACCAAAATTTTCTACGGTGTTTTATTCCTCATGGCATGTGGGAAGGCTTTATGGGCTTAAGACGGAGGCACCCTACTAGTAGAGATGAGTTAGATCTCTCTGATGTGCGATGGAGATCGACAATGATCTGTCGATATAGGTGTGAATAATTACCTGGTTAATGAATATATATGAATTTGGGGGATTATATAATTCTATTGATTTTTTTGTGCCTCATATAATGTAAATTAAAAATTTATTATTTTATAATTTTGGGGTGTAAAAGTATCCCAAAAATAAATAAATTGAATCCAGAAAAATTAAATGTGATCTCTGTAAACAATAGTTTTAAATTTGTAGCTGCCATTTTTTAAAAAGGTATATCATAAAATGGTTCAGAAAATTTCCTATTAAAAATAGAGAACAGAAAGGAAAATAGTCAAATGGAATAACCCATATCTAGGATTCTAATTTTGGGAATATTTGATTGAATCAATTTTTTTGTCATGGTGTCAAATTAAAAATAATAAATTATAGTGATAGAAATCATTGATCAATAGAATATGAATGATCAATGGAATATGAAGGACTTAAAACCCATAAATATGTTATTATTTATAAAATCACTAGTTCAACATAATTTATGGTATTAGGGAAACAATTTTTTAAATATATTTTTTCTAGAGATGAGGAATTATTTTACTTTATAATATTATAAGTAAATATATATACATTATATCTATTAATTTCATTCGAATAATTTCTTCATTTGGTTGTGACTTAATATATTTTAAATTCATTACCTACACAATGAAATGAAAGTCCAACAATGATGTAATTAATCCAAAAGAACTCAAATTCACCTTTAATGGTTTATAAGTTCTATAAAATGGTGAAATTTGATTCAATGTATCTCAAAATCTTTTACAAATCCCAAATGGTTTGAAAACTTTATCAAATATAATACATTAATATGTAATGCTAAACAGTAACACCAATGGTTCATTATAAATATTTATTCATAAAATCATTTCTGTTAGGAAAATGAAATATTATATTGGAAATCACATAGTTCACTGGTAATATATAAACCCTATATCATCCTTCATTAGTTGGTTCAATCTCATATCTTTCAGAAGATGAAATGGCTTTCCCTTGTTCCATAACTATATTAATAAACATCCAATAACATTCCCAAAATATAATGTCCCATTATTACTAAAAAATAAAATATAAGATAATAACTAATGGTCGCAAATACCTTTAAATATATTATCTAAATAGAAATGGAATCCTTCCTTAAATAATTTTTCTAATAAATAATATACTTTTTGTAAATTTCTCCAGAAATATCCTTATTCTTGATAGACTAAAAAGACATAAAAAAGAGGTGATTAATATTATTTACGTGTGATTAATCATAAACTCATAAACCCATGTCGGTAATCATAATAATGAAATTATGTAATACACATATTATTCCAAATTATTAAATAATTCTTCAATGTTCCATGATTCTTATAGTCCAAATTTCAATGGAAAAATACATTAGAAATTTAATTCTTGATTCCCAATACAAAAATATGTCATACATTTTATTTATACAAAGTTCCTTCCTTGGTCCGAGAATGACCTTTTTAATAGATAATTTACTCATATTTTTAATATGATTCACCATTTAAGACAACTAACTATAAATGGATCATGAGGATGGTATTTAATTAGATTTATCACACCATTAGTTTTTTATTGTCAATTAATTTACTTATTTCCTACTTTTACAAACAAAAACATTCCCTAATCCTTTAAGACATGTTTTAAATCTCAGAATCCCCGGTATTAAACTAATTAATTCATTATCATTATCTATTCAAATCTATTATAATTTTATGTAAATAGAAATGTGAGATGTCTAAAAAACATTCCTTGGGAGTATCAACCCAGGTGAAAATTAAGGCTGACTTTAATGCACTAGGTGATGATCGTTTCAAGACAAATGGACCTTTTTGTATTTTATTACCCCTATGTGCATCTATATCTAATCCAAATACATTTATATTTCTTAGGAAGGGATACACTGCAATGAAAAACCACCTAATCTCTACCTTAACAAATTATTTTTGTGTTATGATATACTTATCCTCAAAGTCTCTCTTCTGATAATGATAACTAATATATCCTTTTTAAAATATAGTTCCCATGGTTTCCAAAAAATTACACTTATAAAAATTGTAGTGACCTTGACCATAGTAGCCCAGAGACCATGTCTACTTTATTACATTTTGAAAAGATATAATGAATCACATCCTGAAGGAATCAATAGGGTATCAGAAATTATAAACTATATACAGAAACAATTCCTATATTAAATTTCTGAAAAATACAATATAATTATTTTCAATAATAATGTTATTACATCTATAATATCCTTTCTTATCAATCACAATATACTTCAGGGTTTCACTATGAAACAAATAATATAAGAGTGATTTCCAATACTCAATAAGTGTTAAGTTTAAAAAAATGTATCACGAATGTATAACAATAACCATGGAATGGCATTTTTCTAAAAAAAATTATATAACATGACTATCATGATCAAATAATCCATGATCAAAATAGAATGGTAAATAACCAAAAAAATATTATGATAAAACAACTAGTTGACAATGAAATGCTTTAATAAGTAATATTATTATGAAAATTTCATAGATCATAATAAATAAAATTTTATTTATGGAAATCCATAAATATTGGATTAAATGATCTCATACATCATGATAAATCTAGTGTCAACACATTTCACAAGACTGTTTAAACTACTGGTTAAAAAATGTAATCCTAGCTTATGTATTTCCCTCATGCGACACACTTATGGATCTAGGGTCTATATAATACTAATCCCAACTCATCTATGTTTGTAAAAATCATTCCTCACATATTGAATGATATATTTAATAAATTAAGAAATATTCAATACCATAAAATATCTATATTGATAAAAGAATATGAATTATCAATACATCTCATGTCAATCAAATAACATTCAAAGTAAAATATTTTATGGAAAAGTGAGATATTTTTTTAAGAAATATGAATATATATGATAGATAATTTTTTTATTTAGGAAAATTTAATCTCTAATTTTCTTATGAATATGTATAATTTAAATGAAATATAATGACTACTAAATGAATCAGGAAAATGAGTGTCAACTATTTCATCAGAAAAATGATCATAAACCATAAATATAAATAGTATCTATAGTTTTTATAAAACATAAAACCATTGTATATATAATAAATAGTTTTTGACATTGAGGAATATAAATACTATAAAAGTATATTTAAAAGCATTCTTATGGATACTATCATTTTAATTTTTGAAAATAATCTTTTGAAACATCAAATACAATTTGAATATATTTTTATTTGAAAATAACATTTGATACATAAATCGTAATATTTTAAATATTTTAGTGTTCATAAAAAATTAAAATTATTTTCATTCCATACTCATTATATAAAATATTCATTTTACTATTTAGTAACTAAGCAGGAAATTATAATGAATATGAAATGCAAACACCTATACTTATATTTTGAAAAACAAAAAATGGGTACAAATTTATTTAATAACTTTTTTCTAAAATTGAATAAAATATTTAAGAAAAATTATTTATATAATAGGGTTTTTTGAGAAAATATTTTCTGGACTGATTAGAGATATGAAGTTTGATTGAAAAAATATTTTCTAGATTATTTTATATACAATGGACTGGAAAAATATGGTATCATTACTTGAAAATATGATTAAAAAGCATGGTATAATAATATTAAATTAGTAGAGTATAAAATAATCAAAAAACTTCTCTCAATTTAAATTCTTGAATAAATAGTCTCAATTAGAAAGAGACTTTTAAATAAAATCATACAATGACAATAATGTTAAAGTAAAAATTAAAAAATTAATCTATTATGTGTATCAAATGTAAATGAAAATTATGTTTTTTAAATAATGAAATAAAAATAAAAATTTAATTACATACATAATATTATAATATCAGTGAAACCGATGTAAAATCTTGTCCTAGTGAAACAAAAATGAGTTATAAAATTCTTTTCTACTTGGTATATTTTAATTTAAAACCACATGAGTTGAAATATTTCAATTTGAAATATAAAAAACCATGGATAATTAATTAATCAATATATTATATATCAAAGGATAATTATGTAAACCATATATAATAAATTAGACTCATAATAATAAAATAAGCTAAATTTTTGTTAAATTATGATGAAGTCCCTTGCAAAGATCACATCATTGTAGGGGAGATTAATAAATCAAATAAGTATGGATATAAAATATAAAGAATCATAATTAAGTGGGAATTAAATTTAAAATAAAAAAATTTAATAATAGTTGTAATTTTATCAAGGAATAATCAATGACATACATGATTTACCCAATCAATGGAGATTGAGTTATAAAATACCTTCCCTCTGGATTCCATTTGGTTGAACATGGTTTCACCACCCATATTGTTTTTCTAAAAATATCACTAACTCATTATTTGACCATATTAATATTTATAATATCATATATGAGTATTTTGTATCATAATATCACTATTCATTAATAATATTTCATCGTTTTCATTATTATGTTTGTTAACTTGCTTGTTTTTTCATTCAAGTTTTTTATGACATATCTATTTATTTTACATATTATATAGTTATATAATATTAATAATCATAATTACATGATACTAATATTTATTCAATAATTTTACATTTTGATAAAAAATTAAATAGGGTTTTTAGAAAAGAGTTACGTTTCCATCACAGAGAGTGTGGGTCATACGTATGCATTGGTGACATTTTAATTTTTTACTGATCATTATAGTAAAGTGGTAAGTAATATTTTTTTGTTATAGACTGATCATCATATAATAGATAAAATATAACTTTTTATATTTACTTATATATAGCATTGATGTGTTGTGGTTATCAAAATATAGTAAATGTGTTTTATGAAGGAGACTGTCCACAAGCACACAAATGATGTTATCATTTTGATGATAGTGAAAAAGTAATAATGATAATGTTTTTTACATCATTTGAATGATAAATATTTTTTGGATATTATTTAGTATTTATAATTAATATTCATTAACTTTATCATTACAACCTTCCATGTAATGTTTTAATGAAAGATGAATCGCATCACTTCATGAGGATATATCACACAATGCACATCAATGATGTTTTCATATCCCCGAAGAAATGGAATATAAAATAGTATGTATATTAAAATAACTAAATAGTTACAATTATATTATAAATGTTATTTATATACATTAAATCCTTCATCATATCCTACTATGATAGGTGGTAGGTGAAATCCCAATGACATCAGTTTGAATGGTTGTAGTTCACTATACACATGAATTATGATTTCAAAAACCATTTCATCAAGTTTAGGATAGTTATTTTTCATTATTATAGCATAAAAATAACTCATTATATATTTTATTTTGTGTCTATTATATAATTATGGTTGATTAAAAATTTTAGGGGGTGGAGAATGATATAAAATAAAAATTCTTGTTAAATAATGTTACCTCTTCTTGAGGTATCTTATTTAGTTTTCCACCAAAAATAATTCTTAGGTGGGATTTATAACCTTACTATGGATTATAGGAGGAGTTTATGCAATGATTTATGTGAATCTTTTATATTTTATTCTTGAAAAATGGCATTATATATATGAATAAGTGGGGGTAGTGAGTTCAATTAAATAATTATAGAGTCAAAATTTTGTAAATACCAACATGTATTCAATAATTAGAGGTCATTATAAACTCATGTAGATCCAAAATTTATTAATAATGGATTGGTTGGATTATAATGTCAAAATATTTCTCGAAACCCCTACCACCCACAAAAAAACTAGTGTTTTTTATATTTCAATCCATAGCCATTATGTTTTCTCACTTTTTACCACTTTAGATTCACAAACATTACCTACTACAGTACCTTCTATAGTACCTTAAAAGAAAATAAATCAGATCTAACCATATTTGGAATAATGAGACGGTATGGAATTTTCATCGGTACTAGGCATGTTGAGATTTTCATAGGACAACTAGCTGATCATCCATGCGAAGGTGGAGTGCTGATATCTTGACATATACTGAGGGGGAGCAGTTCCAAGTTGTTTTGTATGGGTGATTACTTATAATACCTACGGGTCATGTAATAGTCTCTAATCCTTATGGAATTTTAAGGGTTCAACCTCACCAATTGAAATGTTGGTTATAAAAAATAATAAAAAAATGAATGCCTTCAGGCCATTCCAACTGACCTTTAACGTGATAATTATTTTTTATTATCTTTAAAAATTAGTATCTCAAAAAAATAAATTTACATTATTAAAAAATAATAATTATCTATATTTAATATATGAAATTAATGTACCAAATTAAATTCATACATGTGCTAAAATTTATCATAAAATTAATTTTATTGGGGTGATGAAAAAGTGTGTTTTCAAAGATAAATGATTCAAACATTAACATAGTTTATATAAAACAAATACAAAATAAAATGATTATAATGGCCTAAATTGAATTAATTGATATATATTAGAAATAAATTTACTTTATAACCAATTAAAATATTAATTTATCTTTACTCGTAATATGAACAAAATGGAAGTTCTTAATAAAAATACATTATTTCTCAGTATTCATTGAAAACTGAATCAATTCATAAAAATCCCAAAAATACAACATTAAATAATAGATATATTTTTTTTAAAAAAATGAATTTAATATTATGAAAAATATTTCAATAATTGGTTATATTAATTTTAAATTATATGTGAAAATAGTAACTAATTAGTATATTACAAAATTATTTCACAAAACATTTTTTTTCAATATATATTATATTATTTATAATAAATTGATAAAAATAGTGTCATAATTTTAAGTAATATTAATATATACTAATATAATGGTTACGTAACAACTATATAAAATATTTTAGTTTATATCAACTCGAGGTGGATTATTCTCCCCGATATAAAAGGGGTTATAATAATTGAAATATACTTCATTTGTTATTTCAACTATGTGTTGCATGTCATATACTCTATAAAATAATATTTCTCATCTTATAAATTTTTTTATAATTTTTACCATAATAATATTTCATGTATAGAATAAATAAAAACATTCACACTATTTTTTTAACAATTATATTTATTCATACGGATAAAAGGATATTATGTTGGGTAATACAAGATTATTTAAACTGTTAATTATTTTTTATCGTGGTAGTTTATTTTCCAACTTTAAAGTTAAAATAATTTCCATGAATTCTTATGCAACAAATACATATATATCATGTTCATGTATTATAAATATTTATTGATTGATATGAAAGATACTAAAATTAATATATATTTTTGAATAATATGGGGTTCATGGAATTTTTCCGATTAATAAAATTTGGTACTTCTATTTTAAAATGTTTTATTTTAATTAAAATAACTTATTTATATTTTTTTAATTTTAATAATAATAATATATCTTGAAAATTACATTAACAGTATTTCATGTAAAATAATTTTTGAAAAATTTATTTAAAATTCATATGAATTTATATTTGGAAATTTGTATGGGATTTGGACTATCATATCAACAATTTTCCTTGTGGGGGTAAAATTTCCTTTAGATATAATTTTAATTGACCCTAAAAAGTAGTTTTTTAACATCATGGTAACCATAAAATTGTTGTTGCGATTGGTGGGGGGTTATAAATATAATTAAGTGTTAAAACATCACAAAAAATAATTTATAGTTCTTTTATGGGGATAATTTGAATCAAAGAATCATATCTTCTAAATATTTGATTTTGGTAACAAATAAAAGTGAAAATTAATATACATTAATTTAATACATTATGTAATTCCGAGGATTCCAATCTTAAATTTTAATATATAACCCATGAAACTCTTAATCACACTTAATGGGACACGTAACATTATGAAACCATCAAAAGTACTAATATTAACTTCCATAAATACATTATATTTGTTCTAGTCATCTTAAATAACTAGGACTAGGGTCTATGAGGACACATCCAAATGAAGTTCATTAAAGAGGTTATAATTGGGTTAGAGAAGCATTTTCATTTTACATCTTCTACCCAATAGAATTATATAAAATTCATTCTAGAATAATAAATTTATTATATAGTATATAAATACTTTTTCTTATGCGAGTTGGATAACCTTATTCATATTCTTTTTCAACCTATAGTGAAAGATATCATAATTTGTCCGTACATGTGGACTACCACCACCATGACATGTTCTAATTACCATCACCACCTCTCATTGATGTTTATAATGAATTTTTTTTGTTATATACATGAAATTATGAAATAATTATTATTAGTTAATAATAATATATCATATATTTTCTAATGTCTCATTTCTATGTAAAATGTTTATTTCATTCTCACATTTTCATGGATTACATCCTCTATTAAGTAATGCTATTAATTTTTTATTTAATATTATCATGGATGGTAAAATGAAAATTAATGTATAAAAATTATATTTTTTCATGATTATTATTCTAGTGTTATAGGAATAAGGACCCCTTTTACTATGGTCCAATCAATATTGTGGTTTTGAGGTTATGAACAAAATGTCATCAAAACACTTTTTGTGAACATATCAGAATAAGTAGTTAAATATTTTATTTACATAAATGAAATAAATATTTTTATAATAATTAATAAGCATGTAAAATCTTCTAAAATGTGTATATATTAAACATAAGTTTATTATATAGGAGTTAAAATATGTGCTCAAATTATTTTTACTTCTTCTATGGGGTATGACAACTTAATTCCCATTGTTATGGTTCTTATTGTAATTCATTGACAATGTTATGCCAATATTATGTTTGAAATGGCAATTCATTGTAAAAGAAATTATTTTATATGTATTTTTTTGGATTTAAAATTTTAATAAATAAAAAATTCATTTTATAATTAAATGTTCAATGACATTACCCTTGAAAGGTGTGTTGGTCTGAATATAGATTTTTTGAGACATGTATTTCATTTTGAATGTTTTTATTTTATAAGGTATATATTATAAATTTTGGGATATTATATCATGAGTAACTCTTTAATAAAAATATTTAACGTTTTTATGATGTTCTATCTCTCAATAGATATTTATTAGGATTTTATTATAGTTTCGATGGTTTTTATGGTATTAATTTTAATTCATTGAGGGGTAATTCCTGTTAAGAACCACGATTTATTTTTTATGGTTTAATTAACCCACTGTCATTTTGAATGATGTATTATTTAAGGATAATTTTTTTAAAGAATCTTTTCATGTTCCTTTTTTCAGTTTTTTTTACTCAAGAAATATTGAATTTGTAAGGGTTTCTAATTTTAATCTTCCTTCTTTGAAACATGTTTTAATTGATTCACATATATTAATTTCTATAATGTTTAAAATGAATCATTAAATAAAATATAAATAATATTAATATATAATTAGAATTTTATAATCATTCATATGCTTTTTAATAGAAATTGTTTTTTCTATTTAAAGGGTCTTAAATGAATTTTCATTAATTGCTTTGGTTTTTAAGTAAATATTAATGAAAAATGTATTATATGTACTTTATCGAATATCAAAAAAAATTATAATAAATAAAAAAATGATATTTTTATAATCAATTAATTTCATTTAAATGTTTTTTAAAATAAATTATTCAATAGTTTCAATATGGGTCACATTTGAGCCTCCTTGATACTTTTAATAATGATTATTTTTAATGTTTACAACATGAATGAATATTGCCACCATTATAAATATAATTTTTTATTCTAGATTTTTATGATTCAATGGTTATTTTAATCAAATATCATTTTATAAATATTTTTCGAATTTATATTAATCATACTGAATGATAAATGTTAATTCCCCTATTATGAATTATATGATTTAAATTTTTTTTATAATATTATTTTAATATATGTGAACATTATATAATTATTCCTATAATTTACACAGTATAATACAAAATGATATCATCTAAAATTACCTGAATCGGGTTGCCCTCGATCATAGCACATGATCTATTTTGTTAGATACTCTAATGGTTTTCACTGTTCACAACCGCTGAAGATTGACACCTGATAAATGGAAAATAATCTAGTGGGTATAATTTCTTTCAATTGAAATAAAAACTAGGAATATTTATAGAATGATTAATAAGGATTAGTGGAATGCAGACAAATATATTCCATAACTGTATGATGATAGTGGAAAAGAGACAACATGAAAAGAATTCAAAGTCATTCGGATCAAGTCCAACTGTAGAATACACAAAACAAAATATGTATTGCACCTAATAGTGTAAATGAACTCCCACCATCTCACCACCAGCTACTGAACACATCTGACAAAAAACCTCTCCATCCTATTATGATTCACTTCTTTTCACAATATTGGATGACATATAATGGTCTACACACAACCGAAGAGGTGTGCATGGAATGATCTAATCTTATTAATAGGATCCCACCCAGTTTTTCCATACAATTTCTTTATATAAAAATTCAGGTGCACTCATTTCAAATAAATCATGTTCTGATAAGTAGTAAATCAATTTTATAAAAATGTGGTGGAAATTTCCCTTTTTCATAGTTGAAAATAAAAAAAAATTATATAAATTTATTATCACATATTCTCTATCAACTTTATCATGGATAAACCTAAATATAAATTAAAAGAAAAAAATCCATGAAACAAAAAATATAAGCACATGTATATCCCCTTATGATCACCATAGGTTAGTATAGAAGGATACATGTACATTAATAAATAATGCACAAAATTTGGTTCTTGGAACAAAATCCTAGAGGAAATATGAATACCCTATGAGTACCACCTCAAATGAAAATATCAGTTCCCTAAAACAACAATCCTTGTAAATAGAAGAAATACCATTGAGAAAATCTCATGGAAATCACAAAATCAACAATGATGGACTCAATGTAAACCATTAACCTAAGTACCAATGTAACACATGTACTCATATTCTCAGTTCATTCAAATTCATGAGAAATTTATAGAAAAAAAATTCATAAATCCATTTCAATTCTTTGAAAATACCCATTTTTATTCATTTTTTTTATAAAATCCATTAAAAATATTTCATATAAAAATAATTTCTACAAACACAAAAAAAATCAACCCAATTAATTTTATAACAAAATTTATAAATAATGAATAATATGAATCATAAAAATAGTCTAGATATGGAACCACCAACCTCTTATCTTGGGTCACACACACCCACAAGAGAATCCACCTACAACGAAAACCCAATGACATCGACGAATGACGTAGAAATCAATCCAAAAATCAAGATACATATATATTATTGATATTGTTCAATAGAAAAAAGGAAATACACAGACCTCAAAAACAAATACCTTCCACACCACAATTAACAACTAGATGACCTCTAGAACGTGATCACACAACAAATATTGAAGAAAACATGAAGAGACAAAAAATTTAGAACAATTAATATGATAATGCAACTCATGTGCACGACATCGATAAATGGAATCAAAGAAGCATAATTTTCACTCACCCAAAGAGATGCACCATAACAAAAACAAGGATCGAACACCAAAAAAACTGATCTAGAAGGAATGTTTTCCCCATAAAACATTGAACAAGAACATTGGATAGAATAAAACGAAAACTTTGGTGATGAATGGACATAAAAACCCTAATTGTGCCCTAAAATTACCTTTATCTTGTAATTACATGATGTGTAACTCCATTAAAAATCTTTAAATACATGGTTTTCAATAATATAGAAAAGTCAATCATATTATATTAAAATATTATCTTAAAAATATGCATGACGTGTAACCACTCCTCACATCATGTAAAATATCCCAACATAAACTATTATCTCAACACGCACTTAGAATCCAATACATGAAATGTATCAAATTTACACAAAATCACATTCCCCTAAATCCTGATGAAAATCTATAAAAAATATCTTTAAACTTGAAACCAAAAAGGGATCTCATAGAGAGGTAAAATCTACATAATCAAAGAAACAAGATGTTCCAAACTTAACACTATAAAGACATTCCATCATATAATGTCATGTAGAAATGTAATAATATAAAAAATATAAGGTCACTAATCCTTGATCAACAATTCACATTCTTAATTATCATGACAATCCTCTACCCATTTCCCTAGAAATATGACAAATGGAATTGGATTCTCAAGAAATGAATTCACTTATAATTAAACAATATGAACTAGTTTTTGCAAAAATGAAGGATATATATCAAACAAAAAAATTTTTTGAAACATAAAATTTTAGTCAGATCAGGATGTGACTTCTTGAGTTTGGATATGTGGAAAATATCATGAATAACTGTCAATTGAGCTATAAATTCTAACCTACAAGGAACCTTCCTAAGCTTCTCTATGACCTCAAATAGATCAATATATCTCAGAGACAAATTTCCCTATTTTCTAAGTGAGTGGTGACGCAATTAAAGTGACTCTATTAATTAAACCTACACATAAATGTAAAACCCCAATGTAAACCTTCTCATATCGTTATATGATTTCATTCGACTCTGGGTGATAACCAATCATCAGTGTATATCTTAAGTCTTTACTTATATCTTCTGAATAAAACATTGTCCCACCAAAGATATAAATCCCTCCACTACCCTACCAAATGTTTACCTTCACAGGTGATCATAAAAAGCCCTAAAATTAGACATTATGATATATAGCTTATAACAATAAGGATTAATAACTCAACCAGTCCCGAAATGGCTATCCTATGATCAACTAAAATCTAAGACTCGAGACTGAAGTCTATCCTCTAGAATCTAAATCACACGCAACGTTGGATCTTTTGTCTTTGTATGATATTCTATGATCAACTTAATCAGTCTTAACATCACCTCTTGGTGACTTATAAAGAACTCAATGTTAATTCTTGTATTCCTACCTAAAAAAATAGAACTAGGGATCCCCTGTTACGTGAAAATAATTTCCACACACTACATACCACAATCATCAATCATATAGGTATATTTGAAAGGAATTAAATGATCATGTTTCATTAAATTATAATTAACTACCAAGATAGCATTTCTATATTGGGGATTCAGTGGTAATCCTACTATGAACTTGATGGACACCTCAACCCATTTCTATACTGGAACCATAAGAGTGTAAAGAAACCTAGAGGGATTCATGTTCACTACCATTATCTATTAGATGGTGTAATAGAGGGGCACATAATCTATATGGTAATGCATCATACACAGTGACTAGAATCATCATCTCAGGGCATAATACACATTGATAGTAACCGCATGAATGAACCATGATGACCTGTGATAATTAAACAAGACTAACATTCTCTCAGATTCCAGGATGAACACTCATTTCCATGGTAGATCATGCCATCTAATGAGATAGACAAACTAGAAACCATATCCCCACCATATAAGCTTTCTCGAATATTACTTAGTTTATCTACCTACTCCTTAATTTTCAAAATAGACTCTAACAGAGATGATAATAAATATCCACTAGTGAGAACCATACCTTAAATATTCTACTAAGCATCTAGGTGAAATTATCTAAAAATCCCCATACAGTTCATATCCTCTTTCTATTCCAAAAAAGCATGTGAGGTTACATTCCTGTTAAGAGCATCTCCAATGACATTCCCCTTCTCTGGGGTGTTGGAAATATCAATATAAAATGTCCAAATGTATTCTTCCCATCATATATATCAGAGATTCATTCCCTTATTTGAAAATATATTTCTCAGAATCATATGATGAGAAATTATTTTGATCCTCTCCTAAAAATTATAGTGAAACCTACACATAGGCATATGCATGACTACAACATTATCAAAATCATGATGGGGGTCATTCTACTCACATGGTCGAAGATGAAGAGAGTTATAAGATACCACAAGGTCATCCTTCAAAATCACACAACCAAAAATTGATGTTGAAGCATCACCAAACCGTACATATTCATTATAGGTCTCAGTTAGGATCAAAATAGGATCTGATGTCTAAATTTACTTTAATTCATTAAAATAAGACTTACACTTAACATCCCATATAAATTTCACTTCTTTCATGGTAATATCATTTAATGGTGGTTCCATCTTAGAGAAATATTTAACGATACCTAATTATTATCCAATATTAAAATGTGATCTTTTTATTGTGAAGACATTCACTTATTCATTACATGAAGAGAAAACGACCACCTTATTAAGTTACATTGATAATAAATGTTTATAAATCTTGTTCCCTAACAACATAAATTCTTGAATAAAAAATATATTGAAAGAAACACCTATAATGGTTACCTCTACGAATTTATAGAACAAAACTCTGATGGAGAAAATGATTATCCATAGATGTATAGTAAACTATAAAATCATCCATGAACAATACCACACAATTTTAAAGATATTGGTTGAATATATTATTGATCAAATACATAAATATAGAAGAATATTTTTTTAACCAAAAGGCATTACCGGATATTAATAATGACCATAGCTACTCTTGAAAAAAAATTCATTATATCTGTCTCCGTAAATATTACCTCATTATATTATAATAAATGATAAGTCTTTAAACCCACTTTTCCTTTTAAGTGAGAAAATAAGTCATCCACATGAGGAAAATGATTTTTTTCTTAATTGATACATGGAAAAACTTTTGATTGTCCATAGACAACTAAATTGAACATTCTCCTTTCTTGGAAAAGAGAACAAGGGAAGCCCATGGTGAAACACTAGGCTGAACATAACATTTTTCAATTAGGTAGTCCCACTTAATCATAAGAACTTTTATCTATTCTAGTTATATATTATTAATAGGTATCAATATCAGTTGCATACATAGAACTAGGTCAAATGTAATCTCTGCCTCCCACTCTATTGGATGACTAGAAAATTTTTCATTGAAAATATTCATAAATCTGTAATAAACAAATAGAAAAAAAACAATAGAAAAAACATCATCAGGATCTAACAAAATATTAGATTAAAACTCATGAGATATGGGAGGGAAGGTCGTACATGACCAGACCTAGAGTTTCTATCACCCTGGATGACATGAGATATCCCATCAAAAATAAGAAATTAAATGTGATTAATATTACAATAATCCTATTCTAGATGAACAAAATGAAAATCCATACCAATGATGGCATCAAAAAGATCCAGATCAAGAATAGTAATATCATAAACCAACTACATATCAACCATATTTCATGAAAAAATCACTAATACCCATAATATTTTTTATTACTAAAGGGATCCACTAACTCCATACAATATAAATAAGTTATTTTGGATGTTTAATAATATCAACAAAACATGCATATAGAAATGAGTTGGAGGAACCATTATAAAATAAATAAATCACTACTAAAGATGTAATAAAAAAAATTGTACTATTTCCAAACGTATATCAACATCCACTAGAAACTCATATACTGTATGAAATTAATTTACTCGTTAGGCTTATTTCTAGAGCCCTATAGTCCTCTTAGAGTTTGACTTCCTAATAGTTTTCATTAGAGTTGAAAAAACCTGATCATTATGAGGTCTATTCATATCCTGAGAAAAGAGTTATAAATGACTGAAACATCCATAATTATTGCACTTATTCATTGGAATAAGAAAAGAATGTTTTTTGTTCCTTATTTTTCAACATATAGATAAAGTCATATAAATATAGAAATCAGTAGGATATGGTGTAGGGGTAGATCATTGTTGAGACCGACCTCCACTGCCCATGTGATGATCATTTAACGTCTCATACTTACCATGTGACCAAATAAATATTCCATGAAATGTAAGAGAGTGGGTGAAAAAGAGAACCATGCATAAAATATTCATATATACCTTCATAGGGCGGTCTTCTATCTCAATAAAGATAGAACAATTTAAAATAAATTCATGCAATATGATATCTGGTTGAAAACCCTTTAGGTAATTATGATCCATTAATGTGTCATTAATCATCTATTCTAGAAAAAATGTATTTTTTTCGTAACTTGATTAGTGTACACTAACATTGGATGCTCTCCCAACTAAAAATAAGGAACTCTAGACAATTTTACAACATCCATGAATCATGGGATAATTTTACTAATAATAGGTCCTTAAGACACTTCCAATAAAATTCTACATGGTTGTATACCAAAAATATGGAATCACACCATCTGTTATCAAAACCATCATGTCTGGTTGATGAACACATCACCTAGATACTCTCAGGTGTCTCAAGATAGATTATGATTTTATTGATCATATAAGGCTAGTCCACTACCTCTTAATGTGCATTTCTTCCTTTAAACGATGGTAGTTATCACACAATAATTACTAAGATCATTATCTCTCTCTTCCAACTCCTGTATATTCTTTAACAAATTAATTTTGAGGTCATGAACATTATGATCAACATCTTGAGAAACTCATACTATCAGCCCAATGAGATTCTGATAGAAATGAGAATTTCCTTGCGGAGCATCTGTTGAACCCTATAGAGGTACTCATTGAAGACGTCTCATAGGCATGTTTTTCCACAACAATGCAAAAAAAAATAGAAAAAAGGAATAAATCAGAGTTCAAACAAGAAAACCCGTCAATATATTCTGATATTTAAAAATAAAACCAACATTTAAGACATATATCCTAACATCCCATGACAACTTGAGTCCCTTTGTGACATGATATGTCCATGAACATTTTGAAATATACCACTCAAGTTCTGATTATATTATATCCAGTCTAACACACATCCTATGAAGGGATCAAAATGAATGTCCTTATTTGATCCCCGATTTTAATGACCCAATCCATGTTACCATAAAACCTAGCACGCAAACCATTTCCTTAAATACCTGAAGGACATTCCTATACCACATTGGAGAAGGACAACCAATCAGGAAATGAACAACAAACAAGAGGGAATGATTGTTACCAACCTGAAAAATACATGGAATATATACAAAAAGATAATGAAGGAATATTATAAAATAATAAATATATACCACAAATTTAAGATGATAGGGGAAAAACTGTAAAAGTATCCAAAATATATAACATTCATTTTGAAGTGGAAAATACCTAGAACCAAATAAATACTCTACTTGATAGTATGGAATAACTCCCTCCATATTCCTATAAGATACCCAACTGAACTGACATGAATCCTAAACTCCTCACTATTATGCCTTTCCTTTCAATACATTGGAATATATAAAAAGGTCTATGCACCACTATAGAGGTGCATACTATGTGAGATAAAAGACTCAATAAGACCCCACATTGGTAGTCCAAAACAACCCTTTATGTTTAATGTATGATCATTTTGAATAAAAAATGTCATGATAATTTGTTAAGAAAATTTTATAGAAAAGTTGTTAAAATTTTCCATTTTCAATGTTCTATATAAAAATAAGGTATATCAATTTCAAATCATATTATCCATATCAACTTTCATATGAATAAACATGAATATAATGGATAAAACAACAAAACTAGGAAAGACAAAAACAAAAGAACATGTATTAGCTCCATGGATCACTATAGTTCATACTAATTGATTAATCATACAACAAAAAATCAATTTCACAGTATGGTTAATATATTAAAAACCAATAAACAATAGGAATTACCCATGAGTAAACCCCACTACACGCCAAAAAAGTTTCAATATCATCCCTTAGAACGTTGTGCCTAATAAATACAACAATTCTTTATGAGACAACCTACCAATAACTCAAAAAAATTTATGATGCCCTCAATATAAACCTTCAATCTATGTACCCTTGGTAACCCATGTAATCATTTTCAAAATTAATTCATATGATTTGACTACCAATTTCAAAAACATTTCACAAAACCATTTTAATTCTTTTAAAACACATATTTAATTTCACATTATCAATATTATGTGGAAAAAAACATTTATTAAAAACTATTATCAACTCACACAATAAAATCATTACAAGTTAATTATAAAAGAAATTTATAAATCCGGAATAATAAGGATCGGCATCATAGGCTATATTTGGAACCAGATACCTCGAAACTCGGGTCGCACTCACCCACAACGGAATCCTCCAACAATGAAAACCCAATGTTATAAACGAAGGAACTAAAATAATATCCAAAACTCAAGATATAATAAATGTTGAAAAAGGGATCATATGAAAGGGCTAAATCCATATACCTCTACAAAATACACCGACCTCACCACAACAATTAAGGGAACATCCTCTAAAATGAGATCTCACAACAAATCCAAAAAAAATAATTAGGGCACAACAACTTATGACCAATGAATCTAATAATGAAACAAAAAGAACAATAATGTGATCAATGAGAGTAGAGAATTGTAACGATAAATCACTAAGAGTGATTCACCAAAAATATAATGAATATCTAACACTAAACGGATCGATCTGGATTGATTGGTGTCTAAAAAATTGATAGAGATGATCATTAGGTTGAGAGAGAAAGAAAAGTTGTAGCTGAATGGACACCCCAAATCAAAACTATCCCCAAAGCTTCCCTCTTCATAGAATTACATGAAAAATTACTTCTTTAGATGTATTTAAATACACTATGATAATGTCCTCTGAAAAATAATCCACCTCATTTTAATGTCCGACCATAAAATAACTCCTCAAGTGTAACCACTCATGACACTGTGAATCCTTTAATTATGTAAATAGTTATCAAGGAATGCACCATGCTTCCATTATAGAGTTTTTAACCAAGTTACATGAGATGAAATTCTTCTCCCACTTATATGAAATACATATTAAAACCTTTTAATACTCTAAACCAAAAAATGAAACTCATAGAGTGTGAAAATTATACCTAATCATCGTAAAGATATGTTTCAGAATCTATATTATATATCATGATGGTTTATGATTAAATTTTATATGTTTTGTCATGAAACATGACTAATTTAAATTTTTTAATGAAATTATAAAGGATTGGATACTATTATTAATTTATTTAAGATTATAATTAAATTCTTCATTTGTTATATTTATGTATTTGGTTTGGGAATTATTTATTATAATGGGTGATGATTATATTTACCTTCATGGTAGGGGATACTGATATATATTATGTAATCGGTGAGATCTATATAGATCTCTAATTCATCTGTTAAGATAATTGTCTTCAAATTAAAGAATGAGTGGTTAAATTATGAATTTTCCATTAAGGATTTAACTGTGGCCTAGTTATTCTTCACAGATATCTGAATTTGCGGTGAAAATAATTTTCCAAGATACCAACACACATTTTACATACATTATATTTGTCTTGTAGGATCCATTATTATAGTAACATTTTCACAATGAATATGGTTTATTTATTATATAAATCTTGTTTTATGTGAAATATTTACTCCATATCTCGTGATTTTTTATAGATTATTATGTTTGTGGGAGTTTTCGTATGTTATTATCACACACTTTCATGATTTTATATTACCCTTGTGCTCATATTATACTCAAATATGACATTGAATTGTTAATTCTTATGTATACCCTTACTTAGAATTTGTGATTGCATTTATCATGTTTTCAATTACCAAGATTATGTTGAATTATGTGAAATGAATTATTTAAAAAATTATTTTTTGTAACAATATTTATGTGAGATTCTATTCCCGTAGTCTAAAATAATAAATTACAGGTATAATAAGAAAATAATTCACTATATAACAATGGTATTGATATGTCAGTGTTTGTCATACTTTCTGAAACTCTAAGACTAAATGGGGTTTTATTATGTAAGTGATCCAATTTTTTAACTTTTTCTTGTATTTTTTATATGATTTTTTTTTCACATTTTTCTGTATCAAAGATTGAAATGTAAATATCATATTTTTGGCATAGAATCTAGAAGTGTAGTTTTGGGGTTGTAATATATTGTTTTATAGAAGGTTTTAGTAAAATATATATATTAGTATGATATCATGTGACGTTAACATATAAGTTATGAATACTATTAAACATTTAAAAGATTATAGTAGATCATTAGTTTAAAAGAATAAACACATATTTTTACCATTTAAGTGAATATATATTATTGTGAAAAATGATATTGTTGATGTCATTTTATTTGGTTTATGTATATAAAGCACATATATTTAACGTGAATGACTATTCATGAAGAATGCCATTACATTTTTTGGATCTAATATGAATGAAAAGACATAAAATTTAATATTTATATCATTCAATAATATTGAGGATATTAAAATTTATTAATATACTGGAATAATTATTTATGTCATAATATAAGTTGAACCTTGTGTTTTATTGTGTAAATATTGAAGTTAAATGTATTATTTTTTACTATGAAAGTTTATTCAAATCAAATATAATTTTACATTGTTATATAATTTTTTGGTTTTGGGTTGTTATATAAAACTAATAGGAATAAATTTTTATCCCTTTTTAGATAATGTGGTATTTTTTAACATCAATTTTAGTACATCAGGCCATTATACTTATTCTTAAATATCAATAATGGTGAAAGAATGTATCAACACTGTGAAAATGATAATAAAATAAAAAATTATCTTTTAATTATAGTTTCTTATGAATTGATGGTCTTTTATCTTCTAAAAAATTTATAATGATATCTCATAGAAAACAATTCCTTTTAGTTCTATATTTTCACTTCATGAGAATGTTTTCCTTACTTGGAAACATAATTATATATTATACAAGGAATCCTTTTAATTTAACATTTCTTATTTTATGAGGATGATTTATTTTCCATTTTTCTGATTTGGGGTTTAGAAACCCATATAGTGTATAAAATATTTATATTTATATATTCTTCAAAAGGGATAATGGAGGGGGGGGGGTAAACTAAGATATTAGGTTTAAAAAATCACCTAAATTACATTATATTTTTATTTGATGATCTACGTATGAATATTCCACATCATATAATTTAATTATATAACTTTTCTATCACATGAACCTAAAAATTTATTAATATTAATTTATTAATTTCAACCATGGATTCACATATTCTCTCTAATATGTGGACAAAACCCCTGATATATTTTTTACACATACAGAGAAACATATATTGAGTGACCCCTAACCAAACGACATCTTAACTACCTTATCAAAATTCAATATTTTTTGGATATTTAACCCACAAGGGAAATTAGTTAGAAATTCCCTTAGGGTAATTATTATGTGAAACTCAATTTTTATTACCACATGCTAATTATACTATCATATTCTTATATAATTGTGACCACACATTTTATTAGGGTCAAAAATATTTTCACCTACTTTGGGATGATCTGATTAACAAGTGTGCTTATCTTACAATTATTTTGATATAATTAATGAACTCTCAATCAACATTCATTTATTATCATCATAATAAGAATAAAATCATTCACACAAGACAAAATAATTTTATTTTGTATGCCCACTATGGGTTATGTCCATGGAGAACATAGTGATGTTGTGCTTTGGTGAAAAAATTATATATTATTTTGAATTGTTTTTTATATAATGTTACAACTATATTAACTATATGTAAGGGAATATATCTTTATATGATTTTTGGTTTGCCTAACTATTTACCAATTCTCATTTCCTTCTTTTTATTAATTTTTTTGTCGTTATGGGGAATGACTACAAAATATCAATCTTCATCCTTCATCCTCTATTGATCAATAATATGGGGAAACAATTTTCTATGGATAATATTCCAATTAATGAATTTAGTATCTAGTTGTTGTTACATTGATTTGTGTAAATTTATCCACATAATATTATTTGATAACTTTTTATGAACATCACTATTGTAGAAACTCCACTTTCCATTTTGAATTAGCCTTCAAGGAATACCAACATAGTTAGAAAATATCTAAAATGTCTATAAAATAATATATGTAATTTCCTCTTAATGTGAATATCCAATAATCAGTTTTTTTGAATTTATAAACTTTTTTAACAAACTCTTACACAGTCTCCCACCTCCATAGAATTTCAAAAGTGTGAATATTTTGTTAAAATCTGATCATTCTAAAAAAAATCACTATGTCAAAAAGTATAGGCTTCCATAAAATAATCATTTTGTCGAACCTTCTAATATTCTAGATAATTTCAATAATTCATGAATATCACCTTAAATTTATAAAATAGTGTTATTTTCATCATAAAGATAATATTAGTATTAATTATTCTCATAAAAACTACAATCACACAACTCTTCCCTGATTTAGAGCCTTCAGATCTTTATCATATCCAGATTCATCAAATAAGAGGAGTGTCCCACTTTTAGATATTCTTTATTCAAATATAAAAACTACCTTGTACACCACCCAAGTATTACATAACATAAATGGTTAACTAAACAAAAATGACATGAAATATACTTTATCTTGTAATTCACCACCACCATGAATATCGGTTTGTATTTTTAAATATAATATATGTTTTTTGTCATTAAATTATATCATTCCCAAAACATTATGAATTTTTCAATACATATTTTTTTTCTATATTTCAATGATGAATCCAAAAATAATTAATTGTTAAGAACAATAAAAAACAAGTCTTACGTTTCACATAAAGTATGTTTTATTGCATGAAAATAATTTCATTTCTATATTTTATTACGGTTACTTTGAAAAAACATGTTCAAGGAACTTATTATTTTCAAAGTTCATCTTCCATTGTTTTATTATCCCACACTAAAATCTGATATTAACTCAAACACAATTAGACCCATCATTTCATGAATACATTAATGTCTTCATGGTTTTTATCGTCCCATAAACTCTTCAGGATGCAGCCATGTATGGGTTATCCTATTTCACTGATTTTATTATCCCATAACCCATCACTATCATGATTTAAATTCTGGGATCACACATTACATTAATCAATATATATCATTTCATTTATCAATAAATTAATAATGTAATGGATCTATTTTATTTCTGATAAAAAAAATCAAACATTCTATATAAGACAATGTCAATGAATATAGAACATCAAATCCACATATTCAGAAGTCGTAAAAGTATATATTTTGAAAAAAATAAAATAAAAAACATTTGGATACACAAATTCTCATTGGAATCCAAAAATACCCCCTTGACATTTTTTTGGGAAATATGTTCATGAAATATTTGATTATACCTTGATACAACTTGACAAACCATCAATGATATATATTTCTTATGAATACCAATACCAACAAATGATTGATGTTAGTGATTAATATACACTATTGAACAATGCGTGTCATATGAGAGGAAACATTTCTTCTACCTGATCGGGTATCTTCTTTCATCATTACCACCTTAAATGATTTAAATTCATTAAATTAATTTCTAATCAACAATTAGATTTTCATCCATCACATAAAATATCGAAAATAAAGGGATAGAGAGGAACAGACATAGATGACTGATACATTCATCACCAAGGAAAAACTGCAAATGGAATAATGATCCATTATTCGTTAAAATTAACAAAAAATATAAATTATACTTTGTAAATATTATCTAGATATAGAATCATGGAAAAAATCATGCATTAAGAAACAAGGATAATACATTAAAACCCATTTAATTCTTCCTTATGTACATGATTCTAGAAAAAATAATCTTTCACCTAAAAAAACATGGATAATATTTATTTTATCACTCAACATTTCTTCTATTATCAATGAGTTCATAGAGGAATTTATACTTAACCCAATGTAAACATGGTCCATGTATTGGTTATGGAGAAATCTTATTCCCCAAAAAAATCTAACTTCCCCTTTTGTTAGCATAACTAGATAGATAAAAAAGTACAGTTATCCTATTATAATATTTATTCACATGAAAATTCAGGATTATATAATTTCTAAAACTCAAAATAATCATTCTGGTGTAGTAGGCCTCTCAATTTTTTTTTTGGGATTACCACCTAGAAAAATCTCATAAAAATACCTCTACAAAAATGGAGTGAATAGAACGGTAGGAAATAATAGATAACATTTATAACATCATTATTTTATTTTACACACACATACTTCAATAGATCAGATGAAGCCATATAATTTTTTCTTCTTTTAAGGGATAATTCCAAAATAATAAATACCTATGGAAAACATGCTAATAATTTTTTTATAATATCATTATCTACTATCATAGATTCATGTATGATAGATTATACCATTAATTGAATCATTCTAAATATTAAATTTTGAAAGTAGAATAATTTGTTCTTTCAAGATCACTCAGTAAATAAAACTTAGTAATTGATTTCATCTATTATCCACAAGGTGGTATTCATTTATTACTAAGGATAACAAAGGTCGCATTACCATGTCTTAAAAGAATATTAATTTATTATATTGATCACTATATATAGTATTCATGTTATTCTCATGATGTCAATAATTTTGAAAGTTCATTACTGATTTTATTATATTCATCACTATATATAGAATTGATTTTTTTCTCATGATGCCAATCGTTGTGACACCATATTACTGATTTTATTCTTATACTGTTATAATTCATTGAAATTACAGATATAAAAAAATATTTAATTATACTAATTTCAATTAGATGTAACTGTGCTAAAAGACACAATATAACATTGTATCATTTGGTGTTACTTCCCAATGGATCATTTCAATCCTAAAATGTGAAACATGTCAATGAGAGTTAATGAAATTTAAACACATATAGATATAAGATTTCAAACATTATCAATTAGAAGAATGATGTGGTTTATGGTAGAATATCCATCCACATTCAAATATCCCATTTTTTATTTTTAAATTGGAGGAAATTAATTACATCACCTTATTTACCTATTCTTCCTCTAGATCATTCTTCCTAGTAAGCATCTTCTTTTACCTCAATACTGATTTCCATTGAGTGATACCAGTTATAAAAAAACATCATAATGGATGGATTCTACAAAAATACACCATCTAAGATTATTTTGTTTCTGTTTTCATATCCCAACTAAAAAACTTTTTATATTGGTTCTAATACCAAAAATGATATCCTATACATAAATTATTAGTTCCTTTTTTACAATATATTCATACAGTTATTTTTAACCCTTTATAATCTGTTATATATCACAACCCATGTCTTTTTTTGGGATGTATCATTTACACATGTCCCTTATGGAGTCAGTTATGTGATAAATAAATTATTATTATTTTTTTAAAGAACCTCCATGTTTGATATCCTATTTAGAACACCCCATAAAACATCCATTTTAGCCTTTCTGAAGTACTATAAAAATTATATTATTCTCTTTCCATGTGATATTTTTTTGAAATCCCACTTACGTATGGTTTTCATATGTATTAATAAATAGAAAATTGATCCACATTAAATTTTTTATTCCATTGTGTATCCTAATATGAATTATCATACATATTTCAAAGAGATTGAAATGATTCTTTAATTTTCCTAAATTTTATTATCTTTTTTCTGGGAGGGATTACATTGAAAAAATGATGATAGTGATTGGTTTAAATTTCATATTGATATATTCTTTTCCACTAGAGAAGTAAATATGATTTCTAGCTTAAACATATTCATTCAATGAGAATATTATTCTTGTTATTCATCAGAATGGAGGATTTTTTGCGAGATAATTTTACTTCCATTTTTATTCATATTCCTATCCATATGACCCTGGTTATATGAAATATGGAATCCTCCATAAAGACCATACCTCAAATCTTTGTATCATTTTTCCATATTACTTTAACCCCATAGGATTATGAAACCACACACATATAATTTTCCACGATTAAGTAGTAGTAAAACATAGTGACCACATTAAATTATGTTTAATCTCATTTGGGTTTGTAAAGATGCTTGGAATAATTTTGAACATCTTATTTCCAACTTTTTAGCCTCCACTAATTGATTCTCCAAACGGAGGGAAATTATTTTAATCATTTGAGGTTTTCATCCCGCAATAAAACTACATAATATTCCCATCATGTTAATTTTGTTATGTATTCATCAACATATGATAGAAGATTAATTAAGTTATTGACCTTTTCTTTCCTTGTTGTAGTGATTTTTGGGGGATAATTATAGATTTAACCTTTTTATTCATAGAAATTTTCATTTCTTATTCATGTCCATCTAATTTAATAAATTAATGTTGAAAATTCGATTTTTCACCCATATTAACAATTTAATCTTCCTAAAGAGATTTTATTTGTATTTACCATTAGTTCCTCTAAACTATCTCTTATATGTGTGGAATCAATTACTTATTCTTATCCCTCATATTTTGAACCTCATTTGAATGATGGATCATATATTGGGAAGCATCATTATACTCGATCACTTTAGAATTTACCTACTCAAATTCTATAGGATGTGTATTATTTTTCTTCCTCAAATATATGACCAAATTATTTGTATTCAATTGTGGGTTTTACATTTATTATCATTAATTCCATGAGCATATACATGGATCCATGAGATCCATTAATTCTTTTTCACATCCATGCTTTCCTCCTCTCTCTCCCTATGTCAGGCTCCACTAATATGGGAACAAATTCCACACCAGTATCTATTTATATCTCATCATTGTTGGTAGTTCCATCATTGATTACCGTATTAGGATCTTAGGATAGTCATGCAACATTAATTTATGATAATATTGATACATTATAAAATTTATCCTTATATTCTATTTGTGAGATTCTAGGCTCTTTTATGTAGATCACACACATCTAAAAGTGTATTTTTTATCTTTAATTCCATTATATATATATTTATTCATAATTTAAGTCTTTTCCAATTGTTATAGGATGAAAAAATTTCAACTCCTAAAATTGATCAGATCAATCTAGATAATAAATTCATATAGGATAATCCTATAAATTGATACCTATTTTTGGAACTTGGAGGGAATTTTGTTATAGATTACATGGAATTCAATTAGGGCTCGGAACTCATTCTCATTTCTTACACACCACTGATACTCTTAAATTCCCACCTGATCTTGAACTCAGTAACTTGTTTGATCCTCATACATTTTACTATTATGTGATTATCTGATTAAACAAATAACTTATCTTAGCATTATCTAGATAAAATTGATGATCTCACAACATATGAATAATGATTATCATTTCAAAACATATAATGGAAATAGGAATAAGTAACATAATTATTATACTTGGTTTACACGTACTGGGATATGTCTAAGGATAAATTAATGATGTTGTGTTTTTTCTGAAAAAATAAAAATAATACTATAATCTATATAAATAAAATGTGTTGCCTATAATATCTCTATTTTAAGCTCAATAACCGTAAATGATATAGGGTTTGGATCAATACCACCAAATACTCAGTAACGTCTTCATCCTCGTCTTTCTACTATAATGGGGTAGGACTTCCCACGCTCACTACTCCATCACCTTCTTTATTTTCTCCTAACAAATAGATTTTAAATATCTTCAGTACGCATAAAAATTCCCTACATCACCCCATGACTATTTTTCCATTGAATATTTCATATTGATTTCAAAACTACACATTCACAATTTGGTTTTGAAAATCCATATAATGAAAACCTCACTTTATATATTGATATGGTAGTAAATAAATATTTTTTTCTTTTATAAATGTATTCAATAAATTCAAATTATTTTTCTATTCAAATAATATAAATTACAAAAAACAAAACAAATTAAGTCAACAGTTCTCTTGAAACACAATCATTTCCATAAACTACAAACTTTCATCAATAAATGATAGTGTTGTAAAATATCAAACTTCTACACAACTTTCACAGTTTAGGGAAAGACCACACATTCAAAAATCATTCATGAGAATTTTATTATTTCATTAATAATACATTTTGATATATAAAAAATTAATTTCTTCATAAAAATAATGTTATCATTACTAATTCACCCAAAAATTACCTTCAAAAAACAACTTCATGATCCAAAGACTTTAGATCGTCAACATGTATTCTAACATCGAATGAGGGAGAATCACTCTATTTAAATATGTTACCATCCCATTGTGAAGTATCATTATGCACCAGAACACATTCATAAAAATTTCCTAATTCACAAAACCTTAATGATTTGACATCTCCATTATAAAAAATTCACACCAATTGTGTAAATCCATTTATAATTCACTACTTGACATGAATATGACTACATCATGAAAATAAAACTTTCAAAAAACTTCATTAAATTCCTAACACAATTTCCATTTTTATATATAAATGATATAGCATAAAAATTTACTTCTTCAAAACATGTAGAATCAATTGATACCTATGGATAAATTTTGTTTTACTTGCAGAAAACTATTTCCTTCATCATATTTTTTGTGAGGAGAATTAGAAACACAAGTTTCTATAAAATTTTATTTTCATGATTCATATTCTTTTTTTTGGTATCATATACTAAATAAATAAATACATTCTGACACATGTAATCCCAATTAATCTTTAATAAATCATGGCATTCATGTTCCCAGGTCTTATCTGTATTCATTCCATGATGCAACCATATTTAGGAGTTACTCATTTTCAATATCATAAAACTATCCCCCATAATTATCATTATCATGTTCAGGAGATAACACACTGCTTCATGAATTATTCCACAATTTTTTTGGGAAAACCATCATCCCATTCAAATTTGAGATGTTGAACAATAAATTAAATATTCTCCACCACACCATGTAAATTAAAACATCGAATTCACATAACCAAATCCCAAGTGTTTGAATTGATACTATTGATATGAAATAATGAAACACATGGAAACATTAATTATTATTGGTTTCCATGGTTTTTTATTTTGAAATTTCATTTCATAGGGACTTTAGGGGGTGATATAGGGTATTCTCATCAAAGAGGATCTAATTATATTAATTTAAATTTAAATTTTACTTAATTTTTCACATAAACTTTTTTTACTAACAATTTAAATTTTATAATATCAATATACAATTTATATTGATATTTTATTATGTTAATGTAATAACATTAGTCATCTATTTTTGCATAAAATGGTGTATGAAATCATTGTTCATACGTATGTATGGCATACCACCTCCACAAAGTAAGGCAATTCATTTTCCATCAGAAAATATCATTGATGTTTACAATTACTTATCTAATGTACATATATTATTTTTTTGACATAATTTTCATTATAGAAATATAAAATATCTTGCATTTTCCTACATTTCATCTGATAGAAATATATAATTTCATTTGGTAATATGTGTGGATTACCATGTCCAGGAAATGATCTGATCTGTTTTTCATGTGAAAAGTTAATGGAAATATATAAAATCATATATAATGTTTAAAAATGATAATTATATTGTAGCATTTTTATATTACAGAACAATTAATTATTTACAAAATAAAAACACTGATGTAATTGTTTTTTATGAAACGAACAGCCCAACAACAACTGATGTGTACTAAACCGATTAATTAATTAAATATTTCATTTAAGTAAAAGATTTAAATGGCTTAAAAAATTAAAATTACAATGTAATTTTTTCTTAAAAATAAAATATTCATTATAATTTTATAATATATGTGTTTAAAGGATGACATAGAAATTTTGGAGTTGATGAATGTAATTTATTAACTCAATATCATATAATTGGGTTGTAACTCTAATTTAATGATTATTTTATTAAATTACTATGTGTTAGATAAAAAATTGACTAATAATTTTTTATTTATAATTTTTATTTGGTTTTATAATTCTGACACATTATAAATTTTTTTATAAATATTTTATTCAATGGTATGATCATTTTTTGGATTATTCATCACGATAATGATTCCTAGAGACATGTATTGTTTTATGAAAATACATTATTTTTTTCTATGTATATAATTCCAATTGATATTTTACATAATTAATGAGTATTTATTTATTATATTTAATGTTAATTAAATTTTACCAATATCATTTGATAAATATATTTAAGTGTAGTAAAAATTTGAAGGGTTTTCATGGTCATAATTTCAATTCATTTAGACTTTATTCAAGTTATTCACCGTGATTTATTAAATATGAAGTACCTATATTATTTTGAATTTTATTTAACATATAAATTGATAGAATCTATCTGTTTTATTAAATAATGTTATGTTCATTTATTCAATACCTTTTTTATCCGATCATTACCCAAGACACAAGGTTGTCCCATCTCAAACATCCTTCTTTGACAAATCCTTCGATTGATGCACATATATTAATTTACATGGATTATATAGTGAATTGCAACATATAATATCGTGAATATTTTTGTAGTCATAGTATCTTATTTTCATCATTTTGTGATTAATTCTAAATTATTTTTTGTATTAAAATTTTATAAAGGGGGTTACAAAAAAAAATTATTTTAGTTACTTTAATAGACATTTAACTAAAAACTTCGTTCATGTTATTTATATTATTTCATAAATCTCATTTTATAAAACTAAATTATTTCACAATTATAATTTTATATTATTTTTTCTTATTTTATGTGTTTTCAATATAATAATAATATTATTTTCTTCATTGGTAACTTTTGAAACTCTCGACAAAATCATATACTATTTATTTTTAATATTTTCAAAACAACTGATTTCCTCACCATCATACCTATTATTTTTTATTAATCATATTTTATATGATTCTATGTTCATTTTCATGTAATATATTTATCTCATTAGTTGTTTTAGTTTTACTTTTACAAATTCACCAATGAAAATGGTACTTTACTTTATTTTTGATAAGAGTATTTAAATGTTATTTTAAAATTAATTTCATCTATGTAAATATTTATTTGTGATTCATATAATTCACTATGTATGTGATATTAAGATTGTATCCATATTCTATATAATGATGTATTATGATGATTGTTTTATATAGATTATCATGAATCTGAATTCTTTTCGATGGGTAAATCATGCTATAATAGAATGTATTAAGTTGTTAAATGATTGATGTTGAAAATACCAGATTCCATGTATTATATTTAGGTATTATTATTTGAAATTATTGATTATAATCATGAAATTGAAATATCTCATGATGATTAGTGTCCCACAAATAGCTTATATAGTTTTTCATTACGATGTACTTTTCCAGAACATTGGTTAATGATGCATATCTTTAACTATATGAATGAGGGAGTTAACCAAGTAGGTTTCCCATATAGATTTAACAACCATCCAGTTATTTCTTACTCGGGTGAGCATGAGTAATTATTATAATGGTACAAGATACAAATGGTTTTTAGATATAATTTATATGAGTATTAATGGTTCAATATACCAAGGATTGTTTTCAAATGGATTAGGATTATTGACTTATATGATTCTTATATTATTTTAATTATTTCTTCCATATATCTGGAATTATAGTTCATATTTTTTTCTATATCAATTATAATATTTTATTCTTGTAAACACTTATTAAATCATAATACACTTTTATTATAATACATTCACTAATTAAATTAAAATTATAATGAGTTTTTTACCAATAAAATAAATCCAAACTCACCTTACATACATTCTATATTTTTCTAGGTTATAGAGAATGGTGTTAAGTGAATTTATCATGAAATTATTATTTTATAGAAAACATTATTTTATATTTAGAATACTTATAATGACTTTAATATATTTTTGTATAGTAAGAAATTATCCCTTGAATATAAGGGTAATGTTATGTAAGAGTTTTTCATAATTGTATTAAATATAAAACCTATAAATACCATGGTTATTTAACTAATCCAATATCTCTATATTTCTTTTATGGTATAGATATATAAAATGATATAATGGTTATTGTTCTGAAGGAATTAAATTTAATGATTATATTTTCATTATTGGATCTAGTTATATGGGTTTGGGGCTCTTATTGTTGGAAAAAAGGATGATTTAGATAACTTTGGAGAAGTCCATGTTCTCGTGGGAGGTTCAATTTAGAGATATGCATACCATAATGATATTTGTAAATTTATGGATAATTATATGTTCACATAAATAAAAACGTATTTTGATGTATCATGTGATTGGATTTTATGATGATTAATGATATTTTGTGATATGTTTTACGGGGTTGTGGTATATGTACACTTTTATATAATGACAATACCTGAGTAAACAAATAGCTAGAAAAAATGTAATGTACTTTTTTATAAATAGAAACTGAAACAATACAAAAAATTTACTACATACTAGGTAATTTTACTGGTACAGGATTTGGATAATAAGATGCAATTAAAAATAACTACATAAAAGGGTGTAAAATTAAATAAAATGATTTTGTGTACTCACACTTTATCGGAGTGGAGGCCACTAAAAATTATTATAATCCAATAGAAATTGTTTTAAAATAATGTGTATGAATTAAATCCCCTAGCAATGGAATTAAAATTATTTGATAAATACTTTTATAAATGTACATTTGAAAATAAAATCAACCAAATATATTTAGAAATATCCTTTGGAAACATCATTTGAAAACATTTTTTCTTTTAAATAGTTTCAAATTACTAGGGAAATTATTTATTCTCCAAATAACTTTAATCATGTTCTAGTGACATTCATAAATATTAGGAAATCTTTTGAAAACAAAACACAGAGGGCCACTTGAATCATAAATGGTTGTCTAGGCCTACCCACATTCTTGTAGGATGGGTTCACTTACCACTCCCTATCATGTTTACCATGTTCAAGTGCCTATGTTGATAAAAATGTTTTCAGTATGACTTATATATATACATTCTCAAATAGAGTTTTTTATTTCAAATCATAACCAAGAATTAAATTCACATGAACTTATACTTATATGTAAATTTATAAATATAAACAATCATGTGAATTAATTTGTTAAACATAGTAAAACCAATTATCCTAATATATAAACATTTCATTATATACTTAATTATTAGTTGACACCCATATACCTAAAAATTTCTCCCAGAGACTCATAAATATACATTTTAATGGAAGTTTTTATAAATGTAATGTTTATTCAATTCTTAAATGTTTTTGTACACACTTATTTATACATATGTATATATTAATAATTATTTTTCATGAGGAATCATCAATGTATGGTCTCAAATCATTAATTTTGAATAACATGTATATGACATGAGTTACATAAACTATTCATAAATTATTATTAATAACAAACACATTATTTGGTATTCTTAAAATTAATCATAAGTAGTAGATAATTATTTTAAACACATGAAATTATTAATGAAAAATTTCATCCTTGAGTATTCTGCAACTATAATTTTTTAAAAGATCGATGATATAAAATTTATCCCATATTCATACTAGTTTTTATTACACATTAATAACATGTATCAATTGTTTAATATGTCAATATATATTCATATATAATATATATATATATATATATGTGCATAAATAACCACAAAATCAGATATATATATATATACATGGAATTTGTAATGAATAGATAAGTCTAAATAAATTCTTCCTTACAAATAAAATCAATAAATTTCCATATAATATAAATCTGTCAAAATATAATAATAAACTTAAAATGTGTTTTTTTTAATTTGGAGATATAAAACCAATGTTTATAGAAAAAAATTTACTTTCAATTATAATATATAACATTGCTGATTATAATAGAATATGCATATTTCATATAATCATGAACATAGAATAAAATCTGAAAAAATAAATTTAATAACACCATAAATAAAAAATCTACCATACATATGATTTTAAATAATAATAATAATATATATTAAAAATAAATCATAACAATAACTATTCTACAAAACATTGATAGAAACCAAATGAAGTTTATTTGAAAATAAAACTATTTTTTTATGATAATGAAAATAATTATATAAATTAACATTGAAATATAATTTCGCTAACTAAAAAATTAGTATCAATGGTGAAGAAGTTCTCTTTGATATTAGAGTCTAGAAATATTGTTTTCCCCCAAATTACATTTTCACATTTGTAGATTTTATAGCTATAAAATATACTATTAATTCAATGACATATCCTGATTGAAAAGTAACCTGTGTTTTCAGATGCACTCAAAAAGTATGCATCCCCTTAATCTATTCATACAAATGGAATAAACCAAAATTCCCCACACATATCATTTATATAATCAAATTAATATTACTCTACAGATACATATGAAAAAGACATCTACATACCATTGAAAATTTATCACGAACCAGGTCGGGTCTCCATTCGAACTGGTGCCCGACCTGGCCCGCGAAAATGCCTGAAGGGCGTTCCCAATCCCCACGGGCTGGCACAGGTGCCCGGGTATCGTAAGTAACAAGTGGGAATGGTTTTACCTGAGATAAAAGAAAGGCAAACAACTATCCAGATAAATAAATTGAAACTGAAAAAAATGACCAAACACGTCTTTAAACTATAATCATTTTTAAAGTCTAAAACTCGAACCAAAAACTAAAAAGAAAAGACAACATCCGAAACTAAAACTCTTACTCAAACCATCTGGCAGAAGAGAGGCCACACCGAGACCACTCTGCATGGAAAGACCAACTGCAACCCGAACCACCATCATTGAGCACGAAGTCACAACTAGAAGTGCAAAAGAAACAGAAACTACATTCACCCAAGGGTGTAGGTAGGGTGTGAGCTAAAAGCCCAGTAGGATGACACCGAGAAAAGGTTCCAAGCATAATTATTAAAAGACAAATACATTTTCAATTTAACAGAATAAAATTAAACAAGTGTTTAAAGTATTTTTAATGAAAACTATTTTTATGGGGAAACTTCTCTAAAATGAAAACACCTTAAATTATCATACACACACGTATGTATGCCCACACACGCACGCACACACACAAATGCACACACACACACAGACGAACGCACACACGTACACACTCACACACACAGGCGCACACACACACGTACCAACACACACACACACTTTTCTTGGTAAACCCAACGTCACACCGTGTGCCGATGGTGAGCAGCAAGCAGAGGAAGAGCGCAATACATGGGAGACCCTAAAGATACTAGCGAGAAGAGGGACCCTAGAACCTCACGTCTCAGCGAACCATATCAAACATTCCCATGCACGAGCCACTGGTAGGGACACACCTCCTACCATAGTGGTCTCCAGTCATCATCCAATGTTTAGTTAGTGTTGTAAGTGTCAACCCCGCTAAGTGAAACTAGGCTGATGCCACTCCCGAATCACTAGCACTCTAGTCTAGTCTGCCCACCTAGTACCCAGGCTTCTCCTTTGTGCTCAAGTAATTCAAATTGCATGCCACATTTCATAGTCATACACTCAAACCCAATAAGATACTACAAATACAAAAAAAAACCATTTGCACACACAGAAACCATTTGAAATAATACACTCTCTAAAAACGTTTTCAAATCATGCTTCACATTATTGACATAATCTAATAAACCACTTAAAAAGTTTATAAAACAACAGCAAAGGAGTGTCACATGGTTTTACATGCACAAAGGTAACTACATAGAAATCCAAAACACATTCCAACACCTTACGCACTAAAATACAATAAAAATTGTGACATGCACTACCAAAAGGTTTGATGGAAAACCCGTACACCATATCAAAAACACCATTTTCTAAACCACATAGTTTACATGCCAAAATAAACTCTTATAAAACAATTCAGAAGAAATTGCTTAACGTTAACCACTAAGCACACACAAAAAAACATCTTTTACGACCAAACGCACCCGACACCATGTAAAAAAATAGTTTGCACCAATTACACGACTTAATAAGATAACCGAACAATTCCAAAGACACTAATAGTGTTCTCAGCAGAAAACACCAAATAATATGATCAATATAATAAACAATTTCAATGCAAATAAAACATCAAATAAAACATAATTCGCACAACAAAAATTAATTAAAAATGTGAAAAAAAAAATGAACATTGCATCTTAATTCATCAGATAATAATTATACGGGGAACCACCTACCTTGTCTCCAAAACCGGAAATTGATGTGAAATCTTCAAATTCAAGTGTGGAACCTCAATTGCGTGACATTTTCACCCCAAGCAACCTATCACAAACTCAACCACATGAATTGAACCCAAAAACATTAAATTAAAACCCCAAAATAGAACTCATACCCACAAAAAAACTCAAAGAAGATGAAGAAGCACTTATCAAGAGGGGGGTGTTGAGTCAATCTGGCATCCAGTAGGGGAGGCGCGCCGGGTTTCTGCTCCGGAACAGGGCCACACAGGGGGGAAAAGAGGGAGGGTCGGTCGAGGGTTCGCCGAAGGAGGAACCAGAAGGGGCGGCGGGTTGCAGCGCCAGAAGAGGGAGGCGATGCTGGGGTTCGCCGGACCAAGCAAGGGGGGGTACAGTTGGGGTTTGTCGGACCAAGCAAGGAGGTCGGCGGCTGAAGGAGAGGGGATGCCAAGGGGCCATTGGTTGTGGTTTGTTAGAGCCATGTGCAGCACCGGAGGGGAGCCGCTTCAGAACAGGGGTGCGTCGGCGGAGCTCCGCCAGGACGGACGAGGGAAGGTCGGTCCACCAGGGGGGTTTCTCCATCGGACGGTGCAGGTGAGAGGGGCAGTCGAGCGGCTCAAAGGGAGTGGGGGAGACGAGGCCTATGAGGGAGGAGTGAGTCGAGGATGAAAAAAAACCCTAATGCAATGAATAAAAAAACAACACAAAATAAACCTTAAAACAAACAAAACAAAAATAACAATATTAAAGAGAATAATATTAATAAAAGTTATATAATAATGATATTATTATTAATTAAAATTTTAAAAAATTTAATGGTGATAATTAATGATGATAATAATAACAATTTATGGTTATAATTTTAATACCATTAATGATATTTATAATTTTGTAATAACAATTATTAAAATAAAGACTTAATAAAATGTTAACAATATTAATATTGGTAACATAATAAAATGATAATATTAAAAAAAAATACTCTCACTTAAATTATTATCCCAGATAATAATAATAATAATATTTTCAAGTGACATTAATAATATTATTATTATTGAAACCAAACTTAATTCATCTTATTTAATCAGCTGGCCATCGAGCAGGGTCATATGTTGGACCTGGAAAATCCGCGTGGCTTAGCAATTATGCTTCACTCATGCGTCAAATGATAACAAGTCCCAAAAAACTCATTTAATTTTATTTATTTATTATTAATTACTTTTATTTAATTAGATTCCCATTGGGTAGGCGGGCGGGGAATCGAGCGTGGCTGTGCAGTGACCTAAGCGAGGCCGCACGTATTCGACAGCGGCGCGACGAAACTTTGTCAAGGCCAAAAGCTCATTTATCAGAGCAAAACTCCAGTCGGCCTCGGCCCATATTTCATATCAAAAAAATAATAATAATAATTAGATGTAGATAAAATCATGAGATGAAAATAAAAATTTGAAAAATAACGCAACGCAAGGTCCAGGTGTGACAATTCTCCCCACCATAAAGCTTTCTGTCCCCAGAAAGCCAAAACTAAGACTAAGACCCAAACAAGGAAACGACACCCCACTAAGGATCAAATAGGATCCCGATAATCAAGAAGCCAAAAAAAGGTAAAAGCATCATGCTCAGAGAATGTGACTCAAAACAAACATCCAGAAACATGTATGAAGACGTTCTGATATGTGTTGCCCACCCCAAAGAGATAGAACGCCTCCAGCTGATTGTTTTACAAAACGAACTCTTGAACCCATTTGAACCAACTTCACAAGCGGAAACACCACAAGCACTATGAAACTGAAACCACACCCCTTGGATAAAATGAAAAAATAAGGTCAAAACACATCCTCTGAACATTCTTATCACTTATCACCAAACCATATTTAAATAAAGAAGCAAAAGATCTGCATGGGGAGGCCCAAGGGGCTCCCCACCATTCAGAAGTCACTGACGCTCGAAACGAGACTGGAAAACCGACACAGAGAAGTTCGAGCGGACTCCCCACCATTAAAGATAAGTCCAGTACTGATTCATTCTAGTGATATTCGTGTGAGACCCAATGTGGGCCTCCCCACCATTAAGAACCTACCAACGCTCAAGGAGAGACTAGAAAACCAACATAGGGAGGTCTGGGCGGACTCCCCAACATTCAATAAAGGTCAACACCCATTAATTCCAGAGACCTTTTTACGGGACCCATCGTGGGTCTTTCTTCCACTAGAACTAACAGAGGATATATAACATTGAAACATTTTCAATGGTGAACAAACACCCCACCACATGGGGCGGGGAGGGAGGGGCCCGACTACCGAGGCGTCCAAAGCATGGCCCAAGACAAACCAGCATTTCCACATTTCTTGGATTAGCATTATTCAAATTTGAGACAGATTTACCCAAAAGACTCCCATAAAACCCACTAAAGTGATTGCATCCAGTGGGACGCAACCCCCAAGACATTAAGGCGTCGAGGAAGACATGCCTCTTCATAGTCACTGAAACCATACGTAGCCAGATAGTTCGTTCGAAATGAAACAACCATAGAAACAATTTAAACATCCTCTACTTTCAACACCAATGGCAGAAATAATGTCTAGGTCCTCTACACTCCCGGGGTTCCTGACCACGTGCTAGCTTCACTCTGAGGCCTATGGCTGGAGCCCTGATGTTTTAAACATCTTCTGCCTCACGGTCAGGCATGGAAGACTCTCAAACGAAGATTCTACTTTTCGTGTCACACGCAACCACACTGCACCCGAGACGACACCAGCAAACACAACACACTACGACATCTCACTGATCATACACGGAAAATTCACCCACAAAAGAGCTTAATGGTGCATGTGCATCACCCTTTGTCACACTGGGTGAGAATACAACACCACAAATCATCATAGAGAATGATCATTACTGTCGAGAGAGGCATTATGCTGAGAAAGACTTTAAACAACGTCTTTAACAACACGTGATTCCTACAAACAACCATAGCATCCTCATATGACTGGGTCTGCCAAACCAGCAGCCTAACATAAATCTTTTCTTAAATGAAACAAACCAAGACCAGAGGTTATTGAGAATGATAGACCGCACCATCAACATAGGGTCGCTTCCACCTTTTTCCCACTGGAGACTCCTCTACCACTTCCAAACCACCGTTGACTGCCAAAGGGACCTTCCGCTATAAGACGTCACCGAACATGACCCTTGTAGCCGATGTAAATACTACAAAGCCCTTGAAGACACTGGTCAACACTGAAAATTCTGAACCGCCTTCACCCTTCCCTTATATATTTCCTTTATCTATTTCCAGGGGGAATCTTCAAACATGACGACATCAAACTTCATACCCGACAGGTCAGACAACTCAAAAAGGCCAAAACTCCCTTCAACTTCCCTCGCATCTGTCATTCCGCTGTGAGAGGATCCGCTTAACTGAAAGGAGAAAGGAAAAGACTTAGCACTGTCACCCAAAAGGGAGAGCCCTTAATATAATTAGCTGGAGCGTCAAACAATGGAGAATCACCTGTGGTCGCACGTTATTCGCACATTAACTCTTTATTGGGGGCGTACACTAGCCAAGAAAGAAAACCATGGACACGACCAAACTGGTCCAATGGTTAGGACATACCACAAGCGAACAACAAACGTGCGTGGGAAACCACTACATGGATCCCCGATGCACTTTTCAAAACAATTAACTAGATACATGCTTGCATACCAACTTACAAATAAGAATTCAAACTAAGGAATCAAACCATCTAGAAGGAATCCTCGACTCAAAACACCTCACATACAACCTTTCAAAAATACAAGGACACACCACACAATCACCGGTTATTTAAAAAGACCAAATTTTCCTTTAACAAAAATTTTTTGAAAAAAATAATAATATGCAAAATTTTGTGGGTTGCAAAAACACCAATGATATCCCATGGGCCTCGCACATGCATCTTCTCGTGTCGCACCAGCATACACCTCATATCCATCCAGGAACTCACCTGCTCATGCCATTAACCACTTCTTTTTCCATATACATTCATGAATGTGGTTTCCTATAAGAACACCAAGAACCAAAACCAAACCATTCAATTTTTTTTCAAAACCAAAACATCCAACCCACACTTTTCAAACCTCACAAACCATTTCATTTTTAATGTGCTTCATTTGAAAACATTCTCCAAGTCCAAAACATTTTAACTTAAAAACCAAATTTCCACGAATCCAAAACAAAGAGACGAGAAATGACACAAGAGAAAATGTATGTCAGCAGGTGAGTGGAACGTATTGTTGGCGACCATACGCCAATCACACCACATCCACAAAGGGTATTCTAGGACAGCATCCCCGGCTCCACATGGCTTTCCAGACCCTACTAGCTGACTAGGACCACTGAACCTACTCCCTTTTCATTTCCCTAGACTTGATTAACTACAACGACCAAAACTCAGACAAACCTCAGCATACTTTGGTAACTTGAGTCCCGGCATGATTTGTGCAGGCCAGGCACCATACTCGAAGCCAGGACGTCGAGTCCTGACATCTTTAACTCAATTATACCATGAATATATCCCAAAAAAAATGACCCAAGATAGAAAACATTTCCCTCTGATACCATTTTGTCATGAACCAGGCCAGGTCGTCATCCAACCCGGTGCCCGACTCGACCCGCGGCAAGGCCCGAAATGGCATTCCCAATCCCCACGGGCTGGCACAAGTGCCCGGGTATCATAAGTAACAAGTGGGAATGATTTTACCTGATATAAAAGAAAGAAAAATAACTAGCCAGATAAATAAATTGAAATTGAAAAAAAAAACGACCAAACACGTCTTTAAACGATGAACATTTTTAAATTCTACAACTCGAACCATAAACTAAAAAAAAAGATGACATAGGACACTAAAAATCTTACTCAAACCACCCACCATAAGAGAGGCCACATCGACGCCACTCTGCATGAAAAGACCAACTGCAACCCGAACCACCATCACTGAGCACGAAGTCACAACCTGAAGCGCAAATGAAACAGAAACTACATACACCCAAGGGTGTATGTAGGGTGTGAGCTAAAATCCTAGTAGGATGCCACCAAGAAAAGGTTCCATGAATAATTATTAAAAGAAAAATACATTAGCAACATAAAAGAATAAAAATAAACAAGTGGTTAAAGAATTTTTAATGAAAACAGTTTTTAAGGGGAAACATCTCTAAAAGGAAAACACCTTAAATTATCTTACACAAACATACACAAGCCCACAAACGCACGCACACACACAAACGCACACACACACACACACACACAGACACACGCACACACGTACACACGCACACACGCCGACGCACACACACACGTACCCATGAACACACACATTTCTTGGTAACCAGAACATCACACTGTGTGCCGATGGTGAGCAGCAAGCAGAGGAAGAGAACAATACATGGGAGACCCTAAAGATACTAGCAAGAAGTGGGACCCTAGAACCTCACGTCTCGGTGAACCATATCAATCATTCCCGTGCACGAGCCAGTGGTAGGAAAACACCTCTTACCATAGTGGTATCTAGTCATCATCTAATGTTTAGATAGTGTTTTAAGTGTCAATCCCCCTAAGTGAAACATGGCTGATGCCACTCCCGTATCACTATCACGCTAGTATAGTCCGCCCACCTAGTACCCAGGCTTCTCGTTTGTGCTCAAGTAATTCAAATTTCATGCCACATGTCATAGTCATACACTCAAACCCAATAAGATACTACACATGCCAAAACAACCATTTACACACACAGAAACCATTTGAAATAATACACTCTCTAAAAACGTTTTCAAAACACACTTCACACTATTGACATAATCTAATAAACCACTTAAAAAGTTTATAAAACAACAACAAAGGAGTGTCACAGGGTTTTATACGCACAACGGTAACCACTTAGAAATCCAAAACACATTCCCACACTGCACACACTAAAATACAAAAAAAAGTGTGACCTGCACTACCAAAAGGTTTGTTGGAAAACCCGTACACCATATCAAAAACACCATTTTCTAAACCACATAGTTTACATGCCAAAATAAACACTTATAAAAATATTTAAAAGATAATGCTTAACGTTAACCACTAAGATCACGAAAAAAAACATCTTTTATGACTAAATGCACCTGACACCATGAAAAAAAATAGTTCGCACCAATTACACGACTTAACAAGATAACCGCACAATTCCAAAGTCACTAATAGTGTTATCAATAGAAAACACCCAATAATACGATCAATATACTAAACAATTTCAATGCAAATAAAACTTCAAATAAAACTTATTTCGCACAACAAAAATTAATTAAAAATATGCAAAACAAAATAAACATTGCAAATTAATTCATCAGATAATAATTAGACGGGGAACCACCTACCATGTCGCCAAAAACTGGAAAGTGATGTCAAATTTTAAAATTCTAGTGTGGAACCTCAATCGTGCGACATTTACACACCAAGAAACCTAGCACAAACTCAACCACATAAATTGAACCAAAAAACATTATATTAAAACCCCAAAATAGAACTCATTCCCACAAAAAACCTCAAAGAAGATGAAGAAGCACATATCAGGAGGGGGGTATTGAGTCAATCCGGCAGCCAGCAGGGGAGGCGCGCCGGGTTGCTGCTCTGGAACAGGGTCATGCCGGGGTGAAAAGAGGGAGGGTTGGCCAAGGGTTTTCCAAAGTAGGAACCAGAAGGGGCGGCAGGTCGCAGCGCAGGAAGAGGGAGGTGATGCTGGGGTTCACCGGACTAAGCAGGGGGGGGTGGGATAGTTGGGGTTCGCCGGACCAAGCAAGGAGGTCAGCGGTTGAATGAGAGGGGAAGCCAAGGGGTCGGTGATTGGGGTTTGTCGGAGCCGTGTGAAGTGCCAGAGGGGAGCCGCTTCAGAACAGGGGTGCGCCGGCGGGACTCCGCCAGGAGGGACGAGGGAAGGTCGGTCCACCAGGGGTGGTTGCTCCGTCGGACGGCACGAGTGAGAGGGGCAGTCGAGCGGCTCAAAGGGAGGGGGGATGAGGCCTATGAGGGAGGAGTGAGCCGAGGAAGAAAAAAACCCTAATTCAAGGAATAAAAAAACAATATAAAATAAAACTAAAGACAAACAAAACAAAAATAACAATATTAAAGAGAATAATATTAATAAAAGTTATATAATAATGATATTATTATTAATTAAAATAGTAACATTTTTAATGGTGATAATTAATGATGATAATAATAACAATTTATGGTGATAATTTTAATACCATTAATGAAATTGATAATTTTGTAATAACAATTAAACAAATAAAGAATTAATAAAATGTTAACAATATTAATATTGATAACTTAATAAAATGATAATAATAAAAAAAATACTCTCACATAAATTATTATCCTAGATAATAATAATAATAATATTTTCAAGTGACATTAATATTATTATTATTAATAATACCACACTTAATTCATCTTATTTAATCAGCTGGCCATCGAGCAGGGTCATACGCTAAACCTGGTGAAGCTGCGCGTCTTCCCAATTATGCTTTGCTCGTGCGTCGTATAATGACAAGTCCCGAAAAACTCATTTAATTTTATTTATTTATTATTAATTCCTTTTATTTAATTAACTGCACATCGGGCAGGAGGGTGGGGAACCGAGTGAGGCCGCACGGTGACCTAAGAGAGGCCGCACGTGTTCGACAGCGGCACGCCGAAACTTTGTCGAGGCCAAATGCTCATTTATCAGAGAAAAACTCCAGTCAGCCTTGGCCCGTATTTCATATAAAAACAAAATAATAATAATTATAAGTAGATAAAATCATGAGATGAAAATAAAAATTCGAAACATGACGCATCACAAGGTCCGACTGTGACACAAATTCATTCTATTTACAATCCAAATGATGGAAAAAAATATCAGACAGACCAAATAGGTAAAGGAAACAAAATTAGTGAACAATAAAGGATTAAAAAATAATTATCAAAAAAACACAAAACTATGAGCAAAATGATCATTGGATCTACAACTTTGAATAATAATAACACCAACCTCATTGTATGCAAAAGAAGATTTGAAGCATCATATCTTTATTGCTTCAGATCTCCAACTATGGCTGAAGAAGGTCGACACCGCTCGGACCTCAAACCCCCATCCACTCAGTGTCATGATGACAAAACACATACCTCACACCCCTGCCTTTGAGTCTAGCCATTGCGTGACCTCCCATAGTCGAATCCCTCTTCAGTACGACATGACCTCATCTTATCTATCATGTTCTATTGGACACTCACAGATTGTCCTCATTCGTCATCATGACTCCCATCACCCTCATCTCCCTAGCAAAATTCCAAAAACCCTATACCGAGGACCCCTAAATCCACACTTATGAATTTTAGTTTTATTATTATTATATAAATTTTTTAATACATTTTTTTATAAAAATATTATTGATAAATATTATATGGTTAACTTTATCATTTTAAAAATTATTAATGTTAACATATTTTAATAATTTGATAATACAGATTTTTTCAGAATTCCTATTTTATAAATTTTGTACTTTATAAAAATAATTTAATCATAATTAATAATTAATAATTAATAATAATTGAACCAAAATATATATGAATGTATATATATATTTTTTTTAAAAATAAAAATTCATAAAACCAAACTTGTAAAATTTATCAATATAATTATAATAGTCAAAATATATAAGTATCAATTGAAATATAGAAATTTCATCATTTTATTAAATGACTTTCAAAAAAATCATTATTAAATTATTCAAATAAAATTTTAGAGAAAAGAATAATTTATTATTTTATAACAATAATATTAATTTTAAAACAACAAAAAACAAATAATTATTTATATTTTAATTAATTTATAATCAAATTAATTAAAACACATAATTTTAGTTATTATTGTTTTATTGAGAATCATCCTAAAAATATTGTTAGTTTTATTATTTATCTATTAATATATTTATTAAAATATTTTTATAATAAAACTATGTTTATATTTTTAGGCTCTTATGTTATTCACCCCTTAAAAATAATTTGACACTCACAACTTATTTCATCAGACTAATTTTTTTCAAATTTTCATATTAAGAATAACGATTCCCTAAGACTAATAAACATTAATACATGATGAAATCTTCTCTCCAAATTTATCTATGTCTTTGATCTCATAGAAACTATCATGACCTAAGCCCGTGTTATCAAACAAAGGTCGAATAAATGTTGTGTATTTGTTCATAAAAAAAATAATACAATTTAAAAAATTTATTACATTCAAGGAAATTTACTGTTTTAGGATCTAGAAAATTATATACAATTACTATAAACTAATGAAAATTGAACAAAATAAATAAAAATACTTCACGCACTAACTCTTTATCAATGGAGAAACCCCCATAAACACTTATAAACCTATATAGAAAAATTTAATATATGTGGTGGGAATTAAATTGACCATTATGGGGTTTAACAGTCATTAACTAATCCATTTTAAAATATTCAATTGAAAATACGATAGTGAGAATATATTTGTTAATATCCTTTGAAATCATCATTTGATATCAATAACACTTTAACAATAGGGACACAATGCTTTGGAAAATAATTACTCTAAAAATCATAGTAATAATATTCTTGTATTTTTTTTAAAAATATTATGCACACTCATGAAGACAAAACACATTGGGAAACTTGATACATGGAAGGGTGTCTGGGACAACCCACTTTCTTAAGGGATGAGTTTAATTTCCACTCACTATCTTGTTTACCATGATCAAGTGATGATTTTCCTAAAAACATTTTTCACTTTCTTTATAAATATATTTTCTCTAGTATAGTTTTATTTATTTCATAACATTAGAAAGCACTAAATGAACATGAAATTATATATATATATTAATGTTTAAATATAATTCGTCAACGAAATTCACTTGTTAAACACAATAGAACCAAGTATACTAATACATTAACATTGAATTATTACAAAGAAGATTAATTTTCACTCATTTACTTATAAATTTCTCCCATAAAAAAATAAATATCCATTTTAATGGAAGATTCAATAAATTTATAAATTATTCATTTCATATAACATTATGTACACACTTATTTATACATATGTGTTTAAAAATGTATAAAGTGTCATGTGGAATCATCAATATATGGCCATAAATATTGAATTTTGTATAAGATGTATATGAAAAGTTTTACATAAACTCTTTATAAAATAATAGCAATAGAAAACATATTATTCTGTGTAATTAAAAATAATCATAATAAATAGAAAATTATGTGAAACATATAAAATTATTAAAGAAATAATTTATCCACGAATATTCTTGAAATATAATTTTGTACAAAATCAATGGTAAAATCTTCTTTAAAACATTTGTACAAAACCATTCTGATTAAATATATATATATATATACAAAATATAATCAATTGTGAAAAAAAATTATTAACATAATAGAAAATCACCCTTTTAATGGATTTTAAATAATGATAATAATATCCCAATTAAATAAAGCATCAAATAAAAAATTCAGAAAAAAAATTATAGAAACTTAATGAACTGTATCAATTTTTTTTTTCAAAATATAAATAAAAAAAAAATTAACATTGAACTAATGTTTCCCTTAAATGAATAGCAGAAGAAAATGAATAAAAGTTATCTTTTACATCAGACTCTACAAATTGGGTTTCCCTCTAATTTAAATTTTCAATTTGGTGGATTTTATTGATATAAAATATAATATTAATTCAAACACACATAAGCTTATCGGGCAAGATCAGTTTTTTGGGGTAGAAAAAAGAAACACACCTAACATTACTCTATTCATCTTAAGGGAAAAACACATCTATTAAATATCATTAATAGATAGAAATTAATATAACTATATAGAAATATATTAAAATAGACATATACAAACAAATAAAAAATTCATTGCAATCATAATCCAAGAAGAGACCAATAATAAAAACACAGAACAAACAGGTAATGTATGCAGAGTCAGTCGAAAATGAAGGGTAGAAAAATGAGGATTATAGAACACAAATTCAAGAAACAAAATGCCAAATATTATAGAAATAGGAATTAAAATAACACTTAAAAAAATTTAAGATAATTAAGATCCAAAAGATCATATCTATATTTCTTTATATCCCCAACTATAGCCAATGTAGGTTGACACTGCTTTGAGCTCGAACCCCCATCCACTCGATATGATAAGGATGGACCATAGACCTCAAACCTCTTCCTTTGACTCCATCCATAGTTCAACTCCTCACATATGAATCCACCTTCAAGGATACTCGAACTCAGCTTCTCCCTCAAGTTCCAATGAACCCTCACTGGTGGTACTCTTTCATCATCGTTACTCCCATTGACCTTAGCTCCCCTGGTGCACTCTTGAAACCCTAAGCGTAAGACACCCGAATCCCACCTTTTGATTTAATTTTTTGTTTCATTATTATTTTTTCATTTATTATATTTATTTTAATTACCATTATTATTTATATAAATATTTTCTATAAATATTATAAGTTTAAATTTACCATTTATATTTTTTTTAATCATAACATATTTTATAATTTGAATCTAACTATTTTTCCATATTTCAAATTTTATAAAAATAATGGTTTTTCAAAATAATTTAATCATAATTCATATATCAAAATTAATGATTTCTAGACACACACACACACACAAATATATATATATATATATATATGTATATTTATATATATAATTTTCTTAAATCAAAATTTATAAATCGAAATTAGTTACATTTAATAATTTAATTATTGTAGACAAAATATAAACCCATCTATTGAAATTTAATAATTTACTCATTTTATTATAAACTATTTAAAAATAACTTCATTATTAAAATAATAAAATAATTATCTAGTGAAAATAATACATTATTGGGTTGTCTATTAAAATTAAATTTAAAACAATAAACAATAATAAATTATATGTATTATAATGTACTAATGAAAAAATTAATTAAAACACATAATTTTAGTTATTAATATTTTAAGGAAATTCGGCTTAAAAACATTATTAGATTCTTTTAGTTTGATATTAGTATAGTTATTAAAATATTTTTATAATTAAAAAGGGTTTATATTTTTTGGGCTATTAAAAAATAAATTATTATAATGTATTATTTTTTAAGAATGTTATTTAATTTTTTTGAATATTAGATGAAAGGTAAGGGATTACCATTGATCGTGAAAATTTATTTAATATTGTGGTTATATTGGTTAATATAGATATAGGTTTTTTTTAATAGAATAATATAAGATGATTATTTGGAATTATTTATGAAATAATGGATTAAATTGCATTATTTCTTCAGGTGAAGGGTTATTCATATTCAATATTAAATTACATAATAGTAATTTTCATGTTATTAGTTAATGTAAAATGATTTGAGGATTAAGTTTTTTCAATTTTGTGATCGTGTAAATCATTAATAGTTGATTTAATTACTTTATTCATGTCAAGTTATTGTTGAATATAAATTTCAGGGAATAAATGATGTGATAGAAGATGGAATTTATCGAAAGACAACTGAAATATGAAATTATGAGTATAAAATGGAAAGAAATCTTTTAAATATATTATATCATTTTCCATATCTAGAGAGAAAACAAATCTATAAACACCATGAAAAGGATATTGAAATGAAAATATTATAAATTTATGTTCATTTATGGTGAATATTTAGAGAATTTATGGTTTATGTTATTCTGTTAAAATTTATAATGTTTATATTATATGGGTCTTTTTTCTATGATCATGTTTTCAATTCTCACCAATTTTATACTTATTTGGTAAACCTATTATATGTTATTTTATGTGGTATTTTATTTAATTTTTCTTATTTTTAAATATATGTTTTGTTATCCTTCTTTATTATTTATGTTTTCCGCAATGATATATTATAATTTTTTCAAATTTGTAACAAATTATTTTATTCATGCTCACATGTTGAATACTAAACTACAATGAATTGTTTTTAAGCAAATAATTTAGAAATTTTAAGGGGAATATGATAATATTTTTGGGATTAAATATCATTATTAAGGGTAAAATGAAGTACTCCACGATTTTAAAAGAATTTCTTGTTTTATAGTATACACGATACAGAATTTTGATCTTTAATTCTTGTGAAAATTCATAATATGAATAAGATGGTTATCACCACGCCATTTAATTAAAAGATATGAATATGATTAAATTAATTATGATATATATATATATAATTATATAATTATTATTAAATTTACTAAATAATTATTAATAAAAAATATCCTAATTTTTAGTAACGAAAAATTATATTTTTAAAAACATGTTTTCATCATAAAATATTTAATTTTTTAAGTGAAAATTATAAAAAAAGTCCAAAATTTGTAAATCATGTATTTTAATATGGTTTTAATTTTTGAAATCATCATATAAATATTATCATAAGATATAATTTTGATATTCTTACAACGTGTTTATGAATATGAAAAATACTAATTTTATAGAAAAAAGGCATTCTATTATATGTATTTATAAAATATTATTGAGTTCTATAATATTTTTAGTTTAAATATTATTTTTTATTAAATATAATTCAATTATTTCCATTATGACTAACATTTTGATTATGTTTTTATAAAAATGTTATTATATTGAAATATGTAATTTTTAGTAAATATTTTTTTCTTCATGTTTTGTGGGTAAGTTTTGAACGTAATTTCATCCACATATATATAATTAATTTTAAAAAATGGAATCCATATTAAGAATAATAATATAAAATTTTCTCATAGAGTACAACCTTATTTGTGGTTATAAATACTATTAACTTGTAAAAAAATCTTTTAACTATTTTAAGGGAAAAAGAAGAAAAATATGGTTGAAACTATAAAACAAGGAATCAAAATTTTCAATACAATTTCATATGTTTAATTAGATGAGATTAATTATTCATAATCATCAATGTATTATAATATATTAATTTTATTCAATTTTTTATTGATAATGTAATTAATATTATATTATGTAATGATTAATTTTATAATGTCGCTATCTTTTTTTAATAAACTAATATTATTTCACTTAAAAAAAGAATGTTAGAATCAGTTATAAACATTAATTTTAAATTTTAATCATATTTTCTAATAGTTGTTTATATTTAAATATATATGTTTAAATAATTACCATAATATTTTTTGAAACTCTTATATAGTTTATGTGAAAGTAGTAGAAAAATAAAGTTAATGATTAAAAAAACATACGTGTAACTATACATGCATAGTTTAAGGTCATATATACAATGTTAAAAAAATAATTATTTTTATTTATCTTCTATATGTATATATTAGTATTAAATGTTTTTATTCATTTTTTATATTAATTTGTTGAATAAGTCTGAAAATGTCTTTAATGGTATTTTATGTAAATAATATTTTAATAAATAATTAAAATTTTAAAAAATTTATATGTATAATATCTGGCCCAGTAAATGAGATATGATCTAGAATATCATCCATTTTCCACTTATGTTTCACTTTTTCTTTCATTGAATCTTTCATGACCCCAAATGTGTAAAATACATTCATATATCAGAAATCATCAATATCACTTAATGTGGGGCGAGGGTTAAAACAAAGAGATATTAGTTTAAACCACGCCAACACATTTATATATTATATTACTAGAGAATATTTATACTATTACTCAACCATGATTTATAATATATTCATTTTTACAACATTATTTGTAAAACAATATATATTAATTTAATATGTTATGTTATTCCAAGGCTTCTCCTCTCCTCTATTATTCAAGGACACCACCTATCCTCTCGTACTCACACATTTTATGCCACTAAGATAAGTAAAATCCTTCCAAAAAAACGTATTTACTTATTTATATACGTATTATATTTTTTTTCTAAAAATACTATCTATATGGTCCTTATGAAGTGATCCAAATTATTTTCTTCCAAGAAGAGGTAATAGTATGAAATAGTCTGTTTATTTTTACTTCTTCATATAACTCCTTAAAATATGTCCTAAAAATTAAAATATAATAAACTAATTTTCTAAAATATAATTTTATGTTATTATATTAATTGAATAATCGTATTCATATCCTTTGCAATCTTAGGGTGAACAAAAACATCATTCATGGGTACATGTGGACTACTACCTCCACGAAGTTGTTAAATCTGTATTTCATCATCGCTTCTCAGTAACATTTATAATGAAAGATTTAATATTTATATATATATATATAAATGTTCATTATATTCAAGAAATAATTATCATCCTACAATGATAATATATCTTAAATATATTAACATTTCCATTCAAGGGAAAATGATAACATAATTACGGAGTAGGTGTTGATTACAACTTCCAATAAGCGATGTGATTTGTTTTTCATGTGCTCCATTCAAGGATGGTTCTAAAATATTATTGAATTTATAATAATGATAATTATTTAATATTATTATTATTTCTATGATGTAAAAAGGAACAATTTTACTACTGTAAATACAACGATATGGGTTTGAGGTTATAAACTGAGCATCCGATGAAAGCCTAATCAATACATAACATAATATGAAATTAAAATGTCATTTAAATAAATTATATAAATTTTTTAATGATTTATTTATTAATCCTAAAATATATTATTAACTAATTAAATAAATAATTTAAGATTATTTTATAAGTGTTTAGGCACATATATATCTTGTCAAGACTTGATGTAAGGGGTTTCATAACTCAACATCATCTCATAATTTTATAAATTAATCTCATTTACTATATTATTACAAGATCATATATGAAATTATATTTTATTTGAATCTTTTTTTTAACAATTGTTTTGCCTTTTTATAATTTTTCCATGTAATCAATCAATTAGTTCTTTCCAACATAAAGTATACAATCTATGTAAATATTATTGGTAACATATTTTTTATTTGTAACATGTCAAACATTTTTCACATTTGACATTTTATAAGGTGTATATACTACCTATTGAGATATTATATCATTAATGAATCTATTATCATGATATTTAATGTTCAATTAAATTTATATTTTTTAGGATATATTGATTCAAAAGTTATAAATATTTCAAGGGTTTTCTTGGTCAGAATTTCAATTATTTGGGAGATAATTCATGTTATAAATAATGATTTTCATATATAGCACAGACCAGAAGACATTTGATTAAAATTTTATATTCTATAATTTATGATTTTTTTAGTCGGTTATTTTTCATTATTTCAAAATAGTATTTATTCAATAATTACCCATGTTACGAGGGCTTCTCATCTCAAATCTACTTCTTTGATACATGGTTTTTTACTCCCCTTTATTATTATTTTTGTTATATACATTGACTATTGAAATATAATATCATGAATAAATTTTTACTCATAGTATGTTATTTTACATAATATATTCTTACTTAAAAATTTGGTTTTATATAAAATTTTTGTGTATGGGATTTCATTATAAATATTTTTTATATTTTAAATGATATTTATTAAAAATATTCCTTCTTATTATTAATATTATTTTATTAATATTATTGTATAAGAATTTATTGGTTCCAAAATTTATTTTTCACAGTATGTGACCTTATTTTAAATTATTTTAAAATGAAATATCTTAATATTTTATGTATGTTCACATTTGACTCTCCATAAAATTGGTCATAATATTATTTTTTATAATCATGACATGAATAAATTTTTTTATATCCCTAAATATTTTTATTAAAGATTCCATAACATGTTTTAATGGAAATTTTCATGAAACATAATTCTCTCAATATTTTCTGATGTGTCAGTTTTTTTGTTACAGACAAAAAAGTGTATTTCAACATGTTTTCAAAAAAGGATTTAAATTCTATTTAGAAGTATTGTCATCTGCGTAATAATTATATATTGAATCCTCTACTTATCTAAGAATATAATCTAATGATACAATATATCATCTATATCAATATGGTATGCGTGTATTTTTTAAATAGATTATCATGAATATTGTTTTTCTATGAGTAACACTAGATATAGTGGAATTGAAACATTTGATAACATATTGAATATTAAAATTCAAGATACCATGTAATGCATTCACCAAAAATACAAGGACTATTTATGAGGATATATGAGTTGAATATTTTCAATGATTATAGGTATTCTGAATATATCATATAATATGGGTGAGCCCGAAATATAACCATAATGTCTTAGGAAACGTTAGGTTTCTTTAAATGAAAAACATTGGTAGTTATGTATGGGAAATTTCTTCATAGTATTTAACTATAATCTAGTAATTATTGACATGAGTAAACATTAGGGATGGTGATAATGTTCCAAGATACAAACATATTGTCTCTATCCATGCTATGATATCTAATAGATCCTTTATTGAAGGATTAATTTCACATGGATCATGATTGTTGAATTATTTGTGTCTTGTATTATATTAGTGATTTATTACATGTCATGTGATTTATGATTAATGTTTTTACTTTTAGGAAATCCAATATGTAATGATAAAAAACTATTTTTTTATTTATCATACCATTATGTAAATTTTATTCTCAGTAATGACATTGATTTTTTATGACTATATTTACACATACTAAAGGAATGTTCCCAAACTTATTTTGTTTTAAATTTCTTTATGTTGTGCATATTAATATTAAAATAATTATTTTTATAAATTTTTAGTGTGTGGTGACTTTTATTTGATATGTTGATGTCATATTGTAATATTTTAAAATTTGGGAATTGTTGGAACAAATGATCTATTGAATACAAGGGTGTTGTTATATAATATGTTTTTATAATTCTATAAAACTCTACACCTTAATGGCTAATGAGTATGTATGTTATTTATATTGATAATTTATGTTTCAAATTTCTAAAAATGGGATATTTTATTAGAATCAAATCTAGAAACAAAATATTTCATATTTAGAAAAAGAACTAGGTATTTGGATTTGGGGATATTATATGAAACATCATGTGGGGATATATAGTTGGTTACTCCTCATAAATATATTCATATGGGCTAGGGTCCATGTTGGGAGAACAGGACCCACTATAACCCTCATTAACGAACACCATCTTAGATATTACTTCTTACATATGTAAAGGCCATACCAACTCATTGTCATCATCTACTGGAACAGAATGCAATTCCTTCAGATTTGGAATTCCCTCTTATATAGTATATAACACCTCAATAATATACCCCACAACATAGGGAATAAAATTTTCACCATCACAACTGATAGATTATTCAGTAGATGTCTCTTCTACTCAATCGTTTATGATCATTATTGGAACCTCAATACTATGTGATATTCATTTTCATAGAAGGGGTACATCATCGAAATATATAATCGTGTTTTTTTGGTTTTAGATAAACTATTGATAGTATCATTTCATAACAAAACTCAATAGATAGTGAAATTATATGATGAAAAGGATTTATTTTTTTCATGTTTATGATTACCTTTGACCTCAATTTCTTGAGTGAGAATTTACCTAGTGGCTCCATTAGAGCTTGAAATATAATATAAATGTTCTAAAACCAATTTCCTTACCATTTCATCAACTATAGAAAAATATTCTTATAGATCCATGGATCTTGAGCTTCTAGAATATGAACTAAAGAATAAACGAGTCATTAGAGATCAATAATCATATATTAAATGGAAAATATGGATTGAGTAAACCCATGAAAAGATTTACTTCTTGGGCTCTCAAGGATTACAAAGACTATCTGAACATTATGACACATCTATCATGAAGATGGAGATGATTTATGGATGTTGAGATGAAACCAAAATAAATAATAGAAATGGGGGTGGAGCATGTATTTTCAACATATTTTTTTTTCTATCATCATTCAGCATTGTTTCTATAGGGGAGATATGGAGGCGTTAACCATGTCAAATTTGGAGGTATCCTCCCCATAAAATATAGAATCCTCATTTCCATTGACTAATGGTTCCTATATAGAATATAAAATGATAGGTACTGATCAAAAAATCTATATTATGAGGTTTTTAATTAAAAATATAAATTTTAATTATCAATGATTGGTATAGTAGAAATATCATTAGACATGATTTACCTTCTCTATATGAAACCACCCTATTCTATAATAGCTCACCAATATTCCTCACAATTAGGTTCCATTGGTTTTTAATATGAACCAATTCCAATTGAATAAGAACTACTCTGGCTAGCAGCTAACATGAAACCCCCTTGGTTATATCAATTACCCTCTTAGTATATGGATCACCCATACCAGAACCATGAGATAAGGATATTATATAACATATATATATATATTTATATATTATCCTCTCATAAAATATTGAAATTCACCAAGGTTTGGAATGACCAATCAATGGTAGAGCCACCCCATCCCTCATTTAACATCATAAATACTACTTTTCCCTTTAGGTGAGGTGAAATCAATCCCAAATATCCAATATTTCACACAACATAGTGTCATCAGTTTTGTAACTTATGTGACATATACTCTTTGTTAGATATTCCCCAAGTAGAATTTTTGTAACCATAGATATTTCGACATTGTCCTAATAATACTACCTTTTTTACCCCTCATATCATAGAATGTGAGATTGAGTAAGCCCTCCCTAATAGTAGATGGGGCCTTATGGCTCCCACAATAGCCACTTCATCTATTATGGATTATCTTTTTTTTATGGTCATTTCTTATAATGACCACATTATTTAAATAGTAATATGGAATATCTTTCTTTGAATTATATACTTTCTTAACCCACTATTATTGATTCTATATGGGGCACACCAACTTCAAAACATTTACGTAAATTTTGATGATATTGAAGAAATAATTAGATAATGATATTAGGACCCCCTCATTTTATCCCTTTGAGATAATAAATCCTTAGTTATTTCATAGGTGCATTGGATTTCCCTTTGAGAATACCTCTATATAATCATGAAACGTTCAGTGTTAAATACATAAAAATTATAGGTGGATATGATTTGGTTGTATTTATCTCAGGTGGTGATTCATTCAATCCACATGACCAATACCCCCTATGAATGATTAAAATAGTGATATCTAATTAGGGTATCTACTCATGTAATCGATAAAACCCCCTATCAAAATAGGAAATCATAAGATGATAATGGTTTTGATTTTGTAGATCCAATCCAAAATCCACATCTAATTAATTTTAATATGGTGCATTCAGATGATGTTGTGTAATGACGACCCTAATGAAATCATGGTTGAAGAAATAATGTTCAAAAACATGTAAACAATAAGTATTATGATGGAATATCTATGAAGGAAATGGAAGGGGCCACATTTTTTCCTAGGAGTTCCCCATTATATTCCAGACTCAGTAGGTCATATATTTTTAGAAAGTACTATAATGATGAAGCTCATCTTGTTATATTAATCTAATAATGTTTCTAAAATAATCTTAATCAGATATAATCCAAGTGTGTTGTCTTTAATGGGTACACGATATAAAACATGGAATTCCCAAAGGAATTTCATGAAATTAGATTCTATGATTCAACTATCAGTTACAATTTAACCATATTCTTTTTATTGACCATCCGAAATTGTGGGATGATATGAACCTAATTTTATTAATAATGCACTGTATAAATTTTTTGGGATTCCCAATAATATTATTCTTATTATCATTGAAGGAAATATAGATTTATATATTAAATTGGGCATCATGATAATTGTCTATGAGACATTGAAACACACTTTTTATGAAATCCATCAACACCCTCACCACCGTTATTTTTTTATGTATACCCTATATAAATAGGTGTTAGGAAGAATAAAACATGACTAAATCCAATCATAGGGATACAAATGATGTGTTATTGATATGGTAGGATCATACTTATATCTTATGGGGTATATTTAATGATTTTTTGTCCATTGAGAACCTACTCTTCAGATCTAGTCGGTGTTCTAGATGATAACATGGATTAAACTTGTATTTACACAAAATATTATACATTTCCTCTTCCCATGCCTCTATCAAAAATCATACACAACACTAGAAAAGCTATTATTCCTATTCTTATCCATCACTAAAACTCCCCTCCAAGAACAAGTTCCAGTTTTTCTACCATCTAATGTGGTATTTGATGTTTATCACATAGTTGATGGTAGAATAATACAATATAACTATCTAATTAGTTGGAAGATATCCATTGATTGTATTTATCAAGTTATTGAATTTATAAATAGTAGAAATGTCATAATCTATAGTAATGTTTTTTAATAGAAATAAATTCTACCAGTTAATATCAATCTAGAATGGAATATAATTTCTTGTGCACTCAATGATTATAATTATAAGGATGAAAGTTTCAAGAATGAAAATTCCAAACATAGTAAGATGGTTACAAAGAGGATAATCCTTTTGAAACACCTTGTGTAAACTCATAAACGACTAGGTTCCTGATTAAATATTTCAATTCATCGAAATTTGGAGATTCTCACCCCTTGAGTTGCACCAAGTTATACAAAAAATGAAAACGCATATATTATTTTAGAAAACATTTTTTTTATTTTAATAAATTATATTTATATTTTTCACAATTCATGGATATATCACACAACATTAGTCTATTATACATTTCCTCTAAACGTTTTCTAACTTACGCTTTTTTTGATTTCAATGATTCTGATTCTAAAAAAAGAGGTGAATGAATTTTGGATTGCATAATTGAAAAATATATAAACTATAGTTCATGGGATCATACATGTTTTGAGATATATAAAAACATAGAGTTTTTCATGTTAATTAAATATTATAGGTATAAAAACACCCATTTTCCAGTTTATAGGAATGTGTCTACAACAGGTTTAATGAATTTTACAACTAAATATCACAACTAAAGTCTATGTTGCATAATCCAAGAGGAAAATTCCCAAGCATCATTATTTTCCTCAGAATTTTATCCTTTAATTATCTATAACATACTATGATATAAGGGGAATTTATTATGGTTGAATTTTTTTGTTATATATTAAGAATATTTTCAATAAAAATAAATTAATATAGTATATCTTTAGATAAATTTTGAGTTAAGATGTATATTTTTTTATCAATATCCAACTTATACACACATCTCTATTAAATTTAGGTAAATAATAGTTATATAATTATAGTGAAGCCAAAATTTTAAGTTCAAGACCTCTTATATCTAGATTCCAATAAGCAAAAAAACAATATTTTAATTAATTTTATTGAATAAAACCCATTGGAACACATCACTACTTGATTCATGGGTAAACATTCAATGTTTATTGACACAATGTAATTTCTATAATCTAGTGATTTATGTTGGTGTAAATTATCATAAAGAGGTAAGAATACCCCATTTTATTGGATGGTACATTGGAATTCTAAAAAACATCCCCCCACCTCATTAACCACCCTCATTCATGAATTGATGCCAACAGATACTCTTATTGTTCCTTATAGAGGAGAAAATTCCAAAAGTAACTCTTATAGATATTTTAGAGTATTTAATTATATAAAGTATTGTTTTTAATAAAATTAAGCAATAAAGAACAAAATTTTCAAATTCTTTATTTACTTTACAAAATTAAATTACCCACATAACTATGAAAACTATGGGAAACCATATTTTTCATATCAATGTCAAACTCTAGTGATATAGCTCATGGTTTCAAAAAAATATTAATGTTCGTATACCTCCAAATATACCTGAATCAGCCATTGGGGTATCACACATGAACCCTCTATTCTACAATGATAAATATATGACTCTTGAGTGCTCAAGGGATATATATACATCCACACCTATATTACAACTGAGAAATTACTATTGACACCTAGTATTTTGAAATGTTATTCCAAAGACCATTTTAATAATAACTAGTTTTTATGTCACCATACATTATTCTCCTATGAATATGTATTCTCACATATGTCTTTCTAATTTTTTTTCTGAAAATATAAGTGTCCACATACTTTACTCTATAATGGAACATGTAAAATTGATACATAATCCCCGACCATGGCATCTTGAAGAGAGGCCACCCATTTATCTTTGATGAATTCTTGTACAATCTGTATATCCTTCTCTCCACACATCATAACAAGTATTGGTATTAATAATAAATACACCCATGATATATTTTATAATATGAAAAAAACTACACTGAAAACATTTAATCTTAGTCATATTATTTTAAAATCCATGATAGTTTTCTTAAAAAATGATGCAAAATCATTCACTAACCCTATGGGACAATTGTAGAATTTTTTATGTGAATTTTTTTTGAAAGCCCATGTAACAATAATTTTATTACTCATGTGATAGTCAATAATTAATTCACCCCATTACTAGTGTTGATAAATTTATAATCCCCACACAACACGTTATAGATTTAAGACACTACGCTGCAAACCAGGACATCAGAAATGCATGAAATTAAGAAGTTTAATATAATGAACTAGTAAAATGATGATAATAAAATTACATTATATAGGATGTCAAAATATGTCCATAACATATATTAGGGACATAAATTTCAAATATTGATGAGATCATAATGCCCCAAGTGATGAAGATGACATGTGTCATATGTCATGCATGAGATGATTCCACCAATTTCATGGAAAATTTCAATGAGTAAACCCACACCACCCCAATTTTTTTTACATTTTCAGACATAACAATCCTTAACATATGATATTAAACTACATGCAATGTTTCACTCACATTAATTTAAATTGTGAAATCAAATTTTCTGGATTTTGATTCATTACATTCAACTGTATACATATAATGCCTCTCTTGGGTTAAAGATCAATATTACCATTATTAAAGATCTCCATAGATAAGTGAAAACTCAATGAATGTTTTTCTTTAGTGATTATACTGATCTTATCACCACAAAAATATAAATTCCAATTACATATCTACATTACTATAAGATAATAACTTGTAAAACCCATGATTTTGTAGAATTTATTACACTTTAAATGAATTTGATTTTTTCAATATGTTTCATTACACTAAACACCAAGTTTATATAAAATGTTAAATACGGTTAAAATATTCTTATGATAAAGTTTTATCATTATTATCATAATCATGTAATTATTTTCTTATGTCATATATTTTTGGATTTTTCAAAACAAATAACTTTTTCTGTGAAAAATAAATTATGTAGTTATTTGTAAAATATAATTTAATTACATTATAAAAAGTTGTATAAATTTTTAATTATAATTATATTTTTTAATAAATTCATTTTATATCTAATTTTTTCACATTATTATAAGTATTTTATAAGATGTTTATATAAAATAATTGTTAGGCATGAAAATGTAGTTATCTAGAAAATTATTTTCAATCAAAATTTGTTATATCATTTATAAATTAAATTATGAAATTTATAGGAATTGAAATTCATAACAAAAATTATATATTTTTAGTCAAGATTTTAATATTTTTTACAAATTTCTCAATTATTTTTAAGAATTATGTATATTATCCTTGGTAAAATTTACCACCTTGTTAATGTGTAAATAAATTAATGAATGTATAGAATAATGTAATTAGGCATTGAAAAATTATCTAAAACATTACCTCAATAAATTTTGTGTGATTAAGTTTACTATATCCATCATAACATATAATATATAGAATTTTTAGGAAATTTTCCTTTTTATAATGACATTTATATTATTTTATGTAAACAAAATTCCAATATTAGAGTCCATCGACTAAAATATTTGTATATATTAAAAAAATAAGAAAGAGGATAATTTCGGTTAAAATGATTCTTTTAATGATAATTTTTTCATGTTTATTTATTATTTAATTTTTGTGATGAAATATTTACCATAAATTTTACAAAACACTAACATCATTCTTATACAATATGTAGAAAAATTGTATAAATAATTTTGATACCAATTTATATAATATTTTATTCATAAAATATAGTTTCAAATAAATTTTATATATAAATAAAACAACACAATGATTTATAATTTTTCTTATTTCATAAAATTTCTTGATGAAATATTTTTCTAATTAACTGAATAGTTTTAAAAAATAACATTATGATATTTTGTGAACATAATATATAATTAATTAATTTAAAATGAATAATAATAAAAATTATAGGAAAAGAGAGATAAGATATTGAATAAGAATTAATTCATATCCCATTTAGGAAAAACAATTTCACCATATATATATATATATTACTCATTAATATTTAATGTGTTGTTCCCATGACTAATGATAGTAATGGTTAACAAATAGGTCAATAAAAAGTAAACGTTTTAAAAATATTGGTAATCTTATCTAAATATTAATTAAATTTTATATTATCAAAATTTTCTATTTAATTTTTTTTATTTTCATTTTTGATCAACTTTTGCTTGAATATGACTTTTTTATATTTAAATATTTTAAAAAATCAGAGGAGTTCCCCTCCTCTACCCTATAAAAGGACACCCATTCTCTATTTCCATGATTCCACATTGTGCCATAAAAATAAACAAATACCTAAAAATGTATTTTTAAAAATTTACCTACATATGAATTATACTATTTTTTGAATTCCATTTCCTGGATCCTTTAGAAGGTAACTAAAAACTAAAACCAAAGAAGTGGTAACTGTATATATAGACTCTTTTATATTTTTTTCTCATTTACATTGTCTGAATATTTTATGGTCACAAAAAAATATAATATAATCTATCTCTAGGAAAATTAAATGTTTTTAAAATTATTTGATATCCATTTCAATAATATTGTCACCCTAATAATCAAAATAACATTACTCATGCATACAAAAAAAACTTACAATCTCCATGTTATAGTGAAAATATTATTTAATCACCATTTTACTCTGATTATTCTAATGATGGTGTTGTTGAATATATATAAATTTTTTGAAATCATTTTTATTCTCAATTATAATAATTTATCTAACTACATTCCATCCAATTCATTGCAACTCGATAATGTCACTTGGGAATACATGTGGAATACAACATCCATAATTCGTTGTGGGTAATTTTCATACCACTTTAAGTGGACATTAATATGGATCGAATTTAATAATATTTATTATTTATATGATAAAATAAAGATTCTTTAAATTTTAATTATCATTTAATTTTAATTTATTCAATCCATAAAAATGTATTAGTAGAGTGTATGGGTATGTACAATATTCTATCTCCTTGAATGTTGAAATTCATTTTTTAATAGATACATTTTATTCATGATGAAATATACATATATAATTAATATATATTAAATTTTTATAATGAAAAATACATTGGAGGTGATGAAACCATATTTAATATATAGGTATTGTAACTATTGAATTGAAATTCCCATGAAAAATAAATCATAGAAAACCCAAAAATCTACTATTTTTTATAGAATTGTAAACCAAATGGAGTGAAAGGGTTATAATTTTAACATATAGAATATTATTGGCACGTTTATGATTTTATTATTTATATATAACAAATCAATGTTTATTATGTTGGTGGTTAAAATCACTTAGCGCGAATATTTAAAATTAGGCAGGGGATTTTTTCCCAATTTAAACTCCATAAATACATATTTTTTACTGTACACCTATTTATTTTTATGTGGTGAATATGCTTCCATTTTGATGTATTAAACATAAATTTAAATTTATTTATTAGTATTACTCATTTAATTAATTTTTTACTTATCTAGGTTATAATATTATATTTATCAATGTAGTATTAATGGATTTTGCAATCTCATTATTATTTTAAGTTCTATTATTTTAATTAAGAGAATATTATAATACATGATTCATAAAATATATTTATTTTATAATAATTTATTTATTAATGGACTTATTATTATTTTTTTCAAAAAATTTCTATCTTTTTCAATTGAATTAATAAAATAAATGTTTAATAGAGAGAACCATATTACTTTTCATTTAATTAGGTATATTTTTCATCCAAGACCATATTGATCAGAATTATTATACAAAATCCCTTTTTATTTAATCATATTATTTATCCCAAAAATTTTATGTTATTAATCAAAATTTTAAAATGTTTTGAAAAGATTCTATGTAGTTGGTTTAGAATGGATTAAATTCTACTTTATTATTAAAAATAAATTCAAATTGTTTCTTTTCAACATATAGTAAAATTTTCTACCACCATATCCATTTTAGAAACATTATATAATTCTATAATATTACCATGGATAAAAAACTATATCAGAAAAAATTAATTTAAATTTATCACTTCCATTTTCTTACATTCTTTATAAAAATTAGTTTTTCTTTAATAAATAATTTTCTGATCAACATATGGTTTTATATAATCACATGGTTAACTTTTTTTCATTACAACTCTATTGGAACTATCAATTTCATAGGACGATCATTGCTAAAAATATGTTTTTTCAAAATATTTCAAAAAATTATGAAGAGAACAATAAGCATGATATAGTGATAAATAGTCGCAAGGAGAATAAATGGGTAGACCAAAACCATGCTTTTCACACACACCTTCTCATAAAAAGATCTTTTCATCCCCCCTACACTCCACCAATGTGTAGGGACACCCCTATGATAGTTACAAATTCTATGAACTAGTGCAATGGATTAGTGCGGATAACAACCCTCGACCATGGCCCCATATTTCCCTATAAATAAGAAACCACAGCCCCCAATTTTCAAAATGGGGAAAATTAGATGAATCCCCAATATTTGGCCACACATTCCATTTACCTAGGTCTCTATACATTTATCATATACCTCTCTAAATCCCAAGATAATAGAAAATTAAATGGAACCATATTCCTTACCTCAGATCATATCTACATTGTAATCCTCATTTCCAAATTCCTTGGAGATTGTGACTTGAAATTCCCCTTCTATATTCAGGTCCATTTCCCCACAAACAAAACTCTATGAATAGGTAAATATAAATTGGATTATTAACACACCCTATATCTTTTTTCACTAAACATCCACCAAAATGGGTTTTCATCCAAAGGATTCCACCACTATCTATGTTTTAATACACCTTAGTTATATTTTTCAAAAATATCCCATAAATGGTTTTATTAATAAAAATTAATCTATCCATGATGAGAGACCTCCTATAATTCCATAATCAATTGTTGCAGCACCGTTCTATAGATATAGTGATCCCAAAAACACTCTTTATAATATTATCGTATCATACATGAATATGGTAATAGACTTTCGAATAGAAACCCACGATTAGTAAAAACACAACATTTTGGTCAAATCTAAGTACATTTAATTATAGATCTAATAATTTTATTGATGTATAATATTAAACTAAATTGAATAATTTCCTTGTTTTATTACTTTATAATAACATATTTTAACTTCCTATTAACAAGATGATAAAATGTTAAAAAAATTGACCTCATCGTATAAAGATAAATTAAAAGGTTAATGTCCTAGTCACATGAATATAGAATTTACGATACATTATCCCCTACCCAGAAGGGTTCTCCCGACTCACATCAAACATATATTAAAAAGTTCCCTCTCTCACAGAAGCTATGTTTATGTGGGATCGGTTTCTCATTCATTTCCATTGATAATACATATATTTCATTCATTATTAGTCACCATTCTTTTAAAATCCAATGATCAATGTATTGAGAAATATGAATATTAAAAATTCATTCACCATTGAATGAATGTAATAATTGAAGAGAATTTATTTTCCTCTCTGTATTTCAACATGACCAAATAGTATTTTCATATATTTATCAAAAAAATTATGATACCTCAATTGACTATGATGTAACACACCCCAACTATCTCTACATAATGTATCCCAAAAAAGGTGTTTTCAACTAGTAGTAAAATCATTATTAGGATATACATCATCTATTTAAGAATATCATTAATTAGAGTCAGGAATCATATACTATTTTCTCCTGATTCTCTTCCAGATATCTAATGTATTTTAGACCAATATTAACTTACCATCCATGATCGTGTCACTATTCCAAAACATATGGTCAATGATCTTCGACCAAAAACAACATCTTTTTAGTATAGCATATATGAAAATAAAATTACCACAAAAAATAGAAATTGAACTTACGATATTGAAAAACAATGAATTTAAATTTAGAAAATAATTTGACTCTCAGATCACAAGACTTATACTAAATATGGTTTAGAAAAAAATAGAGTAATCAAGATAAATACACACAAAATTTTATAGATTTATACTCTTAAAAGATTGTCTTATGAAAAATCTATGTAATGAATGCTATGTATTCATTATAACAGACATAAAAAATAACAAGGGTGGATAAAAAGTATGCCCTTTTCGTAAGGGGTTTTATATATCCTTATAAATAGTTAAACTATGCTCTTTTGGTCCCATGTGTTATGAAGAATTAGAGAACATTTTCATCCTCGTCAACGTAGTTATAACATAGTCTAAGTCAATCAAATGAGTCGTTTATTAGTTTATTATTATGATTACATTAAATATAGTAATTAAAGAAAATTTTATTTGAAGAAAGAATCATTCCAACTATATTTTTCAAAGTGTAGGAGAATATCTACTTATTATAGCCTCTCTGTAAAATTATTTATTCTCCCCCCAAAAAATATTGTTATGTTGAACTAGACCAAAATCAATTTTCACAATTTTTTCAATGATTTTTTTGTTTAGTATCTAACTCCTTGTTTTTATAAAGCCTCTCCTCATCAATGGTGATTTTATAACTATGTTGTGCATGTTCTTCCACTAAGGATTGATAAAGTCGTCCACTTCTTACTTTGAGGAATTTAACTCCACTTTGAGGAGCATTTTATGGAAAGACTTATCATTGAGAAGATATTGGGTATCCTCCACCATCATGGAGTGGCCCCCTAATCTTGGATTATTTATACTCTATGTTCATCATATAGGACCACTAGATATGCCTCATAATTACACTATCCATGCTCCTCAAACATATTATATATGACCAACTTCATCATGTCATGGATATCATGGTAATTGAATAGACCATATCTCAATATAGAGAGCTTGAATATTAATTAATGAAGTCATGATGGAATATATTCGAGTGGTGTCTCCCAAATTATCATTCACATATCCTTCCTTAATGAAAGGAACATTGATCAGAAATCATCTTGTAACTCAATATTAGACTTCGAACCACACTTGGTGGGAAGTAAATAATCTGAAATTAGTGAACTCAACAATCTTACATGTTCTTCTCCCTCCAAAATTGCCTCAGATCTACCCACGAATGTTGGATTAATTGGCCTAGATGCCCCCCATATTATTAATCATCATTAAAGCTAATTTAACAACATATTTGGTTAAAAATATCATCATAACCAAGACATTAACTTATCTAAAATTCAGTGATGTCACCAAAATAATTTTTAACACTCACCTATTTTTGTAATAATTGTTGCGATTAATACCTCTCCAATGTCACAACATCATTTCATAGATCATGAATCCTTTGATGTGGATCATTCTGTCAATTTATTTCGTAATATGTGATGTGATCATCATGGGGATTTTCTACTTTAGGTTTACCATCCTTTATTCACCCATAGACATGGTTTGGGTGGACATGGATGCCTCTTCCTGAAGTGCCCTAAAAATGTTCTATATAGAAAAATCCACACATGTCGATATTCTATGTGAATCATTGAGACATATAATGTTATATGTGTTTAGAAAAAAATTGAGGAATGAAAAAACTCACATCCATAAAATTCATTATAGATATCTTTAAACTCCATAAAGGAACCTATAATATTAATATATGGATTATTTAGGTCCCTTATTTCATGATATATATCCTCATGTCCCTCAACATTATAACTATAATGTAATTCAAATTGTTTTTTAAAATAACTAAATTGGATCCACTGAAAAAAGCCCCTTTCATACATCTAATAATGAATAACATCATCAGCCCCAACATAGTCACTTCCTACATCAAAACATTCATCTGACCATCTGAGAACCTTTCCATCCACTTTTTAAGAGACATTGGGATCAACATTAACCGTAATAGGTTCCTATTGTGTGAGAAATAGACTTTAAATACCATGAGGATTAGAACATATGAAACAACACATGACACCTGAGGATGTATGTATAACATTACCTTGGCCCTGTCCCCTATTTGTAGGAATTATTATACTCATAGATACATCTATGGATGCTTTATCTTTTATAATACCGGATTAATCAGCCTAGATATGTGCCTCTCATGGGGAATCCTCTTTGATCCTTGAAGGATTAGTTCCATACCACTTAATAGAGGAATCTGACTATGATTTTTTGAAATACAGGTATGATCAGTGACAATATTTCAATCATTTCATGGTATCAAATGAAATCACAATACCATATTTTGATGTTTTCATTGAGCTATCTTTCATGCCCTCTTTCAATTGACATTAAGAGTTGGTGAATTCAATATATCAATCCTATTTGAATAATAAACATGGTGTGTTAGTTGAGTAGTTCCCCCTAACATCTCATCTATAATGGTCCACTTACCCAATGATAAACCCCATGATTAATTTGTCTCATCCGCTACATAAATGTGAGATTGTGTGGGATTGTATATTGGTGACCAAAGAACCTCTGTTGCTACTCCTACTTTAAATAGTCATCTTCATCGTCCCCAATTCCAAAATGAAAAATAATGACCCAACATGATTAATGAGGGTGGATGAATAAATTATAAAGGATATGGATAATACATTAATAGAATATCCTAATTAATATTAATGTCCCTTTTCACATCATGATGAAACATTACCCCTTAAATAACCCCTTAATCAATAATGCTAGATAATCACTTTATGGATGACGTCTAATCATCAGTTGCATATATCTGAGACTATAATTACTAAATATATATTATCACCATATCCAAATCATTGAAAGCATAAAGTACAAAATGTGTTTAATGTCACCGAGCTATAGGATTCACATTCCAAACATGAAAAAATACAATGAATCTATAAAATATTCTGTAATACACTCCAAAACTAGGATTTAATAGGGTCACACATAATTTGACACTAATGTGGTTGGATTCATTAATGATTTTATAACCATCAACCTGGAATATTTTTCAGGGATATTTTTCCCATGGGTGAAAAATTGTATAAAGAATAAGAATCCTTTTAACGATGGTGAATGCATTGCCATGGAGTACGTTATGTGGTCTTCTCAAAATTATCATTCATAGTGGTATTTTTTCGATATCTCTTGGATGGAACAAAGGTTTGTTAATCGTAATCATTATAATATAATGTTTTTTTAAAAATAATATCACATCAAATATTTTTCATTTCCTTGACTTGGTAAACACTCATCCCTAACACCCCATGGGGATATGAAGAGATCCACTCCATGGAGTAACATTCTTCAATACCGATAGATGTGTTTGATAGAGGTAGAGTGATCAGAATTTTGGATACATCTATAGCTAATATGATCAAGTGTTATCTAGATACCATCAGATTCTTATCCATAATAACATTCATAGGGGAAAAATTATTGGTTTTTGATGTTATTTAAAATTAAAGGAAAAACTTGACATATCATAATCCTCACAGAGGATCTCAGTATCAGTGTGGGCCAGTAGTACACTATCTCGAAATTCTCTCACATACATCCTCATCTCGAAATTATTTTCTTTAAATCATCAGTTGATATAAATATCATTAGGTAAACATGAATAAACAAATTAAAGTCTACTAATAAATTCATCTTATTCCAAACATAATGATTCATCAAGTTTTGAGGTCGGATTCTTGAGACATCCCAAATGAATATTTCAAAATGGTTGTCTAGGATTTAAATTGGGGTCATCATCACAGGTGAATTGATGTGTACTTCAATAAATCCCAAAATAACTCCAAAAGGCCCTAAAATCCTAATCAGGTACATCACATTATATTAATATAGAAAAGAAAATTATTTCCCAAATTGAGGAATCAAAACATTAGTACATCTCTTATGAATAATTGGTTAATTTAAGAAAGAAGATAGCCTCACATCACCAATATATTCACTAATTAGAAATAGAAAAATGCATATCCACATAGTGAGGAAACATTCAATGTGATGATAATCATCAAATTAAGGATTTACCTTATAACTCTAATAGGTGTGTTGGCCATTATCCAACATAGGAAAATATATGCCAGGTGCACCCCAATTCACTATAGTGGCACATATGTTAGGGTTCCCACAAGTGGGACCTTATCCTATTAGACTTGAGAAATACTTCTTCCATGTTCTTGGATAGGTGAAATCTTTAAATTTAGGATCCATGTCCCTCAATTTAATTTACATCTTAAAAATATCATGTTCCAATGATGTTTTTCATTAATAGTAGTACAATTTAGAAATTAGTGGGTTGAAATCATCGCACATCTTCCCAAGTATGGGAACTTAAAATATTATGTAGATGTCTCGTATGCTAATGTTAATATCTCCACGTGTTAGGTGAAAACAATATCAACAGACCCCGTCACCTCAGTAGTTTAGGAATGATGTATGGGTTCATGTAAACAGATGTATGTCGTTTCCAATCATCCTTAATGAAATAGATTTATTGAATCATTTTTTTGAATTATATATATTTCTGGATCACCTATTAATCCCACATAAATTAAGTCCATACTACTCCTCCAGATTGGATGTCTCAATCCTCTTTTCAGCCTTGTGTATGAGCTATCTATGAAGCATTGAAGGTTTTGTCATTAAAATTGGGCCTCCATTCATGGAAATTGGGATTCAAGTCATTATTTCATCTATTGTTATGCATGATACCTCTAAAAGAAACTATCAAATCCTTAATATAAAAACCCTTTGATGTGATGTTGGTATACAAGAAGTTGGTTCACTTTATGAAACAAGACATTAAGAAATAACTCTAAACCCCAACTATAGTAGCACCCCTCAAAATCCCATGACTATAATATAAAATGTAATCACAATGTGGGTAATCACATTTTTATGGTTCTAAATACTTCTCTAGGTATAGAAAATCAATATCAATCATTTCATATTATCTCATCCTAACAATTATGATGATCTCTGAATAATGGGTAGTTTCTTGTTTAGTAGGGTTCATCAAAGTTGTAAATAAATACTAAATATAATGTATAAATTTCATCCATTATGTTAAAATATTTTCATATAAATTTTAAAATCATGACATGGATGTATCCTAAATTTTGTAAAAGGATAGAACTTGCACAATCCCTTTGACCAGGTCCCACTCATAGTCCCTTTAACAAGGTGAAACTTTGAAGCCACTTGACCAGGCCTTTTGAAAATAATCCTCGATTAGATATGAATCTATACTAAATTGTTTCATAGGGTAGTTGTACCATTGTAAAATCTTCTAGATACCTTCATGAAAATGGAAGCATGTCAGAGTTGAGCGAGCTACTTAGTTGGAGATATCACAACTCACACACATAAAATTCGACGAAAATGAAAAAATGGCTAGTGATGTTTATAAACGTATATAACATGAACTAGGGATATAAGAACATGGTCTATAAGATGGAACCATTCAACAATCCTTTGCCACAACCATGTGTTGATGACTAGTGTTATTCTCCGAAACACATTACATAATAGTTTCCATGTTCTACCTCTAGAATCAACCCTTATATTAAAATCAGGTCCAATCCCAAGGGGGGATTATTTTGAAACATCATTTCATCATGATGTATAATAATAATATTAATATAACATTGATATTTTTATATTTATAATTACTCTAAAGAATAATATATGGACTTTCAAAACCCAGGATGCACAAATACACCTTTGTGTTATAATGATTGTGTACCCCCCACACATGAAACTGATGGGTTATGAAACTCCAACACAAGGTATATATGCTAAGAATGTATTCCAATGAATTTCGTGAACAAAATTATTTGATGAGATACCATTTATTGTCTAAAAACAGGACCCCATGGTCCGATATTTCTCTTGAGGTGAAAAATCATAGGGTACCCCAAGAATCGGCTTCACATCCCCTTCATACATTTCTCTAAACATTTCTTTGGAATCTCTCTAAATCTTGAGAGAAGATTGAATTTATCAGGATAAATGAGATCAAGGTACCTTTAGGGTCCCAAAAACTAGACACCTATAGGAGGACCCATTTTATCTTAGTGAAAAACCAACCTAAGAAGGCACATTTTCTTAAAAAGGGACTAACAAAAGTCCTAACCATGTACACTGGAGAAAACCCATTGTTTCTAGGATAATGCAAAACCCACGTATTGTTTCCCTTGTGGTCCATTGACTATGGTATTTCATATTTTACCTCACTATATCCCTCTGTAGAGTGCCTATAGGTCCTCCAAATCCCCACACAATGCACATTGTTCCTCTAAGAATGGACATTCCTGATCCCATAATTGAGTCTTATTATAATACAACAATTATAGGACTTCAAATTCTCTTTATCCATAATCTAATAAAAACCATGTTGAACCATAAACCGAGGCATCTGGACATAAAATTTATTGGGAAAAGGCAGAGCCATTTGTCTCACATTTTCATTTTTATTCCTATGGTTGAATAATGCCTTCATGTTTCCTACCAGAGGGATATTTTCCTTGATGCAGGTGTGGATTTATATTCCAATGGCGATGAGGAAACCAACCATATAAATGGTTTGAGTATGTTTATTATCTCAGATAATACGGTTATGACCTAATCATCTCTACCACCGATATCCTCTAGTTACAGGAAGCGATGGTTAGGATCTTTCTTTCCTTCACGTTAAACATGAAGTGAGATCCTTCACTCCAACCACAAAACAACTATAATGGTATCCCTTCTAGATTAATCCCTTAACCATTCATGCAGGAAGTTTCACACTAAAACCAAAATCTCCCCATTGATAAAAGGTATGAGATGGGTCGAAAACCAAAATAATATACTCCCTCTCCCATACCAATGGACTTTTTCACCAGAGGAGGAGTATATATGGATATTTGTCCTAATATTTAACATCTTCTTGTCCATATAATTCATGAATGATTCATCCTACCACTTGTGTACATAGATTCTAGACAAGAACATTATATCCACATAGTTAGATGCATGTTTCAACATAGTACCTTCTTTCAATTATTTATCTTACCTTCTTTCAATGTGCCTCCGTGTGTGTGAGTCCTCAAGGACATGTTTCCAAAAAATGGAAAATATGATTGTGTTGTTTTTGGATGTTCTTTTTCCTTTAGTTTCACAAACCTATCATGACTCATGTGATCCATGATATTGAAGGTTCTTATGATAATCCCATGATCCCAAAACATTTTTGAATCATCTTCTGATTTGTTCACCAATTATGCTAATTGATAGGGATCATCATGAAATGTAATAACTAATTTAATCTTTATTATAGGTGAAACCCCCAACCAATTAACTAGATAATCCTCCTATGTAAGACCTAATTTGATCTGTATTCCATGTTTTCAACCCATCCAATCAAAGTAATCCTATTTAGTGGTTTTACCAAAACCAACCAATGGGAATCCTTTATAGGAGTAACACCCAATAAAAATAGCATTTCCCCATGGAAACTTTATTGTGAAATACCTCACTAATTGATATATAAGTACAATAATTCATTCAATATTCAGGATACATTGTATTCATACATATTTCTAATCCTCAATGGGACTCCATCATATGTTTAGGTCTAAAAAATAAAAAACACTATGAATCATGAAATCCCTCATAAACCCCCTCTTAATGGGAATCCACTTCAGGACTAAGTCCCAATATAATCCTTTCAAATTTCAATTCCCCACTGCATGAAAAAAATTTATTGGTCCACCAATATGTGTGGTTCATAATTGCCTAACTATGTAAGCTTTTATTATCATCTAAATTATATATGTAGAAATCCCCCCTAATTTCCAAATCCAACACCCAAAATCAACCCTATTCGCCCTAGGACACATTCCCATTAGGGTATAAATAAGCATGGGAAATAATATTTCCTATAAGCTCCCAAAGATTATTCGACATAATACCAATGCCAAATATTGACTAGGCACCTTCTAACTAATAATTCCTTATTGTGTGAGTCTAAATTACTTGATTTAATCCTCATCACAAGACCTTAAAAGGAATGATGTTCACCATTAAATAAAACTGAACTACGTGGGTTATAATTCATTTCACAATGACATGTAGGAATAATATTTCATGTGTCTAATACAACCATAAAAACTAACCTTGTCTCCCTTGATGAAGACACATTTTCGATCTGTACATTTTGTGGCTCAAAAATCATCATTTTCATAATAAATACAATATTATATCTAATTGTGACCTAAATGATACGATCGTTAGAGAACCATATATAAGTAAAGACACATCCGTTGATGAAGAACATTTAATAAATAAATATGATTCTAAATTCCATACATGATAATAATTTATTTTTAATTATAGGGTGACCTACATCATATTTGGAAATTAAATAAGGATTCATGAATAAATTTTAATCTGTAACTGTTTCCTGATGTAGGAAACAATTATCCACAAGAGGGTGTAATGATATTAACTCCCCAAACTCTAGACCTATGTGTGTTCTTAAGCACCATTGTACTAAAATCCCAATGATCACATACAATTAGAATTATGTTCCAAATAGATTCATAACCATTGGGTGTTTTTAGGTCCACGAAAAAACTCATTGGAAATCACCTAGAAAAAGTGAAGTTGATGTGAATGATTTCACATAACTAAACCCCATTCAATCAACATTAGTGAAAAAAGATGCTGATGGGAAACCAAAAATGGTGAACCTGGCATGAATAATTTAATTATAAAATATCTTTCATGATTTTAAATTGATATACTACACAGTCCTCAGTAAACCATTTCATTCCTTCCTCATGAAAATTTCTTTTTAAGAGGATCATTCATTATACATTACATTTAACAATAATATATATATATATATATTATCCATATCACATCTATGTTTCATTTTTCAAAAAATATATTCATTAATATTTACATCATTTTGGTATTTAATAAATTTTACATACATGGGAAGTATCTATATTCTCTATTCATTACTCATAAAATAATTTTTTGATAAGGAATAGTGATTATTATATAAAAATTTCATACAATATAAATGTAATGGATTTTATATTCCATTATTGATGGGTCATAGATAAAGATAACAACTCGATGAATCAATAGTTCTCATGATATTAGCTAGTTTCATTGCCTTTATTATGGTATTATGATGTGCATCAACCAACCAACTAATGTTTCTTAGTTGTTGGCCTTGGTGGAAAATATATCATGATGTCTTAGTGTATAATGTCCAATATTAACAATTTCAATCATTACGAATTCCTTTATTATTACCCTTGAGATTCTTGCAGGGATATTATCTCTATTTAATTTTTAAATTTTTTATTGATTTAATTTCATGCTTTTTCTAGTTATTTACCCTTCCATATTTATTATTCCTTATTTTCTCGTGATGGATTCCACATTATTTAATCCTTATTCATAATCAAAACCTATATATAATTTTTTTTTAATTTTTATAATATATAATGAATGATATTATAAAAAATAATAATGATTGAATAATGTTGTTTATTATAGGGATTTTATATTTTTTTACATAATATAGGAATCCAATATACATGTATTTCCTCATTAATTCTAAACTAACCAACCGTTGGGATGAGACCTGTTATATATTATTCCAATTGTATAGTTTATACATTTCATTTAGGAAACTGGAGTTTGGTTTTATCATGATTGTATCAAAATATGTTTAGTAGAAACCATATGGACTTGATTTTAAAATAACATGGATTATATGGGAAATATGAAAATCTTGGGTTGTATTTGAGAAATTTTACCTTTAAATGTATTTTTATTTTATTGATAAATATTCATTTTCTAAAGGATAAAACTGTGTTTTCTCATTTATTTTGTGGTGATAACTAATATAATAACGTTAATTTACACTCATATAAAACATAAAGATTAATAATCTATGTAAGGTAATATAGAGAGTGTGTTAACTATGTAGATCATGGAAATATTATATAATATAAAATTTATAATAATAAATAAAATTTTCCATATAGTGAATCATATTTTTCAATAGTGATATTGACCTATGTGGGAATGATTTATGAGATATAATACATAATAATTTATTTAAACTACTAATCCATTGGTGGGTAATGAATTGATTTTGTCCCATGAAATGATATTCTTCAATTTTATATAAAATGAATGTTAACAGATATTATTGAAGGGTATTATTTAGAAGGATTTTTTGACCATTGGTTGTCATTTATCAGGAAAACTATAGTGGTTGAGAAAATTGAAATTACAAAACAATGATCTTTTAAATTAATATTCTTTATTAAACATTCCTCCAATGAAAAATAATATGAAATGGAGGGGAAATTCTCTACAATAATAAAAGAAAGAGAAAGTGTAGCAGAGTATGAGGCTAACATAACTAGATTATCTGGTCATGATGATGACTAAAAATTTAATCATGAAATAATGTTTAATAATTTATGTAATATGTTTATACCAATAAATTAAAGGGTACTAGTTTCTCAAAAGTTTTCAATATATGATAATATTATGTCATTTTCTATTAATAAAGAGAAATAATATAAAAGTTTTTATATCTTTAATAGAAATAAATTGAACAAGTTTCCAATTGATGAACAAGAGAAGGATTACACATCATTAAAGAGGTTGGGTCCAAAAAAATTTCTATCATATAAAAATTATTGAAATGAAACATCCAAGAAAATGATTGAGGAGCATGGGATTTTGTTGCATGTGTAGTGATAACTTTTGTCAGGATACTGAATGTGATGAAAATATTGAAACCACTGATATCAATTGATTATTTTGTAAATAAATGGGGAATAATTAAAACATTTTCCCGAATAATCAAGGGAACATATGAGATAATAATCCCATTGGTGAAGTCTAAGAATACAGAATTAATAAATCCAACGTAGAGGTTATTAGACATGTGATTAAAGGTAAACATTTCATATGTTATAAAAACCATTTTTTTATATTTTCATTATTATTTATCATCTATTTTATATCTATAATTTTTTATAAGGGTATCATATCACCACCTAAACATTTATATTCCATGTTTTAATTGAATCCAATCAATGAGAGGTTTATGGAATTTCAATTCTACATATAATCTTTGTGTTAGTTTTTTTATGAATATTTGTGATAAACACTATGTTATTTTTTATCAATTTTAAATTGATGTTATTTTGGGAATCATTGTTTCTCATAATAATTATAACTTTTCAATAATCATAAAATGTAAGTTATAATTGATATTTAGAATTGAAAATGATTGAATATGTGTGTAAAGATGAACCTAAAATCATAATATAAATTACATCCATCAAATGGTTATTAATACAAATTCATGATTTCAATTTATCTCATATGTTTTGGGAGAAACTAGAATTATAATTTATTCTTATTATATATGAGTTTATATAATGTACCTCTATTAGAGTTTACTAGTTTTCCATTGAATCATGATGTTGATATTTCAAAAGAATCCGTAAAATGATATGCACCAATTTAAAAAATTCATATATATTAACCCTGATTGAGTTGTTTAAATTAGAGAAATAAAACAAGGATAATAATGATAATGGATTAATTAGGATATATATTTCACCATGGGGTGAAAATGATCATTCATTTAATTAGAAATTTAGATAAATAAATCTCTACATCGATAATTTAATGTTTAAAAGATTGCAATTAAGAACAATGATTTATATACCTCTTATTTATGATCACTTTTAATGATTATAATTTTCTAAAGACTTTTTTCAATAATTTATATCATTCAATATATCAACAATTGAGGTTCAAGAGGGATGATATATCTAATACATACACCCATACAAGCTATATAGAATTTTAATTCATTGTAATTCCTTTTACATATATCAATTCTCTATCTTCCTTTATGTATTTAACAAGTAGTTTCGTTAGTGATTACCATGATATGTTCTTTATGGTATTTATATATGATTATTTATATATTTTAAAATAAAATAACATACTTAATATCACATAGGAATTTTAATGATTCCCCTGTAAAAAGTTAATGATTAATGGAAAATTTAACAATTGTGAATTTTAGATTTAGAATGTTTTATTTTTTTTGATCAGACAATATCACGATTGGTTATATTTGTGGATCAATAAAAGATTTAGTTATTGATTAATAGACTATATAAACAAATATAAATAAGATTTATTGTTTTCATGGTATAATAGAATATTACGAATTATTTTTGATTGATTTATCAGGATAGTCTAATATACTTCCCATGTTGACATAGTAATGGGTATTATTATTGTGAATTAATTAATGTGAGGATAGTATCAATGAAATTATTTTTTTTATAGTGGGTTCCCTAGACCCAAATATGAAATACTTTTGACTGCCATATCATGTACATAGATAAATATACATCAGATACACTACCATTATAGTGTATATATTACTTTATTCCACAATTAAATGGTCATGTCCATAGATTAATTATCGTATCAAAAAGCTATTTTAGATCCCATGTTATAATGACAACCTCAAGATACTTTAAAAATAATGTAAAATTTTTTTATGAGCTAGACATGTCATTCTGACTATAAATGGAAATATTTTTAATATTATATAATCAGTCTCATAATCCTTTAGACTTCTTATCATGAATCTTTAACTTGGTGATCTCTAGTAGTTGAGATCATGGAGACATACTCGCTAATATGAACACCATGACTTATGAGTGTCACTGGTAGTTCCAACCAATAGAAATATGTGTCGGTCTATTGGTTTGATATCACTATCATTGTGATCTACTTTATCATGTTATTTGATGTATGAAAAAATTCATGATAATGAATGAATGGTGACGTATCATGTTATGGGAGTGTCGTTGATTGATTGTTAAAGAATGGTTTTGTCTCTTTTGAGTTAAGGAAGAAATATATCTTTCGCAAGGTTGATCAGGATGATAGTAACTTCAGTATACCTTGGCCATGGCAGTCAAGGGTAAATCCATCAAATTTGATCAAAAATAATAAATATGAAAATGATTATGACATGGGTTTCTATATTGGATTATGTTATATTAATGAAAAGAGATAATATTACACAATGCATGTTAGTAGCTTGGTTTTTATTGATGGGTTCCTTGTCCCACTCTTTTTATCTGAATAGTATTCACAATAATAAAAATATTCTCTATGGTGTTCACAGATAATAACATATTCACGAATTTTGCCAATTCAATTGAATGGGGATTAAAGACTTGGTCGGACACACCATAGGGGTCATGGATTTTTTCAAGGGATATACAATCACCAAATTAAAAAATAAATATATATTCTTCAAGGTAATATTATTTGGAATTGAATTTATTTTTTAAATATATATACATGTTTAAATATAAATATATATAATATATAATATGAACAAATACTAGTTTAAAATATTAAATATTCAATTACAACTTTTGGGAAGGGTGATTTGAGTTTTGGGATATGATATTATCAATTACTATATTAATTATATTATATGAAAATGATACTAACATAAAATGTATTTATAGATCAGTATAGTAGTAATAATATCTTTTATATTGTGTGTAAATTATTTGGGGGCTCAGGAGGCAATTACTAGTAAGTGAATAACACACTATACATAGGGGAAGAGAGGAATTCAATATTAACTATTCATTGTAAAATGATGAGGTCATATTTCTCTTATTATCTCATCCACATTCTACGGAGTGAAGATCTTGATCCATGTAAGCAGACTGAGATCTCTCATTTAGATTTCAAGCAATGTTATTCGGTTATCGTTGGAGTGTCGAAGCTGTTATTGGATCTCAGCACTAGCATCCGGTTTTCTATGATCAACACTCTCATAGTTTCATGAAGCATTTATATATGATCTATTGGAATTAAAAAATGGATTCTTAGAAAACTCGTTATCAACAATAAGCAGAAACTGATCATGGATTTAGATCGGTCATTTTATTTATGGTTTTATTTTAGGTTCAAAAATTCTCACATTAGATCCTGAGGATGTAATCAAGAAACGCTTCACTGTTGAAGAAAAATTATTGTCAATCATTGGTTGGAAAAATATAAAATTCCAATTTTAGGGATTCCCCTATGTGCATGATATCCTTTTCAATGATGTAGATAGTCGGCACATATCTTTAAACATTACCTTATAACGATGAAGTGTTGGTGATATATAAGGATGCATAAAATTAGGGGCTATGATGTATCCCCATCAATAATGATACAGTAATATATTATTCTTCACACCATTTTCTAATTCCAAAAAAAATTAGTAGACTCAATATTTAGAGTTACCATCTCTATTTTTTTTATTTATGATATGGTGGAAATATCAATTTAATGAATGAAATGATACATATGCTGGTCATATAATATTGAATTATATATTTATACCGGAATAGGATAATACTAACCAAATATGATGGATTTATTTGACCAAAATTATGGATTCTCAAAACATTACCACCATAGAAAGGAAAACAAGGTGGAGACTGCTCCTAGTGGAAAATATTTGTATAGTTTCTCAATGACGAGTATTGAAATAAGATTAATATTTATTAATATAAAAAATTTAGTTCTTGAAATCATGATTAATGTGTAATGATCATATATTTTCAGATAAATGTATAACCATCCATCAATGAGAGGATTATAAATGTACCAAACAAATATGGTTAATTATAGAAGAAGGTGAGAAATTCCACTATGTTTAAACCTTATCAGGATGAATTATAAGGGTGAGTAACTAACCATGTCTTTTACAAAAACCAGATTTTAAGGAGTATTCTTATGAAGATCAAAATTTATTATTATATATTCCTCTTGGAACTAAAATGATGTGTATTTATTTTAAATATAATTTCAAGTGGGATTACATGAATGGGGATATTGTATAGTATGTTTGATATTTCTAGGTGTGTGGGTAGGCCAACGTGAGATTCAAATGTTTAAGGTGATGTAACAACCATTTTCCATATTTGAATAGAAATCTAAAATCATTTACTTGAATTTTCATCCTCAAATTTTCAAAATATCTAAAGACCATAATTTTAATTGGGTTGAGTAGACCACTTTTTGAAATCTTCAAATTTTCTTACTATTACATTTTATTTATTTCTAGATCATTATACTTAGTGATTCATTATATTGTGAGATCATAGGGCGTACTACACTAAATTTTATATGATTGAGATTCAATATTTACATCAATGTTCTATATTATTTAATTTTAGGAAATAGATATAGAATTGTGTTTCTGTACTGGTTATCATCCTAATTTTTTTAGGAGCATCACTAAAACCCTAGAATACATTATAATAGATTTATCTTTGGATTTAAAAGGTTGTTGGGATCATTAACTTACTATAGTTGACTATTCATACAACAATATCTTTCACCTCTGCATTAATATGGATCATTATGAAACCCTATATATAATGAAGTGAATAACACAAATGTGTTTTGATTATGATGGATAAATAATGTCATTCCATCCTAATACAGTTAACGAAATGACATATGAGTTCTCATCCGTTCAACTAATTATAAGGTAATATTCATGTATACAAGAAATTTATCATAAAAATTTACATCATGATTTTCAGATGGTTGTTGCCGACAATCTATTCGAATGGATATTAAATTCTATTATGGTTATGATATATGGAATAAAAGGAAATCAGGTCCCTATATTTATTATTCCATCCAAATTGTTGATCGCATTCATATGATGTCTTATCCTTTGTAACATCCACAATACACTCTCATGTCCATGATTTGATTAATGTATCACTCTTGAGGATGTATATACCTAAACAATCACATAATATAAACATATATGATTTTGTAATATATAATGATATATCTTACATGGAACAACTGCTGGAGATTCCATATCATAGAAAGAATATTGAATAAAACAAGGCCACTCTTTTGGTTAAAAATAATGTAATAATGCATATTTATAATCAGTACAATTTTTAAATAATCTAAAAATACTATTGAAATATTATAATGATACATTTGTAACCCTTTTTTAATAATAATTTTATTATTTTATAATATACTTTTTTTTATTTTTGTAAAAGGATTTATTTTTCAGTTATTAGTGTGAAATAATGTTTTTTTGTAAAATTTTTGTTACCTTTTTTAATATAAAATAATTTAATTTTATTATTTTATTTTAAATTTCTAAATATTCTTATATAATATCTATATTAATAAAATTTAGATCCTCATTTTACATGATTTTTTACATGTAAATATTTTTTTTTACAAACAAAAAATCATGGACAAAAGTTTTTCATCTCATTTTACAAGTATATTTTAAAATTTACTTATAAATGCTATAAGAATATTTATAGATAAAACAAATTATTTATTTTTAATTAAGAGGATCAAATTTAGTAAATATGTCTCTATTATTTGTAGTCATTTTTAATAGTACACGAGATAAAATTAATGTCATTGGTAAATTTTAAATCGAGGAATTATGGTTTAAAATAATGATATAATGTATAATTTATTTTGTAAATAGTTAAATTTATTTCATTCTATGTTAGGAATTCAATCATATCATTATTAAATTGAAATATTTGAAAATTATTCACATATTTCATTTATAATTACTTTTATAATATTTTAGGTCAACAAAATTGGAAAATTCTAGTCACATAACATTAATATCTTAAAATTTTTACATAATGATAAAAAGGGGATTAGTTTGGTTATATATATTTATTTGGAAAATTAGTTAATTTATTCCAAGATAAATTTATTTTTATATTATTAGTATTGATTAATTATAATGAATTCATAAAAATACGCAATAGAGTTATCATGCAAGAGGGGGAAAATAATTTAAATATTAATAGATTGTCCAAGTATAATATTTTGGGTGATTTATAGTTCCCCACTACATTTAAAATTAAATATAACATTTTAGGTATTTGTAATAGGTGAATATTATATTTCTATATATATATATATATTGTATGAAACTTGTGTTATAAGAGTAGTGGAAAATTTACATTAATTATATTTTATGAAACCAATATTTTATAAAAGTATTAATATATTAAGAAAATTTTAAAATAAGACAAGTTGGATAATATATTGTTTAAAAGATCATGTAGTTTACATTTTTAGAAATTTTCACCTTTTATGTAAAATTAAAACCCATTAATATTGAAATATTTTTTACCATGGTTAATTATTAAACATATGAACAAAGGGGAAAATAAAAATGTTATGTATTTAAAAAATATCTAAACCTATATAAATAATATTTTTTATTACATTAGGAAAATATCATCATTATATTGGAATAAATTAAATTTTTTAACATCTTATTAATATTGTAGTTTCATTATATTTTCATATTTTTGGAAACCCATAAGAGTTCCCCTCCCATTATTTATAGAAGGAAATTAATTCTCATTTATAATTACACCATTTTGAGAAATTAAACTGAACATAACCGGTGACAATTCCATTCTAAAATTCCCAAAACATAAATAATATGTCCTATTATTTTTCAAAGACCATTATAATGTTTCATAATAATGGATGTAATTAATATATACCGAAGAAGATATAATTGTCTTTAATAACTCTTTTAAATTTATTTCTTCTTATAAATCATCTAAATATGTCGTTAGAATCCTAAAATGATAAATATAATATGATAAATATATATTTTTTATTATTACTATTATGGTAAAAATATTTTTAATTTCATTTCAACCAATTAAATGAAAAAACATCACATGTGGGTACATATAACATGTCGTGTCCACATAGCGGTGAAATTAATATATTCATCACAATTTCACATGAATGAAAATAAAGATGATAATAATGAATATATATAATAATTATGAATGTAATTGGGCTTCTGTAATTATTATATCATATATACATTTTTGCATCCTATACATTGGAAAATGATATTGTCGCTTATGCATACGTGTGGACTACCACTTCCCTGAATCATTGTGATTAATTATCCATATTATCATTTCCTAGATATTAATAAGGACAATATTAGTTATTATATTATATATATATATATGTGATATAATAAATATTTTGGAATACTAAAATATTATTCTCATTCTTTTTTTCATCAATTGAAAACTAAAAACAATATTCATGAATACATATATGAAGCCATTTCCATGAATGAAGTATTTAATTTTTTATCTCTTCTTTTTAATGGTTGAATATATATTCATAAATAATGAATTTTTATTATATTTCTATTTTTATTATCATTTTTATATTATTTATCCATAATGAATTTATGATTAAAATAACTACTAAACTAAAATATTCATGAAAAATTGAATTCACGAAAATATTTTTTTATAAAATAATTATTCTTAGATGTGTGTTAATGTGTTAAGTGTATTTTATATGAAATTATAGATATGTATTTTTTACTTTAATTGAGGTATAATTGATATAAATATATTAAAGGAGGTTAAAACACTTACATGTAAAGTCCATCTTGACTCACAAATTTTCATATCAATTTTCACAGCATTGAGGCATGTTTGGTATTATTGAACTATCCAATATTATATGAAGTACATATAAGAACTATGATTTATTTTCAATAAACATTTATTTTTTCATCATTATAAAAATTTTAATTGATTTTTATTCTTTCATGCGGTTACAATTTTAATTTTATCAGACATGAAATAATTTAATTTACAAAGACAATTTTTTGGTGATTTCGATTATTTCCACACACAATATATTATAATACATACTTAATAAAAATAAATCTACATTTTCATTCTTGAGAAATTAAAGGATCACCAATATTTTCACCCATCTTTTCCACATTTGTTCACTTTATTTAATAAAATTTATTTTTGAAATAAAATCTAAACATAAATTCATTTTGATCAATTTTTATTCAATGAACATATTTTTAAAAAATATATTAGAAAAGAAATTTTAGTTTAATTAATTGATTTATGAAGTATTTTTATGTTCTCCCCAACATTTTATAAGGTGGGAAGATTGTCATTCTAATATTTTCGAAAAGATTCATTTTTAACTATATTTATATAAATTAAAAATGCATGATTATTTTAAACATATATGAAATTAATTAATTTTCCAATCACTATAGCTATTTTACACTTTTTAGCTTCATAAAACATATATAAATTGGATATAAAAACCCTATTATTAAAACATATATTTTATTTTATTTTTCTTTTTTCTTATATTCATTACAACAGTTTATTTTACTAAAAAATAATTTTTTATTAATTAATGTTCACCGATCAACTCTTGATGAATTTTGTATTTATTACAATTTTAAGAAAATGTTTGTTTTTTAGAAAATTTTTTCCTTAAACAAAAAATTTATCTGGAATATATATAATTATTATAACATGGATAATCCTATTTCTTAAACAATATACTATTTCTACATATTGTGTTTTATTATGAAAGTTATTTTATTATTTATGGAAATATTAATATTATGTATTAATTACTTAATATATATTTTTTATATGGAATATTGTTTACCCATTATATAGGACATTTAATTTTTGAGTAATGAACTGGACAAGCCATGGAAGGTGGGTCCTTATTATAGATAGAGCCATGATGCATCGACATGTCTATTGAGATTAACCAGTTTCCAAGCCTTATTAAATGGGGTTTTGGATTATAACTAAAAATAAATTAAAATATCATATCACAAGGTAGTGATGTTAAACATACCATAATATCTATAATAATAACATTTAACATTAAGAATTTCATTTATTGACAATTCTGTAATTATTAACCCAGATATTACTATATTGATTGTATCCATTGATGTATTTAGCGATCATGTTATTGATTAATGTGTATGTTTTTTCCATTTACATATAAATATTGTTTATACATTATATACTCATTATATATTCCACTATTTGTAATTATTACTGATCATCTATACTCATCCTTTATTTTTATTACTTTCCCCGATAAATGAATTATGTTATTATAAATAATATCAAGAATGTGATAATGTTTTTATCTTATGTATTTTATATTTCCATTGCAATGTGGGATTCATTCATTCTCTTGGGGTTAGTATAGCTGGGGTTTCAAAAAAACTATTCCAAACCCAATTAATGGCAACTGTATATAGGAAATGTCCCAATAGAAAACTAAACACGTGACCGACTAGATCATGATGAGTGTATTTGGTATTATCCATATATGAAAGAAATTATTTGATTATCCTAGTACATGATGATCATATATAGAATTCTAAATCATAAAAATATATGCGATTTAACACCACCAAATTGATCATACACATAGTGGTAGATGATAAACCTAGTAATCCTTTGATGATGTGTGTAAAAATACATTGTAAAAATCATATAATATATTATTCACATAATTAGGTCATTATCATAATATAATATCTCATGTGTAGAGAACGAGATACCATTTCTGAAGATTATAAGAATCATGAGTTCTAGTTATAATATCACTTCATTCTGAAGTTATGTAACTTTCCTTTAATAGATACCATGTCTGGTATGGAAAGGATTACCTATATGGTGAACTTATGAATCCTTATGTAATGAATAAATTATTTGTAGAGTCATAAATGCCAGATTCATAAAATATCCAAACTCTTCTACCTTGTTTTATGTGAATATGACTCCCTATGAGATGATCCTATAAATACTTATGTATAATGAATATGTTTCCTCACGTAAATCATGGTATGGAATTTTTTTACATGATATGAATTATTATATGAGAATAATATTCACTAATAATCATGTATGAAGGACATATTTATAGATACTCATTATTCACAACAAAATCATTAGGTGAAGCTATATGTATGGATAGTTAAACAATATAAATAAATCCAATTAACAACTGGATACTATATGATAGTTTTATAAATGATATTCGTAATCATTTTATCGATTTATCTAGGATAATTATACATGTTAAATACGTCAAGGATGAATCCAAGGATGTATGTGATGAAATCAAATCATCCATTTCTGATAAAGGGATCGAAATCATCAAGTGTGTTGGTGATGGTTATTATCCTTCTGAATGATTGAGTATGTGGGCATACCATTATTATTAGTACCATGATATTGATTATATTCAAAATATTTTTCCAATATAAGTGATGGGAAATATCTATATTACCAAATAATAAGAAACAATTAATGGTCATGGTGATGTGACTGGTGATTCTAATATATTGAAAATTATAAAATATAAATTACCACTAATTTCCATTCCAAAATAATTGGAGCATGATTAGTTATACCATTGGGAATTATCTAATAATTATTTTCAGAACAAGATGATCATATATGAGATATGAGTGATGAAACAATATGTATTTAAATGTCTTTAATACAGAAATTTAATTATAATATATTGAGAATAAATGGACTCAAGATTCTAAAATTGATTAATATTTTATTAATTATTTCTTTTTTATTGGGTATGGGATTTTTTAGAGAGGAAACAGAATATTCAAGGATAAGATACATTTATATTTTTTTCATTATGGAATAGTTGGAAACATTAATACCATATGTCTAAAAAGATGTTATAAAAATAATGGTGAGTATGAAATCATTAAAATATAATAAATTATGTTATCAACAATTTGAAAAAATAATTTTGTAATTGCATGTGGAATAAGATTTTAGAGAAAGCTATTAGTAACATAATATTAATGATATGATAATTATGAGATTTTATAAATATTCAAAAAAAAATTATTTGAAACACATAGAATTTTATGTTAATAATAGTGTAAGAACCAAAATAGGGTGAATAGTAATATTATGTGAAAGTGGGATATTTTTATATCATAGTGTAATTGGATGAATCACATGAATATAACAACCATCAAATAAAGAAGAAAATTAAAAATATGTTGTTTTATGAATATAGATGTCTTTTTATATGAAATTGAATAATAAATTAATAACTTAGTCATAGAATCATAGGAATATTAGAATGATCAACTGGAACTAATAGATGTATTTCTTTAATAGTTAAATAGTGAGGAAATGTACAAGAATAGTTAAGATCAAAATATATTTTTTCCTAAAAATCAATGATGATTTAAATAATTTAGGTGGAATTTATTTCATTGAGATTGAATATTTTTCCAAGATCAAGAATATATGGATGAAGAAGAATATAACATTTGGAATGTACATGGATTAAGTATTAAAGGAAATTTCTAAATGAAGTATAATTAATTTTTTTCTAAAATTTTTGACTACACAATGATCCAAAAAAAATTATAATTGATCTTTTTTTTCTATAAAGACATCAATATATAATATAGTAGATATGAAGATTTAAAGAAAGAATAAATTATGATAAATTTTTCAATAATTGATAAATTTTTCACAATAAAAGAGTAATAAATAAATTGTGCATACCTTTAGTGTTATAAGTAATAAGATATTTATAGTGATGATGTACCAATTATATGGCTACCATGGCCACATGATATATTATTGTACTGAGATGGGGTGTTATTAGAAAGGTAAATAGATTTTAATTCCATATAATAAATTTGAAACAAATCCTTCATATCAAGAATATAATATCATTATATGGATATCAAAACAATTTTTATGACTTTATGTATAATATATTTATCATATGAAAGAATGTAGTTAATTTTTATATGGATGAAAATAATGAATGGAAAAAAGTGTATAAAATTAAATTTTAGAAAAATATAATTTTTAACATTTTGTGGATGTAGAATATGACTTGTATTCATGTGCTCAATAGTTTATGGGAAAATCATGTTCTATATCCCATAATTAGATTTTCATTAGGGAGAATAATCTGAGGGGAAAACAGATATATGATTTTTTCTAATATTTATTTCAATGATATTATTAACATAAATGTGTGGATTCATGATAGATGGTGACCATACCCTATGATAGGTAACCAGAACCACCTCAAAAAAATGAAGGGAGGACATAATTAATATATTTATTTTCAAAATAATGGTGATATAAATGTTATATAAAGAGGTAAAAATATTTTTGGAGACATGAATTTAATATTAATGATTTCATCAATGTTTATGGTTTCTAACAAAAATATTTTTGTTTAATGTAGTAATGTGACTATGATTTGGATGTTAGATACAATCAAAGTGGATAATATATCATAGAAAATATATAAACACTCTTATTTTTTTGATAGAGATAAAATTGAAACATCTAAAAGATTAAAAGTGAGAAGAATATGTGAATTCATACTATATAATCGGATACAATCCCATGGAATTATAAGTATTATAAAATACATTTGATGAGAATAGAGAATTTTTCAAACCTAAAAGATAATACATAAATTCAAATTCAAAATATGAATAATGAAAATATGCATGAATAATAATTGAGGGTAAATATGGTGGGACTCCAATACTATCCATTGAATATTCGATCATCAAATCAGTGGAACATTGAATTTCATCAAATTTTCCCACTCATGGTAGGTATAAAATCATCTCAACACAAGTAAATTATGGTCACTAGATAATGATTATGTGGTGGAGGATTAAGGAAAAAAAGATTAATGGGGAAATCAATGAAATAATAAATATTAAAATAAAAAAATATACTTAATATTATAAAATAATTTATCCTTTTGTTTTCTATAATTTGAAGTGACTCAAAGAGGGTAGACCAATATTTTTATATATCTCTTAATAGTTTTATAAAATGAATGTTTCATTAATTATTGGATATTATATTCTCCAAAAAATGAGAATCCTTTTAATTTTATTATTTGGGGTGGTGGATGAATATAGGGGGACAATAATATTGTATTTTAGAAGTAATGAAAATATTATACTTTATGAAAACAGATTATATGGATAATTGAGGAACATTTAAAGGATTGATAATAAAATCAAATGAATGATAATGTTGGAGGAAATGTTTTTTGTTTATCCAAATCAATGAATATACAAGGAGGTGTGAATTAGGGTATTGTATTTTATAACTTTTTTTACATGATAATGATATTTTCATCCCCTTAATAAGAACACATCTTTTCTCCCTTACTTCTCTTTTTCTTTTCAAATAAATCAATAAAGATAGAGCCTAAGTTTATTATCATGGTTCAATAAAATATGATAATCTAAAGACTATGAACGAAAAAACACCTATGTATTTAGAAAAATAGAAGGATTATATTAAATAGATACACAATACAGTGTCTACACATAATTTCAGGATTCATTATCCTAAAAAACAAATTGAATGGTTGTTTTAACTTCTCAATGGATTGTTTATAGCTACAAATTAGTGTTTTTATTCTCTTTTAATGTTGGATGGGAAATAAAATCATTATTTTTGTATCACTTTTTCATAACTCTGTAAAATTTATAGGGACACCGAACACTTAAAAATTCTTCATTCTTCACCACTATCTCCAATTATTGGATATCTAAAAATATATCAATAATTTTTCTTTGATATCTCTAACTAACAATAAAATGATTGTTTTCTATGATAATATTACCAATATAATTTAATCCAATGGTCGGAGATATATAAATTCTGTAAATACATTTGATATACTTATGGTTGTCATCCAATTTTGTGGTGATTATATTTCATTTTAAGTATATGGAACCATAAAAATTATGAGCCACAAATCCTGTAAAATATTCATTCAAATTTTATTATTCCCTAAAAATTGATTTGACAATACATGGTATTTTGTTAAATGGTGTGATCAACATAATTTTTTGTAACATCCCAGTTAAATAAATAATAAAACATATTTCATTTTTGTTAATTTTTGTGAATTAAATATTTTATTTTCTTTAAAAGGGTTCCTATGTTCAATAGCATACATGATACACAACAACATTTTTCTTTGAAATATTACCTTGCACACATATAATATAATATTATTATTTTAAATGGTAGTTAACTCCAAGAATTTATATTGGAATAAATAGAAAAAAACTAACTACACTTTGATTATACATGTTTTTTAAATGTATTTACATTTATCCACTTAAATTTAGAGGCTTAAAATGTGAATGAATCTAATTTTAAGCATAATTTACATTAAAAGGTTGATTTAACATATTTTAATGGATAACTCTATTTAAATATAGTTTTGATAACTTTAATACATTATATATGACCAAAAAAATTCTTTTTATAATTGGGACATCAAAATATATGTTGGATGAATTTTTGAAATTTTTCCGATAAAGTTCATTTTTTTAATGAATTGTGAAAAAATTGTATTTTAATTAAATTTTTTTAATCTATTTTATTTATATGGTTAGATTATCTATTTAATTGGTTTTAATGTGTAATTATAATATATTTTTACCATTTAATCGAATGTTGGACATTCGAATAAATTTTACTTTGAAATTGGACATAAACATGTGCCAATCTTCGGATAGATAGTATTTCTTAAAAACATGCTATTTGTTTTAACAATGGGAATAAATATTAAATTAATTAATGAATCTTCTATTTTTATAATTTGGTAAAATAGACATCATTTTGGAATTTCGAATATCAAATATAGCTTAGGCTGAATTTTGGATATTTTTTCAGAAAAATAACACCTTTTTATGAATAGTGAAACCACTTAGTAGTAGTTAAAGAAACTGATTTTTTCATTCAAATGAGATTTTACCACTTATGTGAATTAAAATTAAAAAATCTGATATACATAATTGTTATTAATAATTAAAATATGGTTCAACAAGATGAAAATATATTTTTGTGAATAGTAACTGTTTTACTTTTATTTACCACAGTTAAAGGTAAATAGTGTAATTCAAGGGGAAAAGAATATAATAATAATTCAAAATTAACTTAACACATTTCAAAACCTTATTTTTTGAGTCATTTACGACCATGGTCATCTTTGACTAAATTATGGGACCCCATTGAACCACTTGTGAGTGATAATGACACTTTAGATTAATTAACTTTAAGTAAAGACAAAAATGACATAATGAAAAGTTGTATAGTAAATAAATTTTTACATGGGGTTATATAAGTCATATTTTCGACTATAAATATTCATTATAAATTTAAAAATATTTCCTACATCATATTAATTTTTTTATAAATTTTAGACATAGAATAAATTAAATTATTTATGACACAATAATAATGTAGTATTTACCTCATTAATAAATGATTTCAATAAATAAGATTATAATGACTAAAATATAATCCAAAACCTGTAAAATTCCTATTATATTATTTTATTTCTACTATGAGTCTTTTTATCTTAGACTATAATGATACATGGACTTTTAGAAACCAAATATTATTATATAATAAAATAATATTTTCACAGTTTTCTAAAGAGACCCTCCTCCCCATTATAAAAGGAGACCATTTCTATCCAATTAATCACACCTCTCAAGCCTTTTGTCTCTTCTGACCACTAAAAAATTAATCTCCCTACATCACTCTCCTTTTCCTTAATTCTTACCTTAGGCACATGGCACTTCAAAAGTCCTTTTTATTCTAACCAAAAGAAGTCACCGAAATTAAATGTAACAGTTTCCTTTAACTTTTTTTCTTTTATTTTACTTCATCATCCCCTATACTAGTATAATTCCATTACTTTATAACACCAACAGTATCCTAAATATATTGTGATGTTGTTCTGAGAAGTATTCAATCTACACTTACAGACACCTCCATCTAATGGGTGAATAACATATTGTTTCTGTGGATGGAAATCTAACGCCTCACGAGACGCTGATTGTTCGATTATCTCCAACCGCCTCTCATTGTGGCCATTAAGATGGAACTGAATTTAGATATGAAATATATTATGTTTATCTATTCTTTATTCTTCTATATTTTTCATTTATAGCTTACCTTTATGGTTTCCATAATGGGTAAACGCGATAATTTTATTTGATGATTACGGCCTACCGCCCCTTCAAAGTGATATGACTCATTCATTCCTTATGTGAGACATATAAAGGATGTAGTATCTAAAATTATATATGATATTATACTGTAATTATAATATAAACATGTATCATTATGTTTTAATTCAATTAAAAATGAAATAGTAATGAAATTAACGTTCATGTGTATTTACGGCTTACTGTCTCCATGAACGGGGCATTTCATTTCTTACCCGTAAATGTTATTTAATATTATAAAAAATATATATATTTAATGGATATATATTTTATCTAAATTAGGAATAAAATTCTGGAGATAATGGACTATTGAAAACAAGGACAACTTGTAATTTTAAGAAGTCCATTTTTGACTCAAGTACAAAGTATCGACCAAACGACCATTATTAACATATATGGTTTCATAATGATTATAACATGATAATAAGTGATATAAAAGGAATAATAAACATTAAAAATATTCTTAATCATGTATAAATTAACATATTTTTATTATTCATTAATAACAAGGAACAAACAAGTCAATACAGACATGAGGTAAGAGTACTTCTTATCTCACTTTTAATTCCGTGAGATTTACATTGTTCACCATTTATTTATTTCATGTGGTGTAATGTATACTGCCATTTATAAATATTATCATTATTCTTTATATATTCATGGTATTTTGCGATTTATTTGGTTGTTATTATCTTTTGGTCATACAACTCGATTGATTACAACGAGGTAAGGTATTTTTATCTCACTATTTATTCCCATGAGATTCATGATATATTTGTTACTATTTACTTTGAGTGGTGTATTTAATTCCCATTATTATACTCTTTGTGTAGTATAATTTTGTTTAGGGGTATTTTCATCTACATTTTATGGTCCTTCTTTCATTTGGCATATGTTTTATGTTACCAAATCGGTAAGAGAACCTTTCACCCTCCTCTTTTTAAAAGACTTCTTTTTGTTATGTATTTTAATTTACTTCTTATTATGTTGGGATATGTTATTATATATCTTTATTGATGTAAAATTTATGTCCAAGTGATTATATACCCTTTCTATCTCATCAACTAATTTTTTGAATTTTAAAGTGACGCTGTTAGGCTTTCGAATTTTTGCAAGGGAACTTTTAACACAATTTTAATTCTTTTGGATAAACTTTTACTTATTGAATATTTAATCCTATAAATATGTGTGAATGACATATGATTTTTTTACACTTAATATCTGCATATATTTGGTGTATTTATATTTTTCACACATAATTATGTAATTTATTTATCCTTAATTTAAGGATACCATCTTAATAAGGGATTTCATCTTAATTTACATTCCCATTGAGACTTCATTGTTGTTATGTATCAATTCACTCTTATATAGTGTATAAACTGTCTTTTGTCATATTAAATCATGAATCCATTTATTCTCAAGATATTATAATGTTCTGATTAAATGTTATTCCTCAATTATTTGTATTCAAGCGTCTCTCATTTTGTTGAAAACTCTTTAACTACAATTTTGTTTTAAATGTTTTATAGATTTATTATTCTAAATATTTATAATTAATGTACATGTTTTCAAAATGGTTTGATGGATTTATTTATATGGACATTAATGTTTTAAAATGATAATTCTACTCAAATCATCAAATTGGTATGGGACACTTTGATTCACAAATCTATTTTTAAATGGTTTATGATTATGGAATGATTATATCTATATCTTGAGATTAGTTCTTGTGAATTCAAATAAAATTTTATTATTAAAGTTTTATATTTTGAATATTGTATGTGTTATGATGGAACGTGGACATTTGACGGGTGGTTACGTGATAAACCATATGAAGGGTGGTGCCATGATAAACCAGGATGGGTGGTTACGTTATAACCTCTAATTCATTGGGTATGGAAGTTGGCCATTTGGATATTACATTTAGTGATATGAGTGGAGGTCATCCGTGTGGTTATTCAATTTAAGTATACGTATGTCCCAAGTTACCTTTATATTTTATGTTTTATTCATATGGGTTTTATGGTAATATGTTGGTCACAAAAGGGTATGTAGTAATCCTTTAATCAGTGAAGAGTATTTAAAACATCATAATAGTGAAAAGTATTACTTATGTTAAAGTATTAATTGTTTACTTTTTGTTTTGAAAAACTAATAGTTTTTCTTCTTTGTGTATCCCTTACTGAGATTTTTATGCTAATACCAAGTTATTGAAATTTTTTCACAGGAAATAACATGGAATACGGTGAAGAATGGGATCAAGGAAAAGTCATGATGTCTTAAACATGGAACTAGAATTGACTTTTTTTAGGATTTTTTTTATTTTATGAAAAAATGGAAACTGAGTACAAGGGTCTGTTTGTAATCGTTTGAGATGTAATAGTTATGTCCTAATTCTTTAAAACTCTAAACCTAAAAAGACGATCAAGGTCAATTATTAATCTAATTCAATATTATGTAATTTCTATGGTCAGGTCCTTACAGTTGGTATCAGAGGTCAGTTTAGACAACATTAGGGATTATGAGATTTCATTAGACAAATGGTTAGTCCCTATGTCGATTATTTTAGCTAAATCCTTATTTATAACGTTTTCAGATCATGTATAGTCAGTTACAAATGTAAAGAGGTGTATCTCAAACAAAATTCATATCTCTTCCTGATGACTTGATTGTAATAATTATTTCAAAGTCATGTTCGGATGATTGTGAGACTTGTTGTGGCATATAACTCACTTACAAGCAGTTGTTCGAGATATCAATATACCTAGTTATCATCATGAATCATTGGATGTATGTAAAAAAATCATATTTTCACAATATTCTCATATTTTCAAGAAAGGTAAATATTATCAAAGAATTTTCAAATATTTTACCTTATCATAAGATTTTGAAGCATATTATGATTTTCAAAAAGGTTCTAAAGAACGTGAACCTTGTGAAACCTTATTATATTTTATTTTAAAATATAGTCTCCCATCACATTCCTATGGTATTTTCAAATGACCAATTAATTAAAGATTCAACTCATATTTGGTCCGACTATTTTACAGAAATCATGTTTTATCAGATGTTTTGTAATTATATGTCATACATGATTATTTTCCAAAACTATTTTTCGGTGGACAACCATATGACCATGTTGTACAATGTGTATTTGGATGATGGAACCAAATGATTTTTAAGAATCTCTAAATTGTTTTTGTAATGCATGGACAATCAACCTATGTGAACAAGATGACAATGAAACCAAATGGGCTCCATGATCAAAGTATGATATTATTTATGTTGGGGATCATTTTATTTTATCATATGGTGGGGAAATAAAAAAATTACAATATATATAAGACTTAATGAATTAATATATTGAGAATATAATTATTTGGGATGAAAATTTGAGGTTTAAATAATCCATTGTGGTTAAAACATGTTAGGGTTATATTGAGTTTTATAAATAGAAAACACACAGATTGTGTGACAACGCATCACGTAGGAAAATGTTGTTGGAATTGAATCCACAACCAAAATTTGATTGGGATTTTTCCCTTCCACTAGACTATGTTATGCCCCTGGTTAGTATGACGTATTCGTTTTAGTTAAATGTATTTATTGATTAATAATAATATGATCATGGATATTATGTTTTATCAAATCGGTATCCTCAATATTAGAAAGTGATTTGGTGATTAAGTAATAAAAGTGATTTTGGAAGATGATCTCTCTTTTGGGAACACATTATGCATAAGAATAATATAATACTATGGGATTACATTTGTGGAGTAATGGTTGAAATTTAATTTTGGAAAAATAATTATTTGGGGACATATTGTGATTTTGGTTATTTATGGAAATGATTAACCGATTACAGAAAATAAGTGATTTGGTTAATTATGCATTAGTATGTGACCTTAAGAGTAGTCTATGTTTTTTGAGTTAAATGTTAAGATTTATTATGGAAGACTATGTGATTAAATCCTTCTGAGTTTTGGGTTACTATCTTCGTTTGGGATTTTTCAAAGAATTTGAAGGAAAATTTTGTTTGGAATGGTATTTCTTGAACATTGGGTACTTATTGTTGAATTTTTATGGATTAAGAGTAGTATTTCTTTTTATAGAGTATTTTCCTTTTTGTGGATTATTTGATCTTGTACTAACCATTTTGATTTTGGTTAAAGACAAGGAAAATATACAGTTCATCTTTTCTGGATCATTTGATAATATCGAAGTCGAATCTAATGATTTTTAAGAGACCTAGTCAGTATAAATACTCTTTTCTTTTTGGATAAAAGATTATTTTTTGGTAGAAACTTATTAAAGGATGAAACTCTACTTGAATGTATGTATATTTCCTTATGTTCGTATTCTATGTAGTAAATGAATATCTCAAAATTTTGAAAAGGAATATATAAAAATGTTGTTGGTTTACATTTCATATTGGGAAATCAAATATCATTTAACACATCATAAGTTTGTTTTTTAATAGTGGCTAACTTTCTCATAATCATGTCTTCTATCACTATCTATCAGAACATTACTATTTGTTCTCTCTTCCATATCCATGTTTTTATACATGGAATCCGAGTATCTGTTATCTCGGGTGACTTGTGTAATTATCTTTCATTATTTTAAAGTAATAGTTTTATGGAATCTTTTCTCATGTGGGACTTTCAATTATGCTTCCATTCAAATTTTTAAAATTTAAAGGAAGATATTTCTAAACAGGTGGAAGGATGTAACATCCTAGGTAAATAATGAATAAAACATATTTAATTTTTATTAATATTTGTGAATTAAACATGAATTTTTCTTTAAAAGGGTTTCTATGTTCGATAGTGTACCCGATACACAACAACTTGTTTCATTGAAATATTACGTTGCACACTAATAATATAATATTATTATTTTAAATGGTAGTTATATAATAGCCATTGTATTGGAAAGAATGAAAAAAACTATCTACAATATGATTATACATTTTCGTTTAATGTATTTACATTTATCCAATAAAAGTTAGATGCTTAAAATGTGAATGAATCTAATTTTAAGCATAATTTAAATTAAAAGGTCGATTTACAGCCTTTTAAGGGATAACCCTATTTAAATATAGTTTTGATATATTTAATAAATTCTATTTGACAACATAAAATCTTTATTTATAATGGGGACATCAAAATTTACTTTGGATGAATTTTTAGAATATTTCCAATAAAGTTCGTTTTTAATGAATAGTGAAAAATATTATAATTTAATTCAACTGTGTTTTAATATAATTTATTTATATTATTATATTATATTTTTCATTATTTTTAAAGAGTATTTAGAAAATATTTTTTCTATTTAATCCAATGTTAGTCATTTGAATTGATTTCACTTTGAAATTGGTCAAAAACATGTGCCAATCATTTGATAGTTATTGTTTCATAAAAACACGCTCTTTGTATTAACAATGGAAATTTATTTTAAATTAATTAATGTAACTTATAATTTTAGAGTTTTTTAAAATAGACAACAGTTTTGAATTTGGAATATCAAATTTATATTAGGCATAATTTTGGATATTTTTTCTAAAAAAGTTAAATTTTTGATGAATAGTGAACCCACTTAGTAGTAGTTAATGAAAATGATTTTTTTCATTTAAATGAAATTTTACTGCTTATATGAATTGAATTATAAAAATCCAATATACATGATTTTTATTTAAAAGTAAAATTTGGTTCAATAAGATGAAAATATGTTTAGGTGAATAGTAACTTTTTTACTTTTATATACAATAGTTAAATGTAAAACAGTAATTCAAGGTACAAATAATATTATAATCATTCAAAATTATCTTATAACATGTCCAAACATTATTTTTTGAGTCATTTACGACCATGGACATTTTTGGGTCTATTTTGGGACTTCATTGAGCCACTTGGGAATGATAATGACACTTTAGATTAATTAACTTAAAGTAAAGCAAAAAATGACAAAAATAAAAATATTTTAGTAAATAAATTTTTACATGGGGATAAATAAGTCATATTTTCGACTATAAATATTATTTATATAGAAAAAAAGTTTTCCTACATCATAGTATTTTTTATATAACTTTTAGACGTTGAATAAATTAAATTATAAATGACGCAATAATGATACACTATTTACCTAATTAATAAATGATTTAAATAAATAAGATTATAATGATTATAATATTATCCAAAACATGTCTAATTATTAATATATTATTTTATTTCTACTATTAGTCATCGTATCTTTGACTTTAATGATATTTGGACCTTTTAAAACTGAATATCAGAATATAATAAAATAATATTTTCACAGTTTCCTAAAGAGCCCCTCCTCCCCCTAATAAAAGGAGAACATTTCTATCCAATTCCTCACACATCTAAATAATTTTGGATCATCTAACCTCTACCTAATTAAGCTTCCTACATCTCTCTCATCCTCTTAGAAGCCTTACCTTAGTAAGGAGTCACTTCAATAAGACCTTTTGGTTTAAATAAAAAGAAGTCACCCAAAATAATGGTAACAGCTTCTCTTTACTTATTTTCTTTCATTTTAAATCTCGAACCCTAAACACATTATTTTAAATTATTTTAAAACAAAACTATTATCCTCAATATAGTATGTTGTTGTTATGATACGTATTGGAACTACAATTACACACACCTCTATCTAACGGGTGAAGAACGAACTGTTTCTGTGGATGGAAAACTAACGCCTCACGAGACGATGATTGTTCGATTATCTCCTATCGTATCTCAAGGTGGCCATTAATATGGAACTATATTTATATATGCTATATATTATGTTTATGTTTTATTTATTCTTCTGTATTTTTCATTTATATAATACCTTTATGGTTTCTATAATGGGTAAACGCGATAATTTAATTTGAGTAAGTACGGACTACCGCCCCCTCAAAGTGATATGACTCGTTCATGCCTCAAGTGAGAAATATAAAGGATTTAGTTAATAAAATTATATATGATATTATACTAGAGTTATAATATAAATACTTATCAGTATGATTTAATTCTATTAAAATAAAATAGAAATGAAAGTAGCGTTCATGCGTACGTACGGCTTACCGTCTCCATGAACGGTTCATTTCATTTCATACATCTAAATGTGATGTAATTTTATAAATACATATATATAGTGGATATATATGATATATATGATATCTAAATCAGGAATAAATTTCTGTAGATAATGGACTATTGAACACAAGGACAACTTGTAATTATAAGAAATCCATTTATGAATCAAGAACCGAATATCGACCAAACAACCATTATTAACTTAAATGATTTTATAATGATTATAAAAAGATACTAAGTAATATAGAAGGAATAATATACTTGAAAAAGGATCTTAATAAATTATAAATTTAATTAATTTTATTATTTAGGATGATCAAATAACAAACAAGTCAAGACAGACATGAGGTAAGGGGATTTCTTATCTCACTTTTAATTCTGTGATATTTCCATTGTTCGCAACTTATTTTTTATCATGTGGTGTAATGTATACTGAAATTTATATATATTATCCTTATTATCTTTATATTCATTTTATTTTTTGATTCATTTTGTGTCTATTATCTTTTTTTCATACGACTCGATTTATTACAATGAGATAATGTGTTTTTATCTCACTTTGTATTCTCGTGAGATTTATGCAATATTTGTCACTATTTCCATGGAGTGGTGTATGTAATTTCCCAGATTCTACTCTTTGTGTAATATAATTTCATTTATGGGTATTTAAATCAACATTTTATGGTCCTTCTTTCATGTGGCGTATGTTTTAAGTTACCAAATCGTTAAGAGAACCTTTCACCCTCCTCTTTTTAAAACACTTTTTTTGTTATGTATTTTAATTTAAATTTTATTATGATGGTATATGTTCTTATATATCCTTTTTGATGTAAATTTTATCTCCAAGTTATTATATACCCTTTTTATCTCATTAACCCATTTTCTTAATTTTAATGTGACACCGTTAGGCTTTCAAATTTTTGTAGGGGAATATCATAACCCAATTTCAATTCTTTGGGATAAACTTTTACATCTTGATTATGTCATCCTATGAATATGTGGGAATTAAATATGATTTATTTAAACATAATATCCACTTATATTAGGTATATATATATTTATCACACATAATTATGTAATTGATTTTTCCTTAATTTAAGGATACTGTCTTTATAAGGGATTTGTTCACAATTTACATTTCCATTGATACTTCATTGTTGTTATGCACCAATTCACTCTTATAGGGTGTACATAATATCCTTTGTCATATTAAATCATTATTCCCTTTATTCTCATGATATTATTATGTTTTGAATAAATTTTATTCCTCAATTATTTGTATTCAAGTGTAACTCATTTTGTTAAAAACTCTTTAACTACAATTTTGTTTTAATGTGTTTAATGATTTATTCTTCTAAATATTTCTCATTAATGTACATGTTTTCAAATTTATTTTAAAGATTTATTTATATTTAAATTAATTTTTTTAAATGATAATTCTATTAAAATCTTAATGTGGTGTGGGACACTTTGATTTAAAAATCTCTTTTGAAATGGGTTATGAATATTGAATGATTATTCTAATAGATTGAAATTACTTATTATGAATTAAAATAAACATTTATTAGTGAAATGTTTATATTTGAAATATTTTTTGTGTTATGATGGTACATGGACATTTGACGGGTGGTTACGTGATAGACCATATGATGGTTGGTGCCATGATAAACAAGGATGGGTGGTTACGTTATAACCTCTAATGTATTGGGTATGGAAGTCGGCCGTATGGCTATTCCATTTAGTGATATTAGTGGAAGTCGACAGTATGGTTATTCCATTTTAGTATATTTATGTTACAAGTTACCTTTTATGTTATGTGTTCTTTATATGGGATTTATGGTAATATATTGGTTACAAAAGGGTATGTAGTGATCTTTTTTTCAATGAAGTATATTTACTACTTCATAAAGGTTAAAAGTATAACTTATGTTAAAGTATTCATGGTTTACATTTTCTTTTGAAAATCTAATAGTTTTTCTTCTTTGTGTATCCCTTAGTGAGATTTTTATGCCCATCTCATATTTTTGAAATGTTTTTCACATGACATAAAGTGGAATAGGGTCAAGGATGGGATCAAGGAAAATTCATGCGGTCTTAAACATGGAACTTGACATTACTTTTTTTAAGAGTATTTTTTATTTTATGAATAATATGGAAAATGAGTACATGTTTTTTGCTTTGTAATCTTTTGATATGTAATAGTTATGTCCTAATTATCTAAAACTCTAATCCTTAAAAGATCCTCAATGTGAAATATTCATCTAATTTAATATTATGTAATGTCTATGGGCGAGTCCTTACATTTTTTGAATCATGGAAGAATATTTTTTTATTATATTACACAATCATGGTATTTCATATAATATTATTTCGTGGAATCCTTCACTTAATCATTGCCTCTTATTTTTTATAAGATATACCAAATCCACTTCTTGTTTAATATCCATGTTTTAAACAAGATCTTTTTAAAATATTTAAAAAATCCATACAGAAAATAGTATAGTTTCCATTACTATGACATGTTCACATATAGATATAGAAAACCTAAATTTTCATTTCCAGGTTAGAATTACACCTACCACATTGCAGTTATATTTTTTTTGTGTAAATTTTTGGTAGAATCATGATAATAGTTTATCTATTTTCCAATTTGCAAGTGTCCACCAGACACTACTAGATCTGGAACTTTTCATTCATCCCTATATTGTGGTATTATGTTCTGTAAAGTTTACTAAACTTGAATCGAACATTTTTTGTCAAATATATTATTCTTGATGATTCCCAATATTATGGTGTAATTAGTGAGTGATTTAATACTACATTTAAAATTTCTATGAATAACCATTTATATAAATCAAATAATGAACTATAGTACGAAAAATAGATATCATAGGTCCCAAATATCTATGATATTACCCATTCCACCCTCAAAAATGTTATTCCCCTTGGATCCTCAATAACCCATTGTCCTTAGCCTGATGGTGATCCACGCTGAGATTATGCTACACCTCTACAATGTTTTCTACAGTTATGATAGATTTTAAATTTATCAAATGACCCATAAGGTGAATCTATCATAATTTTAGAATGAAATTTTGTTAATTAAAATCTCAATTAAAAACTAAGACCCGTGAATCATTCATGATAGTGAAACCTAAGGATTATTGGTGTTGTGTACATATTACAGACTGATTACACCCCTAAAGCTTCGAGGAATTGATTTAATTGAAACTTTAAATTTAAAAAATCAAATGAAAACCCCAAAATAATTTTCCATAACAGTATATACATTTTATTTTATTAAATATTAAAACAAAAAATATAATTCATTGAAAATGTAATTTTAGAATAATAAAGTACACCATCAATACTTTTTTGATGATCATCCCTTCTAGGAGTGCATAATTGATTTACTATTCAAATACTCTAAGCCTAAATAAACTATTCTTGTAGTGAGAAACAAGTTTTATAAGAAATAATACTTATGATAACACATCTAGGAACCTCATTTATTATATATTTAATATCCAAAAACTACTCTATCTAATTATACAATCTCAAAATGTCCCTCTTTATGCATAGAAAATATTAACAATAAATTCTCCCCATATGAATATGAATACATTCTCCCTCATTTTCAATTAATACACAAAGATATTTCTTGAAGATTCAAAAATTTTATTTAAAAATTCATGAATTTATTTTATAAGAGAAAACAATAATTTTTAAAAAATAAATTTTTATAGTGGGGTCAGGACGATCATGCCTAAACCATAAGAAGGATCGGTTACCATTTACTCCAAGCACCAACCGATGCTTTTCAAAATCCACATTGGGTAGTGTTTGTTTACTAATATCTAACACTTGATAAAATTTAGACTCGTATTATATCTTCAGTACATGTTTTCATCCTTTTTTTGTGAAATGATAATTAATTTCTATGTGTTTTCTATTCAAATGATGAATAACACTTTTCTAAGAATTATGTAACCTATGATGTCGTACTTGATGAATTTTAGAAATTATATCTTCCCCATATGTGTTTGATATTTTTCCAATCTATATTAGTTCAATTTAATCATGATAGGATGATAAATATTAATCATTATTTATACTTAAGAAAATTGTATCATGTTTTTTACAAATCCAATAATTGAAAGAGCATTTGAGATAGAAACAACCTTCGAATAATATTTTATTTTCATTTATTGAACCTTCTAAATCCACAAATATATATCCCATGATACCCAACTATGTAGTGATATAATAAAATAATCCAGTATTCATTGTTCAATTTATTAATTTGAGCATTTTTCACCCAAAATAGACCTGAATTTCTACAGGAACGAATTAATAAAAGTCGACATGACATGTAGAAAATATGATTCCCAATCGAGTGGATACTAAGTATCAGATAATCATAATTATCTAGAAAAAAAATTTCACACCAACCTATTGGACAACTTATTCATTCAATATCATCATATGAGTGGATTTTGATATATCCATTATCTTAAAGACCACCCATTGAAAGGATTTCACAAATTCATTATAATAATTATTTGGTAAATTAATGATCCGACAATATTTTTAATGACTTATTGTCATTGAAAAAATAAGGAGTCACAATTTAGAGTCATCTAAAATTCATACAACATAATTTTTGAAAACATTCTGAATTTTGTGTCAATTGACACTAAAAATCATATATTATTATCATATAAAAGATTCAATAACCACTTTTATTTCACATTAATTAGGTAGAGTTTTTTATTAACCCATCTAATAAAAAACCAATTTTAAATACTTATAATGATAAGATTACGAATCTCTTGGTTCATGTTTTGGGCTATATATATCATTATTTAATTGTGTTTCCTTAATAATTTACAATGATAAATAAACAATAATTCTTTAATATACACATCCTATTATAGGGATCAGGTGAATAATTATTATTATACATAAATTTTATTCAAATTTATTCATTTTTATAAAAATCAAGAAAAAGTATTATCATATTAAAGAATAAAATAGGTACAAAAGTCACATATATATTGATCCATTGAATTTTAAAACATCCTTTAACAATAGAAATTCTTTTTTTCATTTCACATTTCCATCTTCGTTGAGTTTATTTGGAAATAAAAAACCTCTTAGATTTGAATATATATTTATTTATTATAGGAAATCTAAGCTATAATTATAAACAAATCCATATGATTATAGAAGAGGGTGGGGTGAAAAATCGACTATTTATAATGGAAAAAAATGTGGCTATAAGTATTCTAACTCCATCATGGTAATTGTTTTCTCACAGAAAATATCATATATCCATAGTCAAAAATTATTGTTGATATATGATATCCTTTATACATAGTTATGTGTGAAATAATATTAAAGTATATTTATATATTTATTTAACAGAAAATAAATGAATACATATATATTTATATATAAATATAACATATATGTGTATGATGGGTGTGTTAGTGTAGTTGTAATTTATGTTGAGTTTCAATATGGAGAAACTAGTTGAAATATCATTTGTATATTTTTAATCTATAGAAATTAACATGTGACCCATGACTATATGTCCAACTAATGAATGATTATATATCCCAAGGGATATTCTAGAAGTGATAATGCACACAGGTGTATTAATTGAGGCTATATCATGTTTCCATGGTTATGGCCCATCCATATTACCCAATTTTTCCATATTGATTTTCCAACTTTTTTATGAATTTAAATATATGTTTTTTTATCTATTTTAGGAATTTTTTAAATAATAAAAATGTCCCAATGATCACCATTAACATCCAATTGATGGATTTTATTGTTCAATATGATATAAATAGGATATTTTTCTAATCATTTCTTATTTTTGTTATGAACATGAGTTTTACAGTCACCAATGATGTTGTTATTTTTTATTTCAATCACACTAGATTTTTCTTTAGAGATTCCATTTTTGAAATTTTTTAAACATTTTAAATTTAATTGTAAAATAATTCAATACTATTTAAAATCCCACATACCCACTTCCATCCTCATTATATTCATTGTTAAAAATGTAGTTGTCCTGTAAAAATTGTTTTCCAAAATCATAAAATAGTTTTGTTTAGAAAAAACTAATCATTTTAAATATCCATCATAGTGTTACTTTTGATTACATTATAAATTTATTTATTCAATCATATAAAGTGTTTTTTAATATTGTAATATATATTGACAATTATTTCATAACTTTGATGTATATTGTTTTTTATAATTCTCATTATTTAGAAGAATACATTTACATATGACCACCTTATTAAACCAATGCATTGGCTTCATACTGTATGAAATTTTATATGGAATATTTTTTTCATTAGGGAATAAAAAGAACATATTTAAAATATATATAGAGCATGTTTCTAGATATTTCAATTATGTATCTATAATTTTATTCTTAATAATAATAGCTTGATCAATATTATTAATGATACATCTCCTCCTCCCAATAAATCCACACTATTTAGAATAACTCTGTACAAAAAACTATTTTTAAATCCAACTCATTATTATATAATATTACACATTTATATTTCATAAATATACTCCATTATATATAATGAATCAATGAATTTCTAATCCCATAATAATGTTTTTAGGATACAGTATAAATTGATGATCATAAATACCTTATATTTCTTATAAATCACAAAAATACAAGTCATTATACAATATAAATCAAATAATAATAATAACTACCTATTTCTATTCAATTACATGGGTATAATCATCCCACAATCATCCTTGGTATCATGATCCAAAATAAATTTTTATTTCCCTTACCTTTTCATATATTATTTTTTGAATGTCAAAGTATTTTCACAAGAATAACATTAGTGATTTTTATCATATGTATGTTTTTAAATATCAAAAACTCCATAATTTATTAATTTTTTTCTATTTATTTTTTTCTAAAATATACAATCATCATTTTCATATTTTATTTTCCTCTTCTATTGATAATATACATATAATATCATTTTTAATGATGTAAATAATCATGTTTATTCACATACACTATACAAAAATCGAACCATCACACCTCTTTATGCTACATAAAATCATAATAATTTATACTATATGCCATGAATTAGACAATTTAAATACACATAGTAAATTTTTAACAAGGTCATAAAGAATATGAAAATCCAATAGAATAAATTATTTTCTAATAATAATAGCCCTCTTATGGACCTAAATAGTCAATCCCTCATCCTTATAAAAATAAATAACTTTATATTTATAATTTTTCTCCTTATGATGTTATTTTTATTCAATGTAAAATGAGATTAATACCAATTTTCAATAATCTATACTCTATACATATTTATTACCTTAAAGAAATTATTCTACATTAAAATTCAATTTCATCATATCCAATAACCACAAATAATGTATAACTCCACAAGAAGGATGGTTATCCTACTTCACCACAAGTGGGATGTTATTATCTCTATATTTAAAGTATTAAATCTAGTATTGGTTTTCCTGTAATTTTAATAAATTAATAGATATTCAATATCCACTTTTTTTGTACCCCTTGAAACCTCCTCTTGAACCCTTAATTCATAATATGACAATTTGTTTACAAATTCTTCACAGTAAAGATGTAATTTTTAAAATAATAAGTAATTATAATATAAATTCTTACTTATTGTTGACATATTTTATCTCAGAACGTATGTGTATTATTTGAGTAGAATTTTATTGGGATCCCTAACTCTTTATAATAATAAAACTATAATTTTTGTATCTTCATTTCATACTGTATAGGATGAATAGTAGTCTTTTTCTATCTATACAATTCAAATTTATTTACTGTTCCTTTTTTATTGAATTTTGAAACCAATCAATGACTTTTTAGTCGTATGATCTTGAACAAATATACTTTTACATCTGCTTTTTATGAGGTGTACATGTAGGAAAAAAATTATTACTTTAATATACACTCAAAGGAATTCTTCATCTTAGAGGATGACCAAACCATTTAGCTTACCAATTTTATACCGATTATATGGAATCTTTCATAGTATTCACAATTTCTCAACCACATGACATCATCTATATCTATTACATTAATTATTTAAACCCTACTATTATTTAATTTAGGTATGAAATCAATTAATTTGGTATCACATTTAATATTAATCCTAATATCAACCACTTTCATTATTTATACATAATTTCTAGTTTAATATAATTCATCCACCTCCTTTTACTCATACTTCTTTGTATTTTTCTATAAAGGTTCCATGAATATATCAGTTTTAATTACTTGTTCTATAATATTATATGTCAAATTCATGTATGGATACTTTATGTTTATATTTAATATCAACTATCCCCTTGAACTCATCATACTCAGCATCCCTATATTTTATGTGGTTTGTCAAAAACATCCACAGTTATATCATCACCATGGTCTCAATAGTCATAATATTCTTCAACTTCTAACTCATCCATGTTTTTTCTTCATTATAAAAAATTTTATTTTACATGAATAATTTTTGTTGTGGTTTTTACTTTTTCTTGTATATTTGAATTTGTTCTTCATATATTCTCAATCTACATCATCATCATGTAGTTTATGATGACACATGGCTTCAATATTCTCTATTGTATCACCCCAAAATAACGAAAGTGGATGATTTCCATTGAATTATCAATTTCATACTGTAATGGTAGCAGTTTTTAAGGTTATTACATCATCAACCTATTCTTTGTCCATATATTCTTTTATATATAATCTTAATTATTTATATAATTCTCACATCCTATGTATTATCATTTAGATTGATAAATTTTATTTTTCCTCATCACATATAAAATAAGAGTACCATAGAGACTATCTAATTTTACGGCCCCTAAATTATTTTCTCTCAAACTAATACCTTCGAAATAATTAATTCATTGTGAAGTATCTACAATTTATTCTAATAATTTTGGAATCATTAATATTTTCTTAAATATTTTATGTACCTACCACATGGATTTTTGATCAATTAATTGAGAATTTAATTTTATAACATCCATAAATCCTTATAAATATTCACCATGACTTTTTTATTTATCCCCTCAAATGATAGAATAACCATCATAGTTATTAATAATATTTTGACAAATAAAATGAGAGGTTTTTCATGCTAAAAACAAGGTGTATAATGTTTTAAAAAATTATCAAACTAGTAAATTTATTAAATTAGAGTCATTATCCAGATACATTTGATATCAATTATAATATCCTCATTATACATGGAATCTATGATTTATTGTAAAATGTTTGTGAAAACATCCATTCCAAAATAATGCAAGTAGTGTCAAAATATTATTTTTCCTCCTATAGAATGTTATTTCTTCAAAAGTAGGTATTCATTATGATTAAAAAAATCTAAAACCACCATTAACATTTAATATAAATATAAATATTCACCCTAATATATACGAATTAATTACACTTTTTGGTCTTAGTAACAGAATATAGCTTAAGAGGGTGGGGGATTGGTGTAATGATAGTTTATTAATATTCATTCCATAATGATGTCATTCTTATTTAATTTGAATGAAAACATATTTATCACCACCAAATTTCAATGTTAATTCAATAATCTAGTACATTTTATTAATTGGTGTTTGAGTTGGTTTTCCTAAATGGGATAACAGAAGGATCCTGAATGAAAATGTCCCTATACTCCTACACTATGTACTTTTTTTAATTCGATACACAATAAAGAATTTAAATTGGCCTTTTAGATTCATGATCTAATAATATTAAAAAAAATATTTTTTATTTTATTGTATATATATGTGAAAAATACTCCATTTAGGATGTTACCCCACTCCATGTATTTATAATGAAAAATCACACAAGATTAGTTTATCACACCTTAAAAAATTAGAAGAATACATAGTGTCATAAGATTCCTAGAATTTCTTCATTATTTACCTAATGACTACCTTTTAGGATGTCTTAAAATCCATTAAATATGTATCTTATCTACGACTCAAAAACAATTGTGATATTTTTTTTCAGAGACACCATGTTATATAATTTTATCTAATGGTCATAAACAAATATTCCCAATCTCTACTAATAAGGTCGTAGAAAGATTAATTAATAATATAATGTGGTTATTATGGTACTTTTAATAATATAGGTCCTATAAATTTACAATCTATATCCCCATCCACTCAAATTTGTTGATGAATATACATATTTATTTGAAACGGATGTTTCATGGTGTAGTCTCTAATTATTATTCATGGTCACTATCATATTTGGATTCACCATAACATGTATATCACTTATATTAGTAAATTAATGTACACCAAATGAGATTTCATCATGGAATATTTCTTTATATAGTGTCATATAGTTTTTGAACAGCTATACTAAATACTATCCTAGTTTAATATCCCACATTTTAGGCTCGATATACAGAAATACTTTCAACTCATTAAAATAGATATAACATGGTGCCATATTTTTGACATAATGTAATATAGAGATAAACAATCACAAATTAAATTAATCATAAATAATCTCATCTTACCTTCCACAAAACCTTTTCATGTGTGTACTTTTTTAGAAGTAACACGACTATATAACAACACTTCTCCAAGACACAAGAGTCCTCCACAAAAACTGAGCTTTTTAAATGATCGTTAACCCATATAGTGTGGTCATATATGAAATAGAGTGTGATATAAATGTGTGATTTTTTTTTTTATTTTTAATATTTTATGTGATCTCTAATTTAGTAGAATGATAGGTATTTAATTTTTTTAAGAGATCAATATTTTCATTTTTATTAACATTTATAAATAAAAAATATATAAACCATTTCCCACTCATGAAATGACTTATTTCCTGGTATGTCTTGATGAATCGTCATTATTCCCCATATAACGAGATTACTTATGTTTTCACAATAAACTATTTTATTATCCTAGAGAAAATCTATATTGATCCTATATTATACCTCTCCAACATTGTTCTATAGTTTTTTTTGAGTTTTCCTTTTATCAAACAACCTTTATAATACACCCATGATTACATTTATTTGAATGGTAACTCATAAAAGTCTCAGATGAATATGTAGTTACATGAATCCATCCTTGTGGATAAACTAAGTGTACTACAATAAGCTACATGTCTTATTGATGATATACTCCCAAGAAACTTCTAGCCTTACCTTAATATAATTTTTTAAATAAAAAATATCAAACAATAAATTCATTTGGGTTTTTATTAAAAATATTAATATTGATATTATTGTAATTTTTATTCATATATATGAGTATTTATTATTTGGAAGACCTATGAACATGATATAAATTTGTTGAATAAATCAATAGATTTTCGTTTTTTATCTTATAGTGATTATAGTTTGAAATGTAATAAGTAATGGTTGACACTTGTTTGGATAACCATTAAATATATGGGAGCATACATAAAAAACATTTTATATAATGGATGATCAAGATCTTAGGTATGTGTAGTCAGGTGAAAATAATATTTTTACTAAATAGATAATACATAAGGGTATTTATAAGATTATATTGAAAGGTACATTTGATACCATACAAAACGGTACTCATAGGATAATATATAAGGGTACTTCGTAGATAGAAACTATATTTAATCATTACTATATTGACATTTTAGGTGAATAGGTTAAATTTTATATATTTTAGAGCCTATATATCCATGCCATAACAAGGGAATCAAACCAATGAATATAAATTTTTATATTTTAATGGTTATAACTACATTTATATGCCCATGCATTAAAAAATAACACCATAAAGATTTTAGGATTTATATATTTGAACTATGTGGGAGTGGGTTATGCCACAACATGCTTGGATATAGATAATATATGGAATTTTATCCTATTATAGTACAAATATAATGAAATTATTAAAGGAAATACCTACTGATTTTTGAAAATTAAGGAAATTAATAAGGATATAAATTTAGTACTCTAATATATTGTGAAATTTAAATCAAGATTACGCTATGAGTTACTCTAACATGTTGTGATGCAACTAACAACTAGAGACAAATTTGACATAAAATAACATAATATATGATCCCTTTTAGTGATTACTGACAAATAAAAATTTTCAATTCATTTAATGAATTAGAACTCTCTTCACTGTTTAAATGTATTTATAAAATTCATTATTTACGGATTTAATAATCTATTGTGGAGATTCCCATTGAATCAAATCACAAGACTAATTTCAATAAAGGGAGGTCAAATTCAATAAAAATTTAAAATGGTAATTTTAATTTCAAATTTATTGGATATATTTGAACAAATAATATAGAAATTGAGAAGGGGGAGAAAAATTAAATAACGATGAAGGATTAAAAATGAGAATAGAAATCCATTAAGATAGACATTATTTAATAACAAGATTAAAAAGGATTTAATTGTTTCCAAAATTTATTTAATTAAGGATCTTGATGTCAAGTGATATTTTTTAAGCGATGTTAGTTAATATTAGGAATTAGAAATCAGAAAATTATAAATAACACTAATTAATTTATCATGTTTTAACTTATATTGTTTTCAATGGGGGTTTGAACTGTGTTTTAATGATATAATTTATACATACCTCTTAGAAATTAGTGAGTGTAATAATGGAAGAGGTTGTGAACCTTGAGTTAGTAGTGTTCTTGTTATATAGTATATAATCACCAACTATTGAAGTAGTTATTATGTATAAAGCCATTATATAATTTATGTGTAATTATTTGATATATCATACTGTATGTTGACTATGTAATGTATTTTTCTCATTAATTTCATTTTTTTTATTTGGACGATCTATTAATTGATCATTTTGGTTGATTCAATGTGAATTTACGAATTCAAGAAAATGATATAAAATTAATTGTTTAAGAAGAAAACAAATAAACTGTTATTCATCCTTATACATATGGTGAATATTGCGACATCATTATTCCACATATACATATTGGTAATATAATCATGGATGGATGAGATGTTTTTTAGGTCTATAATAAAAACAAATGGATAATGAAATTATGAAAAAAAAAACACTATATAAAAATGTTAATAATTTTATAGTGGGTTCCTAAATGAATATTGAGGATTTTGAATGGGAATCATTTTGTCTAGTTTTGTAGTCTAAATACTATAACATTATTAAGGGAAAATAAATGATCGGGATATTATAATATTTATATTGTTTGTATGTAGAATATGTGGGTGTATAATAGAAAATTTTATATTCCCTAATGCCATTCAAAATGGTGAAAATACCCATAGAGAGGTTTTTGAGGTTTATAGTTAATGTTTCATCTTAAAAATTGAGGTTTTCCATGATTGGCCTATTTATTGTGGGTTATACGTAGGGAGAAAACTCCAATAATCCTTAATGTTTTTTGATTAATATTGAAATCTATAATAATGGTAGAAAAGAATATTCTATGTATTTAAAATAATGATATGAATTGAATGAAACAACATTCCAAAATTGTAAGATATGATGAGATATAAAAATAACTCTTATACATGGTATATTACCTCCATGTCATGAAATAGTGAAAATCCATATTTGGTGGTGTAATAAATCATAAAGATATGTTATTATCTTCACATTTTATATAAAATGAAAATACAAATATCCGGATAAAAAATAATTTGTATCGAAATTTATAGATGATACTATGTAGAATAATAAGCATTCAAACGTGATCGAAATTATGAAGACACTTTAGGTAGGGAAACATGAGTCAAATCATTTTTTAGATAGTCATGAGGAACCCTATATCCCCAATCCCATATTAAATGAATAAAAAATTGATATTATACATACCATATTTGATAACAATATATGTAAAAAAATATAAATGTATAATTATTTAAAATAATTTCCATAAGTTAATAATTACATATCATAAATAATTTCGTAATCCCAACAACAAATGGTTTATTGTATTTGAGTAGTAGCTACAAAATAAAATTATTTTACAACACTTTTGTACATTTATCCATAATATAACACCACACAAAAATATATATCATACCATATATTATTTACATGTGGCCTTTTGATACTTGTGGAATAACATTTTCATACTAAAATCCATGTTTTGGGAAATAACTGCTTTTTTCCTATATGATTTTATTTATTATTCATAGTCCTAATATATGAATCATTTAAATTTCATATCAATAATGTTAAAAATGATATAAATAGCATATATATTTAGTGAATGTGTATTTATAGTGATATAAAATATTTAGATATAGGAAATTAATATTTTATTTCATTTTCAGTCTATATATTTTATAAATTAATATAAATACATATTTAATAAATATACATGATATTTATATCATGTATAAGATTATTATGATTATATAATTATGGTAAATGTAATAGTACTGGAAATGAAAATTCAAGGCATGTATGAAAATTGAACTGTTCATTAAACAAAATATGACATTAACAATGAATAGTTAATAAATAAGTAATACAAGAACAAAATAAAATAAAATATGGTATAATATATTTATTTATGTTATTATAATATTTGTATAATTAATATATATTTATTTTAAAGGATTATTGAATGATTTCAATGGAGGTCAAGACTTATGGTATGTGATTTCCATCTCTCATTTATTTGCTTCTGAGACATATGCCATGTTCAGCTTATGGTTCCTTATTTGTGAATGTAAAACAGATGAATTTAAATTATGATTAATATAAATAATATTATTGTTATTTATATATCCATTAAGGAACACTCATTCATGTGTAAAATTGTACCAATGTTTTCCAAATCGGTATGGGATTACTAGTCTCTCTTTTATACTTGGTAAGAATATACAAATTCATAACCTATTTCATTCGTATGGTGTGTAAAATTCCTATGAATGGAAATTATAAAGACATTACTTAGAATTATTGGGATTTAAATATCCAATTAATGATTTATCATTCATATTATTTACATTTTCAAAGATACTATTGTAGTAATGGTTTTCTATCCCAATTTTTCATCTTTGAGACATACATTTTGTTATGCACCTATATTATTTAATGAGGTGTATATATAACCCCTTTGACATGAAATATAATGAATATATTTATAATAATGAAATTATATGTTACATTGATTATTATTACTTCATGGTTATGTTATTTCGAGGATACCAATGTTTTAATGATTTTATGCTACAATCTCATCATTTATGGGGACTTTTTAAGATTATGGTTATTTTCATGAATTGTTATGATCTGTACCTCATGAAATTTATGTGTTATCTTATTATCTTGTTATAACTGATATTTTTCATTTATTATAACAATTTTTATACTATTTTATTCTTAATATAATTGATAAAATCATATTAGTAAAATCCATAATTATTTTTGCCTTAAGTCTGAAATCATATTATTTCCAAAATGTTATTTTCTAAAAATTGTTTTGAATTTTATTTTTCAATATTATATTATTTTTAAAAGACATTTTTACCCATGTTTTACTATTTAAAAATATTCTTTTAATGGAATTTTGATTTTCTCTTCATCAAAATTATCGGTGGGATGTTTCAGAAACTCTAAAAGGTATACTTGTTTTTGCATTTACATTATGAATGAATCCTCCCATTACCATATACATTTTTTCATTGATTCTTATATTAAATGATTATAAGGTTATTTTAAAAGGAAAATAATTTAAAAATAATTTATATTTTAAGGATTTTTTATGGATAAATTTATTTTCCTCATAAAATTTTTCAAATAAATTTTACACTTTCATTTATATCCTGTAAAGGATATTTTCAATTGAATGACTATAAATAGGTATCATGTTTAAAAAAAATTATTATGAATGAAAATTTATTTTCAATGAGAAATGATCCAAATTAATTTTAAATCATCATTTATATTATTTGAAATTTATTTTCATAAACAAAATTCATAATGTTTTATATTCAAAACTAGTAATTATCAATGAAATATGTTTTTCTCATGATATTTTTTCACTTATCCTTAAAAAATCCCATATAAGATGACATATGTTGATGTTTACTATTATTTACTATGGATATTAACAATAATACCATTATTTTTATTTCTCTAAATATTTTATTATGAAATGGTATTTAAGAAACTAGTTTCTATTCCACTGCTTATACCATTATTGTATTATTATTAGACTCAATTCAGCTGCATTATTTTTGATACGATGAAATGATTAAATGATTACAAAACATATCTATTTTTTATAGGTTTTGATTTTATATAATTCATAGAAACCCATTTAAATTATTAGGTTATTATATGATGAATGTTTTCTGATCTCATGTCACAAATATGTATTATTTTTATTTTGTTACATATATGAATCATCTCTTCCTCCAATACATTGGGTAATGATAAATGTTCTATCTTCTAGGAGGTTACAAGGTAATTTATCACAATTCAAAAAATAATAGAATGGTAGTTGTTACCCAATCCTGAAATAGGTTACAAGAGAGCTCATCCAATGCTCAATCCACATATATGTGTTCTTGGCCCAAGCTAGATATAATATGATTTTCTCAGTCAAAATCCATGAAATATGATATTTTATTCTTATGTGTTTGCAAAAAATCTATATCTTGATCCATTTTTATTCACTCATGGCCAATGTTCATTGATTCCCTTATGATTCTTTTACTTTAAATATCCAATTTTTTGTCCCTAACTCTATATCATAATATTTGATGTGCAAGGTATGGATTTTAATTTTTATTCTCATGTTCTAATATCATGATGTTCATGTTATGCCTATGTATCATGATTTTTTAACCATTAAGATAATATTAGATCACCATATCATATGTTTCCATACCCACGTAATGAAGAATGGTTTTATATTAATAGTATTAATGGGGATGTCATTTATCATAGATATTTGATATCAATCCCAAATTAAGTAAATTTTATTCCTTGTTTCTAGAGGTACTAAAATTTTTATTTAATCATGTTTATGTTTTTCTAATTTGATTTAAATTTATCTAAGATAATGTACTATTTTTTTGTTTGACATGCTTCGGTCGATATAGTTAGTATTAGGAATGGTCTAGTTATCCTTTGGGAACTAGGATAAGAAATATTTAGTGATATCCCAAGGGATATTTATAATCATATATTTATATATGGATATTTATAACATTATGTATAAGTATAAATAAAAGATTAAATTAGTTTCTTATAATTTTTGAAATGTAAAGATAAAGTGGATTTAATGTAATTAAATCCATCTCTGAATAATAAAATTTTATGTGTCTCTATCCAAAATATACCTAGGGGTAATAACATTAAAAATGGATCATTGAGATGGAGACGATAATTTCCTAGTACATGACAAAAGTCTTTGGTTCACACTTGATTTGTTACTCTTAGGGTATACAATTTGTAAATTCACTAGCACGGTGTAATAAAATAATAAACATTAGAAACCAAGGTTAATCCTAAGGTTTCCTTTATTGAATAGAATGTGTCACGATTTAGACATCCTATATGGGGTTTTTTCAAGATTATATGGTTTTAAACTATGATTAGTGTTGATCTGGTTTTCTTCAGTGGAGTGAACCAAAATGATATGGGATTACAATGAATTTGAATAACAATTATATTATTATAAGACAAATACAATAACGAAAATAGTGAGGTATTTTGGGATTATAATTAAACAGTTGTTATAGAACATTAACAACAACAGGAACCTTAAACCACTCTTAGACTGACCATAAAATAAAAGGATAGATTATTTCAAAAAATTTGTAATAGGATTTTATGGGTGAAGGAAGATGTAGTTTACTATATTTTGGGAATATGGGATGAACTACTGATGATAAGGTCATTGTAGGATGAGAAGTTGTTTTGGTGTAAAAAATGACAAAAATCTAGTTCTTGTAAGTGGAAAAAATGTGAAGTTCAAAAAATTAAATGGATTTGAATAATTGTCTCAATATGGTATCACTGAGGTTTGAATGTTACAAATGTGGATGATATGGTAATTATGGAAATTGATGTGCTAGTGGGATTAGGTTGAATAAATTCAACAATATTGTATGATTAATGGACATATTTATGATGATATTGATACTAGAAATGATATATAGATTATATGGACTTTTTTAGATTAGTTATGATTATAAAAGTGAGAATGTTAAATAAATTTAAGTTGATGAATTTAAATACATGATTCATATATGATATTCTATGAAATAGGTATAGTAGAATGAGCTCATTGTGTTAAGATAACTATTTGAGTAGTAGATGGGATGATTAAACTGTTTATGAATTTCAATTCAAGGTTTATGTTATATGATTCAAGGAATATATATCAATTGTTTAGGAAAATAACTTTTTATTTATTTTCTTTAATATGTTGAATCGTGATTATTACCTTGAAATTTTATTTAATTGAAAGGTAATGTTTTATTGAAAATCACTCTTAAGGGAATTATAACCCTTTGAATGTTATAAATATTGAGATAATGATATTTGAATAATGAGATAAAAATATGTATAAATTAAATTGTATAGTATTGAAAACATCAAGACTAATTAATTATTTGTGGAAAAGGGTTTTATTCTATCATTGTTGGAGTTTTCATCATTTTATGATATCAAGAATACGTACAATCATAATTTTTTATTTAAGGAATGAAAAATCATATATGTTATCAACATAGTTTTATAGTAATATATATTATTACAATGTTTCATGAAAATACATGATGATGGTATATACATGTTTGGTACGTTATAATCATGATCCACTGTATGGTATATGAGATATTAATGTTATTTTTAATTGGAGAAATTTTGTAATCTTATTTATATAAATCGAAATTTTCAAGGTTCATAAGGATAATAATTTATGGAATGTTTTAATTTGAACATTAGTTGTTGTTTTAAAGATAACCACATTACATAACAATATAAATATTTATCCATATTGGATAACCAGTCTTAATGTTTTTAATTTGGAAAGAAAGAATTATTTAATATATTTTATATATCATATTTAATTCATAAAATATGAAAAATTCAAATAATAATTTTATATTTGAGGTGTAAATTGTTCAAGTAAGAACCAAGTATGATATATTTCCTATTAAATAAAAATATATCAAGTTTATATTCATATGTTCATATTCTAGAGGAAAAATAATCTCAAACGTTAGGAAAATAATTTAGAAATAATTTTTTTTCTATAATATATTTTGAAGAAACCTATGACCTTTTTAATGAATCTTTGGATTATATATTTTCATTTGTTAACCATATTTTTATCTCCCTCTTTATTATGATCAATGATATTAATCAATCTCTATAATTATTTATTCATATCATCCATGAAAAAACAATAACATCCAACATCTGATTCCATATATGGAATACTCATAATGAGATAATATGTGTAAAATTTTCGTTTCCAACTATACCATTTTCATGGAAGTTTTATTATCTATTTTTTATATTGATGGTTTTATTGATGAAATTTTCAAAAGATTATCTAGTGATGATTGAGATGAATTTCAAGGGATGTATTCATTTCAAGGGGTGAAGGTAGTAACAACCAAAGATTTAATGATATTTTTGGAAATTATTTAAAAAATGGATTTCTTTTATTATACATAATTCTAATTTCATCTTTTATATCATGAAACAATTATAGTTTTCATGACACATGACACCAAGCATCAATAAACCATGAAATCAAATTATTCAAAATATGATCCCTGTAGATAATCGTTTAAAATGTTTTGTATAAATATTATAATATATAAAATGTTATATATATATATATATTAATTTTTTTAATCGATAAAAATTTCATTATAGATTATTATTAAATATTTATTCAATTTTTAGTAACATAATAATATTAATTAAAATTGAGTTTTCTTAAAAAATTATTTTCCTTGTTTTTATTGGAAAAATTATAAGCAATTTATATAAATATTAGAAACATTATTTGATATAATACACTATATTTGGTTGAAAAATAATATTAAAATTAAATTATGGTGAATATTTTTTATTTTTGAAAATTGATGAATTCTCAATGACTAGTGTTATATAAGGATTGGTTCTAAAATTATATGTTATTTTCATTAAAATAATAAATTTAAATGCACAATTATGTTTGAAATTTACATAAGTATTATTTATTAATATTAAATACAAACAATTACTTTGGAATCAATATTATATTGGAATTAGTAAATTTATAATTTTAGATTAAAAAAAGTTTTTTTGAAAAAAATATGTATGTGAATATTATTACTATATTTTAATTATTTAATATAATCCATAGGTAGAAATTTTTTAAATTTAATTTACATATTATATATAAATGTATTTTAATTTAAATTCATAAAATAATAAAAATTATTCATAATTTTTATTTAATGTCATCATCATGTTGAAAATTACACTTCCTAGAAACCCATTTTTCAATATCACTATAACTATTGTTTTAAATTTAATTTTTTAAACGTTGAAATTATTTTTAAATTCTTTTTAAAAACATAATATCAAAATTATTTTATTCTTAATTTTTTAGAAATTTTTTAAGATATTAATTTTTTATAAATTAGGAGAAATACTAATTTTTAATTGAAAACATCCTTTTCATTTATAATATTAATAAATATAAATTATAATTGATTTTTTAAGGTAAATTAGTTCAATTACTTATCTATTTATAAATTTCTTCATTAGAATCATTTTTATATTTGAATTAGATACTAAAAAATTGTTAACATATAGACATTCTCTATTTTCAAACACGCTTTATAATCACATCTATGAGATTTTTCTAAAGTTAAACATAAGCACTTACCTGATTTTAATTTGGAAAATGGGTATAACATTTTTAATTAAAATAATTTATTTTCTTTAATAAGTTAATAAAAAAATTTCACCAAAATGTGTAGTTAAGACTAAAAATCTAATTACCAAGTTTAATGAAAAATGTAATTTTACACAAGGTTAAACTAAAAAGATAATGTAAAAAATTGACCCAAAATCTCTCCAAAAACCATTATATAGACATATTTAACCATAAGCCTTATATTATCACTAATAATTCATTTTTATCATTATATATAAAAAAATTTATAGAATTATTTTGTTCTAAAAACAACAAGTATGTCACTCATCTCGCTTGTTAAAGGTCACCTATACTCCTCTCATATTCAAATATTAAACACAAATTTTTAGATAATATCTACCGAAATATTTTAAATACCTCTTATCATCCTAAAATACATTTTTTATAAAAATAAATCCTTGGATGGGTTTCCATGCAAACTGATTGAGGATACCTTAAGAATAGGAAATATTCATCAGTGAGTGTTCTATTTTATATCGTTTTCTAAAACGTTATGTTTTTATTATAAAATGTTGATATTATATCATATGTAGCATAAATATACATATTTCGTTTTTAATTTAAAATTATTTTTCTGTAGTCATATCTACTTCCATCAAATGTGTTATGAAATCGCAATTCGTGTATATGGCAGGCAACCACCTTAGAAATAGATTCCATTCACTTTTCTATTTACAACACTTATGAATTGACATAATGTAGGATTTATTATTAATATTTTTTATTTATGGTATTATTATGACTATATATTAATAATTCCAATCATACATTTATGATGTACATTATATGAGAATAAAGTATTTTTTTCTTGTGTATACGATGAACTATTGCCTCTCAAAGTGCTGTGATTCGTTCAATATTTAAATTTAATGTAATAATGACATATTTTTTTGATCATTGGTGAGATATATGACATAGAAATGATTATGTAATTATAAAATAATATTTAAATTTCCTTCTTTTATTATGGTGGGAAAATGGAAATATCAATTCCTGCGTAAATATGGATTATTAAATCCATGACCGATGTATTTAATTTTTTATCATTATATTTTATAAAATAATATAAATAAATATACAATGAATATATATGAAATGTTTATCATGGTTAAAATTGTGGATATAATGGAACCATAATCAATGTAATGGGATAATGAATAAAATACAATAACATAGATGTGATAGAAAGCACGTATTACCAAAAACATGACATTAACAAGGAATTGATAAAATATAGGTAATAAAAGAAAACATAAATAATAAATGGTATTATGTGTATATATATATATATATATGAAATTATGGTTTGATAAAATATTTATAATAATATTATATTTATTATAATTGATATTTTAATATGTGTGAATGAAATCAAGACTTACTGTAAGGCATTTCAATCCAAATTTTATTATTATGTAAGACTCATTCCATGTTCTACATGTGATTATTTTATGTATTGTATAAAATTTCAATGAATATTTTTTTTATTATACATAAAATTTCTGTTAACTAAATATCAATTTTGTTAAATCTCTTTCATGAATTTAATGTATCAAAATCAACAAAATGTTTAGGGTATTTGTAGTCTCTGTTTTATTTCTAGGAAACATAACCAAATTCACCACCTATTTCATTTATGTGGTATGTAAATTTCCGATGATTTCATTTTATGATTATTTTCATGAAAATAATTTGGATTAAGAAATAATTTTAAGTATATCTATTTTATGGGTGTCATGATTCTATTTTTACCAAAGTAGTACTGGATTAATGTCTCATTTTTTTGGGATATAAATTATGTAATGAATCTATATTGTTTCATGGGTTTATATAAATCTCGTATGACATATAATTGCAAGAATTTATTTCTCCATATTATAATTAATGTTTCAATTGATGTTATTTATTAATGTTTTATATAATTCAATGTTACCAATGTGATAATGATTTTATATTATAATCTCACCATTTATCAGGATTGTTATTTACAATGCTACCAGTGATGAAATATTAATATTCATACCTCAAGAAAATAATGAATTTTCCTCTACCCCGTTAATCAGAAATTTTCCTTTAATTTTACCATTTTTTCAAATCCTTCATAGAAAAAATAATAAATTAATTATTTATAAGAAAATATAAATATATTTCACTTTTCGGTTAGACTAACATTTTTACCGAAAACCATGTTTTTTGAAAATGATTTCATAAAAATTTTATTATTATCCAATGATTTTTAAAATAAATTTTAACCCTTTTTTAATTTTTTACTAAATGCCTTTATAGCAATTTTCATTTCATTTTACAAATAATTCCCATTATTTAAAATGTGGAAGGAATATTTATTTATTATGTATGGTATAAATGAAAAGTAGCAATTGAATAAAAATTATTTTAATCAAATATTCCTTTATTTTTTTTAATTTTCAATGTAAAATATTTTTATAATTCTTTGTGATTTATAATTTGTTTATAGTGGAAATTATATTTTCCTCAAGATAATTATTCATTATTTATTAATTATTACATTATGATTAGTAATGAGTAATTTTAAGGATATGAATTTTTAAAATGATTAATGTTTTCAATAATTAATTACAATGAAAATTTATTTTTAAAAATAAATTTTTCAAATAAATTTTGATGATTCATTAATAATATTCAAATGTTGTTTTCTTGGAAATTTATTTTTAAATTTTTTTATGTTTTATTAAAAATTATATTCCAATAAAAATTATTTTCATCACGAAATTCTTAAAATGACATTTCATATTCATTTTCAATATATGATGAAAAATATTTATGTCATATTTTCATTTCCAAGGATGTGAACTAATGATACTATTGCTTTCCATTCCTTAAATGGTTTATTATGAAAATATCATTATGATTAAATTTCCCTTTCATAGGTTATACCATAATAAAATTACATTTAACTCCAATTTTTTAACATGGGTTATTCTATGAGTAATTTGTTAAATGAACATTAAAATGTAACTTTTATATAGGTTAGTATAAGATGAAATATTTTTTGAATCCAATTTCATTTCAAGAACTATAATATAATGAATGTATTGTGATCTTATAGATCACCTATATATTATTTAGAGGGTGAAATAGATGGAATCATTTTCACCCAACAATGAATTCAGAAATTATAAATGTTTTATGATATTATAGGGTACACACTTTCTTATGTTTAGAATGAAATGGAGTGTACATGTGTGGTTAGGCATTCCTGAAAGAGGGTATACATGTAGTTATCTAAATCCTGAAAATTTTATATTAGTGGTTATCCAAACCCAAATATTTAAAGACTACCTTGGAGGGAAACCTGAATAGAGTATTTTATATTATTAGTTTTACTGAAAAATCATGGGATGTTGACAATTGTATTAAACCATGGCTTTTCTTTAATGATTCCCTTATGATTCAAGTATTATGAACTACTATTAATTTTTCAGTGACTCATTATAATGATCATATACATGAAGGGTATAACATTTATTTGTAATTCTCATGTTATATTAACCTCATATTCATGTTGTGTTAATGTGTCTCCCTTGTTTACCCTTGCAGAAAATCTGAGCTCACTAATTCTTCTAGTTCCTTTCCTATGGTTATGAGGAAATTTTTTTAGGTAAGAGTATTCATGGGAAAGATAATTATCAGAAGAATTGAATATCATTTATTAATTATGAAGAATTTGTTATATATTTCTAAAGGAAATAAACTATTACAATCATAATGAATGTGTTTGTGTAATTTAATGAATATTCATATAGAAATATGTAATATTAATGTATGATAATCTTGGGTCATTATGAAATTATTCGACATGAAAAAAATGAGGACTCTTCTTCCTCATAAAATCCTCAAATTATGATATAAATGTTTTTTAAATATGGTGGTTTTCCCATTAAAAATTGACATATTCAGTGGTCTTATTTTGAAGAACATTCTATTTGTGTTGTAGAATCTCTATCATTTTTCATCTTAGGAATGACCATGATACAAAAGTACGAACTCTTATTTTAGTACATATTAAGGTTTAGGAATGGACCTCCTCTGGAGAGATATATGGAACACATCAAGGACTAGATAAAAGTTTTTTGAATGTGCTAACCAATAGAATACCATTCTGATCAAATAAATAGTTTTGAAGGGACTAATAAAACTATGTAATTGTTTTTTACTTCTTTCCTGATTCTCATTAGCATTTCCAATGTATAAAATCTTAAAACACATTGTATAAAATTTAAAAATATAGATGATATAGGTTATTTTCATCATCATGTTTTGATGACTTTGAGTTCTCCTGATGTTTTAATCACCCAAACATTCTCTATCATTTAATTAATAATGTCATGTCCAATTTATTTCCCTAAAACCCTTTAAATTGAAGAAAATTATCTCAAAATATTCTATACGGTTATTTATTCTCTTATACTAAACATCTATTTGATGATTATACGTAGTTTTGGAACTCAAATCGATATTAGGAGAATTATAAAATCATCACTAAAACATTAATGTAAACCTCGATTCCCAATCATACATAATGAAAATTTGTGTTCCATTAAACCATAAAACTTCTTTAATATATAACATGGCAAGAGAATCTAGGTAAAAGCCTTCTCTAATTGTGATTAAGTGTGATGAAATATTAATGTGATCAACTATAAGCCATATAAAATTATTTTCTTTTGATGTTTTGCAAAGAGAAATTAAAAAATTGTGATGTTTTCCCTATTCTATTATTTTATGGGTAAGGGATATAAGATCCCCATATATTTTTGTTTCTTAGTACTAAATTGTTGACATACCATGCACCGAGAGAAAAATATATTGAGATATATGTTTATTAAATCCCACTAGACGTACTCTCTCAAATATATATACATATTCAAACTTATATGATAAATATAGAATATATAACTATGATATTTTCATGAAAAAACATCATAAAATTATTTATTATGTAATAAATACATATTTATTTAAACTTATCATTCCATCATCTATATGGTTACACTCAGGATCATTTGTAAAATTTTTCTATAGAATTATATCATAATTTTGTGCCTCTTTAATATTCACATGGATAGATAGTTAAATATTCAATTGATGAAACTATATATCATTGTTTTGTTATACATTAATCGTCACTCAGAAAAATGGTTGAACATTAAATTTTGAATGAAAATATTTATCCCATTTATTTTGGTTTTTTAGAATGATAAAATAATAAACATAGAATATTGAATCTTTTTTTAAACTAATAATGGGAAAATTATCTTGATCATTTCAACTATATGTATTAGCCACCCTATTTACTTTCCTATGGTGGTAATGTTTTGGGAAATCATCATCCGTAATCTACTATAACCATCTACTCTAGTGGAAATTCAAATCCTTCTATTCCAACATAGATATTATGATTTTTATAAATATATATATATATATAATTCCATCATAAATATAATAACTATATTTTTTTTAATGAAAATATACCAAAGCGAACTCTAAATCATGTGTAATGCAATTTTTCTATTTAATAATCAATTTTTGTGATGTATAATCAGTAACAATGTCGTTATTCATTTGAAAAAATATCAATAACTTCTTTGATATATCAATATTGATTACAAACATTTCTATACTAAAATGTAATTTAAGAATAGATTTTTTACTAATCTTCTTTTCTGTTTCATGAAATTTTTATCAGATTCATCTTTATGGAGAAAAATTGCTTCTTTCCGAGTTAACAAGGTGTGTGGATAAAATAGATCAGAGGTATTCTACAAAAACCATTATAATATCAAAATTATACTATAATTCTATGTATCTCATTCACAAGGTTTGGATTAGGTCATCACTCACAACCATTTGTCTTTCAAGTATATTCCTATATATCCTCTCTGGAGATTATATAACCAAAAAATGAAACCCTTTGAATCCATAATTGTAAACTTATTAATTTTTATTTTAGTTTATCATAACATAGGATCTTTATCACAATTATTAAGTGATATCCATCCACTTAGTTGTTTTCTAAATAGATAATAATATCATATATAAAGAATAAAAAGAACCTATCATGGAAAATTATAAAGAATATATTCATTGAATCTATTAAGATAATTGGGTAATTATTGAAAATTCATATAGTTACTAACTATTTAATGTTTCCATAAATTGTATGGAATTATATATTGTGAATATACTCCACATTGACAATTATTATATGTTATATTGAATGATGGTAAATCTTGGAATAGTTTAGATATGTGTGCAGTGTATTAAAAAAGAAATCGCCACGAGAAGAGAATACATGATCGTGATCATGATCATATTCCAATCCCAATAATCAATTGAGAGTTTCATTGATCCATATTTATCTTAAAAATAATAATATTAACAAATAATGACATACATGGATTAATGAATTCTTTGTAATGGTTCTCCAATAGTTTCTTCTTCAATTCCAATAACTCAATGGGGCCATTATATAACAAGTATTTGAAATTGGTGTGGAACCAGGTATAATTTCTATTGAAAAATATATTTCACGATTGAGTGGAAGTCCAAAAATCTCTTTCGAAACGAAATAATAACATTCCTATACAATTGTCCTTACATATATGTCATGACTCTTCCAAACCATCTGTGATAAACATCCATTATAAATGGGCCTTAGAAACATAATATATATGTAATTTCAATTGGATTTTCTTCCCTATTATAACATCTATAGAAGATTCTATGTTTGTCTTGAATATCAAACTTGAATTCTCATCCTATACAACTGATTTGGGCATTACATGGAGAAAGTCAACCCTTTCCTATGATAACATTAAATTGAACTAGATGAATAATCACATAATTTACAGGAATCACATTCCCAAAAACATCAAGTGTAGTGAAATCATACACTTTATATATAAATATCATACCATTAAGTGTGTTTACTATTTTTTCTATATCTAACTCTGTTTTAAATCATGATATCCATGGGTGATTCATTAGATTTTAAATAATTGGTACTTCTATAGTCATGTAGTAAATGAAATGTTATAGATTGGATGATAATTTTACCATTAACCACATCGTTATTTAACCCTTAATCAGAAATAATGGTTTCATGATATATTTTTTTGAATTTTTTGATAAATGGTTTCTAATATTGATCATCATCATTACCCTTTAGATTAGTGAACTTGTTATCATAGTTCCCATACACCTAACATTGGAAACACTAGAGCGTAATTTTTTTCATTCTGTGTATCATTCTATATATTCTAATAATTTGGAAATTTATTCTTATCACATTAGAATATAATTTCTCAATTACCATTCCATACAAACTAATAAATTTTCTAGTACCCATTATAAAATTTCCTCCATTCTAATTCTGACACACTGGGCATTAATGAATTGTCATTTTATTTTATACATGGTTTATATATTTTCCATTGAATTAATTTTTTCTATTATTATGTAAACCATGATAATAATATGTAACTCAAACCTTTATTTACCAATTGATAAAACATCAAAACATATATTCATTTCTACTGATGTCTGTAATGGATAATTCTAATTAGATACATCGATTTATTTTCCAAATAGTTGTTCAACCTTCCTTTTAGTTTAAATTATAATAAAATAATCAAACCTTATATGTTCCCAAAAAAATTTTCATAGGTACTAATATATTAATAATCCTATTTCATTTGATTAAGGAAATCTATATCTATCTTCTTAAAAATAATTCAAGAAAAGTATTTATTGAAAACTACCTTCCAAAAATCATCCCAATCCATGGATTAAATCTCAAAATTTCTTTACATATTCTTGATACAATCCAACTATTATTTTCTCAAATTCAAAATCATATACATAGAAAATTACATTTTTAGGTATTGGGAATTGGGGAATGTTTAAAATATTTTTTGGAGTATTGATTCATTTCTCAAAAATTGGTGGATCAATAATCCCAATTAAATTAGTTAAGAGCATTTTAATGATTGCCTAAAGAAAACTAAATTCCCTGTATATTTCATTTGGACTACAGATATGATTCATAACCTGAGAAGTTTGCGGTATAATAGAAAAAACCATTGTAGCGCCAATAAATATTGGATGATAAGGATTAAAATTATTTCATTATCCCTCACACTCTGTATTAACATGGTTCTTTCATGTACTAGTCGTTGGCTATAACCATAAAACATAGTGTGCGAAACAATAATGATATTGGAAAACTTTATAATAAATAAATATCACATATATGATTTCAAAATCCTTACACGAACATTTTATTCAATGGAACATACAGTTTATCCTATGTTATACATATAAATTTTATATTTAAATACATCCTGATGATCTATAGTGATTTAATGAAATTCCAAAGCATATACCATCATATTTTAAGACAAAATATTTTGTATGTACCATTTTCATGCCCTATGTGATGATTGATTCTAAGTCAACTTACACATTTAATATAGATAACAACTTAGAACCACTATATCAAACCCATGTCAACTTTTTGCAATTAGGCAGAGGTACAATTTCATGGAATCTATAGGTTCCAACCATTAGCAATATTCCTGTACATTATTATATCCATTGACTCATCCATTGACATATCATTTGAATGTTTTATAGGAATGTCAAAAAATATTTCTCATCCTATAGTAAAAAAGGAAAACTAATCATAATATCTAATATTGATGACACACATAAGAAAACAAAAATATAATGAAGATAGCCCTGGATATTTCAAAATCCCAAAACAGGGATCGAAGAGTTCAATGGAATGTAAATTACACTAAAATACATGCACGACAGTGCTACATGACAGATCTGTACGACAGACCAGCACCATAGACTTCTGGGGCAGACCTACGTGACGGACCTGTGTAGCAGAGCTCTGTGCCAGAATAATTTCTATATCCCTACTCAAAGTACATGTGTGGAGGAGCTGTACAAAGGACTTGCATGGGAAATGTCTCAACAACTAGACCTCTTCCATTCCTACAAATACGACCCTTAGGATCCTCATTTTAGGGAATGAAAATTTTGAAAGACTCTCTGAAGCTCCTATTCATTTTCCCTTTTTCCTAGATCCCTAAAATTTTCTCATGTAGATATCTAAAACATGATAAAAGATATTATTAAGAGGTATAAGCTTGTTTTGAATGTATTTTACAATTTTTTACTTAGGTTTGGTACTCTTATGTGAAACACATTCTTCTGTCATCATTCACACCAGCTTGGAATACATGTTCCACACATTAGTGGAATACCTGCGTGGTATACCTGCATGGTACATCAACTCAAGGTACCTATGTGGTAGAGTGTGGTATAATTATTATATACCAACTCATGTACCCTCTTTAAAATCCATTCATGGAAGGTTATCTCATTACTTGGTTCCCTTATCTTAAAGGTACTATGATAAAGCATCCACCAAAATCACATGACTTATCAAACCATTGTGAGAGGGACATCAACATGTCTCCTATTTAGGTTTGTATTTCCATACTCAGCGGTTTCCCACATTTGATTTATAAGGGATTTAGGATACATGGAATGTCTATTGGTTTGTATATCCATAGTCACCTGGATCTTTCTCCAAGAAACAATGTTGGAATGTTCCCAGTTTGAAGGAGGGTTGGGTCCTGGCCTTTCCCTTACCAAAGAATAGGCCCATAACCTCAGGTATCTAGTAGTTTATGGTACTATTCACACACTCTTTTCCACATCAGTGAATAAGAAGTCTCCCTCCTCTACAAGGATCAATTTAAGGGAAAACATCCAGGTGTAGGACCCTATATTTTCTTACGATAGGTACCATCATTTCTCCTCATTTCTTCTTTGGTGCCAATGATCTGAGGGTAGATGAGAACATAGACCTTTTTTACCCTTTCCCTCTCCCATTGGTCTTATTCGCCATGGGTATCCATCATGGTGTATTCCCCTTACCTTCATCCCTTCATCATTTTATTGGACCCTTATCCAATATAAAGTGAACATAGGGATGGCTCATTGCCTCACCCTCTTCCAGGGATTCCAAAAACTAGTCCACCCTCACCGAAAAAGATGTTCCCTCTTCCACCAATAGAGGAAAAGTGCAGGTTTCATTTTTTAAATCTTTCACATCCTCTTGGTTTAACACTGAGCATGAATATTGTGGTATTAGCGATTCATGATGATTAAAACATATTCAAAAACACTAATAATGGAAGGAACTATGAGAACTATGATTCCATTTCAAACAGGGATATATGTGAATCCCTTATTCTGGGCATCCTCCTTAAGAATAATCCCCTAAAATATACCCCAAAGTCATCAAAACATCATTTTTAAGACGTAATACCATACTCAATTACCTTAAAGGACTATAATCTCTTACGAGACTAATCGAACTACGTGGGATTTTATTACCATCTCAATATCATACATAGAAAGCCTCCTTGAGGTTCAAACCCAATTCCTTAAATCAACTCTGTTCTCCTTGGTCCATATTACCAACATGGTTTGATCATACATGGAATCCTATATCCTTTTAATGTTACTTTGGATGCTTCAACAAAAGTCCCACCCTATGTTTTGACTAAGCATCTTCGGCTTAGATGTCCATGCCACGTGACATTAAACTATATTTCTTAGTCCTTATCACATGACCATAAAAATTATGATGTGTCTCATTCTGTGGCAACAAACAACAAGGCTTAATATTCCTTTTACAAGGATACATTGTTATCCAATTTTAGGGGAATGATCCAAAGATCAAATCAAATCTTCGTCTCCCTAGATGAAAATAAATTTCAGAGGACCCTACTAAGTGGATTAAAAACTTGTATCATCATAACAATGATTAAAAGAATCTATATATAGTATATGATAGGATAACATTGATGGAGAACCGCAAATACATGTAGATATCTCCTTTAATGAAGTACCTTGAAAACATATAGAAGATTTTAAACTCTTCCCATGCTAAATAAGACATTTAATATTCCAAGGGAAACATATTATATACTTTGTAAATTAGAAAGTATTCACAAAAATATAATATATTATAAATAGAGTCTTCGAGTAGACAATAATTCCTCCCAAAAGGGTGTGATGAGTCCGAAATCCCATCTTCTTGACCATTGCACATTCTTAAGTATCAGAAGTTCCATCTTAACAAACACCCACCTTTGGAAAGAAGGTCCCATTTTTATGAGGAATTTTTGGATATTTTGGGTTCCATAAATAAATCCAATTGAAACCGCATTGAAGTAGTTATTCTTAAAACTAAAATAAACGTTTCAAGGAACAACGAAATAAAAACAATGAACCCAAAGTGAATCCATAACCATGTTAATAATGTTTCCCACCTATTAGGCCCCTATTAATTTATAAAGGAATTCTAGAAAAAGAAATCAATCGCGCATATATACATCTAAAAAGATGTTTCTTTAATGGAGTTTCTTGTTGTTCTTATTTTTACTCAGAAATACCTTCACTCCAAAATAGATTTCTTAAAGACCACATCAGTAAACTTCTTGACCGTAGTTAAAGCTAGATCCTCATCCAAGGGAAAAATGTCATCAACAACTCAGCATCTTCAACGCTGGGTCTCTAATGTGATGGTAATGGAATATCACTGGAAGAGTACAATCTGGACCGCGGAGGCTGCTCGGTAGGCTCTCTGAGTCAATGACAATCCATGATAATTCATACTACGACAACAAATGATCAAGAAGAAGATGGTTCCAACAACTTTCTTCAACTATTTCATGCCCTTATCCTCAGAACACAAAAATCAATACCCTCCTTAATATAGGGAGGTGGATCAAGGGGCCACTCAAGGCTTTAATTCAAGAATGGAGGAGTCCTTCCTAAGGAATCCCATCAACAATCACTGCCTGTAAAAAAGCACTATAGTGAACCCCCAACATGATGGGGGTTTTGCCTCTTTGAGTTCAACCCATGCACACAAGATAAACCATTGGGGACAACGTTCAATCAATAGGGTTTATATTCTCACATTTGCATCCTTCGGAGAAGTCCATCAGCATAACATAATGGAAAATAATGAACAAACAAATACACTCATCCGTTTGAATTTTGATGTCTAGTAGACTCATGTGGAAGAAACCAACCAGTCCCCCAAGATTATTCTTGGTGGAGTATCTTGTACAAGAACATACACCTTCTTACAAGTTATCAGTCAGTCAGGAGTCTTGCCTGATGCATTTAAAGTATCCCTCCAATCTAATATGGTGGAAACTGGTAAACATGAACATACATCTATTTATTGTCACCAATTCTATCATTAGTCTGAACTACCTGTATTGAAGGATGTCTGTCAACCATGCTTGATGGGAAACAAACAGAAGGCACATACACCTACCAATGTTCATCAAGTCTACAAACAATCATGTCTACTAGCACCTAGAGAACTCAATCGGAAAGCTCCAAAGACAAATCTAGGGATTACCAAACTATCTTCCCCCATACATGAGTATTTGCAATATCCATTTAAAAGAAAATGATGATAGGAGTAGGAACATACACCTACTCTAGATATGGATTGGACGTATGTTCATGTTTTAGTCGATGATGTCACCAATCATATTTTATCAATGGTGAAAGGGTAGATGTGAGTCCCTGCCCAAATTCTAGAAGCATGCCTGGATGTTTTAACAAATACTTTATCGATAATAGGGGAACAGGCAAATAAATCTATCCCCAAAATTCAGTGGACACCTCGACATTCCATCCCAGAAAAGACACACACATAGGAGGTTCATGGGGAATTTGTCCCTATATCATACATACAAAAAGATCGTAGACATTCACCCTTTCTAATTTGATGTAACTTGTCCATTATGGTAACCAATCCTAGGTAGGAATATACACATTCCCACGACATCCAAATTTTCCATTATGTTTCCCCAACTAAGTTTCAGAGAACATCCAAAAATAAGTCTTTCCAAGAACTGTGGGAAAATCAAGAGCCAAGATTTGATTTGGCACCTCTTAATGCTAGAGTTATTTCTTCCCTCAAGTATTTATCTGCGGGAGCACCAAATCCTATCCACCCATTTCCAAATTACGGGAGTGGTAGTCGTAAATCTGACATTCCTCATTGTATACATCAACTTGAATTATCCCTTCATAAAAATTCAATCAATCCAGAGTGCCAATCTCAGAATGAAAGCAACAGAAAACCTCCATGTGGCTTGAGGTCTAATGAAACTACTATAATTTTTATCTTTCGGGGTGGTGGACTTATAGGGGCCGACATTTGACAGCTGCTAATACTATCCACAACGGCTTCCAAATGGCGACCGCTGCATTTTTCAACACCCCACACCTAATTTTCCCCTCCACGACCCCGCAAAATAATTTTCTCCTCCCCGACCCCTTGACCCACCCCTCCCCAACCCTGCGACCCTGACCCTCGACGACCCCCACTCTTGGAGACCCTCACCCCCTTGCCTCCACGCTACACCACTCGAAACCCCAGCGACCCCTACCACCTTGCCTCCGCGCTGCTCCCCCCCCCCCCCCCCCACAACCCCGACACCCCCGTGGCCTGACAACCCCCACCCCATGCCTCTGCGCCGCACCTTTGGACATTCTCACCACCGCCATCCCCTCCCGGCCACATTCCATCCCTTAGGAAAGTCCAATAATCCTACCTCCGTTGGATCCTCCAAGTCTGTCGGGCCCCACCATGTAGAACCCTCACAGGCTTCATCCAACTATTCCACCCCATTCGAGTCCGGTCGTCGAACCCCTGTCGTCATGTCTCTACTACATCTTGGATACGCAATCGAGTCACACCCCATTACCTGCGGTCAAGTCCTCTAAAGGAAAATTTTTATATCCTTCAAATTAGCTTTGAAATCATTGGTTTTTAAATTTTAATGATAATTGTTTTTTTAGAATTTAAATAAGATATTTCACTTTTCAGTTCTATTAAATACATATACAGATAAGAGATGGAATTATTTTCTTGATAGGTTTTCAGCTAAATATTATGGGGGTATTAGGCCATTTATGGATTTCCCTAATAGATTTCCAAGCGATATGATTAGTTTTCCATCAAGAAGATTTAAAAATAGATATCTCTTCAAACGGGATATTGTTAGAGAACATTTTTTTAATCGGATTTTGAAAAACTATATGACATGGAAAATTCATGGTAAATATTTGGTTTCATGCCATCACTCAAAAAGTATTCATATGAATGTTCATTGGAGAATAATTGATCCTATGAACATAATGCTCAATGATATTATGTGTCTGTTTCTACCTGAAGTCATTAATTTTGTAAATGAAAACATTTGATCGAGTAATCCTCATTCTTAATAAGATGGAGAATCATTGAAATTCTAAAAAATTATTGACGATGCACATATTGAATTATATCCTATATGCACTAAATTTAGTAAAATGTCGTTCATCTTTGAATTTTTGCACCTGAAGGTCTTGAAACAGTGGTCAGGCACCTCACTCGACATGTTGTTGGTATGGTTGAAGGAGGTACACTATGTTGGAGCGAAGATTACAGACTCATTCTATCATGCTCGCTAGATGACTGATGATCTTGGTTTTACATATGATTTAATTGATGTGTGTCATAATAATTCAATTTTTCTCAGAAAAGAGAATACATAATTAAATATTTGTAATGTTTGTTATACATCTAGGTGGAAGACCAATGAGATTAATCAAGGTAGTCAGATTCTTCCTGGGAAAGTCTTTAATCAAGGGAAACAACATGCCGATAAACATATGCATTATTTCCCACAGAATCAGAGACTGAAGAGATTCTTCTTTTCAACTAATATTTTTAAATTGATGACTTTTCATTCAAAGATAAAGCAAGAGGTTGATAAATTATCCCACCCGGTAGATTATTTGGAAAAGAAAGTGATTGATCAAAGACACCAAGACTCTTCCCGAGATGATCATAATTTTCATCTGGGTTTGGCAGCAGATGGTTTTAACCCATTTAGGTCCATGGTTGGTGCGACACATAGTACATGGCCAGTGGTGTTGGTTCCATACAAAATTCCCCCTTGGGTATGTATGAAACAACATTTTTTTTTACTATCAATTCTAATTGATGGACTGAGGGGACCCTGTGATAAAATAGAAGTTTATATGCATCCTTTTATTGATGATCTATAAGAATTTTGGGCCTTTGGTGTAATTACATTTGACTCGGCAGCTAATGAAATTTTTAGACATCAGGACACTTTGTTATGGAAAATTAATGACTTCCCAACCTATGCTTACTTATCGCATTGTCATACAAAAAGAGAGTATTAATTATCATTTTGTAATAATATCAATAAATCTAACTGGATTATTCACTATAGAAAGTGGGTATTTCTTGGGAACATACACATTATTCCTTTATTTCATTGGTTCTAAAAAATTGTGTATCGTTTGATGGGAATATAGATTTTGACCAATCACCACATATACTATCTGGGGTTCAAATTTGTGCACAACTTGAACAAGAAAACATCTATACAATGTATGATTTTCATGTTTTATTGGTTTCTGCATTGCCTTATATTCCAACTACAAATAGAAAACACAATCATAATTGAAAGAAATTGAGTTTTTTTATTAGAATTATTGAAAATATATTATTTTAAGACATAATTTTGATGTGATTCACATTGAAAAAAATGTATGTGATAATATATTGTTCACCATTTTTGGAATCAAGGGGAAATCAAAGGACATTGCTAATGCTCGACATTATTTGAAAGAAATGGGATTGAGAAAACCTTTATATTTACATATGGGTGAAGGTAATCGGGCATACATGCCTCCTGCACAGTACACAATGAGTAAAAAAGCGAAAAAAAAACATTTCTAAAAATTTCGATGATCGTTAAGGTGCCAGATGGATATTTCTCTAATATTTTCAAGCATGTAAATATAATGAGAATGACATTACAGGGGTTGAAAAGTCACGATAATCTTATCCTGTTTCAATAGTTAATTCCTATAGAAATTTGTGATTTCTTACCTGCCCAGGTTTTGGAGTCATTGATTGGAGTTTATAATTGTTTTAGACAGCAATGTTATAGGATTCATAACATGATTGATTTGAAAAAGGTGTAAGATAAGATTATACTTGCACTATGTCGCCATGAAAAACTGTTTTTTCTATCTTTTTTTGATTTCATGGTTCACTTGACCGAGAATTTAACTAGTGAAGTCATTGTCAGTGGTCCCGTGAAATTCATTTGGATGTATCCAATAGAGCTATACTTAAATACATTGAAATAGTATGTTTGCAACAAAGCTCGATGGAAGACTCAATTTCCAAGGGACATTTAATGGATGAGTGTACTAATTTCGGTGCTTCATATATTGATGTGGTTGAAACAAAGATAGATAAACCCTACCAGAATGACAAGGGTCAAATTGGAGAAGGAATAATGTTTGATATTCAGAACGTTTAGTGGGTTCCAGCTCATCGATATGTGTTGTTCAGCACTCTATCAAACATTCCATTGATACAGAAAGTTTTATAGTTGTTGTGTATTTTGAATCTATATTTATTTTATTTCTTACTTTATATTCGGTTGTTATTTAGGATGCATATCGCTGAGTTGAAATGTGAACGTCCCCAAGAAAGTGACTATCAATTCCAAAAACATATTTTCAACACATTTCATGAGTGGTTCAAGACTCATGTACGTATAATTGATTTAATGTTTTTTAGAGTGCAACATAGTTTTATTTTCACAATCCTTTATCTATTAAACAATATATGTGAAATTTTCATATTCAAAATTTACATGATCTAACCAATTGTGTGATCGTAGAACTCAACCAACTATCTGATGGTCCATTTATTACACCTCATCAGTTCAAGTCTTTGGATGCTAACAGATTCCGATTTCATATTAGCGATGTTGACATGAATCGTGCCACACAAAATAGTGGTGTTGGTTGTTATTTTGGTGGTGCGGATTATTAATAAGGATTGCTGATAGATATTATTGAGGTTATTTATGGTCGTGTCTTAAAACACATATTTTAAGGTGTGATTGGGTCGATCTGGTTCGTGGAATGAAAGTTGATAACTTCTAATTTACATTAGTAAAATTTAACAATATGCGATATAAAGATCACTGAGTATGAAACAAGTCCTTCATACTAACATCGTTGGTAGAACAAGTTTACATTTTCAGCATTGATTCTGATTGGAAAGTTGTGGTGAAAATTTTTAGAAGAGGTTTTTTTCTGATTGACCAATATGACCCTGACGTTGTCACATTTCTTGATCAAACACATGAACAAACAACAGTAGCTGTATGAGATGAAGATATACAATTTTCCAGAGAGACATTTGAATGAGATACGATAAAACTTCATGATTAGTAAAATTGTAATTATATCCTCAATTATTGTTTGTAAAAATATTTATGAGTTATATATGTATAAAAATTTATTGATTAAACTATAATTTCTTTTATGGAATTTATGTCACATGTTGGTCATAGTGAATCACCTGATGTTTTCAGTATGTATGTTTTCATTTTTCTAAATTAATTGATTGTAATTTTCTTTTTATATATCCCTAATTGTTTCTAATCATTAATTTGTATTGTAATTGTATAATGAATTTATGTTTATCAGGATCTAGTGCGTCTTCTAGTAGACGCAGGGGTCCTGGTAGAGGGGTTCGATCCTGGAACTCTGGAGCCCTATTGGATGTGTTATTTGATGACACATTTTATCCAGTCAGAGAAGGTGCTACTTTATTGAGTGGTCAGTTTGGGTATATGATACGAGAATCATGCAGATTTCCTCTGACGACTCATGAATGGAGATCGTTCCATAGGATAAAATGTTCAGATTATGAAGGGAGGATCATATAAATTCAATGTTTAATTTTTTATGATATTTTTATTATTATTTTCACTTCTAATGACAATTTGTTTAACAATATAATTTTAAATCCCATCTAGATGTGTTTCGATCAGTATGTATATCCAAATGCTGAAAATTATGGAAGGATTACAAGTCAGGTGTGAAGAGAGATCACTAGATACCATTTGTGGGTGTGCGAGACATTCTACAGCGAGTCCCTCCGGGAATTCTTCTTGTGTAGTGGTAGGATTTGATTGTGTTTTGGTTGAGTGCAGCAGTGATGGTCAGATTTATTACTTTTAATCTATAAATGAAAATTTTTTCCTATGTCTATTAAGTAAATACGTTGAATGTTGATCGAGTCTGCTCATCATTCACATAATTGGGTGATGTCGGGCACGCCTTCTAGACTTAGCACTCGACATGTGTCATATCTTAGACATGATGTAAGTTTAGAAATCACTATTCATTCATATTTTAAAAATATTGTAGTATAACATAGTGATCCACTTTATTATAGTTACACCAACATGGAGAGCCGATCGATCAGATGTTGATATGGGTTATGACTCGTAGTGTGGGTGATCCCGAGGTTGTCAGTGTTATAGTAATCATATTATTTACTAATAAATGTATTTTTATTTTATATAAATTATTCATATTTGTTCATTGATTCATTATATGCTACAGACTCAGTTTGATGCTCAGTTAGTTGAGTTTCCAGAGGAGCAACATCATAGTACTATGCGTAGAGAAGAAATATTTCACCTTTCCTTGGGGCGTAATGATCATGGTTATTCTTTGACTTATGGTGGTATTCAGTTGTTAGAGAAGATGTGATGGGTGTATGCAGAGATTCAGGGATGCACACCCAAAATGAGATAGATGCTACCATGTAAGATATGCAGCACAATATAAATGCATAGTTTTAGCAGTTACGTGAATAGTATGAGGAGAGGATGTTATAGATTTCATCACGTATCGATGAAATGACGACGCAAAAAGTGGCGCCATAGGTAAACAATAAAACAAACCATATTCAGATTAAATTTTATTGATATGTGTAAGATACAGAATACTGTTATATATTGTAGGATCCTAATATAGCTGGTGGACATCATAGTGATAATGGTGATTCATATGAGGATGAACCCAATGCATGAGGTAATTTAATTTGTGTTGATGAATTCTCTAGGAGTTTTTATATCCTTGATGAAAAGAATCTTCCATTTTACCAATATTAGTTATTTTTAGATTTTGGTAATGACATCTTTTTTCACTCCAAGACTGATGATGATCATACACAATATCTTGAAATCATCCAGAATACACATATAAAGCATTGACTATACAACAAGCTATATATATGTCACTTTGGTATTGATTGGGTATAGTTATTGGGTTAAATAATATTAGAGGAAGGTGTGTTAGTGGATGGAGAGAATGTTCATCCAGTTGTTTCATGGGAGAATCCCATGAACTCTTTTGATATCTGTAGCTTTCTAGGGTTATTAGGATACTATATAATTCTTATTTTTGACGTGTACGAGAGGACGGAATGTTAATCGGATGTGTGGTTTGTGCGGTACGGCTCAATATGTGTTTTTTAAGTGTTGGACGCCCTTCAAAAACATGTGTTGGGCGGTCTGAACCATCCGAATGATTTCATAATGGCATGAAATAAGATGAAAACAATGGGTGAGTGAATTTTATGGTGTTCGGGCTGACAGAACGTTAATTGGAGGTGTCGTGTGCCTGCAGTGACAGAGAAGTCACTTCTGGTGTCATAAATGGAAAAAATAGGCATTTAATGGTCTAATGGATAAAGGATGACATAGGATTGACCTGAAATCATGGGGAAACAATATAATTGTTATTAGTGATGTGAACGAGGAGAAGACACATCAATCGAATGTACGGTTTGCGCGGTACGACACAATATGTGTTTTTAAGTGTTGGGTGCGCTTTAAAAACACGCGTGTGGTGGTCCCAACAAGCCGAATGGAATCAAAATGGCCTGAAATAAGATGGGAACAATAGGTGAGTAAATTTTGAAACAGTCGGGCAGACGGCACGTCAATCGGAGGTGCCGTGTGCCTGCGGTGACTGGGAACGCACTACTGGTGTCAAAAACGGCCAAAACGGGCGTTTAACTGTCAAATTCATAATGAATGACATCATATTGACCTAAAATATGAGTAGAAAATATAATTATTATTCTTGACGTGTATGAGTAGAAATAATGTCAATCGGACGTGCGGTTTGAACGGTACAACTCAATATGTGTTTTTAAGTATTGGATGCGCTTCAGAAATGTGTGTGGGGCGGTCCAAACCGGCCGAACAATGTCTAAATGGCCTGACATCACATGACAACAAATAGTGAGTGAATTGTGAAGTGGTAGGGTAGAAGGAATTCCAATTAGAGGTTTTGTGTGCCCATGGTGACCGAGAACGAACTTCTGGTGTCATAAATGGCCAAAACAGTCGTTTAACGGTCAAATTCAGAGCGAATGACATCGAATTGACCTGAAATCACAAGGATACCATCTCATTATTATTCGTGATGTGTAAGAGGTAACGACTCATCAATCGGACCTGCGGTTTGCAGGGTACGATACAATATGTGTTTTTTAAGTGTTTGGCGTGATTCCGAAATGCACGTGGGGTGGTCCAAACTCGTCGAACAACGTCGGAATGGCATGAAATCCAAGGAGAAAAAGGGTGAGTGAATGCTGAAGTGGTCAGGCAGACGACATGTCAATCGGAGGTGACGTGTGCCGCGGTGAACGAGACTGCTCGTCTAGTGTCACAAAAAGACAAAACGGGTACTTAACAGTCAAATTAATATTGAACGGCATTGTATTGTCTTGAAATCAGAAAAAAAATCTAATTATTTTATGTGACGTGAACTAGGAGACGAAACGTCAATCAGACATGTAGTTTGCACGGTACGGCTCAATATGCATTTTTAAATTTCAGGCGTGCTTTAGAAAAGTGCTTTGGGAGGTCGAAACCGGCCGAACGACGTCGGAATGTCCTTAAATAAGACGAAAACAATAGGTGAGTGAATATTAAAGTTTTCGGGTAGACGACATGTCAATCGGAGGTGTCGTATGCCTGCGATGACCGAGAATGCACTTCTTGTGTCATAAACGGACAAAACAGGCATTTAATGGTCTAATGCATAGCAGACAACATTGGATTGACCAGAAATCACAAGGCACCAATCTAATTATTTTTCATGATGTGTACGTGAAGACATCACATCAATCATACATGCAGTTTGAACAGTACGGATCAATATGTGTTTTTAAGTGTTGGTAAAACATCAGAAACATGTGTGGGGTGGTCCAAACTAGCTGAATGATGTCAGAATGGCCTGAAGTAAAAGTAAAGCAACAGGTTAGTGAATTTTGAAGTGGCTGGACAGACGACACATCAATCGGAGGTCCCATGTGCCCGCACTGACTGAGAACGTATTTCTGGTGTGACAAACGACCAAAATGGGAATTTAAAGGTCAAATTCATAGATAACAACATCGGATTAACCTAAACTCATATCTCAATAATTGAATTATTTTTCGTGGCCTATACAAAGAGACGGCACATCAATTGGACCTGCAGTTTGCGTGGTACGACTCAATATGCATTTTTGATGTGTTGGGATTGCCTTAGAAATGCATGTGGGGCGGTCCAAACTAGATGAACGATGTTGGAATTACATGAAATCAGATGATAAAAATAGGTGTGTGAATTGTGAAGTTGTCAAGAAGAAGACACATCTATTAGAGGTGTCGTGTGCCCGCGTTGACCGAGAACGCACTTCTGGTGTAATAAACGTCCAAAACTGGCTTTTAACTGTCAAATTCATAGTGAACGACTTTGTATTGACCTAAAATAAAAGGGAAACAATGTAATTTTTATTCTCGGCATGTACGAGGAGACGGTACATCAATTTGACATGTGGTTTGTGCGGTACAGCTCAATATTCGTTTTTTAAGTGTTGGGCGCGCTTTAGAAACTCATGTGGGGTGGTCTAAACTGGCCGAACGATGTTGGAATATCTAGAAATAGAAATAAAAGAATGGGTGAGTGAATTTTGATGTGTTTAGTAAGACGGCACGTAAATGGGAGGTGTCGTGTGCCAGCGGTGACCGGAAACGCTCTTGTGGTGTCATAAACGACCAAAACTGGCGTTTAACGGTAAAAATCATAGAGAACGACATCAGATTGACCTGAAATCATAGGGAAATAATATAAATATTATTCATTATGTGTACGAGGAGACATCACGTCAATCAGACATGCGATTTTCACGGTACTTCTCAATATGCATTTTAAGTGTTGGACGCGCTTTAGAAATGTGCATGGGGCGGTCCAAACCGTCCGAACAACATCAGAATGTCCTAAAACCAGAAGAAAACAATGGGTGAGTAAATTTGAAGTGTTTGGGAATACAGAATGTCAATCGGATGTGTCGTGTGCCTGTAAGGACCGAAAATTCTCTTCTGGAGTCTTGATGGCCAAATGGATAGCGAACGACATCGGATTGACCTAAAATATTAAAGAAACAATCTTATTAGAACCATATTTTTAATGATTTTAATTTTTTAAAATGATAATTAAAATTTTGAATATATTTTGAAAATAAAATACTTTTGATCTGTTACATTATCTTTGAATTGAAATATGTTAATATGTTTCAATTAATTCTTTATAGGTTTTATTCGGTACTAATTTTGTTATTAAATTTTGTTATGCAGTTATATTTGATGTTGGATGTAGAACATTGAATATTACTAATGATATTAATATGGGTATTTTTTATTTTAGTATTTATGTTTTTTAAAAAAATATTAAAAACCAATAGCGGCCGCAATTTGGCTGCCGCTGCAGGTGATTCCAGTACCACATACAAAGGCTGTCAAACGGCGGCTGATGTATCCCATACCAGCATGCCTTTAATGTCTTTGAAATGGCGGTCACTGATAGCAACAGAAACTGGCCAAAAGTGGCCCCCGTTTGGCAGCCTCTATAGACCTTTAGTGACGACTTTTGGTAGCTGCTAAAGGTCACGTTTTTACTAGTGTGAGCAAGAAGATTTCTCCATTTCTGTAATCCACCATTGTGATCCTTCACATGATGGAATTTTCTGTGAAATTATTCTCCATAGTAGTATTTCTCATTGTCAATACAATTCAATATTTGAAAATGTTGTGACTATAAATCCCTCCTATATCGAGCCACTTATAAACACAAGGCCACTCATGTCTGATTCTAGGTCATCGATTGGTAAAACACATTCTCTACAAGAATATATCTTAAGGGAATGGCCATTATCCAAACATTCTGTGGGTCATTTTTCCCCTAATATAGAGAATCCAATTTATTCATACTATGTGGATAATACTCTTGTAAAAGGCGATGAATATGTGTTAAAGATGAAGAAATAATTGGCTAAGGGAGAAGTACAAGTTAGGTTATGAATTTGGGAAAATTCTTATTATAAAATTCTAGAATTGAGGATAGAATGTTTTATTCATGATATCTGCCTCAATTCATGGAAGACTCTTTGTCATTTGAAAACCAAAATATTACCATATGATGAATATCAAAATCATGAAAATGGTAATAGAAGGGTTGCAATGCCAAATTGATATGAATTCTCTCTCAGTTTCCCAACATCCAAAAGTTGAATAACAGTATAGAGTATTTCAGTGTGCATGCCTCAATTCTCTAAAGAGGTTACACAAGTTAATTTCTGATTCCCCATCTAGTGTTCATATCAGAGGATGGGGTGCACATAGAGAATTTCATTTCACTGCACTCCAAAATCAGAATAGTCCACCATAAGTAGTCTCATGCAATGTTATTTCCCATGGTGGACCCGATCAATAGATTTTTTATGTAATCAAATGTACGCTAAAGGGAATGCCTCAACCAAATATCATTAGATTCATTCCCAATGGAAAGAATTTTTTGATTTACTTTTACATAAATAATATCAAAATCTTGAGTTGGAGTCCATCGTAGAGGATTTCATGCATCAAAAAATGAAAATGTCTGAAATAGAAAAGTAATGTTCTAAAATAGTTGATATTAGTGGTTGTTGAAAAATGCACCCAACAAATGTTAGATCCAAAATTTGAAAATATAGAAGAGCGGTTGCACAAATTTCATCCATTAGTGTTCAAGAATCACCCCATCTTGAAATGTTGGTGGCTCATTTAATTATTCCTTCAAATCAATTAAACAATATCAAAATATTTGAATAAGGAGAACATGAACATCCCTATCTTGCAGGAAGAGACTCATGGAAGAACCATTCAACGGGCTCCATAGGAACAAGTATATTCTTCCAAGAAGGTTAGGTTCGGTTCTGACACTATTATTTAGGACTGATTAGATGTCACCATGTATTCCTCTTAGAAAAGGAAAAGACCTAGTCCATCAAATCTATCAAATCCATGAGTATTTCTATCTTTTTCTACAACACAGGGTACATCTACATCGATGCATCATCTTCCTAAACATCAGAAAAACATCTTCTACATGCTAGGAAATGTAGACTTTTAGACCAAAAGTTTGATGTCATGAAACAATTGGCCCAAGTACCAGAAAAGTTATCAATTTTTGATTCTTTGAAACTATTATATGATCTTCATGAAGAACTCATTAAGGCCTTTTCACGTCCTCATGAGTTTGAATATGAATTTGTTGCCGCTATGGTTGATCATATAGGGAATGATCCTAAATAATTTCATGGAGTCTTATATTTTACAAATGAAGATGAATATGTTGTAATACATGGAAATAATAGACCCTTGTATTTATCAGGAAAGGTAAGTGAAATTGAAATCTAGCGGGCCATTATTGATAATGGCTCCAGAGTCAACCTCATTCATGTTCATACACTTCGTCGATTGGGCTAGACTGAATCTGACTTATCTCATTCAATTTTAATATTCCAATCTTATGATATGAATTAGAAAGAGCCTGTCAGAGAAATTAAACTCAGAACACAGTTTGTAGATATTGTATCAAATTCAGACTTCACGGTTGTTTTACAGGACACACCCTTTAATATTTTTCTTGGAAGGCCTTTTTTCATCAACTTGTAGTCATACCATCATCATAGCATAATTTATTAGGTATTGTTTCAATGGTTACATTGGGATATTGTATGGTGACAAGGATATGTTAAAAACATTTGAATCTCAACCCATTGAGGCAAAGTTTTATCATAGAAGAGGATTGAGATCCATGATATAGAAGATAACCAGAGATAATGCATCGAATGGACTGGAAAAGATCCCAACAAATCCATTCATACATTTTGGCACAAATTATGTTCTACTCATAAATAAAATTGAAAGGTTACAACCAAATCTAATCACTCATCCAATAACATCCATAATGTAAATTGTTGAAACTGAGGCTGATATCATGGGAGAGATTAGTGATTCACCAAGTAGATATGGAAGCCTAAATGGAGAGGTTTTCATTTCATACGTTGAACTACATCATGACTCTACATCGACAATAAGAGTAGAATAAATTTTTTCAATTATAAATCATCACAATGAGGATGATTCCCAATCCATCATCTACTTTTACTACCCTAGGAAGACATTTTATCATCAATACGGTCAATATGATGGCCACCTCTTTGGGATGTTCAAATACTGACTCCCCATCTAAATCTCAGAGTTTTCCCTTGTTATCTACTATTCAAGTAGAAATAGAAGAGGTAACACATAATGAAGGAGAAGTGGAATATCATGGGTATGCTCCTCCAGCATTTGAGGAAGTGGTCTCTACCACTGTGAATGAGCTTATATAAATAAATCTATGTACAAAATAAGATCCATTCCCCACTATAATTAGTGTGGTCATGACCTCTAATGATCAATAGGTGTATAATTCATATTTAAAGAAACATATAGAATTTTTTTTTGGAATTATACAGAAATTACTGGTCTTAATACTAATGTATCAACCCATCATTTCAGTTTTCCAAAAGAACATCGATGATTCAAGAAAGCAGCAACAGGAACACACTCAAATCATGCTCTTAAATAGAAACTGTTTTTGATAAGATTATAATGAATAAAATTTTTTGAGATGTTAAATATCCTAATTTGATGTCCAAAATTGTCCTAGTGAAAAATAAGAATGGTAAAATTATAGTCTTTATTTATTTTAGATATCTTAACCAGTATTTTCCTGATGATGATTTTCCGGTTCTGATTGTAGAGCTTCTAATTGATGCCACAGCTGGCTATGAAGATTTTTTAATTAATAAATATCTACTATAAGTATAATCAAATTTGTATGGCCTCATAAAATGAAGAATCTATAGCCTTGAGATCCCCTAATGGTGTGTTTTCATATTGGGTAATTCCCTTTGGCTTGAATACTACAAGCACAACATACCAACATGCCTTGCATCATATCTTCAAACCCTTCAAAGGGATATATGTTGACTATTATGTGGATGATTTAGTCGAAAATACCGACAATGTTCTAATCACTTGGTTGATTTGAAGACCATATTTTATAGTCTTCGGTAACACAATTTGAAAATGAACCCCTTGAAATGTACTTTCGGGGTATCCACATGAATGTTGGTTGGCTTCATTGTACACCATCATGGTATCAATGTTTTTCTTGAGAAAACAAAATCAATCCATGGTATGTCACCTACTTGAAATTTGATTGAATTAAATGGACTTCAAGGATCCTTGGCCTATATTCGGCACTTTATCGATAATTTGACAGGCAAGTGTTTTCCCTTCAACAGATTAATGCAAAAGGGAGTCACATATTAATGAACTGAAGACTGATATGAAGAATTTGATACCCTCAAGAAATATTTCTTGAGTCCCCTAGTATAAATTTCACCTTTTGAAGGAATACATATTATTATTTATGTGACATCTTTAGAGAGATCATCAGGTGCCTTCCTTGATCAAAATAATGATGCTGGGAATGAAAAAAACTTTTATTATCTTAGTCAAACTATGATTGATGACGAAACTCAATATTAAAGTATTAAAAAGTGACGCATGGAATTAATCATTGCAGTTAAAAAATCGAGGCACTACCTGCAACATACTGAGATTCAATTGGTATCTCTTAGTAACCCGCTCAAATTTATCCTCGATAATCCCATGCTTAAAGGGTGTCTGGCATGGTGGATAGTTATTTGATAACAGTTCGATATCCAGTTTGTGCCTCAAAAGGTAATATAAGGACAATTATTGAACGATTTCAACATTGATCATCCATCTATAGATTACACATTATTAAATACTGAAAATTCTGGTGAGGAAGTATTCTCAATTAAGGAAATTCCCAAACATGGGAAGTGTAAATTTTTTGTGCTTCCAGAAGTCCAATAGGGAATATAATTTAAAACCCTAAACTCAATAATTTTGGGTTAGAACTTTTCCTTATCTCCCCAAAAAAGGAAGTATTTCCTTATTATTTCCTATTATCGGATGGTGGAACCAACAATGAGGTAGTGTATAACAATTTCATTGAAGGTTTCGAATTGGCACATCTGGTGCAAATGAATCACTTGAAGGTAAAAGGATATTTGAAATTGGTGATCAAGAAAATCAATATAGAATATTATATTATAAAAGAAGAGTTAATCCTTTTGTGTGATTATGTCAAAGGGTTAACAAATTAATTTCCCTTAGAGATGACATTGTCTTATGTCCCATGATCACAAAATGCCCATGTATATACACCAGCTAATTCAGCTACAGCCTTCATAGATCCAAATCGGGATGAGACAGTCATTAGCATAACCCATCATCATGTGGATTCACATTTTATTCAAAATAGAATGAAAAAAATTAATGAAATTAGCATTATTTCAGAGCCATATGGTCAAATCATGGGATGGAGAACATCCATCATGGAATATCATCAAAATTAAGTACTTCCACTGAATATAGAAGACAATTTAGATCCCGTAATGTGCATCCAATTTTACTTTTTATGATAGTCTAGACAACCAAAATATCATATACAAGAAATTATTTGATGGGATACTCTTCAGATGTATTGATGGTGAAATTACCTCAACAGTTAAGAATGTAGTACATTTAGATTATTGTGGTTCCCACCAATCTGGTCGTAGACTCTCTGATCAGATCCAAAGGCATTGATACTTATGGCCATCAATGAGGTAGAATTGCATAGATTTCACTATGAAATGTCATCTATGTCAAGTGCATGACAACTTCATTCATCAACCCCCGAAGTTGCTACATATAGAAAAATAATCCAGGTTATTTTCCACTTGGGGAATGGATGTAGTAGGGCCTTATCCTCCAGCTACAGCTATGTGGTTCAATTATATCCATACTACCACTGACTTCTTTTCTAAATAGTTTGAGAAAATACCTCTCCATGAATTCGGAGGAAAAATCATTGATAGTTTTGTCAAAACATACATCATCACACTATTTTCTGTACCTCATACTATATTGAAGGACAATGGCACATATTTTTGCATGATTGAGGTAATGAAGTTATATCAGAATCATAATATCAAATCCAACAATTCATCTTGCTATCATGTGGTGGATGATGAATAAATAGAGGCCTTAACCAAGACCCTATCAAATAGAGTCCAAAAGATAGTGGATAATGATAAGAAATCGTGTCCCGATAAACATTTGAATGCTTTATGTTCTTATCAGAGAACTAATCATACTCCCACCCAAGAAACTCTTTATTAATTAGTATATTGACCTGAAGCAATTTTTCCAATTCAAATGAAATTTTTATCACTAAGAGTTGCAATCTATGATCAGTTGTCTACAGATGAGTGGTCATAGAAATGGCTCAATGAGATGGAAAGACTAAAAGAAAAAATACATCATAATTTCCATCCTTTAGAAGCTTACATGAATAGAATAACATCATCTTTTAACAATAAAGTACACCTTCATTCATTTATTAATGGAGAATTGGTATTTTTATGTAGCAATCTAATAATTCCAGGTAAGAAACCTCCAAAGATTGAGACAAACATGGATAGACCTTATTCCACACATAAGGTCTATTAAAATAGATATTATTCCTTAATATCAATGGATGGAAAGATTATTAAAACTCCAACCAAAGTGAGATTATTAAAGAAATAATTTGTGTAGATGTATAAATCATCCTCACAGCAAGATGTAAACCGGCACTGTACAATGTCCTTATTGCAAGACTAAAAAAATCTAACATCCCTAAGGTCCTTGCTACAAGACTGAAAACTGTACAGTATAATGTCCGAGTAGCAAGACATTAAGCTACATAAAAAACATAAGCATCCATTATGAATGATGTTAAAATGAGTAGTATTTTCATCCTTATCACAATACGTTAAATTGCCTGGCATCATTTTTCCTCGTTGCATGACATTAAACTGTATGAATAACGTTTTCTTGATTTATCTTTTGAATCATCCATAAGTAAACATCATTAACATCTTCACTACTCTTTAGTAGCACATGAGTCCCCCTCTTTCCTATGTCTGATTCAGATCTTTATATAGACCTTATTTCAAGAACTACATATAGATTGATTCTAATTTTCAATGAGATACGTAGAGACGCCTAAATCTCCAATTTTATGCCCAACCACAATCACAAAATCTTCATATTTTATTTTATTCTCCTGTATATGAATCATTATTATACAGATTGATTCCTAAGATGTAACACCCCGAACCTAGATACCCAGAGTCGGTGCATTATTACATAACATTGGCATTATCACATGAAAGATCAAGTCTCTAAATACCGATTAGTTTAGTAGCCTTGGAAACACTAAATATATTCATAAAGTTTACATTTCATAAATAAGTGCAAAACTAAAAAACATATTGTATTCATATCCCCTCCTACTATCCCTGAAGGTCATTCATAAATTACTTCTTTACATCCTGGGAAAAATAAATCATTGATAGGGGTGATCTCAGATGCTCAGTAAGGATAACAATATAGCGTAAACATTCAAAAATAAACATAAAAATTTAAGGCAATGTATAACTAAAACAAAAGCCTTTTAAACATGAACTTCAACAAAATATGGAAAGGATAAAATGAAATAATTCCATTTAATTATTCACATGGATATTCTACTAGTCGAATAATCAGATTAAAATATTAATAACTACTTTCATAATGATGGAATGCATAATGTCAGACTATCATAACCACATAGCTAAGGCCTCGTGCCAAGACTACAAATAAGATTTTGTCAAGGCCTCTTGCCAAGACACTTGTTTGTCTCATGATACCTACTGATGCATCGAGGAGCAATAGCAGCCTCCACCCGTCACTTACTAAGTCCAATGCCTTCCTCATATGAAAAGTTTTAAACATAACATAAACATTCGTATTAAAACTAGCATATGAAATGTCAATACTTTATCCACAACCCATGAATGGTATAAAAATAGCACATCCACAGTCAAACATAACTCATTAGATACAATATGGAAGATTGTATTGTATAATATTAACCTCAATCGAGAATGATGAAATATATTGACATAGATGAAAATAATCATCTAAACAATTAGAGTGAAATATCCCCCTTTTTCTTGAAATCATTTAAAAGTAGCACTATTTTTCAAGAATCAATTTAAAATAGATTTTAGAATCAAAGTGTCCCATACCACATTGAAACTTTTAAAAGGAATTTTTATTTGAAAACATAAATGTCCATATAAATACATCCTTAAAACCATTTATAAAACCTGAACATTAATCAGAAAGATTTAGAATAATGAATCATTAAAACATTTAAAAATGTCATTTTAGTTAGAGTTCCTAACCAAAAGAGAGATACTTGAATAAAAATAATTGAGGAAATAAAAACATTGTAATATCAAGATAATAAAGGGATTTTCGTTATATTATGTCAAAGTACATTATATACACCATATAAAATTAATTTGGTGTATAACAATAAAGGAGTCTCAATAAAATGTAAATTTAGATAAAATCTCTCATAAAGGCCGTATCCATAGGTTAAGTATAAATCAACCACAAAATTATGAGTGTAAAATGTAAATACACTCAATATGATTGGATATTCAGTGTAAAACAATCAAAGTACATTCACACATATTCTTGTAAAAACATCACCAATGAATTGGATGTTTAACTCAACAAATCGAGATTGAGTAAAAATTACTCTTATAAAGTTCATACCGATGACCTGATAATTTATCAAATAGAGGGATTATGTGTATCGAAAGTATATCCACAGAAAGGGGAGTGGAATGTATGACATAATCAAATGAATAGTGATTCTACACATAATCTTGGAGTAAAATAATCAATGAAGTATGCATAAAGCTGAATGAGTGGAAATTGAAATTTCAAAATCCCTTATTGATTTGGTAACATACAAAAAATACACCCATGAAAGAAGTATCATAAAATGATGATGTAAATATACATGAATTGAAGTATATTACACAATGAATACAAACATGTGCAGTACACACACCACATGTAATAAATAAGTGGTGAACAATGGAAATCTCGTGGAATTAAAAGTGAGATAAGAAACCCCTAACTTTGTACTTTTTCTTTGTTTGACGGTAGATTAACCTCCTGTATAATGGTGAAATAATTTTTATTGAATTATAAAAGAATCATTTATATTAATATCATATAATATATGATCTTCTAACATTGATTTGTTAATAATATCTTAGTATTATCATCATTTCGGTTGTTAACTTACTCATTTTCCTTTATATTCTTTGTTATATAAGTCGTGTTTGTTATGGATAGGTTGTATCATATTCATATCCAGAATTATATCATGTCCTTAAACATTATTTGTAATCATCAAATGAGAATTATACTTGAATGGATACGATGGAGAATGAATCTTATCGCGTTCATGGAGATAATAGTCCGTACGTACGCACAAGCGACAATATCATACTTTTGATGTTAAAATAATATATAATTGGATGGTATATAATATAGACAGAATAATTATCATGTTACATTTATTATATACATGAATGACACATCATTATTATACCCATCCAAATAATAAATTATTGAATGACAATTACACCACGACGTGGAGACGGTAAGTCGTACGTACGCACGTATGGTGACATGCCATTCAAAGGATGGATATAATACTGAATATGGTTGTACCATATTTATAATAACATAACAGTATATAGAATATACTGGAGTTATTATTTTATAATAGAAATAACAAAGAATGAAGAAGTTTAAGAAGAATGGAACATGAAAGAGGGTGGTGAAAACATTACCTCTTCATCTAGTTCTTCCTTTTGATTTGATCAAAAGGACTCCTTACGTTGGCTTTATGATCAAACTAAGGACTCTATGTTGTAGTGATGGAAGTTAAGAGAGTATTTGGGCATGGTTTGTCCCAGATAAAAGGCTTTGAATGTGTGAATTAGTGAGAAGGGGGAGTTTCCTTTTATAAGATGGGTGAGGGGCGCCTTTGAAAAAGCTAAAAATATTATTTTATAATAAATTCATATTCGGTTTCTAATGGCTTTAAAGTAGATTATTTATAGTTTAAGGTGGGGATGGGTCGAAACCCATTCAACCAGTATAATTTAGATAGGTTTGGGTCATTATATTAACCTTATCTTTAAGTATTAACTCTTAGTTAATTAGTTTCACTTTTACAATGTCTATTTTTATTTTTATATTATATGGTTAATAATATTACTATATACATCCAAGAGACCCTCCAAGTGGTCCATTAATGATACTACTATCATAATATAAGTCTTTTGGCCGAACCTTATATTTTTAGGAATTGAATATAAATTAATAATATAATATTTTTTTTAAAAAATATTTTATGTCAATTTTGGTACTATTGGATATATTGTTTTTAATAAATTTATAAAAGAATTATTACTTCAAAAAAAGTTTATATATTCAATCCTAATTTGTCATATTAACCTATATAATTAGTGGAATTCATAAATAGTCTCAAATTATATTTATTTTGATATTTATAATATCATTTATTTTAATATTTCATTAATTAGATAATTACTGCATCACCATTGTATCATAAATAAGTTAAAATATTTAATGTCTAAAAATTATAAATAAAATACAATTATGTAGGAAAGAGTTTTATATTTCTAATGAATATTTACAATCGAATTTATCTTATGTATAACCCTATATTATAAATGTTTTAGTAGATAAACAATGATTTTAACTCTTTTAACTCTTTATTGAATTAAATAATAATAAATGTCCTAATCTAATACAAGTGGAAATAAATGATAATATTTTACTATTAAGGTTGTTTTGGGTTGAGATACACTTGTCCAATACAATTAGGACATGTGTTAGGGTAATATTAATATCATTTTTACCCTTAATTACCCTATTTACTTTTAACCGTGGTAAATAATAGTAAAAAGTTACTAATCATCAAAAATTATATCCATCTCATTGAACCAAATTTTACTCATTGATATTAACCGTTTCTCTCATAGTTTTGAAATTCCACTCACAGAAGCGGTAAAATTAAGGTTTATGAAAAATTCTGTTTTTTAACTACCACTTAGTGGTTTCACTATTCATCCAAAAATGAAAGTTTCCAGAAAATTACCAAATATTATGCCTAATCTATATTTGATATTATGAATTAAATAAATGATGTCACTTTTACCAAATTCAAAACATATCAGTTGCATTAATTAATTTAAAAATTATTTACTGTCGTCCAAACAAATAGCGTGTTTTTAAGAGATAATAACTATCAAAAGATTGACAATTGTTTATGTCTGGTTTAAATGTGAAATTTAATATAATGACAAAAATTGTATTAAATGGTAAAAATATATTCTAAATATACTTTAAGACCACTCAAATTAATAATTTATCACTATTAATTATTTCGATAAAAAAAGTTGTTTTTAATTAAAATTTAGAAATTTTCTCTATTCATCAAAATATGAAAGTTATCTGAAAAGTACCAAAATTTCACCCTAAGCTAATTTCGATATTACAAATCAAAAAATAAAGTCCATTCAGAAAGATAAAATTGATAAAATTTTCAGAATGTAGGTATTACTATTCATAACGGCTAGTTTGATTGGATGTCGTGTGTTTGAATCTCGAAGTTGTGTACAATGCACGCCATTGCATTATTCAAAGGGAAACGTACCATGGAAGCTTGAGATGTTACATTCTCCCATCCTTCAATAAATTGCGTCCTCGCAATTTTTTTAAAATTGGGCTTGAGAATATAATGTAAAGTCCCACATCGGAAAAAGAGTCAATAAAACTATCACTTTAAACGAAAGGAAGAGAGGTATAAATGTCACCCAAGATAACCCATACTAGGATTCCATGTAGGAAAACATGGATATAGACGATTAACTAAGTGTTAGGTTCTGATAGAGAGGTATAGAAAACATGATCAAGAGAAAGTTAACAATAAGAAAATCACAAGCTTATGTTGGGACAAACGGTCATTAGTTTCCCTGTAGGAAAAGTAAACGGACAACATTTTTTTTAAGTTACATTACATAAGGACGAGGAATTCATTTATGATATTGACTAAGAACATAAATATATATACTTACTTTTTATGTAGAGTTTCATTCTTTAATAAATGTTTACCACTAACTCTCTTTTTTTGAACAATGAGTATTCAAGAAGACTTGGTCACAATGGAATAGCTAGAATAAACTTCTATAGAAATACATGATCCACGTAGGATAAACTATATATTTACCTTGTCTTTATAAATTAATCAAAACCAAAATGGTTAGTATAATATCTGATGATCCACCAAATGGATATTCCGTTAGAGAAAAAAACACTAATCTTAATTTCTAAAATTAAACCATCGATACCCCAAAGTTAAATAAATACCATTCAATTGTCCTTAAAATCCTTCAATATTATCCAAACTAATATTGAAACCCAAAACTTATAAGAATGTTGTCTTCCACGTTAAATTGTATCTCCAATTGACATTAATTACTCTTAAAGTCACATAATTAAAAGTAATTAACCTAATCATTTCCATAAATAACCCAAATCACTATAAATCCACAATAAAAACATATATAAAAATCCACCATTACTCCTCAAATGAAATCCCATACTATTCTATTTTCCTTGGGCATATTGTGTTCACAACAAAGCGAACAACTTCCCAAATAACATTTATCACTTAATAGCCAAATAATTTTAATATACTAAGGGTATTTGTTTGATAAGACATAAGATCCCAAATCAAATTATTATTGATCAATAAAATCATTTAACGAAAAATAATTGTCACACTAACCAGGGACATCACGTAGTCCAGTGATAGGCGATAAATCCCAATCGCATTTTTGTTGTGGGTTCGATTCCCACAGTTTTGTCTGACACGATGGGTTTTCACATTGTCTGCGTGTTTTCCATTTTCAAAAACTGTATTTTATAACATTACCAAAATGAGATAAATTCCTCAAAATAACCATAACATAATTTAACCACAAATCTTATCTCATACCTTACATTTTTATCCCAAATTATAATAACTTATAATTTCCTCAAACCCAATGATCATATAAAACCAAATGGTTATTTATAACTATATCCATAAGAGAAAAGATAGTTCTTCCTCAAATATCATTCTCACATAGAAAACTATAGGGTTACAAATACAAGAGATAATTATTCCAAAGTAAACCCATCAACAAGTAGCACTAATACTTTTTAAACATTTCTACAACCATTTATTTCCACATAGCGTATTATTTTACCAAGAAAATATCCTATAGAATAGGTAATTCAATCGGTTAATAGACAGGTCCCCTAAATTTACGAAAAATAACTGTAAATGGATTCTTGGGACCATTTTTATCTTCTTCCATAGTACTCTTCATTTTTCTTCGGCAATTATTCACTTTATGTTCTTCCTTCCCACACGTAAAGCATTTCTTTGTCCCATTGAGACACTTTCTTGGGTGTCTCCATCCACATTTCATACATGATGAAAATTGAGGATTCCTTTCTCCATGGTCTCCACTGCTGGAGCTCTTATCATTCATCCCTTTCTCTTCTTTGTTGTGTCTAGGAATTTGTTAATATATATATTGTTGATCATATTTTCGGAAAATTTATTTAGAATAAAGATGATATATTTTACGCCTATCAACTGTCCATTTTTTTTGAACATTTCCACCACTGTTCCCAACTTGTACATATATCTCAATGTCACTATGACTTCCTTGGAATCCAGCCATTGACTAAAACCAGCAAGCATTGTGTGAGTAATAGTAGTCATAAAATCATTTAGAGATTAAAATGTCACCATATTCTCAATTTGAAACACATTAGGATTAAAAAAGGTCATTTAATCTCATCTTATATATATAATACTTCAAATCAGTTTTTAAAGAAAATTAAAATTATCCTAAGAATATCCCCCGGGTGTGTCGTAACCAAGAGTGCAGCAAGGCCTGTTGTCGTGCATCAGTTCCCATTCGAGTCTAGCTCAAAGAGGTGTTTTTGGGTATTACCTCTAGGTACATCTATGCCAGAGCCACCTCTACCTGCTCGTATCCAGACAGAGATGTATTTCTCGGAAAACACACAAAATCTATGCAATACCCAAATTCTAGGAAGTTCTTCTATACTAATCCTCAAAGTTCATCTTAGGTCTAGGTGCTCTAATCAGTGCTTATCTAAGTCCCGCTTCCAAGGTTTGTACTAAACATCCTCTGATATCAACTTTAACGCCCAAACCCTTGATACCCAGAGTCGGTGCATTATTATATAACATTGGCATGATCACATGAAATATCAAGTCTCGAAAGCCAGATTTGTTTAGAATCCTTGGAAACACTATATATATTCATAAAGTTTACATTACATCAATAAGTGAAATACTACAACAACATATTGTCTTCTTATACCCTCATACTATCCCCACAAGTCATTAATAAAATACATCTTCACATCCTGGGAGAAATTAAACATTGAAATGGGTGAGCTCAGATGCTCAACAAGGATATCAATATAGCAGAAACTTTCATAAATAAACATAAAAATTTAAGGCAATGTATAACTAAAACAAAATCATTTTAAACATGAACTTAAGAATAATATGGAAAGGATAAAATGAAATAATCCCATTTTCTTATTCACATGGATATTCTACTAGAAGAATAATCACATGAAAATATTAACAACCACTTTCATAATGACGGAATGCATAATGACAGACTATCATAACCACATAGCCAAGGCCTCGTGACAAGACTACAAATAAGATTTTGTCAAGGCCTCGTGCCAAGACACTAGTTTGTCTCATGATACCTACTGATGCATCGAGGAGCTATAGCAGGCTCCACTCATCACTTACTAAGTCCAATGCATTCCTCATATGAAAAGTTTTAAACATAACATAAACATTTGTATTAAAACTAGCATACGAAATGTAAATACTTTATCCACAAGCCATGAATGGTATAACAATAGCACATCCACAGTAAAACATAACTCATTAGATACAATATAGAGGATTGTATTGTATCATATTATCCTCAATCGATAATGATGAAGGATATTGACATAGATGAAAATAATCTTCAAAATAATTAGAGTGAAATATCACCCTTTTTATTGAAATCTTTTAAAAGTCACTCTATTTGTCAAGAATCGATTTAAAATAGATTTTAGAATCATAGTGTCCCATACCACTTTGAAAATTCTAAAAGGAATTTTGATTTGAAAACTTTAATGTCCATATAAATAAATCCTTAAAACCATTTTTAAAACATGGACATTAAGGAGAAAGATTTTAAATAATCAATCTTTAAAACATTTTAAAATGTCATTTTAGTTAGAGTTCCTAACAAAAAGTGAGACACTTGAATTCAAATAATTGTGGAAATAAAAACATTGTAATATCATGAGAATAATGGGATTCATGATATTTTATGTCAAAGTACATTATATACACCATATAAAAGTGATTTGGTGTATAACAATAAAGGAGTCTCAATGGAATGTAAATTGAGATGAAATCTCTCATAAAGGTCATATCCTTAGGTTAAGGATAAATAAAAGACATAATTATTATTGAAAAATATAAATACACTCAGTATTATTGGATATTCAGGGTAAAACGATCAGAGGAAATTCACACATATTCTTGTAAAAACAACACCAATGAATTGGATGTTTAACTCAAAAAATCGATATTGAGTAAAAATTACTCTTATCAAGTTCATACCGAAGACCTGATAATTTATCAATTGAGTGATTATGTGTATCAAAAGTATATCCATAGAAATAGGAGTGTAATTTATGACATAATCAAATGAATAGTGATTCTACACATAATCTTGGAGTAAAATAATCAATGAAGTATGGGTAAATCCGAATGAGTGGAAATTGAAATTTCAAATTCCCTTATTGATTTTGTAACATAAAAAACATACACCCATGAAAGAAGGATCATATAATGATGATGAAAATATACATTAATTAAATTATATTACACAATGAATACAACCATGGGCAGTACACACACCACATGTAATAAATAAGTGGTGAACAATGGTATTCTCACGGAATTAAAAGTGAGATAAGAAACCCCTTACTTTGTAATTTTTCCTTGGTTGAAGGTAGGTTATCCTAATGTATAATGGTGAAATAATTGTTATTGAGTTATACAAGAATCATTTACATTAATATGATATCATATATGATCTTTTATCATTGATTTGTTAATAATATCTTAGTATTATCGTCATTTCGTGTGTTAACATACTCATTTTCCTTTATATTATTTGTTACGTAAGCCGTGTTTGTTATGGATAGGTTTTATCTTATTCATATCCAAAATTATATCAAGTCCTTAAACAATATTTTTAATCATAAAATGAGAATTATACTTGAATGGATATGATGGAGAATGAATCTCATCGCGTTCGTGGAGACGGTAGTCCGTACGTACGCACGAGCGACAATATAATTAATTGGATGTTAAAATAATATATAATTGGATGTTATATAATATAGAAATAATAATTATCATGTTATATTTATTATTTAAATGAATTACACATCATTATTATACCCATCCAAATAATAATTTATTGAATGACAATTACACCCCGACGTGGAGACGGTAAGCCATACGTACGCACGTATGGTGACATGTCATCAAAGGATGGATAGAATACTGAACATGGTTGTACCATATTTATAATAACATAACAGTATATAGAAGATACTGGAGTTTTTATTTTAGAATAGAAATAACAAAGAATGAAGAAGTTGAAGAAGAAAGGAACTTGAAAGATGGTGGTGAAAACATTACCTCTTCTTCGGGTTCTTCCTTTTGATTTGATCAAAAGGGCTCCTTATGATGGCTTTTAGATCCAAATAAGGCCTCTAGGTTGTATTGAGGGATGTTTAGAGACCATATGTGGAGGGTTTGGCCCCAAAAAAATGCTTTGAATGTGTGAATTAGTGAGAAGGAGGAGTGACCTTTTATAAGAGGGGTGAGGGGCGCCTTTGGAAAAGATAAAAATATTATTTTATAATAAATTCATATTCGGTTTCTAATGGCTCAAAAGTGGATTATTTTAAGTTTAAGGTGGGGATGGGTCTAAAACCTCTCAGAAAATATAGTTTATACAGGTTTGGGTCATTATATTAACCTTATATTTAAGTATTCACTCTTAGTTAATTATTTTCACTTTTATAATGTCTCTTTGTATTTTTATATTATATAGTTTATAGACACACTAAATAAATCCAAGAGACCCCCAAGTGGTCCATTAATGATAATCCTATTATGATATAAGTCTCTTGGCCGAACCGTAGATTTTTAAGAATTTAATATAAATTAATAATATAATATTTTTTTAAAAAACTCTTTTATGTCAGCTTTTACACTATTGGGTATTTTGTTTTTGATAAATTCATAACAGCATTATTACTTTGAAAACAATTTCTATAATCAATAATAATATGTCATATTATCCTATAAAATTAGTGAAATTCATAAAAAGACTCAAATTACATTTATTTTGATATTTATAATATCAATTATTTTAACATTTAATTAATTAGATAATTACTGCATAACCATTGTGTCATAAATAACTTAAATTATTTAATGTCTAAAAATTAAAAATAAAATACCATTATGTAGGAAATATTTTTATATTTCTAATTAATATTTACAATTGAATTTATATTATGTATAACCCTATATTAAAATTGTTTTAGTAAATAAATGTTTATTCTAACTCTTTTAACTCTTTTTTGAATTAAATGATAATAAATGTTGTAATCTAAAACAAGTGGACCTAAATTATAATATTTTACTCCTAAGGTTGTTTTTGGTCGAGATACACTTGTAAAATACAATTAGGACATGTGTTAGGGTAATATTAATATCATTTTTACCCTTAATTACTCTATTTACTTTTAACCGTGGTAAATAAAAGTAAAAAGTTACTATTCACTGAAAATTATTTTCATCTCACTGAACCACATTTTACTCCTTGATATTAACTGTGTCTCTTGGATTTTCTAAATTCCACTCACAGAAGTGGTAAAATTATGTTTTTTGAATAATTCAATTTTTTAACTACCACTTAGTGGTTTCACTATTCATCATAAAATGAAAGTTTCCAGAAAAATACAAAAATTAGGCCTAAGCTATATTTGATATTATTAATTAAAAAAATGATTTCTATTTTACAAAATTCAAAACAAATCAGTTGAATTAATTAATTTAAAAATTAATTCCCGCCGTCAAAACAAATAGCGTGTTTTTAAGAGATAATAATTATCAAAAGATTGACACTTGTTTATGTCTAGTTTAAATGTGAAATTACATCCAATGACCAACATTGTATTAAATGGTAAAAATTATTCTAAATTTACTTTAAACACACTCAAATTAATAATTTATAACTATTAATTATTTTGAATAACATTTTTTGTTTTTAATTAAAATTTAGTAATTTTCACTACTCATTAAAATATGAAAGTTATCCGAAAAGTACCAAAATTTCACCCAAAGCTAATTTCAATGTTACGAATCTAAAAATGAAGTCCATTTCGAAAGGTAAAATTTATAAAATTTCAAAAATTAGAGATTACTATTCATAACGGCTAGTTTGATTGGTTGTGGTGTTTTAAAATCTCGAATTTGCGTATAATGCATGTCATTGCATTATTCAAAGGGAAACGTACCGTGGATTCTTAGGATGTTATGTAAGATATATTATTTGTTCCTTATACCATTTTTTCTTATTATTTTCCATTCTCTCAAAATGTGTCAAAAGCCCCCATTCTTCACGTAAAACTCGATTGGCATGAGAAATGACTATTTAAAAAACTATGTACGGTTTTATTATCATATATTTAAGAAACAAAAAACACATAGATCTCCAATCATCGGACCAACTGTGATAAAAAACCATTATTCTTTTTATAACAATCAAACCTGCATAAGTAATATTGTAAGAACTACATATAGATTTATTTTTTTCCCTAAAAAATGCACATATTAACAAATGGGTTTTATCAATTAGTACAGATACAAAAAGTCATTGTTTTCACATCCGTTCATCTTTGTCCTTACTGCATGAATTTAATCCACATGGAAATCTAACACTCATATTCTTCACTTGTGTCATATTTTTGTTAGGGAAGAAACCCTTACCGCTCCTTGTTTCTCACACTGAGCATAGGTCACATGGATTAGGCATTGGGTAAAATGATTATTTGTATAAATAAGGTGTCCCAATTTATTTTTGGAATAACGATGTCCTCACTACATGACATAAAACTGAACAGAAAAATGCCCTAATTGGAGGACATAACGATGCAGAGTACAATGTCCTCATTTCATAATGTAAAACTGCACTTCATAATATTAATACAAATGAAACAATGAATGTATCCATTTTACATATAAGTTAGATATATAAAAAGGACTCCAAACTCATGGACAATATTAATTCAAATATATCTCATATGCATTCACATTAACCCCCTTTTATATTCCACACTCTTAGTCTTGAATGATTTCATATCTTTATAGTCATTCTTACGGTTTCTGGTGACATGGATTCAAATACCTAAGAACCCTTTAGCCTGACTATGCGACATGTGCCTTTAGGTGGCCTTGCATCAGATGCCTACATAATGGCCCTATCAGTCATAAGATTCCATTATTTGGCTATGCATCATATTCCTCAATTGGCCCTACAAAATACAGCCTTAATAATGGGTTTGTCAAATAATGGTAATTTCGTTCTTGGTTATAGTATCTTTTTTAACTATAATCATTGATAACAATATACAAGAATCTTTACGTTAAAACGATCATTTTTGTACATTTGTCCCATTATATTTCTTTCGTTCTAAAACTCTTCAAGACCATGGTTTACACATTTCCCTCTGCATGTTTTCAAAGTAGTATGATGTAACCTTATATTCGATTTTCCATATATCATATATTATTTCATTTTCTAGTCCTAGATGCATGAACTAAATCTACAATATCCCATAACTATTACTTTTGGGTCATACATTCATAGGAGCCATATTCCTCCAATTCTATGGAAATATTGGTTTGAAATACACTCTCCATATTTAGGTACATTTCCCCATAAACCAAACTCTGTGCTTCAGAAAATTTGAATCTCCATAATCTTTCTTCATATTTTAGCTACATAATGTCAAACTTCAAAGAGCTCTTTTTCCAAACTATGCATCACATTCCCTTAGGTGGCCATGCCTAAGTTTCTTACATAACGAGACATTCAGTCAGAAGATGCCACTATTTGTCTATATAGTATATTTCCCAGCTAGCCATGCATAACACAACCTCCATAATGGGTTTGTCAAATAATTGTAACTTCATTCTTGAAAAAAAGATCCTCTAATGCTTTTAGCCCTTTTCCGATATCATCTTTTGGATTCTGAAATTCTTAAATTATAGTTTACAATTTCTCATTTCATTCTTGGATATTGTAGTATATTTCTAAATAAATTATAAAGATATTAGGATAGTCTCATACCTTTGGTCAAAGACAAAAACCATAAATTAATTCAATATAATGTCCTCACAACATGACTTAAAAATGCACAGTACCAATGTCATCACTACATTACTTAAAACTGAATAGTACCAATTTCTTCATTGCAAGACATAAAACCACACAGTATAAATTTCCCCAATGAATGACTTAAAACCGCGCAATATGATATCAAATATTACCCTTTCGGATAAATTTTAAAACTATTCATCATACACCAAATTTTTCGAGAAATTGGTTTTTTATTCATGACAAATGTCGATATAAAGTATTCCTTTATTTCCAAAAAAAATCATTTCCTTGGAAAAACCACCCATTGTGGTCGTGAGTCACCCAAATATTATTTACCCCTATCTATCAGCAGTAAAATTTTAAACCTCAAAGGGCTATTTTTCCTGAAATTGCAGTATGTTCCCTTAGGTGGCCTTGCATAAGTTGCCTACATAATTGGAATGTTAGTCAAATGACCCCACTATTTGTCTATGAATTATATTAGATAGTTGTCTATGCATAATAAAACTCCTATAACAGGTTTTTCAATATAATGGTAACATCGTTCTAAGAAGAGACTCCACTTATGTTAACACACGATTTAAATTTAGTGGCTATAAACAAGATGGATCAAGATTCACCTTGGAAATATTTAAAAAATATTAAATAAATTCCAAGTCATAGAGTCTTTTTAGGAACTAATTTCAAAATACATTGTCAAGGCTATTCAACCTTAAATAGTATCCCTTTATAGTCCAACATGCATGACTCTAAACATTCAACAACAAATGTCTTGGTACTCATTAGATTGATAACCCACTGTTTCCCTCGGATTTCAGGGATGACCTCCTTTTCTTGGAGGTTCAAACATTCCGATCGGTTTCTAATGGGTTTGTTCGCAGAACCGGAAAAATCCAATGATTCCACATCCATTCGGACCTACATTCCAAAGGTAGGTGCTCAGTATTTGTGGACTAATGATGCTTAAGATTTTGGATTGGTCGAGAGGATGGGAGGTTAGACTCATCACACCTTTTTTAGGGGAATTATTGTCTACTCTGGGACACTCTTTATAGATTTAAGTTATGTTCGTGAATCCTTACTACGTTACCAATTATAAAATGAGTTTTCCTTTAGATCTGACAATCAATGATCGATATGTAGGAAATTTAGAGAATCTTTTTTATGTTTTAGAGGTTCTTCATCGATAGAGAATAATCTATATTTATTAGAGATTCTTGGTCAATGGTACCCTTCGACACATTTATATAGAAGTCTCTTGGTCATTTTGATGACCATGCTGGTTTTAAGTCCACTCTGTGGGGCACTTGAAGTTTATTGTCATTCAGAAGGACATGGATTACTTTAGAGTTGGGACCGAACCTGTGGATGGGCTACCTACGTATCCTATGTTTAGAAAAGGAATCATAACCTACATAGTTCATGAAAAGGAGTATGCTGATTATGATTGATGGCTCAAAGAAGGATGTCATAATTACTTTTACACTCTAAGCTCACGTGAGTCATTCTCGGTGTGAGAAACAAGAGGTATTGGTAAAAATTAGACAATTGTTCCATTAAAGATGAAATCATAAGAAATAATGTGGGGCTTATGTATGTATGACTTCCTAGATAAATGAAGGTTAGGATTTACTTTACGGAAGAAATCCAGGAGCAGGGTCCATAAAGGTATATGTGATTCATAGAGATTTTGAATACTCTAACTTGGGGCTTACTCCGGAAATGGAGGCCCAAATTAGGAGAGGACTTCTGATTGGGTTTTACTCTTGAAAAGGAATCCCATATCAAAGGTAAATTAGCACTGGTTAAGAGAAATTAAAACTGGGGCTTACTCCTGAAAAGGAGTCCCAGGTTTAAGAGATTTGAATAATTAAGGGACTTGGTGCTTACTCCTAAGGAGGATGCCCATGTTTGAGACTGGGGATTACTCCTGAAAAGAAAGCCCAGGTTAAGGATTATGAACGGGGATTATTCTTGAAAAGGAGTCCTAGGTTAAGGGGTTTAAGGTTTGGGGCTAACTCCTGAGGATGATGCCCAAATTAGGGGACTTTAAGAATTGGGGCTTACTCCTATGGAGGATGCCCATGTTTGAGATTGGGGATTACTCCTGAAAAGGAAGCCCAAATTAGGGGATCTGGGGCTTACTCCTAAAGAGGATGCCCAGATTAGAGGACTTGGGGCTTACTCCTATAGAGGATGCCCAGATTAGAGGACTTGGGGGTTACTCCTAAAGAGGATGCCCAGATTAGAGTACTTGGGACTTATCCTAAAGAGGATGCCCATGTTTAAGGATTCTATCATCTAAAAGGATTAGGTTTAATGAATGAAATATCCATCTTTAGTGACATAAATATGTGTAAATCACATGGATTTGAGAGATTTTACAAAGAATTTCTTTCAGATAAGGAAGTAAAATGAAGAAATCATGCCATAAATGGCTTTGAAGAGTGTCTTGAAGACTGAATCTTGAATATGAAATGTGGAATGGCTTATGAGGGGTGAAATGGGCAAGAAGGGAACCCAAAAAAGGCAGGGGCACGCAAGTCCTTGCATGCGCGTAGGTACTTGGTGGGCACGCATGTCCTGGTCGTGCAGGTATGCCTGCGCGACATATGGGGTACTTATGAAATGGTTAACCAGAAGGGTAATACTTGAGTGACTCTTGATTAAAGCCTTTAGAATCTTCTTGAGGTTCTTCCAAAAGAGGGGCATGCAAGTTCAATTAAAGGAGTAAGGTGGCGTGCAAGTGTGGCCTTTTCCCTTAAGGGTTGGCCACTCAGGCGCGCAAGTGTTGATGGGTTTCAACACTTAGGCCTTCCTCCCCCTCTTTAGATCTTCCATTCTAGGTAAGAAATTACCTTATAATTGCTTCGGAATCTTTCAGAAGAGACTAGGGCGTCGGGAGCTCAAATCTGAGTTTCTTGAAAAAAAATCCTCCCCAAATGGGGGGCCCATAGGGTGTATTTGTAGGCAGGAGAAGACCCCGGGCGGTTATCACTTAGGTCGCGCAAGTCACTTGCATGACCATCATGCATCGCGCAAGTAGACTTGCGCGACAGTGATAGAACTTGCATGGCACATGTGCTCTTGATCCCTTGTTCATGCCTTTGTTGATTATTGATGTTTTCTTCAAAGGATGAATCAATTTGTGCTAAGTCATTTCCCATTCCATTCTTTTAGACAATATGATGAAAAGGAGAATCAACAGAAGTCCCCCCTCAGTGTTGGATCCAAAAGAAATATGGATTTGACTCTGAGGAAACATGCGCGACAAATATTTGTGCGGCACATTTAATACTTGCGCGACACATCCATACTTTCGCGCCTTAATTCCTTAACCATTTTTTCGAATTTCTTCAAAATGTTTTATTAAAAATCAATCCATTTAAGAGTTAATTTATTCAACTCTTGTGCAGAATCAATGTCTCTTAGACCCGGAATAGTTGATGAACTGGCTAGCATGTGGATAGATGATATGATGAACATCATTGGCCATGATTATTATACTGTCAAAGATAGAACTCTTCTAGATATGGATAAGTATCTGAAGAAATATCATCGTGAATTCCCACAGAGCACTTATCTACCTTTTTATGGATATGGTCATCTGCGAGAAGTCACCATTCCAGTAGCAAAGCACTATCATCCATTTTCGTGGATTCATAATTACAACAAATTTGCTTCAACAAATATCTTAGGTGGAGGAGTATTTATAAGTGCTGGAATAGTGGAGAAGGCCTACGTGATGCATCACAACCCTTGCACACCAGATCTGAAAGATCATACACCTGAGCTGCAACCACATTTTCATCCTTCAATCTGCTGAAATGCTCAAATGGATCAATCCAAAGGCTGGAGGAAAAGTTGGGACTTCTGTACTGGGGGAGGTGTGAAGCCAACTTTGATGTGGGTATACTGGGTGTGAAAAACCTATGTATAATTTTTCGAGGTTCTAAAGGGAGTTGCAATATACGAAGTTGTCTGGGTTGGGCAAACATATGTTTACAGACACAATAACTTCGTGCCGGAGATACTCATCCACTGGAGCCCAACAACTAATTCTTTCCATCTGACTCATGGTGGAGTAGGCATCAATCTATGGGATGTCCTTCTAATTCCTGTGCATCAATGAAATACACTCTCACCTTCACTCATTTGTACATGCATTCTCTTTTGCTAAATTCTTTAGATTTTACCTAAGCCAATGGGCCTAGTAAGCATAGTTTGATTTTTACAATGATTAATGTAAATAGCCCTACAAACATCAAACCTTTTTATTGCTCAATGTTACGAAAATCATACAAAATGTATGTTTAGTGAGCTGGGAACTTAAATTTTATTCAGAGTTCCCATGTCCTTTGTGGGTAGTTGAAATTCATGCACGTCGGATATAAAAAGGCTAATGCCTAAGGTCGAAATAGATTTAATTGAAATGGATTAGAATTGACTCAATTCCTTCAAAATTCATCTGAAAACACATTACCATACTCATGTGTGAGAGAAAATATGTAAGTTATTACTTAAGAATATTTCAATCTGAGTAATGACATGAAAAAGTGCTAAAAGGCATTAGAAGAAGTAGTTTCCAAGAATGAAGTTACCATTATTTAACAAACCCGTTAGGGGGTTGAATTATGCAGGGCCACCTAAGGGGATTGGCTGCATAGTTAAATAAAATAGTATCTTTTGGCTAACAAGTCTGTTATGTAGACTGTTTATGCAAGGCCTCCTATGGGCACGTGCTGCATAGTTAGGCAAAAGAACTCTTAGAAATTTACTTTCCTAGTGCTAACAGCTAGAGAAAGTTTATGGAGATTCAAATCTTCCAAATTATAGAGTTTGTTGTATGGAAAGAGGTACTAGAATATGGAGAAGATATTTCCAAACAAGATTATCGAAGAACTAGATGAATATCACTCCTACGAAGGTCTGACCCAAATGTAGGGAAGGAGAATAAAAACCATAGACTTGAATACTTTCAGATCAAGAAAAAGGATATGGGACAAATATGTTAAGGATGTATTTTTTGGCGGATCCCTCCATACTTTCATTTAAGACAAATAAGGACAAAAGAGGCATTCTTCCCATGAATGATGTTACCACTATCCGAAAAACCCATTAAGGGGTCGAATTATGTAGGGACGACTAAGGGAATTGGCTGCATAGTCAAATAATAGTATCTTTTTGATAACAAGTTTGTTATGTAGAATGTTTATGCAAGGACACCTATTGGCACGTGCTTCATAGTCAGGCAAAATAACTCTCAGAAGATAGAAATTTTTGTGACTAGAATTCATGAAAATGGTTATGAGGATCTGAAAATATTTAAGGTTAGTATTATGAAACATAAACATGGGTATTGTTCAATGTATACAGAGATACACAGATCCATGCTAACCATAATCATGTTGTGGATGGGTCCTGAATTGAAATGTTGGACTTCACTACATATCCCATAAGGATGAGAATCAATCAATACATAGTTCTTAAACTACAGTTTAACGTCGCGTGGGACAAAAGGATTATAGATCTTAGTTTAGGGTCACAGAGCTCGGACCATTGTAAGAAATACACAGTGTGTGTTTTCATGGGTACTTTTCAACCAAGGTACTGAATGTGGAATTTGGGGTTAGGACCAAAGACTTTGGGCTGGATTTGAGGGACACTCGAACATTCCTACATATCCCATAAGGAAGGGAATCAAGTCCACGTAGTTATAGAATTACCCTTTTTACAAATTTGGTTCATACATGTGATGGGTGAAAGGGGACTTTAGAACAATGATGGTTTAACACAAGATAAAAGGTTTCGGCATTGCCATGTATGCACGTAGTATTTGAAATGAAACATGATTTAAAAATCAATGTAAATAATGATTCCTTCTTAAGTGAGGGTATCAAAGAATATTGTAGTTTATTTTCATATTGGACAAAAGTATTGTATAGTTTAACGTCATATAACAAGGATGAAAGTGAACCAATGTAAAGATATTGATTCTAGGGGCGGTTTCACAAATCAACATCATATGAGATGGAGGTGAACCGATGTGAAGAGATTGGTTTTGGGCATGAACCTTGGGAGGTTGCCTATATACCTAGCCTAGAAGGCAAGGATAAAAGTCTGTGTATGTAACGACCCGAAGCTTGACGTACATGAACATTACATTACTTTTGCGGAATACTTAGTACATAACAAAAACACACACACAAGGATCGTAATAGTTTAGTGTCTTTGGAAACTCGGAATAAAATCTTCTAATCGTGGTGAAAGATCTTCAACATCTCCCATAAAGATCTTACTTTTTTTTACCTAAAACCTTTCTTTATATCCTGGGGAAAAGAAAACATAAAAGGGTGAGCTCAAATGCTCAGTAAGGGTGAACAAAAGAAAAATCAATCACATCATATTCATAAGAACATAACTTTTGGAAATCTTAACCTGCAAAAGAGAGCATAATTTCATAACATGGGATAAATCATAGTAGTGAAATTAAATCCAATAATCATAACTTAAAACATGAAACTTTGTGGAATACACACATAATCATAGATAATCATTTCTTGTTAGTCAAGACTCATTTCCAAGACTATCTTAGTGGACAAAGTCCCTTTCTGAATCGAGTAACCCTCGTTTCAGTCCTGTTTCACTGAACCGGTATAACCTACCGTTCCAGCCATGTCTATCTCATGAGATATAAAATCTTTACCCAATGCATTGGAGGGAGATATAGGTTCCACCCATCTTATAATGAATCCTTTCTTATGTGTGCCACATAATCATAAATCATACATCATCGCATAACACATGTAACAAAAATGGGATTCTTGAAACATCATGACATCATAAAACAACTCATATAAGGTAAAGGAATTCATAAAAATAATTCCATCCCAACATGATCAAATCAATGTAATAATAGGGATAAAAACAGAACCCTTTATTATCTTAGATGGAAAATAATTTTGAGAAAACACTTGAACTCCATTCTTGAGGAAAATATCCTTTCAATTTCAAAAACATTTTTCCTTTCATAACATGTCATATGACTTTAAAACAATAGAAGATGATTAAAAATAAACTTTAAAACTTGTAAAGGAAGCTTCTTGGAAATAATGTTTTAAAAATCCATTCATGCCGTATAAGTTAAAAAAACATTCTTCATACTTTTGTCGGAAAAGTCAAAAAGTACCTCGTACGAAAAAACGACAAAAGATTCCTTTCATATTCTTTACTAAAAACTCACCGAAGGGTAAAATTGGATTTAAACTATTGTAAGTCATTGGAAACAATATTACATATTGAGGGAACATGGATGTGGATGATAAAATACACCCTAGTAAATACTAAAGTATAAACAATCTCGGATAAAAATGAGATTGTGATATTTCCCTTACCTTAGGTCTGATTTGCTTCGTATGTGTCCGAAACTCATGTATAATGATTTAAATAATGTCATTGACTTATTAAAGAATCATATTAATTGTTATGATATCATATATGGTTCAATTATGACTTTATATTACCCGTTCTTTTGTAAATTCCATGTTAAAGAAGCGTTTTGGGTAAAATCGTTTCATTTATCGTAGGTGTTTTGACTTGTTGTTCTTGACATTATTATTACTAATATCATGATTTACTTACTTCCAGAATATAAAATATGATTTATATATCATATATATTCAGTATATATATATATATATATAAGATAGATAAATGAAATGAAAAACACCGTTCATGGAGACGGTAGTCCGTACGTACGCATGAACGTTGTTTCCTTTCCTTATTGTCTTGAATAGAAGTAAGTAGATGACATACATATACATATATACATAAATCCATTAGCTTTATAATGTCATATATTTCATTATTATTACTTATATATACTTTTTAATCATTCTTAAATGGTTAACATGAAGAATAAATCGCATCGCGTCGTGGAGACGGTAGTCCGTAAGTACGCACGAGCGATTATATCGTTCCCATGGTTGTGGAATTGTGTTGAAGTTTATGTATACTATTTCAGTATCAATATAACATTATAATAATCATATATGGTTACTCATTACACCTTTATACCCATCCAATTAAGGTGGTGGCAGAAAATAGATTACACCACGGCGTGGAGACGGTATTCCGTACGTACGCACGCGCGGTGATTTCCTTTTTCCGTAGGATGGATAGAAGGTTAATTAGAGTTGTTTCATATTTATAATAACATATAAGTATATAAGAAATACTGATGTTATTACTTTATCATGAAACAACTAAATAAGAAGATGTTGAAGAAGAAAGAAATTGAAATGATCGGTAATGGATATTACCTTTTCTTTGGAACGCCTCTTTGAATCCTCCACTTAGGGAACTATGATTGGTCTTTGAAGAAGACCAGGACCTCTAGGATTATTCTAGGGAAGTGGAGAAGGGATTTTGGCAGGGTTTGGCCGAGAATGAGTGCTCAAATTGGTGTGAGGAGGAGGGGGAGGAGGTGTCCTTTTATAAGGGAGGAGAGGGGCACTTTAGGAATATCTCAAAATATTATTTTATATTAACGTCAAAATCGGTTTATAATGGTTCCAAAGGGTATTATTTCGAAGCTAAAGTGGGGATGGGTAGAAATCCTATCATCCAATAGGATTTAGACAAGTTTAGGGTATTATTTTAACCTTATCAATTAGATTTAACTCTAAGTTAAATAATTTAACTTTTACCGTGTCTTTTTGTTTTCTTTCACTATATGGTTAATACACTTTCTATAACATGCCAAACGAACCCCAAATTGTTTATTATTAATATCTATATCCTTATCTAAGTCATTTTGCCGAACCTTAGATTTTTAGAAATAAAATAACAATTAATAATATAATATTTGATTTAAAAACTATTTTGTGTCAATTTTGACACTATTTGATATATGATTTTTGTGAAAGTCATAACAGACTTATATGTTCGAAAAAAGTTGATTAAATCAACACTAATATATCATAGTAACCTAGAAAATTAGTGGAATTCATAAAAAGTCTCAAATTACATTAATTTGAGCATTTATAACATCGATTATGTTAATATTTCCTTAAAAGGGTAATTACTGCATCATCGTTGTGTCATAAATAAATTAATTTATTTAAAGTCTAAAAATTATAAATAAACTATCATTATGTAGGAAATCTTTTTATCTTTCTAATTAATATTTATAGTCGAATTTATCTTATGTATAACCCCATATTAAAAATATTTTAGTTATTAAACTTTGATTTTAACTATTTTAACTATTCATTAAATAAAATAATATTAAATGTCATAATCTAATCCAAGTGGGCCTAAATGGTCATATTATATTCATAAGGTTGTTTTTAGTAGAGATACACTTTTCCAATAGAATTAGGACATGTGTTAGGGTAATAGTAATATCATATTTACCCATAGTTACCCTATTTACTATTAACCGCTTTAAAAAAAAGTAAAAAGTTACTATTTACCAAAAATTATTTTCATCTCATTGAACCACATTTTAGTCCTTGATATTAACCGTGTCTCTCGGATTTTTGAAATTCCATTCACAGAAGCGGTAAAATTACGTTTTATGCAAAATTCATTTTTTAACCTACCACTTAGTGGTTTCACTATTCATCGAAAATTGAAAGTTTTCAGAAAAATACCAAAAATTAGGCCTAAGCTATATTTGATATTATGAACTCAAAAATGATGTCTATTTTACCAAATTCAAAACATATCAGTTTCATTAACTAATTTAAAAATTAATTCTCGTCGTCAAAACAAATAGCTTGTTTTTAAGAGATAATAACTATCAAAAGATTGACACTAGTTTATAACTGGTTTAAATGTGAAATTACATCCAATGACCAACATTGTATTAAATTGTAAAAATATATTCTAAATATACTTTAAAACCACTCAAATTAATAATTTATCACTATTAATTATTTCGATTAAAAAAGTTGTTTTTAATTAAAATTTACTAATTTTCACTATTCATCAGAATATGAAAGTTATCCGAAAAGTACGAAAATTTCACCTTAGGCTAAATTCGATACTCCGAATCCAAAAATGAAGTCCATTTTGAGAGCTAAAATTTCTAAAATTTTAAAAGGTGGTTATTACTATTCATAACGGCTAGTTATAATAATATTTTAATAGCATATCGTTGTTTAGTGAAACTCGGTATTGCGTACTACACACGCTATCGAGGAAGGTCGCGATTGCGTGTAATGCAAGGCAAGTCAAGGATGCGTGTTGTGCAAGCTCCTTTTTGTGTTGCATACAACACACGACATTAGTGAAATTAAAAAGGATATTTTTCATAAAATCTTGGGCTGTTACGGTGTAGTTCAATTAAATAATGAATTAATGATCACGTTTTTCTTGGGGACAATGACATAAAAAATGATGTTGTTGGGACTTACACATAATTAGCGGCCCAAACAGAGTGTTATGGTTGAGGTTTTCTCTAAGCTCACGTGATTCATGCTCGATATGAGAAACAAGAGGTAACAATAACCTTAAAAATGCATAGTTTAATGTCATGTAGGACATATAAAGGGAATATGTAGTTTAGAGTATTGCAGTTAGGACTATTGGTGCTGCAAAATTTAGTGTCATGTAGCAGGGACAAAGTACAGTTTAATGTCATGTAGGATGTATCACGGACTTTCTGTATAGTTTAGCATCTTGTAGTTAGGACGATGGGGACAATAGAGTTTGTCATCATGTTGGACGAAATGGGGACTGTGCAGTTTAATGTCATGCAGTGAAGACACCCGAGTACACCATTTAACGTCATGTTGGACGCATTGGAGATTTCTTCCACAGTTTAGCGTCATGTTGAACGAAAGTGAGAATAGTTTAAGGTCATATGCATGGACTGTTGATGGTGCAGTTTAATGTCATGCTGGACAAAATTTTAGTTTAAGGTCATATAGGACCTTTGATGATTATGTAGTTTAACATCTTTCTGGACGTATGAGACTTTTTTCACATTTTAACATCATGTTGGTCGAAAAAGGGACTATACAATTTAGTGTCATGTTGGATGAAAGTGAGAATAGTTTAAGGTCATATGCATGGACCGTGGATTATTCATTTTAAGGTCATACAAGACCTAGTTGTAGTTTAAGGTCATACTGGACCATTTAGGGAACTTTTTCACAGGTTAACGTCATGTGGAATGAAAGTGAAAATAGTTTAAGGTCATATGTATGGACCATTGGTGTACAGTTTAACCTCATATAGCTAGGACGAAATAGGGACTTTGCAGTTTAATTTCATGCAGTGAGGACATCATTGTTTAACGTCTTGCTGGACGTAAGGGACTTTTATACAGTTTAGCGTCATGTTGGACCATGTTGCAGTTTAAGGTCATACTAGGCCAAGGGGGAGTTTAAGGTCATACTGGACCATTGCCGTATATTTTAACGTCATATAGCAAGGACAAATTGGTGATACACTGTTTAGTTTAATGTAGTAGGGACAAAAGAGGCACTTTGAAGTTTATACAAAATACTTCTTCAAAAATATGGCATTGGTTGGAGTAGTGATGATTTCTCTATCCATCGAGATTAATGAATAAGTTCCATTGGAGTAGACCCTATGTATTTAATAAGTTCCTTTTAATTTTGGCTCAAGTTTGGGAGGTTTCTTTCCTGGTATCATTGGAGTTCTGAGAACTAATACCAATTCTCCCTGAGTGAATGAACGAAGATGAACTTTTTTGTTAAAAGCTCGTGCTATTCGATTCTGATAGACTTCCAAGTGGTGCAAAGTGCACAATCTTTTCTAATCTAACCATTCCAATTCATTAAATCGCTTTTGATATTGTTCGACTGTAGATGATTGATCACAAATGGCAACTCTGAGTGAGGGTAGTTGAACTTAAATGGGAAAAACAGCTTCTGATCCATATACCAATGAATATGGAGTTAACCTAGTTGTAGTGCGGGTGGTAGTCCGATAAGCCCATAAAGCATGAAAGAGTTTATCAGGACATGACCTCTTATCTTTATCCACCATCTTTTGCAGTATATTTGAATGAGTCTTGTTAAAGGCTTCTATCTGGTCATTGGTCGCTGCATGATACCGAGATGAATGGTTGGATTTGATGTTGTATTCTTGATACAACTTCTTCACCTCGGATGAACAGAAATTGGTTCCATTGTCTGTCAGTATGGTATGACAGACACCAAATTTGGTAATGATGCTAGAATTTATGAAGCTAACAGTGCATTTACAACTGACTTCCTTGAGAGGTATTTCCTCTTCCCATTTGGAAAAAAAGTCAGTAGTAGTAGTAATGTACTTAAACTTCTTGGTCGTAGCTGATGGGTAAGGTCCCACCACATCCATTCCCCATGTGGCAAATGGCCATGAGTATTTAGCTGTATGAAGCAAATCTGGAGGTTGATGAATGAATTTGGCATGTACTTGGCATGAATGACACTTCTTTGTGAAATCGACACAATCTAGTATCATTGAAGTCCAAAAGTATCCAAGCATTCGAATTTGATCAGACAGTCTATGTCTAGACTGGTGGGCACCACAGACTCCAGCATGCACTACTTTCATGGCATCCATTGTCTCTTCACCATCAATGCATCTGAAGAGAACTCCATCAAAACCACGTTTGTATAGAATTTTCTCTTGGTGATATGGGATACCATAAAGAGTAAAATTAACCACACGTCGCCGGATTTGTTCTTTCTCAGCTCTATCTGGTGGAAGTGTTTCATTTTGAAGGTATTCCCTGATAGGTAACATCCATCTTGTAGTATGACCATACGGTTTAGGAATGGGTCAAATTTCATTAATTTCCTCTGTTTTTATTCGAACATAAGGTAAAGTTTCACGACGGTGGGCAATAACGATGGGTTTCTTGTCCCGATTCGGATCTGCCAGAGTTGTGGCTATATTAGCCAATGCATCAGATTGAGAATTTTTTGATCTTGGGACATAAGAAAATGTTGGTTCCAAATGGAATTCCTCCATTAACTCTCTGACGTAATCATACAAAGGGATTAGTTCTTCTTTTCTGATGGCTTAATCCCCATTGACTTGTTTAACTACCAGGTCTGAATCACCTTTCACCTTTAAGTGATTCACTTGTGCTTGAAGCACTAATTACAAGGCTACTATGAGAGGTTGGTATTCTGCTTCATTATTGGTACCACCTTCCTACAATAGGAAGGAATAAGGTAACACTGCCTTTTCTAAAGAAATGAGAACAATTTATAAGCTAACTTTGTTGAATTTAGGATTTTCAATTTTCCTCCATGTTGGACTTCCGGAAGAACCATCAAAATACTTATCCCATGCTTGAGGACTTTCTTGAATAGAGAAGAATTCCTTATCAGGGAGTTCAATATATGAAGATGTATCTCCTACTGAAGGGTGTTCAGCTAGGAAATCAGCAAGAGCTTGTCCCTTTATCGCCTTTTGAGACACATACTGAATGTCGAATTGCTGCAAAATAACTGCCCACCTTTCCAGATGTCCTGTAATCATTGGACGACTAAGGATAAATTTGAGCGGGTTATTGCGAGATACAAATTGGACCTCGTGATGTTGCAGGTAGTGTGTCAACATCTGAACTACAAATATTGATGCCAGACAGCACTTTTAAATACTTGAATACCGAGTTTCTGCTTCAAGCATGGTTCGACTGAGATAGTAGAGACTGTTTTCATTCCTAGTATCATTCTTTTGAGCAAGAAGGGAACCCAATTATCGCTCTAGAGCTATCACGTAGAGGATAAGTGGCCTTCCTTCAACAAGTGGAATGAGTACCGGTGGACTCAAGAGGTATTTCTTGAGAATATCAAATCCTTCTTGACATTCTTCAGTCCACTGGTAAGTGACTCCCTTCTTCATCAATTTGGTGAAGGGTAAACTTTTGCCTTCCAAATTGGCAATGAAACGCCGAATATAGGCTAAGTGTCCTTGAAGTCCTCTTAATTCATTCAAATTTTGTGGAGGTGACATACTAAGGATTGACTTGGTCTTATCAGGATCGACTTCAATACCATGATGGCGTACAACAAAGCCGAGAAATTTTCAAGTGGTTACCCCCAAAGCACATTTTAGGGGGTTCATCTTCAAATTATGTTGTCAAATCTTGCAGAATATGACTTCCAAATCAGCCAAGTGATTAGAAAGTTGTTTGGATTTAACTACAAAATCTTTTATATATCATTAAACAAACATCCCTAAGAAGGGTTTGAAGATACGATGCATGGCACGCTGATAAGTTGCACCTGCATTCTTTAAGCCAAAGGGCATTACCCTGTAGCAAAACACACCCTAAGGGGATCTGAAGGCTGTATATTCCTCATCTTCTGGGGCCATTAGGATCTGATTATATCTAGAATATCCATCCATGAAGGAAAGTGCTTCATAGCCTACTGTTGCATCAATTAGAAGTTCTATAATTGGAACTGTGAAATCATCCTTAGGAAAATGCCGATTAAGATCTCTGAAATCGATGCAAACTCTAATTTGTCTGTTATTTTTCTTTACAGGGAAAATATTAGCCAACCATTTGGGATATTGAACTTCTCTGATGAAGTTAGCTTTGATAAGCTTATCCACTTCTTCTTCACTTTTGGAAGCATAAGTTGTGTGTGTTATTCTCGCGGCTTGCTTAAATCCTCGATGTTCTTCTGGTAAACCCATGTGATGAGTAGAAACATCAGGATTATGCCCGAGAATTTCCGTATAGTTCCAAGAAAATATATCTCTATTTTTCTTTAGAAAAGAAATATACATCTCTTGCTCTACAAGAGTTATGGCTGCACTGATTAATGTGGGGTGTGGATCTTCTTTTTTACCCAGATTTATTTCTCTTAGTTCATCTACAGTGGTAGAGATACCCTCTTCAAATGCTGGAGGAGCATCTCTGAGATCTTCCTCTTCTTCTTTACCATGTGTTATTTCTTCCTTTTCTACTTTCATAGTAGATGATAAAGTAGAATTCTCATGATCCAAAGAGATGTCAAAATTTTCATATCTTGAAGAAGAAGATTCCATTTCCGACCTGATTGATGATGAAGGGTCTTCTTTGGGTAATAAAGAGGAGATGATGGATTGAGAATCGACATCATTGTTCCCCTCTGATGTTTCTATAACATCTTCTGGCCTAATTGGCGAAGCATAGACTTTTTGGATTTCAACAGATGAAATGAAGATGTCACCATTTGTGCATTCATCACTGCTTGGTAGATTACCAATTTCTCCCATGTTGTCTGGCTCAATTGTCGTAATTGACATTATGGATCTTTCCATAAGAGTATTTTTATTTAGGTCTATCTTGTCAATTTGACTGATAGGAAACACATAATATGTACTCACATGTGTAAATGGATTTACTAGAATTTTTTCCAAACCATATGGAGCATTAACTTTGGTAATCTTCTTTGTTATGGATTTCTCCCTTTGCTTCATGTGATATAATTCCACCTCAATGTATTGAGACTAACATGTCTTGAAAGGGGCCTTATCACCATACAATGTCCCAACTTGACCATCGAAATAATATTTGAGACATTGATTGTATGATGAAGGGATAGCCGCATGTTGATATAGTCAAGGTCTTCCAAGAAAGATGTTGAAGGCTAAGTCTTGATCAACAACCATGAAGTCCGAATTGGATATAAGATCTCAAAAATAAGTTCTGAGTGTAACTTCACCCAGTGGTTCTTGTTCATTTTTATCATATCCTTGTAACATCATGGTAGAAGGAGATAAATCAGATTCCGTGAGGCCCAATCGATGAAGTGTACGAATGAGAATGAGGTTGACTCTTGAACCATTGTCAATGAAAGATCTTCGAACATCCACACCATTGACCTTGAGATACAAGTAAAAAGGTATAATATGTCCATGCACAACATCATCTTCATATTCATCAGTAAGAGAAATTATTTCATGGAATTCTGCAAAATTATTCTCTATGTGATATACTTCAGCTATAGCAATTTCAGTTTCAAACTCATGTGGACTTGACAAAGCCTCGATGAGTGCTTCCTGACGATCTTTTGACAGATTCAGAGCATCCAGAATTGATAACTTGGCTGGTAATTGGGCCAAGCGTTTCAATATATCATACTTTTGATCGAGAGGTCTGTGTTTCCCAATAGGAATACGAGGTTTAGCAGGTACCTTGGAAGCAGATTATTTTGAAGTTGATGCATCTTGTATTGGGATAGGAGTTGGAAATATTCCTGGTTTTGGAAGATTAGACCAATTAGATCCATTTACTTTCTAAGAGGAAGAAGATGGAACCTTCAATCGGTTTTCCAGAATAACTCTGTCAGGACTGAATTTGCTATTGGTAGAAGAACTTTCTTGTTCTTGCTGAGCTTGCTGAAGGGCTCTACCAAGAGTTTGTGCTGTGTACACAGTTCTAGCTGGGGTAGAATTGGAATAGTGGATTCTGAAAGATCCACATCTTCCCATGTATCCTAAGCCCCTGGAACTTCCTCTAACTCCTCTGTTTGATACAGGGAATTCAGGCTCATTGAAATCGAAACTACGACTGACATATGGATCTGTTAATTGAATCATATTAACAAAACCAAAGATTAACTCTTCATATGATGAAAACTCTTCCTGATTAGCCTGTTTAGGCTATTCCATTTGGTGAGGCGGTTCCCAAGGCTTTGAAGTAGATGTCATAAAGTCCACCAAAGTCAAAGACAACTTAGGCTTTGATACATATTCATCTTCTTCTGATTCTTTTTCTTTCTTTGAATCATGCTGTTTCTTTGAGAACTTTCCCTCTGACAAAGAGGGTTTTTCCGTAACATTAATGGCAAAAGACACAATTAGTTTCTTTAATTGTGTTCGAAAAATAGAATGAGTTTGATTTATTGTCTTTCTGACCATCCAATCATCATACTTCTGTGCATTTTTGCTTTTGACTTCTTTCCCTTCACCTTCCTCCTCTGGAACTGTAGCAGTGACACATGCTACCTGGGATGAGGATCCTTTCAATGTGACATGTCTCGAGTCGGACATCTTTTTCAGGAGGAATTTGAAGACCAAACCCTCCTGGATGGGATCCCCCAACATTTGATGAAAAGGGAAATAATTGGGATGGTCTTCATCTCCTATTTTGTTTGGCCTCTTGGGCATTGGAAATTGAACCAAATTGATTTCCAAAGCCGAAATGAAATAACCAAGAACTTGTTCATTTTGGAAAGAGTATATTTTTCACTTCAGATCCTCAAATTCTTTTTGTCTTTGATCTCTTTGATCATCTGGATGAAAAGGCCTTTGTTGTTGGCGCTCAGAAGATGAAGCCCTTCGAGAAGATGAAGGTTTTGAGGTAGAAATAGGTATAGGTGCTCGTTTAATCATAACTGTAGCAGTTTCTACATTACCCATTCTCCTTCCTAGAGCAGATGGAATTACACGGGATTTAGCCTTAGCATGTATAAGTGAATCTTCAATCTGCTGGGCGATTGAAGTAAGGTCTCGAAAACCTCCTGTGTATTTGACAGGGATTAATGGCGTGTGTAATTCGTCATGCAGTTTTTCCACACAGATTGGAAAAAATTCTTCTTGAGGGAGTGCGAAACTCAAGGAATATGTTAATCCCTTCCATCGAGAAATGAAATCAGAGACCCTTTAATTCTCCCTTTGCTTACATTTTGTAAGATAAAAAACTTTTGTCTTTGTAAAAGTTGAGCTGAACTGAAAGATGAATTTTTGGCAAAGATCCTACCATCTGATAATTGACCGGGATTTCAAGCTTGTATACCAAACAAAAGCTGGTCCTTACAAGGTTCTCACGAAGCATATGAGTTTCACTACTTCTTGCTGCTCTGGAGTTCCCATCATAGGATCACAACAAGACACGTAATGCGTTAAATGCTGTTCAGGATCGCCTGATCCATTGTAAATAGGGAATACATGGTTCCCAAAACTGGGTGGAGGAGGAATTGAATCTACCCATTCCGGGTAAACTATCTTTTCTGGTTGAACTTGCGCACATTTCCCTTCTATAGTATCTAACCGAGCTATTAATGACTCAATAGTAGTTATTAACTTTGGAGAAACATCCGGTTGAACTAGGGATTGGGTAGGTGAAATGACTGGAGCTTGGACAGATGTGGCGATTGGTGTTGCAACTTATGGTAGCACTGCCAACAGTTGTTGCACTTGACTTGTAGGATTAGACCTGTGAGGGTGTACTGATAGAGGAGGACATTCTTGATCCATCTCAGTAGTTGCACCAAATTCCTTTGGCTGACTGACTCCAGCATGCTTAAGAAGAAGACTACTCTGAAGTAGTTCTGCATTCAACCTTCTTAATTCCTTCATTTCATCCTCCTGTTGTGCAAACCTTTGCTCTAGTGAGAGCGATTGACCTTCTTCAGAGGAAGGATATGTAACCTGGTTCTTTCCCTTCCCTTTGTTGGATCTTTTTCGGAGAGGGGGAAGTGGGTTACTCGAAGGATTACCTAGGTTCTGAGTAATCCTTTGACTTCGTGTACGCACACCTTCTTCATTTGTGTCAGTGTGTACATCTTCTTGAACAGGAACTTCTTCATCTGAGTCCCCTGAGTGAGCCTCAGTTGATGGATTAGCAACAACAGAATTGATGACATTGATTGATGTATAACTCATCGCATCCCTTCTATCAGCATTTCTATGATATTGTCTTCTTCCATGTCTTTGACGAGACATTGCCTTTTGTTGATTCGATCCATCAGGAACTTCTTGATGAACCATAATTTGGAGGGAATCTCCTGATAATTTGGCTCTTCTTTCCTCTTGAGGTTTCTTCCCAAATCATGAAAAGACCGACTTTATCTGAGGAGGGGATTAATGATTTGAAAATGTCCCCAGTCCAGTGGATTGGGGCTGTTCGTGTTGTTCTCGCCAATCTCCTCGAATCCTATTTGTTGATTCTGAGGGTTGGTTTAAAAGAGTCCCCAGTCTGGTGAGCTGGGGTGGTTCTTGACATGCTATGTTTGAGAATTTCTTGAAAGTCCTCCTGATCTTGTGAACCTTAGTCCGGAAATTAGCTGGATGCATTAACCTGTATCTGCCTTTATCACCCGGTTCAAAAGACTGTTGGATGATTTCTGACACTTCTGTCACTTGGTGACGTGATTTCTCCAAACGAGAGGCCTGTTTAATATTCTCGTTTTCTTGATGCAAGAGTAATTCAAAAACTTTTTCTCTATATTCTTGATTTTGAGAGGAACTAGTTGAAGCTTGTTCTTTGGCAATCTTTTGATTACTAACAAAGCCCATTGAAGGTGGCCGGTTATGGGCAATAACATTGCATAAGATCATTTTCAGAGGTCTTTGCTTCCTGGAGAGCACCACGAAATGCAGTGCTCCCTGAACACACCATCCTCTGACATGAATACCAGATGAGGCATTGGCAATTAACTGACGCAATCTTCTTAGTGCACCAAGGCATGAACGTTGAAGGGCTCTCTGCTGCTTTTCAGCCTTCAGATATCGAGAGACATATAGAGATGCCAAATCAATCTGACATTGTAACCCTTCTATTATCTTAAAACTATTATCATATTCATCATACGATAATACTTTCTTTTTCAATTGAAAAAGTGTTTTCCATATGTTGAGATGAATTTCATGAATTTCATTTTCTGTCAACATTTCTGGAATATTATACTGAGAGTCAGCCAGAGGCCAAAACATGACTAGCACTTCACCTTTCGCCAGTTGTTTTCTCATGTTCAGCATTTCCACTTTGTCATTTGATGAAGATTATTCTACCTGATTTGACCAGAAATGGTTTTTCCTTGTTGCTTCATTGGATTCAACGGGATTGGTAGAGAAATCATTGATCAAACTGGACGATGCATGACTTAGGTGTGGTTCGGAGAATGACCTACACCCTGGGCTATCTTCTGATTAAGAATGTATTTCACCTGCTAGCGTTGAAGGTTCAGACATGACTAGTTTTGCATTTTCAAGTGCCTCAAGATAAGAGGGATTTATCGACACTACATTGTCCACTGGAGCATTTTCCGGGCAATGTGAATCACTAATGTGGAGAGGAATTTTGTAGTGAAAATCATCCTCATGGGGAGGACCACCATAATAGGTTACAAAAAATGATGAGATCTCTTGCTCCTTGGTCTTCTGACCACACAGAGGGTTCCTGTGGCTCTCATCTGAAGATGAAACTTCGAGATCGACCGAATTTTCAGGAAGAAAGACTTCATGAGGAAGTGTCTGTTGAAGACCATCAGAATTAATGTTCCCACTATTGGGAAATGAGGGAGTATAATCTTGAATTTAAACAGATAATTGTCTGAGGGCTTCAAGAACTCTAGCATCGAGCAAGGCATTGTTACAGATTGTCTCTTGATCTCCTGACAGTGTTGGGTGGGTCTTTTTCTTAGACGCCTTCTTACACGCCTTGGAAACCACTTTTTGATGAAAGTGGCTGCTATGAGAATGTTTATATGCCTGATCAAGAATGATGGCCATGTTAGGCTGACGATCTCCACTAAAACCAGGTGTATGTTCCTGAATTGATTGTCCGTATGATATGGGGGAGTATGCCGCACAACCCTCTTGGACTGGAACAGATGTGTGTGTCTGTTCCGGAGTGAATTGTTGATGTGTCACTCCACTGGTAAGGATAGATTTATGTTTCTTTCCCTGAGATGCTTCTGAAGTTGTTATAATATCCTGGAAGGAATCTAGAATATGAATAGAGATTTGCTTCTTCTCTTTCACCATTTATAGAATATGATTGGTGACTTCAGCTGCTGGAACGGGAATATACTTCCATTCTGGGCTTGGAGCAGGTGTTTGTGCCTGCTCCTGTCCTCCTTTTCCTTTCAGTGAATCCTGACTATACTCAAGTGTGGGGGAAGAGAGTTGAGTCTTCCTCCTTTTTGTTGTCGGGGCTTTCTGACTAACTTCTCTGAATGCTACCAAGCGAGACTGTTAGTAGGGTTGATTAATACTAGCAGGTGTGTGTGCATGTTGATTGCACTTTGCCAAACGAGGTTGATGAGATCCATGATATGTAGTCAGACGAGCCTACTGACTAGCTGATGATGTATAATCAGGTGTATGTTCCTGCCTATAGTACTCCGCTAGAATTTCCTGGCGGGATTGGTGTGATGCTGCCAGATGAGTCTGCTGGACAGCGGAATTAAAATGAGCAAGTGTATGTGCCCGCTCATTTCTTGCCACCAACTAAGGTTGGTGGACTTCTCCGGAGATGGCAGAGATGAGAACCTGCTCACTGTTGACTGGATTCTGCCTCTGTTGGTTCATCTTGCTTGCTCGGGTTCCAGGAACATGAGCCAAACTCCTGGATTCGGTACGCTCATCATGTTGAGGGCGCACTGCCGCACGAGTCTGGCAGCGATTTTTGGTGGGAGCCCTTAGGAAGGACTTCTGTCTGTTTGAATTAAGGCCCTGAGGGACCTTCTCATTCACCTCCCCAGAATAAGGGAGCGAATGGTGATTGCGTTATGGGGATAACGACCCGAAACGGTTGGAAACGGTAGTCATCACCGCCTGCTTCTTGATCACTGGTCATCCTTGTATGGACGACCGATGTGAGCTGTTTAAATGGAGGGCTTGTCGCACAACCTCCAGATTTGGGATGGTACCGTGTTGACAGTACTATTTAACCAGCGCATTTGATACCCTGCATTGAAGACGCTGAGTAGGTGATATCATCTTTAGAACGAACGATGATCTAGTAGGAGTAGCAGCAGTGGCATTTGCAGAAGCAGTATTCACAGGTGGGAACTTTAGAGCAACCATTCTAGAAATGCAGAGGTTCTTGGAAAAGAGTGCCTTAGATATAACAGACGTAATCAAGATAAATTCTGCCACTACATCTTTTGGATGAGCACATTTGTCAATGATTGTTTTTGTTGTCCCTCTCATTGAGTTTTAAATATGGGACTAACAAATGGTAAAACATTATTTTTACTTGTTTAAGGATTCACTTCGGGATCACCATTTTTGTTTCCCTCGGATTTCGGGGATAACCTCCTTTGATGGGAGGTTTAAACATTCAGATCGGTTTCTAACAGGTTTGTTCGTAAAACCGGAAACATCCAATGATTCCACATCAATTCAGACCTACTTTCCAATGGTAGGTTCTCATTAGTTGTGGACTAATGAGGCTTAGGATTTTTCATTGGTCGAGAGGATGGGAGATCGGACTCATCAAACCTTTTAGAGGGGAATTATTGTATACTTCGGGACTCTCTTTATAGATTTAAGTTATGTTCGTGAATCCTTATTACATTACCAAGTATAAAATGGGTTTTCCTTTAGATCTGACAATCAATGATCGATATGTAGGAAACTTAGAGAATCATTTATATGTATTAGAGGTTCTTCATAGATAGAGAATCATCTGTATTTATTAGATATTCTTGGTCAATGGTACCCTTCGACACATTTATATTGAAGTCTCTTGGTCATTATGATGACCATGATGGTTTTAAAGCCACTCAGTGGGGCACTTGAAGTTTATTGTCATTCATAAGGACATGGATTATTTCAGAGTTGGGATCGAACCTGTAGATGGGATACCTACGTATCCTTTGTTTAGAAAATGAATCAGAACCCATGTAGTTCAAGAAAAGGAGTATGATGTTTATGATTGATGGCTGAAAGAAGGATGTCATAATTACTTTTACACTCTAAGATCACGTGAGTCATGCTTAGTGTGAGAAACAAGAGGTATTGGTTAAAATTAGACAATTGTGCCATGAAATATGCAATCATAAGAAATAATTTGGGGCTTATGTATTTTTGACTGCCCAGATAAATAAAGGTAAGGATTTACTTTAGGGAAGAAATCCAGGAGCAAGGTCCATAATGGTATATGTGCTTCATGGAGATTTTGAATACTCTAACTTGGGGATTACTTCTGAAAAGGAGGCCCAAATTAGGAGAGGAATTATGATTGGGTTTTACTCCTGAAAAGGAATCCTAGATCAAAGGTAAATTAGGACTGGTTAAGAGAAATTAAGACTGGGGCTTACTCCTGAAAAGGAGTCCGAGGTTTAAGAGATTTGAAAAATTAAGGGAATTGGGGATTACTCCTAAGGAGGATGCCCATGTTTGAGATTGGGAATTACTCCTGAAAAGGGAACCCAGGTTAAGGATTATGACTGGGGCTTATTTCTGAATAGGAGGCCCAGGTTAAGGGAATTAAGGTTTGGGGCTTACTCTTGAAGAGGATGCCCAAGTTAAGGGACTTTAAGAAATGGGCCTTACTCATAAGGAGTATTCCCATGTTTGAGACTGGGGATTACTCTTGAAAAGGAAGCTCATGTTAGGGGATCTAGGGCTTACTCCTAAATAGGATGCCCAGATTAGAGGACTTGGGGCTTAATCCTAAAGAGGATACCCAGATTAGAGGACTTGGGGCTTACTCCTAAAGAGGATTCCAAGATTAGATGACTTGGGGCCTACTCCTAAAGAGGATGCCCAAGGTTATGGATTCTCTCATCTTAAATTATGAGATTGAATGAATGAAATATCAATCTTTAGTAACATAAATATGTGTAAATCACTTGGTTTTGAGAGGTTTTCCACAAAATTGTTTTCAGATAAGGAAGTCAAATCAAGAAATCATGCCATAAATGGCTTTGAATAGTGTCTTGAAGACTGAATCATGAATATAAAATGTGTAATGGCTTAAGAGTGGTGAAATGGGAAAGAAGGGAACCCAAAAAAGGCAGGGGTGCGCAAGTCCTGGCAGGCGCGCAGGTACTGCGTGGGCGTGCAAGTCCTAGTCCCATAGGTATGCCTACGCGACATATGGGGTACTTGCGCGACGGTTAACCATCAGGATAATACTTGAGTGACTCTTGATTAAATCCTTTAGAATCCTCTTGATGTTCTTCCAGAATAGGGTCGCACAAATTTCTATTGAAGGAGTAAGGCGGCGCACAAGTGTGGCCTTTTCCCTTAAGGTTTGGCCACTCAGGCAGGCAAGTGTTTATGAGTTTCATCACTTAGGCCTTCCTCCCACTATTTCGATCTTCTGTTCTAGGTAAAGAATTACCTTAGAAGTGCTTTAGAAGATTTCAGAAGAGACTAGGGCACCGGGAGCTCAAATCTGTGTTTCTGGAAAAAATCCTCCCCAAATGTGGGGCCCACATGGTATATTTATAGGCAGGAGAATACGCCGGGCTGTTATCACTTAGGTCGTGCAAGTCACTTGTGAGACCATCAAGCATCGTGCAATTAGACTTGCGTGACAGTGATAGAACTTGCGCGGCACATGTGCTCTTGAGCCCTTGTTCATGCCTTTGACGATTTTTGATGTTTTCTTCAAAGTATTAATCAATTTGTGCTAAGTCATTTCCCTTTCCATTCTTTTAGAAAATTTGACAAAAAGGAGTGTCAACACCCACAAAGAGAACTCTAAACAAAAGTCGAGTCCAAGCTCACTAAATATATATATTTGTATGATTTAGGTAATATTGAGCAATAAAAATATCAATAGATACCTAATTTTTGGGGTTTCCCATATGACCCTAACAATAATTAAACTATTCTTGATTTTTCTATTGGCTTAATAAGTAAATTATCAGTATCCCCATACTTTTCATTGTAATCACGGTTGTATAACATGAAGGCTTAATTATTAAAAAATTGTCATCATCATCATTACCTTTAATATTGCAATCATGGAAAACTAGAATGAAGACACATATGATTGGAGAAAAGAAACACCTTTCAATTATATGGAATTAGGGATATATCAATAGAATGGAGAATCTCTATCACACGTTAAAATAAACTATAAAAAAAACTCTTCATTTGTTGAACAACTTCATAAGCCTTATCAGCAGCCTATTGATATAGAGATTTCTGAGCAACTCCAGCATCCTCATCCTGAAGAAGTTCTTCCATAGTAGTTTTAATGGAAGTTATCCCCTATAATTGTGTTCCCCCAAGGTCTCAATCAATTTCTAAAGTTTGTTATGAACATAATCCTATTGTAGTTCAAGGTATAATGAATCCTTTGTGGCTTATTTTAATTTTTTATTATTTCTATTGATTTCATTATATGATTTTTCTCAACCCCAGCTACCGCAGTATGAAATCCCTAATCATTGATAAGACATTTAGCCACTTCAAAATTTTGTAACATATTATGATCCTTCTCCCATTGGTGAATGAATTCTTTCATAGAATCATATATTGGTCGATAATTAACTACAATAAATCCCAATATGCAGAATAATGATGGGAGTTTGCAAAAATGGGAAAACAGTTCATCTAAATGAATCTCAACAATTATGCTCTAGATATGCCTCCAATTCTTCTTATGTTTCATGCCATGAGAATATTATATCTCTAATTCAGAATCTAAGACACTACTATGAGGATAAATGTACTCTAAAAACCGATCACAAAAAGAGCTGCCCTGTTCTACTTCTATCAGAATAGAAGTTGCATCACATTCTGTTCTAGGAGCTGATAAACCTAAATGATAAATCAAGATCATTTTCAGTTTCAAATGGTTGAAACAAATATTATTCATATGCTGATTATATTTACCCAATAATAAGTCATCTACATGATTGGATTTTTCACCTATATTCTCATTTTTAGGGATTTCAAAAGATATTTATTGATAAGGGGAAATCCAATAATTTTATTCAGTTATCATATTTGAAGGCTTCAAGCATCTCTTAAGGAATAATCCTCAAATAGTATTTCTACATCTCAAACCAAAGGATCGATTAGAATACCCAATTCCTGAAGATCCTCTTCACCATTTTCTACAGATAAAGTTGTATAAGGTGAACATTGATGTAAATAATCAAGTAATAAAGAACAATTGTGTATGGAAAATGAATGAATAGGGATAAATATCCATTAAATTCCACATTAACATCCCTAAAATCATTGATTAAACCAAGAATATCAATATTTGGATTAAGGGCATCCATCATTTTAGTGAATATACCTTGGAATTTTATTGAATCCTCTACATTTAAAATAACCATGAAAATTTGTTTGATGCCCAAATTGGCTCCGCTATCAATCAGTTCTGTTGTCTCTTGGATCAGTACAACATCATCAGGACTTTCCAGGTTTGTTCCAACATTAGTATTTATCTCAGATTTCTCTGGATCCTCATTTCTTTCTTCTAGAGAATCAATAATATCTGCATTGATTATTTCAGGTTCTGCTGAAAAAAGAAACAGAGGAATGTATTTAATCATACCATGGGTTTTCACTATCTCAGTAGAGCCAGGAGTGGGTATAGCTGAATATTTTGATTATTTATCTACTAAGATAGAAAATTCATCCAAATGATCTTTGGTTTCTCTTGGGGATTCCTTCTCTGTTCTAGAATAATCCACTCTTAGTCTCATGAGAAAAAATAGGGATACTGATCCTATAAGAGGAAACCTGACTACCAGAGTTTTTTGAGAATGTTACATGCCCTAAAGAAAGTATAAATATTTACTCCTTCAGCAAACACTTCAAATCAATCTCATTACTCTCTGGAATTTCTATTTAATTTCTTGGGGAGAAATTGAAACATTCCTCTTGGATGAAGAACATAAGTTAATAGTTGAAAATTATATGTCACCATTACCCTAGTCAAAATTCTCGCACAAGGATAATGTTTTAGAGACCTAGGAGGATCGTTCAGTGCATCAATGGGAGAGCCTACATGCCCATACTTTGGTGATTCAAGAACTGGTACGAATATTCCTTCCCTATATTCATGCTATACAAATACATTTTGATCAAGATTAATGATGATGGATGGTGAAGCAGAGTTGAGAAAAAATAAAAAGGAAAATTTATTCTATGTATTAACATCAATATCCCACCCTTCTTCGGAGTCAATAATTACCCCCTCGTGTACTCCAAAGTCCATCTTATGAGATACTCATTTAGTGGCTGGGATTAGGTCATCAGTTTTATATATAAATTCCTCGAACTCCATAATATATTTATGTACTTCATCCAGGTTATATATTGGTATTTCAATTTGATGTTTCCTTAATGTCACCAAAATCTGTTATTCGAATTCCATGCTAGGGGAATGACTATGCATCCCTCTGATCATGGGTCACACTCTCCCAATGAATAATGGATACTGGCCGCACAAAATTCAATCATGGTAGAGTTGATTGGGGAGGAGATTCAACACTTTCTCACTGGTGAGCCTCTTCATGACTATTTTCTTCTTCAGAGAGTTGAACATATAGAAAAGGAACTTCTATTTTATAGTGGCGACTGGATCACCCTGGATTTGGAGGCATTTCTTAATTATCCATATTATTCCTATAATACCTCATGAAACGACATTTTGAGGGATCTGAAACCTCTGAAACGTCTGAATCATCTCTGGACATAGACTTCCTACCATGGTTCCCATGTGAAAAAGTCATTGTAGCTGTCACTAGATATATTAATTTTGTCAAAGCCCATTAAGGATATGATGAAGCCAATGATTTATCATATCAATCATCTAATCCAATTGATGCTTCTGATTGAGGAAATGTAATCAAAAATTGTTTATCCTACAAATTCATTATATTCCATAAGTGTCTCGCTAATATTCAGTGCTTCTCATGTATAATATACATTGGTGGTAATAGTTTTTCATTGTTGAAGACATCTGAACTGATGAGAAAACAAATAATGATATAAGCCTCACAGATAATTCCACCATCAATCCCAGTTGACTATACACCATCCATGAATTCCATCATATAAGATCTCAGCTCATAAATCATTTATTTACCATCACCAATAAATGTTCTAATTGGTGTGTGATAGTAACGAATCTGAATTCTCCTAAGATATAAAATGGATTTAGCACCAGATCAGGTATCAAATTTAGTGGTTGAATACCAGATACATTTTGTAAGAATTTTGTGAATTAACTATTGGGATCTCTTACTTAATTTGACGCCGAGTATGACGAACAATGTACTGCAAACTATCCCCACAACACTTGAAATTTCCCTACAATTATAAATTGAGCCTTACCATTGTATAAATGTAGAATGAGATGGTAAATTCATGCCTATATAGGGGTTACTTATCGAATATACTTCCCTTATAAAAATTTCTCTAGATTGAAAAAAGTACCTAGTCTAACATCACCTACAGGCTCACAGACTAGATGAATGTAAATGCTTTTCCACATAGCAAGGAAAGAAGTTAAACATAACTTTTCATTTCTATCAGGTTTTACATTATAATCCTAGAACTTATAGTCATGTTTTTCCAGTGTAGGACAATATGTGCTTGAATGTCCCCAGTTATCTACAGTAGTATAAATAGTAGGATAGACACATATTAGGAATTTCTAAATTGTTGGTTCTAAGAAGGCTACTATCCATACTTTGTCATGAATATATTTCTTATCATTGGGTAAATTCTTTGGTATTTTAAATAATTCATGGGCCAGTGATGGTGTTATGGTAGAATCACCCCATGTTGTAATGTGTGGAATGTATTCGTCATAAATTTCCCCTAGAATTGGGATTTCAGCTATTTAGAAAAAACACTAGTGGCTAATACCAACTTCATAATGCATAAAATAGGACGAATTTGTTTTTAGAATCCATCGACTCAGTAATTCAGGAATGTAATCATTTTTATAAACATAAATTTTTCCCATCTAGATGGCTTCATAGATTTCAAAATCTGATAACTCTTTATTGAATTCTCCAGAAGTCCGATGCACGCAGAATGAATGCATCCACTCAGGTTTAACACCTCCTCTAGAACAAAGATCCCAGTCCTCCTTCCAACCATTAGATTGATCTATTTGAGAGGCCCAAAAAGTGGAATCATTGCAATGTGGTGATGGCTCTACAACGCGATCCTTTATATCAGTAGTACAACAACTATGATGAAGGATGAAACGAATATGGGTTGTTCCATCTTGTAAGGAAACCTCCCTTACACTGATATTCATGCAGTTGCAGTTGGAGTGTTGATAAAACCAATTATCTGGAAAGTACATCATAACAGATGGAACATGGGAATCTTTCAAAAATAAGTGCATGTACAGAGGTAAGAATGTACTTTGTGGATAGTCATGTTGGTACGGAATTAAACCCTTAATTATCCTACATTAGTGGAAAAAAATTTACATCGGTTATTTTTCATTTTTACGTCTGTTTTTGGCCGATGTTATTGCATGGGATGTTATAAACATTGATTTAAACATAATTTATTTTAAAACTGACTTATAAAATAGAAATATGAAGCCATTTTCACGTTGATTCCTAAAAACATGATGTGGAAAACAATTCGAAGTCATGAATTATTACATTAGGTTTTAAATAAATGTTGTAATATGTTTTTTATTTCGTAGATTATTAAATATCCGAAGAAATAAACAACCCCTCTAAAGCATTTTTCACATCAGTTATTAGAAAACCCATGTGAAACACAAGGTTATCACATTGGTTATTTTCATAACCGACATGATAAACTAGTCTGTGATTTTTTTTCACATAGGTTAAAAAATAACCGACGTGAAAACATATAAACTACATATGTTATTAAATAACCGACATAAAACACCATTCCCATACATTTATTTCATAGGTTATAAAATAACTTATGTACAAACCAATTTTTTTAAAATAATACAGTTCAAAAATCACAATGTGCTGCCATGGATGACTTGAAACAATGAAAAAATAGACCAAAACCATTAAAACCCCACTAGATATCCCCCCACCTCTTGACAAGCCTACCCCCTTGGATAACCCCCACCCATGGAAGCTTCCACCCCCTAGACACCCTCCAACCCCGAGAAACCCCCCCTTCCCCCCACCCCACCACACCCCCAGAAAAACCCCACCCTCATGGACACCCACCCACCCCTAGTCACCCCCACCACCATGAAAAACCCCTCCTACCCCCATGGACACCCCAAACTGCTTAAAACTCCCACCCCCTAAATACCCCATAACCCCTTGGACACCTCCCCCTAACAGTCCCCACCCCCTGGACACCCTCCCACCCACTAGACATGTAACATCCCAGGTAAATGAAGAATAAAGAATTTTCATATTTATTAATATTTACGAATTAAATATTAATTTTACTTTAAAGGGGTTTCTATGTTCGATAGTGTACCCGATACGCAACAAAGAGTTTCATTGAAATCTTACATTGCACAATAGTAATATAATAATATTATTTTAAATGGTAGTTAACATGTAGTTGTTGTATTGGCGGGAATGGATAGAAATAACTAAAATATGATTATATATGTTTTTTAAATGTTTTTTCATTTATCCAATAAAAGTTAAAGGCTTAAAATACGGAAAGAATTCAATTTTAGTTGTGTATGCCCCAGTTATCACTAAAGGTTTACATATCGCCTTTTGATGGAGAACCGTCATTAAATATGGTTTTGTTCACTCTTATAAATTCTATTGGACCAAATAAAACTCTTCTATAGAATTGGGACATCAAAATTTACTTTGTGGAAATTTTTGGTATCTCTCCGATAAAGTTCATTTTTTTGAATGAATAGTGTAAAATGTTATATTTTAATTCAAAACCTCTTTTTAATATAATTTATTTATATGAATATATTTTCTTTTGAATTGGTTTTAAAGTGTAATTAGAATATATTTTTACCATTTAATCCAATGGTGGTCATTGGAATAAATTTCACTATGAAATTGGACTTAAACTAGTGTCAATCTTTTGATACTTATTGTTTCATAAAAACACGCTATTTGCTCTGACAGTGGGAATTAATTATTAAATTAATTAATGAAACTTATATTTTTTTAATTTTGTAAAATGGACTTCATTTTGGAATTCAGAATATCAAATATAGCTTAGGGTGAAGTTTTGATATTTTTCTGAAAAACTTCAATTTTTGATGAATAGTGAAACCACTATGTGGTACTTATAAAAACTGATTTTTCATTTAAATGAAATTTTACCACCTCTGTGTTTTGAATTTCAAAAATCTGACATACATGGTTGTCATTACGATGTAAAATGTGGTTCAATGAGATTAAAATAATTTTTTGGTGAATAGTAACTTATTATGTTTTTAATCACGATTAGAGGTAATTAGTGCAATTTAAGGAAAAAATGATATTATAATAAAATTAAAATACCTAGACACATGTCCTACCCTTATTGGATGTGTCATGGCCGACCAAGACAAGTCATGGGTCAACTTGGGGGCCCCATGGAGCCACTTTGGTTGGGAAATGACATAAATAACTTTTTATTTAATGTTAAAGTAAAAATAAAACAAACATGAGATGTTATACTAAAACAATTTTTTCATGGGGTTATACAAGTTATATTTTTTATTGTAAATAATAATTGGAAAGCTAAAACGATTTCCTACATCATGATAGTTTTATTATAATTTTTATACTTTAAATAAATTAAATTATTTATGACATCACGATGATGCAGCGATTACCTCATTAATAAAGGATTTAAATAAAATGAAATGATAATGTAAAATCAATGACCTACACATGTCGAAAACCTATTGGATGGGTGGATTTCGAACCCTTATCACCTTATCCTCGAAACCCAACAAAGTAGGAACATTAAAATCCGAAACTCATTCTAAAATAATGTAACATTTTCTTAATTTCCAAGAGTGCCCCTCCTCTCCTATTATAAAAGGCCCCCACCTCTACCTCATTACCCACACTTCCAAAGCCTTTGGCTCAGCCAAACCCCTGCCCATTGTGTCTCTACACTTCCCTCTTTTACTCCTTCAAGCATCACATTGGTCAGAAGTCTTCCCAAGGAAGCCTTTGAGCTCAAATCTAAGAGAGTTACCCGATTTTAAGGTGATGTCTTCACTTGTGTTCTTTTGTTTTATTTTGCTTCTCCAACCACCTAAACTATTTTTATTCATTTCTTTTATAACAACTCCAGAATCATCAATATACTAGGATGTTGTTATAAGAAGGATTAGAGCTACACTTACACACACCTACATCTAATGGTTAACGAACATACTGTTTCTGTGGATGGCGAATTTCTGCCTCCCGAAACGATGATTGTTCAACATTCATTTAACACCTTCAATGTGGCCATTAAGATGACACTATATTTATATATGATATATAATATGTTTATGAGTTCCTTAAGCTTCTGTATTTTTTATTTTGGGCATACCTTTATGGTTTCCATTATGGGTAATGTGATATCTTCATTTAAGGAAGTGCGGACTACCGCCCCCTCAAAGGGATTTGATTCGTTAATGCCATATGTGGGATGTATAAAGGATGGATTTAAAGTTATTATATATGATGTTATAATGGAATTATAATATAACTCTATATAATTATTATTTCTTTCCATTAAAGTATGAGATATAAATGAAAGTAGCATTAATGCGTACGTACGGCTTACCGTCTCCATGAATGGTGCATTTCATTTCTTATCCCCAAATGTAATGTACTATTATAAGTAAATGTTTATAATGGATATATATGATGAATGATACATCTAAATAATGAATATAATTCTGGAATTAAAATATACATACCTCTCATTCAGTTTTAATTCCATTAATATGATAAAGAAATGAATGTAGAGTTCATGCGTACGTACGTCTTACCATCTCCATGAACGGTGCATTTAATTTCTTACCTCTAAATGATTATGTAATATTATAAATACATGTATATGCTGGATATATATGATATATATGATATCCAAATCAGGAATGTCATTCTGGATATAAAGAACCTTTGACCACATGAACAACATGTAATTGTAAGAAGTCCACTTTCGACTTAAGAACCAAATATCGACAAAACAAACATTATTAACTTAAATTATTAAATAATGTTTATAACATGGAAATAAGTGATATAAAAGGAATAATGAACTTGAAAAAGGTTCTTAATAATATATAAATTAACTCATGTTTATTATTCAGGATGTTAAAGAATGATCGAGTCAAGTCGGACCCGAGGTAAGGGACTTCGTCTCAATCTCCTTTCATTGAGGCATATTTCGTTTTATAAACAACTTTATTTTATACGATGTATAAACACCTTTGTCTTTTACTTTTATACAAAAGGAATATTTTTCTACGAAGCGTTTTACTAAACGATAAAAAGGAATGTTTTTTTAACGTACGCGGTGACAACGACCTTTTCTGCTGCCGTCAGTATTATTTGGTCTTTGGATTCCTCAACAAGCCGTAATGATTTTAAAATAAAATAAATACCATATACTATTTTATGTATTTTGTTATTGAAAATGGTTTTGATAAAGGATTCTATTATGTCAATATATTTAAATGATATATTGTGATTGAAATGTGGAAATGTTATCATTCCTTTATATTGGTTTTATGTTTTATGATTTTATATTGTTACTTGGACATTTGACAGGTGGTTACATGATAAACCATATGACGGGTGGTGCTGTGAATACCAGGACGGGTGGTTACATTATAACCTCCAATGCATTTGGTATGGAAGTTGTCCGTATGGCTATTCCATTAAGTATGTATGGAAGTTGGCCATATGGCTATTCCATTAAGTGATATGTGTGGAAGTCGACCATATGGTTATTCCAATTAAGTATGTTTATGTCCCAAGTTACCATTATATGTTATGTGTTCTTTATGTGGGTTTTATGGTAATCCTTTGGTTACAAAAAGGTAAGTAATGATATTTTATTCAGTGAAGAGTTTTTACTACTTCATGAAGGTGAAGTTATTACTTTGATAAAGTTATACATGGTTTAATTGATGTTTGAAAAACTAACAATTTTCATTCATTGTGTATCCCTCACTGAGATTTTTATGCTCACCCCAAGTTTTTTTAAATGTTTTTCATAGGAATTAATGTGGAATAGGGTCAAGTATGGGATCAAGGGAAAGTCATGCTATATAAAACATGGAAATAGACATGTTTATTTTAAAGAGTTTTTATTTTATGGAATCTTAGAAGAAGTGTCTACTTTGTAATCTTTTGAGATGTAATAGTTATGTCCTAATACTCTAAAACGCTAAACCTGAAAAGGTCCTCAATGTGAATTATTCATTTAATTCAATATTAATTAATGTTTAAGGTCGGGGCCTTATAGTTGGTATCAGAGGTCGGTTTAGAAAACATTAGGAGTAAGAAAATTGTTAAATTATATGTTAATTTATGGTATGACTGAAATGATATAGCATTTATAGATTACCATGTTGCTTTGACTAATATATTTCTTTGTTAAGAATGGTTTTTCGTAGAGGAAACAAAACATATTTTCTGGGAAGGCGTACAGAGAGAAATGACCTTTCAAATCAGTATACTGAGATGGTCAGAATTAGAATTGAGTAGTTTACTGTAGTGATGGCTCAGTTGAATCAGGTGATAAATGGTGGTTATGTTATTGATGATATTTTGGTGTTTTCTAAAAATAAAGAGGAGCATGAAAGTAATTAAAGGGTTATCATGCAAACTTTAAAAGAAAAGAAACTATATGGAAAATTCAGAATGTGTGGGTTTTGGTTACAACAAATTTCTTTCCTGGGTCACATTGTTTCAAAAGATTGAATAACTGTTGATCCTGCTAAAACAATAGTTGTTGAAGAATGGCCAAGACCCACAAATGTAACCAAGATCCGTAGTTTTCTTGGTTTGGCAGGTTACTACCGAAGGTTTGTTGAAAATTTTTCACAGTTATCTAGTCCAATGACTAAGCTTACTCGGAAGGGTGTTAAGTTTATCTGGACAAAAGAATGTGATGATTGTTTTCAGGAGTTGAAAAAAAGATTGGTGAATGTTCCAGTTTTGGCACTTCCTTCCAGGAATGGTGAGTTTGTTATCTACAATAATACTTCATTGAAAGGACATGGTTGTGTCCTAATGCAGAATGATCAGGTAATTGCTTATGCTTCACGTCAGTTGAAAACTCATGAGGTAAATTACCCTACACATGATTTGGAATTTTCTGTTGTTGTCTTTGATTTAAAAATTTGGAGGCATCATTTGTTTGGAGTAAAGTGTGAAATATATACTGATCACAAAAGTTTAAAGTATATATTCACTCAGAAAGAATTTAACATGAGATAGAAGAGATGGATGGAATTAATTAAGGATTATGATTGTACAATTCACTACCATCTGGGAAAAGCAAATAAAGTGGCTGATGCTTTGAGTCGAAAAAGTAATGATTCATTAACCATGTTACGTTTGGAACGAGATCCTTTGGTTTTTGATTTGATGAAATTTGGCATAGAAGTTTTTGGTGCAGGATGATCATCTGTTTTGTTTTAGGTATCAGTGAGATCGTCCCTATCAGATAGAATTAAGCAAGAACAGAGAGAAGACAGTGAGTTGCAGAAAAAGGTGGAGCTGGTTCAGAATGGTAAGCTGCCTGAATTAAACATTGATAATGATTTTGTTTTGAGGTTTGGGAAGAGATTATGTGTGCCTTGTGATTCACAGTTGAAGAATGAGTTGTTATGTGAGGCTCATAGTTCCCCGTTTTCAGTTCATCCTGGCTTTACTAATATGTACAGAGATCTGCAGGAGTATTACTGGTGGGATGGAATGAAAAGAGATATTACTGATTTTACTGTGAAGTGTTTGACTTGTCAGCAGGTTAAGGCAGAGCAGCAGTTACCGAAATGGATGCTTCAGCCTTTACCAGTGCCAGAGTGGAAATGGGAAACATATCCATGGACTTGGTTGTGGGATTACTGAATATATCTCGAGGTAATAATGCAATCTGGGTTATTATTGATCGCTTGACTAAATCTGCTCATTTCCATCCTATACAAGACAACTTTTCCTTAGATCAACTTTACCGTTTGTATCTTAAAGAGATAGTCAGGTCACATGGAGTTCCTCTCTCCATTGTGTCCGATCGTGATCCCAGGTTAACCTCTAACTTTTGGAAAGGCCTTCAGAAGTCATTGGGTACTGAATTAAATTTTAGTACAACTTTTCATCCACAATCAGATGGGCAGTCAGAACGAATAATTCAGACCTTGGAGGATATGCTACGAGCTTGTTCTATGGATTATCAGGGAAGTTGGTACCAACATCTTTCTTTGGTTGAGTTTTCTTATAATAACAGTTTTCCTTCCAGTATAAAGATGGAACCATTTGAGGCATTATATGGGAAGCGGTGTCGAACTCCAGAATTTTCGGATGAAGTGTGTGAAAGGAAGCTGATGGGACCAGAATTGGTAGAAGAGATGGCAGAAAAAGTTCAGTTGATTAAGAAAGACATGAGAACAGCTCATAGAAGGCAGAAGAGTTATGCGGACAACCAGAGGAAGGATCTATCTTTCGAGGTAGGTGATCATGTTTTTCTCAAGGTTTCTCCATGGAAAAGTGTGATGCGATTTGGTAAGAAAGGAAAGCTGAGTCCAAGGTTCATTGGACCATATGAAATTCTGGAGAGAGTTGGATTAGTTGCATACATAGTGGCATTACATCCGAGTTTATCTCAGGTACACAATGTTTTTCATGTTTTGATGTTGAGGAAATATATGCCAGATCCATCTCATGTTTTGAGTCCAAAGGTAGTTCAGCTGGAAGAGAACCTATCTTATGAATAACAACCAGTCCAAATTCTTGACCGAAGAGAGCAAGTGTTGAAAAATAAGGTAATCCACCAGGTAAAGGTTTTGTGGAAAAACCATATGGTTGAAGAGGAAACATGGGAGTCTGAAAATGCTATGAGGGATAAATACCCCCACTTATTTTGATAAGTGAATAAAATTGCGAGGATGCAATTCCCAAAAGGGGGGAAGGATATAACATCCCAGGTAAATGAAGAATAAATAATTTTCATATTTATTAATATTTACTAATTAAATATTAATTTTACTTTAAAGGGGTTTCTATGTTCGATAGCGTACCTGATACGCAACAAAGAGTTTCATTGAAATCTTAGGTTGCACACTAGTAATATAATAATATTATTTTAAATGGTAGTTAACATGTAGCCGTTGTATTGGAGGGAATGGATAGAAATAACTAAAATATTATTATATATGTCTTTTAAATGTTTTTACATTTATCCAATAAAAGATAAAGGCTTAAAATATGGAAAGAATTCAATTTTAGGCGTATATGCCACAGTTTTCACTAAAGGTTCACTTATCACCTTTTGATGGCGAACCGTTATTAAATATGGTTTTGTTCACTCTTATACATTCTGTTGGACCAAACAAAACACTTCTTTATAATTGGTACATCAAAATTTACTTTGTGGAAATTTTTGGTATCTTTCCGATAAAGTTCATTTTTTAATGAATAGTGTAAAATGTTGTATTTTAATTCAAAAAATCTTTTTAATCTAATTTATTTATACGATTAGATTATATTTTGAATTGGTTTCAAAGTGAAATTAGAATATATTTTTTCCATTTAATCCAATGGTGGTCATTGGAATCAATTTCACTTTGAAATTGGACTTAAACTAGTGTCAATCTTTTGATACTTATTGTTTCTTAAAAACACGTTATTTGCTCTGATAGTGGGAATTAATTATTAAATTAATTAATGCAACTTATATTTTTTGAATTTTGTAAAATGGACTTCATTTTTGAATTCGGAATAAAAAATATATCTTAGGGTGATGTTTTGATATTTTTCTGAAAAACTTCAATTTTTTGATGAATAGTGAATCCACTAAGTGGCACTTATAAAAACTGGTTTTTCGTTTAAATAAAATTTTACCACCTCTGTGCTTTGAATATCAAAAATCCGACATACATGGTTGTCATTAATATGTAAAATGTTGTTCAATGAGATTAAATTAATTTTTTTTTTGTGAATAGTACTTATTATGTTTTTAATCGCGATTAGAGGTAATTAGTGCAATTTAAGGCAAAAATGATATTATAATAAAATGAAAATACCTAGACACATGTCCTACCCTTATTGGATGTTTCATGGCCGACCAAGATATTCCATGGGTCGACTTGGGGACCCCATGGACCCACTTTGGTTGGGAAATGACATAAATAACTTTTTATTTAATGTTAAAGTAAAAATAACACAAACATGAGATGTTTTACTAAAATAATTTTTACATGGGGTTATACAAGTCAGATGTTTGATTATAAATATTCATTGGAAAGCTAAAAAGATTTCCTACATCATTATAGTTTTTTTTATAATTTTTAGACTTTAAATAAATTAAATTATTTATGACATCATGATGATGCAGCGATTACCTCATTAATAAAGGATTTAAATAAAATGAATTGATAATGTAAAATCTATGACCTAAACATGTCCAAAACCTATTTGATGTGTGGATTTAGAACCCTTATCACCTTATCCTAGAAACAAATCAAAGTGGGACCATTAAAATCCGAAACTCATTCTAAAATAATGTAACATTTTCTTACATTCCAAGAGTACCCCTCCTCTCCTCTTATAAAAGGCCCCCACCTCTACCTCCTTACCCACACATCCAAAGCCTTTGGCTCGGCCAACCCCTGCACATTTTGTCTCTAAACTTCCCTCTATTACTCCTTCAAGCCTAACATTGGGCATAAGTCTTCCCAAGGAAGCCTTTGATCTCAAATCTAAGAGAGTTACCCGATTTTAAGGTGATGTCTTCACTTGTGTTCTTTTGTTTTATTTTGCTTCTCCAACCCCCTAAACTATTTTTATTAATTTCTTTTATAACAACTCCAGTATCATCAATATACTAGGATGTTGTTATAATAAGTATTAGAGCTACACTTACACACACCTACATCTAATGGTTAACGAACATACTGTTTCTGTGGCTGGCGAATTTCTGCCTCCCGAAACGATGATTATTCAACATTATTTTAACACCTTCAAGGTGGCCATTAAGATGAAACTATATTTATATATGATATATAATATGTTTATGATTTCCTTAAGCTTCTGTATTTTTCATTTTGGGCATACCTTTATGGTTTCCATTATGGGTAAATGCGATATCTTCATTTAAGGAAGTGCGGACTACCACCCCCTCAAAGTGATTTGATTTGTTAATTCCATATGTGGGATGTATAAAGGATGGATTTAAAGTTATTATATATGATGTTATACTGGAATTATAATATACTTCTATATCATTATTATTTCATTCCATTAAAGTATGAGATAGAAATGAAAGTAGCGTTCATGCGTACGTATGGCTTACCGTCTCCATGAACAATGCATTTCATTTCTTATCCCTAAATGTAATGTACTATTATAAGTAAATGTATATAATGGATATATATGATGAATGATACATCTAAATGATGAATATAATTCTGGAATTAAAATATTCATACCTATGATTCAGTTTTAATTCCATTAATATGACAAAGAAATGAAAGTAGCGTTCATGCGTACGTACGACTTACCGTCTCCATGAATGGTGCATTTAATTTCTTACCTCTAAATGATTATGTAATATTATAAATACATGTATATGCTGGAAATATATGATATATATCATATCCAAATCAGTAATGTCATTCTGGTTATAAAGAACCTTTGACCACATGGACAACATGTAATTGTAAGAAGTCCACTTTCAACTTAAGAACCAAATATCGACAAAACAAACATTATTAACTTAAATTATTACATAATGTTTATAACATAGCAATAAGTTATATAAAAGGAATAATGAACTTGAAAAAGGTTCTTAAGAAAATAGAAATTAACTCAAGTTTATTATTCAGGACATTAAAGGACGATCGAGTCAAGTCGGACCCGCGGTAAGGGACTTTGTGTCAATCTCCTTTCATTGAGGCATATTGCATTTTATACACAACTTTCTTTTATACGGTGTATAAAACCCTTTGACTTTTACTTTAATACAAAAGGAATATTTTTCTACAAATCGTTTTACTAAACGAAAAAAAGGAATTTTTTTTAATGTACGCGGTGACAACGACCTTTTCCGCCGCCGCGAGTATTATTTGGTCGATGGCTTCCTCAACAAGCCGTAATGTTTTTAAAATAAAATAAATACCACATACTATTTTATGAATTTTGGTATTGAAAATGGTTTTGATAAAGGATTCTATTATGTAAATATATTTAAATGATATATTGTGATTGAAATGTAGAAATGTTATCATTCTTTTATATTGGTTTTATGTTTTATGATTTTATATTGGTACTTGGACATTTGATGGGTGGTTACGTGATAAACCATATGACGGGTGGTGTCGTGAATATCAGGATGGGTGGTTACATTATAACCTCCAATTCATTGGGTATGGAAGTCGGATGTATGGCTATTCTATTAAGTATGTATGGAATTTGGCCGTATAGCTATTCCATTAAGTGATATGTATGGAAGTCGACCGTATGGTTATTCCACTTAAGTATGTTTATGTCCCAAGTTACCATTATATGTTATTTGTTCTTTATATGGGTTTTATAGTAATCCCTTGGTTACAAAAAGGTATGTAATGATATTTTATTCAGTGAAGAGTTTTTACTACTTCATGAAGGTGAAGGTATTACTTTGATAATGTTATACATGGTTTAATTGATGTTTGAAAAACTAACAGTTTTCATTCTTTGTGTATCCATTACTGAGATTTTTATGCTCACCCCAAGTTTTTTGAAATGTTTTTCATAGGACGTAATGTGGAATAGGGTCAAGGATGGGATCAAGGGAAATTTATGCTATATAAAACATGGAACAAGACATTTTTCTTTTAAAGAGTTTTTATTTTATGGAATCTTAGTAGAAGTGTCTACTTTGTAATCTTTTGAGATGTAATTGTTATGTACTAATTCTCTAAAACTCTAAACCTGAAAAGATCCTCAATGTGAATTATTAATTTAATTCAATATTAAGTAATGTTTAAGGTCGGGTCCTTATAAGACATCACCCCACCCCACATGAAATCGCACCCACTCACCCCCTGGACACCCCCACACCATGGATACCCTCCCACCCACTAGGCAACCCCCCTACCCCCTAGACACCCCTACCCACTTGGACATACCCCACTCCCCAAGACACCCTCTCACACACTGGACACCACCCCCACCCCAATGGAGAGCCCCTACCTCCTAGGACACCCCCCCCCCCGACACCACCAAGACACCTTGGATATCACACCACCCATGGACACCCCCACTCCACTAGACAGCCCATACCACCCCCTAGACACCACCTACCCCTAGACACCACCCCACCCCACATGACCACACCCCCATCCTCCTGAACACCCTCCCACCCCTGGATGTCTCCCCACCCCTTGGACACCACCCCACCCCACAGGACAACCCCCACCCCCTTGGACACCCCAACCCCCATGGACAACCCCAACCCCCTAGACACCCCCAACCCCATGGACAACCCCTCCCACCCCCTGGGAACCCCAACCCATAGACCCCCCTAGAAACTGACCAACCCACTAAACCCCACCCCACACCACTGGACAGCTTCCCACCATCTCAGATAACCCCCACCCCCTGGACACCACTGAACCCCTTGGACAACCCCCACCCACTAGACACCCCACCCCATTGGACAACACCTCCCACACCTATAGACTCCCCCACACACATGACACCACACCACCACACTGGACAACCGCCCACCCTTTAGATACTCGCCCACCCCCTCGACAACCCCCACCAACTAGACGCCACCCCACACCACTTGACTGCCACCCCCACCACCTGGACACCCCCACCCCATGGACAACCCTTCCCACCCCTGGACAACCCCACCCCTAGAAACCCTCAACCCATGGACACCCTCCCACCCACTGGACACCACCCCACCCCACGAGATAGCCCCGACCCCCTAGATAGCCCCCACCCCTTAGACACCAGCAACCCCCATGGACATCCCCCGACCCCCCCCCCCGGACACCCCCACCCCACAAGACAAACCCTCTCACCACCCTGGACACCCCCATTCCTCGAACCCCCCCACCCCACCCCCTGGACACCATCTCACCCACTGGACAGCCCCTACCCCCTTGACACCCCTTACCCCTAGGACAACCCCCACCCCCTAGACAACCCACCCCCTGGACAGCCCCCCCCCCACCCCCTCTACGCTCCCACGTCCCTTGATACCCCCTACCCCCTTGGACACCCCCACATCCATGGACATCCCCTACCCCTTGGGAAGCCCCCCCCCCACCCCAAGACACCCAACCCCCCATGAAACCTTTACTATACTCTTCCATTGTATGAAACAATAGAAACCAAACCAAAATCATAACAAAACCAGACCGGAATACAAACCAGAAAAACATCATAACTAGACCAAAACAAGAAAAACAATAGTAAAATTACACATTCAAATATATAACATTAGAAACATACAATTAAAACAAAAAATCCTAAATCCTTCAAAAACAACTACCAATACAAATCTATAATTAAAATATTAAAAATTATATTTTACACTACAAACAAACTAAAATCCAATAAAACCAGTAAAATAATTTGACCCATCCACTTGTAACTATTTGAACTCTTTAGAAGTATAGGGTTGAGGGTCATCAAATAGATAAAAATTAAAAATCTATTTTTTCACAAGTAAACTAAATAAATTAAATGAAATTTTATGGAAATGTTTATAAGGAAACCTTACCTAGTCAAACGTCACATGCATTTTAGATGTAATTATTTCATTTATAAATCAGAACATATAATATTCACATTTGACGACACCTTCTTTTTCATGTAAATCTTGTTTAAATGAGTTTCAATTTAAAATAACATTTTTATGTAATACATTAAAAAAATAAATAATAAAATTATATTGACATTAAAATTTACATAATTGATCTTGACACTCTTTTTCTTTGTTTTTTTGGAAACTAGACCCATCCCCTGTTAGAAAATAAAAAATGGGATAAATTTAAAATTCAGTATAATATAAACAACTATTAAGAAATTAAAACATACTTTTCCATTATATTTTGAAAACATTCCTGGACATCTCCATGGGTAGAGAATATCCAATATTGTGGTTTCTCCCTTGGATAAAAAACACCTAACATACAGTGATCACCAATATAAAAGATAATTTTATGTTAGTGGGTTTTTATGATAAATGATAATGAACACTTTTCCAGATATATGTTTTATACCCGTTACTAAAAGTCATCATCCAACACTGCGTGATTATATTCTATTCAAATTTTTCTGTAATATAAAGTGTTTTTCGTTCTTCATCCAATGCATTTACTTTAGGGTAAATCGATTGTGGTACCATAAATTCATATAATTCTTCCATCTCATTCTTCTCACAGATGTTATGAATATTCCTAATACAAAAAGTTGTATGTAAACATTTTTAATAAATAAAACATAAGGAAAGGTATTAATATATACATGAAAAAAGTATCACCACATTGATACCCAAATTATCTCAGTAACAATCTTAGTGATATCATTTTTCACAACCCCCACATTGATTGCATGTCAACAAACATGATCTTCCATAGGAAACTCATAATGATCCACCAAAAAATATGAATATATTGACAATATGTCAGTATTACTAGAATCTGTATCTGATGTCATATCCATTTTAATTTTTTTGTCTAAAAAATATTTCTTTACCATTAAAGTATTCATGTACAAATAAATAGAAAAATATATTAGTTTTAAAATGATAAATTTTGATTAAAAAATAAAACAAAAGATATAACATACATACTGCTATGGTAATCAGTCGCAGAAGTCTGGATAGCCAAAATAAAAAGTGGCTAATTTTATGTCCAACTTTCATCACCTCATCTTTAGGTAATGGAAGTCGAGATGATATATCTTTAATATCATGGAAAGTGACCCTATAAATTTATACCACTAAATGTTGATGTTGAACTATATCTCATATACCATATGCCAACTCATATGAAACTATATAAAGGTAAGGATCATCTTCATACAACTCACAATAAGTAGAAGATGTGGTGGTGGAGTAGGATAAAAATGGGGTCTACAGGCTGAGGTGGGGGAGTGGGAGCTACTGGTGGATGTAGAGGATAAATAATCGGGTCTGTAGGGGGAGGTAGAGGAGTGGGATATGTAGACTGAAATTGTCTTTTCATGTATGAAATCATAGACTGTACCAATTCTGTAATATCTTCCACCATCATCACATTAATTTTATGAAATTAATATTCAAAGGATTCTATTTTTTTATAAACACCCTCAATGTTAGAAGGTGAAGAATATGGAAACACTTTTCTTACTAATAGACCTGTCATATATCCTCATACATGACTGTGGTGTTTGGGATTTTCCAATGCTATAGATAAAATATCTTTCCTCCCAGCAGCTGTAAATACCCCATGTGAGCTCTACTCCTCAAAATATTCTAGTATTAATTAATTGAACATTTCTATAATGATTAAAATCAAATAAAGAATATAATTATCTTAAATAAAGAAAATAATTATCTTACAATCCTCTCAGTTATGATTTTTGTTTCTTATGAATGATATTTTTCACTTTTCTCATCTAAGATCTCTTCTATTTTTCATGTCTATATGGATGGTATGGAGGGGAAACCTCCTTAGAGCTTGAAGACTCATCTCTTTGTTTTTGTAATTTTTACACCATCATTTGTTCTTTCAACAACGTATACACTCCTCGAGATAAACAATGAGGGTATAAATTTGTAGATTGGATATCCTATGGATATATACATGTTTTTAGTAAATTAAAAATTATAAATCATTAACAAAACATTAAAACGATCATTTATATAAGAATACTTATAAATGTTTACATTGCCCTTACCAAGAATATATCTTTTCTTCTACTTTCATCAAATATCCTCCTTGTGCATTCATCCATGAAAGTACATATATGACATGGAATTTCATTATTCCTATGAACAAAACTGAAATCATATGTGAGGGTTGATTTGAAATCCCTCCATCTCTTAGCAGCCATCGATAAACATTTCATTATAACTCCTCCAATGTCAGGAATATCAAATGTCATTAAATAAAGATGAGGAAAAACATATTAAAATAGAAATAATTAATTATTAGTCAAAAAATATCAAAAGATCATACCAAATCACCAAACACAACTGATATATTATTTCCTTGTCCACACTTCTCCAATCATCACCCAAAATTTTTAATTTGGTTTTACTATGATTTGACACAAAAAAAAATATTTTTCATTTTGACCTCTAGGAATATCATTTTCATCACACTCAACCTATATCCTCTGGTCCGGGCTAGGGAAATTGATAATTTGGGTAAAAATATGCAGCCATGTTTACCAACTCTTGGACTCTTCTTTTTCGTTATTGGAGCACATGCATAAGATTGGGGAATATCAAGAAGAGAATGTGAATGTTCATACCCAAAGGAATGATCGTGATTCTCATCTCCAGAATCATGTGGTTGATCAACTGATTGATCTTTTATTAACCTTCTAATGATAAAAACATTAATTCATAAATATTCAATATCAAATATTAAAAGAGTAATGTAAACAAAAAAAGGAAAAACTGTACTAAGTTACGTAATAGTAAACATGGTAAATTTGGTAAGCACATTAAACAATGTTAAAGATTGTAAACATGGTAAACATGGTATTTTAATTGTCATTCAACAAAATCAATAAATATATAAGATATGTAAAGGTAAACTACAGTAAAATTTGGTAAACATAGTAAACATGGTAAACCTGGTAAAGTAATTGTCATTCAACAAAGTCATTGTAATGGTAAACATGATAAACTAAACTAAAAAAATCTAAAATAAAAAAAATAATCTACTTATTTGTTTTAATATGAGTTTTAATAAAACAATTACAATATCTAACATTTTATGAATATAATAAGTGTAAATAAGAAATAAATATATGTTACCTATAAAATTAAGAATGTAAAAATGGAAGTTTGTCAAAAATTCTTTCATCATAATCATTTTTCATGGCACAATCCATGACATGGACATGCTCATCGTTATTTTCTACTAATCATTCCATGGAAGTAGGTATCTCACATAAATTACAATCTTCATAAATTTGATCCTCACCCACATAATTTTTGTTCTCTTTTTGAAAAACATACCATTGTATATTTTATTGATTAAATACCTAGAAAATCTTTTTTCAGGTGCTTCCATTATAAAATAATCTCCTATTTCTTCCATTATATTTAGATTAAAAATTATTATTCCATATTCATCGTGTCTGACACTGTATTTACTGATAAACTATTTGCAGTTAAAAACAGGAACTTTAATTTTAATGTAACCAAACTCCCATATTTTTCAATGACTCCATAATATCCACATGATGTAGAAATTGGTTTTAAGTCCTAAAAACATGAAAAATGTGTTGTTTCTTAAATCACTAATACACCACTATTCTGAACTACTCTTCTGTTGTCCAGAGCATTCATATGAAATTTATATCTATTAATGTCATTCCCAGAGCATGTTATCAGATTTAAACTTTGAACAACCACTAACCATCGTAATATATATGATACATCTGATCTACTGATAAAGGTCTTTTTAATCCATGGAAAAAATGTATTGTTGTGCTCATTCAAAATCTACATTTCTTTCTTCTTTTTGTGACATTGTTTAAACTCATTAATTTTAATTGTGATATAAATTTTGGCATCAGCTATGTTATTAACGACTTATAATTCTACCTTTTTCTTCAATTAAACTGAAAACGATTTGACATTCATGCCACTAATCCCCCTACCCTCATTATTTACTCATTCATGGAGAGATGTAGGAAAACATATGTGCTCTGACATAGGAATGTCGATTGTACAAAACTCTGAAACCTTCTTAGAAATATACTTTTCAACAATGGAGGTTTCAGGTCGATATGGTCTCATAACACAATGCATAAATATCTTCATATACCTTCTAAAAGGATACATCCAAAGAAGATAAACTGGTCCATAAAGCAGTATTTCAAAAACTAGATGAACCACTAAATTCAACACTATATCAAATGAAACTCTAGAAATATACATTTCCAATTGAAAATTTATAGAAATTTCATCATTTTCCAAAATTTTCAAAACCTTCACATCAATCGCCATATTAAAAATTTAATTGAAAAAATATCACAACTTTTTTATAGTCCTTCACCCACTGATGGGAAATATTCTACACAATGCAACTGATAGTAGTGGTTGAATCATGATGTGAAAATTATGAGATTTCATTCCTTTCAACATCAAATCATTCAAAGCAAAAATATTTCGTTCATTTAAACAATAACCTTTAGGCACATTAATATCAAGGAGAGACTAACGAAAGGTAATTTGATACCTCTTGGATAATGTATGAAAAGATGGGGGAAGAAATGTTCATCTTCTCTTAGGATTGGGAGATAACTCCAAATGTATTACCATTGATAGTATGTCTTATCTTTCATTCAACCCATTTTTAGACATTCCATTATTTTATATCAATGTTCTTATCAAACTATCATAGTTTTTCTTCTCCACATGCATGAAATCAATATTATGTTTCACTTTATGATATCTCCAATATAGTAAATCAAAAAATATTGACATTTTCTTCCAAATATGTCTATGATTTCTAGATTTAGGTGTCTTTACAAATGACACATCAAGGTTTTTCACCCTCTCAAAATACACATCAGGGGATAAAGGTTTAAAAACAATATTAAATTCTTGTGAGCCATTTAATTATATTTGTAGTATTCCATAAGAGTGATCCATAGGAGAAATAATTCGATGACCCATGTATACTATTTTACACCAATGATGCAATTGACAATATGAAGTCCGTTGTTCATAAATTAAACATGATTTATGACCCTTAACACTACATCCATCCAAATTTCCATATGCTTGCAAGTAATTTATAATGAACATAAGAACTGCATGTTGTTGAAAGTCTTCCATTTTAAAAGAATATTACACTCTAATACCATACTCCAATTAAAGTTTCAAATCATCAATCAATGATGACATGAAAAAATCAATATCATTTCATAGTTGCTTCGGACTAGAGATCATTATACTCAACATGACATATTTGTGCTTCATAAAAAAATAAAGAGAGAGGTTGTAAATTACCAATTAAAAATTCCATGGACTATGTGTTCTACATGGGGTTCCGTATAGATTCATTACATCTCTTCACAACCCAAGTATAAGATATATAATTTCATTTTGTAATGTAAGATATTGCTCATTAATTTTCTTCCATTCTGGAAAATCACTTATATGTAATATTTTTGGGTCACATATCCACTCATCATCAGGCTATGTTAACCTTTTTGAATAATTTTAATTAGAAAATAAATTTTTCAGACGATGAAAAATAGGATGATACCAAAATACCATGGTATGGATATTTTTAATATCTACATCAGCCAATGATTTTTTTTTCAACTTATAATATGATGTCCCATATTTAAGTCACTTTGATAGAAATTAATATTCCTTACTATATATCATAAAGTTATTCAGACATGCATGCATTTTCTTGTATCCCAATCCAATAGAGCAAAATATTTTCTTAGCCTCATAATGTGAATCTGGATGATCGTTGTCTTTTGAAAAAATGACATTAAAAAATTGAAGGAGCTCTGTAAAACTTTTGTCACTACATCTCTTTTTTCTTTCAGGTTAATAAATATTAAATTTTCCAACAAAACTATAAAATCAATACAACCAGTATATAATGGTTTTTCTTTATCACCATATTGATGTGAAACTGTCGGCTCATTCCAAATTTGTTTTTCTGCAATATCACAAATCATTTTTTCAATTCCATTGGAGTTACCATCTTGCGAATCATCATCATCAGCAGATCTGGCTTTGTGTCCGGTTTCACCATGCCATATCTATTGGTTGTACCTTATATTAAAACCATGAAAAATCAGATGACCTTTAATTTCTCTTCTTCTCAAATTATTTATATCGAAACATTTCACACACGGACAGAAAAATATGTCACTTCTTAGAACATTTTTTTAGCAAATTACAAAAATGCATTAACACCTTCATTATATTCATTACTCATTCGATGTTCCGTAATACAACTTCGATATATTATATCCTATAACAAATATCTAAATTATACATCTTTATAAGATAAAGATATTATAAATTTTTTTAAAAAATATAATAATTAAAAAGTAAAACAATTTGGAAATATAAAACAATTCAATGTGTATTGGACAAATATATGGTTGAAAATGATTTTAAAAATAAAATATAGTTAGATATTATAGTTTCAAATTTATTTTAGATCCTTTATTCTTAAGGTGCATATATAATACATCCTGGTAAAACTATATACAAAATTCACCCTTCCGTAAACAAGAAATGTGATGTTTAAATAATAAAATTGGAATGCATTCACTACTGAAAATAACACCTATCCCAACGATTTGAAACCATTGGGATATCTACAATAACTATAGGTATAAAATAACCTAACGGTTTCAAAAACATTTTTTATGACGCTCGTTTCAATTTCCCTATAAAAATGGTGTGTGGGGGTGGTTTTTTGTGGGTGAGTGGGTTGTCCAAGGGGTCGGGGGCGTCTACATGGGTTGGGGTTTCTCAGGGGTTTGGGGCTATTCAGTGGGGTGGGTGTGTCTAAAGGGTTGGGGGCTGTCCAAGGAGGTAGTGGCTATCCCGATGGGTGGTGGGGGTTTTCTGAGGAAGTAGGGTTGATCGAGGGGGTAGGGGTTGTTCAGGGTGTCCAAGGGGGTAGGGGTGACCAGTTGGTGAGGGATGTCAAGATGTAGGGGTGTCCATGGGGGTGTGGTGTCTAGGGGGTGGGGAGTGGTCTCCAGTGATGTGAGGGGGGGGGGGTGTAAAACCCCTACCGCATTGACCCCCCCAAGACACCCCCAAGATACCACACCCTATGGACATCCCCTACCCATTAAAAAGCACACCCTCTAGATATACCCACCCCCTAGACACCCACATCCCCTAGATACCCCATACCCCCTTGGAAAACCCACTCACCCCCTGGACACCACCCCCATGCCCTAGACACCCCCACCCCTTAGATACTTCTTACCCATTTGGAGGGCCCACGAAGCACCCTGGACACCACCCTCACCGCATAGACCCCCCCCCCAGACCCACCCCCATGGACACCCCCTTGACATGACACCCCACCCCCTTGAAAGCCCCCACAACTTTGGAATCCCCCCTACCCTCGTGGACACCTCCGACCCCCTTTGACCGCCCGCTCACCCCCTGGACACCAGCCCATAACCCAAAACAACCCCCACCCCTCAAGACAACCAAATCCTAGACACCCCCATCCCTAGATTCTCTACCCCATTGGACAACCCACTCACCCCCTGGACACCACTACCACCCCTTAGACACCACCCACACCCCCTGGACACCCCAACCACCTGGACACCCCCACCCTTACCCACTTGGACACCCCTTAGACATCCCAAAACCCCATGGAAACCCCCTAGATAGACCCTTTACCCCTTGGACCCCACCCCCAACCCTTGGACTCCCCCACCTATAGACACCCCCAACCATATAGGACATCCTAGTCACCCCTTAACACACCCACCCCTGGACACCCCAACCCCCTTGGAGAGACCCCTAACCACCTTTGAAACCACCCCAACTGCCTTGGACACCCCCACCCCCTTGGATAGCACCCTCACCCCTGTACACCACCCCCACCCCCATGGAAACACCTTGGACACCCCCACGCCCTGGATATCCCCCAACTCTATAAACACTGCCACACCCTTTGACCCCCTGTATGCACACAAACACATGATTGACACACAAAAACCATAAACAAGAATGATTACACTTCCATGGTTTATTTTACCAGAATAGAATTTCACATGGTATAAAATTACGCTATATAACATTCCATGAAAGCAAAAAAAATATTGAAAATAACATCTCATGAAATTAGTATAGGGCATCGTGAAAAATTAAAAAATGAAACTGAGCCATGTGTGGCTTACTAAAGTGTTACGAGCCATCCAGAAAGATCTAGTGATAATAAAGATGATAAATGGCATTGGAAAAAAAGTATGGAGGACATGACTTCTAAGAATCCTTTATAGTTTTTCCGCATAAGAGAGATGAGTCATAGGTTGCCTGGTCGTAGAAAATAGAATGGATGAAGACAGGGTGTGATAAATAATTCAATAGCATTATCACATTGGTTTTTAAATAACTAATGTGATAAACTATTTTTTATGTTTATAATGTTGGTTATTTAAAATCCTACATTGAAAATTATTTATCATGTTAATTATTTTAGAAACTATGTGATAAATGGAACTTTTTCATGTCTATTATTTTGATAAATGATTTCATAAATTGCCGATATTTTCCTTATCATGCCGGATATAAAATAACTGATGTGATAATGTGTCATATTTTATATTTGACGTAGTTTATTTTATAACCAATTTGATAAATCTAATATCAGTATATTTTATGTTGGTAATAAAATAACCGACTTAAAAAATTGATTCCCATCAATTTATCAAATTGGTTATACAATAGCTGACATGATAAATTGAATTTTATAGATTTTCACATTAGTTATATAGAACCGATGTTTTAAACATTTTTCCACTAGTTCCAGGAATATTTCTTTCACCGTCATCATAATAGTCAGGTATGATGATCTTCATCATTTCATTTTGACGAGCCTTTTCTTCATCAGTGTGGGTCATCAAATGATCAATTTTTTTCAGTGAAATAATTAACAATCATCCCTTATTAGGATGGAATTTGATCATAAATTTAAACTTATTAAAAGAAGGTAAATTAAAAATTTGGAAAAGGGAACTATTCAAGTAGGTCCTTCGAAGAGGTCTGTCGCGTAGGACCTTCAGTGAGGTCTGTCATGTTTGTACTTCAACAAGGATCCTAGCACAAGTCCTTTGATGAAGTACTTTAGCACAACACCATATCTTAAATAATTTTACCTTGAAGAAATTTCAAGGGAATTATGTGAGAGAACAATGCGATGGGGCTGGATGAAGGATCTAATCAATGAGAGCCATAAATTTTGAAAAGCATAGTTGAAAAAAAAAATCACAAATTAAGAGACATATTTATAGACAACTGAAGACCTGCACACTTGGAATGTGCTCTTGTACTGTGCCACCATCTCCACTAAATACCTAAATGAAGAAGCTCTAAAAAAAACCACCTGTAACGTCTCGACCCAACATACCATCTATCCTGGTAGCCGGACCGGTCGCCACATGGCCTCAAGCGCATCTCCCCAAATGCCAGAGGCTTCCAACTAGTAGTGAGGGCCTAGGTGAGTCCGTGGGGATACAATTCCCTCATTACCAAAGTATCGCAGTGAAATTAAAAACATACAATTGCGGAAGAAGGTAACGAGTAGACAACACATAGACAACAGAAATAGATACCAAATAGAATGATCTGACATATATATATAATGGTGAAAATGGTACAAGAGTGTAGAAAATAGCTAAAGATGGTACAAGTCAATACAATACAGTACAAGTGTACCAAACACCCAAAAATACCAAACAGAACCCCATGTCGCATCCCAAGCCTCAGATTGGTCCCGTGCACTCCTACTCTGAGCAGGAAAACAAGTACCTATACTAGGGAGTTTCCCCTTCTCATTAACAGAAATCATATAATCTGCGTGGGTCCAAACACATGACCTAAACAGGGTGTGAGACTAAATCGTAGTAGGAATCCACCGATGATCTGTGATAATCTATTAGTGAATATATTAACAGGCAGTGTGATATTTAAAGTAGTAAAAAAGGGAAACTAGAAAGACTGACCCAAGCTTGTTCTTTGGCTTGGTGTCGCTTCAAGTATCCATTCCAGTCATTAATCACTTCATTCAGGAGTTCAAACCATTATTTGAGCCCATTCCTGGAATACTCAAAACGGAAACCAGGTATCTCTCAAAGATAAAATCCACGAACACCCTAAAATCCCATTCCGATGAACCTCTAGGAACCCGACATCGCTCTACAAGCCCATTCCGGCGAACCTCCAAGGTACCCAGCCTCGCTCTAGGTGCGATATAGTCGGTTATCTAAGCCCGTCCTTGGGATCCTATAAATAAGATCTGGGTATCGCCCATGACATTTCATGCCCTGTTGAGTCCTTCCAGGGCATCTCACTATGGATCCTTGGTTTACTTGAAATTCCAGTAACAAGTCTCATATGAGTCCGTCTATGGAAACTCTCAATGGTTCCATGGTTCACCCATGACTTAGTTTCACATTTTAAGGATTTCAAAATCATTTAACTCACATGGGTAGCAATTAAAGAATTAAAATACAAGGGTCAAGGGGAAAAACTCCATCCCATACCCAAAACCATTTCAATTACAATTTCATTCTATTGAAATTACATTCATATTCAATTCCATTTTTAACAACCCATAAGGGAAAGGAAAAACATTCCTCATAGACATCCTGGGTCAAAAACCATAAAAGATTTAGTCAAGGAAACGCACCCAAGGGGTGGTTCCTATCAAATGTATACAACCTAACTCAAGCACATATCATCCTATTCAAATTACCTACAACATGCTAGGTAATAACAGGGTTAAATTCCAGGTTCAAGTGATATCCAAAAAGTGGTCGCGCGAAACTCCGACATATATAAAAAGCGTGAAAATCAGATAAAATAATAAGACAAACTACCATTGGCTCGTACTAGATAGCTCATCGAGTTTCAGGATTTGATTCGTCCTGTTTTGGAAGAAATCTGAAGAACAGACAAAGAATGAGAAATTAGGTCATATGAGCCTTAATACAATATGTGTTCGTTATATCCAGATGAATTGAGAAAATTAAAAGGTAATTTAAGACTTACCATTGTGAATCTAACAAGATGAGCGACATTTGAAACGGAGATCATACGGAGAAGCAGGATAAAAAATCCTCTGAAACCACTTGAGAGCTCTCCCAGGCTCCCCCCCTTCTGTCCGGTTGAATAGAATATGTTTAGGTTAGGTTTTTATAAAATTTAGTCAATTTAATTAAAAATTAATTAAATTATCCAAACACAGAAGGTCGCACGGTTTACTCGCACATCCTAACAAACTGTGCGGAGACAGTGCGGACCTTCCATGAAGGAAATGGGACACCACATGGCCACCATGCACGGTTTCCTCAAACCGTGCGCAGGCCATGCTCCAGCCTCTACCAAGCCTGCACCAAGGCTCACGGTTTACCCAGGCCGTGTGCAGGACATGCACAAACCATGTGCCAGGCCATTTCCCGCCTAAAACATTGTTTCGGGCTCCGAACAAGCCCCATACACGTCTGTAACTCCCTCAATCAAGTTACGAATCCACATTAGACTTCAACAGAACAGTTAAACCAAAAAGAAAAGGATTTTTACCTCGTACAAAAACCTAGGTTCTTACAATATTTCGCCCTTAATGCAATTCGTCCCCGAATTGCTCTCTGAAGGGTGGTCAAGATTCGTCTGTGAACATCTCTAGACACTAAGCATGTACATCAGCCTCCCTCTCCCAATTCGGATCCTGTAAATGGATGTGCTTCCATAACACCGGTACTATAGGTACTGACTGGCCTCATTGTACCTTCGTGCTCTTATCAACGATACGAATCAGATGATCTTCAAAGGATGCATCTACTAGAAGCTCAACCTCCTCAGGCAGGAAGGTATATGAAGGATCTGAATAGTATCACCGTAAATGAGAAACATGGAACACATCAGGCATGGATTGGTACCATTGGGGTAACTACAACTGATAGGCTACCGGCCCCACCCTCTCCAGAATCTCCAAATGCCCAACATATCTCGGGGATAGCTTACCCTATATTCTGATCCGCCTGTGTCCCAGCTTCGGTGAAACACGCAAGAAAACCTGATCCCCGACCTCAAACTCTAGAAGTCGTCTACAGCGATCAACATATGACTTATGATGAGACTGTGCGGTAGCCATCTGCTTCTATATCAACCAGACCTACTCATAAGTCCCCTGAACAAGACGCGATCCCAGTAAAGCTGCCTCACCTACCTCTAACCAGCACGAGGGTGATCGACATGGACTACCATATAGAGCCTCATATGGTTCCATCTATATAGTCACCTAATAACTGTTGTTATAGGCAAACTCAACTAGGGGAATATGCCTCTCCCATGAGCCCCCAAAATCCATGACGCATCCTCGCATCATGTCCTCAAGCACTTGTATCATGCGCTCTAACTAGCCATCAGTCTGAGGGTGGTATGTTGTGCTCAAAAGCACCTATGTACACAACACCCTCGGAAGACTCTTCTATAAACATGAAGTAAAATGAGCATCCCTATCTAAAACAATGGTGTGAGGTACCCCCAAGAGCCAAACTATCTCATGGATATAAAACCTTCCCAGATCATCCATACTAAACATATCCTAGATTGGAAAGAAATGAGAAACCTCCGTGAGCCTATCAACCACAACCCACACAAAATCTTTACCGTGAGGTGACCTCAGAAACCCAGTCACGAAGTCCATTGCAACATTTTCCCATTTCCACTCCTGGATAGGTAACTACTATAAAATCCCAGCAGGCTGCTGGTGTTTCGCCATCACTTGCTGATAGGTGGAACATCTTATGATGAAAATAACAACTTCCCCCTTTATACCTGAGCACCAGTACCGTCAGCGCAAGTCACGATAAATCTTAATGAATCCTAGATGAACTGCCCAAACTGAAGCATGAAGCTCCCGCATCAGATCCTCTCTAATTTCCATTGGAACCCATACACATCCATGGATACGAAGAACATAATATCTACCTATTGTCCAACCCGGAAGAGGGTTCTCATCTAACACACCTTCCCATAGAACTAGGCCTTCCAAATCTGATAGCTGTCTAATCCTTACACTATCCAGGAACTTATAAGTCACAGCTAAGGATGATAGAAAATACTGCCCTTGGCTATTATGCACATCAAGATGCATCTTAGAGAGCAAGGACATAAGCTTCCATTCGTTGCTAGCCTATTGCACTGCCTATATTTGAGTTCTCATTCTCAATGAATCGACCACTACATTTCCCTCACCAGGCATATATATAAGCTCTAAATCAAAGGACTGTTGGTACTCCACCAACCATCACGGCCTATGATTCAGATCACTCTGAGTAAAGATACATTTGAGGCTTTTGTGGTCTGTGTATACCACAAAACTCTCTCCCAATAAATAATGTCACCAACAATGCATCGCATGAACAACTGCTACTAGATCAAGATTGTGTGTCAAATAATTTCTCTCATGTGGCCTCAGCTGCTTAGATCATTACGCCATGACTCTGTCCCCACGTATCTACATTGCACCTAGCCTAATACCTGATTCTTCACAATAGACCGTGTAACTCTTGCCTTGTTCTGGCAGTATCAGGACTAATGCTGATGTCAACCTTCCTTTCACCTCTTGAAAGGATTCTTTATAAGAATCTGTCCATAAAATTTCACACCCCTCTTAGTTAGGAATGTCAACAGTGCTGCTAATCATGAGAAATACTGTATGAAATGAAGATAATAACCAGCAAGCCCCAAGAAAATCCATATGTCAAAGACATTATTTTGCTGTTCCCAAGAAACCACAAATCTAACCTTCTCTAGGTCTACAAACACTACTGTCTCAGAGATAACATGGGCCGAGAAGTGAATCTGATCCATCCAAATGTGCCAATTTGTAAGCATTGCATATAGATGATGCTCTCTTAGTGTATTTGGGAAGATCACAAGATTATTGGAAAGGTCGTTTCGATTTTGAGAATACACCAAAATATCGTCCACGAAAACCATGACGAATGAGTCCAAGTAAAGATGGAACACACGATTCATCAAATTCCTGAATACCACTGGCGCGTTCGTGAGACCGAACGACATAACTAGATACTCTTATAAACCATATCTACTGTGAAAAGTTTTACAAGGTGTGTCTGAAGATCGAACACGAACCAGTTGATATCCTGACCTCAAATCAATTTTCGAGAACACACTAGCTACTCGAAGATGATCAAACAGGTCATCTATCCATAGCAAGGGATATCAGTTTTTTACTTTCAGTTAGTTCAGTTTCAGATAGTCAACACATAGACTAAGAGTTCCATCCGCCTTTTTCGTAAAAATGACCGGAGAACCCTATAGAGAAGTACTGGGTCGAATAAACCCCTTTGCCTCCAAATACTCGTGCTATTTCTTGCACTCTTGCAACTCCATTGTAGCCATTCTGTTAGGAGGAATTGATACTGGTGGAGCTCCTGGCACTAGCTCAATGGAGAATTACACCTCTCTCTCAGGAGGTAAACTTGAAAAGTCATCAGGAAAAACATCCCTAATGTGGTCAACTACTGGAGGAAGGTTCGTATGACTCACTCCCTGATCATGTAGAAACAAACTAGTGATCTCGGCTATCATCCTGTTCAGGCCATGATGCTCTGGCCCAGCTCAGATTTCTTAGAGATCCCACTCTCCCTTAAGAGTATACACTACACCCTCTGGTGATGTGAAAATCACCCTTCGGCAGTAACAATAAACGTAGGCTCAGTAATCTACTAGCCAGTCCATACTGATAATAACATCAAAACCTATCATTTCAAGAACATAGAGGTCCCAGATGAAGTGACACCCTTCAAGCTCAAGGGGGAACGCTATGCACTTACGTACAACCTCTCCCCTAACTTTTCGTGGTGTGTCTAGCATCAAGACGCCATCAAAAGACAACACAAATAGCCCAAGGATTTTCACTACAAGCACAGATATAAAACTATGTGATGCACCTGTATCAAAGAGGGAAGATGAGAAAACAGATTCTACTAAGATAGTAATTCCTACCATATATGGTCCAGTTCCCTGATCCTCGGAAGTAGGCTACACTGAATACATCTGGCATGAACCACGTCCATGTGATAAAACGTCACTACCCGGAGCTATCCCAATATGACGTCTTGGTGTACCTTATGTCTGACTACCTCTTCCACGACCACTACCTCGGCCTGATCGGTCAGTCGCACCCCACCTCCCTGTTTGACGAGAAGCTGCTGATCCTGCTCTTTCATATGGAGTTAGTGCTGAACCTATATCGATGGCTGCTGGTGAAAATGTTCTGCAGAAACGTTGAAGATGACCCATCTTTCCTCATGATCAGCACTCGGCTGGGTCACTCGGACACTACTGCTTCATGTGTCCCAGCCTACCGCACTGGTATCACCTCATATTTCTAACCGAAGATAGGTTCTGACTTCTAGAAACACAGTGTGGAAGCTCTAGATGACGCTTCCTAATAACAGTCGATGCCGTTTCTGATCTCGATGCCGAACAGCTCTGGCTCGCACCTCTTGCCTCTCTCAGGTTACATTCTGTGATTAGCACCTGGTTCACAATTCCAGAAATGGTAGACAACCTGAATATATTTACCTGAGATCGGAGGTCATCTCTTAGACCATCCTAAAAATTCCTGGCCCTCGATAGCTCATCACCCATCAAGATAGGTGGGAAGCACTGAAGCTCAGTAAAAAGGGCTCAGTATTCCATCAATGTTAACGTGCCCGGTTCTAGATGCAAGAACTCCTAGGCTCGATCGGCCCTCAATGTATTAGGATAAACGAAATCACATAAGGCTGTAGGAAACTCTATCCATGCCATCTTCCGATGACGATTCGACTGAGTGATCATGTACCACAACCTCTTGGCGGAATCATGTAACATGTACGTAGCGAGATTGACCCTTTTCTCTGGAGGTGTCTCCAAATGATCAAAGATAGATAGTATCACCTATAACCAGGAATCTGCAGCCTGTGGTCTTCCATCCCCTGAAAATATCAGTGGATGCTGCTGCTGAAACTCACACGTCAACTCTGCCATAGCCAGGGCTGGTCGTTGTGCTCCCGGAACGGTCTACATAAAACACAACAGGCTCCCAACGAACGGTGCCTCAACACCTATGTCCGATAGAACTACTGGTTCTGTAGGTGGCAGAACTAAAGTTTCCTCTAGTATCCCATGGCCTACCATCTCCAGGATGGGGTCGTCACCGCTCTTCCGACGTACGACTGTAGGTCGTCATGGTGGAATGACTTTTCAATGCTAAACACACGCCTCAGTTCAAGATTTTTAACAATATTCGAAACTCACGAGCACAACAACCAGGAAAGGACAAGTCAAAACCTTCCTAAAAACCACGTCAACCCATAGCCTACTCCTAAATCTAGGACTGCATAAGGAACAGTCACCAAAAACCACTAGATTCACTACCTCTTTCCCACTTAGAAGAAGGGTCTAGGTTAGGATATATTTTCAACATTCATTATTTTATCATACCATTATTCAAAACCTTCAACCAATGGTCCACCAAATTCCAATCCCTGAGGGCCCATAACACCTCATGAATCAAAATTTGATACCCACATAACCATGAAATTTAGTTTCATTTATAATTTAATTCCCATTGGAGCATCATTTCCCAATTCATAAGGTCCCATACACCTTATGAATTGAAATATGATGTCACTCTTAATTCATTGCACCCAGTCTAGCACAGCAGTAGGCACACCTATCAATCAACTACTAGAACAACATGCAATAGCTATCACAACACCTATCACAACAGCATGAAATATCTATGGCATCCTAGATAGCATGGTATAATGCATGACATGTGATTCTTAACAAGGTTCCTATATGATTTATAAGATGGAAAACCCTCATCTCATCAGGTCGCAACGAAATAGAACCCACAATAATATCAATAGTATTAGCAAAAGCCATGTCTGTCAGCCAATGGTGAAGTCAGAACAACTGTAATAAGAAAAACCAGAACCACAATTCCATATGAGGAAACATGGATTTTCCTTGTACGCGGGTTTGCAACTCCGGGGCACAGTTTATTACCAAATCCCATTCCCTTCCTACTCCTATCTATAGTCGCCAAACAGTAAGTCAAATCAGAAAATCAAATTCACTCTGATACCACTTTTTAACGTCCCGACCCTACTTATTATCCAACACGGTAGTTGTACCGGTCACCACATGGCCTCAAGAACATCAACCCAAATGCCAGAGGCTGATGACTAGCAGCGAGGGCCTAGGTGAGTCCGTGGGGAGACTATGCCCTCATTATCAATGTATCAAAACGTAATTACAAACATACAATATATGAATAAGGTAACCAGTAGACAACACATAGACATCAAAAATAGATAACAAATAGAAATATTTGATATATATATAATGGTGAAAATGGTACAAGAGTATAGAAAATAGTCAAAGATGCTACAAGTAAATACAGTATAGTTCTAGTGTAAAAAACACCAAAAAGAAACCAAAAATTATCCCCTATCGCATCACAACCCCCAGCTTGGTCCCGTGCACTCATACTCCGAGCATCAAGTCAAGTACTTGTACTATGGCATTTCCCCTTCTCATTACCTGATATCATATAATCTACTTGGGTATAAAAACATGACTCAAATAGGGTGTGATACTAAATCCTAGAAGGCGACCACCAATGATCCTTGGTAATCTATCCATGAATATATAAACAGGCAGTGTAATATGGAATGTAGTAATCAAGAGAAACTAACAAGACCGACCCAAGCTTGTTATTTGGCTTGGTGTTGCTTCAAGTATCAATTCCATTCATTTATCACTTCATTCATGTGTTTAAACCATTCCTTGATCCCATTCCCGGAATACTCAAAATGAAAACCAGGCATCACTCAAGGAGAAAATCCACCAACACCCTACAAGCCCGTTCTGATGAACCTCTAGGAACCTGGCATCACTCTACAAGTTTGTTCTAGCGAACCTCCTAGGTACCCAGCCTCGCTCGAGGTGCGATATAGTCAGTCATCTAATCCCGTCCCTCGAATCCAATAAATAATATCTGGGTATCTCCCATGACATTTCATGCCCTTTTGAGTCCTTCCATGGCATCTCACTATGGATCCATGGTTCACTCGGCATTCCAGTAACTAGTCTCGTATGATTCCGTCCATGGAATCTCACATTGGTTCCATGGTTCACCCATGACTTTGTTTCACATTTTAAGCTGTTCATAAGCATTTAACTCACATGAGATAGCAACTCAAGAATTAGCATAATAGGGTCAAGGGAAAAAACTCTATTCTATACTTGAAACCATTTAAAATTACAATTTCATTCTATTGCAATTACATTCATATGGAATTCCATTTTTAAAAACTCACTAGGGAAACAAAAAACATGACTCATAGGCATCCTAGGTCAAAAACCTTAAAATAGTCATTCAAGGAAATGCACCGAAGGGGTGGTTCATGTCCAAGGTATACAACCTAACACAAGCACATACCATCCTATTCAGATTACCTACAACATGCTAGGTAATAACAGGTTCAAATTCCAGGATTAAGAGACATCCCAAAAGTGGGCGTACGACACTCCGACATATATAAAAAGCTTTACAATCCGAAAAAATCACAAGAACGCCTACCTTAAGATCATACTAGATAGCTCGCCCGGTATCATTCTCTGATTCCTACTGGTTTGGATGAAATCTAAATAACAGACGAAGAACAAGAAATTAGGGCATATGAGCATTAATCCAATCTGTGTTCATTATAACCAGAAGAATAAACAAATATTAAAAAGGAATTGAGGACTTACCTTTTCAGATCTAAAAAGATGAACATCATTTGAAATATAGATCAGGTGGAGAAGCAGGATCAAAATCCCTTTGAATCCTCATGACAGCTCTCCCAGGCACCTCCCCCTTCTGTCCGATTGAATAGAATAGGGTTAGGATAGGTTTTTATAAAATTTAATCAATTTAATTGAAAATTAATTAAATTATCAAAACATCGTAGGTCACACGGTTTACCCTCACGACCTAACAAACCGTGCGGAGACCGTGTAGATATTCATGGAAGGCAAGGGGAAACCACACGGACACCCCGCAAGGTTTCCTCAAACCATGCGCAAGCCATGCTCCAGCCACTGCCAAGCCTGCACCAAGGTGCGCGGTTTTCCCAGGCCATGCGCAGGTCATGCGCAAACCATGTTCCCAGCCATTTCCAACCTAAAACATCGTTTCGGGCTCCGAACAAGCCCCAGACTCCTCTATAACTCCCTCGGTCAAGTTACACATCCACATTAGGCATCAACAGAACAGTTAAACCAAAAATAAAAGGATTCTTACCTCGTATGAAAACTCGGGTTCTTACACCAACACTGTCCAATATTTAACTCATAGTCATTTCCCCACAATTATACCTCAGGAATTGACCCTCTTTCTATTTTTCAGATCCAATCTGGAGGGGGAATTTTTTTGACACCATGTTAGAAAAGAAAAATACTATGAAGAGTTACCTCGATATTTCAAAATCCCAAAACAAGGTTCGAAGAGTTAAATGGAAATTCAAATACTCCAAAAGACCAGAGCGACATTGCTACACGACATATCTGCATGACAGAACAACACCACCGATCTGCGAGGAAGACCAACGCGATAGACCTATGCGACAGAGCTTTTCACCAGAATAATTTTTGTACCACTACATAGAGTACTTGTATGGAGGAGCTGCATGAAGGACATTTGCGGGAAACATCTCTTTGATCAGCCCCATAAATGACTATTAATAGGACCTTTGGGCTCTTTATTTAAGGTACTGAAATTTTTTTGAAAGACTCTATGAAGCTCCCATTGTGTAGAACTTTTTCCTAGATCCCCTAAATTGTTTTAGGTAGTTCTCTAATACACGATAGAAGAGATAATTAAATGGGATAAGCATGTTTTGAATGTATTTTACATTTTTTTCATAAGTTTGGTCCTCTTTTTTAAAACACATTCTTCAATCATCATTCAAACCTGTGTGGAATACCTGCGCACCACAATAGTGTGGCATACCTGTGTGGTATACCTGTGTGGTACTTCAATGTGGGGTACCTATGCAACATCCTTGAGCAAGGTACCAAAATGGAAGGGCATGGTATAAAGCTTACATACCAACTCAAGTACCAACTTTAAAGTATACTCATATTAGGGTATCTCTTTCCTTCATTCCCTTATCTATAATGGACTATGTTTAAGCCTCTAAAAAACCTCATGACTTATCAAACCTTTGGGAAAGGCCCATCAATGTGTCTACAATTTGGGTTTTGTTTTTCCACAGTCATAATTTTTTCACATTTCTTTAGTAACCATGTTAGGATACATGGAATGTCTATGGGTTTGTATATCCAAATTTAAATGGAGATGTATCTCAGAAACATTGTTGGGATGTTTCCGGTTTGAGGGAGAGTTAGGTCATAGACTCTCCCTTCTCGATGAGATGGCCCGGAACCTTGGGTATCTTGTAGGGGACGGTACGGTTCATACATTAATTTTTGTGACTAAATTGAAGAAGTCTCCCTATACTATGAAGATCAATTTTAGGGAAACCATCATGGCATAATACCTTATCTTTTCATGTAAGAGATAGAATCATTGCCCCTCTTTTATTTTTCGGTGCCAAAGATCATTGAGATATGGGAACTGGGACATTAGTCGGGCCCATTGGGATTTGTCACCATGGAAAAACATCCTGTTGTAATCCTCTAACCATCATCCCTTCTTCCATACATTGTACACTATTCCAATATAAAGTGAAAAGATGGAAGGCTCGTCTCCTCGCCCTCTTCTCGTGTCTCCTTGACCACATCCACCCTCATTGCCATAGGTGTGTCCTCTTAAACGAGTGGAGTATAAAAGTGAAAGTGTCATTGTTGAGTCTTTAAAATCTTATTGTTTCTCACAATGAGTATGAATCATGTGGTCTTAGAGATTAATGATGATTAGAACATGTTGACATACACTAATATTTGAAAGAACTATGAGAACTCTGATTCATGTTCAAACTAGGATACATTGGAAGCTCGTTCAGGCCCCGAGTGTACTGGATATCCTCTTCTAAAATCCATCCATAATTACCTTAATGTTGTAATCTTCCTTAGGAATAATATCCATATTATACCCCCGAAATAAGTAAGGCATCATTTTCAAGAAGTAGGATCAAACTCATTTATCTCAAAGTAATATACTCCCCTATTAGACTAATCAAACTATGTGGGATTTGATTCACATCTATATGGGATACGTAGGAAGCCTCCATGAGGTTCAAACCAAGTACCTTAAATCAAACTTTTTCTCCTTCATCCATATTCCCAAAAGGGTCGGATTCTACTTGGAAACCCATTCCCTTTCCATTTTCCTTGGGCTGCTTCAGCCTAAGTCCCAAAATATGTTTTGACTAAGAACCTTCTTCTTGGATGTCCATACCATTTGACATTAAACTATATGGAGAGGTCCATATCACACGACTTTAAAATGAATGATGTGTCCCATTCAATGGAAACGAACTATGAGGGTTCTTATACCTTTTAAAAGGATACATAGGTATCCCATTTAATAGGCACGATCCCATGATCAAATCAAACCTTTGTCTCCCTGGATGAAAAAAAATTCTAGAGTGACCCTCTGAGTGGATTAAAAACCACTATCATCGTAACAAGGATTAAAAGATTATCAATGTATTATATGAGGGGATACCATTGAGGGAGAACATCAAATACATACAGATATATCCATTAATGAAGATCCTCAAATACATAAAGATGATTCTAAACTTTTCTCATGCTAAATAAGTGATTTATATTTATATGAGATATATATGATATTCATTTTGAATTAATAAGTATTAAAAAAAATATTTTAAATTATACATAGATATCTGGAGTAGGCAATAATTTCCCCCAAATGGGTGTGATATGTCTGAAATTCCATCCTCTCAACCAATGCACAATCAAAATTATTGTAAAGGTCAATCCTAACTAACAACTGCCTTTGAAAAAGAGGGTCCCTCTTCAATTAAAAACTATTGGACGTTTTGGTACCATAAATAAATCTAATGGAAAATTCTAGGATGTAGTGAATCAAAAAACATCAATACATGTTTTAAGGAACTAAGAAAGAAATACTAACTACAGGGAACCAATATTATCATAAATATTTATTACATCATTTTTATGAACATTTATCAATATAACGACCAACTAATTTATAAATTATATTTTATTATATAAATATTATATATATATATATGGAAAATCATATGCCATTAATAAATATTCCTACAATAGATACATAAAAAACCACTAAAAATACTAAATAATATTATTTTACATAAATATATGTGATATAAATGCTAAAATGGATAAATATTGATCACCTCAACTCTCTAGTGGAATATCCCCCATGGAAAAGAAAATATATATGAATGAAAACAATATTAAACCAATCATAATATTAGAAAAATAAAACAATAACATAAAAGGAATTGTAGATATTATAGAGTAATATAATGAAGTGATATTTATTGAGAGAAATGTGACTGTTAGAATAGTAATATGATTTTTAGTCAATATATTCATTTTACAATTTTAATGTGGGGAACATTACACAGTGGTAATAGTTTTAAAATTATATTTAATTTTTATAAGGTGACTGGTTAAGCATATAGAGAGTTAATACCACATTGGTAGAATTGTCTTATTCATGACTTGGAGAATGTTTCAGTCATTTTTCTCTAAATATTTGGGTGTAGTGTCTTTAGGTGGAGAATTGTCATGTATATTTATATCACATATATTGAATTGTATTTTCACATAATATGAATCGAACATGATACAAAGTGTATTTTTGATGTTTGTTATCGAATAATACCATTGAATTCTTTATCCCCTAGGAAGATAAAAAACTCAGTAATGCATTAACTAAGAAAAACCCTATTATGTTAACAATGATGAGGATTTAAGGAGATCAAATGATTAAAGACATATTCAGGTTGTAAAAAGGAATAATAAGGGAAAATTAATTATCAATCCTTACAAAAATAATTTTACTACATTTATTATAATAAGAGATCATCAAATTTTCAATGAGACAATCCATTGATAAAAAGTAATATAGTAACTATTTATAATATGATATTTCATGGGTTCAATAATGATCATGAAGGTGTTATAAAATTTTCCCCTGGATATGTATTCCATATAACATAGAGATAAAGACAAATTCGATGGATTAATCTCATAACTCTATATTGATAATAAATTTTAGAACTACTAAAATGTATAGGGTCATTCAAGATCAATATTGGTGGGATAATATGAAAATTTATATGGCCGATTATATTGTGTTTGGTGGTATAACAACGGAAGGTGGAGTTAGAAGTTACTAAATGGGTATTTCTAACTCTACCCACAGAAACATGGATGTGGGACAATATCATTTTTGACATAGTCACTAGTCTCCCAAGAACATACAAATAAAACAATTTAATAAGAGTTATAGTGGATGGAATCACCAATACATCTAATTTTATCACTATTCAGGATGACTTCTATATTTTTCAAATTGACCAGATATAAGTAAATAATGTTATGACACTACATGGGGATCCCCATTCAGTCATTTACAATCAAGATCCATGGATTTTGTAAACACTTTGGAGAATAATTCCACTTTCTTTGAATATATAATTGAATATTAGTTGGTCCTATCACCCCAAATTGATGGATAAATACAAAGAACTATTAAAAAACTATAGGAAATATTTAAAACATGGTTAATGAAATCAAATGGTTGATGAAATCAACACCTCCTAATATTTGAGTTATCATGCAACAAACACATCCATCTAAGTAATAAAATGAAATCATATGAAACTCTTTATAGGAAGTGATATATAAAACTAACTTTTTTGGGATGATGTTTGTTATAGAATGATTATTGGGATACATCTTTTATAAGAGATGATAAATATGGCCATTCTATCCAAAAATATAAAACGGCTTCTCATTGTTGGAAGAAGGACCATGATCATAACCGTCTATGGAAAACATAGTTTGACGTTAAGGACAATTTTTTTCTTCTAAAATATATATAGAAATGAACCATGATGTTTGTAAATTTGTAATCAAACACAGAGTTTCATTAGATGTAATTCCATGACCCCTCTAGACCTGAGTCAGTACATTACTAATTACATTGGAATGATTACAATGAATCAAATCCCGAAGGAATGAGTAATTTATTATTCATGATGAAACATTATACATACAAGTAGCTCATATAAAATTTGTAAAGGTAACAAAAAACAACACATAATAATCACTAAAATACTACAACCATGAGAGCACAATAAATGGTCTCCACTTTATAAACTGATGAAGGTAAAAAATGAAATGGGTGAGATATAATGCTCAGTAAGGGTTACAAATAGTAGAGGCATGAATCAATAAAAATAGAATCATATAAAATAGTCATATTAAATATGGCATGGTGAATAATTAAGAACATGTGCATTTAATAAACCAAGAATGAAACATCATCCCTAGGATTTTTCACAATTAAAACCTCTAGGATATTTATAACTGAAAATGAATAAAGAGAAGGCTTATATAATGGAAATAATATATCTAGAACATGATACCACAACACAATTCAAATGGTTTAAGTCTATTGGTATAACCCCATTTTATTTTTTTAAATAAACTCAAAGGGTTTTTCGCTATCTTATTTATCCCCTGAGACATGTCGATGCATCAAGGGGCTGTAGTGGGCCCCACCTTCTCATGTATGTCAAAAGAACTATTTATAAATTGAATTAATAAAAGTACAATATTTCTTCTAAATACTTATATATATTTGAGGATACAGATTAATATAAGTATGTTGACAAAAATAATGATACTTTTAAATGAGAACATTGAAAAAATATGGATGAAATAATCCTTAAACATTCCAATGTGTCCCATACCCCATGAAACATTCCAATAATAATTCCATATAATATCATGATAATAATAAGAATATAGATATGATATACTTAATTGAACTACATACACAATAATAATCATAAAAGTGGTGAATAAGGCATATATCTCAAAAACATAAAGTGTGAGATGAAAAAACAATTTTACTTTAGAATAAATATTTATTTTAATAAATAATTTTCATTTTTAATAAATAATATTTTAAACATGTATATTACCTAATGTAAAAGGTGAAGAAATTGATATTACATTTGAGGCATTAATGATGTATTACTGAAGTAAAATCATGTAAACAGTTATTTTAAAGAAGATTTTGAATTAGACCATTTTAGTGCGGTTTGAAGAATTCATTAATGAAATTTTAAAGTGGAAATACATGTTTTCATTAATAAAACCATAAATGAACCAAAAAATAATGTTCATGTTAAAATTTGTGATTTATAAAGATAAACAAGGCTTATAACAGATTATAGAGTGAACATCAAAATAAGTAAGAATTTTAGATGTTCCTTGAATCATGTTTTCATTTCTAAAGAATATTTGAAATATTACTTTGAAACATGTAAATCCCAAAAAAATAAATAAGGATTATTATTGATACTCATATATAGGACATTCACACAGAAATTATAAGGAATACATATTAATAAATAAAAATTTCATTGAGGTGAATAGTGAATAATAACAACCCAAATGAAAATGGATGTTCAGGTATAAAATACTTACGACGTTGTAATAAATTGAACCATATGCCCCAAAATTAATATTCACCAAAGTATATATTTAATATTAGGAAAATAAAGAGTTTTATGGTATTAAACATTACTTGGAAGTATACATACACATACTCAAGTAATAGTAGTGAAAACAGAATATCTCACAAAGATGGAAGTGGGATGAAGATACCCTTACCAATAACGTATCATTATATTGATGACAAATTAATGAAATAATAATGTCTAAAAACATAAAACCACATATTAAAGGTGTATATATAGAATAAAACAATCAGATGTCATTCACACATATTCTAGGAAAATACAAACCCAACGAAATTGATGTTTATGTCAACGAATGGAAATTGACTTAAGATATTTCTTACATTAAATATGAATGTGTTCCACTCATAAATTTAAAGTCCTGGAATATGAAATTATACTCATTAACAATATAATTCAGAACCTATAAGAAATTTATTTAATTTATCATTATTATGTTTAGTTCATTTTTGTTCTTTTGTATAATTTATAATATCGAATTCTAACACTTCTGATCGATTGTATTCAGGATTTTCGTAAATTATCCACTTGTTCTTAAGTAATTTAGTTCATGTGTAATGGATATAAATCACCAGAATTGTATTTAAATATTATTTATAAACATATATGACTATTAATGATCATTTATTTTCCTTTCTTACATGGAATGAGGATGAATTATTATATATAACTTTAATGATAAATGTTTCGGTTAATTTGTGAGTTTTGATTACAAATAACTCATTTTTATTAATAGCATAATAACATTTATAAAAAGGAATTACAGAACTACACATAGTTTATATTACATATATAATAGTTTGGTTCAACCATAATAAGAATGGTTTCATTACCGAAATTGGGATTGATAAAAGAAATAAAAAGCCCATTGTCCTCGAATGTAGAAAATTGACACATCTCAGATAGTGTTCTAGCTACTAGTATAAAAGAAGTTAAAACGAATAGATGATGATAACATATTACAATATCATGAAAAAATTACAGTACATGTATGGTACTTGATTCATCATAACATTTGGATATGGAGAGGTAATAATAGAAATAGAAAACAAATGAACTTGAAAGGAATGACAATGAATTTAAAAGTGGAATTTAACTCTAGAAACAACCATCATTGAGAGCATCTTTAAGGGAAAGGTTTTGTAATTTTTATGAGAACAAGGCGTGCTATATTTGGGAGTGGAGTTTGGGAGGATATTTAGATTGAATTTAGAGGCGACACAGGGCATGCGACGGGTGAAGAGAGGATGGATTGATGGGGGGTTTTATAGTGGATGGGAGATGGGATTTCTGGGTTTTATATTCATTAAATTATTATTTCACCACAAGACAAGGAATATTGAGTCTTCCCTAACCATGAATAGTAATTTTATCATGTTAATCTAGATCAATTGGTCTTACATCCATAGAACATCATACATGAATCTATAATTAGTGTATTTATATTATTTTATAAATTATTGTTTTTCACTATTCATAAAGAATTCATGTATTTCAAAAAAATCCAAAAAATTCTCCCCAAATTTTTTTCGACATGTATAATCCAAAAATAAAATCCATTTTTCAAAAATAAATTTCTAAATATTATTATTTTAATTTTTAATTAAAATGTTAATTTATTCTTAAAAACATTTATAAAACATTTGTTTTTATATTCCAAAACATAGGTATATCGTACTCCAACGTGAATATCATTTATATACTATCATTGGTAAGGTTTCTATTCATTAGGGTATATCACTATTCCTATTGGTATGTTACTATTCATAATGATAGGTTACTATTTACCAAAAATTATGTTTTTCTTATTAGACTACAAATAACATACTCATCGCAATTGTTTATGTCATATTTTCAAAATTCACATAACAAAAGTGACAAACTTTTATTTACATGGATAGGCTATAAAAAAGTGGTGTTTGTAGAGAGTCAATGATCCATGAATTCTATAATACATCTATTTTTAAAGTCTTGGTGTGTTATATTATCCCCTCCTTACAAAAATTCCTTCATCGAAATTTAAAATTTAAACATAGTGAGTTAATGGTTGATACATACAAATTCTCTAATTAAAACCCACATTAGAAATAAAATTTATAAAATATACTCCTTAAAAAAGGTTAATAGAGATGAGGTGGGTTTCCCCAAAAGTATTCTTTTGAATGAGGTGACATTAGTTGGATGAAATACAAACAAAACATGGAAGAAAAATCTAACAATGAAATTATGATGGAACATGATAGAGGACATGTTCAGATGAATGTTTATGACTAAAAAGCTGTAAACTAAAGAAAAAAATTCATTATTAATGATCATGATAATAGGGAAAAAAATTATTTAATACTATTTTCCTTGATTCCTGGAGTTATTCCACTCTATAAGAGTATAAATATACATTTCTACTTATAAACTCATACTTTTACTATATTTTAGTTATCTATACCTCATCACATAGCCTATGTAACACAATTTGGTGAAGCATAACATTAACCACTAAAAGCTCATACAAAGTCCAACATAAACCATTTCATAAATTGTTAAGAAAATTTAAAAATATAATGATTCAACACACATTGTAATGAAGTCCTCTAACGTTCAAAGATGAACTTATCATTAACCCTTAATCAACAAGAAGTATCTCTAAAATTCACATACCAATCATGTGAATAACATCATCATGTATCATCTAGAAATATCATAACAACATTATTTACCCTAAAAACCATATTAGAAACATGAATTCTTCCATATTCATTAAGTGAGATACATGTTATTGGATATATACCGTAAATCCTAAACTGTTGTAAACTTCATTGATGAAAGCATAGACAACTTATCAAAAAGTAAATAATCAGTTCCAAGGTAGTAAATACATATCTGAATCAATAATTTCTTCAACATTATCTTAACATCACATATATATTAAGATTATTCATTCCTCCAATCATGTTTTTTTGAAAAATTTTAATATTCAACTGAATCACTTTTCCTATGTACCTTACATCATATGACCTCAAATCCTTAATAAAAGAGTACTGCAATAAAATATATATATATATATATATATCTTAACTCATACAATAAGTACATTACTGTCAATGTATATAAATGGACTAATTCTTGAAAAGAAATATTTATCAATCTACTTCATCTGTTATAGAATCATAACTTTTTCATTATCCAAATTCAACATTTGGGGTATATTCCTTTGGCGATTGAGAAATTGGTTTGCATGGTGTCCCATCCCCTTGTAATTGAATAATTTTACATTTGAAACCATTTTAGTTCCCTGGATATCATTAACATTTTGTAATTTTTCTCCACACATATAGCATACACCCATTCCCTTTATGAATTTACTAGAGATATTCCTTCCACTGTTATCACATGTAGAAATACACTTCTTTACCTTCTTCCCTTTATCCCCATATCTCTTTTCCATAATCTTATTATTTTTCTTCCCTTATAATCCATATAACTCAGAGATGAATTTACATACCTTTTAAACACAAGATATTATTTCATCATTCGATGAGGATACATGGGAGATAACATTCCATTGAAAAGACAACATAAGATCATTAGATATATGATCCTTCATACTCTTCACATCTCGTGCATTGGTGAAGTTCTCATTCCTTCTAATTATTTTTGTATCTATTCAATTTCAATATTATATATTGGATTATACAATTATAAACACACTATAACTCTAAACATGGTATAATACATAGAATAAATTTATGCAATGTAAATCCTTGAACCATATAATTTGGTTACATTGGGGAAATAAATCCCCCAAAATGGTGGATAAAGAAAATGTGAATTATCCTCAGAATATCCTCTAGAAGTGTCCAACCAAGAGTTTAGTAAGGCCCATTTTCGTGTACCAGGATACCATAGGTCATGCCCGAAACTCCATGTCGAAGTTTTCACTCAAAGTTATATATGTTCCTGAGACACCTCTACTTGTTTGTATCCAGACATGTATTTATTTTATCCAAAGATCCACTTAATATATTACTTAACAAAATTCTAGGATTTTTTTTGTTTTCTTATCCTCAAATACCATCATGGCGATTTTTTCCCTAACCTAAATTTTTAAAATCTAGTTCCCAATGTTTCTAGTAAACTTCATCTGATACCAACTGTAACCTCCCATCCCCTCTAGACCGAAGTCAATGCTTTATTAATTACATTGGCATGATTACAAGGAATCAAATACCAAAGGAAAGAGTAGTTTATTAGTCTAGAAGAAATTAGATACATATATATTACTCGTATTACATTGGGATAGTTATCAAAAAACAACACATAACAAAAAAATAAAAGACTTCATCTATAAGAACTCAACAAATTGTCTCTTATTCATAAATTGTTGATGGTAAACAAAAGAAATTAGTGATCTGAAATGTTCAATAAGGTTTACAAATAGCTGAAGCATGAATCAATAATAATTGAATCAAAATCAATTAAGCATAATCAATATTCCATGTTGACTAAATGAATAACACATGCCTTAAATAAACAGAGAATGAAACTACATCTGTTGGTCTTGTCATAGTGAAAACCTCATTGATAGTAATAATAGAAAAAGAATAAATGAAAGAATATTAATTAGAAATCATGTATATGGAACATTATACAACAATAACATAAAAATGGTTTAAGTATGTTGGTCTAATCATATATGATTTTCTGAACCAAACTCAAAGGGTTTATCGCTAAATGAGTTCTCATGAGACCTGTCGATGCATCGAGGGGTTGTAGTGGGCCCCAACCACTGCTACATATCCAAAACATTCTTTATAAAAAGAATTAATACATGTAAAATATTACTTCTCAATATCTGTATATTTTTTAGGATACAGATTCATTAATGGATGTTGACATAAATAATGAAACTCTTAAATGAGACCATTGAAAAATTCTAGTGGAAATAATCCTTAAACATTCCAATGTGTCCCATACGACCATGAATCATTCAAATTAGAATCCCATAGAATATATTGATAATAATGAGACTATCAGTATGATATACCAAATGGAATTACCTTGACCACGATAAACAAAATAGTGTTGAAGAAGTCATATATCTCAATAAGTTAAAGTACGAGGAGAAAAATCCATTTTACCTTAGAATGATGAGTTATTTCGGTAAATTTATTGTATTTTCCATAAATCATATTTTAAATATGGTTACCCCAAAAAAATAAATGTTAAGGATATTGAGATTACATTAGGGGCATAAATGATGTCTTACTGATGTCAAATCAGGTAAAAATGATTTTAAAGAAGCTTTAGAATTAAAATATTATAGTGCACATTAAGGAATTCATTAAAAATATTTTAAAGTGAAAAGACATTATTTATTTAATGAAACCTGAAATAAACGAAAATAGAATTTTCATTTTAAAATATAGGATTTTAAATGATAAATATTTCTGAAAACATATTATATAGTGAACATCAAAATAGGTATGAATTTTATAATTTCCTTGAATCAAGCTTGCATTTCGAATGAATTTTTCATACATTATTTTAGAACATGCAACTCCCCATGAAATAAATAAGCATTATGATTGGTATACATATAAAAGACACTAATAGATAATTTATGAATAATACTTCATAATAAATTATAATTTCATTAAGTTGAATAGAGAAAAATAGCAACTCTAATGAAAATGGAGCTTTAGGTAGAAAATAGTAAAAACTTGGTAATCAATTGAACCATGTGCCCGAAAATTAACAGTCATAAAATTATACATTTTATATCCTAATTATAAAATTATTAATGGTATTTTACGTCAATTGGATGTATACATACACCATACCAATGTAATAGTAGTGAATACGAAATATCTCACAAAGATGAAAGTGGGATGAAGACACCCTTACAATGATCATATCCTTTGACTGAAGACAAATCAATAAAAAAATTATGTGTGAATAATAAAACCCACAAAATAGAAGTGAATATGCAAATAAAAACAATCATAGGTCATTAACACGTATTCTGGGGAAAAAAACCAATGACATTGATGTTTTACTCAACGAATTGAAATTTATTTAAGATATCCCTTACCATAAATCTAAATTTATTCCCATCTTTAAATTAAGGTACTGGAATATGAAATTATATACATTAACAACATAATTCAGAACCAAGTATATATCTATTTATTTTATCATAATTCTAATTAGTTCATTTATGTCCTTATTGATAAGTTATAATATAGAATTTCATTGCTCTGGAGTGTTTGTCATCATGATTTTCATAAATGGTTTACTTGTTCTTAAGTAATGGAGTTCATGTGGAATGGATGTAAATATAAAGAATTGAAATTACATATTTTTTATTAACATAAAATATTGTTAATGTTCATTTAGATAACTTGGTTACAAGGATCGAGGATCAATTATTATATAGAACTGTAATGATAACCGTTTCATTTAATTTGTGGCTTGTGATATCAATGGACTTGTTTTTCATTATAACATAATAACATTTATAGAAAGGGATTACATAAACATACTTAGAGTATATTAAATATATAATATTCTGGTTCATCCATAACAAGAATAGATTCAGGACTAAAATTGAGACTTATAATAGAAATCAAAATCCCTTCGACCTTGAATGTGGAACATTGACACATCTTGGAAAGTGTTCATGCTAATAGTATAAAGGAAGGAAAATGAATAGATGATGATAACTTATTACAATATCATGAAAACATTAAAGTACGTGTAAGGTACTAGAGTCATCACAGGATTATCATAAGTAGAGGTAAGAATAGATAAAGAAACCAATTGAACTTTAAAGGAAAGACCAGTAATTGAAATGATGAATTTACCTCTTAAACCAAACTTCATTGAGAGCTAATTTATGAGAGAGGTTTTGAACATTTATGAGACCAAGTAATTATGGATGTGGGAGAAGAGGTTGGAAGGATATTTGGGAAGAATGTAGAGAAGACACAAGGCTTTAGGGTAGTGAAGAGACAAGGGAGTGAGGGGGGTTTTATAGTGGAGGGAAGTGGGGATTTGTGAATTTTATATTCATAAATTTATTATTTCTCTACAATACATGGAATAGTGAGTCTAAAATGACCAAGAATAGTAATTTTATCATTTGAATCCAAATTAATTGAGATTACATTAGCATAACATCATACATGACTCTATTATTAGTGTACTTAGCTTATTTTTTAAATCAGGGAATTTTACTATTCATAAAAAATTCAAGTATTTCATAAAAATCCAAATACCTCACCACAACAATTTATCAATGTGTAGAATCCAAAAATGATGTCCATTTTTCAAAAATAATTTTCTAAAAATTATTAATTTAATATTTAATTATAATGATAATTATTTCTAAAAAAATAGTTTTAAAACATTTATTTACTTATTCAAAAACAGAGTTATATCGAACTGTAAACTCAGTATTATTTATATACTATCCTTGGTATGGTTAAAATTCATTAGGGTATATCACTTTTTATAAGGGTATGTTACTATTCATTAGAGTAGGTTACTAATCACCAAAAATTATGGTTTTCTTATAATAATCCAAATAACATAGTCATCACAACTGTGTATATCAGAGTTTCAAAATTCACATCACATAAGTAAACAACCTGTGTTTACATTGCTAGGCTATAAAAAAATCTGCGTTTTTAGAGACTCAGTGATCCATGAATTGTATAATAAATCAATTTTTAAACTCTAGGGTGGTTACATTAGACCCTTTTAAATACTTTATCATAGAGGAGTAGTGGAATATCATATAGAGCATACAAAAACTATATCTTAGGTTCATGATATATTCGACATTTTACTATTGAGAAAGTGAAAAACTAGAATATGGAATATGTTAGCAAAATAATATAATAGTGATTTTATATAGTAAAGAAGAAGTTCAATCCCATAAAAAATTTACATTGTTAAAGTGTAAGATAAGAAATATATATATTAGTAGTTCACATAGGATCTTGAGAAAACAATAATATAGATGTACCCTTGTAGATTCAAAACTATGAATACATGTTAAATTTGTGGGGATATTATTTCTAAATGGATGATGAATGTAACAACGTATGATTCTTAAAATGAAATATTTTTTTTGAGAAATTTTTTATTTTTATATAAATTTAAAAAATAAATAAGAACCAAGAAAACATAATATTTTTATAATGGTCATTAAATTATTCATCTAAAAACTTAATTAAAATTAAAATCATTACAATTATTTTTCATAAAAATATAAAAAAAATGGAAAATAATAGATCCCCCCAATCTTCTAAAATCATAACCATAATAGTAAACACTATAGAATTGAAATAAAATTTTCTAAACCAATAAAAATCATTCAAAATGAAAATGAAACCACTAGGGGAGTTGTAGTCAATATTATGTGAGTGGATAATGTGGTGTTTAAGGGACCAATGTGATCGTCAGACTAGTAATATGAAAATGGGATAGATATGGCTATTGGTCAAAATAATACTTGGTCTATTTGACCATTTGGAACTATATCCACTGTAAATAATTTTACCATTATATTTAGTGTTTATAATTTTTAATCAAATTGTATAATTGATATATTTTGGAGAAATGATGCCCAGAATCAAAAATGTTATTCAATTTTAAACCAATGATTTAGTTAATGGGATGGAGGTTACTTAATCAGAGTTCTCCCTTGACATAGACGAAGCTGAAATTCAATAAGAGAATATTGGACTAATTCAAATATAGTAAATATTCATGATTGTATAAGTCAAAAATAAATCAATTTTCTCTGGCAACCCAATGAGACATCGACCATCAAAAACATTAAAATTAGGGCATAAAAATGTGTAATAAGTTTTTAAATGACAAATAATAGTTATATAAACTATAATTTCATTTTTAAAAATAAAATTATTATTTAATAAATCTCATTTTGACAATAATTTTGTTTTATAAAATATATGAACAATTTTATAAATTCATTTTTTGATGAAAATATAACATAATTTTATTTTTATAAAATATAGACTCATTTTAATATCGGTACATATGAAAACAATTTTTAATGAAATATTCATTTAATACACCCTAAATTAATTTGAGATGTTAAAATAATTTTATAATGTCTTATCAAATTTTTATAAGTTTCATAAATTTAAAGGTGTCATCAAAACTTTTATTTTCTAATAAATAAATAATTTTTTTGTTAAAGGTTAAAATTATAAAATATAGATATTTATTTTGATAAAATAAATATTATATTTTAAATAATAGCATCAAAATTTGTTTAGATTTTTTTTAATATTTTCTAAAATGAATTATCTTTTAGTGAATAGTAAAAATACAATTTTGGATTATCTGTATTCATTATGACTATGTATTTATTTCATAAATTTATAGTAATTTAATTACCATAATCAACGTAAAAAAATAATTTATTTCATTATTATTTTGTATATTAATAAATTTTAATAAATTTCTAATACAATTATAGACTTCATGAAGTCAATAAATATAAAAGTAAACATTTAAAACATATTATTTTGGATAATCTACATTTACATGTCAAAATAAATATCAAAAAATAGTATCTAGATCTAATGGATTAAAATGTCATACAATATGATTCAAATGTTGAAAACTGTGATATAACCCATCGGTAACCTAATGGTTTTTCATTTTCAAAAACATATATTTTTAAGACCTATATTTGTATATTATTAAATAACTTCATAAATTTTTCTATATATACTCAACCATTTTTCCCTTCTCATTCACTCCCAATACATTATCTAGGAAGTTCTGGCCATTTTTCTTATGAATGAGTCCCCCAATATTTCCATAATATCCCAATGTTCCAATCCTTACGATATTGGACAAACTCTTCATGTAAATGGAATTATCATCCCATTTTTCTCCCATCAAGTAATTTTTTTGTGTCCCTCATTTAATGGGTATGTACATTCATTTTTCATTATTTTTATCATACCATTAAATTGAAAAAAAATCTGGTTCATTGGTATTCACTTAGATGTCAATATAATTAATTGATTCATTGATTTAAATATAGAAAATTCATATTCACTTTACATTAGTTTAAGATGATGCTATGGTCATCCCTTAAAAACATACATAGTCGATGATATTATATAAAACCCATAAATGATATTCTTGGGGATATTATTAAAATTATATATTGTTATCAATGTATATGACATGAAATCAATACATTTGATGGTTGTTCCCTAATAACACTCCACTACATTGGGTAAATAGATTTATCTCTATATATGACATGTTTTTTGATACCATGGTAAATAACCTTAGTAATTATTATTTTTGACTCATTGGTGATGATTTATGGTGGTATGCTTTTGAAGGTCCCATTTTTATGTTTTATACACATTTCCATTTTATAATTTTCATTATTATTATAGTGATATGTCTCATGTTCTCTTGATCAGGTTATATTATTATTCATTCTATTTATATTGATATACCTCATGATAACATGGTAAATTTAACCATTTCATAATCCCCTACATGGATAATTCTCACCCATTTGCCTTGTCGTATGTCCCCATGAAATGAGAAAACACAAAATTAACCAAGGTTGAACCTATTAATAATCCTTTAAAAGGATTAGAACAAGGATTTATGATTTGTTTTATTATATTCATAATATCAAAGAAACTAAACCTTAAAATAACATGTATTTTTTACTATGTAATGAATTGATTAGGTAATTAAAGGAAAGATACAATAGTTACACAACAAGAATACATTCATGAGGATTGTAAATACATAGTTAATTTGTAAAAATGGAATAAAAAATCTAATTCATATGTTAACTTTGTTATATCCTCCTAAGTCTATCATTTCAATCACCCTTCATTTAAATATCATAAACAACACATTTCATCATAACCTAGATTATGGAAAAACATAAAAGGGTGAGCTCAAATTCTAAGAAAGGGTAAAAATGGTATATTCCTAATCATATTTTGAACAAAAGGGTATGAGAATATGAGAATAACATTTAAAACCTTTACATTACACATAAATTTTCATAATCATTATTTCAGGAATAAATATTGGATGTTTATAAGATTTTAATCATAACATAATAAATTAATATGACCCATTAGTATCAAATTAGTATAATACATGGTTTTGGAAATACACATAAGCAAGGAAAAATCATTTCCATAACAGCAAGGGATTACTAGAAAGGCATTCATATTTGAATGGGATCACTCTGAAAACTATCAAAGATGTCATGGTTTACTCCTAAGACATTCATAGTGGAAAAGGTACCATACTAAATAGTGATGTATCCTCATTCCATACATCTATATCTCACAGGATATAACTCGTTTTCCAATGCATTTAAGGGAGATATATTTCCCACCAATCACATAAACCCACATTAATGTGTGCCAAAGGGTTATAATATTTTCATGATCTTGTACGGAATGAAATGAAATTGGATTCATAACAATTTAATCATATCTTAACTTTTTGCAGTGGGAAATGTTTCATAATCATTTCATAATTTTATCATGGAATAACCAATGGAGGGAATTGGATTCATAAACATATTTTCATAATAAACCATTCATATAATTTGTATAAATGTTATAATAATTCTTATCCCTAGTAAGTATTATTTAACATTAACACAATTCACCTCTAGGTGGAAATGATTTGGAATAATAATTTAAAATATGTAATGAAGAAAATAAATATTCAATACTATATAAAAATTTGAAATCTAAGAAATTTTTAAAATTATTTTATTTTATAATACTCGTGAAAACATATAATGTATTCCTCAATGAAATTAATAGTGATGATGATGGGTGTAAGTGTTATTCTACTACACATTAAAAAAATGATTTATTTTAATTTTTTGGTAAAATCCAAACTATAAATTTTTTTAAAATAAAATGAAGATTCCATAAAATGTTTTAATAAATTATAAAATTTGAAAATTTTTCAATTAATAATCATTGGATAATGGTGATAAATTTTGGAAAATATTGTTTTTATAAAACAAGGTTTAGGAAGAAAACAGATTTCCAACTTCAGAGGGAAACAATGTCATATTTTTTTTAAAAACATTAGCTCAAATATTTTATACAACAAAGAGTGGAAAATTGGTACTATTAATATCTTGAATTACTAAGGTAGATAAAAATTCATGGGTTTCATGATATATAGATTGTACTATTTCATCATAAAAAACATATTAATCAATAATCGGGATAAATGATGTGATTGTAAGTTAAATTCATTATAACTAATTAAATGTTAAAACATAATAACCATGTAGAAACATCATTAAATAAAAATTTTAATATAATTTTAATAAATATATTCATGATACTACATTTAAAAGGGGTTGTATATACACATATGAAAGGATAATAGGTGAATAACATATCATATATCTGAAATAAGTAAAATGGTGAAAAAGACCATTCCATTAAGTGTCAACATCATTATAACACATTTGAATCTAAACAATAATAAAAATAATATTGTTATAAATTTATTATATAACCATACAAATAATATATTATTTAATATATAAATTACTTATCAATTTTTTATTGTTTTATTTACAATTCCATGTCTAATACGTGTTTCAATTAATAACCACTTTATTATATGTTTTTATTTTTTTTAATTACTCATACATTGGTCATGGATCCATAATATAAATAATTTTGAACATGATATAAATATATTATTTTATTAATTTTTTTTACATTTTTATCAAAAAATGATAAGGATAGAAAATGAATTTTTCCATTCATATAGAAGTTTGGATGTAAATCTACGTGAACACACTTTCAATTTTCCATTAAAAAATAGTGGAATAATAGTAAATAGTATATTAACATTACAATGGATTTTTTTCATATATATAACATATTTCAATTTAAACAATATATTTTACCTTAAGGTAAATCGTTATTTTATCATGCCGCTTCGCGAGGTGGTTGACCATCACACACTCGATTAATATTATCATAATACAACATAGTGGAATGTAAAAAGGTACCTATTATATTATGATTACAGATGAATTATAATTTTCTTTAATATAATATATAAATATATAATAAATCATTATAAAGTATTTTCAGATATTCTAATGGGAAAATAAATGGAATCAGTTCATGTGGTGGTAGTCCGCTTTACAAGTGAATAATGATTTAGTAGCTCATTTGATGGATGGGAAAATGTTTTTATAATATGAATTTAGAATAGAAAAATTTTAGTAGATTATATATTTTGATATTATTATATCATCATGGTTTGTCAATAATCAAATGCGGTGGTGGACGAAATTAAATAAAATTTCTCGATGAATAACATTGCCACTTCTTCAGGTAACCTCCTTAGGTCTCCCCCCAAATCATTCCTAGGATGCATTTATCCCCAAAAAAAAGGAATCAAGGTATAGAGGATGGATGTTGGGATGTGATTTGGGTAGGGCTAGGCTGAACCAAAATACTTTGATGGTGAAAATAAGATATGGTCTAGGGTGACTTCATATGAGTGAGGTGAGTGGCACATATGTAATATTTTGAAGGAAAAAGGTGTACCCATAGTTTTACCAGGATAAAAGAATAAAAATGGACAAGTACCGCGAATTATACATTTCTTTTTTTAAATACAGTAATATAATATATATTTTAAATATGTTTTATGTCATTTCAACCCATATTTTTTTTGTTTGACTCGGAGGTAAACCCATTTTTACCATAACTATAGTAAATAATATTAGAAAATTTAAAATATTCATTATGATAAAAAATATTTTGAACATATTTAAAAATATATCTTATTATTATTTAAAATATAAAATAAAATTTTAGAAATTTTACACTTATATTTAGAAAATGTTAATATAAATTTAATCTAATGAATGTGATGTTAAAACGAGTTTCCAAAGTGAAAAATGATCAAATGTTGGAAATTTCTATATAAACAAAATCAATATCAAATTTGTTACACTGACATAAATATTAGTAATAGATATATATTTGAACTAATTTTACATAAAAACAATTATAAATATAATCTATTATTATAAATAATAAAAACTAAAATATAGTTTTCAATAAATAATCATTATTTTTCACTATTCATTAGAAAATTAATCATTTAAATTTTTTTTTCCAGAAATTGAACATTAGATAATTATAAAATGATAAATAAAAAATAATTTTTATTTTATTACACTCATTTTTTAAAAAAATAAAAAATTAAAATTTTCATCGTTCCCAAAATTTCATAAAAATAATATTTTTTTAATTTAGTTTATTTGAAAAAAATAAATATTTTAGAAAAAATTATATATTTTATCATCAATATCATTTATTTATTTATATCCATTTTAGTTATTTTATAAAAATTATTTATAAATATTCATATAACTGTTTGTAATATCTTGGAAAGAATGATCATGTTTAACTAATTTTATTAAAAATGTATAATGAAATTGTTGAAACTAGATGTTTCATGAAACAATATATAAGATCTTTGTCTTATGTAATAATATATATCATAGAAATTTAATTTATTCATAAAAAGATAATTAAAAAAATTGAGGTGTTAAAATTCATTAAAATTATAAATTACTGTCTATTTATATCAACCATGTTAATTTCAATAAAGATGTATTGTATGATGCAATCAAAATTTGACAACAGAAAATATGATAATGAAGTATCCTACCTTGAATAACGTCATATAACACATTACAACAAAAAGATCATAGAGATAAATATTTTTACATTTCTATAAAATATAATTTTAAGGTGTAGAGGAATTACAAAATACTCTAGGATCTCAAACGGAATTATTGGATTATCAAGAACTTTTGTAATTCCAAGAGAAATAAGAAAGAGAGTAAATATAATTTTTTTCAGGAAACATTTAGAATTCATATTTCATACCATATAATAAACCATACTTCCTATTTAATTATATATTAATGCAGTTTTTTATCTAGTTTCTATTTGAGTCCCTCAAACGAATTTTTCAGGACACCAAATTTTTAGGCAAGTTAATGGTGACTCATTCTCATCATTTCATATTATAAACCAATCAATATATATATAAATACATATTTAATTATATAATATTTAAATATCATTAAATAAAAAATCTACGTGAAAAAATTTAGTTATGGATAGATAGGTTACCTATATATGATATATATTCATTGTGTAAGAGTATATTGGATTAACCGTATAAAACTGGTTATCTTCCCATGATGTTTACAACCTTTGAGGTAAATTAACAACATTTCCATAATTCAGGTAAGTTCATTTATCTACTCTGATGTCAGACTCAACTTACCGATACATAGGTAAGGAAATGGAGGATCCACCTATATATAAGATTAATATATTGAAGAAACATTTTCACAATGTTTAAAAAAATATTATTTTATGCATGAATGAAGGTTGTTTTATATATATAATTTTTTTTTGATATAAATATATTTTTAATCAAAATAGCATAAAAAGTTATGATAATACTTCAATATAAAATCTAAAATTCTAATTCACATTAAAGATTAATTTAAATACTTGAGATACATCTAAATTAATTTGAAAATAAAATTGTTGAAAATTTTATTTATTTTATATATCATAAAAATTAATAAAAATTATCTTCTAAATTGTAAAACATTTTTATGAACCCTTTTTAAATATATACACTCTCTGGATCACATTACAAAAAATAATATCAATGAAAAGGATTTGAAAAATCCTGAAACATATAGTCTTGATGAACGATGAGCTGAGGAAAGGTAAAACCATATTGAAAAATTAAAATATTAAAAGGAAATAATGTTAAAAGATAAAAAAAATATAACAAAACAATAGTAATTAGCAGTATCATGATGAGGAATTCACCATAGTATATGATTCCATTGACTTCAAAAAATTAATCTCATTCATTTCAAATGCCATGTAATGAAGAATATTTAAATACATTTGTAAAAATCAATTTATGTTTTTTCATGAAGGAAATATTAATAACTTTTCATTACTCTTTCCCAAGTAGAATAATGTTGATTATGAGGATAATTAATGTATAAAATTCGTGAGTAAAAACAAGGTTAGAAATGGAAATAGTGCATAATATTTTATTATTCTAATGGAAAATAGAAAAAAGTAATGAAAAGTAATTTTTTCTCAAAACATAATGTCAATTATTATGAAAAGATAAGTGATAAGGTGGTTGAGTAAAAAGAATATAATGTTGTATTTGATATTATGTAAGAATAATTTCTATCAAATGAACCCTTTAGAAATTATGATGTTAAAAGTATATTTATGTATTGGAATCAATAAATTGCATCCCTTCACAGAAGATCTTAAATAATAAATCTCATTGAAACTAGAAATAGATGTGTGTAAAATATCTATATCATAAACTTATTGCCTAAAAATATTTAATAGTGTATATAATTCTTGATATTTTCACTACTATTAGCATAAAACATAATATGTTATGTAAAAATGACTATTTTATTTTATAATCTCTAAAATAATCTTCATCTTATATGATTAATTATAATACCACATAAGAATACATTATAAATATAAGTAGCATTTACAAATTTTCTTGTTTTAAAAATAATTGAGTACTCCTTAAAAAAATTATAATCTCAAATTTACCATTTGGAACAACAGCCATTGAACATCCAACCATTTTAATTTGACCCACTAAATCCTATAATATTTTTTGTTGTTATTTATATTTTATGAGTACCTATAAATTATCCACAATGTAAATATTCTATTCATTGATCTACTATTTTATATTTTGATTTAAAATCTATATTATCATGCATGGTTTCATATTCACAAAATAACAATATCTAAATTTAGAGGAAAAATAAAATAAAGTGAAGTCTCGCTATTTCATGACATACTTAATATGTATCATCCAAACATCATTATCCAAAATGATTATGGAAACATCAGAGATAATATGTCAGAGTAATTTCCAAAACATTATATCAATGAGTAAAGGTATCATTTAATGAAACTATATTTGTAAAATTATATATTTAATATCTAATTAGAATTTTTTATAATATTGAAGTGTAATAAATTAGAGTAATTTATTTAATGACTTAAACCTAGATGATTTTTTTATAAAATTCTAAAAATACATCATTGTAGAATTTTAATATAAAATTCTAACATTGGTATTCTACATAATCTTCAGAAAATATATAGATTTTCAAATTGAACTAAAAAATTGTAAATTCAAGTAAGAACAAACTGAATAAGTGCGAACACTTAGCTGAATTCATAAACTCTTAATACATTATAGTATTATATTTTTTATATAAGTGTAAAGTCACTAAAAAATAAGATTTATGAGTAATATAAATTTATGATTCAATAATAAATAAAAATAAACAAATTTTACAAATATAAATCTAATGTTAAGCATTATTTTGTAAAACATATCCACCCATAGAACTTCACATAAAAAATTTCTCTACATGGATTAAATTTTAGTTTTTTTATTCTAAACTACATGTTAATAAACCCATTCAAAAGAGTCAAGTATAACCATAATTACATTGGGAATTTAAAATAGTTTATTAATTAAAATATTAATTGACAATAACAAATAATAATTAATTAAAATAAAAATGATTTTTGTGAGATATGTGGTTATAAAGGACTAATAAATAGAGTGTGAAAAAATTATTCAACATTCTTCCCATTTTTAATAATAATGTTTTCAATTTTATATTATCATATTATAGCCTATGAAGACGTTATTATATAATCCAAAATAAAAGAAGAATTATTCAATTGTGTTTTCATTCTTAGCCCAATAAATTTTTATTTTTGGAGGAAGAGGTGTTCAATGGATGCCCAAGGAGGGTTTGGATGAGTACAATGATACAATTATTCTATATCCAATGGTTCATGTTATGTGTGGATTTATTTATCATAAAATTTGGTTATCCACACAATAGTATTTTATATGAGAGTTTTTTTTCTAAATAACTGTTTATATTAAGGGTTAATTCCTGAAATTAAAAAACATAAGGCAAAGGATCCATTAATATTGGTAGATGACCATTGAGATTTGAGTTCTAGGAGTCAAATTTTGCATATGGATTGATTGATTGACTTAGAATACCTCATTAAAACTCATGATAAACATATTTTTTGACACCATGAATGGTACACGATCCTTATTTTTTATAATACACAGCATTAAATTGAAATATTTTACACCACTTTTAGTTCGATAAATATTAGAGAAGTACTAGATATTTTTATAGGATCATTCAAACCCATCCATCCATATATTATCTATAGATTTGAGAGACTGATATGTGGAAATATATATTTACTATGTCCCCTTTTCACCCAAAATTTATTCAGTTTATATTTTTTAATTTTTTTTTGTGTTGTTTTTCTAGTTCAACAGTGTTTGAATTGTGTTTTTTAAGGTAGTGTGTTAGGGTTTAGGTTGTTTCATGGTTTTTTATTTGGTTTAGTTATTCTATATTATTTTTTCTCCTTATTATACATGGTGAATCTATATGATCTTTTTAGTTATGGGATCTTCATTCTCACTATATTTATATTCAGGCCTCAGGATTCTATGATTTTCCCTTACATTGGGGGGAAAATAACGGTCAAATTAATTAAGATAATTATTTTTTATATTATAAAATTGGTGGAAATGGTAATAAATAATATGTTATAGATTTTTTATTTTTAGTTATATTTAGATTATAAATCAATGTTTCCATTAGAAAAACTCAAACAATTTGGAGCCAAGGATGTACTGTAATTGATATGACATGAGAGAAATTCTAGGTTAATTACTTGATATAACCCTGAATAAAATGGATAAATATATATTTATATATCTAATGGAATTAATATACCATTTAATTCTCAAATTAGTGTGAGAATATATGTGATAAAAAATTAATTAATTTAATAAACATTAATGATCTTAAATTTCATATGTGGGGTTGAAGAGGTATGTGTGATTTTTATTATTGTGTGGTCGTTTGTGAGGTGGAATGTTCTGAAAAAGATCTTGTGACTAGAATGAAAGTCAAATTTTTTAAGTTATATGATTATTTGTTGGAATATGGTATGATGTGGATGGTTGGTAAATACTATTGATGATTCGTTCTTGTGATATAAAGTGGTCGGGATGTACAATGGGTTTATAATGAAATGGTTGTGATGTGTTGTGGTTGAGATGTATGGTTGTTTCGGGGAGATTTTTTAGTTGATGTGGTGCTATGGTGATGATTGATATGATATTGATGATCTTTTGTATCCTATTCTTGACTGATATTCTTTTTTATGAATATAATTGATATTAATAAAAATATATCATTAGTTGGTAGATGTATAAGAAGGTGTAAGAATTGTTCTGATAATATTAGCATACATGAATTGAATGATTCAAAAAATGACTATATAAATATGATATAAATCCTTATTAAATGGGATCTAGTCAGATCTAATTAAACTATTAAACGTTTTTGATCCTATAATAGGAGATGTAATTTTTTATTTTTTGTGGAGGTTTTGTGCGGTGTTTCACATAGTGATGGAATTAGTTGTTATAAATGTTGTATGTTATAGAGAAGACCTTGTGGATTATGCTAGTGTAGTTTATGTGAACCCATTAGATGATAATTTTTATATAAATATATATATAATTTACATTATGTTATGTATATATGTTTCCAACTAGGTTTTATAACCCTACAAACATTTAACTATATTGTGTTCTAGGTTCTTCCCAAATATTCTATTATTTATTGATATAGATGGATGGATATTCACTATTCCCAAATCTTCCATCCACAACAGTGATGGTCTAGGTTGTTTTTAGAGATTAAATATTGAATATATGGGTTATTTTTGTTGATTATCCAATGGAGATGAGGATGTGAAATGTGGTGGGGGAATTCATAGTAGAAGGATGACATGCAGTTAATTTCATTCACATTGTTGATAAAACACCACCTTGGTAATGTGATGTGGTTGTGATGTGATGTGATGATAGTGTTATATTATGATTAATAATTATGGACCCATATTCTACACCATGGTAGGTTGGGGCGGGTAATGGTGAATCCTAACCAAATCAGAGATGAATATATATGTGATGTGATACGAATGGAAGTGATTATATTATACAATAATTTATTTTGGGGAATGAGATCAAAAACTCATTAGGGATTTTGTTGTTGGGAATTATTTATTTTTATTATTAATAAAATATTATATATTCGATGTATTATTTGGGGAGCATTAAATGGTGAGGATGTAATTGGTTAATTAACCTATTTATAAGGATTTAAATTGTTATCATTATCAACTACTATATTAATATGCTTCACTGGAGGCATTGGGTAGGATCCTACTATGTATAGATTTTATTCTCACAAAAATTATATAATTTGTTCTTAATGTCTCTAGATGATTTTGGAGACTGAATTTGAATATACTAGCTCTACATTGGTATCTTGTGTTAAATCGCATGCATAAGATTGTTGATTTGATAATTAGTTGGATACTTTTTTACATTTGAAAAAATTATTCATGGATTGTGTGATAATTTCATCGTTTCTTTATATTATTTGATGTAATATATTTTTTGTTGATTTATCAATTATCCTTATCTTATATTTTTTAGAGTTCAATTTCCACTATATGATACATTTTTTACCCTTGGTTTTATTAGCCAACAATGGGCCTACTGCAGGTTAGAATCATATATCGTTAACTCTCTTCATTTATTTTTGGCCCATGAGAGGTACCATTAGAGGGGGGTTGTGATAGTTTGGTATCAAATGGAGGTTCATATATTGGACGATTTGTGGAGTGAGACACTATGGATATTTTATGTGTTGGTAGGGAAATAGTTTAAGTTGATTTGGGTGAGTAATATAACCTAAGGAGAATGACACGATCATGGGATATAATGAACTACTGATCAAATGAAAAGACTCGGAGATTATCAAATAAATAATTATTGTCGAAAAAACTTTTTTATTACAATTACATAGGGAAGATACATGCATAATTCATGATTTTATTCATGTCTTAATTCAATTATTTTTTGAAATTATTTTTTTAATTAAATGAAAATTTATAATATTCCATTGTAATGGGCTTTGGGATTATAATGAATTTTATTTAATGTATTCGGATAATCATTATTGAGAATCATTATAAGAATATGTTTATAAGAATTATCAATTTTTTCATTGGATAATAAAATCAATAGAGGAGGAGGAGGCACAACATAGGGCCTTGCAAGTCTTTTAATGACCTAGATTGGGAAATTATATGTTAATAATCTCAAATATACACACATAGAGTTGTCTTTTGGATCCCAATATTTCCCTCAAACAGAATCAAGATAATTCAATGTTTGTTTTCCATTAATGTTATTAATATTTGAGGAGATTATTGTTAGGGGAGGGTGGTATATTTTGGAGGCCACAATGAAGAAGATGCATTATATCCTAAATTCATAAAGGATTCCTCTAAATTATTATCATCGTTGATGAAGGAAGAAATATGAGAGGAGAATAACCCCATATCAGAAAGAGAGAATAAGTTTATTGGGAAATTGGATTATATTTGAGGACCATGTGTCTATTGTTTATGGTGTTTAACTTGATGAGGATTCCATATAGCGACATCTAGATAAGCACTGAGCCCGTTGAATAGGTGTAACAATAACACATTTAGAATTCTAGTCTAAAAAATAGTTTAAAAGGAGGATAAATTTATAATGAATATGCATTCTAATGTATCTATTCCATGAGAGAATTTATAATATGGAATCTAAAAGATTAAGTATTTAGACAGTGGGTAATGAAAATTTAGGTAGTTGAGGTTTTGATAAATGAGGAATAGACCATGAAAAATATCTCCATGTCCTGTTGGTACTAACTGATTCCAAGATCAAACATGAGGTTTATTGTTTTCATCCAATGACAATAGTGGGCATATGATCCACTATTTGTTCTGTCTTTCCACTAGGGATGCTTGTTTTATACACGAATTCAATATCTATTCCCACAACTATAATAGTTTTCTCTGTGATAATTTCAACATTTAGGACCACATACCGTTATTCAGATCTAGATTGATGATGGTGATAGAATAGGCAAGCCTGGCGACGGTCCCCATCCTCATTAGACTAGGATAGTGCTACATTATGAAGGATTATAGATGATTGGAAAAATATGTGGGAATTTTGATATTAATGTGGTAATGGAACAAATACATAAATGGGCGAATGATTTTATAATTTGAGATAACTTTATCATCCACCTTCAATTGATCTATTATCGATTCAAGATCCTAACTGGACATTATTACCCTACTTTCCCTTTCATTAGGGCAGGATGTAGAGCGGCTTCTAGTGCTTTGGGTGACATCTACACCAAATGGAGGTCATGCATATTTGTTAGATGTGTACTTGGGATGTTTTTTGGTTATGGGAAAAGACCAGTCAATGAAAGATTTATTTATATATATATATATATATAACCATATGTTGTGACAATTATGATAAATTATATACATTTCATACATATACTCATTGAATATTTTTATAGGAGAGTATATTTTTCTAATATAGAGGGTTATTTAGTGGAATTATTTATATAACAATTTTATCAGACGTGTGACCAAAAAGTGGACCTTATTTTTCCTTAATTGGAGGAACTTCCAGTTACTGAGAAGGATGAGGATGTTGATTGGGTTTTTAAATAGTTACAACATATTTTTATAGATAATATTATGACATATTACTATTTATATGATGTCATATTTGGAATATAGCTAAAACTATGTGAATATCTAATTTCAATGACTCCAAATAAAATGTTACATTTGTAGCTACAAGAGTGAAGGATGTATAGAGATGATATCATTCGTAGGGGTTTAATAAAACCTATTATATCAACATTTATTACTAGAGTGTTTTATTATTATATAAAAATTATTTAGAATGTTTTGAATACACTATCAAAAGTTACATCAGCTAAAAGTCAATAACTCTTTCCCCATTTTTAGGATTTATGACCCATTTATCAATCAAAAGGGATAATATTACTTATTTAAGATTATCTTGTTATCTAGAGATCACCATACTAGTGTGAATTTTGGTGATATCCCAATTAATTCTTTTAGGTGTGTATATGTTATTATTTAGTCCAAGATCATAAAATTTGGTATCACGAATGAACAATATACATAAAATGGGATCATGAACTCCAAATTCATTAATTTCCTAGAAAAGTTTATTATCATGTTCACTGAAAATATATTGTTATACTTGATGTCATGGAAGGTCAATAATAATATTTTTAGACTTGAATTTTTTGTGTATTGGCACTACCATAGCTATGTAATGCTTTCCATGTCTATGTTTTTGGATAATAGTGGTGTATTTCTTTATCTATGTAGTTTCCAAATAGGGTGTGTTAATCAACCCTTCAATGATCAATGCATTTTTTATTGGGAAAGAACCATGAATTTGTACAAGGACTATAGCTTCCCTTTTATTGGTGGATATTACAATTGGTTTGCATTCAGTTTCTGTATGACTATTTCCATGCATAAAATATTGACTATGAAATAATAACACCTATTTTTAGACTCATAGATGATATAAAAATTTCAATTACATGATGGAAATTTTGATCAATTTCCCATTGATTCAGTTCCCTAAATAGGGTGTGACAATTGAGGGTTTTTTGTATCCTCTCATCCAGGATTATGTTGAATATTTATATAGTAGATGGTGGTGTCTAGTTAGGACTCTAGGTAATTACATAGAAAAAATATAAAATATTCTACAAAATATCTGATGTTTATGTGAATTATGTTTTCATTGATTTTTTTGTGTAATTACTTCATTATAGAATGATATTTGGTTTATATGGACCACCAGAGACAAAATTAATTTTCTATTACTAGGATCTAAATATTCACCAACAAGGGTGGGTAGTGTTTTTCTAGGTATACAATTTTGAGATATCATACACCCCAAGAACAATTAATTTTATTAATGATTCACTAAGAACATATCAGAGAGACGAAGTGGTTTGGGGCCTAAAAAAATTTGGAAAAGGATATGGAAACTTTTAGTGATGCATCTTAATGTGGAGAAATGTATAGTTCATGGTAATTTTTATTAGATGACAACATGGTTTCCCCTATGTAAGACATGGAGGAGTCTCATTTGAGATATTTTATGCTAGATGTGATGTGAGGCCACATTGTATATGTAGATGAACTTGTGGGATAGTCAGAGGAATGTTAAAATTGTGAATATTTTTAGGAGATGTTACGTGCTCCGTTGGTGATGCGTGATGGTGTTCTTCATTAGTATCATATGTCACCCATATAACTATATCAAAGTGTGACTAATATGTTTTTTTTCTCCAAGATACATCATTGGTTCTCTATGATGAAATGGGTGGTGGAATGGTTTGTTGTGATGTGTCTAGTTTATCAACAATTGAATGTTGAAGACCATGATCTTATTGGATTGTTTCATACATTGTACATTCATGGATTAATGTGGAAGGATATTTTGAAGAATCTCATTATAGTTTTAACCTATTAATAGTGATGATGTGACATAGTTTGGGTGATTGTGGATATGATGACTATATTGTGTCTCTTATAAGAGAATTAGGAATCAATTTTCATGGAATAGTGGTGATATACTATATGAATAGTGTGGTTTGGATTTATAGGGAACATGGACCATCATCTCTAATCAATATCCTCGTCTTATATCTTGGGCCTAGAGGGGATTATAGAAATCTATTGGAACCTTTATTCTCCTTATCAGTGATTCCCACTATCAGAATGATTTGAAAAATGTTTAGACCATTAAGAAGGTTGACGATATTTTTTGAGATTGTTTTAGGGAACATGGAATATATTTCTTCATTTAACTCAACATTGGTAGTGATTACCATCAATAACATCTACATCATTTTGATTGAAATGAGTCCACTTTATTCTATCTATGGGACACCATGTCATTCTCTGTTGCGATGGAAAAAAAATGGTGATTCATTATTTATTGGTTATCATTTGGTTAAGTGATTGATCATGAAGATCCATGTTGTTTTATAATGGTTAAGGGCAGATAAGGAAAATTAATATTCTTTTTATCATAGGTGGAGGCCCCTTGAGTATTAGTTTAGAGAAAATGTGTTCATGAGGGCCTCCCATTGGGGGGGGTAACAATAGTTTTCATGGGGGAGAATAAATTATCCCATGTCTCTCAAGACATTTCGGTGTTGTAGGGTTTTTACATAGTGTAATATCTGTTAGAGATTCCAAATCAGTTGGAAAGGTTCCACACCAACATCCACATGTTAGATATTCATTATTATAATCATGATCAATCCCATGTTATTGACTAGGGAGATATGGATATTAAGGATGATATAATGGTCATGGAGTGACCAGTTGAGAACCATGGTTAACACGAATTTTTTTTACATTGATGAATAATCCCTTTGGTTCATATATTTTAGGGGCATGGTGGAATGGAGGACAATATTTGGGAGCATGATCATTAAATGCATGCCTAGTATTCCAAATTATTTTTAGTTCTCCCATGTCATGATTTATCATGATAATGTGAAATTTAAACCATATTGGTTTATGATACAATACTTTTCCTTTCATGATGGTGTGTGATATCGATTCAATAACTTTAAAAAGTTAAAAACACCATCATTTTCAAGACCTATTATAATTAAAAATAATTTTATAATTGTGTGGATGAGTTTATTCTATTCAAAGTGGATAATATCATAATATTTTTTGAAGGACTCATTGCTTTGTATTCCTGAAGATGTTATATGTGATATTTTATGTGGTTATTATCTTCGTTTATATGTAGGTTTAAAAGCTTTTTTGGGTTATTTTGTGGAATATATGAGTATTGTTACATGTTTGAGGCACTGATGCGGTCTTGTGGAACGTTTCGTGAGAAATTAGTATATGCTTGTTATTATTAGATAGAGGTAGTTTTTAGAGTAAAATGAGATACCTATGAGGCATATAATATGACGGTTTTTGAGACTCTTCCATTATATTTCCATGATCGGTTTTGGTTCTTAATGATAATTTTTAAGCTATATATAATCAAATATTCATTATATTCAAGGACTATTACACTTCTGTTTTGGTATTTGGTGGTTTTAGGAGGAGGGTTGAGGATGGTTTGATGGATTTTTGTTATTTAGTTCTTCTAAAGTCTGTGTTACACTTCATGAACATGAGTCTATAATGAGGGTGTATGGTCATTACATGGAAAATAGTGATTTAGGAATTAATTTCTCTGGTTGTTATATTGTTCTTAATAGACTCGTTATATTAACTAGTAATTCATGATACTAATTTACTCCCAAATGATGTGATATTAACATTTGTGTATGTTTGTTATGTTTAGAGTTTAATTGTTTCATATAAAAAATATAGATTAATTTATTCAATTAGAAGGCATCATGAAAACTCCTAATGTGAATTCGTGTTTCACACCATGAATGATTCATGGTCCCAATTGTATATATTTTCATAGGTTTCAAGATTTAATTTCACCCCTATCATCCATAAAACAATTAAAACCCATATTCTATTTAAAAGGATCATTAATCAACATAAATTATTATTTTACCCTTATATTTAATAGGATCATTTTTTGAAATCATTAGTGAGTAAATACCAATTCATATCTTTATTTATTTGGACTATCTTCGGGTATTCTCGATGGGGATGATGTTTTGTTTCAAGAGTATTTCAGATTATATTTTGATGATACCTTGGTATGGATAGTGATTAGTTCAGGCTTCCTTTTATAAATGATGAGTTATGGTTGATTCTCTTTGTTTCTATTGTTCATGGAGATTCAAAAATCTATATTGAGGTATTAGATCCTTATTTGTTCTATATTCAAGTTCATGGGTGGGAATTTTATGATTTTACCTTCCATTAGGATGATTTTAAGTGTCAATATAATGAAATAAATTAATTGGATTAATTTGAAGTTGAAGGGAATAGAGTGAAATAACATGGATTACATTTTTGATGTTATTTCAATATATAATTAATTTTAAAGAATCAATTACTAATAATAAATGTTTTTTGAAGCCATATTTTTTATTTAGTTGATATTATATTAGCTCCATATGATTTATATATCATGACTTCACCCGCCATGATATAGATAATCAGCTATATATGGATAATTAATTTTAATTCCAATGGAAGTCCAAAATTTATATGACAATAACCATACTGAATTTGAAATTAATGTAATTTACTCACTTAATCCAAAATTGTGAAAGATTTATTATAGCGTTGTGTATATTTGATAATTATGAATATCATTGTGGTAGGTGTGATGTTGTTTAATAGATCTATTGAGTAGCATGGGTGTGGAATGTGTGTGGAAGTAGTGTGATGGTATTTAGTGACCCATCCATTTCTTACATTACTTGTAAAAAATAAAAATAATAAAAAACTAATATTGTTACACCACGTGGATCCATAAGTTTAGATTCATTTTCAAACTATGAACAAACATTACATTTACAACATCAGACATAATCATTTATTTAATTTCTTTTCTGTACATTCAAATGGGAACTTGTCCTCTCCATAGTAAATGTTGTCACCTAAGGATGTACATCAAATGGGATGAAAAAAATCCAATTAAAGGGATAGATTTGACCAATATAAAAATGGGTGAGAATAATCATAAAATAGGCAAATGATCATGAACATGAGATATAACATTAATAAATACCCTGAAATATAGAAATGCATAAAAATGAAACAACTTGTGATTGTGGTTAATAACCAAAAATACATGTGAAAAATATAGAATCTTGAGAAAATATAATTTAACATGAAATAATGAGCTTAATCACTTATCCCGATGAATTGATTCACGGTATAATTCTGCACATACCTGTCACATTCAAACATTCATATTGCACTATATAATTCCCGGCGCACCCGTCGCATTGTAACATTATAAGTATCATGCATGCCACCTAGATAATATATGTAAAATGGACATGAATAACCCATGTAAAGAAATGGGTTTCATCCCAAAAGAACACATTCATAAACATTTGGTTCCCAAATGAAAGTGGGAATAAAATAAATGATACAATAACCATCAACCATGAGTGAGAATTAAATGTTGTGTTTTTTAAGAAGAGTTCTTTGAGAATTTTTTTTCACATAAACCCTTTTGGAAAACATTTATTTCCTATAAAAGATAATATAATGATGAAAAAATTATTTTTAAGGTGTGACAATACCAAAAATTTAGTGAAATAGGGAGGACAATACGAAAAGAAGATGAGGTTGAGAATTTACCCTTACCTTGCATCTGAACACGTTCATCAAATTAATTTTTTATATTACCACATTGTATTCATTAATTAAAAATTATATAACCTTTTTTACATGAATATGGATAATTATGGATTCAATAATTTATTTTATGCTTTTTTAGAAGAGTTATGGGGTTTAAATCATTTTTTGGAAAATGTCTGTTTTTATGGTTTCGTTGAGCATTTCACTTGTACTCATGAATGGAAGTTGTGTAAAACATGGATAAACATAAAAAACAAGTCATTGATATTATTAATGATATTATAAGAGATTATATGATATTATAGTTTATTATATTATATAACATGTGGATGAATCATTGGATAGAAATTTAATGTTGACCATTTGGTTTAATTCATGCGGTTTTGCTTCCACAATGAACTTTTTTCTTTTCATCATTTAGTAATATGTACATAAGTTAGTTAAAGAAAATTAAATAGGAGATAATAAATATATAATAACATGTTTCAACCATAAATATGGTTTCATGAACAAATCTAATGGCGCAAAAGAGAATTAAAAACACATCCTTTTAGAAGGTGATAAATTTACACCACACGAAAATCGTTTTCCTTTCAAAATATAAAAATAGGAGAATGGTGTTGGATTAAATAATATCCTATTCGTATAATACAATTATAGTATATGTATAATACTGATGTTACCATAACATTTTTATGAATAATTTTGGAGAGATAATGTAGAGACCCGAAGCTTGACGTACATAGACATTACATTACTTTTGTGGAATACTTTGTACATAACAAAAACACACACACAAGGATCGTAATAGTTTAGTGTCTTTGGAAACTCGGAACGTAATCTTCAAATCGTGGTGAAAGATCTTCAATATCTCCCATAAAGATCTTCCCCTTTTTTTTACCTAGAACCTTTCTTTATATCCTGGGGAAAAGAAAACATAAAAGGGTGAGCTCAAATGCTCAGTAAGGGTAAACAAAAGAAAAATCAATCACATCATATTCATAAGAACATAACTTTTGGAATTCTTAACCTGCAAAAGAGAGCATAATTTCATAACATGGGATAAATCATAGTAGTGAAATGAAATCACAATAATCATAACATAAAACATGAAACTTTGTGGCATTCACACATAATCATAGAGAATCATTTCTTGTTAGTCAAGACTCATTGCCAAGACTATCTTAGTGGACAAAGTCCCTTTCTGAATCGAGTAACCCTCGTTTCAGTCCTGTTTCACTGAACCGGTATAACCTACCATTCCAGCCATGTCTATCTCATGAGATATAAAATCTTTACCCAATGCATTGGAGGGATATATAGGTCCCACCCATCTCTTAATGAATCCTTTCTTATGTGTGCCACAAAATCATAAATCATACATCATTGCATAACCCATGTAATAAAAATGGGATTCTTAAACAACATGACATCATAAAACCATTCATATAAGATAATGGAATTCATAAACATAATTCCATCACAACTTTATTATCTTATATGGAAAATAATTTTGATAAAACACTTGAATTGAATTCTTGAGGAAAATATCCTTTCTTCTTCAAAATCAATTTCTTTTCACAAAACATCATGCAATTTTAAAAGAAAGAGATTTTATTGAAAATAGTCATGAAATCTTTTAGAGGAAGCTTCATGAAAATAAGGCTTTATAAAACAGTATAAATCCGTTCGTTCCGTATAAGTTAAAAAAAAACAGTCTTTGTACTTTGGTCGGAAAAGTCAAAAAGTACCTCGTATAAAAAAACGAAAAAAGATTCCTTTCATATCTTTTACTAAAAACTCACCGAAGGGTAAAATTGGATTTAAACAATTGTAGGTGGATGGAAATAATATTACATATTGAAGAAACATGGATGTGGATGATAAAATACACCCCAGTAAATACTTACGAATAAACAATCTCGGATAAAAATGAGATTGTGATATTTCCCTTACCTTAGGTCCGACTTGCTTGTACGTGTCCGAACCTCCTGTATAATGATTTAAATCATGTTATTGACTTATTACAGAATCATATTCATTGTTATGATATCATATATGGTTCACTTATGACATTATATTACCCGTTCTTTTGTAAATTCCATGTTAAAGAAGCGTTTTGGGTAAAATCGTTTCATTTATCGTAGGTGTTTTGACTTGTTGTTCTTGACATCATTATTACTTATATCATGATTTACTTACTTCCAGAATATAAAATATGATTTATATATCATATATATTCAGTATATATATATATATAATAGGTAGATAAATAAAATGAAAAACACCGTTCATGGAGACGGTAGTCCGTACGTACGCATGAACGCTGTTTTCCTTTCCTTATTGTCTTGAAATGGAAGTAAGTAGATGACATACATATGTATATATACACATAAATCTAGTAGCTTTATAATGTCATATATTTCATTATTATTTCTTATATATACATTATAATCATTCTTAAATGGTTAACATGGAGAATGAATCTCATCGCGTCGTGGAGACGGTATTCCGTACGTACGCACGAGCGATGATATCATTTCTATAAATATTGAATTGAATTGGAGTAGATTATACAATATATCAGAATCAATATGATGTTGTAATAACTATGTATAGTTATTCTTTACACCATTATACCCATCCATGTAAGGTGGTGGTGGAAAATAGATTACACCACGGCGTGGAGACGGTATTCCGTACGTACGCACGCGCGGTGATTTCTTTTTCCGTAGGATGGATAAATGGTGAAATAGGGTTGTTTCATACTTATAATAACACATCATTATATGAGTGATACTGATGTTATTACTTCATAATGAAACAACCTAAGAAGAAGAAGTGGAAGAAGAAATAAAGATGAAAGAATTGGTAACGGTAATTACCTCTTCTTTGAAGTGCCTCTTTGAGACCTCCTCTTAGGGCACTAAAATTGGTCTTTCAGGAAGACCAGAACCTCTAGGATGTTGCTAGGGAAGTGGAGAGGAGAAATTGGCAGGGGTTGGCCGAGCTTGAGTGCTCAAATTGGTGTGAGGAGGAGGGGGAGGAGGTGTCCTTTTATAGGGGAGGAGAGGGGCACCTTAGGAATATCTCAAAATATTATTTTATATTAAAGTGAAAATCGGTTTATAATGGTTCCAAAGGGTCTTATTTCGAAGATAAAGTGGGGATGGGTCGGAATCCTATCAACCAATAGGATTTAGACAAGTTTAGGGTATTATTGTAACCTTATCAATTAGATTTAACTCTAAGTTAAATAATTTAACTTTTACCGTGTCTTTTTGTTTTCTTTCACTATATGGTTAATAAACTTACTATAAAATACCAAACGAACCCCAAATTGTATATTATTAATACATATATCCTTATCTAAGTCATTTGGCCGAACATTAGATTTTTAGGAATAAAATAACAATTAATAATATAATATTTGATTTAAAAACTATTTTGTGTCAATTTTGATACTATTTGATATATGATTTTTTTGAAAGTCATAACAGAATTATATGTTCAAACCAAGTTGATTAAATCCACACTAATATATCATAGTAACCTAGAAAATTAGTGGAATTCATAAAAAGTCTTAAATTACATTTATTTTGGTATTTATATTATCAATTATGTCAATATTTCATTGATAAGATAATTACTGCATCATCGTTGTGTCATAAATAAATTATATTATTTGATGTCTAAAAATTACAAATAAAATACCATCATGTAGGAAATCTTTTTATCTTTCTAATTAATATTTATAGTCGAATTTATCTTATGTATTACCCCATATTAAAAATTATTTACTTATTAAAGTTTGATTTTAACTATTTTAACCCTTCTTTAAATAAATTAATAATAAATGTCCTAATCTAATCCAAGTGGGCCTAAATGGTCATATTTTATTCCTAAGTTTGTTTTTGGTCGAATTACACTTGTCCAATAGAATTAGGACATGTGTTAGGGTAATATTAATATCATATTTACCCTTAGTTACCCTATTTACTATTAACCGTGGTAAAAAAAGTAAAAAGTTACTATTCACCAAAAAAATATTTTCATCTCATTGAACCACATTTTAGTCCTTGATATTAACCGTGTCTCTCAGATTTTCGAAATTCCATTCACAGAATCGGTAAAATTAAGTTTTATGCAAAATTCAGTTTTTAACCTACCACTTAGTAGTTTCACTATTCATCAAAAATTGATGTTTTTCAGAACAATGCCAAAATTTCATCCCAAGCTATATTTCATATTCCGAATTCAAAAATGAAGTCTATTTTACCAAATTCATAACATAAAAGTTGCATTAATTAATTTTATAATTAAATCCCGCTGTTAAAACAAATAGCGTGTTTTTAAGAAACAATATCTATCAAAAGATTGACACTTGTTTATGTCTAGTTTAAATGTGAAATTACATCCAATGACCAACATTGTATTAAATTGTAAAAATATATTCTAAATATACTTTAAAACCACTCAAATTAATAATTTATCACTATTAATTATTTCGATTAAAAAAGTTGTTTTTAATTATAATTTAGTAATTTTCACTATTCATCAGAATATGAAAGTTATCCGAAAAGTACCAAAATTTCACCTTAGGCTAAATTCGATACTCCGAATCCAAAAATGAAGTTCATTTTGAAAAATAAGATTTACAGAGTTTTAATAAGTGGTTATTAATATTCATAATGGCTAGTTTTAATAATATTTTAATAGCATATCATTGTTTAGTGAAACTCGGTATTGCGTATTACACACGCTATCGAGGAAGGTCGTGATTGCGTGTAATGCAAGGCAAGTCAAGGATGCGTGTTGTGCAAGCTCCTTTTGGTGTAGCGTACAACACAAGACTTTAATAAAATTAAAAATAATATTTTTTTATAAAATCTTGGGCTGTTACATTCTACCCCCCTTAAAATGAATTTCGCCCTCGAAATTCATCGGGGTTATAAATGGTTTACTATTCGAAAGTTTCTTTAATAGAAACCCACATCGTAAAAAGGAATATCAAAACCAATCTTTAAAAACAAAAGTATGAAACGTAACGGTTACCCAAATAAACTAATCATTGGGTTTCCACATAGGTGAAAATATGGATATGGAAGAGAAATATAACCATCATGTTCTGATGGAGAGTGGTAGAGAACATGGCTATGGAAAAGCCAATAATCACAAATCCATAAATTTGTGACGATCTAAGGTACCATCCGATTCATCAGGTATAAGATCACTAGGACAACATTTTTGGTTTTCAAGATCATTTCCCTAAAGTTGAAAATTTGAATTAGAATAAATACTTACTTTATTTTGGTACAATCTCACTGTTGTTCGTGCCTTGAACAATTTCCACTTCATCTCTTAAATAAATGAAGTTGAATTTGTTATTCATGAAGTGTTAGCAGATCATGTGATAGAATGACGGGTCATTCCATCTGTCTCAAACAAAAGGTTAGCAAAAATTATATGCATAAGTCGATCTTATAGTGAGATTAATCATATATGGTTCCTAAAATGGACTTATACTTCATATATCATACTGCTTAATATAATAAAACTAGTTTCTACTAAACAGGGACTTCCTGTAGGCCAGTGGTAGGCGATAAAGGCCAGTCGCACTTCGGTTGTGGGTTCGATTCCCACACCCTTGTCCGAAGCGATGGGCTGTCGCCCGTCCTGCAGGTTGTCCTTTTTCCAAAACTATATAACATTCCATCAATAATATCAAAAAAACAGACAATACTAACTTATGTCCAACATAATCCATTCCAATCTTTTAGGCTTATCCATAATACTGCAGTCGACTCTCATAATATAGTGAAAATGATTACCAGAGATTTAACACCATCATCGATCCCCATATATCATAAGATATGTTTTGTTGGTCACATGCCAAACATTCAAAGTCCTTAATCGTGTATTCTCTTGAATACCTTAGTGAAAACATGAATGCAGTTAAAAGTTAACACATTTCACATACCAAAATCCTCAAAATTCTATATACTCAAACTTAGTCCTTATATCAATCATGAGCTCATGAATACTGTTAAACATTTCATTTTCTTGTTTTCCCTTCATTATGCGCATAATATCTCAATCACTTTGAATACCACATTAGACCAATACATAAATATTCCAATATTCCAAGATACAACATTATTTTGGAATCCCATTACATAAACACTTAATCATTCCACCACATCGTTGTCATATTCAACATTGCCAATAGTGATCGCATGTGACTTCCCTTTGTCCTTTGCCTTAAGCGGTTGCTCATGTCGATCATCACTAACCCTTGGATTAGGGCATTTATTAGCATAATGCCCCATTTCCTTGCACTTGAAGCATTGAAGTGTTGGTTGTACGTTCTCTGCAGTGTTTGCTTTATTCACTTCATTAGAATCCCATTTTCCATTACTTAGACACTCAGCTGCTCGATGACCTTCTTTTCCACACTTAAAACATTTTCTAGTCCCTTTAAGACAATCTCCACCATGCTTCTTTCCACACTTTGTGCATAAGGAAACATTCATCTTCTTTTCACCATTATTCTGAGTTTTCTCCTTGAACTCCATCTTTCGTTTCTTGTCAAACCCATGAGATGGATATGTAACACCAACTTCCATTTCTACCTTGATAGCACAACGCACAATTTCTTCATAGCTACTGAAGTCTCTTATAGCTAATGCCCTTCGAAGACTTGGTTTTAAGCCACTGAAAAATCGATCAACTTTACTTTCAGGTTGGATGATAATACCAGAAGCGTACCTTGCAAATCTTGTAAAATTCGCTTCATAGGTACCAACAGATTCATCATCCCTTTGCTTCAGTTCAAGAAACTCTTTCTCTATCTTTGTTCGGAGAATACGAGGGAAGTACTTATTGAAAAATAAGTTCTTGAACTCGTCCCATTCCATAGACTCAATTTCATCCCTTTGTCTCGTATTCTTAATAAGATTCCACCATTGATCAGCATCTCCGTCCAAACGATACACTGCTAGGATGACTTTATCATGTTCAGAATATTGAAGAACTGAAAATATCTTTTCAGTAGTACTAATCCATTGTTCAGCAACTAATGGATCAGTAGACCCACTGAAAGAAGGTGGACGCTGCCTCATGAAGGATTCAACAGAATGTTGCTCCTTCCTTTGCTCGTTTGGAAGTCCTTCATGATTCATAGCTTGAGAAAGTTGTGTGAGCATGGCTACAAGATTTTGCATTCCGGCTCCCATATCGTTTGGTTGCTCAGGGGGACAATCATTGCATTGCCCATCACATTCCACATTAACACAGTTCCTTCGGGTTCCAGCCATCGTCTAAAACCCCAAAAGAATAGTATGAGAGGAAAAAATCATGCTAGGGAAAACAACATAATACAGGGGTAGTACCCTCAATATCTAACATCTTAGGTTAAATTCGAAGATCGTTAGCGCAATTCTAGGACTATAACCTATACGTATACTTAACCTTAGAGACATCCCTAGACATACCTTAGAAATATCTCTAGGGATCTCACTAACGTTTTCGCATCCTAGTTTCCAAAGGTTGACTAAACCTTTCCTCTGATACCAACTGTAGAGACCCGAAGCCTGACGTACATAGACATTACATTACTTTTGCAGAATACTTAGTACATAACAAAAACACACACACAAGGATCGTAATAGTTTAGTGTCTTTGGAAACTCGGAACGTAATCTTCTAATCGTGGTGAAAGATCTTCAATATCACCCATAAAGATCTTCCCCTTTTTTTTACCTAGAATCTTTCTTTATATCCTGGGGAAAAGAAAACATAAAAGGGTGAGCTCAAATGCTCAGTAAGGGTAAACAAAAGAAAAATCAATCACATCATATTCATAAGAACATAACTTTTGGAATTCTTAACCTGCAAAAGAGAGCATAATTTCATAACATGGGATAAATAATAGTAGTGAAATGAAATCACAATAATCATAACATAAAACATGAAACTTTGTGGCATTCACACATAATCATAGAGAATCATTTCTTGTTAGTCAAGACTCATTGCCAAGACTATCTTAGTGGACAAAGTCCCTTTCTGAATCGAGTAACCCTCGTTTCAGTCCTGTTTCACTGAACCGGTATAACCTACCATTCTAGCCATGTCTATCTCATGAGATATAAAATCATTACCCAATGCATTGGAGGGAGATATAGGTCCCACCCATCTCTTAATGAATCCTTTCTTATGTGTGCCACAAAATCATAAATCATACATCATTGCATAACCCATGTAATAAAAATGGGATTCTTAAACAACATGACATCATAAAACCATTCATATAAGATAAAGTAATTCATAAACATAATTCCATCACAACTTTATTATCTTATATGGAAAATAATTTTGATAAAACACTTGAATTGAATTCTTGAGGAAAATATCCTTTCTTCTTCAAAATCAATTTCTTTTCACAAAACATCATGCAATTTTAAAAGAAAGAGATTTTATTGAAAATAGTCATGAAATCTTTTAGAGGAAGCTTCATGAAAATAAGGCTTTATAAAACAGTATAAATCCGTTCGTTCCGTATAAGTTAAAAAAACAGTCTTTGTACTTTGGTCGGAAAAGTCAAAAAGTACCTCGTATAAAAAAACGAAAAAAGATTCCTTTCATATCTTTTACTAAAAACTCACCGAAGGGTAAAATTGGATTTAAAAAATTGTAGGTGGATTGAAATAATATTACATATTGAAGAAACATGGATGTGGATGATAAAATACACCCCAGTAAATACTTACGAATAAACAATCTCGGATAAAAATGAGATTGTGATATTTCCCTTACCTTAGGTCCGACTTGCTTGTACGTGTCCGAACCTCCTGTATAATGATTTAAATCATGTTATTGACTTATTACAGAATCATATTCATTGTTATGATATCATATATGGTTCACTTATGACATTATATTACCCGTTCTTTTGTAAATTCCATGTTAAAGAAGCGTTTTGGGTAAAATTGTTTCATTTATCGTAGGTGTTTTGACTTGTTGTTCTTGACATCATTATTACTTATATCATGATTTACTTACTTCCAGAATATAAAATATGATTTATATATCATATATATTCAGTATATATATATATAATAGGTAGATAAATAAAATGAAAAACACCGTTCATGGAGACGGTAGTCCGTACGTACGCATGAACGCTGTTTTCCTTTCCTTATTGTCTTGAAATGGAAGTAAGTAGATGACATACATATGTATATATACACATAAATCTAGTAGCTTTATAATGTCATATATTTCATTATTATTTCTTATATATACATTATAATCATTCTTAAATGGTTAACATGGAGAATGAATCTCATCGCGTCGTGGAGACGGTATTCCGTACGTACGCACGAGCGATGATATCATTTCTATAAATATTGAATTGAATTGGAGTGGATTATACAATATATCAGAATCAATATGATGTTGTAATAACTATGTATAGTTATTCTTTACACCATTATACCCATCCATGTAAGGTGGTGGTGGAAAATAGATTACACCACGGCGTGGAGACGGTATTCCGTACGTACGCACGCGCGGTGATTTCTTTTTCCGTAGGATGGATAAATGGTGAAATAGGGTTGTTTCATACTTATAATAACATATAATTATATGAGTGATACTGATGTTATTACTTCATAATGAAACAACCTAAGAAGAAGAAGTGGAAGAAGAAATAAAGATGAAAGAATTGGTAACGGTAATTACCTCTTCTTTGAAGTGCCTCTTTGAGACCTCCTCTTAGGGCACTAAAATTGGTCTTTCAGGAAGACCAGAACCTCTAGGATGTTGCTAGGGAAGTGGAGAGGAGAAATTGGAAGGGGTTGGACGAGCTTGAGTGCTCAAATTGGTGTGAGGAGGAGGGGGAGGAGGTGTCCTTTTATAGGGGAGGAGAGGGGCACCTTAGGAATATCTCAAAATATTATTTTATATTAAAGTCAAAATCGGTTTATAATGGTTCCAAAGGGTCTTATTTCGAAGCTAAAGTGGGGATGGGTAGAAATCCGATCAACAAATAGGAGTTAGACAAGTTTAGGGTATTATTGTAACCTTATCAATTAGATTTAACTCTAAGTTAAATAATTTAACTTTTACCGTGTCTTTTTGTTTTCTTTCACTATATGGTTAATAAACTTACTATAAAATACCAAACGAACCCCAAATTGTATATTATTAATACATATATCCTTATCTAAGTCATTTGGCCGAACCTTAGATTTTTAGGAATAAAATAACAATTAATAATATAATATTTGATTTAAAAACTATTTTGTGTCAATTTTGATACTATTTGATATATGATTTTTTTGAAAGTCATAACAGAATTATATGTTCGAACCAAGTTTATTAAATCCACACTAATATATCATAGTAACCTAGAAAATTAGTGGAATTCATAAAAAGTCTTAAATTACATTTATTTTGGTATTTATATTATCAATTATGTCAATATTTCATTAATTAGATAATTACTGCATCATCGTTGTGTCATAAATAAATTATATTATTTGATGTCTAAAAATTACAAATAAAATACCATCATGTAGGAAATATTTTTAGCTTTCTAATGAATATTTATAGTCGAATTTATCTTATGTATTACCCCATATTAAAAATGATTTACTTATTAAACTTTGATTTTAACTATTTTAACCCTTCTTTAAATAAATTAATAATAAATGTCCTAATCTAATCCAAGTGGGCCTAAATGGTCATATTTTATTCCTAAGTTTGTTTTTGGTCGAATTACACTTGTCCAATATAATTAGGACATGTGTTAGGGTAATATTAATATCATATTTACCCTTAGTTACCCTATTTACTATTAACCGTGGTAAAAAAAGTAAAAAGTTACTATTCACCAAAAAAATATTTTCATCTCATTGAACCACATTTTAGTCCTTGATATTAACCGTGTCTCTCGGATTTTCGAAATTCCATTCACAGAATCGGTAAAATTAAGTTTTATGCAAAATTCAGTTTTTAACCTACCACTTAGTAGTTTCATTATTCATCAAAAATTGATGTTTTTCAGAACAATGCCAAAATTTCATCCCAAGCTATATTTCATATTCCAAATTCAAAAATGAAGTATATTTTACCAAATTCATAACATAAAAGTTTCATTAATTAATTTTATAATTAAATCCCGCTGTTAAAACAAATAGCGTGTTTTTAAGAAACAATATCTATCAAAAGATTGACACTTGTTTATGTCTAGTTTAAATGTGAAATTACATTCAATGACCAACATTGTATTAAATTGTAAAAATATATTCTAAATATACTTTAAAACCACTCAAATTAATAATTTATCACTATTAATTATTTCGATTAAAAAAGTTGTTTTTAATTATAATTTAGTAATTTTCACTATTCATCAGAATATGAAAGTTATCCGAAAAGTACCAAAATTTCACCTTAGGCTAAATTCGATACTCCGAATCCAAAAATGAAGTTCATTTTGAAAAATAAGGTTTACAGAGTTTTAAAAAGTGGCTATTACTATTCATAACGGCTAGTTTTAATAATATTTTAATAGCATTTCATTGTTTAGTGAAACTCGGTATTGCGTATTACACACGCTATCGAGGAAGGTCGTGATTGCGTGTAATGCAAGGCAAGTCAAGGATGCGTGTTGTGCAAGCTCCTTTTGGTGTAGCGTACAACACAAGACTTTAATAAAATTAAAAATAATATTTTTTTATAAAATCTTGGGCTGTTACAGATAATAATAAATGAACATGAAGTTGAAAGGATACTAAAAGAAAAGAGAGAGGGGAATTACCTATTGAGTTTTCCTCATGGGATCCTCATCAAGGAAACTTGTATTAGTCTTCTAATGAGACAATAATCTTCTTGGATTGGGAAGGGGGGATAGATAATATGGTTGGGAATAGTTTAGAAAAAGATTGATGCTTGAGAGGTTTGGGGAAATTATTTTGTGAAGGGAAGTATTTAAAGTGGAGGAGAAATGGGGTTTCTCAATATGAAATTCATTAATTTATTATTACTCTAGAATAAAAGTAATATTGAGTCTTCCATGAAACATTTGAGTAATTGTATCATTTTAATCTTCACCAATTGATATTACATCATAAGAACATCATAATGACTCTATAATTAGTGTATTTAGCTTATTTTTTAAATTATGGTATTTCAATTTTCATAAAAAATTCATGTATTTTAATAGAATCCAAAAAATTTACCCTACCAATTTTTCAATGTTAAGAATCCAAAAATATGACCATTTTTCAAAAACAATTTTCTAAATATGATTATATTAAGTTATAATTAAAATCATAATGTAGTTTAAAAAGCAATTATTAAAAACATTGGTTTACTTATTCCAAAACATAGGTACATAATTATTTCTCTTATAACATATATGTATATACTATCATATTTGAGATTACAATTCATAAGGGTATATAAATATTCATAAGGGTACCATTACTCATCATTAGCGTATGTTACTATTCACCAAATATTATGTTTGTTATATTAGACTCCAATAACACCCGTAACACAACCGTGAATGTCATATTATTGAAATTAAACACAAAAAAGTGGAAAAGTTATGTTCATTGGTCACATATTATTTAGTATCCTTACATGTCATTATGCTTCCAAATGTTATTACTCTATAAGGAATAATTATGTGAAGATATTTCCATTAATAAATCATTGGTTCATTACATTCATCTTCCATATAAAATTTCACCCTTGAAATTTCGTTTTTCACAAAAAGGTGAGGGTATTTTTCCTTCATCCCCTCCTCCAGTTCCAATGTATATCATTCAAACTTATGGTTCCTCTAATGAACATTGACATGGTGGGATGTCTTATTATGTAGAACCTTATCTATCTTGTCCAGAATCAGTACTGGATGTTCCCCGTGGAATAGATCATCTTCTAGTAACACCACAGATGAGGTTAGTACATGTGAGGGAATTGGTGTGTACATCCTCATTAGTCATACGTGAAACGCATTGTGAACATGAGTCATATTAGGTGGAATCGCAAGCTGATAGGCCTTGGATCCTATGTGGTCTAGGATCTCAAAGGGTCCAATGTACCTTGGGATTAGCTTCCCTTTTTTTAAAACTGCATGACTCCCTTCCACAACGATATTTGAAGGAAGACATTATCTATAACATTGATCTTCAAGACCCTTCGACGGTTGTCAACATAGATATTTTGTTGACTCTGAGAATCATTAATGTGTATCTAGATTACATGAACATTATTTGTCATCTCATGCACAATATCAAGTCCATGTAGTTTTTTGTCTCCATTTTCATTCCAACAGGTTGCTGTTCTACCTCAATTTTCATACAAAGCATCATGTGGAACCATATGAATACTTGAGTGCAATGTATTGTTGTGTGATAACTAAACCAATGGTATATGTTGATCCCATCCACCATTTAATTACAAATAACAAGCTCTTAACATGTCCTCAAGTGTTTTTATTGTTCTTTCATATTGGATATAATTTCAGGAGTGCTATACCTTGTAGAAATACAATTCAATACTCAAGGCATTTTGAAGACTTATCCAAAATTTAGATGTGAACCCTGGATGATGATCAAAGACTATTGAGCGTGGAACACCATGAAATTTTACGACTTACTTAACATATATCCTAACATGTTTTTCAAGAGAGTGATCATCTAAAATAGAGATAAAATGTGAAGCCTTAATTAGTCCGTCAACCAAAACCCATACCATATTATTTCCCTTCGATGTCTTTGAGAGACTGGTAAAAAGTACATAGTGATATTATCCCATTTCCACATGGGTATAGACTAGGACTGCATCAACCATTTATAATTTTATCACTCTGCTTTAACTTGATGACATTCCATGAACCATCAGATATATTCATCAATCTGCATTTTCTTGTTATCCCACCAGACACTTTCAAAGAGATCCTAGTACGTATTGGTGCAACAATGATCGATAGATAATGTTAATCTATGTGTATTGTCTAAAAGATTATTCATTTATTCAGTTAATTAAGCCAAAAAGATGTTTTTGAAATCGAATAAAACTATCATCGTATAAATGGAACTCTTACAACTTCACTGTATTCACATTATTTTGTAACTCTAGATCATCTGTTTGCGACATCATAATCATATCTTGGATTTATGGTTGTGCAATAATTATAGCAAGGTAAGATATATCCCATGCCTTTATAATTTCTAAATCCATTTTTTTAATTTCCAAGAAGACCATTTCTTCCTCAAACCATAACAAGGATAGAGTAGTAGGTTATATTCTACTCAGAGCAATAACTACATTATTTCCTTTACAAGATGATAGTAAATAGATCATTCGTAATCCTTGATTAGATCTAACCATTAAATTTGATGCATCTTGAGATCCTTTTTTCAGAATATATACTTTAGGATTTTGGGTTAGTGTATATGTCCCACATCACACCATAAAGGTCATGCCGCAATATTTTCAATGAAAAATTCAATGATTCCCACTCTAGATCAAGTTTTGGGTAGTTAAGCTCATAGATATTCATCTTTCGTGAGGAGTAGGATATCACGTTATAGTTTATAATGAGTACACAACCCAATGCTTTTTTGAATCATCACTATATATCAAAAAACATTCTCCACATTTCGGTAGTGTGAGTACAAGTGTAGGGGTCATTTTTCTCTTTAGATTCTGGAATCTTTCCTCACATTCTTCCATCCAGATATACTTTACCCCTTTCCATGTAAAATTACTTATCAGGCATAACAATCATGAGAAAGTTCTCACAAAACATCGGTATTACCTATCCAATACTTAAAAACAACATATTTATATATCACTAGAGGGCATGTACCATTATTCAATCGCCTTTGTTTATGAAGAGTCCATAGAAATTCTCTCACACGTGATCGCATTTCCAAATAACATGACTTTATTAATCCAAAAGTCAAAACATCTCATTTCTCAATTTCAAAAACATCATTATTAGATATTCTTCAAGTTGGTCATTTATCTTAGAGTATATGAGAACATAATAAAAAAAACTACCACAAATTTATTGGGTTAATGTCTAAAGATTATATTCATAAAATCCATGAGCTTTTCCATAGAATTATTAAGTCTTAAGGGCATAACTAGGAACCCATAATGCCCATAACTTGTACTTATGGTAGTATTCTGAATATCTTCCTTGTTCACATTTATCTAATGATATATAGAACGAAGGTCCACCATTGAGAAGTATTGAGCTCCTCTTAACTAAAAAATAAAGTCATATACACTTGGAAAATTATACTTGTTCATTATGGTGATCTTGTCGAGTTCCTGATAGTTGATATACAATCACCTTTTTTCATCCTTCTTCTTCACAAAGAGCAGTAGTGCACCCCAAGGTGATGCACTATGACGTATGAACCCTTTTCCCAAATATTCTAAAGGCTAATTATTTAACTACCCCTGTTCGATATGATTGATCTTATCAGAACCACTTGATATAGGATTATCTTTGAGTTTGATTTATATTGATAACTCTACCTTACGATCCAAGTGAGGTCTAGGAAAATCTTCTGAAAATACATCACTATATTCCCTCACGATGGTCATTTCACAATGCCATCAATTTACTTTGAGTCAAATGTTTTTTCAATTTATTCTTTTTCATTAGGAATCAACACTGACACATATGAAAGAAATTCCAAATGAGAATCATGATCTTCCTTGAATTTGCAAAGGAGCATGGGATGGTTCAAAATATTAAAAGATATTTATTTTTCTCGACTTTTGATATGTGATCTATATAATGAGAGCAAATCCATTAACATTATAGCATCAAATTACACCAAGGGAAGTTTTATGAGATTCACTAGAAGAATATTACCAAATATGCCATCAGAAGAAGAGTCAAACACCTAGGTTACAATTATTTTACTACATGGTGTTTTTACAGATATCTCTACTTCAAAGTTTCAGGTAATCAATTCTATATTTCTAGAAACCATCATGATATAAAGGAATCTGTAGAATTTGAATCAAATACAACTTCTTCCATTATTTATTGAATATAAGTTATACCGTGTACGACATCATTATCTTGATACAATTATGTAGTTGTGATGAAATACTCTTTTCCCTGTTCCTTTTGATTTGGTGGGTGTAGATGTTGATTACCCTCCATGACTCGAGGTTTAGTGCACTCGCTTGCATACTACCCTTTCTCCCCATAGTTATATTATTGAACAATGAGTGGCCATATCCATTCTTCAACCAAATATTACATCCTTCTCATGTATTTTCCACATCATTGAGAATGGTTCCCTTCAAAACCACAATTCATTAATTTCCCCGTACCTATGAGGATATTCCCATGATGGAACTTCCCTCAATTTTGGAATGAGGGTCATTGAGTTTTCTTCGCAACTTTATCATTAGATAATACATATTGAAACAAAATCTTTAATTTCCTATCACCATATCCTTATGGCCATTCTCCCAACTCCATTTACACTTAGAGATCACATAGAACAACATCTCAATAACTCCTAATGTCTGGAATATAAAGATCCTTTCAAGGGTGTGGTTTTAATCCACTAAATAATTTATCAATTTTTCTATCATTGTTGCTAACAAAACCCAAATCATAAATTTCATTCCCAGTGAAAATCAGTTTGTAGGTTGTGACAAAATTTCATTCCTTTTTATTGATATCAATGAACTCTCACTTCATCATTGTATAAATAGTTCATGGGAAATACTTGTAAGGAATCGTGATATTAATTTCATCTCATTCCATCTCATCAGTTTTATCTCTTGGCAGGGTATTCTTAATAAAATTAAACCATTTACCAGCCTCTTCATGTATATGATAAATATCTACAGTCACATCCTCCATCTCAGAATCGTGAGGAACAAAAAATATCTTCGCCATGGAGTAGACCCATTATACCACAACTAGTGGATCAGATGTTCCATTAAATGTCGGTGGCCATGGCCATATAAAACACTCAATATCATGTTGCGGCCTCTTTGGTGAAGGAGGACATTCCCCATTATTCTGGATATTATTAATAACCTGATATTGTTGAGTAATCATTTCAAAGAACATTTTAACTCCACCACCCACAGTATTGGGGATCTCATTTAGGAACTTTTATCATTGTCCCTCACAAGAGTTATTGGCCTGGTTTCTCCTTATTCCCACCATTTTTTAAAATAGAAAATGTTATAACAAAAAGTTTGTTGAAAAGTCATGAAAAAACTATTTATTTTTACATTTTTCACTAAAATCATAATTTAAGGGTTCCCTATGTAATGATTATTTTGTGTATATTCATACTTAGTCTCTTTCAAGAAGTTTTTTCTGGGGTTCACAAATCCTAATTCGGAAATTAACTAAACCTTGCCTCTGATACCTACTATAGTGAAACTACATTTTCATACATTACATTTACATCATAATAAAGACAAAAAAATACTATTTCACCATGAGGATCTATAGGGTATGTTTCATGGGGGAAAAAGGATCAAACACAACATTTACAACATCAAACATAAACATTTTTTTAATTCCTTTTCTCTTACTTCTTATTGGAACTTGGCATCTTTTTAGTAAATGTAGTCAACTAAAAATTTATATCATAAAGGTGTGAGCTAAATATCCAATAAGAGGATAGATATGAAAAATTTAACAATGGGTGAGCATAATCATAACATTGGGAAAGGATCATGAACATTATAGGAAACATTAATAAAAGTCATTAAATGTGGAAATGTATAAAAATGATACATCATGTTCTAGTGGTTATCTACCACAAAAACTTGTGAACAAAGCTACAATCTTGTTAACACATCAATTAACTTTAACTGAGGAGATTATTTACTTTACCCAATTCATTGGAGTACTTTATAATTCCAAGAACACCGGTCACATTCCAACATTCATATTGCGCTATATAATTCCTAGCACACTCGTCCCATCATAAAATTATCATTATCATGGATGACACATAGAAAATATATAAAAAATAAACATTAAAAACCCATGTAATGAAATGGTTTTTAATCATAAGAACCCATTCATGAACATTATGTTTCCAAATGAATATGGGAATAACATACTTGATAAAATAACCATAATCCTTGAGTGGGAAATAAAAGGTGTGTTTTTGATCGAAGGGTTCTTTTGGAAAACATTGTTTGAAATTAACCATAGTGATAAAAATCTATATCCCATAAAAGGGATGATATTTATGAACAAATAATTCTTATTCAGTGATCATTCCAAAATGGAATAAAATATGGTGAACTTTAAGAAAGATAGTTTGGTTGGATAAGTTTCCATTATTTTTTTTAAACACTTTCTTCACATTAATGTTCTATTTAACCACAATAAATTAATTAATTACCAATTAAAGAAGCTTTTTTACATGAATATGGTTCATTATGGTTTCATTAAGTTGTTTTATGGGCCTTTGGATGAGTTATAGGGTTTAAATACTTTGTTTGGGGAATGTTTTTTTTATGGTTATCTTGAACGGTTCAATTATATTCATGAATGAACGTTCGTGTAGAACATGGATAAACATATATAACAAATAATTAATGTTTATAATGATATTATATTATTTTATATGATACTATAATATATTATATTATATAACAGGTGGATGAATCATTAGATAGAAATTTAATGATGATCGTTTGGGATAATTCAGGCAGTTTTTCATCCACAACAAACTTATTTATTTTAATCATATAGTGATATGCACAGAGGCTAGTTCTAGAAAATTATATAGAATATAATAAATATAAAATAATTGGTTTCAACCATAAAAAAGTTTTTAGGACCATATTTAAATGCAGAACAAAAAATTGAAAACATGTTGTTCATGAAAGTGATAAATTAACACCACACAGACAACATTTTCCTTTCAAAAAAATGAAAAGATGATAAATGGTTTGGATGATATAATATCCCATTAATATAATACCATGAAATTATATGTATAATAATAGAGTTAATATACCATGTCGATGAATATAGGTTGAGATATAATAAGATAAGTACAGTAAGTTGAAAGGAAATTAGAGGAAACGTGAAAGGGGAATTACCTCTTGATTTGTCCTCTTTAGATCCTCCTCAATGAACCATTAATTGGTCTTCGGATGAGACCATAAGATTCATGGACAAGGGATACAGTCTAGGGAATATGTTTGGGAATATTTTAGACAAGTCTTGAATCTTGATAGTTGTGAGGAAATGAGGTATTGAAGGGTGGTAATTATACTGGAGGGGAGAGAGGTGTTCTCAATATAATATTAATTAATTTATTATATCTTCACAATACAAGTAATAGTTAGTATAACATGACCAATTATAGTAATTTTACTATGTGAGTCCAAATATTTTGGCTTACATCAGCCAAACATCATACATGCCTATTTATTTAGTGTATTTATATTATTTTTTAAATTATAATGTTTCACAATTCATAAAAAAATCAAGTATTTTTTAAAAATCCCATAAAATCACCCCAACCATTATTCAATTTGTAGATACCAAAAATTATTTCCATTTTTTAAAAATAATTTTCAAAATAAGATAAATGTAATTTTTAATTTAAATCATAATATTTTGGAATGTTAAAATTTTTAAAACATTTTTTTATATTATCCATAACATAAGTACATTGTTATTATAATTAAATACTATATATATACTATCATAGTTTATGTTTATATTCATAACAGTATATAAATATTCATAAGTGTACCGTTACTATTCATAAGGGTATGTTAGTATTCACAAAAATTATGTTCGTTCTATTAGGACACAAAAATCACTTGGAACACAATAATGTATGTGAAAAATTTGAAATTCAACATATAGAAGGGGAAACATTTTTTCAATTCGTCACATAGTATTTTGGATCATTATATGTCATTGTTATTCAAAATGTTATTATACAATAAGTAATAATTATAAAGAGGTAATTCTATAGATAAAACATTGGGGCGTTACATGGTATGTTTTCAAGGGTTATTTTATTAGAGCTAGTGTGATCATGGTGATGTGTGGTGGTTGTCATTTTTTGTAGCATTGATGTGTGTTTTTTGAGACATGCATTGTATGTAATGTAAAATTATTGAGATGTGTGGTTTTGGTGGGGATATGGATTTCATGATGTGGTTCAATAGTGATGGTTGTTGTGATATGGATGAATTGTTTTTTTGTGGTTTTTTTAGTTACCTAGGTATATGTCAGATAAATTGTAATAGTAAAAATTAGATATCTCTGGTTAGTGTAGGATTAATAGTTAGACTTAATTGGTGTGTGATAATTATGTTAAATTATTTTTATTATTTATGGAAATTCCTATGTAAATGTGAATTATTTACATAGAATATGGATCTTAGTGTAAATTAACTAAAATGTATTTAAGATGGGGGACACAAAAAGTGGGGGTGAAATTATGTGGTTCTGTGTTTTGGTTTTATAGCTTAACGTAGTTAGTGGTTCATGTAGTTATATGGAATTTTATCAGGTGCATTAGTGGTGGGGTAATGTATTCTAGTCTGGTTGATGTAAACTCAAAATTTGGGTATTTAATATTTTCTATAAATGTGTATTTTATGTTATTTATATATATTATACACCTTACTGGGATGAAATTACCAATACAAAAATGTTTTAGGTTCATGGTTTTTTCCCCAACATATTGATTCATGATGATACAAATAGATAGATACGCCCTATACTAGGATTTTCATTCAGTGATAATAATGATACATGCTAGTGTTGGTGATTTCATAGTGATGATATGGGTTTTTGTTTGGGATTATCGATTGGTGATGTGGATGTGATAAGTGGACTGGGTAATTCATGGTAGGAGGAGGTTATGAGGTTGTTATCCTTCATGTTTATAGTATCCTACTACCCAATTTATGATATGTGATTATGATGTTATGCAATTAGAATATGATGTAATGATGACTATTGATCACAGAAGATGACATATATTTCAAGTGTTGTGTCGGTATTGGATGTATCCCAACCAATATTTGAGAGTTACGGATATATGAGGTGATATTTGTGGAAGGAATGAGTGTATATGACATTTTATGTTGGGGTGTGAGATAATAACATCATTGGTGATACATATATGTTGCCCCTTTTCATTATTTTCAAGTATTTTGTTTCCACAATGGATGCATGTTCTGTTGTGGATTGTATTCTGATGATTGGATTGGATAGCATACATGTTTTGTTGTATTTTGGTTATATTATTTGATCACCATCATATTATTATTCACATTTCACATGTGAACTTGAATTCATAGTTATGATTATACTATATATGCATGTTATGAAAACCCTAAAAATATATTCTTTTTTTAATACTTTTACATCATTTTTAGGATCAATATGGATATTAATATAATGTGTTTTATATATATTATAGATTCAATACCACAAAACTTATGTGTTGGTATTTTCATAGAGACGTTGGACTGTATTTCGTTACATTTTTCAAGCATTGTGGGATGGATTGGGTTTGCATTTAATTTATGTGTTGTTATTTTCTGTCGGTTTGTCCTATCTCCCAATAAAATATTTTTAGAGAGAAATTTATCGCTTATGTTAGGTTATAAAACCCTTGGTGCTAGTATCAAAATCGTGGTCTACTAAAGATTGTAATTCTGTCTCATTGTCTCCCTTCCATAATTTCTAGCCTTTGCGGGGGTACCATTGGAGGTAGTGGATCAACAAAAACGATATGAATATCCAATAAAACATACATATAACTTTATATGGGATGAAATTATTATTTTTTCAATATTAATCATTCATGATAGTAAAATATATTTGTTAAATGTCTAATAAATATGAAGAAAATAATCAAGTATTTAGAATAAAACCTGACTGAGAATCATGTTTTGGTGAATTAATACACACATAAATTCATGGAGGACAATTAGATATATAAACTAAGAAAAATTAAATAAATAAAATCTCTACCCCCAATGAAGCTTATCACTCAAAGAGAATTATAGTATTGAAAGGAATTTTAACTCATTTTTTAGTAAACATAAAAATAGTTAGGATCTATGAAAATACCATCAATTATAATTAATAAAAATAAATATGTATATAAATATATATGCAATTAATTTTAAAAATAAACTATATATTCAGTGCATGTGTTCAAAATAAAAGAATAAATTATAAACTCATGCCCATTTTCCTAAAAAAAACATACATAGAATCATACAAAATAAAAAAATTATAAATATGAAATCATAATAGGTACAATAAAATAAGGTACATTGTAATATAAATAATTTTAGGACTGATATGATTCAAATAAGATTTTATTGAGAGACATTCTACTAAGGGTTATCCAATTTAACCATGGAGGAATATTTTAATTGAAAAAAATTATTATGTCTAGTAGATTGAATATATCTTAATTAAAATTAATATATATACCAAAATCACCAAATTTAAAATAAATAACATTTGAGATAACATATTTGTAACATTTCACCAATCAGATCATATACATAGTGGTTCATAACAAATAATAAAAATATCTATTTTTTTATTATTCATCTTATTCATAGACATCATATTATCTTACATATTTATTCTATGAAAAAAATACTGTTTTTTCTATATGATTTTTTATCATTTAGATTGATATTTTGTATTTGAATATCATGCAAATATGTATTTAAATTTTTACTAGAGATAGATATATATTTCTTAACCTTATAATTATCCTAATTTAGTTTCTAATATTCATTCTATTTTTAATGGATTCAAATTCAAAATTATATTGTATCATTTAAATCATTTATGATACCCATCACAAATTTTATGTATGCATCCATAATTTTGATTATTAATGTCAGAAAATTAATAATAAGATCATTCTAATATAATTTTTACTAAACTCATAATAATGTTTTAAATTAATCACTTTATACATACTCCCCATCACCAATATATTTCCATCATTCCCTATGTGTTCACCCAAATGATTTTATGAAATTTAGTTGGAATGTGAAAATGAAATCCTATCATATTTCTCCATCAAACCAAAATAAAAGGATAACATTTAAATTATAGATTAATCATCTAAATTTGAATCATGATATCTATTCCAATAATACATAGATTTATTAATTTTTTATGAACTTATAATAATTTATTTAAATTTTCATTATTGTAATGTCATGTTCGATGTGTCATATATTTCTACACTCAGAACAAGATAGTTCACAAGATATTTTTTATCTAACATGGCTATTATATATAATATATTCATTCATTAGTGAAATTATATTTTATACTCAATTCCCACTTAATCACATAGAATATTTTTATAAATAAATAAAATATAAATTAGGTATTGAGTAATACACTAGTCCTAATTTTTACCCATTATTTTACATAGATCAAGGTACCCAAATAATTAAATGAAGAATTATGAGAATTAAAAAACGTTTTTAATACCGTGAAATTTCTATTTTCCACATTTTCATTCATAATATTTTTCATTTCAAGGTCATATTATATGAGTGGACCAATAAGATCATCCAAAATATATTCCTGGAATATTTTAATTTCATTAATTTTATATTTCCTCTATTTTCATATACTTTTTAGTGATATGAAAACTCACTCAACCATTAATATATTATCATGTTTTTCTCTAAGATAAATAATTATATTCATAATTAATACAAATAAATGGATCATATTATTGAAATTTTCATTTTATATGAGGGTGACAAAACATTATATACATATATATTGCAACTTAATTGATGAATATTCCTTATATATCATAATTATGTTAATTTGAAACATAAAGCTTTATAGAAATTATAATTTTAAATAGTTAATAATATGTTACATATAAAAACTACGACACATTTCACTATGTTCTTAATAACTGTACTTCTTTTACGACATATCATTTTGAAAACAATACTTTATATCTTGTGAAAAATAAAACATAATAAATAATGATAATAGGTACTCTGTATGGCTGAAAAATGAGATATAAATTAATTTTAATGTTTATGAGTAACATGATAATAAGTTACTGAGGATGTGAGATCAAACATTAAAAATCGAACACTATAATTCAAATATAATTATCATGATTCATAGAAAAAATCATGGACATTAATAATAGATGAATAAATAAGGAATCTATGAACATGATCCATCAGAGAATATGATTTTAATAAGATCATATATGAATTGTTTGTCAAAAAGTGTGTCATATTCGTAAAAAAATATTATTTAAATAATACACATAAATACATTCATTTCATTTTAGGCTTGGTTTTACAATATATTTAACTACTTTAGGCATTTTATAAGCTCTTGTGTACCCTTGTTCGGCCTGAGATAACCTCTTTTATAATACTTTTTCTCATAAAAAATTAATCATTAACTAAATTTTTAGTGGGATATAATGGACCTACACATCATATAAACATTATAAATTCATATTTATTACATAATTTTATGAAAGAATTTATCATTTCATCATGGAATACCCAATGTGATAGATATTATGTTCCATTAGTATTTCATCATTAGAATCATAAACAATATAAATAATGAATTATGATTTTATCATTGTATAATATCCCCAATTAATTATAAATAACATCATGGTTGTAAACATATATGAAATATTGATTTATAATATCACTAAAATAATTATTGATCTAAATTCTAATTTCATATTGAAATAAATTATATATAATCTAATTATTTACATAATATTTATTCACAAAATGTATTTTAAAACAACCACAGAAACTATAAAGTAATGTTTCAATGAAAATAATAGTCAATATGAAAGGAAACATTGATTTTGTGATATATGTTAAAATAATGATTCTTTTTTAACCTTTATTAAAAAGTGCTTCACTCAGAAAAATCAATAAAGAGACGTTTATTTTAATTTTATAGAAAGTCAATAATTGGTCAAATTTCATTTACTATGTATTTTATTAATATAAAAAACCTTAAAAAATTTAAATATAAAAAAATACATAAAAGATATTATTTTCTATATAAGGATGAAAAATTAAAAATTCATTGAAAATATAATTTGTAATTTTTATTAAGTAGAGGTAGAAGAATAAGTAGAAATATACAAATTTATAGGAATAAAAAAGTTTTACTAAAAATTAATAATCATTATTATATATAGATCATTTGATTTTAAAAACAAAAAATGTATTCATAAACATTCTAGTTATATTGGTTCAATGACACATATACCCTTCAGATAATGTATAAATTACATTAAAAGAACTCAAACATCTTGTATAATAAATAAAAATTTATTATTATTATACTTAAATGAATATTAAAACTAATAATATAATACTTATTTTAACTATAATGTCAAGTTTCATTTTAATTTAAAAAAAATTATTCCAATTACTTTTTTGGGTGATAACTCTTTCATTTTTAATGTATCTTTCAATTTAGATTTTATAGTTTTTGCATCATTGTAATAGTTATGAAATACTTACAATATTAATAATTATAATAATATATTAATTATTTATTATATTTATATTTGGTACTATCCATAGAATATTTATGTACAAAATTTAATTAAACTATTCATGGATAGAATATTCCTTATGTATTTAGGAATGTTGTTTCCATTTTCTAAAGGAAAGAAGGAATGAACAATAAATAATATTTTATATTTATTGATTCATAATTATATCATAAATATCATATATATAAAATAATTTTATTATTATATCCTTAAATTAATGAAGATTGTGGAAAATGAATTATATATATATATGTATATGAGGTAGTCTATATATATGCACGAGCAATGCTTATATTTTCAAAATTAAAAAAATGTGTTTGAAGATTAGAAATCCTAAAATTAAAAATTATTTTTTTATGATTTTAGTTATTATATTTTCTATTTTTTAATGATTACACGAGTTGGCGGTCGAAATTTTGATTATTCAGAGGGAATAACACAACTTCACGATTTAGGGGTACAATTTTTCCAACTATTTAGCAACCAATTTATACAGAAATATAATTTATAGACGATTTTATAATGTATTGGATGCATTTTTTTTGAATTTTAGGGTATAAAAGAATCATGTTCATATAAATGGGTGCATGATACTATATTTCACATTGATTTTGCATAATTTTATTAACATGGTAGATATTTTCAGGTAACCATCTGACATAGTTTTCATGGAATTGAAGATACTATAAAGTTAGAACAAAAGGTTTCTATAAAAAACCCATTTATCATTTTCTGGATTCATAAAATTAGAAAATTATATTTATATATATAGTCATTATTATTTCTTATTTCCCCTTGAACAATTATTTGCTCGAACTAACCTCACCTTAAAATAATAGAGTGTTACTACATAAGATATTTTATGAATCTAGGTCATTTTTGGTCGATTCATTAGAGGTAAATTTTATTTTCATATCAATTTATAAATTTATCACTACATCAATAATTCATATATTTTCCCCTTGATCTTATGAAACAAAACTAGGAAATGATAACAGGTTTTATAGGCTCTGATGGGTAATTAATGATGTTTCCTATGGACATAGGATTGTAGGTATTTCCTCTCTGTGATAACACTATCCATTTTTAAGGAATATATTATTCCCCTATATGAGAGTTAGATATATTTATAATGAGGTTTTTTCTCATAAGTTGTTACTCTTTTGAATGTGGGAATTATTTATAAAATATTGACTATGTTATTCTTGAATATAAAAAAATAAGAATATTTGAAAAATTGTGTGCATAAGGTTATAAAAAAATGAAAACAATAGTGGGTTTAGAAACCCTAGGTGTATGACAGTGATACTAATAGACTATGGAATGACGCGATATCTATGGGATTCACAATATGGTTATCGTATTGTTCCTTTATGTGTCTTAGTGCGTATCCACATAGTCCAGATACTAACATTCTATTGATACATTACATGATTGTATAATGTCATGTCTGGATTCCAAATTAATTATCCCATGAGTTATGGAACTTTATAATAAAACCCTATATATTTACAAACATTATTATATTCATGTTCTTATGGTTTAAAAAATGATTTTCCTAGATAAGAAAAAATAAAGGATATTTAATCTAATTTTTTTTAAAAATTAAATATCTTAATGAAACATGTTTTCTAAATATAAAATAAATGATTCAATGGTTATATAAATTATTTATATTCATTGTGGAATTATATTCAAAATTGTACTCACACCATTTATGCTCTATTGGGAATAAAAAATATGTTTTTTCAGAAATAGGTAATGTTTGGGGAGTCATGTACTCACCATATTATCCTTGTTGATTTCACCTTCATTGTGAGTTGGGATGGTGGTTACTAATGGACAAACATAGTAATGGTTTTGTTATTATGTAGCTATAATTATATGCTTATTATTTCAAAAAGATATTTTATGTCTCATGGATGAGTAAATATAATCATTGTTTTAATCTGATTATTTATCTCTTTTTAGATACAATTGACACTTATTTTTGGTGAATTTGAATGTTATTCATGCATTGGTTCATTTAAGTTGACATGTTTTGGTAACCCAGTTTGGATCATTACAAAATTGTATCATAGAAAATACCAAACTAGATGTGTGATGAAACTACTCGATTTAGGATATGGGTTTATAGTAGATAAAAGATACACCAATCGGTTGGGTAATATCACCAGGGAGACTATATCAAGCAATCAGTTTGGTTTTGTCGCCGGGAGGAACATTCATAATTCTTTATGCACTACTTCAGAGTGTGTTAATGTGATTAGAAGGAAATTCAAGGACGGAAACATGGATTTGAAAATTGATATTAAAAAGCCTTTGACACTATTATATGGATATTTCTTTTCCATATCCATCACATTCATGGATTCTCTCAAAAGTTTATTGACCTTGTTAACAGCATTCTTGCTAGTTCCAGACTCTTAATATTTGATAATGGATCCCCCAGGAGATTCGTTCAATGCTCTACAGGTGTCAGGTAGGGTGACCCCCTTTCTAGATTACTCTTCGCCTTTCCCGAATATTATCTGAGCTAGTGTCTCACGGATCTCTCAAATTATGTGTGGTTTCAGAGAATGAAAGTTCAACGTGGCATGCCTGCTCCTTAACATTTGTTTTATGATGATGATATTCTCCTTTTTGGAAGAGCAGATAAATTAAATATCTCTTATATTAATGGAATTTTCTCTCGTTATGAAAAGGTCTTGTGTCGGGTAATTAACTGGAACAAATCCTCTGTCATGTTTGGTAATGGAATCTATGCTTCAAAGCAATCCATGGTGGCTCAACAGCATGGGATTAAGAAGGGTGTTTTCCCTTTTATTTATCTTGGTGTACCTTTATTTTGTAAAAGAATCATGAGAGGGTTTCTTCAGAATATACCGTTGAAAATTATGGATCAACATTCCAATTGGAAATGGAAAAAGTTGCCTCAAGCAGGAAGAATATGCTTAGTCAATGTTGTGGTAACTTAATTGTTTCTGTACTCCTTCTTAGTTAACCATTGGGGAAGAGCTATAATTAAGGATATAGATGGTAAGGTCAGAAATTTTATCTGGACTGGATCGATACATGAGAGGAAGCTGATCACTGTTGCCTAGAAAAACTGCATCAAGCACATTTAAATGGGAGGAATGGCCATTAAGGATATTCGTCTTTTCAATGATACATTGATAAACATGTTTACCTGGAACCTAATTGCGTCACCTAGTGTCTCTATGGAATTTCATCAGAGAAGATTTGTTGACAAACTATTTAAAGGGTATTCAAATTATTTTTGTTCAACCATTTGGCATGTAAATAAGAAGTCTTATTCAGAATTGATGTTATCTTCGAAATGGCTGGTTTCGAAAAATTCTATTCTAAATTTCTGGAATACTCACTGGATATCGAGGCTGATAACTGATCTTGTTTCCATACCTCACCATTTAAAGAATCTGACTATTGCTGATTATCAAAATAATACCACTGCTTTCACTCTACTGAGTCAAGTCACCTGTGAAATTGAAAGATATCCTTTACATGACAATGATTTACGGATTTGGATGTCTAATTTGAATGGAAACTTCACTACCAAAAATTGGTATAGAAGTATTTTTTGGAATTCCTTGCACCCACCATCATGGGTTATAGATTTTCATAAGCCTTTTATTCCACCTACTTCTTCTCTTCTCTTGTGGAGGATATGGAGAAGGCGGCTTCCCCTTCAACCTGCTTTGCAGAAATATGGAATCAAACATGCCCCTATTTGTTTTTTCTGTATAAATGAGGCTGGATCTGATTTGCATATTTTCTTCACATGCACTTTTTCTGTCAAAATCTGGAAGTATTTGCAGGATATTTTCAAATGCAGGATAGAAACCACTTCATATGATGATTTATTTTTCTCACTGTGCAATTTAGAATATAGTGAGAAGATTACAACGCTGTTATATGCAGCGATAGCTAGGCTGTTTTGTTTTATCTAGAAATCTTGGAATGGAATAGTTTTTAGAAGTCATTTCCCTTACTTGCGTGCTAGAATTTTGGCCATTCATTCTGATATTCATACTACTAACTATATCCAAACATGGGCTATGAAAAATGATGTTGATGATTTTACACTTATTAGAGCTCTTGGTGTTAACAACAAGGCGAAAAAGCCTCGAATGATGAATCATTTCAGATGAATCCATCCAATTTCACGCTGAATAAAAGTGAATGTTGACGGTGCGACATCTAGGGAACCCGACCCGGCTGGTTGTGGAGGAGTATTCCACACACATAGGGGGTCCGTTAAAGTTTGTTTTTATCATTACATTGGAAGTGAATTTGTTATTGAAGCGGAGCTATGGGAAATAATTAAAGCTATCAGGTACGTTGTCATCCATGTATTGCATGATATTTGGATTGAATTAGATTCATCCACTACTGCGAAAATTCTTCGAGAGCGATCCTAAAATATTCCATGGAGGATTCTCTCGGCATGGGTGGAGTGCCATCGGCTTGAGGGCTCTATTTCTGTGGAATTCCTTTATGACTATCGTGAAGCAAACCAGGTTGCAGATGTTCTTTCCAAATGAGTGATTATGGAGGTAGGGTCAATTTGGTCCTTTATTACGCCTTCTTTTTGTGACAACTTTGTTCAAGCTGATTTATGTGGTGATGTTTATACATTTCTTTGTAAAGAACCTTCCTGAACATTCTTGTACTCTTTCTTTTTAATTTAAATTTATTTTGAAGGAGCGTGCTTTTTTACATGTCTCCGGATTTTCTTGGTATTATTAAAATATATATATTCAATTTAATGACACCTAACATAGACATAAAATTAGCCATTATGAATTATATTAACTAACTATTGATAATATATGGTTAATGGAACAATATCATTTATTAAAAATTAATTATAATTGAATATAAGAATCTATTGTATATAGAAGTATATTTTATTGAAAAGTATTATCACGGTAAAAAATTTGTTTCCCCCTTTACATTAAATTAATTATAATTAATGAGTTATGTTAATGTAATATAAATATATATATTATTATTATTAATTATAATAATTTTATGTTCATACAATATATTTGATAATCAAAAAATAATAACAAGCCCAATTTTACTCAATCAATATTATATTTTTATTGAGGCAATTTTAATTCATTTTAAAGGGGAAACTATTTTAAAATAAAAATTTCCAACATTTATATTATATATATAATCCTTTTTCAAATATACACATAAAAATAGTTTACTTTAATCTTTTAATATTTATCTGTGAGGATTTTTATTTTAACGAATAATGAAAAATAATGATTTCTAATTCAAAACAAGTTTTTTATCTAATATTTTTATAATTTAAATTATATTTTGATATTTGTATGGTTTATTAGACAATAGTTTTATAAATTAATCCAATATAGTTTTGGAATAAATTACACTTTCAAAATGACTATAAAAAGATAGAAAACATTTTGACATTTTACTAGAAAACTTCATATTATCATCTCGTTTATTAGATTAGATTTAAATTAATTTTTTCCATATATTGAATTGTAATTTTAATATTTTATTCCAGATTATTATACATCATAATTTGTAATTTATAATAAGTTAATCATATATTTTTTTCCAAATATGTTAATTATTTTAGTTAAAAATAATTATATGATTAATGTAAAATTATGGTTAATGAGGGACTAAACATTAATCATATGGGCCCAAATGACCTAGAAATTTGTCCAAGAGACATGGTATGTAAATATTTCAACCCTATACCAAATTTAATAGAAATATGAATACAATGGTCCTGAATTAAAATGAGAAAATAATTCATGGAATTCCATCATTAAAATATTACAAGAGTGCCACTCTTCCCCAATATATAACGGCCTCCTTTCCTCCCACTTTCTCAAATCAATCAAGAATCATTGGATTCACCAATATCTATAAAACTATCTCACCAAAATCCCTCAAAAAATAGTATAATATTCCTCTTTCTCAAAAATCAATCAATTGAATACTATTCTTCAATATTAAAGGAGTTTCCTGATTGAGAGGTTAAATATATCCTTAAGCTTCTTAGTTTTACTTCCATGATACACTCCATATGCTCTCCTAATTACATTATTATGAAATATAAAAAATATCATCAATATCCTAGGATGTTGTTATTATGTGGTTTTACAAACACTTACACACACATCCATCAAATGGGTAACAAACCCACTGTTTAATTTAATAGTGAATTACCATATATCGAAATGATGATTTTCCATTATTCCTTTACTTCATAACATGGTGGTCATTAAAATGGACACAAATTTTATATATATTAAATATTATAGTTAATTTTTTTTATTTAATTATATTATGACACATATCATTGGGCTCTTCATTTTTTGGGAATATTATAACATCATTTGTGAAAGTGTGGACTACCTCTCCCTTAATGTGATGTGATACGTTCACATAGTCCATGGAATGTATATAAGATGGTTATAATATAAAATAAGTTACAATAAAATATGATATTAATTTAAAAACTAATATTACAGATATATATATATATGTGTGTATATATATATATATATCTCATTTTTTATTATCATTACACAGACTAAAAATTTATAATGTAGGTCGTGGAAGTGTGGACAATAGCCTCATCCATAAAATTTGATTCCTTTTACATCAAAAATAACATATATAATAATATATGATTAAATAATATGGTAATTTTGATATAATTATCTATATATAATTATTTAATTTTATTTAACTTCCTTCCATAACAATCATTGATGAATTATAATGTTACTCATGCGTACATAAAACATAACATCTCATTGATCGTAATGTTGATTCAATCCTCATAACTATATTTAATAATTAGTTTTAAAATCATAATTTATTTATAAATATAATAAATATTTAATTATTTCTAATCTATAGATGTAATATAATGATACCATTTACCATAGTTGACCTTCCAATGTTGTAATTGACACGTAGACTAAAATAGGTAAAAAAAAAGTGACCTAAAAATATTGTTTTTGTAGTTTTATATAAATTCTAATATGTGAAGTAAAATTAATGATAAACAAGAAAAAGAATATTAAAAATGTAGATAATAAAAATATGTTTATTATTCATGCAGATAAATAGAGACAAGATAAATTAAAGGCAAGGTAAGATATTTCATCTCAATTTACATTCCACTGAGGAATATTTGGTGTTATGCCCATAGTTTCATTTATAGGATGTTTATACAGAAATTTTAGATGATTTATAAGGAGTAAAATTAATCTCATGATATCAAAACATTCATTTTATTTTATTTCTTCAGGATGAAAATGAAATAATATGTTTCAAAGTAGAATATGACACATTGTATTGTATAATTATTATTTTCCACAATAATTTCTCTACAAATATTTCATTTCAATTTGATTAAATTATATTAAAATTTCACGATAAGACATTAAATTTTCATCTCATATAGTTAATGATGACCTTTATTAAAAATTATTACCTTTTTACACTATTTTTTAATTTAGAAGTTTTAGAAATTTTTTTAAGAAAACCTTACTTTATTTCTCTCTTTATTCAGAGAACTATTTTATTCAAAAAACAATGTATTGTTGAAATTATTTCAAAAATGTATTGAAAATGATTTTTAAAATTCATATCTACATTTTTTATGTTAAATTTTTTCTCAATGGTTTCTTCATCTCTATTTATGAAAGAGGCATTTTCTATCTTTTTTACCATGTACATTTAATATTATTTTTCCATTTATGTAATATTTAAATATAGCCACCATAATTACATAGAATCACAACATTCCTATTTGAAATGACAAATTTTTAATATTTTTATTAAAATTTATTTTCATTTAATATTTGTTCACATGGTTTTTGGAAAAAATTATATTTTCCTCATACATGTTTTTGAATGATCTTTTGTAATATTTTAATTATTCAATGACAAAACCCAATTATTTTACATCACTTGGGGTATGTTGTATTGATACAATCCGTAATATTCCTCAAGATGGTTTATTTTTTATTTTTACAAGGAGAGTATTCACTTAAACATCTATTATTCTATATTTCCACATAAAATATTCAATTTATTATGATCATTTAAAATTAATTTTTTTCTAATTTACCGAATATTTTACCTGGGATATATTCGTTGAATAAAACTTATACCAAATTTTATAGGGGTTTTATAGTGAATTTTATATGATAATTTAGGTAAATATTTGTAAATCTGATTCCATTACCCTATATAGATATTTTATAAGGCAGATTTTTAAATCAGTTAATCTATATAAAAGGAACTATTTAGGAAAGTATGATATGGTAGGGGTCTGTTTATAGATAGAACTTCAATAAATAGATAGTTTCATGGGACGATACATTTTTGTAGCCTCCTTATATGTGTTTTTACTAGATATGTTGTAAATCATCATGTAAATTATCTTTAAGGTAAATGTAGGATGTATATAGGAACCATTACATCCAATATCAAGAGTTTGCCTTATTTATTTTTAGATATTACTCATCAATATGATTAGCATCATATATCTATTGAATAATTTTATTTTTAGTTCATTAATTAAATGAATTTTTTATTATTTTAAAACCATGCAATATTGATTTTACCTTATCAACTTACTTGAATAGAATAGTATATTAGTTATTACCTTTCTATATTTTTTTGACCTTCCATCACAGTTTTTTGATACTTGTTATGCACGCTTCATTGCTTTACCATAATATAAGTACTATTCTCATTTAATCATTATTGCTTCCATTATACTTCTCCTTTACTATTAATTTGTGCTAAAAAATATTATTTTACATTTACTTAGAGGTCTATGAAAGGATCTATTAATGATTTGTGGGGATATTTATTTTGGATTAAATTTATCTTTGTTGTTATCTTTTTTTTAAATATTTTTTAATTATTGTGTTCTTCTGTAATACATTACCCATTTACATAACTGGATCACCAAGACTATTAGACTCTTGTTCCATATGGATTTGATTACTTGTAAATAAGATAATGTAACTGATAAAAGACATAGGAATCCGGAACTCTGGTGTTGGGTTTTTCTAGTTGGTATCAAAGTAAGATTAGTAGCATCCATGGTAACTAGATTTAGGAAAATATTGATTGTAGAACATAAAAATAAGGTTGAATTTGAGGATATGTATATAAAAACAACAATGATATTCTGTTAGATATATATTATATTTTTTTTTGATAAAGAAATCAATATTTTGATAGAATAAGTAGATTTATTTCTTGAATATATTTACCAAGGAGTAACATCTCTGAAAGGTTTTACTGAGCCTGACTCAATGTAATATGGTATATAAAATGGCTCTTACTGTGAAATTGGTTCGATACTCATGTGGGATATTATTTAGATACTTTACATTTTATTTAAAACCCACTATGAATGATTTTTTAATGAATAAAATATGTAAAATCATTGGTGATTTTTATTGAACATATGATTTCCTAATATATATATCTGATAAATGATTTTATGGATAAACCCATGACCATAGAAGATACTAATTGGAAATAAAAAATGTAAAATTTACTGGTTGGGGTTTAATTGAAAACCTTATATAGAAGGCTATTTTTTATTAAACTAATTTCAATTTTGTCCATCATAGTTATTTTTGGAAATTAAATTTATATTATTTTATAAAAGTACAACCTATATGCCGGGTAACAACAAATAAACTTTGGGAAGGCAGTAAGACATGAACCCATGACTAAAGGATGAAAAGGGTTTGACACCAACCCCTTACACAAAAAATATACTAGTTAATATGTCATTTTTTAGTACAAATATTTTACGAATGGATACAAATTATATGCCAATAGTGTTAATTTTTAGGTTCATAGATTAATAACCTGACCATATTTGTTTTGGAGAATTGTTAGAGAGAAATACTTATTCATGACTCTATTTTATGGGATTTAGGATGATTTAGAAATTTATTTTTGTGATTCATTCATCAATGTTCATTGTTGGATATCTATTTCTGGAAATAAGGAATGAATATGAATTTGATCAAAGCAAAGCCAAAATATAGAATTGTACACATGAAATTTAAAACAAATCATGTAAGTAAAATTACATTTATTCTTAGGTAGTAATATAATTTCCCAACAATAGGAAAGTGAAATGGAAATAAAATGTAGTCATAATACCAATTTTTTCAATTGATGGTTTTCTATATCATCATAGATTTATGGCTTTGAGTACCTCGCCTTTCCATGATCATTGACATGTTTCTGATTTATGACATTAATCAACCCTATAATCATTAAAGGTTTTTATCCATTTATATATCTATATATTCCACTAATGTTCTCTTACATAGAGACCATGACATATGTTAGCCGGTGTTACCTTCTTTACTCCCATTGTCTCATTTATATAGAATGATTTATGAAAACATATTATGTAATTAGAATCCAAACATATGAAATATCTAAAAATATTATATGATGATCATGATTAGATTTCGAGGACACAATTAGATTTATGTGGGGAAAATTTAACTCCGAGAGAATCAACAGTGGGAACATTGAATTCAGTAGCGTGTATAACATAAAACAATAAATTTGTATGGGAGTATAATATGATGATAATTTATAATATATTAACTATTTTAAATGAATAAAATATTTTTTTTGTCTTTCAATGAATGTGACATTAATATTACAGTACGACGTATTATACAAAATATTTCATCAAATGCTTGCATTACATGCAAGAATGAGTCCTAACTAATAAACAAGATATTATTAAAATGTTATTATTTTATATAATAAGACTTAACATTGTCATTAAATTATAGGTTATGAAGAGGATAAACTCAATAATGAAAACATATATTTTGAAATGAATTATCATTGGTAACAAAGTAATTATAAATGAATATAAGAACCAATTAAATATGAATAAAATATTTAATTGAATATCAAAAAGCTATTTTACCATAATAAATTAAATTAATTATCGTTAGTGGGTTATGTTAATGTAATATATATATATTATTAAATATTAATTTTTTTATTCATCCAATATATCTAATAATCATATGATAGGAACAAACCAATTTTTAGACATATAATCCTATATTTTTATAATGATACTTTTACTACATTTTAATGGGGAACCAATGTTAAATTACAATTTTCAAACAATTATAGTTTATGTATATCATTATAAAATTCATCATTTAATTTTGATCATACTAAATAGACTATGTTAAATTTTTGATATTTTTGTGAATATAAATATTTAATGAATACTGAAAAATAATGAAATTTTTTACAAAAATAGATATTTTGTCTTATTAAATTATAAAATTGAATAAAAATTTTAAAATTTTAATGCTTAATTAAAAAAATATTTTTTCAATTGACCGAATTTACTCTATTTTAATAAATTTCACATTGAAATTGAGAATAAAAACATAGAAAAATTTAAGACATTTGTTCTTTAAAAACAAGAAATATGGTCTCATCTGTGCGATTAAACAGAAATTATTTTATGCTATTAGTATGATGAGAATTTGAAAAAATTGATTTAATTTTTTTTGATAATTGTTATTTATAATTTATAATAATATAAATATAGTTTTTTGGAATCAATATTAGTGAATGTATATAATATCAATTACACAAATTAATTTGAAATTAATCATAATAAGGGATTAAACCTTAATATTAAGGGCTCAAAATACCTATAAACTTCTCCAAGATCCATTTTAGAGCCATATTTCAATGAATTACATACATGTATAGATTTTGAACCATTATGGGGTCCAAATTCAATGTGATAAAAGTTCATGTAATTCAATTATAAAAATATTACGAGAGTGTCACTCCTCCACCTTTTTAGAAAGGCCTCCCTACTCTCAAATCCTCACAAAAATCAAGAAACATTTGATCAACCAATATCTACCCAAATAGATTATAAAAAACACTCACCAAATACTAGTCGAAACACCATGGTATGAATTCAATCCAAGTAATCCATTGGTTCAATGAAAAAAGTGTTGTCCGATTATGAAGTGACATCTTTTCTTAATCTTTTTTTATTTCCATTATACAATCCCAAATATCTCCTTATTAAATTAATTTGTAAAGAAAATATCCTAAATTTAATCAAATGTTCTTATTTTATGTTTTTTATCTTCACTTCCACACACACCCATCTAATGTGTAATTAACATACTGTTTATGGGATCATTGAACTATTGCCTCACAAAACATTGATTTTTTATTATTTATTTACCACATATCATTGTGGTTATAATAATATAAACTCTTTTTATATATGAAATATATTATATTTTTAACTAATTAATACTTATATATTTCTTTATAACACATATCATTATGCACTCCACTTTATGGGTATACGATAACATTGTTTTATGATGTGTGAATTAAATCCCCCTCAATTTGATGTTATTCATTCACACGATCCACAGAATGTACAAAATATTATTATCCTTAATAATATTATACATAAAAAAATAAATATATGATAATAATGAAATAATTACCTTTCATGATATATATATATATCATTTTCATTGTTATCCCTTCACGCATTAAACTGTGATTATCTCAGTTGTTGACGTGTGGACTACAGCCTCCTCAACACGATGAGATTCATTTTAAATCACATGATATATATATATATAAGAATATATAATTAAATAGTATGTTGTTTATGATATAATATCATTATATAATTATATAATTTTACATACTATAATTCCATAACAATCATTGAAAAATGAGAATGATACTCTTGCATACGTATGACCTTTAATCTCTAGGAACATAACTAAGAATAATTATTCATAACCACATTTAATTATTTTCTATAAAAGTATAATTTATTTATAAATAAAATTGTATTTTCATGATTATTATTCTATAGATGTTATATAATGACTCCATTGACCATAGTTGACCAAAAAATGTTGTTTTTGCAAAATAAACTAAATTTGATCAAAATAACTGAACAAAAAATAATTTTATTATGTAGTTGAATACAAAATTGTAATATGACAGATAAATTAATGGAAGAATAAAACAGTTCTTAATCAATAAGATAATTAAAATATTTTTATTATTTGGTTTTATAAATATACACAAGATAATCATATGCAAGGTAAAGGATTTATTCCCAATAATCATTCCATTGAGACTTATTTGTTGTAATGAATCTAGCTTATTTAATATGGATTATATATTACCATTTTAGATGATTTATCAATAATATTATTACTCTCTTAATATTATTACATTCATTTAATTATATTTTTTCATGATTCTTATAACTTAAAATGTTTCAATGTGGTATATGACACTACAGAATTATTAATGATTATTTTTTAAAAAATTAATTTTACTACTCATTAATTTAAATTTTAAAGAAATTATATGAAAATAATTAAATAATACCTTATATTTTCCAATGTTGTATTAATAATGTACCTTTTATCTTTTACATTCATGTTTTCACTATTTTGTACTCAAGGTGTTTTGGAAAACGTTTTTAAGAAAACTTAACATCATTTCATTCTTTTGACAGAGAAACATTTTTCTTCTAAAACTCTATGATTTATTAAATTGTTATAAAAACTGTTTTATAATTAATTGGTGTATAAATTTATACTTGTTTTAAATTTTTTAAAAAATCAATTGACTATTGTTTTGGCTTTCCAAAAAATAAATTTTTTCTATCATTTTTATCAGGGGAAAAGAGTGTTCATTTTACCTTGTACAAAATATATGTACTCAAATGATTCCATTTCACAGAAGAATAATTTTAATCTTTCAAAGTATAGTTTTAAATGATTTTTTTAAATTTATTTTAAGTTAAATTGTTTTCCAAAAGTTATTTCAAAATAAAATGATATTTTTCTCATGAATGTTTTTAAAAGATAATTTTATAATATTTTCACTCATCACTAACAATAATCCATTATTTTTATCCAAATGATTTATATTGTATTGAAATTATCCTTAATCATTTTCTGGTTGGTTTATGTTTGATTATTCTTAACAATTTATTTACATTCACTTCCTTAATTCCTTTTGTCCCCTTGAAAAAAATAATTTCTTATGATCATTGAACATTGAATTTGCATTAATTTCCCATATCATTTATTATGGATATGTTAATTTCCAAAACCATATATCATTTTATATGATGTTTAATTTGAATTTTATTGGATTATTTAGGTAAATATTGATAAATCTATATCAATTAGTGTATAGAGATACTTGATAAGGCACATTTTTAAATAGGTTATTCAATATACGAGGAATGTTTTTGACTTGTATGGCATGGGAGGATCGTAGTTATAGATTTACCCTAAAATCATTGATAATCTCATGGGATTATTAATTTTTCTAGCCTCTTTATATGGGATTTTACATGATATGGCTTAAACTATTGTGTGATAGGTTTTGTTTTTGAAGTTACCATTTAACTAGAAAACAAGGGATCAAATAATCAACTATTTTCCACATTCAGTTTCATTTATTATTAATCCATTATATTATTCATCAAAAAATATATGGATACATTCCATTTTTTGTTCATTAATGAAAATAAATTTGTTTTAGTTTCATACACTTCCACATTGATTTTTCATTAGCTATTAATTTTTAATGGCACATGATTATAGTAATGACATTGACATATTTTTATGCAATTATTTATAAATTTTTTGATACATGGTATGTGTATTTTTTTTATTTATCATAAATAATTATTATTCAAAATGATTCATTATGGGTTCTGCCAAACTATATCCTTAAGAGAAATTCTTTCTCATAGTAATCATTTGTCCATTAAGTCATAATCCAGGAAGCACAATAGGAATGTATTGTAGGGATATACTAGATGGATTTAAAGTATCATCCATGTCATTTATTTAGAAAAACATTATGTTTTAATTAGAGTATTCATTTTTAATAAATGAATCATGTATGAATTTGGTTCACCAGTACTACTAACCTCTAAATCCATTAGGATTTCATTCCTCATAATCATGCAAATGTAATTGATAGTACACCCTGGCTCCGTGCACTCTCGGGTCGGGTCACTATAATTCACTACTCCACTCTATTCCTTATGTCAGTTCACTTCTAATTTATAATATTTCTAATGATAAATGTAATGTATACATACTCGAGATGGGTTTTAAGGACACTATTTGGTTGATTTGGAATCTTATGTTCCTACTGAGATCTATGGTGGTTGAGAAAGAATATGTGGAAGAAAAAAAGTCATTGGGAATATGGAATTAGATTAATATTAGGTGGTATAATAAGGTAGCCAAAATTTATTCACTATATAAAAAAGGAAGAACCTTAAGGGTAACCAGTTTACGTAATGACTCATATCATGTGATTTTATAATAAATCATGTGCTGGTTGGATATCAGTGTGTAATAAAATTTGATGATAATACTAACAATAAAGATTCACATAGGATATTCTATCATTCTAGAATGTCCTAACACAAAATTTTCATCTGAATGATTTTCCAGAATAATGATAACTTTATAGTGGGAATGTTTCATGTTCTGGGAATCATTATGTAATTCGATTCATATGTATTTTTTTATATTAGTCCAAATAATTTTAGGTTTTATAGTCTTTTGAGAGTCTGGTCTAACATCCTAATACTAGATTCAACTAAATAGTTCCTAATCATGGTTAGCCACATTGTATCAAGTGTATCTCCCTGAATGCTAGAGGATTCCAAAAAATTGTGGGGGCCTATGGTATGTATGTGTGGGGAATATTACATCTTACGATATTATAACAAAATAGTGTAAAATATAATTATCAATATATGCTTTTGTTAATCAATATAAAAATAGATTATCATATTGAAGAATGACATATATTACACTTCCAAAATTAATCTCATATATAATAATTATCATGTTAGGAATATACAAATCATTTATACTAGTTATACATGACATAGTATAATACATGTAATTAAATTCCAAAAAATAAAAAAGAAACAATCCAAAATATAATTTCGATCCTCAGCTCCATCCCATGCTCCCTAGCACTTTATAATAAAAAATGTTAAATAGTAAACCATAAACACATTCACCGATCACATAATAAATTAATAAAGTATATCTGGGAACAGAATCGTTTCTGGAAAACGGTGTGTGATACAAAATTAGTATGACACCACCCAAAAATTCAATAAAAAATCTTAGATATGTAGTATTATCTAAAATTTAGTACATAATATAAAAGGAAATGAAACCATTAATGTAACATTCCAATAGAATACGTTAACTAACATGTGATCCTATACAACCATACAAGGATCTATTCAAAACAAGTGTCTAGATCCTATGGAAAGGCACATTGTAATGTAAATATAAGTATACACCATGGCCTTTACTTATAATATATATCACATTATTAAAGCCAAGTAATATAACCTGTAACTCATATCCATCAAAGTAACTTTATATAACATGAAGGTTAACAAATTACCATGGCCAAGCTATATAATCAAGCATGTCAAATTTACCCTGACTATATCATATAATTAGAAATATCAGAACAACCAAGGATGGATCAAAGGTATAGAAGACTGAATCATCCCTATTGATTCTAATGAACATCTCATTGGAAACTCTGTAATAGACCTGGTGGATTCTAAGCATCATGTAAATAGATAATGTCTAATACAAGTCCAGAAAGTTGGATCCATGTGTTGTAAATTACCATAGAATCATACAGAATCATTATATAAGTTGTATAATGGGTTAGAGTAACTTTTACCATAATAGAGACCCATGGTGAACCATCCATGTAATCTAAAGGGAATCAAGACCAACATTAAACTAACCAAGGAGTCCACTAATATTTCAATTCACATCTGATTGCATTCATCAATTTACAATAATTAATGTCCCAGTAGTATAATGAGAATATTCAAATCTATATAATCCATTCAATCAATTCATGTATGCAAAAGCATGTCAGCATATAAGACAATAGGAATAATCATTCCATAATTAATCAAATTAATTAAATTCAATTAATTTATTTTTTAAAATGCTTCCTCTACCTGGGAATGAATACACTAACCCATGAATGGTATATAAAATGGAGAAACTAAAAGTCACACCCAATGGGTGACCTTGGTTGGGGAAATAACCTCCAAAAAATCTTATTAAACTATTGGGAATAACTAAAATGTTCCATTAAATCCAATTTATTATTCATTTCGTTTTTTAATCCATGTAAGGAATATAGTTGTGTGGGACACTTAAAACAAGACCTTTAAAGCAACAATGAACATAGGAAATGTATAAACTTGATACCATAGCTCTGTTGTAGATTTCACATCTTGTATCAGTTATTTATTTGACACATATTGGCATAAAAATGAATAATGTATAATGTACCTAGAAATAAGAATATTATCTATCATTTAATGAGATTTTCCAATTCAAATTATAACTAAGAAAAATAGAAAAATAATTATGTTCTCACCAAGGAAAGTCTGATGATACCGATGACAGTTGAGTTTATGTTCAGATGGAGAAATGGGATACAAGAGAACCAATTTACATCAAGGATGATATCACATTCTCATGTTTTTATAGAGGAAAAAATAGATTTATATTTTAGGTAATAATAATTTTAAGTTAATGATGGTTATTTTAACATTATTTCATGGGAAACACGAGTTTTCCACTTGGTTGGCCAATCCATGTGCCAACCATGTGCCCTCAACTGTGCTAAGCAGGAACCTGCACATTCAATCGGGTCTATTTGATTATCCATGAGGAAACCCTACAATTATGATTTTCTAAAAAATGAGGGTTCTAGGTGCGGGATTTTTACTTCATCCATATGGTTTGGAATCCCATGTGGTATCGACGATCCCATTCCCCAGGTCTCACACAGATTATAGTAACTATGCATCATTTCCCTATGAATTTTTTCGGACAATGAATCTACCCTTATACTCAATTTGTTTCAGGTTTTAGACTCTATATAATCACTGAACACCCCCAATATTCCCATAAAACTGATGTGTATACATATTTTTCCAAAATAATCATAAAAACAATTATAAAATAATTCATACCATATATAAAAACATGGAATCACATAATATTTCCCCTTAAAATAATTTCATCAATAAATTTACCACTCAATGGTGGTCAATATTCATCTAATAATAACTGCATTCACTGATCACATACATAGGTCTCATGCTCTAATGTATCTTCCAATTGACGTCTATGAAACCACATGTCCCATACTAGTTTAACTAGATATCCATAGAGATCATTTTTTTTCAACAATACTAATAATATGATCCTCAAATGAATCATATATCGGTATGTCGACCTCCATGAGATGTATAATGTGATACATGTCTGAATGATAACAACACAACAGAGATACATGGAAGAGGTTATACATTTCCCAATACCTTTTAGGTAACCACAACAAATATTCCACTATCCTAACTCTCTCTTGAATCATAAATGTCTGTCATCTTGTGGTGATATGTTACCCAATACCTTGATATGGCTCTTAACTATCATTGGAGAGATACAGAAAAATAAACTTTCCTCATCCCAAAAATCATGGGGTTGTACATAACGAATGACATAATATTTCAATCGAGTAAATATCATAACCATCATACATTAGATAAATGAGAACTTTTTAGAAGTATACTATATGAGATGTGGACCTATTAAATATTTATTAAGCACATCTAGATATCATAGGGGTGATTGAAATAGAATAACATACAAATCCACATGAGAATCCATTTTTTATCATCACATCATAGCTGGTTCTAATTAACAAATCAACTAATCGAATTTTTCAATCCTAAAAGCACATCATGAAGTCATAATATCTCATAGATATACAAATATGAATAGCATCTACACTAAAGGTATCCTTGATCAGCCTAAAATGAGAAACCTTCATGATCCCTTACACAACATCCCGAACAACATTGCTGCCTTGAGGTGACCTTTGAAAACTAGTCACAAAATCTTTCGTGACATCATCCCACTTTAACTGAGGAATGGATAAATTTTTTAAAAGTCATGTTAGTGACATTTTTTCTTCGTTAACTTGTTGAAATTTTGAAAACCTCACCAAAAATCAACCTACCTCAAATTCAATTCTTGTCCACCAGTACTAATGATGTATGTCATGATACATATTGTTAATGTCAAGATGAACAACCCAAACTAAATAATGAATCACCCACATCATATCCCCATGTATTTCTATTGAAACACATACATTGGTATCAAAACAGCTGATATAATCATTTCGTATGGTCCAACCAAGAGGTGGTCCTATCTTTCCACATTGTACCATAAGACTAGGCCCTAAGAAATGTGTAGTTGTCACCTTCTCACTGTATCCATAAGGGTATATGAAAAATCTGAGGATGAATGAAATTATTTCCCTTGTATATCATGCCCCTTCATGTTCATCTCAGAGAATAATTCTATAAAATTACACTAGAAACAAGCTTCCTAAACAACCTACATCTATGTAATCCACTATATTACATTGACCACAACATTGAATTTCCTGGGAGAATAGAAATTTTGTTGTCAAAATTCCATAGGTTATCAACCAACCACCACTTCCTTGTATTCAAACAACATATGTAATTATATAACTCACGATTTTGGGGTTAGTTTAGATGAAAAATTCTCTGCAAATAATTCATTTATCCAAATTCATATAAAATGAACTACTAAAACTAACACGAGATTGTGAATTGGGTTGTATATATCATGTGGCCTGAGTATCCCAAACTTATACACCATGACTCTATATCCCTACATCAGAAATTCTCTTAAACCGATTCTAGATGGATCAAAATACACTATGTTGGTTCTTTCCCAGTTATATAATATTTAGGAATGATACACAATTCTATATACCTTTCAACACATATAAAGATATCTCATAGGTATTTGACCATAAAAACCTCATGCCATTTTTAGATAGGCCTGTTAATAGTATTGCACTGTGTGTGCTGTACTTTATGAAATGCCAATAATATCCATAATTCTGCAAGAAACACCATATATCAATGAAATAGTTGGGATGGTCCTAGAAAAATACCACTGTCATCTTATATAGATCAATTGATACCTATGTCACTGTGATAATATATCCTAGGAAGTGAATATTATATAACAACATGTGGAACATACAGATATTTTTGTATAAAAAATTCTCTCCCAGTGTATCTAAAATGATTTTAGTATGTTTATCATTGGTCATATCAATTATAATAACACACCAGGATATATTCCATTAATAACCATAATAAAATTATAGATAATGATGGAAGAATTAGATCATCAACACAATGAAAACTATTGGTGTGTTCATGAGAATTAAATACATATTAAGATACTCATATAGACCATACCAACTATAAATAGTTTTATGTGGTATAAAATGGACTAATAATAATATAAATAGATATTACATATTATTTGTAAAAAAATTCATACATTAAACAATAAAGAAACCCAAATATTGTATTAATTCATTTAATTTGGAAACATTTAATATAATCATGCAGTCTGGTGAAGGATCTATAACATTTCCCACAAATATCTTCTCTATTAGTATTCATACAATAATATTTTCAATACAACCTATGGAAAATAAATATATGAAAATGGTGAGATCAGATGCTCAGTAATGGTTATCAAGGCAGATATCAAAAATATCATATTCATAAGGGAAATGTACATAAAAAACATTAAATAAATCATATCTTGTATATAAAAGATCATGATAACTGGTCATTTAATAAATCATAGTTGTTTATACAAAATAAATGAACATATTACATGACATCAATATATAAAAAATAGAATTATTTCTTTTATATAATCATATAAATTAATTTTCATATTAGTCATGACTCACTACAAAGTCTATCATATTAGAAAATGTCTATTTTTTAACTTATTTCACTCTACATTTTTACCATATATTAATGAACAAGGTTTACTCATATTCCAATCTTGTATTAGTAAATTAATTTTACACTCATTCTAGACCTATATTACAGATTTAGGTTCACTACATTTTCCAATGTTATCTATCACTTGAGATATAAATCATTACACAATGTAGTGGAGGTATATTTAGGTCCCACCCATCATATAATTAAAACTATACTCATTTGTGAAATGAAAATATAAAAAATTATTCATTTAAAAAGAAATATAAAAATTTCGTTTCATAAATATTTCATTATAGAATAAATCATTGAAAAAATAAATATTCATATTGATCAATAAATCATAAAATAATCCAAATAGAGTAAGAAAAATAATGGTGGAATTGAATCATATCCCAAGTAAAAAATATGTAACAAAAAATATAATTATCTTATATGGAATATAATATTTACAGATCAGTTGAAATCATTATTGAGGAAAATATCCTTTATATTTTTAATATATATTTTTTTAAATACCTCAGAAATATATTCAAATTTTACCTTGAAAATATACTTCAAATAATGTAGTGAATGATTCAACGAAATATAGAAAAATAAAATTAGAAAAATCTATTCATGTCATAAAAGGTTAAAAAATTTCATTTCATAATTTTTATGGGATGTACAGAGAAAACCTCATTTGAATAATGATAAAAAGTATCCATTCAAACTGTTTAGTAAAAATTTATAAAAGGGTAAAAATATATTAACTTCTATTGAATAATCATAATAATATATTGGATAACATTTATAGGAAACAAGGAAATGGAAAATAAACTTTCCCCATAAGATACCAAAATATAAACAATCAGGAATCATAATGATATTACAAAATTAAGCCTTACCATAGGTCATATTTCCTTCATATATATATGAAAATCATTTATAATGGTTAAAAAATGATATTAAATAATAAAAGAACCATATTTGAATTTATTATTTGATATATGATTCTATTAAATGATATTATCACCCATTGGTTTATTATATTTCATTAATATTATTCTTACTAATGTTAACTATTTTATTTTCATATTAATGTTTTGTCGTATATGTCCTGATTCATGTGAATAATATATAATTATATTATCTCAAAAATTATTTTTAGATAGTATATATAAAATTTATTCATTATATACATTTATATAATGATTTTTTAATAATGATCATGGAAAATGAATTTCATCATCTAGTTGAGACGGTGGGTCGTACATACACATGATTGATGGTATAATTACCTTAATGGTTAATGGGAATGTAAGTGGATGTTATATATTTTTTCCTATATAATTATAATGTTATAAATATCATATATATCTCTTATTTACACTAGTATTCCAATCCATGTAAAGTGCAGATGAAAAATAAATTAGACCTCAGTATGAAGATGGTATGTCGTATATAAACACGTGTCGTGCTTTTTACATAGGATGGATAATGGGAAGAATTTTTTTTCCTATAATAAAAATAAAATATCACAATATAAGATATCCATGACTAATTACATTAGTGTGTAATAAGTTCATGATGATGATTTAGAAGAATAAATATTATAGAATGAGTTATAAAAGATAATTTTCTCTTATTGGGTGAATTTCCATTAGATATCCACTTAGGGAAACTGGGGTAGGTGTATTTAGAATAAAACTGCTCAAAAATGTGTCAAGGAATGTTTATAATAAAAATTTGAAGGGTGTGGTTAATCATGAAGGCTCATTGTGATGTGAATAAGGTAGAAAAAATATACCCTACTATAATTTAGGTGAGAGCCTCTTTTTGAAAATATTGAAATATTAATTAATGATAAATTAAATTTGAATCCAATACCTCAAAAGTCAATGGATTCCAAATTAATATTATATAATATTTTAATCTCATCAACCAATATATTTTATTCAATTTTTATCTTTATTTTTACAGGACCCAACAATAACAAATTACATAATTTTGAGTTATGTCATGAATTTTACATTATCTCTCATTAATGATCATTTTAGGTTTAGAGTTTTTGATAACTAGGCCGTAAATGTAAAGTAAAACAATAAAATACAATTTGGTTTTTTCCTATCATTATTAATTGTTTCACTATATAAAACGTTAAAAAACATGATATCATTTATGAAAAATCATTACAACTATCAACATTAACTCTTCTCATACCATACACTTTCTTAAATCCTATAAAAAATATGAAAAAGGTGGAACAATACTAAAATGATCTAGAAGGTATATAAAAAAACAGTGGTCCAGTTATGAATATTAACAATTTATGAAAAATTAAATTGAGAAAATACTCTTCCCCATGATTAGTTTTAAATACTTTTTTTGATTATATGATTATTCCATACTTTTTTATAATCACATGATTTCCAAAAAACCAATGAAAAGAATATAAAATACATAAAGATGACAATAAACGTCATTATACTTGTAAAATTGAAAATGGAATAACCATATAGTCGACCTCCATACATATCACTCGTAAAAATGGAATATCCATATGACATACTTCAGTACCCAATGAATTAGAGGGCTATCATAGACCCACAAAATGTATGTTTATAAAGGAACCATTAGTGAATAGTATATTATAGAACAACCATTAAAATGTTTATATAAAATTATAAAATCATAAAACAAAAATTATTTTTGTTTTCTACATTTTACTAATAAAATTTGACTTTCAGTCACAAAAATACATTTAAATCTATTGAAATTATGAATCTAAATTGAAAACATTTTTTTAAAAAAAATTACCTAAAAAAGGGTTTTCAATTATAAAAACAAGAAACCTTGTAACATCATCCAAATGATAAAAAATTCATTTGGTAACGAAAAATAATTCTTTTTATATAAGTTAATAAAATAACAATTTTGTTTTGTCATTTTGTAAAATATTCCATATAAATCACATTAAAAGATTTACTTAAAAAAATATTCAAATGAAATTTAATGTGGATGTAAAATTTATTTTATCAGAATTTTATATCAATATAAAAATAATATAAAAAAATAATATAATTAATATCATCATGAAGAAATAATTTCATCTTTAAAAATATAAAAGATTCAATAGAACTTTTACCATTGAAATCAAAATATAATTGAATGAATAACATTAAATATATCATTAAATAACATTAGAATTGGTAAAATATGGATATAGAATGTATAAGTATCTTCATATAAACGTTATACAATAATAATGGTGCGTATAATAAATAAATGCCTACATAAAAAGAGATTGAGACAAAATCTCTTATCATTGGTAAAACATGTATAGTGTGTCTATAAATTCCTGAATAATAAACTTAAATTAATTATCATATTTCTTGAGAGTATTTTTCATGTTTATTTCTGTTCACTTATTAATATGTTTTATACATCTACATAAACAATTATGTTTATGTCGGGTGTTATGACCATATACAGATTATTTTTCAAAACCAATTTATAATGGAAACTATGATCAATGGGGTTATTATATTAACATATCCAGAATAAAAATCATTATATTAGTATTATGTATATACACCAATAATGATTTTAAAACCAAATAATAAAAACAATTAATAAAAATTAACCAATGTTAAAATCATGAAGAGGGTAGGTCGTACGTACGTATGAGTAACATTATCAATTATTAATTATATTTATGGAAACAAGGTAAAAAAATTTAAAAATATTATAATTATATCATATATACGATATCACTTATTTAAATATACTAATATGTAGAATTATGGTGATGTAAAAGTAATCACATCTTTTCAAAGAGGTGGTAGTCCACATATCCACCAATGACGTTCTCACTTTTTCAGGGGGTAGAAAATGATTAAACATAATGATGTGTTATATTTACATAAATATAAAAATTTCATTAATAAAATATATATGTTATTTATTTCAAATATATTTAATTATACCCATCATTAATATGTTACATGTAGTGTGTGAATGTATCACTTCGCTATGAGGAGGAAGTTGTCCACTCTTAAAAAAATGATGTTATCATATTTACAAAATATTTATTGTGTAAGGGTATGTGTTATAAAAAAATTCATAATCATAAATAAAAAATAAATATGATATATATGATATATAAATTGTGTTATCATGATAATTTTTAAGCATAAAAGGTTATAAATGAAAAATCAGCAATATTATTTCAGGAGGTGATGTTTCACTATACATAAGAACAATATTTTCGTTACCAATTAGATTTATGTATATGTAAGTGTAGGTCAAAATATAGTTATAAGAATATTATAGTATATATATGATACTGATACTATTATTTATTCAAGGAATTAGAATATTATAATAATTTGAGAATGAAAAAAAGAGATTAAGGATGGGTGTTACCACTAATTAAGTTAAATCATTTAGTGTTCACCAAAGGGCTTCCTAAAATAGATTTATAACTAATATGAGGCTTCTAGGATAAGGGTAAGGATTATAAGAATATTTTTCGATAGATATTTCTCCATAAAAATGTCTTGAAAATGTTTTATGGTAGGGGTGTGAAAAATTTTATAGTAGAGGGAAAGGGCACACATGGTATTATTGAAATTAATTGTGTGTTCCCCAATTATTGCTTTTCCCCAAAGTTGAATAATAAACCATTATAAATACCTAGATTAATAGTGGAATAAATAAGTATATAAAATTATTTTTGAAAAGGGAATATGTCTTTTTGGCTATTAAGATTAAGGTTTAGTCCCATTTTAAGCATAATTTTACCTTAACATATTTCATTAATATTATTCACTTTAACTTCTAATTTTTGGTAATAAATTAATTTTATATTATTATAAATTTAATTACATAATAATTACATCCATTTATGATCATTTTTAAAAATTTAATTAATTAAAGCAACATATTATGTTAAAATTTAATCCCACATACATGGAAGGAATGAAAATTTATTTGAGTATGAATGATCCAAAGTTCATTTATCTTTTATATATAAATTAAATATATTATTTATTTCATGGTATATATTGGATTAATATATAAATAATTGACATATTTTGACATTTAAACCAACTATTTTTATAATTAAACCATAATAATTATTAAAACAAAAAAGCAATTTTCAACTAAAATCCAGTATGTTTCACTATTCAACAAAAAATGAATCTTTTCAAAAATAATATAAAAAAAATTCACCCAATGATACTTTTGAAATTATGATTTTAAAGTTAAATTTTTTTGAGAGAAATATTTATAAAATTTTAAAAATTGTTTCACTATTAGATGGTAGTAAAACTCCCTTTTAAAAATATGCATCTTTTAACATTTAAAATTGGATCGATTATTATTTTAATCATAACAAATTAATTTGATGAATGTAAAATCATTTTTAATATAAATGTGTTAACATAATATTGTTAAAAAGTTTCATTCACACTAATAAAAAAATATGTGATAACTTCCAGTTAAAATAATAATAATAACAGTATAATATTGTTCGGTATAACTCTGTCTTCTGTGAAGCACAATATTTTAGAGACACTCATTGTTATGTGTCGAGTACATTATCATAAATAAAATTATTTATAAGGTATAATTACTATTTAATTAATAAATATTAATAAATATGATATGTGACTATTCTATAACTACCTATGATGTTAAATTTATCCCCCTTTTTGTTAATTTTATCAACATAGTTTTATTCATTTATCAAATATGTGTGGGAATTTTTCCCTCATCGAATTTTATAATATCCGTGTTAACTACTAATCCACATTTATATTACATAAAACCATAAAATGTTGAATTAAAATATTTTCTAAAACATTCTATATTTTTTAAATAATCACAATTAGTTTTTCCTTATAAGAAATATTCTATTCCATCTAAACTAATCAATGGATCAATAGATTATATGAGACCAGTACATACATCCTTAACATTATAACAAGAAATATACATTTTACATGAGATAAAAATGGATGTAATGCCAATTTTTATTAATTTATTTTATATTTGTATAAGATTTCATATGGTCCAATGAACCATGGACTCAACATCACCCTTAAACCAAAACACATCACACTTTTCCATAGAGAGACTTTTAAAAAGACATAATCCCCTACCGTAAAAGAAAAATATTTTCTCCAATTATTCCAATAACTCTTTTTACCTCTCTAATATATCCTCACATGTTATTTAAATAAATAAAATTTCTCTATAATTTCCTCTACCAACTCAGTTCCCATGTTATTCTTTCATCCTACATCTTCACAAAAAGCTGGTGTTTGATCCTGCTTTTCAAATAAGGCTTCAAGGGCTGTGTCTTTATACAAGATGGAAACCTATAATATAATAAAAATCATCCAAATAAATATTCATATCCAAAATTACGAGGTAATTGATAAAAAAATAATGAATAATATCTTATATATTCTGAATTTTATATTAATGTGTTCTATTAGATTAATGATAAAAAGATATGCTAAAATTTTATTTAGTAAACAAAAAATTCTCTTGTACTTTCAAAAAACATTATCTGAAACTCGGATTATGGTCTAGTATAATGGAAATGTAACTCCATGTAACCTCATAATATATTTTATATAACATTAAAAGGATTATATAATGTAATTGTATATTTAATGGGGAGGAAATATATAGATTTAGTTAATTGATAAAAAATAACAGAAATTGATTTATTACATTGATATGTATTTGAAAATACCACCCTAAAAACCATTGATATATTCTCCAATTTCCACTATGGTTGTCTAAAATGTTTCATTGTCCTCATTGGTGACTGTAACTCTACATTAAACTTTTGACAAATCAAAAAAATCATACTAAATTCTGAAATATCTCTTTTAATTCCATTGCACCACTATAACTCATGATGGTCTTTGTACATCCCAGTGCTACCCAGATAAATAGAAATAGGAATTTATGATCCTCATTCAACTGTTGTTTAATATAATATTAATCAAATGGGACACATAATATTTTCCCAAATCAGAAAACACATTGTTCATCTTTATTAAAGTTAGGATTCTTACCATTCCTATTTCATTATTAATTTTCTTGCAAACAATTATCCACATTTTTTACCCTCTTAATTAGATATAAAAATTCCAAAAGCACTAATCATCTAACCAAAATAAGGGATTTCTATATATCCAGAACTTATTGAAAAAATTCATCATATCATTAATAAAATGGTCATCCTCCAAATGTAACATGGTTAATGAATTCGTATATCTCGACGCAAAGTATCACCCACTATGTTTTAATTTCAATGATGACAATGAATCCTATAATATTAATTCTTTATTAGTTACATCCATATTCTATGTATCATGTTCTACTATTTATGAGTGAATATATACATCAAAATATTTGGATCAGTATATAATTCCCACTTCACTCAATTAAATTGATAACATCAAACTTTTTAAAAAAAAATATCTATTCAAAAATCATGGGTATCGTAATTTTTCTAATGAGTTCTCAACTGAGATGAAACCTAAAAAATTACAAAATTATTATACATTAGTAAATAACCTTGTAATTTAAGTGAAGCATCATTATAAATAAAGAATTTACCAATTTTAGAAGGTAGGGCCATAACTAAATCATTAACCAAACATTTTTTAGTTTCCCATAAAAAACATTCTTACCTTCAGATAAACATAACTACATTTCATGTTAAATTACATTGTGGTCCAGATAATTAAGAATTATTTTCATAAAATCATAATTAATATCCAGATATTCAATGAAAATTAAGAATCTATGTATTTTTTTAGGTGTTGGATACTCTTCAAAACATTTCATTTTATAATGGTAAATAGTTAGTCCATTATTAGAAACAATATTTTCAATGAATGAAATTGTTTACAACTGAAATTTACTATTGTAAATAATTCATTATAATTTATTTTATTTTAATTTTTGAAAAAAACCATTTTTTTCTATTTATATTCCTCATGGTTTTTATAATATACCAAAATATAAAATTGGGACACAACCACAAACTTATCCAAAAAGTACTGGAAGACTCTATTCATATGATTCATATATAATATTTGCATTAGGGAACACAAATGGCATTACTAAAAACTCATAATGCCCACATATTGTCTAAAATAATGTATTTGGAATGTCATCCTCCTTCACCATCAGCTAATAGTACCCAACCCTGAGATAAATCAATGAAAACATTTCAGTTACCATGAGCTGATAAAAAATATCATCGATATGAGGAAAAAGATAATTGTTCCAAATTGTGATGTTATTCAATTATTTTAAAATAAATTAAACGTATCATGGAATAATATTTCTATTTAAAAAACAAAACAAGAACACCACATTGTAAAGTTCTATGGTGAATGAATCCTTTATAAGTACATTATTCCATTCATTTTTTAATTTTCTTAAGTTCTTCTGAAGACATTATATGACGAAGAATAGAAATAGGATTAGCATTAAAAAAATAAATTAATAAAAATATTGGACATCCTGATTATTAACAAACAATTATATTAATCTAAAATAACTTTCAAAAATTCATTTACTACTTGAATGTCAATTATAACAATAATTTCTTTATTTTAACCAACATGACCAATTTAAAATTCACTACCTTAGTTCCCCAATTTATATTTTTATTAGTATGTTATCAATAGTATAAAATTATTAAATAAAACATTCTTTTATTTTTAATCTCTCTTATCATGACAAACTAAAATCTAATCCATTCAAAATATGATATCGAAATCTACTATAGAAAATTCTTCAATATTTTTAGAAAATAGAATAACACTAGTTCCAACAGGAATATTAATATATATATATTATAATCTCTAACACAACCACTTGATTTTTTTACAAAAATTTCTATATTACGTCCATATGGTGATATTCACAGTTTTCTTGGAAATTTTATAGAAATAAATGAATGAGATGATTAAAATTAAATGGAGGGATGGAATAATTCTAATAAATGTGAATAAAGTTGTCACCACTTCTTTTTATAGCCCAACATCAACATTAGATATATCAAAATATTTTTGCATAACCTTTTTCTTTTAATCGTGTTGTTTTCCACCCATGGTGATACTATTTGGACACACATTGGCATAATGACCAAACTCATTAAAACTAAGTCATCGAATATATATCCTTTTAATGCTTTTTTGGTCATCATCGTTATAGTCACAAACCATATGCCAATCATTCCACAACTAAAAAACATCACATTCATTGAAATAAATTCACATAGAGTAATTTTACCACACTTATCAAAAGATGGAAGTTTGGTTTTCATACATCCAATAATGTTGGATGAATTCTTTCCCATTTCCATCGAACTCAACCACTTATTTTTCAAGCTCTCATAGGACACATAATCATTAGAATACTAAACATACCCCTTCTTTGTGTATCAAAAGTGATTCTCCATGATCATTAACTCATGAGAATACAATTTTATATGTCACATATTTAATCCTGAGTAAAACCAATTTATATTTAAATCAATATTGCAGTTAATACTTGGAACATACCACACTATCCTAGTGATGTTTTCTTCGAGTGAAGCCACTAATATTTTTCTCAAATTATCTCAATTCTGATATTTTTCCATTCTTTTATCAAACTACATTATGAATATTATATCTATAAAAATATTATTAAATTAATACAATTTCAATTCATCAATTTCTTTACCTAACATGAAATATTTATCATATACCAACACTAATCAGATTGAACTTCAAAATGTAAAAAATTTAAGTGTTACATTTTGGTTATCTGAACTACCCGTGACATTGAATATACTTCATAGGGATTTAATACATCCTTCAGAAATTATGGGATCAAATTAACCCTTTAATTATAGGTAATGATGTAACATAAAATTGTCTATCATCATCATGTTCCTCTATGGTAGTTCTAGTCTCTCTCTTGAATAGACACCACCACCATTTGTAGAATGATTCAGGTGATCTTTCATAACAAAAAACTAATCGGTTTTGATTACATCCATCTCGGGATGTGGATTCAAAATGATGTTTTCCTCTTGGAGCCTTAACACTACAACTTCCTTTTTTAAATTATGGAAAACAATTATGAGAAAACATATATTATATTAAGTGGCATCATAATCATGAAATGAAATATCATTTATTCTTAACCAAAAAACCATCTATGTTCATGATAATAGTTTTAGTATAAAATCTAATATTATTTAAATCATTCATATGATACCCACTATAAGGACCCAACCATAAATTATTAAATAATATTGCTATAATTCTATAATTTAACTTTATATCACATTTAATTTTTTTTATTTTTTTATTTTTTTATAATTAGATCATAGACAATACACAATTGAACCATAAAATAATAATTGGAAAATTCTGATCAATATAAATTTCTTCACCAGCTAAATCCTTAAAAAATAAATGATCTATTTTATAGAACCTCATTCTAACTATTATTATTACATATTATAAGCTCCTACTGATCCTTAAGTCTTATGAAAAAACATGAGAAATCATGGGATTATAATAATAAGTTTTCTATAATACATAAAAATAAAGAAAATTTATGTCCCTTTATGATAATTAAAAACTTATGAAAAATTAAATACAAAGTAATAATTATCACATCGGTAAGAAAAAGTATATTTTTATTGATAATAATATCATTCCACAAATTTTTTTATAATCACAAAATTTCTATAAAACCCATAACATGAATACAATATAATTTTTCGTAACATTTAAAATCAGTATACTTGTTACTCTTATAAATGGAATAATTATACGGTTGACTTCCACACATATAAATCCTATAATGGAAATATCCATACGACCAACATCTATATCCAATGAATTGGTGGGTTATCACAAACTACCTCATCATTGGTTTATCATCTAACCACACATCATTGCTTGATTATGTATCTATCTATTCTATTTATAAGCATTATTATATAATCATAACACATAAAATAAATCGGTATTCATCATTACTCTCATAAAATAACATTTTCAATATCAAAAACAAATTTCAAGATACTAGAATTGCAAATATATTTTAATCCCCCTTTTTAATAAAATATAATATAAAATAAAAAATAATTGAATCAGAAAACATAAAATCATAATAAGGAATACAAATGTTAAATAATCCCCATGGATGAAGAAAATCTATTCTCTACATGTAAAATAATAATAGAACATTCCTTTCTCCATTTATCAAAAAAATTCATATAAAACTCATAAAAATATTACTAATTAATAATATTTAAATAGAATTAAAAATATATTGAAAATGTATTTTATATCCATTTTTATATACATATAAATAAATAAGAAATATAATATCATGAATTTCATTATGATTAAATGATTACATAAATAAACATTCATTTTATCTCATACCACATTGAACCTTTAAATAACAATATATATGAAAAAATTACATTTAATAAAACATTTAATATCATGAGAATTGATAAAATATCAATATATGATGTCAAATAGGCAATATATACACCTTATAAAATAATAATGGCATTTTCATCATGAAATTACTCAATAAAAGGATATTAAGATAGAATCTATTTCCTTTGGTCTGACATGTACTTTCAGTCTTTACCTTATTGAATAATAAACATATATTGATTATCTACATTCTTGAGATCAATTTTCTTGTTTTTAAGTATAATTTAACTTATTTAAATTTTGAATACAAATACTTAAACAATTGACATAATAATATATAATTATATATATAATGATATAGATATATATGATATCACATTGCTACAAGGCGGCAGTAGTCCACACATAGATAAACATCATTTTCATTTTTTCAATTTGTGGAAAAGTGTTGTTGAAAATGATGTATTATACTTCCAAAAAGGTAATAATGACATGAATATCATATTAATGATTTTTATGTCACATATAAATAACTAAATATATATATAATGTGTTCTGTGCATGTTCTGAACATATCACATCACTTTGTGGATAAATTATTCCACACTTCCAAAAATGATGAAATTGTATTAACAAAATATGGAATGTATAATTTAATGTGTTATGAGATAGTTAATAAAGCATAACTATATAAAAAATATAATATTTAGATTATTTAATCATAATTTAGGTCATAATTTTTAACCAATAAGGGTTTTAATGGATAATTGAACAACATGATTTGGCAATGAAGTTGTTCACCATACATAAAAATGGTGTGTTCACTACCAATTAGATTAATGTGTGTGTAATTTTAGGTCGAAAAATTTTCATAAATAAATAATATTATATTAAGGAATTTTATTTTATTATGTTTTCATGAAACATGAATATTTGAAGAAGTGTATAATGAAAATAAAATAAAAGATCTTGAGGAAGTGTGTTAACTATTATTTGAGTAACTCCTTTTAGTTTTCCACAAATGGGTTATTTGGATGGGTTTTCACCCAAGGTTAGGATTATAGGTTGACCATGGGAATGTTTATGATATATTTTGTCTAAACATGATTGTTAAATAATATCTTGTGAGATGTGTAGAAGTGGATGGGAAGTGGGCCTTTTATAGCTTGGGGAAATAAAAGACATGGTATTTTAAAAAATAATTATGTGTTACCCATGTATCACTATTTTTTGAAAGTTTTCAAATGAAAAATTCAGAATAATTAGTAGTGTAGTGTTGAAAATATGTTGATAAAGTTGTTTTTTGACAATTATAGAAGTCATTTTGGACCTTTTGTTCACAATTCAGTCTATTGCTCGGATTTATTTTACATTATTCATTGTAATTAATTTTACTTATTTTCACTAATCATTTTTGGTAAAAATAATAAATTGATGTTATTAAACTAAAAATAACATACTGAATACATCCATTTATGTATATTTTTTTATTCAATTCATAGAATTAGAAAACATATGTTTAAATGTAATTCTATAGATGTAAAAAACATCTTGGATTTAAAGTGATAATATTCAAATGTTCATCGTGCATTTATATCGAAATTCAATATAAATATTTCTCTAATGACATAGATTGAATTAATATATCAATAATTTTTCTATTTCTTACATTAATATTAATATAAGATATAATTTATCATTTACAATTATTTAAACGAATATTAGTTTTTCAACTAAAATCATATATTAGTCACTATTGATCAAAACATGATTCTTCTCAAAAGAATAAAATAATTCACCCAAAGTTAATTATGAAACTTTAAAATAAAAATGAATTTAATTTTGAAAAATAATATATTTAATTGTGTGGAAATTTATAATTAAAATTATATATCCATTAAAAGGTGGTAAACCTACCTTTTAAAAATAAACAAACATTTTATCCAGAAAATTGGATCAATTGTTATTTCAAGACTTTTAAAATTATTGGATGAATTAAAAAAATTATAAACATGTGGAATAATATTATAGTTACCACTTATCATTATCATTGATGCAATGGCTATGTGATAAATACCACTTAATATAATAATATTAAAAGTTTATTATTGTTCAATATAACTCAGTATTGTGTGCAACCCACGATTTTAGGGATGCTCATTGTAGCGTTTCAGGTATGCTATAAGACATTGAATTCCATTTAAATAAAAAAACATTAAAATCAATTATATTAACAAATAAGAAATTTTGTTTTTCTATGATTACATGGTATGTTTCTATTTTTAACAATTTCAATTTTATTAACCATTAGTTAAAATATTTTTATTTAAATTACATTAAAAGATTTTTCAATTTTAAACGTTATTTATTTTTTCTTATGTAATGGTAATTATAACATAAATGAAAAAATTTTAACATTTGAAACCGTATTTTTATAATTTTTCATTTTTTTATGATATCTTATGATTGGTAAATAATTTAATAAAGTATTATTTTGATTAAATATCAATATATTCAGTTTTAAAACTATTTATTACATGGAAATTTAAAAACATCAATATTAATAGTTAAATTTAGGAACATATATTTTATTAAATCCAAATGAGTTAAAGAACATATAAAATAATTTTATCACATTACTTACCTTAAATTTATTTTATTTTAATATTTTTATTAATATTATTTATAATTTTATTAATATGTTAATCATTAAATGAACATTTCCTAATTATTTTTTTATACATATATCATTTTTAAAAATGAATGCTAAAATAAAATGATGATGATAAATCGCCTGTATATTTGAAGAATACTTATAGTTAGAAACATCTTTTGGGTAATCAAATATAAAAATGTAGTATTTAAAAATTGAATCTAACATTATATATTTTAATTAAATAATATATTATAAATATCATAATATCAACGAACTAGTCCAAAAAGTAAAAAATATATTTATATCATTATATATTTTTTATTAAATTCAAATTTAATATTTATATTTTTTTATAACATAGCATTTTACCTATCTTAACACATGAGGGATATTGAATACAATGAAAGTGAGATTTTGTGACATTCCTTGATTTAAATATTATATATTTCATTTAATTGAGATGTATCTAATAAACATCTTAAATTAGATCCATATGTCTTTTTTTTATAATTACAATAATATAATAAAAAATTTATATGTTTTAGGGTCATTTAATTGTCCGTATCACTTAATTTTTATCCTAAAATACCGAGTATACCTTTTACTATGGCTACAATATTTACCCAGGTTACCATACATGTTCTACAAAAATTAAAATTTAAATATCTAATAAATTTGGACATTGTGAATCCCAAATCAGCATCCAAATTTCAAAATTCAAAATAGTGAGGTTTTATGACTTAATTTTAATTAAAAGAACCCAAAACAATGAAAAAAATGTTTTTTCTGGAAGAATTTCATTTTAAAACCTAAAATGTTTTTGTAATAAATTCAAATATAAAATTTTATTCAAAAAATTAAATATATAAATTAAAATTAAAATTAAATAATTAATACTTAAAACTAATCCAAAACAGAATTTGAACATTTAATTCATAAAATGAAAATACAGTTTTCAATTAAAATCAATATTTATATTATTCATCAAAAGATAAAACTTTTCAGAAAAAACCAAAAAATTCACATTATGATAATTTTGAAATTATTTTTTCATAAAATAAATTTATTTTATCAAATTAAATTCATAAAAATGTTATATTTTAGTTTTAAAACATGAATATTATTAAAAGGTTGAAAATGAACATTCTAAAAAATACATCTTTTTATACATAAAGTTTTATTTGTTTATATTATATAAAAATAAAACATATTGGATGAAATACAAAACATTTAATTGAATAAAAAATATACATTTCGTTATTATTTTTCATTAATATTTATTAATTTAATTTATTATGAAAAAATGTCTTTTGGAAAAAAAATTGATTCTTATTAAAAACATCATTTATTTAAATTATTTTTATCTTCATTTATAATTAATTTCTATCCCTATAATGTATTTACTAAATCAATTAATACTTATTCATTTGATCCATTGAAATAGATACGTGATAACGATCATATATTTTTATTTTTAGTTGAAAGGCATGGTCTTTGGTTTAACATAAGCTATCAAAGGAAATCCATATTTTATTTTATGCAATTCAAACATTTTGAGGACTATAACACAAGATAATATATTTGTTTCTTATTTGTAAATACTAACTTGGTTTTTCATATAAGGAATGAATTTATTTTTGTATCATCTAACTTAATCCATCAATGAATTTAAATTTATATAAAATATAATAATTCATAAAAACTAAGGGTGATACATTATACCCAACATAAAAATAATTTCAACATAAAAAATATGGTACCCAAATAAAAGTAAATTTGGTTACCTCTGCATCATAATATCCCATATCTCTAACATAGCTTCATCAAATTGGTGGTTTCTCTAGATAACATTAACCAGGTCTATAGTACTGTTTTGTCGAACATTATATATATGATCCGGAATTTCTATCGATTTCTATTCATAAAAAAGATGAATCACTAGTAGAATGACATCTAAGGTTTTAAAATGTAATATATCGGGTATTTACTTCTTCAAAATACCCACATGGAATAAATCATGAACTTAATAGTTATTTTGTGGAAGAACTAATCGATAAGATACCATTTCGATATGATCTATAATTATAAAAACACATATCCTTGAAAATGGAAATAAAACATAAATAATCAATTGACGATTTTTGAGAATTTCATTATGAGAAACCCATAGGATAAAAATGAATAAAAATACATTCATTAAAAAATAATGTGTCAAATTAAATGTTTATACATTGTATATCGTAATTGGGTTTCCACATAGGATAACATATGTTGATAGTGCAAACATATAAAGAGATAAGAAAAATAACTATCAGGTTATGATTAAGATTGATAGATATCATGGAAATTATAAATTTAATCATTAATGATCAATAACTCTATGATGATCCAAGGAACCATTTGATTTATTGAAAATGAAGATAGTAGGATAAAGTTTTTTTTTCATGACACTTTTCTTATTATTGAATAATTTTTACTTGAAGATATACATACACATTTTTTATACATTTTGTAAGAAAAATATCATCCATCGGTTGTTCCATGATCAATTTCTTCTTCTTATCGCACTTCTATAAAAGAATTTAATCTTTTTATGTCTATAGAACTCGTGGATCATAATATACCTAATGGTATAAAAAATTATTTCTTTTTATGTTTAGTTTTATTACTAAAAATGTGCCACACATCTTGTCCAATATGGATAAATTTTTATATGGTTATGTAATTCCTTAATATCTAAATAATTATCAAATGGTCATTAAATATTTTTTTCAGTAAATGGTTATCCTTTGGATCCATTCAACCTATAAAATTTAAAAAAAATCCATTTGACGGGTAAAAATTTTAAAACAAATATCATCAATACCCCAAAATCTTTATTAAATTTTAGTTGTCAGACAACAAACATGTGAAGACCATTACAATGAATTCTGTTGAAAATTGTAAATTTTGTGAAAACCTATATTGATTACACAAATTATTATTCATTAAAAATATAAGAACATTTTATATATGAAAATATTTTTATTAGATAATTGGGTTCTTCATTGTACCGATATAACATGTGATATTATTAATGGAGAATACATGTATATAATCACATGAAATCTCACTAATGGATGAAAAATAAAACTTTCATAGGGATTATTTATTAAAAAATAAATTTTAAATTACCAAAAAAGGAGTAGATTATACGTATTACCTAATTATATTTGACCACTTCATCGATTTTGGGTGCATAAGATTTCCCAATTATAATTTTTTATCATATAATTTATTATCTTACCATCCATATTAGTCCTTGTATTATGGAACTTGTTACTATAATTCAAAATCTAATATAAATTAAAATAATTAATTTTGAGAGGTTAACTCTTTAGATATTTCTCTTTATTCTAAATAACTCTATTTCTAAAATTCATTATTTCATTTTTTTCCCACACTAAAAAATTTACTAGTAACCTTAATAAAATTTCCTCTATATTACCTTCCTACAATTGAATATAAATTAAATGTAATATTTATCTATCAATATTTATTCGAGTTTCAATTCAATTCTATCATTTTTTTCTTATAATAACAATGGAGTTGATGGGAAACATAAATCCCCCTTTTTGTAAGAAGTATATCAGTATATTACATACTAAACAATATATTCTTGAACTCATCCTAATCCATGGAGTCAATTTTATCTTATTTACCCATAATATAGATAATGTTTCACCATTGATTCTCTTCACCATCCAAGAGATAAGGTTCGAAATTATCTTTTTCTCATTTTTATTAATTTCCAATGAACAATATTTTTTCACTGATACAAATAATCTTCTTTTAAACTAGTGAATTATTTATTCAACTAAATATTAGTATAAGTTTCCTCAAAAAGGATCCAGAATACATTTTCCCCTCTATTTTTTATAAGTAATTACATTTTTAATCATTTTTTATTAGGATGTTTGATAATATAAATTTGGTTTTTTATTCCATTTTCTATAAAAATCAATTTCTTAGGAGGTTTATCATTGCATTTTCCATTTCATTCTTCGTTAACATAGTTCCATTATGTTCTAGAGGTTATCTATAACCAGATATTACATATATTTAATATCACTAATCATAATGTATAAACCAAAATATAAAAGAAAATTGCATTCAATATTTTAAAACTATGGTTTAATCCTAGGTTATTCAAGATCATTACTAAAAAACTATGTTGGTAACATATAATTATAACTATCCATAAGGGTTTTACTAAGGATTTCTCATCCTAGTCTCCAAATATTAACATTTTCTCATTAAAAAATATAATGACCCAAACCTAATGCACACTAACATTACATAAATTTTACTTAATATTTCTTACATTACACAAACACTTTTCTAAAGATAATATATGTTTATTACCTTCTGAAAAATTGAACAAAAAATTATTTTTTGGTGAAAGATCATCAATTTTCCCACAAATACATTCTCCATTAGTATTAAAAATAAAAATTTTCTTTATAACATAGAGAAAAGAAACATAGGAGATGTGTGAGCTCAGATGCTCAGTAAGGGTAAAAAGAAATATTTCAATCATAAAATACTCATAAGAATAAGTACATAAAAAATATTTGAAAATGATATCGTGTATATCAATGATCATGATATCGTTCAATAAAATAATTCATAGATGTTAATATTGAATTAAACATCATTTGTCATTAGATAATAATATAAGACATGAAATTTCAGAATACACATAAGCATTTATTTTCACTTTCAAATTAGTCTAGGGTCACTTCCAATACCATAATAGTGGAAAAAGTATCTCACTAAACCGAGTTCACTCTTCATTCCAACCTTGTTTTAATAATCCAATTATATAATCATTCCATAAATGTATTACATAACCGGTTTTATTCATATCGTAGTGCTTCAATATTGATTTATATCCAAATCTCATTCAATTAATTTGTCTCTCATAATATATTATCTTTTACCAAATGAATGAGAGGGAGATATTGGTCCCAAACATCAAATAATGAAATTTATACATATGTTTTCTATAAAAAATATAAATCCGTAAACGTATTATAAACTATAAAAGTAATTTCGGTTTATCAACTTTTCATAATACCATAAATTATGGAAAATAAATAAACCCTAAGTATAAATCAATCATAACCATGACACATTCAGGCCATTGAGTAAAAATTCATTCAAGAGAAAAAACATATTTTAGAAATATATATATATATTAAAAATATTTTGGAAAACAATATAAGGAAACATGGATGATGAAGATAAATATAACCTAGAAGATACTTATATATAAACAATCCTGAATAATAAGGTGATTGTGAAATTTACAATTTTCTTTGGTCAGATTTACTTAATATGTATCCAAAAGAAATTATTAATACCTTAAAAAATTTATTAATTTTAATAGAACCATATTAATATTTATTACACCATACATGGTCCTATTATATCACATTATCACATGCTTGTTAACAATATTTCATTATTACCCTTCTTGTGGGTGGTAACATCTTCATTTTGTAATGAATGTTTTGTCAAATATGTCTCAGTTCTAATGCATTGAATATAGTTCCCTGATATCAATAATAATATAAAGGTATTATATATAATATTTATTTTCTTTATATTTTTATATAATAATTATATAATGGTGATCATTGAAATAAATTGCATCGCATCATGGAGAGGGTATGCCCTACTTATGAACGAGCGATGGTATGATTCTGTTAATAGTGAAAGGGGATGGAAATAGATGAAATATTTTTTTCTATAATAATTATTATATTATAATTATCATATATATATATATTTTAAATTATTATAGCCATCCATATAATATGGTGATGTAAAAAATATTACACCATGTTGTAGAGACGATATGTCGCACACACACACATGCACGATGATTTTGTTTGTCATAAGATGAATAAAATATAGTATATGTTTTTTACATAATCATAAAAATTTCACATTATATATTTAATATTGTATTTATTAATTTACAATTTATGAAATACATTAATTGTTAGTATAATAATAACTCATCATGAAAGACTCGGTATTGTCAATTTACATTTTTCCGGTGAATATCCCTTAGATCTCTTCTGAAGCACCTTTGGGTTGGTGTTTTTTAGAATAATAAATATACAATGTGTTTACAGAATTTTAGAAGATATGTATTTCTGGAATTGATTACATTGAATGATCAATATCATTTTATAAATGTGAGGGTGTATGTGCCAAGTTATAATTTCGGATAGGGTCGCTTTTGGAGTTCCATTAAAAAGTAAATGATAATAAATTAAATCGCAATAAACAAACTTATAAAAGGAAATGCATTATAATATAATATTATATGATATGTAATATAATAATCCATTTTATTTTCAACATTTTATGTTAATATTTTAAAACATATCATTTTTATTAACTCTTAGCTAAACAATTTTAATTTTAACAAATTTAAATAATTTTAATATTAAAAGAATCTAATTTTTTAATTATTAAATGTAAATTATAGAGAAAATAAAAAAATGATGAAATTTTACACAGTATTATAATTTTTGTAATTTTTTTAATTTTTTTATTATTTTAATTTAATTTAATAAAATATTATTTTGTTAAAATATCATTACTATCACTTTTGACACATTCCATTAATTGGAATTTTAAAAATATAATAATAACATTTTATCTTCAAATTCAATATTTTATTATTCTCTAATAGAAATGGATAATCTAGAAAATTCTATGACCAAAATAATTATCATAAAATATATTTATTTTTATATTTATAAAATTATTTATTTGATACTACTATTAATAGAAATAATTAACTCATCAGCATTGTGAAATTATTTAATATACCAAATTATGTTCTGAAAAATTTATATAAAATATTACTATGATGACAAATATTTTATATTTTATAATAATACCTATAGTATAATATATATTTTGGTCTAAACTATATGAAAAATTATATATTATATAAAACATGTATGTGATATTCTTAAATTATAATTAAATTAAATATAATAAATATCTAAATTACATCTATGTAGCCAAAAAAGCTAAAAAAATTTATTACATGAATATATATTTATTAAGTAAAAAGTTTTACATTTATATTTTCTTAGGAAACAAATTTTTCAATGTAGACACATAAGCGATATTAAAGATAAAGAACGTGATATTATGTTACATTATTTTCTTCAAATATTATATAAGACATTTTCATGGGAATGATTCCATTAGAAAACATAATTTAATATTTATAAGTTAATTTTATATGTATCTTCTATCCAATTTTTTTTCAAGTGTTAGATTCATTTTATAGTCCTTATCATTTAATATTTAACCTAAATTACCCAATTTACCCTTTACTGTGGTAAGAGCATTTATCAATGTAAAAATTCATATTTGAAAAAATAAAATGCACATATTTACAAAATCTATAAAAAAACTAATGTTTTCATAGTTTTTTATTATTTCCAAAAAAATAATTTTTATAATATAATATAAAATTGAACCACGAAAAAAACATGAAACAAATTTCCAGAAAAATTGAATTTTTAAAATGTAATTTTTCTTATAAATCAATGTATAAAATAATTATAAAAACTAATGACATGATTAAATTTAAAAAAATAACCAATTATGTTTAAAAAGTAATCGAAAATATAATTTAACGTTATAAATAATTTAAAATAATAAATAATTTTCAATAGAAATCAATGTTTTCACTATTCATTAAAAGTGAATATTTATAGACAAAAATAAAAAAAACACCACAATATAATAAATGAAATCATAATTTCAAAAAAATTAAAATAAAATTTATAAAAGTATGAAATTTTGCTTTGAACAATGTCTTTCATCAAATGGAAGTAAAAAATACTTTTAGAAAAATAGTTATTTTTTTTCTTAAAAAAAGTTTGTTCAGATTTTATGATTATAAAACACAATGGATGGATTAAAAAGAATTAATTTCATATAATAAATATAAATTTCATTACCATAATTCACTAATAGTGACTAATTTAGTTTATTAATATAAATCACATTTTTTCTATAAAAATACCTTTTCATCAAAAATAATTAATATAAATTGGATTTTCTCTTCACATTCAAATAAGTAGTATCCCTAGAATTTATTTCATAATTATGTTAGTAATTATTCATTTACACTATTCAAATGGATAATAATTAATTATCATAATATATTGTTTTTCTGTAAATCATTTCCATGCGTGTCATACAAATGATCAAGGGAATTCAACATTTTGTGTATCAGATGAAAAATATTAGGTTGCATATACGACAAGATAATGTAAGTGTTTCTTGTAATGAAATATTAACTTAGTGTTATATATGATGAATTAATAACGTGTTTTTATGTTGTATGATATCTATCAAAGAATTAAAATTTATTTTAAAAGTAATAATTAATAAAAACACAAAGTGTTACAAGGCATGTCAACATATTGAACATGCATTGTATGAAATCTAGATTTTGAATAAAATTTTTAGAACACATGATATCTTCAATTTTTTTAAATAACATCATCTATCCATGAAAATGGATATCGTTTTCTAACAATGAACAAGTTTAATTTTCGTTAATCCACTTACATTCTAATGGTTGAAATCCGCAGTGTTTTGAAAAATGAAGGGAGAACCCCATTGTGATTTTAGGGTTTTTAAACGCACCTTTCTCTCTATGCACTCTTGTTTTTTATTGATATCTTGAAAATATTTTACAGCCACCAATATGTTGGAATAAATGCTACTTTATATCTTAGATTTTTATTTATAGAGAACTCAACATATCTATCAGAAGGTAAACCTTATAAGTTATCTTGGAAAGTTTCCATGAAATGATCTAATAGTGGTGCAAAGTACTCCTAATGTTCTCTCAAATATCGTAGATAAAAAATTGAAATAAGAAATTTCATCTCTCATATCCCACAATGCTCTTGTTCTGGTAAGCTCACCCAGACAACCAATTCACCTTTATGAGTATATACTACACCATATGGTGATGTGAGAGTAACTATCAGATGATATAAATCAACACAGTCTCAATTAGATATTATCAGTTCTATATAGTGTATTATGTAATACCATTTTATCTTATGTAAATAAGGTTCCAAAAAAATGACGCCCACCATTCTATATGGGGAACTCCATGCTCTAATGTATATCATACTTTCTAATCCCCAATAGAGTTCCATGCATCATATCACCTTCAGAAAAATGAGTCACGATCCAAGGACACTCCTCAATAGTTATATATATGAATGTATGTGATAAAATTATATAAAAAATTGATTATAAATGAGTACAAGTTGGAAAAATCATACATATCACCATAGATAGTTTTGATCACTACTACTCATGTGTAGAATGTAGATAGTAGATCTTCTTGAACAACAGCATCGTGACACTACCTCAGTTCCCAGAGTTGGTCCACTCTTATGTATCACTAAAACATGTGTTTTTTTAAATATGACTACTATGTCCATGGTGTTATCAAACATTACTAGTTATTCTCCCTCCCCGATGCAGATCTATGAAACATTATCCATGAACAGTGTGTTAGTGTAGAACAACTACCACTCACTACTGAATAGAATATTGTTCAAAAATATTCCATGTGGCCTATCCTTCTAAAATCATTGAGCCATACATGGACTTGGTCATACAGATTTCCCTTATGTCATCTTCTTAAAAATTGGTTATAGAAAATTGGGGTACTTATAGTCACAGCATGGCCAGTACGGATCTCATGGGAATCCTCAAAAGATCTACTCTTAGAACAGGAATATCAACAACTAGTTGTGATACTGTACTAATATACTCTATTCCCCCTTATTCCCTAAGGTTCATCCATGTAATTATTACATCATTTTCTAACTTAGTGATCATCATTAACCACAATTCGTTCACTTACTATCAGACAACATTTTAGAGACCTTTGTTGAATCATATTTCCTTCAAAGTCTCATAAATAAGATATATAATTTCAAAATGATAGATCTTAGTAAATCTTACCAAATACTACATAACTGTCGTAACTCTCAGATCCAGAGTCCTAAACTCACTACCCTAATATGTTCTTATAGTTTTTGTGAATATGTAATAATATAAACAAGACCCAAAATCCTACCAAAATAATTCACACAATCAATATGAATGGTTCAGAACATCAAATCAATGTTTTCTTCTAATGAGAGCATTCTTTTCACAATTTATATTCTCTTGTCATGAGGTTTCTCCAGATGCTTTTATTTTGGTAGATGAGTGTCATTCCATATCTTAGTAGCCTCTATACCTCCATATATTGAAAATGTTTAATTTCACATCTATGGGAACACTAGGGTCATCATATAAATAGATGATGTAGGCTATGGTGTTCCATGAAATGAATGCATGAAATAGAAGAACCAATCATGGAACTATGTCTTAACACCATGGTTGAATAAAATTCATGGTTCCTCCATTGAGAGTATAAGATGACCCACCCTTAGCACATGGTCAACTTCAACCAGAGCGTGGTTTTCACAACCTTCCTAGATTCTGAGTATAGGTCATTGGGGAGGAATTCCACCTCAATTCCTAACACGCACCTCATAAAAAATTATACCAATGCTCATAACTAAAAGATTAGGATAGGTCAAAATCATCCTATAATAATTTCGTACCACACAACCTATTCTTATTTCATGGACTCTATAATATGAAATTTCCAGCAATTCAGTAGAGACACTACCTCTAACCAAATTTAAATATGTTTCTATATCATTTTATATATTTCAACAAAGTCAAATTCTATTTGAATTTTTAGTCATATAATATTTACATCATAATTAAATTTTAAAATTATTAATCGAAATGGTCCACTATCCTCGATCCTAAAGGTCCCACAATACATCTGAATCAAAATATGATGTCAACCTAATCAACACCGTCCCAAATTTATGTTCATGCGACTCATGGAACCAAACTCAAAAGTAAATAATTATTAGGTTAGGGTGTTTTTAATAGCCTATTTATGAAAAAAATAGTTAATCTATGATTAGAACATTGAGTAAAAACCATGTTTCTCAATTACATATGAAATTTTTCAATCATAATATATTTAAAACTATCATAGAACATATAAAAATATCATGAAAAAATTAAATTCATCCTATATGGAATGCCATAATCCCTGGAATGTGATTATTATAAAGTTACTAACAATATGCATGAGATTTCATTCCCTCATCTCATCCGGTTAAAAAATAGAACCCTCAATCATATCCATCATAATATAACAATTTGTGTGAAAAATAAAACATATGAATCAAAGAAATTTTAATAAAAGAAATCCAAAAAATTACAATGTTCATTGAGGAAATTTTGAAGTTTTCTTGTAAATGGGGTTTCAACTAACCGGTACATCTCATTCTGAAATTCTAATTCTTCATAATCTCATTTATATTATCACAAAATAGTAAATCTAGGGAATAAACCCCTCTGATTAATTTTTATTATGTCTCATAAACATATTCTATTGAATGGTGTTTGGGTTTGGTTTTCCACACAACCTCAATTGTGCATCCCTGAATGCTAGAGGCTTCTAACTGAACTAAGGGGCCCTAGGTGGTATTTTCATAGGCAATTCTAGCATACTAGAGTGTAACATGTCTCTAACAATCATTAAAATCAAAAGAACAAGAAATTAATAAATTTAAAAATATATATGAATCCAAAATAATAACGTATATAAAAATTACCGAAGTAATCTCATATAAAATGACCATTATTTCATGTATCCAAAAGAAATATAAAAAATATATACAAGTAATCATCTAATAAATGTAACATAATACAAAAAATATTAATTTTTTCACAATTAAAACATTGTTCCTTTACTCAGTCTTATTCTCCCATGTCCCATTATATGGATCAATGTTGACCATTGAACTATGTGCACTTACCTTGTCCCCTACTACCATCCATGATGACATTCTGGGTACCCAACATCGGCCAAAAATTGGGCATGAAATACAATCTCATTTGGACACTAGCCAAAATGTCTATAACAAAATCTATTTGTACAATAAAATATAATGTATTGTGCATAATATAAAATGTTTGATTGTATTGTTAGTAATGATCCCATCAAATAAGTAAATAAACATGTGATCATGAACAACAATACAAGGATCTGTTATAAAAAGGTGTCAAGATCTTATCACAAGAAAACTGGTAATGAAAAAAAAATTAAAAATAATGACCCTTCCATATACACTGTATATAATATCACTATGGTCAAGATGTATATTTTATATCTCATTTACAACATGGAAACTTTGTATATTAAGAAGTGTTAAATGTTTTTATGTTTTAGTTTATTGAAAAATCTTGTCAACATTACCATGGACAGGTTGTATAATCAGAAATTCATGACCCCACAGGTTTATATCCAATGTATAAAAGACCACAGTATCCTCCTTTATTTCATTTATCTTACGGATTGAAACATGGTAATAGAACTGGTGGAATCTGAGGATCATGTCAACAAAAAATTCATAATGTGGGTCTAGAAAGTTGGGTCCAAGGTGTAGAAATTCCCATAGTATCCTATATATTGATGATCCATAGTGAATACATGTCCATGGTATCTTCTAACATAATTAAGTCCCATAGTGAAATTTACATGGAATCTTAATGGAATCAAGATCCATGGTATAATAACTAATCCATCTACTACGTTTTCATTTAAAATACCTTTCAATTCATCATTTAAAAAACATTAAAATCCCAATATCTTCCCACTCAAATAAAAAACATCTTAAATCATTCAATCATCTCGAGAACGACAATGCATGTCTACACATATATATATTGAATAACCATCCCATAATTAATAAAATTAAATAAATTTATAATTTTCTAATTATAAATATGATTCCTCTAGCTATTAATGAATACACAATCCCAGGGATAGTATAATAAAGGGAAAAACTAAGTGGAACACCCCATGGGTAAACATGATTGGTGGAACATCCTCCAACAAGTTTCATGGAAGTAGTGGGAATCTACAAAAGTTTCCATTACATTATATTTAATTATCCAATTCATTTTTTAGGCCATGATAGAAATTACTATGAGATAACAAATTGTAAATAGATATAGAATGAACCAAAACAAACTAGAAAATTATAGAACACCCAAAATATGGCTATAATAGAGTGATCATCTTGTATTATCCCATTATTCTCCATGGATTAGTAGAAAAACAAAAAATGAACCATGAACCATGTACCATGAAATATCACATAAAATCAAAGTCCTAAATTTCTCTTTCAATACCATGAAAAATTAATAATGAAAGAAATGAAATGGATTTATCTATTAGAAAAATTTAAGGAGACACACAATAAATGATACCGAGTTTGGATTAAAAAATGGGAGTAAATCGTACACAATAGATTCAATGGGTAGATCCCATGTTCAATGTGTTATCCAGAGGAAGGAAAAAGTATTAGATTTTAGTTTATAATATTTTTATAGAAAAAATGTTAATTTTATAATGATTTAGTAGGTAGCACTACATTTCCTCATAGCTAGAAAAACCATGAGCCGATTATGCACCATATGATTTGATAAGGGGGTAAAAAAGGTCATAGTTAATGGTTTGACTAATCGTGAAAAAATCATACAATTTGAGTCTATTAAAAATTTTAAGGTTCCCCACCAGGGAATGTGCATGATCCTCATGTTTTGAAAAACCATTAAGGATTATATATTTCTCAACATAGGTCTCACACTATTTTTAGTAACTATTCATCATGTCCCGCATGGATTGAATTAAAAATTAAACCTTACTTAACCTCCAAGAAAGATAGTTTTTGAGATCCAAAGAAGCCCCAAATGACCATAAATCCCACATAACTTCAATGAGTATTCAATTTTTTTCATAAAAATTAAAATTGAAAACAAATGGATGTGTAAAGAAAAAACCTAGGATCATACATCATCGGTTTAAATTTATAAATTTGAATGAAGTAAGAAAAGGATTTGGTTTAATATCAAAATATATTTTACCCTGCAATAATAATGAAATATAACAATGTTGATTCCATAATAATTTTACAGGGATTGAAAAAAAAATTAACCATTCAATTCACTAAGAACACTGTACAGGTCAATGGTTTTGGGATAAAGGACTCCACATGGAATGAACACAGTTATTCATATCATTTGGGTATTTTTAGCTATCGTGCAATACCATTTTCAAGAGATATAAGCTACCACATGATTGGATCATCGTTCTCTAACAATGTAGCCTAACCGTTCACCCTATATAGGATTTGTAAAATTGAAAAATTATTTTAATTCAAATAACATCATAATACATCATACCATCAAACCAACCACTCATTGACATTCTACAGTGTTCTCTCCTAGAGTTTTGGTGGTTTTATATCAGTTTGTGTGGATCTCTTTGTGGTAAATTTTGACTTCATCTCATTTTATCCTATTCTAATGATAAATATCTTCAATCACTTTTCTCCTTAATCTGTTAAAATAAAATTGTGATGTGGATGCTGGATATGGAGAGTTAAATGGAGAATTGATGATGTTTCATATCGATTTATTGTAGCCAGGACAAAATTTCTATTATTCCAATATATTTATTAGAAGGTGACTATTTTTACTCTATTTTTATTATAGGTCTCACAATAAAAAGGTTGTAATATAGGAATTAATAAATTTTCTTGAATATTCATTTTGTTTGGATTATGAAACTGATGGATTTCATATCTATATAGATATTTTATATCAGTTTGTGTGGATCTCTAGTTCAGCACGCTTGATTACAGTTTGAGATATGTAAAATTTATCTAATTAATAATATATTATTATAAATGTTTATATTCATAATCATGTATCATTGAATATTTTTTTTATATGAAAAACCAAATGATGTATTATTATTTTTTCAAAAAATGTATTTCTATTATGAAACTTGTTTGGTATTAAATATAAATCTAATTGTCTCATAGTGATATAAATTGTACATATTCATGGTGGTATCCTGATATGAGTTTAACAAAAACGTTGAATACTTATTTTGTCATCTGTATGTATATTGTTTATAGATATAGATAAATGAAATTGCATTATATAACTTTTCACCATGTGTAGACCCCTCTGGAATGACGTGTCATGTTGAAATAATTTGTTTTTTATAGAAAATTGTAGTTACATATTAATAATAACATATAATTATATTGATATTTTTATATTCATAATGTTATAGGGGATACAACATGTTTACTGATAGTGGAAGAGGAATTCAAATTAAAATAACTAGGTTATGATTTACACATCTCCATTGAGATACATCCTTTGATTTATAAGTTCTCACATGATGTATTAGTAGTAGGAGAATATAAGGAATCTTACATTGATGAAAGGATTTTAAGAGTATTTTGAAATAGGTTATGGCTAGAAAAATCCTCAATTTAGTGAATAAGGGATGAGAGGTGTTCCCTTGCTATGGGTGGGAGAGGACACACAAGAAAATGCATAAAATATTAAAATAATATAATGTCATTTTTCTGTTTTCGTGAGAAATTTGAAAAATAATTCAATTTATGATAACAATGTTTCTAATTATATTCAAAAAACATTAATATGGGTAGTATATATTTAATTTTTACACACATATATATTGGTTCAACCCCCAGTAAACCCATTTAAACCCTTACCATATTAATAAATGTTTTATGTTTTTACTTTTTATTAGGAATAATATCAATGTGGAATAATTAAAGAATTTTATAATTTTGACTACATAAATGGAATCCAAATTATAACATTTAATATATATAAAACACTTCAATAATAATTTCATAATAAGTTTTGATAATGGATCATCACACCATTTAAAAAAATAATTTAATCAGAAAACATAATTTAAATCCTTAACTTAGTTAGAAAGAAATAAATATTAAATTTCCATTATTCTATTTAATAATATATATATATATATACATATATATATTTCAGTATAATAATAAGTAATTATTAATGGGATATATTATATTTAAAAAAATTTCCAACACAAAAATTGTTTTATGGAAAATAACTCTATTTGACAATAAATATTTATACCTTCATCAAAAGCTTATACATAAATAATTTATGGATTAATATTCATTTATTTTTATAAATTTTCATTATATTTTAGTGATATAATTTTTTATTGTGATCATAATAATCTGTTAAATAAAAATTTATATCATTTATAAAATACATTACATTGAAATTTAAAAGATTAAATTATAAAATAAATTTATTAAAATTGAGTTCTTATAACAAAAAATTTAACATTATATTTATATTTCCTATTGTGGTTGATTTTATTTGTACCCTTAAATATAAATTTTAGTTTATAATTTTAAACAGTATCATGGGTTGATTTAGACTCATTGTTGTATGTAATTAAAGATATCAAGTACTTCATGTTTATTTTCATGGAAATACTAAAAAGTAGATTTTGTGTTATATTATACTCCAAATAAAATTAATTTTCCTTTGGAATTACATAACCAAAATATAGAAAAGATTTTATATCTCTACTTTATCACAACCTCAAGTACACATTATGACTCCTCGAATTTATGATTCCACTATAGAATATTAACCTACTGAGTAGTCATATTCAACAACACATTATCTCTATGATCATTGATTTTTTTGGTCCAAATGAAAATGAATGAAAATTATTCAATGGTAAAAACACTAGTTTCAACACTTGTGATTGATAATTTATGTAATTACTTAAGGAAGATACATATATTATATCGTGAACATGAGAGTGGATTACTTGAAGTGCTATGTGATAAGAAATAAACCCAATAAAATAAACAATAGAAAAAGTTATAATATATATAGGAATATGTATTCATTTTTATTAAATATCATAGTGTTTATATATGTAGAAATTCCCCAGAATACCTTCGCCAAAAATTTTATTTCATATATCATTGGAAGTTGTCTTTTTTATCTCTTCTATCGTCTTTGAGCTTCCTGGATGTTTTTAAGAAAAAGGATCAAAATTTCTCTACCATTTATTTAGAAATAAAATATCAAAATGTAATTATTTTGTTATATTGTTATGTGATCATAAATGTTCTAAAAATATTTTTATATATGGCTGTATAAATTGTAATCATAATATTGATATATTTATATTTTTATTTGAGAATACAGCTTTAGGAAACCGAAGATCACAGATTCATTTGAATACTAGAGAGAATGAACATAGAATATCATAATGGGTAAGAGTGGTTATCTTATATTGGTCATATTTATAATCATTATAGGATATATGGAAACATATAAATGTATCTAGAACATTATTATGTCTTATCGAAAACATTGAGACAATCCATTGATCTAGAAAATTTATAATAGAATTTCGTACAACAGGAAACCTTAACACTTACTTGATGTACATTATTCTTATATGATAAAGATTTAAATAATCTTAAAAAGGTATAAATTTTTATAAATTCACAAGGCAAACAAATATATCCAAAATAACTTTATGGTCTATAGATGTTTTCTAGAGTCCTAATATGAAATCCAGGGTGATGTTTTCCTATTTCCACATTGGTATGTTTAATGGTTGTAAGATCCCCTAAGAATTATATCTCTAAACAATAACATTTATACATACCATGCATTGTAATCTATATCACTCAATAACTATCAATATTTTTTCCGACCATAAATACACTTTTAGATAACTATACATCTTTACTCATCATAAATGAATAGTGAATGATGATCGATGAGCTTCTTCTAATAGATTCTTATTTATTTATTTAACAATATGACACATACTCAGTTCAAGAATATTCTAATTTTGTAAAACCTAGATATTTGAATATATTACATCATTTAAATAAGATAAATGTTATTGATATCAGGCATTATATACAACATTGAAATAAAATGAACTAGTAATATATTTTAATAAAAATATAAATATTGTGTGTGACTAATTAAACCTACGGATTGAATTAGTGGGAACTAATAATATTAAACAATTTCTATAATATGTATATAAATAATATATTTTAAACTTTTAATATAGATGAACTTTAATTAGTATATTTAAATCAACGAAGAAAAACATTTTGTTCATAAAAATATGTTTTTTCTAAAATTGTTGTTTTATTTCAAGAAACTAAGTAATATATTATTATATAGTAATAAAATATATTTATAATATGGAAAATACTTTTTTATTATAATTATTAAATTTTTTTAATAAATATGAATAATGTATAATTGATGATAAAAAAAGATAATTTTGTAATATGAATAGTTTTTGAAAATATTTTTTTTATTCTATTTATATATTGACTGATAAAATTATAAAATATTAGTTATAAAAAATGAACATCATTTTTATAAAATGAAAAACAATATTATACTAAAATATTATTTTTCGGTTTTTTCTAAAAAAACGTTTTTAGGTTAATAATGGAAAATAATATTTTTTACAAATAACATAAATTTTAGAAAATTATTATATATATATATATATATGAATTGGTAATTAATGAAACATTTTTATATAAATAATCATTTAATTCATATATAAATTTATAATTTAAAATATATTAAAATTTTAAAATAATTATTTTATAAAAAGAGAAATATTTATTCAAGAATTATTTTTAAAACATTATAAAATTTTATTTTTAATAAATTTTTAAACAATTATAAATAGAATAAAATTAAAAATATTTAAATTTTATGATTATAATGTTTATATTATCATGTACGTATTACTTTTTTTCATATTAATTAAGATAGCTTTGGTAAAAATTTGATACAATTGTAAAATTTAAAATTTTAAAAGTGTTTATTTAAGGCTTAAAGTGCTTATATCATGATAAAATCATGCATATCACTATTTAGATATAGAATTTAATAATTTTATATTTTTTATAAATCAATTATTTCACAAATTATATTCTTTATTACATTATTAACATGTTATCCATTTATATTTTTCGAATTATTCTTTAAAATTCCATTCCTAAAAATTATAAAAGATGCCTCTCACCACCCATTCAATAAACTCCAAAAAAACATCCTCATTACTAAACATAAATTCTATATTCATCCTCAAGAATATTAATTGACAATATTTGTATTTTTTCCATAATATATAATCATATTGTACCCATTTCCAAGGGATATGGAATGGATGTTTCCCAGTACAGAACATGAGTGCTGATTTTAAAAAAAACATATTTCATTTTAAATCATTATTTAAAATAATAATTTTCAAATTATTATGTATTGATACAACTATGGGTTATATAATAAATTTAATTATAATATTTTATTTTTTTGATGAAATTTTATTTTTTGATAAATAAAAAGTAATATGTGAATTGTGTCTTGTGAGGGGTGTTGCCTCCAAAACACTACATTTTTCATTTTCCATCTCTAACACACAAACATTTTCTAAAAATGGTATTATAAAAAATAATCATTATATTTATACAATTTTTATTATTCTGAAATAATAAACGATATTACACCTTACTCACATTCTGTAAATATTATATCATCATCCAAGCATATATGTTGACTAGAGCCTCCATAGAGCAGTTTATTTCCATTTTTATTTTCATCACCACCATATATGGATGGTCATGGGTATGGGATTAAGATATAATATAATTTTAATTTTAGAATTAATGTGATGTTATAATAAATTTTATATAATATTAATGAAATGATTGATAAATGATTATCATTAATTTGATCATTTAACAATAGATAACTAAGGTGAAAAATGATCTGTTTTTAGTAATTAAATAATATAAATTAAATTAAATTTATAATTATCTATAATTATGTTATATAACATTAAAAAGAAACTAAAAAACTAATTTTTTATAATTTATAGTGATATTATTAATAAACCTCTTCATAATAAATCATTAATCATAGAAGGTTTAGGATTTGTAACGCCCCGACCCTAGATACCCAGAGTCGGTGCATTATTATATAACATTGTCATGAACACAAGAACGATCATGTCTCGAGAGACCGATTAGTTTTGTAGCCTTGGAAACACTAGATATATTCATAATGTTTACATTACATCAATATGTGAAAAACTATAAGAACACATTGTCTTCATATCCCCTAATACTATCCCAACATGTCATTTATAAAATACTTCCTCACATCCTGGGAAAAAAACATTGAATGGGGTGAGCTCATATGCTAAGTAAGGATAACAATATAGCGAAAACTTTCATAAATATACATAAAAATTTAAGGCAATGTATAACTAAAACAAAAGCCTTTTAATTTGAACTGCAGCATAATATGGAAAGGATAAAATGAAATAATTCCATTTACTTATTCACATGGATATTCTACTTGTCGAATAATCACATGAAAATATTAATAACCACTTTCATAATGAAGGAATGCATAATGCCCGACTATCATAACCACGTAGCCAAGGCCTCATTCCAAAACTAAAAATAAGATTTTGTCAAGGCCTCGTGCCAAGACACTAGTTTGTCTCATGAGACCTACTGATGCATTGAGAAGCTATAGCGGGCTCCACTCATCACTTACTAATTCCAATTCATTCCTCATATGAAAATTTTTCGACCAAACATAAACATTCGTATTGAAACTATCATACGAAATTTCAATACTTTATCCACAACACATTAATGGTATAAAAATAACACATCCATAATCAAACATAACTCATTCGATACAATATGGAAGATTGTATTGTATCATATTAACCTCAATTGATAAAAATGAAGTATATTGACATAGATGAAAATAATCATCAAAACTATTATAGAGAAATGTCTCCCATTTTCATGAAAGCATTTAAAAGTCACACTATTTGTCAAGAAGCCATTTAAAAATAGATTTTTTATATCAAAGTGTCCCATACCACTTTAAAACTTTTAAAAGGAGTTTTTATTTTAATACTTTAATGTCCATATAAAAAAATATTTAAAATCATTTTTTAAAACATTGACATAATGAGAATGATTTAGAATAATAAATCTTTAAAACTTTTAAATTGATATTTTAGGTAGAGTTTCTAACCAAAAGAGAGACACATGAATATAAATAATTGAGGTAATCAAAACATTCTAATATCATTAGAATAAAGGGATTCATGATATACTATGTCAAAGTACATTATATACACCATAAAAAAGTTATTTGGTGTATAACAACAAAGAAGTCACAATGGAATGTAAATTGAGATGAATTCTCTTATAAAGACCATATCCCTAGGTTAAAGAAAAATAAACGACATAATAATATGTGACAAATAGAAATACACTCAATATGATTGGATATTTAGTGTAAATCAATCAGATGACATTCACACATATTCTTATAAAAACAACACCAAAGAATTGGATATTTAACTAAACAAATGGAGATTGAGATAAAATTACTCTTATCAAGTTCATACTGATGACTTGAGAATTTATCAATAGAGTGATTATGTGTATCAAAAGTATATCCACAGAAAGGGGAGTGGAATTTGTGAAATAATCAAATGAAAATTTATTCAACACATAATCTTGGAGTAAAATAATCAATGAAGTATGCGTAAAGCCGAATGAGTGGAAATTGAAATTTCAAAATCACTTATTGATTTGGTAAAATACAAAACATACACCTATGAAAGAAGGATCATACAATGATGATGTAAATATACATGTAATAATGTATATTACACAATTAATATAAACATGGGCAGTACACACACCACATGTAATAAATAAGTGGTGAATAATGGAATTCTCACGGAATTAAAAGTGAGATAAGAAACCCATTACATTGTACTTTTTCCTTGGACGACGGTAGGTTAACCTCCTTTATAATGGTTATATAATTGTTATTTAATTATAAAATAATCATTTACATTAATATGATATCATATATGATCTTTTAACATTGATTTGTTAATAATATCTTAGTATTATCGTCATTTCAGGTGTTAACTTACTCGTTTTCCATTATATTATGTGTTACGTAAGCCGTTTTTATTATGGATAGGTTGTATCTGATTAATATCCAGAATTATATCAAGTCCTTAATCATTATTTTTAATCATCAAATGAGAATTATACTTGAATGTATACGATGGAAAATGAATCTCATCGCGTTCGTGGAGACGGTAGTCCGTACGTACGCACAAGCGACAATATCATTATTTTTAAGTTAAAATAATATATAATTGGATGCTATATCATAAATATAGAATAATTACCATGTTATATTTATTATGTACATTAATTACACGTCATTGTTATATCCATCCAAATAATAATTTATTGAATGATAATTAAACCACGACGTGGAGACGGAAGTCGTACGTACGCACGTATGGTGACATGCCATTCAAAGGATAGATACAATACTGAATATGGTTGTACCATATTTATAATAACATCACAGTATATATAAGATACTGGAGTTATTTTTTTATAATAGAAATAACAACGAAAATAGAAGTTGAAGAAGAAAGGAACTTGATAGAGGGTGGTGAAAACATTACCTCTTCTTCGGGTTCTTCCTTTTGATTTGTTCAAATGGGCTCCATAGGTTGGCTTTCTGATCAAACTAAAGCCTCTAGGTTGTATTTAGGGAAGTTGATATAGTATTTGGGCAGGGTTTGGCCGAGAAAAAAAGCGTTGAATTTGTTAATTAGAGGGAAGGGGGAGTGCCCTTTTATAAGAGGGGTGAAAGGCACCTTTGGAAAAGCAAAAAATATTATTTTATAATAAATTCATATTCGGTCTCTAATGGCTTCCAAGTGGATTATTTAAAGGTTAATGTAGGTATAGGTAGAAAACCACTCAACAAATAGAATTTATACAGGTTTGGGTCATTATATTAACCTTATCATTAATTAATCACTCTTAGTTAATTAGTTTCACTTTTAAAATGTCTCTTTGTATTTTTATATTATATGGTTAATAAACTTACAATATACATCCAAGTGACCCCCAAGTGATCCATTAATGATAAAAATATAATTATATAAGTCTCTTGGTGTATCCTTAGATTTTTAAGAATCGAATATAAATTAATAATATAATAATTGTTTTAAAAACTCTTTTTTGTCAATTTGGACACTATTGGGTATTTTGTTTTTGATAAATTCATAACATCATTATTACTTCGAAAACAATTTATATAATCAATCATAATATGTAATATTATCCTAGAAAATTAGTGGAATTCATAAAAAGTATCAAATTACATTTATTTTGATATTTATAATATCAAGTATTTTAATATTTCATAAATTAGGTAATTACTGCATCACCATTGTGTCAAAAATAAATTAAATTATTTAATGTCTAAAAATTATAAATAAAATACCATTATGTAGGAAATATTTTTATATTTATAATGAAAATTTACAATCGAATTTATCTTATGTATAACCCTATATTAAAATTGTTTTAGTAAATAAACATTGATTTTAACTATTTCAACTCTTCTTTGAATTACATAATAATAAATGTCCTAATCTTATACAAGTGGACCTAAATGAAAATAGTTTACTCCTATGGTTGTTCTTGGTCATGATACTCTTTTCCAATAGAATTAGGATATGTGTTAGGGTAATATTAATATCATTTTTACCCTTAATTACCATATTTACTTTTAACCGTGGTAAATAAAAGTAAAAAGTTACTATTCAGCAAAAATTATTTTCAACTCATTGAACCAAATTTTACTCCTTAATATTAACCATGTGTCTATAATTTTGAAATTCCACTCACAGAAGCGGTAAAATTAAGTTTTATGAAAAAATCAGTTTTTAACTACCACTTAGTGGTTTCACTATTCATCATAAAATTAATGTGTCCAGAAAATACCAAAAATTAGGCCCAAGATATATTTGATATTATGAATTCCAAAATGATGTCTATTTTAACAAATTCAAAACATATTAGTTGTATTAAATAATTTAAAAATTAATTCCCATCGTCAAAACAAATAGCGTGTTTTTAAGAGATAATAACCATCAAAAGATTGACACTTATTTATGTCTGGTTTAAATGTGAAATTACATCCAATGACTAACATTGTATTAAATGGTAAAAATGTATTCTAAATATACTTTAAAACAACTCAAATTATTAATTTTTCACTATTAATTATTTCGATTAATAAATTTTTTTTAATTATAATTTAGTAATTTTCACTATTCATCAAAATATGAAAGTTATCCGAAAAGTACCAAAATTTCAACTTAAGCTAATTTCAATATTACGAATCCAAAAATGAAGTCCATTTCAAAAGATAAAATTTATAAAATTTCAAAAAGTATGTATTACTATTCATAATGGCTAGTTTGATTGGTTATGGTGTGTTAGAATCTCGAAGGGGCATACAATGCATGCCATTGCATTATTCAAAGGGTAACATACCATGGAAGCTTGGGGTGTTACATTATCCCCTCCTTCAATAAATTGCATCCTCGCAATTTTTTTAAAATTGGTCTTGAGAATATAATGGAAAGTCCCACATCGGAAAAAGAGTCAACAAAACTATCACTTTAAAAGAAAGAAAGAGAGGTATAAAGGTCACCCAAGATAACCCATACTAGGATTAAATGTAGGAAAATATGGATATGAACGATAAAATATTTGTTCAGTTCTGATGGAGAGGGATAGAAAACATGATCAGGAGAAAGTTAACAATAAGAAAATCACAACATTATGTTGGAAAAAACATTTATTAGTCTCCCAGTAGGAAAAGTAAACGGAAATTTTTTTTGTTTTAAATTACATTACATAAGGATGAGGAATTCATTTATGATATTCACTAAGAACATAAAGAGATGTACTTACTTTTTTAGTAGAGTTTCATTCTTTAATAAATTTTTACCACTAACTCATTTCTTTTGAACAATGAGTATTCAAGAAGACTTGGTCACAATGGAAGAGCTAGAATAAACTTCTATAGAAATACATGATCCACTTAGGATAAACTATATATTTACCTTGTATTTAGATATTAATCAAATCCAAAATGGTTAGTATAATATCTGATGCACCCCCAAATAGATATTCCATTATAGAAAAAAACACTAATCTTAATTTCTAAAATTAATCCATCAATACCCCAAAGTTAAATAAATACCATTCAATAATCAATTGTCTTTAAAATACTTCAATAAAATAGAAACTAATATTGAAACCCAAAACATATAAGAATGTAGTCTTCCACGTTAAATTATATCTCCAAATGACATTAATTACTCTTAAATTCACATACTTAAAAGTAATTAACCTAATCATTTCCATAAATAACCCAAATATCTATAAATCCATAATAAAGACATAGATAAAAATCCACCATTACTCCTCAAATGAAATCCCATACTATTCTATTTTCCATGGGGATATAGTGTTCACAAAAAAGTGAACAACTCCAAAAATAACATTTATCACTTAATCACCAAATCATTTTCCTATACTTAGGGTATTCATTTGATAAGACATAAGATCCCAAATAAAATTATTATTGATCAATAAAATCATTTATCTAAAAATAATAGTCACACTAACTAGGGAATTCACGTAGTCCAGTGGTAGGTGATAAATACCAATCGCACTTTGGGTGTAGGTTCGATTCCCACAGATTTATCCAACGTGACGGGTTCTGACACGGTCTGCATGCTGTCCTTTTTTCAAAACTATATTTTATAACATTACCAAAATGAGATAAATTCCTCAAAATTACCATAACATAATTTAACCAAAAATCTTATTTCATACGTTTCATTTTCATACCAAATTATAATAACTTATAATTGCCTCAATCCCAATGATCATATATAAACCAAATGGTTATTTATAACTATATCCACAAGAGAAAAGATAATTCTTCCACAAATATCATTCTCACATAGAAAACTGCAGGTTTAAAAATACAAGAGAAAAATATTCCAATGTAAATCCATCAACAAGGATCCCTAATACTTTTTAAACATTTCTCTAACCATTTATTTCCACATTGCTTCTTCTTTGACCAAGAAAATATCCTATAGAATAGGGCATTCACTCGAGTAATAGCCAGGTCCCCTACATTTATGGAATATGATTGTAAATGGATTATTGGGACCATTTTTATCTTCTTCCATAGTACTCTTCATTTTTCTACGGCAATTCTTCACTTTATGTCTTTCCTTGCTGCACGTAAAGCATTTCTTTGTCCCATTGAGACACATTCCTGGGTTTCTCCTTCCACATTTCCTGCAAGATGGAAATTGAGGATTCCTTTCTCCATGGTCTCCACTGCTAGAGCACTTATCATTCATCACCTTTCTCTTCTTTGTTGAGTCTGGGAATTGGTTAATATATATATTGTCGATCACTATTTTGGAAAATTGATTTGGCATAAATGCGATATTTTTTATGCCTATCAACATTCCATTTTTTTCTCATTTCCACCACCGTTCCCACCTTGTACATCATTCTCAAAGTCAATATAAATTCCTTGGAATCCAGCCATTGACTAAAACTAGAAAGCATTGTGTGAGTAACAGTAGTCATAAAATCATTTAGAGATTAAAATGGTACCATATTCTCAATTTTAAACACATTACGATTAACCAAGGTCATTTCCTCTCATCTTATATATATAATACTTCAAATCAGTTTTTAATGAAAATGTAAATTATCCTAAGAATATCCCCCGGGAGTGTCGAAACCAAGAGTGCAGCAAGGCCCATTGTTGTGCACTAGTTCCTGTTCGAGTCTAGCTCAAATCGGTGTTTTCAGGTTTTACCCATAGGTACATCTGTGCCACAGCCACCTTTTCCTTCTCGTATCTAGATAGGGATGTATTGCTCAGAAAACTCAAAAAATCTCTACAATACCAAAATTATAGGATGTTCTTCTATATTAATCCTCAATGTTCATCTTAGGTCTACGTGCTCTAATCAGAGTTTATCTAAATCTAGTCTCCAAGGTTTATAATAAAACTCCATCTGATACCAACTGTAACGCCCCGACCCTAGATACCCAGAGTCGGTGCATTATTACATTACATTGGCACGATCACAAGAAATATCAAGTATCGAAAGATCGATTAGTTTAGTAGCCTTGGAAACACTAGATATATTCCTAATGTTTACATTACATCAATAAGTGAAAAACTACTACAACATATTGTATTTATATCCCCTCATACTATCCCTGCAAGTCAATCATAAAATACTTCTTCACATTCTAGAAAAAAATTATTGAATGTGGTGAGCTCAGATGCTTAGTAAGGTTATCAATATAGAAAAAACATTCATATATAAACATAAAAATTTAAGGAAATGTATAACTAAAACAAAAGCCTTTTAAACGTGAACTTCAGCATATTATGGCAAGTATAAAATGAAATAATTCCATTTACTTATTCACATGGATATTGTACTAGTCTAATAATCACATGAAAATATTAATAACCACTTTCACAATGACGAAATGCAAAATACCAGACTATCATAACCACGTATCCAAGGCCTTGTGCCAAGACGACAAATAAGATTTTGTTAAGGCCTCATGCCAAGAGACTAGTTTGTCTCATGAGACCTACCGATGCATCGAGGAGCTATAGCGGGCTCCACCCATCACATACTATGTTCAATGAATTCCTCATATGAATATTTTCAAACATAACATAAACATTCGTATTGAAACTAGAATACGAAATGTCTATACTTTATCCACAAACCATGAATGGTATAAAAATAACACATACACAGTCAAACACAACTCATTCGATACAATATGGAATATTGTATTATATCAGATTAACCTCAATCGATAAAAATGAAGGATATTGAAATAGATGAAAATAATCATCAGAACTATTAGAGAGAAATATCCCCCTTTTTCTTGAAAGCATTTAAAATTCACACTATTTGTCAAAAGGCCATTTAAAAATTGATTATTTAAATCAAAGTGTCCCATACCACTTTGAAACTTTTAAAAGGATTTTTAATTCTAAAACATTAATTTCCATATAAATAAATCATTAAAATCATTTTTTAAAACATGTACATTAATGAGAAAGATTTAGAATAATAAATCATTAAAAATTTTAAAATGATATTTTAGTTAGAGTTTCAAACCAATAGAGAGACACTTGAATACAAATAATTGAGGTAATCAAAACATTATAATATCATGATAATAAATGGATTCATGATATACTATGTAAAAGTACATTATATACACCATATAAAAGTGATTTGGTGTATAAAAACAAAGAAGTCTCAATGGAATGTAAATTGAGATGAATTATCTTATAAAGACCATATCCTTAGGTTAAGGATAAATCAATGAAAAAATATTATGTGAAAAATATAAATACACTCAATATGATTGGATATTTAGTGAAAATCAATCAGATGACATTCACACAAATTCTTGTAAAAACAACACCAATGAATTGGATATTTTACTCAACAAATGGAGATTGAGTTAAAATTACTCTTTTCAAGTTCATACAGTTGAATTGAGAATTTATCAATGGAGTTATTATGTGTATCGAAAGAATATCCACAGAAAGGGGAGTGGAATTTATGACATAATCAAATGAATAGTGATTCTACACATAATCATGCAGTAAAATAATCAATGAAGTATGCGTAAAGCCGAATGAGTGGAAATTGAAATTTCAAATTCCCTTATTGATTTGGTAACATAAAAAACATACACCCATGAATGAAGTATCATACAATGATGATGAAAATGTACATGTATTAAAGTAAATTACACAATGAATACAAACATGGGTAGTACACACACCACATGTAATAAATAAGTGGTGAATAATGGAATTCTCACGGAATTAAAAGTTAGATAAGAAACCCCATACTTTGTACTTTTTCCTTGGTCGACGGTAGTTTAACATCCTGTATAATGGTGAAATAATTGGTATTGAATTATACAAGAATCATTTACATTAATATTATATCATATATGATCTTTTAACATTTATATGTTAATAATATCTTAGTATTATCGTCATTTCAGGTGTTAACTTACTCGTTTGCCATTATACTCTTTGTTACATAAGCAGTGTCTGTTATGGATAGGCTTTATCTTATTCATATCCAGAATTATATCAAGTCCTTAAAAATAATTTTTAATCATCAAATGAGAATTATAATTGAATGGATATTATGGAGAATGAATCTCACCGCGTTCGTGGACACAGTAGTCTGTATGTACGCACGAGCGACAATATCATTATTTTGAGGTTAAAAAAATATATAATTGGATGGTATATCATATATACAGAATAATTATCATGTTTTATTTCTTATTTACATGAATTACACATCATTATTATACCCATCCAAATAATAATTTATTGAATGACAATTACACAACGACGTGGAGACGGTAAGCCGTACATATGAACGTATGGTGAAATTCCATAAAAGGATGGATAGAATACTGAATATGGTTGTACCATATTTATAATAACATCACAGTATATAGAAGATACTGGATTTATTATTTTAGAATAGAAATAACAAATAAATAAGAAGTTGAAGATGGAAGGAACTTGAAAGAGGGTGGTGAAAACATTACCTCTTCTTCGGGTTCTTCCTTTTGATTTGATCAAAAGGGATCCTTAGGTTGGATTTATGATCAAACTACATCCTCTAGGTTGTAGTGAGGGAAGTTGGGAGAGTATTTGGTTAGGGTTTGGCCATGCCAAATGTCTTTAAATGTGTGAATATGTGAGAAGGGGGAGTGCCCTTTTATAAGAGGGGTGAGGGGCACCTTTGGAAAAGCTAATTATATTATTTTATAATAAATTTTTATTCGGTTTCTAATGGATCAAAAGTGTATTATTTAAAGGATAAGGTTGGTATGGGTAGAAATCCTCTCAACCAATAGAATTTAGACTGGTTTTGGTCATTATATTATCCTTATTTTTAAGTATTAACTCTTAGTTAATTAGTTTCACTTTTACAATGTCTCTTTGATTTTTATATTATATGGTTAATAAACGTACTATATACATACAAGAGACCCTCAAGTGGTCCATTAATGATAAAAATATCATGATATAAGTCTGTTGGCCAAACATTAGATTTTTAGGAATTGAATATAAATTAATAATATAACATTTGTTTTAAAAACTCTTTTTTGTGAATTTTGAAACTATTGGGTATTTTTTTGATAAATTCATTTCAACATTATTACTTCGAACACAATTTATTAATCACTCCTAATATGTCATATTAACCTAGAAAATTAGTTTAATTCATAAAAAGTCTCAAATTACATTTATTTTGATATTTATAATATCAATTATTTTAATACTTCATTAATTAGGTAATTACTCCATTACCATGGGGTCATAAATAAATTAAATTATTTAATGTCTAAAAATTATAAATAAAGTACCATTATGTAGGAAATCTTTTTATATTTCTAATGAATATTTACAATCAAATTTATCTTATATATAACCCTATATTAAAATTGTTTTGGTAAATAAACTTTGATTTTTAACTCATTTAACTCTTCTTTGATTTAAATAATAATAAATGTCCTAATCTAATACAAGTGGACCTAAATGATAATAGTTTACTACTAAGGTTGTTTTTGGTTGAGATATACTTGTACAATAGAAATAATATATGTGTTAGTGTAATATTAATATCAATTTTTACCCCAAATTACCCTATTTACTTTTAACCATGGTAAATAAAAGTAAAAAGTTACTATTCACCAAAAATTATTTTCATCTCATTTAACAACATTTTACTTCTTGATATTAACCGTGTCTCTTTGATTTTCGAAATTTAACTCCAAGAAGCGGTAAAATTAAGTTTTATGAAAAATTCAGTTTTTTAACTACCACTTAGTTGTTTCACTATTCATTAAGAAATGAAAGTTTCTAGAAAAATTCCAAAAATTAGGCCTAAGATATATTTGATATTATGAATTCAAAAATGATGTCTATTTTTCCAAATTCAAAACATATCAGTTGCATTAATTAATTTAAAAATTAATTCACGTCGTCAAAACAAATAGCATGTTTTTAAGAGATAATAACTATCAAAAGATTGACTCTTGTTTATGTCTGGTTTAAATGTGAAATTACATCCAATGACCAAAATTTTATTAAATGCTAAAAATATATTCTAAATATACTTTAAAACCACTCAAATTAATAATTTAACTCTATTAATTATTTCGGTTAAAAAAGTTCTTTTTAATTAAAATTTAGTAATTTTCCTTATTCATCAAAATATGAATGTTATCTGAAAAATAGAAAAATTTCACGCTAAGCTAATTTCAATATTAAGAATCCAAAAATGAAGTCCATTTTGAAATATAAAATTTATAAGATTTCAAAAAGTAGGTATTACTATTCATAACGGCAAGTTTGATTGGTTGTGGTGTGTTAGAAACTCGAAGTTGCGTATAATGCACGCCATTGCATTATTCAAAGGGTAATGTACCGTGGAAGCTTGGGTTGTTAAATTCTCCCCTCCTTAAATAAATTGAATCCTCACAATTTTTTTAAAATTGGGCTTGAGAATGTAATGGAAAGTCCCACATTAGAAAAAGAGACAATAAAACTATCACATTAAAAGAACGGAAAAGAGGTATAAAGGTCACACAAGATAAACCATATTAGGATTCCATGTATGATAATAGGGTTATGGAAGATAAACTAAGTGTTAAGTTATGATGGAGAGGGATAGAAAACATGATCATGAGAACATTAACAATAAGAAAATGACAAACATGTGTTGGGACAAACGGTCATTAGTCTCCCAGTAGGAAAAGTAAACAGACAACATTTTTTGTTTTAAGTTATAGTACATAAGGACGAGGAATTCATTTATGATATTGACTAAGAACCTAAAGATATATACTTACTTTTTAAGTAGAGTTTCATTCTTTAATAATTTTTTACCACTAACTCATTTTTTCTGAACAATGAGTATTCAAGAAGAATTGGCCATAATGGAAGAGCTAGAATAAACTTTTATAGAAATACATGATCCACGTAGGATAAATTTTATATTTTCATTGTCTTTAGAGATTAATTAAAACCATAATGGTTAGTATAATATGTGATGATCCCCCAAATGGATATTCCATTAGAGAAAAAAAAACTAATCTTAATTTCTAAAATTAAACCATAAATACCCCAAAGATAAATAAATACCATTCAATAATAAATTTTCCTTAAAGTAATTAAATATAATCCAAACTAATATTGAAACCCAAAACTTATAGGAATGTTGTCTTCCACATTAAATTGTATCTCCAAATGACATTAATTACTCTTAAAGTCACATACTTATAAGTAATTAACCTAATCATTTTCATAAATAAAACAAATCACTATAAATCCACAATAAAAACATAGATAAAAATTCACCATTACTCCTCAAATGAAATCCCATACTATTCTATTTTCCTTTGGCATATAGTGTTCACAACAAAGAGAACAACTCCCAAATAACATTTATCACTTAATCACCAATTCATTTTCCTATACTAAGGGTATTAATTTGATAAGATATAAGATCCCAAATCAAATTATTCTTTATCAATAAAATCATTTAACTAAAAATAATAGTCACACTAACCAGGGACTTCATGTAGTGCAGTGGAAGGTGATAAATCCCAATCGCACATTGGTTGTGGGTTCAATTCCCACAGCTTTGTTCGACGCCATGGGTTGTCATACGGTCTGCATGTTGTCCTTTTTCAAAAACTATATTTTATAACATTAACAAAATGAGATAAATTCCTCAAAATAACCATAACATAATTTAACCCCAAATCTTATCTCATACCTTTCAATTTCATCCCAAATTATAATAACTTATAATTTCCTCAAAACCAATGATTATATAAAACCAAATGGTTATCTATAATTATATCCACAAGAGAAAAGATAATTCTTCCTCAAATATAATTCTCATGTGGAAAACTGTAGGGTTAAAAATATAAGAGAAAACTTTTCCAAAGTAAACCCATCAACAAGGAGCACTAATACTTTTTAAACATTTCTCCAACCATTTATTTACACATAGCTTCTTCTTTGACCAAGAAAATATCCTATAGAATATGGAATTCACTCGGGTAATGGCCAGGTCCCCTACGTTTATGGAAAATGACTATAAATGGATTCTTGGGACCATTTTTATATTCTCCCATAGTACTCTTCATTTTTCTTCAGCAATTCTTCACTTTATGTCCTTCTTTCCCGCACGTAAAGCATTTCTTTGACCCATTGAGGCACTTTCATGGGTGTCTCCTTCCAAATTTCCTGCATGATGGAAATTGAGGATTCATTTCTCCATGGTCTCCACTGCTGGAGCTCTTATCATTCATCACCATTCTCTTCTTTGATGAGTCCGATAATTGGTTAATATATATATATTTTTTATCATAATTTTGGAAATTAGATTTGGCATAAAGACTATATCTTTTATGCCTAACAACATTCCATTTTGTTGCTCATTGCCACCACCATTCCCACCTTGTATATCATTCTCAAAGTCACTATGACTTCCTTGGAATCCAGCCATTGACTAAAACCAGAAATCATTGTGTGAGTAACAGTAGTCATAAAATCATTTAGAGATTAACATGTCACTATATTCACAATTTGAAACACATTAGGCTTAACCAAGGTCATTTACTCTCATCTTATATATATAATACTTCAAATCGGTTTGTAAAGAAAATATAAATTATCCTAAGCATATCCCCCGGGAGTGTCGTAACCAAGAGTGTAGCAAGGCCCATTATCGTGCACCAGTTCCAGTTCGAGTCTATCTCTATGTGGTGTTTTTTGGGTTTTACCCCTAGGTACATCTATTCCAGGGCCGCCTCTACCTGCTCGTATCCAGACCGGGATGTATTGCTCGGAAACCTCACAAAATATCTACAATACCAAAATTCTAGGAAGTTCTTCTATACTAATCCTCAAAGATCATCTTATGTCTACGTTCTCTAATCAGAATTTATGTAAATCAAGCTTCCATGGTTTGTACTAAACCTCCCTCTGATACCAACTGTAATGCTCCAACCCTAGATACACATAGTCGGTGCATTATTACATAACATTGGCATGATCCCAAGAAAGATCAAGTCTCTAAATACTGATTTGTTTAGTAGCCTTGGAAACACTAGATATATTCATAAAATTCAAATTACATCAATAAGTGAAAAACTAAAACAACATATTGTCTTCATATCCCCTCATACTATCCCAGCAGGTCATTCATAAAATACTTCTTCACATCCTGGAAAAAACATTGAAAGGGGTGAGCTCAGATGGTCAGTAAGGATATCAATATAGCGGAAAATTTCATAAATAAACAAAAAAATTTAAGGCAATGTATAACTTAAAAAAATCCATTAAACTTGAACTTCAACATAATATGGGAAGTATAAAATGAAATAATTCTATTTACTTATTCACATGGATATTCTACTGGTCGAATAATCACATGAAAATATTAATAACCACTTTTGTAATGACAGAATTCATAATTCCATACTATCATAACCACTTAGCCAAGGCCTCTGCCAAGACTACAAATAAGATTTTGTCGAGGCCTCATGCCAAGACATGAGTTTGTCTCATGAGACTTACCAATGCATCGAAAAGCTATAGAAGGCTCCACCCGTCACTTACTAATTCCAGTTCATTCCTCATATGAAAATATTTAAACATAACATAAACATTATTATTGAAACTTGCATACTAAATGTCAATACTTTATCCACAAACCATGAATGGTATTAAAATAACACATACACAGTCAAAATTAACTCATTCGATACAATATAGAAGATTTTATTTTTTCAGATTAACCTCAATCAATAAAAATGAATGATATTGACATAGATGAAAATAATCATCAAAACTATTAGAGAGAAAAATGCCCTTTTTTCATGAAAGAATTTAAAAGTCACACTATTTGTCATGAAGCCATTTAAAAATAGATTTTTTGAATCAAAGTGTCCCATACAAATTTGAAACTTTTAAAAGGAGTTTTAATTTTAAAACATTAATGTCCATATAAATAAATCTTTAAAATCGTTTTTTAAAACATGGACATTAATGAGAAATATTTATATTAATAAATCATTAATACTTTTAAAATGATATTTTAGTTAGAGTTTCTAACTAAAAGAGATAAACTTGAATAAAAATAATTTAGGAAATAAAAATATTATAATATCATGAGAATAAATGGATTCATGATATACTATGTCAAAGTACATTATATACACCTTATAAAAGTGATTTGGTGTATAACAACAAAGATGTCTCAATGGAATGTAAATTGAGATGAATTATCTTATAAAGACCATATCCATTGGTTAAGGATAAATCAACGACATAATAATGTGTGACAAATATAAATACACTCAATATGATTGGATATTTAGTGTAAATCAATCAGATGACATTCACACATATTCTTGTAAAAACAACACCAATGAATTGGATATTTAACTCAACAAATGGAGATTGAGTTAAAATTAATCTTATAAAGTTCATACCAATGACTTGATAATTTATCAATGGAGTTATTATGTGTTTTAAAAGTATATCCAAAGAAAGGGGAGTCGAATTTATGACATAATCAAATTAATAGTGATTCTACACATAATCTTGGAGTAAAATAATCAATGAAGTATGCGTAAAGCCGAATGAGTGGAAATTTAAATTTCAAATTCCCCTATTGATTTGGTAACATAAAAAACATACACCCATGAAAGAAGGATCATACAATGATGATGTAAATATACATTTATTAAGGTATATTACACAATGTATACAAACATGTGCAGTACACACACCACATGTAATAAATAATTGGTGAACAATGGAATTATCACGGAATTAAAAGTGGGATAAGAAACCCCTTAATTTGTACTTTTTACTTGGTATAAGGTAGTTTAACTTTATTTATAATGGTGAAATAATTATTATTGAATTATACAAGAATCACTTATATTAATATGATATCATATATGATCTTTTAACATTTATTTGTTAATAATATCTTAGTATTATCATCATTTCAGGTGTTAACTTACTCGTTTTCCTTTATATTATTTGTTACGTAAGACGTGTTTGTTGTGGATAGGTTATATCTTATTCATATCCAGAATTATATCAAGTCCTTAAAAATTATTTTTAATCATCAAATGAGAATTTTACATGAATGGATACGATGGAGAATGAATCTCATCGCATTCGTGGAGACGGTAGTCTGTACGTACGCACGAGCGACAATATCATTATTTTGATGTTAAAATAATATATAATTGGATGGTATATCATATAGACAGAATATTTATCATGTTATATTTGTTATTTACATGAATTACACATCATTATTATACCCATCCAAATAATAATTTATTGAATGACAATTACACCACGACGTGGAGACGGTAATCCATACGTACGCACGTATGATGACATGCCATTCAATGAATGGATAGAATACTGAATATGGTTGTACTATATTTATAATAAAATCACAGTATATAAAATATACTGGTGTTATAATTTTAGAATAGAAATAAAAAATAAAGAAGAAGTTGAAGAAGAAAGGAACAAGAAAGAGGGTGGTGAAAACATTACCTCTTCTTCGGGTTCTTTTGTTTTTTTGATTTGATCAAAAGGGATCCTTAGGATAGATCAATGATCAAAAAAAGGCCCCTAAGATGTAGTGAGGGAAGTTGAGAGAGTATTTGGGAAGGTTTTGGCCGATCCAAAAGTCTTTTAATGTGTGAATTAGTGAGAAGGGGGTGCCCTTTTATAAGAGGGGTGGGGGGCACCTTTCGAAAAGCTAAAAATATTATTTTATAATAAATTCATATTCTGTTTATAATGGCTCCAAAGTGGATTGTTTAAAGTTTGAGGTTGGGATGGGTCATACAACACTCAACCAATATAATTTAGATAGTTTTGGGTCATTATATAAACCTTATCATTAAGTATTAACTCTTAGTTAATTAGTTTCACTTTTACAATGTATCTTTATATTTTTATATTATATGGTTAATAAACATACTATATACATCCAAGAGACCCCAAAGTGGTCCATTAATGATACACCTATCATGATATAAGTCTCTTGGCCGATCTCTAGATTTTTAAGAATTTAATATAAATTAATAATATAATAATTGTTTTAAAAACTCTTTTTTGTCAATTTTGACACTATTGGGTATTTTGTTATTGATAAATTTATAACAGCATTTTTACTTCGAACACAATTTATATAATAAATACTAATATGTCATATTAACCTAAAAAATTAGTGTAATTCATAAAAAGTCTCAAATTAATTTTATTTTGATATTTATAATATTGACTATTTTAATTTTTCATTAATTAGGTAATTACTACATCACCATTGTGTCATAAAAAAATTAAATTATTTAATGTATAAAAATTATAAATAAACTACCATTATGTAGTAAATCGTTTTATATTTATAATTAATGTTTACAATCGATTTTATCTTATGTATAACCCTATACTAAAATTGATTTAATAAATAAACATTCATTTTAACTCTTTTAACTCTTCTTTGAATTAAATAATAATAAATGTCCTAATATAATACAAGTGGACCTAAATGATAATATTTTACTCCTATGGTTGTTTTTGGTCGAGATATACTTTTCCAATAGAGTTAGGACATGTGTTAGGGTAATATTAATTTCATTTTTACCCTTAATTACCCTATTTACTTTTAACCGTGGTAAATAAAAGTTAAAAGTTACTATTCAAAAAAAAATTATTTTCATCTCATTGAACCACATTTTACTCCTTGATATTAACCGTGTCTCTCGAATTTTCAAAATTCCACTCACAGAAGCGGTGAAATTAAGTTTTATGAAAAATTCAGTTTTTTAACTACCACTTAGTGGTTTCACTATTCATCAAAAAATGAAAGTTTCCAGAAAAATACCAAAAATTAGGCCTAAGATATATTTTATATTATGAATTCAAAAATGATGTCTATTTTACCAAATTCAAAACATATCAATTACATTAATTAATTTAAAAATTAATTCCTGTCGTCAATACAAATAGCGTGTTTTTAAGATATAATAACTATCAAAAGATTGACACTTGTTTATGTGTGGTTTAAATGTGAAATTCCATATAATGACCAACATTGTATTAAATTGTAACAATATATTCTAAATATACTTTAAAACCACTCAAATTAATAATTTTTCACTATTAATTATATCGAATAAAAACGTTGTTTTTAATTAAAATTTAGTAATTTTCACTATTCGTCAAAATATGAAAGATATCCGAAAAGTACCAAAATTTCACCCTAATCTAATTACGATATTGCGAATCCAAAAATGAAGTCCATTTAGAATGATAGAATTTATAAAATTATAAAAAGTAAGTATTACTATTCATAACAGCTAGTTTGATTAGTTGTGGTGTGTTAGAATCTCGATGTTGCGTACAATGCACGTCATTGCATTATTCAATGGGTAACGTACCGTGGAAGCTTGGGGTGTTATAGGATTGGGTTTGTTTAACAACTAACCTAAAAATACTTTGAATTTATATCAACAATTACTATGTGAAAAAATTCACTATTATGATATTTTATAAATATGTAAATAAATTTTTCGTGGCCTATTATATTTAGATCACCATTTAACTCACTAATTATGATAAATCCTTTCATTCATTAAGAACTACAAAAACATGATCATTGTCGATATCCTCTTCACGTTTTGTAACAAAATATACCAACGAATTAAATTATAACCTTTATAACTATCAAATAAAAGATATTATAGAACCCATAATTATTTTTTAGTTATTAATTTTCTAGAATACTGGATAATAAAATTTTTATGAATTTATTTCAAAGTGATAAATATTACATACAATTGGTGTATTATAGATGTAAAAAAGTAAAAAATACATATATTTATATAAATTTTTTAATTTTTTTATAAATGATAATATTTTTTAAAAATTATCTTAGGATGTAATTTTGTTACAGTAATTAAATTATTCGATTTTCATGATTTATGTAAAAATGAATCTGGACTGTGTTAAGGGCTTTCTTATATAATTCATTTCTTTGAGACATATCAGGTATTATCTGACTAATATTATTTTTATAGAGTTATTATACCAATTTGAAATATGATATTAGTTATAATTTTTTAATCAGGTTATATTTTATTCAAATTTACTAAACTTCTCCCTCATGGGTTTTCGTGCCAATGATACAAAAATGATAATGGTTATGGTGTCTCAATTCCAATTTGTTGAAATGTATCACATATTGTATATCGTGATTTCTTTTTAATTTGTTCATTAATTTAATATACAATGGTAATTTTATATTTCATTAAATTTTATTTCATTGTATAAACTACTCAAAATCAAATTCCATTTTTTCAATTTTTTTGAGACATGTGTTACCCGAGTCGAAGGACTTTTTGGTAACATGAATTAACTTAATAATGGTATAATTATTTTATTGAACTAATTTCATATTATTTTGGTGAATTATACAATTTTATTATTTTTATTTTTATTCAATAATTCTATTTTTTTTACACCAAGACAATTTAAATTAATTAATGCTTCATGGATTATGTTGGATATAGGCATTATTAATAACTAAAATATCATATCTTTGAGTTATAATGTTCTGTATTTATAATTAAATTTCCATTTTTGGGTTTTAATAAAAAAACATTTTACCATATTTTATATTATACTCAACATTAATAAAATTATTTTTCAATAAAAATATTATTATTTATTATTAAAATTTAAATAATTAATTTATGAAAATAAAAATAAATGTTTCCCTTTACTTTTAAAAGTTTTGCATTCTTCAAATAATCAATAAAACAGAAAATTTATATATTTTAAAAAATATATTTTTAAATATTAATTTTATAAATAATTTTTTCAATATATTTATCACCATATATTCAATATTTATAATTTATAAATATGTATAGATTTTTATTTTATTAAAATGTTTAAAATATATACTAAATTTAATTTTAGGTATTAACTTCTATATATCATTTAATTTTAAAAAATATTTACAATAATTTAGTTTAGGTCTCAAAATTTATCTTATAATATATATATATTATTATTTAGGATATTTGACTCACATGATCAATTTATTAAATTCATCACTCTTAATTTGGTTATTTAGAACATAAAATAATTTCTTAATTGTGTTCTTTATTATGATAGTTGCCTTTTATATTACCTTTTATTACAATGGTTTTATGTTCATTTTAAAAAATCACCAAATTTATATATATGTCTTACATTTATTTTATACCTTTAATTGAAAGAATAAATATTTGGGACTTCAATATGTTATTATCCCAATATTGATGATTATGCAAAAATTACTATAAATTGTTTAAAAATCAACATTCTTAATTCGAATAAGTTATGTTAGTTTTAATACATTTTTTAAATGAATAACATTATTTTATTTATTTATTATAATTAGATGAAAATATGGTTTCACTATGTTTTTGCATTAATTATCTTTCATTATATGGATATCTATATTTTTATTCAGTAATAGATTTTATAGGGAATGTTATAAATAAACTTATTGACACATATATTGAATACATTAGAATTTTTTATTTGATGTGTTGAGAAAACAATTATATATCCCTTTAATATATCATTTTCTCCTATGTCTAAAAACATTTTGGGCTTTGGTTTATACATCTTCCCTTAATAGGGTTGTGTCTTGAAATAAGTCCTAAAATAAATATTATGATGTCTGAAATTGTACATTCCTTCAGTATGTGATCAATATTATTGATATATATGTTTTTATTTATTTTCATAGATGTAGAATACTCTATGCTTATGTTAATTTTAGATTATTGTTGTCTAAATATTCATTATATAATATTTATCCACAGTTTATTCCATGATTATATCAGTTTTATGTTTAACATTACTAGGAATTTTTCCTCACCATTCCTATTTTTCAATTTTCCAAACTATGGAGAAATTTATTACACCTGATGTGTATAATTTGATATCCATCATTGTGATTTTATTGAAGATATTATCAAAGTATTATATACTACATAGTTTCACATATTATATAAAAAATATCGCTCAATGGGGAAAGACATGGGTTGTGTAAGTAAATAGTGTATATAAATTATCAAAAAATCATAACCTAAAATGTATAATGAATGTATATAATGAAATTTTTTCTTTGGGTATCATAATTATGGACTGTTTAGGTTTGGTAATTCACAATCCGTATGAAATATAGTATTTAATGTCTGTGTTAATTGATGAGGGCCTAGTGGTGCAGGTGTTGGGTGTGACATATTCGGACATATTTATTGTTGAAATGAGGAATAATTTTCACCCTCAATTATAGCCCAAAATATTTCATATAATATTAATTAATCATCTTGTGGAGATATTTTTTAACATTCTGTTATGAAATATAATATTTATCCCCATCATTCAGTATTTCAATGTTTATCCTTTGGAAAACCTGAAATTCTTTGTATTTTGTGACCAGCATCAGAGATAAGATGTCCTGATCCATTCAAATCAAAGCATTATCCACCTTTTTTTATTTTCCAAGGTTGTAATATTTATTAGTCATTGTCATTTAATAAATCTATCAATTATAATTATCAAAGATTCTATTCTATGTGGGTTAATATTAATTTTTTACAAAGATTATTAGTATATATGTGTTGCATTTCCTTATAACGATAATGTCTCTATATCATTAATAACGAAATTAGAATATAAATATATATGTGATTGGTCGTAAAATTATTACCGTGATCATTTAATTAATGAGTATCATAATATATCAATATATCTTTCTATATAAAAACACATCTGAGACCATTCTTCAAAAAATCACAGTAAACTAAAAACCCTAATACACTGCAAGGTTGAATTAAAATATGTACAATGGCCAAAATTATCTTAATTTCATTAATATTTTCACCATATTCATCAGTATAAAGAAATTTGACACTATTATTGTTATCTTGATGTCTGGATTTGATAACCCTTAGTAATTCATAACAATTGATTTATAATATCTAGCCAATAGAAAAATATATATATACTTGTCATTGTGTATGGTCTCGGACAATGTCAAATAACATTCATCATTGATAAAACCACTATTATACACTCTTCTATGATTATATGACCCAAATTGAATCTTCTTATTGCCAATATTCATTCTTAATAAATTTTTCAAACAACATATTCATTTTTCTGGTCTTTCAAATAATAATATTATAATATTCATGTATTAACTTTATATTTTATTATATTATAATTATAAATAAAATGACTACCCTATATTGAGAAATATATTCTAAAATTAATCTATTCATTAAAATATATTGATAATGGTAAAATTTGAATAAAATAATATGATAACTTTAAATTAATGGTCTCCAAATATTGTATTAAATTTTGTCTTGTGATATCTATAATTTTCACCAAAAATTAATATTATCCATATCAATTATAAATTTTAAATATATTGAGATCTATATGCAGTATAGAAAAAACCATTAATACATGGTAGAACATTCTAATTCATTGTGATGATTTTTATGTTCTTAAAAATAAATTAATTGTTACATTGATTCATCATTCTTAAAAATGAAATACTTGGTTTAACCAATGGTAACACACAAAATTGTTTTCCCATTATAATGAATCTCATGGAGATTCATCTTCAATTACTACAACTAAATCAATGTTATTTCATATGTATTTGTGGAAATAGGTGTAGAAAAAATTATTTGTTTTATTAAACACTCAAAATAATGATTCAATGTAAGACTAAAAAACATTTGAAATACATTAAAAAATCTAATAAAAAAAGGCATATATATGGTATTGAATTTATTCCCATACATTGATGATATGTAACCCAATTGAATTGGAATGAAGATCTATATAATGCATAAAATTTCATTTGAAAGTTATTACTTATAATGAAACTAATAGATGATTGAAATTAGGTTTAAAATATAAAATTTCAGTTCCATTGGCTTGAAAATGATAAGGGATATATATAAATAAGTCCAATATATTCCCAAAATATATACAATGACAACTGTAGTGAGAATATATAGTTTTTAGGCATAATCATAATAACAAATTACATTGAGAAGAATCATGTAGATAAGATGTAATAACCATCACATTATAATATTTCAATAAAAATTCATCATTTTATTATTGAGGTGATAATGTGATAACCATTGTAATTAAGTAAATCAGGATTCCATCCACATTGGAATCTAGCCAGTTCAGACACATTTCCAAAAGGGTGTTCCCAATCCACATGAGTTGGAAACTACTGTCAAGTATCAATTTGATCACAATATAAATTATTTATCCAAATAAACCAAGTTAAAAAATTAATATGAATAAGTGGAAGAACCAACAATTATTGAATCTCAGTTAATTTACAATATAATCAAGATACAACAATTGAAAAAATAAAAACTAAATACAAATGTGAGATGGAACCATGCAACATTATCTCCACATGACCAATTGGTCACCCCTAACCTCAACACTAGCCTGCTACAATGGAGAGAGACCAAAATAGAAACGTGTTCTTACAATACAGCTCAGGTATATTGATTCTATGCTGCATATATAGGTTGGAAGCTTAAATATCTCAGTATGTAATCATTATAGATTCCATACATTCATTTCATGATTTAGTTCAGAAACACTTTTTTAAGTACAAATATAAGAATAATATTTTTTTATTTTAATAAACAATATCATCATTCCCTTTTCCTAAATAATACACACAACATTATTATTTTCAAAATGGATCACCACATCAAAACAAAATCCCAAACCAATATCCAAAAGAACAATAATATTATATTATGAATGTAAATAAGATGTATAAATTGGAAACTAAGTGAAGCATAATATATATTTTCACAAATAGATAAAATCCATGTGAATTTCCTAAATTTTTATAGAGTTTTCCCTAGATGTACTAAGATCGGACTCACCTACTGGCATATGATGCATCCCCACAATCAATAAAAAAATATTCATTCTAATTATCTAATTCAATATCATGTCCCACCATGCCTTATAATGTCAATCCATCACCAATCCATCAAATCAAGGATGAAAACAAACCATCAATAGAACCTCTAAAACTCCAAAGAAACCCATAGTAATAGTGCATGATGAAAGGAGTAGGACCTCACACATGTGACTCCCCATATATGCTACTACCACAATTTCCAACCCCAATCACTGACACCACCTATGTGATAATAAAATATCAGGATTTCCTCTATAGGGGTGAACATATTTCAAAAATCCTTTCTCATGTTCCAATAGGTCAATCAAATAAAATGATATTTCAAACCATTTCTCAATTCATGTTACGATTCAAACAATAAATTTTTTACTTTCAAATGCACAATTCATTTCCAAAGAATTATAATTTTCCAACATGGCCTTTATCATTGTAAATTGTTATACATAAAAACACATTTTCTTATCCATTTACATAAATACATGAAACAACACATTTATGTTAAAAATCACAAACGTGTCTTTATGATCCAAATCAATTTCTACATCTAACTTCTCTTCAAAACCAAGATGAAGACATTCAAATACCTATCGTTTCCAAATGGTTTTCATATTTTTTGAATCCAAAAAATTTTCAATTTACTAAACATTATATATTTTCTAATATAATGTAAAACAAATTTTATGTCACTTTTGAACCATGTGACCATTAGAAAAGCATCACGAGTTTAAAGAAATAAATGGTTGAGGGATAAGTGAATAAAAATCCAGGTTTTTGGGTTCAAAAAATAATCCCAGACCATTATTATTTGTGTGCCCATCTTTATGTGAACCCTGAGAAACCATGTCTCTTCTCACATCCAATGGCATAACACAAATATCTTGAAAATTTTCAAACACAATTTTTAATGTAACCACATGAGTTCTACCACCAACAAATGAATCCATACATAAGTAAAAAAATCATTAAAGTCATTGAAATGCTCACATAGCCTCATATCACAATCAACCCACTGTATCAATACATAACAAATCCAAACAAATGATAAAAATTCACAGATTCATCTAAAAAGTATATTTTACATTTTATCAAACATGTTCACTACAATTATCATAAGCATAATAAATGAATCTATTGGAAATAATTTTTAAAAAGATCCATCAATAATAATAAACATTAAAAACAATTGAAATAATCAAAATCATGTGAAAAACATTTATAAATTTTTAGGCATACCCCATCATAAAATGGAATGCATAGAAAAGGAAATGGATGGAAACACCAACCTCAACAGAGTGCAGATGTGATGAAACTCAATGAAATGTAAGAGAACACCACACGGAACAATCCACACAACCTAAAACCAACGTAACAGGTTCCAACACATCAACCAAATCTTATAGTTTTCAACAAATTATAGATCCACCGTTCAAACATCATGAAACTATGATAGAAATAGAAAAAGGGAAGAAAGAAGTTAAAAACCCAAGTAAAGTCATCTTAAAACCTTGGAGAACGATCCATGGGGGGAGATGAACCAAATGTATGGGATTTTATAACCCCTTAATGAAAAAAATATCTTGAATAAGAATTTGGGTCAAATTTACTATAAAAATATAGGAGGGTAGTGTAATGTCATGGTTCTAGAAGCCGACCAGAGTTGCCCTGTACTCAGTTGCTCACATAGTCTCAAGCGCATTTCCCCAAAGGAAAGAGGCTACTGACTAGCAGCAATGGCCTTGGATGTGACAGTAGGGAAACAATTACATCATTGGAAGAGTAATGAAATGAAAATAAATAGATTTAAATATCAGAAGCAATAATAATTACATGGAATAAGTAAACAACAGAATACTGGAAGTAATAATCAACTAAAGCACATATATATAAATGATGCATGATACATATGTCTAGAAAAAAATAAACACAAGTCAAAAAGATAGAATGCAGTACTATACCAATGTATAAAAGAAATAAATAAACTCTATCTACATCGCATGCCTCAACTTGGCCCAATTATCTCCAGATGCACAAAAATCATGTACCTGAAGTAGAAGGGAAATTTTCATTATCTATACTTGCAACAATATAATCTGTTTCGGACAAAAATCATGACCCAAACAGCATGTGAGATGAATCCCAATAATAAAATACCCAAATTATTGTTCTTATCACTAATTGAAAATATATGGCATGAAATAAGCCAAAATAAGTGGTAAAAAAAGAAGTACTAAAAAGTAAACAATATTACAGTTTCAATTGAATTCATTTTCAAATATCCTACAAATAGCTAATTGAAACAAGTAACACTCTAGGATGTATTCATAGCCTAAACCCTCTGATTTAACTAATCCAACACAATCAAACCTTTGGAATGTACTCACAATCTAATCCCTTTGGTCCAGCTTTATCCAAGACACTCTAAAAGAAGAACTCAATGTGAATTCCCCCTTGTTGTCTCATATCGGTAACTATAGACACTTTATTAAGGCACTCAATTTCTCTTCACCTTTGAGGTCTCATAATTAGGAACTACAAACTCAATGAGGGAGCACAAAGTACACCCCCCTATGATCATTCAATGTAAAGGTAAACAAACACTATAGAGATGCCCTCATTATCAATTCTCTCGGTGGTCTACTACACCTGGTACCTACAACCATGTGTATGTGAATCACACACAAACTATATTTTTCATCCAATGTAAACCTCAAAAACAACATGGCTAGCAGTCTACAGCATATCAGAGCATGTATATAAAATCACTCTATCCTAACAATACAATGCATGGTAAACAAAGCAGCCTAATAGGAAAAGCAAAACCAAATGGTCAATATCAAGAAGACATGTGAAACACATCCATATCAAGTTAAATATCCTTATTTATAATCATAAATAATCTACATAGGCACACAAGGAATATCTGACAATAATAGGGCTAAACACTAAAAACACGCAATACCCTGATCAAGGGTATTGGGATCTTTTGATTATATAACTCAATTAATAACTACGGAAAGACACAAATCACATACCTCTGTGTTGTACGATCTATATAGTTGAAAACAAACATTTTATCCTGCATAGAACGTTGTATATCTACAAAACAATTCTTAAAATATTCAATTGATGATATTTCATGAAGGAGTGTAATCAAGAAATAAGGCTCCGAAATAATAAAGTGCTTACTATGGAAATTCCAACCCAATCGATGGCGGCTATTCAATGTATGAATTACAAGTTGTTGGCTCAGAGATGAATCAGGTCAAACGATTGATCCTATATGAGGTAAATGGAGAAGAAGGGTGTTCTATCGATTAGATGCGTCCTCAAACCGGTAAATGAAATATAAATAAAGTACATGATGTGTTCATTAATGATACACGACGTATACTTACATTTACTAGGCCATACTTTAGGCGGCCTCCAAGTCACCCCACATAGCCATGTACTCGGTCATTACATAGCTAGTACACGATCAGCTACGTCAACCAGGTACATGACATATACTTATAAGTACCGGGCATGTACTCCTAAATATTCCAGAAACTAAAAATTTTCTCAAAAACAACTAGAAACGGAATACATACCTAAAATAAGATCGGGGGTCTTACAAACTACCCTTGAAAGAATCTTGTCCCCAAAATTTCCCAAGCATGGAGATGCAAAAGAAGAATCCTCAAACAGCTCTGACCATTGTGATCGTACATCATCCTCTCTCTCCCAAGTCTTTTCATATACCCGCCCGTGCTGTAATAGAACTCATACTAGAGAAAAAGACGGGGCATGGAAAACCTTTGCATTTTGATCAACAATTCGGATAGGATTCTCCCCGAATGATGTGTCCACCTCCAGCTTGTCCTCCTTGGTTTGAAAAAAAAATGAGATGAGTATGAGAAGTAACCATGTAGCTGAGAAGCAAGGAAAATTTCATGCATATCCCTATACATATGTGGTAACTAAAACTGAAAAGAAACAATCCCAACTCCAACCAATACCTCAAACATCCCAATGCATCTTGGTGAAATCGTTCATTATCTCATTATTATCTCTTGTCCCATCTTTGGTGTGACACGCATGAAAAATAGATATCTATCATCAAAATCTAGATGTTGTCTCCATCGATCTACATAAGACAATTATCATGAAGGTGTAGTATCCATCTTCTTCTGAGTCAAATCTATCAATTGTGTGGTCTCCTGAATAAGATGATGTCCCATCATTGCTTTCCCTTCTGCCTCCATCCATTATAGGGTGATCAACATGACCTACCGTACAAAGCCTCCTAAGGTTCCATCTAAATAGTTTCATGAAAACAATAATACTAGGAAAAATATACAGGAGTAATGTGTTTCTCCCAAGAACATCCAAAATCTAGGATGCATGCTCGATGAATGTCTTTTGGCACCTGAATCATACACTCGAACAGGAAATTTGTCTGGGGGTGGTAAGTCGTACTCAGATGCACCTTTGCACCTAAAGCCTTCTAAATTCCCTACTAGACCTGAGAAAAAAACATGTGTCCTTGTCTGAAACAATGTAGTGAGGAACCCATATAGACGTACAATCTCTCGGATATACAACCTTCCCAAGTCATCAACACTAATGGTATTTTTGATCGGTAAGAAGTGAAAATATTTCATGAGTCTATTAATGACGAAAAAAACTACATCATTCCCTCGAGGTGAAGTCGTCGTACCTATCATGAAGTCAATCACGAAATCATTTCACTTCCACATGGGAATGGGTAACTAATGAAAAATCCATACGGGTCACTAATTATCTCCATTCACCAGTTGAAAGGTGGAACACATCATGACAAACCAAGCAACATCTCTCTTAATACCTGGCCGCCAATACTGACAGTACAGATCTAACACATCTTGGTTACAGTAGGATGAAGTGCACTAACTGGGGAATGGAAATCCTGAATCAAATCCTTGTGCATGTCTTCTGACACTATACAAATCCACAAAAAAGAATGATCTCATCCTCACCTATGGTCTATCAAGGAATATAGTTCTCTCCTGATGCACTCTCACGTAGAACTAAGCCTTCAGCATCTAATAAGTACCTCATTGGAACTTGATCAATTAGAGTAGAGGTAAAATATACAAAAGAATGAAATGTCTGCCATTATCTATCATTCACCTCAAAATGCATCTCAGAGAACATATCCATAAGATACCACTCACTGATGGCCTCTTAAACCTTCGGTATATGAGTACACATACTTAGTCCATCAACCACTATGTTGTCTTTCCTTGTTGTGTAGGCATGCTCAAATTCAATGGACATATGTTACTCAACCCACCTTCACTATCTCAAATTCAGATCGCACCGAGTGAAGATATACTTGACACTCTTTTGATTGGTTAAAACTACAAAATGCTCTCCCAGAAGATAATGTCTCCAACAATGTAATTCATGATCAATTGTATCCAAATCGAGCTTATGCATTTGGTAATTCCTCTCATGCGGCCACAACTAAATAGACCCACATTCAATGACTCCTTATCTCTATATAAGCACAGCTCCCATCCCGATACCTAATTCATCAAAGTACATATTATAGCTCTTCCCCGAATATGGAAACACTAGTATTAGTGCTGAATTAAACATCCATTTCATCTCCATAAAGTCTGACTTGCAAGAATCTGAACAGAATTACTTCACAACATTCTTAGTCAGGCCTGTTAGGGGCGATAATAATTGTGAGAAGTCATGTATGAAACATATGTGGAAACTAACCATTCCTATAAAACTCCTTACCTAAAAGATATTCTTCACCTTCCCCTAGAAAACTATTTCCCTTTCATTCTCTGGGACTGCTGATACTCCTGTCTCTGAGATGACATGACCCAAGAAGTGAATTTGGTCCATAAAAGCGTGGCATTATGAGAGGTTAGAATATAAATGATGTTATCTCAGTTTACTAAAAAAGATATAAAGATGTGTGTCACGGTTGTGTAGAGTTTGAGAGTACACCACGATATCATCCACATAAATAACAACAAAGGAAACCAAGTATGGATGGAGAACATGGTTTATCAGTGTTAGGAAAACTACAGGCATGTTCGGGTGGCCGAACGGCCTAACCATATAATCTTATAGACTATACGTACTCATAAAGGATGTAAAAGTTATATCAGACGGTCTAACATGAAACAGATTGTAACCGAATCTCATGTAAATATTCAAGAACACACGGTCTCCAAGAAGCAGCTCAATGAGATCAGTATTTCTCTATAAGGGATAATGGTTCTTGACCGTAAAATAGTTTGTGTTCGGGTAATCCAAACAATGTATAAGGGTACAGTCTGCCTTCTTCACACACATGATAGGAGAAACCAAAGGATAACTAATGGGGTAGACAAAAATCATTTCTTGTAACTCGTATAACTACTTTTGAGCTCTAGAAACACTGGTGAAGCCATACTATAAGGAGGATTGGACACCAGTGTCACTCCTGGAACAAGATAAATATAAAATTCAACCTATCGATCAAGAGGAAAACCTGAAAAAACCTTTAGAAATATATCCTTGAAATGATTGACCATAGGATAAATGTCCAATTGTAAATTCCCTTGGTCATCCAGATATAGACTAGAAATGTAGGCTATAAATCCTCCCAACCCATAATGCTAAGGTCATGCTCTACTCGCCTGAACATCCCATTCACCCTTGTGTAAAAACAAACTACCCTTTGGTGACGTGAAACTCACCCTATGACGATAACATTTGACATGTTCTTGGATGGTAACTAACCAGTCCATCCTATGAATGATTTCATATCCCATCATTTCTTTGACATAATGGTCCCATCAGAAGTGAAACCCACCAAACTCATGGTGTTAGTCCTTCAACTGACGTACACTAGTCATCCTTATCCCCAATGGAGTGTCTAGTGTCCATAGATCGTTATAAGTAAAGATGCAGAGCCCAAGGATCTCCACAACATCAACATATATAAATATTTGGGAAGCCCATGTATCAAAAATTATATAAGATAAAACTAAGGCAATTAGAATTGTTCTTCAAAACTATAGAGGGTCCGTGATCCATCTCTTTCTTGGTGTACTCAACAATAATATCCTGAACTACACTATGGCCCTGTGATCTCTGAACTGATCTACCATGTGGCTATCAAAAACTCCATATTGGACCACTAGGACCACGACCTCCACCTCAGCTTGAATGACCTCAAAGACTCCAGTTTCTAGACTGATAAGAAACTGGTTGTCGTACTCAGATATGAGGGTGGAATAATAACCCCTATCAGCAGATTCTAGTGAGAAGAAATGATAGATGTGATGAATATGTCTCATCTTGCCGTGTGTTCGGCACACCATTGGATCTCCAGGGCAATGTGGCCTCATATGCCTACTATTCCCGCAATTGTACCACACCACTTGGATACTAGAAGATGTATCCAGCTTCCTTGAATCCATGTTCATAGACTCCATGTGGCCCTTCATGGTATCAGAATGAGGGGTCCCATCTATAGATGATGATCCACCCTGGCTCACTACTCCAGAATTTTCCATATTTTTCTTGGTGATAAGTGCATGGTTGGCTTTAGAGGTGATGGTAGTCAACTTGAAGATCTTCATCATGAATAACTCATTCCGCTAGAATCGGTGTGAAGAGTTGAAGCTCTGTAAAGTGAGAAGAATACTCCATAATTAAAAGTGTACCTTTCTCTAGACTCATGATCTCTCAGGTTTGATCATCCCTCATCCCAATTCATTACCTGATAGCGTCCCACCTATGAGATCACATCCCACCATATCTTATAGTAATCCCAAAGCATGTATGTAGTGAGCTTTACAATATTTTATAGAGGAATCTCCAGATTCTTGAAGATCCAAAGCATGGCCTCTAACTATGATTATGCACCCTGAGGTCCTCTATATCATGAGAATGTGGGAGGATGATACTTCTAGAAAACTCGCAACAACTCTTCCTTAGAAGGGATATGATGTTGTACCCCTAATAAGGTATTCATGAACCTCATTAAGCCCACATGGAACTATACATCATCACCTGTATCCGGAATAACGACTATTTACAGGACTAGAACTAGAGGAGGAGTTGCTGGTAGTCCATGATCATCCATGTTTGGTGTCTGATCACATCCCTGTAACTAGCGTAAAACCAAATGAAATCTCATTTCCATGACACTGTAAGGTCAACCTCACACTTAGCATAATATTAACAATGATTGAAACATAGAAGTGTAAGAAGTGTAGAGGAGAAATAATGCATTCAAGAATTCTAAATGGTGGATACATGGCGTATACAACTCCTACATAGTGTTTTCTTTTATTGTATCATATAAGTGTGTACATTTTCGATATCGGGTCATTTAACACCCCCTACACATGTCGTGTTCTCCCAAGACAAGGCATGTACTTGAATCGTTTTCCCATGCTTGACTTATTCTACCCGATGAACCCACACGGTTCCCCTAGAACAAGACTACATTGTGGATTTTTTCCAAAAAAAATGGGGTGTAATAGAAGATCTTCACTGACCCATGTTGTTAGTCACACGACCAGTTACACAGCTGACACTACATGGCATGTTTGTTCCAGACACGATGTGTAATAACTAACCATTATCCACTCATGTAATTGGTCACACGGCTGGACACATGGTTTATACACATAACGTGTCTGTTCAGTACATGGCGTGTTCCACCAATGATTTCCCAACCCCATGTGTCTTCCCACACAGCCATGACATGGTCAGAGACTGCCTGAAATGTACATAAAGTACATGGTGTGTACTTATGAAAAACATTTTTCTTATCAAAATGATGGGTACATGGCATGTTTTAATCATTTCACATTGTGTATTTTGGGTTTCCTTAGATAGTAAGAATAAAAAACTAATCTAGAACCCCAAAAACTATAAAACGAACATTAAAGGGCCCATTTCTGATCCGTTAGGGCCCATACTCTCCATGAATCAATGTTTTTCATATTTTAGATGTCAAATACAACATAACAGAGCAATGATCCACCAAATTACGATCCATTGGGGATCATAACAACTTATGAACCATGTTTTGGCATTAATTAAAATTAAACCTTACTTATTAGAAATATCTTATCTAATAGTAGGTATTCTATCAAGTAATCAATCACAATAGTTTTCATATCTAGCACAACATCTATAACAACAACATGTTATCAGTAATGCATCCTAAATGGAATAGAAAGAATACATGACATGTGATATCTAGAAATGGCATTTATGATTAATGAGATAGAATTCCGTCATCTCACTGACTTTCAAAAGAAATAAAACCTCAATAATATCATAACTAACCACACAATACATGTAAATCACCCAATGGTGAAATCAAATCAACAGTAACAATTGAAAAACTTGAAAACAAAATTGTAATAAATGAGTTAAATTGGATTTTCAATATATAAGGGTCAGAAACATCTGGGAACATTTGATTACCAAGTACCAATCTAGTCATATCCTTAACTATAAGCTCTAAATAAAAAGTAAAGAAGAAAATTATTCCTCTGATACAACTTTGTAACATCCCAGTTTGGGAAGATGCCTATAGGTGCCCTGTACCCATTTGGTCACAAGGACTCATGCGCATTTCGCGAAATACCAAATGATGAAAAATACCAGTGAGGGTCTTAGGTGTGGTAGGGGGAAACCATTACCTCATTGGTAAAGTAATATAGAGGAAATAAACAGATAATAATATATAATGTAGTTATAATAACATGCAATAAGTAAAAAGCAGAAGACTAGAAGTAATAATCAATTGGAGAACAAATATATAAATGATGCATGATATATATGTCTTGAAAAAAATCCAAACAAGTCAAAATGCTGGAATATAGTACTAAGCCAATGTACAATGGAAACAAATAAACTCCAGCAGTATCGCAAGCCTCATCTTGGTCCCATGCTCGCTAGATCTATAATAATTATGTACTTGAAGAAGAAGAGAGTTTTTTTATCTATACATGAAGCAATATAATCAGTTTACACGCAAAATCATGACCCAAATAGGGTGTGAGATGAATCCCAGTAGGAAACCACCCAATGATCTATGCCTAAGAGTAAGTGAATATATATGGAAGGAAATCAGAAAAAACATTTGGTAAAAAACAATGTACTTAAACGTAAACAATACTACATTTTTAATTGCATTCTTCTTTATATATCATGTAAATAGATAACCGAAAAATGTAACCCTATGAGATTTACTCATAGCCTAAACCCTACGGTGTAACCAAACAAACACAAGAAACCATATGGGATGTACCAATAGTATAACCCCTTATGTTCATCTTTAGAAAACACTCTCTTAGGAAGCCCTCACCATCAATTCCCCTTGTGGTCTCATATCGGTAAATATATACACTCTAGGGAACACTCAATGTCAAATTTCCCCAGTAGTCTCATAACAAGGATCTACAAACACACTAAGGTAGCACAAAGTCCATAATCCTATGTTCTGGCAATGTAAATGTAAACTGACCCTCTAGAGAAGCCCTCAACATCTATTCACCCTATGGTCTACAACACCAGGTTCCCATAGCACTAGGAAAGTCAATCAAGCACAATAGATATATAGTAGACAATGTAATCCTTAATAACTAATTGGATAATAGTTTACAATATATCATGGAAAGTCAGATAAAATTACTCCATCTTAACATTACTAGTCATGGAAAACAAATCAACCAAACCTGAAAAGATAGAACTAATAGTAAATATCAACCAGATGTGGGAAACACATCCATATCAAGGTAAGTAACCTTATTTAAAATCATAAATCATAAAATCCGGCACACAAGGAAAAGCAGACAATAACAGCACTAACACCCATAAACAAGAAATACCCCAATCTTGGGTATTAGGATCTTTTTCACATATAACTGAAGGAATAACTATGAAAATTCAAGAACCACCTACCTCAAAGTTTTGTGATCAACACAGTTTAATCCCATCCTTTGATTCAACCTAGATATCCATAGATCTAAAAAATTATAAAAAAAATTCAAATGAGGATATCTCTCGAATGAGGAGGAATGAGGAAACGAAAATCTGGAATAAGGAAGATATTACTGTGGTGATTTGAGCGCAATTGATAACTGTCAATTTGGAGAATGAATGGTGAGTGGGGGGCTCGTTAAATAATAATATTGTACAATCTATCATATGCGAGACAATCAGAGAAGAAGGGTGTAATGTTGACTAGATGCTACCTCAATCCGTTTAATGAAATAAAAATAAATTACACAGTGTGTCCTTCAAAGGTATACGATGTTTACATGAATTTACTGGGCCCCTGTTTAGGCAGCCTCCATGTCCCCCCCCCCCATATTTCCATGTAATCAGCCATTACATGGCCAGTACACAGTCACCCATGGAAATTGGGTCAATGGTGTGTACATATAAGTATACGAAGTGTACTCCTGAAATTTCTATAAACTCCTCTTTTTTCTAAAAAACAACCAGAAAATAAAGACATGCCTAAAAAAGTGGATCTAGGTTATTACAGGTTGAATATGAATTTTTATATTTAAAATTTCTAGGAAACTCACACAGTTTGTCTTCACAATTATTCAAACTGTGCACAAACATTGTGTACAAACCCTACCAAATTTTATAGAACATCACAGATAGTTTCTATATGTTTTTCTAAACTATTAGAAACTACTTCTCTATAACCATGGATGTAATGCCCTGAACCAGGTTACCCAGAGTTGGTTCATTTTTACATAAAATTGGCATGATCACAAGGGATCAAATCTCGAAAGACCAATCATCTTTGTAGACTTGGAAGTACTAAATACATTCATAAGTTTTTCATTACATTATTAAATAAAAAACATCAACAAAATTGTCTCCATTGAAAAAATTCATATCTCTTATAATATCTCTATGGTTCAGTCATAATATACTTCTTCACATCATGGAAAAAATAAAACATAGAAAGGGGTGTGCTTAGATGGTCAGTAAGGATAACAATATTGTGTATAAGTTCATAAATAAACATAAATATTTAAGGCAATGCATAAGACTAAAACACAATCATTTTAAACTTAAACATCATCATAAAATGGAAAAGATAAATCAACTATTTCCCATTACATATTCACATGGATATTCTACTAGTCTAATAATTACATGTAAAATAAATAGCCAATTTCATAATGATGGAATGCATAATGATAGACTTAATAACCACATACTCAAGGCCTTTTACCAAGACTAAAAATAAGATTTTGTCTAGGCCTAGTGAAAAAAAAACTAGTTTGTCTCATGACACCTACCAATGCATCAAGGACATATAGTGGGATCCACCCATCACTTACTAAGTCCAATGCATTCCTCATATGAAAGGATGAAACATAATCTATACATTCATATTTAAACTATCATACAAAATGTCAATATTTTAAGTACAAACCATGAATGGCATAAAAATAAAACATCCACAATCCAGCATACCACATTAAATACAATATGGATAATTTTATTATGATAAATTAACCACAATCAAGAATACAAAAAACTGAAGGATATTTAAATAGATGAAAATAGTCATGAATGATTTTTGAGATAAATATCCCCATTTCATGGAAACATTCAAACGTCTCACTATTTATCAATGAGGTCATTTAAAATAGATTTTTGAATCAATGTGTCCCATAACACATTGAAACTTTTAACAGAAATTTTAACTTCAAAACATTTATTTCCATATAAATAAATACTTAAAAAAAATTTTAAAACATGGAAATTAACTAGAAATATTTAAAAGAATAAATATTTATAACATTTAAAACAATATTTTAGTTAAATAGTTATTAACCAAAAAAGAGACACATGAATACAATTAATTATGGAATAAAATTACTAAAAACATTATAATATGATGAGAATAATGGTATTTTTGATATAATATGTGGAAGGGCAGTATATACACCATATAAAATTGAATTTTTGCATAATGAAAAAGGGATATAAAAGGAATGTAAATTTAGATGAAATACCTTATAAAGATTATATCCTTAAATTAAAGATGAATCAATTAAATAATTATGTTTGAAAAATATAAATAGACTAAATATATTTGGATATTCAGTGTTAATCAATTAGATTACATTCACACATATTCTTGTAAAAACAAAACCAATGACATAGATGTTTACCTCAATGAATGGAAAATGGGTTAAGATTACCCTTAAAAAGATCATATCAATAGAATGTGCATTTATAAATGGAGTTATTATGTGTATCAAAGGTATATAAATAGATAGGAGAGTTGAAATTACTTAATAAATAATAAATAGTGATTCCACACATAAACTTGGAGTAAAATAATCAAGGAAGTATGTATAAAGCCCAATGAGTGGAAATTGAAATTTGAAATTCCCTTACCGATTTGGTAACTTACTAAACATAAACCAATGAAATAAGTATCATACAATGAAGAGTTGAATACAGATAAATTAAATTATATTACACAAATAATACAATCATGATAAGTACATACAACACACAAAAGGAAATAGTGGCAATATAGTATGAATCTCACAGGAATAAGAAGTGATATGAAAACCCCTTACCTTGTAAGTTTATTTAATTTATGGTATGTTAACATCTAGTATAATATTTATATAATTGTTAATAAATTATACAAGAACCACATACAAAAATATGATATCATATATGATCTTCTAATATTGCTTTGTTAATAATATTTTAGTAGTAACATCGTTTCGTGTGTTAACTGATTCATTTTACTTTATATGTTTTTTTACATAAATCATCTTTGTTATGGATAGAATGTATTAGATTCATATCCTTAATGATATCAAATCTTTATAAATTATTTATAATCATCAAATGAAAATTATCCTTGAATGGTTATGATGGGGAATGACATCTCATCACCTCGTGGAGACGGTAAGTCCTACGTACAGACAAGGAACAATATCATTGTTTTGATGGTGATATAGTATATAATTGGATGGTATATCATATATATAGAATAATTAAAATTAATTCTTTATTATGTAAATCAATTATACTCATTATTATACACATCCAAATAATGATGTTTTCTAATCACAAACTACATCACGATGTGGAGACGGTAAGCCATACGTACGCACGTTTGGTGGCTTTGTCAATTATAAGATAGATAGAATAATGAATATAGTTGTACCATATTTATTATAACATCACAGTATATTGGAGGTACTGGAGTTATTATTTTGGTACAGAATCAGCAAAGAAAGAGTACGTGGAAGATGAAAAGAACTTAAAAGAGGGTGGTGAAATTATTACCTCTTCTTTGGGTGCCTCCTTTTGTTTTGATCAAAATGGATCCATAGGCAGGATTTATGATCAATGGAATGAATCTAGGTTGAATTATGGAAATTTGGGATGATATCTGGGCAGGGGTAGGTCGAGCCAACTGGCTTTTCAGGTGTAAAATTAAGAGAAGGGGAATTACCCTTTTATAAGAGAGGTGAGGGTCACATTATGAAATGTTTGAAATACTATTTCATAATAAATAAATTTAGGTTTTTAATGGATCTGAAATGATTTATTTCTATAATATGTTAGGGATGGGTCCAAAACATATCAACCAATAGGTTTTAGATAGGTTTAGGTCACCATATTATCTTTATCTTTTGGATTGGACTTTTAGTTAAATAGTTTGACATTTACATTGTCTCCTTGTTTTTTTATATTATATGGTTAATAAACATACTATAAACTTCCAATAGTACCTAAAGTGGTTCATTATTGACATATATAACATTATCTAAGTCCTTTTTCTGAACCTTAGAATTTTAGAAATATTATATCAACTAATAATATAGTATTTCTTTTAAAAACACAATTATGTCAATTTTGACACTATTTAGTATTTGATTTTCTAAACGCCATAAAAAACATATCACATAGAATAAAATTTATTTAATCAACCCTAACATTAAATATAATCCTAAAAAATTAGTTAATTAATCAGAAGTCTCAATTTGAATATATTTGGTTATTTATAATATCAATTATTTTAATAATTCATTAACAAGGTAATTACTGCATCATCATTGTGACATAAATAAATTAAGATATATAATGTCTAAAAATAATAAATAAAATACCATTATGTAGTAGAATATTTTAACTTTTTAATTAATACTTATAGTCCATTTTTTAGTTTTTATAACCCTATATTAAAAATGGTTTGGTTAATAAACATTGAATTTTACACTTTTAACTCTTCCTTAAAGAAAATAATAGTAAATATTGTAATTTAATCCATGTGGTACAAAAATATCATATTTTATTCCTAAAGTTTTTTTTGTCAAATTACACTTATCCAATAGAATTAAGACATATGTTTGTTTAATTATAATATCATTTTTACCTTTAATTACCCTATTTACTTTTAATCGTTGTAAATAAAAGTCAAAAGTTACTATTCACCAAAAAAATATTTTCTTCTTATTGAACCCCATTTTACATACTGATATTTACAGTGTCTCTTTCTATTTTTAAATTCAATTCCTAGAGAAGTAAAATTATTTTTTATATAAATTTGCAAATACTCCTACAAAGTGGGAAAAAGTCAGTAAAAGGTTCAATAAAATTATATACATCTAATTTTATTATAAAACGACTCTAATGAAATAATTTGAAATTATATAGGTATTATATATCTATTTTTACTTAGAATAAATTTAAATAAAATAAATAATAATTTAAATAAATATTAGTTTTCAAACTATAAAGCAGTGTTTTTACTTTCCATAAAAAAATGAATGTTTTCTGAAAGATTCCAAAAATTTACCCTATGCTAATTTTGATATTATGAATTTGAATATTTATACTACTTTACCAAATTAAAAACATATATGTTTCATTAATTAATATAAAATTAATTCCTACTGTCAAAACTGAAAAAAAGATTGTTAAAAATTAAAAACTATCAAATGATTAACACGTGTTTATGTCAAATTTATATGTGAAATTAATTATAATGTCATAAATTGTATTAAATGATAAAAATATAATCTAATTATACTTCTAAACTTTTCAAACTCATTATTTAACATTATAAAATATTTCAATTAAAATGTTTTTTTAATTAAAATATAGTATTTTTCAGTATTCATCAAAATATGAATGTTATCAGAAAATTACCAAAAATTTATCCAAAATGAATTTTTGTGTCCCAATTCTAAAGAAAAATTTAATTTTTTTAAATTAAATTTATATTAAATAATGTAATTTTTGTTTTAGAAAGGGGTTTTGTATTAAAAGGTGGTAAAATTTCATTTTTTTAGAAAAATACATATTTTATCTGAATAAATGTATTTATTATTATATAATGTCTAGGAAACTCATAATATGGATTCTAAAATTATATGGAGTATATTAAATTCAAAATTCAGTTAATACTTTTCCTAACAGTTTTTTGAACGGCAAGATTGGTAAGTCGTGGTGTGTTCAAACTCGGTGTTGAATGTAGGGTAGGTTATTGAATTACATTAATGAAAATAACTTACTATGAAACCTTGGGGTGTTACATTCTTCCCAAATTTTGAAAATTTCATCCTTGAAATTTTAAAATAGTGCTTGGTAACTTCATTGAAAGTCCCACAACAAAAAAAGAGTCAACAAAAGTATCACATCGAAAGATAGAAACAGAATTCCAAATGACACCCAAGATAACCCATACTGTGATTCCTTGTCGGAAAACATGTATATAGAAGATAAACTAAGTGTCATGTTCTGATGGAGATTGATAGAAAAAATGATCAGAAGAAACATAACTATAAGAAAACCAAAAACATTTTATGGGATAAATGGTCATTAGTTTCCTAGTAGGAAATATAAACGGACAATGTTTTTTGTTTTATGTTCTATTTCATAATGGTAAGGAATATATTTATGAGATTGACTAAGAACATAAAGACATATACTTAATTTTTATATAGAGTTTCATGGGCTCTCGACTCACAACTCTCAAATGTATCGAATGAAAACCCAAATCACTATAGATTCAACGAAACCCACTGATTCGTTCCATTTCAGGAGTTAAGTCTACTTTCAATCTCATCTCGGATCTATACGAGAAGGAAGATGATATTTACTTCAATGAAGAACCACAGAGCTTGATTAACTGACAAGAGAAATCTATTTCTTCTCTTGAAGAACTGACAGGTACAAATTCCAACAAGACGCAGACCCCGAAGGCATCTAGGATCAAAATATTGGAAGATGGAGGCTTATGTGTAAAACCAGACTTGGATGCGGTACGCCAAAGGGAACAGATATGTAAATTCTCTATTATGGATCGAATTGCGTATACTAAAGGTAACAAACCCTGGAACTACACATATTTGAAACTAAAAATTGCTGCTAGATGGGTTTTTTTAAACTGGAAGTTAGTCCTTCTTGGTAAAGGTTATTTTTATATAATATTTTCTTCACAAGAGAACCTTGATAAGGATTGGAAAACTAGTAATCTGAATCTTAAATCAGGAATCCATCGATTGTCTGAATGGTATGCTACTTTCAACCCATTTTCACATAGGAATAACACACCACAAATTTGGGTTATGTTGCACAATCTAAATAGGTTCTACTCGCACCCACAAATTCTCAATGACATGGAATCCTATGTTGGAGTCCCACTAAAATTGGACCAACGAACCTTAAATAAAGACCTTCTCCTCTATTCTAGAGTGCTCATAGATGTCATTCTTGAGAACAAACTACCCCCCTCAACCAGTTTCAATGCTACTGATTATATAACTGAAGTTAAGCTAGTGTGTGAGTGGTTTCCACTCTACTGTGAATTCTATAAACTAGTTGGACATACAATCTATACCTGTAGGTTTGTGAAAACACCTACCCCTCTGCAGAACCCCAATGAATGGACAGAGGATGGGAGAAATTATAGGAAAAATGAAAATGTTCCAAAAAAACCTGAATCTCCCAAAAGTAAAAAAGAAAAATGGGTTTTAAAAAACAACCCATTTGAACAACTTATTCATGAAAAAGGGGAATCTTGGGATAATATGGTTGATGAACAAGAGTCTGAAATCTTTCGTAATGACCTTGAGGCTAATATATTTAAAATTGTATCACACCCCAAAACAACCCCTGAAAAATCTGAACCCCCTTCAAATGATATTGTCCTTATTTTAGGAACACCTCTGAAGGAAACTGACCTGAATATCGCTGAACAAACTCCCCTGCTAAACCTAATTCACTATGTCACACTGGGCTCACAAAACACTTCTGAAACCGGTATATCCGCTCTAATTAAACTAGACTACAGGTCTGACATGGTGATGCAGGGATCCAAAATGGAACTATTGTCCTCCCCCATCAAGTCTCAGAACAAGGATGAAAAATCTGGGATATATGGATCCCCTCCTCTTGATGACCAAGCCACACTACAAGAGGCCAAGTATATAACAACTGCACCAGCTAAAACTACATGCATTCCTCTTGAATTAGATGCTAAAAATAAAGATGAGACTAGGACAAAAATTGTTTCAGTTTCTGCTAACTCTTCTTTGGCTACCCCTGTCAACACAGGTAGAACACGGTAATAAACACAATAACAACAACACGAGAGTTACAACCATAGTAAAGGTTGTGGCCTCTAAAAATAAATGGTAAAACCCCACAAAAAAGTAGGTATAAATAAAAGTTTTTTTTCTGGAACTGCCAAGGAATAGGAAACACTGACACGACCAACATTTTGAAAAGATTTATTTTTTACTCACACACTGAAAATGTTTGCAATCTCTAATCCCAAAATTAATTTTTCTTCTAGATTTCAGCATGCTTTTCCCACTGGTTACTCTTTAATAGGGGCTTTCCCTAATCACATTCCAATTGAATCTTTTTGGATTTTTGCTCACTCCTCCCTTCAAAATGTCAATGTTTTTAGATCTTCAAATCAAGCGTTTACATGTGATTAAATGTTTGAACAAACACATGTTTTTACAACTTTTGTCTATGATTATAATAGATATCAACATAGAAGGTCTCTTTGGACTGAAATCACTAAGCTTATTATCTTGATTCAAACACCCTTGTTTATTGTTGGGGACTTCAATTCCATTCTAGATGCTAGTGAAAAACTAGGTCCACCACATGCCTCAATATCTACTAGAGAATTCAAAGAATACATTGAAAATAATAACCTTATAGAGATTAATCTAAGCAGTGCAAAGTTTACTTCGTACAGAAATCATTTTAACAAAATTGTGACCAACAAACTGGACAGAGCGTTCACTAATGATCTTGCACTTGATAAATGAGACAACATTTTCAGTATCACACATAACAAAGTTGTAACAACCCTGGTAAATAAAGAATGTGACATTTTCATATTTATTAATATTTTTAAATAAGATGTTAATATTACTTTAACATAAATGTTGTGTTTTATGGCGTACGCAATACGCAACAACGAGTTTCTTTGAAATCTTACATTGCACACTAATAATATAATAATATAAATTTAAATGGTAGTTAACACATCACCTTTGTAATGGAGGGACTAAATAGAACTGAATCCAAAATGATTGTATATGTTTTATAAATATTTTAACAATTATCCACTAAAATTTAGAGGCTTAAAAAAGAAAATAATTCAATTTTAAGCATATATATACTAATGTTCTTTAAAATGTTAATTAACCGCCTTTTGATGGCGAACAATTTTTAAAACTACTTTTTGTCAATTTAATATGTTCTATTTGAAAAATTAAATTTTTTCTTTAGAATCGAGACATCAAAATTTACTTTGTATAATTTTTTTTTTATTTTTCCAATAAAGTTCATTTTTTAATGAATAGTGAAAAATACTACATTTTACATCAAAAATGCTTTTTCATCTAATGTAATTATATATTTATATTTTCTTTTTAGTTGGTTTTAAAGTGTAATTTAATTATTTTTTAATCATTTAATATAATTTTTTCATTGTAAGTGATTTCACATTTCAATTGGATGTAAAAACAAGTCAATCTTTTGTTAAATTTTTTACTTCTTAAAAAACCCGTCTTTGGTTGTGACAACGAGAATTATTTTTAAATTAATTACATCAATTTATATGTTTGTAATTTGGTAAAATGTATTATATATTTTGAATCAAAAGGATTAAATTACTTAATTAAGACTCTTTTGTTTTTTGACATTATGAAGAGTAGAGACTATAATTATCTTTAATTATCGTTATTAATTAGTAATCAGGTAGTTAAGGGTAATAAAATAATATCATAATAATATAAAATGACCCCAAAATGTGTTAAAATAATATTTTTTGAATCATTGACTACCATGGGAAGCTTTTACCGAACATTAGGTCCCATGGAGTCACATGGGTGTAATAGTGACATTTATGACATTATTTTTTTTAAAAGAAGAGATATATAACAATGGTTTGTATATTATATGTAATAAAATTTTAATTTTGTTTAAATAAATGATATATTTTATTATAAATATTACTTGTAAATATAATAGTATTTCCTACATCATGGTATTCTTTTATATTTTTTAGAGATTAAATAAATAAATTTATGTATGACACCATGATGATGCAGTGATTAATTCATTAATGAATGATTTAAATAAAATCAATAAAATATAACACTTACACTTATATATAACCTATTGGATTGGTATATTTAGAACCCTTATCACCTAATCCTCTAAATATAGAATTGTGGTACCTTTAAAATCCGATAACCATTTTATAATAACGTAACATTTCAATATTTTCCAAAAGTGACCTGCCTCCCTCTTATAAAAGGACCCCACCTATACCCTCATACCCACACCTCTAAACCCCTTATATCATAAAACCTCTACTCATATAATCTCTACACATCCCTCTCTTACTCTTGAAGCCTCACTTTGGGCATAAGTCTCTCCAAGGAATCCATTGTCTCAAATCAAAAAGAGTTACCCAATTTAGAGGTAATGTCTTCCCTCGAGTTTCTTTCTTTTATTTTCCTTCTTCAGTAAAAACTATACTATTATAATTTGATCCCATAATAACATCAGTATCCTAAATATAATATTATGTTCTTATGATAAGGATTATACCTACACTTACACACACCTCCGTCTAATGGTTAAAGAATATACTGTTTCTGTGTGTGGCGAATTACTGCCTCAAGAAACGATGATTGTTCAATATTATTTTAACACCATTCATGGTGTACATTATGATGTCACTATATTTATATATGATATATATGGTATTTATTTTATATATATGATTCTGAATTTTATTTTTAAATCACATCGTTATGCTTTTCATGTTGTGGAACTGCGATAATTTCCTCTAAGTGTGGACTGCCGCCCCTCAAGTGATGTGACTCATTCATGTCAAACATGGAATTTATAAAGAATGTAATTAATGAACATATGTAACCTATATATAATATATTTTATAATATAATTATAATATATCTATGTCTCATTTAGTTTTGAAGTACATTAATATGACAAAAAATGAAAGTAGCGTTCATGCGTACGTACGATATACTGTCTCCATGAACGATAAATTACATTTCTTATCTCCAAACATTATGTAATATTATTAAATACATATATACCATATATATATGATATTTTTTTGATTACAACCATTCTGGAGATGATGTACATATATCTACATGGAAAATTCTCTTCAAACATGTTCATTGTTGACTCATGTACAGAACTTCGACAAAACATATGATATGAACTCACATAATTAACTAATAATTATAACATGATAATATTTGATATGAATTGAATAATGATCTTTTAAGGAATTCTTTAATAAATTATAAATTTACATAAGTTTATTATTTAGTTATATAAATAAATGAACAAGACAAGTCGGACTTGAGGTTAGGGGATTTCTTATCTCACTTTTAATTCCGTGAGATTTCCATTGTTTTCCAATAAATTATTTTATATAGATTATTGTGCACTTAAATTTGATATATATTATCATTATTATATTTATATTCATTTTATTATGATATTAATTTAGTTCTTATTATCTTTTGGTCATACGACTCAATTTATTACAATGAGGTAAGGGGTTTTAATATCAATATTTATTCCCGTGAGATTCATGCTATATATGTCACTATATCCTATGAGTGGTGTTTTTTACTTCCCATTATTCTACTACTTGTGTAATAATATTTTGTTTATGGGTATCTACATCAACTTTTTATAGTCCTTCTTTCATGGGATGTACATTTCGAATGTTACCCAAGTCGGTAAGGGAACCTTTCACCCTCCTGTTTTTAAAAGTCTTCTTTTTGTTAGGACATTTAATTTATATCTTCTTAATGTTTGGATATGTTTTTATATATCCTTATTTATGTAAACATTATGTCCATGTGATGAGATACACTTTCTATCTCTCATCAATTCATTTTATGAATTTTAAAGAGACGTTGTTAGGATTTCTAATTTCTGTAAGGGAACTTCTTAACCCAATTTCAATTCTTTGGGTTAAACCTCTATTTCTTGATTATGTAGTACTATGAATATGGGTGGATGACATATGATTGTTTTACACTTAATATACACTTATATTGGGTGTATTTATATTTTTCATACATATTTATGTAATTTATTTATCCTTAATCTAAGGATACAGTCTTTGTATGAAACTTCGTCTCAATCTCCTTTCGTTGAGGCATACTTTAATTTACATATGACCTTTTTTATTTGTTTTTTAACAAAAACTTTTGACTTTTTATTTCATTAAAAAGGAATATTTTTACACGATGCGTTTTACTAAATGACAAAACGAATGTTTTTGTCTTATATATGCAGTGACAATGACTTCTCCGCTGGCGTGACCATTATTTGAGTTTCGGCTTCCTCTTAAAGCCATAACATTTTTAAAAGAAAAATAAATACCATGTTATACTTTTATTTTATTTTGGTATTGAAAATCGTTTTGATAATGTTTTGATTATATCAATGTGTTGTATTGATATATTGTGATTGAAATGTGGAAATAACATGATTCATTTATGCATGTTTTATGAGATATGATTATGTTATGGTTATTTGGAATTTTTTATGTAGTCGGGTGGTTCCTTGATAAAATAACGGCAGGTTAGCCCGAGATAGATCTACAATTAATTGGGTAGTGAGAAGGAGTTAAATTCTATGGTTTCTCCAAAATTATTTAGGGAATATACTGCGATGGGTATTCCAAACATAACCATGAGGATTACTCACTATGTAAGAATGTTATGAATTCCTAAAGTTACCTTTATGTTTTATGATTTCATTGTTTATTTCACAAATCTAATCATCTCATGGGATATAATAAAAATATTTTGTTATGTATATATTGATAATCTAATGTTTTCTTTCTTTATGTATCCATTTCTGGGATTTTTATGTTAATCCCAAGTTTTTGAAATGTGTTTCACAAGACATAAAGTGGAATTGGGTGAAGGATGTGATCATGGAAATGTCATGCTATCTAAAAAATGGAAATATAAATGCTTATTTTTAATATTTTTTATTGTAAACCGAGTAGAAGATTCTAATTTGTAATCTTTTGAGATATAATAGTTATGTTCTAATTCTCTAAAACACTAAACCTGAATATATCCTCAATGTGAATTAGTCATTTTATTCATGATTGTGTAATGTTTTAAGTTCGGGTCCTTATAGTTGGCATCAAAGGCCGCTTTAGATAACTTTAGAGGTTAGGGTATTCTTTAAGCCCAAGTGACATTACTTTAATGGTTAGGATTTCAGAAAGAGTCATAGTTTTTTATGTAGATAATGTAAATGAGATTAAGATAATATAAATAATTATATCTTAGTATTTACCCTCATCATAAGATATTATATTCTGATTTTACTAATATAATCAAACTGACCTTTTTGGTTTTATTAAATGGATTGATCTAGAAGGAAACAATGTAAAAGTGGATGTGAAGAAAACTGTGATGATTTTCTGAACGAGCAACTAAATGATATGGGAGCTTCAATGAAAACTCCAGTTTGTCTCATGAGACCTACCGATGCATCGAGGTTCTATAGTGAGCTCCACCCATAACATACTAAGTACAATTCATTCCTCATATTAAAGTGTGAAACATAATCTAAACATTAGTATTAAAATTATCCTACAAAATGTCAATATTTTAACCAAAAACAATCAATGGAATAAAAATAGCACATCCACAGTCAAACTCATTCAATAAAATGTTGATGATTTTATTATGATAAATCATCCTCAATCAAGAATAAAATACACTGATATATATTGACATAAATGAATATCATCATTAAAACTATTTAAGAGAAATATCCCCATTTCATGAAAACATTTAAATGTTGCACTATTTATCAAAGAAGTCATTAAAAAGAAATTTCTTAATCAAAGTTTCCCAAAACACTTTGAAACATTTAAAATTAATTTTAATCTCAAAACATTTACGTCCATATAAATAATTACATTAATCCATTTTTTAAAAATAGACATTAATGAGAATAATTTTGAAGAATAAATATTTAAATCTTTTAAAACTATATTTTAGTAAAAGTTTTTTTACCAAATAAAAGGCTCTTGAATACATGTAACAGAAGAATATAATTAATAATAAATTTATAATATCATGTGAATAAAAGGTATTCATGATATAATATTTCAAATGACAGTATATATACCATATAAAAGTGAATTGGTCCATAACAACAAAGTGATCTCAATGGAATGTAAATTGAGATGAAATACCTTATAAAGACTGTAACCTTAGAATAAGGATGAATCAATTAAATTATTTTGTGAGAAAAATAAAAATAAAATAAATATAATTAGATATTCAATGTAAATAAGTCATGTTACATTCACACATATTCTTGTAAAAAAACCAATGACTTGGATGCTTAATTCAATGAATGAAAATTGAGTTATGATTACCCTTAAAAATATCATATCAAAGGAATATGAATTTATTAATAGAGTGATTATGTGTATCAAATTATTATCCACAGAAAGGTGAGTGGAAATTACTACATGAATAATAATTATTTATTCCACACATAATCATGGATTAAAATAATAAATGAATTATAAGTAAAGCCCAATGAGTGGAAATTGAAATTTGAAATTACTTTACAGATTTGGTAACTTACGAATCATAAACCCCATGAAAGAAGTATCATATAATTAAAATGTAAATACCCATAAATAAAATTATATTACATAAAGAATACAATCATGGGCAGTATATACACCACACAAAAGGATGCAGTGGAAATATACCATAAATCTCATGGGAATATAAAGTGAGATGAATACCTTTTACCTTGTAATTTTATTTACTTTAGAGGATTTTAACCTCCTGTATAATAGTTAAATAATTTTTATTAAGTTATAAAATTACCACATACATAAATATGATATCAAATATGATATTCAATTATTGTATTGTTAATAATATTTTAGTAGTATAATTGTTTCGGGTGTTAACTAATTCATTTTCATTTATATGTTTTGTTACCAAAATCATGTTTGATATGGATAGGATTTATTTGATTCATATCCAGGAAGACATAAAGTCTTTAATCATTATTTTTAATAATGTAATGAAAATTAGTCTTGAATGGTTACGATGGGTAATGACATATCATCGCGTTGTGGAGAAGGTAAGTCGTACGTACAAATGATTGAAAATATCTTTCTTTTTATGGTGAAATATTATATAATTGGATGGTATATAATATATAAAAAATTATTAACATGTTATATTTATTATTTACAATAGTTATACTAATTATTATACCCATACAAATAGTGATGATTTTGAATAACAAACTACACTCCGATGTGGAGATGGTAAGTCGTATGTACATACGTATGGTGAAATTGACATTTATAGGGTAGATAGAATAAAAAATAAGGTTGTAACACATTTATAATAAAATCACAGTATCTAAGAGGTTCTGGAGTTATTATTTTTTTATGTAATCAACAATGAAAGTTGAAGTGGTGGAAAGAAAAAACTTGAAAGAGGGAGGTGAAATTATTAACTCTTCTTCAGGACCTTCATCTTGATTTGATCAAAAGGGATCCTTAGGTTGGATTTCTGATAAAATGAAGGAAGTTAGGTTAAATTAAGGAATGTTCAGAAGATATTCGGGTTGGGGTTGGATGATCCAAATGGCTCTGGATGTGTGAAATTAAGAGAAGGGGAAGTGCCCTTATATAATAGACTTGAGGATAACTTTAGGAAATGCTTGAAGTATTATTTTATAATAAACAAATTTTAGTTTTAAATTGATCCAAAAAAATTTATTTCAGGGCTAAGGTGGGCATGGGTCAAAAACCACTCAACAAATAGGTTTTAGACATGTCTAGGTCACCGTTTTAACCTTATTATTTATATTTATATCTTAGTTAAATACTTTGACATTTAACATGCCTCTTTGTATTTTTATATTATATGGTTAATAAACATACTATAAACAACCAATAAAACCCCAAGAATATCATTATTGATATAAATAACCTTATCTATATCCTTTTTCCGAACAATGGATTTTTAGAAATATTTTATCAATTAATAATATAGTATTTGTTTTAAAAACACAATTTTGCCAATTTTTACACTATTTAGTATTTGACTTTTTTGAAATCCATAAAAACATTATCACATAAAATAAAATTTATTTAATAAACAATTTCATGACATATTAACCTATAAAATTAGTTTAATTAATTATATGTCTCAATTTAAATTTATTAGTATATTATTAATATAAATTATTTTAATATTTCACTAATAAGATAATTACTGCATCACTGTTTTGTCACATATTAATTAAATCATTTAATTTATAAAAGTTATAAATAAAATACAATTATGTAGGAAATATTTGTATCTTTCTAATTAATATTTATTGTCGAATTTATCTTATGTATAACCCTATGTTAAAAATATTTTAGTTAATAACCATTCAATTTAACTCATCTAACTATTCATTAAATAAAATAATAATAAATTTCCTCATATAATATAAGTGAATCTAAATAGGCATATATGATTCCTAAGGTTTTTTTATCGAATTACACTCAGCCAATTGTATTAGTACATTTGTTAGCGTAATTATAATATAAATTTTACATTTAATTACACTATTTATTTTAATAGTTGTAAATAAAAGTCAAAAGATACTATTACCCAAAAAATTATATTCATATTATTGAACAAAATTTTACTTACTGATATTATCCGTGTCTCTTGAGTTGTTGAAATTCAATTCACAGAAGTGGTAAAATTATGTTTTACTCAAATTTGAAAATTCTCCTAGAAGTTGGGTAAAAGACGATAAAAAGATCAATAAAATTTTATACACCTAATTTTATTATAAAATGAATCAAATGAATTAAATTGAACTTATATTGGTATTATATATCTACTTTGACTTAAAATATATTTAAATAAAATAAATAATTATTTAAATAAAAAGTCAGGTTTAAACAATAACGTAGTGTTTTTCACAAATAATAATAAATTTACCCGATGTTAATTTTGATATTCCAAATTAAAAAATGAATTTTATTTTAATATATTCAAAACTAAAAATTTGCATTAATTAATTTACAATTAATTCTTGTTGTCAAAACAAAAAAATGGATTTTTAAAAAGTAAAAACAATCCAAAGATTGACATGTGTTTATGACAAATTTAAAAGTGAAATTACTAATAATGACCTAAATTGTATTAAATGATAAAAATATAATCTCATTATACCTCTAAATCATTAGAATGAATAATTTTATGCTTTAAATTATTTAAAAAAATTCAATTGAAATTTAGAAATTTTTTGTATTCCTCAAAATATGAAAGGTATCAGAAAAGTTCCAAAAATTTATCTAATATAAAATTTTATGTTCTGATTCTAAAATAGAATTTAATTTCATTAAATTGAATATTTAATAGTGTCAAATATGTTTTTTAAAAATATTTTTACATTAAATGGTGGTAAAATTTCATTTTTTTTAAAATATGTCTTTTATCTGGAAAAATGATTTTGTTCATATATTATGTCTAAAAAGATAAAATATGGATTTTAAAATTATATATAGTATATAAAAATAAGAATCCCATTAATACTATTCATAACCGCTTTTTGAATGGCTAGTTTGGTAAGTCCTGGTGTGCTCGAACTCAGTGTTGCATGTAGCGCAAGATATTGAATTACATTAATATAAGTAACTTACATTGAAATATTGGGGTGCTACAATGAACCCCTAAACATGTTGCACAAGAACCTGGGATTATCCCCCCAGTTTTTGATAATTATTCAGTACTAATGTTCCCCTTTCTACGATGACTAGAACATTCATTTTCAATAAAAATGCAAACAAATCTCACTGGAACTGAACCCGATCCTCAATTAAAGGGTAGAAATACAAGAGAATAATAAAAAAAATGATTAACACGGTAGGGATGTGAAAATTCTATATTGTAAAAACACTTTTTACCATAGAAATTCACCAAGACGAAAGGAAAAAAACACAATCACAAATCTAGAAATAGCCGAACAATACCATAAACATTCGGGTGGGCATTCACTCTAATAGATACAACTCACCACATAAAGAGTAAAACAAATCATGAAAAAATGGTAAAAAATGAGAGAATTAACCCCTCCACTAGAACCCATCTCACATAATTAATATTAAAACCCATGTAACACAACATTATGGTGACCAACACGAGAACAAGGAGAGTCCAAACATGATCTAAGACCACCCACCCTAATGGAAGACTAATTTATATTGTCCAAACCAAACAACTAAAAGAACCAAACTTGATTAACCCCAAATGAAATCCAAAAATAACTAACAAAAGTGGAAACAAAATTATATGTACATGGAATAAACAACAATCCCAAATACCGATTATAATCATTAATTTACAAAAGAACATGTTTCACCAAAAAAATAGAATATAAAAACTATTTCATTAGAAGGATAACCATTTAATGATACACATCCAAGGTTTGAGAATAGGATTATAAGAGAATGAAACCACATAGTCTCTTAAATTATTAAAATAAACTGACAAATAGAATAAATTATAACAGGAAACATAAATTGTATCTTATCCATCACTGGAGACATAATCAAATAAATTATACCATCCAGCTTCACTAGTCTCCTGACTTTGGGTGATCTTCACTATGTGGTATGTGGTTAGATCTTTGAATATTGAAGAATCCACTTCCACAAAATCAGGAACTAACATCCTCTGATGAATGGTTCTTCCTCTTCCAATTCTTCTAAGAAAACATCTCCATATAACCCAAACAGATACGGTGTTGGAATTCACTAAAATGAGTCCAAAAATAAGTATTTGAACGCATAAACAACTGCACATGAAGAACACTAGTGTATGGTACGATGAACATGGACTCCAGACCAAAAAGTAATATCTTCATTAATAGTTACCTCTTTCATACAACTTTCATGATATGGGGATCCTTTATAAGTATTAAGGGTTACCAGATTTCCAACTTCCTATGCTCCGGAAAAAGGAAACTTAAAATGCATGATCCACCAACTTTTCAGAAAAATAATATTCGAAGGAGATATCTCATTCCTTGATATTTGTAAAAGTCCAATGATTAACATATAACACTTTTAGTAATCTTATTATGATATCTTCTAAAAGAAAGAAATAATTACCTTATAGTGTTCAATATAGGACCTTGTAATCCATTGTCCTTACAGAATACTAATGATCTATTCTACATTATTCATCTTCACCACATATTGTATGAACCATTGGAAAAATAGACATAAACATTTCCCAAGAAATCCCATACTACGTCGATGAAATAGAAAACTTCTACCATTAATCCATATATGGACCCTAAAAAAACCAGTACATTTTTCACTATTACATCTTTAAGAGTCCATATTGATTTGAAGAGACTATTGAAATTCTCCAAAAATTACACCATATATAATGAGCTAGATCACCATGATAAATAAGAAACAAATTAGTAGAAACTGAAATTGGTAAAACCCCTCTCAAAACCGTTGGGACAATTTGGGGTTCCATATTCGGAATAGAATAAACATCATACTAAGAATTAATATCAAACAAAAAATTAACAAAAAAAATGGAATCACATGACAAACAAATAGGCTCAAAATCCAAACACATAGATAAAAACCAAAATAGTTATCTTTTAAAAAACCACCCTTTATATTTCAATTTCAAAACTACCTTCTTTCAAGGACACTATCCATAAATAGAAATCTGTTTTTTAACAAATAATGAAAACAATTTTTAAATAAAAACATTCCTCGTAATAATTTTTATTTCAAATAATAACATATGGAATGATATGAAACATCACATCTGTGTTCATTACACATTCATTTATATCCTTGATGTATGAATTTCATGATTTACTTTCCATATATATCAACACATCTTTTAAAATCTTTATGGAATACCAAGGGTCACACAAACAATTATCCCAAAAAACCCATGAAGTAACACAATATTTTAAAAATTCTGAATCCTATTCTCTTTTAATACACCTTATTATCAATTCGAAAAAATTTGAATGAAAAAAAAAATTCATTTCAAAAAAATCCATCCCAATGCCCACTCATAATTACCAAAAATAAATCTAAACACAAATATCATCAAACTAACATAATGAAGAACAAGTGGTGATTTATAACATAGAGGCATGGTTAGTGGTCCACACACCAATAAAGCACTAACCACTAAAAGGACCATGAACCGTGCACCTGGAGTTCACATGGGTTACTACTCCATGTGAAATCACAGTAGTACACCATATCACTTTAATTTTCATACCTCAATCAAATACACAACAAAAGTCCCAAATCCAAAACTTCTCATAGAAACTCATGGATATCAATTAGATATGGTTCATGATGTCCTTCTTACACCTACAAATTGAGTACCTATAGTTATTATATACAATATAGCTAAAACACGAAATTAAAAAGGTCTATTCTATTCGGATTTTTTGAAAAACTAAGCTAGGATTCCATCCAACCTGCCATTCGACCCAATCTCATACATGGCTGGAAGGGCATTCCAGAACCCCATGGGCTAGAAACTAGTGTCTGATATCAATGTGATCACAATGGTAGTGATTTATCCAAATAAACTAATATATATAAATAAACTAAAAATGTGGAAAAAAATTAACATAATATCAATATATATACAGACACATCCAAAAAATGAAAAAAATGAATAAAACCTACTATAAACTAGTATCAAACTAGTATACCCTATCTCCACGTGACATCATGGTCACCAATAACCTTATGACTGACCTTCTTCAAAGGATTTTATCTAAACTAGAAACCTAAACATGCAAAACATCTCGTTCATAACCATGTTGTGTGGTACAAGATGGGTGTGATCTTAAAAAAATAAGAAGGTAATCTCAAAAGATTCCATAAATTTTCATTCCCAAAGTAGTCCACAAATACTAGTTTGGAATACATAAAAAAATTCACATTTTAATAAATAAGAATATATTTACATTTTTAAAAACCAATACACACCACATCACAATTTTCAAAACACATTACCATTTTAAAATAAATTTCCAAATGAAAATCCAAAAAAAGAAAAAAAATAACAGGCTAAAAGAAAATAAAAAACATAAAAAAGAAACACGATATAAAATAATATAAAGTGACATGGAAATATATAAACCACGGGATTTATTAAACATCCATAGAGTGACTATGCACACTCAAATCAGACTCTCCAACCGATATATGGTGCAAATCCATAGTCATGTACCAACTATCTTTTAAACTAGAAAATCTAGGGGAATGTCACCCCAATACCTATATATTTATGTGGATGTGAACCTATCTAATCAGGGTTAACATAAAACAATCACATGAACCTCTAAAATATTTCCAAGAAACAAATGGTAATAATTCATGGTGAAATGAGGATTCCCTCACACGCATGACTCACATTACCTACTTCTACTAAACATTCCTACCCAAAACAATGACACAACGTATTAGTTACTATAATGAAAAAAACATTTAGGAAATAAAAATTAAGCCTTTATATCACATGGTCCCCTAAATAATATCTTAAAACATGTTAATATTCCAATCGATATTTTTTTACTTTCAAAACCTCAAATTATTTGAAAAACATTCTAATGTTCCCACTGGACCATCAAAATTTTAAATTCCAATACATTAGAAAACATTATAACCATTTACATAACAACATAAAACACATCAATTATGTGAAAAATTCCAATGGGGTCTTTACGCTCTAAATCCAATTCAAATTCTTGCAACCCGTCAAAAAGAATATGAAAATACAAAAATACATAAATATTCGAAACAATATATCATAAATTTACAATCCAACCATTTTTAAAAGTACCAATCATTCCATAATTTCAAATATAATATGAATCTGATTTCATGTCATTTGGGAACCAAGGGATCATTAATATTGCATCAAGAGTTTAGTGGAAAAAATAATGAGGTGGAATAGTGTTTTTAAATATGGTTTATTATGTTGGGAAAGTTTATCCAATACATTAATCATTTGTGTTTGCATCCATGTGTTCACCCGGAGCAGCCTTGGATTTTCCCACATATAATGTCACACTACATGTATCGATGAAATTATATAAAACAATTTAATTTATTCAAACATGTTTTGGCACTATCAAAACAATCCATACATATGTTCCAAACCATAAAATTCACAGCAATACACATGTAAGGATCAAAACACAATAATCCCAAATCATAAAAACATAACTAATCTATAACCAAACTAAAAATACACAATTTAATCTAAAAATTATATTTTCTGTTTGTTAACCATGTTGGTTTCATATATACGTAATTATATTTAATGAGGGTCTTTGAAAACCAATTTTACCGAATTCCACCAACATTAAAGAACTACAAAAAATAAACACATCAAAATCACGATAAAAAGATTTAAAATTTATTTTCAAATATACAGGCATAAAATATAATAACTAATAAATGAAATAGATTGAAACCTATATCAACAGCGTGAAGATGTGATGAAATTCTTGGATTGGGTGGAAAACAACCCATGGAACAATCTGCACAACAAAAAACTAAGGAAACACAAGATCACTCATCAACCCTAACCTTTACGGTTATTTTAAACAATATAACACCTATTAAAAACCATGTAATTAAGATTAGTGTATTGAAATGGGATAAAATATTCATAATATCTATGAAAATCAACTTAAAACCTTATAGGGACATCTATTGGAGGAGAATAACCAAAGGGGAGGGTTTTTTGACCCATTCAACTTCCCAAAACTACCAAGAGGGAGAGAGATGAATTATTTAAAAAAATAGGATTTTATATTTGGAATTTCAAGATCTAAAATTTCATTGAAACTAATAGGGTTTGGGAAAAAAATTCATAACAATACACAGTTCGTGAGGTAACCACAGTCAAAATAGATAATAACTCATGAATAGTTCTCACATGGTTTTGTAAACCATGTTCAAACTATAAGACGTACCCCTGGTCTCCAAAATAGGCCACACTATTACATGTGTTAACCCACACTGTTTTCCTTAAGTATGTGATACCCGTGTACCCCTTAATGGTATTCCCAAAACATCTATTTTTTTAAAAAATCTAATTAATACATATTTATATTCAACCAGAACCTTGAAAAAAGTGTCTAAATCCAAAATAATAATAAAATAATATGATTTAAAATGATAATATGTGAAACTCGTATAACATTTCTCATATATAAATGAATGGGAAACTCTATAATCAAATAAAAACATTAATAGTTACGGTGTGGATTATAAGATTACCATTCATCACTTCATCATCATAACTCACAATGAAAAATGTGATCGCAATATATTTAATTTTATTCACTAGGATTTTGTTGATTTTATGTAATTTAGAATCATTAATCCTCATATTCTACCACTAGTTATCATAATAACCATTTTAGACACATTTGAATTACTTTTGTATGGGTGGTTAATTAAATTAATATTTTATCAATTCACATCCTTATATAACTTTTTCCAATCAATATATAATTTTATTGTATGATGAACATCACCTTTACATGTATATAATATATTAGTCCCCTTAAGTTAATTTCCCTGAGGTTTCATTCAACAATTATGATATAATAGAATACTCATATTCTTCAATCCATGGTTTTATTGAAATATTTTTATTTAAATAACATATTTATTTTCATCACAAATCATTGTAAGTTATTGGTGACATTAACATATATTTATACCATGAAATCATATGAAACAATTTCTTTATAACTACTAAAATATCATATTGATGAAACCATGGAATGATTTTTTATTCCATTGATGATTGATCAATCACGATTTCAGGTTGGATTGTTATTCCATAAGCATACCTTAAAAGTATTATACAATTTTCCTCATTGGTCATAATGGATTCATCATCCTTATTCATTATTCCATGAAATTATTTATTTTTTTCATTTGAATAACATGTTGAATATACATACATTAATACCTCCTAATAAACTTATCTAATTCTCGAGAGCAAGATTATTTTGGTTGCGACATTTTCTTAATAAGATTCTACCACTGAATTTATCCTCCATATAGATGAGAATCATCAAACATAAATTTTTCAAAATGTGGGGAGTGAAGAAATGAATATAAATTTTTAGTAGCATAATTCCATTTCTTATAATTTTTTTTATTATAATACCCACTAATATAATGTGTATCTTCCCTCTTGAATGACTAAGAATAATTTTATTACCTCTATCACTCAATTGAATTATCATTGTGATTCATTTCTTATGAATGTTGTGTATTTATAAAAATAATATTTTTCATTATAGATCCCATAATTTTCAGATCCTCTAGAGGAAATTCATCACACAGTATTCCAAATTCAATTTTTACAAGGCTTGTGATCATTCCATAATTTGAATACAACCAAAATAAATTGTTGGATAAAAATATTGATAGTGACAAACCAATTAATCATGAAAACATTTTATATTATGTCTAAATAATGAAACTGTATTTTGAATCCTTGTCAACTTAGTCTCATATAAATCCAATTATGGGTGTAATCAATTTAAATCCTCCAAAATATTTCAAAACAATAATTTGAATTAACCCATTAATTTCCTTCAACTGTCTATAGAAAATTGTGTAGTTATTGTCCCAATGATAATCAGTCTTAGATGATAATGTTATTACCCTATTTTAATATTTCATTTTCCCCAAGGTGAATTTCATTAATTTTTACACACACTGTCTAGTATACAAGAATGGAATTATTATCTATGTAAACCTCAGTACATAATTTATCACAACATTTGATCTTCAACTATACATATGATTTTACTATGGGGCATCAATAATGACTAGTCATCACAGTTTCAAAAAATAACTATACAATGATTGGGTAAAAAATTATTCTCCCCAAACACAACAACAAAACAAATTTCATAATATTTTATGAATATTCATTACATATAATTTTGATTCACACCAAAACTATAAAGGATTAGTTTATTTGGAAAGGCTAGTACTTAAACTTCTGATATATAAAATATCTAAATCATCTCCCACTAAATGCTTTTCAGCATGCATCATTTTCTAATGTATCAAATATAATAATAATATTCATATTCTAGGTAAAACGAAACCTAATAAATTATGAAATAAGATTCAAGGTAAGTGTAAGAGAAAAATATATCAATCACTAATTATTTTTAATAAATACATCATCATAAGTGTTTTATTATATGAGATGAGAATTTTAAAATCATACTCAATTGTTCACAAATCCTAATCATGATTCATGGAACCACGATTGAACATTAAGTACAATAAATAATAATGGAAGTAAAAATCATAATCCATGAGAACATAAAAATGGATTAATATATTGTCATAAAATTGTGAAATAAACTATGGTAAAATAATAAAAATATAAATATTATGTCATGGATATCCACTAAGACATTCATTACATATTATGATTGGTTTAATAACATATATTATTGCATTGGGGATGCGCTAACCTTTTATGTTCTCCTGTAAGGACTGGGATAAACTACCATGTAACATTTGCGCCCATAAAACATTAATATTTTCCCAACTAATTGGTTGATTTTAACAGAACTAGGTATCACATAATCATAATCCATTTTCATTTATTCTAACAGATCATAGAAACATTTATCATTTCACCATATCATAACTTGTGGAAAACAGACTAATTTTTAATCAATATTCATAATCATAAACATAATCATTCTAGGGAAATAATATTGATTGTTTCATTGTATAATATAACATTGGGGAATATGTAAAATCAATGATGACATCATAGATGAAAAATACCCTTTAAAATACAACTAAAATGTTTTTTTGGAAACAAAAACTATAATTTTGAAATAAATTATTTTAAATCTAAAAACATCAAAAAAATGACTGGGATAAATGATTCTATAAAAATTACCCAAAAAATAACAGAATAATAAAATAAAATATTACTAATGATGAAATGAAGCATGATTTTTGTTATATATATTAGAATAATGACTTTATTGGCACATTTGGAAGAAATTAACTCATTTGTAAAATGATAAGAAATATAACTTTTTATAATTTCCAAGAATGATATAATTTGGTAAAAATCACGTTGATAAATCCTTATAAAATTTTAAAAGATTTTTTGAATAAATTCTTAATAAAATATTAACATATCTGATGTTATTCCTAACAGAACATAAAAATATATTTATTTTTCCAAGGAATCATTATTCCAAACTTTGAGGTTGACAAATGAAATAAAAAAAACAAAATATCTATAATTTCCCATTTAATAATAAATTAGATGATATTTGTAGAGATTGATGAAATAAATTCATCATCATAAGATTTAATAAAAAACAATCAGGTTAAAAATTCCCATTTTTCTAAAACATCTTTACATCATGTCGGAATACCATTATAACTTCTCTAAACTCCAAAATATTTAATTAAAAATTATTATAATCATATACCATTACCATATTAATACTAAAAAATTGAGAATAGTTTAGTTTTGACATCCTATAACACATTCTTTAATAATTCATTATTAAAGTTATTATTCTGGAGATAATTTATTCATTTTCCATGTATATCTCGATCCACCTATTACGGTACATAAAAAACGATAATGAAACCATAATATAAAAAAAGTTAATAATGATACTAATTTATATACATATATTAATAGAATATATATTTAAAACTATCCATGAAAGGAATATACAAAAGGATGAATTAATGATTTGTTGGAGACAATAGTCTCTATATACACATTAATGTTGTATTCATTTTCACTCAAAAGAAGGATTGGAATATTATTGATATTTTAACACTTTAGATTCATAATTATATAAATAATATCTCATATATTTACAATTTATGTCATTATATCCTTCAATGTGAAGTAAGGATAGAAAATCAATCATATCACAACATGGATATTGTTGTTCACATGTACGCATGAGCGATATATTCCTTATCCATTTGAGGAAAATAGGTGGATTGTTTTTTATACATATTTATAATAACATCTCAATATATTTATTATACTTATTTTATCATGTTATTCAATATGAAATATTTTTATATAAGGTATATATAGAAATAAAATTTTCATAGTTCATTAAGATTTTCACATGTCCATTGAGAGACCTCATTTGCATTAAAAATTAGCCTCTAAAGACAATTATTTTGAGGAAAAGGGGCATATTAAATGTAGTTAATCAGTCAAGGAATGTTTTATGATCAGTATAGGATGAGATATAATTATCAAAATTCATAAATAAGGTAATAGAAGAGGTTTCCTTTTAGAACAAAGGGAGATAACTTATATGGAATTACATAAAAGATATATATAATATGAATTCATTCTCCTGAAATAATGAAAAAATTCACACTGTAGTATATGTTATGAAAATATAAATTCTAAATATATTATAATATTCTAATTAAAACCTTTTTATTGAATTGATAACATTATACCTTAATTTAAACACCCATCGCCATTAAACTCATTTTGAACACATTCACACCAATACATTTTTACTAATAAGAAAATACAATATGTCAAAGTAAAATAATATGGACCTTTTAAAAATTTTGATTTTTTTTCAAAATAAGTAATAATTTTTATCAATATAGATATCTATATGTGTAAAAAATATTTTTTAAAAATTATTCAAAACACAAAAAAACCCCAATTTTTATTTACTATATTGGAAGCCTATAATTAAATTTAAATTCATTCATTTATAAAATAAAAAATATAAATTTTCTTTAATAATATTTTAAATAAAATATTATGTTGAAATTTTATTTATTAAAATCATGAATATGGATTTATTTAATTTGTTATGACAAATACATATGAAAAACATTAAAAAAGTTTCACCAACAGTAACACAAGTTTTTAAATTATTTTATCTATATTCTTAACCATTAGATAACTATTATATATATTATTAATAATTTATTTATATACATTTTAAATATATGTTTTTGAAATAATTTTTCAATATTTAAAAATATTATTATTTTACACAAAATAAAAATGACATGGAGAAATATATTTCATTGAAAAATAAATATTATAATAATGATTTTTTAATTTTTGAGGGATTCTAAAACCATTCCTACAATTATACATATATTTCGTATTGTGGTTAATATTATTCCTACCTACCTATCAAAGACCTTGTTTATAATGGTATACTCTATCATGCTTATATTTATCAACGAGGGTGTGTGAAAATTAAGGGGTTTAATAACTCAAATATATATTAGAACAAATACATAAAAATTAATTTTGTGTCAAATTATCGAATCCCTTAATCACGATACTCATCCCAATATTTTTTATTAACATTTCTTATCCACTTCTCTATGGAATAATTGGTAACATTACAAATTATTTATATATAATTGACAGTTTTACATGTATATATATATCTAAATAATATTATATAATAACAAAATAATAATTTTCATGATCTTATAATAAAACACATACATAACTTCATCAATACTTATTAGTGAATTAGGATAAATATCTAAAAATTCATAATGTTTAGTGATAAATGTAAATCTCACACATTATCTTATCTCAACAAGCATTAAATAAAACATAATACATTTGTGGTAAATTACATTGATTAAATGAGTTTCATCTATTAAAGGGATAGAATTGGATAAGATGTTTGAGGTCCCGTATAAGAAATGAAAATTATAATAGCAGTAGGGTTTTATATTTCAATATTATATCAGAGTACCATAAAATTTAATTTCTAATTTTGTGGATAATAAATTGAAATTTAAATAATAACAATAACTATAGTGAGTTTGAAGAGTGAAAGTAACAAAGATAAACATGATATCTAAATATATATGGATTAGTTTAGATCTAAATGATCATATGTAAATTATTGAAACTATTGAACCATGATAACTGATTTTACCTGATCTATATTAATATTGAATGAAATGGGATTCTTTTAAAAAAATTAATATGGAGGCATAACAGTAAACTGTTAATTTTTTTTGGGTATGAACATAAACATAATATTTTATCAAAAGTTGTTCGATCCTATGATTTATATGAGTCACCTAAATCATATATTATTTTTAAATTAGGGGAATAACCAATATTTCCTTCATATAACACAAGGAACAATCATTGATATTTTATTTTTTCATGTTCTCACACATGGTACATATAAAAGATAATGGTGTTATAACCCATGGTCATTCACCTAAATAAAATTTTACCAAATATGGAAATATATCATGATGTATTTAATAAATTATCCCAAGAGGGATGATATATGTGTTTAATGTAATATGTATTAGTAATCGTCATCCCTTCTCTATAGACGATGAAAAATAATGCATGGAAAAAAACATTAATGGATGTTTTTCAATGAAATTAATTCATTGTAAAAATAAATCAATGATGAAAAATATGTATAAGGTATTTTCTATATAAATTTCTAGTAGATTAGGTTTTTTATATGATGTATAATTGGTTAATTTTTTTAGTATTACCGAAAAAATTTAATTTCTAAAATGATCAATGATTATATAACATTGGATTAACATGTAAAGATAAAAATTCAATAAAATAATCTAATTATAATAATAATGGAATAAAAATTCAAACAATAATTAAATATTTCTTGAAATCATAAATATAAATGAATTTTATATTTCAAAAATTCAAATTTATATAATAAAAAAACATAATATCAAATAAATATAGTTGTGTCATATAGAATTATAAAACAATCTCCACCATATGACAATTCCCTTACAGAAGTATCATATATATATATATATATTATGATAGTATAGTCAAAACATGGTCTATTAATACTAAAATTATAATCCTTAAATTTAAAACGTAACAAAAATATGTTATTTTCTCACCACAGTGCAATATACTACATCATTTACATGAATAAAGTCATTATCCAAAAAATAAAGATAACATAATTTATAATGATTGTGTTTCATTTAGTTGATTTTTTAAAAATTTGTAAGGGAAACATTGAATATAACTGTTGGAATAAAATTAAAAGTATTTCTTCTAATCAAATTGATACTATATTTTCATTTTTAATGAGTAAGGATATATATCATTGAAGTTTTTGAAAATATCTCCAAATTTCTTCACTTCTAAAAAAATAAGAATGTGTAGTCATTGAATATATAAAAATAATTATTTACATATATAAATGTTTTTAAACAAGAAAATATGTCCATTTTCATCAAATATAAGATTAAATTCCATGAAAAATATAATATGTAACACTTATCTATTATTTGATTTCATGAACTATTATTATATAATAGTTATATAATTATAAAATAAGAGTCAATAATTTAGAATGCAATATTGTTGAATTATAAAAAATTCAATGTATTATATATATATATTTATAATATGTATATAACTTATATAAATTCAATGTATAACAATTTTGAGTAAAATAACTCCTCCATTAAACTTTAATTTGGAAATATTACTGACAAAACCAATTCCAATTCCTTTCAATTGAAAACAGCATTTATGAATTAATAAAAAAATAATATGAAAAAAATAGAAATAATATCTACAAAAAATTATTAAATTATAATTATAATAATAATAAACAATACTAAACAATAATATATAATAAATTAGAATGATATTTAATTTTATAAATACACTAAATAATGCGGAACATAATTTCTCAAATGTAAAGAGTAGTGAAATGATTATAGGGAAGAAAAATAATGAAATTTTAGGATTTAAAATTTGGTAATATTGAATAAAATAATGTTACATATATAATATATAACATTTTGAGGATTAATAATGAATCAATGATGATATCCCATTATTTTTCAATTGTCAACAACAATAATGATATAGATTTTGAAATCTCGTGATATTAGGGTCATCAAAGTGTATACTTGAAGAAAAATAAATTATTAGTTAAATTATTAAAAAAATGGTAGTATCCAAAAAAGATATAATGAGGTATCCTAGGATTATATTGATCCAAAAAATTATATATACAATTAAATTTTTTAGTTCCAAAATCATATTAAAGATGTTCTTAATTTTTTTCAATTAATTGAGAACAATTCTCATGATCATAATAAAATAATTGATCTTAGTATGGTACTATGGAACATAATTTTGGTAAAACTATATTGTAATGAAAATGGAGGTGGAAGTGAGAATAATGGTGAAATCAAGATTTACATACATAAAAATGATAAAATACTGACTATAAATCGATGCTTTTATACTGATAATATCAAAAAATGGATAAAGAATTGTTTTAAATATAATTCTATTAGAAAAGGAATATAAAAAGTTGATGATTATATACATGTGTTAGTAGAAATGAATATTTGTATTTCAAATATGTGGGAATATCAATGATTGTATATTGTTGAATCTTATTTCAAACAGATGATATTTTTATGTTGATGATAGTTTATAAGGATTTATAGATTAAAAACACAATTTATTTTATTATAATTATAACCTTTCAGTTCATAAATCTATGATACCCCATAAATAAATGAATATTTAGATGGACATTCATAACTGAAAGTCCAAATAAAAATCAAAATATGTATATTAATTTAATAATTCATTCGAATTTATTAAAGAAACTAGTGGGAGGTGTGATCAATCTATACACACCACTAATAAGTGTAAAAAATAATTTATCATAAGTTGAAGTGTATTGTGAAATCTAAATCTATTATGTGGAGGAGTAATCAAGAAAATGTATTGGTTGGTGCAGTGGATTATAATATATTGAAAGATGGAAATTCATGGACATATGACTTGTGTTACCTATCATATATGAATTAAATTTAACATCTATGTAATGATTTCATAAGGTATAAACAACAATATAAAACAATCAAAAAATAAAGATCACATATTTTTAACTGATTAAATTTCATAAATTAATTAGATGAATCATTGAAGCTAGAATTTTATATTTATTGATAGGATATATAATAATATCATGACTGTCTATCCATATTAGGAAATTTGAGAGTGAAGAAAATTTTCAGATTTAATGGTGTTTCATATATATATATATATATAGTAAGGATTAAATTAATGGGAATACTAACTAATAATATCATATTTTATATTCCCAATTTTTCTTTTATATGTTTCACAAAGATTTAAAGAGATAATATGCATTGGTATAAAATACAAATCCATTTGTTAAAATAGAATATTGATTAAATGTTTATACATTAGTCAGTGATAAATATACCAATGAAAAAAATGATAGAATGAATAATGTTGACACATGTAATAATAAAATAATGTTTAATAAGAGTAACATGATTATGGAACTATTTGATTTTTTACTCATATTTGTATGGTTAGACAATTTTGGATTCAAATAGATGATGCCAAAAATTTATTTATTTTATAAGTGATATCACACATATTTATTATTTTTATTCTATTTTATTTTTTATAAAATCTCTATAGATGAACAAATATTTCTAGAGGATAAATTATAGTAAAATAAAATGAACTATAAAGATATTTAGTCGATATTATAGACTAAATAATAATATTGTGACTTCCAGTCATATAAATAGACACATGAAATATGAAATACTGATAATTCTATTTAAAAAAGATAAACAATATGCAGCATAGTGAAATAATAAATTATTATGGTACATAGAGTGAAATGAATTATCATATAATGAATCCTAAAAGTAAATTTTGCAGACAATCTACAACCTTAAATTTATATATTCATAACTTTTGTTTAATCTAATAAACATTAGTTAAATAACCATATGGTACATGATTTCTAATGAATTCAATAGAGAATATTATATTTTAATTGGGAATCCCGTGAAACATCAAGATAAATCGATGATAATTGGAAATTTTTTATGACATAATTTATGAGGGATTATTCATTGGATATACATAGTGTAGAAGGACTAACCAATAATAAAAAAAATATATCAAAATTTATTAAGAGTTAGGATGTTATAATTTTAAGAAATTTTATTTCATCAAAAAAAAGTTACTATTATTGATTATATTATTTATAAACTTTAAAAAATATTTATAAATTCTGTGTAAAATTTATATAGTGTAGCCAATTTATAAAACTCAATTGATGAATGTGAAAATTTCACTAATAAAAAAGGCCAAATAAAAGAGGATATATGTTTCACTGAATTATAAATCCATTCTATCATAAATTTTTTTTCATATTGTTATAATGGCTTTAAATCTAATAGATGTCAATGAATTTACAATCACACAATATTTTTCTTTAAATATCAACTCAGTTGTGATAAAAAGTATATTTTTAAAACATTTTTATAAATTTATTTAAAAAGTTGATGAATTACTTTGATAAGAATGAAAATTTATAGTTAGTTCAGAATTTTGATGAAAATGATGAGATAGTAATGAATTTCATATTTATAAATAAGTTAAATTTTAATGGATATGTATCACATAGAATGAAAAATTCAGTTTTTTCTATGTACTCTATATTTGTTGGTGTAGCTTTTATATGATTTTACTCTACTTTCAAGGCCTAAAATATACTAAATAGTTATTTTTGTATGACTTTAAATTAATTTTTATGTTTAATAAACATACTTAGAGTACTTAATCCTGAATTTTTATATTTATTCATAAGTTTATATTGACACCTATAGTGTTTTTAACAAGATGGTTATGGTTTTGAGTCACAAGATTGACTAAAATACATAATGTGCTAAAACAGGGGCTTCATGAATGATATTTAAATATTAAAAATAATTTAAATAGAGTGAAATTAATGAAATTAAAATTATACAGGACACTATATATCAATGGATATGAAAAAACATACTTATTATGAGTGTATGTATAATTAATTTTCTCCTAGAACCAAATAGGATACATTAAATGGAATTGCTTCCTAATTGAGAGAAACATTTTAAATTTTAATTCATAAATGGATGAGACTATTTTTGGGTTGAAATTCATAATGATAGTAATTTTTATATTTCTACCAAAAAATAATAATTCTCATGGGTTATTGATGAATTTAATATTGGTAAATATGAGGGTGGTACAATATTCTATTCAAAATGGAAGCATGTAATTATTTGATGAAGAGGGGATAAGTTTTAAAATAAATTAATTATTAGAGTTTTGTTTCTATACTATTATTTATTATATATTATAAAAAAAGATTATAGTTTTTGGAAACATTCATTATTATATTATAAATTAATTCAAAGGAGTCACATCATATGGAAACAACATTGATTTTGAAATACATTAAAGTGAATATCAATTTTGTTTTGAGGTAATGAAATGGAACTTGTATTCATCTCTACATCGATTCTGATAGTGATGGGTTAGTTTACATTTTTAATTGATAAATAAACATTGAGTATAATTCTTTATTAGTGGAGTATGTGTTATAATATTTTCTACATATTAATTTTTTTAAATATATACAAAAAAAAATATTTCTATTATGTGGAATCAGTAATAATTACAAAAATGATGTGTATGATATCACAAATTCAAAACATGATCTTAAATGTTATATATTCATTGATTATTCTGTTTTAGAATTATAGGGAACTAAACCTTTCAAGGATTCTAGTGAATCATTTGATATCATGGGATATTGATATCATATTACACAAAATTAATGATAATGCAGGATATAGACATTTTTCATACAAATATTCTAAAAAAAGGGAAAATATTATGATATTTTAACAATATTAAAATCAATGTTTTCCTTTCATAATATATGATTTATTTTTGGAGTGTATTATACCTATATTTCCAATGTGTTTTTTATTTGTCCCCATATATATTCCATTTTTGTATGTAGACACATGAAGATAATACAAAAGAGTAATTCTCACAAAAGTACTAAACCCAAATCATTTTTATTGTTAATAGAAATGTTGTAAGAGGTGAATGAGTTTTTTTAGGAAGAAACATAATGAGTTGGTGGATAATTTATATATATTAGATAAGGTGTGGTTTCACTTATTTCTAAATTTTCAAATTTTGTTATTGAAGGTAAATCATGATGTAAATGAAAAAGGGGGATTTTTGTCTTTATTTCAATCCATAAATAAACAATATAATGAAGATATTTGTACTAAGATACTGATAAGTCTTATAAAAATCATTTTATCCTATAATGTTCTGTTTAGATATCTATCATATAAAAATAATGCTTTGATATTTTTCTTGATAATAATTATTTAAATTTTAATGGTATTTTTAAATTAGATACATTGAAAATGTTCCTAGAAATGTATGGGGTGCTCTTTGGATAGTAGAAATTTGATAATAAAATATGAAATTTGTTGTTCAATGATGTTAAAAACATCGTGAATTAGTTAACATGGAACTATGTTAATCCATAAATTAATTTTGATGATTTTATTGGTGAAATAACGATATGATGTGTTTGGATTATGACAACATCTAATTGTGAATGAAAAATGACAATGTGGAATATATTATTACCTAGGTTGGACATAGAGAGATCCAAAACAGCAACACATATTAAACTATTATCATATTTTATGGTTAAAATTCATATATAATTGTATGTTTTATTTTCTTAAAAATAAAGGTAGATTTTATAGAACAACTTATTGTGATATAAGGGTACAATTGAATTTCTAAACCCATTATTAAATGAAAAAAGTTCTTCAAGATTCACCATTCGGAGAAACACCCATAATGATGACAACATTGTATCTTATATAAATATGTTTTTGAAATGTTAATAAGAAATATTTTGTTGTTTTAAAACTTATGACATAAATTAAAGGATAAAATGGTCTTACAAAATTGTATGTTATGTTATGATATGTATTGTTCCATAGGATGGAATGAGAATATATAGGTAATAGGGTTACATAAATTGTCTTATTTTTTGAATTATATATCTTTAAAACTAAATAACATGAAACTATTAATAATTTCTTTTCACTAATTATTATCTCAAATCATCACCTCAAGTGACATTTTAATGAAATAGAGAGCATATAACAATATTTTGACATTTTGGATAAAAATACATAACTATTACATACTATATGTAATCTTCAACACAGATTACCAAATGAATATATATATATAGCTACAAGGAGGATTATATTTACAAACTATGATTCTTTTATAATTAGAAAGAAAATTTACGTAGAAATATAATTCAGTTATAATCTATAACTCCAATCACCGTTCTTATGATTCAATAGACTACCCTAGCATAGTCTCCTCATCAATTTTCATCCAATGGTAGAAATAAATCCTTTATATTTTAGGCTTATTATATACCTATTTTTTGTATTCTATAAAATTAAATCACAATCTAGTTCACCCATGTACAATTCCTTCAATAGAATCCAAATATATCAATTACAAACATTAGATTTTTTGAAACAACCTCTAGATCATGAATGATCTAAATAAAAATTATTACAAATATTGGATCCATAGTAATTCTTCCTTAATAATTATGTTTTCTTGATTTAGATACATTATAAATCCTCAATAACATAGAGTATGAGGCACTCAATATTATCATATAATTTCTTCATGTTATCAATAATCTATGACATTTTTTTCTTTGGTACATTAAAATTTAAATTCCAAAAAAATATCACGTCATTAATATCATCCATATTGAATATATATACTCTCTATGATATGTATATTAATGATAAATCATCTCATTTTAATTTTTCTATAATATTTCGGATTTATATCTTGATCAAATATCCACATTTAAAAATCCATATTATACATAATATTTAAATCTGAAATATTTGAATAATTTGAACTCAAAATAAATACAAATCTCATAGATTTGAAATTATTTTATAATATCACAATCCTCATACAAAAGGATATTCTTATTTTAACCCTGCAATATATAACATATACATACCTTCATGTAACCTTTATCTATCACATAGACATATTTTATGACCTAAGAAGATTATAAAAATTCGAAGTGTTGATGTAATGCACTATACATATATATGATTCAATATTATCTAAAAGTATTATGATCAAATAATTATAAATATCTAAATGTACCAGGATGATGATAGAAATAAGAGAACCAAAATTCATATGATTTAATAACATGAAATTAATTTGAATGATTTACATTAGTAAATAATTATGATGAATGACTTACACTCGATGTTTAATTCTCATGTACTTTTCATTCTAAATTAATATATTTTGAGAATCATAAAATCTGAATAGAACACGGTTTTTCACACACAACTTTTCATATCATAAAATATTCTCTAAACTGAGACACAACATGATTAAAAAGTACACATATAATTCACTATGACATGTGTTTTCTCTAGTAAAGATGACTATATTTTTAATTGATGTTATTAAATATAAAAGAATCACTTATGGTCTGATGCATTAATTTAATATTTCTTGGACCTCAGTTATAATAAGTGATCATGTTGACTAAAATAATATTGATTTTTCCACTAGATAAATATGATTCTATTTCATCAAAATATACATATTCTAGAAATATATTTTCATATTTATGATAGGAAACCCCAAGTATATGTTTCTATAAGGATTGAGCATGGGGATTGATCTAGTAAAATGAACCAATAAAATCTATATATTATCTAGATCACCCATGTAGTATATATTCTATGTTAATTAAGAACATGAAATAGATGAATCACATGGATAAAATTCTAACTATATTGACTCAATATTGGTCATCTCTCAGTATATAAATTCCTCACAATATTCATTATCAACCAAGGCAGCCCGACAACATATCCAACCTTCCTCAATAAACTAAAATACACAATTAATATGTTATATCTAGTGTCTATATATCCACAAAACACTCCATTAGCTTCTTTGATGAACAAATAATCAATCATGCCATTAATGTTTCCACTAATTCATTAACACACCACTTGAATGATTCATGATTTTGCCTAAAATAAATTAGAAACATGATCGAATCATCTATAATTTCATCCAATTATATCCAATGGTTCAATGTCATACATAAGTATCACATCTATCACCCATAAATATTTTAAATATTTAAAAATATCAATTTCAACAATTGGGAACATGAACATGGTAAACAATCATTATTCTGGGTGAAATAAGAAATGTGATGACATTATGGGTATCCTTTTGTCAGAGAGTTTTTATACCAATAGATAAATGATGACAATATCATTATATGTATAATTCAACTCTAGTATAATTATCTTTTTATTTTTTGTTTAAATTATAATGATATATCAAAAATGGTTTTGGAGAAGAAAATGGTATAAAATTTGATAATGTTATTAGAGTTACAAGACATTAGGATGAGTTAAGTTATCTAAATTATTGATATTAATTTTTACATTTTTTGTTAATATAGCTCAATACTATATTTTAATGTATTAATTGTTATTTATGATAATTATGTAAGAACATTATTAAATTTGGTACAAAAATTATTCATTATATATTTAGAACAACATATAAAGAAACAATGAACTATGTTAAATCCTTTCCGATGTGTCTATTTTGTATTCTTCTATATATACTCATTAAATTTTTCATTTTCAATCATATACACTAATATATTTTAAGAAAACCATTAATGATATTTCTTTAAGAAACCACTAATTTATCAACCCTTATAGATTTTTTTTACTACCCCTAGGCATATCACCATCAATAAATTATCATTTTAATCTAACTTCTCATCACCAAATATATTAATTTTTAAACACTAATTAAGACTATAAATAATTTAAAATATAAATATCACAATAAATACACATGTCCTTTATATCATTTTCAAACCACTACCATATCACTAGGAGCAAGTTCTCACTCCAAAAAATTATTTTTACCTTGAAAAAATGTAGTGAAAGAAGGTGATCAAGAGTAGTCCACCAACATATAGTGTTCAATATTATAACATCTGACTCATATAAATTATTCAAATATACATATCACTAAAATATCTACTTAATCCATTATATTTAATATAAGATAATTTATTAAATGATTGAATTTAAATTAATAATGTCATATATCACCAATTTTGAATTAAATATTTATATTTAACAATTTAATCTCATTCCCCACAATCACACATGTCAACCATTAAATAATTTTTTAATGAATATTTATTCCCAATAACTATAAAATATAAACCAAATTAAAATCAATAAATCATAAATTAAATACTTTCTCTAAACACAATAAGAAATAAAATAATAAATCTCATCCAACATGAAAAACATACCACACCAAATACATTACTAAAATAATAGGATAACACCGATTAAAACATGATAACGATAAAAATTAAATTAATAACATAAAGAACTATTTGTTTTCAAATTATATGGTCTAATAATTTCTTGTCAATTATTTTTAACAATAATATTGAACATAAATAAAATTTCTCCACCTATTATTATTTTTACGATCAATAAGTAATTTAATGTTGTTGAAACGTGATTTATCAATTTAATAGCATATTAATAAATTATTATCAAATTTTTGATTAAAAATATGAAAATAAAACAAATGAATATGATGTAACCATGAGATACAAAATCTAAAAATATCCTCTCCTTTAATTTTAGACTCATTTATTATTTTTAAAATAAAATTTCAATTCATCACCCAGTGAAAGAAATAGCATGATAATTCCAAATACACACTATAAATTATTTTATAAAATCCAAATCATCTATATTTTGATTTTATATTCATCTTAAAAATACATACTAAATAGAATTTTATAAAAACAACAGTATATTTATTCTATAAATAAATTATCACTCCATTATGAAAATTGTAAAAAATTTATAGGAACAAAATACAACATGTTATCATTATCATTTTTATTCTCATGATATTATAGTAAAATTAATATAAAATTATATTAATACTCTATTAAATACTAAATATATCATATATCATATTACTAATATCTTTATATTTTACCCACATATTATTTGTGACACTCATATTCTTCAATTCCCAATATATTTGTTTCTAATTATAAACTAATAAATAAATAAGTATTATAATGTGGAGGTTTCACTATTATAGTATTTTATAAATTTTTAAAAAACTATTAATATAAAATAATTCTATCAAATATTTATGTATAGATAATAAATATTTAGTTAATATAATTTGATGCTTTTAATAATCATCATATCAGAACAATTTAAGTGATAACATTCCATTTTAATATCAAACTATAAGTTATTATTTTTTAAATTTTTTCTAAATAAGAATCCAATAAAATTAATTATATATTTTAATGTAACACAATAAAATTTTGAAATAAGAACATCATTTTTAGTAGTGTGTATGACATGCAACACCAACATGGAAAGGAATATTGCAGAATGACCCATTACGATATATCAAATATTTTAAATAAATTAAATATATTATATACCTTGAAATTGATGAAATTTTAAGTTTTATTCTATTACATATAACAAAATATTTATTCAAAATCATCAAATACATGAATGTATGAGTATTAAAAACCAGTAATATATTCATTATATTATTATTTAATATGATAGTGAGATCATAGATGATGGAAAATTGGTATGAGTAAGATTAAATAAATTATTAAAATTTATATTTTAAACACAATTATTTTATATATCATGAATATAAATAATAATTTTAATCATTTAAATGAAAATGAAATGTTTTAAAAACACATTTTTTTCATAAAAGACATTGTAGTCACACTTGGTTAAAAATTATAAAATTCAAAATTCAAAATTTTAGAAAATGTATTTAACAAAATAAAAAACATTTTATAAAATCTGAATACAAAAATTTATCTTAGTATAAGTTTTTTGGATTTTTATGAGATGTATTATTTTTTTGATGTATGTTAAAAAATACTATATTTTAATTGAAATTTGACTTTTCATCTAAATATATAATAATGATATGTAATATTTTTAATTATTTTGAAAACAAAAAATATTAAAATTATATATATAATAATTGAATTTGTACCAATAGAATCAATTTCATTGTGAATTTTAATGAAATAACTTTTTTATCTTTTAAACATTTTATCATTAAAACCAAATGCCCTCAACACATATGTGAGCTTAATTTTATTTCATTTTTTCAAGAATTAGTAAATAATTTAGAAAATTATATAACATATTTGGAATCATAATTATTTTTAATTTTTATTAATTCCAAAATAATTCAAGAAAAAATTTATTTGTGAAAATAGATAAAATTAATTAAAGTGATTACGATAAAAAAGATTTTTCATAGTGGTTAAAATTATAATATATGGTGTAATAATGACACAAAACGTGTAGAAATATGATTTTAATTTCGTATTTATACATTGCACATTATAATCTCAAAACATAACCATTATTGGTTCCTAGTGGCATAAACAAAACATGGGTGGAATTAACTCTTTCGAAAATTAAAAGGTCACCACTAACCCCACATATAAAGGCCGCCCCACTCATATCATCTCACATTCATACCACTTTGTTTAATCTCATACATGAAGAAATATATTCCCAAATTTCTTAACAAAATACTAAACATTGTTTTTCTTCCTATAGATTTCCGTGAAGGTATTACTTCAAACCTATGGAGGATACACGATGAATTGGTAACGTTCTTCAAAACGAGTTTTTATTTTATTTCCTCCTCCAACACTATCATTTAAAATTATAACATGATTATATAATAACCTCACTATCGTATATATACTTATATGTATTTATGTTATTGTTAATTTTAACAAATTCATAGGCTTGCATCAAATGGCCTATGGAATCATCGTTTGTGTGTACGATGGAGTACCGCCTCATGAACCGATGTCGTTCGTTTTTTCGTTACTACGTTTCATGTCTCTGAATAATGATGGATTTTTTCATTAATATGATATATATTTATTTGGTGATTTTATTATTATTATGAAATTATTATATCCTTCATACCTTTATTCTTTCCATTTTTGGGAAATACGATAACGTCGTCAATGTGTACGATGGACTACCTCCACAAGAAGTTATGTGATTCATTCAACCATTAGCTATAATGTACAATGGATGGGTACAATAAAATAATGTGATATTTATTATATAAAAATTACTCTATAATTATAATATATCTACATATATCATTTAATTTTTATACAATATGTCGTGAAAATGGAAACTTCATTCACACCTTCGTACAACATATCATCTCAATGATCAATGTATAGCATTTCCTATAAAAAAATTTCATGATAAATATAAATAAATATATACATATTATATGTGGTATTTACATCCTGATATAGATTTTGTGATTATTAAGTGATGATCTATGTAAGAGGAATGAAAAATAACCATCCAAAGAATTCAAAACAAGTCAATTAACACACAAAACATTGAAAATAATGATTTATTATTAACAAATGGATCATAATTAATTATAAAATTATAACTAATGATTTAATATATATTAATATCATTCTATTAGAAGTTAATAACATATTTAAAACATATAAAATGGAGGAAAATTCAAGTAAAACACCAATTAAACAAGGATGTAAGGGATTTTATCTCACATTCACTTCATTAACGATTTTAGAACCATTATGCACCTAACAAACTCTATACGGTGTATATAATGACACATTTACATGTAATATCACGAATAAATTATTTATAAGTTTATTTTATGTTTTTATTTTAATTATTTCATCAAAGGGTACTTGAAATTAATTTTATGAAGTTGTAATGAAATTTTATACCAGAATATCTTTTCTTTGGATTACAGTACTTCATTGTTGTTGAAACTATTCCATTACTATGGGTATAATGTCATTTATAACTACTATTTTCATTCCCACTCGATTATTTATATTTATAGTCTATCCACTTAATCTATTCCTTGAGCGATTCCAAAAAAAATGTTAGGATCATTTTAATCATTTATTTGACAATCTCATTCAAACAATGATTCCTTATTTTTGAGTTTTAATTATAAAAGAAATTGTATTTTTTTAATAAAACCATTAAATTTATTTTTGGATGTTTATTCATGATATTTTTTGATGGATATTTTCATTTTTTTAACTCCTTAGTAATTAATATTATTTATATAATTCTTAATAAAGTCTGAATTCATTAATCTATTCTGTTAGAAATCTGTTTTCTTACAAAACCAAGATAAATTATAATATTTTATAATGTATTTTCATTAACCAATTTAAAATGAATTATTATGATAGATAAATTCAAATTATTTTTTCTTACAAATATTTTCTAATGAATCATATGGTCTCTTTCAAAACAAGGAACTTTTTTAATATGTTTGTCGTGATAAGTGAATGTTCATTATTAAATGTATACCAATAATTTATAACATAGACATCGATTATTTGACGATTCCTATGAAATATTATGTTGATACTTTTTATAGATAGGATTTAAAAATTTATTTTTATAAAAATTTATTTCATAAAAAACCATTATGAAATTGTTATTTTCTTCAAGACCATTGTTAGGATATTTTGTGATATTTTTGTTTTTCAATGAAAAAAACCCATTATTCTTACTCTAATGGGTATATGTGTAACATCCCAAGCTTCCACGGTACGTTTCCCTTTTAAAAATGCAATGGCATGCATTGTACGAAACTTTGAGATTCTAACACACCACAACCAATCAAACTAGCCATTATGAATAGTAATACTTACTTTTTGAAATTTTATAATTTTATCATTTGAAATGGACTTCATTTTTGGATTCTTAGTATCTAAATTATCTTAGGGTGAAATTTTGGTACTTTTCAGATAACATTCATATTTTGATGAATAGTGAAAATTACTAAATTTTAATTAAAAAAAATTTCTAATCGAAATAATTAATAGTGATAAATTATTAATTTGAGTGGTTTAAAATTATATTTATAATATATTTTTACCATTTTAATACAATTTTGGTCATTTAATGTAATTTCACATTTAAACTAGACATAAACAAGTGTCAATCTTTTGATAGTTATTATCTCCTAAAAACGAGCTATTTGTTTTGACGACGGGAATTAAATTTTAAACTAATTAAATAAACTGATATGTTTTTAATTTGGTAAACTAGACATAATTTTTTAAATTCATAATATCAAATATAGCTTAGGCCTAATTTTTGGTATTTTTCTGGAAACTTTAATTTTTTGATGAATAGTGAAACCACTAAGTGGTAGTTAAAAAACTGAATTTTTCATAAAACATAATTTTACCGCTTTTGTGAGTGGAATTTCGAAAATCCGAGAGACACGGTAAATATCAAGGAGTAAAATGTGGTTCAATGAGATGAAAATAATTTTTGGTGAATAGTAAAGTTTTTACTTTTACTTACCACGGTTAAAAGTAAATAGGGCAATTAAGGGTAAAAATGATATTAATATTACCCTAACACAAGTCTTAATTGTATTGGGAAAGTGTATATCAACCGAAAAAAACCTTAGGAGTAAAATATTATCATTTAGGTCCACTTGTATTACATTAGGACATTTATTTTTATTTAATTAAAAGAAGAGTTAAAAGAGTTAAAATCAATGTTTATTTACTGAAAAATTTTTAATATAGGTTTCTACATAATATAAATTCTATTGTAAATATTCATTAGAAATATAAAAATATTTCCTATATAAGTGTATTTTATTTATAATTTTTAGACATTATATTATTTAATTTATTTATGACACAATGGTGATGCAATAATTATCTAATTAATGAAATATTAAAATAATTGATATTATAAAGATCAAAATAAATGTAATTTGAGACTTTTATTTAATTCCACTAATATTATAGGATAATATGAAATATTAGGATTGATTATGTAAATTGTTTTTGAAGTAATATTGCTGTTATAAATTTATCAAAAACAAAATACCCAATAGCGTCAAAATTGACATAAAAGAGTTTTTAAAACAAATATTATATTATTAATTTATATTACATTTTTAAAAATCTAAGGTTTGGCCCAAAGACTTATATCATGATATTAGTACCATTAATGGACCACTTGGGGGTCTCTTGGATGTATATAGTAAGTTCATTAACCATGTAATATAAAAATACAAAGAGACATTGTAAAAGTGAAACTAATTAACTAAGAGTTAATACTTAAAGATAAGGTTAATATAATGACCCAAACCTGTCTAAATTCTATTGGTTGAGTGGTTTTAGACCCATACCAACCTTAACCTTTAAAGAATCCACTTTGGAGCCATTAGAAACCGAATATGAATTTATTATAAAATAATATTTTTAGCTTTTCCAAAGGCGCCCTCACCCCTCTTTTAAATGGTCACTCACCCTTCTCACTAATTCAAACATTCAAAGCCTTTTGGCTCGGCCAAACCCTACCAAAATACTCTCTAAACATCCATCAATACAACCTAGAGGCCTTATATTGATCAGAATGCCAACCTAAGGAGACCTTTTGATCAAATAAAAAGGAAGAACCCGAAGAAGAGGTAATGTTTTCACCACCCTCTTCCAAGTACCTTTCTTCTTCAACTTCTTCTTTCTTTGTTATTTCTATTATAAAATAATAAATATTGTATCTTATATATACATTGATGTTATTATAAATATGGTACAACCATATTTAGTATTATATCCATCCTTTGAATGGTATGTCACCATACGTGTGTACGTACGGCTTACCGTCTCCACGTCATGGTGTAATTGTCATTCAATAAATTATTATTTGGATGGGTATAATAATGATTTTTAATTCATGTAAATAATAAATATAATGTGATAATTATTCTGTATATATGATATACTATTCAATTATATATTATTTTAACATCAAAAGAATGATATTGTAGCTCGTACGTACGTACGGACAACCGCCTCCACAAATGCGATGAGATTCATTCTCCATCGTTTACATTCAAGTATAATTCTCATTTGACGATTAAAAATAATGTTTAAGGAGTTATTGTCATTCTGGATATGAATAAGATACAACCTATCCATAAAAAACACTGCTTACGTAACAAAGAATATAAAGTAAAATGATTAAGTGAACGCCCGAAATGACGATAATACTAAGATATTATTAACAAATAAATGTTAAAAGATCATATATGATACCATATTAATGTAAATGATTCTTTTATAATTCAATAACAATTATTTCACCATTATAAAGTAGTTTAACTTACCGTCGACAAACGAAAATGTACAATGTAAGGGGTTTCTTATCTCACTTTTAATTCCATGAGATTTCTATTGTTCACCACTTATTTATTACATGTGATGTGTGTACTGTCCATGTTTGTATTCATTGTGTAATATAATTTAATTCATGTATATTTACATAATCATTTTCTGATCCTTCTTTCATGGGTGTATGTTTGGTATGTTACCAAATCAATAATGGAATTTTAAATTTTAATTTCCACTTACTCGGCTTTACGCATACTTCAGTGATTATTTTACTCCAAGATTATGTGTAAAATCCCTATTCATTTGATTATGTCATAAATTCCACTCCCCTTTCTGTGGTTATACATTTGATACACATAATCACTCCATTGATAAATTATCATGTCCTCGGTATGAACTTGATAAGAGTAATTTTTACTCAATCTCGATTTGTTTAGTTAAACATCCAATTCATTGGGGTTGTTTTTACAAGAATATGTGTGAATGTCCATTGATAGTTTTACACTGAATATCCAATAATATTGAGTTTATTTATATTTTTCACTCATAATTATGTTATTTATTTATCCTTAACCTATGGATACGGCCTTTATGAGTGATTTCATCTCAATTTACATTCCATTGAGACTCCTTTATTGATATAAACAAAATCACTTTTATATGGTGTATATAATGTACTTTGAAATAATATATCATGAATCCATTTATTCTTATGATATTACAATGTTTTATTTTCCTCAATTATTTTTATTCGAGTGTCTCTCTTTTGGTTAGGATCTCTAACTAAAATGGCATTTTAAAATGTTTTAAATATTGATTATTCTAAATCATTCTCATTAATTTCCATGTTTTAAAAATGCTTTAAATGATTTATTTATATGGGCATTAAATTTTTCAAATCAAAATTCCTTTTAAAAGTTTCAAAGTGGTATGGGACACTTTGATTCTAAAATCTATTTTAAATAGATTATTGACAAATAGTGTGACTTATAAATGATTTCAAGAAAAAGGAGGATATTTCACTCTAATTGTTTTGATGATTATTTTCATCTAGGTCAATATCCTTCATCTTTATCGATTGAGGTTAATATGATACAATAAAATCTTCTATATTGTATCGAATGAGTTATGTTTGACTGTGGATGTTCTATTTTTATTCCATTCGTGGTTTGCTGATAAAGTATTGACATTTCGTATGCAAGTTTTAATATGAATGTTTATGTTTTGTTTAAAACTTTTCATATGAGGAATGCATTGGACTTATTAAGTGACGGGTGGAGACCGCTATAGCTCCTCGATGCATCGGTGGGTCTCATGAGACAAACTAGTATATTGGCACGAGGCCTTGACAAAATATTATTTGTAGTCTTGGCCCGAGGCCTTGGCTATGTGGTTATGATAGTCTGGAATTATGCATTCCGTCATTATGAAAGTAGTTACTAGTATTTTCATTGATTATTCGACTAGTATAATATCCATGTGAATAAGTAAATAGAATTATTTCATTTTATCCTTTCCATATTATGCGGAAGTTCAAGTTTAAAAAGCTTTTGTTTTAGTTATACATTGCCTTAAATTTTTATGTTTATTTATGAAATTTTTTGCTATATTGTTATCCTTACTAAGAATCTGAGCTCACCCCTTTCAATGTTTTATTTTTTCCAGGATGTGAAGAAGTATTTTATGAATGACCTGTGGGGATATTATGAGGGGATATGAAGAAAATATGTTGTTGTATTTTTTCACTTATTAATGTAATGTAAACATTATGAATATATATAGTGTTTCTAAGGATACTAAACTAATCGGTCTTTCGAGATTTGATATTTCTTGTGATCATTCCAATGTTATGTAATAATGAACTGACTATGGGCATCTAGGGTCGAGGCGTTACAGTTGGTATCACAGGAAGTTTAGTACAAACCTTTGAAGCTAGATTTAGATGAAATCTGATTAGAGAACGTAGATCTAAGATGAACTTTGAGGATTAGTATAGAAGAACTTCCTAGAATTTTATTATTGTAGAGATTTTGTGAGTTTTCCGAGTAATACATCTCTCTCTGGATACGAACAGGTAGAGGCGGCTCTGGCACATATGTACCTAGGGGTAAAACCCAAATTCACCACTTTGAGCTAGACTCGAACGAGAATTGGTGCACGACAACGGGCCTTGCTGCACTCTTGGTTACGACACTCTCGGGGGATATTCTTTAGGATAATTTACATTTTATTTACAAACCTATTTGATGTATTATATATATAAGATGAGAGTAAATGACCTTGGTTAATCCTAATATGCTTCAAATTGAGAATATGGTGATATGTTAATCTTTTAATGATTTTATGACTACTGTTACTCACACAATGCTTTCTGGTTTTAGTCTATGGATGGATTCCAAGGAAGTCCTAGTGACTTTGAGAATGATGTACAAGTTGGGAACGGCGGTGGCAATGAGCCACAAAATGGAATGTCGATAGGCGTAAAATATAGCGTCTTTATGACAAATCAATTTTCTAGAAATATGATCAAAAATATATATATTAACCAATTTCGGGACTCAACAAAGAAGAGAAAGGTGATGAATGATAAGAGCTCCAGCAGTGCAGACCATAGAGAAAGGAATCCTCAATTACCGTCATGCAGGAAATGTAGAAGGATACACCCAGGAAAGTGACTCAATGGGAGAAAGAAATGGTTTACGTGCGGGATGGAAGGACATAATGTGAATAATTGTCGGTGAAAATTTAAGAGTACTATGGAAGAAGATAAAAATGGTCCCAATAATCCATTTACAGTTATTTCACGTAAATGAAGGGGATCTGGGCATTACCTGAGTGAATTCCCTATTCTATAAGATATTTTCTTGGTCAAATAATATGCTATGTGGAAATAAATGGTTGGAGAAATGTATAAAAATTATTAGTGCTCCTTGATGATGGGTTTACTTTGGAATAATTTTCTCTTGTATTTTTAACCCTATAGTTTTCCATGTGTGAATGATATTTGAGGAAGAATTATCTTTTCTCTTGTGGATATAGTTATAAATAACCATTTGGTTTTATATAATTGTTGGGTTTCAGGCAATTATAAGTTATTTAAAATTTGTGATGAAAATTCAAGGTATGAGATAAGATTTGTGGTTAAATTTTTTTATGGTTATTTTGAGGAATTTATCTCATTTTTGTAATGTTCTAAAATATAGTTTTTGAAAAAGGACAACACGCAGAATGTGTGACAACCTGTCGCATCGGACAAAGATGTGGGAATCGAACCCACAACCAATGTGAGATTGGGATTTATCACCTACCACTAGACTACATGAAGTCCCTTGTTAGTGTGACTATTATTTTTAGTTAAATGATTTTATTGATCAATAATAATTTGATTTAGGATCTTATGACTTATCAAATGAATACCCTTAGTATAGGAAAATGATTTGGCGATTAAGTGATAAATGTTATTTTGGAAGTTGTTCGCTTTGTTGTGAACACACTATGCCCAGGGAAAATATAATAGTATGGGATTTCATTTGAGGAGTAATGATGGATTTTTCTCTATGTTTTTATTGTGGATTTATAGTGATTTGGTATATTTATGGAAATGATTAGGTTAATTACTTTTAAGCATGTGACATTAAGAGTACTTAATAACATTTGCAGATACAATTTAACGTGGAAGACTACATTCTTATAAATTTTGGGTTTCAATATTCGTTTGGATTATATTGAAGGATTTTAAGGACAATTGAATGGTATTTATTTATCTTTGGGGTATTGATGGTTTAATTTTAGAAATTAAGATTAGTGTTTTTTTCTCTAATGGAATATCCATTTGGGGGATCATCAAATATTTTACGAACCATTTTGGTTTTGATTAACCTCTAAAGACAAGTTAAATATATAGTTTATCCTAGGTTGATCATATATTTCTATAGAAGTTTATTCTAGCTCTTCCATTGTGACCAAGTCTTCTAGAATACTCATTGTTCAAAAAAATGAGTTAGTGGTAAAAATTTATTAAAGAATGAAACTCTACTTCAAAATTAAGTATATATCTTTATGTTCATAGTAAATATCATAAATTAATTCCTCGTCCTTTTGTAATGTAACTTAAAACAAAAAATGTTTTCCGTTTACTTTTCCTATTGGGAGACTAATGACCGTTTGTCCCAACATAAGTTTGTGATTTTCTTATTATTAACTTTCTCCTGATCCTGGTTTCTATCCCTCTCCATCCTAACTTAACACTTAGTTTATTGTCCATATCCATTTTTTCTTACATGGAATCCTAGTATGGGTTATCTTGGGTGACCTTTATACCTCTCATCCTTTCTTTTAAAGTGATAGTTTTATTGAATCTTTTTCTGATGTGGGACTTTCCATTATATTCTCAAGACAAATTTTAAAAATATTGGGAGGACACAATTTATTGAAGGAGGGGAGAATGTGACATCCCATGATTCCACGGTACGTTTCCCTTTGAATAATGAAATGGTGTGCATTGTACGCAACTTCGAGAATCTAACACACCGCAACCAATCAAACTAGCCGTTATGAATAGTAATACCTATTTTTTGAAATTATATAAATTTTATCATTCTAAATGGACATCATTTTTGGATTCGTAATATCAAAATTAGCTTAGGTTGAAATTTTGGTACTTTTCGGATAACATTCATATTTTGATGAATAATGAAAATTACTAAATTTTAATTAAAAACAACTTTTTTAATCGAAATAATTAATAGTTATAAATTATTAATTTGAGTGGTTTAAAAGTATATTTAGAATATATTTTTACCATTTAATACAATTTTGGTCATTATATGTAATTTCACAATTAAACCAGATATAAACAAGTGTCAATTTTTTTTATAGTTATTATCTCTTAAAAACACGCTATTTGTTTTGACGATGGGAATTAATTTTTAAATTAATTAATACAACTAATATTTTTTTAATTTGGTAAAATAGAAATCATTTTTTTAATTCATAATATCAAATATAGGTTAGGCCTAATTTTTGGTATTTTTATGGAAACATTCATTTATTGATGAATAGTGAAACCACAAAGTGGTAGTTAAAAAATTGAATTTTTCATAAAACATAATTTTACCGCTTCTGTGAGTAGAATTTTGAAACTCCGAGAGACACGGTTAATATTAAGGAGTAAAATTTTGTTCAATGAGATGAAAATAATTTTTGGTGAATAGTAAGTTTTTACTTTTATTTACCACGTTTAAAAGTAAATAGGGTAATTAAGAGTAAAAATGATATTAATATTACCCTAACACATGTCCTAATTGTATTGGATAAGTGTATCGCGTCCAAAAACAACCTTATGAGTAAAATATTATCATTTAGGTCCACTTGTATTAGATTAGGACATTTATTATTATTTAATTCAAAGAAGAGTTAAAAGAGTTAAAATCAAAGTATATTTACTAAAAAAAATTAATATAAGGCTATAAAAAAGATAAATTCGATTGTAAATATTTATTATAAAGATAATAATATTTCCTAAATAATTTAATTTTATTTATAATTTTTAGACATTAAATAATTTAATTTATTTATGACACAATGGTGATGCAGTAATTATCTAATTAATGAAATATTAAATTAATTGATATTATAAATATCAAAATAAATGTAATTTGAGACTTTTTATGAATCCCACTACTTTTCAAGGTTAATATGACCTATTAGGATTGATTATATAAATTGTTTTCGATGTAATAATGCTTTTATGAATTTATCAAAAACAAAATACCCAATAGTGTCAAAATTGACATAAAAGAGTTTTTAAAACAAATATTATATTATTAATTTATATTCAATTCTTAAAAATCTATGGTTCGGAAAAGAGACTTATATCATGATAGGAGTATCATTAATGGACCACTTGGGGGTCTCTTGGATGTATATAGTAAGTTTATTAAACATATAATATAAAAATACAAAGAGACAATGTAAAAGTGAAACTAATTAACTAAGAGTTAATACTTAAAGATAAGGTTAATATAATGACCCAAACCTGTCTAAATTATATTGGTTGAGTGGTTTTCGACCCATCCCCACCTTAACCATTAAATAATCCACTTTGGTTCCATTAGAAACCAAATATGAATTTATTATAAAATAATATTTTTATCTTTTTCAAAGGTGCCCCTCACCCATCTTATAAAAGGGAACTCCCCCTTCTCAATAATTCACACATTCAATGCATTTTGGCTCGGCCAAACTATGCCCAAATACTCTCTCAACTTCCCTCACTACAAACTAGAGGCCTTATCTTGATCAGAAAGCCAACCTATGGTTCCCTTTTGATCAAATCAAAAGGAAGAACCCGAAGAAGAGGTAATGTTTTCACCACCCCCTTTCAAGTTCCTTTCTTCTTCAACTTCTTCTTTCTTTGTTATTTCTATTCTAAAAAATTAACTCCAGTATCTTATATATACTGTGATGTTATTATAAATATGGTACAACCATATTCAGTATTCAATCCATCCTTTGAATGGCATGTCACCATACGTGCGTACGTACGACATACCGTCTCCACGTCATGGTGTAATTTTCATTCAATAAATTATTATTTGAATGGGTATAATAATGATGTGTAATTCATGTATATAATAAATATAACATGATAAGTATTATTTATATATCATATACCATTCAGTCATCTATTATATTAACATCAATAGTATGATATTTTCGCTCGTGCGTACGTACGGACTACTGTCTCCACGAATGCGATGAGTTTCATTATCCATCTTATCCATTCAAGTATAATTCTAATTTTATGATTAAAAATAATGTTTAAGGACTTTATATCATTCTGGATATGAATAAGATACATCCTATCCATAAAAAACATGGCTTATGTAACAAATAATATAAAGGAAAACGAGTAAGTTAACACCCGAAATGACGATAATACTAAGATATTATTAACAAATCAATGTTAAAAGATCATATATGATATAATATTAATGTAAATGATTCTTGTATAATTCAATAACAATTATTTTACCATTATACAGGAGGTTAACCTACCTTATACCAAGGAAAAAGTACAAAGTAAGGGGTTTCTTTTCTCACTTTTAATTCCGTGAGAATACCATTGTTCACCACTTATTTATTACATGCAGTGTGTGTACATCCCATGTTTGTATTCATTGTGTAATATACTTTAATTCATGTATATTTACATCATCATTGTATTATCCTTCTTTCTTGGGTGTATGTTTTGTATGTTACCAAATCAAAAAGTAATTTGAAATTTCAATTTCCACTCATTCGGCTTTACGCATACTTCATTGATTATTTTACTCCATGATTATGTATAGGATCACTATTCATGTGATTATGTCATAACATCGACTCCCCTTTACGTGGATATACTTTTGATACACATAATCTCACCATTTATAAATTATCAGGTCATCGGTATGGACTTGATAAGAGTAATTTTTACTCAATCTCGATTTGTTGAGTTAATCATCCAATTCATTGGTGTTGTTTTTACAAGAATATGTGTGATTGTACATTGATTGTTTTACACTGAATATCCAATCATATTGAGTTTATTTATATTTTTCACTCATAATTATGTTGTTGATTTATCTTTAACTTAAGGATACAGCCTTTATGAGAGATTTCATCTCAATTTACATTCCATTGAGAATTCTTTATTGTTATACACCATATCACTTTTATATGGTGTATATAATGTACTTTGACATAATATATCATGAATCCATTTATTCTCATCATATTACAATGTTTTTATTTCCTCAATTATTTTTATTCAAGTGTCTCTCTTTTGGTTAGGAACTCTAACTAAAATGGAATTTTAATATGTTTTAATGATTCATTATTCTAAATCTTTCTCAATAATGTCCATGTTTTGAAAATGGTTTTAAGGATTTATTTATATGGACATTAAAGTTTTCAAACCAAGATTCCTTTTAAAAGTTTCAAAGTGGTATGGGACACTTTGATTCTAAAATCTATTTTAAATGGATTCTTGACAAATAGTGTGACTTTTAAATGATTTCAAGAAAAAAGGTGATATTTCACTCTAATTGTTTTGATGATTATTTTCATCTATGTCAATATCCTTCATCATTCTCGATTGAGGGTGATATGATACAATACAATCTTCCATATTGTATAGAATGAGTTATGATTGACTTAGGATGTGATATTTTTATACCATTAATGGTTTGTGGATAAAGTATTGAAATTTCGTATGCTAGTTTTAATACGGATGTTTATGTTATGTTTAAAACTTTTCATATGAAGAATGAATTGGACTTTGTATGTGATGGGTGGAGCCCGCTATAGCTCCTCGATGCATCGGTTGGTCTCATGAGAAAAACTAGTGTCTTGGCCCGAGGCCTTGACAAAATCTTATTTGTAGTCTTGGCACGAGGCCTTGGCTATGTGGTTATGATAGTATGTCATTATGCATTCCGTCACTATGAAAGTGGTTATTAATATTTTAATGTGATTTTTCGACTAGTAGAATATCCATGTGAATTAGTAAATGGAATTATTTCATTTTATCCTTTCCATATTATGATGATGTTCAAGATTAAAGGGATTTTTTTTAGTTATACATTGCCTTAAATGTTTATGTTTATTTATGAATGTTTCTGCTATATTTATATTCTTACTGAGCATCTGATCTCACCCCTTAATGTTTTATTTTTCCCAAAATGTGATGAATTATTTTATGAATGACCTGCAAGGATAGTATAAGGGGATATGAAGACAATATGATGTTGTAGTTTTACACTTATTGATGTAATGTAAACATTATGAATATATATAGTGTTTCCAATGCTACTAAACTAATCGGTCTTTCGAGACTTGATCATTCTTGTAATCATTCCAATGTTATGTAATAATGCACCGACTCTGGGTATCAAGTTTCGGGGCACTACAGTTGATATCAGAGGAAGTTTAGTACAAACCTTGGAAGCTAGATTTAGATAAACTCTAATTAGAGCACGTAGACCTAAGATGAACTTTGAGGATTATTATAGAATAACATCCTAGAATTTTGTTATTGAAGAGATTTTTTGAGTTTTTCGAGCAATACATCCCTGTCTGGATACGAGCAGGTAGAGGCGGCTCTGGAACAGATGTACCTAGGGGTAAAACCCGAAAACACCTCTTTGAGCTAGACTCGAACGGGAACTGGTGCACGACAATGGGCTTTTCTGCACTCTTGGTTACGACACTCCTGAGGGATATGCTTATGATAATTTATATTTTCTTTACAAACCGACCTGAATTATTATATATTTAAGATGAGAGTAAATGGCCTTGTTTAATCCTAATGTGATTCAAATTGAGAATATGGTGACATGTTAATCTCTAGATGATTTTATGTATACTATTACTCACACAATGCTTTCTGGTTTTAGTCAATGGCTGGATTCCAAGGAAGCCCTAGTTACTTTGATAATGATGTACAAGGTGGGAATGATGGTGGAAATGAGCAACAAAATGGAATATTGATAGGCGTAAAAGATATAGTCATTATGCCAAATAAATTTTCCAAAAATATGATCAACAATATATATATTAACCAATTCCCAGATTCAACAAAGAAGAAAAAGGTGATGAATTATAAGATCTCCAGTAGTGGAGACCATGGAGAAAGGAATCCTCAATTTCCATCATGCAAGAAATGTGGGAGAAGACACCCAAGAAAGTGACTCAATGGGAAAAAAGAAATGCTTTACGTGCGGGAAGGAAAGACATAAAGTGAAGAATTGTTGAAGAAAAATGAAGAGTACTATGGAAGAAGATAAAAGTGCTCCCAAGAATCAATTTACAGTTATTTTCCGTAAATGTAGGGGACCTGGCCATTACCCGAGTGAATGACCTATTCTATAAGATATTTTCTTGATCAAACAATTAGCTATGTGGAAATAAATGGTTGGAAAAATGTTTAAAAAGTATTAGTGCTCCTTTATTATGGGTTTACTTTGGAATAATTTTCTCTTTTATTTTTAACCCTATTGTTTTCCATGTGAGAATGATATTTTAGGAAGAATTATCTTTTCTATTTTGGATATAGTTATAAATAACCATTTGGTTTTATATGATTGTTGGGTTTGAGGAAATTATAAGTTATTATTATTTGTGATGAAAATGAAAGGTATGAGATAAGATTTGTGGTTAAATTATGTTATTGTTATTTTGAGGAATTTATCTCATATTGGTAATGTTATAAAATATAGTTTTTGAAAATGGACAACACGCAGACCGTGTGACATCACGTCGCATCGGACAAAGCTGTGGGAATCGAACCCACAACCAATGTGAGATTGGGATTTATCACCTACCACTGGACTACGTGAAGTCACTGGTTAGTGTGACTATTATTTTTAGTTAAATGATTTTATTGATCAATAATAATTTGATTTGGGATGTTATGACTTATCAAATGAACACCCTTAGTATAGGAGAATGATTTGGTGATTAAGTAATAAATTTTATTTTGGAATTTGTTCGCTTTGATGTGAACACTATATGCCCAAGGAAAATAGAATAGTATGGGATTTCATTTGAGGAGTAATGGTGGATTTTTATCTATGTTTTTATTGTTTATTTATTGTGATTTGGGTTATTTATGGAAATGATTCGGTTAATTACTTTTATGTATGTGACTTTAAGAGTAATTAATGTCATTTGGAGATACAGTTTAACGTGGAAGGCTACATTCTTATAAGTTTTGGGTTTCAATATTCTTTTTTATTATATTGAAGGATATTAAGGACAATTGAATGGTATTTATTTATCTTTGGGGTATTGATGGTTTAATTTTAGAAATTATGATTAGTGTTTTTTTTCTCTAATAGAATATCCATTTAGGGGATCATCAGATATTATACTAACCATTTTGGTTTTGATTTATCTCAAAAGACAAGGTAAATATATAGTTTATCCTATGTGGATCTTGTATTTCTATAGAAGTTTATTCTAGCTCTTCCATTGTGACCAAGTCTTCTTGAATACTCATTGCTCAAAAAAATGAGTTAGTGGTAAAAATTTATCAAAGAATGAAACTCTACATAAAAAGTAAGTATATATCTTTATGTTCTTATTCAATATCATAAATGAATTCCTCGTCTTTATGTGATGTAACTTAAAACAAAAAATGTTGTCTGTTTACTTTTCCTACTGGGAGACTAATGACCATTTGTCCCAACATAAGTTTGTGATTTTATTATTGTTAAATTTCTCCTGATCATGTTTTCTATCCCTCTCCATCAGAACTTAAAACATAGTTTATCGTCCATATCCATTATTTCCTACATGGAATCCTTGTATCAGTTATCTTGGGTGACATTTATACCTCTCTTCCTTTCTTTTAAAGTGATAGTTTTATTGACTCTTTTTCCGATGTGGGACTTTCCATTATATTCTCAAGACCAATTTTAAAAAAATAGCGAGGACGCAATTAATTTAAGGAGGGGAGAATGTAACATCCCAAGCTTCCATGGTACGTTTCCCTTTGAATAATTCTATGGTGTGCATTGTATGCAACTTCGAGATTCTAAGACACCACAACCAATCAAACTAGCCGTTATGAATAGTAATACCTACTTTTTGAAATTTTATAAATTTTATCATTCAAAATGGACTTCTTTTTTGGATTTTTAATATCGAAATTAGCTTAGGGTGAAATTTTGGTACTTTTCGGATAACTTTCATATTTTGATGAATAGTGAAAATTACTAAATATTAATTAAAAACAACTTTTTTAATCAAAATAATTAATAGTGATAAATTATCAATTTGAGTGGTTTTAAAGTATATTTAGAATATATTTTTACCATTTAATACAATGTTGGTTATTGGATGTAATTTCAAATTTAAACCAAACATAAAGAAGTGTCAATCTTTTGATAGTTATTATCTCTTAAAAACACGCTATTTGTTTTGAGGACGGGAATTAATTTTTAAATTAATTAATGCAACTGATATGGTTTGAATTTGGTAAAATAGACATCATTTTTTTAATTCATAATATCAAATATAGCTTAGGCCTAATTTTTGGTATTTTTCTGAAACATTCATTTTTTGATGAATAGTGAAACCACTAAGTGGTAGTTAAAAAACTGAATTTTTCATAAAACATAATTTTACCACTTCTGTGAGTGGAATTTCAAAAATCCGAGAGACACGGTTAATATCAAAGAGTAAAATTTTGTTCAATGAGATGAAAATAATTTTTGGTGAATAGTAGCTTTTTAATTTTATTTACCACGGTTAAAAGTAACTAGGGTAATTAAGGGTACAAATGATATTAATATTACCCTAACATATGTCCTAATTGTATTGGACAAGTTTATGTCGACCAAAAACATCCTTAGGAGTAAAATATTATCATTTAGATCCACTTTTATTAGATTAGGACATTTATTATTATTTAATTCAAAGAAGAGTTAAAAGAGTTAAAATCAATGTTTATTTACTAAAACATTTTTAATATAGGGATATACAAAAGATAAATTCGATTGAAAAAATTCATTAGAAATATAATAATATTTCCTAAATAATGGTATTTTATATATAATTTTTAGACCTTAAATAATTTAATTTATTTATGACACAATGGTGATGTAGTAGTTATCTAATTGATGAAATATTAAAATAAATGATATTATAAATATCAAAATAAATGTAATTTTGGACTTTTTATGAATTCCACTAATTCTATAGGTTAATATGGCATATTAGTAATGATTATATTAATTGTTTTCAAAGTAATAATGCTGTTATGAATTTATGAGAAACAAAATACCCAATAGTGTCAAAATTGACATAAAAGAGTTTTTAAAAAATTTATTATATAATTAATTTATATTCAATTCCTAAAAATATATGGTTTGGAAAATAGACTTATATCATGATAGGAGTATCATTAATGTACCACTTTGTGGTCGCTTGGATGTATATAGTAATTTTATTGACCATATAATATAAAAATACAAAGACACATTGTAAAAGTGAAACTAATTAACTAAGAGTTAATACTTAAAGATAAGGTTAATATAATGACCCAAACATGTCTAAATTATATTGGGTGAGTGGTTTTCGACCCATCCCCACCTTAACCTTTAAATAATCCACATTGGTGCCATTAGAAACTGAATATGAATTTATTATAAAATAATATTTTTAGCTTTTCCAAAGGCGCCCCTCACCCCTCTTATAAAAGGGCACTCCCCCTTCTAACTAATTCACACATTAAAAGTCTTTTGGCTCTACCAAACCCTACCCAAATACTCTACGAACTTCTGTCACTACAAACTATAGGCATTATTTTGATCAGAAAGCCAACCTAAGGAGCCCTTTTTATCAAATCAAAAGGAAGAACCCGAAGAAGATGTAATGTTTTCACCACCCCCTTTCAAGTTCCTTTCTTCTTCAACTTCTTCTTTATTTGTTATTTATATTCTAAAATAATAACTCCAGTATCATCTATATAATTTGATGTTATTATAAATATGGTACAACCATATTCAGTATTCTATCCATCCTTTGAATGGCATGTCACCATACCTGCGTACGTACGGCTTACCGTCTCCACGTCGTGGTGTAATTGTCATTCAATAAATTATTATTTGGATGGGTATAATAATGACATTTAATTCATGTAAATAATAAATATAACATGATAATTATTCTCTCTATATGATATAACATTCAATTATATATTATTTTAACATCAAAATAATGATATTGTCGCTCGTGCATACGTACGGACTACTGTCTCCACGAACGCGATGAGATTCATTCTCCATCTTATCCATTCAAGTATAATTTTCATTTGATGATTTAAAATAATGTTTAAGGACTTGACATAAATCTGGATATGAATAAGATACAACATATCCATAACAAACACGGCTTATGTAACAAGGAATATAAAGGAAAACGAGTAAGTTAACACACGAAATGACGATAATACTAAGATATTATTAACAAATCAATGTTAAAAGATCATATATGATATCATATTAATGTAAATGATTATTGTATAATTAAATAACAATTATTTCACCATTATAAAGGATTTTAAACTACCGTCGACCAAGGAAAAAGTACAAATTAAGGGGTTTGTTATCTCACTTTTAATTCCATGAGAATACCATTGTTCACCACTTCTTTATTACATGTGGTGTGTGTACTGCCCATGTTTGTATTCATTGTGTAATATACTTTAATTCATGTATATTTACATAATCATTCTATGATCCTTATTTCATGTTTGTATGTTTTGTATGTTACCAAATAAATAAGGGAATTGGAAATTTCAATTTCTACTCATTCATCTTTACACATTCTTCATTGATTATTTTACTCCATGATTATGTGTAGAATCTATATTCATTTGATTATGTCATAAATTTCACTCCCATTTCAGTGGATATACTTTTGATACACATAATCACTCCATTGATAAATTATCAGGTCATCATAATGAACTTGATAAGAGTAATTTTTAATCAATCTTGATTTGTTGAGTTAAACATCTCATTCATTGGTGTTGTTTTTACATGAATATGTGTGAATGTACTTTGATTGTTTTACACTGAATATCCAATAATATTGAGTGTATTTATATTTTTCACTCATAATTATGTCGTTTATTTATCCTTATCCTAATGATACCGCCTTTATGAGTGATTTCATCTCAATTTCCATTCCATTGAGACTCCTTTATTGTTATACACCAAATAAATTTTATATGGTGTATATAATGTATTTTGAAATAATATATAATGAAATCCTTTATTCTCATGATATTACAATGTTTTTTTCCTCAATTACTATTATTCAAGTGTATCACTTTTGGATAGGAACTCTATCTAATATAACATTTTAAAATGTTTTAATGATTGATTATTCTAAATCATTCTCATTAATGTCCATGTTTTAAAAGTGATTTTAAGTATTTATTTATATGGACATTAATGTTTCCAAATAAAAATTCATTTTAATAGTTTCAATGTTTTATGGGACACATTGATTCTAAAATCTATTTTAAATGGATTCTTGACAAATAGTGTGACTTTTAAATGATTTCAAGAAAAAGGGGGATATTTTAATCTAATTGTATTGATGATTATTTTCAACTATGTCAATATCATTCATCATTCTCGATTGAGTTTAATATGATACAATAAAATCTTCCATATTGTATCGAATGATTTATTTTTTACTGTGGATGTGCTATATTTATACCATTCATGGTTTATTGATAAAGTATTGACATTTCGTATTCTAGTTTTAATACAAATGTTTATGTTCTATCTAAAAATTTTCATATGAGGAATGCATTGGATATAGTAAGTGACGGGTGAAGCCCGCTATAGCTCCTCGATGCATCAGTAGGTCTCATGAGACAATCTAGTGTATTGGCACGAGGCCTTTAGAAAAAATCTTATTTGTAGTCTTAGCACGAGGCCATGGCTCTGTGGTTATGATAGTCTGGCATTATGCATTCCGTCATTATGAAAGTGGTTATTAATATTTTCATGTGATTATTCGACTAGTAGAATATCCATGTGAATAAGTAAATGAAATTATTTCATTCTATCCCTGCCATATTATGTTGAAGTTCATGTTTAAAAGGCTTTTGTTTTAGTTATACATTGCCTTAAATTTTTATGTTTATTTATGAAAGTTTCTGCTATACTGTTATCCTTACTGAGCATCTGAGCTCACTCCTTTCAATGTTTTATTTTTCCCAGGATGTGAAGAAGTATTTTATGAATGACATGCAGGGATAGTATGAGGGGATACGAAGACAATATGTTGTTGTAGTTTTTCACTTATTGATTTAATGTAATCATTATGAATATATCTAGTGTTTCCAAGGCTACTAAACTAATCGGTCTTTCGAGAGATGATCTTTCTTATGATCATGCTAATGTTATGTAATAATGAACCGACTCTGGGTATCTAGGTTTGGGGCGTTACAGTTGGTATCAGAGGATGTTTAGTAAAAACTTTGTAATCTATATTTAGATAAACTCTGATTAGAGCATGTAGACCTATGATGAACATTGAGGATTAGTATAGAAGAACTTCCTAAAAATTTGGTATTGTAGAGATTTTGTGAGTTTTTCGAGCAATACATCCTTGTCTGGATACGAGCAGGTAGAGGCAGCTCTGGCACAGATGTACCTTGGGGTAAAACCAAAAAACACTACTTTGAGCTTGACTCGAACAGGAACTGGTGCATGACAACGGGCCTTACTGCACTCTTGGTTATGACACTCCTTATGGATATGATTAGGATAATTTACATTTTCTTGACAAACCGATTTGAAGTATTATATATATAATATGAGAGTAAATTACCTTGGTTAATCCTAATGTGTTTCAAATAGATAATATGGAGACATGTTAATCTCTAAATGATTTTATGACTACTGTTACTCACACAATGCTATCTGGTTTTAGTCAATGGCTGGATTCCAAGGAAGTCATAGTGACTTTGAGAATGATGTAAAAGGTGGAATCGGTGGTGGCAATGAGAAACAAAATGGAATGTCAATAGTCGTAAAATATATCGTCTTTATGCCAAATCAATTTTCCAAAAATATGATCAATAATATATATATTAACCAATTATTGTACACAACATAGAAGAGAAATTTGATGAATGATAAGATCTCCAGCAGTGGAGACCATGGAGAAAGGAATCCTCAATTTCCATCATGCAGGAAATGTGGAAGGAGACCCCAAGGAAAGTGTCTCAATGGGACAAAGAAATGCTTTACGTGCGGGAAGGAAGGAAATAAAGTGAAGAATTGCTGAAGAAAAATGAAGAGTACTATGGAAGAAGATAAAAATGGTCCCAAGAATCCATTTACAGTTATTTTCCGTAAATGAAGGGGACCTGGCCATTACCCGAGTGAATGCTATATTCTATAGGATATTTTCTTGGTCAAAGAATAAGATATGTGGAAATAAATGGTTGGAGAAATGTTTAAAAAGTATTAGTGCTCCTTGTTGATGGGTTTAGTTTGGAATAATTTTCTTTTGTATTTTTAATCCTAATGTTTTCCATGTGAGAGTGATATTTGAGGAAGAATTATCTTTTCTCTTATGGATATAGTTATAAATAACCATTTGGTTTTATATGATCGTTGGGTTTGAGGAAATTATAAGTTATTATAATTTGGGATGAAAATGAAAGGTATGAGATAAGATTTGTGGTTAAATTATGTTATGGTTATTTAGAGGAATTTATCTCATTTAGGTAATTATATAAAATATAGTTTTTTGAAAAAGAGCAACACATAGACCGTGTGACAACCCGTCGTGTCGGACAAAGCCGTGGGTATTGAACCCACAACCAAAGTGCGATTGGGATTTATCACCTACCACTGGACTACGTGAAGTCCCTGGTTAGTGTGACTATTACTTTTAGTTAAATGATTTTATTGATCAATAATAATTTGATTTGGGATCTTATGTCTTATCTAATGAATTCCCTTAGTATAGGAAAATGATTTTGTGATTAAGTGAAAAATGTTATTTTGGAATTTTTTCTCATTGTTGTGAACACTATATGCCCAAGAAAAATAGAATAGTATGGCATTTCATTTTAGGAGTAATGGTGCATTTTTATCTATGTTTTGATTGTGGATTTATAGTGATTTGGGTTATTAATGGAAATGATTAGGTTAATTACTTTTAAGTATGTGACTTTAAGAGTAATTAATGTCATTTGGAGATACAATTTAAAGTGGAAGACTAAATTCTTATAAGTTTTGGGTTTCAATATTAATATGGATTATATTGAAGGATTTTAAGGACAATTGAATGGTATTTATTTAACATTGGGGTATTGATGGTTTAATTTCAGAAAATAAGATTAGTGTTTTTTTCTCTAATGGAATATCCATTTGGGGGATCATAAGATATTATACTAACCATTTTGGTTTTGATTAATCTCTAAAGACAATATAAATATATAGTTTATCCTACGTGGATCATGTATTTCTAGAGAAGTTTATTCTATCTCTTCCATTGTGACCAAGTCTTCTTGAATACTCATTGTTCAAAAAAATGAGTTAGTGGTAATATTTAATTAAAGAATGAAACTCTACTTAAAAAGTAAGTATATATCTTTATGTTCTTAGTCAATATCATAAATTAATTCCATGTCCTTACGTAATGTAACTTAAAACAAAAAATGTTGTCCGTTTACTTTTCCTACTGGGAGACTAATGACCGTTTTTCCCAACATAAGTTTGTGATTTTCTTATTATTAAATTTCTACTGATCATGTTTTCTATCCCTCTCCATCAGAACTTAACACATAGTTTATCGTCCATATCCATGTTCTCCTATATGGAATCCTAGTATGGGTTATCTTGGGTGACCTTTATACCTTTCTTCCTTTCTTTTAATGTGATAATTTTATTGACTCTTTTTCCGATGTGGGATTTTCCATTATATTCTCAAGCTCAATTTTAAAAAAATTGTGAGGATGCAATTTAATGAAGGAGGGTTGAATGTAACATCCCAAGCTTCCATAGTACGTTTCCATTTGAATAATGCAATGGCGTGCATTGTATGCAACTTCGAGATTCTAACACACCACAACCAATCAAACTAGCCGTTATGAATAGTAATACCTATTTTTTGAAATTTAAAAAATTTTATCTTTTGAAATAGGCTTCATTTTTGGATTCTTAATATCAAAATTATCTTAGGGTGAAATTTTGGTACTTTTTGGATAACTTTCTTATTTTGATGAATAGTGAAAATTGCTAAATTATAATTAAAAACAACTTTTTTTCGAAATAATTAATAGTGATAAATTATTAATTTGAGTGGTTTTAAAGTATAATTAGAATATATTATTACCATTTAATACAATGTTGGTAATTGGATGTAATTTCACATTTAAACCAGACATTAACAAGTTCCAATCTTTTGATAGTTATTATCTCTTAAAAATAAACTATTTGTTTTAATGACGAGAATTAATTTTTAAATTAATTAATGTGACTGATATGTTTTGAATTTGGTAAAATAGACATCATTTTTTTAATTCATATTTTCAAATATAGCTTAGGCCTAATTTTTTGTATTTTTCTGGAAACTTCCATTTTTGATGAATAGTGAAACCACTAAGTAGTAGTTAAAAAACTGAATTTTTCATAAAACATAATTTTACCGCTTCTGTGAGTGGAATTTTGAAAATCCGTGAAGCACGGTTAATATCAAGGAGTAAAATGTGGTTCAATGAGATGAAAATAATTGTTGGTGAATAGTAACTTTTTACTTTTATTTACCACGGTTAAAAGTAAATAGGGTAATTAAGTGTAAAAATGATATTAATATTACCCTAACACATGTCCTAATAGTATTGGAAAAGTGAATCTCGACCAAAAAAAACCATAGGAGTAAAATTTTATCATTTAGGTCCACTTTTATTAGATTCGGACATTTATTATTATTTAATTAAAAGAAGAGTTAAGAGAGTTAAAATCAATTTTTATTTACTAAAACATTTTTAATATAGGGTTATACATAAGATAAATTCGATTGTAAATATTCGTTAGAAATATAATAAAACATCATAAATAAGGTTATTTTATTTATAATTTTTAGACATTATATAATTTAATTTATATATGACACAATGGTGATGTAGTAATTATCTAATTAATGAAGGATTAAAATAATTGATATTATAAATATCAAAATAAATGTAATGTGAGACTTTTTATGAATTACACTAATTTTCTAGGTTAATATGAAATATTAGGATTGATTATATAAATTCTGTTCGATGTAATAATGCTGTTATGAATTTATCAAAAACAAAATACCCAATAGTTTCAAAATTGACATAAAAGAGTTTCTAAAAAATATTTTATATTATTAATTTATATTCAATTCCTAAAAATCTAAGGATCGGCCACGAGACTTATATCATGATATTATTATCATTACTGGACCACTTGGGGGTCTCTTGGATGTATATAGTCAGTTTATTAACCATATAATATAAAAATACAAGGAGACATTGTAAAAGTGAAACTAATTAACTAAGAGTTAACACTTAATTATAAGGTTAATATAATGACTCAAACCTGTATATATTCTATTGGTTGAGGGGTTTTCATCCCATCCCCACCTTAAAATTTAAATAATCCACTTTGGAGCCATTAGAAACCGCATATGAATTTATTATAAAATAATATTTTTAGCTTTTCCAAAGGCGCCCATCACCCCTCTTATAAAAGGGCACTACCCCTTCTCACTAATTCACACATTCAAAGCCTTTTGGCTCGGCCAAAACCTGCCCAACCACTCTCTAAACTCTCCCCAATATAACCTAGAGGCCTTAGTTGGATCAGAAATCCATCCCAAGGATCCCTTTTGATCAAATCAATAGGAAGAACCTGAAGAAGGGGTAATGTTTTTACCACCCTCTTCCGAGTTCCTTTCATCGTCAACTTCATCTTTATTTGTTATTTCTATTATAAAATAATAACTCTAGTATCTTATATATACTATGATGTTATTATCAATATGTTACAACCATATTCAGTATTCTATCCATCCTTTGAATGGCATGTCATCGTACGTGCGTACGTATGGCTTACCATCTCTACATCGTTGTGTAATTGTCATTCGATAAATTATTATTTGGATAGGTATAATAATGATGTGTATTTCATTTAAATAATAAATAAAACATGATAATTATTCTTTCTATATGATATACCATCAAATTATATATTATTTTAACATCAAAAGAATGATATTTCCGCTCGTGCGTACGTACGGACTACCATCTCCACGAACGCGATGAGATTCATTCTCCACCGTATCAATTCAAGTATAATTCTCATTTGATGATTAAAAATAATTTTTAAGGACTTGATATAGTTCTGGATATGAATAAGATACAACTTATCCATAACAAGCACGTCTTACGTAACAATGAATATAAAGGAAAACGAGTAAGTTAACACCCGAAATGACGATAATACTAAGATATTATTAACAAATATATGTTAAAAAATCATATATGATATCATATTAATGAAAATGATTCTTGTATAATTAAATAACAATTATTTAACCATTATATAGGAGTTTAATCTATCGTCGTCCAAGGAAAAAGTACAAAGTAAGGGGTTTCTTATCTCAATTTTAATTCCGTGAGAATTCCATTCTTCACCACTTAATTATTACATGTGGTGTGTGTACTGCCCATGTTTCTAGTCATTGTGTAATATAATTTAATTCATGTATATTTACATCATCATTGTATGATCCTTCTTTCATGGGTGTATGTTTTATATGTTACCGAATCAATAAGGGAATTTAAAATTTCAATTTCCACTCATTCGGCTTTACACATACTTCATTGATTATTTTACTCCAAGGATATCTGTAGAATAACTATTCATTTGATTGTGTCATAAATTCCACTCCCCTTTCTATGGGTATAATATTGATACACATAATCACTCCATTGATAAATTATCAGGTCATCGGTATGAACTTGATAAGAGTAATTTTTACTCAATCTCGATTTGTTGAGTTAAACATCCAATTCATTGGTGTTGTTTTTACAAGAATATGTGTGATTGTCCTTTTATTGTTTTACCTTGAATATCCAATCATATTGAGTGTATTTATATTTTTCACTCATAATTATGTCGTTGATTTATCCTTAACCTAAGGATACAGCCTTTATGAGAGATTTCATCTCAATTTACATTCCATTGAGACTCATTTATTGTTATACACCAAATCACATTTATATGGTTTATATAATGTACTTTGACATAATATATCATGAATCCCTTTATTCTCATGATATTACAATGTTTTTATTTCCTCAATTATTTTTATTCAAGTGTCTCTCTTTTGGTTAGGAACTCTAACTAAAATGATATTTTAAAATTTTTTAATGATTGATTATTCTAAATCTTTCTCATTAATGTCCATGTTTTAAAAATGGTTTTAAGGATTTATTTATATATACATTAAAGTTTTAAAATCAAAATTCCTTTTAAATGTTTCAATGTGTAATGGGACACTTTGATTCTAAAATCTATTTTAAATGGATTCTGGACAAATAGTGTGACTTTTTAATGATTTTGTAAGTACCCGGTTCTTGTTTTAGAGGTACGGGGTTCTTCTTTTCCTTTTCCATAAGTGATTTTGAGAAAATATGTAAAAATGGGGAAAAATCCTAAATTTTGAAACTACACGCCATGTATTTTTCCCACACGCCATGTACTTTTGGTCATGTTGGGATAAGAAAACAGGGTGTGTAGCCTTGCCGGCCACAAAGGGTGTAGGAACCGACTACACGCCGTGTAGATGTCCTTTACACGCCGTGTAGTTAGTCAGCAGGTTAAAAAGTAAGGCGGTGGAGTCGCCGCCAGCTGGGCAGTAGGACACGTTGTGCACTCGGGAGTACATGGCGTGTACTCTTGTCGGCAGGTGAACAGTTCCGGTGCCACCAAATGAATAGTTAAATGAAAGAAGTGCATGCCATGTACTCAGAAGTACACGCTGTGTACTTTGTTTTTTTGGATTTAAACAGGAATTAGCCTCCTCATTTGGTAGAGGAGGCATTTGATCCATTTTGGAGCCCAAGGAGGAGGCCGGACCATTGATGATACACCGGGAGTTCGTCTGGAATCCGATTAGGCTTCGGACGATCTTGTTCGAACCACACGGGTAAGCCCTTCCTCCTCTTGGTACCGTTCTTTCCAATTCTTCTCCAAATGTAATTTATTTACATTAGAATGGGTTTTGTTCTTCGTCAGATATACACCGTTCTTGGGAGTTTCTGGAGCAGGCATTCGGGTATAGTGTTCGTTGGCACATAAGGTAGTTGGCTTGGTGTTTATTTTCCTACTGTCGTTTGTTTTTGTGCGTTTTTGTGCCATGAACCCATGTTGGGGTGTCGTGTGGCTGAGGCCGTTGCTATATTTAATGCCTATAATTGCATAGTTGATTAAATGGAGATAATAAAATGATGTTTGGGATCGTTGCTTGGATCCAGGACCATCCCGAGGGGTGTGTTCCTCTGTTTAGCCGTTTGGCCAGGATACCTGAGGGTATGCCTTAAATGTAGTAACTGTAGAATTTCCATGAGAGGAATTTCTTGTTTACTGCATTTTGATATGTTGGACATGGTTCGGTTACCTTTTTAGACCGAGGGAGTTGTTGTGATTAGCCTGAGGGCGTGACTGTTTTAGCCCGAGGGCTGTCGTTATTCCACCTAAGGGCAACCTTTCGTGCCTGAGGGCTTGACTTCTGTTCCTAAGGGCGAAACTTCGTAATCCTGAGGGCGAGAATTTTTGTTACGCCTGAGGGAAATACCTACGGGTTGGATTCTTTATGGCCTGAGGGCAAGCCTGAGGGCGTGGTTACTATTTTAGCCTGAGGGCACGGTTCTGGTTAGCCTGAGGGCTTGGTGCTGGGCACAAAAATGTTACTAAATTAAAGGAATTAAATAAATAATAAAATGGCAATTTAACTGTTAAGTTAGTTACTTTTGAGTACTTCTTAGTTATTTCATTTACTATTCCACACTTGTTGCATGTTTTACACACAGTTGAGCATGGGCCTTTGGTGGGTGCCTACTGAGATATAATTCTCACACACTGTTTGGGTCAGGCTTTTTGGACCGAACAGATTACATTGTTGTAGGTGTAGATAGGGGCAAGAGTCCCTATATAGGTACTTGAAAGTTTCTGAGGAGTAGGAGGGCATGGGACCGAGCCTAGGCTCGCCATGCCGATTCCAGCTGTTTACTTGTTTTTCTTTACTTTGCTTTTGGTTGTATCACAGTGGTGTTTAACATGTTCTAGATGTTTTCATAGAATTTGAACATGTAGCATCATCACTTTTATACTATTGTCTATATCCACTGCTGTAGTTATTTCAGTTGTGTATGTTTACTGCTTCTGTTGTTGTTGTATGTTTATTTTGGTATTCTGCTGCGCTACACATTGACAAATGAGGGCATTGTTTCCCCACTATCAAACCTGGGCCCTCGCTGCTAGTCTGCAGCCTCTGGCATTTGGGGAAATGCGCTTGACGTCACGTGGCGAACCGGGCTCGGGGCACCCGTTGCGTGGCACCCACGGCTGGGACGTTACAAAGTGGTATCAGAGGAGGTTTCTTTTCTTTGACATACTATTTGGAGTCGTAGTCAGAGTTAGGATGAACGGTAGTTGGTAATAAGTTGTGCCCGGGCGTAGCTAACCCGTGTACAGGGAAAATCCAGTCTACCTCGTACTTTACATTCTTTGATCTTACAATTTTACAGTTGATATGTTTTCACTTTTGGGTGACGCACTTGGATTGTGATGTTTATATTTTATCTATGGGTTCTATTTAGTTGCAACCCGATGAGATGCGGGTATGCCATCTCATACATCATATAGGCACATTCTAGATATCACATGCCATGCATAGTTACCATGTCATGTAGGTGCATTAGAATTTTCATGTTGTTGTGATAGTTGTTGTGCTAGTAAAGCATGCTGTTGTGATAGCTTCTTGATAAATACCTGCCTTGTGATATGGTATTATTGTTTGATCTTGTTTATTGAATGGACACCAAACTTTGGTCTTTGGGGAGTATGGGCCCCCATTGACCGGAATTTGGTGGATCATTAACTGGTTATTGGTTATAACACAAATAAGATGCCAAACTTTGATTCGTGGGGTGTATAGTCCCCCACGGGTCGGAATTTGACACTTAGGTGTCGTTTTCAGTATTTTCTGGGCTCCGTAGAAGTTTATGAGGCATACTATCTGGAAACCCAGTATACACGCCATGTAGTATTTTTTTACATGTCGTGTATGTTCTTCTGTTCGGGAAGAAATATGAACTTTTGAGTACACGTCGTGTACCCTGAGTACATGCCGTATAGTCTCTTCCTGTGTCACAAACCATGTGGGTGGAGACACGGGGTAGGGAAAGGGGTTGGGTAAGACACGCCGTGTAGTTTTGCACACGCCGTGCAGTGTTGACCTGGGGACTCGGCCGTGTAACTAACAACACAGGCTGGTGTCACCTCTTTCAGAACACGCCGTGTACCTTTGGGACACGCCGTGTTGTCTAGTACGAGGACAGACCATGTGGAGTTAGCCGTGTGGCTGGGAAATGGTGTGGTGTACACGCCGTGTACGGGAGTAACACACCGTGGGTGGTAAAGCCAAGTAGTTTGCAGTGTCACAGACCACACAGGCAGTTGGAAAATAACATCGTACACGCCGTGTAGATATTATACCCGTCGTGTAGTTTTGTTGAACGGAATCTGTGTGGCTTACCCGTGTAGAAGGACCCAGGTAGGGGAAAGGAAGTCAAGTTCCAGCTGTGTAGTAAGTGTACACGTCGTGTAGTCTTGTTTTGAAAATTTGGACCCGCCTTCTTCCTCTTGTTCCTTTGTGGTTCCTTCATTTCAGTCTTAATAATCTTGAATCTGAGGCATTCTTTTGACCTTGTAGAGTCATGCCGCCTAAACGACCGTGAGTTGTTCTCCAAGGTAGCGGTGATGATTATACTCCAGAGATGGTGGGCCATAGGCTACCAGTTGATCCACTAGCAGAGCCAGATGCGGCACCAGCTGTTATACCGGACATGGGTGCAGAGGCGCGGTTTCTTGAAGGCTTATTGCAGTTCATGAAGACCTTTCAGGGAGAACCGCAGGCTACCACATCTATGGCTGAGCTGACGCGTATCTTCCAGCAGCAGCATCCACCTACGTTTTCAGGGGATGGCGGACAATAGGTTGTAGAGTCATGGCTAGGATCGATGCAGACTATTTTTGAGCATCTTGAGATGCCTCCAGGGTGGATGTTCAAGATCGCGACTTACATGCAGCGTGATTCCGCCAAGAGGTGGTGGGATATTTCCACCCAGTTAGAGCATCACAGGGACATGGCGTGGGAGGATTTTCAGTCAGTCTTCTATGACTTCTTCTTTCCTGAGACACTAAGAGTAGATAGAGCTAGAGAGTTCTTGAATCTGCCGCAGGGCGCTATGTCGGTGATGGACTACTCTGGTCATTTTACAGAGCTTCAGTGCTTTGCACCCGGGCTCATGGGTGATGAGACGCTGAGAGCCAGACGTTTTGAGGATGGTCTTCAGTAAGACATCCGAGCGCTGGTGAATGTTTTCAGGATACATACTGTACAGGAGATTGTGGACCAGGCGTTGATTACAGAGAGGAACCTGCGAGAATCTAGTGGTGTGGGCCAGGGCAGTTCGGCACCAGTTACTGGTACTATTTCTGCTGGCAATAGGACGATGCAGATGGACTTCTCTCAGGGCGGCAGTACCAGCCAGGTAGCTTATTCAGGTGGCCTGATCAGGTGCTACCAGTGTGGCAGAGAGGGGCACAAGAGGCCGCAGTGTCCACGAGACCTAGTGGCGTGTCGAGCTTGTGGCAAGATGAGTCATCTGCAGTGCTTTTGCAGGGCGTTTCTACCAGTGGCTAGTGAGAGGGGTTCTACGCAGACTCCGCGTGTGGGATCAGGACCAGTGGCTTCTTACCAGTCAGGGAACTAGAATACGTCAGGGCGTGCAGGCAGAGATAGTGGTCATGGCCGTGGTAGCCAGACACCAGGATCTCTGAGGAAACAGGGCGGGATAGCTCAGGGTATCCAGGATGTGTCGTAAGGCCGTGGCACTGGTCAGGCATATGCAGTGCAATAGACCCAGCAGGAGAAGGATCCCGGACCTTCGACAGTCAGAAGTAATATTCTAGTAGCTTCTGTCTTGTTTTCAGTACTTTTTGATACGGGTGCTACACATAGTTTTATATTAGTACCCATTGTGGAGATCCTTGGTCTCATTGTTTCTACTTCTTATGCTATCATGACATTATTCACTCCGTTGGGGACTAGGACGGTTGGTGTGCGTCAGTGCAAGGAGTGCCCCCTTGAGGTTGGTGGGTGTCACTTCTTTTAGGACCTCTATGTCCTGTAGATGACGAGCTATGACATCATTCTCGGGATGGACTGGTTGGTTCCCTTTCGAGCATTTGTAGACTACTATCACCGCAGGGTGTTTTTCACTTCACCAAAGGGCGGGGAGTTTCTATACAAGGGCGAGTGGGATGTTCAGGCTAGTCGAGCTGGACCAGAGCATCATGGGCGAGGTGGAGTCACAGCCCAGATTGCGAGCTTATATCTGGATGACCAGGGGACTCATCAGACAGTTTTCCCTCCAATTGTTGATCGTTTCAGGGATGTCTTCCCGGATGACTTTTCAGGTCTACCTTCGGTGCGTGAAGTTGAATTCTCTATCAAGATTGTGTCAGGAGCATCACCGGTGTCCATTCCTTTTTATAGGATGGCCACGCCTGAGTTGCAGGAGCTCAAGAGGTAGTTAGAGGAGCTACAGGCAAAGGGTTTTATCCGACCCAGAACTTCTCCATGGGGTTCTCCGGTCCTTTTTGCGAAGAAGGCGGATGGTACCCTTAGGATTTGTGTGGATTATCGAAAGCTAAACCAGTTGACGTTTAAGAATCGATATCCATTGCTGAGGAAAGATGATTTTTTTGATCTGCTTTGTGGAGCATGCGTGTTCTTGAAGATTGACTAGAGATCTGGATATCATCATCTGCGCATTAGACCATCTGATATACCTCTCACAGCTTTCAAAAGAAGGTATGGTCTATATGAGTATACGGTGATGCCATTCGGACTCATGAACATGCCAGCAGTTTTCATGGCTCTGATGAATCGTGTGTTCCATCCGTATCTTGATTCATTGTGGTAGTATTCGTGGATGACATCTTGGTGTACTCTCACACTCGACACGACCATGCCACCCATCTTGAGATTTTATTGAGTACACTGAGAGAGCATCGCCTATATGTTAAGCTCTCTAAGTGTCACTTTTGGATGGACCAGATTCACTTCTTGGGTCATATCATCTTAGAGGCAGGAGTTGCAGTGGACCTAGAGAAGGTGAGAGCAGTAGCATCCTGGGAGCAGCCCAAGAATGTGTTTGAGATACGAAGTTTCTTAGGGTTGGTTGGTTACTACAGACGCTTCATACAGGACTTCTCCCGCTTAGCAGCACCGTTGACAGGTCTGACTAAGAAGGGTGTGAAGTTCGTTTGGTCAGAATCTTGGGAGACAGCTTTTCAGGACCTGAAGGGAAGGCTGACATCAGCACCGATCTTGATACTCCCAGAGCAGGGGAAAAACTATACGGTTTACTATGATGTGTCAGGGATTGGGCTGGGAGCCATTTTGATGCAGGGAAACTGAGTTGTGGCGTACGGGTCTCGGCAGTTGAGGGCACATGAGAGGAATTACCCGACGCACGATCTCGAGTTGGCTGTAGTTGTGCATGCATTGCGCTGTTGGAGACATTACCAGTTGGGAGAGAATTTTGTGGTTTTCACCGACCACAAAAGCCTCAAGAATATCATTACTCAGCGTGACCTAAATCTGAGGCAGAGAAGGTGGGTCAAGTACCTACAGTCCTTCGATTTTGTGCTTTCTTATAAACCTGGAAAAGGTAATGCAGTAGCCGATGCACTGATCATGAAGACTCAGATACAGGTAGTGCAAGAGGCCAGTGGTGAATGGAAGCTTATGGCTTTGTTCTCTGAGATGCATCTGGAGGTGCATGGAGGTCAGGGACAGACTTATCTTTCCTCGTTAGCTGTGACTTCTACCCTCTTGGTCAGAGTGAGGATGAGGTAGCTATCGGTTTCAGAAGGCCTAGTTCTACGGGAGTCGGTGGAAAGTGAGGACCCTCCTTCCAGTTGGACGATAGGCGATGATGAGGTTTTTCGTTTCCATGGACGTGTATGGGTTCCATGGGATATACGCGAGGAGATTGTGATGGAGTTTTATACTTCAGCTTGGGCAGTTCATCCCGGGGTTACCAAGATGTACCGAGACTTGAGATGTCCGTACTGGTGGCCTGGTATGAAGAGAGAGATAGCTGGTTTTGTTACGAGGTGTTCCACCTGTCAGCAGGTGAAGGCAGATAATCAGAGACCAGCTAGGCTGTTACAGTAGTTTCCCATTCTGGAGTGGAAATGGAATGATGTTGTGATGGATTTCGTGACGGGATTGCCAAGGTCACCTCGAGGCAATGACGCCATATGGGTTTTTGTGGAAAGACTTACGAAGGTATCTCACTACTTGCCAATCAAGGAGACCTTTGGTGTGGACGAGCTCAGAAGGCTGTATATCCGAGAGATCGTCCATCTTCATGGGGTCCCTCATTCTATCATTTCAGATAGGGACACTCGCTTCATGTCTCATTTCTGGAAGATTTTTCAGTGGGCGCTGGGTACACAGGTGCTTCTGAGCACAACATACCACCCTTAGACAGATGGTCAGTCAGAGAAAACGATACAGGTGCTAGGGGACATGCTGCGTACATGCGTCCTACACTTTAGGGGCTCTTGGGAGAAGCATATACCCTAAGTCTAGTTTGACTATAATAATAGTTTTCAGGAAACTATTGAGATGGAACCATACGCGGATTTATATGGTAGGCCATGCCGATCACATTTCTGCTGGTTAGAGGTAGGTGAGGCAGCATTACTGGGACCACAGCTCATGCAGGAGACATCTGAGTAGGTCCAGTTGATTCGGAAGCAGATGGCTACCGCGCATTCTCGTCAGAAGTCTTATGCTGATCGTCGCAGACAATCTTTAGAGTTCGTGGTTGGGGATCAGGTTTTCTTGCGTGTTTTGCAGAGGCTGGGACACAAACGGATCAGGGCACAGGGTAAGCTTTCACCAAGGTATGTGGGGCCATTCGATATTCTGGAGAGAGTCAGGCTGGTTGCCTATCGGTTGCAGTTACCGTAGCAGTATCAAGCCTTGAATGACGTCTTACACGTGTCTCAGTTGTGTCAGTACCATTCACACCCATCTCACACCATTCAGCCTGAGAAGGTTGAGCTTCAGCATGATGCGTCCTTTGAGGAGCATCCGATCTGTATCATTGACAGGGGCACGAAGGTCCTCTGAGGCTGGTCAGTTCCTCTCATACAAGTGTTATGGCAGCATGGCTGAGTGCAAGATGAGACCTGGGAGTGGGAGGCCGATGTGCGTGCTCAGTGGCCAGAGCTGTTCTGAGCTTTCTCTTTGCCACCCTCGAAATGGAAATTCAGGGACGAATTTCTATAAGGGGTGGAGTTTTTAAGAACCCGGTTCTTGTTTTAGAGGTACGGGCATCTTCTTTTCCTTTTTCTTAGGTTATTTTGAGAAAATATGGAATAATGGGGAAAAATCCTAAATTTTGAAACTACACGCCGTGTACTTTGCCCACACGTCGTGTACTTTTGGCCGTGTTGGGATAAGTACACAGGGCGTGTATCCTCGCCGGCCACAAAGGGTGTAGTAGCCGACTACATGCCGTGTAGTGGTCCTTTACACGTCGTGTAGTCAGTCGGCAGGTTAAAAAGTAAGGTGGTGGAGTCGCCTCCAGCTAGGCGGCAGTACACGTCGTGTACTCAGGAGTACATGTCGTGTACTCTTGTCTACAGGTGAACAATTTTGGTGCCGCCAAATGAACATTTAAATGAATGAAGTACACGCCGTGTACTCAGAAGTATAGGTCGTTTACTTTTTTTGTCTTAAAATAGGCAGTATCCTCCTCATTTGGAAGAGGAGGCGTTTGAGCTCTTTTGGAGCCAAAGGACGAGGTCGGACCATTGAAGATCCATCAGGAGTTCGTCTGGAATCCGATTCGGCTTTGGATGATCTCGTTGGAACCGCACGGGTAAGCCCTTCCTCCTCCTGGCACCATTCTTGCCAAATCTTCTCCCAACGTAAGTTATTTACGTTTTAATGAGTTTTGATCTTCGTCAGATCTATGTAGTTCTTGGGCGTTTCTGGAGCCGGCGTTCGGGTATAGTGGTTGTTGGCACATAAGGTAGGGGGCTTGGTGTTTATTTTCCAACTGCCGTGCGTTTTTGTGCATTTTCGTGCCATGAACCCATGTTGGGGTGTCGTGTGGCTGAGGTCGTTGCTATATTTAATGCCTAGAATTGCATGGGTGATTAAATGGTGATAATAAAATGATGTTTGGTATCGTTTCTTGGATCCAGGACCATCCCGAGTGGTGTGTTCCTCTATTTAGCCATTTGGACAGGATACCCGAGGGTAAGCCTTAAATATAGTAACTGTAGAATTGCCTTGAGAGGAATTGCTTGTTTACTGCATTTTGATATGTTGGGCATGGCCCGGTTACCTATTTATCCTGAGGGCATTGTTGTGATAAGCCTGAGGGCGTGACTGTTTTAGCCCGAGGGTTGTCGTTATTCCACCTGAGGGCAACCTTTCGTGCTTGAGGGCTTGACTTCTGTGCCTGGGGGAGACACTTCGTAAGCCTGAGGGAGATAATTTCTGTTACGCCTGAGGGAAATACCTACGGTTTGGATTCTGTATGGCCTGAGGGCAAGCATGAGGGCGTGGTTACTATTTTATCCTGAGGGCACGGTACTGGTTAGCCTGAGGGCCTGGTGCTGAGCAAAAAAACATTACTAAATTTTAGGAATTAAATGAATGATAAAATGGCCATTTAACTATTAAGTTAGTTACTTTTGAGTATTGCTTAGTTATTTCATTTACTATTGCACACTTGTTGCATATTTTACACATAGTTGAGCACGTGCCTTTGGTGGGTGCCTACTAAGATATATTTCTCACACCCTATTTGGGTCATGCTTTTTGGCCCAAACAGATTACGTTGCTGCAGGTGTAGATAGGGGCAAGACTCCCTATACAGGTACTTGACAGTTGCTGAGGAGTAGGAGGGCATGGGACCGAGCCTAGGCTCGCGATGCCGCTGCCAGTTGTTTACTTGTTTTGCTGTACTTTGCTTTTGGTTGTATCACAGTGATGTTTAACATGTTCTGGCTGTTTTCTTAGAATTTGAACATGTAGCATCATCCCTTTTATACTATTGTCTATATCCACTACTGTAGTTATTTTGGTTGTGTATGTTTACTGCTTCCGCTGTTGTTGTATGTTTATTTTGGTATTCCACTGCGCTACACTTTGACAAATGAGGGCATAGTTTCCCCACTATCATACCCGGGCCCTCGCTACTAGTCGGCATCCTCTGGTGTTTGGGGAAATGCGCTAGAGGTCACATGGATAACCGGGCTCGGGGCACCCGTTGCGTGGCACCCGGGGCCGGGACGTTACAGATTTCAAGAAAAAGGGGGATATTTCACTCTAATTGTTTTGATGATTATTTTCATCTATGTCAATATCTTTTATCATTCTCGATTGAGGTTAATATGATTCAATACAATCTTCCATATTGTATCGAATGAGTTATGTTTGACTGTGGACGTGATATTTTTATACCATTCATGGTTGTGGATAAATTATTGACATTTCGTATGCTAGTATTAATACGAATGATTATGTTATGTTTAAAACTTCTCATATGAGGAATGAATTGGACTTAGTAAGTGACGGGTGGAGCCAGCTATAGCTCCTCGAAGAATCGGTAGGTCTCATGAGACAAACTATTGTCTTGGCATGAGGCCTTGAAAAAATCTTATTTGTAGTCTTGGCACGAGGCCTTGGCTATGTGGTTATGATAGTCTGGAATTATGCATTATGTCATTATGAATGTGGTTATTAATATTTTCAAGTGATTATTCGACTAGTAGAATCTCCATGTGAATAAGTAAATGGAATTATTTCATTTTATCCTTTCCATATTATGTGGAACTTTGAGTTTAAAAGGCTTTTATTTTAGTAATAAATTACTCTAAATTTTTATGTTTATTTTTGAAAGTTTCTGCTATATTGTTATCTTTACTGAGCATCTGAGCTCACCCCTTTCAATGTTTTATTTTTCCCAAGATGTGAAGAAGTATTTTATGAATGACCTACAGGAATACTATGAGGGGATATGAAAAAAATATTTTTTTGTAGTTTTTCACTTATTGATGTAATGTAAACTTTATGAATATATCTAGTGTTTCCAAGGCTACTAAACTAATCGGTCTTTCAAGACATGATCTTTCTTGTGATCATGCCAATGTTATGTAATAATGCATCAACTCTGGGTATCTATGGTCGGGGTGTTACAGTTGGTATCATATTAAGTTTAGTACAAACCTTTGAAGCTATATTTAGATAAACTCTGATTAGAGCACGTAGTCCTAAGATGAACTTTGAGGATTAGTATAGAAGAACTTCCTAGAATTTTGGTATTGTAGATATTTTGTGAGTTTTAATAGCAATACATCCCTGTCTAGATACGAGCAGGTAGAGGCGGATCTAGCACAGATGTACCTAGGGTTAAAACCAGAAAACACTGCTTTGAGCTAGACTAAAACGGGAACTAGTGCACGACAATGAGCCTTGCTGCACCATTGGTTACGACACTCCCAGGGGATATGCTTAGGATAATTTACATTTTCATTAAAAACCAATTTAAATTATTATATATATAATATGAGAGTAAATGACCTTGGTTAATCCTAATGTGTTTCTTATTGAGAATATGGTGACATGTTAATCTCTGAATGATTTTATGACTAATGTCACTCAGACAATGATTTTTGGTTTTAGTCAATGGCTGGATTCCAAGGAAGATATCGTGACTTTGAGAATGATGTACACGGTTTGAACGGTGGAGGTAATGAGAAAAAAAAATGGAATGTTGATAGGCGTAAAAGATATCTCCTTTATTCCAAATCAATTTTCCAAAAATATGATCAACAATATATTAATTAACCAATTCCCGGACTCAACAAAGAAGATAAATGGGATGAATGATAAGAGATCCAGTAGTGGAGACCATGGAGAAAGGAATCCTCAATTTCCATCATGCAGGAAATATGGAAGGAGACACCCAGGAAAGTGTCTCAGTGGGATAAAGAAATGCTTTATGTGTGGGAAGTAAGGACATAAAGTGAAGAATTGCTGAAGAAAAATAAAGATTACTATGGAAGAAGATAAAAATGGTCCCAAGAATCCATTTACAGTTATTTGTCATAAATTTAGGGGACCTAGACATTACCTGAGTGAATTCCCTATTCTATAGGATATTTTCTTGGTCAAAGAATAATCTATGTGGAAATAAATGGTTGGAGAAATGTTTAAAAAGTATTAGTGCTCCTTGATGATGGGTTTACTTTGAAATAATTGTCTCTTGTATTTTTAACCCTAAAGTTTTCCATGTGAGAATTATATTTGTGGAAGAATTATCTTTTCTCTTGTGGATATAGTTATAAATAACCATTTGGTTTTATATGATCATTGGGATTGAGGCAATTATAAGTTATTATAATTTGGGATGAAAATGCAAGGTATGAGATAAGATTTGTGGTTAAAATATGTTATCGTTATTTTGTGGAATTTATCTCATTTTGGTAATGTTATAAAATATAGTTTTTGAAAAATGACAACATATAGACCGTGTGACAACCCGTCGTGTCAGAAAAAGCTGTGGGAATCGAACCCACAACAAAAGTGCGATTGGGATTTATCGCCTACCACTGGACTATGTGAAGTCCATGGTTAGTGTGACTATTATTTTTAGTTAAATGATTTTATTGATCAATAATAATTTGATTTTGGATCTTATGTCTTATCAAATTAATATCTTTAATATAGGAAAATGATTTGGTGATTATGTGATAAATGTTATTTTGGAAGTTGTTCACTTTGTTGTGAACACTCTATGCCCATGGAAAATAGAATAGTATTGGATTTCATTTGAGGGGTAATGGTGGATTTTTATCTATGTTTTTTTTGTGGATTTATAGTGATTGGGTTATTTATAGAAATGATTAGGTTAATTACTTTTAAGTATGTGACTTTAAGAGTAATTAATGTTATTTGGAGATACAATTTAATGTGGAAGACTAAATTCTTATAAGTAATGGGCTTCAATATTAGTTTGTATTATATCGAAGGATTTTAAGGACAATTGAATGGTACTTATTTAACTTTAGGGTATTGATGGTTTAATTTTAGAAATTATGATTAGTGTTTTTTCCACTAACGGAATGTCCATTTGGGGGATCATTAGATATTATACTAACCATTTTGGTATTCATTTATCTCTAAAGAAAAGTTAAATATATAGTTTATCCTATGTGGATCATGTATTTCTATAGAAGTTTATTCTAGCTCTTCCATTGTGACCAAGTCTTCTTGAATACTCATTGTTCAAAAAAAATGAGTTAGTGGTAAAAATTTATTAATTAATGAAACTCTACTTAAAAAGTAAGTATATATCTTTATGCTCTTAGTCAATATCATAAATTAATTCATCTTCCTTGTGTAATGTATCTTAAAACAAAAAATGTTGTCCGTTTACTTTTCCTACTGGGAGACTAATGACCGTTTGTACCAACATAAGTTTGTGATTTTCTTATTGTTAACTTTCTCCTGATCATGTTTTCTATCCCTCTCAATCAGAACATAACACTTAGTTTATCATCTATATCCATGTTTTCCTACATGGAATCCTAGTATGGGTCATCTTGGGTGGCCTTTATACCACTCATCCTTTCTTTAAAAGTGATAGTATTGTTGACTTTTTCTATGATGTGGGACTTTCCATTATATTCTCAAGCCGAATTTTTAAAAAATTGTGAGGACGCAATTTATTGAAGGAGGGAAGAATGTAACATCCCAAGCTTCCACGGTACGTTTCCCTTTGAATAATGCAATGGCGTCCATTGTACGCAACTTCGAGATTCTTACACACCATAACCAATCAAACTACCCGTTATGAATAGTAATACCTAATTTTTGAAATATTATAAATTTTCTCTTTCGAAATGGACTTCATTTTTGGATTTGTAATATTTAAATTAGCTTAGGGAGAAATTTTGGTACTTTTCATATAACTTTCATATTTTGATGAATAATGAAAATTACTAAATTTTAATTAAAAACAACTTTTTTAATCAAAATAATTAATAGCGCTAAATTATTAATTTGAGTGGTTTTAAATTATATTTATAATATATTTTTACCAATTAATACAATGCGGGTCATTGGATGTAATTTCACATTTAAACTAGACATAAACAATTGTCAATATTTTGATAGTTATTATCTCTTAAAACACGCTATTTGTTTTGACGATGGGAATTAATTCTTAAATTAATTAATTCAACTGATATGTTTTGAATTTGGTAAAATAGACATCATTTTTTTAATTCATAATATCAAATATATCTTAGGCCTAATATTTGGTATTTTTCTGGAAACTTTCATTTTTTGATGAATAGTGAAACCCCTAAGTGGTAGTTAAAAAACTGAATTTTTCATAAAACTTAATCATACCGCTTTTGTGAGTTGAATTTCTAAAATCCTAGAGACACGGTTAATATCAAGGAGTAAAATGTGGTTCATTGAGATGAAAATAATTTTTGGTGAATAGTAACTTTTTTCTTTTATTTACCACGGTTAAAAGTAAATACGGTAATTAAGGGTAAAAATTTTATTTATATTACCCTAACACATGTCTCAATTGTATTGGACAAGTTTATCTCGACCAAAAAACAACCTTTGGAGTAAAATATTATAATTTAGGTCCACTTTTATTAGATTAGTACATTTGTTATTATTTAATTCAAAGAAGAGTAAAAAGAGTTAAAATCAATGTTTATTTACTGAAACATTTTTAATATAGGGTTATACATAAGATAAATTCGATTTTAAATATTAATTAGAAAGATAAAAATATTTCCTACATAATGGTATTTTAGTAATAAATTTTAGAAATTAAATAAATTTATTTATTTATGACACAATGGTGATGCAATAATTATCTAATTAATGAAATATTAAAATAATTGATATTATAAATATAAAAATAAATGTAATTTGAGACTTTTAATGAAATAAACTATTTTTCTAGGTTACTATGACATATTAGGATTGATTATATAATTTTTTTTCAAAGTAATAATGCTGTTATGAATTTATCAAAAACAAAATACCCAATAGTGTCAAAATTGACATAAAAGAGTTTTTAAAAACAATATTATATTATTAATTTATATTCAATTCCTAAAAATCTAAGTATCAGCCAAGAGACTTATATAATGATAGGCGTATGATTAATAGACCACTTTGGGGTCTGTTGGATGTATATAGTAAGTTTATTTACCATATAATATAAAAATACAAAGAGACATTGTAAAAGTGAAACTAATTAACTAAGAGTCAATGCTTAACGATAAGGTTAATATAATGAATCAAACCTGTCTAAATCCTATTGGTTGAATGGTTTTCGAACCATCCCCACCTTAACCTTTAAATGATCAATAATATTTTTAGCTTTTCCAAAGGCACCCCGCACCCCTCTTATAAAAGGGCACTCCCCCTTCTCACTAATTTACACATTCAAAGTCTTTTTGCTCGGCCAAACATTGCCCAAATACTCTCTCAACTTACCTCACTACAACCTAGAGGACTTAAGAAGATCATAAAGCCAACCTAAAGAGCCCTTTTGATCAAATCAAAAGGAAGAACCCAAAGAAGAGGTAATGTATTCACCACTCTCTTTCAAGTTCCTTTCGTCTTCAACTTCTTCTTTATTTTTTATTTCTATTTTAAAATAATAACTCCAGTATCATTTATATACTGTGATGTTATTATAAATACGGTACAACCATATTCATTATTCTATCCATCCTTTGAATGGCATGTCACCATACGTGCGTACGTACAGCTTACCGTCTCCACGTCATGGTGTAATTGTCATTCAATAAATTATTATTTGGATGGTTATAATAATGATGTGTAATTCATGTAAATAATAAATATAACATGATAATTATTCTTTCTATATGATATACCATCCAATTATATATTATTTTAACATCAAAAGAATGATATTGTTCCTCGTGCGTACGTACGGACTACCGTCTCCACGAACGCGATGAGATTCATTCTCCATCGTATCCATTCAAGTATAATTCTCATATGATGATTAAAAATAATGTTTAAGGACATGATATAAATCTGGATATGAATAAGATACTACCTATCCATAACAAACACAACTTACATAACAAAGAATATAAAGGAAAATGAGTAAGTTAACACACGAAAGGACGATAATACTGAGATATTATTAACAAATCAATGTTAGAAGATTATATATGATATCATATTAATGTAAATGATTATTTTATAATTCAATAAAAATTATTTCACCATTATACAGGAGGTTAAACTACAGTCGACCAATGAAAAAGTACAAAGTAAGGGGTTTCTTATCTCACTTTTAATTTCGTGAGGATTCCATTGTTCACTACTTATTAATTACATGTGGTGTGTGTACTTACCAAGTTTGAATTCATTGTGTAATATAAATTAATTCATGTATACTTACATCATCATTGTATGATCCTTCTTTCTTGGGTGTATGTTTTGTACGTTACTAAATCAATATATGAATTTGAAATTTCAATTTCCACTCATTCGGATTTACGCATACTTCATTGATTATTTTACTCCAAGATTATGTGTAGAATCACTATTCATTTGATTATGTAATAATTTACACTCCCCTTTCTGTGGATATAATTTTGATACACATAATCACTCCATTGATAAATTATCAGGTCATCGGTATGAACTTGATAACAGTAATTTTTACTCAATCTCGATTTGTTGAGTTAAACATCGAATTCATTGGTGTTGTTTTTACAAGAATATGTGTGAATGTCCTTTGATTGTTTTACACTAAATATCCAATAATATTGAGTGTATTTATATATTTAACTCATAATTATGCCATTGATTTATCCTTAACCTAATGATACGGCTTTTATGATAGATTTCATCTCAATTTACATTCCATTGAGACTCCTTTATTGTTATACAACAAATCACTTTTATATGGTGTATATAATGTACTTTGACATAATATATCATGAATCCCTTTATTCTCATGATATAACAATTTTTTTATTTTATCAATTATTTTTATTCAAGTGTCTCTCTATTGGTTATGAACTCTAATTAAAATGACATTTTAAAATGTTTTAAAGATTGATTATTCTAAATCTTTCTCATTAATGTCCATGTTTTAAAAATGGATTTAAGGATTTATTTATATGGACATTAATGTTTTCAAATCAAAATTCCTTTTAAAGGTTTCAAAGTTGTATGGGACACTTTGGTTCTAAAATCTATTTTAAATGGAATTTTGAAAAATAGTGTGACATTTAAATGATTTCAAGAAAAAGGGGGATATTTCACTCTAATTGTTTTGATGATTATTTTCCTCCATGTCAATATCCTTGATCATTCTATATTGAGGTTAATATGATACAATAAAATATTTCATATTGTACCGAGTGAGTTATTTTTGACTGTGGATGTGCTATTTTTATCCCATTCATGGTTTGTGGATAAAGTATTGACATTTCGTATGCTAATTTTAATATGAATGTTTATGTTATGTTTAAAACTATTCATATGACGAATGCATTGGACTTAGTAAGTGACGGGAGGAGCCCACTATAGCTCCTCGATGCATTGGTAGGTCTAATGAGACAAACTAGTGCCTTGGCATGAGGCCTTAACAAAATCTTATTTGTAGTCTTGGCATAAGGCCTTGTCTATGTTTTTATGATAGTCTAGAATTATGCATTCAGTCATTATTAATGTGGTTATTAATATTTTCATGTGATTATTTGACTAGTATAATATCAATGTGAATAAGTAAATGGCATTATTTCATTTTATCCTTGCCATATTATGCTGAAGTTAAAGTTTAAAAGGTTTTTGTTTTAGTTATACATTGCCTTAAATTTTTATGTTTATTTATGAAAGTTTCCACTATATTGTTATCCTTACTGAGCATTTGAGCTCACCCCTTTCAATGTTTTATTTTTTCAAGGATGTGATGAAGTATTTTATGAATGACCTACGGGGATAGTATGAGGGGATATGAAGACAATATATTGTTGTAGTTTTTCAATTATTGATGTAATGTTAACTTTCTGAATATATCTAGTGTTTCCAAGGAAACTAAACTAATCGGTCTTTCGATACTTGATCTTTCTTGTGATCATGCCAATGTAATGTAATAATGCACCCACTCTGGGTATCTAGGGTCGTGGCCATACAGTTGGTATCAGAGAAGTTTAGTACAAACCTTGGAAGTTAGATTTAGATGAACTCTGATTTGAGCACGTAGGCCTAAGATGATCTTTAAGGATTAGTATAGAAGAACTTCCTAGAATTTTGGTATTGTATATATTTTGTGATTTTTCTGAGAAATACATCCTTGTGTGGATACGATCAGGTAGAGGCAGCTCTGGCACAGATGTACCTAGGGGTAAAACCCGAAAACACCGCTTGGAGCTAGACTCGAATGGGAACTGCTGCACGACTACGGGCCATGCTGCACTCTTGGTTACGACAGTCCCGGGGGATATTCCTAGGATAATTCACATTTTCTTTACAAACTGATTTGAAATATTATATATATAAGATGAGAGTAAATGACCTTGGTTAATCATAATGTGTTTAAAATTGATAATATGGTGACATGTTAATTTATAAATGATTTTATGACTACTATTACTCCCACAATGCTTTCTAGTTTTAGTCAATTTCTGGTTTCCAAGGAAGTCATAGTAACTTTGAGAATGATGTAAAACATGGGAATGGTGGTGGAAATGAGAAAAAAATGGAATTTTGATAGGCATAAAAGATATCGCCTTTATGCAAAATCAATTTTCCAAAAATATGATCAACAATATATATATTAACCAATTCCCAGACTCAGCAAAGAAGAGAAAGGTGATGAATGATAAGATCTCCAGTAGTGGAGACCATGGAGAAAGGAATCCTCAATTTCCATCATGCAGGAAATATTGAAGGAGACACCCAGGAAAGTTTCTCAATGGGACAATGAAATGCTTTACGTGTAGGAAGGAAGGAAATAAAGAGAAGAATTGCTAAAGAAAAATGAAGAGTATTATGGAAGAAGATAAAAATGGTCCCAAGAATCCATTTACAGTTATTTTCCGTAAATATAGGGGACATGGCCATTACCCGATTGAATTCCCTATTTTATAGGATATTTTCTTGGTCAAAGAATAAGCTATGTGGAAATAAATGGCTGGAGAAATGTTTAAAAATTATTAGTGCTCTTTGATGATGGGTTTACTTTGGAATAATTTTCTCTTGTCTTTTTAACCCTATAATTTTCCATGTGAGAATGATATTTGAGGAAGAATTATCTTTTCTCTTGTGGATATAGATATAAATAACCATTTGGTTTTATATGATCGTTGTGTTTGAGGGAATTATAAGTGATTATAATTTGGGATGAAAATGAAAGGTATGAGAAAATATTTGTGGTTAAATTATGTTATGGTTATTTTGAGGAATTTATCTCATTTTTGTAATGTTATAAAATATAGGTTTTGAAAACGGAAAACATGCAGACCGTGTGACAACCCGTCGCGTCGGACAAAGCTGTGGGAATCGAACCCACAACCAAAGTGTGATTGAGATTTATCACCTACCACTGGACTACGTGAAGTCACTGGTTAGTGTGACTACTATTTTCAGTTAAATGATTTTATTGATCAATAATAATTTGATTTGGAATATTATGTATTATCAAATGAATACCCTTAGTATAGGAAAATGATTTTGTGATTAAGTGATAAATGTTATTTTGGAAGTTGTTCGCTTTGTTGTTAACACTATATGCCCAAGGTAAATAGAATAGTATGGGATTTCATTTGAGCAGTAATGGTGTATTTTATCTATGTTTTTATTGTGGATTTATAGTGATTTGGATTTTTTATGGAAATGAATAGGTTAATTACTTTTAAGAATGTGACTTTAAGAGTAATTAATGTCATTTGGAGATACAATTTAACGTGGAAGACTACATTCTTATAAGTTTTGGGTGTCAATTTTAGTTTGGATTATATTGAAGGATTTTAAGGGCAGTTGAATGGTATTTATTTAACTTTGGCGTATTGATGGTTTAATTTTAGAAATTAAGATTAGTGTCATTTTTCTCTAATGGAATATCCATTTGGGGGATCATCAGATATTATACCAACCATTTTGGTTTTGATTAATCTCTAAAGAAAATGTAAATTTATAGTTTATCCTACGTGGATCATGTATTTCTATAGAATATTATTCTAGCTCTTCCATTGTGACCAAGTCTTCTTGAATACTCGTTGTTCAAAAAAAATGAGTTAGTGGTAAAAATTAATTAAATAATAAAACTATACTGAAAAAGTATGTATATATCTTTATTTTATTAGTCAATATCATTAATGAATTCCCCGTCCTAATGTAATGTAACTCAAAACAAAAAATGTTGCCCGTTTACTTTTCCTACTGGGAGAGTAATGATCGTTTGTCCCAACATAAGTTTGTGATTTTTTTATTGTTAACTTCCCCTGATCATGTTTTCTATCCCTCTCCATCAGAACTTAACAATTATTTTATCGTCCATATCCATGTTTTCCTACATGGAATCCTAGTATGGGTTATCTTGGGTGACCTTTATACCTCTCTTCCTTTCTTTTAAAGTGATATTTTTATTGACTCTTTTTCCGATGTGGGACGTTCCATTATATTCTCTAGCCCAATTTTAAAAAAAATGTGAGGACACAATTTCCTGAAAGATGGGATAATGTAGCATCCCAAGCTTCCACGGTATGTTTCCCTTTGAATAATTCAATGGCGTGCATTGTATGCAACTTCGAAATTCTAACACACCACAACCAATCAAACTAGCAGTTATGAATAGTAATACCTACTTTTTGAATTTTTTTAAATTTTGTCTTTCGAAATGGACTTCATTTTTGGATTTTTAATATCGAAATTAGATTAGGGTGAAATTTTTGTACATTTTGGATAACTTTCATATTTTGATGAATAGTGAAAATTACTAAATTTTAATTAAAAACAAATTTTTTAATCAAAATAATTAATAGTGATAAATTATTAATTTGAATGGTTTTAAAGTATATTTAGAATATGTTTTTACCATTTAATACAATTTTGGTCATTGTATGTAATTTCACATTTAAACCAGACATAAACAATTGTCAATCTTTTGATAGTTATTATCACTTAAAAACACTGTATTTGTTGTGACGACGGGAATTAATTTTTAAATTAATTAATGCAACTGATATGTTTTGAATTTGGTAAAATAGAAATCATTTTGTAATTCATAATATCAAATATATCTTAGGCCTAATTTTTGGTATTTTTCTGAAACTTTCATTTTTTGATGAATAGTGAAACCACTAAGTGGTAGTTAAAAAATTGAATTTTTCATAAAACTTAATTTTACCGCTTCTGTGAGTGGAATTTCGAAAATCCGAGATACACGGTTAATATCAAAGAGTAAAATGTGGTCCAATGAGATGAAAATATTTTTTTGTGAATAGTAACTTTTTATTTTTATTTACCACGGTTAAAAGTAAATAGGGTAATTACGGGTAAAAATGATATTAATATTACCCTAACACATAACCTAATTGTATTGGACACGAGTATCTCTACCAAAAAGAACCTTAGGAGTAAAATATTATCATTTAGGTCCACTTGTATTAGATTAGGACATTTATTATTATTTAATTCAAAGAATAGTTAAAAGAGTTAAAATCAAAGTTTATTTACTAAAACATTTTTAATATAGGGTTATACATATGATAAATTCGATTGTAAATATTAATTAGGAAGATAATAGGATTTCCTAAATAATGGTAGTTTATTTATAATTTTTAGACATTAAATAATTTAATTTATTTCTGACACAATGGTGATGCAGTAATTATCTAATTAATGAAATATTAAAATTGTTGATATTATAAATATCAAAATAAATGTAATTTGAGACTTTTTATGAATTCCACTAATTTTCTAGTTTAATATGACATATTAAGAGTGATTATATAAGTTGTTTTCGAAGTAATAATGCTGTTATGAATTTATCAAAAACAATATACCCAATAGTGTCAAAATTGACATAAAAGAGTTTTTAAACAAAATATTATATTATTAATTTTATTCAATTCCTAAAAATATACGGTTTGGCCAAGAGACTTATATCATGATTGGAGTATCATTAATGGACCACTTGGGGGTCTCTTGGATGTATATAGTAAGTTTATTAACCATATAATATAAAAATACAGAGAGACATTGTAAAAGTGAAACTAATTAACTAAGAGTTAATACTAAAAGATAAGGTTAATATAATGACCCAAACCTGTCTAAATTCTATTGGTTGAGTGGTTTTCAACCCATCCCCACCTTAAACTTTAAATAATCCAATTTTTAGCCATTAGAAACCGAATATAAATTAATTATAAAATAATATATTTAGCTTTTCCAAAGGCACCCCTCACCCCTCTTATAAAAGGGAACTCCCCCTTCTCAATAATTAACACATTAAAAGCCTTTTGGCTGGGCCAAACCCTGCCCAAATACTCTCTAGACATCATTAAATACAACCTAGAGGCCTTATTTGGATCATAAAGCCAACCTAATGATCCATTTGGATCAAATCAAAAGGAAGAACCCGAAGAAGAGGTAATGTTTTCACCACCCTCTTTCAAGTTCCTTTATTCTCCAAATTCTTCATTCTTTGTTATTTCTATTTTAAAATAATAAATCTAGTATCTTCTATATACTTTTATGTTATTATATATATGGTACAACCATATTCAGTATTCTATCCATCCGTTGAATGGAATTTCACCATACGTGTGTACGTACGGCTTACCGTCTCCACGTCGTGGTGTAATTGTCATTCAATAAATTATTATATGGATGGGTAGAATAATGATATTTAATTCATGTAAATAATAATTATAACATGAAAATTATTCTTTCTATATGATATACCATCCAATTATATATTATTTAAACATAAAAATAATGATATTGTCGCTTGTGCGTACATACGGACTACCGTCTCCACGAACGCAATGAGATTCATTCTCCATCGTTTCCATTCAAGTATAATTCTCATTTGATGATTAAAAATAATGTCTAAGGACTTGATATAATTATGGATATGAATAATATACAACCTATCCATAACAAACACAGCTTACGTAACAATGAATATAAAGGAAAAGGAGTAAGTTAACACCAGAAATGACTATAATACTAAGATGTTATTAACAAATCAATGTTAAAAAATCATATATGATATAATATTAATGTAAATGATTCTTGTATAATTCAATAACAATTATTTCACCATTATATATGAGGTTAACCTACCGTCAACCAATGAAAAATTACAAAGTAAGGGGTTTCTTATCTCACTTTTAATTCTGTGAGAATTCCATTGTTCATCACTTATTTATTACATGTGGTGTGGTTACTACCCATGTTTGTATTAATTGTGTAATATACTTTAATTAATTTATATTTAAATCATCATTGTATGATCCTTATTTCATGGGTGTATGTTTTTTATGTTACCAAATCAATAAGGGAATTTGAAATTTCAATTTCCACTCATTCGGCTTTACACATACTTCATTGATTATTTTACTCCAAGATTATGTGTAGAATCACTATTCATTTGATTATGTCTTAAGTTCCACTCCCCATTCTGTGGATATACATTTGATACACATAATCACTCCATTGATAAATTATCAGGTCATCGGTATGAACGTGATAATAGTAATTTTTACTCAATCTCGATCTGTTGAGTTAAACATCCAATTCATTGGTGTTGTTTTTACAAGAATATGTGTGAATGTACTTTGATTGTTTTACACTAAATATCCAATCATTTTGAGTGTATTTATATTTTTCAGTCATAATTATGTCATTTATTTATCCTTAACCTAAGGATAGGGCCTTTATGAGAGATTTCATCTCAATTAACATTCCATTGAGACTCTTTTATTTTTATACACCAAATCATTTGTATATGGTGTATATAATGTAATTTGACATAATATGTCATGAATCCCTTTATTCTCATGATATTAAAAAATTTTTATTTCCTTAATTATTTTTATTCAAGTGTCTCTCTTTTGGTTAGGAACTCTTACTAAAATAGCATTTTAAAATGTTTTAGATATTGATTATTCTAAATCATTCTCATTAATGTCCATGTTTTAAAAATGGTTTTTAGGATTTATTTATATGGACATTAAATTTTTCAAATAAAAATTCCTTTTAAATGTTTCAATGTGGTATGGGACAGTTTTATTCTAAAATCTATTTTAAATGGATTCCTGACAAATAGTGTGACTTTTAAATGATTTCAAGAAAAAGGGGGATATTTAACTCTAATTGTTTTGATGATTATTTTAATATATGTGAATTTCCTTCATCATTCTAGATTGAGGTTAATATTATACAATACAATCTTCTATTTTGTATCGAATGAGTTATTTTTGACTGTGGATGTGCTATTTTTATGTCATTCATGGTTTGTGGACAAAATATTGACATTTCATATGCTAGTTTTAATACGAATGCTTATGTTATGTTTAATACTTTTCATATGAGGAATGCATTGGACTTAGTAAGTGACGGGTGGAGCCCTCTATAGCTTTTCGATGCATCGGTATGTCTCATGAGATAAACTAGTGTCTTGGAATGAGGCCTTGACAAAATCTTATTTGTAGTCTTGGCACGAGGCCTTGTCTATGTGGTTATGATAGTATAGAATTATGCATTCCATCATTATTAAAGTGTTTATTAATATTTTCATGTGATTATTCGACTAGTATAATATCCATGTGAATAAGTAAATGGCATTATTTCATTTTATCCTTGCCATATTATGCTGAAGATAAAGTTTAAAAGGCTTTTGTTTTAGTTATATATTACCTTAAATTTTTATGTTTATTTATGAAGGTTTCCGCTATATTGTTATCCTTACTAAGCATCTAAGCTCACCCCTTTCAATGTTTTATTTTTCCCAGGATGTGAAGAAGTATCTTATGAATGACCTGCGGGGATAGTATGAGATGATATGAAGACAATATGTTGTTTTTGTTTTTCACTTATTAATGTAATGTAAATTTTATGAATATATCGAGTGTTTCCAAGGCTACTAAACTAATCGGTCTTTCGAGACTTGACCTTTCTTGTGATCATGAAAATTTCATGTAATAATTCACCGACTCTGGGTATCTAGGGTTGGGGCTTTACAATATGTTTTTTTATATAGCCTATATAATTAATATATGTGTTTTATGATCATTATACCTAAGGAAATTATTGAAATTAACTTATTTAATACATTTTGTAGTCAATAACATTCCTCTGAAATTTTCACATTCGTGTGATCTGTGAACATTAATATTACATGAAATATCCACATTATTTATTTTGAACATGAATATTTTTATAGCCATAAATAATTTTTTCATATTTTTTTAAATTAAAAAGTAATTTTTCAATATGGAAGAATATTTTTAAATCATTATTATTTTCAAACTACAAAAAAATTATTAGGTACATTGGTTATGAATTATGTTGTGTATTTGGTATATAAGGTTTGATTTGGATTGGTATGATACTTGTTAGGGATATTTTAAGGTAATCTCCTAAATGAAATGGTAATATAAAGGGACATATTGGGTATATAGCCTTAGAAAATTATTTTTACTTATTTATTTTTAAACTATCTCCGTTACCTTTTCCATGTAGATTAAGATAATTTATTATTTATTTATTCTAATATAAACTAAAATTTCTGATCATTTCTACTAAAAGTAATTTTTTTTTTCTTTTCCTACATATTCTATAATGTTTAAAATGACTAATATGAAATAATATCCTATATGGAATAAATTTATTACCAAAAAAATTAATGTTCGGATTTTCAGATTCAATTGTAATAAAAGACTTGTTTATGTAATTAGTTTTCTAAAACAACTAAAGTATTATGCCATTTGTGACATAATATACTATTATATTATTACAATGTATTGGAAACATGAATGAACTCTAGGATTCTAGTGGCATGGTCACTATAGTTGTTAATAGAGAATTTTTAGTAGAAACCATATAAACAACATTTTGGAAATCCATGATTATGAAAAATATGCTTTAGTTCGACTTTGAGCATAATTACAGAAAGACATAATAATGTTTTGGAAGGGAATATTTTATATTGTTTTCCTCCCTATACATCCAGTTGTTAATACTAAAAACGGTTGTGGTACAAGAACAGATGTACCTAGTGGTATTATATCCAAAAAGGGAACATCATTCCTAACTTGAGCAAAACCTAGTACACAACAATAAGCCATACCATGAACCTTTATTACCAATATATAGAGATATAATTATGATAATTCATATTTTTATTACAAATAATTATGAAGGTTCTGAAATAATATTGAAAATAAATGATCTATGACTATCTTAAGACCTAGTAAGAAATTATTTTGCAATAAATTGCCTCATATATTGTAATTCAGTAATTAAGTTGTAGATGTATTTTTATCATTATTAATTTGATTATATGAATCATGAAACATCTTTGTATTGTGTTAGAAACATATCTGTCCCCATTAAATTATGTGTTTTTTATACCATTATAGTTTTATAAGATTAAAATTTATAATAAGATCAATGTTTGAAACATAAAGTTATTAGGATTTCTGTGATGATATTCTACAAAATCAAAGGACATTGTGGAGAAATTTATGAAATGAATTTGTTTTAGTTAAAAATTTATTTTACGAATAATGCCTATAAATTTTATAGAAACACATTTAAATTTATTGATTAACCTTGAAGATGATATTATTATTAATAATATTTTAATAATAGTCAAATAAATTATTATTTTTTTATAAAAAATAATAATAAATAATTTTTTAAAATTGTTTGTAAATAATTTAATTTAATGATTGAATTTATTTAAAGAATATACATCATATTTTTGGAATATTATAATAATTTTATAGTCAATAATAAGAACAAAACATGAGAACAGCTACAAACCATCATGTAAAGAAATGCTTAAGGTTTTGAACTCATGATTGATGAATTGTAAGGTTTAAAGTCCTACCATTGGACAAAATGATTTCCTGATTATCATGTCATTGTTTTTAGATAAAAAAATGATGAATAATAAATAATAATGAACATAAATTATCTATTTTTACATTTTTTTTAATTAAACATAACAGTATTGGCAAATATTTTGAGAGAGATGGAAACACTTTTCACTCTTGTAGGGATCATACAAATTGTTAAATAAACATTTTAGTGAATGAGGCCTAACAATAAATTTTGGATATTGATTTTGTGGAAGAATAGATAGATTGGATATTAATCTATGAAAATAAATATTTTAAAAATATTTTCATAATTTAATATGAAAATGAGTATATATTTTTCCTTATATACATAGATATTAAAATAATTCCATTAAATTAGTAAAAGGGTCTTCAATGAAAATTTTTATCATATTTAATTCATATTTGATTAATTATATGATATATTGAGTCATCACATATTTATGGTTTTGAGACTATTAAAATTACATTTATCATTTAAATTATTTTCATCAGTAACAAAAATGACTCTCTATTAATATTTCATGCTTTTTATCCATGTCTATATCACCACTTTCCTTCAATGGTCACATATTTAGAAATAATTTTATGTGTTATCCTATAAGCAATTTTCACATCTCTTTCACTCTTAATAAGAGGATATTTTATTAAACCACTTATTATTTGGGTTTCATCAAAATATTATTCCAATATAAAACACTATATTTCTATTTTCATGTTTTAATTTTGTGGATGAAATTTATCTACCAGAAAGAGTAGACAGAGGGAAGACCTCTGACCCTTTATTAAAATAAAAGAAAATATCCAGAAAAAAGCATCAAAACCAAAAACAACAATTACATATTATCAAAATGACACCCATCACCACCTCCATGAAAAATGGATTCTTCCACAGTTGCTGATTCCCACTTCGAGCTTTCATAGTGCTTCAGAACATTCGCGTACTTCTTTCTTAGGAATAACCACTCAAGAGAGAGAAATTCAGAAGAAGATTGCACATTCCTGATAGTAGCTCTGGTAGACATTGTATTTTGCAAGTGGGAGTAGTCCTTCCTCATCTCTCCTTGTAGATATGAAATCATATTTTCCTACGTAACCGCTAGCATCTTATTCCCCCCTTGGACAATGTCACTGTCTGAAGGCTTGTGACCATCATTTTCTTTATCATGGTCAGCAAGATCCCCCCATTTTCCATGAGTCTGCACCTCTTGATACATCACTATCTGGTCTCGCTAAAACTAAAGATTCGTGTCAATCATATCTAAACAATGGGGGTAATCCACCACTTCTTGATCATCTATCCCTTGTTTACATGCTGCAACATCCTCCTGTGACTCATTTTTCATGTTGTCAACACCATGGAATGGAGACGCCTCATCTAGAGTCACATTTCCAAACCCTTGGAATCGGTTACTCGTGGGTACTGTTATCCTCACACCACTATAAATATTACCCGGACCATAGAATTTGTCAGCAAAGGCCTATGTAACTCCCACAATTCTATTAGCTATAGTAGAACCTAGCTCCTTCACTACAAGGGACTGCTTGTGATCTTACCTGTAACCAATGAAAACCCCTATCTGCCTTGACCCATATCACCATTGCCACTCCCTCTGCTATGAATATCCACACCATCATAAGTCTAACTGATGCCAACAGATGTATGATCAAACTTCTCTTGCAGAGCAGAGGCCTCTGGCTCCTGATGAGGATTAACAATCATCAACTCTCCATAAGGGCTTGCCAACCACCACCAACAGCACCCCTGGGAACAATTTCTTTTGTATAATTCCAAAATTTCAGATCCTGACTAATCCTATTTAACCTAATAGTGACCGATGGATTTGAAGGAGATCCTACAGATTTTTCAGCAGCCATTGTATCCTGAAGACCCAAACTAGTACTCCTTCTAGTATCATACACAGCAGACCTCTTCTTCTCTATCCTCATACACGGTCCAGGTGGCCTCATGCTCTTGATTCCTGTATGAAATCTCATGCATTAGTGTCCCAATATTTTGCAGTATGAGCAGTAATCCTTCCAAGATTCATAAATAATATCTTGATTTGATCTGAATTCATCCCCAACTGAGATCCAAACCCTATTCCACCATAGGCCGAGAAATTTCCACCTCAACACAACATCGAGGACTGATCGGGTGACTCAAAGTAGATGCACGCACATCAGAACATATGATATTTCATACCATGTTCCCAAGCATATGAAAAATCGCTGGATTTTGAAAGGGTAATGGGAGATGAGGAAAACATACCCAGATCAGAAAGGAAGAAGGATCTCAGTTCATACAGAAGTCAATTGTCCACCGAAAGAGGAAAAATTTGCAACCATTTCATTGTCGGGGAGCACTGGACCTTGCACTTACCAGATCATCTTCGAAAGCAAATCTGATCATGAAATGATGATTATCAATAAGACCAACAACTGCGAGATCACGCAAGTCCCATTTACCAATGAAAAACCTATCAAAGACATCCACTAACGACATTCTTGATGTTGAATAGAGGCACCAGGGTCAGGCCTAGGTGCCTCAGCGCTTCAGAGAACTCTGACACTGAGATCAGAAGATGATGATTTCCATGATAAAGATCAGGCACCTTCAGGTTTAGCACAATCCTCAGAAACTCTAGAAGATAAGTAGGGTTAGTAAAAGGTACAAAAGTGGTTCCTCGCTTCAGAGGTGGTAGATCCAAATCATCCTCCCCCTCCCACCTCTACTAGTAATGGGGTGAAAATCTTTATTCAACATGCTCTAGGGTTCAGCAATTACGAGTTCCGAGCAGAGAAGGCTATCATGAATGATATTTCGTGAAATTTATATAATGCGGTGATAATGTGACAGATATGAATTTTAAAACATTAACATCATATTTGATAGCATGTGTGATAAAAAACACAAAGTATAGAAATTAATATAGCATAAACATACATTATGATATTTATACTAATATAAATAACTTAAATATATTATATAAGATTAAATTAATGCAATATTATGTCTATTTCGTTACAATCATCAACAAGTTTCAATAAAACCATATGTTACACACATGTCCGAGTTTTTCAAAATAATAATCACACGTTATATTATTATTTAATATGGAAGTTATCATCTAGGCATAGTAATAATAGTTAGAAATATTATTAAATATCTTCTGGTAATATAAAGTTTACCAACATTTTTTTATTAAACTATGATTTTAAAAAATTAATTAGAATCATTAAAAAAGAAGAAACTTTTTCAGGATTATTTTATTTTTCAAAAATATGGTGAATCAAGACTTGAAAGACATAATTTATAATTAATTCTTAAAACATATAAAAAAATTATTTAAAATAATACATAATTTTTTATATCAATATTTTTAATTATTATATTTGTGAATTGTTTTTGTATTTCTTTGAGAAGTAATATTTTTTAAGGAATAGAGAAATATTGGTGATTCTAATTCAAATAATCCTTTTCTCCATGATAATTTAAAATTTGTATACATATTTTTTGTTGGTCTTAAGGTAAAAATATTTTAATTATATAAATGATAATCCAATTTACGTAATTTGAATCAATATTACACATTTCTTGGATATAAAAACATTTTAAAATTTTGTTCAATATTATTTTTAAATCCCACATTCTCAACACCTCATCCACAGTAATTTTAAAAATGTTTTTTCAACATATATGTATTTAATTTGGAAAATATGGATTCAAATTTTTTAATTAATATAATTAATAATTTGAAATATGTTCGCCATAATTTTTAACCAAATCGTTTTTTAAAAATAGTTAATATTAATTATAGTGAGTTAGAAATAAATGAGTTTAATTTATGGTTAAAAATAGAATATACAATGTAAAAATGAACAAAAACATTAGAAAAAGCCATTAGATTCAGTTATATAGACTAATTACCTTAAATATCAAAAATTATACTATTATTAGGGACTCATAGAATAAAAAGAATGTGGGTGTAATTCTCTCTTTCAAAAAGCATACAAGTGTTCCACTCACCACATGTACCAAAGGAAACCCACTCTCCTCAAATATTCACATTATAAAAACATATTTTAATGGAATATAAATACTCAATTAACATAAAAAATTCCATCCCCTCATCATATATTCCTTAATTTCATATTATGTCAACCCTTTTATGATTTTAGTGCAAATGGATTACAGATACATGAGGAAGAGGTAATGTTCTTCTAAATGTGAGTTTATTTAATTTTTTTCTCCTCATACATAAATTCATATTATAATATGAATACATAATAACCTTAGTACCTTAAATATTATAACCTATTTTTATGTTATGGTTAGGGTCTATAAATTCAAACACTTCTATCTAAATCGTTTTAGAGTCTTTATTATCTTATACGAATGACTACCAACTCCCAAACTAATTTTGTTCATGTCTCTATTACCACCATTAATTGATGGGAATAATAATGAATTTAAAGTTACTATTATATATATATATATATATAATTTATTTTTTATTGTGATTTTGTAATTATTATATCACACATATATCCATGATCATCATTTTTTGTGTATAAGAAAATGTTGTTCTTGTGTATGGCGGACAACCATCTCATGATGTCATGTGGTTCATTCACGATTTACATCGAACATATTAATGATTTATTACATAAAATTATGTGATATATAGGAAATAAATATGATATTGGGATGACTATATATAATTTTAAAATTTATTTTTCTTTCGATATAATAAGAAAATGCAATTAACATTCATGGGTTCATATTACCCACCATCTATATTAAATGTTTAATTTAATTTCTATAAAAATTTAAGGATTACTATAAATAAATATATTATGAATACATATAAAATTCACATATTTCTTTTAAAATACATTATATTATTAAATTACAAGCAATTTAAGAGGAACAAAAAATAAAAACTCAAAACATACTCGAAAAAAATTATTAAAACATGAGATAATGGAAATAATTATTAATTTTTAACAAACAGATGATAATATGTCACACAAGAATCATATATGATATAATAAAATATTAATATAGTTTTGGTGTAATTTAATACAATCTTTAATACTACTATACATGAGGATAAATTTTGTATGATGAAAAGGAATGCATGGTTTAAGGGATTTCATCTTAATTTCACATTATTGATGTATATTGTAATGGTAGACACATAATTACTTTTATATAGTTTATATATTTCCCCTTTGACATGTAATATAGTGAATACATAATTCATCATGGTATTTTAATATTGAATTTGAATAATTTTATATAATGGTATTTGAGCTAAAAGATACCATGTAATAATGAAATATCATAAATGTATTTCCTTTCACTTCTATATATTACATCGTTATTTTCAATGATATTTCTTGATTATTTATATAATAAATTTTGAATATCTATGTTTGTATTTCCAATGGTCTTATATGGATTTACATTTTATATATATTATATATTCAATTATTATTTCTAAATTTAATTGTATTATTAAAGTATTGGTTAATTTTTGAATCTCATTCTATTGAAAAAAATTATTCATGATTTTCAAGTAGAGGAAATTTTATGATAATTATTTAACAAACACAATAATTTTATTATAATATGGTTATTCAATATATTTTCCAACTGATAGTATTATTTTTAAAAAATTTGTTCTTAAACTTATTGGGAAAATGTTGTAATAAAATCCCACATCATTTATCTATTTGTTCAGAAATTAGTTTTATTATAAAACCATGTTTACATAAAAAAATTTATACATTTTCTTTTAACATTTTAAAACTTTTCCCTAAATAAATCATTCCCTATTTTTTTTTAAAAATGTTTTCAACGAAATACCTTTATCGTTTTATGCATAATGCAAATTTTAAAAAAAATTACCAAGAAAATTGATTATTCATTAAGGCATGTATGAAATCTACCACTCAAATGGCCATAATATTATTGACTTTTTATTTGTATATTTATAAGGTTATTTCTATATAATATGATTATTAAATATTATTTTCTGATAAAAGTGTATTCAAAAGAGTTTTTATGGGGAAATTGATATTTTGATCATTAACATTCTTAACGATATTGTTATTTTACTTCTATATATCAATGAAAAAAACATTTATTATTACATTAATTCATATATTTTATATTGACACCATCCTACCTAAATGTCCTAAAGGAATTATTTTATTTTTGAAAACCCCCCTTTTAAGAGATGAGGGGAAACCCTTACAACACCCGTAGGCTTAGAGATTTAATTTCCCATAGGCATGGTGATATTACAAGAATCGTATATCTTAAGGAAATCATATAGACTATAAATAATTGAAACCGCCCCTCCCCATCATCTGCATTGTGATCATCTCTCCAACTTTGTATGGTTTTTCAGATAGCTATCTGGTGCAAATTTTTCTCTGTAGCAGGTTCCATGATTAATCTGTTTGTGCATCTGCAAATCAGGTGGACCTAAATCCATTGAGGTGTCCCAAAGGACTTCAGGTGGCCTAAAGGATTTACTGAATCTAATGAATTGGTGGACCGAAGGCCTTAATGACTCTAACCCCATACCGGTGGTGTAAGATGAATAGATCAGGCCAATACAGCAACAAAATGTACCAGCTAGAATACAAACATAGTACACTTATAGTTCCTACTATAGTACTACTACATTTCCTTTTACAGTTCTGCTACAAGGATCCCGGATTATCCCTCCACCTAGTTTCAAACATGGGTCTCATGGATGCACTTAGAGATACTTCACAAGTTAGATATGGATCATGTGCATATTGAAACAATCCTAATTCTTCCTATGGATGGTTTATATATAGTCTGAATAAAGAAATTATTAGTATTCACTTTCTTAATTAATTTATTATGAATATGATTCATTTGAAATGTTCACTTTACTACGATAATTAGAAATTATATTTTCCAAATATATTCACATTATTTATCATAGATATGAATATTTAATAAACATGACATCATTTGTATAAATGGTTTCATCATTGAATGTTATTTTACTATATGGAGAAATATTATTAAATCCTTATACATTAGTCAATAAATAAATTTGAAAAGGATCATTTTTTAAGAATTATATTGATTATTATATTTGTGGGGTATGATTTAACGTATTATAAAAAGCATTTGGGAATGTTTAATATACGACCCTAGATGATTTGGTAGTGAAATGGGATAAATTAGTTTTCGAGTATCCACTAAATTGTTCTTTATATATTTTGTTTTAGACTATGAAGAATTTGTTCTTGATGGTAAGGGTACCATATACATGATAAATAAGAAATCAAATATTTAATAATTTTCGTCATCCCTAATTTATTTATTATTATCAATGTTATTTTCATCATCAAATTATCCCCAGATATATTTCATTTATATGTAATTGATTAAATAATGTGAGTTTTTAGTTATTTACCATTCCATATTGATTTTCACTTATCGAGTTATTTAAATGGAATTTTTTCTTAATTATTTAACATTCAATATTGGTTTATTTATCTTGTTATTGAAAAGTAATATGCGCTCAGTTATTTACCTTTCCATGATGGTCTTAATGATTGATTCTTTATTTTTTCTACTATATTTAATCCTTGCTGAATATTTGAACTCACCGTTATTATTTTTTCTTTCCCCAAGAGTCTATGAACATTACTACGAATGATATGTATGGATATTATGAATGTAATAATGTTACTAAAAAAATAATTATATTTATAATTTTTTATGCAATTATAATATGAGGCTCATGTATGTATCTAGTTTACTAAGAATATTAAGCTATTTGGTCCTTGTGAAGAGATTTCATTGTATCTTAAGCCAATTTAATGGTAGTAGTCACTACCTCCATAGTATTGGGATTGGGGGCATAACATTTGATATATTAGTATTGAAATTAATCATAAAATACTCATTATTAATATTTTCATAATGATATATTCATTAAATATTGACTATTATCTACCCATTTTTATAACCATTGAAACAATATGATTAATTATAAATTAAAATAATAATAACATAATAAATTGGTCACATTACTAATGAAATTATTACACAATAAATATACATGTTGCAATAATTCATACCTATTAAACTAGCTGAATTACATTATATTATACCACTAGTGTTATCCATTAAATAATCACAGTAGATACTAAAGGTAGTTATTGATTTTCTAAACTGTAAGTCTATTTCCAGTTTTTTTTAAACTTAATAGGTTCATCAATCATGAAAACCCTACCAACCCATATAGGCCCCATATATTCATACTCTAAAATCCGTCATAGTATAATTGGAATTAAAATATTCATTCGAGAATTATCCAAGATCAAGAGTGACACCTATATCCCATTTATTATATTCTATGTGGTTGAATCTAGATTAAAACATATGTCAAACATTACATTAAAGGAATTAACTAGTTTAAATATAATAAAACCTGAAGAATTAAAAATGTATCCTCAATGTGTGAAAATATTAATTATATTTATTAATTAATATATGAATGAATATGTAAATAAACAAAGTAACCGAAAAATTAACAGATGATTTCCAAATAAAGGTTCCTATAATTACTTACATACTCCCAACTATTCTATAATTCTCACAAACACTTCTTTTTTATAAAACCCTCAAAAAAAATTTCTACATCAAATAATAATAATAATCAACAATAGGTTTTTCATAAATGTGAAATATGTAGTTTTAAATCAATATTTTATTTTCTCAAGTGAGTATATTTAATAATTATTCAATGCATTCCATCCATTAACACATATATAAAATTTAAAAAAATTCAAAAATCACCATCACACACTATCAAAACATAAAAAATAACATCTCAACCAACAAAAATTATCTAACTACATAATGATGACTATATATATATGATGACATTTATAATATTGTGTGTCAACTAAAATAACAGAAACTATATATATGTATGAAATCTAATATTTACCCTCAAAATAATCTTATATATTTCCATATCTATTGGGAATAAAACATCCTTATAGAATATTTGTTCTTCAAAAAATTGATTGACATGTTTCTCCATGAACTATATCAAAACATTTCTAAGCATTGAATAAAAATTCCCATAACATAGAATCATCATCATACAATCATAAATAAAGGGAAACAGAAACCCATACATATAAACATATAAATAAAATACCATTTCCTATAAAGGAAATATCTATATAAAACATCACAAAAACTACATCAGATGACAACGAGTCAAAAAAAACATGTATCGTAGAATATAAACCACAAAAACATCTACCATGATCAACATGCCTATCATAATATGGTCTTCATATTAGTATTTCAGTCACCACAATATAAATAAACTAAAATAACAGTTTCTTTTACACGACACCATATATACCAATGTTTTAACAACTGAGATAATTTATAAAAACAAATACTTTGCAAGGACACAAAAAATTATAATAATCCTTCATGTAAAAAGAATACTATAAACCTTTCATTCATACAACAATACATTTTTATTTTCCAATATAATAAAATAAAATTATCCCACACACACATAAATATTATTATTATTTTATTTTCATTCACTTGACTATTTTGATTTTATGTATTGATGTTTTAACTCAATAGTGAAATTTTTTCTTCACATTATACGATAATATAATGATTATTAAAAGCTACATATATTCACCATATGAAATAGATTCATCTCCACTCCTCAAAACAAACCGTAGATTTATAAAAAAATAATGATCATATATGAATAAAAAAAATTATATTAGTGAACCAACAATAGGTTTAGTTTGTTTAAAGGGTTAAAAATAATTTTTTATCTTACAAATTACTTTTAAACCCTCTCCCAAAAGCTCTTGAATTGATAATCTACAATATATTGATCTAGTAAAATTTTGGTCTCTACAAACATAGTCATATACATGAAAATACATTTATATGTATATTAAAATAATATAAATAATAATAAAAATAAATAAAAATTTGTGGAACCGAGACAAATGATTGAAATAATTTTTGGAAACCATAACCAAATAAACATTTTTAGATTATTTTTTTGAAAACAAATTATGTATTATTTTAACTCATATTAAATAAAAAATTAAAAAAACTGAAATAAATAAGTGAAATTGGGTAAATAAAATTATTTTATTAGACTTAGTATATTATATCATTATAGTGTATAAGTTTTTTTACTAAATGATTATGAATTCAACATTAGAACCAATGAATTCTAGTTCTCTCATCGAACTGCTATATGAAAACTGATCACTATGAAAATAAATATTTAATTAAAAAATGTGGAAATTGTTCATAACTAGATGTTCAATATCCAAAGTAACTATTGATAGTAACAATTACCACTCAAAAGTGGCTCTAATTATTTTTTCACAGAATTCCAATGAAGGAATAATATATTTTTTATACCTCAATATAACCATTGTGAGACTAAAACACCATTAAATAATGAAATATGTTAGTGTGGATAAAATATGGTCCCAACAAATATATTTAATTTTTATTAATTATGATAAAATATATAATATAAATTAATTTTTTGTTTAAAATAAATTCATAATTTTGTGAAGAATGATTTTTTATCTTACACTGATAGAGACAAGGTAGAGGATGAAATAAACAATTACATAGATCCTCCTAGGAATTATGTGGCATCTCTTAAATTTTTTTGAAAAATTTAAATATGTGAGTTTACTTCCATTTTATTGAAAATATAAAACCTATTATAAGAGGTTAAAACTTATAAATTAGAAAATTATTCAAAAAATGAAATGAAATCCATATGAAATAAAATAATGATTTTTTTTAAATATATTATATTATTTAACAAACATTTATATTTTTTGTATTCTATTCACATTAACATAAATATTATTTACTAATTTTTTTCCACTAAAAATATTATCATTTTATTTCTCAACACTCACTTAACATTAACGAGAACATTACCACCAAATTAATATAATTACGGGAATCATTATTTTATTATAAAAAGGCCCTAAAAAATTAAGGATTACAATATTCTACCAACCATCATTTATTTACCACTCATAAAGAAAAAATAAATTGTTGGAGGACAGAAATGACATTGATGTTTAATGACCATAAGTTATCTATTAAAATAATTTATTCCTCTAATGGAACATATATGTTATAACCAAAAAAATTATAATAAATCATTTTACATGAAAAATCATTTCATCTAAAAATAAATAAATGACTCCAAAATATATGTTCAGTGTTTTTTATATGAGAAACATTAACATATTATTCTACAACCCTATATAAATTTACCAATAGTCACACAAAAATAAACCCCATTGTAGAAAAATCATAGGGTATGCTATTATTTATAAAATTTTGAATATAAATATATGAAAATAGAGATCCCAGAAGCTTATTAATTCAATACATAAGAAATAATAATTTTTCATCATACGTGAGTATAAAATAATCATAATGGTATGTAAATATAATAAAGGTACTTTGGCACAACATAAGTACATTATTATAAATCATTAAAATCATGATTCATGAGTTGATGATTTATAAATATTATATGATATGATTTATAACAGTTTTCAAATATTATTCATTAAATATAAAAACAATTTTATGAATATATTAATTTTTTATAAACAATATCATAGAAATAAAAAAAATATTTCCTGGATAATTATAAATAAATCCATATAATAATGGAATATAAAAACTACCAAATTATTACATTGATAGATTGGTATAAAAATATGTTTTGTAAAACTTTTTTATGTTGTGGTAGAATCCCAAAATATATGAGAATGTAAACATTGGCTAACTACTCATACCCCGTTAAATTTAGAAATTCAGCTAGCTACATATTCCTATACATTGTTACATGAGATGTAAAGAATTACCTAATTCATTTGGGACTATAATGGAAACACCTATCACATAAATACAATTTACACATTTTAAAAAATAATAATCCTATCATATAATAATAGGTTCATTAAAAATTAATGGATTTCAATATGATTTACTAAAAACAAAATCATAAAAAATTAACTAAACTAATGTGTATTGTATCATTAGGTGATATCCCAAGTAAAGAATATGAAATCATAAATGATATCGATATAGACAAAAATACCACCTTTCATTAATTTCTTGAATAGTATCCCCTTTAATCAATAAATGACATTTACTACATTCCATTAAAAATAATTATTTATCTTGTTGACATTAAATTTTATCAATACCATATTATTAGAAAATATATCTTAAATTTTATATACAATAAATAAATATTTAATAATTATTATAATACAATATAATAAATAAGAATATATATTTTTCTATTAAAATAGCTTAATTAAATATTATAATTTTATTACATTCCAAAATGAGTCTTTTTCGTTAATATATAATTTTCCTTTTAAAAACTCCAAATATAGCCATTAGATATGTGATTACCCACTGAAAATATGTCAACAAACCAAATATCCCCTTAGCATATATTAAATGAACAAATGTATAGTGTCAATAATTTATTCCAATATATAGAATCATATACATAACTAAAATGATTTATCTTATTTGTTTACTTCTCTCTCTCAATATTTATATTATATTTTGACTACTTTACAATTTTCATTAATATAATTAAGGGTATTATATACATAAAAACCATGTGTAGAAGAATTTTTAGTCCATTGTATTAATAATTACTTATGGAATTATTCCTCTTATTGTATTCATTAGCATTTATCGTATTTTAGTGTCATCGGGTATTATTCTATCAGGCATTTTAACAAATTATATTAATAAACAATACCATGGTTTATTTTAGTTTTTACATTCCTGTGAAACATGATATTCCACATTATATTTAAAAAGATTTAAATACAAATAAAATCATGGGCTGTTTTACTCTATTTCCTTCAAATAATTTATCTTGTGGTTTTCATTTATTGATGGAATATGATGGTACATTTGTGTCCTTAAATCATTCTGTTCCCAAATTTCTTCCACAAACATATTATTTTAAAATATATTATTAACCATGTGAGTGATCATAATTGATATTGAATTGTCTCTATAATATAATTTCTCAATCTAATATTCCTCAAATGAGTGATCATTCTTTTTTTTTATAATTTCAGGGATCAGTAAATTATAAATTTCTAGTATAAACATCCAAAATGTGATATTTCAAACACAAACAACACTTTAGAGAGATTTAGTGGAAGTGAATGTAGATAATCTATCATCCCCTTTAAATAATGGATTTTGAATTATCCAATTTTTCAAGGGAAAAAAATTCATGTTTTTTGGAATTTAATAACAATATTCCATTGTGATATTAAAAGTAACATATTTCCTCCAACTTCAAAAATGAATTATCAAATGTTAGATTACAAATTTCTTTATAAGGTATCTTGAAAATAAATTTCAATTTCATCCCTTTATTTTGGATAATTAAGTGATTTTCCATGTCCTTAAGGATGCTTGGGGTGTTCTATGGGTTCGAGACACATAAAAGGGGAAAATTGGTTTCTTGGGTAGGATGTACAATTTGCAAATAGTTATTGTTAACCCTATGTAACACCCATAAAAATCGTTTAGGAATTTAGATTTTGGACAGTGGCATCTGCACTGTTTGTACATAGTTTGGAAAACCATGCAGCCCATACACATTTTAAAAATTAAAAAATTACCACTCAAGGGTTTTTATGTACACTTATGATTTTCTATCTCCTCCTCCTTTGCAACCATAGAAACAAACCAAAGGTAACCTGTGATTCCAAGGATCAATCTCCTTCAATTACTGACCATTTGAAGTGTCGTTGGATGCGAATCGATGATCCAGTTGAGTGTAATATTCTCCACCTCTCTCTCTTCTCGTTTACGTCTTGTATTTTTGGTGATTTCCATATGAAGATAAAAAACCTCTAATTATCGGTGAGATCTAGGATGAGTCTTCAATGGTGTGTTCGATTCGGATCTAATGTCTTGGTTGAGAGGGATTTCATCAACAGATTCTAGGCAGGAGGTCAACATTTTATATCCCTTGATTTTTATCGATATTTTTGCATGTAGAGTTTTGATTCTTACCCTCTTGTGATGATTTCATTTTTCCATTATTGTAATGTGATGGTTATGGTGTCTAAACATCTTAATGGAACCCTCGTGATCCTCGCAGGATGTATGGAGTACTATATGACCTATGTCAGGGCCACCGAAGGGGTGTGAACTTGTTCCTAGACAGAGTTTTTAGTTAAGTAAATTCTAGGACATTATTACAGAGCATTGAGCCCAAGGTGAATAAGATATTAAGCTTGAAATATATGAATGTGTGTCCTAGAAACAAACTTTGGTTGGGTGATGAACTATTTGGGAGTTTGGTTGGCATAAAAAGTGTTATAATGAGATAAGAGGAAATTCTAAGGGATTATCTTTATACATGATTATACCTACTAAAATACTCATTAGAAATAGGAAATGTGGATGAATTTTGTGGGTTATAAATGATGAATGGGTAAATGGATTGCAGCATATTGTTAAATTCCAATTTATTGATATTATTGTAATGTAGATAATGACATTATAGATTCTTGATTGTGAATTTGGTTGAATTTGATTAATGTTAAATAAAGAATGTTCACATGGAATGGTATTGTGGAATATATACTTGAGGTTCTACACCCACAGGTTGAGTTTTGACGGAGGATCCAAACTCCACCCACTAAATGCATGGTTTAATGAAAGGGAGAGAGTTCCATTCCCCTAATGGTTGCATTCACTCGAACATAGGCTTTTAGGTGAATATAATTAAAATCGATGTGTAATGATTCCTAGCATGATAAGACATGTTTAATTACCTCATGTTGTGAATTTTGATCTTTCCTAATCCATTGAACACATATAAATGGTGAATTGGTAAATAATGTATTGTGGTTTGAGTATGGATTATTTGATTGGTCATATAAAGTAACATAATTAATATTTAATTTATGATATTATTTATTTACAAGAGTTTATTTACCACTGCATGAACTATCTAGGTGCTGGATATTTTTTTGATAATGTTTGTGGTGGCCAACGGAGTTGTAATCACACCCTGATCAGGCCTCTATTGGGTACTCAGGAATATTTTATGGTTACATGTTAGGAGAAAGGATATGGCCCGGTGTTAGGGAATTGAGTCGGGGTTCAATATGAGCTAGATAGAGTTTTAATACATAGTGCCATGACTTTGTTAGGGATTTATCTAATTTTATCATTTCAATTTTTTTCTCATTGCACTATAGCGTGTCATGACATACTTATTGATCACTGTGTTGTTCTTAGTTTGGGAATGGTTTATTATTGAATTATGATGGTCATTATATACTGTTTCTGTTATTTATATTTTTATAATTGTGTCATGCTCTTGTAAAATAGGGTATAGTTTCCCCACATGACTACATAGACCTTCTCTACTAGTCGGTAACATCGGGAGTACTAGGAGGCATGCATGATGTTATATAAACACCCGACTTAGGGAAACGGTTAGTGGCACCTTGGTCGGGGACATTACAAAGTAATATCAGAGGAGGACCATTCCCTTTTATACTATTTAGGGATGGCAGAGGGAGGTTCAGATAGTTATGGGCCATGGTAATGAGCTTGTTCTTGGGAGTATCTAACCATGGTATGGGGAAACCCCAAGCCACCCTTGGTTGGAATTGTTTTCCTTGTTATGTGGTGTCACATTTGATGATATTTTTCCATCGGGTGATGTATTGTTAAGTGATTTGATGTTTTTTTTATATTTAACTCATGGATAGAATGGAATGTGGTTGTGTAATCATGAATCATCCTAGGAACCTATAATGATAAGTTACATGAATCGTGGTAGGAACACACACAGAATGATTATATGGGATGTAATGGTTGGGATCTTTATTTCAGTTAAAAGTGATGATTTCATGCCATATGAGATTATGCGGATGGGTACAGATATGTGTAAAAAGGTTTGGTGATAATTAAAAACATTATTAACAAGAATGTAAAGTCGGATAAGATACTGATAATGTAACTTGGAATGTAGAATGGTTTGAAATGGTGTATAGAGAATTTTTCATTATGCCAAATTAAGATACATTATATGTTATACTTTTTTTGTTACAGATTTATTTCTTCATTCTATGGTTGCATTGGACATTATAATGAAATTCCACCGAGAAGATGCATTCCAGTTGGGAGACCAGAAGACATTTCTGAGAATGATCCTTTGGTAGTGGAGTAGGGGAATCTAGTGGTTTGTTTTGATAGGGAAGATGAGTTCCATGTGAACATTTATTATTTTATTCAGTTAAAGTAAAAAGACCCAAGGTGGGTTGCACTAAGTACATTCGAGCTGAATAGACAGTTTCAGATATAGAAACCTCGTACCATTACCGAATAGGGTGGGAAAGAGGCAACAAAGTTCTATGTTGAGTCTATATAGACTATTCCTGATCATCTAGAGACTCGTGTTAAGTAGAAATTCATGTTGGGGACTTATATTTTGAGAGACTAATTGAAGCATTTGAGGGACAACATGGTTCAAACAGAATTGGTTGATGGAATTCAATGGAAGGACATCCAGGAAAGGTTTCTTAAGCACTTCTATCCAGAGATCCTAAGATAGGAAAAGGTGGAATATTTTAAGATATTGAATCAATGGGAGATGTTAGAGATGAATTAAACTAATTTTTTTTATTTTCATTGCTTCGTTCTTGTTTGGATCAGAGATGGGGCAGTTATGGTGAAATGTTTATATGATGTGTTGAGAAATGAGATCAGTTCTCAGTTAAAAATCATTCATTATAAGAGGATTACTAAACTGTTATAGAAGGTTCATATCTCATATAAAAAGACTCAAGGGGCCTTGGGTAGTGAGCATGTTGCAGGAGCTGGTTGGAGTAGTAGTGTGGCTTTCGAGGGAAGGAAGCGTCGTTTTGAAAACATTATACAGAGTTTAAGTTTTTAGAGTATCGAAAAGTAGAGAATAGCCTCTTAAATTGGTGACCTGATATTTTTATATCAGTGTGGTAGGATAGGTAACATGTATGTCTAGTGTCCCCTACCACCAGTAGTGTGTCAAGCGTGCGATAGTTTAGTCCATGTGAAAATTTTATGAAGGAACCTGCGGTACCCATAAAATGAAGGATGTCATAAGCAGATTCCAAGTGCAGGTAGGGGTTCTGTTACCCTAAATCATGATGGTAGATGGAGCACTACAGTTCGTACCTATAAGAGTGGTGGATGTGGATCTCTATGTTGAGACGATTCTTACCATCATTGTAGTGTAACATAGTGTACTCAAGTTGGAGCCCATGGTAGAAGGGCAAGTCAACTCCATGTGGTTCACACTATGCCTGAGATTGGTGAGGTATGATCATCCATAGTTCAAGGTACGATTCTTGTAGCTTCCACACTCTCTATTTCATTTTTTATACATCGAATACATATTATTTTATTTATTTTTAGTTCGTAGTCATGATGGGTTTGACCATGGAATATGCATGTGGGGTAATGTCACATGATACTCTATTGGCACTATAAGTCGAGGACATCCGGAAATGAATGTGTTATACTCTAAAGACTGGGGGTTATAATTTTTTGTGGGATTTGTTTGTTTTGGACATGTCATGTTTAGACATGATCATGAGCATGGATTGGATATTGTGGAACCAATACCCCATCAAATGTAAACGTTTTCGGGTAAAATTAACGTCTCATGATAGAGACACCTATGTCCTTTATGGTTTGTTTGATTATTTATCGGGCCATGTCGAGCCTCTTTTCAACCAGTTGGGAGATCTCACGGCCCAGGTATAATGAATTATGTTAAACAATGGTTAGAAAGAGCATCCAATCTTCCTATTAGATGTGGATCAATATTAGAATGTTTTTTATTGAGGAATTCTTGGGGTAAACACATGAGATATATGTTGAGTTCACAATTGAGTTGTTACCAGTAGCAGATCTATTCTTTGTTACTCCATATCATATGGCTCCAATAGAACTCCTTGAACTAAAGATTCAATTGGAGGAATTCGAATAAAATGGGTTTATTCATCCAAGTATATCGATTTGGGTATCACCAATGCATTTTACTAAAAATGACAACGGTTCAAATTGACTTTTTTATCAATTATATGAGGCTGAAATAGATGTAGGTGATGAACTGATACCATCTTCCTAGATCCAGTGATATTTTTGGCCACATAAAAGGTGCTTTGGTGTTTTCTTATGATCGATTTGAGATCGGGATATCATCAGTTAATGGTGAGACATATTGACGTACCACAGATAGATTTCTGAAGCACCTATGGTTTGTATGAATTTTTGAAAATACCATTTTGGTTGAATAATTCTCCATCTGTATTTATGGCTTTGATGAACTAGAAATTTCACCCATATCTATATAGGTTCGATGTTGTTTTTTTAATGATATCTTATTGTAATCTAGGACTCATGAAGATCATTCCCATCATCACGACATCATTTTGAGTATAGTAAGAGAGCATATACATAATTCCAGGCTATTAATGTGTCAGTTTTGAATTAATTAGGAGAACTTTTTGGGACACATCATCTCAGAACTGGGTGTGTTAGGGGACCCATAAGAATTATTGCTTGTTTTGTATTGTGAGCAACCCAAGAGAGTTTCAGATGATCTGAGTTTTCATGGTTTGGACAGTTATTATCATGGGTTCATTAAGGAATTATCTCATTTGGAATCATTTTTCTTTATTGTAACCAATTACGGAGTGATGTTTGAGTGGTTAGGATCTTGTGATGGTGCATTTCAATAGCTGATGAAGTAGTTCACTACTGTAATGATTCTAGTTTTACATAAACCAAGAATTAAGTATACATATTTTGTGGTGTGTCTGGTGTTGGACTTTGGTGAAGTGTTGATGCAGAATGATTGGGTTGTTTTTTATGTGTTGAGATAGTTGAGACCTTATGAGGGAAAGTTCCCAACTCATGAAGTTGAACTAGATGCAATGGTTCATGGATTAATGTGTTGGATGCATTACTTTTTGGGAGAAACTTTTATGGTGTTTACCAACTATAAATGTCTCAAGTACATATTCACTTAGTGGCATTTGAATATTTGATAATAAAGGTTGGTTGAATACCTAAAATCCTTTGATTTTGATTTTGATTACACACCATGAAAATAGAACAGTGTTGCTGATTCTTTAAGACTGAAGACTCAGAATCAGGTGGTCCATGAATTATCATCAGTGGATATTGATAACATTTTTTGATGAGATCCACTTAGTGGTACATGATAAGCTTCACTAGATGACTCGTGCATCTATAGCAGTTGAATCTACAATTTTGAGCTGGATTAAGGAGAGCGATTTGGAAGATCTAAAGTGTTTAACTATGAAAGAATTTATTAAAGGTTGGGATTCACCATCTAGTTGGGATTTTGGAACTGAGGGTGTTTCTCATGTTCATGATCATGTTTTGGTACTGATAAGAGTATGGGCATAGTTGTTGGGTGAGTTCCACGCATCGAAGTGGGTAGTATATATGGGAATTACTAAGATGATCCATGAAGTCCATGTGGAATTTTGGGGGCCTGAAATGAAGAGTGATGTTGAAGGCTTTGGGGAAATGTTCCTAACTTGTCAATTAGAGTAGAATGAGCACCGAAGTCTTGGTGTATTGTTGTAGTTGTTACCCATTATGGAGTGGAAATGTAATGACATTAAGATGGAATTTGTGGTTGGTCTTCCCAAGATGACTTTGAAGATTGATTCAATTTGGGTGGTCATAGATCCATTGATGAATGTGGATCAGTTCTTGTGGATCCGGGATACCATTAAAGTTGATCAAATGGGTGAGTTATATGTTCAAATGTTAGTGAAGTTTCATTGTGTGCTGAGAACTATAGGTTTGGATTGTGATATGTGTTTCACATCACACTTCTATCTGGGGTTACAGAAGGCACATAGATCCTAGAGATTATTATGTTAAATTTATCACCCACAGATGGACATCCAATCTGAAAGATCTATTCTAGTGTTAGAGTACCTGTTGAGGTCTTGTTTTTTTTATTTTTTTTTTCTCATGGGAGATAAAATTTCCTCAATTCTAGTTTTCCTACATTAATATTTATCTATATAAAATTCAAATTTCCTCTTTTGGGGTACTCTATATAAAAATATGTATATCTCTTTGTGTTGGTTAGAGGAGGGAGTGTTTGAGTTGTTAGGAACTCGTCTCGTAAGGGAAACGTTCGAGAAGGTCAGTTCGATTCTGAAAATTATGGCAAGGGAATAGTGTAGGAATAAGTCTTACTCATATCCAAATCGTAGGCCTCTCAAATACATGGTTGGGTATATTGTGTTTCTCTGGTTATTTTCATGGTTGGGTCTATGTCGAATTAAAAATCAGCAAAATTTGGAAACTAGGTATGTGGGGACATTTGAGATTGTGGAGAAGATCAGGTCGGTGGATTAACAATTTTATATTCCACAATGGTATACTGGAATGAATGGTGTGTTTCATGTTTCATATCTTTGAAAATATTACCCAGACCCATCACATTTTTTAGATGTTGATTATGTTGAGATTGAAGTTGATGTGTCATTCAAGGAGCATCTAGTTCGTGTCATGGTCTGTAATGTGAATGTTTCTCGAGGAAATGTTGTTAATCTAGTTAGTTTTCAGTAGCATAATTGAAATTTTTACAATGAAACTTGGGAGTGGGAATCAGATATACAGGACCAATGGCCCAAAATATTTCATAGCAACTCAATGATGCTCAGAAGAGATGCTCGAGGACAAGATGCTATAAGGTGGGGAGGTTGAAAGATCCCATATTCCTATGTAAGTTATGATCTACTTATGATTCACTTTAATCCCTTTTTATTGGTTAATTATATGATTAACCAAGTCCATAAAGAGGCTCGGGGGTGTTCCGAGGGTTCGGAACAAGGAAATGAAGAAAATAGGGTTTTATGGGTATGCAACATGGTATGTGCACAGTTAGTTATAACCGTCAAGGAAACATAGTGAAACCATACAGGAGGTGGGTTTTTTACTGCGGATCCCCACAGTTTTTACATTGTTTTTCAAATCATGCGGGTAAATTTTGTGACCCATATACTTTTAAAAAATTGAAAAATTTCCACGCCTTGGTTTTTATATTCTCTAGGGATTTTCCTCCTCCTCCTTTGGAACCCTAGGATTGAACCAAAGGTACTAAGAGATTTCAAGGACCTATCTCATTAGATTCATGACAATTCTGGGTGCCAACTGATCTAAATCGAAGATCCATGTGATTCTAATATTTTCATCCTCTCCCTTTTTCAGTTTAGGTCTTTTATTTTTTATGATTCCTATATGAATGTCTCAAACCCCTATTTTCTTAGGGATATCAATATTTAAGCTTCAAAGGGGTGTCATATCAGGATCTACGTACTTTGTTGAGAGGTTTTCCATCAAAATATTTTAGGTGGGTGATCTAGAAGATATATCCCTTGAGTTTTATATAGATTTTTTCATGTATGATTTTTATTCTTACCCACTTGTGATGAGATCTTCGTGCCAATATTGTTATGTAATGTTTAGGGTTTCAAAATAACCTAATGGAACCAACATGATTGATGCATGATTCATGGAGGATGATATGACCTATGTTATGGCCACCCATGTGGTGTTCCCACGATCTAGAATATAAACCATAGCTAGGTAAATGATGAGAAGTTGTGGGAGAACATAGATCGTAGGGTGAATATTATATTAATAATGAAGGATGTGAATGGGAGTCCTAGTAACAAACCTTGGTTGGGTGGTGTCAAATATTGGTGTATGGTTGTATTAAAAAGTTGTTAACTAAGATAAGTGGAAATTCTATCGGATTATCTTTATACATGATTATTCTAAGAGAGATAGACATAAGAAATGGGAAATAGGGATGAATATTGTGATTTAGAAATGAAGAATGTGTTAATGGATTGTGGCATAATGTTAAAATCCAATTTATCGATATTTTTGTGATGTAGCTAATAAAATTAGAGTTTCTTGGATGTGAATTATTGTTTAATGTGACGAATTCTAAATAAATCATGTGAAAAGGTCTTGGTCGTGTGGGCTATATAATTGAGGTTCAATTCCCATGATCTGAGTTTTGAAAGAGGTTCCAAACTCAACCCACGTGTTTCACAATGTAAGGAAGGGTATAGATTTCTATTCCTCTAATGGTTGTAGCCACTAAGACCGAGGAATCCAGGTGAGGATAATGAAAATTATTTTGTTATGATTCCCAGTGAATATCACTTTTTTAGTTCTATCATGTTGTGAATGTTGATAATTCCTTACCCATTAAACACATATAAAGGTTGATTTGATAAATAATGTATAGAGTATTGAGTATTAGTTATTTGATAGTTTAACTAAAAAACATTATTATGATTGGATTTATAATTTGTTTCATTTACTTTATTACGGTTACCACTGCATTCACTATCTATGGGATAGATATTTTATAGACACTGTTGGTGGTTGGATAATCTGTTGTACTCATACCCTTATTGGGTATCTGTTCTGTACCTGGGAATATTTCATGGTCGTAGGATAGGAGAAGGAAAAGGGACCAATGCTTAGGAATTGAGTTGTGATTCAGGATGAGTTTGGTTGAGTTTCAAGACATAGATCAAAGAATGTTTTGGGGATTTTGTTATTTGTTTTCATATTGGTTTTTTATAGTGTTATTTATTTTATATTTTTTCTATTGGGTTTTACCCTGGTAAAAGTGGGTATAGTCTCCTCATGTGACTACTATGACCCTCACTGCAAGTTGGAAACCTTGACTATATGAGGAGGAGCAATTTAGGTCATGTAGCCACCTTGCCCGGGGAACTAGTTAGTGGCTCCCATTTCAGGGATATTACATCACTGATGATCATTAATAAATGTATTATATTTTTTTAATTTTAATTATTCACCAAACAGTTTGATTAGTTATAACAATTATTGATAATCATATAGTCATATCATCTTATGATCTCTATTATTATCCTGGAATATTAGAGTTTTATACCTCTTTAAATTTATAGGTGCATATGGTTCTATTTTTTAAAAAATACATTTTTTTCACATACATGCCAAAAACAGTTGAGGGCGGAACACTATTTAATGTTAATACCTCCTAAATTTATTTATTTTCATGTTAATATTTTGTGAATTATTCTCAAATAAAAAATAATTATTATGATTTCATAATGAGATCAACTTCAACAAATATTATGTTATAAGGTTTAGAGGTATTATGAATACAATCCAATAGGTCCCTAGTGATTTAATCCATTTTTCCTATAGAAATGTGAAATGGATTAATCATTTTAATGGACATATGAATTTATGTCATTACATTTATAAACAGAATGGTTCAATATATATACACACAAAAAATCAATAATTTTGTTTTCCAATTTGAAACTTTTAATGAGATATCAATTAATTTTATACTTATATGATAGATAGAGAATGAGAAAATATTTGCATCATCCAATAAATCCTTCAATTTTTCTATTATTAGATATTATATTCAGTTATTGGATCTTATACATCCATCATTGTTAAATATTTAATCAAGAACATTTTATATATTATCATTTAGTTTTATATCCTCATTCTATTCCACCTTGTCCTTTACATTAATGGATGTTTCAGAAACCATTTTGGAATGATTTGATTTTGATGGCGTAAATATGAATACATAATTTCAATATATTATTTAAAATTCAATCTTGGGTATATCAACTCAATTCATGCTTAAATAATGATTTTCAGATCAAAGGTTACTCATTGAGAAGTATAAAGTTCATCATTGTTGATTAAAAAAGTCATTCAAAAGGGTTTGAGGATCATTATTCATGATATCAATAGTTATTTATTCTTGATTAAATGATTCAACATTTCACAATCTTTTTCTCTATAAATAAAAATCTCATTTGATGGATTTTTCCACAAACCACACGTTATGAAAAAAATATTTTAATTTTTATGGAAATCCTAGAATTTTCTAGTTTAAACTCTTTTAACATGATTATAATAGTAAATATATATATATGTTCATATATATATATATATAGTACCTTAAATATCTACTCACCTAGTGAATTAGTTCAACCAGTAAAATATATTTTAAAAAATTTACATCTTTATGATTAATAATATAATTTTATATGAACATTTTTTTAACATTAGTTTAAATATAATTTTATATTAAATAAGAAGATGTTTAGATGATAATTTAAGTATTTTACATAAAAAAAGTTCTTCTTCATATTTATATTCAAAATAAATTATTTACATTTCTAGATGTTAATTTGGAAAAATTAAAAATATTTTTAGATTTTCCATTACCAAAAAAATAAGATAAATAACTATGTTTTTTAAAACTATTTATTTTTAAGATAATATTGAAAATAAGTATTTCATTTTACATTTGACTTTTACGAAATAATTTTATTATAAAAAAATTTCATAATTTCAAAAAAAATATAGACATAATAATATTATTAAATTTTTTATTTAGTTTTTAAATAATTATGACATGATGAAAAAAAAAATTTATTAATTTTGCATATATATATAGTATTTTAATGCTTATTTATAATTTAAATTCATTGGAATAAATGAAAATTTTAACAATTTTATAGTAATACATTTTTCAAAAAAATGGTTTTCCCATTTTACATGCACATTTTTTAAAATTTAATTTTCCTACTCATAGAAAAATAATTATTCAAAGGGATTATAATTTGTTATAAAATATTTTTTTTATTATTTAATATATCTAATTCCATTTTAAAGCATGAAATTAGATTGTTACGATTAATATTATTTAATTTGATAATGATGAAACAATTATTTTAAAATAATATTTTAATTAATATATATTTATTTATAGATAAGAAAATAGATTTAGTTAATCTAAATAAATAACAAAATATAATTTAAAAAACATAAAAATTTTATTCACACTCTTTTATTTGTTAATGAAAAACAAATTTCATTATGAATACTTAATGGTAAAAATGTTATCTTTCTACCAAAATAATATTAATACATATTATTTATTTTAATTTAAAATGTTACTATATAATATTTAGAAATTTAATTGGAGTGAATATATGATAAATTGAGTTCTATCACACCTATATATGGTTATATGGGTCATTATATATTCTTAATTAAAAATAATTTTACCTAGTTATAAATGAGATACATATATTATATATAAATGTGTAAAATGTTGAATCTTAATGGTAAATACTATTTGAAAAGCTTAACACATGTTTTTAAATCCTTATTTGAGTGTTTATTATATCATAATGAACCACAAACTCCATTTTTTAGAAGCTCTAGTGGCACTAACTTTGGAATTGTGTCGCGGAATTACATAAATATAATGTGCCCTTCTGAATGGTCCATATTCCTTTCCCATAATAGGGGTCACTAAAAACCTTTCTAATAATTAAAAATACTATGAATTACTCATTTAAAATATTCCCATATAATGTCTAGAGAATCAAATTCCATAAACATTGTAACGTCCCAGTTTCGGAAGCCACCTAGAGGCGCCCCGTACCTGGTTGGTCACATGGCCTCAAGCGCATTTTCCCAAATTCCATAGGATAGCGAATAGCATCAAGGGGATTGGGTGTGATAGTGGAGAAATTATTCCCTCATTGGCAGAGTACACTGTGAATATAAACAACACACAATAGCGGAAGCACTATATATCCAACAATGGTAAAAAGTATAAGACTAATAAAGAAACAACGAGAGCATAAATATATACAAATGATGCATGATACATATATGTCTAAGAAAACAGACAAACAAGTCACAATGCTGAATACAGTACTAAACCAAAGTATAAAAGGAAAACAGATGAGCAACTCCTCACCATCTCAAGCCTTGGCTTGGTCCCATCCTCTCCAACTCCAATGAAATCAAGTACCTGAAGTTGAAGGGTGATTTCCATTGTCCATACCTACAGCAATATAATCTGTTTTGGCCCAAAACCATAGCCCAAACAAGGTGTGAGACTAAATCACAGTAGGCAATCAACCGAATATTTGTGCCTAATAGTCAATGAGTATAAAACAATTAAAAGTAAAGAAAGCGTAAAAATGGAAGCAGTAAACAGCAAGCAATCCACAATTTTACGCATTCAAAACACCACACATCATGCAACAAAAAAATATCTTACACAATAGGTAATCCTCTGAGACATACCCACAACATATCCCCTCTGGTTCTACCTATCAATTACAGCGACCCTCTGGTTTAGCTAATGTGTAGACTCTCTAAGGATGCGCTCACCATCAATTCCCCCTATAGTCCTGTATCATACTAAAGGCACTCTGGGGAAGCACTCAACTTCAATTCCCCATGTTTCCCACATTGAGGAACTATAGAAACTCTGGGGAAGCACTCAACATCAATTCGCCTTGTGGTCCCGCATTGTATAATTATAAAGACACTCTGGAAAATCCCTCAATGTCAATTCTACATATGCTCTATACACCAGGTTATCACGGCCCTGTGTAAGTCAATCAACCATAGAATCACGTAACGGCCAAAGTAAAAGTCAAGAACTACTTGGATAGCAGTCTAAAGCATAACAACATGTTAGAAAAAATGTCACTTCATCCAAAAATACTAGGAATAGAAAAGAAAACAGGAGCCAAAAAGGATAACTAGAACCTAAGGTCAATATTAGAAAAAACATGAATGGGAAATACATCCAAATCATAGTTAATTACCATATTCACAAACAATAACCTTTATTCATGCATACAAGCAAAGTAGGCAAACAATAGGATAAAAACATGTAAACACGCAATACCCCGTTCAATGGTATTGGTGGAATTTTCACATAATACTCAATGGAATTCTACAAAAAGGCACAAACCATCTACCTCATGTTTAGGAGATCAATATACTTGAACCTCAAAGCTTTAATCTCTTTATAATATCATATATCTACAAAAACGCATAAAACGTTCACCCCAAGATAACTTCAAAAAAAAGAGGAATTGGAAAACAACGCTCTAGAATAATGAGGATCTTACCACTATGATTCCAAAGTAATAAACGATGTTCGATTCGGTGAATGGATGAACGATATGGGGCTCAGGGAATTATTGGCATCGTATAGGTGCTCTGGGACGTTTTGGACAAAGAAAAAGACACCCTTGTCCATTAGATGTGACCCCATGCCATTTATTTTAAAAAACCCTTGCGTGTACTTTTGACGTACATGACTTGAACATGCCCTTTCCTTACTCTGATTTAGGAGGCCACCACATCACCCCAAATGATCGTGCGTGTTTCCATGACACAGACAGCACACGGCCTCCTGCGGTAATAAAGTACATAGAGTGTACTCATAAAGTACACGGCATGTACTTCAAGAATTTCCAGAAACATCTCCTTTCTCAAATACACCATAAAAAGGAAAAACATTCGTAAAAAAAGATCTGGATTCTTACAAACTTCCCCCTTAATGAAATTCGTCCCCGAATTTCCCTAGCGCGGCGTAGAAGAAGAAACCCTAAACAACTCCGACCACTGCGGTTGTATATCGGCCTCCCTCTCCCTAGTATCGTCATGTACTTGCCAATGCTGCCATTTCTCCTTTACCAGAGGAACAGACCTTCCATGGAGAACCTTCGTACTTCGATCAACAATCTAGATAGGATGCTTCTCGAAAGATGCATCAACCTCCAACTCGACTTCCTCATGTTGGAAAGCATGAGGCAGGTCTGAAAAGTAATGTCAGAGGTGAGAAACGTGGAAGACGTTGTGCATATCCTGGTACCTATGAGGTAATTGAAACCAATAAGAAACTGGATCAACTCTCTCCAAAACCACAAATGGCATGACGTACCTTGGTGAAAGATTACCCTGTCTCCTAATCCTCTTTTGTCCCAACCTCCATGTGACACGTAGAAAAACCTAATCCCCGACCTCGTACACCAGAGGTAATCTCCACTAACCAGCATAAGACATATGATGAGACTGTATTGTAGCCATCCTTTTTTGAGTCAACTCTATCTGCTCTGTGGTCTCTTGAACAAGACAAGGTCCCAACAAAGCTGCTTGTCTTGCCTCTAGCCAACATAAAGGTTATCGGCATGGCCTACTGTACAAAGTCTCATAAGTTTCCATATGAATAGTCACAAGAAAACTATTTTCAGACTCCAAAAAGTGCTTAAGTGCCGGAGAAAGTTCCGAAATGAAAAAGAAAAGTCATATTCTGATCTGGGGGCTCGATCCGGAGGGCCCGGTGGTGGTGTGAGGAACAAAGGGTGAAGCGAGTGAAAAAATTTCTCCCACGCAGAAAGTACTATGATTCACGAAGGGTCCTGGCACTAGAGTGAAATAATTTAGTGCACACGTCCCTCATGGTTTATATTTCATGCCGCCTCCTCCACCGCACAAATTATTGCTCACCGTACTAAATTCCTCACCTCTAGATTCCTATAATGATAAGGATACCCTCTTCCTTTTCAGGGATGAAGAATTCGAACTGCCTCTCGTGCACGTAATTGGAATTCCTCCCGCGCACAATATGGCATTCAGGTATGGTTATTTTTCACAAGAAGTCACCCTAGGATCCTCCTTCCCGCATGATCCCCATGGTTTAAACTAATCATCAAACCCTTCGGGTTCTGCCCCTTGCGTGAAATCCCTTATGGGACGAGAAAGTTAGCTAAGCCACATGCAATCCTTCTTTTGCGCGCACACCCCTTCTTTCGTGTGAAATACTTCCTTTTCATGCGCACCCCTTCCTTTGTGTGAAATCCTTTCTCTTGCGTGGAATTCCTCCCAGCTTCGTGCACTACCTCAGCCCCCTATTCAACACAAGGAACGCTGATTTCGCGCCAACAAGGGGCTTTACTCGTCGGACCCCTTTATTTCTCGCAAAACCCGAGAGTTGCGCGTAATCCCCTGGTGCCCTTCACCTCGGTACTCCCCAGGCGCCCCTTGCATGAGCTCCTGATGCCCTTCTCCCAGTTCCATTCGTAGGTTTCTCTTGCACCCTGGGAATTTTCATCTTGCATGGTTTTCCTGTGCGACCTTCTCGGCTTGTACGGAGTAAAATAAAATTCCCATGGACAATCCTTCCCATTGTGGTGTTTCCCTTTATGATTCTTCTCATAGGCATGCTAACGGATATTGATTCTTCGCATAACCATGATAATGTGGACCCCTCAATGGTTCTCTCTGTGAAACCACCTCAGTACGGCCTTGCTGGTACCTTCCCTCACACAAGGATTAGTGGGTACCAGTTATGTAAGTCCTAGGGGTGCAGAGTAAACCCACCTTGCCCGAGCTGTAGGACGTTAGATTGCCAAGCACCTCGTCCTCAATACATGACGTTAAACTGTGACCTGGACTCGTGCCTCGCATGCAGGACCCCCTGGACATTCTCCAAGCCAACTCGTCTCCATGGGGATGGGATCATCCCCCATAAGGGGTGATTTATTGGAGTGGTGTTTGTCCACTGGGAAGGGCAGCCACCTAGGTGTATGCCCCGAGCCTTCCTTCCAGGAGGTAGAACCCCTTTTCCTCCTCACTTCCTCGGTGCCAAGGCCAGCGGAGGGCGTGATAGGGAACGGGGAACCACCTCTCTTCATGGGCACCAAATCCATCTCCCGCTGTGATTTTTCACCCTCAGGCCTCCATCCTGGAGTATGTCCCGGCACCATGGGCCACTCAACGCATTAGACCCTTTACACTTCCCACGAACGCACCCTTCGCGACGTGATAGTTAGGTCTATTCTACCTCTTGTTTCTCACATTGATCTGGACTCATGTGAGCTTAGAGTGACCACAAACCTTGAAACCACCATGGTCCATCTCAGAGAGTAATCCCCAACCATACCAAACTAAGGGGACTTTGATCCGTGCTAAGGCATGGTACGTAGGAAGGATCCATGAGGATCAATCCCCACCACCGTGGGCCATCTCATAGCATAATCACCAACCATCCCTATCTACGGGGACTTTGATCTGTGCTAAGGCATGGTACGTACAAAGCCTCCACGAGATTCAAGCCCCATCACCATGGGCCGTCTTATAGCATAAGCCCCAACCATCCCGAACTACGGGGACTTTTATCCGTGCTATGGAATGGTACGTAGGAATCCTCAATGTGGTTCATTCTACATAACCATGGGCCGTCTCAGAGCATAATCCCCAACCATCCCAAACTACGGGGAATTTCATCTGTGCTAAGGCATAGTATGTAGGATGCCTCCACGAGGTTCATTCCCCACCACCATGGTTCATCTCAGAGTGTAAACCCCAACCATCCCGAACTATGAAGACTTTTATCTATGAAAATTCATGGTAAGTAGGAAGCCTTCACGTGGTTCAAGCCCACCACCATGGGTCATCTCATAGAATAAGCCCCAACCAACCCAAACTACGGGGACATTGATATGTGCTAATGCATGGTACATTGAAAGCCTCCATGGGGTTCAATCTCCACAAACCATTAGCCACGACCGTCTCCGTGTTGCTGTTCAATGTCCTATTTCCACCTTGGGCCACCTCAGATCATAATCCCTAGTCCACCCGAACCCCAGGTTTCTCTTCACGTCGGTTCACTGACTCTGACATTGGGCTGCCTCAGAGTGTAAGCCCCATACCCGTAACTCGTGAAGTTAAACTACATTCCATTTTGAACTACGAAGACTTTGGATCCCTCTCATGTGGATACATAAGAGGCCTCCACGTGGCTCAAGCCCATGTCTCATCCCGATCTCTCCCTCAAGCTCACGTGTTTTGGGAAGTTCATGCCCTAACACGGAGGTTCCACTTCCTCTAAGTCCCATCCATGCATCCATTCTCATGGGTCTCCTCTTCAGGTGTCCCACCAAATCATCAAACTATGTGGACTTTGATTCCCTACGACGGGGATACGTAGGAAGTCTCTTCGAGACCCAAGCCCAAAGCCACCACCCATCCTAATTCTTACCTGAGCCACCGAATCTTGGTGAGATCATGCCACTCCACTCCTCAATCTACTCCACATCTTTTGGGAAGCCTCCCATGTGCTCGCCCCAACATTGGTGTTCCCTTTAAGGGGTTCTTGAATATGATCCACTCTAGATAGGGTTCCGATCAGTCTGATCCATCTCTACTAGACGTTAAACTTACGACATACCCTGTGTTAATCATGGGAAGCTGAGGAAAACCTCAGATAAATATCTATAGAATACAATTCACGGAATTCGATGTGTGATGCCTCAGGATTCCATGCCCTCGAGAAGCCCTATAATAGGGGACAGAAGACAGAAATTCCAATCCCCAGCATCAAGACACGCTAGTGATGCCCCAACGTGACTACTCTTCTAACCGAAGGTTACTACCCTGGCCAAACCCCTAGGAAATTCCTGACAGAAGCATTGTAATTAACTAGCATCCATGAATATACGGCCCCGGGAAGAGGTTCACGAACTACACATTAAATCTATGAGGGAGACCTGGACTAGGTGACGATCTCTGAGGAGTAATCTACAGAAGGACGAACTGACATCTCATCATCCTGTTTCTATCAAGGAGCATACATCCATTAATAAGGATAGGATGACGCCCACCTTTGGAAAGTGAGAATGTGGGGTAATAACAGTGCGTCATCTCCGTGATGGATGTGCGCGCCCCAGCGAATGTACAAGAAATAGAAAATGATGAACCCGACGTGAACATCCTCTCCTCATCTTGAAGGATAGTAGAGTTAGTGACAAACATAAGTGGATACACATGTCGTCTGACCTCGTCATCTGGTACCATGTCCAACCAAATAGGCCTAATGTGAAACTCGCCAGAATTTGGGGCAGTCAGGATGTAGAGCATTCTATTCTGTGACGTTGTCAGTGTGGATCCATCTTGCCGACCACGGAAGACAGAACGACGCTAGGGCACTGGGTGTCAATTCTTTTTTCTAGCAGTGTTAATGAGTTCATCTCCCTTATTTCAGAAATAAAGTAGTTGCATCCGGAGCATGATCACCTACCCATCGACGCAGGGGAAGGGGCAATGTCAATGCGGTTTCACCACGTGGGTTTTCCTCTTCCACAATGGCCATGACTGCCACGACTACTGGGTGTCCACACCCCTCTCCCCATTAATGATTATCCAACGAAGGTTAATCAATGACCTTCTACGCAGGTATGAGGAGGAGGGGGTCATCCCCACCAGGGGTATGGACCACCTAGATCTTGAGGCAGTTGTGCCTTACCATCCACGCCGCCCCTGATGGTCGTACAGCGAGCAGCTACTCTCCACCCTAACATTCAATCACTTCGGAAGTTTGTCCCCCGAGCCCCTCGATAGCTCCCTCCCTTATGCCTATAAAGTAGGGGATATTCGGGCTGGCCCGATTGAAGTCCCGCTTCTAGGACTCCCGGTGAGGGCCCCCACCAGCTCACGTCAGCACGGCCACCCAGTTCCCTGATCCGAAGAGCAGGTAAGCCATGCAGCGGTTCTACCGGCTCCAGTCCATATGACCCGGCGCTAGCGTCGGTCACGTGAAGAAGAAGACACTTTTTGTGTGGTGTCAATGCTAGAAACTAATGTGGCCTAAGCCAACGCTGGTTCATATCCCTAAATCCTTGCATACGCTGAGCAGGGGCAGCTATACAGCCAACACAGATCGAGGCACAAACCACCCCACAGGCAGGTTTGGTCGACTCTCCCAGTCACTGGAACATGCGATGGCCACCATAGACCAATTCGTAGTAGTTCCACCTTGCACGGAGGCTCACTCCGCACAACCACTACGGAAGGTACATGGCCTCCCTACTTCTAACCTTGGCTTGGAGGTCTACCACATGCCACCTTCAACCTAGGAAAGGGTCTTCCCGATGACAGCAACACTCTATATTAGGGTCTCTCTTGTGCTCACTACACTGGGTACATGGTCACTCCCCCTGTCGCGGACCGCGAGTATGGAGACATTGCATGTCCAGTCACTCTCCAACATGAAGGTCCTCCCCGTGTCCCATTTGACATTTGTCCCGGTGCTCCTCACTCCCCGGCTTCATCGGGTGGAATCTTTCTCCACCCCGACACTAGTACAGCCAGAGGACCCCATGTCTGAAATCAGCCCTGCCTTGAAGAACCATCCATAGGCATAAGAGTAGGTCACCTCCACCACAAGAGGAATTCTTGGAAATTCCGGACGAGGATGAGACTCGTCCGCTTCTCAGACTTCGAGGCGGAGTACAATTCAGCACAGGATCCCTCCCCTCAGTCCTCCAAGTCAAGGGATGGGGTAGGAACGAGTCACATCAACCTCGTACTCCTGGAATGAGAGGTTTGTAGGATCCCTAACTCTCTCCAAATCTATATTTAGGAGGATGAGACATTATCATGTCTCTAGGGTCTGACCACACAGTTGCCACCATCATCTCCCGGAGCGCCCCCTACATCAAAGCTATTTTAGGGGTCAATGATGGAAAAGTAAGGGCGTAGCCCACCCCCAATAGACTCTACTGTTGTGTCAGAAGCTCTGGTCGTTGGTCCATTCAATCGTGTCATGGCGGCCATGCCGCTGTAGTCCTCAGAGGACATCTCATGATTCGGCTTCCAATTAGCTTGCTCACCATATTCTCCACCAGCCAGCCTGTTTTTCCAGCGGGCCACCTTCACACCACTGCCAGTTCTTCAGCCTCCCTCAGTTGATGAGTGGGGAAATCAGAGGCCAGAGAAGGAATATGATCCAGTAGGATTTTGGACCATCCTCGCGGTGGGCCACTTTTCTGAGGATTTTTTTCCGGTTGCGGGATCGAACTTTGATACTCTAGAATCCCTCACCCTGGAAGAGTATTAATTTTTTCGCCAGTCCCTCTGGGCAACTCACCTTCATTTCGCAATGGGATGGTGACTTATCCTGGGTTCCAAGAGCCCCTGGAAGACATCGGTGAACAATGTCGTTTGGTTGACCTGGCCACACTCCCTGTGGTCTGACACCCCGAGTCACTTGGCCACCACAGGGCCCTCCAGATACAATGAGTTAATAGTTTCCAAGTACTCTGCAGAGTTTTCAATGAGGCCACCACCCACGTTCAACTTCGTGGATAGGGGAAGTAGACTTCCCTCCTCTTTAGTATTATTCTATGGTAACCTGACTCACTTGGTGTAAGTGAGGACATTCCCCCAAGAAGAGTGGAGATCAACATGACTGATCAAACAGGAGAGTCAAATGAGCTGGGACTTCATGATGGGGGTGTTACCCCTGAGAACGTTTCGCCACTAGAGCCATCAAGGAGAATTACTCCTCATAAAAAAACATCCTAGGTCTCCCTCTAACCATTGAAGCATTAGAACTGAGCCGGAATGTCAGTTAAGGCAAAGAGCATGTTGGAGATGTCAATCACTCCAACCCGTCAGACTCAATGCGGAAGATGGAAGAGGACCCCAAGAAGTCCACGCTATGCCAGCAGCATGCTAAGCCGAAGAGTTTGGCCGATGAACATCTGGATGAGCGCATTGCAGAGCAGCGAACCGACTATGGTGATCCTAGGCTAGGGAAGCAGGGGTAGGAGCAGCTACCCCTCGGCGATATTCTCCTAGAAAACTCTGATCATTCCGTATTCGCTGACAGGGAAGAAGCCAGAGCCCATGGAAAGAGGGTGTGGTATGTCTCGCCGAACCCCCCAGAACAACTCGACCACCTAGTGAACCCCATTTGGGCTCCTCTAGCAGCCCCTAGGATCACTCCACCAGCTTCTCCACAAGCCGCGGAACTCGGATACCACATTGAAGAACCCGGCCACGTGCTCGTGGTTAGGGATCACCGCCAGGATAGAGACCCATGTCCAGACGATCCAATGGCGGTGCTCATTGCCCGCCTGAAAGCCTTGGAAATGCGATAGGTGGCTATCCCACCCGACGACAAGCCATACCCGGCATGGGTGGATGAAATACCAACACCCCAGGGATTTAGTAATCCCACTTTATCCCCCTTTAATTGGATGGGGGACCCACTGCAGCACCTGGCCCACTCCAACTCGAGGTGCTGGCCTATGTCAGGGACCCCAGCGCAGCAGGAGGCCGCCAAGCTCCGTTTTTTTGTTCAGACCCTGGAGGGTCGGACATTCATTTGGTACAACCAACTCCACGTTGGATCCATGACTAGCTGGGAGGATCTTTGTAGGCAGTTCCTATACCAGTTCAGTTCTTCCACCTGGATGACAAACATCACAGGCGTTTTCAGGTAAAAGAAGAGGCTCGATGAGTGAGTCGTGGACTACATCACCCGGTGGAAGGGGCTCACATACTCCCTCCACATGCCACTAAATCCAGAGCAATTGCAGACGATGTGCATGGGGATTGTCAAGATGGAACTGGTTCCCTCCCTGATCACTCATAATTATCCCGGAGGCCCAACGCCTCGAACAATCCCTGCAAAAGGCTAGCCAGGTACAAGTGATGCCTCCTATAATCCCAGTAAGGAGAGCTGCCAGAGCTGATCCCGCCATCATGGCCTAGATAGTGGTGCCTAGGCAGCTAAAATTGCCGCCAGTAGCATCGGCCCTGCAACTTCTTTGAGACCCTTTACCATGGGCACAGTTTCAAACCTAGCAGTGCCCGCCCCATAATTGGCATGTGCCCCCACGTAACACGCTGCCACCACCTAGGCGGGATGATCAAGTTCCGGCCCCTCAGCAGGTTCCTCCGGCCCCTTTTCAGGGTCAGGCTCCTTGATCCCTCTATCCAGACATATGGAATCAGACCTACTCATTCTATGAGGCTCAGGTCCCCAACTACGTCTACAGTTGCTTAGAGTAGAGAATCGTATGATTTCCTTAGTGCCAGAAACTGAAAGAGGCGCATCTCACTGATCACCCCAACTACTGCCCTTATCACTGGATCCTGGGGCACACCCTAAAAAATGCAATCTGCTCAAGGACTGGCTCAAAGAACATATTAACAACAACATAGTAAGGTTGGGCCCAACCCCGTCACAAGTTGCGGGTGTCTTAGTGAGATCAGATATCATTAGAGACGGTGCAGTCGAGTGGCAGCAGGTTCCTGAATGAGGGTCCCAGAAGTATAACGACCTGATGGCTCACAAGACGGTCTTCCATGCCCATGGCATTATCCGTGCATGCCTGAATCAGCCGGAGCCTTCAGATGCTGCGGCCACCACTTCTGCATCATCATGTCAGCCGACCTCTTCCCAGAAGATCAAGCATCAGCGACGCAAGATGAAGCAATGTGCCCCGCCAATGCCATTTCCATCTCGTAATCTCGATGACTTCATGCCCCTGGAGATGGGCATCCCTCCCAGAATCGGCCCAGTGGTGGATGATTCGTCAAGTGACAGTCAAGGGTGCGCTTCGTTTAACACCATCGAGTTAGTAAATCCCAATATGGCTCCCGACGAGAGGGAGTTACAGACGAACCTCCCCGATATCCCCAGCCGACGCCAATGTCGGCAAAACCACCATCATATGGGTCTCTGGGGAACATCAGTTGGCGCCACCATCTAGGACATGCACGCTGCTGAGAGTAGATAGCAGGTCCATCACAGAACTCAACACACACAACCTCTTCATCCTGTGTCGACAGGTCCGCCTATAACACCGTTTGTGCTACTGGATCAGGCACAACCACTCTGGCCATATCGTGACTAGACTCAACCCGCTACATTCCGATCTCAGTCGTCCAACCCTTATACAATGGCTACCCTCCGAGTCTCAAATAGTGAGCAGCGGGTTGTCCCTAGTACCCGTTAGCCACTGATCCAGCCAGCAGGGTCCACCATTCCTTCCATCGCAGAGCGACCTCTTGTAAGGAGAATTTCATGCATGTCACCAAAGTATGATGTTATGTATCACCTCTCTAGTATACTAGAAATTCACTCCATCTATGAAGCCCTTCTCCTATCTCCAGATATGCTCCAAGCACTCGTTTGAGGCTTTAAGGTGCCCCCTCCAATTTAGACAGAGGTAGCAGCTGCAGAGGCCTTCCATGCTGAAGTAGTTGAGGGCGCAGAATTCTATGCCACTTAGCCTACATATGCCGATTCATTGTGAATCTGGCTGGAATTTGTAAGCCCTTTTCACGTCTCATGAAGAAGTGCACCACTTACGAGTGGAATGAGGAGTGTCATACCACCTTCGAGGAAGTCAATAAATATTTTCTCCAACCTCCAGTCTGGATGCCACCTGTCTCCAGGAAGACGTTGATTCTCTATGTCACCAACCTCGTATGATCCTTGGGCGCCCTTCTCACCCAGAAGAATAATGAGGGTATGAAGAACAACCTCTACAACCTCATTTTCATGCTTCTCGACATGGATACCGGATACTCCCACATCAAGAAGAGATGCCTTGTGCTCGTATTTTCTATGTCGAAACTGCGGAATTACCTACAGCACCATGAGGCACAACTGGTCTTCTAGGTAGACTTTCTGAAGTACATTCTGAGTCGTCCCATGTTGACTGGCCGACTAGAGTGGTGGGTGGTGATCCTCCAACATTTCTACATTAGGTGTGTGCCCCAGAAGGCTATCAAGGGGCAGGCATTGGCAGACTTTCTACATGCCCATCCAACCTCTGCGGACCAGTCCCTGGACCAAGATTTTCCTGATGAGGAAATCCTCTCATTTGATCATGTCATCCCATATTGGAAGATGCACTTTTATGGAACCTCCTGGAGACCCACTAGTAGGAGACTCAACGATCCTAGGCTCAATAGAGTAGGTATAGGCATCATCTTTATCACCCCGGCGCAATCCATCTTACATTACTCATTCCTATTGTCAGAAGGCTGCACCAACAATGAGGCAGTGTATTAGGCCCTCATCACTGGTCTCGAGATGGCCCTTGAGATCGACATGCCCCATTTTCATGTGAAAGGGGATTATGAGCTGGTCATCAAACAAGTCAATGGTGACTATGTTGTCTGGGAACTAGAACACACACCGTTGTTAGAATTCACCCTCCAGCTAATAGCCCAGTTCCCTTCTCGGCTAGAGGTTATCCATGCCCCTCGGTCACAGAATGGTTGAGCACATGCTTTGTCCAGCCTGACCACATTGCATGCAGAGAACGAACATGATGATTTGATTGTCCACGTGGTTCACTGGAGAGCCATTACTATCATCGCCCGGGAAGGTGATCATGACCCATAGGTAAAACATCTTACCATTGATTTCTCTATGGTAGGTCACCCAGGTAGTTCAGATGCAGTGATCGACGTAATTTCCAATTGGAGGACACCCTTGGTCGAATACCGCCAACACGGTAATCTCTCGTCAAACCCGGTTGAGCGCGAACGAATCCGACATCGCGCGCTGCATTTAACTCTCTAGAGTGGTCTCAGCTTTGAGAAGACCCTCTATTAATGTGGATTTGATGGTGTTATCCTCCGTTTCCTACAAGGTGTCAAGATTCCACAGGTCATGCAGGAGGTTCATGCCGGTTCCTTTGGTGCTCATCAGGCCGGGCCAAAACTGTCTCACCAGATTCAAAGACTAGGATATTTTTGGCCCTCCCTGATCCACAACTGCATCATGTTCTCCAAGAGGTGCCATGCATTCCAAGTTCATGATAACTTTTTGAGTCGTCCACTAGAGCCTCTCCACACTACCAAGTAATCATGGACCTTTGTAGTCTAGGGGCTAGATGTCGTAGGACCATACCCACCGGCAACGGCTCACCAATGCTGTTTCATTTTGACCGCTATGGATTTCATTTCCATGTGGGTAAAGGAAATTCTGCTCAAGGATTTCAAGGCCCATTATATTTTCTACTTTGTGTGTTCCAATATCATCTATTAATTTGGGGTACCTCACGCTATCCTCACTGATAATGGCACCAACATCCGAGCAACCGAGCTGATGAAATTGTATGCCAAGTACAACATTCGCTCCAACCATACCTCCCACTACCACGTGCAAGCAAATGGATAGATTGAGGCATTCAGTAAAACCCTCTCTTACATTCTGCAGAAAATGGTTGTTCAGAACAAGAAAAGTTGGCCCGATAAGCTCCCCAACGCCTTCTGGGCTTTTCGAACGATGACTCGTAATTCCACCCAGGTGAACCCATATTCCCTGGTGTATGGAATGAAGGCCGTCCTGCCCTTCGAGATTCAATTTCCCTCATTGCGCATAGCGTTCAATGTCCATCAAGCACCAGATAGAGTTGATGAAATCCGTCTAGCAGAATTGGAAGCACTGGAAGGGAATAGGCTTCGTGATCTGCACAACCTAGAAAGGCATCAGAGCAGGATGTCTCGTGCTTTGACCAAGAAGGTTTGTCTCCGCTCTTTCTTGCAGGGAAATTTGGTATTAGCTATCAGGGCACCAATGATCCCCGGCAGAAACCACCCAAGTTGGATCCAATGTGGGAAGGACCATTCAATGTTTATAAGGTTTACCCTAATGAAGTATACTCTTTGGTGACCATGGATGGTGAGCGTATAACTCCTCCCAACAATGCCATGTTCCTCAAGCAATAATTTTCCTAAACTGTTTGGTAATGCATGATGCTAAACTACATGTTTGTCCTACATGACCTTAAACTGTTCTTCATCCTGTATTCAGGCCCCTATGGTCCCTCTTGACCTTAAACTATCCAGTCCTGCATAACGTTAAATTGAATCTTGAGAACTATGTGTGGCTTGATTCCCATCCTTATGGAATACGTAGGAACTCCTAGACATTTTGTCTATTGGACCAGCCCAAATTCCAGAATCCTCCCCCTAGGGTCAAGACATTGGTAGGGTTACAAACTTTTCCCCCAATTTATGTCGAGCTATCCTCAATCCGGCTATACGTCCCGCTCCCTGGAGACGTTCGCCTCTTTGAGAGTTGGGTACAGCTATACTTGACGCAATCCTTGACTGGGATTTCATCACCTTCCCCATCCGGAAGGGCACCTGAATAGTATAGATGCTAGGCCTAGGGGCTCTCTTTTATCACTTCGGGCAAACACCCTCAAGGATGTTGAGCAACAAGCCGATACAAGTCCCACATTTCGAATATGGCCAGCCGTTGTTTCTCGTTTTGTGTTCCCATCCCAGGTCATTATACCTACAATGTGTTTTGAACATGGTCAAAAACCATCTGAGATCGTTAGGGCCATCCCAAGAGGTCCCAAACATAAATTTTAGTGGTTTATTATACCCTGTTGTATCTCCAAGAGATGAACTTCCTCCGGGAAATGCCAACCATCGGGCCCCTTGGCCTTTTCGGGCCCTCGGCCCAGGTTATCTCTTATATTGTTGTGCGGTGTGGTATGGGATTATGTCCTCATTCCCATCGGGTTTCTCACCGTGTTGTACAAATCCATGAATGATACACCTTATCCCCTACTCATCCCGATGATGATGAACGGAAAGTTAGACAGGCCTTCCGGGCCAAATCCTAGCCTCAGGCCCCTTGGCCTTTTTTGGTCCCCCGGCTCCAGTTCATCTCAGAGTGTACAGTGTGGTGAGGGATTATGTCCTCATTCACGTCAGGTTGTTCGCTGTGTCATACACCCCCTTTTGATAGGATATAATACCCCTGGGTGTCTTCCATAACTAGTGTTTCTTGATTCCCATTCTTATGGGATATGTAGATCTGTTTGAACATCTAGATTTCAGGTCCATCACCACCTACTAAGAGATCTCCCCAATATCCTGAACACCTAGGCCCCTTTTCATGTCCCTCACCAAGAGGGGGATACATAGACGTGGTACATGGTGTTTGTCCCCATTCCCCTTCTCCTAGGAATCCGCTATCTCTTGGCCTCTCTCAAGTTGAGTCCCTTGACCAATTGTAGTGGTCCTCCATTGTGTTCAGAGTACTCTGATCATGGACCTGGAGTGTCAGATTCAACATATTCAAGTTCCTTCCACTTTTCAATCTTCATGTCTCCCTTCATTTGGGCCCCTGTTATCTTTCACACCTGAAGGGACCCCCAAAACGTCATTGATACCATGCCTAAGGGGTCTTCTACCATTACGGGCCAATTACCTAGAAGGTTTTAGACAAAAAACTGATAAAAATCCCGTGTTGCGAACATGGTCGGTGGTCAATGCTCATTTGTTTGTCCCCATTTCAAGCTAACGTGACAGGATGACGTGTTGCGAACATGGTCAGAAGTAATCCTCCGTCATCACACCAGCCCCTTTAGGCCTTGAATTTTGGTTGCATGATTCACATTATGTTCCAACCCATAATTTCCTGGTGGAAGCTCGACACTCTTGGAATTATCCCTCAGTTCACCTTTGCATGTCAGGGGACAAAGATGCAATATGGCGTCTCTCGGGGCACCCGAGATCCGAGCGCTAGGACCATGATCTGGAATCTTCTATAAGGGATATGTTAAGCTCATTACTACTCTCCATGGGATACATGGGATGACCCGAACATCGTGCTTCTGAGTCTAGCTCAGCTGGGAGCTAGACTCTCTTGTCCCATTTCCTCTGACCCTCGCCAGCCTCATGGCCCGAGGATCCTCTCCCGGGGTCAGGCGTGATTATGATCTGGACCTCGTACACATTCACATCGGGTGTGCTTTGTCACATCATGCGCATTCCCCTAGGTCCAATCCATATGACATTAAACTATGTTGTTTGGTCCTACCACATTACCATAAACTATGACGATATCAACCGGTCGCACGATGAAAAACAACACTGCATTGTGATAACCTCATCCTAGAGTACATCACATTGGGTATCAGTCATTTACCACACCATTTTTCAATGCCATTATATGGATTGATTGTTATGGCGATGCCAGGAATCTCTACCACAGGCCGGTCACTCCACAAAAGAAAAACCATTCACCGTAAAGGGAAATACAGATACATCAAATGGCGCTTATTCTAGTGCAAGAGATAGACCTACACGTCCCTTTTCATCCTTTGCACCGGTATCTTCCCGTGTCTTTCCACATTTCCAAAACTACGTCTGGCTTTATTCTAATCCTCATGAGATACGTAGGATTGCTCGAGCACTTCCCCGCGGTCCCATCCTAAGATTTGGATTTGGTCCCTTGATCAGAACACTTCCCCGTGGAACAAATAGTAACTAGATCTTATGTCCTCACTCACGTCGGGCTTCATAATCACCTTACCATGTGTCTCTTTCTCTCCTAACTCATCCTTGGTCCGAGGTCTATGAACTTAATCTAAGACCCTTTCTAGAACTACATATGGCTTGATTCCCATCCTTGTGGGATACGTAGCAATGCCCAAACATTTCGTCTTATGTCCAGCCCTGAGGATCACCAAATCCCATCCCTCCTCATTGTTGGCCCCTTGGCCTGACTTCTTGGGAAATTGGGTAACTGCATCATTTTCCCTGAACAAATTAGGGAAGCCCCATAATGACATTGGGAAGTGACGGTTCCCTCACCAGAGAGGACTGGTCCAAAAGTAGGAATGATCCATTACTAGATTCATGCACCCGCATAACGTACTTCCACCAAGGTGGAATAATCATGGTAGTGTTGGATTCTATTCGATCAAACCACCACTTTAAATTCCATGCTTTGTGTTCCCCTTTATTCGAATCATCATCCTCTTTCACGTTTTAAGGGACCCCCTAACAGTATGGATGCTGGACCTATAGTCTGCTTGTTGTCCTGGACCAACGTTCCAGAAGACTAATCATGTTTTGAGGGACCCCCTAACAGTATGGATGCTCGACCTATGGTCCTCCTGCTGTCCAGGGCCAATGTTCTTGAAGACTAATCGATGATGTTTGAGTTAGGCCCCGTGTTACGAACATGGTCAGCGGTCGACCCTCATTTGTTGTCCCCATTCCAGGCTATTGCGAGGGGAATGTTTTGTTTCAATCACAGTCAACAGACATCCTTTTTTACTACACTTCTTCCATAGTGCACTGAATTTGAGTAAAGTGATTCACATTTTTTATTCTCTTATTTTCGGATTGATTCCAATGCCCCTGGAATATCCCCACTCATTCCCTAGAGCACGTTGAAAAGACGATACATCGATTGGTCTGAGGTTCCATTAATTGGATGATCCACCCTCTTCTTCTCGAAAATCCAGGGTCGAACTTCGAATGCCCGAATCTTGGGTGACGCTCCCACGATCAAACGAATTGATAATACGGGCCTCCTTTGCTTCTGACGGCCCACGTGAGAATAGGGATGGATTGTTTTTTATTTCGGGATTATGGTTGATTATGATAATCAAAGTGGCATGTATGTAAATTTGTCTATACATACCATTCAAAAGAATAGAAAGTAGTAAGAAGGGACAAGTCAATGGGTTTGGCCAAAACAGGGCCTGTATGGGTCGGCTTCTTGGATAGATCTCTCCAATGCCGCCAGCTTTTCCCTAGTGGCATCCAAGAATGCCTCCCATATTATATGGACCCTTGCTTCATCGACGACCATGGAACACAACTCGCTGACCCCGTCCTGTGCCCGTGCCTATTCATCTTGGAGCTCAGTTATCTGACGACTCGCTTCAATTTTTTGATCTTGAGCATTTGCCAGCTAGGCCCTCAATTGCTCCACAGGCTTAGAGAATTTTTCAATGAATACCTCATGCTTCTTCAGCTGTTCTTCAAGGAGTTTAACCTCATGCTCTGCCCTCATAAATTCCTGGGTACTCCACGACTCCTCATGGCACCGAATGACGTCAGTGCACCAGCTGATCTCATGCATCTTATCAGCCATGTATGTAGAGACCTAAAGCTTAACGTACATAGACATTACATTACTTTTGCGGAATACTTAGTACATAACAAAACACACACACAAGGACCGTAATAGTTCAGTGTCTTTGGAAACTCGGAATATAATCTTCTAATCGTGGTGAAAGATCTTCAATATCTCCCATAAAGATATTCCTTTTTTTATACCTAAAACCTTTCCTTATATCCTGGGAAAAGAAAACATAAAAGGGTGAGCTCAAATACTCAGTAAGGGTAAACAAAAGAAATATCAATCACACCATATAAATAAGCACATAACTTTTGGAAATCTTAACCTGCAAAAGAGATCATAATTTCATAACATGGGATAAATCATGGCAGTGAAATGTAATCACAATAATCATAACATAAAACATGAAACATTGTGGAATACACACATAATCATAGATAATCATTTCTTGTTAGTCAATATTCATTTCCAAGACTATCTTAGTGGACAAAGTCCCTTTCTGAACTGAGTCACCCTCGTTCCAGTCCTGTTTCACTGAACCGGTATAACCTTCCGTTCCAGCCCTGTCTATATCATGAGATATAAAATCTTTACCCAATGCATTGGAGGGAGATATAGGTCCCACCCATCTCTTAATGATACCATTCTTATGTGTGCCACAAAATCATAAACCATACATCATAGCATAACCCATGTAATAAAAATGGGATTCTTAAACAACATGACATCATAAAACAATTCATATAAGATAAAGGAATTCATAAAAATATTTCCATCACAACATAATCAAATCCATGTAATAATATGGATAAAAAAAATAGAACCCTTTATTATCTTAGATGGAAAATAATTTTGATAAAACACTTGAACTCCGTTCTTGAGGAAAATATCCTTTCTTCTTCAAAATCATTTTTCCTTTCTTAACATGTCATACAACTTTAAACTAAAAGAAGTTGATTAAAAATGAACTTGAAAACTTGTAAAGTAAACTTCTTGGAAATAATGTTTTAAAAATCCATTCATGCCGTATAAGTTAAAAAAACATTCTTCTCTTACTTTTGTCGGAAAAGTCAAAAAGTACCTCGTACGAAAAACGAAAAAAGATTCCTTTCATATCTTTTACTAAAAACTCACCGAAGGGTAAAATAGGATTTAAAAAATTGTAGGTGAATGGAAATAATATAACATATTGAGGAAACATGGATTTGTATAATAAAATACACCCCAGTAAATACTAAAGTATAAAAAATCTCGGATAAAAACGAGATTGTGATATTTCCCTTACCTTAGGTCCGATTTGCTTCGTAAGTGTCTGAACCTCCTATATAATGATTTAAATAATGTCATTGACTTATTACAGAATCATATTCATTTTTATGATATCATATATGGTTCACTTATGACTTTATATTACCCGTTCTTTTGTAAATTCCATGTTAAAGAGCGTTTTGGGTAAAATTGTTTCATTTGTCGTCTGTGTTTTGACTTGTAATTATTCATATGATTACTTAGATCATGATTAATTAATTACAGAATATAAAACATGATTTATATATATATATATTCAGAATATACATATATATAATAAATCAGTAAATGGAAAGAAATACACCGTTCATGGAGACGGTAGTCCTTACGTACGCATGAACGCTGTTTTCGTTTCCTTATTGAATTGAATGGAATTAAGTAGATGACATACATATAAATATACATAAATACAGTATCATTATTATGTCATATATTTCATTATTACTTATTATACATACTTTATAATCATTCATGAATGGTTAATCATTGAGAATGAATCTCATCGCGTCGTGGAGATGGTAGTCCGTACGTACGCACGAGCGATGATATCGTTCCCATGGTCGTGGAATTGTGTTGAAGTGTATGTATACTATTTCAGTATCAATATCACTTTATAATAATCATATATAGTTACTCATTACACCATTATACCCATACAATTAAGGTGGTGGTGGAAAATAGATTACACCACGGCGTGGAGACGGTATTCCGTACGTACGCACGCGCGGTGATTTCCTTTTTCCGTAGGATGGATAGAAGTTTAATTAGAGTTGTTTCATATTTATAATAACATATCAGTATATAAGAAATACTTATGTTATTACTTTATCATGAAACAACTAAAGAATAAGAAGTTTAAGAAGAAAGAAATTGAAATAGATCGGTAATGAATATTACCTCTTTTTGACGCGCCTTCACGTAACCTCCACTTAAAAAACTAAGGATGGTCTTTGAAGAAGACCCGGACCTCTAGGATGATACTAGGGAAGTGGAGAAGAGATTTTGGCTGGTTTTGGCAGAGCTTGAATTCTCAAATTGGTTTGAGGAGGAGAGGGAGGAGGTGCCCTTTTATAAGGGAGGAGAGGGGCATCTTAGGAAAATCTCAAAATAATATTTTATATTAAGGTCAAATTCGGTTTATAATGGTTCCAAATGGTCTTATGTCGAAGATAAAGTGGTTATGGGTCGAAATCCTCTAATACAATAGGATTTAGACAAGTTTAGGTTATTATTTTAACCTTATCAATTAGATTTAACTCTAAGTTAAATAATTTAACTTTTACCGTGTCTTTTTGTTTTCTTACACTATATGGTTAATAAACTTACTATATCAAGCCAAACGAACCCCAAGTTCTTTATTATTAATATATATATCCTTATCTAAGTCATTTGGCCGAACCTTAGATTTTTAGGAATTAAATAACAATTAATAATATAATATTTGTTTTAAAAACTAATTTATGTCAATTTTGACACTATTTGGTAGATGATTTTTATGAAATTTCTAACAGAATGATAAGTTCGAAAAAAGTTACTTAAATAAACAATAAAATTTCATATTAACCTAGAAAATTAGTGTAAGTCATAACAAGTCTCAAATTACATTTATTTGTTCATTTATAACATCAATTTTGTTAATATTTTCTTAAAAAGGTAATTACTGCATCATCGTTGTGTCATAAATAAATTAAATTATTTAAAGTATAAAAATTACAAATAAAATACCATTATGTATGAAATCTATTTAGCTTTATAATGAATATTTATAGTCGAAATTATATTATGTATAACCCTATATTAAAAATGTTTTAGTAAATAAACGTTGATTTTAACTCTTTTAACTCTTCTTTGAATTAAATAATAATAAATGTCCTAATCTAATCTAAGTCGGACTAAATGATAATATTTTACACTTAAGGTTGTTTTTGGTCGAGATACACTTGTCCAATAGGATTAGGACATGTGTTAGGGTAATATTAATATCATTTTTACCCTTTATTACCCTATTTACTTTTAACCGTGATAAATAAAAGTAAAAAGTTACTATTCAACAAAAATTATTTTCATCTCATTGAACCACATTTTACTTAATGAAATCAACCGTGTCTCTCGGATTTTTTAAATTTCATTCACAGAAGCGGTAAAATTAAGATTTATGAAAAAAATTAATTTTTTAACTACCACTTAGTAGTTTCACTATTCATCAAAAATTGATGTTTTTCAGAACAATGCCAAAATTTCATCCTAAGCTATATTTCATATTCCTAATTCAAAAATGAAGTCTATTTTACCAAATTCATAACATAGAAGTTTAATTAATTAATTTTATAATTAAATCCCACTGTTAAAACAAATAGCGTGTTTTTAAGAAACAATATCTATCAAAAGATTGACACTTGTTTATGTCTGGTTTAAATGTGAAATTACATCCAATGACCAGCATTGTATTAAATTGTGAAAATATATTCTAAATATACTTTAAAACCACTCAAATTAATAATTTATCACTATTAATTATTTTGATTGAAAAAGTTGTTTTTAACTAAAATTTAGTAATTTTCACTATTCATCCAAATATGAAAGTTATCCGAAAATTACCAAAATTTCACGCTAAGATAATTTCGATATTTCGAATCCAAAATTGAAGTCCATTTTGAAAAATAAATTTACAAAATTTCAAAAAGTGGTTATTACTATTCATAACTGCTAGTTTTAATAATATTTTAATAGCATATTGCTATTTAGTGAAACTCGTTATTGCGTACTACACACGCTATCGAGGAAGGTCGTGATTGCGTGTAATGGAAGGAAAGTCAAGGATGCGTGTTGTGAAAGCTTCTTTTGGTGTAGTGTACAACACAAGACATTAATGAAATTAAAAAGAATATTTTTCATAAAACTTCGGGGTGTTACATTCTACCCCCCTTAAAATGATTTTCGCCCTCGAAATTCGTCGGGGTTATAAATGGTTTACTATTCGAAAGTTTCTTTAATAGAAACCCACATCGTTAAAGGAATACCAAAACCAATCTTGAAAAACAAAAGTATGAAATGTAACGGTTACCCAAATAAACTAATCACTGGGTTTCCACATAGGTGAAAATATGGATATGGAAGAGAAATATAACCATCATGTTCTGATAGAGAGTGGTAAAGAACATAGCTATGGAAAATCCAGCAATCACAAAGCCATAAATTTGTGACGATCTAGGGTACCATCTGATTCATCGGATATAAGGGCACTAGGACAACATTTATGGTTTTCAAGATCATTTCCCTAAAGTTGAAAATTTGAATTAGAATAAATACTTACTTTATTTTGGTACAATCTCACTGTTGTTCGTGCCTTGAACAATTTCCACTTCATATATTAAATAAATGAAGTTGAATTTGTTATTCGTGAAGTTTTAGCAGATCATGTGATAGAATGACGGGTCATTCCATCTGTCTCAAACAAAAGGATAGCAAAAATTATATACATAAGTTAATCTATAGTGAGATTAATCATATATGGTTCCAAAAATGGACTTATACTTCTTATATAATACTGCTTAATATAATAAAACTAGTTTGTACTGAACAGGGACTTCATGTAGGCCAGTGGTAGGCAATAAAGGCCAGTCGCACTTCGGTTGTGGGTTCGATTCCCACAGCCTTTTCCGACGCGATGGGTTGTCACCCGTCCTGCAGGTTGTCCTTTTTTCTAAAACTACATTACTATAAAATCCCATCAATAATATCGAAAATCTTCTATCCTTAAACAATACTAACTTATGTCCAACATAATCCATTCTAATCTTTAGGCTTATCCATAATACTGCAGTCCACTCTCATAATATAGTGAAAATGATTACCAGAGATTTAATACTGTCGTTGATCCCCATATATCATAAGATATGTATTGTTGGTCACATTCCAAACATTCAAAGGCCTTAATCATGTATTCTCTTGAATACCCATTGAACCTTAGTGAAAAAATGAATGCAGTTAAAAGTTAACTCTTTCCAATACCAAAATCCAAAAATTCTATATACTCAAACCATGATATAACCTTCTCCTTATATCAGTCATGAGCTCATGAATACAATCAAACACCTCATTATCTTATTATTCCTTCATTATGCGCATATCATCTACTTTCCAAAATATATCTGAATAACATTTCATGGTTACTAGTACCATTAATCATACACTTTAAAAACATAGGAAAGACAATAGTGTAACAATCCTTAGTTGTCTCTTTATTCCATAGTACCATGAGATTGCTTATACAACATCACAGTTGATAAACATGTAATCATTCCACTACCATCCTAAACCATTGACCGAGCTTCAACAATTCTTTCCTCTCACATATAGTCTCTTCATCATCATCAACATAAATACTTCCCATACAACCATACTGATTCTCTTCATGAGACTTTCCCTCAGGGAATTGGTTTGCATAATGCCCGTACATTCCAAATTTAAAACATTTAACCATTGTTGATGTCGTAGCAATACCATTATCCTCATCCATGGTGTTAACTGAACCTTTTTCTTTGCACTTACTTGCTTTGTTTCCTTCTTTTCCACACCAAAAGCATCTTCCACTTCCTTTGAAACATTCTCCTTGATGCCTCTTCCCACATGATTTACATAGGGAAAATTGAACTTTCTTTCCTCTAAGATCATCATGAAACTCCATCTTTCTCTTATTAGCCGAGACAAGAAACTTACCAAATTTTACATTATTTATCATATTATGAGATTGCTGATGCGGGATAATAATGATGTTTGGACTTCCAAATCCCATTTCATTATGAAGAATATCATTCCATTTTCCATCATATCCTCCATTATCGTGAATCATCTTGTTTCCAGCCATTTTCTAAAACCCAAAAAAGAATAGTGTGAGAGGTAGAAATCATGCTAGGGAAAACAACATAATAAAGGTGGAGTGTCCTCAATATCTAACATCTTAGGTTAAATTCTATGATCATTACCGTAGTTCTAGGACTGTATCCTATACGTATACTTATCCTTAGGGATATCCCTAGACATACCTTGGAAATATCTCGAGGGATCTCACTAACGTTTTCGCATCCTAGTTTCCAAAGGTTGACTAAACCTTTCCTCTGATACCAACAGTAGTGACCTGAAGCTTAACGTACATAGATATTACATTACTTTTTCGGAATACTTAGTACATAATAAAACACACACACAAGGACTGTAATAGTTTAGTGTCTTTGGAAACTCGGAATATAATCTTCTAATCGTGGTGAAACATCTTCAATATCTCCCATAAAGATATTCCTTTTTTTATACCTAAAACCTTTCTTTATATCCTGGGAAAAGAAAACATAAAAGGGTGAGCTCAAATGCTCAGTAAGGGTAAACAAAAGAAATATCAATCACACCATATACATAAGCACATAACTTTTGGAAATCATAACCTGCAAAAGAGATCATAATTTCATAACATGGGATAAATCGTGGCAGTGAAATGTAATCACAATAATCATAACATAAAAAATGAAACTTTGTGGCATACACACATAATCATATAGAATCATTTCTTGTTAGTCAAGACTCATTTCCAAGACTATCTTAGTGGACAAAGTCCCTTTCTGATCCGAGTCACCCTCGTTCGAGTCCTGTTTCACTGAACCGGTATAACCTACCGTTCCAGCCCTATCTATCTCATGAGGTATAAAATTTTTACCCAATTCATTGGAGGGAGATATAGGTCCCACCCATCTCTTAATGATACCATTCTTATGTGTGCCACCAAATCATAAACCATACATCATAGAATAACCCATGTAATAAAAATGGGATTCTTAAACAACATGACATCATAAAACAATTCATATAAGATAAAGGAATTAATAAAAATATTTCCATCACAATATAATCAAATCCATGTAATAATATGGATAAAAAAACAGATCCCTTTATTATCTTAGATGTAAAATAATTTTGATAAAACACTTGAACTCCATTCTTAAGGAAAATATCCTTTCTTCTTCAAAAACATTTTTCCTTTCTTAACATGTCATACAACTTTAAACTAAAAGAAGTTGATTAGAAATAAACTTGAAAACTTGTAAAGGAAACTTCTTGGAAATAATGTTTTCAAAATCCATTCATGCCGTATAAGTTAAAAAAAACATTCTTCTCTTACATTTGTCGGAAAAGGCAAAAAGTACCTAGTACGAAAAACGAAAAAAGATTCCTTTCATATCTTTTACTAAAAACTCACCGAAGGGTAAAATAGGATTTAAAAAATTGTAGGTGAATGGAAATAATATAACATATTGAGGAAACATGGATATGGATGATAAAATACACCCCAGTAAATACTAAAGTATAAACAATATCGAATAAAAATGAGATTGTGATATATCCCTTACCTTAGGTCCAATTTGCTTCGTAAGTGTCTAAACCTCCTGTATAATGATTTAAATAATGTCATTGACTTATTACATAATCATATTCATTGTTATGATATCATATATGGTTCACTTATGACTTTATATTAACCTTTCTTTAGTAAATTCCATGTTAAAGAGTGTTTTGGGTAAAATTGTTTCATTTGTCGTCCGTGTTTTGACTTGTAATTATTCATATGATTAATTAGATCATGATTACTTAATTCCAGAATATAAAACATGATTTATATATATATATATATATATATATATATATATTCAGAATATACATATATATAATAATTCAGTAAATGGAAAGAAATACACCGTTCATGGAGACGGTAGTCCGTACGTACGCATGAACGCTGTTTTCGTTTTTTATTGAATTGAATGGAATTAAGTTGATGACATACATATAAATATACATAAATACAGTATCATTATTATGTCATATATTTCATTATTACTTATTATATATACTTTATAATCATTCATGAATGGTTAATCATTGAGAATGAATCTCATCGCGTCGTGGAGACGGTAGTCCGTACGTACGCACGAGCGATGATATCGTTCCCATGGTCGTGGAATTGTGTTGAAGTGTATGTATACTATTTCAGTATCAATATCACTTTATAATAATCATATATAGTTACTCATTACACCATTATACCCATACAATTAAGGTGGTGGCGGAAAATAGATTACACCACGGCGTGGAGACGGTATTCCGTATGTACGCACGCGCGGTGATTTCATTTTTCCGTAGGATGGATAGAAGGTTAATTAGAGTTGTTTCATATTTATAATAACATATCAGTATATAAGAAATACTGATGTTATTACTTTATCATGAAACAACTAAAGAAGAAGAAGTTGAAGAATAAATAAATGGAAAAAGATCGGTAATGAATATTACCTATTTTTGACGCGCCTTCACTTAACCTCCACTTAAAGAACTAAGGATGGTCTTTTAAGAAGACCAGGACCTCTAGGATGATACTAGGGAAGTGGAGAAGAGATTTTGGCAGGGTTTGGCCGAGCTTGAATGCTCAAATTGGTGTGAGGAGGAGAGGGAGGAGGTGCCCTTTTATAAGGGAGGAGAGGGGCATCTTAGGAAAATCTCAAAATATTATTTTATATTAAGGTCAAATTCGGTTTATAATGGTTCCAAATAGTCTTATTTCGAAGATAAAGTGGGGATGGGTCGAAAGCCTCTCATCCAATTGGATTTAGACAAGTTTAGGTTGTTATTTTAACCTTATCAATTAGATTTAACTCTAAGTTAAATAATTTAACTTTTACCGTGTCTTTTTGTTTTCATACACTATATGGTTAATAAACTTACTATATCAAGCCAAACGAACCCCAAGTTCTTTATTATTAATATATCTATCCTTATCTAAGTCATTTTGCCGAACCTTAGATTTTTAGGAATTAAATAACAATTAATAATATAATATTTGTTTTAAAAACTAATTTATGTCAATTTTGACACTATTTGGTAGATGATTTTTATGAAATTTCTAACAGAATGATAAGTTCGAAAAAAGTTACTTAAATAAACAATAAAATTTCATATTAACCTAGAAAATTAGTGTAAGTCATAACAAGTCTCAAATTACATTTATTTGTTCATTTATAACATCAATTTTGTTAATATTTTCTTAAAAAGGTAATTACTGCATCATCGTTGTGTCATAAATAAATTAAATTATTTAAAGTATAAAAATTACAAATAAAATACCATTATGTATGAAATCTATTTAGCTTTATAATGAATATTTATAGTCGAAATTATATTATGTATAACCCTATATTAAAAATGTTTTAGTAAATAAACGTTGATTTTAACTCTTTTAACTCTTCTTTGAATTAAATAATAATAAATGTCCTAATCTAATCTAAGTAGGACTAAATGATAATATTTTACACTTAAGGTTGTTTTTGGTCGAGATACAGTTGTCCAATAGGATTAAGACATATGTTTGGGTAATATTAATATCATTTTTACCCTTAATTACCCTATTTAATTTTAACTGTGGTAAATAAAAGTAAAAAGTTACTATTCAACAAAAATTATTTTCATCTCATTGAACCACATTTTACTTACTGACATCAACCGTGTCTCTCAGATTTTTTAAATTCCATTCACATAAGCGGTAAAATTAAGATTTATGAAAAAAATTAATTTTTTAACTACCACTTAGTAGTTTCACTATTCATCAAAAATTGATGTTTTTCAGAACAATGCCAAAATTTCATCCTAAGATATATTTCATATTCCTAATTCAAAAATGAAGTCTATTTTACCAAATTCATAACATAGAAGTTTAATTAATTAATTTTATAATTAAATCCCACTGTTAAAACAAATAGCGTGTTTTTAAGAAACAATATCTATCAAAAGATTGACACTTGTTTATGTCTAGTTTAAATGTGAAATTACATCCAATGACCAGCATTGTATTAAATTGTGAAAATATATTCTAAATATACTTTAAAACCACTCAAATTAATAATTTATCAGTATTAATTATTTTGATTGAAAAAGTTGTTTTTAACTAAAATTTAGTAATTTTCACTATTCATCCAAATATGAAAGTTATCCGAAAATTACCAAAATTTCACCCTAAGCTAATTTCGATATTCAAAATCCAAAAATTAAGTCCATTTTGAAAAATAAATTTACAAAATTTCAAAAGGTGGTTATTACTATTCATAACGGCTAGTTTTAATAATATTTTAATAGCATATTGTTGTTTAGTGAAACTCGTTATTGCGTACTACACACGCTATCGAGGAAGGTCGCGATTGCGTGTAATGGAAGGCAAGTCAAGGATGCGTGTTGTGAAAGCTTCTTTTGGTGTAGCGTACAACACAAGACATTAATGAAATTAAAAAAAATATTTTTCATAAAATTTCGGGGTGTTACAATGTACTCATGGACCATCAGGTGAAGACATTGAGAATACCCCCCCTCCAACACACAGGAAGCATAGCCATGTGTGGAGCGACCCCATCACTTCAGCCATTCTGCCTGGGGATGATTGAGGAAATGCCAGATGCACTTCCATCCCTTGTGTCTCATCATCCAGATCTCCTTGGCTACTTCTGAATCTGAATCGTGAATTTCTTCAGGGACAATAGGCTAATAGATATGGAAGGCAGCCAACATGGTAGTATCATGGTCTTCCCCAGAGATTCCTCCAAGGGGAATAGGCTCCTTAGCATCTGGGCGACCTTCCGCTCTCCCCTCGGTCTTGGTGGTGCCCGCATCGATTTCTGACCCTACCCTGACGGCAGCACCACCAATGTATGCATCTCCCTGTTCACCAATTGCCGGAGCCAACACAGTTAGGGGGGCATATTCTAGATGGGGTGGCATGTTTTCCTTCGGCACGCTAGAAGATGGTCCGGTCTCAGCAGCCCAACCAGCCTCCAACACCGTGATCACTATACAAACAAGGAGCACCCTGATTAGATGATTCCTTCGAGAGTGAGTACCAGTATCAAGGAATGAAAATTACATGAACCCAAGGCATCATCCTCTATTTCTCTATCCACTACAGGAGCTGTCATTGAGGTGTATCCCTCTGCACTTGTCATCTTGACAACGAGCCCCAGTGCCCCGCCTTGTCCTATTGATGCTTCCTCCCCTTTTCGGCCAGAGACGCTTGGTTAGCACCGATGTGCTCCTGAGTAAGATGAGAAAAGTGGTTTAATTGTTGAAAAGGAATGAGAATAAATGAGGAAATGAGGGTTAAAGCATACCTCGAGAAGCTCGGTCACATCCATATCGGAGTCGACAATCTCTCCTCTCTCGTAGAGACTCCCTTGGTAGGATGCACCCTGTGACCCTTCACCTTTGGGATCCCCTTCTATTTCTCTTTCTCCTTCACATTCCACTTCTCCTAATACCTCCAATTCTGTTTTTTCACCTTCCGACTCCTCGTCACTGTCATCTTCCCCCAGTGTCATCTTTTCCGGATCATGCTCCTGACCGAGCATCACTTTCACCAAGAGAGGTGGCTCCACACGCCGACCTCATTGGTGTGTGTAAGTGTCCATTGTCGTTAGGTATGCACGACGTCGGTGGAATTTCACTTTGGCAGTGACCTGGAAAAGCCCGAATTCTGGTAACTAGATCCCATCTTGCACTATCTTCTGCCAGAGGGATTAAATACACATTGATTGCCACATGGTTATCTAGGCAAACCACAGCACATGAAAGACGACATCCTGGGATGGTTTAGGAAGATATCTTATTTTCTTCCCATGAATTTCTATGGCTTCTCTGTGGGACCCTCCTCTTCCAGGAAATGAGGGTGTGGCCATGCCATGCGATGCCCCTACTGCTGAGGTCCCAGCCTGTGCAGGCCTCGTTCCTTATGGTGCATCTGATCCGCCTCCTCTAGTTGCACCATGCCTGCTCTCTTGCCGCTGAGGTTCCACACTAGCAACCATGAGCTATCGGACTTACTTTCGTAGAAGCCACTCAGGGTATGATATAGTCCAACGCTCAACATACTCGGTCGAGAGGCCAGCGTCAACTCCGGTAGGAGAAAAAGTGATGATGTCGCTAGAGCCATAGGTTGTGAACATCAACCACAGCTAGCGAAGAACACAAGGATGCCTCTCCTCTCGGAAATATGTGTACACACTCTTTACAATTTTCTGAAGTCATCCGAACTGCCTAATGAACCTGGATGGAATATAAGGCTCACATAAAATCATCCCGTCAATCCGAGAAACAAGCACCTTACCTCTGATGCTCGGGAAGTACTCTTTTTTATCCAGCGAGCATTTCCCATCATCTATCAACTGACCGGTTGGGGTGGGGAATAAGCTGAATGTGAAGATGGAGAGGTTACCAATCTTGATCTGTACCCCCTCTTCATTAATCATCATCAGCATGACCCCGACAATATTTAGCAGAGAGGGTCGCTGGCCGTCGCCCGGGAGACTGATGGCATTCAGAAAGGTGTACCCACCCCAATGAGCTTCAACACAGCCATGGAAAATCTACAAGGGGATACACACTCTCCTAGGTGATCCCCCTCTCGAGATGCATCCCATGATGGCACATAGCCGGTCCAACATTAGTACCCCCTGGGTTGAACCTCTTACTGGCATCCATGATGCCCGCCATCACCAAAGTCACTGGATGGATGCCTATCCTTGCGATCCACACCAGAAAGATCCATCCGCTCAGGAATGTGGCGTGGAATCCGGCATACCGGGCCTTTGGTTCTCTGGCCTCATTGATTATGTAGCCCCATGATTGGTATTTTCCTACCTCCAAGATCCTCCAATAGGATATGCTCTTGCTCCTCTGAACCACTACTGGACAACATTTTCCCCGCCCTGGAATCTCAACTTCCGGATCCTTCTCCAGGAACAGGCTGAACCATTCCTTGTAGTAGATATCCATAAAAAATTTATTGACCATTAGCATCTCCATGGACAACTCCAGCAGGTTCCATGTTAGCATGCGGGTTCGAGATCTGTCACCCCAGATGTTCATCGGCGGAAGGAACTCATCGTATTGATGTCCCTCCAATGGGATTCCTCTGATTCAGTGGATGTCCGAGAGGCTGATTTCAACTTCTCCATGGTGAAGGTTGAATGTGTTGGTATCAGGAGACCATCGGGTGAACAGCTCCAGATCGAGCTCAGGCTGCTGGTAGAAGTGGAATAGTGATGTCTAGACAGCCTCTAACAGACCAATATTCCGCAACTCAGACCCGAACTGGTCACATGTGTGGCAAACCCAGTACGCCCAGAACCACTCGCTGGTAAAGTTTCCTCCAGACCACAGATCCAAGCCCTATAGCCAACCCTTGGTCTCGTTAGTGCTGCACTGAAGAAAGGTGCTCACGTAGAGGGCTGACGAGCACTCCGCAATAGGGTCACCCCCTAAAATGGTCCTGGTCCTAGGGTTAAGGACATAGACATCCATATTCCTGGTTTCTCTAGCAGGGTGGCTGTTATTGGTGATTTTGTATCAAGGAAGTTCATCTTCGCGGGTCACCCATGACCATGTGTTATCAAGCTCGAAACTCGATAGAGGGACCACCTCCAAAATGCCAAAGTTCCATAGCAGCAGATTGTCAGACATGGCATACAGTTTTTGGACAGGGGTTAGTATGTTGAAGAGGGTGTGGTTATTGGAGACGACCCTCTTGGTGCCATAAGCCTCTGGTATCGCAGCCATTTTGGTCCTATGAGCAGTGGCATCCCCCTCGTCAACCTGGTTTGCAGCTATCTTCATCCAACAGAGTGTTTCAGCAGTTGGCATGATAACTAGAAGTTTGGAACAAAATTTGAGAGCCTGGCACAAAAAATCAGTGGCTAGCATGAAATTTCAGGCCGGTGCGTGTAAGGTCCCCAGTTTCCATGTAAAATACTGATAAATCTCGGCATAATTACGCGAGACCGAGGAGGGTTTCGCACATGAGAAGAAGTAATTGCGTGCACGAGGGATTAAAGACTGTCACGCTAGAAATGTCGTATAGAGCCTGGGCCCCATAGCAGCTCTTATAGGAAAAGCTAGGGTTCCGCGCTGCATGAAAAGAAGCTTCCACACGTGGCCGGGTTTTGCACGCCGCTCGGGTTTTTTGCGATCAGGGTCCCACGAAGCCCGGCACTTCGGCGTTTCACCCATAATCATATTGTTCTAACCCCTCACCGATCCAATTCTTAGGGGGAATTTTTAGGTGTAAAAAAGTGCTTAAGTGCTAGATAATGTTAAGAAATGAAAAAGCGATGGCAAATTCAGACCCAGGTGCTCGGTCTGGAGGTCCCGGAGGTGGAGCATTGAAAAAAGGGTGATGCGCGCAAAAAATGTTCTCCCACACCGAATATACTGGGATTCGCGAAGGGTCCCAGAGCCGGCGCGAAATAATTTTGCGCCCGTGCCCCGTTTGGTTGATATTTTGTTCTACCCCCTCCGCAGCCGAAATTATTGTGTGCCACCTTGAATTTGGCACCGCCAGATGGCTATAAATAGAATGCCACCGCATTCCTTTTTGGGGATGAAGAATTTGAACCGCCTCTCGTGCATGTAATTGGTATTCCGCGCGCGTGCAATATGGCCTTCATCTATGGTTCTTTTTCACTCCAAGTCACCACGGGATCTGCCTTCGTGCGAGATCCCCATGGTTTAGACTAAACTCCAAACCATTCTGGGTCAGCCCCTTGCACGCAATCCCTTCTGGGGTGCACAAGCCTGTTTAGCCGCACACCATCCTTCCTTTGTGTGTGGACCCCTTCATTCATGCACACTCTTTTCTTTGTGCACGCACCCCTTCCTTTGTGCATAATCCTTTCTCTAGCGCACAATTCCTCCCAACCGTGCGCAATACTTCAACCTCTTATTCTTCCCAAGGAACATTAATTTGGTGCGAACCCTGGGCTTTACATGCCAAATCCATTTATTTACTGCAAACCCTGAGAGCCGCACACAATCCTCCATGGCCCTTCGCCTCGGTACTCCCTGGGCGCCCCCGATGCCCTTCTCCCCGGTGCCATTCGTAGGTGTCTCGTCCACCCTTGGTATTTTCATCATGCATGGTTTTCCCATGCGACCTTCTAGGCTGGTATGATGTAACATTAATGTCCCTTGGAAAATCCTTCCTGTTGCATTGATTCTCCCAATGCTTCTTCACATAGTCACGCTAATGGTTGTTGCTTCTTCACATAGCCAGGATAACGTGGACCCCTCAATGGTTCGCTCCACGACACCCCCATAGTACGTCCTTGCCGGTACATTCCATCCTACAAGGAACAGAGGGTACCAGTTATGTAAGTCCTACGGGTGCAGAGTAAACCAACCTCGTCCGAGCTGTAGGAAGTTAAACTGCCAAGCACATCGTCCTTAAAACATGACGTAAAATAATGACCTAGACCTGTGCCTCGCACGCAGGGTCCCCCTGCCTTCGTCATTCTCCATGCCCACTCATCTCTACAGGGATGGGATTACCCCTCACAAGAGGTGATGTATTTGAGTGGTGTTTGTCCGTGGGGAAGGGAACCCACCTTGGTGTAAGCCCCTAGCTTTCCTTCCAAGATACATCACCCCTACACTTCCTCACTTTCTCGGTGCTAAGGCCAGTGGAAGGCATGATAGGGAACGGGGCCCATCCTCAATTCTTGGGTGCCAAATCCCTCTCCCGCTATGCTTTGTCACCCTCGGGCCTCCATCCTGGAGTAAGTCCTGACACCATGATCCGCTCAACACGTAAGCCCATTTTCACTTCCCACGGATGCAACCTTCATGAAGTGATCATCAGGTCTCTGGTACCTCTTGTTTCTCACAATGAATATGACTTCTGTGAGCTTGAAGTGAGCATCGACAGTGACACCACCATGGGCCGTCTCAGAGCGTAAGCCCAAACCATCCGTAAATACAGGGACTTTGATCCGTGCTAAGGCATGGTACGTAGGAAGCCTCCATGAGGTTCAAGCTCCACCACCATGGTTTGTCTCAAAGCATAAGTCCCAACCATCCCGAACTACAGGTACTTTGATTTGTGCTAAGGCATGGTACGTAGGAAGCCTCCACGAGTATCAAAACCCACTACCATGGGCCGTCACATAGAATAATCCCCAACCATTCTGAACTATGAGGACTTTCATCCATGCTAAGGCATGGTATGTAGGAAGCCTCCACAAGGCTCAATCCCCACCACCATGTGTCATCTCAGAGTGTAAGCCGCAACCATCCCGAACTATGGGGTCTTTGATGTGTGATAAGTCATGGAACGAAGGAAGCATCCACGAGGTTCATGCCCCACCACCATGGGCCATCTTAGAGCATTAGCCCAAAACATCTCAAACTACAGGGACTTTGATCCGTGATAAGGCATGGTATGTAGGAAGCCTCCACGAGGTTCAAGCCCCACCACCATGGGCCATCTCAGGGTGTAAGCCCCATCCATCCCGAACTACAGGGAAATTAATCTGTGCTAAGTCATGGTACGTAGGAAGCATCCACGAGGTTCAAGCCCCAAAAACCATTGTCCCGACCATCTCTGTGTTGGTGTGCCAAGCCCTATTTCAACCTTGGGCCGCATTAGAGTGTAAGCCCCTATAGAACTGGACCCCAGGTCCCTCTTCACATCGGTTCACCGACTCCGACATTGGGCCACCTCAGAGTGTAAGCCCCATACCCGACCTGCATGACGTTAAACTGTATTCCATTATGAACTACGAAGACTTTGATTCCCCGTCATGGGGATACGTATGAGGACTCCACGAGGATCAAGCCCATGTCTCATCCTGATCTCTCCCTCAAGCCCATGTTTCTCGAGAAGCTCATCCCCTAACCCGAAGGATCCACTTCATCTGGGTCACATCCACACATCCATTCTCATGGGTCACCTCTTCCGGTGGCCCACCATATCATCGAAATACATGGACTTTGATTCCATTTCATGGGTATACATAGGAAGTCTCTTCGATACCCAAGCCCAAAGCCACCACCCATCCTGATTCTTACCCAGTCCGCCACATCCAGGTGAGATCATGAAACTCCACTCATTACTCCCCACCACATCATTCGCAAAGCCGCCCATGTGCTGTCCCCAACATTGGTGTTCCCACTAGGGGGTTTTTCAATCTGATCCACTATAGCTAGTGTTCTGATCAGTCTGATCCGTCTCTGCTAGACGTTATTCTTACGACATACCCTGTGATAAATATGGTATGCGGAGGAAAACCTCATATACATTCCAATGGCATAAAATTCCCCACGTTCGATGTGGGATGCATTGAGCTTCTATGCCCTCGAGAAGCCCTATAATTGGAACAAAAGATAGACATGCCAATCCCCAGCATCAAATTATGCTAGTGATTCCCCAATGTGACAAATCTCTTAACTGAAGGTTGCTTCCCTGATCGGACCCCTTGGAATGTCCTGACAGAAGCATTGTAATTAACTAGCGTCCATGATGATATGGCACTGGGAAGAGGTTCATGAACTATGTTTTTAATCAATGATGGATACCTAGACTAGGTGACGTGCTCCGAGGAGGAATCCACGGATGTAAGAACCAACATACCATCATCCAGTTTCGATCAAGGAGCAGATGTCTCTGAATAAGGATCAGATGTTTCCCACCTTTGGAAAGCAGTAATGCGGGGTAACAACAGTACGTCCTCTGTGTGAAGAATGCGCGCACCCTTTAGAAAGTGTCAGAAAAACTATTATTGTAGGAAAATTACATGAGAGGTTTATGCTTCTCCAAAGAACCTCCAAATTCCAAAATGCTTGCTCAGAGCATATCCTCTATCACCTGAATCGTACGCTGGGACTGTCCATCTGTCTGTGGATGGTAAGCTGTAATAAAAAATACATGTGTTCCCAAAGGCTTCTGAATCCCCTGCAAGACCAGAGAAGTAAAACGAGCATCCCTATATAAAAAAATGGAGTTTGGAACTCCATGAAGACGTACAATATCCCTGATGTACAACCTCCCCGTATAATCAAAAATGATGGTCTCATTGATCGGCAAGAAGTGTACCACATTCTTGAGTCTCTCAATGTAAACCCAAACTGCGTCATTCCCTTGAGGATACATTGGTAAACCAGTCACAACGTCCATCATGACATCATTCCACTTCCACACGGGAATGAGTAATTTCTGTAAAATCCCTTTTAGTCGTTGATGCTCCGCCTTCACCTACTGACAAGTAGAACCCCTCATGAAGATACGAGAAACATCCCTCTTCATATCGGGCCACCAGTACTAATAGAGTAGATCATGATACATGTTGGTTACACCATAATGAGCTGCCCAAACTGAGGAATGAAAGTCCCGCATTAGCTCCTCGTGTATATCTTCTGGCACCCACACACGTCCTTTGAATCACAGGATAACTTCCACGCCTATGGTCCACCAAGGAATAGGGTCCTCTCTTGACACACTCTCCCTTAGGACTAGGCCTTCAGAATCTGATAGCTACCTCATTAATACCCTATCAATAAGTATAGAGGTAATAGCTATAGAAAAATGAAAGGTCTACCACTGTTTGTTGTGCACCTCCAAATGCATCTCAGAGAAAAGAGTCATATGATACCACTCATTGTTAGCCTCCAAAACTGCATGTATCTATGTCCTCATGCTCAACAAATCATCCACTACGTTTCCTTTCCCCAGTGTGTAGGCCAGTTCAAAGTCAAAAGACTGAAGGTTCTCAACCAACCTTCGTTGTCTCAAATTCAGATCACGCTAAGTGAAGATGTACATGATACTCTTGTGGTTAGTGAAAACCACAAAGTGATCTCCCAATAGATAATGTCTCCAGCAGGGTAGGGAATGAACATTAGCTACCAACTCGAGATCGTGCATTGGGTAATTCCTCTCATGTGGCCTCAACTGCTGAGACCCATATGTAATGACTCCATCTCCCTACATAAGAACAACTCCCAACCTGATACCTGATGCATTGAAGTAAACAGTATAGTTCTTTCCTGGCTCCAGAAGAACTAGTATCAGTGCTAAAGTAAACCTCACCTTCAGCTACTTAGAGGATGAATCACAAGATTCTGACCATAAGAACTTCGCACCATTCTTGGTCAGAACTGTCAGTGGTGCTGCTAAGCGTGAAATGTTCTGTATGAAATTTCTGTAGTATCCGTCCAACCCTAGAAAACTCTGTACCTCAAAGACATTATTAATCTACTCCTAGGAAACTACTACACTCACAATCTCCGGGACTACTGACACTCCTGTCTCTACGATATCATGAACCAAGAAGTGAATCTAGTCCATCCAAAAGTGGAACTTGGAGAGCATAGCATATAACTGATTCTCCCTCAGTGTACTCAAAATGATCTCATGATGGGTATCATGGTCATGTCGAGTGTGAGATTACACCATGATATCATCCAAGAAAATACCCACGAAGGAATCCAAGTATGGATGGAACACTCGGTTCATTAGTGCCATGAAAACTGCAGGCTCATTCGTGAGACGGAATTGAATAACCATAAAATCGTATAGACCATACCTGCTCTGGAAGGCGGTTAGAGGTAAATCAGATGGTGTAATGTGAATCTAATGATAACAGAATCTTAGTTCAATCTTTGAGAACACATGGACTCCTAAAATTTGATCAAAGAGATCATCAATCCTTAGAAAGGGATACCGGTTCTTGACCATCAACTGGTTCAACTTCTAAAAATCGACACAATTACATAGGGTATCGTCTGCCTTCTTCGCAAACAGGACATGTGAACCCCAAGGAGAGGTACTGGGTCAAGGAAAACCTTTTTCTTCCAAATCATCCAACTGCTTCTTAAGCTCCTGCAACTTAGGTGTGTCCATCCTATAAGGAGGAATGGATACCAATGTCGGCCCTTGCACAAGCTCAATAGAAAAGTCTACCTCACACTCCAGAGCCAAACCAGAAAATTACACTAGAAAGACTTATCTGAAATGATCCACCATAGTGGGGAATGTCTAACTGAAAAGTCCCCTGGTCATCCAGATATAGACTACCAGTATGTGTTGTAACTACTCCAAACCCCTAATGCTCTGGACACACTCTGCTCGCTTGGATATCCCGCTCGCCCTTATGAAGAAAAGATCCACCCTATGGTGATATGAAAATCAAAATATGGCGATAACAGTAGACAACTGCCTTGAAGGGAACTATACAGTCTATTTGGAGAATGACATCATATTCTGTCATCTCTAGAATATGAAGATCCCAAGGGAAGTGACACCCACCCACCTCAAGAGGCCACTCCTAGAAATAACGTACACCATATATTTTTTCCCCAACGAAGTGTCTATTGTCAAAAAATTGGCAAAATAAATGATACAGAGCCCATGGCTCTCTACAACAGTGACTGATATAAAGCTATGTGTAGCACCAGTGTCGTAGAAAACTAAAGATAAAAACGAGGGAACTAGGATCATACCACAAAATACAATGGGGACGAGATCGTGCTCTGGATGGGTCTGCTCCACTGTAGATGTTTGGATAGCTTCCAGACCCTATGATCATGCCTTACTACTCTGAGCTGATCCACCATGCTGTTGATGGTGTCCTAGTGACTGACCACCACGGTCATGACCTCCACCGTGGCATGAACTACCGGAAAAACTCCAGTTCCCATACTAGTGACAAAATTGTGGAGCTTCTCCTATATGAGGACTCATAGATGAACCCCTTCCATCAGCTGCTGGTCAAATGATCTGACAAAAATGTTTTTAGGTCTCCCAACTTTCTGCCATATCGGCACTCCAACGGGTCTCTTGGGCACTGCGGCATTGTATGCACACTTATCCCGCACTGGTAGCACACCACCTCACAACCAGAAGAAGCATCATGCCTACTCGTATCTCCCTGTGTAGTCTCCCAACGACGCTTTCGGCTATCAACTGGCGGAGCACTAACTCTGGATGTTGTGCCGCCCTGGATCACAAACCCAAATTCCCTCATATTCATATCTGTGATTAGTGCCTGGTTGATGATAGAAGCGATGGAAGTCAACCTGAAGATATTCACCAGAGAGATGATGTCCTCTCTGAGGCCATCCTCGAAGTTCCTTACCCAGAATAACCCATCTCCTCACAGGAAGGGTGTGAAATTCAAAAGCATGGTGAAACGATAGGAATACTCCATAACCGATATGGTACGCTCCTCAAGGCTCAAAAAATCAAAGGCTCGGTCAGCCCTTAGGGTATCCGGATAGAAGTAGTCATAGAATATGCACTGGAAGTTTTCCGAAGCCATAATATGCTGAAAACCTGGCTGTGAGATCACATCCCACCATCTCTTGGAGGAATCCCATAGAATATAGGTGGAGAGATCAACTCTCTGCACTGGAGTGTTCTCGAGATGCTCAAAGATAGTTAGTCAAGCCATGATTCTGCAGCCTAAGGTTATCCTTCCCTTAAGAAGGTAGGAAGATGCAACTACTGAATGACATGCGTCAAATTATCCATTGATGGGGCAGGAGGCAACACTCCCTGAAAAGTCTTCATCATTCTCAGGAAGCCTTCGCTGAACTATGAATTAGCATCGGTAACTGGTATAACTGTTGGGGATAAGACTCGCTCAAAAGGAGAATCTACAGGTGGCCCTTGATCAGCCCTTTTCAATGTCTGATCACCGCCTGGAAACCAGCATACAATTGGAGGACATCTCGGTGGCATGACTCTGCAAGGTCAAGCGGACACCTTAGATCAGAATTATCAAGGAATGGAAACAAGGAGTGTAAGAAGAGAACAATACAAATAAAACATTCATGTCCTACAATACATGACTACACAGTATGTTCACTACCTACACGAAGTGTTCCCTGAAGTCATTCACATGGGCATGTACCTTTTCTTAATGTGGTCGTGTAACACCCCAAACACACGACGTGTTCTCAAAGAACATGGCATGTACTAGAATATCATTCCCCTACACGAGTCCATCTACACATTTATGCCACATGGCTATCCTAAGGAAAAATTAAATGGATCACACTATAGGACATGTTCTAGACAGACATGGCATGTATGAGAAAGGATAACACCAGCCCGTGTTGTTTTTTACATGACCGAGTACATGGGATAGACTACATGACGTGTTCAATAGGGGCACGACGTGTATAAGAAGAGACTCCACTGACCCATGTTGTTATCTATCTGGATAGGATCCTAGGATTATACTACACAATGTTTTCAAGGCGGAAACAGTGTGTTTCCATCTGACTTTTCCCATCCCGTGTCTCTGCCCAAATGACCTACGACACAGTCCGATAGTACACGGTGTGTACTTAAGAAAAAAAATTTCTTCCCGAACAGAAAAACACATGGCATGTACTTAACATTGCACGACATGTATTCAAGGTTTTTTTGGATAGTAAGCCTTAGAAACTACCCTGGAACCCAAAAAACACTGAAACAAGCATTAAAAATACCAAATTCCAATATGTGAGGGCCAACACTAATCGTGAATCAAAGATGGCATCTCATACAAGTTATAAACAAGGTAAACAAGTCAATGATTTACCAAATTCCAGTCCATGTGTGCCCATAACACCTCAAGAACCAAAGATTGGAGTTCATTAAAAAAAACCTTACACACAATTCCTTATCAAACAGCATGTACTTATATTAAGTCACCTTCAGAACATCAGGCATATTCTACACAGTATCTATCACAATAACATGCATCTGCTAATGAATCATATATGGCATGGAAAGAAAGCATGACATGTGATTTATAACATGTACCTATTTGATGAATGATATGGAACACACTCATCTCATTGGGTGGCGATAGATATAGATCCTCAATAACATCAATAGTAACCGTGCAAAACATGTGAATCACCCAACAGTGAAAATCAAATCAACCGTAAAATTGAAAAACCAAAAAATTGCCATAACGAGGTATGTTGGCTTTTCCCCGTACGTGGGTTAGCTACTCCTAAGAATGACCTATTACTAAGTACCTATTTCTTCCTATCCCTGGCTATAGTCTCCAAACAGTAAGTCAAGAGAAATGAACAAGCTCCTATGATACCACTATATACCATCCCGGTTCTGGAATCCACCTAGAGGTGCCCCATATCTGGTTTGTCACATTGCCTCAAGCGCATTTTCCCGAACACCAGAGGCTACTGAATAGCAGGGAGGATCTTGGGCGTGATAGTGGGGATACGATGACCTCATCTGTAGAGTACACATCGGATGTAAAAAACACATAATAGCGTAAGCAGTAAATATCCAACATTAGAAAACAACAGAAGACTGATAATGAAACAACTGGAGCATAAATATATATAAATGATGCATGATGCATATATGTCTAGGAAAATAGAAAAACAAGTCACAATTCTGAATATAGTATAACGAAAAATACAAAAGGAAAGCAGATGAGAAAATCCTCAGCATCGCAAGCCTCGTCTTGGTTCCATTATCCCCATCTCCAATGCAATCAAGTGCTTGAAGTCGAAGGGTGTTTGACCTTATCTATACCTACAACCATATAATCTTTTGGGCCCCAAAGCATTTCCCAAATGGGTTGTGAGACTAAATCCCAGTAGGCTACCACTCAATGATCTGTTCCAAATAATTAATGAGTATACAACAGGTAAAGGTAAAGAAAGAGTTAAAAATGGAAGCAGTAAATAGTAAAAAATCCACAGTTTAAGCATTCAATACACCACAATGCATGAAATAGAAAAACAGCTAACACAACAGGTAACCCTCGTAGAATTACCCACAGGCTATCCCTTCTGGTTCCACATGTCATGTACATCGAACCTCTGTGCATCACACACAATATCACCCTTCTAGTTCTACTGAAGTCTAGAAACATTGAGGAAGCACTCACCGTAAATTCCATGTATAGTCTCGTATCATACTAAAGGCACTCTGTGGAAGCAGTCAATGCCAATTCCCCCTGTGGGCCACTTCGAGGAACTACAGACACTCTAGGGAAGCACTCAATGTCAGTTCCCCCCATGGTCTCACATCGTATAATTATAATGACACTCTAAAGAATCCCTCAACGTTAATTCTCTCTATGGTCTATATAGAAAGTTCACATGACCCTGTGTTAGTCAAGAAATCATAGAATCATGTAATTGCCAATGTAAACCTGAAGAACTACTTGTCTAGTAGTCCACAGCATAACAATATGCCATAAAAAAAGTCACTCTATCCAACAATACTAGGCATAAAAAAGGAAACGACAACCAAATAGGCAAACTAGACCCAAAGTTCAAAAGCAGGAAAAACATGCATGAACAATACATCCAAAGAAAAATTAAATACCTTATTCCAAAAAAAATAACCTCTACTCAGGAATACTAGCAATGTAGGAAAACAACAGTGGAATATAGGGAACCACGCAATACCCTGTTCGAGGGTATTGGTTGAATTTACACATAATATTTAAAGACTTTCTACAGAAAGGAACAAACCACCTACATCGGGGTTAAGAGATCAATATACATGATCCTAGAAGATTGAATATTCTTAGAACGTCGTCAATCTATGAAAACACATAAAACATTCCACCCATAATAACATGGTAAAGAGGATGAATTGGAAAATGATGCCCCAGAAGAAGAAAGATATTACTCCAGCTATTTCAACGCAATCATCGACAGTCGATTTGGAGAACAGATGCTTGATCGGGGGCTCAGGGAAGTCTTGGCACCGTACGGGTGCTCCAGGATAATTTTGGACGAAGAATAAGACACCCCTGTCAATTAGATGTGACCCCGATCCATTTAATGAAAAAAAAGAAAATATATGAAATGTACTTTTGAAGTACACGGCGTGTACTTGCCCGTTCTGTACTCCTCGTTAGGCGGCCAACACGCCACCACAAATGACAATGTGTATGGCCATGTCACGGCCAACACATGGCCTCCTGCGGCAACGAAGTACACGACGTGTATTTCAAAAATTTCCAGGAAGTCTTCATTTCTCAAAAACTTCAGAAAAAGGAAAAACATATCTAAAAATAATATCTAGGATCTTACAAACATAATATCATTATCACACACATATAGATTATTTCCATCAATTTCAAGGAAATTTCTATGAAACTATCAAGTCTCTATCGTATATACTATATTCATAATTATTTATTCAAAATATTACTCTTAATAATATATTATATCAATAAAAATATTCAAAAATATGTTTAATTGTTATATAGATATGTTATTATAGTAATTTAACAAACATTATTTTATCCTCCCCACAAGATATTAAAAAAATATTATTTAGTGAATTTCATTCACCACCACATTCATGAAAGAAACTCATCCATTTTCTATAAACACCATTCATGTATGATAAAATGAATAAAATGGAAAAAAATTATGTTATATATAATATATAAAATTATTAAATTTCAATTTAATGTCCACCTTTACCCCTCTCATGCATTGAGAAATTCTAACACTAATCTTGTATAAGTGATGAATGTCTCCTCAATGACGAATCCTTATTCATTTTAATCATGATTTTAAAACATTATATAAAAATATTAAATTCATGTTCAAAGACATAAAATAAGGAATGAAAATTCATTATTTTTCTATTATAAAAATATTATTTAAAAATAAAATTTTCTATAACTATACTCACACTCATTCAAAAGTGTGTACGAGCTTGGATTATTTTAACCACATACTTGAATGACACTATAAAATACTTTTTTTGATGATAATGACAAAAAAAATAAAAAAATAACAATATTATAATTTTAATATAATTATTGAAATATTTTTTTATGCATATATATTATTTTTAATATATCATTTTCATTTATTATTTTCACCAAAATAAGCTAACACCGATTCAATTTTATCGCAAAATAATTAATATACATATCTATTTAAGGTAATAATATAAAATCAATATAATACATACATTATAGGGTATTACGTTATATATATATATATATTGATATTTTTATCATGTTATTAATATATATATATAAATTAAAATACACCCACAAAATAGATTAATGTATTAACCCCAGATTGTCTTATTATGTTATAACTAATTAATGAACACATGATAAAAAATTATAAAATGTATTATAAAAGGATAATTTTTTTATTAAATTAATTAAATAGAATATTATGTTTTATATGTTTTTTATACTAGAACTTATAGTGAAAATGATGTATTAGGGAAATTTTAGTGGTTTTTTATAACTCATTTTCTATTCTTTGAGATATAACAGTCATTATAGAATCCAATTATTATATTTAAATTAATTATTTTTTAATTATGAATAAAAATTTATTTATAAAATAATTTAACTATATTAATCATTCATTATGATTATTTTTTTCGCAAGGGTCAATACCAAAATTATTGTGATTTTCATAACGGTTTCACTATTTAAAATTTGAATCTTTTGGGTCATGTTTATGATATACACAATGTTTAATTACAATATTATTAAATAAAACCATTTTTTCATTTTTTTTCTAAGATAATATTATATTATACAATATTTAATTTTATTTTTTTGAAAATACCTCTCATGTGGTTTTGGATCCCATTACCCAAACGTTGTAGGGGTTTTTTATAACTAAAATATTTTTTGTTGGGTTATAATAACTCTTCATTGACTATAATATTTTTGTATTTATCTACTATATTCTATGATCATATTACATTTTATTTAAAATTTATTCTTTACAGAAATCATGATCCAATAAAATTATTTATTCCTTGATGATTCTATTATTTCATAGAAACAAGTTTTTTTAAGAATAGTTCCCTTTTATATAAATATATATCACCTCAATGACCTTGTTTTTTAATTCCATCAGTTTTATCCTTTCCCAATAGGAAAATAAAATTGTTTTTATATCAAATGATCCAACTATTTGACTTTATTAATTTAAAAAAAGTCATAAACATGAATTTAAATGATTTATTTTTAATAATGATATTTAAAAATGTTCAAATTGGGTTTCCATCATTTCAAAAGAAAAATGATTTAATAGAAAATTCATAATTTATTTTCCTAAACATTTTTTATTTTAAAATTTTTTATTGTTAGAAATTATTTTTCATATTTATAATTATCAATATATTTCTATATACACTCTTTGAAACATTATTTATCCTCAAAAGACCTGATTATGAAATATTGCCTTTATTGTAATCGTGTTTAAATATTTTATCTTCTCTTCTTTCAAAAAATTAATTAATTTAAAGGAACTTTTTTTGGATAAATTTATAATTTTTTTAAATGTCTTTTATTTTCTTCAAAGGATAAATTTGAATGTAATTTTCAATTTTATGATTTAATGTGTTTTAATGAAAAATAATTTATTTTATTTTCTATTTATCCTCTAATGTTAATATTTTAATAAGTATTGTTTCGATCACTCGATATGTAAGTTATTATGATACAATAAATTTTATAAAATTATAATAACGATTTGATAATATTCATTTTTTTAATGATATGTGATGTTAATAAGGATTTAAGAAACTTATACTTTTACATGGGTTCATTATGTGATGATGAATGTTTTATTTTCAAATAGAAGAATAATGTATGGATAATGATATTTTTGGCTCTATATTTGAATCAAATTTATTGGAAAATAATTTTCGCTTATGAGATAGAAATAATTTGTGAATGTGTTAGAAATTAACTATGTTCAAAAATCATTAGTGTGATGATTTTAAACTCAACGCAAAATTTTACATTTGAATATATTATTTAGTCTCTAGGATTAAAATGTTATAAAATCATATATTTATTATTATGAAACATATTCACATTTCATAGCAATATTTTCCACATACTCGGGATTATACAAAAAATTTAAAAAATATTCCAGAATTTTATACCCTACTCACATTTTTTCTTTTATTGATATTTATTTTGAGCTAAGTACCTTTTATATATATTATAAATATTATGTTTATGACAAATTTATTGATTTATAATGTTTTATTATTATAATATATTCTATAATGGTCACAATTTTATATATTTAGTTATTTATTATGTTATCCATAATGTTTATGATATCATAATTACTAATTTCTTTTCTATGATTCAATATTCCCTTACATATTGATTGATCTCATCAAATTCTTATATTTACATTCCCTATGTTATAAAGGTGACTATATAATGTGAGATATATAGTCAGGGTATTAAATAATATAATTATTGAGAAATGGATTGTACTTTTGTAATTTTTTATTTTTATCTACCAAATATGAATGTAACTAAATATTTTGGTCTTTATGTTTTGAGTCGTTTTTTATTATTGAGTATTTCTGTTACAGGGGTAATTTATTATTATTTTTATGTTCACATTTTGTTTATTTAGTTTAAAAATTAGATTTCTGTAGTTATTATATTGATTAGTTATTGACTGCATTAGTCATTTTGATTATTAGATTAGGTATATATGGTGTTATGTCTACAAAACATTAGTAATAAAACTATGGATGAGTCTATGTATAGGAGAGTTTCATAAAATATTTTTAAAGCCTTGAGTAAATACGATTTTGGAATTGAAATTTTGATGAGATGGTGTATGTATGAATTTTATTTTATCATATGAATCTAGGGGTAGACACCAGAAATTTATTTGGTCGAGTATATCAAGACCATCAATATAGCACATGACGAATGACCCCCCATTACACTCCAATTTTAAAACTCGTATGTTTTTTAATTTATTATTTTATATTCCTTTTACAAACATACATGAATGATTTATATAATCATTTAATTGAAGGATTACGATGATAATCATAGAAATACCAATATAATAAAACGAACATCAATCTCATATTGATATTGGTTGAAAAAAATCATATATGACCGATTTGTGAAATATAAAAGAAAACAATGTTTTGAGGTCAATGTAACTTTATAATTATAATAATTTACAAATATTATTATTGTTTTTTACCCATGTAAACAAATTTTGTTTTGTTAAAGGATTAATCTATAAGGAACTATGTGACTGAAAAAAAAATAAGATGATTTCTTCATTGGAAACCCCATTATAAATAGATATGGGGTGAAAAAAGACATGATTATGTTAAAATAGATATAATGAATAATTATTAAAAATTTGAATTAATCAATGAAAGAATAAAAAAAATTAATATAAATATGTAGTTTAATGAAATAGAATTTAATGAATACGATGAAAGAAAATGATCAATTTCATATATATAATAATGTGGGAAGAAGTCCTAAGAGAATTACAATAAGGGGATATATATATTCTTTACTTATGTAATAGGGGGTCATTTAACATCTAACTGACCTAGAAAAATGATTAATATAGATAACATGTGGAATGAAGGTAGAAATAATATGTGTGAACCATTAAAAATTCAAGGTTTTATATGAAAAAACATGTTCATTATCCATGTCAAGGAAGAAATCCAAGGATTATTGATGATGGAAGGAATAAAAAACATATAATAATAATAGATTAAGGAATAACCTATGAAATTACCTTAGATGATTATGATAGTGGTATTAGTCCTCGTTTATTCTCCACTCAAATTTAGTTTACAGATTATATTTATATCAAAACTATTGCATATACGATGTTTTATAAGTACATAATATCATCACCCTCTATGGTCTATATTTGAAGGAAAATATTTAGGATTTCGATTATTATGGTTGATAAAATAATCTTTATTCATAAAATACATCCCTCATAAAAAATATTAAATTTTTGAAACATAATGTATATATTCACTTTGACAAAAAATAAATTTCAATAATAGGGAAAACACTATTTATATCAATTGTAACAATATATTAAGGAATGCCCAATTATGAATATTCTATGATGAAAATTGAATCCAACACATGAAGAATAATACATAGTTATGAGATAATACATGAAGTTTTAGGGATTATAATTGATTTAGGCTCTTACCTATGATATTATGGATCATATATATTTTGATATAAAACTAAAACGCCTTAAAATATTTTCTACATAGTTAACTATTCATGTATGTAAACGAGAAATTGTGACATTCCAATTTATATAATGGGGTCTAGTGTGACAAAAGAATGTATCAATATATATATTTTCCCTAAATAATTATTGTATTTGATTTATTTATCCATTAAAAACAATAAAAAAAATCAAATATGCAATTTTTTAATGTATCCATAGATTTGGATGCTCAAAAATATGTTAAGAGTACAATGAAAATTATACATATATAAATATATATATATATAATCAAATTAATGTTCACATTAAAAAACATATCAACTTCTACCGAAAAGAAATTAATTAATTACATTTAGAATATGAACATTATATTAGAAATAATATATTGTTTTATTAATAAATGTTTAAAAATAGTATAATTTATAATTTTTGAGATATAAGAAGAATAATACAGAATTTACAGTGATTCATTTTTCTGATAAACACGTATTTTCACAATATTTTTATTTAAATGTTATATTTATAAATACTAGTATGTAGATTTTAAAACAAAATTATTATTTTTATTTATCATGTTCATATATAATTAAGATATATAGTATTGATTTTTCGGTAACACACGATTTTCCTGTGAATTGTGAGAATAATGATTTTATAAATACCATCCATTTTTCAAAACTTATTATTATTAAAACATATTGAAATTTTTCTAAAAATTTTTCCTATGAAATTATATATTTTAAATTATAAATATTAATTTTGAAAGAATTAATATAATGGAATAAACCATGGTCAAAATTTTGATAATTAAGGTAATGTTAAAAAAATATATTTTCAATAATTTTTGTTTAATTAATTATTACTGGGTGAAATTATTTTTTTATTAAATTTATTTTAAATTAATAATATATTACTCATATTATTTGTTTATGATTTTTGGTAATCAGTGGTATTTAAATATCAATCTTAATAAAAAATCAATTAAAAAAAATCAAAAACTGTTCGTTTGAGTATTTCATGTGCTTCTATAAAAAATAATTTTTTCGACACATAGAAATATAATTTGAAAAATTATTATTATGCATGATTTTTTAAAAATTGTTTTTATGGCCATTTTAATTTTTACCTAATATATTATATTGATATAAATAATGATAATTACCATGATAATTTTGAATCAATTATTTGAAATTTTTTAATTATATCAAGCAATTTATATAGACAGAATTAAATTGAAAAATTTATCAAAGTTAATATAATAATATATATAAAAAATATATTATATAATTAACACTCATTTAGTTTTATGTCAATACTAAAAGTAGATAATAATCTATAAGGTCACAATTTTATTTTTATACTAAAATATATTCTCTATAGAAACTCTATTTAAAAATAAAATTTATTTAAATAGTATTAATATATTTAATTTTATTAATTTGATGATAAATTTTTTCTTTTAAAATAAAAAATATTAATGTGTGTTAATTTATATTATTAACAAAATAAATAATCATGTAGTTAAAAACCAGTTACCTAGTGTAACAAATAAAAGTTTGTAATGTAAAAACATAATGAAAATACCCGTTAACTTGAAAAAAAATGTTTTTGGAAATAAAATTATTATTATTTATTAATAAATATATATTAAAGTATCCATTTTAATGAATATTGTTTTCCATTGAACATTAGATAGTTTTATGTAATTATTAAAATATAAAGGAAGCTTCTAAAGGTTATGTTATCTTCTCTCATAAAAGGTTTTCACTTACAATAATTCTAACACACAAATATAAATATAATATTACAGTAAATATCATACCATTCACATTAAATATAACACTATAAGAAAAATTAATCCCTATTCAATCATATTTGGAATATTCATTTCTATTCCATTTTATTTTTTTTGGAATGATCAAGCCTCCAACGTATGTATTACATAATTTTTTTATTTTCATTCATAATCATACTCTTAGAAATCTATTATATATAAAATAAAAAAATTCAATATATAATATGAGTATTATTATATTTCATTACATTAATGTAATAAAAGATATTTATTCCACCCCATTTTCTATAAAAAAAATAATTTGTTTGATATTTGCAACAACCTTTATAAATTGACCTCTCCCATATTCCATCATCACTAATTATGTATTATACAAAAGATATAATATATAGAAATTATTATATTTATAATATTATTATGATTCTTAAATTTATATTTAATCTATACATCCACCCCCTCTCGTGCATTGAGAAATGAGAAAATTAATCATGTGTACTTGTGGACAACCACCTCCATGATAAAACATTTCACGTTTTTATCTAGATTATAATAGACTATCTGAATAAATATATATATAGTTAAACATCATAAAAATAATTATTATATAATTATTAATAATTTATAATTATATTATTTCAACATAAGAACTTAATTAAACATATTCACCAATTGAGATCAATTTTGTTTATGTTCTGTTATTTTTAACCATCAACAAGGATGATGGAATAAAAAAGTATTATTGATGACTATGGTAACATGAAAAATTATATTATAAAGACATATTAACAAAATAATTATTGTTATATGTTTTTATAAATATTATATTATTTATATAAAATATTATTATAGATTAATTTTCAATCATTAAATTCATCTAAATAAGCCAACACTAAATCCATTTTCACAATGTGAAACTCACAAAACATCCAAAATTAAATATAAGTTGCATATTAATATATATATATATATATTATAATGAAAATTGTATAATATTTTAGGTAATTATATCAAAATTATTAAACATGTGAAAAAAAGTAAATGTTAATAACACCCGATGGTCAAAATTTGCAATAAAAAATTTATATAGTCAGGATAAAAAATCAAAATATGGAATATATTGGGGTAATAATTATGAATTAGGTTATTAAATAAGATATTACATATTATATATATTTTAAAATATTTTTGTGAGTATCTTTCTATGTAGGTTAAAAAATTATAGTTTTTTTGTTACTCATTTAACAGTCATTGTGCTATAATTAATATTTTTGTAAACCAATATTTGATGTTAAATTATTTTATAAAATGATTTTATAGAATTTATTTTTTATTATCATTTCATTGGATGTTCTTTTTTATCATTAAATAAATTATAAATGATTTTTTAAATCCATGGTTTTTAAAATAATCATGGATTATTTCCCTCAAATTTGAATCCCTTTAGATATGCTTAATCTATACAACATTTTTTACATTTAAATAAATTAAATACAGAATTAATATCATTTTGTTCATTTTTTTTATAATTCATTATATTTAATATTTTTTCATATGATATAAAAATCACAGGGTTTTACTTCAAATGTTACAAAGGTTATATGGATTTTTGGGACTCGTATAATTCTGTTTGGCCAAAATCACTCTTAAAAGACTATAATATTTCAATGTTGATAAATTAAAACCTATAATGATTTTATAATGTAATAAAGACTTCATTACTATGGGAATCATAAACCACACAAAATTACACTTCTTTAATGATTATATCGTATTATTAAAATTCATTTTTTGAGAATAATTCCCCTTTGATTTAAGGTATTTTTATTCCATGTCACTGTTTTCTCATCACAATTTTTTTTTCATTACAAATAAAAAAAATAAAATTATTATTACCATTAATGATCTTTTAATTACACTTTAATAATTTAAATCAATGTTTTCACTATCATTTTAATGATGTAGATTTAGAACAATGTTATTTCATAATTTTCAAACGTTTTTTTAAATACATTGAAAATAAAAAGAAACTATCTCAACTAATTTTTTTTCATAAATTTATGATTTTTTTATGTATCATTATAAAATATTCATTTCAAAATTTAAATTTTAAAAATTATATTCACTTTATTTTTTAAGATAGTATGTTCATCACAAGGCACTGTTATTAAGGATTCTTTTTCAAGTAATAATTTTCAATGAATTTTAACATAAAGTTTTTTAAATAAGTATTATTTATCATGGATCATATTTTGGATGCATTATAAAACATTTTTTCTAATTAATTATATTTATATTAGATGTTTTTTGTTAATAATTTTTACTTAACTATTTTAAAATGTTTGTTAAAACTCTTGTATTTTCACCTAAATTTACCATTAAATGTTTTTTATTAATTTAATTCTTTTTTTATCCCGAAATATATTTATTATAAATATATGAATCCATTTCTAAACGGATATTTTTGATATCCTATGATTTATTAAGTTCTTTATATGTTATGTTTTTTAAATGATTAAAAAATATATTCTTTTTCAATATTTTTTTTATGATATGATTAATGATATAAAATACTCTAGAAAAATGAATAGATTATGGGAAGGGTGGGAAATATATCTATATATAATTGATTAGGTAAATATATATATATATATAATGAGATATAAATGTTATGTGAATGTGTTAGAAAGTATATTAGTTAACAAACGATGAGTGTGGTGGTGTTTATCTTTATTAAAAAAAATTAGAGTGAATAGGTTGGTGTGTTTCTAGGTTACAAATGATATGAAATTTTTTGATTATTATTTAGTTAAATTTACTAGTTTTTTTCTAACATATTGCACATTTTCATTATTATAATATTTTCTGATGTATTCCAAACTTGTATACCATGATCTCATGTTTACAACTAATGATGATTTTTTTTGTCAGTTATATATTTTATGATTGATTATTTATCATTTCATAACTTTGTTTTTCTTTATCATGTTCTATGATTATCATATATAGATTTATTTTCTATTTTTATGATATTTTTTTCTTTCCAATGTTCACCATCTTCTTTTTGATCAGTCCATCTATGATATGTTATCCCCATACTTTCTGTCTCATATAACACATTTATTGTGCTTTCATTCACCATTTTATAAAGAATAATATATCATATGAGATATGTTTTAAAGTTTTATAGGATCATTATTACAGAGAAATCATCATATCTTTTAGTTAATAGTTATGTTTATGTTGATAATTTTAGATCATTGATTCATTTTTCTCTTAGGTAATACGATTTTTTGTAAGATATATTATATATATAATGAAATTAAAATGTTCTATCGGTTATTTTAATGTTACTCTTCCAATTATTAACCTTGAATATATTTATTTATTCATCATATTTCATAAAATAGAGGATTTTCCTCCCCATATTGAATGAAAAGTTTATATAAAACACTTAGCATGATTTTATGGTAGTTTCTTCATTAATTAATTTCTTCAATTTTGACCATTATATAAGTATCACTTTATTATGGTATAGAACTTCGTATGAATTATATTGAAAAATTAATCTCATGATCTGGGTTATGACATTGAAACTGTATATAATAAAAAACAATATATTCCTTCAAAGTCAACATATATTAAATGTTGAGATTCTTCTAAACTATTAATTCTAAATTATCCCCATGATTTTTTAATATGATGATAAAGAAAGTAATTCTGATATATATTTCCATTATTTCCATGAATGTATGAATATTATTATTTTTATTTGGGATATAAAATATAATATCACTATCTTAACAGTTATGATGATATATAAGTTGATAGATCCCTTTCATGTGTTACATAAAATTATATTTTAAAAAATTTATAACAATAAGATGTGAAAGAAAACCCATTCCAATAAAAAACATTATCTAATAGAATTTATAAACATCTGTTATAGTCATTACACTATTAGAGAAAATTTCTTTTAAATCAATATCATGTAATTGAGGATATTATTTAATAATCCTAAATATATTTCTTATTATTATATAATTCATATAATATTTCCCAATTCTTTTTAATATTTTTTATATGCGTCACTAAAATAATATTATTATTTATTTTTATGTGAAAATAAAAATCAAAAATGGTTATTTTAAGTATAAATAATAAATCAATATGGTATGTAATCATTTGATAAGAAAAAAACACTAATATTTTTTAATTTATGAAACCATTATGTTATCCAAATAAATTTCCGATTCATCCTTCATCAAAATTGAGTACACCTTTGTTGTTTACTATTCAATACTTTAATTATTATAATATAACACCCAAAAATAACAAAAAACCACTGTAATATATACTTATTCCATAATATAATAATATATATAAACATTACATTATTTTAAAATAATATTTTCTCATACTACTAAAAAATATCACTTGATAATATCCAAGGATAATGATTTTTTATAATAGAAAAAATTATATTAGAAAACTGTAAACATTTCTCATTAGTCACACAAACAAATAATATATTTTTGACATATAAAATGATATAAACTTATTAAAAACATGGAAAATGGATCCATAAAAAAGGGGTGTGCCTATATACTCAGTAAGGGTAAATATAATAGATAGCAATCTCCCTCGTATAATAACTTTTTTAATTTTTAGAAAACTACATTATAGTTTGGTGGTAACTGCACAACTGACCAGAACCCAAATTTCAAAATTCAAAATACAAATCACAAATCAACGAAAATTTAATAAATTTAAATCCACATTCTAGATGATTACCTTGGCCCACGAGAACTATAAACACCCTAATCATTATTACACATTAATACATGACTTATTTAAAAAGTAGACATAATATAACCCAAAATATCAACAGGTCTAGTTTCCTTTGGAATTAGGTACATTACATAACAATTCATAACATGTGATGCACAACATTATTAAAAAACTACCTTGAAATTATCTTTATAATCCAATGAACTTACAACTTTGAGGGACAACTTATGGAAAACATAAGAAAGAGGCGTTATATAAAGCCTAGTTAGGGAATAATAATTGAATAAGTGATACATTTTAGAAAATTGGAATATTAATGTAGTATAAAAAGAGTATTAATCATAAACATTAACATAGAGACATGATATATCATGATAATAATAACATGGGAAATGTTGAAATAACATAAAACACTTAATCGTAAACACAAGTAAGGATAAAAATCTAAGAATTCATGGTATACAAATTTGTATACGAGAATTAGGTACATCTCTATTAATAAATAAAGTATCATGATACTAAACAATACTCAATTTATAGAAGTGTTATATGGGTGTACCCATTATAATAATTTCATTCTCATGCTTATGGTTTTCACATAGATCACACAACATAGATTCCATTAATATCATAATTTATTCCATGATCATGAATTGATGAATAAATAAATATAAATACCCAATAAATATGTATACGATCATGAAGTTATATACCCTTAATAAAAAATCGATTATGGTATTCACAAAAAATTATTTTGTCTTCTAAAATTGATTTGAAATTTTGACAGCATAAAATAGTTATGTAAAAATTCATAAAATTGGTAGTGAGATCTAAAGAGATATATAATTATATTAAAATAAAATGTAAATTAAATGGGAACTAAAAAATCATATCCCAAAGCTATAATTTTATAAACAAATGTAATAAAGTAATGAAGAAACATGAATAGAAAAATAAATAACATAAAAAGAGTGGTTGATAAAAAAAGGAGAGTGGAAGATGAATTTCCGTTAAATGAATGTGTGACTCCGAAAACATGGTAAATTCATCTTAATAACATAGAAGCACCTTTGGAGGAAAATATTAAGTAGAGTGTGGAGTGTGGAAGTCATCCGAAGAATTATAGTAAAGATAATTAGGATCTTTGGTGGTTTTATATTGGAAAAGAGTGGTATTTCATTATTATTTAGGTTCTAAACTCTACATAATAAAATATCCAAAAATAAAAAATATAACAATCTCATTGTATTTAGACAATGATTAAACCAAATGGAGTTGTATTAAATATGTCTATAAGGTCATGATTAGAAAATATTAAAATATAACTTTTGGGGATGTGGAGGTGATTCACACTCTTAAAGAATTGATTTTAATTCTTAAAATATATTATAAGTATTGGAGGATTCATAATTATTTTATAAAATAAATAAAATAAAAATAAAATTACATTATTTTTATAGGGGAATCATATATTTTGGTCTGGATATGTTTTATTTAACTTATTATATCAATTTTTGTTCATTTTTTTGTTATAAAATACAATGTATATTTATATTGTATTTAATTATTACTTAAAAAATGATACTCTCAGAACATTATGAAAAATTAACTATTGAATCATTTTGACATCCTATTACCAAAAAATAAAATAAAATATATCTAAATAATAATCTAAATATTTTATTTTTTACTTTTAAATTAAAATCCATCATTTATTGAAAATGCAGGGTTTTTTACAATTAAATTTTTAACCCATTATAAAAATTAAATATGACATATTAAAAATTGTATGATTATTCTTATATCATAAATATTTTTTAATAAAATTATTCAATTAATATATTTTTTATTTAAAAAGTCTATTAAAAACTAAATTCTTTAACTCAAATTGAATATTATTCAAAACGTAAATTTGGGATTTACAAATCATTTATAAATTAAAAATTATAGGATGAAAACATATTATTATTCAAAAAATAATAATTTACATATTCATATTTCTATGGTCTTGATAAATATCCCTTTATTACACAATTATATTCTCTATGAGTACAGTTCACGATGGTGGAGTGTTCATGGGGATGTTCAGTGAACATGGTTTGGGTCATGATCTTTATGAGGATAAACTTCTCCCATAAATGTTTATTCTCATTAAAATACATGCACACATCATTCAATTAATATTGGATATTTTAAGATTAATTTTTTTTTGTTTCAATCATTATTGATACTAAGACGTAGTGTATTGACTTTTCATGGTCGATCCCATGGGGAATTGAACTAGAAATTGAAACCTTTGTCTTGGAACCATTTTTTGTAAGAGTCCTCACAAGTTTGGTTCATTTTGGAAAAAATATTTCTTGAAGGAATAAATTTTGGAATCATTAATACAAAATTGATGAGGGTAAATTTTAGGGTTTTGTAGAAATGATGATCTTAATTATAACTTGGTATGGTCATAATGTTTTGGCTATAATATAGGTGGAGTTCACAAGTTTACTATAGTCAAACCAAATAGTTCTACCTATGAGTATTTTATTCCTTCATATGGAAAAACCTAAAACTATGTTCATTAGGAATTGTTTTTATAGCATAATGTGTCATATGTTGTTAGTCCAGCCTATTCTACTCCAACTAGGATATGGTCCTTCATTCAAATGTATTGCGGTATATGATTTTCAAATTAATTGGATAAAATAGTTTTATTTATAATGATTACTATGAATTAATCTTTCCATGAGGAAAATTAAATACTTATTAAATTCAAATACCCATAAACATGATCCCTACCCTATGTATTTTTCCACTAAATATAGAATTAATTAAGAAAGAGAATGATATTGAAAACATATTGAATTTATAACTGGAAATTGGGTTTAGACACAGAAAAAATATCACATATTTTGATTTGTTAGTTTGATGAACAAGAAGTCAAGAATCTTAAATTAAAATATGGTTTTGATTGAAATTATATCTAATTTACATAATTGATACAAGTAGGGGAAAATATCTTCCAACGGTCTATCGTGTCTTGCTAATCAAAACATGGAATGATCAAAATTTCAATGATAATAAAAAATGAAATGAATAAAGTTATTGAAATAAAATCAAAAGTTTCATATTTAATTATAAAAATATATTATGTAATATCAATTTTTGGGTAGAGGGATTAGAAGGGAATAATATAACAATGAATGAAACAATGGATTTCAAGCCCCTAAATTCAGGTGTATTGTAGATATATAGAGAAGTAATATTAGAACATGTGTAACAGGAATTTATTTTGTGTAACATCCCTCAAATTTTAAATACTTCTCGACTTTGCATCGTGGATTATAACATGTGGTGAAATTAAATTGCATGTCATCTAATTAGGTTTCAGGAGGTGTGATTGGAAATTTTTCATCCTTTACTAATTTTTTATCTATTGAACCATGAAATACTATTTCATGTAATACTTATTACATTACATGTTCATTATCAATGAATCAATGAAAATCCATATTAAAATGATAGAATATTTATATTCGATTTCAGCATATAAAATTCCCCCAAACCTGAACAATTGATTTTACTCAAGAAAAAAGATCTCATTATGGATTTCAAGAAGTTAATAAAATTTTACAACATTAAACAATAATTATAATAATGAAATAAAATTAGGTGTAACTAGAATAATCTTTTCTATATAATCATCGTTATATAAATAATCAATAATTTCTCGTAGATCAGTTCTCTAAACAATTTTATAATCATTTAATCACAATCTATTAATTATTATTTGATCCCTATACCCATTTTTAATTTAGCTCACAATAAATTGACTCTGATCACTTTGGTTGAAAAAAATATTGATTTATACTAATAACCATAGGATTTCATTGTTTCTATCATCTCCAACTCAAAATGAAAAATACAAAAATCAATCATGAGGGCTTAGAAAATATGATTCAAGGACTCGAAGGCTATGTGTAGGTAGGTAATTTGTGAAAAATAGGTTAAATGAAGATATTCTATGGTGTATAATTATTGAATGATAGGAAATGTTTAATTAAATTACTCTTGTATAAAAAATTAACACTACCCTCTTAACAGCTAAAATTTGGTCCATGTACATATCTTGTGACTCCAAGAAGAGTATCATGACCCTTTCTATTTATTTTTCATTTTAATTATTCAAAACTCATGCCTAGGACAGATATCACATCCACCCTTTACAACATATGATCCTTTAAGGGATTCCATATTCGAGAAATTGTGATTTTTAACCTTATTAATACATAACCCAATTATTTTAATTTTCATTTGTATTTTTAAAAGGAACATGGTATATTTGAAATACTAAAATTTATGCCTTGATCACAATCAATCAATATGATGATAAAAAACCAATATACAAAGTAGAATCATCCAGTGACAAATTAAAACTCTCCCACACATGGTTAAATTATATTATTATATTTTACAAAAATACGGGTATGAAGGGATAATCAGATTAAAATAACTACTTCCTGCAAGGTCATTCAAGGAAATAATGGGATTTTTTAGCGAATGACATGAGGTGGGTATCAATTAACATAACTCATGAATTATTCCCTCAATCAATTTAAAATTTTATTTTTTAGTAATAACCTCAATAATATCTCTAGGAACATAATGATAGGTTTACATGTCATACATGTAACTCATGAAATATTCTAAGAGAATAAAATGAGATTATGGGCCCCTAATCATATAGGTAATGGGAGTAGGTAATAACCTCATTCTTTAAGAATGATAATAAGAATAAAAAATTTATGTTTATCAAAATTTAACTCAAAAAAACTACCCCACACCTAGATGTATATAGTCCCTACACTAACCATGGTATTAATATGTGACGGGTATGGATGATAAATATCAATAAACATAAATGGAAATTGAAAATTCAATATCCTATGGAATTGAGATATAACTATAATAAGTGTAATTTTATGAGTGATCTTGGAGATATTGATTTTGAATTACATATACCTAAAAAATTGGTTATTAATACATATACTACAATATATAAAACAGTAGTTTATAGATTCAAATCATTTTTAAGCATACAAATAGGTAGTTGAATAGTAAGGTTAGAAATTAAAACATATTTTATTCAAATTAGGGAGAATTTTTAAAAAATTAATACTAGATATCACTTGAAAAAATGGCTCTAGAAATATAATTCGTATAATGAATCAAATGATAAAATTATTGAAATATGGTTTGCCTCCCATAATGTGCTAAAAAAGATTCCGTGTTCTAAACTGATGGACCAAAGTATGAGGAAGTGGCGTCCATAGGTTCAGTGTCTCCTATATCATATGTAGCTACTTATGGATGTTTTCTCAATCTATCAGGAGAATTTATAAGTATTGATGACTTCAAGAGGATAAGGATCCTAGTTCATATTTGGAAGGAAGGGTATTTATAGTCGTGGTGGTTGCAACTGAGTAGGAATCTCTAGTGATATCTCATGAAGCTGATGCTCAATCTCGACCATGTGTTGTGTCACTCATCGAACCAAAATGAAATTTGGTACATGTCCTTCTACAACCATATATAAAATAGAGGATCTAGACCAGGATACTATAAAATTATATTCATTTAAAAAATAATCCATGTAAAATTGAGAAAAAAACTGTTTCCCCTATATAGAGAATGTGTAATTGTACATAATGATAGGATACATTGTAAAACTAGATAAACAATTTCCCAATAAATATGACCAAAATAATGATAATCGTGATCTCAAACAATGATAATTCAGTATAGAACAAATATCTTATAGAGTCGACTCTCACACATGGGGTGTTTGTGGATGTCCAGCCTGGTTGGTGGAAGTGATGGCTGTAGTGGCTGGTCAGTTAGTGAATGAGGGTGTTGTTTTTTTCTTGAAATTTTTTCGGGGTATGAGGTGGGTATGTAAAGATCCTCAATATGTTGTGTGTATGGTATTTGGATCAATAAATTTAATCTCAGTGGATGTGGTGTTGTCTAGTCCCTTACCCCACAGAGCCTTCTCTATAATGTACTTCAGTTGGGTACAAGGATCATAGAGATTTGATGGAAGGTCGTTATGGGATATGGGTGGTGTATCATTATAAAAAGAGGAGGGGTAGGTAGCATCTACATGAATATGTGAACCGATGGGAGATGATGGTGGTTTAGTTGCGTGGAAATAGTAATGTTCCGAAAAGGGGATGTATATATGGGTAGAGATCCATCTCATTTTATCCCAAATGGAATGTCCCATAGCCCATAGGTCTATTGTTGTCGGATAGGTGGGTGGTGAAGTAGTGGATGTGGTGGCAGTAGAGGACATGATTTGAGTTGAAGTGGATGAAGGTGGTGTAGTGGGTGGATTAGGTGCATGACCTTCTTCAGGATCGCATAGAGTCGCATTTGATGCATCATGGACTCTTATCTCCCATCAGTATGTGTTTTCATCCCTAAATAGGAGCATAAGGTTGTGCATAATTCTATATTAGATGGTCTCCTTCAGTCCATGTAATGTAAGTGGAAGGGATGCATCAAACACTCAAAGATGAAGGGACAACTGTGTTATTTATCAATCTAATTACAATGTACCATTGGTTTTATGAGCAAGATATCGTAAGTAATATTTGAAATGTGAAGCCATGTACGTGGCATGGTAGCCCATGCCAATAGGTAATATAAAGACATGTACCTAGCTCACAATTCCCTTAGATTCTTCATTTTCATGCACAAGTAATGTCTAGATGAAGGATGTGGATTTGCGGGATGAGGATCTATTTGGATCATGTAATCCAATGATACTGAACTATTAGAGAATCTCAGGAAATCATTCCCCAAATATACCTTGAACAAGACCATATAAGCTAGATCTAGAGGGTCAAAAATATCAAAGACATATAAACCCCCTCTGTTTAAATGTTGATGCCTAACCTAAATTTGGAAAATGAAATTTAATGATGTCTGCGACCTAGTCAGAACCAGAGGCTATCTACTATGACCTCGAATGTTGAGAGAAACTCAAGGAACACCTTACAGGACATCTTTCATCATACCATATTAATGGATGGAATATTTAGGTACATGAGGAGATGTTGGATCTCATTGCTAATATTCAGGTGGGAGATAATTAATGGGTCGATGATTTTGTTTATCCTCGTGGGTTTATCTTGAATGTTGTTTAGAGGAACAGGGTTATTAAGGCCTATAAAATGAAGTATGGGGTGAAAATGGGGGGTTTTACCTCTAGATGGGTCAATGGGGCTGGAATGGGTGTTTTACGTAGTAACAAACTTGTAAGGATTTAAAATAAGAGGTGGGAGTGATACTACACGAGGTAGTGGGGGTATGAAGTGTTGAGCACTTAATGACTACTTTTCCAGATGTAGATCATCACGATTAAATGTGAAGTATATAATATCATGGTACACAGACATCATCTGTGCCATTTTGGGAGTATGTCAGAGGTTTGGGGATTATTTTGGGGATGGTGGGGGGGTTCAAAATAGGTCAAAAGGGAAGAAGTTATGTTTATTGTTTTTTCGACCATGAAAGGATGAGGGGGAAGGATGCATGACCGAGAGGGAGAATTTTGGGTGGTATGGTTTTATGGACATTAATTGATTGGGGTTTTGTCATTATGTGAGGATGGCGGGGTGGTTTTTGGGTATAATATGGGAGGAGGGGTTCGGGATGTGCAAGTGAGAGGCAGGGAAAGTGAGGGGTCATGGGATGGAGCAGGGGGTTGGGCCATATACCATATGTTCCTAAAATATTTCTAAAAATAGGATGGTTTCTTTACATGATGTGTTATTAGGTTTCACATCATATAACGATGGATTTTATGCAATTTTTACAGAAAATGTACACATCGTGAAACCGGGATATAGGATATGTAATTGACAATTTTTCAGCGACATTTTTATATCCTGAACATTATCTCCAGTTATATACTAATCTTTACTAAGGTTTATTCTAAACTAATATAGCCAAATGTGGCCTATCCTAGGTTTCCTCCCATTAATCAATACTTTTTACATTGAGGGATTGATTCTTGGAGGCTCAGATGAATTTCTTAATGATTAAACAATCTTTAAAAAAGTGTTCTTGATATATTTTTAATATTTTATTATTGACCTTAAATTTTGTTCCACCTTCCTTTAGAATATCAATAGTCCCATAGTGGAAAACATTAATGAATTTGAAGAGTCAATGTAAAAATATAGTGGAAAAATAATATTTAATAATTTGAAACCATGGTTTTACATATAGGTTGAAAAGGTTTTAATCATGATAATTTGACTTCTATAATGATATCGTCGTCATCCGTGATGAGTGGAGGAGAAAGTCTGTAATGATGATCAATGATTTGATTTTTTATACAATTAGTATATTTTATGAAAATGTTATAATCTTGGACATTGGGATCAACCATATCATTGTTTATGTGGAATCCACTTTTATAATTAGATACCTAAGGGAAGTATGATCAGTGTGAACTATCACCATGTACAAAACCAATGAGGAACAGAATTTCTTGAATGTATAAAAAACTATTAAGTGTTATTTCTTTGTACTTGTGTAGTTTACATGAGAATTATTCAGTGTACTGTTGGCATAGTATATAATATTGAATATGTGACAAACTCATTGTCTAAAACAGTTCTAACCACAACATCGTAGACATCGAACATCAATTAAAATTTCTTATACCATTAATATTAAATGATTATAGAGGATACTATTAGTGTTTTATTTAACGTGTCTGATGCATTATGACATTTTACCATGTATTGAAATAGAACATAAATTTATAATATGTTTTTAATAGGAACATAATAATTTACAATTTTAACTAAAAATCCAATATATAAACCATGTTGGCCTCAAAAATTCTTTATACGCATAACTATTTATGGTCCGTGAATTTTTTTGATGACCATTATCATAGTGGGATCAAATTCATTGGTATATTTTTTAAATTTTATTTCCAAGGAGTATCCCTCCTTGATCAATAACTTTCTATTTTTTTAATTTAAAACTAAAAACATCTCTTCACATCATCTGAGTACTAACTCATATTTCTTATGAATACCTCAATCGATCTCCCAAAAACCAAAAAGTAATCCATTAATATTTATAATAATTCACCCAACAAATCATGGAATATATGCTTCATGAATGTTTTAAATGTTTTTAGTGAATTAAAAAAACCGAATAGCATTCCCCTGTAAGATAGGGTATTGAATTGACATGTGAATGTGGTTTTGGATAATTCTTCTTGGTTTAATACAATATGATTTTATACATAATATTGATCCAAAAAATATTAAAATACATGTGCTACTAGTCTTTATAGAATTTGATCCGTGAAATGTAAGAAAAATGATCATTCAGGATTTCAATGATTAAATTTTGGTAATCCATGTAAATTCTCCATCAATTGATGGTTTATGTTGAAATAAATTCATTTTTACTTATTTTACACTATGATCCCACTATTATTGATAACTACTAATAGTGAGTTCAACCCACACCTATTAATGATATAGATGTTTATTCTAGAATCTATAAGTTTCAGTAATTTATTTTTAATCACATACTTCATTGGTGGTGTAATCTACCTATGTGGTTTTCATTTTTTTGTTTTCACCTTCCATAAGTAAATATTTTTTGTGCATTAAGTAAGATATATTCACTTAATGTGAGCCACTCCCCCAAGAAATTGATTGATTTTTTCTTGTCAAAACATCATCAAAATTTCCCTTGTAAATGATATAGTTTAGGGATAATGATTATTAGTAGAGAGGTTGAAGCTCTTAATTATGAATACATATGATAACAAGTTAGAGGCTTCAACTACAATGTTGGTGGTTGAATGATAGAGGGTATGAAATGTTGTAAAATATCCCATTGATAGGTTTACTAAGGCAAAAAATTTCAAAAGAATACACTTATGCTACATCAGATAGTGACTCCTCAGTGTCCTATTATATTTCTATATTCTCATTTATCTCTTAGGTATTAAAGATATCATTGCAGTCAAGGGAATACTCTTACTGTTTTGGATATTTGATTAGGTTGAAGACTACGCATTATTTTTTTACTCAAAATATTAAATACCACTGATTTGTGTCTATACAATATGTTTATGTGGCTAGGTCATTCATGTTGCTAGGAATATTCTTCCAAGAATAATTGAGATGTCACCTACATATTCCATATCTATAACTAGGAATTATTATGGAATGATGACCATAATGACTTTAAAAAATTCAATCTTCATGATTAATTGGGCACACATTAATAATCAGTATTTAGGAAGTACTACTATTTGTGTTGGTATGAGCTCTTGGAGTCCCAACTTGTGAAATTCACTCATCAGTAATAGGATAAAACAGTCTCTAAGATGGCACAAAAAACATCCATGTTTACTATCTCTAATAGAAAATAGAACTGAATAGATAATTTGGTTTCTCATATTAGGTGGAATTTTAAGCTAAACAACTTAATATTATTATTTATTCCCTATTATGACACATATGTCTTATATTTATGTTTTATTTTAAATAAGCTCATTGAATAATTTTTTATAAACTGGAAAATAATAAAAAGCCTCAACAAATGATAAATTGATATGAAATTTCTTGAAAATTTTAAAGAACATCTTGTATAGTGCATCCATTGTGTTATTTATTACTCTTTATAGAAAATTAATAAGTGGATTATACGGTGGTGGATAAATATAGACATGATCTTTTGGTTTATTAGGTGTTTGGTTGTCTATTGCTGATGATACCTCTTAGAGTATTACTTAAGCTGTCCAATCAACATTTTATTATTCTATGAGTGAATATTTCTTAGATTCCTTATATTCTATATAAATTAATATACATGGTTTATTAAATAAAAAAATCACATCTCATCACTACAACTTTAGCTTATTCTACTGGGCATGTTTTTGTTTTACCATGTAGAGTACCTAGAAATCATTCTAATAATGACTTTGAGATCTGACCCATCAGAATTTCATTATTGTCTATAGATTATCATATTTTTCCAAATATATGTCTCTTGATTTGTCACTTTATAGTATTCATTTGGACAAATGTAGATTTAAGTTTATTGAAGTTACACTAGAAGGGATCATTTTTCTTCACAGATCTTGGATGATGTTATTGGATCGGTTTTGATGCTCTCTAAGGAAAAAATTGTTTTTTTCATGTTGTTGAGTTCTAGGGAGAGGGTTCATGTGTGTGTACCATGTTGGTCCTTTAATTCGATGAGGTTCCTAAACAATTCACTTTTAATAATAGGCTAAGTTTTTTTGAAGTGGCTTCTAAGAGATCATATGATGTTAGTAATAGTGTTGGTGTTGGAATGGTGTATTTTTCAGATTTTATTAGATATAATTACAATATTGAGTTTATTATCTCCAATTAATGCTTTTAATTATTGATATATGTGAGGAAAACCAAAAATTTATCATGAATATATATCCATTATAGGTGTTAGAGGGGTGGTTTAGTAGATAACTAGAATGACTCTATCTTCTAGGAAAATGATCCAACCTGTGCTGCTCAGAAAGTATTCTCGTTGACTTAGTGGAAACTATGGCATGGAGGTCCATGATCTATTTTCCCATGTAGGTATTGTGAAAAATGTTATCCAAAAAACTTTCTGGTATTCAAGATCATTAAATATAATCCCTTCCTTAGTGGCATCAACAAAAACTATTTGTTTGGTTGGCACAAGGGCTTGGTATAATGTATGGTTCTAGATCTATATGTCTAGTACATGGTGATTCCACTTTCACATTAGTTAATTGAATTGATTAGATGATTTCAATTATTATTCTCCATCTTCTGGATCAATGTTTTGTATATTGTTTTGGAGCTTCCACATTTGTACTGGAATAAATTATTTGTTTAACATTTTCATGGCTATATCCTACCAACCTTTCATTGACTCCAGAGCTTCACTTATGAGAAATTAATTTCATTTGTCACTTAGGGAAAAATAAAATTTACTTAATACAATAAATCCAAAAGATAAAATCTGGTGGTGAAAGGTATTTCAAAATTCAAGGAAGTTTGAAATTTTTTTATGCAGATCTTCACTTTGACGCCAACTGATCTAGCCCATTTTCAGGATAATGACATTGTTTCTAGATTTTAGTTTTATAGTATTTTCTTCAATAGGATGGAACACAATGATTGGAATCATACCGTTGATTTATGGAAATCCATAATCAATGTTGGTTTATGCATGTTGATGTAGATGTTGTCTATGAATTAACTATTTCAGGTTTGGATGGTGTTGTGGTTTGGGTCCTGCTAGATAATTTTGTTAATTCGTAGTTGAATGGAGGTTTAAACCGACATACAATTTTATTTCATGATGGAATGATAAATTTACATTTTTTTCAAAGATCCATGAATTAGAGGAAGGGATTTGAAGCTTTCAATAATCCATAAGAGCTAGAGGGGAAGTGTAATTAGAATGAAAAAGGAAACAAAATGAGGAATGAAATGGGTAAAATAAGAGGTAATCCCATGTCCTTTCCCATAGTTTTCCATGAAATGAACTACAATAGTGTCCCCGGAAATTGTTCCAATATTTTACATGATTATGTGTGTCGTTAAATTCATGTGGCCTATAGATATACATGATTTAATTTTTTACTAAACATCACATTCTACTAATACGTAGTACAGTGACAGTGCAAGGTCGGCCCTATAAGGAATTGAGGTCATAATGGAAACAATTGACATTGATCCTTTTAGGTTAGGGGCCCTAATAAGTTTGGTTCAGTTTCAAAAAAACTATTGATAAGAATTAATGATTATAATCAGATATTGAGATGTGGTCATGACCAATTTAAAGGCATTGTAGAGTGGATGATAATAATTATGACATGGTATTCTCCTATGGTTTAAGATGTGAAACAAAAAATTGTCACTACTAGAATATGGAAAAATTATATATGCTTACAAAGTAGGTATTTATTCATAGTTCTATAAATAACCACAACATATTTCATTAGTCTTATCATTGAAGGAAGAAAGGGTGATATGATACTAGTCCTTTTCTATTATACATGAATTGAGATTGGGTCCTTAATTCATATTTATTGTGGTCAGGGTTGTCTGAATGAATTAGATAGATTGTTTTTATTTATCATGATTATGAATCCTCAAGGTTTCCATGTTTATAAATCAAAATTTATTAAATTCATATACTATAACTCACGATAAGTAAACTAGGGGTTTTGTCGACTACATGTATATTTATTTATTTAATGGAGAGACATTGAAAACATATTATTTAAAAATGGAAATGGGGGTTAAATAGTAAAAAAAAGAACATATTAGGATTTAACTATTTGATGAACATAAAATCATGATTTGGAAATAATAATAGAGTTTTAATTATAATTATAAGTAATTCTATTACAATAAACATGGAAAATAGAAAAAATATCAATGACTCATCGTGGATTTCTAATCAATAAAATGATAGAAAAAACTGAATCAGTAATTCAATGTATATTGGAGAATTGCATTGAAATTGATACACATTTCTTTTGTTGAAGTAATACCATTATAAAAATTGAGGAATGTCATGTTTGAGGTAGAGGGAGTAGAAGGGAATAAGATAAGATTGAATGAAACAATGATTCTCATTAATTTAAAATAGGGTGTTCTTTTATTGTGTATATATATTGAATGTCACATGAGTTGTAATACGAATTCACATCATATAATGTTTCAAAATTTTTAAAGTCTTCATGACTTTTTTTCGTAGCAAGAAACCAATGGTGAAATAATATTACACGTCTTGTGATGATGTTTCAAAACATGTAATACCCAATTTTTCCAATTTCCTACATTATTTTTTCATTGAACCTTGAGAGATTATTTCTGAAAACAATCAACATATGGTAGGTGAATTATCGAGTAAATCATTGAAAATTCATTATCAAATGATATCAAAATGAATAAATGATTCCAGATTATCACTCATGCTTATGTTATTATATCCCAACATGGGATTGGTCTAGATAAAATAACAAAAATGTTATCTACTATGGAACCTATAACAAATGGGATTTATAGGGTACTATCCTACATGTTGAGGTCGTCACTTATTTCTTTCTATGAAAAAATTATTTATTAAAACCCTATATTTATAATAATCATACACTCATTGTTCAATAGCTATATTATCAACTATAAAGATACCGAATTGTGTTTTAAATTAAATTAGATATAATAATAAAAATTATGTTCATGTGTTTCATATTACCATATTACTTAATAAGAAATTTAAAATATTTTTATGGGGAATATTAATTATAAAAGTTTGTGTCATTAAAATATTCACCCATTAAGAAAATGTTCCCTCTAAATATTTTGTTCCCTCACTAAAAAATGATTGTATCTCTACATAATTACCTCCTACGGTTCACATGTAGCTTCTACAAAATTTTGGTTCTCCAAAACACATTTGAAAAGGTGAATTGTCTTATTTCATAGACATTTTCCAACATGATATAATATCTTCAACGTATTCTCTTTACATGGAAGTTAATTCTCCAATGGTACCACCTTTACATTGAGTACATGTGATGAATCTAGAAATTAATTTCTCAAGAGTAATACATGGAATATATCATTTTCTTAAGATAAGTTTGGTTGGGGTTCAAGCCAATAGGCCACCACTCTGATGCAATAAAGGATCTAAAAAGGGCAGACATACCATTGACTATGATTTACCATCTTCCAAAACATTATGACATTATTCCATGTAGATATGTTAAGGAATATCATTTCTCCAAAATCAAACTCTATGTCAAGTTGATGAATTTCATTGATGCTTTTTCTAGACAATGAGCAACATTGACATGCTGCTAAATGGATTTATCATTCTTTATCCTTTACGTAACCATTTATCGCCTACATTTTTTTTGTTACCTAACTTCATACAAACATGCTAGTGTTCTTCAACTACTCTCAAAAAGGCCATTATAGAGAGATATTTGGATGATTTAGTGGAAACACATTTTTTATGTGAAATAAAGAAATGGTTGATGTTGGTCCCATCCTCCTACATATTATATAGAATATACCCGCAACCCATATTTAAGTGAATGAATTGAAATATCAGATTTTCCATAAGTTGCAGTATGATAAATCTTAGTAAAGTTCATCTCAGTGTTTATATAATTTTAGAGACTATTCCAAAACATAGAGATGAATATCAGATCTCAATCAGATACAAACGATATCGGTACTCTGTGTGGCCTAACCAATTCTCATATGTATATTTTTTTCTACATGATCTAGTGATAAATACTATCGAATCACAATGAAGTGTGAATTAATTGTATGATTCTCCACAACAACCTTGATTGAAATATTTCCATTGGATTCATTATATGTCTATTAGTAGAGTCTCTAATGATTTTCCCCATTTCCATGTTGGTATTGGTAATGATTTCATCATCCCATTAGAATTATATCTTTCATCCTTCACTTGATAACATACTAGAAACTTTAATTTATATTCATCGATATCTGTCTTCTTTTTTCCCACAAATAGTTCACTCAGATATCTCATTACATATTTGTGTTTCTTGGGAGAATAGAAATAATCGAAGAATGTGAATCATCCAAAAGATCCTCAATTAATATAGGATTTTTTGAAACACAATGTCACGACCCGTCCTCGGGCCCGTGTCGTGACTACCCCAAGCCCGCCTTCCATAGGCCAGGGGCTGGCGACTAGCACCAAGGCGTAAATCCCAACAAAAAGGGAAGGCATTGCCTTTGAAAAGTAAACAAGCACCACAGAGCAAGCAAGCGGAAAAGTAAACCCTAAGTAAAACTGTACAAGCTGTGCTGAAAGTAAAAAGGGGCCGGAAATACAAGCCCAACTATAAAGTACAACTGAAAGGAAAAACAGCAACTGAAAAGGGAAAACTGCAGCGTCGAGCCGTCCTCCGGAAGTACCACCTGAAGGGTGGGTACAGATAGCCTCCACTGCTCCTCAGGTCCACCTAACCGCTCCGAGTACGTCCCGCCCAGTGGTCCACCTCCAGGTACTGTCCTGCTCCGCACGCCTCCTCCACGATCAGCGTTGTCCGTCGTCTGCAACCAACACCAAGGAGTGCGGGCATAGCCCGTGCAGGGGTGAGTATAAGATACTCAGTAGGGACCCCGAGACCCCCTAAGGTCTCCCGAAATCCACAAAGGATAAGATACAATCACGAAGTAACATCTGACACGGCTTAGGTATATGCCCATACATATACCTAAGTCTTCAATTCCCGTTCAGCTCCAACGTCCGAGCCCAAGCACAACCCAGTCCACACAGGAAAGCAAAACATATACCCACGCAGGATAGAGAAACACAATCCACAAAGGATAGTAAACAGTAAATCCACACAGGATAGCTCAACACAATCCACAAAGGAGAGTAACACAAGATTCAACTCACACAGGTATACTTCTTCGGATGATGATAAAGATGATCATTGAACCATCTAAGTCGTCGGACCCACGAAGAATCGATAGGTACTAACCTTGCAGTGACCCACACAGGATCGGGCCCACGCAGGACCTGTAGAAGTTGGCTCACACAGAACCGCTGAGAGATGACCCACACAGGATCGGGCCCACACAGGACCAGGCCCACGCAGGACCTGTAGGCGCTGGCTCACATAGAACCGCTGAGCGCTGACCCACGCAGGATCGGACCCACACAGGATCGGGCCCACACAGGACCGGCAGCACTGATCCACGTAGGATCGCTGAGTGCAGTAGTCGTCGCAGTCCGCTGAGGATCTCTGTACAGTCGTCGCCGCAGTCCACTGAGGATCTCTGCATGGTCGTCGTCGGAGTCCACGGAGGATCTCTGCACAGTCGTCGCCGCAGTCCACTGAGGATCTCTGCACGATCGTCACTGTCGAAGTAGCAGTCGCAGCCAGCACTAGGGTTCCCGCACACAGCAAGCTCGTTCGGGAAGGTCCGCTCCACGAGCCAAGAGGCTGATACATCAACTGACACGAAGTTCGAAGTTGATGTATCCAAAAGTTCCGTATCGTCAACAGAAACTCAACGTCGCAGACGGGGCGTCAATCGGACGCCCGGTCTGAGAGATATTGGCATTTTCGTCCCAGGGGCCCGGTTGGTCTTTAAGGCAAAACCAACCCGACCGCACTCCACCTGCGTCCAAACCTCGGGCGGAGTATGCCAAAAGATCCGTCTCACTTAGAGGAATTCAACAAAGCTGACGGCACGTCAATCAGACGTCCGTAGCTCAAGATATGAGTGTTTCCGCTCCGAGGGCCCGGTTGGTCTCGCGTACGAACCAACCTTGCCGAACTCAAAGTATTCCGAAACCTTCAGTGCAATATACCAAAACGACCGTCTCGATCCAAGGATCGCGTTGCCACTGACGACGAGTCGTTTGGAGGCACGAAGCTCAAGATACGGGCGTTTGAACGAAAACGTCCGAAGATGGGGGGGTACGGGCCCGGGCCGATCCGGCCCGACCCCCCCTGGGTCGGCCCGAACCGAGTCGACCCGAACCGGGTCGACCCGACTGGCCCGGCCCAGCTCGGCCAGGGCCGGTCCGGCTTGGCCGGCTCGGCCGGCCCGGCTTGGCCGAGCCGCGCGGGTGGAAGCCGCGGGCGCTGGCCCGCGGCTTGAGGAAGGACTGCGGCCCGCGTGCGGGCCGCGCTGGCGAGCCGCGGACGCGCTGAGCCGCGTCCTCCCGGATGAACTGGACCCGCGCACCGTGGGTCCGTTTGGCCGCCGCCGCCGCGCCTTCTTCCGCGGCAGATTTCATCCGGCGGTGCGCCGGGGCACCGCCGGCAACTTCCGTGGGCCGCCGGCGTCGCTCCGGTGGCCCGTTTTCCTTCCCGTCTGCGCCGTTGCTCCTCCCAGGATCCGTTCTTTACTTCGGGATCGTCAACCGTCCTCTGCGGCACGTTCTGTCGTCGACCGTCAAATCCGCACAAAACGAAGAATGGCGGAGGGTCGTCGGGCCGTGTTCGTTCGGCCCGCACCCTCCGCGTTAGACATAAACAACCGGGAGAAAAATGATCAACCCATGATCCAACAATTTTAATTAAAATAAAATTGTTCATTGAAAACCGGCTTCTTAATTTTCAAGAACGTTCATGAGAAAATTAAAAAGGGGTAATTTTCCAAAATGAATCCCTACCTTGATGATCGTCGTGCGCGGGCGTTCTTCGCGGAAGAGCCGTCGCGGAAGAGATCGATCGTCGCGTCGTCGCGGGGAGGCGTCGCGTCGTCGCGGATTCCGGCGTTGAGTCGGCGAGCTCAACGAATCAAGAACAACAGATTTAAATTATTAATATTTAAATCTGTGTTTCGTTTAAAACCAAAGAAAAGAACTTGAGAGGAAATCCGAAAGCACTCACCTCAAATGGTCGGTGATCGGAGATCGGAGATCGGAGATCGGAAGAGCGTCTCGGGCGAAGGCGTCGTCGATTTCCGGGTTCGGCGTTCTTCGCGTTCTTCGCGTCCTTCGCGTTCTTCGCGTTCTTCGCGAGGGAGAAGAAGTTGCGAGGGTTCTCCCAAATCTTTTCAAGGGCAAATAACCAGAGGTTAAGCGTTGGTCTTATTTTATTATTACGCCAACGAATTTGAAAAACTGGTTAAGAAACGATCCATCAATTCGTTGAATTAATTCAACGAAAGAAACGACCCATTTAATTCACGAAGGAAACAACCCATTTAATTCACGAAAGAAACAACCCATTTAATTCACGAAATAAACCGCCCAATTAAATGGTCTGTTAAGAATTTAGAAAACGCGTCGGTTGACTTTCATTAAGACGGGTTTTCACGGGTGCGTTACTTAGCGGAAAGAAACGGCGGGGCTCGTGCGGGCCCCACCTCACAAATATCCTACCAAGGGGGTAGGATATTTCTGGATAGCATCCTATCCAGTTCAACTCAGTTCAAGCCTCCTTTAAGTGGCTTCAAGTGGCTTCCAAGTGGCTTAAGTGAAATAAAATAAAGCTGTCGCAAAATTATTTTATTTCTTAACTTTAAGCCCGAAAATTAAATACCACACCCGAGAAAACGCAACTCCGGAAGAGGCGTTTCTAAGCGAATACCGGCGCTGCGATTTCATCGGTGCCCTCAGAATTCGATTCCGGGCACCGGTTCAAAAGTTAGAAAAACCCGCTCGTCCGTTCACTGAACGTACCCGAGCCAAACTTCAGAAAATGATTCCGGGCACACCGGGCCTCGGAATCAGGCGCTGTCAGAAACTGCGTTCTTGTAAAATTCCAAAGAAAATTAAGAAAAAAAAATTTCACGAAATTTACGGGTCTTTACACACAAATTCTAGAACCAAATATCAGAATTCCTTATTCATTAACATTGAACGTAGTTGATTTATCTTTTTATATAGTTCACACTTTCTTCTGAATTCCCAAATATACATTTTTTTTTACCTTTAAAAATCCATGAAGAGATTTTTGAGAAGTCATTTGTGAAATGATTTATGATGTTACTTGTTTTATTATTCCCGTGTCTGTCACAATAAATTATATAAAAATTGGATCCTTCTAAATTCATATCAATGAAAAATATATTGGATCCTTTCTACATATAGAATCTTCTACATTATTCTATTTATTAGTATAATAGTTATATGAGTAGTCACAGTCCTTGATCAGCTCAAACAACCTTCATTGGGGAATATTAATCTATTTATCTGTGAATATATATTTTATGATTTTTTGATCTATATATATTTCCCACATTTCTCCAAAGATATAGTAACCATATCTTTTGAAGAAAATATATATATAGATAACTCCAAATCATGATTAGAATTGTTTGATTGCTGAACAGTCAACTACGTTGAATAATTGGCTATGAATTTTTCATTCCTAACTAATAGAAATAAAAATCACTTCTTCCATGCAATGTTAAAAATTACCAAATGTTTTCCACTAGTGGGTAATGCGACCATAGGGGTATTGATAATCTATCTTTTTCAACTCCAGGAAAAAGTCCATACATTCAACATTCCATGATAACATGACTTCCTTATGAGATATATTAGTAAGATGAATTGAAAATCATGATTCATTTCTAACCAATATACGATAATATCCATCTAATGTAAGGAATATACATATATTTTTCATGGATGTTGACATTAACCATCATTCAATTTATTTTTTTAATAATGGTTCATAGATATACCATATCATGTGATAATAATACCCATTAATGAGACATACTTCAATAATAATTCACCTGTGTTGTACTTGGAATAAATATTTTTCATTAAAATGTTATTTATCAATGTTTTTAACCGATCTTCATGATTCTCCATGATTTTGGGTTATATTACGATGTCATCTGTAAAGAGTTCCACAATTTTTGTGAGGTTATATCTAAAGAACATGTTCATTAAATACTTCTAGATTTATGGAGCACTAGTAAGTCTGAAATGAATAACTATGAACACATACTTCCCATACCGTGTTTGAAAATAAATCTTGTTTATATCATCCAAATTCACCCTTACCTAATAATATCACAACCATTGATCAACAATGGATAAGTACTATGACTCAGCTAGTTGATAAAACAAGTCATCAATCAATATAAATAATTAATTGTTCAATATAATGATCTTTTTTACTCACAATAATCAATGAAAATGTGCATTGAACAATCCATATTCTTGATGAAAAGGACATGTTCAACCCATTGTGAAGTAATTGAGTGTATAGAGACCTTCTCCAGATTATAAATTAGTTGATTCCAAAATCCTCAATATCCACAAAAATGCTAATAGAAAGTGTTGTGGATATTGGAAACACCCCAAGTATAATCTCAATTGAAAATTTTTCCTATCAGATAGGAGGAAGGCTAGACAATTCCTTAGGTAACACATTGTATTCCCTATGAATTATAATTTCTTCGTGGAAAAATTGTTCCTTATACTCGATAATTTAAGCTATATAATTTTTCTCATAGGGAAACAATATGCATTCATGATATGGTTCTATTAAAGAAGATTCATCCTCTACCATTCACTACTAGAGAATAGGGGTTCGATTCCCTATATGAACAATGATTTCCTTCTCCCATCAATTTATGTTCTCTCAATAGTGGGAAATCTAGTTCATGCCCATAATTGTTTAAAATTCCACCAAAGGAAGTATGAAAATGTAATATGGTATGTTCATCCAATAAATTGTGACATGGGTGGAGTTATATACATGGGATGAAATAATTTACCATTTTTTTCATCGACATCTATATATCCATGATTTTTAGTGGTATTTGAATAGTTCTACTAAACATTTTTTATATAAAGGAATGTGTATATCCAAAATAAAAAAGTACATTCTCTATTTTTGAATGGATTAAAAACATACCATTAACGAATCTTTTTTAGGCATTCACTTCAGTGGTAGTGATGTAAAAATCCCACATTTACTACCTTGGTTGTTGTTGGTTTCCTCCAAAAACCATTGTCATGGGGAATTAGATTGTAATGTGTCCATCATATTTTCAATTAAAGAAATGAAAAATTCACTAGTGGTTGAATAGAGGATTCCATACCTCTATCATATTATTTTGTTTCAACTATCAATAATAATTATCAAGGTTCCCTTCCTTACCACACCAAAATTATTTCTTCTTCCCCTTATCCAATTTCTAGGGTGATTCTCTCACATCATTCAAAAGAGCCGTGCTGGTATTTTTTAGAATCATTAGATTTCTCCATCAGACAACCAAAATTGATCTCCTCTTTTATCTTCTTATATTTGTGATACCCTTGAGATTCGTTGATCGATTTTTCAACCATGAGGGAAGATCAGACGATATCTTAACAGCTATAAAAGTCAAGGATCACTAATTACATTTGTAGACTATGTTGTAGGCCATAATAGAAGTTAGGATTAAATTAAGTGGTAATGAAATAACTAGAGGTGTATCGTGAAATCCATAAAATATTTTCCTTGTATACCCTAATAGATTGGTCATATTTTTTCTTGACTTCATGAAAATCTATTTTCATTTAAAGATAATAAGTGGAACGGTAAATATTTATGAAAAAAACATTTTCTGGAATACCTTCAAATCCATTTCCTCAATTTCTTACTTGAGATTTGTATTATTGATCATTTTAAAATACATTTTATATTATCCTTCCAAACTAAAATAATCAGAATAATGTTATATTGTTTGTAACATTGAAGGATGAAGAAGATCATTTCAATTTAGTTGATCTATCAGTCTATGATTAGGGCATCAAATGATCCATTGAAATTAGATGTACTTTATCACATGAAGATATCTATTTTGGATTGTTTTATCATAGGGGGGAATGGGTGATCAACATATTCTAGGTTTCTATTCAAAACATGGGTTAGCTGATAGAGTATCGTGGAAAATACTTTGATTCCTACCATCATCAGATTGGGTATCTTGTTAGGGTAGCCCCACATTGCCTGTCACATTGATTGTTTACCTTATTTCTCTTATTTCTGGTCTTTTTCTAAAATAAAAGGAAAATTAAAGATGAGTATTTAAATTAAATTTAAATATAAATGTAATGTAATGAAATTAATGGGATAAAATTTAAATTACAACAATATCCTAAACTTATGATTTTATAAGAATTAATATATTCTCTCTAAGATCAATTTCGTAACATATTTTCATATGGTAATATATTAACCATTATAGTGGTTCATAGAGAGCTAATGAATTTACCAATTAATATCCCCTAAGAGTGTCAAACTGGGATTATAGAGAAGAATATTTTTTGTACCATATTACCCAATGTCATGTCCATAATTACTTTTTTGAGTTATTACCCCTAGGTACAACTATTCTAGAACCACATCCACAATTAGTTCCAAGAAAGTGATTTATTTTCTTAATAAACCACTTAATAAATACTTACCAATATTTTTGGTGTGATTTACTATACATTGTATTATCCCTAAGGCTATCTATAAAGTTATCTAATTTTAATCCCAAAAATTTCTAATCATGTCCTCAGATACAATCTATAACAAACCTTATCTTTATTACACATTAATAATTGATTTATTATATAATATTAAATTTAATAAGATAAAAAATATTAAGAATTAGAGTGAATTTTTGAATTAGGTACATTTATAATAAAATATAACAAAGTCTACAAAACATTATTGAAAACTTCCTTGAAAATATCATAATATTCCATCAAACATTAAACTACGTGGGATAACCTAGAGACAAATATAAGAAATTGGGTTTCTATAATGTATAATAATGGAATAATCATATAAGAAGTGTTAAATGTTATAATATTGGTATAAAATAGTTAATAAAAAGTCTATGTATCATAAATTATAAAAAAGATAGAAGGCATAGAATGGTAATAATAAAATGGGAATTGTGGAAGCAATTTAAATTAAGGAATCGTAAAGATAAGTCAAGGATAAACCACCAAGAATTATTGGTGTAAAAATTCCCATAATGAATAAGGTAAAAACCTATAACAACATTTTATATCAGGGTATAAAACATTACCTAATTAATTGGAGCGCTATATGGAACACCTATCATAATACTTTCATTCATATTCTTATGATTTCTAAATAGATCATAAAACCTTGATTCACTCAACATCATTATCTATTAAATGTTTTAGGAATGTGTAATAAATACATGTATGTCAAAAATAAAAAAAAATTATATGTTCATGATGTTGAATTCCCTTGATAACATAAATAGGTATGTTATTTAATACATAATTATTTTGGCATGGAAAATTGCGGTGAAATTTCAGCATGATGATAACGTTATATAAAAATTTAAAAAACTATTGATATGAGTGAATGGTGTATCTAATTTTTTGGACATAAAATTAGAATTAATATGGAAATGGAAAATCATATCCTAACATTATAATTTTTAGTATATAAGTTATAATGTAATGAAGAAACTTTAATAGAGAAATGAATCATTATGAAATTTTGACATAGTAATAGGTGTATCTTACGGGTAATGGGGAGATTATTTAGATTGAAATGAGTATCTAAAAATTTATACATAAAATTGAAATAATGGATAATATTAAATATCATATTCCATAAAAAAAAAATTGTAAGAGACATATCATAAAATAAGTAAATGATAAAAGAGGAGAGGGGGAGATGTTATTCCTATACTTGAATGATTGAAACCATAGGATTCGGAAGGGATTCATGATATCTTTCAGAAAACATGGGAGGATTTTACGGAGTTTAGGTAAGAGTTTGAAAGTTCTAAATGGATTTTTATTGAATTGAAATCAGATCCTTGGATTTTTTGTAGAAGAATGGTAGATTTTTTCTTTATTAGTTAGGTTTTGGACTCTAAATAATAAAATATCCAAAAACCACAATCCAACCAATGGTTTAAACCCATGGTTTCATAAAACTCCGAGTGATTTACATTATTTTATAAATATATTGGCTGAACATATTAAAATATTATAATTCGTGATGTGGAGGCATGTTAATCTATTAAAGAAATGGTTTTAAAATATTAAAATATATTATAAGTACTAGAAGAATTTTAATTGCTTTAATAAATAAATAACATAAATATAAAATCATATTATTTTAATGTTTAAACATATATTTGGTCTTGGATACCATTTATATTACCTATTACATTACCTTTTAGTCATTGTGTTTCCATAAAAAACAAAATATATTAATATGTTATTAAATATTTAACAAAAAATTATCTTTCTTATGAAATTATGATAAATTCATTTATTGATAATTTCACCATACTTATTGAAAAAATGATGTTAATATAACCCAAATAATTATTTAAATATTTGAATTATCACTTTATAAATAAAATCATAAAGTTACTGAAAATGTTGGTGTTTTTACAACTATATATTTCGAACCCTTATAAAAATTACAATTGACTGGATAATAATGAAATGATAATTTATATTTGATAAAAATAATTTAATAATAATATTACATTAATATATCCTTTATTTCAAGAATACATTAATTCATAAAATTATTAATTAATTTTTAATATTAATTGAAAATACAATTTTTGCATTAAAATTAATTATTTATGTACTAATAAAAGGATGAAAATATATTCATTATTTTAAAAAAAATAATTTACATATTCCTTTTTTAAGGTAATGATATCGTAGGGATGTCTGGAAAACATGACAAGATTCGTGAAATCGATGACATTGAGCTTCTCCCATAAATAGTTTAAATCAGGATTAAGATATCAGATTTCAACTTGGGCATAGTCTAGGGAAGGGAATGAAAATGATATCTCCCTTGAAATATCCAAAAATTGGGATTAATATGGGATGATCCAACTATTTGAGGATATCACTTTTTTTGCCTATATCAATTGGATATGTTAAAACCATATATCTATACTAATCATATAATCACTATTCAATGACAATATAATCACCAGTTGAGATAATTAATGGTTATTTAAATCCCTCTAGACATAATAAAATAAATGATATATATTTCTTTCTTATAACCATAATACTTAATAATGAATTGAAAATAATTATTAGGGGAATTTTATTAATAAATTTTCTGGTGGTTTCAAAAACCGTAATTAGTGCGCTCGAGCCCATCTCCTCCATTTTCCCACTTCCATATGAGAATTCATCCCCATGTTACCAAGTATAAATGTCTCCAAACCTCAATCCATTAAAAATAATCACCCTACATGTTATCAACATTGAATGTCTATGAGAAACACCAATCATCACCGAGAAACAAAACTAACAGTCATCTACAAAACATTTGTTGTCCAAATACCATATAGTCCATGAAAATTTGATTTTAAGCGAAAATAATATTCATCTATGATAATCATCAATCACCACTGATGTAATGAAAAAAAACTCGGGAAATTAAATCATCACTGGGATGAAGCACCCAAGCTATATCAATAGAGAACTCGAAAACTGGGTAGGAGATACGTCAACTCCGATCAGACCTAGAACATTGTCAACCAATAAAACGGACATTTAAAAATATATTTGTTGAATTAAATAAAACTATATCAGGATAGGGGAGAAAAAAATTATTTTATACGAGATATTTTACTGGAATAGGTCTTTATAGAGACCTTTATTGGAATCACCAAAACACCCATCTAAAAAAGCACAGTATATGTAAAACCTCCATTGAATGTCGTTTTGATTATAATTGTTGAAATCTAGAGTGCCTTTTCTAGAGATAACCATGAACTCTAAACATCACCATTATCATCAAGGATAATAATTCATTGCTAATATGACCAGATTGAGTGAACATGTATCATTAAGTGTCTTCCCACCCCAAAACATCTCACCCATCACGCCACACTGACCCAATTGATGGTTTTCACTATAAAACATAGAAAATCACCACAAAACACCATCAAAATAAATTGATGCATTATATAGGATAGAATCCAATGAATGAACAAGACAAAAGGAAAACACCAACATGATAGCTTCTTCCAAGTAAATCAACTAGCACCATACCATTCCTCCCACACCAGATAAAAATAAAATATAAAATGATAAAATAATGTGAACATACTAGAATGATAATATAATACTGTTATAATAAAATAATAAAATTAAATCATAACCTATAAAACAAGATCATAAAACATGATTCATGAAATGATTCGATTAGAATAGCATATTAATTTATTTAAAGGAGTGTGGAAATATGAGTCAGTTATTATGACTTAGGAATGATACATTACATAATAATGTGTTACAAAAGTTAATATAAATAATATCATATTTCAATGATAACCAAAAAAAATTCATATTTTAATTGACAAGGCTAGCCGACATCCTATAATATAGTGGACTTGGGGTAACCACCATCTCATCATATTCATTTGGAAATAGGATAACCACCCATGCCCTATAACCATTTAAGAATGGGATCACTACATACACCCTAAAAATATTAGACATGGGATAAAATAAATGTTTCCCATAACCATATAAAGATATATAGAGAATTATTAAATAAATTTTTGGGATCTAATTAATGCTCCCATCACATAATGATAATATATATATAAAATTACTAATCATCTGATCTTAACATAAATAGTAAATAAAGAATAAATGGTTTTTGTAATGATTTCTATAAAAAAGATAATTGTTTTTTCAATTAAATTTTTTTGATTATGTAATATACCAAATTAATTATATAAAACATTATTTAAAATTATTCTAAATATAAAATATCAAATACGAGGATTAAAAATTATATAGATAAATAATTAGAAATAGTCTTTGAATTAGTTTAAATGTAACTAATCTAAAAAAATCATCAAAAATTTATTAGAATACCATGAAATCATGGACTGGAATATTTTTAATGTAATCCAATTAGATCAACATGAAAATACATTCATGCTCAAAATTATTAAAAATACTTATTTCACACTTTTTAAAGAAATTCAATATAAAATTATTGTGTAATGAAATTGAATGAAAATTATTTCATTATATTATAATGAATGAAAAAAAAAATTATTAAACAATTTATTATAGAAAATGAAATCCACAATATAATATAATTAATGTGAAAATATATTAAAAATAATCACTTTCAAGACTAGAGATAAGGATGGATCCTATTACAAGTTACCATTTGAATGTATTTTGAAGAAATTGGTGGTGAATTGATATCACTACATAATAACCCTAAATATAAATATAAATTAATATCAAATTATGGATTTTATAGAAACGTAAATGCAATATCCCTGAATTTATATTTAAGAATAAAAAAATTAATTTTCAATGTTTATATGAAAAGAAACCATTACCATTATTCATGATTTCCATGAAAGAAATTAATTCCCAAATATAATAAAAATAACCATAATAATTACATTTTTCATAATGATTTTTAAATATATTACATTTTTTAATCATGATTTATAAAAATTCCTTACAAATATATTGAAAAGTTATTGTTTTTTATCATCAAATGTCAGAAATTATAATTAATTTTTTATATGTCTCATAATGGTGATTCCAATAATTCTTCATTTATGTATAGTTCACCATTAATAGTTATTTAATTTTATTTGGATATTATTCCATCAATGACTTTTATTGTCACATATTTATTTTATGGATGGTAATGGTATGTATTTCTAGAATATAATCCTTGATGTTGTTATTTTGGGTAATATTCTAATTACTAGAATTATGTAATATTGAAAATTATTATTTTTCCCTCCTTCAATATCTATATTCATAACATAAATTAAATGTTATTTTTATTTATTACCTTTATTTATTTTTGGATTCATAATTATGTGTAAAATGATGATGTCGGTGTTACATTATTAATGTAGGTGATTAGACTGAATCAAACAAAAAAATGGTATATTAGTGAATGATTTTTAATTTAGAGTGGTTTAATAGTAATTTAATTTTTTAAAATTAATTACTGTATATATAAAAAATTATCATGGATAATGATATTTATATAGAGTTATTATGAATATTTAAATGGAAAAGATAGTGATGAACTAGTAAATTTGATTATTTTTTTACTGTCATAAAATAAGTCCATTCAGAATAAAATATTTAGGAATCCTTCATTGTATAAAAGATTTAAAGAATTATAAAATGTTATTTCGAATTTTTAAATTGGTATGTAATCATGAGATAATATTAATGGAAAAGTTTTTTAATATGGTTTATTTTACATTTGATTTTGTTTGATCTTTTGAAAATATCTAGTCTATAATGAAAAAGGTTTTAAATAATAATGTAAAATGGATTCAAAGAGTAAAATTATGAACTAATGTATGGTTGGTGCTCAAATATTCCCACATATATTAATTTAATGATATTTATTTCTAAAATTTTATATATTTACCAACTAATCTACCATTTTTTCCTTTACAATGATAACACAATTTTTATCGTAGTTACCAGTTTTTATACAAAAAAATGTCATTTTTACATATTTTTTAGACAATTATTACAAATTTAGACTGCATTTAGTTTTAATAATTTAATAAATATGATAAATTAAACAATAATATGAAAACTTGAAATATATATATATATATTCAGTTATTATTGAACAATGTTTTTTAATCATTATGTTATGTTAATATTATTTTATATAAATAAATATTTATTAAAGTGTTAGTATTTTTTAAGAATATATTAATTAAATTATATTTATAACAGAAAATAAATAATTTTTATTTACTCTGATAGAAATACATAATATTTTGAAAAAAAAATCTTTGAAACGTATTTTATTTTTATAATTAAATGAACTTATCCAGATCCCATTTAAATAATTTTAATATTATAAAAATTACCATTATTCAAACCATCCATTTTAAAATATATATATTTGTTTTTAAAATATATCAATTTAATATTTGATAATAATAATGATGATTTTTATTTAATAAAAAACATTTTTTAATTAATTAATCTTATTAAAGATTATATTATTTATCATTCCCAAAAATTACTTATAATTTGTAAATTATATCATGTTTAATTATAAATACATAATATGAAAACAACAATCATGCATACACAATGGTGTTATATTTAGTGACAATATATATATTGACAATATGAATAATCATCATATTTCATTTCAATATATAGTCTTGCATATATAACTAAATTCCATCATCATATTCACATAATTCCATATTAACTTATATTTCAAATTTACATATAATTTCATCATTTTATAATTATAATCAGTGGAATTATCTTCCTAGAGATTAAATATTTCATGTTTTTTCCTTTATATTTACATGTGGATTTATTTAACTTATAGTTTTCATAATTATATTTGTTATTTTATTTTCATATTGTATTAACATTTATATTAATTAGTATTATTTTATCTTACTGAAATATATAATAATTTGTTTTAGTTTTTATATTTATAATGAAAAAACAATTTTTTTTCTAGGTAAATATATACTAAAATATTTTTTTGTTATATGATGTACATGAAATAAATAATGTAATGAAAAATAACCCCCTTCTAAAATATCTTTATCATCTATATAATGTTGATTGGAACACACATCATCTTATATTTCTAACTATCTATACCCAATGGCATGAGATAATTATCCACATTATCTATGTGTTACAATACATAGATAGTACTAATATTTCTGGCCATTTTTTTCCATATCCCATTTTTTATTTTTGGACTCTTGAGACTCTCCATCATTCAAAATACAATTAGCATGTAGTAAAATTTATATCCCATATTAATTTTGAGATCATGGGAAAACAAATTATACGAAAATGGGACCTATTATGTACTCTAAAACACACACACACACACACACATATATATATAATTCATGTTCATGAATTATTCCAGGAAATTCTATAAGTTACACTATTGGGAAATTTGCTACATAAAAACATACATATAAGAGGATACCTCTCATGAGAATTAGAATTTTTCTCATTTTTTAAAAAAATATTTTCTTAGTTTATAGTTTAGGGTCATTTTGAAATGAATAGTATAATTTATCACCATATATGGGGGAAACATTCTCTCATTATTTGAGGAATGTGGTGTTTTAGTGTGAGAGTCATTCCTAGTAATTGTTATTCATACATATCAACATAAAGGGAATCAAATAAAAATAATTGTTTTTAATGAGGAATTCTATGTTATTTATAGTCGTGCAACATGTATCATATAGGTTCCATGTATGTTTATTAGTCCATAAATACTTATAATAACTTAATTTTCATGTAGAGAAGATTGCATGGTGAATTGTAATTATAGATGGTTTGGTATGGGACTTTCCAATGAATATGTCCATCTTCATTAACCTGAAATATGGATTATGTGAATGTATTTTTCAAACAATGTTGATGATCATGGCTCAAGGGTTATATGAATCTATGAAGATTATATTGACTTACAGTGTTTGTTTAATGATGACGATGATCTAGAATCATGGTAATTGATGAAACCATGAAGTGAATCATGGACTGAGTAATTTTAATAATTAAAGGAATGGATTTCTGTTTAATGTATATTAGATATCCTAGAATATCATATCATCAATATATATTTGAATAAATCTATTATATAATACATAATTAAGTATTTTGGGCTGGTAATAAAAGAATCTAAACTCAAGGAATTTAATATAACTAATATGATTATCCCAACATAATGAATTATAAAAAACTCGGATGGGGACCTATAATAATGGTAACATAGGAAATAATATAGAGTATATTAACTTTTGGTATTCTGGGGATAATGGTGGGTTTTATATGAATCATGAACCAAATCTTTTCATACCAATCCTCAATACATTCTGATGTATCTCATGATTCAGTGACCACATGTAGCCTTAATGTATGGGAATTAATATTTCTTTGGATAAAATAAAATTTAAAAAATGATTATGATAATTAGGTTAGTAGATCATTTTACCAAGATACCACTTTAGGGAGAGGTAAAATTACATTTTCATTACATCTCTTACATTTTTTATTGAGAAGTCACCTGAAATAGGGTTATGGGAAGGTTTGGTGTGTTGGTCGATGATAAATGATTCTAGGTGCATTGTGAGTCCACATTTATTGAATTATATCAGCAATTGGTGTATATAATTTATTTATAGGGTGTCATTTTAATGTAATTATTTGTATTTTTTTCCATTAATTGGGTGGTAAATTCATATAAACAACATTATAACCAAGGTTTTTTTCTAGGATTTCATATGACCTCAACTATTTAAATTTACAACATCATGTTGGTGGGAATGCATGACATTATATATAAGAACATGTATTCAGGCACACAATATATTATCTGGGTGTTATATAATAGGTTACCAACTATATTACCACATAAAGAAATGCATGTGAAGTATTGAGTGGTCCATCATGGAATGGAATTAGTAGACATGTATGGGAATCTAATGCATGAAAAATTATACAAGGATGGAGAATTGGTGAAGGGGTTGGGATACATGTGGAGTAAAGATTTCTATATGTAATGAATATTGAGAGAAATGTTATTTTAATGAGCATGATATTTAATAAAATCATCTATAGATTTATAAATTTGAATAACCATGTTTTTTAACCTTAATACTTTATCATCACTAAAATATATCAAAAAAATCATGTAAACTGGGATAAAACATTGGTTATTGGATTTACTAAAAATTTATTATTGAAGAGGACAAAAAAAGTCTCAGATTATTTTATATATATATACAATAGAGAAATTAATTTCTATCAATTGATAAACACTAGGTTATACCATATGTTGGTTATTATAAAATCCATGTTTCAAGCATGGGTATATTTTATAAAAAAAGAAACATCATTATTTGGTGAATAAGAAACCATGTGGAAATATTTTCACCATATATGAAATTTCTATAAAATTATATATGTGTCCACGACATGATCGTTATATAGATTGGAATAGTTACATTTGATATAAAATTATATAAATTTTTAAAAATCAAACAAATGTCATTTCCATATAACATATTACTGCTCATGTATTGATTAGTATATATCCATCAAATACATACCTAAATATAGAGTTGTTTCGGATATAATCTACCATGGGGAGTGAGTAATGGAAATTAACTTTTACAATATATAAAGTGAGTGTAATCATAAAAATAATTTTTTGAAGTCTTATGGTATATTATTAACATTTCAAATAATTAATTTTAGGGGCTATACACCATAAAAATGTTTATAATTTGTCTCAAAATATTGTTCATGACTATCCAAAGGTTCATAATTGGCCCTACATATCCAAAATTTTGACCAAAGAATGTCAGGATTCAATTCATTGTGAAATAAAATTAATGATTTCCAAAAACACTGATGAAATTTTATTATTCTAAGAAAACATAAATCCAAATTATAACACTTTTTAATATGCAGCATGGAGGTGGTAATTTCATTCCCATTGCATTAAAATTTTATTTAATTAAATAGAACCTAAATTATTTTCCTCATTTTTTACATTGTGTCTCATTGGTGGTAATTTTCTTTCCCACTAAAGCATTTTTATTTTTTCTTTTAAAACAACAATCATAATGAATCAATCTATTTTCATATAGAATCTACCTTTTACATCCTCTAAGAAACTAAAGTCAATTTGGAGATTATGATAATTTTTTGACACATAGTGGGAATTCTTGACGCAAATACAGGTAGTCCCCAACGAAAAATTTCCAATGTTTTTAATTATAGAGAGACATCATAAATAAATATATTAAAGTACCTATATGAGGATAATTAATTAATGAAAATGAAAAAAAACTATACGAGCTCCCCTATATCGGTATAACTATACATAATCCCATAATGAAGGACTTCAATCAATTGAAAATTAATTTTTTGTTCAAGTAATAAGGGTAATACAATACATGTCATGGCTATCTAAAATGAAGAATCCCTAAAGCATCCCAACGTATCACACAAATAAATTAATGGGGTAGAGTCCCCACTCTATAATTTTTAGGCATAATCATACTTTTATTTGTTTTATGTATGATAATACAATCATATTTCTTGAGATTTCCATTTTTATATTCATCAAGGAATTTTGGAACAACTTATGTTGATATATTACTCATTTTTTTATAAAAAACAATGAATCTATGTACTCGTAATGGTTTACTTATACATCGGAATCCTCCTATGTGTAATCCCCTAACACTCCCTACATTTACATACGTCATTGAATGGGTTAGGGCCATCATTGTTAAACATAATCATAACCACAAAACATTCCCCATGAGTTAATATACTCATTCTACCTCATTTTTATATTCTCTTCCTAGTTATCAACTATCATCCATTCACCAAATTCGTTGACTAGGTTTGGCACAACTGGTAATAGTACTTTCCTAAGACATATACATTGACCTTCAGTCGATATATTATTAATATTTATCATATTTTGGTAGCCTATAAAGTGTTATCCCCAACCATATATCATAGGGAAACTTATCCACAATCCCAGATCAATCATATATTGTCACTCATTTTACAACACATGCATGTTCATATGGGACTCATACTAGGAGAGTGCCACATTCAGTGATTCCTTTTTATAAGCCACTTATTAGTTCGAGATCCAAAAATGGAAACTCAATTGTATGTCTCATTCTATCTATTATTGTATGCTCCAATGGAATATAAATAATCATATATATAATATTTATTACAACAAGAATGACGCATGTGGTATTAGAGGTTTTATTTCTCATTATTTTATAACAGTTGAGATACATCACATGAATCATCTCCATGTATAATATTCATTATTTTATAATACATGGATCACATCATCATTCCATTAAATTAAAATATAAATAATATTTCTCATACATAACATTTAATGAATGTCACCTGGTAAACCTTATATTTCATTTTAGTTAAGAAATATACATATGTAACTTATCTTTGGTTCAATCCGAACAAATATAAAATAATTATTTTATACTAGATTATGATCATAAGATGACCTATATCACACTTAGATATTAAACACCTTTTTCCCCCTTTATACACAGTGAATCGATATTATCCTCCATGTTTTTAAATACACATTGATTTGATATGATCCTCTTTGTATCCCTATACACGATCTTCCTATTTGGTGTAATCCCCATCATGATCTAGAAACCTCTTATATGATGAGAATAAGACATTTATATACTTATTAGTGTACGAATAATCATCCTTCTCTATTGATGAGCTTTGGAATCCACTTTTAATTAGCCATAGATGGTCTATACCATCTCATGTTTATTATACCATACATAAAAAATATTATGAAGGGAATCTAAGTCGTATGTCCCAAAAAACAATTTATATGGACCTTTCCCTTACTATTCATTAAAACATGATTATATTCAACAAAATTACATCATTTTAACATGATCTTATATCTTATAACGTGCCCCATTAAATGGAATTAATCGATGATGGTGTTTCCGACGCTTTCGCCGGGGCGCGCGCGCATCCGTCCGCGGAGGAGGGGGACGCGCGGCTTTGTTTCCCCGCATTCCCGCTTTCCAAAGGCGGGCGGCATTCGCTCCTTATTCAGGGACGTCTGCTCCTTGATCGAAACGGGATGATGGGATGTCGGTTCTTCCTCCTGTGGATTCCTCCTCAGAACTCTTCACCTAGTCCGGGTCTCCCTTATAGATTTAATACGTAGTTCGTGAAACTCTTCCCAATGCCATGTTTCCATGGACGCCGGTTAATTACGCTGCTTCTGTCGGGACATTCCAAAGGGTCCAGTCAGGGCAGCAACCTTCGGTCAGGGGAGTAATCACGTTTGAGGCATCAGTAGCGTGTCTGGATGCTGGGGTACCTGGCATGTCTGTCTGTTGTCCTTGATCACAAGGCTTCTCGAGGGCGTGGAAACCCGAGGCATCCCACATCGAGCGCGGGGGGTTACATGTCATAGACACATACCTGAGGTTTTCCTCAGCTTCCCATGTTCAACACAGGGTATGTTTGCAAGATTAACGTCTAGCAAAGACGGTTACGCCAAAGGCGTTCCATCCGAGGTTTTCCTCAGGCATCTCATGTTTACCACGAGGTAGGTCGCGAGTTTAACGTCTCGCGGAGACGGTTGAGAATGGAATGGGACCATCGCAGGGGTGGTGACGACGAAGTTGGGCTTGAGCCTTGAAGGGGCTTCCTACGTATCCCCGTGGCAGGGAATCAAAGTCCGCGTAGTTCGGGATGGTGTCGGTAAACCGACGTGATGGTGGACCTTGGTCAGATGGGCATCGTCAGCGTACCTACATGAGGATGGACCTTGGTCCGGTGGTAGTCGGGCTTGAACCTCTGGGAGAATTTCTACGTACCATGCCTTGACATGGATCAAAGTCCTCGTAGTTCAAATGATACAGTTTAGCGTCATGCGGGACGGTAATGAACCCTGACGTGAATAAACGACGGGTGGTGGGTGTCGGTGAGCCGACGTAAGTGAGGGACCTTGATCCACTATTGGTGCGCTTGAACCTCATAGAGGCTTCCTACGTACCATGCCTTAACATGGATCAAAGACCACGTAGTTCAGGTGGGAATGGGTCACAACGGCTTACTGCTGGACTGGAATGTAGTTTAACGTCGTGCTGGACGTAGGTAGAACACGACGTGAATTGGGTGATGAGTGGGCTTGAACCTCATGGAGGCTTCCTACGTACCATGCCTTGACATTGATCAAAGACTTCGTAGTTCAAATGGTGGGTCGCAATGGCTTACCACTGGACCGGGGTGCAGTTTAACGTCGTGCTGGACGGGGTGAAACCCGACGTGAAAGACGGGTGGGCTTGAACCTCATGGAGGCTTCCTACGTACCATGCCTTAACATGGATCAAAGACCTCGTAGTTCAGATGGGGAGTAGACCTTGGTCCACTAATGGTGGGCTTGAACCTCATGGAGGCTTCCTACGTACCATGCCTTGACATGGATCAAAGACCTCATAGTTCAGAGGGGGAGTAGACCTTGGTCCACTAATGGTGGGCTTGAACCTCATGGAGGCTTCCTACGTACCATGCCTTGACATGGATCAAAGACCTCGTAGTTCAGAGGGGGAGTAGACCTTGGTCCACTAATGGTGGGCTTGAACCTCATGGAGGCTTCCTACGTACCATGCCTTGACATGGATCAAAGACCTCGTAGTTCAGAGGGGGAGTAGACCTTGGTCCACTAATGGTGGGCTTGAACCTCATGGAGGCTTCCTACGTACCATGCCTTGACATGGATCAAATACCTCGTAGTTCAGAGGGGGAGTTTGTCGGTAAACCGACGTGAAAGCAGACCTTGGTCCGCTGATGGTTTGTCAGGGTCGGTGCTCACTCTAAGCACACGTGAGTCATGCTCGGTGTGAGAAACAAGAGGTTGCAAGGACCTGACGATCACGTCGCGAAGGGTGCGTCCGTGGGAAGCGAAGAGGGGCTTACGCGTTGAGCGGCCCATGGTGTTGGGACTTACTCCAGGATGGAGGCCCATGGCGCGACAAAGCGCGGGAAAGATGGACCTTGGTCCGACAATGGGAGGTTCCTCGTTCCCTATCACGTCCTCCACTGACCTTGGTAGTGGGGAAGTACCGAGATGCACGGGTGCAATCATACGTACCAAAGGTTAGGGATTTACGCTCTGAGGCGACCCTTCCCCTGCGAATATACACCACTCCGACAAGGAGGATCTCATTCCATGTGCGGAAGAGTTCCATTCCCGTGGAGACGAGCGGTGTAATGAATGCTCGAGCTGGGGGGACCCTTCGTGAGGGAGACGAGGTTGGGTCACAGTTTAACGTCATGTGTTGGGGACGCGGTGCTTGGCAGTTTAACGTCCTGCAGCTCGGACGAGGTGGGTTCACTCCACACCCCTAGGGCTTACATAACTGGTACCCTCTGGTCCTTGGGGAAGGGAAGGTACCAGTAAGGCCATGGTAGAGGGGGGTCGAGGGAGGAGCCATCGAGGGGTCCACGATAGCGTGGCTATGCGAAGAAGCAATAGCCGTTAGCGTGCCTATGCGAAGGAGCATTGGGCGAAGCAACGCTACGGGAGGTGTTGTCCATGGGACTTTGAAATCACATCGTGCAAACCTGGAGGGTCGCACGGAAGGAGGAATCGCTAAGCAGAGGAGTGTGCTTTGCGAAGTGGGGTTCCTTGGCCTTAGCATGGGGCGTAGGTGGGAGTGGGTGGTGCTTCGCGAAGTGGAACAGTGTTCGCGGAGCACTGCCTCGCGAAGAAGGAGTGGTTCACCAAGCAGGGTCCTGCCAAGCAATGTGCTTCGCGATGCATAGTTATCCTGCCTTGGCATAGGGATTACTAGCATGGGTTGGGTGTTTCGCGAAGTGGAACAGTGTTCGCGGAGCACTGCCTCGCGAAGAAGGAGTGGTTCGCGAAGCAGGGTCCTGCCAAGCAATGTGCTTCGCGATGCATAGTTATCCTGCCTTGGCATAGGGATTACTAGCATGGGTTGGGTGTTTCGCGAAGCGTGAGTGCTCCGCGGCTGCCCGGGTTCCCTTGGGAATCCCCTTCCTTTGCGAACGCCCTTGGGCTTCGCGAAGGGCATCCCTCTCGGAAGAGGGGCTTAGGACGAAACAAATCAGAGTCGTCTCGCGAAGTAGGAATACCTCGCGGAGCTCATGATTCCCGGGGCAAAGCTTGCTTCGCGATTCGGGAGAGGAGAAGCCGAAAGGTCGGATTGTCCGTCTCGGGACTCAGGGGGAGTCGAGTATTTATAGGGAAGGGGCGCCGCGAAGCAGGGCTCGCGCGCCGCCTTCGGGGCTTCGCGGCGGTTCGCGAACGTCAAACCGGGTCGCGGAGGATGACCGCCTCGGGAGCTTCGCGGCGGTTCGCGAACGTCAAATGCGCTCGCGGAGGATCACCGCCTCTGGAGCTTCGCGGCGGTTCGCTCAGGTCGGGACGCTTCGCGGCGGGGCTCCGCGGACGGGCTTCGCGGCTGTGCTTCGCGGCTGTGCTTCGCGAGGCAGCGCGCCGGCTGTCTTTTTCGTTCCTTCCTCTCGGGCCGGATTTTTGGCGCCAACAAATGCCCCCCCTCAGACTTGGAGCCGCGGAGGGCGAAGGGTCGAAGTCTGAGGGACAATCGCCAAAAACTGTCGGTGGTTCGCGATGCGTCATCGCGAAGGGGGACCGCGATGCTCATCGGGGCCGCGGATCCGGACGCGCCGCGATGCTTCGCGCGGGTGAGGCGCGCCGCGATGCTCCGGGGTCATCGCCTATAAATAGGGGGTCCGCCCTCTTTTGTCTTCACGTGTCTTGTCTTTTTGTGCGCTCTCGATTTGGCGAAGCTCCGCGTACTCCGCGACAGCACTCCGCGAATCGAGCTTCGCGGCGAACCGCGAGTCTCCGACTCCGCGTCCGCGCCAAGCGAACCTCTGTCTGCCTTGGCCAGACTTCGCGGCTTCGTCTCGCGACCGATCTTCGCGATCCGTCTTCGCGGCCGAGCTTCGCGGCCGAGCTTCGCGGCCGAGCCTCGCGATCCAGGGAGAAAAACTTTTCTAAGGGTCGACATTCAAAGATGGCCCATCAAGAAGCTGTGCTGGGAGTGCTCGCAGATGCTGCTCGCCGGGATGAGATGGCCAACCGTCCAGGCTTGGGGGAAATGGTTCGCAGCCATTCAGACCACACTTCTCTGACAGATCTGTTGTCGGAAGGTCAGAAGGATTATCCACAGTGCAAAAAGCTGTCGTTGTACGGCTTCGGGCTGAGGGATGACGTCTTCATCCCTGAGGAAGGAAGGGATGAACCAGCTTGTTGGTTCAGGAGCACACCGTGCTAACACCAATGGTTCAGGGCGGCCGACGGTCACGCGCGGGAGGATTTCACACCCATCACCGCCGATTGTCTCCACAATCATGTGAACGATATTGACGGGAGGCCACTGCAACCGGAGACATCCCCTCCTCTCTACCGCACCATGCTGAAGGCGGCTCTGCAGGATCCGAAGAAGGGATGGTCCGATGAGTGGGACCAGCGCCAGGGCGGCAATTTTACCGACGACTGGGCCTGGGCCTACTGGGTAGGCGCCTCATGCGAGGAGTTCGAGGCTGAGCTGAGGAGAGTGCGATTGTACGAGGCGGCATGGGCCTCCCAGTTCCACATTTACCAGCCAAAGCAGGTGATGCCGGAACTGCTGAGTAGATGGTCGTCCAGGACCAACACTTTTCATCTGCATCACGGGGAGGTGGGCATCAGCCTGTGGGATGTCCACCAGGTTTCTGGGGTCCCGATCTTGGGGGCCATGTACGACGAGTTCCTCCCCGTCATCAGTGCGTGGGGGGATGCTGAGCAAATGCCACGGCTGGCGTCAGCGCTGATGGCGCTTGTCCCTGGAGAGGACAAGGAGGCCGTGAGGGACGTCCACTTCAAGAGGTGGTTCAAGTGTTTCCTGAACTTTCCAGAGAATCGAGAGTTCCCTTCAAGGCCTCGAACTTGTCCGAGGGCAGCCCAGCGGGGTAAGGGGCACTCGTATTGGTGGGTTTTGGAGGACAGCCAATGGAAGACTTGGGGTTTCAGCGTCAGCACCGAACAACAGCCAATAGTTAGGCTGGCGGCGTTCATCGCGGCCCTCATATGTGGGTGGATCCTACCAGTGAGAGATACAAGCATGGGGGTACGGCCCAGCTCGTTCATCATGGCATCAATGCTGGCCATGGGGCAGCGGATCAACCTGGGGATCCCGATGCTCTCCAAGCTATACAGAATGCTGCGACGTATCAGCGAGGGCAAGAAGCCGCCAAGAATATGCGGGCCCTTCCACCTCCTGTATGGGTGGATCGCGGCGCACATCAGGGGGATTTACGAGTATCCAAACCCCATTTCGCCGCCGGGATCAGACTTTCGCCCTTCCATTCTGAACGCAGTTGGGAGCTTCCCATTCAAACTGGCCGTTCCGATGGTGCTGAATAGGGTGTGGAGGGCGGACGAGTTCAACTTTCATCCCTTTCCACTGCCGACGGGGAGGCTTGTTGATGATGGACGGGGAACGGAAGAGCATCGGGCTTACCTCCTGGCCTTCTGAGGTGGCGTTTTGGTGGCTCGGATAGATCGTGAGCCAATCTGTGAACCATACACCCCGCACCGTTTTGCGAGGCAGTTCCGGTGCCTCCAGCGTCTGACCCCGCAGGTATACTGGGAGGTGCGTCACGAGGAGCACCCGTGTGTGATGAGGCAGCTGTGGCTCATGTTCACACGTGAGGATGGAAAGATGCAGATCACATTGCCTCCACCCACCGCCGCCTTCGGCTTAGTGAAGGAGTACGCCATCAGCTGGGAGGCTGCTTATCCCGGGGAGATGCTGAAGCAGCCAACGATCCGGGTTGGTGACGGTGGGCCTCCTTCATCTCGAGGTCGGGGTCGGAGGGCAGCTAGGGCCGCCCGCGGCAGCGGAGCTGCCGTGGCAGAGAGACCCGCACCGGCCGAGGGTATGGCAGCAGCGGCGGATTCGGTGGTTCCGGGAGAGCAGGGTCATCCAGAAGGGCGGCCACCGAGGGGATTCCGTCGGATATCCGCTCAGGCTCCGGGGAAGCGGCTGCGTCACATTGACATGGCAGAAGATGCTGTTTTTCCGGAAGCTTGGGACACCTGGGATGTCAACCGGCAATTCCTCAGCCCATCTGAGATGTGGGCCCACCTGAATCGCCTCGGGATGAGACTGTCGGGCATAGGCCCAGTCCGGGCCGGATTCATGGTGTCTCCGGCGGAGGCTGAGCAATACTTGAACGAGCTGGAGGATTACATCCACTCCAGTGGTGCCCCTCGCCCAATGACAGACCGGGTGAGGGTACTGTTGAATCAGACGGTCCCTCCACAGCTATCGGCTGCCGATCTGAGGGAGCGCTTCCCCTTGCCGGAGGAATCAGGGGGCTCTTCTCGGGAGGATGAGGCTGGAGGAGGGAGCCCACTGGAGGAGGGCGAGGTCGGAGACCGAAGCTCAGAATCCGACGACTCCGCGGAGGCTCTCGAGGTAGCATTCCGAACCTCTCTTCTTACGATCTGTTATTGAATCCATACGGACTTCTCACCAATGTTTGGGTCATGCAGGAGGAACTTGTTCATAGGCCTCGTTCTCGCTCCTCGGCGGGTGATGATGCGGGACCTTCAGAACCCGCGCCTATGGCTGCGTCCAGTTCTGCATCTGGTGGGACCAGGGGGTCTGAGGTGGCTCCTCTGGACTCTCCAGATCTTCCAGCAGTATACGGGGGGCCCCGTCTCGGAGTCCCGTCAGTACCGGCCCAGGAGCAGCGCTCAGAAGTCAACCTTCGTAAGTCTCCTCCACCGGTCTCTTCGTTGCCACACGTGGGTCATGTCGACTAACGTTTATGTCTCTTTCTGTCATACAGTTCTCCGACTGGCGTGGGCTGCTGCAGCGAGGCTGGTTGGGATGTCTGGCGGCGTCCCTCCCAGGGGCATGCCGGTGATGGTGACGATAATCCCTTCACCTCCTCCAGCTGCGGTGCACACCATCACTGGCGGGATCACCAGCAGGGTCATACCTGAAGTCATCGAGGTGGACTCCGAGGAAGAGGATCAACCGGTCAGTCCCAGTCCTGTCGTGCCTGTGCCGGCGTCAGGTGTCGTACCAGACTCAACACCAGATGCGGATCCCGCTGAGGAATTCCTGCAGGCATATCCTGTGTACGAGCCCGCTGATCGCGCGGATTGGGACGAAACAGCCTCTGACGAGGAAGACAGCAGCATAGTCCACCGCCGGTCGTGGAAGCTGATTACGCGCTTTATCAGGGACACTCCCCAGGTGCAATGGCTGGCCGAAATGAATAGGCTCCGCTCACGGTTGCGCGAACTGTGTGCCGGGGGAGTGGATGCCCAACGCCCTCACGCGCTCATCCGAGACCTCATGGCTGAGAAGATCCGGGAGCATGATCGTGGGCTGAGCGTGGGATGGCAGCGGAGGAAGGCGACCAGCATCAGGAAGCTCCAGGAGGCTGAAGGCGAGGTCCAACATATGCAGATCCGGGCCAACGAGCTTTCAGCCACTCTCGATGCACAGTCTGAGCTGGTCTTACGATTGAAGGCCCAGCTGGAAAAGGCTGAGGAGCATATGGAGCAGACCTCTGGAAGGATGGCTGTCGTCCAGGCCGAGGTGGAAAGGGCCCGGGCCAGGGTTGACGGATTACACCCCGCCGCTGCTGAAGAGGAGCGGGAGTTAAATCAGCGGCAACAGGCTCTGGACGCCGCAAGTCAACGGGTGGCGGAGCTGCAACGCTCTTTTGACGGAGTCAACCCGTCCATGGGGGAAGTCAACCCCCGAGTATTGTAGCGAACCCGAAGAAACTTTTATTAACATTTTTTTTGTGCTTCAACTCTTCCTTTCTCCTTTGTTTAGAGTTCCGTAGTGCGCACAATTTCCACTGTTGAGTTGTCTTGTTGCATCCCTGCAATGTTTGCGGGACGTTTGACGACAATTCCCTCAAACCAGTCCAGATTCCCGAAAGATGGGGAAGGCTTGATCGGAGGAGGAACTTCCGGGATAGCCGAATTACCGTTTATCCAACGTGCTCGTATGCACGATTGGGGCAACACCAGGGGCGCTGGAAATGAGGAGGAACAAGATTTTGTGATTCCTGGGGCTGAACCCTAGGCGAAATGCCTGGGCGTCTCTACGTATCCCACGTGATGATGGGAATCAAGCCGCACGTAGTTCTAGAAACGCAGTTTAACGTCGTACTGGACGAGGAGCAGCCTAACCGTGTTGGTACACATCCGGCCAAAACTACTAAGCCCACGTGAGTCGTGCTCGGTGTGGGAAACAAGCAGTAGTGGCGGGAATTTCCCGACGCAGAGAGGGGTAGGTGAGGGCAAAGGGATGCTCGGTGACTACCGGCCCAATGACACTAACATGATCATTCAGCGCATCTAGATGCGCGAAGAGAAAGAGCCGAGTATGATGGAGTTCCACTTGGACATGAAGGAGTGGAAATGTGTGAATCATGACGCTCGAGATTCGGATCACAATGGTGACGGCGTGGCGATAGAGGACTACTGCTGACCATATTCGCAACACAGCATCCTATCGCGTTAGCCTGAAATGGGGACAAACAAATGAGGGTCGACCGTTGACCATGTTCGAAACACGGGACCGTGTCACAAATGTTGTCGAATATCCGCAGGGACGTTGGCCCGAAACGATTGTAGGGCCCTTAGGTCCAGCATTCATGGAGAGCCCTTAAGCTTAGTATCCACGTCGTCCGAGGGTCCTTTTAGATGTGGAAGAGGATGAGGATCCAAATAAAGAGCTCACGAAGCTTGGTCATGGGATGAGGGGAATGTCCCTATGAAAATCCCATGCTTCGGACTTTTTGTCAAGACACATCTGAATACGTCAACGAAACGTATTAGAGAGAGGGAGTAGATTTCTTTCCCTTGGGGAAATCTTAGTTTATGGTCATAGAATTCGGACCATGGATTGGAAAAAGGGATCAGGGGACGCATGACATCACAACCTGACGTGAATGAGCTCGAGTCGAGGGACAGAACACCAGGGTTAGGCTGGACCTGCGGGGAAGTACCCGGGCGCTCCTACGTATATCATAAGGATGAGAATCAATCCATACGTAGTTCTGGAAGGTGGCAGGGTAAGGTACCAGTGCCAGGGGAAAGGGGAAGTGCGGACGTGGCCCTTGCACTAAAAGAAGCGGAATTTGATGTATCTTGTTTGTTCTTTGAGGTGAATGGTTTTTTTTTGTGAAGCGACAGGCCTAGGACTGTAGGTCGTGATGTCGCCACAAGAATCAAGCCGTGATGGGCGTTGACAAATGGCATGGCGCGTGGCCAGTACCCAACGTGATGTCCTCTACAACGAGGTCACCACAATGCGGTGCCGTTTTTCGTCGTGCGGCCAGGACGATAATGTCACAGTTTAGGGTCGTATGATAGGACAAAGCATGCATTTTATCGTCATGCAGCGCAGACGTAGCAGAGACGATGCTAGGCGGGAAATGTGCGCAGTGTTTATAAAACACATTTGACAGAGACATGATCCCACATCAAATTGTACGCCATCCGGAGGTAAAACAGGGGAAGAGACTGGCTTCCTGAATGGGTTGTACCCAGAGACAGGGCGTCTGGGCGGTCCTACGTGTCCCATGAGGATGGGAATTTGAACGTAGTCCCGAATGGGTCTTAGTTTATGGTCTTAGAGCTCGGACCATGGGAGTCCCGAAGGACGCCAGATTGCAGCTTTGTCCCCCTAGCATGCAAAGGTGCACTGAGGGATAGTGCCAAAAGTGTCCAGATTCCACCTGGACATGATGGGGTGGAAAATGACGTGAATCATGCAACCAACATTCAAGGACTGAGGGGGCTGGCGTGACGACAGAGGATTACTGCTGACCATGTTCGCAACACAGCATCATGTCGCATTAGCCTGAAATGAGGACTAACAAAACGAGCATCAACCGCTGACCATATTCGCAACGCGGGATTTTATCGATTTGTTGTCCGTAACCCTGGAGGGTGTTGGCCCGTATCGGTAGGAGAGCCCTTGGGCGTAGTATCCAGGCCGTTCTTGGGGGTCCCTCCAGGTGTGAAAGATGATGGAAGTCCGAATAGAGGGGAACACGAAGCTTGATAAGTGGAAGGGACTTGACCAAGTTGAATCTGACACTCTTGGTCCTAGACCAGAGTACTCTCAATACATGGGTGAACAACTGCGGGGAGCCAAGGGACTCAACCTTGAGGGTGATCGAGAGATGGAAGATTCCCAGGGGAAGGGGGGCATGATGCCCACAACCTTGTATCATACCTACGCACCCCCCGCTGGAGAGGGATGGACCAAGTGGTCTAGGTGACCGGGAAATCAGGATATCTCCCAGAGGTGGGGCTGGACCCGAATCTTAAACATCCAGGTGGTCCTACGTATCCCATTATGATGGGAATCAAGCCACACGTAGTTCTGAAAGGGTGCCTTTTAATGTCATGCAGGACAGGGGATAGGAGGACTGAACCTCAGAATGGGGGCGTGCGTGGTGCAGTTGTTGCGTACACGACGTGAATGAGGACGTAGTCCCACACTGCGCCACGCAGTCCTGTGATCAGGGTCCTGAAGGCAGGATTAGAGGGGTAAATTTGCTGAACTCATGCTGGGTTCGGAGACAAGGGGTCTTGAACGTAGTTCCAGATGAGGGTCTTAGTTTATGGTCTTAGAGCTCGGACCGTGGGTGGTGACAACTCCCAAGTAAGCACAGAGGTCAACCCAATCCCTAAGCCCACGTGAGATAAACTCGGTGCGGGGAACAAGGGGGGATCCTCATTGCAATACTTGGGGCATCCATTAAAGGGGAGTCAACAGAGAGTTCCGAAGGACACCTTTGATGTAGCTTGTTCCTCAAATGCGCAGACGTGCACGGGGGAAAAAGTACCAAGAGTCCCGAAGTTCTACTTGGACACGATGAAGTGATGAAGGGTGTGAATTGTGTACCCGGCATTTGGGCTTAATGGGTTGGCGTGACGACAGAGGAAAACTGTTATCCATGAAGGAAACACAGCGTCTGTATCGCGTTAGCCTGAGGTGGGAGCAACAAACGAGCATCGACCGCTGACCATATTCGCAACGCGGGATTTTATCGATTTGTCGTCTGAAACCCTGGGGGGCGTTGGCCCGTATCGGTAGGAGAGCCCTTGGGCTTTGTATCCAGGCCGTTCTTGGGAGTCCCTCCGGGTGTGAAATACGGTGAAAGCCCTGATGCGGGGATACGCAAAGCCTGGAAAGCGGGTGCGGACGTGTCCGAGTAAAGCTTGGCATTCCAGGTAATGAACCAGAGTACTCTTAAGCACATTGGTGAACAGCCGAAAGAGGGATCGACCGAACAAATCAGCAGGGGGTGGGAGCATGGCGTGGTCATCACGAGACCGTCGTGAATGAGGACATAATCCCACACCGCACCATATGATCCCCTCATGGAGGAAGGATAGGCCAGGGGGCCAAGATGGGATGAAGATTCCCGAGGAATGGGGATGGACCCGGATCTTGGACATCCAGGTGGTCCTACGTATCCCATCAGGATGGGAATCAAGCCACACGTAGTTCTTGCAATGCAGTTTAACGTCATGCGGGACATAGGTGGGGAGTAATATACTCCTAAGCAAGGTGTATAGTATGGCGAAAAACTGACGTGAATGAGGACGTAGTCCTACACCATACCGTACAATCCTATAAGATAGGTCCTGGGCCGCGGCCTAGAAAGGCCGAGGGGCCTGACCGGTTTGTAGTTTAACGTCTTACATGAGGACGGGGGGCCAGGGGCCCAAGGAGGCCAAGGGGCCTGAGGCTGAGCCTCGTAAGGGGAGTTGTACGGCATGGTACATGATCCCGACGTGAATGAGGACGTAGTCCCACACCACACCGTACACTCCAGGTGAGAAATAGGGGAGAAGGCCCAGGGGGCCCAAGATCAGGCATCAGTTAGGAAGGCCTGACTGGTTTGTAGTTTAACGTCTTACATGAGGACGGGGGGCCAGGGGCCCAAGGAGGCCAAGGGGCCTGAGGCTGGGCCTCGTAAGGGGAGTTGTACGGCGTGGTACATGATCCCGACGTGAATGAGGACGTAGTCCCACACCACACCGTACGCTCCGGGTGAGGAATCATGGGCTGTGGTCCCGATCACTAGCACCACCTGGGGGAAGTTTATCACCTCAGGATGGGGAAGAATGAATCACTGTTGACCATATTCGAAACACAGCGTTCCTATGGTGACCCGCATGGGGGCAACAAATGAGGGTCGACCGCTGACCAAATTCGCAACGCGGGACTTGTTTCAATTTGTTGCTTGAGAAACCCTCAGGGGCGTTGGCCCGTATCGGTAGGAGAGCCCTTGGGCTTTGTATCCGGGCCGTTCTTGGGGGCCCCTCCGGGTGTGAATCCATCCACGAAAGGGGAAAACACCTCCATGGGGGAATGTGCAGCCGGATCGAGGCTTGCTCGACGTGGGTCGGGGCAAAAAATGTGCACCCTGCCGTGTCTTAACCCGAGGGGAAGATTTCGGCTTTTGGCCTGGGCCAACAGACGAAATGTCTGGGCGTTCCTACGTATCTCATAAGGATGAGAATCAAGCCATACGTAGTTCTTGAAGGCCATGCAGTTTAGCGTCATGCGGTAAGGACGTGGGAGGGTAGAAGAACGGAGCGGGCGCATGGTGCGACCTTTACAATCTTTGCGTGAGTGGGGTTGCATGAGCGGGGCCAAGAAGGCCGACGCCCTGCTACACAAAGATCCTCCAAGGAGACCATTCCCAGGGGGAATAGTGGAAGAGAGAAGCTTGGGGCTGGGCTCAAGACGAGGCGTCCGAGCGTTCCTACGTATCCCATGAAGATGGGAATCAAGCCGTACGTAGTTCTTAACATGCAGTTTAACGTCATGCGGGACGAGGGGCATCTTGTTCGGGGATGTGTGCGGCATGGTACATGATCCCAACGTGAGAACGTAGTCCTACACTGTACCGTACAATCCCGTAAGAGGGTAAGTCGGAGAGAAACGAGGGGGGCCTGGGGCCAGACCTCGGTGGAGACGGGGCCAGGGGCCCAAAGAGGCCGAGGGGCCTGAGGCTGAGCCTCGGTCAGGAAGAACTGACTGACTTGCAGTTTAACGTCTTGCAGTGAGGATGGAGATACAGTTTAAGGTCATGCGGGACCAAGTCGCAGTTTAGGGTCGTGCAGGACCAATGCAGTTTAATGTCATGCAGGACCCTCTCGCAGTTTAGGGTCATGCAGGACCAATGCAGTTTAATGTCATGCAGGACCCTCTCGCAGTTTAGGGTCATGCAGGACCAATGCAGTTTAATGTCTTGCAGGACCCTCTCACAGTTTAGGGTCATGCAGGACCAGTTTTGCCCTAGGCGAAGTATCGCTTGAGGAATCTGGCATTGGTGGGAGGGGTTACACGCTCTCCATCTGTGGTCACCAAGGAGTAAGCTCCATTGGGGTAAACCTTATGGATGATATAAGGCCCTTCCCATTTGGGTTCTAACTTGGGCGGTTTCCTTCCGGGAATCATTGGCGCTCCCAGGGCCAGTACCAGGTCACCCTGTAGAAAGGAGCGGAGACGAACCTTCTTGTCAAAAGCTCTTGCCATCTTGTCCTGATACCTTTCCAGATTGTGCAGGGCACGAAGCCGGTTCTCGTCCAGTGCCTCTAACTCAGCTAGACGGATCTCGGCTACCTCATCTGATGTCTGGTGATCATAAACTGCAGTGCGTAGCGACGGCAGCTGGATCTCAATGGGTAGGACGGCCTCAGCTCCATACACCAGGGAATATGGGGTCACCGGGGTAGAGTTGCGAGTCGTCGTCCGGTAAGCCCAGAGGGCGTTGGGGAGTTTATCCGGCCAACTCTTCTTGTTCTGACCAACCATCTTCTGCAGAATGTTAGAGAGGGTCTTGTTGAACGCCTCGATCTGTCCATTTGCCTGTGCGTGGTAGCGGGAGGTATGGTTTGACCGGATGTCGTACTTAGCGTACAATTTCTTCAATTCAGCTGCTCAGAAGTTGGTGCCGTTGTCAGTGAGGACGGCGTGAGGGACCCCAAACCGGTGGATGATGTTGGAGCTCACAAAGTCAACGACGGAACGGGCCTTGACCTCTTTGAGCGGAACTGCTTCTGCCCACTTGGAGAAGAAATCTGTAGCAGTCAGGATGAACCTACACTGGCGGGCTGTTGCCGGCGGGTACGGTCCCACTACATCGAGTCCCCATACCGCAAATGGCCAAGAGTACTTGGTGGGGTGGAGGGGTTCTGGCGTCCGATGCAAGAAGTTGGCGTGCACTTGGCACGCGTGGCATCTCTTGGCGTATCCAATACAATCGTGGATCATGGAGGGCCAGAAGTACCCTAGCCTCCGGATTTGATGGGACAGCTTCGGCCCAGCTTGATGGGCGCCACAGGAACCGGCGTGAACCTCTTGCATAACTTGAGGTATCACTACTCCTTGGATGCAACGGAGGAGGACACCATCAAAACTCCGTTTATAGAGGGTCTGCTCAAGACTGGGGCCACTCTGGAGGGTAAATTGAAGCGCGCGGCGTCGAATTCGCTCGCGCTCGGCCCGGTTGTCCGGGAGCTGACCATTTTGGAGATACTCGACAAAAAGGTGCTCTCCAATCGGGGGTCGTTTCAACCACTGCGTCTGACGAACCCGGGACTCCCAATACGGAGGGTCCGGCGGTGAGATGACTTACCCGCAGGCCATCACGGTCCTCTTGGGTGACGGGAGCAATGACTCTACGGTGGGCCACATGTATGACCAAATCATCTTGCTCGGGTTCTGCGAGCGATGCGGCTAAGCCAGCTAGGGCGTCCGCTTGGCCGTTCTGCGACCGCGGGACATGGGTAACCTCTGGCCGAGAAGAGAACTGGGCCATTAGGAGGAGGGTGTACTCCAGCAACGGTGCAAGCTCTGGCTTCCTGACGACGTAGTCGCCATTAACCTGTTTGATTACCAGCTCAGAATCTCCCTTCACATGTAGATGGGGTACATGGATCTCGAGGGCCAACTCGAGGCCGGTGATGAGAGCTTGGTACTCTGCCTCGTTGTTCGTACAACCTTCTGACAGCAGGAAGGAGTACGGCAGGATGGCTTGCGTCGGGGTAAAGAAAACAATACCCAGACCCACTCTGTTGAGCTTGGGGTCGTTGAGCCTTCTACCAGTGGGGCTCCGGGAGGCGCCATCGAAATGCATTTGCCAACACGGGACAGCATGATCGACCGAGAGGATCGTCTCATCGGGAAAATCCAGGTCCAGGGATTGATCCGCGGAGGTTGGATGGGCAGCTAAAAAGTCTGCCAATGCCTGTCCCTTAATGGCCTTCTGAGACACAAACCTGATGTCAAACTGCTGGAGAATCACCGCCCACCGTGCTAGTCGGCCAGTCAGCATGGGGCGGTTCAGGATGTACTTCAGCGGATCCACCCGAGAGATCAATTGCACCTCGTGGTGTTGCAGGTAGTGTCGCAACTTCTGCACGGCGAAGACGAGCGCAAGGCAGCTCTTTTCGATAAGGGAATATCTGACCTCCGTATCGAGAAGCATGCGACTGAGATAGTAGAGACTGTTCTCAGTGCCCTCGTTATTCTTCTGGGCGAGCAGTGCGCCGAGGGATCTCTCCAGGGCGGTTACGTAAAGAACCAGCGGCTTTCCAGAGACGGGTGGCATCAAGACCGGAGGTTGGAGCAGATACTGCTTGATTTCCTCGAAAGCGATCCGACACTCCTCATCCCATTCGTAGGCAGCGCCTTTCTTCATGAGCCGAGAAAAGGGCTTACACTTGCCGGCCAGGTTCGCAATGAATCGGCGTATATAGGCTAAGTGGCCTTGCAAGCCTCGAAGCTCCCGAATGTTGCTCGGGGGAGGCATTTGGCTGATGGCCTTGATCTTCTCCGGGTCGATCTCGATACCTCGGTATCTGACAACAAAGCCCAGAAACTTCCCGGAGGTGACCCCGAAGGCACACTTCAGTGGGTTCATCTTCAGGTGACGGGAATGGAGGAAACCGAACACTTTCTCAAGGTCTTTGAGATGGTCCTGGCGCTGATATGATTTGACTACAAGGTCATCCACGTAGCATTCCACCAATGTCCCGAGGATCGGTTTGAATATGCGATGCATAGCCCTCTGATAAGTGGCACCTGCATTTTTCAAACCGAATGGCATTACCCGGTAGCAAAAGGTACCCTGGGGAGCCCTGAAGGCAGTGGACTCCTCATCCTCGGGGGCCATCCGGATTTGGTTATACCCGGAATACCCATCCATGAAGGAGAGGGCTTGGAATCCGGCCGTGGCGTCAATCAACAGCTCTGTCACCGGGAGTGGGAAGTCATCCTTTGGGCAGTGGCGATTGAGATCGCGGAAGTCGATGCAGACTCTAATCTGCCCGTTCTTCTTCCTGACTGGCACAATGTTGGCGAGCCATTTGGGGTACTGGACCTCTTTGACGAAGTTGGCCTTGATTAGCTTATCAACTTCGGCCTCAACCATAGCGCCATGGGAAGGGTGCATTTTCCTGGGCGGCTGCTTAAACCCACTATGTTTTACCGGGAGGCCCAGGCGGTGGACGGCCACTTGGGGATCCAGCCCTGGCATCTCGTCGTAACTCCAGGCAAACACATCGCGGTGCTGTTTGAGGAAGTCTACATACCGCTGCCGCTCCTCGAGGGACATGGCCGCACTGATCAATGTGGGTCTTGGATTTTCCTCGCTGCCAAGGTTCACCTGCACCAGCTCATCAACCGTGGTAGAGACGCCTTCTTCAAAGGCTGGGGGAGCATCCTCCAAGTCTTCCTCCCCAGCCGTGGGGGGACTTCCCGTGACGGAAGGTGCTTCTGGGCTCTCAAAACCCGAGGGGCAGCTGGTGCCGGCTTGGGCAGCAGCGGTCATCACATCAGGAGACTCACTCGTCGTGGAGACCATAGCAATGAATGCATTTGACCCTATCCCATCCGGCCTTCGGCCTAAGGGGCCACGCTTGACGATATCAAAGAAGTGGTGACGTGTCGGCCAGAGTCGGTTGATTCCATCACGGCGAAATAGACACGTATGGCGCACCGCCGTTGTCATGAGCCTGACATCCCGGTACCGTACAGGGGTAGGAGATTCCGGGATGACCCGAGCCTGGTTGTTGTAGGAGTACGAGGTGATTTTCCGCCGTCGCTTGGACGCGGGAACATGCCTTCCTTGCGTACCCGAAACAACGAAACATTGTCCCATGTCGGGGGTCGTGGCCTCCAACCGGTGGATCGGGAGGATGTAGGCGTCGTCCATGCTTGCCCAGGGATCACTTGTGATCGGGGAGGGCTCATCCTCGCTGACCAGGATCTGCTTGTCCTTACTTTTGTAATAACCCGCATCCAGATAGCGGGCCTCACAAGAAGCGAAAGGGGACGCGTCTCCTTGGAGCACGCCTACTCGACCGTTGGGCGAGTATTTAAGGCACTGATGATACGATGAGGGAACCGCTGCATGCAGATGGAGCCATGGCCTGCCCATCAATGCGTTGTAGGCGGTGTCCTGAGAAACAACCATGAATTCGGTGCTGGCAATTAAGCCACCGAACTGGGTCTTCAGACGGATCTTGCCGACCGGGGTTTGCTCTGTCCTGTCGTACCCCTGAATCCTGAGGTCAGAGGGAGTCAAATCACCTTCGGACAAACCCAGCTTTCGCAGCGTCCGGGTCGGAATTAGATTGATTCCAGAACCCGTGTCAACGAGGCAGCGACGGACTTCCACACCGTTAAAGTGGCCAGTGATATACAGTGGGCGAATGTGCCCCTGTATAGGAGGGTCTTCATCTTCACCAGAGAACGAGATAACCGCCTGACATTCGGCGTTTTCAATCGTCTCGGTATGGAAGGCCTCCGCGGCTGCCACTTCCGTCTCGAACTGGAGGGGGCTCCTTAGGGCCTCGGCAAGTGCCTCGCGCATCTCGGACGACAAGCGCATGGCCTCAAGGATGGAAAGCCTCGCTGGAATGCCGGCTAAGTGCTTTAGGACATCATACTTGCGTGCCAAACGCGAACCTCTGCTTACAGGGGGTTTTCGGCATTTGGAGGCATAGCGGGTCCTGCTGGTTGAACTGGCGGTCGGCTAGCACTGGGTACATCCTGCTGCCTGCTAGTAGAAGCCTGGGGAGTAGTCTCCGGGCTAAGGTCAAACAGCGGGGGCTGGCCCGTCGCCGGGCGAGACTGGCTGTGATACGAACAAGGCGGCTCTCCCTGATCCAGCAACACGAACGGCGGTGGAGGTAGAGCCAAGGGCGCTGGATGGGTCTGCGCGTGCTGAGATCTGCGCTGAGCCTGCTTCCTGGTCTCGGTAGCGTGCACGGCTTGGTCACAAATGCCTACTGACGTACCTCGGTGACCGGCGCGATTGCGATTCCGCTGACGTTGACGTCGGCTGGAAACATTGGGGCGGTCTGCCTGGGGTTCCCTTTCGTCGGGGGTCATATAGGGCTTTACCAGCTCCACGGTGTTAACCGAAGCGTACCCTTGACTGTCACTCGAAGAGTCATCCACCGCTGGGCGGATTCTGGGGGGAATTCCCATTTCAGGAGGCATAAAGTCGCCGAGAGTGCGGGATGACGACGGCACTGGCGGTGCACGCTGCTTCTTCTTGCGTCGCAGCTGCTTGCCTTTTTGGGCAGAGGTCGACTGTGAAGACGATGCTGAGGCGCCAACTACTTCTTCTGAAGGTTCCGACTGCTTCAGGCGTGCCCGAATGATACCCTGGGCACGGACGACAGTTTTTCGAGCCATCCAGTTGTCGTATTTCTGGGACCCGCGGCTAGGGACCTGCTGCCACTCACCCTCGCTGTCACTGCCGATTTCCGATCCCCCGAAGATGCCTGCCACCTGCGCTGGCGCTGGGCCCAACTTGACTATGTTGTTGTTGACCTGGTCCTGAAGCCAGTCTTTAAACACATAGCATCGCTTGAGTGTGTGCCCCAGGATCCGATGATAAGGGCAGTAGTTGGGGTGATCAGTGAGATGCGCCTCTGCCGGCCTCCTGCACTCAGGCAGACGCACAATCCCTTGCTCTAGAGCACTTCGGAAGTAACCAGGGACCTGATTTACGTTAAACGAATAGGTATGGTACTTTCTTTCCAGGTAAGGAGCCCTGGGGGCCTGATCCTGTCGAGGGACCGGAGGGGCCTGCCGAGGGGGCGGCGCCTGGTTGTCTCGCCTAGGTGGTGGTGGCGCGTTGCGCGGGGGAACCTGTCGGTTCTGAGGCGGTCGCTGCTGGGCAGGAGCCTGTGCTTGAGGTGGAGGACCTCTGCGGGGTTGCGGGGGTGGTACCGCCGGTAGCAATTCCAGCTGCCTCGGGGCTTCTATTTGAGCCACTGCGGCGGGTTCAGCCCTGGCGGCCCTCCTGGCTGGGATCATAGGGGGCAGCAAACGTGCCTGACTAGCCTGTTGGAGGGCCTCCTCGAGGCGCTGGGCCTTATCCGAGAAATCTCTGAACCCCCCAGGGTAGTTCTGGGTAATCAAGGAGGGTACCAGCTCTGTCTTTACGTTCCCCACACACATCGTCAGTAATTGCTCCTGAGTCAGTGGCATATCGAGAGAATACGTAAGTCCTTTCCACCGGGCGATGAAGTCTGCAACCCGCTCATCAGGCCTCTGTTTGCACTTAAAGAGGTCCGCGATGCTGGTCTTCCGCGTGGTGGAGCTGAACTGGTACAAGAACTGCCGGCGAAGATCTTCCCAACCGGTCACTGATCCGATGGGGAGCTGGCTGTACCAGACGAATGCCGGACCTTCCAACGTCTGTACAAAACATCGGAGCTTAGCGGCTTCATGCTGAGCCGGGGTCCCCAACATGGGGCCACACCTGGAAGAGAAATGAGCCAAGTGCTGGGGTGGGTCCCCTGTCCCGTTAAAAGGCGAGAAAGTGGGGTTCCCAAAACCCGGAGGCGCGGGCATATCATCCACCCACGCGGGATAAGGCTTGCCATCGGGTGGGACCGCCACCTGCCGTGTCTCCAACGCCTCGAGGCGGGCTGTGAGTGCCGCAATAAGGTCCTCCGGGTGGGGGTCCCTGTCTTGACGGGGATCCCTAACCACAAGCGCATTGCCAGGTTCTTCGACACGGTAGACGGCTTCTGCTGCTCGCGGGTTGACTGGTTGGACGACCTGTTGGGCGACCGGGGGAACCCGGGTTGGGTTCTTCAGATTGCCCCGTCGCTCAGGGGGGTTTGGCGAGACGTATCGCGCCCTCTTGCCGTATGTTCCGGCTTCCGCCCTGTCCGCGGCAGTGACATGATCAGGGTTGCCCGGAGGCATCTCACCGGGGGGAAATTGTTCCTGCCCCTACTGTCCCGGCCTGGGATTACCATAGTCGGGTCGTCGCTCTGCGGCGCGTTCAGCCAAAAGTTCGTCAACCAGCCTCTTCTGTTCAGCAAGCCGCTGGCGCAACGTGGCTTTCTCAGGGTCTTCGTCCGTTTTCTGCACGGAGGCGGACGGGTCGGAGTGCTTGGCTATTCCGACGTGCTCCTTACCCTTGCCAGTGATTCGACCGAGTTCCAGTGACTCGGTAGGTACAGGGAGGCCTAGCAGGTTCCTTTGATGATGGGTGACTCTCCCTGATGGGTCGAGTAGTGGCGGTACGCACTCGGATGGTAAGTCCCCATCAAGGAACTCAAGCTCATCTTCCTTATCCACAACGTCGGCCATGTGGACTGTGACCCCTCTTGAGGGCATATCCTCAATGTCGCATAGCGAATCAGGCTGTCGTAGGATAGGGTCGAAGAGGAGAGCGGCATAGCGTCCCCAACCACGGACTTGCACATGGGGGGTGGCTTCCCTGACAATCTTGCGGAGTGCCTTGAAACTCTGAACGCATCTTCGTTGGAGGGCACCCTGATGACCGGGCGACTCGGGGTGCTGGGCCACAAGGAGCACCGCTGCATCATTCAGGCGGCACTGTTTGCCAATCTCCTCGAAGTGCTCCCGACTCCTGGGGTACACTACCCGTTCCCAACGGAGGCGGAAGTGCGTCGCCCACAGGGTCCGACAAAAGCATCCCACTTCTTCAGGGGTAAGCGACTCGGGTATGCGGAAATTCAACGCTGCCGTGGGCCAGAACTTCTCTGGGAAATAGTCCGCTGCAAGAATACTCCAGAAGCTCCTGGGTTCATCCTCGGAGTTCGGCCCTACATTTCCCCACTCATCAACCGGGGGTGGCTGAGGGACCGGTAGCGGCACCGAGGCGGACCTCTGGGATAGCAAACTCGGCGGTGGAGAATACGGCAAGCGAGCAGACTGGCCACCGTACTCTGGGCCTTCCTCTGAAGAGCAAGGTGACCTGACCACGATGTCACGATAGGACGGGCTAATAGCCGCTACTTCGGGTACGGGAATCGTCGTTACCGGTGTCCGGTCATGTCGTGGCTCTACCACCGTTGACCCCCAAAACAGCTCCTCGGGATCCCGGGTAGAGAAAGAGGGCGCTTCGGGCGACGGTGGCGGTGACTGTGCGGTCGAAACCTGCGGAACTCCCAGGATTTCTTCTTCCTGGATGTACCTGCGGAGAGAGACGGGAATCCGGTGGACCTCAAATTCGGGGAGAACGAGGCTGACGCGTCTGGTTCCTGCCCCAGTCCTTGATACGGAGGAGCTGGGAGAAGGTTCCATCGCTGAATCGCATTCCGCTTCCGAATCGGAGAAGCGGGCAGGTTTGATCCCCACCTGGGCCTTCCCAGGATTCTACTTGTGGCGGCGACGACCCGCTCTTCTGCCCCTGGGTGGCTCTTCGGGACAGGGTTGACCCCTATCAGGCAGCCCTGGGGCGGCGCTAGCGCCGTGGCGAAGAGGGCCCCCACTTGAGACAGCCGAGGTGCGAGGGGAACCAGGGCAAATATCAAAGGGTACATGGGGAGGACCTCCATGAACAGTACCCACGTGGGCGGGGCCTCTGTTGGAACCGGCAGGAGCATGGGGAAGGCCTCCACGGTCGATGCGAGTGGAGCGAAGCTGACCTTCACTCCTCGAATTGCTGGGGCGAGGAGGACCTTCGTCAGTCGCAGAGAGGACGTAGGGGGGTCCCCCACGTCGAAGGACCGGATGGACGGTGCCTTCAGACGGATGGGCTTCATACCCTGTACAGCGGGCGCCGGAAGTGTTTCCGCGCTGAGCATCACTGCCCCGGGGCAGGTCTTCTTGCAGGATGGGGGCAGCATGAGGCATGCCTCCACGACGAACCTCGGAGCGGGGAAGGCCCACGCTCTGTGGAGTAGTGGTACGGGGAGGACCTCCGTACGGGGTGGCATCACCGCGGGTTAGCTCGCGACGATCATCACTGTGGCCTGCAACCCGGAGCGTCAACCCGACCTGTCCATGGGGCGGCTGGGGTCTCAATCTTGGTTGAGCGAAGGGGTGCCCCTGCTCAATGTAGGCGGGGGCTTCATAATGTACGTCGGCGGTGGCTCGGGCCACTATAGCTGTCGATGTGGACGCGGTTAGGCGAGCGTCCTCAGCCCGGGCCCGGCGCTGACGTCGGGTCAGGCGGGCCGGTGCAGGTGGTGCAGGGACATAGTCTGCCTGTTCTTCCTGCGGGGCCGGACGGCGGCGCTGACGTGGCCGGACGGGAGCTCTGGCCTGGGAGTCCCGGGTCGGGGCCCTGAGCGGGCTGAGCCGGACAACACCTGCCTCTTCAGCGTAAGGCGAAGAGTCGTCAAGGCGTTCCGGGGATAGGCTCCCGAAGCGATTGAATGTCTGGGTGGGGAGCGGAGGCTCCCTGCGCGGCCTGTTGGGGCGGCGTTGACGGCGGGGCCCGGAAGCCTCCAGGTCCAAACGGGCCATATCCCTGGTCGGGATGACCCCTTGTTCCTCATACCTGCGCACGAGGCTGTTGATCACCCTTCGTTGGATGACCTCTGATGGGGAAAGGGGACGTGGACGTCCCGCATCTCGTGACGTGGCAGCCGTCGTGGCGGTAATGGCGCCATGTGGAGTGGCCGTAGTGGTGTTGCCCCTGCCCCTGCGCGGGCGAGGAGCGGATGGTGACCGCGTCTCTGCAATAGCAACCTGGTTCCTGGAAAACGAAGGGATAAACTCATCAGTACTGAGAGGAAAAGGATTGACAGCCAGTGCCCCAGCGTTCCTCTATCCCCATGTCTGTGAGAAGGATCCACGCCAACATGCTGCAGAGCGGAGCACCCCACGTTCTACTACCCCGACTTCCGGTGAGTTCCACGACAGGCCCGCCATTTACTTGGCGGGACCAGGCAACGGATATCTGAATCCGGTGACACGTCAATCTACTGGTGTCTCGAACGCTACTAATCTCCATGCTGAGGAGAAGAGATTTCACGTCGGGTTCACCATTTCTGTTTCCGACGCTTTCGCCGGGGCGCGCGCGCATCCGTCCGCGGAGGAGGGGGACGCGCGGCTTTGTTGCCCCGCATTCCCGCTTTCCAAAGGCGGGCGGCATTCGCTCCTTATTCAGGGACGTCTGCTCCTTGATCGAAACGGGATGATGGGATGTCGGTTCTTCCTCCTGTGGATTCCTCCTCAGAACTCTTCACCTAGTCCGGGTCTCCCTTATAGATTTAATACGTAGTTCGTGAAACTCTTCCCAGTGCCATGTTTCCATGGACGCCGGTTAATTACGCTGCTTCTGTCGGGACATTCCAAAGGGTCCAGTCAGGGCAGCAACCTTCGGTCAGGGTATTAATCACGTTTGAGGCATCAGTAGCGTGTCTGGATGCTGGGGTACCTGGCATGTCTGTCTGTTGTCCTTGATCACAAGGCTTCTCGAGGGCGTGGAAACCCGAGGCATCCCACATCGAGCGCGGGGGGTTACATGTCATAGACACGTACCTGAGGTTTTCCTCAGCTTCCCGTGTTCAACACAGGGTATGTTTGCAAGATTAACGTCTAGCAAAGACGGTTACGCCAAAGGCGTTCCATCCGAGGTTTTCCTCAGGCATCTCATGTTTACCACGAGGTAGGTCGCGAGTTTAACGTCTCGCGGAGACGGTTGAGAATGGAATGGGACCATCGCAGGGGTGGTGACGACGAAGTTGGGCTTGAGCCTTGAAGGGGCTTCCTACGTATCCCCGTGGCAGGGAATCAAAGTCCGCGTAGTTTGGGATGGTGCCGGTAAACCGACGTGATGGTGGACCTTGGTCCGATGGGCATCGTCAGCGTACCTACATGAGGATGGACCTTGGTCCGGTGGGAGTCGGGCTTGAACCTCTGGGAGAATTTCTACGTACCATGCCTTGACATGGATCAAAGTCCTCGTAGTTCAAATGATACAGTTTAGCGTCATGCGGGACGGTAATGAACCCTGACGTGAATAAACGACGGGTGGTGGGTGTCGGTGAGCCGACGTAAGTGAGGGACCTTGATCCACTATTGGTGGGCTTGAACCTCATAGAGGCTTCCTACGTACCATGCCTTAACATGGATCAAAGACCACGTAGTTCAGGTGGGAATGGGTCACAACGGCTTACCGCTGGACTGGAATGTAGTTTAACGTCGTGCTGGACGTAGGTAGAACACGACGTGAATTGGGTGATGAGTGGGCTTGAACCTCATGGAGGCTTCCTATGTACCATGCCTTGACATGGATCAAAGACTTCGTAGTTCAAATGGTGGGTCGCAATGGCTTACCACTGGACCGGGGTGCAGTTTAACGTCGTGCTGGACGGGGTGAAACCCGACGTGAAAGACGGGTGGGCTTGAACCTCATGGAGGCTTCCTACGTACCATGCCTTAACATGGATCAAAGACCTCGTAGTTCAGATGGGGAGTAGACCTTGGTCCACTAATGGTGGGCTTGAACCTCATGGAGGCTTCCTACGTACCATGCCTTGACATGGATCAAAGACCTCGTAGTTCAGAGGGGGAGTAGACCTTGGTCCACTAATGGTGGGCTTGAACCTCATGGAGGCTTCCTACGTACCATGCCTTGACAAGGATCAAAGACCTCGTAGTTCAGAGGGGGAGTAGACCTTGGTCCACTAATGGTGGGCTTGAACCTCATGGAGGCTTCCTACGTACCATGCCTTGACATGGATCAAAGACCTCGTAGTTCAGAGGGGGAGTAGACCTTGGTCCACTAATGGTGGGCTTGAACCTCATGGAGGCTTCCTACGTACCATGCCTTGACATGGATCAAAGACCTCGTAGTTCAGAGGGGGAGTTTGTCGGTAAACCGACGTGAAAGCAGACCTTGGTCCGCTGATGGTTTGTCAGGGTCGGTGCTCACTCTAAGCCCACGTGAGTCATGCTCGGTGTGAGAAACAAGAGGTTGCAAGGACCTGACGATCACGTCGCGAAGGGTGCGTCCGTGGGAAGCGAAGAGGGGCTTATGCGTTGAGCGGCCCATGGTGTTGGGACTTACTCCAGGATGGAGGCCCATGGCGCGACAAAGCGCGGGAAAGATGGACCTTGGTCCGACAATGGGAGGTGCCTCGTTCCCTATCACGTCCTCCACTGACCTTGTTAGTGGGGAAGTACCGAGATGCACGGGTGCAATCATCCGTACCAAAGGTTAGGGATTTACGCTCTGAGGCGACCCTTCCCCTGCGAACATACACCACTCCGACAAGGAGGATCTCATTCCATGTGCGGAAGAGTTCCATTCCCGTGGAGACGAGCGGTGTAATGAATGCTCGAGCTGGGGGGACCCTTCGTGAGGGAGACGAGGTTGGGTCACAGTTTAACGTCATGTGTTGGGGACGCGGTGCTTGGCAGTTTAACGTCCTGCAGCTCGGACGAGGTGGGTTCACTCCACACCCCTAGGGCTTACATAACTGGTACCCTCTGGTCCTTGGGGAAGGGAAGGTACCAGTAAGGCCATGGTAGAGGGGGGTCGAGGGAGGAGCCATCGAGGGGTCCACGTTAGCGTGGCTAGGCGAAGAAGCAATAGCCGTTAGCGTGCCTATGCGAAGGAGCATTGGGCGAAGCAACGCTACGGGAGGTGTTGTCCATGGGACTTTGAAATCACATCGTGCAAACCTGGAGGGTCGCACGGAAGGAGGAATCTCTAAGCAGAGGAGTGTGCTTTGCGAAGTGGGGTGCCTTGGCCTTAGCATGGGGCGTAGGTGGGAGTGGGTGGTGCTTCGCGAAGTGGAACAGTGTTCGCGGAGCACTGCCTCGCGAAGAAGGAGTGGTTCGCGAAGCAGGGTCCTGCCAAGCAATGTGCTTCGCGATGCATAGTTATCCTGCCTTGGCATAGGGATTACTAGCATGGGTTGGGTGTTTCGCGAAGTGGAACAGTGTTCGCGGAGCACTGCCTCGCGAAGAAGGAGTGGTTCGCGAAGCAGGGTCCTGCCAAGCAATGTGCTTCGCGATGCATAGTTATCCTGCCTTGGCATAGGGATTACTAGCATGGGTTGGGTGTTTCGCGAAGCGTGAGTGCTCCGCGGCTGCCCGGGTTCCCTTGGGAATCCCCTTCCTTTGCGAACGCCCTTGGGCTTCGCGAAGGGCATCCCTCTCGGAAGAGGGGCTCAAGACGAAACAAATCAGAGTCTTCTCGCGAAGTAGGAATACCTCGCGGAGCTCATGATTCCCGGGGCAAAGCTTGCTTCGCGATTCGGGAGAGGAGAAGCCGAAAGGTCGGATTGTCCGTCTCGGGACTTAGGGGGAGTCGAGTATTTATAGGGAAGGGGCGCCGCGAAGCAGGGCTCGCGCGCCGCCTTCGGGGCTTCGCGGCGGTTCGCGAACGTCAAACCGGGTCGCGGAGGATGACCGCCTCGGGAGCTTCGCGGCGGTTCGCGAACGTCAAACGCGCTCGCGGAGGATCACCGCCTCTGGAGCTTCGCGGCGGTTCGCTCAGGTCGGGACGCTTCGCGGCGGGGCTTCGCGGACGGGCTTCGCGGCTGTGCTTCGCGGCTGTGCTTCGCGAGGCAGCGCGCCGGCTGTCTTTTTCGTTCCTTCCTCTCGGGCCGGATTTTTGGCGTCAACAGATGGTTCATTTTCTTGTTATAGTGGTACATCAGAAGCACGTTCATGGGATCAGTCATGACTCCGAAACCCCAATAACTTACCCATAGACTGATAAACACTATAGATATTATCTTTTCAAATTAAATCAATGATAACTTACGTAATAATGGATTGATGGAAAATATCTAACACAGAAAGGTGTATTTGTGTCAATATGATTTCAATTAGATCATGTCATATGATAACATATTCAACACTGTGATATATGATGGGTTAATGAAATAATTCATAAATCTATATGAGAACCAGGAATAGTTAATAACCAACTAAAAATAATAATAAGAGGGCTATTGCTGCAAATCACTTTTTTTGGATTTTTTATAAAAAGCCGGATTGAGGGTTATCCGGTTCCCGATACAGCCGCACCCAAAATCAACATTCAAAATTCAAAATTCAAAATTCAAAATTCAAATTCAACAAAAAAGCCTCGAACATCACCCATCCAACATCACGCATTCCCGTGCACCTCGTCTGCTGGACCGTCAGCCCCATCAAACTATTCACCATCATCACCAAATCCTCGAGCCGAGAGCCTGCACCGCCTCAAGCGCCGAACCGCCATCAACAAGCCGTGTGCAAACGGAGCAACACGTGCCACCGTTCACAAGGAGGCGGAGGAGCCGGTGCCGGTAGATCCCGTGAGAAGGTTCATCGTGGTCGCCGGAGAGATACCCGACCCCGCCACCGCCATCACAAACCACCATCACCGCCTCAGATGAAGAGAAAACAAGAAAAACTAGAAAACAGCCACATTCCCAAACCAAAAAACCCATCCCTTTACAACCGTGAAACCAATAAACACTCGCAAAGAGATTGCAAGATGAAGACCATCACCAGAAAACCAGAAGTCAACCAAGGAGAAAATCAAAACGAACCAACATCACCGAGAGTCATCAAATTCAAGAAAAACCATCCTTAAACGAACACACCTCAAACTCCGAGAACCATATTTCGACCGACAAACCTCCCGGCGTTGACCGCATCATCTCGAAACGAAATAATCTCCCAACGCCGCCATCCAAGAAGACCACGCTCGACCTCCAAACACCCAGATCGGTGGCCAAAGTGCAGATCTCGATCCATCGGGCCAGGGACTCTGGCGCAGAATCAACACCGAGTCGCGAAGACCCCGGTGCGCGCAGGGAGAGCCAAAACAAGGCCGCGACAGTATAGAAACCCACCTCAAACCGCCGAATCCAGGGAAGAAGGAACGAGATCCGGGAAGAGGGAGGCGGCATGCGAGAAACCCTAACCGAGCACCGTGCCCCTTACGGGCCCATGCCACCACCCAATAAGAGGGCTATTGAAAACCCACAAATGTAAAAAATATTTATTGAATCATTAATAAAACCACTATAATAACATTCTTCCATTGGGAAGTAGGTCCACCCCAATAGTCACACTGAACCATCCTACATGGAGGTTCTGTTAGAGTTTATATCAAAAATAGGTATAATGATATCCCATTTCTGCCATATACATTTTTTTACACAATAATTCATCTCCAAATCAACTAATTTAACATGAGTGGGTAATAAATCGTGGTTATTTTGGATAATTTCCTGACAAATTTCATAGTTTTAGCAACCATATACCTAATATGTCAATATAACACAATATGATAGAACATGTCACCAACTCTTATCATGATATGTGATTTCCAAATGATTATTAAGAAACATTTCTTACCTAAACCATATAATAAAATTTTATGTCCATAGAATGAATTTGAATAACTTTATCTTCTATTTCTAAATCTAAATACATACTAATTTTTAACATATAGAACTAATGGTAACTATAAAGCAACACCAATTATAAAAAACCACCATTACATTTTCTTCCATTTATTACAGTTGTTTTATAATAATCTTCTTGAGTTTTCTATACTCCATGAAACACCATGGTGACATGAAAAGGCACTAATACAAATCATTATATAGATTCTTATATACTATGAAATAAAAAATTTATTAATGCGTATTTCATAAAATATAAGCTACAACCCAAGAATCTTTTCAAAGTTCTATACAAAATTTCATCATGTATCCCCGATCACTGGAACATACTACTCTATTTTCCCATTCACTCAGGGTTGAACATCATACATTAATGAAATTCAGTTATAATGATTTAATATAAAATTCATCAATTACATGGAAATTAAAGTAAAATCCTATTAAAAATGATTATTGAATAAACTATATACAACGGGATGATCATACCAACATGTATTTTTCCAATAATATCTTAAATACATGACTCATGAGTTATATTTATTTCATTAGTATTCATATATTGGTAAAGGATAACCCTGATGGTTCTATGATCATATTTTAGATCATTTTATAACGTTAAAAAAACTCTTCATTTATATATGTAATTTATTTTTTTCAAAAAATTTATCATTACACTATTATATGAATGAAATTTTTTAATAATATAATCATTACTGTTATATAGAAAAAATTAAAAACATAATCTATAAATTTCAATAAACATCTTTATTATATATGGATGTCTATCAAAATGGAATGTAAGAAAACTCATTAGGGACTCTCCCCATATATTGATCGGTACGCCCTCTCCATTAATGAACAAAACATTCTGCAATAATCCTTCATGTAATCCATTATGTTAACTCCATATGAATATTTCATCAATTGAAACCCTATGATATGTCATATATTGGATTTTCTATAATCAATTTTTAAATATGGAAGCCATTAAACATTGTTAACAAATAATTACAATATATCTTATATAACATATAAATTTACATTGTAAGATAACAACAATATCATCTTCATAGAAAATTTATAAATAGTACCATAATGATAATAATTTATTTATAATCGCATATCCCAATGAGAAATACAGTCAACTAGTTAATGCATCACTATGATAGATACTAAAAATTTGATGATATTTGTAGTCATCATATTATTGTAATGGAACATATCAAGATAGATTACCATTAATAATAGAAATACGTTAATTTGAAATCTATATAAAAAACTTCATTAGTAAATTCCTTTACTTCTAAACAATATTTTTTTATCATTATTTAGAGTGATGAAAAATAATCTAAAATTATATTTATGATATGAATCACTAAAGATTCCATTTTATTTTATGTTTTCCCTTCAAAATGACTATTCTATTGATTAGATTTTCGTCACAAGAAAAAATATTAATGAACATCGGGTTTTACCCTATTATATTATGTTTCCATTATTTATACAAATTTATTTAAATGTTAATATTTTTTTCATAATAAATAATTATATTTTTTAATACACAATCTAAAGATTTATGCAACCATTCATTAACCCATATCAGAAAATATAATATAGACAACCATGGAAATAACATGAAGATGATGATATACCTATTTTAAAATATTGAATTTTGTTAAATTTTTAATGAAACATGATATTTAACTATATAAATAATTATTTATTCTATTACTATCATCCACAAAACATACATAGTGATCATAAAACATAATATAAAATTGTAACATATATATGTCGATCATTATTCTACAACCTTACAAGTATCTCATTCAATGAATTATGCTACTCGTAAAGAATTAATGAAACTATGATTCTATAAAAACAAAGTCTATGTAAAGAATATTTTATTTTAGAAATAATCACATAACAAACATCAATTATCAAAAAGAAAATTATCATCTCAAAGAGTTTCTTATTAAAAATTCAATTTACATGTTCCTATGAAATTGTATCATTATATTAAATAAACCCTAAAATAAACATTGGTGAAGGAAATTTGTGTATCTTTAATTTATAGAATAACATATATTAAAATATTATATATATGAAACTATTTTATAAAAAAATCACAGTTACCTATAACATTAAAATGTTTAATCAATTATTTAGCTTTAATCCCCCGAACAGGGAACTAACTCTATCAAGATAATTTCTTATATTTCCTTCACTAGATTTAGATAAATAATCTCCATTATATAAACATCCACGAACTATAACATATTTTTTTTACATTTTAAATTAATTATACAACAAAAACAATTTTCCCCTACGTTTGATTCTTTACAAAATGAATACATTATTAATTTTAACTATGTCTTATTATATAAAATCAATACAAAAATTAACAAATATTTCTTAAATTTGATGATGTCCCATCAATAAAAAATATATCTATTTTTTTTTACTATCATAGAATCTATGATATTTTATCTATACTAATATTAGTCCCATAAACATATAGTGAGACATGAGAATAATTTTATTATATTTATTCGTGACATTATATTTAAGACTATACTACTGATCCTTGAATACTTTATCACTCATTCTATTCATAAAAAAACTATACCATAATTTAACAATGTGGTATACCAATTATTAACCATCCAATATTTTATAATAAATAAGAACTTTTTTATCTTTTTCAATATATGTCATGGAATAACACACACATTAAAAAATATTTTGAAACCCACCTAGGAAACTGTTGTTCCTATATTGAGATACTAGGTTAAATTTAAAAAACTAAATTATCATTTATATAACTATATTTTTGGAAAAACTATACACAATCTAAGATATAAGTGTCCTCACAGTATATAAATTATTTTTTATATCATTCATATAAATCTATTTTATCATGTCTTGACGAACAACATAGAATATTTAAATCATTTACTACTGAAACACATAAAATAATTCCCTAACATGATCTATCTATACATTCATTTAAATACAAATTCATGGTATGTTAGTAATTATTGTTTCCTCACCATTAAGAAACAATATGAAAACTCATATATTCATTTAGATTACCAATGATTAATGATACAATTTCTATAGATCATCTATCGAATTTAATGAAATATATTTTAAGATCAAAATGATGAAATACTATGTTCAATATGTCTTAAAAATTCATGATCTATTCATATTTACTTAATAATATAATATTTCAATGTATTGAATAAAACATTACCCATATTTTTGTCCCATTATAGTTCCTCTATAAATAGATAGATTAATAATAATATATAGATTCAGCAAAACATAATGAATGCAAAAAAGTAACTCTATAAGGAATAAGATTCTTTGTGTATATTATTTACATACATAAAAATAAGAGTCATTGTTTTCGAATACCCTAATCACATAATCCTTACACGGGATCCATATATTAAATTACTACACTTAAATACCTGGATCACAAATACTCATATTCTAAAACCCATCAACTTTTATTTTCTAAATCATTTAATTGATCATAAAAAAAAAATCCATATCAATCCCAAAAATAAATATTCTCTAACTAGGCCACCACATAGAATATTTAGTAGTCCATGCCATCCCCAACATAGATAAAATAAAATAGGGGATAATAATTATAATTTAGTGATCACATAAAAAAGATGTTGAGAAATAAATTCGATAATAACATATCATATATGCATCACAAAACAAAATATATCTAATGTAATAATATAAATAAATCTATAGAATGTAAATTCATTCCTATTTAAAACATCATATAAACATCAAGAAGTAAAAAATGATAAAAAAGTGAGATTAAACATAATAGATAATGATTATTGATGCCGAATTTCAAATAGGGCCAAGAGTGGGCTCTTTTAAATAAGAAAAATTAATATTGGGAATGATGGGATTATTTCGTGATGGGAGAGGGAGTTTCACACAATAATTATGGGGTCCACGCATGATTCCCCTCAGTGAGAAAACCCTTGCGCGACTACTGTAATGTCAAATAAAGTCTTTCACGGTGACAGTCTATAAATACGACAAGGCACTAGTGCGCAAGAGTGCATGTGTCTGTGAAAGATTTCTTGTGATTTGATAAACCTTACATGCTCAATGTGACATCAAAGATACCCTTTTTCAGAAAACATCTCAATGAAAACTATCCAAGGAAAGGGTGAAAAGGAAGAGTTTGGTTCGCAAGTTTCCCCATGGTATGAAAACTACTGCGTACCCAATGCAATGTCAAACATTCCCATGAATATAACCCTTATTGAACGCCTACTTTGGGGATTTTATCTATAAAATGAAGCATTCCCCCACCCTTTTGGGATTGTTACAGAAGACATATCTATGCTTAGCTATATGAAAGAAAAATCTCCCGCGATCGTGCAGAAACCATTATGGCCTCCAGGTATTGGATCTTACGTGACAGGTCCCCCAGGGGTCCTCCTTCGGGAGGTACCTCTTGGAATTTATCATCATACATTTCCTTTTTGATTATGGAATTAGTGCCCTAAAGATCCAACATTCATTCAATTTTTCCCTACATCGGACCAATTTTCTATGCATCCATCTAGTTTTCTACCAGCACTTCCATCTTGCGTGCAGTCTCTCATTTTATGAGAATCCCTCCTTGTGCACTCCATGATCCATTAGTATCCTAAAGAACCTTTTGTGATCCCCTATTACACACAACACACCTGTGTCATGCAGCATTCTCTTGTACGACTGTCCAAATATGTACGGGGTGATTTCAATGTCACTTGGGCGGTGCTTTATAATGTGTTGCTTAGCCTTTTTCTTCTCCTCATAGGAACTCTAATGACTATTGCTTCTCATCATAGCCACTTTAATGTGGGACCCTCAATGGATCACTCCACAAAACTTCCTCCCCACAACATTTTTTATGCCTTCCCTTCCCCAATAGTGGTTATCAGTAATGTTACTCATAGTGGTGCAGAGTGAACCCACCTCATCTAAGAAGAATGACGTTACACTTTTAGGCACCATCTTCATTATCACATGAAAATAAAATATAGCCTTTATATGTAAAATATACATAGGTCGTCCCATCTGGGACACTCTCATTGCCCGCTCATCTCCACAGAAGGGATATTTTCCACACATTGAATGGGATCCTATATGCTGGAGAAACATCTTTCCACAAGGATGGGAAACCTTCCTGGTGTATGCCCCTAGCCTTTCTCGGGGGAGGTTTCCCTACTTATCTCCCAGTTTTATTTTGTTCCAAAGACTAGAGGAGATATTATCATTGGTACCATTGATACCATGTCCCTCTCCCTCTAATAATTGTTTCAATCGAGCCCCCATCATCAAGTAAGTCCCATAAATCATCTCCAAGGGCTCCTAACCTTGCATAATTCCCTATCTCCTCATCAGGATGCTAACCAAGTGTAATCCCCACTCCACTCCCCATGAAAAAACATGTTATGACATGATAATCAGGTCTTTGATGCCTATTAATTCTAACACCGAGCATGACTCACTATGGTATACAATAATCATTGACCATGGAATCCTTTATGGGCCACCATAGCGGTATGCCACAAATCATCCTAAACTACGTGAACATTTTTCCTTGTCTCCTAGTCAAGGTATGTAGAAAAAATTCCTAAGGTTCATTCCCAACACCTACTTGTCAGGACCCCTTCACGTTGATTTACCATTTTCCATTATGACATTAATATGTATCCTCTATCCTGAACTACATGGTCTTTGATCCTTGTCTCCTTGAAAAGGTATGTAGGTAGCCTCTCTATGGATCAAGCCCACCACCTACATGTCCCAACCCTTTAACGATGGTTCACCTTTTTCCCACATAACATTAAATTGTATCAATCATTCAGAACTACATAGACTTTGATCCTTATCTCCTAGGAAAGGTACATAGGAATCCTCCATGAGGTTCAATACTAACACCTAGTTGTCCTGACCCCTTCACCTATATTGACCTTTGTCCCACATGACATTAAACGGTATCCTCCATCTTGAACTATGTTGATTTTGATCATTTTCTCCATGCCAAGGTATATAAGAAGCCTCCCTGAGGATCAATCCCAACACCTAGTTGTCCCGACCCCTTCATGTATGTATCCTTTATCCCGTATACCATTCAACTGTATCCTTTGTCCCAAACTACGTGGACTTTGTTCCTTCTTTCATAGTAAAGGTATCTAGAAATCCTCTATGTGGTTCAATCCCAACACCCATGGGTCCCGACAACTTCACGTCGGTCCACCCCAATCTTGCATGATGCTAAACTATACACATCTTTTTTCCCAGAAGATGTTAAATTGAACACATTATAACTATGTGGGATTTGATCCATATCTCTTAGACTGGGTATATAGGAAGCCTCCCTAGGGTCTGATTCCATTTTATGGTAAGCTGTTGTGATTCCCATCTAGAAAAAATTCTGTTGGATTCTCAACCAACAATATGCAATTGGAACCCCAGTTAGGGGTAATCCATTTTCAAACCCATCCAAAGGTATGCCATTGTAGTATTCCATTGATGGCAAGTAGTTGAAGTCCCATTTGCTGGGACCCACATATCTAGTATTCCCCTACAATTTTAGGCCAACCTGAGATGCTAACCACACGTAATCCACAGTATATCATCAATTTGTTTTCCTATGCACCCATCCTGAATTTTGTGGACATTGATTTCTCACCTCGAGGATACATAAGAAGCCTCCTATTGTTCAAGCCCCTCACTTTGTCCCATAACGGTCTCTCCCTCGAGAATATTTTTTTCATGAAGGCCATGCCCCAATCTGGATGTTCCACTTCCTCCTGATCCCATCCATGCATCCATTCCCATGGGTCTCCACCTCAGGTTTTCCATCATACAACCTCCAGAACTATGTAGACATTGATTCCATGCATTAGGGATACATTAGAAGTATCTTTGAGGATCAGGCTGAACATCACCGTACCTAACTTGTCAGTTCAATATTACTCTATAGAAACTCTCAATAGTCTATATAAATCCTGAATCATACATGTGATACCTCATCTCGGTCATATCATGTCACCCACATTGTCACTATTTCTAGAACTAATCGGGTAACTAACTATTGTTCGACCCATCATCATTGTTCCCTCCTGGGGTTACACCCATCTGACTCATTCTTATCAGTGTTATGATCAGTTGGATCCATCTTCGATATATTTTAAACTTTTGAAATACCCTATGTTAATCATGGGAAGTGGAAGAAAACCTCAGAGACATGCCTATGGAAAAACATTCTCTACATTCAACGTGTGATGCCTTGGGATTCCACGCCCTCGAGAATCCCAATCATAAGAGGAAGAATACCCAAGGCATTAGTGTTCTACCATCCAAAAATTGTAGAAATGTATAATGGGACAACTCTCCCAACTTAAGGTTGCTGACTTGACAGGACCCCGTAGAAATTCCTGACAGAAGCAGCGTAATTAACCGGTATCCCTGAAGACATAGAACTGGGAAGAGTTTCACAAACAATGTATTATGTTTTTTAGGGAGACATGAACTAGGTAATTAGTTCTAATGAGGAACCCACAAAATGAAGAACTGGCATACCATCATCAGATTTAGATCATGGAGAAAACATCCATAACTAACCGACGAATGTCACCCACCGTTGGAAAGCAGGAATGAGGGGCATCAATCAGTGCGTCTTCCAGGACACTGATGCACTCCTCAGCGAAATCATCTGAAATAGAAATGGTCAATCCGACATGAATTTCTTCAATTCAATGTAGAGATTAGTATCATTCGAGACAATAATGGATTAAAATGTCACCGGATCCTGGTATCTGGTGACAGGTCCCTCCATGAAAATAGTGGGTTTGGCGTGAAACTCACTAGAAATTGGGGTTGTTGGATGTTGGACATCATGGGTTGTGACGTTGTTATCCTGGTTCCTTATTACCATCCATGGAAGATAGAATGGTGATGGGGAACTGGATGTCACATTATTTAATTTAGTACTAATGGTTAAATCTTCTAACATTGTGGGACCCTAGCTATTATGACATAAAACCAATCACCACCCCCCACTGACACATGGGTAGGGGAAACACCAATTCAAAAACCCTGAATAGCCTCTTCTCCCTCATGGAAGCCTCCATGTACATGGTTTTTGGGCACCCATGCCCCATCTCCCCATCTAAATCCATTTACAGAAGGGTAATTAATGACCGTGTTCGATGAAATGGAGGGGGGATTATCCCAACCTAGGATACTGACTGACCAAACATGAGGAATTGCATATTTTCACCACCACCACCCCCATTGGATATGTAGGTATCCACTTATCCCCACTCCAACATATAGTCATTTTGGGAGGTTCTCTCAGGAATGCTTATATGATGCCCCCCCAGCCAATTAGGTGATGGATATCCAGGCCACCCCATATAGAATCCTACTCTAGGGGCCCCAAAATTGGATCCCAAAAGGCCGCATCATGACCACCAAATAGCCCCAAAAACTGAAGATCATTTGAGCTTTGCACCTGCACCACCGGCCCCAGTCTAGTTAACTAGACGCCAGTGTCGGGCACATACTGAGGAGGATGCCCTCCGAGCGGCATCGGCGACAACGACTACTGTTTCCCATGACATATACAGTGACTACCATCTGTACCATGATTATGCCAATTGAGGGCACTCATATCCATGGCCCAGATCAATGACCCAACCACCACACCGGCATGCTAGGTAAACTCTACATGTCGCCGACACTGGTGGCGTCGATTACGAGCTAACCCACGATAATGAAATCAAGTACAGAGGTCTCCCCGAACCATATACTTTGAGAGTGTGAGCCCTCTTTTCTCCCATGCTCAGCATGTAGGTCCTCACCATTCCTCCATCTATCCTTGTGAAGGTCATCCCTACTACATTAACACCCATTAGATAATCCTCTTTTATACCCATGACCACTTGTATGTAGCCATTCCTCCCATCACATGCCGTCGATTTATATATGAAACTTGTCTAGTCAACAGTCAATGTGGGGGTCTATCCCATGTACTTACAGCAACCGAAGAAGGTCCTCCTTGTCCCAGAAATCAGATAAGCATAGGTTTCCCTCGATTCCTGGGAACCCAACATGGAGGTCCTACGAGTGTTCAGATCAACCAGAATGATAAACCTCCTCGTACAGACACTGCCAATGAAAAAAAGCATGGTGGCCCTAACCATGTTCCAAACAGATCAAGGTAAGGTCTTACCCGCTCCAACACTTCGCGTAGAGATTTTTGACGTGAATCAACCAGTGGAATTAGAGGTCCTCTTCATGTTACCTTTAAAAAAAATTTGGGTTCTCCTCGCAGCCCAACTCATCATGGTGGAAGTCATCCCAGTACTAGCGTCAATTCGACCAAGGGTCCACCAAGAGACAAAAGTATACCCTATCACGAAGTTCCATCCCAAAGATGGAGGGTGTGTCTCCGATGCCAATAAATGAAGGCTGAGAATATTCATACAACAATTAATCTTGTATGCTTCTTAGATTCTAAGGTGGAATGAGATTTGATAATGTAACCCTCACCTTGATCCTTAGTGTTGAATGTTGGGGTTGGAACGAGGCGTATCATCCTCATCATTAAAAAATGCGATGTCTACCGTATTACCGCCTGCCTCCGAAGATGCATCATAGAGGAGGAATATTTGGCCCCTCCTAGGGCCTGTCCATGTAATATTCCATAACGTCAACAGGGTCATTATCTACCTCAACCAGATATCATGAAGTGTTATTCTAGGGACTGATAAAAGATGAATAGCAGCGTAGCCCACCATCAGTTACCACATAACCAGTGCCGGAAGATGTGGTCCCTAGACCATTGTACTAAGATGTAGTGGCTTCATCATCACATTCGTTGTAAGAGAGCCCAAGATGTGGCATTTTTTCAGCACATTCTACATATACTCCACCGGCCAGTCTACCATATCAATAGTCGGCTTTAGTGAAGTTATTGGTCCTACAAATGCCTATAGTATATGAGTGGTTCAACCATGGGCCAGATCCAGAATCTGATTCATGTATATTTTGAGACATTATCATAGATATTCATTTCCCAGATATTTTCTAGGAATTTGTGACTACCAACTTTAGTGCATATGAATTGCTTACCTTGAAGGAAGTCACTTTATTTTCCAAACCCTATTGGAAAATATGTCTGTATCCATTATTAGTGAGTGAAATACCCCATGATTCATGCACACATTTAAGATATTGACCATAAATGTCTTATGGTCAACTTTGTAGCGCTTTCTATGGACCAGCACCCAGTGTCACCCGGTCGCCTCAAGACCCTCCAACAATGATGTTTTCAGATAATTAATGTTATCCAATAAATTATCAAGGACTCTTCCCCGACATTTAGGTCTGTGGTTTGGGGAATTATTCTTCTTTCCATTTTTTTATTATCCATATATTTCCTGATTTTTTAGGCTATATAATGGATATGCCTCCCGATAGAGTTGTGGTAAACATGCCTTATATATTAGACAGTGAGAATGAGCTAGATACCCTTGAATTGAACATACCCTCAGGGGGTGTGCCAAAATTATTGGATATGTTGTGAAGGTTTACTAGCCAGAAAAGAAATCTACTAGGTCTTACCATGCCCACTGAGGAATTAGAACTCTTCCAGAATCCCAATAAGGGTAAAGAGCACCTTGGGGCCGTCAAACCATCTTACATAGTTGGATCAATTCAGAGGATAGAAGTTGATCCTGAAAAGGCCGTGTTGAGCCAAAAACTCTTGCAACATAAAATGGTAATTGACCACCTCATTCCCGAATGCACCGTGAAGCAGTTTCCAAACTACGGTGATCCTGGGTCGGAGCAGCTGGGGAACGTACAATAGTTCCCTAGAAAATTATTTCTAGGTGAACCTGACCATCCTACCCTTGTAGACATGATAGAGGATAGAACATATGTAAATAGGGTGTGTTATGTGTAACTAAATCCACCAAATGGGTGTGATAATAACCAAGACCTAGGTCAGGTTCCCCGAGCAGCATCACATTTCATCCCACCAGCCACTCCACGAGTTGATGGGCTTAGTTGTCATGTTGACGAACCTACTAATGCCTCAATGGTCTAGGATACTCATCCAGACATGAACCATTGTCTAGATGTCCTGATGGTGGTTCTCATTTTTTCCCTCTAGGTGTTGGAAAATAAACAGGTGGATATCACACATGATGGAAAGCAATATACGGTGTGATTTGATGATATGAAAGCACCCTCATGTTTCAAAAACACTACATTTTCTCTATTAAATTGGAGGGAAACCTGCTACAACATCTGCATCACATCATCTCAAGGTTCAGACCCATGTTGGGAACTCTAGTGCAACAAGAGGAAAACAAACCTCATGTGATTCTTATAGACATTGGAAGGTCCTGCATTTGTCTGGTACAACCAGCTACCCATTGGGTCGGTCGTCAGAAGGGAAGATCTTCGAAGACAATTTCTTTTCCAGTTCATCTCAAACACCTAGAGGACGAGTATTTTATACCACATCAAGTTCAAGTAGAGGCCCGATGTGCACATTGCAGATGTTGTCACCCTGTAGAATGAGCTCACCTTCAACTTGGATATGCCGCTGACTCACGAACACCAACTGAAAATGTATATGGGGAATGTTAAACCCTCTTTGGTCCCCTCTCTCATTACTCATAACTACCCCACAGGTTAATAAGACTTATCTGGTAAATCCTAGAATCTATAGGAAGCCTTGTAGGAGGCCAGGAAGGCATGTTCATTGCCTCTTGCAATTCCCGTGATAAGAGACTCAATGGTTGAGACCCCTGCATTATCACAAAAGATTCCCCCATGTAGCTGGAGTTATTACTATTGGTTACACATCCACAACTTCATAGGTTTCCTCTATATTCTTACAAGTGCAAGCATCATCGATGCAATGGAAAACAACATCCCCCAATGATTCCATTATCACCTTGTACTATTGGATTCATCATTCCCTAGAGATGGATATTAACCCTAGAATCAATACAGTTATGGAGGATTTTATGAGTGATTTTCAAGGGTATGCATTGGTTAACCCCTTGGAGATGGAAAACCCATACATGATTTCTGATGATGAGGAGTGCCAATGGGATCCTTCCAACATCCCAATCTATCGGCAACGTCGACAGGGCCATGGCTATATGGGTTTTGGGAGTGTCTAAATCAGTACTTCTTCCATTTTTTGCATTCTAATGAAACCAGACAGTGGGCCTAGTGGAGATCTCATCAAACACATCCCTCTCATCTAGTGTCATCAGGTCCATATTCACCGTTGTTTGTTTTACATCATCAGGATGAGCTACCCCGACCACGCTGTGATAATACACTATCCATTATGGATAGACTTTATCCATCTATCCCACATCTAGTAGTTACTCCATGAGCGTCGACTAGCATGTAGTTGGAAATTCTCAACACCAGTCAGATTCCGATTCAGTTGGAAGGGCCCGTCAAACCCCATGCTGCAGAACAACCTCTTTTAATAATATGTGATGTCTTTTAATGGATGTATGATATTTTTCTAAAAAACATTATAGCAGTTATATGAGTCTCTATATTTTTCATGCCATTATCTTATCTGTGGATATGCGTGAATCGCCCACCGTAGCATTGAGGAGCCACCTCATGTTTGATACAAAGGTAGAAACCGCAAAAGCTTTATATGCTGAGGCAGCCAATCATTCTGAATGTCTGGCCATTATCTCTTTCACTAGGGAAGATGAAGTCTCTCCCATATAGGGGAAAATCCTCCCATGGTACATCAATGGATACTACAATGGCATGGGGGTTCTTCATCATCTTTTCAACACATGATATGGGATCAACCTAATCCTTAAATAGACACACCAAAAGATGGGTCTATCAAAGAAACATATGAGTCCCTATGAACTAAAAATTCAAGGTTATGAAAGGGAAGAACAGACACCAGTCAGAAATATCAGCCTGAAAAACGAGTTCGGTGGTCTGGTAGCTAGCACCGAGTTTATAGTTTTCTCCCAGGACACCACCTATAATGTGTGGATTGGTAGGGCATGGTTCGACTTGCATGTGGTGATCCCTTTATCGAATCACCAGTGCCGTAAAAACTCCCTCAATTGTCGAGAGGGATTAATTAATGGTGACATGTATCCCTTTGCCTATTTTAGTGCATGCTACCAAGATTCAGAAAATTAAAAGAGCAATAACAACAAGATTCTTGCTAACAAGGGTGAAAATGATACAGATACGACCAACCAGTTGATATACCTGGATGATTTCTACACTTTTTGTATCCATCGATTGGAGGCAATGTCCCAAGATATAGGGAAATTATTTGTTGTTTATGGAACAAGGAGGGATTACATTTCCATTTTTATGGGATTCCATAAGGTCACTTCTTAATTATACAAAAATCAGGTACATGTAATCCCACATCCCCCTAATCCTATAAGGTATCAGGACATCTACCCCATGGAAACAAAAATAAGTCATATGTTCTTTTTTAACTACTTTGGAATAAACATTCTCAAGTTTACAAACCCCTATTTATTAGATATAATCATGTGTGGCCCCTATGGACAATGACCATATGAGATTATATTGACATCTTTCATCGCTATGGTTTCATCAATGCAGGATTCCCCCGATGAAGTGTTTACTACATCTCATGCTGGTGCCAGCTTTCCATCAGGATCTATTGAATCATAAGAATCTCATCCAATCAAGGATCCTACTTTCATATGTGAAGCAGAAGATTGGTAATATGAACCTACCCTATTTTTAAGAGTGAATCTCTACCATGGTTAATGAACTGGTACAAGTGAACCTCGGTAGCAAGAAGGATTTGAAACCCACATTGATCAGTGCCTCTCAAGAAGATCCACCATTCTCATAGTTCCATGGTCATGGCCAATGTGGATAAGCTCATCAGAGCCAATTTCATCATGTAGGTTTAGTACTATAGATGGTTATCCCACAACGTTCTCACCAGGAATAAGAACAGTTAGATTAGTGTCAGCATCGTCTTCTGGGATCTCATCTATCACTGTCTGAAGGATTATTTTCCCTTTCCCATGGAGGATTTGTTTATTGATTCCACCACTGGGTTCCAAAAGATCTCCTTCATGGATGGGTATTCCGAGTATAACCAAATAGTAAGGGACCTCATGGATAAAGAGTTTATAGCCTTCCAAGCACAAAAACGGAACTTTTTTTCTTGGCAATGCCCTTTTGTCTATAGAATACAGCTTCCACCTATCCGCATTCCATGTATTGAATATTTAAGATGATCCTCAGGACATTGGTGGAATTCTATGAGGATGATCTGGTGGTCGAATATTACCAGCATTAGGACCATCTCAAAGGCCTTGAGACTATATTTGGCTTCCACACTTCTCGACATCTGCAGAAAAACCCATTGATGTGTGATTTTGGGGTCAGCTAAGGAATGTTTCTCCTCTTCGTTGTCTGATTTAAAGGAATAGAGATTGATCTATAGAAGATTAGTTCCAGAAGTCAGATGTCTCCTCTAAGCAACATTTGGGAGCTATGAGGCTTACATCACAACATGGAATACATACTTATATTAATCACAAATTTTTATGGCAAGTGTACATCCTCTTCTAAACTCATGAAGAAAGGAATTTTCTATCATTGGGACGAGGAATTTTAGAATTCTTTTGAGGAAATCATGTTGTACCTATTACAGACTCTAGTCTGGATGCCACCCATTTCTGGAATGCCTTCCAAACATTATGTGACTTCCCTAGAATGATCCTTTGGAACCCTTTCCTCCCAGAATAATAAAAAGGGAATGGTGAACAGTCATTACTACGTCAGCCACATGCTCCTCGATACAGAGAACATATACTTTTCCATCGATAATAACTTCTATATGCTGATATTTATAGTGAAACAATTGTGACATTACATGCAACCCCATGAGATACGGTTAGTGTCATGAGTGGATCCTTTGATTTACATATTTAACTTCACCATATTGATAGGTCATCTAGTTCGGTGGGCAGTAATCCACCAGTAGTTCAACATCAGCATTGTCCCCCAGAAGACTATTAAAGGGAAATAATTAGCATACATCTTTCATACCCATACAACTCCCGCGAACTAGTCTCTGGATCATGAATTTTCTAACGAGGCAATACAATAGGTAGACCAAGCCATTCTATGTTGGAAAACTCACATTGATGGTGCTTCCTAATGTCATACCAGCTGAAGACTCAATGACCCCAAACTTAATAGAGTGGGATTGGGTAACTTTATCATTAATCCTCCATAAGTCGTTCTTCCATATTCATTCTTGTTAGCAGAAGGTTGTACCAAAAATGAGGTGGAGTACGGGGATATCATAACAATTCTAAATCTAGCCCTTGATATTGTTGTCCCCCACATGAATGTGAAAGAGGAATTCTATTTAGTCATCAAATAGATAAACACTGAATTTGTCGTCAGGAAGACAGGGCTCATACCACTGTTAGAACATACCCACTAGATGATGGTTCTACTCTAGTATCATCCAGAAGTTACCCATGTCCCCTAATCATTGGATGGTCAATCCAAATTCTTGTATAGACTAGATACCTCTCTTGAGGCGCCTTATTACAATGATTTTATTATCCATGTGGCACACCATAGAGTCCTCACACACATCACTATGGATGATGATGATAGCCCATTGGTAAAACACCTTACCACCGACACCTCCACGTCAGGATTCCCAAGTCCCCCTGTCACAATGTTGGATGATATTCATGACAGGAGGACCCCCTTTATTGAGTACCTCTGACATGGTTATCTCCCAGCAAATCGAGTCGAGCATGAGTGAATCTGATGCCATGAAATACATTTTACCCTCCAGAGTGGTCCCGGTCTTGAGAAGATCCTCTACAAGCGCGGGTTTGACGAAGTCCTACTTTGTTTCATTGAAGGATGTGATATTTCTCAGGTCATGTAAGTGTTTCATGCCTGTTTCTATAGGGCTCATCAAACTGGGAAGAAGCTATCTTACCAGATCTGGTGGTTGGGGTATTATTGGATCACCGTGATTGATGACTGTATTTATTTTTCCAAGAGGTTTCATGCAAGACAAATTCATGATAACATTTTTCACTGGCCACTAGAGCCTATCCACACTACCATGTGCTATTTTACGTTTACATTCTAGGGACACGATGTTATGGGAACAAATCCACCAGTGACAGCTCGCCCGTGAAGGTTCATCCTGACTGCAACGAATATCATTTCTATGTGGGCAGAGGAAATTCCACTCAAGGAGGTAAATGCCTTTTATATTATTGATGTTTTGAGATCCAACATCATATAATGGTTTGATGTCCCTCTTTCTATCCTCAACCATTACAACATCAAATTTATGGCAGGTGAGTCGAAGAAATTGTATTCTAAGTAAAACATTCATTCTAACCACACATCATGCTATCATGCTCAGGTAATTAGGTAGATCGAGGTGTTGAAAAAAACCCTCTCCAAAATCTTTTAGAAAATGGTTTGTTAGAACAAGGACAGTTGTCCTGAAAAACTCTCCAATGCCCTTTGGGCTTATCATACGACGAGTCATAATTCCACCCAGGTTACCCCATACTCATTGGTGTACGGAACGAAGGTCGTCCTGCCCATCGAGATTTAATTGCCTTCATTACACAGAAATGAATATGATCATAAAGTAGTATAGAAGGTAGTTGAAATCTATCTGGATGAATTGGAAGCTCTTGATGAGAACATGCTTCATGCCATATACAATATGGAATGTCATTAGAAAAACATAGCTAGATCATTCAAAGAGAAATTTTTCCTCTGATCTTTATTACTGGTTGGCATAGTTCTGGACCTAATAACTCCAATTACACCTGTTAGGAAACCACCCATGATGGATCCCAAAATAAAATTACCTTACATCATTCACAAGGTTTACCCCAATGGAACGTACTACTTGGTTTCTATGCATGGAGATTGTAAAACTCTTCCCAAAAAATTCTAAATTCCTCAGGAAATGAATTTCTTGATTAAAAGATCCCACAAGACCTTAGACTATTTTTTCATTTCATCATGATGTTTAAAATGTGAATCGACCAATATAAAAGATGTAAAACTACAAATTATTTATCTTGCATGACGCCAAACTGCAAGAGAATGAAATCACTCTTTGCATCATGAGTCACCCTCTAATTTCATATATGTCCAATGAGGAGGATGATTATCTAATAGAATAATTATATCCAATATTGATATTATTTTAGTATGAAAAATAATATCATTCATAAATTAATGATCTTAACAAAAATTGTATCCTTGATAAAATTCTTAGTATGAGGGAATATGTTCGTTTTTCCCAATTATTTCATTGGTCATCCTCATACTCAATAGGTTTATTTTTTGATAAAATTAATATATGATGCTTTCATAATATTTTAAAAACCATATATAGTGGACAATGTTTAACAAGAATAGATGATGGAGAATCTATAAGGGAATCATGGAAATGGAACACACTCTAAAATGCATCATCAGGGGGTGCACCTATCTAATTCTTCAATAAGAATAGTTGGTCAATAAGCCTCAATATTAATTATGGTGATATCTATGTAATCTTGGTAATGAACTATTATCATATTAAATGTATTGATTTATGATTCGACCACCTAGGTAGAAGATATTAATTCTATATATAAGATCTATAGTCATGAATTTATCATCTAATGGTGATTTAGAATATACCAAATACTACATTTTTTATAAGGTATGGTCACTTTCATATCATAGTAATTCTATTCAGAAAAAAAAATTTCTCCAGTTATATTCATGGACATAATAAATAGAGACATCAGAACATACCATAAAATATTATGGTAGTTTTAATAGACAATATTCTTATTTACTCCATTATAAATTAAGAACATGATGTGTATTTGAATTTTATGCTATATAGCATGAAAAAATAAAATATATATTAAATTTATAGAATATTAAATATCTAGATTGAGAGAGTAAAATTATAATGCCATGTTATCACCACAAAGGTACATCATTAGATCATTCGATATCAAAGGAAATTGATAGATGCCACAAAAAACTATTTTGATGAATACCCATATTTTTGATGTATTTTATGTATCATTTTTTCATTTTATGAGAAACATATCATTATTTATAAGTAAAAAAAGAATTCAAAATTAAGATAGAGTGATTTTATATTCATTAATTAGTGTCACTACAGATGTAAAGTGTCGTAAAAGTGTAAAACCACTATACCATTGATAAAATTACCCACTAGTGGAGGAATATTTATGATCTTATTTAATGAAACTAAAAAATTATTATTTGGTCTACTCATGAATTATTTAAATTTTATATCCAAAACTTATTTCCAATTAAATATCTCTAAAAATTACTACAAAATAAGTGATCTATAATTTGATACAATGATCTTCAAAATAAAAATTTGTTCAATATTAACTATGTAGAGATGTGTGCAACATATATATGTTTATATGGATTATAAATCCTTAGTAATATATTAACACAAAAGGATCTCAATATACACCAATAAATTTATTTAGATTCAATAAATTATTAGGAATGTTAAATTAATGACCATCATTGGATGGCATACAATGTGACTGATGCTCTAAGAAGAAATGATCATGTAACCCTATCCGTAATGAGAATTGAAATGAAACATATATTATTGGAAATTTAAATGTATAAAATTTGGAATTCTAAAATTAGTAGAATAATCCCTTTTGTAAATGGTGGATAAACCATCCCTTATTGACATGATCAATTAATCCACAAATGAAGATGATGAGCTATATAAAAAGTTTTTGAAAAATTCGAGGTTTTATGTTTATAATTGATGGAATTATTTGTTATGGAACCCAGATATGATTCCCATGAAATCAAAATATGAATATTTATGTACTTAAAAATTTTCATAATTCATATTTCACTATTAATAGAGGAAGCACAATGATGTATAAAGATATAAATAAAACAATATAGTGGAATAAAATAAAGGGGAGGGGTATTTCCATAATTTTTAATCGATGTATGGTTTCCAACAATCCAAGGATATACTATATAGGTATAATGTTTTGAATAAACCATTTCCCATAATAGTATAGAAACATAAAAATATATTATATAATAGTTATCCCCAATAAATCTTATGTAAATAACTCCAACTATGTGACAGATATCCAACACATAAATTTATAATAATGTATAATTATAAAGGAATATTTATCTCTATTTTTACTCACAATGATATAAATATGATATGGGGTAATACATTATATAGTAACACAAATCATTTAATTTCACCAATATCAAATTATTAACATGATTTTTTAGAGAACCCTGTAGAAAAAATTAAACAGATAATAATAGTTCAATATTGATTACCACCGTAATAAAGATGGTAAGTTTGAGAGAACCAATGAAACTATATATGATTTCCTATGTTAATTATCAATGGGTTTACAATGATTTTGGGAGAAACAACTTACCCAATTTGAGATATCAATGTAAATATGTTTCAGTTATAGTATTTATAATGATCCTTTGGAGGCCCTTCATTGGAAGGTGTGTCAATCTAAAAAAAGCATGGATGATTTTGGATAGTTAAAGAAGATGGGGCCTGGTCATTTCAAATATAAGACATATACTTCTAGAAACATTCAGTTTTATTTGAAAAATAACAAATATTGACACTAGTAAAAGTTAAAATCATGGATGAGTTATGTAGTTTTGCATTTAAGATAAAGTGTTATTTTTTATATCACATTAGGAGAAATTCATTATGTTTGGGAATGAGGGAAATCATATTCCTATATGGATACTACCCTTTAGTATCCATTATCATAATAGTGTATTATATTATTTATATGAACTCATCACTAACATGTTCCATATGCCTATTGTGTTTCATCTATCCTTCTTGAGTAAGAACATATCAGACCCATATTATGTTCTAAATAATAAGGTGGTACCATTGAAAATGATATTTTATATGGGGAGTGTCCGAGTAGTTCATAGATCATCGAGAATCATTTCAAACAAATAAAATAGCTGACATGGTCAAAGAATTGTTTTGGAAGAATATATTTTAGCAGGTAATATGGGAACTGGAAGAGATGATGATGTTGAAGAATAATTTTCTGTATAATTTATGTGAAAGTAAATATTGTGTGTGATGTTTTTGTATGGGGGATGAATATAATGACAGAAAAAGTTATAAATTATATTCCCTTTGAAATGAATAAACACCTTATTATGTAATGCAGTTAGTAAAGATACATACTGTTATTTCGTTTTCTAGACCACATAAAAATCCTATAAAAAATATCACTAAGAATATTAGTTATTCATAATCTAATAAATTTATAGTTATTGATAATATTATTAAATTAAGGATTATGATAATTTCCAACTAAACTAGTTGAATTATGAAATTATCTCATCATATAAGATCAAACCCTAAGATGCACATTTAGTGGATTTTACAAGGGTGATAGAATCAGTTGTATTTTTACTTGGACTAAATCCAAATACTATATTTAATAATTATATTTTAATAATACCCTTTAATAGGTTATGTTCAATATTATTTAGATCATGAAAAAAACCATGTTTGATGAACCATTCAAATAAAGTGCTACCATCGCACATCATACCGTTAGGTTATAGACATATGTAATAAGGGTTAATGTGTTCTGGCCCTAGTAGAAAAAATTTGAATATTCTAATTAATAATAAAATAATAACAATATTACTAAAATTTCATTATTACATTATATATAAAAATATATAGGTTTTTATTGCAAATATATTTGTATAAGATAGAAAAAATTTATATTGATGGAAAAGATATACTGTTAAATAAAAAACCATCTTGAATTAATAAAGAACGTTTGAAATAATTTAATTATAAAAATGTATTATTAGTACATAATACTAATCAATATAACATTTAATAAACTCCAAGGTAATCTAAGAAATGGTTAAAATATATTATTGCCATAAAAACTAGTACCTCCTCAGTATTGGTGGATTTTATTTTATGTAGAAAATTATAATATATTAATAATTACTAATTTATAATAAATAATATTTTCAATATTATCAAATTTTGAGTATCTAATTATTAATATATCATAAATATTAGAGACAACCAAATTTTTTGGGTAGAAATTAGTTTTGGCCTAAATAAGCTATTGGAATTATGACATCATGTAATCCAAAAGTAATGTAATATATTATATAAATTGTATCCATGACCAAAAATATATTTCCTATTTGAAATACTGTTTAATTTAATTTATTTTTCTAAATTTTAAATCCTTTTAATATTCCACAAAAACATATGTTGAAATTAAATTTTGTAGAATCATTTTTTATTAACATGAAAAGCACCCACATCACCAAATGTATAATTTAAATATGTGTAGTTAATGATATTATAAAATATTGAAAATCGAAAACCATTGAGAGAAACCGTTTTAATATAATGGGATGGTTCATTTTTTAATGTAGATTCCATAATATATTTTTAGAAATTAGTAAATAATTCCACTCTCAATTTTCATATAAATTCCCATCAATGTCCTACTCCACTTTTATAAAACAAATATCATGATTTCAATTTTCCATTACAAATCCAAATACCCAAAAATGAGTTATAATATATTTATAATATTCTCATTAGGTTTTAAAATTTCCCTCTCAAGTTAATGGTTCCTCTCATAATCCTATTTATTCAAAAACAATTATCATATTATGACAATATTTTCCATTCATTCATGTTTCAACATTTTTTTAAAACATGTTTTTTGGTCCTTATTATTTCCATGTAATGGGATATCACATTTATCAACTATCAAACCCTTATATGAATCCTTATATTCAACCTTTATGGTATCCAAAATATCATGTAATTTTATATTCCAAACATGTATGTTGTGAATACGCATCCACATTTATAATGTGGTGTACTTAACTATTTTTACATATTCATCATTTTATAGGTGAATTCCATGTATATTACCCACACTCTACATTCAATGGATTAAATTTGATGATAAGTGTTCCTATGTTATATGATTTGTGTGTCTTGAAAAGAATTTATGAGATCTGAATGTGATAATTGGGCCGGGAATAGTATAGGCTATCAATTCATTGTGTATTTTATTTATCTTATGAGATACCATGAATTGTTAATGGTATATTATCGTAATCACAATATCTTATAATGTATTAACAAAAATACTTGAAAAATTATTATGAATTCATGTTTTAAATTTTTATGACAATCCAATTGTACGTTAATGTCATCCAATTATAACATGATTTTTGGTTAATGTATATCATCCTCACCCATTTTTGTCTATTTGATATGAAATTTAAATCATATGTATAACTTTTATAATTTATTGCTTTTTTTACCTTCATGAAAAATATTTCTCAACACTTTCTTATTTACATCCTTATGTTATCTCTTACAGTGTTATAAGATCAATGGATTTTAATGGCATGATGTGGAGTTTGTAAATAATGATGTTTTATAAATGCTCAATGTTATTATTTTATGTATCTAATTTTACAAAGACTATATACCTCTCAATAATATTGAGTTTTATTATTTGTTTCCTTTTTATATAAATAATCAATTATGGAGAATAAAAATATGGGTTTTCATATTTCATTCGTTCATATATACATATGTATATTGAATAATAATAATGGTTATAGTAATGAAATATGCAGGGATTCAAGGATATTAAATTTCAATTCATAATGGAGAAGTAATTTCATGGATATGGAATTAATAGATAATCCATATTTTTTATTTCATAATTCATGGAATTTCTGACCAATGAATGTTTTATATGAAATAATATTATGATATTTATTTATTATTTTAGATGATAAGGGAATCCATATCTGATTCTATAATGAAGTTTATGGTTTATGTTATAATGAATTTTAATTAAAATATGAAGTAACAACTATTTCTATCATGAAAAAATTACTATATGATGTAGTTATTGTTATTAATTTTTTTATCTATTTAAAGGAGGTGAAAATTTTTGTATCTATTATTTCATATATAAAATATTTTATAAGGCTTGAAAAATAATGATATATCTATCATTATTTCAGTATAAAATCCTTTTCATTTTCACATATAAAAAGGGAAGAAGTTAAAGTGTAGGATGTGTTCTAATAAAGGAGAAATAGTGTAAGAGTGAAGATAATACAATGATTTATTCATGATTTTAGTGATGTTACTCACAAGAATAGAAGATTTGTGTGGTGATGATTGCACAAAGATATAAGAATAACAATATTCAAAAGTGAGAAGTGTTTTTATTATATCATTTCAGTGATGTCAATGAAAATAATAGGTTTTATTCATTATATTGTATGAAAAATAATAGTGACATGTTACTATATTAAGATGGAAATAGAAAGAATAATCACATCAATTTAATGCTAATCTTTTAAATTTATGTTTTCAACATAAATATTTAAGAAAACATAATATTATACTACTTTGGGAGAGACCTGGTTGAGGTTTTTTCCAAAAATGAGTTGTTCAGGATGTACACTCCTACATTATTAAGAGTTTATACTATAAATTTCAAATAATAAATATAGTATGACATAAGATCATTGAGGAATCTATATCACTATATGAAAATGTGTATCACACTGAGAGGTGACCATTATATATCGATTCCCCCTTTGTTTGTGTTTGCTTTTTATTATGAATAATTAATTAAGGATAAATGATAGAATAAGTGAACCAGTCACTTCATTATGAAACATGTAAAATTAAAAATAGATAACTTTTTTTAAAATTTAAATTTATTTATTTTTAAGACACACTAATTCACCCCTCTCCAACACTTAGTGTAGTCCCTGTCACAGTCAATTCCTTTTACAAAATAGAATCAAAGAAATTTTTATGTGTTCTTAATAATGATATTCCCCTGTCATTTCTCAGAATTTTGGAAATCATGATTAGGTATTACACATTATTATATTCTATCAATGAGAATATGATTTCGACAAACTAATTATTAGTATAACGATAATGTGTCTCATGAGAGATATATACCCTTGGGAAGGATGATAAATATTATATAAATTGTTACCTAGTATAGATTTTCATAGGCCATTTATGTTTAATTATGATGAGATCATCAATGAGAAAATGGTTATGTATTACACATTTTAAGGAATACAATGATTACATGAATTTTTTATTATAATTTGATGTTGTGATGTAAATTTTGATCTAGAATATACCACTACATTTTTCTCATTATAAATGACCATATTGTCAACTTAATACATAAATTTGATTCCATTTAATGTTAACCCTTTTTGGATAACAATCCCTAAGTATCACATTATCAATAAAATACGTAATCTATCACAGAATTAATGACATGTAGATTACATGATCATGTTTGGAAGGAATTTTACAAAAATTTATTACATTGAATTTTAGTTGTTTTGATCTTGGATGAATAAATCAAAAAAATATCTTTTGGGTTGATAATTACTAAGTATGTGACGTTGGTGAACAGAAATATATGGAAAAAGACTGTTTTAAAAATATATTAATGATTAAATGAAATCACTATCAATTCTGTTAATATTTGAGATGGAGGAATATTTTTGTGGATCATGTGTACTTAAGAGTCCATCCAATTTGTATACATGTAATAATTTCTTATGAATAAATTATGTGTATTACATGATATTTTATCATCTTTTCATAGGAATTTATTTTATCCAATATCAATGTTCTTTTTTATATATATGTCACATATAAATATCCCATGAAGGGTTTGATAAAATTTTCCCTATGGAGATCCTTTTGGAAGAGATGGTGTTCTTATTTATATATATAAAATCTTCATATTATACATGGATTTATTTATGAAAAATGGATAGGGTTCCCTAAATTCCCTATTCTTCTACTTATAAATCAAAAAATTGTTTATATAAATCTATTTTTTATTGAAGTTTGTCTATTTTAATATGTGTGTGGGATATTTATAATTGTTTCTAGGAAAATACATTTTAAAAATGTGTTCCCAATGGGCTTTTTATGAGGGAGGGGACATAAAATGATCTTAGAATCACTATCTATAACCCTCATATGAATTAGGTTAATGACATACATTATAACTTTAAAAAACCTAACCCCACCTCAACAAATGTCAAAGAATCAATTTGTTCCTTATTGGAGACCATGACATTCAATAATAAGATCAAAAAAGAATGATCTAATTTTATTCAATTTTCAATTGGAGTTGGCATCTATTTCAATTTTTCAAAAAATGTATGTTCCTATTTAATATTTATCATAAATATTGGTTGAAAAACATGAAAATAAATGATTAGTTAATTATTGAAAAAAGAAACATTAGATGGGTTGATTAAGCTTTATGGGAAACATCTATTTACAAATTTCATACCGATATTGATATTAATTGATGGGATTTCAATAACTTGAATGTTGTATAGATTTTTTAGGACCAAAAAAATTTGAAAATTGTAATGGTTTTAAATATGTATTAAGTATAATTGATGAAATGGAAAAATTGTCCCTTCTATATTCTTTGTGTTACATATCGATGACATCCAATCTCTATATAAATTAATCGACAGACAATAATTTATCATGGTAAATCATTATCTACATAAAGATCATCCATGCAATCATGATCATGAAATCATTCTACATTTGATGCAACATTAATTTGGGATATCATCCAAAAATAACCATCACTAACAATGTTATGGTATTCAATAAATCTTTTCCTTATGTAAAACGATCGTGGGCCTATGACATCCACGAAGCATGTGTAGAATTATTCACATGTTATAGGCACTATAAATTATTTCAATAATAATAAACTTTTCCATATAAATTTTATAAATTTCACAAGTTTGTAATTTTATAGATTATAACTACAATGAAATTCATTCATAATAGTTAAGGGAGGATAATTGGGAATTTTATTTTTTTAGAATATGCGAGTAATAAATAAATCATTTCCATGAAGAGAAAACAATTTTTTATAATTCAACTCACATAAACCTATTTTTTAACGAATAATGCTTACCTTTAAAGGATAGTGTTGATATGATAACATTATAATATGAATTTTGAATTAATTTAATATCTCATTGATTTAGTTGTTCATTTAAAATAAAATGACCATGATTCACTATTTTTCAATTAAAAGGATCATCAATCTATCATTAATTACTCACAAATAGTTCCTACTATTTATTAAGATAGTTAGTTGAATCATATTCTTCTAACACCAAAGGTTTTCCAAACACCACACGTCAAAATATGTCCATTTAGAATATAATCCAAGAAAAAATTAAATATTAAATATACAAGACCAATATTTAGTGGTAAGTGTTATAATGCGAATTTTCATTAAGGAAACTTTCATTAGGTTTCCTAGCCTCACACAACTATAGAAATTTTTCTTCCATGGATTCAATGATGTAAAAAAATAACATAATCATTAAAAACGAGTAGGTGTTGTTTAAATTTTCTTTATATCAAAAGGAAAAGTTCAATTTACCTAACTCTAGATAACGGATGTTTTGAAACTATTATTATTTCATTAGTGGAATCATGAGCATTAAACATGTCTGGGAGATGTAGTGGTTCATGATGTTTGTTTATGCATGATAGTTATGATGTTTGATTGACTAACACCCATTCCTAGAGAAATTGTTGTATGTCGAGATTTTTTATTTTTTATCTAAATTTCATCTTATAAAAAATATAACATTATTTCAAATACATTTAATTTTCATTTGTCATATAATATGATGAAAATTTTCTAAACCCATCTTAGATGTTAGAAAATAAAATATTATGCAATTTTTCTTATAGGTGCCTCAAGCTGAGTGATCAGGTTTTATGATACAATATACTGTTAAAAAAAATGAACTATAATTTTCATGGAGATTGTAATTTATGATTACCTAGAATGTCTTCATCCTTTGTAACAGGGTGAATTAATAAAGGAAGATATTACAATGGTCTTCCTAAAATGTGAGTAATTTTTATGTAAAATTATTTTACAAAATATATGTTGGACACTATATTATATAAAAAACACATATGCGTTTTAGTACATTAAATTGAAAATGTGTCCCCATTTTATGGAGACACCAAATAAAAAATTTTGTATGGTATCATTTTGGATCTTTATTTACACTGATATTAGGGAAGATGAGATTCATAATGTTAACTGGTGAAGTAGTGGTAGACACCCCTTTATGGTACATTTTTATCTCATGTTTCAATGGCATACAACCTACTTTTATGGATATAATTATTGTGGAATGATACTTGATAGATTTTGGAATAATTAGAGGTAATTTTGTTTAAGATAAAATATGAATATTTCTTGAAATTTATTATGGATGTGTTTATTATATGAATACTGGTTATTAAAACCCATTTCCAGCTATCCTAGGTTTAAAATCTCTAAAATAGGGAAAATAGTGTAATAATAAATTAAATTCCTTGAATTCATCATTAACCAAATTCGGGTATTCATTTTTTATGACCATAAATAACATGATGATTATTGTATTCTCTTACAGACTGGCTATCTTCAAAATTTTATATTGGATTCAATTGATATGATATATTGACCTATGTATGAAATATATACATTCTTATAATTTTTCCATTCACTAATATTTTTTCAATCCATTTTAAATTCGATATCTTGACACTATATATAACAACTTCTCTTTAGTGAATGTAATATCAAATTATTTTGTTGTTGAGTTGGACACATTCAAATATATCACATTTACATTATCTAGATTGAATCATGTATGTGCAAATTAGATATTCATCCCTTTGTGGTATTTATCATACCTATGATGTCTTTAATATATTCCAACTTCATGTGTTTTAGTGACTCCGACTCCAGAAAATTATTCTTCTTCATTTACATTATCTCCACTATCTCGATATGATTTCCCAATCATATTAACAATAATGAAATTCATTAATTTATATTGAGTAAATAGAATAAAATATTCATCACACTCAGAGCTATAGATTTTATATGTATCCCCTAATCTCTCATAAAATGGTAAATAATTATCCTCTTTTGTATTCCATCATAGAGTTGGATGCATCATCTTGCTGACTATGAGTGATTTCATTTATCCCACTTGGTATTCCCTTATTAGTGATATATAGAAATTGATTATAATTGCATCATGAACTATACCTTATGGTAATTCCCTAAAAGATAGTGTTGTGTTATGTGGTGTAGTCAAGGATGGGAATATTGGCATATAGTGTACACCAAAATTTCATGGAATGATTAAATGTCTTTGAAGAATTAGATAATATGGTAACAAAATTCCCCCAACCGTAGAGTCTATGTATCACATGATTGTGCTACCATTGCCAATTTATTTATATGGGGATTTCAGGATCCCTGGGTTAGTGGTGGTAGTAAAATCCTATGAGACCTATACAATAGACATTTCAATGGATTTTATTCATAGAGGATTCTAGCTGGGTATTTTGGATTTTTCCTACACTGAATCAGGAATATATTGGGTTTAGTGTAGATAAATAATTTGAATTACCTTATACTCAGGATTTTACTATGGTCAATATAATTTAATTTCCCTGTTATTAATCCAATACAACAATTTTTAATGACTTCCACTATATTTTTTTAATGGAATGACCCCACTTATTATAGATAATTTGTTATTTGGAGGGGTTATAATTTTATTGAACATGCAACCAAGAATATAAAAAAAATGTAATAATAATTTACCAAAACATTATGAAATTGTATTATGTTTTCATTAGGGGGAACTACTTACTTGGTAATAGAGAAATGTAAAATACATTAAACTCATCCAAAACCCTAGTAAAACCAACTCATAGACTGTCAATGATTATTTATTGTAGTGTATTTAAACTAGCGGGGAATGATTATTGAGGGTTCTTATAATGAATCTATAATATAGTGTTCTGTGAAAATGAAAAAGAATCAATTATAATTTTAAAAGATAATAGTTTTATCAGAAATAGAGGATAGGAATACAACATATGATGGTTATGATTATATTTTTTCTATAGGATAGAATCCCATAAATTATTTCATATGATATTTGTGAAATAATCTATTAACTACTATGTGTGGTTATATTAGGCAATGAAAATGGAAATGAATAATTTTGATATATTATCCTCTTCAAATTTATTTAACATATCCATTTTCGGATCATCATCATCTCCATGGTTAAATTTTTATTCCAAATTTTACCACACTTGTTGTTTTACTCCCACTTTATGAAGAGGGGGAGAACATCTAGAATACTTATTTAACATTCTGGTTTGATACTAATTAATTGAAATGTTGAATTTGATTACCATAGTATAACACCTGTAAATGAAAAATAAATATTTTATGTGGTCGTTTAGGCCATGGTTGTAATGAGCCTCAGTCCTAAAAGGGTCCCTTACTATGAGAATGTTATAAAAGTAGAATTTTCATGCAGATTTACATATTTTCATGGTAAATTGTGATATAAATAATGGAAATTTTAATTAGTACAATTAATAATACATATATGAAAAAATATCTAGATTTATTAGGGATTACATTTATGTGTACTAGTCTATGATCAAGGGAAGGGAGGAATTCATTTCCTTTTGATATTCCCACAATGATCAGTACCATCATATTTGGCTTCATTGTAAGGGTTCACATGATATACTATTTTTCTCGATAGGGATTTTCTATAGTTGATATTCCATGAAGAGGAAATCAAGATTTAATAATCAGAATATCATTAGTGAACCAGTATATTTGGATATTCTCTCACGAGAAGAAGGACTCATGAGATTCCATAGATAGGTGTTGTAATTCATTAATAATATCCACAAAGATCAATTAATAGATATGAAAATATTAGTATCCACCTGAATTTCAGTGTATATATATCTCTTTGGATGCTTTATATGGTCTATATTTATTTCCTCATTTAGTAAGAGACTTTATGGGTGGATTACATGTTATCATTGTCGATACATGAGAATGTATATGATGTTGTAAAACAATATTGAAACATACTATGTTTTTTGTGGAATATACTAATAGATTTCTTTCTGATTAGGTGGGAATGTCTCTAGGACATTCATTTGTATCCAAGACATGTATTAATTCTTCCTTGAACTGATGGGGTAATGAAATATGTTTGTTATTTTTATCATTAAGAAAATAAACCAAATGTTCATTGGAATGAATGTGAGAATATGTTATCACACCATTTTTTACATCATTATATACTAATAGTTAACCTGGATGGTTGTATGAAAATTTATGTGAACCTTTATTATAATTAGTTGAATAGGAATATGGGATTATACCTTATTGGTTATTGGTGAAGAGAAAACACATTTGTGTCCATGGATATTATCCCACAATAATATATATTCAACTTCATAATAACCTATAAATCGTCTATAATTTGATGGGGGTCAAATTTCAACTCCTTAGTGGGAGCCTATATAATATGTCAACATGCATCCTTGATGATGGTAGAAGGATTGAGGTCCTCCTATGCAAGATATTAGTATTTTATAATAACCTAAAATGTTATAGCAGTAATATGTTACCACCATTATACATCGTTCCTCATCACTAAATTGTTGAAAACATCCTTGAGAGGGGTGTTTGGAAATTTATGCACACAATTGAGTTATCATTTTGTTGCATTGACATGAATATTTAAAAAAATTTAAAAACAATATTATCCTACATTCTAAATATGATTGGTAATATGGGACCACTCTAATAGTGTCTCAAACTTATGATAGTATAAATGTTATATATGGTAATGAATACTGTCTTCTCACCTTCTCATTCATCTAAATTCATAATATTTCATAGGTACATTTAGTTGAATGATTGTGTCTAAGGTTTTTAGAGTGTAACCATTATCCATATTAGGATATGTTAAGGATACCATAAGATGGTCTTAAAAATGATTTTTTTTGAGTTAGATAAAATTAAATTCATGAAATAATACGTTTTAGCTAATTGGAAAAAATACATTACAAAGGTATTAAATTATAACCTTTTTATACTCAACATATAGACAACCAAAGTGATTACATGTGGAAACTGAAGATACCATATTCATCACAGTCTTTCCTTAATATTTTGAGTTACATGACATCAGTTCTTTTAAAATATATTAAGCTACTTCCACGGTTTGTATTATACTATTGTGATGGCCCTCTTTCACAAGAATATTGGTCACATTTTGAATGAGTTATTATGATGGTGTGAGTGCATCCCCAATCACTATATATGTTTTCCTAGGAATGTATGAATCATGTTATAATATAATAGATGAAAATTTATTTTTTTATATAATTCATTCCAATGATGGGTTTATATGACATTAATAAAAAAATACACCAATATAATTCATTTACGTTGTATAAAAAAATTGAAAATTTTAACTGATAAAATTCATAATTAAATGATTTGTGTTTCGTTAATAGTTTTTTATTTCTAATGGAATATACATATGGATAACAAAATAGTTGATCCATTTAAAATTATTATTATATTAATATCTGATATATTAATGTGTAGATTTCTATTCTCATTCAGATGGAATCTAAGAAGTTTTCCATTATGTTTTGACTCTATACAGACCACTATTTTATTGGTAGGTGGTCCCTATAATTTTGACTTATAATTATTAATAATGTGTGTTGGTCATGAAGATGGAATTTTAGGCTTTTTATCCCTATAATGTAGATTTATTTCCCAATTTTGGAATCTATTATAGATTTTAATCAAATTCTACATGCTTTCTAAATAATAATACATTACTATTATTCTACGTGTTACCGATTGATCATTTAAATTGATGTTACATCTATATGCACCAGATTTTATCTATCATTATATTATAAACAAGAATCAATTTTATAAAAATACGTAGGTAGGATAAACATATGTTATCACTATCTTGGTTAGAAATGGGTGTTTTCAAGGATAATATTTGTCTTATGAAAATGGGTTATTTTTTATCCTAATTAAAGGTATTAGGACCCATGTTGTTTGGTTCCACATAACATGGCATGTTATACCTATTTATGTCAGGTGACAAGGACCATCAGAGTTCCCAATATATTCATGAATCCATGACTATTTACTAGCTATTAAATGTCTTCGTGATTAGACATTATAAATTATGATTCTAATAAATGGTTTGATTGAAAATCACATATGAATTTTCCTTCTAGGTTGGCCCCAAGGGAGATATTTTCCAATGATGGTTGGTTTTAACCATGGATAATATATCATTATACTGTATATGTTATATTTTTATAATTATGATATAACCTTTAGAGTCATGTATGACCTCAAAAAGAATATTTTTTAATAGGAAATGTTTCTCAGTAATATTGAACCATTGATTATGATAATATTTATCAAATGGAATATGTACAAGGGAGCATGGATTCCCATGAATAGTGGAAGTATGTCCTAGAGGAAAAGGACATGGGTGGTTATTATGTGGTGTTTAACCTCATATAAGAGTTTTATGTATCTTTTTATATCAATAATTGAAGACAATTTAGATCATGGTTTAGAGTATTTTTTTATGACAAGATAAGTCCATTTTAGATGACATCATACAATAAAGGTGTTATCAAAGAATATTACTTATTATGAAATGTGAACCAGTTTCATGGAATGTGTGATAGCGTGATATGGAGAGGTGAATAAAATTTGAGGCCACCTAATTTTTCGTACTACAAAATCATAGATATGAGAACATTAATAAGTCCATTAGTTTTTGAGTTTTTCATATAATAATGAAGACCACCACTTGAATATGATAAGTAATGATATTTTTTTGTGGTGGTTTTATGAAAATCTTTTCTATGGTTTTTATTGGGAGTTAACAGACAATGTGTGGGACTTCCAAATTAGTATGTAAAATCCATGAGCATTAGTATTATTCTAATTGATATTTTGGTAGAAAGATGCCTTAACTCGTGGTGATATATCACCATGATGAATAGTTAAGGTCATGTGAAATAGAAAACCTATTATAGATGTATCTATTTCACAAATATTTTATGTTGAAATAATTGATATGAATATTTATTTCTCTTACACCAATGATGGAATATGATTTCCATGTTATTCATATATTGTAATCAGGACCTAGTAAGAGAATGTTGAGTTTGGAAAGACAACTCTAATGTCCCCATAATTATTTCCCTAATTATCAATGGAATATATGTTTATGTTAATCCATAATATTATACTTATTAAGGATTATAATTCCAGGGACAACGTTTACCAAGGGAAATGGTGATCAAAAGTGGGATCTTATGAATTCATTGAAATCTAATAATGTATGTCATGTGGTTTAGCAGATAGAAATATTTTTTACCTTCTGATGTTTTGACATTGTTGGAAGAATAAAAAATGTATTTTCACTTGATATGGATGAATTATGTTCCTTGGGTGAACAATAATCTCCAGAAGAAGATTATTTACCCACAATATATATTGTTAACAAAAGGAAGAATGGGAACTATGTATTATATGAGTTGGAGTTTATTTAAGGTGGCTAAAGAGTATCATAGATTATATCTTATTATTTTAGTATGATTTTTTTAATTGGGTAAAAAAAATAAATGGGTTTAATTAGATTTCATGATGTATTCTTTTAGAGCCTTCCTAAGTGAATGTATTCCATGGAAACAACCCTCATAGTTATCTCATATAGGGGTTTCGTTAGATCTTGATCATGGATATTATGGTATTATATTTTACTATGAGTGAGATATATGAATTTTACCTATAATATTTTTTATTATAAATATGTAGACCTCCAAATTAACAAAACTTTTATGTTTCTATTGGGAATATTTATCTATAGCTGCACTGCGTCTCTACCTATGATGTGTTTTCGAATAGTATTTGGTATTTCATTACACATATAGAATACTAATTTATTGGAATGGGAGGACACATGAAAACTAATGAAATAATATTATTGTGTTGATGTTGTCACCATTATGGACGTTATATAAAATTCTAGGTTGTTATTCACTTTTAAACTACATATGGAATCCTCAATCTTCACGTCACGACCCATCACCCGGGGCCCGTGTCGTGACTACCCCAATCCCACCTTCTATAGGACATGGGCTGGCAACTACCACCAAAGGTGTAAATCCATATAACTAGGAAGGAATTGCCTTTATAACCTATAAACACGCATAGCAAGATTCAAAAATGAGTAAACTGTATAACCAAAAGAGTCTAAGAGTAAAAGGGGCTAGAATACAAGCCCAATAGTAAAGGTACAAGTAAAATTAAAACATTAAAACTGAAGAAAAATAATGAAAAACAGCTGCTGGGTATTCCTCTAGGATTCCTACCTAAAGGGTTGGTACATATAGAATCCTCAACACTCCTCGTCTGTCCATCACCTCCACGTACGGACATGCCGTATTGTCTACCTCTAGGCTCCGTCCGGTCATAGTACTCTTAGCCTCAATTAGCGATGTCCATCATCGGTAACCAACAAAACAAGGAGTGGGAATAGCCCGTGTAGTGATGAGTATAACGATACTCAGTAGAGACCCCAAAACTGTCATGGTCTCACAAAATCCAAAAATGATAAACTACAAAGTATAAAATCAACATATAACCTCACACATATATATATTACCATACATATACCTAAGCTATCTAGTGATCCATCTCAATCATTAGTAAAACAAAGAAAAACCGACTGAATTTAACTAGGATATTATTTTTGGGGTAATATTAAGTAACATACCCAGTCACATTGTCAAAACCATAGCTGCTGGAGAACTACTCATTTATCGAGTATAATGGACCTACCATGACACCATGTGATCTTACCAATTACCTTGGATTTCTGAGGTACTCATTCAGATGAGTATTGTGGATCAGTCGTGTCACCAATCGTCCTCCCCACCGTGCGTCTGCCCTATCACCAAGCGCGCTCCCCCTTGTAGCCTGCTGAGATACTTCTCCTATCGTGAACTGTGGGTCTACTGCCACAACAAGGTTCTCCCCACTATGGGTCTGTAGTGGCACCAAGGAGCTCCAAACTAGGCTAGTAGAGTCCCTCCGATTCAACAGGGTCAACAGTCTTCAGGTCTTATCCAGCTACTAGTTCTCCACACTATGCTCGCTCGACTCCGGGTGAATAGGCTCCATGAGTTAATATTCGATCACCAAATGTCATGAATTCCTAATAAGAAGTATCTCAAAGGTACTCCACATCGTAGGGGTCTCAACGTGATAGATGGCGCATCAATCGGACACCCGGTCTGTGAGTTCGTATCCATTTCGTCCCGAGGGCCTAGTTGGATTCGTGCACGATCCATACTGACCATATCTCAACTATGCTGAAAACTCTAGTGTGGTGTACTGAAAAGGACCGTCATGCTACAAGATTTCCAGTGCTGCTGACGGTTCGTCAAACCGACGTCTAGTACCAATGACATGGCCGAACAAGAGAAAATGGGTCGTAGTGGTCCAGGGTCCGGTAGGAACCATCACAACCCAGTATAGGTTGACTAAGTTATGGTCAACCCAGCCTGACCCGTTGGTTCTGGCTCGGCATGTCGGGTGGGTTGACCATTTTGTTCGGCCCAGCCCACTGGGCCCAGCCCAGCGGGCCGTGAGGAGCCGCATTGAGTCGTGAGGGTGCAGAGCGGCCGCGAGGGCACAGACTTACCGCGAGTCAATGCAAGGGAGTTTTGGCCCAGAGGTCTCCACATGGGTGGCTTGACCTGAATATCTCCATTAGGGTGTCGTGACTCCAAGCGCGGGGCCTGTTCAGCTGGGAGGGTCGCAGTGAGGGCGGCTCGGGGCAGCTCAGCCCAGAGGTCGGGATGACGCGGTCAAGGCCAGTTCGGCCGGAAGGTTGTGCGATCGAGGCCGGTTCGGCTAGTTCGGCCAGGCAGCCAGGGTGGCTCTTCTAGAGAATGGCGCAGCATTGGCGGCTCATCCGGGTGGCCGGGGTGGTCGAATGCCGGTTCGGCAGGAGGCCAGGGTGGTCAGGGCCAGTTCGGCCGGTGGACGGTGCGACCAAGGTGGCTCGGCCATGCCCGGGGCATCTCGGATGGAAGGGTTGAGACTTCGGGGGTAGTTCAGCTGGGGCGCCACGAGGGGTAGTGGGGTGGGTTCGGCCGGTGGCGGCATGGGACGCCACGTGGGCAGTGCGGGTTGTAGAGGCCACGGGTGGCGGCACCGTTTCCTTCATCACCTTCTTCGCCTTCCTCAATTTTTAAGAACTCCACAAATCAACATAAGGGTTACAAAGAGGAAGTTCCATGTTAATTTGTCCCGCACTCTCCACATTAGAGCGGTAGTAAAGAGGTTCACAAGAACAAAGAAAATCAAAAACTCCCGCAAAGATTCTTCCCAACCCGCAAAAGAAAAAAAGGGATGTACTTGTAAAGTGATAGTCAAACATCATTAAACCCCTACCATGTTCATTGTTGGTTGACATTAGCATGAGAAGGCACACGTCAATTTGTTGTTGACAAACATGTCCTACATCGGAGGATGTTTCGAGAAAGAATGTCAATGTTGAGGACAGTGTTTGTATTCGAAGGTGTTCTTCATCGATGGAGTGTTCTTCATGGTTGGATCATTATTAGTTGGCCTCTTTCTCCCATGTTCCTCTTCTCCCTAATTCCACCCAAGTGAATTCGTAGACAAAATAACATATTTTAATATCTATTAGGTTGTTGGCATAATATTCAAAAAGGTATAATAAATTAATTGATGTGTTGGATCAATTAATTAATGGGGAGGATTTGGCATAATAAATTATTTGAATTGGCATAATTAATGTGGATTAAGTCAAGAGGATCCTCTACATTAATGAGAGAGGTTAAGAGGTTTTGGCCTCAGGTGGTCCCCACCACCATAACCTCTCATGGGAGGTTAGTTTAGGGTGGTCCCCATAACCAAAACCTGTCATGGGAGGTTAATGTATGGAGGTCCTCACTTACAACTTCCACATGGAGGTTTAGTTCTAGTGGTACCCACATCCCATCACTCACATCGGTGTTGAAAATAAAATCAAAATGTCACACACATGTATTTTTATTTTATTCTTTCACAGAAAACCCAAAAACTAAGTTTCACCCTCGGCAAACTGCAATTGAGGTGACAGTCTATTTAAGGGAAAACTGGCACTACGAGTTCAACGGTGCCCCCAAATATTAATTCCATGCACCGGTTAAAATGTTAGAAAAACCCTCGTGCACATTTACTGAATGTACCCAAACAAAAGTTTAAAAATTTATTCCGGTCCCTATGGGCCTAGAAATCATGCGCCGTCAATTTTGACAGACTTGTAAAATTTCCATATATTTAAAACTAAATTTATATTGAAATTTTAAGTCTTTACATTCTCCCCACCTCATGATTTATGTCCATGTAAGCTACGACTCAAACTAAGGGAACAATTGAGGGTACTGAGCACACATCTGAGCCTCCTTCTTCCATGTTCTCTCTTGGAGGATCCTGTGTTGCCAGAGAATGTACACCAGAGGTATCGACTGTCCACGAATGCCCGCTTGTGTTGATCCTCAATCTGTATCGGAACCTCCATAAGAGTCACCCCCTCGTCGACGTCCATCTCGCCATGGTCATTGATGTGAGAAGGGTCGTTCACGTGTCTCCTTACCTGGGATACATGGAAGACGTTGTGCACCCGGTGAAAATGAGGTTAAAGAGCTAAGAGGTATCCCACCTCTCCAACTCAGCCGAGGACTTGAAAATATTTAATGAACCTCATAGATAACTTGCCACCTCAGCCAAATCATTGTAGACCATGTCGGGGTGAGACCCTTATAAAGATGTGGTCGACATCCTCAAACTCCATAGGCCTTCGTCTCTTATCATCATAAGAATTCTGCCTGCTTTGTGATGTCTTCATCCACTCTTGGATGACCTCACTAGTGCAGAAAACGTTTTTTACGTCACCATTTTTTACGTCGGTTATATAAAACCGACGTCATAGTATGTAAAACGAGGTTTTTTACGTCGGTTATTTAATAACCGACGTAAAAACCTGTGTTTAGTACACCTTTAACGTCAGTTATTTTTATAACCGACGTTATTAATCGCGCGGCTTCGTTTTTTACATCGGTTATACATTAACCGCCGTAAAAAACAGAAGCGGGGGGTGTTTGTTACGTCGGTTATTCAATAACCGACGTAACAAATCGACATATGTACGAGTTATTACGTCGGTTATTCAATAACCGACGTAAAAAATGCGGTTTTTGAAGGCCTTTTTACGTCGGTTATAAAATAACCGACGTAAAAAAAGAATCCGCAGATGTTTTTGACGTCGGTTATGGAATAACCGACGTAAAAAAACGCTGATTTTGATCCCTTTATAACGTCAGTTATAAAATAACCGACGTAAAAAACGAATCGGAGGAAGGTTTTTACGTCGGTTATTGAATAACTGACGTTATAAATGTTTTTAAAAAAATTATAACGTCGGTTATTGAATAACCGACGTGATAACTCATTTAAAAATTTACCCAGACCCGTGGATTGTCATTCGCGAGTTTACCTTCGACAGTCGCGACTCGTCTCTCTCGCGCGTAAACCCGAATCGGCTCGTCCATTTCGTTGGTTTAGATTCGTTTTGCGATCATCGTTTCTCATATTTAATCTCCTCAGATCAATCATCTAAACTCGCAGCACTCAGGTAATCCTCCCACTCGTTCGTTTTTTTTCGCGGATAGTATATATATATGTGTTGTGATTTTTTTTGTTGAAAATAGCTAAGATTCTTCGATTGCGAACCCTTTTAACTCGTTTTGGCACCATAATCTTATTTATCATCCCTAGATCTATTAGTTTGACTTGCAATATTGACTAATTTTATGATTTCACTAATTTTTCATCGTTTTCTATAAATCCCCGAGAGGGTTGGGGCGTGTCCATTTGGATGGGTTGCCCTTTTACAGTTGTTACTACTTTATTCACACACAACCATGGCATAGGTGCATGGATTTGGGATCACATCACCATTTTCACCCCCTGCAAACAAAGTTTCACGAGGAGGACTCGCCAGATTTCCCCTCGGCATGTTAAAAATTTTAGATACCCTCTTTTGAGCAAGTAAAAAATTAACTAGTTTTTTCTTCACTACTAATCCTAAACAAATAAAACCACCATTCTTTCTAGAACCTCTACTAGATCCATTGCATCCATCAACATACATATTTGGATCTGAAATCATCCCTTAAGCCTTATGTTCGATGCTAACATCCTTTACTGATCTATAGAAAATATGATGGTCTGCTAAGCTCTCCATTTAAAAGTCAAACCCCACCAATTATTCATCCTCATCATGAGAAAATGGCACAACATCTGAATTTATGATTCAATCTCTTGGGTCACTGAACAAACATTAACTCCTTCAAATCCACACCCGGAATAGACAACCTAATGTCGAGTTCCTTCTCTATCTATTGAAACTCAGTTCTTCCTCCACACCTAAAAACATTCTTTTAATGGCCCAACATCTTGTTATGGTAAATTTTCCGTGATTCTAGGGGGGTGGGAGGGCTATCAAGAGGGTTGGGGGGTGTCCAGGGGGTGTCCAAGGGGGTAGGGTGTGGGGGGTGGTGTCCAGGAGGGGCGGGGGGCTGTCCAGAGGGGTCGGGGGGTGTCCAGGGGGGTTTACAAGGGGGTGGGTGGGTGTGGGGGGCTGTCCAAGGGTGTGGGTGGGTGTTGGGGGGTGTCCAGGGGGGTGTACAAGGGGGTAGGGGGTGGGGGTGGTGTTTAGGAGGGGTGGGGGGGCTGTCCAGAGGGTTGGGGGGTGTCCAGGGGGGTGTCCAAGCAGGTCGGGGGTGGGGGGTTGTGTCCAGGAGGGGTGGGGGTGCTTTCTAGAGGGGTCGGGGGCTGTCCAGAGGGGTCGGGGGGTGTCCAGGGTGGTGTCCAAGGGGATGGGTGGGTGTGGGGGGATATCCAAGGGGGTGGCGGCCTGTCCAGAGGGGTCGGTGGGGTGTCCAGGGGGGTGTCCAAGGGGTTGGATGGGTGTGGGGGGCTGTCCAAGTGGGTGGCGGCCTCTCCAGAGGGTATTTGGGGTTGTCCGGGTGGGTGGGGGGCTGTCCAGAGGGTTGGGGGATGTCCAGGGCGGTGTCCAAGGGGGTAGGGGGTGGGGGGTGGTGTCCAGGAGGGGCGGGGGGCTGTCCAGAGCGGTCGGGGGGTGTCCAGGGGGGTTTACAAGGGGGTGGGTGGGTGTGGGGGGCTGTCCAAGGGTGTGGGTGGGTGTTGGGGGGTGTCCAGGGGGGTGTCCAAGGGGGTAGGGGGTGGGGGTGGTGTTTAGGAGGGGAAGGGGGGGCTGTCCAGAGGGTTGGGGGTGTCCAGGGGGGTGTCCAAGCAGGTCGGGGGTGGGGGGTTGTGTCTAGGAGGGGTGGGGGTGATTTCTAGAGGGGTCGGGGGCTGTCCAGAGGGGTCGGGGGGTGTCCATGGTGGTGTCCAAGGGGATGGGTGGGTGTGGGGGGCTGTCCATGGGGGTGGCGGCCTGTCCAGAGGGGTCGGTGGGGTGTCCAGGGGGGTGTCCAAGGGGGTGGATGGGTGTGGGGTGCTGTCCAAGTGGGTGGCGGCCTCTCCAGAGGGTATTTGGGGTTGTCTGGGTGGGTGGGGGCGCTGCCCAGAGGGTTGGGGGATGTCCAGGGGGTGTCCAAGGGGGTAGGGGGTGGGGGGTGGTGTCCAGGAGGGGTGGGGGGCTGTCCAGAGGGGTCAGGGGGTGTCCAGGGGGGTTTACAAGGGGGTGGGTGGGTGTGGGGGGCTGTCCAAGGGCGTGGGTGGGTGTTGGGGGGTGTCCAGGGGGGTGTCCAAGGGGGTAGGGGGCGGGGGGTGGTGTTTAGGAGGGGTGGGGGGGCTGTCCAGAGGGTCGGGGGTGTCCAGGGGGGTGTCCAAGCAGGTCGGGGGTGGGGGGATGTGTCCAGGAGGGGTGGGGTGCTTTCTATAGGGGTCGGGGGCTGTCCAGAGGGGTCGGGGGGTGTCCAGGGTGGTGTCCAAGGGGATGGGTGGGTGTGGGGGGCTGTCCAAGGGGGTGGCGGCCTGTCCAGAGGGGTCGGTGGGGTGTCCAGGGGGTGTCCAAGGGGGTGGATGGGTGTGGGGGGCTGTCCAAGTGGGTGGAGGCCTCTCCAGAGGGTATTTGGGGTTGTCCGGGTGGGTGGGGGGCTGTCCAGAGGGTTGGGGGATGTCCAGGGGGGTGTCCAAGTGGGTAGGGGGTGGGGGGTGGTGTCCAGGAGGGGCGGGGGGCTGTCCAGAGGGGTCGGGGGGTGTCTAGGGGGGGGGGGTGTTATATCTTACTATATTTTGTTTAAAAAATAATATTCAAGCATATTTTTTTAAATACACATCGATTTGTTTTATATTTCAAAATTGTTTACATTCAAATTATGATTTTTTTCATATAAACATATATTTGTCTTATCTAAAAAATATATATATTTTTGCTATTTGTTATAGGTAATAATGAGGCGAAGTTGGATTACGACACATCGAATGAGAAATGAATATGAGGAAGGTGTTGATGCCTTTTTGGAATTTGCTAAACGAAATGTTCCAAGTAGTGACATTTTTTTCTGTCCATGCCTGAAATGTCTGAATATGAAGAAGTTGAAAAGTAGAGAGATAAAAGATCATCTGATTTTTCATGGTTTCAATCCAAGTTACAACCCTTGGATTTGGCATGGCGAAACTGGACAGAATGTCACTGATGATAATGAATCGCAAGATGGTAACTCCGATGGAATTGATGAAATGATTCGCGATATTGTAGCAGAAAAAATTAAGATAGAACCGACAGTTTCACATCTATATGGTGAGGCCGAAAAACCATTATATCCTGGTTGTACAGATTTTACGGTTTTGTCGGCGGTGTTAAGATTGATTAACCTGAAGGCGAAACATGGATGGAGTGACAGAAGTTTTATAGAGCTGCTACAATTGATGAAAGACATTCTTCCAAAAGATAACGATCTTCCAGATTCACATTATAAGGCCAAAAAAATATTATGCCCGATGGGATTGGGATACAGGAAAATACATGCCTGTCTGAATGACTGCATTATATATAGGAAGGAATATGAATTTCTGAAAGAGTGTCCTAAATGTGGGACATCACGGTATAAGGTGAAAGAAAAATCACAAGCTGATGTAGAGATTACAAAGCTCCCTTCAAAGGTATTTTGGTATCTTTCTATAATTCCTCATTTCAAACGTTTATTTTCTAATTCACATGATGCAAAAAGGTTAAGATGGCATGCTGATTAGCGGGTATGTGATGGAAAAATACGTCATCCAGCTGATTGTCCAGAATGGAAGAAAATTGATGCCCAGTACCCTACATTTGGAAATGAAATTAGAAATCTGAGACTAGGCTTGTGCACAGATGGAATGAATCCATACCAAACCCTCAGTAGCACACATAGTTCATGGCCTGTTTTATTGTTAATTTACAACCTCTCTCCTGAAGTTTGTATGAAGCACAAATATGTCATGTTGAGTATCATGATCTCTTGTCCAAAGCAACCCGGCAATGATATTGATGTATACTTGTCACCGCTGATTGATGATTTGAAATTGTTATGTGCTGATGGTATTAGGGTGTATGATTCTTATAAAATGGAATATTTTCAACTGCATGCAGTGCTTTTATTCACTATAAATGACTTCCCAGCATATGGAAATTTGTCTGGATACAGTGTTAAAGGGCATAAAGCATGTCCAATTTGCGAACAACAGACGTCATATTGTCAATTGCATCATGGGAGGAAAACAGTGTACATGGGTCATCGAATGTTTTTTCCTATGGATCACCCTTATATAAGACTAAAAAAGGCATTCAATGGCTCACAATAATTTGATACTGCTCCAAAACCTTTATCCCCAGATTTGTATTTTGAGAGGGTGAAAAACCTTGATGTGACATTGGGAAAGACACAGAAATCTGGTAATGATAGACATATTTGGAAGAAAAGGTCAATATTTTTTGAGCTACCATATTAGAGGTATCATGAAGTCAAACATAATATTGATGTCATGCACGTGGAGAAGAATATCTGTGATTCTTTGATCGGAACATTGCTAGATATTAAAGGAAAGATAAAAGATGGGTTGAATGCAAGGTTAGACCTACTATCAATGGGAATACGTTTGGAGTTAGCTCCCACTCCTAAAGGAAGACGAACATTTCTTCCCCCGGCTTGTCATACATTATCAAAGAGGGAGAAAAGTAGATTCTGTCAGTGTCTTCATGATATCAAAGTGCCTCAAGGTTATTCTTCAAATGTATAAAATTTTGTCTCATCGAAAGACTTGAAGTTGATAGGTATGAAATCACATGATTGTCACGTCATGATGCAACAAATTCTACCAGTTGCACTGCGTGGAATATTGCCCATCCGTGTCAGAAAGACTATAATGAGGTTGTGTTATTTTTTCAATTCAATTTGTAACAAGGTGATTGATGTGAATGCTTTGAACATTTTGGAAAAGGATGCAATTTTTATACTTTGTCATTTGGAAATGTATTTTCCTCCAACTTTTTTTGATATGATGGTGCATTTAATGATTCATCTGGTTCGAGAAATAAAGCTTTGTGGACCTGTATATCTTCGTTGGATGTATCCTTTTGAAAGGTATATGAAAATATTAAAGGGATATGTTAAAAATCCATATCGACCTGAAGCCTCCATTATTGAAAAGTATATTTCTGAGGAGGTAGCAGAGTTTTGTATGAGCTACTTGGCTACGGCGCAACACATAGGTTTGCCTCCATCTCGCCATGAACGGGTTAATAATGAGGGAAAGGGGATTTGTGGACTGAAAGTCAAATCACTCTCAGCTGAACAGATGAAGAAGTTAGAATCATACATCTTGAATAACATAGCTGATGTTCAACCGTATATCACATTGCATATTAATGAGTTGAAACAGTGTCATCCAAAGAAGAAAGAAATGTGGATTTTGAATGAGCACAACAAAACTTTTTTTCCATGGTTTAAAAAGTCCTTGCTTGGTAGATCAGATGCATCTGAGACATTAAAATGGATAGTGGGTGGTCCATCTTTAAATGTGATAACATGGTCCGCTTATGACATTAATGGCTATACATTTCATACGAAAGCTCAGGACAACAGAAGTGCAGTTCAGAATAGTGGTGTATTGGTGTTTGCAGAAGCAATGCATTTTTCGAGTGCTAAGGACAGAAACCCAATTTCGGCATTAAGTGCGTATTATGGAGTGATTGAAGACATATGGGAGGCTGATTAATTTAAAATTAAAGTTCCTGTTTTTAACTGTAAATGGTTTATCGGTAACAACAGTGTTAGACACGATGAATTTGGAATGAAACTTGTTAATCTGAATAGATTGGAAGACACAGCTGATTCTTTTATAATGGAAACACATGCCAAACAAATTTTCTATGTAGTGGATCAATCAGATATGCAGTGGGATGTTGTTTTACAAGGGAAAAAACAATATGTTGGTGAGGATGAATTTGATAAAGATGCTGATTTATGTGAGATCCCTACTTCCATGGAAAGATTAACAGAACATAATGATGAGTATGTTGAAGACATGGTTTGTGCCATAAGGAACGATCACGATGAAGGAATTTCGGAAAACAATCCAACTGTACATTCCTAAAATTACAGGTAACACATATTTATTTCTTGTTTACATTTAGTTTTTTCATATAATGTTAGATATTGTAAATTTTTTACTTATTAAAACATGTATCAAACCAAAATGATAAAACAATAAAAACCGTAAAGAGGAGAAGTCCTGGGCGCACCGGCTGGCCGGTGGTGGATCACCGGTCGGCCGGTGGTCCAGACAGCAAAGCTCTGTCTGGTCCACCGGCCGGCCGGTGATGAGCCAGCGGCCGGCCGGTGGTGATACAGCGGCCGGCCGGTGGTGAGCCAGCGGCCGGCCGGTGACACCAGGCAGTAGGCAAGTCTACTGCCTGGGTCCTCCGGCTGGCCGGTGAGCTCACACCGGCTGACCGGTGGACTCAGTGAGTCCACTTTTCAGCTTTCTTGGGCCAACTCCTTGGCAACCTTTTTCCTATTAACAAAAACACTTGAAAAAAAGTTAGAACATAATAAGAGTGATTGTGATCATTAAAATCCAAGAGAGAGGGGTACAACAGACTGTGTTTACCATGTTTATCATTGTTTAACATGCTTACCATATTACCAATGTTTACTATTATGTAATTTAGTACACTTTTCTATTTTCTGATTAAGTAGTATTACAATATTTGAATTTGTATATTTGTGAACTAATGTTTGTTTTTTTGATTTGAAGGAAAATGACAGATCAATCTGTTGATCAGCCACATGATTCTGGAGATGAGCATATTGGTCATACATCTGGGGAGGAACATTCACATGCTCCTATTACGAAAAAGAGTTCAAAGGTTGGTAAGCGTGGGTGCACACGTTTACCAAAATTATCACTTTCCCGTACGAAGGAGGAGAGGATAGTCGTGGATTTTGATGATGATGATCTTCCTAGAGGTCCAAATGCTAATGATTTTAAGGGTTTTGTAGCAACTCAGGCTAAGAGCAAAGTAAGCATTCTCTATGATGATTGGAGAAGTGTGGATAAGGCGATAATTTCTCAACTGTGGGAGACCATTTTGGTAAGATCTTTTGCTATTGTTTGACTGTTCTTTAAATGTTTCTAGTATATATAATATTTTTAACCTCTTTTTTATCAGATGACATTTGATATTCCTGACACTGGAGGAGTCAGGAAGAAATGCTTATCGTTGGCTGCTAGGAGATGGAGGGATTTCAAATCAACCCTCTCATCTGATTTCATTTATGGTCATAGGAGTCGTGAGAATCCATGTCGTATATATCCTTTTATATATGAAGACACATGGAGACAATTTTTTGAAAGTAGAAGAAAAGAATCATTTTTGGTAAGGGAAATGTAAACTTTTATAAGCTTTCTTATATAAATGATCTTATTATTGTTTTGTTAATGATTAATTATTCTTAATTTACAGCAAACAAGGAAAGCTCATCAAGAGATCCAATCTAAAAATGTATACCCTCATAGTTTATCTCGGGGAGGGTATGAATTATTGGAAGAACAAATGATGGCAGAAAAATTTCAACAACTAAGAGCTGAGTCTTCAAGCTCTGGAGAGGTGGCCTCTCCATCCCCTCCATCTAGACATGAGAAATGGAAAAGAGCTCGGAAGGGAAAAAAAGGACAATATCTTTCGGAAGAATCGAGACTCGTAGTTTAGAGGATTGTAAGATATCTATTTTATTTATTTAAGTTTACTATTTTCGTCATATATTTCCAATCATTATAGAAATGTTCAATTAATTATTACAGGACTCTCTTGAGGAGCAGAGTTCACAGGGGACATTTACACCATCTGGGAGGGAAGATATTTTATCTGTGGCATTGGGAAAGCCCGAACATCCTGGCCGTGTAAGAGGATGTCCGGCAGGTGTATCGGTAAGAAAAGTGTTGCCACATTCCTCAACTTCTAACGTTGAGGGAGTTTATATAAAAAAAAATAGAATCCTTGGAGGCTGAAGTCCATAATATTAATGCGACAATGGAGGACAAGATTAGAGCATCAGTGCAGTTTATGTTTGCAGACTTGCAAAGACAATTTCAGGGTGCAGCTCCCAGTCCACCACTCCCAGTAGCTCCCACTCCCCCACCTCAGCCTGCGGACCCCATTTTTGATCCTCCTCCTCCACCGCAGATACCTACTTATTGTGAGTTGTATGTTGATGATCCTCAACATCATATAGTTGCATATGGGATGGTATATTGTATAGGAGATATAGTTCATCATCAACAGTTAGAGGTAGAGAATCAGAGGGTCACTGTACAGGATATTATAGATAGATCAGCTCGGATACCATTACCTACATATGAGGTGATGACAGTTGGACATAGTATCGGCCATTTTTTACTTTGGCCATCCAGACTTCTTCGACTCATTACCATAGAGGTATGGATGTTATATCTTTTTTTTATATTTTTATTAATGTTTTATCATTTGAAAACTAATATATTTTTCAATTTATTTTTACAGGAATACTTCAAAGGTAAAGAAATACTGTATAGACAACAACAAAGACAGATAGCTATGACATCAGATGCAGATACTAGCAGTCTTGACAAATTGTCAAGATATTCAAATTTGTTGGCGGATCATTATGACTTTACAATGGAAGCTCATGTCTGTGGACGTGAACTAAGTGTGGGGATTATGAAAACTGATATCATGGAGTTTGTTACTGGAGATAAGTTGGGCATCAACGTGGTGCAAATTTTTATCATGTAAGTCTTAACACCTTTTCCTTGCGTTATATTTATTAAAAATGTATACTTATGTATGCTTTGTATTAGGTATCTGTATAAAATTTGTGAGAGGAATGAGCTGACAGATGTATATGGATTCGTGGACCCACAATTGATTTCCCCTGAAGCATGTGCATTGGATGAGGAACAAAGAATGATTTATATTGCTGATAGATTTGAAAAGAATGTAATCACACAGTGTTGGATGATGCCTTTTTGGGAGAGGTATGAAACACATCCCTCTCAAAGAGTTAATTATATTTTAACATAAAAAACCACTAACGTTAAATTTCCTTTTATCAGGGATCATTGGATGTTAGGGGTTTTTTTCCCTAGGGAGAAAGCACTTTATTGGATATGCTCTCTCCATGATGATGTGCGAGAAAGTTTTAAGAATATATTGGAAACGTAAGTTTCAATTTCACAATAGTTTTATATATTATAATGAATTTTAAATTTACCCCATTCGTATTATTTTCTAACAGGGCATGGGTCCACTTTCGAAAAAGTGCAAAGAAAAGGAATTTCAAGATCAAATATGTACATGCGAAGGTAAATATCCATTTATAATTTGTACATTTTGATTTATTACATAAAAATAATATATTGAATTTACACTCATTCAACAGAAATGTCATGAGCAACAAGGCATCATCGAATGCGGATATTACATGTTAAGATTTATGTATGAAATAATAACATCTGGGAAAGTTCTGAGTTTTGACATGGTAAGATTTCCTCTTTCTCATAATATTTCAATTTGATTTATTCATTATACACGTTGACTACTATCCTTTTCCTTTGTAGCTTTTTGATGACCCTCAACCCTTTACTGCTGAAGATATCAAACACTTACAAGTGGAGTGGTAAAATTATTTTACAGGTTTGATGACTTTTAGTTGTTTGTAATGTAAAATGTAATTTTGAATATTGACAATGTAATTGTGTATTTCGTAGTCGTTTAGGTTGGATTTAGTTTTTTTTGAAGTTGACAGTGTAAGTTTTGAATGGTATATAAGTGAATGTTTAATTTTTCTCTACTTCTTGTTTTGGTCTACTGTTGATGGTTTTTTCTTGTCTGGATTTGGTATGGGGGGAGAGGTTCCAAGGGGGTGGGTGGGTGTTTGGGGGGTGTCCAAGGGATATGGGTGGGGTGTCCAAGGTGTGTTTGGACTGTCCTAGGGGTCGGGGGGTGTAAATGAGGGTGGGGGGGTGTCCAAGGGGTGGGGGGTGTCCAAGGGATATGGGAGGGGTGTCCAAGGTGTGTTTGGGGCTGTCCAAGGGGTCGGTTGGGTGTAAATGAGGGTGGGGGGGGGGGGGGGGCTGTCCAAGGGGTGGGGGGGTGTCCAAGTGGTGGGGGGGGGGGTGTCCAAGGGATATAGTAGGGGTGTCCAAGGGGTGTTTGGGGATGTCCAAGGGGATGGGGGGGGGGGGGGGGTTTCCAAGGGGTCTGGGGGGGAGGGGGGGTGTCCAGGGGGTGGGGGGGGGGCTGTCCAAGGGGTGGGGGTGTCCAAGGGGTGGGGGGTGTCCAAGGGATATGGGAGGGGTGTCCAAGGGTGTTTGGGACTGTCCTAGTGTTCGGGGGGTGTAAATGAGGGTGGGGGGGGGGCTGTCGAAGGGGTGGGGGTGTCCAAGGGGTGGGGGGGTGTCCAAGGGATATGGGAGTGGTGTCCAAGGTGTCTGGGAGTTCTGTCCAAGGGGATGGTTGGGTGTAAATGAGGGTGGGGGGGGCTGTCCAAGGGGTGGGGGGGGTGTCCAAGGGGTGGGGGGTGTCAAAGGGATATGGGAGGGGTGTCCAAGGGGTGTTGGGGCTGTCCAAGGGCTCGGGGGGGGGGGGGGGGGGTGTCCAGGGGTCGGGGGGTGTCCAAGGGGTCTGGGAGGGCTGTCAAGGTGTGGGGGGGGTGTCCAATGGGTGTTTGCGACTGTACTAGGGGGTCTTGGGGTGTAAATGAGGGTGGGGGGGCTGTCTAAGGGGTGGGGGTGTCCAAGGGGTGGGGGGTGTCCAAGGGATATGGGAGGGGTGTCCAATGGGTGTTCGAGGCTGTACTAGGGGTCATGGGGGTGTAAATGAGGGTGGGGGGATGTCCAAGGGGTGGGGGGGGTGTCCAAGGGTTGTGGTGGGGCTCCAATGTGGTGGGGGAGGGCTGGCCAGGTTGTTAGGTGGGTATAGATGAGGGTGGGGTTCAGTTGGGGCTTGGGGGAGGGCTGGCATGGTTATTTTTGTTGTTTGGTTTCTGGTTGCTTTTTGTGTGAGAGCAGTGCAATTATTTTAAAAAAAAATATCGCTTTCACCTCGGTTATTTTATAAACGACGTGGCAAATAAATCGGTAGGGGTTTATCACGTCGGTTTTTTTCAAGAACCGACGTGATAAACCGTTCCCGGGCCTTTTATCACGTCGGTTCTTAATATAACTGACGTGCTAAAAGGCCTGGGAATCGATTTACCACATCGGTTATTGGATAAAACGACGTGCTAAAACGTTTCCCAGGACTTTTTATCACGTCGGTTATTTAAGAAACCGACGTGATAATAGGCCCGGGGAAGGGTTAATCACGTCGGTTATGACATAACCGACATGATAAACGATATCCCAGGCGTTTTATCACGTCGGTTTAGAAATAACCGACATGATAAACCCCCCCCCCCCCCCGCGCATATTTATCACGTCGGTTATTATATAACCGACGTGCTAAACCCCCCACCCACGGTTTATCACGGCGGTTATATAATAACCGCCGTTATAAATCCCCATCCCCCATCATTTTTCACGTCGGTTATTAATGAACCGACGTGATAAACACTATGGTGTTAGGGATGTTACGTCGGGTTTTAAATAACCGACGTAAAAAACGTTATTTATAACGTCGTCCGTATTAACGTCGCCTAAAAACCGACGTAAATAATGAAAAATAACCGACGTAAAAAATGTTTTCTGCACTAGTGCCTGCACCTTCTCTATGGTAGCCCGAACCACCTCTGGTCCCACTACTGCAAACTAACCTGGGACAGTCCAACATAAGTTGATCTTCAATATTGCCCGTACAATGCCTCAAAAGGTTCTCTCCCAATAGTAGAGTGATATCTATTGTTGTACACAAACTCCACCAAAGGAAAATGATCCTCCCTACTACAACCGAAGTCGAGGGAACAAGCACGTAGCATGTCCTCGAGGTTCGGAATGGTCCGCTCAGTCTAACCATCCTTCTGAGGATGGAAGGCAGTGCTCAAATGAAGTTGCATCCCGAAAGCCTCTAGAAATCCCTTCCATAGCCAGGAAGTAAAACTTGTATCACAATCAGAGATAATCATCATGGGTACTCCATGTAGCCACACAATCTCTTTCACATAGAGCGTCCCATGCTCTGTATTGAACCCTGCACTCTGATCTCTAGGAAGTGGGCCAACATTGTGAGTTGGTCGACGATATCCCAAATCTAGACATGTCCCCCTGGATGTATGTGTAATCATGTCACAATGTCCATGGATATACCATTTCGCTTACACTCTGGGACCTCTAAAGGATGAAACCAAGCCTGCTAGTAACTAATGTTCCACCTTCACTTGCTGACAACTGAGGCATTGAGAGGCAAAATCGGTGATTTTTTCTTCATTATCAGCCACTAGTGATGTCGTCGAAGATCTCGGTACATCTTCTCCACTCTTGGCTGTACCTTTATAGGGGATGTGTGAAAATCCATTAAAATCCTTCTGAAGTGACACTCGTACCATAGTACGTCCTCTGAAGAGGATGACGTACACTCATATTCAGAAAATCCATCAGGTGTCTGTCTTGTGGATATCTGAGCACGCCGTGTCTCGCAGTCAGCGTCCCAACATTGCGCCTCCCTGACTCGCTGAATAAGTGGGGGAGTGACTATAAGGAGATTGAAGAAAATCTGCTCCATCTTTATCCATAAAGTATATCTATAAAGTAGCAAGCTACTTTGTCGCCTCACCTAGAAACAATATACCAGATATCCTAGTGAGTGCATCTACGACAAAATTCCCCTTCCCAGGAGTATATACTATATCTAAGTCACAGTCCTGGAGAACTCAAGACAATGTCACTATCTCAGGATTAGTCTTTCTGAGGGAAGTTATAACTGAGACTCTTGTGATCAGAGTACACAGTAAAACGGTATCCTATCTGATTGTGTCGCCACATCTTCATGGTGAAGACCACTATTTATAACTCCAGGTCATGGGTAGTGTAGCTCTGCTCATGATGTCTCAGTTGTCGAGACCATATGTGATCACTTCTCACTCCTTCATCAAGACACATCTGAGTCTGGTCCCTGATGTGTCACAGTAAACTATGTATCATACACCCTCCTATAGAAGCCTCAAGATGGGGGCACTAGTCAGCCTCTACCTCATCTCTTGAAAACTCTGCTAGCATCTCTCTGACCACACAAAGGGTTTCTCTTTCATCATAAATACTAATAGTGGTGCTACAACTCTGGAGAAATCTGACACAATTCTCGGGTACTATCCACCCAATCCCTGGGAACTCCATACTTCTGTCACACTCTGGGTGGCTCCCAAGAAAGTACCGCCTCAATCATTGCTAGATCCACTGAAACTCCAGTGTCTGATATGACATGTCCCAGAAAGTGAACCACTCAGATCCATAATTGGAACTTCGAGAGATTACCATAAAGATGGTACTCTCGGAGTGTGTATAGTAATACCCACAAATGGCAGGCATGCTCCTCCGTAGTAGTCGAGTAGATCAGAATTTCGTCGATGAAGACTACGAAAAAGTGATAAAGGTACGGCTAAAAGATTCTATTCATGATTCCCATGAATAATTCTAGAGCATTGGGTATGACAGAATGAATCACCATGAACTCGTATTGGATGTACCAAAATATGAAAGCCTTCTTTTGGAAATCCCCACCTCAAACTCTAAGATGGTGATAGCGTGATCTGAGGTCTATCTTTGAGAACCACTATGCTCCCTTCAGCCAATCAAATAGGTCGTCAATCCTTGGGAGTGGGTACTTGTTCATCACAGTGACCTGGTTCAGGAGCCAGTAATCAACACTAAGCCACATTCTCTTATCCTATTTTTTGGAGAACAAAATCAGAGCTTCCCAAGGAGAAACATAGGGCCTGATGAATCCATTCCCATGCACGTCCTCTAGCAGTACATTCATCTCGTGAAGCTCTATAAGATCCATCTGATACGCTGATGTTGATATCGGTTCCATTCTATGATTCATGTTAATGTAAAAGTCCACCTCTATGCGAGGAGTTAGACCTGGGACATTAATAGGGAAAACATCCATATACTGGTCAACCACTAGAGGATAGTTCGAACTCACAACATCAAAAAATCCGAGGGAAAGGCTAGCCAACTGATGAGTGATTGGTTGCACTATCCTCTGATAAATCTCATCCTGTGCTGCAAAGGATATCTTTTCACTGGTGAAGGTAAAACAATTCCCATCCGTGAAAACGCACCACACATTGTACCTGATACATTCAATCTGAGCATGGAATATAGATAACCAGTCCATACCCAAGATCACATCGTAAGGCTTCGATGCTGCTGCTTAGAGATCCCAACATAATCTCTCACAACCTAGAGTAATCTCACTATACCGAAACAAGTGTGTAATCACTGAATCTACACTTTTAAGAGTGTCTAGCCGTAAGGATCGATCCAACTACTCCATTCGAATCTCCGAGATCCGAACAAGGGTTTTGGAAATAAAAGAATGATTGGAACCTGTGTCTATAAGTACTGCATCTATGGTGGAGTAGACACATATCGTACCTAGAATCATCTCTGGAGAGCCGTGGCCGTAAGGCTCAGCTGCATGAAGCTGATCTCTCCCCTATCCACCTGCTCCCTATTATTGGGGGGGACCTACTGGTGGTGGTGGTGGCAATATCTCGAATCGTCGCCCACCCCAGTTGCACGACCAGCTCCTCTTCCACGTCTGCCTTCTCCTAGAGGAACACCACTACCAAATCTTTGTCTCTACATGAGATGTCCTTCAACCACCTTCCGATCATCCGAATGGTGGGTGGGATAGTCACAAGCCATGTGACCCTGCCTGCCGCATGCATAACACCGCCTGCTCCTGTCATGTCTGTCTCCATTTCGGGTGCCCCTCACACTCGATCCAGAGTCATATAGTCGTCCATCTGTGGGTCTAGTCCTCTTGGACCTCTGCGACATTTGTCTTCTTCCAGCTGGAGAAGTATCAACTACTTGGTGAATGGTAGTGGGTCTCACTGTTGGTGTCTTCTTAACAAAGAAAATCTCCACTGGGTGGGTTCTCTCTAACACCCCCACCTACGTCGGGATGCTATGTGAGATTAACAATGCTCTGATCTCCCACCTGAGTCCGTGCTCGAAAGTTCGGGCCCTGAAGAATGGGTCTTGAACCATATCTGTGGAGTTTCATGATAGGTATGTGAACCTTGTGGATTACTGAGCCACAATCATGATGGCCTACTGTAGATGAAGATGCTCCATTATGCGCACTGCGCGAAGAGCCGCCGAAACAAAAACTGCTCGAAACAGGCTATTGATGTCTTCCCAGAGAAGGGTAACCTTTTCATGAACCTAGAGCATCAGGATCCACTATCTTCATACTGTTGCATATAGATGGCTGGAAGAAAGGATCACCATGAGGTCTGCTGAGGTCCCTACTAGTCGTAAGACTCTCACCATAGCCTCTAGCCAATCTTCAGTTGCATGTGAGACTATCTCTACCCTGATCCTAGGTGGCCTCTGGTGATAGAACTCATGCAACATGCTCATGAGGCATGCACCATCTGCTGCTGCAGCTAGTGGAATTAGTGGCCCAACGGGGAGTGATACTGTTGGTGCCTCCGCTAGAAAAGGGCCCAACACCGAGGCCTCATAGCTTGGTGGGATATCTGTGCGTAAAAATCTTCGAAATCTAGCCGGCTGTATGCATGGAGGCATCCTGAAAAGAAACATGTTCTCTATGATTAAAAGTAATACCTGGTGAGCTGACCAGGTGAGATGAATTAAAGAAAAAATTGGAAAAAACACACGCAATCAGTGTTTTCGTACACTGAGTCGGAAATCAGGTGTCAGGGTCCTGGTGTATGGATACATCGGTTGCAGCACCAACAATGGACTCCCTAAAATGAAAACCACACTCACTACACATAACACTGTTGCTTCAAAGAAAAGATCAGAGTCCAAAGTTCCCTTGTAGAACCGACTCCTCTGATACCAATTTGTCATGACCCATCCCCCAGGGCCCATGTCGTGACTACCCCAATCCCACATTCCATAGGCCAGGGGTTTGCGACAAGCACAAAAGGTGTAATTACCTAATACTGGTAAGGGATTTACTTTATAACCTATAAACAGACATAGTAGGTTATGAACATGACTAAACTGTATAACCAAAATAGTGCTGAATGTTAATGGGGCCAGAATACATGCCTAATAGTAAAGGTACATGTACAACTAAAAACAATAAAACTGAAGAAAAATAAAGAATTACAGCTACTGGGTCATCCTCTAGGCTTCCTACTTAAAGGGTAGGAATAGATATCCTCCCCTGCACTCCTCATACGTCCATCTCATCAACTTACCGACACTCAGTATGGTCCACCTCTGGGCACAGTCCAGTCCTTGTACTCTCATCCTCAATCATCGTTGTCCGTTGTCTGCAACCAACACAATAATGTGCGAGAATAGCCTGTGCAGGGGTGAGTATAAAGATACTCATTAGGGACTTCGAGACCCTCAGGGTATCACAAAATCCAATAAGGATAAACCATAAATTATGAAATAAATAGATAACCTCACATTGGTATATGCCCATACATATTCCTATTTTATAAAGTGATCCATCTCAATCATGAGGAAAACACATAAAAACTGACACAACTCAACTAGAATTATATTCTAGGGGTAGTATCAAGAAACATCCCCAGCCACATCGTTGAAACCACAGTTGCAGGAGAAATCCTCCTATATATAGAATAGTGGGTCTACCGCGACACCAAGAACACATCCCACTAACCTTGGACTACTGAGGTACTCCACCTATCGAGTATCGTGGATCTGTCATGTCACCGAGAACGCACCCCACCGTGGGTTTGCTTTGTCACCAGGTGTGCTCCCTCTCATAGCTTGCGGAGGTACTCCTCATGTTAAGTACTGTGGGTCTACCGTGACACTAAGGTGATCCCCTAGGCTAGTAGAGTCACTTCGAGTCAAAATGGTCAGTAGTCATCAAGTCTCAACAAGATGCTAGGTCTCCACACTATGATCACTCGTCACCATGAGAATCCACTGCCAGAGCTACCGGTTGATACTCCAACTATCCTGAATTCCCACAAAGAAGTATCTCAAAGTTATTCCACATCATTGGGTTCTGAACACAATAGAGAGCCTGTCAGTTAGACCCCTAGTCTCTCAGTTATTAGCAATTTAGTCCAGGGGGCCAGGTTGTATTCTTGCATGATCCAACCAGACTATATCTCAACTATACCCCAAACTACAGTAGGGTATACTAAAAAAGACCTCCAGATCCATGATTACTAGAGCCGCTTACAGTTTGGAAAATGAATGTCCGGTGCCAAATATATTGCTGAAGATCTTAAATGGGTCTTAGTGGGCCCGGGTCCGGTCTGACCCAAGTCTGGGCCAACCTGGTTTGGGTCAACCCAGCTTGACTATTTGGGTATGGCCCAAACCATTTGGTCAGCCATCATGTTCGGTTCGGCATGGCCTGGTGGGCCAAGCCTAGTAGGCCGTTAGGGGCCACTGTGAGCCGTGAGGGTGTGGACTGGCCGCTAGGGCGCAGACTAGTCATAGGTCGGCACGAGCACGGTTCGGCCTAGGGGCGACTTGTGGGAGGCTCGACCCTGAGGATTCCACGAGGGCCGCTCGGAATGGAGCGCAGGGCCGGTTCGGCTCGAAGGGCCGTGTTGAGTGTGGCTCGGGGCGGCTCGGCCTGGAGGCAGGCATGGCGCAGTTGAGGCCGGTTCGGCCAGCCGGTGGCATGATCGGGACCGGTTCGGCTGGGAGGCCAGCGACCGAGGTGGCCCAGCCAGTGACCGGCATGGACAAGGCTGCTCAGGCGAGAGGCCAGGGTGGCTAAGGCTGGTTTGGCCAGTAGATGACACGGCCAGGGCAGCTCGGCCTAGCCCGGGGCGACTCATCCAGAACGGTGGAGACTGTGGGGACGGTTCGGCCAGGGCGCCGTGAGGGGGCGCAACCGGATTTTCTAGGGCGTTGTCACTGGTCTCGGGGACGGTTCGTCCTGAAGCAGCCCGAGACGCCGTGAGGGTGGAGTGGGTTGCGGAGGCCGCAAGTGGCAGCGCCATTTCCTTCATCGCATTAGTCACCTTCCTCCATTTCCAAGAACTCCTCAAATCAACAAAAGGGTTATAGAGATGTCAGACCATGTTAGGTTGGCCCATACTCTCCACATTAGAGCAGTAGCAAGAGGTTCATAAGAAAAAATCACATTAAACCCTCCCGCAAAGATTCTTCCCAACCTGTAAAAGAAAATAAGGGGTGTACATGTGAAGTGATAATCAAATATCATTAAACCTATACCTTGTTTTTTGTTGGTTGGAATTAGTGCGAGAAGGAAGACATAAATTAGTATTAGACGAAAACATCTTACATCAGAGGAAGTTTCGAGAAAGTGAGTTGCTGTCGAGGTCATTCTTCGTTGTCGACGACATTCCTTATTGGTGGAGCGTTCTTCGTCGGTGAAGCGTTCTTCGTCGGTGGAGCATTCTTTGTTGGGAGCTTTCTCCAATGTTTCTCTTCTCCCCAATTCCACCCAAGTGAATTTTTAGCAAAAAATATATATTAAAAAATCCATTAATTCATCGAAAAAATATTCAAAATGGTTTAATTAATTAATTGATGTGTTGGATCAATTAATTAGTGGGGATAATTTGGCATAATAAAATATGTGCGTTGCAATAATTAATGTGGAGGAAGTCTTGACTCTCCATATTAATGTGGGGGGTTGAGAGGTTTTGAACTCGGGTGGCCCCCACCACCACAACCTCTCATGGGAGGTTTGGTTTGGGTGGTCCCAACCACCATAACCTCTCATGGGAGGTTAGGGTCTGGTGGTCCCCACTTCAAAATTCCACACATAGTTTTAGTTATAGTGGTCCCCACCTCCCATCACCCAAACGGGTCGTGCAAATAAAAATAAAAACATCACACACTTTTATTTTTATTTTATTCTTTCATAAAAACCCAAAAACTAACGTTCACCCTCGACCAACTACCATCGAGGTGGAATTATTTATAAGTGAAAAAAAATGTTGCATGTTCAATGGTGCCCTCAAATCTCAATTCCAAGCACTAATTCACAAGATATAAATACATGCTCGCACGTTTATTGAATGTGCATGAACAAAAGTTCAGAAAAAAAATTCGGGCTCTCCGGGCCTCGGAATCATTCACCGTCAATTTTTGAGGACTTGTAAAATTCCAATATATTTAAAAAAATTAAATGGAAATTCTAGGTCTTTATACATAAATATAAAAAAAATGAATCATAAGGGACATCAAGATTATAACTTAATTACATACCCTGATCATCCTAGAGAAATCATTCCATATGATATTAAAAGTCAACGTACTGATCTGTCTATATTTTACAAATAATACACTTTCATATTTTAATCATCATTTATTAATTATTTCGATCCCTCTAGGGTTTGTCTTTAAATGATTAACGCCATAATATAAATGGATAAATGCGAAATTTTAATTCTATATAATGATAATCACATTAAAAAGTAACTTTCCTAAAAAGGTCCCATCATAGGTTAGTCAAATGTTCACATAAATTAATCCTTAACTAAGTAAAATAACACATTTTTTATTCAATTGAAAATTTATTATTTCAAATTTCAGATATCATTTTAAATATATTAATTTACATTCATCGATGATATAAAATAATTATTTATTGAATATTTAAGTTATTTGATAACTCAAAAATCATAGAAAATCTCTGGAATTATTCACATGGCCAAAAAACTCACTTTATTCTTAATATAGTGATAAGAAAATTTTATTATGTTTATATCCACGGATAAAATACCTGAGTCACCTATTTAATACAATATCATCTCTAAAACTAAAAATGGTTCTATATTCTGACTATTAAAATGTTTGGTAAATATAATGTGTTTGTATTCAATTTTTTTGAGGTTGGTGTTTTGGTGTAACACCAAATATTTTTTAAATAATCAATGTTTAATTTTTTTTAAATCATTCATTTTCAAATTGGATCCGTAAATGAATACTGTAGTCTTTTATTTGATTCTATATACATTTTATTATTTATATCAAAAATTAATAATGTTTTCCATGGTTTCAAAATAATTTGGTAATCATTGGAATATTAATTCCAATAAATTATTTATTATATGAACTTTAAGACAAGTATTTGTTTAAATCTAAAATTATAGTTGTTTCATATAATTTTCTTTTATATGAATACATTCATGGGTACATTCTAATTCAATATTTTTAATGGTTTTGGTTTCTAATTTAATTATTTTTATTGATTGTTTCAGAGATAAAAATCATATTCCACTAGATGGTTTTATACGAGATTATGTAATTATTAGGTGATATAATTTTTTTGGAAATCATGAAGATGTATATCGAATAAAATATGTTATAATGGTAAAATTTCAATTTTTAAATTATGATTATTTAAAATGGATACTAGGGTACATTTTAGAAAAAAGATGTCTGATATTTTATCCATGGTTTTTATGTGTCTCATGGTCCATTGTTATCATTTTTTATAGATAGTGTATTCATATTAAATAATATATTGGGTTAAGTCATGGAGATAATTTTTTATTGTTTTCCTATACAAATTGTGAATTTTGATTGAAGTCATAGGTCATTCATAATAGAATTTTTTACGTCCTACATTTGGTGTTACATGTACTTTAAGTAATTACTTATAAATTAATTTTATATGTTATTATTATTATATTTAACCATGAATAAAAATTATTTTTCCAAATATGCATTTTGGGTGAAAGATAAGTTAGTAATTATTACGAATATAATTATATTTTCATGTGCATTTTTTATTAATAATAAAATTGATTATTTGGATGAATTTTATTTTTTTAGAGTTTGATATGGAAATGATTCAACTTTAATGGTCTTTTTCATGTTTATATACTATCTATAGGGATTTTATAATATAAAATAAATTCCACAATATATTTTTTATGGTTATACATATTATCAGAGAGGTATATTTTTTCATTCATGCCTCAATGAAACACCCAATATCTTTTGTTTATTGGTTTTATTGTGATTATAAATAATTTTTTGTAAATATTTTTCTTTTACTGACTAGGAACAAATAAAATATTTTTTCATTTTCTAGGTAAGAGGTAATTATATCTAAAACTATTTTACCTAATAATTGAGTTCTTAGGATGTTACCTGATTTTTTATTTATAGATAAGTCCTCCCATAAATAATGATGTTTGTATATAAGATAGAGATGTACATAATTTCCAATAAGAAAAGTCTCATACATTCCCTATTGATTTTGATTATATTAATAGGACAATTAAATATCTATGTTGTATTGGTGTGAATGGAAAATATAATTAATTTAATGACAAAAAATAATTCATCATAAAAATATAGCTTCCAATCATGGTGATTGAGGATATCCATATCATATGGAATGAATTGTTGATATTGTTTATATTTAATGTTTACTTTATATTCAGGGGACCTCACAAGTTAAATTAACCAAGTACATGAAATAATTTCTTAATATGAATTGGTGGGTATAAATTGTATAAAATATTCTACACGAAGATATAAGATAATAAATGATTAGGGTGAAAATTAATCAATAACCAAAACTAGTTTGCATGAAAATGTTGAATCTTCAATAAATAATTACAATGGATCATAAGAATATATCTATCATGGATTATGAAATAGTTTTTTGTATGTTTGTAATGATTAATGTAAGATCCTAAAAAATATTTCAAAATATTATTAATTAGATTTGAACTATTTTCCCGATATTATATAAATTTTTTCCTTTCAATATTCAATAAATTAATTTTAATATTTACCATAAGGTGGTGTTTGTTGAGAGAATCATTGAAAAAAGATTACTATTTTTTCTTACTAGAGGGAGAGAAAGATCATCATCTATTCCCAATATAAATCATTGGGAATATATATGGGAGAGTATAGGGAGTGATTAAGAAACAACTAACCCCACACATTCCATACCATTATGGTGTTGACCTATATAAATTATTTAGTTGGATGGAATGGAATATATACGTTTAAATATTAGAGAATAGAAAGGATTTAAACAAGTGTAGATAATTGTGTCGTTTAAAAACATTAATGGGAATTTACTTTAGTGTAGTTTTGTTGGGTCATTTAATACATGATTAACTAATGTTTCATCTAAAACAACTAAGGATATTATTATTCATCCTTAGTGATTGGGGGAATGTATTAAGATTATGTGAGAATCCTATCATTACAGAAAATATTTTTGTTTTGATGAGTCTAGGGATTTATGTGTTGTTGATTTTACACCAATGATGTAATAGACTATTCCATTGAATGATAATAGTGTTTAATTTTTTTGTTCATCAATATTATTTAATTCATTTACCATAGGTTTCACAAACTCTTCTATGTCATCTATTGAAAATGTTTATTTATCTTTATAGTGATGCCACATGTGAAAGAATTCACAACTCTTTAAATAAATATAGATATTGGTTTCAAGATCCCATCATGTCATGTGACAATTTAAAAAGATTATATTATAGTGAAATTCATCAATTATTATCTAGATATCATTGTAACGATCAATAAAAAAGATTATATGATTTTACAAAAATATATAATTTTGGGATATATCTTGAATATGTTTTATAAATTCTACTGAGGGATATGGTCACATATTTTATGGGTAGAGTGATCCATGATATGTTTGAAAGGACACATTTCCCTAGATATTAGATCAATATATTGATTTAAATTTAGTTTACCCTTTGATATTTTGGAAGTAAATTTAGATCATTTTATTTCTATTATTATAGATATTTGTTAATGAATTTCATGATGAATCTTCAAATATTTAACTAAAACCAAATATTGAATGATTTATTGATTTTATTACTAGGATAAGCATCATATCATTCCATCAATTGAAATTGATTTTTCAAATATGAATGAATTAAAATTATATATTTTACATATCAAGGTAAATGGATTACTATACCCCAACTGTGTTATAAGGGGTTTCACCAGTTCTAGTTATGATGAATAAAAAATTCTCAAACATTATATATATTTTTTTAATCTCAACCTAGATTCCATAAAAAATACCCATTACCTGAGATAGGTAATATATTTTATCATCCCAAGGGAACATGATGGTTTTATATGATTAAACTATGGTATTTATAACTTATGTTTAGAGTTAAATGTTTACATCCCACTACCTTGGGCAATATACGATGTCAATACTTATGGTCACTACATAACTCATGTTCTTCACTTCATACTCAAGATATTACAAAATAAGATAAAGTAATTGTTAAATTATCTTGGGGAGGCTATGAAATCATGTCAATATTGAAACATAAATAGGATAAAGAAAAAATTTACACAAAACATTCATACAACATCACAGATATGAAAAAGGCACTGCCTATTATATAAATCAAATGTCCCCAGAAATAAAATAATGAATGTGTTACAAAATCGAGATTAGATCCCTATGGTGAAACATATACAACAATACTAATATGAAAAAATAGAGTATAAAAACATATTTAGAACAATTTTAGAGACCTACATGGCCCTATCATTCAACTACATCTTATAAAGATAACATTCAAACCATTGTATAGTAGAAATATCCATGAAACCAGTAACCTTCATTCAAGTATCATATTCTTGGGTACCTTTGAGATATGTAGTCTTGAGTAGGTTATGAGTACAACTTAGTTGGACAACTTGAAAATGTCCCAATGTATTACCGTTCAGATGATAACAGATACAATTTGAGGTACTATGAAAAATATTTTTACATTTAGGAAATTGTAAATATTTTTAAAAAAATAGTAAAAGAATCTAAAACCCCAAATTCTATATGACACCCAATTCCAGTCATACAATTGTCAATCGATTGGACCAAGACCCAGATCAACCATTCTAGCATTATCCAGTTTCAAGGTATCTCAATTCATATGAAAAAATCATTCCATCCAATTTCACTCAAACAACAAATAAGTTGAATTTAAAAAATGTTTCACAAACCTCCCATAATGAAGTATTCAATATTAATGTTGATCCTCAAACCAAGGAGTATTAAATTTACAATATACCTATATATGAATTTATTCTATTATCATAAGCCTCCTCATAATGTATAATTTTTTTATCACATATCACCCCTATTGGTGTTTTCATAGTCTTATAATCAATTAATACAATGTATTCTTTTTTATAATAGAACACCATGTATGGGCATTTTTCAGAAGGCCCATAGGCCAAAAAATAAAATAAACCCACCCATCATGGGTTGTTTCATTTTTACTTTCAAATACTTCTCATTTTGGAAATTTATTATATGATTAAAAAAATAACCACAGAAATGGATGTTTTCCATAACAAAAAGACATATCCCCGCATAAGGGGTTTTTTGTATCAAAACGCATACCCACCCCTTTGGGTTTTTTCATGATAATTAGAGGAGATCCATTCACAAACACATAATGAATTGTTTATTATGGAATCTAAAAAATACTAGAATGAATTTAAATATAAATTACCATTATAGCTATTTAATGTTCAACCATTATTACCCATCCATGTTTTGACATCCTAAAACTCTAGATCATTTTATTTTTGATCAATACATCCCATGATAGGGATAATTCCAATTTAATTTGATAACATGATAAAATTATAGTAGTTTTCAAATCCCATTTCAAAACAGATGATTCAAGCCAAATTTACCCTTAAATAGTTAAAACATAAATGTCCAATTTTGAAACAAAATTCAATTTAATGATTTTTTGACCCCACTATTAATCACCCATGATATTATTAAAAACTATATCAGAGTTCTAATTAATAAGAAAAATAATATTAGGAAACATAAATAAATTATTTCAAATTATATTGGTGTAAAATCACGATGGACGTACATGGCCCCACCTAACGCGTAATGTGATAAAAAGAATAACTATTTTTATAATTAAATTTAAAAAATACCTTATCTATAAGAGAGTCCAGCTTCTGGATATTAGAATTTATTTAAAGCTAAAAAAAAGATATCAATGTTCCAAAAAATGCATCCGAAATAAGGAAAATAACCCATCATTGACATATGGATAAAATACATCTAGTAATACAATGAAATGAATATAAGGTTGGGATATAATAATTGAGAGCCTAAAAATATCCAAATGGAAGCTGTTTTGGACCAGACATAGAGGACATCAACCATGTAATAGTGGATAAGAAAATGGAATGAGGCATGTTGGATCTTCTATGTGAATGAGGTTGGTTAGACAGATCCATTCATAAATGGAGGGGAAATTTTTCATTTTTCACCTTTGTAAGGGATTCATGATTTAACAACAAGGATGGGTAATGTTTGTAAATAATGTGTATATAACACTACCTCCACAGTCCCTATTTCACATGATTATATTTCATGGTGTCCCAAATAGTGCGCAATCTGTGTGACAGGTCTATAATCCACTATAGAATATTACAATACCTATGCGGGAAACTCATATTATTTTATAAACTATAAACCTATAAAAATTATGATCCACAGTTGGAGTTCATGTTTAGTACTAACTATCTTCCCCATTTAATTATATACAAAAACTAGAACACCAAACACATAAGCACTACATCTCTCTGGAGAATTAATTCAGGCACTCAGGGACCATCATGAGCATTAAACACATATAAAAATAATATTTTAAACAATAATTTTTTTAATGATGATTTTAATACTAGTTCATAATCTATCCTCGGAATAATTTGATAATACAAAATCTACCACGTTCAATGAACTATTGTGGATAAAAGATCTTACATAAGGATTCATACATTCCATAAAAATTATTTTTCGATAATGTATATATACATTGACTAACAATTTATAATAATATATATTCAAAAGTTTTATGGAGTATTCATGCCTTAGATTAATCATATCATGTACTAATACCTAGTCATTTATATCATAGTGTTATGGGGATAAATCATAGTGTAATATAAGAAAATATTGAGTAATTAAAAATTTATTGAAATATTTTTTAAAACATTAACATAACATAAAATGTAGGATAAATTATAAATATGATAAAACTATATTTAAAAAATTTACATAATTGGTAATATAATGTTTAAGAAATGTTTTACATTTTCCCAAATAATATTTTAGAATATATGTCAGTGTAGTGGAATAAGAATATTTTTTAAATCCTAATATTTTGTGGATAACAAGATATTATTTATAATTTTAACTAAAAATATAAATACAAATATCCCCCATGTGGTATTTTTTGAAAATTGGGTGAAATATGTATTTATCAAGATTACTGAAATGATATTTAATTAGTGGGAATCATAGATACATGATACCACTATCCTAAATCTTTCTGATTATATCAAATAATGTTTAATGTTATTTTATATCATTAGTAAGAGATTGTAGTTAATAATGGTTCAACATGGAAATACATTGTTATATGGATTTCACCATCTTTTCATCTATGCGTTTAACTACACCACACTAATGAACTTAATACAGTAGCTATAATTAGTAATAAAATCATATAAAAACTATCTATCCATGGATATTAATACCTTGTATATGAATTAAAATATATGATGTGTATCTTATTCAAAATGTATATGGAAATTAGATTTTGATTATGAGTTGATTATCTAAATTAATTTTATTTGGATGTATCTTATATTCTCTATAATGGAAATTTGATCATCAATAATATAAATTGATAACATTCATATCAATCAGAAAAGGAATCCAATTAAGTATTAGATTTGTTTGGACATATAACAAAAATTAATCTATTTATAAAAAAATAAATGACTTTAAAATTTTAGCTATTTTATTGGTCACACCTTCAATGGATAACACAATATAGATAAAAATTAATTTGGCCCAGATTGTTACTGCATGAGTGGAATTGAAACTACTGTGGAGACCTATGGTGACTATTTTTTCTCTCTTTGTGATTATACTAATTTAATAAAATAGATGGTTCATCATATAACATTTATAGAGTATGTGAGGAAAGTATTTTTTTATTCTAATTGTGATACTCAAATTACCAATTCAATGAATTTTCAGAACTATAAGATTTGGTATTAGTAACCAAGGGTGAATTTAAATGTTTCTAATTTTTTTTCTTTTTACATTTTTTGTAAGAAGGTAAAGGATCATTATAAAATCAAAATGTTATATTTCTCTACATTCCATTATTGTTTGGAAATGGGAAGTGATATCCATATATGTTGGAAGAATTTTCCCTCGGTTTCATTATGTATAATATTATACCTTTTCATTATTATACTTTTAAAAAAAATTAGTCATGTTTTTTATAATATAGAGTAAAAGGAAAGAAGATACTATATACATATATGTTAAAGGTAAACTGAATATTTATGAAGTTTCATTATATATTGACTTTATCCTGGAACCATGCATGGAATCTTGATTATACATGGATCTATATATATTGGTGGATTCTTATTTGATGTTTATCTGGAATTTTCATTGATATTTATACACTCAATTTGGGTAATCAATTTAGATTCCCCAAGAAATAATCTATGATTGATTCTTAAAATATGTATTCATGGGAAATCTAGATACTATTTGTTGAGATATAATATAATAACACCTATTATTTATTAATAAATATGGATATACTAGAGGAAGTATAAAAGAAGTTATATCAGTCCCTTATCATTTTGGATCAACTATGTGAATGTTATTTTTCATGATCAAACATAGTTCAACTAATCAAGATGCATAATAAAAATTTTTCATAGCCTTGGGTGACCCATATGAAGGTATATTAATCATTTTGTAGAAAAAACAGATTAGGCTATTCATTTATTACTAATATTATATAGGAAATATATAAAATTAATAGCATAATAGATAATTGGAGACCATTGCTCTATTCATCAAAAAATATGACTTGTTAGATATTTTCCAAAAATGAGTATATTCAAAATAGATATAGTTTTTTATAATTACCCAATGAAAAATAAAATCTATCGGTGGGTAAGATATTTCATGATTAATTATAGTATGATATTTCACGATGTATATAAAAACGAAGCCTTGAAGTGGTACCCTATAACAACATTGATTGATATATTCTCCTAACATTATGAATGAAGTCAATGTTGGAAATTTTGGTTCTCAATGATCCAAATTTGAGTTCTTCTACCATATCATGTGTCTTCGATTGTTTTTTCCATCAATGATGCATGACTATATGGTTATAAATATGATGGTTGGTGTATTCCACATAAATTAAATATATATCCAAAAATATCTAGATATTTTTCAAATTTCTAAATTATATAATCCATTCAACATATTAGGAAAATACACCAGGGTTTTAAAACCTCATGATTACATTGAATATATTCATTTTAATCCTTAATACTATATGATTTTTCATTAAATGGGATAAATATTGACAAATATTTTTTTAGGATTGATCATGTAATAATTTTGTGAATTAAAATATTATTTAATTATTATGATTTCATTATATTATATTCATGGATTATATAAATAACATTTATTTCTCTAAGATAATGAAATTATAGTATGAGTAATATATATTTTCAAATAATTCATCCTATAATCATTCGATGAGAAACCAATAGATAGTTTCCTTAAAAGAGACTCTATATAATTTAAATTAGAAGAAAATGGACATTGAAATATATCATTTACTGGATAAAATTATAATTTATTTGTAAAATTATTACTCCTCTATAAATACGCAATCTTAAATCATTTGTAGTCATGAATTAAATTAATAATTCAGTTTAGGGATCTCTTCAGGTTTATAATTTTAGAGAAATAGGAAATATTTATTATATTTCTTCTCAATTTTTACAAAGTAGACACATCAACTCAGAAACCATTTTTTCATAAAATTAAAACACATAAAACAATAAGAAATTTCTTTTATTGATAAAAATATTCTTGAATTCTTAATTTCTCATACCCTTCTTTATATCATGTTAAAAACATTTCATAAAAACATGGGAAGAGCATAAAAAACTAGTAAGGGTTATAAAATACAGAAAGAAATCATTAGTCTATCAGTACATATGAAACATAAGCTCTTTTACACACCTCATGAAATCATATGATTTATGAATAACACATAGAAATTAAAAATCATAATGGTAACTTGTGGCATCCATATCAAAATTAAATTGTATCTTTCATAGCTATGCATAGTGTTACGTTTGGATTACCCATCACAGTATATTCCTCAAATATCTTAGGAGAAATATTAATATTTACCTCCGTCACATTACCCAATCCATCAGAGAGATATATTGGGCGCACACGCCATAGTTTTATCATAGAACCACACTTATACGTAAACAATTCCCATGAAACATAACATATTCATATCACATAAAACAAATATAAAGGAAAAATAATATTTCCTGATTTCTACCACAATATATAAATAAAATATATTGAAATAACCAATCCATTATTAAAAATATTTTCAATACAAATTTTCATAAAAGAGTATATGGTATCTATTTTCCTTTTAAAAACATTACAGCTTGTTAAAGATGCCAAATATCCAATAAACCTAGCGAAGATGGAAAGATATTTTTCACTATGTAAGTTAGAAATAAATATTCCTTTTTTCATTATTTAAAACAATTCATAGAAAACTATTCTGATTGAATGAAATGAAATTTCAATGGTGTTTATACACTATATAAAATAGATTTTTGTACACATAAAAATATTCCTCAATGAATGGAGAATGAGACAAAGTCCTTTACCTTGTGTCTGACTTGACTCGTTCGTTATTTAATATAATGAATAAATAACCAATTTTAAATTATAATTTTATAATAACATTTTCCAAGTATATTATTCCTTTTAAATTACTTATTTCCATGTTATAATCATTACATAATATTTTAAGTTAATAACCGTCGTTTTGTAGATATTTGGTACTTGAGTCACAAATGAACATCTTATAATTAAAATTTGTCCATGTGTTCAAAATTACATTATCCCCAGAACTATATTAATGAATTAGATATCATATATAAAATATATATCTAGTATATATATGTATTTATAAAAGTACAAAACATATTGATTTAAGAAATTAAATTCACCGTTTATGGAGACGGTAAGTCATACTTACGCATGAACGATATGTACATTTACATATTGTATTTAATGGAATGAAAAAATAATTATATATAGTTATATTATAATTCAATTATAATATAATATATAATATTATTAACCCCATATTTTATACATTTCACGAATGGAATGAACGAGTCATATCACTTTGAAGGGGCGATAGTCTGCATTTCCTCAAATGAAATTATTGTATTTACCCATTATAGAAACCACTAAGGTATGATATAAATGAAAAATACATAATAAAAGAGAAAATATAAATATAATATATATCACATATAAATACAGTTCCATCATAATGTCCACCATGAGAGGTGGTAGGAAATAATCGAACAATCATTGTTTCATGATGCATCAATTCATCTTACATAGAAATAGTATGTTCATATCCATTAGATGGAGGTGTGTGTAATTGTAGTTTAAATACATCTCTTAACAACAACCTAGTATTTTGGGGATACTGTTGGTGTTGTGTAAACAAAATATAAGAAGAGCATATGGAGTGAAGATGTAAATAAAAAGATAATTACTTGATGGAATACATTACCTTTAAATTGGGTAAATCCATTTGGTTTGAACCAAAAGGCTTCCATGATGTACCATCTACCCAAGGTAAGGATTCTAGGATGATGAGAGGGAACATGGGAGCTTATTTGGGTAGAGTTTGGATGAGCCAAGTGTCTTGAGAGGTTTTTATAATGGGTTAGAGGGGATGAAATTTATAAGGGATAGGATAGGCTCTTTATGAATGTTTTAAAATATTATTTTATAATAAAATGATTTTAATTTTCAAAAATATTAAAACTTTTTTAATGATAAGATAAGTTGAATATACGTATGAATAATATCATCCAATAAAAATTGGTCAGGTTTTTTATATTTTTGTAACCCGTATCTTTCTTATTTAACCCTTTGTAAACTTATTTTACTTTTACCATGTCCTCTTATATATTCATACTATATAGTTAATATATTTATATAAAATGAAAAGGGACCCTAAATGGATCATTAATAACATTTTTTACATCATATAGGTAATTTGGACGAATATATTATTTTTAGGACTATTTTATCATTTAATAAATTATTGATTTATTTAAAAACTCATTTATGTCAATTTTAATACCATTCATATCATGATTTTTTAAAAAATCTATACCAATAATATTTTATTGAAAAATATTAAATAATTAAATTATAAAAATTCATCCTAATCAATAAATTTTAGGGTTTGCAAAAAAGGTTCAAAATAAATATATTATAATATTTATAATATCATTAATTTGAATCCTTTATTTTTGAAGAAATTACTACATCACCATTGTGTCATAATTATTATTTTTATTTAATTTATAAAATTTATAAATAAAATACCATGATGTAGGAAATATTTTTTTCATTTAAAATAATATTTATATCTGAAGGGATCACTTATATAACTTCATATAAATATTTTTTTTGTAAAAAGAGTAATGTTTTGATTATTTTAATTTTTACATTAAAAATGTTGTTAATGTCATTATTTTACCCAAGTGGCTTTGAAATATCACAATTATCACACAAGGACCGTCTTGGTTGGCCATTTCTCATCCAATAATGCTAGGACAAGTTTTGAAGAAATTTCAAATTATTATAATATAATTTTTACCTTGAATTTCCCTATTTAACTTTAATCGCAGTAAATATATATCAAAAGTTACTATCACCAAAAAAATTATTTTCATCTTATTGAACCAAAATTTTCTTACTGATGACAACAATGTATGTCAGTTTTTTTGAAAAAATTCAATTCCCAGAAGCGTTCAAATTTTATTTAAATGAAAAACTCATTTTTAACTACTACGCATTGTTTTTTCATTATTCTTCAAAAATTGAATGTTTTTAAAAAATACCAAAAATCACCCAAAGATAATTATTATATTCCAAATTCAAAAATGATTTCTACTTTACAAAATTCAAAAATTAGAAGTTTCATAATTTAATATTATATTAATTTGTGTTGTCAAAACCAGAAAGAGTTTTTTAAGAAATAATAACTTTTAAATGATTTCCACTTGGTTATGTCCAATTTCAATGTGAAATTACATACAATGAAAAACATTGGATTAAATAGAAATAATAATCTAATTACACTATAATAAAAATAAAAATTACAATCTTGCGATATAAATAAATTTGATTAAAAGGTAGTTTTAAATTAAATTGCAGTATTGTTCACTATTCATTAAAAGATGATCTTTATAAGAAAAAAACCAAAATTTCATCCAAAGTAAATTTTCATGTCCCTATTATATAGAAGATATTTATTTTGTCAAATATAACATATAAAAGTGACAAAAACTAGATTTAAAAGGGGGTTTCCATTAAAATGTTGTAAATCACCATTTTAAATAATATTAGCGTGTTTTTGCTCAAAATTGGATTCATTCTCTTTTTAAGCCTCTAAATTTTATTGGATAAATCTAAAAACATTTAACAAACATTTACAATCATATTGTAGTTCGTTTTGTTCATTCCTGCTAATACAATGGATATGAGTTAACTACTATCTAAAATAATATAATATTGTTATTTTTCAGTATGACATATGTAGAGACCCAAAACATAATGTACATGGACATTAAATTACATTTTCGGAATACTTAGTATATAGAAAAAACAGACACACAAGGACCGTAATAGTTTAGTGTCTTTTGGAACTCTGAATATAATCTTCTAATCGTGGTGAATGATCTATAACATATCCCATAAAGATCTTCCCCTTTTTTTCTTACCTAAAACCTTTATTTATATCCTGGGGAAAAGAAAACATAAAAGGGATGAGATCAAATTCCCAGTAAGGGTAAACATAGAGAACATAAAACAATCCATAAATAATTGAATGCAAAAACATGAACATAAAATCTAAACATCAAAATCTTGAGCAAAGACATGAATCATTGAACTACGTAAGGAATATATCATAAGGGAAGATCAATAATGATAAAATAGAATGGGAATAAAACAAGTAATTGTGGAAAAACATTAAGCACATGATATGATTTCCATTGTAGCCAAGGAATTACTGCCAAGACCATCTTAGTGGACAAAGTCCCTTTCTGAATCGAGTTCACTCCTCGTTTCAGTCCTATAACACTGAACATGATTAACATACCATTCCATCCATGTCTATCTCATGAGATATAAATCATTACCCAATTCATTAGAGGGAGATATAGGTCCCACCCATCTCATAATGAAATCATTCTTACTTGTGCAAACAATTAAATTTAAAACATTCATCATAACCCAAAGAATAAAATGGGTTACATAAATATCATCCCAACATTTCATAATCCATATAAAACAAATGGACATTTCATCATAAGAAAAGTGAACAATTTAAATCATAGAGAAATTAATCTTGAAACATACACATATGAAATAATGTAATCTTAGATGGAAAATGGTTTTGATAAAACATTTGAAATGAATTCTTGAGGAAAATATCCTTTCTTCATCAAAATCATTTTCTTTTCAAAAAATTCCATTCACTTTTAAAATAATAGTATTTTTTTGAAATAGTCATAAAATCATGTAGAGTAAGATTCATGAAAATTAAGCGTTATGAAGCCATAAAAATCCGTTCATGTCGTATAAGTTAAAAATATCATTTTACTCATACAATTGTCGGAAAAGTCAAAAAGTACCTCGTATGGTAATCAAAAAAAAGATTCCTTACATACCACGTAGTAAATTTCAACTATGGGAAAAAGGACTTTAAAAATACATAAAAATATATTTATAAAACTTAGACATGGATGATAAATATTACCCCAGTAAATACTTACATATAAGCAATCTCAGATAGAAAACAATTGAGATTGCAACATTATCCCTTACCTTATGTCCGACATTCTTCGTATGTATCCGAACCTCTTGTATAATGATTTAAATAATGTTATTAACTTATTAATGAATTATATTCATTTTTATTATGTCATAAATGGTTCACTTATGATTTTATATTACCCTTTGTTTTGTAAATTTCATGTTAACGTAGTGTTTTGGGTAAAATCTTTTTATTTATCGTACGTGTTTGGACTTTTTGTTATTGATATTATTACTTATATCCTGATTTACATAATTCCAGAATGTAAAACATGATTTATATATAATATACATATTCATCATATACATCTATATATATATGATAGATCGATAAATGGAATGAAATACACCGTTCATGGAGACGGTAGGTCGTACGTACGCATGAACACTGTTTTCGTTTCCTTATTGAATTGAATGAAATTAAGTTGATGGCGTACATATATATTAACATAAATACAGTATTATTATGTCATGTATTTAATGATTAATTATTATATATACTTTATAATCATTCAAGAATGGTCAACATGGAGAATGGATCTCATCGCGTCATGGAGACGGTAGTCCGTACGTACACACGGGAGATGATATCATTCCCATGATCATGGAATCGCATTGAAGTGTATGTATAATATTTCAAAATCAATATCACTTTACAATAATCATATATAGTTATTTATTTACACCATTATACCCATCCATGTAAGGTGGTGGTCAAAAACAGATTACACCACGACGTAGAGACGATATTCCGTACGTACGCATGCGCGGTGATTTCGTTTTCCGCAGGATGGATAGATGGTCAAATAGGGTTGTTTCGTAAATATAATAACATATCAGTATATGAGTGATACTGATGTTATTATTTAATAATGAAACAACTAATGAAGAATAAGTAGAAGAAGAAATAAAGTTGAATGAATCGGTAACAGATATTACCTCTTCTTTCGACAGGCCTTTTTGAAACCTCTTCTTAGGGAACTATGATTGGTATTTGTAGAAGAACAAAACCTATAGGATTGTTCTAGGGAAGTGTAGAAGAGAAATTGTTAGGGGTTTGCCGAGCTTGAAGGCTCAAAGTGGTGTGAGGAAGAGAGGGAGGAGGTGCCCTTTTATAAGGTAGGAGGGCGGACCTTTGGAATATCTAAAAATATTATATTATTATAAAGTCATATTCAGTTTTTAATAGCTCCAAATTGAGTAATTTCGAAGCTAAGGTGGGGATGGGTCGAAATAATCCCATCCAATAGAATTTAGACAGGTTTATGTTTCTATTTTATCCTTATCATTTAGATTAAACTTTAAGTTAAATAACTTTTATTTTAGCGTGTCTTCTTGTTTTCTTACACTATATGGTTAATAAACTTACTATAACAAGAAAAACAAACCCCAAGTAGTTTATTTTTAATATATATAACCTTATATATGTTATTTTGCCGAACCTTATATTTTTAGGAATAAAATAACAATTAATAAAATAGTATTTGATTTAAAAACTAGTTTTATGTCAATTTTGACACTATTTGGTAATTGATTTTTGTGAAACTTATAACAGAATGATTAGTTCGAAAAAAGTTAATTAAATCAATAAAAAATGTCTTATTGACCTATAAAATTAGTGGAATTCATAAAAAGTCTCAAATTTCATTTTTTTGGGTATTTATAACATCAATTATGTCAATATTTCATTAATAAGATAATTACTTCATCATCATTGTGTCATAAATAAATTAAAATATTTAATGTCCAAAAATTATAAATAAAATATCATTGTGTAGGAAATATTTTTATATTTATCATGAATATTTATAGTTTAATTTATCTTATGTATAACCTTGTATTAAAAATGATTTAGTTATTAAACGTTGATTTTAACTATTTTAACCCTTCTTTAATGAAATTAATAATAAATGTCCTTATCTAATCCAAGTGGGCCTAAATGGTCATATTGTATTCATAAGGTTGTTTTTGGTCGAATTATACTTATCCAATAGAATTAGTACATGTGTTAGGGAAATAATAATATCATTTGTACCCTTAATTACCCTAATTACTTTTAAGCATGGTAAAAAAATTAAAAAGTTATTATTCACAAAAAATTACTTTCATCTCATTGAACCACATTTTAGTCCTTGATATTAACAGTGTCTCTTGGATTTTCAAAATTCCACTCACAAAAGCTGTAAAATTATGTTTTATGTTAATTTGAAAATTATCCTTGGAGGTGGGTAAAAGACGGTGAAAAGTTCAATAAAATTTTTATATATCTAAAATTAAGATAAAATGACTCCAATGACATAAATTGATCTTATATAGGTATCATGTATCAATTTTGACCTAAAATAAATTTAAATAAAATAAATAATTATTTAAATAAAAAGTCGGTTTTTGAATAGTAACCTAGTGTTTTCACTATTCATCAAAAATTGAACGTTTTCAGAAAAATACCAAAAATTCACTGTAGGATAATATTGATATTCTGAATACAAAAATGAAGTCCATATTGAACGATAAAATTTCAAAAAGTGGGTATTACAATTCATAATGGCAAATTTATATAACATATCGTTGTTTAGCGAAACTTGGTATTACGTACAACGCACGCTATCGTGGAAGGTCACGATTGCGTGTAATGAAAGCCAAGTCTGGGATGCATATTGTGTAAGCTCCTTTTGGTGTAGATTATAACACAAGGAATTAATGAAATTAAAAAGAATATTTTTCATAAAATCTCGGGGTCTTACATTCAACCCCTCTTAAAATGAATTTTTCCCTCGAAATTCTTCGGGGTTATAAATGGTTTACTACTCGAATGTTTATTTAATAGAAACCCACATCGTAAAAAGGAATACCAAAACATGGCTTTTAAAAACTAATGTATGAAACGTAACGGTTACCCAAATTAACTAATTGCTGGGTTTCCATATAGGAGAACATAGGTGAAAATATGGATATGGAAGAGAAATCTAACCATCAGGTTCTGATGGAGAGCGGTAGAGAACATGGCTATGAAAAATACATCAATCACAAAGCCATAAATTTGTGATGATCTTAGGTACCATCTGATTCATCGGATATAAGAGCACTAGGATAACATTTTTTGTTTTCAATATCATTTCCCTAAAGTTGAAAATTTTGAATTAGAATAAAAACTAGCTTGATTTTGGTACAATCTATTTGTTGTTTGTGCATTAAATAATTTCCACTTCATCTCTTAAATAAATGATGTTGAATTTGTTATTCGTGAAGTGTTAGCAGATCATGTGATAGAATGATGGGTCATTCCATATGTTTCAAACAAAAAGTTAGCAAAAGTTATAAAATATACATAAGTCCATCTATGGTGAGGTTAATCGTATACGATTCAAAAAATGAACTTATACTTCATATATCATACCACGTAATAAAATAAAACTAGTTTCTACTAACCAGGGACTTCCTGTAGGCCAGTGGTATGCGATAAAGGCCAGCCGCACTTCAGTTGTGGGTTCGATTCCCACAGCCTTGTCTGACGTGACGGGTTGTCACCCGTTCTGAAGGTTCTCCTTTTTTTTCTAAAAATACAATACTAACTTATGTCCAACATAATCCATTCCATTCTTTAGGATTATCCATAATATTACAGTCTATTCTAATATTATAGGGAAAAAGATTACCAGAGATTTCATATAACAAGTATGTCAATACCATCGTTGATCCCCATATATCATAAGATATATCTTGTTGGTCACATTCCAAACATTTGAAGGCCTTAATCATGTATTCTCTTGAAAAAAATGAATACCCATTTAATCATTCTGAAAACATTAGTGCTTTCAAAATTTTACTCTTTCCACATACCAAAATCCCAAAATTAATATATAATCAAACCATAATATAACTTTGTCCTTATTTTAGTCATGATCTCATGATTACTATCATATTATTTTCTCCTTATCCCTTCAATATGCGCATTTCATCTTCTTTCCAAAAATATTTCAATCACTTTTTCATGGTTACCAGTACCATATAATAATTAAAAACTAATACATTGATATTCCAAAATTCCACAATACCATAAATGAGATTCCATGATACTATTTTGAAATCCCATTACATAAACACTTAGCCATTACACAACATCATTTTCATACTCAACATCACAAATAGTGATCACATGAGACTTCCATTTATCCTTTTCTTTAAGAGGTTGCTCACGTTGATCATCATTAACCCATGGATTAGGGAATTTATTAGCATAATGCCCCATTTCATTGCATTTTAATAATTAAAGTGTTGTTGGAGAGTTCTCTGTAGTCATTTCTCTATTCACAGCATTAGCAACCTTTATCTCATTACTTTGACAATCAACTACTCGATGACCTTCTTTTCCACACTTAAAACATTTTCTTGTACCTTTTAAGAAATCTCCACCGTGCTTCTTTCCACACTTTGAGCATAAAGAAACATTTATCTTCTTTTCACCATTGTTCTGAGATTTCTCCTTGAACTCCATATTTCGTTTCTTGTCAAAACCATGAGATGGATATGTAACACTGACGTTCATTTCTACCTTGATAGAACAATGCACAATTTCTTCATAGCTACTGAAGTCTCTTATAGCTAATTCCCTTAGAAGATTTGGTTTTAAGCCACTAAATAATCGATCAACTTTACTTTCAGGTTGGATGATAAAGCCCGATGCATACCATGCAAGCCTTGTAAAATTCGCTTCGTATATACCAACAGATTCATCATCCTTTTGCTTTAGTTCAAGAAACTCCTTCTCCAACTTTTTTCGATGAATATAAAGGAAGTACTTATTGAAAAATAAGTTCTTGAACTCGTCCCATTCCATGGACTCAATTTCATCTCTTGGCCGCATATTCTTGATAAGATTCCACCATTGATCAGCTTAACCTTCCAAATGATATACTGATAAGATGACTTTATCATGTTTAGAACATTGAAGAACTAAAAATATCTTTTCAGTGGTACTGATCCATTGTTCAGCAACAAGTGGATCAGAAGACCTACTAAAAGAAGGTGGACATTTCCTCATGAAGGACTCAATAGAATATTTTTCCCTTATCTGCTCATTTGGAAGTCCAGAATGATTCATAGCTTGTGTAAGTATAACAATCAGATTTTGAACTCCATCTCCCTTAAACATTGGGTTGTTCAGGAGAAAAATCATTGCTTTGTCCATTACATTGATCAACACGGTTCCTTCGGTTTCCATCCATCGTCTAAAACCCAAAAAGAATATTGTGAGAGGAAAAAATCATGCTAGGGAAAACAACATAATAAAGGGGGAGTACCTTCAATATCTACCATCTTAGGTTTAATTTTAATATTTTTACCATAATTCTAGGATTATAACCTATAATTAAAAATAACCTTAGGGACATCCTTATACATACCTTAGAAATATCTCTTGGGATCTCACTAAAGTTCTCGCATCCTAGTTTCCAAAGGTTGACTAAACCTTTCCTCTAATACCAACTGTAGAGACCCAAATCTTGACGTACATGGACATTACATTACTTTTTCAGAATACTTAGTACATAACAAAAACAGACACACAAGGACCGTAATAGTTTAATGTCTTTGGATACTCGGAATATAATCTTCTAATTGTGGTGAAAGATCATCAACATCTCCCATAGAGATCTTCGCCTTTTTTTCATACCTAAAACCTTTCTTTATATCCTGGGGAAAGGAAAACATAAAAGGGGTGAGCTCAAATGCCCAGTAAGGGTAAACATAGAGAACATAAAACAATCGATAAACATTTGAATGCAAAAACTAGAATATAAAATCTAAACATCAAAATCTTGGGCAAAGACATGATTCTTGGAAGTACGTAATGCATGTATCATAAGGGAACATCAATCATGATAAAATATCATGGGAATAAAACATGTAATTGTGGAAAAACATTATGCACATGATATTATTTCTATAGTATCCAAGGCATTGCTTCCAAGACCAGCTTAGTGTACAAAGTCCCTTTCTGAGTTGAGTTCCCTCCTCGTTTCAGTCCTGTAACACTGAACCAGATTAACTTACCGTTCCAGCCATGTCTATCTCATGAGATATAAATCTTTACCCAATGCATTGGAGGGAGATATAGGTCCCACCCATCTCATAATGAAATCATTCTTACTTGTGCCACAAAATAAACTTAAAACATTCATCATAACCCGAAGAATAAAATGGGTTTCATAAACATCATCCCATCATTTCATAATCCATATAGAAAAAATGGACATTTCATCATAAGAAAAGTGAACCATGTAAATCATAGAAACATTAAACATGAAACATACACATATTAAATAATGTAATCTTTGATAGAAAATGGTTTTGATAATACATTTGAAATGAATTCTTGAGGAATATATCCTTTCTTCGTCAAAATCATTTTTTTTCAAATAATGCCATGCAATTTTAAAATAAATGTATTTTGTTGAAAATAATAATAAATTAATGTATAGTAATCATCATTAAAATGATTCTTTATGAAACCGTAAAAATATGTTCATGCTGTATAAGTTAAAAATAACATTCTTCTCGTACTTTTGTCATAAAAGTCAAAAAGTACCTCATATGGTAATAAAAAAAGATTCCTTAAATACCATGTAGTAAAAGTCAAAAAATGGGGAAAAATGACAATAAACATAAATGAAAACATATTTATAAAACTTGGACATGGATGATAAATATTACCCCTGTAAATACTTATGTATAAGCAATCTCGGATAGAAAACAATTGAGATTGCAACATTATCCCCTACCTTATGTCCGATATGCTTCGTATGTATCCGAACCTCTTGTATAATGATCTAAATAATGTTATCGACATATTAAAGAATAATATTAATTGTTATTATGTCATAAATGGTTCACTTATGACTTTAAATTACCCGTTATTTTGTAAATTCCATGTTAAAGCAGTGTTTTGGGTAAAATCGTTTTATTTATCGTACATGTTTGGACTTGTTGTTCCAGATGTTATTACTTATAAAACATGATTTATATATAATTTATATATTCATCATATAAATATATATATATGATAGATCGATAAATGGAATGAAATATACCGTTCATGGAGACGGTAGGCCGTACGTACGCAGGAACAGTGTTTTCGTTTCCTTATTGAATTGAATGAAATTAAGTACATTAAATACATATATATACACATAAATACAGTATTATTATGTCATATATTTCATGATTACTTATTATATATACTTTATAATCATTCAGGAATGGTTAACATGGAAAATGAATCTCATCGCGTCGTGGAGACAGTAGTCAGTACGTACGCATGAGCGATGATATCATTACCATGATCGTGAAATTGCATTGAAGTGTATGTATAATTTTTCAGAATAAATATAACTTTTCAATAATCATATATAGTTATTTATTTACACCATTATACCCATCAAAGTAAGGTGGTGGTCGAAAATAGATTACACAATGACGTGGAGACGATATTCCATATGTACGCACACGCAGTGATTTCATTTTTCATAGGAAAGATAGATGGTGAAATAGGGTTGTTTCATAATTATAATAACATATAATTATATCAGTGATACTTATGTTATTACTTCATAATGAAACAACTAAATAATAATAAGTAGGAGAAGTAATAAAGTTGAAAGAATCGGTAACGGATATTACCTCTTCTATCGACATGTCTTTTTGAAACCTCCTCTTAGGGCACTATGATTGGTCTTTGAAGAAGACCAGAACCTCTAGGATGTTTCTAGGGAAGTGGAGAAGATAAATGTTAAGGGGATTTCCGAGATTGAAGGCTCATAGTGGTGTGAGTAAGAGAGGGATGAGGTTCCCTTTTATAAGGGAGGAGAGAGGCACCTTTGGAATAACTAAAAATATTATTTTATTATAAAGTCATATTCGATTTTTGATAGCTCCAAATTGAGTTATTTCGAATATAAGGTGGGGATGGGTCGAAAGCCTCTCATCCAATATAATTTAGGCAATTTTATGTTTTTATTTTAGCCTTATCATTTAGATTTAACTTTAAGTAAAATAATTTTTCTTTTACGGTGTCTTCTTGTTTTCTTACACTATAAGGTTAATAAACATACTATAACAAGCCAAAAGAACCCCAATTTCTTTATTATTAATATATATAACCTTATCTATGTGATTTGGCCTAACCATAGCTTTTTAGGAATAAAATAACAATTAATAATAAAATATTTGTTTTAAAAACTTTTTTATGTCAATTTTGACACTATTTGGTAATTTATTTTTGTGAAAATCATAATAGAATGATTAGTTCTAACAAAGTTAATTAAATCAATACTAACATGTCATATTAACCGATAAAAGTAGTGTAATTCATAATAAGGCTCAAATTAAATTTATTTGGGTATTTATAACATCAATTATGTCAATATTTCATTAATAAGATAATTACTGCATAATCATCGTGTCATAAATAAATTAAATTATATAATGTCTAAAAATTATAAATAAAATACAATTATTTAGGAAATAGTCTTTTCTTTCTAATTAATATTTATAGTTGAATTTACCTTTTGTATTACTCTATATTAAAAATTATTTAGTTATTGAACTTTGATTTTAACTATTTTACCCCTTCTTAAAATAAATTAATAATAAATGTCCTAATCTAATCCAAGTGTGACTAAATGGCCATATGTTATTCCTAAGGTTGTTTTGGGTCGAATTAAACTTATAAAATAGAATTGGTACATGTGTTAGGGTAATAATATTATCATTTTTACCCTTAATTACCCTGTTTACTTTTAACCGTGGTAAAAAAAGTAAAACGTTACTATTCACAAAAAATTATTTTCATCTCATTGAACCACATTTCAGTCCTTGATATTTACCATGTCTCTCGGATTTTCAAATTCCACTCACAGAAGAGGTAAAATTATGTTTTATGTTATTTTTCAAATTCTCATAGAAGCTGGGTAAAAAACGGTGAAAAGTTCAATAAACTTTTTATATATCTAAAATTATTATAAAATGACTCCAATGACATAAATTGAACTTATATAGGTATTATGTATCAATTTTGACCTAAAATAATTTTAAATAAAATAAATAATTATTTAAATAAAAAGTCTATTTTTGATTAGTAACCCAGTGTTTTCACTATTCATCTAAAATTGAAAGTTTTCATAAAAATACCAAAAATTCACCCTAGGCTAATTTCAATATTCTGAATCCAAAAATGAAGTCCATTTTGAAGGATAAAATTTCAAAAAGTGGTTATTACTATTCATAACGGCTAGTTTATATAACATATCGTTGTTTAGAGAAACTCGGTATTGCGTACAACACACAATATCATGGAAGGTCACGATTGCGTGTAATGCAAGCCAAGTCAGGGATGTGTGTTTTGCAAGCTCCTTTAGGTGTAACGTATAACACATTACATTAATGAAATTAAAAAGAATATTTTTCATAAAATCTCAGGGTGTTACAACATAGCCATGTGTGAAACATGCGACTTCGGAGAAATCCATTATTACGTGTCGAGTACACCATCAAACATATCATACTCATTAAAGGAAAATTAATATTTAATTTTCAAATAATACTAAATATGAAAATTTAAAACTCTTTATTTACTTATGTTGTTACATCCTTTCCTTCTTTTGGAAATTTTATCCCCGCAATTTAATTCACATATCAAATAAGTGGGGGAATTTGTCCCTCATAGAATTTTCATATTCCCACATTGCCTCATAAACCATGTGGTTTTTCGAAAAAATAATTACCTAAATAATTTCCTTATCATTCAACACATTATCTATTTGGTCAAGAATATGTAGTGTTTGTTTCTCATAAGATATATTCTCTTCCAACTGAACTACCATTGGAATCAAAAAATGAAATGGATCTGGAATATACATTCTCAATAGTGAAAAATGAAAACATTTTGTACCTAGGATAAACATGGAGTTAAACCACTTTGTAGGAAATTAATCCAACATTATCAAGGATTTCATAGTGAACAATTAACCATTGATTCAACTTTACCTTCTTTCCAAAACTCATCACACACTTCCATGGAGAAACATTGAGGAAGACATGATCACATATCTCAAAAAGAAGACCCTTCCTCAGGTTATCCACATTACTTTTCGTCCTACTCTGGGCTATTCTCATATTCTTCTGAATTAACTAAACTTTTTCTACCATATCTTCTACCAATTCTGGTCCCATAATCTTCCTTTCAGCTAACTCATCCCTAAAAGCTGGAGTTCGACACTGTTTTCCTTATAATTCCTAAAATGGAGCCATCAGTATACTGGAATGAAAACTGTTATTATAAGACAATTCATCCAAAGAAATTTGATGGTCCCAACTTCCCTATTAATCTATTGAGTATGCATATATCATATCATCTAATGTCTGAATTATTAGTTTTGACTGCCCATCTTATTGAGGATAAAAAGATGAACTAAAATTTAATTCAATAAGCAAAGAGGTTTGAAGGCCTTCCAAAAAGTTAGAAGTGAACCTATGATCCCAATCAAATACAATGGATAGGGTAATTCCATTAAATCTATCTATATATTTAATTTAAACCGTGAATGTTTATCTATATTAAAAGTATCTCAAAAAGGAATGAAATGATCAGATTTGGTCAGTACATCAATAATAACCCATATTGCATTGTTACCTCGAGAAATTTTTGGTAATCCTATAACAAAGTCAATGGATATATTTTTCTATTTATAATCTGGACCTGGTAAAGGATGAAGCATCACCTTCAGTAACTGTCACTCAATGTTAAACTATTTACCAGTCAAAGACTACTTTGTAAAGTCAACAATACATTTTTTCATCACATCCCACCTGTAATACTCTCAAAGATCAATGTAGATCTTAGTCTTTTCCATAATGAACTGAAAACAGAGAACTATGAACTACACATAATAACTCTTTCATCAATTGTGATTCACAAAGACCACATAATCTCTACCCAAATCTCAAATAGAATCTTTATAAATTTTAAAAACTTGAAGCTTACCCTTCTAAACCAAACTTACCTTTTTTTTGCATCTCACTGTCATCCTTCTACACTTGATTAATACTGTCTGATAGAGATGATTTCACTAACACAAGAAACAAAACATGTGAATATCTTGTACCAACAAATTATATTCCATTTTTCCTAAAATCATTAATCAATGTATCTTGTTCCACACAAAACATGGTTATTGCAGCATTACATTTATGAATCAAATCATTAGCCACATTATTTTCTTTTCACAGATGATAATGCATTTTGAAATCATAATACTTGATTAATTCCAACCATCTCCTATATATCATGTTCAATTATTTTTGAGTATATATATACTTCAATATTTTATGTTCAATATATTTTTCATAAATTTCCCCATACAGATTATGCCTACAAATATTTAAAGATAAAACAGAAGCAGCTTATTCCAAATCATGTGTAGGGTAATTTAACTCTTGATTTTTCAACTATCATTAATAATAAGAAATTACCAAATAATTATTCATCAGGGGATATCCATGTCATTTCAATGATGTGTCACTGTATATAACAAACACACTATTTATGGAAGGCAGTGCCAAAACATGAGCATCCACCACTCATTATTTCAATTTCTGAATAGAATCATCACATTATTTTTGAAAAATTAACTTAAAACCTTTACAGGTTAACTTATTCATTGGGGTAGATAAATGTTCAAAATTTTCAAAGAAAATCTCTGTTAATAACCAGCTAAACTCCAAATACTACGAATCTTAGTAATATTTGTGGGACTATGCCATTCTTCATCATCTTTTGTTTTAGTAGTATCAAATATTACGACATTTTATTTTAAACATTGAGACCATGGAATGAAATTTTTTGTAACCAAAACTCACCCTTACTATATTTCACATACAATTTTCTTTCTTTTAAATCCTAGAAGACAACCCTTGAATGAAATTCATGTTCATCTTTACTTTTGGAAATTAACTAAATATCATCAATAAATACAAACACCATTTATCAAATGAGTCAAATTAGACATCACTACAAAAGACTATTCAATTCTGGTTTTGACCATCTCAGGATGCTTATTTAGAAGTTCATCTCCTTTTGTACACCTTCCAATCACAACATCCCTATTTCCTCTACAAAAAATCAATCTGAATACAGAAATTTCATAGGCGAAGAAATGTGGAAATCTGTAAATTCTATATAATTTCAATATTTAAATTAATTAATTTATGGATTTTAATTTAAAAATATGCTAACACCTAATTTTATCTAAACCGAACATTGATACCAACAATAAATACCCATCCTTAAAAACTTTTCATAATATTGAATTAAGATAATAATTCAAATTGAGGATCTTATCTGGTTTATAATTTTACAGAAGTAGGCCATAACTATTAAATTACATCTCAATTATTAGAAAGTAGACACTTCTATTTAGTATCCATTTGTTTCATTAATTAAAAACTCAGAAAATAAAACAAGGGTTCTTTTCTTGGTAAAAATTTTCTTGATTTCTTCCTTTCTCGTAACCATCCTTATATTTTGTGAAAACAATTTAAAAAAACATGGGATGAGTATAAATAGCTCAATAAGGGTTATAAAATAATGAAAAAAATTATTAGTCAACTAGTACATATAAAATATTAGCTCTTTCACATACCTCCTAAAATCATATTATTTATGAATATCAAATAGAAATCATAAATCATAAAATGCAACTTGTGTCGTCCATATCAAACATACATTGTAGCTTTAACAGCTATGTAGGGAGTTATGTTTGGAATACCCATCATAGTATATTACTAAAATCTCTTAAGAGAAACATTATATTTTACCTTTATCATGTTACTCAATTCATTAAGATCTAGCATGGCCTCAGCAACCCTAGGTTTATCACGAATCGACCTGTATACAAGATAATGCCCAAGAACTATAACATATTAATAGTACATAGAATAAACATAATAGAAAAATAAAATTTCCACATTTCAATAACTATATATCATTTAAATATATTAAAATAACAAGTTCATTATAAAAACCTTTTTCAATACCAAAATACATAAACGATTATATGGTTTTAATTTTCCTTTTAAGAAAATTACGTCTTGTTAAGGAAGAAAAATAAAAAATAAAGTTCATGACTGTGGAAAGGTCATAGTCACCACGTACATTAGAAAGAAACATTCTATTTTTTCATTTATTAAAACACTTCATAGATAAATAATTCCTTTGAATGAAATGAATAGTCAAATGTGTTTATACACCATATAAAAGAACGTTGAGAATAAAAAAAATATGCCTCAAGGAAATGAGATTGAGATGAAGTCCGTCACCTCGTGCCTGACTTGATTCGTTTGTTCTTTAATATTATGAATAATAAACAAAAGATAATTCCCACTTTCATATGAAACATTTTCATGTTCATTATTCCTTTTATATTACAGGTTTCCACGTTATAAACCTTACATTATCATATATGTTAATAATTTCATTTTTATCGATATTTGGTACTTTAGTCAAAAATAAATTTTTTATAATTAAAAGTGGTCCATTTGGTTACAATTAAATTATCTACATAATGATATTAATTAATTTGATATAATATATATCATATAAATCTAGTATTTTTATGTTATTATAATGGTACATAATATTTGGAGATATGAAATGAAATACCCCGTTCCTGGAGATGGTAATTCGCACGTACGCATAAATGATACTTTCAATTCAATTTCATATTTAATTGATTGAAGACTTAATGATACATAATTACATTATAATTCCAGTATAATATCATTTATAATTTCTATAATTTCATTCTTTATACGTTATATGTATGGAATTCATGATTCATATCATTCTGAGGGGCGCGATAGTCTGCACTTCCTCAAATGAAATTATCATATTTATCCATTATGGAAACCATAAACATATAATATAAATGAAAAATAAATAAGTGTAGAAAAAATATAAATATAATATATATCACATATAAATACAGTTCCATCATAATGGCCACCATGTGAGGATGTAGGAGATAATCAAACTATCATCGTTTCGTGAGGCATTACTTCATCATACACAGAAACATTATGTCTCTATCAATTAGATGGAGGTGTATGTTGGTGTAGTCTGAATCTATATCAAAACAAAGACCTATTATATTTCGGATATTGGGGTTGTTATTTAATCCATGAATAAGAAGATTATAGAGAGTAAATAAGTAAAATAAACGAAGAGAACATGAGGGAATATGCTACCTTTAAATCAGATAACTTCATTTTGTTAGAACCAAAAGGATTCCTTTAAGTTCCTTCTACCTATGGTAGGAATTATAGGAGGAATAGAGGGATGTTATGAGCTTATTAGGCCAAGTTTGGATGATCCAGGGTTCTTGAGATGTGTATTTTATGGGAGAGATTTGATGGCCTTTTATAAGGGAGAGGTGGGGCTCTTTAGGAATGTTTCAAAATTATATTTTATTATCAAATGATTTTTGATATCAAACGATAAAAAACATATTTAATTTAAAGATAACGTGCATATAAGTCAAAATAAATTCATAAAATAATAATTTTATAGGTTTTGTTTGTTTTTTTTATCCTTATGTTTCTTATATAACCATTTTTTAATGTATTTAACTTTTACCATATCCCTTTATATATTCATACTATTTGGTCAATATATATATAATAAAATGAAAAGTGACCCAAAATGGATAATTAATGAAGTTTTTTACATCATATATGTAATTTGGAAAAATTTTAGATATTTAAAACTATTTTATCATTTAATAAAATATTGATTGATTTAAAAACTCTTATATGTCATTTTTAATACTATTCATATAATGAGTTTTTTAAAAATCCAAAACAATATGATTCATTAAAAAAACATTCATTAATTCAACTATAAGAAACTATACTAATATATAAAATTAGAGGATGGAATACAAAAGTTCAAAATAATTATATTTTAATATTTATAATATTATTTATTTGAATCCTTTTTTAATGAATCAATTACTAAACCAACATTGTGTCATAATTAAATTTATTTATTTAATGTCTATAAATTATAAATAAAATAACTTGAAGTAGGAATAAATTTTTTATTTCCATAGAATATTTTTAGTATAATATATCACTTATATAACCCAACATAAAAATTTTTTTAGTAAAAATATTCATGTTTATGATATATTTTTGGACATTAAAAAAGTTATTAATGTCTTTATCTTAACCAAGTGGATTTAAAAGAACAAAAGTATCACAAAATTATTGTCTTGGTCTTTTATTACTCATCCAATAATGTTATTACATGTGTTATTCTAATTTTATATTATTATAATATTATTTTACCTTGAATTATCCTACTTACCTTTAACCGGGGTAAATAAATATCAAAAGATACTCTTCACCAAAAATTATTTTCATCTTATTGAACCATATTTCTCATACTGATGACAACAATTTATGTTGTATTTTTTAAATTCAATAAACAGAAGTGGTAAAATTTCATTTAAATGAAAATTTTGGTTTTTACTACTATGGAGTATTTTTTCACTATTCATAAAAATTGAAATCTTTCAGAAAAATACCAATAATTCACAAAAATATAATTTTGATATTATGAATTCTAAAATAATGTATATTTTACCAAATTAAAACATCAAAATTTCATAAATTAATTTAAAATTAATTTCCATTGTCATAACTAGAATGTGAGTTTTTATTAAATAATAATTATCAAATGATTGATAGTTTATTCCGTCCAATTTCAAAGAGAAAGTACATCAAATGAAAAAAATTGTATTAAATAGTAAAAACATATTCCAATTATACTTTAAAACAAATAAAAAATAATAACTTATCTATATAAATAAATTAGATTAAATGGGAGTTTTGAATTAAAATGCAGCAATTTTCAATATTCATTAAAATGAACAATATCAGAAAAATACCAAAATTACATCCAAATTAAATCTTTATGTCCTAGTTCTAAATAATATCTATTTTTGAAATATAACATATAAAAAGTGATAAAACCTATATTTAAAAAGAGTTCTCCATAAAAAGGTGGTAAATCAACCTTTTAAATAATATTATAGTGTTTATGATTAAAATTTGATTACTTCACATTTTTAAACTCTAAATTTTATTATATAAATGTAAAAAATATTAAGAAACATATATAATCATATTGAATTTAGTTATGCTCATTTTGGCCAATACAATGGTTAGGCGTTAACTACCATTTAAAATAATATTATATTATTATTTTTGAGTATGCCTCTGCTTTGTGTGCAACATTAGAATTCAGAGAAACCCATTGTTTTTTATTAGGTATGCCATAGAAAATATCATACACATTAAATTAAAATTAATATTTAATTAAATAATAGTAATAAATATGAAAATTTATTATTCTTTATTTACATGGGATGTTACACCATCACCCATTTTGATACACATCCAACGCCAAACTAACTAATATTTTGTACTAAAGTTTTTTTTAATTGTATTCAATTTTCATCACTAAAATATTTATTTAGGATCAATTATTAGAATTGGAGAATCGATATTTTCAATCTTATTGAATTTTCATGACTCTCTGGAAGAGTTTTTTCATAATTAACAACAATAAAATTTTACAGGGTTTTTTAAAGATTTTTTAACATAAGGTCACGCTTATGCTTATTCATCTAGGGAATATTTTTTATAACACTAAGAATTTTAATGATATTTTCTATAAATAACCTGAATATATAAAGAATACATGATGTAAATTACTTTATAACCATGTTCTACTCCATGTAATTATACACCAAGATCAATATTGATAGAGAGAAAATAATTATGACTAGAAATGAAACGTTTCTTATGAAATAAATTATTTAGGATTAAATGAGTTACATTCCTTATGAAATAAAAAATCGTTATAATTTTTCTTATAAAATTGATTCTAAAAAATGTGTTATATTCATCCTTCTATGATAATGTTATACTACATGACAAATTGTTATTCCATGAGGGCTATAAAATTTATAATAATTGTAATTTTATTTTACCAAATGATTTTAAATGAGTGTCGGATCCATTCCTATGGCTTAGTATGAGGTTATTCCTACCCAAAATCATGGATTAGTATAACCCACCTTAAAGTATAATTTTGTTCTTGGTTTATATCCTCATGAGTGATGGGTCAAGACAGATAAAAATTAATATATAACGTTTTATTGCAATACCATTTAAAATTTTATATGGTTTCAACTCCACAATGAAATAGGGGATTTGATTTTAGTATTTCATAAAATGTATTGTGAATTGTAAATTTAATAAAATAAAATTTCAATAAAATACTCCAGAAATATTTGGATGGCGTGCCATCCATGTCCTGCTTTTGATTTATTTGACCACTGTTGTTTTCCACACAACATCATGCCAGCCTCTCCATATAATTTTGGATATAGAAAACCCAAAACCATGTATGGTGGTTTGGTGGAGATAATATACACTATTTGTAAAAGAACAAAAATGTAATAAATTTGTCCAATATATATATATGTGTGTGATATTCAATTGACATAATGAATATATATTATCCTAAAAAATGATGTTGTGATGATTCAAACAATGATGAAGATATACATACAACAATAGTTTACACAATAATGAGATAAAAGTAAAATAGTAATGTCTCCATGATCATTTTGAGAACTATATATGTCATTTATTCCTATTATCCTATACAAAATAATATCAGGTATCCATGGATTGGAAGTTACCTTTACACTTTCTAACATCAATGTTGTCTTTTTTTAGGGAAAAATAAATTCCCAAACAAGGTTATAGAGTAACATATTAGGCCACCTATATGGCATTTAATGAAAATATACTCTATTAATAAAAACATTAATATTGGTCATGCAATGTTAAGAAATACAAGAATTTAATATAAATCATTTCATTCATGGGAGCCGTATAGGATACCAACATGAACCTATATTTTTCCTTTTTTACGGTTGTCTAATATAATAAAACCATTTAATTTATAATGGAAAAAATGGTAGGTGGAAAATGATTCCTTGTATAGCGACCAAATAGAACCCATGAAAAATCAATCACATGTTTTATTTCCCAAAGTCATGAAAACTCATAGTGAAAACCATGATGTTTAGATATTTGGTTCAAATATAATGTAAGGGGTAAATCATTGAAATTTCAATATCAAAATAATATAAAAAATAAATACAAACATGTGCATAGTAATATTACGATAGAATATATTATAATACAAGGTGATAATCAATGTCATTTCAAATCTGAGGATCTCAAGATGAAATAATGGAGATCATATCTTTCATATTAAATATTATTGAGTGGGTTATGATTTTTTTGTTTCAGGATAGTCAATTCAAAAAAAAAAAGAATAAAGTCAACCCTTGATTGGTATTAGTCCCATAATTCACATCATTGAATTGGATGATATCATTGGTGTTCTTAAAAGTCATTCATAAAATAATCGGAGGCATATTCAAGGAATGAAACACATATAATAGTGTAATTAATGTTCATAATAGAATATAAGGTATAAAATAGTAATTTATCCTAATGTTGAGTAAATTTTATGAGATATTTAACAATTTAATTAAGTTATTTTATTTTTTATGTTGAATATAAAACATGGCCACATGGTGTTCATGTTAAATATGATTAATGTTAGTTAATTAAATTTAAAGTATCACAACCTAATGGGTTTTTTGAGTTTATGTCACTAATATACAATGATATTAATGGTTTTATGGAACATGTTCATGTTCATGTCCTTAATTTCAAGCGACGTTAATTTTTGGAGCATTATGTAGAAGGTCTAACAAATGACTCAATGTCACAAGTTTTATAAATCAATATTTCCAGTTAAAAATAAATGACCACCAATATAAGAATTGTAAAATAATCTTTATGAAGAATTAATCTCATATTTGGGAAAGAATGAGTTGAATAAAATTGAAGAAAATATTATAAAAATCAACACTACCTTTCATAGAGATAATTTGTGAGAGATCATAGAAAATCATTGAATGAAGGTAAAGAGGGGTTAGAAATAACGAGTGTGTTACAACACATGGAATGACAATATAAATAGTTTCATGATGATATTTATCAAATATAACCTATATGTCATAAATGGGGAGGTCTATTGTGGATGTGTTTTGAGAATATATATAAGGAAGCGTGACGAATTATATTTAATGATAAAAGGGTAACCATGTATTTTTTGTATATATTATAATTGGATGAAAAGTTTGGCTTCCAAAAATCTAAACCACAAACTAACCATGAAATATACAATATCTTAAAGACACTAGATTTTAAGGTCAATGTGTATGATTATAAATTTATACACAAAACATGAAACCAATATTGATCGAAATACCACATAGTGCACGGTGTGATAACCCATATAGAAACTATGGTTGTTGAAACTATATTAAATTTCATATTTTTCAGAATTCTGATTCCACATTTTCACAATTTCATAATCTTTTATCCTTTATTGATGGACGCCATGATTGAGGTGAAATGTTAGCGTAGATAATGGGGTCCACATGGGCCCCATCCAAAATCTAAAAAACAAGATCTATAAGAACCTGATCCATCTCAAATTCTCCACAAAACCTCTAATAATCCCATTTAACCTACCATTATTTAAATACAAGGGTTATATAATATTTTAAAAGGTTTCATAACATGATGAAGATTCGTCATATTACATCATCCCCTTTTTGAAACAAATCCTCTATAATATTCACTTTGAAGGGTGGTTGAACTACAAAAAAGAATAGAGTAAACCACAATACATGTATATCAAATTCATGAACCTTTATATCATACTGAAAATAAATTATTAAATACAAATTTATAAATAGGAAACATATCATATTAAAGATTATTCATTCTATGATGAATGATACAAACTAGATAATCCTCAAAATAAATATTGTCCCTTACCTCAATTTCATCAGGTTCATGGACATGAGATGCGACATAGTGATAATGATTGTGATATTAAGCATGGAATACCTCATTAATAGATATGTAACATTGATGATTGGATATTTCATAAGCTAATTTTCTTACCATCTCTATATTCAGGAAAGGGACCAAAAATCTTGGTGCTATATTATCATTCCCTTGAATTCATTAATGACCCAATGAATGTGAGAATCACAAGAAGACACAATCTCATACACCAAACTCTGGATGTTTGGATTGACAATATGATTATGACATATTATTAGTTTAACGCATACCAATATATTTCCTAATCTCCCATGCATATTTTTATTATTCATCAATGATATATTGTTTTAGTAGCACTTCCACTCATGCCCTTAAAAAGATCAGTGGTGAACATGATTGACTTCCATAGAGTTCCTCATAATGAGGAATCATGATAGTAAACTAAAAAAGGTTATTATTTTGAAACCATAGTGAAATATATATTCAATTGTGAATAAAACAAAAAATACACATTAATAGAGGAAGTGCTCTTGTTCCTTTATAGTGTATTTGAACTCAATATCAGTCTTAGAGTGGTATTTTGTATAGAAAATTCCATTCATACCAAGATCGTTTTACAATTACTGATAGAAAAAAGAAGTAATCCATGAATACCAATATAATACAATGATATGTGGAATCCTATGAAGTATAATGATCTCTTGAATATAAATTATCTTAATATTATCCACTAAGAGGGTCTCCCAGATGGAGAAGTCATTGGTGAACTTAATCATCCTTTCAATAATTAGACATAAAACAACTCTTCTGCAATGTAACATTAGTAAACCCATCATGAAATGATTTTTAATATCATCCCCTTCCCAAAATGAGACATGTAGTGGTTATAAATGAACATATAACTACTATTGTTCATGTATCAACTACTGTGAGCCAGAACACTGAGTATCAATATAGGTTATATCAAATTTCATCCCAGGTCACTAATAATAGTGTTGAAATTAACAATACATATTATTATACTCATGATGTAATACCCATTTCCGTAAATTACTTCCCTCTTAAAATCCTGTTTAATGTCTTCTAGATCATATACAATAGCATGGATATAGAGGATGTCATCCCCATCAATAAATCAACATGGTTTTATGACCCCACTAGATCTGTTTTCCTCAAAACTAATCATTCAGGATCTGAATGTATCCTCCTTTTAAATTGATATAGATGTTATGAGGTCACTAGTAAATCCTGTAGAAGAGTATTCCTTTGAAATTCATAATCATAAAAATGTATTTTATAATTTAGATCCACCAATGACTATTCTATGTTATCTTATGGAATAGCATGAGTTTTACTATTTTAGATTAGAGTGTCTACAACTGCATTTCAATTTCTAGACAAGTATGAAATATCAATATAAAATGATTAAATATATTCAAAACATCATCACTATCGAATGTCAATGTGAAAATAATTGAATAGATCTTAAGATATTTGTATATAATGAACTATCCCCCTAGTAACTAATATCACTATCATTATATGACATAAAAACATAGCCACTAATTCAATGTTATGTGAATTGTATTTGTTCTCGACATTCCTTAAATGATTATACATATATATCATGTCTCATTAAACATGCTTAAACATAGATCCCACGTAAATTCATGATGAATCAAATTAATCATTTTATACTCTACCACGTATCAACAATATGTTGAAACCAAATTTCCAATAGACACTTGATTGGAATTATAAGGATCATTAACCCTAATGAATTATACACTTTTATTATTCAATCCTAGAGGTGCTACAAAAAAGAATGGAAATTTATGGACAATGAATAAGTCTTAATGGATCAACCCCATAATATTCATATCATAATGGAATAATTTGGACACTCCTAAGAAACCAATGTTCACACCATATTTAGATCCATTAATACCCCATCTTCTATGATAAATTTACACAAAATGGGAAATTTATCATATAAAAAGGGGAATTTAATGATCTTGGAATATATAATATTCAATTATAAGGTAGTCATTATGATATCATAGTATTTGGTACGATTATGTAATGTTTGAGTGTACATGAATATATCATCCGAAAAATGACCATAAAGTCATCTTGTTACGGTTGGAAATTCCAATTCAACAAGGACATAAAGGAATTAGGCACATACCTTACACTAATAGATTACAAAAAATATTCCTATTGGTCATTCAAAATTCAAAATGTTTTGTATCGTATGATTGAGGGTCAGACTCTCACCTAATGATATCCTGATCAGAAATAAATTTTGAGGAGAACTTGGTTCCTCTGAGTGGGCCAAAGAGGGTTTACAAAGGCTTAATGGTGTGTCAAGTATTAAATTTTAGTTTATTCACCCTCTGGTAAACCAAACATATCTATAGAGAACCATATCTATTCTTGTAAAATATTTCGGGTGAACCATATAGAGAAGTACTAGGAAATGTTACAACTAATGATTCCAGGTCCCCTAACTACATCTTTTTTTCATGGAGAATAGCTAGATCAATCATTTATGGAGGAATATATTTAGGTACTGATACTATTATAAAATCTATGGTGATCTATAAATTTCTCTTAGGAGATATCCTGGATATTTCATCAGTGTAATATTCTCAGAATAGGTACACCAATTGTGTAATATTTGAGTAATATATTTAATAATCATCATGATAATGGTGGAATATATTGAAAGAATCTCTTCCCTTCCCAAAATTCTCAAGAATATATAAAATATCTTTAATATTCCATTCAATTTTATAAACCTAGAAACCACCATTGAGTGATGATGTGATACACTCATGTGATAACAATAAAAATGCATGTTAAAAAGCATTAACTAGTCTGTCATGGGAATAAAGTCAACACCCATTATCTCTATGACCAAAAGGTTTCCTAGGAAATGGTAACTACCAATTTGGATAAAAAATCCATTCTTTGGAGAAAAAACTGAGATTTTATATCTAACATAGTTTCACGTTCAATAATAAAATATAAAAATTAAATATCAATACCAACACATACTATTAAAGTAAAAGATATGAAAGAATGTGAAGTGATTGTCTATAAATAATATTAAAAAATACTCAAGTCTATTAAAATTTTATAATTTAATATTGAGGTTGCAATGCTCTATATAGTGGATAATAATTTCACAATATGAACCTAGATAGAAAGAGAAAACATAGATATAACCAAGACTCTTTAAAAAAGTTATCTTTTCTAGGATTTCACAAAAAAAAATTCTGTTATTTGAACTAAACATGTTACACAATATGTATTGATGGTTGTACTCTTATTCCTAGTCAGTAATATTTCAATAGGTCATGTCCCATACTATATATCTAGTTTGTATCCTCTCTCACTCGGTCCTTGTGGAATGGTTTTTAAAATCACTAGTGAGGGACTATTATCTCTCAGGCTCCGCACATGAAAAATTATTTTCTACAATATGTCTTTAGGTTACCCATCCTTCCACACTGATGGAATACAATATAAATACATGAGAATAATCTCAGAATAGAATTAGCCTCTTTAAATGTATTTTGATGATACGTACTATCAGTATAAATACAACTTCTCAATTTAGGTGTTGATCCACCATTCCTTATACATTCACCTTCTCTCAAATTACACTCAGATATAAAGGCCTCGTTTAATATTTCTAATATGGTAGAAAATTAGAAGTTGTTAACCAAATTATATATTTAATACCTAAGAAATACCCCAAAGCATAACATAGTTGATAGATCATCACAAATAATAGTTGGTGAACAGTGATCAAGCTTAGAGAAGTGAAGAAAACATTCCATTATAGATATAGTATCATGATCTGAGTTTATAAATTCGAATTTATTATAATCTATGATCTTTTTTGGGAAGATATATTAATATAATGTGGTTTGTAAATAAAATGATACCATGCCTCAAAGATGATGTGCCTTTATAAGAACAACTCATCATCACTCAGTAGATCCTCAAAGCATATAATCAGAGAGCTTCATGATCATTTATACATGTGTCCAAATATGCTCAATGATTAAATATATAGACCCCCAAATTGATTCCACATAATAGTGACATTTATACCCCATAAAGGTGGGTAAATGAAATTATTGTAACTCTTGTTTCAGCTATGAAAAAAATCATTATACTCCATAGAGCTCCTTCCATAGACTTCACTTTACATATGTAACTCTCTCTATTAAAATAATATAATCCTAGTCTATGTATGAAATATTGTATAATGAAAGGGTTTTACACATTGAAAAAAATTAGATAGTACAAAGTGGTTCAGGTCCCACGAACTTAAGTGAATGGTCATCACCACCTTCTTTGATCTCGTCCCATGGTCTTCATATAGGCATATATCAATAGTACAAAGAATATGGTTCATATAACGTTACAAAAAATGAAAGGAATGTTGGTAGTGGAAAAAAAGATATAATCAGGTTATGGATATATGATAACCACTAGAAAAATGATTTATTTATAAGGTAATGATATAATGTGACATTTCAAATTTTAATCATAGTGGTTTTGTTATTATGGGTGTCAATTAAAATTTATCAAAGAATGAACCCACAATGATGTAATTAGAATCCAAATTTAATCAAAACAAATTCATGTTAGAGTTGAAATTTAGTATTATTGTATATATATGATTGTTCATATAGATAAATTGGCATCACCATGATCAAAATACATAATTATTATTTTTTATCAATGAAATTTTATGTATTTAAAATCATAATTTTACATCAAATAATATAATTTAAGAAATCCATATAATATGGGTCAATTATACAGAAAACCATTCCCAATTTATGGTGTCCAAAATATTATATATTACAATTAGAAATAACATTAAGCACAACAAACTAAAATCATCAGTTAATGTATGCAGTGTTCTATGGATAAAATTTTTCAAAAGAAAATGTATTTTTCCTTTATCAATACATATTAAAATACACAATTTCTATTTAATAAAACAATTAAAATTGACATTTTTTTATATTTCCAAAAAAACTATCATAAAATATAAATATAATAATTTTTTTATGAATAATATGTAAAAAAATATGATATTTTGGCATGTCAATTACATTACATCTAAATCCATATAACGTAATAATGATGCAACCGTTAATGTGCGCATAATATACAATACTATAAGAAAATATCTGTATATATGAAGTTTTAAAACATGTGCATACCCAATTATTAAAAATTTTACAACTGTAATAGTTTATAGCCATAACATCATGTTCTATCCCTTTTAACATGATTTTATTCATGCACATTGGTTACCTACATTTAAGAATAACATATTATTGAGTATGGTGACATACTAGTCACTTGTCTAACAACCCCAAATAATAATAAAATAGAAATTAAAACTATAATATGAATTTTTTACATCCCATTTCCATCATATATGTAATTGATTGAGAATTATATCCATAATGCCTCAAGATCACCAATCCATATTTTATAGGTTGTTTACTAGTACTGAAGGTGTATAGTTTTATATTGTTAAAACGATGCAATCTTAATCAGATTAAAACATCATAGTAATTAAAAATTGAAATTGGAACAAACTAGACATAAAACACGAAGATAATACATAACATTCATTAGTCACAATCAGTATCATATAATAGGGATTCATGGATTATAAAATATTTGATGTAGGCATACATACAGTACTAGTATAGACATGAATAAAAAAATATCTAAAAATAAATTTCAAGATGTGAATCAAAAGAACCATATTATTAATTATCTTCCAGTCTCCTATACAAATGAAAATTATGATTTTTTAGAGAGGAATTTTCATTAATCTCTACTAGCGGCAATGATGTCTTCTCATGTACCAAATGGTGTCCCAAATAGGGTGTCAGTAAATACTATCAGGCCCCCACCAATTGTGTATAATACATATATATAATGTGAATATATAACATAATATTTTTTAGGTAAATTATATAAACGATAAAAATAATAAAAATAATGATGATCTAGGGCCCTTAAGGGATTACCAGCTGGCCCTACATGATTCGGCATATGTTGGATGTCCCGAGAATAAGACCCTATACATAGGCATTAGACCTAAGGAATATATATAAAGAATCCTTGCCTAAAAACCATATATATCTCATGGATAATTCATGAAATTCTTTAATTTATAATACCAAATCAACACATAGTGATCAATAATTATATTTGGTTATTTAGGTAGAGTATAAAATAAAGGTTGAACCACTAGATTCCAATCCTAAAAATTTATGACGGAAACTGTGTAGATTGAACAAGGTAATATAATGATATACATGATCATTTTATACAATTATATTTTCCAGTTCATTGTATTCCTGAAGATATCATGATAATACTAGTGATATCATTCATATTATTATAAATTTTCTCGGGAGGGGGATGAATTTATGGAATAATGTGAGGGAATTTTTCAATTTAATTCAAATACGGAATCCTTGAAGGGTATTAGTATCATAAATCACATTAATGAATTAGGTTTTATCTTAATACATTTCCAAAGGAATTATGATAATTATACAAGGCTTCCTTAGAGTACTCTAACCCTATAAAATAGTAATTTTTGAACATTTCATTCAATTTAAATATTAGTTTAATTCAATTTAGTCATTCCATTTATAAGTTCACAAAAAAACTAACAGAGATTTCTTTAGTTTTAATTTTTGAATCGATGTCAATGGAATTCATAAAAAGATACCCAATGGGAATATTCAGGATGTGTAACCAATCTCTAACAATTGGAAGGGTCAATGAAACATATATATTAGTATATTTGGGTAAATTTAATGGTATGTTTATTTGAGAAGGAATGCACAATATTTAAAATATATGACCCAACGTCATCATTTCTAAACTAAAATACATTTAAGAAAATGTACTAAAAAGCCTAAAAATAATTGTATAAGAATAATCATTTACAATTTACCTATAATTATAAATGGAATTAGGTAAAAAAATCCTTAAAAAAGTTATAATATATCACTAGGGTAAAATATTAGTGATGGGGAAGAAAACATATTAAACACGTTAATGAAATTTTACACATAATAGGGGCGTTCTAATGGGATGAACAGTGATGGAAATAATTTCTAGATGATGGAGATCCGCCAAAAACCTGGAAGTGACAATGACAGAGAAATTTATTAGGAGTTGTTAAAAATTTATTAATTAAATGTATGTAATTACATATAAAGGTTAAAGGGAATGATAGTAATTTTCTCATATAATAAGAGGCCACATGTTTTGGCCACAAAATTGGCTAAACCATGTGAAAAACATGAAATCCACATGGTATAAACGCCCCCAACACACATAAACTAAGTGATAATTTACAAAATAGGTGTATAAAACATTCATTTTGAACTATCTGGAATCCCATATCTAATATAGAATATGTTCTTAATTATAAGAACCATGTGAACATTATATGTTGGGAACCCACAATAAAATATTTGAATTTATGGATTTTAATCCCCCTTCAAAACAACCCCCAAAATACGCTCCACCCTTTTGGGACACATGGTTAAGGAGATCAATTAGTGTGAACTATGCACTATCAATGTGCCTCATCATTATAATAAAAACTAATTCATATATAGGCCCTGTATCCCTCTCAAACACTCCATAACCATATAATTTTATCTTGTACACTCCTATTACAATAAAACAATGGTTTGAAAAAAATTTATGATGTTTTGAAGAAAAATAATTAGCTATGATTTTAACAAAATTGTAAAGGTAATTTTAAATTGATTATTATGGTATATCAATAATATTAATATTTCCATAAATATTTCGTCCCACTATTTCATTATCAGACAACCATCTTTATATAAATATTATTGCCTTGATCCAATTTTTTTCTCCTAGACCTTCCCATTAAAAATACCACTGTGCAGAAAACTATATATTAATTATATATTATTTTATGGATTTACATAATCATATTAAAATTTTCAATAAATAATTATTTGAGATTCGTTGATTATGTTAATCATCTTGGTAAATAAATACATAGAAAAAACTATTAATCACAAAATATAACATATATTGAATATATATTTAAAATGATTATTTGGTTACATATTTGAACATCAATGTGAAATTAATTATTTATATAAAAATGAAAAATTATTTCATGTGTTTATTATATCTCATTTTACAAAAATGATATGATAACTAGTTGTAAAAACACTAAATTTTCAAAACAAATGATATAGAATAATGATAAAAATATAATGAAATTTTTTACCCCAACTCCTAGAGAAAACTAAACCGAGTTATTTATACTTGATGAAACAAATTAAATAATAATAATAATAGATAATATAAAATATAATTAAACTTATATGAAATTTTAATTAGAATAAATGATGATGATCATGATAACGATGAATTAGATGGAGAATGAAAACCATAAATGAATATCTCAGTAGAATGAATTCTATTCCACAATATTGAAGTATACATGATAATACATTCCCCTTATATGGAATCTTTTCATGAATAGATATATCCCAATAAAAATTTTGTTCCATAAAATTTAAATAAATTGGAGGATATATTTGTTAGATAAAATGGATTAAGCTGTCTCCCCATTTTCTTATTCAATAAATAGTCTAGGTGATATTCTTGGAGTTATGTGACATGGTCATGACACATGGTGTCTCTATAGTTCTCATGTTTATTAGGTTGTAACATAGATTATTATTATTGAGGTTTGAAATAAATAGAAAAATCATTCTATCAAATTAATAATGGGGTAGTTTAATCACCCCCTAAACTTTTCTTCTAGTAAATAAACATTTTTCATATTGATATCAATTGAGTTGTAATATTTATTCATTAATTCATCCACCACTCATTCATATTCCAACTGGTCTCTATTAAATAATTTAATCAACCAAAACATATTCTCAAGTGTCTATATTTTATCATGATATGAACCTATAACTTCGATATCTATAAACATTATACATATAAATATCCTATGTTCCAAGGTTTATGCATTAAATATGATATATTCTTGGAAAAATGTTAAACTACCCATTAGTATCGGTCCTTAAATTTAATTTCACATATTTCATAGGATATTCATTAAAATATTTTTCTCATATTTACAAACTACTATGAATACAGTCAGTTTCATCAATTGAATTCTTTCAATAGAGAAAAATTATAAAACAAAACTTTTATTTAGAATTGGTATATCAATGGATATTAGGTTTTGAATCACCTTTTTTGACAAGTCCTAGATAAGAGCTCCTTTATTGTTAGAACATGATACTTATGCATTAATTTATTCATTTATAGATCTCTCAACATTTTAATTCGATAATGGATAGGCCATAACTAGTTTAATATCACATAACAGATATTTAATCTTGGGAATGATGTGATTTATTCTAACATAATAGCTTTCCCATCCACATCACTCATATAAAATACATATTTTCTCCATTTTAATTTGATTTAGTGAGAATGAAAGTTGATTTAACCATATATCTAGCCGTAACAAAATTATTATTACATAGGTTTCCAGTTGTGTGAATTATTCATATATAGATAATTGAAGCCATATTTAATTTTAAATTCAAGTATTTTGGACCATAAAATTATAACATAGTAGTTTTTATCATGATTTAATTATACAAAAAACATTAAACTCCCCATTTATTTTCTAAATAATATTTATTCAAATATATGATATGAGTTTACATTTTCATCAAAACTATATCATTGAATCTTTTAAGGAAATCATGATTAAAATGTAATTAATTTTGAGTGGACAAGAAAAATATAATATTGATAAATATTTTCAAAAGAAAATCAATTTCTATGTTAAACATTATCAATTATAAATTGTAGAAAATATAAATTCATAATGGAAAACATAATTTATAGAATAATTATTTCAAATTAACTCAACATAAATTTTTCAAAAAATAAAATCATTTTATATATTTTTTCTAAAATAAAATCATGAAGTAAAAGCATAGTTTATTGACATTAAAAATTCTCCAATCAACGAAACTGTGATTTGGTGAGTTTTTAAAATCAACTAATAGATTATTTATTATTAAATTCATATATTTATTTAATAATAACACATGTTATGACTCCTCTATAACTAATCATTACACTCTGAGGAAACTGTACATCAAATAATTACATAACATTTAATAAAATATTGATGGTAAATAGTTCACACACATAAGATTTATACTAATTTTTAATTAAAAATATTTATTTTTTCATTATTTGATCAGAATTAATTTATGAAGAATTATTCAACTAACCTTAATTTCACTCTATTCTGAGGATTTTTTTCATCATCACTCAAAAGTCAATTTTTATATGTATATTAAATTTCAAGACAGAGGTTACCTCACCATAATATCTATCGAAATCCTCCTTCATTACAATGGAATATTATTTATATGATAATATTGAGATCATTTAAATTTTATTCCATACATGTATCTGATTAGTTCAAATTTGAATAAAATCCATTATGGGTGGGGGACTTCATAATCCAAAGGCATTATTTTTAAGTGTTTCTCAACACTAATACTCCAAATTATTTTCTGATTATTTTCCCAATCCAAAATTTAAAAATTTATAAGGTAATCACATAGTAATTATTATGATGAATAATTTATCCTCCATCTCCAAATTTTAAATTGAATTTGATTCAGTTTTATTTTGAATCAATTTACATGAGATTATGAAGGGAAATTTAATGTTATGTGAATATAGTGTATCAATTTCCCACCACATGATTTCCATACTTCAAATGTATTCAAAATTTATACAATAATATTATATAGGATATTAAAAAAGAGATGACGTATTTTTCAAAAAATAATGTCATTGTATGACATAGAGTTGTGGGATTCTGATTAGTTGTTTAAAAATATTTCATGGAAAGGGAAAAATAAACAATTTATTGAAATTGATGTTGAGGAAAATTTAAATTTCAATAAACCTAAAGACCTTAAATATCCCTATTAATTTAACAATCTTCGTGATATATGTAAATTATTATTTTGGAATCCCACACACATTACATAGAAAGCACTAAAAAATTCATCATAATGTGTGTTTTTACTTTTTTAAATCATGGAATTATTTTAATTAAATGACCTTTAAATTTATTGAAATATTTTCTTCCACTTTTTCCATGTATGAGTTCAAAAAAATATATCATCAATAAATCAAATACATATAATAATACTAGGACATAAAATAGAAACCCTATACCTATATATTTGAATATAAATTTCATTATTCGTCAAAGGATGGTAGAACCTTATTCTAGTATGAAACGTAGTAGAATATTCGTCCATGCATATAAATTACAGCTTATATTGTAGAAAATAAAATGGATGGTAAAAAGTTAGAGTAACTAAATATTGAAAAATAATATAATTAAATTTTCATGTCAACTCTACAGAACTATTATTGTATAAGATAAATAAATAGTGTAATATGATAATAAAAAAATAAATCCACTATGAAGCACAAGTTAAATCACAATACCTATAACAAATGATGTTTCTATAATATATTTATCTTTGAATACATTTCGGGATGTGTATTATTTTGAATATATGAAAAAATTGTGTTTAAACTAATAATGAAATTTTATTAAAGTATTATTATTTAATATGATAGACATATCATCACTATTGTATTTGAGGATATAAATAAGTCCATCTAAATTATTACTAATTATTATTTATACCAATAGGAATACAATTCAAGGGTTATCATGTGCTTATAAATTTAAATAAATCCATTATATTTTTAAAACAGATGTAATTCATAAAATATATTTTTATAACTATAATGTTTTTAATATTAATAAATATATTTCATCTCTATTTTTTCATAATAGTAAATAAATTTTAAGATAGTTAATTCACTAAATATTAATCACTTGATTTTTTTACTTGATATTTGATAATAAAGGGTTCTATTTTATAAATAAAAACTAATTTTCAAATAAATCAGTTTTTATGATATATGAAATAATTTTATAATTAAATTATTACACACCTAGGATTATAATTTTTTAAATTTATTCCATAATTATAATTTTAATGATTAATGTTGTGATGAAAAGTAAACTGAAAATTTTCCCTTTATGAAGATTAACAACTGTGAAATTTCATTACAATGGCAATGGAAAAAATGTGGTTAATGAGGAGTCAAATAAAATAGGTAAGGGATAAAATTTTCTAATAAATGTATAAATCCTTTTGGATAAACAAATTTTGATCCAATAGAATTCTATCTTTCATCTTGATCCAATTTGTGTCCACATTCTATTGTGAGTTACATTATTATATTTTAATATTAATTTAAATTACAAGTGTGCCACTTCTTTCACTTATAAAAGGGAAACATCCTTCCTCAATTATTTACACCACATAATCCATTTATTAATTTAAAAATATTTGTAAAAAAAATGTGGGGTGGGTGTGTTATTGACACAACAATTTTATATTTTTATCCTTTCCAAATTGAAAATAACCACAATTTAGAGTTACTTATTATGCTACAACAATAAAAGTCACTAATATAGGGAGTAAATTTGATATAAAATGTTAAATACTGAATTTTATTATCATTTCCTTGGATTATTGAATAATACCCATGAAAATATTATCCACTAAAAGGATTTCTGAACCGCCATGAGAAGGTGAAATCTATATAATCACAGTCCTCCTAACTATATTCTATATCATTCATATCAAATTCATCCCAAAATAAATAAAAATTGATTTAATAATGCTATAATAGATAAATATAAATCATATATATGATAATATGGTGTCCAGTGTGAGGATCTCTACTACACAATTATAATACTATTTTAGTGTGCTTAGAGTAGGAATAAAATAATTATTATGAAAAAGTATCTTGTTTTCCACAAATTATTGATATATAACTATACATTTTTAACAAACCATAAAAAAATCACTTCAACATATATTAAACTATTCCTACATCAACTTCAAAAAACTTTTTAATCAATTCACAATTTTAGGAATCATAGCTTTACTCTTTTAAACAACTCATCCAAAATATATACTCCTAAAGAGGAAAAAATTATCAATATATTGATACTGTATTAATATTTCTCCCCGATTGACAAAAACAAACAAATATATGACGAGAGAGGTGACATAATAGATATACCATAGAATTTTATATTTTGGGGCAGAAAACCCATTTTGATAATGAAATTATGAAAATACACCTTTAAGGAAGGGTTTGGTGAATATACTTAAAATTAATAAAAATTGTAATAAATTATAATATAAATTAAATTTCTCTAAACAGACCATGATGGGGTTATATTTTATTATAGTACTCTTTATCATGAATATTAAATAGAATAATTTAAAAAAATTATAGAACTATAATTATGATAACTTTGATGATGTGGATTCTTCCAATTCAGTGTTAGGTATTCCAACTATGTTTTCATCAACATCAAATATGTTTTAGAATGAGTTAGAACCACATATTATGACATGGTAGTGATTAATGTTACATTATTTTATCCATTTTCTTTATAGGACACACATATATTATCCCATAATAAAAGTACACCATGTGTGTATTTTTTCTCTTCACTACTGCATTCCTAGTCTGCATCATCTCATGAACACAATTCTAAATATTTAAGATTATCATATTCTATTTGAAAAATATATTTTAAACATTACATATCATTGAATTATATATCATATAGTAAAATGATAATTCTATAGCAAATAATTAAATTTGGATCAAAGAATAAAAATATATCGAATATCTTGTCTTTAATATATAAGGTATATTAAACTATCGATCAATATAATACACTTAATTTGACTAACTTCACATCCCTATTAATATTTGGATACCATTTCTACCACTAAAATTATTGAGGAAACAAATTAAATATCTTCCATACTGAACCATTTCAAGAGTTTATTTTCATACTTCTCTTTATATTGAAAATGTTTATCATTATCTTGATATATTTTAAGACTATTAAAGTGCATTGTATTTGAGAAAATGGAAATTAAAAACAAATACTTCATTTCCATTGAAAAAATAAAGTATATTTCATTATTATTTCTACAAAAAATGGACTCTTCATCATAAATAATAAAAATAATTTATTCTTATTGGTCATCTATGATGAATATATTTCATTACATCTTTACCTTTTTGAAATTAAATAACTTAATCCAGGATTAAATATTAGAATATTATGATATATAGCTTAATATTAGACTATATAACACCCTCTTTAACCAAAAAATTGAATATTCATTTTCATAAAAATATAACACAATGGTTATTGAATAAAATCCACTTTCTCTAACTCTACATTGAAAAAAGGATACTTGACATCCATTTTGTGAATATAATAATATATTTTTAAATAAACAAAATGTAATACTAGAATATTTTAATGACATGAAATATGTGAAAGGTTTTCATCAATGAAAGATCAAAAAATCCATGAATAACAATTACACTCCAATATTGATTAATTTCATACCACCTCAAATTTTCCATTTTGTTTATATAATAACTTTAACTTTTTTGTGATTTAATTTTTTTTAATTTTGGTTTAGGAAGTAGTCCAATACTCCAATTCTTCATGATTTGATATATTTCATAATTTATAAATACATCCAACTCATTATGATGTAGGGATTTCGTGAACATCATTAGGATCAATTTGAGACAACAAGGAGGTATGATATGTTCTTTTTATAGTACTTCTAGTTTTCACCATATATCATCATTTACAATGATTTTTTTAATCTACAGTAGTTTTCTTTTCCAAGGATTCTTTCAGTGAAAACATTATCACCACATGAGATGGTTGAATAATATTATACAATTTTATTATCATGAACATATTCATCTTTTTCCTCTATTTTGATAATTTTATTTTCATAACTATTAGTTCAAATGTTACTTATAGAGCCAGAATCAGTACTATAAATTGGAACCATTGAAAATTATATTATCTTTAAATCTGATGTATCAACTCTTGTAACCATATCATTTATATTAGTGTGAAATAAACTTCAATTTAAATTAAATAAAATTAATATTATATTTGATCCCTTTAGTTTAATGTTACATAGATTTTTACCATTACTATTGATAATAAATCAACTTCCAAACACTCTATTATGTTTAATTCATGAATTCCTCTTGTAGTGATTTTCACATGGAGTGCTACCTAATTGGTTCTATAGTGGAAGTGATTATGAACAGAAAATGTTTTTTCCAATAACATGCCTTTATGTAATACTAGATATATCATTTTTTGTTAACATTTATTTAGGAATCTCTAACAATAATATATTCAAATGTTAAAATACAAATATTTAATGTGGTTTTTATAGTTTTTTGGGATCATGTTGAATTCAATGTTTTATAATATTTTTTTCATAACTTTTTCCATGCATTCATCAAAATTATCTATAAAAAACAACTTCATATGTATTAAACAATCTATCTCATCAGTTCTTATGAATCTTTGGAACATTTTTATAACTTTTTATTTATGATTCATAGACATCATTAATATATTTATAGTAAACTCATAAATAATTTTAATTAAATACATAACTACACCTATTGAATTATTTCTCATGTCCCCAAAAATATAAAAATATATTAACTATAAAGTATATTCTATCCTAATCATATCCTATTATATGATGAATTAGTTCTCCCACATTTTTTATATGAATAGAAAATCTAGTCCATTTTCCCCTTCATCTTACGCATGTTGTGATGAATTTAACTTTGAGGAACCATTTACATATTTGTTTTTTCATTATGACCTGTCCTCCTATTACAAATATCATTTTATTCTACAACGCTTAAATAATATGAGTTACTATCATCCATGATGTGATATAAATTTCGCATTATTACCTTCAATTTTTTTATATTATATCTACCATCAAATATTTTTATATCAAAAAAATATTCTATAAAAATTAACTTATATCCTTTATTATAGAATTTTGAATGACATAACAAGTTGTTTTTTTATACATTTAACATATAGTGTGTTTATGGATTTAAAATTATTATCTTCAATTTTAGTAGAACCAACCTTATTAATCTTGAGAAACCAGAAATTCCTATCGGTAACCTAACCTTATATGAATTTTAAAAAATTATTAAACAAATTCATGTTACCTATCATATGGTACTGGTGACTAATTCTACACAGAGGCACAATGTAAATATTTTGATAAACCAAAGGAACCCTATGACTCAACTCAATATTCTAAGAAGCCAATGTTAGGTTCTCTCAAGTTCAATGATGAGGGTTGAAGATCAAAACTTTCATGCATATCTCTTACATTCCCAATGCAATATAAAATATACCCTTTTCACATGCGCCTACCACTAAACAATGATTACTTATTCATTATACCTATTTCGTTCCCAAAATCATTGATTCCACAACAAAAATTTTGTCTTATATATGGAATTCCCCCCATCTTTAGCGTGATCCTCCAAAAGTCAAAGCATCACTCTACTGTGTGTAATATAACTCTTCCATGAATTCAATAAATCCATGAACCCCTCAAGGTATAAGATATTTTTTGACAGGTTCCCTATTTTTCATACTTTTTATAGGCCCATTGTAGCTTGACCCTCACACGTTCCATTCATTTCTCTATGATGTGAACACAAAAGACCCCTCTAGTTTTCACCTATTCATGTTGGGTGCACCCCTATCTTTTTATCAACACTGCCTCTCATGAGTGAGTATCCAAAAATATGTGCAACACCTTTTTTATTCACCATGTATTTATCCTTTGTCAAAACACCATTTTAACCCCTATTTCACACATCCCTAATCTCCTTTTAATTCCTCCTCTATGTGTCCCTCCAAGATTTCACATTATAATTTCATGGTCCCTCACAAGACATCCCTGGTTCTTTTTCATTACCCATTGAATTTCAGCATAGGTACACAAAATCCCCTTTATTTGTATCAATGGAACGCTAACATAGAACTCCAAAGATATCATTCCTACCCATAATTCCGACCTATAATTTTTAAATTCATCTCCCTAGGGTTTATTATCAATGATAATGTATGTCCAGGTGGTGAGGAGTGATTCCCCCACATCCATGCTATATGACATAAAATTTACAAGTACCATCATTTTTGGAAAAGGATGTTAAACTTCAAACACACCTTATGTATCATATGATGGATACTTTATGTATAAGTGGAATGAGATGGTCTTCGTTCCAACTACCACCACATTGAATGAGATCATCATCAAAATGAATTAGATCAAATCCATAAGGAATGATATCATCATACACATCTATTTTGGAGTAATCTAATATCTTTTCTGGTAGTTGGGAACACCTTTTCTTTACCTCACACCTTGTCCATTGGATCAGTGAAAGTATGTAAATCAAAGCCCTCTCTTTTTCTCTCCCTTCAGTATTTATCACTATAGGCCACTTCTATGCATAATAACCAACCATATGGAATGATAGTCGAATCACATGGAATAACATCCACCTTGGGAAACATCTATGTGTATGCCCAACATCATCTCTCGTCAACACATATTTCACTAAATGATGGTTAGGTATATTTATTCCTATTATTTCTCACAGTGAGTGTGACTCACATGGTCTTAGAGGTTTGGAGTAAACCAGGGAACATATCCATCATTAATGTAAATACAATATATAGGAGTACCCAACCATATTCTTAATTTTCATAGTCCTTATCCTTAGATGTAACCACTAATGACCCCTTCATAACTACATAGAATTCGATTCCAAACTAAATATGATACGATGGAAACCATCATGAGGATTATGTGCAAAAATTAATACATCCCATGAATTCCATCAATTCCATGAACTCCACCCATAATCTATTCTGATTTGACCCAATCCACCATATTCTGGTGAGATCATTCCCACCATATATTCTATTCTTAAACATAAGCCCCAAATATTTCATCACTACATTGAGCTATCACTAGGAAGCTAACATGTGTAAGACTCATACTATAAAATAAAATATTACAATTATATTCCCTCTTGTGGATTGTAGCCCTAATGCGTAACCCACATCATCAATTATAATATGTGGATTTTAGTACCTATTTAATAAACATGGTATGTAAGAAAAATCAATGAGGTTCAATCATGAATAATGGAAATCCATAGTTACCCCTCATAGGGGTTCACCCCATTGGTCCCCCTCCATGGTTGTTCTAATGTGTGATGATAGTGTGAAATCTTTCTTTCATAGGACACACCATTGGGGTTTTCTCTCATATTGTTCTCCGAACCATCCATATGGTAATCCTTGGTACATTCATCCTAGGGATGTTCTTTTAAAGGAGTCAATACCTTCCATTATGGGACATACCTCCAAAATCCACCTCCTTGGTTATATTAGATCTATACAACATTAATCATTTTTCATGTTACCTTGTTGGGACGCAACTCATAGATCCGCCCTCAAGAGCATCTGCATCAACCCACTCTTTCTCAGCAAGAATATGAAGTCATGAATTGTCACACTACTACCTCTTATAAAACTTGGTATGCATGTGGAAAATCGTGGATGATAATCCATTGCAATCAGATACAATGTGATAGACATGATATTCCCTGGGATTCATGCATGAGATTCCTCTATTAGATTCCCTCCTTTGGGATAGAATACAGGTCACCAATATTCCAGAATGAAAACATGCCAGTGATGCCCAGTTTTACTCCTACCGTAAATGAATGATTCTACCCTAACAGGACCCATTTGAATTTCAAGATAGATGAAACATAATTAATTGATGTATATAAGTATATGAAATCTGGAATGAGTTTCAAGAACATTTATTTATCTATGATGTTGACCTGGACATATGGATGAGTTCCAAATATAAATCCATGTAAGGTGGAAATGAAATGATATCAACTCCTTTTGATAATGGATGATACATAACTAATAATCTTTTGAATATAGACATCCTTTGAAAAGATTTAATGTAATGAAACAACACACTCTAGAAGATGACAACACATTAAGTGGTGCATCATGTTAGAGGCATAAGAAATGGAAACGGGGAACCTATCATGAACCAATTCTCTATAATTAGGAGACTAGTAGAATTCGATAAATCAATAGAAAATTATGTCCCCATATTGATCTATAAACAGATAAGTCGCACAAATCAAACAGTGTGCCCACTGCCAAACTTATCGGAAATTAGGACAATTAATAATTGGGTATACTAATATGGCACATCATTAGTGTGGATATCTCTCCCAAACTATGGAGGATTGGATGAAACAATTTAAGTTGTAATTTACTTCATGGTATGTGTACTGATGGCTGAATCATCCCACTTTATATGACAAAATAATTAATAAACCAATCCCCCCGCTGAGGTAGGGGTAGAAGAAATATCAATGCAGTAATCCCAAACGACTCCACTTCCACCATGACTTGAGTCCCAACTATGCCAATCGAGAACCCAATGTAACTGCCCAAGAATCCATGGTACGCTTCTCTTTGAATAACACAATAGCTTTAATTGTATGCAACATCAATTTCTAACACACCACGACTAATCAAATTATCCATTTAAATAGAAATTAGGAATAATAATACCCACTTTTTTAATTTTATTAATTATTTATTCAAAATGGACTTGATTTTTGGGTTGAAATTATAAAAATTATCTTTGGATGATTTTTAGGTAATTTTTTTCAAAACATTCAATTTTTAGATGAATAGTGAAAAACACTACGTTAGTGTTTAAAATAAATGTTTTATTTAAATTTTTAATTTTTAATTTAAATTTATTGTAAATTAAATATTGATACATAATATATATATTTGTTAAATGTAATTTATTGGAGTCATTTTACAATATGATTATACATTTAAATCTTTATTTAAAATTTTAAGGTATTTTATCTACCTTATAGAAACATTTGAAAATTTGTATAAAACGTAATTTTACCCCAATTATGAACTGAATTTCAAAATTCATACAGACTTGGCTTTTTTCATTATGTAAAATGTGGTTTATTAGGATGAAAATAATTTTGTGTGAATAGTAACTTTTGATTTTTATTTACCATGGGTAAAAGTAAGTATTTTAATTAAACGTTAAAATGATATTATAATTACACCAACAAATAAACTAATTATATCAGATAAGTTTATTTCGACCAAAGTCAACCTTATAAATAAACTATGATCCTTTTTATCCAATTATTTTAGATTAGGACATTTATTATATTATATTTAATGAATACAAAAAAGTGTCAAAATCAACGTTTAATAATTAAAAAATTTTTAATAGAGGGTTACACATAAGATAAATCATCTATAATTACTTATTAGGAAGAAAAAAGTATTTCATACATCATGGTATTTTATTTATAATTTGTAGACATTAAATAATTATATTTATTACTGACACAATGATGATGTAGTAATTACATTGTTAATGAAACATTAAAATAATTCATATTATAAATTTTGAAATAATTTTAAATTGAAACTTTTTATGCCATCCATGAATTTTCTAGTTTAATATAAAATATTCAGGTTTTTTAAATGTATTTTTTTCGAAGTAATAATGTTGACATGAAATTAAAAGAACATATACTAAATAACAACAAATTTGAAAAAAAAATATTAATTCAAAAGAATTATATAATGTTATATATGACATTAATAAACCACTTGAGGTTCTCTTGGTGTTTTATTATTTGTTTATTAACCATGTAATAAAAAAATACAAGAAGACAAGACAAATGTTATACTATTTATCTAAGAGAAAAATCTAAATGATTAGGTTAGTATGGTGACCTATACTTGTCAAAAACATATTAGTTGAGAGGATATAGACCCATCCCCTACATAGCCTCGAAATAAATCCATTTGGAGCTATTATTAGCCAAAAATGATTTCTTAATAAATTAATATTTGAAGATTTTCCAAAAGTTCCCCTCACCTCTCTTTTAAAAGGGTGCCACCCCTTCTCTCAAATAAACACCTCCAAATCCATTTGAATCAAAAAAATCCATGATGAAATCTCCTCCCAACTATACTCACTTTACACTAGAGCCCTTACATATATCATAATTCCAACCTAAGGTCACATTTTGTTCCAACCGAAAGTAATCACACTAAGAAGATGTAATTATTTCATCACCACTTTCTAAGTATTTGTCTTCTACAATTTCCACTTTCAATGACTGTTCCATTCCAAAATAATAACTACAGTATCTTATAAAAACATTGATGTTATTATATATACGTTACAACCATATTTATTATTCAATTCATCCAGTGAATTACAAAGTCACCATACACGCGTATGTATGGTTTACTGTCTCCACTTCGTGGTGTAATTTGTTATTAAACACTTTAATATTTAGATAGTTATAATAATGAGTATAACTATTAAATAATTTCATTCTATTAATGCAGAATAATATAAAATTTGATCGAATGATATTTTCACCCGTGTGTACGTATGGCTTACCGTCTCCACAATGCGATGAGATTTCATTCCCCATCGTAACCATTCAAGAATAATTTTCTATTGATGATTAAAAATAATTTTTACAAACCTAATACAATTCTGTATATGAATCAAATAAATCATATCCATAACAAAAATGACATACATAACAGAACATATTAAGGAAAACGGATCAGTAAACAACAAAAACAATGATACTACTGAAATATTTATAACGAAGCAATATTAGAGTATCATCTATGATATCATATTTATGTGTGTGGTTATTGTACAATTAAATAAAAATTATTTACCCATTATACAAGAGGTTAAGATACCCTAGGATAAGGAAAATTACAAGTTAAGGGTTAATTTTACAATCTCTTTATTATCAAATATTTTTTATACGTAAGTATCTTTTATGACGTATTTATCATCCACATATGTGTTTATTAAAAATGTATTTCAAAAAATTATAAGTATTTCCTAGACAATGGTTTAATGTATCTTATGTCACTGTTGGAATATTTATATATTTTTTGAAAGTAATTTTTACATCATTGTCCAAACAAGTTACATTAGGACCTTTTCGACAAATCATTGAAAGAATTGTTTTTAACTTATATGGTGAGTGCTATTATTTTCTGCCAATATAACACCATAGAGGCTTCCCTTACAAGATTATATGAATATTTTCAAAATAAATGTTTCCTTTTATTTTAATGAAACATTTTATAATTTCAAATTAGAAATAGAAATTTCGATCAAATTGTTTTTGGATTAATTTCATCATTCCAACATCTTTTGTTGGATTTTATGCTTGTATGAAGTTGAATTATTATGATACAAACATCAATGTTTTATAGATTGGTTTGGCATATGATTTGTAACATCCCAGAACCAGGTGCCAGGCAACGGGTGCCCCGAACTCGGTTTTCCACGTGACCTCAAGCGCATTTCCCAAAACGCTAGAGGCTTCCAACTAGCAGCGAGGGCCCAGGTCTGATAGTGGGGAAACTATGCCCTCTTTTGTCAATGTGTAGTGCAGAGGAATAAAAAAATAAACCATACAATGACAGCGGAAGCCGAAAGCATACATGACTAAAATATCTACAGCAGTGGATATAACCAACAACATACAAGTGATGATGCCACATGTTTCATGTTCTAAGAAAACAGCTAGAACATGTTATACACCAATATAGTACAACAAAATACAGAGTACAACAAAATAATCAAAATAGCTGGCAGCAGCATCGCGAGCCTAGGCTCGGTCCCATGCCCTCATACTCCCCGTCATCATTCAAGCACCTGTATAGGGACTCTTGCCCCTATCTACACCTGCAGAAACGTAATCTGTTTGGGCCTGAAAGCATGACCCAAACAGGGTGTGAGAAATATATCTCAGTAAGAACCCCCCAAAGGCCCGTGCCCAACTACGTGTAAGAATGAAACAATAGTGTGAAATAGTAAAATCCAATAAGGTAAGCAGTAATAAAAAGTAAAAAAAATAACAATTAAATTTCTATTTTATTAGTCATTTAATTCATTATATACTAGAAATCACCACAGTGAATTTATAAAAACACAGTCTACGTCCTCAGACAAGCAAAATCTTACCCTCGGGTAAGCAGAATCCAAACCACAGGTATTTCCCTCTGGGCGAAACAAGAATTTCCCTTAGGCGTAGGAAGTGTCGCCCTCAGGCATGGAAGTCAAGCCCTCAGGCACGAAAGGTTTCCCTCAGGCGAAATACTACAGCCCTCGGGCTAAATAGTGCAGTGCCCTCAGGACAATCACAACAACGTCCTAAAGCTAAAAAAGTAATCGGTCCATGACCAATAGGTAAACAAGCAGTAACAAGCAATTCATATGAATGAAATTCTACAATTACTACTTTAAAGGCATACCCTCGGGTATCCTGGCCAAACAGCTAAATAGTGAAACACACCCCGGGAGTAGTTCCGGATCCAAGAAACGATCTCAAGAAGCATTTTATTATCACAATTTAATGACCTGTAAAATTATTGGAATTAAATATAGCAATGACCTCAGCCACATGAAACCCCAACATGGTTTCATGGCACAAAAATGCAAAAAATGCACGAAAGTTTGAAATTTACACCAAGACACCTACCTAATACGTCAACGAGCATTATATCCGAACACCGACTCCAGAAACGACCAAGAACGGCGTAGATCTGACGAAGAACAAAACCCATTAAAGTGTAAATAACTTACGTTAGGAGAAGAATTGGTAAGAATGGTACTAGGAGAGAGGAGGGCTTACCCGTGGGGTTCCAATGAGATCGTCCGAAGCCGTATCAGATTCCCGAAGAACTCCCGAAAAAACAAAGTACACGACGTGTACTTATGAGTACAAGGCATGTACTTCTATCATTTAAATGTTAATTTGGCGACACCGCCACACTGTTCACCCCTCTACTTGAGTACACGGCATGTACTCCTGAGTACACAGCGTGTACAGTCGCCCAGCTGGCGGCGACTCCACTGTCTTACTGTTTAAGCCTGCCGACTAACTACACGGCGTGTAAGGTACCACTACACGGCGTGTAGTAGGTTCCTACACCCCTCGTCACGGACAAGGCTACACGCCCTGTGTACTCAACCAAACACGACCAAATGTACACGGCGTGTGGAAAAAGTACACGGCGTGTAGTTTTGAAATTTATCATTTTTTCCCATTTTCCATATTTTCTCAGAAACACATAAGGAAAAAGAAAAAAAGAAGCCCGTACCTCAAAAATATGAACCGGGTTCTTACAAACTTCCCCCCTTATAGCAATTCATCCCCGAATTTCCCTTCCAAGGGTGGTGAAGATAAAGCTCAGAATAGCTCTGGCCACTGAGCACGTACGTTAGCCTCTCGCTCCCAGGTCTCTTCCTGCACTCGGCCATGCTACCATAGCACCCGTACGAGAGGAACATACCAGCCTCAGAGAACCTACGTTCTCCTATCAACGATACGGATCAGATGATCCTCAAAGAACGCATCATTCTAAAGCTCAAACTCCCCTGGCTAAAAGGTGTGAGACAGGTCTGAATGATAGCGATGAAACTAAGACATGTGGAATACGTTATGCATGGCTCGGTACCACTGCGGTAACTGAAACCCATTGGTAACCATCCCGACTCTCTACAGAATCTAGAATGGCCCCACATACCTCGGTGAAATTTTACACTGTCTCATGATCCAATTGTGTCCAACCCTCGGTGAAACTCGTATAAAAACCTGACCCCCGACCACGATCTCCAAATGTCATCTACAGCGATCAGCGTAAGACTTCTGAAGAGACTGTGTGGTAACCATCTGCTTCCGAATCAACTGGACCTGCTCAAATGTCTCCTGCACGAGCTGTGGCCCCAGTAAAGTTGCCTCACCTGCCTCTAACCAGCTCAAAGGTGATCGGCAAGGCCTACAATATAAAGCCTTGTATGGTTCCATCTCAATAGTTTCCTAAAAACTATTGTTATAGGAAAACACGACTAATGTTATATGATTCTCCCAAGAGCCCCCAATGTCTAGGATGCATGCGCGCAGCATGTCCTCTTGCACCTGTATCGTCCGCTCTGACTGGCCATCTATCTGAGGGTGGTATGATGTGCTAAGAAACACCTGTGTACCCAGCGCCCTCTGAAAACTCTGCCAGAAATGAGACGTAAAGCGGGCGTCCCTATCTGAAACAATAGAACGCGGGGCCCCATGAAGACGTACGATCTCTCGGATATACAGCCTTCCGTGCTCGTTCACACCGAAGGTCTCCTTGATCGGTAAGAAGTGAGCTACCTTCGTGAGTATATCCACAAAAACCCACATGCCATCATTGCCTTGAGGTGACCTCAGCAATCCCGTCACAAAATCCATCGCGACATCATCCCATTTCCACTCTGGAATGGGTAACTGTTGTAATAGCCCAGGTGGCCTCTGGTGCTCTTCCTTCACCTGCTGATAGGTGGAACACCTCGTAACAAAACCAACTACCTCTCTCTTCATACCCGGCCACCAGTACTGACGCCTCAAGTCACAGTACAGCTTGGTAACCCCAAGATGAACTGCCGATGCTAAAGAATGAAACTCCCACATCAGCTCCTCACATATATCCCCTGGAACCCACACACGTCCATGGAAATGCAAAACATCATCATCACTGCTAAAGAGGAAAGATAAGTCTGCCCCTGACTATCGTGAACCTCCAGATGCATCTCAGGGAACAAAGCCATGAGCTCCCACTCACCACTAGCCTCCTACACTGCATGTATCTGAGTCTTCCTACTCAGTGCATCAGCTTCTGCATTTCCTTTACCTAGTGTGTAGCAAAGCTCAAAATCGAAGGACTGTAGGTACACAACTCACCTTCTCTGTCTCAGATTCAGGTCACGCTGAGTAAAGATATACTTGAGGATTTTTTGGTCAGTGTAAACCAAAAAATGCTCTCCCAACAGATAATGTCTCCAAAAGCACAACAATTGCGCAATCGCAGCCAACTCGAGATCATGTGTCGGGTAATTCCTCTCATGCAGCCTCAACTACCGAGACCCGTACACAACAACTCGGTCACCCTGCATCAAAACTTCTCTCAGCCCAATCTCTGATGCATCACAGTAAATTATATGTATCTTCCCCTGCTCTAGGAGTGTCAGGATCGGCGCTGATGTCAACCTTCCCTTCAGGTCCAGAACATCTGTCTCGCAAGCTTCAGACCAAACGAATTTCACAGCCTTCTTAGTCAGACCTGTCAACGATGCTGCTAAGCGGGAGAAGTCTTGTATGAAGCATCTTTAGTAACCAGCCAGCCCTAAGAAACTCTGTTTCTCAAATACATTCTTAGGCTTCTCCCAGGAAACTACTGCTCTCACCTTCTCTGGGTCCACTACAACTCTTGCCTCAGAGATAATATGACCCAAAAAGTGAATCTGGTCCATCCAAAAGTGGAACTATGAGAGCTTAGCATATAGACAATTCTCTCTCAGTGTACTCAATACGATCTCAATATGGGTGGCATGGTCATGCTGAGTGTGAGAGTACACCAAGATGGCATCCATGAATACTACCACAAATGATTAAAGATACTGATGGAACACATGATTCATCAGAGCCATGAAAACTGATGGTACCTTCGTCAGTCTGAACGACATAACCTTATACTCATATAGACCATACCTACTCATGAAAGCTGTGAGAGGTATATCAGATGGTATCACGCACAATTGATGATATCCGGATCTCAAGTCAATCTTCAAGAACACTAGTGCTCTACGAAGCTGGTCAAACAGATCATCAATCCTTGGCAAGGGATATCGGTTCTTAACCGTCAACTAGTTCAGCTTCCGATAATCAATGCAATGTCTGAGGGTACCATCTGCCTTCTTCGCAAAAAGGACTGAAGAACCCCAAGGAGAAGTACTGGGTTGGATAAAAACCTTCGCATGTAACTCCTCTAACTGCCTCTTGAGCTCCTGCAACTCAGGCATGGCCATCCTATAAGGAGGAATGGACACCAGTGCTACTCTTGGTACAAGCTCGATAGAGAAATCCACCTCACGCACCAGAGGTAGACCTAAAAAGTCGTCTGGGAAGACATCCCTGAAATGATGAACAACTAGAGGGAAATATGTCTGACAAGTCCCCTGATCATCCAGATATAAGCTCGCAATCTGGGTCGTGACTCCACCTCGCCCATGATGCTCTGGTCCAGATCGACTCGCCTGAACATCTCATTCTCCCCTATATAGAAGCTCGCCACCCTCTGGTGACGTGAAACGCACCCTACGACGATAGATGTCTACAAAGGATCGAAAGGGAACCAACCAGTCCATCCCGAGAATGACGTCATAGCTCGTCATCTCTAAGACATAAAGGTCCCAAAGGAAGTGACACCCTCCAAACTCAAGGGGCACTCCTTACACTGATGCACAGTAGCTGTCCTAGTCCCCAACGGAGTGTCTAGCGTCAAGATATCCTAAGAAGAAGAAACACTGAGACCAAGGCTCTCCATAATGGGTACCGATATTAAACTATGCGTAGCACCCATATCAAAATGTACTGAAGACAAGAAAGAAGCTACTAGAATAGTACCTCTGACTGTAGAAGGTCCGATATCCGGCTCCTGTTGGGTCTGTCGCACTACGTATGTCGGCCCAGTGTCGCAGCCCTGCGACCCAGCCTGGCTCCCCTGAGCTGTCCCACCCTACTGCCTCTGCGATCCTGGTGTCTGGCTACCACGACCATGACCACCATCTCTTCCTTCACACACTGACGTATTCCAGTTCCTTGACTGGTAAGAAGCCACTGGTCCTTCTCCCGCACGCAGAGTCTACACAGAACCCCTCTCACTAGCCACTGGTGGAAACGCCCTGCAAATGCGATGTAGATAACCCATCTTGCCACAAGCTCGAAACTCCCCTGTGTCTCGTGGACACTACGGTCTCTTGTGACCCTCTCTGCCACACTGGTAGCACCTGATCGAGACACCTAAAGATGTTGCTTGGCTGGTACTACCACCGTGGGAGAAGTCAATCTATCTCTTCCTCTTGCCAGTAGAAATCACACCATTAACTAGTGCTGAACCACCCTGGCCCCCACCACTTGATTCCCGCTGGTTCCTATATGTAATCAGTGACTGATTCATAATCGCGTTTACCGTAGGTTACTTGAGAACATTAACCAGCGCTCGGATGTCATACCGAAGACCATCCTCAAAACGTCTGGATCTCAACATCTCATCACCCACCAGCACGTGCACAAAACGCTGAAGCTCCGTAAAACGAGCAGAATAGTCCATCACCAACATTGCACACTGCTACAGATTCAAGAACTCTCGAGATCTATCCTCCCTCAGCATCTTGGGAAAGAAGAAGTCATAGAAGACTGCCTAAAAATCTTCCCGTTCGATGTCCCGGTGATGCTCTGACTGGGTGGTAACATCCCGCCACCTCTTGGCGGAATAACGCAGCATGTAAGTCGCGAGCTTGACCCTACGCCCACGAGGCGTCTCCGGATGCTCGAAAATAGTCTGCATCGATCATATCCAAGAATCCGTAGCCTGCGGTCCACCATCCCCTAAAAACGTAGGTGGATTCTGCTTTTGGACGATACGCGTCAGCTCAGCCATAGATGTTGCTGCCTGCGGTGCTCCCTGAAAGGTCTGCATGAACCACATAATGCCTTCATAGAACTACGCCTTCGCGCCTGTGTCTGGTATAGCTGCTGGTGCCACATCTGGCTCTGCTGAAGGATCAACTGGTAGCCCATGGACCACCATCTCCGGAGTATAATTTTCACCTCTTCCCTGGCAAACAACTCGCGGTCGTCTCGGCGGCCTGACACCACAAGGTCAAAAGCACGCCTCAGATTCAAGATTATGAAGACTGAAAGTGAAGGAACCACAAAGGAACAAGAGGAAGAAATCATGTCAAAATTTGAAAAACAAGATTACACGCCGTGTACAATGACTACATGGCGTTTACTTGACTTTCTTCCCCTGCCTGGGTCCTTCTACACGACTAAGCCACACGGCTTCCGTCGAAGAAAACTACACAGCGTGTATAATATTTACATGGCATGTATGGTGTTATTTTCCAACTTCCCGTGTTGTCTGTGACATGGCCGACTACTCGGCTTGACAACACACAACGTGTTACACTAGCACACGGCGTGTACACCACCCCGTTTCCCAGCCACACAGTTAAATCCACACGGTCTGTCCTCGGACAAGCCTACACGGCGTGTCCTGCAGGTTCATAGCGTGTCCAGGGAGAGGTGACATCAGACCGTGTTGTTAGTTACATGGCTGAGTCCCCAGGTCACACTACACGGTGTGTCTAGCATTGACACGACGTGGTCCGTTCAAGAGTTCACCAATATGTGTTGCTAGGTACACGGCCGGACTCCGGGTCACATTACACGGCGTGTCCATTAGGTACACGGCGTATTTTACACAAGCCTTTCCCAACCGCATGTCGCCACGCACATGGTTTGTGACACGGGATGAGACTAGACGGCGTGTACTCAGGGTACATGGAATGTACTTAAAAAGTTCATTTTTCTTCTAGAACAGAAGAGTATACATGGCATGTATAAAAATACTACACGGCGCAAATACTGGGTTTCAAGAAAGTATGCCTCAGAAACTTCTCCAGAACCCAGAAAATACCGAAAACCGACACCTATGTGTCAAATTCTGGCCCGTGGGGGACCATACTACCCACAAATCAAAGTTTGACATCTTATATGTGTCATAACCAACAAACAGTCAATGATCCACCAAATTTCGGTCAATGGGGTCCCATACTCCCCAAAAAACAATTTTTGGAGTCTATTCTATAAACAAGCTTAAACAAAAACATACCATATCACAAGGCTGGTATTTATCAAGAAGCTATCACAACAGCTTTCTTTTCTAACACAAGAACTATCACAACAACATGCGAATTTCTAATGCACCTACATGGAATGGGAACTATGCATGACATGTGATATCTAGCATGTGCCTATATGATGCATGAGATAGCATACCCTCATCTCATTGGGTTGCAACTAAATAGAACCCATAGATAAAATATAAACTGCACACTCTCAAAGTGCGTCACCCAACGGTGAAAACATATCAACCGTACAATTTCAAAGTCAAAAGAATGAAAAATACGAGGTATAATGGCTTTACCCTATACACGGGTTAGCTATGCCCGGGTACAACTTATTACCAACTACCATTCCGTCCTATCCCTGACTACGGCTCCAAATAGTAAGTCAAAAAAAATAAACCCCTTTGATACCACTTTGTAATGTCCCGGACCTAGGTTCCACCCAACGGGTGCCCCGAACCTGGTTCACCACGTGACCTCAAGCACATTTCCCCAAATGCAAGTGGCTGCCTACTAGCATCGAGGGCCCATGTAACGCCCCGACCCCAGCTACCCAGAGTCGGTGCATTATTACATAACATTGGCATGATCACAAGAAAGATCAAATCCCGAAAGACCGATTAGTTTAGTAGCCTTGGAAATACTAGATATATTCATAAGTTTTACATTACATCATAAAATGAAAAACTACTACAACAACATAATGTTTCCAACGTCCACACTATAAACCCATAATATCCCTGCAAGTCAATCATAATTTACTTCTTCACTACCTGGGAAAAATAAAACATAAAAAAGGGGTGAGCTCAAATGCCCATTAAGGATAACAATATAGAGGAACATTCAAAATAAGCATAAACATTTAAGGCAATGAATTACTAAAACAAAAGCCTTTTAAAATTGAACTTCAACATAGTATGGCAAAAGTAAAATGAAATAATGCCATTTACTTGTTCACATGGATATTCTACTAATCGAATAATCACATGCAATATCAATAACCACTTTCATAATGTTGGAATGCATAATGCTAAACGTTAATTTCTTTATCTAGGCCTCATCCCAAGACCTAGGGGTTACTTCTAACCGGAACCCAACCCGGAGTGCCTCTAATAACCGGACACCAACCCGGAGTGCCTCTAATAACCGGACACCAACCCGGAGTGCCTCTAATAACTGGACACCAACCCAGAGGGCATACTTTTACCAGTCCCTAACCTGGAGGGCTTACTTTAACCAGTCCCCAACCTGGAGGGCTTACTTTTACCGGTCCCCAACCCGGAACATACTTGTTTAGCACATTCATCTGAAGAAAAGTTTGAAATATAACATAAACATTCGGGTTAAAACTAGCATACGAAATGTCAATAGTTTCACCATAAACTATGAATGGTATAAAATAGCACATCCACATTCAAACATATCACAAAACCTTCAATACAATATTGAAGTTTTGTATTATAATAAATCAACTTCAAATAATCTTAAAATCCATCAAAGGATGTTGACATAGATGAAATCAAAATTCTTTTAAAAGAAGTATCTCCTTTTATTTTTAAATCATTTAAGATCCATATAAAATCAAACATTTTCTTTGAAAATAATCTTATAAACTTTTAAGGGAAGCTTTGACGATTTTATAACGGCGGAAAATAACCGCACCCGCCGTATAAGTTAAAAAAACATTCTTATCTTAATTCTGTCGAAAAGGTTAAAAAGGAACTTGTTTTGAAAACGACGGAAAGATTCCTTTATAAACCTCTTACAAAAAGTCAAACAAGGGTATAAATGAATTTAACCCATATTCTTGTAAATAATAAATATGTTTTGAAATACATTTCGAAGAAACATGGATGTGGATGATAAAGAAATCCCAGTAGATTATTACGTATAAACAACCTCGGATAATGAAGAGATTGTGAAATAACCATTACCTTGTACTTTTCCTTGGTTGGGGTAGGTTAACCTCCTGTATAATGGTGAAATAGTTGTTATTAAATTATACAAGAATCATATATATTAATATGATATCATATATGATCTTTTAACATTGATTTGTTAATAATATCTTAGAATTATCGTCGTTTCGGGAGTTAACTTACTCATTTTCTTTTATATGTTTTGTTAAATAAGCCATGGTTGTTGTATCTTATTCATATACAGAATGATATACAGTCCTTAAACATCATTTTTAAATCATCAAATGATAATTATACTTGAATGGATACGATGGAGAATGAATCTCATCGCGTTCGTGGAGACGGTAGTCCGTACGTACGCACGAGCGACAATATCATTCTTTTGATATTAAAATAATATATAAATGAATGGTATATCATATATACAGAATCATTAACATGTTATATTTATTATTTACATGAGTTACACATCATTATTATACCCATCCAAATAATATTATATTGAATAACAATTACACCACGACGTGGAGACGGTAAGCCGTACGTACGCACGTATGGTGACATGTTATTCAAAGGGTGGATAGAATACTGAATATGGTTGTACCATACTTATAATAACATCACAGTATATGTGAGATACTGGATTTATTATTTTAGAATGGTAAGAACAAAGGAAGAAGAAGTGGAAGAAGAAATGAACTTAGAAAAGGGTGGTGAAATCATTACCTCTTCTTCGGGTTCTTCCTGTTGATTTGATCAAAAGGGCTCCTTAGGTTGGCTTTCTGATCAAACTAAGGCCTCTAGGTTGTAGTGAGGGATGTTGGGAGAGTATTTGGGCAGAGTTTGGCCGAACCAAAAGGCTTTAGAGGTGTGAAGAAATGAGAAGGAGGAGTGCCCTTTTATAAGAGGGGTGAGGGGCACCTTTGGAAAAGTTAGAAATATTAATTTATAATAAATTCATATTCGGTTTACAAAGGCTCCAAAGTTGACTATTCAAAGGATGAGGTGGGGATAGGTCGAAAACAACTCATCCAATAGAATTTAGACAGGTTTGGGTACTTATATTAACCTTATCTTTAAGTATTAACTCTAAGTTAATTAGTTTCACTTTTACAATGTCTCTTTGTATTTTTATATAATATGGTTAATAAACTTACTATATACATCCAATCGACCCCCAAGTGGTCCATTAATGAGGAACCTATCATAATATAAGTCTCTTGGCTGAACCTTAGATTTTTAGGAATTTAATATCAATTAATAATATAATATTTGTTTTAAGAACTCTTTTATGTCAATTTTGACACTATTCAATAGTTGATTTTTGTGAAACTCATAACAGATTGATTACTTCGAAAAAAGTCAATTAAATAAATCCTAATATATCATATTATCCTATAAAATTAGTTTAATTCATTAAAAGTTTCATATTATATTTATTTGGGTATTTATAATATCAATTATTTTAATTTTTCACTATTATAGTAATTACTGCATCATCATTGTGTCATAAATAAAATAAATTATTTAATGTCTAAAAATTATAAATAAAATATCATTATGTAGGAAATCTTTTTATCTTTCTAATGAATATTTATAATCTAAAATCCAACTTATATAACCTTATGTAACAATTGTTTTTCTAAAAGATATATGCTTGTGTCATTTTTGTATTCATTTTGACTTAATTAAAATAAAGTGTCATTATCACTTACAAGTGGATCCATGGGGTCCCAAAATAGACCCAAAGATGCCCATGGTCGACTATGTATCAACCAATAGGGTTAAGACACGTTTTAGGGTAATTTAGTATTATTATAATATTATTTTTTAACCCTTATTTTCCAGATTTACCCTTAACCATGGTAAATAAAATATTTACCGCAGTAATTATTCAAAATGTCTAAAAATAAAAGTTACCTATTTACACAATTTGAACATCCTGATTCCAAATATGGAATCCATTTTCCTAAATTCAAAACACAGAAGTGGCAGAAATTAATTTAAAATTAATTCCCGCTGTCAAAACAAAAAGCGTGTTTTTAAGAGATAATAACTATCAAAAGATTGACACTTGTTTATGTTCGGTTTAATTGTAAAATTATGTCCAATGAACAACATTATATTAAATAGTAAAAATATATTCTAAATATACTTTAAAACCACTCAAATTCATAATTTATCACTATTAATTATTTTGATTAAAAAAGTTGTTTTTAATTAAAATTTAGTAATTTTCACTATTCATCAAAATATGAAAGTTATCCGAAAAGTACCAAAATTTCACCTTAGGCTAAATTTGATATTCCGAATCCAAAAATGAAGTCCATTTTAAAATATAAAATATATATAACTTCAAAAAGTAGGTATTACTATTCATAACAGCTAGTTTGATTGGTTACGGTGTGTTAGAACTCGAAGTTGCGTACAACACACGCTACTGTTTTATTCAAAGGAAAGCGTACCGTGGAAGCTTGGGATGTTTCATTTTAAATTTTTTGATGTCTCCATTTAGTCAAAAAGTTTAAAATATTGTATTTAAAAAGGTTTCACTATCAAAAGTTGATAAAAGTGCAATACTGAAAATGAATATGTTCTTGCATTATGACTAAGAAACTCATAATATAGATTCTAAAATTATAAGGATTATATAAAGTTTAAAATTTAGTTAATACTATTCATGAACTCTTTTAATGGCTTTTTTTTTGGTAAGTCAAGGTGCAATTGAACTCAGTGTTGCGTGTAGTGCAAGTTATTGAATTATTTTGAAGAAATAACACACTATGAAATCTTGGGGTGTTACATTCTCCCCTCCTTCAATAAATTGCGTCCTCGCAATTTGAAAATGTTCTTCAAAAATAAAAGGTTGAAAGTAGAAAATATATTTGTGGGAAAACCCACATCGGAAATTGGGTTACTAAAATTTAGTCTTAATATGAGGAAAAGAGAAATGAAAGGGTCACCACCAAATTATGATCTCGATTAGAAGAACATTGGTGGAAATTTGAGACATATAATTGGAGGAAAAACGTAAATATTTATAGGTAGTAATTGAGGTCATCAATTACAAACAAGTATAAAATTTAGGTCCTTAAATTCATCAATCTATGATGATTTGAAATACCATCGGTTTAACAAAACATAGGGTATTAGGATAACACATTTTTGACGTTTCAAAATATCTTAGTTGAAATCCCACATCGAAAAATGAATTAATGAGGCCTCTATTTAAAATAAAGAGTGGAAAGTATGAAGATTACCGAAAATAACACATACTAGGGTTCCATGTAGGAAAATATGGATATGGAAGAGAAATCTAACCATCAATTATCTGATGGAGAGTGGTAAAGAACATGGCTATGAAAAGTCCAACAATCCCAAAGCCATAAATTAGTGATGATTTAAGGTACCATCTAGGACAACATTTTTGTTCTAAGTTGCTTTTCTTAATATTGAGGAATTTATTTATGAGATTGGCTAAGATCATAAGGAGATATACTTACTTTATAATTAGAGTTTTGTCCATTAATAAATTTCTACCATAAACTCATCTTTCACTCGTAAAAAAAATTATATTTATACTATTCGTACAGGGTTCCAAAATAAACGAATTTATAATTCATCTAACAGATCTTTTAAAAAAACTACATTATTTAATCCAGGACATCTCATGGTCCAGTGGTAGGTGATACACCCTTGTCGCCCTTCGGTTGCGGGTTCAAGTCTCGCAGCCTTGCCGGACGCGACGGGTTGCCGCCCGACCTCCGGGTTGTCCTTTTATGGCAATCCAAAATAATCCAAACTAGAACTATCCAAAATACTTCTGTCCAAACTCACAATCTAACATTTATAAGGAAGGTAAACATAATATAGATCCTTTTTACCCCGTAATATCATATGAATACCTTCATCATGTATTACCATATTCCTTATTGATTACATTCATGCTCCCTTATTCCATATAGAATGCTGGATATACTTCATCAATCCAAAAATGTTTTAAACCCCAACAATGATGGAATATACAAATCATTAATCAGTTCCAAGGTAGTCAAGAATATCCAATATATTTTTTCCAAAATAATCATGTATTATTCGAAAATCACTACCTCGGTATCAGAACTATATTATGGTTTATCATTCTCTCAACCATATATTTTCCAAAAATTTATCCTGCTATTGAGTCACTTTTCATTGTTCCACACAATCTAAAGTCCTTAATGAAATAGTACTGCAGTACAATCCTTATATACTACATAATTATTATAACAAGTACATTGTTGATACAACACTCAATTTACATAATCAACATAAGAACTCTAATCATTCCTCTTCATCTGTGGTAGTATCATAACTTGATTATTATCCAATAGCATCATTTGCATCATAGTCTGATGACTGGGACATAGGTTCGCGTAGTTTCCAAACTCCTTGCAAATGAAGCATTGTACATTTGAAACCATTTTCTTACCCTTGCAGTCACGTACTTTGTGCCCTTTTCCTCCACACTTATAACAAACTCCCATTCCTTTCAGGCAAGTTCCAGGGTGTTTCTTTCCACAGTTACCACATATGGGAAAATTATTCTTTTCCCTCTTCCCTTTATCCATCTTTCTCTCTTCTATCCTTTTCTTATCTTGCTTCCCTTCAAAGCCGTAGGACTCAGTAATCTCTTTACTTATCTTATCAATACATGATATTATTTCTTCATATGATGATAATACATGGGAGACTATTTCTCTTATAAATTCTAGCTTAAGACCATGAAAGATATGATCCTTCCTTCTCTTTGGATCATGTGCATTTCTGGAGTTCTCATTCCTTCTACTGGGCGCCATTTCTAAACAATGGCATAAACTAGATCAGTTTATTAATCAAAATACATAATACCATACTTATAAAACACTTAACATAAATTGAACTATTTATGGATATAATCCATAATCATAAGAATGTTTTCTTTGAGGAAGTATATACTCATAAACCCTTCATAATGATTTGTAAAGATAGTGAGAGTTATCCTAAGCATATCCCCCGGGAGTGTCGTAACCAAGAGTGCAGCAAGGCCCGTTGTCGTGCACCAGTTCCCGTTCGAGTCTAGCTCAAAGCGGTGTTTTCGGGTTTTACCCCTAGGTACATCTGTGCCAGAGCCGCCTCTACCTGCTCGTATCCAGACAGGGATGTATTGCTCGGAAAACTCACAAAATCTCTATAATACCAAAATTCTAGGAAGTTCTTCTATACTAATCCTCAAAGTTCATCTTAGGTCTACGTGCTCTAATCAGAGTTTATCTAAATCTAGCTTCCAAGGTTTGTACTAAACTTCCTCTGATACCAACTGTAACGCCCCGACCCCAGCTACCCAGAGTCGGTGCATTATTACATAACATTGGCATGATCACAAGAAAGATCAAATCCCGAAAGACCGATTAGTTTAGTAGCCTTGGAAACACTAGATATATTCATAAGTTTTACATTACATCATAAAATGAAAAACTACTACAACAACATAATGTTTCCAACGTCCACACTATAAACCCATAATATCCCTGCAAGTCAATCATAATTTACTTCTTCACTACCTGGGAAAAATAAAACATAAAAAAGGGGTGAGCTCAAATGCCCAGTAAGGATAACAATATAGCGGAACATTCAAAATAAGCATAAACATTTAAGGCAATGAATTACTAAAACAAAAGCCTTTTAAAATTGAACTTCAACATAGTATGGCAAAAGTAAAATGAAATAATGCCATTTACTTGTTCACATGGATATTCTACTAATCGAATAATCACATGCAATATCAATAACCACTTTCATAATGTTGGAATGCATAATGCTAAACGTTAATTTCATTGTCTAGGCCTCATCCCAAGACCTAGGGGTTACTTCTAACCGGAACCCAACCCGGAGTGCCTCTAATAACCGGACACCAACCCGGAGTGCCTCTAATAACCGGAAACCAACCCGGAGTGCCTCTAATAACCGGACACCAACCCGGAGGGCATACTTTTACCAGTCCCTAACCTGGAGGGCTTACTTTAACCAGTCCCCAACCTGGAGGGCTTACTTTTACCGGTCCCCAACCCGGAACATACTTGTTTAGCACATTCATCTGAAGAAAAGTTTGAAATATAACATAAACATTCGGGTTAAAACTAGCATACGAAATGTCAATAGTTTCACCATAAACTATGAATGGTATAAAATAGCACATCCACATTCAAACATATCACAAAACCTTCAATACAATATTGAAGTTTTGTATTATAATAAATCAACTTCAAATAATCTTAAAATCCATCAAAGGATGTTGACATAGATGAAATCAAAATTCTTTTAAAAGAAGTATCTCCTTTTATTTTGAAATCATTTAAGATCCATATAAAATCAAACATTTTCTTTGAAAATAATCTTATAAGCTTTTAAGGGAAGCTTTGACGATTTTATAACGGCGGAAAATAACCGCACCCGCCGTATAAGTTAAAAAAAACATTCTTATCTTAATTCTGTCGAAAAGGTTAAAAAGGAACTTGTTTTGAAAACGACGGAAAGATTCCTTTATAAACCTCTTACAAAAAGTCAAACAAGGGTATAAATGAATTTAACCCATATTCTTGTAAATAATAAATATGTTTTGAAATACATTTCGAAGAAACATGGATGTGGATGATAAATAAATCCCAGTAGATTATTACGTATAAACAACCTCGGATAATGAAGAGATTGTGAAATAACCCTTACCTTGTACTTTTCCTTGGTTGGGGTAGGTTAACCTCCTGTATAATGGTGAAATAGTTGTTATTAAATTATACAAGAATCATATATATTAATATGATATCATATATGATCTTTTAACATTGATTTGTTAATAATATCTTAGAATTATCGTCGTTTCGGGAGTTAACTTACTCATTTTCTTTTATATGTTTTGTTAAATAAGCCATGTTTGTTGTATCTTATTCATATACAGAATGATATACAGTCCTTAAACATCATTTTTAAATCATCAAATGATAATTATACTTGAATGGATACGATGGAGAATGAATCTCATCGCGTTCGTGGAGACGGTAGTCCGTACGTACGCACGAGCGACAATATCATTCTTTTGATATTAAAATAATATATAAATGAATGGTATATCATATATAAAGAATCATTAACATGTTATATTTATTATTTACATGAGTTACACATCATTATTATACCCATCCAAATAATATTATATTGAATAACAATTACACCACGACGTGGAGACGGTAAGCCGTACGTACGCACGTATGGTGACATGTTATTCAAAGGGTGGATAGAATACTGAATATGGTTGTACCATACTTATAATAACATCACAGTATATGTGAGATACTGGATTTATTATTTTAGAATGGTAAGAACAAAGGAAGAAGAAGTGGAAGAAGAAATGAACTTAGAAAAGGGTGGTGAAATCATTACCTCTTCTTCGGGTTCTTCCTTTTGATTTGATCAAAAGGGATCCTTAGGTTGGCTTTCTGATCAAACTAAGGCCTCTAGGTTGTAGTGAGGGATGTTGGGAGAGTATTGGGGCAGAGTTTGGCCGAACCAAAAGGCTTTAGAGGTGTGAAGAAATGAGAAGGAGGAGTGCCCTTTTATAAGAGGGGTGAGGGGAACCTTTGGAAAAGTTAGAAATATTAATTTATAATAAATTCATATTCGGTTTACAAAGGCTCCAAAGTTGACTATTCAAAGGATGAGGTGGGGATAGGTCGAAAACAACTCATCCAATAGAATTTAGACAGGTTTGGGTACTTATATTAACCTTATCTTTAAGTATTAACTCTAAGTTAATTAGTTTCACTTTTACAATGTCTCTTTGTATTTTTATATAATATGGTTAATAAACTTACTATATACATCCAATCGACCCCCAAGTGGTCCATTAATGAGGAACCTATCATAATATAAGTCTCTTGGATGAACCTTAGATTTTTAGGAATTTAATATCAATTAATAATATAATATTTGTTTTAAGAACTCTTTTATGTCAATTTTGACACTATTCAATAGTTGATTTTTGTGAAACTCATAACAGATTGATTACTTCGAACAAAGTCAATTAAATAAATCCTAATATATCATATTATCCTATAAAATTAGTTTAATTCATTAAAAGTTTCATATTATATTTATTTGGGTATTTATAATATCAATTATTTTAATTTTTCACTATTATAGTAATTACTGCATCATCATTGTGTCACAAATAAAATAAATTATTTAATGTCTAAAAATTATAAATAAAATATGATTATGTAGGAAATATTTTTATCTTTCTAATGAATATTTATAATCTAAAATCCAACTTATATAACCCTATGTAACAATTGTTTTTCTAAAAGATATATGCTTGTGTCATTTTTGTATTCATTTTGACTTAATTAAAATAAAGTGTCATTATCACTTACAAGTGGATCCATGGGGTCCCAAAATAGACCCAAAGATGCCCATGGTCGACTATGTATCAACCAATAGGGTTAAGACACGTTTTAGGGTAATTTAGTATTATTATAATATTATTTTTTAACCCTTATTTACCGGATTTACCCTTAACCATGGTAAATAAAATATTTACCGCAGTAATTATTCAAAATGTCTAAAAATAAAAGTTACCTATTTACACAATTTGAACATCCTGATTCCAAATATGGAATCCATTTTCCTAAATTCAAAACACAGAAGTGGCAGAAATTAATTTAAAATTAATTCCCGCTGTCAAAACAAAAAGCGTGTTTTTAAGACATAATAACTATCAAAAGATTGACACTTGTTTATGTTCGGTTTAATTGTAAAATTATGTCCAATGAACAACATTATATTAAATAGTAAAAATATATTCTAAATATACTTTAAAACCACTCAAATTCATAATTTATCACTATTAATTATTTTGATTAAAAAAGTTGTTTTTAATTAAAATTTAGTAATTTTCACTATTCATCAAAATATGAAAGTTATCCGAAAAGTACCAAAATTTCACCTTAGGCTAAATTTGATATTCCGAATCCAAAAATGAAGTCCATTTTAAAATATAAAATATATATAACTTCAAAAAGTAGGTATTACTATTCATAACAGCTAGTTTGATTGGTTACGGTGTGTTAGAACTCGAAGTTGCGTACAACACACGCTACTGTTTTATTCAAAGGAAAGCGTACCGTGGAAGCTTGGGATGTTTCATTTTAAATTTTTTGATGTCTCCATTTAGTCAAAAAGTTTAAAATATTGTATTTAAAAAGGTTTCACTATCAAAAGTTGATAAAAGTGCAATACTGAAAATGAATATGTTCTTGAATTATGACTAAGAAACTCATAATATGGATTCTAAAATTATAAGGATTATATAAAGTTTAAAATTTAGTTAATACTATTCATGAACTCTTTTAATGGCTTTTTTTTTGGTAAGTCAAGGTGAAATTGAACTCAGTGTTGCGTGTAGTGCAAGTTATTGAATTATTTTGAAGAAATAACACACTATGAAATCTTGGGGTGTTACAGCCCAGGTCTGATAGTGGGGAAACAATGCCCTCATTTTTCAAAGTCTAGCACAGCGAAATACCAAAATAAACCATACAACGACAACAGAAGTAGAAAACATACACGACTGAAATAACTACAGCAGTGGATATAACCAACAGTATACAAGTGATGATGCTACATGTTTCATGATCTAAGAAAACACCCATAACATGTTATACACCAATACAGTAGAACAAAATACAGAGTACAACAAAACAAGAAAAACAGCTGGAAGCGGCATCACAAGCCTAGGCTAGGTCCCATGCCCTCCTACTCCTTAGCATCAGTCATGTACCTATATAGGGACTCTTTCCCCTATCTACACCAGTAGAAACGTAATCTGTTTGTGCCGAAAAGCAAGACCCAAACAGGGTGTGAGAAATATATCTCAGTAGGCACCCACCAAAGGCATGTGCCCAACTGTGTGTAAGCATGCAACAATAGTTTGCAATAGTAAAATGAAATAAGGTAAGCAGTACTAAAATGTAACGAACATAACAATTAAATTTCCATTTTATTAGTCATTTAATTCATTATATACTAGAAATCACCACAGTGAATTTATAAAAAAACAGAGCACGTCCTCAGACAAGAAAAATATTACCCTCGGGTAAGTAGAATCCAACCTGCAGGTATTTCCCTCAGGCCGAAATAGAAATTGCCCTCAGGCATAGGAAGTGTCTCCCTCAGGCACAGAAGTCAATCCCTTAGGCATGAATGGTTGCCCTCAGGCGAAATACTACAGCCCACGGGCTAAATAGTGGAGTGCCCTCAGGCTAATCATAACAACGCCCTCGGGCCAAATACAACAACGCCCTCAGGATAAACAAGTAACCGGGCCATGCCCAATAGGAAAACAAGTAGTAATAAGAAATTCCTCTCAACGGAATTCTACAATTACTACTTCAAAGGCATACCTTCAGGTATCCTGGCCAAACGGCTAAATTGTGAAACCTACCCCGGGGGTGGTTCCAGATCCAAGAAACGATCCCAACCAACATTTTATTATCATAATTTAATCACCTATAGAATTATAGGCATTAAATATAGAAATGACCTCAGCCACACGACACCGAAACATGGGTTTGTGGCACAAAAACACACAAAAACGCCCGACAGTTGGAAATTTAAACCAAGCCACTTACCTTATACGTCATCGAGCGTTATATCCGAACACCGACTCCAGAAATGCCCATGAATGGCGTTGATCTGACGAAGAACAAAACCAATTCAAATGTACATAACTTATGTTAGGAGAATAATTCGTAAGAACGGTACTAGGGGAGGGGTGGGATTACCCGTGCGGTTCCAACGAGATCGTTCGAAGCCAAATCGGATTCCAGACGAACTCCCGGAGGATCATCAATGTTCTGGCCTCCTCCTTTGGCTCCAAAATGGCTCAAACACTTCCTCTGCCAAATGAGGAGGCTACTGCCTATTTTAAGCTGAAAAAACAAATTACTCGGTATGCACTTCTGAGTACATTGTGTGTACTTATTTCATTTATCTGTTCATTTGGATGCACCGCCACACTGTTCACCCGTCGACCTGAGTACACAGCATGTACTCCTGAGTACACAACGTGTACTGTCACCCAGCTATCAGCGACTCCACCGCCTTACTATTTAAGCCTACCAACTGACTACATGGTGTGTATGGTACCACTACACGACATGTAGCCGGTTCCTACACCCCTCATTGCCGACAAGGATACACGCCCCTTGTACTCATCCCAACACGGCCAAAAGTACAGAGCGTGTGGAAAAAGTACATTGCGTGTAGTTTCGAAATTTAGCATTTTTCCCCATTTTCCATATTTTCTCAAAAACACTTAAGTAAAAGGAAAAAGAATAAGCCTGTAACTCAAAAATTAGAACCGGGTTCTTACATGATTGACTATGGATGTGATATTTTTATACTATTTATGGTTTATTGTTATATTATTAATATTTCGATTGATAGTTTTAATACTAATTTTTATGTTATTTTTTGTCCTTTTCATATGAGTAATGCATTGGAAATATTAAGTGATTGATGAGGCCCGCTATAGCCCCTCGATGGATCGGTAGGTCTCAGGAGTGAAACTATTGTCTTGGAAGATTTTGTTGTCACATTTTTTATTTGTATTTTTCTTATGAGGCCTTTACTATGTAGTTATGATGTCGGGAATTATGTATTCCAACATTATGAAATCATCTATAGGTATTAAATATGATTATTTGACTAGAATAATAAACATGTTAATATGTAAATGTAACTGTTTGAGTTATCATTTCCATGTTATTCTTATTATTATTTGTATAAAGCTTGTGTTTTTGTCTTATAAATTTCATTAAATGTGTATTCTTAATTATTATAGTTTCCACAATGTTATTATCCCTTCTTGGAATCTGAGCTCGCCCCTTTCTTTTTTTTTCTTTTTTCCCTAGATACGAATAAGTATATTATGACTGGCCTACAGGGATAAGATAAGGGATATCAGTTTTTTAAAATGAGATAAAATGTTTTTTATTTTTTATTTGATATTGTAATATAAAATGAATGAATGTGTCTTGTAATTCCAATGCTACTAAATTGATCGGACTTTTAGGACTTCATCTCTTGTGATCATGCCAATGTTATGTAATAATGAACAGAATCTATGTAACTAGGGTCGAGGAATTGAAGATGGTATTAGAAAAAGCATAGTTTAATCTGTGGAAACTATATTTAGATAATCTTTGATTAGAGAACGCTACCCTAAGATAGACATCGAGGATTACTATAGAAGAACATCCAATATTTTTGAACTGTAGATACAATGCTGGTTTTTCAAGAAATACATCAATGCCTAGATATTACATGAGGGTGTGGTTTTGGAATAGATGTACCTATGAGTGAATACTCCAACAAGGAGTTTTGGGCTTGACCAAGGGTATCTCAGTATTTGACAACAATCCTTTTTATGCACCGGGTATGACACTTCATGGGGATATACTTAGGATAATTCATATTTTCTCCAAAGACCATTATGAAGGATTTATAGGTACATACATTGAAAAACATTTTTATGGATCACATCCATAAAATATTCAATTTATTATATGTATTTTAATATTTTAAAATTATGAATTGAGATTCATAAACTAATCTATTGTATGACATTGATTATAAGTGGAAAATTGTGGAATGAATGAAAACCATATCAATGAACATAATCCACAAGGGATTTACCTTCAACTCAAGATAATTATAGTGGAGCTGGTGATGAAACTAGTGTTTAGAAACTTATAACCAAACTGGGACAACTCACTTAGGTTTTGAATAATAACATTACCAGTATGGATCACCCTGATATATAATACAGAGGATCAATTTTAAACTGCTTCATGACTAAACAACCACCAAAATTCAATGGGACTACAAATACTTTTGAATTTGAGCATTGTATAAGTGCCTTTGTGAAAATATATCATGCTTTGGGGAGTACTGAAAAGAAAAATGTGTCATGTAAGTTTATCACCTCACATGAGATTCATATCAATTTTGGTAATTATTTAAAAACAAAAATTAGGATGAGGACGTATCAAATATGGAATGGAAGTAGTTTAAAAACATTTTCAAAGAAAAAACATTCCTTTTGAACATCGAGAAGATATAGAAATAATGTTTTTGAGTCTAAATAAAAAGGAGGATTAGAATGTCACAAAGCATGAGGATAACATTAAAAGGTCAGAAACACATGCTACAAATTATATACATAACCCAAAAATTATGATTGGTCGGCTCTTTGATGGTTTAAACCCATTTATCCTTCATTCATTAGTCTCATAGTCATTCTCATCGTATGAAGACAAAGTCTCATGTGCTATCAAGACATAAAAGTAATTCTCTTAGTCTTTTGACTTCAATGTGATTTATGATAAGATAAGATTTACTGAATAGTATAAAAAAATTAGGAGAATAAAGGAAAGGTTTAATTTGAATCCAGCAATAATTGTGGGAAGAAACATCTTGGTACATTGCTAAAGGAGAAGAGAGTTTGTTACAAGTGTGGAGAAAAGGCCACCAAGATCATGATTGAAAGGGGAAAAAGTGGCTATCAGTGTCGAATGATAAAATTGTAATGAAATGGAGAATTATTGAAATGAATGTATTATGATTCATATAAATACACCTTAGAAAAGTCCAAGGGAACATGGACATGATTATGTGATCATTATTGATGAGGTTGAAGTTTCTAATGATGTAGTGAAAATCACTTTATTTATTTAATCAAAACTAGCCAACACATTATTTGATTCTGGATCATCAAATAATTTCATGTCATCCCATTTCTACAAGAAAATTAGATATTTCATATTTGAAATAACAATTGAGTTTTCATTCAAAACTCCGAAGGAATGTATCGAAGAAAAAAAATTATAAATCTGTTACCATCATGGAATATAAAAATTCTTTTTCTACTAATCTTATTGTCATAACTATGATTAAATTTTATATAATTCTTTGTATTTATTGGGTTTCAGACCATGATGTGAAAATTTATTATAAGAATAAAAAGTTAACAATTTTTTAAGATGATATAGAATACCTTATCTTTAGAGAATAAACATCACCATCTAATTATAATCTAGATCCACCCCAATAGCTCTACTAAATTAATTTATTGTGTATGATGGGAGTGAAATAATTATTTCTGAGGAAAGAAATGTATAAATAGAGGATGTACTTGTTGATAAATTATATATTGATGTGTTTCCAGTGGATTTACCTGGACTTCCTCCATAATGATAAATTGAGTTTTCCATTGACATAATTCTTGGTTCAAGGCCCACATTGAAGACACATTATAGAATGACCACTTTGGAGTTAGTGAAACTAAAGAAAAAACATGGGGAATTGAGTAATAATGGATTGATTCTCCCTAGTGTTTCTCGGTAGGGGGGCCCTGTTCATTTTATTATAAAGAAACATTGGTCTATGAGGTTATTCGTTGACTATACGTAGATCAATGCTATAACAATAAAGAGCATGTATCCCCTAGCTCTGATTGATGATTTATTTGATCAACAACATGGAGATCAATATTTTTCAAAGAATGAACATTGATCTCGATATCATCAATTGTTCATAAAGAAGGATTACATACCAAACACATCATTTTGAACCTGGTATAGTCCTTAGAAGATTACAGTAATGCCTTTTGGACAGACTAATTCACCCTTTATATTCGTGGATCTAATGAATATAATTTTCAAGGAATATCGTGATGACACTTAGTGGTGTTTATTGATGTTATCTTGGTATACTTAAAAATCTATGATGATCCTGAAAATCACTTGTGCACTATTCTAGTGACTCTTTGATGAAATGAATTATATGTGATGTTTAGCTAGTATGAATTATGGTTTCATGAAATTTCATTTCAGGGACACATTGTCTCTAAATATGGAATCTTTGTCGATCATTCTAAGTCAAGGGTAATCCATGAATGGGTAGCACTGATGAGAATAAATGAGTTATGAAAATGTATTGGTTTAGCAGGTTACTATCAGTGTTTTGTCCAAATTTTTTCCCAATTCGCTAACCCATTATCGAATCTCACACGTAATGGTGACAAATTTTCTGGAAAAAAGTTTGTGATTAATGTTTTGATGAATTGATGAAATTATTAGTCAATTCTCATATATTGACTCTAAAATTGGGAAATGATGGGTTTTTTATTTATAGTGACGCTTCAATGAAAGGACACGGTTGTGTCCTTATGAAAAATGATAGAGTTATTTTATATGTGTTCTGACAGCTAAAAATACCTGAACAAAACTATCCCACTCATGATCTTGACTTAGCAGCTATAATCATTTCTCTAAATATATGGAGACACTCTCTATATGGTAAAAAATTTGAGATATATAATGGTCATATGAGTTTGAAGTATATTTTCTCACTGGAAGAACTCAACATGAGGAAAGGGCGATGTCTCAAAATAATAAAGGGTTATGATTGCACAATACACTACCACCCATTGAAGTAAAATAAGTTAGCTTATTCTTTGATCATAAATGATCATAGAGTTCTAAAAAAGATGAAATATGAAAGGAAACCTATGTTCATGGTTCTAGTAATTATGGTTATGGGAATAATCATAGAAGTTGAAACATATAAAATTTTTAAAATTTTTTCCAAACCATATTTAGTATATAGAATAAAAATTTCATAGATTTATGATGAGCTATTTCAAAAGAAAATTAAAGTTTCGAATATAGGGTGATTGGTTGACTTCATATATGAAAAAATAATTTTGAAATATTGGAAGATGATTTGTGCTCACGATATACTTCATCTATAATGGGAGTTTTTTTTAGGATTCTCATATCTCCAATTTCTCTAAACACCATGGTAGCACTATGATTTATAGAGATTTGATGGAACATTTTTTGTGGGACAAAATGGAGAGAGAGATTTCTGATTATGTGTCAAGATGTATCATTTTTCAATAGGTGATGTATGGAAGACAAAATACTAGACGAGTCAAGAAACCTTTTCCCATACCTATGTAGAAATGGGTTGATATTATGATTGGATTTGTCATGGGGATACCAATGACTCATAAAAGTAATGAATCAATTTTGGTCGTTGTTTATCATCTTACTAAGTGGGAATATTTTCTTTCTATAAGAGAAGATTTACCACTTGAACCATTAGTAAGACAATATATTAATTATGTTGTAAGACATCATGGTTTACACCTATCAATTGTTTCTGATTGTTATTCCATTTAAATCAAGATTCTATTATAGTATTCGCAAAGCCCTAGATACTATAAATCGTTTGAGAACTTCCTACGACCCTCAAATTGATTAAAAATTATAATAGAATATTAAAACCATATAATACATGTTGATATATTTCTCACATGACTTTCAAGGTATGTGGGATCCTTATTTACCTATGTTAGTTTTTTCATAAAATAATATATTTCATTCAACGATTCATATGGCACCATATGAAGTATTATATGGATAGAGATGTCGCAAACCAACTTGTTGGGGTGATGTTTATGAATGAAAACTCATTGTCCCATAACATGTAGAAGAATAAATTGAAATGGTGTATGTTATCGATACACATATAATATCAGATTAATGATGGAAAAAGATCTATGCCAGTAACAGAAGGATGGATTTAGAAATTCAAGAAGGATATCAAGTTTTGTGTAGGTATCTCCATGGAACGGTGTTATAAAATTTGGAAAGTAGGATGAATTAAGTCCCTAGTACATTGGACCCTTCATAATTTTGGAAAAAAATTATAGTCGTTTCTTACCATTTGGAAATGCCTCCAATTCTCTACAAAGATCATAATGTGTTATATGTATCAATATTGAGAAACTGCATGCATGGCCCAATACATTTACTCACCTATGAAAAATATAAAACTGGAACCCAGTCGACCTTATTGTGAAGAGTCTGCCATGGTTCTAGATATGAGAGAACAAGTGTTGAACAACCGGATGACTCGTCTGGTAAATGTTCTTTGGAGAAACAATAACATGGAAGAGGCAATATTTAAACTTGTGGAAATTATGACGAAGAACCACCAAATTCTTTTTATGCACATAAATTGTATAATTTTTAAGGATGAAATTATATGAAGTATTAAAGAATGTAACTCCCTATTCTTCTATGGTACACTTCACTTTGAATTATTCAATATCATGTGTTGTATGCAACTTTGTGTTCTAGCACACCACGACCAATCCAATCTGCCGTTTAAAAAGAAGTTATTAATAGTATTACACAGTTTTTGAAATTTAGTTAATTTTATTTTTCAAAATGGACATAATTTTTTTGTTTAATATATAAAAATTATGCTTAGGATGAATTTGTTTTATTTTTATGAAAATATTTAATTTTTTAGAAATAGTGAAAACAACTATGTTATTGTTTAAAACAGACATTTTATTTAAATAATTTTTTTATTTTAAATTTATTTTAAGGTAAAAATAGATAAATAATATATATATTATATCAATTTAATTCATTAGAGTCATTTTATAATAACATTAGACATATATAAGTGTTTTTGAACATTTCAACGTCTTTTACCTATATTCTAGGAACTTTTTAATTTTTCATAAAACGTAATTGTATAACTTTTGTGAAATGAATTTAGAAAATATTTCAAATATGTTTGTCATAAAAAAGTAAAATTTGGTTCAATAACATGAAAATAATATTTTTTGGATAGTAACATTTGAATTTGTTTACCATAGTAAAAACTAAATAAGGTAATTAATGTTAAAATTGATATTATAATTACACAATAACATGTCCTAATCATATTGTATAGGTTCATCTTGATCAAAATAAACCGTAAGAATAAAATATGATTATTTTTATACACTTTTATTAGATTAATAAATTTATTATATTTTATTTAAAGAAGAGTTAAAAGTGTTAAATTAAAATATTAATAACTATATCATTTTTACTATATGGTTACACATAAGGTAATTTAGACTATAAATATTTCTTAAATGAGTTTCTAAAACAAATATGATTTTATTTAATGATATAATTCTCCTGAAAATCAATTAATTGGAAAAAATACATACATAAGGATAGATATATCATTAATTAACCACTTTTGGTTCTCATAGAATTTTATAGTATGTTTATTAACGATTTAATATAAAAATACAATAAGACTTGGTAAATGTTAAAAAATCTATTTAAGAGTTAAATATTAATTATATGGTTAATATGCTGAAATAAACTTGTCTAAAACCTATTAATTGACAGTATTTAGACCCATACCCAACGTAGCCTCGAAATAAATCTATTTGGAGATATATATACCAAAAATGATAATATAAAAAATTAATATTTCACGATTTTCCTAAAGTGGCACTCTCCTCTCTATTAAAAGGGAACACCACCTTCTCTCAAATTAACAACTCGAAATCCTTTTGGCTCAGCCAAAACCTACTCAAATATACTCCCATATAATATCAATTCATACTATATTCCTTACATCGATCATAAATCCAACCTATGGAGCCATTTTGATCAAATCAAAATGAATCACCTGAAGAAGAGGTAACTATTTCATCACCTCTTTCAATGTTCTTTTCTTTTTACACTACCTCTTTATTTGTTGTTTCCATAAAAAAATTAATAAATCTAATAACATATACATACTATGATGTTATTATAAATATGGTACAACAATATTCATTATTCTATCCATCATATGAATGACAATGTCAGCATATTTGCGTACATATGACTTACAATCTTCACGCTGTGGTGTAGTTTGTTATTCAACACATCATTATTTGGATGGGAATAAAAATGAGTATAATTGAGATAAATAATAAATATAAAAAGTAAATTATTATTTTTTATATAATATAACATCCAATTATATACAATTTTACCATCAATACAATGATATTATCACGCGTGTGTACGTTTGACCTACTATCTCTACGAAACGATGAGATTTAATTCCCCATCATAAAAATTAAAGAATAATTTTCATTTGATGATTAAAAATAATGTTTATGAACATAATATCATTATTTATATGAATCAATTACATCTTATCCATGACTAACAATACTTGCATAATAAAACATATAAAAGAAAACGAATTAGTTAACACCCTAAACAATTGAACTACTGAAATATCAATAACAAAAAAAATATTAGAGCATCATATGTGATATAATATTTATGTATGTGGTTCTTGTATAATTTAATAACCATTATTTAACCATTATATGGGAGGTTAACATACCCTTGACTAATTTTAATTACAATATAAGGATTAATTTTATAATCTCTTTATTATTTGAGGTTGTTTATACTGGGAAATTTTCATCATCCACATCTGTGTTTCTTAAAAATGTATTTCAATTTTTTTTATTTACTAGACTATGGGTTAAATTCATTTATACCCTTGATTTAATTTTTTTTAAAAAAAATTAAAAGTAATATTTCTGTCGTTGTCCAAGAAAGGTACATTATAGCCTTTTCGAAAAATGAAGGAAATATTGTTTTAATAACTTATATTTTGGGTACAACTATTTTCCACCATTATAACACCATCGATGCTTCCATTATAATATTATATTAATATTTATAAAATAAATGTATTCTTTTATAATTATGAAACATTTTAAATGATTTCAACCTAGAAAGTGATATTTCTACCAAAAAGTTTATGGATTGATTTATCTATGTCAACATCATTTGATAGATTTTACGGTTTTTTGAAGATTATTATTCTGATACAATATTCTATATTCTATTTAATGTTTTGTGAAATGTTTGACTATGGATGAGATATTTTTATACCATTCTTGGATTTTGGTTAATTTATTAACATTTCATATGAATGATTTAATACGAAAGATTATGTTACATTTAATCCTTTTCATATGAGGAATGCAATGGATGTAGTATGTGATGAGTGGGGCCTGCTATATCCCCATAATTCATTGGTAGATCTCATGAAATATACTAGTGTATTGAACCGAGTACTTGAAAAATATTTATTTTTAGTATTTGCTTGAGTCCATGAATATATGTCTATGATTTCCGTCATTACGCATTCCATCATTTTGAAATTAGTTATTAATATTACTAGAGATTATCTAACGAGAAGAATATCCATGTGAATAAGTAAATGGAATTTTTTTTATTTGACTTTTCCATATTATGATGATGTTCATGTGTAACTGGATTGTGTTTTAGTCTTATAAACTTTCTTATATGTTTTTTCTAATTTATTATAGTTTATGCTATATTGTTATCCCCACTGAGCATCTGATATCACCCCATTCTTATGTTTTATTTTTCCAAGGATGTGAAAAATGTATATTATGACTGACCCACAGGGATATTCTGTGGGATATAAGTGTGTTCAAAGTAGACCTAATGTTGTTTATTTTTCATTAAATAATTTAATATAAAGCTTATTATAGTATCTATTACTTCTAGGTCTACTAAATTGATCAGTCTTTCAGGACATGATCATTTTTTATCATGCCAAGAATATGTAATAAAACAATATCCCTAATTAACTATGATTAAGGTGTAACATCCACACCCCATATCACCGCCCAAGACAATTCTGAGATGGTTGATGGAAACCCTCATATAATATTACAATAATGTGTGGGGATTACCATAAGGGACCTGGCCTACAAGATCTAAGAGGATTCTTATCTTCACTAACACAGCTGACACTTAGGGCCAAGTATGGATCCACTACTCCCCACTCAAATAAGAAACTGTTTTAAGAGACTGTCCTTGTATGGTACCTATGAATCACATCACTTCACTATGAAGGTAGGTTGTGAATGATTCCTCTCGACGATGAATACTGCCCAAAAGCCTCCAAGGAGGGCTCCAACAACTCCTTATCAACGACAAAACCAACAGCCATCATGGTCCAACCCATGAAGATGAGACCTATTACTAACGCTCTCCCAGTACAATTGCTGCCCAGAGTATAGGTCCTCCCTGCTTGCTCTATCAGCATGGAGCTCATCCCCATGATGCTAATAACAATGAAATAAGAGATCCACCATGATCTATTGATATCAAACATAGAGGTCCTTCCCATTTCATAGACCATCCACATGATGGTTTTGATCACATTACTCATAGATCAAGATGACTTTTTTCACACATAAGCATTGACTTAAGTGAAGGTAATCCCTACATCATTGATGATCAATACAAGGTACTCCACATTATCTCACCACCATCCATCATAGAGGTCCTCCTCCTACCATAGGCATACAGAATAGATTTTTTCCAACTATTTGCACATCCAACATAGTGGTCCTCCCCATTTTTCCATTATCTATTATGGGGGACCTCCCCACACCATTATAAACAACCATGGGGTCCTCCCAACATTTCTAGAAACCATCATGGAGGTCCTTTATAGTCCTATTCTTCCCACCTTGGACATCCTCCCCATGACTACTATGATCAATTTGATAGCCCAAATCACACATCAACTAAGCCATGTGGAGGTCCTCTCCACTCACACAACCAATATTATAGTCATCTCCATATAATCACTGAGAAAAGAAGAGTTACTACATAATACATTAACAACCATAATGTAGGCCTTCCCCAATATCACATAAATCCATGAAAATTACTTCCACACTCTTAATAATATCGATATGAAGGACATCAATTTATCCTAGTAAGCTCATGTATATGGCCTTACCCGGTCAAATACCAACCCACACGAAGGTCCTCCACATTCCAAGAAACATCCCAACCATGATGAACCATCCCAGTGGATAAGGGTAAACCATACCCACTTACTACAAATCATAGGGAAGAATCATTTAATTTCTAATCCAGTTCACTTCTCCGATACTAAATCTGAATGTGATTCCTTGATGGAGCCTTCAACCTATTCATCATTGTTAATGTCTATGAAATGATATTGGGAGGTGGGATTAATCATACTGAATGTTGAGAACCACAAGATTACCCAATACCTTCTTCGGTAATATATGGATTATGTTGATTTTTCTCCCTTCAATATTCTCATAGTGCAATTAAATAAATAATTGAAAGATTCATTCAATACATCTTCCCAATATTACACTCAATTTACTAAAGTTTTATAAGAACTAATAACTATTAACACATTCCATTAATATCCATTAATGTATCACATGAGGCAGTGGTAAATACATAGACCTATATGGAAATGAAGATGTGCTTGGTAAAACCTTTTAGATTTAACCCAACTTATGATGATAAATCTACCCATGTAGATGATTACCCAATGGACAATCCACCACTTTGTTGGTCCACATCGGTTCTTATTCTAGTTTATCAGATGAAAATGTTTTTATCATTATCCAAATATAAGTGGGATCCCAATTTGGAATAGGGATGATTATGGGATACCCTCTCCAGAAATCAGGGTTTTGAGATGATTTGGGAAATTCCTACACCATACATCTACATTCTAAAGTACCACTTGGAGGATGAGGTGGCATTATTCTGCTAGAATGTTTGAGAAATGTGCTTTTCCACAATGGTCTTATATTTCTCTACCCAATGTTTAGTGATAATTTATATCAATTTTCCTAGTAGTGTATTAAAGTTGTGTTGGAAACACTATAAGGAGCCTAGCACCCAACACCACCTAACTACAGATGGAACCTCCGATAAAATGTGTTCTGAGCATAATGGTTCTCCTTTGAATCATTTAAGAGGCATACTTGCATTTGAATATCATGATATTGGGATGTTTTCTACTCTCCACTTTAGTCCTGTCATAAGAAAACTTAATTTTCATGGTGATACTGAGGATATAAATCTAGGTATTCTCATTGAGAATATTGTTTAGCTTTGTTTACTCAATGAGAATGACACTGGTGGAGTTTATCATTGAGAAGAACCACTCCCAATTGTGACACCATATTTTGTCAACCCTTATAAATGTATCCTCACTTAGCTAAAATGGTAGGAACCCTACGTTGGATAATGCTATGTATCATTATTCACTAATCGACACAACAATATGTGTATGACGAAGTAAGGACCTCTAGAAAATATTATACATCCGTTGTCATGTATAAAATATAGGTAATTACCACAATTGCTACATTTATCTTGAAAATCATAGAATAGAGGTGGATCATTGTTGAACTTCTTACAGTGTTCCTGTCGATAGGATCATTGACTATTGTAATCCTTAATAGGATCATTTTCCTCTTGTACTAGGGCAGTATGGGTATCCTAAAGTCTATCTTTTTCAGATACCCTTTATTATCTTGTTGATCTAATCCATCCTGTCAGGGTTGAAACTAGAGCTTATAGAATGTAAACATAGTTTGATTCACCATGTCTAGCTGCTCAACCTGATGACCCCCTCGGGGTCTATATCAAAATGCCCCAAATGAAGCTCCACATGCCTGTTAAAAATCCCCCAAATGGGATGATGATAAAGAATACCATAATTATGAGCCTATCAACACATGTTTTCTCATTAATCCATATCAGGACATGAATCTTCATTCATAAGATCTGATTACTTCTCTCACCACCAACCTAGAAGCACTCATAAAGAGGCAGGTCATGGTCCCACCTATTAGAAATCCAAATCCATCATGGGTAGATGTTATGATAGCACCCATATATTTAGGTAATCCTACATTCATAACACTAAAATGGTATAGAAAACCCAAAAGCATCTATCCCACTACATCTAATGGTGTGAACCCTTATTGGTAACTCAAGAGAAACAAGAATGAGACAATATATGATGTTTTATACAAACATTGAATATGAATGCATTCATCTGGTACAACCAGTTACCCAATGGTTCTAATAATAGTTGAGAAGTCATCCACAGGCTGGATCTCTACTTGTTTTGATCTAGCACATGCAAGACCAGTATTTCAGACAATGTCAAAAGCATAAAACAACTAGATGAATATTTCAAAAACATTGTTTCCTTTTAGAAGGAACTCACATATTAAATCAATATGTCATAGAATCAATAAAAACTAATGAATATGTATGTGGGGGAATGATAAGTCATACATGGTCCCCTCCCTCTTCCCTCATATTATCCAAGATGGATATTAGAATTTCTATGACAATGATTAACACATAGAAAAAGCCTTTCAAAAATACATGAAGGTGCACACATTGCCTCATCCAGCTCCTATAATAAGAATCGCCAAGCAAGAGACTACCTATATAGTATAGGTAGGGATTGAAGAGTAACTAAAGCTATTATAGGTCAAAAATTTCCCAGAATATCCTCCCCAAGGGCAGCCTTGCCAAGGATAATAACCTGAGGCTCAGCCTCTACCAGCATAGAATTGGAAGGTGCCGACCCACCATGAACAACCACCTCGATGATAAAGGGTGTCTTCAATATTTCATTAGCCTCAAACACCTCATTAGGTCCAATCTATTTGATATCCCTTCTCAAAAAGGAAAAAGAGTATATAATCATTCATGGATTCATAATTTTCGATTTATATCCTTGGTTATTTGGAATAAAGTGTTCTAAAGCTTCCAAAGTGTAGAATTCCACATGAGGCTGATCTTACAGATTGGCCAGACAACTTATTCCCCCATATGATCCTTGTAAATAACATAATGAAATGAATTTTTTTCAAATATTGGATCCACAACCGAGTGGATAATTGTGTATTAAGATTTGGGACGATACCCATTTTTGTGGACATGCATCTCTCATGGGCTCAGTAGTGATAGTGAAGGTGAATGGAATCATGTCACCAATAATCAAACATAGATGTTTGATGATTAGTTGTATAATAGTGTTGTTTATTTCATCAATGGAATAATTAAATCATTATTAGGTCAACTTAATCCCCCATTATTTTATGCACCTTCTCTGAAAATAGTTGTATCATCGACATCGCAGCCTCCATTTCTGAAATGGGAATTCACTGATGGGGAATGTAAAATAAATTTCCCCCACTGGAACCAAAACCATATCACACTCATGCTAATTTTATTCTCCTAGAGATGGAAATTTACCCAAGGATACTCCCAACACTGGAAGAATACCTTGATGATGGACATGAATATGCCTCTATGAATATAGTTGAGCTGGTGGATTCCTAAAAGCTTCCCGATTATATGGACTATCAAGGAAGCCCTAAGAATGTCTCTGGTCGATTCCATAATCTATGGAGATGAAAATATTAGAATTTTTAGACTACTCAGTCTAGTTTTTCAATAGAATATGTTCATTCCAATGATTATAGATAGTAATATCTATGTAGAGATTTTTATTTTCAATCCATTGAGCCTCTTCTATAATATTTTCTTACACCAACAATCATGATACTCGACCAAGCATAAAATTTGTGACTGCATTCTAATAGGCCATGTCCAGTTGTACTATGGCCATAGATCACAAAAACAACACTAGTAGTAATCATTTTATTTTTTCTTAATGAGTAGCGAAATATTTCCATCACCAGTAATAATGGGATGGTTCATCCTATACTAACCTTTGTACATCCTCCTAGTGAGAGAACTCGAAAATGTAGAAATTTGTTTTTATCACAACATAATGATGTGCTTAAGGACCGTTTTATCATTCCCAAAAAGGTCTAAATCCTCTAAGAACTCAACATATCATAAGAGATGTGTGGGGCCCTAACAAAGGCTTTGAAAATCCCCCTCCACTTTACGACAGTAGTAGCGGTAACATATACATTCTTTGCAGGGGATATCGAGTGAGTAGAGTGCCAATACAAAATCTCATTCTTCAAGGAAGATGAGATCTCTCTCATTTAGGGGCACATCCACCAACTGCACATAATGAGATAGTTTAATGGTATATGTGTTTTTTTTCACCAGTGTGCATAAGTTGTGGGATCAATCTAATCCCAAAATGGATACTCTATTGGTCTATACTGATGGAATATGATATGAGTACCTCTAAACTGAAGACTCTACGTATTTATATCCTAAATAGGAAGTTTTATGTTACGAATGAGCAGACGCGTTGTGGTATACACTATTTTCTAAAAAAATTATGTTGTTTGATTATATACATATAATTCATGGTTGTCTCTCAAGATACATCATACAACACATTGATGGGATGGTTATGGATAATACATTATATAGAAGTTATCTCCTTTTATAAAAAATGGCTTGTTTTCTCAGTAAATTCTTGATTAAGAATACGTCAATGTGATGCCTCACACAATGACTCTTGTGAACTCTATTAGAAGGTCACATGCCATTACAAAAGCAGTGACACAAAATATCAGACAAAAAATGTCATTCACATAATAATTGTTTCTAACTTGTGGAGATATTTGGAAGACTCTATAATCTTATGAATTCACTAGTTAGATGTTGTGATTCCATATATGTGAACTTCATTATCATTTCTGATAATATGGGGAGATATTTCCCCATGTACAAGGAAAATTAGATGATTACCTCATAATCATACACAAGGAAGGATTATATGATCCTAGAAACCCCTACCCTTATAAATTATGCAAATATTTACCCAATGAACACCATTTAAAAAATCTTTCACCTATTAGAAAGAGTCGATTTTAGGTACTAGTTACTAGACATCCTACAGTACTTTTTCATCATGTATGGACCTCATGGCTGATGAGATAAGGGAATTGGGTCTATAACCACTGTCAATATGGTTTCTATAGATTCACAATAAACTTGTAAGGATTTTACACAGGCTTAGTAGGTACTAGTGTTATGAAATAATTAGTAGTATTGGATGAAAAATATCTTCTCATTTCTCACACATCCTCATAAGATGAAGAGGATCTTGTGGATGCTCTTATATTTGAAGAAGGAATCACTTCCACCATATATGATATGGTTTAGTTTAATAATTACTCTGATATTGATCTACGAAAACCATTGATAAAAAACTTTGCCGAATGAGTTATTGAAGAAAAACACATGTTAATAAAAGAACATCATGATGTATTATCCATAAACAATGATGAAAATCCAGTACACGACCCTTAGGTTGTCATCTATTATCTCAGTCTCCAAGTGAGTCATCATAGGTTTAAGAAACTATTATGAAAAAATCATCCTTATCATTATTCCATGGGTGAATCTTATGTTAATAAGATTGTCAAATATAAATTCATAAATGAGGTTTAGTACCCTAGATGGCTATCCAAAACCAATCCATTCAGAAAGAATAAATGAAATATTATAGTTTGTATCAACATCAAAAATATCAGTCACAACTTCTCGATGTATGTTATTCCCCTTCCGGGGATGAAGCTTTTGATTAACCCCATGGCTATATCCCTGGATCTACCATTCCTAGATGTATACATTGAATACATTCAGATATGGATGGATCCTAAAGACAAAGAGTGTGCCACCTTCATAATTATATAGGTGACCATCTTATAAAAGGTAATTCCATTTGGTCTAATGAATGTTGAAGCAACATATTATCTAAAAGTGCATCATATCATCAAAATTATCCCCGAGATGATAATGGAATTCTACATGGAAAATTTGGGGGTTAAATACCACTAGCATCATGTATATCGTAGATATATTGAGAATGTTCTTGGCTTACAATTATCTTATAATATGAAGATGGACCCCTTAATTTTTTCCATCTGGGTTACCTATAGAATGTTTCTATGCTCTAAATTCAGATGCAGAGGTGTTGAGATTAATCCATAGATGATCAAGGTCATCAACAAGATTCCTCCTTAGAGTAAGATATGAGTGATTCGGGGACATCAAGGCCACATGGCCTACATACACAAATTAATACCTATTATGGATTGAATGTGTAGACCACTTAGAATATCATGTAGAAAGGTACCATCTACCAGTTGGATGAAATGTTCTAGACATCATTTGAGGAGATAAATCAAAATTAACTACAACCTCAATTTCTGATGCCACAAATATCAAGGAAGACATTAGTCCTTTACATGAGCACCAAAGATGTAACGCCCCGACCCCAGCTACCCAGAGTCGGTGCATTATTACATAACATTGGCATGATCACAAGAAAGATCAAATCCCGAAAGACCGATTAGTTTAGTAGCCTTGGAAACACTAGATATATTCATAAGTTTTACATTACATCATAAAATGAAAAACTACTACAACAACATAATGTTTCCAACGTCCACACTATAAACCCATAATATCCCTGCAAGTCAATCATAATTTACTTCTTCACTACCTGGGAAAAATAAAACATAAAAAAGGGGTGAGCTCAAATGCCCAGTAAGGATAACAATATAGCGGAACATTCAAAATAAGCATAAACATTTAAGGCAGTGAATTACTAAAACAAAAGCCTTTTAAAATTGAACTTCAACATAGTATGGCAAAAGTAAAATGAAATAATGCCATTTACTTGTTCACATGGATATTCTACTAATCGAATAATCACATGCAATATCAATAACCACTTTCATAATGTTGGAATGCATAATGCTAAACGTTAATTTCTTTGTCTAGGCCTCATCCCAAGACCTAGGGGTTACTTCTAACCGGAACCCAACCCGGAGTGCCTCTAATAACCGGACACCAACCCGGAGTGCCTCTAATAACCGGACACCAACCCGGAGTGCCTCTAATAACCGGACACCAACCCGGAGGGCATACTTTTACCAGTCCCTATCCTGGAGGGCTTACTTTAACCAGTCCCCAACCTGGAGGGCTTACTTTTACCGGTCCCCAACCCGGAACATACTTGTTTAGTACATTCATCTGAAGAAAAGTTTGAAATATAACATAAACATTCGGGTTAAAACTAGCATACGAAATGTCAATAGTTTCACCATAAACTATGAATGGTATAAAATAGCACATCCACATTCAAACATATCACAAAACCTTCAATACAATATTGAAGTTTTGTATTATAATAAATCAACTTCAAATAATCTTAAAATCCATCAAAGGATGTTGACATAGATGAAATCAAAATTCTTTTAAAAGAAGTATCTCCTTTTATTTTGAAATCATTTAAGATCCATATAAAATCAAACATATTCTTTGAAAATAATCTTATAAGCTTTTAAGGGAAGCTTTGACGATTTTATAACGGCGGAAAATAACCGCACCCGCCGTATAAGTTAAAAAAAACATTCTTATCTTAATTCTGTCGAAAAGGTTAAAAAGGAACTTGTTTTGAAAACGACGGAAAGATTCCTTTATAAACCTCTTACAAAAAGTCAAACAAGGGTATAAATGAATTTAACCCATATTCTTGTAAATAATAAATATGTTTTGAAATACATTTCGAAGAAACATGGATGTGGATGATAAGGAAATCCCAGTAGATTATTACGTATAAACAACCTCGGATAATGAAGAGATTGTGAAATAACCCTTAACTTTTACTTTTCCTTGGTTGGGGTAGGTTAACCTCCTGTATAATGGTGAAATAGTTGTTATTAAATTATACAAGAATCATATATATTAATATGATATCATATATGATCTTTTAACATTGATTTGTTAATAATATCTTAGAATTATCGTCGTTTCGGGAGTTAACTTACTCATTTTCTTTTATATGTTTTGTTAAATAAGCCATGGTTGTTGTATCTTATTCATATACAGAATGATATACAGTCCTTAAACATCATTTTTAAATCATCAAATGATAATTATACTTGAATGGATACGATGGAGAATGAATCTCATCGCGTTCGTGGAGACGGTAGTCCGTACGTACGCACGAGCGACAATATCATTCTTTTGATATTAAAATAATATATAAATGAATGGTATATCATATATACAGAATCATTAACATGTTATATTTATTATTTACATGAGTTACACATCATTATTATACCCATCCAAATAATATTATATTGAATAACAATTACACCACGACGTGGAGACGGTAAGCCGTACGTACGCACGTATGGTGACATGTTATTCAAAGGGTGGATAGAATACTGAATATGGTTGTACCATACTTATAATAACATCACAGTATATGTGAGATACTGGATTTATTATTTTATAATGGTAAGAACAAAGGAAGAAGAAGTGGAAGAAGAAATGAACTTAGAAAAGGGTGGTGAAATCATTACCTCTTCTTCGGGTTCTTCCTTTTGATTTGATCAAAAGGGCTCCTTAGGTTGGCTTTCTGATCAAACTAAGGCCTCTAGGTTGTATTGAGGGATGTTGGGAGAGTATTTGGGCAGAGTTTGGCCGAACCAAAAGGCTTTAGAGGTGTGAAGAAATGAGAAGGAGGAGTGCCCTTTTATAAGAGGGGTGAGGGGCACCTTTGGAAAAGTTAGAAATATTAATTTATAATAAATTCATATTCGGTTTACAAAGGCTCCAAAGTTGACTATTCAAAGGATGAGGTGGGGATAGGTCGAAAACAACTCATCCAATAGAATTTAGACAGGTTTGGGTACTTATATTAACCTTATCTTTAAGTATTAACTCTAAGTTAATTAGTTTCACTTTTACAATGTCTCTTTGTATTTTTATATAATATGGTTAATAAACTTACTATATACATCCAATCGACCCCCAAGTGGTCCATTAATGAGGAACCTATCATAATATAAGTCTCTTGGCTGAACCTTAGATTTTTAGGAATTTAATATCAATTAATAATATCATATTTGTTTTAAGAACTCTTTTATGTCAATTTTGACACTATTCAATAGTTGATTTTTGTGAAACTCATAACAGATTGATTACTTCGAACAAAGTCAATTAAATAAATCCTAATATATCATATTATCCTATAAAATTAGTTTAATTCATTAAAAGTTTCATATTATATTTATTTGGGTATTTATAATATCAATTATTTTAATTTTTCACTATTATAGTAATTACTGCATCATCATTGTGTCATAAATAAAATAAATTATGTAATGTCTAAAAAATATAAATAAAATATGATTATGTAGGAAATATTTTTATCTTTCTAATGAATATTTATAATCTAAAATCCAACTTATATAACCCTATGTAACAATTGTTTTTCTAAAAGATATATGCTTGTGTCATTTTTGTATTCATTTTGACTTAATTAAAATAAAGTGTCATTATCACTTACAAGTGGATCCATGGGGTCCCAAAATAGACCCAAAGATGCCCATGGTCGACTATGTATCAACCAATAGGGTTAAGACACGTTTTAGGGTAATTTAGTATTATTATAATATTATTTTTTAACCCTTATTTACCGGATTTACCCTTAACCATGGCAAATAAAATATTTACCGCAGTAATTATTCAAAATGTCTAAAAATAAAAGTTACCTATTTACACAATTTGAACATCCTGATTCCAAATATGGAATCCATTTTCCTAAATTCAAAACACAGAAGTGGCAGAAATTAATTTAAAATTAATTCCCGCTGTCAAAACAAAAAGCGTGTTTTTAAGAGATAATAACTATCAAAAGATTGACACTTGTTTATGTTCGGTTTAATTGTAAAATTATGTCCAATGAACAACATTATATTAAATAGTAAAAATATATTCTAAATATACTTTAAAACCACTCAAATTCATAATTTATCACTATTAATTATTTTGATTAAAAAAGTTGTTTTTAATTAAAATTTAGTAATTTTCACTATTCATCAAAATATGAAAGTTATCCGAAAAGTACCAAAATTTCACCTTAGGCTAAATTTGATATTCCGAATCCAAAAATTAAATCCATTTTAAAATATAAAATATATATAACTTCAAAAAGTAGGTATTACTATTCATAACAGCTAGTTTGATTGGTTACGGTGTGTTAGAACTCGAAGTTGCGTACAACACACGCTACTGTTTTATTCAAAGGAAAGCGTACCGTGGAAGCTTGGGATGTTTCATTTTAAATTTTTTGATGTCTCCATTTAGTCAAAAAGTTTAAAATATTGTATTTAAAAAGGTTTCACTATCAAAAGTTGATAAAAGTGCAATACTGAAAATGAATATGTTCTTGCATTATGACTAAGAAACTCATAATATGGATTCTAAAATTATAAGGATTATATAAAGTTTAAAATTTAGTTAATACTATTCATGAACTCTTTTAATGGCTTTTTTTTTTGGTAAGTCAAGGTGCAATTGAACTCAGTGTTGCGTGTAGTGCAAGTTATTGAATTATTTTGAAGAAATAACACACTATGAAATCTTGGGGTGTTACATTCTCCCCTCCTTCAATAAATTGCGTCCTCGCAATTTGAAAATGTTCTTCAAAAATAAAAGGTTGAAAGTAGAAAATATATTTGTGGGAAAACCCACATCGGAAATTGGGTTACTAAAATTTAGTCTTAATATGAGGAAAAGAGAAATGAAAGGGTCACCACCAAATTATGATCTCGATTAGAAGAACATTGGTGGAAATTTGAGACATATAATTGAAGGAAAAACGTAAATATTTATAGGTAGTAATTGAGGTCATCAATTACAAACAAGTATAAAATTTAGGTCCTTAAATTCATCAATCTATGATGATTTGAAATACCATCGGTTTAACAAAACATAGGGTATTAGGATAACACATTTTTGACGTTTCAAAATATCTTAGTTGAAATCCCACATCGAAAAATGAATTAATGAGGCCTCTATTTAAAATAAAGAGTGGAAAGTATGAAGATTACCGAAAATAACACATACTAGGGTTCCATGTAGGAAAATATGGATATGGAAGAGAAATCTAACCATCAATTATCTGATGGAGAGTGGTAAAGAACATGGCTATGAAAAGTCCAACAATCCCAAAGCCATAAATTAGTGATGATTTAAGGTACCATCTAGGACAACATTTTTGTTCTAAGTTGCTTTTCTTAATATTGAGGAATTTATTTATGAGATTGGCTAAGATCATAAGGAGATATACTTACTTTATAATTAGAGTTTTGTCCATTAATAAATTTCTACCATAAACTCATCTTTCACTCGTAAAAAAAATTATATTTATACTATTCGTACAGGGTTCCAAAATAAACGAATTTATAATTCATCTAACAGATCTTTTAAAAAAACTACATTATTTAATCCAGGACATCTCATGGTCCAGTGGTGGGTGATACACCCTTGTCGCCCTTCGGTTGCGGGTTCAAGTCTCGCAGCCTTGCCGGACGCGACGGGTTGCTGCCCGACCTCCGGGTTGTCCTTTTATGGCAATCCAAAATAATCCAAACTAGAACTATCCAAAATACTTCTGTCCAAACTCACAATCTAACATTTATAAGGAAGGTAAACATAATATAGATCCTTTTTACCCCGTAATATCATATGAATACCTTCATCATGTATTACCATATTCCGTATTTGATTACATTCATGCTCCCTTATTCCATATAGAATGCTGGATATACTTCATCAATCCAAAAATGTTTTAAACCCCAACAATGATGGAATATACAAATCATTAATCAGTTCCAAGGTAGTCAAGAATATCCAATATATTTTTTCCAAAATAATCATGTATTATTCGAAAATCACTACCTCGGTATCAGAACTATATTATGGTTTATCATTCTCTCAACCATATATTTTCCAAAAATTTATCCTGCTATTGAGTCACTTTTCATTGTTCCACACAATCTAAAGTCCTTAATGAAATAGTACTGCAGTACAATCCTTATATACTACATAATTATTATAACAAGTACATTGTTGATACAACACTCAATTGACATAATCAACATAAGAACTCTAATCATTCCTCTTCATCTGTGGTAGTATCATAACTTGATTATTATCCAATAGCATCATTTGCATCATAGTCTGATGACTGGGACATAGGTTCGCGTAGTGTCCAAACTCCTTGCAAATGAAGCATTGTACATTTGAAACCATTTTCTTACCCTTGCAGTCACGTACTTTGTGCCCTTTTCCTCCACACTTATAACAAACTCCCATTCCTTTCAGGCAAGTTCCAGGGTGTTTCTTTCCACAGTTACCACATATGGGAAAATTATTCTTTTCCCTCTTCCCTTTATCCATCTTTCTCTCTTCTATCCTTTTCTTATCTTGCTTCCCTTCAAAGCCGTAGGACTCAGTAATCTCTTTACTTATCTTATCAATACATGATATTATTTCTTCATATGATGATAATACATGGGAGACTATTTCTCTTATAAATTCTAGCTTAAGACCATGAAAGATATGATCCTTCCTTCTCTTTGGATCATGTGCATTTCTGGAGTTCTCATTCCTTCTACTGGGCGCCATTTCTAAACAATGGCATAAACTAGATCAGTTTATGAATCAAAATACATAATACCATACTTATAAAACACTTAACATAAATTGAACTATTTATGGATATAATCCATAATCATAAGAATGTTTTCTTTGAGGAAGTATATACTCATAAACCCTTCATAATGATTTGTAAAGATAGTGAGAGTTATCCTAAGCATATCCCCCGGGAGTGTCGTAACCAAGAGTGCAGCAAGGCCCGTTGTCGTGCACCAGTTCCCGTTTGAGTCTAGCTCAAAGCGGTGTTTTCGGGTTTTACCCCTAGGTACATCTGTGCCAGAGCCGCCTCTACCTGCTCGTATCCAGACAGGGATGTATTGCTCGGAAAACTCACAAAATCTCTATAATACCAAAATTCTAGGAAGTTCTTCTATACTAATCCTCAAAGTTCATCTTAGGTCTACGTGCTCTAATCAGAGTTTATCTAAATCTAGCTTCCAAGGTTTGTACTAAACTTCCTCTGATACCAACTGTAACGCCCCGACCCCAGCTACCCAGAGTCGGTGCATTATTACATAACATTGGCATGATCACAAGAAAGATCAAATCCCGAAAGACCGATTAGTTTAGTAGCCTTGGAAACACTAGATATATTCATAAGTTTTACATTACATCATAAAATGAAAAACTACTACAACAACATAATGTTTCCAACGTCCACACTATAAACCCATAATATCCCTGCAAGTCAATCATAATTTACTTCTTCACTACCTGGGAAAAATAAAACATAAAAAAGGGGTGAGCTCAAATGCCCAGTAAGGATAACAATATAGCGGAACATTCAAAATAAGCATAAACATTTAAGGCAATGAATTACTAAAACAAAAGCCTTTTAAAATTGAACTTCAACATAGTATGGCAAAAGTAAAATGAAATAATGCCATTTACTTGTTCACATGGATATTCTACTAATCGAATAATCACATGCAATATCAATAACCACTTTCATAATGTTGGAATGCATAATGCTAAACGTTAATTTCTTTGTCTAGGCCTCATCCCAAGACCTAGGGGTTACTTCTAACCGGAACCCAACCCGGAGTGCCTCTAATAACCGGACACCAACCCGGAGTGCCTCTAATAACCGGACACCAACCCGGAGTGCCTCTAATAACCGGACACCAACCCGGAGGGCATACTTTTACCAGTCCCTAACTTGGAGGGCTTACTTTAACCAGTCCCCAACCTGGAGGGCTTACTTTTACCGGTCCCCAACCCGGAACATACTTGTTTAGTACATTCATCTGAAGAAAAGTTTGAAATATAACATAAACATTCGGGTTAAAACTAGCATACGAAATGTCAATAGTTTCACCATAAAATATGAATGGTATAAAATAGCACATCCACATTCAAACATATCACAAAACCTTCAATACAATATTGAAGTTTTGTATTATAATAAATCAACTTCAAATAATCTTAAAATCCATCAAAGGATGTTGACATAGATGACATCAAAATTCTTTTAAAAGAAGTATCTCATTTTATTTTGAAATCATTTAAGATCCATATAAAATCAAACATTTTCTTTGAAAATAATCTTATAAGCTTTTAAGGGAAGCTTTGAAGATTTTATAACGGCGGAAAATAACCGCACTCGCCGTATAAGTTAAAAAAACATTCTTATCTTAATTCTGTCGAAAAGGTTAAAAAGGAACTTGTTTTGAAAACGACGGAAAGATTCCTTTATAAACCTCTTACAAAAAGTCAAACAAGGGTATAAATGAATTTAACCCATATTCTTGTAAATAATAAATATGTTTTGAAATACATTTCGAAGAAACATGGATGTGGATGATAAAGAAATCCCAGTAGATTATTACGTATAAACAACCTCGGATAATGAAGAGATTGTGAAATAACCCTTACCTTGTACTTTTCCTTGGTTGGGGTAGGTTAACCTCCTTTATAATGGTGAAATAGTTGTTATTAAATTATACAAGAATCATATATATTAATATGATATCATATATGATCTTTTAACATTGATTTGTTAATAATATCTTAGAATTATCGTCGTTTCGGGAGTTAACTTACTCATTTTCTTTTATATGTTTTGTTAAATAAGCCATGGTTGTTGTATCTTATTCATATACATAATGATATACAGTCCTTAAACATCATTTTTAACTCATCAAATGATAATTATACTTGAATGGATACGATGGAGAATGAATCTCATCACGTTCGTGGAGACGGTAGTCCGTACGTACGCACGAGCGACAATATCATTCTTTTGATATTAAAATAATATATAAATGAATGGTATATCATATATACAGAATCATTAACATGATATATTTATTATTTACATGAGTTACACATCATTATTATACCCATCCAAATAATATTATATTGAATAACAATTACACCACGACGTGGAGACGGTAAGCCGTACGTACGCACGTATGGTGACATGTTATTCAAAGGGTGGATAGAATACTGAATATGGTTGTACCATACTTATAATAACATCACAGTATATGTGAGATACTGGATTTATTATTTTAGAATGGTAAGAACAAAGGAAGAAGAAGTGGAAGAAGAAATGAACTTAGAAAAGGGTGGTGAAATCATTACCTCTTCTTCGGGTTCTTCCTTTTGATTTGATCAAAAGGGCTCCTTAGGTTGGCTTTCTGATCAAACTAAGGCCTCTAGGTTGTAGTGAGGGATGTTGGGAGAGTATTTGGGCAGAGTTTGGCCGAACCAAAAGGCTTTAGAGGTGTGAAGAAATGAGAAGGAGGAGTGCCCTTTTATAAGAGGGGTGAGGGGCACCTTTGGAAAAGTTAGAAATATTAATTTATAATAAATTCATATTCGGTTTACAAAGGCTCCAAAGTTGACTATTAAAAGGATGAGGTGGGGATAGGTCGAAAACAACTCATCCAATAGAATTTAGACAGGTTTGGGTACTTATATTAACCTTATCTTTAAGTATTAACTCTAAGTTAATTAGTTTCACTTTTACAATGTCTCTTTGTATTTTTATATAATATGGTTAATAAACTTACTATATACATCCAATCGACCCCCAAGTGGTCCATTAATGAGGAACCTATCATAATATAAGTCTCTTGGCTGAGCCTTAGATTTTTAGGAATTTAATATCAATTAATAATATAATATTTGTTTTAAGAACTCTTTTATGTCAATTTTGACACTATTCAATAGTTGATTTTTGTGAAACTCATAACAGATTGATTACTTCGAACAAAGTTAATTAAATAAATCCTAATATATCATATTATCCTATAAAATTAGTTTAATTCATTAAAAGTTTCATATTATATTTATTTGGGTATTTATAATATCAATTATTTTAATTTTTCACTATTATAGTAATTACTGCATCATCATTGTGTCATAAATAAAATAAATTATTTAATGTCTAAAAATTATAAATAAAATATCATTATGTAGGAAATCTTTTTATCTTTCTAATGAATATTTATAATCTAAAATCCAACTTATATAACCCTATGTAACAATTGTTTTTCTAAAAGATATATGCTAGTGTCATTTTTGTATTCATTTTGACTTAATTAAAATAAAGTGTCATTATCACTTACAAGTGGATCCATGGGGTCCCAAAATAGACCCAAAGATACCCATGGTCGACTATGTATCAACCAATAGGGTTAAGACACGTTTTAGGGTAATTTAGTATTATTATAATATTATTTTTTAACCCTTATTTACCGGATTTACCCTTAACCATGGTAAATAAAATATTTACCGCAGTAATTATTCAAAATGTCTAAAAATAAAAGTTACCTATTTACACAATTTGAACATCCTAATTCCAAATATGGAATCCATTTTCCTAAATTCAAAACACAGAAGTGGCAGAAATTAATTTAAAATTAATTCCCGCTGTCAAAACAAAAAGCGTGTTTTTAAGAGATAATAACTATCAAAAGATTGACACTTGTTTATGTTCGGTTTAATTGTAAAATTATGTCCAATGAACAACATTATATTAAATAGTAAAAATATATTCTAAATATACTTTAAAACCACTCAAATTCATAATTTATCACTATTAATTATTTTGATTAAAAAAGTTGTTTTTAATTAAAATTTAGTAATTTTCACTATTCATCAAAATATGAAAGTTATCCGAAAAGTACCAAAATTTCACCTTAGGCTAAATTTGATATTCCGAATCCAAAAATGAAGTCCATTTTAAAATATAAAATATATATAACTTCAAAAAGTAGGTATTACTATTCATAACAGCTAGTTTGATTGGTTACGGTGTGTTAGAACTCGAAGTTGCGTACAACACACGCTACTGTTTTATTCAAAGGAAAGCGTACCGTGGAAGCTTGGGATGTTTCATTTTAAATTTTTTGATGTCTCCATTTAGTCAAAAAGTTTAAAATATTGTATTTAAAAAGGTTTCACTATCAAAAGTTGATAAAAGTGCAATACTGAAAATGAATATGTTCTTGCATTATGACTAAGAAACTCATAATATGGATTCTAAAATTATAAGGATTATATAAAGTTTAAAATTTAGTTAATACTATTCATGAACTCTTTTAATGGCTTTTTTTTTGGTAAGTCAAGGTGCAATTGAACTCAGTGTTGCGTGTAGTGCAAGTTATTGAATTATTTTGAAGAAATAACACACTATGAAATCATGGGGTGTTACAAAAGAATAGTAACATATCTAATTTATTTACTAGAAGAAAAAATATGGGATATAGAATAATTGATTTTATGTTAATCACATACTTCTCAACATAATGAAAAAACGCCCCTTTTGTGAAGAGCTTCCTCACACTGGTTTTCTTGGGGAAGAAGTTGCATCATTATTTGCAGCAACACGAGATACAACCAGTGTCATTTTTGGACGTAATAAATTATATTCTGAATATAAAAATTTTAATATGACATATAAATTATTTTGAAATAATCCTTCAGCATTTTTACATCAAGTTCATTCCGCAAAAATCCACCTATGGTCAGGCATTGACATATTTTCAAGAAACCCATTCATCCATCACAATGAAGTCCTTCGATATTGATTTCCGTGACGATGGAATTGTCTTTGTAGAGAAATATATTCAATGCTGAATGATAAATTTCAATTGTTCCTCCTAAAGTCCAACTGGTAAATGGCTCAATTGTCCTAGACTCAACAGAGTATGCCTAAGGATCATCTCCATCACCCTCATATAGGATGTGCTGCCATATTCATTCTTTATATCATATGGTTGAACTGAAAATGAGGAAGATTATTATTCTATTATTAATATTCATGAGAGAGCACTTGAGATTGATATCCTCATTTGAAAATGAATGGAAAATCATTGTTATTTGTCGAGAAGATATATAGTGACTAATTATTTTGGAAGCCAGAACTCCCAATCATTCAAAGGCTCTCTTGATAACTGAAGTTTTGGTTCCCTTACAAAAAAAAGTAAAATAATTTTTTCCCAATAATATAATGGTATAACTTATTACCTATAATTTCAAGACTCATTACTCACATAGACCAACCAATATGAAACGTTCATATATGTGGATTACCATAATGTTATCACTCATATCATCCCAAATGATGATGACTGCTTGCATGTAAACCCGTAACCATAGAAGTATCCACATTGGTACCTCTGTATGACCTTTTGACTAATGAAATCTATGATTTTTATGAATACCATCATAAATTATTGTCAACTTTGTGTTATCCCACTATATAGATATGAATATGAGAAAATCATTTGGCGTGAAACACAATTCACTATCTAGAGTGGGGCCATCATTATGAAGTCTCTCTATAAATATTGGATTGATTGAATTATCATTAATTGAATCCAAAGAGGTTAGATCCCATTAAATAGTATGTATTTCATTCTATGTCTAATGAAAATCATTCAGGTATGGTTGAATATCTCCCAAAAGATTTTAAGGCTCGAAAACATCAAATCAACATTGGTCAATAGTTGTATTGAATTTACTAAGAGGTTCCATGCATTTCAAATCCACGGATACATACTATATAGAATAATATATTCTCTCTATATTTCTATCTAGTTTTATCCATTTATAGGTTTGGTATCATTTTTAGGGAACCATATCCACTTGAGGTATCCCACTTGTGGACATTCATTCTAGCCACAACATATTTATTTTCATTGGGGGAAAAAGTGAATCCTCTTAATGATGTCAAGGACTAGTTGACCATTGATTTTGTGATCTCCCATAAAATCCATCAATTTAGACTCCCTCAATATTTTCATAATGACAACCTACCCATATTTTTAGTGGCCGAGTTGAATAATTTTTATGCCAAGTACAACATCTGTTACAACCATTATTTTTTACTATCATGTGATGGATAATAGTAAAATAAATACATTAAAAAAACCATCTCAAAAATCCTCCAAATTATGGTGGTCCATATTTATTAAATATGGCCATAATATCTCTTCAATTAAATTTGGTATTACAGGATGCTGACTCCCAATTTCACACAGGTGACCCCATATTCGCTAATGTATTGAACAAAGACATCATAACAATTGAGATTCAGTTTCCATCAATCCAAACAATAATCTCATATCATAAAACAGAAAAAATTATATTCTAGGTCTGTCTAGAAAAACTATAATCCTTCAATGAGAATAGGTTTCAATCCATACAAAATTTACAGTGGCACCCAAACAATATTGATAGAGCATTCACCATAAAGGTTCTCCACCGCTCCGTCCTCCCAAGGTGATACAATATTTTCTCTATATTTTCTAATAATACCATAAAGAGTCCAACATTATTTTAAACCATGTGGGAGGGACCATACATCAATCATAAGGTTCATCCCAATGGTGCATACTCATTGGTCACCAGGGATTGGGAGCAAATCACTCATCTAACAAATGCCATGTTTCTCATTAAATACACCATGAAATGGTTTAATGTCCCAGGAACATGATTTTAATCTAGGAACCTCATTCAAAACATTATGACTTTAAACTATTTGTGGGTTTCCCGTTATAAATTTATCGTGTTGAACATACCACTTATTCCCCACTCCACACTACACAATTCCCCTTTCACATGTATCCCCTCACTTCTAGTCATAGTTTTAAAAAGTTAATCTTTGACTCCCTAGTAAATATTTCATGACATTAATATGTGTGAGATTTTCTCACGATTTTGTTGTGTTGTGTTAGTCCTTATTTTTCTTCATTTAGATCGAATTTTTCCTAGGGCCTCACTACATTTATCAGAATTAGATTCGCCATCACATTCTCCAAACAATATGATCATAAATTAAGATCCCCTTCATTACAAGGGATTAATTTAAAACACTGTAACAACTATATTTTATGTTGCATGATGATAAACTGAGTATCAATCATAATTCTGGTTTTTTGATGAAATAAACACAATTCCATAATGTTTACACTTTAGAGGACATTCCCCCAAGAATCGTCCAACTACCTTACAATCATCCAGAACTAAATATGTCTTAAATCATGCCCATATATGATTTCTAGAGATTCTTAGATTCTATATATTATTCCAGTAACTCAAAAAAACACACCCTTTACGTGTATGGTTCATACCTATGTGAGGTGATTTCATTTATAAGAACAATGTGTGTCTTGATTCCCATTTATATGGAATAAACAACGACACCGAAACATTAATCTTTTAGGACCAACTATATATTCATCAATATTTTGGCCCCTGGGCCTCATCAAAGATCCCAACACACAACATAAATTGTTGATGTGAATTTTTATGGAGTTTTTGTTGTGTTGGTGGGGCTTCTTTGGCCTAATTCACATTTGGTATTCCATAACACCTCATAAAACATGTCAACATGTGATAACATTCCTTTTCCAAACTATATGACCTTGAACTACGAGTTGATGGTCCAAATTCTATAATATAAGAATAATAACCATTCAATCTGAGAAATATTTCATTAATATAAATAACTATAGTATCCTAAAATCATGATTATATTTTGCACAACATTTATGGTACATTCTGAATGACCTTAAATATTTGGTATCCAACGTTCCAGGAACATGATGAAAAACTAAGTTACTAAGTCCAAAACATGTTACATAACTATTTATGGGTTTTCCATGGGAGTGTCTGGTGTGTCATGGGACTCAATCATCCTCATTCAAGTCGATTTTTAATTTCCACTCCATACACAACCCCTGTGGAAAAACTCTCCCCAAACATCCTAGTTTCATGAAGATAAATTGTATTATAATGAACATCCTTTGTGAATGATGATATATAGAGTATAAATTAATGTCATTACTATATGACATTAAACTACATGGTCATGTACTGTCATGTGACAAAAAACTATAGCATCATCGTCTAAGCTACATGATGATAGATGGAATAATTTTGTAATGTTCTCGAGTAAGAGGACATATCCTTTTACAATGGTTATATACAATTCCACATTCAATAACTACAAACCGTTTGATTCTACAATACACATGATACGCAGTGCTTCGTAGAATTTTAACCATGGTCCAAATACTTAGAAAAAAAGTTGATAATAATGATATATATATATAATTCATCCCTATATATGTTTCAAACATATATAAATAAATATATTTCATGAACAATGAGGGTCTTGATTCTAATCCTAATTGTATATGTAGGGATGCCTATACACTTTCTCTACTGGCCCAGCTACAAATTAACCTTTTTTTACTCAGACCACAATTATGGTGTGTGGCCCTTCATAGAACATTCCTGGAGGGTTATATTTCTACCTATGAAGGTCTTTTATGGGGTCTGTTGGGTGGTGTTGGTCCCTCTTCACCCTCATTCACATCAGTAATGTTATAAAACCAATATAAGCATACCCATATTTGAGATTCCATCCCAATTGTTATGAACTATATGACCATAATCTAAGATCCAACATCCTCTATGCATGAAGTTATGTTTCAATCATGCCTGGATCAATTTCAGGATGCCTCATGTTAATCGTGGGATACTTTAACTCTCAAATTATAGAGTGTTTTTTCTATGTGTGTCATATCTATAACACAATATTATCATGAATTATGTGTGCTTTTATTATTTATTTTGTAATATATGTAGTGACGCACATACATTACTTCATTAGGCCCAGCCACAAAATCCTTCAAATCATTGGCTCGTTGTCCTCAATTATGTTCAATGACTTATGACCCTAAACTATATTCATTTTATGATATGGTATTTATATGGTTCGTGGGATCTCTTGGACTTCATTTACATCAGGTTTTATCTCATGTGGGCCACATATATACCATTGGAATGATGATTTTATTATTTTCAATGAATCATGGCTTAAAGCAACACAATGACATGGTTCGATTTCTATGACCTAAAAAATAAGAGCATATTGTCCATGAAACAAAAAATTAAAATATTTTTCATAAATCCATCAATAAGAAATATTTTTTTTTCTAATTCTAGGTTTGATTCCCATTCCTTGATACTGTCATTCAACACATTGAGTTATTCCAATTATGGATTTACACCATCTTATGGAAACGAACATTTCCTCATAACAGTTATAGTTTTATGACCTTTTTGTTTCCCCAAACATCACGATCAAAAAACCTAATGAATTATTAGTAACATATAGTAGATCCTATTTTTTTAACTTTGTAAATAGTTGATCATTCATTTTCTCTACCCACACTTGGTTGGTATAGTAATGGTCCATGTTTTTTGAAAATGGTTAACATTCAAACCTTACATTGTAGTCTCCCATTCATCAATACCATAAATGTTTCGACATAAAACCATACCACACTCTTGTATATTGGAATTATTCTAATACTATTTTCAAACCAAATATAAACTCCCACTTATCATTTAAAACTTCATTTACCATTCCTTGTTTCCTACACTAATCATGGGTCACATGGTCTTATGATTAATGGTAGGGGTACCAATATTTTCTATCCACACAAGTAATTAATGGTCTATATTATATTACCATAAACTAGTACCACATTTAGAAATGTGTTGTGTTACTATTCTTCATAAGGACTCTTTCACATCTGGATATCCCCTACCACATCACATATTCTTGTTTTGGGAAGCCTTATTTCTATTTGTTCCCAGATAATTGTTTGATTTGAAATCCCCATTTGGATTATTCATGTTGGTTTCATTTCCTTCTCTCCACAAACATATTTTTATAATATATGTTTCTTGTAGTCCATATAATATTTCATTATACTTTTGACCAGGGTCCAAGATGTATGAAAATAAATTTTGTGCAAGCGACTAATCACCCAACGTTAAATTATTCCTTATATCATCATCAACATATGAAGTTAAAGTGTGTGTTCCTAGACCTCAATTGTAACAATTAAAACATCGAGGCATCTGGGACCCTCACATAAAGGTCATTTCACGCTGTTGATTATGTATCACGTTGTTCTCAAGTTCTGTTGTGGCTCATCTTTTGAGATGACAGTCCCCTAGAAAATGGCATGAGCATATTTTTGACCAGCATACATACACTAGTTGTGTCGAAGGCCTTTTTGTATAATTATAAGTTTGTTCAATGTAATTCAAAAAATATATCATTCCACTCCCACACATATCATCCCCCTTATTTAGATCTTCATCATCTTCCATATATAAAGGGAATCCCAAATGGATTTGACTCGTGCCGCTTCTGCTCACCTACTATCATGAGACAACGTTTTTAAATGCATTATATGATATTTTAAGATAGGTTCCATGTTTTGAAAATGGTTAGTAGTCAACCCTAATTTTTTCCCACTTATTGGCTAATAAATTTGGATACATTATGTCTAACACAATCACTAGTTTTCTAATATTGTGACGCCACAACCATTTTGTTTTGAATTTTGGTTTTTGAGATTCATAGACATCATTACGAATTATTCAGATAGATTCCAAATCTAATGTTGTAATAATATTCATGTTCTAGAGTTAATTTTGAAAATAAATAAGGTTTTTACAAAATACATATTATCCCACAACGACCAATCTCATCTTGAACACTCATTATAGTTAGTAAACTATCATAAACAAGTTTTTTAGTGGTTACAAAACACTCAAATACAATGTGAACAATTACGTTGTCATCCATTGATTCTCACATCATCCATCCCACAAATGAGATTAGGGATTGTTTATTAGATGTCTCTCAAATGTGATTTCTGTTCAATAATTAATGAACACAAACAAGTTTTTTCATTGAGAAAAAATGTTTTAAATAATGAAACAAAATTAGTTGAGGAATTGAAAGGATCATCAACATATTAGAGCCACTCATGAGTTTTGACATAATTTTACATATAAAACTACTCCAGTGATTGATTGCATCAACTTTTATAGCCATTGGCATGTGGCCTACATGAATTGTTTTCTCCTACCATTATCCACTATTTCATTAGTGGATGTTTTACAAAGATCATCAGGTCTTTTCTATTGCCGAATCCTCTCATCCTAAAGATCATAAATATATGTAGTTTCCAACTTCATTTGGTTATAATACCCTATATTTTAACCCTCATCTCACTGATTATTTCTAACTGAGTTTCAAGAAATGTAGTATGTTCCTATCTTTCTCCTCTTCGTTTTGAATAATTTGGGTGACATGTTAATGTTTGAAAATTCTATCAAAATTTTCATATCTAGATTCAAATTCCAAATGGTTCCTCCCCTCCTATATCATTTCAGCGAAGAAATCATAGACTTGTGCATGAAGGACTTGATTATCTACCACACTGGTATAGAGGTTGCATTGATAATTTTAGAGTGACCCCATTCAGCTGACCAGATGTGAAATAGGGGTCTATTCAATGAAGAGATGAATGCATGCCCATGGCCTGTATTAGATGATAATGTTTTCAACAATAGTGTAATTGTATGAATCATCATGCTTTTCATGATATGTATGCTAATAATCTAAAAAAACTAAAAGTTCTGTAGTAGGTTTTTCATTTTGTATCCTCACTAATTGGATAATATCTATATCATGAGGGAGGGTATCTTCTTTTGATCCATCTTCTTTCGCCTGACTTCAACCATCATTGACTTCCACGCTTCCGGGCTAATCACATGCAATTAAATCATCCAATTCTTCTGAAAACACCAAATTTTTATAATCATGAAGGGCATGATCCCCCATGAACATTTTTTATAATAATAAGGGATCCCATAGATTTCATGGCCACATCCACTCTCTAGGTTCATTGTTTTTTAAGCACTATATGTAACAAAGAACTTCCATTAATTAACATAGATGATTCCATGTATGAAATTATGAAATCTAAGACTTATATTAGTAGAAATCCCTCGTGTTGATATATTGGGTCACCATAGTTACATCCACCACAGGAAGACCCTCATCAATCTGTATTTAAATGATTAGCATCATCCATCATTGTGTCGTTTGTGATGGATATGCCTAAGACATATATATGTGGATGATAAATATTTGTGGAAACCATATATTTATTCTATATTTCATGAATTTATCTTACCTAGAATATGAGGAATTTAAATGACAATCAATATCTTATGTGATTCTTTAGTAGGTTTCACTATAAGAATACAAGGACTATGTCACCCATAGATAAAAGAAATGTAGTAATATGAAAATTTCATCATGACCTCCTCATTTGTCTGACCACTATCATCCTCAACCTCAACAAAAAAGACACCCACATTAAATCTATCTATTGGATATGAGGCATACTTCTCTACACCAGATGGAAACTAAGCCACCCCTATAGTGTTGTTCTTCTGACCACCACTGAGTTGATCATATAGAATATTTTTTAGTTAGTGGTCATGTGTAGTGAAATGAAATGATTAGAAGGTAATATTTGTTATGGATTTCTAAAAGGTACTTGGTGAACTCTACATCGGAGCTCGTGATATATCCTCTCTCCCAGGGACTCAATTGTTTTGAATCTATTTAGCAAGGACCCCTATCCCAAAATCCATCAATTTTTGATTTCACTTCTCCTTCTTTTTATTTTTCTTGTTCATTGATGTCATCCTCAGGTGGAAAACCCCCCTGATTTGACTATTTGTTATGAATTACATTCACCTTTAGGGACGATGCTTCATACATCACATAATAGTATGCATAGATATCCATGGATGTTAGATATGAATTCCTATGATGAAATATCACCATGTCTCCCACATGAATGTTTCTGAAATCTTAAAAATCAATCTTGTATCACATTATCTTAATCCAAAAGTCATCAATGATATTGGTTTTCAAAATATTCTCCAGGTATACAAAAGGGAATGAACAATAGTGTTGGAAACATGTTGAAAAAGATAAATTATTTTAATTCCATGAGATTTTTTACTTGAACTCATGGATTCATTCTATAAAACAACTCTACAGTATGAAGAGGTGTACTGGCTCAATGTGACATCCCCACCATTGTTGTTCAAGATGTTGTGGCACTAGGTGACTGGCATGCCTCATGGGAAGCAGTCCTCTAGCCTTCCCACTACTCTGATTGTGTCCTCAATGTATCAATATTCCAAATTCAACTTCTCAAGATTTTATATTGATATTCCCCAACATAGTTTTATGTTTATTCCATTGATAAGTTGGTGTCAATATCCATAGGTGGCATCAAAATTGTTTCTCCAATGATTATAGTCTATAGGATGCACTAGAGATAGCGTAGGATACATGGGTACAAATCTTCACATACTTATATAAACTTATTTTACCACCAATTGTAGGAATAAAATCTTATATATGAATAAAGACGACATGTATTTCTCATAGAGAACATTGACGTCGATTTGAGCCACAAGAACACCTCTACGAAAACAACGTAAGTACTCTCTATGGTAACATGAACCTTGCAGGTTATCCACAATTGGGATACCTAATGTGTGAACAGGTGAACGTTGGAATATTAATTGATTACAATATAGTGTAAATATGATTTTTATGGAGTGATAGTGTCTATAAACCTACCATGTTCTGATTGGATATTCATAGACCATTTTTTGGAGGACCGATGGAATTCATAAATTTTTACCCTGCAAGATGTTCTGCAATCTAGAAATATATTAGCTGATATAGCCCACAAATTCTCCTAGTCCAACATTCCCTTTAAAAACGTCCCAAAATAATATATAGACATTCCAACAAAGGAACTACCAGGTTACCTATGATGCAAGCTTCTAGGATCCCTATAACCACCAAGGCCCCATATGTATCCACATCCTTATTTCCCCAAACGGCAATAACAAAACACTATAGAAAGAGGATAAAACGTGGCATAGAAAAAAAGAGGGTTCCATCTCTCAACCTTATTGCACCCCCACCCATGATATTCTTCTACCTCTAGGACCACCAAATATAATCATGCTTTTCCACTTTATGACATAATTAAAAACTAATTACATTGATCCATCATTCTTACACTCAGATTTGTAATATTGACCACGTCAAAGCATACCTAAAATTGGATTTCATTCTAGATGAATTTATATTCATCTTATCCTTCACCACCTCTATGTGATGTCATGTTAGGATTGTGGTATTCTCAGGATATGACCTAGTATTCTATTTCTGGTGGAACATATCATATTTTAATCCCTATATAGGAATTCCTCTGGTATAGTTAATGTCCTGCAAGTTGAGGTTGACTGCCCTAGGGTGTAGGCAGAACGTGTTTGTGTCTACATTCCATCAACTGAAGATATTGTGTACCATATCATATCAATTATAGAATTGAAAATGTGACACCTATAAAGCTTCATATAGCCTATTTTTTCACCTATATCCTCCATAATCATATCATGTGTAGCGTACCAATATTTTTAATGACCATTTAGTTGTGAATTTTTTACCAGACCTCATGTACGAATACTTCTTCCCTCACACTCTATCATTCCACTAACTACTTTGGAAGGTTTTGGCATAGTGGTAAGTGTCTGAATCCACCTCTAGCCGATATGGTAATTTTGATCATTCATTTCAAAATATAAATATCCATTTCCTGATTATCTCTTGTTGTGTGTCCATAAACATTCATGTTATATCCCTAGAGTTTATCCCTAGACTTGAGCCATGATCATGTTTAATCAATTAAGAATCCCATCATGGATACTTCATCTGGTTTGATGAGGATCCATAATAAGAGGTTGTCACATATGATATAATCCTTCTACAACTATGTCTACATGCCCAAAAGAATCTAATTGTCTTATATGACCCACCCAGCCTTAGGTATTTGAGGGTTCCTTGTCATCTCTTCTCTTAATGAATTTATAGTGTAATCCATATCAGTAGAATTCTATTTATTAGCCATTATTATTGATTTTGTAAATATAATGGTTTATTTGTGAATGTATGAGGTAATGTAATGCAAAATGTGGCATCATGCAAAAACTCATCTAGCGACTACACACACCTCCATGGATAACCCCCTTTTTTATGTTTTCCTCAGTACATGTCCTTATTTTCCCATTTTATACCATATTATAAGGGTGGATTTTTTCCAAATTATGTATAGCACCACAAAGTATATATTTAGGTAAAAGGAAGTCACCCTATAACTCAACATAATACTCAATAAAGCCTATGATTGCTAGCCAAAGGTACAATATTTGCGCACAACCTTGAAATTATTTTTCAAGTCTCTTACATGGCTAATCTGATGTCAAATGACCCCCTTGCATGTTTTCATGTAGTGGAAAAAGGATTATCTAGGAAGAAGACCTCTTCCAGGCCCAAAATCATTTTAAAAAACTCTAGGTTTTGTCTATATATTGAAGTGAAACACCACAGTCATTAGTGTTATCCAATGGATGTTAAAGAGTCTCACTTTAGTGTATTGGAGATCTCTTCCTAGAAAATACAAAAGACATTAACACATCATGATACAAGATCTTGGGTGACATGTCCATTGGGTTTCCTAATTTATGTGGGCCCTTAGATTCTTAATCCTCTCCAATTATAATCAATCCAAAGATAGGCACATACAAAATACCCCTCTTTTGGATTCCCCTTAGTCTTGGGATAACCCTTATCTTCTGCTCAAATCATCCTATTGGGTATGACATTCCAATATGGCGTGCTCCCACTCTTTGATTCTCCAAAGGTTGTTTCATTGTTAAAATAATATGTTTTTTAACTCTTGTGTGTATCCATAATTAATTATGTGCTCCTCTTCCACATGGTCCTCAAGCCTTTCACGTTGTGATTTCATTGTCCCTCACTAGCCATCCCTCATGATTTTCATTTGCTTTTTAATTTCAACATAGTTATGATAATTCCTATTTCTTTCAAAATAAGTATTCTAATGATGACATAATAAGTTATCATTCATATCCATCATTCCAAGTTGTCCTCGATAATGTCTTCCCTCTCCCAAGAGATGACGGGGGATGATTACATAAGTCCAAGGTGGGAGGAGTGAGTCCTACATGACCATGTTGCATGAAGTAAACCAACCAAATACCATTTTCAGTGGATAATGACATTAAAATGCAGACATTACCTAGGATGTAAGTGTGTCGCACAATATATATGGGTGGGAAAGTATCATCTTCTTACCACCTATCATCACATATTACGAGATCATCAAAAATTGGAATTATATCCTCTCATCATGGAATGATATCCTCCTAAGATTCCATTATGGAGTAAGAACCTATCCATTATTGTATGAGGCAACACCATTTCACCTTGTGACCCCATTTGACACTAGGTTAGAGAGTAGATGGTCACTAAAGCCCTCTATTTTCTGTCCTATTGGCATTTCTCTTTATGGGCCTCTTCCAGGAGTAAGCCACAACCACATGGAATGATATCCACTTCAAAAAGAATGAGATCCTAAACATAGAGATTTTACGTGTAATCCCCGACATCACCACACTTTGACACATATTTAATGGAATGACTTTCTGGTATAAAGATTCATCATATTTCTAAAATCTAGATAGAATCTTGAGGGATTTCAGATTAGTGGTAACCATGGAACCCATCGTTCCCCAATGGGCATCCCTCTTGGAGTAACCCACAACCATATTCTCTATTTTCTTGGGTCACCACTTTAATTGTAATCACTAATTCACCCTTCAAAACTATGTGGACACTGATTCCCATATAATTGGGAAACATAGGAATATTTTATAAAGATCAAGACAAACACATCATACATCTCAACAATTCCATCCACATCATCCACTGCACCCATAATCCATCCTAATGATACATGGTGTGCCACATCCTAGTTAAATTAGGACACCTAACTTGGTCATCCTAACATGGAAGCAGATTCCATTTAATAGACTCACTTAGAAAAAAATGAAGACCACCTAAGGATAATCAATGTACAATATAACATAATCCAACCAATAAAAAAACCTCTTAATAAATGATGGTCTCATGCATAAGATCTACACCGTCCATCAAAATACAAGGATTTTTATCCTTGTTTCCTAAAAATGATATGTGGGATGCCTCATTATGGTTATTTCCAAACTAATGGTAAATAGTAGAGCCCCTACTTGGGTTGAAATCCTCTAATTTGTATCTATAGTTGTTCATATCATCTTTTACTATCTAAAATATTTCAATTAGTGGACACACATCCTTAGATTATTCCCATTGGAAGTTTCAACCCATCCAAATAGTAAACCTTGGTGGATCCCTCCTAGGGGCGTTCCCCTTCATGGTGTGACACATTCCCACAATGGAACAAAAATCTAGGATCCTCCTCCATGGGGTACAATAATCCATTAATTGGTATGCCTTTAAGGTGCTCCCAGATATGAATGATTCAAATCGATCCACCCATGATTACATCTTTTTCAATCAACTGTATCTCCTCAAGATGTAAAACATGTGACCTATCTGACTACTACCCCCTAATATAAATATGATTCCTAAGGAAAGAAAAATATATTCCATTAGAATAAGATACCTTATGATTGACATTAGATTACCCATGTTTTGGTGCTAAGCTTCCATTATGAGATTACCAAATTTCAAAAATAATATAGGTGACCAAATTTTTAGTGTTAAAATATTATATTGATGCCCAACATGACTACTACCAAAACCATAAGATGATTCCCTGTCAGGACCCCTTGTAATGTCTAGATAAATGAAACATAATTAACAAATTTCCACAAAGAAATTGTACTCAGAATGAGTTTCATGAAGAAGTATCAATCTATGAGGGTATCCAGGACTAGGTGATGAGTTCCATGGTGAAATCAATGGATGTGGGGACCAACATTCCATCATTCTGTTTCCATCAAGGAGAAGGCTTCACTTAGAAATTGAGGAATTACTCCCACCTTTGGATGGTGGGAATGTTTGGAACCAACACACTATATTGGACAATAACTCGTGAGGTATCATTCCATTATGAAATGATCATAAACATATATGTAGAGAACCGACTATTTTATATCCATAGAAATTACTTATTTAATGATTTTAGATAAACAACTAAAAAATGTCAATTTCTTTACCATATTCTTGAGAATCGTTACCCATTTTGAAATAATCATAATGAGTTATTCATTAGAAAGAGGACATAGAATATCACATTATCAACACACTCAATTAAACAATATACTCCAATCCATTTTTTTATATTATTGAAAAAACACTTTGAGAGAATGTGGGATCCTTCAACAAAAACATCCATACCAGCATAAAGTCACACAGACTAATTACGCTTTGAAAAAAACCAAAATCCATAATGATTCAAAAAGAGCCAACATAACCTCTCCAAAACCATGAAAATGATTCCTATTTCAGATGTCAAAGGAGATCATATCATATCATATCCCATAAATATTGTTATCCACCCAAGGAGAACATCACTCGTCCTAAAAATATTTTATCACCATAATCATATTTCATCATCACCATCTCAGTACCCACATCCAACACAACAGACCGCATCACCATCATCCCTTACCAGACGTGGACCAAATAAATTGAACATTATAATATTATTTTAATTCTTGAAAATTATTTTTCTATTTTCTTTCTGAATCATTATTAATATTCTGGTGTGCCCCCCACAAATTTTTTCTATCAATTATTATAATACAATAAAGATGATCTTAATTAATCAAACACACACTTGGTGTATTCTTTAGGATTCCATAGAATCTAAAACACTCATAAAAATAATATTCACCTTTGAAATAAAATAATTTTCAAAATACTGTCCATAAATTTCTTAGTTTAATTACCAAAAGTGAAGAATTAATTTTATTAAAAATATATCAATAAAATCCTTGTTTATATATGTTTTAACTACCATTACTTAAATCAATTTCAATGTTTACAGAATAATCATTCTATGTATTAATTATTAAATCCAAAATTTTTTAGATTATTGATATTCAAATTATTCAATCAAAAAAATTGGATCCTTTAACTTGTTTTTTCAGTCAACATTCCCTATATTATTAAATATAAAAATGAAATTAAATTTTGGAAATGTTCAATTTTTCATCCACATAGAATATTTTTTGGTGGATAATATCATAATAATTTTCAAACACATTAATGACATCTTTCATCTTGATACCCGAATTATTTATAGTGTTAATTAATTCCTCAAAATTATTAATCTCCATTAATAGAATAGATATTTACTCTTCATGGTTTTTTGTAAACCATGTGTAAACATTTCCTCATTACCCAACTTCTTATTAACAATTTAATATCAAAATAATTTCATGATTGAATCTATCAATTAAATAATTAAAATTATATCTCTTTTAATTTCTAAAAATTCATTACCAGATATAATAAAATCATAAAATGTGAATTATTCACCCTTAACATCAGTAATAAGAATAATTTAGGCAACATAGAATTCAATATCATTTTATTTAAATTACTTATTACTTATGTAAGCTTTCACATAATTTTACTTGACATTTATTATTAAATTCATAGAGAGATACATATCATTTCTTTTGGAAAATAATTTTGATCATGATGACTACTTTCTTATGGATATTTTGAAATATACATCATATTATACACTAACATAATCTTATTTTAGATTAATGTAATTTTTTTAAAAAAATTACAACCTTATTATTAATGAATTTATAGGGTACGATACATTTAAAACTAAATTCACCATGTCTATCATTTCATGAGATGAGGAAAAAAAATATGATAATTTAAAATCTATATTTATTGATAATTGTTTAGAAAAATCCTGACCATTATTAATAAAATATCTATTCATATCTCATATATTATCAATTTTAAAAGAAATTTATGTTTTTATATTATTTAGTAAAGTATAATCATTTCTAATTTCATATGAAATTATAATAATATATATATATTCAATATTAATGTCTCCTATTTCATTCTATTCCTGAGCTAATACATTGGATTAAATTTTATCTAGTAATAAATGTAAAATATTTTAAATAACAATAGTTTTTTCCATAGACTAACCATAGCTGCATATGGTACTGAAAACTTCATTATCTCTTATAAAAAGACACATAAAAGCCTAAAAATCATTCATTTAAGGATATATATATTTGAGTCTCCAAAACATCACCATTTCCTACCCCATCTTGGCTAGTACTCCATTAAATTTTTTAACTTTATCATTTATACAATATTAGTTTTTAAAAAAATTTATTTTAGAAATTCACCACTTTGAATGGAAGATAAAACAATATTATTAAAACCTCTATATTTTTTCATGTTATTTTGATCTTCTATATTATAACCTAAATCATAATTATGGAGAAAGAACTGATAATTGTCCACTTAACACACATTATAAACACTATATATGAGATAAAAAACCATTTTTACCATTACTATATGAGTTTATTTCCCATAAAACATGGTAAATCCATTTTAATCACTATATTTGTATTATTTATGAATGATAAAGTTAAAAGATCATATAATGAATAAAAAACACGAAAAAATGAAACATACCTTAAATAAAACTTGTAAAAATAATGTATCCTGGAATCATTTTTTGTGGGTGAATCAGTTATTTTTAATTTTTAATTTTTTATTTTTTTAAATCATCCTTCTCCACTAGTTATAGTTAATTTTGATGTTAATACAAACACAATAAAATATAGAAGGAGGTAGAAAAGAAAAATACATTCATGGATCACTAATTAATGTTATTAGGTAGTAATGGGCATGACATGGTAAAACCTATGATCAACTATCTACTATATATTTACTATGATCCATCATTAATAGTTACAATTTTTAATAATATATTACAACTCTCCTCAATGTTTTTTTTTCTCACACAACAAATGTATCCATCACTACTATAAAATACAATTGATAAAAAATATTGACACAACTACTCCCTTAGAATCTAATATTACTTTTCAATGTGATGATATATTTTTCTTTTAATTCAGTATTTAACATCAAATTCTTATTATTAATCTTAATTTTACATCCCTTAAAGAAAAATTGAAATATAATTATCTTTATCTCTCCCAATTTTAACACATAATTCAAAAAAATATTATTTCTGTTCAAAACTAATATATATAAAATAGATTTAGATTTAGTTTCTAATAACCATTATATTCTATTTTATCATCATTTTAAATTCATTTTTTATTATATCAGGTAAATATAAATGAATTGAATTTATGAGAAGCATTAGATCTAGATGAAAAATATCATCCATATGAATCAGATTACATATATTTTTACAACATCAACGATTATTATAGAAATAACATATCCTTATCCTTATACATTAAACATGCAATTATCTAATTTAAAAACATTGTGTTTGAATCAATTCATGAACGATATATAAATTCATCCACACTAGACATTATAATGGAATTATATTTTATAAAGTAAAACTGAATTACATCTCAACGATGTCACATTACCTATTTATTAAGAATTCCCTATTTTCAAAATTGGGATTTCTTAGTCAATGAAATATTTTAATAAAAATGGATATCTGAACACATTATTTATTTTTATAAATGTTTTTATATGATCTAATCTCCTACATTATTGAAAATGGTTTTGTGACCCAAAATTCTATGTTGTTTTCTCTGTGAAAATTCATATAAGTATGCTTCCTATGTGATGGTTCATCTATGATATTATCTAATATTCCCATCAGGATTTTTTTTCCAAAATACTTCTCTAATGTATTCATCAGATGTTATATAATTATAGCTATCCTTCAAAAATTATTCTGGAACTCTTTTCAGTAGTCATGATAAGTTGTATCATGATATTTATACTCTATAAGAAAACATCATTTTGAATCAAATGATTTATAAGAAAATTCCCCTTATATCTATTGAGAGACAGCCATGGTCAAATCACCTATCGTGCATGTATATACTCTTTCAGGTAGTCAGTTCATTACATTCACATTTACAAGACATAAAATGACATTATTATGGCCAATTGTCTTTTAGTGTAGTCACATACTCATTTTCACTTTACCTACTATAACAATCCACATTTCATCCGGAAATAAAAATATTATTTTTAATTTAATTCCCATGAGTGTATAGATTTAATCACATGTCTGCTTTATTACAATTTGTTTATATATATTGTGTGTCCACATTTATTTACTATATCACATACTTATGGAAAATTTACATAATTTGAAAGTCTAAATAATTTAATGGAGTCAATTTGTAATGAAAAAATTGTCTAATAATTATGCAAGAATTACTTCATGTGGTGTCATCCGTATTGACAGAGGAATATTCAACATATTTTTTTTAAAAAGAAATCAATATTATTAAATTCATTTTTTAAACTAGTCCCTTACCCTCAAATATAAATAGATGAATTATTTTCCTCAATATTTTTCCAATACAATATCATTTGAAATACTCTCATAATAGAAATAATAATGATCTCGATGTTCTCTTTCTCCGAAAATACCAAATTAAGATTACTTATGTTTCATTTAAAAGTAAGATACTTGATGAACTAGTATACGTTGTTGCCAATATTTTTCACATGACATTTTTCTATACACACCTAATGATATTTGATAACCAACCCTACATTAATGAAATAGCTACATAACAATATTGATATGTTATTATTTTAATGATATTTGAATTTTCTAAATTGATCCAAATCATTGGAATATGAATACTTCTTTTGTGCATACATGTGAGATAAAATATCTATGAAGAAATGATATTTGTTTAATTTCACCTTTAAATGGATATTTATAATAATGTAATTAAGTTCTATATATGAATATATGATATAATTATGATTTTTAATGGTGATTTATTATTAAAATCTCATTCAATGAATCCGTGATAACATCACTCATGCGTATGTACAGAATATCATCTCCATAAAGTGATGTAAATCATTTTCCATCATCACATTATTAGAATGGTAATAAAATAAAATAATTAATTAATTTGATGATAATAACTTTATTACTTTTCTTTTGGTAATGGTATCATAACCATGGTTCAATGATCAAAAACCTTTTAGAAATACATTCATTGTGAATGGACTATTATTCAAAAAAATGTTCATTTTGAGGAATAATTATTAACAAAAAAGAAACTTGTAAATTATAATGGAATTATAAATAATAATTTATGTAAGAAAATTATTCTAGAATATATTAATCATATATATATAATTATATTATAATATTTTTAATGTCATGTAAATTAATATGGGGATCAAGGTTAAAATTTATGTTTCAATCAAATTTCATTTTGGGGTTGTATGTTCCACATTTTTATTATGATAAATTATATGAATATTATCTTTTATACCCATATATATTTATATCATCCATTAATTCGTACGAATTCATATTATTACAACCACTTTAATCCATTTAGTAATAAATTTGAATGAATTTTATTTTTAAATTAAAATATTACATTATAAACACTTTGGTCGAGAACATTTACAAAAATTTATTTTTTTCTTCGTGACTGTTTCATGGATTTTTAATTCTTTATTAAATAATTAGAAATTAAACATTTCATTACCTTAGAATTTATCTATTTTTAATATCTTTTTTAATGTATGTTTCTAAAAAATAATTTATTTACTTTAATAAATGTGTCGTAATAGATTTTCATAATGTCATGATAATTCATTTTTTGGAAGCATCCATTACATGTTTCTATGATTATTCTCATAGAAATTAATTTTATCAACATTATATTAATTTTTAGTTGAATGGTATTCAGTAGAAAAGTTAATTTACATATGTTTTCAATGAAATTAATGAATGTTATTTTAATGGTATTTTTCATCAATATAAATATTTTTTAAGGATTTTCAATACTTAGTAGATATATAAACTTATTAAAATATATACATTTTTTATTTTCTTTTAATATTATGAAAGTGATTTAAGTATGGTCCAATGTAACTAATATCATTCAATTTTATTACTCATTCTAGGATGAAATCATTATAAAAACCATTTCCTTAACATGGGTCATGATATGATTTAAAAATTGAATAACTAGTAATATATTTTTCTTTTTATAGGTTTTTGTTTGATGAATTGTTGATGGTTTTTTAAACAATTCAATAAAAAATGTTTTATATTCATTATGTTCTAAGGGGATTGAAAATACATTACCATATAATTATTTAGATAATGGTTAATATATTATGAGAAAATATGAACTCGAATAGGGATTAAACAGAGTTAACTGTGGGAATATGTCCCACATGATATTTATTTATTTGAACAATTACTAAGGATTTTATGAAATAGGTAGTGCAAAAAATCTGCAAGAATAATATTGGAAGGGATCCTTGACTATCTAAATGACTAAAATGTTTATATGTATGTTAGAAATCTATATGTTATTATATTCTTATGTTCTCCTAGATCACGATTGATTATTTATGATTATGAACTCTTATGACTTATTTTTTTCTTTAAAATCTAGATATAATGATTTATGATTAACAATCATTGAATTATTTGGTATGAATTTCATAAGGTATTTTAAAGTCCACATACACCTTTATTTAAAACCAATTATAATAATTGATGTATATCACTTATGATTTCCAATTGTTTAGCATTAAATCTCACCGTTTTTTATTTTTTTCATTTCTCTAGGATATTAATACTTGTTTTATGTTAGGAAAGTATACGAAGAGTAATATGTGAGAAAAAAATTATTGTCGATATTGAATTTGTGTCATGAACGTTTATGTGTTTGTACCTAGTATTCAAATAAAATAAATGTTTATGGTTATTTGAATTTTATTGTTATGAGAGATATTGAATATCCCTATAAAATGATATATTTTTTGTGTGTGTAATGATTGGGTCTACATAGTTAGAATTTTGAAAAATGATTAGTTATTTTGAAATATGGTGATTACAAATACTAATGTGAACCATTATGATAACACTACATACAAAATAAAATCTCCTAAATTGGTAATGAAATGATTTTTATTTTATTATATAATAAATCTATGTATAGATACTATTATATTATTGAGACTGGGGAAATGATTCACATACTTTTGAAAACATTTAATGGGTGAGATTGAGTATTAACCAAATTAAAATTTGTGAACAATGAGTGTTCTAGTACGTCATAGTAAGCTAGACCCCCCAAGGGGTAAATGAATATGGAAATTACATTTGACATTTTGAATGAAAGTATTATTTTATACACATGTGATGATTAAAATAATCTTTTAATGAAAATTTCTTCAATTGAATGGGTGATACACCAATTTATTTGGATTATCTTTGAAAAATTTAATGGCGGAGAATATCCAAATTGATGATATTTCAATTGTTCTGGATTATGATTATGTATTTACTAAACACCATCATATGTTTCATGAGAATAATAATGTTTGGTGTTTAATAGAACACATACATCATATCACACCAATATCAATGGATCACAATAAAATTTCCCTAGATGATTTATTATAATTAAAGAATAATGTAAAATAAATTCTTAAGAAAGGAATTATACCCTCCTATGAAACACCATTGGGTGAAATTATTCATTTATAATGAATAATGATATGTTAGTATTCCTTTGAAGTGATTATAAATAACATACTAGGATCACTATCAAGAAAAATCTTCTTATAAAATTATGTCACTAATATTCAATTACTCCCTAAGCCTTCTTTAATAACATTATTTGGTTTGTGTTTGTATTGTGTTGTATTTGGTGGAAAGATAAATTCATTATGTATCTTGCTTGTGGATTGTCGAAACATTTTTTTACCCAATCCAAGAACCGACTCTATGAAATTATGAAAACCTTGACAATGGGTGTTTTCATGTTTAGAACAAGTTTCAAAAAATATGTGCCCATATAGTAGAATCCAACCTCCCCAATATAGCGGTACATTGTTAGGGTGAAAAATTTCTTTAAAATTGAGTCCTTTCATATGCAACCCTATGGAAAATGTTTTCTTGTTCTAAGTATTTAAAAAAAATATTAAACCTCTGTATCAACACCCACTCAACCCTAAATTATGATATCACCAGCTCTTGGGTCATTTAAGCTCTCAAGAACCCTTTTTGGCACCTAAAAATCCATTCTTAAGAGGGTCAATTTGTGGTTGGTATTGTTCAATCGCACCATGGTAAGTGATTATTCTCCCATTAAATCTCTCAATATCCTTATTTTTTAATCCATATTATTTGTTAGATCATTATATTTTCTATGGATCTAAATTCTGTAGAACATGATATAAATTCAAAATTTATTTTTATCTATGTTACTGTTGCTAGCCATCGGAAAATACCATTTTTTGTTTTGTGTTATGTGATCTCCATGGTAAAAGTATGTGGTTCCGTTTATGATTTTATAGTGGATTAGAACATGAGTTTCTTTACTGTTTGAAAAGGTATTCAATTAAATTGTGAAAAACAATTAATGCAAATTTGAATATGAATTTATTGGGTTTGGATTTTTTTAATAAGCCCCAAATAACAATGTAATTTTAAATAGTGGTGTATATTGAAATGGATGGAATTTTTGGGATTTATTTAAAAACTAAATTTGATAAAAATGGTTCAAATTGATTTCATATGAATTTTGATTGGTTTTGAATTCACAATGAATGAAATAATGAAAAAAGAATTTGGTTTTCAGATTAAATTGGAATATTAACAATAGAAATAGAGGAATTGTATTTCATACTATGTTGAAATGATTTTAAAATTATTGATTGATATTTTTAGCACAACTAAGACTTGGTAGTTATTGGGACATACATGAATTGAATAGTTTTATGGAAATTCCCAATATACATAATTAAGATGAAAAATCTATCAAAAATCTAGTTGAGTATATGATATTCCTATGGGAACATTGATGAGCCCTATTTTTCTTGAACCTGATTGATATGTGTACACTTTTTCCCTAACCACTAATATGAAAGAGAAATGATCCTTAACTAGAAATTATTGGACTATAGGGAGGATGTCTATGGTTTTTATTGTTACAGTTTTTATTATAAATTACATTAATTGTTAATAAATATAAACCATTCCAAATAAATTATATAAACTATTTTATATAAATTGTTTAATTATTAATTTTTTTTAATTTTTTCTATCATATATAAAGAAAATGATTCCATATTTTAAATATTAAATTGTAACTGTAGTGATTTGTTTAAAATTTTAATAAATTTTTTTGTTTATTATTTTGGGATCTCATTATGGAATACATTATGAGACCCTACCGAGGTTTTTATCTAATAACATACATTTTACTTCTGGTTTTTATACATTTTTTACAGTCATGTCTAATTAAAGGGAATGTTTTTAAGGATGGAGATGGATGTTCATGATCCTTTTTGGGTTGTTGTAAAGTGTATATTATGATAATAAACGATTAGTGTCTAATTATAGTTCTTTGGTTTTTTATTATTTTGGGTATTTTATTTACTTAATTAGTTTCTAGTATATTATCCTTGATTTTTTTTGATCATAATGATATCTATCTAATTCCATCCACTATTTTATCATAAATTCAATCCACCATTTATATTTTATGATCCCAAGTGATACTCACCCACCCATGGGGATCAGGATTGCCCATTGAGCAATGTATGATATATTTTAGGAATCAGAGATTGAGGTTATATGTGATGGTTCATGATAAAGCGATATCAGAGGTGTAGTCCTAACTTCTTTACATGACATCAGTATGCAATTAAGGGATCTTTTCAAAACATAAGAGGTTTTTCTATCCAAGTGTCTTTAATTTTATTATTATAATGAGCCTTAAGTCACCATGGCTTATTGGTTAATGGTTTATTGAGAAATATTTTTATTTTTTTCCCTTCTTTTGATTTGGATGGATGAAATATACATCATGATATCCAATCTAACAAAAGTAATTTTCAATGGTACATTGGTTTGAGTGTTGATCTAACAAAATCTTCTTATGTTATAAATAATGAATTATAACATTTTTTAGTATCATTACTCTAATAAATCATTTGAATATTATATAAAAGTTAGATTTTGATGAAAAATTGTGAGTAAATTCATGAATGGACAAGAAATTGGTTGAAGTTATTATGATTTATGTTCATACTCTGGGATAGGCACCTTTACACTTTCCCATTCAAGATTTTATTGGTCATCCTTAGAGGTATGAATTATTTTTTTGTTCTCAAGAATTCTCTCAATACATTGAACCATTATTCATAGGTTCTAATGATCCTTGACTGGATGAGTTTTGGATGAGATAGTTATATATTTCTTGAGTTCTTGTATGTTCCCAAGTCAATCAAGGTGAAATATTCTACCTTTAATGTATAATGACCTACCAAGAGGTAAAGGTACACGATGTTGATGATTATTAATCAAGATGTTTTAATGTGGAATAAATTCGTGGTACTTTCCACTAATAATTTCTTTCTAGAGACTATCATGGTGGCTATGTATGTAGATTTTTTTCGAACATGATATATGTAACGAGGACATTATATAACATTAAAATCAATTCATTGAGATGTTTTTGTATTCCCCTAAGATTATATCAAATTTTAATATGAAGCATTGACATTTTGATATGGGACTATGATATAATTTTTCTTTTTAGGTATTCTTATTGAAGATCCTTCTTATTCTAACATGTTAGATATCAATTTGATGGTCGAACTAGATTTAGATGGAATTTCATGGTTAATGAAATTTCACTTCTCACCTGGTGATAGTTCTATGAGTTTCATTAAAGTAAATATAAAGCATGATGAGTCTCAGAGTGTATCTCAATATCAGTGTTTTTAGACCTCCTATAGTTTTTGGGAGAATCCCTTTCACTGGATTCTAGTGTAGAAATCCTTGAAATTCAAAGGTAGTTTTCCATGAGTCACCCATGATATGATATTTTTGTAGAGGTTTAGGCCACTTTTAAAAATTATAGTATATATTTTCCTTACAATATAGAATTATAGGATTATCATCAAAAAATAATACTATGGTAAAATAAAATTATACCTGAAATGAGGGCTTCAAGGAACATACATCTGGAACAATGATTAATTAAATAGTGGATGAGTATCTATAAAATTTAGATACATGTCCCTCAACTATGATAAGTACAATAATTTTTTAATCATAATTAGTGACTAAATTATTATATATTTCTATATATCATTCAATTATATCAACCTATTTAAGAACATAATAAATATATCCTTAATTCAATGTCATATATTATGGAAATTACTACAACCTACATAATGGATTGAAGAGTGTTCATTGACCTATAAATTTATTCTCATATGAAGATATTTATCTTACCTGGGTTTTGTTACTATCGAAATGAAGCCACTTATTGTAATTTTTATGATGGCTTAGATAATATCTAAAAACCCACTAATTTAATACTATATATAATAGCTCAACTACAATTTTACCAATATAGTGTGTCATATCATTCAGGGAGAATAAGAATAAAGTTTATATCGATGGATAAAATATTATCTAGAATTAGGGAAAGTAATATTAGTGTTTTATTTTTATATTGAGAGGGAATATTAATGTGACGATATACAAGTGGTAGTTTTAACAATTCCCCCTTATGTTCTTCATTCTTTATCGCTTTATCTGTGACGTTGATCTGATTTCACCTTTTCTTCCTATTCTATGCTCTGTCCTCACTCTCCAATGTTCATCTCCAGGTCTGAAATGGAGTGATGGAATCTTTAAGGATATTGGTTAAGCGGTTAGGCGGTGGTGTGTTTATCAATATTACCCTTCTTCCTCAGTTTTGGGATTCAATCAATGGTTCCTCTCCAAGATTTTTTCCTCTCGTGGTATTTCTTTTAAGAAGTCATTCTCTTCTTTTTAAGTTCAACTATTTTTTTTTGGAGCGTTTGACGCTGTGCATGGTGGCTTGCTGGGACGTCCCTTGTTCTCGCAATCTCTCTGGCCTCCAGTCTCTCTGCTTCCTTCCAGGTCAAATGGGTGCACTGACTCTGAGATGATTTTGGGAGTGCGGTGCGATGTGGCGGGGATTCCAGGTGATGATGATTCTGCCCAGACAAGGGTCTTGTGTTTCGTTGGGCATCATGGTGATGGAAAAGGGAAGTATCAGTGTAGAGACGTTTATGGAAGAGTTGATGGTGAAGCGATGACATGATGGCTTCTGGTCTTCTCATCCACAATCAGGGCTGATGGCAGTGGGCACACCAGCATGTCCTGGTCTCGGAGACTTGATCTGAGGTTCAATTTGTTCTGATTCCTTTTCTAGATACTATTTACCACTGGTTCTTGGTTTCCATAGTGGTGACTGATGTTGTCTTCTTCGTTGATGTGGTAAACGTTCATTTTTCCTGATGACTGAATTTGGTATTCTGGTTTGGTTTATTTGGACGACAGTGTCGGTGGAATGCCGACGTTGAGTGGTGGTGATGATGATGCGGACAGTGGTTTCAGTGTTGATGTGGTGTGTAACGCCCCGACCCTAGATACCTAGATTCGGTGCATTATTACATAACATTGGAATGATCACAAGAAAGATCAAGTCTCGAAATACCGATTAGTTTAGTAGCCTTGGAAACACTAGATATATTCATAAAGTTTACATTACATCAATAAGTGAAAAACTAAAACAACATATTGTCTTCATATCCCCTCATATTATCCCCGCAGGTCATTCATAAAATACTTCTTCACATCCTAGGGAAAATAAAACTTTGAAAGGTGTGAGCTAAGATGCTTAGTAAGGATAACAATATATCAGAAAGTTTCACAAATAAACATAAAAATTTAAGGCAATGTATAACTAAAACAAAAGCCTTTTAAACTTGAACTTCAGCATAATATGGCAAGGATAAAATTAAATAATGCCATTTACTTATTCACATGGATATTATACTAGTCGAATAATCACATTAATATATTAATAAACACTTTCATAATGACGGAATCCATAATGCCAGACTATCATAACCACATAGCCAAGGCCTCGTGCCAAGACTACAAATAAGATTTTGTCATGGCCTCGTGCCAAGACACTAGTTTTCCTAATGAGACCTACCGATGCATCGAGGAGCTATAGCAGGCTCTACCCATCACTTAATAAGTCCAATGCATTCCTCATATGAAAATTGTTAAACATAACATAAACATTCGTATTAAAACTAGAATACAAAATGTCATTACTTTATCCAAAAAACCATGAATGGTATAAAAATAGCACATCCACAGTCAAACCCAACTCATTCGATACAATATCGAAGATTTTTATTGTATCATATTAACCTCAATCGATAATGATGTAGGATATTGAAATAGATGAAAATAATCACCAAAAAAATTTGAGTGAAATATCCCCCTTTTTCTTGAAATCATTTAAAAGTCACACTATTGTTCAAGAATCCATTTAAAATATATTTTAGAATCATAGTGTCCCATACCACTTTGATACTTTTAAATGAAATTTTTATTTGAAAACATTAATGTCCATATAAAAAATCATTAATAACATTTTTAAAACACGACCATTAATGAGAAATATTTAGAATAATCAATCTTTAAAACATTTTATAATGACATTTTAGTTAGAGTTCCTAACCAAAAGACAGACACTTGAATAAAAATAATTGAGGAAATAAAAAAATGTAATATCATTATAATAATGGGATTCAAGATATATTATGTCAATGTACATTATATACACCATATAAAATTGATTTGGTGTATAACAATAAAGGAGTCTCAATGGAATGTAAATTGAGATGAAATCTCTCATAGAGGCCGTATACTTAGGTTTAGGATAAATGAACGACATAATTTTGAGTGAAAAATATAAATACACATAATATGATTGTATATTCAGTGTAAAACAATCAAAGTAAATTCACACATATTCTTGTAAAACAACACCAATGAATTGGATGTTTAACTCAACAAATTGATATTGAGTAAAAATTACTCTTATCAATTTCATACTGATGACCTGATAATTTATCAATGGAGTGATTGTGTGTATCAAAAGAATATCCACAGAAAGGGGAGTGGAATTTATGACATAATCAAATGAATGGTTATTCTACACATAATCTTGGAGTAAAATAATCAATGACGTATGCGTAAATCCGAATGAGTGGAAATTGAAATTTCAAATTCCCTTATTGATTTGGTAACATACAAAACATACACCCATGAAAGAAGTATCATACAATGATGATGTAAATATACATGAATTAAAGTATATTAAACAATGAATACAAACATGGGAAGTACACACACCACATGTAATAAATAAGTGGTGAACAATGGAATTCTCACGGAATTAAAAGTGAGATAAGAAACTCCTTACTTTGTACTTTTTCCTTGGTCGATGGTAGGTTAACCTCTATTATAATGGTGAAATAATTGTTATTGAATTATAAAAGAATTATTAACATTAATATGATATAATATATGATCTTTTATCATTTATTTGTTAATAATATCTTAGTATTATCGTCATTTCGGGTGTTAACATACTCGTTTTCCTTTATATTCTTTGTTACGCAAGTTGTGTTTGTTATGGATAGGTTGTATCTTATTCATATCCAGAATTATATCAAGTCCTTAAACATTATTATTAATCATTAAATGGGAATTATATTTGAATGGATATGATGGAGAATGAATCTCATTGCGTTCGTGGACACGGTAGTCCGTACGCACGCACGAGCGACAATATCATTCATTTGATGTTAAAATAATATATAATTAGATTTTATATTATATAGAGAGAATAATTATCATTTTATATTTATTATTTACATGAATTAAACATCCTTATTATACCAATCAAAATAATAATTTATTGAATGACAATTACACCACGACGTGGAGACGGTAAGCCGTATGTACGCACGTATGGTGACATGCCATTCAAAGGATGGATAGAATACTGAATATGGTTGTACCATATTTATAATAACATCACAGTATATAAAAAATACTTGATTTATTATTTTAGAATAGAAATAACAATGAAATAAGAAGTTGAATAAGAATTGAACTAGAAAAAGGGGGGTGAAAACATTACCTCTTCTTCGGGTTCTTTCTTTCGATTTGATCAAAAGGGCTCCTTAGGATGGCTTTCTGATCAAACTAAGGACTCTATGATGTAGTGAGGGAAGTTGAGAGAGTATTTGGGCAGGGTTTGGCCGATCCAAAAGGCTTTGAATGTGTGAATTAGTGAGAAGGGGGAGTGGCCTTTTATAAGAGGGGGTGAGGGGCGCCTTTGGAAATGCTAAAAATATTATTTTATAATAACTTTATATTCGGTTTATAATGGCTCCAAAGTTGATTATTTAAAGGTTAAGGTGGGGATGGGTCGAAAACAAATCATCAAATAGAATTTTGACAGGTTTGGGTCATAATATTAGCCTTATCTTTAAGTATTAACTCTTAGTTAATTAGTTTCACTTTTACAATTTCTCTTTGACGTTTTATATTATATGGTTAATAAACTTAATATATACACTCATGAGACCCCCAAATGGTCCATTAATGATACTAATATCATGATATTAGTCTCTTGGACTAACCTTAGATTTTTAGGAATTGAATATAAATTAATAATATAATATTTGTTTTAAAAACTCTTTTATGTCAATTTTGACACTACTGGGTATTTTGTTTTTTATAAATTTATAACAACATTATTTCTTCTAAAAACATTTATATAACCAATCCTAATATGTCATATTATCCTATAAAATTATTTTAATTCATTTAAAGTCTAAAATTACATTTATTTTGAAATTTATAATATCAAATATTTTAATATTTGATTAATTAGATAATTACTGCATAACCACTGTTTCATAAATAAATTAAATTATTTAATGTCTAAAAATTATAAATAAAATACCATTATGTAGGAAATTTTTTTATATTTAACATTAATATTTACAATCGAATTTATCTTATGTATAAACCTATATTAAGAATGTTTTAGTAAATAAACATCGATTTTAACTCTTTTAACTCTTCTTTGATTTAAATAATAATAAATGTCCTAATCTAATACAAGTGGACCTAAATGATAATATTTTACTCCTAAGGTTGTTTTTGGTCGAGATACACTTGTCCAATACAATTAGGACATGTGTTAGGGTAATATTAATAACATTTTTACCCTTAATTACCATATTTACTTTTAACCGTGGTAAATAAAAGTAAAAAGTTACTATTCACCAAAAATTATTTTCATCTCATTGAACCACATTTTACTACTTGATATAAAAAGTGCCTCTCGGATTTTCAAAATTACACTCATAGAAGCGGTAAAATTAATTTTTATGAAAAATTCATTTTTAATTACCACTAAGTGGCTTCACTATTCGTCAAAATATGAATGTTTCTAGAAAAATACCAAAAATTAGGCCTATGCTATATTTGATATTATGAATATAAAAAATGATATATATTTTACCAAATTGAAAACAAATCAATGGAATTAATTAATTTAAAAATTAATTCTCGTTGTCAAAACAAATAGTGTGTTTTTAAGAGATAATAACTATCAAAAGATTGACACTTGTTTAAGTCTAGTTTAAATGTGAAATTACATCCAACGACCAATGTTGTATTAAATGGTAAAAATATATTCTAAATATAATTTAAAACCACTCAAATTAATAATTTATCACTATTAATTATTTCGATTAAAAAAGTTGTTTTTAATTAAAATTTAGTAATTTTCACTATTCATCAATATATGAATGTTATCCAAAAAGTACCAAAATTTCACCCTAAGATAATTTCGATATTAAGAATCCAAAAATGAAGTCCATTTCGAAAGATAAAATTTATAAAAATTCAAAAAGTATGTATTAATATTCATAACGGCTAGTTTGATTGGTTGTGGTGTGTTAGAATCTCGAAGTTGCGTACAATGCACACCATTGCATTATTCAAAGGGAACGTACCGTGGAAGCTTTGGGTGTTACATTCTCCCCTCCTTCAATAAATTGAGTCATCACAATTTTTTTTCAAAATTGGTCATTAAAATATAATGGAAAGTCTCACATCAGAAAAAGAGTCAATAAAACTATCAATTTAAAGAAAGGAAGAGAGGTATAAAGGTCACCCAAGATAACCCATACTAGGATTACATGTAGTAAAACATGGATATGAACTATAAACTAAGGGTTAAGTTCTGATAGAGAGGGATAGAAAACATGATCAGGAGAATGTTAACAAAAAGAAAATCACAAACTTATGTTGGGACAAACGGTCATTAGTCTCCCAGAAGGAAAAGTAAACGGACAACTTTTTTTGTTTTAAGTTACATTACATAAGGATGAGGAATTCATTTATGATATTGACTAAGAACATAAAGATATACACTTACATTTTAAGTAGAGTTTCATTCTTTAATAAATTTTTACCAATAACTCATTTTATTTTTTGAATAATGAGTATTCAAGAAGACATGGTCACAATGGAAGAGCTAGAATAAACTTCTATAGAAATACATGATCCACGTAGGATGAACTATATATTTACCTTGTCTTTAGAGATTAATCAATACAAAAATGGTTAGTATAATATCTGATGATCCCCCAAATGGATATTCCATTAGAGAAAAAAAACACTAATCTTAATTTCTAAAATTAAACCATCAATACCACAAAGTAAAATAAATACCATTCAATTGTCCTTAAAATACTTCAATATAATACAAACTAATATTGAAACCCAAAACTTATTAGAATGTAGTTTTTCACGTTAAATTGTATCACCAAATGACATTAATTACTCTTATTGTCACATAATTAAAAGTAATTAACCTAATAATTTCCATAAATAACCCAAATCACTATAAATCCACAATAAAAACATAGATAAAAATCCAACATTACTCCTCAAATGAAATCCCATACTATTATATTTTCCTTGGGCATATAGGGTTCACAACAAAGCGAACAACTTCCAAAATAACATTTATCACTTAATCACCAAATCATTTTCCTATACTAAGTGTATTCATTTGATAAGACATAAGATCCCAAATCAAATTATTATTGAACAATAAAATAATTTATATAAAAATAATAGTCACACTAACCATGGACTTCACGTAGTCCAGTGGTAGGCGATAAATCCCAATCACATTTTGGTTGTGGGTTCGATTCCCACAGCTTTGTCCGACACGACGGGTTGTCACACGGTCTGCGTGTTTTCCTTTTTCAAAAACTACATTTTATAACATTAGCAAAATGAGGTAAACTACTCAAAATAACCATAACATAATTTAACCACAAATCTTATCTCATACCATGCATTTTCATCTCAAATTATAATAACTTATAATTGCCTCAAACCCAATGATCATATAAAAACAAATGGTTATTTATAACTATATCCACAAGAGAAAAGATAATTCTTCCTCAAATATGATTCTCACATGGAAAAATATAGGGTTAAAAATACAAGAGAAAATTATTCCAATGTAGACCCATAAACAAGGAGCACTAATACTTTTTAAACATTTCTCCAACCATTTATTTCCATATAGCTTATTCTTTGACCAAGAAAATATACTATAGAATAGGGCATTCACTCGGGTAATGGCCAGGTCCCCTACATTTACGGAAAATAACTGTAAATGGATTCTTGGGACCATTTTTATCTTTTTCCATAGTACTCTTCATTTTTCTTTGTCAATTATTCACTTTATTTCCTTCCTTTCCGCACGTAAATCATTTCATTGTCCCATTGAGAAAATTTCCTGGATGTCTCCTTCCACATTTCCTGCATGATGGAAATTGAGGATTCCTTTCTCCATGGTCTCCACTGCTGGAGCTCTTATCATTCATCACCTTTCTCTTCTTTGTTGAGTCTGAGAATTGGTTAATATATATATTGTTGATCATATTTTTGGAAAATTGATTTGGCATAAAGATGATGTCTTTTACACCTATCAACATTCCATTTTGTTGCTCATTTCCACCACCATTCCCACCTTGTACTTCATTCTCAAAGTCACTATGACTTCTTTGGAATCCAGCCATTGACTAAAACCAGAAAGCATTGTGTGAGTAACAGTAGTCATAAAATCTTTTAGAGGTTAACATGTCACTATATTATCAATTTGAAACTCATGATGATTAACCAAGGTCATTTACTCTCATCTTATATATATAATACTTCAAATAGGTTTGTAAAGAAAATGTAAATTATCCTAATCATATCCCCTGGGAGTGTCGTAACCAAGAGTGCAGCAAGGCCCGTTGTTGTGCACCATTTCCCGTTCGAGTCTAGCTCAAAGCGGTGCTTTCGGGTTTTACCCCTAGGTACATCTGTTCCAGATCCACCTCTACCTGCTCGTATCCAGACCGGGATGTATTGCTTGGAAAACTCACAAAATCTCTACAATACAAAAATTCTATGAATTTCTTCTATACTAATCCTCAATGTTCATATTAGGTCTACGTGATCTAATCATAGTTTATCTAAATCTAGCTTCCATGGTTTGTACTAAACTTCCTCTGATACCAAATGTAACACCCCGACCCTAGATACCCAGAGTCGGTGCATTATTAAATAATATTGGAATGATCACAAGAAAGATCAACTCTCGATAGACTAATTAGTTTAGTAGCCTTGGAAACACTAGATATATTCATAATGTTTACATTACATCAATAAGTGACAAACTACAACAACATATTGTCTTCATATCCCCTCATACTATCCCCATAGGTCAATAATAAAATACTTCTTTACATCCTGGGATAAATAAAACATTGAAAGGGGTGAGCTCAGATGCTTAGTAAGGATAACAATATAGCGGAAGCTTTCAAAAATAAACATAAAAATTTTAGGCAATGTATAACAAAAACAGAAGACTTTTAAACTTTAATTTCAGCATAATATATCAAGGATAAAATGAAATAATTTCATTTAATTATTCACATGGATATTATACTAGTCTAATAATCAAATGAAAATTTTAATAACCACTTTCATAATGACAGAATTCATAATGTCAGACTATCATAACCACATAGCCAAGGCCTCATGCAAAGACTACAAATAAGATTTTGTCAAGGCCTCATGTCAAGACACTAGTTTGTCTCATGAGACCTACCGATGAATCGAGGAGCTATAGCGGGATCCACTCGTCACTTACTAAGTCCAATGCATTCCTCATATGAAAAGTTTTAAACATAACATAAACAGTCGTATTAAAACTAGCATACGAAATGTCAATACTTTATCAACAAACCATGAATGGTATAAAAATAGAACATCCACAGTCAAACATAACTAATTCGATACAATATGTAATATTGTATTGTATAATATTAACCACAATAGAGAATGATGAAGGATATTGACATAGATGAAAATAATCATCAAAACAATTAGAGTGAAATATTCCCCTTTTTCTTGAAATCATTTAAAAGTCACACTATTTGTTAAGAATCCATTTAAAATAGATTTTAGAATCAAAGTGTCCCATTCCACTTTGAAACTTTTAAATGGAATTTTTATTTGAATACTTTAATGTCCATATAAATAAATCCTTAAAAACATTTTTAAAACATGGACATTAATGAGAAAGATTTATAATAATCAATCTTTAAAACATTTTAAAATGTCATTTTAGTTAACGTTCCTAACCAAAAGTGAGAAACATGAATAAAAATAATTGAGGAAAAAAAACATTGTAATATCATTAGAATAAAGGGATTCATGATATATTATGTCAAAGTACATTATATACACCATATAAAATTGATTTGGTGTATAACAATAATGGAGTCTCAATGGAATGTAAATTGAGATGAAATCTATCATAAAGGCCGTATCCTAAAGTTAAGGATAAATCAAAGACATAATGATGAGTGAAAAATATAAATACACTCAATATTATTGGATATAAACTGTAAAACAATCAAAGTACATTCACACATATTCTTGTAATAACAAGAACAATGAATTGGATTTTTAACTCAACAAATCGAGATTGAGTAAAAATTACTCTTATCAAGTACATACCGATGACCTGATAATTTATCAATGGAGTGACTATGTGTATCCAAAGTATATTCACAGAAAGGGGAGTGGAATTTATGATATAATCAAATTAATAGTGATTCTACACATAATCTTGGAGTAAAATAATCAAGGACGTATGCGTAAAGCCAAATGAGTGGAAATTGAAATTTCAAATTACCTTATTGATTTGGTAACATACAAAACATACACCCATGAAATAAGGATCATAAAATGATGATTTAAATATTCATGAAATAACGTATATTACAAAATGAATACAAACATGGGCAGTACAAACACCATATGTAATAAATAATTGTTGAACAATGGAATACTCATGGAATTAAAAGTGAGATAAGAAACCCCTTAGTTTGTACTTTTTCCTTGGTCGAAAGTAGGTTAACCTCCTGTATAATTGTGAAATAATTTTTATTGAATTATACAAGAATCATTTACATTAATATGATATCATATATGATCTTTTAACATTTATTTGTTAATAATATATTAGTATTATCGTCATTTCGTGTATTAACTTACTCATTTTCCTTTATATTCTTTGTTATGTAAGCCGTGTTTGTTATGGATAGGTTGTATCTTATTCATATACAGAATTATATAAAGTCCATAAAAATTATTTTTAATCATCAAATGAGAATTATACTTGAATGGATACTATACAGAATGAATCTCATCGCGTTCGTGGAGACGGTAGTTCGTACGTACGCACGAGCGACAATATCATTCTTTTGATGTTAAAATAATATATAATCGGATGTTATATCATATAGAAAGAATAATTATCATGTTTTATTTATTATTTACATGAATTACACATCATAATTATACCGATCCAAATAAAAATTTATTGAATGACAATTACACCACGACTTGGAGATGGTAAGCCGTATGTACGCACGTATGGTGACATGCCTTTCAAAGGATGGATAGAATACTGAATATGGTTGTACCATATTTATAATATAATCACAATATATATAATATAATGGATTTATTATTTTAGAATAGAAATAACAAAGAAGTTGAAGAAGAAAGGAACTTGAACGAGGGTGGTGAAAACATTACCTCTTTTTCGGGTTCTTCCTTTTGATTTGATCCAAAGGGATCCTTAATTTGGATTTATGATCCAAATAAGGCCTCTATGTTGTAGTGATTTAAGGTGAGAGAGTATTTTTTTCAGGGTTTGGCCGAGACAATAGGCTTTAACGTGTGAATTATTGATAAGGGGGATTTCCCTTTTATAAGAGGGGTGAGGGGTGCCTTTGGAAAAGCTAAAAATATTATTTTATAATAAATTCATATTCAGTTTCTAATGGCTCAAAAGTGGATTATTTAAAGGTTAAGGTGGGTATGGGTTGAAAACCACTCAACCAATAGAATTTAGACAGGTTTGGGTAATTATATTAACCTTATCTTTAAGTATTAACTCTTTGTTAATTAGTATCACTTTTACAATGTCTCTTTGTATTTTTATATTATATGGTTATTAAACATACTATATACATCCAAGCGACCACCCAAGTGGTCCATTAATGATCCTCCTATCATGATATAAGTATCTTGGCCGATCCTTAGATTTTTAGGAATTGAATATAAGTTAATAATATAATATTTGTTTTAAATACTCTTTTATGTCAATTTTGACACTATTCGGTATTGTGTATTTACTAAATTCATAACAGAATTATTACTTCGAAAATAAATTATATAATCAATACTAATATTTCATATTAACCTAGAAAATTACTGTAATTCATTTCAAGTCTCAATTTACATTTATTTTAATATTTATAATATCAATTATTTTAATATTTCATTAATTAGATAATTACTCCATCAGCATTGTGTCAGAAATAAATCAAATTATATAATGTCTAAAAATTATAAATAAAATACCGTTACATAGTAAATATTATTATATTTATAATTAATATTAAAAATAGAATTTATCTTATGTATAACCTTATATTAAAAATGTTTTAGTAAATAAAAATTAATATTAACTCTTTTAACTCTTCTTTGAATTAAATATTAATAAATGTCCTAATCTAATACAAGTATACATAAATGATAATATTTTACTACTAAGGTTGTTTTTGGTCGATATAAACTTGTCCAATACAATTAGGACATGTGTTAGGGTAATATTAAAATCATTTTTACCCTTAATTAACCTATTTACTTTTAACCGTGGTAAATAAAAGTAAAAAGTTACTATTCACCAAAAATCATTTTCAACTCACTGAACCACATTTTACTCCTTGATATTAACTGTGTCTCTCGGATTTTCAAAATTCCACTCACATAAGCATTAAAATTAAGTTTATGAAAAATTCAATTTTTTAACTACCACTCAGTGGTTTCACTATTCATCAAAACATGAAAGATTTCAGAAAAATACCAAAAATTAGGCCTGAGCTATATTTGATATTATGAATTAAAAAAAATGATGTCTATTTTACCAAATTCAAAACATATCAGTTGCATTAATTAATTTAAAAATTAATTGTCGTCGTCAAAACAAATAGCATGTTTTTAAGAGATAATAACTATCAAAAGATTGGCACTTGTTTATGTCTGGTATAAATTTGAAATTACATCCAATGAACATCATTGTATTAAATGGTAAAAATATATTCTAAATTTCCTTTAAAACCACTCAAATTACTAATTTATCACTATTAATTGTTTCGATTAAAAAAGTTGTTTTTAATTAAAATTTAGTATTTTTCACTATTCATCAAAATATGAAAGTTATCCGAAAAGTACCAAAATTTTACCCTAAGATAATTTCGATATTACGAATCCAAAAATGAAGTCCATTTCGAAAGATAAAATTTCTATAAATTTAAAAAGTAGGTATTACTATTCAAAACTGTTAGTTTGATTGGTTGTGGTGTGTTAGAATCTCAGAGTTGCGTACAATGAACGTCATTGCATTATTCAAAGGGAAACGTACTGTGGAATCTTGGGGTGTTACATGGTGGGTGATGGATGGAGTGGGTGATTTTGATTTCTGGCAAGGGTTATTTCGGCTTCAAGGCGACTGCCATGATGGTTGTGAATCTCGAGGCAGAAGTTTGATGAATTTTGACTTTTGAATTTTGTGTTTTGGGAAGGCGAAAAGATGGATAGGGATTGGTTATACTGTTGTTTAATTGAAATTTTAATGTTTTATTTCGTAATTCATGTGATGGGTTTTTTGGTGATTTTGATTGGGTGCACACTTACCCTTAAAAGTGGAAGTATAAAATACAAAAATATGGATTTTGGTAATAAAACTGATGGAACAGTTCACATGTGTGTTGATTATCAGTTAGTCAAACTAGTTATCATGAAATAAAATTATTATTTAACTTTCATAGATGATCCCTTTAGCCATTTTAATTAGGAGAAGTAGATATCAAAGATTGGTCTTAGAACTGGTTATCACCAATTGAGAATAACAAAATATATTACTTAGAATCCCACATTCAATAGAAGGTATGATAATTATGAGTATGTTGTTATAGAATATTTTTATAAAATTATCACGTTTAGTTTATGGATTAAACTAGTTTTATCTTACATGAGTGTATTGAAACTTTCAAAACAGTTTATTTGAATTACATCTTTTTCTAATCTAGGTATGAGAAAGACTACGTGCATCATTTGACTGCTATTCTATTTTTTTAAAATTGTAGAATTTATCTCAACATATGAAGATGTGATTTAAAGATTCAGTATGTGGATTTTTTAGAAAAATTGAACCAAAAATATTGTATTTTAGTTGATCCTGATATGGTGGAATCTATTATGGTTTGGGGGAAACTGTGAAATGTTTTTGAGATTTAGAGCATAAAATGTTTCAATTAGTATTATAAGTGGTTCATAAAGTATTTCAAGAAATTGGTCTCTTGGATTACTATTCTCAATATATATTCAATTTATGGTGGTGAGACTATTGTTTAGTTATCAATCCCCACAAAGGGTATTTCATGTTTTTTTGACGTTTTTTGTTGACTATTATCTATTATGAAATATGTGATGAAATATATCCATAATTCCAAATGGATTGTGCACACATGAACCAATTTTTTTATGATATGAAACATCGATTCAAGTGGAAGTGTACGATATGAGACATTGATAATTTTTCATTTCATTCTTATACTTTTCAACAGGTCAAGGTTTAGAACATGATACCTTTACGTATTCTTTATACACATCATATTATGATTTATAAGTGATATTATATCATAATATTTTTTATGTTTGAGTTTCCTTATAACATTAGTAATAATAATTTTACATAGGTTATGATCGAATGGATGATAATGTTGGGTAACATTATACACATTCTAGATATAACCAAAATTGAGAAATTGGGAAATCCTTATGTGTGTGGTATTTTCTATTTTCATAGAGTTTCATCTGCTATAGTATCTGATTGTGATACATATATTATTTATTACTTTGGGACAGTCTTTCAATTGAAACTGGGATCTCATGTTCATTTGAGTATGAAATAATAATCACATTTGGATGTCTCTATTGATAATGCAATATAGATTATTGAGGATTTATTTTTTTCCTACATCCATTTGTTTTATTGATCATGGGATCAAAAGTATTGTCTAGTTGAGATATCATATAACAATAGATACCAATCCACAATCATAAAAACTCATTTTAAGGCCTTGTATGGATGGAATCGTGAATTCTTGTTATCTTTAATGGAGATCAATTAATGTTCCACGGTTATAATGATCATGTTTCAAGAGACAGTGTCACAAATTTAAATAATTTTTCAGATAATTTTGACATCATAGGGATTATATAAATCTAATTCCAATCATCTTAATGGACCTTTCGATTTATTGGTGGGAGACCCGTTGTTCTTGAAAATATCACCACATTTATTTCATCAATGGATTTGGAAGAATGGGATGATTTAATAAAACATTGTTGGTCCTGTAAAGGTTGTTTAGTTGGTGGGTATAGTGGATTAACATTTACAACAGACACTATTGTTGAAAATAATACACAACATGTTCCATTTATCATAGATATAGAAATATATTAATTATTAATTTCTTGTTTTTCATTATATTAATCTGTATATTGGCATTAATTTATCATTTATAGAGTATCCAGTCAGTATACATTATTATGAGATTTGGTTACATTTTCGTAGGAGAATATGTTTAGTCTAATTGATATGGTTTCAATGTTCTGATACAGATGAGGCATTGGGATGAGAGTAATTGGTGATAGAGAAGTAGATTCTTCATTTTGATATGGGAACATAATGATATGATTTATAGGGATAAATTTTTTTTAGGGATTTTATGATGTAAAAACATGTTACTAGTTTTTATGTACCCCTAAACCCTCATTTTTTGATCATTTACTGGATGGGGTTTATTTTGGATTCCTTTAAAAGGATATGTGAAATTTATAAATGTTTCTATGATCCTTATTGTTTGTTCATGGTTTGGGAAAACCATGTTAAATCCCAATTAAAACCCAGAAAACCTATATAGTGGTGGTTTTCATGGTTAGTGAATGATTTTGAAAAAATATTTTGCACACATAGTATAATCCATTCACCCTAGAGAATAAGATCATAGTTAGAGAACACAGTTTATGATACCATGAGGCCCTTCATAGCTAATATAGATGAAGATATTTTTGAATTCTAAAAAATGATAAAAAATCATGAAAACCCATTTGAACCCCCACTCAACCCTTAATCTGGATATCATGAATTTCTAGGTATTGGAGGCTAGAAATAAACTTTTTTTCTCCTCCAAAAACATTCATATGATGACCGAATCTTAGAATATCTTGTTTGAACCCTCCCCAATTTGTGATTAAACGAATGTTCCTTCTCCCATACTATCCCTTTTGTTCCTCAATCAGGATTGTTAGATCATCATGGATTCATTTGATATAAACTCAATTTATTTCAATATTCATCTAAGATTTGTTTTGTATATTTCCCATAATGTCATTTTTCATTGAAAATATCATTGCAGTTATTTTGTTTCATGATATCAATGATAGATGTATGTGGTTTTATTTATGATTTTACAATTGATTAATCCTTGATTTAATTTATTTTCTAAAATTTCATTCATCTAAATTATGAATAACCAATATAATGAGAATTGGAATTTTAATTTTTTTGGTATAGAATTTCATTAAAAATTTGAATACAAATTGTACTAGAAATTGGGGTGTAATTTAAAATTGACGGAATTTGAGAAATTGGTTTGTGAATTAATTTTGTGAAAAATGTTATAAATTGATGTTATATGATCCTATGATTGGTTTTTAATTTAAATAACATAAAATTATGAAAACCCTATAATTTTTTTGGAATGAAATTGGTTTATAGAAACTATAAATGGGTATGTTTTATTTTATTCTATTTTGAATAGATTTTCCAATTATTGATTTTTGTTGTAGAATATATGATCCGAGATAGTTACATTGTTTTTTTGGCACTTGTATTCTAGGAGGGAAATTCCATAGATATAGATTGATGATGATAAATATTACATGAATTTAATTTAGGAGATCATATTCCTAATAGATCATGATGTTTCATATCTCTCTACATCCTGAGTTTTTTTAGAAATATGTTACGATCATACATACGAGAGTGTTAGGATCATATACCTAGAAAATATTATATCATTGTTAAGATAACCATGGATATAAATATGATGATCTTCATTGTAAATTTATTTGAATGTGAAAATATTTTACACATGCTTAGTGAATTAGGACAACTTATTAAATTAATTTTTTAAAAACTAAATTGTTTAAATTTTTCTATCATATTAAATTAAAATAATATTATGTTTTAGATATACTATTTTATCCATGCATATTATATTTAAATTTTTAATGAATTATTTTGTTTATTATTTTGTAATATAAATATGGAACAGTTGGGGATACCATATTTGTCAATTTTTCTAACACCCTACCGTTTGCCTTAGGAATTTATAGATTTTCTTCAGCCTGTTCCTAGTAAAGATAATGGGTGACCTGTAGGAGGTGAATATTTATGATCTAATAGGGATTCAAGTGATGTGTCTATTGGAATTTTTGGTTTCAATTTTATGATTCTATTAATTTGATGACGTATTGTTTGGTGTTTGATGAAACATTTTTTTCTAGTAAATTATCCTTGATGATTTATGATCATACTGATGTGTATCATAATTTTTCAATTATTCTGTGGAAAAATTACTTCCATCATTTATAATTTTTGATTCTAGGTTATTTCCTCTAATCAAGGGGGTTCAGGAATTCCATTTAGATTGTGTTAGTTATAGATCGAGCATCATGGTACCAGGGTATCTAGGGTGGTTCATGACATATCCCCCACTCTATATTTTTGACATGTTTGAAAAACTACATAGAGATCATTAGACTTCCACCATTATAATTAATTACATTTACTATCAATCGATATTCAAGAAGTATAATATTTACATGAAAATCATTGATATGAGCTATGTACTATATGAATTTATAGTGATTCTATTTGTTCTTAAAATTTCACTAATTATATTCATTAATATAATGAATAGAGACCGTATAGATTGTATTAATCTATTTTTGGTAGTCTATATAGATTCCATTATTATATATTCACATAGTAAGGAATTGAATGATGATTATTTGATGAATGTATTGAAGACCATGAGGATGGATAATTTGAATAAAAAATTTAAAGAATATTAATTTTAGCGAGTAAATATTTTATTCATGGGTCATATATTCTGTTGAGAAAAAATGTTATTAGATCTATAAAATATAGAAGATATTAATAATTTTCATAAAATAACCATGATGATCATGTGTTGTATTTTTTTAGGTATTACTATATACTAATGATATTTTATTAATAATTTGTCGTGGAAATCTAACCCAATAACCATGTCTACCAAGAAGGATACCATGTTCCAATGGATATATTTATACGATGTTATATTTTATGGAGAAAAATTAGATTTTCCTGTAAAAATGTGCTCACAATTAAATGTTGTGGAGAAGGGTTTGTCACAATAAGTTATTCATTAAATAATCTAATGGGATTAATGCCAATGTATAATAATATTTTGACAAATTATTCCTCATACAAATTAAAATATCATTAGAAAAATATACTAAATTCAGATTTGGTGTTGGAAGATGAATGTTTTTATTAATAATATTTATTAACTATATTAATGGTTAAATGTGTTACTTATATACATATCATAAATTCTTGAATCATATATTTAGGATAAAAGCATCAAATATAATACATAGGAGATTTATTTTATTAATTAATATGTAATTAATGATCAATATACTACCACCCTAGGATGATCGAAAAGGTGGATGACTCTATGAGTTATAAAGACCAAGTTTATTTATCCCGGACATAAATTTTTTTGGATACAATTTTATGATTTATTATTGTAAGATGTTGAAATCAAGATGAATAAGAATACGTAACATTATTCTGAGATGAATATTAAACCTTCCATCATTGTTATTATGAAATATCCATAAAAATATAAGGAACTACATAATAATTAGAGGAATTTTTCTAAGATCAAACATGACTATGATGGAAAAATAATGCTTAAGAAATTAGTATATGTTCTATAAAAACCATAATTGATGAACGAGATAACAGATTAATCTTATAAATCATAATTCAAAATCCATGTTAAATATAATATTATTTGTATAGATATGAATTAGTATTTATGGCGGGACGATAAGAAAAAAAAAGATATTGCAGTGTGGTGTAATAATATGTTATCTTTGAGATACCAAAATTATTATGGTATGTTATAAAAATTAACCCTAAAAAATATAAATAATCTAAAAGTTCATTATATATTCTCAGAAAACACCCTAAAATATCTTATTTCAAAAATTATTTGGGTTGTAGTAAATCACCACCCGAATTCAATACATTTCATTACCATCAGATAATATTTATCAGTTGATTATATTTATTTGATATAAAATAAGTTAATGGTAATGTATCATGGATTACATTATTTTATTGAATCTTATTGGGAACACCTGATTATCTTGATGTTTAAGGGACTTCCAAAACAAAAATTTAACATTATATTGATATTTATATATATATTTAAAAATAAGATAGATGGTTGGTCTAAGAGAAATATATGTACCGCATATTATATATTGAGATCCTATTATACGGATTTAATGGGTGGATAGAATTAATTTAATCACTTTGGGGAATTTTATTATAGTAATATCATTTATTTAATAATATAGGCGACTCTTTATTATCTCCCCCTAGAGTATGATTTCATCAACTCTAATGTACTTGGATGATTTTAGAGAAAGACAACTATGGGGACCTTGTATGGTTATGTAAATTTATGTGAATGTTTATCCATTCCACAACACATTATTTAATCTCAATGTTAATAAAAATTTTATACTAAATGTACATTGTAATATCTATATTTTATTTTGGTTGTATGGTGATTCTATCGATATAAATAATGATTAATGTTATTTTGTGTTTATAGTATGATTTTTTTGAACTATATATATAATCCCAATCAAATAATATTAATTGGATTTTGTTGGATTCTTATTAATCTCTATAACTACTGGATCTATCTCGAGTTAATGATTAAATAATTGTATCGTTTTTTAGGACGTAAATATGTAATAATTTATATTTACTATGATTAGTGGTTGTACCGATAACGAATGAGCATTCATATGGGGAACAACTAGTGTAGATTATATATATTATAGAGGATGCTATTTGAAATTGTACAACTCTCCTTGAAATTTTTTTCTAGCGATAACATAAATGTTTGGAAGAGATGTGGAAAAATAATTATATGAAAAAGAAGATATATACGAAGTAGATAACATAAAATCACTAAATTTCAAGGGATAAATTATTATATTTTTTTACAATTTAAAACCCATATTCTTTTTTGAATATTTTGTATTTAAATATGTTTTATGTATTTTATTGTCTATTTTTAAATAAAAATCATGTTTAAATGATCCTTGAAATACTATTGGAATATTATTATTTAATGTGACATATATATCCATGTCTATTGATCTAAGAATAATAATTAGTTCAAATGAATGATGAATTTTTTTTATTTATCACTATATAAATGAATTCATCTATTACCATTAAGTTATTAATGAGAATTCAACCATTTTATTGTTAAAACTGAGGTCCAATAAAACGATAGTATTAATACAGTGAGTTTATATTATAAAAAATTATTGAAATTGATTTTGGTTTTATTCAAACAAAATTAAATGTATTAAAAAAAATATTTTATCACACATTTAATGGTTTTTAATATTAATTGAATAATAATAAATTCATCATTATTTTCATAGAATTATATTTTTAAAATCATTTTCTGTAAAATTTTGAGATGATATTTTAGAAGTAACAACCACTTATTTAATTTTATTCTTGTAAAATTTATTCCTTAATTTCAATAAGGAAAATTAATATTTTTTTATTATAAACATAATTTTTCCATTATAAAAATAAATGAGGTAAATGATCATCACTATAGTAAAGATCACAACAGAATAATGAGGGGTTAAAATAAATAGATAAGTTTTAATGGAACCCAAAAACATGTCGATATCTTGTAAAAATATTTATTTATATAATACCTTATTCTATATTTGGATCTGAAATAATTTGGAACAACCTCCAAAAGACTGTAAATTTATTATATTTTAATGGTCATAATAATTATAACTCTTCCGCTTCCCTCACATATGTAGGGGAACCTCTTATCATATTTTCCCCACACTACATTATAAATTTATCTCAATATATATATAACCATATACTATCTAAAAATCTATATCTATGACCGTGAGGTGTTTTTCTTCCCAAAAAACCCATCCACCAATCGTTTTGGTTACATCTGTGTAGGATATACAAAGACTATGTATCTTTTCATAACGATACATTTCAGGTCACATCGATATTAAACCCAAAATATTATCTATAATAGTCCTAACATAATTGTATCATTATATTCACAATAATGAAATGATTTTTTATCAGTTTTATATTTCCTTGACATACTTTGGAAGGTGATAATCGCCCATGTGAGTATGTGTAGACTACGCCTTTCATGATAAAATTAGAATTCTTCTCTACTTCTTCACATGGATGTTAATTATGATAGAATTAATGAAATTAAATATAATAATAAATATAATAATATTTTTTATACTATAATGGTTTATTTTTAGTTACATTTCTTTCATTCCATCCATTAAAAATTGAATAAACAACTTGGTGCATCTATATGGGCAACAATAACCATGATGTGGATTAATTCAATTTTATCAAAATTTTATATTAATGTTTAAAAAATTATATATATATATAAAATATAATAAATATAAAATTACTAATATTTTGGATATTACTAAACCATGACCACATTGAGGTGATAAGAATAATTGATATGGAAAATTCATTGAAAACATACCAATTTTCACCATAATGATAATTTATATAAGTATTTGATAATAAAAGGGTAATTAAAAATCATTAAGAAATTACAATTACTAGGTTATGTTTGAATGGTGATCATTAAAATATTTAAAATATATTTATACCTATTATAAATGAGTTTTAAATTTGTACAAGGGAAAGCTAGGCTTGAGGTTAGCGTTTATGTTACAACATAATTTCTTTCTAGAAAGAATATTCTAAATTAAAATTGATGGAAATAATGAAAATATTTTCTCATAAAAAACATATATTTTATTATATAATATGTATTAAAGGAACTTCCAATTAATAATAAATGTTCCATCTCGTATGTAATAAAATTGATCTTGATAATATTTCTAAAGAAAACCTGACGTTATTTTTCTATGGATGATGATAATTTTTTCTATATAAAATCTATTAAATATAATATTATATATTTTCTATGAAATATATAAAAATATTTAAAATTATTATTTTCAATACGTATGAATTTATTTATTGGTGTTTAAAATGAATAATTTTATGAAATTTTTTCCAAAAATGATTTTTTAACATTATTAAAAAATAAAATAAGGTTCACTTTTAAATTGTAAGATATTAATGTATATTCCAATAACTATGATAGTTCCTTGATTTTTAGTGTCCTTTTTCATTATTGATGATTATTTTCAATGAAAATAATTTTCCAAAACATCTATGAATTTTTTTTATAATTTTACCCAAAAAATACCTATTTTTAAAATTTCTTCATAGAATGGTTTGAATGAATTTTTTTAGTTATTATTAAAATATATCAACATAATATTATAATTTTAATTATATACTATGTGTATGTTATATTAATACCAATTTCTATATTATTATGTATAATGATGATGATGATTTAAGAACGATTTTTATGAATATAATTTCAAAAAAACTATTTAATTATAATATGATTTAATTGTTAAGAAACTTATTTCATTTAAATTAGACAATAAATGAGTAAAAAAATTATTTTTATGAGTCATATTTAATTTATATGCATTCTGATATAAAGAATTGATGAAAATTTTATGATCTTATGGAACACTAAGGCATGGTTTTAATTATTCCATCGGTGAGACAAATTATGAAAAACATCATATGCATAGTGTAACACTTGATACAAAAAGAGATAATATAGAATATAATTTAGTGTAAAATAATATAATTATGAGAAACTATTTAATATGATACAATTATGAGTGAACTTGGATATAGTAGTTGATGTAATTGGGTGTGAATTCAATCCACTATGATATTAATCACACTGAGACTTTACTAGGAAAATTATTTGAAAACATTATGTATATTCCTAAATATATTGTATTATTCATTGGATATGTTATCAGGAATCATGTTTTATTAATTATGATAACATACTCATATGAATTATATAATTTTTTTATGAAAAAGGATTATTCATTAATTCCCGATTAAATAAATTGGACTGAATATGTATGTATTTTATAGTTTTTTATCATGTTCTAAAATCGTAATGTTTATTCTATCTTCAGATCATTGATTGATATCATTTATGTTTAAATGTTTTTATAATTTCTGCTCCCCTATTCTTATGTATTTATTTCCCACGGTAGTGGATAATGTTTTTTAGCAGGCTATGATTTTTATTATGTGGGAAACATTTTTTGAGGGATGTTGAATATATTTCATTAAATAATATGTATATGTATCGAGTCTCTAAATAACCTAAACATTTCTACTCTTTTTGTGTTTATTGTTATGAGAATTTTTTTTAATTTTTTTAATTTTTTTATTTTTTACATCACCATCTTCATTAAATTTATTCTAGGGAAATTAAAAGGCACACGTGGAAGAAAAAAAACCAAAGGAAAAATAAATTAAAAATGCCCCACCCAAGGAAGGCCTAAAATTTTAAAGGCCTTGGGAATCCCCCTAGAAAAAAATTGGCTCATTTTGGAGTAAGAGAAGAAATTTTATGGAGACATGTGAAAAAGACCCATGTGCTGCCAGAGATTCCAGGTGGTTCACAACATTATTACCCTCCCTCCATGTGTGAGTAACCTGGATACTCCAATTGAAGAGGTCCTTAAATTTAATGATGAGGTAAGAAACTATATAAGGGATCAACCCTCTGTTGTGCAAGAAGTCATGGCGAATCATAGAGTTAGATTCAACTTCTGTCGGAACCATGTTTTTCTGGTTGAAAAGATCGAGGATTGTATGAACATCATTCATTTCCACCTGAAGCATTGGGACACTACCATAATACACCGTGAAGGAAAGTAACCAACTCCCCAACTGTTCTGCACCATCCCTCCTCCACACATTCCACCCAAAACACATGATCCAACATTATTAAATTTCATGACTATTTGTTTGGGGAAGCCATAAAATCAACTGTACATGCATCCTAGAAGTTGAAGGCATGGCCAGGGGTAGGCTAGAGTGAAGATGAAATAACGACTCTGCCTCCCACAAGTTTCTAATGAGATTCAACATGTCAACTAGAAAGCACTTTTTTCTCAAAATAATGGACCTACTTGTAGAGAGGGACCCTTCATATCTAGCCTCATTCTTAACATTCCAATGGCATGAGTAAACGGTGCTCAAACTAATAATTATTAAAATTTATTAATAAAAAAGTAATAAACATAAAAGAACACAAGGCAAAAAGTTCACGGGGGCCAAAAATTAGAATGGCCAATGGAATCCTCTCAGACAATCATAGAACACTAAATTGAAAAAAAAACAAGTGCTTGACATAATCTGATACCATTCATCTTGATTTCCAATAGATGACATGGGATCTTCTAGTATATTACCCTCATGATTTGTATGAAGAACTCTTAGGTTTGAATGAATGAAAGCCCTGAAAGTATGGATCTAATATGTAATATTCCAGGACAATCCACATTACCATTCAGGGAATTAATCACAATCGCAGAATCCAACTCAATTTTAGATAGGTGGATAGATCATTACTTACACATATCGTGACCTTAGAGTAATGCTAGTACCTCATCCACCACTGATTTACCCTCCCCAAATAAATAAGAAAATACCACAATAACCAAACCACGATAATCCAAAACAACACCACCACTGTGCATATCTCCTTGAAAACAAGAACCATATGTATTTAATTTAAGCCCATTGATATGAGGATGTTATCTCACGCATACACCAGAAGACCTACCCAAAAAAATGTTTGCATCCATCAATTTAACCGATGAATCAAAATAATGTAGGACCAAACAGATATTTTCAAATTTACATTGTTTCAAAAATGAAGAAATATGGATTAAAACTTTAAATCTGATGTACTCAAAGTTAGGATGAATACCTTGATGAGTAGCATCATTCTGTGATTCCCATAATTTATAACAAGCAGCATGTATAACCAAAGTCCACCACTTAGTTTGTGCACAATCCCTCTCCTGTGAATTCCAACAAGCTGGAAGAAATTATTCCAATGTAATCACGCACCTATTAAAATTTGGAAAACCAGAAACATGAAACGACAAATGAAAATTACACACACTTTTGAAAAAAAAATGATGAAGCACATTCTCAAAATTAATGAACAATAAGTAATTACATTTCGAAAAAAGAGGAATTGAAATCCGTTGAATATTATCATTAGTTGGAATAACACCATTGTAGATTCTCTATAAAAAAAATTCTTAATTTAGGAGAGATCTCTTTACCCCAAATTATATTGCCCATACAATCTAAAATAAGAGAAGAATGAATCATGGAATGAATAGCTGTGCATGATATATTACCAGTGGAAGAAGATGTAATGTAACATTTGTATGGATCCTAAAATATATAGATATTATGCAACAAAACCTTTTGAATCTCATTCAACAATGCATTAGTGAATAGGGGAATGCTATTTCCTACCTTATAGTGATATTAAATGATAAAAATCATTGAAAATAAAATTGAACCAACCCAATTTTGTTTCCAGAAAGAAAAGTCACCACGTCGTGGAATCTAGTGAGAATTATCTAGAATAAGAGAAACAATAATTTTTAAAAAAATCCAATGGTGAGAACCATTAACACTGACATCACAATCAAAATAGAATTCCCCATACGTTGTCTTGGTAAAATCGGACCAAATGGAATTCCTAGAAATAATCTCATATACTAGTTTAGCCTGCATACACCGCATATTTTTATTAACACCTTTGAGATTTAAACCCCCTCCTAAAAATTCATTTCTAGTTTGGACCAACTAGCCCAATGATGAATTCCTTCATGATGTGAGTCCCATGTGAAACAATTAAAAGCCGTTCAATATTCATAACCACTTATTTATGTATTCTACACACATATAACACATGGATAGGAATGGAAGAAATCATAATATTGAACAAAGTGATCTTTCCACCAAAATATAAAAAATGACTCTTCCAATTTTGTATACTTCACATAATTTTGGACACAATAAAATCAAAATGAAAAATTATGAATCTCCCATTAGATAAAGGGGCACATAAATATTCCATAGGGAAACATTGCATAACCAAACCAATTCTATTCTGAATGGGCACATATCTCCTAGAAGAACACGTTTTGGAGACAAATACACCAAATTTGTTAGTATTAACTAGTTGGTCATCTTTATTGCAATATTAAGAAAGACTAAAATAGAAATTTCAAATAGAATTGGCACGACCATTGATGAAAAATAAAATATCATCCTCACATAAAATATTATAAATACCAGATAAGATGTACTTCCCTTTAAAAAGATGAATCAAGCCAATATTAAGACTCTTGTTAAGATTTCTGCTGAGAAAATCCTGGGATAGAATGATTAAGCTATGACATATAGGATCAACTTGTCTCAAGCCACTTGATGATTCTAAGAAACCATATATTTACCCTATTATGGAAATAGAGAACCAAGGAGAAGAACAACACCAAAAGTAGAAATATCATGCCCCATTGGAAAAACCAAATATTCTGAGAAATTTAATGAGAAATGATAAATCCATCCAATAATAGGATGTTTCCATGTCAATCATAATCATAACATTAGTTCCGATCACTCTTTTATCTTGATCAATAATCATTTCCTGGGAAAGACTAATTGCACCCTGAATTCCTCTCCCATTAATAAATCCAAGTTGTTATTTAGATACCCAGAGAGGAAGATGGAGGGAAGTACTTTTGTAGAGAATATTATCCAACACATTATAAGAAAAATTACACATTCTAATGGGCCTAAAATTTCCCAATACTACTCGGCTGTTAGTATATAGGATTAAGATCTATGATGGTAGCTAAAGAATCTCTAGGTATAGGGCCACCCATGAAAAAATCATGAATAACACACACCAAATCCTATTTGATAATAAGACAAGAATCTTAATAAAAAGCACTAGGAAAACCATTAGGACAAGTGGTTCTTTCATGATTAAGAGTCCTGATAGACTCATGAATTCCCACCTCACATAGAAGAGACTCCAACCATTGATTATATAAACAAGAGAAAAATGAAGGAACATTGTCAGAAAAATGATCAGGTGTCGACCAAGCCTGAGAAGAAGCCTCATGATCTTGCCACTAAATAGAAAGATCCTCAATGAAGTAAGACACTACCAAGGGGCCCACCACACTAGCATCACTTGTAAAGGACCCCTCAAATATATGGGCCGATGTTCTCCCCTAAAATGATCGAATTTCAATCTCTTACCATGCCAGCTTCACATTCATGCATGTTATTGTGGTTCAAAAATGTCACACATTAATCACAACATCATGTATGGTTTGAGACACCCTCTAACAAGAGACCCAATGAATTTTTCCTCTAGAAAATGAATACCATTTAAAACCATCCAGAACCTTATCAATAACTTTGATCAACACTTTAGACACATGGGTCACAGCCAATGCGAGCATCAAAATCATAGAAACAACATTGTTCATCAGAGTTATACACCCACCAAAAGATAATAAGTGAATTTTCTATTTGAGAACCTACCCTGTAATTTTACTCACAACATGGTCGAAGTCTCGGATATGCATGCGACACAAATATTTGTGAGTGTTGAGGTACACTTGTGGGGACAGTCTTCGTTGCATGTCTAACCTTCTACCCAGTTGAATGACCCAATTTGTAGCACAATTATTTGAAATATATATATCTCTCTTAGAGTTATTGATTAGCTTCCCACACTAGAAGAAATACTATAAGTTAATCTGTTTGATTCCACGTGTATACCTCTTAACTATATTTGAAAATATTATTGTGTCATTTGTAAACATCAAGTTATAGATGGTGGGAATGATATGTTTCCTCTTATGAGACATGATACTCCTAGTAAACATTTATTTCTAAATCATCTAGCTATGAGTATCCTGAATTATACTGAAAATGATCAGGGGGATAGGGTTAACATGAAATAGACTGCAGAAGACCTTGTAGAAGAAGTTGGATCTCCCCATGAAGGTTAAAACCATCCATGAAGAGAAAAAACGTAGAAAATAGTACCCATATCCTAAGAAGAAAATCCTATTCTAGTCAAGACCATGTTGATGATCTCCCAATCCACCCTACTGTATGCCTTTTTCATATCCTTATTTATATAAATATTTGATCAATGAGACATAATGTTGATATCTCTCAATAGCTCATGTGCCAGGGAAATAGCTCCATAGAAGAATCTCACCCTTATAAAGACATGCTGCTCAATAGATATCCACCAAGGCAGGCTCACTGAAAGATTCATGTTAATGGAACTTACACGAAATTTATAAGGAAATTTTCATATGATAAAAGGTCTATAATATGAGAGATATGAGGGTTCATTCTCCTGTTGAATGCGTAAAAGGGTTATGGAACTCGCAACCTGTGGAAGGTAACCCACACGATTGATGTCATGAATATCCGAGACAATGTTACCATTAACCACCTCCCAAAACCCTGTGTAGAATGATCTAGGGAATTAAACAGTACCTCGCACAATTTCTGCCTTAAGTTTAATCATAATCACATGGATCTCAGCCTCTCTGGGTATCACTTCCATGAGGTCGTTTTCCTCTTTTGATACACAAGTAGGGATTGCCTCCCAAATCACTGCTCTCCCACTGTGGTACCTAGTTGGAATCCTCACATATGGAGCACCATGAAGTTTTTTAATGAAATCAAGAGCTTTATTTCCAACATCATCTTTTCCATCTGTGTATGACCCATCCTCATGCATTACATTGGTTTTAGTGGTCCAACACTTCTCCTTGATATAAGAATAGAAGTAAGAAATTTTTCTATCCCCTTTGTTCAGCGATTTAATCATTGAGATCTCCCAATCAATTCTCTCTTCACTGAGGATCATTTCAGATAGCCTATTGTTCTTGTCCACCAGCACATTTAACACCATTTCATTATAAAGGACCTCTATTCTGCCTTCCATATGCTAAATCTCATGTTATAGGGAATCCATATTTTGGTCGATTTGAGGGATATCCCTTTCCCTTGTCCAGAGACCCTACTTAAATATCTTGAGATTTTTATGGATGGCCACCCATCTGTTCTCTCGGACCAGTTATCCCCATGAAGACTGGACTAGTTTGATATAATCTGGATTGCATATACAATGGGCGTGGAACCTGAATCATTCATGTGAATCCTTCCTAGTGGAAAAGTAAACCAGTAGAAGATATTGATCAGCGATTCCATTAACCAAATGATATATCATTTAATTAAATAATTTTTTGATAAAGGGGATTTTAGATAAGCATCAATCAATCTAGATCCAACATCTTCTAATCCCTTTCTAGTTATTACACCATGTGAAGCAGTCCCCCCTGTACCCCAAATCCTACAAACTGCTTCCTTTCATGAACTGGTTAAAATCCATGCTTTCCCATCGAGGAAATATGACTCTTCCATTATTCCCTCTTTGATCCTCTATAATATTGAACTACCCAACTAGTATACATGGCACCTATCCTAGATCAAACACACTATTCTCATATCACAAAGATTCCTTCATTTTACTATTACATCTCTAATAAGCAATGGTCACATAGAGGGTACACATCCCCATCTTCTCCCTTGTAGAAATGCACTAGTCACCCACATAAAAGGCTGAACCTACTCATTTGTTTCATAAGGAACGATCTCACACATCAGTATAACCTCCCCATTAGCTTTAGCAAAGACACCTTCTTAATGGGAGGAAGGGTGAGCCTCATGTACACCACCCATTGGCATATAAGTATTAAAAAATGGACATTCACTTGGGAGGGACAAACACATGGGTCCATTATAGGAATCCTCATAGATAACTCCAATAATCTAGCTTTCTATAGGCACCGGCGTGGCCTAAGGGCTTAGGAAAAGACATGTGACACCTATGAGGGGGAAACCTTCAAGCTACTTGGAACAAACATCCCATAAATTTTAATTCAATGTTATTTTTCTTCCCATAGTTATAATTTACTTAAAAATGAATATACATTCATTTAATCATATTACATAAATAAAAACCCATTTAAATTAAGAAAAATAATAGAACCAATCAATTTACACATCTGAGGCAGGCACTGCAAAACGTATCCCATCTATTTTATCATATGTTTTCTATAATTTCATTATTATTATTTCTTAATATAAATTTATGAAAAATATAAGAGTCAAATAAGGAAATAAAAATAAGAGTAATTTATAAATCAGAGGAAAGAATTATACTTAAACTTCTTTTAGTACACATATTATTTTTATTTTGTTGTACCAGTAGTGAGAAATTAATAATTTTTTCATAAAAAAATATACAAGGGAAAATAATATATTTCATAGTATTATTTTTATATATCAACATAAATACATAGTTATAATAAATCCACTAAATATAAAAAAATATATTTTTTAAATAGTTATCAAATGAATGGAAAACAACAATGGAATATTACATATATAGTGAGGAGAATTTAATTTGTTTTTATCCAAATAAAATATTTATTTTTATTAATGGAAATTGTTGAATATTATTCTATTTTGACCCCGACCCATCATCGTACTAATATTTTTATAGAAAATAGGGAATTTTCTACATTCAGAATTATTCAACATTTTTCACATCAAAGTCCCCATTCTTTTAGTTAGTTTTTTCTATACTTATGTAATTATTTTATTTTACAATAATTTTGGGTGGATATAATTAGAGGTCTGAACCATCAAATCATATTCTTCGGTGAATTCACATTTCATTTTTAGTAACATGGGAATTTAATGTAGTGTACATTAATATCCTTAATTAATCAATTTTTATATAGTTTTTAGATCCAAGCAAAAGTCCATATCTACATCATTGATGTGTAAAAATGATTATAAAAGTCATTTTTACATTGAATTAATTAATGAAATATTGTTCAATTTTCATTGAGATGTTCTTAACAAATATGATCAAACAAAGTACGTTATTCACGAATAGCATATCAGATAGAAATAATTATTTGAGATTGATTAGATCATAAATAATTAAATAAATAATATTTTAAATCTCCTATGATAATATATAAATTAAGCTCTTTATAACCATAAAAATAATTTTAAAATATGTAAATTATGTAATGGGGAATCATGAATTTTTTTAAATGCATATCCTCTACTATAATTTCAACATGGGTTTCCCACTATATAGAAATAAATAATTTTTAATAATTTTAAAATAATGTACATCCATTATATTTCTATTCAAATAAATATATAATTAAATGATTTCAATATTTTTTAAATCATCTATAAGATTCTTCATTATGATCTTTTTCATCTTGTATACTCATTAAAAATATCATGAATTACAATTAAGAATTCAAATGGATTCCACATTATTTGGCACATCATCTGATAAATGCCTAAAATAAAATTATCATTCGTGGATGGTAATTGAAATATGAAATATTATTTAGGTTCGTCATACTGTTTTCATTATTTAAAATTTTGATAATGTGCCCCTATCTAAGGCTTTAAAATACTGTCCTCAACATCATATTTACTATTTACATCCTCCTAAAAATCTAGTTTATCCTCAATCTCACTAGTAATATTTTAATTATTATTTAATGAATTAATAAATTTATGGGTTTTTATTTCTTATTTTATTGATGTTTTCATTGTATATTTCTTATTCGTTCGTCTCTTTTGAATCGTAAAAATATTAATCATATGATTTTAATTCAGATTTCATAATTATTTTTAAAACCAATTAATATTATTTTGATCATGTTTAATTTTTTATATTAATTATATTATGTTATATTATAAAAATTGTGTTCACTCAATTCACACTACTTATGAATTCTCATATTCTTAATATTGAAATGGAATTGGGGGTTTAATATATATATATATTGAAATGTGGTACCTCCATTTTATCTAAATCATCAATTAATTCATTTTTATTAGTTCTTATAGTTGTAAACCCCATATATCATGACTCAAATTCAAACCTAATGGTTTTAAAATGATAGAAAAATTAATTCAAAATCATTATAATTCATGTTTTTTCATACATATAAACTAAATAAAATAGGTACAGTGAGGTAAATTTCAACTTTTAGTAGCACATTTTCTTATTTTCTACATACAGTCATGTATCAAATATAGAATTAAGTGAGTTCTAGGTGAAAGAATTGATTATCACATATACTAATTAATATTTAAAAGCACAAACAATCCCTAATTTTTATTAATCAGTTGTGAAAATCTAATATATTTATCAATTTTATCCCACATTTAATTTTTTTTTTATTTTTGAAAATGATTCATTTAATTAATAATGAACCTATACCATTCAATATAATAGTGTTAAATTGTTGACATTATTTTAAAAGATCAACCCCATTCATTTTTCTGGGAAGATGAAAAGGTTCTATTAAACATATTTGATATCCCTATGACCCTAAAAACTTAAAACCAGTTCTAAAAGAACATAAGAACACTTGGGGATGAATTTCCATAGGATGAGGAAAAATAGTATAAGATAAGACAAAGACAAGAAAGACTTGATAATCTATTTAATTAAATAAAAATAAAAATAAAAACAATTATTATCAGTTTAGTATATGAAATAAAAAGGTACAATAGATAAAATAAAAAAAATTGTGAAAGAAATAGTTACACTATACACCCAACAATCACTGCAGAAATAATCTCCATTCTTTATGTACATGTAAAAAACACCACTTCATCAATATGAATCAACAAAAATATAATCACTTCAACTTTGTAATTTTTTTGTAGAGGTAATATAAAAATGCAATGGGGTTCCCAAGCTATGGGAGAGTATAAACTTAGTAGGTATTCACTTGATACATCCTTACATACATTATTTGGAATATAAATAGTTATAAAATATTATTTAAAAAATTGAAGAAAAACTATTGAACGGTTTATACATTCCTAGATATGATATCCATGTGAGAAACTATAAAAATGATTGGTACATTTCATTATCCTTTGGAATAATCATTCCCATGTTCACCACAAAAATGAAACACACATACAGACACACTATATATATATCTCCCATGAACACAGATAAGGTGTTCCAAATTAATAATATTACATAATGAAAATATATCATCCCAAATTCTGTTTTGTTATATCAGAACTATACACCATCGCATAATATACAGACACTAACCCCAATTTGATAAATTCCATGCCAAATAATTTGTATAAAAAACACATTGAAAAATATAATCTATGATAATTCATATGGAAAACCAATTATTTAATTTTCAAATAATAATTTTTAAATTATATTTGATGTTTTTTTTAAATTATACATCTAATAATTCAATATAATGAAATAATAAATCAAAAAAATTGTTGAGAAATTACACCATTGTTTCATATAAAATCAATCGTATATAGTTACGAAAACAATGACATCATGTAAATGACATAGTGGAAAAGGGATAGATGCCACATAACTCTAAATGGGTGAAAACAAAATAATAGTTCATTAAAATATTGATATGGGATCAAAATTCATTACCTAAAATATATCACACAAGATCTCATCATGATCCACAAAAAAGAATGTATGTATATCCATGACGGACTGGATATAATGATCTAGGGGGAGAAGATGGGTATATCTAAGGAGAGAGATGAAGGGAGGAAAGGATGAATTACCAATGAAATTAGATATCTAACACACATTTAATTTATAAAATTATCTTCTATATCAAATGGGAATTCTTAATAGTAACAAAGGAGAAATATTAATTTGCTAACATAGATTAATAGGAAATATTTTTTGGTTTTAGGGCCTTTGTGAAAATTATAAAATAGTTTTTTGAGGATTAATTATAAAACGCATGGTTTTGATTCATGGTTTATATAAATATACACCAATGATTCTCGTTATAGTATATAGGACTCTAGAATTCCTAGGTATATGATAAACTGTTTGAAAATAATTCCCCATCTTTGCACAAGCTACTATCTCACGGTCAGCCCCTATCATAGTTAACATATACTACTTCTCCAATCATGTAGGAATTAAAAAATCCCCACTAACTCTACAATCAGAGTTTACATTTTAATTCACATGTATTTTCCAAATTGAGGGACAATTGTGTGTATTAATTATGACTCCTATCATAGCATATATGGTTTCGTGGAAATATTTCATTGTTTCTACAAACCATTCTAATACCATTCACCTCTAAACACTTCAAAGAACTCCAAGACCATTACAAAACCCCCAAATAATCACCTTAATATTATATATATTTACAATACATACTAAAAGGGTATTTTAAGAAAACTATGGGATTTTCATTCTCCACACAATTTGTTTTTAAATCCAATGAATTTAAAAGTTTTTAATTGTTTTTTATGAGAATGGGACACTGTAAATTCATAACATTATTATACTCTCACATCTCACCCAAATCAGACATTGTTATTATAAATCCCATATCAGAAATGAAATATACCTCGAAATAGATTCTATTTGTGATCCAAAATCAGTATTAGTACATAGATCATCATATCATTTAAATAAAGATAAATATTATACAATGAACATAATTTTTCCTTAATTTTATGGTACAAGTTCAATTGAGATACATGAAACAGATTTTTCATGGAACTTGAAATTAGATCTAAATATAATTGATAAGACCCATCTAGAACCATTCATATGTCTCAAAATGGAAAATATTTTGAAGATAAAACATCCCCATCTTCACAAAATGGTAATTCTATACTTTTAAAGGGGCTCTCAAGAAAACATGATCACCCATGTCATACGATAATGATTGATGATGATGATATGAAAAAAATTGATGATACTTTTTTGACATCATAACCTCTATATGATCATTTAAATTTTCTCTATCATTAATTTCATAAGGTTATGTTTGATTAGTGAACTATCACCCATTTCTAACCAATAAATTAAAGAATGACGAGGGAGGGAATACACTGCTTCAAAATGCTTTATATTTTTCATGCATTGATAACTATTTTTGAAAATGAACTATTTAATGCTATATTATCATCCCATTATCCTAAAAAATATATCATAGAAACACTAAGTATGTATTCCAATATTTTAATCTTCCATTTGAATTATACTATAAATTTAGGATAGTAAAATTAATCCTTTATTAACTATGATCTACAAGATTTCTATTGGGGCTCATAAATCTATGATTCAATCATATGGCCCCGTTAAAAAAAATAAAAATTTGTTATATCACTAATGTTTTAAAAACATTATGTTGTAAATTAATTGATGTCATCCAATGTAGTGGTCTCATGAATAGGGATGAAGTGTGTAGACTTCTTGGATTAATCCACAATCACCCATATGAAATATTGTTTCTGTTTAATAATTTATATACTTAAAAAAAAATATATGTATCTTTAATCATTAACTCGTTATAAAAGGTACATAATGAAATATACTATCTTTTAAATGGTGTTACTCCTTGACCATGTGAATATTGTGGAACCAATAAAAATACTATACACTATTTCTATTCATTCCATCCCACCGAAAATATTATTTATATTACCTACACATCATCTAAATTTCTCGTTCGATAAATTAGAAATTATTAAATTTGCTAGAATCACAAACCAAACTCTAAAAAAGAACACATATCATTCCATAATTCAATCAATGATATCCCCGCCATTTAGTTCTGACCTTTTGTTATGAAATTATATATAAGATATCTATACATTATCCTTATTCTCAAATAAAATAGGAACCAAAAGAAATAAAAGAAAAAATATAGGGTTATCTTGATCAAAAAATAATATGACGACCTATTATTTCCATTATTATCTATCATAATAATCTCATGATTCTATGTATTCAATGATTAAACATTAGTAAATATTTTAAAAAAAAGTTTGTAGTAGTTATTCACATGAACATGAATCTTTCATGAGACATATGGTATAATATGATCTCTTTATATGAGAAACACATCCCAAAAAAGAACTATATTGGTCAGAGTGAACCATGTATACTAATTATGAAAATGGAAATGTATGGATACATTCTGATATATATAACCCTACATACATGGAATAAATTCTAGAACACAACACTCTATATTAATGAATCATAATTTCTAGTCAAATATTTCAATAGTTAGGAATGTACTGGAAAATAAATAAAAAGAATGTATAATAACCCGCTAAGTTATTGAAACATTATATACAAAGAATATTATTTTGATTTTCTAGGAGATAACTACCTTTAAAATTTTAAGATCTATAAATATTCTTCTTTGAGAGATTACATGATCATATAATCACACCATTTTCTTTTAGGGATGACACTTTATGATCATATAATAATAATGAGGTTCTCATAAAGTAACCAACACTATAGACATGTATTCATCGTAATCATTATTTTTACAAAAATAAAACTATTGGGACTTGAAAAAATTATAAGGGAAATTAGAATAATGCCTTTGATTTGGAGATGGAATGAATGTAAATAAAATGATGATTTGATTTAACATGATTAACAGACCAAAAATGGAAAAATAAAAAGACATAACTTGATGTGTGAAACCCTTCACGTTGCGATGATCAGCATGGAGATCCACACATAGAGACACCCACAAACAAAATATTTTTTTGAAATATATACGGTGGAACAAATACCCCAAAAATGAATGAATCTATTGGAATTATGCGGGTATATTCATCAACTAGAAGACATATTCCATGAACTCAAATGTTGCATGGGAAAGGTAATGTTTAAATCTCCCAGCAAAAAAATAATGTCATTATTAGGAAAATGGAAATGATTTTCACCTACAAAGAACATTAATCTATACCCCCATTGATAATTCATCGCTGTGATGAGTTTCTTCCATGGGTTTCTCAAAAAGTGGGATCTCAGTGTCATTATAGATAATCAGCTACACTAGTGTCCATTTCCTCACATATCAATAAATAAATATTCAGAGGATAGAAAATGGGGGATTGTTAATCAGATGATCAATATAAGATTGGCTAAAAGGATCATCTGAGGGATCAATAGCTCCAAAAATTAGGGTCTCCATTAATGATTCCATACAAGTAAAGCCCAACTGCATATAATTAAATAGGAAAACATAATAAATCAAATAAGCAGTCCATGAAATAACAGAACATATTATCTATAATCCATGTGATGTGAAAAACCTATTGTTTTATTGAAACTAGGAGCCCAAAAATAAAATAAGAATGTGGGTGGATCACTACTCTGTGTGTAAAATCTCTATTTCGGTGGTAGTTGAGTCTGAACGACACCACACTATACGGATGGAAACTGGTCCCACATAGAAATGTGCCACATGGACAGAATCTAAACCTACGTATCCCACAGTAAACAGAAGTACCCCTTTCCCATGAATCCACCAACAATATGGAACAATCAATGACCAATATTAGAATATGATACACTGAGTAGAAAAACCTAGGACGTTCCACTTTTTGGCTCTAATCATTCCATTTTATCACATCATCAACTCCAATGGTATCCCCTCTTTGAACCACTCAATTTTCATCAGGCTAAGGTATATTTTAATACCTCTAGACATTTATGAAAAATTAAAATGAAAAAGTCATTCCCTTATGACTTTATATATCCATTATAAGAAGAGTAATTTTAGTTACCCCTATAGTGAGAAGAACCCCAGGTCTGACCAAGGGTTTACATTACCATGGTTAAGAGTGTTTCGACCATGGTACACTGACGTAAACCTCCCCACTCTAGGGATTATGTGGAATCTCTATCCATTCCCTTCATTGGGGGACAATACTGAAAATTATATTTTTCCCAAAACCCGTTATAGGGCACTCACACTTAGTAAATCCCCCAGAATATCTTTCAAGATGCAGCACCTTCGCTCCCCTTTTGAAAATACCTTACTATAGATGCCTAATTACAGTGAATTATTTTAATACAATGGCATGATTACATGGACTCAAATCTTGAAGGACTGATGAGTTTTATATTCTTTGAAAATTAACTTCATATATGAAACATAAATTCAAATTCAAAATGTAAAATAAAACATATATACAACATTAATAACATCATTATTATCATGGATTAAGATAACATATAAATCAAAATACACATCTTGGAAACCTGGGAATATAAATAATAAGAAAGTGGTGAGCTTAGATACTCAGTTAGGGTAAACAATACAATATAATATTACATAAATATTCATAAATATTTAAGGAACAATATACAATTGAAAAAAAAACTTTTTAAAAATCATTATCATATTATGAAAACAATAAATCTAATAATTCCTTCTAAACAATAACATTTTTTTTAGAAGTCAAATAATCAAATGTAATACCAATATCTATTCTCATAATGATGGAATGCACAATGTAAAATGTCTAAAACATACCATCCAAGCTTCATTCCATGATTCTAATACTACCAATGCTTCATGACAAGAATTATAAACATTAAAGGACACATTCCATGAATCTAATCCATTCAAGGATTAGTTTTAATAATATAATATATATGTATGGTCAAGGCCAAAACCATATCTATTTGTTTCATGAAACCTAATGATGCGTCGAGGGGCTATAAAGGCCCTACTCCCTACTTACTAAGTCCATTGTATTCTGTATATTTAAAGGGAGAAACATAATAAATATAAAATTTCATATTAAAACTAGAATATAAAATGTTAATTCTTTATCCATAAATCGTGAATAGTAGCAAAATATAACATAAACATTCATATATTAAAAGAACCATCAATATATGATGGTAGATTTTATTATAAGAAATCAAAAATATTTAAACATGAAATCAAACAATGGATTTTGACATTGATGAAAATAGTTATTTAAATTCATTAGTAATCTCTTGAGAAAAATAATCCTTTTTTACATTGAGATCATTTATTCAAAAACTACAAATTTATAAAATAAAATATTTACAAAGAGTGTTTTGAATCAAAGTGTCCCTTACCAATTTGAAACTTTTTAAAAGGAAAAAACATTTAAACCATTCATGTTCATATAAGTAAATCCTTAAAACCATTTTAAAAACATGATCATTAATTTGAGTTTGTTTACAATAATAAATATTTAAAAAAAATTAAAATGATGTTTTAGTTAAAGGGTACCTTATATAACCATAAAAAAGTAACCATTGTAAATATTTGAATGAAATTAAGAATAGAAATAACATTTTCATTGTACTAAAATATATACATGTAAATAAATATATATGATAATATAAATAATATTGAAATGGAGAAATTGTTTAAATAATCAATACATCGCATAAAAATTTGATGATTTAAATCACAAGACTTATATATTAAAATTAATAGGTAAATACAATGAAGATAAATGTATTCATTATATAAAAAATAATAGTGGAAGTATATACACCTCACTCAATAAATAGGTGGAGAACATGACTTATATGTCATGAAAATTAAACCTGATATAGAATTCATATACCTTAGTATGATACCCTCCATACATGTATGAAACTCATCTATACTGGTTTTAATCATAGTATTAACTTCTACCTAAATAATAATAATATTTATGATATCATATATGAATAATTTGTGACTATATATTGACAATTTATTTATAATTTCCATGTTAATGCAACATTTCATGTAATAATCGCTTTGTTTCTCATACTTATTTTGACTGGCTATTTTCTATTTTATCATATAGATCAGGATTCACTTACTTCCATAATATAAATAACAATTTTAATATCATATATATTTAGTATATATATAATATATATGTAATTGAATACACCATTCTTAGAGATAGTATGTCATATATACGCATGCACATTGTTTTCGTTTTCTCATCGTATTGAATGGGAGCATGTAAATAATATATATATATATATATTATAGTTTCATTATTATTTCATATATTTCATACGTATTCATTATATATATTTTTATAATCATTCATTAATGGTTCATAGGGAAGATGAATCTTATAATGTTGTGGGGATGGTAAGCCTTACATACACACGAGTGACGATATCATTTACATAATGGTAAAGGGGTCATGAAATGGATGTTATGTTAATTATAAAAATAAATATAAAATAATATTGGTTATTTATATTATATTAATCATTATAAAAATTAAAATAATGTATATATGAACAATGGTTTTCCCCATTCTATGGAGACAATATTTCATACGTACACACACATGGTGATATTGTTTTTTGAAGGATGGGTAAAAGGGAAATAAGTTTGTCATGTAATCGTAACAACATATCGAAATATATTAAATTATATATTTATTAATATATTATGAAAATAACATAGAAATATATTGTATAATAATAAAATAACATGGAAAGATTTTTTAAAAGAAATACCACTTCTTTGACTATCTCATTTGGATTTGCAAAAAATGACTCATTAGTTTTCCATTTTTCCCAAAGTATATCCGCTCGGATGAATTGAGTCTCATTTTGGATTGAAATGGGTAGGTTTTGTCTGAACTAAATTTATTTAATGGTGTGAATAAATGAGTAGGATTGGATCTCTTTAATAATAAAGGCGGATCACTTTTGGAAACATCTAATCTATTAAATTGATATAAATTAATTTTTTATTTCAAATTGCTATAAAGTGAGTTGTTTAAGAATATATAATGATTATCGTTCTAAATAATTTCCAATAAATTAATTTTAGACATTTTTATGTCACAAAAGTAACTATATATTTTATCATAAAGCATTAGTTAGACAATTTAACTCTTACCTTGAAAACATGTGTTTTTTACACTATATGGTAAATATAGTTAAAATAAAATTTCTAACGAAGACCATTATGATAATTAATACCATATTCAAAATTATACTTGTTAATTGGATGAAATATTTATTTTTATTAATTTTATATCATTTCATATAATATAATTTATCTTAAAAACCAATTTAATTTAATTTTTTCATTATTTAGTTTTTTACATTTAATAAAATCATAACAACATGATTACTTAGAAAACACTACATATACTAATCCATAAATATATAAACTTCATAAAAATATAATGGTATGAAATGTTTCAAATTATGATTATTTTAATATTATGAATATCATTTAAAGGATTCTTACTTCAATAAATCAATTACAACATTTTCAATGTGTCAAAATTTAATTTAATAATCTAACGTATAAAAATTATAAATAAATTATAATTATGTAGAGAAACATTTTTTCATTATATATATTATTTATATTATAATATATCTTATGTTTGTCCTATTGTTAAAAATTATTTACTTATTAAAATTTGAATGTGGTATTTTTAACACTTCTTTAAATAAAATAAAATTAATGTCAAAATATAACACAAGTGGAATTAAAAGGATCATATTTTCAATATAATGTTTATTTTAGGAAAATATTATATATCCAATGAAATTAGGAAAATTGTTTGGTTAATAATATAATAATATTATGTTATTGTTATTTTACTTTTTATTACCCAATTTACTCTTACCTATGTTAAATTAATTAAAATTTACCAATGATTATATTCACAAAAAAAATTAATTTGATCTAATTATATCTAAAATATAATACTAATTACAAACATGAATGTTTATTTTTTTATTATATTCATATAATTTCTAGAATTGTGTTTAGTTTGAATCTCATAAATGTGGCTAGAAGAAGGGTAAAAGAGATGTTCAAATGTTGAATATTTTATATATATATATTTATATTATAATAATCATTATAATGACATTAATTGAATTTATATACATAATATCCCTCTATTTTGTATTTAAAATTAATTTTAATGTTTAATAATTCTTTAATTGACAATATCAGTATTTAACTACAGTGTAATATTTTCCACTATTCATAAAAAATTGAATAATTTCACAAAAATACCATGAAATCATCGAAATGTAATTATGATACTATGAATTATAAAATTAGGTATATTTTTAAAAAAGAAATCATATAAATTTCATAATTTGGTTAATACTTTTCATACCTTCTTTTTAAACGGCTAATTTATTATATCATGATACACTCGAACTCGGTGTTGCATGCAGCACAAGTTATTAAATTAATTTAAAAGGAAACATACCATGATTTGTTTGGGTGTTACATTATCCCTTAAATCTATAAATACAATACTCACAATTTCAATTTCTTATTTAGAAACTACGGTTTGACTATTCAAAAATTCCATTATTGAAATCCCACATCAAAACAAGGGTTGATAAAAATTCTAACTTACAAAAATGAAAGGGAATTATGAATGTTACCCAAGATAACACATAAAACTATTAAATATCGGAAAACATGGACATGAAATAAAAATCAATCCACAATGTTGTGATTTAGAGTGATAGAGAACACGGTTAGGATAAATTTAACAATCACAAAGTTGTAAATCAATGATGATATAAGGGAAAATATGATTCATCAAAAAAAGTTCTAGTATTCCATATTATTGTTTCCCGAACCATTTTCATATTTTTAATAACTATTTTAATATTATAATTAGATATTAATTGATTTATTTCCATTTAATAATAATAATTCCCTCATTTTGTTTTTCTTCCGTATATTTTTAATTCATTCCTTACGCATGGAAAATAATGTTACAATTGATTTTTTTACACTTAAAACACTTTTGATAATTTATAATCCCAAATGCATTCCAATAATCCTCTATATGTTAACTAAATAAAAACACTTTAGTCCAAATTACCCAATAAATCATACTTTAATCAGAATCAATAATATCTAATGTTCAACGTACTCTATTCCAACCTTACGACATTTCTAAAATACATGTCCAAATTAAGAGTCTAAAAAGGACTCTTAATTTTTAATATCAATATTAACATCATGTTTTCCTCAAATTAAAGGATCATATTGTTATCACATAAAATAAATATGAATACATTTATCACATTAATTCCATAATGTAATGATTTATACTACAAAATACTTAATGAAAATGTACTGTAATACAATTTTTATATAACTTGTGAATCTGATAACCACAGAATTATAGATGTAATAATTTGTAAATCCAAATAAAAAATAACAAAAATCATTCCAAATCACTGTTAAAAAGTTAATTGCATTTTAGATTCTTAATCTTTAATAACTCCATCATCCAAAGTTTCTTTTGTATTAGTACAACCTTTATTTTATAACCTTTCTGATTCTAACCATCAGTCAAAACTCAAATCAAAATGAGAGTAACACTAATCTGTATTGTTTTGTAATAAACAATCATTTATAGGATATTTAAATGGTATAATATTATTCTCAATACATAAGTCATTAGGATTATTCTAGTTTGTCCAATTATAAATCTAAAGGACGATATCATATACTTACTGTTATCCTCAAATTCATTCACTTGGTTACAGTTCCCAATCCATGATTTTTAAGTATAATTTCCATTTTTGTATATAAACATTCTTTGATACCATCTATAACATCTCAAACCTAGATGTACCGATCTAGTGAATTATTTTTATACATTGTAATGATTACAAGGAATCAAATTATGATAGACCTATCAATTTACTAGTATCACAAAAATTATTACTTACCTAATAATTTAATTATATTTAATAACACTAACTAAAACATAGAAACTACTTTTAGAATACCATTATTCTATTTGGATAACCCTTTATATCAATCATAATACCAATAATGAAATACTAGGAATAAAATAAAGCATAATAAATATGTGGTATCAGATTCCCATTAAGGATAAACAATACATTAAAAGATTTCAAAAAATAATAATAACATTTTAATGAATGTTATAAAAAATGAAACACAAGCGTTTTAAATAAATATTTAGAATAATATGTAAAGAATAAATAAAATAAGTCTACATTAACATTTATAGGTATATTCTCCTAGATAAATAATAATATTTAATATTAATAACTAATCTAATAATGAGGGTATATATAATGTTGAACAAATAAAACATACCATCGAGGCATAATAACACGAATCTAACACTTTTGAGGATTTATGACAAGAATATAATACTTTTATAGCCTAATTCATAGAAAACAATACATTCAAGGCTTAGTTCTTTGAATCTAATAAATGGGAAAGGCCTCATCCAAAACTACATCTATTTTTTTGAATTCTACTAATAGATTGAGGGTTTAAAAAGGGCCCCACCCAACAAATAATATATCTACTATATTCCTCATATGAAAAGGATGAACAATACCCATCATATTAATTACTAGTAAAACTATCATACAAAATGTTAATAATTTATCCATTAACCATGAATGGTATAAAAATAGAACATCCACTTTCAAACATATCAAAAACCATTCAAAAAAATTTGTTAGCCTTTATTATAAGAAATCATCATAAATTAAAAATAAATTCCATCGAATGGTGATTAAATAAATTAAAATAATCTTAGATAATCATTAAAAATATCTTGATACAAATAACAATTTTTTTACTTTCAAATGATTTATTCAAAATCCACACACTTATAAAAAAAATTTAAAATAAGATATTTAAATCATTGTGTCCCATACCACATTGACAATTTATAATGAAATTAACGACATAAATCATTCATGTTGATAAAAATAATTCCTCTAAAATGTTTTTAAAACATAGACATTAATGATATTGATTTTAGATGATTAAATCCTTAAAAATGAAAATATGGTTTTAGTTATTGATTCCCTTAAAAAACATTAAAAATATTCCTTCTAATAACATTTGAATGTAATTAAAAATAAACATCAAATTTAATTTATAATAATTATTATACATATAAATATATATTTATGGTAATATCATTAAAATTGAAATGGAGAAAATCATTATAATTTCAACCCATCTCATGTGAAATTAAACATTTAAATAATATGTCAGATTTCAACAAATGAATATTTATATACCATGATGATATATTTATTCATGATATAAAATATAATATGGTTAATAAATACACTAAACACATGAAATTTGTGATTATAGCTTATATCTCATGAAAATTAAAAGTGTGACAAAATTACCATACCATAGGTTTGATACTTCACATACCTGTCTGAAACTCATGTATAATGATTTTAAACATATTATTATCTTCTAATGGAATTATAATTACATTTATGATATCATATATGATACATTTGTGACATTATATTACCCATTTATTAATAAATTACATGTTAAAGCAACATTTCGGGTAATAACCACTTTATTTGTCATACGTGTTTTGAATTTTTATTCATGATTGTATCAATTATATACTGATTTACAAAAATCAATAAAATAAATAATGATTTAAATATCATATAAATTCAGTATATATATATATATGGAATGTAATACACCGTTCATGGAGACGGTATGTCGTATATATGCATGGACATTTTTTCTGTTTTGTTACTATATAGAACGAACGAAAGTAAATAAAAAAATATGTATATATTTTTATTTTAATATTTTATAATTCTTATATCATTGAATTAAAACATATTAATTATAAATATCATTATAAATAATCATTAATGGTTAACATGGAAGATGAATTTCATCACCTCGTGGAGATGGAAAAAAAGTACATACACATGAGCAAGGGTATCATTTAATTAGTGGTAAAGGTAACACCCCATGATATTATGAGACATATTATTTTTAATTTATTTTATGTCCTTTGTTATACTCTACATCGATATTAGCTACTTCTATACACTACACAATATTATCTTTCATTATAAAAAACACTATACATGGCTTTTATTACACCCAATTTCATGTTGTTTTGATATTATTTATTTCACGCAACACTGAATATAAATTTTTTTCAATGTATAAAAAAACAAAGTTTGGATTATTTTATATGAAACACCAAAGTAATATTTCACTAAACACAATATTGACTTGGCATTCATTACATGCAAGAGTGACCTTCCTCAATTACTTGTTTTGTACTCAATACATAGTTTCACTAAACTGCAACATACTATTAAAATAAACTATCTTTTATTAATAGTGTAAACAAATTTTAAAATTATATATAACATTAAAATTCATCTTATGTTTTTTTGGAACATGATATAATAAAATATTCAATTTTTTTTGGATAAAATTAGTATTTTTTAAAATATGTAGTTTTTCCGCCATTTTATGGGGCACCAATTTTATATCTACCTTAATTTTTTTTATATTATATTTAAAAAAAACTGATTCACAGGGAGTGGGACATCAAAATTTAACTTCTATAAAATTTTTCTAATTTTATGAAGAAAAAATTTATTTTTTGATGAATAGTAAAAAAATATTACATTTCAATTCCAAACTACCTTTTCATCTAAATTATTTATATAGTTAGATTATCTTTATAATTAGATTAAAAGTGTAATTGGGTTATATTTTAATAATTTAGCCTAATTTTTTTCATTGGATGTAATGTAACATTTAAATTGGACTGAAACGATTGTGATACTATTGATAGTTTTTACTTAATAAAAACCTACATTCAGGTGTTTACAATAGGAATAAATTTTAAATTAATTAATCAAACTTTTTTGTTTTGAATTTCGAAAAATGGTTTCAATATTTAGAATCATTTGGTCTAAATTATGATAATAGGTTACATTTATTTTTTTGATAGTATTTATGGTACTTTGTATTTAGAAAAGTTTAAGGTAAATCGTGTAAATTTGGTTAATTGTTAGTACGAAAAGAATACTAAAATTCCAATAAAAATGATAAAAATAAAATAGGATGATTTAATTAATACCCATATCAAATAAGGGTCATAATTGATTCATTTAGTGTACTTGTTTCATTGAAAATGATTTAATTATTATTAAAACAAAAGAATGTGACAACATGTCACTTTCTTGTCTGTTATAAATATAATAATTTAAATGTAGTGATAAACATGATGAATCACCAAATACAAATAGTATCCCAAAAGATAATGAAATTATTTACATAATGGGAATTTATTTTTAATCTTTATAGGTAAAAAATAGCCTTAATTGTTGACACAATAATGATACAAAATTTATTTTATTAAAATAAATATAAAATAAATGATATTATAAATACTAAAATAATTTTAATTTGATTGAATATATGGAATAAATAATTATTATGGATAATCTGATAGGTAGGTTATTATTCGAATATATTTTTTATAATTTATCTTGATGTTATTATATTTTTAGAAATTCACCTAATAAATAGTGTCAAAATTGGTACTTTTGGTATTTTTAAATATAAAATTGTTTTTTAAATGTTATAAAATTAATAAAAAACATTAATCAGAAAATGGGTTGTATAAGTCAAAATTTGTCATAAATTTTATTTATGTGGGTCTTTTTACATGTTTTGGTTATTAAATAAACCCAATAAGTGTAACTAATAAAATATCATGGTATGATTAAAAAGGAAAAAAATAAGGGCTAAAAAAATATATGGATTAAAATATCTTAAAAACTTATCTAAAAAATGTTGGATATTTTATTTAAACACCAAATAATCATATATTTTAAATAAATGAGTTTGGAACCATCAGAAACCAAAAATAAATTTATAATAAATTAATATTTCAAGACCTTCCAAAAGTGCCCCTCCCCCCTCTTATAAAAACCCAAAAGAATAACCTTATTAATAACACATTTAAAGACATTTGGATCATCCAAAATCAACTTAAACAATATCCCAACATTTCTATAATCATATTAGATGCCACCATTTTGGAAAAAACCATCTCAGGGAAACCGTTTCTGCAATTCCAGAAGGGATAATCGAAAAAGAGGTAATTGTTTTATCACCTATTTTATATAATTTTCTTATTTTACTTATTTTTTTACTGTTGTTACCATAATAAAGAAATAGATATAGTATCTTTTACACACATAGATGTTATTATTTTTGTGGTACAACCCTATAATGCCTTTTACCCATATTATGAATAACAATATCATAACACGTGGGTACAAACGACTTACAATTTCCTCGTCATGGTCTAATTTGTTATTCAACAATAATTAATTTGGTTATATATAATGATGAGTTTAAATAATTTAAATAATAAATATAACATGATAATTATTATTTATAATTAATATACCATCAAATACCATAACATTTAATCATCAAGGGAATAATATTGTCGCTCATCTGTACCTACGACCTACTGTCTCCACGACGCGATTAGATTCATTATCCCTGTTAACCATTCAAGAATGATTATAAAGTATATAAAATAAAAAATCATTAATTATATTAAATAATAATGGTATTTATGTTATTTTAATATATATATATTTCATTTATCTTCTTCCATACAATTCCATAATGAAATGAAAATAGTGTTCATGCATACATACAACCTACCTTCACTAGGAACATTGTATTCCATTTTATTTATTTATCTATTATATATATTAATATAGTAAATATTTAAGATATATAAATAATTTTTTTCATTCTGAATGAATTTAAATCATGACTTATGTAACAATATCAATAATAAGAAGTCAAAACACGTATGATAAATAAAACAACTATTACCCAAAATGTTGGTTTAACATGAAATTTATAAGTGAATGGGTAATATAAATTAATAAGTGAGTCATATATGAATTCATAAATACTTTTATTGTTTTATAAAATGTTAATAATATGTTTAAACTGAATATATATGTGTTTCATATACATACAAAGAATAACTGACATAATGTAAAGGGATAAAATTTCAATCCGATTTTTATCCGAGATTGTTTTTACGTAAGTATGTACTCTTGGTATATTTACCATCCATGTATTTATTATATAAAAAAGATTAAATAAATTTTTTTCTATTATTATATGTATGTTTAAAGTCATTTTTTATTTTTTTTTACTTTTACTACATATTTTGGAATGAATACATCATTTGTTTACCATACAAGGTACGTTTTGAAATTATCAGCTATAGTATGAATTTTTTTTAACTTATAAATCATGAATGGGTTTTTATGATTTCATGAAACAATATTTCCATGAAGAATCCTCTATAAAATTTCAATATTAATTTCAACTAATTTTTTTTTAAAATTTTGTACAATTTTGAGAAAAGAAAATCTTTTTGAAAAAGTAAAGATAATTTCTTCAAAAACTAAGTTCAATTGTTTTGTCAATATTATTTTCTTTCTAAGATTAAATAATGTTATGATTAATTCAATATTGTTTAATTTATCTTAATTTGTTTATTATGAAATTATTTTTATGAAATCCATTTATTTTAGAAGTATTATTATGGAATGATTTTTTAGAATCTCAATTTATTTCATCGGTTATGTTGGGATGAATGGTTGTTATTTTTTGCGAAACATGTAATAATATTGTAATTATGAGATGGGTAGTACCTATAAATCCCTCAAATGCATTGGGTAATGATTTAAGTATCATGAGATAAAATTAAATAAAATGAAAAGTAAATCCTGTTTAGTAATACAGGGCCAGAATGACAATTAAATCTTATTCAGTAATACATGGATTGAATGAAAAGTAAACTTGTTTCAGTTATAAGTTGATGGAGCAACTTGTAAACTCAGTTCAATTAAATTACATGGCCCATTATTATACTATTTGATGCAATTATTTGGATACTATGGAAATCATATATTTTTTTTTCAACAATCCCATATTTTATTTCAATGCTATTTTTTCATGGTTAATATAGCTTTGTGATATGTGCCTTACTTAATTCCATAATTTATATCATGACTCATGATTTTTATATTTAAATGTTATTTTCATGTTTTTACATTTTTATTTTGATGGTTTGTCTAATGTTCTCCATATTTACCCTTATTGTTAATTTGAGCTAAACGTTTTTATGTTTTATTTTCCCTAGGATATAAAGAAATGTTTTTGGTAGGAGAACAAAAGGGAAATATATTCATGAGATATGTTGATGAAATTTAACCATGTTATAAGATTAGGTTCAATGTTCCCAAAGACACTAATATAATACAGTATTCAGGCATAAATTTGTGTAATGGTTTAGGTATTATTCAAAATAAATGTAATACCCATGTACATCAATCATGTGATACTATAGATGGAATCAAAGATAATGTTTAGTAATCCTTTGGAAACAAGGATTCGAAAACATTAGTGTTATCTCCAGATATATTTATAAGGTATGTATAGGGATGTACCTAAGGGAAATTATACTTATAAGTTGCAATCCTAGAATTATAGCAATGGTCCTGAATATCCTCGGTTTAGACCTAATATGTTTGTTATTGAAATTATACTTGATAGATTATATTGTTTTCCTAGTATGATTTTTCCTCTCATAATATTATTTTTTTAGAAAATTGATGGAAACAAGATGAATCATGTTAATGTATAATATTATGGACAATGGAATGATATTATTCACGAGAAACCAAATAAAATGGTAGTTGGAAGGTGAAACATTGTTACTATGCCTAATCAGCAATCTCATAATATGTTAAATAATCTCCAAATCAGTGAGTTTCTTGATCCTTCTAATAAGATAAAGAGTGAGATTCATGGGGATCATGGTGTATAGAAAGTTCAATTTTCATCATGTGAGTCTTGTGGGAAGTTGCATCAAGAAGAATGATTCAAAGGAACTGGATGATGCTTTGGGTGTGAAAAATAAGGACAGAGACCCAGTAATTATAAAGAAAGTGTTCTAGTTAACACAATGTAATAGGATAATGGTATTGGTAAGATATCAATAAAGGTTAATTATTATAAATGTGGAATGTATGGGCATTATTAAAATAGATTCCCTAATTTCATATAAAATTAAGATGATTAGAATGGTCGTGTGGGTAGTATTTATGTTCATGACGATGACGAGAATACAAATGATATACAAGATGAACGAATTTTTTAGGAATAAAATGATGAAGGTCATTCAATGGTTTAAGAATATAGTAGAAATATTGTATATTTATCAAGAATAATGTTTTACAAGAAATTTTATGGTATGATGGAATATGTAAACATCTAATTATTGTTACACTACTGTTTTTACTTAAGTATTTGAATGTATATGTTGAATGTTACCAGTAACCATGAAAATTTGTTTAGATATTTTTTTGAAAACACATTATATGTGAATAATTAACGGATAAACAGATAATGTTTTATTTGATAGTGTTAATGATCTCATGACTGATATAAGGTAAATGTGATATCATGGTTGTATATTAATTTTTTTGTATTTTTGGTGTGTGGAAAGATTCAGTTTTGGAGGAATGGATATTTTCAATAATTTTCTATGGTAATTTTTATTATTAAAATTATTCAAGAGAATAAATGATTAAGTTATTCACATGTCTGAGATGTTACAACTAAGAAATACAATATGAAATATGGTAGATAAATGTTATTTTGATTTAGTTTATGTGTTTCTAATGTTTTATATGTTCAATTTTTGGAAGGACTGTATGATTATCCATTTATTTATTGTATGAGGTTTTCTACAGTTGATGTTTGATATATAAATATATTATCTCACTATAGGTATACTATAAGGACCCAACCCTTAAACATTAAATAATCATTAATTAAACATATAATACACATTGAGGATTGTTTCAGGTTTAGAGCTTCATAAAATTAGTCCATAAATGTTACATATCAACTTGAAAATTATATTTAGACACTACTACTTAGTATCCATTTTTTTCATGAAATAAAAATCTTAAAAAGAAACATGTCTTGTTCCATGTTTTAGACATCATGACTTATTCTTGATCCAATAATTGACCCAATTCATCATTATGTCTTTTGGAAAACATTTCAAAAAAATTGGATGAGCATAAAATGCTCAGTAATGTTTATAAAATAAGAAATGAAAACATTATCAAAACAATAAATACAAATCAAGGAAGACATATTTTTCAATCTTAACAGACCTTATGAAATCATAATAATTATGAATACCACACTGAAATCATAAATTATAATAGAAACTTGGGGAATTAAAAATATACTTACAATGTAGCTATCATATCTATATAGGGAGTTATGTGGGAATACCCATCATAGTATATTCCCTAAATCTCTTAGGAGAAACATTAATGTTTACCTCTGTCACGTTACCCAATGCATTGGCGAGCTATATCGGGCTCACCTGCCCTATGTTTATCATAGAACCACCAATATACATAAAACATTCTCAATAAATACAACATAATAATAAAATAGAACAAAAAAATAATGGAAATATAACAATTCCAAATTAAAATCACAATATATCATATCAACATATTGAAATAAACAATGATTTATCAATCGATTATAAAAAAATATTAATATTTTGATTTTTGGAATCAAAGTGTACCATACCACATTGAATATTTTAAAAGAATTTAAATTTTAAAACATTAATGTCTCTGTAAATAAATCCTTAAAACCATTTTGAAAACAAATACATTAATGAGATATATTTCGAATAATAAATCTTTTTATATTTTAAAATGATGTTCTTGTTAAAGAGTGTTGTAACACTTGAAAAGAACTTAACTATATATAATTAATGAATAAAATAAAAAAAACATATAATATCATTAAAATAAATATATTCATGATATAATATTTAAAATGTATGTATATACACCATATAAATTTGAATTGGTTCATAATAATAGATAAGTCTCAATAGAATGTAAATTGAGACGAAATCCATTAAAATGATCGTACCATTATACTAAGAATAAATCAATTACACAAATATATTTGAAAAATATTAATACACTCAATATTTATGGATATTAAGTAAAAAAATTCATAAATAATTTATACAAATTTATAGCAATTTATAATCAATATATATAAGTTTAACCCAAAGAATTGAAATTGGGCAAAGAAGTTCCCTTATATAAATTCGGCACCCTAAAATAGTCACTTTAAAAATTAGTAAATAATCTTATGGGAGAAGAAATGGTCTATCATCAAATGGAAATATAATTTAAATAAATAAGGACAAATAAGAATATATCCCAACATTAGTAAAAGGAAATTAAAATACATCACCTAAAAGAAGTCTTTGACTAAAAGAGTATCGTGGAAGGATCACTTACCGATTTGGTAACTTACCAAAAATACCCCCATGAAATAAGGAACATAAAATGAAGATGTAAATATCCATTAATTGAATTATATTACAAAAACAATACAATAATGGGATTTATATACAGAACACAAAATGAAATTGTTGAAAATATATCATGAATCTCATGGGAATAAAAATTGAGATGAAAACCTCTTACCTCATTGTAATCAATCGAGTCATATGAGAAAAAGTTAATAACCACCAAATAAATCAAAAAATACACTGAAAATAATGTGAATCATGATAATATATATCAAATGGTAGTAAAAAATAAACCACATGAAATACATAAGTGTCAAACAATAAAATCTCATAGGATTTAAAGTGAAATATGAAACCCCTTACCTCGTGTCCCACTTGACATGTTTGTTCCTTATTCATCCTGAGTAATAAACATAAGTTAATTTATACTTTCTTAATAACCATGTTCAAGATTATTAATTCATTTAAATATCTTAATTCCTTTCTAAAACAATTAGTTAATTATTTGATTTCATATTAGACATTTTGTTTATGTTCGGAACATGAGTAAAAAATAATCTTGTAATAATTACAATTTGTTAATGTGATCAAAATTACATTTCCTCTAAACTTATATTAATTATTTAAATATAATATATATCATATATATCATGTATATATGTAATTATAATAGTAAATAACATTTGGAGATACGAAATGAAATGCCCCGTTCATGGAGATGATATGTTGTACATATGCATGAACGCTACGTTCAATTCTATTTCATATTTAAAGGAATGAAAACATAATGATAAATAGTTATATTATAATTCTTGTATACTATCATATATAATTTAGTTATATCCATACTTTATACATTCTACGTATGCTATGAATGAGTCATATCACTTTGAGGGGGCAGTAGTCCGCACATTCGCAAATGAGATTATCGTGTTTACCCATTATGAAACCATAAAAGTATTATATAAATGAAACATAAAAGACCATATAAACACTATAAATATAATATGTATCACATATAAATATATTTCCATCATAATGTACACCATGATAGGTTTTAGAAGATAATTTAACAATCATCGTTTTGTGATGCAGCAGTTCGCAATCCAAAGAAAAAATATGGTATTTACCAATTGGATGGAGGTGTGTGTAAGTGTAGTTAGAATACATCCCACAAAATAGCCTCATATATTTAGTATACTAGTGTTTTTATAAATAATGTATTAAAAAGTGTTTATGGGGTTGTATATGTAAAATAAAACAAAAGAACTTAAGAGAAGACGTTACCTTTATATCGGGTATATCTCATTGGATCTAACTGAAAGGATTAATTTATTTTCTTGATGCCTACAGAAATTATTCTAAGAGGAGGAGTTGGATGTAGGGATCATAATTGTTTCATGGTTTTATGATCCATGGGGCTTGATAAGTGTGATAAGTGGGTTTGAATTTAGGGGTTTTTATAAGGGGGATGAGGGGATCTTTGGGAATGTTTAAAAAAATTAATTTTTTATATAATTATTTCGGTTTCTAAAGGTCCAAAACATATTAAATTCTATAATAATAGGACTAATGTTCTAAATAAAATCATCTAATAAGAATTGGACTTGTTGTGTATATTGTCTTAATGATTATAATCTTATTTATTTAAATAATTCATTAATGAGGTAAACACTGCATCATCATTGTGTCAAAAATATTATATTATATATGATGTCTAAAAAGTATAAAAAAATATAATGATGTAGGAAATATTTTTTTATTTCAAATAAATATTTATATTCTAAGATATAACTTATATATCCCCATGTAAATATTTATTTATTAAAAGATATATGTTTAAGTCATTTTTGACTTCACATTAAATTAATTAATATATAGTGTCATTATCACCCCTATGTGGCTCCATGGGGTCCCCAAATCGCCCCAAAGACCCCCATGGTCCGAAATATTTCATCCTATAGTATTATTACACATTTTTGGGTAATTTAATGTTATTATAATAATATTTTATTACTCTTAATTGGTAGTTTTACCCATTAACCATAGAAATAGAATACTAACTAAGGTAAATATTTAAAATGTCTAAAAATAAATGTTACATATTTAAATAATTTATACCTCCTGATTCTAAATATGGAATCCATTTATCCAAATTCAACCCACATAAGTGGGAGACATTAATTTAAAATTAATTACCGTTGTCAAAACAAAAAGCATGTTTTTTAGAAATAATAAATATCAAAAGATTGACACTTATTTATGTTCAATTTAAAATTTAAATTACATAAAATGACAAAAATTGTATTAAATAGTAATAAAATAATCAAATTACATTTTAAAACCAATTAATAAAATAATCTCACCATATAAATAAGTTAGATTAAAAGGCAGTTGGGAATAAAAAACACTATTTTTCATTATTCATTAAAAAATGAACCTTATCAGAATATTACCAAAAAAGTACACAAAGTAAATATTGATGTTATGATTCTAAATAAGTTTTTTGTAATTCAAGATAAAACATATAAATGTGATAAAAACTAGATTTAAAAATGTTTCTCCATAAAAAGGTGGTAAACCGCCCTTTTAAAGAACATAAGAGTATTTATGCTTAAAATCGGATTATTTCATATTTTAAACATATAAAATTTATTGCATAAATGTAAAAACATTTTAAAAACATTTATAATCATATTTGATTTATTTTTTTTCATTCCTCCCATTACAACTACTAGATGTTATCTACCATTTAAAATAATAATAATATTATATTGTTTTCTGGTATAACTCAACGTAGCGTGCAACATAAATTTTCAAAGAAACCCTTTGTGGTGTATCATGTATTCCATCAAACATATAATCCCATTTAAAATAAATTTATTATTTAATTAATAAATTTTAACTAATATGATAACTTTATATTCTATATTTACTTGGGATGTTACATCCTTCCCCCGTATTGGGAATTGCGTTCTAGAAATTTTAAAATTGGTTTTGAAAAAATTATTTAAAGTCCCACATTTGAAAAAGAGTCAATAAAAATATCACATTATATGAAAGAAGGATTAATAAAAAGGTCACCTGAGATAACCCATACTAGGATTCCTTGTATGTAATCCTTGATATGGAAGAGAAACAAACCATCATGGTTTGATGGAGAGTGGTAGATAACATGATTACGAAAAAAGTTAACAACCAAAAAATTACAATTTTGTTATGGGTTAAACTATTTTTGATTCCCCAGTAGAAAAAGATAACAACAATTTGTTTGTTTTATATTACTTTTCATAATGTTGAGGAATTTATTTAAGAGCATGTATAAGAACAAAAGGAAACATACATAATTTTCATGTAGGCATTCATCCTTTACTAGATTTCTACCACAATATCATATTTTCTCCATATGATGAGTATTCAAGATGACTTGTTCATATTGAATGGTCAATATTCAACTTCTAGGGAATCTCATAATATACAAATTATGAACTATTTTTTTTCATTTCTTTAGACATTAACCAAAACCAAAATGGTTTTTACAATATCAAATAATCCTAAAAAAAGATAATCATTTTAAAAAAGAAAAAAAATATTAATCTCTAAAAAATTTGAAACAAAACCCAATGTCCAAAAAATCCATTCAATAATCAATTGTCCATACAATTTTTCAATGTAATATAAACTAAGATTGAAAACAAAATCTCAGAAGGATTTAATCACTTAGTATTCCAAGATAAATATTAACATTTATCTCCAAATAACATCATTTACACTTAATGTCTCGTAATGAAATGTAATTAATCTATTCAAATATTTTTCATGATAGTTAAATCATTTCCATAAATAAAATAAATCTTCATATATCTACAATAAAAAATAGAATTTTACGAAATAAAGATTCAATTATTATCCCAAAAATGATATCCCATAGTATTCTATTTATATGAAGCATATAATTTTTCCAAGAGAGAAAACATATTCTAGAATAATATTTATCACATAATCACCAAATCATTTTCATATATTAATTATATCCATATGATAAAGCATAAGTTCCCAAATAAACTTATTCTAGATCCATTAAATCATTTAACATATAATAATATGTCATACTAACTAGGGAAATCACATAGGATTGTTTAATGTGATGCTCCCTTGTCGCTCATTAGCTGTGGGATTGATTATTGTGGCCTTTCAAGACACGACGAGTTGTCACCAATCGTACGGGTCGTCCTTTTTATAAAACTCAAAAATAACCTTTACATGTTTTAATATCAATTTTTTTGTTATAACTTTAATTTCCATCCCCATAAATTAAGACCTCATTATCTTATATATTGTCATATTTTACCCGCATATTATGAAACAAAACAATTATCAATATTAAGTACATCATACCATGATCATGGGGTCCAAATTGTTTTACCACCATCTTGGTCACATAGGTAAAAGTTTAATGCATTTAAAAAATGATTTTGAGATACTTAAAAGTCATTTTCTTCTTCATAAAAATACACCTTGTTCAACATGGGTCAGATGGGTGTTCAAAATTTTTTTTGTGGAAAATAATCTTGTATGAAAAATAATTTCAAAAAATCTCATAAAACATGAATGTTATAAATTAGTAGGACCGAATTTGATTTGAAACATTCAATCAAATTTCCTATTAAAATACCATATGTATGTGCTGAGAGAGTATATTGTAAAAGAAAATATAAATAGCTTACTCAAGGGTCAACCACATCCTCACCTTTTTCAAAATACTAATATGCTTCAAAATCAAGTGACAATGTAAAATATTTGAAAATGCCTTGATAAATTTACCTTTCTTGAAAATATGAGAATATTGAGAAAATATGATTTGATTTAACACAACCCATGATCCACAATGATATCAGGGTATAGTGGAGGTGTTTGATATCTCAAACTACTACATTCAAATGAGTTTTATGCTAGGAAAAATTTCCCAATCATCGAAACATGACTTTGCAATAATTATTGCTAGCATGTCATTTGGGAGATATAGGAATGTCCTTTGAGATCATCCTCCTTCCATTTGAAACTAATGTTCCTTGATCTGATAAAAAAATTATAAAATAAGGATTCAATTGAAATAATATACATAGGGATGTTGTGACCATGATACATGGAGAAGGAATCTTGACGAGTTAGCCTTTTCAGAGTGTTGTATTTTGTTGTCAAAAAGGATAAATCAATTCAAATTGTAAAAGGAAAATAAAACAGATGATGCTTTACTGATATGTATTTCATAAAAATCATAAGTTAAGAGAACTTTTGATGCAAGACTTATGAAGGAAAAGGGGATAAATGATGATTCCAGTCATATACAGTTTTGATTGGAAGGAATGATGTTGCTGGACGAAAAATAAGTTTTATTACTTCCCATTATAACTCTGACGATGCTAGTGCTGATCTATCAAAATATATATATCACGATAGAAAATTTATTGATGAAAGCTAAATAATGGTTATGGGAAGTAGTGAAGAGATAAATGACAATGAAACAGACCATATGGAGTCAAGAGTGGCACGTAAGTATTGGATTGTAAGTATAAGTGGCACACAAGTAATATTTTAAAGATCATCCAATCAAAATATGACAAAGGAAATAAACTGGCAGGCAAATTAAAAAGTGTCACACAAGTCATGAGTGTCGCGAAAGAATTGGCGTAGAAGTCTTGGTGCGCAAGTCCATGTTGTACACAAGTCATATTCCAACATCATCATAGAAAAATATGATAATGGAAATATTGTGTTGTGCATGTGATGAGAGGAGAACAAGTGATGGAGCGACGCGCAAGTGATGGAGCGGCGTGCAAGTATTGGTGTTCAACTGTATGTGGCACGCAATTCACCAAAATTCTTATAAATAGACGAGTAACATCCTCATTTTTTAAGGCTCAATACTTGAGAATTATCATTGACCTATGGTCGCACAATTAAAGTGTTGGGCACAAATGTTGAGGGTTGTTAGAAGGCGTGGATGTTGGGGATGCGTAAGTTGGAGGCCTGCATGTTTTGGTTGGCATGCAGGCTGCAAGTAGGCAGTGCGTCTGAAGGGAAGTGTGCACGTAGGCAGCGTGTAAGAAGAGGCGTGAAAGGTGTAGGCACACAAGTATAGGTCACTCATGTGGAAGTGGGCGCACAGGTTTTTTTTCTCCAGGGGTTCCTTCTAGCTTCTGGGTAGTATAGTGAATAATTTATATGAAATATTGGATTTGTGTAAGATCATAAAGAAGAACTGATCCATTTTATTACCCTATTTGCACTAAGAGGGAGAACACACACTATTGGATTGTTTTCAAAGTGCTACATGAGTGTAAGGGTAAATCCTACTCGCTGTATTCCACATCAAAGTATTATTTTCTAGTGGATTTTGGGGTACTGGATTGTTTCTGTACCATACAAAGGACGTAGATACTCTTGTAGAGTAGTGAACCTTGCAAATATTGTGTTCATGCGGTTGTGTGTGTTCAGTAGGGAAGAAACTTTTTAATAGGAAGCTAAGGTTGTTTCAAAAAGGGTAAACATTAAAAGAAAAAGATATCACCAAATCACCCCCTCCCCCTCTCAGTGAAACTTGGATCATGACTGAGAACGTCAGGGGACTAACCATGTCTTTAACTAAATCTCATAATCCCTAAAGTTGTCTAATCCAACCTCTGATACCAACTATAATGAACTGACCTTAAAAAATTACATAATCTAGAATTAAATGAATAATTCGCATTGAGGATCTTTTCAGGTTTAGAGTGTTAGGGAATTAGTACAGAACTATTACATTTAAACTTGAAAATTTCATGTAGACACTACTACTCAGTTTCTATTTTTTTATAAAATAAAAACTCATAAAAATAATCTTGTTTAGTTCCATGTGTAAAAAGCATGAATTTTCATTGATCTGATCATTGAACCTATTCATCATTAAGTCCATTTGGAAAAAATTTTAAAAACTAGGGACGAGTATAAAAATCTCATCAAGGGTTATAAAATATGAAAAGAAAAAATTTTCCCATCAATAAATACAATTCAATAAAATTATACTTTTCAATCATAACACGCCGCCATAACATCTATATAGAAAGATATGTTGGAATACCCATCATGGTATATTACATAACTCTATTAGGGAAAACATTGACGTTTTCCTCTTTCATGTTACCCAATGCATTATAGATCTATCTCTGGATCACCCACCCAATAATTATCACGAACCTCCCAAACACATAAACTATCTATAATAACCAAAACATAATTATAATACAGAATAGAAGATTAAAAGAAATATAATATTTCCACATTAAAATTACAATATATCATATGAAGATATTGAAATAAACAATCCTTTATCAAACCATTTTCCAAAACATTTAATAAAGTGATTTTTGAAATCAAATTTTCCCATAACTCTTTGAATATTTTAAAAGAAATAATGTTTTAAAACAATAATGTACATATAAGTAAATCCTTAAAACCATTCTGAAAACAAGGACATTAATGAGAAATATTTAGAATAATAAATCTTTCAATCTTTTAAAGCGATTTTTAGTTAAATATTCTCGTAACACTTGAGAAACACTTGATTAAACATAATTAAAGAATAAAACAAAAAAACATATAATATAATGAAAATTATTATATTCATGAAATAATATTTCAATGGGTAGTATATACACCATATAAAATTGAATTGTTCCATAATAACAAATAAGTCTCAATGGAATGTAAATTGAGATGAAATCCTTTACAATGATTGTATCATTAGATTAAGAATAAATCAATAACATAATTATGTGTGAAAAATATAAATAAACCCAATATAATTTTATATAAAATTTAATACAATATGAATTAATTCACACATACTTATATCAAGACATAATCAATAATTAGTAGTTTAACCCAAAGAAATTAAATTGGGTTTAGAAGTTCACTTACAGAAATTTGACAACCAACCGACGTCACTTTAAAATTTAGAAAATACGTTGATGAGAGAGGAAATGGTATCTAATCACAAGGATATAAATTTTTTTAAATAAGGATATATAAGAACATATCCCAACATAAGATAAAGGAAATTAAAAGACAATACGTAAAGGAAGACTTTGACTAAAAGAGTACGGTGAAAGGTTCCTTTACAGATTTGGTAACATACAAAACATAAAACCCATGGAATAAGGATTATACATTGAAGATGTAAATACCCATAAATTGTATTATATTACAATATGAATATAATAATGGGTAGTACCTACACCACACAAAATGAAATAGTGGAAAATATAGCTTGAATCTCATGGGAATAAAAAGTGAGATGAAAACCCTTTAACTCATTTCTATCTATTGAGTTGTATGACCAAAAGTTAATAACTACCAAATGGATGCCAGAATACCCTGAATATAAAGAGAATAATGATAATATTTTTCAAATGTCAGCATACAACACACCATATGAAATAAATAAGTGATAGACAATGGAAATATCTGGGAATTAAAAGTTAGATAAGAAACCCCTTTCCTCATGTCTCACATGACATGATTGTTCCTTATTATTACTGAATAACTAATTTAAGTTAATTTCAACATGAATAAGATCATTTTTCAAGATTATTATATCTTTTATATCACTTATTATCTTGCTAGGTTGATTAGTTAATTATTTGAGTTCATATTGGACATTTTGTTGATGTTCGACACTTGAGAAAAAAATGAACATGTTATAATTAAAAATTGTCCATGTGCTCCAAATTACATTATCTACAGAATAAATTAATTATTTAGATATCATATATATCATATATATTAATTATATATGTATTTATAGTATTATATAACATTTGTAGAAAAATTGATATTCATCTTTCATAGAGACGATAAGTTGTACGTATGCATGAACGCAAATTTCATTTCAATTTCATATTTAATGGAATTAAATAATAAAGATAAATAGTTATATTATAATTATAGTATAATATCACATATAATTTAACTATTTCCATCTTTTATACGATCAAAAAATGGTATGAATGAGCCATATCACTTTGAGGGGGCTGTGAAATATTTAATAAAAATGAATCATATAAATAAATATTTATGAGATAAATTATATTTAAATATTATATTCCTCAAAATAATTATATTTGTTTCATTATTTTAATCGATAGGGTATATGGGAATCATTTTCTATAGAATCTAATATAATAATTATTATTGTTATTGAGGAATTATTACATTTAATGATTAAATTATGATTAAATTGAAGGATTTTTTTTGTTATTTCATTTATTTTAAACCTAACTAAAAAAACCGATATATGTAATGATGATGAAAATGGATTCTCTTGAGTGAGTGTTCTACATTTAATTATTTTTGTATTTCTAGGGTAAAATTAGACTATCATCCATCCATAACTCATGTTTTTAGAGAGTGAAAATTATAAATCCATATTTGTGATCATTTAGAATAATGTAAAGTATGTGATTCTTACATTCTATCACTGAAGAAATCCAGAATTTAATTTTTAGATTCATGTAAAACATATGGATATGCCTAGAGGGATACTTTTTTGGATTCTGAGTCACATTGGAAACATAGTTTGAGTAATTCTAGAAAATTGATCGAGAATAATTCCTAGTTGTGATAATTCTATATTTAAAGTAATTTTACATAAAATGTGAATTATCAGATTTATGAAATTCTAGTGGTGCATTCATCTAGTTATATGTATTTATTTGTTGATGTTGAAAAAAAATTAAATTAGACCTCCAACCACTTCATACGCTTCACCTCATATTCTTTAAATGGTAATAAACTTGTCACATTTTAATTTAGAATTATTAATAAATAATTATTTTAATTTCATTCATATTTTTCTTGTATTCATGTTTAGATTTACGTTATGTAACAATCATTTGAGAAAGTACATTAACCCGATATCATATGGCTATGAATGGGGCAACAACATTAAATAATTATTGAAAACCCCTTATAAATGTTCAAATACCACTAGTTTTATGACACTATTACTTGACATGTCACAGAAAAATATAGATAGTGTGATGTTTATTTCCACACGAGGCACACACCACATAATTCACGGCTCATCATATGGGTCAATACATGATGTCATTACCTACTACATGTTAACTGCCAGTGTGACACAAAGGCAAGACAGAAACTATATTGTATGTAGCGGATGAGTATCTATCATTTGAAAATTGTTATTCTATATAAGGTAAATGATATGTATTTTGTAGAATTCCATGGTGGTGAACACACATTTTCATTATATTCCATGTATTAAATTCTAGAACAAGACATGTTTTAGTTCATTACATGCTGTGTACTACATGAATATTTTTTTTGGTACTTGTTGTGCATATTAATGACATTCTGTGTCATGATAAATGACTCGTGACTAAGGGGAACAAAATACCGTTTATATAAAATCACATCATGTAGATTTATATACCATGTTGCATGTTGTAAATGATACAAAAATAGAAAATTTATTTCACATGATGGGTTCTGTGTATTTAATTATCATGTAATCATTATGTTTCCAATAAAAGTGTTTTAATATTAGATACCACATACATGTCATTTTTTATTTGAGGTACATGCCTTGTGGTTAAATATTTTTATTATTGAAACTAAATTTATTTAATTTATTTAATAATAATCAGTGATATTCTCTAAACATATTAATGACAATTAAATTAGAAAAAAAACAGAAGATATATAATTAATTAATAAGTTAATTCAAATTAATTTTTCTTAAAGGGAATTATTGGAAATGAATTCACTCAATATTAAATTTGGTTGTCATTGCAAACTGTAAATGATATTGATATTTGATCAATCTATGTGTGTGTTGTATTTATTAATTTAATTTTATCATTTTTTTCGTGGTTTATTATGTAATAATTATTATTAAATTCAACATGATGATTTTTGAATAATTCATCCCTTCATTATTATATATTGGGCATGTGTGCTAAATGATTATTTTATGTAATCCTAAACCCATAGTAACCCTCCCTGACATGTGAGTATAAAATTTTAAATGGTATAGTTCCCAACTAGAGGAGATGATACAAGATGCAAGTAAAGATGAATCTAAAAAAGTATATACATAGGATGATATTAGATGTTGTACCTCGATCCAATTAATAGATTAAGGAGTTATTTTTTCTAAGGTCTAGGTTGGTTTATCACGGTTTGATAAACCAACCCGTAGATAATTATCCCAATCATTTCATATTATTACATGTTTTCATAATATATAAAAAAACAAGTATTCAAAGATTAAATAAAATAAAGTTTATAAGGATTATTTTATTGTGAATAGTTAATTAAATAAGTATGTTCATATATAAAGTAATTATTGGTTATATAAAAGATAAATAAAATATATTATACTACATTATTTAATGCATAAATTATCTTATCATACATATTTAATTATTTATATAAATTTCACAAAAATTTAAAAAGTGTTTAAATAATAAAATAAAATATATTTATATATAATTTAATAAAATCCATTAATATAATATATTTACTCATCAAATTCATTCAATCAATTTTGTTAGAATATATCTATATATTATAATACTATTCCGGAACTCAAAAGGACACATTAAATTATTAAGGATTTCTAATGAAAGGCTAAGGTTGACTTAACCACATTATAGTAAATAAACAATTCCCTATCATCCTTAGTGTAACTTGGATGCAAGGATTAAGGAAATGTGATTATAATATTTCAGGATTAGTGGGTCCACTAAAAAAATGAAGGAACTTTGAGATAATTTAGTTTCTAATAATAAATCATACATAAATAAAATCAAATAATTTTATAGGGCCTTCATATGAGCTATGAGAACTGAAATATATATATCCTTATCATGAGAATATCCAAGTGGTTTTATATTAAAAGTCAAATGGAGAGGGATGTTAAAATATAAAAAAATAATGGGAGGATAAATTAAACGATTAATTATGTGTTTATAGGTATTCAACATAAAATACTAAAAAATATTTTGATTTATTGTTGAAAATTGTTAATAAAACCATGAAATCTCTGAGATCAGTATTAAGTAAAAAGAACATCCTCATTAATTTTTTCCCAATTCTGTACATACTCTTGAATATAGTACTACTAAAGAGAAATAATATTTGTTTCTTAAAATATAATATACTTGATTATTCACCTTAGATAGCGAGTGAGGGTGACAAGGATTCATATCAGATTAAAATGAAAGATAAGTTAGATTTTATCATTTTATTTGCTATGTCCAATGAGATGAACTTTTAGTATAAGGACAAGTATGAATACATAATTTTAACACATGTTTAAGAACATGATAAGGTTAAATATTGAAATATAGAAAATGAGATCATAACTAGATTATACAAATGTAAATTAGAAGATGGATACTATGATAGTGGACATACACTCATGATGATTAAGTAAATCAATCAATTAGAAACCATAGAGCTTCATATGATTAATAAGTTTCTATAAATCTAATTGGTTCTTCAATAACACAAAAATTCCATAATTTTTATATAATTTAAAAAAATGAACAAAATGTAGTATATTCAAAAGTATATTTCAAATATGTTTAACCATGTTAATAGGGGTTTGTGGTAATTTTATTCTTTAATACTTATGGTGATTGAAATTATGTAAAAGTATGACAATACAGTTAAATAATTAAATTTGGCGGTTTGTTTTTAATTTCTATCAAAAAATTAATTAATTATTGTGTGTTAGATATAATTAGAGACTCACAAATTTATATCATAACACTTAAATAATGTAAGTTTATAAGGGTTACATAAATTAAGTATATCTTCATGTTGCTGATAAATATGATGTAATATAAAATATATAGAATATCATAACATTGAAATTGGAAAGTGATAATATTTTTTATTCTCAAAAATACTATATTTTATTTAGTTCCACTAATTGTATTCATAGTGTAGAGTTTAAATATAATGAGACCTTATTAAATTGTTAAAATGAATACTTTGTATAATACCAAAATTAATTATTATTTGATTATACATGAATGGAATATGTCCCATATCTATAATTAATGATGGATATATTAATATAAAACTCAAATAATACATAGTTTTGGAACAGAAATTATTGGTCAATTAAAAATAGACGTAAATGTAAAAGATATACAAATAAGTGTGTTCAGATTATTTGGAGTTAAAACTCTAAATTATATGACATGATTTTATTTAAGTCTTATGATAATAAAACCTTTTTTGTTAAAATTTGATCACGATAAATGTGAACTATATTAATTGGAACTATAAGTACTCAACCCTTATTAAATCAAAATGAATAATTAATTTTCATTCATTAAAAAGTCACTTTTCGGTTTAATGTTTTTGAGAATTTGATCACAAATCATACATAAAAAAATATACATTAAAATATCAACACATCCTCTTATAATCTATTTTTCCACAATATAGTACTTTTAAGATATTTGTTTTTAATTTCAATGAAAATATTTACAATTTTAAAACTTATATCTTATTTGTTCCTAATCATAATTAAAACATGTGAATGTTATTTAAGAAAGTAGGACTAGAAAAAAATGATGAATAATGGACATAAAAATAAAACCATTAGTCCATCTTAAATACCATAATATCATAAAAGAGTGTTTTCCAATAATATAATATTTTTATCTCAAATTTTCATTTAAATACACATGAAAATATTTTTACTACCCAATTTTTTTCATAAAACACGTTATAAGAATTCATAAAGGAAAAATCATAGTCATGAGGGTTTTATAGAAAACATGATAACTCGAGAAATTTTTTTCTTCAAATCCCACATTTCTACATAAAAAGGGAAAATCCTTCTTTTAAAAAAATGATTATCTTACCTTTTGGAATCAAATGATTTTCCTAAAAACTCATTAGTACGAATATAAAATTTTTGTAGGTTGGTTGGGACATAATTATTATATAACCCTCCTAAGAACCCACATAAATGGATAAAACAATCTGATCAAATTCCAAAATAATTTTTTAGTGAATATAATTATTACCTAATGTAATGGATATCTATATCCAACTCATCCATCATCATGAGATATATTGAGATCTCCTATCATCATTAGAAATATCAGGCTCACCCTTCATCATAAAGAATTTCCAATGATGATAAAATGTTTGAAACTCATAAAATATTTCATTTATATCATAAAAAACATAAAATATTCCTTTTAAACCGATAAGTATATCATTTTCAGATATTGATGTATTTATTTTATTTTAGACCACATTAATAATGTGAATCATTAATAAGAAATTATTTAAGAAGAACAGTCCTGGGCTAGGTGGATTAAGAAAGGGGAATGAAATACATCATATTTTTAGGCTTGCATTTGAGAGAAGAACTAACCATTTATTCCCACCTTTCACAAGGAGTTAGTCTATTTTTAAAATCATATAAAGATAATAAGAGGTATAGATACCTACTTATTTAAATATATACTTGATTATGTTCATAATTCCATGAAACATTGGTATCAAAGGGGCAAATAAATTCTCTTGTATTCCATATACAATCATGTTTCACATCTTAATAAGTCTTCTCTTCATAGTATTTTGGAAGAGAATGATATATGTGATTGTTTTTATTCCTTAATCCTATAATTTATCCTAAAACTGATATATTTTTATTCTCTATTTATTTGGATTCATGGTATTAGATTAAAATGGACATAGTGGACATCATTCAGTATTCTTCCAAGTTGGTAAACTTCCCATAGTGGCATATGTTACAACTATGGTTCTCATTATAATTCTATAATGTCATTTATCCATTAAAAATGTTTCACCCATAAGTATGTGAAATTTTCCATATAATTTTATGGGAATTATTACCAATAAAAGACTTATTATTCATTTGGATAATTTGATATTATAGGAGAAACAAAATTTGATACCAGGAATATCTATCGAAGCTATAATTGGTTTGTATTATCAAATGATAAGTGATATAAACATTAAAATCACCAATTCTAACATTGAAATAAAATATAATTAGGATAAGGAGTATAATATATTAGATTGGAGATGCATTGTCAAGGATATGAATTGTGTGGGATTTTCAACCTTAGTGGTGTATTGTTTAGGTTCTTTATCTCTCTTATTATTTTTGTTAATCTTACAGGAATGAAATGTGGGTTCATTAAGTCAATATGGGATCTCAGATAGTGTGATCCATTATCATCAATTATTTTCAATCTTATTCAAGACACAATTAGTAATTTAATTTTCAAGGAGTCAACAACAAAACCATTAATCATTTTTGTTGCAATACTAATCTTATAATTCTTTGAATTTTTAAAATTCTTTTCCCCATGGAGTATATGGGTGTTCTGATCTCCCTGAGAAGAGTAAATGTTCACAAATTTTATGTTTTAGTTGATAAAATCTTTTTCAACATCAATAATTAGAAAAATATGTATCTTTAATTCAATGGATTGATACACTTGTTAAATGGGAGCTTTCATCTATTCCCATGCTTTTTTTATCTATTTTAAGGGTGACCAATGAAATTTGGGGGAACATCTCAAATTTAATTCTTTCATTAATATGGGATTTAAAATCCAATCTACATTATTAATAGGTCTTTTGGGAATGTATATCAAAGATTTTTGAAGTGGAGGTCTCATCTAGAAAGACATCAGAGGAGCCATGCATTGCAAGCAAGCCAAGCTAGCTTGGGAGGCCCTTTCTGGTAGATCACTATGGGCTAAATTTATTTGAGGTAAAAATGGTTCTAAACTAGATATAAGGAAGGGAGACATATCCAGGATGTAGAAGTATATCCGTGAGCCTATTTTAATTATTCATATTTACTATATATGAGTTGTTAGCTATAGAGACATTATCTTTTTGGTCCATTATTTGGTAGTAGATTTACTGGTATTTTTAGGGTTTCTGACTCCTAACATTTCTTTTTATCCAGATACCTTATATCAAACTTTCAACTGGGATATTTTGAATAATAAACAACTCAATATATTCTATAATATCATGATAATAAATTATATTGTTATAATTGGTTTTATGAGTTCACCATCGGGTCTCTCTGTAACCCAGGATTGTAGTTCTTTAACACATGTGAATATTTCTTGGTACAAGTGGGGAGGTTTCCTATGGTGTGGTGATAAACCTCTGAAAAATATAATTATTTTTTAATGAATTATAGCCCTATCCATCTCCATGGACTAGAAGGTTAGAAATAATGGCATTTATCTTTCTTCTAAATGTACATGTTTCATAAGCTCTCAAGACAAATCAACACATCATTTTTTTTGCAAAGACAATTGTTGACTGAGGTTTGAGGGAATCTTGTTGTAATTTTTTGTTTCTATTTCCATTTGTGAAATACTAATGATTTTTTGGGTAACTAGTTTAATGGGATCAAAAGTAATCACAAATAATAGAAGTTATGAATGGTCATCATGGATGATGTTTCTTGGTTTATTTAGAGTGATCAAAATAGGTTTTAATTTAAGGGGTATAAGGACATGGCCTTAAACATTACATAATATATAATGAAATGAATAATTCACATAGAGGATCTTTTCAAGTTTACAGTTTTAGAGAGATAGGAAAAAAATATTACATCTCAAAAGATTACAAGGTAGACATATCTGCATTGTTTCCATTTTTTTCAGAAAATAAAAACTCTTAAAAAAAGAGTCATGTCTAGTTCCATGTTTTAGATAGCATGAAATTTCCTTGATCCCATCCATGACCTTATTCATCTTCAAGACCTGTGAAAACATTTCAAAACTAGGGATGAGCATAAAAAGCTTAGTAAGTGTTATAAATCAAAGAATTAATACATTTGTTCATAAATACATACTAAACATGAACTCATTTACTTACCTCATTAAATCATAAGATTTATGAAAGACACATAGAAATAATATATCATAAAGGTAACTAGCGGCATCCATACCATACATACATTGTAGATATCACATCTACATAGGGAGATACTTTGAAATACCCATCACAATATATTCCCTAAATATCTTCAGAGAAACATTCACATTTACCTCCGTCACATTACCCAATGCATTGGAGAGATATCTCGGGCTCACCCTCCCTATGATTATCACTGAACCACCCGTATACGTGAATAATTCCCAAGAACAAAAACATGATCATAACACATAACATAAGCATAAAAGAAAGATAAAATTTCCACACTGCAATAATAAAATATCATTTCAAGATATTGAAATAATAAATCCATTTTCAAATTCATTTTCAATAACAAAATACGTAAAAATAGTTTATGGTATTTATTTTTCCTTTTAAAAACATTCATACTTTTTAAGGAAGCCAAAGATCAAATAATACAAATGGCAGCAGAAAGGTCATTGTCACTGCTTATGTTAAAAAAACATTCATTCTCGTCATTTAGTAAAACCCTTCGTATAAAAATATTCCCTTTGAATAAAATGAAAATTCAATGGGTTTTATAAACATATAAAATTAAGTCATGTATAAAATTAAAAAATTCCTCAATGAAAGGAGATTGAGACGAAGTCTCTTACCTCACGTCCGACTTGACTCGATCGTTCTTTTATCTCCTGAATAATAATCTAAAGATAATTTATACTTGGTTAATAACCTTTTTCACGTTTATCATTTCTTTTATATCACTTATTACCATTTTGTAAACATAATGAAATAATTTATGTTAATAACGTTCATTTTTCTGATATTTGGTACTTGAGTAAAAATGAACAACTTATATTTACATGTTGTCTAAGTGGTCAGAGTTTCATTATATCTAGAATTTTATTCATGATTTGGATATCATATTTATATTATATATATCCAGTATATACTTGTTTTTATAATAGTACATAACATTTAGAGGTAAGAAATGAAATGCACCGTTCATGGAGACGGTAAGCCTTACGTACGTATTACGCTACTTTAATTTATATTTCTTATTTTAATGGAAATAAAACATAATGATACATAGATTTATTATAATTCCATTATAATATCATATATAATATCCTTAACTCCATCCTTTATACATCCCACATAAGGCATTAATGAATCAAATCACTTTGAGGGGGCGGTAGTCCGCACTGCCTCAAATGAGATTATCGTATTTAACCACAATGGAAACCATAATGTCATGGTATAAATAGGAATTACAAAACCATAAGGAAATAATTAAAATAATATATATCATATATAAAAACAGTTCCATCATAATGGCCACCATGAGAGGTGTTAAGTTGTAATTGAACAATCATCGTTTCGTGAGGCGTTAGTTTTCCATCCAAAGAAACATTATGTTCTTCATCCATTAGATGGAGTCATGTGTAAGTGTAGTTAAAATGGATATCATAAAAAACTACTAGTATATTTTGGATACTATAGTTGTTACAAATTAAAAGGAATAAAAATAGTTTAGTGGTTGGAGAAGTAAAACAAAGGAAAATAATTTAAGAGAGACAGTTACCTTTAATTTCGGTAACTCTCTCTAGTTTGAACCAAAGGAATTCTTGAAGTGAATTATTCCTATAATAAGGATTCTAAGAAGAGGAGAGGTATCTTGAGAAATTAATTTTTCAGAGTTTTGAGGAATAAAATTGCTTGAGATGTGTGATGAATTGGTTAGAAGTGGTCTCCTTTTATAGGGGGGAGGGGCTCTTTAGGAAAGTGTGAAACTATTATTTTATTATATAATGATATTCAGTTTCTAATGGTCCAAAAATGATTATATTCTTAGATAAGATGAGTCATGGTCGAAATAAAATCATACAATCATAATTTTACATGTTTTGAAAAATAGTTTAATCATTATAATCTTATTTATTTAAATGATTTATTAATGAGGTAAATGCTACATCATTTTAATGTCACAAATAATTTAATTTATTTTTTCTAAATATTATAAAAAAACTACCATGATGTAGGAAATAGTTTAAACTTTCCAAGGAATATTTATAGTCGAAAATATTACTTATATAACACCATATAAAAATTAACTACTAAAAGATTTTTGTTTATGTCATTTTGGCCTTTACTTTAAATTAATTAATCTAAATTGTCATTATCAATTCCAAGTAGATCAAATGGGTCCCAAAATATACCCAAAGATGCCCATGGTCTTAAATTAATGAAAAAATAAGGTTAGGATAAGTGTTAAGGTAATTTTGAATTATTATAATATTCTATTAACCATGAATTACCTTATTTACCTTTAACCGTGGTAAATAAAAGTCAGAAATTACTATTCACCAAAAATTATTTTCATCATAATGAACAACATTTTATATTTTTATAACAAAAATGTATGCCTGATTTTTGAAATGAAATTCACAGAAGTGGTATATAATCATTTAAATGAAAGAGTCAGTTTTTTTTAACTACCACTAAGTGGTGTCACTATTCATCAAAAATTGATGTTTTTTAGAAAAATACAAAAAATTCAGAATAAGAATTATTTGATATTCCAAGTTCAAAATTGATGTATATTTATCCATATTAAAAACATATAAGTGTCATTAATTAATTTAAAAATTAATTCTCGTCGTTAAAACAAATAGCGTGTTTTTAAGAAACAATAAATATCAATAGATTGATACTTGTTTATGTCCAATTTCAAAGTGAAATTACTTCCAATGACCAAAATTGGATCAAATGGTAAAAATAGATTTTAATTTCACTTTTAAACCAATTAAAAAAATTAATCTAAGCATATAAATAAATTATATTAAAAGGCACTTTTGAATTAAAATACAATGCTTTTCACTCTTCATTAAAAAATGAACTTTATCAAAAAAATACCAAAAAAATTACCCAAAGTAAAATTTGATGTCCCCATTCTAAAGAAGGATTATATTTGGTCAATTAGAACATATAAAGATGACCCAAAAATTATCTAATGAGGGTTGTCCATTAAAAGACGGTAAATCGGCCATTTAATGTAAATTGTGCTTAAAATTAGATTCGTTCACATTTTAAGCCTCTATGTTTTATTGGATAAAAGTAAATACATGTAACAAACATGTAAAATCATATTTTAGTTAGATTCCTTCATTCCCACCACTAAAACGGCTAAGAGTTAACTACCATTTAAAATAATTATATTATATTATTTGTGTTCAACATAAGATTCCAAAGAAACCTGTTGTTGTGTATTGGGTACGCTTTCGAACATAGAAACCCTTTTGAAGTAAAATTAATATTAAATTCATAAATATTATTATATATGAAATATTTATTATTCTTCAATTACTTTTGATGTTACATCCTTCCCCCTTTCGTAAATTCTGTCATCGCAATTTTTATTCACTTTTCAAAATAAGTGGGGGTATTTATCCCTCATATAATTTTCAGATTTCCACATTGCCTATTCTAACATATGGTTTTTCCACAAAACCATTAACTGATGAATTACCTTGTTCCTCAACACTTTTTCTCTATGGTTAAGAATCTGAACTGGTTGTTCTTCATAAGAGATATTCCATTCCAACTGAACTACCTTTGGGCTCAAAACATGAGATAGATCGGGAATATACTTTCTAAACATCGAAACATTAAAAACATTGTGTACCTTGGATAAACCTAGATGTAAAACCACTTTATACGCAACTGATCCCACTTTCTATAGAATTTCATAAGGTCCAATAAACCTCATACTCAACTTTACCTTCTTACCAAAACGCATAACACTTTTCCATGGATAAACTTTCAGAAAGACATTATCACCTACCTCGAAGGAAATATCCTTCTCCGATTATCGGCATAAGTTTTCTGTATACACTGAGATATTCTAATGTGATTCTGAATCAACATAAATTTCTCTGCCATCTCTTATACCGATTCTGGTCCCATCAGCTTCCTTTCACATACTTCATCCCAAAAAAATGAGTTTGACAACTCTTTCCATATAATTACTCAAATAGAGCCATCTGTATACTAGAATGAAAACTGTTATTATAAGATAATTCATCCAAAGAAATATGTTGGTCCCAACATACATGATAATCCATTGATCAAGCATGTAGAAAATCTTCCAAGCTGTGAATTGTTTGTTCTGACTTCCCATCTGCTTGAGGATGAAAAGCTGTACTAAAATTTAATTCAGTACCCAATGACTTCTGAAGGCCTTTCCAAAAGTTAGAAGTGAACCTCAGATCACTATTGGATACAATGGAGAGGGGAACTTCATGGAATCTGACTATCACTTTAATATACAACCGAGAAAGTTGATCTAGAGACAAAGTATCTCTAATAGGATGTAAATGAGAAGATTTAGTCAATCAGTCAACTATAACCCAGATTGCATTATTACCTCAAGATGTCTTTGGCAATCCCACAACAAAGTCAATGAATATATTTTTCCATTTCCACTCTGGAACCAGTAGAGGATGAAGCATCCCTTTCAGTAACTGCAGCTATGCTTTAACCTGCTGACAAGTCAAACTCGTTAAAGTAAAATTAGCAATATCTATTTTCATTCGATCCCACCAGTAATACTCTCAAAGATCTCTGAACATCTTAGTACTATTAGGATGAATTGAAAATGGAGAACTATGAGCTTCACATAACAACTAATTCTTAAACTGTGAATCCCAATGCACACATAATCTCTCTCTAAATCTCAAAACACAATCAGTATCAATGTTATATTCAGGGAACATATCCTTCTAAACTAAATCTACCTTTTTCTGCATCTCAATGTCTTCTTTCTACGCTTTCATAATTCTATATGATAGAGTGGATTTCACTGACACTTGAAACAAAATTGAAGAATTTCCTGGAACAACAACTTCTATGCCAAAGTTCATCAACTAAAAAACCAAAGGTCCTTGTTCTAAATGTATCATGGCTAACGAGACATTACTTTTTCTACTCAAAACATCAGACACTTTATTTTCTTTTCCCGAATGGTAATGGATCGTGAAATCATAATCCTTGATTAATTCTAACCATAACCTCTGTCTCATGTAAAATTTTTTCTAAGTGAATATATACTTCAAACTTTTGTGATCAGTATATATTTCACACTTCACTCTATACAAATGATGCCTCCAAAATTTTTAAAGCAAAAACAACTACAGATAATTCCAAATCATGTGTAGGGTAATTTAACTCATGTGGTTTCAACTAACATGAAGCATAAGCAATTACCTGATCATTTTGCATTAGGACACAACCATGTCCTTTCAATGAAGCATCACTATAGATATCAAACTCACTATTTATGGAAGGCAGTGCCAAAACTAGAGCATTCGCCATTCTTATTTTGAATTCCTGAAAACAATCATCAGATTCTTTTGTCCAGATGAACTAAACACCTTTTCGAGTTATATTAGTTATTGGACTAGATAACTGTGAAAATGTTTCAACAAAACTCTGGTAATAACCTTTCAAACCAAGAAAAATACGTATCTCAGTTATATTTGTGGGTCTTGGCCATTCTTCAACAAATTTTGTTTTAGCAGGATCAATAGTTATGCCATTTTTTGAAACAATGTGACCCAGGAAAGAAATTTGTTGTAACCAAAACTAACACTTGCTGAATTTCCCATAAAGCTTCATTTCTTTTATGGTTTTCAAGAAAACCCTTAAATGACATTAATAATCCTCTTTACTATTGCAATAAACCAAAATATCATCAATGAAGAGAACCATAAACTTATCCAAGAACTCACGGAAAATTCTATTCATAAGATCCATGAATACAGCAGGTGCATTGGTTAACACAAAAGGCATAACTAAAAATTCATAATAGCCATATATAATACAAAACGTGGTCTTTGGAACGTATTCTTCCTTTACTTTAAACTAATGGTACCCCGACCTTAAGTGAATCTTTGAAAAATACTGAGCTCCCTTGAGATGATCAAACAAATCATAAATATGAGGCAAATGATACTTATTATTAATAGTGGTGTTATTAAATGCTCTATAATCAATGAAAAGTCACATTGAACCATCTTTCTTTTTAACAAACAAGATAGGAGCACCCCATGGTGACGTGCTAGGTTGAATGAAACCTTTATCTAATAACTCATATAATTGCTTTTTTAACTCTAAAATTTTAATTTGAGTCAGTCGATAAGGGAGTTTTGAAATTGGATTAGCATAAGGAACTAAGTAAACAGTAAATTCAACTTCCTGACCAGGTATAATACCAGACAACTCATCAAAAAAAAACATCAAGGTACTTGTTTACCACTAGCACATCATTAATCTGAACAGTTCCTTTGTTTTCAACAATATGTGCAAGGTAACTTTCATTTCCATCTTTTACTAGTTTCTCAGATTCCTCATATGTTATCAATATCAAGGGTTCATTTTTGTATAGAATCTGAAAATTATTCTGAAAAGAAACTTCTTTAGCCCTGCAATCATTCTTAGTATGATAAACAGAAAGAAAATCCATGCCTAAAATAACATCAAACTCAACTAGAGGCAAACCAATAAGGTTTGAAGGTTGATTCTTTCCACACAGAAGGACATGAATGTTCTTATGTTTTCATTTTTGTATTAAACTTCCTCCAGGTGTTTTTACCATATGTTCTGTACTCATATCTTGAGATGGAATTCCAAATTTATTAGAAAACATCTCAGAAATTAAATATTGTGTAGACCCTAAATCAAACAACACATTGGTATAATCTAAATAAACAAACAGCATACCTGATAGAACTTCATTTGATGGCGCAACATCTGCTGAAGAAGTTTCAAAGGATTTCTCCACCCCTTTTTTCTTGTAGTCTGGCTTATTTCCTTTGGATGAGTTCATTGTTGGAAACTCATTTGCGTAATGACCCATAAAATTGCACTTAAAACATTTTATTGACTATAAATCATATTTTATCTTACCATTACCCTGATCTTCTTCAGTACAATTACGAGCCCTATGTCGCATTTTACCACATCGGTAGCACATACTAGAATACAAAAGACATTCCCCAGCATGATTTTTACCACATTTTTCACAAACTATAAACTTAAGTATCTTAACATCAGACATTTTTGACGAGTTCTTCCCTTCCGCCTACCACCTCGACCTCTTATTCTAATGTTTGTGAAAGAATACCTGATCATCATCAAACTCCATTTCCACCTTATCCGCACACCAATAATGATTTTCATAACTTTTGAAGTCATGAGAAACTAAATCCCTTCGATACTTTGTCATTAATCCTGAGTAAAAATGGTTGATTTTACTATCACGATCTCATATGAAATTTGGAGCATACCTAGCCAGTCAAGTGATTTTTTCTTCATAAGCAGCCACTAATTTATCCTCATGCCTCAATTCCAAGAATTGTTTTTCCATACTAAGATGAACCACCTTAGGAAAAAAATTCTCAAGAAACATACCTTTAATTCATCTTAATAAAGATCATCAATCTCCTCACTATCCCTGATATTTTCCACCATCGACCACCACTGTTCAGCTTCACCTTCAAAACGGTAAACAACAAGACTAACCTTTTGATGTTCTAAACAACCCATGACATTAAAAATCATTCCAATGCTTTAATCCACCCTTCAGCTAGCACAGGGTCGATGACCCTCTGAATGATGGGGGATGTTGCCTCATGAAATGCTCCACTACTTACATGTTCCTCTGCGGTTGATCTGGCTGATCTCGTACATAGATACCACCACTATTTATAGCCTAAGTCAAGTGTTCCATCGCTACAAAAAACTATTCATTTCCTATTCTGACCATCTCAGGATACTAATTTGGATGGTTGTCTTCCTCCTGATGTCGTCCCAACATATCTGCTATGTTTCTTATGTGGAAAACCATTCTAAACATAGAAATATCTTAGGCGAAGAAACATGGTAATCTTTAAATGCTATATGATATCAATATTAACATAAATTACTTTATGGATATTAATTTAACAAAACCTTTACTCTTAATGTTATCTGAATTGACCTTTGATACCAACTATAAGGACTCGACCTTAAACATTACATAATATTGAATTAAATGAATAATTCACATTGAGGATCTTTTCAGGTTTAGTGTTTTTGAGAATTAGGACATAACTATTACATCTCAAAAGATTAAAAGGTAGAAATATATACATATTTTACATTTTTTCATAAAATAAATACACTTAAAAAAAGTGTCAAGTCTAGTTCCATGTTTTAGATAGCATGACTTTTCCTTGATCACATCCTTGACCTTATTCATCTTTAAGTCCTATGAAAACATTTCAAAACATGGGATGAGCATAAAAAGCTCAGTAAGGGTTATAAAACAATGAATGAAAACATTTTTTCATAAATTCTTACAAAACATGAACTGGTTTACTTACCTCATGAAATCATATGATTTATGAATGACACATAGAAATAATAAATCATAAAGGTAACTTGCAGCATTCATACCATACTTACATTCTAGTTATCACAGCTACATAGGGAGTTTCTTTAGAAAACCCATCACATTATATTACCTAAATCTCTTAGGAGAAATATTCACGTTTACCTCTGTCATGTTAACCAATGCATTTGAGAGCTATATCGGACTCATCCACCCTAAGTTTATCACAAAACCACCCGTATACGTGAATAATGCCCAAAAACTATAACATGATCATAACACATACCATAAGAATAACTGAAAGATAACATTTCCACATTGTAATAATAAAATATCATTACAAGATATTGAAATAATAAATCCATTCTCAAAATCATTTTCAATAAAAAAATATGTAAAAAGAGTTAATTGTATTTATTTTTTCTTTTAAAAAACATTCCAGCTTGTTAAGGAAGCCAAATATCATATAATACTCACGGTGGTGGAAAGGTCGTTGTCACCACTTACGTTAAAAAAACATTCCTTCTTGTCATTTAGTAAAACATTTGTTATAAAAAGATTCCCTTTGAAAAAAATAAAAAGTCAAAGGGGTTTATACACTGTATAAAATAACGTCGTGTATAAAACTAAAAAATGCCTCAATGAAAGGAGATTAAGATTAAGTCCCTTACCTCGCATCCGACATGACTCGATCGTTCATTAATCTCATGAATAATAAACTAATGTTAATTTCTAATTTCTTAAGAACATTTTTCATGTTTATCATTCCTTTTATATCACTTATTAACATGTTATAAATATTATGAAATCATTTAAGTTAATAACGTTCATTTTTTCCATATTTGGTACTTGAGTAAAAATGAACAACTTATATTTACAAGTGGTCCATGTGGTGAAAGGTTCATTATATCCAGAATTTTATTCATGATTTGGATATCATATATATATATATATCATATATATCCAGTATATAAATGTTTTTATTATAGTACATAACATTTATAGGTGAGAAATGAAATGCACCATTCATGGAGACGGTAAGCCGTTCGTACGCATGAACGCTACTTTCATTTCTTTTTCTTATTTTAATGGAAATAAAAAATAATGATACAAAGGTATATTATAATTCCATTATAATATCATATATAATATCATTAACTCCAGCCTTTATACATCCCACATAAGGAATTAACGAATCAAATCACTTTGAGGGGTCGGTAGTCCGCAATTTCTCAAATGAGATTATCGTATTTACCCACTATAGAAACCATAAAGGTGTGATATATATGGGAAGTAAAAAATCATAAGGAAATAATAAACATAATATATATCATATATAAATATATTTCCATCATAATGGCCACCAAGAGAGGTGGTATGATGTAATTGAAAAATCATCATTTCGTGAGGCATTAGTTTGTCATTCACAGAAACATTATGTTCTTCACCCATTAGATAAAGGTGTGTGTAAGTGTAGTTATAATAACTCTCATAAAATCATCCTAGTATATTTAGGATATTGGTGTTGTTACAAAAGAAAAGAATAAAAAGATTTTAGGGGTTGGAGAAGTAAAATAAAAGAAAACAATTTAAGAGAAACTGTTACCTTTAATTTGGGTAACTCTCTTTGGTTTGAACCAAAGGACTTCTTGAAGTGACTTCTACCTATATTAAGGCTTCTAAGAGGAGTCAAGGTATGTTGAGAGATTAATTGGGCCGATTTTGGATGAGTTAAATGTTTTGATAGGGGTGAGTAATTGGTTAGAAGTGGTCTCCTTTATAAGGGGGTGGAGGGGCTCTTTAGGAAAGTGTGAAACTATTATTTTATTATATAATGATATTCAGTTTCTAATGATCCAAAAATAATTATATTATAATATAAGATGATTCAAGGTCGACATAAACTCATCCAATCAATATTTGACATGTTTTGGATAATATTTTAATCATTATAATCTTATTTATTTATATGATTTATTAATGAGGTAAATACTGCATCATTTTTATGTCATAAATAATTTACTTTATTTGTTGTCTAAAAATTATAAAAAAAACTACCATGATGTAAGAAATATTTTTATCATTCCAAATAATACTTATAGTATAAAATAGGACTTATATAACACCATTTAAAAATTAATTACTAAAATATTTTTATTTATGTCATTTTGGCCTTTACTTTAAATTAATTAATCTAAATTGTCATTATCACTTACATGTGGATCAAAGGGGTACCTAAATATACCCAAAGATGACCATGGTCGTTAATGACTCAACCAATAAGGTTATGACAAGTGTTAATGTAATTTTTAATTATTATAATATTATTTTAACCTTGTATTACCTTATTTACCTTTAACCGTGGTAAATAAAAGTCAAAAGTTACTATTCACCAAATATTATTTTCATCTTAATGAACCACATTATACTTCTTTATAACAACCATGTATGTCAGATTTTTGAAATTCAATTCAAAGAAGTGGAAAATTTTAATTTAAATGAAAACTTTAGTTTTATTAACTACCTCTAAGTGGTGTCACTATTTATAAAAAATTGATGTTTTTCAGAAAAATACCAAAAATTCAGGCTAAGCATTATTTGATATTATGAGTTCAAAATTTATGTCTATTTTTCCAAATTAAAAACATAGAAGTGGAATTAAATAATTTTAAAAGTAATTCTCGTCGTTAAAACAAATAGCGTGTTTTTATTAAATAATAACTATCAAAAAATTGATAGTTGTTTATGTCCAATTTCAAAGTGAAATTACTTCCAATGATCAAAATTGGATCAAATGGTAAAAATATATTTTAATTTCAATTTAAAACCAATTAAAATGATAATCTAACCATATAAATATGTTAGATTAAAAGGCACTTTTGAATTAAAATAAAATATTTTTTACTATTCATTAAAAAATGAACTTTATCAAAAAAATACCAAAACAATTTACCCAAAGTGAACTTTGATGACCCCATTTTAAAGAAGGATTATATTTGGTCAATTAGAAAATATAAATATGACCAAAACTTGATTTAATGAGGGTTCACCGTTAAAATGCGGCAAATCAGACTTTTAATATAAATTATGCTTAAAATTAGATTCATTCACATTTTATGCATCTAACTTTTATTGGATAAAAGAAAATACATCTAACAAACACATATAATAATATTTTAGTTAGTTTCGTTCATTCTCGCCACTACAACAGCTTGGAGTTTACTACCATTTAAAATAATAATATTATATTACTAGTGTACAACGTAAGATTCCAATGAAACCTGTTGTTGCGTATCAGGTATGCTATCGAACATATCAACCCTTTTAAATTAAAATTAATATTTAATTCAAAAATATTAATAGATATGAAATATGTCTTATTCCTCATTTACTTGTGATGTTACAAGGGGACTACCATATATTAGTTGGGTTTGTTGAATCGATCCTGAAGTCTTGTAGTGGGTTTGGGGATTCTTCTGAACTAGTGGGATAAAAATCCATCCATGTGTATTTTCATACCTAGAAAATACTCTCTTCCATCATCATAGGGTTTGTATGCTCAAGGAAAATGGGTGAAATGGACTCCTCAAAGATGTGATATTAAACATAACATAGTGGATCAAGTAATAATGTTCCCAACTAGGGATTAGGAATTTTTCGATATTCCATGGGTTTGATGGTTTTGAATTTATCTGGATCTTAGAGTCAGTGGGATTCGGTTCTTGGAGAGGCATGCACACTTCTCAACAGGATCATGGTTTTCCATGATATGAATATCACTCTTGAGTTAGTTGAAACAAATTCTCTGATCATCTAAAACTCCTTGGATGAAAATTATTCTTTTCTATAGCCCATAATTTATGATATAAGAATAATCAATCTCTATATTAATAATCGAGTGGAGGTTATGAATACATAGTGTAAAAGAAATAAAGCCACCAATTTTCTTTCTTCTCAGCACACTAATGATCCACCATTTACTATTTTTTTATTTTATTGGATCCTTACCCCATGAATGTGTTGATATGGTGAGAGGAGTTTCACTTTGGATTCACTATATTCATCCTCCCTAAACATGATTTCAATTTGTGGTTCCTTGGCCTCTCTAATAAAATTCTATTTTTATTATAAAAAAATTTAAAACATGTTTTAATGTAAAGTAACCCATATCAAAAGTCCAACTCATCATGTATGTTATTTATATTAATAAATAATAAAATTATGTTAATTATTTTCTTTCTTAAGAAAATTTTAATGCTCATTATTACTTTTTTGTTACATACAATTAATAAATAAATTAAATTAATTTCTAAAATTTTGATAATACATTGTTCATATGTCCAAAATGAAATTTTTATTTTGAATATTGTTAAAGTGTTAATTATTAAATCCCCTTAAAAATTATAATAAGGAAATACTTATCATTTATATATATTAATTATAATTTTAAAACAATTCATAAAATAAGGTTATTAGAAATGATATCTCTTACAATGATGGATTTGGTTGCCTGTATGTACACATTAATAACGTTTCAATTTTTCAATTATCATGATAGAAATAAGATATTTAATATTTTAACATTATATAATCATCATAATATCATAAATATAATATTATTTCATTAAATACACTTATATGTAACATCCATTGGATGTTGTTAAGAAAAACGAATAAGATCACTATATCGAAGTGGTAACCCACACATATGCATAGATGATGTTATCATTATTAAATGGATGTAAATTTAGGAATTTATATGATATATTATATTTATATAATGGTAAATATTTCTTGAATATATTACATATACTTAAAACCCATCATTTTATAAAACCATACGATTTTGTAACGGAGAATAAATTACATCTGTTCATGAGGTGGTAGTCTTCCGTACACACGAATGATAGATCCATTTCCCATTTGAGGGAATAAAGAGATTGATATAGTTTTCTTAGTTAAAAAACAAATTATTATATTTAGTATTTTTTTCAACATGTTAGATTTATATTTAAAAAAAATATGAGAATAAATAAAATAAAACTGCTCGGTTATGAACTCTATATAATCTTCAGACAATCTCTTTAGGATTATAAATAAACACTTAAAACGATATTTTTTTGAAAAAAATAGGAATTATAAGACATAGGTATGGATATAAGTAAGGTATTTCGGTAGGTATTAGATGATCTTAAAGTCACTTTAAGGGTGGATAGGATTGGAGTGAGGGTGCCCTTCTATAAGTGAAGAAGAGGATACAATTAAAATATTTTAAAGGATTAGAAAATATTAATTTGTTACTCGATTAAAATGGATAATAATGAAAATTTTAAAATAATTATATAATATAAAGACTAAATATGTATTTAAAATATGATTTAGAAAAATTTGGATCATTTTAACCCTTATCAATTATGTTTAACACCAAATGAACCGGCTTTAACATCATCCATAGTAAAACATTAATACTATATTGACTATTAATTTTCAGAAAAATTTAATTTTAAATTATTAAATAACATTAAATATACTGATTAATCATATGAAATCCATTTTATCAATTTTAGTTAATATATGGGCAATAATTTAAATTAAAATCAGATCCATAAATCACAAAATAATGGGTTTTTAGAAAAATTCCTATTTATGTATAAAAATATTTTTATACCAAATTAATGTATGAAATTTTATCTAAATATTATAATTAGAGAATTTAATGAATGTTAACTAATTAGTTATTAAAATAAAGTAAAATAAAATTTTATATTTCAAATACTTGTAAAGGGAATTGTTTTCGAATAAAAATTCGTAATTTTCAATATTCCATAAAAAAATATAAAATTTCTAAAAATTATCCAAAACTCATTAAAATATAATTTTGACATTATGAATTAAAAAATTAACTTTTTATTTTTCAAATTAATTTTTTATAATTTGGAAATAATTCCTTTAAATAAAAACATATTATTCATGAAAATACAATTTCGTTAAAAATAATGCATTCTTTTTTTTGAGTGAGAAACTACTTAATTTTATTATAATGAATATATTTCTTTAAAATATAGATAATTAATATTAACAAGACATGAAAATAATGTATTTTAATATTAAATTAGTTTTTACATTATTCCCTCTTGTGTAAATTGCATTCATGCAATTTTATTCATTACAAATATAAGTGGGGATACTTTTACTTCATATAATTTTTATATTCCCATGTTTCGATTTTAATAATATGGGTTTTCAGAAAAACCTTACTATAGTGAATCACCTAATTATATAATATTTTATCTTTATAGTCAAAAATATAAATAGTTCATTCCTTATGTGAATGGTTTTCTTTGAACTGAACTACATAAGGGATCAAAATATGAGATGTATCTAGTATATTTTTATTTAATAATTAATAATGAACTACATCATGTATGTAAAATAAACCTGGAAAAATGTCAATTAGTAAGACATTGATCCATATTTATCTAAGTTTTCATATGTTTTAATGAACTACGGTCTTAACTCTCCTTTTCTTCGTAAATGAAAAACACTTTTTTGTAGAGATACATTAAGGAAAACATGATAAACTACCATGAATGAAAGATATTTCCACTGATTATCTACATAAGTTAACTACTTACTTTGATCCATACTCATAAGTAGATGTTTCTTATTAACATTATCATGAAATTATTTCTACCAATTAAATTCCCTAAATCATTATTTCACCAACTTCATACCCAAAATATGGTGTCCAACATAGCATTCCATATAATACCTCGAAAGTAAGCATCCTTATAGTCGAATAAACATTAATATTATAAGAAAATTCAACTAATGAAAATGATATTTCCTAATTTTCTAGAAATACATTTAATAATATTGAAGTATTTTTTCTTACGTATGAATCATTCCATAAAACTGTCTATTTTGTTGAGGATGAAATGTTGTACTAAAATTTAATTCAGTACACAATGAATTTTAAAGGCCTTTTCAAAAATTAAAAGTAAATATTGGATCACCATTAGATAAAATAATGAGAGGAACTCTACGTAACAGGACGATGTCATTGATGAATAATTGATAAATATGATCTAAAGACTTAATATCTCAAATGGTATAAAAATGAGTATATTTAGACAGTCGATCAAAAATAAACCAAATCACATTATTTCCTTGAGATGTATTTGGTAATCCCACCATGAAATCCATGTATATATTCTCCTATTTTAACTATGGAATTGGAAAAAGGCTAAGGCATCCTGTTCAACAAATTTAATTTTACATTAAACTATTGACAAGTAAAACATTTCATGGTAATGTCAAAAATATCTTTTTTTTCATTCCACCACACTAATAATATTCATAAAGGTATCTAAACATCTTAATGATTTTACGATGAATACAAAATGGGAACTATGTGATTCTATAAAATATTATCTCTCTAATTGGGAATCACAAGGCCTATATAATCTCTTTCCAAACATGATAACATCTTATTCAACTTTATTATACTCTAGAAACATTCCCACTGTATTAGATTCTACATTTTTCGATAAAACAAAATCATACTTGGGAGATTTCTAAATTCTTTCTAATAGAGATAATTATACTAAAACTAAAAAAAATTAAGTTCCTATAAAAAACATCCTACCAATGAGATTTCTAAATCAATTCCAATAATTACTTTTCTATCCTATATGAAAAAGCTCTTGGGAAAATATTTCTCACGATAAATATCCATAAATGTGTCCCATTCCATTGTGTCAATAAACTATTTTTTCTCATTTTCTTATTCATTGACCAGATCTTGTTGGATTCATCTCCAGAATGATAAATTTAAAGGGTTTAATTTGAATTACCTGAAAAACTCATGAATTGGAATATATTATCCAAGGATTTAACCCATCTTTAAACTATCATAGGGTTATATGATCTACTGAATGATGGAGGGTGTTGTTTCGTTAAATTTTCTTCTATAGACAACTTTATCTATGATTAATGGGGTTTCACTCTCACGTGGATACAAACACCATTTATATCATGTGTCAACTAATCAATAAATAAAAAACTAATTTATTCTAATTACAAAAATTCCAATTTGATTATTTTGAAGAATATTTTCCTTTTGGTTCATTTTTTACTTCAAGATCCCTATTTTTTCAATGGATAAAATTCTGAACAAACATAGTTTAGATAAATCATATGGTAATATTAAAATTCTATATCATGATAACCATAAAATTCCAATCTCTAAAGGTAATTTAAATACATTATACAAACATATAAAACTATAGAACCCTTTACTTTGATACCAACTGTAAAGACTCGACCCATATTTAATCCATAATTTTATTTTTAAACAAGAATTTCATTTCTTGCATTCTAGAAGATCTTTTGATTTTTAGAAAAATAAGTCACATTTGTTACATAAAAAACCCATATATTATAATTTTTAAACAACATCTTAGTATCCATTTTTCCCCCAAGTAAATATTTTTTAAATAAAAAACTTTTTTTGATGATTTTTTTACAATTTTATAATTGATTTCTTATCTATCCCACTCATCCATAAAACTTGGGATTATATTAAAATTTGGGATTGGTATAAAAAGTATAGAAAGGGACTTCAAATGAATAAATAAACCCATCAGTTTATTTCAGAAACCATGAGATCATAAAATAGATTTTTACTTTGACATAATTAACTTTGAGATCAAATAATTACTTAATTTAAAATCAAATTAGATTTACTACTCAATTTTTTCTATAAAACGCTATATAAGAAAACATAAAGGAAAAATCATGGACCTGAGGGTTTTGTATAATAAAATAGAAATAAAGATATTTGTTTTCTTAAAAATATACATTGTTCCCTAGAATGAAAAAATACTTCCTTTTAAGAAAAATATAATAAACTCGTCTTTTAAAATCAGTTTATTTATATGTAAATTAATTTAGAAGATTAAAAAAGTTACATAGGTTCCTTGGGACATCATCTTAATAGATTCTTTATAAGGACGAATACATGTGAAATAACCAATATGATCAACTTCCATCAAAATTATATGGAGAACAGAACTTTTACTTAATGTATTTAAAGGTTATATGAGGATATCCCTTCATCATGAGAAATATCAGCCTCACCCATTATGATAAGAAATTTATAATGACTATAAAATTAATGAAACACATAAAATATTGAATTTTCATCCCAAAAATCAAAAAAATATACATTTTTATCCATATATAATAAATTTTTGGATATTGATATTTACCTTTAATTTCAAATTCATTTTTGAAAATAAAATACCCATAATAAAGGTAAAACAATTTTTATTTGAAGAAAAAATAAAATCTAACAAAATAATCCAAAAATACAACTATGGTTTTAGAGGTGGGAACACTAATTTATTCCATATATGTTAAAATAGAACATTAATTTTTTTCTTTTTGTAAATAAAATCAAAAATGTTTATATAAAAAATGTAAACAAAATCCTTTTGAAAATATTTGAAAGTTATAAAGTCTTATAAATTTGTGGTTGTTTTTTATTTTGGTGCATATATTGACACCCATAAAAATCACTTTATTAATAAATAAATAGAATAATAATATTTATAAAAATATATCCTATAAAAACATTTAAAATGAGTTATTAAGGAAAAGCGTCTGTTATGTCATTACCGACCCATCACATATGTCGATTATCTTCCTGAATAATAAAACTATGATAATTATTAACATTATTTTTAACCCTTTTCATATTTATTTTTCCATTAATTTTTTTTATTACCATGATATATATAGTTACTTAATCAATTAAATTCATGTCATATGTTTTGATGATATTCTGATCAGATGGAAAAATGATATTGGTTAGTTGACCATCGTAAAAGGGGTAATTATTATATTATATATAGAATAATAATCACTTAATAATTAGAATTTAACTATATTAATTTTAAATTTGAAACTATTAAGTAATTATGGTTATGAAAGTGGAATTATGTTACATTATGGATACAATTGGACGTATGTACACATGTGTAACATTTCTATTTTTAAATGCAGATGATGGAAAAATTGGTGGTATTATTTTTTCATTAAATAATTATGATTATATATTAAATATCAAATTATTTCTTGAAATATAATTATATATATAATTTCTCTAATGTGGCCTAAAAAATAGAATCACTTCACTTTATGGATGTGGCAATCCACACATTCGAACGAATAATATTATCATTATTAAATGGATGGAATGGTAAGAAAGTAGATGATATATTATCATTATATAATGATTAATATTCCATTAATATCACTTATATAATTTAAATATTTCATTATATTCATCCAATAGTGGTTGTGATGGAAAATGAATTACATCACCCGTGAGGTGGTAGTCCACTATACACATAAATGATGGCTTTATTTCTCATTTGCTAAAATAATTAGATACATATAGTTTATTTCATTGACATAAAAATATTTCAGTATCAGTAAGACAATTCTATTATTACTTCAACAAGGTTGAAGAGTATTTTGGGGAGTTATAAGAATAAAAAATACAAACACTCGGTTGAGAACTATACCTCTTCTTCAAAAAAATTTTTAGGTTTATATATAAACCCTTCATAAAAAGGTTTTATGATAAAAAATAAGGCCTATGTAGAGTGTTTATGAAATTATAGAAGATAATGTCATCGATATTACAATAACTAAAAGTCCATTTATGTGTGGATAAGAGAGGATATGATTGTCCTTTTATGTGTGAAGGAGAGGATACACATGGAATTTTTAAAAGTATTAATGTATTACTTAGGAAAAATATCTAAAAAATGTTCCATTAAAGAATATTAGATGATATATGGTCTTTACAAAACAATAAAATATTATTTATACATATTTATAGGTTATTTTAATCTTTATTATTTAGGTTTGACCCATAGAAAACTGGTATTAACCTTAACAATGAAAACATATTTTTTCTATCATTATAATTCATTATGAAAAAATCTAGTTTGTATTATTAATTATTATTAATTATTCTGATTCAAAATATGGGATCCATTTTATTAAATTAAATTCACATAATATATTGAATTTAATTTAAAATTAAACCCATAAATTACAATTAAAAATAATTATTCAAAAAATGCCTTTTTATGTATAAATATGTTTTCATACAAAAATAAAGTATAAAATTAATTTAAAATTCCAAATTTGTATGTTTTAATATAATTTCACTAATTAAATTTTAAAACTAATCCAAAATAGAATTGTAATTTTTAAATACATGAATATTAATTACAATTTCCATTAAGGGCTCTATTTTCACTATTCATTAAAATCAATTATTTCAAAAAATTATAAAAACATCATCCAAAGATAATTTTGACTTGATAAATTACAAAATATATTTCATTATTTAAAATTAGAATTCTAGAATTTGGAAATAATTCATTTAAGTTAATCTATTTAATTTATTTAATCCAAATTTGGTTAGATTTAATAATTTTTTTTACTAAATAATTAATTAATATTTTTATAATCAATTTTCCTCTATAAAATGAAACTAATGAATACTAATAAAACATAAATACAATTATTATAACACTACCTAGGTAGATATATTAATGTAAAAGTTTATTCATTAATTTTATGAGTTTCTATTATGAGATTTAAGGAATATGAAGAGGAGTATAAAGTTTTCTTGGTGAAAGATAAAAGATGCTTCATGTGGGTGAGCCAAGAAAAATATAAAAAATAATTCATTGATTATTAACATATATATTATAGTTATTTATAAAATTATATTTCCTCATATACATTATATTTTTAGTGATCGTAAAAGTAGGATCGATGTGGGGTTATATAAGACTTATAAAGCTTCCATTGTTCCATTCATTACATGGTTAACAAATAACATCATTAAAATTTAACCATATTGAATGATTGTAATTCAATTTTTGTTCATAAAATTACTATTTTATATAGTGAGTTCAAGATAGTGTCTAATAAATTCTATTATTAAGTTTAATATAAGTTAGAATACGAAGATAAACTCTATGACACTTTGTGGCAATAGTTTTTCTAAACACACATATTATATAAGAACTATAAAATCAATGAGAGGTGATTTTAGAATAATTGAGTTTGGTGATATATTATTTAATGATACCAATGAATACAAATCCTATAAAGAAGTATTAAATGAGAATAAGATAAAATTTTCTAGAGTTAATGAAATTAGAAATAGATTTTATTTACCAAAATCATTTTTATTACTTTGGTAGTATATCAATATGATGTAAATCCGATATATCTAAAATGTGTATTCAAAAGAATATAAATATAGGGATAGTAAAGTGATTAGTTATAATGAAATATTGCCTGTTAAAGGTTTACTACTAGTTAATGGGGTAACTACGCAAAAGACGTATTACCAATAAAGATGATGAAATCCTATTGGATTCAAGATTCTACAAAATCTACCATAATTTTTATATAATTATATAGGGTTCCATTTATGGATCCAAATATGTAATTAAATCTTATGATGATTATTTATCCACACATATATAAGAGGCTAGTAGGAGCTCCATTTTGTTGTTTTTAAAATATGTTCATTAAATTTGAAAAACATATATTAGTATTACTATTAGTTCAGAATAAGTTGAAAAACTATTACTTAAATGAACAAATTTAGTAGTGACCAAGGTTATAGGAAATTTGACCAACTATCATTGATTTATGGGGTTTTTTAAACCATGTAATTATAAATATGTTGACAAGGTATTAAAAATAAAAGATAAAAAAATCAATAACTAATTATATCCTATATCCAATGGAATGAATATATCCAAGGAGCTGTGATAATAAAGATGAAAAGATTAAATTGATGAGTATAACTACATATTCTTAAGTGATTATAATTCATATATATGAGGATATTTAAAATTATTTGATATTCATTAGGCATAATGTATAGTGGTTAAATATCAAATAAAACCAAAAAAATCACATAAGGATATTGTTTGATTAATCCAATAATACATGAGAAAGTATATGGGATATGTTTTTAGTACATAAAGAATATGAAATTCTAGTTATGTAGAATATACAATACTATCCTTACTATATATCAGTTTTTTATAGTAGTATAGTTAGAAAGAGAAAATAATCCATATAATCTTAATAAAGATTAGGCTATCTATATTTATAAATTATGAGTAGCTTAAAGATTCACTAGTGCAGAAAACGTTTTTTACGTCGGTTATTTTTAATTTTTTACGTCCATTTCTAGCCGACGTTAATACGTGCGACGTTATAAATAAGGTTTTGACGTCGGTTATTAAAAAACCGATGTATAAAACATAAAATCGCGATGTTTATCACGTCGGTTATTTTAGAACCGACGTGATAAAGGGCCTGGAGAATGGTTTATCACGTCGGTTATTTTAGAAACGACGTGATAAAAGGCCTGGAGAATGGTTTATCACGTCGGTTATTGAAGAACTGACGTGATAAACGGCCTGGAAAATGGTTTATCACGTCCGTTCTTAAACAACCGACGTGATAAACAGGGGGTGAGGGGGTTTATCACGTCGGTTCATATAGAACCGACGTGATAAACAGGGGTGAGGGTGGTTTATCACGTCCGTTCTATAAGAACCGACGTGATAAACCGGGCTGAGCATGGTTTATCACGTCGGTTCATATAAAACTGACATGAAAAAATGGGGGAGGGGGGTTTATCACGTCAGTTATTGTATAACCGCCGTGATAAACCGCTGGGAGGGGGTTTATCACGTCGGTTAGTCAATAACTGATGTGATAAACCATTGTCCTGGCCGTTTAGCACGTCAGTTATTCAATAACCGACGTGCTAAACCATTCTTCATGCCCTTTATCACGTCGGTTATTAAATAACTGACGTGATAAACTATTCTCCAGGCCTTTTATCACGTCAGTTATTAAATAACCGACGTGATAAACCATTTTCCAGGCCTTTTATCACGTCGGTTATTAAATAACGGACATGATAAAACATTTTCCAGTCCTTTTATCATGTCGGTTATTAAATAACCGACGTGATAAACTATTTTCCAGGCATTTTATCACGTCGGTTATTAAATAACCGACGTGATAAACCCAATTTTTTTTAAACAGAATGCAGTGATCTTCTCTCCACCAGAATCAACCAGAAAATAAATCAAGAAATCATACCACAAAAACAGAAGTACATCAAAAATAAGCATGTAAATAGATAACATATAAAACTTACCCACTAGACAGCATCCACCCTCATTTATACCCTATGGACAGCCCTCCCCCACCCCGTTGGAGCCCTCACCCTCATGTATACCCCCTGGACAGCCCTCCCCCACCCCATTGGAGCTCCCACCCTCATGTATACCCCTTGGACATCCCTCCCCCACCCCATTGAAGCCCCCACCACACTCCTGGACTGCGCCCCGACCCCCGTACACCCCCAAACACCCCTCGACAACCCCCCACCTGCCTGAATAGCACCTCCTCACCCCCTCACCCCACTTGACAGCCCCAACCACACCCCTGGACAACCCCCCCACCCCTGGACAGCACTCCCACACCCCTGGACCGGCTTCCCACACCCATGGACATCCCTGCCACCCCCCCCAAGACTGTCCCCCCACCCCACCGGACAGCCCTCCCAGACCGCTGGACACCCCCAACCCCACTGAACACACCCCCACACCCTAGGAACCCCTCCCCCACATACCCAAATCCATACCAGAAGAACCATCAAAAGTAGACCAAAACAAGCAGTAGAGAAAAATTAAACATTCACTTATATAACATTCAAAACTTACACTGTCAACTTCAAAAAAAACTAAATCAAACCTAAACAACTACCAAATAGACAATTAAAACGACAATATTCAAAATTACATTTTACATTACAAACAACTAAAATTCAATCAAACGTGTAAAATGATTTGACCACTCCACTTGTACCTGTTTGATGTCTTCAACAGTATAGGGTTGAGGGTCATCAAAAAGCTACAAATGAAAAAGAAGATAGTTAACGTGTATAATGAATAAATCAAATTGAAATATGATGGCAAAGTTTAAGAGGAAATCGTACCAGGTTAAAATTCACAACTATCCCAGTTGTTATTATTTCATACATAAATATTAACATATAATATCCGCATTCGATGAGGCCTTGTTGTTCATGAAAATTATTTTTTAAATGTGTAAATTCAATATATTATTTTTATGTAATAAATCAAAAAGTACAAATTATAAATGGAAATTTACCTTCGCCTTTACATATTTGATCTTTGCATTTCTTTTCATTGTGTTTTTTCGAAAGTAGACCCATGCACTGTTAGAAAATAATACGAATGGGGTAAATTTAAAATTCATTATAATATATAAAACTATTGAGAAATTGAAACTTACTTTTCTAATATATTCTTAAAACTTTCCCACACATCACCATGAACAGAGCATATCCAATAAAGAGCTTTCTCCCTTGGGCAAAAAATCCCTAACATCCAATGATTACTGATAATAGGAAATTTAATGTTAGTGGTTTTTTATGTTAAAAGATAATTAACTCTTTGAGAGAAATATGTTTCATACCTCTCACAAAAAGGCATCATCCAACATTGTTGGATTATATTCTTTTCAAATCTTTCAGCAATATAAAACATTCTTTGTTCCTCAGTCAATGCACATGCTTCAGGGGAAATCAATTGCGGGTCCATGAATCCATATACTTCTATCACTTCATTCCTCTCACAAATTTTATAAAGATACCTAATAAAAAACATATATAAGTATACATTTTTAATAAATATAACGTAGGGAAAAGGTGTTAATACTTACATGGAAAAAATTTGCACCACGTTGATGCCCAACTTATCTCCAGTAACAAGCTCCATGATATCAGATTTTGTAATCCCCACACTTATTTCACATCCACAAACATGAGATTCCATTGGAAACTCATAAAAATCAAACAAAAAATGTGAATATCTTGACAATTTGTCAAGACCACTAGAATCTGTATCTGATGTCATAGCCTGTTGTCTTTGTTGTTGTCTATACAGTATTTCTTTACCTTTGAAGTATTCCTGTGAAAAAAATTTGAGAATTATAGTAGTTTTCAAATGATAAAACAACTTTAATAAAAAAATAAAATAAAAGATATAACATTCATACCTCTATGGTAATGAGTCGAAGAAATCTGGATGGCCAAACTAAAAAATGGCCGATACTCTGTCCAATTGTCGCCACCTCATCTGTAGGTATTGGTACCCTAGCTGATCTATCTATAATATCCTGTACAGTGACCCTCTGATTCTCTACCTCTAATTGTTGATGATGAACTGTATCTCCTATACAATATACCAACCCATATGCTACTATATTATGTTGAGAATCATCAACATACGACTCGCAATGTGTAGGAAGCTGCGGCGGAGGCGTAGGATAAAAAATGGGGTCCGAAGGCTGAGGTGGGGGAGTGGGAGCTACTGGCGGAGGTGGAGAATAAATAATGGGGTCTGCAGGGGGAGGTGGAGGAGTGGGAGCTGCATTCTGAAATTGTCTTTTCATTTCTGCGAACATAGACTGCACCGAATCTCTAATCTTGTCTTCCATCGTCGCATTAATATTTTGAACTTCAGCCTCCAAGGATTCTATTTTTTTATAAACCCCCTCAATGTTAGAAGTTGAAGAACGTGGAAACACTTTTCTTACCGATACACCTGTCAGATATCCTCTTACATGACCAGGATGTTCGGGCCTTCCCAATGCTGCAAATAAAATATCTTCCCTCCCAGTAGCTGTAAATGTCCCCTATGAACTCTGCTCCTCAAGAGAGTCCTGTATTAATTAATTGAACATTTCTGTAATGATTGAAACTTATATGAAGAAAAAAGTTAACTTAAATAAATTAAATAGATATCTTACAATCCTATTAGCTACGATTCTCGATTCTTCCGAAAGATATTGCCCTTTTTTTCCCTTCCTAGCTCTCTTCCATTTTTCATGTCTAGATGGAGGGGATGGAGGGGCCACCTCTCCAGAGCATGAAGACTCATCTCTTAGTTGTTGAAATTTTTCCGCTATCATTTTTTCTTCCAATAATGTATACCCTCCCCGAGATAAACTATGAGGGTATACATTTTTAGATTGGATCTCCTGATGAGATTTCCTTTTTTGCTGTAATTTAAGAATAAGAAATCATTAACAAAACATTAATAAAATCATTTATATAAGATAGTATATAAAAGTTTACATTGCCCTTACCAGAAATGACTCTTTTTTTCTACTTTCAAAAAACTGTCTCCATGTGTCTTCATCTATAAAAGGATATATACGACATGGATTGTCATGAATCCTATGACCATAAATGAAATCAGATGAGAGGGTTGATTTGAAATCTCTCCATCTCCTAGCAGCCAACGATAAGCATTTCTTCCTGACTCCGCCAGTGTCAGGAATATCAAATGTCATCTGATAAATAAGAGGTTAAACATTTTATATATACCAGAAACATTAAAATAATGGTCAAACAATGACAAAAGATCTTACCCAAATCGTCTCCCACAACTGAGAGATAATCTCTTTATCCACACCTCTCTAATCATCATATAGAATGCTTACTTTGGTCTTAGCCTGAGTTGCAACAAAACTCTTAAAATCTTTGGCATTCGGACCTCTAGGAATATCATCATCATCAAACTCAACTACTATCATCTGATCCTGCGTACGGGCAAGTGATAATTTTGGTAAACGTGTGCAACCACGTTTACCAACCTTTGAACTCTTTGTCGTAATAGGAGCATGTGAATGTTCATCCCCAGATGTATGACCAGCAATATGCTCCTCCCCAGAATCATGTGGTTGATCGTCTGAATGATCTGTCATTATCCTTCAAATCAAAAAAACAAACGTCAGTTCACAAATATACAAATTCAAATATTTTAATACTACACTGTAATCAGAAGAGGCCTTGGAGATTTGTCGTTAGAGCGTCATGACATCAAAATATGTTTCGGTTGTGTTCCCGTCATCCATGGTTTCTTATTTATAGGAGAAATGCCCATAAACACTTCAATATGGCCGTTGGAGGGCTTCCAGAGCCGTTGGGGGTCAAAAGTACAAGTCTGGTCAAAGCCCAATAGCTAGTTTGATTGGGCACACCGGCTGGCCGGTGGTGTCTCACCAGCTGGCCGGTGGTCCACCGACTGGCCGGTGCTGAGCTCCCGGCTGGCCGGTGGTCTAGACAGAGCAGGCTTTCTGTCTGGGTTCCACCGGCTGGCCGGTGGTTATCCACCGGTTGGCCGGTGGCACCAGGCAGTGGGAAGACTACTACCTGGATCCTCCGGCCGGCCGGTGGGCAAGAACCGGTTGGCCGGTGCACATACCGGCTGGCCTGTGGGAATCCACCGGTTGGCCGGTGGACTCAGAGAGTCCACTATCAGCCTTCTTGGGCCAACTCCTGGGCAAACTTTTTCCTAGCATCAAAACACTTGAATACAAGTTAGAACACGATGAGAGTGATTGTGATCATTAAAATCCAAGAGAGAGGGGTACAATAAAAAACTTACAATATCTAACATTTATGGAAAAAATAAATGTAAACAAGAAATAAACATATGTTACCTGAAATTTTAGGAATGTACAGATGGATTGTTTTCCCAAATTCCTTCGTCGTGATCGTTCCTTATGGCACAAACTATGTCTTCAACATTATCGTCATTATGTTATGTTAATATTTCCATTGAAGTAGGGATATCACATAAATCAGCATATTCATCAAGTTCATCCTCACCAACATATTGTTTTTTCCCTTGTAAAACAACAGCCCACTGCATATCTGATTGATCTACTACATAAAAAATTTGTTTTGCATGTGTTTCCATTATAAAAGAATCATGTGTGTCTTCCAATCTATTCAGATTAACAAGTGTCATTCCAAATTCATCATGTCTGACACTGTTGTTACCGTTAAACCATTTACAGTTAAAAACGGGAACTTTAATTTTAAAGTAATCAACCTCCCATATGTCTTCAATCCCTCCATAATATGCATTTGATGCAGAAATTGGGTTTTTGTCCTTAGCACTCGAAAAATGCATTGCTTCTGCAAACACCAATACACCACTATTCTGAACTGCACTTCTGTTGTCCTGAGCTTTTGTATGAAATGTATAACCATTAATGTCATAACCAGACCATGTTATCACATTTAAACATGGACCACCCACTATCCATTTTAATGTCTCTGATACATATGATCTACCAAGCAAAGTCTTTTTAATCCATGACAAAAAAGTTTTGTTGTGCTCATTCAAAATCCACATTTCTTTCTTCTTTGGATGACATTGTTTCAACTCATTAATATGCAATGTGATATATAGTTGAGCATCAGCTATGTTATTCAAGATGCATGATTCTAACTTCTTCCTTTGTTCAGCTGACAATGATTTGACTTTCAAGCCGCGAATCCCCTTTCCCTCATTATTAACTCGTTCATGGCGAGATGGAGGCAAACCTATGTGTTGCGCCGCAACCAAGTAGCTCGTACAAAACTATGCTACCTACTCAGAAATATACTTTTCAATAATTGAGGCTTCAGGTCGATATAGATTTTTAACATACCCCTTTAATATTTTCATATACCTTTCAAAAGGATACATCCAACGAAGATATACAGGTCCATAAAGCTTTATTTCTCGAACCAGATGAATCATTAAATGCACCATTATATCAAAAAAAGTTGGAGGAAAATACATTTCCAATTGAAAAAGTATAAAAATTGAATCCTTTTCCAAAATGTTCAAAGCATTCACATCAATCTCCATGTTACAAATTGAATTGAAAAAATAACACAACTTCATTATAGTCTTTCTGACACGAATGGGAAATATTCCACGCAATGCAACTGGTAGAATTTGTTGCATCATGACGTGACAATCATGTGATTTCATACCTATCAACTTCAAGTCCTTCAATGAGACAAAATTTTTTACATTAGAATAATAACCTTGAGGCACTTTGGTATCATGAAGACACTTACAGAAGCTAATTTTCTCCCTCTTCGATAATGTATGACAAGTCGGGGGAAGAAATGTTCGTCTTCCTTTAGGAGTGGGAGCTAACTCCAAACGTATTCCCATTGATAGTAAGTCTAATCTTGCATTCAACCCATCTTTAGTCTTTCCTTTAATATCTAACAATGTTCCAATCAAAGAATCACAGATATTCTTCTCCACGTGCATGACATCAATATTATGTTTAACTTCATGATACCTCCAATATGGTAGCTCAAAAAAAATTGACCCTTTCTTCCAAATATGTCTATCATTACCAGATTTCTCTGTCTTTCCCAATGTCACGTCAAGGTTTTTCACCCTCTCAAAATACAGATCATGGGATAATGGTTTTGGAGCAGTATCGAATTATTGTGATCCATTAAATGCCTTTTTTAGTCTTCTATAAGGGTGTTCCATAGGCAAAAACTTTCGATGACCCATGTACACTGTTTTCCTCCCATGATGCAATTGACAATAGGACGTCTGTTGTTCGCTAATTGGACATGGTTTATGCCCTTTAACACTGTATCCAGACAAATTTCCATACACTGGGATGTCATTTATAGTGAACAGAAGCACTGCATGCAGTTGCAAATATTCCATTTTATAAGAATCATACACCCTAATACCATCAGCCCATAACAGTTTCAAATCATCAATCAACGGTGACAAGTAAACATCAATATCATTACCTGGTTTCTTTGGACCAGAGATCATTGTACTCAACATGACATATTTGCGCTTCATACAAACTTCAGGAGAGAGGTTTTAAATTACCAATAAAACATTCCATGAACTATGTGTGCTACTGAGTGTTCGGTATGGATTCATTCCATCTGTGCACAACCCTAGTCTGAGATTTCTTATTTCATTTCCAAATGTAGAGTATTGCGCATCAATTTTCATCCATTGTGGACAATCAGATGGATGACGTATTTTTCCGTCACATACCCTCTCTTTAGCATGCCATCTTAACCTTTTTGCATCATGTGAATTAGCAAAGAAACGTTTGAAACGATTAATTATAGGAAGATACCAATATACCTTTGAAGGGAGCTTTGTAATCTCTACATCACCCTGTGATTTTTCTTTCACCTTATACCGTGATGTCCCACATTTTGGACACTCTGACAGAAATTCATATTCCTTCCTATATATAATGCAGTCATTCGGACAGGCATGTATTTTCTTGTATCCCAATCCCATCGGGTATAATATTTTCTTGGCTTTGTAATGTGAATCTGGAAGATCGTTATCTTTTGGAAGAATGTCTTTCATCAATTGTAGCAGCTCTGTAAAACTTATGTCACTCCATCCAAGCTTCACCTTCAGATTAATAAATCTTAACATCACCGACAGAACCGTAAAATCTGTACAACCGGGATATAATGGTTTTTCATCATCACCATATAGACGTGCAACTGTCGGTTCTATCTCAATTTGTTCTGCTACAACATCGCGAATCATTTCTTCAATTCCATCGGAGTTACCATCTTGCGAATCATCATCATCAGTGACATTCCATCCAGTTTCACCATGCCAAATCCAAGGGCTGTAACTCGGATTAAAACCATGACATATCAGATGATCTTTTATCTCTCTACTTTTCAACTTCTTCATATTCAAACATTTCAGGCATGGATAGAAAAAAAGTCACTACTTGGAACATTTCGTTTTGCAAATTCCAAAAAGGCATCAACACCTTCCTCAAATTCATTGCTCATTCGATGTGCCGTAATCAAACTTCGACTCATTATTACCTATAACAAATATCAACAAAAAATATATATTTTTAAGATAAGACAAAACATGTTTATATGAAAAAAATCCTAATTTGAATGTAAAACAATTTAAAATATAAAACAAATCTTGAAAGTAGTAGTAGTTTTCATAAGTACCCAACACCAAATAGCTATACATCGTAAGTGTCATGTTAAAAATATGAATATAGACCATTTGTTTTATGTTTAATAATATTGTCATATTATCTGATCATTCTGATTATGTATTAGAATTATTATATCCTTTTGATCAGATATATAATCTAAGGACATTAATATTTCTTTAGAAAAAGTAATGTTAATATCATGGTAATGTAAAAAAAAGTATATGTCGAACTATATATATGTAATACCAATAAAAAAATACATATGTGTTTGGCCTGGGTTTCACACATAAAACAACTCATCTCACAAATTAAATTTTTGAATCATCCTACATAATACTTATTTTTATAACTTAGGGAATGAAAATAATAAAAGTTTTAATTTATGATACTCATTATGGGTAAACATGATATATATAAATATAATGTCTAATCTCATAAAAAGATATCCATGGGGGTATAAGAGCATACACAAAGCACATGATCAAAAAGATATGTGAAACAGTTCTATATAATCATAGATCATAAAACCTGAGTCCAAGTATAACAATTTTAGCATAACATAAGACATGATTTATATGATAGTGGGAACATGATTTAAAAAAACTTATTCACAAGATCACAACATTGGTATGTGGAATAACATAAGAGTGTGGCACAAACATAATCATATAAGTCATAACATATGTCAAGGGAAAACATAGTTTCATTCACCTCATATTGGGATATGTTAATCACCTTTCCTATAATTTATTATAATATTTCTTACCAGACACATCACATAACACATTGGACATGGTATAACCATCTGTATCCCATATTGATCTATGATATATAATGCATTGTCGAATGCATTAGAAGGATATTATGGACCCAAATGTCACATAATGACTAACCATATATATGGGTGAATCGTGATCATCAAATCATTTGTAACACTTTCGTAGATCAATTAACTAACAAAAATGAAATGGGGGTCATAATTGTTTTTACAAAACATAATAATTATTAATACATAAAAATGTGTTTGGATGGTAAGATAAGATAATATACCTAATTCAATCCAATTATCATTAAATTATTTCTACCTAGATTGAAAAGACCTTTATAAGAAATATAATTTAACTTGAGAATGAAAAGAAAGTACCCTTTACCTTTTTTATAATGAAAAAATTGAAAAGGATGATATTAATATTTAGGTAATATAATTTTTTTATGAATTATTAATAATAAAAGAAATCACCTCACATGGTTTTTTTGAAAATCGGACATACCATCTTATTCAAGAAATCAGATACACTTTGCATGAAAAGGTCCATCATTTTTAGGAGATAACTGAAAGAAGAAATGTATTATCAGACTCACCATGAGTCTAGAATGAAATATTTGATTGTAATAGGTATTAATTGATATTTTTATGAATGCAGATGAAAACAGATGATGGTTTTCTGATCTAGGAGTTCTAAAAATCATAATTTTTTGAAAAAATATTATGATGTAAGAATGTTGAATGAAATTTTAAGGATAGGTATTACCGATTGTACCTGGTCCAATTTCATTCATGAAAATAATTTTCTGGACAATCATATTGAAAATATGATTTTAAGAAAATAAGTACTACCAATCTTCATCCAGAAAGACACATTCCAGCTAAGTAGGAAATAATAATGTTGCTAGAAGAATGGAACGTTACAGTACCACCCATTATTTTTCAGATTTTGCTGAAGCTAATCCTCAATGTTTTAATAACCATTTGTGAGTTGAATGTTGCGAGTTGAATGAACATAATAACCATTTGCAATAAAAAAAATTCCACGAGATTCAAAAAAGAACGAAAAGCACATCAAGAATCGAAACAAAAACGAACGAAATAAATTCGTGGAAGGCTTACTTGAATGTCGCGAGTTGAGATGATAGATACGAGAGGAGTGAAGAAGATAAAAAATGAAGCCAAAATGAGTGTAATGTAGGCGATCGACGAGCCGATTAGGGTTTATCGCGCGAGAGAGAGACGAGCCGACGACTGTCAATCGAAAAAATCATAAATGACAGAACACGGGCTTTAATGCTTTTAAATGCTTTATAACGTCGGTTATTATATAACCGACGTTATAAACTTTTTTTAAGATTTTTTACGTCGGTTATCTTAAAACCGACGTAAAAAAGCTCCCGCGCTTTGTTTTTTTACGTCGGTTATAAAATAACCGATGTAAAAAACCCGATATCTACGCGTTTTTTACGTCGGTTATTTGGTAACCGACGTAAAAAACCCGATATCGACGCATTTTTTACGTCGGTTATCAAATAACCGACGTAAACAACCAAAGCCCCGGGGGGTTTTTTTACGTCGGTTATAAAATAACTGACGTAAAAAACCCCGCGCTTTGGTTTTTTACGTCGGTTATTTGATAACCGAGGTAAAAAACCCCCCGCGCATTGGTTTTTTACGTCCGTTATAAGATAACTGACGTAAAAACACAACAGGATCGATTTGTAACGCCAGTTATTAAAATAACCGACGTGAAAAATCTACTCGCCGCATTGTTACGTCGGTTATATATAACCGACGTAAAAAATGGTGATGTAAAAAACGATTTCTACACTAGTGATTCTAATTCAACTAAATAATCAGTTGGATATTAAACTTCATCTAGGAATTGTATGTTTTAACATTCATTAAAGATTTTATTAATTTTTGTTGTTATATTAGTATAGTATTTGTTCCAACTAAAGATAAAAGGTCTCATGAATGGATATATCATGTACATCAAAACTATTTCCTCTTAGGTTATTTGACTCAATGGGGAAGTCATGGTGAGTAGATTAGCTAGATGGGAAAATATGGAAAACCCATTCACTAAAGATATACCTCATTAGAAGCAAGGAAATAATGTGGATCTAGTGAGTTAAGAGTTGTTTCTAGTTGGCTCGTGTTCATGTGGGAGTCTGTTAGAGTTTGTTTCTTATAGCCAACTAATATTTTTTATTTCTCTTACTATAATATATATACATATATATATTTATTCCTATCACATATAAATTATAGTTCTTTGTGACAATAATGTGATTAGGTCATTTGATAATTTTCACATCGAATGGTTAGATAAGTTGAACTTTTTAATAAGAACCTAGAAATACTATGATGATAGACTTGAATAAATATGTTCCATGGTCTACAAACATGAATATTATGTGATGAAAATACTGTTTAAAAATTAAGTGTTTTGATATTATAAGAATTATTATTTAATATAATGAAGTTAATAGTTGGTGATCTTTAAGAATGTAGGTTATTATGATAGAGTCGCTAATAAAAACTTCCACAGGTTTTATATGCTATTTAATATTAACATATCCAAACATGTTTATTTTTACTTATACTTAAGAACATTATTAATTTTTTTCATGAATAATATGAAAATATGTATAGACAAAAACCATGATAATATATTCTCATGAAAATGTAAAATATGTTCATTGCATTATATGTGATGTAAAATTATTGGAATGTTTAAGAATGGATTTTTCCATTCTGAGATAATGGAAGAATATATACATATCCTTTAGATTAATATAGAATTTTTTTAAAAAAATCAATAATCTTAGTAGGTTACATATAAATTCATAGATAAATTCAAATAATGATTAATTGATTTTTTATGGTGATGAAAAAGTATGCATCCTATTTGATGAATATCAATTGAAAAAGGAAATATATTAAAAAAAATATAATTCATATGAAGGTTTTGGAAGTTTCTACACTAACTCCTTTATTTTTGGGCTCCATAATGTGTTACTTGATGCTAATCATGGATTTTAGGTATGTTCTATATATTTCTATTAAGAAATGGTCCTAGAAGATTTCATACTAAGTGTATCAAGAATCTCATTACATTTTATTTAATTAAATTTTGGAATGAATTTATTCGTAGTTGGAAACAATACTATTATTCATGTGATGTTGATATTTATAATTCAATTGTGAGATATTTTAGTTCAGATATGTGAGTTAAAATTAATATATTATTTATTTATTCACAATTTAATGAATACAATATTTTTTTACTCATAAATTTAGTGAACATATTAAAATGAATATCATATTCAATTTTTGTCAATATATATTTAAATAGAAATTATTTAACAATTTTTTTGGATATAATTCTTTTCATTGAAATAATATTTTATTATATTGCATGTAATTGTCTAATAAGAGTATATAAATATAGTTAACGATATGATAAAATAATCTAATTTTTATATAAATAAATTTATATTTGAGAAAATATATGAGATCATTACTAGTCATTTAGAAGATTAAATATTATAATTATATATGATGACATGTGTAATGTATTTTTTTACTTTAAATAATTATTTATTTAAAAAATGATATTAAAATATTTTATTCCACTATAAAATAATAGTTTTTTTTTATTTTTTTAGTTAAAGGGGTATTATGTTTTAAATTTTCATCAACAAAAATTATAATAATAATTATTTATGAAGAAGGTTGTCATGGAATGTTTAAATTAAATAATATAATCTATTATTATTTTTTAAAAGGTTAACCTAATTAATAATACTCAAAGATATCATGATGATGACATTAGATTCTATATAAAGTGTATTCTCTGGTGAATTCCTCACTCATGTTTCTAGAAATAAAAATAAATAGAATATTGCATTAATATATCATGTTTCTAGAGAGATAAATTAAGATATCCATCATTATGATCAAGGTGAATGATGTAAATCATTTTATTTATCCATGCCAGCATACAATACATCAGGAAAGTCATTTATAGATTTATATATCATGTGTTGATATGTCTAGAGGGATCCTCTATTGGATTTTCCATTGCAACAACAACAAAATAATGGTGAAAAAAAATTAATCAAAAATAATTTCTAGTTTAGGTATAATTATATCAAAATTAAATTTAAATTAAACGTGAATGACTATATTTATGAAATTATAGGGTATATTTGTTTATTTTTTCTTAGTTATGTATTGATTCGGATGAATAATTAAAATTGAACCTCCACTAAATTCTTTCACTACAAGACAAAAACATCAGCTACCCACATTTGGATCATCTACTGAGTAATACAATAAAATCCTATCTAATATAATGATGTTATTGTACTTGAATATCACCATAGAACCCAAAATTAGCATTCACTTGACACACGGTCCCTATAAATCATACTCGAAGCCCAGAACATAGTGATCACTCTGTGGGTGCTTCCTAAAAATCATTCACAATGAACTATAACATGTCATGTAAATAAAAAACTATCACAATTGTGTCATACCTCAGACCATCAATGTCACTCCAGCCTGCTTAAGAAGTGTTATGTTGAAACAACAAGATATTTCATGATATATTATTCTTAAATCAAAAATATTTTAAATAGAACATTTCATTAACTAAATCTACCTAAAATAAAAATCCGAGATATAATTTAAATTTGAAATATGACTGTTAAATTAGCAGGTAAAAATTAAAGTAACTATATCAAAAAATCTATAAAGAATGTAATATGAAAAGGAATTTAGAATTGTAAACCATAGTTATAAAGACCATATATATAAACTTAGAAGGTTGGTATATATACTATGGGTTTCCATAGATCAATCCAAATTTAAACTCTAGGAGTTTTAGTTTGGGAAAAACCAGATATGGGATAATTTCATGCTCATAGAGATTGCCACAGGATCCATGCTAGCTGAATCACGACCCAAAACAAAGAAAAGAGCGTATATAATGCTTAGGTATTATAAAAAATCATAATAGGTTATGTAAGTAGAAATTAGTATTATAAAATATTTTAATAAAATATTTATATTCATAGATATATCATGTATTTTTGTACTTTTATAAAAGTCATTTATGAAAAACTTACTTTGTGCTTAAAAAATATATTTTCCATAAATTGTTATTTTATTTAAAGGAACGAAGAATATATTTAATGAATAATAATAATTTATATTAAAAATATACTTATTATTAATTTATAAAAAATATTAGTTAATATAACAAAATTAGTTTTTCTATAAAAAAAGTTTTTCTAATATTTTATGTTTTAAAATTAAAATAGAAGTTGTAAATTTTATGATGAAAATTTAAAAAATTTAAATTCATTTTTTGGTTTTATCATGGAAATATTATATTTTTATGAAGTATAGTAATTTTTCAAAAAAAATTAATTTTATGATAATGGTGAGAAATCCCATTTTTACAAATATCATGAATTTTGTGACATTATTAGTAAATAATTATGATTTATAAATTATTGAAAAATTTCCATAAGACTAAATATTTAGTTTAAAAGTGAATTTATATTTTAAAGATGTTGTTTTTAATTTATAGGCCCATAGTCAAAATTTTATAACTGAAAAAATATTAAACAACAATTGATTTTAATATATTACACAATTGGTATTTTAGAATTAATTTTTATCACTTTTGGAAATTGAGAAAAAAAATATTGATAATTTAAAATCATTAAGTCCAAATTATATAATTTTAAAATTTTATTTTTGGGTATAAAAGATAAATTAGTTGGGTAAAAACTTATTACCACACTGAAAACCAAAATTGTAAAAATGAACAAATTGAGAGATAAAGGGAATAACATGTGAAAACATGTTTTTAATTGATTTATTGAATTTTATATCAAATTTAAATATTCTTGTATTTATTATATATCAATTATTTTAGCTATTTTATTTAAGAGTTACTTTCCATTATTGAAAAGGTTTATGTATTTAAAAAAATGCCATCCCTTTTCACTAATAAAAGGTGACCTCTTCTCCCCACATCCCCTCACATAAAATTCCTTATCTTTGGCAAAGAATATACCATAACCTCACCTCAGCAATATTAAACACATTAAATATGTTTTTCATTATTTTTTTATAGTTATGTTACTGTCATTAAAACACTTCTTCTATTCCATTATGTAAAATGAAAATGTGAATCATGCACTGTGCGGACAACCATACCCATGATGCAATGTGTTTTGTTTTTCTTCACCAACATAAAAATTTGATCATATAAAAAAAATTAAATATAAATATGATTTTTATGAAATATTTTACATTCTTAAATGATAAAACATATTCCTCATTTTCTCCATTCGATATGAAATGAAAACATCAACCATACATATGTTTGGAAAAGTGCTTCCATGGATTGATCAAAATCTATTTTTCATTTCATACCATGTGTAATGGCCAGGACCTCTCCGGTCCAGTAATTTGTGAAAATATGGTGTTGGAGGTGTTCCAGGAGGTCAAGGTGACTTATCCTCAACACTTTTGCCACATTTCCAGTACTGTGAACAGTGTTTCTAGATTAGTGAGGTTCTAACAGTTATCTCCTTTGCCAAATTTTGAGTTCATGAATAGTGTTTCCAGATCCGTGTGGTTTTAACAGTTATCTCATTTGTCAAATTTCGAGTTCATGAATAATGTTTCCAGATCAGTGAGGTTCTAACAGTTATCTCCTCTGCCAAATTTTGAGTTCATGAATAGTGTTTCCAGATCAGTGAGGTTCTAACAGTTATCTCCTTTGCCAAATTTCGAATTCATGAATTGTGTTTCCAGAATAGTGAGGTTCTAAAAGTTATATCGTTTTCCAAATTTCGAGTTCATGAATAGTGTTTCTAGATTAGTGATATTTTAACAGTAATCTCCTTTTCCAAATTTCAAGTTTGTGAACAGTGTTTACATCTTCCTATAGTTTCACCCCTTTGACGTTTCCTTTGATATAAAATGAATTTGATGCCTTGTTTTAAGAACTCTATGGCCAATGCAAAGGCCATAACTCCAAAATTAATTATTCATATGGCTCAAGAAGTTTTTACTTGGTCAAACTGTGTCGGTTAATGCAATCCTCTTTTAATGGGGAATTAAGTGTATCTTAAACCGTCGCCCCATTAAATCTTCAAAAGGGGACAAGATATCATCCTCCATTGTTCTTCCTCTTTGTTATCGTTTATAAGATGCTAGAACCTTTCAATCCATTCTGTAGGTGTTTCACAATCAATCATTACTCTTAGGATTGGTTCTGCTCTGTTTTGATACAACCAGGTCATATCAATCAATCTTCGATATGAGGTTTGTTGCATCATCATTCTTTTGGGGTTCATCTTCTCAGGCTTCTCCCTTCCATATTATTGCATATAGTCCCCATGAGTCTAACGGGGTTTTCTTGGGGTTTGGTTGGTGTTGTCGTACTGTGGCATCCTTGGGTGGACTTAGTTGTCGCAAGAGGAGGATTATGACCTGTTGTGTGGATAAAAACATCAAGAACTGTTGAGGTATGGGATTCATTTCTTCTCTTTTCTTTTACTTGCAACTGTATCAATAGTATGTTTTATCCCATTAGATCAAAATGGAATTAAAATAATAAATATTTGAACTAGATAAATAAATTTATTTCTATCGTATGTTATTGCCTCTTGTTTGGATAGGTAGTAGGATATCTATGCTCTCTTTGTTTAGCTGTTTTTTCATAATGGAAATCGGAAAAGAACGCAAATTGTGATTATTTAATAATTGTTGGCCAAAGATAAGGGGCATGAAAATGAATCCGTTTCTTGTTGTATTTTGATGTTAATCAAATTAGTGCAGTAATAATTATTATTAATTTTTCATAGTTTACTGATTAGAATTCCCAAATATGGAACCAACATTAAATAAATCTGTTAATTCAAGATGGATTAAAGAACCCTTGGTTTGATAATTTTTAAAAGGGTTCTAAGTTACACTCTTGATTGTTAGAGGGAAAAGAGCCCGTTGATGTGATATTTTCTTTTCTACTGCTTATCCTGTGATGTGAGTCTGGATGGATGTTGTGATATTTGGAGGCATGGAGACTTTTGGTTAAGGAAGAAGATGACGCCTAGAGTGGAGAGATGCATCATTTTATGAATGTGGGTGTCAGGGAGGATAGTAGGGATGATGGAATGAGATGGATGTGATTGTTGGATGCTTGCTGGTTATCTTTGGTTGTTTATATACTTTACTTTTCCCCACTCCTTAGGGAAGCTGGTCTTACTTAACCTTCTTCCAAAAGAGGCGGAGACATGTGGGGTATTCCACGTGCCTTCCGTGTTTATCTTCTCAAGGAAGGATGGGTATATACTCTTTCTATTAGTGGAAAAGACTCAATAGGTAGTACATATACTCTCTGTGTTAAGCCCTTTTGTGTTAGTAGCATTGGATGTTTTTCTAGAATTCCTGGGAATATGGAAAAGTAATTCTGTAATGAATATTTGAATAAATGTATTTAACTCATGGGGTTAGAGTTTGTTGGAACTTAATTATGAAGTTGTAATTTCTAAAGGGACAGTTGACCTTGGGTGTGTTGATAATGAAATTTAATGTGGAATTGTTCAAGGTTAATTAATGTTTAAATAATTAATTAACATACAGTGGAACTGATAAAAAGGGAATGAAGTAATCTAATAAATCTCTTTAAATTGTTGTGTGCTTATTGTATACCTAGTCTTAGAAGTAGTAGCCCAGAGTCTGAGAGACGTTAGCTATATTTGTGTCTAAGACTAGGTAATGTCCTTATTGTGATTGTGATATATAATATATCATGTAATTTTTGTTTTTCTATACGTTACACCACCCTGTTAGTAAGAGAAATTGAGACCCCAGTGATTCTGAGCATTGGGGGGTGTTTTCCCCAACATTCTGGTGGGAGGATGAATGGATGACTACCCCCTTTTTCTCTGCTCTCTTCTCTTGGTAGTTACATGTGCTGATAGGAACATTGGTTAGTTTTCCACGTATATGTGTGTAGAGGGATGTAATGTCTTGTGGTTATTCACACACATATATTCTTGATATAGTATCCTATGGACTACTATAGGTGTAAAGTGTATAGGTTGTGATGGCTTTAAGATCTATACTCATTGTATGGGCTGTAATGGCTTGATGTATAATACCTGACATATGATACAAGTTAGGTGAGTTGTGATGGCTATAGGAAACCTACCTGGTACTTTTGGTTTTTAGGATGGTGTGGTGCTTCGCCTAGGTTTCTATGGGAATTACATTGTGGTGCATGAGGTGCAGATTGTGGTGCTTCACCCAGGTGTCTGCGGGCAAGCCTTTTTGGAGGGAGATACTTAAAACGTTCGATGTTCGGGAAAAACGGAAAACCAGTGGGGAATTAGTAGTGGGGTACCCTTGATAATCTTTATTATATGATATATTTTTGTCTGTGTTACTTGGTGAGAGTAGCCATGGTGAGGATGGGAACAGATTATACCTTTTTAGTTGACGAGTTAGTTTCACTTATTGTTTACTGTTATTTAGCATTATTTCTTTACTTTTGCACAAGATTCTTCAGAGAGGATCCTACTGAGTATACTGTTATACTCACCCTATGTATATATAAACTGTTTTTCATGTCACTTAGAGGCGGTTGGAGATCAAACGGGTTTCTACTAGCTTGGGGTTTCTGGAGTTGTATGGGCTTGTGGTTACTGTTGTTTTAATTTCTTTTGGGTACTTGCAGTTTTATCCTTCTAGTTGTATTACTTTTGCACGACATTTCATATATGCACTTGGGTTTCTTTTATATTCCAGTTCTGAGTTGGAGTTGATTGGTGTCTATCTTATCTCTCTCTTCTGCATGATTTCTCTTAGAGGGAAATGCCTCCCATTTGTGTGTTTACTATACCATCATAGGTTGTCACCAACCCGAGGCCTACTGGAGGCAGGACTCAGGGGTAATTATCTTCATTCTCACATTGCCAGCCCATGAGGGGTACTCTTTCTGTGGAGGGGGTCATGACAGAGTGGTATCAGAGGTATGGTTGAGGGGTAGGATGAAGTTTGGAGTTAGGAACAGGTGGGGTTTCATGGGTTCGTAGGGAAACCGTGTCATTCATGTTTAGCAAGTGAGGTGAAGACTGGGGAGCGGCTGAAACACAGGAGTTTAGGGCCCCCTATGATCTGAAGTACAGACTTTCAAGTTTACAATGGCTACTAAACAAAGTGATACTAGTTGCAGGGTATAGACCTAGGAATGTATCATTCATCATTCTTCTTGTTCCTGTATTTTATTGGGTAGAACATGGGATAGGTTAACCTAAAATGAATGAATGAAAACAATAAATTAATTAATATTGATTCTTTAATATTCTAGGATTAGGAGCTCTAAAGGTTTGTTATTTTACAGGTATGGATCCAGGTCGACATCCTCTTCAGGGTTGCGTAGAAAATGTCCAGAAGGTTGTTCTAGCAGAACACCACAGGGTAGAGGTTGAGGATGACGACAATTGGAGGAAGACACTCCGAGAGTTTCAACGCCAGAGTATACAGATGTATGAGGGCTCTGTTTCAGATGCAGTCACAGGAAGACTGGTTAGAGGATGTTGAGATCGGCTTCAGTTCGATTCGTTCTCATAAGGAACACTGGGTTTCCTTGGTTGTGACAATGCTGCTTGGACCTGCGAGGCATTGGTGTTTCTTGTTCCTCGGGGATCGTGAAGAGTTAATGATCTCAAGGGAGGAGTTCTGGGACAGGTTTAGAGCCTCGTTTCATTCTTCGTCTGTGAAGGAATCCAGTCTCCAAGAGATTATTACCCTTTGACAGGGGAGATCCAGTTGTCGAGGGTTTGGAATCCGTTTCAAGAACCTTTTACGATATTCTTCAGACCTACTAACAAATGAGGAGGACAGGGAGACGCATTTTGAGGCGGCTTTGCGTCCAGAGATCCAGCGCCAGGTCACCCATTTTATGATGAAAACATATCTTGAGGTGCTAGAGAGGGAAGATTTTGTCGAGAGGACTTTGTCCAGGACAAGATCATCATGAGAGGGGTATCAACATGATTCCTCATTAAGAAGAGTTGTGGTCCGTGGTTCTCAGTTTTCAGGGCAGAAGAGTTTTTGTTCAGCCGGGGGTAGGTCCCAGGCCTTCACATCTCGTTTCTCCAGAGGCAACAACTCTCAGGAATATTACAAGGGATCAAGTGCTTGTTTTTCTTGTGGTGTTCATGGTCATCAGTATCAGGAGTTCCTGACCTTTCAGAGCATTCATCGCGCGTCAGGCACTACGCTCCACATTCCTCCGTTGAGGCAGTTCTAGCCGAGGAAGAACCAGCCAGTTGCACCAGGATTAGATCAGCAGAGGGTAGATGGGGCGGGAAGAGGACATCCCCATGACTCTCCCTATCCTCAGAGAGCAGAGAGTGACCTTGGAGGTGGTCGTCATCATGTTTAGAGATGTTGTGGAGGAGTTCGTGGTCAGCTTCATGCTTTAGCATCACCAACTCCAGGCGATCCATACATCGTTTGAGGTACCCTTTTATTGTTTTATACCTTGGTGTATTCCTTGTTTGATTCATGAGAAACACACTCTTTTATATCACCTACCCTTTTCCATGCTTTGGGACTTGCGGTAGAGAGGCTTCCAGTTCCTGTGGCGTTGACAACGCCTGTTGGAGGTTGATATGACTTGATTGAAGTATGTAGAGACTGTGAGCTAGTGTTGGGGCAACAATTCTCTTGGGGAGATTTCCTATGTTTACAAATACAACCATATGATGTCATCCTCAACATCGATTGGTTGTATTCGGTGCAGGCTACCGTGGATTGCTTCGGAAAAAAGGTCGTCTTCATTGGTGAAGATAGAGAAAAAGTGGTGTTTGTTAGTGAGCGAGACCCTCAGATGGGTCACAAGCGCGTTCCATCCTTATCATCCATAATGGATGAAATGATACTGAGTTCTTCAGAGGTTCAGTAGTTGGCGTTTCCTAGGGTCATAGAGGAGTACCCCGATGTCTTTCTAGAAGAGGTTGTAGCATTACCCCCTTGATGAGATATTGAGTTCAGGATCGAGCTACAGCCAAGAGCATCTCCTATATCTATGTCTCTATATAGGATTTACCCTTCTAAGTTACAAGTTCTACGTATACGACTTGATGGTTTATTGAAGTGTGGTTTTGTTCGGCCATGTCTGTCACCATGGGGTGCACCTATCTTGTTTCTGAAGAAGGCCGACGACAGTTTGCGGTTGTGTGTCGATTACCGTCTCTTAAACAAACTGGCAATGAAGAATCACTATCCTATTCCATAAATTGATGATTTATTTGATCAACATAAAGGTTCAAGTTGGTTCTCAAAGATCGAATTGTTGTCAGGATATCATCAAATGGGTGTGAAGGATGAGGATATCCTGAAGACTGATTTCTGTTGTCTTCATGGGCATTATGAGTTTGTTGTAATGCCATTTGGAGTGAAGAATTCTACATTTGTATTCATTGTATTGATGAATGTTGTGTTTCGTAAGTTCCTGGAAAATTTTGTGGTGGTTTTAATCGACGACATCCGTGTGTACTCCACATCTTGAGAGGAGCATGAAGAGCATCTACATGCTGTTTTGGGAGTTCTTCATAAACATCAGCTGTTTGGGAAGCTGTTGAAGTGTGATTTTTTGGGCTCGAGAAGTCCGTTTATTGGGTCATGTTGTGTCCCAACAGGGATTAGTTGTGGATATATTAAAGATAGAAGTTGTTGTGTCTTGGGAAGCCCCAATGACAATTTTAGAGGTGTGGAGATTCCTTTGTCTCGCATGCTACTATAGGAGGTTCGTAGCCAATTTCTCCCGAGTTGTGACTCCTCTGACAGCTTTGACCAAGAAGTATCATGTGTTCATATAGACTGATCATTGTCAGGCAGCTTTCATGTATCTAAAGGAGAAGTTAGTATGTTCTCTAGTTCTTTGTCTTCTAGCTGAGGGTGTTCAGTTTGATGTTTTCTGCGACTCATCGCATCTGGGGTTAGGGTGTGTCCTCATGCAGTAGAGGTTAGTTGTTTCTTATGAGGCTCGGTATTTACGTCCCCATGAACGTAGCTACGCCACCCATGATCTTGAGTTGGCAGCCATGGTGTTTGTTCTGATGTTGTGGAGACATTACCTCATTGGTGACTACATTGTGGTTTTCACCGATTATAAGAGTTTGAGTTATGTTTTTTCCCAGTGTTACTTGATCTTACGACATCGTTAGTGGATGGAGTTCTTATAGGAATACGAATTTGAAATATCGTATACAACTGGAAAAGGGAATATTGTAGCAGATGCGCTGAGCCGAAAGTCACGTTGTAGAGACCTAAAGCTTGACGTACATGGACATTAAATTACTTTTGCAGAATATTTAATACATAAAAAACCGACACACAAGGACCGTAATAGTTTAGTGTCCTTGGAAACTCGGAACATAATATTCTAATCATGGTGAAGGATCTTCAATATCTCCCATGAAGATGTTCCCCTTTTTTTCACACCTAAAAACCTTTCATTATATCATGGGGAAAAGAAAAAATATAAAGGGTGAGCTCAAATGCTCAGTAAGGGTAATCATGGAGAAAATAAGACAACCTATATATATTTGAACTGAAAAACCTGAACATAATGTTTAAACATCATAATATTGAGCAATGACATAAAAAATGGAAGTACATAAGGCATAAATCATAAAAAAACATTATTCATGATTAAATAGCATGGGAATAAAACTTGTAATTGTGGAAAAACATTAAGCACATGATATGATTTCCATTGTAGCCAAGGCATTGCTGCCAAGACCATCTTAGTGGAAAAAGACCCTTACTGAACCGGGTTTCCTTGCTTTTCCAGCCCTGTATTACTGAACTGGATTTACTTGCCATTCCAGACATGTCTATCTCATTAGATATAAATCTTTACCCAATGCATTGTAGGGAGATATAGGTCCTACCAATCTCATAATGAAATCATTCTTATGTGTGCCACAAAATAAACATACATCATTTATAATAACGTAACAAATAAAATGGGTTTCATAAACATCATCCCATCATAACATAATCCATATAAAAAACATGGATATCATTTCATCATAAAAAAAGTGAAACCATGTAAGTCATAGAGAAATTATACTTGAAACATACTCATATGAAATAATGTCATCTTAAATGGAAAATGGTTTTGATTAAACACTTGAAATAGATTTTTGTGGAAAATATCTTTTCTTCTTCAAAATCATTTTATTTTCACAAAATACCATGAAATTTTAAAAGAAATGTATTTTGTTGAAAATATTGATAAAATATTTTAGTGTAAGATTAATGAAAATGAGGCGTTATGAAACCGTAAAAATATGTTCATGCATTATAAGTTAAAAACAACATTCTCCTCGTACTTTTGTCAGAAAATTCAAAAAGTACCTCATATGGTAAAGAATATTTCTTACATACCATGTAGTAATAGTAAAAAATGGTTAAAAATGACCTTAAACATACATGAATCCTTTTTTAGGAAACATGGACATGGATGATAACAATAACCCCATTAAATACTTACGAATAAACAATCTCGGATAAAAACGAGATTGGAATAATTATCCCTTAGAAAGATCTTTTTGAAAATATAATAGACCACTTATGTGTATTCTCTATAAGGTAGAATAATGAATGTATAATTACATGATAATATATAAAAATTCATTTCTCACATAATCAAAGAACGACATAAACAAGAAAGAGAAGATCAACCCATAGAACAGAAATTGGGTTACGAAGTTCCCTTAGCTTGTGTCCACCTTGACATGATCATTATTTAATCTCCTGAATAATAAACCAAAGTAGATTTATACTTTCTTAAGAACCTTTTTCAACTTTATTATTCCTTTTATATCACTTATTACCATGTTATAAACATTATGTAACCATTTATGTTAATAACGTTCGTTTTGTCGATATTTTGTACTTAAGTCAAAAAAGGGCATCTTATAATTACATGTTTTCATGTGGTCAAAGGTTCATTGTATCCATAATTATATTCATGATTTATATATCATATATATCATATATATCCAGAATATATATGTATTTATAATAGTACATACCATACGGAGGTAAGAAATGAAATGCACCTTTCATGGAGACGGTAAGCCGTACGTACGCATGAACGCTACTTTCATTTCTATTTCTTATTTTAATGGAATTAAAACATAATGATACATAGGTATAATATATTTACAGTATAATATAATATATAATATCATTAACTTTATTTGTTATACATCCCACATAAGGCATTAACGAATCACATCACTTTGAGGGGGAGGTAGTCCTCACTTCCACAAATGAGATTATCGTATTTACCGACTATGGAAACCATAATGTCTTGAAATAATTTGGAATTAAAGAATCATAAGGAAATAATAAACATAATATATATCATATATGAACACATTTCCATCATAATGGACACCATGGTAGGCAGTAGGAGAAAATCAAACAATCATCGTTTCATGAGGTGTTAGTTTGGCATCAACAGAAACATTATGTTCTTCATCCATTAGATGGAGGTGTGTGTATGTGTAGTTCAAAATATTCTCATAACAAAATACTAGTATATCTTGGATACTGTTTTTGTTACGAAAGTATGTATTAAAAATAGTTTAGGGGTTGGAGAAGTTGAATAAAAGAAAACAATTTAAGAGAAATCGTTACCTTTAATTTGGGTAACTTCCTTTGGTTTGAACCAAAAGGACATCTTGGAGTGCCTTCTGCCTAAGGTAAGCCTTATATGGGGACGAGAGGGATGTATGGAGATTAATTTGGAAGATTTTGGTCGAGCCAAATGTCTTGAGAGGTGTTTGGAATTGGATATAAATGGTCTCCTTATATAAGGGAGAGGAGGGGCTCTTTAGGAAAGAGTTAAAATGTTATTTTATAATATAATGATATCCGGGTTCTAATAGTCCAAAAATCATTATTATCGATGATACGATGACTCATGGTCGAGATATAATCATCCGATCAGAATTGAACATGTTTTGGATAATATTTTAATCATTATAATCTTATTTATTTAAATCATTTATTAATGAGGTAAATATTGCATCATTATTGTGTCATAAATAATTTAATTTATTTGATGTCTAAAAATTATAAAAAAAATACCAAAATGTAGTAAATATTTTTAGATTTACAATTAATATTTATAGTCTAAAATATAATTTTTATATAAACTTATAAAAATTAATTACTAAAAGATTTTTGTTAATGTCAATTCTATCTTTACAATAAATTAATTAATCCAAATTGTCATTATCACTCCCATGTGGCTAAATGTGGTCCCAATATCTACCCATGGATGCCCAAGGTCGTCCATTTCTCATCCAATAAGGTTTTGAAATGTTTTAAGGTAATATTGAAATATTATAATATTCTTGTAACCTTGAATTACCCTATTTACCTTTAACTGCAGTTAATAAAAGACAAAACTTACTATTCACCAAAAATTATTTTCATCTTATTGAAAAAAAATATTACTTCTTGATAACAACCATGTATGTAAGATATTTGAAATTCAATTCACAGAATTGGTAAAATTTCATTTAAATGAATGATTCAGTATTTTAACTACCATTAAGTGGTTTCATTATGCATCAAAAATTGATGTTTTTCAGAAAAATACCAAAAACTCAACCTCAACTATATTTGATATTCCAAATTCAGAAATGATTTCCATTTTTCCAAATTTAAAACATAGAAGTTGCATTAATTTATTTTATAATTAATTCCCGTTATCAAAACAAATAACGTGTTTTTAAGAAACAATAACTATCAAAAGATCATCACTTGTTTATGTTCAATTTCAAAGTGAAATTAATTCTAACGACCAACATTGGATTAAATTGTAAAAATATATTTTAATTACACTTTAAAACCAATTAAATAGATAATATTACCATATAAATTATTTCTATGAAAAAAGTTGTTTTTAATTAAAATATACCGTGTTTTTACTATTCCTCAAAATATGAAAGTTATCAGAATAATATGATAATTTTATCCAAATTAAAATTTTATATCCTGATTCCAAGTAAGAATTTTGTTTTCTCAAAATTAACTTATAAACATGTCAAAAAGAAGATTTAATGTGGGTGCTCCATCAAAAGGCCGCAAAACTACATTTTTTTCAAAATATATATTTTACCCAAAAAAATTATTTATTTCTCATACCATGTTCTAGAAAATGTGTTAGATGAATAATAATGTTATAATATTAAAAATGTAGTTAATAATATTCATAACGACTACTCCATAATAAAAATACTTCATTGTTTAGTGGAACCTGGTATTGCGTACTACACACGCTATCGAAGAAGGTTGTGATTACGTGTAATGTAAGACAAGTTAGGGTTGCATGTTGTGCAAGACTCATTCATTGTTTCATATAACAGAATCCATCTATATTTCATTTATACATTGAATATATATATATATATAAACTCAATGTTTCATATAATGACTACTATCAAACGAACTTGAAATTGCGTGTAACACAATCCAAGAATAGTGTTGCATATACTGCAAGCTAATACGGTGTTGCGTATAGCACAAGATAATCTTGGTGTAGCATAAAACACATGACATCAAATAGATTAAAAGAATAATTATCAGAAAATCTCGGGTTGTTACATTCTACCCCCTTTAAAATGATTTTCTCCCTCGAAATTCGTCAGGGTTATAAATGGTTTACTACTTTAAATTTTCTTTCATAGAAACCTAAATCGTAAAAAGGAATACTAAAACTTAATTATAAAAAGAAACATTAGAAACATAACGGATACCCAAAGTAACTCATCACTGGGTTTCCACATAGGGGAACATAGGTGAAAATATGGATATGAATGAGAAATCTAACCATCATGTTCTGATGGAGAGTGGTAGAGAACATGGCTATGAAAAAGACATTAATCACAAATCCATAAATTTGTGATGATTTAAGGTGCCATCCGATTCATCAGATATAAGGGCACTACGACAACATTTTTGGTTTTCAATATTATTTCCCTAAAGTTAAAGGATTTGAATTAGAATAGATACATACATTATTTCGGTATAATTTCATCATTTTTTGTGCCTCGAACAATTTCCACGTAATCTCTTAAGGAAATGAAGTTGAATTTGTCTTCCGTGAAGTGCTAGTAGATCATGCAACAGAATGATAGGTCATTCCATCTGTCTCAAACAAAAGGATAGAAAAAGTTATTAAATATAAATAAGTCTGTCTATGGTGAGGTTGATCGTATATGATTCCCAAAATGGACTTATACTTCATCTATCATACCACTTAATAAAATAAAACTCGTTTCTACTAACTAGGGACTTCATGTAGGCAAGTGGTAGGCGATAAAGGCCTTTCGCACAACGGTTGTGGGTTCAATTCCCACAGCCTTGTCCGACATGATGGGTTGTCGCCCATTCTGCATGTTGTCCCTTTTCTTACGCTACACTATTATAACATTCCATCAATAATATCGAAAAATGTTCTAGCCTTAAACAATAGTAACTTATGTCCAACATAATCCATTTCAATCTTTAGGCTTATCTAAAATACTTCTGTCAAAGCTCATAGTATAATGAAAACAATTACTAGAAATGTCATCTACCGAGAATGTGAATACCATCATTTATCCCCCATATATCATATGATATATCTTTTGTTCAAATTACAAACATGTGAATACCTTAATCATTTATTCTCTTGAAAAATGAATACCCATTAAACCTTAGTGAAAACATGAATGTTGTCAAATGTTAATTCATTCCACATACCAAAATCTCAAAAATTCTATATACTCAAACCATAATATCACTTAGTCCATATATCAGTCATGAGCTCATGAATACTATTAAACATCTCATTATCTCCTTATCCATTAATTTTGCGCATATCAACTTCTTTCCAAAAATATTTCAATCACTTTTCATGGATACCGATGCCATACTCATATGGAAAACCACGATGGACCAATATCTAAGTATTCCAAAAATTACCTCAACAAAATTATTCTTGAATACCATTAAATAAACAATTCAAACCATCCTCTTCAATGATTGTCATGGAATAAGTCCTTCCTTTATTTATAAGTAACCTCTTAGGTCCGGGCATTGAGTTGGGTAATGCCCATTTTCTCCACAGATAAGACATTGAACTCCATAACAGTCTGTCACTTTATGACCCTTCTCTCCACACAAATAACATCTTCCCCTACATTTGATGTATTCATCATGGTTCTTATTCCCTTCTTTAGAAATCTCAATATTCTTTTCTCTATGATCCTCAACATGTGAACATGCATAAATGTCCATCTTACTCTTATTTGATGAATTGGGAATACCACTAAAGTTCACCTTATTAATCATATATCGCAATGTCGGATTCGGTATAATCATAATATCTTTCTCTCTAAGTATTACGCAATTTCTCTTCTCATAGTCACCATTTTTTTATCGGATTCAATGTCTTCCCAATTCCTTCTGGTTCACTCCATTAACTAAAACCAGAAACAATTCTGTAAGAAATAGTAAAAATAATGAGGAACCACATAATCATAAAACGTAACTTATAGGATGTATATATTATGACACCTTCTTTAACCTATGATAGCCTAGGTTCACCCTAGGTTATTCATGATAATCAACATAATTCTAGGACTGTAACCTATAGTTATAATAAACCGTAGGGACATCCATATACATACCTTATAAATAAATCTAGGGATTTCACTAATGATTTCGCATCCAAGTTTCCAAAGGTTAACTAAACCTTTCATCTAATACCAATTGTATAGACTCGATGCTTAACGTACATAGACATTACATTACTTTTGTGGAATACTTAATACATATAAAAAACAGACACATAAAGACCATAATAGTTTAGTGCCTTTGGAAACTCAGAAAATAATCTTCGAATCATGGTGAAAGATCTTAAACATCTCCGATGAAGATCTTCCCCTTTTGTTTTCTTACCTAAAAACCTTTCTTTATCCCCTGGGGAAAAAACATATAAAGGGTGAGCTCAAATTCTCAGTAAGGGTAATCATGGAGAAAATAAAGCTAACCATATACATTTGAACATAAAAACATGAATATATTGTTTAAACAACAATATCTTGAGCAATGAGATAAAACATGGTAGTACATAAGTCATAGATCATAAAAGAAGATTAATAATGATAAAATAGAAAGGTAATAAAACTTGTAATTGTGGAAAAAAATTATGCACATGATATGATTTCCATAGTATCCAATGCATTGCTGACAGGACCATCTTAGTGGACATAGTCCCTTACTGAACTTGGTTTACATTCCATTCCAGCCCTGTATTACTGAACCAGATTTACTTTCTATTTCATCCATGTCTATCTCATGAGATATAAATATTTACCTAATGGATTGTAGGGAGATATAGGTCCCACCCATATCATAATGAAATCATTCCTACATGTTCCACAAAATAAACATACATCATTCATAATAACCCAACAAATAAAATGGGTTTGATAAACATCATCCCATCATAACATAATCCATATAAAAACTTGGATATCATTTCATCATAAGATAAGTGAAACCATGTAAATACTAGGGACATTATACTTGAAACATACACATATGAAATAATGTCATCTTAGATGGAAAATGGTTTTGATAAAACACTTGAAATAGATTCTTGAGGAAAATATCATTTCTTCTTCAAAATCATTTTTGTTTCACGAAATTCCATGAAATTTTAAAATAGAAGTATTTTGATGAAAATAGTGATAAAATCTTGTAGATTAAGCTTCATGAAAATTTGGCGTTATGAAACCGTTAAAATCCTTCACGCAATATATGTTAAAAACAACATTCTCCCCATACTTTTGTCAGAAAAGTAAAAAAGTACCTCATATGGTATAAAAATATTCCTTACATACCATGTAGTAGAAGTAGAGAATGGATAAAAGGACTTTAAACATACATGAAACCATTTTTAGGAAACATTGACATGGATGATAACAATAACCCTAGTAAATACTTATGAATAAACAATCTCGGATAAGAATGAGATTGGAATAATTATCCCTTACAATGATCTTTTGGAAAATAAAATAGATCACTTTTGTGTATTCACTATAAGGTCACATAACAAAAGTATAAACAAATTATAAGATATAAAAATTAATTTCTCACATAATCAAAGAACAACATAAACAAGAAAGAGAATATCAACCCAAAGAACGGAAATTGGGTTAAGAAGTTCCCTTACCTTGTGTCCGACTTGACTTGATCTTTCTTTAATATCTTGAATAATAAACCGAAGTTAATTTCTACTTGATTAAAAACGTTTTTCAAGTTTATTATTCCTTTAATATCAATTATTACCATGTTATAAACATTATGCAACCATTTATGTTTATATCGTTCGTTTTGTCGATATTTGGTACTTAAGTCAAATATGGACTTCTTATAATAACATGTTGTTCATTTGGTAAAAGGTTCATTATATCCAGAATGATATTCATGATTTATATATCATATATATCATATATATCAATAATATATATGTATTTATAATAGTACATAACAGACGGAGGTAAGAAATGAAAAGCACCGTTCATGTAGACGGTAAGTCGTACGTACGCATGAACGCTACATTCATTTATATTTATTATTTTAATGGAATTACAAGATAATTATTCATAGGTATATTATATTTCCAGTACAATATCATATATAATTTTATTAAATCCATCCTTTATACATCCCACATAAGGCATTAACGAATCACATTACTTTGAGGGGGCAGTAGTCATCACTTCCTCAAATGAGATTATCGTATTTACCGACTATGGAAACCATAAAGGCTTAATATAACTGGAATGTATAGAATCCTAAGGAAATAATAGACATAATATATATCTTATATGAATATAGTTCCATCATAATGTCCACCATGATAGGTGGTAGGAGAAAATCGAACAATCATTGTTTCGTGAGGCATTAGTTTTCCATCCATAGAAACATTATGTTCTTCATCCATTAGATGGAGGTGTGTGTAAGTGTAGTTAAAATAAATCTCATAAAAACATCCTAGTATTTTGGGTATACTGGTGTTGTTACAAAATAAAGTATTAAAAATAGTTTAGGGGTTGGAGAAGTAGAATAAAATAAACAATTTAAGAGAAACTGTTACCTTTAATTTGGGTAACTTCCTTTGGTTTTAACCAAACGGACTTCTTGGAGAGCCTTCTGCATAAGGTAAGGCTTCTAGGGGGAGGATAAGGATGTAGAGAGCTTAATTGGGCAGTTTTTGGACAAGAAAAATGGCTTGAGATGTGTGAGGAATTGGATAGAAATAGTCACCTTTTATAAGAGAGAGGAGGGTCTCTTTAGGAAAGAGTGAAAATATTAATTTATTATATAACGATATTCGGTTTCTAATGGTCCAGAAATCATTATATTCGATGATACGATGACTCATGGTTGAGATATATTCATCCAATCAGAATTGGAAATGTTTTGGATATTATTGTAATCATTATAATCTTATTTATTTAAATCATTTATTAATGAGGTAAATACTGCATCATTATTGTGTCATAAATAATTTAATTTATATGAGGTATAAAAATTAATAAAAAAAATACCAACATGTAGAAAATCTATTTAACATTCCAATGAATATTTATAGTCGAAATGATAATTTATATAGCCCCATTAAAAATTAACTATTAATAGATTTTTGTTAGTTTCAATTTTGTCTTACATTCAATTAATTAATTCAAATTGTCATTGTCACTCACAAGTGGCTCAATGGGGTCCACAAATCTACCCAAGGATGCCCATGGTCGGCCATTACTCATTCAATAAGGTTTTAACAAGTTTTATGTTAATTTAGAATTAATATAATATTCTTTTATCCTTGAATTACCCTATTTACCTTTAACCACAGTAAATAAAAGTCAAAAGATGATATTCACCAAAAATTATTTTCATCTTATTGAACGAAATATTACTTCTTGATAACAACCATGTATGTCGTATTTTTGAAATTCAATTCACAGAAGTGGCATAATTTCATGTAAATGAATGATTCAGTTTTTTAACAACCACTAAGTGGTATAACTATTCATAAAAAATTGATGTTTTTCATAAAAATACCAAATATTTAGCATAAGATATATTTGATATTCTGAATTCAAAAATGATGTCTTTTTTTCCACATTCAAAACATAGAGGTAGAATTAATTAATTGTAAAATTAATTCCCATTATCAAAGAAAATAGCATTTTTTTAAGAAACAATAACTATCAAAAGATCATCACTTGCTTATGTCTAATTTTAAAGTGAAATTAATTCCAATGACCAGAATTGGATTAAATGGTAAAAATATATTCTAATTACAATTTAAAATTAATTAAAAAGGCAATGTAACCATATTAATTATTGCGATGAAAAAAGTTTTTTTTAATTAAAATATAGCGTGTTTTTACTATTCATAAAATTATGAATGTTATCAGAATAATACGAAAAATTTATCAAATTAAATTTTTATATCCTGATTGCAAGGAAGAATTTTATTTTTTCAAATTTAACTTATAAACATGTCAAAAACTATATTTAATGTGGGTGTGCCATCAAAAGGCGACAATACGACATTTTTTTAAAAATACTTATTTTACCAGAATTTTTTTTTTGTTCTCATAACATGATATAGAAAATATGTAAGATGAATAATAATGTTATAAAATTCAAAATTTAGTTAATAATATTCATAGCGGCTAGTCCATAATAATAACATTTCATTGTTTAGTGAAACCTGGTATTGCATACTACACACGCTATCAAGGAAGGTCGCGATTGCGTGTAATGCAAGCCAAGTCATGGTTGCGTGTTGTGCAAGACTCCTTTGTTGTTTCATATACCATAATCCAGACATATTTCATTTATAAATTGAATATATATATATATATACACACTCAATGTTGCGTAGAATGACTACTATCAAACGAACTTGAAATTCTGTGTAACTCATTCCAAGAATAGTGTTGTGTATACTGCAAGCTAATACGGTGTTGCGTATAGCACAAGATAATCATGGTGTAGCATAAAACACATGACATCAAATTAATTTAAAGAATAATTATCATAAAATCTAGGGTTGTTACACAGGTAGTGATGTTGTGCATGAATCCAGATATTCATGGAGAGTAATGGAAGAACTGTCAGCATTACAACTTGATATGGGAGAAGTAGAGGGTAGAGGTTGTCTTTTTCAGATGATGGTACAATCATCCCTGGTGCAGAAGGTGGAAGAGTCCCAGTTGGGAGATCTTGAGGTGGAGGTTAGGAGAGACTGAGTTGATTATGGTGAGGACCCTAATGGTTGGTTGGAGGACAAACAACACAGAGTGTTGTATCATGGAAGGCTTTTTGTTCCCTTGGAGATGTGCTAGATGGTTCTCAAAGAGTTACACAGTTCACCTTTAGCATTACATCCTGGTGTGACAAAGATATACCAATCCTTGTGGAGTCAGTTTTGGTGGCCACAACTGAAGCATGTTGTTGTGGTGTTTGTGTCTTGATGTTTAGTTTACCAGCAGGTGAAGGCAGAACACCATGTTCTTCTTGGTCTTCTCCAGCCATTAGAGATTCCTCAGGGGAAGCGGGAGGACACTTCAATGAACTTTGTTACAAGTTTATCTCGAGCTCCAGGAGGACATGATGCTATTTGGGTGGTAGTGGATCGTTTAACAAAATCGGTCCACTTCATAGAAATCAAGGAGTCGAACTCAGTGGATGTTTTGTCGAGGTAGTATATAGAGGAGGTGGTGAGATTTCATGGAGTCCCTAGGATGATCAATTCTGATCGAGATCCTCATTTTACCCCCAAGATGTGGAGAGGTCTCCAACATGATTTCTGTTCTCAACTATGCCTCAGCACTGATTTTCATCCCCAAACGGAGAGGTCAGACAGAGCGAACCATCCAGAGTCTTAAAGATATGTTACACTCATGTGTTCTTGATTTTGGAGGTTCATGGATGAGGAACTTACCCTTGGTGGAGTTTTCTTACAATAATTGTTTTAAATACACCATCGGAATGATGTCGTTTGAAGCCTTGTTTGGCCGGCCTTTCCATTCACCATTGTGCTGGACTGGGGTCTGAGAGTCAGCAATACTCAGACCGAAACTAGTGAAGAATATAACAGAGATGGTTTAGGTGATTCGTGAGAGGATGAAGACAGCGCAAGATCACCAGAAATCATATGATGATCAAAGGAGGAGACCTTTTGAGTTTAATGTTGGGGATCATGTGTTTCTGAAGGTGACTCCCTGTCGTGGGTAGCGAAGGTTTGGTCGTGGAAGTATGATTTCTCACCATTTTTTTGGGCCTTTTGAGGTGTTTGCTCGTATTAGAGTTGTGGCATATCGAGTAGCACTTCCCCCATAGATGAGTTAGATACATGATGTTTTCCATGTATCACAGCTTCATCGTTATCTTCATGATGACTCTCATAGTATCGATTGGGGAGAGATCTATGTTGATGATGATGAAACCATTGAGGAGTGACTTGTGGAGATCCAAGACCACAAGGATAAGGTGTTGTGTGAGTGTTTTATCCCCTTAGGTCGTGTCTTGTGGCAACACGGTGGCCTGGACGAGTGTACCTGGGAATGTGAGTCACAGATACGTGCTCAGTACCCAGAGTTTCTTGATGTTTAACTCTTTTCATGTAATTATGTTCCCTTCATGGTTAGGCATTTCATGTTTTTTTTATGAATTTATTATTATCCTTTTGTGGCTTAATCTCTTTTGAGAGGTATCTCGATGAGTTTTTGTTAGGACTCTATTTCTTTTTTGTCTCTTTAGGTTGGTTTTGAATTATCGAGGACGAGAATGTTTTTATAGGTATCTGATATAATGTACCGGACCTCTATGGTCCATTACATTGTGCAAATATGTTGTTGGAGGTGTTCCGAGAGGTTAGGGTGACTTATCCTCAACACTTTGCCGAATTTCCAGTTCTGTGAACAGTGTTTCCAAATTAGTGAGGTTCTAATAGTAATTCTTGCAGCATCATTATTTTGTGGTTCATCGTCTCCTAGTTCTCCCTTCCATATTATAGCATGTAATCTCTATGCTTCTAATGGTGTTTTCTTGGGGTTTGATTGGGGCTGTCGTATCGTGGAATCCTTTGGTGGATGTAGTTGTCGCGAGAAGAGGATCATGACCCATTGGGTGGATAAATAACGTCACGAAATGTTGTGGTAGGGGATTTGTTCCTTCTATTTTCTTTTACATGCTACTGTATCATTAGCATGTTTTATCCCAGTGGATCACAATGGAATTGACATAATAAATATTCGAACAGGATAAATAAATTGATATATATCATATATTATTGCCTCTTGTTTTTCTAGATAGTGTGATATCTATTCTTGATTTGTTTAGGTGTTTGATCTTGATGGAAATTAGTAAAGAACGTAACCGAGATTATTTAATAATTGTTGGATAATGATAAGAGGCATGAAAACGTAGTAGCATCCCAGAGTCTGAGAAACGTTAGCTGCAGTTGTGTCTAAGACTAGGTAATGCTCATAGTGTGGTTGTGAGAGTTAATATATCTTGTAATTTTTTTGTATCTATATGCTATTCCACCTTATTAGTAAGGGAAACTGACACCCTGAGGATTGTGAGCCCTGGGGGTGTTTTCCCCAACATTCTGGTGGGAGGATGAATGGCTTGAGGTATAATACCCGATGTATTATACATTTTATGTGAGATGTGGTAGCTCTCGGAAACCTACCTGGTTATTTTTGGTTGCAAGGATGGTGTGGTGCTTCACCCAGGTGTCTGTGGGCAAGCCTTTGTGGTTCACGAGGTGCAGATTGTGGTGCTTAGCTCAGGTGTCTGCGGCAAGCCTTCTTGGAGAGATATGCCTAAGACGTGCGACGTTGGGGAAAAGCGGAAAAACAGTGGGGAAGCTTTAGCGGGGTAACCATGATATTCATTATTATATGATATATTCTTGTATGCGTTACATGGTGAGTGTAGCCATGGTGAGGTTGGGAAATTAGTATACCTATTTAGGTGAAGATTTTGTTTCACTTGTTGTTCATTATGCTTTAGCATGTTTTCTTTACTTTTTCACGATAGGATTCAGAGAGGATCCAACTGATTATACTGTTATACTCACCATATGTATATATAAACTATTTTTTAGGTCACTTGGAGAAGGTTGGAGATAAATCTGGTTTCTACTAGCTTGGGGTTGTAAGAGCTATTCGCACCTGTTGATGCTGCTGTTTTACTTTCTTTTAGGCACTTGCAGTATTTTCTCTTCAAGTTGTAGTTATTTTTAATTAAATTTCATATATTCAGTTGGTTTTCTTTTATATTCTAGTTCTGAGTTGGAGTTGATTGGTGTCTATCTTATCTCTCACTTCCGCATGTGTTCTCTTAGAGGGTAATGCCTCCCATTTCTGTGTTTACTATACCCTCAGTGCTAGTCACCAACCCGAGGCCTACTGGAGGCGGGACTCGGGGATCATTATCTCCCTTCTCACATTGCCGGCCAAGGAGGGGTACACATTGTGGGGAAGGCGTTGTGACACCCTTCTTATATTGATGGAAAAAAGAATGGTTTTAATGGATAAAAATAATTTTTATTATATTAATATGCTTTTTTTAACAAAAATTTAATAAACTATTAGAAATATGAATGATAATTTGTTTATAAAATTAACCATTGATAAGAAGTAAACTAAAAATAAAAAATTTATTCATATTATGTAATATTTTAATATCCATTACTTATTCTTATAATTACTTAAAATTATGACATATAACACCAATAATCTCTAAATATTATCAGTATTATTCTAGTATAACCATATTTCAATTATGATCTCATAAACATATATTAATCATGGTATGCTCATTTTTGGTTTAGTTTGACCACCTATATAAACAAAACCAAAAAATTATATCGTGAATGACTATGAAGAAAAAATTAATGGTATAATATGCTATAAGTATATAAATATTTATTTTTTTCATTTTGGATTTAATAAATCCATAATTAATTCAATAATTAATAAAACACATTTCATTGAAAATGAAAATCGGTGAAGTGTGCATATTATAGATTTCAAAATTAAGGATAAATAATGAAATAATCATCAATGGAAATTGAATATTCATAAATAATTATAATTCATCCATAATAGTAACATTAATTAACTTTTAATGATGGAATATATAAGAAAAATGAATACCTACACCACTCCTACGAAACCAATACAAAAATTAAAATTATAAACTGTTGTTGTGGGAAATTATGTAAAACTATCTAATAAACATGAAGGTAATGATTATAAATGAAAATTATTTAATTTTTAGTTATGTTTATTTTTATAAAATTAGTTACTAATATATTTAGGTTTATAATACAAGAGGTTAAACTAGATCCCTAGAAATCAATTATTAGAAAAAGGTTTTTTATTTTCAATTATAGGGGTCATATGTTATATTATATTGAATATTTTTTGTTATATGGTGTATTAAATACCCAATTACATCCACATATGAAATCTTATTCCATTTCATGTGATTTTAATTTACATTTCATGATCATTCCATCAATCGCCTTTGATTCCTTCATTAATAATTTCATAAGAGTCTTATCAAGTCAATTTATGATTGATTGAGTTATAGTATTTTATATAAGAATATATTTTTCTTGTTTTATATTATGATACTATTCCAATATTTTATTTTATATTTCTTTTTATTCTCTAGGGTAATTTATTATCATTATCTATAAGTGATTATATGATTATTTGTTTTTAAATAATTAAAATGTACCATTGGTAAGAAAAACTCCCATTATTACTAATGATTCTTTTCATCCATATCCATATTTTCCATCCAAGAAATCATATCCAATATTTTTGTTAAATATTAGATGGATTATTTTATTTTGTTCTCATAATTATATTTATCCATTTTCAAAATTTATGTTTAATACTGGTTTTATGATATGGGTTTTAAAAAAAACGGTATTTCAAAATATTTTAAAAATTGTTTTCCACCATTTCCAGATCAAATTATTTTTCGCAACACTACATTTTTTTTGAAAAGATTTAGTTATTTTAAATGAAATATTTTTTGGAATTATTTATAATACAGTTTCAAAAGTCTACTATTTCCTTTTACATTTTTTTTTCAAAATTCATTAATACTTTATCTTTTATATAAATATTTGAATGTTTTTTTAAAACATTTAAATTTTTAGTTTTTTTATTCTATGGTTTGTCTATTATAAGAGATATTTTGATCACCCTATATTATTATTATTATAATATGACTACATTTTTTAAATTGATATTTCTATCTCTTCTCATTTCTTATGTTCATGTTATGAAATATTTTAGAAAATTAGAAGAAATACATTATTTTTTCTATGGGTTTATTAAGATATGATTATGATTGATTTTAAGTGGAACCCATATGTATGAATAATGATGGGTGAGGCACTATATTGAACTAAAATTCATTGATTTACATTTACATCACATGGGATAGTTAGACATCGGAATAATTAATTTGTACACATAGACATGGGAATGATTGGGGTTTTCATGCATTTACAAGCATAGACTTAGTGAGTTTACTAACATAAGAATGGGAATAATTGGTTTTATCACAATGACAATCCCATCAATATGGTTATTCTAAATTTATACATTATTTGGTAAGTTCTTTAAAATTTTCAGGATGAATTTCAATTCCATGAAATTCAATGTTTACATGATTGTATCTTATTTTTAATGTATTCTACACTTTTATATCATGATCACTTGTTTTATGACTATTGATATATATTTTGAGTGAAGCCATAATTTTTTAAGATTACGTTATTATATTATTATGATTTTTTGTTTCCCTATATGATTTTTTTACAATAATCTATTGTCTTATGATATTTTATTCAGATATTTACATATTATTCAGGTTTTCTTTTATGTGTATGATATGACATATTATGATAATTTTAACCTTACCGAGCACCTGAGATCGCCCCTTTTATATGTTCTCATTCTGTAGGGTGTAAAGATTATTATATCCTATGATATGTATAGAAAAGGTCTATAAGAAAATTATTAGAGGGAAATTGTCAAAATTATTGTAAAATAAGATGATTATATGTATAATATTCATGACACTAAAAAATATGGTCCTTGGTTTCTGTGATAGTTTGTGAAATGTATTATTTATATCATGAAATAATTTATGTAATGTTTTTAATATTTAATATTAGTTGGTATCAGATTATGGTTTAGTTATTTATGTATATTAGAATAGTTATTTTTTGTATTAGTTTAGTGAACCTTAGTGAAAAACCCAAAGATTAGTTTTATTATTGGATAATTTTCTAAAATATTGGATGTCTTGAGTAGATGACCTTACCTATAAATAGAACCCTCTTTAGACACTAATAGTGGATATAGGATATAGAAGATATTCATCGAGGGGTTATACATATGAAAGGGGTGTGTTGGGTGTTAACTCAATCATCACCTGTTTAATGATAAAGAATTCTAACTACAAACCTTGTTTGACACTTATGGGGGATCATATTTGCTCTATCATATTCTATTTACCAACAAATCTGAAGGGTTGATTTAAAATTAAATTTTAGGGATGAGGTTGATAAGAATAAGCTAACCCAACATAAAAATTTCCAATTCAGACTAAGATATATATAGGTTAAACTAACGGAATAATGGTCCATTGTAAATGTGTAAAGGAACAAGATGTTTTGATGATGAACCCAATTTATGGTTATGATAATATGCCTATTTTTTTAATGTTTCATCAATCATGTTAATCATATTAATTTTTGTACAGGATGGAACTAGAAGGAATCATCAATGTAAGAAAAAAAAAGGATATTACCTCAATAAAGAACCCATAAGAAGGGAAAATCAATTAAGAAACACTTTGATTATGTCAATCTGGTGAAAAAAAATTTCATTGAATATTTTATTTTAAATATGTGAAATAATTTCCATAAAATTGGTTAAATATGTTTATTTATGGAATATTATTGATTAGATGATTTATTTTTAAATTTATTGAATATAATAACCCAAGATAATTATACATAGAGGTTACCTATTGTTATATGAATAACAATATAATCCATGCCAAAACCATAAAGGCTTGGTGTATTTGGACATTTTATCTACAATATTATTATTTTATGAAAAATCATCAACATATCTCATAGAGATCATCCCACATTTTCATTATAATACCAACTATAAACACTTATTATATCCTAGGGAGAAAAAATATAAGAAAATCGTGATCTTATATTCACCATATGGAGAAACAATGGATATATCATGCCGAACATGAGAATACATATATAAAAACATTAAAAAATATTTTAAAAATCATAATCTATATAACATATATAGTAAAATTGAGTCACGTAATAAATCTTGGTAGTTCATAAGACATAAATCATAATGGAACATGATCGATGTGGGAAAAATATAAGCATAAAACATGGAAATGTGGTAAACACATATGCAAAGAAGATCATTACATTAGTATTCAGGGACATTTGACAAGACTATCATAGTGGAATATGTTCCCTCCCCAAGCCATCATAGTAGTCAAGCTTTACTCCCAACACTATCATGGTGGAAAAAGTATATTACCCAAAAGAGTTAAATCCATGTTACATTTCAATCTATATCATGAGATTTAAATCATTAAACAATGAATTTTTGGGAGATATAGGTCCCAAACATCACATAATGAAAACTATATACATGTGTTCACCAATAATATAAATCAGTCATCATATCTGAACCCGTAAAAAGCAATGGGTTACATAAACATTTCATCCGAAATTAATTAATGGGAAAGAAAAAGAATTCATAAACATAACGCCATCATAAACATAATCCATTTAGAGAAAGTATAAGAATAGTAGTCTTGTATATTATTCCAAAAAAAACATAATAAACATCAAATAATATTTTCTTATATGGGAATTATTTTTAAAAATCACATGAAACAATTATTATGGAAAATATTCTTTCCATTTTGAAAACATTTTTTAAAAAGATATGAAATTACAGAGGGAAAAATATCTTCGAAATTAACCTTGTATTTCTAGAATGGAAGATTAAATACTTTAATACGTTCAAAAAACAGAAATATTCATTCATTATATATAGGTTTAAAAATTTTATTTTCATATTTTTGTTGGAAAACTCACAATGTACATTTTTGAAAACAACAAAAACATTATATAAAAATTGTTTAGTAAAAATTCACACAATTGTAAAAACTACTTTAAAAAATTAGATAAGAATAGTAAAAATATATTTGAAGTTTTTTATGAAACATTGAATTGAATAATAAATATTTCCCTTATGGAGACTTAAACATAAATAATATCGAATAAAAATGAGATTGCGAAATAAACACATACAATTATTTTATCATTGAGGTGATAATATATAAAATTAATTTATTAAGTATATTATTTATAAATATACATTAAAAAGTGTAAATAAAAAATAATATAAAAAAAAATCATTTCACACGTAACCGTAGAATGAGATAAAAAAAGGAAATTTTAGTTTAACCACAATAAATGGAAATTGAGTTAAGATTTCCCTTACCTTGTGCTTTCCTTCAGTTAGACATTATTTAACCTTCATTATAGTGGTTTTAAACATGTTATTATGTTATAAAAGAACCATATTCATATTTATTGTATATATATGATCCTCTTATATCCTCATTTCACCTGTTTGTTAATAATATTTTGTTATTACCCTGGATTTCTGTGTTAATTTCTTCATTTTCAAATTCTTGTTTTTTCATGTAAGTCCTGTTTATTTGGTAGAGGATATTGGTCCATCATATAAAAAATTATATTAAGGCCATATATTTAATATTTTTTCATTAATTAAATTTTAAAAATCATTCTTTAATGGTGAACATGGAAAATAAATCACATCACGTTTTGTAGATGGATGGTTGTACGTAAGCAAGAGTGATGCTTCCATTCCTTTAGTGGTGAAAGAGAAAGTAATATTATGATATATTAACTTTTAAAAAACAAATATAATTTCATAGTTATAATATATATCTATTATTTCCATAATTGTACCCATTAATGTAAACTAGGCATGAAAAACAAATAACACAACGACGTGGAGACGGTATTCCGTACATACGAATACACGATGATTTTGTTTTTCACAAGATAAATAAAATGTGGAATTTGGTTTTTATATAATAATAATAATATGTAATAAGATATATGGTACTTTATTTTATACATTATAATTAAAATTAAACATTAAGAGGATGTATAAGAATAAATAAAATTGAAAGAGTCGGTAAAGATGATTACCTCTTATCCGGAGAACTTTTTTTATATATCCACTTTGGGACACTATGGTTGGTAATTTGGAAGGACCATAAACTAAAAAAGTTATCTAAGGATTTTTTAAAGATAAATTGGTATATTGTTTGGTAGATATATGGATCAAGGTGGTATAAATAAGTGAAGGAAAGTGTGTCCTTTTATAATTGAGAATGAGGGAACTTTGGGAATCTTTCAAAATATTCAATTAATATAAATTAATTTTCTATTACAAATAACTTCAAAGTGAGTTATTTAAAATATAATATTATTATGGGTCTAAATAGTATCATATAATAATTTTTTTAAAAAAATTAGGTCACATTATGAACCTTATAATTTATATTTAACCTCTATTTAACCCCTTTAACTATTACCATGTCAACATATATTTTAGAATTTATTGGTTAATATTATTACTATAAAATAAATAAATAAAAATAAATAGACCATATATAGAATTTTCAACCATAAACCAATCATTATTTAAAATTTTATTTATTTAAATATTTATTTTTATTTAATAAAATATTATTTATTTTAAAATATCATTAATTTCAATTTTGAAACAAATCAATACTTTGACTTTTAAAATGATTAATAAAGATGTTATATTCGATAAAAAAATATAATATCTCTAATATAGTAGGGTCATGTAGAATTATGTTTCTCTGATTAATTATATCAAATTCTATTTATATTAATTTTTAATTAACATTTATTTGATAGTTTTATTAATAAAATAATTACTCCATCAGAATTGTTTGAGAATTTAAGGTAATTATTTATCTACAAAAAATCATAAATAAATTACCAATGGACATTTAACACGGAGATGGATATCTTCTCTCTTGGATGTACCCATCTCACCCTCAGATCATCCTAGGTATTCTTCTAGAAACCCTTCACTGAGGGGGTCAGTGACACATCTGGTCATCATTCCTCTTCATTTATTTCTTTCATCTCCTCATTTCTTTATTCATGCTCTGAAAACATAGCTTCTCCTTGAGATATTCCACATGTGTTTCTCTTGTGGCTAGTTCTCACTTGTCACTTTTCATCTACGGCGTCGACCTCAAATCTTGATGGTGGTCCTTCCAGCCTAGTGTGGCGTCAGTCTATATTTTAGACCTGGTGGTACCTGGTGCCCCACCTACTAGTTCTCCCATTTCCCCGATGCTCTCATTCCCCACTCATCCCTTATATGTTTAATGTGTGATTCCTTCATGGTAAAGGATGCTCACATCATTTTACCTAGTTGTTTATCCTCCAATATTGGCCTCTTCATTTCATCCTCTTCTTAGTCCCGATAGATCTCACTTCTACTTATCCTTCCAGTCCTAATTCATTAGACCAAAATTTTGGTATTGTGTGTTGGTGATCACGGTGTTTTGGGATGGTGATAGTGGTATCATCTAGGATCTTCCTTCTGATGTTGGGTTCTAGATCTGGCCTTTCTTTTCAGCTCTCCTCTTCCCGTAATTCATTATCCATCTTCCAAGACCCCATTTATGGTCAAGCAGATACATTTTTAGGGCTATTTGAGATGGTGATGGTTATAGTGATGAAAGTGGTTCTTATATGGTTTTCTTCTTCATCTTCCATTCCCTTTTATGATTTGTGATTCCCTTTCATGGTGTTGGATTTCTGTTAATATTTGGATTAAGTTCTGTGGTTATCATATTTCGCCCAAAAAGTATCATATTTTTTGTTGTGTAACTAATGTCCTCTAGTAGATATCATTATGTATTAGGAAGGAGATGGAGATGTTATGGAAACTGATGGTTTTTGTTCGATACTAGAAAATGTTTGATGAGGACTATTATTCCTGAAATTTTTTATCAACATGCTGTTTTCGACTTCATTATGTGGTGTTAATCTATGGAGCAATTTCGATGTTCGTTAGAATCTGGTGGGTGTTTCTCGCTAGCTAACTGGTGTGAATGATATTTTTTTATTTTTTAATACTGAAGATGGTGGTTTTATGATGATAATGATGGAATCTGGAAGACTTCCTCACTGGTGGTCTCATGTTACGATGGGTGAATTGAGTAAGGGAATGCATCACGAGGATGGTGGTGGCATGTGGAGTTGATGTTTGCTGATGTTTAAATGAGGAATTTTTTATTTTTATATTTCAAATTTAAACCAGTTTTTGTTGTTATTTGAATTATAGTGTGTCTTTTTTATAGATCCAATTTATACAAAAATTGGTTTTTATAAAATAATAAAAAATGAATTGACGTAAAAATTATCAATAAATTACCATGATAAAGATAAATATTTCACAATTAAAATGAATATATATAGTCAATGTAATCTTTTGGGTATCACCTTATTAAAAATGATAAAATTATTAGTGACATGAATGTGACAAGATTGAAGTTTCATTAAATAAAATAATATAAACATCATAATCTCATGTGTGTGGCCACAAAAGTGATAAATAAATTAATATCCCAAAAATAATTATATTAAGTTAAAAATTTACACTTATATTCAATAATTTCAAATTTTTTCCCATGTGGACACAAAAATAGATAGGTATGACAAAGAATGTTACATTTTTTGACTTTATTTAATTTAAATAATATAAAATTAATTTTCAAGGACATCTGTCCATTAAAATACTAAATTTATAAACGTATGTGTTTATGGTAAACTGAAATTCATTAAATAAAATTTTGTCAAATGGTAAGGTCATTTTATAGTTCTTATAAATTTATTTTCTATCCTAAATTACCAAATATACCCTTTACCATGATAACAAAAAATACTAAGGATACTATTCATATTGTCCAAATATAAAATGGTACTATTTAATAAATTTATAACTTTTATATTAAAATTTGGTATCCATTTTTTAAAATAAAAAACCTATATGTTGAGGAATTTAATTTAAAATAAAACTATAAAAATTCCATTAAAAATGGTTTTTCAGAAAAATACCCTTTTTAAGAAAAAAATGGGTTTATAATAAATTAACATATAAAATCCATTTAAAAAACCACAATAATATTATTTAAAATAAAAATAACTATCTAAAATTGAAAACTAATCTAAATAAAAAAATTCATGTAAAGACTTTAAAAGAAAATACATTTTTCAATAAAAATAAGTATTTTCACTATTCCTTGAAAAGTAAAGGTCTTCATGAAATTATCAAATAAATGATAATTTTGACATTATGAAGTAAAAAATTAAATAAATTTTGACATAATAAATTTAAATTACTTATAGAAATTAATTTTCATTCACAAAAAATAAAGTTTCATTGTTGAAGAATGAATATTTTTGAGGAATAAAGTGACTTTACGAAAAATCACATGATCATTTTTATAATCACTTATCAATAAATTCATTTTGAGATAGAAATTTATATATTTTTATTTTATTATTTATTAATATTTATTCCTTCCAATTTAACAATCAATTTATAATAGACATAAAATTTTTCTCAGTTCGTCTAAACCTAATATTTTGTGCCACATAAGCTATTAATGTAATTAAATTATTAAATAAAATTCAAAAAATCCAGGAGTGTTATCGTATACCCCCTAAAAAATAAAAAATTAAATCCAATGATTTCAATTTGGTATAAAATATTGAGGACAATTCTTCCTCATTATGTCCCTGTGTTCCCATGTCAATTCCTCAAATTGGTGGTTTTTCTACAAAACATTAACCGGGTGAGTATTCTTGTTTCATTGAACTTTTTATCTTTGATCTGAAATCTATTCCATTTTCTATTCTAAATAATTATCATGATAAATTGTTATAAACATTGATTTTTCAATGTGTGAATGATCATTTATGTACATCTTCATGAGAGATATAGGAAACACATCATCAACATGAGTGAGATTTGGTGAAAGCACCAATTGATACGCCACTATCCTGATATGACCAATAATATCAAAACATTACTTCCTAACCATATAAAATTTCACTTCAAAAATAAATGGTGGATATTAGACAATTCATTATTGGGAAATCGACATCATAAAAAGGGTATATAAAAAAATAATAAAAAGATTTTTAGTAAAAGGTGAAGGTCACCATTAGACAAGGATTCTGATTAGAAGAACATTAGTGGGAAGTGAAAATATAAACATGTAAGAAAATTATAAGTAGAGAAAATGGTCATGATAAGGTTAATGAACAACAAACCATAGATCAAATAGGTAAAAAAATTTCATTTATGTCATCCGAAATGATGATGGTAGAATAAAATTTTATTTCAAAATCATTTGAGAAGATATACTTGATTTGGTGTCATAAGTACAATCTCACTCACTGTTTGTATGTTGATAAATTTCCAATTCACCTCTTACCCCCAATAAATTATGTTTAACATGCAATTCTTGAAGTCATAGTGGATTATAATATCCACAATGGGATGATAAGGCATTCCTTTTATCTCTATATATCATTACTGAAAATTTGTTATCATCAGTTATCCAATACTTTTAAATCATCATGTGGTGAGTTAATAGATTACTATATAAAACCTTTTCCAAATTTTAAATTAAAATATTTTATAAATGGTTACCCTAATTAAATTTCTAAAACATTAAAATGGGAAAACTTATGAAATAGGGTCACTATATTTCCCAAATCAACTTAGAATTTATTCCCCAAACATCTTGGCATATATCAAAATTTTCACACACTACACATGTGAATACCATTCTCATGTATTCTATGGAAACATGGTAATGAACTGGATTAACATAAAACCTTAGTGAAAACATTCACGATTTAAAAAATGTATCTATTTCCTCATAACATAATTCCCAAAATACTATATACTCAATGCATGATATCATAAAACTCCTTGAAATCATATTTCTCGACTGTTCCAAGGTGATCAAAACAATACCATTTATTTTATCAGAATCAAACCTATATTTTTTCATTATCACAATATCATGAATATATTAAGGGTTGTCCTTCCCTTACAATAATACCTTATTACTTTAATAAATTTTCAAGGTTACCAGTACCATTCAACATATGATTTCAAACCCTTAAGAAAAAACTACATTCAACCGATACATCAATGTTTTTTTATTACATAATACAATAAATTTAATTATATAACATTATTATAGAACTCCAATACATAAAAAATAACTCATTTCACCACTTAATTTTCATTCTCCACATTTCCAATTATGCCCACATGAAATTTCCTTTTTGGATTTGGTTTTATAGGGTTTCTCACATCGATCATCATCGTTAACCCTCAGATTTAGGCACTTACTATCCTAATTCCAATTTTACTTACACCAAAATCCTTAAAATGTGGGGTTGAATTATATGTATCCATATATCTATCATTATCTAGATTTATTTCCACCTATGAATATGTTTTCTAGATGACCTACATTTCTATAATTGAGAAACATACCAGTCCCCTGATGACAATTTCCACCATACTTCTTCCCACACTTTAAACATAATAAAAAACGCATATTATTTTATATATGGTTTATATATTTTTCTTTCTAAACCATAAATTCATTTTCATACCAAAACCATGTGATTTATATTTTACTCCAACCACCATTTCCTCCTTGATGGAACATCAGACGATTTGTTCATAGCGACCAAAGTCCCTTATGGATAATACTATTTGGAGACATGGTTTAAGGAAATTTAAGAATCAATCAACCTTACTCTTATGTTTTATGATAATTCCAAAATCGTACACCATATGTATTGTAAAAGTATCTTTACTGATTCCAATAGAATAAATTACCCTTTTTTAACTCATGGAATTCATTTTCAATTTTCGTATGAAGAATACCTTGAATGTACTCAGTGGAAAATATTTTATTGAACTTGTCCCATTACATAGAGTCAAAATAATTGTATTTCATTATATTATTGATAGGATTCAAACATTTATCTACATCACCTTCCAAAAAATAGATAACCAAAATAACATTCTCATGTTTTGACCATCAATGAACCAAAAATATAATTATAATGGTACTGATCCATTTTACTGTCATGAAGGGATGTTAACACCCACTAAAAGAAGTTTGATGCTACCTAATGAGGTAATCAATTGAAAACTTTTCCCTCCCTGATTCATTTATCATTACATCATGATTCATAGATTGAGAAAGTTTTGTGAGTATAAGGAAAATATTATTCATTCAAGCTCCCATAAAAGGAAGTTTCTTAGGTGGATAATAATTTCATTTCGCAACACATTTAGTACTAACATGGTTCCTTTGGGCTCCATCTATTAACCAAAACCAAATATTATAGTGTTATAATCACTAATCCTTGTTTTTAGACCACATAATCATGAGGGATGATGTGTAAATCACAAAACCTTAATTTTAATACATTACATCATAGGTTTAACCTAAAAAATTACCAATAATTATAAAAATAATAGTATTTTATCCTATAATTAATCTTATACCTTTGGTTTTAATAAATGTCTTAAAACCCTAATCTACAAATATTGTCTAAACCTCACTTTGTTACCAACTATAATAGCCCAATACATTTATAAAAAGATATTACATCTTTTATGATGATTGAAAATATAATCCATATAATAACTATAAATGTTTAGAGTATTTGGATATTAGATATAAAATATTATTATTTTATGAAAAATCATCACCATCTCTGATAGAGATCTTCACACTTAGTACTATTCATAAGAATACCTACTAAAACATTTCATTATATCTCAGGGGGAAGAAATATATGAAAATGGGGAGAACAGATTCTGAGTATGGGTAAACAATGGAGATATCAAAAAAAGATGAGAATGTTGATATAAATAAAAGAAAACATATTTTTAAAATCATACCTTCTATAACATATATCATAATCCTGAGACATGGAATAAATATTGGTAGTTCATAAGAATTAAATCAAAAATTAACATTATTCATGACAAAATAGTATTGGCATAAAATATAGAAATTTGGAAAACAAAAAATCATAGAAAATCATTTCATTAATAGTCAGGGTCCATTCCCAAGTCTATCATAGTGTGATGTGTTCACTCCCCAAACCATTGTAGTAATCAAGGTTCACTCCCAAGACTATCATGGTGGAAAAAGCCTCTTACTGAACAGAGTTCAATACCTATTACAGAAATGTTTATATAATTATATATAAATAATTACCTAATGATTTAGAAGGATATATTGGTCTAAAACATAAAATAACGATAACTCTACATATGTAAGCCACACAAATATTAATAATTCATCACATCAAAACCCATAAAAATAAATGGGCTTCATAAATATTTTATAATAAAATAAATCATGTAAAAAAAATTCATAAACATAATGCCATAATCAATATAAACCATTAAAATAAAGAATAAGAATAATATCCAAGGACCATAACCCAGTAAAAAAATAAGTGACATTAAATAATAATATCTTATATGGAAATGAGTCTTAAATATAATTTGAAACAATTCTTAATGAAAACATTATTTCCGATTTGATTTTTTTAGAAATCCATGAAATTACAAATTAAAACTTTTAATTTTAAAATAACCTTGAAATATTTTACATGATTATTCAATACATTAAGGCATCATGAAAGAAAAAAATACATTCATGGTGTATTAGTTAAAAAATCATAATTTTTAATTTTTTCTCAAAAATACACAAAGTAGATCGTTTGGAAAATGAAAAAAACATCTCTTTCCAACTATTTAGAAAATATCCTCACATGAATAAAAATTTAAATAAAAATCTATAGAAGAATTGTAAAAATATTTCTAATTTTTTTTAGGAAACATATACATGGAATAGAAATATTTCCCATGGGGTACTTAAACACAAACAATATTGAATAAAAATTAGATTGTGAAATAAACCATACAAATACCATATCATTGAAGTGAGAATTAATAAATTAAATTGATTATGTGCATTTGGTGAAAATTCACATAAAAATAGGAAATACAATATAATATAATAGAAATTAATTCCTAACGTAATTATAGAAATACATAATCTAAGAAATTGTAGTTCAACTACAATGAATACAAATTAAGTTATGAATTCCCTTAAAATACCATTTAATTTATCTGAATGATATTTGAACTTATTTGTAGTGATTTTAAACTAGTTATTAACTTATAAAAAACATATTAATATTTATTATTTCATATATGATTCTCTAATATGATCATATCAATTTTTTTGTTAATAATATTTCTCTATTACCCTTGTTTCGGGTATTAACTACATCATTTTCCTATACATGTTTTTTAATATAAGTCGTGGTTCTTGTGCCTAGGATATAGATCCTTATTTTACAGAATTATATTAATGTCATATATATCACATTTATTAATTATATATATTTTTATAATCATTCTTTAATAGTGTACTCTGAAAATGAATCAAATCACTTCGTGGAGACGGTAGGCCAGACGTACGCATTAGCAATAATACCATTCCATTAATAGTGAAAGGGAAATGAAATGGATGATATATTATATTTTAACGAAACCATATCATTTCATAATTATATATATATCTATTATTTTCATCATTACACCCATTCAAGTAAATTGGGGGTGACAAACAAATTACAACACGACATGGAGACGGCAGGCCGTAGGTACATATGAGCGATGCGTTTGTTTTTAGTAAAATTAATAAAAGGTATAATATGGTTGTAATATAATAATAATAACTTAATAAAATATATTTTATAATTTATTTATTACATTGTAATGGAAACAAAATATGACGAGTAATTAGAAGATTAAATATACTGAAATAGTTAGTAAGGATGATTACCTCTTCTTTGTAGAACTTCCTTTAGATATCCTCTCACAGACACTATGTTTGGTATTTTGGATGGATCAAAAACTCAATAACTTAATAAAGTATGTTTATAAGATAAATGGTCATATTTCTGTTGACATATATAACTTAAATTGGTATAAAAAAGTAAATTATTGAGTGCCCTTTTATAATTAAAGTGTGGGTAACTTTTTCAAACACTCAAATTATTACAATAATATAAATTAATTTTCCATTAAAAATCCCAAAAAATGTTTTATTTTAAATACAATACGAATATTGGGTATAAATAATATAATCTAATATTTTTTTGGCAATTTAAGTCTCATTATTACCCTCATCATTTAGTTTTAACCTTTATTTAATCCCTTTAACTCTTACCATGACAATATGGATTTTACTACTTATTAGTAAAAATTTTTCTATAAAATTCCAAAAGTCCCGTTACTCGATCATTGATATATTTTTATATTTTATCCACATAATTTTTAATAATTTAATATTTTTATAAATTTTATAACATTTAATAAAATTGTATTTGTTTCAAAATATCATTAATGTCAATTTCTACATTATTCATTAGATTGACATTTAAAAATATTAAAAAAAAGATGTCTTAGAAAAAAATATTAAATTATATCCCTAATATGTCTAGGTAATCTATAGGATTCAATTGTTTCATTAATTATCAAAAAGTATTTTTATATTATTGTTTTTATTAAAATTTATTTTATATTTCCATTAATAAAATAATTAATACATCAGTGTTGTGTTAGAATTTAAGGTAATTATTTCATTAATAAAATTTATAATTAAATTACCATGATGAATATAAATATTTTATATTAAAAATTACTTTTTATAGTTGAATTTAACTTCTAGATTAAACCATATTAAAAATGATATAATTATTAATTATATGAATGTGACATCACTAATTTTTTATTAAATAACATATGATACACTTCATAATCCCATCTAAGTGGCCCCCAAAGCCATAAATATAATTATATCAAAAAAATAAGTTTATTAAGTTAAAAATTGACACTTATATTCATTCATAACATGCTTCCACTCCCCCCCCATGTGGACTCATAAGAGATACTTAAGAGAAAGTAAGTAACCTTTTGGGGTTTTCTTTATTTAAATAATATATACATTGAGATGAAAGGTAGGATAGGGAGTCCTCATTGAGGTGATGGAGGCATCTAGGGTTTTCTTCGGGAATGGAATGTCCACCTGATTTGGATATTGAGTTGATATCTGGTGGGATTCCTCCTCCTACTAGTCAATCTATGCCGTCAAGACAGGATGTTTTCAGGAGAATTGTGAAAGAGTGTGGCGCTAAAAAGAGGCATTTCGCATCGTTGAAGGATTTCACTCTCAGGAGAATTATCCAAAAAGGTAAGATTACGTATGTCAAAGTAAACGAGGAATCTATTTCAGATTGGATTAAGATTTTCCGATAATCGATTCTTGCCCATATGATTTTACCAGTTGGGGCTATGTCGTTGATAGTGAAGGAATATCTGAAAAGAATCTTTATAGTCTAGGGATTCTATGATTACTGATTTATTCCATTGGGGAATGGATTTTTTCATTTTCTCCTCTTAAACGAGGATCTGAAATATTGGGAATGTGGATTTTAGTCCATCTCCCTGAAACTGGGAATGGTTACCATTCAGGAATGGAATGTTTGATTTAACCCATTCTCAATGAAGAACACCAGGGTACAAGTATGGATCAAAAGTTTTGGCCTAAACATGATATTTTTTCACCCTCATATGTTTTTTGATATTGCATTGGGTGTGGGTATTCCCATTAAAATGGAAAGAGCCATAGAAATTGTGTAGTATGTATACATTGTTATGATTCTATTTGAATTTGATTTAAATTATGACATGTGTGAACAAGTTTTTCTTTTCTACATGAGAAGATGATATTAATCTAAATATTATGTATGAAAAAATACCTCAATTTTGTATGGAATGTCAGACCATTATACATCTAAAGAAGCATTGGCTTAAAAATTATAAATGTTATTATTTCCCATCTAAGGGTCACAACCAGAATGTATGTAAGAAGATCCATAAAATACAGATCAAAGATAAATAATATCTTCTAGTAAATGAAAATTTGGTTGATACTTTTGAAGGTAACGAGTCTGGTCTAACACAGGTGCATGTTTTTCAATCCCAGCCAGAGGACCGCTGCCTCACTGAGGAGTCACAACAAGCTGTAGACGAGGAAAATATTCTAGTTGATAGAACTGATCTAACAATGAATATGCATGTTTTAAATCATCATGAGGCCTGCTTCCATGTCGTGGAGTTACAGGGACCTATTAATAAATAGGATGGGCCTACGACTCCTCTCATTGGCCCTTCTATACAAGTAGAGTAAAAATTGGATGCAGTTTTTGTGGACTCCACTCAGGCTAATAATTTTGAAATCTAGGATAGGGATGATTCCTTGATAATTAACCCTAACATGGATGCTTGAAAATCTTCAAATGTAGGCTCATAAATTATTTAAGTACTCAATAAGTAGTGGAGCATATTGAATAATGTGGGAAAATGTCCGGACATGGAGAATGATGATTCTCCAAATAAATTTTCATATTGGGATGATGTTAATGGTAAATAAGTTTCCAATGATTGATTTTTCCCTCAATAAAGAAGTCCCAACAAAAAAAGGAATACTCACATCTAAAGCCCAACATGGTGGCTAGATCCATCTCTAGTGGGAGAAAGTCTGGAGGAAATTCGTTTAGTCCCCTGGAAGATGAGTCTGATTGGGATTATGATGATTATAATCCTCTTGAATTTGGTTCCCGATTTCATTGAAATTTTATGTTTTATAATGCGTGTTTTTTTGTCTTCTTTGAACCCATTCCCTTATTATTCTATGTTTTAACTTTTATTATAAAGAGTGTAAGGACCCAAAACTTTTAATTATATTTGTTTCCTAAATTTGTGTGTTATTTTATTTTATACCCAAAAAAACTATATTCTGTAATTAATAAAGTGGATAAAATTAATATGAGATTGTTGGGCTTCAAATGTTATCTGACCGTTGGTCAATATGACCGTTGGTCAATATGATCATTGGAAACTATAATATTAATGTTCGATTTTTATAAATTCAGTTATTTAGGTTAATTAATACAAAAAAAAGTTTAAATGGCCTCCTCGAGTAGAACCAGGCCATTTGAAGCCCATCTGTCAGAGCTTGGGAAGGAGGTAGCATAACCGGGAATTTATTTGGTCCAAGCCCAAGAAGAACATCAACATATGAAGCATGAATGGAATCACCTAAGGGAGAAGTTCAAGATGATATAAATCACCACTCGTCCAATTTCGTCTGAGCCACCCAAAGATTCTATCACCATAAAACACCTTACACTTTGGTCCTATGTTGGTGTTATAAGGGGTTATGCAACGAGACCTTAGCTTCTTTTTTTAATCCTTTTTTTAAATAAAATTATTATTTCTTATTATGGTAATGCTTGTGAATTTCAAATATCTTGATAAATATAGGATGGGTATTATTGATGAATTTAGGAAAAAATGGTTAATTTAAAATATTTTTTTATTCATTAAATTATTAATAATGCGAAATGATTTTCAAAAAATGGTTTTCTAAAGTTGTGGTCAGTGAGGAATTTAGAGTCTAATAAGATCAATTTGAGTTTTTATTGAATAGTAAAGTATGAATAGTAACACACAAGTATGAATAGTAATGAATAGTAAATTAGCCAAAAAAATAGAAACTTCACCCATGAATGTATAAATACAATTTTCACATCTTAAAAGTGAAAAAATATTTATAGTATAAGTTTTGGTGTTCTTGTATGTCATAAATAATTTTATTACAATTTTATAATTAATTTAATAATTTAAAATGGAAATATATTTTCATAAAATGTAATCATAAATTTTTAATTTATTGTATAATGGTAATATGGTAATTTTATGGGACCTTGATTACATTTTAAGGTGTTATAAAATGAATTATAGTTCTAATGTTGTATTTTTTGGATTAAATAATGATTTAATTTAAAAATTAAATTGAAATTATTTTGAAAATTATTTTCATAAAATGGATTTCATTATTGAATTCAGAGTATTGATATTAGGATAGCTTGAATTTTTGGGATTTTTCTTAAATAGTTGAATTTTTAGTGAATAGTAAAAATACAGTTTTGAGTTTTGGGTGTTTAATGATGTCATTAATGATGTATTAATAATTTAAGATTTATTTTCGATTTATGAATAGTGGTATATTCTATAAAGTGACCCATGTGGCCAATTCCATGGGAAAATACATTTGGCAGGCCCATGGTTTTGCAAATACCACCGATGAGTTGTCCCTTGGAAATTAGTAATCTATTCCCTAAATTTTCTAAAAAATACCACGCCATTTACCTAATTCATTTCATTCCAAAATAATCCTAAACAATGTTCTGTTCTCCTTAACTACTAAGGATTCCTCCCAAGGTTCCCTCAAGCCTCTCAAGGTCCCAACCATAATGCTTTCAAAGTTATTCTTCAAGGTAAGGGATCCTTTCTCCCTCCTCTTTTAAGTCCTGACTTCCTTTATGTTATGTCTTATAGTTCCATTTTATTATGTTGGTGATTGTTATTATACATCTTTACTACGGTCTATTTCATGTCTAAATGATGATAGACCCTTTCTTCTCTCATCAAATGATTTTCTAAATCATTAAGTGATACCGTTAGGCTGCCAAATTTTTCGTAAAAGAAATCATGTCTCTTCTTTTCCTTCGAGTTTCATTTTCATATGGAATTTTATCATAATATATATACAAAGATGTTATTTCTTTTTATTATATAGCCATAAATTATTATGATTTATTTATGAGTGGGTGACCCATGTCCCCTCTTTTTTTTCTAAAACCATGATATATAGCCTTTGTGCTGTAGAAATTTCACCTCAAAATTTCTCTCTCTTTCTCTCATGAAATTATCTTGTGAATACCTAGACCTATTTCATTTATATGGGTGTTCATAAATACACAAAAATGATATATTGTCTTATGGAATTGATATACATATAACCCTCACTCCCTTTCCATGGGTTATAAATGACATAATGATCTTATTTTTTTAATCTCTTTTTAAAAGTCACGATTTTGACATGAAACCCATTTCTTTGATTCTATTGGGGTTATTTATGAAATATTAGATTATGATCTATGTGGATAATAAGAATTTAAATACATATTAAGGGTTCTATTTTATAGCACTCCAATGTATTGGGTAATGAAATTAATCTCTAGAGATCACAAGTTTCATGATTCGTTGTTGAATAACCTTGGTAATTTTTATGAAACCTCGGGGATAAACCTTGGTGGTATATTCATGAATATATAAATGAAATTTTGTAGCCACATATTCAAATTCTGATTAAATTTTTTATTATTATATTCTTATTCCTCCATTTCTCATGCCTTTATGAATTTTATCACATTCTTATTAATATAGCTCAAGATCACATGTCAACTGTTTCACTTGTTTTCTTTACTAAGCATTCTACTCACCCTTTAATTTGATGTATGTCTCAATAATATGAGATGAAATAATTGCACATAGGATGAACCTATGATGAATCCTTACTAGTGGTTTAGAATAATTTTTTGCATTGTTTCCTTGTATTATGTTTTTGATTTCCATGACACTAAACTTTATAGATCATCTGTATATAAAATGTAAGGAAGATTTATGTAATAAAAAGGCGGTATTCCATAGTTGGTATCAAATCATAGTTTAGTTATTTATGGAAATAAGTCTATGATAAATTGAGGAATAATCATATAAAAATGTTTGAATATAAGGAATAAATCATAGTTTTTTTGTGAGTATTGAGTAAGCGGTTTATCAAGAAAAACATCCCTGTCTGGATACGATCAGGTGGAGGCCGCTCGGTCACAAATCTAAATAGGAGTGAAAAATCTAACAAGGAGTTTCGGGCTTGACCCTGGGTATCCTGTTATTCGACAATGTGCCTTTCTGCACTCTTGGTTACGACACTTCTGGGGGATATTTTTGTTTAATCATAAGCCATTTATGAATCATCATGAAGGATTTATAGAGAAATGAAATTGTTTAAAGAAGTATTAATAAATAAAATCCTTTATTGTTAAAAGATTCATAAAATGAAATATGTTTCAAACTATGGTTTTATTCTTTTTAAAAAGGTGGGAAATTGGGGGAACCGTGAAAATGGTGACCACAATGGATCATGTGCTGATGACCCTCTGATGGAAGTTGGAATGGAAAAATCCATGAGAATGATGAACCAACTGACTCAAGTAATGGGAAAAAACATGAATCAAGATGAGAGACCGATATCACTATTAGGGGAACAACATTCTGTTGAGTCTTTTATGTGTCAATTACCACCAACCGTCTATGGATCGACCGACCCATTGATTTCTGAATAGTGGATCAGCTCTATTGAGAAGATCTTTTCTGTGCTCTGCTGTTCTGAACAAGAGATGGTCACCTTGGAAATCTGTATCTTAGAGGGAGAAGTTGATCAGTGGTGGGAATTTATTAAAAACACACGGAAAAAAGAGTTATGGTTGAAGATATGGAGTGATTAGAGTTCAGAGGGATCTTCTTCAGTAAGTATTTCCCTCATTCCATGAGATTAATAATGGAGAAAGAGTTTCTTGAGTTGAAGCAGAAGGAGAATGAATCTGTGGGAATCTACGAGATGAAATTTACAAGACATTCACATTATACCTCAAGAATTTTCATGGATCCTAATTATAAGGTTGATAGAAGTTTCGGTAGACTGAGACCACATATGCGGAAGAATCTAGCCAACTAAGACTATGACAACTATGAGGAGATCTTATGGAGTGAATAGAAAGTCAAACTGATTTTTGGTGAGATGTAATGGTCACATAAATCAAAAAAAGAAAATATATCGATGGAGACCATATTAGGGAGGACAATTGATCTGGGAAGAGGAGGCAAGCAATTCCAACGTCCCACATGTAATATACGTGGGAAGAAGCATTTGGGGAACTGCCTTCCCAAGAGCGGGAAAAGCTACAAGTGTGGTGGAGATGGCCATATTGAGAGGAATTTTAGTAGTGTGGTGACGCCTAAACTTCCAAACACTAACAATAGGGGGAAGATGGTGTAGGACCTACCTGATGTCCAGTGTTGAAGTGTGGACAACATGGGTACTTTTCCAATCATTTTCCAAATCCGAGGGTAGTGGAGGAGAACCACCATTAGCCTCAGCAAAAGCCAAGGGAAAAGGGTCGTGCTTTTTCAATCGTGATAGCTAAAGTTGTAGCTCCAAATGATGAGTTTGCTGGAACTCTTGTTGTTATCTCAATGATAGAAAGTTCTTTGTTTGATACTGGTTCTAAACATTCCTTTATTTCCTCCATGTTTGTAAAGAATTTACAATCAACCCTTGACTTGTTAAAAATAGAGTTATCAATCCAGACTCCTGGTGGGATTATCCAAGCATATCTAGTGTTTAGAAACTCTAATATTTAAATTGGTGAGAATAATATTTTCCCAAATCTAGTAGTTATTCCCATGCTGGAATTTGACATTATACTAGGGATAGACTCGATCTCAAAGTAAAATTCTATGATCAAATGTAGAAGTAAGGAAATCATAGTAATCTTGAAGGGAAAACCTACCGTTATATTCATAGGAGAGATATCTCAAAATAATCCTTGTCAGGAAGAACCTACTATATCATTATTTATGGAGTTGATCTGTGAAGAAGAAGAAGGATATGAGAGTTTAAGGATAGAAAATGTCCCCATCTTCCAGGAATACATTGACGTATTTCCTGTGGAGTTGCATGGACCTCTCCCAGAAAGAGAGGTAGATTTCTCCATTGAACTCGTACCTGGATCTCATCCAATATCAAAGACCCCTTATAGGATGGAAAATTTAGAGTTGGAGGAATTAAAGAAACAACTCCACGATCTTTGGAAGAAGGGTTTTATCCAACCAAGTGTGTCTCCTTGGGGAGAACCTGTTCTCTTTGTGAAAAAGAAGGATTGATTGATGTAGCTATGCATTGACTATAAAGACCTGGACGGGATCACGGTAAAGAACAAATACCCTCTTCCGAGAATTGGTGACTTATTTGACCAACATCATGGGGCTCAGTACTGGAAAAGCAGGTTTTCCCAACACTTCTTTACCCACATTTTGCTTAAACCATTGGTAAGGAAGGTCTAGGGAACCCTTTCCCAATGGTTTTAGTGAACGGTTGGTAAAGGGGTGGCCAAGGCACCCTTTACCAATGGTTCTAGTAATCCATTTGGAAAAGGTGACACTTTACCAATAGTTCTACTGAACAGTTGGGAAAGGATACCTTGGACACCCCTTTTATAATGGTTTTTAAAAATCATTGGTAAAGGTTTACCCCAAATACAGAATTAGCCGCTTCTCTCCCCCATTCGTGATAGAACCCTAAATCTACGCACCGCTCTTCTCCTCTCTTGACATCCCCCATCCGAACCTATAAAACTCTACTGGAATAATCTCAAATCAGGTATTCTCTTATTCATACACATAAAATATTAAAGTGCTACCTTGTTTTTATTGTTATTCATCTCATATTTTAGTTTTGTGTTTTGATTTTGATGTGTATATAAATTTTTTATGTTTGGATTTAATCTAGACTTTATCCATTCTAATCCATTTAATTATTTAAATCTTTAACCCTCCATCAAAGAAGAAACATCTCAAATTAATTGCGGTTGGATTCTGGATTTTATAAGTATGTTTTTTATGATTGTTCTTCATCTTGTAATTAATTGTTACTTGGAAATTTATTTATATGTGTTTATTAATTTTTATCAATGTTTTTATGAATGATTTCTCTAAAATGCTTTGAGGAAAGTGTTTTACTAAAATGAAAATTTCTTTAATAAGGCATGTTTAATGTAATTTGTTATAGTAAAATATGTGACTATGTTATGTATTTAGTAACAAATGAGATAACTGGTGTGTGAGAATGTGTTGTAAAAGAGATTCCATGGCTGGTTCAAGATTATATTTACGTTCTGAGCCTATTATTGAGTTGTTTTAAAGATATTTTGAGATATTTACCTTATGTTTATTGGTGAAAACTGGGAGCTGTAGAGGTGGTTCATGATTAAAACATATAATTACTGCTAAACATGTGGATAAACCATGCATAGTAGTGAATTCTTGAAATGTTTGATGTTTTTAGTCCTTTTTTATTTGGATATTATTTTTATGATGATGTTTCATATTGATACCTATGATGAGAATTTATTTTAGTTTCTAAATCGGCTGAGACTCCCCCACCATGAACAGTGTATGCAACCTCTACCCTTATTTAATCATTCTGTTTGCACAGCCTATGCAACATCTACCCTTGTTTAATCATACTGTTTACACAAACTATGTAACCTCTACCCTCATTTTATAAGTGTACTCAAGTCATTAATTCCAGACTTCATTCTCACTATCATGTAAGAAATTGAATGATGTAAAACCATCCTCACATGATTTCTTACCTTAGATAGTATCCAACATATGGAATATGAGCTTTTGAATTCATCAGTTACCCAAGATCATATATTCCATTTCCCCCAAGATGGTTGTTCTAATATAACTTTATGGTAAATTAAATATTGGTCTCATTGTAAGTTGTATATTATGTGTCCTTCTTGGCCAACACTCACTTTTAGGAGGGTGGGGTGCTTTTCACTACCCATTCCGACATTTTTAGACATCCATGAAAATGTTAGATAAGTCACAAGTTTAATTCAGTAATGTTTGTTATCATTGACATAATTTATTATTAATTTAAAATTTAAAAATAAATTTTTTTGTGTATACATAATGAAATTGAATCTTTCTACAAGCCATGAACCACCTATTAGTGTAGAAGCCTAAAATTTATTCACCCATGGGGTGCGCTTGAGTTGGGGAAGTAACTGGGTAATGAAAGATATGGCCATAGAGGTGCCAATAATGAGTTATTGAACATGAGTGAATGGTTTTGGATGCATATAACACATAATGGGACCTAAAGCATGTGACTCTTATAGACCTAATGAAAATGAATATAATTAAATTTTAATTTAATTTATGATTACTTGTTCTTTACATTATTTAAATAATTTACTACATCGACTAGAAACTTCTTCCTTTATCATTTACATAAATGTATTTTCTATTAATGTTCAATATTATTGAATTGTTTATGACAAAATGACTTATATAAATTATTTTTACAGAATGGATAGAAGTTGGATGTAAGAAACTGATCAGATCTCAAGCGATTTTCAAAACAATTGGGAGAGCTTTATAGATTTTTCATTTCACAAAGCTTCAGATAGTGGTCGCATTCACTTCCCATGTTCCAGTTGTGTTGGTAGACCTTGGTTGAGCCATGAAGAAGTCATCTACCACATAACCAAAATTGGTTTTCAAGAAAACTACTATTTTTGGTATCATAATGGGGAGAAAATGAAATCTCAAATAGGTGATGATTGAAATGAAAGGACTGAAATGGATAATTTGTTAGATGATCAGTTTCCCTTTATCCATCATCATGAAAAACTAAGAATTTCGACTTAACAAGACTTCGATATGAGCACAACTTATGTATCTAGTGAAAATGATTTAATTGATAGGGTGAAAAAATTAAATGATGCTGCCACGACTCCAGTATATCAAGAATTAGAAAAAATGAAAAACATAGAATGTTTAATTCGATTGTTTCATGGGAAAACTATGTATGGGATTTCTAATACTGCAATCAGTTATATTCTTGCGCTCTTGAAGGATTTACTTACAGATTATGAAGATATTCCCTCAAACCACTATATGGCATGGAAGATAGTTGAGGAACATGGATTTTCAAGAAAAAAAATTCATGCTTGCCCGAAAGATTTCAGTTTATTCTTGGAGGAAAATGCTGAACAAAATTATTGTATAGAATGTGTCACATCCCACTGGAAGTCAAAATCAGATAAAACACCATCCCGCATTCCACAGAAAGTAATGTGGCACTTTCCATTGATCAACAGACTCCAGAGTTTTTTTATGTATGTTGGCATATTAATAAAAATGAGATGGAATGATACCGAGAGGAAGATGACTAATGATGAGTTGGTTCATCCTAAAAATGGATTTGAATGGCAGAGATTTGATGCTCGACATCCTGATTTTGTAGTTGATGTGTGTAATGTGAGGCTGGGTCTTTCATGCGACGAATTTAATCTTTCTGGGAAGATGCTTACTCCACACAACACATGGCCAGTTTTTATACATATTTATAATCTTCCCCCATGGTTTTGTATGAAAAAACGGTTCACTTTCATGAGTATACTCATATCTGGTTCATCTGATCCTGGCGTTGATATTGATGTATACATGAAACATTTAATAAAATAGTTGAAACTTCATTAGGATGTGGGTGTGCACACATATTATGCATGTTCGAAAGACATATTTCAGATGTGTGCTGCTCTTATGTGGATGTTCAATGATTTTCCATCTTATGCAATGATGTATGGATGGAGCACAAAGGGAAAAATGGCATGCCCAGTTTTTATGAAGAATACATGATCCAAAAGACTAAATCATCACTCTAGTATCAATTTTATGGGACATCGGTGATTCTTGCCAAATTGTCATCCATATATAATGAATCATCAAAGATTTGATAAAACCATAGAGACCGATGATCCACCTCAGCGTATGTCTGGAAATGATGTGCTTAATGAATTGAAAGAATTCAGTTTTTCATTCAGGAATGGTCAAATGAAATCTGGAAAGACAAACAATGTTTCCACTGAAACCTGTTTCAATGTGAGGAAGATGAGTATCTTTTTTGATTTGGCTTATTGGTCAACAAATTTGTTATTTCATTGATTATCATTAATGAATATTGAAAATAATATATGTGAAATGTTGATTTTGGTTCTTCTAAATGTCAATGGGAGGACAAAAGATGATTTACGATCTCAGCGTGACTTGGTGGATCGGGTCATCAAACCAAAATTACATCCTGTGCATTTTAGTGAAAATAAATGGAAACATCGATGTGATTCTTATGTGATGACACCTATGAAAAAAAAACAATTTCTAGAAGTATTATAGACTATTAGATTTCCTGATGGCTATTCAAGAAACATATCTAAATCGGTCAACAGAAGAGAGTTGAAGCTAAAATCGTTGAAGACTCATGATTATCACGTTCTACTGCATGAGTTGCTTCCAATATAATTATGTCATCTTTTTCCCAATATTGTATGGGTGACTATTATTCAGATGTTCCATTTGTTTAGAGATCTCTGTGCTATGAATTTGTCCAAGTATTTCTTGCAAAAAATGTTGACAGATGCCCCATTAATTTTGTGTGAGTTTGAGAAAATATTTCCTCCATCATTTTTCAAATGCATGCTGCATCTGACTGTTCATATTCCCACTAAAATACTTCTCGGAGGACCGGTTTCTTTTCGTGGGATGTATCCAACTGAAAGAAATATGTTCACATTAATGTCTTATGTTTGAAACAGAAATCATCCCTATGGTTCTATCATGAACGGTTACTTGGCTCAAGAATGTGTAGATTTCTGCTCAATGTATTTGTCTGATCTTACTACAAGAATGAACATACCAATGAGAAATGAAGAAGAAAAGTATGAGAAAACTGAACCCAGTTTTCCATCACATTCTCAAACATGAGTAATTCTCGGATAATATACATTGAAGACATTAATCCATGAAGAGCGAGAGATGGCACATCAGATAGTTTTGTTAAACTGTGATTTTTTCGATGATGATATCAGGTAACTAAATTGAATATATATATCATAAATATATATCCACTAAACTATTCATGTTTTTTATCTACAGGGAATATAAAACAATGATAAATAGGAAGCATCGTTCTTTATCTTTAAGAAAGAGAGAGACTTTTCATAGTAATGAGTTTTCTGTTTGGTTAAAATTTAAGGTAAAAAAATTACTATTTAAAATTATTATATCAATATTTAATTACGTCTAATAGTCATTTATATTGCAGGTATTGAGTTTTTCTTATGACTCTATCTCTGAGGAAATAAGGGCTTCGAATTTTGGTCCTAATACCGTAGTTTTTGACTGTAAATCAATTGTTATCAGTGGGTACAAATTTATTGTCACTGAACGAGAAAAGAACATTAGAACACAACATGATGGTGTTATGGTTACTGCCACAACATATTTTTATGCCAGTGCATCACATAGTAGACTGCGATTTGAAACTGATGGTTATTATGGAGTTGTTGAGAAAATAATAATATTGGATTATTACTCTCATGGACGAGTCACAATGATAAAATTCCATTGGTTTGATTCGATGACGAGAAATGGAACATTTATTGATGATTATGGATTTCTAGTAATTAATATGACTCGCACTCTTGCTATCAAAGAACCATATTTGTAGTAATCAATGACTAAACATGTTTTTTATGTCAAATACCAACCTCAACCAGAATTTGGTATCATTTTTGAATTAATACCAATACATATTTTTGATGATGGTGATGATGGAATTAACACTATCCCTAGGGCCATTGGAACCAATTCATTTATTTCATTTGATTTCTCTAATTGCTCAATTGTCAGAGTTGATTGTGAACCTGAAGTTTTGGTTGAAAATATATGGAATCATTCAACCATGTTCTCAATTATTTTGGTTTACCTCGAGTTGGGTTGTTAAGGTTGGTAATATTCAAATTGATTTAGTATTGATCATAAATATGTTTTAGCTGACTTGACCATCATGTGAATTTTCAATGTTTATTGGTTTCAGTTTTAATTTAATATCATTTTCTAATTTCGAATTGAACTGTATTCAAACCTAGTCAAAGAATATTTAGAACTTGGTGAACATTACAACTTGTGGGATTTATTAAATCCATTCAAGATCTTCTAAAAATATTGATAGCTAAATTACTAATGAATCACCCTATTCCCTCATATATTTAGTTTTTTTGGGTTACACATTAGTTTCCATTTTTATAATTAATTAAACATTTGTTTTGAAAGGTAGGAAATGCAGCCAATTGAATAGAGGCGAAGGAAAAAATGATGGAGAACAATCGTCGAATGGCAGATATGGGCGTTCCACCATTAGACCCTACAGTGAGTACTTTATTTCAAGTATATATACTTAATGAATATATAATTTCATGTGATTAATTTTTTGTAAACATTTTTGTAAGACACACCTATACGTCGACAATTATTCGACGAGGAGCCTAGTACTGGTCCTAGTACTCAGGACGGTGGTACGAGGAGGGTCTGTACCAGAGGTGGACAAGCAGCTCCACGTACCCGACTAGACACTGCCACTACCACTGACATGTCATCCTTCCCTCATTCTGATCCCGGTGTGTCCATAGGGACACATAGGATATTTAGGCCTCCCATGTGTTCCCCACCCTTTGAATCTTCTAGCCCATCATTTTCATATCCCATGATGATTCCCACTCCCCAGTCAGAATCCGGTGATACAGTTGTACCATCTTATTTTCCTTCTACTTATATCTCTCTGAGCTTCTATATTCCATCGTCTTCAACTCCTGTTCCCCCACAAGGTGTTCCATCAGTTTCTGTGGATCCAGCGGAACTCAGTGATCAGACTGGCGCAGGTATATTTATAGAACCCAAACAAAATTTTATAGAAATATTTATTTTCATTATAACATGTTTTGATAAAATATTTGTTTTTCTTTCATGAAAGATACATCTACTGACACGAGGCGGGGGAGGGGGCGTACACACATGAGTTTGGTGTGGAACTGCTGCACACAAGTTGTGGTGGATTACAATAAATAAAACCAAATGATTGAGAAAATAGGGCAGCAATGTCGGAGTTTTTTGGCGACTCTTGCAAAATACTCCGACATCATTACTGCCAGCCTGCTTTCATAGAGACATTTTCCACATGAGGTCAAGGATAGAGCTTGGGTAGAGATATGGGTAAAAAAAATATGTTTTATTTAATACCATGAATTATTTTTTTATTTATATGAAATAATATTTTGATGTCAACTTCGATTTAATTTTACCAATAGTGAGGGTGCACGACCAGAACGTCTAAAGGATTTTGGTGAGCATTGGAGATCCTTCAAGCATGATTTATATATTGGTTGGAGTTCTAGAGTCGGACCTGAGTTAGAGGCGGTACCATTTGTGGATGATTTTCCTATAGAGCAGTATCGTCATATGATTACTCATTGGACGACTACCCAGTTTAAGGTATGAATTACATTTGTGGTATTTAAATAATAACTTTCATGTTTTGAATTAATATTATCCTTTGCATTATCGAATTTTATTTAGTAATCATATAGAAAAAATAAAATAAAACATTGTTGAAAAAAAATACCTAAACACACTAGGACGTACTATTATGCCAGATCATGAGAGGAAGCAGGTATGACAATTGTTTATAAGTTTTCTTTATGACATACACTTTCTTTTTTTTCCTAAATTATTTAATATTTAGATAATTATTTCATATAACTTTAGTTTTCAATGTCATTGTAGAGGAAAATGTAGAATATTGAAGGATGTGTGCCTCGAGCAAAACTATTTTTCTCATGTAGATGGAAAAAGGATGGAAGTGTCTTCAACGAAGTGACTCAGTAGCAGATTGTAATTTTTAATCTATTGATTTTATATTTTAATATCTATTTTGTAACCTAATATTATATATATATTTGTAACAGGCTACATTAGAGGCCCTCGATGCCCAAGAACCAAACAATTTTGGGCCCATTTATCACTTACATCAGGTGTTGGGAGACGAGCATCCAAGCAGAGTAGGTTGCCGACCTAGGATATCCCCGAAGAGGTATTGGCCCTCCTTAGGTACGATTTGTAGTTCCACCGAGCTATTGAAAGTTAGGGCACTGGCAGAACATGCAGAGAAAAGGACCACAGAGATGGTAGAACAGTCTGATAGAGAAAACATTGAATTTATGAAATTTATTGAAGTTCTATGTCCAATAATATCACCAGAGGCCATCCCAGCTTTTGATGAATATATATCGTCGATATGTTCTATATATGGTTCACTAGTTGGCAGTTCTAGAGGTGGTCAAGATGATGTCCATCCTGATGATGATGATGGCGAGAAGTATGATGCGGAAGAGGAGGGAGATGAGGAGGGACAGGAGGATGGAGAGGGCGAGGAGGATGGCATTGAGGAGGGTGAGGACATTGATTGGGATGAGGACGAGGGTGATGATGATGGTGATGATGGTGATGGTGATGTGGGACAAATTGATCTATTACATTTTTGACTAATATTACTAAGATTTTATGTCTAATCTATTCTAGTTGCTGGTTTTATCTAGAGCCATATTATAATATTGGAGTTGAGTGGTTTTAATATATTTTCTGTTTTCATGGATGTTGTTTTCTTTTAGTGTTTGCAGTGTATCTTGACCACGTTTATAGAGTTTTCTGTGTTTGGTAACTCCCTGGATATCCCCCTCCTTCCCAGACCCTAGAAACCCCCCCAACATCCTCTTTGGACCCCGGACAGCCCCTCAGACAACCCCCCCTGGATAGTCCCCCCACCATCCTCCTTGGTCCCCGGACATCCCCACGACATCGCCCAGACAGCCCCCTAGACAGCCCCCCGGATAGCCCCCCCACCGTTCTCCTTGAACCCCGTACAGCACCCCGAACACCCCCCAGACAGCCCCACGCACAACCCCCACCCTCCTCCTTGGTCCCCTGACATCCCCTCAAACACCCCCTGGACAACCCCCCAGACAGCCCCCCGAACAACCCCCCGGACAGCCCCCCACCCTCCTCCGTGGACCCCGGACAGCCCCCCGAACACCCCCCAGACAGCCCCCCCACCTCCAAGGTCCCCAGAGAGCCCCCTGGAAACCCCCCGGATATCCCCCCCGGATATCCCCCCACCCTCTTCCCTAGACCTCGGATAGCCACCCGTACAGCCCCCACACCCTCCTCCCTAGACCCCCAAACAGCCCCCACCCCCATTGATTTCACATGCTTTTTTATTTCTCTGATCATGCAATGTTATTTATGATTATTTCATTTTTTATGTCTTGAAGCTTTATAAATGTTTTGATTCTTTAGGAGAACGATCCATGGGTTATATGTGATGTGTAAGAGTCAACCCCGCCTCAATCTGAGGCGCGGTGTGGCCGGTACCACTCTATCTGTGTCTCTTTTGTTTAAAATGGACATGATTATACATGAAAAGAACAAATGGCATATGGAAAACTGACCAAAGACATACGTATTTTTTGATAATTTATCACCAAAATCCTTGGGTCATATGTGATGTGTATGTTCTAACCCGAGCTCAATCCGAGTCGCGGTGTGGCCGGGATCACACTAAGTGTCTCTCTTTGGTTTAAAATGGACAACATTTTAAGTACCTACGGAAAACTGACCAAACGCATTCAATTTCTGTTGAAACATTAGTAGAACGATCCATGGGTCATATGTGACATGAACGAGTCAAACTCACCTCAACATGAGGCTCTGTGTGGCCGACACCACTCAAAATGTCTCTCTTTTGTTTAAAATGGACTTCATTTTAAGTGAAAACAACAACTAGCATACGGAAAACCGACCAAACAGATTTGGATTGTGTTGATACATTAGCACAATGATCCATGGGTCATATTTGATGTGTACGAGTCAACCTCGTCTCAATCCGAGGCGCGGTGTGGCCGGTACCACTCTAACTATGTCTCTTTTGTTTAAAATAGACAAGATTATAAGTGAAAAGAACAACTGGAATTCAGAAAACCAACAAAAGCATTCAGATTCTATTAATAATTTATCACAATGATATATGGGTCATATGTGACATGTACGTGCTAATCCGAGCTCAATCCGAGTCACAGTGTGTCCGAGATCAGCCTAAATATCTCTCTTTTGTTTGAAATGGAAAATATTTTAAGTACATATGGAAAACTGCCCAAACACATTCGGTTTACATTGAAACTTTATACGAACAATCCATGGGTCATATGTGACGTCTACGGGTCAACCTCGCCTCAATCCGAGGCGCGGTGGGGCCGACACCTCTCAACATGTCTCTCTTTTTTTTAAAATGGACTTCATTTTATGTGAAAACAACAACTAGCATATGGAAAACTGACCTAATGGATTCTAATTATGTTGATACTTTAGAACAACGATCCATGGGTCATATGTGACTTTTAAAAGTCAACCCCGCCTCAATCTGAGGTGCGGTGCGGCCGAAACCATTCATAGTGTCTCTCTTTTGTTTTAAATGGACATCATTTTAAGTAAAAACAACAAATTACATACAAAAAACTGACCAATCACATTGAAAATGTAATTATGCTTTAGGAAAATGATCCATGGGTCATATGTGACGTGTAAGAGTCAACCCCACCTCAATTAGAGGCGCAGTGTGGCCGAAACCACTATATGTGTCTCTCTTTTGTTTCAAAATGATATCATTTTAAGTGAAAACATCATCTGGCATACTGAAAAGCAACCAAACACATTTGTAATGTGTTGATTCTTTAGCACAATGATCAATGGGTCATTTGAGACGTGTATGAGTCCACCCCATCTAAATTTGAGGCACGGTGCGGCCGGGTACCACTCAAACTGTGTCTCTTTTGTTTAAAATGGATAGGATTTTAAGTGAAAATAAAAAATGACATACGGAAAACCAACCAACCGCTTTCGGATTCTACTGATAATTTATCAAAACGATCCATGGGACATATGTGACATCTATGAGCCAACTAGAGCTCAATCCGAGCCACGGTGTGGCTGGGATCATTCTAAGTGTCTCTCTTTTTTTAAAAATGGACTACATTTTAAGTACATATGGAAAACCGACCAAACACATTCGGTTTCTCTTGGAACTTTAGTATAACGATCCATGAGACATATGTGACGTGAATGAGTCAACCTTGTCTCAATCCGAGGCACGGTGTGTCCGACACCACTCAAAGTGTCTCTCTTTTGTTTAAAATGGACTTCATTTTAAGTGAAAACAACAACTATCATATGGAAAAACGAACAAACAGATTCGTGTTGAGTTGAAACATTGTCACAATGATCCATAGGTCATATGGGATGTGTAATATTCAACCCCTCCTCAATCCGAGGCATGGTGTGGCCGGTAACACTCTAACATTGTCCCTTTTGATTAAATTGAACATGATTATAAGTGAAAAGAACAACTGGCATACGGAAAACTGACCAAACGCATTCAAATTATGTTGATAACTTATCACAATGATCCATGGGTCAGATGTGACATCTACAAGCTATCCCGGGATCAATCCAATTAAAGTTTTGTCCGGGATCACTCTAAGTGTTTCTCTTTTGTTTAAAATGGACTACATTTTAAGTACATATAGAGAACTAACCAAACACATTCGATTTCTATTGAAACATTAGGAGAACGATCCATGGGTCATATATGAAGTGTATGAGTCATCTCTCCTCAATCTGAGGCGTGGTGTGGCCGAAACCACTCAAAGTGTCATTCTTTTGTTAAATATGGACTTCATTTTAAGTGAAAACAACAACTAGCATACAGAAAACCGAAAAAACAAATTCGGATGGTGTTGATACTTTAGAAAAACTATCCATGGGTCATATGTGATGTGTATGAGTCAACCACGCCTCAATTAGAGGTGCGGTGTGGCTGAAACCATTCATAGTGTCTCTCTTTTGTTTAAAATGAACATCATTTTAAGTGAAAACAACTACTGCCATACGAAAAACTGACCAAACGCATTCGAAATGTGTTGATGCTTTAGGAAAACGATCCATGGGTCATATGTGACTTGTTTGAGTCAACCCTGCCTCAATCCTAGGAGCGGTGTGGCTGACACCACTGTAACTTTCCCTCTTTTATTTCAAAAGGATATAATTTTAAGTGAAAACATCAAATGGCATACAGAAAACAGACTAAACACATTAAGATTGTGCTGGTACTTTATAACAATGATCCATGGGACATTTGAGACATGTATGAGTCATCTCCGTCTAAATATGAGGAGCGGTGTGGCTAGTACCACTTTAACTGTGGATCTTTTGTTTCAAATGGACTGGATTATAAGTGAAAAAAACAACTGACATAAGGAAAACCAACCAAATGAATTCATATTCTGTTGATAATTTATCACAATAATCCATGGGTCATATGTGATGTATACGAGCCAACCCGGGCTCAATCTGAGTCGTGGTGTGGCCGGGATAACTCTATGTGTCTCTCTTTTGTTTAAAATGGACAACATTTTATGTGCATACTGAAAACTGACAAAATGCATCCAGTTTCCACTAAAACATTAGTATAACGATCCATGATCCATATGTGATGTGTACGAGTCATCCTCGCATCAATCTGTGGTGCGGTGTGGCCGAAACATCTCAAAGTGTCTCTCTTTTGTTTAAAATGGACTTCAATTTAATTGAAAACAAAAAATAGCATACATAAAACCAACCAAACAGATCCGGATTGTGTCAATAAATTAGAAAAATGATCCATCAGTCATATGTGACGTGTATGAGTCAATCCTGCCTCATTCTGAGGCGCGGTGTGGTCAATACTACTCTAACTATGTCTCTTTTGTTTAAAATGGACAGGATTATAAGTGAAAGACCAACAGCTATATGGAAAATGGACCAAACACATTCGGAATTTGTTGAAAATAAATCACAATGCTCCATGGGTCATATGTGACGTGAATGAGCTAACCCTGGCTCAATCTGAGTCGCAGTGTGGCCAGGATCACTCTAAGTGTCTCTCTTTTGTTTAAAATGGACAACATTTTAAGTATATACGGAAAACCGACCAAATGAATTCGGTTTCCATTGAAACTTTAGGAGAATGATACATGGGTAATATGTGATATGTATGAGTCAACCTAACCTCAATATAAGGCACGGTGTGGCCGAAACCACTCAAAGTGTCTATCATTTGTTTAAAATGGACTTCATTTTAGGTGAAAACAACAATTGGCATACGGAAAACTAACCAAATGGATTCTGATTGTGTCTATAAATTAGAAGAATGATCCTTGGGTTATATGTGATGTGTACAAGTAAACCCCACCTCAATACGAGGTGTGGTGCGGCCGACACCAATAATAGTGTCTCTCATTTGTTTAAAAGGGACATCATATTAAGTGAAATCAACAACTGACATACAAAAACCTAACCAAATGCATTTGAAATGTGTTGATTCTTTAGTAGAACGATCCATGGGACATATGTGACATGTAAAATTCAACCCCGCCTCAATATGAGGCGTGGTGTGGCCGAAACCACTCTAAGTGTCTCTCTTTTGTTTCAAAAGGATACAATTTTTAGTGAAAACATCAACTAGCATACAGAAAACCGAGAAAACACATTTGGATTGTGTTTATACTTTAGAAAAATGATCCATGGGTAATTTGAGACATGTATGAGTCAACCTCGTCTAAATCTGAGGAGTGGTGTGGCCGGTACCACTCTAACTGTGTCTCTTTTGTTTAAAATGGATAGGATTATAAGTGAAAAGAACAACTGACATAAGGAAAATTGACCAAAAACATTCAGATTCTATTGATAATTTATCACAACAATCCATGGGTCATATGTGATGTGTACGAGCCAACTTGGGATCAGTCCGAGTCGAGGTGTGGCCAGGATCACTCTATGTGTCTCGCATTTGTTTAAAATGGATAATATTTTAGGTACATATGGAAAACCAACCAAACGCATATGGTTTCCCTTGAAACTTTAGGTGAACGATCCATGGGTCATATGTGATGTGTACAAGTCAAGCGCGCCTCAATATGAGGCGCGGTGTGGCCAAAACCATTCATAGTGTCTCTCTTTTGTTTAAAAGGGACATCAATTTAAGTGAAAACAACTACTGACATACGAAAAACTGACCAAACACATTCGAAATGTGTTGTTGCTTTCGAAAAACAATACATGGGTCATATCTGATGTGTACAAGTCAACCCCGCATTAATCCAAGGCACGGTGTGGCCAGGATCACTCTAAGTGTATCTCTTTTGTTTAAAATGAACAACATTTTATGTACATACATAAAACTGACAAAAAAGATTCTCATTATGTTGATAGTTTAGAAAAATGATCCATGGGTCATATTGGATGTTTACGAAGCAACACAGCCTCAATCTGAGGCATGGTGTGGCCAGCACCACTCAAAGTGTCTCTCTTTTGTTTCAAAAGGACATCATTTTAAGTGAAAACATCACCTGAGATATGAAGAACCGATCAATAGCATTCTGATTGTGTTGATAATTTAGGAAAATGATCCATGGTTCATTTGAGATGTGTACGAGTCAACCCCATATAAATCCAAGACACGGTGTGACTGGTACCACTCTAACAGTGTCTCTTTTGTTTAAAATGGATAGGATTATAAGTGAAAAGAACTATTGGAATACGAAAAACCAAACAAATGCATTCGGAATCTTTTGAAACATTAGGACAATGATACATGGGTCATATGTTAAGTGTACGAGTCAACCATGCCTCAATCTAAGTTGCGGTGTCACCGGTACCACCCAATGTGTCTCTCTTATGTTTAAAATGGACAACATTTTAAGTACATACGGAAAAATGAACAAACGGATTCTGATTGTGTTGATATTTTAGCACAAAGATCAATGGGTCATTTGTGACGTGTACGAGTCAACCATGCCTCAATCCGAGGTGCAGTGTGGCTGACACCACTTAAAGTGTCTCTCTTTTATTTAAAAATCACATCATTTTAAGTGAAAACAACAATTGACATACGGAAAACTGACCAAATGCTTTTAAAATGTGTTGATACTTTTGGACAATGATCCATGGGTCATTTGTGATGTGTATGAGTTAACCTCTCCTCAATCTGAGGCACGTTGTGGGTGGTATCACTCAAGGTGTATGTATTTTGTTTAAAATGGACATCATTTCTAGTAAAAACATATGGTATACGAAAAACCGATCAAATTATGAATTGAATTCCGGATTCCACATATAATTGTCATCTAAATTTTTAATTGAATTCTTAATGAATTATGTATTTTTATAATTACGTTATGAATTCTGATTTAATTCTGGATGTGTATAGTTTTAGGATGCATTATATGTTAAATGTGTATGAATTTGTTCTCTATATGTATATGTTAGTTGGTTATTGTAGGTACAATAATTTTATATTTATGTGTTAGTTTATTGCAGGTAAAATAATTGGAAATGATTGAAAATGATTGGAAATTAGGTCTGATATGCAAATTGCAGTTGAAAATGAGGTCTGCTATGAAAATTATGGGCTAGCTATTGTGCATTTCATAGCATAGGCTATGCCAACAATTTGAAACCATTGGAATAGAATTATGAGGATATTTTTACCAAATTTTCATATAACCATTGGTAATAATACTTTCCCAACGGTTCAAGCCGAACTGTTGGGAAAAACTACCCCAACGGTTTGGCACAACTGTTGGGATAGGTTAATTCAAACCTTTCCCAATGGTTCACTGTAAACCATTTGGAAAAGCTTTCCCAATGGCTTACTTCCCTACTGTTTGCAAAACCATTGGTATAACATATACCAACGGTTCTCCAGCCTTTCCCAATGGTTCAGAACCATTGGGAAAACCTTCTTTTCCAGTAGTGGCTCAATTCTTCTCTAAAATTGATCTTCGATATGATTATCATCAATTGAGGGTGATGAAACAATATATTATAAAAAATGCCTTCTGATCAGGATATAGGCATTATGATTTTGTAGTTATGCCTTTTGTACTGACTAATTCACCATTTATTTTTATGGATATGATGAATAATGTCTTTAAGTACTGCCTTGAAAACATTGTAGTTGTTTTTATTGATGATATTCTGATATATTCCAAATGTTGTGAGGAGCATGAGGATCATAGATGGGTTATTTTGAAAACTCTATGGAAGGAGAGGCTTTTTGAAAAGTTCAGTAAATGTAAATTTAGGTTATAACAATTTTCTTTCATGAAGAGAATTATTACCAAATAAGGAATCATTGTTGACCCTATAAAGACAAAAGTTATAAAGGAGTGGCATCATCCTACAACAATAAATGAGAATCATAGTTTCCTTGGATTAGCAGGATATTATAGGAGGTTGGTGAAAAAAAATTCATAAATATCTAATCCATTAACTAGGTTAACATGAAATGGGGTCATGTTCATCTGGAAAAAGGAGTGTGAGTAACATTTCCTAGAGATGAAGAAGAGATTGGTTACTGCACTCGTGTTAAATATTACCTCAAGTTGGGAAGGATTCGTTTTTTTAGAGACACATATCTGAAAGGGATTGGGTACATCCTAATGAAAAATGACAAGGTCATTGCTTATGCATCTCTACAGTTGATGAATAAAGAAAAGAACTATCCTACGCATGATCTGGAGCCGGTTGTGGCTGTTTTCTCTCTGAAGATAAGGAGGCACTATCTTTATGTGGAGAAATGTGATATGTACACAGACCATAAAAGCTTGAAGTATATTTTTAGACATAAGTAATTGAACATTAGACAGAGGATATAGTTGGAACTTCTTAAATAATATTATTATTCAATTCATTATCATCCCGGCAGAGCAAAAAAAGTTGCTGATGCATTAAGTAGGAAAGTCCTTGTTGTTCTGTCCATTATGAGAATTCAAAGAGATCCTTTGATCAGTGAATTAATAAATCTAGACATGGTAATTATAAATCAAGGGACATCATCAACCCTAACCCAAATGATTTATCAACCATAATTAATAGGGAAGATCAAGAAAGATTAGAAAGAAGATCATTTGTGACCGAAGTAGTTTGAGGCTGCAAAGGATGGGAAGTTTTCGAAACTCAATACTGATCAAATATGTGTACTGATATTTGGTACAAGAATATGTATTCCATCTATTCCAAAAATAAAAAATGAGCTGATGGAGGATGCTCATAACTCTATTTTTTCTATAGATCCTAGTATCACGAAAATGTATAGGGACCTTCGTGATCATTATTTATTGGATAATATGAAAAGGGATATTTCTGACTACACGTCAAGGTGCTTGGTATGTCAGTAAGTGAAGGAGGAGCGACAACATCCTAAAGGGGAAATGCATCCACTGTACATTCCAGCAAGGAGGTGGGATAATATCACAATGGACGTTTGCACTGGTCTCCCGAGAACATCCTAAGGAAACAATGCGATATGGGTTATTGTGGACACTCTCACCAAGACTACCCATTTTAACTCTATTCGGGAATATTTCTATCTTGATCAACTTGCCAGGATTTATGTGAAGAAAGTAGAATGGATTCATGGAGTTCAACTTTCAATCATATATGATCGTGATCCAAGGTTCACATCAATATTCTGGAGATGTCTTCAATAAGCTCTGAGCACTGAATTGAATTTCAGTATATCCTATCACCCCTAAACCGATGGCCAATCTGAAAGGATTATTAGAAAACTCAAGCACATGCTGAGAAAATGCTCAACAGAATTTTATTGTGGATGGAATCAACATATCTCTCTAGTTGAGTTATCTTACAATAACAGATTCCACTCGAGCATTCAAATGGCACCCTATGAAGCTCTATATGGTAAGCGATGTAGAAATCCTACTTATTGGGATGAATCTAGTGAGAAAATTCTTATTGGGACTAATCTTGTGCATGAGATGATAGAGAATGTCTAGGCCATCCAGCAACACATTAAGGCTACTCAGAGTCGGAAAAATAGCTATGCCGACAATAGTTAAAGGGACATGGAGTTTGATGTTGGTGACAAATTCTTTCTTCGGATTTCACCTTGGAAGAGAGTCATGAGGTTTTAAAAAAAAGGGAATCTCAGCCCTAGGTACATTGGCCCCTATGAAATCATTAATCATGTAGGAGCAGTGGCCTATCTGCTTGCTCTTCTTCAAAATCTAGCACAAATTCTTAATGTCTTCCATGTATCCCTCTTGAGGAAGTACATACCTAACAATTAACATGTACTAAATCCAGGGGTGGTACAACTGGAACATGACCTCTCTTTTGAGGAGAAACCAGTGGAGATATTACATTGTAGAGAAATTGTTCTACACAACAAGACTACCCAACATGTAAAGGTGTTGTGGAGGAACCAAAAATGGTAAGATACCATGTGGGAATCAGAGGAGTCTATGAGACAGAAGTACCGACACCTTTTCTTATCAGAGGGTATGGGATAAAATTTTGGGGACAAAATTTCTTAAGGAGGGAATAATGTAAAGACTCGAAAATATTTATTATATTTTTTTCCTAAATTTGCGTGTAAATTTATTTTATACTCAACAAAACTATATCCTTTAACTAATAATGTGGGTATAATTAAAAATATACCATTGGGTTTTAACTGTTATATGACCATTGGTCAATATGACAGTTGGAAACTATAATCTTAAGGTTTTGTTTTTATCAATATTATTATCTTGGTCAGTTAATACAGAAAGAAGATTGAATGGCCTCATATAGTAGACTCAGGCTATATGAATCACATCTGTCAGAGCTTGGGAAGGAGGTAGCATCACTAGGCTTTTCTTTGGACCAAGCCCAAGACGAACTTCAACATATGATGCTTGAACAGAATCGCCTAAGGGAGAAGTTGAAGCTGGTAGAAATCACCACTCACGCAATGTAGTCCGATCCACCCTAAGATTCTATCACCAAAGCACACCTTACACTTAGGTCCTATGCTGGTCTTATAAGGGGGTATGTAACGAGACCTTAGATGCATTGTGTAATCCTTATATATAAATAAATTTGTTATTTCTTATTATGGAATAGATTGTGAATTTCAAATATCCGGATAAATATATGAAGTGTATTGTAGATGAATTTAGATAAAAAATGGGTATTTTAATTTTTTTTTATTTAAATAATTAATAATGTGAAATGATTTTCCAAAAATAGTCTTCTATAGTTGTGATCGGTGAGAAATTTAGAGTCTAATAAGATCAAATTGAGTTTTTAGTGAATAGTAATATATGAATAGTAACATACCCGTATGAATAAAAATGAAAAGTAATTAATAGAAAATTGGCCAAAAAATAGAAACTCCACCCATGAATGTATAAATACAATTTGAAAATATTAAAAGTTAAAAACAATCATAGTATAAGGGTTGGTGTTTTTGTACGTCATAAATTTTCTAATTACAATTTTATAATTAATTTAATTATTTAAAATAGAAATATATTTTCATAAAATGTAATCATAAATTGCTACTTTATTTTATTATGGTTATACAATAATTTTATAGGATCGTGATTACTTTTTTAAGGTGTTACAAAATGAGTTATAGTTTTAAAGTTGTATTTTTGGAAGAAATAATGGTTTTATTTAAAAAAATAAATTAAAAATATTTAGAAACATATTTTCATAAAATGGAGTTTATTTTTTAATTCAGAGCATCGACATTAAGTTAGGTTGAATTTTTTTGATTTTTCTAAAATAGTTGTATTTTTGGTGAATAGTAAATTACAGTTTTGAGTTTCGGGAGTATCGTGACATCATTAATGATGTATTAATTATTTAAGCTTTTTGGTAAACTTATGAATAGAAGGATATGCTCTGAATTGTCCCAAGTGTCCAATATCATTGGCAAATACCATGGGAAAGCCCATGGGTTTTCAAATACCACAAATGAGGTTGTGCTTTGTAAATTAATAATTTATTCCTTCACTTTTGCTATAAATACCAATCCATTTCCATCATTTATTTCATTCCAAAATACTCCTTAATGTAATTCAGGTATCTTTACCTCTTAAGGAGTCCTCCCAAGGTTCCCTCAATCCTCCCAAGGTCCCGACCTTCATGATTTCGATGTTACTCTTCAAGGTAATGGATCCTCTCACCCTCCTCTTTTAAGTCATGAATTCCTTTATGGTTTTTCTTATATATCCATTTTTTTATATGAGGGATTGTTATTATATATCTCTACCACATTCCATTTTATGTCAAAAATATATGAGACCCTTTCTTCTCTCATCAAATGATTTTATGCATCTTTATGTGACGCCGTTAGGTTGTTGATTTTTTTGTAAAAGAATTCATGCATGTTCTTTTGCTTCGAGTTTCATTTTCATATGGTATTTCATTAAAATATCCATACTATGATCTTATTTATATTCATTCTATATCCATACTATATTATGATTTATTTATGAGTATTTATCCCTTGTCCCTTATTTTTTTATTCTTTTATAAAACCAGGATATATAATAGTTATGCTGTAGAAATTTCGCCTCAAAATTTCTCTCTCTTTCTCTCATGAAATTATCTTGTGAATACCCAGACCTATTTCATTTATATGGGTGTTCATAAATACAAAAAATGATATATTTTATTATTTAATTGACATACATATAACCCTTACTCCCTTTCCATGTGTTATACATGACATATTGATCTTATTTTTTAAGAACTTTTTAAACTTCACGAATTTAACTAAAACCCATTTCTTCAATTCTATTTGGGTTATTTATGAAATGTTTGATTATGATCTATGTGGCTCATAGGAAATAAAATAAATATTAAGGGTGCACCATGATAGCTCTACTATTTATTGGGTAATGAATTTAATATCTAGATATGACAAGTTTCACGATACCTTGCTGAATAAAATTGGTAATTTTTAAGACACCTCAGGGATAAACCTTGGTGATATGTTCATGAATGTCTAAATGTAATGTTTTAGCCACATATTCAAGTAATGATTAAAGTTTTTTTATTTTGATATTACTATTATTCCATTTCTCATACCTTTATGAATTTTATCATGATTTTATTAATATTACTCAAGATCAAATGGCAACTGTTTAACTTGTTTTCCTTTCTGAGACTTCTGCTCACACATTCCTTTGATGTATATCTCCAGGATATGAGATGCAGTAATTTTATATAGGATGAACATATGATTAAGCCTTTAGAGTGGTTTAAAGGATTTTTTATTTTGATTTGATGTATTATGTTTCTTATTTCCAAGACACTAGACTTTATAGATCCTCTGTATTTAAAATGTAATGAAAAGTAATGTAATAAAAAGGCAAGATTCCATAAAGAGGCTTGACTAAAGAAAAATAATATATAGTTATTTTAATGTAAATTTTTCCACTAAACATCTAAATTTTAATAAATAGGCGTTACTATTATAATTTTCTATATCCGTTAAAATTTGGGATGTTTTAGGGTCATTTTATAGTCCTTATCATATTATTTCTAACTTAAATTACCAAATTTACCCGTTATCGTGGTAACCAAAATTACCAAGGATACTATTCATATTGGCCAATAATAAAAGTGACCTGTTTAATAAATTTGTTACTAATGAATCCAAGTATGGTACACCTTTAATAAAATTCAAAACATATTATTTTCAAAATTTAGTTTAAAATAAAACCGACAAAACACAATTAAAAATAGTTTTTATAAAAAATCATTTTTTAAACATAAAATTTTTTTATTATAATTTCATTTATAAAATACATTAAAAAACAATAATTATACTATTTTAAATAATAATTAAAAAATTAATATTTACAAAAAATCCATAAAATAATTTTACCTTGTAAAGACTTCAAAATAAAATACATTTTAAATTCTTTGATTTAAAAATGTTTTCAGAAAATTATTAAAATATTATTTTAAGATAATATTAAAATTATGAAATAGAAATTTTTTTTTGAAATAAATTTAATATAAATTCTAGAAATTAATATTCACCCATAAAATGGATAAATTATCATTGTTTAAGAAAAAATATTTTTAAAGAATATAGTGGCTTTACAAAAAATAAAGTTATCATTTTTCTAATCCCTTACCGATACATTCATTTGGAGTTGAAGATTTATATTTATTTCACAATATATGTATTCATATTTATTACCAATAATTTAATGTCTAGGTAATATTAAATATATAATATTTCATAGTTCATCTAAACATACTATTCTTTGCAATGAAAGCTGTCAAAGAAATCGAATTATTTAAAATAAAATTCATAAAAATAACATTGTATTAAAATAAAAATTATCATTTTGACCTTTTGAAGTTTACTATAGTATTTTTCATATAAATATATTTATGTGACTTATTTTAACGTAAAATTAAAATAAACATTTTCTCAATAAATGGGTTATAAGTTTCATTTAGACCATCCGAGCCATATTTTGCATTTGATTGGAGAATATGGGCTATAAATTAAAATATGTATTAGACTCAAGAATATGAACACCACTTCACCATTTGAGAAATATATTATTCATTCATTCTTCTATTCGGTGAAATTTTTATAGTAGATAAAATAATTAATACATCACTAGTCATCTATATGGATAGATAACATAATCATGTGTTCTCAAAGTAAACAAGTAGATGGAATTTAGATTAAAATATTTGGATGAATTTATCATTTGTTATTGAAAAATATTGGATCCCTGAACTCCCCTACAAACTATAGATGCATTTTTTCCTATTTGGATGGGTATTTTTATGAATTAGAAGATTGATGAAATTGGAGAAGTGGTTTTACTCCATTTCTATGAGGATTTTATGAGGGAGATCTCTTTAAGAAAGGATAACATTAAAAAATAATTCTACTTATTCATTGTGTTTTGATGTTTGGGTTTTGGTGATAAAATATTTATTTATCTTGCATTTAATCTTTCATTTTCAAATTTTTTATTCATATATTTACTCATTTTGGCTAGAAATCAAGAGTAAAATGATATTGAGTTATATTCTATATAAACCTTTGCACCTGAAAACCATTTTTGCAATGACTGATCCACTCTTAGAAGAGTTATTTTTATTAGTAACTAATACAATTGTCACATTATTGACTTAATTTTCATGAATCAAAGTTATATAAAAATTCACATAATATTTTATATGAATTGATTTTTTAAATTAAAATAAATCAATCTACAAATTTTAAAAAAAGAACATGTGTGTGAGGTGGAGTAATGTATGAGTTATGAGATCACAATCATAGTTAGAAAAGAAAAACATTATGTAATAAATTTATAAGGTACAAATATAATACCCAAACTCAATTCATCCTCACATATAATATGTATCTGAGCTATAATTCACCTTTTAATATAAAATGGACTTTGAATGACTAGGAAATAAAATTGGAGGGGCTTTCATGTTTTGAAGTAATCCTAGGATTTAATTCATTTATTTTTTTTGGTTGAGGAAAATTATCAAATGGTTTAAAGGATAAATTAATAGGTATTTATAGATAAATTAAGTTTAATTATGATGACAATGATTAATATTTATGTGAATAGGTAGACTGACATTAATTAAACCTTATAAAAATACTTTCTATAAAAGAATCATCTGATCATGTTTTATCAATCAAATTTCAAAATAAAAAAAACAAAGGAAAAAAAACAAAATATTCTTCCAATATACATCTTAGTCAGTTTTAAACCTTTAAGGAACACCAATTATTTTTATTAGTGAGTTTTTTTTATTTTTTTTCAAAATACACTTAATATGTTGTTTTAATTACTTCGTACATAGATAAATACCTTGGTATACCACCAAGATGCACCTAAGTATAAAATATTAAACATCTTTTGAGAGCACCCATGATAAAAAAATTCACATTGACTGCATTTATATAGATTAATTTGAATTATTTATAAAATAAGAGGAATTTTCATTTTTTATTTAATCCACATGTTCTGTTTCTTTCTTCTTCTCTAATGTTAATTTTTATTTTATTCTTTTTTGGACCATAATTTATGACTGATTTATAGACATCAAAGTAAAATCTGGGAAAATTCACCTTCTCTCAAAATTTAATGCTTCATTAAGTTTGGATTCAAAAATAAAATAAAATAATTAAATATATTTTTCTCAACAATGAAACCATGATTTTTTTGTAAAGGTCAAATCAGAAAAATAGAATTCTAATTCTCACTTGATAGTACTGTATATGATTTGATGTATTTTTTACTAAATAAAGACATTAAATGTTGGAATGATTTAAAATGTATTTTAGTGAATATATATATTCTAGCATCAATTACCACTTCCATTCTAAATGAGATATCATGGATCAAATAAAACAAATTAAGTCAATGTTAGAGTATAAGGGGTGGTTTAAAAAGTTATGATTAATATTAACACATTAATAAATCCACATGTAATTCTTAATGCAATAAATCTATAAACGATTCATACCATTGGATAAGAGTATGGTGGATTAAAAATCAAGATGATCATTAGTTAAAAAAATAACTAGAATTTTTAGATGCACTGATTAAAAGGATGGAATGCAGCTCCAAATAATTTGGTGAGAGTGGAACATCATATGTTGGAGTAAACTAGGTAAGTACTTATTATCTTTAAAATATTTTAATTGATACTATATTGGATGAATTGAACACTATGAAGAAACATACTTATTTGGATTAAAATATATCCCAACCCTCTCATTTTAGGAATTGTTTGATTTTTACCAAACTATACCACCCAATATATTTTTACCAAAAACTATAAGAGACATAGGATTTTGAAAGAGTATTACCTTGAAAAATATATCAACAGTAAAAATAAACACATCCCCAGAATAAGTATGATTATGAAACACTAAAATAAAAACAAGGGTGGAATGTTCTATAAGACATGAGGTATATACCTAGACATTAACAAACATATCCATTTTCAAAGAAATTTCTAGCGGCCTCTGTCTTATGAATAAGATTTTGTATATCTTCAAAAATAGATTCGAATTTCATGAATAAATAAGTCTTAAAAATAAGGGTTATAATATTAAAAGGGAGATTATAATACAAATGACATTTTGAAAGAAATTATTCATAATCAACAGATTGAGATGAAGAGTCGGGGTATTGAGTTGAAGGAATTTCATATAAAATGATCTAGATTATCACTTCCCTCTTGGAACTGGTATGTAGTAACCCCATAAATCATCATTACCTACCCACTCTAAATTCCAATGGAATTATTAGAGAAATAAAATTGAGAATTGGGAAGTAAATGGGCAAGAAATGTGTTCCTAACTATCCACTAGGATTTAACTCACCATGTGAGATTGCACCATCAAACCGGGTATGACAGAAAATAATGAAGAAAGAGAAAGAAAAAATATTGATGAGGTATATCCTAGATTACTTTCCTTTCCTAGAATTTTGGTTCACTTTAAAAAGATGAAAAGGGATTAAATTAAATAATAAGTGTTGGTCTCATTCAAGATAGTTGAGATCTACATCCCACTTCTCGACGAAATTAAATAACTCCCTTAAAATGATAATTTCTTGAAAGAAATTTATACCAACCAAATAGGTTCCAAGATAAATAAATATTTCAATTATGTAAGGAATGAATCGAACATCATTACTCCATCTCAATCGATTCCAATAAAGTGAAATGATCCTATGAAATCTACTACACTCTAAAATATAGGTCAGTTTAACTCTTATGTATATTTATGTGATTTGAGAGCTTCAAAAAATTTAATACCACACAATGTTTTCTATTATTTATATACTAGTAGTTTGAATACAATTAGAGTAATGGTTCAATTTGAAAATAGGGCTATGAAATATTTGGTAGGAGTCCTTGATATTGTACTTGGGTGAGGTACATGTTCTTTCTAATGGATTTCTACATGCCTATATGGTGGATGATCATATAAATTCTCATTATCCCATTATATTAGGTAGGACCTTCCTAAAAAAATGCATAAGGATCAGAAATTTCCATGATTGTAATCTATCAACTGTGTTTGGTCATGAAGATGGTTGATTTAATATTATAGAATCCACAAATTCCATACAAAGGATCACTATTCTTTTGTTGTCTCCCATTTTAACCCATCATGTAAAACCCCCTATGAATTTAATTAATCCATTCTTAGAGAGGTGAACTGATGTCTAAGAATGTTTCCACACCTATTTTCACGATTCATCCTCTCTGGGATTCATTGTGGATTCATATTATGATAATAATAATATACGTTATGATTACGATATAGATAGTAAGTATATTAATGGATTTAATTAATTATTCTCTAATTTTTATGATATATATTCAAACCATGATGTTTTTCATCCACATATTTCTATTCCATCAATTATTCAATATATACAACACCTAAGGTTTCTGGGTATAACTGAAGTACCAGATTGGGCTTGCACAACATTTTTTTTTTGTAATCAATGATTAATATGAGATTTACACAATGATAAATATAACGATCAAAAAAAAATAATGAAATAAGAATAAATGATTTCACACTAGAATAAGGATTCTGGATGATCACATATTATATATAATCTATTTAAAAAATTAAATAATTACATTGTGATTAATTATTTATTCATTGATGAATTTGACAATGTATCTTTATCATATCATCATTGTGTTGTAGGAATCAATAGTATATTCCCTCCAGTGGTTACACACACATGTTCGAAAAACCATTGAATGACACCATATGGATATTTTGTTTCAAGCGCCATAGATCCTAATGCTTGCATCATTATCATTTGATCACATTGTGAATTAAATGAATAATGATTATCTTTGATCTTTATAGACATTAGAGTGTTGGTATAGGTGGATCAATTTCCATTATTGAAGGAATTCATCTAGAGGGAGTTCTCTAGAGATTCAATATAATTCTCTTCGGATGTCATTATGCACAAACAAAAGGAACTTCATTACCCAAAAGAAAAAAATACAATTGAGTTTATAAAACAACAGGACTAGAAAACAATGATTGTGAATACACGCCTATTATATTTACTAATTATTATGGATCCCAATGTGAATAATAATTATAATAATAATTATTATTATTATTCACATTGCACTGAACATTGGAATTAAAATTAAATACTATTTATTCAAATAATATTCAATATATTTGAGTTCCCACTAGACCATTAATCATGGTATTCTATTTCTTGAAAATATTTATTATACATTGAAAAAATAAATATTAATTATGTTAATAAATATCAGTGAATTATTCACTAATAAATAAATATTATATTAAAAATATAGAAAAATAAATTTATTAAATATTAAGCTGAAATATATCCTCACCAATTACCAGTGATAGAATATATGTGATTAAGAAAACATTAATAATTATTTAACCATGTACTATAATAATATATATTGAAGTTATTACATAATATATAATAATATTATTTAAGTGGGGTTTTTGATACACGTAGTGTGTGACCCTCTAGGGATATTTCAAATTTCCATTAAGTGAAACAACCCACTGTCCGAGCTTAGTATTTAGGAACATGATATGTCACCCATAGATAAATAGGTTAGTATTGAAATGAAATGAAACCACATATGGATTCTTACAGTGTAATATAATGTATTTTCTTGATATCTCTAATCAATTAGGTTGCATGATGGTAACATTAACCAATATGGTCATTATCTATTTACACGACATTTCAGAAATTGAAATCGCCTACACAATACCATATTCATGGATTTAATTAGTCTATATCATTTCCATAATTGAGATTAAGGTATCAACTTTTTTTTAAAGAATATAATAGAAAAATTCTTTCTCATATTATTGACTAAAGAAATATTACTCGTGATACACCCAACATATCCTACTACACCATGAACATATTTCACCATTGGTTTCATCAATACATCAAATTACATGAAATATATCATCCATTAATAATAATCATAAAGTAGAAGGATCATTACAATCATTTCTAGATTATAACATCCATTGACACATATAAATGTGGATTTCCTACTCGTGGATCCTGCTCTCATAATTTACTACATTGGGAATTTCCAAGGGCGTACAATATGAGAAGGTTACTCAATGTACTACGAGCCTTCTCCATTGATAGAATATTTCTTTGGTGACCAGAAAATTATTTCAACGTGTTATAGAACATAGAATTTAAAATTTATCATGACACTTCTATGTTCTAATCATAGTGGGGAACTTCTAGGAATTTTTAGTGGGATAGTTACTCTTTGTACATTATCACAGACTATGTCACATAGAAGAACTATCATGATGTGATAAAGGGGAAATTAATATTCAAAATAATGAATATAGGTTATCATAAAGTATAAAAAAATTTGTTTTCGGGAAACAAATTTAAAATCATAACCCACATTGGAACTAAAACCATTAACACAAAATCTAAAATATTCTTGTTTACTGAGTGGATGAAATTATCATATTATTATTTTTAACAATATTCTTCCCAAATGAGAAGATATTTTTTTGGATAATTTTAGGGAGAACATATAGGCTATTTGAGGGATCCTAGATGACATAACATGGTTTAGACCATCTATTTTCATACCCATTATTCATTTGATGGATGGTGCCAAACCAGTTACACAATCATAGAGGTGGCATAACCCAACATTATAAAAATGTGTAGAGAAAGAGATATATAAATTTTTTAAGGCAGGTATCATTTATCACATCTCTAATTAATAGTGGGATAATTCCATTCAGGATGTTTCAAATAAAACTAGTTTCACCACTATATCAAAATGGGAGGGAATAGTTAGTTCCAATGAGGATGAAAACTATTAGTTGATTGTGAATTGATCATAGGAAACTAAATTAATCCACTGAGATGGAACATTTATCACCCCAATTCATTGATAAGATACTTGTTATAATTTTTTTAAGACATAAAATTATTTATTGGATGGATTAACTAGTTAGTTTCTATTTCATACTGCACTAGAGGACCGGGAGAGGACAACATTCACATTACCAGAAATTATACTTTCTGAGCATAGTTTTTAGTTTTCATGATGTGAAGTGGCTATTATTTCTGCATTTACATATCGTATATTTGTGTGTGATGTTATATCATTCTTATGGAATTCATATTTTTATTTACAATTAATTTCTGATTTTAGTAAGATTTATTTTATATTATTGAGACTGATTAAAAATAATTCTCATTTTATATTGGATGAATATTTTAGGCATCCCTCTAATTTGATAGATTAAATTATAACCATACCAAAAATTATCCATCCCCACAATGGTATTATCCATTTGAGCTTATGTGTGACACATGAAACATGACATTTAGAGCTTTCTAGTGATAGGGGATAAAAAGGAATTCAAATGTGATTGAAATTTTTTAATTAAATTTGATTCATCTCAATAAAGATAAAATATGGAAAGCATATTTTTTTAATGTTATTTTCTTTATATAAATTTTATTGTTGTTTATTGGTATATAATGTAGTTTTTTTTCTGACCAAGTAGATTTTTGGTATCTCTTGAAGACACCAAATGCAACGAAAAGACTTATTTGTTAGATGATCCATAATCAAGAAATATATGTTGAGATGAATGATAGGAATGGCTCCAAGAACATAATGTATGCACACATGATTCGGGTCACTCAAAAACTAGAGAATGACACCTTAGACTAGATACCACTTCTAGAGACATATCCCAATTATAATCGTTATAAAATCATAGGTACACATACTTGGTATGCTGATTTTGTTAAATATATTTTTAGATTTTTAATATATATAAATATAATGAAACAAAAAGCCTAAAAATTTAAAAGTGATTCTGGGTATTATATATAGGATGATCCTAATATCTAGTGTATGTGGGGTGACCATGTTAATAAGATATGTGTTCCTGATCTAGAACTTGTGGCTATTATACATTTTTTTCAAACAAATTCTTTTGGTGAGTAAATTAGACCTTAATATACTGCTAATAATTTATTATACTTTGGATTATATTTTCCTAGTTTATTACATGATTCTCATGTGTTTTTGAAATTATGATCACATATCCAAAATACTAGTAACATTTATAAGTGACATGAGATACCTCAATAAACCATATAATTCTTTGTGTTTTTTAATTCATGTGGAATAAAAACTAGGTTTTTTAATTTTAAAAATCATTTAGTTTTTTATAACCTTGTTGATGTTTATTATAATAGAAAATGGGTGGAGGGAAAGGACCCCAAGACTAATGATTCCCATGTTGTACTGAATCTGTTAATGCCATATTTTTTTATTTTTGGAATATTTAATTATCTCATATGTGAACAGGGGTAAAAAATTTTCAATTTGAATTTTGATTCCCTCCCTCATATAAATGGGGTGACAAAATGTTTCTTTACTCCATATAACCCCCAAAAAATGGTGATGCCGAAGATTAAAATTGCGAATTAAATAAAATATTATAGAAAATGATGAAGCTTAATATAAAGGATAAGAGAAAGGAATTGTATGATTCAATTTGGGGTTATAGGATAGAATAAAATACTTCTTTTGGTATGTCCACGTTTTATATTGTTTTTGGGAAATCCTATCATATCAACAAGGAATTCGAGCATCAGGCATTTTGGGAAATAATGAATCACAACATTGATATATCATAAGAACGAGATTAAAGAAAGATACAACTTTGAGAGCCTGAGTAGATCCAATTATTATCCTATGAGAACTCAAGGCTCTATAAAGAGTGAGAAAAAGAAACCTATGATATGATGACCTAGAATAAAGAAATTCATAATGGTGAAACAATTATTCTTCCATGTTCACGAGTAATGATGAATCCTAGTAAATTTAATTATAGAAATTTAGAACCTTATGTTTTATCTAATGATTTTACTTATGGTGAATAAATGGTATCACAAGAGTCCATAGATATCAAATTTATATCCAATAGGTAGAGGTTGATGGAATTTATTGAGGGTCTTCCTAAAAAGGTAGTTGTTTTCAATACACTAGATGGCCCAATCATCACTTGAGAACATTTGGATGTCCCTAACGCTTTAAATTTTATAATATTTATACTATTTAAAACTATATATTACATTTTCATATATCATATCATAGGTTCATATTGAGGACAACATGACATTTCAAGTTTCAAAGAGGGGAATTGTTTTTTGTGGTAGCTTATTTAGTACATTAATTTGGGTGTTTTATGTTTCGTATTAAGAAAACAAAAAAACATCATGTATCATGATATTTTACTTGGGGAATATATGGAAAATAAAAGTTTAACATTTTAAAATTCATTGGTAACATGATATTTTTTATAATGATTTTACCATTAAGGGTTGAGCATTGTAAAAATGGAATTCATTGATTATTTTATTGGTTGTGTAATTAAAAAAATTTAAGATTTTGAACCATTATATAAATAACCCTCCCATGAATCCATCCACACTAGTTCTTGAATAAAACCACCAAAGACCAGAGGTTCATCCGTGATCAACCAAAATTGAAGAAAAGAATCAATCTTAAAAAGCATAAAAGCTGGTGATATTCTAACCCTCAAGAAACTGAATTTAAATTGAAGGTCCCAACATGAAACCCAACACGAGGTATCTAGGTTTTAGAGAACATGGGTAAATAAATAAGTATAAACCAAAAACATTGTACTTTAAATATATAATAATAATATATAAATAATATGAAATTATTACAAATACATTTATAATAAATGACTATTTAATAAATGATTACAAAAAAACTTAATTAAAATAAATAAAATAGAATAGAAGACTGAATATGCCTCAATATAATTTGATCCAATCGATCCCATGAAACCATAGGACTAAACACTATTTCATTGTGATGCTCGAGTAACCACCATAATCACAAAACAACACACATATCAAGTAATGAACACCTGAATCAAACCCAATGTTTATGACCAGAATAATCCCTCCTAAGAAATTAATACTACATACCCACAAATGTAATAATGCAGGATGTGATTCAATGGCCATTATGATTCCACCATGAGTCTATTTACATTATTTTATAAAAAAATCAAAACACATTTTTAAAAAAATATGAATACATTGGTTTTCATTTCCAATATAGAACAATTAATTTCATACAAAGAAAAATATATAAAATATATAAATTTTTTCATTAATTTGTTTTTCCAAAATTATTCTATTTAAAAATATTAAATTAAATTTAAAACATCCCAATTTTTAAAAAATTTGGTTGTTTCATTCCATTACATTAAATACACAATTTTAAAAAACAAACCCTCACATTGTTAATTTTTTGTTTCAATTCATTTCTAATAAAGACCATCTCATTGAAAACACCACCCCCTTTTCCAAACAAATCCAAATAAGATGCAGACTAGGAATGGGGATAAAATACATTGAACATAAATACATACACATTATTAAATTATTTTTATAAATATATGGAAGAATACTATTCAATATTAATACTAACTCATAGGAGGGTCAATACAACGAATCACATCCATCCAAGTAATAATAAAATCACACACCTATACATAATGAAAGGCATAAAAGAGGATAAATTTCAAGATGTGAATCCTTATGAACTAATGTGTAATGTACAAGATGCACAATGGTGGAACATATACCACTAGGTTAATGATCACACATCCCACCAACCAGATTACCCTAACCTAGTATCCATTGTGACACCCCAAGCTTGGAAATACATACATCTAAGGGCCACTAACCAACATGTAATATAAACTTGATTACAAACATTCCATGACATCCAAATTTTGGCAGAAGGGCCCCTCATTGAATTTATAATGTAGGTGGACCATTTTCAAAACAAATCTCACCCCATGAAAATAACAAATATGAAAGGGTGATATCATAATGACATCCTTCCAACCATACACAATTCTATGATAAAGATCCCAAATCCATATGAAAATCCTGAAATAGGAAAACCACGACCCCTATGGTTATATAGAATAGAGAATGAAAGAATAAACTATATAAAACCTTACATAAAATACATGGATATTACATCATTTTAGATAAATATTTAGTACATTACAAATAAACATTTTAGAGAACCATAATAGTTTAGTTATTTTGAAACATGAAAACAGAATATTATATCCCAGTGAAATATCCTCAACATCTCCCATAAAGTTCTCCACCTTTAGTACGTCTACCTAAAAATGTTCTTCATAAAATAAAAAAAGGAATCATAAGAAAGGGGTGAGATCAGATGCTCAGTAAGGGTAAACAACAGGTACATGGAAGCATAAACATGAAAATAGTAGTATGATAACATGACCGGGACATTAGGAGATTATAAACAACTTATCAAAGGTCATAAACAGGAGTAATGGGATAAAGTTTGTAAATTCATAAGACAATAATAATAAAGAAATAAACATCACGATACTTGAAATCATACCTAAGGAATAATACATAAGATTTGTGGCATATAATTAAGAATAGAAATCTTTATGTCAGGGATACTTACCACGACCTATATAACATGTTAGGCTTGGGCTACGACACATGTACCAATATTAGGATTCAACTAGAAACCCTAGTTTCCACATTATTTTAGGATTGGGATAAAACCCATGTACCTTCTTGTTTTTGGGCTTGGGATAATATCTGTGTACCCTATTTCATTTTGACTTGGGATATAACCCGTACACTCTCTTTCATTTTGGGCTTGGGATACAACCCAAACACCTTCTTCACTTTTTGGATTAGGCTACAACTTGTACACAATATTTATTTTCAGTCTTGGGTTACAATCCCTATACCCTATGAGCTCAAATAAAACATATCATTACCCAATTAATTGTATCGAGATATAGTTCCCACCCATCTCATAGTAAAATCATTCATACATGTGCCACAATATAATAAAACATTCATCATATCAATACCCAAAAAAAGATATAGGTCTTATATACATCAAATGATGACCCATAAAATGAAATGGGTATCATTATAATTTCATCACATCATAACCTATGGAGAAGAGATAGGTTACATAAACATTTCATCGAATCATAACCCAGGATGAGAAACAAGTTTTAAAAATATAAAACTCGTGAAATATAAATAGGATTCATAATGACCATGACATTAAGAATGATCCATTCACGGAAAGGATATGAATGGAAACATTATATAATTCTCAAAAAGGGAATTAGTAAGTTCATTTTATTTCAACATAGAAGGAAAATATTTTGAAAATATATTTCAAAAACATTTCTTGAGTAAAATATCATTTCTTCCTTGAAAACTTCTATTTAATACAAAAAAAACATTTAAAAATAATTTTCTTTGAAAATACAATTAAAACCTATAAATAATAGTTGAATCCATTTTAAAAATAATTTTTCTTGAATATTAATTTTAAATAAAATTATTAAAGATTCACCCTTTAAAAAAGAAAATTAATTTTCAAAGGAATGACGTTGAGTAATTTTGTACATGTCATAAGAAGTAAAAATGAACATTCCATTTACATGCTAAAAAGGTTAGATGGAATTCCCTGTTTGGAAATAGACAATAAGATTCCCCTGAAGAGATTGGTAAATGAAAAAAAGGGTAAAATTTTCCTTTAAATCTTATAGTATAATGGTATAATATTCATGGAAACCATTTTTACAAAACATAGATTTCTGATTGAAGAAAGGGAAAAGTCGGGCTTTCCAAAAAACACATTCTAAACTATATTATGTACCAAAGAGTACATAATGGTACTAATACATGAGTATATCATGAATTAAAATAGGATAGAGAAAATCATGAATATTCTGGAGGTATTTATAATAATGTTTCACCAAAAGGTGTTCGGTGAGGTCTGGGGTTCGATTCCTGGTAGCCCGCTCTTGGGGGAATTTCCGCCTCCCATGGACCACTCGTCTTGCCGGGTCACCCGGTGTCTCACCGGGTGGGCAGAATGGGCAAACTTCACCTAGCTGACGGATTGCTGTGACGAACCATCACTGATCGAGGTGTTACCCCGCATGATGCAATGTCATCTCGGCTGACAACGGCTCCTCCCCGGCTGGGGCATCCCCGGATGACCTCTTCGTGGGGAGGGGGGTTGTTGAGTGTGGAGGGTTCGAAAAGTCCACTCTCAGGAATTCCCTTTTTCTAAAAAAAAATATAATAACTTGGTAACATGTGATCATACACTCCATGAAAAAAGGAAATTAAATGAAGCTTAATATATCATGAAAATAATAATATTCATGTCATAACATGTAAAATGGAAGTATATACACCTTGAAGAATAATTTAGGTTCATTACAAGCCGTCAATCTCAATGAAGGAAAATTGAGACAAACCGTTTTATCGATTTAGTAACATTGGAAAGATAAACCCCACAGAAGAAGGATAAAAAATGGGAATGTGAATACCCAATATTTCAATTGCAAGATACATATAATACAATGATGAGAATTTCATACAACAAAACAAATAAAATAGTGTAGAACATTACATGTATCTTATAGAAATTAAATGTGAGATGAAATCCACTTACCTTGGGTCTTGACTCTCTCCATACTCGTAAAAGATTCTTATATAATAAATATAATTTTATTAAATATATTTTACATAAACATATTCTTATAAATAATAAAATATTTTTTTTATTACTACCTTATATTACCTGCTTGTTAATGATCATGTGTTTGTTTTCTCTTTGAGTAATATTCGCTTTGTTCTTCGTACATGTCTGAATTTGTTATATTATGGGTCCTTGTACGTATATGATGATTAAATAATGAATAAAACTATATAAATATCAGATATATATATTATATTTATATTATAATAGTTTATAACATATAGAATTACAAAATGTAATACAAAGTTCATGGAGATGGTAAGCCATACGTGGGCATGCACAATGTTTCTGTTTTTATTGTCGCACAGAAAGAACGTATGTAAATGATGTGTTTGTATATATATGAATGAATGTATGTATATATTTATATATCATTATTCCCATAGCATTAATATGTCATATATATCATATAATTTCAATAAACCCATCCTTAATACATTTCATGGGGTGTTTGAAGGAATCACATTGCTTTGAGGGGGAAATAGTTCATACTTTCTCAAAGGAGATTAACATATTAACACCAAATGGAAAGTAAATAGATATATTCTGTAAAAGGAATAAATAATATTAAATAAAGTTTAAATATAATATATGACATAAATAAATAGATTTTCTATCATAATGGCCATCACGATTGCTGGTAATGGAGAAATGAACAATTATCGTTTTGTGTGGCAGTAGTTCACCATACACAGAAACAGTATGTTCAACATCAATTAGATAGATGAGTGTGTAATTTTAGGTCTAGAACTTTTCATTACAACATCCTATTATATGGATAATACTGTTTTTTTAACACATGAATGTTATAAATTGAGTAAATGGGGTGGAGAAGAAATATAAAGAAAATGATCCTAAGAGAATACATTACCTCTTAATTAGGTAACTCCTTTTGGATTATGCAAAAAGGATTCCTTGATAGTTTTTATACAAAAAAGGAGGATTATAGCTTAAAGTTAGGATTTTTGGGAGAAACTTTGGGAAGGTCTTGGCAGAATCTAAGAGGCATGAGATGTGTGAGGAATGTGTAGAGGTGGTGGCATTTTATAGGGTAGGAAAATGTCTAACATGGAATTTTTAGAAACAAATTAGGTGTACATATGTTCATACCAAAACAGAGTACTAGAAAACAAACATAAATCAATAATTTAAGGTTTATTGAAAAAATATGGAAATATAATGGGTTTTAGACATCTTTCTAGGTCATTTTGGCCCTTAATTGTAAGCTTTAGTCCCTAATTAAGCATAACTGGGCTTTAACCAATGCGATTGATTTTAATCACTTTTACTAATCATTTTTGTAGAAAACTAACATGGTATCATTATAATATAAATATTAATTTAATACAATTATTTTTGTAAGATTTTTAAAATTCCAATAACAGTAGAGGAAAAAATAAGATTAGTTCTAATCCTGCAGACGAGACGAAGTAACATGGTTTTAATGTAGGGAAAAGTTCAAACGTTTGTTAAGATTTTTTTATTATACTTCAAGTTTAGGTTGATCATAATGAAATTCTTATATTAGTGGATGTAATTTTTATATAATTTTACACTAAAAATATTTATAATATCATTTATCATTAATAATTTATTAGATAAAAAGATAGTTTTTAACTAAAAAATAGTATTTTTAACTATTCATAAAAAATAACGATTCTTAGAAAAATCCAAAATATTTTCCAAAGACTAATTTATACATTCTAAATAAAAAAATCAATTCTATTTTATCCAATTAACTATCTAAATGTCTATTAAATTAATTTTATTATTAAAAGTTATTCATTCAAGACAGCAATATTTTTGACATAAAAGGACTTTACCAAAAATATTATTTTACATTATCAATTATTTTTTTATATAAATCAAAAATATTTTAAAAAATTTATTACTAAGTTCCATGTATTGATTATAATTATTATGTTTAATTAATTAAAACAATAAAAAGTGATGTTTCGTAGAAAATCATTATTGCATGCATTCTATGCCATGTTGGTGTTGCTTATAGCACAAGTCATGTTGGTATTGTGTGTATCCCAATCAGAGTTTGTATTGAATTTAGTACAAGAAATATGGGTATTTCATGTTAATGCAATTTTCAATTAGTGTCTTATTGTATATATATAATGAACTATTTACAGTTTCAAGTGAAAGGAAAAATACCGAGATGTTAAATTAATTCGAAAAAAAATTCTCAATATCTAGGGTTGTTACATTCTACCCCCATTAAAATTAATTTCACCCTTGAAAATTCCTTGGGTTATCAAAGGTTTAATACAAAAAAGATTTATTCATTGATACATGCATCATAAAAATGGATACTTAAACTTCCCTTAAAAAAAATTGGAACCATAACAGTTTCCCAAAGAAATATATAACAATGATTACACATAGGATAACATTGGATGAGAATAAAGTCTAGACATAGAGGAAAAGATAAAATATTTATAGGGATTGATTGAGTTCACTAATCACAAATATGTGAATGATCGAAGGAAATTTTAGGGCCTCGAATTAATAAATTTGGTATGACTCCAATAGCCATTGGTTTAACGAAATTTAAGGTATCCAGACAAAATGTTTTTCTATCACATTCCTAAAATTTAGTAATTCTTGATAAATATCTATGAAAAAATTCATTATTGGGGTATTCTTTGAAAAATCTCTAATACATCCATTACCTCATGAAATGAATGTCCAGAGATAAAAAATTATTAATAAAGCACTAAAATACACTTCTAACGGATCTTAATGCCCATAATGAAAAAAGTACACCTATTTGTCTCTAAAAACAAAAAATTAATTAATCCATAAAAATAAAAAGTAACACTATTAAACATGTGTGTAATGTTTTTAAGACCCATGTAATATATTTCTGTAATTTTTTCTCATTTATTATGTATTATAATTCACCACCATTAGAAATTAAATAAATAAAATAAATTTCATACTATTTATTAACATGATCATATAATTTTATAAGGTAAAATTTAACTTCTATTATAAAATAATGATTCCATATATTTATATTACATACATGATAATGGTAAAAATATTTTTCTTTAGAACTGTTTTTATAAAAAATTTGTAATTTTTTCCAATTAAATAAATTAATTACATCAAATAAAATAAAATTAAAATATCTTTTAAAATTATATATAAATATATCATCACACATTAAATTTGGTATCAATTCTAAATAATTTTAAGAACACAAACTTGTTCTATAAAACAAATTTGTCTATATATATAATATTTTAATATAAAAGTCATTTTTATATTAAATAAGTTTTCAATTTTATAAAATAGAGCCTATATTTATGTTCCACATATCAAAATATGGTAATATGGTCTATTTTGTTTTAATAAATCCTATATTCCTCACTTAAAAACTATTAACCGAGTTAAAAAATGGATATCTTTAAAAAACTATTTTAAAATATCATGAAAGAGGATTAAATTCTATGTTAAAATGATATATTGAGATATTATTGACCATATTACAGTCCAAAATCTTTTATTTCCCAATTTTAAATAATTTTTTCCATTTATAAATGTTATTCCATTATTGAAAAACAATATGTGTTAAAAAAGTATGTTTTCTTACATATAAAAAGATAAATAGAATCACCTTTAAGACACACCCATTCCCTCAAATATATTATTAAAAATAGTAGTATTCTTCCTTCCTCTAATATTATCTAATAATAATGAACATCTGGTTAAAATTAGTTATCTGTATCCCATAATTTATGTGGAAACATTCAAGAGAAGGTTAAGGTCCCAATTAGAATCAAGATTGTTAGTAGACGTTAGGAATCATTTCTAAGATTCATTGAATCACATATAACAATTTGAGACATGTTTGATATTGTACAAATTTTTTTATATTACATATTTAATTAACTACCTTTGGGTATTCATGATAAATGAATATATTTATAATTATGTTATTTGAATTCCTATTTCTCAGTAACCTATTTTTACTTACACAACAATTACTATATGTAATTTTTTAAAATCATAAAACATTCATTGTGTTATGATAACTATTATAGAACATATATCAAATATGTAGGAATCATTTTCCTGTTTACATTCTATTGGTTAATTTATATATTTTTTATTGATTACATTTCTATTATATAACCTTATATCAAAAAATAACATGATTCATGAAATATTGTATTTATATCCATATTGGTTAACTCAATTTTTTCCCTTTTAGTTAAATTGTAATTTATTACAAATAATCTATTAAAAATGATATATTATTCTATTAATGTTTTTATGATATTTCATATTTTCAATCTATATAAAATATTTTTTTAAATCAAGAATTCTATGATGGTGACCTTAAATCTTATATAATGTAAATATTTTAAATAAAATTTAACATTTATAATAATGATGGGTTAACCAATATTTCTAGTACCACTAGTCAAAAAAATTAATTTCTTATTCTCAAACACAAATATGAGTTTACAAAAGTGTCCCCATTATTCCCCTATAACTAGTATTAATATAATTTTTTATTATAACATATACAATGTGGGGTTTAAACAGGTTATTTTAAAATATTAAAAATTGTTCACTTCAATTAAAAATAAAATGGTTTCTCTCAAAATACATGATCCTTTTTTATGACCTCTACTTATTTTCAATGATTTCTTGTTCATAATTTCTTATGATTGAAAATGTTTAAAATTTATTTTTACATAACATTTTTTTTAAAACTATACATCATTTTAAAGTAACACCTAATTATATAACATTTATATTCCTACCATAAATTTGTGTGATAAAATTTTAAAATAATATGAATATGATTTTATTTCAATTATTTCATACACTAAAAATAAAGGATTTATTTATTTGTTGAAACTATGTTTTTTTTATTTTCATTATTATGTTTTTTCAGTCTGATAAAATCATAATATAGTTTAGTCTAACAATTCTATAAGATGGTTTGGGTCAGATAGAGACTTGATGTAGTTTTGGTCGGATTAATTCATTAGATATTTTTAGTCTAATAATGACTATAAATGGGTTAGATGTAATAAACCACTAATTTGTTTTTGGTATGATAATATCCTAAGATGGTTTGAGTCTGATAAATCTAAATGAGGATTATGGTCTAATATTTCATTGAAATTTATTGTGTCTATTAAATCCCTACAATTTATTTGTTAAGGATTTATATCTCAGGAGATAATTATGAAATTGATATAAATTTTTATTGTTCAAAAGTACATGTGTGGATATTTTTTAGTCAAAGTATCATGCAAGGAATTTATTTTTAGTCACAATATATTGCGTGGGAATGTTTTAACTATCTACAAATGTTATATTTTTTTCTTTGATAATATTTCTTCCAAATCACTTTATTATTATTTTTTTAATGGTATTAGTGTCCATATATTACCTTTTCCTATGATTAATTTAATTGGTTATTTTTTATCCTATAAAGACCATGTACATTATTTTCATTATATATGTTTTTCCATTCATGAATAAATTCAATTTTAATTGATTTCAGAAAAAATATTATTGTTCCATGTATTATTAATAATAAATTTATCCCATACCCATGATTTCTCATATTCTTATTGTCTAATAATTAATGGAATATTCATTAGTTTCACATATTAATAATTTATTCTCACCAGGATCCTATAATTTCATCAACAGGTTATAAAAATATGTATAAATTATAGTATTTATAGAAGGGATTATAGAGGATTATAATTATGGAGAATTGATAACATAAAAATTAACAAAATTCTTATCTATATCGAGAAATAAAGCAATAGACCTAAATTCCCTCTGAGTTGTGAGATATTATTTTTATATTAAGTAAAATGTGATTTTTTGTGGGTTTATCAAGGATATTATTATATGGTATCAATGATGATTTTTAATTATATTTGTTTTCAACTCTAGATGCAAGAGCGTGGTTCTTAGGAACTGCATGCACAATCTATATTTGTAAATCTTTTAATATATATATTATAGTTCCAAGTTCGACACCAACCATGCCAATGAAAATCATCATTTATCATATTGTAATTATATGATTATTAATCATTATTTATGAATCCAGAACTTAATATACTATCATAGTGAATTAGTTAAATCATTTAATTGATAAATTCAATGTTATAATGATATATCATTGACTAATATATCCATCAAAAAATTGGATATCCTAGTAAATTGAACCTATGAAAATAATATAGTGTTAAAATACATAAAATTAACTGATTTTATATTCTTGACCTCTTGAACATGAACATGTTAGTATAGATCTTTGAAAAATTCATCCATAAGTTTTTCGTCTTTTCCTTCTACATTGATTATCATCAGTAGTATGTATTCTCTATGAAATAATAATCATCAGCCATATCATTATACACTAAAAATTAAATTCACACTAACATTACACATCCACTCATCAGTTAAATAAATATTTTTCATCAACATTCACAGATTATTATTCTTGATTGAAAGAAAACTTATTTAGAAACATGATGGTAGTTGTTTATTTATCCACACAGAAATCTCTACCCATTTTAATAACTTCTCATATAGGGTAAAATCATTTTAATATCATGCCTTAACCATTATGGTCTTATTTAAGAGATGAATTAATTATACATAATGTATTTCTAATATTTTTTAATCATTTGAATTCTGTACTCATGCAATTTTAATTTGACATAGAAGGAATCTTAGTAAATGTAATCTCACTCCTAGATATGATCATGTAATAACAATGTATGTGTATTACCTTGGGTATTATTAGTATATATATAGGCAAGACACTATTTAATATTATAGAAAAGGATTCCTAGAATTGAAATTCTACCACATTGGGGATTCAACAAGGTCTATTCTAAAAAAATTCATTTATATCCTCAAAAATGTCCCCAAAATATCACATTATTTATAAAGGGGAAGGTCACATACATCTCAATAGAAAAATAAATAATTCAATTTTATTATTTCACATTAACATGTATAGTTTCGAAAAACATATATTCATGAAAAAAAGGATTATTTTTAAATTTTTTTTGTAAAATATAGATCAAATTATAAAAAGACTCAAAACAATTCAAGTTAATGTGTTTCTAAAATAAAAACAAAATATTAATTAATAGTTTATTCATTTATAAAATGCAAGATATTTATTTATAATAAATTGATATTTAATGTATCTATGTTTTTTATTGATATAAGTTGGCATTTTAAATTAATTTCAAATTAAAAAAATATATGTGTTATTAATGATATATATAGTAATTCATTAATTTACCATTTGATGTCTAGAAATAAATATCGTCAACATTAATCAATAAATCATGGCTCCCACCCATTCATGTCAGGTCATTCTCAATAATATGGAACAAGTATGAATCCATAACTTTATCTTGAATATGTAATATATCAACTGACATATTTCTTCTATGAAATTTGTGTGTCTTCATTCATTTCATTTAAAGATACATTGTGAAATATAAACTATTTTTCATGGATAAAACCATTAATATCACTTTATTGAAATATTATTCAATCTAGTTTTATCAATTACTCTCATTCAAATTGTAATTTCATTTATGGCATTACATTATAGATGTAAAAAATATTTAGAATATAATAATATGGGTATATCGTATTGTTTGATACACTATTTTTCATTCCCTGCAATATTTATATGATATTAATTATAGACGTAAATATATTTTAATCATAAGGAAAATGTGATGCATCTAATGTATTATATTATGATCTTTGAATATGTGATATTGAGTTCTCTGGTTAAGCCACATCTCACATTATGAATCCCATATTTTGGAATAAATATATTGTTTTTTACAGTTAATTTCATTCAAAAAATTAAATGAGTTTCAAACCATATTAAAATCGTAATGGGTACAACATGATGTCCACCTATATATGGTAGATAATCTTCTACACTCTTCATTGAATTATTTGATATAACTTAAAGGGATTGAATCTCCCTCATGTGTGTGTTTGAAAATTCCAATTTATATCAATGTACACCACCGACCCATTTCCCCAAAATTGATCGTGAAGAACATGAAATCACAATTTCAGGGTATTGGGATCCTATTAGAGAATACATGTATTTAATGGGGTTTACTTATCCCTTTGTAAATGAGAGTCTTTTTGGTTATCAAATAGTTACTTTCATCAAGCATGCTTTATTATTATCATTTTATATAATGCAACATTGGTTTGATGTACCACAGTTATTATTAAATTAGTTATTGAAAATGCAGATTCATTATTATATAAAAGGAACAAAAAATGAGTTTCATCTAATATTGTTATCATGTGATAATGCTTAAAACCTGATCAATGAATTGAATAAAAATGATAATAGGTTAGCTAATTATTCAATGCTCTGAAATTAATTAGTGAGAAAGGGAAACACTAATTCAAGGGCTCCATTACTAGTATTAGGAATTGCATATCCCCACTATTGGGGTAATGATTTGAATTTATAGGTTCATTAGGATTTCATATTATATTTGTGTTATAATTAAAAATCTAATTTAATAAAGATATAGTAGAAAACAATACACTAATAAACTTTTATGGAATAATATGAATGTTCAATCATGTTGTAGTTGTATGAGACTATAGGAAGAGTAATTTAACAACTCAATACATAAAAAATAAAATAATAATTATTAAAATATAACCCACTGGCCTATAAATATCACCTCATACAACAATTATTGGGATTAGAATTACTGGATTCTGATGTTAAAGCTCCCAACCATTGCAACTCATAAATTAATACACCAACATAAATTGAATCATCATGGTCTCTATCTAGTGAGAATATAATGTAAATTCATTCACAAAAGTCCTCCAATTCATTTGATAGTGAATGAGATTTTTTTGAGAACCCCTCCAACAAAGATGACAAATTGGATAAAATCCAATCATTTTCACAAAGATTATTTTCATGAAAGAAAAATCATATATGAAATGTTTTCTTCTAAAAACCACTTGGGTTATTCCATTCTCAAAACTGACATTGCTAAGAGTTATGGACAAGAAAAAATATTTATTTATGAACTAGTTTCCATTGTAAAAAATCAATGTGAAAATCATAATTCACAAGCTTCCATGACCTTTTTCTTTACAACAATAACAGATTGGGAAATCTCCTCACCCTTTTCTCCTATGAATAACACCTCTAATACGAAGAACCTTCACACCACATTGAATTTTAAAACAATGAAGAATGTTTCCCCAGTGTACTGGTTGGTATGAATAAAAGAATTAATAATACAGATTTATTCTCTCCTCTCTCTTAATTAGTCATTTGGTTTGCGTAAAGAGTAATACTCATGTAATTCCTTAGTGTCTTTATTGTCATTAAATAATAATCTATACATGATTTCATTAATCATTATAGAAATATACTTTTAGATATAATAAAATAGTAAATAAAGATATTTATGGGTTTTGATTCCATGTTTCTAATATGATAAATATGTTGAATTTTTTATATTTAGTCATAAAATTCCACCACATTTATCTTCCACTAGATTGTGGTTCAAAAAAATAAAGAATATATTTCATTTTCATACTCAAAATCTCATAACGAAATCCATAACACTCTTCCTATCATTAATCTATTGGAGAAAATAACTATAAAAAAATCATACGCTTATATGATGATTGTATATGAATTCTCCCCCAAAATATGTTAATATGTGACTGCACATAGGTGTTGAGAATATATGGATTAAATCACCATTTGAATAGAATGTGGTTTTACATATTATGGGATTAGGTTAACCCACAAATTTATTCATCCAAACCAATACCCATGTTGATAATGAAATGGTCCAATATATAATAATCATAAAATCATATTTCATGAACATATGATCTCATTTACTATTCCACAGATGATGAGTATACTGTTTTTTCAAAAAATTATCATCATGAGGAGTATAATGTCCCGAGATTAGTAATCTTATACAATGTGTATGGGATATCTCAATCCTCCCATTATGCAGTGTGCCTAATATGCCCTTTCTAATGAGAACAAGATGCCTCATGTAATAGCCATGAGTTCTATCTTTTAATGAAAACATTTTTTACTAGTAACCAAACCTAATATTCCTTAGGATCTGAAATCATGTTTCATTTTAATATGATAATAGAAATTTTCATGTGTTGAGTATGAGATTCCCTTTGTGAAAATTTTAGGTTTCCTTCATAATGAATAAAATGAAGACTTTTTTTATGATACTAATTTTCCTTAAATGATGAATAGGCATTAATTTAGGTCCTAAATTAAAATTTAAAATATAATATAAATATTATTCCTTCATGAACTATAAATATTATGATTTTTATATATTCTGCGAATAAAAAATAATGTATAAGGGTTCCTATTGACTCAACCTCTCCAACGTATGATGTTGATTTTTTCAAGTATAATGTCATGTAAATATATAAGTTCCCCATGAGGATACATTCTAGAACAATATTAAGAATGATCTAATAAATATATAAAGGTAAAACATTCAAGAAAATGAACCCCATGGATGAATCCATTTTTGTAAAGGATGAAACCACACATGTATATTATGATCAAAGAGTTGATACCATTGGCATTAGTGGTGAATAGTTAACAGTTTTTAATGGAACAATGATGAACAAGAAGATAATATCAATCTAAGTTGTAGTCTTACATCATGAAAAGTATTTCAAACATAAAGAATCAAAAAATTGAATGGTGAACCTGAAATGTATTAATTCTTCATTGATATTGAGAGTATAAGTAACATTGGATTTCAATAGAGTGAAATATCCCAATATTTTGAATATCCATAATTTGAAAAATAATTATAGCTAGATTCCACTGTATCATTTATAATTCAAGACTTCATTCAAACATAGTTATGTTCCCTAACTACTAGATAATGTATTGGGGGTATCCAAACAACACACTGATTAGTCCAACATACCGACACCTATGTGCAAACTACCACTTCGCAAATGAATATTGCATTCTGACACCATATTTACCTATTATTTATTTATAATAGACGGTAATAAATTAAATCACTATTTTTAATGGTAAGAAGGATTTATTACCTCCCATTATATGTATTGATATTAACTATATATTGAAACTCCAAGCTAGTGTTGAGAATAGCGAGTTCGTATGGGAAAATCTCCACACAATTTTATATCCAATTTTTTATTGTAGGGCCTTTCCCTTGAATACAGATATGCAACATTCATCAATAATAATAAGGTAGAACATTTCATTATTTTTCCCCAAACAACCACCGGGTTTTTATGAGGGATATATTTCACCAAAAAAAATCCATCAATGTTGGAGACTCTAACATGAATCTGAACATGTTGATAAATTTATTTTGTATCATAACCTGATTAAGAATATATGAAACAAATATTATTGTCATTACACCAATCATATTCAACGAGTTTCCAATATAACATATCATGTGTCATAAAAACCATAATATTATCAACTTCCCTTTTCACTACTCTATTGGGAGTCATTTTCATCATAATAGGTTTGCAGTTTGAGTTTCATACCTAGAAGAAAATGTGAGCATTCACTTTCCCTTATCTCACCATCAATTATCATGGAGGAACTACAGCTAACAAAGATCTATACGACGGTGTTCCTCTTATGTTAAAAGTATTATCATACTGTTCTTCGATATGATGTAGGTATTCATCAACATTAATTTCCTCCCTAGGGTAGAGGGAAAATTGGCTGTTATACAGGTCATCAAAATGATAACAATAATAACTATTAGGGAAAATAAATATGTTAAATTTTTGAGAACATGCATGAAAAATATTCTTATTGTAAATAAAGGGAGTATAGCAGAACTAACATAAGGTCACTCAAAATTTTTTATAATAACCGGACTTTATGGATTTATTTTATTTATTCCACACTCAAACTCTATTGTTGGGGAAAAGAACATGATAATCAAGGATGTTTATTCTCAATGATCAATTGAAAATAAAAATATAGTAATCTCAAATAATAAAAATATTTTGAGGAATATATAAATTATTATCATGAACTCTATGTGAAACTATTCTTTCCTCTATCTTCCTCTCTTTTCACCCACTACACATTGGTATTATGGTAATCATCATGGAATATATTGATTCCTTCTAATGTGGGACAACATCAAATCAATATATATGTTTCTTAGTAAATATTGTGAAATATAAGATGAATAATCTCAATCATACATGGATATAGTGATGCATTAGGTGTCACATAAGTTATATGTCTCTTACAACCAAGGAATGATGTCTCGGATAACTTATATCCCACCCCAGTCACAACCTAAGAGTAGGTTGACATCACTTACACTTCTGACTTCTTCAATGTCACATATATAATCTTATGTTGATCAATGGAATGATTTATCAATTGATCACCAAAATTATTATTAAATACTTTGGTAATTTACATGAAAAAGCTATTAATTAGTCATTTTTATATACACATGCAACCTTTTACAACTCTATTCCAATGAAACTCAATAAAAATAACACAACAAGTATATAAAAAAATGTTTTTGTGGAATTAAACATCAATCATTGTTTTAAATATTCAATCCTAATAATTTTTTAGTATCATTATGTCTTCAAAATATTGTTTTTCATGGTAAATCTCATTGTTCCTCCACATGAAGAACATAGAAACGTTTATAGACACAACTAGATTATCCAAATATTATATATTGATAGTCTAACAATACTATTTCACATTGTTGAATTTGAATCCCGTATTGGAAAATCATATGCTTTGTAATTAGAAAAGTATATAATTTAAACCTACAATATGGTGAGATAACGTTCACCAAGTTAATCCTTCCAATTTTATCATCCAATCATAAAACCTATCCACTTTCATTGTGAATTTCATCCCCATAAATCCCCCTAATGATTATTTCTTTGACATTAGAGATGAGACAATCATAGAATTTTTGGCACATGGGGATTCCTAGAGAACTAGTTACCATTCTTACAGATCCCACACTAATAAATTGGTATTTTTTATATCCATTATATTCCAAAATGACATACCACTCTCAGACATAATTTTGGATAACACAAAATAAAAGGCAATGAAGTATTTGAATATTATTCCACTATTGAATCAACTAAATAAAATGATGAAAATTAAAAAATAACTACTTTACTCAATTATTATGATATTAACAAGAATATAAATATCTCACATCACTATGTATATCATTATTTACAGATGTGAATTCTATGATTCCACAATCACAGATCATCTACAACCCTAATAATCAACATTCCATGATCACTAAAATAGGAATGAGGATGGTCATACTTGTCATAAAAAAAATATTTAGTTTCCATGTATAACCTAATTTGGTAGATTAATGTGACATCAGAAAACTATATAATGAAATGTCCATATAATGGTTAAATTCACATGTTAGTGGGTTGATTATTGATAATTCCAACATAGATGGCCTAAGCGGCACTCTCACAACTCTACTAGATGCCCTAGACACATAGTGAGCCTTAGTACATCAGAAATAGATGTTATAGCTATATTTGGTAGTCCATATCCCCCAATATAAAAAATTTTCAAACATAATATTATCATCATTAAATGTTATAAGTGACCCTAAACAACACCATTCTCATTTCGAATCTCAGTGTATCCTAATGAAGGAAACCCCAAAGAAATAAGTTCTCATAAAACATATATGATTTTTCAAGAATGTAGAAGTAATTCCATTAATATAGTAATTCTAAGTCATTAAATAGTAAATCAACATCTAGTAGGATACCCACCAATAATCCATCAACAATTTCATCTTCATGCTGCATTATATGAGGTTTACAAACCTCCCAATGTTAAATATGTGAGATAATTAACATGTTACTTACTGAAATGCTTGATTTAAGGGTTTAAACAACTCCCTAGATGAGTAACATCCTAATGAATAGTTCTTATGGATGTTTATAGAGAATATGTAGTATAATCATGTCCTGAACATCATCTCTATAATGTATTCGGTTATATTAAAAAATTCTATCATGTGTGATCAACATCTTGAGTAGTCCATATAGGGGACCAAGAAAAGGTATGTATTATAAGCTAACATTCTAGAAGAAAATCATAAATTGAATAAAATGGAAGCCATTACCGATACTATGACCTCTCAACCGATAATTATCATTGATGAACATATAAAATCATTCCCCTAAAATATAGATATTCTCATATTGAATTTGTTCAATGTCCCAAATTTATGAAGGCTATCCACTACCTTTTCATAATATATGATCATGCTTACTATTTTTAAGGATAAATATGTCATATATTCTTAGTGATGTAATGGATAAGAATATAAATAAGCTCTTGGAGATAATGAATTCATAGTAGGATGATATGGATAATAATGAAAACCATTAATCCTAATATATATTTCATTGACACACAATCATCGAGTGTATTTTATTCTTAGATTGAAACTCGAATATGCTAGATCATACTGTAATAGAAATGGGTGACCATTTGGGAATTACACAATCATATACAATAATAAAATGATGTGGATGACTCCATGAAATGGAAGAATCTATTATATTGAGCAGAATAAACATTTAATGATTAGATTAGTTAATAATAGTTCACTTGATTTCCTGAGATCATTCATGTGTTATTGAACCATATATCAACCAATGTGGTCTCATAATCTTCTCCATTGGAATCATCATCCTTTCAACCTTTTAAAGATTGACGTATCTAGATCCAACTATGAAAGAACGATATAAATCCATATCCATTGTTGAATCTGGTGTTCCCCCTCATGGACAATATTACACCCCAAATTTTAAAATTAGATAGAAACCTCGTTTGACATTGGAGGGAAAATTTTATATATATGGGTAAGTCTTTGTAAATTTAATTTTATTGGTTGTCCACATTACTGAATACAGTGAAAATATGATAGTTTTTTCATATGAAATCAATTCAAGTGTCACAATATAGAATTTCAATTTCCTAAAATGTATTAAAAATTATCTTGGTGATATCATAAACATCTGGTCTATGTCATTGAGAACAAAAAGATTATATGTATTAATTCTAAAAAAACAATATACCACTCTTGTATACTTTATTGAAGATCTATAATAAATTCATTTGGTGAATAGTATTAAATATACACATCAATTAAAGAATAATTCATATCCACACTACCAATAAAATAATTCAACAGGTAACTCTCAGGAGAGATCCTATAGTCTAATTGTACCCTTTCACACTTCAGTTGAAATATATTCACATAATAGAAAACATATTCTGTGATCTCATAAGTATAATGTTCTCAATAGTATCTCAATAATAAAAATCCCTATACTAATACTTGACATGCATAAAATTTAAACAGTACATTATGAGTATTTCAATAAATATATATATATCCCTCTAAATTTTGGGACCAAAGAAGAATATGTTGTTTTCTACTATGCAGAGAGAACCAATAATGATTATTTTGTGTCAATAATAACAATTTTAGGAGATAATTAATGTAAAATATTCTCAAAAAACATACTCTACTTATATGACTTAGGCAAGACCAACTTGGTTGATTCTCTATATCGAATAAAAGACAACAACTCGAAGATCAAACCCATCCAAACTATGATTTTTAAAATGATAGGGTACGAAGGTACTAGTATTAACTTGTCTCAGATAAAAATATAAAAGTATGAAAATATTAATTACAATCCACTCATTATGGTCATGAAAAATCCTTTGTTTTTTATTTGGTATCAATAATAAAATAAATGGTTATCATTAAAAACACAACATTCAATGCTTTAATTTTATGGCCATGGCTCTACTTACATACCAATATTATTTTATCATATCACAAGATCATAAAATTATCAATCTTTAATAGTGTAGGGTTTCTCTATTTTTATTTAATTTAATATAAATACTATTAATTATACTACCTTTATATTATTTATTATAAACAAAGGGGGTAATAAATAGTTTTTTTTTGAACCAAATGTAGTAATTCATCCAATAACAATGCATACACCTTATCATATATTTATTAATACATAATGGGTAGTTTCATATATTAACTTATAATGTAGAATAATCAAATCAACACCATTGGAACAATTTCACTATACATATGAAAAATTATTACACTTATATCAACATGTAATATTATAATTAATATACCCTCCATATCACAAAAACCCATTTGCAATCATATACCCCAATTTTTATATATATTCCTAATTGAAATCTCAAATGCGTCTATGTGACATTCGAAATGAATCTTTTTCCATATACAAAGAAACATTACATCGATATAGTTGGTGGTCCTAGATGTTGAATACCATATATTCAAAAGAACCATGTACTCTATCTTAACAGTCCATACCAAATTAGAAAAGTTGACATCTGAATCTAAGGATTCTTCCTTGAATAGAAAGTTAATGCCATATTTTATCCATGATCTTATGTTCATGTAGATCCCATATCTCCCCATTACTCATGATTATAATGAAGTATAATTTTAGTAACCCCTATTAAAACACTAATACTTTATAATACATTTCACATTAAATAAATTGTAAGTGTTTGATCAATTTTTGGACATACAACACCATGCATAAAATGAACTGTTAAATACTATAACATAGTTGAAAAATTATAGGGTATAAATTATATTAACAGATTTTTTTAAATATATACACACACATATATTTTAGATAATTAAAAATTATTTATTTTTATAGAATATATATGTATGAAATTTTTATTAATGTGTTATAATGTTAAAAAAAAAAATTTCCCAGAAATGGTATTTATTTAATTTTTTTTGACAATATGATAATTAATTTGTAAAACACTTATAACATATGTTTTTTAATATGAATATTAATTTTTGATTCATCATATTAAATATATTTTACATAATAATTATTCTATTTTTATGAAATGATTACATTTTCATGAATAGTGAAATACATTGTATTTTGTAAAAAAAATTATTTTCCTTTTAAAGACGCATTCATTATTTAATTTCATTCTATAATTATGATTTTTATCCCTTAGTTATATATAATATAATTAATTACATATGAATCAATATTATACTCTAATCTGATATAAGATCATTTATTGACCAAAAACCCATTTTTATAAAATATATTTTTATTATGATTTATTAATTTATATAAAAAATTATATCTATCATATATAGGAATTTGATTTTATAAAATCGATTTAATTCATATATCATGAAATAAAATTTATCATAGGCTAACTATTTTATATTTTTCTAAAGTCGTTTTTAGTAAATAATAAAAAATCATATTTAAAGGGAAATATAGTGTCTTTTATGATATCTTAAAGAAAATAATATCATATAAAAATATATTAATATGTAGGAATTAAAAAATTATGTTAATATAATATATAGTTTATGAAAAAATAATTAAAAAATGTAAATTATAATTTATTACATGAAAAATATGAAAACCATTTCTAATGCTGATATTGTGCTTCAACATAACTATAAAAGTCAATTTCAGTGTCTTATATTTGAAAATTTGTCAACGATGAAGTATTTTAATGAATTTTTTGATATATATGAATTATTATTTATGATATTTTTGGATATATATATGAATTTTGTAGATATATAAAAAGTAACATATTTAAATGATTTTGATTATCATGTAGTTCTAGAAAATTGAAAATAATAGATTTAATAAGTTTCCACTATATAAATGACACAATATATATATATTTATAAAATATTAATATTTATAATGAATGTAAATATTTTATTTTATCTATTTAAATTACTTTTAATTTTTATTCAATAAATAATAATGTAAAATTTTTACTCAACACTGTCATTGTGGTTGAAAAAATGTCACGACCCGTCCTCGAGGCTCGTGCCGTGACTACCCCAAGCCCACCTTCCAAAGGCCAGGGGCTAGCGACTAGAACCAAGGCGTAAATCCTAGTAAAAAGGGAAGGCACTGCCTTTGTAAAGTAAACAAACACAACAGAGCAAGAAAGCGGTAGAAGTAAACACTATGTAAAAACTGAGTACAACAGTAAGTGCGGAAAACTAATGGGCCAGAATAAAAACCCAAACTGAAAATAAAGTACAACTCGAAAGGGAAAACAACAACTAAAAAGTAAAGCCACAGCCTCGATCCGTCCACTGGACTCCCACCTGATGGGTGAGTACAGATAGCCTCCACAGCTCCTCGGGTCCAACCGTCCACTCCGAGTACGTCCCGCCAGTGGTCCTCCTCCTGGTACCGTCCTGCTCCGCAAGCCTCAACCACGATCAGCGTTGTCCGTCATCTGCAACCAACAAAACGTAGTGCGGGCATAGCCTGTGCAGGGGTGAGTATAAGCTAAAAATTAGGTAACCCGAGACCCCTGATGGTCTCCCAGAATCCACAAAGGATAATCCACAAAGGAAAGATACAATCACGAAGTAACATCCGACACTGATTAGGTATATGCCCATACATATACCTAAGTCATCAATTCCCATTCGGCTCCAACATCCGAGCCCAAGTACAACCCATTCCACACATGAATTCACAACCCAATCCACACAAGAAAGTAAAACGTAATCCACATAGTATAGCACAACACAACCCACAAAGGAAAGCAAAAAAGGGATTCATCTCACACATGTATACTTCTTCGTATGACGATCGAGATGATCAGAGGTAGCCACTGATTCATCTAAGTCATCGTACCCACAATGGATCGATAGGTACTAACCCCCACAATGACCCACAAAGGATATGACCCACACAGGATCGATAGGTAACTAACCCCCGCAATGACCCAGGAAGGGTCTGACCCACACAGGATCGATAGATAACTAACCCCCGCAAAGACCCACACAGGATCAGATCCACACAGGATCTGTAGGCGCTGAATCACATAGAACCGCTGAGCGCTGACCCACATAGGATTGGACCCACACAGGATCGGTATCACTAATCCACGTAGGATCGCTGAGTGATGTAGTCATCGCCGTCGAATCCACTGAGGATCTCTTTATAGTTGTTGTCATCATCACAGTCGCAAACGCAGCCAGCACTAGGGTTCCCACACACAATAAGATCGTTCAGGAGGGTCTGCTCCACAAGCCCAGATGTTTATACATCAACTGACACAAAGTCTGGTGTTGATGTATCCAAAAGTTACATATCATCAATAGGAACTCAGAGTCACATACGACGCGTCAATCAGACACCCGGTCCGAAAGTTATTGGCTTTTTCGTCCCAGGGGCCCGGTTGGTTTTTAAGTCAAAACCAACACGACCATACTTCACATGCGTCAAAACCTCGGGTGGAGTAATCCAAAAGACTTGTCTCACTAATAGGTATCCTACAAAGTCGATGGCACGTCAATCGGACGTCCGGAGCTCAAGTTATGAGCGTTTCTGCTCCGAGGGCCCGGTTGGTTTTGTGTACGAACCAACTCGGCCGAACCCAAAGGATGTCAAAACCTTGAGTGCGATATACCGAAACAACCATCTCGATCTAAGGATCACATCTCAACTGACGGTGCGTCGATCAGAGGTCCGTAGCTCAAGTTATGGACGTCCGACCGGAAGATGTTCGGTACTAAGGGGTTCGGGCCCGGTCCGACCCGGCCCAATACCCCTAGGGTCGGCCCGAACCGGGTCGACCTGAACCGGGTCTGGGTCCGGCCCGCTTGGGCACAGCCCGGCGCGGCCTGGGTGCGGCCCAGACTGGGCGCGCTGGCCTGGTGCTCGGCCAAACGACCGAGCCGTTTGAGGGTGGGGGGACGTCTCCCCCCCTGGATTTTGTAACTGCGACCCCCCATTATGGGGGCCACTTGAGTTGGCTGCCGGGGGTTTGTAACCCCCGGCCTTCCCTGGTTCGGCCGGCCCGCCCTGGCCAGCCTGCGTCTGCCACCACGGACCGACGACGGCCGGACCCCACTTGCTCCGACGCCGGCGGCCCGTTTCCGGCCGCCGGTTCCCACGCTCTGTCACAGCCCGGTACCGGCCGCGGCCGTCATTCGTCCGGTGTGGCGCGACGGCGCCACACCCTTCCTCCGCGGTCCCGCTCCGGCCGCGGGGATTTTTCTGTTCTCCAGCACGGTGTGACGGCGCCGCGATTTAGTTCAAATTCTTTAAAATCTGGCGCGACGACATCGTGCATCCTTGCCGTTCGTTCCCACGCGGTGCGACGACACCGCGTCACTTTTCTTTGATCCGCAACAACAAGAAAAATAAAAGGGAGGGGGTCGGCCATGTTTGTGTGGTCCGGCCTCTTCCCATTAATTGATAGCATGCGGTCCAATTATACGTGGATAATGAACGGGATTAAAACACGAAAAGAAATCGCATAAACCCCTACCTCGATCGTAGCTTGAACGGAGGTTCGTTGAACGATGATTCGTCGCGGAAAAACCGTCGCGGAAAGAGACATCACAGAAGGGGGAAGTCGCGTCACGGATGTCGACCTCCGAGGAATCCGACGTTCTTCACATTCATCGTGTTCTTCATCGAAGAGAAAGAAGTTCTGAAGCTCCTTGGCTTTTTCCCAAAATTCACACAACAAGGTTCCAGCACCAAATAAAATAAGCTCACCTCGTATCCTCAGATTAAAATCTCCACAATCCCATAAAGCCAATGGTCTAATAATTAATGCATAACATAAACAATCATATAACTAACCACATTTATGGTAACCAATAATATCCCAGAAACTTCTAATTAATATTATCTCAACATAAAGAAAATATTTAGGTTTATCTTCCCACTTTCATACGTTTTCATGAAGATAAATATACAATAGAATCATTTTCACTAATTTTTTGTGTTATTTATTACATTCCTCTAATTCTTTAATGAGAAATAACTGTAGTACAATCTATATATATCTCATGATTTTAATAACTAAATAATTGATGCTAAAATAATCAAATAACATATTTATTGATCCCATAGACACACATGTTAATAATTATTTTTTTCAGTGGATGATGTATCTGCTTGACCATTAAAAATTAATATTTTTTTCTATATTCATTTTATCATTAAGACATTGATTTTTATAGTGTCCTATTTCCTTGTAGTTAAAATAGTGAACATTGTAGAATTCATTCCATTCCTTACAATCATGAGCATGTTATAATTTTTCTCCACACATGAGGTATACTTCATTTCATTTTAATCATATACCAAAGAATTTCCATCCAAAAGTATAACATATTTGAAAAAAAATTTAGATTATTCACATTATCAATCAATATCCCATATATCCCATTCTTCTCTTGATTTTTTTAATGAGATAATTATTGGTTAATTATTTATCTATATTTTTATAATGTAATATTATTTCATCCTATGATGAACATATTTCAGAGACTACAACCCTTTTAGAGACATTATTAAATCCATTGAATAAATGAACATTTTTACAATTGGGATTATATGCATTGAATTGGTACACATTCCTTCTTTTTCGCACTATTTCTAAATAATAGAATACATTAGATTATGCCACAAAATTATGGAAAATAATTTATATTAACAAAACTATTGAAATAATTAACATAAAATGAATAGTTTATACATAGGTAATATTAAAATATTAATAATTGTTTCATTGGGGATATATTTACTATTAAATCATTTATAGCGGTTTTTAATGAAAATGTGAATTATCATAAGAATATACCCTGGGAGTGTCAAACAATGTGCACAGTTGGGCCCATTTTCGTGTACCAAGTTACACTGAATAATGACCAATCATCCTTGTTTGAGTTGTTACACCTATGACATTTTTCCAAAACCATATCATCATATAGTATTCAAATAGAGATGTTTTATTAATAATACCCACATCATCTCTACCTTGTAAAAAATAGTGGATATTCTTCAATTATTATCCACAATGTCTGTGAGGGGTCCTGAATAATCTGTAAATGGAAAACAAAATTCCCAAAAACATGATAACAGAAATATATTAATGTGGGGATAAAAATATGAAGAGAATATTGAAGAAATAAAATTTGGAAAATAACCCAAACCTGGAATGTACTGCTTACCAAGAAAGTTCCATATAAGGCACAAACAAAAAACAAAGCGGTACACGGACAACCTGTGAGATGCTAGACGATGATGCATTGTCTAACAATCCAAGTTATTCACGGATGAGATAAAAATAGGGAACCTAGAAACCTTGGACCATGTCATTATAGAAAATAAAATGGTGAGGTAATTCCTTGTGTACAATCCCCATGGACTAAGCAGTTCCCAAACGAGGAGGGCCTGACAACATTCCATGAACTCCATCGTTTGTAGGATTGAGGCCATGATTTTAGTCACTGTGAACTGAAGCACGACAAACCACTATGGACTCTATTAAAAATTTATCAATATTAGATCATGATTATGTTATTCAATTACACAAATATGGAATTGGAAGTAGATTTTCCATGGTCCTCACTATAATTTCTCTTCCAACATCTCAGATGGCCCTAACTAGATCACACAAAGGGGATTACTCTGAGGACCAGAAATGATTGGTCACAAGATCTAATATTCTAATGTGTTTCAGAGTAGCCCTCCCCATGAATAGATGATCAAATAGTAATAAGTGCTTCCCCATTCTGTTATCCACCATGATAGTCATCCATAGGGTATATTGTGTAGATATGTTTCTCCCTGTAGTTAGATGTCAAGTTGTGATGGTAGTCCATTCCAAGAAAAATGTCACCATGAAGGCACTCCAAATAGTGTCATCAAGAAAATATAAAGTATTCCATTAGTTTCTATGCAACTTGAAGGCCCTACCCAGAATGTAAACTATTGATATTATCCATACAATAATAACTATGATGGTATTCCATTCCATGATAGCAGACATTAGGAAAGCCCTCCCTTCAATGACACTACATAACAAGAAGGTCCTCCCCTTCCTATTGTCGACACAGATTGTCCTCCCCTGGGTATACACAATATAATTCATCTCTATGGACTAACATAGTTTAGAGATGGTTGTCCTCAACATCATGGCACTAACTGTGATGGTCATTCTCACTGTCTAAATTTATTCTTGGGAGAAGTTTCTCCCCTCGTTTGAATAAATGTGAAAAAACCCACATATTACAATGTGCATGATAAAATGGAGTGATAAAATTTGGATACTCTCTATAAGAATATTTATATCATTTATAACCCTGAGGATGGTCTAGGGCCACACTCATCCTCCAAGCCACCCCCTTTCCGTTCATATGTCAACGAGACTCACACAAACACCACTGCATTGAACAAAATAACTATAGAGAAGTCAAATCAAGTAAATAAAATAGAATACAACATAGAATAAAAAGAAAATTATATATAACATTTGTGAAGACAAATAGTTATGGATGGCATAAAAATTATGGATTTCCCCCAACCACTTCTCAGTTCAACATACAATGATAGATGTCATAAGAATGTATGAATATAATTTGCATAAATATGTAGACAACTATATAATATATTAAAGAAATGTTTTCCCCTAAGATGGGTATTCATATCATGTTAATGTCCTGGGAGATCTTCAGAATCAAATCAATCTACAAGCCCTTATGTCTACAATACATCCACAATCATAATGGTTAATGAAATACCGTGATGTGGCCTAGTTCCTTGTGCTTCACATGTTCTGTTGCATTGTCAATGATATCTCATCAAGTGTTCATATTCTGGGATGGAGAGAACAAGGAGATCTAAACATCACCCCAATTCTTGTCTAGAGAAATCCACTAGATGTGAAATCTTATAAAGTCAATGTCACTAAACGATAGTGAAATGGAATTTTGTCTCAGGAATGGTGGAATACCCATTAAAAACCTTCCTTGAGTAAGTCATAAAAGAATCAGGACCGATGAGAGAAACTCATAAAGAATCTATAGAACTAGGCCACTGATAACATCCATCATGCTTTCAATCCAAGGTAATTTAATCAACATGCACCGATAATTTCCATATAATCATGTCACTCACGTACAAACCCAACACCATAGATATCTCACACCCAGATGGGAATGGGTTAGATCAAGAAGGTGGAATTATGAGCATCAGCCACCACAATACAATATCTACCATAGCCCACTGAGCTGGAGGAATTTAAAACAAAAAAATTCCCTAAGAAGTCCAGAAAATCTGTGATGAGGAAATTCAATAAAAGTAAGGGAAAAACTTCAGCCTGTAATTCTGGGGAATTTAAACTTCAAATTCATGCCCAGTGGATGTCTATGTTCAAATGTTTATAGAGAAAAATGGATAGAGGGGTCACCCATTCCATACCATCTCATGACTCACATCCCCTAGAGTAGAGGTGTGCTATATGGTTATATTAGTGATCCCTTCGAGTAACTCTTCACTATTAAATCAGAACTGTATCAGAAAATGTTTGAAAAATATACAACCAATGGGGTAAGGAGCTCTCATACCATTTAGAACCTGGTACACCACCTTAAATGTTGTATGCATCAGTTAATGTTGTGAAAATAAACCTAAAAACCTCACTAAAAATCATATAAATAACATGGAGATCAGATTAGAGATTTCCCTTTTGAAAATGGTCCACACTAAGCCTAGAGGAGTAAACACCAAAAACCAAAAAATGTCCTAAATTTGGGTTCCCACTAAGTTAATCCTTCATTACAACCTGCATGAATCCTCAATAAGGAGAATAACTATTGAATGGTATAAGACCCACCTCCTCCTCCTCGTGAAAAATATTCTTATATGATCGATGAGAGATTTTTGTGACAAGATGAATAAATAAAATAGTTGAGGTGACTCATTGTCGAACTGATAAGATAAATTCTTCCTACATGGTATGTTCTTCATGTGGAGAGTAAACACACTCATTCATGAGTTGTACCTCTATCTCACAAAATCATCCCAACTTATGACGTAAGGCTACAAATATCATCCAATGATTCACTAGGTTTGTCTGTCTACCTGAACACAATCTCAAGAAAATACCAATATACCCCTCAATTAGAGGATAAATCTATGTTTTTAAAGGAAAATCCATACAGGTTATCCTTATAAGGGTATCCTCCTAATATTCCAACAATGCCAGCAAATCTAAAATGGCACCCATCTACACCTGCTCATGCTCAGTTCTATCATGACATTCATCAAGGTCTCATAAATACAATGGATTAATTAGAAACTTGAATGGAATCAATGGATAGATGACAGGTTTCAATTCAACATAAACGAAACCCCAACCTCGATTGGCTAAGAATCATCCCTACACATCCAATTTTCTGGATCCCCATATTCCAATTGTTAAGTGGATAAGAGGACCTATAATCTCATATATTGAACTACACTTATTATATTGATCCCGTGATGGGAACCCTGGATCAACAAGAAGCTGTGAAGATCAGATGCTTGTGCGAACCATGGTAGGTTCAATCTTTTTCTGGTACTACTATTTGTATGATAACTCAATAACTGGATGGGAGGCTCTCTAGAACACATTCTTGATCATGTTTACCTCATGGTTTCCATTTATAAATAGTTTGTGACTTCATGAACTACAAAAAATTATATAATGATATTGTTTCAGATATCATTTCTAAATCGACGTGTCTAACTTACTCTGTGAAATGACCACTCCCCCCAATATGAGATGTTTTCCATCTGTATTGATAATATCCATGATGAGATATGAAAAACACTTATTCTTGTGAAATATAAAAGTGGGTTCTTATGATTCTACTTTATCTCTCAAATGATAGAATATTCCATGAAATAGACTAATCTTATGTCATGTGAATGCCCATGGTCCTAAGTAAAAACAGATGGAAGTGTTGAAGCAACATTTGTCACTCTTACACCACCCCTACACCAGCTGCAGCTCATATGACCCCACTGAATTGTTCAAGGATCATTGGACGTCCGCAGCTACCCCATTCCCATCACGACAAGCAGAGGGGGAATATGAAATCAATTCAAATAATGTTGAAATAATTTCCACTCATTCCAAGATGGTCATTTCTATGATTAATTCATAGAATCCATGACTTCCAACATGCTTCAGCTACAAGATCTGAAGATAGAGGATGATGTAGGCATTTTGACTGGCTAGATTATATCCCTATTCATCAAGTAATTTGAAACTATATCAAGGAGTGATTTCCCTTCCAGTAACACCTGTAAAATATTATAGATTCAAAAACAGTAAATCTAGGGCCAAATCTAGCCCACGTGGCATATGTTTCAACCCCTAACCAAGTCGAAGAGGTGGATTGGAAAAATTTGTTAACAAAAATGAGAAACAGTTTGATAGTTGGATGACATGGAAAACCAAAAACATAGCCCACGGCATCCTATACACATAGTTGAAGCAACTGACCATTCCCCCAACTGCTCCTTAGGAAACATTCCCATCATGTTTCCCTTGAAATCCTCTAAAGGTTAGCTACCCAAGACCAATCCAGTTAAAAGGCTGGAAAAAAGTGAATGAAGATGGAATTTCACCAATGCCATTGTTGTCTTTGACAATCTGAAATTTAATACCCACAAATATGAAGATATGGGCACCTCTTCACAAAATAGAACCACCCGAGGTCTACGATAAAGGAATGTCATTATCAAAATAGGAGCTAATTTTTGGATCTATCATTGTAATCCATTTTATGGATCCCTTATCGGATGACGAGTACTATTATCAACAATAATTTCTCGTACCCAACCAGGATTCTAGGGGTAGAATCCACATAACTTGGGGATATCAAGGGGAGATTAATCCATGGTACAGAGCATGAATTTGACTTAACCCATACTCAATCCATCAATGTTGCATAAACCAATAGAAGGACCCTCCAAAATATCTGACAAGGACATTAAAATAATCATTCCCCAAAAAAATCCATCTCAGTTAAATTCTTAAAAAATATATGTTAGGTAAACATCAAAATATTGATTTCCCTTAGCATGTGAGGAGATCTTCCCTTCCCAATCCATAATGGATGGATGCTCCACCGACTCTGACCCCAATGGCCGACCCACCTTCATAAAATTATTAATCCCCTTTTGAGACTTCAAAATAGAGTCCCCATTCTGGGAATCATTGGAAATTAGATTATGAATATGATATTCTGAAATAATTAGCATCAATGAATATTATTATCTCAAACATAGATATACAAAATATATCCTCAGATCTCAAGAATTCACTCATAGAAGCTTTGATGAGTTCCTTGGAGATTGATGCCAAAGCCTCCAATGGTGATGTCTACTAGATAGTGATCAATATTTTTTTAATTCCACCTAGTTATGTTATATATAGATCAATATGAAGATTTAATCATTCAATGAAACATAAAAACCTTATAATTTACTGGAAAAATAAATGGAATTGATATCTATAATATCTTAATCGTTAATGGATCTTGGATTAATATTCTATGACATCAGACACCTTGACGGGTGGGATACAATTAGTATGAACTCTCATCTTTCTCCAGAAATATTTTGGGCTACGAAAAATGATAAAAAAAATCCATTCGTCCAAATGAAACATGAAACGGGGTTTGGTGACCTCGTAGCTCACTAAGAATTTCTGGGGTTCTAAAATATTTCTACATTCAATGCCCATCTAGGGAGGCTCTGGCTATATAAAAACATAAAAATTCCCTCCTCTTTAAATTAGTGTCCCAAATATTGCATTACTAGAAAGAGTGGGATACTACATTCCAGTAATGCCCCATTCGAGTCCTATGAGGTAAACTATATTGATGTTAGTTTATATGAACCAAAAGAGAAACACCCCCCGGCTACTAGAATTGATTCGTTCACCACCCCAACGGGTGTATAAATTTTCTTCATCGATACCCTCAAATAGATCAAAGAAGAATACATATATCCAACCAGTTATATTGAGAGAATGTGTCTAAATTTTAATGTTTATTCAATATTCCTCAGGATTTTAGTTATGACTATCGATCCTGATGATGTTGAATAGCTCACTGAATCCCAAGAAAATTGTGGGGATTCGGGTGAAAATACCCCCCAACTATCCTCAAAACCACTAAATATTCCCTCCTCACCCATAAAGGTGATTGGAAGTGCCTCATCACACAAATAAAATGAGTAAAATATTTTATATCTTAGAAATACTTGTCTATAGAATCCCCTACCAATGGATGAGGAAAAATATATGGCTACACCTCCCAAATAAAAAATATCAATCCCTCCCTCAACTATGGAGATATAATTTCCGATATTGTTACCCTATCAGAAGATGATGAGGAAAATGAATAGGTTACAGAATAGGAAGATGTAGACCTAAGGGATGCCCCTAATGATTTTGAGGAATATGTCTCTGCCACCATTGATGAGCCAATGAAATTTATCATTGGTTTAATGGAAGTCCCATGACCCACTCTGGCTAGGTAAACCATGATTTCCAATAAACATGAGGTATACACCACATAACTAAAAAATAATGAAGATTTTTTCACGCTGAATTATACAGAGATGTCAGGGCTCGATCCTGATGTGGCCAATCACCACCTGGTCCAATCTGAAGATCATTATGGCTACAATAATGATTCCAGAGTGACAATCTCAACACATGATTTGAAAATAGAGAATGATTTCAAAATGATTATCATTTCTTACATCAATTTTTAGGTACAATATCCTATCAGGATAGAAAATAATTTCTCCATCAAAAAGAATAATGGGTAGATCAGGGTCTACATAAATCTAATGGACTGCAATTGGCACTTCACAAAAGATGACCTCCCAATCCCGATCAAAATGTTGTTGATCAACACAAATTATAGATATGAGGGTCTCTCATTTATGGATGAATATTTAGGATATAAATAAATTTCAATGGACCATGAAGGTGAAGAAGACACTACCATTCGGTATCCTATGGGATTTTTCTTCTTACTCATGGTAATTCAATTTGGTTTGAAGAATGACGAGACCACATATAAGCACACAATGCACCACAACTTCAAACCCTTACTAGTATTGTTCTTTGAAATATATGTTTCTAATATGGTGGTTAAATCATGACAATTATCAGACAATCTATATGATCTTGAATATGTATTCAATAAACTATGAAAACACAATCTTAAATTGAAACCCTATAAATGTGATTTTGGCATCAACTCAGGTTAATTATTCGACTTCGTCGTGTACCAATGAGGCTTCAAATTCTATCATGAGAAGAAAAATATGTTTATTTCCATTCAAAAAACTCAAAACCTCAATGAGTTTAGTTGTCTCCATGTAAACTTAGATTACATTCAATTTTTGGTATCCATCATTGTAGGAATTTTTTCCCATCAATTATTTGACGAATATAGATTTAGAATATCTATAGACTCATGATTTTCAATAAAAATTCAACAATATAAAAAAATATTCCTTTATTCCAATGATGGTAATTCCAAATGTTTAAATAATAAAACTCATTCTATACGTGAACACCTTGGAGTGATCCCGACATTCGTTACTCACACAAAATAATTTTGCCAACATCAAAAATAGTCTATATTATCTCATTCAAACCATAAATGATAATGAGACTCATAATTAAAATAACAAGATGAGCTACCATGTAGTAAAAGTTTTAGTCATGAAGTTGAGATATTACATGAAGCACCATGATGTCCATTAAGACTTTTGTATAAACCCACTCAAGTACATTACCAACCCTCAAATGGTGATAGGATTCCTATCATGGTAGGATGTATCCTTTAGCTATTCAGCATATTGTTCCTACATCCGAAAGATATCAATGGCCATAAAGTATATTCTTTCCTAGGAGAGTATCTCCTATCAAATGTATCTCCATTAGATGTTAAGCTACATGGTGTGGAAATGTTATCTATTCAGGATAACTCTGATATGAAAGGAATACACTTTTATAATGCATCCAAAAGCATGAAAAGAAAAATAATATAATACCCCATGTTAAAAATGTGGTTATAGGAGTCATACTCATATAACCAGAAATAGAATCTCCCACTATTCCTTCCTATAGTTAGAAGGACGCACAAACAATGAGGTAGAGTACCAGACCCTTATCGCTGGCCTTGAACTCGCACTCCATGTGAAATTTGGACACATGAAGATTAATGAAAACTCAGTACTATCCATCAAAAACGTAAATAGTGACTACTACATCAAGAAAAAAAACTTTATCCCTTTAATTAACAATTATAAAAACTTTATGACTAAATTACCATCATTGCTGACACAAGTTTATGTCCCCCATTCACAAAATGTAAAATTTGATGCATTGTAAAATGCAACAATGACTCTAGCCAACCTATATTGAAAAGGAACAGTCATAATTGTTTCCCACCAATGGATGGTACTTCCATTCATCTAGGATGGAAAAAAAATTAATATGATAAGTCCCATATCTGAGCCATATGGTCTAACCACCAACTGGATAGATCTCATTATGGACTTTCCTCAAAAGGAAGAACTGTGACAAGATAGGACTGGAAGGGAACATATGCAATGAAGAGTAGTAAATGTCTTGTTGTACAACAAAACAAACTAGATAAGGGTTCTTTATAATTTAGGCCTTGATAGAGCCGTTTCTATTTGAATTTATGGAAATGATATATCCAATATCGTGGAAGAAGTTCATGCTAGAATATATGTGGAACAAAAATCTCCATCAAAACTCTCCCATCAAAATTAGAGTCATCGAAAAATACTGGGCCACAGTGATGTGGGATTGTGCCAATTTCACAAAAATAAAATTCATTTTGATCATGTCCATACCAATTTCATCCACCAATCCCTAGAGTTTATTCGCACAAATATGTACTCATGCTCATTCTCTATTAGGGGAATGGGCATCGTGGTACCATATACTCCCACCACAGCTGGAGATTTCTTGTTTATTCTCATAGAAAAATTATATTTTTCTAAATAGGATGAATTTTTACCCCTTAAAAAAGTCAGAGAAAAAGGAATTTCCAGCTTTATGAATGTTAATATCATTACTGGGTTTGGTGCCCCCACACAATACAAATGGACAAAGACACCAATTCCTACTATGTTGATTTGGAAAAACACTACCATGATAGTTGTATCATGGCTACCTATTCAAAGCACTACCATACATTGACCAATGGACATATAGAGGATTTTAACAAAACCCTAACCAACATACTTCAAAAGATGGCTGAAAAGAATAAGAAATCATAGCCGGAAAAGCTTCTCCATGCATTTTGGACTTACCAAAACGAAAACTTCACTGCTACTCATGAATCCCCAAACTCGTTAGTATATAGGATGATGGTTGTTATTTCAATGGAAGTTCAACTACCATCACTATGAGTCACTGTCTGTATTCAACAATCCTTGGGTGAGCAGTCCTAGAAATTGTTCTATGAGCTGGAGTGGTTGGATGAGAAAAGATTACAATTTTTATACCATTAGAAATTTTACTAAAGCCGGATTCCAAGATCCTTAATAAAATAGTTTTTACTCATATATTTCATTAAAGGATAAATTGTGTCTGTCAATAGATCCCTAATGATAATTGTGAATAATCCTCCAATGTTGGAACAAAAATGGTACAGACTGTATATTATACACAATTTCTAATCCAACAGTGAATATTCCCTAATTTGAATGGATGGATAGCTCACCACAACTCCCTCCAATGCAATATTCCTGAAGAAATATGTCATGTAGGAAAAATCATATAAATACATCATTCTGACACGATGTTAAACTGTACATAATATTTCCTAACAATAAGATTTTACCTATATGGGGATCATTTTCTCTGGTATAATGATTTGTTGCACAGAAATCAGATATGTCTAAGGGAATGGTTAAAAATACCCCGATTCATTATTTGTGTTGGACCAACATAGAGAATGTATCTTAGAACTACATATGGCCAGATTCTTTCCCTCATATGATACATTGTGATTCTTATACTATACATCTTAGTCCAACCAATAGTAAAAATCAATAATTCCTATCTCCCAGTATACAGTCATAGATTATTTATGGAAATTTAAGAGTCCTAACCACCTAAAGTTATACTGCATGACCAAATACATCCATCCCACATGAAAATAAAATGTACGAATGAAATCCTGATCACATGACAATAAAATGAACAATAAATTCATCTATATTTCATGATGTTAAACTGCAACACATTTGATTCCTTATAGAATAACGTTAAACTGTATGGCCCCAACAATGTAATCAGCTAGGGGGGCATTCTATTTTTCATCAGTCACACACCATATCGCGGTAGAGAACAACGTCTTCCATTATTCGTGCTTTCATTGGAGGTGTAGTTACACCAGGTTCATTCATCCCGGTCCAGCCACCATTGAAAACATGACTTCATTTTCCCTGTGCAGGGGTCAAACTGGTAGAAAAATGATATTTTCATAGAACTACATAATACTTTCTCCCCTTTTACAGATGGGATACCTAGATATTCTTCAATACTAGATCATGGTCCATCCACGAAATAGAATCAAAATACCTCTATTTTACTCTCAACTACCTCTGCATTATGATAGGTGACCGTGGATATTTCTTCACTCCCACACCAAGAAAAGCTCACAAGAACATATGAATTGTGTTAAAGGATTCCCCCTGGATGGATTGAGGATACATGTAAGATAAATTCCCAAAAATGAATTGGTATGAAATTTCCGTACCTATGTATGATCCAAACCAATATAGGGAGACACCTCTAAGACTATGTGTGTCATTATTCATTCCCTCGCAGGACATGAATTGATGCTTGGATTCTTCATCCTAATCTAAAAAGAATGAAAAATTTCCCCTTTATATAAGCAATGATCAGACCTATGTAGGGAGTTTTTTCATAAGATCCACATATGTGTTCATTAGGGCCCATGTAGTATACATAAGTAGCACATGGATCATCAAACCTAGGCCCTTATGTAATAATGTATTGAAGGATATTCCCCAAACCTTCATCATGATCCCCATGTGGGGAAGTGTAATCCCTTTTATACCCTTGTTTCTCACACTAAGTACCACTCAAGTGGGATTTGGAGTTTAGGTATAGGATTCCATTGTGGGAGTTCCAATACTAGAAAAATTCCTTACCAAAAATGTAAAATATTAGGTTACCTCAAGAACAACATGTCGCTTGATTTCTTCTCTTACATGATATGTAGTTATTCATGGGTTATTCATCCTGATTATTCCACCACATTATAAATAGAAACTTTACATGTTCCCTACGTATACCCAGAGCCCATATAGAGATTACCTTTTATATAAATACTCATAGTTTGCTTCATATTCATTAATGGGATATATAGAGACACATTATCCCTATGTATTATTCCAACCATCACATGAAATTGAATTCCTATATTATATCCTCTATTTCCCCTATAAAACACGAGAACTCCTAATTGATTATTGTTTCTCACATAGAGAAGAACTCAGACTAACTGAGGAATGATTATATGAATTTCCTCTTGATTTGAAAATCATATAAGATTGTAATAAGGACATCATGTTTAAGAAATGGTAAAAAATCCCCCTATTAGTGCATAATTATTACTATAATTGGGAGTCCTCATTACTACATGGACTCTGATTATTAACTAATTGGGATACGTAGGAAACCATCATGAGGATAAATACCGACACTTCCCTAAACTCATCTTTTTCACATTGGATCACTATTGTACATACCACATTATGATAAATTTCATGACCAATGAATTTCTAACCACATGACATTAAACTGTATAGTAGCTCAGGAACCATGTCATGCTTGATTATCAACATGGCATGAAATATAGTGACACTTGGGATTTCTTGGGTCCATCTACAAAATAAATAAATTATCCCCCAATCCCTTCCATGTGAAATGCATATAGATGGATGTTATTTCAAATATACACTCTTATATCCCAAAAGGGTCAAAATACTTTACTTCCCTGTACACAAGAATCATATATATGTGAAAGATCTCATACTATAGAATTAAAAATGGTTTAGATATTTCTCTAATACCCACACATCTACTTTTAATACATCAATCTATATTCCTTATAAATATCAGGTCACTGTAAAAATCCACAACTATCAGAAATAGACATCTAGTGTATTTCAGACAAATTTGTTTGAAAATGACCAAAATGCCCCAACGACTCTATATATGTTGCACAAAAAAATGTTTTTCAACCAAAGAATAGTTCATCCCCTAGAGAGGCCTCTCACACATCTAAAATCCCAATAGATTCTAAACCACATAATCCATCATGACTCGAGTGCACCCAGAATCATGGTTTAGACATTATTCCCCAATTTATTCTTGGGGTATACCAGAAATATGATAGACTAATTATCTCATATTAACTCACAATTCCTTTGATATTTCATCCCTGTAACATGACATTAATTATTTTTTTTCAAAATTATTTTCTCTAGACATAAAAATTCATGGAACCACAATAGATTTCTTGTTCACATCGAGTCCCCAGTGTCCTCACTGCATGATGTTAAACTAAACGGACCAACAATGCTCTTTCCTTTCATCCTGTAATCCCTATGTGGTTTTTTGAAACCCATCCTTCCCCAGTTTTCCAACATCATGAATAGAACATTTGGGCTTAGGAATATCGGCAGGGTATTCCCCACAAGGTCAGATAGAATCAATTTACACTAATTGACCCTAATGGCCTGACATTGAAAAGCATATTACTCATTCCCCCTCTATATTGGGAAACATAATATCTTTACATTATGAAATTAAAAATGATAAGGTTCCCAAATATTGAACAAATACTACTCCCTTTCCTAAGAATTAATCTAAGGATGGGTGTCCAATCATGGGTGAAGGAATCACCAAACTCGGGTCTATCCCCACAAAGTTATTCAAAATGTCCCGCATCATATACATTCCATATATGAATAGAGAGACTCTAAATTCCAGGAATAATAGTGGCCAGAGTGTTTTTTATATGAAAAAACCATGTTTATCATTTCATCAAACTCAATTCTTTGAGAGATCATAGATCTTCATAATCAGTTATCTCCATCAATAATGGAAGATCAATGTCTATTGGACACATTTTTTTGACTATGTAGATAATTACTTGAAGAATATGTATATGGTTCCCCTAAAATGGCCATTCAACCAAGTGAAAATTCCACCTCATGAGAGGTTTTCCCTATATCAATACACATAATAGATTCCAAGCCCGTGTCATTTCTCCTCAAAAAAGATCTCCCAATGTCTTGTATTATACTGTTCTTCTTATCCATAACCTTGACATGTAGGAACATCCTTTATCGATTACCATCCAGTAACTAGTGTCTTCAATATCAATTTCTTTATTACATGATGTTCGAACTGCCTGATACACAATACTCTGTATTAGCCCTTAGGACTAGTCTTGTCAACAGGAGATTTTCCATCATGACTATTTTCATGAAATGAATCTACATAGAAAATCTTGACATACACCTTCCCTCATTGGTGATTCCATACCCAATGTGAAATTTCCCCATCCATATAAATGAATCTGACCAACGCAGGAATGATCCTTCAAAGAACTACATACATCTTGATTCCTATCATCATAGAATATGTTGTGACATCTGAATCCCATATGTAAGATCCAACCATGAAAAAATATTTTCACATCATCACATGCGTAAGGGTTAGACCTACATAATGAAAGAACATATATGGATGGCATAAAGTTACCTCCAGTTATTTCCATCATTCTAGGAAATCTAAGACCCACATAAAACCCTTTAATATTAAGTTACACATCATTTACAAACACAAAATCTATGTTCAGAAAGGTAAGATGTTTTATAATCCAACCAGGACTTCAGATATGGAAGGTCTGTGATGTTTATACTCCTTTTCGGAACTTTTTACATTATGCCTCGGGGTATCTATAGTCGTTTCCCAGAAAAATGTTCTGTCAAAAAAAAATATTCACCCTCAAAGAGGATTCCTCTATATATTTATGCCTCTATGACAAATACATCTCAACATATTCCTTGATTTCATAATCCACTAGATTACTATTTATATATGTCCTATTTTCAATTCCTAATGGAAAATGGAATTCCTCGTCAATCCAATTTGGGGAAAGATAAATCATTTACCCTCCTCAAGTTTGAATAAAATTATCTTTCAACATATTTCTCAAAAGTACATGTTGCCTGAATATAAACTACATTGTATTCTAGCCCTTCGCTTTAGATGTCAAATTTAGGTTGGACCAGTTTTGAGACTAGAACCAATAAAAATTCCCCCATCAATTTAGGTATTATTCCCTTAATGATCAATCCAATGTGGTAGTCAATAAAAAATAAATCCAATGTTCTAAAAAGTCATTATTTCCATTAGAAATGGATGGGTAATGTATTTTAGAAACCTTTTTCTGACAATGCCCACAATTTCCAGACAGCTGTGGATATGTTTCCCACAATATTGGCCCATAAAAAACATCAAATTCACCCACATGAGAGTATTTTCTTATCTCCTTCCACCCAATGGATTCCATGACTCATATCTTGTATCAAATCTAATAAATTCAATATTATAGTCCATATAAATCCCACATCAATGTATGAAATTTTTCTGGACATTCTTTTTTAAGGATTTCTAAATTAGAGGGTCATTTCTACACAAGTTAGAGTCAAATTTGTTGGACCTAAAAGATCAGTAATGAGAGTACATTTTGAAAGACTATAAACTTCCAATGAAATAAGAAAAAACAATAGTCATGGTAAAAACCCACAAAGGTCTCACTATATATTAGTCACATACCAATTCTCTAAACATATACTACATATAGTTTAGGAAAAACATTGAGAAATATAACAAATTATAATGAGGCACAAACAATGTTATTAAAAAAAACCAAAAAGGGTTTCAAAATAAAATGTCTTGTTATACCCACTAATACAACATAATAAAAATCATAAGAATTTATTTGTTGATAATGAAAAAGGAAAAATGTTTTTAGGGTTTACCATATGACCCTTGAAAGTTTCAAACTACGATTAATGAGCCCCACTGTTTAGGAAAATAAATTTAAGGCATGATTTGATTGTTTTCCTTTATTACGGATTATGACTAAATCATATATCTAGATGAAATTATGGCTTCAAATATGATTGATAATAAACGATTGACATGCTAGAAAAAGGTATAATAAAAACAATTTAAATAAAAAGATTCAATTTTATCAAAAGAAGTGGGGTGGGGTGGGGGAACATCCAGAATTTTACGTTTGTCCCCTATGTCTAAATAATAGTGGTGTAGTGTATCCCAAAAGATTACAACAAGGCTCGACTCTTTTTTCCTAGATCATTGAAAATTCAGGATGAGGGGTTTCCAGGGACTATTATAAAGATTCCATTAGATCATATTTATCTTCAACCACTAGGGGTACTCACGTCATAATAGACTATAGGTCTATCCCTTTCTATTTGATGACCTCATTATTAGCACTTGATGATGCATGTTTCACTTTTAGTTTGAACATAAAATCCTCAGAGTCACACAGTTCTTCTATATGGGAAATTATCTTGTCAAGAGAATAAGATTCTCCAGCCTCAAAATGATTCAACTATTATTTAATATCCCTTAAGGTATGATCTAGGTGGCGAGAAGCATTCAACCAATTGGGGGCACCTTTGCAAGAAGTGATATCCTATTGATCTATAAAAATTTACAGCACGTGAAAACACAAATGTCAGTAATTAGAGCCTCCAAAAACCAGATTAACAAATAGTCTCTAAAATATATTCCCAAGATTGGGAAAAGTTATCTAGAGAGTTTTCATAGTAAGAGTACAGATTTGATACCGTTACCTTATTAAACAATATCAATGCCTTTTAATATCCTCATGAAACATATTCATCCTGTACAATGATATGTATAAAATGAGGAAGAATAATTATAGTAGATTAAATAATCCTAAAGGTTTGTCACCCATATAGGGGGACCTTACCTCCCAAAAGATGGTTAAACAATCAGGACTATATGTGTGGGGATGGAAGCAACTTACGAAAGACCGGGTGATGTCCCACTTAGAGATGTTTCAGTAAGACTGCAGACCACACAAGCTGAAGATACGAGAACTGATTCACTTTTTTAGAGATGTTTTTTGTGGGTGGATCCCCTTCCAAATGAAGGTGAAAGAGGGTAGAACACCTCCTGGATATTGGAATGGGAACATATAGTACATCTGATATGATTGGGATAAGATTAGAAAAATCCAATGGTCTCTTAACCCTTCAAACCATCCTTTCCGATACCCCATAAAGATATATATTTTCAAACAATTTCATGTATGAGATTATAGATATGTTGAGTAAAATGTGATAGTAATGATGACATCCACATTAGAATCATCATGCACTGTGGACAAAAAATTGGTTTCTACTGTGGAATTTATCTTTACTATCACTACTAATGTGGGTATGGCTATTGAAAACCCTCATACATAGACCATTCACATGTAAGAATAAACCCAATAAATTATTATAGAGAAATAATAAGATAGGAATGGAGGTGTTCATTGAATAATCCCACTACCATGAACAAAAAATTCATTTCCACCAAAGATAACTTTTCAATATTCCTCCAAGATCTTCCTATTGGAAAATATCTTCTTATATGTTTCCTAGACTAGGAATGTCATGTAACAAGACTTGTGTAACAGATATTAAAAGTTCAAAGTTCGAAAAATTAATGTCTGATTTAAAATTTTAATGTTTACTTTAATGACATGAAGATAACTCTGTAGGATAGGAGAGTCGTGTTTTATTTTACTACATAAAAATTTGAACATACATTTTATGTATCATAGTTCGGTTCATGGTACACATGGAATGGTTTACAGATGATGAATTTCATGAAGAAGATGGTACATGAATGCAAGGATATTTGAGAGTGATTTATGGGGAATTTTTTTTCATAAATCTAGATAAATGAAAAATGTCATTTCCCACCAATATATAGGTGTATCCTTCAATAGGTCCATCATTATACTAAATACTAGTTCAGTTCGAGACTTTTCTCTATATCGAAAATGAATCCTATTCACTTAGATCAGACACCATTCTGATGGGGGTGTTTGTAGAGTCCCAAAAAAATCACAAAGAAAAATAAAATTCTCCAAAAATTTTGATAAAGTAATGAGATGCATGCGGGGATGAAAATTTTATAAGAAGTTTGGAGAATTCAAATTTTGAAAAGGATAGAAATTATTATGCATACTCATTACCTGAAATGATCTAGGGAAGGCACAAATAATGAACCAGGAAGTACGTTGATAGCCTAAAAAATGATGGCCTACTAAGAATTAGGAATCGAACCAATCCATTTGCAGATGAGATTAGAAAAACGATCCATGGTTCAATGAATTGTGTAGTAGGAGAAAAACAATGGAGAATTAAGTCCCCACATACTATCCTCGCATACTAAGTAGTTCTCAGACGATGCAATGAATGTAGTGTCCCATGAAGCACATCGCTCATGGGATTGATGTGGTTAATTCCACCATTATGAACCGAATCACTACAAACCAAGGTTGATAGAGTTGTCCTCAAGTTGGATGATCCCTCCATGGGCTTCCAAAAAAAGGTGTCATGTTCCCATATATAATGCTTCCTCGAAACCCTATAAATAGACCTCTAGATGAATTTAAAGACACACAGATAAGTCTACGGGAGATAGAGACACATTTGACGCATGATAATTGAAACATCAAGAATTCATAGATTATATGCTGATCCCTTCAAAGGAAAAGTTTCAAAAAATAAATATACACCATTTTATAGAATGTATATACCCTCCAAAAACCATAAAAAGAAAATAATAATAGTAATAATCCACTAGATGTGAACTTAATTGAAAAATCATGAACCATATTTCCATTAAAAATGAACCTCCCTTGAACTGCATGTAGTGTTATCCTCAATCAGTCCAGAGAACAGCGGGCACATCGCTACATGTAGAAGACCCTTCACCCCAATGCACTACACTATGCGGATGGATCATGATAAAATTTACTACCATGGTATGTGAAGGCTTTAATCCAGGTCCATGTCTCACTTCGGTACACTAATGAACCCTTCACCAATGAAGCAGTAATCTATGTGGGGAAGCCCCCATACCACATAAGAAAATGGTATATGGAATGGAGTATCTCTTTTTTTTATATTACAGTTAAAATCTTGTACATTAATTACCTTCATTTCATCCACTACCCCTCTACTAACTAGACCACCTTCTTCCTTCAAAATCATCTTCCAAATCCACTTTCCTATATGACCAAACCATTGGCTGGATCGGCATGACCATATGAGTCAACATACACAAGGTAAGAAGAGGTGCAAAGTAAATTCTAAAAATATTTTGGACCCAACGGATGTACATATGTCTACTTTCTCAAGGTACCATGGTGTCCATAATTGGGAGTCTGATGTGACACCCCCTATTCTAGGGATCATGGGTAGTCACCAGACATTCCCTTCCATGAGAGTTGGAGAATAATAATGATCTCACTCTTTCCTCTTCCTTTGATATGGGATGATGTTGATCCCCTATCTCAGGACCCATTTAAGGGATATCATCATTAGGTATGCCCCTTTCCATTTCACTTGAGGTGTTACATTCTCCCATCTATGGCATAATATGGGATGTGTACAAACATCTCAATATATGTGACTATCATTGATATCAACACTAGTGATCTGTTGACATATTCAAACCCCCTTTAACTCTCCCATTGGGCTCATAGATGTGACCTATCTAGCATCACCTTTCTCCTATTTCCTCAATAGATATGGGAAGTGGTCAATTGTTGAATCTTTCACATCCTCTTTATACTCACACTAATAACGACTCACATGGGATTAGTGGTCTACAACGATACAAGGTTTTCACAACCGAAGGATGGACTAGGAGAACTCTGATTCCCAATAGAATTGAGATACATAGAAAGACTTTATCAAGGCATGAAACCCATATCCTGTCATCCATGAAATGAGAGATCATTTCCCTTCAAATGTATGGCTCACACGTGTGATCACCAATAATGTCCTCAACATTGGTGTAGGTCCCAACCATGCTTCCTTAAATAGAAAGTTTCCATGAATAAGTCTTGAGTTCAACAAGACTATGCGGAATTTGATTCCCCATTGACTGGGATATTTAGGGACCCTCAATGAGTTCTAAATCCAACCCCCAAATAAACCATAATTTAACTTGGCCCATATTACTGGAAGGGATATATTCACCTAGATGACCATATCTCGTATCAGTCCTTTGGGATGCTTTGGCGTAACTCCTGCACCATGTTAGGACATGGAATCATCCTCATAGAGGTCCTTATTACACTACAATAATGGTGATGTGTCTAGGTAGACGTCACCATACTATGTGGGATATGATTCCTCTCAGAAAAATACATAAGAACACTATTTCATGGGTTTGACCCCAACATAAAAAGTACTCCCCTCCCCTAGGATGAAGATAAACCCACGATCACCACATCACATGGATTAAAATAGAACATTCTATGTGGATCCTAATCCAAGTATATCTGTGGTTTATTATGAAATTCTGGGTTAATAAATAGACACACTCATAGTTAATGAACCAAGTATTCACAAACACATATCATATCATAAAAATATATGTGTGTCCCAGAGTAGAAAATAATTTCCCCCAAAAAGGAGTGATTAGGCCAACCTACCATCCTATCAGCAAATGGAGTCAATATGCTTCATTGATCAAATGTTCATCAAACAATTTCTTTCCATTGGATATAAGGTCTATGAATCATGGATACCGATGTCATTGGGTTGTTCTGGCTCCACGAATAAACTCACTGGAGACTATCTGAGGACCATGTTCGTGATATGGACCTATTTCACGAAAATGCGACCCCCTACAATCGCCCACTAGGATCATGAAAATATAGCTACCTCTTCAAAACATTAGAATGATATAACACCCATTCCTAGTGGGAATATCTCACCCAACTAAAATGTAGTGTAATAAAAATATGGTCGAAACTGTATATCTTAGAGTTATGTTCCCTAATCTATGTTTTCAAAATATAGTTTCCAATGTTTCTACAAAACATCCCCTTATAAAAATAGTAAACTCCATGGCCATGTTAGCCTAGTTCCGGTGCCTTTTTCTATTTATGTTTGAATAATAAACTAGTTTTTCACATCCGGATGTAGTGATTTGTTTAGTAGCAATAGAAATCTTGATTCAAATATAATTATTACATTAAAACATTAAAAGGAAAAAAATATCCATTGGAAGAAACCACATCCTCTCATTATATCCCATAAAACAATTATTAATAATCATTTACCCATTCTAGAGAAGAAAAAACCATAATAATGGGGTGAGATCACATGTTCAGTAAGGGAAAAATAAAAAAGAATATATCATAATAAAATAAGTCATGTTTAACAAATAAAAACATAATACATTAAAACATAATATTGATCTTCATATAGAAGAAATAAAAACTGAATAAATCATTTCTGTAAATAATCACATGAGAATGATATTGAACCATGTATATTATACTAGTCTAGTAATCACATATATTATCAATTAATAGTACCATACTGATGGAATTATTAATTATGAACATCATAAACATAACATCATGGCCACATCCATTAATTCAATATTAAGGGGTAAGATATCATACACAATCTGGTATAGTTTGTCTCATTTGAGTTACTAATGCATCAAGGGGGTATAACAGGCCCCTCCCTACACATACTTAGTTTAATACATTACTCATATGTTGAATAAACAATTTAATAGTATATATTTATATCAATGTGTATCATAGCACATTAAAATATTTTAACCATAACCATTGATGGAAATACACTAATAAATTCATTGATAAATTTTCTCTATATATAAACATTACTTTGTAATGATGAGTTCTTCTAGAAAAATAGTATTTATTTTCCATAAAATTAAATTGTAAAAATTTATATGACTAAAAAAATTAGGGCCAAAAAATGAAATTATTTTTTAGGAATTTTTTTTAAAAACTAAGTTCTATAATGTAAAATAGGTTTTTAATATATTGTAACGATAAGCCTCTTTAGTGATGTTTATGGGAAAATATTAAATATTCTTTAAACAGTAAAATAAATTAATGTTTTATAAAATTGGAAATGAATGAATATATTTTTTCATGAAAAAAAGAAAGAATTTACGAAAATATTAGTGGAATAAAATTTATTATGGAGTTTAAATTAAAATGTTAATAAAATTTGAATATTCCGTCAATCGAATTGGCTTATTATGAGGAATTGAAAAGAGAACCATTTAGAAATGTATTTGACGATCCAAAAAATGTAAAATCATATGAATACATGATTATGAAATATAATAACGATTGTAATATGTATATAAAATAAATCTAGAGTTATATTTTGGTAACGATATAAAAAATGTAACCCGTATGAAGGTTGGATGTCTGTGAAGAATTCATAAAACATTAAAAACTGTCATACCATATTACCCATAAAATTAATTTTGAAAAAATAGGAAATTATATACTATTAAGATAAATATATTAATGATACGAAACATAATTGGGAATTATACATACAACACACATAAGAATGAGTGTTGAATGCGTCATATCTCGCATAAATGAAGGTGATATGAGAAAATTGTTACCTTATATCTAAATGTGAACTGCACTAGATCCTAAAATATATGCTAATAAAATAATATCCATTAATTAATTCATTAATAATCTTTTTAATATATATTTTATTTATTATAATTTAATTATGTTCATTCATGGACTTTTTTAGGATTTATAAAATTCGATTTTATCATTTGGGGTCATTCATTTCCTTGTTTCTCATGATCAAATTACTTGTATATATGAATGAAAAATTATGTATAAAGTGAATATATTTCTAGAATTAAAATATAATGTTATTAAAGAAAATAAATATTATTTATTAGTTATATATTTCATTTTTTATGGTTTTTGGATGAATCATTAGTTAAGACATTAGTTATATGCATTTAGATTATTTTATTGTTTTTCAACCATGACGAAGAAGTTTGGATTTATTATTTAACAAGATGTATATATACTAGATATAGAACATAAAATAAGATATCATAAATATATTATAATATGTATTAACTATGAAAATGTTTTTATGACATTACATGATTGTGTAATTGGAAAACTAAAACACATAGTCCATGATGGTGGTAAATTGTCTCCTCACAGATGATGCATTCCTTTATATAATTAAAGGAAGAATATAAAATACATGAATTTGGATTACCCATTGATAGTAAAAAATTATTTTCTACAATAAACTAGATTTGTTATTCTATTTTGCATAGAGTATGTGAAGGGGGAATAAAAAAATAAAAAAATTAAATGAAATTAAAAGAAAATGAATGATGTTCTTACTTCTAATGTTTTCTCATTTAGATCATCCTTATGAAATATTTTGTGGTAAATTGTTGAGACCAGTACCTACTTGACATCAAGAAGAGTATTTTGAAAATTATTGGGAAGAAATTGGACAATCTTCATGCATTTTTATTTGTGAGGACTAGAGGTGGTGAGAGGTGGAATTTATAGTGGATGAGAAGCGTTTTTTGGATATTTTATTTATTTGATTAATATCTCATATAATGACTATAAATAAATTGATAATTACTAATATATATATTAAAATAATTATGGATGGTTGTAATTTTTTTTAAATATATCTTATATGACTCAATGAATATTTTATTTAACATTTAATGTGTATATACCATAAATTTATGTGTTTTAATATTCAATAGAAATTCATCTTTTTTTGAAAAATACCAAAACCATTATACCAAACTATTTTCATATGTTTAGAATTCAAAAATTATCTTCATTTAATAAATATAATCTATTAAATATTAGAAAATAATTTTAAATAAAATATGCATTCTCTAAAAAATAATGTTTTTCATATTATAACTATTTTTTTGACATTTTGAAAACATCATTAAAGACTCATAAAATTGTCTTATAATCACATTAAAGAAATATATTAATTTATTAACATATTTTATGAAAATAAATTTACCTTAAATCAGTATATTAATAATGAAATTGTAAAAAATTATTGTTCATAATAATACTAACAGTTAATTTATCTTTATTGAAACATTTATCAACTTATTTCATGATATAAATGTACAATATTTTCATTTATAAAATACCTAAATTTATTTATAATTTTATAGTGAATTTATTTTTCTAATTGCCACATTAAAATCTGAAATAGTCAAATTATTTTTCTAATGGTAACAGTACTATTTATCAAATATGAAAGCTATCAAAAAATTATTAAAAAATTTACAAATAAAATTTTTTATTTTAAACAAAAAAAATTATTATTCCAAATATAATTTATTATTATGCCAAGTCTTATTTTTATAAAAAAATTATTACAATGTCGTAAAACTAAATTTAGAAAAATATTTCGTTTTATGTGATATATTTGATTTATTCTAATATTATGTATCAGAAAATTTTTGAGGAATTTAAAAATAATTTATTTAATATATAATATTTAAATTTCAGTAAAAACATTCAGACAAATTATTCAATTTAATTTATTAATATAAAATTTCATTATGAGGATAAACATTGTTTTTATAAAAATATATCTTTTATGTTCAATTAATTTTTCGCTGTAATTATTGGTATGTAATTAATTAATATTAAAAACATGTGTAATATTTGTATTCATAATTTACTTGATATATTTAAATTTTGAAATCCTTAACATCATGGAGATAAATATAACATTTAAATCATAATATTTAATAAATTTTCAATCACATATATTTTCGAATAATTTAAATTTTAAGGCAACACATAACATAATGTTTTAGAGTGATACATATTGGTCACAACAAAACATTAAAATATAAAGAATAAGATATTAGCATATCATATTTGTTTTGATGTGTTCCTCTAAAATTATCATTTATATATGGATGATACGTAGTTGTGAAACTCAAATATGTATCAGGATCTTTCACAAGAATTTTCGAAAAAATTGAGGAAAACATCTAATCCTGCTTAGTTACAATTGAATGTGGAACCCCATGCATCCTTCCCACTACCCGATTTTATATTTTGGTAGCATGATCCAACAAGAAATTAACTATGGTAGAAACTAATTGATGACTTCATCAGGTGGTCTACAAGATCCCTTAATTACCTCGACATAGATGATAAGATCAATAATAAAGTTAATATTGCCTTTAATCAAATATCCACCATGTGTGAATGAATTCTTCTTTATATGGATTTTTCATTAAATCCTATACAGACCCAACGAGTTGAATTTCAATAAATTTATCATAATATATCCAAATTCATGATATATCCCCATTTAAAAACCATTAAATTGGTGTTAATGTCAATGAACATATGTTCATCCTTAAACTCATAAAAAATGATAAAATCTATTTATAATTGTTTAATATTACATGGAGGCATAAATTGTAAATAATTCCATAATACATAGGTGATTCATGATCTATATTACCAAAAACCACTTCTAAAGAAATATATGAACATAAATCCTGAATCTGAATACATAAATTCACCAATCCATACACATCAATTATCGACATCAAATTTCTATTTCCATGTTCTATATGTTTTTTTCTTGATCAGGGGATGATTTTGGATAACTACTATATTCATCACACATAAGCCATTGAACTCCTCATCAATATGTAAACTTATGAACTTATTTTCAACAAAAATAACATCTCCCCCTCCATTTGAGATATTCCAACATGATATTTTTTCAACCATCTGGACATATAATAATCTTAATCATCATTACTATATTCTCATTACAACATCAAATTTAATAAAATTTCATCATCCTCTTATTAAATGTGCTAATAATATCAGTAATGTTATCAGTGTTAATCATTCATCATTTCTGTGTATTGTAATCATCTATTTATATCCATCATAATAATTCATAACATTTTTGTTAATTTCAAAATCACTTCCATCAGGTGTGTTAAAAATGGTGTTAATAAAGATACATTTTAATAGACCAGATGATGATCCTATCCAGATTAATGTTCCCTTTTTATGTTATTACACATAGTTACCACTGTTTTAAAACAATATCCAATTATTGTAGAAATATATTTATGTAATTTACCGGATACAAAACTCAATTTACTTTACCAAAATTCTAGGACATTTTACTGTGGCTTGAATCATTTTTAAACATATCTATTGTGACATCCATATAAATTTACATAGAATAAACCCATGGTATGAAATATAAATTTCCCCATCCTAGTTTCAAAATGGTATATAAACAATTCCATAGATACTAAATATAATGACCCTGACATATCATATATAAATATTTCTTATTTTTATATGATTATAAAATACATTACACAAAAATCATGTATAATGACCATATTACATTATTTATTTGGAGAGTATGATTATAATCAACTAAACTTGTGTAAAATGCTCAAAATCACCCAAAAGGATCTTCCCCTTTTGTGCTCTTTACAAACATACATTATATAAATCATTTATATTAAAAGTTTTGAAAGGAAACATAAGAAAATGTAATATTTCATTCTCAGTACTGGGAAATAAGGTAGATACATAATAATACCATAAATTTAAGGATTTTGGAATATGAGATTAACATTTGATAAACATACCCTACATTTCAAGGTACATAATATTGATTCATAGAAAAATGATTTGAAGGACATGAGAAGTGAATCATAAGGGAATCAAATAAAATGTTCCATGAGACAAAAATATTTGAATAAGAAAAATACATCTCCTAAAAACATCATCTTATAACATTTTGAAAATTTATTAATATATAAATTTTCACTCATTATGTTACAGAAATTAAATGATTCCCTCACAAAAACGTATAGAAATGAAACTAGTTCAATGCATAATATAATTGAAATTAATTATAGGCCCATTTATAAAACTATTATCACGTTACATGGTACATTAATAACATTATAAAAATGTAATCAAATTCATCCATAAAATTTTATAAATGTGATAAGTCTCAAAAGAGACATATTTACTCATGAGATGTATATTATTACCCCATGAATTAGAAATATAAATAGGTCCCACAAGTTTCATTATAAAAAACATAGTTCACTTTTCCAATAGAACAGAAAAAATTTATCATTTCAAAACAAATGAAATAAAATGGGTTTCATAAAAAATTCCAAACGTCCAATAATATTGAAAAGTGATAGGTTTCATTATAATATAACCATTTATTTGAAGCATATTCCATTTAAAAAGAATTAGGTTTAATAAGAATATTATCATTGTATATCATGTGGAAGTGAAAACAGGTTTCATAAACACTTTATTCATAATAAAATAATTTGTAACAAAATAGTTAAGTTATCATATGTAAATATCCTAGAAAAATATAAGTTATATCAAAGGATATAATCTTATATAAAAACATATTTTTTCACGAGAATCACTCAGTTATCTCATGTATTGAGTAGAAACATTGTTCAAGAGGAACGTTCACCCCCCCCCCCCACAGAATGAACAAGTCGGAATTGAGTGATTCATGAGACAAAGGAATCCAACATTTAATGGATCATGTGATCCCTCAATTACCAAAAAAATGGATCAAATCCATTGAAACGATCTTATCCATCCTTCAATGTTACGAACAAGATATGTTTATTCAGGATGCTTATCATTTGGAGGGTGAATCTGATCAATGGTTCACATTGATAAAAATTACGAATCCTGAGAAAGAGGTCGATGTGTTAAAATGAATGTATTTTCATAAAATGGTTTTTGATAAATATTTTCCTTACACCCTCTGACTTATGATTTAAAGGGAATTCCTTTCCCTCCTAAAAAAATATGATGACTCCATTGGTGCGTACGAGGATATAATCACAATGATTTCATTATTTTTATCCATCTTTGTCATTACCTTTGAATGTATGGTTTACCACTACTTTGGTGAGATAAAACCAAGCCTACAAAAACCCTATAAGCACGTGACTCCGAGAGAAATAATGTAATTTTTTAATTTTCTCCTAAGGTCAAAATGGGGATTGAATAATCATAAGGGAATCATGGGGATAAAAAGTGTTAGGTGGACTAAAATTATAGTGGTCCGATTGATAAATAAAATAGTGCTAATAAAGTCCATAACAACACATTCCAATGGTTTAGAAATAATCACCCAAAAAATTTCCTAAAGGGGAAAATGAAATGATTTAGGTGTGGAACCGAAGGGCACCTATCAATTAACTGTCAGCAGGAAAACCCCAGTACTGTAATAGAAGAAAGGAATTATCTATTCGACACTCAATACAATTTTCATTTCTTCAAATAAGAATAACCACCAAAAATTTAAAACTAGTTCTCTTTGAAAATGGTTCATTTTGGCAACCAAAGTCTTTTTAGTCAACAAGGGAGAGATTTATCCCTCACTACTACCAAAGAGAACCCCAAAAAATAAGTGGTAACCGATATGCTAGTTTTTAAATCATGAATAGAGAACATACTTTGGGGTTATTTTTATACATACTATTTTATATCCTGAATTTATAGTATAACAATCCCAAGAACACAATATATCATGGGAGTAATGATATCACTCATAACAAAAAATGGGGAAATCATGGCATCCCATGAATACAACTCCTCCCCTATAAAAATTTGGGGATTGAAATTCCCCACGAACCTCTTCAAACTACCTTGGGTGGAATTTGATGAAATTAATTGTATGGATTGGCTTTCTTTATATATATCCAAAAAAAATTCATGAGAGGGAAATTGCTCAAAATTAAGGTAATCAACCGCTGATTCAATAGATGTTCAAGGAGGAGGATAAATCATCTTTAGAACTGTCATCTCAAGCATGGATATTACTACCCTATGAAAATTCATATCTTTCTCAAATGATTGAGTCTAAGGAAGAAACCATACACAAAGACATGAATATTGGGAGTAAGTTTTTGAAGTGTTTCTTGAGTAATTCTGTGATCTTCCACCTAGAAGAGATGTTGAATTCTCAATTTATCATATATATAGGTAATTTCTAATATCCAAGACATCGTATATAAGGGTTGATGTATATCATGGAGAGACAATGAAACAACTAGAGGAGAATCTGGATAAAGGGTTTATATTCCCTAATGCTTCACCATGGGGAGCGCTAGTCTTCTTCATCAAGAAGAAGGATGGGTCTGTGCGCATTTTCATTGATTATTGTGAGCTCAACAAAATCAAGATAATGAATATGTATCCCCTGACATGCATTGATGAATTGTTCAATATACTATGAGGAGAAAAATAATTCTCCATGGTGGATCTGTTGTCAGGATATTACAAAGTAAGGGTGAAGAAGAGGATATCCCCATGAGTAGTTTCTTTACATGTTAAGGGCACTATGAATTCATAGTAATTCCTCTAGGACTCACTAATTCTCCAAAAATCATCATGGACATAATGGATATAGTATTTAGGGAATACATTGAGATATTTTTTTAGTCTTCATAATAAAAATTCTAATATTCTCCCAAACCAAGGAGGAAAATGAGGGGAATCTACGAACTATAATAGAGGATTTGAGAAAGGATAAACTAAATGCAAAGTACAAAAAGTGTGAGTTCTAGTGAAAGGATGTCTCATTAATGGGGTATATCATCCCAATAAATGGGGTATCTATGGATCCCTCAAAGGTAACTACAATTGAGGGTTGGATGTGGCTAACATAGATGACAGATATCTGTATCATCCTAGGGATAGCTAAATATTATAACCAATTTGTGATAAATTTTATATGATTGTCAAAAAAAATTATCAATCTAACTCGGAAGGGAGTCATGTGTTCATATAGTGAGGAATGGAAATAGAGATTTATAGAGCTGACAAGGATGATTCTCACTATGAATGTGGTCGCAATACCCACAAGTGGAGAAATTTTGTGGGATTTATTAATTCTTTAGAAAAGAGTTCAGCCTGTGTGTTGATAAATAATGAAAAACTCCTTTCTTATTATTCATGGAAATTCAATGATCATGAGAAGAACTATCCAACACATGATATTGTGTTGGTTGTAGTAATCATCACTCTAAAAATATGGTGACATTATCTAATTGGGGAAAATTTTGAAATATATATAGATCAAAAAATACTCAAGTATATATTCTCATAGAAAGAGATGGATATGCACAAAGGAAGATAGTTAAAACAGATCAAAGAATATGAATTCTCAATCCATTACCACATTGGGAAATCACAAAACATGACATACACTCTAAGCATAAAGAACCCAATAATTCTATCATTGATAAAAATTTAATAGGGTCCAATCTTCATAAATTGGATGAATATAGTCATTTGAATCATAAATAAGGGAACATCATCAATCCTTTCACAAATTATTTCTCAATTGTATCTTTTAGAATGGTTAAAGGATGGTCCAAAGGATGAATTGGGAATTTAAAAGAATGTGGAAACTATCAGAAAAGGGAAATCATTTGAGTTTAATTTTAGTGAAGAAGGAATTATGACATTTGGTACAAGACTATGTGTTCTATAAAATACGATGATAAAGAATGAACTTTTTGAGGATTCACATAGTTCGAATTATCCCATTCACCCAGGAAACATAAATATGTATCATGATATTTGAGAGCATTATTGGTGGGATAACACAAAGAAGGAGATCACTGAGTATACATGAAATTTCATGGTATGTCAGAATGTTAATGATGATAGGAATATGTCTAAGGGGATGATGAAACCATGACCCAAACCAGCATAGAAATGGGAGTACATATCCATGTAAATTTTCACCGAACATTCGAAGACAACCAAAAGAAACAATGTTATCTGGGATGTTCTAGATTATCTTACAAAAACTATACACTTCATTGAAATTCCATAGAATTCATCATTTGACCAACTAGAATAGATATATATCATAGAACTGGTAAGGATTCACAGTCTGACACGATATATTATATTTTTTTGAGATCCATGATTACCCTATAAGTTCTAGAAAAGACTTCAACATGATTTGAATACTTAGCTACACATTAGTATGGATTATCATCATCATACTGATGGCCATTCTAAGCGTAATATCCAAAAGCACGAGGACCTTTTGAGATAATGTTCAATTGCCATGAAAGAAGGATGGGATAAAAATAATCATTTGGTTGTGTTATTTTACAACTATAGTTTCTAGTCAAGCATCCAAAATGGATCCTAATGAATACCTTTATGGTAAAACATGCAAAAAACTAGAAATTTTGGATTAAGTTTGGGAGAAAAAACTACTAAGTATAGAAATATTTGAAGAAATGGTGGGGATGTTTAAGACCATCCAACATCACAATTATGATACTTAGAGCCAATAAGGATCAATGATGATAATCGTCTATGAGACATATAGTTTGATGTTGGTGACATGGTATTCATCTGCATATCACCATGGAAAATTATTTTGTGATTTGGGAAGAAGGGGGAGCTACATCCAAGTTACATCAAACCTTTTGAGATCCTTGATCTTATTGTAGCAGTGGCGTATCGACATGAACATCCCCCAATCCCATCTCATGTAAATGATATATTTCATGTATCACTCTTGAGTAAGTACATACTAGACCCATCACATGTACTGAATTTAAATGTGGTACCATTTGATAATGACCTCTCCTATGAAGAGATGTCAATGATGATATTTGATCGTTGGGAATAAGTTCTACAAAATAATACAATTCCACATGTCCAGGTGTTGTGAAGAAATTAAAATTTTGAAGAAGAAATGTTGAAATCAAAGAACGTGATGATACAGAGTTACCCTCATCTATTTTACGGTGGGAAAATAAAAGTTTGAGGGTGAAATTTCATAAGGACTAATATTGTAACGACCAAAAAATTTATTAAGGAAAATTAATCTTGATTTAATTAAATATATTAATTTTTAAAATGACTATATAAACTTCAATGGTTTTATGTTTATTGATTTTAATATACAGTTAACAATTGTTACCATTGATAATATAACTATTGAACAATGACTATATGATTGGAATAAATATATGGCTATAAAAGATTCCTATTTACATACACAATGGAAGAGATGGCCTCATAAAAAATAATTTATCTATTTGGAGCCAATTATTCAGTGCATATATAAGAGGTAGCATAACTTGGATTCACTCTTGACCAGGCCCTATCCAAGCTTCAATATGTTATTCTTAACCAAAATGCTTATGGGAGAAGTGGAAGTTAATATATATCACCACTCGAGTGATGTTATCTGACCCACCCCAAGAGTATTTCTCCATCTCATACCTTTCCCTTAGGTCATACACGGCTGTTATAAGGGGGTACATAACAAGAACCTAGATCAATGATTATGTGCTTTATTTTTTTGTATAATGTATATACAGTTATGTTATTGTTACTTTGTAAATGGTTTTTAAAGAACAAATAATAGATTTTGTTAATTTTCAATCTATGAATTAATGGATTTTTTAATTATATTATATTTAAGTAAAATATTGCTACTATATATATTTTTAGTAAATATAAATGATCAAATAATTTTTATGAATACAATTACAATTTTTATTAAGGATTCAAAGTTGTTTTTGTCAAAACCAATAAATTTTTGATAAATGATAGTTTTTATTTTAAAGGTAAAAAAACACATATTCAGAAAATTATTTAGATAAAATGAATATTATTATGTGATTCAAGATGTTGAAATTATCTAATGGTGAATTTTTCATAATTTTCTATGACATTAAAATTGTTTTGTAAGAATTAAATATCGTTTTATTTATAATGTGTTTTATGACATCCTAGTGACCCAATAGTGTTGAAATAACATTTTATAAATAGCATTTTCAGCATATATATGTTTTACCATTAAAATTATGTTTTTTAGGTTTGATTTATTTATTTTACAAAGCCTTAGTTGACCCTCCAATTCATATAAAAGTTTAACATATAAAAAGGATTTTGTTGAGAGAATGACTCACCTCCAAAAAAGCAAGACAAATATTTTAATAAGTACAGAAATTGGACATAAAATGTACAATATTAAAATCCCCTTTGGATAAAAAAATTGGAAAACACCATTATTTTATTTTTGTTCTTCTGTAGTTAGATTTGTGGTGTCCAAAAACCAAAAAATAAAGAATTTCCTTTCATTTCCAATGTCAACCAACTCAATATCACATTGATCATCACTCAAACCTGTCGAAGCTCGAAAAACCTCTTCCCTTGTCTCTATATAATCCTACCAAGGCTCTTCAATTCCCAAATAGTCCTCTCTCATGCCTCTCACAAGCCATTGGATCACACTTCAATGTAAGGGATTTCATCCTCTCTCATTTTTATCCATGTTTTTCTATGTTTCTACACAAATTTATTTTCAATTAAAAATGTTGGGGTATGATTTAGCACCTACATTATAATTATTTTTTTATGATGTGATACCCATTTATCTCTCATTAATTCTCCCCATGTACACTCGTCACCATGCGTATATTCTTAAAGGGATTTCTCTCTCCTCATTTACATTCAAGTAATTCATTTATATTATGAATATAAATTCAATTATATATGTTGGGACATGTATATATATGTCCCTATTAATATACATTTCATGTACATATGATGATATACCCATTTCTATCCCATGAACCATTTTTATGAATTCTTATGTCACACTGTTATACAACCTAAATTACTCAACAATTTTCCAAGAAAAAGTCACTTTATAGTAAATACAATGCTCATTCATCTATCAAGTGTATTCACCTTCACGCACATTTAATTATTGATTATATATTTTTATGTATTAATTATACACTCCTTTATCATGGAATAAATGATGATATTTAATGAATCCACATTGTATGTTATTGGTGGCACACTTATGTATGAAATGAAATGATTAAGAATGGTGCGCCCTGATCTCACTCAATTGAATTGGGTAAACACAAGTACCATGATACGTCATGAAGAATGAGGGTTTACTAATGACAATTCAAGTGAAATTAAGTTATTATCATGATCTATGTGAAATGATCCTTAGATCATGATAATATCTTGTTAAATTTTCTTCCCAAAATTACATTATATGATAATCATGTTATTAATTGTTTAATCCCTTACTAGGATTTATAGCTCACACTTTTCTTATGCTTGTCATCTGGTTATACCATGCAATGATAAGTACGATGAAATGTTTTGGTCGTTTAAAACATATTTTTCAAAAAGATGTAGGGTTTTGTGTTCTGTGTTGTAATGTAATGTTCTTATTTTTTCAAGACACTAGAAATTTCGATCCTAAGAGTTTTCTTATGTAAAATTTTATGTAATGAATAATTTTTATGCGTGTGAAAAATATAATTGTTGTTAAATTTTCACTATGAACAAAAAAATAAAAGTCATTCTTCTATGGGAAGCATCATCTTGGATGTAGAGAAATTGATGAAGAACATAAACGATGTGGTAGATGATTTTACCTGGAGGAGATAACCTCACATGTGAGTTCATATGATTCCATATAGTTATATATTGTAAAATCTAGATGAATGAACTATACAGTATCATCATATGGTGAGGAAGATATATCACATTGTTTATTTTTAGGTGATTATGATGTATTAAATATTATAATGTCACATGTCATAAACAATGGGAATTAGTTTAAACTTATTTTTCATGTAATAATATAAGAATTTTGTCATGGAATATATGTGGCATTTAATGGATGTTTACATTATAAAATAGGGTCCTTGGAATCTACATAATTCCATATAAAATTCCAAAGACAAATCACATATACATTAATTTCGTAATGATTTGATTGTGGATTAGAATTTAATGTAAAAAATATTGGACCATAAATTTTCCAAATGGGTTTTATGTGGCATGGAAAGGTATCATCCTTGTGTAAATTGAGTTCAAGAAAGCCCACATTCCATGATAAATTCCTAGGAAGAGGTGAAAATAGTTTATGGTCAAATTTATTGGACCAAATTGAGAACATGTGAGCCTATAAAGAAAATTGTGTCATACAATTAGCTAAAACTTAATGAATATTGATGGTCTCAGAGGAATTATGTCACATAAATATGGAAAAAATGTTTCATGGTCTAAATCTTGACCGTAGGGAATAAATATTCATTGTGAGAAGCCAAAAAGTGGTATCCCCAAGATTAAACATCCAATTGTCACTACACACCCTATGAGGATGGGAATCCTATTTTACAAAGATATAGAAGATGACATAGAATAATACCAATGTTTAGATGGAGATATCCTCTAGAATGTGGGTATCGAATCCACTCATACATTGATATGAGGCTTCTTGGATTTATTGGGGTAATTTTGTTGTTTAATGTCATTTGATAAGGATGTTAGTGTTCATTTTCCCAATATTTTTCATACAATGAATCCGAGTATGATAAAGTGTAAAATTGTCGCTTATCTAGATGCATCATAAAATCTTTCTCATTAATACTAAAATTTCAAATCGTATACTGAGGACATTCCATAGTCATATTTGGTTGTTAGGGAATCATGAACAACATATGGTACAAGGTAATTGAATGAGAGATATACGTATAATGACGCTCGTAGGATCATTTCTATGAAAAAACATTATTGGTATAGAAGAATTTTAGGGTGAATGTATGGTTAGTCCAAGATTGGAATACTATATTTATCACAATGTATCCTATGTGGATAGAAATAAAGACACATGTAGTTCTTGAGAAAGGTTGAAGGTAAAGGATTTTTGTAAATGATGAAAAAAAGTTTAATTTAACTTTCTTTTACAATGGGACACCAATATAAATTCTTGATGTATGAATTGTAGTACTTTTCCATTAAATATTATATTCAAGGAACCAATGAGATAAATACATACATGAAAATTACCAAAGGAAGTTCTCATATAACATAGTTTATGAAAAACAAAAAAGGCATAGTTTAGGGTCGTAAATCATGGACATATACTGTCATACGGTTCCATGACATTGATGAAGTTTGGGGTGGTCATGGGGATACTAAGTATTTTCGTCAATAAGTATTCAATATTAATGGTAATCAACCCATATGTTTTTCTCAAACATTGAGTAGAAGGAGACTGATACCAATGGATTAAATCTGCTCTAGCGATGGAATTGATGCATCCCACTATTTGCATGGTGAAACTTAGGGTCAAGACCTGTGGTAAGTTTTCTGACCATCCCATACCTATCACACATGGAATCTGAGATTCCAAAAGGGTAAACATCATCTATTTTTAAGAGTAATTGTTATTTTTATGGGGTAAAGTCACAATATAACATCATATTAGAAGACATCAGGGTTTTCAGATTAATTTCATACAACTCAGACTATAGAGGATCAAAATATTTTATGACCATAATACATTGACCAATTGAAAACTATTTAAGGAATTGTTTTATGGACCAATAATAGTCTACTGGTTTTAAGTCATACATCATAGACCATGGGATCCTAGTTTATGGTCATAGATTTCACACCATTGATTATAATATCTTAGGTGGATATGTGTTGTGTGGTGAAAATAAAATTTTGACATGAATTGACCTGAAAGAGGCCCAAAAACACATAAAAAATTCTATATGAAAATAAGATATATATTATATCCTAAATGATTAGACTTGGAATCCATGTTTATGATTGTTGTGTTTTTACCATAATGGGACATGTGTGGAGTGATAATAAAAAATCAGCATGAATGAGGACCAAGGAGGTCTGCACTGCACAATAGAAACATAGGGTAAACTCACATAAAGATTAAATGCATGAATGTTGGAGTTTAGTTCTTAGTATAATGTTGTATAGTTCAAACTAATTTCCCTTAATTCAATGACTATTATATCATATAAGTAAATGGAGTATCTCAAATGGATATATATCATCTTTTGGAATGACAACCTGATGTGAATAGTGACTATAGTGGTCAAACACCACACTACACATTCTGGACAGAACAAACATAAATATTAAAGTCTAGATTTTTAGACTTGAATGACTAATTTATGGTCATATATATTAGAGTAAGCATGTAGTTTAACATTTTGTTCCTATGATGGTAAGGAATCTCTTCTTGTGATGTACTTATTTTGAAAAATGGAATTGATTAGTGGAATGAAATACTCAAAAAACATAGTGATTAATGTTTATTATCTTTTTTAAAAGTGCTTATGAATAAAATATGGTCCTTTCAACTTGGCCACCAACATTTGTGACTTATTATAAGGTATCATTGCTACTCTATGATCCAATATCATGTCAGCTTAAAGGAAATAACCAACACTAACCATCATGTTAAAAAAATATCTTTATCTTATTTTGGTGCCTCTCTGGATTGTGAAATACTTATATCATATTATATTTGAATTCTTTTAACTCAGTTAGATGAAATTATTCCATTTTTTGGAGTTTGTATAATGTAAAAACCCGATATAAGTGATGGAAACTAAACGTAAATGTCCATAATTGCATCTATATTCTACAGAAGGAAATATGTAGTCACCTAGGTGGAATTCTGATTCATTGTCGAATAGGATCAAAGGTCATTTCATAGCTAATGTGGCCAAAAATTCATGTTCTATCCCACTATCTTCTGTAGAATTCTATATATAGTGTTGTAAATTTTTTCGATATGTCCATTTTCATGGGAATTATAGTGGGCGGTATGACGTGACTAGATATTTTACATATCATATAACATTTTCAACTAGGCATCCTAGAAGTTGGTTTTGATTTCATTGTGAATTGTGTGAGGGACTCCAAATTAGTAGATGATTTGTGAGATAATGAATTCTAACATAGATTTGGCAGTGTCATCCATAATGAATTTTTTTTTCCTCCCACATTAAGAAGAAATACATTATAGTTATAATGAAAATACACATGTGAGCTATTACTGTTGGATATAGGACAACAACATCAATTCAGCATACTACAAAGTCCTAACAAAGAATGACTATGTTGGTGTGATATGGTGGTTGATGCATATAGTTGGTATGAATATTGCATGTATGGGACCTCTTGGAACACACAATGAAGTCATAGAATGTATTGTAAATGATGTAACCAAACTTTTAAATCTTGTGGGAGAGATTAAATCATGCCTTATTGGAAACATAGGACTTGAAATCAATCTCTTGAACAACTTTGGGAATATCAACTCTATGGATGAAACACTAGTGAATTCAATCTAACCCGTATCTGTAGAGGGTTTATTCAAGGTTATGTCTTCTCTATAGAGTGAAATTTTCTAGATAATGATATATTCTCTCATTCTAGGATCAATATATATGGAGAGTGATAACATAAAGATACTCTATGAGAGGAGTTTTCCAATAAGGAATTTATCCTATTGAGGGGGATGGATGGTCTTGACATAGAAGCACCAGTGATATTCTATGTTACCAACCAATTTTTATTATAATATGGAATGACATGAGTAAAAAAATATTGATGTGACAAATGAATGAAATGGGGATCCTGGCCTAGATATCCAAGATATGATGAAAAATAGTCAATGGTATCGGCTCGACCATTCGACGATTAAGGGGCATGATTTTCTTCTAGCTGATAAGTGAACATGCAGATCAGTTGATGAGTGAAAACCAATATAGGCATGATCTATATAGATTTACAATATAAACATCATTAATCAGTTTTATTTCTAATTCATAGTCTTCCTTAAAAATAATTCTGGTGGAAATCATCAAGTCCATCTTAAGACTAGTTATGAGATCATGATACTCAAAATCATTATTGGTGAAACATTCTTACAACATGAACTAGTTTGGTAAGACATCATAGGTTGGTGTTATAAAGAAGATCATAATTCCTACTCAACTGAACATACAATGTTATATTATTCTAGCAATTGGGATTTAGGATGGACCATCTATTTTTTTCTACCAAATTGGAATAGCCTGGTCCATTGAAAGGATGACCTCTTTTAGGAATTCAACATGTAGGGAAATTTCTTTCGGGGCTGGAAGGATGGAAAATATATTTTTTTAATACAAATCCCATGGTGGATTTCTATATAAAAACCCTGTATTTTAATCTGTCGATGTATTATAAACCAACATATAGTTCAACCTATCTGTATAGGGTGATTTTGGATATACATTATTCGGTATGTTCAGGATGGTATCTCTATATCAATATGTTACAAATAATGCTAGAAATTTTTAACTATAAAAAACATTGTGAGATGTCTCTTCATTATTAGGGAATTTGGGGTCTCCCTGTTAAAGATAATTACACATAGATAATATTATCTATTCTAATTGATTTCGTTGTTTATGTGGGTGGGAAAAAAACCAAGGGAACATTCTTGGTGAGTCACATAGATAACCCAATAAATACCTAATATCGGTGGAATAAATACCAGAAGTTGTAGCAGATACAACCCGATTTACTCAACTGTGGTATGATGTTCCTTATCTCACCAGTAGAAAGTTCTATTCTTTATTATCTGTGAAAAGGGTCACACATTCCCACCAAATTTGTGATAAATAAATATATTTATGATAACTATATTTGGATGACTTAAATATCATAGATTTTTCTTTTTGAAGGAAATATGATGATGGAATTTATATTGTCTCCACCAATCTGATTTCCTTTTGATATGATGATGTAACCAAGAAAAATCTATGAGGTAACCCTGAATGAAAATATCATGGTGTCTATTTTTAAATTCTCATAGTGACGTAAACCCAACACATTCTCAATATATCTGAGGTGATCGTAGAACATTTTGAATATTACAAAATAATTTAACACATTGGATTCCAAAAAATATTTGGGGATAGGTATTATGATGTTCGGCGTAGACCGTTAATAAGTTGAAACTGTATTTTTCAGACTATGAAAATCAGATCTAAGAAAAATAACCCTAAATGTGGTATACTCCTTATCATCTTATACTATCCTTATGTAGTTGTAACCTTATTATCCATCCATATATGAGAGATCCGATAATACAACTATAACATTGACCAATACATTTGTAACTATAAGGGTAAAAACCTCCTTTAAGAAATAAAAATTCAGATCCTAGGGGTCGATACACACCCTCTTATACCAATTCATATTTATTAATATAATGATTATGGCTTCCCAATTGGGGTACTGTACATCACTAATGGGGATGAATTTGATTCAATTATCAACCTCATCCTCTCCCATAGCACCATGAGTGGGAAACATCTTTTTAGGAGGCAACATAAACCCATTATTTCTCACTGGGAGATCACGATGGTGGATTATGACTTGAGGGAATATACGTGGAATCTCATCATAGATCCAGGAAATTTTATTGTGATGGTTCTGATGGAAGGAAACATACTTCTACTAATCTTGTATGGGTGTAGAAACACTAATAATGAATTTTATAGAATCTACATTAGTATTTATGGACACATGCATATACACATTGAAAGTGGTGGGAATAGCCTCATAAGATACAAGAAGATCATCTTCAAAATAATTTTCATCATATATGGAATGAAAATCCGTAGGAGGAGTCCACTCAAATAGGATGTTTGGATCTATGGGCATTATTACCTTCATGAGAGGATATAGATCCCATGGTGAGGGGATCCTTCTCTTTTATGTCAATTTTAATAGATCATTTTGAGAAAATTCCATCGACCCATTGATTGTAGGGTCCTTTATTTAGGGAAAAGGAATGGTGGGGATTTGGATTCTTTTGATTCAACATCGTCCCAAAAATATGAGGTAATTTTTTGAAATATTATCCATAGGGAGAACCTCTTGTTATCTCCTATGAGTGGGGGATTCTAGTATCATGTTGTCCATTCCTATGTAGGATTACAAGGTAATCATTAGAAAATCCTCCTATTTAAGGACATGAAATTTCATCATCTCAAATAAAAAAAAATACAAGATCAGATGTGGTGAGTTCCAATCAATGAAAGGGGATGATGAAATAATCATTCAAGTCTACCAATATGATGAATGTAATAGTTTCACACTCATTTTCATTAGTCTAAACCTAATATACCTCTATTTTATTATATCTGGCATGAAAATAGAAGGCTCCATAAGATTTAATGGGAGAAACCAAATTGGAGAAACTCTAATTGATCATTGATAGAGTACTTCAGGAATTGGTGTAATGGGGATCAGAATGCTGCATGTTGCTTAATCTGTGACCAAACCATTAGTGCATTTTATGTGTTATCTTTTTAGACTACAATGAATTATATTCTTTTTATCAATCCCAAAAACTAGTCCTTCCTTTAAATCCTATCACCTGATCTCTACATGGTTTTATGAAAACCATAAATATTTATATCATAATGATTTAGGTGTGCTTTGGTCATATGAAAAATGAATAACATTTAGGTTGTATTTAGATTGATCACAAATCTTGTGTCAACTAAGTTGTAGTAGACCCATATTCCATTAATCTAGCCTCAAACATACATTTTTCAAATGTGCCCCCACATTATGGAACATTCAACTTCATAAGAGAACAAGATAATGGGTTGGAATTCATCAATCATTGCCTACTTAGCATTGTAGGGTTATGAAACATCTACATATAATTCAAACTAGAGGGTGGCTATAAAGGAATACACAAGGTCCACACACAATTACTTAGATTACTGAATTTCCTCATGGATCGAGATGCTTAAAGGTATGTTGGTGAGGTGCTTCATCATGTTATAAATATTCACCAAATTATTGATTCTTCAAATATTGTAATGATCATGGGAAGGTGGAATAATGGGTTGCACTAGATATAACACTATGTTTTAGTTGTTTGTTGAATTATTTTACTATGGTCTTGCAAACCCAACTTGAACCACTATTGTCCGACTGTTAGCCTACCCATGATTAATCTTGGCTATGCTTGGGTAGACATGGTGTACTCATGGGTGATATAATTGGTCAACCAACACTATCAGTTTTGGAGGTACATCAAATAGATAAAGATGAGCCGAAAACCCATATTATGCCCTACACAACACATAATTCTAGTTTTGGTAGCATTAACATCATGGTATGCTACACTATTCTAAGCATTATGGTGGTTCAAATTCCATATTCCATTCCTTCACAAACCATTGGTGAAGGTACATGGGTATTTTCCTGATATTTCTTACATCAGCATATGGGATGAGGTCAACCAACTAGTTGGAATTCATCAGTGCATAACAATACTAATAAACAAAGTGTATTCTAGTGTTTTTCATTAACTATATGTGATCCTTAAATTCAGTGGAATGAATTCACCGAGGGTGAACAATTTATTTAGAACAAGTGATGGAGATTGATTTCCCTTGTGTCATTATAAAAAAATTACTGAGTCTTAGAGGGCTATGATGTGGATGGATATGTAGTATATAGAGAAGGAGAGGTGACTATAGGTTCTCTGGACATCCTTTGTATGAATAAAAATATCCATGGGTGTGAGAAATTTCTCTACGAGCTAACCAATCATCATACATATATGTTTTGTGAATGGAAAATTAATTCCATTTTCATGAACCATAATTATGCATATAAGGCTCAGTGGGGAGATGCTCCACCAATTTTAGAACATTAACCAACATCATCGAACCATTTTACACATGGTCCAAGAGCTAATCCATGACCACATAAAATTACTTGATGTATAGTACAATGAACCAATAATAAGAGAAATGGTTAGGCCAATCAGTGAATCTGGATTCAATGGGATTATCACACAATGATGGTATCACAATTCTCTACATCAGGGTGCTGAGGAAATAATTAGGGTCCAATATATCCTTGAAAAAATACATATGATTCCTTTTGTCATGAATAGGAAAACTAAAATACAAACACATATATGGGGAAGATGCCAGACATGATCATCATTGAAATTGAGTCAATGTTTATTATATATTTATATACTAACTATTTTATAGTCGGTATTAGGGTGGAAGCCCTTGGGAATGTGGAGTAACTGATTTGTTTTCCAAAACCAAACCCCGATGTTGAAAATCATAGATGGTTTTTTAAGAACTATTATATTTATTATATTTTTTAGAGGTAGTCTGATAATAAATTTTTGACCAAGAATATAGATTTTAGACTATAGAAAAGATAAAATATTGGAATAATAGTGAAATAAACAAAAATTCATGGACTGAGAAGAAAATGATCAATATAAATAAACATTAATTTTAAAACTACTAGTTTGAATGATAAATTATTCACTAAATTTTGTAAAATCGCATTTCAAATAATGGTTGAGGAATACCACTATATACAATATGGAACATAGATAAGATAGAATAATATAGTTTTCTACATAGAAAAAATCAATCAGAATAAAACAAAATATAATATTTTGATATTAATGAAATTGATTTATAGAAAAATATCACATATTCAATATCACTTATTTATCTTGAGGTTATGAATATTAAAAAAGTCAATGTTTGAATAATTAAGATGATAATTAAAATATGTCTCTCTAATTGATTTTGGTTTCAAAAAACTAATTTTTGTTAAAAAATCTAAATAACATGTAGAATTTAAATTTCTGGACAAATATATTTATCCAAAATTTATATTGATAATAATATATGAAAACATTCTACTAAAAAATAAATTAATTGAGAATGAATGGGTACAAAGTCTCCCTCTATGATGTGGGTGTTCTGATGTGTATTGTTTCTCCTGTATCAATATTATTTACTGCTCTCTGATTGTGTAAATTTTTTTTGAATTCATGAGATGTGTTCAATCAACTACATTCTATGATGTTTTAATTTCATATGTTTTCTCTCACTAGTCACCCTTGACAATGCTGACTTCATCCATATTTTCGTCTAATTACTTGAATGTGTGGCATCATTCCTGACAAGTTATTCATAACAACAAGGCCACTATAACGAACTTCTTTTGGGGGTCGAGTAGAATCTGGATGTGATTATAACCTCTTCTTGAATCTGTATAATGAAATTAAACTGTAATGAATAATTTAATGCTAAAAATGATGTGTTAACATTTATATGTAAAAATAAAATAACAATTTATAATTACATATAATTATTTTTATATATAATTGATATTAATTATTAATTATCATTTTAATTCATTATTTATATTAATTTTTTTATTTAAAAATTTTTTTAATTAATTTTTTTAAATTTTTTATTTAAAAGTATTAAAGATAATATTTTAATAACATTGAAAAATATTATTATTAACATTAGTAAAATAAAAATAAAAATTATTATTTTATTAAGTTAATTAATTCATTTTTTTATTAAATAATAATATTATTGTTATTATAATTACTTTATATAAAAGGTTAAATTAAAATTATTAAAATTATTATATTTAAATTATATTGTTATTGTTATTAATATATATAATTTAATTCAATTAAATTATGTTAATATAAAATGTAATTGTATTTTTTAATGAAAACCACAATAAAAATTATTATTATTATTATTATTATTTAATTTATTTTTCTTATTTTGTTTCTATTTTATTTTGTTTAATATTTTTTTATTTCTTCATCCCCCTTGTTTGAGAAGCATCGTGAGGGGGGTGATTTTGGAATATTCCCAAAGCCCCGAGGGAGCTCCTCCTTTTCCCAGTGGTAGCATCTCTATGACCAATGGAATTACTCCTCCTTAGGGGTGGTAAGGCTTCCTTTATATGTTTTGGTGGGTATCTTCAGTCCATCTCTAGTGGCAACGAATAGTAGAGATGCATCTCGTTTAAAGCTTTATATTGGGACGACTAGACTAATTCTTCTTTTGGAGACTCCATAGAGGTGGCATTACATTTTTCATTGGTTTATGTACCGATTTTATCCCACAAATGCTAGTGGTGGGTTTAATTGAGGGGATCAGCTGACACTAGAATTATATTGAAATGTTTTATTTTAAATCTGCATAATAATAGTGAGTTTTGTAGATATAGAGTTCAATTGAATTTTTCATATTGTTCAATTTAACTTGAATATGTGTTGACCTATTTGTGTACTTGAATCTATTGATGTGTGTTTCTGGGTGATTCATGGGATAGTGGAAGAAATGAAATTAGTGGTCTTTGGAGGAACAATGGAGTCGAACCCCGGTGAATATAGCTGGTTAGAGGTGTGTGTTGAATGAAGCAGTGACTCATATTGTGAAATGAGTGGATGTGAAGGTTTCCGTTGGAATGGTGATAATTTACAAGAGGTAGAATTGAAAAACATCAGTGGTGACTTCATGAATAAAGTAGTGGAACGATGACTCATTGAGTGACTGCTACATGGGTCTAGTAGTGAATTTTTAATTTTACTACTAAATGTGGTGTATGGTTACTCAAATGTTGAAGTCAAAAATAAATAAATGATAAAAAAGTTAATTTTAAAAAAGTTGAGAAATTAGATGTTGAAATATAAAAACTTAATTTTTTAAATTTAATAAATAAAACCTAAACTAAAAAAATTATTATGTTTAAATAATTAATAAATTAAAAAATTTGAAACACAGAACTAATAATTAAAAATTTAAATTAAATTAATAACAATGTAAAGTTTGTTATCAGAACAATTGAAGAAAAATAAAATAAAATGATAATTTGTATTTAAATACTATATTTTTTATGATTTAAATTAATCATTGAAATTAAATATAAAATTGTAATTGATATAAAAAGTCAAATTAATAAAAGAACAAAAAATTTATAGATTTCAAATTATATTAATGATTAAATAAATTGAACTGAATTATCATTTTCATAATAATTTAAAAGACACAAACCATATTTATAAAGTAGAATTACAAAATAAAAAACTATAAAAATATTATGTTTAATTTTAAAAATAAAATAAAAAATTAATTATAAAAAAGTTATAAATAATTTAATTAAATTATACAATATTCATATTAATTAAGAAAAATTTAAAAATATATTAAAATAAAGAATAAAAACATAATAGAAACATCCTTAAAAAATATATTTTAAAGGCCACATAAAATTCCCACAAAATTAACCACTTATTTTCCTCTGTCAAATTCATGATTAATTATCATTGAGAAATAGAAGTATGTATTTAAAAATTAGCTCAAAATGAAGCATGTAAATCCGATTAAAAATTATGGAGGACAAGAAATTGTGAAATATGATTTTGACATGAAAAATTCAAAATAAATATTTCATAATTTAAAATACTAACTAGATGATAAAAAAATGTTGAGAAACATCTAATATAGAAAATTGTGTTGCCTCACATATTATGATTATTTCTAACTTAATTCAATTAATGTTCATCTGCAAAATATAAGAATTATAACATGTCAAAAATAAGTGTAATTAAGAACATAAAAAAGGTAACATTATACTTTTACTTTCTCATTAGTTCCAAAATGGAAAAATAGAAATTAAATTTTGTTGCATATCATTATTTATTCAACTTAATGGTTTCATACTAATCTATCTTCCCCTTATTCATCGAGAATTCATAATTCACCTCACCTTAATGAATTTTTTTTAAAACTATCCATTTTTTTAAATTTTTCCCAACTATTTATAGAAGTTCTATCTTCCAAGAAAATTAATTTATTTAATATTTCACATAGGGATTACTAACACACGCTGTGCCTCGTGTGGTAGGAAATCACTATGGTTACCCAAAAGCCAATTTTAATCAAGTTTCTATATAATTATATGAATATTATTTAAATTTTTTTCACCAGATTAATTACATATTTTAATAATTAACAGGAGAGTCCCCTAGGATAATGATCAAAAATATAATTTTTTTAGGTTGTCAACATAAATTCAGAAAATTTTATCCGATATCAATCTCAAATTCAGATCATAAATTAAAAATTCATAATACCTATATGAAAGTTCATTCATCAATCCATGATCCCCAAAACTTTTATATTCATAGAAACTATAAAATATCATTAAGAAATTATCCTTTGGAAAGACTAATATTAGTGAACAAAACAACCTAATAAAACTAATATTTTGAATGAATTTAATAAAAATTTACATTTGAAAAAAATATTAGTGGAAGTGTGATTTGATTGGAAACCATTAATGTAATGAATACCTACAAAAACTATGAACACTTCCCCCAAAATTTAAACACAGAAATGATAGAAATTTTTTATTCTAAGATGGAAAAAATATATGATTTGTAATTCTCATAACAAATTTATAATGAAAGAATATTAACAACATGTTAAGAGTCAGATTTTAGTTCAACGGTTTGTTTTCAACACCTAAAATTATATATATCTTATATCTGAATCACATGTATTATCATTAAATTAGTGAAAATAGTTTTTTAGATATGTTTCGATAATAACATGAAAAACATCTGAGTTCACACTTAATAGTATGAAAAAATTTCAAATTTTGATTCAAACAATTATACAATAGATTAGAAAAACATTAAGCTAGACAAACTAATTAAGAACCAATAGCCTTGGGACATTCCCCCACACATATTTCCATATAGTAATTATTTTAAAAAAAAAATTATAATTCTCCAACAATAGGGAAACACATGGAGAAAAAATTGCAAGTAGTAAGAAAAAATTTAATGACTCGCTACTACTAACATACTAATGGGTAACCATTATAGTGAATCATATCCTATACTGGCATACCGACTCAAGTTAAATGGTGAGTCAAATCTACACTAATGTATAGTAGAACATAGAGTGAACTATAAAGAATTTTCAAAGTCATGTCAATAAACAATATTTATTGAATAAACATATTGGATAGAATTCTTTGATAATGTTTTACCCATTTATGATCCACAAGGGGTTTTCTGGGATTTGAAATGAATTCTGCTCCTCTAGTGACACCAACAAGATGAGATATATTACTCTAAAAATAAGAAAAACAAGACCACGAAGAAATATCCAACAAATATAGAGATTATAAGGACATCAAAAAGAAGCACATTTTTCAAAAACAAAAAATAATCAAAATTAAAAACAAAGTGGAAATATGGGTTGAATCCAATGAATCCCTGAATTATATGTAATTAAATTGTCTTTTATTATGAATAATTTTTCTAACACAATGAAGGAATTCAATCCCATTATATGTCCTTTATTATATTGTTTTATTCTTTTACTGATAATAAGAAAAATAATGTTTTTCTTATTCAAAAATTACTACATCACCACTCATATGCACTCTAACAACTGTATAGGTTTCATACTAATTAGATTTACGTTTTCTAGGTAACATATGAAGTCATGAATAATAAATAAGTTCCTTTTATCCAAGTTCAAATGATATATTTCTAGAATAATTAAAAACTTATGACCCCTCTTTGTAAATCATAGAGTTATCATATAACAGTTTCCAGATCTCTTCTAACTCACTAAACTCAAGTAGTCTCCTCTCTCTACCACCAATGAAATCAAAATTTTAAGCCCTAACATCCCAATATGAATTTTGTTTCGAATCCATAGGAATATGAAAGTATTTTTCAAATAACATGTAATATGGAGATACCTATTGAGGTTTTGATTATTGTTTTATTAGCCCAGAAATCATCATCTAAGTTATGAGACCAATCCTCCAAAGGCCAATGATCTCATACCCGAGTGGTAAGGGCTTCTACTTGGCATCCAAGAGACCCAGGTTTCAAACCGGGTGGAGACTAATTACAGTCTACTGTAGAATTACTATAGAAGTAATATAGCAGTGATGTTGTAGGTACTATTCGGTGATATAGTAGCTGGAAATATTCACCTGATTTGGGCCTTCGGGCCACTGGTTTTGGCTACAGGTCTAAAGGGCCTTCGAGCCGTCAAAGCCCTTTGGTCCAAATGATGTTTGGGCCACATAGACCATGGAGTAGCCCAATTCCCCTAGAGCAAGCCCCAAAAAAGGATAACATCTATAAGAGTAGCAATCACCAGAAGTAGTGAAAATTGAATTGGAAGAATGTATGGGAATGGAAACAGCCATCGAGACTAGAATTCACGAAGCTTTGTATATGGAGATTACAGCTAATCATCAATAAAAGGTGGGGAGGTAAGTGATAAATGATGCAGAAGCTGGGAAGGGACTGTTATAGTTGGATGGGCCTACGATTCATGTCTTGGGTATGGTATTCCTCTGGGCCTTCAGGTCATGTAATGAATGTCATGTTGGGCATCGTGCCTTGGGTCTACAGGTCATGTATGGGTTCCCCTTTAACCAATAAAAGGGATATTATCTATCATAAATTAAAAAATAAGGCCTTTAGGATATTCATGAAAATCCTTCAATGAATCTGAGAGAGTTTTCACCACAATCTGTTTTAGATCCATATTTGGGATTTCTACGTATCCAAAAAACATTGTATTTTAGAAATTATTAGTCCTATGGTCAGACCATATTAATCAATTAATCTCTTAAAATTATAATTTTCAAGGAGTGTTCTAATATCGGTAATAAATGATTTTTTCACTCAATATTTTGAGAAGATATTTTTTTGAAAAACACAATTACATAATTGGATTCATTTTTGGGTAGTGGTACTACCTGAACCCAAATAGAATCATAATATACAACAATAATAATGTATTAATTCTGATGAGATGAAGGAAATGGATTCATGATATCTAAACACTATAGATAAAAAATATCAACATCCATGATTCCTTTTTTCGTATCTTCTAACTTATACAAACATTTCCTACCCTTTGAAATCTATCATAACCAACTAGATAACTCACATAATCCTTGAACAATATGGGTAGATAAAATCAATATTTAAAATCCTTTTGTCTAATACATTCTCCACTGTAATGTCCTCCCCATGGGAAGGAATGAGAAATCTTTATTATATGAAGCATTTTTTTCTTCTGACACACACATTTTTTAATTTTAATATGCACATATCCTAAAATGTAATGGATAATACAAATGTTAATATTTTAGTTATGGAATGATTTTAATACTTTGGTGATTAGAAATCCTTTGTAATGACATACGATTCCATGAAATTAGAAAAATAAGTAATCTATTATAACTACCTAATTGAGATAAAAAGATGTTTTCTTATAGGAATGGGAGAGTTAATATCCCTCGGATCTTCAAAAAAGGTGTGTGGAAGAATAGAAATGTTATTTGAAACTCAATTTTCAGATACATTCAAATCTATATTCTCCAAAAAAAATATTTAAACAGTAGAATCTACATAATAATTACTTTTTGGCATAATTTTTTGACAAAAAGTATTTTAAGGTAGATTGATCAGTAAAGATGATTAATTTAGATCATAGAAGATCTTCCTAAATTTCGCTACAGAAAAAAAACCGACTAAAAGTAATTTTCAGTAGCGGTATATTTCCCTTAAGTCGCATCTAATAGCCTACTAGCATAATAAACCACATGAACCTTCTAAGTCAACATCTATCATACGGAATATCGAATATACATGTCACATGAATCAATATTAATTCAAAGGTATGTTCCAAATCACAAGGTGTAATGATATGTGTTATAGTGATCTTTTTCTTAATAAAATTTAAGGATTTCAATTTTTTATAAAATTTGACTGTGAAATCAGTGAAAAGAAGGGAAAACTAGAGAGTAGTTATTTTAATAATTTTATTAATGATCCTCTTTAAACAAAATAGGTTTTCCCTCGAAAAAATCAATCACCTTTGATAGCTTAGGTACCAAAAAAATCTCTTCAATGACCGTGAAATTACACTTTCTTAGAGAAAACCTGGTTTTTCTGTAAGCACATCTCCAACACTAACTCCAAATTTCAAATACAAGTATCATATGGGTTACAAAATATTGATACTTCATCCCTAAAAACAATTATGATCCTTTCAATCATATCATAAAAGATAGCCACGATAAACTATTAAATGGTGTAAAGAGACCCACACAGTCCAAGGGGCATCCACTGATAGGAAAATTTCCCAAAGGGGAATTTGTGGGTAGTTTTCTACTGATCATTTAGACATACTAGAATCTAATTTTAACCAGAATACCCATCCAAATAATATATGGATTTATTTAATAAAACCCTCTCATGAAAGTGAGAAAGTAATTTCATTGTAAAAATGTATTTCCTATTGGTTGAATTAGTCTTCCTCTACTATATAACAACTATCCATTTGGTTTCCTTCTCACATGAATCTCATCAATATTTTCAGTAGAAAAAATAATGGAACATACTTTTTGGGTAAATAATTTAAAATAACGAAACAAGTACTCTCATATATATGTTATTTAAATCTAGTGTCTAGAAGTTTGATAATATACTTTCTAAGATCCTCCATAATGGTCGGGTTCAATATTATTTGTCACAGTAATCTATGTTTCTGATTTGCTTCCATATGAATCTTATTCATTCATAATAAAAGTATAATCCATTTTAAATAAAATATGGTCCAACATATTGCATTTTTATATTTTTTTATATAACCCAATAGTTTTTCTTCATGATTTTATTTTATCTCAACAGAAATCATTACTAGAAGTTTGTAATTCACACTTATAAAAGAAAATTTAAGTTTCAAATTTTGTCATTAAATTTAAACTTTGTGTGTTTATTCACTCAATGGAAGGATCTTGGGACTGGGGGACCATGTTATTCAACATATCTCATGTAAGAGGTTTTAAAATATAATTTTTTTTATTTTCTATTTCAGTTTCTAGGACTCTCACTGATTTCCACAGACAAAATCTCATTGTCCAAAGTTTCCGTATATGATTTTAAAAGATTTATTAAAGAAAATAATTATATTCTTTTTCATTTATCCTTATTAATAATAAAACAAATTTACTGTTTGGTGACATCATAATTAGCATATAGTTACCACAAAATGGTTCTTTGTTTAGTTGTAGAATAAAATTATCCAGCATAAGCAGAAACTAGATTGACGTATAGTTCTAGAAAATTTTCTAGATTCTATGTTTTATAAAATTGAACATCATGTGAAAAAAAATTCAACTTCTATATTAATTTCTTCACTAATGGATCAATTTTTTAGTTTCTTTAAAAAATTTATGTGGATTTTCCTTCCATTTTTCATCATAATGAAATCTATTATACAACAATTTTCTAAAAAAATCCATTAAAAAAATTTAATTATACTTATTTTTATCCAATGATAAATATCAATTTACCCTTAGAAAAATCTATGATAGCTCCTATAATGGACTCTAAGGGCATACCCCGAATGATGGGATCCTCTTGGTCACACTCAATATCAAGCACTATAAAATCATCTAGAAGAAAAAGCTCCCCTTCTCAAACTAGGATGTCATATACCCTTTCCACATGATATGTGAATGAGAGGTCAACCAATTATAGAATAACTATGGTAGCATTAATATCACCCAATCTCAATTGTTTTAATGTGAGTATGGAAGCGTCATTCAACTACATCATAAGTCACATAGAAATTTTATTTGAGAATAATTTATTAACGTGTAGGATATGAAAAAACTACCTATGTCCTTGAGTTTGGGAGGGATTTTATTTTTTAGTACAACACAAAAATCATTAGTGATGTTGATGGTAAAAATTATTTATGAGTATTTTTGTTTGAAATAAATTTTAATGAGATTTAAGATAAAAAGAAATTTAAAATAATGCCTGAATGAATGGGATATTCATATGGAGCTTCTTCAAGATCCCAATGAACTGAATATGATCAGCCTTATTATTGTTTTTTGGTTTCATTTTCTCTATTAAAGGGAAGGGTAATGAATAGTTCCATATAAGATATGTCATATCCATCATTTATTCAACAATTTTCTCTTAATTATTATTCTTTGTTATTTAAAAAAATTTGAATGATTTTTATGTGTCAGATAGATATTCTCTTCATTTACAACAATTTTCTTTAGATTTCCATATTTTTTAACTACTATATTTTAATTTCTAGATTTATACTATTTTTAATTTAAGTAGTTTTAATGGTATTTTTAGGTTCAGTTTGAGTGTTCATCCCACTTTTAGGGACAACATCAATGACATTATCCTTAGAATTTATTTTAATTTTTCTAGGCAGTCAACTGTTATCCCTATAATACAATTATACATCTATTTAAATAATTAATTTTCCATGATTCACCTTCTACAATCAAATTGAATTATATCATATTTATGTTGTGTGTATTGTTTACTTTGGTGAGTTTTGAAATTTTCATCATGATAGTATATTTTATTTAAAATTTCATCATATATATATAACATTTGACACTCAATTTTATTTTTGAATGAGTTGATTCTTCCCTCTGTTGGAAATGAATGTATTTTCTTGGATGGTTTGGGTATGTAGGGGTAGTAAGGTTCTTTATCATTATTTTCTAATTAAATGATAGGTTGATATGGTTCCAATATCCTTGGTTGGTGTTTTTTGAAAATGGGTCATCCTTTGAATGAATCCTATGAACATATCTAACATAATTTCAAATTTCATTTTGTTTATAGAGACTGTAATATATATAAAAAATCTTATAAATATGTAGAAATATTCCATAGTGGGGAAACTATTACCTAAGTCATTAATTTTCATTTAGACATTCAAATTGATAATACTATTATTTAGAACTTTGTAAAACATTTGTTTGATGATAGATTGTAATTTCATCTAGTCAAGTGTTCATTTCTATTCTAGTTATAGTGTTGTTTTTATTTATAGAGAATCTCTTAAATATTTTATTTTTATGTTGATATTTCAAGGAAAAATTGTCAAAAATTTACCTTAATTTTACATCACATTTTTTCTCTGTAATTTCCGCTAGTTGATTGTTCAACCATATTGTGACCATAAAAGGATTTTTATTCATGGTAGGTGTCCATGAGAACCAGTGATGGTAGTTGATGATGGGGACACTACATATGAGGTCCCTAATTCAATCCCAATAATTATCAAAATCTTCAACATCCTCTTTATAAAGTCATTTTATTTTAGTTCCTAGATATTCATTAATAGTTTGTGGTTAGAATTTTAGGGTAAATGTATTGTAATCTTGGTCCCAATAATAAAAAACATTATCATCTATACTCTAAAACAAATTAATACCATTCCTATTAATGAAAATGGAATTATTACCATCATAATATTGTTGTTAGTTAATCCTAAGTGAAGTAGTTGTTTCTTTGTATTATTGAAATATATAATGAAGGATAGAGAGTACTCAATAGAAATTCCATTGAATGAATGTAACTGTGACATGTGGGACTATTTGAGATCATAATTCCTTGATTATGGGGAAATTATGATTTAGTATGGGTTGTTTGAAACAGGAGGGAGTTGGAACTCCTTCATCATAGACTTATCAATTTTCATTATGATTTTAAGTTGATGGTTTTTAATATTCTAAATTGGAACTCTATATTATTACTCTTCAATTTAATATTTGATTTTAATTGATAGGGATGTAAGGTGTCTTTATATTTTCGTGTTTACGGGCTCTAATCTATCAAAAGATTATATTGTGAACACATAGTGGTGATTATAGGAAATTTATCATTGAATGTTAAATGTAGAAAAAATTTTGTAATACCAAATTGATGTGATTCGAATAAACAACAATAAAAATAATTAAAAATTAAAAAAAAAATTAGTAGTATTCAATTTTTTTCCAATATATTATGATTTTTTAATATGTCATTTTATTGAAATGTTTTTTGAAAAATTAATGGTTATCACTTGATGAACTCCCCAGATATAGCACAAAAAACATGGCCTTAACATCATTGAAATCATATTAATGTTAAATATTTTTATTTTTTATATTTACTACACTTTAACATAGAGTATGGATGAACTAACAGGGATGGTTGAGTAACTGATTTTTTTTGGGTAAAAAAAACTACATTGTTGAAAATTGTGGTTGGGATTTAAAAAAAAATTAATATATTTTTTATATATAGTATGTGTAATAATGTATCACTAATAATATAGGTTTGAAAAAATATAAATGAAAAAACAATTGGAATAATAGTTATCTAAACCCAGAAACAAGGACCAGGAAGAAACATATCAATAATAAAACATGGTAATTGTAAAACTGATAGTTAAACGAATGCTTTTTTCACCAGTTTTTTTTAATCCCACATCAATAAATAGTTTTTTAATCTCATTTTCCATGATTCAAAAAAATAAAATATTGAATCATTGAGTTCTCCACTCCAAAAATCAATTGAGCTGCTTGAATTTTTTTAATGAAGAGACAATTTGAATAAAACTCATCATAAATATAATATATTGATGAAATAAATGATTTCAAAAAGAACTCAACAACAATCTCAGATATTGATGTTGAAGTTATGAATTTGAAATAATCTATGGTGTGATAAATTAAGATGATAATCAGAATCAATCTCACAAATTGATTCTAATTTTTTAAAAATATAATCATGTGATGAAATCTAAAAAAAAATTCTTATAGAATTTCAATTCCCAATCCATAAAATTTATCCTAGATTATAATTTATAATAATTAATGAAAAATATTTATTACAATTTAATGAAATTTAGAATTATTGGGGAAGAAATATCCCACTCTTATTTTGAGATACTAATTTCTATTGTCAATCCTAGATATACATCTTTTGCATCTCTTCGGGTGCTTTTGAGAAAGTGTTAAATGAATGAGATGACTCTAATCTGCTATATTGTAAATTTTGAATTCATCTTTCATCTTCCATAGACACCCAAAACTACAACAACATTTTCTGTATTTTACACCACACCACCATAAATGTGGATTTAATTCGGAAAAGATTATCATAACAATAAAACCCCTCTAATAAACATCATTAGGTGTTTTTGCTTAATCTTGATGTGATTCTGACCTCTACTTGAATAAGAAAAATGAAATCAATTTGTAATAAATTATTTAATGTTATGAATAATGTTTTTACATTTATAATTAAAGATAAACTATCAAATTTATAATTTCATATAATTATTTGAAAATATAATTTATATTAATTATTATCTATTATTTTAATTTATAATTTTAGTTATTTTAATTTATTTTATTTAAAACATCTATTAATTATTATAGCTAAATTATATAATTAATATTATTAAAGATAATATTTTAGTAACTTTATAATATATTATAATTAATATGATTTATTTAATATAATCCATTATTAATATATTATGTCAATTAATTATTTATCTTATTAAATATAATAATAATAATTATTATAATTATTTTATATAAAAAATAAAAATAAAATTATTATAATAATTATAATTGAATTAAATTAATAATGTCATTTATTTATATTAATTAATACAACTAAATTATTATAGTTATACAATTGACATTATTTTTAAAATATAATTATATTAATAATAAATGGTATTATTATTTTACTTTTTTTTTGTATTTGGTTATTTATTTTATTATTATTTTATTTATCCTCTCCCCTTATAAGAGTAGCACCAGAGGGGGTGGGCTTGATTCATTCTAAAGCCATGGTAGAGCTCTTCCTCACCATAGTGGTGATGTGTCCTAGACCCATGGTAAGAATCCTCTTTGTTAGTCGTAATACATTCTTCACAATATGCGGTGAGCATCTTAGGACTATCTTCTACATAAACGAATAGTGGAGCGAAGACTACTTTTTTGCTTCAGATCTACAGTAAATGGTGATATTTTTCTCATGATGACTCTAAAGTAGGGACATTGGGTCATCCATCTAATCATTGTTTGATTTTATACCATAAAGGCTAGTTGCAGGTGAAATTTGGGGGGGGGGGTTCTCATTGTGGTTCGATAGTTTTCATCATCATTTTAGATCTATGCTAACACTGTGAGTTTTATAGATCTGAGGTGGAATTGTATTTTGTGTATGGTTCAATATTATTTGTAATTTCATTGATCTGTTTTTTTTTTCTTTTCTTGGTAGATGTGAGTCACATTACAATTCCCCAGACAGTGGATGTGGCAATATAAATTGCCTGAGGAATGATCTTCGGCGGTGACACTCAGTTTAGAGAGACTTCATGGTAGTGTGTGTTAAACAATACTGACTTACATAGTGACAAGAGTAGCAGTGAAAGTGGGTAGTGGAAATGTGACAAGTCATGGAAATTAACATTGGACAATGGGGGTGGTTACATGCATAAAGAATGTAATTGAATAGTGACACATTAAGTCAACGTTTCTAGGGTCTAGTGGGGACACGCAGGTGTTATCACTGCATGAGTCTGATGATGGCTCGTAGTTTGATCTGCAAAATAAAACAATTACCAATTTAATATAATTAAAAAAATTATGAAATTTGAAGTTGAAATATAATAAATTATTTTATTAATTTAATAAATATAACATAAACTAAAAACTTAATTAGAAAAATTAATTAACCAATTCATAAATTCAAGGCATAAAAATAATAATTTAAAATTTGAATTTAAAAACTCTCTATTGTATGAAATTTGAATAATTGAAACAAATAAAAATATAATTATAAATTAAATATAGACTATTGATTTTAATGAATGATTAAATTAATAATATTAAAAAAATTAAAATCCTTAATTTTTATAAATTGTCAAATTAAATTAAGAAAGAAAAATAAATATATTACAAATTATAATAAATATTAAATTAATATGAGATATTGAAATATTTCATAATAAATTAAAAGTGAAAAATATGATTAGAAGAATTAAATATTAAAGAATAACAACAACAAAAAAATTTAAAGCATACAAAATTTATAGAAAATTATTAATAATAAAATTTGATTATAAAATAAAAAAATGTATTTAATTAACAAATAATGAAAAATTGATTAAATAAAACATTAAAAACATAATAAATATATGTGGAAGAATTATATATTTATTTCCACATCAATCCTAGACATAGGGTCAGATCCACATTATCTAGTCTAGAAAGATATACATAGTGAGGATCTTCTTGGATGTTCTGTACTAGATGAGGCTGAAATGTTAGGACTAAGAAACTCAGGGTGGATCCTCTTGAAATTTACCCACCAATTCTTTCATCTCTAGATCCTATACCTTTACTACAGCATTAGTCTCATCATTTGAAGGCCTTCTCAAAGGATCTTAGATAGGCAGTGGGAACAAATTCAATAATTGTTCCAAGGGTTCCTCCAGGTTCTAGGCCTTATCAAAAAAAAATCCAGAACCCACCTATGGAATAATGTACTACATGAGTAGGGAACATCTCAGTTTGTACATTCCTAATTCTTATCATTATCATCGTCTCATGAGTTTTTCATCTATCTAGTGAGAATGTGAGTCCCTTACACCAAAGGAAAATGTCTATCAATCACATGTCACGATGTTTTTTTCACATTAATAAGATATTAATATTATCTTTTGGTGGTGGATATGAAATGGTAGAGGATATTCCTAATATGATCTTACAAAAAAGTGATGGAGCTAATAATCATTTGGTTATACTAAAAAAACAAAGGTACCTACAACTTTTAGATGTAACACTAATGATTTTTGACCTCCTGCAGCTATTGAGATCCCAATATGGGTCTTTACCATGAGATAAATTGGTCCAAATGTTAGAGTGTGATTCTGATCCTATTGAATGATCCAATACTAGGGTTCCCAAATTTTGAGGGTGATCGAATGTAGTCCACCTATGCAAGATATAGACTTCCATTTTTTGTTATCATCACATGTGACATCTAGAGGGCCAAAATATGAGTGGTGAGAGAGTATATATTTTCAACTTGGTGGGGGTACTACTCTAAATGGGGGTTCATGACCACTAGTGTGTTGAAAGGATCATCAACTTAGTTATCATGCATAATGGTATGTGGATTAAAACAACATGGTTCCTCAAAAGGGTAATCACAATGTAAGGGTTTGTCTAGAATCACACATATCATTATATTTCCATACAATCTCACCTATTATCTACTAGATTAAGAGGTTCACTTATATCTAATCCGGGAAACTGGTCAGGGAGGAATTTATTTCGCCCAATTGGTGGATATACAAGATCGTGGAGGGTAGTGTCGTAATCTATTTTTTTACTAGAAAAAGGTGAATGATGATTCTGTTCTCTTCTAAAACATACTATACTATGGCTTCCATTGTATGATTGATCGATATCTATTATAAACAAATCAGACATATCATAGATATTGATATTATTTTTACCAATTTAAATGTTCAATGGCATGCAATGTATTAGAGTGATAACTAAGGTTGAGTGTATTCCTATGCAAGTGGGTACAGAAACCATTATCAAAAAAATATATTGTATATTGCATCATTAAAAGGTGGGTTTTCTCTATCAAACACTATTTTAGAGCCTATATCCCTAGAATATTCTTTTACAACCCTGTTTATGAAGATAATACCTAAATTGGACTTGTCATCAAGGATGGGTATGTTATGCCACTTCGTGATTGGGTTGAACTGGATGGATGATAACTATTCATTTCCACTGATCTACACATGTATAGAAACAAATTATATAATATGGAGAATCACTAAAAGGCCCTTGATGCATCTCTATTTGAGGGTTTGATGGTACATGGGTGAATCTCCAAACTGAGCCACCTATAGTTATTTCATCTAAACTCTCAAACAGTAGTGATCAATAACCTCATGGTTGCCTAGGATTCATTGATAATCTAACTAATGATCATGAAGCTGGTTAAGTGTCTCCTATATGGATTGTCAGAAACATCTAACCATTCCCTTGATAAGGGACTCTTAGTTGTCAATGTTTTCGTTTTATGGTGGCTATAATAACACTACCAACTGATCGGATACCAAAGGCTCCCACATGACCTCATTCTTCAAGGAAGGGATCAATTATTATTCATCCCATGATCTAATAAGAAATTTCCAAGATATCGGTGGTAGCACAGATGTGAATATATTTTGTGGTGGGTTGACTAGGAGAAGATCCACAACTTGTGTTATTTATTCTGAAAATGATGGGTCATCTTTCGTGGTGGTAAAAGTCACCCAAGAACATTATATACGATTGTGGTTTCAACACTGCATCATGTGAGAGGTTAAGAAGGCTCATTAATGGTTCTTTATGTCGCTCACTATCATAAAGAGTCATCTAAGAATAGAAAAAATCTCTTTTATCTTGGGTAGTGGTATAGAGGGAGATTGTGATGATTGTGATGGCTATACTGTGTTCCCATGGAAGAGAGATAAATATTCTGATACCTGCATGTAACTATGATGGGACCTAAGGATCTTTTGGATTTCCCAATATAGGATAGAAATATTTAACTATAGGGGTCTTACACTGAACTCTATTAATCATTGAAGAAACCACATTACCCAGTCTTATATATTCTCATAATCAGATAGTTTTATGAGGTTTATGTTGACATGATACATCCGAGTATTTGACCATTGGAGGATGTTGTTAAAACTTATTTCCTAGGAAAACTCATATTTGAATGGTACTTTTTGATGGAGGGGGGGGGGGGATGATCTGGTTGGTTCGAGCTAGAATAAGACTGTCATTTGGGTTGAAATAGGAATGAGGATGACCTCCATGATATGTAATGGATGCTTGGATGATAATTATGAGATGATGTTTTATGGAATGGAGATGAACATTGTTTTAGTTGACGAATGTGCGATAAGAAAAACTACATTTTGGCTCAACATTATAGGTTGTATTGAAATGTACACCTATTATACGAAATATTTATAGGGATCATACATTATTCATTTGATTTTTTATGGTATCACTCCCAATCCATTGAAGATAGATACCAATTCCTTGTTGGAAGCGATCTGATATTATGTTTTAGTTGTGGTATGGTCCATTAGAGCCGAAGAATATTATTCCAATAGTCAAGAATTCTCTTCGGCTTTCCCTTGAAATTTGCGAGTCCTAGATGGAGACATTTTTTAGACTCTCTTAGGTTATTTTGTCTACTAGGTTGACTGACACATCACACATATACTTAGAGTATGGGATCGAGTCATAGTTTTACTCTGAGTAGACACTCTCAAATATGTTTTTATGTGAACAGGGAGTGGTTTCGCTAATAAATACCTTGGGACTGCTATGTTTGTGTGTAATGGATTCCTCCAGGTCATGAAAGGCCATATCCATTATGGGAATGACCCCACCTTCTCATACCAACAAATGAGGGTATCCATAAACCTATGTTGGATGATCTCCAAGGGTAAAATATGGCACTGATTCCAATTATATGGTGTCTTGATATAAGTCATGTTAATGTTGGTTTCATTTAGAATATTCAAATTAGAATTTCTCATAACCCTATACATTGGGGAGTTTGAGGCTGATTTCCTTACCAAGGATCCTATATGAAATGTGTATTTATATGCCAATACATATATAACAAAAATGAGGTCTAATTCCCCACCATCTAACCATATTATTAAAATAGATAGGGTTCTATGATGAAAATGTCATAAACTAAGGACTACAAAATTATAACATCCCCAATTTCAAATAACATCCATGATAAGAACTTTGTTTTCATCATAGGAAGTTCTGCTAGATTTTGGAATCCAATGACAAGATAATCAACTAACATCTCTAATTAATGTATTCCCCATATTTAATAGAATAGTATCACATCAGTTTTGGAATTTTTTTTCTAACGCTTTATCCAGGGTTCTCCCAAGCATCGGCATGTGATGTGTGATGGTTTCACTATTTCCCCATATTCCAAATTTCCAAATGAGGATGGATTGAATACTTTTCATTAGTGATTTATATTATTTTTATGTAATAAAAATTACAATATGTTTGTTCCCCTATCCATGGATCCCATTATGGACACCTCTTAATGAAAATGCTTCATTATAGAAATTATAATCAAATTTATAGGTTGGTAACCATCATTCAGGATAATAGTCATTTCATGAATATTTAGGCATGTCCAGACATTTGAATAATTGTTCACCTCTATTCATCCTCTTGCGAGGGAATTTCATGCACGAAGTCTTTAGGCATTAAATCTAAAGAATTTTGGGTTGATCATGAGGTAATAATTCCTAGGTTGTAAGTCTTATATGGATATTTAGATTTTTCATCACATTTCATTCATAGTTTATTTATTTTGGTTGGATTTACTTGTTCTACATCCTATAGAGATGGATGAGGATGTCTGGTTGAGATAGAAGAGGGCCTGAATTTAATGTTAAATAGCGACTAGTAGATAGTAATTTTTTCAGGGTGACATGATGGATATATCATACCACCGATTTATATAAATATATGAGTGATCAAACTATCCCTTTAGTGGGATCAAAGAGGTGTGTACCTTGGTGGGAAAATTTCACACTTGGAATGTTTACCAGAATATCCATAGATATGGACTTGGGATGGATGGATAAAAAAATATCATGAGAAAAATATATATGGTTGATCTGAACACCCCTTTTAGAAAACTAGGGAGTTATTTCCTTATAAAGAGTATTTAGGTTTACAATTGGTCAGTATAGAACCTCATGAAGGATTCTTATATACCCTTCAGGTGGAATAGGTTCAAAACCCACGTAGTTCAATGTTATAGTTTGTGGTTCTATGAAAGGATTGATCAATGTAGTTAAACATCATGGAATAAGGATGATCATTTCATTGAATGATAATCAATGAGTGATAGTGTGGGGATTTTGTTCTGATACATCCTAGGTACATGGAAGTGATATTGTCTCCCAATTGAGTGTAATGATATTAATGAGGATATGACCCGTATAGATTTTTTTTGTTATGTGTCTCAGGTTTTGACCTCATTAAGGATTCTCACATATCCCATCAAGATTTGTATCAGGTCCCACACAGTTCAAAAAGGATTAGGTATTACACCTGATTTGAGTCTCACAAGATCATAGGATTAGGCTTATACTGAATTTGAATACTATATGAGGCTAGAGACCACAATGATGGAATGACTCCCACTAACCTCTATTCCAATGTGAGTCATTATGTGTGTGAAAAAAAAGTTGTAGATATTAATTCTTCATGTTCCAGTTTCTTTTCTGGTGGACTAATGATGTAGAGAAAATGGAATGGGAAAGGCAATGGAGAGAAAGAGTGACATCTCCTGTAAGAATGGTCGAGTGGATTTCTCTATATTGGATTCATAGATAATATCATTACAAAGGATTTGTACATAGGACATACTATTCAATGACATACCATACAAATCATTCAAGGATCATATAGTGCTTATTCATAGGGTAATACCACTATTTAAATTCATCTACTAAGGACATTGTTTGTATATTTTAATATAGTATTATTAGTATGTAGAACAGAGATGTTTTACATCATGCATCTCAGATGTGGGAACCTAAATCCTTACCCTATGGGTTTATGTGACCATCACTCATAAACCTACAGGAAGGTCATGGAATTAGATCAGACATGGTACAATTAGGGGAGGATTTTCCAGACACAAGTTCCATGTTAGGTTCCCTAAACTTATAAGAAATAGGTATTAGACTAGCTATTTATATATGTAAGAGGTAAGACAAGGGTTTCCCGAGAGTCATAGGTGACACAATGTAAGGGACTCAAATGTGGTTTCATAGATTTTTTGAAGGGATTCATGCAAGGTCTAAGGGTAGGGAGCTCTAGAACAAGGGATATTCATAGAGTCTTTATGTAATGGGTGCACACTATATTGGGGTTGCAATAAAAGCCACAATTACATGCAGATAAATTATTTATGAACACTAGATTAACACTAATAGAGGTTAGGTGAGGATTTCTCAACAGTGGGCCTAGTCATGGTTGGTACCATATGAGGGCCTTCTTGTCCAATTTTATACCTTGGGTGGTCAATGTTGAATTTTTTCATTGAAGATGATTGTTTGCGCTCATGAGAGAGGTGTTTCATATTCTGGTTATCGACATCAAGAGATAGAGGGTTGATCTTATATTTATATTTAAACTCTTCAGTTGTGGGTGCATATGTTTTTTGTGTAGAAGGGGGATGTTGTGTGCATTATTAATTTCTTTCATGAAACCCGCAATTCATAAGCATGAAATATGTGGGAACCTCATTGGAACTAGTGAATGATTAAAAAATCCAATTGTATTGGGTATTAAGGGGAATTGTTCACAAAATGACATTCTAGAGTGCCATAATGGAAAACTGTGTAGACCATGATCATTGATCCAAGAATGGTCCTTCAAGCCAGTTTTGGTTCTTAGTTAATCAGAAAAAACTGTTTGAGAATTTGGAATAAATATTTTTTATAAAACCATTTTATTTATATTATGTGACCAATAAAATAAAGCATATTAAATAGATAAATTAAAAATTAAAAATTGTCAAATAGATTTTACTATGTTTTGGTATTTAGTTTAACCCTCAATTGATCTATATGATCTGAATTTAAAATTTAATAAAAAATATTTTCATCTATAAAACAATCTAAAATTGATTACAGTAATATATAAAGACTATTTTAATTAAATCCATCAAGATAGTGGAATAATCATTAAGACCAAAAGGAATCACTATATATTCATAGTTTCCATGCCTTGTTTGAAATTCAATCTTATGAATCTGCTAATTCTAAACCCTCAATAACTGATATATTGAATTAATTAGAATCATTGAAAAGTGTTGAGATCTAAAATGTTTGTCAAACAATTCATAAATATGGTTTTGATGATACTTTTTTATGGTGATATTTTTTAATTATTAATAATAAATGAAAATTTACACTAATCAATATTTCCTCATAACAAACAGAATAAATTCACCCAAAGGTAACACACCTGGAAAAAATAATCCATTTTTATAATTTAAAATGATTTTATTATTGAATTATTACAACATAGTTGTGTCTATTCTATAGGAATTATTTTAAATTATAGTAGAAAGAGTTATGATCTGTGTTGATAAACCAACTACTCTTATTGGTGAAAAACAACTAAATTATTCCTAAAAGAGACCCAGAAACTCCAAAATAAAAGCAATATCATTGATGTCGTGTTTCATCCAAACCATATGGGACAAACACAACTTCTAAAAAAGAATAATGACTCAAACAACTGATTTAATTCCAACAATAAGATCATATTTATCATAACACTAATAGATGAGGAAATGGTTATTTGGAATGTCAAACATGACTTTTCATCCATGTAAATTGAGTTTATCCTGATGAATTAAAATCAAAGTCCCAAATATGGTAAATGAAAATTAAAATAGAGGAAGAATGAAAATATTTTTCAGGAAAAAATTCCTATAAACATAAACTGAAGAAGAAACATAGACATGTGGTGAAATCATCATACCATTTGTTTTTTACTATTCAATCAACATCTATTCACATTGGTAACATATTTATACTCTAATAAAATTAAGAATATATAAAATGATTTGTTGTTCTAGAGTAAAATATGATATTAATGAACCTATAGATAATTGTTAGTGTAACATTCATAATGTCATTATAATTACACTCACAAAAAATGGAAATCACATAAGATTTCAATTTTTTCTTCAACTTAAGAGGAGTCTGACAATGATCATCATATCTAACCCTATGATTTTAGAAATTATTAGTATAATTCCCATTCTCCATAAACCTGAAACCTGTAAATGTTGTTGGTTCATTCTATGCAACATTCTCTTTATTTGTCTCATAAGATATAAATTTTACACAACTATTTTTGTAAAAATAATTATGACCATCATTCCCACACTAAACGTTTTTGTAGTCCCCTTATAAAAGAATTACACCTGATTATTTCGGCACATTTATCCTATGGTATGGACCATCTTCTTTTTTCTATGAATTTTATATTTTCTATTGAACTCCATATTTATTTTCATACCAAATCCATAGAAATTAAACATATCTACAATATATATTTCCAAATTAATGGAACATGGAAAAATTTATTCATAGATAAAGATGGATCTTTTGGATAACACACCTCGAAGGTTTGTCATTAAGAAAATGAAAAAAAATTCCACTTGACATTCAGATGGGATGATAATTCATGAATGAAAATACACATTCTTTAAAAAATTTCCCATATGTAAAATTTTTTTTTAACTCATTGATTTAATATAAGGAACTAATTATCTATATAAATATGTACAATATGAAAAAATTTGTTATTGAAAATATGTTCCTGACCTAATCCACTTCCATAGAGACAACATCATCTTACAACCATTATTTATAAGATTCCACCAATAGTTTTCTTCATCCTCAAAATTAAAAATCATCTATAGTGAACATATCATGTTATTAACACTAGAGAACATAAAATTTCCACTCATCGTCATTGATTCATTTCCCATATTCTATTGGATTTTTACACCCACTGAAATATTGTAGAAATTTCCTCATGAATGTCTCAATAAAAAGTTCTTCCCTTAATTTATAATTTGTAATTACCTCACGATTTATATAACGAGAATGTCGTGTGATAAAAGAATAATAATTTTCCATTCTAGAAAACATAAAATTTTGTTTCTTTGGAGGAAAAAATTATTATTGTTTTTTACATTCATCATTAACATAGTTTAACCAAGTTACCATCATTGACTAAAATATGAAATAATAATGTATGAACAAATTATCCTAAATGGGAAACACAAAATCATAAAAAATACTAATAATATGTCTAAATTAAGAAAACATAAATTTGTTAATAGATAAACTATTAATATAATCTTTTTTTATTCATAGTCATCATATATTTAAATATATCAGGATGTTTCAGAAAGAGTATCTGATTTTCTATAGAATATCTCCCAGGAGTGTCAACATAGTTGTGAAGCAAGACTCATTGTTGTGCACTAGTTCTTGAGAGTTTCTAAATAAATAATGTGTTTTCAAGGTTTTTACCCCTTTTAAAATATACTCTATATCAATATCCCCTTGTAGTTTCCAATCATTGATGTAATTTTCTTAGAAACTACTCACTCTATTCTATAACATTATTCCAGTACATATTTCTATACGTTTACTCATCCATAGAATTATTGTTATAATTTTTATTAGATATATCATTAAACATTTCTCATCGTATTTTACAAAGGTTAAGTCAATCTTATATGATATCATCTATAGTCACCCTTACATAAAAAACAAAAAAAATGACATCATTTTTACAGAATATTCTATACATTACAAAAAAAACATGCCTAAATATCGTATTAATTTAGTTTCATTATAAGAATGGAAATATAAACACATTTCCATAGGATTACTACATCATCTCCCATTATATTCTTCATACATAGAACCCCTCTTAGACACATCTTAAAAAATAAATATCTTCAAATATTATGGAATGGAAATATAACAAAGGGTGAGATCTGATGCTAAGTAATGTAAAAAATGACATACGTAAGAAAAATTCTAAGCTTAGGGATATGAGAACATAAAAGTATAATATGAAAACCAAATGATACATATCAATTATCATAATCATGAGTTATGAGATAATTATTGGAAGTCAGTAAGACATGAATCATTAGTAAAAAAAGAACATGATCCATGATAGTATAACATTAGAATAATACAAGAATCTTTCTCATTCACACAAAAATATAAAATTATTTCCAAAAATAATCATTTTTCAATTATAGTGATATATCAATGGAATGGGTATAGTATCCAATCAATCATAGTAGTTAATGTTCACTCCCAATACCATCGTATAAGTCAAATTATTATACTAAAATCGGTTTAATGCCCATTCCATACATTTATATCTCTTGAGATAAAATTATTTAAACAATGAATTAGAGTGAGATATAGGTCACACCCATCACATAATGAAATAATTCATACCTATTCAACAAGATAATAAAAAATTAATCATATTATGACCCATAAGAAGATATAGGTTTAATAAAAATAATATCATTACCCACAAATTTATGTGGGAAGAATTAAAATTTCATCATATCATTTACTGTGAAAAAGGGAGATGATTCATAATCATTTCTTCTCATAATAACTCATGAAATGATGTAGGTTTCATTACCAATATACTATAGTATAACTCGTGGAATATAAATGTGTTTCTTAAACCCCATTTCATCATAAACGTAAAACCATTTAATGAAATTATAAGAGTAATTTCCATTTTTTATATTCCTAGTAAAGAAAAAATGATATCCCATATTTCATTATATATGGAAAATTGATTCTAAATTTCGTTTAAAAATTTCTTTGGGGATATTTCAATTCCACCATAACAAATTATTATTCCTCACATTAAACATTTTCAAAACATTTTTCACTGAAAATAATTTAGGAAAAATACTATGGAATGTTTACTGAGATGATTGGTCAATTTTTCTAAGTATTCTTTTCATGTCATAAATGTAAAAACAGAGGTTCGTATCGTATTTTTGGTAAAACAAAGTGAATTATTTTGGGAAATGAGAGAAATACCATTTTAAAATTGTTGTAAAAAATAATAACATCATAAAAAATGTATTTTAATAATTATAATAGATCCACAAATTATTTACAAAAAAATATAAAATTATATTTTTATGGACAATATATTTCTTACTAAATATAGTTATATCATCATATTTTAATAAAAATATATTTCATAATAATTTTATATATCAAAGTATGGAAAAATATTATTTATAATCAAATATATCAGAAATAAAAATGTTATTATAAAATTAATGATAATTATTGAGATATTTTGTCATTGTATGATTAATCATAAACAATCATGATAGATGATGACATTTTAGAAATAATCAATTACAACATTGGAAAAATTTAATAATAATACACATCATATAATAATGTCACATTAAGTGAAATCATATCCTGAAAATAATTATATTAATGATATAACATGGAAAAGTGGTATTATATAAATTTTATAAAAGAATATAAGTGCATAACATTACATGTGTCTCAAAAAAATAATATTGCTACAATATTCCCTTTATGATTTGGTATGAGTGAAACAATAACCTCGTGAAAGAGAGATTATAAAATAGATAAATATATAAAAATAATTAAAAAAAATTATAATTATAAAATAATATCATTGTCATTATACACACCACATACAATAAATAAGTGGTGAACATGTCTTGTGTCACATAGAAAAAAAGTGAGACGAAAATCCATTACTTTAGAATTAAATTTCATTATAAACTATCAACACTACATTATAATAAATATTATTATATTATACATATATTATATACCCATATTAATTTATATCATTCAATATATTATTTCATTATGTCCTTTTATTACCCCACTATTAAAAAATCTATGTTAATGTTATGTTTCTAGTAATAACTTTGTTTTTCTTATAATTTTAGATTTTTTATACTATACTACTGATAATTTAATAACAATTTAATAATATTAATAATGATTAATATCATATTAATATCATATATATTCATTGTATTTCTATTTATAAAAATCTACAAGACATAGAAAATTGAAAGCAAATACACTATTCATAGAGACGGTAGGTCGCACATACGCATGAACGTTGTTTCCTTTTTTATAATGTTGAAAATAAATTTTATTATATGAAATATTATAATGCAATAATTATTTTCATTATATATTTATAACATGTTTATTGATCACGTTATTTATAAATTCCTTCTAAATCATTAATAAATCACATCTTTTTCTGGGGCAGCATTCCCCGTACACATGAACGACGTTAATGTATTAGAAAAAAATTGAGGGCATGACTTTATATGTGATATGACAATTTAATAATTATAATAACATTAGAAAAATATAAAATAAAAAATAAAAATTGAATTTGCATCATTTTTCACAACATTAATAGGTGGAAACAAAAAAAACTAATGACATCGGTTCATAATGTGGTAGTCCTCTATTTCAACGAATGATGATTTCATAACCCATTTGGTGGAAGTCAATGTGTTGATAGGTTGTAACCTTATCCTAAAATTATATTATTATATTTATGATGCATTAGTTTTCATGTAATCCCAATTCAATAAATATTAAATTGGTTATAAGAAGATATACTGCAAAAATTTTCATTGATAATTGTTACCTCTTTTCAGGTATCTCCTTTTGGTTTTCACCACAAGACATCCATGGTTGGAGATCATACCATGTTAAAGATTACAATATTAAATTATGGAATTTGTGATGATATTTTAAAATTTATTTATAAGGATCCGTCTATAAATTAGTATATAATCATTGTATTTCCACTGGATATCACATCTTTACCTTCCCAAAGAACTTTTCAGTCTATACTTTTAAAACATTGTGACATAACTCATATATATCAACCCACATTCATAGATTGTGGGTACCATTAAAATATTATCCATTTCTTCCAAAACATAAAAATTTTAACATAAAAAACAATATGATTTCACTGAAAAATATTTATGACATTTAACACTACATCCTTCTTTCTCTATCACATACTTATAACGTATGATTTTTTTTTAAAAACATGGCATAAGAATAAAAATATCAAAAAGATTATAAAAAATAAGAACATAAGCTATTAGTCAATGAATAATTATAAACGTATGAAATCATTTTAAAAATTACATGCTCATCACACATATAAACTTAATTTTTGAAACATGATATTTCTAAAAATCATTGAAGAACACATATAAAACAATAAGGGTTTCTGGTGGAATTAAATAATTATATTGTAACCATCACGACTATGTTATGATTTTTAAACCTTAAAGATTCCTTAGAATGTAACCCTCATGAATACCTTATGATGTAACCATCTCAGTTACACATAGAGTAACCATTCGACCAACCTCAAACATTCACATACCTAATGCATTGGATGGAAATACTGGTCCCACATTTAATTATAAAAAATTACCAAGAACCAGAAAATTATCATAAAACCTTAATACTTTGATAGGAACATTTCTTTTCAATTTTTTAAAAAAGAATTTTAAAAGTGGAATTTTAAAGAAGAGTCCTTTAGAAAAATTATATAATTTATATGATAGTTAATATAATGAATTAAATATTTTTATACACTATAAATCCAAATAAAAAAAATTAATTACAAAAATAATCATTGCATCATATAATCATTGAAGTAGGATGTTAACCCAAATAATTGGAATTTAGTTTAGAATTAACTTACCTTGGGTTCGTCTTATTTAAAATTAGTTTAAAAGAATTGGTCAATGGTTAAAAGGGTATGATTAATATTTAATAGATGAAAAATAGTGTTTTTAACACATTATGCGATAATTTAATAAATTCATTTTACCAATTTATTAATAATATATTTTAATTTTAATTTTTTTCTGGTCTGTGATTTACATGATTTACATGGCCAGATCCTAATGAATTTTTGTGTTGAATGGAAGAGAAACTCCAAATGTTGAATGAAATAATGTTAATATATTTCTAAAATATTAATGATGGCTCAAATAAATTTGGTTATATGGTATTAGGATTAAGCATTAGATAAAACAATAGTGATATTAGTTTAGATCATTTCTATGGTTAAACGCTAATCCCAGACTTGTTTCATCATATAAAATTATTATTATGAAAATATGTTAGTTACATAACATAAGAGAAGTCATATCATACATATTAACACATTTTATCATAATGCCCAAACCCTAGTTACCCTGAGTCGGTGAATTATTTTAATACATTGGCATGAATACAGGGAATCAAGTCCCGAAGGACTGATCAGTTTTTCTGTTTTGGAAAATATATTACATACATGAATGTTACATTACAAATTATAACATACAATACAACATAAATATTCTTTTAGAAGCACTGTTATTCCCTTAGCATAACCTTTCATATCAATAACGATACACTTCTTGGAATCCTGGGAAAAATAAAACCTAGAAGGAGGTGAGATCAAACACTCAATACAGGTAAGCAATATAGATGAAGATAACATAAATATTAAGGATGGTGAAAAATTTAAAACACATGCTTTTACCAGTAATAAACATGAATAATATTGTTGTAGGAATTTGAGCTGAGTAAATAATGCAATCATAAAACATAATCATGGGTATTATACTCGTTGAATAACCACATGAACCATCAATATTATTTTCATAATGATGGAATGTATAATGTCAGAAATTCTAATTTTTTTTTCAAGTTCTCAGTTAAGAAGTTTATAATTTATTAAGGTCTCGGCGAAAAACATATATCAAAATGGGAAAGGCCTCATCCAATTCCAGGTCTAGTTGTCCCATGAGTCCTACCGATGCACCGAGAAGTAATAATGGGGTCCACCTATCACTTATTAAGTCCAATACAGTCTTCACTTGAAAATAATGAATCATAACATAACCATTCATATTAAAACTAGCATAAGAAATGTTAATACTTTAACTATAAATGATGAATCATATAAAAATAAAACATCCACAATCAAATATATCACAAAACATTCATTACAATATCAGAGATTTGTATCATAATAAATCAACATCAAACAAGTTTAAAATCCATCAAAAGATGTTGAAATAGATGAAAATGATTTGTTAAACTCTTTGAGAGAAATATCCATTTTTAATGAATGCATTTAAAAGTGATGCATTTATAAAGGAAGTAATTTAAAAGGGATTTCTTAATCATAGTGTCCCATACCACTTTGAAACTTTTAATCTGAATTCTCATTTTAAAACATTCATGTCCATATAAATAAATACTTAAATCATTTGGAAAACAAGGACATTAATTATAAGGATTTAGAAAGGGAAATCTATAAAACATTTAAAATGTTGATATAGTCAAATATTCCCATCCATAAAACATTAAAATATTCCATTTGAAAATATTTTTATGAATCACAGATGTGGATGATAAAGAGGTCCCAGTAGATAATCATGTAAAAAAAACCATGCATAATAATGATATTGTGAAATTAACCCTTACCTTGTACTTTTACATGGTTTAGGGTAGAATAACATTCTTTATACTTTCCAAATAATTGTTATTGAATTACAAAAGTACCATATACAGATATGATCTTTTAATATTTCTTTGTTAATAATATTTTCGTATTGTCGTCGTTTTGGGTGTTAACTGATTCGTTTTCTTTTATATGATTTTTTACGTAAGTATTGTTTTTAATGGATTGCATGTATCTTATTAATATTAATAAATATATTAAGTATTGAAAAATTATTTATAATCATCAAATGAAAATTACTATAAAAATGGATATGACGAGGAATGAATCTCATCGTGTTCGTGGAGACGGTAATCCGTACGTACGCATTAGCATCAATATCATTCTTTTGATATTGAAATCGTATATAACTGGATATTATATCATATATAAAGAATCATTATCATGTTATATTTATTATTTTCATCAATTATACATAATTATTATAACGATCCAAATAATATTGTACTGAATAACAATTACACCACGACGTGGAGACGGGAAGCCGTACGTACGCACGTATCGTGACTTGTCATTAAAAGGATGGATAGAATAATGAATATGGTTATACCATAATTATAATATCATCATAGTATATAGAATATTCTAGAGTTATTGTTTTTGAATGGTATCAACAATGAAATAAGAAGTGGAAGAACAAAAAACATAAAAGAGGTGATGAAATATTTACCTTTTTTCAGATTCTACCTTTGGATTTGATAAAAAGGGATCCTTATGATGGATTTATAACTAATGTAAGGCCTATTGAATGAAGGTAGGACAATAGATAAAATATCTAGTCAGGGTTTGGCTGAGCCAAATGGCTTTGACGGTGTGGATTTGAGAAAATGGGAAGTGCCCTTTTATATGAGGGGTTTGGGTTTCCTTACGAAAAGATTGAAATACTATTTTATAATAAAATAATTTTTCGTTTATATTGGCTCAAAAATGAATTAAAAAAAGGATAAGGTGGGGATGGGTCTATAAACACTCATCCCATAGATTACAGACAGGTTTGGGTCCCTATATTAACCTTATCTTTAATATTTAACTCTAAGTTAAATAGTATGACATTTACCATGTCTCTTTGTATTTTTATATTATATGGTTAATAAACATACTAAAAACTATTAATATAACCACAAGTGGTTCATTAATGATACAAATATCATTATATAAGTCTTTTGGCAGAACCTTATATTGTTATGATTAATATATCAACCAAGAATTTGGTATTTTTTTAAAAAACTCATTTATATCGAATTTGATATTTTTTGATAATTGATTTCAGTTAAAGTCTAAAAAACTTTATTACTTATAAATAAATACATTTAATAAATCATAACATGTCATAAGAACCTATATAATTTTTGGACTGAATCGAAACCTTCAAATTATATTTATTTTACTATTTATTATATGTTTTATCCGATTGTTTCATTAATAAGAAAAAACATCATCATTATCGTGTCATATTTAAATATATTTATATTATGTCTAAAAATTATAAATAAAATATCTTTAGGTAGGAAATAGTTTTAACTTTCTAATGAAAATTTATATTAGAATATATCAATTATATAACATCATATAAAATTTTTTTACTAAGAGATATTTTCTTTTGTTTTTTTGTCTTTTCTTTAGATTATTTAATATAAAATGTCATTATCACTCCCACGTGGCTCCTTGGGGTCCCACAATTTACCCAAGGATGAACAGGGTCGGACATGTATTCGCCAATATGATTAGGACACGAGTTAGAGTAATTTAATATTATTATAATAATTTTTATATCCTTTTTTACTGAATTTACCCATTTAACCATAGTAAATAAAATATTTACTGAAATAAATATTCCTAATGACTAAAAATAAAAGTCACCAATTTACACAATTTGGACCTCTTGATTCCAAATATGAAGTCAATTTTTCTAAATTCAAAACACTGGAGTGGCTAAAATTAACTTAATATTAATTCACGTTGCAAAACTGAAAGTTTGTTTTTATAAAATAATAACTATCAAAAAATTGTCACTTTTTTATGTCCAGTTTAATCAAGATTTTACATACAATGAAATAAATTATATTAAATGAAAAATTATAATCTAATGATACTTAGAAACCATTCATATGTATAATTTAACGCTATAAATTATTTTGATTAAAAAAATGTTTTTAATTAATATTTATTATTTTCAATATTCATAAAAAAATGAATGTTTTCATAAAAATACGAATAATTCACCTGAAGATAAATTCAATATTCCGAATCAAAAAATTGAATTCCATTTATAATGAATTTTTTTTAACATTTTAAAAATTGTGTATTTCTATTCATAACAGCTAGTTTGATTGGTCATGGTGTGTTAGAATCTCGAAGTTGCGTACAATTCAAGTTATTAAATTATTTAAAGGGAAATGTACCATGGATGATTTGGGTGTCAAATTCTCCCCTCCTTCAATAAATTGTTTTTTCAAAATAAAAGGGTAAAATAGAAAAATATATTTGCGGACAACCCACATCGGAAATTAGGTCAGTTAAATTAAGTCTTAATAAGAGGGAAAGGCAAAGAAAAAAGTCACCACCAAATTATAGTATTGATTAGGATAACATTGCTGGTAATTCGAGACACAAAATTGGAGGAAAACATAAATATTTATAGGGAGTGATTGTGGTCATCAACCACAAACAAATGTAAAATTGAGGGCCTCAAATCCAGCAATCTATGATGATTTAAAATATCATCAGTTCCACAAAACAGAAGGTATTATGATAACACATTTTATTTTAATGTCCCTTCCCTAAAGTTTAATAATTAATTTATTCATATAATAATAGATTACATATATATATATATACCTGTCAACTAGAGTTTCATCCTTCAACTAATTTCTACAAGAAACTCATCTTTCACTCAAAAAGATAATAGAACTCAAACATATTATATTTCTCCTAATAGTATATGGTTTTAAATATTAAAATTTACAATTTAAATGAAGAAAACTATTTTTTAATAACCAGGTAATTCATGTAGGCTAGTGGTAGGTAATAAAGGCTTGTAGCACATTGGTTGTGGGTTTGATTCATATATCTCTATCCGATGCGACGGGTCATCGCCTGACATACTGGTTGTCCTTTTCTGAAAACTATATTATTATAATATTCCATGATTTATCTTAATAAATTTTTTATACATAAACCATACTATCCAAAGATCAACATAATCCATTCCAACTTTATAGTTATCCAAAATACCTTTGTCCAGAATCTCACTAAAAGGTCTCTAAATTCCAAAATCAATTGTAACATTAGATTCACCAAAAAAAGAAATGTTTCTCTTATTTTCAAATAATGAATATATAATTACCATAATCATATTAAAATCATAACAAAAACAACATGTACTATAGTAAAATCCTTATATATATATCACATTATTCTTATATCCATAATATAATTCTTGAGTCCAAAAACACAAATACATTAATTATTCCAATTCAACTATAGTAACACCATATCCTTGGACTTGATCCCTTGGTTTTTATGAGATAAGTTTCATTGGATATTAGGAAATTTATTTTCATAATTCCAAATTTCTCTAAAATTTTAGCATTCAATTTTGACAACAACATTCTTTCCGTTGCAATTATGAGTTTGGTGGCCTTTTCACCAAACCTGTAACAGACCCCCATTTCTTTTAACCAAGTATCAGGGTGCTTCTTTCCACAATTATCACATAATATAAAATCCTTCATTCCATTTTTACCTTTATCTATATCTTGATCTTTCATTCTCTTATTCTCATGCTTTACATTATTGTCATAAGATTTTGAGAATTCTTTTTCGGTCTTGATAGAGCATGAGACAATATCTTCATATGACAAAAAGGATTGTGACACTAAAGCTCACTGGAGAAATGGTTTTAAACCATCAAAGAATCTACCAAAATTACTCCTTGGGTTACATATATAATCTTTTGCATGCCTTTCTATCCTGGTAAAGTTAGCCTCATACTTTGCAATATTCTCATCCTCTATTTTCCTCTGACTCAGAAATTTCCATTCCATATCCGCTCGATGGTCATGAGGAAAGTATTCTTCTATGAAAAGATCAATAAATTCCCTTCATTATATATTTGATACTTCTTCATCATATTTTGTGTTTTGAATCAATGAATACCAATAATCAGTATCTCTAGTTAGGTGATAAACTGCCCAGACAGATTTTTCCCTTTTTCATCTTCCCAAAGCCTGAAATATTTTCTCTAAGGAATTTATCCATTTCTCAGCCACTAAAGGTTTTGTACTACCATTTAATGTTAGTGGATTTTGTCTCATGAAGTGGTCTAACATTGATCATTCGTGTTGTGTATCAGGGTGCTGCATATGAGTAAGGTTATTGTTCATAACCTGTCTGAGTTTTCCCAGTATGGTGATAAGATGATCAGCACCAGTTTCATCACCAGCTCCACTATAATTATCTTGAGTAGGAGGTAAATCCATACATGGATTAAATGAATTGATATGGATTCCATTACTTCCACTAGGATCAATTTATAATAAATGGAATACACTATATTAGTTTATGAATCACAATAAATAAATCCAAACATGTAAAACACTTCACATAAATTGAACAGTTTATGGATATAATCCATGCTAATAAAAAAATTTCTTTGAGAAAGTATATAGACATAAACCCTTCATAATGGTTTGTAAATAAAATGAGAATTATCCTAACCATATCTGCCGGGAGTTTCGTAACCAATAGTACAGAAAAGACCGTTGTCGTGAACCAGTTCCCATTCGAGTCTAGCTCAAAGCATGGTTTTTGGGTTTTACCCCTATGTACATCTATTCCAGAGCTGCCTCTACCAGCTCGTATCAAGTCATGGATGTATTTCCTGTAAAACTCACAAAATCTCTACAATACCAAAATTTTAGGATGTTCTTCTATACTAATCCTGAAATTCATTCTTAGGGCTATGTTCTCTAATGATAGTTTATCTAAATCTAGTTTCCAAGGATTGTACTAAACTCCCACTGATACCAACTGTATTCCCCGAACCTAGTTACTATGTTTTGGTGTATTATTTTAATACATTGGCATGATTACAAGGAATCATGTCCCGAGGACCGATCAGATTAGAAGTCTTGGAAAAAAGATTACATAAATGAGTGTTACATTTCACTTTATAACATACAACACAACATAAATAATACTTTATGAATACAGTTATTCCCTTAGAATAACCCTTCATATCAATCAAAATAAACTTCTTGTAATCGTGGGGAAAATATAACATTGAATGTGGTGAGATAAAACACTCAATAAGGGTAAAAAATACAGGGGAATATAACAAAAATATTAAGAATGGTGAATAATTTAAAACTAATGTCTTTACCAATAATAAACATGAATTATTTTATGGAAGAAATATGAGCTAAGTAAATAATGCCATAATAAAACAAAATCATGGGTATTATTCTAGTCCAATGACAAAATGAACCATCCATATTATTTTTATAGTGAGGAAATATATAATGCCAGACATTCTGAATTTTTTTTTCAAGGCCTCATCCAAGACATCTAAAAATGATTAAGGCATCGGCCAAAACCATATATCAAAATGGGAAAGGCCTCGACCAATTCCACGTCTAGTTTTCTCATGAGACCTACCAATGCAACGAGAGGATATAGAAGGCTCTACTCGTCACTTATTAAGTCCAATACATTCCTCATATGAAAAAGTTGAAACATAACACAAAAATTAATATTAAAAATAGCATACAAAATTCCAATACATTATCCATAAACCATGATTGGTATAAAAATAACACATCCAAAGTCTCATATATCACAAAACATTCAATAAAATATGTATGATTTTTATCATAATAAATAAACATAAAACAAGTTTAAAATCCATCAAAGGATGTTGACAAACATGAAAATGGATTGTAAAAATCATTGAGAGAAATATAATATTTTATGAAAACATTTAAAAGCCACAAATTTATAAAGGAAAAAAATTAAAAGATATTTATGAATCAAACGGTCCCATACCACTTTGAAACTTTTGAAAATAATTATAATTTCAAAACATTCATGTCCATATAAATAAATCCTTAAAATCATTTGGAAAACATGGACATTGATTAAAAGGAATTAGAAAGATAAATATTTAAAACATTTAAAATGATGATCTAGTTAAATAGTACCTTTCATAAGACCTTAAAAAATTCTTTTTTAAAAAACTTCTATGAAACAAGGATGTGGATGATAATGAGTTTCCAATATATACTCACATAAAAATTACATAGGATAATAAAAATATTGTGAAATTAAACCTTAAAATGTCCTTTTCCTTGGTCAAGGGAATGTTAACCTATTGCATAATGGTGAATTAATTTTTATTAAATTTTACAAAACCATATACATATATAATATTTTGATATTTCTTTGTTAATAATATTTTAGTATTATCGTCATTTCGGATGTCAATTGATTCGTTTTCCACTATATGCTTTGTTACGTAAGTAATGTTTGTTATTGATATGATGTATATTATTCATATTAATAATCATATTAAGTATTTAAACATTATTTTTAATCATAAAATGAAAATTAGTCTTGAATGGATATGATGGGGGATGAATCTCATCGTCTTCGTGAAGACGATAATCCGTACGTACGCATGAGTGGCAATATCATTCATGTGATATTAAAATTGTATATAATTGTATTTTATATCGTATGTACAGAATAATTATCATTTTTTATTTACTATTTACATGAATTATACATTATTATTATACCAATCCAAATAATAATTTATTGAATAACAACTACACCATGACGTGAAGACGGTAAGTCGTATGTACGCACGTACAGTGACAAGTCATTCAAAGGATGGATAGAATAATGAATATGGTTGTACCATAATTATAATAAGATTAAAATATATATAATATACTAGATATATTATTTTATATTGGAAAAAAAAGTAATGAAGAATTGGATGAAGAAAAAACTTGAAAGATGTGATGAAATATTTACCTTTTCTTCGAGTTCTTCTATTTAATTTGATCAAAAGAGGTACATAGGTTGGATTTATGACTAAAGGAAGTCCTTTATAATGAAGGGATGATAGTGGGGAGGATATTTTGGTATGGTTAGGCAGAGAATAATTGATTTGAAAGTGTGAATTTGAGAGAAGGGGAAGTGCCCTTTTACAAGAGGGGTGAGGGGAAACTTATGAAAAGATTGAAATATTGTTTTATAATAAAAGAATTTTCGGTTTCTAATGGATCCAAAATAAATTATTTAAAGGATAAGGTTGATATGGGTCTAAAAAAACTCAACCAATATTTTTTATACTGGTTTGGGTCACTATATTAACCTTATAATATAGATTTCACTCTTAGTTAAATAGTTTGATTTTTACCAAGTCTCTTTGTATTTTTATATTATATGGTTACTTATCTTACTATAAAAATCCAAGAGAACCTCCAGTGGTTCATTAATGATACGTATATAATTATATAAGTCTTTTTGCTGAACCATTGATTTTTAGGATTATTATATAAAACAATAATTTTTTTATAAAAAAATCATTTATTTCAATTTTGACATTATATAATAATTGATTTTTTGGTAAAGTCCTAAAAACATTATTACAACAAAATAAATTCATTTAATGAACCCTAACATGTCCTAGTCTCCTATTACAGTTTTAATGGAATAAAAACTTTTAACGTATATTTATTTTATTATTTAAAATATAATTTATTAGATCGTTTCATTAATAAGGAAAATGCCTTATTGTTGTTGTGTCATATATAAATATATTTATTTGATGTCTAATAATTATAAAAAAATATCCTGAGGTAGGAAATCATTTTATATTTTTAAGTACTATTTATAGTCGAATATATAAATTATATAAAATCATATAAAAATTGTTTTACTAATAGAAATTTTCTTTTGTTATTTTTGACATTACTTTATATTATTTAATATAAAATTTCATTATCACTGCCATGTGGCTCCATGGGGGTCCCAAAATCGACCCAAGGACTCCAATGGTAGGTCATGTTTTACCAAATAGGGTTATGACACGTGTTAGGGTAATTTAATATTATGATAATATTAAAATTTTAACCTTATTCACTAGATTTACACCTTTAAAAATAGTAAACAAAATATTTCCTAAAGTAAATATTCCTAATGTCTAAAAATAAAAGTTACCAATTTACATAATTTAGACCTCCAAATTCAAATATTGAATCTATTTTTCCAAATTCAAATCACAGAAGTGGTAGAAATTAATATAAAATTAATTGTCATGGTCAAAACAAGAAACATGTTTTTATGAAATAATAACTATGAAAGGATTGACACTTATTTATGTCCAGTTTATCATGAGATTACATCCAATGAAATAATTTATATTAAATGATAAAAATATAATATAATGATACTTAATAAATATTAAAATGTATAATTCAACACTATAAATTATTTTTATTAAAAAAGTTGTTTTTAATTAAAATTTATTATTCTCACTATTCATCAAAAATTGAATGTTTTTAGAAAAATACCAAAAATTCAAGATCAGATAATTTTGATATTCTAAATCAAAATTGAAGTCCATTTTGAAATATAAAATTTATAAATTTTAAAAAAGTGGGTATTAATATTCATAATGGAATGTTTTATTGGTCGTGGTGTTTTAGAATCTCGAAGCTGTGTATAATGCAACCTATTGCATTATTCAAAGGGAAATGTACCTTTGAAGCTTGGGGTGTTACAGTTTTAACAATTATAATGGATTTACATTCATATTTTAATGAAAAAAATATTGAATATACATCTTCCATGATGTCGGTAAATTGACACATAACAGATGTTATTTTTATTTTTTGAATAAGAGTAATAGTATAGGAATAATGATGAAAGATTTTCCCATAAACATGATACAAATCCATAATATATATATGATTAGATATTTCATGCCTCATGGATAAGGTGAGGTGATGAGATTATAAAAAAGAAAAATAATGGAATATAAAACACTAAAAAAATAATTTTTTTCCTCTTGGTATCTTCTCCTGATATCTTCTATAAGGCCACTAGTTCTGGCCTCATAGTGTAAATAGAGGATAAAAAACATAGGTAAGATCATTATGAAATGGATTTGGGAAAATTTATAAAATTCTAAAATCTTTAGAGCTATTAGAGGAAGATGCAGTGTGAGTATGGTATTTATAGTTGATTAGAGGATGTCTCTTCAATTTATTTTAATAATTAGTTTAATGTTTTTTTAGAGACTACACATAGTCTAGATTAATGTCACCCAAAAACGTAAACAGAGAATGTGTGATTGAACCAGTGTTTCTTACATCAACCATGATTATAGGGGTGGTTTATATAATATATTAATTACATATACGATAAATTACCCTATTTTACTATATATAAAATTTTTGTGTATTTCCGAAAAATCCCAAAAATTCACCATTACAATTTATCAAAGTGTGGAATTAAAAAATTAACCTTTTTCTATCAAATTTGTTTTATAAATATAAGAAAATTAATTTTCAGTAATGTAATAATTTATTCTAAAAATTAAAATTTTAATATTATTACTAATATTATGACTCCTTTAAAATTTAATTTAGGTATCATAAATTATTATAAATACAATCATTATGGAGGATAATATTCATTTTTTAATATTAAAATTCATAAGGGTAACATTTCTATTAATAGTGGTAGGTAATTATTCACCAAAAAATATGTTTTTTCTTATCAGACTCCCAAAAAAATAATGATCGCAACTATGTATGTCTATTTTTTGAAATTCAAAAAATAAAAGCAGAAAAATTATATTTAGGAGACAATTTAAAATTATATCCTTAAAATGTTTCATTATGTAAGGACTCATTATTTCATGCATTCCAATTTTATATAAAAAGAATAGGGTGTTACATTCTCCCCACATTTTTTAAAGTTAAACCTCTCAATTTTATTTAATTATTATAAAATTGAGGGTACCATTTCCACATACGATATTTATATTACCATTTTTATTCTTACTGTATTTGGATTCTCGAAAGAACCCTTACATGGAGTATTATGTTATTCAACAATATATATTCTCTTAGATCATGAATCTGAATAGGTTTCTCTTCATCGAAAAGGTTCCCTTCCAGCTTAATTGATTATTGAATCAGAACATGAGATGAATGTTGAACATATATCCTCAATATAAAAACATGAAAACTTTGTGTATATGAGATAAACTCAAAGGCAATGATACTAGGTCATCAACATGTCCTTGTTTTTCTAATATTTCATATGTTCCAATGAACATTGGAGTAAACATTCCATTATGACAAATACACAACACGTTTCAGTGGTGAGATTCTATAAAAAACATGATCACTTACCTCAAAAGAAAAGTCTTTCCTCTTAATATCTATATAAAAATTCTACCTACTCTGAGATCTCCTCATGTGTTTCTATATCATCTTCACATTCTCAGCAACTTCCTCCACTAATTCTGGTCCTATAAAAATCCTTTCAACAAATTCACACTGAAAATATGGAGTTAAAATTGCTTCCATGATAATTCTTTAAAAGGTTCCATATATATACATGAATGAAAAATGATATTATACAAAAATTCAACTAAATATATATGTTGATATCAAATTTCCTAGTAATAAATTGATCAATCTCTAAGAATATACTATAATTTCAGAATCATATGTTATGACTAAATGTGTGATTGAGGATGAATATATGTACTAAACTATAATTTTTTTCCCAATGACTTTTTTAGGACTTTGAAAAACATAGAATAAATGTTTGGATCACTATAGGACCCAATGGAAAAAGAACTCAATCTTACTAGACAATCTCTTTGAGGTCAAATCGTGAAAACTGATCGAATAAAATAGTATCTCAAATATGTAAAAAATGTTCTGAGTTAGTCAGTCGATCAATAATAAAAAAGATATCATTTTTACCTTGATATGTATTTGGTACTCCTACAGTGATATCCATTGATATATTTTCCAATTTCCACTCTAGAACAGGTAATGTCTAAATCATTGTAATGACCCGTAAAATTCAAGGGAAATTTTTTCTTAATTTTCATTGGAATTTTACAAGAACGCAGTTTCTGACGGCACCTGATTCTGAGGCCCGGTGTGCCCGAAATCAATTTCCGAACTTTGGATCGGGTACATTCAGTGAACGAACGAACGGGATTTTCTAACTTTTGAACCGGTGCCAGGAATCGAATTCTGAGGGCACCGATGGAACCGCAAAGCCGATAATTGCTTAGTAACTCCTGTTCTGGAGTTGCATTTACACGAGTGTTGATAATTAAAAATTGTGGAATTTTATTTTATAATTACACTACAATTTTTATTATTTTACTATAAGTGTTAGTTCTTGATGGAAGTTGGGTAACAACCCAACCTCACTTGGGAGGTTATGAGGGTGGTGGGGCCCACATGAACCCCACCCCTTCATATCCTCTAAAACCCCCTCAACTACCACTTTAATTTTTTGTTAACATAAGTTATAACTTATGACTTTAATGTAAAAGTTTAATGAGGTGAGTTGTGTGTGGTTATTGAATTTCAAACTCTTGAAATTAAAAAGAGTTGTTGTGTTAATAAAATAACAAAGGGTCTTATTTTATTTTTGTTAGAGTTTTGTCACCTTGAGAGGATTTGGGGAAGCGGTCTTCTTCTTCTTCAACCTCGACGAAGAACGCGAAGAACACCGTTCTTCAACGAAGAACTTCTCCGCCGAAGAACACGGTTCTTCCGCGACGCCGTATCCGCAACGCGACGTTCTTCTTCTGCGTCGTCTCTTCCGCGACGGTTTTCCGTGACGAAATCGCCTTCAATGACTTTGAATCCTCGCTTCGCGACGATGACGTTCTCCCGCGACGCGCGACCTCCGCAACGCTCGTCTTCCGCGGCTCGTTGACGAACACTGTTCCTGAACCGAGGTAGGGGTTTATTTTTATTTAATTATTTTTCCATTCATGAATCTAGTTTATCAATTATCGTGGATATTCGACTAGATGTTATCGTTTAACGAGAGGGGGTCCGGACCGCACAAACACGGCCGAACCCCCCTCCTATGTTCATGTTTGATTCTTTGTGGATGGAACGGAATGGCGAGGTGTCGTTGCACCACGCGGGAATCACACGACAAGTATTACGCGACACCGTCGGGCCGCATCGTGGAAGGAAGTTTAAGAACGCGACGTCGTCGCGCCGCGTCGAAGAAAACCAAAGAAACACGGTCAGAGTCGGGCCGCGGCGAAGGGGCGCGGCGCCATCGGGTCGCGCTGGAAAACTACAAAGACGACGCTTTTCGTTTTGACATGCGGATTGATGGGCGACGACGAAGCAGGCCATTTGGGCGTTTGAATCCCTTCGCAGTGAAGGTGGGGTCCCAGGGGGACCATAGGCAAAGACGACAGGAGGAACGGACCACCGGAGCGTGTCTGGTGGTCCGCGGAAGGCGGCGGCGGCACGCCGCGCCGGAGGGGTGGCGGCCGGCGGATCCGCTGCCGGCCTCAATTAGCGGCGGGCGAGGGAGTCGCGCACCCCACTCCGCAAATCGGCTCGGCCACGCTGGCGAGCCACGGCCGGTCGGTCAGGCCGAACCGAGCCAGACCGAGCCGGGTCGGATCTGGGTCGGGTCGACCCGGTTCGGCCGACCCAGGGGGGTCGGGCCAGGTCGGCCCGGGCCCAGACCCCCGTTTTCGGACCACTTTCGGTCAAATTCCCATATCTTGAGTTGTAGAACTACGATTGACGTGCCGTCAGCGGAAACGCGATCCTTGTACCAATGCGGTCGTTTCGGTATATTACACTCAAGGTTTCGGGGAACTTTGGGTTCAGCCGGGTTGGTTCATACGCGAGACCAATCGGGCCCTCGGAGTGGAAACACTCGTAACTTGAGTTCTGGATGTCCGATTGACGTGACGTTGACTTTGATGGATTTCTCTAAGTGAGACATATCTTTTGGCTTACTCTGCTCGAGGATTGGATGTCGTCGGAGTGCGGTCAGGTTGGTTCGCTCACGAAACCAACCGGGCCCCTGGAACGAAAAAGCCAATAACTCACAGACCGAGCATCCGATTGACGCGCCGTCTGTTTCATTTAATTCCTCTTGATGAGACAAGACTTTTGGAATACTTCGCCCGAGATTTGGATACAGTTGGATAGTGGCCGGGTTGGATCGTACCCGAAATCCAACCGAGCCCCTGGAATGGAAACTCTGATATCTTTCAGACAGGACGTCCATTTGATGAACCATAAGCGGCGTTGTTGATCATGTTGAGAAACGGTCCCAACGAGTATACCCTATGAGAGTTCGGGGTACAGTTGAGATATGGCCGGGATTGGTTCGCTCACGAAACCAACTGGGCCCCTGGGATGAAAAGGCTAGAAACTCACAGACCGGGCGTCCGATTGACGCGTCGTCTGTTGCGTTGAGACCCCTATGACGAGGTGGACATTGAGATACTTCTTTAGGGGACATTGAGATACTTGGAGTATCGACCAGTAGCTCGTGGTGCGGACCCTCCCAGAGACGAGCGTACGGAGTACGGAGACCGTGTAGCTGGCTGAGACTTGACGACTGCTTGACTGACTCGACTTGGAGTGAGTCAACTAGCCCAGTGGACGGAGCACTACTTTGTGAGGTGCAGACCCATGGCAGACGGAGCACTACCTGTGTGACAGTGCAGACCCGCGGTACTCGTCCGGAGAGTACCTCAACAGGCTACTAGGGGGTGTGCACTTCTGTGTTTGGGTGACATACCTCAGCGGGAAGCACTACTATGTTTGGGTGGCTGACCCGCGGTACTCGATAGGAGGAGTACCTCAGCAGTCTTAGGTTAGTGAGCAGTACCTCGGAGTCGTGACAGGACCACTGTACACTCCAGAGACGGAGCTCTTCAGCAGTTATGGTTTCGATAATGAAAATCCTGGTTTGATCTGAGACTTTTGACCATTGTGTTTACCTCATGATTGAGATGGGTCACTTGATAACTTATTTATATGTATGGGCATATACCTGGGTAGTGGTTATCCGTTGATTTCATGATCCTTGTGTTTCCTCATGATTGAGATGGGTTACTTGATAACATAGGTATATATATGGTCATATACCTAAGTAGAGGTTATCTGTTGAGATCTTTTTTGTGGTTATCCTTGTTGGTTTTAGTGAGACCTTGAGGGTCTCGGGGTCCCTACTGAGTATCGTTATACTCACCCCTGCACGGGCTATGCCCATACCTCGTTGTGTTGGTTGCAGACGACACGCAGTGCTGACAGAGGCTGAGTGTTTGAGGACTGGATGGTTCCCAGAGGTGGACTACACGACGAGTCAGTACCCTGAGGTGGACTACACGACGAGTCAGTATCTAGAGGAGGACTTCACAGCGAGACGACACACGGAGGAGGTTGATGGGCAAGAGCGTTGAGGAGGCTATCTGTACCTACCCTTCAGGTAGGATCCGTGGCGGACGATCCAGTAGCTGCGCTATCTGTACCTACCCTTCAGGTAGGATCCGAGGAGGACGACCCAGGAGCTGTTACCTTCTTCCAACTGTTTTCCTTTTTCTGTTGTACTTTAGTTCAGTTGTAGCTGCACATTCAGTTGAGTTTGTATTATGGCCCATTTAATTTTAGAACTTTCTTTTGTACTTAGTGTTTTGCTTCCGCTTGTACTCTGTGGTGTTTTGTTTACTTCTATAAAGGAAATGTCTTCCCATTTATCGGGATTTATGCCTTTGGTGCTAGTCGCCAGCCCCTGGCCTATGGAAGGCGGGCTTGGGGTAGTCACGGTATGGGCCTCGAGGAAGGGCCGTGACAAATTGGTATCAGAGGAGTTGGTTCTACCGCAGAACTTATAACTCTGATATTTTCTTTCTGTGAAGCAATAGTTTTAAGAGTACCGAGTGTGGTTTTCAGTGCAGGGAGTCCAGTGTTTGTGCGGGCGGCCGACGTATCCATACACCAGGACCTTGACAACTGATTTCCGACTTTGTGCATGAAAACACTGATTGCATGTGCGTTTCCGGTAGTTTTATTTAAATATCATCTCAAACCAGGTCAGCTCACCAGGTATAATCGTTTGACCATGTCATGTTGTTTATTTCAGGATTCCTTTTCTCGGACGACCAGCTATATCCTAGAGGGATGTGCGTACTGACAGCCTGTAGAGCGACGAGGCTTCGGTACAGGGACCTCTTGCAGTTGAGGCACCAGCGGAGGCACCAGCGGTACTACCATACGTTGGGCCACTGATGCCACCAGCCCCAGCAGTAGGCGATGCACGACACTAGAGTGTGCTGCACGAGTTCCCGTGCCTGAGACCACCCAGGTTCCGGGGAGAGACAGACCCACAGGCAGCTAAGGATTGGCTGGAGGCTGTGGTTAGAGTCTTCAGGCTAGTGGGGACGCCGTCAGACTTCATGGTGATCTTTGCTGCCAGCCTCCTTCAGGCAGCAGCAGGCATGTTGTGGAGCCACTTGTTTCAGTTTTGTGACAGGATGGCCTTCGCTTGGGAAGACTTCGAGACCTTCTTCAGGGTGGATTTTGTGCCAGTATCTCTACACACCGAGCGTGTAGAAGAGCTTCTACCTTTGCCGCGTGTTTTTCGATCAGTAGCGGATTCATCTGTGGGCAGTAGACAGATGATGGAGAGGTCCAGGAGGACCAGACCAGTAGTTGGACGATCTCAGGTTTTAGGACCGGTTGTGCGGGGCACCCGGGGTGGCGTCAGAGCCAGGCGTGCTAGAAACAGACAGTGTTACTAATGCGGCGGGAAGGGTCACCTGGCACGTGACTGTCCGACTCCTCGTACAGCTTATTCGCAGGCGTTGGAGGAGCCACCATGGCAGTAGAGCTCTGGGAGCAGGTGGACAGGAGCAGAACTAGTGGATACATCCCTTGTACTTCTAGTTCCATGTTTCTATTGTATTCATGTCTTTGTACTATAAGTAATAATGTTAAAAAGACACTTATCTTTGTTTGCTTTCATGTCCTTTTGTTTGGTTGATACTGAGTGATCCCGGTTAAAACTGTTGACTTGAACCTCACTTTCGAGATTTCTACTGGAGGAGACCCAGTGACCTCACAATGATGCCGACAGTGTAACTCGACCCTTGGAGGCGAGAGTGAAAGTTGGATCTCTTAGTAGTTACGTCGAGACCTTACGACGTCATCCATGGCATGAATGCGTCATTCATGTCAGGATTGACTGTATTAGACAATGGGTGTGGTTCATCTAGGGGATGAGACCGAGTTTCTCTTTTTGGAAAAAGAGAAATTTTTGCATCTCTTCCAGATTGTAGGAAAAGAAGGAGCAGATCATCCATGAGCGGATGAAGACTGCACAATGCAGTAAGAAACAGGAGACTGGTGCCAGTCTTAGAGACTCGGGCATGTTAAATGTTACAAGAAGAGGAAGCTTTAAGGAGAGATAAGTCTGTGGAGCAGCAGATGTGGAGGCAGAGCTAGGAGAGCAGCATGAGGTGGTGTACATCTTAACATGCTACAACCACCCGCCTTAGTTATCCCCGCCATGCTGAGGGAGATGGTGGGCGGTTGAAGAGTGCGGCTACTTGCGGTCAAGGAGTGTGACCCAATGGCTTTAGAAATGATTCATATGACAGTCTGTGTCCACTACTAGCTACTGTAGTAACGGACGTCGATATGAATCATTCCTTGCTTTCACAAATCTTGTTCCAGACCTAGAGTTTCCAGTAAGCCGTGGACTTGACCCTCACGTTTGGAGATACCATTGGAGGAGACTCGATAATCAAACTTACGCTGACGGTGTGGTTAGACCCTCGAGGTGAGAGTTCTGGTTGGAAATCTATTGGTGGCAGCGTTGAGGCCTTACGGCGTTAGTTTGAGTATGGAATGGGCAATTACTGTTCATACTCAAATTGACGGTTTTAGGAAAATGTTGGGATGGGTTTTCCTTGGTTGGCGAAAAGGAAACCCTGGGCAGCACATGTTAAACTCATGCACGGGAGGGTGCGTCCGATCACTCTTCAGTCGGCCAACCTTTCCCTCGTGGCGGCAGTCGTTTTGAGTTCCAGTTCTAACAGGAATTGGAGACCTCTAGAATTTGAGGATGAAGATCATGTCCTTATACGGGTCTCACCTCGACGAAGTTTATGGAGTTGTGGCCAAGGCGTCAAGTAAACTCTGAGGATCAACGGACCTTTCTAGGTCCACAGCTGGGTAGGCGAGGTGGTTTACCGCTTGACCCATCCACCTCAGTTGCACCAGGTGCATGACGACTTCCACGTATCTCAACTGAAGAGATATGTGCTCGACCCTTCGCATATCATTGACCATGAGGAGCTGGATGATGGCGATGAGGGGTTACTTCCACGGAGGTTCTAGTGGGTATCAAGGATCGACAGGAGCGGATCCTACGAGAATGATCGATTCCTCGGGTGCACTTTCTCTGGCAGTACGGGAACCTCCAGGTGAGCACATGAGAGCGGGAGGCTCAGATGCGTGCTCAGTACTGCTTTTTTATTCCTAGTTTGTGTTGAAGCTTTACGAGGACGTAAATACCTGAGGTGGGAGTAATGTAAAGACCTATAAAATTCAAGGGAATTTTTTTCAATTTTCTTTGGAATTTTACAAGAACGCGGTTTCTGACGACACCTGATTCCGAGGCCCGGTGTGCCCGAAATCAATTTCAGAACTTTGGCTCGGGTACGTTCAGTGAACGAACGAGTGGGATTTTCTAACTTTTGAACAGGTGCCCGGAATCGAATTCTGAGGGCACCGATGGAACCGCAACACCGATAATTTTTTAGGAACTCATGTTCTAGAGTTGCCTTTACACGAGTGTTGATAATAAAAATTGTGGACGTTTATTTTATAATTACACTACAATTTTTATTATTTTACTATAAGTGTTAGTTCTTGATGGATGTTGGGTAACCACCCAAACTCCCTTGGGAGGTTATGAGGGTGGTGGGTCCCACACGAACCCCACCCCTCCATATCCTCTAAAACCCCCTCAACTCCCACTTTAATTTTGTGTTAACTTAAGTTATAACTTATGACTTTAATGTAAAAGTTTAATGAGGTGAGTTGTGTGTGGTTATTGAATTTCAAACTCTTGAAATTCAAAAGAGTTGTTGTGTTAATAAAATAAGAAAGGGTCTTATTTTATTTTTGTTTGAGTTTTTTCACCTTGAGAGGATTTGGGGAAGCGGTCTTCTTCTTCTTCAACCTGGACGAGGAACGCGAAGAACACCGTTCTTCAACGAAGAAATTCTCCGTCGAAGAACACGGTTCTTCCGCGACGCCGTATCCGCGACGCGACGTTCATCTTCCGCGTCATCTCTTCCGCGATGGTTTTCCGCGACGAAATCACCGTCAATGACTTCGAATCCTCGCTTCGCGACGTTGACGTTCTCCCGCGACGCCCGACCTCCGCGACACTCGTCTTCCGCGGCTCGTTGACAAACAGTGTTCCTGAACCGAGGTAGGGGTTTATTTTTATTTAATTATTTTTCCGTTCATGAATCTAGTTTATCGATTATCGTGGATTTTCGACTAGATGTTATCGTTTAACGAGAGGGGGTCCAGACCACACAAACACGGCCGAACCCCCCTCCTATGTTCATGTTTGATTCTTTGTGGATGGAACGGAATGGCGAGGTGTCGTCGCACCACGCGGGAATCACACGACAAGTATTACGCGATGTCGTCACGCCGCATCGTGGAAGGAATTTTAAGAACGCGAAGTCGTCGTGCCGCGTCGATGAAAACCAAAGAACCACGGTCGAAGTTGGGCCACGGCGAAGGGGCGCAGCGCCATCGGGTCGTGCTTGAAAACTACAAAGACGACGATTTTCATTTTGACATGCGGATTGACGGGCGACGAAAAAGTAGTCCGTTTTGGCGTTTGAATCCCTTCGCAGTGAAGGTGGGGTTCCAAGGGGACCATAGGCGAAGATGGTAGGAGGAACGGACCACCGGAGCGCGTCCGGTGGTCCACGGCAGGCGGCGGCGGCGCGCCGCGCCAGAGGTTTGGCGGCCGGCGGATCCGCCGCCGGCCTCAATTAGCAGGGGGCGGGGGAGTCGCGCACCCCGCTTCGCGAATCGTCTCAGCCACGCTGGCCGAGCCACGGTCTGTCGGTCGGGCCGGACCAAGCCAGACCAAGCCGGGTCGGACCCGGGTCGGGTCGACCCGGTTCGGCTGACCCAGGGGGGGTCGGGCCGGGTCGGCCCGTGCCCAGACCCCCGTTTTCGGACCACTTTCGGTCAAATGCCCATATATTGAGCTGTAGACCTCCGATTGACGCGCTGTAAGTGGAAACGCGATCCGAGACGATCGTTTTGGTATATTACACTCAAGGTTTCGGAGAACTTTGGGTTCAGCCGGGTTGGTTCGTACGCGAGACCAATGGGGCCCTCGGAGCGTAAACGCTCATAACATGAGTTCCGGACGTCCGATTGACGTACCGTTGACTTTGATGGATTTATCTAAGTGAGACAGATCTTTTGGCTTACTCCGCACGAGGTTTGTATGTCGTCGGAGTGCGGTCGGGTTGGTTCGCTCACGAAACCAACCGGGCCCCTGGAATGAAAAAGCCAATAACTCACAGACCGAGGATCCGATTGACGCGCCGTCTGTTTCGTTGAATTCCTCTTAATGAGACGGAACTTTTGGAATACTTCGCCTGAGATTTGGATATAGTTGGATAGTGGCCGGGTTGGATCGCACCCGAAATCCAACCGGGCCCCTGGAACGGAAAAGCTGATATCTTCTAGACAGGATGTCCGTTTGACGAACCGTCAGCGGCGTTGTTGATCACATTGAGAAACGGTCCCAATGAGTATACCCTATGAGAGTTAGGGGTACAATTGAGATATGGCCGAGATTGGTTTGCTCACGAAACCAACCGGGCCCCTAGGATGAAAAGGCTAGAAACTCACAGACCGGGCGTCCGATTGACGCGTCGTATGTTGCGTTGAGACCCCTATGACGAGGCAGACCTTGAGATACTACTTTGTGGGAATTCGAGATACTTAGAGTATCGACTAGTAACTCGTGGAGCAGACCCTCCCAGAGATGAGCGTACGGAGTACGGTGACCGTGTAGCTGGCTGAGACTTGATGACTGCTTGACCGACTCGACTTGGAGTGAGTCGACTAGCCCAGTGGACGGAGCACTAATTTGTGAGGTGCAGACCCATGGCGGACGGATCACTACCTGTGTGATAGTGCAGACCCCCGGTACTCGTCTGGAGAGTACCTCAGCAGGCTACTAGGGGGTGTGCACTACTGTGTTTGGGTGACATACCTCGGCGGGAAGCACTACTGTGTTTGGGTGGCTGACCCGCGGTACTCGACAGGAGGAGTACCTCAGCAGTATTAGGATAGTGAGTAGTACCTCTGAGTCGTGACAGGACCACTGTACACTCCAGAGACGGCGCTCTTCAGCAGTTACAGTTTCGATAATGAAAATCCTCGTTTGAGCTGAGACTTTTGACATTTGTGTTTACCTCATGATTGAGATGGGTCACTTGATAACTTAGGTATATGTATGGGCATATACTTGGGTAGTGGTTATCCGTTGATTTCATGATCCTTGTGTTTCCTCATGATTGAGATGGGTTACTTGATAACTTAGGTATATGTATGGGCATATACCTAAGTAGAGGTTATCTGTTGAGATCTTCTTTGTGGTTATCCTTGTTGGTTTTAGTGAGACCTTGTGGGTCTCAGGGTCCCTACTGAGTATGATTATACTCACCCCTGCACGGGCTATGCCCGTACCTCTTTTTGTTGGTTGCAGACGACGGGCAGTGCTGACAGTGGCCGAGTGTTCGAGGACTGGATGGTTCCCGGAGGTGGACTACACGACGAGTCAGTACCCCAAGGTGGACTACATGACGATTCAGTATCTGGTGGAGGACTTCACGGCGAGACGACACATGGAGGAGGTTGACAGGCGAGAGCGTTGAGGAGGCCATCTGTACCTACCCTTCAGGTAGGATCCGTGGCGGACGATCCAGGAGCTGCGCTATCTGTACCTACACTTCAGGTAGGATCCGAGGAGGACGACCCAGGAGCTGTTTCCTTCTTCCATCTGTTTGCCTTTTTCTTGTTGTACTTTAGTTCAGTTGTAGTTGCACTTTCAGTTGAGTTTGTATTCTGGCCCTTTTACTTTTCAGCACTTTCTTTTTTACTTAGTGTTTTTCTTCCGCTTGTACTCTGTGGTGTTTTGTTTACTTCTATAAAGGCAATGTCTTCCCAGTTATCGGGATTTACGCCTTTTGTGCTAGTCTCCAGCCCCTGGCCTATGGAAGGCGGGCTTGGGGTAGTCACGGAACGGGCCCCGAGGACGGGTCGTGACAATCATCCCCTTTGATAACTTACGCTCTACTTTAACATGATGACATGTCAAACATTTAACAGGTAAATATGCAATATCTCTTTTAATTCTATACAACCAGTAATATTCATGATGGTCTCATTATATCTTTGTTAATCATGGATGAATAAAAAGTGTATAACTATTAGCCTCACTCAATAATTCATTTATTAGTTGGGAAACAGAAGTCACACAAAATATTTTTCAAAATATCAAAATAGAGTATTTATTAATATTAAATTCTAGAAACTTACCCATTATTATCAACTATAACTTTTTATTTAATTCCACATATTCATTCTTTACCTACATAATTCTGTCTGAAAAATATTAATGCATTGAAACATGAAACAATAAAAAGAGATTTCATATACCAACAATATCGTAGACAAAATTTATCAAATCATTAATCATAGGGATTTGTTCCAGCCATAACATAGTAAATTATACATGATGTTTCCATCTTAATAAATCTATCACATTGTTTTATTTTCATGGATGGTAATTGATCTTGAAATCATAATTTTTTATTAATTCATGAAACCTTTTCTGCTGCATGTTTAATTCCTTTTGAGTTTATATATACTTCAGACATTTGTGCTCAGTATATATTTCACATTTTTCTCCAGATAAATGATGCCACAAAAATACTAAATTGATAACCCAAACTTTTGATTCAAAACCATGTGTTGGATAATTTAACTCAGGTGTTCATAGTTTCCTTTATTCATAAACAATTACATGATCACTCTAAATTTTAACATAACCAAGTCCTTTTAATGAATCATCATTGTATATGACCAACTCATTATTTCTAGAGGTTAGGGTCATAATTTGGGAATTCATCAATCATTGATTGAATTCCTATGAACAATTATTACATTCTTATGTCTATATGAGTTTAAATCTATTTTGGGTTTACTAAATTATTTTACTAGATAACTCAGAAATATTTTCCAAAAAATCTTTCGTAACTGCCTTCCATAATAAGAAAATTTTTAATATCATTTATATTTTTTGGCCTAAGACATTATTCAACAAAACTTGATTTAGTACGATCAATAGTGATCCCTTATTTAGAAAAATGTGACCGTGGAAATAATTTGTTTGGCCCAAAATTAAAACTTTTTGAATTTTATATAGAGTTTTTTTCATTAATGGTTTCCAAAATTACTCATAGATGTTTTTGAGGCTCATCATTACATCTAGAATATACCAAAATGTTATCAATAAAAATGACCACAATCTTATCCATGAATGAATAAATTATTCTATTCATAATATCTATTAATAATGACGGTGAATTAGATAAAAAAATGCAATAACAAAAAATTTCTAATGACAATATCAATTTTGAAAATATATTTTTGGAATGCCATCTTCTTTCACCTTTAGCTGATGGTACCTAGATCTCAAGTCAGTCTTGGTAAAATTCTGAGCAACCTGGAGCTAATAAAATAATTGATCGATGTGAGGAAAGGTATACTTATTATTAATAGTAATATTACTCAAAAAAATATTATCAATACAAAGTCTCATATAACAATATTTCTTTTTAACTAATAAAATTGAGGTTCCCATGGTGACATGCTATGATGATTGATAACTTTATTAGGCAATTACTACTACTAATTTTTTTATTCATGAATATCCATTTGATCTATTCAACAAGGGGGATTTAAAATTGGAATAACATTAGGATTTAATACAATTGTGTATTCAATTTCTCGATCTGGTATAACACTACGTAACTCATCAGAAAAAATATCAATGTATTTATTTACCACTACAATATCCTAAATCTGAATAGTTCCCTTATTTTCATAAATATTAGAAATACATCATTCATTTCAATATTTTAATTTTAATTCATCATTATGATATGTTATCAATTTTAGGGGTTTCTTATTGTATAAAAACTAAAACTATTTCTAAAAAACAACTTTATTATCTTTAAAATAAATATTAGTATGATGAACAGAAATCCAATCCATACCTAGAATGACTTCAATTTCTACTAATGAATAAAAAATATGGTTTTCATCTAATGTATTTCCAAATATAAAAATTTAAAAATTCTTAAAAATCATTTTTTCGGTAACATTTACCCCATGGTGTTTTCACTCTATGTGTCATTCTCATTTATTGGGTGGAAATATCTAGTTTTCTAGAAAATTTATTAGACACAAAGGAATGTGTATACCCCATATCAAACATGACTTTAGAAAAATCCGAGTAAATAAAAATGTACCTAATACCACTTCATTGGTTGTACCTACATCATCTGAGGTTGTTGCAATTGATTTCATTACACCTTTCAGCTTATAGTTTGGATGATTTCCATCACTTGGATAATTTTTTGCGAAGGTATTTTCATAATGACTCATCTCATATTTTTAAAACACATTACAATTTTCTATTCAGAAGTGATCTCAAATTCATTTTCCATATAATATCATGCCCTAGGTCCAAACATTTCACTTTTAAAAAACATCCCATGATTAGTAAGACATTCCCATGGGTGGTTTTTACCACAATATTCTCAATCTGTAAACTAGAAATTATTACTATAAGATTTATATAAACTGGTTCTTAAGCAACTTATTCTATCTAGTCCTCTAATTATATTTTTTTCAGTGTACATGTGGTCATCAACAAACAACTTTTATACCCAGTTTGAGCATTAGAGAAGTTTATCCTAACATTTCAATTCATACGAGGTCAATGCCCTTCTATGTATTGGTTCAATTCATATGTAAAAGTGAATAATTTTTCTATAAATATCTTGGGTGAAGTTTTCATTATACATAGCCTCTGAATATACATCTATTTTCCTCAATTCATGGAATTTCTTCTCCAGCCTAAGATGAACCACCATAAGAAAATATTTTTTAAGGAAAATATATATAAATTCATCCCACTCTAAGGATTCAATATACTCTCTATCCTTGATATTCTTTACCATTGACCACCACAGACTAGATTCAACTTTATAATGATAAATGGATGACTAAAATTTTGATTATATGAAAATCAAATAACATCCAAAATATTTTCGAGGAATCTAATCCACCCTTCACCCACTATTGGGTCAGAAGAACCTCTGAAAGCTGGAGGGTGATGCCTCATAAAATATTCCACAATTGTCATGTAACATTGTGGTAGCTTTGGTTGTTCAATTTCAAGAATTCCAAAACCATTTTTCCCAATTCAGTTAATCCATTACTATTACAAAATTCCTGATTCCAATTCTAACTATTCATGGTTCCAGATTCAATGAAATATCTGCCTGTCAGTTCCTTCAAACATTATCTTCCTTATATCATCTGTGGAAAAAAATATAGACAGAAAAATCATATATAAAGCAACATTCTATTCCATAAATTTTATAAAATTCAACACCAACATAGGTTAAAATATCATTTCTGGTAATCTTTAAACAACATACTTACTCCATAGTTTATCAAAACCATGATCTAATACCAACTATAAGGACATGGCCTTAAACATTACATAATCTAGGTATTTCAACATGATTTCAATTCCCAACATTCCCAAAGATCATATGTGTATATATTTTTAGTATATTAAAACCTAACTCATCTATATAAACCCACAATAATATATAATTTTTATCATTAAAACATTATCCATTTCCTATCAAACATAAACTTTTAATCACAAAACAAGAACGTGATTTCTTTGAAATATCATTATAACATTTAACATGAAATCCTCCTTTCTCACACACATCTATATAGAGTGTGAATAACATTTAAAAATAGTGAATGAGAATAAATAACAGATTAAGGTATATAAAAATAAGGAATAAATCAATTTCATCAAGAATATTTATAAATATTTAAAATGATTTTCAAAAATCCATAGATATCACGCATATAAACATACATTTTGAATCATGATACATCCATAAAACATTTAAGAACATATAAAATACACATGGGTATCATGTAAAATTACTGAACTATATTTTAACACTCATAGAAACCATATGATTTTAACCTTCATAGATATCTTATAGTGTAACCCTGATGGAAAACTTATGATGTAACCATCATAGTTAAAATTGGAGTAACCATAACATCATCCTTCAACATACACATAGACAATACATTAGAAGTAGATATGGGTTCCACAATTCAACAAAAAATATTTTTATGAACTAGAACATAATAATAGAACATGAATAATTGAATAAAATCATTTATTTTGAAATTCAAAAACTAGAATTTTATAAGTGGATTTTTAAGGATAGTTTTTTATAAATATCATATAATTGAAGTGAGAATTAATTGATATAATGGAATATGTGTTTACATAGTAACTAAACATAATTTAATATAATATAATCATAAAATACATTACTCAAATATTCTTTGTACCATATAATAAATGAAGTAGAAGGATGACACAAATAATGTATATTTGGTGAGTAATTCCATTACATTAGGTTCTTCTTACTTAAATAATGATTAAACATCTTATATAATGGTTAAAGTGTGTTATTAATTTATTATGAAATCATTATCATGTTTATTACACCATATATGATCATTTTATATTAGTATTTTACCCATTTATTAATAATATTTTGTTATTTACATCGTTTTGGGTGCATGGTTTACATGATTTCTTTGGTAAGTTTGTACATGTTTTTGTTATTGAACAAAGTAAAAACACACAATGTTGAATGGAATATTTTTTATAAGATTAAATAATATTAAATTATACCATAAATTTTTTTGTTTATATTTTATGAGGATGAATAATTTATGATATTTTTTGCGACCATTTTATATGTTCTTCGATAATGACAAACTTTTTTCATCACATACCCTTAATAATATGGATATAAGTTAATTTAAGACCATAAGATATGTAATATAAAAAACATTACAATTGGTTTCCACCATTATAATATTTTTACAACAAAATTTCGAGGATGTAAAGGATATTGAAAACACATGATCCATGATGTTGGTAAATAAACAGATCACATATGCTGTTTTTATTTTTATAATAAGATGAATAAGTGAGGAATAATTATGAGGAATATATACATAAATGGTAAAAAAAATATATACGATAATTGATATTTCATTACTATTGGATAAGGGGAGGTTACTAGTGTATAAGAAAAGAAAATTATTGACTAGAAAACATAGGAAATTGAATTAGGACTTTTAATTCATGATCTCTTCTCCTTGAGTTCCTCTGTAGTGAAATTTGTTTTGTCCTTATAGTGAGAAAAAAAAGTCTAGGATGCGGAGAAGTTCCTTGGTACAGTTCTTTGTAATAATTTATATAATTCTCATAGAATTAGATGTGTGAGTGAAGGACGGGGATTAGGGTGGGATTTATATTATAGGAGAAGAGGGGTTTTCAATTATTTTGATCATTAGTTTAATATTATTGTTCAAGACTATGAATAGTGGTGATTCATAGAACCCAAAATAGTAAAGAGGGCATGTGAGTTTGAACCAAGGGTTATTAAATCATCCATGAGGCCAGTAATAGTGTATTTAACATATAATTCATAGATATGGCAAATTATCGTATATCAATATACATAAAAATTTGAGTATTTCAGAAAAATCACAAAATATCACCCCAATAATTTTTAAACATATAGAATTCAAAAATAAACACCATTTTATGAAAAAAAGTTACAATTTGTTGAAAATTAAATTTTTAATATGTTTTTGTTGTTACTAAAATATTAATTTTGTAACAATAACTGAATTTATAACACATTGATAAATCAATTAGGGTCTCATAAATTATTAAAAATACATTCATTGGTGAAATTGCTTTTAATTTGTTCAGATTAATATATATACGGGTTATATTACTATTCATAACGGTACACTACTATTCAAATAAAATTATTTCTGTCCTATCAGACTCTAAAAAACATATTCATCACAATTGTGTATTTTTGTTTTTCCAAATAAAAATCAAAGAGGTGACAAAATTATATTCAATCAATAAAGTATGTCAATATTCTTAAAATAGTTTCATTATGTAAAGACTCATTTTATCATCCATTAAAATTTATTTTTAAAACCATGGGGTGTTACAGTATTTTTCGAGAAAAATGGTCTTATAGTCATTAATGGAGGCTTTGTGAGGTTGTCCTTTTTAGTGGAGGTGAGTAGAAGTTGTGTAAATTTTTGAATGTGATAATTCCACCAATGATTTTACTATGAAATTTTCCAACAATAGTGTACCAATATAGATAATATAATTGATAATGTCTAAATATTTCTTTTAATTTGGTAATGGAATATAATATAGGAATTTGTTTCCATTATGATTAATGTTTAGTCTCATTGTAAATTAATTTTTATCAAAATCACCAAGATTAATTTTATGAGTTTTTAATAAAAATTAGGAATATTATTTATTGAATTATTATAAATTTTAAATTAACGTGAATCAAAATAGGTCATCCCTTATTTCAATTTGATTCAAATATGTGGAAAAATTAATTTAAAAAAACCTCATCATTTGGATGAAACAACATATATTTAAAGTAAAAATGATCAAAAGCTTAACTTTTTTATCTAATTTAAATGTGTAATTGATTCCAATGAATTAATTTGAATTTATATATATATATAATAACTAATAATAATTCAAAACTAATTTAAAATATAATCTATATTTTAACATAAATTATAAAAAAAATCTATTTCTCATTTTTAATTCAGTATTTTCAATATTATTCAAGAAATGAAATATTTCATGAAAATAAAAAAAATAACATATTTTAGTTTGATATTATGAATTATTAAATTAATTTTATTTATCATATTAAATCTAAAAAAATATTTAACAATTATTTCACTATTGATCACTAGTTGACATAAAAATATTCTCTTTTAAGAAATTTTTATTTTCAAAACATATTGAATTTACCAAAAATTATATATTTCATTATTAATATTATTTATTGTTATAAAACCATTATAAATAATGATTAAAATTTATTTTTTTATATTAATATTACTAATCCTTACAGTTATTTTATAACTATACTGTAAAATATTTCTAAAAATATAATGTTTTTCAATGAAACTATGTTTATTGTGTGACACATGTTAAACCCAACAATGAGTATAATTAAATCATAATATAGTATATCATATAACATTGTGTTAAATTTTCATAGATTATAAAATAAGATTATAATAAGATATAATTAAATTCAATGGATCAAAAAATTAATTTATTAATAGAAGTTCAGAAAGAATCAATGTTTTATATATACCACAACTATGGTCAAAGAAACATAACCATTAATCCAATTCATGAATGGAAAATATTATAGTATTGAGAGGAATATACATTTTGAGGATTAATTCATAATAAAATAATATTTTAATATTATAAAGGTATAGTATATACTAATTTCAAAATTCATTTATATTGTTAATATATTTATAATAAATGCATATTATTTATATAAGATATTTGAATTCATACAATGAAATAAGGGATTTATGGTAAGGGTTTATTATCTCAATTTAATTTCTAAAGTTATTTTTCATAATCCAAAGATTATTCATTTTTTCATGTATATACTTACAATGAATTTATTATATTATTACTCACAAGAAAATTATTGTGATTATAAATATATATATATATTTATCTCTTTTGTGAGGTTATGATTAATATATTACCAAATATGTAAGGCTTTATCATCTAATATTATATTCATTGGTGTAAATTTATGTTATTCTCTTATATATTACACTCTGGTATATATCAATCACATTTTAATTGATATATATTTTCTCTTTTAATTATATTTAATGTTTCATTTGAATTAATTCATTTAGAATACTTACAATTAGAATTTATTTAATGGAGTATGGTATTTTTGTTTCAAAACTATATAAATTGGGACTATATAGGATTTAATTTAGAATGGATAAATAATATTATCCTTATCTAAAATAGTATATTCGTATATCTTTTACCCTATTTATGTATTCAATATTTTATAACGTTTTTAAAATCAATAAAACACAAATTGGTTCAAAAACTCATTTTTAGAAATACTATTTTCATTTATCCTATTTCATATAGAAAAGATATTAAATATATATATGTTATCAAAAAATTCATGAATATTTTTAAAATTATCCAAAGATGGTTTCAATTAATTTATACCGATGTTTTAATTATAAAAAAAAGTTTAAAAAAAGAATTTTTTACAGAATTTTTTTCAGATAAATTATTTCTAATTTTTTTATAATGTCTTAAAGGAGTGTATTCTTATAATTTATACAACATTATGAATTTTCTAAAAATGATGACGTTTTCTTAATTGAATATTCCATTTAAATATTATTTTCTTTATTTTCAATGAAAATGAATTTTCAATTTTCTGGGAAATATTATTTAAAATGTTTTTAAATGAACAGAATATTCCATAATGTTTTAAAATAAATATTAAATTGACCATATTAAATGTATTTTTAATCTATTTCAATATCCTTTTATGATTACTATGCTTCAATGGGGTTATGATCTCTTGATGTCATCCACATTAATTATCTAGATAGATTATACTGATAATGATTTATGAATTATTATTTAGAATCCATTTCAACACTATGGATCAATTAAGATATGAATATATATGAAACATGATTATTATACATTGGTTATTAAATGATTAAAATATGGAAATGTTGTGAAACAAATTTTATTTCCATGATTTAAAATATGATAAACTTATGAGTGTTTCATGATCTTATGGCACACAAATGGGTTCTTTTCATTATATAATTGGTGTGTTAATTATGTACCTCAAATTCATTATATAATCCTTCATATATCATTAGATGTTTTTTGGAAATGATTTTATGTTCTTTATCCACAATTGGAAACATCTTGGGATGCATAGTCTACTATATGAAATAATTAGTGATTCCACATTAATTTTGATATGGGAAACATGTGGTGTTTCCCAATCAATTATCATTTGTAAAATAACATTTTTTTCATGACACACATTGATATAATGATCTTAATAGTTATCCTTCACATGTGATATGTTTTATATTATTATTATTGTTCCATAAACATTAAACATGAATTTATATATATGGTTAGAATTTATGGTTCATGAATGAATTACAATGATTCTTCACAAATACAATTCATGCCTTTTGAACGGATAATCTATTATTTTGTAAATATTGTATATATTCTCTAAAATATTGATTATTATTCTTCACCATGATCTCAGAAATATATTAGTATTTTATTCTTGTATTTGATCATTGATTATATTTCCTATGATTATCTATACTGAGTATCAAAGATCATCATTTCTTCTGTTTCATAAACCTGAGATATGATGGTTGTTTTATGAAGGGTATGTCTAATAAGGCTATAATGTGATAAGAACACTATGTGGTATTATGTAAATATTTTATTCACTATGGTTTATCTATCTATTTTGAAATGATAATAATAGTTTTTTGTTAATGTATCGAATATGTTGATATTTATGTGACATTAATAAAATAAGATTTAATATTCATGAATCAAAAATTTAGGTCCCTGTTATTGGTATTATATAAGGGTTTAGTTAATAATAATATATATTTTTATTAGTGAAAATTGGTGAAAACCCCAAGGATAATTCTAATAATAGGATAAAATAATAATCTTTTTTCAAAAAAATTATTTTTTTATTCTATTATAAAATATATCCCTATATAGATAATTTTAGGGGGATGTGGAAATATAAAATATTAACACAATGTTAAAAATAATGAAATGAGAATATTCAATACAAACACAATCGTTTCTAATGCATGATAAATTGACAAATTATTTACTAATTGATAGACACTATTGGTGGATATTTTTGAATTAATTCACACAAAAATTATGAACCACGTTGATGGATATTAATAGATAATGAACATGGATAACTGATGTTAAACCTAATATTCGATATATTTAAATGAATAAATGATGATTTAGAAAAAATGAATGATATTTCATGATTATATAATAACTCAATATGATTTTTATAGCTTCTTTTATATTATTACTCATTTGATTGAACCATCATAAACCATTTAAATAATTTATGTGATGGAAATTTTATTTACATTCTTATTGAAGAATCAAATGATTCAAATACTGGAATAAATAATTTTATTTCTATACGAATACATATTTATTTATACATGAATCATTTAGAGCACTCAAATGATCAATGGATGGAAGATATACTATTTATTCATTCATGAGGAAACATCAATCTTATTTTATCAGGTCTAATTCACTTCTAATAGTTGTATGGCGCAACATTCGCATTGTGAAAATATAATTTCTATAGTGCTTGAAACATGAAAATGGTTTCTTATCCAGTTATTATTCTGATGGAAAAGTTTATCAGTGGTGGAATATTGGTAAGAAAATGAGGTAAGAGGTATAATTTGACAATATGTATTGGTATGAGTTTATATGGATTTTTTTATTAATTAAAACACTTATATTCTATGTAAAAAAGGGACATAATACCTTGAACATAATTAGATGCATGTTGAATCTATTCATACATATAAGAAAACGTTTCCAAGAAATACATGGTAAAATATGGTATTAATAATTATCCTTGAAACAAAAATTGATCATTTCATTGGTGGCATAAAACAGTTTCCCAGAAATCATTTACTTATAATAATCATTTCTAATATTGATGAAATATTATGATGTTATATCAATATATAAATTACAATAGGAAATATATATTATTCATATTGTTATTATAATAAATTTAATAGAGATTCTCATTAAAAAACAACTAAATCATATGGTGGGAAGAAATTCAATTATTAAACTTGTCAAGAATGTGAGAAGAATTAATCAAGGGAATGTATCAAAATAATGTAGTGATATTCTAAAAGAATAATTATTAGCGATTTTGAAATAAATTTTAATTGAATTCAATGTCTTATATGTGGTGAATATAGGAATTATTAGAGTCAAATCCCAATTTAAGTGGATAAATATTACCCTAAGTGTCTATTTTATATCAATAGTCGGGGAGGAATGATTAAAGTGTTTATTAATGGGATATGTGAATTTTGTTATAATAATATTTTATTAAATATTGTTTTGTAATATGAATAATGAATAATATATTTATTATTCTATAATTTAAAATCTTACTTTAGATGGTACTAATAACCGAGAAATGTTATTTAGTGGTATGGTGATATTTTATGGAAACTATATCATTAAGGTAATGATAATCCAAAATATTTTCGCAATGATATGATAATAATTTTTATTTTTCAAAATCATATGATTGAAATTGATAATGAAAATAGTATAGTATTAGTGGCTTTGAAATTGGTAATTGGATGGATGAAAAAGTGATTTAGGTCATCTATGATGATTCTTATATCAGTTTTGGAATTGAGGAATACATAAAATAGTATGTGTTTTTATTTTAGGAATAACTATTGTGTATCATGGGGATAAATGTTAAATATGATCCTAAAAAAAGAAATATATCATAATATATTACATATTTATGGGTTTTAAATTTTTTTGGGAATATTTTGATTGATTCATAATTTCAATTATTTATATAATTTATAATTTTTATAATTGGGTGTTATTTATGTTGGTTTAGTGATTGATGTATTTTATATATACATATTGGATAACATTTTGTGAAGATTTTTTTAGAAAATATTAAATGGTATAAGAAAGTAATTGGGGATATTATGATTTAGTAAAATTAAATTTTATTTATTTTGTTACAATAAATTCTAATTCAATATTTACTTTATATAGTAATATATGATATAGAATTGGAATTTATAAAATATAAACAAGTAAATAGGATAAGGATTATGAAATAGAAATAAATGTTGTAAAAATGTTTTCTCTTATAATATTTTTTATCATAAAGGAATACCTAAAATGTAATATAAAGATATTGAAATAAAAATGTTATATTTGTACAAATCATTTCTAATCATAGTTGTGTTTTTTCACCACTCACTGATTTACAGTTTTTAGGTATCTAAATTTTTCATCACGATAAAATATATAACTCAATATTTTTCCATGAAATTATTTTTCTAATTCATGTATATATTTTATATTACCACAAATCTTTTCTGTTTTCTAGTATCCCAATTATATATTATCTCATGTGTCCATTATGTTTCCAACTTCACCTTTTAAAGTGTAGATTTATTTTTCATATTTTCAGTTTTTTTCAATGACGGTATTTTGAAATATTGATCCATTATTTACCAAGATAAAAACTATAATGGAAATATTCATTTAATAGTTTTAGAGTGTACCAACTTAATATTTTAAAATATATTTATCCTTATATAAAAGGTTACTATTTGATAACATGCTTGGTGTTGAGAAAGTGTTGTTTTTCAATGATACATAATATTTTTATTTAAAATCGGGGAGATCGTTGAGAATAATATTCAATCTCTAGGATGATTTTGATGCTCAAAAATACCTTTAATTGTTCATAAATGACATTATTTTTTAAGTATATTTCTGGAATTTTTTATTCTTTATACTTTTATCTCTCAAAGATATATTTAAGTCTTTCAACAACGAGATTTAATATGCATTAGCGTGTTCTAGAAACACTGTTCATGCGTTACAAGTTCGGTAATTTCTTAAGCATGTTCAAGAATCACTATTCATACCATACGTGGAGAAACATAGCGTAATGATGAAATACATTGTATATATAAGGCCCCAGCCTTAAACCTTACTTAATATTGAATTAAATGAGTAATTCACATTGAGGGTCTTTTCATGTTTAGAGTTTTATAGAATTAGGACATAACTATTTCTTCTCAAAAGATTACAAAGCAATCACTTCTAATTAAATTTCCATAAAATAAAAACTCTTAAAAAGAAACATGTCTAGTTCCATGTTTTAGGTAGCATGACTTTCCCTTGAACCCATCCTTGACCCTATTCTACACTAAGTCCTGTGAAAAACATTTCAAAAACTTGGGATGAGCATAAAAAGCGCAGTAAGGGATACACAAAGAATGAAAATTGTTAGTTTTTCAAAACAACAAGTAATCCATGTATACTTAATCAAAGTAATAATTTTCACCTTTTCGAAGTAGTAAAAAAATTCTCTGAATAAAAGTTCATTACTTACCCTTCTGTAACCAAAATATTACCATAAAACCCATATAATGATCACATAACATATAAAGGTAACTTGGGACATAAACATACATAAGTGGAATAACCATAAGGTCGACTTCCACACATATCACTTAATAGAATAGCCCTTCGGCCAACATCCATACATACTTAATGGAATAGTTGTACGACCGACTTCCATACCCAATGCATTGGAGGTTATAACGTAACCACCCATCCTGGTATTCACGGAACCACCCATCATATGGTTTATCGCGTAACCACCCGTAAAATGTCCAAGTGCCATTATAAAATTATAACACATAAAACCAACATAAAGGAATGATAACATTTCCACATTTCAATCAAAATATATCATTTAAATATATTGACATAATATAATCCTTTATCAAAAACATTTTCAATACCAATATATATAAAAAGTATATGGTATTTATTTTATTTTAAAAACATTACAGCTTGTTGAGGAAGCCAAAGATCAAATAATACTCGCGGCGGCGGAAAAGGTCGTTGTCACCACGTACGTGAAAGAAACATTCTTTTTTGTCATTTAGTAAAAAGCTTCATAGAAAAAATAATCATTTTGAATAAACGTAAAAGTCAATGGGTTTTATACACCGTATAAAAGAAGGTTGTGTATAAAACAAAATATGCCTCAATGAATAGAGATTGAGACGAAGACCCTTAAAAAGACGGTATCCTTGGTTTAAGGATAAACCAATTGCATAATTATGTGTGACAAACTAATACGCCAAATATAAGTGGATATTAAGTGTAAAACAATCAGAGGATATTCACACATATTCATAGAACGACATATTCAAGGAGTACAAGTTTATCCCAAAGAATCAAATTTGGGTTAAAAAGTTCCCTTGCAAAAATTTGACAGCCTAACGGCGTCACTTCAAAATTCAGAAAAATAGTTGATGAGAGATAAAAAAAATTATCTCACCACTTAAAATTTACATCAATAAGGATATATGAGAACATATCCCAACATAACAATATGTGAATTAAAATACCCAACAATAGAAGTCTTTTAAAAAGAGGAGGGTGGAAGATTTCCTTACCGACTTGGGTATATTTCGAAACATACACCCCATGAAAGAAGGTCAATACATCATTTATGTAAATACTCATAAACGAATGTATATTAAACAAAGTGTAGAATAATGGGAATTACATACATCACTCAAAGGAAATTGTGGGAAATGTAGCATAAATCTCACAGGAATAAAAGTGAGATGATAAATCCCTTAGGAAAACTCGGTAGCCTAACGGCGCCACCTAAAACTTCCAAAATGGATTGATGAGAGAAAATAATATGAACAATAAAAATTATAGTAAGAGTAATATAAAAGAACATCCTAATAAAAAGAAAGATGAGATTTAAAAGGAATGACATAAAGAGCGTACTTAAAAAGAAAGAGACGAGTATGATCCCTTACCTCGTGTCCGACTTGACTCGATCGTTCTTTAATGTCCTGAATAATAAAGTGGGTTAATTTATACTTGTTAAGAACCTTTTTCAAGTTAATTATTTCTTTTATATCAATTATTGAAATGTTATAAACATTATGTAATCATTTAAGTTAATAATGTTTGTTTTGTCGATATTTGGTTCTTAAGTCAAAAGTGGACTTCATACAATTACATGTTGTTCATGTGGTCAATGGTTCATTATATCCAGAATGATATTCATGATTTGGATATCATATATATCATATATATCCAGAATATACATGTATTTATAATATTTCATAATCCTTTAGAGATAAGAAATGAAATGCACCGTTCATGGAGACGGTAAGCCATACGTACGAATGAATGCTACTTTCATTTCTTTGTCATATTAATGAAATTAAAACTAAATGGGAGGTATGTATATTTTAATTCCAGAATTATATTCATCATTTATGTGTAACATAAATTATATATATTCATTATAAATATGTACTTATAATAGTACATTACATTTGGGGATAAGAAATGAAATGCACCGTTCATGGAGACGGTAAGCCGTACGTAAGCATGAACGCTACTTTCATTTCTATCTCATACATTAATGGAATGAAATAATAATGATATAGAGGTATATTATAATTCCAGTATAACATCATATATAATAACATTAAATCCATCCTTTATACGTCCCACATATGGAATTAACGAATCACATCACTTTGAGGGGGCGATAGTCCGCACTTCCTTAAATGAAGATATCGTGGTTACCCATAATGGAAACCATAAAGGTATGCCATAAATGAAAAATAAAGAATCTTAAGAAAAACATAAACATTCTATATATCATATATAAACATAGTAACATCTTAATGGCCACCTTTGAAGGTGTTAGAAGAATGTTGAACAATCATCGTTTCGGGAGGCAGAAATTCACCATCCACGAAACTAGTATGTTCTTTAACCATTAGATGTAGGTGTGTGTAAGTGTAGATAGAATACTTCTTATTATAACATCCTAGTATATTGAAGATACTGTATTTTTTACAAAATAAATGAATAAAAGGAGTTTAGGGGGTTGGAGATGCAAAATAAAACAAAAGGACACAAGTGAAGACATTACCTTAAAATCAGGTAACTCCCTTTGGTTTGAGCTCAAAGGCTTCCTTGGGAAGACTTATGCCCAAATGGAGGCTTAAAGGAGTAAGAGATGGAATTGTAGAGACAAAATGGGCAGAGTTTGGCCGAGAAAAAGGATTTTGGAGTGTTGGTAAGGAGGTATAGGTGGGGGCCTTTTATAATAGGAGAGGAGGGGCACTCTTGTAAAGTTACAAAATGTTACTTTATTTTCAAAAGAGTTTCGGATTTTAAAGGCCCCAAATTGATTTATTTCTAGTATAAGGTGATAAGGGTTCGACATCCACTCATCCAATAGGTTTTGGACATGTGTAGGTCTTAGATATTACATTATCCTTCCATTTTATTTAAATCGTTAAATAATGAGGTCATCGCTGCATCATCATGATGTCATAAATAATTTAATTTATTTAATGTCTGAAAATAATAATAATAATACTATGATATAGGAAATCTTTTTATCTTTCCAATAACAATTTATAGTCAAAAATATTACTTGTATAACCCCATGTAAAAATTGTTTTAGTAAAACATCTCATGATTGTGTCATTTTTACTTTAACATTAAAAAAAGGTATTTATGTCTTTTTCCAACCAAAGTGGATCCATAGGGTCCCCAAGTTGACCCATGGATTTTCATGGTCAGCAATGACACATTCAATGAGGGTAGTACATGTGTCTATGTCATTTCATTTTATTAAAAAATTATTCTTACCCTAAACTACACTAATTACCTCTAATCGCGATTAAAAAACGTAATAAGTTACTATTCACCAAAAAATTATTTTTATCCCATTGAACCACATTTTACTTCTTAATGAAAACCATGTATGTCGGATTTTTTAAATTCAAAACACAAAGATGAAAAAATTTCATTTAAATGGAAAAATCAGTTTTTATAAGTACCACTTAGTGGTTTCACTATTCATCAAAATTTGAGGTTTTCAGAAAATTACCAAAATTTCACCCTAAGCTATATTTGATATTCTGAATTCGAAAATTATTTCTATTTTACAAAATTCAAAACACATAAGTTGCATTAATTAATTTAATAATTAATTCCCGCTGTCAAAACAAATAGCGTGTTTTTATGATACAAAATGTATCAAAAGATTGACACTAGTTTAAGTCCGATTTCAAAGAGAAATTAATTCCAAAGACCACAATTGGATTAGATGGTAAAAATATATTCTAATTTAACTTAAAAACCAATTCAAAAGATAATATAATCATATAAATAAATTAGATTAGAAAGAGTTTTTGAATTAAAATACACCATTTTACACTATTCATTAAAAAAAATGAACGTTATCGGAAAGATACCTAAAATTTACACAAAGTAAATTTTGATGTCCGAATTCTTAAGAAGAGTTTTATTTGGACCAATATAATGTATAAGAGAGAAAAATACTATATTTAATGATGGTTCTCCATCAAAAGGTGATAAGTGAACCTTAAGTGAAAACTAGGGCATATACACCTAAAATTGAATTCTTTCTGTATTTTAAGCCTTTATCTTTTATTGGATAAATGTAAAAACATTTAAAAACATATATAATCATATTTTAGTTATTTATATCCATTCCCACCAATACAATGGCTACATGTTAACTACCATTTAAAAAAATATTATTTTATTATTAGAGTGCAACGTAAGATTTCCAAGAAACACGTTGTTGCGTGTTGGGTATGCCATCAAGCATAGCGTCCCCTTTAAAGTCATATTAATATTTTATTCAAAAATATGGATAAATATGAAAATTTCATATTCTTTATTTACCTGGGGTGTTACATCCTTCCCCCTTTTGGGAATTGCGTCCTTGCAATTTTTAAAATTGAGCTTGGAAACATCCTTGAAAGTCCCACATCGGAACAAGAGTCAGTAAAACAAACAATTTAAAATAAAGGAAGATAATTACAGAGGTCACCCGAGTAAACCCATTCTAGGATTCCATGTAGAAAAACATGGGCATGGAAGAAAAAGCAAAGGGTCATGTTCTTGAGGGAGAGTGATAGTAAACATGTCTAGGAGAAAGTTAACCATAAGAAAATCATAAACTTGTGATGTGTTAAACGATATTCGATTCCCCATTTGGAAAAGTTAATAGACAAAATTTTTGTTTTATGTTACTTTTTATCGAGGAATTTATTCATAAGGAAACATAATCACTTATCATGTTGACTTTCAACTTTTACTAGATTCATTAATCAAACTCTTATTTTTTTCCAAAAGACGAGTATTTAGGGAGACTTGTTCGCATTAAGAGTAGTATAATAAACTTCTAGAGAATCACCTAATCCACAAAAGAGAACTATATACTTCCCATGTCTTTAGGCTTTAACCAAAACCAATACCAAAAAGGTTAGTACAAGATCAGATAATCCAGAAAAGGATAACCCTTGAAAAAAAAATCTATGCTTAATCCCCAAAATTTGTCCAACAAAACCCAAAGTTCAACGAGGACCATCCGATAAACAATTTGTCCATAAAATTCTTCAAAGTAAACCAATATAAGATTGATACCCAAATATTTGAAGTATTTAGTCACATAGTCTTCCAAGTTAAATCGTAACATTTATCTCCAAACAACATCAGTTGCTCCTAAAGTCTCGTATTGAAAAGTAATTAACCTAATCACATATACTCCATGATAGGTTAATCATTTTCATAAATAACCCAAAATCAACTTACTATTAATTAGTAAAATCATATAACTAAAAAGAATCAGTCAAACTAACCAGGGACTTCACGTAGTCCAGTGGAAGGCGATAAATACCAGTCACACTTTGGTTGTGGGTTCGATTCCCACAGCTTTGTCCAACGCGACGGGTAGTCACATGGTCTGCGTGATGTCCTTTTTAAAAAACTACATAATTCTCAAATCATTCCCCAAAAAAAAGAATAAAATCATCAAAAATAACCATAACATAATTTAACCTCAATTTCATCTCATGCCTTTCACTTGAATCATAACATATAGTAACCCATAATTACCTCAAAAGTAAGGATCATATAAACCCAAATGGTTCTTTATAACTATGTCCACAAAAGAAAAGATAACTATTCCTTGAATAAAATTTTCATATATTAAATATCAGGGTTACACATAATATAAAAAGTATTCTAATGTAACCCCATCATCAAAAGAGACTTAATACTCTTATGAATTTCACCATAACTCTTGAAGCCCTTATATGTTGACAACTTACTCATTCAACATTTTTCATGATCCATTTACCATTCCTTTCCAACTTTGTCCAAAATACCTCTTTCCTAATAAAAAAATCATGAATCATATCCTAAGATTCCAAAATAGGAAAACAATAGTCCTGAAATAATACATACCTTTGATTGGTCATTGTCAGTTTCATCATCCTCAATCGGAATGGCATTAGGTTTTGGTAAATGAATATTTGTACGATCTTGGTGATCCCATTCCCGAAACTTCTTCATAGGACATGTGTTTTCATAATGACCATGCACACCACATTTAAAACATTCAATTGATCCCTCAGAAATAACTTCTTTTCCTTTCCTCGAGTCAACTAGATGCTTCCATTTTCCAAGGCAGGTTCTTGCTTTATGACCTTCATTTCCACATCTATAGCATATTTATGTCCCTTTGAAACAGTTTCCTAGGTATTTCTTTCCACATCTTTGACACATAGGTTTACTACACACTTAACTTTATGATTATTACCTTTAGTTCCGTAGGGACTTGTTTCTCGTATATATGATGCCTTATAGAAATAACCTAGGTTTAGGTGGTCAATAATGACTCCAGATAGTTGGTTGAGGATAAACACAAGAGTTCTCATTGCAGCTCCCATATCATTCAGTTTCTCGCTCAGAAAACTGTCACAGTTTCATTCACATCCACCATTACCTTGGTGCCTGCTAGATCCAGCCCTTTACTAAAACCAAGAAGGTCAGTGTGAGTATATCAACAAAACCATCATGTACTAAAGAAGAAGATAAACACAAAGATATATTTACTCATTCACTTTATCTAAAAACAATGACTCTTTCTGAAATACTAACCATTATGGTCATTTCACTTATGCTTAAAGAATACCCTAACCTCTAAAGTTATCTAAACCGACCTTTGATACCAACTATAAGGCCCCAGCCTTAAACCTTACTTAATATTGAATTAAATGAGTAATTCACATTGAGGATATTTTCAGGTTTAGAGTTTTAGAGAATTAGGACATAACTATTACATCTCAAAAGATTACAAAGTAGTCGCTTCTACTAAAATTACCATAAAATAAAAACTCTTAAAAATAAATATGTCTAGTTCCATGCTTTAGGTAGAATGACTTTCCCTTGAACCCATCCTTAACCCTATTCCATGCTTAGTCCTGTGAAAAACATTTCAAAAACTTGGGCTGAGCATAAAAAGATCAGTAAGGGATACAAAAAGAATGAAAACTGTTAGTTTATCAAAACAACAAGTAAACCATGTATACATTATGAAAGTAATAATTTTCACCTTTTCGAAGTAGTAAAAACTATTCGCTGAATAAAAGTTCATTAATTACCCTTCTATAACCAAAATATTACCATAAAACCCATATAAAGATCACATAACATATAAAGGTAACTTGGGACCTAAACATACTTATGTGGAATAACCATAAGGTCGACTTCCACAGATATCACTTAATGGAATATCCATTCGGCCAACTTCCATACATACTTAATGGAATAGACGTACGACCGACTTCCATACCCAATGCATTAGAGGTTATAACGTAACCACTCGTCCTGGTATTCACGTCACCACCTGTGAAATGTCCAAGTACCATTATAAAATTATAACACATAAAACCAACATAAAGGAATGATAACATTTCCACATTTCAATCACAATATATGATTTAAATATATTGACATAATATAATACTTTATCAAAACCATTTTCAATACCAAAATACAAAAAAATGTATATGGTATTTATTTTATTTTTAAAACATTACGGCTTGTTGAGGAAGCCAAAGATCAAATAATACTCGCGGCGGTGGAAAAGGTCGTTGTCACCGCGTACGTAAAAGAAACATTCTTTTTTGTCGTTTAGTAAAATGCTTCGGAGAAAAAATATTCCTTTTGAATCAAAGTAAAATTCAAAGGGGTTTATACAACGTATAAAATAAGGTTGTGTATAAATCAAAATATTCCTCAATGAATTGAGATTGAGATGAAGACCCTTACAGAGACAGAATCCTTGGTTTAAGGATAAAACAATTGCATAATTATGTGTGACAAACGAATACACCAAATATAAGTGGATATTAAGTGTAAAAAAATCAGAGGTTATTCACACATATTCATAGAACGACATATTCATGGAGTATAAGTTTATCCCAAAGAATAAAATTTGGGTTAAAAAGTTCCCTTGCAAAAATTTGACAGCCTAACGACGTTACTTCAAAATTCATAAAAATAGTTGATGAGAGATAAAAAAAAGTATCTCATCACTTAAAATTTACATCAATAAGGATATATGAGAACATATCCAAACATAACAATATGTGAATTAAAAGACCCAATAAAAGAAGTCTTTTAAAAAGAGGACGGTGAAAGGTTCCCTTACCGACTTGGGTATCTTTAGAAACATACACCCCATGAAAGAAGGTCAATACATCATGGATGTAAATACTCATAAATGAAAGTATATTACACAAATAGTAGAATAATGGGAAGTACATACACCACTCAAAGTAAATTGTGGGAAATGTAGCATAAATCTCACGGGAATAAAAGTGAGATGGTAAATCCCTTACGAAAACTCGGTAGCCTAACAGCGCCACTTAAAACTTCCAAAATGGATTGATGAGAGAAAATAGGGTCTCTCATCATATGAAAAATAAAAATTACAGTAATAGTAATCTAAAAGATCATCCCAATAACAAGAAATATGAGCTTTAAAATGATTGACATAAAGTAAGTACTTAAAAAGAAAGAGAGGAGTAGGATCCCTTTCCTCGGGTCTAACTTGACTCAATCGTTCTTTAACGTCCTGAATAATATACATGAGTTAATTTATACATTATTAAGAACCTTTTTCAATTTAATTATTCATTTTATATCAATTATTGACATGTTATAAACACTATGTAATCATTTATGTTAATAATGTTTGTTTTGTCGATATTTGCTTCTTAAGTCAAAAGTGGACTTCTTACAATTACATGTTGTTCGTGTGGTCAATGGTTCATTATATCCAGAATGATATTAATGATTTGGATATCATATATATCATATATATCCAGCATATTCATGTATTTATAATATTACATAATCATCTAGAGATAAGAAATGAAATGCACCGTTCATGGAGACGGTAAGTTGTACGTACGCATGAACGCTACTTTCATTTCTTTGTCATATTAATGGAATTAAAACTAAATGAGAGTTATGTATATTTTAATTCCAGAATTATATTCATCATTTATATGTAACATACATTATATATATTCATTTTAAATATGTACTTATAATAGTACATTACATTTGGGGATAGGAAATGAAATGCACCGTTCATGGAGACGGTAAGCCATACGTACGCATGAACGCTACTTTCATTTCTATCACATACATTAATGGAAATAAATAATAATCATATAGAGGTATATTATAATTCCAGTATAAAATCATATATAATAACTTTAAATCCATCCTTTATACATCCCACATATGGAATTAACGAATCACATCACTTTGAGGGGGCGGTAGTCCGCACTTCCTTAAATGAAGATATCACGTTTACCCATAATGGAAACCATAAAGGTATGCCATAAATGAGAAATACAGAAGCTTAAGTAAAACATAAACATATTATATATCATATATAAATATAGTGACATCTTAATGGCCACCTTTGAAGGTGTTAGAAGAATGTTGAACAATCATCGTTTCGGGAGGCAGAAATTCGCCATCCACGGAAACAGTATGTTCTTTAACCATTAGATGTAGGTGTGTGTAAGTGTAGCTCTAATACTTATTATAAAAACATCCTAGTATATTTCATATACTGGATTTGTTACAAAATAAATGAATAAAAGGAGTTTAGGGGTTGGGGAAGAAAAATAAAACAAAAGGACACAAGTGAAGACATTACCTTAAAATTGGGTAACTCCCTTTGGTTTGAGCTCAAAGGCTTACGTGGGAAGACTTCTACCCAATGTGAGGCTTCAAGGAGTAATATAGGTAAGTTTAGAGACAAAATGGGCAGAGTTTGTCCGAGACAAAGGCTTTGGGAGTGTGGGTAAGGAGGTAGAGGTGGGGGCCTTTTATAAGAGGAGAGGAGGGGCACTCTTGTAAAGTTACAAAATGTTACTTTATTTTCAAAAGAGTTTCGGATTTTAAAGGTTCCACATTGATTTATGTCGAGGTTAAGGTGATAAGGGTTAGAAATCCACTCATCCAATAGGTTGTGGACATGTGTAGGTCTTAGATATTACATTATCTTTCCATTTTATTTAAATCGTTAAATAATGAGGTCATCGCTGCATCATCATGATGTCATAAATAATTTAATTTATTTAATGTCTAAAAATTAAAAAAATACTATGATGTAGGAAATATTTTTATCTTTACAATGAAAATTTATAGTCAAAAATATGACTTGTATAACCCCATGTAAAAATTGTTTCAGTAAAACATCTCATGTTTGTGTCATTTTTACTTTAACATTAAATAAAAAGGTATTTATGTCTTTTTCCTACCAAAGTGGATCCACGAGGTCCCCAAGTTGACCCATGGATTTTAATGGTCGGCCATGACACATCCAATGAGAGTAGGACATGTGTCTAGGTCATTTCATTTTATTAAAACATTATTCTTACCTTAAACTACACTAATTACCTCTAATCGCGATTAAAAAACTTTATAAGTTACTATTCACCAAAAAATTATTTTTATCCCATTGAACCACATTTTACTTATTAATGAAAACCATGTATGTCGGATTTTTGAAATTCAAAACACAAAGATGAAAAAATTTCATTTAAACAGAAAAATCAGTTTTTATAAGTACCACATAGTGGTTTCACTATTCATCAAAAATTGAGGTTTTTCAGAAAATTACCAAAAATCCAGCCTAAGATATATTTGATATTCCGAATTCAAAAATGATGTCTATTTCAAACAATTCAAAACAAATAATTTGCATTAATTAATTTAATAATTAATTCCCACTATCAAAACAAATAGCGTGTTTTTATGAAACAAAATGTATCAAAAGATTGACACTAGTTTAAGTTCGATTTCAAAGTGAAATTAATTCCAAAGACCACAATTGGATTAGATGGTAAAAATATATTCTAATTTAACTTTAAAACCAATTCAAAAGATAATATAATCATATAAATAAATTAGATTAAAAAGCGTTTTTGAATTAAAATACAGCATTTTACACTATTCATTAAAAATGAACTTTATCGGAAAGATACCAAAAATTTAGACAAAGTAAATTTTGATGACCAAATTCTTAAGAAGATTTTTATTTGGTCAAATAGAATGTATAATAGTGAACAAAACTATATTTAATGATGGTTCTCCATCAAAAGGTGATAAGTGAACCTTTAGTGAAAACTAGGGCATATACGCTTAAAATTGAATTATTTCCATATTTTAAGCCTTTATCTTTTATTGGTTAAATGTAAAAACATTTAAAAACATATATAATCATATTTCAGTTATTTCTATCCATTCCCGCCAATACAACGTCTACTTGTTAACTACCATTTAAAATAATATTATTTTATTATTAGAGTGCAACGTAAGATTCCCAAGAAACTCGTTGTTGCGTGTTGGGTACGTCATCGAGCATAACGCCCCCTTTAAAGTCATATTAATATTTTATTCACAAATACGGATAAATATGAAAATGTCATATTCTTTATTTACCTGGGGTGTTATAGTATACTTTTTGAGTTATCATAAAATTATGGTTAATAAAACATACGTTATCGGAAAATTATGGAATAGGAACCCTGCGTTATTAAAGAACCCGACGTTTGGGATGTAGAAATGTATGGTTCATCAACCATAATTTTGTAATCAACATTACGATTCATCAAAAGTAGGGATCATGTACCTTATGTTTTAATTTTTTTAAAATATATGACATCAACCCTACATTTGTAATCAACCTTACATTTGATGTATACGACATCTACCCTACATTTGTGTTGAACATTAATTCTGAAAAATTCATGTTATGCAGTTCAAACTTACGTTTGGCGTTGGATAATTGAAGAAAATATTATTATGGAATAATCTGAAAGCGGATTATTAGGATGATTTCAAGCCGTATTAAAAAATGATTTTTAAAAGAGTGTTTTTGACCGAGTCAATGACGTTTTATCTATGATTTAAAGGATCATTGTAAAAAAATCTTATATGACAAATCTTCAAGAGAAGTACTCGTCATTATTATATAGATGTGATATTTACACAGAAAAAATATACATGTTTTTATGAACATCAATTAAAAAATAATAGAGAAACAGAGACTATCGAGAACACAGATCTGCTGATTTAAAAGTGACACGAAGCACTATTTATTGAAGAAGAAGAATCGTGATAGAAGATTCAATCATTCTACATCGAAGATCTATTGTGAATATACTATTGTTGAAGCTATGAATTATATTTTTATATCTACTACAACTGGATCGACTGAGAACTACTCTTCTTGGAAGACCATTATTTCTAAAGGAGACGAACATCTACTATCAATTGAATTCTGTTGCAATTGTAAAAAATAATGGGAATGTATTTTAAAAGTACAAATACTTTTATTTTCTATTTTTGAGTGTTTGGATTCTCGTACTAAGTTGTGTAGGTTCTTTCACTGAACCAGAAGGCTTTTTCTTTCCTTAGATTGTAAAGGTGTCAACTTCCTGTACTCACTTGTGGAATGATCTATTGACAAGAGGACCAGATAGTGAAATTAAACAAACTCGTGGAGTAGAGAGTTGGTGGAGTGGTCTATGAGACTTCTGTTCTTTGAACCATTATACATCGTGTGTTCCTGATATTTAAATATCCACTATGTTAATTCTTCTGATTAATTTCAAAGGGAAGAACATGATTTCTTAAAGAATTTGTAAAAGAAACAATTCACCCCCATCTTGTGTATATTTGGTATATCCCGATCCAACAATTTGTATTAGTGGTTGGGCATTCTGGTAAAGACTTAACAAGATGAAAGTGATTAAGGATTATACACAGTGCAAGAAGACTGAAACAAGAAAAGGAATGCCTATGGTCAGAGCACCGTACTTTAATGGAGAAAATTGAGGATGATAGAAATAAAGAATGAGAATATATCTGAAAAACTTGGATATAGTGTATATTCAATGATTTCGACTCTTTATGAAATACCTGAAATACCTGAGACACAGAGTACTGCGATTCAATCAGAATATGATATGAACTCAAAGGAAATGAATGCAATTATATGTAGTCTAGGACCTGATTAATTCAACAGAGTATCTCATTTCCCAAAAACATATGAGATGTGGAAAACTATTTCTGTTGCTTATAAAGAACTGACAATTTCTGGAAAATGAGATATGGTACTGATAAACTTAAATTAGACACATTCAGAATTTTTTATTTTGAAATAACTACTCATATGAATAGATTATTGATAGTTATTATCAACAATATAACTACCTTGGGAGAACAACCCTAACAAGATGATCATGGTTTAAAAGTACTAAGAGTACTGCCTACTAAATGGAATGGAATCTCTACTGTAATCAGACTGTCAATACCTATCAATGAATTCACAATGAGAGAGTTTATTGGAAAAATTATTATGTATGTAGTTGTGATGAATGTTGAAGAAAATGAGAATAAGGATCTGATCAAGAGAGAATATACTACCTTAAAAGGGTCATCTGAATGGAAAGGCAAAAAGTTAAAGAAAAAATAAGTAAAGGTGAAATCAGAAAGTTTTGATTCATCATGTTCTGATATAGAACTAGCTTTGTTAGCTAGAAATTTTAGAAAATTATAAAAGAAAGAAGAGTAGTTTTAGAAAAACATTCAAAATTAATGAAATGGAAGTCAGATGTTGTGAGTGCTAGAAGATGGGTCATATAAGACCTTACTCTCTTTAGTTGAAAGAAGACATGAAAAAGAAGTTCTTCAGAAGAAATGATTATGAGAGAAAATATTAGAAAGAAATGAAAGCTACATGGAGTGTGTCTAAAGACTCCAACAGTCCTTCAGAATCAGACTCAGAGAAGAAATAAGTAAATATAAAATCCAACTTGTGATTTATGGTATAAATATAAGAGGTACAAACATACTACTCTTCTAACTCTGACCCTACTTCTAAAATAAGATATTCTATTAGAAAACATGAAGCCTTCTAAAACATGCTTGATGAAAAATATTACTCTGTTTTTAAGAAGCATAATTCATTAATGAAAATTCGCATGGCTGTTTCAGATTAAAGAGATACAATACTAAAGCAATTTAAAGAGTTAACTGATAAGTATAATTCAATTAACATTGAATACATAGATCATGAAGCTAAAATAAAAACACTGAAATCGGAATTAGAAACATATAAAATTGCAACCCTAATTTTTACTAAAGGAGAAAAATCCTTGAATAAAATTCTTGGGAACACTTTCATTAAGAATGAAAGATTTAGAATTGGTAGTAATGGTGAAAATCCTAAGTTGTACAAGTATTGTTTTATTCCAAGCTTAAAAAGATTCAATTGTAATTACTGCGGAACAAGGGGACATGTTTCTTAAAATTGGTTCTTATGAAAACCTCAAATAAGTGGTATTATGAAAGATTTATTTTAAAATAATTTATTTGATTCTATTGATTTTATAAAAAACAAATAATGTCTTGATTTCAAGATCATTTTTTGCTAACACAAATTGACCCAATAGAATATGGGTACAAAGGAAACTAGTTTAAATTCCTTTGAATGAAGTAGGTCACAGAATAAAAACGACCATATAGTATATGGATAATGGCTACTCAAGGAATATGAGTGAAAGTGCATAGAATTTCTCTACACCCTCTCAAAAAGATGGTGGACTTTTCTATTTTGGTGACATTTCCAAAGGGAAAATAATTGGTATTGGAAAAGTTAGAGATCCAGAAGATGTCTCAATCCACAAAGTACATTATTTACAAGGGTTGAAATACAATCTGATAAGTATCTCTCAACTATGCGATGATGGTTATGCTGTGGATTTTTCTAACAGTAGATTTTCTGTTTTCAAAAATAATATTCTTAAATTTAGAGCAACTAGAACTGACGAAGTGTATACCGTGGATTTCTATTTCATGTGTAAACAACAAGTAAACTACTTAAGTGCTAAGATAAATGAATCCTAAATCTGACATAGAAGACTTGGACATTGAAATATATATTCTGTAACTAAATTATCCAAGAATCAACTAGTTTATTATTTACCTAGTCTCAAGGTTTAGAGTGATATATTTTGTGATGCATGTCAACTTGGAAAACAACAAAAATCATCCTTCAAATCTACTAACAAAACTGATACGTCTAAACCTATAGAACTCATCCATATGGATTTGTTTAGACCTTCAAGAGTATCAAGCTTGGCTGGTAAAATATATATATACATTTTAGTTGATGACTATTCTATATTGACATGGATTTTCTTTTTAAAATTTAAAAAATAAGCTTTTACTTTATTTGAAAGTTTTTTAAAAGCTGTTCAAAATGAAAATGATTTTAAAATAATTTCATTAAGAAGTGATCATGGTGGAAAATTTGAGAATCTAGATTTCAATTCCTTTTGCTCAGATATGGGTATTAAACACACATTCTCTACACCAAGAACACCCCAAAAAATGTAATTGATGAAAGAAGAAATAGGACTATTCAGGAAATGGCTTGGACTATGCTAAATGAATACAATCTTCCTACCTATTTTTGTGTAGAAGCTGTAAGCACAACCTGCTAAATAATGAATAGAGTTTAAATTAGACCAATTTTTAAAAGGACTCCCTGTAAACTCTGTAATAACAAGAATCCTAAAGTAAATTACATTAATGTTCTTTGATGTAAGGTTTATACCATAAACACCAACAACAATATTGGTAAGTTTGATCCAAAATTTGATGAAGGCGTTTTCTTAAGATATTTTACTACATCAAATATTATAATGTTTTTAATTAAAAGACAAGGATTTTTGAGGAATCAGTTCATTTGAAATTTAATGAAACTGACCCCTTTGAGAAAAGGACAGATCAAATAGATGACTCTGATTCTAATGATAACATGAGACTTGAGAACTTGAAAGATTATTTTGAAAAAAAATATAAATGAAATTCAGTCCAGGCCAGAAGAACTTGAAACTTAAGAACCTAAAAATGTACTAACCAGATAGTCAAGGACCTTAAAGAATCACCCTTTAGAAACTGTGATAGGATAGTTAGAAAAATGAATAAAAACTAAAAGAAACATAACAAATCTTGTTGAGTTTTCTGCCTTTAAATCCTAACTAGAACCCAAGTCCAAAGAAGAATCTCTAGATGATGACATCTAGATTATTACAATGCAATAATAATTAAACCAATTCAAGAGAAATTATGTTTGGAAATTAGTTGAAAGAAGTCAGAATTATCTAGTTAATAGAACCAAATGGGTTTTTAGAAATAAATAAGATGGTCAAGAAATAATAACTAAAAATAAAGAAAGACTAGTTTCTTGAGGATATTATCAAGAAGAATGTATAGATTATGATGAGTCCTTTTCACCTGTATCTAGATTAGAAGCCATTAAAATCATATTTGCATATGCATAACATATGAATTTTAAATTATTTCAGATGGATGTTAAGTCTGCCTTTTTAAATTGTTATTTAGTGAAAGATGTTTATGTTGAGAAACCTCATGGTTTTGAAAATTATCAAAAAACCAGATTCTATATTTAAACATAATAAAGCACTTTATGGCTTTAAAGAAACACCTTGAGCATGTTATGTAAGATTAAGCTATTTTCTTTTTAAAACATTATTTTACTGTTGGAATGGAATATCCAAAACTATTTAAGAAAACTGTAAATTCTAACATTTTATTGGTTAAAATTTATATTGATGATATAATTTTTGAATCAACTAATAAATCTATTTGTCATGAGCTCTAGAATCTAATGAAAAAATATTTTGAAATGAGTATTATGGGAGAATTAAATTTATTTTTAGGTATTCAAATTTATCAAAATGATTTTGGAAATGTTTTAAATCAAATAAAATACATTACTGATTTACTAATGAAATTTGGACTTGAAAACATCAAGACATATGCAACCCCTATGTGTACTAATATAAAACCTGATTTGGATAAAAATGGAAAATCAATTTATAACAAGTTATATAGATGTATGATTTTTATATTATTATATCTTTCTACTAGTAGGCTAGATATAATATATTCATTTTGTCTTTGTGCACGATTTCAATCAAATCCTAAAGAATCCCATTTAAATTTTTTATAATTCCTCAAAAAACTATATTAATAAAACGGAATCAGATATGGTTGTCCATATAAAACCTTTTTAGTTTATGAATCATTATCCTTTAAAACTAAATTTCTCAACCCCTAATGTGTATTGAACATTTAATCACGATAATCATAAAAAAAAGTTAATGTGTTGTAAAAACTATGATATAATGGTTAAATAAATATGTAAAATATTATAAATAATATTTAATGGGATTATCTCAAATCCTAAAAATTGTAAAATTTATTTATATTACTAATTTTTAAATTTTACATTGAAATTAATTTATAATAATTTATTAATCTAACACATTTCATGATCCGCTATCACTTATAAAAATGATGAACTTCTCCTTCTTTATTAAAAAAGTTTGAGAATTCATGAATAGAAAATACAAACTATAATAACATCATAGATTCATTCCACACATAATAAAGATTATTTCATTCTCAAATTACTATTCCATCAAGGATTAATGTATGGGAAAAAAGTGGTTTCTTAGTGAAGAGGTATAACTATTAACAATGAATTTTCAATTTTATTTATTACTCTGCCTCTATAAATATAATATATCCTTTTAAAAATAATTAATAAAATATATTAAATATTATTAATTTTTATGATGATTATTTAAAAACAATTATCCACCTTGTATCGTTCGTATAGAATATAAATAATTCACTCTTGCATATGATCAACATTCAATAATCATGAAACTGTGTAATTAATTTTTCATCACCACATTACACTGATAGTTATAACGATTTTGTTAATAAATATATATTTAATTTTGGATATTAATATTTTTCTATAATTTTTAATTATTGCTTACCTTTCATTCAATCCAACCATAATTAGGTGTAAACATTATTTATGTGTTTGTATTCCTTATCATGCCCATGATAAAATAAATATAATTTTTCATCACCTCATTTTAGGAATATTTTAAAAATTGTATATAAATAAAAAATATTATATTTACCTCATAATTAATATTATAGAGGCGATGATACCATTTACATGGCTGAAGTATCATTACCATTTTACTGAAACATACATGGAAAAAATAATGGTTTCACCCAAATATGATTTTTAAAGAGACATTTGTACTATAATGATATTGTGTAATTATAAAGTAATTTTACATATTAATTTATGCATGAATTTTATTTTTAATGTATTCATAATAAATATATTTTTTTATATAGAAAATTTTTTTCATATAATGAAATATTTGACTTGAGACAAGGGTTCCTCATCCCACATTTATTTTTATGAGGCTTATGCCATATTCCCTACATGTTTCTTGTATGATATGTATATAAGTTAGATAAATATATTTTATGATGATATTTTTTTTAAATACATGGGGTTTTATATATCCAAATAATATTATCTATTTTATGAGTTCTTATTTAAATATTACAAAATTTGTAATGGGTTACAACCTCAAATTGTATTCTTTGCAACATATATTCTATTATGAACAAATTTTTTTTACAAGGAGTATGTATATTACATAGGACATTTGTTATCATGAATTAAGTTATTTTTATGAAATTAAATGTTTCCATTTTAGTTTTAATTTCATTGGTATTATTATCTATATGTTACTAAAGAAATATATGGAATCAAGTTTCACTACGATATAAATGAGGAATATTTTTATTAGAATTTAATAATGGACATGATTTGAAACTTATCATGTATATAAATTTTATTTTCAAGATCCATTTAATATTACTTAAATTTTGATATTTTATAATCATTTTTACTCTTTTATACATTATATTATTTAGTGAAACTATTTTTTAAAATTCTAAACTCTTTGTACTCTTTAAATTGAAAAAACGTTTTCTCTCATTTATATATTCAAAATATTATTTTTAAGAATGGTTTACCTATTATATGTTGAGTTTATAATGTATTTAATTCCCATTATTGTTTTTTATGAACATGTTTTAAAGGAAATCATTATTTATAATATTGGGTTTTAAAGAAATAATTTTTTACTTTTAAATGGTGTTATAAAAAGGTCTTACTTCATCCTATATGGAACGGAAATATTTTCATACAATATTTACCATTAAATAAATTAATCTCTATTTTTTTATTTTATATAGAAAATAATGTTTTTTCATTTTTTTCATTTTTTTAAATTTCATAAAAAAAACACTTTCTAAAAGTTTTAATGAATGGTTAATATCAAATTTTAATTGTAATTTTCATCAATGTCGACATCATTTATGGATTTCTATATTTGAATTAGGATATGATATATGGATAACATACATTTTATTTATTTTTATTTCAATTGATGATGAATATTATATGCTTTTTCTATGAAAACCCATTATATTAAATTAATTTATTTATATTCTGATATAATTATGAAACCCATTTCAATTACCAATGTTATAGTATGTTGAAATGATCGAATGTTCATGAACCTATTTTCATTCTTTGGGATATGGTAGTATTAAAAAATGAATATTTTATGATATTATGGATAAAATATGTGTGGTATTCATTATCTTCTAAGTGGGTTAGTTATAGACATCTAATGAATTGGTTAAAAAACTGTATCACGTGAACTAATTTTGGGAAAATATTTGATGTTCTCTATATAGTTTGGGAAATACGATGGGTTTTTGTATATACGATAAAAAATATCGGGACATGCAAATACACTATGATATGAGAAATAGTATGTGATTATTGATCTTTAATGATATTGGAAACCATTGTTTCTAGATCCACTATGACATGACAATATTAGCGGTTAACCATGGAATATAGATTGGTTTATATTATTATGGTGGTTACATAATTTTATGACTTGTTTTTAGTCATATATTTTAAATAATTGGTTTATGATTGAATTATAAATATTCTTTACTCATATAATTATTGTCTTTTAAAATGATGAAATATTAGGAGAATAATTCATACATATATTCTATAAAGGACCAGTACGATATTTGATAATAATCTTATGATCAGTTTCATATTTTATTCATTCATATCATCAATGATTGATATATTATATGTTTTACCTCACAGAGCATCTTATCTCACCCATTCTTATTAGACCATTACCCATTTAATGAATAATTATTTTATATAGGGTATGTCATATAAGGCTATGATGTGGGAATAACATGATGGGAGATAATGAAAATCTATTTTGTACTAGTTATTTATATATCCTTTCATCCAAAGACAGTAAAACATTATAATTTTTAAATAGATCTTAATTTTATGTATTTAATATTATCTATTATGGTGAAATATAAATATAAAAAAAATCAAGGGTAGGTATTAACATATTTCAATAGAAAATCTTCTTTTACTATAATCTATTAGATAATTTAGGTGAATATTGGCATAGATAAATATATAAGGATGAGAATTATTAGTTTCATTATTCTATGATCTGATTATAATATTTACAATCTATTACAAAAAAATATTCTGTTTTGTTTTCATGGAACAACCAAAATATTTAGGGATTGATCCACATGACACCATCCAACGTCTTAGAATGCCAATTTGAAGAAATTTATTCAAAAAATCACAGTGGAAAATGAATTACTCCAATTGAGGAATGTAATAGTACAAATTTTATAAGATATTAAAACAATAAATATAATGGAATGTTAAGAAAATATATTTTCCTATATAAAAGTATCCTAATCAGAAAGAATTGTTGAATAACTGGAGTCTACAACAACTTATCAAGTTTAAACCACCACTGCCTGAAGTATGTTTTAACCATCCAAGAAATAGTTATTCTTATCAATAAATGAACAAATATTAAGTATAATTTAATCATTAATTCCGAAATTAGATAATATCAAATCATAAAGGATCATAACGGTGAGGACACCAATACATTTATATTTCCTACTACTAATGAGTGATTCATTTTATCTTTGAGGATTGATGGTGAAATGTACCAATGGTAAATTAATCACATCATCATAACCCTCCTCATAATTTTTTTTTGTGATATATGAATTATTTTTTGGTAAAATATTTAAAATGTTTGGATTTTCTCGTTAACATTGGGAAAGAGTTTAGCATGCTCTATGCAGACCACTAGAAAATGAAACCCATTAAATGTTCATTTGGAGGTACTTGTTAGATGTCCACCAAAATCATTTATTGGTAGAAATGCATTATATTTTACCTGAAGAACATCAAAAACATTCTTATAATGCATCAAACACAAAATATTAGAGTGTTGTGAGGCATTAAATTCAATGTTTCTTATATATGTTGTCCTTTCATATGTATTTAATGAAAAAGTGAACTAATATTTATGATTTTTGATTCCCCAATATGATATTCAAAAATTCTGTATAGAATAAAATTCCTAAATTATTGGTATTATTATATCTACATAATTAATGAAGAGACGATATCCACGATCACAAAAACAGTATAACCTTCTTAAATAATGGTCATCACATAATATTTATGTGGTTATTCTAAAAGAAATGTGTAGTAGATGACCCGTGGCAAATCATGAAGGTCTAATTTAACAAACAACCTTATTTAAAAGTTATTTATTGGACACTAAAAAATCATATCACAACTGCCATATGATTACTTCGAGATCATCTGACTTGGAATTTAATAGCCACTTGAGAAAACCATCCTCAAATACTATTAAATTTTGGAGAAATATGAAAAAGTATCTAGCATTTTTTGATAATAAATCTTCATATGATATTCCAATGTTGTTTTCAAGCAAAAAAATCCCTAGAAAAATGATGTCCTTATCTATCATGATCTTGTTTTTTTGTCACCCTTCTTATGAAGAAGATTTTGTCATATCCAAGATGTATTGTGCTCTCCTACAGCTCAAAAGGAAAACATAAGGGTTTCTCATGAAAATGATTATGCATCACTATATGATGCTTTAATTTTAATGTGCCAATTCATTGACATGGAATGTGATTTTCTAAGACAAAACTAATTTTAATTTTCTAGATCCTATTCTTATGTGAATTAAATAAATAAATAAATGCAGAAAATAATAGAGCTTCTTATGAAGTGATTATATGTTGATAATCAGGAAAAAGGGGGCAGGAACCATAGGATACCACAAATAATCACGTGGATATACCATTGACATGTTATCATAATAAAATGTATTTCAACTCTATAATATGAAATTCCTCACAAATGACCTTATAAAATTCACCTTTCTCTTTAGGAGAATCCCATACCTTGTATTACTGTTCATCCAAAAGGATTTAAAAACAAACATTTATCTCATGAAATACCATGATATGAGGGTTCAAACTTGTATGATCCCTATGTATTGTCTTCATTACAAGGACAAAACCATTTTATTGGTCAAAATACATTAAATGGGTTGCTGAATTGATGGTCATGCCGTTATTGAAAATATTATGATTCCCATAAATGAACCACAACTATATCATGTGATGTATGTAACCCAAAATATGTAACCCAACACCATCCCAAATCTTTGAGAGACATTATACAAAATTTAGTCTATAAATGGGGAGGATACCCTCATAAACACCCAAAAATTAAAAAGATATATAAATCATAGGATCTATGCACCTACGAATCCAAGATTCCACAACATCTCAAATATAGTGTGGATTTATCAGAGTAGATAATCTCGCTATAGTAATGGATTTAAACCATGTAAATATATGGAACAACATATGGGATCATGAGGCATGAATTGGAAATTTGGGTGGTCACTTTATATCTCATGAATGACTTCTGGTGTGTCACATAGGTTATGAGAATATGGTCTCACATATCTGTTGACACCCAACAATCAAAAAAAAAACATAACACTGATAAAATATTATGTACATATGAAACAAAATATAGAAAAATGACTAAAATAAAGAATACTTATTCAAATAACATATATTTTAATCCTCATGTACATCACATGACTCATCTAGACCACGTGACAATATTAGGACATGTTGGCCAAGACACTTGATGTCCCATAAGAATATGATTTAGATCATGAAATTTTGTTTGCGCGTGTCATGAAAGTCATATGAGTCCCTCCGAGCATTCCACCTGAGTCTCTAGAATCCCGTATAGGATCTGCATATAGATATTTCAATGGTATGTAACATCTCTCCAAAATTATATACAGACACCAGTTTATTACATCTAGGAAATGAGAAACCCTCAGGGATTGTTTGGTAAATATCACTAAACCCTACAATCATGTTATCTAGGGTCATTAATGAAACTAGGATTGGTCAGGTAGGTCTCTTAATGACTCACAAGCATGTTTTCTCAATAGTTCGATGTCCTCCAGACATGTCAGTCAGATCATGCGACTCTATATATGCATGTCAGGTGAGTACATGCAAGATCATCCTGAAATGTTAGTCAAGATCATGAAATGACATCAATACATACTTTCCTGGATCATGGTACACCATTAAGAAATATGTAATGGATCAATTTATTGTCATTTTATGGTTCCCCTACAAAAAAAAATATAAAATCACCCCATAGACATGATTGGTAGAATATAAGATGTGTTTGGCTGAAAATCAGGTAGGTTTGGTAGAGAACCCAACCATGTTTAGAAGACATCCTGTGACATGAAATTTTTTTGATTGGGAATACTAGGAAAAAATTGTGTGTAATCCCTACTAACATGCATAATATGATATGTTCATTTTATTAGGACAACCTCACTATGTAATCCTCGATCAGTAGCATAATATGATATGCCACCCATTAGGGATACCTCATTAGGTAATCCTAGATCAACAACATAACATGATATATCCCCATATCCAGGACACCTCAACGATTAATCCCCCATCATTGTAATACTATTATATGTCTCCCATATAACAGAAACCTCATTGAGTAATCCTAGATTAATGGAATAGTATGATATGTACCCCATATTAGGAAAATATCATTGTTTAATCCTTCATCTATTTCATAATATGACATGTCGCCATGAAAATGGAAACCATACTATTTAAACCCCGATGAAACTAGACTAGGATAACAATGATTCATATAATAATCAGTATATGTAAGACTCCTTCATATGGCTACAACTCCAATGTGCATCCAACTCAGTGTTAGTGCCACTATGTCTCTGATGTTCCAACAATAATGACCTGATATCTCTAATGGGCTTATCATTATTCCCTATCCAATAATATATTAAATGATAAAAGGAACTATGTTGATTCTGATTCAATCTATTACTGGGATACATAAGACACCATTATATGGTCTGAGATCCTTTTCTTACTGAATTTTTATTACTTTGACACCTATCATATCCAAGATACATCGGATGCCTTCTAGGATTCTTAGTTTGTTTTTTTAAAAATGTGATGAATTTGATTCCTTCTATAACAAAGATACGTAGGAAACCTTCCTGAGGCATGAGACCCAAATTAATCATCCATATAGAAAACCATTCATGTAATACCTAGTCAAAATAAACTATAATGGCTCTGATTCAGACAATAAATAGGATATATAGGATTCATTCATATGTCTTGAGCTCTATATTATGATTCCAAAGTGATGTCCAATCAAATAAGTTACACATCCATATGCAGTGAGATTGGTTATTTGTTATCCCTTGTTTATAGCACCTATAATAGAAGATGTGGGTTTAGGGAGTTGAAATTATCATACCATTCACATCATGAATAAAACAATTCCCAGGAAACTATAGAATTTACGTATTGATCAAAAACATGATATGACTCTCCCCATACAATAGAATCTATGTCATGGAATGTACCAAATCTATAATTGAACTATAAACAATGTGACTCCTACCATAACTAGGAAATGTAAGATGAATCAAGAAAGCTGATGTTCAATATATGGTGCCTATGTTCCAAATTTTATGTCCTTTATATATGATAATAAAATTCATTAATTCAGTGATCTACATGGGTAATTATATTTGTTAAAAAGAATGAAACATAACAATCCTCATATGGGCTCAATTTAATCCTCAAAATATTAATCTCCTCCCTGGATGACAACAATATATAGAGTTCATATTTATAGGGATGCAACATATAAAAAATTTACCCACTAATGGTAATTGGTTGAATATCATTATATAGATAAATATGGAACTTCTAACATGATTCACAGTAACATATAAAAGTAATTTTGCATGATATTTTTGACAGGGTAACCATTCTCATTACAAGGTTAGGAAGAGATTGGTGAACATATCTTAAATATAAAAGAGATTAATAGAGTATGTATCAATTACCAAAAAAATGGTGTGATGAGACTAACCTCCCATCCACTCAAATAAAGTGAGTTCCTAGTCACCATTTGTTCTAAAACCCTTATAGACTACCAGCTAATAAAATATTGGTTCATATTTAATTATGTATGTGGGAGATGTTTGGAGTTTCTTTTTAAGATAAAAATGATAAAACATTCATGAATGATTGTAAAAGAAATTGAACCACCAAAAATAAAAAAATCAACCAAAGTTAGACACATCATTATGACAATAAAGTGGTGAAACTAACATGAAATCAAGTAACTACTAAATATTATGCACAAGATAAAAAATGTAGACTGTGAATTTTCAATAGACCATTTTGTTCTTTTAATAATCATTTTATTATCCTCTTCTTAAAGAAACAAATTATGAATCATATGTGAATTGATGAAGAAAAAAATGATCAGTTTCCATGCATTAAGTGATTTTGGTTTCAGATTATTCAAAAAACAGATATGGTTAAAATCGCATGAATATTAAGGATGATACACTATATCCATGGATCCCACAATCTTAGTTCATCAATACTTTGAAATTTATATTGAAGAGGAATGGATGGAATATGAAAAACAAAGGACATTATTTTATCCATGTATATCTGATTGAGAACGTATAATGATGTCAATGTTGCACTAATTAGTGACCATGTTACACGTTGTCTCTATGTATATAGATGTTGTATTAAAAAAACACATGACACAAGATAATGTCTCCATCTAGTGATCATCTTAGAAAATTTAAAATGGATGCATCCCCTGTGGGAATAAAAATTAAATCACTTATCAGACACTATCAACTTCAGGTGGAAAATGAAATGGTTCATGAATACTATCAACATTGTATAATATTAATAGTTGTGGCTGCACGTGGGGGTCTCCAAATGATAAAATGAAAAATTAAGCATCATTAAAAAAAAGATTAAGTAAATCCATTATCACTCACTACCACCATAAACCACTTAAAAAGAACATCTCAGGGGTGATACAATCACCTCATTTAGTATTTGGTGTAGGTAGATGAAGGCGACAACTACATATCCCTTCTAGTTCATAGAATTTAATGGAGGGAACATATCAAACGCTATTACTATCATCCTCTCATTGATTCCCTTCCATCTCCTACTGAGGGTACCACTCGACACACATCCACCTATGATCCCCACAAAAAGAAAATATAGAATACCCACTAGATATGATAGGATTTGGATAATATTGAGTGGGATAATATCTACAATACCACTAAGGTTGTTTTCCAACATATTCTTTAGGTATCTGGAAATAAGTATTATATCCATGTCACTATTAAGATCACAGTGAGCATATTGAAATAATGAGAATGGGGAGTCACATATTCGTAGTCAGGAGTATGAGGAGAATCAGAATATTCATGTTGTGTTTGGAAATAAGGTGTCTCATATCCTTACATCAATCAAATAAAATTGACAGTGTTTATTAAAGATAGAATATTTTCTTTCTTACATTTTTTTTCATATAATTTGTTTTAGTTTCACTACATCATAGAAATAGATGAATAACACAACTAATAAATTATGAATTGTGTAAAAAAACAGGGATAAATTCATATATCTTTTTATATAGCTTGTCAGTACAACACTCAAATTAGTATGAAAAAGTTCTTTATCCAGATAAATCTCACAATCATTCTCCCATCTGGGAGGATTATTAAAAAAATTTATAAAAGTAAAACGTTCCTTGTAGGTATCATATTTTTTTCCAATAGGGGATCACTAGGAGAGAGTGTCATATGAATTAGGGGAGGATAAAATTTCTATAAATAAATAGAGAAATATTCCAAAGGACTAGAATCCAGACCATATAAATTTTATAGTTGGTGATGAAATGTGAGATAAAAACACATATCGTGGTAGAGAATCATTCCTATCCAAAAATACAAGTGTTATATTCCAAATGTATAATATTGGTCCCATATCCCAATTCTAGTTGGGTCTCCTCTTCTCTGAATGGTACATGCCTCATGATATTCTTGTATTCCTAATAAAAATGATCAGTGAGATACTAAAATGGCATAGGATTGATCTCATATCCCTATTCTGAATAATTCTCAGCTTTGGAGAGAAACAAATTCTTTGGGATCGACTAATGATACTATATGGGAATCTACATATCATATTTCTGTAGATAAAAAATTCAATACCCATATTTATAATTCACCAAATAATTAATGCACAATATTATTTTTGAGGAAATACAAGATTAATATCATAGACCATATCCAAGTAAACAGGTTATTCAGCATCTTATGATGTGGAATGCATGTTCAGTCTGGGATCATATTCCCATTCATACTAGGGAACACCATGTGAGAGTGAAACAAGCCTTAGGACATGATCATATTCCTATAAAAAAGGCTAGTGATATATTGAAAAGGATCTAGATAAGTCTCAAACCCTCATTCTGATTGGGGATCTCTATGTAAGAATGTATCATGTCTCAATATTGGAACATCTTATTGTCAATTATGATGGATATAATCAGTATATTGTAGCATCTTCTTAGAAGAAAGTTCATACTATCCTGGAACCATATGGTTATCAAAAAGGTCTAGCAGCCTTTGTAAAAAAAATCATATCCCTAAAATATTCAAAAATACATATCATCATATTCTATAAATGATGTAAAATAGTTATAATATTTCTAATAATCTCAATAGTAGTGTCTCTGAGGTCATTTGAGACAAATCTTTGTCACCCCAAGGATTTTTCATCCCAACAACCACATATTAAAGTGACCATTATTTTGATATTTCCCCATAAGATAGTGTGGAAATGGAAGACAAACACTCTAATATTTTAATATGGTGTGGTCAAGATCCCCATGGTTATATATCTCATGGATATGAAAATCATCCCTTTTACCATATGCCTCCATATAGAGAGGTGTTCAAAACACATACAAATTCTTATAGAGAGGTTCTCAAAATCATTGTTGTCAAACACATTTATTTCCCCCATTAACATCATAAAAACAATCCCCATATGTTAACTAGGAGTCCCTAAGATGAAAATTATATGGTTTGATCATATGGATTTTTGTATTTTTTAGGAGGGGGAAGATAACATTGACATAAGAAAAGTGTTAGATGGAAATAAAATCTTCACTGTTTTCTGTACATTTATCACTTCAAATTGTGAGATCCCATATGATGTATAAAAGGAATTCATGTTGTATTTCAAAAAATAAATATAGTAAACTCATTAGAGACTAATGTATAGTCACATACATTGTCTATTAAATGGCGGTCATCATCATACCTTAATTATAATCTGATATCATCTATACTAGGACATTATCTATACACCATGGTATCCAAAATAGAAAACCACAATGAAAATCTGCAACATTCTTTCTACCACTGCATCATATGTATTTGAAAACTAATCACTAAATCCCCTTATAAAATATTTATTTGAGGATGGATAATTCTTGTAGAATTACCCATCACCATAGTTATGGATCAAAAGAACTTCTTAGATACAACACCCTGTAACTTCAGATACATTTGATAAATTAACAAATATGGTAATATATGAGGATTTTTCTCACTATGAAATTTAGAAAGCATCATAGATTTCTATACCTAAACAACAAAGGGAGAGGATAGACCATAATTCTATGACCTGAGCCTTTTAAAGAAACAATAATGAATTTCAAAAATAGAAGAAATATTTTTTATCCTATCAAATATTTTCCACTAAAACTAACTGCCATTATGTGTTTCCATTGACACCTTCCCATAAATGGGTGCATTTATACGACATCAAATATGTCATAGTAGCAGTTGTCGTTGTAGGCATCTATAATTGAACCCATCCCACTAGGTCGGGGGAATATATACCACCACATCCACACCTCAAATTTTCAATTCCAAAGGGGATTTAGGAAATATCAGCAATAGTGGAATATTAATCCTAGATTAATGGTATAACTGAATATATATATCCCAATTTATTCAATAAGTTTTATCAATTACCCAAATAGAATAACTGAATCCTCAAAAAGATGTTCAATCAATGACAATTATGGCCCAATATAGTCACTATCCCTTAGGGATTGTGGAATTTTCATCCCCATCATATCCATAGAGGGTATCAGTCAACTTTAGTTTTTGGAGGAAATATCAATGGGTGAAATCCCATTCATTCAACATTTTCCATGAAAATACTCTAATATCAATTCTCTATTCAAAACTCCCTATCAGAAACTCTATAAAGGTCACAAATCATAGGTTGAAATGGGAGGCTATACATTAAAGGAAATCAATACCCATAAGGTTCATAAGCCAAAATATCCTAGTATGGACATGTTTTTGAGAAACGACACTAATGTAAGTAGTGATTAATAATTATATTACATTGAAATTAATGGGTCAACTAATATTTCCCAATGTAAATTTTTAAAATTCTTCAACAACAAAAAAATAGATAATTTATATTAAGATGGAAGCTCATAAGTAGGGTATATCAAAATCACACCCCAAAAGAATGATTTTGATACACCCAATGAGGAAACATATACATTATACTAGGGGAGGATACAAAACATAGAAAATATGAATAACGAGTTGAATACTATATGGAGGAACACTACCATGGATAATGTTATAGGTGTGTCTATAGCCCAATCACCACCAAGAAAAGGTGATATTCTTTTCACAAAGGAATTTATTTCATAATATTAAAGTGAGATAAAAATATCAAACACCTTGATGAGGAGTTTATCATGGGAAACAATAACACAATGATTCATCTACAGAAATAATCGAATATCACTACACCAATAAATTTGAAAAGAGATGATATTCATAAAACAGAAGCATCCTAGAGTTATAATGGTTCTGTATCTATGTTGTTGGTCTACAAAAATGAGAATGTTGAAAATGATCTTGAATTCCCACCATTATGGCGGAAGCCTCTTCTTTTCTAGAGAAATCATTTAGTCTTCAAATGAATTGAATCAATGGGACAAGAAAACAAGGCAACAACATCACGCCATATCCACTCACTATAAATGGGATGGAAAACATAAAATAGTACCTTTAGAATTTACCAACACCATTGATTCCTTGGTTACAAGAATGGATTCCTTGGATGGCTGAAATGCACATGTGAGGAACAAAATAAATATATACCATGAATGGGTGTTTGAAACATTTTTTTCACCCAATCTTAGAAACCCTACCGTCCTCACATTAGAAATTTACGGACACCCTAAACCAAATCTCACTAAATTCGATCCTGATGTGATAAGATAACAGTACATCAATACTAGTAGGAGGTGACATAGATGATGTGTTTTTAAAGACTGTAATTGGGATATAATTTGTTTTGTACAATATTGTTCCAAAAATATATATTTTTAGATTAGTAGTCCTTGATCATCAATTCTATTACATGGTTAGTTACATTCTAGGTAAAATGATAGTCATCACCCTTGAGAACTGACAACAATATGAAAATTATAGGGTTTCTGAAATAATGTATTGAAAGAAGGCTTTGAAATATTCTCCAAGTATCCCACCCATGTATGAAATGATGATTGAACATTATGATGAAAATATATTGGGTCATATACATAAAAAATTAATCCCAATGATGTATCCAGGTGTGTTCCACGAGTTCATAAAAATAACACAATGTTTGGATGACACCATCAAGCGGACCAAAGAAAAATCTCATCTCATGCCTTAATTATAAGTCTAAAGGATAAAAAATGTAGGGATGGTTGCAATTACTATAATTCCATTAGAAACACATATAAAAAACTTAAGAATGTAATAATTGTTTTATTGCTACTTATCTAGTTGTAACAACCAAAAAATTGTTATAGACCATAAGAAAAAATAGATCTGGGTCACCTGGGATTTGTGGAAAGGATGTATATATCCAACTTCTGATGAAATGAACATGACCCCAATTATTTCGTTATATACATAGACAATAACACACTCAATCAAATATATAAAAAAAGAATAATGAGGAAAATTCCCCCGATCATCCAGAAAGCTACCCTTTTCATAGAATGATTGGTTATAAAAAACAAAATTTCTTCAGCCTCAAATACATTATACCTAGGATGGTCAATTTCGAAAATGTGATGTTAGATAAATCCCAGGAACTTCTGACCTATATAACTACATCGAAGTTATAAAACAAGGGTGATTAGAAGAATTTTATGACTTTAAAGGGACATAATTTAAAAAAAATAATGACTTGGTTGGTAGTTGACCAAGATGATGACACCATGAGACAAAACAATTGTAGGCTCTCAACAATTCCTCCACCTAGGGACGTGTCTTTAGATATGAATTTCAAAGGTGGATGGTACCATATACCACAGTAAGAGACGGATGGAAAAGTGTTACACTCTACTCTAGTGTAAGATTTTACCCTTGGGTATTTCTTCACTACGACACAAGAATCATAGACCCTATAATGAACTGAACTATTATAAATATAATTTCACATTTTTATATATTTAAATGCATTATTATGTATTATGGTTATATAAAACACATGATCTTATTTGGATTTAATTTATCATATTAAAAATTTTATTAATAATTATTACCATTCATAATATAGTGGTTAAACAATTCTAACATCAGTAATATAATTATATGGTTTTAGGAAGATCCAATTGAAATAGACAATAGAAGTGATGACCTCAACTAAAAAAATCATACCATATGAAGCACATTTTTTGAAGCATCTATGGGAGAAATAATCAATGGAATTCTCCCTCATCCAAGTCCATGATGAGATCCCAAATCATAGGAATGGACAAAAAAATTAAGGGAGAGGTTCAAGGTCATCGATAACAAAGCCCGATTCATGTTCTCTGAACCACAACAGGAAAGTCTAACAATCGAGCGCTATAAAATTAGGGTGTTTCATGGTGAGTTAAATATATATTTATTGAGAACCTATAAATATGACCATGTACATTAATTATTATGGAATTAGGAATATATTTTAATCCAATTATTTTTACATTATAAATTTATTTTATTTTGATATAATAAAACCAAAATTTTATTTTTAATTAAAATTTTATTTTAAATAAGATATTAAATTTGATGAATTTATGAATTTTAAAATAATAATATTTTAATAATATAATATTAATAGATAATGTTCAATATATATAAATGACAATATAATTTATATGATGTGAAAGGTAATTCTTATAATGGTTCGAAAACAAATATTTTCAAAAACCAATTATTTTCCATAAATGTTAGTTATTATTTTAAAATTATAAATTCAAATATTTTGAAAATTATTTAGAAAAATTGAATGATTTTTTAATTAAAATGTATCAATTATCAATGAGTTATTTTTCCAATTTTTTGAGATAATTTCATTTTCTGAAAAAAAAATTAAATATCGTATAAATTTAAAGTTTGTATTATGACATAATAATGACCAAAATGTGATGTAAAAAATATTTTAAATGTTATCATTGAACATATAATATATTTTAACTATGAAATAATGTCATATTATTATTATTTAATTATTTTATATGGTAATTATGAATTCTACAAAACATATAATAGATTTTATGCTTTTAACATTATTTCATTAGTTGTATGAATTAGATCCATAAGAGAATGATAATTATTTTATTAAAATCAAATGATTGAATTATAAAATAATTAAAACCACTCTCATTTGAAATTAACCACTATAATAAACCTTGGGAAGTTTTGTGTTTTTGATTATTTTAGTTTATAAAGTCCAAAACCTATGATTGAGAAATAATAAATAAATCTACACTCATTTCATTTCTAAACCCACCCATTATCCCAATAATATTCACTCAAACTACTCGGATAAATTATTTAATGTCCCCCTTGTAGAGTCTTCCAAAGGGTCCCCAATAATAAAAATGTATTGTCTCATGAATTTTGAACCCCACACTCATGTAATGGATCCTAATCATCTCATATTTATTAAAGATTTATTTTTTCTTGTGCCTTATATTTCCAATTAAAAATTATTAGATTAAGATTTCCTACTAAAAATTAATACCCATTTAATTTAAAATTAATAGATACTCATTTTTCTCACATCAAACCATTTAATTAATTTCTTTGATAAGTCGTTATGATGTCAAAAATTCACCATGATTTTTCATTTCTAGAACGATTGTGCAATGAATACCTCACCCATTTCATATCAAGGTCTCATCTTTATTCACTAATACATATTTGAATTTATACATACATGTATGTATTACACACTTATTTACTGTGGAATAATAAGTGATGATGAATGCATCAATGATGTATATTATATGTGGAACACTTAATCATTAGAATGAAATGAAAGTGAATTTCATGCCCAAAATTATATATCACTTCAATTTATTGGGAAAATTTTACTCATGAGACATAATGACGTGATAGGGTGTGAACCATATTTCATTATGGTAATTTTTCCCTCGTGATTTTATTGCAGTTATCCTTGACCTATGTTTTTGATGTGGTGTTTCATGATATATTCACATATCCAATGTTGCATCTTTGTTATCATGTTATATCATGTCATATTATTTATGTTTCTTATTATCACATATTTTATTAAAAATTCATTTTCCATTTTTATATAATTTATTACCATATTCATGTTATTCCATGATTATTTCATTTCTATTATTTATCTCTAACCCTTTTCATATGTATGTCCCCATGTTATCTTTTCCACATTTTTTCTGATAAATTGTTAATAATTTATTCAATAAAGATATTGATTTTCCTATTTAAATTATGATTAAATATACGTAACTCTCAATGAAAATTTTCATCTTGATCATATAGTATTTAATATGTGTTATATAATGTAATAAATCATGAATTAATTTTTTATAAAAAGTACTGTTTTAGAGTTGGTATCAAAGGGGTTGTTTAGTTATTTTTTGTAATTGGTTCAGAACACTCTAGAGAAATTCATAAGAATAAAAAAATGTAAAAAAATAGCACTAATTATTTACATATAGTTTAATTTTATTTTCAATAAAATAAATAAAATTATAGAAACTAATGGTGGTTGGGTTTCCAAAATAGTCATTTGTATGGTTAAAAACTCTTAATGTTTTATCAGGCTAGAATCAGTTTAATTTTCTACTTAATAATTGGCCTTACTTTGAACCTAGTTTAACACTCTGGATGGATATTCATTGTTAAATAGTTATATCGTTACATGTATTTATTAGGCGATTAAAAAATCCTATAAGAATATATGTTATGAAAAATAATCATGGATATAGTAGGTTGAATACTATAAATTAACAATTTAAGGAAATAAATCAATATTATAAGTTATCCCTTTAATGTCCATAAATTATTGTTTATTTGTTTAATAGTTTAAAATTTTAATTCTTAAATATCTCTTTATTATTGGAAATGGGTATAAAAATGAGGAATCATATAAATAACCAATGGGAACAAAAATGTGATGACTTACCCCACAAGATTCCCAACCCGATGGGAACATGAATGGATGAAATATTTATAGTACTCAATCAACTAACTCATGATATGAATAGAAACAAAGATCATCATGTGTTCCCAAATCACCATTATAAATTACAATTATAAATTGTGGGATGGAAAGAGACCTAGATATAAATTGTCTATCTGAGAAACCTAAAAATGAAATAGTGGAATATAATTTACCAATAACCCTTTGAAAAAGTATTCCTTAAATAAAAAACAAAGAACCATGGTACATTTAAAAACTATTCACTAATATAAGGGTTTTCAGAGACAACCAAAAACCTCTATGAAAACCAGGAAGAGCATCTTCCATTGGAACCACTGAGATGGAATGAGACAATTATATTGTGATAGGTACCACAGTTATTAATAAATTAATGGATCACATAGGTTTTTTAGGGTTTTACAAATTAATTTTTTTTCACTAATTCTTAGTACAACTATTAAAACAACACAAAAAGTCATGGAAGTATAGCTTTCAATAGAAACATAAAATGTGGAAATTATTTCATTCCATGTATATAATAAATCCCCTAACTAAAATAGATATTTTAAATTACATGTGAACTGTGGAATTATCCCATTGCTGTCATTTTATGCAAATGTGGGTATGGATTTTCATTCCCTATAGAGTAACAACATAAATATTAAAGGGAAGGAAATAACTTATCGTATCAGGAACCCTCCAATGATTCCATAAAAGTGTGTAGTTGATGATGAATCTTAATAAGAAACAACATATCAAGCATGAATATTTTTTAATTTTGATAAAGCATATAATGCTCAAATTAATTAGTATAGGTTATTAATTATCCGTGAATAAATGACCATGATGATGGAATATATAGATGCATTTATGAAGGAAGTATTAAGTCTCACATCTACTTGAGAGGATGGATATTTTTCCAGATTATTTTCGGGGTATTTCCATTATCAAATAATACATAATGAATGTTAGTTATGGAACATAAGGGTATGAAGCACATCTAATGTAAAATCTAAATAAAGGGTTTATTTTCCCAAGTGCTTCACCATAGGGTTCACATGTCCTCTCCATAATGATGATGGGTGGGTCAATGTGCCATCTCAATGATTAACATTATCCCAACAAGATCCTGATACAAGACAATTATCCTCTACCACGTATTGATGATTTTCTCTATTAGCTATGGGAAGAAGAATTCAAATCCAAGGTGGATCTATGGTGGAGATATTATCATGTTAGGTATAAAATAGAGTATACCCCCTATAATACTTTTTTAACATGGTATGAGAACTATGTGTTCATGGTAATGACATTTATACTCACTATTCTCAATAAAATACAAATAAACTGGATAAATATAGTTTTAAGAGATTAGATCAAAAAATTTATAGTACTATATTAGAGAGAATATTCTAATATTATCAAAAATGAAGGATTTTCATGCGGAGAATCAGAGATCGAGAATAAATATAGTAAAAAACGATAATCTATATGTAATTTCTATAAATATTTAGTTTTGGATGGAAGAAGTAATGTTCATGGTAAATCTCCTCACATTCAATGGGATAGTTTTGAATCCTTCAATTTAATAAAAATATGATGGAATTTTAATTCCAAAATTGTGATATATATCTATAATTTACTTGGATAATTTCAGTATTTTCCTGAATTTGTGAGAAATATTTCACAACTCTCACACCCAATTACCAAGATAACTAAAAAGGGAGTCATCCTTACATTGAATGGTGAATGTGGAGATAGGTTAAATAAGTTTAAAAGGAGTCTTATCACTGCTCATATGAGAACACTACCAAAAAGAGGGGAACATTTTGATGTGCTAATCGATGTTTTGAAGAAGGGATTGTCATGTGTGTTAATGATGAATAACAATGTCATAGCCTATGCATTAAGGTAGTTGAAATTTCAAAAATAGGACAACACAACCCATTATCTAATGTTGGATTCAATGATATTCACTCTGAAAATATGATGGTATTATCTCTTTGGGGATAATTGTGAAATATATATGGATCAAATAATACCATAGTATATATTCACATAGAAAGAGATGAGTATTTTCCAATGAAGATTAATAGAGTTGAAAATGACTATAAATGCTCAATCCACTACCATCATTTGAATCAAAATAATGTTTATGATTCACTATGTTTATAGGATTCGTCAATTCTATCATTGATGAGAATTGAGAGGGATCCAATATTCATTTATTTGGATAGGATAGATATACGAATCATAATGAGAGGAATGTCATGAATCCGTTCACAAATGATTACCAAAATATCTGTTCTGGAAAAAATAATGGACTTTCAAAGTGATAATGTATGATTTCAAAAGAATGTTGAAAGTACAAGAAAATTTAAATCCTTAGAGTTAAGTATTAATTAATAATGTGCTTAGAAATTTTGGTCAAGAATATGTGTACTATAAAATAACTAGTTAAATGGGATATTAAATGAATCACATTTCTCAACCATCACTATCCACCCAAGAAGCACAAAGATTTATCATTATCTTGTAAAACACTATTGGTGGGACAATATGAATAAGGATATCATGAAATATATGTTATTATGTATTTTATGTCTTCTAGTGAAAGAAAAATGGAAAAAAATAGAGGGGGTTAACCACCCATAATACATACCAATGTAGAAATTTGAAAACATTACCATGGACATTGTCATTGGAATTCTGAAGACATAGAAGTAATAATTCTATATGGGTTTTGGTGGATCATCTAACAAATATTGTGAAATTTTTTCTGAATTGATAGTATTTTTCACAGGATATACATGTAAGGATATACATTAGAAATTTTTCAGTATTCAAGGAGTACCATTATTGATTGAATCCAATAAATATTTGGTATTGAACTCCATGATTGGGAAAACTATCCAACATGATTTAAACATAGATCTTAATTTTATCATAACTTATAACCCTTGAACATATGTACAATCTATGTGGAAAATATTCGAACTCAAGTACATGTTAATAGAATACTTGATTGACTTTAATATAATATCTAATGAATATATTCCTATATTCATGTTCTCATACAATAATAGCTTCAAATTAAAAATCAACATGTTTTCTTATGATGATCTTTATGAGAAGAAGTTTTTAACACCTGCATGATAGGATAGTGTTGGGGAACCTAAATCACCGGGTGCTAAAATGGTAAAGGTAGTTGTAAAATATTTTATTATGTTTCAGCTACATATCAAGTCTTCTGAGAATCAATAGAATAGAAGTTTTGATAATAATCTATGAGACATAGTGGCTCATGTTGGTGAAATGGTTTTTCTTTGCATATATCCACTAAAACAATTGATGATATTTTGGAAAAATTTATATATTATCCTAAAATATATCATCACCTTTGAAATCCTTAATCACATCATAGAATTTGTATATCAACTAGATCTAATAACTAAACTATCTTAGGTACATGATGTATTTAGTGTATCACACTAGATGATGTATATACTAGAAACCTCAAATGTAAGAAATCCCATGGTGGTTCCATTTGGGGAATGACCACTCATATCAGGAGCACCCAATTAAGATTGTAGATTATAGAGACAATGTTCTATGTATAAGACAATGCACCATTTTAATGTACTTTGGAGAAACCAAAAGTTTGATGAAGTGATGTGGGAGCTATAGTAGGTGATAAAATAATGTTACCCACATCTGTTTTATTGTAGGAAATAAAAAATTTTATTTTCTGAAATTTCTGAAGGCAAAGATTTTAATGACCTGAATTATTTAAATAAAACCCCACCTTTTGATTCATTTAAATTTATTATTATTTAATATGGATATATAAAACACGTGAAATTATTTTTTCATATAATATAATATTTAAGAGACCATAAAAATCAATACAATTGATAATATCCACTTAGAATAGTGATCGCATAATTAGAATAAATATAGGGTTTTAAAAAAGTACAGTTTACACCAATAAAGGAAGTGATGGCCTCAACTAGAATGATCATTCTATATGAAGCTAATTTATTTGATAGTCCATTTGATAAATAACCTATAGGTTTTCCTTATACCAATTTCTTGTTGATATCAGTCATCATATTGATGAGTGAAACCATTTAATAGAGAAGTTTAATGACATTGAGATAATGACCCAAACGAGGTTGGCCGAACACCCCCACCCATCTACACCCCATAAAATTATTATAGTCATGCACCTTACCTAGAGAGAGTTTTCTAGTCTATTAAGGGGATATTTATCAAAACCTTAGAATCTTGATTATGTACTAATTTTTTATACCATAATGAGTATATTTACATCTTATTATTTTTACATTAAATAAATTTTTGATTTTAAAATAATAAAACCTAAATTTATCTTTTTTAATTAGTATTCAACCACAATTAAAATATTTATTTTAATTATTTAATTTTTTTTAAGTGAATACCATTTTAATATAATATAAGTATTAAAATAAATTATCTAATATAAATTATCAAATAATTTTTAGGTAGTCTAATGTAATTTTTATAATGGTTCGAAAACTAGTATTGTTAAAACATAGAATTTTTAATAAATATTGTATTTTTTTTAATTTTAAATGAACATATTTCAGAAATTATTTTTATAATATGAATCTTAGTTTTGGAATTAGAATACAAAAATTAACTAGTATTTAATTTTTCATAATTTTCAGAGACTGAAAAGATAAGGTTATCAATTAAATACCGTATAAAGATATTATCTTTACAGTGACATCAAAATGACCCAAAAAAGAATTAATAAATAATATAAAAGTTATTTGAGATCAAATAAATGTTTTACAATTTAAATAATTTTAATTTTAATTTATATTATTTATTTTATAAATATATTATAAATCCTACTGAACCTATAATATATTTTATGGTTTTAAAATCATTTCATTAATAGTATGACTCTCCTCCATATATGAAAGGAAATTATTTTTTTTGAAAAATTCGACATAAAAATATAAAATTATGAATAACAATAACATATTGAAGAATCAATGGGATGGTTTAGGTTTTTTATTTTATTTTAGTATACAGATTCCAAAACATATGTTTGAGAAATAATAAATAAATACCCACTCATTAACATTATAATATAAGACAAGATCCACTTTCAATTAACTAAAAATACATTTATCAGGTCATCACTATTACCACCACCTTATAGAGTATCCCAAAGGTCACTCGGACACTCAAGAAGCTTCTCCAAATAATTTGGATTCAGACACTCAGGTAAGGGATTGTAACCTTTTCGTATTTTTTTTATTATCCAATGTATTAAACGTATAATTTCAAATTTAACATGCTGACCCAGTTAACCAAATTCGGTGCATTATTACAAGACATTGGAATGATACAAGGAATCATGTCCTGAATGGCTGATCAATTTAGTAGCTCTAGAAGTAATAGAAAAAAAATAAGTTTTACATTACATTATTAAATTAAAAATAACAAAAATAGTTTTTCCTATTTGAGCAAACTTATATCCCTTAGCCTATCCCTATAGGTCAACCCTAAAATACATATTTACATCCTAGGAAAAATAAAATGTAGAATGGGGTGAGCTCAAATGCTTAGTAAGGATTACAATATAGCAGAAACATTCATAAATAATCATAAACATTTAAGGGAATATATAAGACTAAATATAAATCTTTTAATCTTAAAATTCAGCATAATATGGAAACTATTAATCAAATAGTTCTATATAGGTATTAACATGGATATTACACTAGTCTAATAATAACATGTAATATTAATAGCCAATTTCATAATGATGTAATGAAAAATTCTGGACATCAAAACCACATAGTCAAGGCCTTATACCAAGACTACAAATACAATTTTGTCATGGATATGTGACAAGACACTAGTGTTTCTTATGATACCTACTGATGCATCGAGGATCTATAGTGGGATCCACCCTTCAATTACTAAGTCCAATGCATTACTCATATGAAAAGGTTGAAACATAACATTAAAATTTATATTAAAAATAGCATATGAAATATTAATACTTTAACCATCAACCATGAATGGTATAATAATACCATATCTATAGTAAAAAATATCACAAAAACCATTAATACAATATGGAATAATGTATCATAATAAATCAACTTCATACAAGTATAAAATGTATCAATGGATGTTGACCTATATAAAATCAAAACTATTTGAGAGAAATATCTATTTCTATTTTGAAATCATTTAAAAGTCACATAATTATATAATTCAAAATATATTATTAAAGTATTACTATAAGCTGGTAAGGTAAGCTTCGTAGATGTTATAATAATAGAAAATAGCTGCACTCACCGTATAAGTTAAAAAACATTCTTTTATTGATTTTTTCAAAAAGGTCCTAAAGTACCTTGATTGGAAAACGATGGAAAATTATTTTATAATAATTCTATATAAATTGAAATATGGGTATAAATTAAATTAACCCATAGTCTAGTAAATAGTAAAAATTCTTTTAAATACATTTTTAAGAAACACATATGTGGATGATAAAAATGTCCCAATATATACTCACATATAAAAAACCTCAGATAATGAAGAGATTGTTGAATTACCCATTACCTTTTACTTTTCCTTGATCGAGGGAATGTTTTCCTACTTTATAATAGTTTAATAATTATTATTGAATTATAAAATAACCACATATAAATATATTATATCATATATGATCTTATAATATTACATTATTAATAATATTTTAGTAGTCTCGCTATTTTGGGTGTTAACTGATTCATTTTCCTTTATTATTTTTCATAAGTCATATTTTTTTAAGGATAGACTATATTTGATTCATATCCATAATGATATTATGTTCTTAAAAATTATTTTTATTCATAAAATAAAAATTATTCTGGAATGGTTACGATGGGGAATGAATATCATCACATTTATGGAGACGGTAATTCGTATGCACGCACGAGCGACAATATCATTCTATTTTTGGAGAAATCATATGTAATTGGATGGTATGTCATATATAAAGAATCCTTAACATGATATATTTATTATTATTATTTGTTATACTCATTATTATACCCATCATAATAATTAAGTGTTTGAATAACAAACTATACCACGTCGTGGAGACGATATGTCGTACGTATGCACATATGGTGACTTATCATTAATACGATGGATTGAATAATCAGAATGGTTTTACAATATTTAAAATAACATAAAAGTGTGTATAAGGTTATTGAATTATTATTTTGGTATATAAACAACTAATAAATAAGAATTGAATGATGAAAAGAACATTGAAAAAGGTGGTGAAATTATTACCTCCTATTTGGGTGATTGCTTTTTAGTTGATCAAAAGGATCCTATAAGATATATTAATGATCAAATTATGAACTATAAGTCCATTTGAGGGTATTTGGGTTGATATTTGAGCAGGTTTTGGTAGAGTCAAAAGTCGTTGGAGGTGTGATTTTGAGAGAAGGGAAGGTACACTTTTATAAGAGATGTGAGGATCACTTTAGGAAATGAATGAAATATTATTTTATTATACTACCATACTCGGATTATAGTGGCTAAAAAATGATTTATTTAAAGGATATGTTGGAAATGTATCTATAACCTCTCATCCAATAGTTTTTTTTCAGGATTAGGTCACCATAATAATCTTATCATTTATATTTTAATTTTAGTTAAATAGTGTATATTTTACCATGTATTCATGAATTATTATAACAAATGGTTATAAAATTACTAAAAAATATGATTGATACCAAAGTGTTTCATTGTTAATATATATATACTTATCTACATACTTTGGATGAACCTTTTATATTTAGAAATAATATATCAATTAATAATATAACATTTGTTTTAAAAACTCATTTTAGTCAATTTTGACACTATTTTGTTTTTTTTGTGAAAGTCATAAAAAACATTATCAATTAGAAAAAATATTATTTAATCAACCCTAACATGTAATATTAACCAATAAAATTATTTTAATTATTTAAAAGTCTAATGTTACATTTATATGGATATTTATAATATCAATTATCTTAATCAATCACTAATAAGGTAATTACTTCATCATCATTTTATCATAGATAAATTTTATTATTTATTGTCTAAAAACTATAAATAAAATACCATTATTTGAAAACTATTTTTATTTTTGTAATTAATATTTATATTCAAGCATGTCTTATGTATAACCCAATATAAAAAATGTTGTAGTTACTAAATATTGAATAAAACACTTTTATCTCATCTTAATATAAAGTAATAAAACTGTATTAATCTAATCCAAGTGGAAAAATGATAATATTTTATTCCTAAGGATGGTTTTAGTCAAAATACAATTATCCAATAGAATTTAGACATGTTTTAATATAATATTAATATCTTTTTTACCATTAATTTCCATATATACTTTTAATCGTGGTAAATAAAAGTCAAAATTTAATATTCAACAAAAATTATTTTCATCTTATTGAATAAAATATTAATTAATTATGTGAACCTTGTCTCTTAGATTTTTGAAATTCAAATTAAAGAAGAGGTAAAATTATGTTTTTTGAAAATATTAAAATGCACCAAAAGGTGGATAAAATATGATAAAAAGATCATGACCATTTTATTTTTCTTATATTATTTTAAAATGGCTCCAATTAATTACATTGATCACCTAAAAGTATTATGTGTCTATTTTTACCTAATATAAACATAAATAAAATATCTAATTATTTAAATAAAAAATCAGTTTTAACCAATAATGTAGTGTTTTTCACTATTTATAAAAAATTAAATGTTTTCAAAAAATTCCAAAAATTACCACAAAGCTAATTTTGTTATTCTAGATATCAAAATGAATTACATTTTGAAATATAAAATTTATCAAATTTAAAAATTTGGGTATTACTATTCATAACAGTTAGTTTTATTGGTTGTGGTGTGTTAAAACACCATGTTACGTACAACAAAGGCTATTGCATAATTAAAAGGGAAATGTACTGTGGAAGCATGGGTTGTTACATTCTCCACTACAAATAATTTAATTCTATAAATTTCTATAATATTACTATATAAAATGATTTGGGTGGTTCTTCATCATAAGTTCCTCAAGTTCCCACATTATATCTTCCATCGTTTGTTTTTCTCATATAACATTCACTAGACAAGTCATTAGGTTTCTCGACACTTGTTCCCTGGAATCAAGATTTCTGGTAGTCACGTTTCAAAAAGACATGTCATTTTCTAGTTAAATTTCTTCATTGGTGAGTACATTCATTGTTTCCGGCATGTATTTTCTAAACAGTGATATTTGTAACACATCATCAACAATGGATAGACATGGAGGAATTGCCAAACGATCGACTAAAACTCCAATTTGTTCAAGAATTTAGAAAGTCCATGTGTACCTAGTACTTAATTTACACTTCATACAGAAACATATTAAACCCTTCCATGGAGATACCTTCTAGATAACATGATCTCTTACTTTAAATTCCAAACCCTTGCTTTGGTTATCGACATATATCCTTTTCCTACTTTGAGCTATTTGATGTGGGTTTGGATAACCTTCACCTTTTCCATTGTTTGTTCAAAATGATCTAGTCATACATGTTTTTTTCACAAACATCATCCAAATAAGTTGGTGGGCAACATCTCTTTCCATATCACGTTTAATATGGTGCCATCTGAATACTTAAATGTAATCTATTATTATAAGAAACTTTTACTAGAGGTAAATATTAAACTCACATACCTTGAAACTAAAGTGAGAATGATCTCAACATTTCTTCTACAGTTTGAATAGTCTGTTATGGTTGTCCCTCTGTTTGATAGGGGTAGGAAGTTCTCAGACAAAGTACAGTACCCATGGAAACTTGAATACATTTCCACAATCTTGATGTAAAATGGGTATCATGATCCGAACAATTGATAGGGGGTACTCTATGAATTCTTATAAATTCAATAATATATTGTCTTGTTAAACGATCAATTTGTAAATCTTCTTTTATATAAAAAAATGTGCTGACATGGTACGAGGATCAACAATGACCCATATTTCATCATTCCTTATAGGAGGCTTTGGTTGTCGCTTGACAAAGTCCATCGTAATATCATCTTCTTTCCACTCAGGTTTGGGAAGAGTTTACATGAATCCAAAAGGATGTTGTCATCCAGCTTTCACATTTTGGAAAACTATACATTTTGAGACATAATCAGCAATCTATCACTTCATGTTTTCACAACAAAAATGTTCCATCAAATATATATACAACTTAGTGCTACCAGGTTATATAGAGATATTGGAGTTATGGGAATCATCCAACAATTCTATTTTTAGATCAGGTATGTCAAGAACACAAAGTCTCTTCCCAAATTTCAAAATCATATCTTCATAAACTAATTCAATCAATATCCCATCATTCACTACATTAATTTTCTTTTGAAACTCCTCATCATCAGTATGAGAAAGATTTATCCTTTTTAGTATTGATGGTTTAGTAATAATTTTAAAAAGTCTTGATGTTTCACCTTCCATTGTTAATCACATATTCATCATTACTAAATCCAAGAACATAGGACCCCTTTCAACTGTCATCTTGTTCAAAACTCCATGGTAAATTCTACTCAAATCATCTGTTACCTTATTTTCCATCCTTGGGTGGTAGTGTAAAATCCAATCATAATCCATGAGTAGTTAAAAACATTGTCTCTACATCATTTTGAGTTTTTTCTGTGGAAAAATATACTTCAATCACTTGTGATCAGTATTTATATCCCATTTTTTCATCATAAGGATAGTGTCTCCATATTTTTAATGTAAATATTACAACTACTAACTCATGATCATGAATGGGATAGTTTTTTTCATGAATTGTTAGTTGTCATAATTCATAGGCAATTACTCTATCATTCTATATAAATACATAACCAATTCCTTTCTTTGAAGAATCACTATAAATGAAAAAACCCATCATTCCAAGATGGTAGAGTCTATATAATAGCATTAACTAATCTTCTAAATAGTTCATCAAAACATTGTTCACACTCTTTTTTCTAATAAAATTTAACACCTTTATGTGGGATCTTGGTTAATGGATTATCCAATAGAGAAACATTCTAGATAAAACACTAATAATAACCTGTTAAACTAATAAAACATCGTACCTCAGTTAAACATGTAGGCGTTGGCCATTATTTTATTTATCTTGTCTTATAATGATCAAATGGGATTCTATCCTTAGAAATTATATGGATCGAAAAATAAATTTCCTAAATACATAATTCACACTTGCTAAACATCCCTTATAATTCATTTCACATTAGGGTTTCCATAATATTGCGCAAGTTATTTTCATGATCTTCATAGATTTTGGATTAATCCAAGATATCATCAATAAATACCACTGAAAATTCATCAAGATATTCATTGAATACTTTATCCATCAGATCCATGAAAAAAGAGGGTGCATTAGTAAGTCGATAAGGCATTACTATAAGCTCGTAATGCCCATACCTAGTTCAAAATGCTCTTTTTGGAATATCTTCCTTCTTTACACACAACTGATGATATCCAAATATAAGTTTAATATTTTAAAAATATTAAGATCCATGAATTTGATAGAATAAATCATCAATGCGATGTATGCGATACTTTTTATTTATTGTTATAGTATTAATCACCATGTATTCAATTCAAAACCTCATAGATCCGTCTTTATTCTTAATATAAAGAACACGGTCTGCCCATGGAGAAACACTAGGGAAAATAAATACCTTATTACTCAATTCCTCTTGTTGTTTCATTAGTTACACTAATTCCACTTTTTACATTTTATATGGGTTCTTTGATATGGTTCTTGAACCAGGAATTAAATCAATTGAAAACATAACTTATTATTCTAGATGATGTCCAGTTAAATCCTCTATAAACACATTAACATATTTTTTCACAGTAGGTACATCCTCTATTTGAAAATTCTCTTCCACACCCATAGTTTTTTTAACTCTCTTCCTCCCCAATAATTTAATTTAGTAGAGATATTGGTGGAGGATGTAGATTCTAATCAGGTGGTGATGTTTCTGCTCTGAATATAAGGTACTCTTTATCATCAAAGAAAATAGTAAAATCCTCCTTCTTACAATAAAATTTCACATCATGATTTAAAATACAATCCATTCTGAGAATTATATAAAATTCAATCATGGGTATGACAATAAGATTAGTAGATAAATTACATTTATATTCCTTTATGGGAACAAATTCAAGAAACATTATAACAGTGATACTTCCCTTATGAGTTTTGACTGACAACTTCTTTATTTAATCAATTGAAAAAATATTATTTTCTTAGAAAAATGAAATGGTATTAATCAATGTGATGATCCAGAATCAAATAAATAGTTGGCTAAATTTGAGGAAACCCTTAAATTACCTTCCACCGTATCATTCAGAGCTTTAACCTCATCAGTAGTGATTGCATAATCTTAGCCATTATCCCTTGTCCATTTTTGAGATAATATTCTTTGGTTCTTAGAACATTCATTTGAATAATGCCCCATTTCTCTACAATTATTCCATTCAACATTAACAACATCTTCCTTTCCCTTTCAATCATGAGCTTGGTGGCCTTTTTATCTCACTTTTTATAGACTCAAATTCCCTTTAGGAAAGTATCAGGGTTTTTCTTGCCACATTTTTTGTAGGATGAAAATTCAACATTTCCCTTCTTCCCATTATTTCCATTTTCAGTGTGTCTAGTGGATATCTTATTCTCCTACTTTTCTATCAGGACATAATACAAATAGAATAATTTTTCACTCTTCATAGCGCATGAGACAATATCTTCTAATGATGAGAAATTTTTTAGACAAACACACGGTGGAGAAATGGTTTTAACCTATCTAATAAACTATCAATCATACTCATTGGGTTATGTATATAATATGTTTCATTCCTCGATGACCTTGTAATGTTATCATCAAACTTGGTGACATTCTCATCCTCGTTTTACCTTAGAATAAAAAATTGTCTTTCCATATCTGCTCGATGGTCATGAAGAAAGTATTTTTCTAAGAAAATATCTTTAAAATACCTCTATTATTTATTTGATACTTCTTCATCTTCCTTTAAGATTTTAATTAATGAACACCATTGATCTACATCTCCCATGAGGCAACGAACTACCATGAAAACTTTTTCCCTATTTATACTCCCTAAAGCATGAAATGTTTTCTCTATGGAACATATCCATTGCTCAAATAAAAATGGATTTTAGTCCAATTGAATTTTGGTGGTGGTTGCCTCATGAAGTAGTTTAACATTTATCCTCCTTGTTGTCGATCAATGTGCTCTATACGGGTAAAATTATTACTCATAACCTGAGTGAATTTTCCAAATTTGGTGAAAATATTATCATCACCATTTGCATCCCTAGCTCCACTATATTTATCTTGAGTAAGAGAGAAATTCTTAAATTTATTACGTTTGATTATATCATTTCCATTCCTTCTACTTTTCACAATTTCTAAAAAATGTAAAACACTTGATTAGTTTAAGAATCGCAATAAAATATTATAAGCTAGTAAAATACCTAACATAATTTGAACAGTTTATGGATATAATCCATACTAATAAAAAAATTCATTGAGGAGGTATATTTTTACAAATCATAAATAATTGTTTGTAAATAAAATGTGAATTATCCTATACATATCCCATGGGTGTGTTATAACTAAGAGTTCTACAAGGCATGTTTTTATGTACCATTATACCCTGGGTCAAGCCTAAACCCCCTTTTTAGAGATTTCTCTCCTAGGTACATCTGTTTTAGTGCCACATCAACTTGCTCTTTTCTAGACAGGGGTGTATTTCATGGAAAACTCACAAAATTTCTACATTTCCAAAATTCTTGGAAGTTTATCTATAATAATCCTTAATATCTATCTTAGGGTAATGTTTTCTAATCATATTTTTTTTATACCTAGATTCCATGTTTTGTAATAAAATTTATTTGATACCAACAATAACACCCTAACCCCAGTTACCCATAGTCGGTTCATTATTACATGAAATTGGCATGATACGTGGAATCAAGTCCCAAACGACCTATTAGTTTACTTGTCTTACAAGTACTTGATACGTACAGAAGTCATACATTACATTATATAATGAAAAAAAAACAAAAACATTTGTCCCCATTGAACAAATATAAACCCCTTAGACTATATCCATAGGTCAACTATAAAATAATTCTTAACATCATGGGAAAAATAAAACATTTAAAGGAGTGAGCTCAGATTCTCATTAAGGATAACAATATATTGGAAACATTCATAATTAAGCATAAATATTTAAGGAAATGTTTAAGACTAAAACAAATTCCTTTTAAACATAAGCCTCAGCATAATATTGAAAATATAAATAAAATAATTCTATTTACGTACACTTATGAATATTCCACTTGTCAAATAATCACATGAAATATCAATAGCAAATTTCATAATGATGGAATGCATAATGTCGGACATCATAACCACATAGTTAATGCCTTGGGCCAATAATACAAATACGATTTTGTCAAGGCCTTGTGCCAAGACACATGTTCTCTCATGAGACATAATTTTGCATCAATGATGTATAACAAGCTCCACCTGTCAGTTACTAATTCCAATGCATTCCTCATATTGAATGGTTGAAACATAACATAATCATTTGTATTAAATATAGCATATGAAATGATAATAATTTAACCATAAACCATGACTGGTATAAAATTAACACAACAATAGTCAAACATAACAAAAAACCTTTAATACAATATGTATGATTGTATCATACTAAATCAACATAAAAAAAATTTAAAATCCATCAATGGATGTTGACATAGATAAAATCATAACTATTTGAGATAAATATATCTTTCTATTTTGAAATAATTTAAAATCTACATAATTATAAAATAAAATATTTAGTTTGAAAATATTATTATAATATTGTAAGGTAAGAATCTATGATGTTTTAATGGAGGAAAATATCCTCATTCGTCATATAAGTTAAAAAAATAGTTATCCTTAATTTTGATGTGTCACTAATGCCGGTGTTAAAAAAATATTTATCCACAATTGAATAATAAAAATTATGAATCATTCAATAACATGGATATTTTTTATGCCTATATAAGTTTGATGTTAAATATATGGTACCTAATTTAACAATTTATGTCTTTTATGTATGATATTATGATATATTGGGTCAATGATCTACATGGGTAGTGATTTCTGTTAAAAACAAGGACATATAGTAATCCTCATAATGGCTCAATCCAATCCTCAAAATATTAATGACCTCTCAGGATGACAAAAATTTAAAAAGATCATATTGATATAGACTAAACATATAAAATATTACCCTATAATGGGAAATGGATGAACATCCTTATATACATAAATATTGAACTACTAACATGATTCCTAGTTACATATAAAAGGAATTAAGCCATTATAATTTTTTCAGGGTAACCGTTCTCATTTCGGGATTTTGAATATATTGTTGAACATATCTTAAATCCAAATGTGATTCATAGAGTATGTTCAATTACCCAAAAAAGGTGTGGTCAGATGGACCTCCCATCCACTGAAAAAAGTGTGCTCCTAATCATAATTTGGTCTAAACCCCAATAGGACCACCGACCATTCGAATGTTTGTTTATACTCAATTGTAAAGGTGGGAGATGTTTGGAGATTATGATTAAGATAAAGAATTGTAAAAGTAACATAAATTACTGAACATGAAATTGTACCACCAAAAAAACCATCACCCGAAGGCAGAGACATCATTCTATAGAAATTATTGTTATCCTAAAATAAAATAAATTAATTACATAATATCATGCACAAGATAAAAAGGATAGACTATGTAGTGGCATCAGAACATTTTTTTCTTTTCATATGGATGGTCATATAATCTTCCCAATGAAGAAAATGGTGAAACCCTTGTGAATTAAGGAAATAAAAAATTTATGAGTTTCCATGCATCAGGTTATTTTTCCATTTCATACAATAAAAAATGGTTAATATCACATGAATATTACAGTCTGTCCTATATATCCCGGGATCCTAGGAAATTAGTGCATTCATAATTCGAAAAGTATATTAAATAGGAATGTATAGAATATGAATAATAAAATAAAAGTTTATGTATCTAGGGATATCTGATTGAGAACATATAATAATATCAATGTTTCACTAATTACTGACATTGTTCTATGTTTACACTATGACTATAGATATTGCACTCAAAAACAACACATGACCCATGATAATGTATCCATCTAGTGATCATTCAAAAAAAATTAGCTATGGATGGAACCCCATTGGGGATCATAAAGACTTCACCTGTTAGACGCTATCAACATCAAGTGGATAATAAAATGGTCCATGAATACCATCAACATGGTATAATATCAGTAGTTGTGGCAACACGTGAGGGTGTCCAAATGTATAAATTAAAAGGTAAAACTCGTATAGAGAAATATTATATAAATCAATTGGAACTCATTTACATGATCATCCACTTTTGAAGTATATATTAAGAGTCATAAAATCACCTCATTAACTATTTAAAGAAGGTGGATAAAGGATAAAACTACATAACCATTCTGGTCCATGGGATTTAATGGAGGGAACCTGTCAAGCCTTATAATTAGCATCGTCTTTTCAGTGCCCTTTAATATTTTTCTAAGGGTACCACTCAACACACTTACTCTTATGATCCCCACACATAGGAAATATAGAAGACACTCTAGGAATGAATGGATCATGATAATCATGAGTGGGCTCATATACTTATTCCCACTAATGATATTTTCCAATATATTCTTGTGGTATCTAGGGAGAAGTCTTATTTCCTTGTCACATTAAAATGGAAGTTAATATATTCCTATAATGACCATGGGGAGACATATATTTCTAGACATAAGTATGAGGAGAATCAATATATTCTAGAGGAATATAGAAATAAGTGGTCACATATCCCCATGGTAATAAAATATTATTGACAAAGCGTAGTGAAGACATAAAAAGTTATTTCTTAGATTATTCAGTATACTTTGATAAATTTTCACTAAATCACAAAAATAGTTGTTGAAAACCACTGATAAATTTTAAATATCTTAAAAATTCCCAGATAAATTCATATATCTTTTCTTATATCTGGACAGTACAACACTCAAATTAGTTTGAAAATGTTCTTTATCGAGAGAAATCTCACATTCTTTCTCCCATCCCAGAGGATTATTAAAAAATTATAGAAAAGTAAAATGTTTCTGATAGGGCTCATATTATTTTCTTCAAGAGGTGATCCCATGGGGAGAGTGTAACAAGAATTTTGTGAGGTTAAAAATTCTATTAAAAGACCAGAGAACTATTACAAAGGCCTAGGATCCAGAAAATATCTAGCTTATAATAGGAGATAACATGTGAGATAAAAAGAGGTCTAGGGTTAGAGAAACATTCCTTAAAAAAAAGACTAGTGGCGTATTCCAATGTCATAATATTGGTCACATATCCATATTCTAGTCGGGGATCCCTAAGGGAGAATTGAACATGCATTGGGATATTATCATATTCCTATGAAAAATGATCGGTGACATACTATAATGGCCTAGGATCAATCTCTTATCCCCATTTTGACTAATTCTCTCCATGTGAGAGAGGCACATTCTATGGAAAAAACTCGTGTTCATATCTGTGAATCAACCTATAATATTCTCGTAGATCACAAAATCCATACGCATATTTAGAATAAACCCAAGAAATAATGCACTATATTATTTTTCAGGACATACAAGAGAAATCTCATATCCCATCCCCAATTCAAGAGGTGTGTAAGCATATTAAAATGAGGAATGAATATTCAAATCGAGATCATATTCATGTTCATACATGGGAACACCATGTGAGAGTGGAACACACCTTAGGATTGGATCATATTCCATTCAAAAAGGATAAGCTGCATATTAAAAAGGATCTAGATCAGTCTGAAATATTCATTCTAATCTGGTATCACTATGATAGAACGTAACTTGCCTCAATATAGCAACATATTCTAGTAAATTATGAATGTTCTCACTAGAATATTCCAACAACTTTTTATAAGTTGGCACATACTCTCGTGGAACCAGATGGTTATCAACAATGTCTATAAGCCATTGTACAACATTTTCAGATCCCTAAAAATAAAAAATACACATCATCACATTCTATACATGAATTAAAATAGAGATAATATTCCAAATATTATTATTATTATTGTCCTTGAGGCCATTCGAGACACATTCTCGTCACCCAAAGGGTTTCTCAATACATCAAACACATAAAAATGTGTTCATTATTGTGATATTTCACCTTGGGCTTGCATGGAAATTGGATCAGAGAGACTATACATCTATCATATGGAGTGGTCAACCACACCATGGTTATATATCTCATGGAAAAAAAAATACATTTTTATAGACGCCTCTATATAGAGAGGTGTTCAAAACCCATACACATTCATAAAGAGAGGTTCTCAAAACATCATGGTAAACTACATTTATTTCCCCATTAACATAAAAAAATTTACTATGGCCACTACAAGACCCCAAGGAGAACATTATATCATTTGATCATATGGATTTTTGTATGTTTTAGGATGGGGAAGAAAACATTGACATATTAAAAGAGTTAGCTGGAAATAAAATCCCCACCATTTCTAAAAATTTTTCACTTGTCACTTTCAGATCCCTGATGATCTATAAAGGGAATGTGTGATGTATTTACACACAAAAAATCTAGTCAACTCATTAGAGAATAATGTATAGTCACCTATATTGTCTAGTAACTGATAGTAACTATCATAACATAATGTTACTCTTATGTCATCTAGACATAGACACTATCAACACAACAAGGGATCCTAAACTAGAAATCAATAATGTAAATCTACATCATGCTTGACACCATTGCATCACAAGTAATTGACAGTTGATCACTGAAATCACTTCTTAAATCATTATTCTAAGATGGGTAATGTATGTAGAATTACACATCACTATAGATATATATCAATATACCCAATTAGACACAAAACCCAATAATTTTAGATACAATAGATAAATTAGGGGACGAGGTAATATATAAGAATTTTATTCACTACAAAAAGATTATAAAACTTCAGAGATACTTAGACATAAACAATGGAGGGAGAGCATAGACCACATATTTATAATCTGTAACCTTCAAGGAATTAGTAATGAATTCCAAAATTTGATGATGAATTTTTTATCATCCCAATAATTTCCCATTGAAACTAACTCCTATCATGTGTTTCCATTGATCACATCCCCTAAATGAGTATAGTTATACCACATCAAATAGGTCATCGTAGCAGCTATCCTATTGTCTATATAGATGGGAAACCATCCCAATAGTCTATGGAAATATCTACCACCACCTCCATACTTTGGATTGACAATTCCAAATAAGATTTAGGACATTTTAAAAATTTTGGAAAACAAATCCTATATTTCTGTTATTTGTGAATTTATATACAAATTTAATCAACATGAGTTATCAATTACCCTAATGGAATAAATAAGTTCTAAAAAATGGATCAATCAATGGAAATTTAGGACACATAGAGTCCATATCCTACTGTGATGGAAGAATTTTCATCCCCTTAATCTCTATAGAGGTTATTCATATGCATTGATTTGGGAAGTAAATATCAATGGGTTGAATACCATTCAATCCTCTTTTGGCAATAAAACCCTCTACTATCTAGGGTCCACTCAAAAATCACTATCAAAAACTATATAAAGGACACTTTCTATAGGGAGAAATGGGAGGGGTGTAATTTGAAGGCAATCAAACCCCACATGGATAATAAGCCAAAATGGCCCAGTATGTAAATGTTTTGAGAAAATAATGTATTGTAAGAAGTGAATAGTAATTATGTAGTGTTGAATGTAATGGAACTAATAGAATTGCCTAATATACATTCTTAAATTTCACCCCCAACAACACAGTAGATAACTTTGATTTATATGAAGACTCATAGGAATATAATATTGAAATCATACCCCAAGGGAACAATTTTGATTCATAGACTAAAAAACTATATACATTGAACTAAAGGAGAAACCAAAACCATGAACATATAAATGATGATTTGAATTCTATATGGCGGAAAATTACCATGGATAATGTTATATGTGTGTCAACATCCCAATCACCACCTATAAGAGTAGGTATTCTTTTCACAGAGAGATTGATTTCATAATATTAAAATGAGATAAAAATTCTCAGACACTTCGATGATGATTTTCTCATGGGAAACATTCTCACAATGTTTTATATACATAAATAATTGAATATACCTACTCCCATAAATCTGGTATGTGATGATAAGCTAGAAACAGAAGTATCCGAGAGCTATAAACATTTTGAATCATTGTATATTATCTACAAAAATGAGTAAGTCGAAAATCATCATGAATTCGCACCACTACGGTTGAAGCATCTTCTTATCTAATGAAATCATTTAGTTTTCCAATGAATTGATTTAATCGTACAATAAAACATGGAAACCTCATCACACCCACCCACTCACTATAAATTGGAATAATAACATAAAATTGTACCTCTAAAATTTCTCAACACCATCATGTCCTTGGTTACATGAATAGATTCCATGGACCGGTCACATGGACATCTGTCAACTAAAATATATTTGAATCCTAAATGGGGGATGCCGCTTTTTCTCCACACAATTTTGTAATACCAACTGTATATACCTTTCAATGTGAAGGACACCATGAACCACATCTCACTAAATTCCATCCAAATGTGATTGGAATATAGTCCCTCAAGATTAGTAAGAGGTGACATAGATGATATGATTTTTACAGACTCCAACATGGATAAACATTGTTTTGTAGAATATCCTTCCAAAATTATATGTCCCGGGATGGTAGGACCAAGATCATAAATTCTATTACATGTTTAGTTACATGCTGGGGAAAATTATAATCATCGTCCATTAGAACTACAAACAATATGAAAATGAGTGGGTGTCTGCTATTATTTATTGAAGGATGGTTTTGATCTATTACCCAAGTATCATACACTTGTAAGAAATAAAGACTGAAATCTATGATGAAAATTTATTGGGTCATCTACATTAAAATTTTATCCGACTGATGTATGAATGTGGTTTTCATGAGTTCACATAAACAACACAACGTTTGGAAGACTCCATTTAGTGGAAAAGAGAAAAATCTCATCTCATGCCTTCAATATAGTTGTAAAGGAATAGAAAGGTAGAGATTGTTACAATTACTCTCAATTCATTAGAAAAAACAATATAAGTATCTAAAAATGATTTAAATTTTCTATTTCTTCATATCTAGTGGAAGCAATCACAAAATTATCATTAACCAGAAGAAAAAATAGACCTGGGTCACATGGGATTTAAAGAAGTGATGAATATATCCTATTCCTAATGAAATGAACATGACCCTGATTATTTCCATATATCCAGAGAGAATAACATACTCAATAAACTAAAAACTAGAAAGACGAATGATGGAAATTTCACGGATCATCCCGACTAAACCATTTTCATAGAAGGATTGTTTATAAAAGAAATAATTTCTTCAGCATCAAATACATTCTACATTGGATGGTCAATTTTTAAAATTTGATGTTGGATAAATACTTTAGAACCTGAGAACTATATAACCACTTCATATTTAGAAAAAGCTGGTGATTGGAATAATTATCCAACTAGGAAGATACAAAATTTAACATAATGGATGACCCGGTTGGTAGTTCACTAAGACGATTCCACCCCGAGACAAAATAAATTATAGACCCACAATAGTTCTTCCACCTAGAGAGGTGTCCTCAAATATGTTTTTCGAAGGATGATTGTACCATCTTACACATGAAGTGATAGATGGAAATGTGTTACATTCTACTCTGATGCAAGATCTGACCCTTGGGTATTTATTCACTATGACACAAGAATCATGTCCCCTATAACGACTTGAACTGCTATAAATATAATTTTTTTTATGATATATATAAATGTCCTATTATGTTTTATTTCTACAGAAAACACATGAACATATTTTTTTTATTATATTACATTTAAAATATTATTAATAATCATTCTAGTTAATAATATAGTCGTTAAACAGGTATCACATCATTAGTATAAATATATGGTTTTAGCATAATACAATTGAAACATACAACGGAAGTGATGACCTCAATTACAATAATGATACCATATAAAGAGAATTTATTAATGCCTCTAAGGGCGATGGAATCAATGAGATTTTCCCCCAACCAGGACTAATATGAGATCCAAAATCTTAATAATGAACAAAAAAATTACGGGAGAAGTTCAAGATCATCAAGATCATGGACCAATCAATGTTCACAAAACCACAATATAAATGTCTTACCATCGAGCACCATAAAATTAGGGTTTTTTATGTTATGTTAATGGTATATGTATCAATAACATATATATTTTATAATTTACATTTTTTTATAGAATTATGAAAATATTTTCATCCTATTATTATGACTTTATAATAATCTTTTAAATTAATATAATAAAAAAAATTGTATTTTTAGTTAAAATTAATTTTTTATTAATTAATTTAATTTTACGAATATATAGATTATTGAAATAAATAATATTTAAAAAAAATATTATTATTAAAAAATTATTATTATATTTAAATGATAAAATAATTTCTATGAAGTTAAATTTAATTCATATAAAGGTTTTAAAACTGATATTATCAAATACCCATTATTTTCAATAAATGTTTGTTATTATTTTAAATTTATAAATGAAAATATTTTGAAAATTATTTTGATAAAATGAATTTTATATTTTCAACTAAAATGATTATATTATCCATAAGTTAATTTTTCTAATTTTTTATGATTGTTTATTTTCTAGTAAAAAATTAAATACCGTATAAATATATTGTTTGTATTATGACATCATAATGACCAAAATGTTATTTAAAAAATAATATAAATGTAATCAATTTAAATATTATATATTTTCCCTTTTAAATAATGTTATATTAATATTATTTAACTTTTTATAAATAAATTATGAATCCTACCAAACTAATAATATATTTTAAGGTTTTAACATCATTTTCGTAAGTGCGTGACACTACTCTATATAATAATGGTAATAATATTATTAATATAAGGCCATGTAATTATAAAATAATAAAAACCACTCCAATTACCCATAAACCATTTGAAAACCCATGGGATGGTTTTTGTTTTTTTATTATTTTAGTATATAAGGTCCAATACTTATGTTTGAAAAATAATAAATAAATCTCCACTCATTTTATATCTAAACCCAACTATGATCCCACTAATATTCACTCAAAATCCTTGTAAAGGATTTTTAAACTCTCCCTCTAGTGTCTTCTAGTGGATCTCCAAAAACTAAAAAATATTCTACCAATAATTTGGAATCACACAATCTGGTAATGGATCCTCAACAACTCTTCATTATTAATGATTTGGTTTTTGTTGTGCCTTAAATTTTCAATTAATAATGTTTGGATTCATATTTCCCTGTAACAATTAATACCCATTTCATTTCGAAATTATGAGATACAAAGTTTTCTCTCATCAACCCATTTAATTAGTTTTTATGATTAGTTAATATGATGCAGATAATTCACCATGATTTTTCAATGCCAAAACAATTGTGTAATGAATACCTTTCCCATTACATATCAAGGGTGGTCATCTTTATTCACTTATACTTATTTGAAATCATACATATATCTATCTATTACACACTTATTTGTAGTCTGATAAGAAGTGATGATGAATGAATCCATGATATATGATCTATGTGGAACACTTAATCAAGACAATGAGAGGAATGTGAAAGGTGTGCCCAAAATTATATAGAACTCCAATGTACTGAGTAACTTTTAGTATCATGGAAAATCATGTTGGGATAAGGTTTGAAACATATTTCTTTATGGGACTTTTGAAATTATAATTTCATGGAAGTTATCCTTGAACTATTTTTTTGATGTAGTGTTTTAAGTTATTTTCACATTACCAATGTTGACTTTATGTTATCATGTTATATAATGTCTACTTATTTATGATTATGAGTATCAGTCATTTTATTAAAAATTCATATTAAAATTTTTTATAATTTATTACCATAGTTAGGATATTCCATGATTATTTCATTTCTATTCTTTATTTCTGTCCCTTTTCATATATATGCCACCGGCTTAACTTGTCCACTTTTTTTGTGAGAACATGTTAAGATTTTTTTCAATAAAGATGTTTTTTCCTAATTAAATTATGATGGAATGTACCTAACTCCATACCAATTGTCATCATGATCATATAGTATTTAACAAGTGTAATATATTGTAATAAATCATGAATTAATTTTCAATAAAAAACATCAGTTTTATAGTTGGTATCAAAGGGGATGTTTAGTTATTTTTGTGATTTTGTTCAGAACACTCTAGCAAAAGGTATAGGAATAAAACTATGTATAAATAAGCATCCCTATTTTTTTGTAATTATTACGTATTTTATCAATAAAATATATTACATTATGGATACTACACATGGTCGTGCTTCTAGAATAGATGTTCGATAGGGTAAGAACATTTAAAAGATTATTGAGCCATAATCAGTGTAATTTGCTACAAAACAACGGGCCTTGCTATGAAACTAGTTTTACACCCTTGATAGTTATACATTGTAATATAATTATCACTTTACAGACCATTATTAGGGGAAAAAATTCTCATAACAATATATGTTATGAATAATGATCATGGATATAATAGATAGAATACTATAAATTCAAAATTTAAGGAAATAAATATTTGTTATAATTTATCCATTTAATGTCCTTGAATTATAGTTTATTTATTTAATAGTTTAAAAATTTTCATCCTTAGTTTTCCATTTATTATATAAAATGGAGATAAAAGGGAGGAATCATGTAAACAATCAATTTAACTCTAAATATGATGACTCCCCCCCCAAGATTATTAACTTGATGGGAATATGAATCGTAGACATATTAACAATATTCTATCACCTTACATAGGATCTGAATAAAAACATGGATCATAAATATTTCCCAAAACCCCATAATGAATAACAATCCAAAACAGTGATATTTATCAAAAAAAGGTCTCTGAACTTCAGTGGATCATTAGACCCCTTAATTACAAAACAATAATCGAACTCCACTGATAATATCATATCCATCATTCATAGTTACAAATAAGATAAGGTTTTACTATATGTTTCTCATTTGGAGGTAGAATATTATAATTGGTTATCATTAATCATGAATACAATCGATGAGTAGGGGATCAAATCGATTAGGTCAAAAAAATTCTGAAAAATTTTTTCCTGTAAATTTTTTCCTCGCACTTTTCAACCTAAAATGTAAAATGAACTCCATACCATAATGGAAGAAGAGGTCAAATCTATCAGGTCATATGAGTAAAACATCATTATAATTGAATGATACACCTCCAAATTTTTCTTTACCCAATAATAAAATGTTGAACACTTGGGGGTTGAAGCATTGTCTAGGAAGGGACTTGGTAATCTATGACATTGATAGATATAATGAAATTTGACAATGTTCCCTCCAAGATGAAATAGTGATCAGAGAATATAATAGGTATCACGTGGATATCAATTGTAATGTGGAGTTTAATAATGATGATTCAATGGTGAAATCTAATTTCTCCATAAAATATCAACATCCCACTTGTCAAAGGTAAGGAATTAAGTACCATGGAAATTCCCAATGATAAATGAGGAAATGATTTAGGTATGGTAAACGAAGGAGACCTAGATAGAAATTTCCAATATGAGAAATATAAAAATTAAATAGATAAATATAACTCTCTAATAAATCCTTGAAAAACTATTCATTATTTCAAATACAAGGAAAAATTGTATGTTTCAAAACAAATAACCAATCAAGGGTTTTTTGAGAAAACCAAAAACCCCTAAGGAAACCAAGAAGAGCCTATTCCATCACAACCACTATGATGGAATCAGAAAATGATATGATGATAGGTTTTCTAGTTATTAATACATTAATATATAACATTCATTTTTATTATTTTTCTACAAGTTCCTTCTCATCACTAATGCTTAGTACGACTATTAAAACACCACAAAAAATAATAGAAGTAGAGCTATATGTGGAAATTGAAAATGGGGAAATTATTTCATTCAATGTATATAGTTAATCCCCTTTCAAAATTGGAAATTTTAAATTACCTACAGACCATGAAATACTCTTTTTAGTGGAATTTTATGCCATTGTGGGTATAGATTTCAATTCCTTATATAATGATAACATAAATTTTCTAGTGAATGAAAAAACTCATAGTATTTAGAACCCTCCTATGATTTTATACAGGTTCATATTTTATGATGAATATTTAATATCACCAACATATCAAGCATGGATATTATTTCATTTTGATAAATCATATCTTGCTCAAATAATTCTTAATGAAATGTTGTTGTCTAACTCATGGGTCTGGATAAACAACTAATGTAAAATATAGATGAAGGGTTCATTTTCGTGAGTGTTTCACCATGGGGTTCACATGTCCTCTCCATCATAATGAATGATGGGTCATTGTGCAATCCCATTGATTATCATGATCTCAACAAGATCACTATACAAAATAATTATACTGTTCTAGAGAAGGATGACTTTTTCAATGAACTATATGGAGAACAATACATAACCAAGGTGGATCTATGGTCGAGATATTATCACATTAGGGTTAAAAGGGATGATACACATAAGAAAATTCTATTGTACATGGTATGAGAACTATATGTTCTTTTTAATACCATTTGGACTCACTATTTCTCCATAAATACAGATAAACATGATAAATAGTTCTTTTCAAGATTACCTCAATAAATTTACAGTATTATTTAGAGATGGTATTATAATTTTATCCAAAATGAAGGATGATAATGTCGATAATATGGGAACTATGCTAAAGATAGTACAAAAAGATATTCATTGTGTAATTTCTAGAAATAATGAGTTTTTTTAAGGATGTATTTTTCATGGTAAATATCCCTACATGCAATGGGATATTTTCGGAACCTTCAATTTCATACAAAATTGATTGATGTTTAATGCCAATATTTGTGATGGATATAAATAGTTTACATGGATACTTTTGGTATTTCTCCAAATTTTTGAGAAATATTTCACATTTATCACACCCTATAACCACTCTAATAGAAAAGGGAGTCAATTAACATGGAATGATGAATGTGAAGATAGGTTCAAGTAGGTCAAACTATTTAACTAACAGTTAAATCTTAAAGATAAGTTTTATATAGTAACCAAAACCCTTATAAAACCCATTGGTTGAGTTTTTATAGACCCATACCCACCTTATACTTTAAATAATTAATTTTTGAGCCATTATAAAATGAAAATAATTTTATTATAAAATAATATTTCAATCATTTCCTAAGGTTCCCTTCACAACTCTTATAAAAGGGAACTTCCCCTTATCTGAAATGCACTCCATAAAATCCACTTGGCTCAGCAAAACCCTACCTAAATATCATCCCAACTATCCTAAATTCATCCTAGATTCCTTTTTAAGTCATACATTCACCCTAAGGTTCCCTTTTGACCAAATTAAGAGGAAGATAATGAAGAAGAGGTAAATATTTCATCACCTCTTTCTTGTTTTTTCTTCTTTCAATTCTTTTTTACTTGTTGTTTCCATTATAAAATAATAACTACAAGATCATATATATACCGTGATGTTTTTATAGAAATGGTACAACCATATTTATTATTTTATCCATCCTATAAATGATAAAGTCATCATACATGCGTACGTACGGATTACCGTCTCCACGCCGTGGTGTAGGTTGTTATTCAAATACCTAATCATTTGCATGTGAATAATAATTAGTATAAATGATGTAAATAATAAATATAACATGACAATGATTTTGTTTATTTGATATACCATCCAATTATATATGATTTTAATATCAAAAAAATGATATTGTTGCTCGTGCGTACGTACGGATTACCGCCTCCATGAATGCGATGAGATTCATTCCCCATCATATCCATTCAAGAATAATTTGCATTTAATGATTAAAAATATTTTTTAAAGACTTAATATCAATATGAATATGAATTAGATACATCGCATCCATAAAAAACATTACTTTCTTAACAAAGCATATAAACGAAAAAATGAACCAGTTAACACCTGAAACGATGATACTACTAAAATATCTTTAACAAAGAAATAATAGAAGATCATATGTGATATCATATTAATGTATATGGTTCTTTTATAATTTAATAATAATGATTTCACAAATTTTTGAAGCGGTTAAACTACCAACAATGAAGTAAAAATACAAGGTAAGGGTTAATTCTACAATCTCTTTATTATCTGAGGTTGTTTTTACGTAATTATCTATGGGGACATATTAATTATACATATACATGTTAAATAAAAGTGTTTTAAAAGGGATTATTTATAAGTTAATTTTTACTAAAACATCATTTTAATGTGGTATGGGATTTATATATATGGACATGAATGTATTAAAATGATAATTCCTTTCAAAAGTTTAAATGTAGTATATGACACTTTTCTTAAAAAATATCATTAAATGTATTCCTTTCTAAATTGAGTGACTTTTTAATGTTTTTATGAAAATTTGATATTTCTCTCAAAGATTTTAACAAATAAATTTCAACTATGTCAACATAATTTGATTTATTTTATACTTGTTTGATGTTGATTTATTATGATAGAAATCGTCCATATTGTATTGAAGGTTTTGTGATGTGTTTGATAAAGGATGTGTTATTTTTATACCATTCATGATTTATGGATAATGTATTGAAATTTCGTATGCTAGTTTTAATATGAATGTTTATGTTATGTTTTAACCTTTTCATATGATGAATTTATTAGACATAGTATGTGATGGGTGGAGCCCTCTATAGCTCCTCGATGAATCGGTAGGTCTCATGATACAACTAGACATGGAATTAGCTGAGGCCTTTACCAATTTGATATATGGTTTTCACTGATTCCTTAATCATTTTTAGAAGTCTGGGCTAAGGCCTTGAAAAAATGTTTCAGAATGTACGACATTATACATTCCCTCATTATTAAAATAACATCGAAGGTTCATGTGGTCATTCTACTAATTGAATACCAATGATTATGTTTTATTATGGAATTATTTACTCTTCTCATATTCTATCCATAAAAGTGTTCATGTTTATTATTTGTAAAGGCATATGTTTTCAATTATTCACCATCATTAATATTTAAGGAATCTTATAATGTATTGGTTACCCTTACTACGCATATGAGCCCACCCTTATCTATGTTTTATTTTTCCATGGATTCCAATAAGTGAATTGTGATTGATATGTAGGTTTATACTATGGGAATAATGGAATTAATAAAAGATTATTTATGTTGTGTTGTATGTTATAAAGTGTGATGTTACATTCATGTATGTAATCTATTTTCCAAGATTGCTAAACTGATCTATCTTTCGGTACATGATTCATTGTAATCATGACAATGTTTTGTAAAAATGTACCGATTATAGGTAACTGGGGTCAGGGTGCTACCATCGGTATCACATGAGGTTTAGAAATTACCTTGGAAACTAGATTTATAAAGTCTTTGATTAAGGAACAATACCCTAAGATAGAATTTGATGATTAGTATAGAAAAACTTTCTAGAATTTTTCTATTGTAGAGATTTTGTGAGTTTTCCAAGAAATAAATCCCTCTCTGGATACAAGAAGGTAGAGGCAGCTCTTTCACAAATGTGCCTAGGCATAAAACCTAAAAAACTGCTTTGAGATAGACTCAAATGAGAACTAGTGCATGACCATGGGCCTTGCAGAACTCCTGTTTACAACACTACCGGGGGATATGCTTATGATATTTCACATTTTCATTAAAATAAATTATGAAGGATTTATGAGTAAATACATCCTCAAAGAAAACATTTTATTATTATAGATTATATGCATAATCATTTCAATTTATGTTAGATATTTTAAAAGTTTGGAATTATGAATTGTGATTTACAATCTAACCTAGTGTATGAAATTGTTTATAAATCGCGCTCAGAAGATCTAATGAGACTTCCAATAATACACATGATCAAAACAGTATGAAGGATAATATCTTTTATGGTGTTATGAAAACATTTCAAAAAGATGTAGTCTTATAAGGGTTATCATCATATGAATAAATATTATCATGTGGTAATAATAAAAGTAAAGAAATTTCTTGAGTACTATGGATTTGAAGGGAATAAAGAGAAGAAAAATTTGGTAGAAGAAAATATGGATAAAGGGAATAAGGGAAATAAGGATTTCCTTATATGTGATAACTATGGAAAAAATCACCATGGTAAACTCTTGAATGGAATGGGAGTTTGATACAAGTGTGACTAAAAAGGACACCTATTACGAGATTTCAAGGGAAGAAAAAGGTTTCAAATGATCAATGCTTCATCCGGAAGGAGTTGGGACACTATTTGAATCAATTTCCAAATCATCAGAGTATACCCCAAATGATGGTATTGGATAATAATCAATTTATGATACTAACGAAGATGAAGAGGAATGATTAATTGTTCTTATGTTGTTATTAATGTATTATTCCATTTGAGTAATATATTAATGATGTACATGTTATATGAATTATAGCGTATATTATTATTGAACCGCAGAACTATTTCATTAAGTATTTGAGATTTTGTGGATCCAAGAAAAGTGAATCAATGGTAGGTTAATTTTTTTGAAAATATATGGTTGAGAGAAAGATAAACCTTAATATTATTATAATACTGAGGCAGTGATTTTTTAATAAGATATGATTGATTTGGCTAAATTATACTGGATATTCATGACTACCTTGAAACTGACTAATGATTTTTATATTCCATCATTGTTGGAGTTTATAACATTTTTTGATATAAGGAGTATATATAGAATTCTATAATGAGTAAGAGTGCATTAATTTAATCAATACAATTATATGATAATTCACGGTGTTACAATATTTTAATAGAATACATGATGAAGGTATTAACATATTTATTACCCCCTAAAATAAGCTAATATTCATTGATTATAATACAATATTAACATGCTTTATTAATCATAGACACCATTATTAGTGAATTTTACACTTTGAACATTATTTCATATTATGATTGTAATTCCTTGTTAAAATTCACTATTGCATGGTACCTTCTTAAGCTTCTCATAAAACAATTAATAGCCTTTATTTATTGTTTATATTTTATTCTCAAGTCTCCCATTATATAAGGAACAATTAATTATTTTGGATCACTGGGAGATTCAATTTTTAAGACCACCAAAGTGGGCTTTGAACCAACCACATTCTGGGCGAAGTGATCTGGAAAGAAGTCCAATAAAAGTACTGTAGAGGTCATTATTCAAGCCCAAAAAGTCTCAAAATATAACTGGAGATATAAGACATCATGGGGAACATTTAATTAAACAGTGGACCATGCTAATTCGAAAGTTTTAATGGAGTTCCAAGTGGCCCATGTTGAAATGCAATTCTGGGCCAGATTATGCAGCCCAGAAAAACAGCCCACCATTAAATCATATCTCTCAAACCACAAAGTATTTTGGGATGAACAATAACAGGTTATTAGATGAAATCGGGGGCATCATTTACATCATCTATGGTCCGCTCTAATTCGGCTTTCTTGAAGGTTATTTTGGAGCTTCTGTTCGGTTGATGCAAACCAGATGCCATTTCAGGGGAAGGCTAGAAAAGTCACATCTACATTAAATGTCCACCCACCTAGTTCCACCAAAATTAATTAAAGAGAGTGGGATTAATGGTGGATCGACCCACGGAATCCTAAATGGGTATTTAAGGCAGTAGAAATGGAGGATTTATGGATCTTGTATCTTTTTTTTCATTGTAATGTTATTATGCCAATTTTCCTTTATAATGTTCTTCCTTATGATGTAAGTAGTTCGAATCTCCTTAGTTTTCAAGAAAAGTTCATCTTCATCTATTATTATATTCTTCTTATTATCACCTTCATACCCTTTCCTCATGGTGTAATCTTGTTCACACCAAACCTTATGATTTTGATCACACAACAGTGGAGTGATCGTTTCATTGTTTTATTTTTCTTCTTCAATTCTTCCCCAATGAGTCTACATTACACTTCCTTTGAGATCATAGAATCAATGGGGGGATAAAACCTTATGGGTTGGTCCTAGGGAGTTTCATGGGGAAGATTGGATGTTATTTTATGATCTAAAATTTTGTAATCATTTCATTAATTTAATATTTCCATTTGATGATTATTTTCTTCTTCATCTTCACCAACTTTAACAATGACACATTTCGAGTGCTAGTACAATCCAATTCCTTGGAGTGATCATTAAATTTATCCTCAAAGTGCATTTGTTATTATACATGGAATTTTTTAAGGATTAAATTGGTGAATTATGTTGAGAAACTATATCATGTTGTGTATATGTCTTGATTTAGGGGATTGAAACGTTATAAGAAAATAAATAAATCCCATCTAACCCTAGTAACAGCTTAGGATCAACTCATCTCCATTAATTATTTTAGTCTAAGTAATTGTATTTTTTCATTAAATTAAATCACTATTTTCAAATTAAATCAATCCATATAGTTGGCAACTAAATAGACTAATATCTCTGAAATCAAAGTTTCTCTAAGTTTCTTCTTCGGTCCTTGTGGATTCGACTCCTACCTATACTACAATGACTGCATAATTGTAGCATAAATTTGGGCAAAACGAAAATTTGGTTCCATTTTCGAGGACCCAAGTAAGTTACCATAGACACTATCAACCTTTTCTCACCCCATGTTCTCTATTCTCAAACCCATCTCTCTTGTCTTTACCTCTTTCTGTTTATGTGTGTCCTGTGAATCTAGAATCCAACTTTCTGTCTTCTCCAATGGAGTATCTTTCAAATTACCATGTCAAAAACTCATGCTGCAATAAAATGTAAAATAATTATTGGGAAGCCCTGAAATTAGAAAATTTCTTTGATAAACCCTTGATTAATTACCACACACTTTCTGACATGTACAATCACTAGGATGATGAATATTTAAAAGATAAATTTCTGTCCCTCTTAAGGATAGTTGAATAGATGAATCGTGGGGAAGTCCATGATGAAAACCCACATGCAAATTATATTCTTCAAACACTGATTGAAAGATTGTGTAATCAAATGGATATAATGTGTTTCGAGGTATCATCATTGAGATTTGAACTACAACGCATTCATACTTTTGAGGAACTCATCCCTACAACAAATGTACATTACAAAACCTTATGTGGAGTGTCTAGTTTCCCACAAACCTCTCATGAATTTATTAAAGAACCGACCATTGTTTTGGGGGTAGGAGAAGTTATTCAAGAAATTGTTGAAGGTTCATTAAATCAGGAGGTAATTGATTTCATGTATTCACAAGATGGAAATTTGACATCGTGCATTGAGTCTCTTATATATAACTCCATTGATGATTTTTAAAAAATAAATATCACTGAACCATTGAATGAAATTAAAATCAATGATTCCATACCCATTACTAACTCTAATATCTCCAATTTGATTGTTGAATATTCTATTCTAAAGGATCCAATTTGTTAAGAAATATGGAAAATGAAACTGAGTTAGATTCAAAATCTCAACCTGTGTTTGAATGTCCTATGCAACCCAATATCAAAATTATTATCCTTCCTTCCACACCCAAGTATTCCTTCAATAGGTATAATCAGGATCTTTCAATTGGAATTCATTCTTCTCTTGAAACCAAAAAAGGTGGGATGATCTTTTATTTATGAGGAATGACTACAGAAGGAAAAAGATCAACCATTTCTGATATTCCTTCGATTTTCCCATTCATTTTAGAAAATAGGATTGTTCATGAATCAAATTAAGAATATTCATACCAACCACATGATATACACATTCTCAATAATGATGAAGTGTAGAAATATGAGGTCATTAAAATTTTTAATGTTTGCATTGGATAAGTTGGGGGGTTCATGTCGAGCTAATGAAGGTAAATTAAGCGTTGTATGGGAGGAGACCAATGGTTTTCATGTTTCAAAATCATTTTATTGTTTTAATAAACTTTATATTTCAAATTGGATTAATGGATCATTTTTATATAATATTATTCTTCCTTAGACTGTTGACATGTTCTAATTTTTTGAGTATGGATGTGTGTGAAATGGGAGCACCGTATTCATCCGTGTCACCTGGTGTGATCCCTGCGTAATACCTTACCCAGAAATTTAAAACAATACAATGTGTCATCAGTTTATTTTATTTTATTTATTTTTTTGTAGGTTAAAAAAAATTAGACTGTTGACCTATTCTTTTTTTAAGAGTAGGGATGGGTGTGAAAGGGGAGCACCGTATTCATTCATGTCATGTGGTCTGATCCCTGAATAATAACTTACCTGGAAATTTAAGAGAAGACAATGTATAATCAGTTTATTTTATTTTTATGTTTTTTTAGGTTAATAGAAAATTAAAATTAATAATAATTTAGATTTTTTAATTGTTCTTCTTTTATGAGTAAGGATTCATATGAAAAGGGAGTTCTATATTCACCCGTGTCACGTGTTGTGATCCCTATGTAATACCTTACCCAGAAATTAATGAGAAGACAATGTATCATCAGTTTATTTTATTTTATTTTTATGTTTTTTTAGGATAAAAAAAATATAAAAAAAATATATATATATTAAGAAAAAATTAAACGCATGATGGAATTCATTGGGAAAAGCTTGTCACAACCGTCCAAGACATTGGGACTCAAACCAGGACTGAAGGGAGACAAGGGAATGAATTTTCAACATCAACCAACATGTGAATTCATTACATGATTTTAATTTTCAATGTCTTATTTGAACATCTACCATACCCCCTTATGTTTTTTCATTTCATTAAACACTGGGGACATTGTTATTCAATGTTGTGGGAGATAAAATAAAATAATTGATTTTGTTTTCATCATAAAATGTGTGGAAGGAAAAGTTTCATAAACCTTGAACAAGATAACACACATTGCAAACTCTGAAATTGAATAACAAATAATTTTTAAATCCTTGATTATGATATTAATTCAAGTTTATGTTCATGTGCATAGATTTTGGAAAGTTTGGTTGTCCGATGTGATTATACAACATTTATATTTTCATCCATTTATTTAAAAAAACACAATTCAAGTCCTTTATATTATGGGGTATTAGTTTGAATTCTTGTGGTATATAATAAATGGCATAGGGTTGGTGATGATTTTTATTTTAACATGAGTATTCAAAAAATTTAATTGCATGTAGAGAAATGAATTGACCTAATGTGTAGCTTTAGAAACATGGGGATCGTGACTTCATAGTTGTTTGGCCCTGAGTTGGGGATTTTATCTCAATTTTTTTTAATTAGAATGTTTTTTTGATTGAGTTAACTCGAGATGATGCCCGAGTATGTGAGCGTCACTTGGTTCCATAAGGTCTTTGAGCCTGGGAGTCATCGGAAAAGTATTGCTATATTGGATGTATTGATTGAGTTCAATTTCAATTACCATGGTAAAATTGCAAAATAATATTAAAATTAAAATAAAAAAATGATTTCTCATCTTAATATTAAAATTTTATTTCTCCAAGCTCTTCCATATTTTCTCCCTTGAATGAAAATGAAACCCTTTGTCTATTGTGACTCACAACACTTCAGCATGCTTAATTGAATTTGGATGAAATATGGTGATGAATTTGAACAATGGAATGGGCTTGGGCTTGGGATATTCCTATGGACCTAGCTTTTTTTAAATTATTTTTATGGGTTTCAATTTTTTTTGTATAAGGCCTTTGGTTGAGCAATGTGTATTACAATGTTTTTGGAAAAGAGAATTCAAATTTCATAGTTTTGAGAAGTATTTTGATCAGGACTTGCAAAACACAAGTTGGGGATGTGATTTACCCCTAAAAGAGGCTAATATTCATTGATTATAATATAATATTCATGTGATTTATTAATCATAGACACCATTATTAGTTTATTTTACACTTTGACCATTATTTCACATTATGATTGTAATTCCTTCTTAAAATGGACTATTACATGGTAGTTTCTTTAGTTTATCATAAAACACATAATGGTCATGATTTTGTTTTTTATTTTCAGGTCTCCCATGATATAAGAAAGAATTCATTATTTTTGAGAACTTGGTAGATCAATTTGGATGACCACCAAATTGGGCTTTGATCCAACCACATTCTGGGCAAAGTGAGCTATGAAACATCCCAATAAAAATAAATTAGAGTTTATGATTCAAGAAAAAATAGTCTCAAACATTATCAAGATATATAAAAATTCATGGGGAACATTCCATTCAACAGTGTCCCAAGATAATTTGATTGTTTTAATGGAGTTCCAGGTAGCCCAAGTTGAAGATGCAATTTTGAGCTAGATTCCATGGCCAAGAAACACAGCCCACCATTTAAATCATATATCGAAAACCACAAAACAATTTTGGATGAAATTCTATAGGTTATTAGGGAACATCCGAGGATTCCTTTAAGTCATGTATGGACCACTCCAATTTGACTTTCTAGAAGGTTATTACGGTGCTTCTATTCGGTAGATGCAAGCTGGATGCCATTTCGGGGGAAGCGTGGAAAAGTCACATCTTCATTAAATTTCACCAACCTAGGTCCACCAAAATTTATTAAAGAGAGTGGTATTGATGCTGGATCAATTAGAGGCCTTGTAAATGGATATTTAAGGCAGTAGCAATTGAGGATTTATGGATCTTGGAGCTTTGTTTTCATTGTAATGTTATTCTGCCAATTTGTCTTTGTAATGTTATCCCTTCTCATGTAAGTTGTTCGAATCACCATAGTTTTCAATAATAGTTTTTTTGCTTCTCTTATTCTGTTCTTATTAATATCACATTGATACAGTTTTCTCAAATGTATGAACTTGTTCACACCAAACCTTGTGATTTTTTTCACACAACGGTGGAGTGATCATTTCATTGTTTTATTTTTCTTCTTAAATTCCGCCCTTATGAGTATACTTTCCGCTTCCTTTGAGATCATAGAATCAATAGAGGGATAAACCCTTATGGGTTTTTCCTAGGGAGTTTCATGGGGAAGATTGGATGATATTTCATGATATAAGATTCTGTAATCATTTAATTAATTTAAGATTCCCATTTGATGATTATTTTATTCTTCATCTTCGCCAACATTAATAATGAAACATTTCAAGTGCTAGTATAATCAAATTCCTTAAAGTGATCATTAAATTGATCCTCTAATTGCATTGGTGATTAGCCTTGGAATTGTGTAAGGATTAAATTTGTTAATGATGTTGACTAATTATATCATTTTGTGGATACGTGTTGAATTAGTGAACTGAAACGTTATAAAAAGTAAATACATCCAATATACCCCTAGTAACAACTTAGGATCAACTCATCTCCATTAATTGTTTTAGACTAAGTAATTTTTTTTCTTTAAATTAAATAACTATTTTAAAATTAAATCAATCAGAATAGTTGGCCACTCCAAAGAAAAATCTCCCCAAAATTAGAGTTTCTCTATGTTTCTTCTTCTGTCCCTATAGATTCAAACCCTACCTGTAATAAAACGATTACATTCCAGTAGGGTAAATTTGGGCGAAACTACATGTTATTACATGACAAAACGGATCTTAATTGTGTTTTCTTTCCTTATAAATTTTGAACTGTGAGTTTGGATAGAAGTATATCGGGTAATTTTAATGGTTGGAATCGATTAAGTTTGACATTGAATACTATTGTTAAGGATAAATCATTTCTTTATATTATTTTTGGATTTTTATAAAATGGACAACCTGGAGGTCGGGCGACAACCCATCGGGTCTGGCAAGGCCGCGAGACTTGAACCTGCAACTGAAGGGTGAAAAGGGTGAATCACCTACCACTAAACTATGTGATTTCCTAGCTTGTATAATGTAGTTTTTTAAGTGGTATAACAGATTAATTATAAATTCATTTTTTAGAACCCTATACGATTAGTATAAATAGAATATTATGGAATTCTTTTATCTTTTGGAGTAAAAGATAAGTTTATGGTAGGAATTTTTAGAATGATGAAACTCTATTTATAAAGTATATATATAAATATATATATTTAAACTTATTATATGAATAAACTAGGTCTTAAACTTTAGGGAAGGGATCTTAAAACCAAAAAAGTGTTATCCTAATACCATATGTTTTTTTGAATTGATGATATTTTACCTCATCATAGATTGATGGCTTTGATGCACTCAATTTTACACATGTTTGTGATTGATAACCTAAATATATCCCTATAAATATTTACTTTTTACTCCATTTATGTTTCTATATTTTCCAACAATGTTCTCATAATCTAGATCATAATTTGGTGGTGAATTTTTCATTTCCATTTCCCGCTTATTAAGACTAAATTTTTTAAATCCAATTTCTGATATGGTTTTTCCAAAATGGTATTTTTCTATTATTAAACTTTCATTTTTAAAGAAAAATTTTAAAATGTAAGGAAGAAATTTATTTTGAAGGAGTGGAGAATGTAACACCACTATATTTCATAGTATGCTACCTCATTTATGTAATTCAATAACTTGCACAACATGCATCACTGAGTTTGAGCGCACCACAAGTTACTAAAGTAATCGTTCAAAAATAGGTTATGATTAATATTAACTTAATTTTGAATCATATATACTCTATATAATATTAAAATGCATATTATGTGTTTATTTGACATAATATAATAAACAATTCATTTTATTGGATAAAATATGTATTCTTCAAAAAATACAATTTTACCGCATTTTAATAGAAAACTTTTTTTAAACCAATATTTTACAATGTTATATATTCAATTTCATGAAATTAAATTATTTTCTATAATCTGGACATAAAAATATATATTGGATATTTTTTGGTACTTTTATGATAACTTTCATATTTTGATGAATAGTGACAATTACTAATTTTTAATTGAAAACATCTTTTTTAATTGAAATAATTAATTGTGATAAATTATAAATTTGAATGGTTTGGAAGTATAATTAGATTATATTTTTATCATTTAATAAAATTTAGGCTATTATAATTAATTTCACATTTACATTTGACATAAAAAACTATAAATCTTTTTAAAGTTATTATTTCATGAAAACAAGCTTTTTGTTTTTGACAACTAGAATTAATATTAAATTATTTTCTCACACTTATCTGTTTTGAATTTGGAAAAATTGATTACATATTTTGAATCAGGAGGTCCAAATTGTTTCAATAGGTAATTTTTATTTTTAGACATTAGGAATATTTCGTTAGTTAATATTTTATTTACCATGATTAAAGGGGTAAATCCAGTAAATAAGGTTAATAAATAATATTATAATAATATTAAATTACCCTAACACATGTCATAACCCTATTAGACATTACATGTCTGACCCTGGAAAACCTTTTGTCGATTTGGGGTCCCATAGAGCCATTTGGGAGTTATAATGACATTTTATATTAAATAATCTAATGTAAAGATAAAAATAACAAAAGAAAATATCTTTAAGTAAATCAATTTTTATATGTGGTTATATAATTTATATATTCAACTATAAAAATTATTTAGAAGGATAAAAATACTCCCTTTCTCAGGATATTTTATTTATAATTTTTAGAAATAAAATAAATATATTTATATATGACACAATAATGATGTAGTATTTTCATTATTAATGAAATAGTAAAATAAATGATATTATAAATACTAAAATAAAGACAATCTGAAAGTTTTGATGTCATCAATCAGTTTTATAGGTGACTGTGACATTTCAGAATTTATTAAATATATTTATTTCTGTCTAATTAAGTTTCTAAGACTTTAAAAAAAATCAATTATTAAATAATGTCAAAATTGAAAAAAAATGAGTTTTTAAAACAAATACAATATTATTGGATTTTATAATAATGCTAAAATATAAAGTTCATCCAATTGACTAATATAATGATATTTTTATTATTAATGAACCACTTCTAGTTCTATTGGATGTTTATAGTATGTACATTAACTATATAATATAAAACTACAAAGAGGCATGTTAAATGTTAAACTACATAAATAAGAGTTAAATAAAAAAGATATGGTTAATATAGTGACCCAAACCTATATAAAACCTAATGGATGAGTGATTATTGACCCAAACCCACCATATCCATGAAATAATTCATTTTGGATCCTTTAGAATCCAAATATTATTTTATTATAAAATAATATTTCAATCTTTTCCTAAGGTTCCCCTCACCCTCTTATAAAATGGAACTTCGCCTTCTCTCAAATGAACACCTTCAAATAAATTTGGCTCAGCCAAACTCTTCCCTAATATCTTCTCAACTATCTTAAATTTATTTTAGTGGCCATAATTTTGTCATAAATTCATCCTATGTATCACTTTTGATAAAATCAAAAGGTAGAACCTGAAGAAGAGGTAAATATTTCATCACCTCTTTCATGTTTTTTCTTCTTCCACTTATTCATTCCTAGTTTCTTCCATTATAAAATAATAACTCCAGTATCTTCTGTATACTTTGATGTTATTATAAAAATTTTGCAACCATATTCATTATTATATCCTTCATATAAATGAAAAAATCACCATACGTGTGTACCTATGGATTACCGTCTCCACGCCATGTTGTAGTTTGTTATTCAAATAATTCATCATTAGTATGGGTATAATAATGAGTATAAATGATGTAAATAATAAATATAACATGATAAAGATTCTGTTTATATGATATAACATCCATTTATATATGATTTTAATATCAAAAGAATTGTATTGTCTCTCGTGCTTTCGTACGGATTACCGTCTCCACAAACTGGATGACATTCCTTCCCCATCGTATCCATTCAAGACTAATTTTCATTTGATGATTAAAAATAATTCTTAGATACATAATATCATTTAGAATATGAATAATATACATCTTACCCATAACAAAAATTACTTACCTATCAAATTGTATAAAGGAAAATGATCCAGTTAACACCCGAGATGACGATACTACTAAAATATCGTTAACAAGACAACAATAGGAGATCATATATGAAACCATATCAATGAATATGGCTATTTTATAATTTAATAATAATTTTTTCACTATTATACTAGAGGTTGACCTACCCTCGACGAAGGAAAAGTCCAAGGTAATGGTTAATTTCACAATCTCTTTATTATCCGAGGTTGTTTTATGTATGTATCTACTGGGACCTATTAATTATCCTTTTCCATGTCTCATAAAAGTGTTTTCAAATGAATTAATTTTAATCTGATTTTAACTAAAACATAATTTTAATGTGGTATGGTATTAATTTATATTTACATGAATGTTTTAAAATGATAATTCCATTCAAAAGATTCAATGTGATGGGGCACTTTGATTTAAAAATATCGTTAAATGTATTCCTTTCTAAATTGTGTGACTTTTAAATATTTTCATTAAAATGGGATATTTATCTAAAAGAGGTTTAGAAATAATTTTCATCTATTTCTATATCCTTTGATGGATTTTAAACTTGTTTGAAGTTGATTTATTATGATACAAATCATCCATATTGAATTGAAGGTTTGGTGATGTGTTTGACTATGGATGTGTTATTTTTATACCATTTATGGATTATGGATAATGTATTGACATTTTTAATGCTAGTTTTAATATGAATGTTTATGTTATGTTTCAACCTTTTCATATGAGGAATTTATTGGACATATTATGTGATGGGTGGATCACGTTATAGCTTCTTGATGCATCGGTATGTATCATGAGACAACTAGACGTGGAATTAGTTAAGGCCTTTCCCAATTCGATATATGGTTTTGGATAAGGCCTTAATTATTTTCAGATGTCTTTGCTGAGGCCTTGATAAAATCTTTTAGAATGTCATGAATTATACATTCCCTTTTTATGAAAATAATTTTGATGGTTCATGTGGTCATTCGACTAGTAGAATACCCTTGATTATGTTTTATTGTCGCATTATTTACTTAGCTCATATTACTGCCATAGAAGTGTTCATGTTTATTATTTTTAAAGGCATGTGTTTTCAATTATTCACCATTTTTAATATTTATATTATCTTCTATTGTATTTCATACCCTTACTGAGTGTCCGAGCTCACACCTTTCAGTGTTTTATTTTTCCCCTGATTACAAGAAGTGTATTGTGATTGATATGCATGGTTAATCTTAGGTAATAATTGAATTCAAAAAGGATTATTTATGTTGTGTTGTATGTTATAAAGTGTGATGTAACATTCATGTATTTAATCTATTTTCCATGACAGATAAACTTATCAGTCTTTCATGAATTGGTTACATGTAATCATGCCAATGTTATGTAATAATGCACCAAATATGGCTAACTGGGGTTGATGAATTACATCATTATTTATTTCATATCATATACTATTTAAATATAATATTTCATAACATTACTATTAAAATTTATTTCTAAAAATCACTCGTTTGTGTGATAATTGCATCATTTTTCATGAATGGGTTAGTTTGGTAATTTTGTTAAATATTTTATGATAATGGATTCAATATCACCACAATTTTATCCATGAATAAAATATAATATATTAATAGTAAATTTATTTATACTAATCTATCAAATTTAATGGTATAAAATTAATTATGATGTTTATAGAGACTATATGCCTTATATATGCTTGAATGATTTTCCATTTAATCAAAAGATGGAAAAAATAGAAATAAATTATAATTAACTATAAGAGAATAATAATTATGAAATATATATAACTTATCAAAATAAAATAAAGTATTACTTCTAACCATGAAAATTTAAAATGGAAGACATTTAAAATCGCTACATGACTGCGTTAGTCCACACATACACACAAACAACATTATTGTAATCATACGGATTGTAAAGTTAGAAGTAATATGTGATATTAAATTTCATTAATTTAATTTAAATTATAATTATAAATTATATTCATGAAATTTATTCTTACCACCTTTCATGTAAATCATATGTAAAAAACTAATAACATTGGTTCACATGGTGGTAGTCTATTGTACAGATGAGCGACATCATAATTTTCCACACATATAAGAGTGTAATAAGATACATATAATATAATAATAATAGAAGTGTCCTAATTTAAAATATGTGATATAAATATCATAAATATATCATTGTATAATTCCATTAATGTTGGTGATGGAAAATGTATTACATTTTATCTGAAGTTGTAGTCTCTTATACACATGATGTATGATTTCATTTCACAATTTATAGATGGTAATATTTATATGGGTAATTTCATTAAAATAAAAAAATATATATATATATGATATAATGGTGTTATTATATAATCATATTTGATTATATATTTAGGTATATAGAAGAAGAAATAAAATAAATACCCATGTTTATTAATTTTCCATATTCTTTGGAGAACCCCTTTATTGTATACACCTAATGATTTTATTAGAGGTATTGATAATAAAAATATATAATATATTGTGTGAGGAGGTAATTAATTAATATATTTTGGTATATATTTTCCAATAAAAATTTGTTTTAAATTATGATGAGTTTTTTATATGGGTTGACCTTTTATAAGTAAAAAAGAATACATAAACATAATTTTTGAAAGCTAAAATGGTACACATGTGTTCCCTTGAAAAAACATCAAAATTAATAATTTTATAATCATTGTGGTGGTAAAGTATACACATGTCTTGAGAATGGGTTTTGGAAATTTTTATGACATTTTTAACAAATATCATTTTAGTTTAACCCCTAGTAAACTCATTTTTTCATTCACCACGATGATCAATTTTTTATACTTTAACAATTCCGTATGGTAAACAATTACTTGGACTTATTATTTAATAAATTCAATTTTTATTCCAAATTAGTAATCCATTTTTCATAATTCAATCCATATAACTAGAAAAATTCAATTTAAAATTAAACATGCATACATGATGAATGAACAAGTTTTCCAAACAATAAATATGTAAATTTTTTAATTTTTTTTATCATAATTCATTATATAATTTACTAAAATGTAATAAATTAGATATATATTAATATAATTTTAATAATTTAAATTGATACCTAATCAATAATATAATCTAATCCTGTATATAGTTCTAATGAAAATGGCGTTTTAAATAAAAAATAGTATTTTCACTATTCATTAATAAAATTAATCTTTTTAGTATAATAGAAAAACATCACCAAAAGATAATTTTTACTTGATGACTTGGAATATGTGGTTTATTTTTTTAATTAAAATTTCTATATGTGGTTATAATTAATTTAATATTATTTATTCAGATTGCACATAAAACACCATTTAGAAAAATACTATATTTAAGATAAAATTTATTTTCTTCCTTCAAATAATAATTATTTTACATCCAATCAATAAAAAACTATTAAACTTATATTATACATGTTTAAATCATATAATTTTAAAAATTTATTTATTCATATTCATACCCACAAACATAATGAATCGGTTATACTGTATATTTTTAAATGATAATATTGTACTAAAGTATTGTGTTTCATTTAAACACAGTGTCTCTTGAATCATATGCCTATAAAGAGTTTGAATTAATGTAAAAACAAATAAATATTATGATATTGATGTGTTAAGTTCTCATATAGTATTTTGGATTCCATTTATATATCATATCAATGATTATGTTACTTCTTTAAAAAAATTATATATTAAATTATCTTAATCATTAATAAATTCAATCCTCGTAATATAAACATGATGTTAGTAGTTAAGGGATCCACAATTGGGAAAAAAAATTTAAACATCCAAATGATAAATGTGTTTATAATAAAAAAATATTTATTATAGTGAAATGGACGTATAGAGGTAATATAGAATAACACATTAATGGGTTTCCATGTGTGTTAACATTGGTGGAAATGAAGATATGTACATACACGAAAAGAATAATTAATTATTAAGTTTGATACTGATCATTGGTCATTAAAATGTTAATTCTTAATGGAATGTTAGTAAATAAAATAAATCAATATTTGATGATTAAAAATTCCATTTGATTCATCATAGTTTAGTCTAACAAGATAACATTTTTTTCATAATCAATTTCCAAATATCAAGGAATTCTTTAACTGTCAATGAGTGTAAAGAAATATAATTACTAGAGATATTTATGTTTAATAAGCATAATATAATCATTTTATTATGATTTCATTAATTTATTATTCATGTCATACTCAACTAAATGATTATGGAAAAATATATATTTAATACCATAATCACTAAAAGTCACATTAATATATTGTATAATCTAAAAAAGTGTAACAGGTTATTCCTATTATAAAAAATAAATCCAAAATAGTGAGAAAATGGAATCCAAAATATATATTAATATATACCAACATAATATTAACTCCAAAAATTAAACATATTCCATATCAAAAGTTTTTAACCATATATAATGTCCAAAAATATTTCTCACCATATTCAAAGTCAACAAAATTTAGAAGGCATGTCACTAAGTCATCATTATATTACTAGGATAATATGAAGTGTCTATTAATTTCATAACACAAATACATGAATAAATTTATCTCCATAAAATCTTAATGAAACCATGAATTCTTAAAAAAATTTAATATCATATTTTCAAATATATTACATACGTCCGAACATACAAAATACTCTCTCAAATATAACATAATCCATAATGTAACTAAAAAATTTCAAGGTCACAAATACTATCACATGAAAATAAATTTATAATTATTATCATAGACTAAATAACACATTAATGGATATCTTCCCTCTGACATGTATTTTCCTGAAATATGATCTTTTTACTGAATTAACTTTTTAATTCATCATTGAAATTCAACAAATTATCTTAAATAATTAAATAAAAAGAATAAACGTACAATCCATAAACGTTTTATAAATCATTAATTTATAATATCAATGATAAAATACTTCCTAAATGATATTTTGTAATATTATAAATCATTTACATTACCCAACGGTAGCGATAATAGTATTACCATAATCATTTCAATTATAAATAAACTTTTTCCTGGGTATATTTCCAATACACATGGGAAATTCATTTTCATAGAGTCTCATATTATTTAAGTTGAAGCATTTTGCATTATCATATCATTTCATTCCCCTTAATTAATGATCATGGTATCATTTCTCTCCAACCATGCAGATAATTAATATTCCCTTAAAAAAGTTCAGAGGTGATTCTTTCCTGAATTGTTACACATATGAAAATATTTCTATCCCTTTTTATCATAATAAATTTTATTCAATTCCATCCACATGTTATAATTATTACCTTCAATAAAATATTATATATATATATATTATTTATTTATCTTGAGATCAAATTATATAATTTTTTCATAAATAAAAAAATTATGTAGTAAATTATCTTTTAAATGGTTAGTTTAATCCTATAAATGAACCATCCATACTTTCTCATTGAACAAGATTCTTTGATATAATTCTCTTTAATTGTACTGTGTTCCATTTATAAATAATGGAATACATTTTAAAATTGTAACGACCCAAATCTTGAGCCACTCAACTGGTGCCCCATACCCGGTTTTCCACATAACCTCAAGAACATTTTCCAAAACTCTAGAGGCTGCGGACTAGTAGTGAGGGCCTTGGTGAGTCATTAGAGAAACTATGCCCTCATTTGGTAAGGTATATAAGAGAAAGGAAGTAATAGTCAATAGCGGAAGCAGTAAATAGCATACAATAACTAAAACTAAAAGCGGAAGCAATGAATATATAGTAATGATGACAATGATGCAGCAGGTAAAAGTATCTAAAGAAAGACAAAAAACACAACAACTAGATGAAATATAACTAAGAAACAAAACAAGAAAAGTCAGAAGTAACTCCAACAGCAACACAAGAATATGCTCGGTCCTACGCTCTCCAGCTCCAACCAGCAATCATGTACCTGAATTAGAGGTGCCACCGTCCCTATCCACACCTAAAACCATATAAGTTGTTTGGGCCAAAAACCCTGACCCAAATAGGGTATGAGACTAATCCCAGTAGGCAACCACCACAAGATCTGTTCCCTACTGTTAGTGAGCAATATATAAAATTAAAGGAAATAAATGCAGTAAGGAAACATTAGTAAACTAAAGTAAACAATCCTAAAAATCTACATTCACATTTCTTTATTAACATACATTAATCATTTAGTTATCAACCAAGGAATCTAGCAAACAGCTCTATAATAACAAAGCATAGAAAGTAACACAGCAGGTATCTCAGCAGACTACCTAAACAACAAGCAGTACAAAACCCAAGCCTGTTCCATGGTTTGGTGGACTCATCACAACCAACCAAACAATATTCACACTGACTCTATGGGTGGTTCATACTGGTAGACCCCTCTAGTCAAATAATCATACAAAGTCTCATACACTCTGGGAATCTCTCACCACCAATTCCCCTATGGTCTTGCAACGAACGCTAAAAACTCCTTGAGGAAGCACTAATATCTAATTCCCCATGTACTCTTGATATGTAACTAAGGAAACATTGAGGAGGTGAAAATTAAAATTCTTGTAGGTCCTACGAATGATACAAATTTATAATAGACTCTCTAGGGAATCCCTTAATCATCAATTCCCTCTTTAGTCTACCGCACCAGGTTCACACAACCTTGGGCAGTCCCATCGTGCGTAATTGATTGTGAAAAACCCTATGTAAGTTCAAATAACTATATGGATAATAGCTACAATGCATTAAAAGCATATAAAAAGTGGTAATACATGCAATAAATTATATAAAGGCGAGCAATTAATGCAACAAGGCCTGCATCACAGGAAACTTAAGCCAAACGGTGATAAACAGTCAAAATAAGAGGAACACCCATTGGGTGATAATAAAACATGCTACCACGCCATAATTATTTATCTAATAACATCAAACATACAAGAACACTATGGAAGATACTAATGCATGATCAGAAACCCTAACCCGAGACACTCGATACATGGGAATCCGGTACTTTTTCACAAAAACTCAAAGGCATTCAACGTAAGGAAAAAAACCACCTACCATGATCCTAGGAGACCGATATACTTTAACCTAGCCTTATGAATCGGCCTATAATGGAGTAGATATGAAAAAACGTCAAAAACGATCAACTTATGATCACTCTCATAAGAGAAAGAATCATAAAACATTGCCAATGAAGAACCAAGAACTCACCGCTCTGATTATATTGCAACTAACGGCATTCGATTCAGATAATCAGTGACGGATTGGTGGCTTAGAGAAGATCTGTGGTCGATCCCACACTCTCGGTAAAAGAACCTAAAGAAGAAGATGTTTTTGTGGTTAAGAAGTGACCCCAGTCCATTTAACGAAAAAAATAAAAGTACACGGCGTGTACTTTTAGAGCACACAGACTGTACTAGGCTTTTTCGTACTCCGCATTAAGAGGCCTCCACATCACCCCTACATGGACGTGTGTGTGGCCATGACACATCCATCACACATCCTCGAGTGGTATCAAAGTACATAGGGTATACTTAGAAAATTTCTAGATTCTCTTCTTCTTCCCAAAAACCGCCCGAAAAGGAAAAACATACCTAAAATAAGGTCTCGGTTCTTACAAACTTCCCCCCTTAATTAAATTTGTCCCCAAATTTCCCTAACATGGTGGCGAAGAATAAACCTTGAACAAATCTGGACACTTTGATCACATATCAGCCTCCCTCTGCCAAGTCATGTTCTATACATGGTTGTGTTTCCATAGCACACATACTAGAGAAATAGACTATCCATGGAGTACCTTTGCAATATGACCAAAAATCCTAAAAGGATGCTCCTTGACTGATGCATCATGCTCTAGCTCAACCTCCTTGGGTTGAAAAACATGAGATGGGTCTGAGAAATAGCGTCTAAGCTAAGAAACATGGATGACATCGTGCATAGCCTGGTGCCTTTGAGGTAACTGCAACCTATAAGAAACCATCCCCACTCTCTCCAGAACCTCAAACGGCCCAACATATCTCTGTGAAATCTTACCCTCTCTCCTGATCCTCTTTTTTACCAACCTCGGGGTAACACATATAAATACCTGATCTCCGACCTTGAAATCCAAAGGTCATCTCCACTGATCAGCATAAGATTTCTGCCGAGACTATGCAGTAGTCAACCTTTTCTGAATCAACTCTACCTTTTCAGTGGTCTCCTAAACAAGACAAGGTCCAAGTATAGCTGCCTCTCCTGCCTCCAGCCAGCACAAGGGTGATCGGCATGGCCTACCATACATATCCTCGTAAGGTTCCATATGAATAGTTGTTTGAAAACTATTATTGTAGGAAAAAATCACTATAGGAATATTTCTCTCCCAATAACCTCCAAAATCAAGGACGCGTGCTCGTAGTATGTCCTCTAGCACCTGAATTGTGTGCTCTAACAGGCCATCTGTCTGGGGATGGTAAGCTGTACTCAGAAGTACCTGTGTACCCAAAGCCCTCTATAGTCCTTTCTAGAAATGTGACATAAAGAGGGTGTACCTATCTGAAATGATAGTACTTGGAACCCCATTCAAATGTACAATCTCACAGATGTACAACCATGCAATCTCATCAACACCAAAGGTCTCCTTAATCGGCAATAAGTGAGAAACCCTCATGAGCCTATCAATGACAACCCACACCATTTCATTCCCTCGAGGAGATCTCGATAACCTAGTCACGAAGTCTATCGTGACATCCTTCCACTTCCACTCGGGAATGGGTAGTTACTATACAAGCCATAATGGTCGTTGGTGCTCAGCCCTCACTAAATGATAGGTGGAACACCTTATGAAAAAACCATCAACATCTCTTTTCATACATGGCCACCAATACTAGCGGTGTAGATCACGATACATCTTGGAGATTCCAGGATGAACTGCCCAAACAAAGGAATGAAAGTCTTGCATCAACTCCTCGCATATATCTGCAGGCACCCATACACGTCCCAGGAAATGCAAGATATCAACCACGCCTATGGTCCATTCGATAGGAGGTTCCTCTCCTGACACACTTTCACGTAGTAATAGGTCTTTAGAATTTGATAGTTGTCTCATTAGAACTTGGTCAAGAAGGGTAGAGTTAATAGATTCAAAAGAAATAAAAGTTTCACCATGTCTGTCGTGCACCTCCAAATGCATTTCAAAGAACAGAGCTATAAGCTGCCACTCGGTGCTGGCCTCTTGAACTGCCTCTTTCTGAGTCCTCATACTCAGTGCGTCTTCCACATCATTGCCTTTTCCAAGCGTATAAGAAAGCATGAAATTGAAACACTGTAGGTACTCAACCCACCTCCGCTGTCTCAGATTCAAGTCATGCCGCATGATGATATACTTCAGGCTCTTGTGGTCAGTATACACCATGAAATTCTCTCCCAGAAGATAATGTATCCATCAACACAAGTCATGAACATCTGTATCCAAATCTAGGTAGTGCATAGGATAGTTCTTCTTATGCGGACTCATCTACCGAGAACCATATGCAACAACACGATCTTCCTGCATATGCAGTTCTCCAAACCCGATGCCAGATGTATCAAAAAAATTGTATAACTCTTCCATGGTTCTGGAAAAACTAGAATCGGTGCTGAAGTCAATCTCCGCTTCAGCTTCTAAATGGATGAATCGCATGCTTTTGACCAAACATACATCACCCCCTTCCTATTCATGCCCATCAATGGAACCGCCAAGAATTAGAAGTCCTGTATAAACCGCCTATAGTAATCAGACCACCCTAATAAACTTCGTACATCGAAGAAATTCTTCGACTGCTCCCAGGTTTCTACTACGCTCACCTTCTCTGGGTCTACTGATACTCCTATCTCTGAGATGACATGACCCAGGAAGTGAATTACATACATCCAAAAGTGGAACATTGAGAGCTAATAATTTAACTAATGCTCTCTCAGTGTACTCAAAATGATCTCAAGATGGACTATACTTGCTCCGGAAGGATGTAAGAGGTATATCAGATGGTCTGACACACAACTGATGAAAGATGGATCTCATGTCGATCATTGAGAACACTTTGGCTCCACAAAACAGATTAAAGAGATCATTTATCCATGGAAATGGATATCGGTTCTTGACCATAATCTGGTTTATCTTCCGATAATGTACACAAAGACGTAAAGTACCACCCTCTTTCTTTGGAAACAGAATGTGCGATCCCCAAGAAGAAGTACTGGGTCAGATGAACCCCTTTTCCTGCAACTCCTACAACTTCTTTTTGAGCTCCTATAAATCAGGTTTAGCCATCCTATAAAGCGGTATATATACCGTTGCTTCTCCTGGAACAAGCTCAATAGACAAGTCTACCTCTCTCTCCTGGTGCCAACCTGAAAAATCTTTTGGAAAGACATCTGGAAAATGATCAACCACTGGAGGAAAATCTATCTGAGAAGTACCTTGTTCATCCAGATATAAGCTATAAATCTAGGTCATAACACCGCCCAACCCATGATGGTCTGGTCTAGCTCTTCTCAACTAGACATCCCATTCGCCCTTGTGACGAAATGATCTGCCCTCCGGTGATGTGAAACTCACCCTATGTTGGCAGCAATCGACAAAGGCCTGAAAGGGAACTAACCAGTCCATCCTGAGAATGAAATCACAGCCTATCATCTCCAAAACATAGAGATTCCACGAAAAATGAAACCCACCAACCTCAAGGGGGTTGTCTAAGCACTGCCGCGTGCTAGCAGTTCTAATTTCCAAGGGAGTGTCTTGCGTCATCATATCCTCATAAGTTGAAATAATAAGTCTAATGATTTCCACAGTATTCATAGAAATAAAGCTATGAGAAGATCATATATCTAAAAGTGTAGAGAATAAAAATAAGGCTAATAAAATCATACCTTGAACTGTAGAAGGTTCGACATCCTTCTTAATTGGGATCTGCTCTACCGTAAAAGTCTGGTCTACACCACGGCCCTGTGTAAGAACCTATGATCCATGAGATGACCCTCCATGAGCCTGAACACTGCATCCACGGCCTCTAACCTGGCCTGAATGACCATATGAACTCCAGCCCCTAGTCTGCTGTGGAACTGGTAATCCATCTCTTTTATGTAGAGTCAAAAATGATCCTTCTTCACTAGTCCCTGAAATGAGAACCATGCAGAAACGCTGTAGATGACCCATCTTTCCGAAATATCAGCACTCCACTGGGTCTCTAGGGAACTGATTCATCTTATGAATACTTTTTCCACAATTATAGAACACCACTTGGTTTCCATAAGGAAGATCTTGTCTACTAGAATAAATACCTCACTTCCTCGAGTCACCTCATGTAGACTCTCAGGGGTGTTTCCTACTGTCTATTTGAGATGAATCTTCCCTAGGTGATAAACCTCCCTGGTCCATAGCTCCAGTATCCCTCAGATTTCAGTCCATGATAAGAACATAGTTGACTATCAGGGAATTATTAGTCAATTGAAATATGTTCACCGCTGATCTGATGTCCGGTCTGAGGCCTTCCTCAAACTTCCTTGCTGAAAACAGCTCGTCATTCCCTAGAACGGGAGTGAAACACTATAACTCTTTGAAGGGAGAGGAATACTCTATAACTATGAGAGTACCCTACTGCAGGTTCATGAAATCTCTAGATTTGTCAAACCTTATCATCGCCAGGTAGAAGTTGTCATAGAACATATGCGGAAACTCATCCCAGGATATAGCCTGTTGGCGCCCTACCTGCGAGAACAGATCCCACCATCTCTTGGCGGAATCTCACAGAATATAAGTCAAGAGATTCACTCTCATCTCTGGATGAGTCTACAAATGCTCTAGGATGGATAGCATGGCTCCTAGCCATGACTCCACAGCCTGTGGTCCTCTATCCCGTGTGAACGTGGGAGGATGCTGCTGCTGAAAAACTCACGTCAGCTCTGCCATATAAAGGGCATTATGCTGAGCTCCCTAGAAGGTGTGCATGAATCTCATGAAACCCTCCATTATCTGGGCGTTGGCACTAGTGTCTAGAATCACCGTAGGTGCCTTGTCCGAAACGACAGGCATAACTACAGGTAGTCCCTGATCTTCCGTATCAGGTGTACAGTAACTACTTAGTTCCTGATGGAAAATGGGAGGATGTCTTGGTGCCATGACTCTTCAAGGTCAAAAGCACACTTTAGAACACATTACCAAGAACTGAAAACTAGGATCATACGAATTGAACAGGGGAAAAAAGAATTCAAAATTTACAAAGCATGACAACATGGTGTGTTCCCTTTTGTCATTTACATGGGTGTGTACAACTACCTAAACTGGTCGTGTAACACCCCAAATACACGGCGTGTTGTCCCAACACACGGTGTGTACATGAATTCTCATCCCTACCCGAGTCCTTCTATATTGTTAAGCCACACGACTTTCCTCAGACAAAACTACACGTCGTGTTCAAGGAACACATGGCGTGTACTCAACAAGCTTCAACTGGCTTGTGTTGTCAGTGACATGGAATGTGTACCCCGGTCACACAACACGGTGTGTTCCTGAAGGACACGATGTGTAATAAGAAGTCCTAATAGACCATGTGGTTAGCTCCATGGCCAGCTACATGGATGACACTACACAGTGTGTTTCAGGCGGACACGGCGTGTATGAGAAAGGTATAACACTAACCCGTGTTGTTATTGACAAGGTCGGGTACCTAGATCAAACTACAAGGCATGTAAAATTCAAACACGACATGTATGTGAAAGGATAACATGAGTCATGTTGTTCATGACATGGTCAGGGTACCTATTTCATACTACACAGTGTGCTAAACTAGTACACGGTTTGTTCCTGTAAGAATGTTTTCACAACCCAGTGTCCTTAACCACACGTTCAGTGACATGGATATAGAATACACTGCATGTATTTATGAAGTGAACACTGTGTATTCTTGGTTTTTCCAGACAGTAGTCTTAGAACTGCACTGGAGCCTAGAAAACACAGAAAACTAGCATTAAGGTGCCAAATTCGGCTCCGTGGGGGCCCATACTCCCCACAAATCAAAGCTTGACATCATAACATTGCACAAAACAAGTAAACAGTATAACAAACTCACAATCCACAAAATTTAAATTCTCGAGGGCACATAACACCTCTATACCAATGTTTGGCATCCAAGATAAAGAAGATATAATCAAATGCTACCATATCAATGTAGCATGTATTCTATTACAACCGCTATCACAACAACATGCATATTCTATCAAAAGTTTTATCACAAAAGCATGAAATTTCAAATTCAATTTAGATGGCATGGCAAAATTCATGAGCTATGATTTTCTATAAAATATTATATGATGCATGAGATTCCATACCCTAATATCATTAGGTTGAAACAAAATAGAACCACAATCATATAAACATTAATAGCATAAGACAAGTGCACCACCCAACAGTGAAATCATTTAAAATTTAACATTTGCAAAACTCAAAAATTGAAATATTCGAGGATACCTGGCTTTTTACCTGTACACGGGTTCTAGAACTCCCAGGCACAACTATTTACCATTTAGCTATTTCGTCATATCCCTGTCTAATATCACTAAACATTATGTCAATAGAAACAAAATAAATGGAAGAGGACCTCATCTGATACCACGTTGTAATGACCCAAATCCAGAACCACTCAACAGGTGCCCCGTACCCGGTTCGCCACATGACATCAAGTGAATTTCCCCAAATTCCAGAGGCTACCAACTAGCAGTAAGGGCCTTGGTGAGTCATTAAGGAAACTATGAACTCATTTGGTAAGGTATACAAGGGAATAGAAATAAAAGTCAATAGAGGAAGCAGCAAACAACATACAATAACTGAAACTAACAGCATAAGAAATAAATATATAGTAATGATGATAATGATGGATCATGTACAAGTATCTAAACAAAGCAGCAAAACACAACAACATGCTGAAATACAACTGAGAAACAAAACAATAAAAGTAATTAGTAATGCCAGCAGCATCGCAAGCCTAAGCTCAGTCTTATTCTCACTAGCTCTAACCAGAAATCATGTACCTAAAGTAGAGGGGCCAGAGTCTCTATCAACACCTACAACTATATAACTTTTTTGGGCCTAAAAGAAGGACCCAAACAGTTTTTGAGACTAATCCCAATAGGCAACCACCTCAAAATCTGTTCCCTACTGTCAGTGAGAAATATAGCGAACGTAATGGAAATAAATGCATTTGAGAAATAGGATTATACTAAAATAAAAAATCCTAAAAATATCCATTAACATTTATTTATTAACTTAATTTAATCATTTACCTATCAACTAAGGAATCTAGTAAACCGCTCTATAATCCCAAAGCATAGCAAGTAACCCAACAAGTATCTCAGCAGGCTACCTAAACAAAAAGTAGTACAAAACCCAAGATTGTTGTTAGGCTTGGTGGAATCGTCACAACCAACCAATAAATATTCACACTGACTCCCCGGGTGGCTTATCCCGGAAGTCCTCTCTAGTAAAATAATCATACAAAGGAACATACAATATGGTAAGCTCTCACCGTCAATTCCCCTATGGTCTTGCAACAAAAGATAAAAACTCACTGAGGAAGAACTTACGTCTAATTCCTCAGGTAGTCTCGATACGTAACTAAGGAAACACTAAGGAATCACAAAGAAAATTTCTCGTAGGTCCTGCAAATGATACTAATTTATAATAGACTCTCTAGGGAAGCCCTTAATCGTCAATTCCCTCTTTAGTCTACTGCACCAGGTTCACACAACCCTGGGCTGTTCCGTCGTGCATAATCGACTGTCAGTAGCCCTAAGTAAGTTCAAAAAATTACTTGGATAATAGATACAATTCATCAAAATCATATAAATAGTGGTAATACATGCATTCAATTATATCATGGTGGGCAATCATGGCAACAAGGTCTGCGTCATAGGCAACCTAATCCAAACGGTGATAAATACAAAAAAAACAAGAGAAACACCCATGGGGTGATCCTCAATGATGCTAACAAGAAATCATTATTCATATAATAACCTCAATCATACAAGAAATCTAAGGAAGATACTAATTCCGGATCAAAAACCATAACCCGAGACACCCGATACATGGGAATCCGGTACTTTTTCAAAAAAAACTCAATGACATTCAATGTAACGCTACAAACCACCTACCTTGATCCAAGGTGATCGATATTCTAGATCCTAGTCCCATGGATCGGCCTAGAATAGAGTATATATACAAAAATGTCTAAAAAGTTCAACCTGCGATAATACTCATAAGAGAAAGAATCTGGAAATGTGGCCAAAAAAGAACCAAGAACTCACTACTGCAATTCTATTGCAACCGACAGCTTTCGATTCAGATAACCAGAGACGAATTGGTGGTTATGGGAACATATGCGGTCGTACCCTCGCTCTCGGTCGAAGAAGCTGGAGGAGAATATGTTTCGGGGTTATGATACGACCCCAGTCCGTTTAACAACAAAAAATTAAAGTACACGGCGTGTATTATTGGAGTACATGGCGTGTACAAGGCTTTTCTGTACTCCGCATTAAGAGGCCTCCACATCACCACTACAGGCTGTGTGTGTGGCCAAGACACGGCCAGCACATGGCCTCGAGCGGCATCAAAGTACATGGTGTGTACTTATAAAGTACACTATTTGTACTTATAAATTTTCCAAATGCACCTATTTTTCAGAAAAAAGAACAGAAAAGGGAAATAATTCTTGAAAGAAGGTTTGGTATCTTAAAAAATTCCCATAACATTTTGAATCATATTGTATAATTATAAAAAATAGTGATACATGTATCAAAAATTAAAAAATATATTAATGTATATTATCATAATAATTAACTTGATTTCTTTGGGAATGTGTTTTAAATTCTAATTATTTGTATATTTTTTATAATAGTGGGTAATGAAATTTTTAATTACCAAAGAACAACCCATGATTGATTCAAAAAATGTGTGAAATAAGGCCTATTTTTATATACTGGGTAATGATCGAGTCAATAATAACATTTATTATTTAGATTTATTAAACCTAGTAACATTTGTTCTAGAACAATGGTAACTTTTAGTATCCAAATATGGATATATTTATAGAAAATTTTACAAAATATGTACCTTAAAAAACTACTGGGTATTGTTTTACTAATTCTCAATGTATATGTTATATTTATGATCCCAAATCAATGCCTTACAAAATTTTTATCCTAAATAATATACAAATCATCCTCTCATATAAACTATAAAGAACAAAAGCCTTATGCAATAGAGTCAGTGGATACATTTCTCACATTGTCTTAAGGTAAATAGAATTGCATACCAATTGACTTTATAATTTAGTATTTTTGGATAACTAGATACATACATTAATATCACATTAAAATTGAATAAAAAGACATATTATTTTCTTTTATAATTCTATATTTACTATTATCATATCCCTACATATCAATTATATAAAAATTAAATGTATTTTGTGTAAATTAAATCATATTAAATGTGTGTTCTAATTTTTCTATTTAAGGTAATAATATAGTGAAAATTTTTGGGAATAAATAATCTTATAACTCAAATAAATTCCATTAAATCAATTAATTTAGTGTAATATGTAATTAAAATTTATAGAAAAATAATTCTACATAAATAGTTACAGGAACTTTAATCAAAACAATGTATTTAATAATTTAAAGAAAAGTAAATTATTAAATGTTTTCATAACAAGTGAATTCATAATTTCATATATCTAAAACATTCTATCAAGACCTTTCACATGATCATTTAAAACTACGTGTAAAAACCCATATAATTTGGAAAATTTATTTTTATCATGAGACCTAGATATTCATAATGGGCCTATTTAAATCGAAAAAACAACCGTTAAATAATATTTCCAATTCATTAATTCTATAAAAAGTGTGAAATAAAATCAACATACACATTCATATTTAATGTCCCACATACTAAATTTTAATACATCCCTAAATTAATATACATAATTATAAACCATCATGAGTAATATGGGGAATTATAATACAACATTACATTCAAACAAAACTTATCATAAAAGATCTATAAAAAATATATGAATGATATTAATACAACATTTAACTAGTATATCATACTCTCGATAATGGTTTTATAATTTGTTTGAATCAAAATACTAAAAATTTCATTAATTTTTTTGGATAATTAAATATTCACATAGAAAATAATCATTTAAAATAAGTTAAAAAAATTGTTGAAAATAATTTTAATTTATTATAAACATTTAATATTGTAAAAAAAATCCATAAATCATTCACTTTACTGGATGATGGATAATTCCTTTCATGTTGTACATGTTAAAATAATGCTTCTGTTCATATTTTTTGTAAAATCAAAATGAACGTTATACTTAATTAATGATGAATATTATTTTGAAATAAATATATAAAACATAAAAAATGGGTAATAAATTATTTAAATAATTATTATCATATTTTTTAAAATATGTTTGAAAAACATTTTAGAAAACAATATTTTGAAAAAAATGATTTTTAGCCGAAGAGAGAAATATAGTCTTATTTTAGTAAATTTGTTTTCATTTAAATTTTATATTACGAAGAGAGGAATATAGTACTATTAAATGAAATTTTATTGAATAAATATTATTCAATAAAATTCTTTTCTTTGTTGACTGATATATCATAATATTACATCAAAAAATTAAAGCTAAATAATGTTGAAAAATGATGAAATTGTAAAATAAACAATTACTACTTTGGAAACATTTGAATCATACACCCCATATAAGAAATACAATAAAATGAAACATAAATAAACATTAATAAGAATGTATTCCTAAAATAAAATATGAAGGGAGCTGTATATACACAACACAAAATAACGAAGTGGTAAATATGATATATGTCTCACAAAAGTACAATTGAGATGAGAAACCCTTTCCATAGGTTAAATTTCTTTCATCCGTGTTATAAACCCATAAGTAATAAATATGGATTTATTATAAATATATTATATAACTATAATCATATATTTAATACCATATATTTTTTTATTGTTTTATTTTATGACACATTTATTTCCAATTCTTCATTAAAACCACTTTTTAGGGGATAATTGCATCATCATTCATGTATATTTTGATTCAGTAATTTTGATACATTTATATTGATTATAAATAAATCATATAAATAAATTTAAAATTTATATTTAAAACATTATTATTCATTATATATGTATTCATAAAAATCCCAATAAATAAAGTATAGAAACTGTGCTACACCATCTATGGAGATGGTATGGAAAACATACGTATAACAACATTTCCATTTTGTTAATACAGAGATTTAAATAAAATAAATGTTAATAAACCATTATAGAACCATTAATATATCATATATATAATTTATATTCATTAAATAAATATATTATACCATCCATGAAAAGTGATATTACAAACATTTCATGTTACTATATGCATGTTTTAGTACACACATACACAAAAATGTCATTATTGTTTTCCAATAGATTGGATGGTAAGTAGATGGACGTGATATTATATTTAATTAAATTTTTTAGGATATTAATATAATATATATTCATTATTTTTTTTCTTTACTACCATCCATATAGAGTGTATGAGAAAAAAATAATCACATATATTTGTGAGGAAGTAGTTTGTTGTACACACAAGCGATATTATCGTAACCACTATAGAATGTATTGTCAAAAGGAATATGTGGTATAATATATAAAAAAAATTAAAATGGTCATAAATATATTAATAATATGTTAAATTTATCATTATATATTTCAATGAATGATGTTGAAGGAGAATTAATTATATCAGTTCATGAGGTTGTAGTCTATCGTACACACAATCGATGATTTCAACTCCCTTTTGATTGAATTTGAGACTAATATGAGTTATTAAATTGACATAATAAAATCTAAATATATAAGGGATACTATTTTTATTATATTATCCATGAATAAAATCATTTTATGAAGGTGGAAGAAGATATAAACCAAATATGAATGTATAAGAAATTTTACCTCTTCTTTGGAGATTCAATTACCTTTATAACTAAATCCTTCAAAAAAATATATACATATTAAAATATTGAATATCGATTTTTTTGTGAGAATAAAATATGGTATTTGTCTTGTAATTGGTCATAATAAATGGTCTTGGATGTGTATGAATTATATAGGTGTAAGAACCCGAATCATTCTTTCAAGTATGTTTTTTTGTGTTTTTTAGGAAGAAGAGGAGTTTCTGGAAAAGTTTTATGTAATCGCCATGTGCATTATCAGTTCATGTTGTGTACTGGGTTACTGCGGGTAGCCGTTTTCTAGTCTTGTAGAGGACTTTCACATAGTCATGTGTTGTGACCTGGTGGCCACCTAAAGAGGGCACGGTAAGGGCAAGTACACACAGTGTACATTCTTTTTTTCATTAAATGGACCGGGGTCATGTCTCTTCGATATAAATGTCTTATTCTTCGACTTCATCATCCAAGAGAACATGTATGGCCACGAATCTTTTTTGAGCCCCCGATCAGGTGTCTATTCGCTGAATCAAACTCCGTTGGTGGTGTTGGAATCACATTGGTGAGTCCCCTCTTCTTATTGAGCACCATAATCTGATTTTATCTTATCTCATCAGATATTGCGAGTTTAAATTTAGAGATTTTTTTGTAGAAATATTGTGTTCTAGGTTAATCCAAGGGTTGTTTCCAGTGTATAATGATTTTACAACGCTGAGGTAGGTGGTTTGTGCCTTTCCATTAAATGTATTTGAATAATAGCTGCAATTTTGACCAATACCCTTGAATGGGGTATTACAAGTTTATTGTTTCAACCCTTTAATTGTCTTCCATGCTTGTATGCTTTTGTAGAGGATAATGAAAAGGTAAATAGAGTGGATTGTTATCCTATGGAAGGGATTTCCCATGCATGTTCTGTTTACGAAAATTTGGTACTGTTTATCCTATTTGGCTTCCTTGATGTTTTCCCATGACTAGTATTGTAGGATAGAGTGAATATTTGATCTGACATGCTTGATATGCTATAGAGTATTTAGCCATGTTGTTCCTGAGGTTTAATTTGGATGTATTGTCTTGCTATGCTCGTTTGACTTACACAAGGCCGTGAAAAACTACTGTAGTAGACTATAATGGGAATTCACCATGTGAGCATCCTTAGAGAGTCTTTAAAAACATTTGAATATAAGGGGAATTTACCATGCGTGCTTCCTTAAAGAGTCTTTATCCTTTGTTGACTGTAAGGGGAATTGATAGTGTGATCTTCCTCATAGAGTCTTTAAACACATTTGACTATATGGGTAATTGACAGTGTGAGATTCCTCAAAGAGTCATTATCACTTGGACTATAAGGGAATTGAATGAGAGTGCTACCATATAGAGTCTTTGTTATATCATGGTAATTTAAACTAGAGGCTTAGACTTTGCGTGCTTCCCAGAGGGTTGAGTCTGTCGCTAGGTAAGACCAGGGGGGATAGTCTGTGAGTACATCCCAGAGGGATACTTTTTTTGTTTTCCCTACTTAGTTAGCTATTTATTTGTTATATGAAACATAATTCCTTGAATCTGTAGGATTGGTTATAGCTGAGTACTTCCTTGTTTACTTCCTTTTTTTGTTTATTACCTACCACACATTCACTGACTGTTAAGCACAGATCTTGTGGTGGTTTCCTACTGGGATTTAGTATCACACCTTGTTTGGGCCATGATTTTGGTCCCAAACAGATTATGTTGCTGCATGTTTAGATAAGGGAATGTTCCCTACTACTTTAGGTACTTGTGTGCAATATAGCTGGAGAGCATGGGACCAATCAGAGGGTTGCAATGCTGAGAAGCTATCATATTTATTTATTTTGTACTTTGGTTTAGTACTGCTTGTATTCCATCATTGTGGTTTGTATTGATGCCTTCCTAAAAATATGTATCTGGAATCATTCATATATATGTGTGTTCTCCAGTTTAATAATTCTAGTCTTTTGTTGTTTCCTTTTGTATGGATTATTACTGCTTTAGCTATTGTATATCTGGTTTACACCCACTGTGTTACATGGACAAGGAGGACATTGTTTCCCCACTATCACACCCAAGGCCCTCACTACTAGTTATCAGCCTCTAGAATTCTGGGAAATGTGCTTCAGTCCATGTGACCAACCGATTACGGAGCTCCACTGGGCGGCTTCTAGAACTAGGACATTACAAAGTGTTATCAGAGGAATTATTTTCTTCTTGGCATACTTTTTGGAGCCTATTGTCCAGGATAGAATGGAACTAGTTACTTAGAAATAATTTGTGCTCAGGAGTAGCTAACCCATGTACAGGGATAATCATATCTACCTCATTTAATGCAAATTTTCTTGTTTGAAATTTTTAGAGTTTATTGGATTTCACCTTGAGTGATTCACATGTTTCGTGTTGTTTCCATTAATGTTATTACGAATATATTTCTATCGCAACCCGAAAAGATGAGGGTATTCCATCTCATGCATTATATAGTAACTTGCTATAAATCACATGTCATTCATTATTTCCATACCACTTAGGATGTATTAGCAATTTCGTGTTGTTCTGATAGGTGTTGTGTTAGATATGCATCCGGTTGTGATTGATTCCTTGATAAAATACATGTAGTTTGATAGGGTATTATTTTCACAAGTTTTTTTTAATGAATGACAATATTTGGAAATTTTGGTGTTATGGGACCTCATCAACCATAATTTTGTGGATCATTGAATTTTTTTCCTTGTATATAAAATGCATAAGATTCCAAGCATGGATTCGTGGGACGCATGTGCCCTCACGGATCATAATTTTCCACTTAAATGATCTTCTCATTGTTTTTCTAGGCTCTAGAGTATTTTTTTAGGCATACTATCAAGAAAAACCCAGAATAAACACCTTGTATTTTTGAATACATGTCATGTGTTCTTTTATTAGGGAAGAAATTATTTTCCATTAGTACACATTGTGTACTATATGTAAACATCGTGAAGTCTCAAACTGTGTCACTAGATGTGTGGGCAGAGACACATGGTTGGGAAATCCATTGGTTCATGATGTTTCCATCTGGAACATGTTGTGTAGTGTAATCTGTGTGTCCAGTCGTGTCACTAATGACACGGGTTAGTGAAGATCATTAAGTACACACTATGTCTGACATGAACATGTCGTGTAGTATTATTCTAAGAGAACTGTGTAGCTTAGGCATGTAGAAGGAAATCGGAAGGGGAAGAGGATTCAAGTACATGTTGTGTGTTTGAACAACATGTCGTGTATGTGGTGTTACACGACCAGTTTTGGAAGGTGTACACGACCATGTGAAAGGCTTAAGGGGACACGCCATGTAAACATTATACACGCCGTGTAGTCATGTTTTAGCAACATAAATTTCTTCTTTATCTAGTTCATTGTTACCATTCTAGGTTTTAGTCCTTGTTAATATTGATCTAAGGTGTGCATATGACCTTGCAGAGTCATTACCCCAATACATCCTCCAGGTGTATACAAGTTATATGGCGGTGAGAGGACACCATATTTGGCAGATCAGGGATTGCTGGAAGATCCTCCAGTTGGGACAGTCTTGGCACCAGTAGTTATACCTAACACAGGTGTTGATTAATAGTTCAGGGAGGGATTTTTTGAGGATGATGCAGACATTATAGGGAGTGCTTCATCCTACCACATTGATGGAAGAATTGAAGAATGTCTTTCAATAGCAATATCATCCAACTTTATAAGGGAATGGAGGACCCCAAGATGAGGAGTCATTTCTAGAAGCCACGTTAACGATCTTCGAGCATCTGGAGATTCCTCAAGAGAGAAGGGTCAAGATATCTACGTATATTTTTTGAGACTCCACTAAGAGTTGGTGGGATGTGATCTCACAGGAAGGATGCCAGAAAAATATGGCTTGGGATGAGTTTCAGCGCACCTTCTACAATTAATTCTATCTAGAGACCTTGAGGTCTGATCTTTCCCTAGTGTTCATGAGTTTGGATAAGGGTACTCTTTCTGTTATGGAGTACCCTTATCGCTTCACTGTGATGCAGTGCTTTACACCATTTTGGGTGGAGATAAGTTGTTCCTTTCATAGAAGTTTGAAGAAGGTCTCGGGCATTATATATGATCACAGGTGAACATATTCAGGTTGACTTCGATATCTTCTATAGTCAACTAGGAAGTGATCACCGAGCACAATATGAGGAATTCTGGAGCTGTGAGCCAGGGCGGTTTGGCACGTAAAGTTAGTGCTCCTCTGGCTAAGAGGAGGAAGCACCGTAGGGGGACTACATGTGGAGATCAGAGTATGCAGGATGCATCTTCTGGTATTCATGTGTTTCACTACCAGTGCGGGAAAAGTTGGAATACAAGGCCACATTGCCCGAGGGACCCAGTAGAGTATCGATCTCGCGGCAAGATAGGTCATATTCAGCGCTTTTATCATATCTTCTCACCATCAGCTGGTGAAAAGGGTTCTTCAATGACTCCTCATTCCGAAGCAGCCCCACCAGTTACTCATCAGTCAGGGAACTTGATTTCTTCTAGCTGCTTACGATGAGGTAGAGGTCCTGTCCATAGTAGTCAATCATTAAGAATTCAGTGACAATAGGGTGGATGAGCTCATAGTTGTCAGGTAGGGACATAGGGTCGTAGTGTGGGTCAGTGTTTTCAGGTGGATCAGACCCATCATGAGCAGGATCTCGGACCTTCTACAGTTTAAGGTACGATCATAGTTGCCTCAATGTTAGATTCTGCCCTTTTCCATATAGGGGATTTCCATAGCTTCATATATGTTTATGTTGTGGATATTCTTGGGCTCTACATCTTTTATTTTGTTTATATATAGATTCCTGTCACTCTGTTGGGGACTACAACATCTAGTGTGCGACAGTGTATGGATTTCCCTCTAAAGGATGGTAGGTGTCACTTATTATGGGAGCTCTATGTATTAACGATGATAGGAAATGATGTCATTCATGGAATGGAATGGTTAGTTCTCTTCCAAGAAGTTTTTGATTGATATTGACGTAGGGTAAGTTTCACCTCACAGGAGGGGAGATTCTTCATAAGGGAGAATGGGATGGCCAGACGAGCAGTGCGGGACCTGAGAATCATGGGTTAAGATGAGTTACAACACAGATTGCTAGTATTTATCAGGATGATCAGGGGACCTCACAGATGGACTTCCCTCATGTGGTGGATCACTTCAAGGACATCATTCCAAAAGACTTTTCAGGTTTTCCTCCAGAGAGAGAAGTTGAATTTTCTATTTATCTCATTCCATGAGCGACACAGATGTCCATTCCTCCTTACAGGATGGATACACAAGATTTACAGGATCTCAAGAAACAATTGGAGGAGTTTGAGAAAAATGGATTCATCTGACCTAGTACTTCTCCTTGGGGTTTGCCTATCCATTTTTCAAATAAGGTAGATGGTAAACTCATACTGTGTGTGGATTAACAATGGTTGATTTATTTGACGGTCAATAACTAATATCCCTTTCCAAGGATTCATGATCTCTTTCATCATATTCAAGGTGACCAAGTGTTCTCGAAGATTGACTTGAGATCCGGTTACCATCAATTCTGTGTTAGACTGTCAGATATACATCTTACAACCTTTTGGTGGAGGTATGGTCTATACAAGTATGTGGTTTTTCAGTTTGGTCTCTCGAATGTGCCTGTAGTCATCATGGAACTAATGAACCGAGTGTTCCATCCATACTTGGATTCTTTCATGGTAGTCATCAATGACGATATCTTGGTTTACTCTCACACTCGACACGACCATTCTAACCATCTTGGAATCGTTCGGAGTACACTATAATAGCTTTTTTTATATGATAAGATCTCAAAATGCCACTTTTGGATGGACCAAATTCACTTCTTGGGTCACGTTATCTCAGAGTCTCGAGTATAAGTAGACCTAGATAAAGTAAGACCATTAGTTTACTAGGATAATCCAAAAATGTCTTTGAGGTGTAGAGTTTTCATGGGATGTCTAGATACTAAAAACGTTTCATACAAGATTTTTCATGCTTAGGAGAACCACTGACGGTCCTGACAAAGAAGGGTACGAAGTACATGTTTTTAGATTATTTTGAGTCATTCTTTCAGGAGTTGAAAGAGAGGTTTACTTCATCACAAATACTAGTATATATAGACCGAGGAAAGGGATATAATGGGTAATTTTATGAATTAGGTATTGGTTTTGGAGCTGTACTTATGTACGGGGAAGGGTTCGTTGTGTACGGGTCATAGCAGTTGAGGCCACATGAGAGGAACAACCTGACACATGATCTCTAGTTGGCTAAAGTAGTTCATGATTTACATTATTGGAGACATTACCTTTTGAGAGATCATTTTTTGGTTTTCCCAGACCAAAAAAGTCTCAAGTACATCTTCAATCGGTGTGATATGAACTTGAGATAGTGAAGTTATATTGAGTACCTTCAGTATTTTGACACCGAGCTTTCCTATATTCCTAGAAAATTCAACATCGTGGATGATGTGTTGAGCAGGAGGACTCAAATACATGTAGTTCAGGAGACCAGCAGTGTGTGAGAACTTATGGATCTTTTCCTTAATATGCATTTGAAGTTGCACAACAGACAGGGACATACCTTTCTTTCTACTGTAGCTATTACCTCTACTCCTTTTGATCGAGTGTGAATGAGGTAGATATCAGATTTTGAAGGCCTAGTCCTACGAGATATTGTGTTAGGAAATGAACTTATTTCTAGATGGACTATAGACGAGGATGAGATATTGGGTTTCCAGGGGTGTGTAAGGGTGCCAGCAGACATATGCCAGGAGCAGATGTAGGACATTCATTCCTCAGTTTGGGTAGTTCATCCTGGTGTCACCATGATTTTTTGTGAGTTACACCATCAGTATTGGAGACCTGGTATGAAAAGAGATATTTCTGGTTTTGTCATGAAGTGTTCCACATATCAGCAGGTGAAGGAAGAGAATCAACGAACAGAAGGGGTTTTACAGCAGTTACCCATTCCTGAGTAAAAGTGGATTGATGTTGTGATGGATTTTTTGAGAGGGTTTCCGTGGTATCCTCAAGGTAATGATGCAATATGGGTTGTCACTGACAATATCACATATGTTTCTAACTTCTTTTCCGATCAAGGAGACCCTCAGTTTTGATGATCTGGGATGGTTTTACAGCTGGGATACTGTGATTTTACATGTAGTTACACACTCCATTTTTTCAAATACAGATGCACATTTTTACTTCTCTCGTATAGAAGGGGATTCAGAAGGAATTGGGTACACAAGTAATTTTGAGGAAAACTTACCACACTCAGACAAATGAATAGTCTGAGCGTACGATTCAGGTTCTTATGGAAATGCTTCATGCGTGCATCCTGGATTTTATGGGTACTTGGGAGAACCACATACCTCCTGTGTAGTTTACCAACAACAATATTTTTCAAGAAACTATTCAGAAGGCACCTTATGAGGCTTTTTAGGGTAGGCCATACGATAAACGTTATGTTGGTTAGAGGAAGGTGATACAGCTATGATGGGACCTCAACTTGTTCAGGAGACCATAGAGTAGATAAAGTTGATTCAGAAGAGGATGGATACCGCACAGTCTCACATAAATTTTATGCTGACTTGCAGAGAAGACCTCTGAAGAACGAGTTCAGGGATTATGTTTTCTTTTGTGTCACACTGTAGTTGGGGAACATAAGTATTAGTAGATAGGGTATTCTTTTTCTGACGCGTGTCATACTGTTTGAGGTGTTGCAGAGAGTCGGGCCGATTGCCTATCAGTTGCAGTTACCTTCGAGGTACCAGTCTATGCACAATGTCATCCTTGTTTCTCATGTTTGAAGTTACTTCTCAAACCCATCCCATGTCTTCCAACACAAGGAGGATGAGTTGGAAGTGGAAGAATCCTTTTAGGTGAATCTTATCTGCACTATCGATCGAAGTACGATGGTTCCAGGTGTCCAGTCTGTTCCTCTAGTATGAGTTGTATGGAAGCACGGGCGATTAAAAAACAAGACATGGGAGAGGATGGATGATGTAAAATCTTAGTGGCCGAAGTTGTTTGGGGTTTCTTCTTCTACTGCACCATGCTAGGGAAATTCAGGGAAGAAGTTCTTTTAAGGGGGGATGTTTGTAAGAACCCGAGTCATCCTTTTAGGTATGTTTTTATTTTTCTGCTGTTTTTGAAGAAAAAGAGGTGTTTATGGAAATTTTTTATGTACATGTCCATTACTTTAGGAGTACACTCCATTTACTCTGTTACTGTAGTTATCCATGTGATTTCCTTATAGCGGCCTTCTACATGGTCATGTGTGGTGACCTAGAGGTCACATAAAGCTAGGCTCGGTAAGGGAAATTACACGCTGTGTAATTCTAAACTACATGTTGTGTACTTTTTTTATTAAATGGACAGGGGTCTCATATTATCGAAAAAACGTCTTCTTATTTGAATTTTTCATCTAAGAGAACCCGTATGACCGTGAAGCTTTTCTGAGCCCTTGATCGAATGTCTTTTCTATGAATTGAACTACTTAGGTTTGCATTGGAATTGAATCATTGAGTTATCACTTCTTCCTGAGCAACATATTATGATTTTTTCCTCTATCGTGAGATGTTTTTAGTTGAACATTTTAGAATATTTGGTAGATATACCGCATTCTAGGTTGATCCACAGGCCGACGTCGGAGTATTATAGTCATACAATGACAAGGCAGGTGGTTTGTGCCTTTTCGTTGAATGCCTTTGAGTAATATGTTCAATTTTTACTAACACCCTTGAATGGGGTATTGTGAGTTTACAATTTCAACCCTGTTAATTTCCTTCCATTATTGTATACTTGAGTATATTTTAATTGAATTGGAATTGGGTAGATTTCTATAAATTTTGAAGGGATTTATCATGCATATTCTGTTTATGACCGTTTGGTCATTTTTAGCCTGTTAGGCTTCCTTGATGTTTTCCCATGCCTAGTACTATAGGATGGAGTGAATATTTGATATGAAAAGATTGATATGATGTAGACTATTTATCCAAGTAGTTCATGAAGTTTACTTTGGCCGTATTACATTTCTATGCTCGTTTGACTTACACAGGGCCATGAGAACCTGGTGTAGTAGACTATAAGAAGAATTGACCATGTGAGGTACCTCAGAGAGTCTTTAACGACTGTTGACTATAAGGGGAATTTACCATGTGATATTTATCAGAGAGTCTTTATCACCTTGACTATAAGTGGATTTACTGGAAGTGCTTCATTAGAGAGACTTTGTTATATCCTTGTAATTTGAACCAGAGGAGTAGATTATGCATTCTTCCCAGAGGGTTTCTTCTGTTTCATGGTAGGACCAGGGGGATATGATATAAGTACTTCCTAGAGGGTTACCTATTGTGTTTTTTCCAGCTTGATTATCTGTTTACTTGTTATATGAAAATAAATGCATTCAAACTGTATGATTGGTTACTGCTGAGTAATTACTTATTTACTGCCTTCTTTTGTTTATTACCTGCCACACATTCACTTACTGTTAGGAACAAACCTTGTGGTGGTTGCCTACTGGGATTTAGTATCATATCATATTTGGACCATTCATTTGGGCCCAAACAGATTATATTGATGAAGGTATAGATAAGGGAAAGCTCCCTTCTTCTTCAGCTAAATTAGTTTTGTAGAGCTGGAGAGGATGGGACCAATATGAGTCTTGTGATGCTGAGAATATTTCATATTTCTTTCTTTTATACTTTAGTTTTGTACTATTTGTATTTAATCATTGTGGTTTGTTTGGTTAATTTACAATATATATGAATCGTGCATCATTAATATATATATGTGTGCTCTACTTGATTAATTACAGTCTTACACTGTTCCCTTTTGTATGGATTATTACTTATTATCATATTGTATATCTTTTTTACATCTATTGTGGTACTCATCTAAGGATGGCATAATTTCCCCACTATCACACCCAAGGCCCTCGTTGCTAGTCGGCAGCCTTTGCCTTTTAGGGAAATGCTCTTGAGGCCATGTGACCGACTGGGTATGAAGCACCTCTGGGTATCTTCCAAAATAGGTACGTTACAATAGGAGGGTGTGTCTTCTTATAAGCTGGGGAGGGGACCGATGTAAAAGATTTAAAAATATGAAGAGATTTTCATGTTTCTATAATACCACCAACAACCAAAATGAGTCGTTAGTGAACCCTATAAGGTATATATTGTACTTATGTCCAGAAATTTGCTTTTGGACTTGTTTCATGATATTTTTAACACTTATATTTTTTGTTTATCCCCATAAAACCAAATATTTACCTTAATATTGGGATTAACATTTTACTGTATTAATATTTCATTATGGTTACAAATTAATACGACCATATTATATAATATAAATTATTATTATTATTTAGAATATATATTCCATTTTTAAAAATTAAATCTACATAAATACAAAAATTCAATATAAATTTAACCCATATACGTGTCAAAATAATTATTTTTCAAATGAAACACCTACCAATGATTAAAAAAATGTATATAATAATAACTAATTTGGTTGGGTCCAATAAAATAAATTTTATAAATTGTAAAAAATTTAATTATTTTACTTTAAAAAAAATTTGAAATATAATTTCTCCTTGTAAATAAATGTAATAATAATTCATTTTTCATGAAAAATATTTTTATTTCACAAATCAACAATAATTTATTCTCCCCATAAAAATCATAGAAATACAACCTAAGATAATATTCAAAATTATATTTCAGAAATATAATATAATTTTCATAATATTATTTCTATAATTTATAAAATTCAATTTTCTATATTCTGTGAATAGAGTGACTAAGCCACATTTTAGTTATATAATGTTATTCAGAAATAATATTGTTTTACTTTTTATTGATTTTTATTTTATTTTTAAGTAATATATAACAATATAATTTATTATATTAATGATTAAATAATATAATATTACAAATTTGTTTATTTATACCTATACCAACCAACCTAACTAATAGTGTATATTGGTAGTGTTTAAATAATAATGTATTAATAATTTATTGTGTTTTATTTAATCCCGATGTTTTGGGAATTGTAATCGTTTGAAACAAATTGAATTTTTAGCACCCCAAGCATCAACAGTACACTTCAATTTGAATAATACAATAGCTTCTGTTGTATGAATCATCAAGTTATAGCACACCACGACCAATCAAATTGGTCCTTAAAAAAGATGGTATGAATAATAATAGCCACATTTTGAAATTATATTAATTTTGTTTCACACTGTACATCATTTTTGGTGCAAATTATCAAAATTACATTAGGATGAATTTTTTGTATTTTTCTAAAAACATTCAATTTTTGATGAATACTTAAAAATATTGTTGTATTGTTTAAATAGACTTTTTATTTAAACAATTTTTTAAATTATAAATTGATTTTAATGAAAAAATAGATAATTAATACAAATATTATTCCAATTTAATTCATTGCATTCATTTTATAATAAGATTAGAGACATAAAATTTAATTTAAATTTTTAATGACTTTTACACACATTCTAGGAACATTTCCAAATTGGCATAAAACGTAATTTTACCACTTATGTGAATTGAATATAGATACTCTGACACCCATAGTTTCCATCAATAAGTAAAATGTGGTTTTACAGGATGGAAATAGTTTTTATTGAGTAGTATCTTTTAAATTTTATTTACCACGATTAAAAGTAAATAGGGTAATTAAAGGAAATGATGATATTGTAATTACACCAACACATGTCTTAATTATATTGGATAAGTGTATTTAGGAAAAAATAAAAATTAGGAATAAAATATGATTATTTTGATCAACTTGGATTATATTCATACATTTATTATTTTTTATTTAAAAAATATTTAAAAGTGAAAATTCAATGTTTAATAACTAAAACAATTTTAATATAGAATTATAAATGAGATAAATTAGAATATAAATATTAATGGGTAATATAAAAATATTTATTACATCATGGTATTTTATATATAATTTTCAAACATTAAATAATTAAATTTATTTGTGAGACAATGATGATGGAGTAACTGCAATGTTAATGAAAGATTAATATAATTCATAATATAAATATTAAAATAAATGTAATTTAAAATATTGATTCCATATATAAATTTTCTAGGAGAATATAACATGTTATTATTGATTCAATGTAATTTTTTGATGTAATCATGTTTTTGTGACTATAACAAAAAAATACTAAATTCTGTTAAAGTTGACATAAATGAGTATAAAAAACAAATACTATTTTATTAAATGATATAATACTCCTAAAATAAATGATTCAGATAAATGCCATAGAAAAGGTTATATATTCCATTAATGAACCACTTTAGTTTCTCTTGTAATTTTATATTATGGTTATTAACCATGAAATAAAAAAATGCAAGAAGACATGGTAAATATAAAACTATTTAACTAAGAGTTAAATATAAAATATATGCTTAATATGGTAAAATAAACTTTTCTAAAACCTATTGGTTAACAAATTTATACCAATACCTATCTTATCACATAAATAAATCCATTTGAAGCTATTCTAACCAGAAAAAGGTTTTATAATAAGTTAATGTTACATTCTTTTCCAAAAGTGCCCCTCACCTCTCTTGTAAATGGGAACCTCACCATCTATCAAATTAACACTACAAAAACCATTTGGCTCATCCAAACTCTAGTCAAGTCATCTCAAAACAACCCTTGATTCATCTTATAGGCCTTACATTGATAAAAACCCAACCTATGGAGCCATTTTTTCAAATCCAATGGAAGCACCTGAAAAAAACATAATTATTTCAACACATATTCCAATGTTATTTTCTTCATCTTCAAACTATTTTTTGTTGTTTCAAAACCAAAAAAATATCCCAAGTATCTTTTACATACCATGATGAGGTTTCAAATATGGTACAACCATATTCATTATTCTATCCATCCTATGAATGAAAATGTCAACATACCTGCATACGTACAGTATAACGACTCCACGTCGTGGTGTAGTTTGTTATTCAAAACCTAATTATTTGGATGGGTATAATAATGAGTATAATTGAAGAAAGTAATAAATATAAAATGTTAATTATTCTGTATATATAACATACCATCCAATTATATACAATTTCACTATCAATATAATGATATTATTGCTCTTGCATAAGAACAGTTTACCATATCCATGACGTGATATGGTTTCAATCCCCATCGTAACCATTCAAGAATAATTTTCATCTGATGATTTTAAATAATTCTGAATAACTTAATATAATTGTGGATATGAATCTAATACATCATACCTATAACAAACATGACTTATGTACCAAAACACGTAAAAGATAATGAATCATTTATCATCCAAAACAATAATACTACTGAAATATTTTTAAGAAAGAAATATTATAAGATCATATTTGTTAACATATTTATGTTTATAGTTCTTTTATAATTTAAGAACAATTATTTAACAATTATACATGATTTTTACATACCCTCTACTAATGAAAATTACAAGGTAAGTGTTAATTTTACCATCCCTTTATTAACCGAGGTTGTTTATATGTAATTATCTACTAATAATTCTTTGTCATCCACGTCCATGTTTCTTAAAAATTTATTTCCAAACATTTTCAAAATTTCATAGACTGTGAGTTAATGTCATTTATACCCTTGTTTTACTTTTTATAAATTTTTTTGAAGGAATACTTTTGGCGTTTTCCAAACATGGTACTTTACGACCATTTTGACAAATTATGGAAAGAATGTTTTTTGAACTTATACTGCGGGGGTGACTAGTTTCCTATATTATAACACAATTAAATCCTAAAATACAAATATATATGAATATTTTCAAAATAAATTATTTCTTTTATAAGTATGAAACATTTAAATTATTTCAATGTATAAAGTGTTACTTCTCGAAAATAGTTTTTTGATTGATTTATTTTATTTCAACAACCTTTGTTAGATTTTTTACATGTTTGAAGTTTATTTATTATGATATAATCATCCATATTGTTTTGAATTATTTGAGATATTTTTGGCTGTCGATGTTGTATTTTAATATAATTCATGGTTTGTGGTTAATGAATTAACATTTTATTTGATAATTTTAATATGAATTTTTAAGTTACATTTCAACCAATTCATATGAGGAATGCATTGGACATTGTAATTGATGGTCGGGGCCTGATATATCCCCTCAATGCATCAGTAGGTCTTATAGGACAAACTAGTGCCATGGGAAAATGCCTTGAAATTGTTTTACTTATGTATTGACATTAGGGCCTGACTATGTGTTTATGATGTCTGACATTATAAATTCCATCATTTTCAAATTTCCTATTGATATTACATGTGATTATTTAACTAGTATAACATCCATTTAAATATGTACATGGAATTATTTGATTTATCGTTTCTGTATAATGCTAATGTTTAAGTTTAAAATGATTATGTTTTAGTCTTATACATTTCCTTAAATGTTAATTCTTTTTTATGATGGCATTCACTATATTATTATCCCGACAGAGAATCAAATCTCACCTCTTCCTTCTATTTTATTTTTCCTAGGATGTGAATAAGTATATAATAATTATCATTCAATGATAGGATTAGGGATATGAGTGTGTTCCTAACATACACAATGTTTTTTAATTTTTATTTCATAATGTAATGTAATACTTATTAATGTATATTGTATATCCAATGATACTAAACATATCGGTCTTTCGAGACTTGATATCTTTTTATCAGGATGATTTTAACTAATAGGTCACTGAATCTAGGTAACATGGATTGATGCATTACAATTGGTATCATAGGTTGTTTAGTACCTTGCATTGAAAATAGATTTAGATAAACATTGATTTTTCAAAATTACCATAAGATAGACTTTGAGGATTAGTATAGAAGAACATCCAAAAAAAATTTGTAATGTAAATACTATATGGGTTTTCCATGAAATAAATCCATTTTTTGAATAGTACATATGGATGGGGTTCTGGAAAGGATGTACCTAGGAGTCAAAACTCCAACATATAGTTTTGGGATTGACCTTGGGTATTCAGGTACACGACAATGTGCCTTACTGCGCACTTACTTTGACACTCCTAGGGGATATGCTAAGGATAAATCAAATTTTCACTAAAAACCTTTATAAATGATTTATGAGTAAATAATTTCCGAAAGAAATCATTTTTACGGATTATATACATGAACTGTTCAATTTATATTAAGTATTTTACATGTTTAGAATTATGCATCGTGATTCATAAAATAATCTAGGGTATGTCATTGTTTAGAAATGGTGTCTGGAAGGATAAATGAAAAGTGTATCAAAGAACATAATCCATGTATGGTTTTACCTCAAACTTAAGATAATTATAGTGGAGCTGGTAATTCTACTAGGGCTGAATAGATTATAACCATACTAGGACAACTCACTCTGGTTATGAATAATAACATTTCCTATATGGAGAACCCGGATCCAAATAACTGATGATCAATGTTTGTATGCTTCATTAGGAAAGAACCCCCAACATTCTAGTTTACTACAAATACTTTTGTAACTGAGCAATTGATTAGTTATTTAGAGAAAATATATAGTGCTTTGGGGAGTATAAAAAGGGAAAATGTTTTCATGGAAGTTTATCACCTCACAAGATATTTACACCAATGGTGGTCATTTTAAAAAAACAAAAAAGAGGTTGAGGAAATATATAATATGGAATGGAGGGATTTTAAAGATATATTAATATTAAAAAAATTCCTCGTGAACAAATAATTGATATTGAAATGAAATTGTGTCTGAGGATAAAGTATGATAAGAATTTCCCAAAGTATGAGGATAACTTTACAATGTTAGCAAGGTATGGTGCAAATTATATAAGTATCCCAAGAAGTAAGATAAATCGATTCTTTGATGGGTTAAGACCATTTCACCATTGCTCATTAGTCTAACAATAATTCTCATCATATTAAGAAATAGTCTCATGTGCAATCAAGACAGAAAATGAAATCTCTATGTCTTATTACTTAAAAGTGAATCAAGTGATGAATAGATCTTTTAAACACATATAAAAAGATAATACGAGGAAGAAAGGGAAAGATGAATTTCAATCTTATTGTAATTGTGGAAACAAAAATCCTGGTACATGCCTAAAGGCTGTAAGACTTTGTTAGATGTGTGGATAAAAATACCACCAAGATCGTGATTTCAAGAGAAATAATGATGGTTCTTATGTTGAATGATACAATTGTAATGAAATGGATATACAAATGAATGTTCTAAGTGTCAAGGAATCTTATCTCAGATAAAGCCAGGGTAGCGTGGAAAATCTTATGTGATCATTACTATTGTGTTTGATGTTCCAAAAGATGTGGTTGTAGGTACTTCAATCATTTTCAAAAAACTAGATAATGATTTATTTGATTATGTATCATAACATTCATTCATATCTTCAGATTTTTCCATGAAAAATAGATATTTTTAATTTGACATAACAAGGAAGTTGTCAGTAAAAATTTCTAAGCTATGTATCAATGAAAAAATTTATTTTCAACAAGTTACCATCATGGCGTATAAATGTTCTTTATCTACTGATCTAACTTCTATACACATGATTTAATTTTATATAATCCTCAGTATGAATTGTATTTCATACCATTATGTGAACATTTATTATAATAAAAATGATGAAACCGTTTTTTATACTGATAAGGAATACCATATCTTTTGAGAAGAAATACCACCATCTGATTCTCATCTAGGTCCACCCCCAGTCATTATAATAAATTAAATTGTTGGGGAGGATGGGAGTGAAATAAATATGGGATAGGAAAGGAATGTACAAAAAGAAAATGTAACTATTATTTCTGAATATGATGAGCTTTTTCCTGAGGATTTACCTGGACATCCTCCATAACAGTAAATTGAGTTTCCATTGACTTAATTCTTGGTTCAAGTCCCATATCTAAGACTACTAATAGAATAGCCACTATAGAATTAGTGGAACTAAATAAACAACTAGAGGAATTGTGTAATAAAGGATTTATTCGCCAGAGTGTTTCATCATGGGGTGTCCCTGTTCTTTTTTTGTTAATAATAACGATGTATCTATGAGGTTGTGCATTTACTATTGGGAGATCAATTATATAACAATAAATAACAAGAATATCATCCCACTCATTTATTATTTATTTGATCAAATTCATGGATCTCAGAATTTTTCAAATATTTACATTCGATCTGGATATCATTAGTTGTGTGTGAGGAAGGAAGTCATTCCAAAGACATCATGTCAAACTGTGTTTGGGAATTTCTATTTTACAACAATAATTTTTGGATTGAATAATGAACCCATTGTTTTCATGGATCTAATAAATATTTTTTTCAAATAATATATTTATGACTTTTTAGTGGTATTTATTGACGGTATCATGTCCTAATCAAAATCTCTGTAGATCATGAAAATCACATGTGCATTATTTTACAGACTCTTAGAAGAAATGAATTATATTGGATGTTTATAAAATGTTAATTATGGATTTAAAAAATTTCTTTTCTAGGACATATTGTCTCTTAGGATAAAATATATGTTAATCATTCTAAGATAAGGGCAATCCATTAATATCCAACATCGATGAGTATAATAGAGGTATGAAAATTTATTTTTTAGCAGGTTACTATTGACATTTCTTCCAAAATATTTCCAAATCCCATTATCCATGCTCACAATTATAGGGGTTAAATATTTATGGACAAAAGAGTGTGATTAGTGTTTTTAATAATTGAAGAGATGATTATTAAATTCTAATATCTTGACTCAACCACCAGATAAATGATGGGTTTTTTATTTATAGTGATTCTTCAAAAAAGGATTTGGTTGTGTCCATATGAAGAATGATTGATCTACTACCTTTGAATCATGGTAGCTAAAAATTCATGAAAAAAATTGTCGTATACATGATATTGACTGAGAAGTAGTAACCTTTTCTCTGAATATATTTATGCACTATCAATATGTTAAAAAATTAGAGATATATACTAATTAGAAGAGTTTGATGTATATTTTCTCACATAATGAAGTGCATATGCGGAGAAGGTGGTGGCTCGAACTACTCAAGGATTATTATTACCCAATACAGTTACACATGGGGAAGGAAAATAAGGAAGAAGATTATTTGATCATAATGGATCAAGTAGTTATGAACAAGATAAGAGTTGAAAGAGATCCTTTGTTCATGGATATACTAAAGATAGATATGGTAATAATCCAGGAAGGTGAAACATCAATAATTTTTCAAATTCTTTTCAAAAAATATTTACTAGAAAAAAATATGTTCTAAGACAGATGATGAGGAGTAAAAAAGAAAATTAAAGCTCTGATTGATAGGAGATTTATTGACATGGTATATGATGAAGATATCTTGAAAATTGGGAAGAGGCATTCTATTCCCGATATACATGATCTAAAATGGGAATTGTGGGATGATACACCTAGCTCCAATTTTTCTATACACCATGGTAGCACTAACATATATATTCATTTGGAGGAACATTTTTTGTGGGAGAACATTAATATTGATATTTCTAATAATGTGTCAAGATGTATTGTTTTTCAGTAGGTGATGGTTGTAAGACAACAGCCTAGAAAAGTCATGAAACCTATTACCATACCTGAGTGGAAATGAGATGATATTATGATGGGATTTTTCATGATACTACCAGATAATCAGTGATGAAATGATGCAATATGGGTCATTATTGATCTTTATACCATGTCAGCACATTTTCCTGCTATAAGGGAATATTTACAACTTGAATGTTTTGCAAGAAAATATATTAATGAAGTTATAATACTCCATGGTGTAACCTTATTTGTTGTTTCTTATCATGATACATATGTTACATCATGATTTTGGAAATGTCATCAAAAAACACAAGATACTGAAATTCTTTTGTGCACTGCCTATTACCCTCAAACTGATGGAAAATCAGAACAGACAATTAATATTTTAGAAGAAATATTGAGATCTTTCTCACATTACTTTCAAGGTATGTGGGATCAGAATTTACCTCTGATTGACTTTTCCTTTAAAAACCCATCCATTCAAGTATTCAGATGGCACCATATGAAGAATAGTATTAAAGGATTCCTAGAAAACCAACTTGTAGGGATGATGATGGTTAAAGAAAACTCATAGGCCTATAACATGTTTAAGAAAAATGGAAAATATGAAGATTACCCAAACCCACATAAAAGTAGCTCAATGTAGGGAATAGACATATGATGATAACCGATGGATGGATTTTTATTTTCATATAGGAGATCAGGTTTTACTAAAGGTATCTCTATTCAAGGGTGTTATACAATTCGGTAAGAAAGGTAAATTAAGTAACAAAAATATTTGACCTTTCGATGTTCTTGAACGAATTGGAGTTCTAGATTACCATTTCGAAATGCCACCAAGTCTCTCTAATGTTCATGATTTGTTCCACGTATCACTGTTAAGAAAATAAATTTCTGAACCGACGCATGTACTAACCTTTGATGAAGTATAACTAGAACCTTATATGTATTATTGTGAGGAGAATATCACGATATATGATACAAGAGAAATTTTTTTAGAAAATGGACGACTCTTCTAGTAATATATATTTGGATAAACCATAAAATGAGTGATGCAATGTGGCATAATAATGAAATTTTGATGAAGAACCACCTAAATCATTTTATGCAAAAATAATCTAGAAATTTAGAGGATAGAATCATTTGAAGGGGGAAAAATTTAACACCTTAACCTTATATATTTTTCTTCTCTTTGAATAATACAATAGCTTGCATTGTACGCAGATTCGACTTCAAGCACACCACGACCAATAAAATTAGCCAATTAAAAAGTATTTATAAATATTAATACCCTATTTTTTAAATTTTATTAATTTTATTTTTCAAAATGGACTTTATTTTTGGGTTCGTAATATCAAAATTATTTTATAATTAATTTTTGGTATTTTTTGAAAATATTCATTTTGTTATGAATAGTGAAAAAATACGCGTTATAGTTTTAAGCCAAATTTTTATTTAAATAATTATTTTTAATTTAAATTAATTTTAATGTTAAAATATATACATAATAAATATATTAGTAAAATTTAATTCATTGGAGTCATTTATAATAATATCAGACATATAATTTTTTTTTAATTTTTTTAACATCTTTTACCTACCTTATAGGCACATTTTAAAATATTCATAACTTATAATTTTACCGCTACTGTGAATTGAATTTCAAATACTTTACAAAAAAGATTTTCATCTGTAAGTAAAATGTTGTTTAATAAGGAGAAAATATTTTTTGGTGAAGAGTAACTATTGAATTTTCTTAACCACAATAAAATGTAAATATGGTAATTAAAGATAAAAATTATATTATAATTACCCAAAAACATGTAAAATTTCTATTTTATAGGAGTATTTCGACTGAAATAAATATTAGGAATAAAATATGACCCTTTTGATACACTTGAATTAGATTAGGAAATTTATTATATGTAATTTAATGTGAGTTAAAACTTTTGATGTCAATGTTCAATAAATAATACATTTTTCATATAAGGATAAACATGAGATAAATTCGACTATAAATATTAATTGGAAAGATAATAATATTTCCTAGATCATGGTATTTAATTTTAAAATTTTAGACATAATATAATTAAATTTATCAATGACACAATGATGATGTAGTAGTTATCTTATTAATGAAGGATTAAATTAATTGATATTGTAAACATTAAAATAAAATAAAACTAAATATTTTGATTCCATTCATTAATTTTATAGAAGAATATGACATTTTAGGGTTTATTCAGTATATTTATTTATAATTAATCATATTTTTATTACTTTGACAATAACAAAAAATAAAAAGTGTCAAATTTGACATTAATGAGTTTTTTAAAAAAAATATTATTTTATTAGATGATACAATACTCCTAAAATTATAATATTCGACCAAAGCACTTATATATGGTAATATATGTCATTATTGAACAACAATGGTGTCTATTTTTATTTTATAATAGGTTTATTTAACAGTGTAATATAAAAAACAAGATGACATAGTAAAAGTTAATCTATATAAGTAAGAGTTAAATTTAAAATATAAGGTTAATATTTTTACCTAAACTAGTCTAAAACCTATTTTTTCAATGGTATTTCAACCTATACCCAAAATATCCTTGAAACAAATCCATTTTGAGTTATTAGGAACCAAAAATTATTTTATAATAAATTAATATTTTAAATTTTTCCAAAAGTTCCCCCCACATCACTTATAAAAGGGAACATACCCTTATCTTAAATTAACACCTACAATGTCATTTGGCTAAGCCAAACCCTACTCCAATCACTGCACAAATACCCTCAATTTATTCTATATGCCTTACTTTAATCATAAATACATCTTAAGAATACCTTTTGTTCAAATTTAAAATAATGCACTAAAAGAAGAGGTAATTAATTTGTCACCACTTTCAAAGTTCTTTTCTTCTTCTTCTGCAACTTTCTTGGTATTTTACAAAAAAAAAATAACAAATCAACTAAATTATACATAATTTAATGATATTTTAAATATGGTACAACAATATAACTTATTTTAACTATCATATGAATGAAATTGTCACTATACGTGCGTAAGTACAGCTTACCGTCTTCATGTCGTGGTGTAGTTTGTTATTCAACAATTCATTATTTCGATGGGTATAATAATGAATATAATGGATGTTAAAAATGAATATCTCTTTTTAATGATTCTGTATATATAATATACCATCCTATTATATACTATTTCACCATCAATAGAATGATATTATCGCTAATGCGTACGTACGACTTACCATCTTCACGATGTGATGAAATTTTATTCCCTATCGTAACCATTAAAGAATAATTTTAATTTTTTTATTAAAAATAATGTTTCAGATTGTAATATAATTCTGGATATGAATAAAATATACTGTATCCATACCAAACAAGACTTACATACCAAAACCTAGAGTGTAAAACGGACCAGTTAACACACATAACATTTATACTACTAAAATATTATTAACAATGCAATATTAGAGGATCATATATGATATCATATTTGGGTATGTGGTTCATTTATAATTTAATCAAAATTATTTAACCACAATAATGGAGGTTAATGTACACTCATCTAACAAAATGTATAGCGTAAGGGTTACTTTCAGCATCTCATTATTATCTGAGGTTGTTTATAAGAAAGTATCTACTGGTTGTTACTTATCATCCACATATGTGTTTCATAAAAACGTATTTCCAAAAATATTTACTATTTCATATAATATGTGTTAAATTTATTAATTGTCTTGTTTTACTTTTTATAAAATGTATTGAAATGAATATTTTCATCATTGTCCAAACAAGGTACTTTATAACCTTTTTAAAAAATTATAGAAAGAATGTTTTTCAAATATACTTGGTGGGTGTGGCTATTTTCTACCATTTTAACACCATAAATGATTCCCTTAGATGCATATATGGATATTTTCAAAATAAATGTTTTCGTTAATAATTATGAATCTTTTCAATGATTTCAATGTAGAAAAATATATTTCACTCAAATACTTTTTGTATTGATTTCATCTATGCCAACATCCTTTGTTTGATTTTATGCTTGTTTGATGTTAATTTGTTATGATAAAATATTCCATATTTCATTGAAGGTATTGTGATATGTTTGACCAAGGATATTCAATTTTTATACAATTCGAGGTTTATGGTTTAAGTATTAATATTTCTTATGCTAGTTTTAATATAAAAGACTACATTATGTTTTAACATATTCATATTATGAATGCATTGGATGTTGTAAGTGATGAGTGGGACCCACTATAACCCCTTGATGCATCTGTAGATATCATGAGACAAACTAGTGTCTTGGAACGAGTCCTTGAAAAAAAAATTATATTTAGTCTTTTCACATGGCCTTGACAATGTGGTTATTATGTCTGATATTACGAATTCCATCCTTATGAAATTAGAAATTAATATTACATGTGGTTATTCAACTATTAGAATATCTATGTGAATATGTAAATGGAATTATATGATTTTTCATTTCATTATTATGATGATTTATATGTTTAAAATTATTTTATTTTAGACTTATACATTGTGTTATATGTTTATGCTTATTTATGATATTTTCTTCTATATTGTTTTTCCCTAACAAGAATCTGATCTCACCCCTTTATTATGTTTTATTTTTCCCATGATGAAAAGATCTATATTTTTATGCAACTATTGGGATCAGAAAAAGAATATGAAATTTTTCAAAGGAGAATCAATGTTGTTTATTTCTGATTTCATAATGTAATGTAAAACATATGATTGTATCTATAAATTCCAAGGCTACTGAACTGATCGGTCATTCTGGACATGATCTCCTGTGAGTATGCGAATGATATTTAATAATGCACCAACTCTGGGTAACTGGGTTCGGGGTGTTATAGAATTTATTTAAAAATAAATATATCATAAATTCAACGTGTGTTGCAATTTATTCTATTATTGGAATTTTATTTTAATATATGTTATTTTTTATTATGTTCCTTATAAAAATGTTGGGCGTTACAACATAGTTATATTCATATATATATAATATACTCTTGACGTAATATGTTGAGACATAATATCATCAACGGCCCTGTAATGTATCTGATAAGGAATATCGTAAATAATTATATATATATATAGTGTAGTGGTCATCAATATAAATCCCCATTACAAGATTTAGAGGAGATACCTAGAATTATCTCAATAAATATTTTTACCATTCATATTATTATATATGTCTTACCTAATGATGGGGTGTTTTGTTATTTTGTTAACAATTTAGATGGAATATACTAAAAATATTCTATTCTACTAGATTTAAGTTGTGTAATATATATATGGTCCATCGAATTAATAAGATTTGGTAAATGTATTTATAAGATTATTTTTAATCCCATTCATGCACATGACTACTTGGACAAATTTGATGTAATATATTGAAAAATCTAGTGTGAATACTTCAGAAATTACTGTATGTATTAGACAACCTGTTATATAATATAATGTTTCTATTTTGTATTCCACTCATGATAATTGTAAAATGAAATATATTAAAATATATTATATATATATGGTACCTAATGTGGTGTATATGTTTATTTGTAGAAATTAGTTAGTTTGGTAAAGATAAATCTAGATCCCATTATAGTTTGAGTCTATTTTTATTTTTCCAAAACCAATACTCTCGTATATCAATGAAATCAAGATTTCATATTTCATTTGATTGATAGGATAACTATATGTATAAAATGTTAAGTATTATTATACAACCTATATTTTTAAATATTTTGTTTGTCCAAAGATAATATTTTTTAAAAACCCATATCAATCAATATTTTTATGTGTTTATAACAAGTTGAATTTTATTTCATAATTTCCTAGTTGTATTTGAGTGAAAGTGTTTCATTAATGGATATGAAAAAAAATTATTATATTGTATCTTAAGTTGTAAATTGTTTTATAGACAATGATACACTTATGATTTATTTTCCAAATTATGATATAATTATATTTTATATGGAATGATATTCCATTATAAACATTTATAATGGGGCCATGATATTAGAAATTTAGTGCATGTATTTCGCCACATCTAAAATATATATTAAATGAGTTATCAATCGAAAGGTTCACTTCTTTATTAATAGAATATATCATTTTAAAAGATAATATTATTATAAATTAAAAATATACTTGCATTATTGGTGACATATGACATCAAGCATATGATTATAATAGATAATAAAACAACATAATTAAATTAATTAAGACTATTTAAAACCATGAAATCTCCTAATACGGTTTTTTGAAACTACATATCCAATGAAATAGATATCCTCTACCTTGTTATCCAAATATCATCATTTTAAATTTTATTGAATACTATTTGAGTTAATGGGTCCTTATATACTGTTTGATGATTATAGGGAGCAATTTCATCCCTATAAAATAAAGAACTTGTTTAGTATATATTACCGATCTACATCAGTCATATTCCAATTGAACATTATATATGGGAACACTAAATTTTGGTATTTAAATTATATATATGCTACTCACATAGAATTCTCATCCATGATAATATAAAATTCACATTATAAGGGTTTATTTCACTACCAGAATTAATATATGATTCTCAAAAATCCCACACATAAAAAATTATTATACTATATTTCATATCATTGTATAGATATCATAATGAATTATATTTTGGTTAATATTTTTCCCTAGAATATATTTTAATGCCAAAATAACATGGTCCCAACAACAATTTTCACATTCATTTAATTTTATTTCCAATCATAGTATTCAGTGTCACCAATTTAAATTTTTTCTATAATTTATTTTTATTATTATCATTATTTATTATATAATATCTTTTACTGTAAAAAGTTTATTGATCTATGTAATTTTCATTTATTTTTTAGAATATTTTCTATTAAATATGTTTATATTTATTTTAGTTGCTTCATTATATCCATTTTTTACTTTGTCACCTATATTTTACCAAGCAATAAGTTCCATCATTATCCAATTCATTCACACACCATGATAGTAATTCAACTATTTCATTCACATCAATTTTTATTTTATATACCCAATGATATGTTTAGAATTTTTTAATCACTACAATGACATGAAAAAATCTTGGTATCTATTATTATGGGTTACATAAATATCTATAATCCATTTATATTGACCTATACGAAAAAAATCCACTATCATTGTAACTTATTGTTTAAAAGGACCTAATATCAGTAGGTTCATAGCCCATATATTGAATTCATATATTTATTAAACTCTTCCCATGTAGAATAAATTGTACCTTATGTAATTGAATCTATATAAACTATAAATAAAAACTTGTAATGATAATATATGATTTAAAATGGACACCCAAGTTTAGAGATAGCATATATCAACAAAAAATTGAACCGAATCATAACCAAAGATGTTAGGATTTCATCATATAATGAATAACCACTAAGATAAAATTATCTCAATAATATTACTACTGAACACTTTATTCAAATTAATTCTCAAATAATCCTTAACATTCATTAAGCTTTTAATTATTTTGTAATTTATATAAAAAAATTACAACATATATTATCCCCATCTATTGTTAAACGTTTTCAAAATTCCCATACCTCATTGATCCTCATTTAGATGTATATCCCTTCAATTGGTCTAGGAATTTTAAAATCCATATATGTGAACCACTCCATTATTTCATCTATATTAACATATTTCTTTTTACTGAAATTTTGTATAACTTTGACTTAACTCTATATAGATTACCTCATCAATCAGTTGTAATATATTTATTTATATTTTAAAATCATTTTTGTAATGTATTTTAGCCTTAAGCATTTTTTGTAATAGTTTATGATTTCATTACCTTAAACGTCTAGATAAATAAGATATAATACTTAGAATTTAAAAATTCTATAATGATAATATGTGAAAAAAACCAAGTTAGTGTTTATTAGTCTTACACCTTTCACATGATGGGAATAATTTTGTGCATTTTAAAGGAAAAATGACCAAATATTTTTAGGATAAAAAATAAAAAAAATTGTGGATTTATAAAAATCTATTTCCATACCCATTATTGTTACTATTATCATGGATTTGATAATTGATAATACTAAATGGAAATGAAATAAATCCCATTACAATCACCATTTAACCCTATAAATTTTCAATCCATTCTTGATGGGTCAATAGATGTATAAAAAAATCAATTCACCATTTAATCCTAACATAAATATTTTAATGATAATTCTATAGAGAAAAAATAAAATATTAGAGAACATAAATGATTAAATGAATTGATTCTTACATTAAATACAACCTTAATGATTAGGAATAAGTTTATTCCTTCATTAACTCTATAGCTAATGAATCAAAATTATATTAAAATGATCTTAAATGATTAAAAATATTTTGATTAAATAAATAAATATATATATATATATTGGAGAAGAAGTTGATAAGAAAATAAATATATGTAGTATTCTGTCTCACATGTTCACCTCAGATTATGGTGATGGTATATATGATGCATATCTATCTTTACTATTTGAATATAATTACACATGACTTGAATATTAAGTTTTGATTATAATATTTCATCATAAATTCTTATGTAATGATATTTAAATCTACCTATTATATATATATACATATATTATTATATTGATATAATTTTTATGATATTACAACTTTTTGGCATCACATTTCATCAAGTATTATTAGTTTCCCAAAAGAAATACCAAAAACATTGCATTGGTTTGAGAAATGAACTTTTTCTATTCATTAAAAAAGAGAAGAAGTATACATAAATGTAGGGTCTCTTACCAATTGGAAATGAATTTATGAAGAGACAATAATACTTACATGTATTTTATAATGTGAGTTCTATAAACACTCAAAGAATAATAATTGAATGTCATTGAAATCATGGTGATGTTCAGATTGAAATTTAGGGATAACCTATTATTTTGATAATATATTATTTTTTGTAAAAAATTATTTATATAATTATTATTAATAAAAATAATAAATAGTCTCAACTCCCTTATTATATACCAAAAATTATTTAGTTTCTTATAGAAATGGATTTCTTCAGCTACATCCCCACTAGAAAATTGTAACTACTCGGCCACAATAAAAATCTTTCATGGTTGATATTAATGTTACATGGACACTAGTTTCACATGTTAGAATGTTTAATAAACTCTTTTTTGTTATAGTATTGTATTATCTACCTAATACCACTAATCAAATATTTTTATTATAGAGTAATATATTCCTCCCATGTTGAATAATCATACTCTATATTAATGGACATATGTTGAATAATGGTTTGTTGATGTGGTAGATCCCCCATGGATGTATCATAAATTATCTACTTAACTTATAAAATCACAATATATCACTTGGATTATTGAAGAACATGAAATACTATGATTGAGGAAAAATCATTGTGAATATTTCATTTTAAGACAAATATTTATCATTCAATATAAATATAATCTTAATTCCCTTAGTTCCTTCTAGAGCCTCTGATGATTTGTAATCCATAATGATGTTGTAATTTTCATTATTTTCTATATATTGAGTTATATAATCATGAATAGTACCCATGTAAAAATATATATATCATTTAATATAATATATATTGATTAATAGTTCTAGTATCCATATCCACAACTAAATGTATTAATTTAATAGTTGTTGAACATCATTTAGAGAGTATAATGAGAATACCCGAAATTATAGTTTCACTATATGCATTTACATAATAATATTATAAGAGGAATATAATATCGTTATTTTTTAATGACTCTTATACTATATTGATTAGTGTTTCTTATCTAGGTAAGTCTATTTTATTATCGTCAATGAAACCACCATACAAGAAAAAATTCAACCATACTTCTACCTCCAAAACTACAATAGATCACTCAAAAATTCATTCATGACTTGAACCACTGGGGTCTAACACCTGAAAAACCCATGCATTCCTCCAATCGCCCTAAGGATATCAAATATCACCGAGTAGGCATATCCCAATAATGGGAAACATTAGACTAATGTACTTGTACACAAATACACAACTCAAGTCCCACACAATTCTGAAATGTACTACAATAGAAAAAAGCATGAATATGTCTTATATCCCACATTAGAGTATGAAAACGAAGATATAAAAGAGGAAAAAGTGGGCAAATACAAGCCCAACCAAAAACAGTAAAGAGTTTAACAAAATCAATGATTGAGTACTAAGTCAAATGCAATATCTTATAATATAACCACAGTCTATAAACATCCAATTGAGGTAAACCCACTCCCTATCCTATCAAGGTATTTTCAAATTAACCACTTTCATCAAAATATATGACACATTTGGGAAAATCCCATGAAGTGGTCAGTATAAAAATACTCTATAAGACACCCTGAAAACACTTAACATGAAAAAAAGAATACTTAACTCAAATAATAGATACAAAATTTGGTGTATAATATAAATACATAGATAATTTGAAGAAACACACTATGCCACTAGGCCGTCATAACGAACTGTAGGCCAAATGATTCTCCAGGATGTAATTATTGTTTCTAGAGAATCCACTCCCTGATAAATTTTATCATCATTGACACTCAAAAAATAGTCTTATATCAATAAGACTCATCCAATTATGTATCATTGGTCTAAGAAAATGTTGATACATAGATAGAGGTCACACCCATGATGTCCGACAGACCCCACGAACCCAATATGGATCAACCCACTATATCGTTGATTGTATGAAAATGATTCCCCAAACATTATAGATAGTGAAACATAGATGAAGGATCAACAACCTACTATGGGAGTTCATGATTATTCCGCAAAACCCATATAGGAAAAACAGATGGTGGATGATCACACTCCAGTCTCATGAATTGACATGACAAATATATCTAGATTAATTATATATTGGGGATCAAAATTTTATTAGGGTGATGTAAGGATTCACTGTACCCTCATGGAATGTGACTAGGGACCAAAATAAAACTATACTAGGTCAATCTATGTAATCAAAAAGCTACAAATACTCTAAAATGGGTTACATGGAATGTACTAGAGTTTTCATGGGGCATCCTGCTTCCCTCGTTCCTTCCCATATGGAAAGGTCTCACATATCATCTACGTCTCCACATACACGATGTACAGAAAAAGTACACAACTTGTAGAGACACATGATACCCTACATGTGTTACATGGTTTTGATTATGTATGGTGGTCATGTCTATGTACCAGACTATATACCCCATGCTCTATTTGTGTTCATGTACACGGAAGGACACCTAGCCATGTACTTTTTCCAATGTCTATGCACTTATTGAATTACATGCAATCCCTCACAGAAGTGGTCACATGTCTTGTGTCAGGTCTCACACTCCATGTGATCCTCATTTTCAGGTCGATATAGTAACATCCACATAGTGATCCCTTATAAGAATTTAATCTTTATCTACATGGAATTTTTCTAGGGATTTTATATAATATTGTCCACTGTTCATATGTCACCAAATTGTTTTTCCTATTACATCAACATTTGACCAAGAAGACTAGATTTGGATTTATTGACCATTCTATTGCTCAATATCCAAATTCATTCCACCAAAAGGATTGGAAAATTATATGTCATTTTTTGCATCTTCATACATCAATAATGAAAACGAAGCACGTCAAATTTGAGTAATAAACTAAACGAAACCATCTCAATTTTAATTTTCACACAATCATCAAAAACAGATTATCTATTGAACCATTTTCCCAAATTAAGACCAATGATGATAAAATGAGAAAATATGGGAGAAATATAAAGCCCATAAAATATGCGGAGGGTAACTACACCATTTTATCAATTTACTTGATAAAATTTCCATGATGAATATAATAAATGAATATTTAAACCAAATTATAATATCAATTCAATCTAAACAATTCTAAAAATGATAAACATTTCAATTCTCTTCATTGAATCGATATTTGTTTATCTGGGATAAATACATATGATTGAAATAACAAATCATCCTTATTGTAGTTTTATTGATCATTTATGTGTAATTATTTTGTTTCCATCATTGATGATATCAAAAAAAATTGTTGGTGCAATGATTGATGATCTGATCCCAATCCATCATTGATTCCAAAAATGATCTCCAATAGTTTCTTAAAATCATCAGGATTTGAGAGGCCTATACTGAGAAATTATTATAACTAAATAAATAATGTAGAAATCAGTTATCTACGTAAAAAATGATAAAATAAATTATTTATTTATTTTTTCTCATTAAATTATTCTGATGATGATTTTTTTAGAAACAACCCACGTCAACAAGGTTATGTTGATCATAATGTAATACTCGTGTTTTTAACTCAAAAATGCCCTCAAATTTCGGATTTAGGCTCCCATTTTATATTTATTCAACTTATTTTGGGAATATTATGCATGAGTTCTATATATTATATTTAATATTTTACATACATTTATTTCATGCACACTGGTCCTCCAAATCTGATGTCTTCTTTGTGTCGAGTATCTAAAATAATCCATATAACATCCAAATAAAATACATAAAAAATTTGAGACTTTATATTCTCCCCACATTACGCCTTTCTATCACCAAAAGTAAAAACATACTCAAAATAATGAGGATACTAGGAGAGAATCAAGGGTTTTCATCTCCCAGTTTCTCTCATGAGGATTATTTTTCATTCACATGGCATACACAAGGGGAATTGAATGACCATGATGGATTATCTCATGCCAATCATCACCAAACATTTAGTATACTAAAACGGTTGTTCAATGATTTATATCCAAATCACACCAGTTGATATGCGTGGATGGGTAATCCACATACCTCCTCAATTAAAAATCGTGAAGAAATTGTATACATGGTCCTAATAGAATGGTAGTGCTATCTGTTATTCCACCTAGCTAAAATTACATAGATTCAAGAAGGGACTAATGAATATTACATATAACATGACTCTACTTCCAAAAAATCCCCAATCCATGTTGAGGTAAGACTCTAAAAAACCCATAGACTCCCACATTAAACTCGATAGGTCTGCATCATTAATCCTCATAAGACATATGATGGATTTTTTTAATAATAATCCACTGCTTTATTATTTGAACATTCTATTTAGTATCTTACACTAACTCTAGGACCATGGGTTCTTTCTCAATTATACCAGTCCAAAAATTTAATGACCTACAAGGTATATTGCAAAAGTCATATAACAGTGCCATAAAATGGCAGAATGATAGATATTTTTGTAGGAAACGTCCCCCATTGATGTGTTATCTTCATTTCTATGACCAAGTACATCATCCATGATCAGAACATATCATCCATGACTAGGATGGTTTTCTCTCTCCAGTCATTAATTAGGGGGTGAAACATTTTGTTCAAGTGTAACTAGTTATATAAATCCACATGAAATTCTCTACATAATCGATATATGAATCGAATTTCATGGTAAGAGATGAATGTTAAGGTAACTAAAAGTATACAGACTATATCGTACATGTATATTCATCACAGTAACTCTACTAAACGTTTCTATCAATTACATAGGAATTGGAAAAACATGGTGTGTCATTTTATGATAGCCCAGATGGAATCATATACTCAATATGTATGTGGTAATCCAATCAAAATATCAACGGGAATCCCACCTCAAATCCACTCTATAAACTCAATGGGGTGACAAATACTTGCTAGAAATTGGTTCCCATCCATAACCTATTAAAATGTTATGAATCATGATTCAATATATATTACTCCCTTCTTTATTCATAGTCATCAAAACATATATTAGAGGTCAATGTAAATCTTATCCACACATGGATGTAATGCCAAAATGTATGTATTATATTACCACAAAAACCACTTCCACAATTTCAAAGGGACCACTGTCTATCTAATGAAAAGGATTGTGTTCTCTCCAACTTCATAATATCCACCAGTTGTATGTACTATTGATATCAAAGTACATAAAGAATGTCGGTTGGAACTTTGGGGTGACCATCCATGAAAATTTGTAAACATAATCGGTTAACAACCATCGACTGATGATACAAAGTACCATCCTTATCTACAAAGTAAAAAAATGTTACAATGATAACATACATGTCGCCTCATCAAACAACTGAGAATATGATCGCATGCTTGGAGGATCTTCTACTATGTCCTTCTTTCAAGGACTCTAAAAAATCACATTACCATAGTCCTATAAAAAATATATCCATCTCCATCGTCTCATGTTAATATCCATATTCTTGAATACATAATTGAGTCTCTTTTGGTAATATATATGAAGAAGATCTTTTCTATCAGGTTTTATAGCCACATATTTAATGCGAAGACTACTACTGCTAACTCACAATCGTTGGTCAAGTTGTCTAGCTCATGTGATAACATATAACATGACCCATAAGAAATAACCGCCTAACAATATATCAATAAAAACCCATGTCTTGTCTCTGATGAATTGGAATACACTACATACTAGACAATCTTATTTTGTAAATATTTAGATGGGGGTGCTCTTCATCCACATCTATAGATCCTAAAATCACTACATTCAATTTTATTTCTATACAGAAGGCCTACCCTTCTATGGAGTAGATGGTAAGGTTGATACCAATCTGGTGAAATATTTTTGAAACCTCTTATAGTACCGTACCAACCGAAGAAAACTCCACACCTGAGTAAAATAATTTGGATGAATCCATGAAAACACTACATCACCATTTGGTGGGTCAATTGCTGCTCTATTTTCTATTATGTGCATACCAGGATGGGGACCTATTGAATGAAATGTAAACCCTTTATGATCTTCTTTTAATAAGATAGTCCTCATAGATTGTTTCTAGGACCATCCTCAATTTTCTTCTAAGATCCTCCTTGTACACTCAATACACTTGGTTGTAATCGATGAAGACTACCACAAACCAGTATAATAAATGATCAAATATCCAGTCCATTTTTCCCATGAAGACATATAAGGATTTATTTAGGAAAAAATCTTCTCCATGTACTCATAGTGATATTAGAAACATCATAATTCTGTCATTGGTACATCATCAATCCGTACACATAGTTGGTGACAACCTGATCTCTTGTCTGTCTTTGAGAACTGTCACGCCCCTCTCAACTGATCAAAGAGGTTTTTGATCATTTATAGTGGATAATTATTCTTCATAGTCACCTAAATCAAGAAATGATAATCCTCACATAAAAACAAACTCACATCCACTATATGGGTGAACAAAACTGTTGATGGCTAGGGGGAAACACAAGGTCTTATGTAGCACTTCTCATAGAAGTCCTCCATCAACACCTTAAAATCTCGATGATATATTGAAGACATCCAATATTTTGGTGTAGTTATTTGTTCCATATTAGGGTGAAAGTAAATGTAAAATTATATATCTCAGTTGGGAGGTAAACCTCATACCTACCAAAAAAAGAAGTTCTTGTACTCCACCACAAATGCAGAAAATTGATAACCCAAATAATTTACTCCTTTAAGAATCATTCTACCTAACTGGTTCATAATATGATTAAATATCTTATACCTAATCTCATCTTACTCATCCATGGTTTCATAACCGTAAGGGAAACGACATTTCATAATTATGGACACTTTGTATCCTATATGAAAAACAATAAATATAGGAATGAATTTTGGAAAGATAGTCCATACCTAAGATGACATCATAAGGACACTTTTCTATAATGTAGTGATCACACAGAAAACTCTAACATCCAATAGTATGGACATACATTCAACACATTCCATGACCACCTCACTCTAAATATACCACTTCTAGGCAAGCAGTGAATAAAGGGAGAGAATGACCCATTCGAGTCCCGCCTCTAGTAGGACCCAGATTGGCGACTGACACCATGGGGGCACCAATATCATAATATGGAAGGCATTAAACTTTTTAAATAATAAAGATCATGATATATAATAAATAATTCACAAACATTCCCAAGAAATATTATCAAAGGAATGATAAATTTCATCCAATTATGAATTTATAAAATTAAACTATTAAAATAAAAAAAGTCTCTAAAGTAAATAGAAAAATGAAAGGCTAATGCAGTGACACAAAAACTATCCCATGGCCCAAGATAGTAACATATATCACAGTTGATGTAATACTCCTAGAAACCTGAAAATATTGTTTTTTATACCATGGGTTGACATATAAGTATACTCAGTAGGGAAGAAAATGTATCTCATGAAAATTTAAAATAAGAATATTAATGCTTAGGTGAGAATATAAAAGAACCATAAATCACCTATCAAGGTATAAAAACCATCCCAAACTCACCAAGGAACACTCAAAATGTAAAATATTTCATTAAATATACCCGAATATAAATCAAATCGAATGTAATGTACCCCACACTACCTTCCCACTGGTATTCCATGATCTCCCAACATCGTACGTCTTGATTCCCCCATCCCTTACCTATACCTCTTAACATCCCACCCACACACACATGTACCACAAAACACATCCTTCTTGCGCAAACCTAGGCCTAAAAACACATAAAATCACATATCATCTTAATGGAACCATATATTTCACGTCACAAGACATCCAAAATAAATCAATGATACAACCCACCTTGTTGGACAACTCCTGAGCTATTAAACCTCAACCAATGATACCTAATCCACAACCCACCTCATCTATAAACGAATGGGATATCATAACAACTGTCAAAAGCACTAAAATAGCCACGACCATAATACCAAGATCTATATAGAACTCTTCTCAATAAAACAGTTGAATAGATAGAGTTCCCAACAATCCATACACCTTATTATATGTATGGAAAACACCCCCATGTTAAGATGTTGGTGTTTTCCACATTGTTCTCAACATGGATGGGTTTAATATAGAAATCGAAAGAATATAAAAATATATATAGTACTAATCAATACATCCCAACTTATGGTTTAAAAAAGAAAAAAAAGAACTCATAACATTTCTATCTTTTGAGTCCACCTATAAATGCATAACTCCACACAAACAGAGCACAATCCACAATTTGTTATGAATATATAATTATCACATAGCCATTATAAATATTTTTACCATTTCATCTTGTTCCCTTAATATTAATTCATTTACCATCCAAAAATACATGGAAAAATACCATTTCAAAACGTATTGACACAATCATTTCAGACGGTGAAGAGCCTTGATAAATTTACACATCTTCACATTACCTCTCTGTTTAACAATCATATATTTCAAACCATATACCAATCCTCATGCCATTGGGTAAATCATTCATGTTTTTATTCCTAGAGGATCTCTGTGAGAATAACCATACCAATCACTACTATATTTCTTCAAATTAATCCATAACAAACCAATACACTAACCATAACAAACCCCCCAACTCAGAACCACATCCAGAAACACATTGCTTGAAAACTAGTTTCACTGCCCTATTACATAATAAAACCATGACCATCACATATCCTATATGAAAAAACATTCCATCCACCTTTCCCACATGGTAAAACAAAAAAAAACATAAATCACATTATATAAAATCATTTTTAATTGTTCATAATAATATTTATCACATTCAACAACTTTTAATTAGGGGTTTCATCACACAAACTCAATTATGGGGATACCACTTCATTATCCAAATATATGTGGTCAACAAATTTATATTTTAATGTCATAATAAAATATCAACCAAAAAATAATCATAAAAAACATACCCAGAGAATGAAAATACACCAACAACCATAATTTTTAGAATATCATTATGTCTATATAATCACAATATCAGAATCAATGTCCATGATTTAAAAGCATACAAATTAAATCCCTTAAGCACATTAATGTTTAATTTATCCAATTAATTATCTATTATTAATCTACTAAACCAATAGCCCATATTTATAAATGAATAGACCATACCAAATATTTTACAATTGAAGATAAATGATGAAAATACTACCCTAATGATGCATTTTAACCTATATGTGTACCATTAGGAAAAGTGGAATTCCATCCAACAATATCTTCATAGCCAAAAATATAGATCAAAATATTCCATACGAATTGATTATTAAGAATATGCCTAATCATCAAACTCAAGGTAAACCCTATCACTACAATGAATCCCATGGGTATAACTAGAGAATATTTTCGTGAAAAAGAATAAAAGTCACCACATATCATCTATGGATTACCAAAAAACAATCTAGATTTATGGATAAAATAGGGAGGAGTAGGGTGAGAATAAAAAATTATGGTATTGAGGGTTCATCCAAAACAAGAGATACAAGAGAGAATGACCGAATTAATAAATGATTGGCTGAAAATAATTTTTTAAAACTATACTTGATTTGGGTATTATGCGATGTGTATTACCGTTTCACATCATCAAATAAATGAGGAATATATTCCTCTAAAATATATATCAACTCTTCATTTTATTATTTATTTTTATACCCTCATATATTATATGTTGTGAATTTATCATTCACGATGCATAAATTATTAACACCTCAATAATCCCTCTATATATGTCAATAATGATACATTCACATCATGTAATCCAATTACACAACATGTAATCTACCTACAATTACCCTTTATGAACTATGATTTTCTAGAATCTCTTCGAGCCTCCTCCAAACAAATCCATCCTACAAAGAATTGTAATATAATAGACAAGGAGGGAATATAATGTTACCTCAGATAAATATAAAATGATTCTCACCTGTGAGGATCCAAAACCAATCCTCATATAAAATAAGTCCCAACAACCACCCAATAGATAACTATTTAAGGATCTTATCATACCTCAAATGTAAATATTATGAAAACATACCAAACCAATCCACCAAAAACACCCTACACAACCTCATCACCAAAACCACATGTTTCCACCTCAAACACAACCACACTTTCAGACAACCACTATAAAACCATGGAAACCTCCTCGAAACCGAATCCCATAACCAATAAAACGAAAGAAAAAAATCTATCCTGGACACATGAATTAAAGAAATACATCTACTATGTCAATATACAATCTTCGCTTAGTGGTGATGACTCACCCGAATGGGTTTAATCGCATCATAGTGAATAACGCCCCTATTATGAAATTGGTCATCACATCTTCATATGTCTTTAATTTATCACATATCACACTTCACACATCACAACCTTGTAAAATGGATAACATTATAAAAAATAATAATCCAAACATTACATCATAAGAAAAAATAGAGAAATGAATACCCTAAAACACACTTGGTATTGGGAATCCATCTATGGTTCTCTCTCCCTAGTTCTGTCCTCCGGGAAACCATGACTCTGCAACACACAATCAAGCAGAATGGTCCATCCACACAGTTCCATCTTTGAGAGATCCAATATCTCTAATAGCCACTCCATGAATGTCACTTCATCATCAATATCCACCTCTCCACTATCAATGGCACGAGATTTATTATGATGATATCAAAAAAGTTGTGAGATGTGGAAGATGTCATGGATCTTATCCAACCACAGTGGAAATGCCTATAGATACATCACCTCAACCACTCTCCCCAACTCCTCAATAGTCCCATCAAAATTAAGAGAACATGTACTTCATCTTCCAAACATCCACTTACCAAGAAGAGGGGAAACCTACAATCACACATAGTCCCCATACTTGAACTCCAAGGGCCTCCTCTTGGGATCATCAAAAAACATTTTCTAGTTCTTCACTGAATTCACCCTCTCACAAACGATCTAAACATTATCTATCATTCTATGCACCACATTGGTTCGACAACTATTTTTTCTGAAACCTTTGTCCAAAACAACACTAAAAAACACGTTCTTTTATACAAATCCTCAAATGGTGCCATGAAAATGGAAGAGTGATCGATATTATTATAATCAATCTCTACAAAATATAGGTTTACTACCCATGATCCACTATTGTCCTTGACCCATGCTCACAACATATCCTCCATCATTTGGATTGTCCATTTCATCTTTCCATCTGTATATTGGTGAAAATTAGTGTTATGGAATAAATGATTATTAAATTCATGCTATATTCCCCTATTGAATTATGAGGTAAAACTTTTTTCCCAATATGAGACAAATGACCTCAGAAATACAATCCTCACCACCTCATCCACATACAACTTTGACACATATAACCCTAAACCAGGATACTTGATCAATAAAAAGTGGGACAATTTTTTCAACCAATCTAGTATCACCTATATTGCATCACAACATCCATGATTCCTGGGTAACACTATGAAAAAATCCATGGATATTCAAACAGATTTTAAATTTGGAACATCCAAAACCTGCAACAAACTACTAGGAAAATGATGAACTGCCTTTACTTGAATGAAAACCATGAATTTTCCACAAACTCCACCATTTAAAATTTTATCATTTGCCCCAAAAACTGTATCCTCAAGACAGGGTACACTTTAGAAATTCCTATCTATACCACAAAATGTGTGGTATGACACTTATGATGGACTCCATCATGAATCGCTACTATAATGAACAGTATTCCATGAAACAATATCTCATTCTGACCATCCCCTGACCATTCCACTAGAGAATCTCCATGGAAAACACAATCATGCATCACCTCTTCTTATGAGTGTTCCAACTAAGACTCATCGACTAACTATATCAGATAAAACTATAACTTAATCTAAAACAAATATGTACTATCACCATGAAATATTTTTCCCCGTTTAAATCAACCAACTACTCTGTTGTTCAGCAAGAATCCCTATATTCCTAGACAACATCCATCCATGACATCCTACTCAAGTCATAGACAACAAAATTATCATTTCCTTTGGAGTATGAGATATAAAAATGACAATACCAATGAATCTTCATTCAACTCCACTATCACAAGTTCAAATCACATTGGGAAACGATATAACTCAATCAATTTTGATTTGTGAAGACTATAAGGTGACCCCAATAATGAAATTCTTAAAAAAATCATCACAAACACGATTGTAGTTAGAAATATATAGTGGGTGGTAGAGTTATGCTCGGGAGGGAGTAACCATCTAGACATTTAAGATATCATTTCCTTCTATTGTATCATCATGCATTTCATGACCAGACATGAATCATCAAAAAAGTCCCCAAACAGCACACCCTTTTCTAATAGCTGAAGCAGTAGTGAACTAACCAACATTCACTTTAGGTAATCGAATGTTCCTTGAAACTGATCACTCCACACAATAGCAAGGTAGATCCCTTAAAATGTATTCAATGGGACTAAAAATTTAGAGAAATCAATTACACACCTCCAATAACATCCTATAATATTGAGAAAACTATAATGTTCAACCATATTCATTGGTGATTCACAAGAAACAACTTCTTATTCCTTCGATGAGCCTACTACCACACTATTTTGAGACACTACATGGCCATATGATATAATCCTATCATATCTAGAACATAAAATTGGATAACCTTCCACAATTTTAGTGATATCTTAGAAAGTGAAATATAGTTGTGAGATGCTCAGCATGATCCTACTTTGACACTATGTAGACCTAGATATCATCGATTAATATGACGATGATCCAATCCAAGAACCCAAGGAACACAGAGTTGAGAATCCCCCTGAACATGACTACAGTGTTCATAACATTGAATAACATAAATAAAAATATGATGTTTCCTTACCTACATTTGAAGGTAGTCGTCGACATATTTCACACATTTACCCCCAACCAGTGACATCCAGAATGTTGATATATCCATGAAAACAAGCTCAACCCTATCAGATGGTTTAATTTTTTTTCATTCATGGAAGGGGATAAGGGATTTTAAAAGTCATTGGATTCAAACTCCTGTAGTCTATAAACTACCCAGACCACAATCCTCTATCTTGTGAAAAAACACTAGATCACCCCATGGTGACATAATGGGTTTGATAAAACACTTCCGCATCAAATCATCAATTTGGGACGTCAACTGTAGTAACAACAGATGTTTTATCCGACAAAAACCCATTAAAATCAAACATTATATAGGATGTAAGTCTATCATAAAATCAACATCACCTCAAGGGGGTAGCATCAAAACCTCATTATGAAAACATTCCAAGAACTCCCCAATGACCCTAGTAACCACCACTATCATAGAATCTAATAATTTCACAGACAATATGAACAATAAATAATTAAATTGTTATATACTATGACTACCCACCTTAAAAGTCCACCCACAAACAAAAAACATATGCTGGATATCCACATCAGAAAACACGACATTACTCCAGAAGAAGTCAATAAAAGAACATATATAATAAAAATAGTTAATGATAAGAATAAAGTTGTATGGATTCATCTTTAACATGAAACAATCCCCACCAGACTGATGCCATCCAATCATTAGTTTAAACACCCTATACACATTAAAATGGATTTCCTGGCCTCTGAGTGTTATATTCAACACCAAGGGTACGTGAATAATATCTACATGTAGTACAATAGAATGTGATAGACTGGGTGAAACAAATGATTTTGATGCTCTTAAATCAAATAAGGAAGAAAAAAGTGTACTAAACAAATTTTTCATAACTCCGGAGATCTATGGCCCCTCTTGAACCATTACATACATTCCATACAACATCCCACACCCAGATCATATGTCTTCCTCTCTCCAAAATTGTAAAACTACTCTCATACTTCCACAAATACTACCATGAGAAAACACACAACATCCTCTTCCACTGATCTTCCTACAAAAATTGTATCACTAATTTAGTGATCAACTGTGTGACCCTACTTATCCTTAACAACCTGAGCCTTTGTGGATGATCAAAAGGATCTCTAACTGCATGGAAACAATGATTTACAATGCCATAGTAGTATGGAATTTCATTTAATATTTATCTTATCTGATATATTATTTTCCCATTAAAACATTACCCAAAAATACAATCCAAATAAGAACTCAAATCATAGTGTTTCATATACCTTTTATATGTCCCTAACATACAATAAATCATATCTAACCTTTAAATTAAATAAGCTTATAATCTATTCACTAGATAATGGTGTGCCTAAAATCACATGTCATATCTACTTTCCCAATCCATTGTCACATACCAAGGTGAATTAGAACAGTCTCCCTACCAACCCATGAAATCCTCAAGACACCTAACTCCAAAATCTATCGTATCACTCAACCATCACCTATGATACAACTATGTCATGACCACATCCCTCCAAATATACCCCTCGTAGGATGGAAATGATGAAAGGGAGATAATGACCTCAGATTCTAACCTCCAGTAGGCCCCAAGTTGGTGACTAACACCATGAGTGTTCAAATCTACCAATATTGATGGCATTTACCTTTTTAATGAAATAAGATAGGGAGATAAGAAGAACCATCCACAAAAATCCTCAAGACACAGTATTAAATGAAATACAAAAACCATCTCACAATGCATGTATAAAATATAACTATTGTAATAAAATAATTTCTACAAATAAAACCCCCAAAAGTTAGTGCGAAGCAATGAAACAACAACAGTGCCAAGGCCCAAGCTAGTAACACCCAACAAAGTCCATGTAATCCTTTTGGAAACCTAAAAACATTTTTATATAAATATCGGGAGAATAAATGTATTCTCAATATGAAATCCAATGTCTCCCATTAATATGTGAAAATATCATACTAATTATCCATTTAGAAATATAAAAAAACTAAACAAGGATTATCATGGTATATTAACCATCCCTATCTCACTAAGTCATTCTCACCAAGTAACACAAGTCATGTAATATAATATAATATAAATCGCATTTCTATCATTGTTCCCCACACAAATTTATCACTGGTATGTCATTGTCACCCAACATCATATTTCTATGCCCCTACCTTATGTATACAACATCCCATCCAACTTGTACACAAATGGCCCCCACAACACATCTATCCTACACACACCTAGGCCTTATAACACATCTTCTCTGCACACACATGGGCCTAACAATACATCTATCCACAAACACATGGGCCTCCCAACACATCACAACACATATCTTCTCAAATACTACATGGAAATCGCATCCTAACTTCTCATTAAGACATGTGGTGAGAACACCACCTCACCTATAAATGCTGGTGCTATCACATATCGCTCGAGGTCCCCTATTCCACAAACCACATATCCCACAAACACATGGGCTATCACAACAACTTTCTAAAGAACTAAGTATGTTCCATCCATAAAATATTATTCCATCACTTCCTCAAATGTATGAGAGAGAATAATAATGTGGGAACCCAAACATCTGTAATCCACACTACATTTTTGGAAGAACACCATCTAAGTGATGATGCGGGTGAGAGACACATATTTATAAACATGTGTCAGTGCTTATTAAAATAAAAATTATAAACATATGTATATATATATATTCATAGTAACAAACATTCAAGATCAACCTATGGGTTCTCAAACAAAAAAACAAAATCACAATAGCATTACATTTTTCTACCACATATAAATGCATAACTCCTCACAAATTGAACAGAATACATGATTCATTTTAAACCATGAATTATAACTTATCAATTATCAGTATTTTTACCATCTAAACCCATTCCCATAATATTTAATAATTTACTATCCAGACATACCAGGAATCATCCATGGTGAAAAAAATTGAGGAAATCATTCTAGTGGAAGAAGAGTCTTGATAAATTTATATAACATCACTTTACATATCCATTTAAAACACATCAACTGAACACCACATACCAATCATTGAGACACGGGGTGATGATTTATAATTTTTGTTCAAGGAGAAAATCGTAGTGAATAACCCAAACTACTCACTACTATCCTTATTCATGGAATTCATGCCCAAACCTCCTTACCGAAAATAATAAACCTCCAACTCACAACCAATTCTAAAATCACATTACAACACAACATGTTTTACAGCCCAGCTTCATAATCACTCCACACCCATCACAACCCCATTGGGCATTCACATTCCATCCATATCTTCAACATGATCAAACCATAGAAAATCAAACATCACATTACAAAAAAAATAGTTGGTTTGATAACAATAATCTTTGTCATATTCCACTTCTTTTTGTGGGGTGTTATCACACATACCATATCGTAGGGAAACCAATTCATTAGCCTAATATATGTGGTAATCCAATTTCCTTTTTAATGTAATATCCAACAATCTAAACCAAAAAAATCAAAGTACAAATATCGAGAACACAAAAAGGCACTAAAAACAAAAAATTTGTTGAATTATTTAGCCCTTACAAACACAATATCAAAATCAATACCAAATCTATAAAAAATACCCATTAAAATATTTTTGTACATTTTAAATATCATTTAACAAACTATTTATCCGCTTTTAATTATATAAAAACCATAATATATAGTTATATTAATGAAATATCGTCACGTATGAGGAACAATTGATGAAAAGCAATGGAAATCCTACCTCAAGGAAGCTTTTCATCATGTCTGTGAACCATAAGGCGAAGAAGAATTCATACAAACCAAAATTTCACTACTAGACAAATGGATCAACAAATTCCACACAAAATGATTATCAAAATCATTCCAAGCATCCAAATAAATCTAAAAATTATAACTATAGTGAATCTTAAAGGATGAATGAGAGACACTAGATTATAAAGTGGAAAAACGCCCCATTGATCATCCACAGATCACCAACAAACAACCACCAGGATCAACAGATCTAATAAAAATTTTTAGTTCTTGAGTAACAGCATAGGCCACCTAGGGATCATCCAAAATAAAATGAATTAATGATCATGGATGAAATAAGGAATGTTAAGCCAATTTTTTTAAAACTACACCGATTCAGGGTATTACATGACATGTAATCAAATTACATGTAATGAAATACTCAATGTTTAGTTTCCTATAAAAAATAATCTCAAATTAATTATATTATTTTGTTGTCAAAACAATATATTACTTGTCATGAAACACTATTTCAATTCATCTATAATGATAACATGTTTTGAATCCCTCTGCATTAGCTTTGAAAAATAACGTCACATCATGTAAACCAATTACATGACCTGTAATCTCTCTACATAAATAATTTTAAAATAGAACTTATCTATACTTCCTAAAAGCCTCCACATAACTGAAATAATATTTAGAAATGGAAATGTAATGAACCAGGGGGAACATAACATTACATCACAAGTTCATAATCATTGAGTCATTGTCTATCACATTCTCCAACTATAATGATATATATAATGGATTAAAAAGTATCTATAAGTCTCAAAAAAAAGTTATGGTGTGGAAGGATTGTATCTAACCTATGCCAATCAATACTATAACAATAGTATAAAAGACACATGTCATACTATATTTCATTCCTAAATCCTTAGGGTCATAGGTCTCTATAGATTTCAATTATCCTTGTCCCTTTCCATAATCCCAATAATCATTGAACTAACTACATATGGATTATTTTTTAAAAGATTAAATCTAAATCCACCTATTTATACCCTTCCAAAACCTCTTCCACATAAAACACCATAAAAATTTTCATGATCTTTCCTTTGACTCTAAACTGGAAGTCCCTTGACCCTCTCTTAGCCAGTTGTATGATATGTTAGTAAATTATGAGCCAGATGACCTGACCATCACAAGACAAACACTACATATTCCCCTATAGATTCAAGACACCCTGAGAGAGTTTCGTTATTAATCCAATATCTTGGGATACCCTACAGATGTGTGTGGAATTATTCAATCTCATTTACTACATTCATCTACATACTGTTATGGTTTTAGATACTGTGTTCCAACTACATTCTACCACTGTTAGTGTCTACTCTTCACAAATCTATCCGCAACCAGGACTCGGTCAAGAATGACATTATAGGTGTGAATAAAAAGGGATATCACTGATTCCTTGATGTCTCAGTGTAAGACTTTCTCAGTTGTCGAAATTATGAATAACATATCTCACACCATATAAAAGTATTATTATGAGAGATTATTTAACCTCTATGTTTACTCCACCATGTTCATAATTCCCGACTATATATGGAAAAGCTCCCTTTATGAGTACTACTCAAAATGTGGCCCGATAGAACTCCTACTTGAAGAGACACTAAATTTATGTCTAGGAGATAGTTTTCACATCACAGGGACAAGTCTCTAATCTCCAAAATAAACCATAAAAACCATAATAAAGACTCATAAAAAATACCTTACTATCATTGGTATAATTACTCAAAATTCAAGACACATGATGGATTACCTCTACCTAGTACTTAGCCACCTGTGGGTCTAACTCACCCCAACACATTGGAGTTCATTACCTTTGAAACTCATGAAACATAGTCAAACCTCATTAAAGTTAATATTTTAATGCATACTATAGCTACTTATAAAGTGGTTTTGGTATAGTAGGTAAACCACCCAGAGGTTATCTCTCTACTACATGCACCAATACAGATTCATTGTCACTCGGTCATCATCCGCGTGATCACATAGTGGAATCATTGATGCTGATTTTTATGGAGATAACCAGAAATAAAACATGATTTATGACGGTTAAAAGAGAATATCCTCATAGAAGACTCCATACAGATATGAAAAATTGATACATTCCAATATGATGAATGTTCCAAAAAAAATTCACTTCAACCATGGTTTTCATGTTCCGAGTTGAAGAATGGATGATTAGAGTCCTGGTGTATGGATATGTTGGCCACCACACCAACACTGTAGTAACTAGACAGAAAGATGATCAAAAAACACTAAATATTTATTCCCCTAATCAAATCACCAACATTGGTCCTATGGTAGAACACACCACTTACGATACAAATTTTTAATGACTCGACGAGTTAGGGTCTACCACAGGACGACCCCAAACCCACCTACAATAGGTCAGATACTAGTGACCATTATCGATTGAGAATATCCCACAATCTATAGGAAGTTTCATAAATTACCAACACACATGCACACATCCTTAAGACCACACGCTGCTAAAATGTGAAATAACTGAAATAATGAATGCATACATATAATAACCTACAAAAAAGTATGATATTAATGTACCAAAAGTGGAAAAAATGTTCAAATAGAATACCCACCAAATACTATAATGTGGTAAACTAGCTATAATGGAAATGAATAATTAAAATTAACTCCCATAGTAAAATCCTCATTTTAAAAAAATTCTCAGACTACACTCCACCCTCTCTCTATTATATTCGAAAACCGTAAAATTTGTCATCATCTGCAGAAGTCATGACATGGGTTGAAAAATCCAATTCTACTATCAGTATAACAACACCCAGTAGAACACCCCAAAATAGTAAACACTAAGATGAAAGTAAAATAATATCGAGAAAATATAAAAAATATAATGTATTAATGAAACACCAAGATATAATCACAAAATATACCAGGCCACTTGGAATCAATAACGAACTATCAAACACAAGTTTCTTGAGGAAGCATTGCTTATTACTGGATAATTCCCTGTATGAGCCATCATATCATAAAATAAACTTGAATAAAGGTTCATGGTCATTGGGACCTTCCTAATGATATAAAAATAATCTAAGAAGGCCCATATACACAGATAAGGGGTAAAACCTAGGACCACTATGGGAAACCACAGAGCTAATCTAGATCAACCCACTCTGTAGGGGGAATTATTTCAATGATACCCCCAACCCTAATGATACTTCCTCTTAGATGTAGGATCAATTCTCTATTAATGTAATTCATGTTGATTCCCCAAATCCCACCATCGAAAAAATGGATGATTGGGTTTCTCCCACCGATCTCACAGAGGGACACTCAAACTCTTTTGAGACTCGGCCTCTTAATGGGAGCACAATCCTGTGATGTGGATGTAATAATGCATTTTACCCATGAGGGAATGCACCAAGATAACAAAATCCACCCATAATAGTCCAAAATAATGATATCTAGATCTAAAAATCATCATGAATGGTGTACACAATGTTTACTAGAAGGTACATGGATGGTTATGTCATCCCTCTACATGACCTTATATCAAAGCCTCACATGGAATATAAGTATCCACATATATGACAAGTAGAAGCTTTATAGGGTGATTGGAGTCACATGATACCCCACTCATGTCCCCAGTTCATGTATTTGTATAGTGTTTGTGTCCATGCACAAAGTCGTGTACACCAAGCTTTGTTTGAGTCCAAGTACATGGTCTGATAACTTCATGTGTACATATATACATAACTATGAAGTTATCAGATTACACACTAAGCCTCAGGGAAGGGGTCACACTGTATTTTTTAGGGGTAACACATTGTGTGGTCTTTATCTTCTTCTTAATACCAAATCCTCCATTGAACAGGACGTGCACAAAAATTAATCCTAATTTACACACCATGTTGTTTCAGAACATCTAGAATCTTGCTCCTAGTTCGCACGACTCTTGGAACTTACACCTCCACCACTAATCTTGTCATTGAACACTGGATCTGGGGATTACCAGCCATGACATAACTCATTCACTACATTTCAACTGCCAAATTGATGGCAAAATCATTCCTCAATGTCTGCATCACCACACACCAATCAATAAAATAAAACACTCTTGATTTGTTTCTATGATCCATTGATCTAACTTCCATAGTCATCGATCAATAACCAAAATCTTTTATCACTAGTCATACCTATGGTTTTGATCCATTGAATCGATCAATGGCCACATAATGATAAAAAAAAGTATATTCCAAACCATTTTCAAAATGAAATACCAATGATGATCGAATGATGAAATATGGGAGAAATAAAAAATATATAAAATTTTAGGAATAATCCTCATTTATTTTTTAATTTTACAAAGATTAATTTCCAAGATGTTGAAAATTTTAAAGGATTTATAAATAAATGAACAAATTAATCCAATCAAATTAATTATACCAATGATTTGTTTTTTAATTCATTGAATCATTTTGAAATCACACTATATTATGAAACAATATGGAAATCACAAATAATTCCTTCTAATATATAGATTTCATTGATCATTAATGATGAAATGTTCTGTTACCATCATATAAGAGATCAAAAGACTCTTTTTTTGCGAAGATTAATTGTCAGATCCCGATCCATCATCATTACCAATAAATCTCGCTAATTGTTATATGAAATATCCATGCTTTGATCATCCAAACATGTGAAAATCCTATAATTTTATAAATAAATTAGAAATTTGATAATTTTAATCATAAATACTAAATAAATTACTTATTTTATTTATTTCATTCATTTACATTTGTGATGAATTTTCACCATATAACCGACTCTTAAAAAAGGTAATGTTTTTCCTATGGAAAAAAACACATTTTGTACTCAATGTTACCCTTATAGTTTTTATTTGAGATAATGTTTTTATGTTATTCCACATTTTTAGGAATTTTTTTTCATGTGTTCTATTTTATATATTTAATTTGTTACATACAATTATTAAGAGAACATTCAGCCTTAGAATCAGATGTTGTCCTATCACCTAGTCTCAAAAACGATCCTTATGATATCCAAAAATAATACATAGAATTTCCAAGGAATTAAAAAAACATATTAATATATGGTTATGCTTATGAATGGAATTTCATATATTTTTTATAAAATCTTATAAATGTTTTCCTCTGTATCATATAATTTATCAGGGGGAGGAACTCTTGATCATCCCTCCACTATAATGTATCAATATAAATAATTATCAAAATATCATCGACTAAATACTATATTTGGATTCCTAAACTTCTTCTTAGGGAGATCCAGACCATTTTTGTTGTGATAGATAGTTCATCCTAAACAATAGCTTTAAATTTATTATATCATATCATCTACATAAAAATTATATATAGTTACAACATCATATCACTAATCAAGATCCTCACTTGATGTGTAGGGTCCTGAAGTAAAAATAAAAGACTATAAATATCCAAAAAATGAATATATCAATAGAATATATTGTTTTTTGGGATATAATATAAAATATATGGGTTAATATATTATTTTTGATCCATTACACATCTTCATTATTATTCCATGCATCATAAGATTACCAATTTAAAAAATAATATGATCCAATTAAATTGTCTATATATCAATGTCTAAATGAGAATCCATGAAGAATGATTGAAAATGAATGTTATTCTCTAGTGTGGAAATGTGTTTCCTATAGAGAATAATTTTTTTTGGTTCTTGATCAAGGAAATATTGATATATGGTCTTATTTCTTTATCGAATGATCAATCAAATAAAATATATTGATTGGATAATATCCCTTTACATCCATTAATACATGGAGATCATTTAATACTGCTTCTTAGTTGATCTCACCACACTTCTTATTATGGTTCCACCCTTGGTGTACTTAGATTCAAATATTTGTCATTAAATCACCTCTATCCAAAACCCAAATAATAATGTTGAGAATATTAAGAAATTAAATTTAATGAAAAAATTATCAAGTAATAAAAATCATTAATCATTGTGTTTAAGGAGGACATTTCACTCATCATAAATTGATATATATATATATACACATATTACAGCTTTCACATTTCAATTTTATTACATTTTCAATGAGAATATTGTAATTATGAAATTATTAATGATAACATGTAATAGAATCATTATATCCCTAATATATAGACCAATTGTATATGGGTTTCAATCATGATTGGAGTTATCAGGAGCTTAAATATTCCTTTATAATATTATTAATACACATCATTAATGTGATTCCAAAATATCCTAGGATCTATGAATACATTACTAGATACTAATAAAATCTTGTGAAATAATATATATGTAATTTGGTGAGATATTTTTAGGATCATCCAGGATTCTAGATGAAATTATATATCTTTTATTATTTGGGTTTTTATATAAAATTTTATATTTCATTGGATAATCATTTCAAAACATTCAAATATATCATGTAACATTAGGCTCATGTTGAGTATATTCCTTATATATGTGTTATAGGAAGCATACATCAGAATTCACTTTGGATCCATGGATGTAATAGCATTGATGCGCCAAATCTAGTGCATCATATATCTATATTTCCTTTCCCTATAGAATCAAACAAATTAATTACAATGACTTTTTAGGTTACTATATAATTGGGATATTAATACATTCATTCTTGTGAATTTCTTCAGATCTAACCAAATAAATGGATTTGAAGCAGTAAATCAAATTGTACCATTTATATTCCATTAATTCATTATCAAACCATTGTTCAACACCAATATAGTCAGTTTATCTATTAATAAATTTATCATGATTACTAATGTTTACATTTGTAGACATCAAATATGAAAATATAAATAAACAGTTTATAGGATCTATGAATAAAATATTTTCCATTCATAATTATATTGTTTAATACCACAAATTAATTACATAAACCCATTTATCATACCAATATCTATAATCATTCACAAGTTTCCCTCATCAAAATTACCTTATAAAGAATGAAACTATAGTCATATAGAATAGTGTGAAAATTAATATCCTTATAATTCTTTTTAAATGTTGTACAAATACCAGATACTTCATAAATGATTTTTTGAAATCTACACCATGGAATCCCAACTAGGATTTTGAATTTATGTGTCTTCAGATATACTAATACCCAACTACACAACATGAAATATAACTTGAAATACATAACAATGTTACTCCATTATATATATGGATATGTAATTTTTTCATCGTATTAATCACTACTACTATAAATAAAAATTTCCTTATATATTTTATTTAATTTGAAATCATGATTATTTATGGACTTAGTTGCATGTATGAGTGATAAACATGAAATAGATACAGATTAATACAAATTTTATGAATATGTAAAAGGTTAGTCTCATGGACTTTGTCTAAGTTAACATTAGAACCCAACTATCCATATTGACCTTTCTATTTATCACCCTTGTAGGTGCCTTAGGTTCCCATGTTTTTTATATTGGGGAATACCACAATGCAATTTGAGGTTGAGCCATCACAAGAATGACCAATATTATATTTGACTATGCTTCAGTGATATTATCTATATATGGAGGGGCTAATAAATTTTAAACATTATAATGTCCAATTATATGTCATGATCCAATTTGGGAAATCATTTATTTTTTATAAAAAAGTCTTTTTCTAGAATAAAATAATTATACATACACCCTAGTATAAAAAATCTCCCTATAACATTTATATAACCCAAAATAATTATCCCTACTGTTGTACCTCTCGAACCCCTTGAGGTTTAATTTTCATGATCACAATCACCCTCTTATTTATCTAATATTGTTTTAAGTGTTTTTGGTTGATAGGTATAAATTCAGGGTGCCAAGGAATTGGGCCAAGAAGGCCAAGAAGGCAAAAAGCCAAAATGGACTGAAATTCAGTCCACCGGCCAACCGGTGGCTTCACCACCGGCCAGCCGATGGACCCTGACAGAAGGCTGAGCCACTGCCTCTGCACCGGCCAACCGGTGGCCTCAGCACCGGCCAGCCGGTATAGCCCAGACCGAGAGTCCAGCCACTGCCTCCACACCGGCCAACCGGTGGCCTCAGCACCGGCCAGCCGGTGCCACCCAGCCAGAACAGTGACACCTACTGCCTCAGCACCGGCCAACCGGTGGCCTCAGCACCGGCCAACCGGTGGCCTCAGCACCGGCCAGCCGGTGGAGCCTGAGCCCGAGCCCTCCTCCATTTTGCACACACCGGCCAACCGGTGGATCTGTACCGGTCAGCCGGTGGAGCCAGTCAAACTAGTCGTTGGGCTTTTGACCAGCCTGTCCACTTGGCCTCCAACGGCTCCGAAAGCCTCTCCAACGGCTCCAAAGGCCTCTAACGGCCATATGAGGGTTACCCCTCTATAAATAAAGGACTAGGAACCCCCGGAAGCCTAAGGAACATAGCCAGAACTATTTTGAAGCCAACGGACAAATCTCTCATCATTTGGCGAACCTCCGGCGGATTCCTCCAAGGGAACCCCACTTGCTCCAACACACTTCCACATCCAAGGAGCACCTCCAAAGAAGCTTGGGAGCGCCCTTCATCAGCTCCATCAACCTTTGGCTCCCAAGGCTTCTCCCATTACGGTTTTTATTGTTTATTCATTTTGAGCTTAAATTTCGGTTTGTGCCTACAAACCCCAACTCTTTCTCTCATCCTTTCTTTTGGGTTTTCACATCACCTTTAAGGTGTGAAGAGGTTAGTCAAGCCTTTCCTTTTAAAAGGCTTGAATCAAAGGTGAGGTAGCCTTCACCCGTAAAAAGGCTAGTGGGTTCTTGCTCAACCATTGAAAGCAAGTGGGTTCTTGCATAACCATTAAAAGAATGCTGTAATAGGTGAGCTAGCCTTCACCTGTAAAAAGGCTAGTGGGTTTCTTGCTAAAACCATTGAAAAGCAAGCGGTAGAATCTCTCAATGGTTGAGTTGGGAGTGGTGACGTAGGCCGGGTTTTAGGCCGAACTCCATTATCAATTGCGTGTCTTGCCTCTTTTATTTCCGCTGCACTTTCAACTTTGATTTTAATTGTTAATCATTTTTTTAAAAGGCAATTCACCCCCCCTCTTGCCATCACTCCTTTCTTTCTCCGCCTAACGATTGGTATCAAAGGCAAAATTTGAGTAATACCTTAACCGGTTTCAAATTCAATATCTTTTGTGATGGCCTCAACTTCTTTCGCCCCCGAAGGCTTTTCTTTGGGTCGTGCTTCATTTTTTGATGGAACCGACTATAATTATTGGAAAACCCGCATGACCACATTTCTTAAAAGCATTGGTTATCATATTTTTAAAATTTTCATGCATGGTTATTCACTTTATTCTCCCGATGAATCCAAATGGACCCCCGAAGACATTGCAAATTTTGAGCATGATGGCAAAGCCATGAATGCTCTTCATTGTGGGCTAGACCGTAATGAATTTTATCGTATTTCTACTTTCTCATCTTCTCATGATATCTAGAATCTTTTAGAAGTAACCCATGAAGGTACTAAAGGCGATGACAAGCTCGATTGCCCATCCCGCAAGAAAAAGGCCAAGAAAAAGAAAAAGAAGAAGGCTTTCAAAGCGTCTACATGGAGTGATAGCTCCACCTCCTCCTCATCCTCCTCAAGTGACAACGGTAACAAATGCCTAATGGAATTCCATGAGGTAACTTCTTCCGACTCCTCATCCTCAAGTTCTTCAAATTCTTTAAATCATTTGTCATACGAGGATCTCCAACATGCACGAGATCAATTGGAGGAAGGTTTTCACGAACTTTCTTCCAAATTTGTTGCTTTAAAAAAGAATTTCAAAAAACTCTCTTCCGAAAAAGAACAACTTCTCAAAGAGAAGGACGAGATGTCCCTCAAAATCCAAAACCTTCCCGATGTTGATTCCATGGAATCAACCATCAAAGATTTAAGGGAATCCCTAGCTAAGTTCACCCAAGGGGAACAAAATTTGACCAAACTCCTAGGTTCCCAACGTGTTTCTAGAACCACCCAAGGGCTTGGCTATTCCAAGCAAGCTTCCTCCTCCCATGCTCCTACTATTTTTGTAAGGGGGAGCTCTCAAAACAAATTTTGCAATTATTGTAAAAAACCCGGGCACTTAATCTATGAGTGCAATTGCAAAAATTCCCGGTATGGTAGGCCCAAAACCATTTTCTTTAATGATGAATTTTTTAGGAGAAGACCCGCCACTAGACAAGTGTGGACTGAAAAATCCCTTCTAGCGAGTCTCACCGGCCTAAAATTTGTCTCGGTTTCAAAAACCTCTCCCCGGTGATTTTTTTGTTTTTATTTAGGGGGAGTTAGGTTCGTTTAAACCCTTTTGATTTCAATTTCAAAATTTTCGATTCAAACTTTCAATTTCAACTCTTGGTTTCAAATTTTTTAAATTGTTATTCAATTTTTCGATTCAAAACTTTCAATTCAAACTGTTATTCAATTTTCTTTTCAAAACTTTCAATTCAAACTGTTATTGAATTCTTGATTCAAAACTTTCAATTCTAAAAAATTTCATTTGGTTTAAAATCTCTATCTTGTTTTTCAAACTTTTCCCTCAATCAAGTTTTATGCCCCGTGCTATTCTGATAATCACAAAGGGGGAGAAATTCTTGGTTTATTGGGGGAGAAATCTTTTAAAGCATTCTTTTCATTTCATTTTACACATTGTTTGTTTTGGTGATTGTGATCATAAAAATAGGGGGAGATTGTTGTGCCTCTCGAACCCCTCGAGGTTTAATTTTCATGATCACAATCACCCTCTTATTTATCTAATATTGTTTTAAGTGTTTTTGGTTGATAGGTATAAATTCAGGGTGCCAAGGAATTGGGCCAAGAAGGCCAAGAAGGCAAAAAGCCAAAATGGACTAAAATTCAGTCCACCGGCCAACCGGTGGCTTCACCACCGGCCAGCCGATGGACCCTGGACAGAAGGCTGAGCCACTGCCTCTGCACCGGCCAACCGGTGGCCTCAGCACCGGCCAGCCGTTATAGCCCAGACCGAGATTCCATCCACTGCCTCCACACCGGCCAACCGGTGGCCTCAGCACCGGCCTGCCGGTGGAGCCTGAGCCCGAGCCCTCCTCCATTTTGCACACACCGGCCAACCGGTGGATCTGTACCGGTCAGCCGGTGGAGCCAGTCAAACTAGCCGTTGGGCTTTTGACCAGCCTGTCCACTTGGCCTCCAACGGCTCCGAAAGCCTCTCCAACGGCTCCAAAGGCCTCTAACGGCCATATGAGGGTTCCCCCTCTATAAATAAAGGACTAGGAACCCCCGGAAGCCTAAGGAACATAGCCGGAACTATTGTGAAGCCAACGGACACATCTCTCATCATTTGGCGAACCTCCGGCGGATTCCTCCAAGGGAACCCCACTTGCTCCAACACACTTCCACATCCAAGGAGCACCTCCAAAGAAGCTTGGGAGCGCCCTTCATCAGCTCCGTCAACCTTTGGCGCCCAAGGATTCTCCCATTACGGTTTTTATTGTTTATTCATTTTGAGTTTAAATTTGGGTTTGTGCCTACAAACCCCAACTCTTTCTCTCATCCTTTCTTTTGGGTTTTCACATCACCTTTAAGGTGTGAAGAGGTTAGTCAAGCCTTTCCTTTTAAAAGGCTTGAATCAAAGGTGAGCTAGCCTTCACCCGTAAAAAGGCTAGTGGGTTCTTGCTCAACCATTGAAAGCAAGTGGGTTCTTGCATAACCATTAAAAGCAAGCTGTAATAGGTGAGCTAGCCTTCACCTGTAAAAAGGCTAGTGGGTTTCTTGCTAAAACCATTGAAAAGCAAGCGGTAGAATCTCTCAACGGTTGAGTTGGGAGCGGAGACGTAGGCCTGGTTTTAGGCTGAACTCCGTTATCAATTGCGTTTCTTGCCTCTTTTATTTCCGCTGCACTTTCAACTTTGATTTTAATTGTTAATCATTTTTTTAAAAGGAAATTCACCCCCCTCTTGCCATCACTCCTTTCTTTCTCCGCCTAACACCTACGTCACTGTATATTAATTGTAATGTGTTGTGATTGAGACTAAATTGGAAAAATAACTCAGGAAAGAAATACAAGTTCGTTTATATATATGTTTGTTAAACCTAGATGACCTTATATATTATTGTTTATTTTATTCATAAATAAATTATATTAAAAATAAATCATACATAATAAATTTATATATATTATGTCTTAAATAAAACTCTGATGTGAATATTCCATAAATTATTCAATCATTAATGTTGATAGAATACTACTCTGTGACAGATATATGCATATCAATGTGTTTGAGGTTCTATTTCATAATTGTGATTCTTTATATCAACAATTCAGTTTTATTGATGTCAATATATGATAACCCTATATTTTCGAACATATATATTATATATTTTAAAATTATTGTTCAATAAATTAGTAAATCACACTTCTAAAGACCATAATATTTTATTGTATTTAGAGATGGTACACAATATGATAATTTTTTGAGAAAAACCCAACAACCCTTAATTGTTGGAACCATTTTCGCTCTATGCATGAATTATAGTTTTGTTTTTGTTTGTTGTAATTGCTCAGTGGATGTTCAGAATGTGTGCTAGCAAAGTGATCTTATAGAACATGCAGATAACTGTATTGAAGGTGGCACCATTTTCTAGTGTTTTCCATATTTTTGGGCCTGAAAATCGACAAATGAATAAAAGTGGTTTTTGGAAAAGATACTTGGTGCCATTGACTTTAAGGAGAGGATACTTTCACACCTTTTGATTTTCTAGATCAGAACATGAAAATATGGAAAAGGGAGAAGGGTACCGAAGTTTTTTTGTTTGGTCACGCAAGTACTTGCGTGCCGAAACTTGCGCGCCGAGGGAGGACTTGCGCGCCGTTGCATAGGTTATCCAAATTCCAATAAATAAAGGCCCACCCCTCCTCATTCGACATGAAGATCAGACTTTGAGAAATTCAGAGCTCCCGTCATGTAGGTGTAGTGGTCATGCAAGTGGTTGTGGGTCGCGCAAGTTGAAGTTGAACAACATTTGTTTGTGGCGTGTCCAAGGTGGTTTGGGCGAGAAAGGGGTTGAGTCACCCAAGTTTGAAGTTGGTGAAGGAGGTGTCGCACAGGTGGTTTGGTGAGACTTGTGTGCTAGAATTTGAAGAAGCACGATAGTTCGCTGTTGCGCGCCAAAATCAGTTTGGGTGTAAAAGGAAGAGAGTAGCGCAAGATTGAAGTTGAATAAGTGAGTGCATGGAAAGTGGGAGAGCTGGACTTGTGCACCGTCTTGAAACTTGCCAGCCGACCTTGAAACTTCTGCGCTGGCTTGGAGAAGTGAGCCAGGTGTTGTTGAAGTATTCCAGTCTTTCTAGGGCTGCACGAAAGCTGAAAGTTTTCCTGATACCGTTTGTTCAAACTGAGATTTGTCATCGGGTAGAAGTTTGACTTCAACAGATCATCTACATACAACAGAGGATGTATTAATTAGCAATGATGAAAATATCTTCACATCTATAAACTGAGTGGTACATCATCAAAGTAAGTGATCCAGGGGAGTCAAAGGGAGTGAATTGAGGGACACAGTGAGCTATCCTTGAACCTTTGTAAAGAAAATGAGCCTAGGATAGAGTGAATGTGCCAGAACCTTTGTAATCAATATCTAGGGAAGTTTTAGTGAAATTTGGTATGACATACAACCTTTTGGCGCATTATCCATGAACGTAGGTGTTACTGGTGAACCAAGTAAAAAGTGTTGTGTCATGTCTCTACATGTGAATGTTTGCTTTCTGATCATATTCATCATACATGTTTAATAAGTTCATGCCAACATGGGAACAATATCTATCACATTAAAAGAAAAATTTGTCCCCCTGATTCACCCCTCCCCTCTCAGGGTGTCCCAAGGTCCTATAAGTGGTATCAGAGGGAAGTTGCTGGAGTTGAATCTGTCCTTTGTCGTCATGGAGAATGCAATCAATATTAGGGGAGTCCCTCTCTTTGATGGAAGTAATTACCAGATCTGGAAAAATAGAATGAGATCTCATCTAAGATCTTTCGGAATGGAAGAACTTTTTTCCACTATCCAAGGTATTCATGTTACTGATCCAACAGGGCTGGCTATGACAGATGCTGATATGAGTATTCATGATGTTGATGCTAAAGCGAAGGATGCTCTCACCGCAGCCCTTTCTGATCATATCTATCAAAATGTGATGAGTTTCACCTCACAGAAATCCATGTGGGATAAATATGAAAATATTTATGAAGGATATTGCAAAGTTAGTGAAGAAAAATTACAAGTCATACACAATTAGTTTGATGATCTGAAGATACATCCAGACGAGAATGTAGACTCAATATTCAATCAAATTACTGAAGTGGTTGGAGAAATTCGGGGTCTAGGGGAAGAAATCAAAGAAATTGTTATTGTAATAAAAATACTTAGAAGATTTCCACTCATGTACAATGCAAAGGTGTCAGCCCTTGAGGAAACTGATCTTTCCAAACTTTCTTTGGATGATCTACTGAGCAGCATGGCAGTATATTAAATGAGATTCAAAACAGAATATGCTACGACTGGGGTGAGAAAGGAAATTGAATTCACAGTCATGGATAAAGTGAAAATGTCAAAAGATATTAGCGGCTAAGATGACGAAGAAAAATAAATTTTTTCTCTTATTGCAATGAAGTTCCAGAAAGAAAAAGGGAAATTCCATGGGAAGTTACATGTCACATGTTTTCATTGTGGAACAGTTGGGCACATTGCCTCTCAGTGTTTAAGATAGATCAATGATGGAGATTGTGAAGATGAAAACATCAAGACACCTTGGAAAAGGTTTTTCCAAAAGAGATTCTTCAAATCCAGAAAGAAAATACATAGTATGAGTCTTGTCTGTGAAGAGGAAGAGGAGGACCCTGAGTTTTTTGAAGAATAAGAACCTGAGTTTGAAATTAGAAACCATGCTTTCATGATGGAAACCACTGAAAAGTCAAAACCCTCGATCAATAAAGGAAAAGATAATCAGATTAATCCTAATGGTGATTCAAAGATTCAAATTAAGGAATCTTTTTCCAATATTGAGAATAAATGTAAGATACGAAATAAGTGGAAGGAAATAGTTGAAGAATAATCAAAATATGTTGATGAGCTTGAAGAAGAATCTGAACGACTAGAAGAACTAGTGAGAGTTTAGTCATCAATCCTTGAAAGCATAGATGATGTTGTGGAACTAAATCTCAGAATTGAACAACAAGAAAAGGTCATAAATGACCTTTAATCCAAACTAGATGAGAAGTCCAAGACTGTTGAGGGACTTGAAGAAGAAGTTATTACTCTTCGGAGTAAAATTGAATGTCAATCAACCACAAATGAGGGCAAGAAGAAAATTCATTTTGGAAGAATCTCAAATATAGAATTACTAGTAAGAGCCAAGTGTGGATTATATGGGTTTGGAAAAATCAAGAGTTATCAAAGACCTGTTTGCATGGGAATGTGTAGAATTGTCTGTGAAACTGAGACATCAACTTCTTGAAGTAAAGAGAGACAAAAGAAAGAGAAGATGAAAGTTTTACATGTTGAAAGAGTACCTGATGTGCTGAAAAACAAACCCTTAATCCAAACTAAAAGAAGAAATGAAAATTATCCTCAAACTTTTAGAAATGACAGGCAGTTAAGCTATTCTCCCATGGAATAATTCATGAGGATGAATTCAACTGAGAAGAAATTTCCTCTCATGAAGTGTCAATTCTGTGGCTATCTGGGTCATACCATGTCATGCTTCAAAGAGGCAAGGGCCTACTTGAATGCGGAAGATTTGGGACGACAAAAATGAGAGTTACTTCGTATCCTCTATCTTATAGAAGAAATAGTATCTATGGATATTGTTTTCCTTGTTCTAACTTTGGCCATAAGGCTATGTATTCCAGGTAGAGATTCGATAGGATAGAATCATACAACTCTCAAAGCCATGTCAATATTCACCCGCCTGATGGTGTTGATCTCACAAACAGGTTTTCTCCCCTAGAAAAAAATTATAGGTATGAAAAATATGATTATTTGGAATAAATAATTATAAGTTCATCAATATATTATACTCAATCCAATATATCTTGGAAAAAAAAGAAGAACATCGAGAAATCCAATCTTGTAGAGGTTTCCCTCAAAGCTACAAAAAGCAATAGAACCTGGATTATGGATAGCGGTTGCTCGTCCAATATGACATGAAATATAGGACTGTTAATAGAGATCAAAAGGAAGGTTGATGGTATAGTATGATTTGGTAATGATTGAGCTCTGAAAATCAAATGTAGTGGAAGTAATGAATTAGCTAATTGAGAACTAAAGAAGATTGAAGTCCTTTATGTTGACGGACTACGTCATAATATACTAAGCGTCAGTCAAATCTGTAACTCATGATGTATAGTTACATTTAATCATAAATGCTACACTATCAAGGGAAATACATGGAATTTACTTATTATGGGATGCAGAACAGAAGGCAACTTATATCACATTGATAGTAAAGAAAATGTTTGATACATGACTATTGAAGAAGAAAACAGTTTTTGGCATCATAGACTAGGACATATCAATCAAAAATACATGGATAAAATATCCAAACTGATGATTTTTATGGACATTTCCATCCTAAAGTGTGAGCAAGAAATGTCTTGTGATGCTTGCATTAGTGGAATGATGGTCCGCAGCTCCTATCGTCCAAAGAAGAAAAGTTTATCTCATCTTCTTGATCTAATTCATACAGATGTATGTGGGCGGATAAATGTTTTTAGAACTCATGGAGAAAGGTAATTCGTCCTTTTAATTGATTATTACATTATAATGGAATGTGTGATGGTCATTCATAGGAAATTACAAGTGCTTGACTGCATGAAAACATTTATGTGAATCACCAAAAATGATCCAAGATGAACAATCAAAGTGTGGCGATCTGATAATGAAGTATAATACATGTCCATTGAATTTGAAAATTACATGGAGAAGAATGGGATACCACATGAGGTAGTTTTTGTGAGAACTCGACAACAAAATGGAGTTGTTGAACATAAGAATCATCAGGTGAACATAATGGAACAAACTATGCTGATTGAGAGTCGTATTCTACGACATTATTAGAAAGAGGTTTTTCAAGCTTCAATTTAGATTAAAAATCGAACAGGACATTATATGGGTGATAATAAGACCCCATATGAATTTTGGCATGGAAGAAAGTCCTCCTTGAAATACTTTCGATTTTTTGGAAGTAAATGCTACCTCAGAAACAAAGAAGAAAATCGAGGGAAGTATGGTGACAATGCAGATGAAGGAATTTTCCTTGGTTAATCAATGAACAAATAATCCTACAAGTGTTTCAACAAGCGATTTGGAATGATTGTGGAAAGTAGTGGTGTTAAGATAATTGAAGTGAAAACCAAAAATTCTTTAAGGACATCATATGATGATGTGATATAAAGTGAAGATGAAAGTGAACGTAGAGAAAATAAAAATACAGAAATAGAAGAAGTTGTACCAAACACTCATCAGTCACATCATGATGTTGATTCAGAAGAATAATCTGAAGATGAAACTATTGTTGAAAAGAATGAAACTGAACCACACATGAGAAATCGTAGATATGATATTGATCAATCTAATATAATTGGGTAGAGGAGTGCACCCACTCAATCAAGGAGGATGACTAATAACACACAATCCACATTTTTTTCAGTTGTGGAGCCATCCTCATTTGAAGAAAATTAAAAGGCTGAATCATGGGTGAAATCCAGGAATGAAGAGTTAGATCAGATTGACAAGAATCAGACATGGGATCTTGTCCAGACACCTGAAGGTCACAGTGTGATTGGTACAAAATGAATCTTCAAGAATAAGTTTGATGAGCATGGAAGTTTTATTAGAAATAAGGAACGACTGGTATGTAAAGGATAATCCCAGATTGAAGGTGCTGATGTTGATGAAACCTTTTGTCTAGTGGCTAGAATGGAGTCAATTAGGTTGTTCCTTCCCTTGGCTCTCCAAACAGGATATAAAGTATACCAAATTGATGTTAGGACAACATTGTTGAATGGTGTACTCAAAGATGAAGTCAACATTGAACAACCAGTGGGTTTTATTCATGTTATTGATGAAACAAAGGAATGTAAAATAAGGAAACACTTTATGGGTTGAAACAAGAACCACAGTCATGGTACTCCTGGCTGGATTATTATCTCAAAAAGCTGGAATTAAAAAATAGGAGTAAATCAAAATCTATATGTGAAGAATTATCCAAAAGATAAATTCAAGGTTCTAGTCTACGTGGATGATATCATATTTTGTGGAAGCAGGTAGAAATCAGTGGATGAGTCTGCCAATCACATGAAATTAGAATTTGAAATTTCTATGATTGGGGAGCTCATATATTTCTTGGGGCCGCAAGTGATTCAAATGAAGGATTACACCATCATTTCCCATGAAAAGTATTCAAGAGACCTGCTGAATAAGTTTAACATAAAAACTCCAAACCAATGTCAACTCCGATTATAGTTGGAACCAAACTTGGAAAGCATGAAGATGGGACATTTGTAGATCCCAGCATGTACAAGAGGATAATTTGTATCCTACTATACCTGACAGCGACACGGCCAGATATTTTCTTTGCAACCTATCTAGAGGACTACTTTTAGAGTAATCCAAAGGAGGAACATATGACAACTGTAAAAATAATCATGTGTAATATTCAAGGTACTCAAAATTTTGGCTTATAATTTGCATCAGGAAGAGACAATAAATTATCAGCATCTTCTAATGCTGACTGGGCTGGCAATGTAGTAGACAGAAAGTCCACCAGTGGTGGAGCATTCTATATTGGGAATAAATTTGTTTGCTGGTTTAGAAATAAACAAGAATGTACTTCTCTTTGTACTGCTGAAGTTCAATATATATCCGCCACTAAGGCATGCACTCAACTGCTATGGATGAAGCAAAAATTAACAAATATTAGTGATGAGGTGAATAAACCAATGGTGATTTACTATCATAAAAAGAGCACAATTGATAGTACAAAGAATCTGGTTCAGCATTCTCGTAAAAAAAATTGAAATTAGGTATCACTTTATCAAAGAGAAAGCTGAAAAAGGAGTGATTTGAATGTATCATGTGGGTAATGATGAGGATGTGGCTGATATCCTCACCAATCCACTTTCAGTGGCTATGTTTGAGAATCACCAGTTGATCCTCGGTGTTTAGCCACCTCCCAGTGCAAAAGGAGGTTATGCAATTCCCCTCTCCCCAGTTATGTAAAATTTTTTTAATCTTTTTATAGATGCGATGCAGGTTTGTGGGGGAGATACTTTCTAGGGGACTTTGTTTTGAGATCAACAATGAACAATTACTGGTCTTTGGGTATTTTTTTCAATGGGGGAGAAAGGAATGAATTCAGGCATGTAATGCTTCTGCGACATTGTATGATAATTTCTTGGGCGTCATTGAAAATTCCAAAACAAGGGAACCCAATTCATGCTTTCCCTCTTGTTTTCTACACTGAGCATTTTTCATATAGACTTAATGTGTTGGATGAGCTGATTCTTGCAATTATGGTTTTCCTATGGATGGTGCTCTATTGAATTTATTTAGTGATTTCCAACAAACACAAAGGGGAAGATTTTTGGAACCATAGTATCACTATGCATGAATTATATTTTTGTTTGGGCTTGATTTCAATCCTAAGTGGATGTTCAGAATGTGTGATAGCAATGTGATGATACAGAAAAATTATATAATAGTATTGAAGGTGGCCTCGTTTTCCAGTGTTTTCCAAATTTTTGAGCCAAAAAATCGACAAAGGAAGAGACAGTGGTTTTTGGAAAAAAGACTTATGTTCCATTGACTTTATGGAGAGAATACTTGTGTGCTTTTGTTTTTCAAGATTAGAACATGAAAAAATGGCAAATAAAGAATGGCGCCCATGTTTTTTTGTTTGGTCATGCAAGTGCTTGCACGCCAAAACTTGTCTTCTGAGGGAGGACTTGTTCGTTGTCACGAAGGGTATCCAAATGTCTATAAATAGAGTCCCACCTCTCCTTATTTAGAATGAAGTTCAGACTTAGATAAATTCAGAGCTCCCATCATGCAGGTTTAGTGGACATGCAAGTAGTTGGGGGTCGCGCATGTTGAAGTTGCGTGACAGTTGTTTGATGCGCACCAGAATTTTGAGAAGCGCGAAAGTTCACGGTTGCATGCCAAAATTGGTTTGGGTGTAAAAAGAATTGAGTCATGCTAGTTTTAAGTTGATTAAGTGAGTGTTGCATGATTGGGAGATCTGGACTTGCGCGCCATCTTGAAACTTGCGCGTCGGACTTGAAACTTGTGCACCGGCTTGGAGAAGCGTTTCAGGTGTTGTTGAATTACGCCAGTCTTTCTAGGGATGCACGAAAGCGGAACGTTTTCCCGATACCGTTGGTGCAAAGTGATATTTGTCTTTGGGAGGATGTTGGACTTCAACAGAGCATCTACATACAATAGAGGATTCATTCATTAGTGATTATTATGAGACCTTTATGTCTATAAACTGAGTGGGACTTTACCAAAGGCATTGAGCTAGGGGGAGTAAACGAGAGTGACTCGAGGGAGGCAGTGAGATATCCCTGAGCCATTGTAAAGGCAGTGAGCTTGGGACAAAGTGACTTTCCCGAACCTTTGTAATCCATATCTAGTGAAGTTTTAGTGGAATTTGGTATGACGGACTACCTATCGGTGTATGATCCTTGGACGTAGCCCTTATTGGTGAACAAGTAAAAAGTGTTTTGTCGTCTCTCTACATGCGAATGCTTGCTTTCTGATCATATTCATCATACAGGTTTAACAAGTTCCTACTAATGTGGGAACAAGATCCATCACATTAAAAGAAAAATTCGTCACCCTGATTCACCACACCCCTCTCAGAGTGTTCTGGGGTCCTACATTTATATACATCCTGATTATTACCATTCAAAAGAATACCCTTATTTGAAAATATTTAGTATAACATTTGGAAAGGGATAAAATTAATGTTGATATAAGAGGCTCAGTAGGCATCAAAATATTAGATTCATAATAATAACATGAACATACGCGTATCCAAATATTATAATATTATTTACAATACATACCATGCTTATCAATGATCATAATATTTTCACGTGGAATAATGATTGGTATTTAAAAACATTTGAATAATTAGTTAATAAAAAACATGAATAATGATTTCATAACATTGACACATGAAAAAAAATTGGGCATAAAAATAATCATAGAAAATCATTTCCACTATAGTCAAGGATCACTCCATGTCTTTCATAGTGATATAGGTTTACTCCACAAACCATCATTGCAGTCAAAAATTACTCCCAAAACAATTATACTTGACAATGTATCATATTGTACCATGATAAATACCTATACAAGGCATGTCTATGTTAAGAGATAAAATCATTACTCAAAATATTGGAGGGAGAAATAGGTCCCACTCATCGCATAGTGAAAATAAGACATACATGTTCCACAAGATCATAAATCTTTCATTATATAATAAACCATGAAAAGAAATGTGTTTTACAAATATTTCATCGTATCATAGTCTTTTAAAATAGATAGGTTTTATAATATTTTCATAATATCATAATAGCATATCTTGTGAGAAATAATAGGGTTCCATTATAATTTTATCATGGTTTAACCTATTTAAAAAAAATGAGTTTCCTAAAAATATTTTCATCAAAAACCATTAAGTGAATGAATTATAATGATATAATTTTTTATATCTATAGTAAATAATATGGTGCATCAAATGATGGAATTATATATTTTAAAGGATTTTAAAAAAATCATGGAACATTTCTTGGGAAAAATAACATTACATTTACTATCAATTATTAAAATCAATACTTAATAAATTATTTTTAAAATATTTTTATTTAATTATATCATTGAAAACATATAAAGGAATATTGTAGAAATAATTTTACAAAATTCGAGAAGAAAATATAAATTTCACTTTGAAATTAATATTTAAAAAACGAAGTATTTTAAAAAATACTTTAATTTAAAAATGAAATTTGAAACTTTTAGGGAACATTTAAAAATAATTTGAAACCTTTCTTGGGTAAAATTTCCCATCCTCATTAAAAAATCTTTTTTATAAAAATAATACATTTTAAAAATTCATTTATTTGAATATATAATTTTTAACTTATGATTGAAGATTCAATGTAATTAATGGTCATGATTGCAAGAAATTTTGTTCATTCCATACATGATAGAAAATATTCCATTCAAGTCTTATCTTAAATCTGATAAATAATTTTTGGGTAAATTTCATTATGTTTTATTTCATTAAAATTTATAAAATGTAAACATTGGTAAAAATGTCCATAATAAAAAATATTGAATTTAAAAAATAATTAAATACAATTTTAGGTAGCATAATTTTTTATGAGAAGAGCTTTTTTACCGCATATAGAAATAAATATGTTTTTTATAAAACTATTATTTTAAAATAATGGGTATATAAAGAGTGGAAAATAAAGGGAATAAATTTATCTTCTTGAAATAACCACATTAAGATAAAACTACCAGAATTTCTTTGGTGTTGGATAATAATTTCTATTTATCATAATGATAATTATAAAATATCTGATAAACAATGAGGTTGTATCATAAAACCCTTACAACTTTGATAACATTGAATCATATTGCTGATGAAATAATAACATAAAATGAAAAAGATAATATAGTAAGAATAAATAAATTATTGATATTTCATTTGATTGTTGAGATATATAAACCTCATAAAATAATATTTTTATATAATCTAAGATATATCTCAATGAAGGAATATTAAAAAAGAAATACCTTACTAATTTATTATCCATTTTAATCCCACCTACCAAAACAATTATAATGAAATTAAATGTAAAATATATTTAAATTAAATATTTTCATGATATAACATGTCAATGGTGTAGTATATACACAAAATAATATAAATGAGTGATGAATTCACATATTTCTTCCACAAATAAAAGAGAGATGGGAAAAAATTATCATAAGTCTCTACTACCTTCATATAAGATATAACCTCATATATAATAAATATAAGTTGATTATAAATATATTAATGAACCAAAGATACATATATAATACCATATATGATTTTTTGTTATTTTTATATACATTTTATCAACAATTCCCTGTTAAAAACACGTTTTAGGTACAACTAAATTTTTTTATGTATGTTTTGATTCATCGTTTTCAGTAATATAAAATTCAGAATGGTTCCATTATTTTTAAAATAATTTTATAGAAATGAGATAATTTGTTTAAATAAAATTTTTTAGAGAAAATTTACGTTAATTCATATCACATATCTAAAATAATTGAAGGATGATAAATAATTCATTAAATATATACTATATAAATTCAATTAAAGTGATTTAAAAAAAAAATTGTTTAACATATTTATCAAAAAATTATCTTTTTAAAGTATGTTTCCAGAAACAATATTTACTTTAATTTAATATAGTTTTATTTTAATATGTAATTAAAGGGATCATGAAGAAATAATTTTATATAAAATTTTTAAGCATATTTTTTCATAATTTACTTTTTATTTTTCAAAATTTATATTATAATGGATCGTTAATAACTATAATATAATCATATGTTAATAGAATGAAACAATTCATTTTATCTCAGGGTTGTGTGTAATGAACCATAATCTTAGTATTGTGTGTAATTGATGTTATTAAAAAGATTCAATTAAATTGAATATTTTATTTCATAAAATCAATGGTTGTGAGATTCTACCCCATATAAGATGAAATTCTTACATTAAATTCATCATCTTGGTACCAACAACTGAGGATAATTCATTCTCATTACATCCTCATAATGATGATTTTTTCATGAATAAAAATTTACCAAGTAAGTCGTACTGGTTTGAGTCTTATTAGCCATTATATAAAGAAGGTCTTTCATTTCTTCCTCATAATTAATATCACACCCTAGAAGAATGATATCTAACTTTAGTTCATGTTATGGATGAGGTATATAGGTAATTAAGATAGATAAATTTAAAATATATTTAAATTGAGTGAGGTTCGGTGTAAATTTCAACTGATAGGCTACAATCTGCATACGATCATGAATTTAGAAGGGACAGATACAACTAAGTCATATCTTTCGTGTATATCATAAGAACAATTTCATCCCTTTTCTGTCCATTTATCAATATCTGCATCATCTCTAAGCCAAATATATGAAGATGATTTTTTTCTATTTTGAAAGCACTAACAGATCACAAGAACCATAAATTAATGATATTTCATATCATTTATCCATTGTTAAAAAATATTTACAGTGGTTATCACATATAAATAAATATTTATAGGGTGAAGTGATACATTAATCTGTAAAACATCACCCAATGTTCGACATAAACCATTCCCAAAATAATTAACATTATAAACCATACAAAATTAAAAATATATAAATATGGTAACTAAATTTATTAATTTAAAAACTACATTAATAAATTTTTTAAGATTTTTTTACTATATGTTGTTGCTACCCCAAATAATAATGAACTCCATCTTTATCTTCTTCAGTGATTCTGATAGATTCTTAAGGTTAACATTGTTAATAAATTTTAATGATACTTTAATAGACTTAATCACAAAATCCTTAACTCTAGTTGTCATCCAATTTGTGTTCTCAAAAAAAATTCCACCACATGCACTTTTAACACATTTCCTTTTAGTTCTAATCATTGACTAAAACCAGAATGCATTATGTGATAAAAATAATCATAGTTGAAAACCACATAATCACAAAAATTCCACTTATATGATATCTAAATCATGTAACTATCAATTTATTCTATGAAACATTATGTGTATCCAAGTTCACTCAAATTTTTCATCTATTTAAATTCTTTATAATGATTCATAAATTATTTGTGAATTTAAAAATTATATACCCATGTTTTTTCAAACCATGTTTTTAGAAATCCTCATCATCATTCACAATGTGATGTTAATTTTAACTTAATTACTTTATTATAATTTTATTACCCCTTGAAAGATTTGTTCTATAGGAATATCCACTAATAATATATAGAAAAAAATTAATTTCTTGAAAGAACTAACTCATTCATTTAGAAATATTTCCTAAAATTTTCATATTCATTGACTCATCAGGAGACTTATCATTAGACATATCCTTAGTAATATATCTACGGATATCAGTTATGTTTTCTATTCCTACTATATAAAGTAAAACTAAAAATTTCATCTAACACAAACTAGGATGACTACAACTTTCCATTCTTAAATATTATTTATTTTTATTTGAATATTCAATACATTACACAAACATGCACCTTAGAAAAATAATAGTTTTATTTTATTTAGATAAAAGCTAAGTATTCATATAATATATTTAAATATCATCAGTATATCTCACAATGATCTTCCCCATTAACACTAATAAAAAAACCCTATCTAAAACCTTTCTACATTTCATGTGGAGAGGAATTATAAGAATGTGTTAGATCATATACTCAGTATGTGTAAAAAAGGAGATATGTAAGCATGAATTGAATAAAATGTTATGATAATATAAGAATAATATTTAAACATTATCCCCTACATGTCAAATATCATAGTCATTACTCCTTTCATAAATATTGGTTTTTCATAAGACATGAATCATATAGGTTTCAAAGAACATTATCCATGAGATCATAGAATTTTCAGAAGATATAAAATTAGAGAAATAATAATAATAATAATAGAAAATCTATTTCATTTTATTTGACGATCACAACCAAAAAAATCATAGTGGAATGGTTTTACATTCCATAGAATCATAATAATCAATGTTCACTCAATATAAAAACATAACCTAAAAACTCTCTTACTAAAATGGGATCACCCACCATTCCCATAATGTATATCACATGAGATATAAATCATAACCCAGGAATTGGAGGGAGATATCAATAAAACCAATAACATAATGAAAATCATATTTATGACTTCCAAAAGCTCATAAATAAATCATCATATCATAACCCATGTAATGAAATGGGATTTTAAACTATTTCAATATATCATAATTTTTTGGAAAGGAATAGGTTTCATAATTATCTCTTCATTTTACATTGCATAAACCATCTAAAAATAATCTATTTTAAAATATTGTTTTTTATATAACCTATGGAAGAGAAAAATGATTCATAAAAAAATATCATCATATACCATTAAGCTAAATAAGAATAATGGTATCCTTTTTTATATACCTGGTAATGAATAAGTATCCTCAAAAGATACCATACTGGATTGAAATTGTTTCCGAATAAAAACATGGAACATTTCCTTTGGGTTTTTTTAAAATTTAATTTTTTAATATAAAAATCATAAAATATTCCAGAAATCATTTTAATTGAAAATAAATTTGGATAATTATGATGAAGCATTTTAATAATATTGATTTTTTTTGGGAAAGTATCATTTCAAATTAGAAATAAATTTTTAATTATATAAAATATATTAGAGACCATTTGATTTGAATATATGCAATTTAAATTATAAATAAATCATTAAATATCATTTCAATCATTTATTTAGTAAAATATATTTTCCAATTTAAAAATATTTTTTTTTTAAAAAATAGATCATCTTAAAAATCTTTTATTTAAAAATAACCTTGATAACTTATAATGGAAGAATAAAAGTAAAAATTGTTCATATTACTGTAAAATTCCATTCATGGAGTTCATGTTAAAAATTTAATCCTTTCATATTATTGTAAAAATACAAATGGTAATTATTTGGAAAATTTCATAAATATTTCATTAAATATATATTTAAAACAATCAAACATGGGTAAAAATATCTTTAACAAACCATTTTTAAAATTATAAAACATTTTATAAGACAATTTCTGGAAACATTTTTTTGGAAAAAACTATTTGTTTTGACTAATGATAGAAATAATGGATATTGTTAAAAAAATATTATTTTGAATTATTTAGTACAATAGAAATTAAGATTAAGGGAAAAATGTTTTCAAATAGCAAAACTAAATGATAAGAAATGTTTTGTCATACTCAAGGATTTGGTGGATAGGGACGAGACAAATGTCAATCGATGGAGGATTATCACCCTCTGACTCTTGGGTTGATCAAAGGTATGATTTGTGTCTTTTCAACCTTAGTAGTAGTTTTGATAGACACAGTTTGTAGTCCTTATTTCTTTTCCACGACCTTTGTTTGATAATTAGAAATTTTGATGGAAATGTTAACTCAATCCATTTGTTTAGAGACTCATATGGGAAGGGATTTTATTATCACAAAATGGTTGTGGTAGTGTGACATTACTAATGGTGGAAAGAGTTTCAGTTTGGATATATTGGAAGAGGTGTCAAATCCTTACAAGGATATTCTTGATATGGACTTTTTATTCATAGTCCATGATCAGATTTACAATTTTAAGAATGAAATATGATTTTTCCATCACTATGGGACCAAGGTAACCTTTTCTAGTGAAAAGGAAGCCCAAGCAGTACAGGATGGAAACACACATCAGATGGTGTAACTGATCACTCATTATTTGGCTATCCTGAATGTTGACGCAATAGATGATTTGAGCCTTCATTCTTCTGAATGTGGTGGAGGATTATAAGGAAATCTTATCAATGGATTTTCTAGGATTACCTTCCCATAGTTATGTTGACTACTTCAGGAACCTATACAATTATATGAAACCAATATCTACACCTTCATATTGGATGGATCCCAGAGAGCATTGTGATTCAAGGGTAATATAGTATATATTGAAGATGAAGGACTTTGTGAGACTCGGTGTTTCACCCAGGGCAGCCCCTATTTTGATTTCCATGAAGGAAAAAGGGAGCTTGATATTATGTGTGAAAGCATAGAAATGGAACCAGGAAACAGTGAATAATAAATATCCACTACTGAGGATTTATTATCTCTTCACTTAGATGAAAGGATATATGAGGTTCATGAAGAATAATCACAGAAATGGATATATCCAACTCCAAGTACAGTATAAGGATATACCTAATATGACTTCTATATGTCGATACATCCGTTACGAGTACTTGGTGATTCCATTCTGTGTGATTAATGAATTAGAAATTTTTATGGAATTCTTGAATAGGATTTTTGATCATTACATAGACCAGTTTATAGTGGTATTAATCGATGACATCCCATTGTACTCGAAGTCCAATGATGACAACATGATAAACTTGAATATGGCCCTGCACAAATTCTAAGAGACAAATCACTACAGGAAGTTCTCGTAGATTTTGTTCTAGATTTGAGAGTTCTATTAACTATGACATGTCATTTCAAATATAGGTCTTATAGTGGATCCAATAAATATAGATTCATTTATTTCTCAATAAATACCAAAAAGTTTTACAAAGGCTCAGAGTATCCTTGGCATGGATGTGTACTATCAAGGGTGTGTAAAAAAAATTTCTAGGGTAGAGGCATGCTAGACTTCGTTGATAGGAAAGGGGAAACCCTTCATGTAGAAAAAGAAGTTGTAGGAGAGTTTTTAGTAGGTGAGTTAGAAATTGACAAGTGCTTCTATCTTGAGATTTCTATAAGTGGGTGCCCAATATGTGGTGTTTCTTGAAGCATCCATAATGTTACATGTTTTTTCATAATTTAGCATAAATAAATAATTTCTTATGGTTCATGATAGTTAATACCACATGATAAGAACTACATAACCCCTGATCATGATATGGCATCAGTAGTTTTTGAATTAAAGATATAGAGAGAATACCCTATGGGTTAGAGGTTTATCATATACACTAACCACAATAGTCTCAATTATATCTTTTCTAAAAAGTATATGGAAATCAGACCGAGGATATGGATAGAGTTCCTCCATGACTATGACTTTGATAATGTCTTAACTCCTGAGAAGGGGAATGTGTTGGTATATTCTCTTAAAAATAGACCAATTTCATAGCTACTGAAAGGGGAATTAGAGAATTTGGCCTGGTTGTAGTGTTTTTTGTGTATAGAGAAGGAGTAACTTATGTACAATCTATATTTTTCACCCCTACACTCTTACATCGATTCCAACTAGGAGAATTAAAATGAAAAAATGTGAAAAGGTTTTTCCCCTGATGGATATTCCAAATGTGGGGAACACATCATTCTTTTCAAAGTATATACTATATTACTTATGGAATTAGGATAGTTCATTTTGAGGGAGTTCAATATTTTCCCTTTAGTGTTATATCCTATTGTGGTAAATATGTACTATGACCTCTGACGTCATTTATCATGGCGTAAAATGAAGAAGGGATTTCCATAGTTTGTCAAATAATTCCTCAATTTTCATAATGTGATGGTTGTCCACCAGGTTACAACAAGCTTGAATCAACCCATTCGGGATCCATAATTGATGTAGGATGGGATATTCATGCATTTCATCATAGGTTTACCAGATAGGTCCATAGGACAAGATACCATCAGGTGATCATTGGCCGACTCACCATGTCGACCCACTACATAGCTAGTCGGGAGTAGAGTTCAGTAGAGATATAGGGGTGACTCTCCATTCAAAAGATAGTTTGACTCAATATATTTTCATGAATGAAAGTCTCATACCATGATGCTCACTTTACCTCCCAGTTGTGGAAGGAATTTTACGAGGAGTTTGAGACTCAGCTGCGCCTAATCACAACATTTCATCTAAAGATACACCATAATAATGATTAGATGATTCATGTTCTAGCAAACATTCTATGTATTTACATATTAAATTTTTTTCATAGTTTGTATGATCACATACCGCCAGTAGATTTTTTGTACAACTACAACTACTAATCCACCATCAGTATGGAACCATTCTAGGAAATTTGTGGCTGACCCTCAATGTCACCATATTTCTTGAATAACCCAGGATATTTAGCACTCATAGTTCTAGAGATGTTGCTGGTAAATATTGAGAAGGTACATTTCATCCAGGAGAGGATTAAAACTACACAAAGCTATCATAACTCTTTTGTTGATCGGTTATTGAGTCCTTTGGAGAACGAGGAGGGGGACTATGTGTTCTTTTGGACCTCTCCTCAATGAATAATAAAAATATTTCGCAGGGGAGGAATGATATCTCCATGATTCATCAAACATTTCCTAATAAAAAATAGAGTTTATGAGGAGGAGTACAACTTATCACTACCAATATAGTTAGATCTAGTGTACAACGTCTTCCACGTGTCATAGATGAGAAGATACATGCATGATCCATCATAGTTCATTAAGTAGGGAGAGCTATAATTTTATGATGGTGTTATTTTTCTGATGAACCTAGTAGATATCAAGGTTCCATTGGGGTAGATCCTTAATGGGTGGCCTATTACTGTGGTGTGCATTCGTAGGTATTACGAGAATCTCAAGGAAAGTACATGAGAGTTGAAGGACAAGTTTCGTGCCCAATACCCTCAATTTTTATTAGAGTTTTTTTTTGATTTCATGTATTTAAATACCCATGTCGAGGAGAAAATAATGTACCATAATTTTCCACGTTTTTTATGTATTATCTAAAATTATTTGTTTAAAAGTATCTGATAAGGCGTGTGATTTAAAGTCCTGATGTACCCGGAACTAGTTTTGAAAAAATATTAAAATATGGAATAGAACGTGGATGAATTTTTCATAAAAATTTGGAATAACATCTAAATGTGTTCCCATATAAGAATATATGAGGTAACCATTTAATTTGGAGAACTAGTATTACATTAAGTATGGACCCACATTGACTTGTGCGGGTCAACTGCAGAATGCATATTTTGTTATTTTAACAAATAAAATATATTGTCAATTTGTTTTATTTTTAATTTTTCATTGATGCCTAATTTTTTAAATAATACTTATAAATAGGGACCCATGGTTAAGCACATAACTTTACATGTTCATAGAGGCTATAGAGAAAACTTGGATAACTGTCTCCATGGAAAACAAATGAGGGATTTCTAATGTGACATCAGCAGACGCTGTTTTGATGGATCCCACCATCAGAGTAAACATGATGATTGATTCTCATTATTGAATGATCCAACATCGATGTAGAGTGTTTTTGATTTATTTTCTATTCCCGTTTCTAGAATCAAGGACAAAAACATATCGACCAACAAACTGATTGACTGTTGGAGTTGGTTGCCAAGATCCAACTAAATTGTAATTTATGACAAACATATATTCATGTATTTGAATGTTAACAAGTAAATTATCAAATATTTATTTTAATTTTTCAAGATAGTGCACGAGATAATGTCTTATGGATACCTGTTTCCCTAAAGGGGCACATTGGATCCCTACTATGATGATAACCCGGAAGTGCCATAACACTCTTATTGAATATATGTTCTATGTCTAGGTGATGTTATTTTAGGAAAAAAATCATATAAGACATTAGTTATGATGACTCATAAAACAAGGAGGCACCTTCTCATGATGTATTCCCTTCATAATAGCTAGAGGATATTATGATAATCCAACCTACCAGTATGAAATCCACATTTCGTATTGTCTTTGGATGTTCCTGTTTTTAGATGTTTTTGTTCATCCTTATACTTTTAGATTATTATTAATGATTATTACAACTCGCGCACTTAGATTTATTGAGGAAAACTGTGATGACACAATAATTGAAGAATGGATGGATATGTTGGGTGAATCACCAGTAATACTACAATAATTGATAATGTAGTAAATAATTTTTCCCGTTCGGTTCCATAACAGATGTTGATATACGATGCCCATTGGAAAATTTGATATAGCCTAAATAAATCCATGGTTATGGTGAGGAATAAAAAGTTCAATTATGGGAGGCCAAAGAAAGAGTAATCAAGTTAAAGTGTTGATGGCCCTAGTATGCAACCAACATGATTTGAGATATTGAGACAAAGGAAATACATTACATGGTATGCATTTATATGAGATGAAATGTCTTTGTTGCATTAACTTATTTCTCTATAGGTCTCATGGAACGTTTCTACAGAGTAACCAATGAATTTTGGTAGGCTCAACCTATTTCCATTGAAAATGAGGCTTAGAGGGTCACACACAAAGTGTATCCTAGTAACTCAGTTAAATATTCATTTAAAAAGATGAATAAAGATCATTTCTGGATATGGTTTGAAAAATATTCAAGGATGTTGATCGCATTTATTTTGACACTAGATATTTGAGAGAATATATTGTGGCTGAAATAATAGATTTATTACAAATAATTTTGTGATATTCTTGTAAAAAATAAATAGTAATTATTCAATTTCTAAAAAATTTGGTTGATAAAATAATGGAAATGAAAAAACAAAAGCACATGTCTCTTTTAATGATATAAACACCTTATAGGCTATTCTGTGGATTATTGAGATAACATATTATTTATGTAATTAAATAATATTAGGTTTAATTCACTGAGAACACGTCAAGTGATAATAATGGTCAAATGTTATTATTAGACATGGGGACATACTATGAATTAATGGAAATGAATAAATTCATTTTGGTAATTTATTCATTTTTTTCAATGTAATAAAAATTCAAATTAAATTATTTTCAATAGATCTATCCATTCTCTGTGATTGTGCATAATGGACTTGGAAAAGGTTATAAAGCCAAGAGATCTTTACATTCCTCAAGGAACTCATTCATGTTACAAGAGAGATCCTCCTCCAACGGATCAAGGAGAGCATTTTGGAAGCGGATCTCAAGGCGATCTAATGCAGACATTTCATGTGAAGTATCTTTCATGAAAGAACCCTAAGACCCCTTCGGTGACATCCAAATATACGTGGATCATGTGTGGATCACCGCTAGAGGAATCCTACACATGGATTTTGTGACAAAATGATTGATCACATTGTATCGTGAGTAGAATATTCAATGAAGAGTGAATTCCATCATGATAATTCTTAACATGTAATTAAATTAATTATATCCAACGTATGATTAACATCTCTTTGGGTTTAAAAATTCCATCTTTATTATTAATTCTTCATTCTATTCTATTGATCTGATATTTTATCATCAGAGCATATATCGAATTGATCATTTAAATGGTAAAATAAAAGTTAGGTACACCCATATATGCACTTAAGATGCACTTGTAACCTACTAGTGGTATCAATACAGTCAAATTGTAGATTAAATATATTTATATTTTCCATTGATTATTTCTGCATTTAATAATTTTGTAGTTTCAATTCAAGTTAATTGTTCAGTAAATCAAAATCTCTAGATATATTCCTCCTCATTCATTTCTCGTTCGCCAAAATAAAATAATTTTTTCTTTTAAATTTGATTAAAAAAATAGAAGATCCCATCCATAGGTTCCAAATATTACTAGTCATAAAATAATATAACACACTAAATATATTCTTCCTTATACTCCATGTAGTTAAGGTTCAATGCATCTGGAATTTTTTGCTAAAAAAATCCACGATTTGCAGTTTTTCTATGTTTAAATAAATCTGTGTGTTAACCAGAAATTGAAGGATCATGATTTCTGGATTACACACCCTATAGCCAAATGGAAACTGCATGTAGTCCGTTCATGTTAGTGTTGTCTCGTGTACAGCATACACGAATTTCCTGGCTAGAGACTGTGTAACACTGAAACTACACGGCGTGTGGCCCACTGGACATGCTATGTACATCGAATAATTACGAAGTATATCTACACTCTGACACCCCAGGCGTGTACATCACGTGGATGGTAAATGATAGTACACAACATCTAGTAGGAACTACATTTTGTGTATTCATCAAAATTTTAGGGAATTATAAAAATTAATTATAATATTATACAAACCCTAAGGACGTGTACCACGGTGCATGTATAATTCTAGTGAAAAACATGTGATATCTATTTTATACATATATGTTTAATTTATCATCTACGTAATGTTCATTTCTTCTCATTGGGTATTTGTGAATAGTAATTAATCAGGTTTCTCCCATAGTATATGTTATGTATGAAGATAATTTTAAAAGAATTTATTTGTTTAAGATTACGATGGATTGGAATCTCAAGAATGTTTATTAAGGACAATAAGATAAAATGATTGATTAATTAAATATAATAAGAAATTGATTTGATTAGGATTTATCTTAACCAAGAAGGATTAAATAATTTTATAATTGTTTTATTTATGCATAAATATAGTTTCATGTATGGATGATCATGATCAAGACCAGGAACTTTTTAATGATTATGTTTTCTTTTAATTTATTTATTTATATTAAAATTGATGGTATGTGAGTCGTCTCCTTATTAATATATAAGGCAAACGTGATAAAAATTTATATTATGTAAAATATCTATTTTACGCCTCCCATGCATGTGACATTAATGAATATGTAATGGATAGAGCTCCAAAGCAGGTGGAGGCAGCTCATGTTAGTATACATGGGAAAACCATTCCAAGGAGATACATATGTGGATAGGAAGAAAGTTGTAAACACTAAACCAAAATGATCATGGTGTTTTCTCCAATAGATATTAGGTTATTTTATCAACTGTTAGATAAATGAACCAATATAATAATCTCATGACCATGCCATTAATATATTTATGTCAGTTGAATGGCTTATTTATTTTGGTTGTCTTATCATAATAACTCAATTAATGAATTAAACAAGAAAGCTAGATTGAACTTTAAAAATACTGGATAATGTATATATATTATCTTATACATGGTTAATCACTTAATTATATCCCAAATAATATTAAAAAAATTATATGAAAGATAATAAATTAAAATTTATGTATTAGGATAAAATCCTTTATGGAAATATTAAGTCGGTATAGCCTTCCATAATCATGGTTAGAATCGACATGTAGTTCAATGTTCATGAAAACTACATGTTCGGTTGATTTCAATTATCGTGGAATTATAATTTGAGTTTTTGGGTTGAATATACATGGTTTACAATAGGGGTTGACTTCCACAACAGGACATGATGTGTCCAGCAGGCAAACATCGAGGAAATTGAAAATAAAAAGATTTCATGATTAGTGACTCTATTCATCGGATCAAGGATCTGCGAGTTAATGTAGTTGGAATTTGGAATTCCTACCTAAATCCATTAAAATAGATTGAAAAACACTAGTTTGGGTATTGAAAAGGTAAATATGGATTTTTTTTCACTAGAATATTCAAGAAACAAAATATTTTTAATTCAATGGTGAGGGATATTGAATATCGATAAAATTTAGGGAGACTCATATGTATTAGTTTATTTATTTGTTTCAATTTTATAATGATAATGTAAAAAATATTTTCTCATATTAATTTTTAAAAATGAAAAAAAACATGACTTCCAACATATCATTGTGAACCATAATCAATAATGTACAACTTCTAAATAGCACCAATTTCCAGGAGTGAAAAATGCATTTACGCATAGTCCTTCACCATAAGAAGAAATTGAATGTGCTAGAGGACAGTGTTATAGATGAACCTAGAAACAAGGATAATGATGGGAAAATATATCTCTATATTGAACATATGGATTATTCCACACATGTCCAATGTTTCATGATATCAGTCATGTCTAATGTGATCTTGAAGGTACATGAAAACATGGATTCATATAGCATGATGTTTCACCTTAAGGATATGTATCAAGACAATATAATACAAGAGAGATATGAGATTTACAATTCGTTTTTTACAACTATTTTGGAGAGCCTGCTTCATTTGGGCCTCATGTATCCAATCTTATTGGCTATATTGAATGCCTATACAACTTATGGAATATGTTCTCTGGTGGGTTGCATACAAATATCATCCTATAATCATTTCCCATGACCTTCTCTATATTAATTTTCAACTACAACATGAGAATAAATGTTTAGAGTAAATCAGAACTTGTGACCATGACTCTTCATGTATATAAGGACATTGGAATGACAAACCCGTAGTCCTTATGGTGAATAGAATTAGTAAGGTCAAGGAAAAGGGACCACAAATTTAAAAAAATTAATAATCCCATGACCACTATCCCTCTCAAAAGGGGAAGATACATTGTATGGAAAAGGAAAACGAGGTATTATGTTTTAAATGAGGAAACCCAGACCACTGGAAGAGGAACCAAACCCAGAAGCGTGGGGACGCTTATGGTGCATTTTTATTGAGTGTAATCTTCCCATTTCTACACATTTGGTATTATATACAGCATGTGGGGCTCATATATATATTTTCAAATGATGTATCCAAGTATATTTATAATGATTTCTAGATGAGATATGGTTCTTCAAGCTTAAAATGACGTGAGGCCGGCTATGTCGCCCATTGGTGATTAAAAGCTCTCATTAACAACTAGGATGATTTTGGTTTTATATAAATGTTATTATATACCTTGTGTTACCAAGAGCATAATATTTGTATCATGATTGGATATGGATTTATTTATTTTCATGTTTGTAAATAAGGTTTTTTTTATAAAAAAATTATGTTATGGTATAGACCATTTAAGTAATTGTTTGTTTGTAATAAATTACAAAAACTAATTGTAGTCAATAGATAAATAAAAAACTCACATTACTTATACAACACCTAGTGGTGGCATCACTATCTCAGACATGTAACTGATAATACCTTGACAAATATCTTCAATGATATTTATATAGACTATACTGAGCTATAACCACTTGATAGATTTCATGATTGTTTATAAGGGAATATTACCAAGTCGTATTTCAGTGGATATGGTGGAATGACCATATAACATCTAATAATGGTACACACGTTTGTGTGTAGACCATTTCTAGTAGAAGTTGGAGGGGGATATTCTTACTTCATTAATTTTACTTACGATTTGAATAGATATTGATATATAGACATAACGGGGTATAAGTCAAATTCCATGGAGAAATATGAGGAATTCAAGAATGAAGTATAAAATCATCTTGTTAAGAATGTAAAGAAGCATCTATCAGATTATGGTGGAGATTATTTGATCCAAGAGTTCATCGAACTTTACGGAAGCCTTGGATTCTATCTCAACACACTCCTCATTATACACCGCTTTGGAATTGTGTTAGTGAAAGGAGGAACCCCACATTATTGTAAATAGTAAGGTCGATGATGAGTCACACAGATGATCAATTATACTTTTGGGAATATTCCTTACCAACTGCATCATACACGTTAAATTGAGTAACAACTAAGTAGGAAAATGGAATCCCCTCTATGTTATGGAAAGGAAAGAAACTTGTTTATTTCACAGATGTGTATATGGATGTGATGAGTTTGTTAAGGCCTTCTTAGGAAACAATCTCAAACCCTATGGACTGAGGATTATCTTTATAAGATATCACATGGAAAAGAAATGACATTAGCTATATAACCCATCAGACACGAAAGTGACTCTCATTTGACAAGATGTATTTCTTGAGAGGGATAACATCCTCAAAAATTATAGTGGGAGAAATATTGACTTCAATGATGTTGATGCTAACGATAAACATTGTTGGGTTCAAGAAGAAGTTCCACATGTCATTGTATATGAGGTTTCATAAACACAAGTACTACGTAGAAATTGAAGAGAGGTAAATAAACTAGATAGATGTTGTTTTATAATCACCAAATATGGTGATTATTTTTTTTTGGACAATTATGAACCAATCTCTTATAAATAAATAGTATAGAGGTAAGAAACATCATGATGAAAAAAATCCTTGAATTATGAGATGGATTCCTTTTAATAGATCCATGTTTGGATCATGGACGATGAGCTAGTTAATCTAAATCATACTAAATGTGAATTGATGTTCAAGGAAATGATAGACATTGAAGGTCATGAATGAAAATATAATGAAAGAATAAATACGAAAGGAGTCAGAAAATGTCATGTAATTGAATATGATGAAACGTTCTCACTAGTCTCCATATGTAAATACATAATATTAATACATATCATAGCATCTTCTCCTGACATTGTTATTTGGCTGATGGATATCAAAATAGAATTACATAATGTGATTCTTCAAGAAGATCTCTATACGACACCGCCATGAAGGTTTGTGACAACAGATGATGCCAAACATGTTTTTATATTGTAGGAATTCATTTAGGGATTAATGAAATCTTTTAGGTAGTGGAAAATTTGATGTCATAAATCCATAAAAGAATTTTGTTTCATTAATAATTAATGTGAGAAATGTGTTTATAATTAGTTTAATGGGTATGTGGTCATTATCCTAGTAGTATATGTTTATGAAATATTACCTGTTGGAAACAATGTATTAGTATTACAGTCAGTTAAGGACTTGTTTAACTAGGGTTTCTACATGAAAAACACAGTTGAAACAAACTACATTATAGGAATTAGGATCATTTGTGATGGATTGAAGATGCTTCTTGGATTATATGAGGGTATAAACATTGACCATATAGTAAAGAGATTTAGTATAGAAAAATACAAGTGATTATTTTCTCTAGTGTCACGTGAACTACATATTTTAAAGAGAATGTTTCCCTTGAGAAAATTGGAGATATATATGATGAGTAACATTTCATAAGCCATGGCTATATGGTCCATCATGTATTCCATGTTATATACTGGGATTAATGTTTCTTACGTGTTGTGCATGGTAGGAATATATCAAGAATATCTTGAAAACCCACATTGAACTGATGTTAAAACTATCTGTAAGTATTTGAGAATAACTAAGGATAGGTTCCTAGTGTATGGAGGGGATGAGTAAATTTTAATCAGAGGGTATGCTGATTCTTCTTTTCAGATAGATCATAACAATTTGAATTAGCAATATGGATATGTTTTCTCTCTCAACAAATGAACTATAGGCTGGTAGAGTTCAAAGCAGCCAGTTGTCATCGATTCTATAGTAGATTTTGAATATATAGTGGCTTATGATGCAGTTAAGGAAGTCGTCTGGATTCATAATATTATCCATCATTCCTATGTGGTGCCTAAAAGTATAGACACTATCAAATTTTATTTTGGTAAAACATCAGTTATGGATCTTACAAAGAAACCAAGGCCACAATAATAGGAAAATAACATTCATCAGAAGTATCACATATTGATGAATTTATATCAAAGGGGTGAAGTGGTATGGAGAAGTATGACAACATAAGTGAACATGGAATACCCCATGTATAAATAATTGTCTTTATTGAAGCATGAATATCATGTTAGATATAGAAGGTTAAATGTTGCTAGTAGTTAGCTATAATCGAAGTGGGATTCGGTTGGAGTTTGTGTCTTAGAACCAACTACATTGTAATTTATGATAAAAATATATTCAGAGATTGAATACTAATAAATGATTTATAACATATTTATTTTTCTTTAGGGTGATAATTCATGTGATAATGTCCTACATATAGTATTCGTACTAATGTGGCATTGCAGATCCTTACAATGATGAGAAACCCAATGTGCCATATCATTATTCTTGAAAATATTTTCAATAACTGAATGATGTTATTTGAGGGTCACAAATATTATCAGAAATTAGGGGTGAGGACTCATAAAATATTGAGGCACATTCTCATGGTATGCACCATTAGTAATATCTAGGTGGATATTATGAGAATGAGACCCAAAAGTAGAAAATTTTCATTTCATATTATCATTAGATGTTTATAGATGTGAATGTGTGTATAGGTCCTTAGAGATTAAGATTATTATTAATGGGTTTTACAACTGATCCACATAAATGTATTGATGAAATCTATAATGACGCACATTTACCAATGATGTAGGATATGTTGGGTGTTTCACAAGTATAATGCATTTGTAAATAATGCATGAATAGACTTGTTTCTTATTTTCCATAATGTAAGATGATATATCAGGCCCTTGGATACAATTTAGATAGCATAAATAAATTTATGGACATGGTGAGGAATGGGAATGCAAAATTATAGGAGGTCAAAGAATTATTAATTGAGTACATGGGTTGATGACAATAGCATGAAACAAGTTTGATTAGAGATACTATGACAAAGGGATTACATTACACAGTGAGAAATCGAATGATGTGACACATCATTGTGGTGTTAAAATCTTTCTCTATGGGTGCCTTGTTGTGTTTCTCAATGCTAACTTTTGACTTTAGGTAGACTCTATAATGGTCTGGAATTTTCTATATAATTTTTTTTAATTAAATTAAATTATTACGAGTCTGTGAAAATTTACATCTCATTATTCTGAGGCCTGGTGTGCCCAGAATGAATTTCGGAACATTTTTTAGGTATGTTCAGTAAATGTGCGAATGGGTTTTTGTAACATTTTAACAGGTTCTTGGAATAGAAATCTAAGGACACTGTTGAACTCACAGCACTGATATTCTCTTAAGGAGACTTTCATCTCAACAGCAGTAGGTACAGGGTGAAGGTTAGTTTTTTGAATTTTCAAGGGAAAATTAAAAGAATAAAAATAAAATAAAACAACTTTTATTTTAGATTCCTTTTGAAACATTCCATATTAATTCATGATGGTGGGGACCACCCGAATGCCCATTTAATATCAGGAAACCCATAGAATCATCCCAACTTAATGTGCTAACCATAACTTTATTAAATTTCAGACATTAATTGAATTAATAGCATAACATATTAATATTGGCACCACACTATTATTGGAAGAAATAATTGGAAAAGAAAAGGGGAGCTTGGGAGAACTTTTGGAGAAATATCCTACAATGAATAACGTTCTCTCTATCAAGATCGAGGATGATGCACGAGCCCGTATCGAAAACGTGTTGTGAGAGAAAAGAATGTCAGCGTCCCCATCACTGACTTAATTCTCTTTCTCACGACAACTCTAATGGATGAAAGAGGTAGGGATTTGTTTATAATTTTTTATTCATTGATTTTACATTGTTTCCATCCTCATGGACCGCCTACTATGAGGGTGCCTGCCAAAAACAACTCGGCTTGATCCTTATGCAATCCTTCTTGTTCGATGAGTTCTTCGTGGGTCACGATGATGGCGGCGTCGTAACCGCACCGCCGAAGGAGACCTCGACCCGTTGGCCACTATAGTGAGAATGTAGCAGCTGGAACGCCGGTCAGTCGCGAGGTGGTGAGGTGGAGTGCGTCCATACCACTAGTTGAGGAGGAGTTCGCGACCCATCAGCCATAGCAGGGTACTGTGGTGGCCAACATTAGGTCAGCAACGTGGCGTGGCAGTGGCGTGCATCCACACTGACAGAGCTAGAGTCTGTAACCGCATGGTCGTGACCGTGGTTGGAGGGTGCCTAACATCTAGCCTGCCACAATGGAGCAATGGCGTGCATCTGCAATACTGGGAGGAGAACCGACTGACTGTTTCTACAGACCGCGACACGCCGTGTGGGAACGCGAAGTGGTCATGCGTTCCAGAAGGGATACCAAATGGTATGCTTGACCGTTCAGGTAAACTAGGGGGTGCCTCCGCCCATGTGTGAGCTAGGGAGGACCCCGCCATGATGGGACACCCAACTATGGGCTGCACCTAGGGCTTCCCAGATGGTCGGGCCACACCCAGCCGCTAGGGAAGGGTCATCCTCTTCATGATCCGGCCAAGACCACGGACCTATGAGCTAGGGACACCGCATACCATGCCATTTGGGCCGGACTCGGGCCAGCCTAGGTCGGGTCAGGTTGGGTCAGTCTGACAGGGTCAGACTGTACCCAGGCCCATCCGGACCCAGTTCCAACTTTTTTATTGTAACATGATAACCGAGAATATTTTTTATGATCCTTCTACAGCGTTGGGATCCTTGGATCAAAAATGAACTTTTTAAAAACTCCACATGTGTTTTTTATTATTATGGATTACATCTGGGTTTGATTGATCCTGAATCCAACCGGGCCCTCGGAGCGGAAAAGCTAATAACATACAGATCAGACGTCTAATTGATGTGCCGTCAGTTGTTTTGGGTCCCTTATGGAATGACAGGCCATTGGGATACTCATTTTTGGATCATCATTCCAATTGCTCTATGAACGATGTATTGAAGAGTGGTTCTTTCAAATTTACTACCAGTGGGAATCTAGTGGTTGGTAGTGGGGTAGAGGTTGGAGATAGATCATAGAGAGGTTAGTGTCGTGCTATCCTGTGTGTGTCAACACCGATCTTGTATGGGTCAGATCTTGTGTGGATCAACGGTCAGCGACCTGTGTGGGTCAGCGCATACCGATCACATGTGGGTCAGATCCTGTGTGGGCCAGTGCTCACCGATCCTCTGCGGGTCAGCGCATACAGATCATGTGTGGGTCAGATCCTGTGTGGGTCATTGAGAGGGTTAGTACCTATCGATTATATCTGGGTAAGACTCTGTATAATCAGCAGTAGTACCTCTTTACATTATAAGATGGTATAGCTTCCCGAATGATCATATGTACCTCTATACTTTACTTATACCTAGTCTAACCTGAGTCTTATACCTTCTTGGTGTTACCTATGTGGTACTACTACCATAGTGGTGTTACCTTTGTGTATCCTGATAACATCGGCATATTTATGAGCATATACCTAAGTAGTGTTGATGAATATTGCTTCATCTTTGTGGTTTTTACTTTTTCAAGCTCTAGGAGACCTATGAGGGTCTTATGGTCCCTACGGAGTATCATTATATTAACCACTACATGTGCTACACTCACACCTTACTATGTCTTGTGCAGTCAATAGGCAATGCTGGTCGAGGTGGAGGGTACCAAACTAGATGCTGATCAGAGTTGGACAATAGACGAGACGATCTACAGGAATGACCATTCGAGAGCTGTACCAAACCATCAGGTATGGTCCTTGGAGGGTGTTTATAGGAGCTGTTATTTTTCAGTTTTACTTGTACATTAATGTTGGGATTGTATTCTATCACCTATACTTTCTGTACACACTATGTTTACTTTATTGTTTACCTTGTACGTGTATGTTTCTATGTTCTTGGTTTGTATGTGTTTACATTATAAGAGTAAATTCATTCCTATTTTTAGATATATGACTTTCGGGTTCTAGTCACTAGCCCCTGGCCTATAGATGGTGTGTTTGGGGTAGTCACGACATGGGCCTTGGGGTATGGGTCGTGAAAAATTGGTATCAGAGGAGGTAGGTTCTACTGAAGAACATGGACTCTAATCTTATCTGTAAGGTAATAGTGTTAAGTGTGATGAGTGTGGTTTTTAGTTTGTGTAATCTCATGTTGGTGTGGTGGATAATGTATCCATACACTAGGAACCTGACATGTGATTTCTGACTCAGTGCATCAAAAGAATAATTATGTATGTGTCTTTGAAAAGTTTTCTTTGTGATCTCTTTGAGTCAGCTCACCATGATTAATCATAATGACCATGGTACACCTGTTTATTTTTAGGATTCCTCTACTCATATATCCATCCATGGTTCCATGTAGAGTATGTGATGACATCCCATAGAGTGGCGAGGCTTTGGTGCAGGGCCCCCTTACGACAGTTGCACCATCGGGTGGTGTACTAGCACCACCACTACCCTTTATGTAGCCAATTCCACCAACCCTTCTGGCAGTGGGTTCATGCCACATGAGTGCATTGCATGAGTTCCAATACCATAGGCTACCGAGGTTCCAGGGAAAGACAAATCCACATGTGGCTGACGATTAGATGAAGGTTGAGGTTAGAGTTTTTCAACTAGTAGGGACACTAGCTGATCTAATGGTGATCCTTGCCGCAAGTCTTATTTAGGAAGTAGCAGGTATATGGTGGAGCATTATGCTCCAGGTTCATGATGTGGTGAATCTCATCTGGGCAGACATCGAGAGCCTTCTCATGGCATAGTTTCTCCTAGAGACCTTATGCTCAGTGCTTATACAGGAGATTCTCTACATACAGTAGGGTAGCATGACCACGACTCCGTATTCAACAAGGATCACCGACCTCCTGCAATACATCACTGACAATATGCGGGACCCTTTATTCAGTTCCTAGAACATTGAGCAAGGGCTTAGATTAGATATTAGGGCTTCAATGGATTCTCTCAGCATCCCGACGCAGGAGGGGGTGTTAGAGAGAAAACTCTTAGTGGAGAGTTTCTTTGCTAAATAGTTACCAATAGCGAGACCCACCACCGAATGACACATAGCTGAGTTATCTGTAACTGGAATCATATAGATGATGCAATGATCTAAGAGGACTATACATATAGGTGGATGATCGCACGATACAAGGTTGGTGGTGCGGGGCTCTCGAGACTGAGTAGGAATGGTGAGGGACATGTAGTGTTACTTGTGTGGTGAGCAAGGTAATATGGCTCATGACTGCCCGAACCACCGTACGGACGGACAGAAAATGGTTGAAGGACCGCCAGAGAAGAGGTGAAGATTCAATCAAGGTGGTCCACATGCAAGAGGAGGACGTGGTAGAGGAGTGGGTTTTGCAACACGCGGTGGGTGAAAATTTGAGTTTCTACCGCCGCCACCACCAGGATGTCCACCCCGACCATAGGGAGTAGGTGGGTAGGAATGAGCTCAACTCCAGGCAGCTTAGGCCTATGACCACTACACTGGAGAGATGATATGATTTATGATCTATTTCTACTCCACCCTAGCTGTAGTAATTATAGATCTTGGTTTTAGTCACTCATTTATTTCCACTACCCTCATTCAGAGCTCAGAGATTCCGGTGGATCCATTGGCTCAATCATTACGGCTATAGACTACCACAAGAGTGGATTTGATGATTACACACTGGTTCTGGTAGTGTTATTTTACTCTAGGAGGCATGATCTTTGGCTGGGATCTTCTAGTAGCGTCGTTGAGGCCTAACGATGTTATCTCGGGTATGGAATGGTTATCTACAATCCATGATCATATTGATAGTATTAGGAGTAAAGTGTAGTGTGTCTGCCCTGATGGGACAAGTTTTTCCTTCAACGAAAATAATAGAACCTTTGTAGAACATGAAGAACTTATATGAATGATAGTGAAGCTGATCACACATCAGATGGATAGCCTTACCCTCAGAGCGGTTGATGTTGAGAGTCTGAGTTATTCAGTTGTGGTGGACCAGTACACTGATATTTTCACAGATGATGTTTCTGGCCTACCTCCACATAGAGAGGTGGTCTTCTACATCGACATGCACCCCAGGATGACACCCATATCTAATATCGCATATCAGATGGCTCCTAAAAATCGTGGAGAGTTGCGGGTATAACTGGAGGACTTGCAGGGCTAGGGGTTCATTAGGCTCAGTGCTTCTCTTTGTATAGCCAAAATTTGGTTCGCCAAGAAGCCAGATGGGAGTTAGAGACTATGTGTGGACTATCGACTCCTAAACTTGGTGACCATGAAGAACAAGTACCCACTCCTAAAGAATGATGATCACATTTTATCAGCTGAATGTAGAATGCTGGTTTTCGAAACATTAAACTCAGATCTAGCTATCACCAGCTGAGGATACGAGATGAGGATGTGTAGAAGATGGAATTTAGATGTCACTATGGACACTATGAGTTTGTGGTTACGCCATTTGGTGTCACCAATGCCCAAGAAGTTTTCATGGGACTCTTGAACAGGATCTTCCAGCCATAACTTTATTTCTTTTGGATATTCTTCACTGAAGACATCTAGATATACTCAGAAACGGATGAGGAGTATGTCTATCATCTGCAGATAGTTCTAGAAACACTTAGAGAGCACCATCTTCATGGTACACACTTGAGGTTCCAGATCTAGATACAAGTGGTCCACATTCTTGGACACATCATCTAGGAAGCTGGAGTTGCGGTGGATCCAGCAAAGATCGAGGTCATGCTTGCTGGTGATCCACCCATGATTGTGATGGAGGTGCGAAATCTCCTTGGGTTGGAACGTTACTAACTGAGGTTTTTGCCTAACTTTTCTAGAGTTTTTCACCTTTATCAACATTTAAGAAGAAGGGGAAACCCTTCGTGTAGTCGGAGAGGTGACATCAGAGTTTCCAGGTGCTGAGGTAGAGACGAATGAGTGCCCCTATCTTAAGGCCACCATATGAAAGGCATTTGGTACGTAGTCTACTATGACACATCATGGACCGGGCTTGGATATGTCCTGATGCAGGAGTGAGCAGTGGTCATGTTTGTCCTCGACAACAGAGAAAAAATGAGAAAAACTATGCTACCCCTGACCTGGAGTTAAAAACAGTGTTCTACGCCATGAATATGTGATGACATTACTTGATGGGCGAACATTTTATAGTTTACTCTGATCACATTTGTCTCGGGTATATATTATCTCAAAAAAAACCTGAACCTCAAACAAAGGAATTTTCTTGAGATCCTACAGGACTATGACTTTGAGATAGTATATACTCCTAGGAAGGGGAATAAAGTATCATATGCATTCAGTAAGAGATCTGATATACAGTTGCTGAGTGAGGCGATTGTGCAACTAGCTGCTTTGTGGATATCATCTGTGGATCGAGATGGAGAATCTTATCCTCAGTCTCTGACAGTCACTACCCCACTCCTTCAATGAGTCAGGGAGGCACATCTTGGGGTCACAAACTACAACTCTTGAAATACTTGGATATCCACATGAAAGGCACCTGATGGATTTTCTGAAGGTGGGGAGCACATCACCTTCTTCAGATGGAATACTATGGTATTGATGGAGATGTGGGGAGAAGTGTTGTGGGATTTCCATATGTCTCATCTAGCTATACATACAGGGGTGGATAATATGTACTAGGACCATCGGCGTTAGCACTGGTGTCCAAGAATACAGAAAGCAGTGGCATAGTTTGTCTCTCAGTGCTTCACTTTTAAGTATTTGAAGGGAGAGCATCGGGTTCCAGCATGCTTAGTTCAGACACTAGAGGTTCCAGATTGGATGTGGGATATAATTTCCTTGCACTTCATGATAGGACTTCCATGCACTATGAATGGTCATGATTCTATCTGGGAGATCGTCGACCGAATCCCCAATTTGTCCCTCTTCCTACATATTAGAGAGTGGAGATCAATAGAAATTTTGAGACGCCGCTATGCGGAAGAGATTTTATGTCTTCATGGAGTTCCGTATATGATTATATCAGATCGTGAGGAATGTTTTACTTCAAGGATATTGAATGAGTAGTGGTATGTGTTCATGAAAAAGATTCGATTGAGAAACTCCTTCTATCATTAGACAGATAGTTAGATAGAGAGGACCATTCAGACCCACAAGAACATGCATCATGCTTGCATCCTTGATTTCGGCCACAACTAGGAGGATCATTTTCCCATAGTGGAGTTCATATACAACTATAGTTATCACTCCACTATCAATAAGGAACCATTTTATGCATTGTAAGGTTGACTTTACTGATCACATCAATGTTCATCTGACCTTGCATAGTCATCACTTGGGGGACCAGAGATGGTACGGGATACCATGAAGAAGGTGAAAATCATCCAATAGTAGATGAATACTACACTGAGTAGGCTGAATCTTATGTTGACAGGAGACAGAGACCATTGGAGTTCAAATATGGTGACCATGTCTTTCTAGGAGTCTCACCTCGATGAGGTTTGTGGAGATTTGGCCGAGGCGGGAAGTTATCTCTGAGGTTCATCAGACACTTTCTGGTCCTCAACAGATTTGGTGAGGTGGCATACCACATAGCTCATCCACCTTAGTTGCACTGGGTGGATGATGTTTTCCATGTACACCATTTGAGGAGATATGTACATGATCCTTCACAAGTTATTGACTGGGGAAAGCTGGACATCGGCGATGGGGTGACATTTTCAGAGGTTCTAATAGAGATTGAGGATCGATAGGAGAGGGTACTTGGTGGGTGGTCAATACCTCTAGTGAATGTATGCTGGCATCATGGGAACCTCCAAGAGAGAACATGGGAGCACGAGGAATAGATTTGTACTCAGTACCCCAACTTGTTTCTCTAGTTTTGGGTGTGGATTTTGGGGACGCAAATCCCTGAGGTGGTGAGAATTTAATGTCCCGGATTTTTCAATGTCATATTTTTTTAATGAAATGCAAATATAAAGAGTCTAAATATATTTACAATGCATGATGACGAGATCCGGTGTCTTTGGAATGAATGTAGGAATGTTTTTTGGGTACGTTCAGTAAACTTTCGAGTTGATTTTTGTATCTTTTGAACCAGTGCATGGAATTGAAATATATGGAAAATGTTAAACTAGAAGCACTAATATTCCCTTATGGTGGCCTTCACCTCGACCACAGTAGGTCGAAGGTGAAGGATAGTTTTTTGGAAGAGTTAAATGAATAAAAATAAAATAAAACAACTTTAATTTTATTTTTCTTCTGAAACCATCCATTTGAATTCATGATGGCAGGGACAACATGAACCACTCTTTTATGTGGGGAACCCCTTCAAATCCTCCCAACTTAATGTACCAACCTTAACATAATTAAATTGAAAACCTTAATTTAATTAATAATTTAATGTATTAAGATTGGCACCACACTTTTGGTGGATGAAATCATTGGAAAAGGAATGGAGAGCTTGGGAGAACCTTTGGAGAAATATCCTCCAACGAAAAACTTTTTCAGGATCACGAATGAGGACGTCGCACGAGCCTAGTTCAGAAATGTTTTATGGGAGTGAAGAACATTGGTGTCCCCTCTACTGACATTATCCTATTCCTCACGACACTTCCAATAGAAGAACGAGGTAGGTATTTGTTTATAATTGTTTCTTCATAGATTTCACATTGTTTACATCCTCAGGAACCACCTACTATCAGTGGACGTGGACGGTGCGTGCCAAGAAAACATGGCATGATCCCTCTACAATACTTGTTGTTCGATGAGTTATTCACAGAATGAGATGATGGTAGCCTCACAACAACACCAACGTAGGATACCATAACCCGTCAGCTGTGGTAGTGAGAAGACAGTAGCTGACATGGCTACCTGCTGTAAGGAGGTGGGGCAGAACGCGTTCGTGCCACCAGTTTATGAGTAGGTTGTGGCCTGTTGGCCATGGTAGAGCAAGGTGGCGGCCATCATCCGGCCAGCTACATGGAAAGGAGGTGACACACGTATGCACCACCAGATCTTTTGACCATGGCCTAAAGGCCACAAAAATGTTTGGAGGGCGGCTCACATTCAGCCTGCCGAGATGGAGCAGTAGCCCACGTCTGCGCCACATGGAGGACAACCTATCGTTCATTCCGGATGGCTATGACAAATAGAGCGGGGCCTCCAAGCGGTCCCTCATATCACAAGGGTGACCAAATGGTCTGATGGACCATTTAGGTAAGTTGGAGGGGGGGGGGGGTTCGCCTCTCCCCGGGTGTCGGCTAGGCTGGACCACGCCACGGTAGACCACCAAACTAAGGGTGCACCGCGGGCTGGGTCAGGCAGTCCCCTTCTTGGGTTGGGCCAGACCATGGCGCAATTGTCTAGGCCCACTAGGGACAAGGCCATCTCGGCCATACATGGGTCGGCCCACACCGGGTTGGAAGAGGTCAGTCTGGCCGGGTCAGACCAGACCCGGGCCCAGCCAGATCCAGTTTCGCCTTTTTTCCATAACATGAGAACCAGACATCTGTTTGACGAACCGACTACGATTTTGGGATCCTTGGATGGAAACAGTACTTTTGGTATAATTTACATCTGTTTTGGATAATGTTTTATTATGTACTTGTTGGATAGAACCTGAATCCAACTCAGCCCTCGGAGCGGAAACACTAATAACTTACAGACCAAGAATATGATTGGCGGTCCGACTATTGTGTTTGGATCCTTATGACATGACAGACATTTGGGATTATTCTTCGTGGAACTTCATGGTGATTGAGTTATGACCGATGGAATGAGGATTGGTTCTTCCAAACATGATATTTATAGATATCTAGTGGCCGACAGTGAGGCAAAGGTTGGAGAGAGATCATATAGAGGATAGTACCGAGCGATCTGGTGTGGGTCAGTACCGATCCTATTTGGGTCATATCCCATGTGGGTTAGTGCTAAACAATACTATGTGGGTCAGCACATACTGATCTAATGTGGTCCAGATCCTATGTGGTTCATAGCTATGCTATCCTGTGTGGGTTAGTGCATAGTGATCCTTTGTGGGTCATATCCTTTGTGGGTTATTGTGGGTGTTAGTACCTATCGATCTTCTGTGGGTCAGAATTTGTATAAAAAGTAGTAGTACCAATTTCCTGAATAAGATTATTTAGCTTCATGACTGATAATCTGTACTTCAATACTTCACATATACCAAGAGTTAGTAGTGCCTTCTTCCTTCAGGGCCGTACCTGTGTGGAACTTCTACCTTCGTGGTGTTACCATTGAATATCTTGATAACTTAGGTATATGTATGGTCGTATACTTAAGAAATGTTGATGAGTATTGCTTCATGATTTGGGGTTTTCCATTGTAGAACTCTTGGAGACCAATGAGGGTCTCGAGGTCTCTACTGAGTATCGGTATACTCATCCCAGCACAAGCAATTCCAGCACATTGCGGTGTCTTGTGCAGAAGACAGACATCACTAATCATGGTTGAGGGTACCAGACTAGAGGCTGATCAAAGGTGGATATTAGACCAGATGTCCATAGGGACGACCATTTGAGAGCTGTACCTATCTGTCTGGTAGGGTCATTTGCGGGTGTTCATAAGAGCTGTTTTTTTCAGTTTTACTTGTACAATCCAGTTGGTCTTGTATTATGACACCTTTTCATTATGTACACACCCTATTTACTTTTTATTTTACCTTGTTCTTGTATCTTTTTGTTTTCTTGGTTTGGATGGGTATATAAGTTTAGAGGCAATGCCTTCCCGGTTTCAAGGATATGCCTTTTCGGTTCTAGTCGCCAGCCCTTGGCCTATGGAAGGCTAGCTTGTGGTAGTCACAACATGGGCCCCGAGGGACAGTTCATGACAGAATTCACCTAATGCCACTGAGAAAGAGGCCTAGAGGGGTCGCCCACTCTGTGTATTTAAGTATCTCATTTGAATGTTTCTTTAACAAGTTTAATAAATATTATTTCCAGTTGTAGAATAATAATTATTCAAGTATTATGATTGCATTTATTTTGACACTAGTTATTTATGAGAATATATTAGTGGAGAAATAATATATTTATTACAAAACAATTGTAGAGACTATTATGAATGTAATAAATAGTCATTATTTAAGGACTAATAAATGTGGAGGAAGGAAATAAAATAGATAAATAGAAATACACATTGTGTATATTAATATACACATTGTGTTGGTTTTTCTAGTGATTTGTGAGAAATAATATTATTTATTCAATTAAATAATATTCTATGTAATTTTTTGTATAATGTCATGTAATAATAATATTTAAATGTTATTATTTGACATGGGGTCTTTCTTGAATTAAATGAAATAAATAAATTCTTTTGGGTAATTTATTCATTTTATTACTCTATGTAACATAAATACCAATTAAATTCTTCTAATTAGATGTTTCCTTTATATGTGGGTATGAACAACAGATCTAGAAAAATCTCTCAATCCATGAGAGAATTCATTTCCTATATTAACATTCTGATGTTATGAGATATATCCTCCTCCACTGGATCATGAAAAAGGCTTTGGATGTGGATCTCTAGTCGATCAAAGGTAGAAATTTAAGGTGAACAATATTCTATGCTAGCACCCATATATCCCTTTGGAGATGTCCATCGATATATGGAACATGTGTGGATCAGTACTAGAGGAAGCCTACACACGGATTCTGTGATGCAATGATAGATCACATTGGACCATGATCAAAATAATCAATGAAGAGATAATTCCATTGAGGTAATTCTTTTCTTTTAATTAAATTAATTATAAAAAACATATGACTATCCTCTCTATGGTTCCCGGGAATCCCACTTTTATTTTTTTGCTTCATTCTATTATGAAGATTCATATTTTTATCATCGTGAGGGATCTAAGATTGATCATTGTTAATGGTAAAATTATTGCTGGCTAAACATATACACGTCCTTTCGTTGAACACCGAAGCTACATTGACCCATTGTTCCATCATTTGGGTAGGAAGGGAATATTTGTAGGAAATCATTAGGGGATGAATTATTTATCAAGTTTTATCTATTATTAGTTATAATTATAATGGACTATGGACAACACAAAAAAAGGATTATATTTGTTCCCCAGATCATTAATTGGTATTTTCTTTCCCTTATTCATGGTGTTCATCACCATTGAACATTTAGTATCTCACCTCGGCTTATAGGGAGTGTCTGAATGTGATCAGACCCCAGATTGGATAACTATTGACCACAAATGCTACATATAGGTTGATTAGATAATGATAAACCTAGATCTACTATTTTTCATAATTCATATCATCTGAGGAGCACTAATGGTTTTTTAAAGGGGCCAGAGGAGCATCGACACTAGTGGTGGAACACGACGATGACCTCTTGTATGATGTGTCATGCATAGGGGAAGCTTGAGGAGACCGCAAGAGGTGATGATATTACTAGCCATTGGGGTATCATCGACCATGGTCATGGAAGGGCGGGAAGGGGGAATGCGATGAGGATGTCACATACACGAAGGGGCAGCCGCGAGAGAGGTATACATGGTAGGCTGACAGTGTAAGATGTGGTACGACACCACATGAAGATGAGAGAAATGTGGAAGAGGTGGGCCACATGAAGAGAAAAATATGAGCCTATGTACGTGGGGGACAAACCATAAATGTTGGGCCACTTAAGAAGCCCATCGAGGTCGACCAAGAAAACCAATGGGCTGTAATCTAACACACAATGTGGGTCAGGCTTGGATAGGTTCCGTAAACCTGGTCAGCACATTCAGAAGGTCGGGCCCAGTCTTGCGGGACAGGTGGGACCCAAGTCATACCTTTTTTCAAAAAGAGCCATTACATTCAAACAGTGGTCCAGTACAACAAGATGTTTGAGACATTTGGACCCCTGAGATAAGACGAACGTTACAAGATATATTTGAAGTGTTTTTTTTTGGGATGTGAATATAACATAATTTCTTGGGGAATAGATTTTCCAAAATTGTATACGCAGTGAGTGGAATCTTGTGGCTGGATGTGACATTCTTAGACAACGCAATATACCAATACTACATGTCTTACCGAGTCTATGTGTCTTACCAAGAACATCTGACATAATAGGGTTGAGTGTCTCATCCTGGACTACATGACTTATCAATACAACATGTTTTTTTATTACATCTAATTATCTTATTTTGCGTACTATAGAATTATACATGTTTAATCATAAAATATGTATTCATTGTTATATGAATCATTTATATAATTGTGGTATACTATGTGTATTAAATAATGTTGAACTTTCATTATTTATTTATGGTATATTTTTTATATATAACTGTGGTATTTAATTGTGGTTTTAGGAAGACCTATTGTTTATTAATTTAATCACCCTTGCAAAGGATTTTCCCACACATGTATTTTATTGTGCAGATGATAGATAATTCTAATGATTATAAGGTGGAACAAGACTATGTTTTTCATAAAGACACCAGACAGCTGAGGTGTTTTTCTATGTATTCAAACAGCTATCTATTAACTTTTTATCCTCGTAAGGTTTTCTACAGATGAGTTTCATGAATTTATGTATTCGCTTTTATAGACCCTTTCGAATGGTTATCCTGTATTCTGTCTATTTTTACAATATTTTTTCCAACTATCGTACATTGTCATTGGTAACATACAATATACATTCATTGTTTTCTTAGTATTTTCAATTTTCATCATTTTTTTCTTGGAGATGTGTGTGTGTGTGCATGGATCTAGGTTTAAACACATAACCATAGAATTTTTTAAAGGCTCTAGAGAGAACGTGGAGAACACTCTCGATGGAAGATAAAAATTAGATTTTAAATCATATATCGTTAGACATTATTTTGTATGGATCCCACCAATGATGGCTACCTAATGACTGACTATCTTCATCCAAGTATCTAACTTCTAGGTAGGGAAATTTTTCTTAACCGTGGTAATTTATTTTTAGTATTTGAAATATTAATTTTGTAAAAAAGTTACCATATTAAATAATTTTAATTTGAAGGATAAAAAATATAAATACAAATTTATAAAATTCCATTATTTGAATTAGAAAATTTTAATATTAATCTAATCTTGTATACAAGACAAGAAAGCATATGTATTAAATAAAAAAAGATCAAAAGTTTATTGTTTTTTTATATCAAAATTAAATATAAAAATTATTATAATGATTTAAATAATGGTAATAGTCATATAATTTACTTTATATTCATTTAAACCTAATTTAAATTATAATATAAGTTAATAAATTTTTAAAATGAGAATATAGTTTCTAATTAAAATTCAGTTTTTTAATTATTAGTCCAAACATTATCATTTTAGAAAATTCAATAAAATTAATCCTATGATAATTTTAAAATTATGATATAAAAACTAAAATTATTTTACCAATAAATAAACTCATACTTAAAGAAATAAAAAAAAATTGGAAAAAAAATAATATTCTATTTAGTTAAATACTAAATTTATTTTTAAATAAGATTTATTATTATCTATTTTATATATAATTATAGAAACGTGTGTTAAAATGTTATTGAATATATAATATATTAATTTCATAAAAATAATCCACCAAAATATGTATTTTTAATTTATTGTGTTAAAACATATTTTTTTGCATTATAATAGTTATTTATAAAATTATTTCCTATAATATCTTAAAGATTTCATTTTCTTTAATAATTGATTGTTCACAAAAGAATTAATTTTAATATACATAAATAAACCATATATTTTAATAATATATTTAATGATATACTCGTTGTTTTATGTAACATCAATAAAAACAAGGTGTTTTGTGTAATAAAAGATAATATCAGTGTTTCATGAAATGAAAATATTTAAATGATTTAATTTAATTTAACAAATATTTAAAAAAATCTCAGGGTGTTACACGAGATAGACCAACCAAGACCTCTCTAAAATATGTGACCAATCATGATATGTTTTTTATTTCTATGTTCGTATAATGAGTGAACCGATATGTTAATAAACAATAATATGGAATTGGGATATCCATATCACTCGTGACCCCATGTACATATTTAGGTGGGAAGGTGGATGATGTATTCTTCATTTTATGTATAAATGCAATCTATGAAAGTGATGAAAAATATTTTTTACATTATTTAGTGGTCTATATATAACATCATTAGAAATATCATGAATGTTATAGGTGAAATAAATAGTGGTATCAATATTAATTTACATGGTCATTATTATCTAAAAAATTGATTATATGATTAGTAAAATATTTGTAAACCTTAAAAATAATGAATTTGGGACAATATGCATGAAATGAGACATGGAATTTGGTGGTTCTTAATTTAGGAAAGGATAGATTTTCACAAATATTTTCTCATGAACATTACATTAAATTCCTAGTAGTGTGTTCATATGAAATCCCACTAACAAGGGAATTCATAGTATCTTTCATCCATTCATGAGCTTCCATTATCTCACTGTGTCCAAAAATTACCATAATCATGTAAAATGTTTCTTACACCGAATTTTCATCACCTATTAATATTTCATAAGTCATATAATATTATGAATTTTGAGTGATTTAAAAGTGAGGAAATAAAAAATTACATCTATAATATTAACTCTTGTTATAATTGATACATGGAGATATTGCCCCTATTTTTTATATAGGAAAAACATCTCATCTGGAATACCACATCATATCTCGATTCAACAGGAAATGTGAATAAAATTTATCTTGGCAACTATCATAACCAAAAATCCAAAATTTTGTTTTTGTTATTTTGAAACATTGATATGTCAAATTATACATTGATCTCAAGCAGATGAGTTATCATACCATCCCATTAATTATTTCATTTCTTATTCAAGGAAAATATTATATATATAATAAATAATCATGAAATTTTCCATATATTTTATATGAAATACCCTATTCATGAATGATATTTATTGAAACCATGCATCAATGAGAACATATGTATCTATTAGATGTTCTCATTATTTCTCATCATTGGATAGTTACACTATGGTTAAAAAATACAAAAATACAAAAATTTGTATTTATCAGCATATATGAAGGTAGTAAGTGTTATGAATTTTGGATTGGAATCTTCATAAATTCTAAATACATATATATATATATATAAAGGGAATAATTACCCACATTGTTATATTTCTTCATAATGGAACATGTTTAACCTTTTTAGATAATGTGAAAAAGACTCTTGTGATTCCATTTACGGTTGAGAAACATGGTATAAATTATTTATATTTTATATCTTGTACAGAAGAACAATGATAAGATTTTTAGGGAATATAATTATGACCATTTTGATAAAAGATATATTATTATAATATTCAAAATAAATAATTAGCCCCTATAAATATTGTACTATAGTTATCGAGTTTGTACCTTGAGTAGGTTGTTTATTATGTTAGAAAAATTATCACATTCTTTATCAATTTTATTATATGAAAAAAATATATAAGAATTTTATTATAAATTATTTAAATAAAGGGAAATAAAAATTGTAATGGGTGTTATAAATAGGTGGAATAATTAATTATGAAGGAAAGAGTAATTATATTTTAGTCAACATCTATTTGAAATGTTTTACCCAAAGAAACACCCCGTTATTAATAATAAAAATTAATTATAATATTATTTTTCTCATTAAAAAAATAATTTCCTTTTGGATAATACATACAAAATATGGAAACCATTTCATGACCTAAAAATATGTTTTTATCCTTATATACATGTGATTTGATTATATAAATATCTCTAAATTCTGAAAACCTTTTAAAATCACTAGGGTCAATAGAGGAGTGTCAGAAAATAAAGTAAATCATGGAGAATAACCAATTAAAATTATTTAATTTTAAAATAACTAAAACATATATTAATATATAAAAATAAAATTAAATAAAACATTTTATATTAAGAACATAATTCTTAGAGTACATATTAAATGAATACATAGATGTAAAAATATAAAAACATAATTCATAATTGGTTATTTATTATGATAACCTTATTTTATGTTGTCCAATGTTTTTATAATGAAAATACCCTCTCTATTTGTTCCTCTATATGATCTCCTATTATTGGGATATATAGACAAATCTCTATTTCCCACATATTTAATATAATTGGAGACACTGATATAAAATTATGTGGTGTGTAAAATTTTATTGTGGATATATTTATTCAAAAAAGTGTGTTTTTCCATCATTGTTCTAGAATTTAAAATTATTATTATATATATAATTTTTAGAATTTGATTATTCTATAATAATTAAAAATAAATTGTGTATTTGATGTCTTTATAAAATGTTATATATGAATTACTAATGAAAATATTTCTTGGTTACAAAGATTTTTAAATATCCTCCAATGAAATATATATATTAGGTAAAATATTGAATAATTATGTTTTTTAAATTTAATATATATTCATATAGTTGTTTCATATTTTAATTCTGTCTAGAATCACTTCTTTTATACTTTTATATATTATGTTATTCTATGTTTATTGGGATTTCATATGATATATGATCCCAAAATATGTTAAAAAGTTATTTATTTATTTTGGCCTAACAACCTTCGAATAAGATCGTGGATCAGTTCAAGGAATTAAACATAAATTAATATGAAAACAAAATTTTAAATATTAATCATTACAGAAAATGTAGTAGAAAATATATCAATGTAATTAAATATAAAATAAAATAGAATTAATTACAATTCATAATGAAGCTCAAACGACCTTAAGCACATTAAAATATTTAATTTTCAATAATATATATAAATGTTATGGTATGAATCCTTAAAAACTAATGGAAAACGTGAAGGAAATATTATTCCAGTAAATTCCCCAAAAATTAACACTTTTAATCTTGGATAAGTGAGAATCAAAATCATGTCAAATATAATATAAAACAAGATACCTATAATATGATTCAATTTAACACATATTAAAATCAACATTATCCATAAAGAGAATTATATTTAAAATACTCCATTAATACAGTTAAATCCATTTCTATAATATTTTTCTTATTTTCCCCACAAAATACATACTCTAACAAATATAAACATACCTCCCATATATTTTCTAACAACATAATATATAAATTTATTTATTTCATACAGATAAATGGGACCATATTTATCCACCCAAAACATAAAATATAAAAGAGTGATTTTGGATCAATTACATACCCCCAGACCATTTTGGTTTATTTTAATATAGAATTAGGATAAACACTTAAAACATTTCCCTCATAAATAAATATTCATAATGATAACTATTTTTTCCCACAAAAAAAATTTGTATTCTATATTATATCTCAAACATATCACATAAAATTCTCCACAAATGAATACTTTATAGACATGAATAATCTTTCTTCCTTTTTTATTACTCGGGGGAAACAAAACATAATAAGTGTTACCCCAAATGATTAGTAAGGATAAACATAATCATTATAAATTGGAAATTTTCATTGAGAGTATGTTGAGCATAATGTTATGATGAAATAATCATTGTGTCTATAATATACGAATGAAATTCATATCCATAAATACAGAGACCATAAATCCTTATTCTTAGAATAATTATTTTAAAAAGTCAATATTATTTGAGTTCAATAATAATGAGTCATGTTATATCAATATGGATCTACAGAATGAATAAAAATATATATAATTTCACCTAGAAGAATTAAAATAATATTTTAAATAAATATAAACTCGTTATCATAAATTGTGGTGTCATTTTATTTCAATACAACCCCTAGTAATTGTGGAAAACAATATAATAACTAAATGCCTATTTTTTATGTCACTCTTTCATATGTGATAACTATATGATTATACATTGAACTACTATCATAGTTAAACATAAAATATTTTTTGTACATAAATTTTAAAAAAAAAATCATGGTACATTAAAATGACATCTTAGTAGAATTCTAATTAGGTAACTTTAACACCCCATTTTGAATACCCATCATAATATATTCCCATATTTTAATTAGAGAAACCTAATTGGAGTACTCCATCCCTTTAACCCATGAATCAGATAGATTTAATAGTCTCACAATATTCTTAGATTATAACATAACCACCCATTATCCTCAATAATTTACATAAACCATAACGTAATCCTCGTATATTAAATTATTCACTCATAAAAATATTATTTTCCACTCATAAGGAATCCATTTTTGATATTGATACAACCATTTTCATAAAAACCTATTTTCCAATAAAACTTCCTCCAAAACAAATAGAACATGGGTTTTTATATGAATGAAACATTAATTATTATAATTTAATCCAATAATAAAATAAGGGTTATAGTAGTTGGAAAATTTCCTTACCACCATATATGTTTAAAATGTAACATTTATTTAGAAATTTATAAAATAAATTCAAAACATCCATTAAAGATACTTTTTTTAAAATCCTTTAAAATAATTTTGATATTTCACTACAAAATACATTTTAATAATTTTATATGCATATAAATACATGTATAATTTTTTTTAAACATATGGTCCTGGAAGAAAAATATCTTTGTATGTGAAATAGTAAAATTATATTTTTCAAATAATGTCTCTTACCTCTAGTAAAAAAATTCTATTTACATACATCGTTGATTATAGAAAAAAATAAAATTAATTATTTTTAATAAATAAAATTTTCTATGATTAATATATAATCCTTAAACATTATTTTTTTCAGTCATATTAGTGATTTATTTAATTATTTAATTTGATAATTACAAATATTTTTTTGAGTAAATTCTATAAATAACAGAAAAATGACTTATTTATTTTAGATGTGGTATAGAGTTAATTATTACCTAATATAAACAATTATAGTCATGTAATAAATATTATTTTTAAATATAATTATAATTATAAAATAGACCCTTAGTAATGTCCTGTCATCTAGTAAAATATGATCTTATCAGGGCTATCGTCAATTATATACAGAGTGGATACCTTCCTCGCATGGTTTGTTTTATGATCCTCGTCATCATTCTAAATATTATAAATCATTCCTCCATAAATATGATATAGAAAATAATTATGTGAAATTTCACAAAAAACAATCCTTGGGAGTGACCTCAAATAAAGACGCACTAAATACCTTCACGGTTGCATTTTAGAGGAGAATCATGGTTTTGATAAAGGTAATTATACCTTTTCCATGGTTAGAATAGATAATGAAATGATCAATTACATAGAAAAAAGAAAATGATTTGAAAATGGTGATCAAATTTATGTTGATAAATCTTATGATAAAAAAATGGGGTTCTATTAAATGGTTCATATAATGAATAGGATTATTTGAGTAGGTCAATTTCCCCTTCAATATATAATATAGTTATCTATAGCATTCAGTCTTTTTTATTTTGGGAGAACCATGGTTTTTAAAAATCATTCCATGGCCTTAGATAGAAAGATATTTAATACCTATTTTTTTATTCTTATAAATAAATATGTGAGTATAGTACTTACTAAGGTCACAATAAATGGTTATATTTTACACTAATTCAAAATATAGCAAATAATAGGATTCTCTAAACTCTTTTCCACACAAACTATGATTTTATTTATATATGTGTGTAGTAGATCTATTAGGATAATTGATATTGCCATGCAAAAATATTGAAAATTGATAAAAAAAATTGATAAATATTGAGAAAATATATATCTATGACTCTAAATATTTATCTAATTGGTCATTAAAATCATGGAAAATGAATTGGGTATTCGTAAAAAATTTATTCCTCTTGAGTACATGGGACCTCCACTATCCTTGATAAAAATCAATATCCATGACATCATGGTTGTGGCTATTAAAATAATGAGTCTTATTAATAACATGGAAAATAAATTCAGATAATTAGGTGGAAGGATCCCAATATTGAACTATGTCCAATCCAATATTCCCCTAAATATGTTGTCTTTTACCAAAGTCCTAAAACATGTTTATAGATATATTGAAAGTGTTATCACGACCTTTATTTTGGATACATGCGAAAAGGATATGTTCCAAAAAGATTATTGACCCATATGGCCAAAACTATGGCCATAGTAGAGAAATTTTTTTTTCTATAGATGATTCTAAGAAAATATGTCATGCTAAACATTCATAAGTGTTTCTGGAAGGGTGACCTCTATAGTGAATGATTATTATAAAGAATTATGGTCCTATTATTGACTTTCCAATGTTTAAAATATCCAAACAAATGAAATATTTATTCCACTACATACACATTAATAAAGGCAACTCTTAGTGTATTGATTTTAGTTTAGAGATTAAATACACATTCAACAACTAGGATGGGGACAATACCATCTTTTCAAGAGTCCGTTCTCTGATGTTAACTTCTCCCAGAATTATGCACACCAAAACCTAATTTTTGCCACCGTCAACCTCTATAAATGAGAAATTTTTGATATGATTTGTCTCTCTCAATTCAAGGATCTCATAACCTATGCATCTTCCTCTATAGAAAATTTTCCACAAAAATATAACATGTACTTTCTCTATGGGAATTTAATCTTCTCTTAGTGGCCATCTCTATCATGGTGAAAAGATATCACTTATCTGTAAAATTTCTTTTTTTAGATGATCATTATGAAAGAAATCCAAATAGATGATGAAGTGAATATAAAATATAAAATTTGTCCTATTTATTTTTGGGATACTGAAGTCTAATCAAGGATTCATCTGAATATCCCTTCTTTGGGATTTTCTGGGCTACTATCGTTTGGAATGAGTTGGGAATTCTCACTAGCCTTAACCATCATGGTGATACCACTGATGAGTTTCTAAATAACTTGTATCATGAGCTGAGAACTAATAACTAGAATATAAGTTTATATCCAAAATAATGGATCCTTGTATATGGGTTCTCTAGAGTGACATAAATTAAATTCAGTATAAGGAAAAATTCATCTTGATGGTGGTCTTGAAGGTCCAATATCTAGGATTGGAAATTGAAATTAGATACCTATTGCAACATTAGAAGAACATAAACACTATGTGTTGAGTTATGCATGATAGAGTGGACACTCCACCATATATGGGTCCATTCTATAGTGGTAAGTGAGTTATATGGGTTCTTACCATTACTGGAATCAAGTTCAATGTGGATGTTTGTAAGAGCCTTTGATTTATGAGGGGTTAAGGCATGGTTCGTGACATATTATGATCTATCATGATTTCATTTATATGATATTATGGGATATATTATTATATTTTTGCAAATTATTATGCCCAATTTAGTGGGAATAAAGTATAAAACATCCTGAATATCAATGTGTGTTCCGTTGAAGTTCTCTCTTCTACTAATCACAAAGCCATGCATGAGAACTCCCCCACACCATTGGGTATTTCCTATATTAACATAAGGTTTAAAATCATAATTAACAATGAATTAATTATCCTTAATACATGGAAGGATGGTAATAATGTGGAATACATTATTGTGTGAAGGGGAAGTCAGGACAATCCACGTATGGTCTTTTCTATCTAGGGTTCCCTCCCCTCTGATTGCATTGACCATGTTTGTGCTAACTCACATAGCAAGGATTATTTTAGAACCCGTTGAACCTTTTTTTGTTATATTTCTTGTGACAATCTGTATTTTAGATGAAATTTAACTTATATGATGATATGTCAATTAAATATTTAATATTTCTATTACTTTTTTTATAAAAAAGGATATACTTTACATCCATGGTGACAATAGGTCATACGTATGTTAGAGTAACGTTTCATTTTTCATCAATAAATATGGAGAGAAGGTATGTATTATTTTATATTTTTAGAATCATAATTAAATAATAAATATCATATGATTTCATTGAATAAACTTATATAAATCATAAATTTTATTTGGTTAATAAAAATGAATTATATAAATTTTTGGAGGTTTTAGTTCACAACCACGCACACTTGGTGTTATCACTTTATATTGAATGGAAAGGTAATACATGAAATAATTTTTTCCCTTTTAAGATTAATAAATATTCCATTAATATCATATATAAACATTAATTATATCATTATATTATCCATGATAGTTGGTGATGGGAAATGGATTACATTGGTCTCTGATGCAATCGTATACCCTAATCCTGAATGATGAATTCTATTCCATATTGATTTGATTATATATATATATATATTTAACCATTAATAAATTAACATCTCATTATATGTATGATACCTATTTAATTATATAATTATGTTTAAGAGGTATTTTATTGATGGGGAAGAATAAATAAAACATAAATGATCAACTAAAATTGTTACCTCTTTAGAAAAATATATTTTCAAAAAACATTAAATATCATAATTTTTATTTTTTTTAAAGTAATATATAATACGTTAAGAGAATGTATGAAGGAATTTGGATATATATTGTCCAAACTAATTGTGTTTTGAAGTTTTATGTAATAATATGTAGATATTACCATTTATAACAGAGGCGAGAGGCACTCCAGGAATTTCATAAAATATAAAATTCATATAAATTATTTTTTATGTCCATGTGGATAAAAATTTACAATATTATGATATTTTATAATAATGGGTCTATTTAAGATCTTCTAAACAAATATTTAAAATTTTCACAATTTTTTTACCATAATCCTTCGATTTAAACCCGCAGTTAAACATTTTTTTAATTACTTTGACAACATTGTTTTTTACACATTAATATTCATAATTGTTATTAATAAACAAAATAATTCTCATAAATGTAACATGTTGAAATTATTATCCTGAATTTAATCATTTTTCCAAATATAATATTTTATATTATTTGGATCATTTAAAAAATATAATTAATATAAAATATCCATAATGTAAATTTTGAGGACTATTCCATAGATAGAATTTAATGGCATTAATAAAAAAAATGAAATAAGAACCAAATAATTAAATAAAAAAAATTATGAATATATTAATTGATAAAATCAAATTATCACATATATTATCTCAAATTATAATTCTTATTATATTATTAATATCATTTATTTTTTTTCCATTAATTTTATATTTACTATGTTTTTATTTGTAGTATTGTAAATAAATTATTTCCTAAAAAATTTAAAAAAATTATCATGATGAAGATAAATAATTTAAAGATCAATTAAATACTTATAACCACTGATATTATTTTTTCATCTCCATTTTAAAAATAATATATTTACTATAGAAAAGAGGTGGACATTTTTTTCTTTTCATTTTGATAAAATTTTATAAATTTGATAATTATGTAGAAATAAATGTCAATGTCAATATAACTAAAAAATTGATTATTATGGTTGAAATGGAATAATAAATTAAGGTTACAATATATTTAATGGTTATTTTTTGACTCATCGTTATTTTATTTTTAATTATAGTGAATAAATTTTACTTTATCATGGTAAGAAAAATTTCAATGTTTAATATTAAGATAAAAAAAATCTAACCAATTTTATATAATTATACCAAAAAGTTCCAATTATTGTGTAATTCTTAAATTATTCAAAAAATCTATAGAATTTTATTTGATATTAAATTTAATATATTGGATGAGTTTATTCAACAAAATTCCTTTTCAAATATAAAATTTTATTATACTAAATCAATATATAAGATTTATTCCAATATCCATAAATTTATTTTTTCTAATAATATGGAACAAATTAGATTTTAAAGATAAGATGAAATAAAATATTACTTTCTAAATACTCTATATGAAAATATTCTTTTCAATAAAATTAATTACATTTCACTATCCATAGAAAATCAATCTTCTCGGAAAAAATTCAAATGTTTTAAATAGAAAATTTATAATTTTATTATATAAAAAAATAATATTTACTTAATAAAATAACATTTATAAGTTCATTAGAAACTAATTATCATAATCAATAAATTAAAAATATTTTTTAATGAGAACATGTAATTGTATAATAAAATGGATTTAATAAAAAAATCACTTATTTCATAAGAATTAATAAATAAATATATAATGACCAGAACATTTATATATATTTTATGAAATATTATACTCTTCTTAATTTGACCAATTTGTTGATTAGGTATGAATTATAACATTTAAATATTAACAATTTTTGGTTTGTTTATAATATGTGTTGTGTATCAGGTATTCTATCTGTTATATTTTTTTTAAAAGAATCTAATGTTGTTAGATTCGCTTCCCTATCAAAAATTTGAATCCTTTTAATTTTAAGTGGTAATCATTTATAAAAAATATCTCTTATGAAATAACATATCCAAATTTTTTTTTCAAAACATCCCATTTAATAGAATAAAATATAAATAATAATTACATCAACTTTTATACATAACTAGGATTCAATAAAAGAAAAAATTAGTGGTAAGTTCAATTATTGACTTTTAAGAAAAAAACTAGCACTAATGGATTTATATAGATTTTTAAATAACGAGGTTATGAGAAATTGAACCCCCACAAAACCCTCAATGTTTTATGAGTTAGAATACCATTTAATTCTCGGTAATAAAGGTAAAAGTATAATATTTTTACATCAGGATTCTTTTTATAGAGTTGTGGAATAATATTATGATCAAAACTAATAATATAAAGAAATTTAATTCAATTAATTTTATACTTTTTCAATTAATAAATTACCCCACAATATCATCATTTTCTATGAACAATTTGTATTGAAGATGAATTTTTATTCTTGAGGAATAAAATAAACATCTTATAAATAAAATAATTTATATGATAATAAAAATATATTCCAGCCATATTTATACATTATCCATAAATAAAATATCTATCAAAATATATGATAATTCATAAACATTATTTACCTTTATTTGAATCTATATCATGTTAATATCAGAAACATAATAGTAATACACAAAGTTCATACGAAATCATTCCTTAAATAAATATCTTAACAATTTATCAACATATGTATAAAAAATAGTAAAAACACAAAAGTTGTAAATATCCAAACACACATTCTTCAAATATATTTTTTTCCTCTATCCCTAAATAACATTAGTCACACATAATTTCATATACCCCATATGTTATATGTCGAAATAAAATAATTTGAAAATATCCTAATAATTTCCATAAAAGACATGAATCATCATATATCCTCATTAATATCATATATAATTATAAAATATAATTCAATCATGACTCTTCAAATAATACTTCTCTTTTATCCAATGGGTCACGTATACCTCAACCCAATAAAAAGTCTCTAAAAATATAATTAGTCACTATAAATTCTAGTCCCATAATAACTCAAATATAGTGTTTATGAGATTGAATATTTGATAAATCATAATATTATAAAACCATAATGGTATCCAAAACTCATAAGATATTCACACAGTAAAACATTAAAATCATTAATGTTATCGAATACCTACTCTAATACCATCCATTACATCCTCAAACTCACACTGAGGGATCCATTGAAAAAATATTTAAAGGATACATATCGGGATTTGATACAAATAAATGTGATCTAATTGTTATCATAAAAAATTGACAAAATACAAATGAAACAATGGATAACATACATTCATGAGGACCTTTTATATTTAGTTTTTTAGAATGGTATTATAAACACTGATAAACTTCTGTTAATTAAAAATAGGTTCATAAAGATCAACATTATCTCCAACTATACCCAAATTTTAGTATTTTATATCATCCCTTGAAAACCTCTCAAAAAATTTCTTAAATATTAATATTTTCAATAAATAAGCCTTTTTAATATTTCTATATAACATGGGGTAAAGAAAACAAAATAAGATGATCTCAAATGCTCAATAAGGGTAAAAATAAGAATTAAAAAATAAATTTCATCTCTTAGAGTAAGATATTAATAAGTATATAGTGACATAATAATAGTTTGTAATTAAATAATAAGGTTATTTATGAACATTAATACCTATATCAATACTCATGAGACATGGAATAAATATTTAAAAAATAAAATAGTCCCAAAATTATATAATCACGAGTCTTGTGATATCAATGTTATCACAAAATCATTAAATAATCGTAGCTTATCTCCAATAATAACAGTAAAATAATTTTCTATAAACATAATATCATTATCTTACCTTTATAATTAAAAATATTTCTATAAAAAACCAAATAAATAATAAAAAATCTTATATGGACATGTGACATCATTTTTACATCACTCATACAAATATGATATCCTCTATAACTACACTTTGAATTCCCATCGATATTATACATAATGGGAACCTAAAATTTTAAATTTTAATAATCATAAAATTATATTCCAATAATCACTTAAGAGAATCCTAATCAGTTAATTTCCACCCATATATGGAATTATCATCTGACTATATTCCCATATTTTATTAGGAGAAACCTATCTAGTTAACTACACCAATTTACCCAATGCTTTAGAGAACAATATATGGATATCCCATTTTCGTTTTGTATCATAACCACAAATACACATAAAAATTAACCTATATCCATAACATAATTATAAGATATGAATGATATCTGTCAAAAATAATATTTGTACTCATACAAAATGTTTTATGATTTTTATATATTCCTTTCCTTTAAAACCCATTATCAACAGTAACATTTTCAATTTAAATGGAATGATATTTTCCAATAAAATACTACATGAAAATTTATATTTCAATATAAAAAATCAAATAATGTTTAGGGAAGTGGTAAATTAATTTTTCTTCATAATAAATTAAAAAATAACATTATTTTTTTATTTTTTAATAAAATTCCAAAATATTTTTTTAAATATTAATTTTGAAAACCTCTTCAATAAATATAAAAGGTGCATAAAATCCATTAATTATTATTGTTTTGAAATAAATAAATCAAAATAATAATTGAAAATATATGTACATAGAATAAAATGTGACTCTTAATGGTAAATTTAAAAAACATTTTAAAATAAAGTCTATTAACTTGATTCCAAACATCAATGTATATCCATTGACTCGTGAATAATAAAATCATATCAACTTTTTTATTCCATTACTATATTATTTTAATTTCTTATAGATAAAAAATTATTTCATTTATGTCATATAAATAGTTAATTATTAATTAGTTATGTATACATTAGCTGTTTTGAGGATGATTTGTTTATATGTTCCAAATGACTTTTGTTGGTTAAGTTTTGTAAATGAGGACATTGTTAAATAATTTATAATAATAATAATGACATAATTATATATTATTACATAACACATTATTTTAAAACTGATTATGAATCATGATTATTAAATACTCACTTGATTATCATCTGGTTGATGGTAGGTCATCCGTACGATTGTGTAACATTTCCATTTTTTTAGTGATCACTATAGAAAGAATTTATGTATTATTTTGTTTTTAAAAATTGATAATTATATTAGAAATATGACATTAAATCATTAAAAATACTTATATATATTTATATCACCCATGTGATTGGGTGATAAAAATGAATCACATCACGTCGTGAAGGGGGTAGTCCACAGGTACGCAGGAACAATGCTATCATGTTTCAGTAAATGAAATGGTGAGAAAATAAATAATATATTATATTTAAATAATGATAAATACTTGATTAATATTATATATAAACATTAATTCAATAATTATATCTATTTTTGTTATGTGGAGATGAAAAATGGATTACATTGGTCCAAGAGGTCGTCATCTTCCTTACGAACCAATGATGAATTAATTTTCTATTGGTTAGAGGATGAGGACGAGTATAGGGTATTCTATTGACATAAAATAATTTAACTAATTTTTTATAATTATTTCATTATATATTCATATTTGAGGTCGATTTTAAGGATGTGAAACAAATAAAAAATGATCATTTAAGAATGAAAACTCTTCTTCAAACAATAACATTTTTATAGCTATTGTATACCATTAATGTTTTATTATTCAATAAATAAAGACTAAATAAAACGTTCATAGATATGTACAAGGGTTTTTGGTGGATATTGGATGATAAAAATGTGTTTTCAATTGTGATGTAAAGAGAGGATGATAAGCACATTTATAGGTGAGTTGAGGGGCACATATGGAATTTCATAAAAAGTATTATAAAATATATGAAATTTATTTTATTTTAAAATGAATCCAAATTGATATTAATTAAATATAATATTATGATATGTTTATATAATACCCTAAAATTATATTTGTACAAGTTATGAAATTTTTCACATATCTATTGTTTTAATCTTCGATTAATCTTGTTACCCCTACCATGAAAAAAAGATTTCTAAAAATTGGAAGGAATATATATTTACTATAAATGTAAAAAATGAAAATAAATGGACTGTGGTTTATATTATTAACCACATAATAATAAAAGGTCATAATTTAATGTTTTCAATTATTTTACGTCATTTATTAATATATTATTTATAATAAAATATCATTAATGTAAATATTGATAATTATTCATTACATTGTCTTTAATAACCTAATGAAACTGAAAAAAATGGAACCAAATATTTTATTTCACCCCTAACTATTATATTCATCTATAAAATTAAAGTGTATAATTAAATATCATATATTAAATATAATTTAATATTTTTAATATAACTATTTAATATTTATGCTTAATTAGATAATTACTCTATCATTATTATGTAATCATTTATAGTAATTATTACTTCATGATTAATTTAAAATAAATTACCATGATAGAAATAAATTTTCTTTATGTAAAATTAATATTTTTAACCACATATATATTTTTGAAATCATTTTTTAAAATATAATAATTTCTACAAAAGTCTGTGGGTTTTTTGAATTTTATTTGAATAAAATATTAATATGGTCATAGTCACATCCAAGTGGAGAAAATTCCATATATCTGAATCATGGATGATTATTGATGTGATGGAATCATAAAAACAAATTAAGTGATGTTTTAGGGTTATTTTTAGGTTATAATTGATTTTATTTAATTTTAAGTAAATGATTTACCATTTGCAGCAATAAAAGAATTACTAAGATTACTACTCATATAAAACTAATAAGGGGATTTTTACCAAATTTGGACCCAATAATTCCAAATAATAATTGAATTTTTTTATATTCTAAATTGATAACTATAATAATTTAAATTATAATATATTAGAATAAATGTGCTGATAAATAATTTTTTAAAAAAAATTGATTTCTCATGAGTAAAATATTTTTATAATAAATTCTAGTATAATATTATTTTAAAAAAGTAATTTTATTATATTAAATAAAATGAGACAACCAAATTTTGAAACTATTAAAAAATATAATTTTATCTTTAAAAAACATTAAATCAAAATATTGACTTAAATTAATATAATAATAATAATTATTCACTAAAAATCAAACATTTTATAAAAATTCCAAAAGTTCACCATAAGATATTTTTTATGACTACAAAAAAATGATATTTTATTCAACAAATATAACGTCAAAATTTCCTTAAATTAAACATATTTTGATATAAATATAAACTTATTTTTGAAAAAACATATATTTGAAGAATAAAATGGATAAAAAAGGGTTCATATTTTTTAATAATTAATCAATAAATTTGTATTTATTATAAACATCATATAATTTTCAATGCGTTTAAATCATATTCATAACCAACTATTTAATGTTTATGTTCATACTTTCACATTTAAATTATAATATTTCGGAGTTCATTTGTGCTCGATCCTACATATTTTGTATACTATCAATCAATGATTATATTTTAAAAATATTATGATATTATAGTTATCTCAAAAGATTTTTTTTACCATTACACAAATAGGGATTTTATAGTATTTTATTATCATCTAAGGAACTGAATGGCTCGCCATAGTATTAATAAATTCCATGATATCCTCTCAAACAACTCAAGGAAATGTGTTCATAATTAATGTTTTTCAGACTTATTTTAGTGGAAAATTATTTTTACAACTCATAAGTAAAACATTATGAGGTATAATGAAGAGGACTGTGAATATATTTGAATAAAAAATATATGATATTTTATATACCAAATAACTCATCTACTCATCACCCCCTTGGAAAAAAAATCTTCTACAGACAATTAAGAAATATTATTGGTTTTTTCTTCTTCAATAAATGTGTAGTGCTAATTATGTAGTCAACACCTCTTATATATTTTATTTCATTTTATATTTTAAATCATATTAACAATTTATTTTTAATTCAATGAAGTCTCTTTATGTTTCTAATTATGGGGTAATTTCTATCATTTCACATGAAAATAAATACATATTTTAAAAATACCAATAATTAATTTTCATTGATTGGTGATTTTACCTTTTATATTTAAAAACAATCTCCAAATATTCAAAAAGAAGTTACTTTTCCTAAAAACAATAATCAAAAAAATTGAAGATAATAATTTTTTGATCACCAAAAAAAACTATTTATCATATAATTATCATCCAATTAAACTGAATAAGATTCATCCCAATAAATATAGGGATTTAATATCATGTATGATCATAAATCATCGTCAAAAAAGTACATAAAATAATGATGTGTTGATAGATATAAATTAATATTTTTCTCATAACAATAATTATATCCTTCTCTTAATAAGGTAGGTGAATGTAAGGAATATTCCCAAAAAAATTATAAGCCTCTCAAAAAGGTGATATTACAACTAATTCTATGTATTAATGAACTATAATGAATATTTAGTGTTATTTTAGTGAATATCTTAATGATTTATATTTTTTTAAAAAAATAAATTTAATATTTCATTTATATACATATTAAGGGATAAAATTGGGTCACAAATTAAGGTAATTTTTAAAAATGATAATGAAAAACAATTATCCTCATAAGACTAAAAAAATTAGAGATAATCCCAAAAACATGTAATTAAATAAAAAAATATCAATTAAAATATGAAACATAATTAGATATCTATGAAAAAAATTCCTAGATTGTTGTTTTTGAAATGAACTGTATGATACTCTCTATAAAGATATTTTTTACAATTTCATAATTATTCTATATTTTAATTTTGAAATATGAATTTTGAAATTAAAAACTGCCCAAAATCATAAAGTGAAAAATAAAAATTTTAATTATGTTTAATTATTATTGATATTTCTCCAAAAATATAAAACATAATTTATAATAAAATTAAGAAAGATAACATCAGAAAAATACTGATTGAAAAGAAAAAATTTTAAAAAAATTATCGTAACGAAAAAAAAAACATTTTTTTGAACCCCCTTAGTGGGATCTGCTTTTTATGATTCCATTAATGTAAAGTGGTTATCTATAAACCCCAAAATACAAGTAGGTGTATTTTCATTCTAATAAAATAAAAAATCAAATTTTTTGAATCATCCTAAATTTATACATATTGAAGAACAACATCAACATAGATTTCATCAGGTTCCTTTTTGTGGATTTTTAGTTTTAAGGAAATCATGGAAGAGTGGGTATATGTATTTGAATTTTTAAAATAATTTTTTCAAAAAAATTTCATGAACTACTTGATGAAATATTTATTCCGTGTTTGGTTTTATGTTTAGTTTCATCTTGAATAATGATTTTACATCTTCTAAATAGAGCGGTTCATAAATTCCAATGTATAATAATGCTCAGAAAAATATATTCATATATATTATCTTTAATTTCATCTAGTATGTCCTATCATTTCTTTACCAAAACCATTCACTACAAATATATATTTTTAAAATATATAGTATATGAAAATTCTAACAATTCAATAACAATGTAATAAAACCAAAATAAATCAGTAATTAACACTTCTTCTAGTGTTATCAAATGTTTTTTTTGTATATCAATTATTATAAAATATTTTTTGAATGATGTCTCAAACTCATGTTCCTCCACTGGTTCTTCAAATTTTATTGTATCATATGTTTCATCCGAGTTATCTTATTTTTATGGAAAATTGATTGAAATATTTATCATCAAATTTATGTGTTTTAAAAGGTATTACACATTCATCTAATATTTTCAAATATTTATCTATTTAATTTTAATTTTTAAGACTCAAATGATTTTTTAAATCATTAAAATTATCATATATCACAAAAAACAATATATTTAAAAAATAATTTATATATTCAAACTATTATGTTCTCTTAATGTTGAATATGGGTTGCATGAAAATTTATTTTTCATTGGATTATTTTTCTATTTCAATTTCATATATAGAAATATGTTCCTTTTATAATATAATACGCTGAATAAATATATAATAATAATTCATAATATGTTCTAATGAGTTATCACTATTAAAATAATTTAATTTTTCATGAACAACCAAAGGATATATATAGCCATCATTGAAAAAATATTCCCTAAATGTACTAAATTAGTCTCTATAATCCTTTTGTTGATAAAATTAGAATGAATTTATAAACCTCCCAATATGGTTCCAATGGATTGAATTTTTATTTTTCATGAAATTTAATAAAATTAAATTTTACATAGAAATGAATTATAATGAAAACTAGGGTTGTATCTCAATAGGATACATAATTAGCAACCAAATATACAACATTTGTTAATTTATGTTTATTATATTATGAATAAATTTTTGGATTTTATGGGTATTTTGAAAAAAAATGTTACCATAAATATAAAACATAATTTATAAAATATATTAATTATACATTAAATAAGACGAGGAATTATAATTAGATATAAATTCATCATAAGTATCGGCCCTCATAGACTACCATTTATCCTCATTTCCAAATGAGTTGTCTATATATATGTCTTAATGAATACATATATACCAAATATGGAACAACAAAAATTCATGGAATCAATAGAATGACCTTGAATAAGGTATTTTGAACTCCCGTAAAAGTGTTTCAATTTTTCAAGGACCTCCAATTCAATTAAAACCAATTAAACTCACAGCTCTCAATTGTGAGACCTCACTAAAAAATAAATAATGCAAAAAACCCAATTTAAAATAATATATTTATTAATGATAAAAATATATTATAGTAAAATAAAAATAAAAATTAAATATATTTCATTTAAAATTGAATTTACTTTTAAAAGAAATTATATAAATATAAAATGATGTTACAAATTCCCAATGATGTATCGTTGTAAAATAATCAAAGCCACATTCTCCTAGTTGGATGTCTATGACTAGATAAATTTCATCCCCTCTATTATAGATCGACTATTTAATAGCATAATTCCATTATATATAAAAATCTATATCTCTCTGTGTGCTCTTAAATAGATCATAGGAAACAGTTTTTAAGGTTGATGTGTTGATAATTTGACATCTAGTTTGTTTCCTAAAAAATCATGATGGCTTTTTTCCATTTAAAACGAATAATGTTAAATTATTTTTATATGGAGACATTTTTGGGGATGTCTTAGATGTGTTAGCATAATATTTTATTTATCTTTAGAATGTGAATATAAATATGTGTGTAAATTAGCGTAATAATTATTATCTAAATAATATTAAATTATTTTTATACGGAAACATTTTCCTAATTTATATTTTTTTTCCTCCAATTATACATTGTTTATTAATGGCTGGTTAAATATGGCCACACCAAATATTTTCCTAATTAAATGATTTATTTCTGATTCATAGAATTATAATCAACTATAGAACTAGATAAAAGAAAATAAGTGTCATAAAAATAAAGTACTAAAGGAATATAACATAAATTATTATCTAAATTATTATTATGAAATATAAAAAAGATAAAAAATATTTAAAAATATTTATGTAATTAATTTTTAATGTTAATATCCAAAAATCATTAAAAAAATTGATATAATTATATATATTTAAAAAAAGATTTCTTTAAAGAATGTAAATTGAAGTAAAATGTGATTAAAATATTAACCCTAACAATTTATTTATTATTTTTTTGGTTTATATGACTAATAATAGTTTTGATTTCTTTATAGTCATGTAGAATGAAATTTTAAGTTTATGGGTTCCATAAATAGTTTATGTATGAAATATTTATGATAATATTTAACTTTTTTAACCTATTATATCACACATGTGAATATAGTTTATCACATACTGTATTTAGTAGATCCATTCATGTTAATGGATTAATAATTTGATTATTGAGGGGGTGTAATCAAATGATTGGTTTGAAACATCATGGACGAGGTATTCACTAAAAATTTATAGTTTATGTCATTAAATGGGATTGGGATAAAGAATCATCAAATAATATTATAAAAATGAAGACAAAATTACTAATTAAATACATTATTGATAATATAAGGATGCTCTTAATGAACATAGAGAAAATCTAAACCTGATATATTAAAAATTAAAAAATTATGATTATGATAAAAATATATAAATAATGGGAACTAAAATGGTATGTGAACCAACAATGAATAATGTAGGAGTCCATTTAGGATGTATTAGTGAATTAGAATTACTATTGTGTTGTTATATGCTAATGAGTGTCATAAAGTTATCTTTGGAAACTTATTTTGTCTAGAGAGTGGTCCTGAGGGAATAGGGTTCTTGCGTATACATCATTAAATATGAGTATTGGGAATAAGTAATTGGACATGTTAGAGGACATAGGTGGAGGGGGGCCAATTTTGATTAGTTGTGTAGGTGGAAAGTTAGTTTTATTAATTGTCATAAAGGTTTACCTATTTATAGAGAATGGTTTGAATCCATTGAGGATGTTAAGGTTTTCAATTTTAGAATATATCATATGATTAATTACATTATAGGTTGGTGTTTTATCTCAATTGTAATTCAAATTAATAGTTTCTAATCACATTAAACAAGTTATTTTGAGATAAAATATATCATGGTTACCATATTGAAAAATTGTGAACTAAAATTTCATGTTTTGATCACTTGGTAAAACCACTATAAAATAGTATTTAACTCTATTACTCTTGAAATGACAAAAAATGATATATTTTTTAAATTATATTAGAGGTTTAAAGAATTAAATACACTCTAAAACCATTATATCCATTTTTTTAACTCAATATTACACAAAGGATATATCGTTTTTTAATCTAATGACATAAATAATACACCCAAACCATATAAGACACCAGTAATGATTATTTGTATATTAAAAATTATGGGAAAATAATGGAATAAAAATATATTTGAATCATTTAATAACCATGATAATTGTAAAATAAAACATCAACCATGTCATCAACATGACTTTGGAGAATAATCACCCCAAATACGTATTCTCAACTGTATATATCATGAAATTTTGGAAAATAATTTTTCTAAATAGGACCCATGTCTTATATTCTAATAAATGATCAACTCATAGTCATCAATTATAACTCAAATATGAACCCATTTTTAAATGATTTTAACCTGGAATGGAATTCATCCTCATACATCATCACAACCTGTTTCATATATATTAATCACTATATACATGGTTAGTTCATATAAATAGTTACATATATTTGAGTATAAAAACTAGGAATAAACTTTAATAACTCATTATGCTTGGAGCCAACTCACTGAACCCATATTGTGCATCCCACAACCATATAATAATACTTCACTTTTATAAAGTCTATATGGGATTTAGGTTCACATATGTACATTACATATTCTAAATAAATTTCTCAAAATAATATTTTGAAACTAATAACACCTAAGAAACCTTCTAATAAGTCCAATCCACTACTTCCTCCTCAATAACTTCTAAAAATTCATGGTGTTTTTTTATAAACCAAAGTGCTCAATCATAAAGGCATTATAAAATAAATTGGTTAACTAAGAATATATAATAAATGATCAGTGAACAATAATTGGTATATAATACCTGGTGATCACCAACATATATTCAAATGCATCATTTATTTTTTCAAACTAGAAGGGTTTACTCAATCATAAAGGCATTATATATCTATGTCCCTTATACCAATATATAAATTCATAATTACTAAAAAATAATGAAACAAATTATTCATATAATCCTAGGTTACATGATAAGATTATTTTTGTTGAATAAAATTAAAATGAAATTCATATGTCATAAACATATGACCTTTAAGGGAAAATAACTTTCTCAGGGATGTAGTACCTTTAAAGGAACTGCCAAAGTCCATGTCAGACGACCTTAACATTAGTGGAATTTCTATTTATGTTGAAATAAACTATGTGGGTTATAATTCACATTGTGTGGATATATAAGGAATATGTAATCATGGTCATGATCCCAAATCTATAACACCATCTACACCATATGATTTTAATAAATGCCAAAAAAAATTAATCAGTGAATTTAAAAAATATTATAACCACCAATGAGGGGGAAGATAGAAAAACATCCTAATATATATATTCTCACAAAAATTTACTATATTAATCATTGTCTTTCAAAATAAAGTTATATCTTATTTCCCATCCCTGTGAGGTTGCATAGTGTATTAAAAACACATATATTGAAATGATTTAATTTATTATCATTCATAGAGAATATTGTTGTTATTGATTTTTGGATATATATATATCCCAATAATGGGAATTTGAACTCAAATATTTTAGTTCCACTTAATTGTATATTTAGATTTTTTTTATTTGTCATGGGACATGGAGGTACCACTCCAAGTCCTAAAATAATCACTAAATGGGTTAATTTTATGGTCAGAAATATGTTAAAATAATAAAATTACAATGTATTTATAACAGATGTACTAATGACTACCATTATATTTATTTAGTTTATAGGCACACATAATGTACATATAGTTATTAAATACTATAAATTTAATGATGTAGGGCTTAAGAATGATTTTCATGTTCATTCTTGACCTAATAAATGTGTATTGTGAAGGTAGATTTAAGATCTTAACTAATTTAGACGAACATTTATATTTATAGAAACATGATTGGAAAGTGTTAGTTATTTCAATAGTTTTTCAGAAACTTGGTAGAAATGGTTCTTACTCAAAATCACTAACTCAGGGGAGATGAGATGTTTGGGCCCAAGAAACATCCACCATTACTCTAAAATAGAGAGAAATTTTTTATCAATGGAACAAATGAATGAATATATTAATAGGAACTAATCACTTGTGGTGGATAACATGAGGTGATCTATTATAGAATATATTGTTATAATTATTAAGGAAACAAATGGATTGAAAGAGGAACATAGATGTTTGTAGCACAACAATTTTGTTTACGATGCCCTGGTGGATATCTAATTTGATAGAAGTCCATAGACTTATGGTTTGGGATAATGAGAGTCATTATTATGTTTTTATATTTAATTTAGAACAATTAAATGAATTTAGTTAATATGTCATCATTATAGACATCATGTATGAGTATTATTGATTTTTGGGAATTCTATATAATAGGGGACCTTGGTAATGTGATTCTCGATTTAGTGAGATGAGTGAGTGGGAATGTTGTTTGGTGAATGATGGTGAAATATGAAAATTTATGTGAATTATGAGTGAATCTATTAGTAAAATCCTTGAAATTATTTTGAGAATATCTAATGGGTTTAATTTATTTTTTGAGAACCAATATCAATTGGTTCTTATAAGACTATCCTCTATGTACTGGGTGTAACTCATGTAATTTAAAAAAAATTTAAGTCAATTTATAATTGCAATTATTTGAACATTCCCGGATCTCATCACATCAAAACATCTATTTGAAATTTTCCATCAAATTTTACAGGGTGTTAACCATAGTTAAGTGGTCTGTTATAAAAAAATGGTTGTTAATGGATAAAAATAAACTCTCTTTATTTTAATTCTCATTAATTTTAATTTGAAGTTAGTATACAATAAGGAAATTAATGGGATGGAAATTTTAATAAATTTTATATATATTTTTAGGATTTAGCATTATTTTATACTTGAACAAATGGACACTTATATTGTAAAGTATTGTTTGGAATCTCAGTAGCTTCTTTTCACCACTTTTTATATAACACCTAAACACTGGAACCCCTATTTATATGGTCATCATATTAAATAATTAATATATTCATAGATCATAATAAAATGATTTCAACAAATTATATTTCTAGGTAAACTAAATATATAAAAAAATACTACATAATATTGAAACATAAAGGAAGAAATATGAAAAAATTTGAAATTTTTTATTTCTCCTGGAATGTCATTATTTCATCATACAAATATTCAGGTTTTCATTGTGTAATGGGAAACAGTATAATGGGTTGATCATGGATACATAGTAATGGATAGTAGATAACAAATACTGTTATATAATAAGTATGGAAATAAAATTATGGCGGTAATATATTTTTTTAATAATTGAAAAATAAGTTAACATATAACTATAATATATCCATGGATAACATAATAGTAAATAAAACAATATCAATAACTAATCATATAATGAGGGAATGAATAATATTTGAAAAAATAAATATACAATGTTGGCCTCATTACCATACATCATAAAAAATTCTGGTCAAACACCAAATAGACAGGCTAATTTTCTTAAATAGACTGACAAATACATCAAAGGATTGTATAAATACTGGTCACATCCATCAAATAATTTTCCAAATTGATCAATCAAATAAAGTGAATGGATAATGAAACAATCTCATATTTTTTATTATGGAAAATCAAATATAATCATGGTTATATGTTCAATAGGTGACATTATATAAATGATGGATATAATGAATATTAAATTTTCACATTCAATATAACTATACATCTATCTAGGTCAATATTCAACAATAAAAATTCAAACTAAAGAACAATAAAAATATATTTGAATGTAAACTAATTAATGAAATGATAAAAAGGTTACAATGAAATTTAAATTCATGTATTAGGTTTATAAAAAATATTTATTCATTTAGATAAATAGTTTACAATTGTAGTATAATAGAGAATTCATTAGAAAATTTTCAAATACCAAAAGAACATGATCTTTCTCTGTACATAAATGAAATATATTATAATTTTATTTATATAGATTAAAAATATATTCAAATCCCACATAATGGTTTTTAAAAAGAATTCCAATAATATTAAAAATATATATACTAGATTTTCAAAACAATATGTAAAATTAAGTAAATTTTTTGTTAACCATATAAAGATAGAGTTAACACCCAATCAACCCTTTTTAGTTTTATTACCTCTATGTGCATATGATAATGATTATATATTAATTTGTAGTATCTATATAAAGATAATGTTAATAGGAAACCCCAAAATATTTAAATTATTGATTTCTAAGTCTTTTTTCATATATTTTCATTTATCCCATAGGGTTTTAATTAATTTTTTGGATTTATAATTTCTTATGAAGGTGGTATAATGAGTGGTTATGATTATAATACATTTATAATAAATTAAAAATTAAAATAATAAAAATATTAGACATTGAAATGAAAATGAATTGGTTGGTACACAAATTAAATATAATATTGTTTTAGGGACACATTCATTAGTATAATAATGACTTAAGAGAATACTATAATGAATAGTTCTATGTAATATTTCATATATATTATATCAAATAGTTCTTAATAGAATATAATTATAAAAATTTTAGTACATAAAATCGAATTATAAATTTTAGTGTAACAAATTGGTTGTGATTGAAATATAAAAGGGAAGATTGTGTAACCTTACCTTGTATGATAGATTCTTATATAATGATAACCACTACATAAAACTATATTAACTCTATAGAGCTACTCTATATTGGAAAAATTATAGGTAAATAATGCTTACAATTATTATAATGAATTGGAATGTGTGTATTTATGAATATTAGAAGAATAAATCTGAAAATTGTTTATTATTTCCATAATATATACTATAGAAATATTCGTTGTGGAAAATGAAAATACATTGGATTTTCCATGGTATATGTAATGTGATTTAAAATTGATGGAATTTTTGTTAGAGATTTGTGGTTTTAGAACCATACGTGGAATTTGTATTATATTATCTATGGTTACGTAATATTTCAAAAATATATTTCTTATTAAATTCCGAATTCTTATTTTAAGTTTGAAAATTATATTATGTTATTATAAGATGATTACAATTCTATAAAAAATAGAATATTTTAAAAATAAATTAATTTTTAGCATCCATTATTATTTTTATTATTAATTTATAATAATGTCATAAAGCATTTTCTATATTGATGAATCATATTACTATTTACCCATAAATATGAATCACTTATAAAATTTTATAACATTCTATATTTCCCAGTTTAAATGCAATGAATTCAAATTATAATCCATTAATGAAAAAATATTTTTATATATGGTAATATTAATTATTACCTTAAAACCATTAAGTATTTCAAACCCAATCATTAGCTTCCAAATATTTAATAACACTCGTTATTTTATATTATTTCAATTATAGGGAAGAATTATATAATATATTTATTATTAATTTTTCAATATTTACTATTATTACATTTTGATAAAATTATTTTAAAAAGGTTTTATGAATATTATGGTATACGTGAGTGTATAATGGATATATTATTATTTAAATTATCAATTTATAAATGGTGATATTCTAATTTTCAGACATAAATGGTCAAATTTTTAATTAAAAATTCACATCATTCTAATAATAAAAATCATTCTAATACATATTGAATTTTTTATTATCTAAATTTAAAATCTAATAATTTTTATTTAATCTAAAATTTTTTAATATAAATTTTTTCCTTGTTTATTGTGATCACATTCAATACATGATTATAGTGTTTAAACATATTGTTTTAAGATTATAGTACCTGTATTATGTTTTATAGGAAATTTAATTTAATATTTTTATTTACATTTAATTATTTTTCATTATTTATTTTATAATATATAATTTTGAATTTTCCCAGAGATATTATAAAATAATAATTTACTATAACTTAATCAGAGTTATTATATTCTCTCCCTTAAATTTGTTCACACATTAAATATGGGTTTTACCTCAAAACATGAAAAACATAGGGTTATTATTATTTATTACTTTTTTTATCTTTCATGGCTCTTATTAAAATATTAAATTACTCTATAAAGCGGTCATAAATCATGTTAAGTTATTTTTAAGCACTTTATCTCTAGTGTCATGAATACAGATAGAACATTTGTTATATAACTCATCATATTTGAGACCAATTTCATCATTGTAAATATATATGGTGAGTCGGGTATTTATCTATATTGAATTGGAACATCAAAGCCTTCATTCACTTTTAAAAGGATGAGTGGTACATGAAAATGATAATTCACATCTGAAAATCTCCATAAAAATGTAATTAGACATTGAATATTTTAACTAGCTTCCCATATTAGAAAAATATTTTACTCCATTCCATAGTGATATATTTAATAATAAATGATTTCCTATATTAAATTCTATATCCTTCCATCATTTATTATCAAACAAACTATATTTTCTCTTATATATTTTCATATTGTTATGTCTTTTGTAACATCCCCATTTGTTTCTTGAATTAATTCTTGACAAAAAAACCATCTATTCCCCATATTCATCCCAGTAGGTTGTATTAGAAAATATTATTCCATAAATGGCCATATATGGTGTCATTTATATGCTTGTAAATGTAAATTATATGTGTAAATTACCCTAAAATTACGTATTAGTATAATATACCATAGATTTACAATGATAAAAAACTCATAATATTCTACAAATTGTGGATATTTTTTTCAAAAATTACATTAGTTTGAGGATTATTGGAGTTGAACAAATCATTCTTAGTGTTAATGTAATTAAAAATACTCTTATAAGTTTTTTTTATGAAATTAGGACCCTGATAATACATATTTGATAAAGGTTAGATATAAATTCTCCAATCATCATTGATATATATTCATGCATGATTATCAAGGGGTTAATCCTCCCTTATCTATGTGATATTTAAATTTATGTTAATTTGATCCAAAATGAACCATATAACATCTTTTCTCACTTATTTCTCATGTTTCCCAATGAAAAAGTCAGGCAATATGTAGTATAAAATTTAAATTAGTATAGGTTGTTGTGACATGAATCCGTTTATAAGTATTCACTCAACCATTACTTTTTGGAATAAACATTATCTTCATACCTAGTCTATAATTTTTAAAATAATTTATCCCATTAAGAATATTTCACGTAGATCCATAACCATCATAGTATAATCATTGTGGGTGCAGAAGTCTGATATATTGGAATTATCTGGTAATTAACTCTTGAATACTACTACTATTGGTTCACAATGATTAATTCAAAATATTAATACACCATATTTATTTATAAAGTCATTCAATATCTAATATATCATAGAATTAATTTTCTTCTGCATTCTATGGTCATCTTATTCGGACCGTATTACCTTCTATAGTAAAAATATTTGGGAAATTACTAAAGAAGGAATACTAATCCAAATTCATTAGTAATTTAAATTTCAATTATTAAAAAATTTATAAATATAATAACTTTTTTCTCTCAACATCATAGATAGAACATGATGATTCCTAGGACATAGTGGATCAAACCCTGTATTTTCCTTCATAAGTTTGTAGTTTATCAGGCATACCTAGTCCATGAGTAGTTCTAACCATATAATTCATAACATGATGAGATATTTTTTATTGACTATATAATGATTCATTTATTTTATCATTATATAATTAATATATTTAAATTTAAAAATAATTCATCATTATTTTAAACATCAAAATATTTAGCAACTTAATTAAGATCATATGTTGTATAGTTTTTCTCATGGGAGATCTACTTCCTAGAACTGTAATAAGAAAAATATATCATTTTACATTATGATACACCCTAATTAATTTTTTCTATCTCCATGTATAAAAAATCCATCATTCCTTGGTGGTATATAAAATTTTGGTTTTGTGATCATTATATTCTTAGTTCATCAAATAATTATTTAAACTATACATATCAATTTATATTGACACCTTCACATGTCGACACAGTTATTTGTTATATTTTTCATAAATATTTATAAAAAACATCTACAATAACCAACTATAAAAAAACTACTTAATCAATTGTATATGATTGTGTGGGACATTATTTAACAATAATTATAACTATAGAGCCAGTAAAAATACCATCTTTTTTGTAAATATTTCCATGAAATGAACTATGGTGATGCGAAAACAACAAATATTTAATTTACAATATTGACCCTTCTATAAAAGAGTCTCAATCATATTTCATAAATGATACTTTTTTAAATTATAAAAAACAAAATCAATCAATATCTCTTCAATAAAAACCACTTAATTATTATCAAGAGCATCCTTCAATATTTTATCATTTAAATACACGAAAATAAATGATTAATTTTTTAACCAAGATTAAAATATTTGATCTCAAAAGTTTCCTACATTTTTCAAAGGGATTGATTTTTTAAATCTTGTAACACCATGAGTTTTTGTAAATTATGTTTCAAATAAATTAAATTTATATGAATACAAAAATTTCACACCACACCATGTCAATGTTTGACTATAAATACACCAATATATTACTGTGATACTTGCAACATTTGGGTATCTTGAAATACACATGGAAATCTGTTTTAACAATAACACTATATATTATTAATATTATTATTTAAATGATACCATTTTAAAAAATAAATTAAAAATTGTGATATGAATATTGATAATAAAATTTTAAATATTATGTATAATTTTAATACATAATGAAAATATATTGAAAATAAAGTGATAAAATCTTGTTAAAATCATAATGTGTAATGAAAATACAATTTTCACAAATAAATTATTTCAGTTTCATTTTATATCAATAATAAAATCCACATTTAAAACATTTAATAAATTTTATTTGATAAAATAAAATACAATTTTTCATTTCTGTTATAAAAATAATATATTTTTATAGTTTATAAGGTGATTCAAAAATTATTATAATTTTTTAAAATATAAAAAACGGTGAATTATAATTAAAAATCAATATTTTCATTTGATTAATTTTTTAATTTAATTAAGTTTTAAACTATTTTGATAGTAACATTACATCAATAATTAATAAATTAATCCAATTTAGGTCATTCTAATCAATTCCATATTGAATGTTGATATATAATCCATGTAAACTTTTGAACATTTTTTCTTCAGATACCAGATTTCTTGTCACATCAAAAGAATTAATATTAAATTAAAGTTTTTTACTTCTTTGATATTGTTTTAGAAAAAGTAATCCATATTTTGGAATATTCATAGTTTATATTATATTATATGTTCAACATAATTTTGGACCGTAATAATTAGTAAATATATTAAAAAATTGCATTCCAGGATTAAGGTTAAAAGAGGTTTCTGTGCATTATATATGCTTGTGTTAAAAATTACATTCCATAGTGATAAAATATTTTAATAAATGTTATTTAATATTTTTCCTAAATTGGCATAATGTATCTAATTCTATAGATTTTAATTTAATTTGGGATGGATAAATTACCTAACTAAATAAAAAGATACTAGTTACCCTTCTAAAAAATTGTTAAAAGGGTAAACTTTTGTAGAATTAACGACTACGTAATACTGTGATATAGATATGTTCATTTGGTGTGGTAGAGGTTTTTCTCAAGTAAATAATTATTCCACTCCAATATTGAAATATTTTTTAGTAACATGAGGTAGTAGTAACCCTTCAATAGTGAATACTTTGGGTTATTTAAAAATATCCCACCCATTCCCTATTAAAAAATTGAACACACTCCCCCACTAATCCCCACATATAAATACCATTTTGTATGAAAATCCTGATAAATTCACATCCATAGATTCCTCATCTTTTAATAGTCTTTTATTTTAGAATGGAATATATCTTAGGAAGGTTTTTAGTGAAAACCAAATAATGATACTCAAAGAAGAGTTAATATTCAACATTTACTGTTAAATTTTATTTACCTTAATCAACCTCCCTCATTTATTATAACAGAATTATGATATAATAAACTCAATATATTACACATAATGTTTGTTTTTATGTAATTTTAATTACTTATATCCATCTTGACATCCATAAAATGGGTATCAAAATTTTTCGTTAATGTGTATGGTGGTCTACCACCTTGAAAACTGTGATCACTCATTTTCCTATTAACACCTATCATAGTTGGATTTATTAGTCGAATTATTATAATTTATATATATGATATTATTATTCCAATTTAATATTTTTTCACACAAACCTTTTTTATTTACATTTTGTGGAAACATGATAATGTCGCTCATGTGTACGGAAGACAACCGCATCATGAAGTGATTTGATTCATTCACACATTTCATGGATGATATTACGTATTTGTTTGAATATATTTGATATTTATGATATAAAAGTTATTCTAGGATGATATTATATCACATTACATTATTTTTTAAAAAGGATGGGGCTGAAGCCTCAATTTATTATTAATTCAAAGACAACCTTTTGTCTGGGTAGCAGAAGACCCATTACATATGCCGAAGGCCCAAGGTCATGTGGCCTGAATACAAGGCATGAAAACCCATATTTTTTCCCAAAATGAAAATCAAAACATGGTGGATGAATACGTATAGCCTAACATCACCATAAATGGTGTAACACATTTTCTATCACTATATATTATGGATTAATATAAATTTATATATATACTGAATATATGTAATTTTATATAATTTTGGAAATTATAGATATGATCAAAATATTATTTAATTAATAGCACCATTAATATTTGAAATCATACTAAAAATATTTATTACAAAAAACATAAATTTATAATGTAATTATAAATAAAAGGGGAATAAATTGTTATAATAATAACATAAATTTAATTCTATATATTAATATTCTTTATAAATATATTTATAATAAACATATATTTAATTATAATTTTATTTTATTCCTCTAAAGAGCATCTGATTCGATGTTACTATAGTGGAAATGATTTTAAGTTATAATATCATCATTTATTGGCATTGTTTTTATTATGTTTTTATGATAAAATATTATGATCCATATATCAATAAACAAAATAATTTCATTATAAATTATTAATTAATGATATTTCCTTGTTATAGTAATTTTCTCCATCCTTTGGTACTTAATTACAGTGAAAATGTTTTATTTTAGAAAATCAGACATTTTCTAAACCTTTAGTCAAAAATCTATTTTTTTCCGAAACCATGTTTTATAAAGTAATATATTGAAAAATGTTTAGTTATTCTCCTATTATTCAGAAAAATAATTTTTATCCATGTGTTACTTTTTCAAAAAATATTCAATGGAATCATAATATAATTTTCCTTATAATTCACTTAGGTATTTTACCAAAAGTGATAATGGAATCATTATTTTAACATTTATGATATTAAAAAGAACTTAATTATAATTTATATTATATATTATAAATTATTTTTATATATTTTCATTGAAATTGTAAAATAAAAATAATTTTAAAATTTTTAATGTTTTAAAAATTATTTTTCAAATACAAAAAGATATTTTCCTGATGAAATTATTTAAATAACTGATCTAATTAATAATTCATCTAAGATGAAATATCTTGACGCAATATATTCATTAATATGAATATGATCCAATGATAGAATAATTATAATTTATCAGAGTGGTTTATTTTTATTATGGAATGGTGTCTATGAAACCCATTTTACTTTCACCATTTTGTACAATTATAAAATATATATAGTGCTTGCTTATTTTTACATGGGTTATGCAATGATGAAATAATTAAATGATTATGAAACTTTTCTATTTTATATAAGTTATGATATGTTTAAATGTTTATAAATCCCATTTTATTTCATATATTTTGATACAATGAATGTTTTATAATCACATAGTATATATAAATATGGGATTCATTATGAGATAGGTGGAACCTACCTCTCCCTCAAATGAACTGGTTAACGATTTTTATATCATGAGACAAAGAGGGATAAAATATTGAGTGAACCGAGTTCACTAAGGGACTTTGTAATCTATGGTGGTCTTTGGAGTAAACTGTGACTACTATGATAATCTTTTAGTAAACCCATTCCAATATTATAGCTTGTAAATGATTCTTGACTAAAAGGGAACTAGTTTTAAATGCTAATTTTTATTCCACAAACATATGTTTTATGCCAGCTTTATGATTTTATGGATCTTATTCTGTGATTCTCTTATAAGTAATGTCTTCTAAACATTAAATCAATATTCAATGAATCGATATTATGATCTACGATTGTTGTAGATGGGTTTCAAATGTTATACACATGTTATTATACACTTATGTTCATGTTATTTTTATGTATATCCTTTCTATAATTATTCTAATAATTCACGCTCACTATTTATTATGATTTATTTCCACATTTTATATGAAACTTTATTACATATGATATTACTAGGAATGGTTTTTTTTATGAAGATCATCATGGGATATGATGTAGCTCACATATGGGCAAATATTTTATGTTTCCATGATTCTAGAGATAGAAAACTATTATCGTTTGAAGGATTGTTCTTATGTAATGTAAGGAATATTCATAATAAAAATTTAATATAAATATAAAATAATTTGTGGATAAAATAGTTATAAATAAATTATTTTTTTAATTACCCTTTGGAAATATTATGAGAAAACTATCATGGGATCCCTAAGTACATGTATATCGATATGTCTATGTTTGAATCAAATTTATGTGAAAATGGAATGGGATTTTTGTATAGTATAAATAAATTATATTACACATAATTATACACATATATGGATATTACAAGTGGATTTAGATTTACCATTGATTTACCTAGTGGAAATACCTTTAAAATGTCACATTGAGAGAGAATTGAGCATCACCTTGCTCGCGACAGAGGCCTTTATATACAAATGGTTTAGAAATCCTAGGGGATATAAATTGTAAATTGATAAACTCATTAGGAACCATAATAAATGATGTAAATATTTTATGAATATAATTTTCCTCAAATAAATATACTTTTTTGTAAATAAAAAAGGATTCATAGTTTAGATATATAGTAATCAATTTTTTCTAGATTATGTGGTTACCCATCATTAAAATTATGTCTTTTATAATGATTTTTTGATTTTGTCAATTTATAGAATCCAAATGAACAATATAATTTATTAATATGATAAACAATTTAAAAAATTCCCTCTTCATCATCCAAATGTCATAGGAGTTGGAATTCAAAATATTATTGTAATTCTCATGAAACATTATCATGTCATGAATCATGCTAGACTTATAAAATAAAAATAGGGGTAATAATATTATATTTAGTCCTTCTATATTAATTATCCAACTTCTTTATTTGGTTCTCATGATCCACCAATTTCTAAAAATTAGATCAGAACCACTTTAATGTTATTTATCATTCTCCATTTTTTTGGAACCTAAAAAATTATTTTGGTTATCTAATATTGGGAATGTGAATCGAATCAATGTTTGAATCATATCAAGAATATTATACAGTAACAAAATATTATATCCTTGGAATGGAATGAGTTTTATAACTTCTGTTCCAAAAAGTACACTCCTCATATTATATGTCTGAAGATGGATATTGAGTTCCAATAGGTAAATAGAATGGATGAATAATTTTTTGTACCTATAAGGACTATTTTACAATAATTTTGAGGTACGATTCTTGTATTACCATCAAACCAAAATTTATGTTTCATCAATTCATAAGTAGATTAAAATAATGTATCTGATGATTTTTATCCATATGATACATCAGAATCCATGAATATATTATTTTATTCTATATCATGGTGAAAAAGGATGTTTGAGTTATGTATCAATATTAGGATTTTGATATGAAAAGAAATATGGAATTAGATGGAAAATATAAGCTCTATAGGGAGAAGAAGATGATAATTAATTTATGATCCATGTGTTTATAAAATCATGGATGAAATTTTATTAAGGTGACTTGTAAATGGTTAATATTCGAAAGGGGAGGTCATATGAAAATTGTTTTTTTGATTTCATGGGATGAATTTAGATAATGAAGGAAATTTAATGACTGATGCATATAATGAAACACCCACAATAGTGTTTCAAATGAATGGATTATGGGAACTATTCTAACTACAAACCAAATACAATTGATAATGTTGATGATTAATGTCATCAACCTCTTAATCAACATGATAAAGGAAACTAACATGTCTTCAATGTTTTTTTAGAGGGTTTTGAAAACTATATAATGAAAGGTACACTTACCATCCACTCTATAACTACTATTATTTTATTTTAATCTTTATCTATCCATTAATTAATATTTAAATAATTTTATAACTGTATCATAATTCCAAATAAACAATTATACATGTAATTTGAAGTAAAAATCATAATAGTTTGGTGATATCATCCAATGTCCATGATTCATCTTTTTCTTAGGATTGGTGGATTGTGAATTTTTAAAATTTTGACAACATTTATTTGGTTAAATTTAATGTTATTTTGTTCATGCATTATATCTATCTACCTAAATTATTCATCAATTACTGTGTAATGGAAGTCATGTTTGATATTTCAATTCATCTGATGATCATATATATATGAAAACCTCTGATGGAGGTCAAATCCATTTAATCTGGCTTAATTACAGTTCAAAAATGTTTTTTTACCTTAGATGGTTGAGGAGAAACTCTACGTTGATTGTAGGAACATTTTATTGGATTTTGTTATCGTATTTCATAAATAGCTTATATAAATTCTACAAAAATGTGAAATTTCATTCTAAATATAAATCATACATGTTTCCATACAAATTTCAAATACTTTCTCTTTAATTGGCCCAATTGAGTTTCATGAATTAAGGAAATAATCTAAGAGAACATTTAAAATGGATTCAATTGGCCATGTGTGTCACCTAGAGGTGCACCTATTAATTTTTAAAAAATAAATATTGATTGATGTGATTATACATTAAATATACAAGTTTTAACATGATCATGATCATGAACATGTATCTTTTACCCCTAATCGATGACAAATTTGATAAACTATGAGGATCTTAATACATCTACATGATTGAAATTCTTTAGGAATATCATGAATTGAGGGTCCATAAGGAGGATATACAATATATAGAATCATGTAAAAGTTATAGAGAGTATGAATATATTTGTATTCTATTCTGTCATGCTAATTTTCTTTCTGTCATCATGGATTTAATGAATAACATCTTTAGAGATTACCTTGATCAGTTTTTAGTAGTCATTATAAGAGATAAGGTTATATACTCCAAGATAAGGGATGAAAATTATGTTCAAATTAATATTCTGTTAAATACATTAAGGAATGAGAAAATATATGAATGATTTATGAAATGTTATTTTGGATTTACCATTTTGGGTAATATAAAATTTAGATAGAGTTTATAAGTAGATCTGTCATAGATGGATGATATGGAATGTCGGATTAGACTATACATGGATACTAAAATAAGTATATATCATATATTAGCTATATATTATTTAAATTTTGTGGAGAATTTCTCACAAATATCTATTCCTTTAACTAGGATAACTTGGAATGGAGCCAGGTTCCTCTTGGAATATGAATGTGATGAAAATTTAAAGGAACCGAAGAGAAAACTACTTTCTGAACCTATGATTACATTACCATATAGTAGAGAGGGTTTTATACTCTATAGTGATGTATCTAAGAAGGGATTCTGATAATTCATTATATATAATGAAATTAATCTAGCTTATTCTTCAAAAATTAGTATTATTGATGAGTGAAATTATTCAAAACTTTTTTTGTAGTTATCTTTACTTATTTTGAGATTATTAATATTGAAAAATTTTCAATATGGATAAAAGTTTATATTATATACCTATCATAAATGTTTAATGTATATATTCACACATAATGAGTTTGATACGTACAATGAAATATAATAAAGTAGATTATTTATTATGAATACATAATACATTAATGATAGAGGAAAACAAACACGGTACCCAATGATTTGAGTAAAAAAGATCATGTTATCATATGCATGATGATTATTATGAATGATCCAATTTTTCATCATTTGAAAATGATGGATATACAAATCAAGATTGTAGAAGAAAATATTTTATTTATTAATTTAATAATCACAAATCAATCCATATTATTAGTAAAAATGAATTAAAAGAATATATAGATTTGGAAAAAAGGGTAGAAATTTTAATTAGTTTAGCCAGGATAAAAGTGGAATGGTAAGATCTAAAAACCCTGTTTGTATTTCATCTGTAAATGATTTTAAGAATGGTTTGTTATAAGAAAATAACTAATCTTTATTCCCCATTCATTATACAATTATGATGATGTCTAGGGATTTGAATTCTTATTTCTTGTGGTTTGGTTTTAAGATAGATATCAAAGAGTTTTTATCAAAATTCATGGATTGTTAGAATGCTATGGATCGTATTAAAATTCAAATGGGATGATACATAGATTACCCATAGTTGAATGAAAAATGGAAAAAAATTCAAGGGATTTTTTCATTGGACTACCCCTAATTGACTAATATTAATAATTAAGTATTGTTTTTTGTTGATCACCTTACTCGAAAGACACATTATATATCTATCAGTGAGGAATTATTTCTATATTATAATTACATGAAATAAATTATATATGATGTATAGTTTCACGGATTACAACATTTAATTATTTTTTATTTGTATTATATTTTTATGTAAATGTTTCAATGATTTCTTCATCAGGATATTAATATATAGTTTAATTTCATTATTATTTATAATCCTCATATATATGGTCATTCTAGGAGAACAATTTAAATGGTATAGGATATTATGTTATCTTGTTATTTTTATTCAATGTTTTTTGGGATCAATGAGTTCTTTTAGTTGATTTGTTATAAAATAATATATTTTACTTAAGAATTTATATGGAACCCTGTAAAGATCTATATGGAATTAAATGTAGATCAATAATTTTATAAAATGAATTTGGGGAAACAAATATATTGTGACATGAGATAGATAAAGAAAAGACTTAGTAGATTATGTAAATTATGCAACCAATCATGGTTGATCAATTTTAATAGAAAAGTTAAACATTAAATAAAAAGAAGAATCTATAATTTGAAGCTGGTGATAGGGAGTTTATATTAATTTCTCCAATGAATATGAAACTATTATTTTGGATGAATGAGAATCCAACCCTAGGTATATCATTCCATTTGAATTATCGATCATACTATTATTGTAACCTATTATATGGTGCTTCCACTAAAACTATAGAAATTCTATAATATGTTATATGTATCTCTCATGATGATGTAAATTCCTTACCCTTTCACATGTATCGAACATACAGGTTATAGAAATAGAGAAAGATCATTCATACGAGGGAAAACTGGTGGTGAATGTGGATCATATATGGAAATTTTTATAAAATAGTACCACTCATATGAATAATGTTTTTTTGTGAAACAAAATTTTTTAGAAATCTATTTTAGATCTTGAGGATATGGTCAGGAATGATAACGCTCATTTTTATGTACCACAATGTTGAATTTTCTAGGATAAATTCATTTAAAGATAGGGATGAATGTATCACTGTGTATTTTTTTGAATTTTATTCAAATAAAATAAAAATATTTGAGATATTTAATTAATAAAAAAATAATGTTATACTTTATCTATAAACAACACCAATTCCTAATTTTTTGTACACACAATATTGGTTTATCTTTCATTATACTGAACACAACTTTTTAACAAAACCATGAATTAATATTAATATTATTATTCAAAAGATTCCATTGTAACCTAGTTATTAAACATATATATATGAATTATAATGAATAGTTTTTATTATTACCAATAAAGGATTTATATAATATAATATATTGATAAAAAGTTCATAATTATCATTGAAATCATTATATGATTCAAAAATAGTATTATCTCTAAAAAATGAATTTTATTTCTTTTTGGAAACAGTAATGAATTTAAATTTTTCCCACTTTTAGAAAATAAAATTATAAAATAAAATTCATGTTTGAAATCAAAATTTCAAAATTATAAATTCATTAAAACTATATTAGTCGTTTTAATAAAATTCCTATCTAATTTGAAAAAAACATGTTACATTTGATCATTTTATATTTAGAAACCAAGTTTGTCATCTCAAATAAGGGATTAATTTTGAATTATATTTTTTCCCTTATTTGAATAAATTTTTAAAGAATGGAGTACATATTTTGAATCAAAATATTTTTCATTATATAATAATATAAACATTATTTTTTAGGATTATTATTAGTCTAAATAGTTACAAACTACATACCATGATTAAGGTTACAATGGGCTTTTACGCATTACATGGGTTTCTGTTAACATTATTTTTACACCAAAATAATAATTTATTTTGATAAATTTGATTCCATATTTAAATTAATAAATATAAATTATATAATAAATTTAATTTTAATTTTATTATTAAGGGACAAATTACATGTGTAAATAAAAAGAAACAAGTTATCATAGCAATTAACAAGTAAAACGATTAAATTGAGTATACATAAATTCTAATAAATAAAATGATAAAAATGTATTTAATTTTTGTGATGAAGGTTATTTTAGAAACATTTTCTCATATAATTTATTAATGATATATTTTTTTATGCACATGATGCAAGACGTACCTCCCATGTCGAAATTTTTTTTGTATCTACAAAAAATGAACCCCTTGTCCATTATAAAAGATAAGGCATTCACATCACATATTCACACATCTAAAGACCATTGGAAAAATAAAATCCTACCAATAAAGCATATAATATTCTATAATATCATTCTATAGGCTTTATATGGGAAAAAATCTATCATATAAATCATTTTGGTGCAACTATAAGAGTTAAAATGAAAAGAAGGTATCATTCATCGATGAGAATTTTTGTATTATTTCTTCCTCAAAATCAATAAATATATTTTATAATGTGATTATATTTTAATAAAAATATCATCCATTAAATATTATTTTTTATTCTATGGTCATTACCTTTATCCATCCCCAATTACATAAAATGTTATATTAAATCTACGTTCATTTTCATGGAGGACTACTACATCACAACCTGATGTCATTACATTTCCATTACCACATCTCAGTACATGAAGTTATAATGAATTAATTTTGTATGATATTTATTATAATATTGTTATTATATATTTATTTTATCATATAAACCATTATTCATTCCATTTCATGAAAATACGATAATGTTTCTCGCATTTACGGTGGACTACTGCCTCGTGAAGTGATGTGATTCATTAATGTTTTACATGGATGGTATTATTTATTGGTATAATGAACATATTATATATATATATATGACATTAAAATTATTTTAAAATTTTTAATATATCAATAAAATTTAACCCATTAAAATTTACCAGAAAAACAAGGAATGATGATAAGTATATAGGACCTACTTTCTTTATGAATGGTGTATTTTAATTTCTAACAAAAAAATTAATAGATTACTATAAATTAATATTTACATAATAAATATTATATTAATAAAATTTTATCATATTTTAAATTATGGAACCGTGATTGATGTTTGAGGATGATAAAAAGGTTCATAGTATATACAAACAAACATATTAGTTATTTCCTCAAACAAGACTTTAATCAGGAATTTTTAATAAATATGCATTAAATAGTTGTAAGGAAACCACGTACGGTATTATGTATATTAATATTGAAATTAAATATATTTAAAATTATATTATATTTATTATATAAAATTTTTGAACGTGTACGGTGGATGTTAAGACATATCGTAAGAAATTTGTGCCTGAATTTTCCTTCAATGAGATGTATGTTATGTTATAAATGTATATTTTTCCTCAATTGTATATAAAGACCCATTTACGTATAATATAATTATTTTTTGTAATAATAAAATTTTATGATTAATTTTATGTTATTGTTTCGTGGGGCTTAGGATTCAATATTACAAAAGTGGTAATGATACTACGTCATAATTTAATCATTTATTAGGATTTTTTATAATTATGTTATTCAATGATAAAATATTTTGATCCAGTTTTTAAAAAAAACATGAATTATATTATCAAATATTAATTCATTATATTTTAAATTAATAAATAATTTCTTAAGAACTTTTTTTCTTTAAATAATTTATAATGTGTTTTTAAGAAAATCTTACTATATGACTATTTTCTGTCAGAAATATTATATCTTTTGAAATTGTGTTCTAAAAAATGATCTTTGTTTACTGATGTCTTATTATTTTCAAAATAAAAAAATAGTTTTTTAAATTATTATTAAAAAATTGATATTAATACTCTTATAGTTTTCAAAATAATTTATGTTTGGTATTTACCAAAATTGTAGATGGAATCCTTGTTTTATCATGTACATCATGACAACAAATTACTATCATAATAAAGTTTTTTTGGGAAGAATCATTTATAATTTTCCAATGTTATTTACAAAGAAAATAAATTTAAATTTTATTATTTTTTATAATATTTTTGAATGAATTTAATATTTCTTATGCACAAAATGTTTTAAATTATTAATCAATATCATCTTCCACCAATTATGGAATTTATTGAGGTTTTGAATACAATACTGGAGATATGAACCAATGGTACTATTATTAATATTTCAATGAATTTTTTATCTTTATGATGGAATTAATTTAATGAACCTTTTTTTCTCATCCACCTATAATATCGTTAAATATATCATATGAAACGCACATCATTTTCAATGGGTAATTCTATGATCAAATGATGAAATGATTAAGAAAAACATGTATCTTATACTAGTTATAATATAATTGAATAATTATGAAGCACAATTAATTTTATGGTTAATGATATATTAAATATTTTTGATCTTATGGAACAAAATATTTGGATTTCATTATGATACGGGTGAGACCCATATCTCCCTCCAATGCGACAGGTAATGATTTATATCTCAAGAGATAAAGTAATCAAGAAGAAGTTGTAAACCGAGTTTAGTGAGGGTCATTATTGGGTTTTATTTTCTTATTATTGAACCTTTAAAACTGTTATGATTGGGGGGGATAAACCAATTCCACTATGATATCCTATCAAACAAGCCATTACTATAATGGATTTATATGATTATGTGTACACCCATAATATTTTCTCATAAAAATGGTAATATCATAAGAAGTATTATCCGTAATTATAAATTGTTTCAAGTATTTTGGACTATAAATATTTATTCCAAGGCTTAATATTATGATCTTTAATATAAAGGGATTGGTTTTAAAATGATATGATCATGTTCACATACAATTATGTCCATGTTATGCTTACATATCTACATTATCTACCCTTAATTAAAATTTTTGGTCACACAATTGTATGTTTCCTATCCCTATGATAGGAATAAATGAATTATGTATGATATGTCTAAGAAGGGTTCTAGTTATTAATATAATTTTGGGAGATGATATAGTTTACATATAGATATGATTATTGTTTTTTCATGTTTATAAAGGCACAAAACTATTGTGATCCATAGGCATGTGTTTTGGTAGCTTAATTAATATTCATAAAATGTATTATAATATCTATTTAAGATAATCTTAATTCATTAAAAATATTCATTCAAATCTTTTATTTGATGATAACCAAAATGGATGAAAATCATTTTTATGTAGTTTTTCCATTGAATTTGAATCATCAATGTCAGGTAAAATATGATTTTTGGTAAAATTAATTACATATATTTTCTTATATCTTATTCTATACCATATAATATTTTTCAATCTTCTTTATAAATAAGTGTAAAAACCAATGTATTTCCGGACTGCTCTTTTGAGTAAAAATTGGACATTTTTCTTTGAGATGATCAGTAGGGGTAAATTGGTCTTTTTTTCTCAGAAATATGATCTTAGATAATTTTTCTGACCACTATGTTTGTCTAGGGATATAATTTTTTACCCTTTGATAGATGTATGGTGGAAATACAATCCATTCAAATTTTGGTGTAATAATTATTATTTAATTTTTATTACATTAAATTTTAAATTATTCACATAGGTTCATTTGGAGATAAATTTTGAATGGATTTTCAGATTGAGATTCCATATCCTCTATTTAATATGGAATGGTGATTTTATCCTAGTAATGCCTTTAACTCATATCAGGAACTGAGGCCGACATTAACCTAGTTTTTTTTATCATTCATTTTTCTTTTTTTATATTATTCCCCCCCTTCGTCTCCACACCTCCATGTTCTGCTCCACTTGATTCATGATATAAGGTTTAATTTTGTGGGGTATAAAGTATAAGTGAGTGATGGGATGATAGTTACCTTTGTAAAGGCCTCATAGAACTGGATTCGTGTTCGCCATCTATGGACCGTGAAATCGAGTGAAGCATCAGCAGTTTCCACCCATTGGTATTCCCATTAACATTTTTAAATTTTATAGCATATTAATTGGTTGTTGTATGTTTTTATACCCATATATTGGTTTCATTTGTCCTCTTGAGTTGTGATTGGTTATTTTGTGGGCCAAAACTGGGCTTTCAGGTAATTCAAAGGGGTTTTTAATAATGAATCCCTAGTTACATTGTGTGTGTTCCGAGGGATCATGTCGTGTATTTTTCCTATTCAGGGAAGATGGATCTTTCTTAATTACATGGTTTGTTATATTATTACACACAATGTGGTGGTACATGTCCCTATGTCTGATGTTGTGATGAATAAAACTAAAATTTTGTTTATATAATGTAAACAACTTGTATTTTTACACAGGAAGACCCCATGTGGTGTTCGCATTGTGTATGTACACAGTGAATGGGTGGATAATGGTACACTCCATTTAAAAAATAGTACATTCGATTTACTTTTTCTAGAATATAGGATTTGGGTATTTGTACCCTGGAAGGTAGAAATGGGTGTCTGAAAAGTTTATTCTAAGTGGTTTTCACATAGATCATGTTAGTAAAACATATGGTGCATTATTATGACTCTTATTTGGGGTTTTAGGGTTTTATATAATCTGGGAGTTTCATCCTCTAGTTATCAAATTCAGTCATCACCTAAGAGTGAGACATGGTGTGGATGATAGGTTTTTTGTTTGGACCATCATAGTTGATATATTGATCTGAGATAAGTTTTTATCCATCTCTTGTTACCATTTCTTTTGAATATTCTCCCCATGAGAGGTGTGCCCTTCTCCCTATGAAGCCGTTAGACCAGTTGTTTTCAAGGATAAACTGAGGGATTCCTTTCGTTATGTGTTTTTTATTCCCTTGTAGTATCCTTATACTCATGAATCATTTTGAGGATTTCAATTGTCAGATTCCTCTATTACTAGACTGACCATTTTTTGTACCTCGAGTTTGGGTAAAGATGGTGTCTATGTATCACCTAGAACACATGCCGAACTGGTAATCCCACGAGGTTGTGATTGTAGTCTTGTTCAGAATGTTCAGTCTAAATTTACTCTTTGATGTGTTGAATTATTTATTTGATACTATTATATTCACTAGAGGGGATTTTGTATTGGTTGTTTTTAATCCTTTTGTGATGTGTCTTTCGTTCTCTTGGGATGTTCGAGTGATCTTCTTGGGATTTGTGTTGCTTATTGAGATGGCCAGATGTTCTTACCCACTATCCGGCTTCAGATCAATTTCATTTATGATATTATATTGGTACCCGTATGTTTTACATGAGACATGGATGTTGATCCTAGATGTATATATACTATGATATGTTTTTTTCATGTCTATATGTACTTCTAGGTATCCATTTGTTGTCAAGTACATGTTGAATATGACTTCTTGAGTGATAAGTGGACTCCCATGGTAGGAATTCCATAGATAGACTAATGGGTGGGATGATATATGATGAGGATTATTATGCTCTCCTTAATGAATAAATATCACAATATTGGGATGGTGCGACAATCAGGATTGAGTTATAATGATCACTGGTTGGGCTTGGAAAATATTTTTGTGGGTGATTTTGACCATAGGATTGGGAATCGTGGACGTCGGTTTGAGGCAGTGAGACTATCTGGTTGGTTAATGCCCATGATACTTGGAAGTTGTTTCCATCACGTTTGAGCAACATGTTCATAGGGGAATGAGGTTATATAGATGGTGTGTCTTGGTATCATTATTTTGTGATTTCCCCTCACTTGTGATGGCCAAATAACCAATTGAGTTGTGCATGCATTGGTTGGATATGTGATGAGTTGTTTCATACCAATCATGTGGGTAGGGGAATCCTATAATTATATTTTAGGTATTTGAGGTTTTGGGAGATTTTTGTAGGAATACACCTGGGATGTGAGGAGCCATCGATTTATATAGATGGGGCTATCATGTTGGGGGAAGACGCTCTCCATTATTGAGGCCATGGGCTGAGAATTTTATTTAATGAAAGAAATCAATGTTACACCAGTTGTCATTCACTGGGAAGATGTGAGCTTCAGATCAGGGGTCCATGGGACCAAGATACTATTGTTTTGGTGTTCTATTGGGATGTCTGTACTTAAGATATGATGTTTCAGGAGGCATGTGGTGTCAGGATGTGTGCTTATTTTGGAACCTGATGGTTCACCTGGGTTCTGTGACTACAAGAGTTCCTTGGACCACAGGTCACATACTCTCTTCACATATGAGATTTTGTCATTGGATGAATCAGTTACATGTCGATGGGATAATAGTCCCATATCGATTTAATGATACATGTCTTGAGTGTCATGAAGTCTATCTTAATTCCCTTATACAAGATTTCTAGTTGATCAAGAAGACAGACCCATGTATAGATAATAGGTTTGATTTAAGGTGGATTCTTTAACATACTCATGAATATTCATATTTATTTATATATGTATTTGTATATGACTGTAATGTATACATATTTACTTATGGACATCCATTATGTCACTTTCCCAATTTATAGGGATTACAGAACCTACGTACGACTATGGGATGATATTGGATTAACATCCATTTTGTTTGTGCTTCAACTAGGATGAGCATGTTGCTTTTGAATACACATAAAACAACATAATAATTAGGATATTTTTAGGAAGGGAGGTACTGAGATTCATTCCCACTCTTTCATGTTCCCCCAGTGTATGTATAGACCCTATGTTTCCTTTTCTGGTTTTGAATGAGTTCTATGGTGGATAGGAATGAGGCCTAGAGTTGTTTGTTTGAGAAGAAATTCTCATGTTATTGTTATGATCATGATGGGTCACTTAAAAAGTGTCTTCATATTGAGAACATGAGTTGGATCATTGTTAATATCAGAGTATTGTACATTTAAATTCATTTCTTTGCATTACCGTATCAGTGTTGTCAGTACAGTGGGTGACCGGTGTTGTATTTTATTTCATAGATCTTCATGATTTTTACAGTATTTTTCTATTTCATAATGTTCTATTTATGTGTTAATATCTTTTCACTCTTTTTACATTCCGATGTGTGGGATACATAGTTATTTCCAATGTTTGATTAATCTAAAATGATTTAATAGTTTCACCACTATCACCTCTTAGGTTGTCACTACATGTCGAAAGCCTACAGCATATGGGGAGGAACGCATGAGGCCTTATTGTGAACTAGCTCAGGGAACCAATTTATTGGATTCTATAATGGGACATTACAGACTGGTTGTTAGGACCAAGATAATAATGACGGGTATCTGTTTTAGGTATTTTATTTTCTTGTCATGAATGTTAGAGAGGAAATGAAATCACTTCACTTTGTATAAGTGGGTGAGGGAATGTGGGGATGTTACAATGCATTCCATTGAATATTTGATGATGCATTAATGATTTTTATTTAAAAAATATCATAAATTTTTCCTAGAATGAGGGATCCAAACATTATGAAGAGAATATAGAAAAAATATTCATCCAATCAGTATGCTTGGTTTGTTCGAAGCTGGGGTCTATGGTGAATTATGGGGAGTATTGAAAATAAGTGGATTTCCTTGATGATTTATTCGAAATACGGAAAATGAATGTATTTTTTTAATATTACATTATTAAGAGTTAATATCGGTAGATTAATGGATTATTATAGTTAGTTATGTGAGTACCATGATCTACACGCATGATGGAGGAATGGGGAATTGTGGGTGAGAATTTTTTTGGTGAAGGTCAAGAGCACTTTGGTTGGGAAAAAGAAAAAGGAGAATTGTGATGGAACAATGGATTTGAAGGAATGATCCTTGATTACAAGGATCATTACCATCTAGAAACTAGACATTGAGTTTTCTGAAATAGATATGATTATGAAAGAAATTTTGAATCTATATGATTTGGTCATAATGTAGTGCTAATGTATATGGAGGTTTCTAGAGGTGATGTGAAATTCCTATAAATTGTCATCGACCCTATTTATAATATCCTAGAGAATCAATGATAATTATCAAACTCTTGAATTGTGAAGAAGGATTGTGATGGGAGTTAGCACTTCAAAAGAAGTAAGCTCTATGAAGAGAATAAGATTCACGATGGTCCATTGATATTTTCAATATAAGTGAACTTCTTAAAGAACAAAATGGGATATGTGAAAGAGTGAGATCCAAAAACTATTGAGATCTATAAACTATTGAGCTCTTTGAAATAGTTTGTTCTTTGATATTGGGAGCATCACGAAAGAGCTCTGTAAGTTTACGATTTGGGTACCCCATTTAAATGGAACGTTCTTTCTATGTGCATCAAGATATTTCTACATTATAAGACTAAGTATCATTGCGAATTCTACATTGTTCCTACAAATTTATGGGTAGAATATATAAAAAAAAATTTAAGAGAGCATATTTTTTAATGTTCGTCAGGATGTACAGAAACATTTAATTACCTTATATTTGATAGGAGGGTGCACACCTGCTTACTGATTGTCTTTCAAGTTCTAAAAGAATTTAAGGGTATATCCTACTCATTGCATTCCACATCAACAGTTTATTTTCTAGTGTATTTTTTGGTACTGGATTGTTTCTGTACCATACCAAGGAAATAACTATTATTTTTGAGTAGTGAACCTTCTAAATATTTTGTTCTTATAGATAAGTGTTCTGACTTTTTTCAGATGGGAAAGAATACATTAATAGGATGTGAAGGTTCTCTAAAAAATAATGAAACATAAAAGAATCAAATATCACTTATTCACACATCCTCCTCTTAGTGATACTTGGATCATGAGTAGGAAACATTAGTGTTATCTTATGAGTTTTTTCCAAGTCTTTACAATTTGGGATATTATAGAAATGATTATAATGAATTTGTTTGAACCTGTGATAAATATTTGACTGGTGCATCTAGAAGAATTTTTTTAGGATGTTCGTGATTCCTAGGTATGGGATCATTGTTCCGATATATAATGTGACAGTTGCATTTTATTATCACCATGAGTGAGACACATGGTGTGTGGACGTTTTGATTTACTGTGGATCTCTTACTCTTGTCTTTTGGCAAGCGGGAAAGGTCCTATTTTGACTATTGTCTGGAAAAGGAAAGAGATGTCTCAAGAATCATATTTGGAATGTAAGATTCACATAATATATGCATACTAGTGTACGATTTTATTGACAGCATAGGCCTAATCAATTTTTCTTTCTAAAATGTATCTTTCCATCATGTTGAAGGTTATGTGGATCTATGTAGTGGAATTTGTCTTTAGTATGATGACTCGTTCCTTGTGCACTGCAGGTGTAGTGACCTAGTATTTCATTATGGAATGTGATTCCCTTTTTTTCAGATCCTTGCAGAGTGTTCCTTCTCAAGTATGATGTAATCTAGTCGAATCAATGATTACAATGCAGATAGATACCAATACGTTTCTTCTTAATTGGACATGTAGGAGGTTTATCCAAATATAGTTACCCGGTGGGATTTAGTTTACTTCCCCTTTTTCATTGGTTGTGACCTTTAAAGAGAAGTTTCTTATAAGGATGCTCAAAGTGTATTAGGGCCTTTATAGGCAGTGTTTTTAGTATCAAAACTTTTCTCTTCTGATCTTTAGTGTCTTCTATGGGTCTTTAGTCTCATTGGTTTCTTTAGAGATGATGATAAAGGTATTCTTATGGTGGTAGTGCCTCATTGGTCGCAGTTCAACAACTTTCAGAGAAGTTATGATTATGGATGTTATAAGGTTAGTTGTTGGATAGTCTAGATAGATTTGTTTTGTAGCCACTCCATATGAGAGCATGGATGATTGTCTTTTAACTAGGTTTCCCAGGGATAAGATGGTTTTTGGTGGGTTATTTTTAAGAACTTATGTATTTCCCATCTTTTTTTTGATCATATGTTAGAAATTTTTCTTTCAGGTGCTTCATAGTGGTAAAAAATTATTTTCACTCAAGTAGATTAGCTAGGATAATATTTATAACCACTACATTACTCCCAAAATAGGGTTTTTAACCTAAAATATGAGTGTTTTAGAATGGTGATCCATTTGAATTTTGGAAGAATAATTAATATTTAATTTTTATTAAATTAAATATTAAGTTATCCTTATAGGTTTGTTCAGCGATAACTATTGAACGAAGCATAATATTGAAATTCTCTTTCAATCGTTGATTTTGGAAGGGGGTTTTTAGACTAGTAAATTCATAAACTAGAGTGGAGACCAGGGCCCTCCCAAACCCCTTTTTCTTCTACATTCATTTTTTACTTTATTTATTCTATATCACTTATTTTATTCCTCCATTTGAACTCCCCTTGTGATACTCCTCCATCAGTTTGACATAAGGGAGAACAAAGATAGTTAGAAATAGTTAGATTGGTATGGGATAAGAGGTGAATTTGTGAAGCCCTTGAAGTACTAGATTGACGTGTGGCGTCCATAGACTGTTAAATTGAGTGTATCATCGTCTATTTCCACCTGAAGGTAGTCCTATTAACATTTTTTCCATAGATCCCATTTTGATTTGTTTTTTAATTTTTTTATATCCATATATTACATTATTGAGGCGTCTTGAGGACATATTAATTGTTTCATGGTAGAAAATGGTGGTTTCAAGAGATCCAACGGTTTTCCTATCAGTATACCTAGGTTGCATGGACTGGGTTCCAGGTTAACATTCGGTGTGTTCTTAAAATTTTGGGAAGATGATGTGTCCTTATGTACACACCATATAATCTCTGTATACTTTGTGTGATGGTACATGGCAGTGTGTTCGACTGTGTGAAAAAGAACATTGAAAGTATGAATTTAGAAGAAAAAAACACGCCATGTAAAATAAGGCACACACTGCTGAAATGGCCAATGAGCCCATACCCAAGTGGTAAGGTCTTCTTCTAGACATCAAAGAGACTCATGTTCAAAATGGTGTGGAGGAGAATTTATAGGGGTACTATAGCGGTTACTATATCAGCCGGAACTATTCACCTGATTTGGGCCTTTAGGCCACCAGTTTGGGCCTATGGGTCTCAATGGCCTTCAGGTCATCAAAGGCCTTTGGGCCACAGGGCCTTCAAAACAAATAGAACCTACAGTGTCCCTGCTCACATAGAATATGCCCCATAAGATGATCATAGAAACAAAAGTAGCAGCCACCAGATATAGAGCTAATAGGATTGGAAGAATGAGAGGGTATGGAAGCCGCCATCGGGACTAGGCACCGTGCTACATTTTATGGGTGAAATGATAGCTGATCGACAATGCACGGTGGGGAGCTATGTAATCAATGAAGTAGAAGATGGGGAGGGGCAGTTCAAGTGTGTTGGGCCAACAAGTCATTGTTTGGGCATGGAATGCCTTTTTCCCTTCAGGTCATGTATTGCAAGTCAGTCGGGCTATGTGCCTTGGGCGTACGAGTCATGTACAGGTTCGCCTCCAACCCTTAAAATTGGTATTATCCATAATAAAATAAAGAAGAAGGTCTTCGGGCCATTCAGGAAATAAGGAAAACACCTTATACTTTTAATCATGTTCACCCCATGTTGTTCTTTTCGTTAACAAGTACACATCTCGGGGGAGGGAAAACGGTACATTCAATGCACACAAACTTACATGCTATGTAATTTTTACATATTATATGTTTGGGGTATTTTTTATTCTCAAAGTCAAAATTAGGCATGTGATTAGTCCATTATGAGTTTTTTTTACGAAGATCGCGATGGTGAAACTCATAGAACATTGTGATTACTATTATGGTGTGTTTTGGTGTTTTTATCTAAATAGAATGGTTTGTACTGTATTTATCAAATTCATTCATCACCTGTGTGTGATAATTTGCATGGGTGATAGCTTGGGTGTTCTGACTATCCATGTTGATTTCATTATCTGAGATGGGCTCTGAGATATCTCTAGTGACTTACGATATTGATGATTCTCCCCAAACGATATGTGCCCTTATGGCCTATGAGGTTGTCGGACAAGATGCTTCGAAGGATCTATTCATGGATTCCTTTTCTTATGTGTTGGTATCGAGTGTCCTTTGTAAGATCCATATACACATGTATCATTTAGAGGATCCTAAATCTAGGATGCTGCTATTTCTTGAACGATCATGAGTTGTACATAGGGTTTGGGTATAGATGTTGTGTGGGTTTAACCGAGGACCCTTTCCAGTCTGTTAAGACCAAGAAGTTACGGATATAGTGTTGGGTTGGTAATTTCGGCCACACTCACTCCTTGTTGTCTTCTCATATTTATTGTTTATATAGTAATGTTCACTAGAGGTGCTTTTTGGTTGGTGGTTGTTGATCTTTACGTGAGGATTATTTATTTCTTTTGGTTTCCCAAATGTTCTTCCAGGGATATGTTTTGCAAATTAGGATCACTTGATGTGAATACCAAATATTCAACTTCTAAACCATGTTATTTCTTATATTATATTGTTACCCATAGGTATTACATAGGACATGGATATTGTTCCTAGATGTGTGTGTGTGTATATATATTGGGATATATTTATTAGGCATGTCTATATGTTCTTCTTAGTTTCTGGATGACGAGTCATACCTATTGAATTTTACATCTTGATTTATACATGGATTCCCATGGTAGGATTTCCTTCGACGGACTAATGGGTTGGATGATATATGATGAGGATGATTATGCTTTCCTCGATGTAGACTTGGAATAAGATTTAGATGGCATGACCATCGTTATTAGATAATGGTGGTCACTAGTTGGACTTTTCCTGGATTTTAATGACTGGTTTTCACTATATGATCAGGCATCGTGGATGTCAGTGAGATTAAGTGTGACTATCAGGGGCATGAGGATCTAGAGTTTGGGTGCTCTGGATTCTTTATATAGTGATTTCCACTCGCAAATGAGGGCCAAGCACCAATTGAGTTGTGTTCACACAGGTTGACTCAGTGATGAGATTTTTCTGACCACTCATGTGGGTAGAGGCCTCTTGAAGTTATGGTATAGTTATTTGAGGTTTGGGGGTTCCTGTCGTATAATATCCTGTAAATTGGTTTTCATGTGGTCTATTTCACATACTCATTAATATTCATAATTATGTATTTATATATATAAGTATGGAAAAATACATGAATATGTATATATATGTCCATTCATGGTGGCACTTTCCCCATTTATGGGGACAATGGGCCCCTTCTACAACTGTTATCATAAGTTTATTTACATTCATTTTGATTGTGTTTCAGTTAGACTGGTCATATTTCTTTTTTATTCACTTAATGCATCATAGTTATATAGTAATTATTGAGGTCACCTATTAATATAATTTCACAACGCTATATGGGAACCTTAGGGGTACATGTAGAATTGTTTTCCCTTTTTTCATGTTTAGCATGGGTTTCATGGAGGATACTACAAATGAACACTACTTATTTTTCTAGAGGAGCTGCTTGAGTGGTTCTTATAATCGGGCTTTTATAGTTTGACAATGTCAAGAGATTGGGAATGTGGGTTAGCTAGATGTTATAAGTAGAGCTATGTACTTTTATATTTAGATACATTTTTATTACTGTATATGTTTGTTCGACCTAGTGGGTGACAAATGTTGTATTATATTGCATTGGTGTTCATGATTTTTAACATCCTTTATAATATTTCAGTATGTTCAATTTCAGTTTTTTATCACTTACGCACTATGATTACATTCTATTTTGAATGATACTTAGTTATTTTTTCTATTTCTTTACTCTGATATGTGGGAATATTCACCCCACTATCACATCCTTAGCCCTCACTACTAGTTGAAAGCCTCCGACCAACAGGGAGGAGTGCTTGAGGCCTTGTGGTAAGCCATCTTGGATAACTGATTTACTAGATTCAAGGTCAGTATGTTATAATAAGACCGGTTCTCCCCATTGTGAATCACTAGAGAATATAATCTATTTATCAAAAAATACTATACTAGTTTATTTAATACTATTAATTAAACTAAATATATGAAGTTGTGATTCTATGATATAAGCATTTTATTAGGTATATGTGAAATATAGAATTCAACTAAATATATTATATAGTTACTTATTCATTAATTACATCAATCTTATATTTCAAAATAGTTTCATACTCAATTTTAATGATATCCTATAGATTAATTATTTCATATTTTCCGAGAATATCATTATGTTAACTCGTAGAAAGTGGTTCTGGACAGGGCTCATTAAAATTGTTATCTACATTAAAAACACATTGTTTTATACCCCCATTATATATTTTAATCTCTTTTTATTATCATTTAATTTATGTGTCATGTTTCTAGGGTCATTATTTTCAATTGAATATGTCAATTTCAACCATATATATTAAAAATATGTTTTCAGTTAATGGATATCAGTACAATCAATTAGAATTAGACCAATATTCATTCACATTCATAAAATTTAAATAATAATTATTAACTAGATAATTCATCTTGATTGCATAATGGGTGAATACATGTTTAAGGAAAAAATCTAATATATAATATACTACAATGATCTAGGATCAAAAAATGCAATAGATCTATTTAAAATTAAAAATATATATATAATATAATTTATTTTTGGGAATCAACATCAGCTATTATAACTTAATATTCTTTGTCTTTCCCCCATATCATCTTCATTGGTAGGTACCATTAACAAAGGATATTGATTAGAAAACTGTAAAATATCTCTTAAATTTAATAATTTTACTTTAATAACTAATGTTATTTATATTGAATTTGTGATAATGATGGAATTTATCACCACATTAAATCAAAACTACCACACCCATAATGATTTACATATGATATTTATTACTCTAATTATTAAATTAATGAAATTATTTCATTATATTATTCAAATAATCCAAATTTCATTAAACGTGGTCCTCATCCACCCTATTTGTCTTATATTTCCCATTAAATGTAAGGGTATTTGATATATATTCTCATTTTTTAAAAATCATGTTATGAAATCTTCATTACATAAATTTTTTATAGAATAATTCCTTTATATGTAAATGATTTAATCGATAAAATAAGTGAACAATATATATTTTAGTGAAGCTTATATAATCAATTGAGTGACTATGGTACATGGAAAGTTTGATTTCTACCCAACCGTGTGTTATTCTTCCTTTTCCCCTAAATTTGGGAATGTTGGATTACATGTTGTATCTTTTCTCATGAGGAAAATAATTTTCTAGGAATATCACATTAAAAATATTACACTCCATGATTTCAATCAATTGTACCTTCTAGGTATTTTGAAAGACTATAATTCACTAGAATCTCCTATAGTTAATATAAAACTATGTTAAACATATTCCAATCACTAAATAGATAATAAATTATATCATCACCACAGACATGATAAATTTATCATCCAGTAATGGGTGAGTGGTTCCATTGAATATTAGAATTTGTTTCATCATTAAACGATCTAATGATGTTACATCATATTGTAGTGTACCATTTTTTCATACCAACAATGTTATTAAATATAGCCTAGTTTAACGATCCTAATAGATTTATAATTATCTCAAATAAGACACTAATCACACTAATTTAAAATATAGGTAAAACTATACCTTGATTATGAATGTTGAAATAATTTTATTTCCCTTAAATATGTTCCAATTCTAGAAAATGAAACATATTTAATTAGACTTTGAATAATTTCATGAAATATAATTAATATAATATATTTATAATAAATTTATTTGTAATTTATGTTATATAATATATAAAAAATTCTACTATATGATGTGTTTTTAATAGATTTAGAATCTCTAACAACGTTAATGTAATTTTAGTTTATATGGTTTCTACTAAGGTTTCTATAATAAGAACTATGACATCCTTGGTTCAATACACTACATATAGTTGTTATTATATAATATTTTTTCATAATAAAAAGTTTATTATATATAATATGAAATAGTTTTGTACTCAAAGAAAGATGTATATATAAATGAAAATTTCCTCATAAAGAAAAATTATGTAATCATTCAATATTTAAAAATTATTTTTGATTCTCCACTTAATTAAAATATTCAATAATAGTAATAATAATGTTATCCTTTAAAAACTGGTAAAAAATATAATATATTAATCATTGGTTATCGGTAAGGGGTAGAAAAGAATATAATATGTGATTATATAAGCCTATAATAAAAAATATTGAATGAGTAAATGAATAAAGTAATTACAAAATAATAAAATAGTGAGTATAATATATCTATTGATAACATAATAATAAATGAACACATCAGTCCCAACAAAATTTCCCATCATAATAGGGTATATGATATTGTTTGTAATATATATAACATCAGGTACTTATGAAAATAGAAAACATATAAATGGTTATGGAATTATATAAATACCCATGGATGTTTTTACCAAGATATATATGGATACATTTAGGGGATATATAATTATTTTTCCAATCCATCACATAAAATTTCCAACCCATCTACCAAATTCATCAAATTCAAAAAAAAAGAAAAATTTTATTGTTTCCTATGGGGCCTCATAAATTACCACGGCTGTGTTATTAATTGTTATACATATAAAAATAATGGATATATGGAACACTAATATTTCCCCATTATATTGAAAAAATATCCCAAGACATACACAACCCAATTTAGTTCAATAGATACAAACATTTTATTGAAATATTATTCCATCACAATTATGATATTTTTAAATAAATAACTATTGCTAAAAAATACATTATGAATCATTAAAATAAAATCATTTGGGATTATAATACTTAATCACTTTTAAAGACAATTTATTTTGGATCAAGGTAATATCGTGTTAATACAAAACATTGATTTTTTGTTGTTATTTCCCCTCGGTTTATATGATTCAAATGCTACAATAAATTCTATTATCCATACATGGATTTATTTCTAATGAAACTACACAGTAATTATATTTCAAATATATTAGGACGATAAGAAAAAAATTTATCGATCCACTGGTATTCTTCTAATGTTTGATAATTATAACAGTATGTGTAGGTAGTATAATCAAAGAGAATGGTGAAATCTAATTTATATTATAATAAAAAAATTATTGTTAATGATTAATACAATATCCCAATGGTATATGAAATGTTTGATATTATTAGACAAAAAATGGATTAAAAGGGATTCGGGACCCTATCCATGATATAATAACATATTTGGAAACCTATATGATGAGAGGGAATAAATATTATAAAATTAAAAATATAAACAATTGATGAATATTCTATTAAATTACAAAAAATTTATTATATAAAAAATAATTTTAATTTTTTTATAAAAAAATTAAGGTAATTGAAAAGAGTAGAGTAGTATTGTGATCCCTTACATGGAAAGGTATATTCATAAACCATGGAAAAAGAACCTTTGAACTGTAGAAACTCTATGGATGGAAATTTTAGAGTAAAGATGGCAGAATAATCATGATTAATTATTCAATAGTGTTTTTAAGAATGAGTCAATTTTAATCGTTTATTTTTTCAAATCTTATTAAACTAAATTTTAAAGGTAGGAAGGGGTTTTTCAAGAATGTTAGTGGAGGTTTCATAGAGATGGAACTACAATTAAACTAGTTAATTTTTTTAACTCTATAAAATATTAGTTTATTATTTAATCTTGAAGTTTACATCATTTATGGCAATTGGTTTGCATTTTTTTTGTAGTTTTCATAAAGTTCATAAAATGGGTTTACATTGTAAGAATAGGGTTTATTATGTAATATAATTATTCCCTATAAATCATGTTCATTGTTAGTAGTAGAGTTTTCAAATTTTTTCTTTCCTAACAGTTATTATTACAATGTAATTTTTGCGGACTATAAATTTTATGCCATAAATTTGTATTTTATACTACAAATTAGGTGACCTAGATCATCTTTAAAATTATTATTTTTTCAATTCTATTATAATTCAATCGTCACACACACACTCTCTCCATTTCATGAAAAAACAATGTATTTTTTAAGAGTTCATCCACTCATATTCTCAATACAGTGATCCTTGTGTTTTAGTGATTTATTCGTCTCAATAATTTGTGAATTCTCTTACCTAATCCTCTTATTTTCAATCATCTGTTTCGTAGTGATCTAGCATGGTGAAATTTCTTTGGATTTAGGTATGTGTGGGATGTGGTTTTACAATCTATTTATGTGGTGTTTGTTAATCTAGGGTTTTCTTATGCTATTTTGGGTTGCATGCATTTTCTTCTATGCCCAGTTGTGAACTAAAATGTCAAAACCCATCATCGTAGTAGGGTACCATCATTCTCACCTATTTATGTGATATGTGATTGATTTTAACTATTTCTATTTAATATTTTTTGATATTAATGGTTCAAATGATAATTATAATTAAATTTAATAATTCAAATTGTTGGAGATGAGGTTATGTCAAATGATTTAATGATTTTTATATGTTATTAATGATATTGTGCATTTGTTTTTTAATAATTAAAATAATGACTGTTGGAAGCCTCCCTTGCACAATATATGATCAATGATGACACTTTTGATGATTTTTTTTGTGATCATACATTGAATAAATGGATAAAATATTATTTTTGAAAAATAAATTTGTTCTCCAGGTAACCTAGTTTCTGTGATGATAACCATTTCATATAAAGAGGTAATGTGATAAAATTCTTTTAATAATAGTGTAATCCAGAAATATTTTCAATTTTTTGTTGTGTTTTATATTTCTGTGTTTTTTCCAAAAAAATCAATTAGTAATTATGTATGTATTTGTTTAGCCAACTAGTAGCACTGCGTGAGAGGTTGTGGTTTATAGTGTTTTTAGTTTTATGATGTTGTGTTGTATAGTTTTTATGAAGTGTGGTGGTGATGTGTGGTGTTGATTTTATTTTTTCATGTGTGGTGGTTATGAGGTAAGATGTGGTTGGGATGTGAGGTGTAATATTTGTGATATAGTTTTTCTTAGCTGAAAAGGAGTGTTTATGAAGGTTCACTAGAGTTAGGAATGTTGTGAGGTAGAGTGTTTTTTTTAGTTTCCAAAGAAACAACGAAACAAATTACAATGATTAAAGAAATTAATATATGAATATTATATAATTTATAAGTGGTATATGTCTCAAATAAAATGAATAAAAAAACTATGTTTGAATATGTGAATAATTGGGCAAGTAAATTAATGTCAAAAATATCTATTACATATAGATGTGGTGAAAAATATAATTTAAAGTGGAAGTATGTGTGTGTGTGGGGTTGGTGTGGTGTGAAGAATATAATTGTGATAATGGTGATGAGAGGTGTTTTGTGGTGTATTGGTGGTGATGTGGTGTTGTCTAGTGTAGTTGTTGTGAGCCAATAGGTTGGGTACATTGTAATATCTATATATGTTTTATTTAATGTTAATTCTATATGAACCCCTCCTAGGTTAGATAAGATTACCAACACAAAGAGGATTTAACTATCATGATAATTTATTAACATATTGGTTAATAGTGATACAAATTGTGGGCAACCCCACTTTCTCGTCTCTTCCTTCAATAAGGATTTCCCATGTGTATTCGAATGAGATGAGTGTTTATGGCCCTATTGTATTCAGGTGAGGTTAGATGTGATTCTGAAATAATTAAATGTGCTATGTTGTTGGTGTCATGTGTGGTGGTAGGAGTTCATGAGGTTTATTTCCTCCATGTCCTTGATGCCTTAATTCTCATGCAATTTGATGATAAACGATGTGATGTTGTAGGTGTATGTTAATGAGAAGTGGTTAGGTGAGGCCTGATGCAAACGTTTCTAGACCTTGAGAGCATGGGGTAGTTATTGATTCATCCCAAAACACAAAAAAAGATGGACTAGGTTTCATCAGGTGAGATGCCAAGCAATATAATATTGTGAGATATGTACATAAGTTATGAAATCATATAGTGTTTTGTATTAGGGAATGAGATTAGAAAATTAGTGAGGATGTAGTTATTGGGAGCCTTTCATTTTTACAATTAAAATGTTATATTATTATATAGAAATCATTATTTGGTGATGGAGGTATAATTAGGATTGGTTTTGATTAATTTACCTATATATGTTCTTGTTGGTTTGGATGTTTATTCCCTCCTGAATAAAATTTCCCTGTTAAAATGTGCACTTGAGACCATGGTTGTGTCCCTACTACATATACATATTATGATCGCCTTATATATATATATATTTTTTTAAAATTTCTAAAAGGAATTTATGGATGAGATGGATATTTTCTACAATGGGTATAGATCTATTATCGTGTTGTTACTGTGCACTGGTATTTTGGTATATATAGGGAATTTTATACTTATTAGTTTAATTCATCCATACGTTATAGAATAGTTTTCTGGATTACATTTATTTTATGTTTTTGAGTTACTTGGTTCTTATTTAACATATCATCCAATCTGATTTTATAATAAAATGTTTAATTTCTTCAATTTTTTAAATTATTATACCCTGATTGGTAGATACCAACCTGGGGACTACAAAAGATAGAACACATAAGTCATTTTGTTTTAATTTATTATACCATCTTGAGATATAGGAGTTCGCGACATGGATTGTTGGGTATTTGAGTAAATTATGGGATAATATTTCATGTAATTGAAAATATTGTCCATGAGAATAATGATTGTGGAAAATTATATAAAAATAAAATACCAAGGGTTTTAGATCATATTTTTTTGAATATTATGGAATTTTTTTAACATTTCATGATATCATAACCTAGAACCTCTAGTTAATATTACTTTATCTTTGAAAATTTATATTTTCGATAAACAAATGATTTAAAATATTACTTTTCAATTTTAAACATTATAATGTATATATTATGTTTTGAAATTTTTTTTAATTATTACTTAACATAATGTTACAAAATTTATATTCTTATTATTAACTTATATAAATTATTACATAATAATACTTTTGTAAAACATTCCATATAGTAATACAATATTTTACTATTTTCCGAAAAAAAATATCTATATAAGATTCTAATGAAAAAGTAAATGTTGCCTATTATTAATGTTCTTATATATAATTTTAAGTCACTTTTGTGATAATAATTTTCTTCGTAAGATAATTTTAATTATCATGTCAAACTGTATTTATATTACAAAACTGTGGATTCAGTACTAATTATTTAGAAACCTTTATTAATTACTATTATTTTTATTCTATGACATATATATATTTACAATATTATTAATATCATAAAATTCGTTATTATGAATTATTAAATATGTTATTATAAGACACATCCAATAAATTTATGTTAAATTTTTTTATAATGGTAATATTATTATCCCAACTATCATATTTGAATATTCATCTTCAAATGGTCATATTTTCTGTTAAGTCCCGAAAATGACAAGAATTTTTTTAAAGAAAATGTTAATGTTATGAGTCCGCAAAAATTGATGGTGCCTGATTCCGAGGCCCGATGTGCCCGTAATAAATTTCTGAACATTTTTTCGAGTTCGTTCAGTCAATGTACGAGCTGGATATTCTAACTTTTGAATTGTTGCTCAGAATTGAAATTTGAGGACATCATTGAACTCGTAATGCCAGTATTCGCTTAAGGAGACCTTCACCTCTATAGTAGTAGGTCGAGGGTGAAAGTTACTTTTTCACTTTACGTGAGAAAAAATTATTTTAATATTTCATTTTTGTTCTTGAAACCACTCAACATGGGTTATGGAGGTGGGTACTACCGATCCCAAAACCTCCCAATTTGAATTTAAGATTGGGGACCACCCAAACCCCCTAAACTCTTTCTTTAATATAGAGATAACTCTTGAACTCCCCTTTAATGGGAGATAACCTTTGGTATCCTCCCACCATAATGGTGCCAAACACATCATAATTAATAACGTCAATTTTAATTTTTTTCCAAAAATTATGTTGATGAAACACAATATATTTGATAATTTTCATTTTAGTTTGAATTGGGAGAAAGTATTGGAAGAGGAGATCCATGGAGGAATTATTCTTCTCCAAAAAAGAATGCTTCTCCAATAAAGAATGTCGACGTTCTCCAATTTCTTCGACTTCTTCCTCAGGACATCCTCCAATGTGGGATGTCTTCAATCAATGACTGTCCTTCCCTCCTCATCCACGTAAAAAACATTGTAGGGGTTTAATTATGAGTGACCATCAATTCCCAAGAACATGGATCAACTCACTAACTAGTTGATAAACAGATGATTTCTTTTTACAGAATTGGGAATAATTATTTTATGTAGTTATAGGGATTGTTGTTTCAATTTCCCCCTTATCCATTTTTATAAATTCTAAATGATTCAAGAAGCAATTGTGAACCACTTTCTACCACTGTAACACAGAGGTTGCGGGCCAAAAAAACATGATCTGACCTCTATGCAAACCCATGTGTTTTTGATGAAATCTTGCGATGAAGGATGATGGCAACATGTGTCCAGCCTCACGGTGATGGTGGTGGCATGCGTCTAAACTGATCAGTGAATTAAGAGCTGCAACTTGTGCCACATGGATGATTGGAGGATGGCCGACAGAGCTGGCCACTGGATAAGGTGCAGCGCACGACCGCGCTGCTCGGAAAAAACGGTTTGCCATCTGGCCAGCTATGGCATCACCCAGCCGCACCGCGGCCCTCTCTCCAAAATAGGGACTTACCCGAGGAGAATTTTCAATGAACCACTAGGAATCCCCTTTTAATTTCCTCCAAAACAGGCTAAGGAGCTCTCCCGACCTATGAAAACCAGAACTCTTGCTTGATCCATGAGTGAGAGGAAGAATGAGGGAAAATGGGAAATCCTGAGTGGCCTGGGACATAAAACCCCTATCATTAGATGGTCTCATGTTTACCTCGAATGATTTGGAAAACCGTGCTCCAACCATGTGGTTTCCACTATCTCACACAGGGACAATGCATGGCTTGCCCGCACGGTCTGACAAACAGTGCGCCGCCTGTGCGGGGCCCACTGTGAAGGCTAATAACATACAATCATGGCATCCGATTGATGAACCGTCTCTTGCGTTGAGACCCCTTATGATTTTTCAAAGCATTTGGATACTTTTCATGGTACATTGTGGTAGTTTGAGTATCGACCAGTGGCTTGTGGAGGGGACCCTCCCAGAGATAAGTGAGCTTAATGTCGGAACCCTGTAGCTAGCTATGACGATGTACTATGATCTTATGTGGGTCTGATGACGTACTAAAGATGTGATAGGTTTATGTGTGGGTCTGACGACCTAATGAAGATGTACTAGGATCCTATGTGGGTCTGATGGTTTACCAGATCATGTACTACGATCATGTGTGGGTCTGACGATGTACCAGATCATGTACTAGGATCCTGTGTGGGTCTGACTATAATGACCCGTACTTTACATACATTTTTATTAATTCAGAATTGAGTTATACTTATTACATCATATAACAAGTCCATGATAGGAATGTATAGCATAGTGTGTTTATAAACTAGGAAACATAAACAACTGGTTCATAAATCATCTAAATTGTATCTCGTATTTTTCATCATATCTAGAGTCCCCTTTGGAATATCCTACTTAATACCCTTCTTCCTGAACTGTGGGAAAAACATACAAAAGGGTGGGATAAAATGATTTTTATGGGTAAAAAAATTAAAATATCAATCATATAATATTCATAAGAACATAACATTTTGAAAATCTTTTCCTGCAAAAGAGACCATAATATCCTGACATGGGATAAATCATAGTAGTGAAATGTAATAAAAATATTCATAACATAAGACATGAAACATTTTAACATACACACCTAATCATATAAAATCATTTAATATTAGTCAATACTCATTTATAAGACCATCATAGCAGACAATTTTTATTACTAAACCGAGTTCACTCTTCATTCTAGTCCTGTATCACTGAACCAGATTAACTTTCCATTCCATCCATGTCTATCTCATGAGATATAAATCTTTACCCGATGATTTAGAGGTAGATATAGGTCCCACCCATCTCATAATGAAACCATTCTTATGTGTGCTAAAAAATCATAAATCCTAGCATAACCCATGTAATAAAAATGAGATTCTTAAAAATCATGCCATCATAACATAATCCATATAAGATAAAAGGACATAATAAAAATAATTCTATCATAACATAAGAAAATCTATGTAACAATTGAGATAGAAACAGAATAGTATATTACCTTATATGGAAAATAATTTTGATAAAACACTTAAACTCCATTATTTAAGAAAATATCCTTTCGAAATCAAAAACATTTTTCGTTTCTCAACATTTCATACAATTTTAAAATAATATAATTTAATTCAAAATAAACATGAAAATTTTTAATGTATGCTTCATGTAAATATTATTCTATGAAATCATAAAAATCCATTCATGTTTTATAAGTTAATGAAAACATTCTTCTCGTACTTTGGCCGGAAAAGTCAAAAAGTATCTCATACTAAAAATGAAAAATGATTCCTTTCATATCTTTTATTAAAAATTCCCCAATAGGTAAAATTGGATTTAAACAATTGTATAAGGATAGAATAATATTACATATTGAGGAAACATTAATGTGGATGAAAAATATGCCCAAATAAATTCTGAAGTATAAACAATCTCGGATAAAAATAAGATTGTGAGATTTTCCCTTACCATAGGTCTGATATGCTTCGTACTTATCGGATCCTCCTCTATAATGATTCAAATAATGTCATTGACTTATTCTAGAATAATATTAATTGTTATGACATCATATATGGTCATATTTTTATCTTCTTATTTGTAATATTTCATTGGTACTTCTAATTTGGGTGTTCATTGCTTTATGTTCTTATGTGTGTTTTGTCGAATAAATTATTTTTCATCTTTTTAGGTTATAGATACATCATTTAAAAAAATTATTATTATAATTTATATCCTATTTATTCATTCAATTCGTTTCAATAATCATGGTTTAATGAAGATCATGTAGAACGAATTACATCACACCGTGGAGACGGTAAGTCGTACGTACGCACGAGCGACGATATCATTCCCATAATGATTGAATGGTATTGGAGTAGATAATAGAATATCTCAGAATTATAATCATGTTATAATAATCATATCTAGTAATTATTTTCACCATTATATCCATCTATGTAAGCTGGTGGTGGAAAACAGATTACACCATGACGTGGAGACAGTATTCCGTACGTATGCACGCACAGTGATTTCGTTTTTCATAAGATGGATAGAAGATGAAATATGGTTGTTTAATATTTATAATAAAATATCTGTATATGATTTATACTTTTGTTATTACTTTATAATGAAACAAATAAATAATATGATGTATAAAAGAAATAAATTTGAAAGAATCGGTAAATGATATTACCTCTTCTTCGACTTGCCTCTCTTAAACCTCCTCTTAGGGAATTAAAGCAGGTAATTGAAGAAGTCCAGGACCTCTAGAATGTTTCTAGGGAATTGTAGAAGAGACATTGATAGGTTTTGGCCGAACTTTAAGGCTCAAAATGTTGTGAGGGGGAGAGGGATGAGGTTCCCTTTTATATGAGATGAGAGGGTCACTATTGTAAACCTCTAAAATATTAATTTATAATAAACTCAAAACCAACATAAAAAATTCAAAAATGACTCATATTCTAAGATGAGATGAGATAGGGTTTTAATATCACCACAAATTAAATTTAGACATGTTGTGTATTTATTTTAAACCTTATCAACTTAATTTATCCTTATTTAGTCTATTTTATTTTATATGTGGTAATAATATTATAAATTTTAAATTGTTATAAATAATTACTAATGTGTTTTTAAATGTCCATAATTGGATACATTGTGACATTTTAGACCATATAAATTTCAATTTATAATTTTTAAATATTTTTGTGTTTTTTAAACAATTTAATAATTTCATATTTTTATAAAATATAAATAGTGTCAATTTTGACACTATTCAATTATTTGAATTTAAATAAAATCCACACAAAATATATATTCAAAACAAAATATTTAATAGATCCCTAATATTTAATTTTCATCTTGAAAATTAGTGGACCACATTAAATAGTTTATATAATATTTATTTTCATATTTTTAAAACCATTTATTTGATATTTAAATCAAAAAATTTATTTCTACATCTTTATTGTGTCACCATTGAAGTTATTTATTTAATCCCTAAAGATTATAAATAAATTAACATGATGTAGATAATTGTATTAGCTTTCTTTTTAATATTTATGCTCGAAGGTTTATGAAGTTTATCAATAAATTTAAATTATTACACTTATAAGATATAAGGGAGTGACATGTTGTCACTTTCTTTGGTTTTAGTAACAATTACATCATTTTAATTTGAAAAATTCAATAAAATGAATCTATTACAACTCTTCGGTGATATTAGTAAACTTTTATTTACCCAAAAGAATTTTTTTAGGTGTTAGGGTAATTTTATAATCTTATTTTTAACCTTAATTACCTGATTTACTTTTAACTGTAGTAAATAAAAATTATCGTAGGTACTATTTATGATGCCTAAAAATAAAAAAATAGCCTACTAACATAATATGGACCTACTGATTCCAAAAATCAGATCCATTTTTAAAAATTAAAAACACAGAAGTTGCAGTATTTAATTTAAAATTATTCCTATTGTTGAGAAAATAAATTTTAAAAGTTAAAACATTCCAAACAATTGAATTATTTTTTCCAATTAATTCAATGTAAAATTAATGATAATGTCATAAATTATATTAAATGGTTAAAATATATTCTATTTATACTTTAAAATAAATCAATATTATAATTTAACCTTATAAATTATCTTGATTAAAAAAAAAATTTAATTACAATTTACCGTATTTTTACTATTCATCAAAATATGACAGTTAACATAAAAATATTAAAAGTTTATTTTAAGTAAATGTTTATATACTTATTGAAATTAATAAGTATATTTTTTCAAATTGAACTTATAAACGTTTCAAAAACTGGATTTAATGTGGGTACGCCATCAAAAGGCGGCAAAACAACATTTTTTCGAAAATTATTTTTTTACCTGAAAATTGTATTTTATTCTCGACCATGTTCTAGATACTGTGAAAGAAGAATGATAATGTTATAAAATAAAAAATTTTGTTAATACTATTCATAAAGGGTAGTTCATTATAATATTATAACAATATATCATTGTTTATCGAAACTCAGTATTGTGTACAACACATGCTTTTGAGGAATGTCGCTCTTGCGTTCTACACAAGCCAAGAATAGTGTTTGAATATACTAAAAGCTAATACGGTGTTGCATATAGTGCAAGATAATCCTGATGTAGAGTAAAACATAAGACATCAAAAAAATTAAAAATAATATTTCTCATAAAATCTCGAGGTGTTACATTCTACCCTCCTTAAAATGAATTTTTCCCTTGAAATTCGTCAGGGTTGTAAATGGTTTACTACATGAAATATTCATTCATAAAAACCCACATCATAAAATGGAATCCAAAAACCTAATTTTAAAAAACTAAAGTATGAAACGTAACGGTTACCCAAATTAACTCATCACTGGGTTTCCATATAGGAGAACATCAGTTAAAATATAGATATGGACGAGAAATATAACCATCATGTTCTGATGGAGAGTAGTAGAAACATGGATATGAAAAATACAACAACAACAAAGCCATAAATTTGTGATGATCTAAGTTACCATCTGATTCATCGTATATGAGGGTACTAGGAAAACGTTTTTTGTTTTCAAGATCATTTCCCTAAAGTTGATTAATATTTTCATAAGTATAAATACTTAATTGAATTCATTTTAATATAATATATGGCCATTCCATGAACAATTTCCACTTCATCTATTATTTAAAGAAATGAAGTTGAATTTTTCCTTCTTGAAATGTTAGCAGATCATGCGATAAAATGATAGGTTGTTCCATCTGTCTCAAAAAGCTAGAAAAAGTTATTAAATAGACATAAGTCCATCTATGGTGATATTAATCGTATATGATTTTAAAAATGGATTTATACCTCAACTATCATACCTTTTAATAAAATAAAACTAATTTATATTTACCAGGGACTTCATGTAGCCCAGTGGTAGGAGATAACGACATGTCACACTTCGGTTGTGGGTCCGATTCCCGCATCCTTGTCCGACGTGATGGGCCGTCACTCGTTCTATGGGTTATCATTTTTCTAAAACAATACTATTATAACATTTGAGAAATAATATAAAAAATTCCTAGCATTAAAAAAAATTATCTAATGTCTATCTTTATCCATTCCAATCTTTAGGCTTATCCAAAATACTTCTGTCCAATCTCATAGTATAAGGAAAAATATTACTAAAGTGGTCATATACAAAGCATGTGATTACCATTATTTATCCCTCAAGAATAATAAGATATACCTTTTTTTCATATTCGAAACATGTGAATACCTTAATCATGTATTCTATTGAAACATGAATTACCATAGAACCTTAGTGAAAACTCGAATACTGTCATAATTTTAATCTTTCCACATTACAAAATCCAAAAAATTCTATATACTCAAATCATGATATCACATTGTCTTTATATAATTCAAGAGCACATTAATAATATCAAACATATTATTTTCTCATTATCCCTTCATTATGTGCATATCATCTACTTTCCAAAAATATTTCAATAACTTTTATTGGTTACCGACACCATGTTCTTATAGAAAACCACAATAGACCAATACATTGATATTTCAATATACCATAAAATTACCTCAACAACATTATTCTTGAATTCTAATACATAAGCCCTTCAATCCATATTCTTCAATGATTGGCACAGAATAGGTCTCTCTTCGAATTAGAAGTAACCATTTAGGTATGGGTATTAATTTGGTTAATTCCCATGTTCTCCACAGATAAGACATTGAATTCCGTAAAATTTGGTCACTCTATGTCCCTTTTCCCCACACAGATAACATCTTCCCATCCATTTGAAGAATTCATCATGGTTCTTCTCCCCTTCTTCTTGATATATAGAAAGCTTCATCTTCCTTCTTCTATGTTCCACTCCATGTTAACATGCATAATAGTCAATATTCCTCTTATTTGATGACTTGGGAATACAACTAAATTTCACCTTGTTAATCATATATCGCGATGAATGATTCGGTATAATCACAATATCTTTATCTCTAGGCATTTCACAATTTTATTGATCATAGTCACCAATTTGTCCATTCGAATCAATGTTAACTGAAATCCTTCTCATTCCCTCCATTGACTAAAACCCGAAACCATAGTGTATGAAACAGTTAAAATAATGATGAACTAAATAATAATAAAAAGGCACTTGTGGTATGTCTAACTTATCAAAAATTCCATAATATGGGGAACCTTAGGTTCACCTTAGGATATTCATGATCGTCAACATAATTCTAGGATTTTAACCTATAGTTATTTTAATCCTTATGTATATCCCTAAACATACGTTAGAAAAATCTCTAGGGATCTCAATAAAGATTTCACATCCTAGTTTATAAAGGTTAACTAAACACTTCCTCTGATACCAACTATAATGACCCGTATTTTACATAAATTGTTGTTACTTAATAATTTAAGAATACTTATTACAACATATAACAAAACCATGATAGGACTAAATAAGTATAGTTTCTTAAGAAACATGGAAACATAAACAACTGGTTCATAAATCAACTAAATTTTCTCTTGTTTATTTCATCATATCTAGAGTCCCTTTTAGAATATCCTACTTAATACCCTTATTCATAACCTGGGAAAAAAACATACAAAGGGTGAGCTCAAATGTTCAGTAAGGGTAAACAAATGAAATATCAATCATATCATATTCATAACAACATAACATTTTGAAAATATTATCTTGCAAAAGTGATCATAATATCATGACATGCAATAAATCATAGCAGTGAAGTGTGATCCGAATATTCATAACATAAGACATTAGACATTGTGGAAAACACACATAATCAGAGAAAAACATTTCATATTAGTCAAGACTCATTTCCAAGACCATCATAGCGGACAAAGTCCATTAATGAATCGAGTTCACTCCTCGTTTCAGTCATGTATCACAAAACCAAATTAACTTGTCTTTCTATCCATGTCTATCTCATGAGATATAAATCTTTACCCAATGCCATTGAGGGATATATAGGTCTCACCCTTTTCATAATTAAACCATTCTTATGTGTGATGCAAAATCATAAATCATAGCATAACCCATTTAATAAAAATGGGATTCTGAAACATCATGTCATCATAACATATTCCATATAATATAAAAGGGCATCATAAAAATAATTCCATCATATCATAATCCAATCTATGTAATAATAGGGATAGAAACAGAACCATATATTATCATAGATGGACAATAATTTTGTTAAAACACTTGAACTCCATTATTAATGAAAATATACTTTCTAGTTCAAAAACATTTTTCCTTTCTCAACATGTCATACAATTTTAAACTAAAAGAAGTTAATTTAAAATAAAAATGAAAATGTGTAAAGGAAGATTCATTGAAATAATGTTCTATTAAATAATAAAAATCCATTCATTTCGTATAAGTTAAAGAAAACATTCTTCTCATACTTTTCCTGGAAAAGTCAAAAAGTATCTCGTACTGAAAACGAAAAAATATTCTTTTCATATGTTTTACTAAAAATTCACCAATAGGTAAAATTGGATTTATACCATTTTAGGCGGATATACATAATATTAAATATTGAGGAAACATTGATGTGGATGATAAATATGCCCCAGTGAATTCTAAAGTATATACAATCTCAGATAAAAATGATATTGTGACATTTTCCCTTACGATAGATCTGATATGTTTCGTACTTATCTGAAACTCCTCTATAATGATTTAAATAATGTCATTGACTTATTGCAGAATCATATTCATTGTTATGATTTTATATATGGGCATATTCTTATCTTTTTATTATTAATATTTCATTACTACTCATAATTTGGTTGTTCATTACTTTATGTTATTATGTGTGTTTTTTCAAATAAATTATTATTCCTCTTTTTAGGTTATAGATATATAATTTAAAGAATGGTATTAGTATTATATATATCATATTTATTCATTCAATTCATTTATATAATCATGGTTTAATTAAGATCATGTAGAACGAATCACATCGCACCGTGGAGACGGTAAGTCGTACGTACGCACGAGCGACGATATCGCTCCTATAATTATTGAATGGTATTAGAGTTGATGATAGAATATCTCATAACTATAATAATGTTATAATAATAATATCTAGTTATTATTTACACAATTATATCCATACAAGTAAGGTGGTGGTGGAAAACAGATTACAACACGTCTTGGAGATGATATACCATTTGTACGCATGCACGGTGATTTAATTTTTTGTAGGATGGATAGAAGGTGAAAAAGGATTGTTTCATATTAATTAAAACATATCATTATATGAGTTATACTGATGTTATTACTTTATTATGAAACAAATAATGAAGAGGAAGTAGAAGATGAAATAAATTTGAAATAATTGGTAAAGGATATTAACTCTTCTTCGACGCGCCTCTTCTAAACCTCCTCTTAGGGCACTAAAGTTTTTCTTTGAAGAATTAAAATACCTATAGTATGTTTCTAGTGAAGTGGATAATATAAATGGATAGGTTTTGGCCGAGATTGAAGGCTCAAAATGTTGTGAGTAGAAGAGGGAGGAAGTTCCCTTTTATAAGAGAGGAGAGGGGCACTATTGTCAACCTCTAAAATATTAATTTACAATAAACTCAAAACCCACAAAAAAACTTTAAAAATGACTCAAATTATAATATTAGATGATATAGGGGTTTAATCCCACTAGAAAATAAAATTTTTACATGTTGGGAATTTATTTTAAACCTTATCAACTTGATTTATCTTTACTTAATCTATTTAATTTTATTTGTGGTAATAATATTATAAATTTTAAATTATTATAAATAATTACTTGTGTGTTGTGAATTTTCCATAATTGGATAAATTATGAAATTGTATACCATATAAATTTCAATTTATAATAATTAAATATTTTTGTGTTTTTAAACAATTTAATAATATGTTGTTTTTATAAAACATCAATAGTGTCAATTTTGACACTATTCAATTATTTGAATTTAAATAAAATCCACACAGAAGATATATTCAAACCAAAATAATTCATAGATCCCTAAAATGTAATATTCGTCTTGAAAATTCCTGGAGAACATTAAATAGTTTATATATTTTTTGTTTTAATATTTTTAAAACCATTTATTTGATATTTCAATCAATGAAATAATTTCTACATCACTATTGTGTCACCATTGTAGATATTTATTTAATACCAAAAAATTAAAAATAAATATACATGATGTATATAACTGTATTAGATTTATTTTGACTATTTATGTACTTAGATTTATAATTTTTATCATTAAATTAAAATTATTACACTTATAAGATATAAGAGAGTAACATGTAGTCACTTTCATTGGTTTTAATAATAATTACATCCTTCTCATTGTAAAAAGTCCATGAAATTAATCTATTTCAACCCTTAGGTGATATGGGTTGACTTTTATTTACCCAAAAAAAATTTGGCAGCTGTTAGGTTAAATTTATAATCATATTTTTATCCTTAAATACCTGATATACCTTAAAATGTTGTAAATAAAAATTAATGTAGTTACTATTCATAGTGCCTAAAAATAAAAATTAGCCTATTAAAATAAATTGGACCCACTAATTCCAAATATGGGATCCATTTTTCGAAATTAAAAACATATAAGTTGTACTATTTAATTAAAAATTAATCACACTATTAAGAAAACAGGTTTTAAAAGTTAAAAGATTCTAAAAGATTGAAATGTTTTTCTATTAATTAAATGTAAAATTAATGATAATGAAATAAATTATATTAAATGGTAAAAATTTATTCTATTTATACTTTAAAACCATTCAATATTATAATTTAACCATATAAAGTATCTTGATGAAAAAAGTTGTTCTTAATTAAAATTTAGTGTAATTTTACTATTCATCAAAATATGAAAGTTAACAGAAAAATATTAAAAGTTTATCCAATGTAACTTATTATATAATTATTTCATTGAATAAGTTTATTTTGTCAAATTGAACTTATAAACATGTCAAAAACTGGATTTAATGTGGGTGCGCCATCAAAAGGCGGAAAACTACATTTTTTAAAAAATACTTATTTTACTTGAAATGTTTATTTTGTTCTCATACCATAATATAGATAATCTGTAAGAATAATGAAAATTTTATAAAATTAATATTTTCGTTAATACTATTCATAACATCTAGTTCATAATAATATTATAACAATATATCGTTGTGTCACAACCCGCCTTCACCAAAAGGAGGGAAGGGTTAGTAGATTGCCAGGCCCTTCCTTCTTTAAGATGAAGGAGAGATAATGACCCCCAAAACCTGCCTTCAATAGGACCTGGAGTGGAAAACAACACCAAGGGTATAGAATCACACACTAAATTGAAGGCATTATCCTTTTTCTTTTCATAGGATCGAGAGATAAGATAGTAAATCCCACAACACCAAGACTGAAAGTAAAAAATAAAAGTAAAGCCAACAACCATTCCCAATGCATGTTACAAGAGTAAAATTCACAATGTACAAGGATAATACAAGGAGAAGTACCAAAAGAAATAAAAACAGTAACTGCAATGATCTGTCATAAGGTATGAGCTAGTACGGCCCAGCATGATCCCTGAACTCCTCCTGGAAACCTGAAAGCAGTTTTACATACGTAGAGTGAGCATACAAGTATACTCAGTAGGGAAAACCAAATACTCTCGTGAACAAGTGGGGAGGCATACTATTGCCCGGTGAGAAAATATATAACCAAGCACCTACCAAGGAAACTAACCACCCAAGCCTCCCCAAGTCACACTCCCCAAATAACGCAAGTCAAGTAATGTATAGTAAAAGCACATCGATGGTTGGGTACCCCGCGCCGCATTCCCACTGGTTATTGAAGACATCCTATGCATCGAACCAATCCCTACATTCTCACCGTAGTCCCATTGCCTCACCCCGCCCGCACACACCTTGGCCACATCCTCACGCAGTCCCACAGTCAAAACCCACCCGTAAACACCTGGGCCACAACTGTCATATGTAACCACGCCTGCAAACAACTAGGCCAGAACAACCACTGCCACGCCCCAAGACACCTAGGCTAGAAGATCTACTACCACGACTAAGGACACATAGGCCTTATACCGAAGAAACTGGGGAAACCACATGCCCGCACAAACCTAAGCCAACCACCACACTACCCTGCCCGAAGAATGTTGGGCAAATAATGGACTTCAGACCATCAGAGCCTGCCCGAAGATACTTGGGCTATCCGGTAAAGGGAGCAGAATGGAGCTATTAACCAGCCACTAATATAAGTGTTGGTAAAAACACCCTCTTCCATAAAATGGGGGTGTTTGAAACTATGTTCTCCACTTGGGTGGGGCACAAATTAGAAACACAAAAACTACAACTATATATAGGTTACAAACACTCACCCAAATCTATGTTTTTCTTCAGCCAGCCCGAAGAACAAACTCAGCTCCTTTGTTGAAGTCACACCCTGCACCAAACCAAAACCCATTTTTCTAATCCTTGTTTTCATGTTCAGCAATAATGTTTAAATGAGTTCATGCACCTAATTGGTGAACTAGTAAGCATAACCACAAGCCACGGAAAGAATACACCCAACAACAATTTAAGCATTCACACCTGGTTCTCTTGTAAAGTCACTACAATAGAGGGATAAGTGAGATCCCTCAAAGTACTGGAACCAACGAAAACCCCTAGATATAGCCCCATGTCCCCAGGATCCAGGTGCCAACGGTTTCTCAACAATAGAGTATCCCACCCCAATTCGTGATATAAACAAGTAACCACACGACCTCAAAATCATAACCAGTGAATTCATAACAACATATGATCCCATCCCCACCCACATCACCCAGCAATCTTCCTGTGAAAGAAAACAACCAAACCATTACCACCAACACAAAGCAAGCCCATGTAGGTATTTTCAGATTTAAAATATTTAACATACTCCATGATTCCAATTCGGATATACTTTAACCGGGGTTATCCCGGAAAAGGATTGATCCAGGTGCTGCCAATTTATTTTTATGAATATACGTTATTAACCAATTTCCATTACCCAATTAACCAATTTTATTTCCACGACCAACACAAGCGATAAGGGTTTATTAGTGCACCGATAAAGACCACCAACGGCCACGATTTTCAATAGGCATAAGCCCGTACAAATCAGAAATCATTAATCATGAATGATGAGAAAAACAGAGCAGCATCATCGGTCACCCCCTCCCCTTCTTTCATTAAAATCCATTTATTATCTTCATTAAAGTTTGGTTCATCCAATTCTACAAAAGCAGTAGCGTACCCACCCCGCAATATATACATAAAGGAGAGGCGAAGGTGAAACCCTACTTGATTGATCAATGATCGAAGATTCTCTTAAAGCGCAAGGAAATTGCAGGTGTTTGACCTCTAGAACTCAAGGACGAGTAGACGAATCGATCGCAGGGTGTCCGAGAGAAAGAAACCCAGGGAGAACCCTTTAGTTATCAGGGCCGGTAGTTGAACCAATACTCCGACTTCCATTATTTCCCCAAATACACCTATTGGGGAATGGGCTCGAGGGTGCGCTGAAGTCTCCTTCACTCAACTCCAAAGGAGTGCCTCCGACCTTGTGATGGTGGACGTTAACCATATCTTTTCCGACCATCTCCACTCTCGGTAGGCCTACCGTTAGGGGTCAAACTTCACCGAGAAGCCTCGATAACTTTCCTAGACTACCCAGAACACCAAACATCATATTTTCACTAAGTAATTAACCTCCAAGGACCCAGGTTATTACATCAGATACCTCTCAAACTATTCTCTCCCTCGAGAATAAAAAACCCTTAAGGAAAGAGAGCATCCTTACAACCACCTCGAAAGATACCTCTCAGGAGTGAACCTCATTGTCAACTAAAAAAACCTCCCTCTAAAGAACCAAGAAACACACCATGTCAAACTTCCCAGTCATGTGGGCTGGGGAGTCTCTTCCCCCATGTCAAGATACTATCCAATTTGGGTGGCACTGACTCTCCCTCACGGGTTTAATCGCATCCACCTTAATGCATCTTGATTAGGGGTTAGGTCCTCCCCTCCCCATAGCATGGACATTTCACAATAATAGGAATAAAAAACCACATATTTCATAGACAACAAGATAAAACGCTCCACCACCACAAGTATAAATAGAACAGTACAAAACTCAAAACAGCTCTGGGTACTGGGAACGCATATGTTCTTCCCTCTCCCATTTACTCTCCTCAAGCCCACCATGCCTCCATAACACACGAACCAAGGTAATTGTTCACCCATGAAGCACCTTCTACTCACGATCATCGATCATCACTGGTCTTTCCACAAAAGTCACATCGTCCTCAATGTCTAGCTCTCCCCAGTCGAGGACGTGTGAATCGTCATGCACATAACGATGGAGATGGGTCACATGGAAGACATCATGTATCCTCAGTAGCGGCGGTGGTAACTCTAGCTGACAAGCCACTTCTCCGACCCGCCGCAACACCTCGAAGGGTCCGATGAACCTGGGAGAAAGCTTACTCCCCTTGTTGAACCTCTGTTGTCCACGCTGAGCGGAGACTTTCAAGAACACATGGTCTCTAACCTCAAACTCCAAGGGCCTCCTCCTAGCATCATCATAATACTTCTGTCGGTCATGGTCTTCCTTCATCCTTTCAAGTATAAGATGAACCATCTTCGTCATGCTCTGCACCACCTCCAGGCCAAGGATGCCCGCCTCTCCAAATTTGGTCTGACACATAGGTGAGCAGCATGGCCTCCTGTAAAAGGCTTCAAATAGGTCCATACCAATGGTAGGGTGATAGATATTATTGTAGGAGAACTCTATCAAAGGTATGTGTCACGCCCATGATCCTCGTGAGTCCATAACACATGCCCGCAACATATCCTCCAATCTCTGGATGGTGTGCTCTATCTGTCCATTTGTCTGGGGATGGAAAGTAGTGCTGGGACGTAGCTGGGTGGCGAAAGCATGCTGTAATCCTCTCCAGACTCATGAGGTAAACCGTGCATCCCTATATGATACTATGGACCTTAGAACTCCATGCAACCGCACCACCTCACCCACATACCTTTGTGGCAAAGCATCCACTGCACTTGACTCCTTAATCGCCAAAAAGTGATCCGATTTCGTCAACTGGTCCACTACTACCCAGACGGAATCGTATCCCCCTTGAACCTTGGGTAATACTGTGACGAAATCAATCAAGGTGTCCTCCCACTTCCACTCGGGGACATCTAGAAACTATAGCAGGCCGTCTGGCACTCGGTGTTCAGATTTCACCTACTGACACACTAGGAACTTGGCCACAAACTCTTCCATTGTTTTCTTTACTCTGGGCCACCAAAACTGTCTCTTCAAACCCTGGAACATCTTGGAAACTCATGGTTTCACCGCTAGGGGTGAGTTGTGGAACTCACTAAGAACCTGGTCGCGCATTGCCTCTGGATCAAACAACTTTTCTCAGAAAAGCATCTGGTTCTGACCATACTTCATCCACCCTCTGGAGAATTGCCCTGCTCAACTCGGTCACGCATCACATTGCACTCTGAGTCTCCCCACTGAGACTCCTCCACTTTCGGAAACAGAGATGACTGCACTATCATCTGATACTGGCAACCTCTACCACTATCCATCCTCACATCTAGGTGCAAGGCAGCCAACTCCTCCATTGCCCTCTAGGCATCTGCTGACTCTCTGACCACATCCTTCTTCGACCTCCTTCTCTATAAATCGACCAATACATTCCCTTTCCCTGAAGTGTAGGAAATATCGAAGTCGTAATCCTGGAGGAACTCCATCCTCCTTCGCTGCGGCAAGTTTAGGTCCCGCTGGGAGAAGATATACCTCAAACTTTTGTGATCTTTGAAGACCACAAATCATTCTCTGATGAGGTAATGCCACCATAACCTTAGCGTAAAAACAGCCGTTCCAAGATCCAAGTCATGGGTGGTATAATTACGCTCATGGGGGCGTAGCTTCCTAGACCCATACGATATCACCCTGTGCCGCTGCAACAACACACATTCGAGGCCTTTCCCTAAAGCATCACAAAACACCTCATATGCCACCCCTTCATCTGGATGAATCAGTACTAGGGCACTAACCAATTTATCCTTCAGATAGTTGAAGGCTGCCTTGCACTACTCACACCACATGAAAACCTGGTCTTTCTTGGTCAAGTCTGTCAAAAGGGCTAAAACTCAGAAGAATTTTTATACAAACCTTCGATAGTAACCTGCGATCCCGAGGAAACTACGGACCTCTGCCACTTTCTTGGGTGCTGCGCAAGAAACAACCGCATCAACCTTTTATGGGTCTACCGCTACTCCCTATTCGGACACTACATTCCCATGGAAGTTTAATTCTCACGTCTATAACTTGCATTTCAAAAACATCCCATAGATCGGGTGCTATCGGAGGACCTCCAAAACCATCTCCAGGTTCTCTGCATGGTCCTCCTCTGATCTTGAATAGATCAGGATGTCGTCCATGTACGTGACTATGAACTGATCCAGATACTCCCAAAAGACAGAGTTCAGATGTCCCATGAACACATCTAGGACGTTCATAATGCCAAAAGGCATGACTAAAAAATCTATGTGCCCATATCTTCACCTAAAGTCCGTCCTCGAGATGTCTCCCACCTTCAACCTTAACTGGTGATATCCAGAACGTAGGTCGATCTTCGAGAACCATCCTACCCCTTTCAACTGGTCGAAAAGAGCTTCTATCCTCGGAAGAGGGTAGCGATTCTTGATCGTCACCTGATTCAGCCTCTTATATTTTATGCACAACCTGAGACCACCATCTGCCTTCTTTACGAACAAGACTGGAGCACGCCATGATGGCACACTTGGTCGACCATAAACCCTATTCATCAAATCTTCAATCTGAATCTGCATCTTTCGTTGTTCCAAAGGTGCCATCTGGTAAGGAGCCATCGAAATCGGACAAGCGCCGGGTTGAAAATCTATCCCAAACTCGATATCAGGTCGAGGGGGTAGAGTCGTTACCTCCTCAGGAATGTCATCCATAAACTTGTTGATGATTCTTGGAACCGCTACCATCTCAGCATCTACTGAGTCTACTGACAGCTCGGCTAACAAGGAGAGGAGGGGTTCCTCTCGCCCGCTGCCCTTTTGACTGCTCCGCTCACCGGTGAATGTAAAAAGACGGCCACCCATGTCTTAGAACACAAACCTTCCTCAGAAGCAGTCGATGATGGAACACATAGAGAACAGCTAGTCGATGCCTTGGATGACATGATATGGTTGTATCTGTAGTAGTAGTAGATCCATGACCGACTGATGTGGCCCTATCATCATTCTGCATCCTCTACAAACATATAACAAGTCAGTCTGACCTCCGGCTGGTGTGCTCAGCACCAGGGGCATAGGAAGTCTCTCGATAACTAGACCTAGAGCATGGGATAGACCGGGTGTAACAAAGGAGTGAGAAGCTCCGGTATCAAAAAAGGTGTAAGAAAGGGTACTGAACAAACTGATCGTACCTCGAACAACCTCCTATCCCACTAAAACTGCTACCTCCGTGTCGTGCAACTATCCATGCCCAACTCCTCTGCCCCTCGGCTATCAGACGCCTCCCAGACCACACACTGGTCGAGGTCCCTGAGGAGCGCCCTGAGTTTGGCCCCCCTGCAACATCTTCCCTCGGAGGAGCGGGACCCCGTTGCCCCTACTGCTGCTACTGGAAGGGCCTAGCTAGAAGCTACTTCTGAGGCGGGAGCTGGGCCTGTCAGCCACTTCCATACTGAACTCGGTCCGTACACTAAATTTAGATATGTCTATGGCTCCCACAAACGAACCACCTCGGTTCTAGGCCTGATGGGAAAGGGTGAGGACCGGGGGACCAGAACTGGAACTGTTGCGGCCAGCTCCCTGCTGGTCGGAACCTAGAGGGTCCTAACGCTGTAGGTCTGGTGCTGACGCCCTTTCCCTTTGACAGGCCCAACTGAATCCCCTCTCATGACACACCACCCAATGTGTGCATCCTCTCCTCCACCTCTTCCTTATTTTGGACCACTATGTATGTCGAAAAGGTCAATGGGGTAACAGCGTACTGGAGGGAGGGTCGGAGCGCCTCCTCTAAATGTCTCGCCCGAGACTCCTCATTTGGAAATATGTCCAGAGCAAAGTAGAGGAGATCCTTGAACATGATCCCCAGCTCCCTTACCGACATACTCTCTTGCTGGAAGGAGAGTATCTCTAGCCTCTTCTCTGACTTCATCGTAGAATAGAGGAATTCCTCCCGGAACTCCTTCTCGAAATCAGCCCATGTCACCACAGCCTCTCTCCTCTCCCCCAGGTAAAGCTTCCACCACTGACGCGTTGATCCCCACATCAAACTGACGTCTAGAGGAACCCAGAACTTAGGAGGATCCCGAATCAGGTCGAAATATATCACCAGATCTTCTAGACAGCTCCCCGTCTTCATGTCAGAGGTGCTGCCCTCATACTTCTCAAGGGTCTGTCACTGGAACGCTCGAAGCGTCTTCTGCCACTCATCGTTTAGAGACCCAAATCTTTACGTACATGGACTTTACATTATTTTTGTAGAATAATTAATACATAACAAAAACTGACACATAAGGACCCTACTATTTTAGTGTCTTTGGAAACTTGGAAAAATAATCATCTAATCGTGGTGAAAGATCATCAACATCTCCCATAAAGATCTTCCCCTTTTCTTATCTTACCTAAAACCATTCATTATATCCCGGGGAAAAGAAAACATATAAAGGGTGAGCTCAAATTCTCAGTAAGGGTAAGCATGGATAAAATAAAACAAATCATATACATTTGAACTTAAAAACATGAACATAAGTTTAAACATCAAAATCTTGAGCAATGGCATAAAACATGGCATTACATAAGGCATAGATCATAAAGAAACATTAATCATGACAAAATAGCATGGTAATAAAAAATTTGATTTTGGAAACCATTAAGAACATGATATGATTTCCATAGTAGCCAAGGCATTGCTGCCAATACCATCTTAGTTGACAAAGTCCCTTTCTGAATCGAGTTCACTCCTCGTTTCAGTCCAGTAACACTGAACCGGATTAACTTACCGTACCATCCATGTCTATCTCATGAGATATAAATCATTACCCAATGTATTGAAGGGAGATATAATTCCCACCCATCTCATAATGAAAACATTCTTTCGTGTGCCACAACATAAACATAAATCATTCATTGTAACCCAAAGAATAAAAATGGGTTTCATAAACATCATCCCATTATAAGATAATCCATATAAAATAAATGGATATAATTTCATCATAAGAAAATTGAAAACCATGTAAATCATTGAGAAATTATACTTGAAACGTGCATATATGAAATAATGTCATCTTATGTGGAAAATGGTTTTGATAAAACACTTGAAATGAATTCTTGAAGAAAATATCCTTTCTTTTTCAAATTCATTTTCTTTTCACAAAATGCCATGCTATTTTCAAAGGAATGGATTTTGTTGAAAATAATCATGAAGTTTTTTGGAGGAAGTTTCATGAAAATTAGGATTTATGAAACCGTAAAAATCCTCTAATGCTGTATAAGTTATAAAAAACATTTTCATCGTACTTTTTTCGGAAAAGTTAAAAAGTACCTCATATCGTAAAAAAAGAATGATTCCTTACATACCTTGTGGTAAAAGTAAAAAATGGATAAAAATGGCTTTAAAAATACACAAAAACACTTTTAGAAAACATGGATATGGATTATAACAATGACCCCAGTAAATACTTACAAATAAACAATCTCGGATAAGAATGAGATTGGAAAGGTTATCCCTTACCTTAGGTCTGATATGCTTTGTACGTATCAGAACCTTTTGTATAATTATTTAAATAATGTCGTTGACTTATTAAAGAATCATATTCATTGTTATATTATCATATATGGTTTAATTATGACATTATATTACCCGTTCTTTTGTAAATCACATGTTAATGCAATGTTTTGGGTAAAATCATCTTATTTATTGTACGTGTTTGGACTTGTTGTTCTTGATGATATTATGACTTATATCATGATTTAATTACCTTTAGAATGTAAATAATTGTTTATATATCATATATATTCATTATATATCCAGCATATACATGTATTTATAATAGTACATAACATATGGAGGTAAGAAATGAAATGCATCGTTCATGGAGACGGTAAGCCGTACGTACACATGAACGCTACTTTCATTTCTATTTATTATTTTAATGGAATAGGTATATTATGATTCCAGTATAATATCATATATAATATCATTAACTCCATGCTTTATACATCCCATATAAGGCATTAACGAATCACATCACATTGAGGGGACGGTAGTCCGCACTTCCTAAAAATGAGATTATCGTATTAACCAACTATGGAAACCATAAAGGATTGACATAATTGGGAAGTAAAGAAGCATAGGGAAATAATAAACATAATATATATCATATATAAATACAGTTCCATCATAATGGCCACCATTAGAGGAGGTAGGATAGAATCGAACAATCATCGTTTCGTGAGGCGTTAGTTTGTCAACCACAGAAATATTATGTTCTTCATCCATTAGATGGAGGTGTGTGTAAGTGTAATTCTAATCCTTCTAATAAAAACATCCTCATATTTTGATGATACTGGTTTTGTTACAAAAAAAGTATTAAAAAGAGTTTAGGGGTTAGAGATGTAGAATAAAATAAAACAACTTAAGAGAAACTATTACCTTTAATTTGGGCAACTTCCTTTGGTTTAAACCAAAAGAACTTCTTGAAGTGCCTTATACCTAATGTAAGGCTTCTAGGGGGAGGAGATGGATGTTGGGAGCTTAGTTTTTCATATTTTGGACTAGCCAAAATGCTTTAGAGGAGTGAGGAATTGGGTAGAAGTGGTCTCCTTTTATAAGGGAGAGGAGGGTCTCTTTAGGAAAGTGTGAAAACATTATTTTATTATAAACATATCTTCTGTTTCAAGAAGTCCAAACACATTAAAGTCGAAGATAAGGTGACTCATTTTTGAAATAAAATCATACAATTGGAATTGGACAGTTTTGGATAATAGTTTAATCATTATAATCTTATTTATTTAAATCATTTATTAATGATGTAAATACTGCATCGTTATTGTGTCATAAATAATTTAATTTATTTGATGTCTAAAAATTATAAAAAAATACCAACATGTAGGAAAGATTTTTATCTTTATATGGAATATTTATAGTCGAAAAGATAATTTATATATCCCCTTATAAAAATTAATTACTAAAGGATTTTTGTTAAGGAAAATTTTGTCTTTACATTAAATTAATTAATCTAACGTGTCATTGTCTTTCTTATGTGGCTCCATGGGGTCCCAAAATCGGACCAAGGATGCCCATGGTCGTCCATTACACATCCAATAAGTTTTGGACAAGTGTTAAGGTAATTTTGAATTATTATAATATTCTTTTAACCATGAATTACCATATTTACTTTTAACCGTGGTAAATAAAAGTAAAAAGTTACTATTCACCAAAAATAATTTTTTTCTAATTGAACCACATTTTACTCCTTGATATTAACCATGTCTATCAGATTTTTGAAATTCAACTCCCAGAAGGAGTAAAATTAAGTTTTATGAACAATTGTAAAAGCTCCTAGGAGGTGGGTAAAAGACGGTGAAAAGTTCAATACAATTTTTATAAATATAAAATTATTATAAAATGATTCCAATGAATTTCATTGAACATATATAAGTATTATGTATATATTTTGACCTGAAATAAATTTAGATCAAATAAATGATTATTTAAATAAAAATTCGGTTTTATCCAAAAACTCAGAGTTTTAACTATTCATCAAAAATTGAAGTTTTTCAAAAAAATACCAAAAATTCAGCCTAAGATATATTTGATATTCCGAATTAAAAAATGATGTCTATTTTGAAAAATTAAAAACATAGAAGTGGTATTGATAAATTTTAAAATTAATTCCCGTTATCAAAACAAATAGCGTGTTTTTAAGAAATAATAACTATCAAAAGATCATCACTTGTTTATGTCCAACTCCAAAGTGAAATTAAATCCAAAGACCAACATTGGATTAAATGGTAAAAATATATTCTAATTACACTTTAAAACCAATTAAAATGATAATATAACCTTATAAATTATTGCAATGAAAAAATATTTTTTTAGTTAAAATATAGCGTGTTTTTACTATTCATCAAAATATGAAAGTTATCAGAATAAAATGAAACATTTATCCAAAATAAATTTTTATATCCTGATTCCAAGGAAGAATTTTATTTTTTCCAATTGAACTTATAAAAATTTCAAAAACTATATTTAATGTGGGTGCGCCATCAAAGTGGCAAAACTGCATTTTTTTAAAAATACTTGTTTTACCTGAAACTTTTATTTTGTTCTCATAGCATGTTCTATAAAATATGTAAGATGAATAATAATGTTATAAAATACAAAATGTTGGTAATACTATTAATAAGGGCTAGTCCATAATAATATTATAGCAATATATTGTTGTTTAGTGAAACCTAATATTGCGTACAACACACGCTATCGAGGAAAGTCGTGATTGCGTGTAATGCAAGCCAAGTCAGGGTTGCGTGTTGTGCAAGACTCCATCGTTGTTTCATATAAAAAAATCCAACCATATTTAATTTATACATTGAATATATATATATATATATATATAAATTCAATGTTTCGTAGAATAACTACTATCAAAATTGTGTGTAACAAGATCCAAGAATAGTGTTGCATATACTGCAAGCTAATACGGTGTTGTTTATAGCACAAGATAATCATGGTGCAGCGTACAACACAAGAAATCAATGAAATTTAAAGAATATTTTTCATAAAATCTCGGGGTGTTACATTCTACCCCCATTAAAATTAATTTCTCCCTTGAAATTCATCGGGTTAATAAATCATTTACTATTCATAGAAACCCACATCGTAAAAAGGAATACTAAAACATGATTTTAAAAACTAAAGTATGAAACGTAATGATTACCCAAACTGACTCATCACTAGGTTTCAATATAAGAGAACATAGTTGAAAATATGGATATGGAAGAAAAATATAACCATCATGTTCTGATTGAGAGTGGTAGAGAACAGGGATATGAAAAAGCCACCAATCTCAAAGCCATAGATTTTTGATGATGTAAGGTACCATCTGATTCATCATATATAAGAGTACTAGGACAACAATTTTGTTTTCAAGATCATTTCCCTAAAGTTGAAGAATTTGAATTAGAATAATACTTACTTTATTTTGGTACAATCTCACCGTTGTTTGTGCCTTAAACAATTTCCACTTCATCTCTTAAAGAAATGAAGTTGAATTTGTCTTCCATGAAGTGTTATTAGATCATGTGATAGAATGATAGGTCATTACATTTGTCTCAAACTTAAGGTTAGCAAAAGATATATATATATATATATAAGTCTATCTATGGTGACATTGATCAAATATGGTTCCATAAATGGACTTATACTTCAACTGCCATACTGCTTAATAAAATAAAACTAATTTTTACTAACCAGAGACTTCCAGTAGGCAAGTGGTAGGTGATAAAGGCCTATCGCACTTCGGTTGTGGGTTCGATTCCCACATCCTTGTCCAATGCAACGGATTGTCACCCATCCTGCTGGTTGTCCTTTTTCTAATATTACATCATTATGACATTCCATCAATAATATAGAAAACAGTTCTAGCCTGAAACAATACTAACATATGTCCAACATAATCCATTTCAAATCTTTAGTCTTATCCAAAATACTTATGTCCTAGCTTATAGTATAAACAAAACAATTACTAGAAATGTCATCTACCGAGCATGTGAATACCATCATTTATTCCTGATATATGTTGTTGATCACGTTCCAGTCATGTGAATACCTTAATCATGTATTCTCTTGAAAAATGAATACCCATTGAACCTTAGTAAAAACATGAATGGTGTCGAAAGATAACTCTTTCTACATACCAAAATCCCAAAAAATCTTTATACTCAAACCATTATATCACTTTTTCCTTATATAATTCATGAGCTCATTAATACTATCAAACATTTCATTATCTCCTTAACACTTCTTTATGTGCATATTAGGTGCTTCCCAAAAATATCTGAATAAACTTTCATGGTTACCAGTACCATTCATCATACACTTCCAAAACCTATGGAAAGACAATAGTGTAACAATCCTTAGATTCCTCGTTCTTCCATAGTACCATGAGATTATAACATTACTCTTGATAAACATTAATCATTCCACTACCTTCTTAATCCATTGACCGAGCTTCAACAATTCTTTCATCTCAAATAACATTTGTAGTATCTTCATCATCATCCACATAAATACTACCCATATGACCATTTTTATTCTCATTATGAGATTTTCCCTTAGGGCATTGGTTTCCAAAATTCCCATACATTAAACATTTAAAACACTTAACCATTGTGGATGTCTTAGCAGTACCATTATCCTTGTCCCTGGTGTTAACTGAACCTTTTCCTTTAAAATTACTATCTTTGTGTCTTTCTTTTCCACACCCAAAGCATCTTCCAGTTCCTTTGAAACATTCTCCTTGATGCCTCTTCCCACATAACATACATGAGGGAAATTGAACTTTCTTTCCTCTATGGTAATCATGAAACTCCATCTTTCTCTTATTAGCTAAGTCAGGAAACTTACCAAAGCTAAGATTATTGATCATATTATGATATTTCTGATTAGGCATAATAACAATGTTTCACCTTCCAAATACCATTTCATTTTCTTGATCATGAAGAACATCATTCCATTGTCCATTATATTCTCCATTATCGTGAATCTTCCTGTTTCCATCCATTTTATAAAACCCAAAAAGAATAGTGTGAGATGAAAAAATATGATATGTAAAACAACCTAATAAAGGGGGATTAACATCAATATCTAACATCTTAGGTTTAATTATATGATCGTTACCAGAATTCTCGGACTATATCATATACTTATAATTAACCTTAGGGACATCCCTAGACATAACTTAGAAATATCTCTAGGGATCTCACTTAAGTTTTCAGATCCTAGTTTCCAAAGGATAAATAATAATTTCCTCTGATACAAACTTTAGAGTCCCAAAGAATGACGTACATGGACATTACATTACTTTTTCGGAATAATTAATACATAAAAACAGACACATAAGGACCGTAATAGTTTAGTTTCTTTGGAAACTCGGAAAAATAATCTTCTAATCGTGGTGAAAGATCTTCAACGTCTCCCCTAAAGATTTTTCCCTATTCTTATCTTACCTAAAACCTTTCTTTATATCATGGGGAAAATAAAACATATAAAGGGTGAGCTCAAATTCTCAGTAAGGGTATTCATGAATAAAATTAAACAAATCATATTCATTTGAACTTAAAAACATGAACATAATGTTTAAACATCAAAATCTTGATCAATGACATAAAACATGGCAGTACATAAGACATATATCATAAAGAAAAATTAATCATGATAAAATAGATTGGGAATAAAACATGTGATTGTGGATACCATTACGAACATGATATGATTTCCATAGTAGCCAAGGCATTGCTGCCAAGACCATCTTAGTGGACAAAGTCCCTTTCTGAATCAAGTTCACTGCTCATTTCAGTCCTGTAACACTGAACCAGATTAACTTATCGTTCCACCCATGTCTATCTCATGAGATATAAATCTTTACCCAATGCATTAGAGGGAGATATAGGTCCCACACATCTCATAATGAAATCATTATTTCGTGTGCCACAACATAAACATAAATCATTCATTGTAACCCAAAGAATAAAAATGTGTTTCATAAACATCATCCCATCGTAACATAATCCATATAAAACAAATGGATATCATTTCATACTAAGAAAATTTAAAACCATGTAAATCATTGAGACATTATACTTGAAACATACACATATGAAATAATGTCATCTCATGTGGAAAATGGTTTTGATAAAACACTTGAAATGAATTCTTGAAGAAAATATACTTTCTTTTTCAAAATCATTTTCTTTTCACAAAATACCATGCAATTTTAAATTTAATGTATTTTTTTGAAAATAATAATGAAATCTTTTGGAGGAATTTTCATGAAAATTAGGCTTTATGAAACATTAAAAATCCTCTCATTCCGTATAAGTTAAAAAAACATTTTCCTTGTACTTTTGTCGGAAAAGTCAAAAAGTACCTCGTATCATAAACAAAAAAAATATTCCTTACATACCTTGTGGTTAAAGTAAATGATGGGAAAAAAGGACTTTAAAAATATGTAAAAACACATTTATAAAACATTGACATGTATGATAACAATAAAACTAGTAAATACTTATGAATAAACAATCGCAGATAAGAGCGAGATTGGAAAGGTTATCCCTTACCTTAGGTCTGATATGCTTCGTACGTATCTGAACTTCCTATATAATTATTTAAATAATGTCATTGACTTATTAAAGAATCATATTTATTGTTATGAAATCATATATGGTTTAATTATTACTTTATATTACCCATTCTTTTGTAAATCCCATGTTAAAGTGACATTTTGGGTAAAATCATCTTATTTATCTTACGTGTTTGGACTTTTTGTTCTTGATGATATTATTACTTATATCATGATTTACTTACTTCTAGAATGTAAATAATTATTTATATATCATATATGTTCATTATATATCAAGAATATACATGTATTTATAATAGTACATAACATATGGAGGTAAGAAATGAAATGCACCGTTCATGGAGATGGTAATTCGTACGTACGCATGAACGCTAATTTCATTTCTATTTATTATTTTAATGGAATAGTTATATTATAATTCCAATATAATATCATATATAATATCATTAAATTCATTCTTTATACATCCCATATAAGGCATTAACGAATCACATCACTTTGAGGGGGAAGTAGTCCGCACTTCATCAAATGAGATTATTGTATTTACAGACTATGGAAACCAGAAAGGCTTGATATAATTGGGAAGTAAATAAGAATAAGGAAATAATAAACATAATATATATCATATATAAATTCATTACCATCATAATGGCCACCATGAGAGGCGATATAAGAAAATCGAACAATCATCGTTTCGTGAGACGTTAGTTTTCCATCCACAGAAACATTATGTTCTTCATCCATTAAATGGAGGTGTGTGTAAGTGTATTTCTAATACTTCCCATACCAACATACTACTATTTTGAGGATACTAGTGTTGTTACATAATAAATGATTAAAAAGTGTTATGGGTTGGAGAAGTAGAAAAAAATAAAACAACTTAAGAGAAACTATTACCTATAATTTGGGTAACTTCCTTTGGTTTAAAACAAAGGACTTATTTAAGTGCCTTTTTCCTAATCTAAGGCTTCTATGGGAAGGAGAGGTATGTTTGAAGAGTATTTGGGCATATTTTGGATGAGCCTAAAGGCTTGAGAGGTGTGAGGAATTGCATATAAGTGGTCTCCTTTAATAAGGGAGATGAGAGGATCTTCAGGAAAGTGTTAAAACATTATTTTATTATAAACTTATTTTCGGTTTCTAGAGGTCCATAAAACATTAATGTAGAAGATAAGATGACTCATATTCGTAATAAAATAATCCAATAGGAATTGGACAGGTTTTGGAAAATATTTTAATCATTATAATCTTAATTATTTAAATCATTTATTAATGAGGTAAATACTGCATCATAATTATGTCATAAAAAATTTAATTTTTTTGGTGTATAAAAATAATATAAAAATACCAACTTGTAGGAAAACTTTTTATCTTTCCAATTCATATTTATAGTAGAAAGGATAATTTATATATCCCCTTATAAAAATAAATTACTAAATGATTTTTGTTAATGCCAATTTTGTCATTACATTAAATTAATTAATCTAATGTGTCATTGTCTTTTATAAGTGGCTCCATGGGGTCCCAAAATCGACCCAAGTATTCCCATGGTCTACCATTACTCATCCAATAAGGTGTGGACAAGGTTTCAGGTAATTTTGAATTATTATAATATTCTTTTAACCTTGAATTACCCTATTTACTTTTAACCGTGGTAAATAAAAGTAAAAAGTTACTATACATCAAAAATTATTTTTATCTAATTGAACCACATTTTACTCCTTGATATTAACCGTGTCTCTCGGATTTTTGAAATTCAACTCACAGAAGCTATAAAATTATGTTTTATGAACAATTGCAAAAAACTCCTAGGAAGTAGGTAAAAGACGGTGAAAAGTTCAATACAATTTTTATAAATATAAAATTATTATAAAATGATTACAATTAATTTCATTTAACTTATATAAGTATTATGTATCTATTTTGACCTAAAGTAAATTTAAATCAAATAAATGATAATTTAAATAAAAAGTCGGTTTTAACCAAAAACTCAGTGTTTTCACTATTCATCAAAAATTGATGTTTTTAGGAAAAATATCAAAAATTCAGCCTAAGATATATTTGATGTTCCAAATTAAAAATTGATGTCTATTTTAAAAAATTCAAAAAATAGAAGTGGAATTAATTAAGTTTAAAATTAATTCCCTTTATCAAAATAAATAGCATGTTTTTAAGAAACAATAACTATTAAAAGATCATCACTTGTTTATGCCCACCTTCATAGTAAAATTAATTCCAAAGACCAATATTGGATTAAATGGTAAAAATATATCCTAATTACACTTCAAAACCAATTAAAATGAATATCTAACCATATAAATTATTGCAATGAAAGAAGTTGTTTTTAATTAAAATATACCGTGTTTTTACTATTCATCAAAATATGAAAGTTATCAGAATAATATGAAAGTTTTATCCAAATTCAATTTTTATATCCTGATTCCAAGGAAGAATTTTATTTTGTAAAATTAAACTTATAAACATTTCAAAAACTAGATATAAAGTGGGTGCGCCATCAAAAGGCGGTAAAACTGCATTTTTTGAAAAATACTTAATTTTACCCAAAATATTTAATTTGTCCTCATACCATGTTCTAGAAAATATGTAAGATAAATAATAATGTTATAAAATTTAAAATTTAGTTAATGATATTCATAAGGTCTAGTCCATAACAATATTATAACAATATATCATTGTTTAGTGAAAACTGATATTGCGTACAACACACGCTGTCGAGGAGAGTCGTGATTGCATGTAATGCAAGCCAAGTTAGGGTTGAGTGTTGTGCAAGACTCCATCGTTGTTTTGTATAACATAATCCAACCATATTTCATTTATACATTGAATATATATATATATATACACTCAATGTTTCATAGAATAAATACTATCAAAATTGTGTGTAACATGATCCATGAAAAGTGTTCCGTATACTGCAAGCTAACACGGTGTTGCGTATAGAGCAAGGTAATATTGGTGTAGTGTAAAACACAAGACATCATTGAAATTAAATGAATATTTTTCATAAAATATCGGGGTTTTATAGGTCGTCCTCCTCTTCTCAATCATCCCTCTGCTGATCGGCCATGTCAACCTCCTGGGCCTCGAATGCCCATACAACTCGTGGTCACCAACTAGGTGCCATAGTTGCAAGGTAAATAAGGAATGCCTAAGCCCAAGTAGTACCGAATATTGTTATTAAATTTTTTAAACATATTAATGATTTAAATTCCAAAAACACCCATGAAACACAAGAACACAATTAATTATGATGCATGTACCTTTCCTAGGGTCTCTAGCTGGCAATCAGTGTGGCCTCGCATGGTTGTTCGGTAGGTCTAGAGTCCTTGCATTGGATCACAGGGGGCCCTAAAATCCCATGACATAGCTGGTCTTCCCTGTCCTAATTCACGCTCCAAGGTCACCCGACTCTATCGCCCTACCATCCCATGTAATCCTCACTGTGCCTAACTCCAGACTCCATCCTTTCTCTCAACCATATCCTCTGATAACATTTTCTCACGACCCGCCATCACCAAAAGGAGGGAAGGGTCAGCAGATTTCCAGGCCCTTCCTTCTTTATGTTGAAGTAGAGATAATGACCCCCGAAACCTGCCTTTAATAGGTCCCGGAGTGGCGACCAGCGCCAAGGGTATAGAATCACACACCAAATGGAAGTCATTACCCTTTTTCATTTAATTGGATCAGCAGATAAGATAGTGAATCCCACAACACGAAGATTGAAAGTAAACAAAAGTTAATCCAAGAACCATTCCCAATGCATGATATAAGAGTAAAATCCAAAATGTATAAGGAGACTACAAGGAAAATTACCAAAAGAAAGAACAACATCAACTGCAATGAACTGTCACAATGTCTGAGCTTGTACGGCCCAGCATGATCCCTGAAGTCCTCCTGGAAACATGAATGAAATTTTATATACATAGGGTGAGAATAAAATTATACTCAGTAGGGAAAACCAAATACTCTCATTTAAAAGTGGTGAGGCATACTAATTCCCTTTGAGAAAAGAGATAACCAAGCACCTACCAAGGAAATTAACCACCCATGCCTCACCAACGCACACTACCCCCAAGTCAAGTAATGTATAGTAAAAGCACATCAATTTTTGGGTACCCCGTGCCGCTTTCCCACAGGTTATTGAAGACATTATATGCATCAAACCAATCCCACCATTCTCACCGCAGTCCCACTGCACCACCCCGCCCGCATACACCTGGGCCACATCCTCACGTAGTCCCACTACCAAACCCTACCCGAATACACCTGGGCCACAACTATCATATGTAACCATGCCTGTAATCACCTTGGCCAGAACAGCCACAGCCACGCCCAAAGACACCAGGGCTAGAAGATCTACTGCCATGCCCGAAGACACCTGGTCCTCATCCCTAAGACACTTGGGAAACCACCTACCCACACACACCTGGGCCAACCACCACACTACCCTGCCCTAAGATTCATGGGCTAATAATGGACTTCAGGCCATCAATGCCTGCTCAAAGATACTTGGGCTATCCGGGAAAGGGAGCAGAAATGAGCTAATAACCAGCCACTAATAGAAGTGTTGGGGAAAACACCCTCCCCATGAAATCAGGTTGTTAGTAACTAAGTGCTAAACTTGGGGGGGCCACATATTAGAAAGACAAAAACTACTAGTATGTATAGGTAACAAACACTCACCCAAATCTAGGTTTTTCTTCAGCCAGCCTAAAGAACACACTCAGCACCAGTGTCCAAGTCACAACTCACACCAAACCAAAACCCATTTGTCCCTCCTTGTTTTCATGTTCATCAATAATGTTTAAATGAGTTTCTGTACCTACATAGGCAACAAGTAAGAATAAGGAAAATCCAAGGAAATAATACACCCAACATCAATTTAAGCATTCACACCCAGTTCTCATGTAAAGTCACAAAAACAGAGGGATAAGTGAGGTCCCTCGAGGAACTGGAACTAAATAAAACCCCATGATACAGCCCCATGTCCCCAGGATCCATGAGCCAATAATTTCTCAACAATAGAGGATCCAACCCCAATTCATGATATAAACAAGTAACCACATGTCCTCAAATTCAAAACCATCGAATCCATAACAACAGGGGATCCCATCCCTACCCTCATCACCCAGCAATCGGCCAGTGAAAGGAAACAACCAAACCACTACCATCATCACAAAGCAAGACCATGCCAGTATTTTCAGACTTAAAAGATTTAACACACTCTATGATTCCAACTCCACTGTACTTTAACCAGGGTTATCATGGAAAAGGATAGATCCTAGTGCTTTCAATTTATTTAGGCGAATATACGTAATTAACTAATTTACTTTAAACAATTAACTAATTTCCTTTGCACGACCAACACAAGAGATAAGGGTTTATTAGTGCACAGAGAAAGACCACCAACATCCATGATTTTCAGTAGGCGTAAGCCCATACAAATTAGAAAACATTAATCATGAATGAGGAGAAAAAAAGAGCAGCAGCATCGGTCACACCACTCCCCCTCGTTCTTTAGAATATGTTTATTATCTTCATTAAAGTTTGGTTCATTCAATTCTATATAATTAGTAGCATACTAACCCCACAAGATACACAGAAAGGAGAGACGAAGGTCAAACCCTACTTGATTGATCAACGATCGAAGATTCTCTTCACGCATGAGGAAATTGTATGGGTGTGACCTCTAGAACTCAAGGACGAGCAGACGAATTGATCATAGGGTGGTTGAGAAAAAGAAACCCAGGATGAACCCTTCGGTTATAAGGGTCGGGGAAGGTTGAGATACGGAGATAAAGGATGCGAAACCGCATAAGGAGTGGGGGCCGTGGGTTGACCACGTGGCCCCACACATCATTAAAGGGTCCCCGCCTTTAGTGGCGGTTTAAACCAATGCACACGAGGTTACCTCATCAAACTCTTAATTAAACGCCATTAATGGGCATTCATGGGATTTAAAACAGGCTTCAAGGGGGTAAAAACAGGGTTTAAAACCCAATTTGCACCAAAGGAGGCACCACTGGAAAACCCGTGGGGGTTGGGCTAGGTCCACCGGTTAGCTGACGTACCGGTAGGCTATGGCTATCAGTAAACCAAGCTACTAGTAGGCTGAGCTAACTGTAGGATGAAACAACCAGTAGAACGAGATACATGTAGGCCGAGCTACCCATAGTCTTCGGCTACCGGTAGACCGAGCTACCGGTAGGCAGAGCTACCGGTAGGCCGAGCTACCGGTAGGTTGCAGCTACCGATAGGCTACGGCTACTAGTAGGCCGAGCTACCGGTAGGCTGCCGCTACCAGTAGACTAAGCTACTGGTAGGTCAATCTAGTGGTAGACTGAGCTACCGGTAGGCTGAGATGCCGGTAGGCTATGGCTACCGGTAGACCGAGCTACCAATGGGCCTGCTACCGTTAGGCTAAGGCTACTGGTAGGCTTATCGTTTGGGGTCAAACTTCAGCGAGAAGCCTCGATAACATTCCCAGACTGCCCAGAACACCCAACACCATATTTTCACTAAGTACTGGACCTCCAATAACCCAGTCCATTACACGTTGTTTAGTGAAACTCGGTATTGCGCACAATACATGCTATTGAGGAAGGTCGCTCATGCATGCAACATAAGATAAGAATAGTGTTTGCGTATACAACAAACTAATACAGTGTTGCGTATAGCTCAATCTAATCTTGGTGTAGCATACAACACTGGACATTGATGAAATTAAAAATAGTAATTCTCATAAAATCTCTGGGTGTTACACTGACGATGTACCAAAGCATGTACTAGGATCTAGTGTGTGTCTAACGATTTACCAACAATGTACTAATATCCTTTTGGGTCTGATGATGTACTGATGATGTACTAGGATCATGTGTGGGTCTGACGACGTACTATAGATGTAGTAGGATCATGTGTGCATTTGACGACATACTGTAGATGTACTAGGATCTTATATGGGTCTGACAATGTACTAGGAACTCTTGTGGGTATGACAATGTACCGACAATGTACTAGGATACTACGTGGGTCCGACAATGTAATATGATCATTCATGTGTTTGCCTCTTAATATAGTAATATTATTCAGTATTTACATCTAATCATCTCTAATATTTTACCTAAGTTAATCCTGGTGTTATCTGAGTTTGTACATTGTGGTACTTTCCTTTATGGTAATACCTTGGTGGTATTCTCTTGTGTTCTGTACCTGTGTGGTATGTACCTTCATGGTATTCCATCCTATGTGGAATAGTTGATCTATGGGATTTGAGTTCGACTCTGTTTTTTCCTCATGATTGAGATGGGTATACTTAATATCATAGGTATAAGTATGGGAATATACCTAAGTAGGGTTGTCAATTAATTTCAGGCAATGTGGCTTATCCTTTATGGATTTTGAGAGAGCATGAGGTTCTTGGGGTCCCTACTAAGTATTGTTATACTCAACCCTGCACGGGCTATGCCGACAACTTGTTTTTTTTCATGAAAATGACAGACATCACTGGTCGAGACTAAGGGTACTAGGTCTAGACGGTTCCCAGAGGTAGACCATACAGTGTATCAGTACGCAGAGGAGACGGGCAGATGTGGAGTGTTGAGGAGCTTATCAGTACCTACTCTTCAGGTTGGAACCTCATAGGATGACCCAGTAGCTGTATTTCTCTTTCTTCATCTGTATTTTTTTCAGTTGTACTTGTACCTTTACTATTGGTCATTTATTTCGGCCCCTCTTACTTTCAGCACTCATTTTACTATATATTTTAATTATGTTTTTATCTTCTTGTCTACTTGGTTTCATGTGTTTATAGGATATAAGGAAATTCCTTCTTGGTTTTAGGGAATTCACCTTTCGGGGCTACTCGCCAGCCTCTTGCCTATGGAAGGTGGGCTTAGGGTTGTCACGACACGAGCCTTGGGGGATGAGTCATGAAAAATTGGTATTAGAGGAGTTGGTTCTACTATAGAACAAAGGACTCTGATATTTTTTACGGCCATAGTGTTAATTTAATTTATTGTGATTATCATTTTATGGAATACAGTGCCAGTGCAGTTGCTGACATATCTATACACCAGGACCCTGACTTCTGATTTCTGACTCAGTGCACAAAAACACTGATTGTGTGTGTGTTTTGAAGAGTTTTCTTTGTGATCAATTTGAGTGAGCTGAATAGGTATAACTTATTGACCGTGGAGCACATGTTTCTTTTCAATATTCCCCCATGCAAAGATCTAGAAGGGGTTACGAATATAGAACACGCTAATACCTCACCGAGCGATGATGCCTCAGTACATGGCCCTCTTCTTGTAGAGGCACCAGCGGTGGCACCCACAGTACCATTACCCATTGGGCCACCAATGCCACCAGCCCCAATAGCAGAGGGTGCACCCCACTTGAGTGTGTTGCACAAGTTCCATCACCAGAGGCCACCCAGGTTCAGTGGACAGATGGACCCACAGGTGGCAGAGGATTGGATAGAGGTCGTGGTGAGAGTCTTCCGACTAGTAGAGACACCATTTGATCTCATTGTGATCCTTTCCTCTAGTCTACTACAATAATTATAAAGCAGGTGGTGGATCTTGATACTCTATGGTCACGAAGAGGTGATTCTTCTAAGGAAAAACAACGACAACCGGTTTCAGGCAGAGTCTCTCCCAGTGACACTTCATGCAGTGGGCATATAGGAGCTTCTCCATCTGCAACAGGGCAGAATGACTGTGGCTCATTACTCAACAAGGTTCTGCAGTAGGGAAACATGATTGTGTATCAGTACTCGATGAAGTTCTCAGACCTTTTATGCTACTATACTGATATGGGGAGAGAACCATTCTTCAGGGCATGGCACTTCGATTAGGGACTCTGGCGGGAGAACAGAGCTTCAATGATTTCTCCTAGCATTCTGACACAGGAGAGGGTGTTAGAGCGAGCCCTATTAGTGGAGAGTTTTCTTGTTGAGCAGTCACCAGCTGCGAGACCCACCACTAGACGTCACATAGTAGAGTATTATACAGCTGGCATCAGATAGATGTCACAGAAGTCCAAGAGGACCATACCTACAAGTGGATGATCACATGACTGATGATCGATTGTTTGGGGTACATGAGATAGAGCCAGTAATGCGAGTAATAGGTAGTGTTTCACATGCGATGGCCAGGGTCACGTGGTGCGTGACTATCCGACCTGCCGTACAGATGATCAGAAGACAGTCGAGGGACCGCCCATGCAGAGATAGAGGTTCCATAGAGGTGGTCCACAGGGTGCATCTGGACGTGGTAGACGAGTTGGTCGTGCAGCTGGTGGTGGGTGACGATTCTAGATGTTACTGCCACCACCTACAGGTGGTCCACCCCAACCACATGGAGTAGGTGGACATGGGCGATCTCAGATCCAAAAAGCTGCGGCCTACGACCATGGAATTCTAAATACGATACGAGGTACGATCTGTGTATATTCCACAACAGTTGTAGAACTTATAGACACAGGTTCCAATCATTATTTTATTTTCACTTCCCTCATTCAGAACATGGAGATACTGAATAAGTTGTTTGCTCTATCCTCGCATCTAAGGACTTCTATGAGAGTGGATATTATGATTATGTACTAGTGTCGGTAGTGCGAGCGTACTCTATGAGGTGAGAGGTTCTGCTGAGATCTCCAATTAGTGGCGTTGAGGCCTTACGATGTTATCTTGAGTAAGGACAGGATAACTACATTCCATGATCATATTGACTGTATTAGGCTCAAAGTGCGGTGTGTCTGCATGGATGGGACATGGTTTACCTTCACCAGTGTGAAGGGAGAATTTACATCATATGATGGACATACCCAGAAGATAGTGTAGCCAATCACTAACCAGTTGGCTATCCTTACCCTCTGAATAGTTGATGTGGAGAGTGCGAGTTATCCAGTAGTGGTGGAGTAGTATGCATTTGTCTTCCCTAATGTTTTTCTGGGTCAACCTCCTTATAGAGTGGTGGAATTTTACATTGACATGTACCCTGGGATGACCCTGATATGTACACCATCGTATCGGATGGCTCCCGTGGAGCATAGTGAGATGTGAGTACAACTAGAGGACTTGAAGGAGAATGGATTTATTAGGCCCAATGTTTCTCCATGCATAGCCCCAATTTTGTTCACCACGAAGGTGGATGGGAGCTTTAGGATTTGTGATGACTATCAGCACCTGAATCACATGACAGTGAAAAGAAGTACCCACTCCCGAGGATTGATAACCTCTTTGATTAGTTAAAGGGAGCACAGTGGATATCAAAGATAGACCTTAGATCAAGCTATCACCATCTCAAAGTATGAGATGAGGATGTGAAAATGTGGCTTTCAGATGTCAGTGCAACCATTATCAGTTCTTGATTATGCTATTCAGCATGACCAATGCTCTAGCAGTGTTCACGGGACTCATGGATAGGATCTTTCATCCATACCATGATCTCTTTTTATTATTCTTCATTTTTGACATTCTGATCAACTCTACTAACGAGGAGGAACATGCCTATCATTTCTATGTAGTATTGGACACACTCTATGTGCACCAACATTAAGGGAAGATCTCGATGTGCCAATTCTGGATCTGATAAGTTCATGTTCTGGGAAATGTCATCTTAAAGGTTGGAGTTTTAGTGGATCTAGAAAATAATGAGGCGGTACATTCTTGGGAGCCACCCAGGAGTGTGATGGAGGTACGACATTTCTTGGGTTTTGTCAGATACTACGCAAAATTTGTGCCAGATTTCTCCAGAGTTGCAACACCACTATTAGTGTTGATGAAGAAGGGGAAACCTTGCATGTGGGTAGAAAGATGCCAATAGAGATTTCAGGAGCTGAGGAAGTGGATGACTTGTGCCCCCCCCCCCCATCTTGAGGCTTCCAGAAGAGGTCGTATGGTACATAGTCTACTACGATGCATCAGGGACTAGGCTCAGATGTTTCCTGATGCAGGAGTGATCATTGATCACATATGGTTCTCGACAGCTGAGAAAACATGAGCAGAACGACCCTACCCCTGACCTGGAGTAAGATGCAGTGGTATCGACTTGAATATGTGGTGAAATTAATTGTTGGGCGAGCATTTTACAGTCTACTTAGATCATAAGAGTCTCAGGTATATCTTCTCAGATATGGACTTGAACCTGAGGCAAAGACATTGGCTTGAGTTCCTCTAGGACAATGACTTCGAGATAGTCTATAATCCTGGGAAGGAGAACATTGCAGCAGATGCCCTCTACAGAATATATGGTTTTCAACTGCTAGGATAGGCGAAGGAGCAGAGGCCGCATTGCATATATCTATTATTGACCGGGATGGAGTTGCTTTTCTTCAGTCTCTTAGAGTCACTCCCCCACTTCTTTAGCAACTCATGGAGGCGCAACATAGGGACACTGACTGTGAGGCATGAGGTGCTCAGATATCCCCAGGACAAGAACCTGATAGATTTTTTGAAGGTGGGTAGCATGTCGTCTTCTTTAGAGGATGTACTATGATACCAGTGTCACTTTAGGAGGAAGTTTTTATAGAGTTCCACAGATCGCCTCTAGCGGTACATCCATGACTAGCTAAGATATACCAGGATCTTCGACAATAAAACTGGTGGCCGGGAATGAAGAAAGAAATAGCATAGTTTGTCTCTTGGTGTCTCATGTGTCAGCAAGTGAAGGCATGTACTAGAAGGCTTGGTTCAGCCTTTATAAGTCCCATAGTTGATGTGGGAAGAGATATACGTGGACATCGTGATAGGACTTCCACATATATCTAGAGGTTATCACTCTATCTGGGTGATCGTTGACCAAGTCACCATGTCAGCCTACTTCTTACCGATCAGAGAGCGGGGTTCAGTAGTGATCTTGGGACGCCTCTATCAGTAATGAGATTTTGTGGCTACATTGAGTACCCTCAACGATTGTCTTCGACCATGATACATGATTCACTTCCCATCAATGGAAGGGGATGTAAGAGGCTTTCAAGACATGGCTTCATTTGAGGACCGCCTTCAATCCTCATACAGATGGCCAGACTGAGCAGAGCACTCAGACACTCGAGTAAATTCTTCGTTCTTGTGTCCTCAACTTTGGTCACAACAGGAAGGATCACTTGCCTTTAGTGGAGTCAATATACAAAAATAAGTATCACTCCACCATTGTGATGGAACCTTTTGAGTCATTGTACGGAAGATCTTGCATATCACCTTTGTGATGGACTGACCGAGGAGAGTTTGTACTAGTGGGACTAGATATGGTACATGCTACCACAGAGAAGGTGCAAATCATCTAGAAGCAGATGAAGACTGCACAAAGTAGGATGAAGTCATATGCTGTCAAAAGACAGAGACATTTAGAGTTCTAGAATGGTGACCACGTCTTTCTACATGTCTCACCTTGGCGAGGATTGAAGAGATTTGTCAGAGAAAACATGTTTTCTATGAGGCTCATTGAACGCTTCCAGGTCCTCAACAGAGTTGGCAAGGTGGCTTACCACCTAGCACTTCCCCCTCAGTTGCACCGGGTGCACGACATCTCTTATGTATACCAGTTGAGGAGATACGTGCACGACCCTTCTCAAATAATAGACCACAGTGAGATGGATGTGGATGATGGGGTGATGTTTACCGAGGATCTAGTAGATATTGAGGATCTACAGGAGTGGGTCCTTCATGGGTGGGCGATACCTCTAGTGCATGCTTTCTTGGGAGCATGGGAACCTCTAGAAGAGTACATGGGAGAGGGAGGCTCATATACGTGCTCAGTACCCCCACTTTTTTTCTTAATTTTCTGATGTGGATTTTTGAAAATCGAATCCTTGAGGTGGGAAGAATGTAAAGACCCAAAATTTCCAAGTAAACTTTTTAAAAAAATATGGGAATTTTACAAGTCCGTAAAAATGGACGGTGTGTGATTCTGAGGCCCGGTGTGCCCGGAATGAGTTTATGAACTTTTTTCAGATACTTTCAGCAAACGTACGAGCGAGCTTTTCTAACATTTGAACATGTGCTTGGAATTGAAATCTGAGTGCGCCGTTGAACTCACAGTGCCAATATTCACTTAAAGAGACCTTTGCCTCGACCACAGTAGGTCGAGGGTGAATGTTAGTTTTTCAATTTTGGTAGGAAAATAAAAATATTATTATTTCAACATTTTATTTTTATTCATTAAACCCCTCAACATGGGTTATGAAAGTGGGTACCACATAGCCCAAAGTCTCCCAGTTTGAATTTAAGGGTGGAGACCACCTGAACTCTCGGAACTCTTTCTTTAATATGGAGATACCTCTTGAACTCCCCTTTATTGGGATATAACCTTTGATATCCTCCCACCACAAGGGTTCCAACCACATTGTAATTCATGAAATCAATTTAAATTTTTGCCAAACATTAAATTGATGAAACACAACATATTGGATACTTTTTTTGGTGGAATTGGGAGAAATGATTGGAAGAGGAGAACCTTGGAGTAATTCTTCTTCTCCAACGAAGAATGCTTCTCCAAAGAAGAACACCGATGTTCTCCAATATCTGTGACATCTTCCTCGGGACATCCTCCATCATGGGACGTCTTCAATCGACAATCATCCTTACCTCCTCATCGATGTTAACAAACAAACGCGGTAGGGGTTTACTTATATGTGATCATCGATTCCCATATTCATCCCTTCTAAACAAGGAACACTGATCAACTTATTAACTAGTTGATCTGCGGAGGATTTTTTTTCGGAATTGGGAATAATTATTGCAGATGGATGTAGGGATTGTTGTTTGAATTTCCCCCTTATCCATTTTTGTCAATTCTTTGTGATTCAAAAAACAATTGTGAACCGCTAGCTACCTCTCTAACGTGGTTGGGTGTGGGACAAACAAACCTGGACTGACCTCTCCGCAAATCTTTGATTTCTTTTGAAATCTTTGCACATAAGAAGATGGATTCCATAGGCCAGACATGTGATGAGGACGGCCGCATGCATATGTGCTGCTCAGTGAATAAAGAGCTACAACATCTGCCTCAACGAAGAATGGAGGACGGCCGGTTGAGCTGTCCTCTGAGGATGGCACAATGCATGACCGTGCCCTGTAGAGAAGAAGGGTGGCTACCCGCCCAGCCACTGCGCCACCCAGCCACACCGTGGTCCTCACACCAAAAGAGGGACTTAATCAATGAGAATTTCCTTCATTACACCAATAAACTCCTTCGATTTTCCTCAAAAATGAGTTAAGGATCTTCCCAAACCTCTAAAATTGGAACTCCCATGTCAGCCACGAGTGGAAGGAAGAATGAGGGAAAATGGGAAATCCAGAGTGGCCCAGGACTTAAAAACTCTAACATTAAGTGGTATCAGGGTTAGGAAAAGTGTGTGGCAACCATGTGGCTTCTACTGTCTCACCAGGGAAATCGCACGGCTTGCCTATACGGTCTGTCAAACCGTACATTGCCCATGCATTGCCCACTGTCAAGGCTAATAACATAAAGACCAGTCATCCGATTGACACAACATCTATTGCGTTGATACCACTATGACATGGTAGACATTTGAAATACTTCTTCGTGGGACTTCTTGGTTGTTAAAGTATCATCCAAGTTCCTGAGGAGCGGACCCTCCTAGAGAAAAGCAAGCTTAGTGTGGGAACCATGTAGCTGGTTGTGAAGATGTCCTAGGATCTATTGTGGGTATGAAGATGTACTAGAGATGTACTAGGAACTTGTGTGGGTATGATAATGTACAGGAGAGGTACTAGGATCCTGTGAGGGTATGATGATGTACCAGAGCATGTACAAGGAACCTGTGTGGGTTTGATGATGTAACAGAGAATCTATTATGATCATGTGTGGGTCTGACGATGTACCAAGGTATGTAATAGGATCCTATGTGGGTCTGACAATGTACCGAAAATATACTAGGATTTTGTGTGGTTATGAAGATGTACCAACGATGTACTAGGATCTTATGTGGGCCTGACGACAGACTAGAGATGTACTATGATCATGTGTGGGTCTGACGACATACTGGAGGTGTACTGGGGTCCTGTGTGGGTCTGATGACGAACTGATGATGTACTAGGATCCTGTGTGGCTTTGAAGACGTACCAATGATGTACTAGGATCCTGTGTGGGTCTGACGATGTACTAAGTTCCTTCGTGGGTCTGCCTCTTAGAAGAATAAGATGATTCTGTAGTTACATCTAATCATCACTACTACTGTACCTAAATTACACCTAGTGTGAGGTGAGTTTGTACTTTTTGGTACATTCCTTCATGGTAATACCCTGTTGGTAGTCTTCTGTGTGGAATACCTATATGGTACACATCATCGTGGTATTCCTTCCATTGTGGAACAATTGATCTTTGGGCTTTGAGCTAGACTCTGTGTTTTCTTCATGATTGAGATGGGTATTCTTGATATCTTAGGCATATGTATGGGCATATATAGAAGTAGGGTAGTTAGTTGATTTCATACCTTGTGGTTTACCCTTTTTGATTTTTTGAGACCATGAGGGGCTCAGGGTCTCTACTGAGTATCATTATACTCACACTTTCATGGGATATTCCCGCACCTTATTGTGTTTGGTGCAGATGACAGACAGCACTGATCGACGTTGAGGGTACCGGGTCCGGACGGTGCCTGGAGGTGGACCATACGGCGTGTCAATAGACAGAGGAGATGGGATGATGTGGATTGATGAGGATTCATTCTGCACCTACCCATCGGGTAGGGACCTTGTAGGATGACCCAGTAGTTGACATTATCTTTCTTCGATTGTATTTTATTTCAGGTGTACTTGTACCTTTACTGTTGGGCGTGTATTCTGACCCCTCTTACTTTCAGCAATCTTTTTTTCTATACAGTTTACTTGTGCTAATATCTTTTTGTTTTCTTGTTTGTGTATGCTTACAGGATATAAAGGCAATGGCTTCTCAGTTTTAGGGAATACGCACTTTGGTGCTAGTCTCCAGCCCCTGGCCTATGGAAGGTGGGCATGGGGTTGTCACGGTATGGGCCCGGGGGGATAGGTTGTGACATTATCTACTATATAAACATTTCATAAAAAAATCCACAAATCTATCACATACTTATCCATGTTTCTAAAATATCTCAAATCCATTTATTATTATTTAATTATAACACAAATCTAACTCATAAACATATCTTTTTATTATAGAAATTTATGGTACAATATGGTGGTTATTCATTATAATATAATATATTTCATGACATCAATTGTGACTTATATAGTAAAAATAGTTTCTTTTTTTCAGTTGTATTGTAATTTGTTTTATATTTATGATGATGTAGTAGAAATTTTAGTGTTCCATTTGTTTTTTGGTTATTTTATATTTACAATAGTTGAATCTTAAATATTTCATTGTGAACCTAATTCCTTTAATCAGCGTAGATATTCAACTGAACTCGGCATAGTGCAAGGTAGATCATCTAAATTTGTATATGGTATGAAATTTAATGATATAATACAAGTAATATAGATCTGGATATTATATGAGGTTGGTCACCTATCAATGTGGTATGTCACAATAGAACACAACTTTTGTTCATCCAAATGATATTCATTGAATTAATTTAAAAACATCATTATGTAATTACTTCAATAAAATTTGACAGGTAAGAAGAACTATCATGACAAATTCCTAATTCTAACCCAAACCTACTTTGAAAATATAGGATAAATTGAAAATCACCCTATTTAGTAATAAAATTTAAATCACAATAAATAAATGAAAAATTTATTCAAGAAATAATATTACATTTGAATGATTTATAGAACAATGATATAAATTAATTTATCCATAATTAATAAGAAATGAATATTAATCATATAATAATTTTATTACACCATGTGTTTGGACCCATATAGTATCAGATTATTCAATAAACAAATTTGTGTGGATCAAAATAATGACCCTCTATATATAGATGTTTCATGCACGTAAAAATTTCTCCCCCATGAAATGAAGTACACCCTTTATTTTTATGGGGTAATATTAATATTAGAATACATCCAAATGGGATTCATTTTTTATCTCATCCGATGACAGTGGAAACCAAATTTTCACCATAATAATAGATATTATTTATGTTTTGGAAACACTCTCATAATTCCAACAAATTGGATGATTCATTATATTTTGTACAAAAAATATGGGTTGAAAAAACCTCATCCCCCCCTCCCCACCAACACAATATCTCACTTTTAGTAATTTTACAATATACAATATATTATATATGCAATGTATGGGAAACGATTTATCAATATAATTGTTGGAGCCAAAATTCGGGACAAAGAGAGGACTCCAAGACGGCCCCACTGACCACCTCGCGAAACCACTTCGTAGAGTCCCCCAAGAACGGCGACCACCGTGAAGAAAAGAAGGAGGGACAATCCGTGAATAAATTTGACATTCACGAGCCCACCACGAAGCAAAGAAGGAGGGAGGATCCGCGAATGCATTTGAAATTCGCGACGCCACCGTGAAGCAAATGTGGCAGGATACTCTACGACACCAGTTGACGTTCATGACCCGACGTGAAGCCCCCAATCCCCTCTTCGCACCGTGTGAGATCCGCTTCACACCTTGTGAGCTTCGCTCTGCAGCGCCTCTTTCCTATAAATATCGGGCTCCCCCCGAGCAATGGAGATAGGAAATCCGACCTTCCGGCTTCTCAGCTCCCGAATAGAGATACACTCTTCTTCTCGGTGAACCATGAGTTGTGCGAGGTACTTCTTCTTCGTGAAGTGCCTTCCCATGGTCTTGTTTTGACCCCCTCTTCCTAGAGGGATTCCCTTCACGAAGCCTAAGGGATTTCTCTATGGAAGGGGATCCCCAAGGGGACCTGTGTCGTCACAGAGCATTTATGATTCACGAAACACCCTTCATGTACACATGATCCACATTCTAAGGCAGGGTCATTGTACCTCGTGAATCACATTACTTCCCGACACCTTGCTTCGCGAGGCACCTTTCCTCCGTGATGCTGTGATCTGCGAATGCCTTTCCACATAATAACGCACCTCCCATTTTCACCTCCGCCCCATGCTAAGGATAACGATCCCCACTTGGAAAAGAATGCCCTTTCGTAAGTTCTCTCTGCCACGCGGAGCAACAGAGCTCCGAAAGGCCCTTGCCTATGGACCACTCTGCTTGGCAATCCCTTTTCCTGTGCGACCCTCCAGGTTTTCATGATGTGACTTCAAAGTCCTCTAGACAATACTGCTTGTTGTGTTTCTTCGCCTAATGCTTCTTCTCATAAGAACTCTAATATCTATTTCTTCTTCACATAGCCACTCTAATGTGGACCCCTCGATGGTTTTCCCCATTACACCCCTCGTCACGGCATTTCTAGTACCTTCCCTCCCACAAGGAGCAGTGGGTACCAGTTATGTAAGTCCTAGGGGTGTGGAGTAAACCCACCTCATCCAAGCTGCAGGACGTTAAACTGCCAAGCACCATCGTCCCAAACACATGACATTAAATTATGACCTATCCACGTGCCTCACATGTAGGGTCCCCCCGCCTTGGGCTTTCTCCACACCCCCAAGTCTTCACATGGGATGATATCCTCCTTCTTGGGGTAGAGTTTGTCTGTGGGGAAGGGAAGCCATCTTGGTGTAATCCCATAGAATATCTTGTAGGAGGCAGCAACCATACTCATCCTCACTTCTTCGGCGCTAAGGCCAACATAGGGCATGATAGGGGATGAGGCTCTTCCCTTATTCAGTCCCAAGTCCCTCTCCCACTGTGCTTTGTCACACACGGGCCTCCATCATGGAGTAAGTCTCAATCACTCTCTCCCTAGGCCACTCCATGCATAAGAACCACTCCATATCCCATGCAGGCACCTTTCTCGATGTGATCGTCAGGTCTCTTATGCCTCTTGTTTCTCACACTGAACATGACTCATGTGGTCTTAGAGTAAGTATTGACCATGACAACACCCCCATACCATAGGATGTTAAACTATATTTTTTCCTCGTCCCGCATGACATTAAACTGTACTCCCTAACTACGGGGACTTTGATCTATGTCAAGGAATGGTACGTAAAAATCCTCCATGAGGTTCAAGCCCACCACTCAGTCGTTCTAACCCCCTCCACGTCGGTTTTCCCCCATTCCGCATGATGTTAAAATGTATTCCTACAATATGTTTACTTTGATCCATGTCAAGGCCTGGTACGTAGGAAGCCTCCACGAGTTTCAATCCCAACAACTATTGGCCCCGACCATCTCCGTGTCGGTGCGCCAAGCCCCATAGACACCCTTGGGCAGCCAAGACTGTAAGTCCCAAACCAACCTGAACTATGTGGTCTTTGATCCATGTCAAGGAATGGTACGTAGGAAGCCTCCCTGAGGTTCAAGCCTGCCATCCACCTAGACCAAGGTCCATCTTCACGTCGGTTCTCTGACACACCCCATCATGAACTATGTGGTCTTTGATCCATGTCAAGTCATGGTATATAAGAATCATCACGAAGTTCAAGCCCATCACACATCGGACCAAGGTCCACCTTCATGTCGGTTCGCCGACACACCCATCTCCCGAACTACGGGGCCTTTGGTCCATGTCAAGGCATGGTACGTAGGAAGCCTACCTGAGGTTCAAGCCCACCACCTGGTTGTTCCAACCCACTTCACGTCGGTTCACCCCCTTCGCGCATGATGTTAAACTGTATGCCCGAACTATAGGGTCATTGATCCATGTGAAGGCATGGTACGTAGGAAGCCTCCCTGAGATTCAAGCCCACCACCCGGTTGTTCCGACCCCCTTCACATCGGTTCGCCCCTGTACAGCATGACATTGAACTGTATGCCCGAACTTCGGGGACATTGATCCATGTCAAGGCATGGTACGTAGGATGCTTCCACGAGAATCAAGCCCAAAACCATCGTCCGTCCTGATTTTTACCCATGCCGGCACATCCCGGTGAGATCATGCCACCTCATTCTCCTCCACATCATTTGGGGATCCTCCCATGTGTTGGCCACAATATCGGTGTTCCCTCCAGGGGGGTTTCTCAAACTCCTCCATATGGGTCACATTCTTCAAATAGTATACCACTGTGTCAAAACAATAAGCACTGTTGTTTTATGTGTATAATTTTTCCCCTACAATTATTTTTGAAACAATTTCTAGGTAATTTTTCCCATAAGTTATAATGTTTATTCTCTTGGTAAACTCATTTTCCTCTTGATTATTGTAATTAATTTTAACTATTATAATCAACCATTATTGTAAAAAATTATGTTAACTATATTAGATAATATAAATAATTATAATTCAAAATATTGAATCCATTTCTTCAAATTCCATTCACAAAAGTTCCATAAATTAAATTAAAATTAATCTCATATAGAAAATGAGATAACAAGGTTTTCATATGAAAATGTTATGAACGATTACAAAGTCATTATATTGAATTTTTCTACAAAATTGATTCCAATTACTTATATTGGATTAAAAAATTTATAATAAAAATATTTATAATTTTAATAAATTTTATAATTTAATTTATCATTATAATATTTTTATTTGAAAAGATATTTTTCGATTTATATTTAGTATTTTTTATAATAATCATCAAATAAAACATATAAAATACAAATAATTATCCTGATGATAATATTGAAAATAATATTACTAATATTATGGTTTTTATTTCAAATAAAATTTATGAAAATATTATTATATTTTTTCTAAAAAAGTACGTTGTTAAAAGGTGGAATATTGTCCTTAGAAAAAATCATATTTTTATGGGAAATGTTGTATTTATTCATATGTAATGACAATAAAATCATTTGGATTAATTTAAAATAATTTTATTAAATATTTATTATATAAATATCATTAATAGCATCGACTAGTATAAATGAAATTAATATATTCTGATAAAATTCAATTAAAACCATTTTCTTATAAAATATTGTCATTTATATTAGATTAGTAATTATATTCATTTATAATTATTTTATAAAACAATATTTATACCATATATATATTTTGTAGTTAATAATATTACTAACCACCAATTTCAAAGAATGTAAATATTTTTAATGTTAAATTATAATATTAATAGTATTTAGTAAAAATCAATTTTCTATGTTACACAAGCCATTAAAGAATTTTTTTCTAACATGTAACAGAAGATAAATAAGTCTTTCATGAATGGAAATATATATTAATATTGATTGTATCATAAGATATATAGTAAAATGTTTTTATTTATAATTTTTGGGATTTTACATTATCCCCCATTATAAATAAAATTTATCCTCCCAATTTAATCTTGATCTTGGTAATCAGGGGTGTGATATTTAAAAATACCATTGTTGAAAACCCACATTGTAAATGTGTTAATAAAATATACTCTTAATAAGAGGGAAATAGAAGTAAAAATTTCATACGGAATAATAAAATAATAGGTTTTTTGTATAAGAGAACATTAGTGGGATTTAAAAACATGGAAATGTATATGAAAACTAAAACTCGAATACTATGGGGGAGAGATAAAGAATAGTGATCACAAGGATGTTTGTGATCTTAATAAAGTTAATCACCATGACACAAAACACTAAATTGGTTTTTATAATTTCATTGATACCACCACAAAATTTTATAATAGAACAACATTTTTTTCAATACGCTTATCCTGGAGTTGAGGAATTATTTCACTTTTTAGGTATATGGGGAAACATACTTACCTGATACATTTCTATTTAATAATATCATCCATTTTTTAATTCCTTAAACTATTTTCACATCATCTATTTGAAAAGGATTCCTCACACAGTGACATAATATATTAATTTCTAAATCCACACTCAATTTTTAGTCTAAATTATTTTATAATAGTTAACCTTATGGTCCTAAAAAAGATTACAATCTATAAATATAGTAATAAGGTCACTGAACATAAAAATTGATCTTTGGTTAATCAATTCCAAGTTAGTTAATATTATCCAATTTACATTATCCAAATAAATAATTTCTATGTCCAATCAATATTTTCTCAACATTAAAAACTTATGAAGCTTAATATTTTCATTAATCATCTATTGTTTCATGATGTTCAAATTTCCACTGAATCATTTTCCTTTGGTCATTTTTATTATTCAACATATGATCTAAAATCATTAATAGAACATTAGTGAATTACCAAAAATATCACATTACAATTTTATTAGCTATTACCTCAACCTCGTCATGTTTTTCCCCTACTATGAGATTGGTAGGATACATATAATATTAAGGAGAGAGATCTGTTACACTTACACTACGAATTGATGATTTTTTAGGATGATTAATGATGTCACACCTTGTACCTAGGTAACATGTCATGTATGTATTATTGGGAACTATTAGTGAAAGGGATCATGCTATGAATGATTACACATTCTGAATAGTAGTTTCACATATTCACTTCTTTAAATAATGAATTATTAATCTGAGGCAATATTGTTTTTGGTTTACTTATCAAGAGTGGGATTAACAACATTAATGGAGGTTTCAAACCATGATATTTACCATATTTAGTTTTTTAAATCATCGTGTGGTTGTTCTTTTTCATTACCTTCACCAATTCTTCATGTAAATTCACCTAATACAGTTCGAAGGCATTTTTTGAGAGACTGAGCCCCTTCAAGATTGAACTGTTTGACACTTCTTCTATATTGAGGTTTTTCTATGTTTCTCCGGGTGGGTAACCTTCACATTCCTTCATTTCATTTGACCAAGGTATATCCATTGGGTGATGTATTTGGATCCATTGGACTATTATTGGGGATTTTTATTATTTTCTTCATATATCTGTTGGGTGATCTGGTTCTAGAGGTATTTTATTCCACTGGTCTTGGTGAGTATTGTGTTCCTCATTGGGGTTTGGGAGTTTCCTCTATTTCACAGACACATTGTCCACAAAATTGAATTACTTCGGACATGGTATTGATTCAAGGACCTTTAGTGACATTGATGGGTTTTATTTATTTTTCATTCTGTTTGGGAATGTGGGACTCATGTTTTGAGGTTTGTTGTTCCATATCTAGAATTTTTTGATAAACCTAATTGTTTTTCTTTGTAAACTATTTTTCATATTGAAAGTTGAATGATTATTTTGTGTGTATTGAAATATTATTTAATAAAAAATGGGGTTCCCCTAGTTTTTGATAAATTGAGATAATATATATATATTCAAAGCTTTGAAATGAATTACTAAAAAGAGAGAACATGTGTTACCATGGGTATTTAGGTAAAATATTTATCTTGAGGATATCATATATTGATTTATGATTATCAATGTGGTGTTTTGGGGGTTTCCTCCTTTTCCTTATCACATTGATCTAGGGGACATATATTAATATTTTGGGGGGTTTACTCATGGGGTATTCCTCTTCTTCCTATTCCTGTTGTTCAAGGATTAGATTTTGTTCCATTGATTGATTTTGATACGTTAGTATGTGTCATGGACCAACAATATTGGTTGATGTTGTGGTTCATGTGATTATATTTTATTTTGTTGGTCTTCCTGGGATATCCTTAATATTCTTCTTTGTTATTAAGGAAAAATTTCATTGAAATTGTCACACCTTCTTCTATATTATAACTATGATAAAGGGAAATGTTTACAATATTTTTTATAAAACTAATTTACTACTTCTCATTCCATGTTTTATTTAAAATCAGAATATATTATTTTTTTAAAAATAATGGGCATGGAACACCTTGGTGGGTTCTTATGAGCCTATTAGATCACACCCTTCACAACTATTTGGTGGTTTCTAGGATATTGTATGTCTTCCATTTCATGGAATGACATGACACTATAGTGAAGAGGTGATGTTCATGTTAGCTAGTTGGTAGGTGGTGGTGAGATGGGGGGAATTTTTCCCTACAATCATTTAGAATAGTTGTTTGGATTTTAGTCCATTACATTTGGAATTTAATTAGTGTTTTTTTCTACTTTTGTAGTTGTATATATCCATCGTTTACTTATAGTTAAAGAATATATTCCTTCTTCATCTTCCATTATTGCTTCTTGTTTTGTATATATGTATATACGCCCTGCTTCCATTTAGGTTTATATAAATGGTTCCCTATATTGTGTTGTTAGATGCATGGGTTCTTGTTGCCCAAACATATAGATAAAGAATAAACATTAGGTATGTAACATAATGGTCCAGGTGTTGGGTTTAGGGAACACCTTGGACAGTTCATTGCAATTTTTTATTTAACGAGGTATGTCCTCAAGAGTCCTTGTCGGGGAATATATATTAGACCTTGTATAAGATTTTCTGGACATGATAGGTATGTTATGATAAGATAATATCCAAATATGTTCATAACGAGACAAAAATTTCCATGTGATTTTGGAATGTGGGTCTCTATTATTTGTTTTTGATTTAAAAATCTCATTTTTTTATTATATATTTTCAAGTTTAAGATGAGATTTTTCTGTTTTCTAACCATTCCTTTGTTTTGGTGTGCGATAGTATTTATACGATACATATTCCATGAGTTCCTTAATAAGGCGCAACATATGGTTCTCAAGGGAACCCACCTATAGAATATAATATCATTGAGACTATAGTTTGATCAGTCCCGGATGTTTATCATGGTATTTCATGAGTTCAAATTGCATTGGATGAGGTACAACAAGGAGCTGAAGGAGAGAATGATCGATTGGGGGAGTTCATGAGTGAGAAGACACCATCCTTTAATGGAACAAAAAAACCTCAAGAGGTGGATTATAGGATGGATATAATCGATCAAATCCTAGAATATGTGGAGACTCTAGTGATTATCAGGGTGATGTGTGCAGCATTCAAACTTGAGAGATCCAGCAAGCAATGGTGGGATTGTAAGGTTCATAAGATAGGTATGTAGACATGGATGGGATGGGTTTGAGAACCAGGTTCTTTCAGTAGTTTTTTTGATAGTCACTAATGATTGAAAAGTATTTTATGTTCTTGTGTTTACTATAGATAGAGTGTTTGGTGTCTACATACACCAATTTTTTTGCTGATCCTGTCTATTTTTTAATGGAAGTGGTGAAGAATGAAAAGATGAAGGCTCATATGTACCTTCATGGTTTGTGACCAGATATCAAATCATAGGTGTTTCTGTTGAAATGTTCTACCTATGTAGAGATGGTAGAAAATGCTATGATGGAAACAATATATATGGAAGACATGGTTAGATTTTCTACCTCTTAACTTCCATTGGTGGAAAATTTAGTGGCACACATGGGAAGAAGAGGAATATAGAAATATCATCACAGGAGTAGTAGAGGTGGGTTTTAGTGTAGACCCTCCTATTCACCATTTGTTATACTAGTTAATGTGCATCTGACTTTCTATCTGTGCAACAATGTAGGACCCTACAGACATTATTTTCCAATTCACGCGATGACGTGAAAAAGCTGTGGATTTGTTGGTCACTAACAACTCTTCTGACAAGGTATAACCTCACCTATTTATGGTCAGATTTCATCAATTCCAAATTCCATTGAAGTGTAGTAAGAAGACTCAATGACTATAGGCCTCCAACCACATACCTTAGGAGTGAATCATTTTCTCATAGTGGATGAGTGTCCTACAGAGGTTGATGCAAGTCCTACTACATTGGGAGGTAATGTCCTTCTTTCATATATATTAATATTTTCATAATATCATACTGGACCCTCTTACTCATATATATATATATATAAGGTTTATTTATGATCTTAATAATATTATTGAACTTTATATCTTTAAAATGGAATTATAAACACCACATAGAATGAGGGAAGTGAAGGGGTTAATGTGTCCTTTTTGCTCGTTAATGATAGATGATATGGAATTGGTCTCATATTTTAACATTCTTTATCTGGACCTATTTAATCTCATAATATGTATAGATTGGATTATATCTCATTGATATGACATTGATTATTATCATCTTCATGTTTAATTTATTACTTCCAATGTGATATATCATGAGTTTCTTGGGGTGTAACACCCCAAGATTTCATAGTATGTTATTTCTTCAAAATAATTCAATAACTTGCACTACACGCAACACTAAGTTCAATCACACCATGACTTACAAAAAAAATCCATTCAAAAGAGGTTATGAATAGTATTATATAAATTTTAAACTTTATATAATCCTTATAATTTTAGAATCCATATTATGAGTTTCTTAGATATAATGCAAGAACAAATTCATTTTCAGTATTGCACTTTTATCAAATTTTAATAGTGAACCCTTTTTTAATACAATATTTTAAACTTTTTGACTAAATGGGGACATCAAAAATTTAAAATGAAACATCCCAAGCTTCCACGGTACACTTTCTTTGAATAATACAGTAGCGTGTGTTGTACGCAACCTTGAGTTTTAACACACACCACAACCAATCAAACTAGCCGTTATGAATAGTAATACCTACTTTTTGAAATTATATATATTTTATATTTGAAAATGGACTTCATTTTTGGATTCGGAATATCGAATTTAGCCTAAGGTGAAATTTTGGTACATTTCGGATAACTTTCATATTTTGATGAATAGTGAAAATTACTAAGTTTTAATTAAAAACAACTTTTTTAATCAAAATAATTAATAGTGATAAATTATGAATTTTAGTGGTTTTAAAGCATATTTAGAATATATTTTTACCATTTAATATAATTTTGGTCATTGGACATAATTTTACAATTAAACCGAACATAAACAAGTGTCAATCTTTTGATAGTTATTATCTCTTAAAAACACGCTTTTTGTTTTGACAGCGGGAATTAATTTTAAATTAATTTCTGCCACTTATGTGTTTAGAATTTAGAAAAATGGATTCCATATTTGGAATCAGGATGTTCAAATTGTGTAAATAGGTAACTTTTATTTTTAGACATTTTGAATAATTACTGCGGTAAATATTTTATTTACCATGGTTAAGGGTAAATCCGGTAAATAAGGGTTAAAAAAATAATATTATAATAATACTAAATTACCCTAAAACGTGTCTTAACCCTATTGGTTGTTACATGGTCGACCATGGGAATCTTTGGGTCTATTTTGGGACCCCATGGATCCACTTGTAAGTGATAATGACACTTTATTTTAATTAAGTTAAAATGAATACAAAAATGGCACAAGCATATATCTTTTAGAAAAACAATTGTTACATAGGGTTATATATGTTGGATTTTAGATTATAAATATTCATTAGAAAGCTAAAAAGATTTCCTACATAATGATATTTTATTTATAATTTTTAGACATTAAATAATTTATTTTATTTATGACACAATAATGATGCAGTAATTACTATAATAGTGAAAAATTAAAATAATTGATATTATAAATACCCAAATAAATATAATATGAAACTTTTAATGAATTAAACTAATTTTCTAGGATAATATGATATATTAGGATTGATTTAATTGACTTTTTTAGAATTAATAAATCTGTTATGAGTTTCACAAAAATCAACTATTGAATAGTGTCAAAATTGACAAAAAAGAGTTCTTAAAACAAATATTATATTATTAATTGATATTAAATTCCTAAAAATCTAAGGTTCGGCCAACAGACTTATATCATGATAGGTTCATCATTAATGTACCACTTGGGGTTCTCTTGTATGTATATAGTAAGTTTATTAACCATATTATATAAAAATACAAAGAGACATTGTAAAAGTGAAACTAATTAACTTAGAGTTAATACTTAAAGATAAGGTTAATATAAGTACCCAAACCTGTCTAAATTCTATTTGTTGAGTGGTTTTCTACCTATCGCCACCTTAACCCATGAATAATCAACTTTGGAGCCATTAGAAACCGAATATGAATTTATTATAAATTAATATTTCTAGCTTTTCCAAAGGTGCCCCTCACCCCTCTTATAAAAGGGCACTCCTCCTTCACATTTCTTCACACCTTAAAAGCCTTTTGGTTCGGCCAAACTCTGCCCAAATACTCTCCAAACATCCCTCACTACAACCTAGAGGAATTAGTTTGATCATAAAGCCAACCTAAGGAGCCCTTTTGATCAAATAAATTGGAAGAACCCGAAGAAGAGGTAATGATTTCACCACCCTTCTCCAAGTTCATTTCTTCTTCCACTTCTTCTTCCTTTGTTCTTACCATTCTAAAATAATAACTCCAGTATCTCACATATACTGTGATGTTATTATAAATATGGTACAATCATATTCAGTATTCTATCCACCCTTTGAATAACATGTCACCATACGTGCGTACGTACGGCTTACCGTCTCCGCGTCGTGGTGTAATTGTTATTCAATAAAATATTATTTGGATGGGTATAATAATGATGTGTAACTCATGTAAATAATAAATATAACATGTTAATGATTCTGTATATATGATATACCATCCATTTATATATTATTTTAATATCAAAAGAATGATATTGTCGCTCGTGCGTACGTACGGACTACCGTCTCCACGAACGCGATAAGATTCATTCTCCATCGTATCCATTCAAGTATAATTATCATTTGATGATTTAAAAATGATGTTTAAGGACTGGATATCATTCTGGATATGAATAAGATACAACAACCATGGCTTATGTAACAAAACATATAAAAGAAAATGAGTAAGTTAACTCCCGAAACAATGATAATTCTAAGATATTATTAACAAATCAATGTTAAAAGATCATATATGATATCATATTAATATATATGATTCATGTATAATTTAATAACAACTATTTCACCATTATACAGGAGGTTAACCTACCCCAACCAAGGAAAAGTACAAGGTAAGGGTTATTTCACAATCTCTTCATTATCCGAGGTTGTATTATACGCAATAATCTACTGGGATCTCTTTATCATCCACATCCATGTTTCTTCGAAATGTATTTCAAAACATTTTTACTATTTACAAGAATATGGGTTAAAGTCATTTATACCCTTGTTTGACTTTTTATAAGAGGTTTATAAAGGAATCTTTCCGTCGTTTTCAAAACAAGGTCCTTTTTAACCTTTTCGACAGAATTGAGGTAAGAATGTTTTTTTAACTTATACGGCGGGTGCGGTTATTTTCCGCCGTTATAAAATCGTCGAAGCTTCCCATAAAAGATTATAAGAATATTTTCAAAGAAAATGTTTTATTTTATATGGATCTTAAATGATTTTAAAATAAAAGGAGATATTTCTTTTAAAAGAATTTTGATTTCATCTATGTCAACATCCTTTGATGGATTTTAAGATTATTTGAAGTTGATTTATTATGATACAAAACTTCTATATTGTATTGAAGGTTTTGTGATATGTTTGACTGTGGATGTGCTATTTTTATACCATTCATAGTTTATGGTGAAAGTATTGACATTTCGTATGCTAGTTTTAATACGAATGTTTATGTTATGTTTAAACCTTTTCATATGGGAATGCATTGGACTTAATAAGTGACGGGTGGAGCCCGCTATAGCTCCTCGATGCATCGGTAGGTATCATGAGACAAACTAGTGTCTTGGCACAAGGCCTTGACAAAATCTTATTTGTAGTCTTGGCACGAGGCCTTGTATATGTGGTTATGATAGTCTGGCATTATGCATTCCAACATTATGAAAGTGGTTATTGATTTTTTCATGTGATTATTCGATTAGTAGAATATCCATGTGAATAAGTAAATGGCATTATTTCATTTTACTTTTTCCATACTATGTTGAAGTTCAAGTTTAAAAGGCTTTTGTTTTAGTAATTCATTGCCTTAAATGTTTATTCTTATTTATGAAAGTTTCCGCTATATTGTTATCCTTACTGGGCATTTGAGCTCACCCCTTTTCTATGTTTTATTTTTCCCAGGAAGTGAAGAAGTAAATTATGAATGACCTGCAGGGATATTATGTGGGGATATGAGTGTGGATTATGGAGACATTATGTTATTGTAGTAGTTTTTCATTTTATGATGTAATGTAAAACTTATGAATATATCTAGTGTTTCCAAGGCTACTAAACCAATCGGTCTTTCGAGATTTGATCTTTCTTGTGATCATGCCAATGTTATGTAATAATGCACCGACTCTGGGTAACTGGGGTCGGGGCGTTACAGTTGGTATCAGAGGAAGTTTAGTACAAACCTTGGAAGCTAGATTTAGATAAAATCTGATTAGAGCACGTAGACCTAAGATGAACTTTGAGGATTAGTATAGAAGAACTTCCTAGAATTTTGGTATTGTAGAGATTTTGTGAGTTTTCCGAGCAATAAATCCCTGTCTGGATACGAGCAGGTAGAGGCGGCTCTGGCACAGATGTACCTAGGGGTAAAACCCGAAAACACCGCTTTGAGCTAGACTCGAACGGGAACTGGTGCACGACAACGGGCCTTGCTGCACTCTTGGTTACGACACTCCTGGGGGATATGCTTAGGATAACTCTCATTTTCTTTACAAATCATTATGAAGGGTTTATGAGTATATACTTTCTCAAAGAAAACATTTTATGATTATGGATTATATCCATAAATAGTTCAATTTATGTTAAGTGTTTTATAAGTATGGGATTATGTGTTTTGATTCATAAACTGATCTAGTTTATGCCATGGTATAGAAATGGCGCCCAGTAGAAGGAATGAGAACTCCAGAAATACACATGATTCAAAGAGAAGGAAGGATCATATCTTTCATGGTCTTAAGCTAGAATTTATAAGAGAAATAGTCTCCCATGTATTATCATCATATGAAAAAATAATATCGTGTGTTGATAAGATATGTAAAGAGTTTACTGAGTCCTATGGCTTTGAAGGGAAGCAAGAGAAGAAAAGGATGGAAGAGAAAAAGATGGATAAATGGAAGAGGGAAAAGAAGAATTTTCCCATATGTGGTAACTGTGGAAAGAAACACCCTGGAACTTGCCTGAAAGGAATGGGAATTTGTTATAAGTGTGGAGGAAAAGGGCACAAAGTACGTGACTGCAAGGGTAAGAAAATGGTTTTAAATGTACAATGCTTCATTTGCAAGGAGTTTTGACACTACGCGAACCTATGTCCCAGTCATCAGACTATGCCGCAAATGATGTTATTGGATAATAACCAAGTTATGATACTACCACAGATGAAGAGGAATGATTAGAGTTCTTATGTTGATTATGTCAATTGAGTGTTGTATCAACAATGTACTTGTTATAATAATTATGGAGTATATAAGGATTGTACTGCAGTACTATTTCATTAAGGACTTGAGATTATGTGGAACAAAGAAAAGTGACTCAATAGCAGGATAAATTTTTGGAAAATATATGGTTGAGAGAATGATAAATCATAAAATAGTTCTGATACTAAGGTAGTGATTTTGGAATAATATGTGATTGTTTTGGATAAATTGTATTGGATATTCTTGACTACCTTGGAACTAATTAATGATTTTTATATTCCATCATTGTTGGGGTTTAAAACATTTTTGGATTAATGAAGTATATCCAGCATTCTATATGGAATAGGGGAGCATGAATGTAATCAATAAGGAATATGGTAATTCAAGATGTTTCAGTTTATTAAAAGAATACAAGATGAAGGTATTCATATGCTATTGCGGGGTAAAAAGGATCTATATTATGTTTACCTTCCTTATAAATGTTGGACTGTGAGTTTGGACAGAAGTATTTTGGATAGTTCTAGTTTGGATTATTTTGGATTACCATAAAAGGAAAACCCGGAGGTTGGGCGGCAACCCGTCGCGTCCGGCAAGGCTGCGAGACTTGAACCCGCAACTGAAGGGCGACAAGGGTGTATCACCTACCACTGGCCATGAGATGTCCTGGATTAAATAATGTTGTTTTTTTTAAAGATCTGGTAGATGAATTATAAATTCATTTATTTTGGAACCCTGTACGAATAGTATAAATAAATAAAAAATTACATTCTATTATCTTTTAGAGTGAAAGATGAGTTTGTGGTAGAAACCTATTAATGGATACAACTCTGATTATAAAGTAAGTATATCTCCTTATGATCTTATCCAATCTCATAAATAAATTCCTCAACATTAATAAAAGGAACTTAGAACAAAAATGTTTCCCTAGATGGTACCTTAAATCATCACTAATTTATGGCTTTGGGATTCTTGGCCTTTTCATAGCCATGTTCTCTACCACTCTCCATCAGATGATTGATTGTTAGATTTCTCCTCCATATCCATATTTTCCTACATGGAACCCTAGTATGTGTTATTTTCGGTAATCTTCATACTTTCCACTCTTTATTTTAAATAGAGGCCTCATTAATTCATTTTTCGATGTGGGATTTCAACTAATATATTTTGAAACGTCAAAAATGTGTTATCCCAATACCCTATATTTTGTTGAACCGATGGTACTTCAAATCATCATAGATTGATGAGTTTAAGGACCTCAATTTTATACTTTTTGTGATTGATGACCTCAATCACTACCTATAAATATTTACGTTTTTCCTCCAATTATATTTCTCTAATTGCCACCAATGTTCTCCTAATCAAGATCATAATTTGGTGGTGACCCTTTCATTTCTCTTTTCCTCATATTAAGACTAAATTTTAGTAACCCAATTTCCGATGTTGGTTTTCCCACAAATATATTTTCTATTTTCAACCTTTTTTTTCGAAGAACAATTTCAAATTGCGAGGACGCAATTTATTGAAGGAGGGGAGAATGTAACACCCCAAGATTTCATAGTATGTTATTTCTTCAAAATAATTCAATAACTTGCACTACACGCAACACTGAGTTCAATCACACCATGACTTACAAAAAAAAGCCATTCAAAAGAGGTTATGAATAGTATTATCTAAATTTTAAACTTTATATAATCCTTATAATTTTAGAATCCATATTATGAGTTTCTTACATATAATGCAAGAACAAATTCATTTTCAGTATTGCACTTTTATCAACTTTTAATAGTGAACCCTTTTTAAATACAATATTTTAAACTTTTTGACTAAATGGGGACATCAAAAATTTAAAATGAAACATCCCAAGCTTCCACGGTACACTTTCTTTGAATAATACAGTAGCGTGTGTTGTACGCAACCTTGAGTTTTCACACACACCACAACCAATCAAACTAGCCGTTATGAATAGTAATACCTACTTTTTGAAATTATATATATTTTATATTTGAAAATGGACTTCATTTTTGGATTCGGAATATCGAATTTAGCCTAAGGTGAAATTTTGGTACATTTCGGATAACTTTCATATTTTGATGAATAGTGAAAATTACTAAGTTTTAATTAAAAACAACTTTTTTAATCAAAATAATTAATAGTGATAAATTATGAATTTTAGTGGTTTTAAAGTATATTTAGAATATATTTTTACCATTTAATATAATGTTGGTCATTGGACATAATTTTACAATTAAACCAAACATAAACAAGTGTCAATCTTTTGATAGTTATTATCTCTTAAAAACACGCTTTTTGTTTTGACAGCGGGAATTAATTTTAAATTAATTTCTGCCACTTCTGTGTTTAGAATTTAGGAAAATGGATTCCATATTTGGAATCAGGATGTTCAAATTGTGTAAATAGGTAACTTTTATTTTTAGACATTTTGAATAATTACTGCGGTAAATATTTTATTTACAATGGTTAAGGGTAAATCCGGTAAATAAGGGTTAAAAAAATAATATTATAATAATACTAAATTACCCTAAAACGTGTCTTAACCCTATTTTTTGTTACATGGTCGAACATGGGAATCTTTGGGTCTATTTTGGGACCCCATGGATCCACTTGTAAGTGATAATGACACTTTATTTTAATTAAGTTAAAATGAATACAAAAATGACACAAGCATATATATTTTAGAAAAACAATTGTTACATAGGGTTATATATGTTGGATTTTAGATTATAAATATTAATTAGAAATCTAAAAAGATTTCCTACATAATGATATTTTATTTATAATTTTTAGACATTAAATAATTTATTTTATTTATGACACAATAATGATGCAGTAATTACTATAATAGTGAAAAATTAAAATAATTGATATTATAAATACCCAAATAAATATAATATGAAACTTTTAATGAATTAAACTAATTTTCTAGGATAATATGATATATTAGGATTGATGTAATTGACTTTTTTCGAAGTAATAAATCTGTTATGAGTTTCACAAAAATCAACTATTGAATAGTGTCAAAATTGACATAAAAGAGTTATTAAAACAAATATTATATTATTAATTGATATTAAATTCCTAAAAATCTAAGGTTCGGCCAAGAGACTTATATCATGATAGGTTCATTATTAATGTACCACTTGGGGTTCTCTTGTATGTATATAGTATGTTTATTAACCATATTATATAAAAATACAAAGAGACATTGTAAAAGTGAAACTAATTAACTTAGAGTTAATACTTAAAGATAAGGTTAATATAAGTACCCAACCCTGTCTAAATTCTATTGGTTGAGTGGTTTTCGACCTATCCCCACCTTAACCCATGAATAATCAACTTTTGAGCCATTAGAAACCGAATATGAATTTATTATAAATTAATATTTCTAGCTTTTCCAAAGGTGCCCCTCACCCCTCTTATAAAAGAGCACTCCTCCTTCTCGTTTCTTCACACCTTAAAAGCCTTTTGGTTCGGCCAAACTCTTCCCAAATACTCTTCCAACATCCCTCACTACAACCTAGAGGCCTTAATTTGATCATAAAGCCAACCTAAGGAGCCCTTTTGATCAAATCAAAAGGAAGAACCCGAAGAAGAGGTAATGATTTCACCACCCTTCTCCAAGTTCATTTCTTCTTCCACTTCTTCTTCCTTTGTTCTTACCATTCTAAAATAATAACTCCAGCATCTCACATATACTGTGATGTTATTATAAATATGGTACAATCATATTCAGTATTCTATCCACCCTTTGAATAACATGTCACCATACGTGCGTACGTACGGCTTACCGTCTCCACGTCGTGGTGTAATTGTTATTCAATATAATATTATTTGGATGGGTATAATAATGATCTGTAACTCATTTAAATAATAAATATAACATGTTAATGATTCTGTATATATGATATACCATCCATTTATATATTATTTTAATATCAAAAGAATGATATTGTCGCTCGTGCGTACGTACGGACTACCGTCTCCACGAACGCGATGAGATTCATTCTCCATCGTATCCATTCAAGTATAATTATCATTTGATGATTTAAAAATGATGTTTAAGGACTGGATATCATTCTGGATATGAATAAGATACAACAACCATGGCTTATGTAACAAAACATATAAAAGAAAATGAGTAAGTTAACTCCCGAAACAACGATAATTCTAAGATATTATTAACAAATCAATGTTAAAAGATCATATATGATATCATATTAATATATATGATTCTTGTATAATTTAATAACAACTATTTCACCATTATACAGGAGGTTAACCTACCCCAACCAAGGAAAAGTACAAGGTAAGGGTTATTTCACAATCTCTTCATTATCCGAGGTTGTATTATACGTAATAATCTAATGGGATCTCTTTATCATCCACATCCATGTTTCTTCGAAATGTATTTCAAAACATTTTTACTATTTACAAGAATATGGGTTAAAGTCATTTATACCCTTGTTTGACTTTTTATAAGAGGTTTATAAAGGAATCTTTCCGTCGTTTTCAAAACAAGGTCCTTTTTAACCTTTTCGACAGAATTGTGGTAAGAATGTTTTTTTTAACTTATACGGCGGGTGCGGTTATTTTCCGCCATTATAAAATCGTCGAAGCTTCCCATACAAGCTTATAAGAATATTTTCAAAGAAAATGTTTTATTTTATATGGATCTTAAATGATTTCAAAATAAAAGGAGATATTTCTTTTAAAAGAATTTTGATTTCATCTATGTCAACATCCTTTGATGGATTTTAAGATTATTTGAAGTTGATTTATTATGATACAAAACTTCTATATTGTATTGAAGGTTTTGTGATATGTTTGACTGTGGATGTGCTATTTTTATACCATTCATAGTTTATGGTGAAAGTATTGACATTTCGTATGCTAGTTTTAATACGAATGTTTATGTTATGTTTAAACCTTTTCATATGGGAATGCATTGGACTTAATAAGTGACGGGTGGAGCCCGCTATAGCTCCTCGATGCATCGGTAGGTCTCATGAGACAAACTAGTGTCTTGGCACAAGGCCTTGACAAAATCTTATTTGTAGTCTTGGCACGAGGCCTTGGCTATGTGGTTATGATAGTCTGGCATTATGCATTCCAACATTATGAAAGAGGTTATTGATTTTTGCATGTGATTATTCGATTAGTAGAATATCCATGTGAATAAGTAAATGGAATTATTTCATTTTACTTTTTCCATACTATGTTGAAGTTCAAGTTTAAAAGGCTTTTGTTTTAGTAATTCATTGCCTTAAATGTTTATTCGTATTTATGAAAGTTTCCGCTATATTGTTATCCTTACTGGGCATTTGAGCTCACCCCTTTTCTATGTTTTATTTTTCCCAGGAAGTGAAGAAGTAAATTACGAATGACCTGCAGGGATATTATGTGGGGATATGAGTGTGGATTATGGAGACATTATGTTATTGTAGTAGTTTTTCATTTTATGATGTAATGTAAAACTTATGAATATATCTAGTGTTTCCAAGGCTACTAAACCAATCGGTCTTTCGAGATTTGATCTTTCTTGTGATCATGCCAATGTTATGTAATAATGCACCGACTCTGGGTAACTGGGGTCGGGGCGTTACATGGGGACTGGGACCCAAGGTCAGGTCATGCAGGACCTTCTCTCCTAGAACTCAAGGGTTTGATTGATGCTGTTGAGTTTCAGTCAAATGATATTTCTTCTATTGATGATCTTCCTATTGTTGTTTATGATATTCTTGACATTTTCCCAAATTAATTCTTTGGTCATCCTCTAGAGAGATAGTGATAGATTTTATGATTGATCTGATGTACGGTATGTAGTCAATATAAATTACTCTCATCATATGGAACTGATGGAGTTTAAAGAGCTCAAGATATTTTTGTAACACCTATTGGAATATGGTTTAATTCTCCCTATAATTTCCCATTTTGTAGCCACATTGCTATTTTTTAAGAATGATGTTTTCTCACATTGGTAGTGTGTGGACTATCATAAAATGAACTACATAATAGTTAAGACCAATTATCCTTTTCCACTTGTGGATGAATATTTTATTAGTCATAGGTAGAAAAGTTGTTTTCAAATAATGATCTTCTGTTGGGTTATCATCAGTAGTATAAGGGATTTTTAAATTCTTAAGCCATTATTTAGGATCATGTATGGCCACTATTAATATAATTTGTTGCATTTTTTCTAACAAATTCACCTTAGGTTTTTATAGATTTGATGAATAAAATATTCCATATATATCTCGATACTTTTGTGGTAGTGTTCATGGATGATATTCTAGTTTATATCAAATCTGAGAGTGAGGATGAGAACCATCTATGTTTGGTTTTGGAAATTATGGGGAGTCATTTTTTTGATGGGAAGTTATCAAAATGTTTTTTTTTTGGATTAAATATGAGATATTCTTGCGGAACATAATTTCCCTTCATGGCTTATCAGTTTATCCAGAGAAGGTAATAAAATTTTTATCACAGAAACCACCATGTAATGTCATTGAGATAAAAATATTCCTTGGTCTATCTGGATACTACCAATGTTTTTTGTAGTAATTGTCTTAGAAGTAATCACATATGATTGATCATTCGATGAAACCAGTAAATTCACATTGGATGTAAAGTGTCAAACTTATTTCAATAAACTTAATAGGATTATGACATAATCACCTATTATGATATTACATGATCTAGGTAATAGGTGTGCTCTGTTTTGCGATTCTTATGGTTTTATTTAGGGATGCATGCCTATGAACGATAACCACGCAGTCGAGAAAAACTATTTTTCACTTCAACATCATGAAACGAATTACCCCACTCATGATTTTTAGTTTTTCCTAGTCATTAATGAACTTAAGTATCAGAAAGAACTATCTTTTTGGGGAATGGTTTATGGTCATCTATTATCATAAGAGTCAATGTTATATGTTTTCTTAGAGGGATGTGAATCTCTGACTGAAAAAATAGGTTGATGTGACGACCCATACCCTCGGGGCCTGTGTCGTGACTACCCCAAGCAAGCCTTCCATAGGCCAGGGGCGGGCGAATAGCACCAAAGGCGTAAATCCCTAAAACTGGGAAGGCATTGCCTTTATATCCAAAAAATGCACACAATAGAGTGATATATGGCAGCAAAACACTAAGTTAGACTATATAAAAAAATATGGCTGAAAAGTAAAAGGGTTCTGAAATACAAGCCCAACTATAAAGTACAGGAAACAGAAAGTACAAATACTAGAAACAAGGAAAACAACTAATGGTTCATCCAATGGTAAATACTACCTGAAGGGTAGGTACATATAGCCTCCATAGCACTCCACGTCCATCTGTCACCTCCGTGTATTGTCACGCCATGCGGTCCACCTCCTGGTACCATCTAGTCCTGGTACACTTAGCCTCTGTCACCATTGTCCGTTTTCTGTATCCAACACAATGAGGTGCAGGCATTGCCCGTGCAGGGGTGAGAAAAAGGATACTCAATAGGGTCCCTGAGACACTCAAGGTCTCACTAAATCCAACAAGGATAACCAGATGCTATGAATTCAATAGTTAACCCCACTTTGGTATATTCCCATTCATATACCTATGTTAGAAAGTAATCTATCTCAATCATGAGGAAATCACAACGTTACTAAATCAGCTCACATAGGTATACAACTTTTTTTAGAGTTAAAGATTATTAAATATAGCCATTACATCATATATTAGGTCAAACCAACTTAGGATCCTGGTATAGAAATATGAACTATAGAACCCACACAGGATCCAAAAATAGTAAAGAGAGCTGTCGAACCCACACTGGATCCAGGAACAGTAGTCAGAGTTGTCGAACCCACACAGGATCTAGGAACAATTGTTAGAGTTTTTGAACCCACATAGGATCTAGGAATAGTAGTTAGAGCGGTCAAACCCACAAAGGATCCAGGAATAGTTGTCAGAGGTGTTGAACCCACACGGGATCTAGGAACACTAGTCCAAGTGCAGCCAACCATAGGGTTTCCGTACAAGCACCCTTGGTTCCAAGAGGGTCTAATACTAAATCTAAGTTTTGATACATCAAATTCCCTGAAGTCCCTTGAAGAAAACTCCCAAAGGCCCACCATGTGAAAGGGGCCTGAATGCATTAGACGACTCGTCAATCGGAGACTCGGTCTAAGAGTTATTAGCCTTTTTGTCTAGGGGCCCGGTTGGTTTTGTGCACGATCCAACCTGATCATAACTCCAAAATACCCCGAATTTCTGTGTGGTGTACTCAAAGGGAGCGTCATGATCAAATATTACCAACTCCTCTAACGGTTTGTCAAAAGGACATCCGGTTCCAAAGATATGGCCAAAAAACGTAAAGGGGGTCACATCAGGCCAGGGTTAGGTCGGACCCGGTCAGACTGACCCGACCTGACTTAGTCTAGACTGACCCATTCGGTTCGGCCAAGCAGACCGTGAAGGCCACGAGTAGTGCGAGGGCATGGACAGGCCACACATCGGTGTAAGGGAAGTTCGGCCCGAAGGCTCTACAAGGGTTGAGGAAGGCCGACTCGGCCAGGAGCACGTTGGGCGCGGGTCAGTGGCTCGGCCCAGATGGTCGAGGCCGGTTCAGATAGTTCCAGTTGGGGAATGTCTTAGGAAGCATGGGGATCGAAGAGCGCACGGGCCGGCACGGTTTGGCTGGGCGAACGGAAGGTGGGTGGGCAGGCCGCGAGGCGGGCGGGCTGGCCAACGGGAAGGACGGCGGCAGCCACGCATGGCACAGCCAGGGCGGGTTCGGCTGGTGATGGTACGGGATTCCGTGAGGGTGGCGCGGATTACAAATGCTGCGTGTAGCGCAATATTTGTCTTTGGGGCCTTCATTTCCTCGTTGCTTCGTCGGCATTTTGATGCTCATTATAAACAAGAACGACGGAGTGGTCTGGCCGTGTTGGTTTGGCTCGCACCCTACGCGTTTAGGGTGGTAACATTTACCTCATCAAGAAATAATAATGATGAACTTTATTTCTTACAACCACCGAAAAGATTCCTTTCCAACTGAAGAAAAAATAAGGAAAGTAATGTTACACAAAAAAACCTCTTACCTTTGATCGTTGTTCGACGATGAAGCCGCGAAAAGAAGACGAAGGAGATTGTCATTCATCACGTCCGCCGCACACTTCAAATCCCAAGATGCGTAGGATCGTTGAAGATGATGTAGAGGAAAGGTCGGTTGTAAAAGACGCTCCACATCGGTAGGATCCTGGGATAAAGGTAGAAGGAGATCATTGTCGACGTTCTTCATTGGAAGAACGTGTTCTTCATTCTTCCTTCTACGTTGGACTATTTCTCTGAATAATCCTCCTCTCAAATCCCCCAAGTGAGAAGTTATGCCAAATAATTGATGATGATATCTCTGATTTCATTGGAAATCATTCAAAAAGACAAACTAAACACTTGGTTGGCACATTAAAAACTAATGGGGAAGATTTGGCACCATTAATTTGGTGTGTTGGAAATATTAATGTGTAGGGGTGGTGGCACCATTAAGTTGGGAGCTCAAGAGGTTTCTCCCCACTTAATGGGGAGTTCAAGAGGTTTAACCTCGGGTGTTCCCCACCATATTTAACATTAGTGGGCGGTTAGGTTCGGGTGGTTCCCACAATAATAACCTCTATTTGGAGGTTAAGGTGTGGTGGTCCCCACCTACAACATCCACATAGAGGCTTCAACCAACCAAATAAAAATAAAGCTAGAACGTTATTTTTAATTAATTCTTTCATTAAAAACCCCAAAAACTAACTTTTATTCTTAACCAACAGTCATCGAGGTGAAAGTATTCTTAAGAAAATATTGCCGAAATTAGTTCAACGGTGACCTCATATTCAATTCCAAGCACCGGTTTAAAAGTTATAAAAATCTGATCGTACATTTAATGAACGTACCCAAGAAAAACTTCAAAAAGTGATTCTGGGCACACCGGGCCTCGGATTCATGCGCCGTCAATTATCGAAGACTCATAAAATTGCAATGTATTTTTGAAAAAAAATCCCATGAAAATTCCAGTTTTTAAATTCTCCCCACGTAACTGCTTTATGTCTCCATAAGCTACAACCCTAATTAAGGGAACAAGTGGGGGTACTGAGCACACATCTGAGCCTCCCGCTCCCATGTGCTCTCCTAGAGGATCCCGTGTGCCAGCGAAGACGAACAAGAGGTATCAACCTTTCACAAATGACCCACTTCTGTCGATCACCAATCTCTACTAGAACCTCAATAAAAGTCTCCCCATCATCGACATCCAGCTGTCCATGGTCGACGATGTGTGTACGATCATGCACGTATCTCCTCATCTAGGATACATGGAAGACGTCGTGCACCCAGTGGAACTAATGTGGAAGAGATAAGCGGTATGGCACCTCTCCAACTCTGTTAAGGACCTGAAATGGTCCGATAAAATGCAGAGATAACTTTCCACCTCGGCCAAATCTCTATAGACCTCATCAAGGAGAGACCCGTAATAAGACGTCGTCGCCATTCTCGAACTCAATAGGCCTCCATATCCTATCAGCATATGACTTTTGTCTGCTCTGTGCTGTCTTCATACACTCTTAGATGATCTGCACCTTTTTTATGGTAGCTCCAACCATCTCTGGTCCCACTAGTACTGACTCCCCAGGGTCAGTCCAACACAAGGGGATGTGCAAGGTCTCCCGTATAACACCTCAAAATGTGTCATCCCAATGGTGGAGTGATAGTTTTGGTTATATGAAAACTCCACCAAAGGTAAATGATCCTCCCAACTACAACTGAAGTCTAGGAAACAAGCACCGATCATGTCCTTGAGGTTATAAATGGTCCGCTTAGTCTGGCCATCCTTCTGAGGATGGAAGGTGGTGCTTAGACGAATTTGTGTCCCGAAAGCCTCACGCAACCGCTTCCATATCCGGGATGTAAATCTCACGTCATGATCAGAGAAAATCATTGAGGGTATACCATTTAAACGCGCAATCTCATCCACATAAAGGCATCCAAAGCTCTCTATAGAACCCTTCTCTCTGATCGGTAATAAATGTCCCGACTTGGTAAGTTGGCCCACATCACCCATATCGACTCGTGACCCTTGGATGTACGTGGAAGTCATGTCACGAAGTCCATGGGTATCCCATCCCACATCCACTCTAGGTCCCTTAAATGCTGAACCAATCCCACTGGTACCAGGGGCTCTGCCTTCAATTACTGACAAGTAAGGAACCATGATTCAAACTCGACAACTGCATTCTTCATCCCTGTCCACCAATGCTGTCACCAGAGATCTTGGTACATCTTCTCCACTCCTGGATGTAATGATTGATGGGATGTGTGGAACTCCTTCAACACATCCTCTAGAAGTGACACTGTCATCATAGTACGTCCTCTGAAGAGGACGACGTGCTCCCCACCTTATGAAAATCCATCAGGTGCCTGTCCTGTGGATATCTTAGCACGTTGTGTCTCACAGTCAACGTCCACACTCTGCACCTCCCTACCTCACTAACGGAGTGGGGGTTTGATTGTGAGAGACTGTAGGAAAGCTGCTCCATATCTATCCACAAAGGATATCTGCAAAGCAACTAGCTTCTCTATCGCTTCACCTAACAGTTGTATACCAGACCTCCTACTGAGTCTATCTGCATCAACGTTTCCCTTCCCATGATTATAGACTATCTCGTCGTCATAGTTCTAGAGGAACTCAAGCCAACGTTGCTCTATCAGGTTCAGGTTCTTCTGAGTAAAGATATACCTGAGACTCTTGTGATCAGAGTACACGGTAAAACGCTCTCCCATCAGATAGTGTCGCCACATCTTCAAGGCAAAGACCACTTCTGATAACCCCAGGTCATGGGTAGTGTAGTTCTGCTCTTGATGACTCAGGTGTCGATAACCATATGCGATCATTGTTTTCTCCTGCATCAAGACACACCCGAGTCTCAACCCTGATGCATCGTAGTAGAATATGTACCATATGCCTTCTTTTGGCGGTCTCAAGATGGGGGGCACTAGTCATACTCTGTCTTAGTTACTGAAGGCTCTGCTGGTATCTCTCGGACCACACGAAGGGTTTCCCCTTCTTTGTCAAGGCTGATAGTGGTTCTGCAACTCTGGAGAAGTCTGGAACGAATATTCGGTAGTATCCAGCCAACCCCTGGAAACTTTGTACCTCTCTTACACTCTTGGGTGGATCCCAAGAAAGTATCTCCTCAATCTTTTCTGGATCCACTACAACTCCATCCTCTGAGATGACATGTCCCAGAAAGTGTACCTCTCGGATCCAAAACTGGTACTTCGAGAGCTTAACATAAAGATGGTGCTCTCTGAGTGTGTCCAGTACTACCTGCAAATGGTATGTATGCTCCTCCACACTATTCAAGTAGATTATAATGTTATTGATGAAGACTACAACAAATCGATCGAGTTATAGCTGGTAGATCAAGTTCATGAGTCCCATGAACACTACTAAAGTGTTGTTTACGCCGAATGGAAAAAACAAGAATTCGTAGAGGCTGTAACGACATCTGACGGATGTCTTCTGTACATCCTCATCCCGAACTCTAAGCTGGTGATAGCCTGATCTAAGGTATATCTTTGAGAACAACTGTTCTCCCTTCAGTTGATCAAAGAGATTTTCAGTCCTAGGTGGTGGGTACTTTTTCTTCACGAACACCTGGGTTAGGCGACAGTAGTCAACACAAATACTCAAGCACCCATCTGCCTTCATGGAAAACAGAATCGGTGTTGCCCAGGGAGAAACAATGGGCTGGAAGAATCTCTTCTCATGGAAGTCCTCCAGCTGTACCCACAACTCACGAAGCTCAGCGAGAGTCATCTGATATGCTAGTATAGATATGATTGTTTTCATGGGGTAAAAGTCAATTTATAATTCCACCTTTCTACGAGGAGGTAGACCTAGGAAATCTTCAGGGAAAACATTCCCGTACTGGTACACCACTAAAGGATAGCTTAGACTCTCCACATCAACTACTCATAGGGTATGGCAGGCCAACTGATAAGTGATCAGCTGAACCCACCTCCGAGTAAGTCTTTCATGTGCTGCAAAGGCTCCCTTTTTAATGTTAAAGGTAAACTTGGTCCCATCCATGTGGACACACTAAACTTTGCACCTTATATAGTATATCTGAGCATGGACTATGGATAACCAGTCCATACCTAAGATAATGTCGTAAGACCTCGACATTGTTACTATTAGATCCCAGCAGAAGCTCTCGCCTCCTAGAGTAAGATCTCACTACCGGCACCAGTGTGTAACTATCGAGTCTTCTCCCATAGGAGTCTCTAGCCGTATGGATCAAGCCAACGGCTCCATCGTAATCTTCGAACTACGAACGAGGGTAGTGGAAATGAATGAGTGACTGAAACATGTGTCTATAATAACTGCAGCTATGGTGAAGTAGGCACATATTATACCTCGAATCATCTCCAGAGCGTCGTGATCATATGTTTTAGCTTCCTGGAGTTGATCTCTCGCCTATCCACCTGCTCCTTGCAGTCGTGGTGGACCTCCTAGTGGTGGTGGTGGTAACATCACAAAACATAATCCACAAACAACTACACAGCCAACTCCTCTGCCACATCATCCAGCTCCCTGCAGACCACCTCGATCGAACCTCTACCTCTGCATGGGAGGTACATCAACTGTCTGCTAATCATCTGAATGGTGGGTCAGACAATCTCCAGCCATGTGACCCTAGCTGCATCATGTGAAATACAATATGTTCCTCAAATGACTGGCTTTGGCTCATGTGCCTTGAACAACCAAACTCGAGTCCTGAGTTCTTCCACTATATGGTCTGGTCCGCTAAGACCTCGGCGACATCTGTTTTCTACCAGCTATAGATGACTCCGCCACCTAATTCCTAGTGGCGGGTCTCGCTTCTTGTGGCTTATTAGAAAAGAAACTCTCCACTAAGAGGGCTCGCTCCAACACCCTCTCCTGTATCGAGATGCTGACGGAGATCATTAAATCTCAGATCTATCGCATGAGCCCCTACTCGAAGGTCTGGGACCTGAAAAATGGGTCTCACACAATATCTTTTAAGTAACATGAGATCTCGGTGAACCTCACTGAGTAATCTGCCAATGTCATGCTACCCTTCTGTAGAGGAAGTAAATCTTGTATCCGCATTGCACATAGGGTGGCTGCAACAAACTCCACCTGAAACATTCTCTCTATGTCTTCCCCTAGAAGTGTCACCTCATCATTCACCTGTAGCATCGGGATCCACCATATGACTGTTTTTGACTGAATGAGACTCACAAAAAGGATCACCATAAGGTCGGCTGGTGTGCCTAAAAGTCTAAAGACAGACACCATATCCTACAGCCAATCCTCAGCTGCCTGTGTGTCCATCTCACCCCTGAACCTGGGCGACCTCTGGTGATGTATCTCATGAAACATGCTCAAGTGGTGTGCACTATCTAGTGATATGGAGGGTGCCATTGGTGGCCCAACGAGTACCGGTACTGCTGTTTCCTCTATTGTGATAGGGCCTTACACCAAGGCCTCATCGCTCAGTGGGCTGTCATGTCGTTCAACTCTCATAACCCTAGCTGGCTGTCTGTGTGGAGGAATACTGAAAAGAAATAGGTGCGCCATGGTCAATAAGTTATACCTGGTGAGCTGACTCAAAGTGATCACAATGAAAACTCTTCAATACACACACGCAATCAGTGTCTTCGTGCACTGACTTGGAAATCAGAAGTCAGGGTCTAGGTGTGTGGATACGTCGGTTGTCGCCCCAACACTGGACTCCCTAAACTGAAAACCACACTCAATACCCTTAACACTATTGCTTTATAGAAATGATCGGAGTCTTATGTTATGTGGTAGAAGTGACTCCTCTGATACCAAATGTTACTACTGGGTCCTGCTGATAGCATAGAAACCCCACCGTAACATGTCCATCGGGTTTTGGCCTACAGGGAACCACCTATTTCTCTATAGACACATGGTCCCCACCCTGGGCCCCACCCATGTTCTCGAACTGGTCATCTAACTAATGATAATCCCCACATACCAACATATGTCTTTCCAGTGTGTTTTGTCCTCACTCACACACACCCTAGGAAACATCCCAGGTGGTCACCCATTCTGATCACTACTCCAGGCCAAGCATGATTAACTGTGAAGTTCTATTCTGGTAGGCTCCCGAAAAGGAAGGTGCACTTTGTTGACATAGGTTATATCATTTAGTCATTTAACCCTTTAACATTTGGGGGTGTTATAGTAGAATACCTTCATACATTTGACATCGATATCACCTACGCCATAAAAAAGGGGAATGTTGTTTTAGACTATCTGATAAGGAATGAACCATAACAAGCTATCCTAGAATCTATGGAGGAGTTGACACATAAGGTAAATTTTATCAGTTGCACTGATATTCTTAGGAGAGTTTTTTAGGCATTGTTCTTTCCAGTTTCTAGTTTTCATCAACTCTCCTACAGTATATTTTTTAGAGTTAATAGTATGATGGGTAGTTTTAGAAGACTAGATAAATATTTAATGGTGGGGAGACAGTTTCATGCTGGACTCATTCTTCATATGGTATACATCACATTAAGAAATGGATTGGCATCTCAACATTTTTGAGGACTTTAGTCTTGTTTAGTTGTCACAACTCATCATGTGTCATTCATCAAAGAACAATTAGGATGTATTATGACATGAGGGGATGATTGTGGTGGCTGGTTATGAATCGTGACATCATCGAATTTGTGTCTCAATGTTACACCTCCAAATAGATAAAGGTATATCACTAGAAACCTTCTTATTTTCTTTAGGATCTTCAATTTCTAAATTAAAAAATAGATGAGGTATCCTTATATTTTGTTGTTGGATTATCATAGACTGTCTGATGGGAAAAATATATTTGGGTGGTTTTTGATCAATTAAGGATTTTTTGTCATATCTTTATGATCTAGGATGTCACTAAGGGGGAAAATATGGGTAAGATGTATGTGAATGGTATTTTCAGGTTGAAAGGGATTCCTTCTTTTTTTTGTTTCAAAAATGAATACAAGGTTTACCATGAGTTTCCAAAAGAGTACCCAATAGGCGATGAAAACACATGTTAACATGATCATAGCCTACAATCAATATATAGATGGTAAAATAGAGTGAGTAATTCAGATTCTATAGGACATTCTTCGTGCATGTGTCTTTGATTCCATATGATCATGGGATAAACATATAGGACCTAATTAACTTGTATACAAAAAAAGTTATCTATCATTTGTAGGAATGAATATGATTAAGTTGTTGTATGGTCTCATGTGTCATTCATCTATTTTTGGGGATTATGTGGGTGAAGTGTCATTATATGAAAAAAAAAAATTGTTGATAATATATGCAAAATGATTTTGGATTTACAAAAATGTATGGATACAACCCTGAGTCAACAAAAATTGTATTTTGATCAATGTCATAGACATTTTGAGTTTTATACATGTGACTGGGTGTTTTAGAAATTATATCATTGGTTGGGTCATTATCATCATAGGACGTATGGAATGCTTGTTCCATGATTTGTTTGACCATTTGAGGTCACTGAACATCTCCAAGAGATTTCTTATTAGTTATTAAATTTAGATTACAAAAAAAAGTTCGTGATTTTTTCCATATATATCATCTTAGAATATATCACCCTAATCCCACTCATGTTTTTAGTTGGGAAAAAATTGGGTTATATTCAGATGCTTATATTATGGAAAAACTAGTTGAGATGATTGAATATCAAGATAAACAATTTCATGGGAATTCAATTCTGTTGGTCAGATTTATATGGTAGCAAGGATCATATTCTCATGAGACATGGGAATGTGAATCATTGTTGAGAAAGGAGTGACCACATCTCTTTTTTTGGACTGCATCTTCCACATGACATCCTGGAGACAAAAAGTCTTTATGGTGTAGAGTTTCTAAAATTACAATATCATTTTATTAAGAACAACTTTAAAATCATCATGTTTTTCACTTCCTTTGAGATTGTAATTAAACCAATATTAGTGATGTTAAAGATTTATTGGAATTTCACTATGAACCGATCATTTTTTCTACCTTGGAAATGATTTCCTGTCATGTAACTGTGATACACGCCTTATAATTATTTCAAAGACCATTTTGTGGAAGGAATCATAATATAGATGATTAAGTGTCATGAAAGGTGGTTTCACATAGTTAATTATTTAAAATCTCTAATATTTAATACATGGTGACATATTTATAGCATATTTATCCAACATGGTCTTCACGACATGAATGGAGGTTTCCCACCATGCAATGGTATGCATTGTAACACCCCGACCCTAGATACCCAGAGTCGGTGCATTATTACATAACAATGGAATGATCGCAAGAAATATCAAGACTCGAAAGACCGATTAGTTTAGTAGCCTTGAAAAAACTCAATATATTCAGAAAGTTTACATTACATCAATAAGTGAAAAACTACAACAACATATTGTCATCATATCCCCTCATACTATCCCCGCGGGTCATTCATAAAATACATCTTCACATCCTGTGAAAAATAAAACATTGAAAGGGGTGAGCTCAGATGCTCAGTAAGGATAACAATATAGAAGAAACTTTCATAAATAAACATAAAAATTTATGGCAATGTATAACTAAAATAAAATCCTTTTGAACAAGAACTTCAGCATAATATGGAAAGTATAAAATGAAATAATACCATTTACTTATTCTATGGATATTCTAATAGTCGAATAATCACATGAAAATATTAATAACCACTTTCTTAATGACGGAATGCATAATGCCAGACTATCATAACCACATAGCTAGGGCCTCGTGCCAAGACTACAAATAATATTTTGAAAAGGTCTCGTGCCAAGACACTAGATTGTATCATGAGACCTACTCATGCATCGAGGAGCTATAGCGGGATCCACCCATCACTTACTAAGTCCAATGCATTCCTCATATGAAAAGTTTTAAACATAACATAAACATTCATATTAAAACTAGCATACTAAATGCCAATACTTTATCCACAAACCATGAATGGTATAAAAATAGCACATCCACAGTCAAACATAACTCATTAGATACAATATGGAATATTGTATTGTATCATATTAACCTCAGTCGGGAATGATAATGGATATTGACATAGATGAAAAAAATTCTCAATACAATTAGAGTGAAATATCCCCCTTTTTCTTGAAATCATTTAAAAGACACACTATTTGTCAAGAATCCATTTAAAATAGATTTTTGAATCAAAGTGTCCCATACCACTTCGAAACTTTTAAAAGGAATTTTGTTTTGAAAACTTTGATGTCAATATAAATAAATCCTTAAAACTATTTTTAAAACATGGACATTAATGAGAAAGATTTAGAATAATCAATATTTAAAACATTTTAAAATATCATTTTAGTTAGAGTTCCTAACCAAAAGAGAGACACTTGAATAAAAATAATTGAGGAAATAAAAACTTTTTAATATCATGAGAATAAATAGATTCATGATATATTATGTCAAAGTACATTATATACACCATATAAAAGTGATGTGGTGTATAACAATAAAGGAGTCTCAATGGAATGTAAATTGAGATGAAATCTCTCATAAAGGTTGTATTGTTAGGTTAAGGATAAATCATCGACATAATTATGAGTGAAAAATATAAATACACTCAATATTATTGGATATTCAGTGTAAAACAATCAAAGGACATTCACACATATTCTTGTAAAAACAACACCAATGAATTGGATGTTTAACTCAACAAATCAAGATTCAGTAAAAATTACTCTTATCAAGTTCATACCGATGACCTGATAATTTATCAATGGAGTGATTATGAGTATCAAAAGTATATCCACATAAAGGGGAGTTGAAGTTATGACATAATCAAATAAATAGTGATTCTACACAAAATATTTGAGTAAAATAATTAATGAAGTATGCGTAAAGCCGAATGAGTGGAAATTGAAATTTAAAATTCCCTTATTGATTTGGTAACATAAAAAACATACACCCATGAAAGAAGGACCACATAAAGATTATGTAAATATACATGAATTAAATTATATTACACAATGAATACAAACACGGGCAGTACACACACCACATGTAATAAATAAGTGGTGAACAATGGAAATCTCACGGAATTAAATGTGTGATAAGAAACCCCTTACTTTGTACTTTTTCATTGGTCGACGGTAGGTTAGCCTCTGGTATAATGGTGAATAAATTGTTATTGTATTATACAGGAATCATTTACATTAATATTATATCATATATTATCTTTTAATATTGATTTGTTAATAATATCTTAGTATTATCGTCATTTCGGGTGTTGACTTACTCGTTTGCCTTTATATTCTTTGTTACAAAAGCCATGTTTTTTATGGATAGGTTGTATCATATTAATATCCAGAATTATATCAAGTCCTTAAAACTTATTTTTAATAATCAAATGAGAATTATACTTTAATGGATACGATGGAGAATGAATCTCACCGCGTTCGTGGAGATGGTAGTCCGTACGTATGCACGAGCGACAATATCATTATTTTGATGATAAAATATTATATAATTGGATGCTATATCATATATACAGAATAATTATCATGTTATATTTATAATTTACATGAATTAAACATCATTATTATACCCATCCAAATAATAATTTATTGAATGTTAATTACACCACGATGTGGAGACGATAAGCCGTACGTACACATGTATGGTGACATGCCATTCAAAGGATGGATAGAATACTGAATATAGTTGTACCATATTTATGATAACATCATAGTATATAGAAGAAATTGGAGTTATTATTTTAGAATATAAATAACAAAGAAAGAAGAAGTTTAAGAAGAAAGGAACTTGAAAGAGGGTGGTGAAAACATTACCTCTTCTTCGGGTTCTTCCTTTTGATTTGATCAAAAGGGATCATTATGATGGCTTTCTGATCAAACTAAGGCCCTTAGGTTGTAGTGAGGGAAGTTGAGAGAGTATTTGGGTAGGGTTTGGCCGATCCAAAAGGCTTTGAATGTGTGAATTAGTGAGAAGGGTGAGTTCCGTTTTATAAGAGGGGTGAGGGGTGCCATTGGAAAATCCAAAAAATATTATTTTATAATAAATTCATATTCGGTTTCTAATGGCTCCAAAGTGGATTATTTAAAATTTAAGGTGGGTATGGGTCGAAAACCACTCAACCAATTGAATTTATACTGGTTTGGGTAATTATATTATCCTTATCTTTAAGTATTAACTCTTAGTTAATTAGTTTCACTTTTACAACGTCTATTTGAATTTTTATATTATATGGTTAATAAACTTACTATATACATCCAAGAGACCCCCAAGTGGTCCATTAATGATACTACTATCATGATATAAGTCTCTTGGATGAAACATAAATTTTTAGGAATTGAATATAAATTAATAATATAATATTTGTTTTAAAAAATCTTTTATGTCAATTTTGACACTATTGGGTATTTTGTTTTTGATAAATTCATAAAAGCATTATTCCTTCAAACACAATTTATATAATAAATCCTAATATGTCTTAGTAAACAATAAAATCAGTGGAATTCATAAAAAGTCTCAAATAATATTTATTTTGATATTTATATTATCAATTATTTTAATATTTAATTAATTAGATAATTACTACATCACAATTGTGTCAAATATAAATAAAATTATTTAATGTCTAAAAATTATAAATAACCTACCGTTATGTAGGAAATCGTGTTATATTTCTAATGAATATTTACAATCTAATTTATAAAATTTCAAAAAGTAGGTATTACTATTCATAACGGCTAGTTTGATTGGTTGTGGTGTGTTAGAATCTCGAAGTTGCGTATAATGCACGTCATTGCATTATTCAAAGGGAAACGTATCGTGAAAGCTTGTGGTGTTAAATTCTTCCCTCCTTCAAGAAATTGTGTCCTCGCAATTCTTCAAAAATTGGTCTTGATAAAATAATGGAAAGTCCCACATCGGAAAAAGAGTCAATAAACCTATCACCTTAAATGAAAGGAAGAGAGGTATAAAGGTCACCGAAGATAACCCATACTAGGATTCCATGTTGGAAAACATGGATATGGACGATAAAATAAGTGTTAAGTTCTGAAGGAGAGGGATAGGAAAAATGATCAGGAGAATGTTAAAAATAAAAAAAATCACAAACATATGTTGGGACAAACAGTCAATAGTCTCCCAGTAGAAAAAGTAAAGAGACAACATTTTTTGTTTTAGGTTACATTACATAAGGATGAGGAATTAATTTATGTTATTTACTAAGAACGTAAATATATATACATACATTTTAAGTAGAGTTTCATTCTTTAAAAATTTTTACCACTAACTCTTTTTTTTTTGAACAATGGGTATTCAAGAAGACTTGGTCACAATGAAGAGCTAGAATAAACTTCTATAGAAATACATGATCCACATAGGATAAACTATATATTTACCTTGTCTTTAGAGATTAGTCAAAACCAAAATGGTTAGTATAATATCTGATGATCCCCCAAATGGATATTCTATTAGAAAAAAACACTAATCCTAATTTCTAAAATTAAACCATCAATACCCCAAAGTTAAATAAATACCATTAAATTGTCCTTAAAATCCTTCAGTATAATCCAAACTAATATTGAAACCCATAACTTATAATAATGTATTCTTCCACATTAAATTGTATCTCCAAATGACAGTAATTACTCTTAAATTCACATACTTAAAAGTAATTAACCTAATCATTTCCATAAATAACCCAAATCACTATAAATCCACAATAAAAACATAGATAAAAATACACCATTACTCCTCAAATGAAATCTCATACTATTCTATTTTCCCTGGGCATATAGTGTTCACAATGAAGCGAACAACTTCCAAAATAACATTTATCATGTAATCACCAAATCATTTTCCTATACTAAGGGTATTCATTTGATAAGACATAAAATCCCAAATCAAATTATTATTTATCAATAAAATCATTTAACTAAAAATAATAGTCACACTAACCAGGGACTTCACGTAGTCCAGTGGTTGGCGATAAATCCCAATCGCACTTTGGTTGTGGGTTTGATTCCCACAGCTTTTTCCGACGCGATGGGTTGTCACATGGTCTGCATGTTGTCCTTTTTCAAAAACTATATTTTATAACATTACCAAAATGAGATAAATTCCTCAAAATAACCATAACATAATTTAACCAAAAATCTTATCTCATACCTTTCATTTTCATCCAAAATTATAATAACTTATAATTTCCTCAAACCCAACGATCATATAAAACCAAATGGTTTTTTATAACTATATCCACAAGGGAAAATATAATTCTTCCTCACATATCATTCTCACATGGAAAACTGTAGGGTTAAAAATACAAGAGAAAATTATTCCAAAGTAAACCCATCAAAAAGGAGCACTGATACTTTTTAAACATTTCTCCAACCATTTATTTCCACATAGCTTATTCTTAGACCAAGAAAATATACTATAGAATAGGGATTTCACTTGGGTAATGGCTAGGTCCCCTGCATTTTTGGTAAATAACTGCAAATGGATTCTTGGGACCATTTTAATCTTCTTCCATAGCACTCTTCATTTTTCTTCGGCAATTATTCACTTTATATCCTTCCTTCCCGCACGTAAATTATTTCTTTGTCCCATTGAGACACTTTCCTGGGTGTCTCCTTCCACATTTCCTGCATGATGAAAATTGAGGATCCTTTTCTCCATGGTCTCCACTGCTGGAGATCTTATCATTCATCACCATTCTCTTTTTTGTTGAGTCCGGGAATAGGTTAATATATATATTGTTGATCATATTTTTGGAAAATTGATTTGGCATAAATACGATATCTTTTATGCCTATCCACATTCAATTTTTTTGCTCATTTTCACCACCATTCCCACCTTGTACATCATTCTCGATGTCACTATGACTTCCTTGGAATCCAACCATTGACTAAAACCAAAAATCCTTGTGTGAATAACAGTATTCATAAAATCATTTACATATTAACATGTCACCATATTCTCAACTATAAACTCATTCAAATTAACCAAGTTAATTTACTCTCATCTTATATATATTATAATTCAAATCGTTTTGTGAAGAAAATTTAAATTATCCTAAGCATATCCCCTAGGAGTGTCGTAACCAAGAGTGCAGCAAGGCCTGTTGTCGTGCACCAGTTCTCGTTCGATTCTAGATCAAAGCGGTGTTTTCGGGTTTTACCCCTAGGTACATCTGTGCCAGAGCTGCCTCTACCTCCTCGTATCCAGACAGGGATGTATTTCTCTGAAAACTCACAAAATCTCTACAATACCAAAATTCTAGGAAGTTCTTCTATACTAATACTCAATGTTCATTTTAGGTCTACGTGCTCTAATCAGAGTTTATCTAAATCTAGCTTCCAAGGTTTGTAATAAATTTCCTCTGATACCAACTGTAATTCCCCGACCCAAGATACCCAGAGTCGGTGCATTATTACATAACATTGGCATGATCACAAGAAATATCAAGTCTCGAAAGACCGATTAGTTTAGCAGTCTTGGGAACACTAGATATTTTCATAAAGTTTACATTACATCAAGAAGTGAAAAACTAAAACAACATATTTTCTTCATATCCCCTCATATTATTCCCATAGTTCATTCATAAAATACATCTTCACATCCTGGAAAAAATAAAACATTAAAAGGGGTGAGCTCAGATGCTCAGTAAGGATAACAATATAGCAGAATATTTCATAAATAAACATAAAAATTTAAGGCAATGTACAACTAAAACAATATCCTTTTAAACATGAACATCATCATAATATGGAAAGGATAATATGAAATAATACCATTTACTTATTCACATGGATATTCTACTAGTCGAATAATCACATGAAAATATTAATTGCCACTTTCATAATGACAGAATGCATAATTCCAGACTATCATAACCACATAGCCAAGGCCTCATGCCAAGACTACAAATAATATTGTTTCAAGGCCTCGTTCCAAGACACTAGTTTGTCTCATGAGACCTACCGATGCATCGAGGAACTATAGCGGGCTCCACCCGTCACTTACAAATTCCAATGCATTCCTCATATGAAAAGTTTTAAACACAACATAAACCTTTGTATTAAAACTAGTATACGAAATGTCAATACTTTATCCACAAACCATGAATGGTACAAAAATAGCACATCCACAATCAAACATAACTCATTTGATACAATATGGAAGATTGTATTGTATCATATTATCCTCAATCGAGAATGATGAATAATATTGACATAGATGAAAATAATCAACAAAACAATTAGAGTGAAAGATCCCCCTTTTTCTTGAAATCATTTAAAAGTCACACTATTTGTCAAGGATCCATTTAAAATAGATTTTAGAATCAAAGTGTCCCATACCACTTTGAAACTTTTAGAAGGAATTTTGATTTGAAAACTTTAATGTCCATATAAATAAATCCTTAAAACAATTTCTAAAACATGGACATTAATGAGAAAGATTTAGAATAATCAATCTTTAAAAAAATTTAAAATGTCATTTTAGTTAGAGTTCATAACCAAAAGAGAGACACTTGAATAAAAATAATTGAGGAAATAAAAACAATTTAATATCATGAGAATAAAGGGATTCATGATATATTATGTAAAATGGCATTATATACACCATATAAAAGTTATTTGGTGTATAACAATAAAAAAGTCTCAATGGAATGTAAATTGAGATGATATCTCTCATAAAGGTCATATCCTTAGGTTAAGGATAAATAATCGACATAATTATGAGTGAAAAATATAAATACACTCAATATGATTGTATTTTCAATGTAAAACAATCAAAATACACTCACACATATTCATGTAAAAACAACACCAATGAATTGGATGTTTAACCCAACAAATCGATATTGAGTAAAAATTACTCTTATCAAGTTCATACCGATGACCTGATAATTTATCAATGGAGTGATTATGTGTATAAAAAGTATATCCACAGAAAGGGGAGTGAAATTTATGACATAATAAAATGAATAGTGATTCTACACATAATCTTGGAGTAAAATAATCAATGAAGTATGCGTAAAGCCGAATGAGTGGAAATTGAAATTTCCAATTCCCTTATTGATTTGGTAACATAAAAAACATACAGCCATGAAAGAATGATCATACAATGATGATGTAAATATATATTAATTAAATTATATTACCCAATGAATACAAACATGGGAATTACACACACCACATGTAATAAATAAGTGGTGAATAATGGAATTCTCACGGAATTAAAAGTGAGATAAGAAACCCCTTAATTTGTAATTTTTCCTTGGTAGATGGTAGGTTAACCTAATGTATAATGGTGAAATAATTGTTATTTAATTATAAAATAATCATTTACATTAATATGATATCCTATATTATCTTTTAACATTGATTAGTTAATAATATCTTAGTATTATCGTCATTTCGGGTGTTAACTTACTCGTTTTCCTTTATATTCTTTGTTACGTAAGCTGTGTTTGTTATGGATAGATTGTATCATATTCATATCTATAATTATATTAAGTCCTTAAAAATTATTTTTAATCATCAAATGATAATTATACTTGAATGGATACGATGGATAATGAATCTCATCGCGTTCGGGGAGGCGGTAGTTCGTACGTACGCACGAGCGACAATATCATTATTTTGAGGTTAAAATAAGATATAATTGGATGGTATATCATTTAGACAGTATAATTATCATGTTATATTTATTATTTACATGAATTACACATCATTATTATACCCATCGAAATAATAATTTATTGAATGAGAATTACACCACGACGTGGAGACAGTTATCCGTACGTACGCACGTATGGTGACATTCCATTAAAAGGATGGATAAAATACTGAATATGGTTGTAACATATTTATAATAACATCATATAATATAGAAGATAATAGATTTATAATTTTAGAATAGAAATAACAAAGAAATAAGATGTTGAAGAAGAAAGGAACTTGAAGGAGGGTGGTGAAAACATTACCTCTTCTTCGGGTCCTACCTTTTGATTTGATCAAAAGGGCACCTTAGGTTGGCTTTATTATCAAACTAAGGCCTCTAGGTTGCATTTAGGGAATTTTAATGAGTATTTGGGCAGGTTTTGGTCGAGCCAAAAGGCTTTTAATGTGTGAATTAGTGAGAAGGGGGAGTGCCCTTTTATAAGAGGGGTGAGGGGCGCCTTTTGAAAAGCTAAACATATTATTTTATAATAAATTCATATTCGGTATCTAATAGATCCAAAGTGGATTAGTTAAAGGTTAAGGTTGTTATGGGTCTAAACCCACTCAACCAATAGGATTTAGAAAGCTTTGGGTCATTATATTAACCTTATCTTTATGTATTAACTCTTAGTTAATTAGTTTCACTTTTACAATGTCTCTTTGTATTTTTATATTTTACTGTTAATAAAAATTCTATATACATCCAAGCGACCCCCAAGTGGACCATTAATGATACTCCTATCATGATATATGTCTCTTGGCCGAACCATATATTTTCAGGAATTGAATATAAATTAAGAATATCAAATTTGTTTTAAAAACTCTTTTATGTCAATTTTGACACTATTGGGTATTTTATTTTTGATAAATTCATAACAGAATTATTACTTTGAAAACATTTTATATAATCAATCCTAATATGTAATAGTAACATATAAAATTTGTGAAATTCATAAAAAGTCTCAAATTAAAATTATTGTGATATTTATAATATCAATTATTTTAATATTTCATTAATTAGATAATTATTACATCACCATTGTGTCATAAATAAATTAAATTATTTAATATATAAAAATTATAAATAAAATAAAATTATGTAAGAAATCCATTTATCTGTCTAATGAATATATACAATCGAATTTAGCTTATGTATAACCCTATATTAAATTTTTTTTAGTAAATAATCTTTGATTTTAACTCTTTTAACTCTTCTTTGAATTAAATAATAAAAAATGTCCTAATCTAATACAAGTGGAACTAAATGATAATATTTTACTCATAAGGTTATTTTTGGTCGAGACACACTTGTCCAATACAATTAGGACATGTGTTAGGGTAATATTAATATCATTTTTACCCGTAATTACCATATTTACTTTTAACCGTGGTAAATAAAAGTAAACTATTACCATTCAACAATAATTATTTTCATATCATTGAACCACATATTACTCTTTGATATTAATCTTGTCTCACATATTTTCGAAATTCCACTCACAGAAGCGGTAAAATTACGTTTTATGAAAAATTCTGTTTTTTAACTACCACTTAGTGGTTTCACTATTCATCAAAAAATGAAAGTTTCCAGAAAAATGCCAAAAATTAGGCCTAAGATATATTTGATAATATGAATTATAAAATGAGTTATTATTTACTAAATTAAAAACATATCAGTTTCATTAATTAATTTAAAAATTAATTCTCGTCGTCAAAACAAATAGCGTGCTTTTAAGAGATAATAACTATCAAAATATTGACACTTGTTTATGTTTGGTTTAAAGGTGAAATTACATCCAATGAACAACATTGTATTAAATGGTAAAAATATATTCTAAATATACTTTAAAACCACTCAAATTAATAATTTATCACTATTTATTATTTCGATTAAAAAAGTTGTTTTTAATTAAAATTTAGTAATTTTCACTATTCATCAAAATATGAAAGTTATCCGAAAAGTACCAAAATTTCACCCTAAGCTAATTTCGATATTACTAATCCAAAAATGAAGTCAATTTCGAAAGATAAAATTTATTAAATTTCAAAAAGTATGTATTGCTATTCATAACAGCTAGTTTGATTGGTTGTGGTGTGTTAGAATCTCGAAGTTGCGTACAATGCACACCATTGCATTGTTCAAAGGGAAATGTACCGTGGAAGCTTTGGGTGTCACATGAGTACAGTTTTTAATGATTATGTGATGATATTTTTATAAATTCCTTTACTAGATCATTTTATATTTAAACATAAGTTAGTTCCATGGAGTTTTTAATAGAATCAAAACCTTATAGATCAATATGCTTGGCACTTGACCTCCATTATGGTAGCGGTGTGACTCTCCATGTGTGTAACCTTCCCATTCCTTCATTGCATTTGATCACAATACAATTGGTAGGTGAAGTCTTTGGCTCCATTGTTCTATGGTTATTTATTATTCATTGTTTCTTCCTAGATCCATTATGTGATTTCGTTTTAGAGTCCTTTTCTATTATAGGTCGTGGTACAAAGGGAGTTCTCCTTCAAGGTATGGGAGCTTGCAATCATCCATCAACCCCTACTCATCTATATTGAATAGATCTAGATGTTTATTTGATTATTGGGAAATTTTTCGACTTTCATGGGGTTTTTTATTTATGATTCCATTATGGGTGTGTATGACCTATGTGTAGAGGTAGGTGGTTCGGTCCCTATACTACATTTATGACCCTAATTTTTATAAGTTTTAAATGGTTTTGTTTATTGAAATGATAAATATAGTTTTTTTTCTGAAAAAAATTGTTTCCAATGAAATTTGATTCCCTAGAGATTTATAAATGTAGAGAAATTGTCTATTTTCCATTCATTGAAATGAATTGAGAAAAAAGAGCACATGGGTTACCTTCGGTACTTAAGTGGATGGTTTAGATTGTTTCCATCGTCCATTTTTTTATTATCAATGAGGTTTTTATTTACGAATTACCTATATACAAGGTCCGTTTATTTATGGGATAAATATTGATTTTTTTTGGTGTACACATGGGGTATTCCTATGCTTCTTAGGATCGTTCTTCTAGGATAGTGACACCTTTGTATCTATTTTATATTTTACAGTTTCCTTTTTTAATTAGTCATTTGAAGTAGTATTTTTCTTGGAGGTTTTAGCTATTTTTTCTGTTGTATGTTTCCATTGTTTCCAGATAGTTATGGAAATTATGTCCACATTGTCTTCGATTGTTGTTTCTTGTATTATATATATATATATTCCATTCTTTCATTAATGATAACAAAAATTGTTCCCAATATTGTGTTCCCTGATTCCTCGATGGTTGTCTCCAGCCCATGGGGATCAAGAACTCACTTTAGGTATCTAACAGAACAGGTCGTTTGTTGGGATTAAGATATTCCATTGTTGGTTCACTATAGTTAAATCATAATATATTTCATTATTCTCATAATGAGAATATAATCAATATAATTATTTCAAAACCTATTTCTTGGATATAAATACACCAAAATAGAAATCATTACACATCTGATATATCAATATCATATTATTGGCATAGATTATGTAGATTTTTCTAATGAATATTATCTTGACTCAGGGAAACACATTTTCATTATTCCCCATATATATATTGTAATCATTTTACATTGTAATTTTTCCCTTAAAATCATGATCTTGGTGGTTTTTATATCCATACTTATTGAAATATCCTATTACCTTCAATCTAGTACTGTTGTTTTTCCTTCAACAATTATAATAAGTAGAAAAATAATTATTTCTCTTCTCACTCTTATCCATTTTATGATCTATTTTATTATTCTTCGTTGGATTCCATTTTTGACCATAACATTTGGATAATTCATTCCCTATCGTGATAGCATATACAACAATTCCCTTATATGATAAAATAGATTTAGAAACCATAACCATTTAAATAACTGGGATATTCCCTTCAATTAAACTTTCAATCATAAACTCATTGTTTAATATTTAATTTTAGAATACCTATACAACCTTATAAATATATATTCATAAAACATGAAACATTCTCCATCATTTTAATTAATATATAGATCATGCGTTTTATTTCGATTTATTGATGACTAGGGGAATTTTTTTTGAAGAATATATCCTTTAATGTATTTCCTTTCATGAGTCCTATTTCTTCTCCCTATCTATTTTTCTGGATCAAAAACCACCATTGATCAGAATCTCATTTGAGAAAATACATTTAATATGTAACAATTTAACATTCAAATCATCAGAATTCCATAAATATCTTCTCCAAATACATCTTCCATTACTTTGGTATAAGAAGATTGATAGTTCCACTAAATGACAGGGGATTATGTAAAATAAGGATACCCAACATAGGTTAATATCACCATGTAAGATGTTTCCCAATCGGAGAGAGGTTATTTGTATTAATGTGATTAAGATAGCCAAATATATCCATAATTTTCTCAGATTCAATACTATCTGTATTTGATACTTTATTTGGAATGTCTATATAATGTCCATGATTATTGAAACCATTCATCCTTTCATTTGGAATTTATAAACAATTGAATATTCTGGATACATTTAAAAGATTATGAATAATGAATAATTCCAAATATGTTGTAATAATAATCTAAAATAAAAAGTTATAAATTGTTAATCTCAAATTCATAAAAATGGTTCGGTTGGAAATATCATAGTTTTCAAATACTTAATAATATTTTATAATTAAAATGTAATATATCCCATGATTATACCCTAGGAGTGTCAAACCATGTTTGCAATAAGGATATTTTTTAGGTGCCGGGTTGTACTCAAATTAACCCGAATAATCATTTTTCATAGTTATTACTCCTTGGGTCCTATTTTCCTAAACCACATCTACTTGTATTATCCAAAATAGGATTAAATTATATAAATAACCATAAAATATCTGCCTTAGCAAAACAATATATTTTTATTTTATATGTATCAAAAAAATTCTTTCAAATAGTTAGATTCCTTAATCTATGTTTTCCAAAATCATGATCCCAAGGTTTCTACTTAAAAATATCTCATATTGACTATAGATACCCTGACCCTAGTATATCTATGAATATTACATAATTCATTACATTATAAAAGTAGAAATATTCAAATAATAATGAACCAAACATTTTATTAGTAATAAAAAACATTATTATAAATACAGTACCCATATTACAATTTCAAAATAAAGTAAAGAAGAATTCGTAACAGAATCTAATAAACTACATCCTTGAAACTCATTCAAAGATATCTTCTTTAGAGACATGGAAAATGATTCACATTATGGTGGAGATAAAATTATCAAAACCTGTTACATACATAGGAAGATGTAATTAATTAATACTAAATAATTTATATGAAAAAATAATTAATTTAATACACATATACTTTAGATAACTAGAGAAGGCATAACCTATATGGAATGTTAAATAACTAAACAAAAATTCCATTTAATAATTAATTATAAAAATTAATTATAGATTTTTTCTAGTTAAAATCCAATGGACAATAGTAATAGAATTTATACTATGGGCCATGCTTAATTATTGGACATCATGTTTCCAGGAACACGATACCTTTACCATAAATAACTATTCTCAAGATAGTTAAAAACTACCTGGTAAAACCCATATAATTTTCCAAAATACTTTTACTTATGGGACTATTGATGAGTTGATGGGATATAATAATTTAACCCTCACTCGTGTCTATAGGTCTAAATAATTCCTCATATATGGAAGGAATTAATTCTTGAATTATATTCATTACCATTAAATATTTTAATTGAGTAATGGATACAAATTTATCAATATATCTCCAATTAATCAAATATCATTTAAAGTTGAAACCACATGTAAAATGGTATAAAATTTATAAAATAATAAAATCCATCACACAAGAATATGGATATGTAAGATAAATGTAATTTTTTATGAATTTTTTCATTAAGTTATTGTATTATGATAATGTTAATAATTACAAAATATTGTGAGATTGCACAATAAATGTAATAAGTTTTTAATTTTTAATTCAAATAGTCGTTGATGGAATAATTCAAACTAAAACATAGAATATGTGGAATAATTAAGTACTAATTATATTACATATTAAATGGGTAGTATATGAACCAAAATAATGTTAATTAGTTCATAAAAACAAATAAGTCTCAATCATATTTAAATTGAGATGAAGTCACTTGTCTTATGTTTCCTTTTGGTTGAATTCTCATTAACCGATGATATAATGTTATTATGTGTGTTATATAATTAAAAAAACTATATTAATATTTATAACAACATATAAATGTTTTATAACATTTTATCACTTTTTTTAAAACAATATTTAATTATTTCCATTATTTTTGAGTGTTGATTGTATTGTTTTTTAAGGATGTTTAGACTTGTTATTCTTTCTTACTCGTATATATATCATTATATTATAATATACATAATATTAACCTATATTAAAATATCATATATATTTATAAATTATGTATTTAATGTAATAAATAAAATTTGTTCATATGAAATTAAATACTTCATTCATGGTGATGCTAGGTCGTATATAAGCATGAGCGATGTTTCCATTTTCTAATCATATAGAATTACATTAACTGAATATATATATATATATTATCATTTAAATATCATATTTATGTCATATATTTCACATATGTTTATTAAACTCAACCTTAATACAGTAAATGTAAATCATGAACAAATTAAATAGCATTATTTAGCGGTAGTCCACTTTATACATGAATGTCATTATTGTATTCCAAAAAATTAATATAAAAATTCTACATGTTATGTAATAAGTTAAAAAAAATTAAAAATTTAATTAATATATTATATATAATATAAATCCAACATTATTACAATCCATTGTATTTGGTAATGTTAAAATGAATGACATCAGTTCGTGAGGTAGTAGTCTGTTGTACACACGAATGATGATTTAGTAACTCATTTGATGAATCTGTTTAATGATTTAGGTCAACAAATTAACATAAAAACATTTCATTACGTTTAAAATAAAATTTTTAATATATAATATTGATATAAAACAATTTCATGATGTGGAGAAGGAAAAAATATATATTCGCATTAAGAAAAACATTAGGATATCTTTAAGTGTCCTCATAAGGTTTGCACTAATGTTTTATGAAGATTGATATGTACACGTGATAAGTATTATAGTATGAGGGGAGGTAATTTTATACGTTATATGGGTAGGTCTTGGCCATACCCAAATGGTTTGATGGTGTGAAGTGCGGAGGAGAGGGGGAGGCCTTTAATTATGGCAGAGGAGTGGAATTCTTGTAAACAACTACAAGTATTCACTATTTGGCAGTATCCCAAAACTAAATTTCCTCTAAAAGTGAAACATAATTTTTTATGAGAATTAAGGTCTTGAAATACCTAAACAACACATAAATAAACACATTTGTATAATTTTACATTAATATATATGTTTCCTTACTTTTACCATTTTTTTTCACTATGGTAACTTGTTTTCAAACCCAGTAAATTTATCATTTAAGAATAAATTAAATTCATAATTAATCTAAAATTTATATCCAATTATTCCAAAATGTTAAATATAATTTATAAAATTAAATTCACATGTGTGATGTATATTAATTTTAATAGAAGTTCATTTAGTGCATAAAAATTTTTTTCTTAACACTAACTATGATAATAATATTTTTACTATTTTGGTGTATACAAGAAAATTATAAATGATAAATTGATACATCAATGGAAAATATTTTTTATTTATTATTATTTAAAAATCATTTAACGTAAGAAATGATTTATATAAATTTTAAATTATTTAAAAATATATAATTTATTATAAGATAACAGTAATTCCAATTCAAGAATTTATTATTTAATTTAATTTAAACATATAAATACAATTATGTAATTAATATCTATTATTTATTCAATATTGTAACATGATTTTATAATATAATAAATTAACTGAATACCAAAATTCATTCAATTTACTTCCTTTTTAGTATTCATAGTATCAATTATTTTAGTTAATTATTAAAAATATAATTACTTCATCAGAGATACATAAGAAATTATATTAATTGATTAAATTATATAGAATTAAAATAAATTATAATAATAGATACAACTCATTTATATTTCAAAAATATAACCGTAACTGATGATATGTTATATCTTCCACTATAGGACACATTAAAGAATTTAAAAGTTAGAAAAGTATATTTCCTTTATTTTTTCTATAAATAACTTATTATATTGTTCAATTTCATAAGATTATTTCAAAAATAATAATAACATATATTATAATCTTTTTAGTGTCTAAATATTTTCATAAACCGGTTTTGAGGAAATTTTGCGGTCATTTGGGACCTTATGTTTAAATTTTAGTTCCCTAGTAAACTCAATTCTCTCTCAATTAATGTAATTAATTTTAATGATTTACACAAAAGATTGGGGAATTTTTTAAATTATTAGATAATTAAAATTATTTTTATTCAAAAAATATAATACATTTTTCCAATTTCCATTCTTATATGTGGTATAATGTAATTAAGAATTAATCCCTTAGAGAAGATGAGAAAGCATATATTTAAAATGAAAAAGTTTATAAGTTTAAAATGTTTTATATCAAATTTCAGTTTGAAATTGATTCCAATGTCCTAAATTTGATTTATAAATTTGTAATTAAATGAATGATACATTAAATCTAATTTAAAATTATTATTATCATAGTAAATTATTTAGGTGAAAATTCTATTTTAAAATAAAAATCAATATTTTTAATTATTCAACAAGAAATGAAATGTCATATAAAAATAAAAAAACACCCCCATAGAAAATTTTGAAATTAAAATTTTAAAAATTAATTTAATGTTTTGTAATAAAATTTGTAAATGTTTCAAAATTATTTTTTCAAAATATTATGCTGTTAAATGTCGGAAAATACGCCTTTTGAAAAAAATCAATATTATTATACATAATATTGGATTTGTTCCTATAATATAAATATAAAATATATTAGGTGAATGTAAAAATATTATTTAATATATAATATAAAAATATATTTAATACTATACAATTATTTCATTTTTTTATTTATTAAGATAAAATATATTTTGAGAATAAGTAGATTCTTTGTAAAAACCATTTCTTAACATTCAATTCATTTTTATATTCATTTATAATTAATTGGTCACCAATAATTTCTGATGAATGTTGTTATATTTTTTCAATCTTATTAAATATATATAATTTAATATATATATATATATATATCATATAATGAACATGTTAAATAATTATATTAATAGTATTCAGTAATGCAAGTTACTGCACGTAACCCAATACAATGAACAAAGTAGTTTTAGCATATAATGAAAGATAAATAAATGTTGTGTGCATTGTTATATATATATGTATTACATATAATATTCATTTTATAATAAAATTTTATTATTTATGAATGTTTTTGTGTTTTACAATGATCTCTTTAGTGACCATTCATATGTATAAAACCAAAAATTATATAAAATAATGCGTTTCACATCTCACATTATCATATAATACATTATTTTAATCAGAAAACCAATATTGGGAGAAAAATAAACCACATTTTCAGTAATCAAATAAATATTTTATATACTAATTCATATACTAATTTATATACTATTCTTGAACTTGGACAACACATAGTGACCCTAAAACTCAATCAGTGGATGCATACCGAAATTCAAAGATCATCACGTTCCTTATAAAACTATCATAGGGATATGATTCATAAATTCATGTTAGGAATTCTTAATAATCATTATATTAAGACATAAAAAATTATGAAATTCTATTTTCCTATGTTTGGATGAATCCTCATTCACCAATATACAATGAATATTCTAGATCCCATATCCCCTTCCAAGCCAGACATCAATAATCTTACTAATATTAATTAGATATATCCCATTGTATGTTCAAGAAAATTCTTATCTATTTTTTTACCGTGAAACATTATTTTAGATGAAAATATTTAATAATTAATGTACATAATATAATATTCATTATTTATTCAAAAATATATATGATTTTTAATATTTTCCAACATTGTTCCATATAGTATTACCTCAAATAATATGAAATTTTATCCCTTGAGGATTGATTTCCCATATTGGATTTTTCATTAATATTTTATAAATATTTCTATAATCCCATGATATGTCACCACAATCATAGTCAAATATAAACATATATTAACTTTAACTACTATTGTTAATATTTTTAGGACCCAAAATATAATATATTAAGTATTAGTATAATCATTATGATCCTAAATTAGTAAATAAATAAGTAACCATTTCATATAATGCTTTAAATAAATTGATAAAATCCTAAGAAAATTAAATGAGTAAAATATAAAAATCAAATACCATTATGTATTACAAAATTGATGAAGTACTAAAAGAATGAAAAATTATATATTTTATTGGGGAGATAAATAAAAATAAAGTTTGTTCTAATAAAAATTATTTTTTTTCAGAACCTTATTCATTTCATAGAATAGGAAGATGATAATGTGAAAAAAGAAACATATCATTCAAGGAGAATTATTTTTACATAGAGAAAATCATTTAATGGTCTCTGAACCATATGATATAATGATAAGATATATAAAATATTCATCTCCCTAGTTAAATAGATATAAGAAATTCAAGGAAATCACTTCATAGTAATTCTATTTTAAATCATTCCATTTTATATAATTATCTAATGTGATTATTTCATGTTATATTGGGTTTTTTATTATTTTTTTAAATCTATAAAGGCTTAGAATTTTGGGATCTCAAAAACATATTGATCATAAAATTCAAAAAAAAAATTATATTATTTATCATCAATTAAAATCTATAATTAAAATTGGTAACCCATTAATCCCCTAATCAAAATATAGTATTATCAATGAAGTATAATATATAACATAATTTATTATTCTGGTTAACGAATTATAAAATATATTTTTTTCCAATGTAATGTTCCCATTTATTCTATAATCTATATTTTTTCATTATAATGATTCCATTTTACAAAAAATTGTAATAGGTTCATTAACTAATTAGTGTGAATCCCCTGCATATGTTGAATAACATAATTATAAAAATGATTCAAATTAATATAATACAAGAAATATTTTTTGTTCAAGGTAATAGTTTCCCAACCCCAATGTGTTGTTTTTTATTGTCTTGTGATATTATCCCATCACACTGGTCATATTATTCCCACCATATAAAACTTACCATTCTAAATCAGATATTCTAAATATATGATTTACCTTAAATACATAACTATTATTAATGTTTAGGTAAATACATATGATTTTAATTTTTAATCATTCATATATTAAAAAATTTATTTAAAAATATTATTCACACTACCTCTCATATATGTGTAGTTAACATTATAAATAAAAAATAATCTTTTTAATATTATCCTCTTGTAAAATGTACTTGGTCCATGATTTTCATTTGTGTTTATAATTAACATTCAATTGATATTCTACAACTGAATTTCAAGAAAATATTTATTCATGGTAACCCTATTTCTTTTTAAAATTCATCACCCTATAATCTCTTGTTTGTTTATTTTGTTGATACACAATGTTTATGTTTTTTATTTTTATTTGACATGGAAAAACATTACAAATGAATAATGTGGTTGGGACTTTACCATTATGGCATGGGTTGTGAATTTTTCAAGGGAATTTGGAGATGGAATAATTTCATCCTTTAAGGAGTAATATATCATAATCTGGAAGAGTATCATATATTAATGATATGTTCATGAATCCACCACAAATACCACTTTGAAAATGGTTACATATCTTCTAGAAACCAGATTAAAACATTGTATTTATGTGATCATTTGAATGTATTATTTCTTATTAATATGTGTGACTATATATATATCAGTGTATATCAATCGATAATATATATATATATATTTTAGAATTGATATTTATTTCTTTTATTAATTACTAATTTTATGGTATAAATGAACCAAATTGGGAACCCAAAGAGTTTATCTCTATTTAGGTTATTTATTTGTTTTCATGGTATTGGGATAAGGCCCATAATAGAGGAATATTTGGTTTTAGGTTCTATGAAATGGTTGATGTTGTAAATACAAAAAATAATCCCCATCTAAATTACCATATATATAAATATTTAAAAAGGTTAATGGATGACTTTCCTATTAGAGAATATGAAGTTGTGATATAATATTATGTGGTTAATCAATGTATATGTCTAAATAATGTTTTGTATTTATAAAAATATATATTATCTAAGATCAATATGGGTTTCACATAGAGAGTATCATATTGGAATTTTTTTTCACTAGGATTTTACCTGATTATAGAATCCTCCTAAACCAAATTATTATGCATCAAGGCCTATATAGTTTATGTATTCATTATATTTTTTCTGGATGGTTTTTAAAATGTTGTTTAATATTATAATGAAATAATGTTTTCATAACTTTTTACATTGTTTGACATGGATTTTGACATAATAGTATGAGATATTATTAATTATTCATTAGGTCTTAGGAAAGGATTACATATAGAGTGTCTTGTCCTATTATACCAGTAAAATAATGTCATTAATAATTAATTATAGGCTCTTACACCTAAAAATTAGTCTCATATATTTTTATACATCATATAGATAAAATAATGAATAGAAAAAGAAATATATACTCAAGATAACCTTTGATCAATTATGAAATGGTATTGGGATTAAGCATATGTCACTCAGATAATTAGAAAATGCAATTTGTATAAATATATGAACCTCATTTTTGACATAGTTAGAAAAATATTGAAATATTATTTGGTAATTAAAACAAATAAGTATGATTATAATTTGTTTGTTAATAGAATATTTAGTGGGACAAATGGTAGTCAACTCATCACTTTAGATTTTAGGTGAGCATCTTGAGCTATATGAATATCAGTGATTTCTTGATGAGTGAATATTCATTCTATAATGTATTCATGATTACAATTCCTTTTTGGACAATATAAATTAGAGAGTAATAGAATAAAACATAAGTTTATGTGAATACTTGTATATAATGGGATCACGAACTATTCATTGTCAAATCATGTTTCTTAGTGGTCCATAGAAGATTCCATAATGGAATATGATTGTTGTGGATTTATACATGGATAAAAGAATATGATAAAGTAATTTTAAAGAAACATTCCTAATAAAACTACACAGGTTGTAGGATAGAAGTAGATGGTATATATTTTCCTTTAATATGTTTTCTTAGAAGGGGTGAAAAATAAACTAGATGGTTCATAGAATATTACTATTAGAATGATGGGGAAGATTGTAATGACCATGGTATTTATAGAAACATTATTTTTCATTTATTTTACTATTTATGAATAAGATATTAATTTTACATTAAATGGGACTCTTTTTCGATATCATACACAACAAAAAAAACTTGTTTCTCCGGAATCCTAGGTTGCACACAATATTATGTTATACTAAAAAATAATACAATAATGATATTATTATTTTTTTAAATGATACTTAATGCCTATACCATGGAATGGAGGTAATTAAAAGTATCATATAAATTGTGAAATATGGTTTACACATTTTTAAATTCCAATTCATTGGTTATCAAATTTATTATTAATGGAAATAAAAACCATTTGAATATAAAAGATGTGTTTTTATGAAACCCTATTTAAAATAGAATAATTGTGTATATAAAATTATATCCATATTTATGGATTTTTATCTAATGAATAATAAATTTAATATATTCAATGTAATGTTTTAAATTCATTATATATTTTTTCTGGTTAGGATAGAAAAAAATACAATTATTCAGATAAAAGAAGTATTTTTCTAAAAATGTTGTTTTACCAACATTTGATTGAGTACAATTTTTTATTTTTGTTTTTGTCACATTTATATTTTTGTATATTTCATAATAATATTATTCTATAGATGTGGGAATCATAATTTTCATTGGTAAAATTTTTTGAAATTTTCTGATAATGTTCATTTTTTTAATGAATAGTGAAAATAATGCATTTTAATTCGAACCACGTTTTCATATAATTTCTTTGTATAGTTAGTTTGTCATATTATTCGGGTTTAATGTTTAATTGGATCACTTTTGTATTATTTATTAATATTTTTGTCATTAAAATTAATTTCATTTTTATATTGGACATAAAGACATATCAATCGTTTGATATATTTTACTTCTTAAAACCCCACTTTTTGGTTTTCGAAGTGAGATTTAATTTTAAATTCATTTCTAAAAATTACTTTTTTATAATTTGGAAATATGGATTCCATATTTTGTATCAGATTATCCAAATTGTGTGAATATGTACCTTTTATTTTAAAACATCATTAATAGTAACTTTAGTGATTATTTTATTTACCCTCGTTAGGGGGTAAATCTTATAAATAAGGGTAAAAAATACTATTATAATAATATCAAACTACCCTAACACATGTACTAATTCAATTTTATGAGATATGTATGACCATTGGATTCCTCTGGTATATTGTCAGACCCCATAAATCCATATGGTTGTGAAAATGACATTCTATAGAAATTAATTTAATGTAAAGAGAAAAATAACATAAACATGTATCTTTGAATAAAATATTTTTAAAATATAGTTATATAACTTATATATTTGACTACAAAAAATACATTAAAATATAAAATGATTTCCTAAATTATGATATTTTATTTATAATTTTTTGATATTTTAGAAAAAATATTAATTATGACATAATGATTGTGCAATAATGGATTCATTAATAAAGGATTCAAATAAAAGATATTATAAATATTAAAATAAATGAAATTTGATTATTTTGATGCCATACATGAATTTTTTGGATGATATTGACATATTATATTTTATTTAATGTCTTATTTTATATGGAATCATGTTTTTATGAATTATATAAAATGTTAAGTATAAATATTGTTAAGAATTGAAATAATTCAAAACATTAATCATAAAATATTTTATTAAATGATATTAAATTACTAAAAATCTAATATTTATCAAAAGGGTTAAAAAAGCTCCCCATATTTCTTAAATATATATTTTTTGTGTTGTTTTACCTTATATAGTAATTACAATAACATAAAATATTTAAATAACATAATATAACTCTAAGATTAAAAAATGAATATAAAATGATAAACAAAAAAGATGAGGATTAAAAAATATTCAAAAAAATTCAAAACATTATTGGATGAATGGTATTCAAAAAAATTATCTTATATTATAGATAAATGCTTTTTGGACAATTTTTAATCGAAATCTAAATTATTTGAAATTAATATTAAAGACATTATTAAGGTGCCCTCGTAGAGTCCCAAAGCTTGACATACATGGATGTTACATTACTTTTGCGGAATCCTTAATAAATAACATAAATAGACACCCAAGGACCGTAATAGTTTAGTGCCTTTTAAAACTTAAACCATAATCTTCTAATCGTTGTGAAATATCTTCAAAATCTCAAATAAAGATCTTACCCTTTTGTTTTCTTACCTGAAACTGTTCTTTATATCATGGGGAAAAGAAAAAATATAAAGGGTGAGCTCAAATTCTCAATAAGGGTAAGTAAGGAGAAAATAAAACAAACCATATACATTTGTACTTAAAAACAAGAAAATGATATTTAAATATCAAAATCATGAGTTATGAAATAAATATTAGCAGTCCGTAAGGCATAGATCATAAAAGAACATAAATCATGATAAAATATCATGGGAAGAAAACATTTAATTATGGAAAACTATTAAGCACATGATATTATTTCTATAGTAGCCAACGCATTTCTTCCAAGACTATCATAGTGGAAAATGTCCATTATTGAATTGGTTTTACTTGTCGTTCCATCCCTGTATTACAAAACTGGATTTTCATGCCATTCCAGTCAGGTCTATCTCAAGAGATAAAAATTTACCCAATGCATTTGAGGGAGATATAGGTCCCACCCATCTTATATTTAAATCATTCTTATGTGTTCCACAGAACAGTAATAAATCTTTCATCCTAACCCAAAGAATAAAATGGGGTTCATAATCATTATCCCATCATAACATAATCCATATAAAACAATGGATATCATTTCATCATAATAAAAATCAAAACATTTAAATAATGTAGACATTATACTTGATACATAAAAATACTAAATAATTTCATCTTAGATGGAAAACAGTTTTGATAAAACACTTGAAATGAATTCTTGAGGAAAATATCCTTTCTTCTTAAAAATAATTTTCTTTTCCCAAAATTCCCTACAATTTTAAAAGAAAATGATTTATGATGAAAATAATCATGAAATATTGTATAGGAATCTTCATTAAAATAAGGCGTTATGAAACTGTTAAAATTTGGTCATGCAGTATAAGTTAAAAAAACATTCCCCTCAATCATTTTTCGGAAAAGTCAAAATGTACCATGTATGGTAAACAAAAGAAAGGTTCCTTCCATACAATGTGGTAAAAGTAAAAAAAGGGTAAAAATGACTTTAAACATACATGGAAGAATATTAAACAATTTATGAAAACATTTTTATAAAACATGGACGTGGATGATAAATATAACATGAGTAATTACTTACGAATAAATAATCTCAGATAGAAACGAGATTGGAAAAGTTACCCCTTACCATTTGTGAATGGTGAAATCATATGTGTCATAAAATAATGAAAATTAAATGCATATATAAATTTAAAATCCTTCATAATAAATATCATAAAACATTCCTGGGAAGAATAAGCACCATATAAAAGAAATATATAGAGATTAAGTCATATGTATCACAGAAATAAAAGCGAGACAAAATAATACCTTACCTTTTTTTCAATTTCTTCTGTATGTGACTGAGACTCCTATATAGTGGGTTTAAACATATTATTAATTTATTATAGAACCATAATAGTATTTATAATATCATATATGTTTCACTTATGACTTAATATTACACTTTAATTTTTCTATTCCTTGTTAATGCATCGTTTTGGGTAAAATCATTTCATTTATCGTACGTGTTTTGACTTGTAATTATTCATATGATTAATTAGATCATGATTACTTAATTATAGAATCTAAAACACGATTTATTTATAATATATATTTAGAATATATATATATATAATTTATTGATAAATGGAATGAAATACACCATTCATGGAGATGGTAGGCCGTACATATGCATTAATGATGTTTTATTTTCCAATTTAAATTGAATAGAAGTCAATGAAATATATATATAAATAAATCTAGTAGAATTATTATTCAATATATTTTGTTATGGATGATAGGGGCCTATATACCCTAGGAGGGGGGTGAATCAATGTATGGATATTCTTTTTCAAAGTTCTTCCTACCCCAATGGATCATGACCTTTTTATTACAAGGGTCACTTTTTTTTCTCTTGTGTGTAAATTATGATCACTTATTTACTTCTTTATCTAATGATGATGCTTTGAATGCAATGCAGGGAAGAAAACATACAAACACTAATATTTTTACATGGTTCACCCTCACTGGGCTACGTCCAAGGAGCATATGCTGACAAGTTGTCGGTCGTACAAAATTCCACTATTCGTCTCTAGATGTGGATACAATGTTCGAGTACAGTCACTCTGTCCCAGGCTCACTACCTTTACCAGATTTAGGGTCAGCTCGCTACTTTCTCAATGGTCACTCACTGTTTCTATCTCTCTGGCTCACTTCTGGTGGAGAGGATCACCTTTTTCCTCTTCTTATGCTCACTGCACTTGGAAGGGATCCACTCACAGTTTGTGGACCTGTAGGTCTCTTCATTATCACTAATGGATGCATCCCCCACTGTATGTAGATGCTCTAATGAAGTCCAAATTTCATCCACTGATGAATACCCCTTTCCACTGACCATTGGAAAATTCCTTTGGAAAGTACCTTCGCAAAGCACCCTACTTCGCGAAGCTCCCAATTTTGTGATGCTCAAACAAGCCTTCACGAAGATCCTTTCTTTTCATAAAGCTAACAATTTCGAAGAGCTCGGACCATCGCAATGATCAAGCCTTCTCAATTCTTAGGTCTTCACGGAGCTCAAGTCGCCACAAAGATACTTCCCTCACGAAGCTCACTGAGCCAACGCGGAGCACACGACTTTCACGGAGCTAGAATAGCCGCCGCGAAGCTCCTCTTTTGCGAAGCACACTGCCTTCGCGAAATTCATTCGCGAATCAAGAGAAAATTATTTTCTCTGAAAATTCTCTATTTCTCTCGTGGGGGTCGACCTGTATTTATAGGAAATTCCACCAACCATCGACCCTTCCACGCAAAGTCAGTGCCACGTCATCTCCATTCGCGAAGCTCTGAAATTTCTGCTGGAAATCTCTCAAAATCGCGAAGCACCACAGAAATTCTCAGATCACAGAGCTCATCGTAATCGCGGAGCGTTCCATCAATTACTTTGTGCCACTGCGGTGAAGCTCCATCACATTTCCTTTCAACACTACCATTCACAAAGCTCGTCGTAATCTCTAGGAATCACCACCTCCATTTTTCTGGTCTTCGCAAAATCCAATCTATGCATCCCATCTTCATTAAACTCATTCCTTTTCCATATGAAAATTTGAACTTCATGGAAATCCTATTTTCGTGATGCTCACCAAGCTCCAAATTTTGGACCCCAAAAAATTGGCAAACACTGGGAAATGGCACCACCTTGTACTGCTCTTTTGTACCACCTACAGATCGTCTATTCCTTTTTCGTCGTTCCTTATTAACATGGATTGGCATCAACTTCTCTGAAACTTGACAATTCTCCATGGGAACCTACATTTTCAACAAACACAATCAACCCAAAAATACTGCAATGTTACCCTGAGGGATTTTTCCCAATAATCTCCCCCTTTGGATTTGTTGAAAACTCTTTATAACTCTTCTTAGAATGATTTTCTGTACATTGATACCTCAATGAGACTTCTTCCAGCCACTACCACCATTCGCCTGTTGCAATTCTGATAGCTTTCAAGGATTCACTTAACACGTACTCTAATCCCACATATGCAATGCTCGGCGTGAGAAACAAGAGTAGTATGAAATGTTCATCAATGAATCACTTCATGTCAGACCCCAATTGTTAATTCCAACCTGATTGCAATTCTTAAATTGATACCAATTGTTGAACCACACAGATCCCAATTGGAGATAGCTGGAAACTTTCTCTCACCATTCCAACACCACTGTTCTACTTTTATCACAATCCTCAGCTATCGTGATTTATATGCTTTGATCGATCACTTCTAGAATTGTCAGATTTATAACTCTCCCCATCTCTCATTTCTCTCCCCCTATCTCGCTGCTCCACCTGTCAGCTTCTCCCTGTGTCTTTGACAAAGACATTTTCTCCCTTTATTATCCACAGTTTCTCCAGCTTGAGGGGTCACTATTTCTCCCCCTTTTTTAATGAACCTAAAGGGAACTTCTCTGTGGTCTGAGACATTGGTAAGAAAACACATTAGCATAGTAGAGAAAAACAGACCATACCTCGGAAAGAGGGGGTGTCCCACATCCACACTTTTTCAAGTGCGGGGAGTTGACTAAACTCCCAGAGTCAGTCGATGGCTCTCAAAATCTTCATTGGGTAAGGCCTTGGTCAGAATGTCTGCAAACTGTAGCTCTGTAGGCACACACTCCAACTTCACCATTCCCTGCTCAAACTTCTCCTTGATAAACTGATATTTTATCTCAATGTGCTTTGTCCTTGAGTGATGGACGAGATTTTTTCTCATATTGATAGCACTTGAGTTATCACACTAAATTCTGATCGGAGACTTTACTTCAACTCCCATATCTTCAAGCTATTTTTTCATCAACAATAACTGTGTGCATGCTTGAGTGTCCACAATATGCTCAAATTCTGTAGTGCTTAATGAAATTCAATCTTGCTTCTTAATTATCCATGAAATGCATAATCCACCAAGATAGAATGCACCTCATGACTTTGATTTTTTCTCATCTGCTGATCTGGCCCAGTCTACACCAGTATGTCCCAATAACTCTATTTGATATTTTTCATTATATTTCATGCTGAAATCCACCATGCCCTTGATATACCAAAGTATTATTTTCACTACAAGCATGTTTCTTTCCTTATGATTACTCTGATATCTCACTTCTTGGCATGTGGCGAATACAATTTATGGATTGTTGTGGTCAAGTACAGTAAACTGCTGATAATTTTCCTGCTTTCAGTGAAATTAACTACTTTGCCACTGTTATATTTTGATGATTTCATCTGGGTAGAAACTGGAGACTTCTTCTCCTTGGAATCGTCAATTCCAAATATCATAAGAACCTTCTTTTCATATTTCTGAAAGCCACCTTCACTATGCTTCATTTGAATCATAGATTCTACAAATATTGATTCAGCATTGAATACCATTCTCTTGGTGCTTGTTTCAAACCATATAATTCCTTCTTCATCTGACAAACCTTGTTCTCATCCTCATAAATAAGAGAACCATATGGTTTCTTGATATGCACTTATTCCTCCATAATACCATTCAAGAATGATGATTTGATGTCCATCTAGAATACCTTGAACTTTCGTTGCACTACAACGGCTAGGAATAATCTGATTGTATCATGCCTTGAAATCAGTGCAAATGTCTCATCACCATCTATTCCCTCTATTTGGGACTCTCCTTTGCACATCAGTCGTGCATTGTTCCAAATCATTGTGCCATATTCATTCATCTTTTCTTAAAATACCCATTTAGTCCTGATGATGTTTTTATCTTCTAGCCTCAAAACAGTCTCCCTGATATGATATTTTTCAATCTGATTTAGCTCTTCATTCATGGCCTGAACCCACTTTTCGTCTTCAGCTACATCAGAAAAGCATTTCGGATCAACCTAAGACAAAAAATATGCCTACTAATGTGATTTCATTTTCCTTGTCTAAACTGAAGCTAACGGATCACCAATGATATTTTTCTATCTATTTCAGCTCAACTCTTTGGATTCTGTGTAGACACAGACTTGACACTTTGTTGTTCATCATCAGTGACTTCTTCTGAATCAGTATCATCCACTTCTACTCTCCCAGTGTTGCTTGTTTCCTCAACACTTTCATTAGGAAGTTGTTCACTAACTCATTTTTTAGTGGATTCATTTCTTTCAGCTACTTTTCTATGTGTCACTATTCAGTGACTTCATTTCGTTGAACATCTTCTCTCAGATTTTTTTTGAAACACCATTGATTTTCTCTCACCGTTTCTTGGTATCCTGAAATTAGTCAGCTAATACCACATTATTAGATAAACGTAAAAAATCATGAAATTCAAGGTTATTGCTGCATCTCCTTGTGCTTCTTTCGTCCCCCAATAGGAAACACTTGAGTGGAGTCATCCAATTATTGCATTGTTGGCTCTTGCATCTTATTTTGTTATTGAATGCTCCCCCTATGTTATGAAACACTTATTGAGGTTAGTCCCAACTTTTTTGACCATAATTATTATTCTTCTCTTGCAAATCTATTCTCATATTCCACTTGGAATTGAGCCATTAACAGAATCTCTAAGCCTTCATAGTTTTAACTTGGTGTAGGAAAAAATAGATAAAGTTAATAACACAATCATTTCTTACTGTTCTCTGTTGCTCCCTTTCTTCTTCAACTTCGGTACCTGATTTGAGTCCATTAAAACATTGAAGAATATCAATGCTACACTTTACATCTTTAGATGCCACTTCCCCTTAGATCGTATCTCCCTAAAACCTGAAACACTTGAATCACTAGTTAATAGAATTTATATACATAGGTAGATAGGATATTTCTATAATCCTCAAGACGAGGGTATTGGTTGTTCCTGATGGGTCAACCCTTTGATTATTTCTTGGAGTACATCACACTCATTTCGTGCTTCCTCCAGCTGCCTGGACAACTTCAACTGTTCTGGCCATATGATTAAGCATTCATTACCCACATGTTGAGCCTTTTTCTGATATGTAGATTCATTAGGCCCGACCTTTCTCATCACTTGGGGTATAGACCCACTATTAAACATTTAATTCTTTGAGGTTATTCCAAAATTCCATTTTCCTTGATTATTTCTCTGAGCAGGAATCTCCTTGCTTGTCATCTTCCCTTGATTGTTTCACTATTGCAGGGATTTTCATTTGTCTTCTAGTCCTCTCCGTGGCACATGACTTGTGAAATTTTCAACGAATTATTTATTTATCTTCCTTTTATCAGATTTATGAGTCGCCACCCTATTTTTGATTGGTGGTGGGTCCTCCACTGAACGTACATTCTCCTTACTCACAACTATTGTGTTTCCTCCCTTTTTCTTCTAGATATGTTCATGTTCTTTCTTAGAGGGTGGTTGTGAGTGTGAAAAAGGAGGTGACGGTTACACCTTTTGTTCAGCAGCATGTGATTCCCCTGAGAATCTAAGCCTATTCTTCACGTTAACACTTTGTCTTCCAGTGTATAATTTTTCATTATGCATGACTGGAGTCGAAATTTTATTTTTGGGTTCCTTTTCCTTCCCTGCTTTCTTCTTGATGCATTGTATGGCCAAATTCCCATGATCAGAACATATGAAACATATTCCATCAATGACATACCTCATTTCATCATTTCTATGTCGAGATGTTAATGTAGCTAGAGTTCTTCCTTTGACATTGAACTCCTGGGCTTCCTGACACATATTCATGGTGTGTCCCATTCTTCCACAGTAATAGCATTTTATGAATGATTTTCTTTGAGATACTCTACTCTCTGATTTCTCATGACGCTTCTTCTTATTCTCATATCCAACAATGTTTTTATTTTCATAGCTTGATATGTATTCATGAGCCTCTAAAGAGAAGCTTGATGTGTGGCCGTGAATCCCACAAAAATAGCACATGTCATCACTACTTTTTGTAACTGTCTTCTTAGGCATACATCCACCACCTATAGGATTACGTTCACATCTAGAACTGTTCATAGCTCTCTTTCTATCTTGCACGGGAGGGGATTCATCAAATCTGATACCAGTTGTTCCCATACTGTATGATCTTTTAGATGAGAAAATTTGTTCTTGCCTCTTTTCAAAAATAGAAAACATTCTTTTCATTTCGTCATCACCTATCCAAGGATAATCAAATAGAAATTGTAAGGCTTCCTTCATTTTGGGATTTCCTTTAGAATTGGATTTCTCCACTTCCTTATTCACTGATTCTAGCTCTTCTACCAACTTTTGAATCTTCAAATCCCTTTATTCAATTCGGGCATTGAGTTCTCTTCTGAGATTATTTCCGCTATTCATCTCAACTTATAGTTCTTGTGTGATCTTTTCCACCATGTCACATTTCTCCTTCACTTTTAATTTTTCTTCTTCAACAGAATCTGAACAATATACATTCTCTTATTGTAGCCTTTGATTCTTCTGAACTAGCTCAGACAGCCGTGTAGGTAGATCATCAATTCTGACTTTCATATTTTGAACATCATTAGAATTTTGATATTCTTCACAACCACCAGCCTATTGTTTTCCTTTCATTCTTGCCATTTCTTGTGGTTTATCACCTTGAGAATCATTCTTCTCCTCTAGTTTAGTAACCACATCAATAATCATTTGATTTAAGACTCCTGGCTTGTTGACCTCCATCTCTAATACTTTGATCCGGATATCTTTAGATTTTACTTCTTCATCCGACTTCCGGTCAAATATCTTTTTCATGTTGACAACATCTACTACTGGCCTCCATGTAACTTCATCATCATCAGTTGTTTCAGTATCATATTGATGTTTGAGAACATCACTCATTTCTACATCATGAGAGAGTAAATCAATATTTTCCCAATCAGATTCATCCAGGCCTTCTTTCAGTAAGTTGTTTGATTCTTTTAACTGAATCACACTTTTTCCATACACACTTATACACTGAGGAATACCACCTGACTCTTGATTATTCTTTGATGTTTTTACATTTTCCATGGCTCACCGAGATAAGTGCATACTAATTCATTAACCACACAGATCGACTACACCAAGTCGGAGAAAACAAATCTGATAAAAGTAACCAGCCCTCTGATACCAATTGTTAGGGCCAGTAGGGGCCTATATACCCTGAGAGGGGGGGGGGTGAATCAGGGTATGGATATTCCTTTTCAAAGTTCATACTACCCCACTATATCTTGACCTCTTTATTATAAGGGTCACTTTTGTTTCTCTTGTGTTTAATGTATGATCACTTATTTACTTCATTATCTAATGATGATGCTTTGAATGCAATGCATTGAAGAAAACAGGCATACAAAGATATTTTTACTTGGTTCACCCTCACTGAGCTACTTCAAAGGAGCATACACCGACAAGATGTCGGTCGTACCAAATTCCACTATTCTTCACTAGATGGGGATACAAAGTTCAGGTATAGTCACTCTGTCCCAGGATCACATCCTTTAGAAGATTTAGGGTCAGCTCACTTCTTTCCCAAGGGTCACACCCTGTTTATCTCTCTTTGGCTCACTGCCGGTGGAGAGGATCACCTTTTTCCTCTTCCTATGCTCACTACACATGGAAGGGATCCACTCACAGTTTATAGACCTATAGGTATCTTAATTATCATTAATGAATGCATCCTCCACTGTATGTAGATACTCTAATGAAGTCCAAATTTCATCCACTGATGAATACCACTTTGCCATTGACTAGTGAAAAATTCCTATGGAAATTACCTTCACCAAGCACCCTAGTTCGCGAAGCTCCTAATTTCGCGAAGCTCAAACAAGCCTTCGTGAAGCTCCTTTCTTTTCGTGAAGCTCACAATTTCAGGGAGCTTGGACCGTCGCAAATCTCAAGCCTTCGCAATTCTTAGGCCTTCACAGAGCTCAGGTCGCCGCAAAGAGACTTCCCTAACAAAGCTCTCTGATCCAACGAGGAGCACATGACTTTTTCAAAGCTATAATAGCCACCGCTAAGCTCCACTTTCACGAAGCACACTGCCTTCGTGGACTTCCTTCACAAACTGAGAGAAAATTATTTTCTCTGAAAATTCTCTCTTTCTCCCGAGGGGGTTGACCTGTATTTTAGGCAATTTCACCGACCCTCGACCCTTCCTAACAAAGTCAGTGCCACGTCATCTCCATTCGCGAAGCTCTGAAATTTCTGCCAGAAATCTCTCAAAATCATGAAGTACCAAGAAAATTCTTAGATCGTGGAGCTCATCATAATCGTGGAGCATTCCGTCAATTTCTTTGCGCCGCTGACATGAAGCTCACTCACGTTTCCTTTCAACACTGCCGTTCTCAAAGCTCATCGGAATCGCGAGGCATCACCGCCTCCATTTTTCTGGTCTTTGGAAAATCCAATCTATGCATCCCATCTTCGTGAAACTCATTCCTTTTCCATATAAAAACATGATCTTCATGGAAATCCTATTTTCGCGATGCTCACCAAACTCCAAATATTGGACCCCAAAAAAATTTCAAACACTAGGAAACAACACCACCGTGTACTGCTCTTTTGTACAACCTTCAGATCGTCCATTCCTTTGTCATCTTTCTTTGTTATCACGGATTTTCAAAAACTTCTCTGGAACTCGACAATTCTCCATGGAAACCTGCATTGTCAACAAACACAATCAACCCAAAAATACTGAAATGTTACCTTGAGGGATTTTTCCCAATGTATTTCATTGTTAATTATTATATATGTTTTATAATAATTCTTTAATTTTTAACATTGGGAATGAATCTCATTGCATCATGGAGATGGAAATCTGTACTTACGCACGAGCGATGATATCATTCCCACAATTATTGAGTGGAATTGGAGTGGATGATATAATATATAAGAATTAGTATTATTTTATAATAATCAAATATATTTATTATTTCCACCATTATACCCATCCATGAAATGTGGTGGTGGAAAAAAATAGATTACATCACGGTGTGGAGACTGTAAGCCGTACGTACGCACATGCGGTGATTTCGTTTTTCATAGGATGTATTGAATGTGAAATAGAGTTTTTTAATATTTATAATTACATATCAGTATATTATTTATACTAATGATATTACTTTATAATGAAGCATCTAAATAAGAGGAATTATAAGTATAAATAAATTTGAAAGAATCGGTAATGGATATTACCTCTTCTTCGACACACCTCTTTTAATCATTCTCTTAGGGCACTAATGTTGGCCATTGAAGAAAACCCGGACGTCTAGTATATTTCTAAGAAAGTGGAGAAGAGAAATAGATAGGTTTTGGAAGAGCTTTAAGGCTCAAATTTTGTGAAGAGGGGAGGGAGGAGGTTCCCTTTTATAAGAGAGGAGTGGGGTAATTTTAGAAACCTCTAAAATATTAATTAATAATAAAACCAATCCGCCATTAAAAACCACCAAAATGACTCAAAATAGAAGCTCATATGAGATAGGGTTTTAATATCATCAACCAATAAATTTTATACATGTTGTAAATTTATTTTTAACCCTATCATTTTGTTTTATCCTTATTTATTCTATTTAACTTTATTTGTTGTAATAAGATTCTAAATTGTAAATTGTTATAAATACTTAATTATGTGTTGTGAATTTTCCATAATTGGATACCTTAGGAAATTTTCGACCATATAAATTTCAATTTATAATTTTTAAATAAATTTGTGATTTTTAAACAATTTAATAATATGTTGTTTTTATAAAATAACGATAGAATCAATTTTATCACTATTCATTAATTTGAATTTAAAAAAACCCACACAGAGTATATATTCAAACAAAATATTAAATATATATATAACATGTCATATATATCTAGAAAATTCGTGGAGCACATTAAATATTTCATATAATATTTATTTTAATATTTTTAAAATCCTTTATTTGATATTTCAATCTAAAAAATAATTTATACATCACTATTGTGTCATTATTAATGACAATTATTTAATTGTTAAAAATTATAAATAAATTCAAATGATGTAGATACCTTTATAATCTTTCTGGAGACTATTTATGTTTGATGTTTTATGACGATTATCACTAAATTAAATTTATTACAGTTATAATATATAAGAGAGTGACATGTTGTCACTTTCTTTGGTATTAATAATAATTACATACTTTTCATTGTTAAAAGTCCATGAAATGAATCTATTCCGACCCTCGGGTTATATGGGTTGACTTTTATTCATCCAATAGAATTTTTGCAGGTGTTAGGGTAATTTTATAATCTTATTTTTACCCTTCATTACCCGATTTAACTTTAACTGTAGTCAATAAAATTTACCGTAGTTACTATTTATAATGACTAAAAATAAAAATTAGCCTATTAAAATAATTTGGACCTACTGATTCCAAATATGGAATCCATTTTTTCAATTTCAAGAAACACATGTTGCGGTATTTAATTTATAATTAATCACACTGTTTAGAAAATGGGTTTTAAAAGTTAAAACAGTGCAAAAGATTGAAATGTTTTTACCTATGAATTAAATGAAAAATTAGTGATAATGACTTACATTATATTTAATGGTAAAAATATATACTATTATACTTTAAAACCATTCAATATTATAATTTAACCATATAAATTATATTGATGAAAAAAGTTGTTCTTAATTAAAATTTAGCGTATTTTTACTATTCATCAAAATATGAAAGTTAACAGAAAAATATTAAAAGATAATCCAAAGAAAATTTTTATATACTTATTACAATGAATAAGTTCTTCCTGTAAAATTTAACTCATAAATGTGTCAAAAACCATATTTAATGTGGGTACGCGATCAAAAGTCAAAAAAATAGCATTTTTTGAAAAATAATTATTTTACCCTAAAAATTTATTTTGTTCTCATAACATGTTCTCGAATATGTGTAAGATGAATGATAATGTTATAAAATTAAAAATGTGGTTAATAATATTCATAACATCTAGTTCATAAGAACAATATATCTTTGTTTAGTAAAACTCGGTATTGTGTACAACACACTCTATTGAGGAAGGTCTCTTTTGAGTGCAACACAAGCCAAGAATAGTGTTTGCCTATACTAAAAGATAATATGATGTTTCTTATATATCAAGATAATCTTGTTGTAGCATAAAACACAAGACATCAACTAAATTAAAGTTAAAATTTATCATAAAATATTGGGGAGTTACATTCTCCCCCCTTAAAATTAATTTCGCCCTTGAAATTTGTCAGGGTTATAAATGGTTTACTACTTGAAAGATTATTTCATAGAAAACCACTTCATAGAATGTAATACTAAAACATAATTTTAAAAATGATATTTAGAAACATAATGGTTACCCAAAGTAACTCAGCACCGGGCTTCCACAAAAGAGAATATAGGTGAAAATTTGGATATGGAAGAAAAATATAACCTTCATGTTTTGATTGAGAGTGGTAGAGAACATGGATATGAAAAGGACAAAAATAAAAAATCTGTAAATTTTTGATGATCTAAGGTACCATCTTATACATCGGATATGAGGGTACTAGGACAACATTTTTGGTTTTCAAGATAATTTCCCTAATGTTAATGAATTTTTTCATAAGGTGAAATACTTACTTGATTTTACATTAATGTCATTTTTTGGTCATTCAATGAACAATTTTTACTTTATCTATTATTTAAATAATTGAATTTTTATTTTTCATTATTGAAGTTTTAGCAGATAATGCGATAGAATGATAGGTCATTCCATTTATATCCATCACAAAAAGGTTAACCCAAGTTATTAAATATTTATAAGTCCATCTATGTTGAGATTAATCATATATGGTTCCAAAAATGGACTTATACTTCAATTATCATACCGCTTAATAAAATAAAACTAATTTCTACTAACCTGGGACTTCTAGTAGGCCAGTGGTAGGCGATAAAGGCATGTCGCACTTCGGTTGTGGGTTCGATTCCTGCATTCTTGTCCGATGTGACGGGTTGTTGCTCATCCTACAGGGTGTCCTTTATCTAAAGCTATATTATTATAACATTATTGAAAATAATTGTTTTATCCTTAAACAATACTATATGATGTCCAACTTAATCCATTCCATTCTTTAGTCTTATACAAAATACTTATGTCCAATCTGATAGTATAATGAAAAAGTTTACTAGAGAGGCCATCTACTAAGAATGAAAATATCATCATTTATCCCCCATATATCATAAGATATATTTTTATGGTAACATTAGAAACATGTGAATACCTTAATCATGTATTTTACAAAAAAATGAGTTACCATAGAACCTTAGTGAAAACATGAATGTTGTAAATGCTTAACCCTTTTCACATACAAAAATCCCGAAAAAAATCTATATACTCAAACCATGATATCACATTGTTCTTATACCATACACTAGCTCATTAATACTATCAAACATTTCATTATCTCTTTATCCCTTCATTATGCTCATATTATCCAATTTCAAAAAAAATTGAATAACCTTTCATGGTGTCTGATACCATTCAACATATACATTCAAAAACTTTAGGATAACCAATAGTGTATCAATCCATAGATGTTTCTTTATTCCATAGTACCGTTAAATTACCTATACAACATAACTCCTCATAAACATATAATCATTCAACTACCTTCTTAATCCATTGACCGAGCTTCATCATTTTATTCCTCAACACTTCTTTCATCTCATATGCCATTTGTAGTCTCATCATCATCATCATCAGCATAAATACTACTCATACAAACATGCTAATTCTCTTAATGAGATTTTACCTTAGGTAATTGGTTTTCATAATGCCCGTAAATTAGATATTTAAAACATTTAACCATTGTTGATGTATTACCAATACCATTATCCTTGTCCAAGGTGTTAACTGAAACTTTTCATTTTCAATTACAAGCTTTGTGTCCTTCTTTTTCACACTCAATGCATCTTCGAGTTCCTTTGAATAATTCTCCCTGATGCCTCATACCACATTATTTACATGATGTAAATTGAACTTTCTTTCCTCTAGGATAATCATGAAAATCCATCTTTCTCTTATTAGCTGAGTCAGAAAACTCACCAATGATGAAATTATTGATCATATTATGAGATTTATGATCAGGCATAATAATGATTCTTGGACTTCCAAATCCCGTTTAATTTGGTTGCTCATGAAAAATATTATTCCTTTGTCTATAATATCCTATATTATCTTGAATATTCTTGTTTCATTCCATTTTCTAAAACCCAAAAATTATAGTGTGAAAAGAAAAAATCATACTGTGAAAAATAATCCAAGGGGAGTATGTTCAATCGCAAACATCTTAGGTTTAATCTTAGGTTATTCAGGATCATTATCTTAATTCTAGGATTCTAACATATACTTTATACTCAACCTTATAGACATCCCTAGACATTGTTTATAAATATCTCTAGGGATCTGACTAATGTTTTCGCATCCTAGTTTCCAAAGGTTGAGAAAACCATTCCTCTGATACCAACTATAGTGTCCCAAATCTTGACATACATGGATGTTACATTACTTTTGTGGAATACTTAGTACATAACAAAAACAGATAAAAAAGGACCATAATATATTAGTGTCATTGAAAACTCGAAATAAAATTTTTCTTAATCCTAGTGAAAGATCTTCAATCTATCCCATAAAGATCTTCCCCTTTTGTTTTCTTACCTAAAAACTTTATTTAAAACCTGGGGATAAGAAAACATATAAAGGGTGATATAAAATGCACCATAAGGGTAAGCATGGTGAAAATAAAAAACCATATACATTTAAACTTCAAAATATGTACATAAAGATTAAACATCAAAATCTTCAGTTTTGAAATAAGTCATGGCAGTTCGTAAGGCATAGATCATAAAGAAACATCAATAATGATAATATAACATGTGAATAAAACATGTAATTCTGTAAATCCATTAAGCACATGATATGATTTCCATATTATCCAAGGCATTTCTTCCAAGACTATCATAGTGGACAAAGTCCATTAATGAACCAGGTTTACTTGTCGTTCCAGCCCTGTGTTGCTGAAAAGGATTTACTTGTCGTTCCAACTATTTCTATGTCATGAGATATAAATATTAACCCAATGAATTGGAGGGATATATAGTCGCTACTCATCTCATATTGAAATAATTATTATGTGTGCCACAAACCAATCATAAATCATTAATCATAACCCATTAAATAAAATGGGTTTCATAAATATCATCCCATCATAAAAAAATCCATATAAAACAAATGGACATTATTTCATCATAAAAAAAATAAAACCATGTAAATAATTGAGACATTATACTTGAAACATACTTATTCTAAATAATGTAATCTTAGATGAAAAATAGGTTTGATAAAACACATGAAATTAATTCTTAAGGAAAATATTCTTTCTTCTTAAAAATCATTTTATTTTAACAAAATGCCATGAAATTTTAAAAGAAAATGCTTTTTGATAAAAATAAACACGAAATCCTATAGAGTAATCTTCATTAAAATAAGGTCTAATGAAACTGTAAAAATACATTCATGCCTTGTAAGTTAAAAAAACATTATCCCCGTACTTTTTCCAGAAAAGTCAAAAAGTACCTTGTATGGTAAACAAACGAATGATTCCTTACAAACAATGTGGTAAAAGTCAAAAAATGGTAAAAATGAATTTAAACATACATTGAAGAATAGTAAACACATTATGAAAACATTTCTATAATACATGGAAATGGATGATAATTAAAACCCCAGTAAATACTTACAGATAAATAATCTCAGGTAGAAAAGAGATAGCCAAAGGTACCCCTTACCATTTATGATAAGTGAAATCATACATGTCAAAAAATATAGGAAATTACATGCATATTTTAATATCATATCCTTCATAATAAAAATCATATAACATTCATGGGAAGCATAAGAATCATACAGAATAATTATATGGTCATTAAGGCACATGTCTCACCGAAATAAAAGTGAGACGAAATAATCCACTACCTTATATCCAATTTCTTTAGTATGTGTCCAAGACTCCTGTATAGTGAGTTTAAACATATTATTAACTTATAAAATAACAATAATAATATTTATGATATCATATAGGATTAACTTATGACATTATATTACCCTTTCATTTGTCAATTCCATGTTAAAGCAGTGTTTTGGGTAAAATCGTTTCATTTATCATATGTGTTTTGACTTTTAATTTTTCCTATGATTACTTAGATCATGATTTCTTACTTACAAAATTTAAATCATGATTTATGTATAATATATATTCATAATATACATATAATATATTGATAAATGTAATTAAATACAGTATTCATGGAGACGATAGGCCATACATACGCATGAACGATGTTTTCATTTCCAGATTAAATAGAATGGAAGTAAATGAAATATGTATATATATATACATAAATCCAGTAGAATTATTATGTCATATATTTCATTATTACTTACTATATATACATTATAATCATTTTTGAATTGTTTTCATGGTGAATGAATCTCATTGCATCATGTGACGGTAATCCATACATATGCACGAGCGATGATATCATTCCCATAATTGTTGAACAGAATTAGAGTGGATGATATAATATCTCATAATTAGTATTATGTTATAATAATAATATATGGTTATTATTTCAACCATTATACACATCCATGAAAGGTGGTGGTGGAAAAACATATTACACCACGGCGTAGAGATGGTAAGTCGTACGTACAAACAAGCAGTGATTTTGTTTTTCATAGGATTGATAGATGGGGAAATAGGGATGTTTCATTTTTATAATTACATATCTATATATTTTTTATACCGATGTTATTACTCTATAATGAATCAAATAATGAAGATGAATAAGAATAAGAAATAAATTTTAAAGAATCGGTAAAAGATATTACATCTTCTTCGACGCGCCTCTTCTAAACCTCCTCTTAGGGCACTAAAGATTGCCGTTGAAGAAAACAAAGTACCTCTAGTATGTTCCTAGGTAAGTAAAGAAGATAAATGGACAGGTTTTGGCCTAGAATTAAAGATCAATATGTTTTAATGGGGATAGGGTGGAGGTTCCCTTTTATAAGAGTGGAGAGGGGCACTTTTGGAAATCTCTATAATATTAATTTATAATAAACCCAATCCCACATAAAAACTTCCAAAATGACTCAAAATCAAAGATGAGATAAGATAAGGTTGTAATATCATCAAAAAATAATATTTTTCCAAGTTCGAAATTTATTTTAAACCTTATCATTTTGTTTTATCCTTACTTAATCTATTTAAATTTATTTTTGGTAATAGATTTTAAATCCTAAATTGATATAAATACTTTATTATGTGTGGTTATTTGTCCATAATTGGATACTTTAAGACATTGTAGACCATATAAATTTTAATTTATAATTTTTATATAATTTTGTGATTTTTAAACAATTTAATAATATGTTATTTTATAAAATAACAATAGTGTAAATTTTGACACTATTAATTTATTTGAATTTAAATAAAATCCACAAAGAGGATATATTCAAACCGAAATATTTAATAGATTCATAACATCTAATATTTATCTTGAAAATTCTTGGATCACATTAAATATTTAATATAATATTTATTTTAATATTTTTAAAACCATTTATTTGATATTTCAATCAATAAAATAATTTATACATTACTATTGTGTCAAAATTAATGACAACTATTTAATCCATAAAAATTATAAATAAATTAAAATTATGTATATAAATATATTGTCTTTATGGATACTATTTATTTTTTATGTTTTATGAAGTTTATCACTAAATTAATATTATTACACTTATAATATATAAGAGAGTGACTTGTTGTCACTTTCATTAGTTTTAATAATAATTACATCTTTTTCATTGTCAAAAGTCCATGAAATTAATCTATTATGACCCTTAGTGATATGTGTCAACTTTTATTCATCCAATAGAATTTTTTCATGTGTTAGGGTAATTTTATAATCTTATTTTTACGCTTACCCGATATACCTTTAGTTGTAGTAAATAAAATTTACCATAGTTACTATTCATAATGTCTAAAAATAAAAAGTATCACATTACAATAATTTGGACCTATTGATTCAAAATATTGAATCTATTTTTACAAATTAAAAACACAAAAGCTGTATTATTTAATTTAAAATTAATCCCACTGTTGATAAAATGGGTTTTAAAATTTAAAACATTGCAAAATATTGAAATGTTTTTACCTATGAATTCAACGTAAATTTTTTGATAATTTACTACAATATATTAAATTGTAAAAATATATTCTAATTATATTTTAAAACAATTAAATATTATAATTTAACCATATAAATTATCTTGATGAAAAAATTTGTATTTAATTAAAATTTAGCGTATTTTTACTATTCATCAAAAAATGAAAGTTAACAGAAAAATATTAAAAAATTATCCCAATTTTACATACATATTGCAATGAATAAGTTTATTTTGTCAAATTGAACTCATAAAGGTGTCAAAAACTATATTTAAAGTGGGTGCATCATCAAAATGCGACAAATCCACATTTTTTTTAAAATACTTATTTTCCTCAAAAAAATTATTTTTTTCTCATACAATGTTCTAGAATATGCGTAATATTAATGATAATGTTATAAAATTCAAAATTCTGTTAATACTATTCATAACGGCTAGTTCATATTGACAATATGTCGTTGTTTTGTGAAACTTGGTATTGAGTACAACACACACTATTGAGGAAGGTCGCTCTTGTGTGCAACACAAGACAAGAATAGTTTTTGTGTATACTAAATGTTAATATGGTGTTGTGTATAGCACAATCTAATCTTGGTTTAGCATATAACACAAGTCATCTATGAAATTATTAATATTATTTCTCATAAAATCTTGGGGTGTTACAACCCCTCACATCTTCTATAGAGGGAACATATTATTCTCTTTATACCACTATTACTAATAAATTTAGATTGAAAAATATATATCCAATACTATTTATATTATCCCTCTCTTCCTCCTAAAATACATAACTTGGGCAGTGGGAAATTCATGTAAGCTTTTTGGCTCCAAATAGGAGGAGTTAATCATTTTAGGGGAAGCATCATCTCTAAATTTATTCTATATAATACTTATTGAATCCATATTACCTTCATATTTTTTAATTAGATAAAAACACTAATATCATAAATATACATGTATTTTTTATGTGAATTATTCCAACTTCAATTACACAAACCTCCATCTAATGGATACGAACATAATGTTTATATGTACGGAGAACTATTGTCTTGCGAAATGATCATTATTCAATTTTCTCCTACCACCTCTCCGGGTGGACTCTATGATAGAACTATATTTACATATGATATATTTTAAATTTATATTTTTTATATTATTTTGTTATTTTTATTTACAATATTCTGTTATGCTTTCTATAAACTGTAAATATGATAATTTCATTTTAGGAAGTGTATAGTAGTTCACCTCAAAATGATATGACACGTTAATTCCATAAATGGATCATATAAAGTATGGTATTATTTAACCTAGGAGACTTAAATGATATCAATATAGTACTATTATTATAATATATTGTCATATCATTTTATTATTATTATTTTAATATGAAAAAAATGAATGTAGCGTCCATGCGTACGTTTGGCCTACCTTCACCAAGAATAGTGTATTGTAATTATTTTCACCAAATATTATTGCTATTAAATGTAAATATATTGGATATATATTATATTTAAATAATTAATAATATTCTTGATATGATATACTTTTTACCAAATGGATAATTTACACCAATCACTTTCATTTTCGACTCAAGTACCAAATATCAACAAACTGATAGACATGAGCAGAAAATATTGTGTAACACTTGTAACATGTCGACATGTAATATAATATGAAAAATAATCAATAAAGAGGTTTTTATGATATTATCAATTAACCAATGTTTATTATTCATGAATATAATAACCAAACGGGACAAGTCAAACTCAATGGAAGGGACTTCATCTCAATCTCTTTTCATAGAGGAATATTTGTATAATATACAACTCCTTATTTATTATGGTGTATAATAAACCCATTAGAATTTAAATTTCTTTTGAACGGTATCTATTTCCTATGAATTTTTTTTCTAAACACAAAAGGAATTATTTTTCACATATGTGGCATCATCGACCTCTCCACCGCCATAATCGTTATCTTATATTTTCATCCTTTAGATGCCATAATGTTTTCAAAATAAAAAGAAATTCCTTATTCCCTTTTTGGTTGTTTTTTTATTGATAAATATTTTTGAAATATATTGAGTATTTCAATATCTTGTAATGATTTCTTTTTATTGAAAATGAAATGTTATTAGTGAAATGTTGATATTTTAAATTTTTTATGAGGTATGATTATATAATAGTACATGGCCATTTAACATGTGGTTACATTATAATCCAATGATAGGTTGTTACTGCATAAACAAAATGATCGGTGGATCTATGATAAAATAGGAATGGGAGGTTACATTATAACCTTCAATTCATTAGGTATGAAAGTCTTCCATATTGCTATTAAATTTAGTGATTTGTAAGGAAGTCGACCATATTGTTATTCAATTTAAGTACTATTATTTCCCATGTTACTTTTATATTCTATATGTTTTTTCTATGGGAGTTAATGTAATATTTGTATTAAAAAAATGGAAATAAATGTTATTATATTAAGTAATGTATATTTACTACTTTTGAATGGTGAAAATAATTAAATTTTTATAATGTATTCATGGTTTTCATTTGACCCCATTACTAAAAATTTTCCCTCAGTTTGTATCCCTTACTAAAATTTTTATGATCATCCCATGTTTGGAAATGTTTCTCACACGACATAAAGAAGACTATAGTTATGGATGAGTTCAAGGAAAATACATTTAGATTAAAACAAGAAACTAATCAAGTTTCTTTTTAAATATTTGTTTTTTGTTTTATGAAATATGGATATTGAGTAGAAGTGTCTACATTTAATACTAAATTTGTTATTTATAAGTTATGACAAAATTATCTCATGCTCTAAACCCAAAAAGATCCCTAATGTGAATTAATGTCAAATTGGTGACTTATCTCAAGATTCAGTAATGCTTATGGATGGGGCCTTATAGTTGGTATCAATAGACATTTTAGACAACTTTAGAGGCTAGTGCGTTATTTAAGCATAAGAGACCTGTTTTATATGACTACAATCTTTATTATATTAGAATGTGTCATAGTTATTTTCGATAAATTTTTTGATTTTAAAAAAACCAAAAAAGTATATATTAATGTTTACCCAACTCCTGAAATAATATATGATGATTTTTACGATATAGTCACACTTACCTTTTGGTTTTATTAAATGGATGGATCTAATAGGAACCAATATAATAATGAATGTGATGGAAATTGTGTTGGTTTTCTGAATGAAAAACTTAATGAAATGGGAGCTTCCCTGAGATCTCTTGTGGTTATTCTTAACCAAATATCTGGGGTCATGATTATGCACATTAACCACGGTGATTTTTCTATGGAATCATATTTTTCTAAAAAGAACCCCTAGGGATGTTCATGTAATAATAATAAAGGTATGTATATTCAAAAAAATATGTTTCATGGATGTGGAATGAAACACATATGAAAATGTTTCTAAGTAATGAGAAGATATTATAAATTTGGTAATGAAGTTCATAAAGAAACAATCTTCTATAAAAAATTAATAATTCAATTACCTCTTAGGAAGGGAAATAATTTATTTTTTAAGTATTAAATTATTTTTTAAATATTATATGCATGGTCATTTTGAAAATGGATGTATTAAAGGAGAATGTTCAGAAATGGTATCAACAAGACCATATAAATTTATGTTTACGAATTACTTATTCCATTCTAATTGAAGATAAGGAAACTGAAAATTACCTATGGAAGTAAAGGATTATTTCATAGATCATGTTTGCACCTTATTGAGTTCATAGAACCATATTCATGATTTATTTTTTCAGGAAAAAGAATAAAATAAGAAGATAGAAAACCATGGATAAAGGATAATGAAGAATGTTTTATTATTATGGTGTCTACATTTTAGAAATTGAATAGTTGTGTTGGATCAATAGATGATGATATGTTTAAATTTATTAATGATGGGATTGCCTTTGATGAAATATTATATTAGTAACCAATATTTTTTAAATAAAAAATGTAAATTGAGGAAAAATTATCTTTTTTGTGGATATAGTTATAAAGAACCAGTAGGGTTTATATGATCCTTGAATTAGAGATAATTAACGGTTATTTATTTTTTTTGGATGCAAAATACGAGGTATGAGATAACCTTGGATGTTAAAATATGTTTCTGTTATTATTGGAGATATTATTTCATTTGGATTTTTTTTTATAATTATATACTTTTAAGAAAAGTAAATCCCATATGAATGGTGACAACCTATCTTTTCTGTCAAAGCCATATAATTGTAACCCACAACCAAAGAGTGACAAGGGCGCATTTCCAACTACTGGACTACAAGAATCATCTAGTTTTTATGGCCTATTATCTTTAGTTTTAATGATTTTATAGAACAAGAATAAGTTGATTTTGGGAATATTTTATTTATTAAATTAATATAGTTAGTATAGGAAAAAATTCTGTGATTAAGTGATAAATGTTATTTTGGAAGACTTTCACTCTTTTGGGAGCATTATATTCCTATGTAAAATGGAATCTTATTGGATTTTATTTCAGGATTAATGATTGGATTTTATTTTGGATGAAAATATGTTTTTATTTTGGGAAAATGTAGAATTGGGTTTTTTATGTATATTATTTACCTATCATGAAGATTATGTGATTAGGTTAATTACATTAAAAATGATACATTAAGGGTTGACAATGTTATTTATAGGGAAATTATAACATTTATCATGGAATGCTAGGTGAAAAAAATACTTTTAAATTTCTTTGATTCAATATTATATTGCATTACTTTGAAGAATTCTATGCAAAACATATTTATTTAATGGTCATTATAGAACTTTGGGGTATTGTTTTTTTTATTTTGGAGATTAAGAGTATTATTTCTTTTTGAAATGGGTAATCCTTTTTGGGTATTATCTAATCTTATACTAACCATTTTTCATTTGGTTAATGTTTCAAGATAGGATGAATAAATATTAAACATTTTTTAGGAAAGATGAAATTGTTTAAAATCATATTCGAGAACATCATGTGTTACTAAGAAATATTTAATACTCATTTTTTGGAAAAAATATTGGTTTGTGATAAATATTTATTAAATAATGAGACTATATATTAACAAGTAATTATTTTCCCTTATATTCTTATTCTATATAATAAAATAATTACTCATTAGTTTGAAAAGGACTATAATAAAAACATTTTTCATTGACATTTCCTACCGGTAAATTAAATATCATTGAACACAAAACATGTTTTTGGTTTTCTTATATACTTTCGTCTGATCATGTATTCTATCTCTCTCCATGAGAACATAAAAATTTGTATTTCTTCCATATCCAAGTTTTTCTATATGGAACCTTAGTATGTTTTATCTCAGGTAACCATAATACTTATATTTTTATCTTTTGATGTTATATTTTAATTGAATATGTTTCCGATGTGAGATTTTCAATGATGTTTCCAAGACAAATTTTAAAAATGCGAGGACGCAATATCCCAAATGAGGGAATGATGTAACATTTTATGTATTCATAGAATAACATGTTTTAATTTATATTAATATTTATGAATAAGATATTAATTTCACATTAATGCGGACAGTTTTCATGATAGTGTATAAGACACCCAACAAATAGTTTCTCTGGAATTTTACATTGCACACAACATTGAGTTATACAAAAAAATAATAAAATAATATTATTATTATTTTAAAATGTAGTTAATTCTTATACACTAGAATGTAAATAATTAATAGTTTCAACTAAATTTTGAAATATGGTTTACACATTTATAAATAATGAATCATTGGCTACCAAATTTATTATAAATCAAAATAAAAACCAAATCAATATAAAATATATGTTTCTATGAAAACATATTTTAAAGATAATAATTGTGTTTATAAAATCATATCAATATTTATGGATTTCTATTAAATACAAAATTATATGTTATATATTATATAGAATGCTTTAAATTAATCTTAAATTTCATCTAGATATGATATTAGATGAATTTCAATTTTTTGGATAGAAGAAGCATTTTTCTAAAAATGTAGTTTTGTCACCTTTTGATTGAGAAACTTTTTTAAATATAGTTCTTTTCACAGTTATATTTTTTTTGGGAAAAAATTTATTTTTTAGAATCTGGATGTCAAAATATGTTTTGGTAAATTTTGTGTTTATTTTTTGATAATGTTAATTTTTTAATGAATAGTGAAAATACCGAATTTTAATTAAAAAATGCCTTTTGACAATATTTCTTTATATAGTTATATTCTAATTGTAATCACTTTTCAATTTAGATTAGATTATATTTTAACATTTATTACAATATTGGTCATTGTAAATAATTTACATTTTAAATTGGATAGAAACACCTATCAATATTTTGATATATATATATATCTTAAAAACTAGGTTTTTTATTTTCACAAAGGGAATTAATTTATATTAATTTTTTCAAATTAAGCATTTTGAATTGGGAGAAATGGATTCCATATTTGGAATCATAATCTCCAATTAGTTTGAATAGTTATTTTTTTTACATCATGAATAGTAACTTGATTAATTATTTATTTATCATGGTTAAATGTTAGATCTTCTATATAAGGGTAATAAATAATATTATAATAATAATAAACTACAAAAACACATATCATTATCCAATTTGATTAAAATTTTCAAACCATGGAAATTCATATGTTGATTTTCAGACCCCAATGAGCCACATGGGAGTGAAAATGACATTTTATAAGAATTAATTGAATGTAAATTGAATTATAACATAAACATGTATATTTTAGTAAAATAGTTTTAATATAGGGTTATAAAACTGATATTTTTTACCATAAATATACATTAGAAAGAAAATATTATTTTCGGCATCATGAATATTTTATTTATAATTTTCATACATTAAATAAGTAAATTTAATTATGACACAATGATGATGATGTGATTGATTCATTATTAATGGATTCAAATAATGGATATTTTAAATATTAAAATAAAAATAATTTAAATATTTTTATTTCATCAACAATTTTTTTTGATGATATTTTTTGTATTATCTTTCACTTACTACCATTAGTTCTAATTAATCATGTTTGAATGAGTTTTTAAAAAATTACGATATGAATTGTGTCCAAAATTTATATAATTCATAACATATAATATAAACTAGTTTACTAAATGATATTAAATTCCTAAAAATCAACGATTTAGAAAAAGTGTTATGAAAATTACAAATATGTCATTAATGACTTATTTTTGGGTAGTTTGACATGATATGGTAATTACATTAACCCACAATTTGTATATAACATGATATCACTATATGATTAAAAAGGGTAAAATAAGGGTTAAACCAAAAATATATTGATAAAAATAATTCAAAACATTAATAAAATTATTAGATGTTGGGTATTCAAAACAAAATCATCTTATATTATAATTAATGAGTTTTTACTCTTATTAATATATATTTAATTTAAAATAAGTTAATATTTCATGACATACATAAAGTGCCCCTCACATCTTCTATAAAAGGGAAATTCTTAAAATATTTATCTTTAACTTCCAAATCAATTTACGTCAGAAATTTTACATGTAATAATCTTCATATAGCATTTCTCTATATCCTAGAGAACTTAACTTGGGAATTATGAATTTCATAAAAGAAACTTTTATCAAATATAAATGAGTTACTCCTGTTATACATTGCTCCTTCTCTAATGTTAATCCCTTTTATTCATTAAATTTGAAAATTAAATGAAAGTAGCGTTCATGCGTATGTATGACCGACCATCTCAATGAACAGTTCATTTCATTTCATATATCAAAATATTTTGGATAATAAAAGTACAAAAATATTGGATATATTTTATATTTAAATCACGAATAATATTGTGGATATGATAACCTTTTGAACAAAGGGAAAATTTACACCAAACATGTTCATTTTCGACTGATGTAACAAATATCCAAAAACTGACCGATATGAACATAAATAATTATGTAATTTTTAAAAAATGATGATAAGTAATGTAAATTGAAAAATTAGTCTTAAAATGGTTCTAATGAAATTCGAAATTTACCTACGTTTATTATTCTGGAATATTAAGAATTAAATAGACATGTCTGACTCAAGGTAAGAGACTTAATATGAATCTCCTTCCATTGAGGCATATTTTGATAATATACACCTCATTATTATATAAAGTGTATAATAAATCTCGTTGAATTTTAATTTCCTTCAAATGGAATATTATTTTCTTTGAATTGTTTTACTAAATCACAAAAGGAATGTTTTTAACATTTTTAGTGGCAATGGCATCTCCGCCACTGTAACTGTTATTTGATATTTGACATTCTCTATAAGAATTAATGTTTTCAAAAGGAAATGAAATACCATATTCAATTTTTTGGTGTTTTTGTATTGAAAATGGGTTTTGAAATGTATTCATCATTTCAATATCAATAATCTATTTCTTTTTATTTTTAATTAAATTTTTATATTGGAAATATTTTATGTGTTATGATTATATAATGGTACTTGGACATTTGACAGTTGGTTACATGATAAACATATGGTAGATGGTAATGTAATAAACTAAATTACATGTGTTTCCATGATAAACCATGTAAGGGTGGTCAGGTTAAAACCTCAAATGCATTTTTTATGGAATTCTTTAATATGGCTATTCTATTTAGTGATATATATGCAATTTGACCGCATGGTTATTCCATTTAAGTATGTATGTCCCATGTTTCCGTTGTATCCAATAAGTTGATTTTTATGGGACTGATGTTAATATTCTGGGCACAAAATGGTAATAAATGATCTAATATTCAGTAAAGAATATTTACTACCTCTTAAATGTGTAAATTATTACTTTATGATAATGTATTCATGGTCTTCATGTTGTCCCTAGACTAACATCTTTACTTCATTATGCATACATTATTGATATTTTTAAACTCATTCAATGATTTGAAATGATTCTCATAGGACCTAAATATGAATACAGTCAATGATGGGGTCAATTAAAAGTCATGATGTCTAAAACATGAAATGAAACATGTTTCATTTTTAATGTTTTTTTTTATAAAAAAATTAATCACTAGTAGAAGTTTCTACTTTTAATATTCAAGTTGTTTTGTATAATTTATGACCAAATTTTATAAATATCTAAACCTGAAAAGGTCATCAATGTGAATTAATCTCAAATTATTGACTTATTTGAAGATTAAGTAATGATTCAAGAGGGGTCCTTATAAGAAAACCCAGTAATTACACCACTAAGAAAATAATAAATTTTCTACATGTATGGGGAAATAGACTATCAGGGGATTTGGTAAAAGGTCGTGTGTATTCGAGGCTTGTGAAGGATCTATCAGGATGTATACTCTATGAAGGTGTCTCATAATGGGACTTCTAAATTATTCCTATAAATAAATCCTTAATCTATAGTCCACATGGATAATGAAATATTATCGAGGATTGTGGTTTCTCCCTCATATACCTTCCTCAAAAATTAGATTCATAGTTTAGGTATGTGAAATAACCAATAAAATGGGAGGATTACTAATAAACCCATGATAGGGTGGTTAATTTAATAACCCATATGAATATTGTTTCTAGGGAATCCCTATTAGAGAGGATCTTATAATTATTGTCTTTGAAGAGAATTCAAATAATTGTCACACATACGTATTTCATCAGTGGGCCACAATAGAAGATTTAATTTTTTATCTTCCAAATTAATATGATTATATTGTTAGTAATGACATATCAATCTTTAATTAATGATATAATAATCTAAAATATAATTCCTTAATTTTTTGAAAGGGATTGGATACAATAAAATAAAAAATTATCTTTCAACATATTATGTATAAAAATTAATGTTAATATGTTTCCTTAAATCTATTTCCCTTCCACTAAAATTGAATTTGTATGGTGTTTACAAGGATTATGAAATTATTATTTTTATATAGGGATTCCCATGAAATAAAATTTAAACTATTCAGTCATTTGGGGTTTATTATGTGGTTATAGTATGTTATTTTAATTTCCATTATATATTATTACCATATTAACATGATGGATCTAGGTGGTAGCGTGGTGTAGAATTTCTACCTAATTTTTGTATAGACATGATTGTCTATTGATTAACCACATCAGAATAAAAATGATATTATGAATGGAATATGGAACTCGATTCCATCATAATGAAATTCATTTACACAAAGAGACCTTATTGACATATTTTCTTTTATTCTTTCATTATAGGATATTTTAATTTATCGTTTTTCACATTCAATATCTTTTAAAAATTATTTTTTGTAAAAAAACATTTACCCAACATAATGTGGTGTGATCAACATTGAAATAGATTTATTTTTAGGAAATATGATGGAACACATAATGTTTATGTATTCAAAACATGACATAAAACTATATAATTCCATATTGGGGGTCTCCAAATTTGACATTTCACTATTGATATATATATATATATATATGTCACGTATATTGATTAAATAAGGAATTTCTATTCCCATGTATAAGATAAAACATAATTTTTATTACATATGAAATCCCCTTATTCAATATATCGTTGATGATAAATCCATCATGAAAACCCCTAGGGATATCTAACTACCACTTTCATTGTGAATGTTTCATTATATAGAACAAAATGGATATTATTTCTATTTATAGTTATAGTTTAATGGTCACTATACAATTTTCTACTAACATATAAAATATACCGTTCATGAAATTTCTATTCAATTTTTTTTTCTTATTTTAATATTAATTTCCTAACTTTTGGAATTTTTAAAATCATTATTTATATTGATTGAATGGTAATGGTTTTTGAATGTACCCATTATTATAGTTCAATGGATATAAAATAAATACGGCCTATCATTTCTAGGAAGATCAGTACTGAGTTTTGGTCATGTTTCATCCCTCATAATGAATCCATAATGACAATTTTCACATTTTAACATTTGGAATCTCTGCTTTTAGACAAACTGGCCATATATTGTATCATACTATATGGTTTTTTAATTATAACACCCGAAAATACCATTAAATCAATATTTTATGCGTCAACCCTCTATTATATACAAGATAATAACTCAATTTAGATCCATCTTATGCCATATGATCATCATGGGAGCACCTATACCTTGAATAGATATTTGCTAATGCAATACCCCCATGAACAATTTCAACTACCTTTCTCACATCGCAGCTCATATATCATTACAATATTAGCCAATAAACCATATAGATGAAAGAGTATACTTTTTAATATATGAACATTTGGTATTTTCTGCAATGAATGTTCTTGGGCCATCTGGGTACACAAAATATTTGTATAATTCACCAAGAAGCTTCATGAAATTGATTTCCAAGTGTCAGTATGGATCATTAAGTTTATGATATATTAGACAATTAAACACACAAGTGAACAACTTCTCTTTTTTTATTTAGAAATTAACACATCAAATCTATCTTATGGGAATGTTTAAATAGTCTACCAAATATACAATTTTTTGTGGGATACACAATATAAAAAAATATATATGATGAATTTCATTCGGTATCTCGTATCTATGCTGGTTTATAATAAACCCCTCCTATAGAAAAGGTTATATTAATATATGTATAGAGTACAACAAAAATGACTCTCCCACCATGATCAATATATTATTTTGGATTGGGTGGATATATTTATTCACTAAATTTGTTTAAGGCTAAGAGTCATGAATTCAAATATGTAACATACTAATCAGGCTAAGGATAAAAATGGTTTACATTAGAATAATATTAATTAACAATAGTCTAATATATAGCTATGATTCCCCAACACAATCACATATAACCCTACAGCTGAACATATTCATTAACAATAGTATAACATACCAAAAGGTCATTATTATTGAGATTTAGGTAAAAATTATTTTTATCTCTTGCTCTAATACACATTTCATCAACAACGATTCATTACACATAAAACACGTGTTTATATAGTCATTTCCATGATATCCAATTAAAATAAGGAAAAATAAAAAATCATGACTTTTACATGATATTTAGGGGAAAGAGGAGTGATAAAAACCAATTATCAAAAGTTGGAAAAAGATTGTCATGTTGTTATGAGAACATATCCAAGTTGAAAAAACATAACAATAACTATATGTTCCCATTAAATCATTGTTAATATATCATGATTCATTATTTATGGATTTTGGTATAAATTAGCATTCCACATATGGTCATTTAAGAATTATAATATAAATACAATTTATAACATGAAATCATAATAATAAGTCAACAATCACTACCATTGCCCTCATTAAATAGTGAAAAAGTAACATAATGATTTTTTTTCATCATTCCCATTACATGTCATATCAGGTGACATAAACCATAACCTAATTCAAATAAGGGATATAGAATTTCTAAACCACTGATCAAATTCAAATATGTACATGTTTATGTGTTCTAAACATGTAAAGCATACATAAAACCATAAAATATAATTAGAAAATAAACCATTAGAACAAAAACAAGTATCCAATGAAATTAATAATCTCCCAAGGTATATACTATTAAATTAAATGACAAAGACATAAAAATGTATGGGATTCAAGGTGAATACACTTCAATCATAAAATGTATACAAAGGAATTCATTTTGGAAATCCTTTGGATGAAATTTATGAATGAATGTTGATTTTTCCAGATAGTGGTATTGATGGATACACATATGAATACGTAGAGATTGATATATAAAAAATCACAATATACCAGAGAAAAATAGAATAACCCACTCTTCATAATTTATATTAATTATTATAAATCACAATTAAAAGAAAAAATATTTACTTCATAAAAAATTAATGTTATATAATTTTATAACTATTAATAGGATAAATATCTTTGAACAAAATAGTTTTGAATAATGGGAGACCAATTAAGTAATAAGATATTCAAATCCATTGTTATGTATCATCACTGTAATTTTAAAATTCTAAATGATATACTATAAGAGTGTTTATCCCAAGGTGTAGTCTGTGGTCAACTCATATTACACTGTGTAAATATTTAGTTGATACTCTACCAGTATTTTTCAAGGTTATTACCCTTATGTGAATTAGTTTCATATAAACATCCTCATGATTGTATCCATACATGGACATAATTTATTAAAAACCTATAACTCATTAATTCAAAAATGTATATATATACAAGTACTTTTTTAGATTTATAAGTACTTATGAATGTTTTATAATGAGACAGAATGGTAATTTTCCATTAAAAAATAGTTAATTTTTATAATGAATAAAAAACATGTCTCTCAGTTGAAATATATGTAAACTAAATGATTTAAATAAATGTAATGTTAGAAATGGATTGTGGAACCCCTATGTATTTAGTAACATTTGAATCAAACCCCACCCTTAAAAGATATCAAGAAGATGACAAATAAATAGAATGATTAAAGATATAGTTATCATATAATATGTATTATGGAAGGAATATACACATTATAAAACATATTGGGTTGATATCAAAAAACATGTCCCGAATAATGAAAATTGAGGAGTAAAACCTATTCGATTTTTGTTAATGAAATAATAAAAAATAACATAACCAAAAATATTATAGTACTATAAATAACATGAATTGAATGAAATATTAATTCCAAATACATTTATTGGAAATTATATACACTATTTATTTAATTAAAGTGTTTAATGTATAATATATATCAATGAAATAAAATTATTATTGGAAGACCTTTACCTTAGATTCTCTCTTTTTTAGAAATATAATATAGTTATATATAATAAATTTAAACTATATAATTTTATTTTTCAAACCTCTTTAGGTTAATTTCATTATTGTGATTCCAAAGTAATTCAATCATTAAAATTAATCATCTATTAACTAAATTATTGTTATTTAATTGGTTGTATTCTAGTAATTTGAATCATATATCCAAACACATTGTGGTAAATTTTTATTTATCAAGGTTCATTTTAAAAGGGTTTAATAAGAATCATATGTTTCCCGAGTTTTCATGACAGGTTCACATATATAAATTTGTGAAAGATCAAGTTAAATGGGAATAGTTAACCAAATTTATATTTTATTATTGAAGTTAAAGAACATTAAATGGTATTATATATATATTTTTTCTACATATAAGGATGATTCATTTGATAAAATGTTAATTATAACAATTTAGATTATTTTGTAATTTTTTTGATCATTATGCACTAGTTTTGTTTTATTTATTAATATTATGTATATAAACTAGTTTTAGAATAATAATTAAGTTTTAATACATATATTATAGTTTTCTTATAATATAATTGGTTTTATGAACACCCTTTAATGAAAAATTGAAAAATAAAAACATGGTATCCACAAATTTTGTAAATCAACACCTCACAGACGATGTTTTCAAATTTATAATTAAATAAGAATATATAAGAATTGATTGTTGATTACCTTTATAAAAATAAATTTATAATATACAAATTATACACAATTTAACATTCCTCTTTGGAATATTGAGGTGAGAAAAAGATAATAAATGAATGAAAAAAGTAAATTAAATAAACAAACGTGTATTTTAACTTATGAATTATTTTCCTTATAATACTCGGTAAGGAACATTAAAATTTCTTTTTGGGTGACATCAGGATGAAAAATGCATGTGGATGATCTATTTTAGAGGGAATAAGTAGAAATTGCACGTGATTCATGGCATTGGAGGTGCGAGAAGAATGGTTGGAAGTGTGTGGTATTTATAGTGGATGATATGTGTGTTTTAAAATTATTTTATTCATTTGTCAATTATTTTGCCTCAATAACATGAATAACTTTGATTCCAATGAAAAAATACATTAAATATAGAAAAATAACTTGACAATATAGTCTTATATATTCTATACATTATATATATATCATTAATTAATTTATTTTTTAAATATTATAAATTACTATGTATTAATAATCATGAAAATACAATAAACTATTTTAAAAAAAATTAACAAATTATCCATATCTATTGTCATTGTCAATACTTATAAAATTGTATCCATTTTTTGGAAAACAATTTATAAATAATAAAATCCAAATTTTTAAATAAAATATTATTATACATGAAAAATACATATGTTACGATTATAAAATATTTTATAAAACATTAAAATATTAATCAATTTGTCATAAAATTAAATTACAATAATACGGAAACAATGTATTAATTTATAAATATATTCTATGAAAATTAATTTTCATTTAATTCATTATCATAATTATAATATAGTAAATTAATATTTACGTTTTACAATATTACTAACACATAATTTATCATTTTTTAATACTTTATTAAATAATTTAATGATTTAAATATAATATATTTTAATTAATAAGACACCTAAATGTTATGAATACTTTCAAATGTAATATTACTATTATATTATCTAGATTACTATATGTAATGGTCAAATTTCTGTTTTAGTGGTCCTATTAATATTTTCTAATATATCATGGAATTAAAAATGTTGTTGTGCGAAAGATATTATATCAAATTTGTTAAAATGAATTACCATAAAATATAGGGGTGTTACAATAATATTAGTTAATTTTCATGTATCATCCACAACTATTATTTTTGATTACCATCATTCGGAATTGGATTAATAATTATCGGATCCAAAATATCATCAACAAGATCATTCTCTCAAAGATAATATAAAATAATTTTAATTATCATAAAAATATGTGAATCAAAGAAAATGACACTCTAGATATAAAATAAATATATTCTTAATTGAATTTCAGTGCAACTCTTCGTGTTTTCATAACATTATATATAACAAAATCTATAAATTATAATATAATCCAAATATAGTTTTCAGCATTACAAGATAATGTTTTTATGTAGATATTCCCTTTCAGGGAACATAAATAAATAGTCATTACTCTCTAATTTTATTGATAGTAATAATTCTCAGATTTTGTGAAAGCATTAAATTATTTACGAGAAATATTATATTTTTTTAAGCATCACAATGTTATCAACTCCATTTTTGGTCATAAATTATTTCATTATATCTCGTCAATATTCACTGTCATTTCTATTATTGATATGTGGTAAAAAAATGATAAAAAATTTTATGATATCTATAATTCATATTTCATTCCCATTCCCATCAGTGATATGTCTTAAGATATGTCATTTTATCCTCAGAATCCCTCGACACAATGATCAATGATTGTCTTCCTATATTGGTAAGACCTTAATAGAATGGATCGAATTCACCTTATCAAAATCCTCACTATACATCAATTGAAAAAATATTTAGATTTAGAATAAAAAAAATTTATAAATGAAATACCCATAAAATGATTTATTATAACTATAAATATCTAAACATTTAAGAATACTAATAATGAGAAGTCCATTCTAATAAATATTCATAATAATTTTTTTTTTAAATGTATCATGTATAAAATCATCAATATGGCTATCTATTTATTGGGAAATATCTAAAAAACATGCTTATATGTTTGTTGAAACACCCTGAGAGAGATGGCGCTTAAAAAATAACATATATCTAGAACAACTGAATGTATCAATTCATTTCGTTTTATCAATATTATAATTATAACAGCATTCCATATGATATAAATAGTTCACATATATTATGATTATAAAAATATGATAGTCTTTTGGAATTCTTTATCTTTTGTAAAAATAATAGTATTTATGATGATCAGTCTATTTGTTTCCTTACCAATATAAGTTTGATTGTCATGTATTTTTTCAGTATGGTAGACATGACAAAATTTCAAATTCTAGTTTCATTAAAGGTAATTATGAGATATCATATTCATTCACTGTCCAATGATCATATTGAAGAATAATAGGTTTATATTTTTTTTTTACATAATAAGATTTTCCATATTTTGTGAAATCTAATTTTTTATGTGAAAATATACTAAAAAATGGGACAAAAAAGTTATTAAACGTGTTTAATGAAATTTTTAGGGATTTCCCTTACTAATTAAATAAAAATTAAGAAGTAATTCTCCAGGCTCAACATGAAAAGTAATGTATTTACAGCATATATAATAAATTTTACATGGTGTATTCAATTATATACACTATCCTTTTATATATGGTAATCTATTTTAGCACATATAAAAAAATAAGAATAAAATGGAATCCATAAGAGAAATTATTTAGATGTAATGAAATTCATAACTGGTGATAAGGAATGACAAAGAAATTATGGATCTCTCTTCACATTTAGATTCCACTTATATTACACTACATGTAAATAAGAAACAATAACCAAAATAATAAAAATAATGAAAAGATAAAGATAAAAATTCTATAAGATCACACGATATAGATGAATGAGAAATAACACATTTCAAAAAATGTATTATATAGGAAATAAATAATTAATAAAATGAAAGTATTTCTTTAATTCCTAAGAAATGATTCTAAAATATTAATAATATTATTAGTTTTAAATATTTCAACTAAGAAACCCAATTTTGGAAACACAGTCAATTATAATATAATCAAAACCCTCATTGTGATTAATTATCAGAATGTGAATTAATTAATGAATATCCCACAAGAGTTTCCATCCACTTATCCAGTCATAGACCCACTCTATATGAACTAAGTAAAGATTGAGTTTATACTCAACCAACCTATTTCATGGTTATTACCCATAGATTCATTTATTCCACATCTACATATTCATCCTATTATCCAAATAGGACTTCATTTTCATGGAAAAAATCACACTCATTACATTACTAAATAATTATTTCTGAGTGAATTTTATAGTATTATAACTATTTATGAATATTGTATATTAATAGGTAATTATGATCAATTAATGATAAGTTGATATTTATAAAAATAAACCATAAAAACTTTTCTCTCATAAAAATGTTTCTCACATAAAAATAAGAATAATTAAGGATAGCAAAAAAATTCTAATGGATGGATAATTAACCCTTGAAGATTTAGAAAATATTGAAAAAAATGCACATATAAAGTTAGAAGATGAAATGGAATAAGAAATGTAATGACTTCATAGATAACAAATATTTAATATTTCAAATGGATATTTTATAAAATATTTAAAATACCATATGTGCATATTAAAAACCATTTGTCAAAGAAGGAAATTTTAAATGTAAAACCATTAAACCATTGGTAATGCATGGATGAATTCAAATTTAATTTCAAAAAAACATTCTTTCTAAAAATCCCATTATTTACACAACATCATATATTTTAATATATTTTATAGAAAATATATACAAAATGTATCAAAATAATGTTGTTAATATGGAACATATCTTAATGAATGAAAATATAGAAGTGGAAAATCTTACATTAGATTCTTGATTGAATGAGAATACATTAAAAACATTATAATAAACTAGGAATCATTAATATTATTTTATAAAGACATCTCATTTTATATTATATGATTTTTTTTCTTTATAATTCATTTCAAATCATACTTCATTCAATTAATAAATTACTATCATGTTTTTTGGTCATTCTAAGGTCCTTCAAGGCACAGTCTCCAGACCCATTATAGTAAATCTGTATTGTTAATGGTTTAAATTCCAAATATTCCATAAAATCAATAAAAATAAACATATATATTTCAAAATATTATCTAATTTATAGAGTTCAAATTTATATTTAACAATAAATATAAAATGAATCGTTACCCGAATAGATGTATTTTAATGATAAATATATGTATTTGTTTGAATTATGTTATTTTCAATGATACAATATATATTTTTTCAGTTCAAAATCGTAAATAATAAATTAAATGTATATTATCCAACAAATAAATTTCAAATTTAAATTCACTAAATACTTTTTTTACTAAACATTCATCGTTCGGTTTTATGAAGTAAAAAAATAAAACATTGATAAATGCATTTCAAAATAGACTAAAAGAATTATAAAAAACCCACTATTCTCAAACCATAAATCAAATTAAAATCATTATATTATTCCATTATTAATTTATTTTTTTACATTTTCAATGAAATTTGTAACTGTATAATTGAAATGGAAACATTCCATTTATGAAAAACATAGATTTTCATGTAATAAGAACCTACGAAATCAGTTCGATAAGAGGAATTTTGTAATCTAAAATAAATTAATGAAATTAATAATGATAAAAAAAGATAAATAATTTCAATTATGTATATAAAATTTATGATCTAATGATTATAGAGTAAATTAGTCATACAATGAATTATGAATAGAAATAAATAAGAAATCATTATTTTGTTATAGTAATAGGTTATAAAATTTTTTGGTGACAACTATTGATTTATATCCATATTTTATGATAAAATTGGATGAAAATAAACTTATTAGTGAATCATTATATAAAATTATATTGAATATTTAATAATTTTATTAAAAAATGAAACATTATTAGTTTAATATTTTGTGATTTAGGGAAACTTTTACTTTAACATAATTAAATCCATAGAATACTATATAATTAGATTGAATCTAAAATCTATCAATGATAATAAATCGAATGGATGTAAATAAAAATTAAAAATGTATATAATGATGGATTATAAAATATAATGCAATAAAAAAATTAAATTGAAATGTAATGAAGGGTAAAGATGACCCTTTCATTTCCCTTATAATCACCTCTTATAGAATAATATTAAATCTAATAGAGGATATTTTTATGTCAAAACCATGATTATAGGGATTTTAGTAGGTAAATATTGAGATTTATTTTTATAAGGTAGGGTGGATCTATTAAATTTTCAGTGGAGGAGAACAGGAGTAAAGGAAGGGTGCTTATTTGATCAAAGGTAATGATTATTCTTAAATAATGTGTTTATTGAATATTCTTAAGGCCAATTACATAGGGGTGGAATGTTGTAATATTTAATTTAATGGATAATTATTAAATAATTTATGATTATTTTAATTTTTTCTCACCTCAAAACATTACATGACCTTCAAACCACTCAATTGAATACAATTAATCTAAATTTAATACATTTAATGATAAAATGTTTTTTTGTTACAAATAATAAAAATATATTATCAATTCTAACAAAATATTTTAAATTACCAAAATTTACTGCCAAATTAATTTTATTGTTATTATTAAATTTTTAAATTTAATGTGCCCATTTTATAAGGATAATTTCAAAGAACTTATGATATGCATAAAAATGTCACCTTCACTATTTATATAAAAAATCAACAATTCCAAAAAATATAAAAATGTTACCCAAATATAATATCAAAAATATTTTTTAAAATAAGAAATAATTTTCATGAAGATATATTTATAAATTTTTTTTATTTTTTTTGAAATAAAATTATATTGAAAATGGAAAATACATTTACTTTAAATAAATTCTATTTCTTTTATTGCAATTGGATAAATTTATCATTGTTATTATATAAATTGTGTATGATATTGATAATTATGTTTGTAAAGATATAAAATACATTTATTTTTGGAAATTATACTTTTAGTTAGTTGGAATTTGTTTTCTAAATACATGATCGACAAAAAAATTTTAGTGAAAAAATTTATATGTTATTATTATAATACCACACCAATAAAAATATTACTCTTCTAAAAAATTTATAACCATTAGGTCATAGTAAAAAAATTAATTACGTAATTAAAATTCAAATAATATATATTTCGTAAGTTTTATTAATTATTAAATAGTATACATATAAATTTTAACGGTAGATTTTTAGAGTAATGGAACATTAACATAGATAATAATAAAAAATTATAAATTAAATAACCTATAATGTAATTATAATGATTGATATGGTATTATTATTTTGTGAAAATAATATTTTACCATGGGACTAAAATTAAATAACCATGATTAAAATAAAACTTGTAATAAATGTTTTCTATTTATGTAAAAAATGAATATTGAGAAACAAATTTTATAAAACCTATATAATAAATAAAATACCATTATTGTAAAATAATTTATAAAAAATAATTTTTTTAAATAGTACAACATTATAAACGAAAAATAATAACTAAATTTAACATATATATATTATTTATGACAAAAAACATTGATTTTTTTTTTAAATCTGACACTTTCCAATTGAGGTATGCATTTTTGTTGAATGAAACTAAATGATTAAAAGTAATTTTTGGTATTACTATGATTCAACGTAGATGTATCTTTTCATTATTGAATACATTCTTTCGTTTCTGTTTTAGCATATGTTGATTGAATCACTATAGATAAATATCCTAATAATTAATCCATATCGGGTGATTTTCTCTTATATCTACTATAAATTGGGCCACATAAATAATGGTAAGAATACATATCAGATCAACAGTCAGCTCACATTTATTAATAGTTGGGAGGTAGAATTATTCCACTAGTAAAAATTTTATACCACTAATATAATCCCTCATCTAATATCCCACATCATAAATCTCAATGTTTTGAGAATTCATCCAATGGCACTGAACTGTTTTGATGTTACTAGAATGTCAAAGAGTCATTAACAATTCAATATCACTCATTATTTCAAATATTTAATAATAATAATTGATATTTGTGATATTTCTTGATATAAAATTTCACTAATTTTTTCATTATATGATGAGTTCTTACTCGCATGTATGGATGATATGATCATTTTAAATCCTTATACCCCTTATAGATTTTCACCCATGATCCCTTTTTAAACTGGTATCTCTATTTTCAATCACAATGGAAAAGATTTAACAACACCCAATCAAAATCCAATATTTTTGGATAATACTAATGTGAGAATATACTAATATTGTGGATTCCTGACCTCATTTATTAAATACCATAGTCTTATCATGGAATTAGACCAGGATTTGTGGACAACGTGACATGCTTGGTAAGCTGAGATATCTCGTATAATGGGTAAAAACCCACTAGAATCTAAAATTCAATCACATTACATTACAATTGGGTAGGTATGCAAAGAAATGAGTTGTGAAACAATATACCCCTGAAATCATGGGGAAACCTCAATAATATATAACATTTATATAGATGGTTATGTAGATCCAGAATCAACTACATAATTTATGAAAAAAATCACTCATGTCAATCATACTTCAATTGTATTAGATAATATACATTTTGTATCCACACCAATAGAATTTGTCCTTAGAACTGACTAGGTTGAAAAAAATACAATCCCACCCTTCTCTCTATTAAGATCAATTTATTCCATGGGAAAGTATATTTTAGAATATAAAAATGTATAAAAATGTTCCTAGAGATTAGATCCGGAAGAATTAATCCATGATTAGACACTAAGTAAGTGATATATTTTATATATCAATGAATTCACCTCTAATAATTTTATTGTGGATATTAATGACAATGCTAGGAGAATTCATCAATAAATTTATGGTCTCTATGTGGGAAGAATTTATTATCATCGCTTTCTTTCTATCCTCTAAAAATACTGAAAATTCTAAGATAAACTATAGTTCTAAGAATTTTTTGTCCAAGAATTTTATTGTATAAACCATTATTTCGATAATGGGTAGTGGGATAAGAAAGAGAAGAATCCCAAAAACACTAAGTAATTATGGACGTGTGACTTGGAAGACACTCAATCTATGGGTATTTTAAAATACAATTATCATTTGGAAGAGTGAATGCATTGAAACAATAAAAAATAATATGGATTTGGACAATTTAACAATACAATATATAATTATCTGCTTGTATATAATTATTTACAATATTATCTAGGAAAAAAGCTTCATTGTGATTTATTCTCTAGTATCAAATTAATGACCCCTATTATTCATTTACAAAATTATTATGTTATGCTAAAAAATTAAAAATATATTTTCCTTCATTTATTTCCTGCAATATATAATGACATATAGGCAAATTATTTTATTATTACATAGATGATTTGTTTCAAATTAGTCAACATTTATTTAATGAATTTATTATTATATCAGGAATCATTTTACATAGACCAATAAATATTAATAAAGTATGAAATTTATATCGATTAATATTTTCATAGCTTGAATCTTCCAAAACATTAAGAAAGTATTTTTCAAGATAAGCATTACTCCGAAACACTTGAGTTAAGAAATTTTCCACATAAACATGTTATCATGTACATGCATAGGTAATAATGGTATAGTCTAATTTTTATAATAATCGTAAAACAGAGTTTGTCCTGTCAAACAATATATATAGTTTCCACTTTGGCGTGTGATCATAGATATGTATCAAAAACATTTATATTGAAAAAAAAAACAAAATAATTTACACACGAGTTTTTCCATATGGTTATAATGGGTGATTTTCAACTTTATTGTTTCTATCAAACATGAATAAATTGGTCATAGTGAGTACTATATATTCCATCTCGACACAGAATTGTTGTTACAAATTGATTTAAATGGTGCATGAATGAATGTGATGAACATCACAAACAAGTATCATAAAATGAGAATTGTAATTTTAAATAGGTTCTATTTTTCAAGGAATTTATCTCTTTATAAAATCCATGTTGATCAATGGAATAAATTTGTGAGAGGAAGAATAACATATTATAGTTTCAGTATTATTAAATAGACCAATTATGTTTGAATTGAATTTTGTTGGGATCATATAATAGAACCCATATAGTTTATTCCACCAATATTTTATATAATTCACTAGTTGATGAGTGTAACACCCAAATATTTCTTATTACGATAATTATTATTGATATTATATATGACATGGAACACCCAGCTTAAATGAACTAAAAAAATTATAATTAAAATAAAAATTTTATAACCCAGATGTTGAATTGGTATGAATAAATATTAATAAATACATTAGGAAATATATAAATATTTAAACATCGATCTCAATAAAAATGTATTGATTAATTATTATTAATTAGACATTCAATTATTAGTAATGTCATTTTAGGTTTCAAAAATATTATTCCATTAATATATTTTTTGAGTTGAAATATTATATTTAATTATTTAACATTTAAAAAATAAATTTTATAAAATGTAAATACATTTATAAATACATGTTCAAATAATAATCAAACGGATAATTTTTGATAATTTTTTTTAGGATTCATTTTCCATTAAATAGGGAGAGTATAGTTTTCTATACGTTATTCATAATGCTGTCATTTTTTTTTAAAAGTGTCAATATACAATTAATTGTATCATTAGGAAATAAAATTATCATTAAATATATATAAATTAATTAGTTACATTTTAATATTCATTACACATGAATTTTTAATAAGTTTATAATTCAGCTACAATTAAGTTTTTAAAAACTATTTTAAATTTTTTATAATTTATATCATATAAAATTTAATTAAATTGAAGGAGTTGAAATTAATGATATAAACAAAAAAAATTTATATATAAACTAATATTTATCCTAATATGAATTTTTAATTTTTTTTTTAATGGAGGTATATTTTTTATTGAGTAGTAAATCATAGTTTCAACAAATTATGTTATTTTTATGATATCACTAAGACATATATTTGTTATGATAAATTATTATACTAATGTAATAAATTTTATGATAATATAATAAAAATATATTATTTTAAAAAACTTAAAACAAAAAACATAAATTATTTGATTTTAAATATGGAAATCATTTTCATTGTCACTGATGTTTTTGAAAAGCACTGGATAAGTCATATTCATTGTATAAATGTTAAAAATAAATAATGACATTATTTAAAACTATTTGTCATAAAATATTTTTTTACAAATGATGATTTATTATGATATATTATGAATTTGGAGTTATATAACAAGGATATTTTTGAAATATTTTTGATAATCAAGAAAATTCAAAATAAAAATTTCATTATGTTTTCTTGACGTGGATGGGATTAAATATTTATATTTACTGAAAAAAGGATCATGTTAAACTAAATTAATTTATTATCATCATAAATCATTTTCATTAATCATTTATAAATACAATATTTACCTTTTTTGTTTAAATAATGTTGACCAGTACATGTAATGGTAGGAGAAAATCCATATAATAGAGTTAAAAAATATTATTATAATTTTTTTAGGTTGTTTATAGAGTCACATAAATTAAATAAATATATATAACATTTTCATTATATGTGATTGTATTATAATAAAATTTTATTAATTTCATGATTTTTTCCATGTCATAAAAAATTAATAGAGAACAAAAATTAATCATATAATTATATTAATATAATATATTTCTTATAATCCAAAACAACTAATTTCCAAACCAATTTACATGAGTTAGAAACAATTTATATTATATTAATTTATAGTATTTCTATAATTGAAATTAATGATATTATATAATAAAAATATATTATGAAATGATTTAAATTTCATAAAATTCATATATATTTTTCCATATAAATGAATATGGGAAATATATCCTTCATGGTAAATTTATAGGTTATTAATCCTTTAATGATAAATTTTTTTTAAATAAATAGTTAAATCAATGATACTACAGTAATTTTCAAAAGTATTAATAGGGGAGAATAACAGATATATGTATGAGCATAATCCAAAAAGATCCAAATTTCATTTTATAATATATTTTTCCCATAATCAAATTATTTTTATATTATATATTTTTTTATCCATTATTAAATGAAAATTTGTTTATATTAATTTAATAATTTATAAAATTCCAAGAGTGCCTCTTCCATCAGTTATAGAAGAAAACCTCATCTCATATCCTCCTAACAGAATTTTAGAATTATATCTCGACCACGACCTCCCAAAATACAAACATAAATTACATAATCTAGTTATATAGGGTTTGTATTGAGAATAATGGAAACTATATGATGATTTAGTTGTAATTAAAGGAGGATTTCTAAACAAAAGCTCTTTATTTTTAATTGACTATTTTATCTTTATTTATTATTCTACCTCCATAAAGTCCTCTACGAAAAGTATTAAATAATAAAAATTTTATCCTAGATATACTTATATATTATGTTATAAATTGAATAATATATACCATGCCAACGAGCTCGTACACGAGTGGTAAGGGCTCCTGCTTGGCATCCAAGAGACCCAGGTTCAAAACATGGTGGAGGTAAATTTCTGGCAGTACTGTACCAGGTACTGTAGCAGGTGTTGTAGTAGTCACTGTAGCAGTTTGTGTTCGGTACTATAGCATTTTGATCTATTCACCTGGTTTTGGCCTTCGGTCCACCGGTTTGGGCCTACGGGTCACCAGGGCCTTTAGGTCATCGAAGGCCTTTAGGAAAAAGGGCCTTCAGGGCATGTAGACCATGGATTAGCCCAGTTCACACAGAATAAACCCCAGAAGAGGATCAGAGCGACAAGAGTAGTAGCCACCAGAAGCAGAGAAAACCGGATTGGAAGAATGAGAGGTTATGGGAGCCGCCATCGGGACCAGGAACCGTACAGCTTTGTATGGGGAAATGTAAGATGATACGCAATGAAAGGTAGGGTTCTAGGTGATCAATGACACATATTTTGGGGAGAGTTAGTTTAAGTGGTCTAGGCCTATGAGTCATGTATTGGTAATGTTACGTATATAGGCCTTTGGGTCATGTATTACGGGTCATTCGGGCCTTGTGCCATGGGCCTACAGGTCATGTATGGGTTCCTCTACAACCCTTAAAAGGGGTATTATCCATAATAAAATAAAAAAGATGTCTTTCAGGACATTCAGGCTAATAACATATACCAATATAATTTACCATCAAATAACATATAGAACCATCCGTCATGTGTTTGGAAGACTACTAGATCACAAACTGATATAATTCAGTTTCATTCACTGTAACTCATGTATAGTTATAATACTGAATTTAATATATATATATATATATATATATATTATTCATGAAATATTTATCTTTCTAAGAAATAATATATTATAAATTTTATTTAATTTACATATATCTATTCTTTTTTCATAACTGCATCACATGTGTCATGACCAAACCGGGTTGACCTTGAACCGGTCACCCGAGCCGGTCCGCGACATTTCTCGAGGGGAATTCATGATCCAAACAAGACAGAAAATTGTGTCAAGAATCAAATTATACATGAAGGAATGATTTGAGCACATGAAATAAATATGGTACCATATAAATAAATGGTAAGGATATATGTGAGCACAAAAAGGCTCAGTAGGGATGCCAAATACAAACCAGTGAATCCAAGTGTTTCCTTACCCAATGATGTGCGATAAAAAAATTGAAAATATAATTATAAAATTAATGTTTTCACATTTAAACAAAATTACACCTCTTTCCCACTAAAAGAACCCACTCATGACATATATTATTTCAAAAAAAGTTTACCATTATATATAATACGGAACAAGTGATATAAGTGATGTGAAAAAGGGAGATAGGTTAATAATACAAGATTAAAATTAAATATTTTGGCATAATTTAAAAAATAAATATAATCTTTAAAAATGGGTGATCATGAACACCCCTAGACAACCCCCGGATGCACTGACTTTAGAATGACCTATCGGCATATGGTGAAGTCCCATAGTCTATAACCCACTGATCGCCCTCACAAAGAAATCAAAGGATAATCCCACCTGGCCTCTCTATATACCACAAGAACCAACCCATCTAATAGGGGTTGGTGAGAAACTATCACTAGATTATATAGAGGATGCCTTGGAATCCATGGGGGTTATAGTAAACCAATGTAAGTGGGAGGAACTCACATGAGCGACTCATCACAGAAAACATTCCTACCCCAAACAGAAACAGCAATATATGATAGCCCCTAATATATATCCCTCTTATAAAGGTTCCCCATATTTATAAGCGTACATTTCATATCATATGATGGTTCCTATCAGGATGGTATAACATACAAACATTAAAACGTTTTAGAAAATGATTAAGGTTTCCAACTGGACACACAAATTTTTTCAAAATATCTTACAAACACTACTCTTACATTTAAAAAGCTAATTTGACCATTAATATCTATAAATACATTCAATCACTTCACAATTATCAAATATGATTTTTACCTTCTATGACCCATACGAAATCCAGTTTCAAACTGAATGCCCAAACCGTAATGGGAACATTTTAAACCATGATTTCCAAAACAAATAAACCAAGACAATACAAAACCATATTTAAAATAATCTATAGAAACCAATTATTCAGACCAACATTATTTGAAAAGAAAATTCCATTTATAAAACAAAACATCCATGAAAACACATATTAGTATAAAACAATAATTGGTCACCTATTAATTTTATAGAACCTAAAACAATCCAAAAAACATCAAACAATTTCCAACAAATATTAACAAGTTTATCATTATATACCAACATCAAACCATACACAACTGAATACCACTTTTGAAATCAAACAAACTCCAAGAAAACATTTTAGAGTCTTGCCTATAAAATCACAATGTTCCTACATTATTTTGAAGCAACACCAACTATAAACATTTAATTCATTAAACCCTTAAAAATGTGTTTTAACACCATAACCAAGACCTAACACAACCAATCCATGTTCATTAATTAACAATGTAGTTGCAACATAATAACTACAATGAATATCATATGTGACCAATTCATTATTAATGAAATACAAGAAATTCATAAAAGCATTATAGGTATCATAAAATTTTTCAATAAACACTTAAACTCTTTTAAAACCTATATTTAACAAGTCAAATAGATTATAAATTGTAATAATAATTTAAACACTGGTGTCAACTAGATCCAAAAATATTTTATAAATTTATTTAAAATAAAAAGCATCAATTGAAAGTTGTTAGCAAAGAATAACATGGGAAGACCTACCAAAAAATCATATTATTAGAATGAAACTTCAATGGGAGGAAGAAGGATGCCCTGCAGACAAAAACACACCCTAAATCTAGAGAAAACTTGAGATGCACATTAAACCTAGCATTATCGGTTTGGCCAACAAGAAAACCCACATGGATACCCTAAAAATTATGTGAGGAGAATAAAATATGGGGACAAAAACATACCAGATGGAGGATGATTTCTTGAGAGTGTAAGAGGAAGAGGGATGCATGAGGTAAAATTCGGTAGAAATAATGTAAGGGGAGAGTGGGGAGGTGAATGGGTGATAAAAAAAGAATGAAGATAATGGTAGTAGTGGGTATGGGTGGGGGGATAAAAAGGAATTGTAATTGCAAGAGAGGGGTGAGTGCATTGATAAAGAGATGGGGTGATTAGAGGGATACAATAATGAAAAAGAAATAAATTAATTTGAAAATTTGGGTGATGTGTGAGGAATAATTATGGAGAGGGGTGAGTGGAGAGAGGTAGTGCATGATCGGTAAAAAAAGAGGGGGGTGTGATTGGGGAGAGGGAATAAAAAACGAGAAATGAATTTATGGTATAAAGAGGGGTGATGCGTGAGGGATAAATGAATGTGGGGAGGTGTGAGTGGAGAGAGGGAGATAAAAATTTAATGAATTAATAGTGGGAAGAGGTTGAGTGGAGAGAGGGGGCGTATGATATTAACAAATATATGGGAGGCGTGAGAGAATAAGGGAGTGGGGTGTGCATGCGAGTGAATAGGGAGAGAGTGGGTGAGGCTTGATGATAAAAAATGAGGGATTAAAACACTTTAAAAATATTAACAACAATAATAAAAACATTTTAATAATAGTAATAATGACAATAATAATTTAATTAATAATAATAACAACAAAATTTTAATGACTAAATTTATAATAATAATAGTAATTATTTACTCATAACTTCAATAATTTTCTTAATAATAATTTTAGTAATAATAATAAAAATAGTAACAATAATAATCCTAATTAAATTAATTTCATTTTTAAATAATAAAAAAATAAAAACAGAATAATATTTATATTTATATTCATTTTAATGATAATAAGATCGTAAAAATTTTAATTAAAAGGCATTTTTTATCTACACAATAATGTTTTTAATATGTCTTAAACATTTAATTTATTTCATTCATATAAATTTATTATTATTTTAAGTAATGGGTATCTACAAGGGAATATACTCTGACTGCACGGTTACCGCCAATCATGTGGTGCCCATGCAAAGATCTAAAACCCACCAAAAACCTCAAATATCAAAATATTTAAACATGTACTCACCCTGCACCATAATAAGGATTATTGAAGCCACGAAATAATCAAATAAAATAATTTAAAAGTTCTGGGTCTGAAAACCTGGATGATATATGTAAGTGTAAAATATAATTTATATTCTATTTAATATATTATATTAATTTGGGAAATATATAAAAATACCTACCTTTATTATATCACGCTTTTTGGAAATGGAAATATTAATCTAGAATACATATGGAATACAATATCCATGATTGTAACATAGTTCAGTTTTCCTACCAATATTCCCAGGGAAGTTTTAAAAGATTAATTTATATATGATAATTATAATGCATTTAGAGATATTATTCTAGAGAACATGTAATAATTATTACTATATCTATAATCATCTAACCAAAATTATTTTGGAAATATGATCTAAATATTTTCAACAATTTGACATGAAATTATTTGAGTAACTAATTGTTGGTGACATGGTAATAAATAAATAAACATTAATAATAAACATGAAAAAGGTTCTTAATAATTTAATGAATTTATATATTTTTTTTATATAGGATTTTAAATAATTTTTGTGATATATCGGAGATAATGTAAGGGGCACATTACATTAAACACTATATTTTCAATGTGGTGAAGATTTGTTTTCTAAATAATTTTCATCACTGTAAATATTGTAAAAAATATTATGGATTATTATATACGGAAACAAATTATATATATATATATAATATTTAATATTACTATTTACATTCAATAAAACTTTTTAAAAAGGAAATATTTTTACATAACCTTTTTATAAAAGGAAAATGGTGATTTTTATTTTATTATAAATGGAATAAATGAGATTTAATAATAGAACAAACAAAATATTATTTTCATATTACAATAAACATTCTCATGTTTGTATAAAAAACCTCATTTTCCTTTGATCTACGAATTTTGGTTTTTAAAATGTGGAAGTAAAAAAATTATTTTAATTTTAGTAATCATTTTTCATCTGTGTTCAAAAAAAATTAAGGGGTTTATGAAGAAAATTTGCAAGAATAAAAAATTATTTATTCATTATATGATAATTCATAATTAAATTTTATAAATATGTGATCCTAATATATCATATATGATTGGTGAGCCCTGTTATTGGTATTCAATGCATTTTTTATTGTTTCATCACTTTAATGGAATGGTGGAGGTATACTAGGGTGGATTTGCCAATGTAATTAATACTGATCCAGTTATCTCTAATATTATTGATCAAAATATATGAATTTGGTTCACAGAGGTTATTTAAATTGTGTTTAATTGGTTAATATGGATTTTAATTATTTAGTTTAGGAAAATATGTTTTTTTAATTTCATATTGATATGATTTATTTAATATGATCTAATAAAATTTTGAAAAAGATAAACATTCCATGGGTTTTTATGGTTTTCATTGCATTAAAATGTTTCTCATTTTTTGAATCTTACTAATATTTTTGGTCTCATCCATCCTTTAAAAGAAGTGTATATGGTCCTAATATGTGGAAGAAAAATGAAGAAGTAATGTTGATATCCATGATTTTTTTTCACTAAAATAATTTTTTTTAATTAAATCATTTTTAAATTTATAGAAAAATAGATAATGATTATAAAAGTTAAATTTATAATATATTGGTCTTTTAGGGTAGATTTATTTCCAAATTAATCAAATTTATATGCCATTATGATCCTTAGAAATGTAATAATTTGTATTAATGATAGAAAACCCATAATTATGGTAATTTTTAATTCCAAGTCATAATAGAAAAACTAGAGTGGTTTGGAACAAATATTTCTCCCATGGTATAAAACACATATATTTTAGAACATGTTTTACATTAAATAAATACAATTTTGAATAGATTATATTACATGAAGAAAAATATAAAATTATTTCCTGATATATTATAATTAATACATAGTTTATATAATTATAATAATTAATTATGATATTGACAGTACATTATTTTCATTAAGAATTTACATTTATATAATAAGAAAAATGATTAATGTGACATGATTAAAATCATTCCATACTAAAAAAGAATAGTTAAATGAATTTTTCCTTATGTTTTAATCTCATTTAAAAGAACTCAATATATGAACTAGTAAATCAATACATAATTAATTAATAAATTATATGAAATATGATTAATAACCCATAAAGTATAATTTTTTTAAAATGCTAGAGCCAAATCCTCATTTATTATTAAAGCAAAGAAAATACCTCTTTAATTTGGTAGTGGGGGGCCCATTACAAAGCCCGATGGCCCAGTGGATATATAGACCATTACATATCATGAAGGCCCAATTGTTTTTAATAAGGACTATTCTGTGAGTAGTAATACAACAGCACTCAAGTTGTTATCGTACCACACAGTACTCGTAGCTACTACATTTCCATGCCATAGCTATAGTGTCTGATCGCTGCTGTAGTGCCCTCCATTTCTACAGTACCTCCACTGCTACAATATGTTTTAGTACTGATAAAACATGTGTAGGGTAACACTCTCCTCCCACTGGGGGGCCCTTCCATGCCTAAAGCGTGACACACATTCCCCGGCTTGGAAAATGGCTTTGAATTGCCCTGTGCATAATATGAACAGTGTATGAGTCTGGCGGGACTCGTGCCTAGGCCAGTTCCCATAGAGAGTGAGGGGTACAACCAGCGGGTACCACTTGTCTATCACCCCATGGGAACCCAGGAAGTATAAATTATTACTTTTATAGAAATAATATTTTTATTTTTATTAATATTTATGTTTTATTTGAATATTCCTAAAAAATTATTATTTTAATTTTTCTTAAAAATATTTTTTTTGATTTAATATTATCAAAATTATTTTTGGTGAATAATTGGGTTTTTTGAAAGATTTATTTTAGAATTAATAGTTAAAATATTATTTTGTTTTACAGGAATCATCACTTTGAAGACATTATTAAATTACGGTAATGGATTTAGTGTCTATAATAAAAAAAATTATAAAATATACGTATTCTACAGAATGTAATAATGTATATGAAAATATTTTTTTGGATTATTAAACCAATGATTTTAACTATGGAACATTTGTGGTATATTATTCTAATTAAATAACTATTTTGGATCAAATTCTATAATTTTGTAATTATGTTGTTACATTTGATCTTGTATTTATTTAAAAGTTACATAAATAAAATTTATTTATTATGAAAAAATATGTTTCATAAGAAAAATAATGTTTTTTAAATAATTTTAATTCCTAAAGAGTAATTTGGCTATAAACATAATTTTAATTGTGGTTTGGATAATTATATTAAAATTATTATTTAGCACCCATAGAAAATTAATCCCATAAAAAAGATTAAATATTTGGAATCACCATAATTAGTATTATGTTATATGTATAGTTAATGGTTTTGTATATAAATTTGTTTCAAGGGTTAAAAAATATAACAATAGTTAAATGTAATAATGATAAAAATATAGTTTAACATAATAGATAAGGCCTCATTTATAAAATATAATTTTATAAAAAATATTCTTTGTAGATTACTACCCTATCTATTACTATATACTTATCTAAACACATCATTAATGTTACATGTTTTTCATTACTTAGGGAAATGGAAATATATGAAATGGGTGAGAACATAATCCACAACCTAGGTACATTTTATATTAATTCAGTTTCAATTTTTATTATAGAAAATGATCAAAATTTGGAAACAAAATTCATAAACATTATTAAAAAATATAAGAAAAAGAAATATGCTCGATAAGGGTTATTACAAATGTTGGAAGAAATAACCCTACACATGCATGTATCAATAAATGATTAACAATATAAAGGAATATATAAGAAAAACATCAAGATCATCTCCATGATTTCCCTATTTCGTAGATATCTTTCTAAATAATTAGTTCTCTTTTAATCATGTGAAACTATAATGTTTAGATTCTTGGTAAAATTAAGAAACAAAATCTGTTGAGGTAACACCCTCCACAAAACAATCCATGATCAGGATAGAAGAACCTAAAATGATAGCTATGAATCATATTAAATCCATATATTATTACAATTGATATATATTATTCTGGACAACATAAATTAAATCCCCTAATTATCTATTTTTTTTATTAGTGTTTCCAATAAAATATAGAAATATGCCTTTATAATATCAAGGATGAGTATGGAAAAAAATACCACAACATGAGGGGACCAAAACATTAAATTCCTCCTCATTGACATTCACCTTGATCCATAGGTTGATTGCAGGTATCCAAGAGATATATTTTGAGACTTATGGGCTTTTTTACCAACATTTTACACACAATATCCATATAATATCAATGTTAAAAATAGGATTCTCAACAAAGAATTTCAAACAAAGGATATATAGAATTATTTCATCTAATTTACTATTTTTTATTTATGATTTGAGGGGGTATTATTTTCAAATATTTTAAAATTTGTTAATGTCCATATGTTCACAATGAAATATCTAGCTGCCAAAATTTATAGATTTTACACCTTCACATTATGTATAACTACCACAACAATACAATGTTCGTATTCTATATGATTACATATATATATGAAAATATTGAATAGTATAATGATGTAAACCAAATTATTTGAGAGGAATGAGATGTTAACAAATATATGTTGGATGGATTCCATAATATCCATGCATAGATGACTTGATAAATCAATCTTTATACTAGTTGTCTTCATTTGGTCCTGATTGGGAAATTGTAACTTCTATATTTTAATATTATTGTGAGTAATTAAGGTACAAGAAAAGGGTACCTGAAAATGAGAATGTATGTAAGGGTTTTTATTAGTTATTATTAATACAACTTGTAGAAGTCATGTTTATCGAATTTTCCACCCCTATTTTGATACCATATCATATTTTACCTATACATTAATTAATACCTTGAAAACTCAAAAGAAATATTTGGGGGATTAATTATATCATGACATGGACTTCTACAATTATAATCATATATAGATAGGTTCCATCAGTTTTTTTGAATATTATGGATTCTTCAATATGTTTTTAAATTCACGATGTCTCCAGTAGTTAATATTATATAATTTGTAGATAATACATTTTTATGAATCTATAATATCCCGGAATAAATTCATAATATAAGTAAATATAAATGAGAAATGATAAAAGGGTACTAGTAAAATAACTTCTTATTGAACCACAATAAGATATAATATAAAGATATAGATCATTAAATATTACAAATTCTTAGTGAATTTGGTGGGAAGGGAATCATTAAAGATAATTATATACATTACTCAATGGCCACCCATGCCTATGGGTTTAATGTTATATTTCCATGAAATCTTGATTGTAATGTATCAAAATTGTATCAATGAAATTTCACTTCATATAATTATGTTTTATTGTATAAATCAACGAAAATCACATAGAGTACACCATTAAAATATTGTAAATGAATAATTAATGAAATAAGATATACTGATAGAAATTGGGTAACCAAAAAATTGATTAGTAACATGACATTTGGAATACTAATGTTATCATTTAGGATATTGATTTTTCCAATAGAATATTATCCTCGCCTATGAAAGTATAGATAATATTTAGGTATTTTACAAAAGAAAAAAATGATAAATTATATCATGTAATATGTAAATAATAGTTTAAAAATGGTAAATTATGTTTTGATATTTTTATGATACATAAATGTTAATTTTCAATTTTAGAATTAATATAATGATTTAAAAGAATTTATTTTCATATAATATATTATTAAATTAATATTTGTTATCTTATTATTATAATAATATTTTAGGATACCTTAATTTCTTTTTCAATGATTTATTAAACCAGTTTTAATTTTAAAATTGATATTTTTTTTAAATAAATAAAATGATTAATTAAAAATAAAATTTCTCATATTTGATTTTTTTAACAAAATGGATTTTATTTTTTAATTTTAAACATTGAAAAAATATAACCATGATTTTTGGGTTTTTTTAAATAATTATATTTTTGGCAAATTATAATATGTAGTAATTTACAATATGTAACTTTATAAATTAAAATTTAAAATTCCCTGAGTCATAGCTGATTTAAAGAAAAAATTCAAACTAACCTTAATTATTTAATATATATTGTTATTATTCTCAGTAGTATTGATTTTCTTGACAAAAATTATCAATCAAATGAATAAAATAATCAAAAGACACTACTCTCAACTATTATAAAAACTACTTATCACTAACCCATCTCCACAAACTGTTAAAGGCATGATTATTTTACAAATTCTTCAATAAAATATTCCATTTTATCCCCACAATCTATTAGGATTAGGTCACATTAAATGTATAATCTCATGGTCTTTAAGGAGGTTCTCAAGAGAATAATTCAAGTTGTAAAAACCACTTTATTATTTTAATTTCTTTTAATGTTATCTTTTGTTTTTATCTCTTCACTTACCCACATACAAGTTGAATGATAAATCCAGTATCTTATATATAATATAATTATATTATTATTATATAATAACAAATTATTAATTCTCTTTACTTGAATTTATATTCTAAAAAAGAAAACATTGTATGTGACGCATTGATTTATCGCATTAAAGGACGAAAGGTTTTAAATTTTTGTAGCTACATTCAAGGCTGGTGATAAAACCATTATACTGGTTGAAACATTTTATAAAATTTATTTTATAACCTATTTTATGTTATGGAACTAATAAATATATACATTATTAATTAATTAAACAAAACTAGATCAGGAAGATAAAAAACTACAAATTAATTAAAACAGTTATCCTTAACATTTTCTCAAATTAATAATCCTTAAATATGGAAAAGATTGATATTTAAAACCATTTAATATTTCATAAGTTAATTAATAACATATAATTTCAATTATAGAAAAAAATTCTCATTTAAAATGTTCTTTCATATATGTATACAGGTGATCTAATCATGATAACAAAGGAAACGAACAATCCTGAATGGGGTAATTGAATCATAAAACTCATAAAAAGGATATAAATGAACATAATATAATTATAATAAAAAAATACTTGTTTAAAGGTATATTATTTAATTAATAAATGGGTTTAATTTCATAAACCATGAAATTATGTTCATGACCAGAACAGTTTTGAACAAAATGTAAGAGATTCTTTCTGAACATCCATTTTTTCTCCAGGTTAAACTTTTTCTCCATTTACCACAATTTAATTCTTATTTATTTTATTTAATTAGTATATTTTATGTAAATATTTTCCAAAATTATGTATCTAGATCAAATCCACATTCATTTTTTAGAAATTCCTCTTTTAAAAATGGTCTCCTCTAAATTATTCTCGATTAGCAGGCCCAATTATAGAGAACATACTGATTTATCACCCATTTTCACATAAAATAAATAATATATTTTTATAAACAACTAGTTTTCAAAAAATAATCATTTTATCATTAATAACTAACTTTTCTCATTCTTGGTATTATTAAAAAAATAATGCCAATTCCATTTTAATGAATCGTTAAAAAATTTTAACCACCCTAAAATGTTTTAATTATACTGTTATTTAAATGGTCGTTTTTTATGTTTTGACATAATTTTTACAAAACACGGCGTGTTATATGCATAGTATCTCCTATTAATGCCCATTTATGTTTTAAATACATTCATACATGGACACAATTTAGAAAATCTTTTTTTGTTATGCATCTTGACATCATTTTGATACCCATTCATTCCATGGGTAACCCTTATGATTATGTTTTATTACATATATATTATTCATAATATAGAACATATAATCATAAGCATTTTTGGATCGGAGATACCTTATCAAAATCCTACGCATTTGTCAACGTTTAAACTCATGAGAAGTCATGTTAAATGGTCTTTATGGTAATCCTTGACTCATTCCCCTTCATGTGCTATGGTCTCTGTGCTTTTCCTTAAATCATGATCCTCTATATGAAATGGTATTTGTGGTTATAATTTTATCATTATTATTCCATGTTATATATTGTTTCCACGATTCTTATATTCTATGGTTAAATTATACCATTTTATGTATGTTATGGTTTCAAATGTTTATTCATGTTCCATGTCATTTTATGTCAACAGGTAATGCCTTCTTTCCCATGTGTTATGCTTTGTTCTTATCATTATTCCATTACTGTGATTTTTATCTCATCCCATTTTTCATATATTCCACATTCTGGGATATGTATACGGAATACCTCAAGGTATGTCATGATCTCATTATGATCATTAAATAAAATATGTTTTGATTTTGGCCCTATGTTTTCAGTTTTATGTACCTAATCATCCAAAGACACTAGAATTTATGATCCTAGGTTTGTATTTTTAATATTTAATTATACTTATAATTATGTAATAATAGTTGTAAAAATACTATCTCCATTATAGTTTGCATCAAGGAAAGGATATGTAAAGTTTAGAGATTAGACTGGAGCACTTTAGTAAGAAACCAAATGATATTTCTATCACCATCGATATCCTAGATCAAAACATACGAAATAAAAAAGTAGGATATTCATTTCTTTTAGTTGTTATTTATCTATGTTCTATGATTTATTTTTAATATACCTATTATCTATGTTTTCAATCCCCTCTAATTATAATTTCTTTTCATTTTTACTAGCTGGAAATAAGGGGAATCGTTCAAACAAACAACGGGGTAAGAAATGTGATGATTTACTTAATGAAATAATAATACGATGAGAATGGGTGTTTAAAACATCATGTAAATAACTATTCTATTGTATCATGTTATTAATAATATATTGAAAATTTTGGAAGACTCTCCTTCTCCAATGAGATAAAAATTGTGGTAGAATCCTTCATGTGTCAAAGGATTTTTATGTTTAGTGGATGTTATGATCCCCTCCTCATAGAGAAATGGATTAACTCCATTAAGAATATATTATTTGTTCTCTAGTACTTAGATGAAGTGAAGGTTTTGATAGTAGTTATTATTTTAATGGGGATGATGATTAATAGTGGACACTGATAAAAAACACAAATTTCATCAATGAAACCAATTTCCAGGATTAGGAGGAATTGAAGAAAATATTTATCAATAAATATTTTCTCCAAAACCACTCTCTCATAGTGGAAAGAGAGTTTCATAGAATTAAGTAAAAAAAGAAACATGAATATATTGGGGTTTGTGAGGAAATAACCAAATGTATTTCATGATAAACCTCTGAATTTTTGATTAATACTAAAATCAAGGTTCATGGGTTCATTAGTAGACTATAGAAGAAGCTATGATAATCAATAGTGATTCGAGACCTTGATTAAAATTTTGAGAGTGTATGTTGTTCCCTAAATGTTGAAATTTTGAGAAGATACTCTCATTGGTCTCATGCTCCTGGAGATAAAAAGTATAAAATTGAGTTTAATATGGTAGGATCAGTAGAAGAATTCCATGATGGAATGAAAATGAAGAATACTATATAACATTAATTCATGAAGAAGAAAACTTGGGACTATCTAAAGTGAAAGAATAAATGATTCAAATCCAGATGAATTTAGTATCTAGATAATAACATCAGAAGGGATATGAAGAATCCCATTAATATAAAGGAATTAGGGAAGGTTGAGATAAAAACTCATCCCATAGAAGAGTGTTTTAACATCCAGGAATATGGGAATAAAGTAAATAAAATTACTAAAGACAATGGTCGTTGGAGAAAATAAAAAGAAACAATAAATGACAGGGTTGAAATGATTGGAATATTGTATCACTATTATGGAGGTGGATCCTCATAGTTATGTGGTGATAGGTTTTCTAGTCATTCATTAAATAATAGAGATTATAGTATTTTGTTTTGGTTCTGAAATTCTTTATTATCATTAATGTTCAGTAGATACATTCAAACAACTCCTCAAAATATGGAGGTTATGTAATCTATGAGAATGTATAATGGTTTAATTATATAATCAAATATATATTACTTATCCTTGGATAATTTTTTTGTACTGAACATCCTCGAAAAGCTGGTATTACTTTCATTGGTGATGTTTGATGCTATATAGGGAATGTATTGACTATATATATAAATAGGACACATGTAGTATTGGTTAAGGGGGATCACTCTTCACATGCCAATGTATCTTACAATTTTATTCAATTGTATGGTGGATGATGAAATTCCATTAGACTCATTGTATCACTTATGGATATTATTTCCTTTTGATAAATCATATCTATCTCAAATGATTGAAACATTGGAAGCGATCACACTCAAAAAAATTCCCTTTGTGAGGGACTACATGGATGTGTTCCCCAATAAATTTCCTTCTATTCCTCCTGAATGAGTGCTTCATTCCTCGATTGATCTTATGCTGAGATCTCTTACCATTTGAAATAAACCTTATAGAATGGACACAACCTTGATGACGAACAATAGAATAAATTACTAGATAATATTGGAAAGGGATTTATATAACATAGCGCTTTGTCATGGGGTGAACCAGGCCTCTCTTCAAAAAAAATAAGTAAGGATTAATATGACTCTAAATTGATTATAGAGTGCTGAAATTATTTTGATACAGAACAATTATCCCCTTTTATTGATAGATTTTTCGTTCGATGAACTATATGGGGACACATATTTCAATAAGGTAGAACTTCAGTCAAGATAACACAAATTAATGGTAAAGAAGGAATATATTTTAATGGATTCCTTTAAAAAATGGTATAAACATTTTGAGTATATAGTGATCCACTTTTGACTCACTAATTATCCAAAAATATTAATAGAAAAAATTTATAGTGTCTTTTGAAATTACATCGAAATTTTTTTGGTAGTCTGTATCGATGATATAATGATATATTCCATGATTAAGGAGGAACATTAGAAGCATTTGAATAGTATGATATATAAAAATTAATGGGAGAAGAAATATGAAATGTACAGTAAATGTGTGTTTTAGTTGAATGATGTATAATTCTTGGGACATCTTATCACCTGAAAAGAAACATCTATGGACCACTCCAATGAAAAGGAAATCGAAGAGTGGCACAGGTCTATATTTGTAATGAAGATTACTATTTTCCATTGTCCAGCTATGTATTACCAATTATATATGAAAAATTTATCATGATCTACAAACCCAATAACCAAGCATACTCATAAGGGAGTGATTTTTTCTGAACTAGTGAATGAGAAGGTTCATTCAAATAGTTGAAAAAGAGGCTTCTCACTATACAAGTGCTCACACTACTTTAAAGTGCATAAATTATTTTCGATAACATCCATGGTTTAAAAAAAAGATTTGGTTTCATTCTGATGAAAAATTATAAATCCATATCCTATACATTAATATAGTTAAAAAATCATGAGAAAAACTATACAAAACATGATCTAGATTTAGTGGTAATAGTCATTGTGGAATTATATCTATATGGAACATTACGAGATATATACAGATCACAAGATATCCAATATATATTCACATTAAGGTGTACTAATATGCACCATCAAAGATTACAATTTTTCAATAAACAACTATCTTATTAATGGAAAAAGGTGGAATATGCATTTTTAGAATGAATCGAACAACTTTATCAATGATGTTAACTAAGAAAGATCCAATATTTTTATACCATAAAAGGGTGGAAAATTGATTTTTTTTAAGTAAGGAACATCATTAATACTTTATCAAATGATTTCTCAACAATATATCATGGAGAAAATGATGTGTTTTGAATGAAATTATGAGAAAATTCAGAAAATGGTGGAAGCCATCTGAAATGGGATATCCTCAAATATCAAAATGTATATAAGGTCAGGATTTTTGGGATACAACAATTTGTACCCTCCAATCCATATATAAAGAAATATATTATGAATTATGCATATATATCAACCTTATATATTCCCCTAGGAAGATGAAATATGTATCAAGATATCTGAGACCACTAATGGTGGTACTATATAAAGAAGGATATCATTGATGATACATCGATTTTTAGGGTATGTAAGCTAGATAAAGTGGAAAGAAAAAACAATAAGTGGATGATGTCACTATTGACAACACTGACAAAGAAATGGGAAAACATCACCATGGAATTTTTCACTAAACATTCAAAGTCATCCATATTGAATAATGGTATATTGGTTATTATGGATCATTTTGCAACTAAAAAACACTTTATAATAAATTTAGAGGACTTATCACTATATCAACTTAAATAGATATACATAAAATAAGTTTTATGACACCATGGAGTACCATAATTAATTTTATCTAATATATATCTATTATTTACCTCCTTGTTCTAGAAAATTATCAATCATGCTCTAAACATTGAGCTAATAATCACTACGCCTATAATCCTTAAATTGATGGCCAATCTAAGTGGACTATTTAAAAACTAGAAGACATGTCAATAGCCTGTTTTATGGACTTAAAGGAACATTAGGACTAACACCTACCACTAGTCGAGTTATCCTATAACAATAGATTACATTTAAGCATCCAAATGGATAAATATGAAGACATTTATGGGAAAATATAAAGTACACTTACGTGCTATGCTGATGTTTGTGAACAAAAGTAGTGAGGAACTAAAATCATCGAATAGACATAGGAAAAGGCGGAAAAAATTCAGCTATATATAATGGTATCTTAAAGATTATATATGATCTACAAAAACATTTGTCGATGATCCTAGTTTTTATGATTTAAGATAATATATTCCATTGCATATATGCATTATATAGGTTGAGGAGATTTTCAAATATTGAAAAACTAATTCCATTGAATGATGACCAATTCATGATCTATGATTGTGTCAGAGCTTTGGAATCTCAACTAGAACTTCCAAAAATCATGTCTCAAGTATATGTTGTTCTCCTCATCTCTATATATAGGATGTTCATATCGTACCCCTCATATGTATTTAAAACATAGGTGGAATAGTTGGAAAAGTTTATCTCTTAAGAGGTTTATCTAGTGATGATATTGGACCATGGTCATAATGTTCTACACCAAAAGTCCACTCAACTGGATAAAGTAATATGGGGGAACAATAATTATAAAAAGGTAACATTAAAACTAGAATAATAATTGAAGTATAAGTAAAATACCCTATTTCCGCCATTAGTTTTTAATCAAAATTATATGGGAGAAATTTCATAATGAGGTAGGAATTAAATGACTAAGAATTATATCAATGAAATTTCAAATCACATAATTATTTTTCATATTAAAAATTAAATAAAAATCACATAGAAAACATATTGAAAACATTATAATTTAATAATGAATTTATAAATAAGTATTTATAGAAATTAACGAAACTAAACAAATAAAATAGAAACATGACATTTGGAAATATAATATGACCCTTAAGAATACCAATTCATCCTATGGAATAGTATCATCAACAATTAAATTATAAATAAACATTTTGTATCTAATCAATGAAAGCATGATATATTTATATCATGAAATAAAAAAAATGTTTTAAAAATTCTAAATTAAATATTGATGTTTATGTGAAACATAAATGTTTATTAAAAATTTTATAATTTATATAATGATTTAAATGAAATTTTATTTACATATAATAAATTCATAAATTAATATTTTTTCATATGATTATAAGATTTTTTTATTAATCATTAATTTATATTTATATTTTATAAAATGAGATATAATTTTAAAATTGGATTTTTTAAATAAATTATAATATTAATTAAAAATTAAATTGATTATATACATAATTTTTTTCATAATATGTAGTTAATTTTTGAATACTATACATCAAATATAGGTTAGGGTGAATTTAATGAATTTTTCTAAAATAGTTTAATTTGTCTGAACAGTAAAAATGATGTATTTAATAGTATATAATATTAAAAAATGAAATTCACTATTCTTAGAGTCAATGTTGATGTTAGATAAATAATATCATACTCATATTAATTATTTAATATATTTAGGGACAATTCTCAATGATTATGATTGTTCTGATCTAAAATAATAATCAAATGAATAAAATAAACAAAAAACACAAATCTCCTCCACTTTAAATACGACCACTCACCACCCTATCTCTTTAGAGATATAAATAATTGAATAATGTAAAAATTATTTCCAAAAATATTCCCAAGTATTTCCTCCACATCTCAGCGGATGTGTTCTCATTAAAATACCAATCTCAAGTACCCCAAAGAGGTTGTCAGTGGTGAATAATTCAAGAGGTAAAAACATATTTCTTCTACTTTTAATTACTTTTTGTGTTTTTTTATTTTACTTATAATATTATTACCTCACCTCATCTTAGTATAATTATAATATATGTATCTTATATAAACGTGGTTTTTGCTATTATTATGTAATGACCATTCATTTATTCTTTTTATATCTCATTTTGATCTAAAAATAAAAACATCATTCGCGATGGATTAATATATCACATTCAGGGAAGAAGAGATTCAACATTCCATCTGGACCTTCAGTTATGGTCATATAATAATTATAATGGTTGAAACATATTATGAAATTTATTTCATAACCTATTTTATAATATTTAACAAACATATTTATGTAATATTAATTAATAAAACAAAACAATTTCATAATGATCAAAAAAATACCAATAAAATCTAAATGGTTGTCAATATAGTTTTCTATAATGAATCGTCCTTAAATATATAAAAAATCATTCTTAAGAATGTTTAATATTCTGTAATAATTTTAATAACTTATAAATTCGATTATGGATAACTGTTATCATATAATTTGATCATTCATATATTTATATATGTTATCCAATCATGAAAAACATGGAAACTAATACTCTAAAATGATGAAACTGAATCTTACAGTAACCAAAAGGTCATAAATTAACATAATATGACTATAATATATCAATTAAACGTTTATTACTTTATTAATTATTTTTTAATTTATTTAATTTATTTATCATGAACATTTTGTTTAAGTGAAAAACACAATCGGATATATGGTAAGGGATTACTTCAGAACCTCCATTCTTCCTTCAAGTTACGATTTCCCTATCTTTTCCCCAATGTAATTATTTACTATATTATGTAATTATTTTATATTATAGTTATATGTTCCAAACTCAGATGACCAGATATGATCATCCTTATTTTATGGGTAAATACATTTTCTTAAATGGTTCCCTCCTCAATTCATCTCAATAAGCAAGGCTGATTAAAGGGAACTTACCTATTTATCACCCATTTCCAAGTTCACTCCATAATATCTTTTAATAAAACATTATATTATATAATAAATCATTTTTAAATGAATAAATATGTTAGTTTTTTATATTTTTTATACAAAAAATTAATCGTTTTATTTTTTAAATAATATTTAATATTTTTCTTAAATATCACTAAAATTATATATTTCTAATTTTTTCTAGACACTATTTTTTATGTTTTCACATCATTTTGACATCACTATCATTACATAGTACTATTTTTTCTTTTGAGTGTCAACTATTTATTTAAATCCATTCTTTCATAGACACCATTATGATTTTTTTTTTCATCTTCCTTTTAACATGATTGTGATAACCAATTCATTCCATGGGTAACCATTATGTTTATGTTTTATTCCATATGTACGATTATTCATGTGGAAAAAATAATAATGAAAATTTTATGATACGTGTTCCTAGATAGATCTCAAATTAATTCCGTAATTTTTATTCTCATGAGAAGTCAAGAGAAATGGTTTTGGAGGTTAGTCGTGACTCATTATATTTCATGAGAAATGGTATTATAGGTCATTATTAAAGACCCAAAATTTCTGTGGAAATTTTATATTAAATACAAGGGAAATTTATGAGTCCTCAAAAATTTACGGCGCTTGATTCTGAGGCCCATTGTGCATGGATTCAATTTCTGATGTTTGGTTTGGGAAAATTCAGTAAATGTACGAACAATATTTTATAACTTTTGTATCGGTGCTCGGAACTAAAATCCAAGGGCACTATTGAACTCGCAGCGTCGGTGATTTTTTAGTAATACCCTCACTGCAGTTGCGTTCTGGCTAGAATGGAAGTTATATATTGGGGTTTTTAATTAAATTGATTAAAAATAAAGTGATAAATTTTCTTTATTTGTGGTGGTTAAAAGCTGAAAGAGGACGTTAGTGATAGGGGCCAGCACACCATAACCTCCCATGAGTGGTTATGAAGGTGGGGCCCACCCGCACATAACCTCCCTTGGGAGGATATTCCATGGTGGGGACCACCCGGTGGTTGTAACCCCTTGGAACCCTCAATTAAGTGGAGAGTCTCTTCACCTTCCTCCACCTTTTATTTGATCCAACCCACTTTTTTTATTTGGTTATGTTTCAACAATTTATTAAACTCCACCATTTAATATCTATTGAATTCTTTCAAAAAAAATAAATAATAGAAAAACCTACTATTTTATTTTTTCTGGGTACTTTCATTTGGGTGGGACATTGAGAGAGGACTTGGATGAACTTGGAGAACATCACCTTCTCAAGGTAGAATGCGAAGAACACATCTTCCTCATTCACCGAAGATCGTAGAACTCCTTCATAGATCTTCATATGTGCCAAAAGAGAAGGAGCCAACCGTGAAGAATGATGACGATGCTTCTTCCTTAGTCTCTTATCCCGGACGCATCCCGACGTCAACGAATCGATGTTCTCTATTTTCCTCCTTTCCCCGTCAATGATCAACAAGAAAGGTAAGGGGATTTGAGTTGAATTTATTCCTGATCTTCGTCGTTCAATTTATGGTTTGAGAACTGAATGATAACACCATAACGTGGAGGGCTCGGACCGCACAAACACGGCCCGACCCTTCCCCTTTGATTGTTCTCGTTTCATGATGACAGCGGCGGTGTAATGGAGCCACCAGAAGAGAGGATCGTAGCAGAGGAACAAGTCGTGACTGCCGGGTGGAAGCGGTACATGCAGCGATTGGAAACGAGCCTGCCACGGAAGAAGCCGGCGGCACAAGGTTCGTTGTGTCGCTGGAGGGGCGCAGCACCATCGCGTCATGTAGAGAACTGAGCCACGGTCGGGCGGGCCATGGTGGTTCCGGAGAAGAGTGGTGCCGTCGCACAATGCCGAAAGAAGGAGCCACGGCCTCGTGGGCCGTGGTGGTAAAAAGAGCTGGGCGTGGCGACATCGCACCGCAACAGAGAAGTACCACGACCATAGGCCGTGACGGACAGATGAGGGCGGTCGGCTGAGCCGGCCCCCAGTGCACGCTACAGGCAGACCAGGACGGTGCCACGCACCGGCCATTGTAGAAGACAGCGGGTGTAACCCCCCCCCCCCCCCCCCACGCGTGGCCTACAGGGACACCCAGCCTGCCAGCCCACCTGCAACGTGGGCCACTGGGCCGGGCCGCCCCCCTAGGGTTGGTCCGCGCACTCGGGTCGGGCCGACCCCTCGGGTTAGGCCGCCCAATCGGGCTAGGCCTCCTGCTTGGGATGGGCTCCCCTCAGGCCGGGCCACCTCCCTCGGGTCAGGTCGGACCCTTGGTTCGGGTCGGACCTGCGGACCGGGTCAGACCCCAGTCCGATATCTTTTGATCCGAACACACATCTTCACCACTATCTTGGGCTACAGGTGTCCGATCGATGGACCACATGTGTCGATGGAAAGCTTAGATTTTTGCGGTTCATTGGGAATACCCAACTTGTGTTTTGGGTATATTTGGGGTACGGTCAAGTTGGTTTGAACCTAAAAACCAACTGGGCCCCTGGAACGGAAATTCCAATAACTCAAAGATCGGGCGTCTGATCGACGCGTCGTCTGCTACGTTGAGATCCCTATGACAAGGAGGACCTTTTATATACTTATACTTGGGACTTCATGACAGTTAGAGTATCGAAAAGTAGCTCATGGTGAGGATCTTCCTGGAGATGAGCGAGCGGAGTGCAGAGACCTAGTAGCTGGTTGAGACCTGACAACTGCTGACCTTTCAACTCATAGTGTTTCGACTAGCCCAGTGGGAAGCGCCTATGTGTGACGCGGTAGACACACATTAGGGAACTTATATATGTGACACAGTAGAACCAGGGTACTCGACAGGAGGAGTACCCTAGCGGGCTATGAGGGGGAGTGCCACTTTGTGACATGGCACAACCATAGTGTTGAACGCCTCTGTGAGACGCATCAGAACCACTGTACTCAACAGGAGGTGTACCATAGCAGTCTACGATGGAGGGAATAACCTCTGTGTGATGCAGTAGGCCCACTGTAATGATAAAGGAGGAGTACACTATCATCCAAGATTCTGATAGTTTGACTGTGTATGTTACTTGCTACTACCCCAAGAGTGAAATCCTGGTTTTAGCTGATTTAATGACTTTTGTGTTTACCTCATTATTGAGATGGGTTACTAGAAAACTTAGGAATATGTATGGGCATATACCTAAGTAAGGGTTATCTGTTGATTCATTATCTTGTGGTTATCCTTTTTGGATATTGTGATACCTTGAGGGTCTTGGGGTCCCTATTGAGTACCATTATACTAATCCCTACATAAGCTATGCCCGCACCTCGCTGTGTTGATTCCAGATGATAAACAAAAATGACTGAGGCAGAGAGTACTAGGACTGGATGGTACCCGGAAGTGGACCACTCAAAGTGATGGTGCACAGAGCGGACGGACAGACGTGGAGTGTGGAGGAGGCCAGCTATACCTACCCTTCAAGTAGGAACCTCAGAGGACGTCCTAGTAGCTGCATTACTTACTTCCAGTTGTAATTGCTTTCAGTTGTACCTTTACCTTACTGTCGGGCTTGTATTTCCATCCCCTTTTACTTTAAATCACTTCTTCTATATACATTATTGCTTAGTGGTTTGCTTCCAATTGTGTACTATGATTGTGTGTGTTTCCATTTTATAAAGGAAATTCCTTCCCATCTTAGGGATTTACGCCTTTGGTGCTATTCTCCAGCCCCTTGCCTATGGAAGGCGGGCTTGGGGTAGTCATGGGAGGGGCCCCAAGGATGGGTTGTGACATCATCCTAGTTCATGCTACTCTATGTGTAATGGTCTTAGTGGTTATCCATGGATCATTAAAATGTCATTTTTGTATTTTGCTTCAATATTTATATGATTTCATTATTACATTACCCCATGTTTGGTATACTATTCTTCCATATGTTTATTCATGTTACATGCCTTTTTATTTCATCATGTTATGTATTTTAACTCATGTGTTATTCTTTATTAATATGATTATCCCCTTATTGGAGTTATTACCTAATACATTTTTTGTATGTATTTTCCTTGTTATCATATTAATATCTAAGATCTCAATAGTCGTTTAGATATCGTTGTATAGATTAAATAAAAGATATTTTAATATTGGTTACATGTTTTTATTTTTATATTCCAAATCATCCAAACACACAAGACTTTACAGTCATTGGATTTTATTTGGCTATTAATTATTCCTAAAATATTGTAATAATATGTGTAAAAGTATAGTTATATTATAATTATGGGAATAATTTCATGAAAAGATATATATCATGGGAACAACCTAATAAAATATGATTATTTTTAACATGACATTTGAGCCACATATGTAAATAAAATGCTTAGAATATTTTGGAAGTAATCACAGAATTTACCATGAATACACTCCTCATATTGGAAATGGATTATAAATTCCACAAATAATCATGATTAATAATTATAATTAATGTATAATCAATGTTTAATCTTATGTCTTTACATAAGAAATTTTGGATACGATGGTATGAAAATGGAATCACCCCCTACATGCATGTTTCCTAAAAATAATGTTTGTCATTCCACTTTAATCCAATTTAGAAAAATAATTAAGGATATATTCCTTATAACATCTTACATATATACTTATTTATGATGTTCAAAAACTTTTCTGATAGAGAAATGTTAATTTTTAGAATCCTTTCCATGATGGAGGATATCATCAATGCATAGAAGGATAGAGGGCATGTACATACCTTCAAAAACATTTATCCAATTACAATGACCAATATAAAAAATGTAACTAATATATCTACAGAAATAATCCTCAAAAATATAATACTTTAATCCTAAAATAGGGTCACAATTCTTGACACCCATAGAATATTAGGAGAAGCCTCTGAAATATAAATTCACAATGATACAAAGCCTTATTGAATGGTGAGTGGTGATAATCACTTTAACGAACCCTGTGAAGAATAATAATATACAAAAATGATTTTATATATTTAAATACCAGGACCAATTTTTAAAAATATCCACCTTCTATTTTTTAATTATTATTATTAACTTTGGAAATTATTTTTCCCCTTGGTAATGGTAAATCTGTTAAATTTTTTAAAAAATAATAACATTATGAATAAATATAATCATAACACATTATATAAATTTATTGTACTATTTTGAATAAACCATTATCATCAATGTTTCTATATTATTAAAATTTTGTGCCATTTTTCATTCAGAATTGAAAAAATATTATTTTAGGTAATGAAAAATAAAAATTTCCTCTCTATATCTTTTAAATTTAATTTTTTATGTTCCCATTGGTATAAATGTTTTTCAAATGAATCACAATTTTTTATTATATAAGTGTGAAATTAATAAATTATATGAATTTATTTTTAACATTTTGTTGATAAATAAAAAAATAATATTCTCCCATAATGATGGATTAGTGCTTGATAATTCTGTTCTACATGACCATAAATAATTATGAAAACACCAAATTTTTATTTTTTATTGTATTATTGTTTAAGATTAAATTTATAGTTAAGAATAATTCATTATTTAGTGATAAAAGTATTAATTGGTCACTAATTTCAATAATGTTGGTTGGATAATCATATTGTGCAGATATTTCTTAAATTGACAAAAAAATTATTTTATGTTATATTTATTTTATTAAAAAATTTAAAATAATGATAGTCATTAATGATGAAAATTTGGATTATTAATTGATCATTATATAATCCATTTTTCATTTATTATTATATTTATAACAATTAAGTAAATTTAAATCTATGTAATATTGAAAAAAAATTACCATTGAATGTTTATAACAGTTAACCATAGGGTTAATAAAAATATATTATATAATATGATATATAAAACTATAAAATTATAAAATGTATTATATTGATTCCATATCCCCTTTATATTTTAATCGACACCATATTGGAATCATTTTTCAATAGTAGAAAACACATTATATTATATAATTTCATTTATTTTGAAAACTGTCACTCTTATCCCTTATAAAATTACACCCCATCTCCTCTTCTATAAATTATTTTGTATTTATTTCATCAAAAATATAATAAAATAAATTTCTAAAATCACTCCCAATGTTCAAATGGTATTATATTTTATGTAATACCAACCTTAGAAAGATTATGGTGTGACACAAATAAAGTTGTTTGAAGAAGTGGTTTAGAATTTAACTAAAACTCGTATATATAATTATTCTTATACATCTTAAAAATATTCTTCAAAAATTTTGAAAAAATAAAATCAGTATCATACATACTCCTATATTTTTATTTAAATGTAATCACCAATGTACATTTCATATTTCATCAAATTGGATGTGATGCCAACGTTCATGTGTACAACAGACTACAATTTGTGATGCGATATAATTTATTTTTTTCACAAATTCTCATGAATTTTTAAAATAATTTATTTAGTAATTATGTATAATACTAAATATATAATGATAACTATGTAAATATAATATATAATCAAATTTTATAAAATCACATCCATGGAAAAATGATAGCATTGATCATCTGTACTTGTGAAATATAACATCTATGATGATATATGAACGTTTTTAATAATTTCATAAAAATGATTGTGTATATAATATATTTAATGATATAATACAATATATATTATATAAAACATAAAGAATGAAGATAAATTAATACTTTATTTTTTTCTTCCATGTTCATTGAAAAATCGAAATCTTACTCCAAAATAAGTAAAACCTTTTGTCTTTATTATTGTAACATAATTCATATTTCATAACCATAGTTCATATTGGGTTTTAAAAGTTGAATTTTTATAAAAAATTATTATTATTTTCTAATAATTATTCTTGTGATGAGGAAATAATGATCCAATTGGCTATAGTAAACAAATCAAATTAATTTTTTATGTAATTATTTCTACATCCTCATTACACACAACATGGAATTAAATAATTAGGTAAACAAATATTTCATAGAAATAAATATAAATAAATGATTTAAAAATATGGTATTAAATCAAGAAAAGGCTCTTAGGAATTAAAATAATTGATATATTTTTTTATAAAAAAGATAAAGGACATTCAAGGATTTTATAGACATTAGGAAATTTATTTCATTAGAATTTCACTTCATTGAGAACAATTTTAATGTTTTGCACATAATTAATTTTATATGGTGAATAAATATCCTGTTTGACATGATATATCATGGATACATTATACATCTTGGTGTTTTGAGTTAAAATTCATATTGTATCATCTATGTGGATTTGAATGGAATGATAGCTAGTGGTAATGGTTTTTTAAAACTAAATTCCATTAATTAGGTTATACTTTTAAATTTTTTACTATATTAGGACATTATTATATGATAATTGATACATAAATTGTTTTACTATCTAATTTCACACTTTTAATTTTTTTAAAATTTTATGAAGAGAACATTCTCAATATGAAAAGACACTTTTATTAGAAAAAAATTAAAGGCAAACGTACAAGAATCTGATGGTGGGAATTTTACATTGATCCCTCCAAAGAAAATAATGAAGGTCATTAGGTATCACATCAGAACCACAAAAGTCAATTACATTGAAGACCTTATTATCCAGACTATCCACCACAGAGTTCGCCTCCCTGTAGAGATGAGTGATAAAATAATGAATATCCGAGAGATAATCCAAGAATTTAGTCCCCCGATTAGTTTGCTTCTAAGATATATGAGAAGAACCGGTACTAATAGAATGGAAAATTATTATGGAATTGAATTCATGACAAATAATGTTCCATCCACGGTGATAAACATGCTCTATCGTCGACACAATACCAATATTTGTGGCTTCTAGAGAACAATCAAATCCACATGAACCATATAAACACCCAATGAAGACCCCCTTGTGATTTTTTAAAATTGACACCATAGCTGGAGGGTCATGGATTACCTCTGAGGAACCATCATAATTGACTTTAATCCATCCCTAAAATGGATCCTACCTAAAAACCCTCAAATATCACATGAGGGGGACTTAATCTTCCCCCAAAAACAATCCTATTATGTACTGTTAAATAATGGAATGAATATGAACAAAAATGCTTCATTGGTGGGATGGATTCCTAAACAGCAACATGTATCACAAAGAGAGAGTCCCCCATAGTGAAGTGGAATTTATGATGAATCACCTTATTTTTGGTGAATGATGAAAATGTACGTGTTTATCTACAATAATCAGAAATAGGTCGTTGAGAAGGGGAGAAAATTCAAGGCCATGCTAGTTAATGAGTAACTCACAAATTGAAGAGACTCGAGGGCGACTCACTTCCAAAATATCAGCAACGACTTTCCATATTGAAGAAGAAGTCGAATAGCTTAGGAAAAGGTGGTTAATTTAATCTATGCTTTGATGAAAAAGAGAACATCAGAAACAAAGCAAGATCACACATAATTGAATGAATCAATCCTTGGGAAAAATACCATGCCCCCATCTCCATACAACAATTGAACCGTAGGGCATGATAAAATTCATGTTCATATGGCTAGGACCCTTCAATCTAGAAGATGTATAGATAGAGTACCTATATAGTAGTTTGGAAGTGATGACACTATTTAATTAAGGTTCCAAATCCATAAAATAATCTCTGGAAAAGAAAACATAGTTATCCATAATGTTAAAAAAGTGGTTCAGTATGTTATTCATGCTACACAGCTGATCCATGATAGATGTGTCCAGATCTAGATAAATCTCACCACTCAGAAGTGAATCATTTAAGGTAGAACCAGACCAATTCCCTTTCCAAAACTAGAGAGAATTATCCATAGAAATAATCCATATATAGTGAGATTAAATAGAAGAAAATAAATACTAAAATGTTAGCCATATCAGGGAGAAAAGGGAGTTGCATTTTCCAATCTTGAGTTGAGGAATAAATCTAGCTCGAAGAAACCCAAGAGCATTAAAATTACGATTCATGGTATTCCCCAAAAAAGAGGCCCAAAATTAATCATTAAAATGACCATGATTCTTAGTACCTAAGACCCCATTTTCATGAATCATTTTTCATTTTATTAAAGTATTACAAAATGAAATAATGGATTTAGACAACAATATTATTTATTTTTGATATTTTAAATACTCAGGGATACATTTTAATTAATTAATAATGTTAATGTATTTAAAACTACCCATTTTAATGTCCAATTTATGAATTATTCTTATCTATTTAATTTACAATTCCTACATTTTTTATTATACATACATCATTACAATTTTTTATATGATATTGAAATTTTATCTTCATTTATATTGGAAATAATTCTCTTAAAAATAAGTTTTTTCTTAAATTAATTCCAAAATATCATTTTGTAATCATAAAATAAATATTAATGATTTTTTTCATGAGCAATAACATTATTTTAAAACGTTTTAAAGGGTAATGTTTTAAAAAAAATTAGATGGGTTGTTTCTGTAACTCTTTAAATAAATTTTAAAATAATGTATATTTATATAATTTTTTATATTTCTTTATTTTCCCACCAACATGACTATAATTATATTTAATTACTCTATTATATATTTCCAATTTTATAATAAAATAATATTATTTTCATAATATTTGATTATTTATTATTTTTTGAAACTAATTTTCAAAGTGGAAAGTGTATTTTCCTCAAGAATATTTTTAAGGATATTTTAATTTTCATTCTATTCACCATCTCCTATAACTTTTTATGTTTCCTATTATCCTCTAGGGGAATTTTTTTAGGATACAATACTATTTTTTCTCTTACTATATTGTGATTTTTTATAAAATATAATAATTAAACTTATTTTCGCATATAAATGAAATAATAAATAATGAATTGCTATTATTTTTTTAAAAGTTCATGTTTATGATTGGTTTTTCCTATATATAGAACTTGAACACTATTGATGAAATTTGGATTGTTGAGTGAACCCAAACAATTAGGTGGCCTTTTTCAATGTCTGAATAGAGGGTTAGTTATAACCCTATAATTAATTGAGTAGTGAGGTATGTATTGAAAATATATATATAACTCTTTAGAGATGAAGTTTTTAACCAGGTAAATTGTCCATCCTATGAGATTATGGTTTTCAAAATAGGTATCCCCTCAATGTGGTTTTTATTTATTTTATGAAGATAACATTCAAAGATACTGAGTAAATGATTCATGCATATTATGAGTAATAAATGGTTCATGTGATCAAGAATGAAATAAAACGAATCATTATTATTGATTTCTGAGAATTTTTCCAATAATAAATATTTATGAAATGTCACTTGATAAAAGATATAGTTAATTAGTGGTATGAAATCACATATGATATATTCATACGTTGACTAAGTTATAATAGCCTTATAAACACCTTATTCTCACTGATATAATTGAAATTAAAATTCTTATCTCTACCATTACCAAGCAGATGAACTCACAATTTCTTATTTTTTCTTTCTCACAGTATGTGATAGAAGGGTTTAGGTATGTTTTTTACTAATAGGGATAATATATTAGAAAAATTAGTGGGGGTAATGTATATTTTTATGAACTAGTTTTTTATGTATAATTTTCTTTATATACAATTTTTTATAATTCTATAGAACTTTAATCTTAATAGGTTCATGAGTATGTAAGTGGTCAAATTTTTTATTTTCATTTTATAATTTATTAATGGATAAATCTAGTTTTTTGTAAATATAAAATATAGAAATTTATATATTATTTATTATATCTAGATCTAGTTGTTTGGGTTTGGTTATTTTATATCAAATTCATAATATAGGATAAAAATAATATTTGAAGATATCCTAGGTCACAATTAGGGAATGAAAAAGATTGTGAACATAAGAACATACATAATAATAAATAAAGAATAAAATTATCAATATTATATTAATATTAAATTTTAAATGTGGATAAAATATAAATATGAGGTAATTATAATCATATAATCGATGTTCTTGATTATGATGTCATAAGATCACATTAACATGTATATTTACCTTGTTATCAAATGAAATTTCAACTGTATGATGTGATGGTATCATGAACGCGACAATACTGGGGATTAATTATTTTCACAGTGAATTTGAGATCTATTATTGTGTACCCATTATATGTTCTATTTTTTTTAAACAAAGGAATCATAAATGATCACCGTGGAATGCTTTTTATTTATCATGAACATGTCTAAAGTAGATATTAATTATTTACCAATTTCATTATATTGTTATGTTGGTGAACCATTAATATTACAAATATTATTCATTAAGGTATAATAAAGCCATTTCATGTAATTTTATTAGTGTTTCATAACATAATATCATATGAAAAAATAGTAATTTTTAAAAGAGGTATAAAATTGCCTTTTTATGGTCATTTAGAAAATTTATTTCGATGTAATAAATATTATTAGAAAATTGAATACAATATATTTATTAAAATTAAATATTATAATTAAATTGATAAAAAATAAAATCATAGAGGGTTGTTTTTTATAAATCAGATATCCAATGAAAAAATGTTTTAATGTGAAATAAAAACATAAATTTACACTAAAAGAAATTTATATCCTTATCGTATAAATATTAACATGATGGTTAATTTGAAATGTAATTTTTAATTAATAGATTTGAAAATAAAAAAAATTATATATGATAAAGAAAAACTAATAATATATCATTGAAGAAAACAAAATGTTATTAAAAGGAAATTTTGGTATAAGAAAAAGTATATGTATTTGAAAGGCTATAAAATATTTTTAAAATATTTTAATATCAATATTAGGAACCCACATTTTAAATAGAGTTACAAAACATCGTCTTAGAAGTAAGAGAATAGAAATATAAATTTCAAATGATATGACAAAAAAATTCGATCATATTAGAGAGAATTCACTGGAAATGAATATTTGGGCATGGAGGGTATACCTTAGTCAAATTGGATAGAAATTATTTTAAATAAATTAATATATTTTGAATAGTAATTATTCCATTGTTAAAAAAATTTTTAAAATTGATTTATCTATAGAGAAGAAGTATGTGTATAATGAAATTAAATCTTTTCACATATGAAACTATAAATGAAATGGAAAAGTAAAATAACTATTATTATAACTCAATAAAATGGGATGAGTAATGAAAAATCAATTCCAACATTTTTATTATTGAATTGATAAGCATTTGAAGAAATAACATCATATAGATAATCAAACACCCAGAATTTTAATATTAAGGAAAATGAGATTTAATTGGAAGTATTCAGAATATATTAATAATATAATAGTCAATAACAATAAATATGTCCCAAATAGTTTAATTTGATTATAAGAATACCTTACATAACTTTAAAAATGCAATCCCAACCCTGTTGTGGATATTATTCCAAATAAAACATAATATTCCATGAATAGTGAGGGTTCCATGATAATGAAATAGTCAATGGGTAATAGATAAACCGTTCAAATTAAATCACTGTTCAAATTTATAAATGTGTCTTAAGGGGTGATATATTGAGGCAAGAAACTGTTACGTTGTTTTCTCACTTAATACAATGCACTATATGCCTATGGAAAATTTGGATCTTATGATGATGTATTCTTTGGAAATAGGTGACATGAGGAATTTTGGGGAGGCTATCAACATCCATACATGTTGAGTGAATTTAGGGAAATTAATATGGAATGTGTTTCATGAAAATTGATGAATATTTTGTTGATATTAAATAGGTAGATATGAAATAATTCTATAGGTGAAATTGAGGGAAAATCACTAGAAAATAATAATTAATAAGGGGTATTAATAGAAATTCAAGATGTATAGGTGAATTATTGGAGGAAAAGATTTTGAGACATGTAGTTATGAATTTACATACTTAAAATAGTATCCTAAGTGGTTTATTTGTTAAACATATATTGTAATAATCAAGCAATATTATATTACCCATTTTTAAAAAAAATCTATCCAGATTATAATTTATCCATGGAATATTTTTTAACAATAAAAATAAGTTCATCATTGATAATATTTATTTACAAGAAAAATATCAAGATTCAATACATTTATTAAAAATGATTTTCCAAATATGATAACATTATCTTTTAAATTAAAACATATAAGGTTTTGAATTAATGGTTTCAATTGAAAAATATAATTATTTTCACTATGTATTAATAATATTATTATTAATTTATTACCAATTAAATGTTTTTAATATATTATTATCCATAATATTAGTACCATTATATATATATATATGTATATATCAATTTCATTTAAATGATCAATATTTAGAATAATATCATTCATAAAAAAGTATTTATTTTATTGTGGTAACATGTATTTATGTTGAAACATAATTTTATATATAAAAATGTAATTTATTATAGTTCATAATTTGAATCATCAAATATAAAATGTATATTTTTTTTAAATGACTACATTTTTTAACGAAATGAAAATAAATTTTATTGTACTTTGGGAAAAAATGTACCATTTATCGAACTTGTAAATTCTATGTGAAAAATGAAATTATTTCTGACATAGTAATAAAAATTGAATGATTTAAAATTTATTTTATTATATATTAATCAAATTACTTTTAAAAAATTATTTTACCATCGTATATTACACTTTAAAGTTCATAAAATTATTATCTTTAGGAAAATATATTTTACAATCATTATTATTTAATTTATTACTTAAAAAAATTTCATTAGTTTTATATATAAATTATTTTTAAAAGTGTAAAAAATTATATAATATATTTACTAATAATATTACCTCTGTATATACCATAAAATCCAACTTCTATAATTTAACAGTTGTATAACATACCACTATTTGTTTTAGTTTTCTTTAGTGTATGAAGAATCTTACTAAAAAAATTTGGTTCTAATGGAATATATATATTTCAAAATATTTGGGTGTTAAATTACTCAAATTAAATATTTCACATTATTGAAATTTTATTTGTCAGTTAATTTTTTTACTTCTTAATTATGTCTATGTAAAAATTATTTCAATGGAAAACGCCTGATTTTTATCTACCCTGAATCCTGATCTATCCTATGTCATGGTATGAAGGGTGTTCCTTGCCCCTATGAGATGGATACTAGTTCCTCTATATGAACAATATTATTTGGAATCAATTTCACCAATTTAAAAAAACTATAAGGACCAACAAAAATGGAAAACACAACAACCAATAATCATAACCAAATTTAGTACACTAATTTTCATATTTTGGTTTTTGAAAATGAAACCACACCAATAAGTAAAACAATAGAAAGAAGAACATAAAAAATTACCCAAGACACCCTAGAAGACAAGAGGCTCATCCCCCTCAATACACCTCCCCCAATTCCTGCATGAGATGGAACCCTAACATTAGGATCCATTATCTTCCCCATGACATATCTTGGCTATGCATGGGTCAAACATAACAAATTCTGCATACACCTATTGGTGTACATATGATATGATCCAAATACCTATGGATTACACCCAAAGAAAAGATTTCATGATACTATAGTAGAAGAATATTTAACATGAAATTTAATGTAAAATCATCTGAATATTTTATATGTAATCATTTTAAGGAAAAATTATTCCTAGAGAAAAAACATTTATGGAAAAGAAATTATCATAAAGATTCATTAAAAATTAAATATTCTCAGGTTCCATCATATACCGACATATTTAACCACATAAAATAATCCACAAGTCACACTTAATATCCATTAATAAATCCCTAGGTGTAATCTATCTCGACTGAGACACTAGAATCTCGTACCACATAGAGAAGTGATATATTAACCTCACCCATCAGCTTTACCATGTATGAATCACTAATAGGGGACCCCAATGGTCCTAGTGTTCTCCAATCATCATCATAAGTTAGTTATCATAGTTATCATCAATCATGCTATTTGTGTTTGGTCATTTCCATTTACTGGTCATCATGTGTCAATCTGCATAATGAATTTAGGCTTTCCAATTCAATTACACGAGAGTAATATATATAAACAATCCATATTTATACCAAGGATTCCCTTTTGGGATCAATTTTACATTTCACATAACAAAAAATTATTCACTTTTTCATGTACATTCCAAGCATTCTAAACACACCAAAAAAATCACAACCTTCACAGACCATCACATTAGAACGACCATTTTTAATAGACAAACCACATTCCATTTTACACACACCAATCCAATTTGAAAACACATTTCACACAACTAACATAAATCATTAAATTTTTCTTGGAAAATTAAAGAATCCACAAAATATAATGACCATTTCCATGGGTAAACCCCTTTTAAATCCACTAATATACCGATATCACATTAAACATGCTTCCCAAAATTTAAAAAATTCTCTTGTAAAATTAAAATTCCACTACAATGAATAAATCATTCCATAAAAATCCATTTCATTTTAAAAACACACTTTCTAATACATTCTTACCTCAAGTATATTTGACAACACATTTCCGACCATTAAAATAGCCCTTATACCCCTTTTATGAAGCACAAAATTAAACCCAAACAAATACATTGACATTTTCCATTATAAAATCCATTTCCATAACATATTTATTCCAAAACCAGTAAAAAATACATTTCACACCACATAATTAAACCATATAAAACATATAAATGACCAATAAATCATATTAAAATCATCCAATATTGATGGGGCATGAAACCCCCTACCTCGATATTGGAAACCTATAAATATCAGTATGAAATGAAAACCACACAACCATGAGACCTTAACAGATAATGATTTTACAAAAACCATCATGATATCAATCAACTACATAGGATCAAACTCTCCGTTAGTTAAAAAACACAGTAGAAAATTGAAAATCCATGAAAGAGGGAGAAACACCAAGAAAGAGGGATGAAACCACCAGAGAAACCACACACTTGAAGTCTCTATTAAGAATTATAGAAAAAACCAAAAAAATATTCAATCGAAATAGTTATAAGAAATCTTGTATGGAGCATCAATGGATTAAAATCAGATATTCGATATATTGGAGGGGTTTGGAGTTAATTCCGGGAGGGAAAAAGGTATTTTTAAAAATTAAAATGACTTGGAAATGTTTCATTGTTTGGACTACAGTTTTAAAAACTATGTGATAGTTGTTCACCCATTTTTTTTCAAAGAGTAACACATTGCATAGTTAGCTCGCATGGTATACAAATAGAGTTCTAACCATACAATTAACAATGGTCAATAGAATGTTCATTGGTCTTACAATTTTTATGATAAAGCCAATTCTTTTAAAAACCATGCATTGATAGTGAGCCATAGGATGTAAGGATTTATTTCCATTTTTGACAAAAAAATTAAATAAAACTAAAGGTCAAAAAGATATACAAAAAATAAATAGTAAACTATCTTAAAATCATAAACCCTTCATAATAATTTCTTAGGAGAAAAATAGATACCCAAAAATGAAGCATGATAAAGTCTGAAAAAAACCTAGTTTCATACATATAATTTCCTAATAAACATTACATATTGTTTTAATGAAAATGAAAATATTCATATTTATAGAATAATTATATGAGGCTACCACTATAATGTTTTCTTTTTTAGAAAAATATATATAATTCATAAATGCAAGACATTAAAAAAAATATGGGTTATTATACCATTAATTCGGTCCCAATGATACTCTAAAACTCCCATGACCTTTTATAAAAATTATCCTTAAAATATTAGCACCAAAAAGCAAAAAATAAACAAATATTTTTTATTTATCCTTAATATCATGACCATCAAATTCTCCTAATAATTTTCTATAATACCAACTATAACACCCAAATAACATTATTATCTTATAAATACTTTAAATAATGTAAATATATTTTTAAAAATCATTTAAAATACATTTTACATTTATTTTTTTTATATTTAAGGAAAAAGTACTAATAAAACACATGTAATTAATAAAAAATATAATATTTTTCACCATAAAAGAGAATTCGTGATGAGTTAAAGTCATCAGCAGCTTCCACAAAATCTTCACACATAAAAAAAATCACGGAATTTATTATTTTGGAATAAATATTAATTGAATCACTTATTCAAGGAATCACATACTATGAAATCACTTATTATAGAATCAAATATTTAAAATTTAAAAAAATTATAAAATATTATGCAAAAAAAATTCTTTATAGAGAACAATGAAATTTTATAAATTAATATAAATTTAATCTTATATTAGTTATTTTGATGTTATTATGTTAAAAGTCAATAATAAATCATTCATAAAAAGACAATATGATTTCATTAAAAATAAAAATAGATAAAAGATAGATTTGTAATTATCTTTTCAAAATAAAAAATACTAAAAGACATTATATAATAATTTAGACATGAGTGAAATGTTCCCAAAATTAATAGTGAAATTAAGATGACCTTCCTTAAAACTATTCATTTGATGTATTGTGTACATTGAGTGGGTAATTTGAATGGAAAACATTTAATACCCAAAATTAACGATATAAGATTAAAATATATAATACTTGGGATAGAATTGAGATTATAAAATTAAGCAACTACTACTTTGGTAACTTTTTATTCATAACCACAAAGAAATAAATGAAATCAAAATTACCATTGAATTATATGAACATAAGGATATATATAATACATAAATTTAAAATGGTTAGTAGATATTACTTATAAAACTATAGGTTTATATAACATAACCCATTGCATAATTAAGATAGTTTGGGATGATAAAACCATTCCACGTTGATAACATACGAATAAAAACACCTTGATAAAATAATTTCAAATGATAATTTTTATACCATGAATTAAGTTGGACTAATGGTATATCTGGTTAATAAATTAATATATACACCTAATAATTTGAAATATATGTATAACATCAAACATGTCTCGGTGAAATCAAATTAGGATGAAGACGACTTATGAACCTAGTTATTTTTAAAAAAATTAATATGACTATTGAATATCATAGAGTTCAATAAATATAATTAATTAAAATAAACATTATTAAAAAATTATTTTTTGATATTATATATAATATATATATAATAAATTATTTTATAATATTAAAACATGTCTTTGGTAAGAGAAAAATAGTCAAAACACTTACAACTATGGTTTTTTTAATTGAAGGACCTATTATAAAATAACATAATTTGGGTCATCATATTCCATGAGTATCGTAAATATTTTATAATAAATAAATTAATAATAAATCAAACCAAAGAAAATATGTGATAGTGGAAAATATCAAACATGTCTCATGAATTGTAAAATGAGACAAATAAAGCATTAAATTGTTTCCAAATATATTTTTGAGAACATTAGAAACCAATATAATAAAGTTTTTGTTATAATAATAAAGAACAATTTCACTCAGACATATGAAATAATATATGATCCACATATATTATTTTGATAACTTTTTGTTAAAAAATATCTATTATAATCATTACTCTATGTGACAGTTCCTTCAATTGTCATGTATGTATTCATTAAAAAAAATATTATTTCACATTTATATTTTTTAATCACATTAAATAATGTTAATAATATTATAACTATATCATATTATCATTATATAAAAATTTATTACTATTTAAATAATGTGAAGGTTATATATTAATTAAATAACATTGTAGAGATAATAGTTCGTGTATACACATTAGTGATGTTTCCACCTTTCTATGTTTGGAAAAAAGAAAAATAAATGATAATTTCCCTTTATATAATAATTATTTTTTCATAAATAAAATATGTGTTCATATATAAAAAGTTTATTGTCTATGAAACAGTATATGATAAACAAATCACATCACATTACGGGTGTGGTAGTCCACTTATTTGAATGATTGACATTATTTTAACCAATGGATCAGAAGGTAGATATCATAATTCCAGAAGAATATTAAATTAATAAATATAATATATATAAATTAAATATATAATTATAAGCAATCAAAAAATATTGTGATGGAATATGAATCATGTCACTGTGTGGAGGATATAGTCCCCTTATAAGCACAAGTGGAAATTTTATTTCCCATTTGATAGTGGATGAGTAAAAAATAAATAAATAAATTTTAATAAAATCTAACTGCATTTATGATACTAGAAGAATATATTTTTTTTGAAATGATTAAATAATCTTATAGGTGGTGTTATAATAAATAAAATTGAAAGAGTTTGGGGATGTTTTTACCACTTCTTGGAGAAACAACCTTTGTATTAATCATTTACCATTAAAGGAATTTTCAGAAGATAAAATTAGAAGCTCTATAATTAAGGGATGTAATCTATGAATTTGTTTGTGTATATTTCATATGGGGGATAATTCTAAAATTTTATGAGTAATAGAGGTGGGGAAATTACTTTTTAAAACTAAGGGGAGGGATGCAAACAAATATTTTTTAGAATTTTTCAATTATAAAATGCCATATTCTATAGTAAGTGTTAGAAAGGAGAAAATTATTATAATATAGAAAAAAACATTGTTGAAATAAATTTAAAAAATAAAAACAATATTTAAGGAGGTGGAAGTACTACTCTTATCCATTGGATTAACCTCTATTAAACCTGCTTTAATCCTCACTGTGGTATAAAAACTTTTTTTTATATTAGTCACTATGGAAAATAATTAATATGGAGTTATTAAATTGTATTATTTTCTCAGATATAAATTATGAAATCTGTTTTCATAGATTGAATTTAATTATGTAGTACATTTTTGTTTTAAATAACCTTGGGAACTACAATTAAAACTATTTTATGGAAAATAAAATTTCTTATCCATAAAACATAAATTATGAGCATTAATTTAATGATAAAAATAAAAAAAATTAATATTTAAGAAGTAATATATTTTATATAAATTTAATGAAAACTATTAATCAATTTATATTAATTTAAAATAATATGATTCAAAATATTGTGAGAAAAAAACTATGTTGTGAAAACCTGACTTTTTAACCATTTAAATTAACTTATATCAAAAACAATTATGCTGATTATTTGTACGTAATTAATTATATCATATATTTTTAAATTAATTTAATATTAATTTATGATCACATTCAACAAAACATTTAACTTTTACTTTAAATTAATGGCACTTTTTAAAAACCATGTATTCTTTCACATTTCACTAAAAAATATTTTTTAAATACATCCTTAAAATCCACACTAATATAATATTTTGATATTATTATAGAGAATAAAATTAATTTAAAATAATATTTTGAAATAATATTTTATAAATTATTTACGTTTTTTCCTAGAAATATAAAATAAAAAATTTTTTTAAGGAAATATATTTTTGAATAAAAAAAACGTTAATGAAAATTGAGTTGTTATTTATTAAAAAAATTCAATAAATTAGATTTATTTAAAACAATTGTTCATATTGTTAATTAGTTTATAATAACTACCCATTAATACTAAATTATTATATAGATTATAGTGGATTAATTTATCATGGTTCATATAAATGTAAAGATTTGGTTAAAGAATGTTATCATGGATTCATAATTTCCTCAAAACACATATATTCTAAAATGATGGGATGACACATTATCCCAACATAAATATATTGCATCCTTATAATTTTTATCTTAGAAACCAATGGGTTTATATATAAAAATATCATTCTTGCAAATCCCACCATATTATAACGAATAATTTAAAATTCAATCAATAGGGATGTGGGAAACATAATTTTTACCTTATATAAAAAATAACCAGGTCCCATTATAAGGGAAACAATAGAGGCATGTGGAAATAGGGATATATAGGTTAATGATATTGTCAAATTAATTATATATATTGATATATATAATGATCATGAAAATGTTAATGGCCAAAAAAAATAAGTCAATGAGGGGTTTAAATAAAATTAAATTCATCATAAATATTTATAAAAATGAATTATTTTTTCATTCTAAGATAATATTTCTTATATTTGAGGAATTTTTTTATCATTGAATATGCGAAGAATTAATAATATAATTTCTTCAAAACTATTTAATCATTTTTCATCTATTATTTATGTTTATAAATATATCGGAATATATTTTAATCTGCATTCAAAAGATGAATGAATTATATGAATTTTGCATCCCTGAAGCACTGAATTTACATATAAACTGATCATAGGATCCATAAAATAATTTCAATAATTTACTTATATCTCTATATATTTACCAAAACCAAACTGGTTAGTGTAATTTACCTAATAAGTAAAAATATTCATATAATGAAATAATATATTAGTCAATATAATCTCAAAAATAATACCCATATTTCATCTTAAAACATTCCATAAATTGTTAACATTAAAATTCTCCAAAATATTAACAACTAATTTCAAAAGAAACTAATTTAGAAAATTTTCTTAAAATTTATTTAATCAACATAATGTTACTCTTTAATTAATATAATGTATATCATCATTTTACATACCAAAAAATTTGAATACAATGATTACATATTATCTTCAAGAATGATAAGAATATCCCAAAATAACCTGAATCACCATAAAGTATTAATTAAAAAATATATATTCCAAAAATTAACCCAATAATTATTCTATAAATAATATCATAGACTATCCAATATACTATATAAATAAAAAAAATACAATAAACTTCATAAATGATAACATAAAAAATTTCATCAAATTTGTAATTAAATCAATGATAACAAGTAATATCTAATATATATTATAGATATATGTTAACTACTTATCCAAAATATAGTAAAACATTTTATAATACCAACTATATAGACCCCAATATTTCATAAATAAATGATATATATTAATAGATGAATATTCATTACATAACATTATGATCAGGACCAGAACCATAAAATTATAGTGTTTTCAAAATCATATGAATATAAAAAACATTAACCCAGAAATTTTATATCATCTCTTAGTTTTTTATTCATAACTATCACTTTAATTATATATTGAATTATGAAAATGAATTTTCATTTCCGTGGGAAAATGAATCCCATGATAGTGTGTTTGTAGTTTCTCATTAATTATAGACAATCTAGATATAAAAAAATTTAAAAAAATTAGAATGATACATCAATAAGGGTTTAATATAATGATAATAACATAATATAATCCTACCCAATTAGTTAATTATAATTAACCTTGATTCTCATAATATGTTTTTTTTCAATTCAAATACATAATTAATAATTGTGTAGAATAATAAATAATAAATCGTGGTCCATTAAAACAAATCATAAGAATAAGATATATGTTTTGGCCATCCAAATAAATATTTAAAACGACTACCATAATTAAGGTTTATTCCCTACATTATCATTTTTTAAAATTTCATATAATCAAAATGCATACCATCCTATTTCTAATATTCACGTATTGTATATTTCATTTAGTTAACTCTATCATCATCAATGAATTTATTTAATCTACAATTTCAATGAATTATGTCAAATATTTCATAATTATATAATGCATTTGAAATATATATGTCCAACCCATCATTCGTTGATAACATAATTACCAATCAACAGTTTATAAGAGATCCACCCTTCATTTTTTCTGGGTCCTTTTATAGGTAAGTAATAATATCATTAAAAAATTATCGTTACATCCATACTTAACTCATGTCAGGAAAATTGGTTTCATTTTAATTTTAAAATCTTAAAAATAAACCATTTGTGTGATGAATAAGGATGGTAATATTAGTCCATGTACATAGTAAAGAAAAACAAACATTGAATAATTGTGTTGTTGATGAAAATTAAATTTAAACATTCATTGGATCATTTCTTAAGGGAAATCCACTTTTTATTTGACAATATCCTATATACATTATAAGAAAAATATTTTTGAAAGTAATTTCCTAATAATTATTATTTGATATTTGTATAATTAAATTAATTAAAAAGAATATTCATGATTTTGGTGTATGTTATTCAAGTGGTATGTGTTAAAATAATTCATTTATCATTTTCATTAAAAAAAATTAATGCATATCATTCAAAAAATGAAACTAATATTACATTGAATCCTTTTTATATAATTTAAAAACTATGTAAAAATGAAATTAGTAGACTTTTCTTGAAAAGTAAAAATGTTATTGAAATTATTTTAAAAATGGACATCAAAGCAAATATTCTCACAGAAACAGAGAAATTATGTTTGTTTTGATAAACAAAAATCTATTTCTATCAAGAGTACAAAATGGGTGGACTGTTAAAGGATATAATTATATCTCTAAAAATATATAGATTATTAGAAATAAAAAAATTATTGAGAGATAAAAATCATAAAATTTCATCATCATAAATTAAGAATAAAAATTCTTGGTGAAAATTAGAGTGTAACCTAAAACCCATACTTTTTTTACATCTTATTCATAAATTTTATGCAATAAAAAAATTAAACAATATGTACCATTAATAGTGGTATATCTACTATAAAACACATCAATTTTCTTTCTTGATACACCTCATAAATAATATATGTGTATTCCATAACACATGTCATATAGAAGACAAATTGTAATGATAAACCCTTAGCACTTGGTTAACTTATGAAACAAAACTTTGTGAATTAAATAATTTAAATGTAATTTATAAATATTTAATTTAAAACATTCATTGGTATAAAATATAAATTTTTTGATATATAAACATCCTAGACATTAATAGGTACATAAAATCAAAAAAAATCAACGAATCATTGTTTAGTTAACGAACTCATACATGTTGACTAACTATTAAATTATAATACCTCTGATGTATGAAAATAGTTTGGTTAAAAATTTACCTAGAATTAAATAATTTAATATTTCAAGATGAATTCATAGGATGTATATATACCCGTATAAATATTAAATTTTTCATCTCATTAAAATGTGTCTCAATGAAAATAAATTTTAACAAAATCCAAACATCATTGATATATTTATAATGGCTGGCCTGGTAAATAAATAAAATGTTATGGATATTAAATCCTCATGAATATAAATAATATTTAAAATAAAATAAACAAGGTATTTAAAACACCACATAAAATAAATGGGGTTGTATAATATCAAACTTGTGTCATGAATTCAAAAATGAGATAAAGAAACTCTTATGATATATCTAACTTGATTTGTATGTGAATTAAATTATACTATATTATTTTAATTTTATTTATATTTAGATAAATTAATTTTATTAATACATAAAATATAAAATATTGTCCACTAAAAACATTTTTACACCCCTTTTTAATAATTCTATTTTGGATTAGTCATTTCGGTGTTAATTGCTGAATTTCTCAGATAAGATTTAGTTCAGCAGTTATGGTCCTTGTACATTGATCTAGGTTGGTACATAGAGAATATTTTATAAAATATATTGTTTTTAATATATAAACATTGTATTAATATTTTTAATTATTCATTTTATGTCATGATGAAAAATTAATTACATCACGTCATGGAGACAGTAGTCCATATGTACAATCTAGTGATGTTCCCAGTTTTTGAAGTATAGAAAGAATGAATGGAAATGAAATTAAATGTTAAAAAATAATTATTATAACATAAATGTGAAATAATTTCTTTAAATTTATAATTTTTATAAGATTATTTTAAAATAAATAATAAAAAAAATAACAACTCTTCATTTATGTGGTAGTACACGCATATTCATGTGTAATATTATAATTTATAATGGATTTAGAAGGTAAGAATAAAGAAAATAAAACATAATCACTGATTCATAATTATGTGAAAATATCATATTTAAACATAAAATCAATCAATATACCCACCCATGGAATATGGTGATAGAAGAAAAAACAGATCGCTATGTGGAGTTGGTTGTACAAATTTATGAATAAGAGATAATTTTACATTCCACTTTGTATATAAGGGGAGGAATATAATTATGAAATAATTATAATATAATATTAGTATATTTATTATAAATTATTAATCATATTTTAATGGATAAAAAATTCTACAAGTTGATTAAGATGAAATAGAATTGATAGTTCTAGGTCAAGATGTTAACATCTTCTTTGAGAGATCCATTTTATCATATAACTTACTCCTTGAAAGTTTACGATTTTTAGAAAAAAAATCACTATGAAGAAGAGAATAAATCTTTTAAGTTTATAGGGATATTATTTTTTTAATAAGGAAGGCTCAAATGGTGTAAATATAAAAGGTATATATGATCCTTTTTATGTGAGGGGAGGCACATACATGGAAATTCATTAATAATTTCTATTATATAATGTAACTTTCAGGGCATGTGAATAAATATTTAAAAGTATTATAATTAAGTATAATATAATGTTTAATATTATTTTAATAGTAATAATTATGTATTTTAGAGTGCAAATATTACCCTTATATATTTGTTCAAACCCTTATAATCTTGTTTCTATCTTGACCATGTTAATAATAATTTACATATTTTTTATAAACTATGTCAAAAAAATTAAAAACAATATATTTATTTATATTAATTATTTTGAATAAAAATTTTCAATCCATTTTATTACATTGAATTTATATATTTGTAAGAATTAAATTTTAAATAACTTCACCAAACCTAATGTAATATTTTTTTACAAAATACCATTTTAAGCTTTAAAAAAATTCATGTCCATTCCATTCCTTGTAAAAAACATAAAATTAATTTTAAAATATATAATTTATTATATAATAACTAAATTAAAATAAAACCATTCATCGATAAATATTAATTTAATTTGTTAATATAAAAACACAATTTATACGTAAAAACCATTATTTAGAAAAAAAGTGTTTTTAATATAAAATATTACTATACCACAATCCTGTATAATAATTATTTCCATGTAATTAATTATATTTCTGTTAATATAATGATTATTTTATTACATTAATATGAAATTTAAAAAAAATTGACATTGATATTAAAATAAATCAATGTTTTTACAGAAATTGTTATTTTTCACTACTCAAGGAAAAATAAATCATTTTACAGAAACCATATCTATAACCCTATGTTAATTTTAAAGTTATGAATCAAATAATAATATTAATTTCCAAAACTAAAATTTATTAAATCAATTTAAATCAATAATAATTTTCATGGATGTTAAATTTAATATAATAAAACTTTCATGAAAGATTATTTTTTAAGAATAAAATGACATTTGTGAAAATTTTGTATTTACTTATTTTTCATTAATCAATAAATTTTAATTATTATAAATTTTAAAAGAAAAAATCATAATGAAATTATTAATATTAATATGGACCAATTTTACATCAGTATTACAATATTTTAATATAATTTAGTTATATAGAATTCGTTTTATGTGTTATGAATCTTATCAATCACAAAAATATATAAAAAAACATTTTACTAAAATAACAGAATGCTATAATGATCCTTATTTGTTTTATTTAATCCTTTACATGATTCAATGGGATTTTAGAGAAAATTATCTTCATATTTTTAATTAATATTTTAGATTGGAAACTATTTATAAATTATAATTATAATTTTTTTCGTTGTTTTCAAGGATACATAATAATATATATATGAATTCCTTTTCAATCCGTGTAAAGATCCTAAAATTAATTTAAAATTAAGAGTGGTTGTTTCATACAATGTACATTATATTTTTATAAAAAAAAATTGATTCAGTATATTGCATAGATTCTGTAACTAATAGTAACCCTAAAATAGTTTGTTGGTGATTATCTATATATTTTCTTAGTGTAAAACTAGTCAGCCAAACTACACAACCAGTTTGACATTCCAAGGGGGAGAACTTCAGATATTTCACATACCTTGTTATAAAATATAATGAATGATTGAATATATTCTATTTATCAAACAACATATAATTTTTTTGACTAAAATATATATTAATTATTTTATATGGATTGAACAAACAAAATCATAATAAAAAAGTTATTACATTAACTGGGAAAGTAATGAATTTTTTTATACATTATTCAACATAGTAATTAAAATATTATTATGAATTTGTTATTTTTATTATACAGGTCATTCAATATATAAAAAATTCATTGGACATGTGTGAGGGATGGGTTAGTCATATTTTGTCCCCTTAATGCATCAGGTATTCTCATTAGACAAACAAGCTCAGTTATTTATAAATATTCACATCGATATATCAAGGATGTATAATTTTCTAGTCCATGGGGTTATATATCATTTATTTGATTATTGGTAATGAAGATGTACAATATTTATTGGTTAATATATAATCACTATATTATTATGATATCTTCCATTATACATTACACCATTGTATAATAATTTCTTATTTTTCATGTGATTAATCAATTTTTTTTCAATGAATATTTTTCATATTGAAGTTATTCATAAAATTTAACAATTATTGATTATTAACACTAAAATTTAATTTTACCATATTGTTCTTACGATATATTCTTATGTATAATTTCCATCACTGAGCACTTTTTAATACCCATGATCATGATTTCCATTCCCTAGAGTCTGAATAAGGGATATCTTGATGATTTAAATGAATTTTAAAAGTGAATGATATAGTATTTATTATGTTTACTACATTTTTATAATGATTCCATTGTATTATAGGAAAATTTTTTAAACTGAGCCAACCAGGATCGATAAATTATTCAATCTAATGAGATGTGATATCTTTTATCTTTTAAAATTGTGTTATACTAAATATTGACATGATGATATGAAAATAATGGTTATTAGAGTTTCAATTAGTATACAATTAGTATGACTGTTGGGAGCAATATTTTATATGACCATAATTATATAATAAATTATGAAAAATTTATATAATGAACAGTAAAATTTTTAAGTATTATTTATTATAGATTAATATACATAATTATTTGATATAGGTTTTGATATTATATTATTTTTGACTGGTATTAGTGAAAAAAATGAAAAATCTTTCAATTCACATTATTAATATATGGATTTACTTCTTGATAAAGTTATCATGATTTGAATTGGTGTTTAGTTTATTATGACTATATTTTGATAATTGAATCTTGTTATGGAAAATAATCATACATATATAGATCATTTTATTTCATCACAAAATTATGAAATGTGGTTATATTGTTCCATCTATTAGAAAATTTCATCCTTTAATGGAAATATTTTTTAATTATTTGAATAAAAATTGATCAATTATATTAAAATAATATTAATGTATTTTTGAATTAATGAATGGGAAATTTGTATATAGTAGTGTATTGCTCAATGTGGGATGGAAATAATTGGTTTTTATTGATTCAAATTACAAATGGAAAGGATTTTTTGAGAATGGATTGGTAGAAATTAACAGAGTTATTTTTTGAGAAAAATATTCCAAGAGGAAAAGAAGATAATATGGAAAGAAAATTTCTATAATTTCATGTGGTAGAAGGATAAAAATGTTTTAGAAAATTTTGAAAACATTAGATGATCAAAAAGAAATTTTATTCACAACATTTGTAATAAATACATTAATATTAACCATTTTAGTATGAATTTACCTAGTCTAGATAATCTAATATGAAGGGGGAATCAATGGTATACTTCTTAAAAATTAATAAACAAAAAATCCAACCTCTGATATTGTATAAATTTCGTGAACCACATATTAAATTTCTATATCCCCACCCCATGTTGATTAAATAAAATAATAATACCAGTATATAGTATTTATAAAATAATTCGGGAAATTGAACTACTTTCCATGTTTTTATACTCTCAAACATGGATCCTACACTATGTTAATCAGTATTATTAACAATGGATAATCCATTTTTCAACATAGATTGTACTATGTTTCCATAAACAATTTCACCCCAGCATACAATCCAATTCATGAAAATGTCTTCAAGAATCCACAATAAGAGACACCAATCCTTTATTAATGAACTAATAAAGAATTAATTAAATCATTTGATGACAATACTACCCCATGAGTTGATAGATCTGTAGTTTTACATTTTTTTCGAACATAATGAACCCTTGTATTAACTAATGATTATAAACACTATTGGTTATGGAACTCACTAAAATCTAAAATTATGTTATCCCTCCTCATTCATTTTGTATAGTTGGGAATTAGTCCGTCTTCTCTATTGAATGATCAGAAGGATTCAAATTCATATATATCTCCGACAATGGAAATTATTAGGCACTCAAAATATCTCACACAAGGTATTTATGTTCTCTATTATTTTCCAAATCTATTTTAACCTATATTCAATTAAAAAGAACATCAAAGAATATTTTTTATTTATAATTCTTTATAATTACCAATATTTTAGCTAAATCAAAATAATTTATTATTCTCACTATTCAATTATATTTAAATTTTCATTGTAATTTATTTAGTATTTATTGTTTACTCATATTTAGATATGTAATTATATTTAAATTAAAACCTCTAGAAAACATGATTATATCTCCTTCTGAAATAATTAATAATCACATGATCATTGAAATACCTCAATTAAATGAATTTATCATTATTAAAAATTTATAAAGTATTCTATATTTATATTTTTGAATGACTTCTGTATTTTTCAATCATTATCTAAATGAATATCCCTACTTTATAATATCATCCACATTATCAAATGTTTCATTCATTATATTTAATATATAAAAATTAGTCATAGATCAAACATCGCTTGTATTTTATCCAATATATTTTTCACCTTTAAAAAATGAGACCATAACAATATCATCATTTATATATGATTATAAACTTGTTAGTGGAATTAATCCTCATAATACTGTTCATATAGAACTTCCCTTTTGAATTTAATAAAATTCTAGGATATTAATCATATGATAATATTAATTCATAATAAAAAATCATTTTATATACATTAGTCTTCCTCAAAACTCCCTCAATATTTTATCTACACCAACTAGTACTTTTTTTATGATTGATACACTTTTTGGAAGGTATATAAAAATGTTGTTTATTGGAATACTCATGAAAGGATGTGAACTATCATAGTATATATGTGGAATGTTCATCCAATTTCTCTCTCTACCATCCTCAAAGACTATTATGGTTGTCTATTACACTTTTAGATGAATGAAATGTCTCGTGGGAGGATCTCGTGGTAGAATGAAGCATCACAAGGTACTTCATATAGTTTTCATGTGGTAATTAATACATTTTTTGTTGTTTGAGTTACTCAAGTCATGGGATAATTGAAAATGTACAACCCATCCAAACATTTTATAGAATAAATCAACCATGGTTGGTTTTTAAAAAACTAATTCCAATAAAAATGTTGTTTTTGTGTAGTTTGAATTATATTCATGAGTTAGGTTTCTAGGTAGGAAGAATTTCTATAGATTATATGATTATGGTAACTTGAACACTACATGTATGAAAACAATGCATCGTGTTATAGAAATAAAAAATATTTTATTGAATATTATGACAAGTTTTATTAGATATTTTATTTAAAAAACACTTTAAATGTGAAAAAAGTTTCATATGCTTTTGGTGTTCTATATCGTTATTTTATTTATAATGGAACCACATAATATATATTTTTAATTAATCATAATCTAAAAGAATACTGAGGGAAATAATTTAGACTACCTATGCCTCTTGTTCGACCATTAATATAAGAGTCTCTCCCCCATTATCCACATATTTTCCAACTATTATTATTCTTATACATTTTTTATCTATGAAATATCTTGGATCACACATTACCCAAAATGCATTTACTGATGGCTATGTTTGCATAAACCATATCCTTCGGAATGTGATTTATTTCCTTGGGTAATCCATTTTGGCCTATTTTGATAAACTCATAAAAAAATTGTTACCCATGATTACATGAAATTAAAATTTTCATGATATTATAATATAAATTAATAATAAACATTTCAACACATACCATTTTTTAATTTTTAAAAAACATTGAACACTATACCTAATTAGAAAAAGTATTGCACAACAAGAATAACATAAATATTTTTTCAACATAGATGGAGGCAGACATTATATTCTTTATATCTAATAAAATTTCATAAATCCATAATAATCGAATATAAAACATAATGTACTCAACCAATATTTATATCATACCTTATTGAATAAAAATAAATTCAGTTAATGAGGTCAACAATCTCCCAAATGTTTTTGTTGCTAATACATTATCAAACTATATGTAATGTCAATATAAAATCTCCTTTTTATACAAATTAATGATAATATAAACCAAATAAATAATCTGTTCGATTTATTATCTCAGATCATTTTTTCAATTCTTAAAATTTAAATTTCTCATCAAATTTATTTTATTTAAAAAATATTGGATGATACCACAATACATTTTATCAGAGATCTATTAGTTAGTAAACTCTATTATTGTGTGCTATAACCGGGTGTAGAAAATAATAGTTTATAACCACACTGATCATTGTTATCCATAATTATAACTATATGTTATATCATGATCAAAACATTTTTATAAGGGCTATTTAAATGGAATTTCTTAATATACATATTTAACTAGAAAAAATTAAGAAACACATTAAAAATTCAATTTTAATGAATAAAATCTCCCTTTAACTTGTTATTTTATCCACCAACCCCTTTAATAGGTTAATATAATTTATTTAAAATAATTATTATAAATTTGATTTTCATACATCAAAACATCATGTTTATTATCTAATAAAAATTTTCATGATCCCTAGAATTTATTGATGTGATATATTTTCATTAATATTTCCCACATCTTTGGATGCATTACATTCCTCAAAATCAGGGTGTATGTTCTTCATTATCACTCCAGGAAGGTTCATTATTATTCCTTTTAAGGTATTGAACCCCTTAATCATATCCATCAATTAATTTAATGTTAGTTAAAAACATATTATAGAATACTGAATAGTGAGAGACAATGTTGATTCATTAAAAATACCATTAAAGATGAGAATTTTCTCTCAGCTAGGAATTAATTTTGTTTCCAACATCATCACTATTATATTGTTTTTCTAAAACATATTCATTATATAAAAAAATTATTCTATATAGATGCTAAGAAATACTTACTATATTATATATACTTCTTCATAATTGTATATTCTTAATGTAATCGTATAATTTTCATAATGTACATTCAACCTTGGGAAACATGTTTATATAATTAACAATTCATTCATTTAATTTCCATAAATTTACCATTAGATAATATATCAATATCTTTCACCCTATTTTTTAGAATAAAATTATTTTTATTTTAATGTTATATTTTTGGGGAGATTATATTGAAATTTTGATTCCTTATGTGAAAGCACTACTTTTTAATCTATCTCTGTAATCATTTTATCTCCCTTATTTTCTATTTCAAATTTAAATTCTTATGGTCAAAGTACTAAGAAATATTTAATGAAATTATCGAGTTATTTATAATTTTCAGATGGAATAAATTAATTTTTATTTTTTAATATCATCCATTTTATATTATATCTAAATTATCCTTATAACCATTTCATACATATATAATCATTTTATCATATCTAACTAAATAATCAAAATGATTCTTATGTAACACAAATTCAATTTTATATATAAATCATTGGCGTAGATCGGGCATTGATAGTATATTATAATATCGTATTCTTATATGATCACCAGAACTACTCCTTAGTTAATTATTCTTTCATATGAATCAAATATTGAGCATATAATAATACTATTTTATCCATTATTACATAAACACCATAAAAGATTTTGTCGTTCATCTCCAAGGTTGTTCCAAATCTATTTATATTTTTTAGTTGTAATCCTACAGAGATATAAGCCTTCATTTTTCCTTGAGAACTGGCTCCCATGTCATCTCTATTCCATCATATTATATGGATAATTCTATCCTATTCATATTTGTCTAAAATTCAGTAGTTCTGTTTTGTCCATATGTATAGTTAGAATAAAATTTTATTTTTGAAATAAATTTATATGAATATATACCTAGACTAATTGTAATATTTCTTATATTAATATTGAGTAGACTATGTTTTGATGTTGAATGATTATTTGAAATCATAATTAGCCATGTTAAACTCACTCTGAATAGTGAGTCATTATTCCTCCATCTGGAAAAGTTATTATTTATTAGTGTCTAATTTTTCATCAACATCACACATATTTTTTCATCTTTTATTCTAGGTGAATTATTTAATCTTTATATCATCAATGATGTATTCCTCTATTCTATAAAAATATATTTTTTTCACTTTGGTGAAATAGTTTTTTCTTAAACATATTCTTTTTTGTATCACATTCTCTATCTTCCTCTATTAATTCATGACTTGCATATCCTGATCTAGAAAAATTTAGACATATATAGATATGAATCCACTTAATATTATTCCTTTATTCTCCTATTATTGCTAGTAATTGTAAAAGTAATTCATTCCTCATCATTAGTAAAGAAGATGGAATCATCATTAGCAGAACTACATGAGTTGTCTTTTTAATTCCTCCAAAATAAATTTTTTAATTTTACTAATGGACATTTCCTTCTAATTTTCACCAATTTATGGATTTTTTATTTATAGTAAAAGTCATTTTATTAATATTATCCATACAAATTTATGGGAAATTTTTTTTTATTCAGCTTTATGAAAACCATTAAAATTATAGAATCTACTAAATTTAATATATTTTCCATTAAATTTCGATTTGTACAATATCATTCCCAAAACAGACATGTTTTATTTGAGATCTTTAACATCTTCCACATCATATAAATTATATGATTTCACATTATCATATTTTTTAAAATTAACTTATCACATGAGGTCATTGTCTATTTCATCGATAAAAATATTTTCAAAATCTAGATATTTTATCATTTAGTAGGATATAAAGATGTTTTATAGTTCATTCATTTTTATATCATCCTAATCAAATATTTTTTAAAACTTTTTTATAAAATCTATCAGATAAATTTTTTATAATTAATTTTCCAATGATTTCAACATTTATATTCTCCTAAAATCAATGAATTTTAATTATTGTTTCATTTAACTTGGTAATATAATCATCTATATTCTCATCATCAACTGATTTTATTTCCTCATGTTTTCTCTTCCAAATTAATAATATTTAGTCATTTATTTTTATTTTACCCCCATAAATACTTCTTAATATTTTTAACATTTTGATATTTGTCTTGAGAAAATTAAATTTTGTATTGAATTTATTTTATGAAGATATAATGATGGAAGTTTGGTTTTTTTTCAACTACATATTCCTCTTGTTGACATGAATCAGGGTATATTCTTTATAAACCTGTCGAAAAACAATCGTAGTCTAATATATTAATTCAAGGAAAATCAAATGAAGATAGGGAAAATCATATTCATTCAACTGCTATAATAAATAAAACCAAAATTTCAAACCCCTCCAATATTCATATAATTATGATCCTTTATTTATGAAAAAAATATCCTAGACAATTATAAAGAAACTAGATCTAATAGATAATGATGTTCATAGGGCTAGATGGACCAGTGATAATGATTTTGAATTATTATTCTTCTTTTAAAAAATATTTTATATTCATTCTCATTAAAAAGTTAATGTTTGTGATCATATCAATGCATTATCATATCCTCACTAAATGTGACGTAATTAAATTAAATATATAATTTCATGGTATTTAAAATGATTGGAATTAATTTTATTTCCATCCCATGTCGGCTATATCCTAAAACATGTATTTTCTTCTATTTTAAATACGGTTTTAAAACCATGGAAAAATATAGTTATATCAACATATAGATCAACGTGTTACTGTAACACATCAAGTTTTTAGGGACCTGTTTTTTTTTTTTGCATAAATTAATAGTTATATATGGAAATGAATTAAATAAATTATTAAATTCACACTAAACCAACATGTGAATCATTACACAAAACACTATGTTTTTGTATGTTACACACAACACTGACTTGATGTATGATACATGTAATAATGACTTTGTGTATGTTACATGAAACAATAAATTTCTTCCAAAACATATCTTATTATTGTTTTTAGATTTTTAAATAAAATAATTATAAACTATCTATAAAACAAATTTATATTAATATTAATAAATTATTTTAAAATATTTATTATAATTGTTTTATATAAATAAAACATATTTATAATGAAAGATATGATTTTTGGTAAAGTAGTCTATATGTTTAAAATCATTCATTTCTCATGTTAAACAATTATAATTATAAAATTAATATTATAATCATTTAGAAATTTAATTTGATAAATAAAAATTATTTATTAATTCATAGTATCAAAATTATACTAGGGATATTTTTTGGGATTTATACGGGAAACATTATTTATTTATAAATATTGAAAAATAGGGCCTTTTAATTATAAACTGCGTTTTTTATAACTTTTTAATAGTAAAAAAAGATATTATATAGATTTTTAAAAGAGAAATAAGTTAAATATTTCATCTATAAATTAATATTAATTCATTATAATCACATACCCTTTGAAATAAAATATTAATCACTAACAAACTTTTGAACTTATTCTAACTTTAAACCCTACGGGGTTAGCAATAATATTAATTTTTATTCTTCTATGAACTGAATTTAAAAAACCCAACATAAAAAATTTTATCTAGTATAATATTTATTATATAATAAAATAATGCTAATTAATGACCAAAATTATTACTAAATGTTTTTAAAATTAAGCACACCAGTTTAGGAAAATTATTCTTAATTAGAGACTAACAATTAAAATTGAGGGCCCAAAAACCAATAAACATGACAAAAAACATTTTATGTCCATATATATACTTTAAACCTTCCCTTAATTAGTTTATTTGGTTTGGTATGAATTTTTTATGTATTAACATTTTCACACCTAACTTAATTATAAAAATTTAAAATGAGTCATTTTATTTCCCTACAAAATGCCACCACCTCTACCCATTCCTCAAAAATATAAAATCTTTTATGATTTTACATGATATGAACAATTATCCCCATAAAAATCCCACCTTCACCATTGAATAATCCATTTGATGACAAAACATCTCAAGGAATAGTTTTGGCATAAACTAAAAGAAGTTAACCAATTAATAGGTAACATATTCTCTCAAGATTATTTCGTTTATTTTAAATATAAAACCCCTAATATATCATTATTAATTTTTTGTGTGTAAAAACCAGTATCCTATATAAAATATTATATTTTTATTAAATGGTTTGGACCTACACTTACACACACATCCATTTATTGGATGTTGAACATGTTATTTCTGTGTACGATGAACTACTACCTTATTTACCAAAAATAATGGAGTCCTTTATGATGGAAAATATATTTATATATGTAATCTATTATATTTATTATATTTTCTATATTATTTATTCTTTTTACACCAATAATATATTTACCTTCCATTTGGTGTTAATATGATAATCTCATTTGAGGATGTGTGAGCTTCTGCCCCCTTAAAACAATGTGATTCTTTCACAAACCACATGGAATGAATTAAGGATTAGTTTATTGAAATTATATGATATATATTATATTGAAATTATAAATATATATATATATATATATCATTGTCTTTCTTTTTTTTAAACAAAAATAAAGAACGAAACAATGTTCATGCTTATGTAGGTCTTACTGTCTCCATGAACGGTGTATTCCATTTCATAATCCTATATTATATATATATTTAAAATAAAAAATATAATGGATATTAATAACACTTATATCATGGTATAAATTTTATAATAAAGATATTTGAATAGGGAATAAGAGTATAACTAATTAAGACACATGTAGAGAACAATGAGAATATAACCCAAAGTAAAAAACATAATGTAGGATCATTAACCAGCATTAATATAAGGCCACATTAAATGCATATATTGTGATAGTTATAAGAATATTATTCACTAAAATATTTATAATAAACTATTATTTAATATATAGTAATCTTGAATGTGTACTGAGTGAGAGAAGACAATTGGGTGGGTGATTTCATCTCACATTTAATTTCTATGAGATACAAGCTATTGTCACCATTATTTCTATTTATGCGATGTATTTGCTGACCATGATTGTTTCAAATTTATATTTAAATTAAATTTATGAGTATTCACAAATCATTTCTATTATCCTTCTCTCATGGGGTTTAACATTCAAAAGTTACCAAATCTATAAAACTGTTTTGTCTTAATTTTCCTTCTTTGAGACTCAGTTATTCATATTCACCTAAACTCTCTTAACGGTGTGTGTACATCCATTTTAGATGTTTTATATTGATTCTAATTATTTTATTTATATCCGAACTTTCATGTAAATTCATTTTCCTACATGGATTGTATGATCCCAAGTCACTAAGTCATAAGAGTTTATTGAGACAATCTCATAATTGTTTTTTGTGATTTATTATGTTTAAGCTTCCTTTGATGAAATATTATGATCCATAATTAAAGAATTTTCATGTTTTTCTTTATCCTATATTTTATCAATATATCATAATCTTTTAGTATCATTCTTCCAGTCTTTTGTATTTAATAGAATGTTTTAGTAAAATCTGACCACCTCTCTCTTCGATGGGAAATAAATTGTATTCAAAAACCATGTTTTGAAAAAGGTTTTGAAAGGATCCTTGAAGATGATTCTAAAGGAAAATTGGATTTAAAAAAATTTGTGTTTTTTAAATCTTCATCCATAAGTTTTTAAACCTATTTTCAATGAAAAATAATTTTAAAAGTATTTATGTAATAAAAATCATTTATCAATAAATAAAATATATTTTCCTCAAGAAGTGTTTCTAAATGATCTTTCAGTATTATTTCTTATCTTATATAAAATAATTTTATATTAATAATTACTTATAGGGAATTATTCATTGTCTGTATTCTTATTATTTCTGTGAATAGATTATGATTTTATGGAATAATGTAATGAAACCTGTTTCTCTTTCATGACTTATCTTATTTTGAAACCCACTTCTTTTAATGGGTTATTTTTATGATGAAATGATTATAAAACCTTTATCATTACATTGGTTATGATATGTTAGCATGTTTAATATACCCATTTCATTGTATGGGTTATTATATGTTCATTTATGATTTTATGGCACAGGTATTTTTTATTTCATTATGTGACACGTGTGACCTATATATCCATTCAATGAATAGTGTAACGATTTATATCTCATGTGATTGATATGGTGGGAATGAATTTTTACTCAATTTTTTAATATATGGATAGAACATGGGTTCACTTGGTCTAGTAATACATTGTTTGAATATAGGTTTTCCTGGTTCAGAAATGGTATTTCTCTACTAAGATGGTCTTCGAAGTGATGTTTTGGGTACTATAGAAATAATACTATATTATTTTTTCATATTCCTTAAATCTTATTTTTATTCCTATGTTATACATTAATGAATTTTGTTATTTATTTAATTTTGATTAATTTCTTATGTACATCCAGTATTAAATCTATGATCTTTTTTATGTAGGGTACGATCTTGTATTTTTGTGATCACATTATCATACTCTTATTATCATGTTCATAATTACATGTGTCCCATTATTAACCTTACTGATAATTTTATCTCACAGCAATTAATTTTCCTTCCCTAGGTTAAGAAAACATGTTTTATGTTTGATGTTTCTAAAAGGGTTCTAGTAAAGATGAACCTAGTGGGATATAATGTATCTCATATATATATCAATGTTTATTTATTCAATGGTTCTAAAGGCACTAGAATAGTAAGGTCTTACTTGTGACTCTTGGTATAATGTTTCGGTATTCCAAAAACAATTAAGTAATTTTAATGATTGTATATATTGGGACTCTATATTTGGTATCATAGGAAAATTATATTTAACCTTTAATAATTAATATGTGAAATCCATGGTAAAAATATTAAGGACATGTTTATGTATAAGTATATGGAAAAGTAAAATAATAATAAAATATCTTAGAATTGGCATCGGTATCCGTAGGTCATTTGATCAGCATCAATTTTTGTAGGTCATTTGATCAGTATCAATTTTTATAGGTCATTTGATCAGCATCAGGTTTGGTAGCTCATTTGATCAGTATCAGTTTCAGTAGGTCATTTGATCAGTGTCGGTGAAACTGTTCTTATTGGTGTGGCCATTCTCATTAGTGCGACCATTTTCATCGGTGTGACTGTTCTTATCGGTGCGACTGTTCTCAACGGTGTGATCGTTGTCATTGGTACGACTGTTCTCATCAGTGCGACCGTTCTCATCAGTAGCTCTTTCTGTATCTTTGTTTGTATCGGTAGCTTTTTGTCGGTGTCTGTCTATATTGGTGGACTTCATATCGGTATTTGTCTGTCTATATCAGCAGACTTGTATCATTATCTTGTATCGGTAACTATGTATATACCTGTTGACTTACTCTATTGGTAGGTCTGTATCAGTCGACATGCGCATACTGGTAGAATTATTCTATCGGTAGATCATGTGTAATGATTACTATCTTCATACCAATGACCTTATCCATATCGGGAGACTATTGTACTGGTGTACTTAGCCTTATTAATAGCTATTGTGCATACGTGTGGACTTACTCTATCAGAAGTTGTTCTATGGAAAACATATCCATATTGAGTTAGAATTATTTCAAACCATATATAGATATAGATAAACATTCATTAACATATTCCAATGATTATTTTGATAATTTTTTCAACATAATTTAACATATATATAGGTTTATAAACACATATTAAAACATAATTGAGATTATCAATACAAGTGAGGTCAACAATCTCCCCCTTTTTGAAAATCACAAATTATGGTATTATAATCCAAAATAATAATTAAGATATTAGTATAAAATACATTGAGTGTGACGTTTTCAAATGTACCAGAGAATAGAGTATTACATGCAAATGTATTAGAGGTATGAACCAACTGTATAAATAAAATGTACCAGAGGTATACTTGTATTATAGTAAAATTATATTATGCTCATATTTCTCATATTTCTCTCCCTTATATAAATTTAGCTATATTATGCTCATTTATTTCTCCCCCGTATACTCATGTATTTCTTCCATGTATGCTCATGTATTTCTCCCCTATATGCTCATGTATTTCTCCCCCGTATATTATTTCTACCCCTTTGTGATTAGCCCAACGTAGGAAAGAAAGGATGAGAGAAGGAATAGAAAGTAAGAGAGAATGAAAGAATTTATATAGATTTGTGTCAAAAAAAATACATAGAAATACAGAATTAAACCAAAAAGAATACAAGTGATTCCTATCAAAGGTCATAGCCACTAATCAATCCACCTCATGAATTTCCACTTTGGATTTGGCTTTGGGTTCGGAGGTAGACTGAGGTCGGGTAGCTTAAGTAGAAGGCTTGGGAACTCCAGAAAGCACTACTACTGGTTGGGAAATAGAGATTGGTCATGGCCTGTAGTGGGTAGCTCTATGTGTGATCATAGGAGTGAGGCTCCGAATTTCTTGGACTGGGGTCATCTGAGGAATGGAGGAAGAAAGAGAAGAGGCTGGTAGGCCTGGAGGTGCAATGATAGGTGTACTATCTACATGCAAAAATGAAAGCAACAGATTCCTAAAGTCCATAATGATTCCCCCTCTTCTCTCCATAACAGATATAAAGTCATCCTTGTTCACCATAAACATGTCTAGAGCTGGAGTCAACTCCCTGAGCTTGATGACTTGTTCTTTGAATGCTTCAGTGACTGGGAGTATTTTCCAATTTTCTAAAATAAGATTTAAATGATTGTTCAACTGATTCTTAGTGTAGATCCATTGAACATAGAAAGAAACTTTTTCTTTGACCTCATTTTGAGAAGCAGTGGCCTCTCTCATAAAATTATGAACAATTTTCACTATATCCCTAGTGGTAGTCACAACTTGGATCAAAGTAGCCGAGTATACAGAGTCACTGGTAGAACAATTTCCAATTTCTTCTCTTATCACAGCTCAAACCTGATCAATATTCAAAGAAGACCTGGTAGTACTTAGAAGTGAAATAGAAACGAAAACTATTTCTTTAAAGGATTTAGTCAGCCCACTTATGTGATTTTTCATAAGAGAGTCCTGGTTGCTGACATGTCGTTCCATGAAAGTCTTAAATTCCTCAAAAACAGATACCATCTGGCCAACTACACTCTTCACAAAAGCTAAGTCTTTGTATTCTTGAGATTTAGAGATCATATTGGATTCCAGAGAGACAACTGACTTCTTTAGAGATTCAACATCCTCTTCCAAGATTGAAATTTGATTCTGGCAGGTCTTGACTTCTTTCATCAGCTCTTCCATAGTGGTTGAAACAATACATCCAAGAGGGAGTTCAAATGATTTTTCCATTTTTCTCATCTCTTCAATAAAATATCTCCTTAAATATTCAACAAATAAAGTCCATGTCTCTTTCAACTCAGCCTTTAATGATTCTAGATCAGCCTTAGTAACCAGATTTTCAGGCACAACTGCAAGTTCTCTTTTCGACACAATACTAGGCATAGAGTCATTCATAATATATTGAATAGATGATATCAATGAAGTTTCCATTCTTTTTACCTCTTCCACCAATGATGTATTATGATCAGACTTCAACTCATAAAGATAATCTATTATTACCACACCCTTAGGTAAAAACATAGAAAGTATATTATAATTAACTTGTGGTCTATTGATGGGTGTCTCATCTTCAGAATCATGATAGTTTAACTCAAAGACTACAAATCCTAGGTCTTCAGCCCAATATTCAATCTCAACAGCTAATGAAACATTACCAAATCTGATAGGATGCTCCCCCTCAATCTGTTCATTTTAATGTTTATCAATAGAATCCTCAACAGCTTGGTCTTCCTCAGAAGAATTCTCCACAACCATTTCCAATTCAACAACAGGAGGCTCTTTAGGAATATGTGTAGGTCTGTCTACTTCATCAAATTCCTCTGTGGTCATTGAGTTCCCAATCAGTGGAATAAAACTCAGGCAGGCCGAAATAGTTTCTTTAGTTTCAGATTATCCTTCTTCCTCATTCTCTAGAGCAAGTCGGTCTTCCTCATCAATAGGGGCTTATTCATTTCTTACTCCCATCATTGTTTCCTTTCCAGATGATACAACTTCAGTAACAGTACTTGGAGGAAAGTAAAGATCTCTTCCATCAGCTATAGAAGAATCATCATCATCAGTATCATCACTATACTGAGGTTCCACTTCATCAGGTCCTAGACCTTGATCCCTCACATAATTTGGCCTAGAAAGATGATCTTCACGATTAAACATATCATACATCTTCCCTTCATCAATGACCTATTCTCTTTTCCATGGATTCCAATTAATCATCATGTATTTTCAAACAGTGCTTGTGATGCAAAAATTATTCCTTACCACCAATGTCTCATCCTGAGACATAGCCACTCCCTTCACTTTTATCATAACTGAAATTAGCTTTGCAATGAATAGAGCATTAGCTTGTGACTTCGTCCTGGTCATATCGTCAGTTTGAATCATGAGAAGCCTGCCCAAATTTACCTTGACACCATGCCTTAGCAAATGCAACAAATAAATATCTTGTTATTTCAGATTTGCAAATTCCCCTCTTCAGGGACATAGCACGTGTTGGATGAACATGAACAATAACCGGTTCTCTCCATCCATTTCTGTAGAAACTACTTTTATAGTTGTTCCATCTCCTGTTAATTCTTCCAAGGAAGCTTTATATTAAAAGAGGTTACTGGTAGGAGGTATTGATTTCGAGAAATACCCAAACTCTCTTTCATGTGGAACTCTCAGGCACTCAGCCCACTCAATAGAAGAAAAATATATTTCTGTTCCATTCACTACTGATATCATCTTGTCTTCCTTTTCATATTTCTTAAAGCGCACAAACACATAGAATTCTTTTACTAGATTTTGATAATAAAGACCATTGTTATTCAAGAAGCATTCTACCCATTTTTTATGTTCCAGTACTTCCACAATTAAATACTTACTGGTCATCAACCATTCCACACATAGCTCTTTCTCAACTACTATTTCCCTTTGTTCGAGGTGCAGATTTGTAGGTTTCATCACTTCACTGCCACTACTAGACTCTCTTTTGAGTCTTTTGGCGTGCTGCTCATCATCTTTTTCGCTGACTGAAGGTATCTTCACTCTTTCCATTCTTCGAATCGTGAGGCTTGGTGTTCGAGAGAAATGAAGGTTTGGAAGCTAGGGCTTGAAGTTAAACGGTCGAGGTGGATTGAAAGAGGTCAAGGCTTCTAAGTCTCGAAGGTGTGAAAGCTAAGGCTTGAAGGTTTCGAGAGAAACAAAGGTTTGGAAGCTAAGGCTCGAAGTTTAAAAATAGCACAAACTAATGTTAAGATGTACAGGTGAGGATTCCTACCGGTGAGGTATATCGGCGAGCTTCCTAATGGTGAGGTTTCTAATGGTGAGGTTTCCAACAGTGATTTTCTAACTTACATTGTCTATCATGTATAACTCATGTGTAATGTAAGCTAACATATCTGAACTAAAAGGTTTCGTGAATACGCCAGCCAATTGATGTTCATTACCTATAAATTCAAGATTAATATCACCATTTTGGTAATGATCTCTCAAAAAATGGTTCCTTAAATCAATGTGCTTAGTCCTAGAGTGAGACACAAGATACATAGAAATATTGATCAAACTAGTGTCATCACAATTTTAGATACATGTCTAAACAGATATCCATAGTCCAATAATGTATGTTTCATCCACATAATGTGTGCACAACAAATACCACTAGTAATGTATTCTTCTTTTGTAGTAGACAATGCAAAAGAGTTCTTCTTTTTTACTACACCATGATACTACAGACTTACTGAGAATATGACATGTTCCATAAGTTCTCTTTAAATCTAACTTTCAACCCATATAGTCAGCATCTAAATAACTTATTAAATCGAATGATTGTACTTTTGGATAAAATAATCCTAATTTAGTAGTATGTCTATGATATTTTAAAATTCTTTCAACAACAAGCATGTGTGACCCTTTTGGATTAGCTTAAAATCTTCCACATATACACACACTAAACATAATATCAGGTCAACTTGTAGTAAGATTGAGAAGACTCCCTATCATACCTCTGTAGTTGGTTTGATCAACTGGTTTTCTAGTTTCATCATCATCCAACTTACAACTAGTACTCATAGGTGTATCACATTCCTTAATACTATCCAAACCAAAATGCTTTAAAAGATCCTTTCTATATTTACTTTTATTTAAAATGATACCATTTTCATTTTGAAAAACTTGATATCCAAGAAAATATTTGAGTTCTCCCATTAAACTAATTTCAAATTCATTTTTCATACCCTTTGAAAAATAATTTGACAAATCATTTTTTGAAGATCCAAAAATAATATAATCTACATAGATTTGCACTATTAAAACATCTTTGGAAATTCTTTTAATAAAGAGAGTTAGATCGATAATCTATTTAGAAAAACCTTTTAACATAAAAAACATTCTTAGTCTATCATACCAATCCCGTGGAGCTTGTTTTAAACCATATAAATCTTTAGAAAGCTTAAAAACACGATTTGGTAAATGAGGATTAGTAAATCCAGGTGGTTGTTCCACATAAACATCTTCAAATATAAAACCATTTAGAAAAGTACTTTTAACATCCATTTGATATAACTTGAAATTCAGATGAGCAGCATAGGCAAGTAAAATCCTAATAGCTTTTAATCTAGCTACATGTGAAAAGGATTCCTCATAGTCTATTCATTCCTCTTGACTATACCTTTGTTAAACTAACCCTACATTGTTTCCAATGATATTTATTGATTCGCTAACTTTATTCCTAAAAACCCATTTGGTGCCTATGGTCAATGTTTCTTTAAGTCTGTCAACTAATTCCAAGACGTTGTTTCTTTCAAATTGATTTAGTTCTTCTTGCATGGCCATTACCCTAAATTCATCACTGATTGCATCATTGATATTTTTAGGTTCAAACTGTGAAATAATGGTTTGATGTTCAACCTGATTTCTTAGAGAAGATATAGTATGTGTCCCTCTATCAAGATTACATACAAAAGAATCTAAAGGATGAATCTTTAGAATCCTAGTTGATCTAGTAAAAGTAGGACTATAAATTTTAGGTTCTTCTCTATGCTCGGGTTCACCAGAAACATATTCTAGAATATTTCCAAAATTTCATGGCTTTACAGCAGGATCATGGTTTTTATCATTAAGGTCTTGAATAGATAGATGTTTTTCAAGATTTTCAAGAGAAGACTTATTTTCATGCATATCAGTTTCATCAAATTTGATATGTACCGATTATTCCACACATTTGGTCCTTTTATTGAAGACTTTATAAGACTTACTGGTTATAGAGTAACCATGAAAGATTCCCCCATCACTTTGATAAGAAAACTTGTCAAGATTATACTTAGTATTGATAATACATACTTTTCAACCAAAAACTCTGAAGTAAATAACTTTTGGTTTCCTATTATTCCAATGTTCATAAGGGGTCTTCTTGAGAATAGGTCTAATAAAGACTGTTTTTATAATATAACAACCTATATTGACAGCTTCAACCCAAAAATAAACATGTATTCCATACTCATTATACATAGTTCACGCAATTTCATGAACGGTTATATTCCATCTTTCTACTTCACCATTTTTTTGAGGTGTCCTAGGGGTAGAGAAATTATGATTGTAGACATTATGTGAGCAATAGGTTTCAAAATCATAATTTTCAAACTCACGGCCATGATCACTTCTCAGGGTCTTAATCTTAAGTCCAGTAAGGTTTTCCACAGACTTTTAATATTTCATAAAGAAAGAACAAGCTTCACTTTTATGAGCAGGAAAATATACCCAAGTATATCTATAAAACGCATCTACTAAGATTTAGACATAGTGCTTCCCATTTAAACTAGAAACTCTATAAGGTCCATACAAGTCCATGTGAACCAACTCGAGAGGTTGAGATATTGAAACTTATTTCTTTGATTTGAATGAAACTTTATGTTGCTTTCCCTTTTGTTAGGGAGTACAAGCATTGTCTGTTGGGAATTTTAGTTGAGGTAGATCTCTAACTAAATTTTTCTTAGTTAGTTTCTTAAGTGAATGAACATTGCAGTGTCCTAATATTCTATGTCATATCCAAGACTCTAAATTAAAAGAATTTAAACAGGTATCCTTTTGTTTGGCTAAAGAATTTAAATCTACATCATAAACATTTTCTTTTCTTAAGTCAGAAAATACAAAAACATTTTTTGAATTAAAAACATTGCAAGCATCATTTTAAAATTTAACATTGAAACCATCATCAAACAACTGAGAAATGCCTAATAGGGTGTATTTTAATCTATCAATAAAAAATAATTTAGAAATTAAAACTGAATTAGTGTTACCAATCTGGCATAATCCGATAATTTTTTCTTTTTGAATTATCACCAAAGGTGACATGCCCTCTATCAACATTGATTATGCATTTGAAAAACGAGTAATATGTATTCATATTCCTTGAACATCCATAGTAAAACTACAATAACTTCTTACAAGAACTCATCAAGTAAGTTTCCTACAAAATAAGTTTAAACAAAAAAATGATTATGGGACCCAGATTTTTTTGGGTCCAGACATGTTAGCAAGAAAAAAATTTGGTACTTAGATTTATCGAATTGGTCTCATATAATCAATAGATTCAAAATATTTTGAAAGATAAACATTTTTTGATCTATAACTATGTGAATATCCGGTTGAGACATAGGAATTTCCAGAGCTGGAACTAGCAGCATACTGTCAAGATTTTGGAATAAATCTATTTTTAACAAGTTGTCACTATCCGGGTTGATAGCCTAATCCAGTAGTATACTTTGGTCCTACATGTTTTCCTAGAATTTGTGTAAGAGTTCTCTTTACATTTTTTATCTTCTCTAAATCATTTCTAAGTTTCTAATTGAACAATTTATGTTCAGTATTCTCCATTAACAATTGATAATTCTTTTACTTTTCTATATTAAGATCAGATTTAACAGTACTATTCAAGTCAAACTTTTTATTTAATGACTTGTACTTATCCTTCTGCTCATTACACGTATCTTATAACATATTACAGCATTCAAATAACTCTTCACTATACATGTTTTTAGAAACAGAATCATCTCCAGAATAATAATAATTTAAAGCATGAGTATCCAAAGTTACCTTAGATGTGTTTGTCATGAAACACATATTAGCTTTTTGAGATTTTTCATCCTGAGTGGAATCAGAATCACTTGAACTTTCTTCTGAATCACTCCAAGTTTCATTAATATCTTTCTTTTATTTTTTTTCCTTTTACTCATATTTCTTCTTGTATTTTAATTTTGGACACTCATCCTTCACATGTCCATGCCTCTTGTATTCATAGCAGACTATATCATCACTTTTATAAATTCTTTTCCAATCATTATTCCAATGACCTTTGTTGTCATAATTTCCCTTATAGTTTGATTTTTTGAAAAAATTATTCTTCCTATAAAACTTCTTAAATCATCTGGATTTCTAAGCCATCTCATCATCACTATCAAAATATGAACTATCACTTGTTGAGCTTTTAGTTGGTATGTGAGCTTTCTCCTTGTCCTTTCTCTTTGAGGTAGTAGACTTAAATGCCACTGACTTCATCTTTGGTTCATCATCTTCCTCTTTGTTCACTTTTACCTCTTCTCCATACATCATTAACTTATCAATTAGCTCCTTAACAGGTAGTGAACATATGTCACACGATTTTCTTATGGAGACTGATGTGCCTCTCCATATTTCTGGCATACATATATATAAGGCCCCAGCCATAAACCTTACTTAATCTTGATTTATTACAAGATTACACATTGAGGATATTTTCAGGTTTAAAGTTTTAGAGAATTAGATCATAAAACTTGCATTACATTCCACATTTAAACAAAGTGGTTACATAAAGATAGTATTCATTTTTTCCCATCAATGGAACATATTTAAAATAAAACATGGATTCTTTCTTGACACTTCCTTTACACTATCATCATATCATGTACCTTTCCCTTGACCTATGAAAAACATTTCAAAAAATACTTGGGATGAGCAGAAAAAGCTCAGTATGGGTTATATAAAAAAATATGGAAAGGAAACATTAGTTCATATATACATAAGAATGAAATCATACTTTACCCATAAAACATACCTCATCAAATCATGAATAAATCATAGAAATCATAAGACATAAAGGTAACTTGAAGAATTCATAACATTCTTACGTAGGGAGTAACCCTCTTGGTTACGTTTGGAATACCCATCACAGTATATTCCCTAAATCTCTTCGGGGAAACCTTAACGTTTCACTCCTTCACATTACCCAATGCATTAGAGAGCTATATCGGGCTCACCCGCCCTTAGTTTATCATGGAACCACCTGTCTTCATAATAATTCCCAAGAACCTCAACATAATCATATCACATAAAACATGCAAAAAGGAAACATAACATTTCCACCTTTCAATCACAAGATATCAATACAACACATTGATATAAAAACATTATGAAAACCATTTTCAATACCAAAATAAAATAAAAGTAAAACATGGTATTTATTTTCCTTTTAAAAAGAAGGTATGACTTCTAGAGGAAACCGAAAATCAAATAATGGTCACGGCGGCGGAGAAGTCATTGTCGCCGCATACGTACGACAAAAACATTCCTTTTTGTCGTCCAGTAAAACACTTCATATAAAAAAGATTCCTTTTGAATAAACGTAAAATTCAAAGGGGTTTATACACCATATAAAAGAAGGTTGCGTATAAAACAAAATATGCCTCAATAAAAGGAGATTGAGACGAAGTCCCATACCTCGGGTCCGACTTGACTCGGTCGTTATTTAATTTCCTGAATAATAAACTTGAGTTAATTTCTACTTGTTTAAGAACCTTTTTCAAGTTCATTATTCCTTTTATATCACTTATTGCCATGTCATGAACACTCTGTAATTATTTAAGTTAATAACGGTTGTTTTAACGATCATTGGTACTTGAGTAAAAATAAACCCTTTATAATTACAAGTTTTTCATGTATCCATTTTATCCAGAATGGTATTCATGATTTAGATATCATATATGTCATATATATCCAGTACATGAATGCATTTATAATATTACATAATCATTTAGAGGTAAGAAATGAAATGCACCGTTCATGGAGACGGTAAGCCGTACGTACGCATGAACGCTACTTTCATTTCAATTTCATATTTTACAGAACGGAATCATAATGATATAAAGGTACATTATAATTCCAGTTTAATATCATATATGATATCATAACTCCATCCTTTATACGTCCCACATATGGTATTAACGAATCAAATCACTTTGAGGGGGAGGTAGTCCGCACTTCCTTAAATGAAGATATCGCGTTTACCCATAATGGAAACCATAAAGGTAGTACCAAAGAGAAAAATACAGAAGCATAAGTAAAACATCAACATATTATATATCATATATAAATATAGTTTCATCTTAATTTCCACCTTTGAAGGTGTTAAAATAATGTTGAACAATCATCATTTCGGGAGGCAGAAATTCGCCATCCACGGAAACAGTATGTTCTTTAACCATTAGATGAAGGTGTGTGTAAGTGTAGCTCGAATCCTTCTTATAACAACATCCTAGTATATTGAAGATACTGTTTTTATTACAAAAGAAATGAATAAAAGTGTTTAGGGGGTTGGATAAGCAAAATCAAACAAAAGGACTCAAAAGAAGACATTACCTTAAAATCAGGTAACTCTCTTAGATTTGAGCTCAAAGGCTTCCTTGGGAAGACTTCTGCCCAAAGTGAGGCTTCGAGGAGTAAGAGAGGGATTTGGAGAGACAAAATGGGCAGGGATTGGCCGAGCCAAAGGCTTTGGGAGTATGGGTAAGGTGGTAGAGGTGGGGGCCTTTTATAAGAGGAGAGGAGGGGCACTCTTGGAAAGTAATGAAATATTACATTAATTTAAAATGATTTTCGGATTCAAAATGTCCCACATTGATATACTTTGAGGGTAAGGTGATAAGGGTTCGAAATCCACCCATCCAATAGGTTTTGGACTTGTTTAGGTCATAGATTTTACATTATCATTTCATTTTATTTAAATCCTTTATTAATGAGGTAATCGCTGCATCATCATGATGTCATAAATAATTTAATTTATTTAAAGTCTAAAAATTATAAAATAAATAGTATGATTTCGGAAATCGTTTTAGATTTCCAATGACTATTTATAATTAAAAATCTGACTTGTATAACCCCATTTAAAAATTGTTTTTGTAAAACATATCATGTTTGTGTCATTTTTACTTTATCATAAAATAAAAATTTATTTATGTCATTTACCAACCAAAGTGGCTCCATAGGGTCCCCAAGTTGACTCATGGATTTTCATGGTCGTCCATGACACATCCAATTAGGGTAGGACATGTTTCAAGCTCATCTCATATTATTAAAACATTATTTTTACCTTAAACTACACTAATTACCTCTAATCACGATTAAGAACTTAAGAGTTACTATTCACCAAAAAATTATTTTAATCTCATTGAACCACATTTTACTTCTTAATGACAACCATGTATGTCAAATATTTAAAATTCAAAACACAGAAGTGATAAAATTTCATTTAAACGAAAAATCAGTTTTTATAAGTACCACTTAGTGGTTTCACTATTCATCAAAAATTGATGTTTTTCAGAAAAATACCAAAAATTCACCCTAAGCTAGATTTGATATTCTGAATTAAAAAATGAAGTCTATTTTACAAAATTCAAAAAATATAAGTCACATTAATTAATTTAATAATTAATTTCCACTGTCATGACAAATAGCGTGTTTTTATGAAACAATAAGTATCAAAAGAATGACACCAGTTTAAGTCCAATTTCAAAGTGAAATTGATTCCAATGACCACCATTGGATTAAATGGTAAAAATATACTCTAATTTCACTTCAAAACCAATTCAAATTATAATATAATCATATAAATAAATTAGATTAAAAAGCAGTTTTGATGTAAGATGCAGTATTTTTCACTATTCATTAAAAAATGAACATTGTCTGAAAAATACCAAAAATTCACACAATGTAAATTTTGATGTCCCAATCATCAAGAATAAGTTTATTTTGACAAAAATAGCTTATAAAATTGTCATAATATAGATTTAAAAATGGTTTTCCATCAAAAGGTATTAAAACAATCTTTTAAAAATATTAGTGTATTTCATGCTTAAGATTGGATTTATTTTCATTTTAAGCCTCTAAAACACTATCTAATTCCTTAATAGACATAGATAAAAATATCTATTACTCATTACTTAGTTGGGATGTTACATCCTTTCCCCCTTTTGAAAATTGTGTCCCTGCAATTTATTTACTTATCGAATAAATGGGGGTACTTATCCCTCATTGAATTTTCAGATACCCATGTTGCCTCTTCCATCATGTGGTTTTTCCACAAAACATTTACCTGATTAATCACCTTATTTCGTAACACTTGCTCCCTATGGTCAAGAATCTGGACCGGTTGTTCCTCATGTGATAGGTTCTCTTCCAACTGAACTACCTCTGGACTCAAAACATGAGATGGATCTGGCATATACTTTCTCAACATCGAAACATGAAAAACATTGTGTACCTGAGATAAACTCGGAGGTAAAGCCACTCGGTAAGCAACTGATCCAACTCTCTCCAAAATTTCATATGGTCCAATGAACCTTGGACTCAGCTTTCCTTTCTTACCAAATCGCATCACACTTTTCCATGGTGATACTTTGATAAAAACATGATCACCTACCTCAAAAGATAGATCCTTCCTCCTGTTGTCTACATAACTCTTCTGCCTACTCTGAGTTGTTCTCATGTGTTTTTGAATCATCTGAACTTTTTTTTCCATCTCTTCTACCAATTCTGGTCCCATCAACTTCCTTTCACCCACTTCATCCCAGAAAGCTGGGGTTCGACACCGCTTCCCATATAATGCCTGAAATGGTGCCATCTGTATACTGGAATGAAAACTGTTATTATATGAAAATTCTACCAAAGAAAGATGTTGGTCCCAAATTCCATGATAATCCATAAAGCAAGAACGTATCATATCCTCCAATGTATGAATTGTTCGTTCTGACTGCCCATCCGATTGAGGATGAAAAGCTGTACTAAAATTTAATTCAGTACACAACGACTTCTGAAGGCCTTTCCAAAAGTTAGAAGTGAACCTGGGTTCACGGTCAGATACAATGGAGAGGGGAACTCCATGTAACCTGACTATCTCTTTAAGATACACATGGGAAAGTTGATCTAGGGAAAAAGTATCTCGTATAGAAAGGAAATGAGAATATTTAGTCAAGCGATCAACAATAACCCAGATTGCATTATTACCTCGAGATGTCTTTGGTAATCCCACAACAAAGTCCATGGATATATTATCCCATTTCCACTCTGGAACTGGTAAAGGATGAAGCATCCCTTTCAGTAACTGCCGCTCAGCTTTAACCTGTTTCCATGTCAAACACTTCACAGTAAAATCAGAAATATCTCTTTTCATTCCATCCCACCAGTAAAACTCCCACAAATCTCTGTACATCTTAGTACTTCCAGGATGAACTAAAAACGGAGAACTATGAGCTTCACATAACAATTATCTATTCAACTGTGAATCACAAGGCACACACAATCTCTTCCCAAATCTCAAAACAAAATCATTATCAATGTTGAATTCAGGAAACTTACCCTTCTGAAACAGCTCTACCTTTTTCTACAACTCACTATCTTGCTTCTGTGCTTGCTTGATTCTGTCTGATAGAGAAGATTTCACTGATACCTGAAACAAAACAGACGAACATCCGGAACCAACAACTTCTATGCCAAATTTCATCAAATCCGTAACCAGAGGATCACGTTCCAAACGCAACATTGCTAATGTTGCATTACTTTTTCTACTCAAAGCATCATCCACTTTATTTGATTTTCTCGGATGGTAATGAATTGTACAATCATAATCCTTGATTAATTCTAGCCATCTCCTATGTCTCATGTTCAACTCTTTCTGAGTGAATGTATACTTTAAACTTTTGTGATCAGTATATATTTCACACTTTACTCTATACAAATGATGCCTCCAAATTTTTAAAGGGAAAACAACAGCAGCTAATTCCAAATCATGTGTAGGGTAATTTACCTAATGAGTTTTCAACTGTCGTGAAGCATAATCAATTACCTGATCATTCTGCATTAGGACACAACCAAGTCCTTTCAATGAATCATCACTGTATATAACAAACTCACCATTCCTGGAAGGTAGTGCCAAAACTGGAGCATTCACCAATCTTCTTTTCAGTTCCTGATAACAATCATCACATTCTTTTGTCCAAGTAAACATAACACCCTTCCTAGTTAGCTTAGACATTGGACTAGATAACCGTGAAAAATTTCTAACAAACCTTCGGTAATAGCCTGCCAAACCAAGGAAACTACGAATCTCTGTTACATTTGTGGGTCTTGGACATTCTTCAACAACCTTTTTTTTACAGGATCAATAGTTATCCCATCTTTAGAAACAATATGACCAAGGAAAGAAATTTGTTGCAACTAAAACTCACATTTTCTAAATTTCCCATACAATTTCTTTTCTTTCAAGGTTTTCAAAATGACCCTTAAATGTCTTTCATGTTCTTCTTTACTTTTAGAAAACACCAAAATGTCATCAATGAGAACCACCACAAACTTATCCAAGAACTCATGGAAAATTCAATTCATTATGTCCATGAATACAGCAGGCGCATTGGTTATCCGAAAAGGCATTACTACAAATTCACAATGGCCATATCTTGTACGGAATGCGGTCTTCGGAATATCTACTTCCTTTACCTTCAGCTGATGGTACCCCGATCTCAAGTCAATCTTTGAAAAATACTGAGCTCCCTAGAGCTGATCAGACAAATCATCGATATGAGGCAAAGGATATTTGTTCTTAACAGTGATGTTATTCAAGTCTCTATAATCAATGCAAAGTCTCATAGAACCATCTTTCTTTTTAAAAAATAAAACAGGAGCACCCCATGGTGACGTTCTAGGTCGAATGAAACCTTTCTCTAATAAATCTTGTAATTGCTCCTTTAACTCTAAGAGTTAAATTTGAGACATTCGATAAGGGGGTTTTGAAATTGTCTTAGCATCAGGAACTAAGCCAACAGTAGACTCAACATCCCGATCTGGTATTATTCCAGGCAACTCATCAGGAAAAACAGCAAGATACTCATTTACCACTGGCACATCATTAATCTAAACAGTTCCTTTATTTTCAACGATGTGTGCAAGGTAACATTAATTTCCATCTTTTAGAAGTTTCTTGGCCTCCTGATAAGTTATCAAGAGTAAGGGTTCATTCTTGTACACAAATTGAAATTCTTTCTGAAAAGAAACCTCTTTAGCTCTACAGTCAATCTTAGCATGGTAAATAGAGAGCCAATCCATACCCAGGATAACATCAAACTCTACTAGAGGTAGAACAATAAGGTTTGTAAGTAGGTTATTTACACAGATAAGGATAGGAAGATTATTATAAATTATGTTTGCCTCAACATTTCCCCCAGGTGTTTTTACCACAAGTTCAGGAGTCATTTCTTGATATGGTATTCCCATTTTACTAGAAAAGGTTTCAGAGATGAAAGAATGTGTAGACCCCGAATCAAACAACACACCGGCAAAATCTGAAAAAACAAACAAAGTACCTGATACAACTTCATTTGACAACCTGACATCTGCTGAAGTAGTTTCAAAGGATTTCACCACCCCTTTCTGCTTGTAGTCTAACTGCTTCCCATCACTCAAGCTCTTTGCCGGACACTTGTTTGCATAGTGACCCATCTCATTGCACTTATAACATTTTACTAACTGTAAATCAAATTTGGTCTTACCATCACCCTGATCATTTGCAGTGCAATCACGAGCCTTATGTCCCATCTTACCACATCAGTAGCACTTTCAAGAATTCAGAAGACATTATCCATCATGCCTTTTGCCACATTTATCACAAACTAGAAACTTATATTTCTTACCATCAGACTTTTTTGAAGAATTCTTACCTTTCTCTTGCCACCTCGATCTCTTCTTCTGTTTGCTGTTATAGAAGACTTGGTCATCGGCAAACTCCATTTCCACCTTCTCAGCACATCGAACAAGCTTTTCATAACTTTTAAATTCACGAGAAGCTAATGCCCTTCGATATTTTGGATTTAATCCTGAGTAAAAACGATTGATTTTACTATCAAGGTCTCGGATAAAATTTGGACCATACCTTGCTAATCGAGTGAACCTTTCTTCATAGGCGGTCACTAAGTCTTCCTCTTGCCTCAATTCCAAGAATTGTTTTTCCATCCTAAGTCGAAAATCCTTAGGAAAATACTTCTCAAGAAACATAGCTTTGAATTCATCCCAGTCAAGAGCATCAATCTCATCAGCATCCCTGATATTTTTAACCATCGACCACCACTGATCTGCTTCACCCTCCAAAAGGTAAATAGCAAGACTAACCTTTTGATTGTCTGAACACCCCATGACATCGAAAATCTTCTCCAGTGCTTTAATCCACCCTTCTGCTAGCACAGGGTCAGATGATCCTCTGAATGATGGGGGATATTGCCTCATGAAATGTTCAACCACTGACATGTTCCTCTGCAGTTGATCTGGCTAGTCTCGTGCATGTATACCACCGCCATTTATCGCTTGAGTCAACTGCTCCATTACTGCAACAAACTATTCAGTTCCAATTCCGACCATCTCATGATGTTGATTTTGAAGGTTATTTCCTTCTGTATGCCTTCCTAGCACTGCTCCCCTGTTTCCTCTGCGGAAACCCATTCTGAACAAACATGTCTTAGATGAACCAACATGGTAATCTTAAAATGCTATATCATTTCAAAAAAATATTTTTTGGATAATCATTTAACAGAATTATAACTCCTAAAGTTATCTAAAATAACCTCTGATACCAACTATAAGGCCCCAACCTTAAACCTTACTTAATCTTGATTTATTATAAGATTACACATTGAGGATATTTTCAAGTTTAGAGTTTTAGAGAATTAGATCATAAAACTTGCATTACATTCCACATTTAAACAAAGTGGTTTCATAAATATAGTATTCATTTTTTCCCATCAATGGAACATATTTAAAATAAAACATGGATTCTTTCTTGACACTTCCTTGACACTATCATCATATCATGTACCTTTCCCATGACCTGTGAAAAAAATTTCAAAAAAGACTTGGTATGAGCATAAAAGGCTCAGTATGGGTTATATAAAAAAAATATGGAAAGGAAACGTGAGTTCATATATACATAAGAATGAAATCATACTTTACCCATAAAACATACCTCATCAAATCATGAATAAATCATGGAAATCATAAGACATAAAGGTAACTTGAGGCATTCATAACATTCTTACGTAGGGAGTAACCCTCTTGGTTACGTTTGGAATACCCATCACAGTATATTCCCTAAATCCCTTCGGATAAACCTTAACGTTTCACTCCTTTGCGTTACCCAATGCATTGGAGAGCTATATCGAGCTCACCCGCCCTTATTTTACCACGGAACCACCCGTCTTCATAATAATGCCCAAGAACCTCAACATAATCATATCACATAAAACATGCATAAAGGAAACATAACATTTCGACCTTTCAATCACAAGATATCAATACAACACATTGATATAAAAACATTATGAAAACCCTTTTCAATACCAAAATAAAAGAAAAGTAAAACATGGTATTTATTTTTCTTTTAAAAAGAAGGTATGGCTTGTAGAGGAAGCCGAAACTCAAATAATGGTCATGGCGGCGGAGAAGTCGTTGTCGCCGCATACGTATGAAAAAAACATTCCTTTTTATTGTTTAGTAAAACACTTCGTATAAAAAAGATTCCTTTTGAATAAATGTAAAAGTAAAAGGGGTTTATACACCGTATAAAAGAAGGTTGCGTATAAAACAAAATATGCTTCAATGAAAGGAGATTGAGATGAAGTCCCATACCTCGGGTCCGACTTGACTCTGTCGTTCTTTAATCACCTGAAAAATAAACGTGAGTTAATTTATACTTGTTTAAGAACCTTTTTCAAGTTCATTATTCCTTTTATATCACTTATTTCCATGTCATGAACACTATGTAATTATTTAAGTTAGTAACGATCGTTTTAACGATCATTAGTACTTGAGTCAAAAATAAACCCTTTATAATTACAAGTTGTTCATGTATCCATTATATCCAGAATGGTATTCATGATTTAGATATCATATATGTCATATATATCCAGTAAATTAATGCATTTATAATATTACATAATCATTTATAGGTAAGAAATGAAATGCACCGTTCATGGAGACGGTAAGCCGTACGTACGCATGAACGCTACTTTCATTTCTATTTCGTATTTTATAGAATGAAATCATAATGATATACAGGTATATTATAATTCCAGTGTAATATCATATATAATATCATAACTCCATCCTTTATAGGTCCCACATATGGTATTAACGAATCAAATCACTTTGAGGGGGCGGTAGTCCGCACTTCCTTAAATGAAGATATCGCGTTTAACCATAATGGAAACAATAAAGGTAGGACCAAAACGAAAAATACAGAAGCTTAAGGAAAACATAAACATATTATATATCATATATAAATATAGTTTCATCTTAATGGCCACCTTTTAAGGTGTTAAAATAATGTTGAACAATCATCGTTTCGGGAGGCAGAAATTCGCCATCCATGGAAACAGTATGTTCATTAACCATTAGATGTAGGTGTGTGTAATTGTAGCTAGAATACTTCTTATAACAACATCCTAGAATATTTAAGATACTGGAGTTGTTACAAAAGAAATTAATAAAAGAGTTTAGGGGGTTGGAGAAGCAAAATCAAACAAAAGGACTCAAAAGAAGACACTACCTTAAAATCAGGTAACTCTCTTAGATTTGAGCTCAAAGGCTTCCTTCGGAAGACTTATGCCCAAAGTGAGGAATCAAGGAGTAAGAGAGGGATTTGGAGAGCCAAAATGGGCAGGTTGTGGCCGAACCAATGGCTTTGGGAGTGTGGGTAAGGAGGTAGAGGTGGGGGCCTTTTATAAGAGGAGAGGAGGGACACTCTTGGAAAGTAAAGAAATGTTACATTATTTTAAAATGATTTTCGATTTAAAAAGGTCCCACATTGATATAATTAGTGGGTAAGGTGATAATGGTTCGAAATCCACCCATACAATAGGTTTTGGACATGTGTAGGGCATATATTTTACATTATCATTTCATTTTATTTAAATCTTTTATTAATGAGGTAATCGTTGCGTCATCATGATGTCATAAATAATTTAATTTATTTAAAGTCTAAAAATTAAAAAATAAATACTATGATGTAGGAAATCCTTTTATCTTTCCAATGACTATTTATAATAAAAAATCTTACTTGTATAACCCCATTTAAAAATTGTTTTATTAAAACATATCATGTTTGTGTCATTTTTATTTTATCATTAAATAAAAAGTTATTTATGTCATTTCCCAACCAAAGTGGATCCATGGGGTCCCCAAGTTGACTCATGGATTTTATTGGTCGGACATGACACAAAATATTATGGTAGGACATGTTTCAAGCTCATATCATATTATTAAAACATTATTTTTACCTTAAACTACACTAATTACCTCTAATCGCGATTAAGAACTTAAGAGTTACTATTCACCAAAAAATTATTTTAATCTCATTGAACCACACTTTACTTCTTAATTAAAACCATGTATGTCGGATTTTTAAAATTCAAAACACAGAAGTGGTAAATTTTCATTTAAACGAAAAATCAGTTTTTATAAGTACCACTTAGTGGTTTCACTATTCATCAAAAATTGAAGTTTTTCAGAAAAATACCAAAAATTCACGCTAAGATATATTTGATATTACGAATTCAAAAATGAAGTCTATTTTAAAAAATTCAAAACATATAAGTCACATTAATTAATTTAATAATTAATTCCCGCTGTCATGACAAATAGCGTGTTTTTATGAAACAATAAGTATCAAAATATTGACACTAGTTTAAGTCCAATTTCAAAGTGAAATTGATTCAAATGACCACCATTGGATTAAATGGTAAAAATATATTCTAATTTCACTTCAAAACAAATTCAAAAGTTAATCTAATCATATAAATAAATTATATTAAAAAGTAGTTTTGATGTAAAATGCAGTATTTTTCACTATTCATTAAAAAATGAACATTGTCTGAAAAATACCAAAAATTCACACAAAGTAAATTTTGATGTCCCAAACATAAATAATAAGTTTATTTTGACAAACATAGATTATAAAATTTTCAAAGTATATATTTAAAAATGGTTTTCCATCAAAAGGCAGTAAAACAATCTTTTAAAAATATTAGTATATTCCATGCTTATGATTGGATTTATTTTCATTTTAAGCCTCTAAAACACTATCTAATTCATTAATAGACATAGATAAAAATATATATTACTAATTAATTACTTGGGATGTTACAATCTATATATCCTCATGATTTTCTCTTTTTTAGGAACATATTTTCCAAGTGATCTCTTGTATTTAAAGTTTCGCTAAACATGAGATACATGTCAGAAATAGGTTCATCCAGCTTCATTTTAAAATTAAAATACTTAATAGTGTAGGTATTCAATCTAATTTCCTTAACATTGGTTGTTCCCCCATGGGAAATATCCATGGTATCCCAAAATTCATAAGCAGTCTTGTAAGAAGATATTCTATTAAATGCTTCATCTCCTAAAGAACAATACAGGGCATTCATTGCATTACAATTATTATTGTAAGAAGCTTTCGTAGGTTCATCCCAATTAGTTCTTTCTGTTTCTAGAATCTTATACTGAGTCTCAATAGCAGTCCAGATGTCAAATCCCAAACATTATAAATGAATTTTCATTTTCAGTTTTCATTGGGCATAACCAACACCATTAAAGAAAGGTGTCCTATTGGTATCATCACCTTCTAGTAAATTATCCAAAATTAGATTTTATAAAGTATATTTAAAGAGATAAAATTTAGAACTAACATAAATTTATGATCTTTAAGATAAAACTAAAATCACAGTTGAAAAATAGAGTGTTTGGAAATACATTATTATGAACAACCTCTGATAACAAATTTTTGTCGGAGTGGATACTCGAGAGGGTGGTGAATTGAGTTCCAATTAAAAATTTCTATTAAAAATATTTCGATTAAAATACCCCAAAATAAATAACAAGCTAAACTATAGTGAATTTATAATACAGTAAAGGGTCAGTTTGGTTATCAAGAGATTGATTAGTTCTCAATTAATCTAATATGATGATTAGATTCCCTTTTGAAACTAACCTAATGCTTTAAAATAAATACAAACCCTTGCTAGTTTAACTATGAGAGTTAGTTTAAAATATATTTTAATTTAAAGTATATAGCAGCGGAATATTCAATATGATTTAAATCAAAATAAACAAGAACAAATGTTTTAACCAAGAGGTTCAGTCTCAAGATGAGACTTAGTCCTCTCAAACAGTTTATATAAACTTTGATCCACACCCTGGATCGGGGTTTACAACAGTACACAAACTATCCAGGTGTTAAGACCTCTACCACAGTTCTTCGAGGAAAAAACAAAACAATAGCCCACAGGATATCTAGGTCACACTTGACCTCTACCACTATCCAAAGTGGGATACAATAAGGTGTAAAAAGTTTTTTGTGAGGATTTAGTATCCTCCAGTTCAGCACAAAAGTCAGTGTGTGTCTAAAAAGAATGATGCACACACACTGCTCAAAATGTTAATAAATGAAACACAATAGATCCAAACAAATAGATATGAATTTAGAATTCTTTATGTGCTTTGAGTGAAGCTCCAGACTCTTTTGATTTATGTATATGAAGCTTTGATTCCTTCTTTAGATGTTGTAAGGAAAATAGAGTGTTGTGGATCTATTTATGCACTTCCAGAGTAGGTGTTCAGCTCGAGTAAGTGAGTATTCTTTGTAACACTTGAGATTCTTCTGTGAAACTTTTGATTGAGGGGTATAACTATTTTTTGAGTTCTTCTCATGTTCATTGTTATGAAGTTAACTTCAGGTGACACACACTTTCACGAATATTCATCTCTCTTTATTCATTAGCCTCATCATCCTTTTTTACCTTGAGCTTCGGCAATGGGAATGATTACCTTTTTATAGGTATGAGGTATGATTTCCTGACATGCCATCAATTATCAATAATTAATAGAAAATGTATTAAATTAAGAAAATATGATCGTTGGAATTAAATAAGAGTTAATAGAAATTCAAACAGTATTCATGATTGTCGGTGAGTCATGAGATCGGTAGGTCATTTGAATTTTCATCGGTATCGGTTGTTCATTTGATCACCATCATTTTCAGTAGGTCATTTGATCAGCATCGTTTTCGGGAGGTCATTTGATCACCATCGGTTTCGGTAGGTCATTTGATAAGCATCGGTGTGACCATTCTTATTGGTGCGGCCGTTCTCATTAGTGCGACAGTTTTCATTGGTGTGACCATTTTTATCGGTGCGACCGTTCTCATCGGTGTGACCGTTTTCATCGGTGTGACCATTCTCATCGGTGCAACCATTCTCATCGGTTTCTCTTTCTATCTGTTTGTATCAGTAGCTTGTTGTTAGTGTCTGTCTGTATCGGTGGACTTTATATCAGTAGCTATATTTTTGTATCAGCATACTTGTATCTGTAGCTTGTATTAGTAACTATGTATATACCAGTGGACTTATTATATTTGTAGGTCTATATCAGTCGACTTGTGCATACCGGTAGACTTATTCTATCGGTAGCTCAGGTGTAACAGTGACTATCTGCATACCAGTGACCTTATCATTATCGGTAGACATTTGTACTGGTGTAGTTTTCCTTATCAGTAACTGTTTTTTATACTAGTGGACTTACTGTATCAGTAGATGTTCTATGCATAACATATCTAGATTGAGTTAGAATTATTTCAATGGATGTATAGACATAGATAAACATTGATTAACATATTCCAATGATTATTTTGATATTTTTGTCAATATAATTTAACATATAGATAGGATTATAAACACATATTAAAAAATAATTGAGATTATCAAAACAGGTGAGGTCAATAGTTTTGTACCAATATGGGTATATAGTTCCTTATGTTGAAACAAAGGTAATATGATGAGTCTATTGGTAACTACAGGGAAATATTCGTGAAACTTTTGAGTTACACTTCAAGAATTATAATCAAACGTAAAAGTAATGTTGATAGAATCTTTAGTTCATAAAGACATGTACCATAATTGTATTGGCCATGAGATACTTTTGTAGCTACTAAGAGATTGAATGTAGTATAATCATGTTTGAAATGGTGGTTGGATTCTTGTATAAATCTCATGTTTTTGATAATAAAATAAAGATACAGTTTGAAAGAAACTCTACGAACCATGGAGAAAAGAAGAGGAACATTTATTTATGTTCTATGTGTGGGAAGAAGCATCAAGTAAAATACCTTAGAGGTTATAATTAATGTTTTATGTGTTTAATGGTATGCCATCAAGAAATTCATTATGGGGTGATGGGAAGAACGTTTCTAAAAATGATAATGGAAAAAAAATATACACAAAATGAACCTCCCTGATTAATTGCTACTTGTGTATTGGTAATGGGTATTATTTTAACCAATATAGAAACCCCACACTTCGTGTTGATGATCAATGTTTTAATCCTCTTATGTGGATGGATGAGGGGGGTTTCATGCAATCACTACCTCTAATGAGGGGTATGATAATGATGTGATGAATTCTAAACTTATTATCCACTATAGAACTACTAAACTAATATTTGATTCTAGATCTACCCATTTATTCGGTAAAGACCTGTAAATTCCAAGGGAATTTTTTACTTAATTTTCTTTGTAATTTTACAAGAACGCAGTTTCTGACGGCAGCTAATTCCGAGGCCTGGGGTACCCGGAATCTTTTTCCAATGTTTAGCTTGGGTATGTTCAGTAAACGAGCTAGCGGGTTTTCCTAACATTTGAACCGGTGCTCGGAATCGAATTCTGATGGCACCGATGGAATCGCAGTACCGGTAATTGCTTAAGAACGCCTTTTCCAGAGTTGCGTTTTCTCAGGTGAGGTTATTAAATTTTTTGGGTTAACTAAAGAATAAAATAAAATTGTGCAACATATTTTCTTTATTCTAAGCAGTTTTAATCTAGGCATGGCGGTTGGAGTGGGACCCACTGTTATCCTAACTCCTAGGTAGGATATTAGTGAGGTGGGGCCCACACGAGCCCCATCCCTTTATTTTCTTTTACCTTCCACGTGCATTAAATTTGCTAACTCACCTGCACCCCCCTCTTAAATTCCAAGTCAACCCTCAAGTTTAACTAATTATTAAAGGCCTCTTTAATTGGGTGGTTAAAACTCTTCAATTAAATCAATTAATTGAATGATCTGATTTTTATTTAAAAAAAAAAGTTGGCATGAGAAATAAAATAAGGCTACGCTATATATTATTGGGGTGGCTTGGGTTGTGTGAGAGGAATTTAGAGGTTTTGCTCAAGCCTTGAATCTTCACCTTCTTCATTGAAGAACGTGAAGAACGCACCGCCGCCGACGAAGAACACCGGCCTCCGACGAAGGGCAACGAAGAACGCCAAACCCTCGGAGATCGATGACGCGACGTCGTTTACCGCGACGCTGACGAACCTCCTTCCGCGATTCTTCTTCTACGACGTTCCTTATCCCGCGATAATCTTTGATCATTAACACCTTGAGTTAGGGGGTTTTTGTCACGACCCATCCTCGGGGCCCATGCCATGACTAACCCATGCCCGCCTTCCATAGGCCAGGGGTTGGCGACTAGCACCAAGGCTTAAATCCCAAAAAAGAGAAGACATTGCCTTTAAAAGTAAACCAACACCACAGAGTAAGCCAGCAGAAGTAAACAGTAAGTAAACTGAGTAAAAGTAAGTGCGGAAAGTAAATGGGCCAGAATACAAACCCAAACTGAAAGTAAAGTACAACTGATAAGAAAGTACAGAAACTGAAAGTAAAGCAGCAACGTCAATCCATCCTCCGGTACATCCACCTGAAGGGTGGGTACAGATAACCACCTCAGCGCCTCGAGTCCAACCATCCGCTCCGTGTACGTCCCGCCCAGTGGTCCACCTCCAGGTACCATCTTGCTCCGCAAGCCTCAATCACGATCAGCATTGTCCGTCGTCTGCAACCAACACAACATAGTACGGGCATAGCCTGTGCAGGGGTGAGCATACGCTACTCAGTAGGGACCTCGAGACCTCGGAAAGTCTCCCATAATCCACAAAGGATAATCCACAAAGGAAAGATACAATCACAAAGTAATATCCGATACTACTTAGGTATATGCCCATACATATACCTAAGTTATCAATTCCAATTCGGCTCCAGCATCCGAGCCCAAGTTCGATCACATCCGCACAGGATAACACAACTCAATCCACATAGGAATGCAAAACAAGATTCATCCCACACAGGTATACTTCTTCGTATGATGATAGAGATTATCAGATGTAACCACTGATTCATCTAAGCCATCGGACCCACACAGGATCGATAGTTACTAACCCCCACAATGACACACAAAGGATCGATAGGTACAAACCCCCACAATGTCCCACAAAGGATCGATAGGTACTAACCCCCACAATGACCCACAAAGGATCGATAGGTACTAACCCCTGCAATGAACCACAAAGGATCGATAGGTACTAACCCCCGCAATGACCCACATAGGATTGATAGGTACTAACCCCCGCAAGGACCCACAAAGGATCTGTAGGCACTGGTACACACAGGACCGATGAGCGCTGACCCACACAGGATCTGACCCACACAGAATCGGTAGCACTAATCCACGTAGGATCGCTGAGTGCTGTAGTCACCGCCGTCGAATCCACGGAGGAATTTTGTACAGTCATCATCGTCGTCGCATTCGCAGCTAGCTCTAGGGTTCCCGCACACAACAAGCTCATTCAGGGGGGGGGGGGTCTGTTCCATGAGCCAAGGGTCTGATACATCAACTGACATGAAGTCTAGAGTTGATGTATCCAAAAGTTATGTATCATCAACAGGAACACAACGTCACAGACGGAGCGTCAATCGGACGCCCGGTCTGAGAGTTATTGGATTTTTCGTTCTAGGGGCCCGGTTGGTTTCGTGTATGAACCAACCCGGCTGAACCCAAAGTCCTTTTAAACCTTGAGTGTAATAAACCGAAACAACCGTCTCGATCCAAGAATCACATCTCAGCTGACGGTGCATCGATCGGAGGTCTGCAGCCCATGTTATGGGTAAAAGATCGAAAGTGGTCCGGAAGTGGGGGTATCGGGCCCGGACCGATCCGGCCCATGACCCGATGGGTTGGCACGAACCGGATCGACCTGACCTGGGTCTGGGTCCGACCCGCTTGGGTGCGGCCCGGCCGGGCTGGTGCGGCCCGGCCCAGCGCGCTGGCGTGCCAGTACTGGCCAGGTGGCTCGGCCGAAACGGCCGAGCATTGAGGGGTGTGGGGGGGGGCACGCTGCCTCCCGCCAGTTCATAACTGATGCCCCCACGGGGGGCCACTTCTTGCCAACGGACGCGACATAGCGCCGCATCCCTGCCTCCTCGGTAACATGCGGTCGCAGGACCCACATCTTGTCGTCGTGGATTCAGCCTCGGCGGGCCTTCCCGGCATCGCGCCGAGCACCGCCCCCTCCTGGCGGTCGGCCGCCAGCGCTGCCGTGATGGCACGGTGCGCCGGTGGTGTTTTCCGCGGACCACCGGACGCGCTCCGGTGGTCCGTTTTGCCTAACGTCTTCGCCATCGGTCCTCCCGGGATCGACTCTTCACTGCGAAGACCTCAAAATTCCCTTGTAGTTGGCTTCATCGTTGCCTGCTGATCCACACACCAAGAACGAAGAAATGGTGGGTTCGGACTTGTTCGTTGGTCCGCACCCACCGCGTTAGTGGTTTGAAAGACTTTTGAAAAATTTTAAACACATTCCGAGGATATAAATCACATAGATTTAATTAAACCAAAACCCCTACCTCAAGCGTCGTCGAGCGAGGGTTCGTCACGGAAGATGGAACATCACGGAAGAAGCGTCACGGAAGAAGCGTCGCGGAAGGAGGATCGTCGCGTCGCGGAGAAAGGATTTGTCAGCATCGCGTCGTCGATCTCCAAGGATCTGGCATTCTTGTCGACCTTCATCAGAGGTTGGCGTTCTTCCCGTTCTTCGTGTTCTTTGTCGAGGAAGGAGTGCTTCACGACTTCAGTGGTTTCTCTCAAACACTCTCGCACAACCAACCTATAAAAAAAATTGTCTTATTTTATTAACACACAGCCAACATTATTGAATTTCAAAAATAATTGAAACAATCAATTAATGAATTAATTGAGGAGTTTAAACCACCCAATTAATGAGGCGTTTATTATCCAGATTAAACGCAAGGGTTGACTTCATTAAAAATGGGGGAGAGGGTGCATTACTTAATTAAAGGAGGGGGGTTGAAAAAATTGTGGCTTGTGTGGGCCCCACCCCACAAATATCCTACCTAGTGGTGTAGGATATTTTGGGTCCCACTTTAACCACTTATCTTAGGTTAAACAACTTAAAATAAAATAAATTGGTCACACCATTTCATTTTATTCATTTAATTAACCTGAAAATTTAAAAACCACACCCGAGTAAACGCAACTCTGGAAAAGGTGGTTCTAAGAAATTACTGGCGCTGCGATTCCATCAGTGTCCTCAAATTTCAATTCCGAGCACCAGATCAAAAGTTATAAAAACCCGCTCATTCGTTCACTGAACGTACCGAAGCTAAACTTCAGAAAATGATTCCGGGCACACCTGGCCTCAGAATCAGGTGCCATCAGAAATTGTGTTCTTCTAAAATCCCAATGAAAATTAAGAAAAAAATTTCCTTTAATTTTACGGTTCTTTACATCACTCCCACCTCAGGACTTTATGTTCTTGTAAAGATACATCATAAACTAGGGAAACAAATGTGGGTACTGAGCACGCATCTGAGCCTCCCGCTCCCAAGTGCTCTCCTAGAGGTTCCCATGCTTCCATCTGATGTGCGCTAGAGGAATCGACCGTCCACGTTGGACCTGCTCCTGTCGATCCTCAATATCCACCGGGACCTCCACAAAAGTCTCCCCATCATCAATGTCCAACTCCCCATGGTCAATGATATGTGTCGGGTCGTTCACGTATCTCCCCAGCTGGGATACGTGGAAGACGTCGTGCACCCGGTGCAACAGATGTGGTAGAGCCAGGCGATAATCTACCTCGCCAATCCTTCTAAGGACTTGGAATCGTCCGATGAAGCATGGAGACAACTTTCCACCTTGACCAAATATATGTAATCCACATCAAGCTGAGGCCCGCAAGAAGGCGTGGTCGCCATCTTCATACTCATGTGGCCTCCGCCTCCTGTCAACATAAGACTTCTGCCAGCTCTGAGATGTCCTCATCCGCTCCTGGATGACCTGTACCTTCTCTGTCGTGGCCTGGACCATCTCCAGTCCCACAAGTGCTGACTCTACAAGGTCTGTCCAGCACAGAGTAGATCTACAAAGTCGGTCATACAACGCCTCATATGGTGCCATACTGATGGTGGAGTGGTAGCTGTTGTTGTGCGCGAACTCCACCAAGGGTAGGTGGTCCTCCCAGCTACGACCCATGTCGAGGACACATGCGTGAAGCATGTCCTCGAGAGTCTGAATGGTCATCTCTTTCTGACCATCTATCTGAGAGTGAAATGCGGTGCTCAGACGTAGCTGCATCCCGAATGCCTCCGGAAACCCCTTCCATAGCCGGGAAGTAAAGAGAGCATCTCGATCAGAGACGATAGATGATGGCACACCATGAAGACTTACAATCTCCTGAACGTAGAGATGTCCCAAGATCTCCACTGAGCCCTTCTCTATGATAGGTAAGAAGTGATCCGACTTTGTGAGTCGGATGACAATCACCCAAATGGAGTCGTGACCTCAAGAAGTACATGGAAGTCCAGTAATGAAGTCCATAGATATCCCGTACCACTTCCACTCTGGGATCTCCAAGGGTTTTACCAAGCATGCTGGTACCTGGTGTCTTGCCTTCACCTACTGGCAGGTGAGGCATTGAGAAATGAACTCTGCCACATCCTTCTTCATGCCCGAACACCAGTGTTGTCATATGAGATCCCGGTACATCTTCGCCACTCCAGGATGTACCGCCAAATGGGAAGTGTGAAACTCCCTCAACACCTCCTCTTGTAAAGCATCTGGTACCATGGTACGTCCTCTGAAAAGGACATCGTTCTCTCCTCCCATGGAGAATCCATCAGGTTCCTGTCCTGAGGATATCTGTACACGCCGCGTCTCACAGTCAGCATCCCCACGCTGTGGCTCTCTGACCCGCTCCAGTAGTTGAGGAGTGACTGTGAGAGACTGGAGGAAGGATGCTTCATCTCTATCCACGAAGGATATCTGCAAAGCGGCTAGCTGCTCTGTCACCTCCCCAAGTAGCTGAATGCCTGACCTCCTGCTGAGTGAATTGGCTACTATGTTCCCCTTTCCATGAGTATAGACTATCTCAAGGTCATAGTCCTGGAGGAACTCAATCCATCACCGTTGTATCAGGTTCAGGTCCTTCTGTGAGAAGATATACCAAAGACTCTAATGGTCAGAATAGACTGTAAAGCGCTCACCCATCAGATAGTGTTGCCACATCTTTAGAGCGAAGACCACTGCTGCTAACTCTATGTCCTGAGTAGCGTAGTTCTACTCATGTTGCCTCAACTGAAGTGATCCATAGGCGATCACTGCCCGTTCTTGCATCAGGACACATCCGAGTCCAGTCCCTGATGCATCGCATTAAACTATATACCCAACTCCCTCCTCTAGTAGCCTCAAGATAGGTGCGCTGCTCAATCTCTGTCTCAGCTCCTAGAAGCTCTGCTGACCTCTATCTGACCACACGAAGGATTTCCCCTTCTTCGTCAAAGCTGAAAGTTGTGCTGAAACACTGGAGAAGTATGGCACAAATCTTCGGCAGTATCCAGCTTGACTCAAGAAACTCTGCACCTCTGTCACGCTCCTGGGTGGCTCCCAAGCTAGCACTGCCTCGATCTTTGCAGGATCCACCGCAACTCCCGCATCAGAGATGAAGTGTCCCAAGAAGTGGACCTTGCGTATCTAGAACTGACACTTCGAGAGCTTACCATAAATCTGGTTCTCTCGGAGTGTTTCCAGTGCAACCCTCAAGTGGTAGGCGGGCTCCTCCTTAATCGTCGATTAAATAAAAATGTCGTCGATGAAGACCAAGACAAATCGATCATGGTATGGCTGAAATATCCTGTTCATGAGGCCCATGAACACTGATGGAGCATTGATTATTCCAAATGGCATAACCAAGAACTCATAGTGGCCATACCGACATCTGAAGTCTGTCTTCTACACGTCATTGTCCCGAAATCTGAGCTGATGATAGCCTGATCTAAGTTCTATCTTTGAGAACCACCATGCTCCCTTGAGCTAATCGACTAAGTCTTCAATCCTTGGTAGCGGATACTTGTTCCTAAATGGCACCTGGTTCAGGAGATGATAGTCGACACAAACTCGCATGCTCTTATCCGCCTTCTTGGAGAACAATATCAGGGAAGCCCAGGGTGAAACACTGGGTCGGATTAATCCCTTGCCCTGCAAGTCCTCCAACTGTACCTGTAGCTCACGAAGCTCGGTGGGATCCATCTGATATGCTGGGGTCGATATGGGGGCTATCCCATGGTACAGATCAATATAAAAGTCTACCTCTCTGCGAGGAGGTAGTCCTAGAACGTCGTTGCGGAAAAAGTCCGCATACGGATCCACCACTGTAGGAAAACCAGGACTCTGCATGTCAACTGCTCCTAGGATGAGGCTAGCCAACTGATGAGTGATGGGATGTCCTCTCCTCTGCGAGAGTCCATCCTGTGCTGTGAAGGCTCCCTTCTCACCGGTGAAGGTGAACCTGCTCCCGTCGGTGCGTACACACCGCACCTTGTGCCTAATACAGTCAATATGAGCATGGACTGTAGATAACCAATCCATGCCCAAGATAACATCGTAAGGCCTAGACGCCGCTACGAGAAGATCCCAGCCAAAGCTCTCGCCTCCTAGAGTATGCTCACACTGTTGGGACCAGTGCTTAATCTTCAAGTCTTCTCCCGTAGGAGTATCTAGCCATAAGGATCAAGCCAATGGATCTGTCAGAATCTCCGAGCTCCGAAAAAGGGCAGCGGCTATGAAATAATGACACGCTCCTGTGTCTATAATAACTACAACAAGGGTGTAATAGACACAGATAGTACCTTGAATCATATCTAGCGTGTCGTGGTAGTAGGCTTCCACTGCCTGGAGTTGTGCCTGTCTCTTCCCACCAGCACCCTGTGGTCGGGGTGGAACTCCTGGGGGTGGTGGTGGTGGAGCCTCAAAGCGTCGACCACCACCTGCTGCTCGGCCAACTCCTTTTCCTCGTCCGCCTTCTCCCTGCGGACCACCACGGTTGACCCTATGCCTCTACCTGGGTGGTCCCCCAACCGTCTGCTGCTTGGCACGGTGGGTCAGGCAGTCACGAGCCATGTGGCTCTGCCTGCCGCATGCGTACCATTGTCTACCTCTCAAAAGACTGGCTTGGTCCTATGTGCCCCACACCACTGAGATAGTGTCCTGAGGTCGTCTTCCTGAGGGACTGGTCTGCCTGGACCCATGAGTCATCTGTCGACTGCCTGTTGCAGAAGACTCTTCTATATGCCGCCCTGCGGTAGGTCTCGCCGCTGGTGTTGGCTCAGCAAGGACGCCCTTGATGATAAGGGGTGTCTCTAGTACCCCTGCATGTGTCGGAATGTTGAGGGAGATCTGCGATGCCCTGATCTCTTGCCTCAATCCCTTCTCGATGGTTTGGGAGCGAAAGAATGGTTCTCGTACCATGTCCATCGAATAGCGCGAGATATCTGTATATCTCTACGAGTACTGGGCGACGGTCAAGCTGCCCTACCGCAGCTGTAGAAGCTCGTGGATGCGCACTGCATGGAAGGTGGATGGGATGAACTCCGAGTGGAAGAGGCTCTCAAAGTCTTTGCTAAGGAGAGATGCCTCGTCGTGCACCTTGAGCGTCAAACTCCACCATCTTCATGCTGCCGCGTGCAGGAGGCTCATTGTGAGGATCACCATGAGGTCTGCTGGTGTCCTCACTAACCTGAAAACTTGCACAACTGCCTCTAGCCAATCCTCGGCTACCTGAGGGTCTATCTCCCAGCGGAACCTGGGTGGTTGCTGATGCTGAAACTCGTGTAGTGCACTAAGGCAATGTTCATCGTCAGCGGCTGGGGCTGGTAGCATCGGTGGATCGGCGGGTATAGGTACCTTCAGTGCCTCCGCTGTCAAAGGGCCCTGTACCGAGGCCTCATTGCTCGGTGGGCTATCGTCACACACAATGCTCGGAACCCTAGCTAGCTGCCGTTGTGGGGCCATCCTAAAAATAAAAAGGTGTGCCACGGTCAAACAGTATACCTTGTGAGCTGACACAATGTAATCACAAAGAAAACTTGAAACACACAAGCAATCAATGTTTTCTTGCATTAAGTCCGAAATCTGAAGTCAGGGTCCTGGTGTACGGATACGTCGGCCACTACACCAACACTGGACTCCCTGGACTAATAACCAAACTCAATACCATTAACACTATTGATTCACATAGAAGAAATATCAAAGTCCAATGTTCTACAGTAGAACCGAACTCCTATAATACCAATTTGTCACGACCCGTCCTCAGGGCCCGTGCCGTGACTACCCCAAGCCTGCCTTCCATAGGCTAGGGTTTGGCGACTAGCACCAAGGTGTAAATCGAAAAAAAAAGGAAGACATTGCCTTTAAAAGTAAACCACCACCACAGAGTAATCCAACAGAAGTAAACTCTAAGTAAAATGAGTACAAGTAAGTTCGGAAAGTAAATGGGCCAGAATACAAACCCAAACTGAAAGTAAAGTACAACTGAAAATAAAGTACAGAAACTAAAAGTAAAGAAGAAACGTCGAGCCATCCTCTAGTACTACCACCTGAAGGGTCGGTACAGATAACCACCTCATCTCCTCGGTTCCAGTAGTCCGTTCTATGTACGTCCTGCCCAGTGGTCCACCTCTAGGTACCGTCCTGCTCCGCAAGCCTCAACCGTGATCAGCGTTGTCCGTCGTCTACAACCAACACAACATAGTGTGGGCATAACCCGTGCAGGGGTGAGTATATGCTACTTAGTAGGGACCCTGAGACCCCCGAAGGTCTCCCAGAATTTACAAAGTATAATCAACAAAGGAAAGATACAATCACAAAGTAACATCTGACACTACTTAGGTATATGCCCATACATATACCTAAGTGATCAATTCCAATTCGGCTCCAACATCCGATCCCAAGTTCGATCACATCCACACAGGATAGCACAACTCAATCCACATAGGAAAGTAAAACAAGAATCAGCTCGCACAGGTATACTTCTTCGTATGACGATAAATATGATCAGATGTAACCACTGATTCATCTAAGCCATCGGACCCACACAGTATCGATAGGTACTAACCCCCTCAATGTCCCACAAAGGATCGATAGGTACTAACCCCCGCAATGACCCACAAAGGATCGATAGGTACTAACCCCCACAATGAACCACAAAGGATCAATTGGTACTAACCCCTGCAATGACCCACAAAGGATCGATTGCTACTAACCCCCACAATGACCCAGAAAGGATCGATATGTACTAACCCCCGCAACGACCCACAAAGGATCTGTAGGCGCTGGCCCACACAGGACCGCTGAGCGCTGACCCACACAGGATCTGACCCACATAGGATCAGTAGCTCTGATCCATATAGGATCGCTGAGTGTTGTAGTCATCACCATCGAATCCACGGAGGATTTATATAAAGTCATCATCGTTGTCGCAGTCGCAGCCAGCTCTAGGGTTCTCGTACACAGCAAGCTCATTCGGGTGGGCCTGCTACATGAGCCGAGGGGCTGATACATCAACTGACACAAAGCCCGGAGATGATGTATCCAAAAGTTCTGTATCGTCAACAGAAACTCAACGTCATAGACAGCGCGTCAATCGGACGCCCGGTCTGAGAGTTATTGGCTTTTTCGTTCCAGGGGCCCATTAGGTTTTTAAGTCAAAACCAACCCGAACGTACTCCAACTATGTCCAAACCTCGAGCCGAGTAATCCAAAATGTCTGTCTCACTAAGAGGAATCCATCAAAGTCAACGGCGCGTCAATCGGACGTCTGGAGCTCAAGTTATAAGTGTTTCTGCTCCGAGGGCCCGATTGATTTCGTGTACAAACCAACCCGGCCGAACCCAAAGACCTCTGAAACCTTGAGTGTAATATATCAAAACGACCGTCTTGATCCAAGGAACACATTGCAGTTGACAGTGCGTCAATCGGAGGTCTGAAGCCCATGTTATGAAAAAAATACCGAAAGAGGTCCGGAAGTGGGGGTTTCGGGCCCGGACCAATCTGGCCCGAGACCCCCTAGGTCGGCCCGAACCGAGTCAACCTGACCCGGGTCCAGGTCTGGCCCGGCTGGTGCGGCCCGGCCCAGTGGTCTAGCCCGGCGCGCTGGTGCTAGCCAGGTGGCTCGGCCGAAATGGCCGAGCGTTGAGGGGTGCGGGGGGGGGGGGGGGGGGGGTGGGGGGGTGGGGGGGTGGGGGGGGGAATGCTGCCCCCCGCCAGTTCGTAACCGCGGCCCCCACGGGGGGCCGCTCCTTGCCAACGGACGCGGCATAGTGCTGCGTCCCCGCATCCTCAATCCCACACAGTTGCGGGACCAGTAGCCTACCGCCGCGGCTGTAGCCGCGGTGGCCCTTCCGTCCGGTGCGTCGGGCGCCGCCGCCTCCTGGCGGCCAGGCGGCGCCGGCAGGGTTTTCCACGGACCATCGGACGCGCTCCGGTGGTCCTTTTTGCCTGCCTTCTTCGCCAGCTGTCCTCCCGGGATCATCTCTTCACTGCGAAAAACTCAAAATTCCCTTGCGGCCTGCTTCGTTGTCGCTCGCCGATCCGCACCCCAAGAATGAAGAAACGGTGGGTTCGGACTTGTTAGTTGGTCCGCACCCACCGCATTAGCGGTTTAAAAGGATTCCGACAAATTTTAAACACATGTCGAGGATATAAATCACATAGATTTAATTGAACCAAAACCCCTACCTCAAGCGTCGTCGCGCAAGGGTTCGTCGCAGAAGAAGGAACGTCACGGAAGCAGCGTCGCGGAAGAAGCATCGCGGAAGGAGTATCGTCGCGTTGCGGAGAAAGGTTTCGTCGGCGTCGAGTCATCGATATCCGAGGATTCGGTGTTCTTTCCGACCTTCTTTGGAGGTCGGCATTCTTCGCATTTTTCGTGTTCTTCGCGTTCTTCGTTGAGGAAGAAGTGCTTCACCGCTTGAGTGATTTCTCCCAAACCCTCTCGCACAACCAACCTTTAATAAAATAAGAATTTTCTTATTTTAATAACACACAAGCCACCGTTTTTGAATTTCAAAAAGAACTGAAACAATCAATTAATGAAATAATTGAGGAGTTTAAACCACCTAATTAATGAGGCGTTTATTATCCAGATTAAACGCAAGGGTTGACTTCATTAAAAATGGGGGGTGTGGGTGCGTTACTTAATTAAAGGAGGGGGTTGAAAAAGGAGGAGCTCGTGTGGGCCCCAACCCAAAAATATCCTACCTAGTGGTGTAGGATATTGTGGGTCCCACTTTAACCTCTTAGCTTAGGTTAAACAACTTAAAATAAAATAAATTGGTCGCACCATTTTATTTTATTCATTTACTTAACCCGAAAATTTAAAAACCACACCCGAATAATGCAACTCCGGAAAAGGTGTTTCTAAGAAATTATCGGTGTTGCGATTCCATCAGTGTCCTCGGATTTCTATCTCGAGCACTGGTTCAAAAGTTAGAAAAACCCACTCGTTCGTTCACTGAATGTACCTGAGCTAAACTTTGGAAAATGATTCTGGGCACACCGGGCCTCAGAATCAGGTGCCGTCAGAAACTGCGTTCTTGTAAAATCCCAATGAAAATTAGGAAATAAATTTCTATGAATTTTACATGTCTTTACAGTTTTGGTTCAATTAAATCTATGTGATTTATATCCTCGACATGTGTTTAATTGTCGAAAGTTGTTTGAACTGCTAACGCGGTGGGTGCAGACCAACGAACAAGTCTGTTCCCACAGTTTCATTGTTCATGGTGTGTAGATCGACGACTGGCGATGAAGCAGGCCGCAAAGGCGTTTTGTGGTCTTCGCAGTGAGGAGTCGGTCCCGGGAGGACCGCTGGTGAAGACGGAAGGAAAAATGGACCACCGGAGCGCGTCTGGTGGTCCGCAGAAGACCCCGCCGATGCGCCACGCCGGCACAGCGGTGCTGGCGGCCAGAGGCGGCGGCTGGCACCGGCCGGCCGCCAGGTGGCGGCGGCACCCGGCAGGCTGCCGGGAAGGACCGATGTGGCTTAAGCCGCGGCGGCAGGCGGCTGGGCCCGCGGCCGCGCAGGACCAAGGGCGACACGGCGCGAGGCCGCGTCCGTGGGCAAGGAGCGGCGCCCATGTGGGGGCCACTGCTCCAATCAAGGGGGCAACGTTCCATTTGTGCGGCCGCTCGGTCACCGTCGAGCCGACCCCGCTCGGCCAGCGCAGAGCTGCCCTGGGCCGGACCGGACGCATCGGGTCGGGCTGCACATGTGGGGCCGGGCCGCGCCCTAATGGGCTGGACCTGGACCTAGTTCGGGCCGACCCAGGGGGGTTGGGCCGGGCCCAGACCCCCCCAGTTTCAGACCACTTCCGGTCGTTTTCCCATAACATGGGTTATGGACCTCAGATCGATGCACCGTCAGTTGAGTTGCGATCCTTGGATTGAGGCGGTCATTTCAGTATATTTCACACAAGGTTTCGAAAAACTTTGGGTATGAACGGGTTTGTTTGAAAACGAAACCAACCGGGCCCTCGGAGCAGAAACACTTATAACTTGAGCTCCAGACGTCTGATTGACGTGCCGTCGACTTTTTAGGTTATCCTCTTAGTGAGACAGACCTTTTGGCTTACTCCGTTAGAGGTTTGGACATAGTTGGAGTGTGGTCAGGTTGGTTTTGACTTAGAATCCAACTGGGCCCCCGGGACGAAAAACCCAATAACTCTCAGATCGGGCGTCCGATTAACATGTCGTCTGTCACATTATGTTCCTCTTGTCGAGACAGAACTTTGAAACACATCAACATCGGACTACGTGTCATTTGATGTATCGAACCCTTGACTCATGGAACAGACCCTCCTGGAACCAGCATGTTGTGTGCGGGAACCCAAGAGATGGTTGTGACTGTGAAGACCGTACTGAAATAATATGTGGGTTCAACAGGGATGAAGACTGCACTGAAATCCTATGTGGGCTCTACAGCGATGAAGACCGTACTGAAATCCTATGTGGGTTCGATAGGGATGAATACTGCACTGAAATCCTATGTGGGTTCTGCAGTGAGGAAGACCGTACTGAGATCCTATGTGGTTTCCACGGGGATGAAGACTGCACTGAAATCCTATGTGGGTTCGGCAGTGATGAAGACCGTACTGAAATCCTATGTGGGTTCGACGGGGATGAATACTGCACTGAAATCCTATGTGCGTTCGGCAGCGATGAAGACCGTACTGAAATCTTATGTGGGTTCAACGGGGATGAAGACTGCACTGAAATCCTATGTGGGTTCGGCAGCGATGAAGACCGTACTGAAATCCTATGTGGGTTCGATGGGGATGAAGGCTGCACTGAAATCCTATGTGGGTTCGATAGCGATGAAGACCGTACTGAAATCCTATGTGGGTTCAACGGAGATGAAGATTGCCCTGAAATCCTATGTGGGTTCGGCAGCGATGAAGACTGTACTGAAATCCTATGTGGGTTCGATGACACTGACTACTGTTCTTGTATCCTATGTGGGTCTGGCAGTGTCTGAATCTGTTCTTGCTTTCCTATGTGGGTCTGGCGGAGTAGCTGGTTTAGTATCCTATGTGGGTCCTAGATTAGATGAATTAGTGGCTATATCTGATTATCTTTATCACTAAAGAAATAAACCTGTGTGAGCTCAGTCTTGGATTCCAATCATTATCTTCGATATGATTGACTTGCTTTCCTATATGGATTGTGTTGTGTTATCCTGTGTGGATATGATCGAACTTGGGCTCGGATGTTGTAGAAAAACTAGAATTGATGACTTAGGTATATGTATGGTCATATACCTAAGTATTGTTGGATGTTACTTCGTGTTTGTATCTTTCCTTTGTGGATTACCCTTTGTGGATTCTGGGAGACCTTCGGCGGTCTCGGGGTCCCTACTAAGTAGCGTATACTTCCCCCTACATGGGCTATGCCCGCACTACGTTCTATTGGATGCATATGACGGACAACGCTGATCATGGTTGAGGTTTGTGGAGCAAGTCGGTGCCTGGAGGTGGACAACTGGGTGGGACGTACACGGAGCGGACGGCTGGACCGAGGAGCTGAGGAGGCTATATGTACCCACCCTTCAGGTGGGACTTCCAGTGGACGGCTCGATGTTGCGGCTTTACTTTTAAGTTGTTGTACTTTCTTTCCAGTTGTACTTTACTTTTAGTTTGGGTTTGTATTCTGGCCTACTTACTTTTCTGCACTTACTATTGTACCAAGTTTTACATAGTGTTTACTTCTGCTTTCTTGCTCTATGGTTTTTGTTTAATTTATAAAGGCAATGCCTTACATTTTTTATCGGAAATTACGCCTTGGTGATAGTCGCCAGCACCTGGCCTATTGAAGGCGGGCTTGGGGTAGTCACGGCACGAGCCCCGAGGACGGGTCGTAACAAATTGGTATGAGAGGAGTTCTGTTCTACTGCAGAAATCTGGAATCTAATCTTTATTCTATGTGAAGCAATAGTGATAAGTGTATTGAGTGTGGTTATCAGTCCAGGGAGACCAGTGTTGGTGATGCGGCCGACGTATCCATACACCAGGACCCTGACTTCTGATTTCCGACTCAATGCACCAATACATTGAATGCATGTGTGTTTCAAAAGTTTTCTTTGTGATTACTTTGTGTCATCTCACCAGGTATACTGTTTTGAACATGGCACACCTGCGTATTTTTAGGATAGCCCCACGATGACAACCAACTAGGGTTCCGAGCATTGTGTGAGATGACAGCCCACCGAGCGACGATGCCTCGGTGTAGGGCCCTTTGACAGCAGAGGCACCGGCGGTACCTCTACCCGTTGAGCCACCGATGTTACCATCCCAAGCCACTGATAGTGCACATAGCCTTAGTGCACTGCATGAGTTTTAGCATCAGAGGCCACCCAGGTTCTGCGGGGAGATGGACCCTCAGGCAGTTGAGGATTGGGTGGAGGTAGTTGTTCGAGTTTTCAGGTTAGTGGGGACACCAGCCGACCTCATGGTGATCCTCGCAGCGAGCCTCCTGCACGCGTCATCAGGCAGATGGAGGAGCCTGATGATCCAAGTGCATGACAAGGCATCTCTCCAATGGATGAACTTCGAGAGCCTCTTCTGCTCGGAGTTTATCCATCCACCCTCCGTGCAGTGCGCATCCAGAATATTTTACATCTACCGCAGGGCAGCATGACGGTCGCCTAGTACTCGGCGAGATTTACCGATCTCTTGCGCTATTCGAAGGACATGGTATGGGACCCATTCTTCTGGGCCCAAACATTCAAGCAGGGACTGAGGCATGAGATCATGGCATCGATGATCTCCCTCAGCATTTCGACACAGGCAGGTGTACTGGAGAGAGCTCTTCTCATATAGAGCTTTTTTTCCGAACCTACGCCAGCAGCGAGACCTACCACAGGGTGGCATGAAGCAGAGTCATCTGCAGCTGGCTGTCGACGGATGTCACAGGGGTCCAGGCGGACCTGACCATCAGGCAGACGACGTCAGGACCCTGGCTCAGAGGTGCGGGGCACAGGGCGCAGAGCCAACCTTCCAAGGAGCAGACAGTGCTACGCATGCGGCGGGCAGGGCCACAGGGCTCGTGACTGCCCGACCCGCCGTGAAGAGGAGCAGCAGACGTTTGTGGGGCCACCCAGGCAAGGGCAGAGGGTCGACCGTGGTGGTCCGCCGAGAGCAGGCAGACGAGGTAGGGGAGATGGCCGAGTATCAGGTGGTGGGAGAGGCATTAAGGCTTTACCACCACCACCACCAGGAGGTCCACCCCGACCACAGGGAGCTGGCGGGAAGAGGCAATTTCAACATCAGGCAGCGGAGGCCTATGACCACGGTGCGCCAGAGATGATTCGAGGTACGATATGTGTTTACTCCACCCTTGCTGCAGTTCTTATGGACACAGGAGCGAGTCATTCTTTTATTTCCGCAGCCTTTTTTCGGATCTTGGATATTCCGACAGAGCCGTTGGATCGATCCTTATGGCTAGAGACTCCTACGGGAGAGGACTAGACGATTACACACTAGTGCCGGTAGTGTGAGCTTACTCTAGGAGGCGAGAGCTTCGGCTGGGATCTTCTTGTAGCGGCGTCGAGGCCTTATGATGTCATCTTGGGCATGGATTGGTTATCCACAGTCCATTCTCAGATTGATTGTATTAGGCACAAGCTAAGGTATGTACGCACCGACGGGAGCAGGTTTCACTTCACCGGTGAGAAGGGAGACTTCGCAGCACATGATGGAATCTCGCAGAGGAAAGGACAGCCCATCACTCATCAGTTAGCTAGCCTCATCCTAGGAGTAGTTGGCATGTGGAGTTCTAGTTTTCCTGCAGTGGTGGATCAGTATGCGGAGATTTTCCCCGATGACGTCCCAGGGCTACCTCCCCGCAGAGAGGTCGACTTCTATATTGACCTGTACCCCGGGACAGCCCCGATATCCACTCCATCATATCGGATGGCCCCCGCTGAGCTTCAAGAGCTACGGGTATAGTTGGAGGACTTGCAGGGAAAGGGATTCATCCGACCCAGTGTTTCACCCTGGGCTTCCTCGATATTGCTCGCTAAGATAGCAGACGAGAGATTGCGACTTTGTGTCGACTATCGTCACCTGAACTAGGTGACCATGAGGAACAAGTATCCACTACCGAGGATTGACGACCTCTTCGATTAGATCAAGGGAGCATGGTGGTTCTCGAAGATAGACCTTGGATCAGGCTATCATCAGCTCAGAGTTCGAGACGAGGACGTGCAGAAGACGACCTTCAGATGTGGGTATGGCCACTATGAGTTCTTGGTTATTCCATTTGGCATAACCATTGCTCCAGTAGTGTTCATGAGTCTTATGAACAGGATCTTTCAGCCATACCTCGATCAATTTTTCGTGGTCTTCATCGATGACATTTTGATATACTCGACCACTGAGAAGGAGCACACCTACCACTTGCAGGTTTTACTAGACACACTCCGAGAGCACCAGCTTTATGGTAAGATCTCGAAGTGTCAGTTCTAGTTACGTGTGTTCCACTTCTTTGGAAACGTCATCTCAGAGGTGGGAGTTGTGGTGGATCCTACGAAGATCGAGACAGTGCTAGCTTGGGAGCCACCAAGGAGCGTGACGGAGGTTCCAAGATTCGTGGGTCCAGCTGGGTACTACTGGATATTCGTGCCAGACTTCTCCAGAGTTGCGGCACCACTTTCAGCTTTGACGAAGAAGGGGAAACCCTTCGTGTGGTCAGACAAATTTCAGTAGAGCTTCCAAGAGCTAAAATAGAGATTGACTAGCGCACCTATCTTGATGATACCAGAGGATGGAGTAGGGTACGTAGTCTAATGCGATGCATCAGGGACCAGAATCGGACGTGTGCTGTTGGAGGAGAGGGTCGTGATCGCCTATGGATCACGTCAGTTGATGCAGCATGAGAAGAACCACTCTACCCATGACCTGGAGTTAGCAGCAGTGGTCTTCGCTCTGAAGATGTATCTGAGGGGTGAGCGCTTTACAGTCTACTCTGACCACCAGAGTCTCTGGTACATCTTCTAGCAGAAGGACCTGAATCTGAGATAGTGGCGATGGCTTGAGTTCCTCCCGGACTATGACTTTGAGATAGTCTATACTCCTGGGAAGGGGAATGTAGTAGCCGATGATCTCAGCAAGAAGATGGGCAACCAGATACTCAGGAAGGCGATGGAGTAGTTAGCCACTTTACAGATATCCTTCGTAGATAGAGATGGATCAGCATTTCTTCAGTCACTAACAGTCACTCCTCCACTGCTGCAGTGGGTCAGGGAGGCACAGCGTGGGGATGCTGACTGTGAGACACGGCGTGCGCAAATATCCTCTGGACAGGCACCTGATGGATTCTCTTTAGGAGGAGAGCATGAAGTCCTTTTCAGAGGACGTACCTTGGGACCAGTTGCTTTACAGGAGGAGGTACTAAGAGAGTTTCACACTTCCCCTTTGGAGGTACATCTTGGAGTGGTGAAGATGTACCAGGATCTCAGACGACAGTACTGGTGGCCAGGTATGAAGAAGGTTGTGGCAGAGTTCATTTCTCAATGCCTCACCTGCCAGCAGGTGAAGGCAGAGCACCAAGTACCGGCAGGTTTGGTACAACCCTTGGAGGTCCCGGAGTGGAAGTGGGATGGGATATCTATGGATTTTGTGACTGGACTTCCACATACTTCCAGAGGTCACGACTCCATTTGGGTGATTGTCAACCAACACACCATGTCGGCCCACTTCTTACCCATCAGAGAGCATGGCTCACTAGAAATCTTGGGTTGCATCTACATTCATGATACTATATGGCTTCATGGTGTGCCATCATCTATCGTCTCTGATCGAGATGCTCACTTTAATTCTTGGATTTGTAAAGGGTTGCAGGAGGAATTCGGGTCGCATCTATGTCTGAGCACCACCTTTCACCCTCAGACGGAGAGGACCATTCAGACTCTTTAGGACATGCTCCATGCATGTTTCCATGACTTTGGTCGTAGTTGGGAGGACCATATATCCTTTGTAGAGTTCGCGTACAATAACAGCTACCACTCAACCATCGGGACGACACCATACGAGGCGTTGTACGATCGACCTTGCAGATCACCTCTGTGCTAGACAGACCATGGGGAGTCAGCATTTGTGGGACTAGAGATGGTCCAGGCCATGATAGAGAAGGTCCAGGTCATCCAGGAGTAGATGAGGACAGATCAGAGCCGATAGATGTCTTATGCTGACAGGAGGTGGAGGCCACTAGAGTTTGAGGATGGAGACCACGTCTTCTTGCGGGTCTCACCTCGACGTGGTTTATAGAGGTTTGGCCGAGGCGGAAAGTTATCTCTGTGCCTCATCGGACTATTCTAGGTTGTCAGCAGGATTAGCGAGGTGGCTTATCTCCTGGCTCTACCACCTCAGTTGCACCGAGTGCACGACGGCTTTCAAGTATCTCAGCTGAGGAGATGCGTTCATGAACCGACGCATATAATTGACCATGGGGAGCTGGATATTGATGATGTAGAAACTTTTGTGGAGGTCCCAGTGGAGATCGAGGATCGATAGGAGCGGGTCCTACTTGGATGTTCGATACCTCTAGTGTGCATCAAATGGCAGCACATGAACCTCCAGGAGAGCACTTGGGAGCGGCAGGGTCAGATTCGTGCTCAGTACCCACATTTGGTCCCCTAGTTTATGATGTATCTTTAAAGGGATGTAAATCCCTGATGTGGGAGTAATGTAAAGACCCGTAAATTCCAAGGGAATTTTTTTCTTAATTTTCATTTGAATTTTACAAGAACGTAGTTTCTGACGACACCTAATTCCGAGGCCCGGTGTGCCCGGAATCCTTTTTTGATGTTTAGATCAGGTACGTTCAGTAAACAAACGAGCGGGTTTTCCTAACTTTTGAAGCGGTGCTCGGAATAGAATTCAGAGGGCACCGATTGAATCGCATCACGAGTAATTGTTTAAGAATTCCTTTTCCAGAGATGCGTTTTCTTGGGTGAGGTTATTAAAATTTTTGGGTTAACTAAAGAATAAAATAAAATTGTGCAACATATTTTATTTTTATTCAAAGTAGTGCTAATCTAGGCATGGCGGTTGGATTGGGAACCATTGATATCCTAACTCCTATGTTGGATATAAGTGAGGTGGGGTCCACATGAGCCCCACCCCTCTATTTCCTTTTACCTTCCACATGAATTAAATTTGGTAACTCACCCGCACCCCCCCCCCCCTCTTATATGACATGTCAACCCTCACGTTTAATTAATTATTAAACGCCTCTTTAATTGGGAGGTTAAATCTCTTCAATTAAATCAATTAATTGAAGATCTGTTTTTGATTTTCAAAAACAGTTTCCGTGAGAAATAAATTAAGGATACGCCATATTTTATTGGGGTGGATTGGGTTGTGCGAGAGGAATTGAGAGGTTTTTCTCAAGCCTTGAATCTTCACCTTCTTCGTTGAAGAATGCGAAGAACGTGAAGAACCCGAAGAACGCACCAATGCCGACAAAGAACGCCGACCTCCGACGAAGGGCAAAGTAGAATGCTGAACCCTCGGAGATCAACGACGCAACGATGTGTACTGCGACGCCAACGATCCTCCTTCTGTGACGCTTCTTCCACGACGTTCCTTCTCCCGTGACAATCTTCGAACATCAACACCTTGAGGTAGGGGGTTTGTTTAAATTAAATCTATTTGATTTATATCCTCGGTATGTGTTTAATTTTCGAATGTCGTTTGAACCGATAATGCGGTGGGTGGGGACCAACGAACAAGTCTGAACCCATCATTTCTTTGTTCTTGGTGTGTGGATTGACGAGTGGCGATGAAGCAGGCTGCAAAGGCATTCTGAGGGCTTCGTAGAGAGGAGTCAGTCCTGAGAGGACCGTTGTTGAAGACGGCAGGCAAAACGGACCACCGGAGCGCGTCCGATGGTCCGCGGAAAACCCCTCCAGCACACCACCCCAGCACGGCGGTTCCCGACTCGCCGCCGGGAAGGACCGCCATGGCTGAAGCCGCAGCGGCAGGCGGCTGGTCCCGCGGCCACGCGGGACCGAGGGCGACGCGGCGCCAGGCCGCGTCCGTGGTCAAGGAGCATCCCCCACGTGGGGGTCGCGGCTCCAATCAAGGGGACAACACCCTATTTGCACGGCCGCTCAGCCAACGCCGAGCCGACCCCGTTCAGCAAGCGCCGAGCCACCCCGGGTCGGGCTGCGCCCTAAAGGGCCGGACCTGGACCCGATTTGGGTCGCCCAGTTTGGGCCAACCCAAGGGGGGTTGGGCCGGGTCGGTCCGGGCCAGACCCCCCATTTTCAGACCACTTTTGGTCTTTTACTGATAACATGGGATATGAACCTACCATTGATGCATCGTTAGATGCGTAGAGATCCTTAGGTCGAGGCGGTTGTTTTAGTATATTACACTTAAGGTTTCGTAGAACATTGGGTACGACTGGGTTGGTTCGAACACGAAACCAATCGGGCCCTCGGAGTGGAAACGCTTATAACTTGATCTCCAGACGTCCGATTGACGTGCCGTCAACTTTGATGGATTCCTCATAGTGATACAGACCTTTTGGATTACTCCAGTTGAGGTTTGGATGCATTTGGAGTGCAGTCGGGTTGGTTTTGACTTAGAACCCAACCAGGCCCTCAGGACGAAAAATCCAATAAATCTCAGACCGGGATTCTGATTGACGCGTCGTCTATCATGTTAAGTTCCTCTTATCGAGACAGAACTTTGAGATACATCAACTACGGACTACATGTCAGTTGATGTATCGACCCCTTGGCTCGTGGATCGGACCCTCCCAGAATGAGCATGTTGTGTGCGGGAACCCAAGAGTTGGCTGCAATTGTGAAGACCGTACTGAAATCCTATGTGGGTTCGACGGGGATGAAGACTGCCCTGAAATCCTATGTGGTTTCGGCAGCAATGAAGACCATACTGAAATCCTATGTGGGTTCGACGGGGATGAAGACTGCACTGAAATCCTATATGGGTTCGGCAGCGGTGATGACCGTACTGAAATCCTATGTGGGTTCGACGGGGATGAACACTGCACTGAAATCATATGTGGGTTTGGCAGCGATGAAGACCATACTGAAATCCTATGTGGGTTCGACGAGGATGGAGATTGCACTAAAATCCTCTGTGGGTTCGGCAGTGATGATGACCGTACTGAAATCCTATGTGGGTTTGATGGGGATGAAGACTGCACTGTAATCCGATGTGTGTTCGGCAGCGATGAAGACCGTACTGGAGTCCTATGTGTGTTCGACGGAGATGAAGACTTCCCTGAAATCCGATGTGGGTTTGGCAACGATGAAGACCATACTGAAATCTTATGTGGGTTCGACAGAGATGAAGACTGCACTGAAATCCTATGTGGGTTCGGCAGCGATGAAGACCGTACTGAAATCCTATGTGGGTTCGATGGTGCAGACTACTGTGCTTGTATCCTATGTGGGTCTGACAGTGTCTGACTCCGTTCTTACTATCCTACGTGGGTCGGGAAGAGTATATGGTTTAGTATCCTATGTGGGTCCTAGCTTAGATGAATCAGTGGCTATATCTGATCATCTCTATCACCGGATAAGTATACATGTGTGAGATGATTCTTGACTTCCAATCATTATCTTCAATGTGATTGACTTGATTTCCTATGTGGATTGTGTTGTGTTATCCTGTCTGGACATGATCAGACATGGGCTCGGATGTTGGAGCCAAACTGGAATTGATGACTTAGTTATATGTATGGGCATATACCTAAGTAGTGTTGGATGTTACTTCGTGTTTGTATCGTTCCTTTGGGGATTACCCATTGTGGATTCTGGGAGACTTTAGGGGGTCTCTGGGTCCCTACTGAGTAGTGTATACTCACCCCTGCATGGGCTATGCCCACACTACGTTGTGTTGGATACAGACGACGGACACCAGTGATCATGGTTGAGGCTTGTGGAGCAAGTCGGTACCTGGAGCTGGACCACTGGGCGGGACGTACACGGAGCGGACGACTGAACCGAGGAGTTGAGGAGGCTATCTGTACCCACACTTCAGGTGGGACTTCCAGTGGACGGCTCGACATTGCGGCTTTACTTTTCAGTTTCTGTACATTCTTTCCAGTTGTACTTTACTTTCAGTTTGGGTTTGTATTCTAGCCCACTTACTTTTCTAAACTTACTATTGTTTCCAGTTTTACTTAGTGTTCACTTCTGCTTGCTTGCTCTTTGGTGTTTGTTTACTTTACAAAGGCAATGCCTTCCCTTTTTTATTGGGAATTATGCCTTGGTGCTAGTCTCCAGCCCCTGGCCTATGAATGGCGGGCTTGGGGTAGTCACAGCATGGGCCCCGAGGGCAGGTCATGACATATTCATATCAAAATAATTTAATAAATGTATTAATATACCTCCAAAAAGGTATATGTGATATTAATAGTGCAGACCCCTAATGGTGAAAATTCCCTCACAATAAATAATATAGAACATACACATGGGGTAAAATTAGGCCATCTTGAATAATAAATTACATACACCTAGTGAAAAATAAACTCACATTGAGTTATATATAACAAACACACAATGTAAATTCATCTCATATATAAAAATATAGAACATACACCCAGGGGGAAAATTATAGTGAAAAATCATGTAAGAGGCCTATATTAAAAAATATTTGTATCCTTACCCAAACAACATACCATAAATTTTTAAATTACATATACACATATAAAGGATATAAAATAAATGATGGGGGTGAATAATTCATGGAAACTGAAACTATATCACCTTAGTTAGACACCAATCAACACCATTTTTCTATCCTCAATCTACCTCTCATGTTCTCAACAGAACCCCATAATTATATCCATATATGGATCATACAATGATTTGTATTCTATGGTGAAACCAGAAATCAACTACTCTCATTACCAAATTAATCCTCTCAATGAATATATCCTTTATTGCAACCCAACTACATCCCACTATCTATCTCATAAAATAGACACACAAAATGGAATCTTGTATCTCATCCCCATCACCAATGACCAATCCATCGCTGAAATAGAAAAAACCCCTCAAAAACTTCATAATAACATCAAAGAATCAATGGAATCATAAGGAAATCCTAACAAACATCACTCTCATGTGATTTCATAATTCACATGTCCTATCCCAAGGCATATTTCTATATAATCAAAAAATGTATCATTATTCAAAAATGATTTTATCTTTTTTAGGTTGTAATATCTCAACACAGTGGAAAAATACAAAAAATGATCATGTGATAAAACAAAAGGTATTTATGGTATATCAATATTCAATCATGAATTTTCTCAAGTAAAAGATACAATTCCAATGATCTCTTCTACATAATGATTATTATGGTAACATAACACGAGGACCATAAAATCAAAATAATATTTCAATATAAAAAAGTTTAGGGGACAGATACTTCGTGGAACGTACTTATAATCACAATGTCAGCAATTGGTGGTTGTATAATCAATCCATATCAAAATGTTCTAATAGGGGCCCTGGGAACATAAATTTTATCAATAAGAATCACTTTTTAATTAATAAATTCAATTAATATAAAAGGTAAATTACTCATGGGGGTAAGAATACATTTCACATGAATATATAAAAAAATAATTTTCAAAATGGGATTGAGCAAGGGACAACCAACCCAGAATGATTTATTTAACATATTCATAACTTATATGCTCGCTTTAATGATTATAAATATATCACACAATCAAACAAGAACTTATTCTAGGCCATAACACAGAATAATTATTTATTAAAAACTATAATTAATTACACATATGATATTAAATAATAGAAATATATATAATTTAATTCAATTATGAATTATTCCTAAAAATTCTATGTGTGACCTCGTCACATCAAAATGGAAACCATCCACCCAAAAAATATCATGATTCTTATCCCGGAATCTACACCTAAAAAAATACATATCCCACGAAAACCAGTTAATGATGAATTTAATTAGTGTTAATTGAAACCATATATCAAATCATAGGTCAAAATAACATTATTTAAATGGGATACAATGAATTAATTAATTATTTTGGGATGTCTTATATCTACACCTAGTGAAATACCACTGACATCAGTTTGACTCCAATACAATTCATTGGAATAATTAATCAAATAGATAAATAATATAGCTAAAATAATTATAGAAATAGATATAGGAAAAAATTAACTAATATAGAAGATAATCATACATCTAAACACTTTATAATAACTCTCAATAACATATTACATGAAATAAATGGAATTAAAGTGGTGGGAAACATTGTAGAATGTGTTTATATTGGAAGAGATATATATTGGATATGGGTTGAAATCCAAAAGGAATATTTAATTCATTTAAATATGGTAATGAAATTTGGGCACCCATAAAGTGACCCAATAGTATTCCAAACGTTACTATAACTTTATGATTTTCATTATCTCAAGACATTCCACTAGAAATATTTTTATGTATGGTTAAAAAAATCATGGGAAAACTATATGAATCACCATAGAAGATCAATTTCATGTTTTGAATGGTTTCTCTACAACAATGCATTAATTGTAACATCCCAGGTAAATGAATAATAATATATTCTCATAATATTTTTGAATTAAATATTAATTTTACATTAAAATGGTTTCTATGTTCGATAGCATACCCGATACGCAACAACGAGTTTCTTTGAAATCTTAAGTTGCACACTAATAATATAATATTATAATTTCAAATGGAAGTTAACTTATTTCCATTTTATTGGCGGGAATCAAGAAAAATATCCCCAATATGATTATACATGTTTTTTAAATGTATTTACTTTTATCCAATATATGTTAGAGGCTTAAAAATGTGAATGAATCTAATTTAAAGCATAATTTACATTAAAAGGTCGATTTACCACCTTTTAATGGAGAGGCATCTTTAAATATATATTAGGTCACTTTATTACATTTTATTTGAATGAATAAAATCCTTCTTTATAATTGGGACATCAAAATTTACTTTGTGTAAATTTTGGGAATTTTTCCGATAAAGTTCATTTTTAATGAATAGTGAAAAATGTTTTATTTTAATTCAAAACTACATTTTGATCTAATATATTTATATGGTCATATTATATTTTTAATTGGTATTAAATTGTAATTATAATATATTATTACCATTTAATTCAATATTGGTAAATGGAATTAATTTCACTTTGAAATTGGACATAAACAAGTGTCAATCTATTGATAGTTATTGTTTCTTAAAAACACGCTATTTGTTTTAACAACGGAAATTAATTTTAAATTAATTAATGCCACATTTATGTTTTTAATTTTTAAAAATAGACAAAATTTTTCAATTCAGAATATCAAATATATCTTTGGATAAATTTTTGGTATTTATCTGAAAAAATTCAATTTTTGATAAATAGTGAAACCACTTAGTAGTAGTTAAAATACTAACATATTCATTTAAATGAAATTTCACCACTTTTGTGAATTTAATTTCAAACATAATACATACATGGTTGTTATTAGAAAGTAAAATTTGGTTCAATAAGATGAAAATAATTTTTGGTGAATAGTCATCTTTGACTTTTATTTACTGCGGTTAAAGGTAAATAGGATAACTCAAGGTAAAAATAATATTATAATAATTCCAAATTACCATAAAACATGTTGAAACCTTATTGGTTGAGTAATTAATGACCATGGTCAACTTTGGGTCTATTTTGGTACCCCATTGAGCCACATGGGAGTGGTAATGACACTTTAGATAAATTAACTTAATGTAAAGGCAAAAATGACAAAAACAAAACTCTTTTAGTACATCAATTTTTAAATGGGGTTATATAAGTCCTATTTTAGACTATAAATATTATTTAGAAATCTAATAATATTTCCTAAATGTTGGTATTTTTTTAATTTATATACATCAAATAAATTAAATTATTTATGACACATTAATGATGCAGTGTTTAGCTCATTAATAAATCATTTAATAAAATAAGATTATTAATATTAATATAACATCCAAAACTAGTCCAATTCTTATTGGATGATTTTATTTCGACCATGAGTCATCTTATCTTCAACGCTAATGACTTTTTAACCTTTAGAAACCGAATATCATTATGTAATAAAATATTATTTTAACACTTTCCTAAAGAGCCCCTCTTACCCCTTATAAAAGGAAACAATTTCTATCCAATTCCTCACACCTCTCAAGCCTTTTGGCCCCTCCAAACTCTGACCAATTAATCTCCCTACATCCTTATATACCACCTATAAGCATTACTATAGGCAGAAGGCACTTCATGAATTCATTTTGGTTCAAACCAAAGAAAGTTACCCAAATTAATGGTGACAGTTTCTATTAACTTCTTTTCTTTTATTTTACTTATCTAACCCCTAAACTCTTTTTATTCCTTTATTTTATAGCAACACCAGTATATTAAATATAATAGGATGTTTTTATGAGAATTATTTGAACTACACTTATACACACCTCTATCTAATGGTTGAAGAACATCCTGTTTCTATGGATGAAAAATTAACGTCTCACGAAACAATGATTATCCAATTATCTCCTACCACCTCTCATAGTGGCCATTATGTTGGAACTGTATTTATATATAATATATTTTATGTTTATGTATTCTTTATGCTTCTCTATTTTTCTTTTATAGCGTACCTTTATGGTTTCCATTATGGGTAAATATGGTAATTTCATATGAGGAAGTGCGGACTACCACCCCCTCAAAGTGATATGACTCGTTAATGCCATATGTGGGATGTATAAAGGATAATGTTAATGATATTATGTATGATATTATACTAAAATTAAAATATACCTATTTATAATTATTTTTTAATTCCATTAAATTACAAAATATAAATGAAAGTTGCGTTCATTCGTACGTACGACTTACCATCTCCATGAACTGTGCATTTCATTTCTTATCTCCAAAATGTTACATAATTTAATAAATACATATATATAAAGTATATATATGATTTATATAATATATAAATAGTGAATATTATTATGGACATAATGGAATATTTACCACATGGACAACTTGTAAATATAAGGTGTTTATTTTTTACTCAAGTACCAAATATCGACAAAACGAATGTTATTAACTTAAATGATTACATAATGTTTATAAAAAGGTAATAAGTAATATAAAAGAAATAAAAACCTTGAAAAATGTTCCTAATCAAGTAGAAATTAATTTTACTTTATTATTAATGAGATTAAATAACGAATAGGTCAAGTCAGACACGAGGTAAGGGACTTCGTCTCAATCTCTGTTCATTAAGTCATATTTTCTTTTATACACAACATTCTACTATATGGTGTATATTACAATTTTAATTTTACTATTATTAAAAATGAATCATTCATCTATGAATAATTTTACTAAATGATAAAAGTAATGTTTTTTAACCTAAGTTTTGACAATGATCTTTTCCGCTGCTGTGAGTATTATTTGATCTTTCCCTTCCTTAACATGCCATAATGTTTTTTTAATGAAAAGTAATACCATATACTATTTTACTTATTTTTGGTATTGAAAATGGTTTTGGTATTGAAATATTTTTTGATAATGGATATGTTATGTCAATATATTTATGTGATATATTTTGATTGAAATGTGTAAATGTTTTTGTTCCTTTATATTTGTTTTATGTGTTATGATTTTATAATCGTACTTAGACATTTGACAGGTGGTTACGTGATAAACCAAATGATCGGTGGTGCTGTGATAAACCAGGACGGGTGGTTACTTTATAACCTCCAAGAAATTTGGTATTGAAGTCGGCTTTGTGGCTATTACATACAGTGATATGTGTGGAAGTCGGCCATATGGCTATTCCAATTAGTGATATGTGTGGAAGTCGACCGTATGGTTATTCCATTTAAGTATGCTTATGTCCCAAGTTACCTTTATATGTTATGTGTTATTTATATGGATTCTATTGTAATATTTTGGTTACAAAAGGGTAAGTAGTGATATTTTATTCATTGAATAGTATTTAATACTTCATAAAGGTGAAAAGTATTACCTATGTTAAAGTATTAATGGTTTAATTGTTGTTTTGAAAAACTAACATTTTTCCTTCTTCGTGTATCCCCTACTGAGCTTTTTATGCCCATCCCAAGTTTTTCAAATGTTTTTTACAGGACCTAATGTGTAATAGGGTCAAGGATGTGATCAAGGAAAAGTCATGCTATATTAAACATGGAACTATACAGGACCATTTTTTTAAATGTTCTTATTTTTGTGAAAACAATGGAAATTGAGTAGAAGTGTCATCACTGTATATTTTGAGATAAAATGTAATATTTATGGCCTAATTATCTAAAACTATAAACCTGAAAGAATCATCAATGTAAATTATTCATTAAATTCTTGATTATTTAACATTTTAAGGCCAGGTCCTTATAGTTGGTATCAGAGGGATAAATACCCCCACTTATTTTGATAAATGAATAAAATTTGCAAGGAAAAAATTCCCAAAGGGGGGGGGGGAGGATGTAACATCCCAGGTAAATGAAAAATAAGTGATTTTAATTCTTATTAATATTTGTGAATTAAATATTTATTTTACTTTGAAAGGGTTGCTATGTTCGATATCTTACCCAATACAAAACAAGGGGTTTCTTTGAAATCTTTTGTTACACACTAATAATATAATATTAAAATTTTAAATGGAAGTTAACTCCTAACCATTGTATTTACAAGAATGAACAAAAATAACTACAATATGATTATACATGTTTGTTAAATGTGTTTACTTTTATCCAATAAACGTTAGGGGCTTAAAATGTGAATGAATCTAATTTTAAGCATAACCTATATTAAAAGGCCGATTTACCGCCTTTTAATGGAGAACCCTTTTTAAATATAGTTTTGGTCACATTAATAAATTCTATTTGACTGAATAAAATCCTTCAATATAATGGAGATATCAAAATTTACTTTGTGTAAATATTGGGAATTTTTCTGATAATGTTCATTTTTTAATGAAAATTGAAAAATAATGTATTTTAATTCAAAAATACATTTTGATCTAATTTATTTATATGGTTATATTATAATTTTATTTTTTTAATTTTAATTAGAATATATTTTTTCCATTTAATCCAATTTTGGTCAATGGAATTAATTTCCCTTTGAAATTGGACATAAACAAGTGTCAATGTTTTGATAGTTATTGTTTCTTAAAAATACGCTATTTTTTTAACAACAGAAATTGATTTTAAATTATGTACTACCACAGTTATGTTTTGAATTATTAAAAATAGAAATCATTTTTAAATTTTGATGGTCAATTATAGCTTAGGCTGAATCTGTGGTATTTTTCTGAAAAACATCAATTTTAATGAATAGTGAAAGCACTTAGTAGTAGTTAAAAAAAACTGACTTTTTCATTTAAATAAAATTTCACCAAATCTGGGAGTTGAATATTGAAAATATGAAATACATGGTTGTTATTATTAAGTAAAATTTAGTTTAATAAGGTGAAAATAATTTCTGGTGAGTAGTATCTTTTTACTTTTATTTACTGCAGTTAAAGGTAAATAGGGTAAATCAAGGTAAAAAGAATATTATAATAATTCTAAATTACCTTAACACTTGTCCAAACCTTATTTGTTGATTCATGCATGACCATGGGAATATTAGGGTCGATTTTGGGACCCCATTGAGCCATTTTGGAGTGATGATGACACTTTAGATAAATTAACTTAATGTAAAGGAAAAATGACATAAACAAAACTCTTTTAGTAAATCAATATTTACATGGGGTTATATAAGTCCTATTTTGGACTATAAATATTCTTTAGAAATATAAAACCATTTCCATCATCATGGTATATTTTTAAAAATTTATAAAATGAATAAATTAAATTAATTATGACACAATAATGATGCAGTGTTTACCTCATTAATAAATTATTTAATTAAATAAGATTATTATAATTAAAATAACATTCAAAACATGTCTAATTATTATTGGATGATTTTATTTAGACCATGAGTCATCTTATATTTGATACTAATTATTCTTTTACCATTAGAAACCGAATATAATTATATAATAAAATAATATTTTCACACTTTCCTAAAGAGCCTCTCCTCCCCCTTATAAAAGAAAATCATTCCTATCCAATTACTTACACCTTTCAATCCTTTTGGCTCATCCAAACACTACCCAATTAATTTCTTTCTTTTCCTCTCCTCTATTTATAAGCCTTAATTTAGGAAGATGGAAATTCAAGAATTCCTTTTGATTTAAACCAATGGAAGTTACCCAAATTAAAGGTGACAGTTTCTCTTAACTTCTTCTCTTTTATTTTACATCTCCAACCCCTAAACTCTTTTTATTCCTTTATTTTATAACAATAATAGTACCCTAAATATACTAGGATGTTTTTATGAGATGTATTTGAACTAAACATACACACAACTCTATCTAATGGGTGAAAAACATACTGTTTCTATGGATAGAAAACTAACTCCTCACGAAACTATGATTGTTCAATTATCTCCTACCGCCTCTCATGGTGGCCATTATGATGGCACGTTATTTATATATGATATATTTAATGTTTATGTTTTCTTTATGATTCTGTATTTTCCTTTAATATCATAACATTATTGTTTCCGTTATGGGTAAACGTGATAATTTTATTTGAGAAAGTGCGGACTACTGCCCCCTCAAAGTGATATGACTCGTTACTGCCATATGTTGGACATATAAAGGATAGAGTTAATGATATTATGTATGATTGAATACTAAAATTAAAATATACCTATGAATCATTATGTATTAATTCCATTAAAGTGCGAAATATGAATGAAAGTTGTGTTCATGCGTACGTACGACTTACAGTCTCCATGAACTGTGCATTTCATTTACTATCTTCAAAATGTTACATACTGTTACAAATACACATATATACATGATATATATGATGTATATAATACCTAAATAGTGAATATCATTCTTGAGATAATGGACTATTGGCCACAAGGACAACTTGTAAATATATAGTGTTTATTTTTGACTCGAGTAACAAATATCGACAAAACAAACGTTATTAACATAAATGATTACATATTGTTTATAACATGGTAATAAGTGATATAAATATTATAATAAACTTGAAAAATGTTCTTAATCAAGTAGAAATTAACTTTATTTTATTATTTAGGAGATTAATGAACGAACGGGTCAAGTTGGACATGATGTAAGGGACTTCATCTCAATCTCCTTTCATTGAGGCAAATTTTCTTTTATACAAAACTCTATATTATACAGTGTATAAACATTTTTAATTTTACTTTTATTCAAAAGGAATCTTTTATCTACGAATCATTATACTAAATGACAAAAGGAATTTTTTTAAATGTAAGCAGTGACAAGGGCCTTTTCCGCCGCTGTGAGTATTATTTGATCATTGGATTCCTTAACAAGCCGTAATGTTTTTTAAGGAAAATAAATACCATATACTATTTTATGTATTTTGGTATTGAAAATGGTTTTGAAAATGGATTTGTTATGTCAATATATTTAATTGATATATTGTGATTGAAATGTGGAAATGTTTTCTTTCCTTTATATTTTTTTTATGTGTTATGTTTTTATAGTGGTACTTAAACATTTTATGGGTTGTTACATGATAAACTAAATGACGGGTGGTGCTGTGATAAAAAAATATGGGTGGTTACGTTATAACCTCTAATTAATTAGGTATGGAAGTTGGTTGTATGGCTATTTCATTTAGTAATATTGTGGAAGTCGGCCATATGGCAATTCCATTTAGTGAAATGTATGGAATTTGACCGTATGGTTATTCCATTTAAGTATGTTTATGTCCCATGTTACCATTATATATTATGTGTTATTTATAAGGTTTATATGGTAATATTTTGGTTACAAAAGTCTAATTAGTGATATTATATTCAGTGATGTGTATTTACTACTTTCTAAAGGTGAATAGTATTTCTTATGTTAAAGTATTCAGGGTTCACTTGTTGTTCTGAATAAACTAATAGTTTTCCTTCGTTGTGTATCCCCTACAGGGATTTTTATGCTCTTCCCAAATTTTTGAAATTTTTTTCCCAAGACATAATGTGGAATAAGGTCAAGGATGGGATCAAGGAAATGTCATGTTGTCTTAAACATGGAACTAGACATGACTCTCTTCTTTCAAGAGTTCTGGTTTTTGTGAAAAAAATAGAAACTGAGTAGAAGTGTCATATTTGATTTTTATGAGATAAAATGTAACAGTTATGGCCAAATTCTCTAAAACAGTAAACCTAAAAAGATACTCATTGTGAATTATTCTTTTAATTCAAGATTATGTAATGTTTTAGGGCCCAGTCCTTATACTGACGATGTGACAAACACCACACAAAAAATACATCCGAATGTTTTTCCTCATCATGAAGAAATTGTATATAGGGAGAATAACATTTATAAAAGATAAAAATATGTAAAAATTCACCCAAGTCTCTCCCATGAAATTAATACTCCTCTTAATTATTGATTCAAAACCAAAAATATCCCCATTGGTCAAACCAACAATAGGATTTTGATCCAAATCTTATTTTTCATAATAAAGATATCTTCGGGGTGAATGTTTTAAATTTCCCATGGATAATCCCAACCTATAATGACATAGGGATTTAATAAAACCACACTGTAGAACTTCTCATAAAAGAAAATACCAAAAAAAATAGATAAATTTTAATCGAAATTTTCCCCCTTAATGAATACACGCCCAATTCTCCACATATTGTCCCTAATAACTAGATGATATTCCACTTCAAAACAACAAACATTTGGTAAAGTATTTAACAACTTTCAAATAACCACTGTACACTATATTTTAACAGATAACATGATGCTTACACATTCCCATTAATCAATGAAAATGACAAATTTTTCAACGATTCAGGTTTAGTATTATATTTATCTCTACTATAAAACTCTAATTATTGGGGTTGATATTAATACATAATTACCCTTACCAATGAAATAATGTTTGAAAAAACAATTACAATTGTCATATGAGACACATGAATTTTATTTAATCTCTTCTCACCTATCCTCATCAAAAATTGCACTTCGGTTTTCTTCTATTAGAAATTTTATAATATTTTTTGGTATCATTATCTGACCTATTACCTAATCAATCATCATGATTACTAAATATAGATGTGCATAAGAATATATTATAAGAAATCACACTGAAATATAATGCACATGCTTAGTGAAATTTCTAGTTCGGTTAATTAACATATCACAACATTCACTAAGATTCAACATTGACAATTTTTAGACCCTCTGTTCGACACTCTCTTAGTTCACATTTATACCCAACTCAAGCTAAATAAAAACTCATGGAACCCCTCATACCTCTTATTGAAATCCAAAATCTGATATTCATAATGGAAATAGATAAAAGATAATTCATTTTATAACTAACATCTAAATTACATTAATATCGAATTATTATTCTTTTCACATAAATGACCCTACGAATAAGTTTTTCAAGCCTCTATATCAAATAATCCCTTCATTACAGTACATAATGACTTAACCACACAATACATCTTGTAATCAAGATAATATTTATATAATCAAATAAAAATAATTATGGATTCAATTAGAATATCATCTTCATAATTATATACAATTAATGAACAATGAGGGACAAATCCACTTGACGATATGATTCACTCGCCATTATATAGATTACTTCCTTACCTTACTCAATAGATGATTAAAACAGCTATAATAATAATCTTATAATAAAATATATTCATAGGGATATGGTTTTTTAAAGTTTGTATTAACACACAGATCCATATGTAACTTAATCTACATCCTCAAAGATTCATTTCCACTTTATCAATATTCTTGGATAAGTAATCCCTTAAATGTTAATCCATGTAAATTAGTCAATAGATTGAACGAAGAAGATAATTGATCCATAATAAATGGGATTTAAGACCACTAAAAAAGTAATCCCTTGATCCCTAATAACTGAATGGGTGTACTCTCTTATAAAAACAAACATTAATGATAAACTAACAATAATATGAGCCTAACACAATCATCCTTTGGAAAACACTTAATAAATGGTAATTATCTAAACACCTAATGACACATTTATCTATATAAACCTCATTGTATGTATTATGAAAACATGATATCACAATAGTTTTATGGTTTATCAAAGCATCACTAAATACCGTGTTAATTAACATTAAAATAGAATCATTTAACCACACCTAATATGTCTTATTTCCCACCATGAAAGACCATGATTTTTTATATATTAGGATTGAAGCCTAAAATAATCAGGTTCTAGAATCATTCTGATTCTAGAAAATGTAACTAGAAATGATACAATTAAGAACAAAGTACATTATCACAAAATTACAGGGAATAACAATGATTTTACGATATACATTGTAGCTCCTTCCTAAAATTAATAACATAACCAGAATGGTTAACACATTATTTCAGCCTCATAAAGGTACATAGATGTCTGTTATAACCCCACCCTAATGTTGATCTCATGTATATATAACATAGATGACCAAAAATTAAGACAAACCTGCGAAATACAAGGATCTCCCACATAGACATAAAATGGATTCATCATAATCCACATAACCCAAGTGACACCTCTTATCTCATATATAATTATATAGGAAAACTCATTCACGAACACTCAATCCATGGTATAAAACATTTATATGTGGAACCATAATTCAAATACACTACTGAATCTATGGATCTAATTCAATCTTCATATGTACAAATCAAATTTCCCCCTCGATGAATACCATCCCATTCACCACCATGTAGTGATATCATGAAATGGTGATATGTGACAATTATATTATAATCATGATGTATATTTTTTTTGATTGTGACAAATATGTTATATAGGTAAACACCAAATAGGTATTTTTTTAAAACATTAAATAACCCAACAAAATTAATGGATATAACAAATTACAAAATTACATACTCTGTGATACAGATTAATTAATCCAATTTACCTAATAGCCTTCTAAGAGGTAGTATACATATATTATATGAGGTATTTTATATTTTTCATCATGGTTATTCTCTCCATTGGATTCATATATATTTCATCATAGACAATATTTCTTTTATATGAGAAGAATACAACAACTATGTTATATTAAGAAACATAACATATTTTATAATTGAATCATTAATCCTTCGAACCTTCATCATTATTTATATCAATCACACATAATCACTCATATTTAATGTGATCTCATCAGTACAATAAATTATTCATCTAAACATGCCTCATTGCAATGGTCCACAATAAAAAAACCTCTATTATCATAAATAAGTAAATCATTTTTTCACAATAGGTGAAATAATGACATTATTTATTTTTAACTGATAATATCAATCACATATTACACATAATCTATGATATCAAATAGAAAAATTGTTTTTAACACACTAATGTATAGTATATCATTATCATTGACACATTTTCATATACCTTGTTTAACATCTCATCAATTATAATGAAGAAAAAAATTAAATGCACCAGTGTATAATGTCTCACCGATAGGATATCACCTATCATTATCATTTGTAGTGTTACAATATTATTTCAAACATATTTCCTTATACACTAGATACTATAGAATATTATCGAGGTTTTATAGTGATAACATGGTGTGACTACAAAATCATATCATGTTATAAACATACCAAAAATTACCAAACAATATTCATACTGACAAAACATCCAAATTATTATAAATAATCTATAACAAGAATGAAAAATAAATGAAGGTGAAAAAAATGAGTCATAAAGAGACACAGTAAAATGAAAATACATTAAGTTATTTCCAAATAGATCGATCACATATAAAAATTACATAATTAATATAATGTATGGATCCAATTATATCCTTAATCCTGACCCCATCCAGACCTCTGGTATTATCCAAAAATCCAACATGATCATTAATTTTTGTGCCTCTTCACTACTTGATATTATGGTACCTGATGTATTCACTAGTACTAAGGTTTTGTATACACTCAACCAGATTTACATTATAACATAGTTGGGTACCACCAACGAAATCCAAAAAATAATAGATAAATCAATGTACACCCATGTGAAATGTTGATAATGATATATAACAAAATGTGTTGGGTTAAAAATCATCATTGGTCTTCCTTGGATTATAATGTAATAGTCGAGATTGACTATATCAACTATATCCACTGGGAGATGTCTTTGTTCATATAATCCATCCATTTTTATGTTAATCTCACTATAGTTTCATAATTAATAACATACCTAATTCAGCTAGTTTTGGAGGGTTTTAGCATAAAAACAATCACCTAATGGAAACACATACCCGACCAGAATAATATAGTAAATTTACAATTGAGGGAAATAAACTCAACAAAAAACTTGTTCAATATTAACATTGAGAAAATTAGATAACTCATAATCATATAAAACTCCCAAATGGGAATAAATATACTCAATGGAAATCATATAAAACACACAATAAATAGACAATAATAACACATATATCCACATATAATATATACCTAGTTGTATTTTAGATCATCCAAAAAATCTGGTATTATTTCTCCAATTAGAAAAGGTTTCTTTCATTCCACAGAGTGGGGACTATAATTTATGTGAAAAATATTAACATATATATGGTAAAAAATTAAAAAACATATATATATATATTATCATAGAATCTCATGTCATATTAACTGTTTAGGCCACCCTCCCAACTCATCTCACTATACGAGTTTAAAACAAATGTAATCAATCCATTATGAACATTATAGCTATACTAGGCTCAACCGCTAATGGAGGTTTTATATTAACACCCAAAATAAACTTTTCTTTTAATTACAACTCTAACCCTCTCAATGATATTACCTATCTCGGTACCTTATGGAGTCTCCTAGGTCATATTATAACACATGAAGCCTATATGGGATCCATTATGTCATCATCATCTCTTTTTCTTATGACCATCACTCAATGATCATAACATGTGGAACCTTCCTCTTATTCCTATTATCGCTACACTAGAATCATAAAAAAATCATTATAAGCATCACTCTAAAGACAAAGAATAATACCCACATAGAATATAAAGACATTGGTTAGTCCAGTGAGATAAATAAATTTAATTTATAAATATTATTTAAGAATTTAAACATCACATCTCACAAAAATCTCACTGTTAATGAATCATAAGGTTTGGCATCATTGATTATTAGGTACCGAAAATAATTTATAATGAACAGTAATATCTATATTATTATTACTAAACAACATTCATGATATCTCAATTGTATTACACATCATAATATGATGGGTAATAGAAAATATTATAATGGGTCAGTTCAAATAACTACTAATGGGAAACTTATCAGTGAGCCAGAAAAGGGGAATGAATTGAATCATATGTAAAAAATACAACTTGGGGATAAATATATTATAAAAAATGTAATAAGAAAAATAATAAAATCCCTATGTTGTGATAAAAGTACATGTAACATCAAAATGATCAAATATATACCATGGCGTAATATTTAAGATAACAAGATATAATAAACATCAGATAACGAGAATAACGTTGGAATATAGAATAACATACAATTATTCCAGAAGAATAATCATAATAAAATAATTACCTTTTGAGAATGCATAAAATCAATAATTATCATGAAAATTCATAAAATATTATACACTTAATAATTTGAAATCAAATTACATGTGATCAATGTTATCTATAATCATATCCACCCGAAATATAGGTGATGACTTTTTTTGTGAAATCATTTCCACAGATCAATCATGTGCCCAATTTTGTTTAAAATCATGTTCATAATAAAAATATATGAACATTTATATCTGAAATAATTTATAGATAATGAAGTTCTGAACAAAGCTACATATTATCATATTCACAAAATAAACAAATGATAAAATATATCTTCAATCATATCATTCCAAAAATCATATGACCAATTTTACCCAAAATTATACCCACACAACAAAAATCATTATCTCTGTGATATAAAATATTAACTAATTAATAATAGTGAAATATAGTACATGTCCCATATAAAAATGATACAACATACCCATGTGTTCCATACAAAAATAAATCATATATCATATAATAACGAACCTATGAATGTTAAATGGGTTTTGTAACATTTTAATATGGTATAAAATTTACTTATATTATAAAAAATAATTATAATTAATTTCAAAATATTATTTAAATAAATAATAATGTATTCAATACACTAAAAATTACCCACTACTCATATATTAGTTCTTTATATTTTATTCTCATTACTAGATTATTAAAATTTTAGTATGATTCAGAAACTACTTCCAATTGTGATGTAAATACCAATTATATGAGACTAGTTTCATAACTAATATATTACCCAAAATAGATGAATTTAATATTTATTGTAATTTATAATTATAATATTATTCAATGGTAATTATATTAATGAATCATGATGACAAAGTCAGTGACAAGTACATTTCAATAATTTTTTTGTGAAAATGATAGTATATTAATGTTAGTTTAAATATTAATATTACTGCTAAAGGAACTTATTTATATCAAAAAATCATTTTAATTCATTAAATACATTTTTTATAACCATTATTTTTTTGATTAAAATGAAATACATCATTATATGGAGGTGGTAGTCCGCACATACACACAAGTGGAATTTTTGTCTTCCATTGATTGAATGGAATGTAGAAAATGATTTATATTTTTTGATTTATAATAATTTTATAAATAATAAATATATTCACTAGATACACATTTTAACCGCCCATATATATTATTGTGTAAAATAAAACATTCCTATCATAGAGGAGGAATGTCTACAAAATATGATGGGTTGATTTGGTTTTTCCTGTGTAAATGAGAAATATAGTTAATTTTTATTCAATTAGTATAAAAAATCATGGTTAAAATAATAAAAATATAAAAATATATTGGTTAGTAAAATATATTTTTTATAGGTAGAAGAAGATTTAATGGAAAATGTTTATACAGGTGAAAATACATACATAGAATAAATTGACATATTTGGTGAAGTATTCTTGATTTAAAATGGGATTTTTTAATATCTATAGACCAGAAGATATCAAATGTGAATTGGGATGAAAATTTTTTATTTTATATTTCATAATTTTTATTTTTTAATTTATATATTAATGTGTTGTCTAAGGTACCAATATATAAGTAAGAGGGGTGACACTTCTGTAAATATTCATATGCTAAATCCAAAGGCATGTCATTTTCAAACGAATGATCTTAATGTGGAAAATAATGGAAATTTGGAAAGTATTGTCTTGTTAATATCTCATTCACATGAATAAGAGAAAATATTTTTGATATATTTAATAAATTTATCATTAATTAATATTTTTAGTATAATTCAATTTTACTATGTAAACTATTTTTTAATCTATGTATATTTTTATTATGTAAAATAATAAATTACACACATTATTATATATGAATATTAATATTACCACTATTGAAACTAATTTCTAAAATTATATTTATTTCTGTGAGGAAATATATTTTAAAATAATTAATGAATAACTGATGAAATATTTATTTAAAAAATTACATAGGTTCCTAAATACCAATTAAAGGTTTCAAAATTAATCATTATATTTTTAATATATAATTTAACATATTAAATAAATATTTTATTAGGAAAAAATTAAATGAATTTTATTTAATTTATATATCTTAATGATTTAATTTTTTTTGTTATTTCCAAAAAATATATTTTTTACTATTGACCTTCAATGAAATTTTTTATATATGTCAGAAATACATAATTAATGGTAAATGTGAGAACGTACACAAAAATACACCAATAATTTATGAGAATAAAGCTAAAATGAAAAAGAACATATAACATTTCAATTTCATAATATAAATGAAACATAAAAAGCTAAATACTCATATTAAACTGAATTCCCTACATTACTCTGATGTGACCCAACACCGAGTCATAATACACGGACCCTTTCGTAATCATTGGTACTATTTCAATGATGCACCATCATCAATAACCACATTAATCACTATCACCATTATCTATAAAAAACCAACAACATATTTAATTTTGTCTTCAAATGAAGTACCTTAACAAATACATTTTCAAAAAAAAATCATTGAACATAAAAAATAGAGACAAATATCTTATCATAATATTTACCAAAAAATAAAATATTTGAGTAATACAAAAATTAAATCCTAAATAAATTCTTGTATGTTGAATTTATAGTGGAATTTAATTTCTCTCGAATCCAAATTATAAATTCTAGTAATTTTACATCAAAATAGATACATACAATATAAATAAAGAATAATTTTATATGAAAATATACTCTCAAAAATAAATGCTTCTTATAATTATTGATTATCAGTTACTTTTTGAATGATTTATACTCTAAAATTAATAAAAAAACTATATATTATCCCTATTTAATCATTATATATTTAATTTCATAAAATTAAAATTCATAGTGGTTAAAATAATTTTCTTTGTAAAATATATTTATAAGATGTAATTATATATATGATTTTTATTCTCCAGGTAATAACTATTTTATAGATGTTAATAAAATTTTTGTATAAATAATATGGATATATTTTATGAAAATCATTCACTATTCATTTGCAAAAGAAATATATAAAACAATAAAAAATGTATTTCAAAAATATTTCATTTAAATTATACAATGGATAAAAAATAAAAATGAAATTATATATTATGTTTTAAAATTTTAAATTTACCACTCAAATTATATTAGAATATTATTTTAATAGTATAATTAAATAATAAATCAAGATTTTTGGACCTATAAAATTGTATTTTCTATAAAAAAATATCCTAATTAATTATTTTCATTTTTCTTTTCTTATTTTCATCTCATAATATATTAATATATGTCTTTCATGATATATTCTACATTAATAAACGTTATTGTGGTTTTTCATAGTTTAATTATTCATGTGAAATAGTCTATTTTAATATTTATATAAGAAGAAATATATACTAAAATCATGAGGTGTCACAATCTATCACTACTATAATATATTATATCTCATAATTTTAATTATCGATCGCTAAAAAAGATATAAGGATGTATAAAATATAGAAATTAGGAAACATATAATTCTTAATTAAGTATAAAGATAAATATTTAAGGTATGAAAAAGGATAATTTTCCAATAATATAATTTTTTAGATGTTTCTAGAGGAACAAATTTCACTATCCCATTGTAATGAAACTTCTTACAACATAATATTTCATTTATAATGGTTAGGATACTATTAAATAAAACAAAATTAAATAATTTAATAAATATTAAATATCTATCATGTAATGTATTCTTCTATGATACTTCCATTTTAATCTATAATACATTTATTTCAACTATGGTATAATGGGTTTTACATATAATCTATCTAGAATAACCCAAATTGTCCATTTTTTCAATTAGGATATTTAAAATGACTAGTTGTATATCAAATCATTAAATTTCATTTAAATTATTTATAATCGTTTGATAAAGACATATCAATCACCAAATTATATCCTATAATAGCGTTGAATGATTTGTGCTTTTAGAAAAAATTATTGTTCAATTAGTGAAGATTGAGTCAATATTATAATATAAATTTTCAATGTAATTACCACATAGATCATTGGAATCATATACTTAATCCAATTTTTTTATCTAGATAATTATTTACTTTATAAGAAACCACATACTCTATACATAAAAATTATATTAGGATGTATTATTATACATAAACTAATCCATTCGGGTTTTAAAACAAATCTAGTACTACAATCTCAAAAACCAAAATAATACAAAAAAACAACTAAAATATAGTTTTAAAAAATTAATGTTCCTCATACCTACACATTTATATCCACTACTAAATTACATTATTATATAATATCCTTGATACCAATTGATGTGCCGTAAATACGCACACTCATATCTGGAGATAAAGACCCATATTTGATAAAAACTCTATGACACCAAGGGAGATGATTGTACTTAAAAATAAATGTATTACTGAAACATAATTAATATATCTGCAAAAACTCTCATAGTCCTAGAACCTAATGGTATATTGCACTATTTTTTTTAGTAGAAACATTTTATTTTTATCAATTCTTGACATTTTAAATATAATAGACCCCTATAAGAAATATAATTTTTTATAATAAAATTCATTGTCTTGGAAATATAAAAAAATTAAATGTTTTGTTCAAATTCTCAATAAAAACATTTTTATCAACAATATATAAAATATATTATATCATAATAAAATATGAATACATGAACATGGGAGATATATATTATTAAAAATAACATTAAGCAACAAGTGTTTCATATATATATTGTAAAAACAACATATAACATTAAAATAATAAAAATTATACAATGGGATAAAATTGAAGAACATATGAGACAAAATTTACAATACAAGGATTACAACATATGTATATAGAATAACATAAAATAGTGTTATAAAAATATGAATAGGAAATCATAACATTTGGAGGAATGTGACCCAAAATTATGCCCAGATAAAATATTGTGACAAAATATGATTGTTATCATTTGAAAAAAATATATTCTGATCAATTATATCATTAGATTATTTCCCACAACAAACTAATTTAAAAAATATATCTCTAATCACTCCCACCCAAAAAATACATTTAAATAAAACTATCTTAAATCATCTCATCACACAATACATTTGATCAATTCTTCTTAAAAGCATGTATAGAAAATAAACTTCTAAACAAATATACCAACAATCTTCACCAATTAAAAAAGGAATTATTAATTATTTCCCAAATCATTTCCATATAACAACACTATGAAAAATGAAACCTATAGACATTTCCAGAAAAATAATATCACCATCTCAGGTTATATAATCAACTGAATTAGAGTTATGTATTGGACCATCCCCTATCATAACGATATACCATACATACGTGTTCCTCAAAAAATCATTCATAATTCATATCACGAACAACGCATTAAAAGGTAATATTCTTATATAATTTTCCAAAATGTATTATATGAAATGAACTCAAGAGTTAGATTGGATAATACCCAAAATTTAACCATCCAAAAAAAAAATTTGAAGGGAATTTTTAAGATTATTAAATTAAAATTAAATTAACAAAGATATATATTTTAGGGTAAAAGTGTAAAATATAATATAAACTGTGAAAACAGATTTTTTACAAACTCATTTTTCCATTTGGTAAAAGGATGATGTTTTGTGTCACATTCAATATTAATTTTGTAGAATTTTTACAAGAAATATTTTTAAAAAAAATTAAAAAAATAAAAATATTTGATCATTAAAAAATAAAAAATTATTTACTATATGAAATATATAGAAAATGATAAATAATTTTTTTATCTAAATATATCTACATTAGTTATTCAAATTTCATTTATTTAGATTGATATTTTTTAAATTAATTCATAAATAATAATTTTTAATAATAGAAAAAATAATTATTATTAAACCATAAATAATACTTATTTTTATTTTAGAATAAAAATTTGGCATTACAGGAAAGAGTATATTTATACATGAATAAAAGAGATATTTTTTGGGACATATGTGAATTAATCATAATAATATTGGATTTATGAATAATTTATTCAATTAAACAATATTTATTTTATATTAAAAATAAATTAACATAGTAAAAAGAATGAACAGAAACAAAAAACAATAATATTATATGATAATTCAATAATGTTAAACTATATTCCATGATGAATATTTATTACTGAAGAAACAAATTTGAGTCATTAAAACCACAAACCATCATTATTAACACTGAAAAAAGTTATTTATCCATCTATATAATAAACATAACATTGCTAAAACAAATATATAATTAAATTAATCCTATATAATTACATTTATATAATATAATTATTTTCAATTTCTTTATATATATTAATTAATTATTATATATTTTTTCCATCAAATTATCAGTGAATTTAATAATTTTAAACATGTATAAAAATAATTATGTAGATACTTCTTTTTTGAGAAAAAATTAATTAATCATATACTATCTTGGGTACTAGAAAATATAAATTATAATTTTTTATAATTATATAATTTCATTATAAGTGAATTTTATCCATGATTAATGAATACATGATCAGAAATACAGTTGTTCATGAAGTTTTTGGTGAAACAAATTTAGTGTTCTAATACCAAAGTTAATATTAATGGTATAATTCTAAAACCATAATAATTTAAATAATATTTTTCCATTACATAGATTTTTTAATTAATCAATGTAGGATAATTATAAAAAATATAACACAATATTATATAGAGGCAATATCCTAATTTTACAAAATGTTTCTATATTTTTTTGATCGAAAAGAATTTATAAATTTATTTAGAATTTAATAATGATGGTCATATTTTAATGTTCATATTTATTCATTAAAAATATTTTATTAACCTTTAAATTTATTTTATTATAAAAATTAAAACATATCATTCATGGAGGTGGTTGTATGCATGTAATATGAACAGTTTTTCCCTTTTTCTAAGGATAAGGATAAAATAAGAATGTAGTTTTTTAGTCAATATAAAAAAATTTATGTATAAAAATACATCTTTTTTCCTACACAATAATTTTTATAATATATATATATATGTTTAAGAATAATAAATAGAAAAATAATTACAAAAAAATATATATGTTGACAAATATGATTTCTTTTTAGATACCTTTCAAATTTAGAAGGGGTTTAATAAATATGTATATAAAAACAATAGAATAACATGATAGTGGAATATTTCAATAGGAATAGAGGATTAGTATAGTGGATAACTAAAATTTTGACCAGCTGTGTGTAGGTATTGGGAAGCACCTTTATTAAGTTATAGGTAATAGTTTTGAAAATCATCGACACAAAATATTAATGGTATATAATTTTCAATGGTAGGTTGACTTATATGGTGAAAAAAATTGAAAATGGATTTAGTATTCCTCAATACACATCTAATAAACACAAATATGAATAATGTTTTATATTTCGGTAATTTCCCCATATTTTAATTTTTTAATATAATTTACTTATACAATGATAGTAATTTCTTATACCATGGGATATTAACTATATTATGAAAACATAAATTAAACATATTACAATATCTTAATATTAAAATTCAATATGTGGAGATGAGTATCCTCTATATAATTTTAAAACATGATACATATTTATTTTAAACTAATATATATGTAACCCATACAAATACATTTTTTGAAAAGTATTACTTTATCATCAAGATTTCGATTAGTGATTTATAAACTCAAATTTATATATTTAAATTTTAATTTTAACTTTAAAATAAATATTACAATATGAAATTTTTTAAAAAAAATTTCTCAATTATATATCTTAATGATGAATTAAAAGTTATGATATCTATAAAAATGGTATTTTACCTAATTATCTTACAAAGAAATATTTGTTGAAAATACCATTGATTCATTGTATAATAATACTTTAATTTTTAATCTATAAATTATTTTTTCTTTTCATATTCAAATTCTAAATATTTGTAATTTAACATTAATTGGAAAAAATATAAAATGAATAATTATTTATTACAAAAATGTATTGCAAACTATTATTTGGTTTTATTTATACTTCCTTGTAATTAAAAATTAAATTTCTATAAATATATTTTTCGTATAAGAAAATAAAATTTATCATTATTTAACCATTAGGTACTTATTTTCAAGATATAATTATTTTTACATAATAAAATTTCAGTTTTAGGAAAATAATTTTTTAATCATTAAATAAATTAATATTAACTGTCCTTGTAATATTTTTTGTAATATTTATATATTTTTATTACTAATAATATCAACATTTTTAATGAAAATAATTATTTATTAAATAGTAAATAAAAATAAATAAATCATTAAGAACATGACCTTGGATATTAATACTTTTATATAACCCTACCATTTTAAAAAATACATGAAATTTATTTATATATATTTAGGAAATTAATTTTACTAATTAATTCATATTAAAATATTTCATGTAATTTCATAAATAAATCATATCATAATAAAATGTGATGTATAAAGTTACACAATCATTATAAAAACATATATTAATCAAATATTATATTTCATTTTTTATTTTAATCTCATTGTGGATAAATAAATCTACTACATAGTATATTTTGTCTCAATAAAAGTTGTCATTGTTTTTTATTTCAGATTAATCATGTTATTCAAAAAATAATTTTTAATTGTGAAATATATACTAGACTTCTGGGGTCTTACATTCCACTTATAGAGCTATCATATATATTATATAGTGTTTTTTCTGCTTGGTAATAAAATATTAATTGCGGATGAATACTCGCATAATAGTCATCTCAATTAGGTAAATGTATTTAAGGAATCCAAATATCGAATCTTGGTCTCATCAAGACAACAATTTACCTAGAATACACACGTTTTCATGAAGGACATTAAGGGTACCAATCAACTATTATAAAACATTTAAAATGTCTATTTAATTTTACACCACTCCAAGGAATAATTTTATCATTAATTATATTAATAATAAAGGCCTCAACCATACATGGGACATGCATTGATTTATATATACTGGGTTATCCATGGTCTTTGATACATACATTTTATCCATTAGAATGTCATTTTCATTTATTAAATCATATAACCGAAATGGTCAATCACCCTTGTTGGAAAGACAACATATCACATTCGTACATAAATAATATTCCTTCACATTAGGGGTAAGATCAAGGAGATTCATACCTCATTCAATCAATTTGATTCTATACACTAATTGAAACCTCTCAGCTAACCTCACCCATGCCACACACCATCTCCAAAGAAATATTCACAAGAATAATTTCCAAATAATTATTTAAAAAATTAATTATTAATTATTCATATCAATCTTAATAAATTATATGTAATTTCGAATTTATCACAATTATTATTAATCCATAAAAACACAACATGTAAAAAACCACATTCCAATAGTCTTTGGAATACACCAACACCATCATAGAACAAATTGATATCACATACCACCTGGTTGACAAAATATTTAAACACTTTTCACCCAACAACACAGCTAAACCCATAGGAAAATTTACCATTATTGAAACATTGATTAATTGTAACACCGCGACCCCAGAATCCATAATCCGGTTCATTATTTTAATACATTTTCATGATTACAAGGAATCAAGTCCTGAAGAAATGATCATTTCAGTAGTCAGGGAAACAAGATACATACAAAAGTTCATTATTTCAACTTGAAAAGAAAAACAACAATAATTTATTCCATTAGAAACGTCCAAGATTCCAAGAATAATCCTACAAGTCACTCATAACTAACTTCCTCATATCTTCGGAAAATGAAACATAAGAAAATAGTGAGCTCAAATGCTCAGTATGAGTAATAAATATAGAATAATATAATAATAACATTAGTCATGGTGAATAATTGAAAACCCATGCCATTAAAAATAGTAAACATGAACACATTATGATATGAATATGAGCTGATTAAATAATTCCATAATAAAACATAGTCATGGGTATTCTAATATTCTAAAAACAACATAAAATATCAATAGATAATATCATAATGATTGAATGCATAATGCTAGACATTGATTTTTGTGTCAAGGCCTCATGCCAAGACACATGATCTAACTATAATTGGACCCCAAACCAGAGATCCTCTGTAACTAGACTCCAACCCAGAGAGCCTCTGTAACCAGACACCAACCCAGAGAGCAACTGTAACCTTACTCCAACCCGAACAGTTTGTTGTAACCAGACATCAAACCAGAGGGATTACTTTTACCAGTCCCCAACCCAGTACATAGTAGTCCATCACATTCATCTTAAGAAGATATTGAAATGTAACATAAACATTATTATTAAAACTAGCATATGAAATGTTAATAATTAAACCATAAACCATAAATGGAATAAAAATAACTCATCCATAATGAAACATAACAAATAACCTTAAATAAAATATTGAATATTTGTATCATAAAAAATCAACATCAAACAAGTGTAAAATTTATCAAAGGATGTTGACATTGATGAAATCAAAACTATTTGAGATAAATATCATATTATATTTTTAAATCATTTAAGGGACACATAATTATATAAGAAACATTTATTTTACAAATATTATTATAAGATTGTAATGGAAGATTCGACAATGTAATAATGGTGGAAAATATCCACACCAACCATCTATGTTAAAAAAACACTCTTAACTTAATTTTGACAGAAAAGTCATAAAGTACCTTATTTTGTAAAACCACATAAAGATTCATTTCAAAAGCATATAAGGTCAAATAAGGGTATAAATGACTTTAAACTATTTTCTATTAAATATTTAAAAAAATTTAAAATTAATTAAAATGAAAACATGGATGAGGATGATAAATTTGTCTCAATAGATAATTATCAATAAACAACATCATATAATGAAGATAATGTAGAATTAAACATTACCGATTTGGTAACTCACGAAACATACACCCCATAAAATAAGTATTATTCAATGAAGTTGAAAATACACATAGATTAAATTAGATTACACAAGGAGTAAAATCATGGCCAATAAATAAACCACACAAAATAATAATAGTTGCAATACAGCGTAAATCTCACGTGAATAAGAATTGAGATGAAATCCCCTTACCATGTTGTAATCAGTCGAGTCGTATGACTAAAAGTTAACAACCACCAAATCATTCATAGAATACCATGAATATAAAGATAATCATGATAATATATATCAAATGGCAGTACATAATACCCCTCATTTCATAAATAAGTAGCGAACAATGTAAATCTCACAGAATTAAATGTGAGATAAAAACCCCTTTCCTCAAGTCTGACTTGTCATGTATGTTCCTTGTTCTTCCTGAATAATAAACTGAAGTTAATTTATACTTGATTAAGAACATTTTTCAATTTTATTATACTTTTTATATCACTTATTACCTTTCTATAGCAATTAGTTTATTATTTTAGTCCATATTGGATATTTTATCAATGTTCGTAACTTGAGTCAAAAAATAAACTTATTATAATTACAATGTTTCCATGTGGTCAAAAGTCCATTATTTCTAGAATTATATACATGATTTAGATATCACATATATATATATATATATTATCTAATTTTTATATGTATTTATGACAGTACATAACATTTGGAGATAAGAAATTAAATGCACCGTCCTTGGAGATGGTAAGTCGTATGTACGAATGAACACTACTATCATTTCTATTTTGTATTTTAATGTAATTAAAATGTAATGATACATAGGTATATTATAATTCCATTATAATATCATATATAATATCATTTAATCCATCATTTATACTACCCACATAATGCATTAATAATTCATATCACTTTGAGGGGGTGATAGTCCACATTTCCTCAAATGATATTATGGTGTTTTACCTTTAATGGAAACCATAAAGAAATGATATAAATTTAAAATACTTAAGAATATAGAAAACATAAACATAATATATTTCATATATAAAAATAATTTCAACTTAATGGACACCATGAGAGGTGGTTGATTATAATTTAACAGTCATCGCTTCGTGAGGCGTTAGTTTTCCATAGACAGAAACAATATGTTCTTTACCAATTAAATGGACGTGTATGTAAGTGTAGTTCAAATTATTCACATAAAAACATCCCTGTATATTTTTTATTCTTTTGTTGTTATAAAATAACTGCATAAAATTTTTTAGGGGTTGTATAAGTAAAATAAAACAAAATAAGTTTAGACAAACCATTACCTTTAATTTGGGTAACTCTATTTGGTTTGAAGAAAAGAAACTTCTAGAAGTGACATCTTCCTAAGGTAAGTCTTCTAGTTAAATGGGAGATATCATGATAGCTTATTTGGAAAGGGTTTGGAAGAGACAAGGGGATTTACTGGTGTGAGGAATGGGTTAGAAGTGGTTTCTTTTTATAAGGGAGTGGAGGGGCTCTTTAAAAAATTTAGAAAATGTTATTTTATTATAACCTTATATTCGGTTTCAAAAGGCCCAAAACTCATTAAAGTTGAATATAATTTGACTCATGTTTTAAATAAAATCATACAATAAGAATTTGACAGCTTTTGGATATTGTTTTAATATTAATAATCTCATTTATTTAAATCAATTATTAATGAGGTAAACACATCATATTTATTGTTTCATAAATAATATAGTTTATATGATGTCTAAAAATTGTAAAAAAATAGAATAATTTAGGAAATATTTTTAGATTTCCAATGAATATTTATAATTGAATGGATTACTTATATAACCCCACGTAAAAATTGATATACTAAAAGATTTGTGTTAATTTCATTTTTGTCTTTACATTAAGTGAAATAAAATAATCTGTCATTATCATTTTTAAGTGGCTCCATGGGGTCCCAACAACATCCCAAGGATGGCCATGGCTGTCCATGAATCAGTCAATAAGGTTTGGACATGTGTTAAGGTAATTTTGTATTATTATAATATTCTTTTTACCGTGAATTACCCTATAAACCTTTAACCGCGGTAAATAAAAGTCAAAAGTTAATGTTCACCAAAAATTATTTTCATATTATTGAACAATATTTTACATAGTAATAAAAACCATGTATTTTGTATTTTCAAAATTCAATTCACAGAAGTGGTAAATTTTCATTTAAATGAAGAAGTCGTTTTGTTAACTACTACTAAGTGGTTTTACAATTCATCAAAAATTAATGTTTTTTAGAAAAATAACAAAATTTCATCCAATGATATATTTGATATTACAAATTCAAAAATTCTGTCTATTTTACCAAATTCAAAACCAATATATTACATTAATTATTTTAAAATAAATTCCCAATGTCAAAATAAACAGCGTGTTTTTAAGAAACAATAACTATCAAAAGATTGATACTTGTTTATGTATAATTTCAATGAAAAAAATTGGATTAAATTGTAAAAATATAATTCAAATATACTTATAAACATTTTTAATGTATAATTGAACACTATAAATTATTTTGATTAAAATCGTTGTTTTCAATTAAAATTTCATATTTTTCACTATTCAACAAAATATGAAAGTTATCAAAAAAAACGAGAACATTTATAAAAACTAAATTTTAATGTCCTAATTGTAAAAAAATATATTTTTTCATGTTTAATATGTAAAAGTATCAAATATTGGATTTAAAAAGGGTTCACCATTAAAAGGTCGTAAAATTGCATTTTTGGAAAAATACTTTTTTTATCTGAAAAACTGAATTTGTTCTTATATTATGTCTAAAAACCACATAATATGGATTCTAAAATTTTATGTAGTATATATAATTTATAAATCACTTAATACTATTCAAAACCATTATTTTAACGGCTAATTTGGTAAGTCGGGGTGCGCTCAAACTCGGTGTTACGTGTAGCACAAGCTATTGAATTACATTACAAAAGATAACTTACTATGAAATCCTGGGGTGTTACATTATTCCCCCTTTGGGAAATTGCATCATCAGAATTGAAAAAATTGGGATTGGGAACCTCATTGAATGTCCCACATCAGAAAAAGAGTAAATAAAAACTATCATTTTATAATGAAAGAGAGAGAAGTATAATGGTCACCCAAGATAATCCGTGATAGGATTTCATGTTGGAAAAGATGGATATGGAAGATAAACTAAGTGTCATGTTCTGATATATAGGGATAGAAAACATGATCAGGAGAATGTTAACAATAAGAAAACCACAAAGTTGTGATGGGATAAACGATCATTAGTTTCCCAAAAGGAGAAGTAAATGGACAACATTTTTTTTAAGTACCATTTCATAAAGTTGAGAAATTTATTTATGAGATTGACTAAGAATGTAAATATATATACTTACTTGTTAAGTATATTTTCATTAATTAATAAATTTCTACCACTAACTCATCTTTTTTTCAAATGATGATTATTCAAGATGACTTGGTCACACCGAAATAGGTAGAATCAACTTTTCGAGAATCACATAATCCAAAAAGGATAAACTATATATTTACCTTTCCTTTAGAGATTAACCAATAAAAAATTGTTAGTACTAGATAAGATGATCCCCAAAAGTTTAACTCTATAGAGAAATAAATACTAATATTAATTTGTAAAATAAAACCAACAATACCCCAAAGTTATATAAATACCATTCAATAAAAAAAATTTCCTTAAAATCCATCAATATAATTCAAAGTAATATTGAAACCCAAAACATAGAGGAATATATTTATGTAGTATACACAATAAATTGTATCTCTAAATGACATCAACTACTCTTAAAGTCACATTCATCAAAGTAATTAACCTAATCACATATTTTCTATAATAGGTTAGTCATTTCCATAAATAACCCAAATCATTATAAATCCACAATAAAAACATAGATAAAAATCCACCATTACACTTCAAATAAAATCCCATATTATTCTATTTTACTTAGGCTTATAGTGTTCCCAATAGAGCAAACTTCTTCCAAAATAACATTTATCACTTAATCACCAAATCATTTTCCAATACTAAGGGTATCCATTTGATAAGACATAAGATCCCAAATCAACTTATTATTGATAAATAAAAAAATTTAAATAAAAAAATTTGTCACACTACCAGGGACTTCACGTAGTCCTATGGTAGGAGATAAATATCAATCTCACTCTGGTTGTGGGTTTGATTCCCAAAGCATTGTCCGACGTGACCTATTTTCACACGGTCTGCATGTTATCATTTTTCAAAAACAATGATTTATAACATTCACAAAATGAGATAAATTCCGCGAAATGACCAATAAATAATATATCCACAAATGTTATCTCATACCTCGCATTCTTCCTCATATAGCATTTTCACATAACATACTGCTGGTTTACGTATACAAGAGAAAGGTCTTCCAATGTAATCACATCAACAAAGAGAAGTAATATTTAAAACATTTATCCATAAATTTATTTCCACATAGGTTCTTCCTGGTCCAAGATGTTATCTTATAGAATAGGGCATTGACCCAGGTAATTCCATGGTCCCTTACATTTACAAAAATTGACTGTATCTTCTATGTTTAGTCCATGAGTTGGTCAATACATATGATGTCAATCATATTTTTGGAATGCTGATTCGGCATGAGAAGGATATCTTTTAAACCTATAAACATTCTATTTTGTTTCTCATTTACACCATTATTCCCACCTTTGACATCATGCACAAAGTTAATATGACTTCCTTAGATTCCATCCATTGAAAAAAATTAGAAAGAATTATGTGAGTAACAATAGTCATAAATTCATTTAGAGAATATCATGAAAAATTATTTTCAATTTGAAACACATTACGGTTATCCAAGGTCATTTATTCTCATCTTATATTAAAATCATTCAAATATTTTTGTAATTAAAGTGTAAATTATCCTAGGCATATACTATGGGAGTATCATAATAAAGAGTGCAGCAAGGCCCATTGTCATGTACCAGGACACCTCGATTCAAGCCCGAAAATCCTTGTCGGAGTGTTCACTCCTAGGTACATATGTTCCAGAGCTTCCACAACCTACTCATATTCATACAAGGATGTACTTATTGGAAAATACACAAAATCTCTACATTACCATAATTCAACAAATTTCTTCTATACCAATCCCCAAAGTATAACTTAGGGTAATGTTCTATAAACAACATTTATCTAAATCTTATTTCCAAGGTTTGCACTAAATTTCATATGATACAAACTGTAACGCCGTGACCCTAGAATCCATTAGCTGGTACATTATTTTAATACATTGTCATGATTACAAGGAATCAAGTATCGAAGGTCAGATAAGTTTAGTTGTCCTGGAAACAAGATATATACATAAGTTCAAAATTACAACTTGAAAATAAAAACAACACTAATCTATTCCCTTAGAAGAATCCAAGCTTCAAAGATTATTACTTCAAGTCACACATAACATACTTCTTCATATCTTGGGGAAATAAAAAAGAAGAATGGAGTGAGCACAAATGCTCAGTAAGTGTAAGCAATACAGTGGAATATAACATAAACATTAGGCATGGTGAATAATTGAAAACCAATGCCTTTAAAAATTGTAAAAATGAACAATTTATGGTAGGTATATGAGCTGAGAAAAAAATTCCATATTAAAGATATTCATGTGTATTCTACTAGTAGAATATCCACATGAAATATCAATAGATAATCTCATAATGATGGATTGAAAAATTCCGGACTTTAATTTCTTTGTCAAGGCCTCGTTCCAGGACCTAGGGCCTAACTGTAACTGGAATCCAACCTAGAGAGCCTCTATAACCGAACTCCAAACTAGAGGGTATGTTGTAACCAGACCCAAACCTGGAGATCTTAGTTTTACCCATCCATAACTCGGAACATACTAGTCTAACACAGTCATCTTAAGAAGAGGTTTAAATATAACATAAACATTCATTTTAAAACTACCATACTAAATGTCAATACATTAAGCATAAAACATGAATGACATAAAAATAGCTCATCCACATTAAAAAATTTCACAAAACAATAAATAAAATATGGATGAGTTGTATCAGAATAAATCAACTTCAAACAATTGTTAAATTTATCAATGGATGTTGAAATAGATGAAATCAAAACTATTTGATAGAAATATCATTATCAATTATGAAATCATTTATGGGTCACATTATTATAAAGAAAACATTAATTTTAAAAATATTATTATAAGATTTGTAAGGGAATATTTGACGATGTTTTAACAGTGGAAAATAGCCACACCCTCCGTATTTGTTAATAAAAACATTCTTACCTTAATTTTGACAAAAAGTTCATAAAGTACCTTATTTCGAAAACCATAGAATGATTCCATTCAATAACATATAAGGTCAAATTAGGGTTTAAATGAATTTATCCCTTTGTCTATTAAATAGTAAAAAAAAATTAAATATATTTTTAAGAAAACACAGATGTGCATTATAAAGAGGTTCCAGTATATAATTATGTATAAACAACCTTGGATAATGAAGATATTTTAGAATTAACCCTTACCGATTTAGAAACACACGAAATATAAACCCCATGAAAGAAATATTATTCAATGAAGTTTTAAATAACCATACATTAAATTATATTACACAATAAATAAAATCATGGACAATACGTACACCACACAAAAGGAAATAGTGTCAATACAGCGTGAATCTCACGTGAATAAGAAATGAGATGAAATCCTTTTACAACATTGTAATCAATTGAGTTGTATGACAAAAAGTTAAAAACCACCAAATCATTCATATAATATCCTGAATATAAAAATAATAATTATAATATATATCAGATGTAACTACACAATACCCCACATGTAATAAATAAGTGGCAAACAATGCAAATCTCACGGAATTAAATTTGAGATAAGAAACCACTTACCTCAAGTCCGAATTGTCTTGTATGTTCCTTGTTCTTTCTGAATAATATATATAAGTAAATTTATACTTGATTAATAATTTTTTTAAATTTTATTATTCCATTTATATCACTTATTACCTAGCAATAAAAATTAGTTAATTATTGGAGTACATATTGGATATTTTATCGATGTTTGGAACTTGAGTAAAAAATGAACCTGTTATATTTTAATATTTTCCTTGTGGTGAAAAGTACATTATCTCCAGAATGATATACATGATTTAGATATCATATATATATATATATATATATATATCATATATCAATTACATATATCAATTTCTGATAGTACATAACATTTGGAGATAAGAAATGAAATTTACTGTTCCTGGAGATGATAAGACATAGGTATGCATGAATGCTACTTTCATTTCTATTTTGTATTTTAATGTAATTAAAACATAATTATACATAGGTATATTATAATTCCAGTATAATAACATATATAATATCATTAATTTCATCCATTATACATCCCACAAAAGTCATTAACGAGTCATATCACTTTGAGGGTGTAGTAGTCTGCATTTCCTCAAATGAAATTATCCCATTTTACCCATAACAGACACCATAATGGAATGATATAAATGGAAAATATAGAATCATAAAGAAAACATAAGCATAATACATATCATATATAAATACAGTTCCATATTAATGCCCAACATTCGAGGTGGTAGGATATAATTGAACAATCATCATTTCGTGAGGCGTTAGTTTTTCATCCACAGATACAATATGTTCTTTGCCCATTAAATGGAGGTGTGTGTAAGTGAAGTACAAATAAATTTCATAAAAAAATATTAGTATATTTGGTATACTTTTATTGTTATCAAATAATGGAATAAAATGATTTTAGGGGTTTGAGAAGTAAAATAAAAGAAAAAAAGATAAGAGAAACCATTACCTTTAATTTGGGTAACTCCCCTTGGTTTGAACCAAATAGACTTCTGGAAAGACTTTTTCCTAAGGTAAGACTTCTAGGTAGAGGATATGGATAATGAGAACTTATTTTTACAGGGTTTGGACGAACCATGGGGCATGAGAGGTGTGAGTAATGGGTTAAAAGTGGTGTCCATTTATAAGGGAGTGGAGGGGCTCATTAGAAATGTATGAAAATGTTATTTTATTATAAACTTATCTTCGGGTTCAAAAGGTAAATTACTCATTAAGGTCGAAGATAAGATGACTCATGTTCTAAATAAAATCATACAATAATAATTGGACATGTTTTGGATATTGTTTCAATATTAATAATCTGCTTTATTTAAATCATTTATCAATTAGGTAAATACTACATCATTATTGTGTCATAAATAATTTATTTAGTTTGATGTATAAAAATTATAAGAAAAATTCCATAATTTAGGAATTATTTTTATATTTCCAATGAATATTTATCGTATAAATTTTGACATATATAGCCCCATGTAAAAATTGTTATACTAAAAAATATTAATTAATGTCATTTTTTGTCTTTAAGTAAAATAAAATAAAGTTTCATTATCATTTTAATGTGGGTCCATGGGGTCCCAAAATAGACCCAAAGATTCCCATGGTCGGTCACGACTCATCCAAAAAGTTTAAGACAAGTGTAAAGGTAATTTGTTATTAATATAATATTCTTTATACCTTGAATTACCCTATTTATCATTAACTGTGGTAAATAAAAGTCAAAAGTAACTATTAACCAAAAAATACTATCATATTAATGAACTAATGTTTTCTTACTAATAAAAACCATGTTGGTCATATTTTTTTGATTCAATTCACAGAAGCGGTAAATTTTCATTTAAATGAAAATGTCATTTTTTTCACTACTACTATGTTGTTTAACTATTCATCGAAAATTTCTGTTTTTTAGAAAAATACAAAAAATTAGGCCTAAGATATATTGGATATTCTTAATTCAAAAATGATGTCTATTTTACCAAATTTAAAACATATATTATGAATTAATTAATTTAAAAAAAATCTAGTTTTCAAAACAAATAGCGTGTTTTTAAGAAACAGTAACTATCAAAAGATTGACCCTTATTTATGTATAATTTCAATGTGAAATTAATTCCAATGACCATCATTAGATTTAATGGTAAAAATATGATTTAATTATAAATATAAACCATTTAGATGTATAATTTATCAATATAAATTATTTTTATTAAAAAATTTATTTTCGATTAAAATTTAGTATTTTTCACAATTCACCAAAATAGGAAAATTATCCAGAAAACAAAAAAAAATTATCGAAACCAAATTTTAATGTCCTGATTCTAAATAAGTGGTTAATTTTTTCAATTTTAATACATAAAATTATCAAATATTGGACTTAAAAAGGGTTCACCATTTAAAAGCTGTAAAATTGCATTTTTTGAAAAATATTTCTTTTATCGGAAAAATTGAATTTGTTCTTATATTATTTCTAAAAAACACATAATATAGATTCTAAAATTATATATATTTTATAAAATTAAAAATTCCATTAATACTATTCACATCCACTTTTTGAATGGCTAGTTTGATAAGTCGGGTTGCGCTCAAACTTGGTGTTGCGTGTAGCGCATGATATTGAATTACTTTAAAAAAATAACATACTATGAAATCATGGGTTGTTGTATTAAAACCATAACATATGATTTGAGGATGTAATGATCCAAACCATTATATATAAAATAACATTTTTATATATTTAAATGAATTAGTTTGTATTATGTTTATAGTAAACACATGCAATCCTTTGGATTCATTTAATCCAATATAAAATATTGTTAGACAACATTACAATTGATAATTTAACCATTACCTAGTGATCACATGATTATTATAAATATAGGGTTTTAAAAAAACCTATTGACAGAGACAAAAGGATGTGATGGAATCAACTAGAAGGGTTATACCCTATGAAGCCATTTTATTGGAGCATCCATGGGAGGTATCATCTCTGAAATTTTTCCTTGACGAATCCAAAGTTATTATCAAAAAAATAAATCATGAGTGAAACAATTTATAGGATACGTTCAAGAACATCAAGATAATGACCTAAACCATTAACTCTGACCACCCCATGAAACTTTCACAATCCTGAAATATACACTTAAAGATTATTCAAGTGTATTAAATGTATATGTATCAATACCCTAGATATGTGATATGTTTAATAATTTTAATACAATAATAAATACATTTTCATCATATTATTATTATGCTAAAAAATGATTTTTATTTTGATAAATAAAACAGAAATATTATTTTTCGTTAAAATTCAAATTCATTTATAGAATTTATTTTAATGAATCAATGGATTTTATGAATAAAAAATAATAACTATAATATTATTAATAATAATTTTTATTAAATATAAATGTTAATATAATTTATATGAAGTCAAATGTAATTTTTATAAGGATTCAAAGACTATTATTTTCAATAAGCCCTAGAATACTCAATAAATGACATTTTTTACATTAGAAATAAAAATTAAAATATTTTTAAAATTATATATATAATAATATTATTATTTCTGTAATTATAAGGCTGATATTAACCAATTATAAATTTTTCATAATTCTTTGAGACTGTCAAATTTTCAAGGAAAAAATTTAAATACCATATAATTAAACATTGTTTATTATGACATCATAATGACCCAAACATGTTTTAATAAATACTATACATGATATCCATGAACAAATATTTTTCTTAATTTTAATATATGGTGATTTTATGTTTATTTTATTAATTTATCTAAAGCCATTACAAGTCCTCCAAATCCATTAATATAATTTAATGTTTTAAAATCATTTATTTATTATTAGAACTCGATTCCACATAATAAAGTTTATTATTTTATTATATTTATCTAGTGATTTATTAAAATATTTAAACCACTCACATATGTAATAGACCATAAAACCCGATGGTATGGTTTGTGGTTTTGGTTATTTGTTTTAATAATGTCCAAAACCTATGATTAAGATATAATAAAGAAATAATTACTCATTTCCTATATAATCAAATATATTATAGCATTTAATTTTACTATAAATCCTTGAATCGTGTACCTAATCTTCACTATCCTCTATAGTGTCCTCCCAAAGTACCCCCAAGCTATCAGGAGGCCCATCCCGAGCATTTCAAAGCACACACTCATGTAATAGATCCTCACCTTCCCATATTTATTGAAGTTTTATTATTATCTTATTCCTTATATTTCAAATTCATTATGTTAGGATATTTCATTAAAAATAACCACTAATACCCATTTTATGTCAAAATTATGAGATTAACATTTCCCTAATCAATACATTTTATGTAATTTTATAGGATTTTGTTATGTTGTCTAAATTTAACTGATATTTTAAATGTAAAAATAAGTGTGTCATGAATACCATACCCCTTTCCAATCTGTGGTTCTAACCATTATACATTAATAATTTATTTACATGGGACTTATGGTATTTATTCCACACTCCCTCATCAGGGAATAATATATGAGGATTAAATAATCGATGTTTTATGACATATGCGGCTCAATTAAACATGGGAATGTAAATAATTCTATGAGTGAACCCATAATTATAAAGCCCTCCAATGCATTTTAAAATAGTTAGTCCCATTAGATGTCAAGTTGGGATAGGGATTCAACGTTATTACAATGTGGGAATCATTTTATCATGATTTAATTTCAGTTATCCTTGAACTATTTTTATGATTTAGTTTTTTATGATGTTTCCACATTTTCTTTCTTCATATTATTATAGTATATCATGACTTATTAATCACTTTTTGTAATTATCACTCCATTGATCAAGCATTTACATTCATATTTTCTAAAAAAATAACCTTATTTCATGTTTATTTCCTTATCGAGATTTATAACCCACATTTTTCTTATGTATGTACCCAGGTTATCCAATGTAGTTTTAAGTGCAGGCATGCTATAGACGTTTTCAATAATGATGATGCTTTTGATATTTTAAATTAATATGTATTATACCTAATTACTAAAGAAACCATACTCAAAGAATATAAATGTTATATTACGTATAAATTTATGTGATTAATAATGAATTAGACTATAATAAAGATATGTATATTGATATATGGAATCAATGGATAAGTTTAGTTATTTTGGGATTAAAATGTGAAAATCCAAGATAAATAATTATGAGTTAGAAAAACTGTATAAAAAATACCTAAATTTTGTTATATATATAGTAAGTGGTATATTTTTGAAATAAATATCTATCTGGATTCTATAAGTAGATTCGGATCTAGAGAATATATACATTGGGGTTAACAACATTGATAATTTTTGTTGGTCCTGACTTGGAATAACCTGTTACATGATAATAGGTCTTTCCATGCACTTAGTTTGAAACCCTTATGTGATATTCGTTGGTAAATTGGTAAGCCCACTTCAACCATTATTAGTTAAAAATAAATATCCCATAAGATTATATGTTAGTAAGTATATAATTTATAATGTAGCATCCTAACCCCAGATTCCTAGAGTCATTGCATTGTTACATAACATTATCATGATACAAGGAATCAAGTCCTAAAAGGACAATCGGTTTAGTAGCTTTGTAAGTACTAGATACAAACATAAGTTTTACATTAAATCATCAATCAAAGAAAAAATAAAATCATTGTTTCCCCTTTGAACATAGTCTTATCCCTTCAGCAATTCCTAAAGGTTAATCATAAAATAAATCTTCGCATCTAGGGAAAATAAAACATAAGAAAGGGGTGATTTGAGATTCTCATTAAGGATAAAAATATAGTGTAAACATTTATAAATAAGCAAAAACATTTAATTCAACATATAATAATAAAACATAATCCATTTAAACTTAACGTTCGGCATAATATGGAAAATATAAATCAAATAATTATAGTTACATATTAACATGGATATTCTACTAGTTGAATAATCCCATGAAATATTAATATCCAATTACATAATAATGTTATTATATAATTTCGGACATCATTACCACATATTCGCAGCCTAGTTCCAAGGGTACAAATATGATTTTGTCATAGAATTATGCCAAGACACTAGTTCGTCTCATGAGACCTACTAATGCATCGAGGAGCTATAACGGGATCAACTCGTCACATACAAAGTCAAATGTATTCCCCATATGATAACATTGATACATAACAAAAACATTATTATTAATACTATCATATTAAATGATAATACATTAACAATAAAGAATTAATGGTATAAAAATAAAACATCCACAACCAAAAATATCACAAAACCTTCAATATAATGAGAAGATATGTATCATAATATATCAACTTCAAAGAAGTGTAAAATCAATTAATGGATGTCGATATAGATAAATTCAAAACAATTTGGCCGAAATATCTCTATATATTTTGAAATCATTTAAAAGGAACATAATTATATAATAAAATATTTATTTTTATAATATTCTTATAATCATGTAGGAGAAGCTTCAAAAGTTTTATAACGGTGGAAAATATCTGCACATGTCGTATAAGTTAAAAAAACATTCTTACCTAATTTTGTCGAAAAGGTCATAAAGTAAATTGTTTGGAAAATGAAAGAGACATTAATTTCCAGACATTTAATAATAAGACAAATGATTTTATAGATTACTATAACCCATATTGTAGTAAATATTAAAAATGTATTGGAATAAATTTTTATGAAATAGATATGTGTATTATAAAGAAGTCCAAGTAGATACATACGTATAAACAACCTTAGATAAATAATCATATTGTTAAATAACCCCTTACATGGTACTCTTCCTTGGTCAAGGGTATGTTAACCTATTGTATAATAGTTAATTAATTGTTATTAAATTAAACAAGAACCACAAACATAAATATGATACTACATATGATTTCTTTATATTTTCTTGTTAATACTATTTCAGTAGTATCATCCATTCTGGTGTTTACTAATTCATTTTCTTTTATATGTAATGATATGTAAGTCATGAATTTTATTCATATGATGTATATGGTTCATATCTATAATTATATTATGTTCATAATAATTATTGATTATAATAAAATGAAAATTATTCTTGAATGGTTATGATGGGGACTGAATTTCATCACGTTCGTGGAGAACGTAATCCGTACGTACACATGAGTGACAATATCATTCAATTGCTAGTGAAATAATTTATAATTGAATGATATATAATATTTAAAGAATCCATAACATGTTATACTTATTATTTACATCATTTATACTCATTATTATACCCATCAAAATAATAAAGTGTTTGAATAACAACCAAAACCATGACGTGAAGATGGTAAGACGTACATATTGATGTATAGTGACTAGTCCTTCATAGGATTGATAGAATAATGAATATGGTCATAAAATATTTATAATAACTTCACCATGCATATAAGGTACTGGATTTATTATATTGGTATGGAAAAAACAAATAATGAGGAAGTGGAAGAAGAAAACAACGTTGAAAAAGTTTGTGAAATTATTAACTCTTCTTCAGGTGTTTCCTTTTGAGTTGATCAAAATGGATCAATAATTTGGATTTAGGATCAATGTAATGACTCTAGGTAGATGTGTGGTTAGCTAGGAGGATATATGATTAGGGTTTGGTCAAGGTAAATGGCTTTGGAGGTGTCATTTGAAGAGAATTGGAATTACCCTTTTTTAAGATATGTGAGGGTCACTTTAGGATAATATTGAAATATTATTTTATTATACAATAATATGTAGTTTTTAATGGCTATAAAATGATTTATTTAGTGGATAAGGTATGTATGGGTCGATTACCACTCAAAAAATAGGTTTTATAATGGTTTAGGTCTACAAATTAATATTATATTATAGACTTAAATCTTAGTAAAATTGTTTGACATTTACCATGTCTCTTTGTATTTTTATATTATATTGTTAATAAACATACAATAAACTACCAAGATAACCCCAAGTGGTTAATTATTGATATATCTTACCTTATCTATATTCTTTTTCTGAACATTATATTTTTAGTAATATTATATCAATTAATACTATAGTATTTTGTTAACCTCAATTATATCAATTTTAACACTATTTGGTATTTGATTTTTTTGAAATCCATAAAAACATTATAACTTCGAATAATTTTTTTTAATCAACCCTAACATGTTTTATTATCCTTTAAAAAAAATTTAATTCAATATAAGTCTCAATTTATATTTATTTATATATTATTAATATCAATTATTTTAATATTTCATTTATAATGTAATTACTACATCTTCATTGAGTCATAAATATATTTAACTATTTAATGTTTAAAAATTATAAATAAAATATAGTTATATAGGAAATATATTTATCATTATATTTTAGATTTATAGTTGAATTTATCTTATGAAAAACCCTATATTAAAAATTTTTTAGTTATTAATTATTAATGTAACACTTTTAACTCTTCTTTAAATAAAATAATAATAAATGTTCAAATCTAATAAAAGTGGTCCAAAAGGATCATATTTTATTCCTAAGGTTTATTTTTTTTGAAATACACATATCCAATAGAATTAAAACATGTTTTAGTGTATGTATAATATCATTTGTACCTTTAATTACCCGATTTATTTTTAACCGTGGTAAATAAATGTCAAAAGTTACTATTCACCAAAAAATTATTTTTATCTTATTGAACCTCATATTACATATTGATATAAACTATGTGTATCTTATTTTTGAAATTAAATTCATTAAATTGGTTAAATAATGTTTTATGAAAATTTTCAAATGTGCCTAGCAGGTGGGTAAAAGACAGTAAAAAGTTCAATAAAATTTTATATAGCCAAATTTATTATAAAATGAATCCAATTAATTACATTGAATATATATATGTATTGTGTATATATTTTTACCTTATATGAATTTAAATAAAAAAACTAATTATTTAAATAAACTGTTAGTTTTAAACAATAACACATTGTTTTTTCACTATTCATAAAGAACTGACCATTTTTTAGAAAAATACAAAACATTTACCATAAGATAATATTTATATTCTGAATCCTAAAATGAAGTCCCATTTGGAAAATAAAATTTATAAATTTTTAAAATGTTGGTATTACTATTCATACCGTCTAGTTTAATTGGACTTGGTGTTTTAGAACATGATTTTGTGTACAACGCAAGATATTGTTTTAATCAAAGAGAAACAAACTATGGAAGCTTGGGGTGTTACATTCTTCCCTCCTTAAAAAAACTTCATCCAAGAAATTTATAGAATATTACTACATAAAATGATTCTGGTGGATCTTCATCATAAGTTCTTCAGTTTCCCACTTTACCTCTTTTATCATATGGTTTCTCCAAAAAACTTTTACCAAACGAGTCGTCTAGTTTCTCTACACTTGTTCTCTAATATAAAAAATCCATATAGGATCCTCCCAATATGATAGATCGGGTTCCAGTTCTATTTGTTCATAGGTGAGTACATACATTGGATTGTGAATGTATTTTCTCAGTAGTTATACAGGGAACAAATCATGAAATTTGCAGAGACATTAATGTATTGCCAAACGGTGAGGTACAAATCCAATTTGTTCTAGAATCTCGAAAGATCTGACGTACCTGAGACTCAATTTAGCCTTCTTACCCATTCATATAACACCCTTACATGGATATACCTTCAAGAAAACATGATCTCCTACTTGAAATTCCAAATCCTTCCTTCGGTTATCATATATATATTTTCCTTACATTGACCTGATTTGATTTGGTTTTTGATAATCTTAATATTTTCTATTGATTCCTCAACATGTTCTGGGCCAATGACTTTTGTTTCACCAAAATCATCCCAACAAGTTGGTCAGCGACATCTGTTTCCATTTAATGCTTCATAGGGTTCCATATAAATACTTTACTAGAATTTAGCATTACAGAAAAACTATATGAGAGGTAAATATTGATCCCACATACCTTGAAAGTCATGTGAGTAATATCTCAACCTATCTTCAAAGGTTTTAATAGTCTGTTCTGATGGTTAATAAATTTTTGGGTGGTAGGCAGTGCTCAAATGATGTTCAATATCCAAGTCCATCTGATGAATTTTCTAGACTTTTTATGTAAAATTGTGATCACGATAAAAAAAATCAATAGGGGCACTCCATGAAGTCTTACAACTTCATTAATATATAGTATTTCTAGACGTTCAAGTGGTAAATCATCTCTAATAGTAAGAAATTGAGATGACAATGTATGATGATCGATAATGAACTATATTGCATCATTCCTTCTAGGAGTATTTGGTATCCCCATGACAAATTCCATCATAATATCATCCCATTTATACTCAGGTATGGGAAGAGGTTTCATGGATATTGTAGGATTTTTTTCTTCCATCCTTCAAATGTTGACAAACCATATATTTTGACACATAATCAATAATCTCCTCTTCATGTTGTCCCACCATAAATGTTCCATCAAATCCTATACCTCTTAGTACTACCTGGGTTTATAGAGAAATTGGAGCTACGTGAATCATCCAACAATTCCCTTTTTAGATCAGGTATATCAAGAACACAAATTATCATACCAAATTTCAAAATTTCATCTTTATATACGAATTCGATCAATCTCCAATCATTCAATTATTTTATTTTCATTCGACACTCATCATCATCAGTCTGAGAACATTTTATCCTTTCTAGTAATGATGGTTTGGAAACAATTTGAAAAGTCATTAAGGTTTATCCTTCCTTGTTTATTCCAATATACATCATTACTATATATATAAAAATAGGATCCCATTCAACCTTTATCTTGTCCAAAACATTATGATCCTTTCTGATCAAAGTTTTTGCAACCATATTTTCTTTACATGGGTGGTATTTTATTGTGAAATCATAATCCTGGAGTAGGTCAATCCATTTTCTTCGCCTCTTGTTGATTTCTTTCTATGATAATATATAATTCAAACTCGTGTGATCAGTATATATCTCAAATTTTTCACAATAGAGACAATGTATTCATATCATCAAAGAAAATATTACAGTTTCTAACTCAAGATAATTAGTTAGATAATTTTGTTAATTAATATTTATCTATCGTGATGTAAAGACAATAAATCTATCATTATGCATATGGAAAAACCATGACCTTTATTTGAATAAAATCTATAAAAAAATTCCATCCTTCCCCGATGGTAGAGTCAATATATGATCACTGACTAATATTCTCTTTAGTTCGCTAGAACATTTTTCACTATTTTGTCCAACCAAATTTAACCACATCACATGTGATATTGGTTAATATTTTAGCCAATCGGGAAAAATTCTGGACGAAACAATTGTAATAACATGGTAAACCAATATTACTACGTACCTCAGTTAAAATCCTTAGTGTTGGAAATTCTTGTATTGCTCTTGTCTTAAAAGGATCAAAAAATATTCCATCCTTAGAGATAATATGGCCAAGAACATTCTTGATTTTATAATTCAAACTTTTAAAACTACATATAATTCATTTCTTCTAAGGTATTTCAGAATAGTGTTCATATGATTTTCATGATCTTTATGGATTTTGAAGTAAACCAAGATATCATTAATAAATAAAACTACCAATTCATCAAGATATTATTTGAAAACTCCATTCATTAGATCCATTAAAATAGAAGATTCAATTGTCAGTTATTTCCAACACTTTTACGTCGGGGTGCGTGTGCATCTGTCACGCAGGGGAGGACAAACAACTTGTTGCCCCACATTCCCACTTTCCAAAGGCGGGCAACATCCTTTCCTTATTTAGGGACATTTTCTCCATGATCGAAACCGGGATGATGGGATGTCAGTTCTTCCCTCTGTGGATTCCTCCTCGGAGCTCGTCACCTAGTCTGGGTCTCCCTCAAAGATTTAAGACGGGTTTGTGAAGCTCATTCCTGATGTCATATCGGCATGGATTCTAGTTAATTAAGATGCTTCCGTCGAGATGCTCCAAGGGGTCGGGTCGGGGCAGCAACCTTTGGTGAGGAGAATGGTAACGCTAGGGTGTCATTAGCATGCCTTGACGTTGGGGATTGGCATGTCTATCTTATGTCCCTTATTATATGGATTCTCGAGGGCGTGAAAGCCCGAGGAATCCAACATCGAACGCAGGGAATTATGTGCCATCTGAGTCTTTCCTCATCTTACCATGTTTAACACGGGGTATGCCGCGAGTTTTACTTCTTGCGGAGATGGATCAGACTGATCGGAACACTGAGAGTGGATCAGATTGAAGGACCCCCTAGGGGGAACACCGATATTGGTCCCAGCATGTGGGTGACTTCCTGGATACTATGGAGTGGAATGAGGTGGCATTATCCCACCGGGATGTGGCGGCCCGGGTAAGGATCAGGATGGGTAATGGAGTGAGGAGGGACTTGAACCTCATGGAGGATTCCTACGTATCCCCATGGTAGGGAATCAAAGTCTGCGTAGTTTGGTGATATGGTGGGACAACTGAAGAGGCGACCCATGAGAATGAACGAATGGATTGGAGCCTGGAAGATGTAAGATCTCTGGGATAGGGCATGAGCTTCCCGAGGCACGTGGGCTTGAGGGAGAGGTTAGGATGAGACATGGGTGTGAGGTGTGGGGATTACGCTCTGAGGTGGCCCATAATGTTGGTTGTAAACTGACATGGAGGGGTTGGAACAACTGAGTGATGGTCTTGAACGTCATGGAGGTTTCCTACATACCATGCGTTAGAACAGGTCAAAGTCCACATAGATCGGGGCATACAGTTTAATGTCATGCGGGATGGGGGCCTACAGTTTAACGTCATGTGGGATGAGATACAGTTTAACGTCATGTGGCATGAGGGCATACTATTTATAATCATGCGGGACAAGATATAGTTTAACGTCATCCGGGATGAGCAATTTGGGGCTTATGCTCTGAGGCGGCCCAATGTGTTGGTGAACCAACGTGAAGAAGTCAGAACGACCGGGTGGTGGGCATAAACCTCATGGAGGCTTCCTATGTACCATGTGTTAGCACGGATCAAAGTCCACATAGTTCGCTGGGATGGGTCTTATGCTCTAAGGTGGCCCTAAGGAGGATTTCATGGCCGATGCTCTCTCTCATCCCACGTGAGTCATGCTCTGTGTGAGAAACAAGAGGCGGCATGGACCAGACGATCACATCGCAATGGGTGCATATGTGAGAAGCAGAAAGGGGCTTACACATTGAGCAGCCCAAAGAGGAAACAGGGGCTTATGCGTTGTTAGTATCCCTTAGTGCCGAGACTTGCTCTAGGATGGAGGCTCGTAGTGCGACAAGGCGCAGTGGGAGAGGGACTCCACTGGACATGGCAGTGGGGAAGTAAAGAGGTGCATGGGTGCAACCTTCCACAAAAGAGTATAGGGGATTACGCTCTAAGAAAGCTCGTACCCCATGGACAAATGCCACTCCAAAAAGAGGATATCATTCCATGCGAGAAAGATTCCATTCCCATGGAGATGAGAGGCGTAATGAATGTCTGAGTCGGGGGGACCCTGCGTACGAGGAATGGGGTCGGACCATAGTTTATGGTCATGTGTTGAAGACGAGGTGATTGAAAGTTTAATGTCCTATAGCTCAGATGAGGTGGGTTCGCTCCACACCACTAGGGCTTACATGCCCGATGCCCTCTACCCCTTTTGGGAGGGAAGGCATCGGCAAGGTCATGGTGAAGGGGGATGCAGGGCAAGCCATCTAGGGTTCCACGTTAGTGTGGCTATGCGAAGAAGCAATAGCCATTAGCATGCCTATCCAAAGAATCATAAATCAAAGCAACACAACGGGAAACAACGCCCAAGGGACCTTGAGGTTACATCATACGATCCTGGAAGGCCGTACAGGAAAACAATGTATGGCGTGCACGCCCGGTATGGAAGACATCGGGCGCTGACAAAGAGAGGCACCCAGGGGCATCAAGGTGAGGGGTCTTGGGTTTTTGCGTGCAAAGAGAAGTTTTTCTCGCAAAACACCAGGATGGAGCACAATTGCGTCATAGTATTGCTCCCGAATATGGGATTGCGTTCAAAAGGATTTGATTGCGCGTGGGGGGCACAGAACGATCCCTAAGGTATGGAAAAACCTCACAAAAGGGTTGTGTGCAAAGGAAGGGATTGTATGCATTTAGAGGGGACTATGGGCAAGGGGAAAGGATTTCATGCAAAGGACGAACACAGAGGAGTTAGCAAATTCACTTAATCCAGTGGGGTTGCGCGCAAAGGCGAACCTCAGGGAATGGTTGAGCATAAAGGTGGATTACCTGGAAGACATCTTGCGCACCTTGGAGTCTGAATTATGAGGATGGGATCTGGTCCGAATTCCTTAACCCTGAAATGGTTGGGGTCACCTTCTATTTATAGGCATTCGTCGTCGTGGAAATAGGGTGGTGCACGAAATCTTTCGTTCCAGGACCCGTCGGCGGGCAAGGCTTCCCCGCGCGGAACCGAGAGCGCAAAAATTGTGTGCCGCACTAGTTCTTATTCGCGAATCCTGGGAGCCCTTTGCACGAACAACATTTTTTCATGTGAGTGCCATTTAATTTTGCACACCACTTCCAAGTCCTCTGGACCGGGCCTCTGAGTCAGAATATTACTTCGCTTCGTCTATTCAAAACTTCCTCTAGGATTAACGGACTTTTTCGGCATCTACAAATGCCACCCCTCAGAATTGGGTCAGCAAGAGGTCGCAAAAATTAGATTCCATGGGAAACACCGAAATGCCGAAGCAGTGCATCTCCTGGGGAATTTGTGTGCAAATACCTGACAGGCGTGCAAAACTCATGCTCAGCATGGAACCTTGGCCTTGCCTATAAAAAGGGGCCCTCAGTCCTCTGTTACATACTCATGATTTTCTACACGATAGGCTCAATGATCTCGTGTGCGAAATTTCTTCCTTGGTTGCATGCAAAAACGCTTTGGCAGCGTGCAAATCCTTCCAAATTTCTGCCGTATTTACGTGCCAAATCTGGATATTCCGTTCCTAGTGTGCTGATTGTGGGCCCAACTCTTGGATTTCATGCTGCATATTCAGATTTCGTGCAACTCTCTCAGATTCCACACACTTCTTCCAGATTTCGCGCAACTCTTGAAATATTCGAGATGGCTGCAAAACAAGTTGATGAGGGGGAAGCTGTCGTTCGTGGAGCTGAAATGGCGGAAAATTAATAGTTTTATGGCACCAAGGTGGTCGTTTCCAAAAAACTAACCTTGTTCAACCTACAGACCCCAGCACAGAAGAAGTATCCTTTGTCTGACAACCTCCCGATCTGAAACTTTGGCATCCTGGAGGAGGTTCCTCTGTCGGGCTTCAAGGTGGAAAAACAGCTGTCATGGGTGACCTAGGAGGATGAGATTCCTTGATACAACATCACCAACAATGGCCATCCTTCTAGGGAAACCATGAACATGGACGTATATGTCCTGAACCCGAGGATAAGTACCATTACCGGGGATGAGCCTGCCGCAGAGGATTATCTGGCCTTCTACGCAAGCACGTTCTATCAGAGTATCACGAATGACACTACGGTATGGCTGAAAGATTGGGACCTGCGGTCTGGGGGCATCTTTACCAGTGAGTGGACATGGGCGTTCTCGGTTCGCCATACCTGCGACCAGTTTGGGGCCGAGCTGTGGCATATTGGCCTGTTCGAGGTAGTATGGACATCATAGTTCCACTTCCACCGTCAACCTGAGCTCAGGCCGGAGCTATTCACCTTGTGGTTTCTTGATACCAACACATTCCACCTTCACCATGGAGAAGTTGTTATCAGTCTCTGGGAAATTCACTACATCGGAGGTATCCCACTGGAGGGCTACCAATACGACGAGTTTGTTCTCCAAAGAACACCTGGGAAGACAGGTCACGAACCCTCATGCTGACGTGGAACCTGTTGGATCTGCCCAAAGAGAGGCTGGGGGTCACGGACTTCCTGAAGGACACTACCTACAAGGGCTGGTTCAGCCAGTTCCTGGAGAAGGACATGACGATCAAGATGTCGGGATGAGGTAACCGGTGCCCAACCGCGACTAAGAGGAGGAAGGATGGGTCATATTGGAGGACCCTGGAGGTAGGGAAATACCAATCATGGGGCTACCGCGTCATTGAGGCCCAGGACCCGAACGTACGGTACGCTGGGTTCCTTGTCACCTTCCTGAGCGGGTGGCTCCTGCCGGTGCAGGACGCGAGGATGGGCGTCCGTCCAGCAACATTGGTGATGATGGGAACCATGGCCACCAACAGAATGTTCAACTTAGGGGACCCCACTCTGGCCAAGATGTATTCCATTATGAGATGCATCTCATGAGGAGGGTCACCTTGTAGGGTATGTGGCCCCTTCCAGATCATTCACAGCTGGGTGGCGGCTCATCTCGGCGGGTATACATTCACGAACGCCATCCGTCCTCCAGGCAATGGCCTGCGACCATCTCTACAGAACATCTTCGGGGTGGAACTAATGATGCTCAATGAGGAGGGCGTAATGATCTGAATTGTTAACCACACCAATTTCAACTTCATCCCATTCCCTACCCCGGTCGGCCAGATGGTGGACAATGGGCGAGGCTGACTGGAGCAGTAAGAGTATTTTCAGAGCATCCGAGGCATGGTGCTCATGGCTCTGATCGACGGGAAGGTGATCTGCGAGCCTTACATGCCATCCCAATTCGCCAGGAAATTCGGGTGCCTCCAACAAATGCCGAAGAAGGTATTCACGATTGTTTGGGAGGAGAATAATCCCTGCATCATGTGCCAGATGTGGTAGATGTTCACCACTTTTGGCTCCTGCGACGTCATTACCCTTCCTACCACTAGGGTCGACCCCGGATTATCAACCGAGTATGCCGAACACTGGACCATTGCATACCCTGAGGGGATTTTATGCATGTGAGTCCGGCAACTCGAGACTACCCGTGTGGAAACCGGGTGACAAGGGAGCATGCAAGGTGCTGCTAGAAGGGTTGAACCAGGGGCATGCCAGGTAGTGAGGCCTTCACATACCGGGAATTCAGCAGCAGGGACATCACACGGTGCTACCGTGACCTCGTTGCCCGTAGGGGGGTCACACAAGGTGGCCAGGGAACTACCCGGGAAGTAGATAAGATACCTGCTCGAACCTTCCCAAGATGAAATTTTCCCGGCACATTGGTCGGCCTAGATGACCCTATGGCAATCACTGAGTGTTGAAGCCTTCTGGAAGAAGATAATACAGAATGGGATCCAGCTACCGGAGGTCAGGCTCATTTGGGTTACCGACAGAGTGAAGTTCCATCGGCAGCATGCCTATCTGAGGTCCATGGACACATAAGCGCGTCAAAGGGTTCATCGTGCAGAGCCACCTTTCCTAGTTAAAGTGATGCTCATCCAAGAGCATGAACTGGAAGTGATGTCACTGGGAGAAGGCGATAGTGACGAGGAGTCAGAGGGAGAAGAGGAAACAGGAGAAGTTGAAGGCTAAAGAGGAGATTAAGGATAAGGAGAACACAAAGGCGAGGGGTCGTAGGGGGCAACCTACCAAGGGAGTCTCCGAGAGAGCGGCAAGATTTTCGTCTCTGATCTCGACATAACCGAGATACTCAAGGTCTGTCTCTATCATCATTCATTTTACTTCTTCATCCATTATCCTCGGAAATTTATAATTCATCTCTCTATCACACTCAGGAGCACCTAGGTGCTGATTAGTCATCCCCAATAGAGGGAGTAGGGGCACCGGTGGGATAGGATGGGGCTCCTATGCCCATCATTGAATTGAAAAGAGTAGAGGGGTCTCCTGTCATGGCAGCTCCTGTAGCGGACAGAACACTGTAGGCCGATGTTATGGGTTCTTGTAAGTCCCATGCTTCACTACTAGAGCTTGGTATCAAAAGATCCCAACTAATTAGGGTGCACCTTACGCAGTGTTGTCAACATTGGAGGCTCGTCGGGCTACTGAGCCCGGGCCGTATGTGAGTGGACCAGTGGTGGACATACCACCTCATACAGAACATACTTCCCACACTGAGTCGGCCCTAAAAATTGGAGAGAAGGAGGTGGCAGACATCAGTGGTACTGTCCTTGGGGCCAGGATGGAAGCTGACGGAGGCACCGTCGCTATCAGGGCGAGAGAGTAAGGATGCCCGGATGTCGAGGATTCTATTCCTCATGAAGACATCCTGAAGGCAGATCCTACAGCCGACCTGCTGGCATCCTTTCCTACGTATCAACCTGTTGATCCTGAGGAGATAGACGACTCAGACTCAGAGGCGGTTGAGGAGAGCCGAATGACATGGCGCAAATGGTGGAAGTGTATCCAAAACTTTCTCAGGCAGCCCCAGTCAGATTGGTTGTGGTAGATGGGATCACTCCAAACCCGGCTACGCTTCCTGTGTGTTGGAGGGGATGCCGCTCAGTTCCTTCATCTGACGGTTGGTGATTACATAGCTGAGAAGTTACATGAGAGAAGATGTCGCACCGACGTTGCCCAGTGTCAAGAAATATCGACGAGCACCTGAGTGTTTATGAGGGCGGAACAGGAGGTATGGTGCCTTGAAGGGCAGGCGACAGAGATGGAGGCCTTCATTGCAACGCGCACTGAGCTCGTGGAACAACTGATGGCCCAGCTAGCTGATGCCTAAGTGAAATTGATGGAGGCGAATCACCAGATGGTCGTACTTCAAACCGAGCGGGCGCAGGCAGAAGCTAAGGTTGGCGAGCTACGCTCTACAGATGTTGATGAAGAAAGTGTCTTCAAGGAGTGAGAAGCAGTCTTGGAGGATACCAGCCAAAGGCTAATAGTGTTGGAAAGATCAATCCAGCATGCTGATCCTTAATGTCTTTGTTTTGGACATCTCATGAACTTTTTTCTTCCACTGCTCAATATTTCAATCCAATGTATGGACTAACCTGTTTATCTGTACCCTTGGTTTAGTATGCTCCCAATAATTCTGAAATGAATAACAACTCACCCCTAAACTCCAGCGAATCGCACCCAACATGAGATATAAAGGATGCTCCTGTCATCATTTCACCCAACTTTGGGGTGTTAACCAAGCTTCAGGCATCCAAAATCGGGCCTGGATTTCTTAGGAGAAGAGGGAGGTCTAGCCGATGGGAGGGGACCTCAGACAGATCGATGTATCGTCTCCTCCACGTGTGCTAACACACGAGCGGGGCAATGCCGGGGGCATTGAAATCCATCCGAACATAGGGAGATGAAAAGGGGGAATCACGTTACCCGAATTAGGAACACTATAGGGGCGTGATGATGGAGGATAACTGTTAACCGTGGCAGAAACGCAGCATCCATATCGCATTGGCCTGAAATGGTGGAAAAATTAGGGCTGACCGCTGACCATGCTCGCAACATGGGGCCTAACTCAAATATCACCGATCAGTCTTTCGGAACGTTGGCCCAAGATAGTAGGCGGACTATATGTCTATCATCCATATTGCTACAATAGGTGGACCGAAGGTCTATCATCCATATTGCTGCAATGGGTGGACCAAAGTCTACCATCCATACTGTTAGGGGGTCCCATCAAACATGACCAGTCCTCTGGGACGTTGGCCCAGGACAGTAGGCGGACCATGGGTCAATCATCCATACTGTTACACTAGGCGGACCAAAGGTCTATCATCGATATTGTGGCAGCAGGCGGACCAAGGTCTATCATACATACTATTATAGGGTCCCATTGAACATGAAAGAGGATGATGATCTGAATAAATGGGTATGAAAAGCATGGAAAGTGGAGTGGTGGTTTGTTCGAACAGAGTCCAACACTCCCAAAATTGCGCAACCGTAGAGGAGGTGCATTAGGAGGACGTACCAACCTGGTCCCAGATCATCCCGATTCTCAGACAGGACCTCTCTGGTGAGAGAACTGTCGCTTCCCACCATCACTATGGGGCATCTCGAACTTATTCAAGGTAGATGTTGTGATTACACCATCCCCCAAGAAGTCAGGCCGAGGGGCCGACAGTAAGGAGGGACAGGATTTGGTAATCCCTGGGGTGCGACCCAAGACGAAAAGTCTAGGCGTTCCTACGTATCTCATAAGGATGAGAATCAAGCCACATGTAGTTCTAGAAGCACAGTTTAACGTCGTGTAGGATGATAATATGAGAAGGATAATTCTTAGAACGGGGTGTGTGGGGTGTAGTCGTCGCAAACTCGACGTGAATGAGGACATGATCATGCACTACGCCACGTAGTCCCGTGGTTGGGGTCCCGAAGGTAGGACCAGAGAGATGAACTCGCTGAACTCGAGCTGGACCCAAAGACAGGAGGTCTGGGCGTTCCTACGTATCCCTTTAGGATGGGAATCAATCCAGACATGGTTCTTAAGAGATCTTAGTTTATGGTCTTAGAGCTTGGACCAAGGATCAGTATGAAGGGCAGGAGACGCACAGTAAAGTGACCAAAGAAACCCAACGTGAATGAGGATGAGGTCCTTCTTACCTTTCATTCCTTGGAAAAGTTTTTAGGTCCTGGGACCAAACACAGAAGTTAGGTTGGGCCTACGGAGAAGTACCCAGGCTCTCCTACGTATCTCATACGGATGAGAATCAAGCCATATATAGTTTTTGAGAGGTGGCATGGCATGTCATGGAACCTACGCAAAGGATTAGGGAGACGTGCAGGTCTAGCCCTCACAGCAAAAGAAGCGGAATTTGATATATCTTGTTTGTCCTTTAAGGATAATGGTTTTTCTTTTGTGGAGCGACCGACCTAGGTTTGGAAGTCTTGGTGTCACCACAATAATCAAGCTGTAACAGGCATTCACAAATGGTATGGTAGTCGACCAATACCCAACGTGACGTCCCCTATGGGGATGTCACCACAATGCAGTTTCGTTTTTCGTCGTGCGACCGGGACTATATCGTCACAGTTTATGGTCATGTGGTGGGAAAAAAACACATTTTAAGGTTGTATGTATTGGACCTTGTGAATATGCACGATGAGGTAAGGTGTACCCAGTGTGGATGAGGGCATATCCTCATATCGTCACCGCGGGCGATTCTAGGAGAGGGGTCTCGAGCCCATGGGCCTACGAGTGTCCAACAATTAAAGGGCATAAGAGGCTAGCTTCCAGCTGAGATGGGCCCATAACACAATGTATGGGTGACTCCTCTTATACCGTGGGGATGAGGGTCAAGCCATGCATGTCTCCTAGAGAATACCCAAGACTCTATTCTTAGTGCTTGGATCGCGGGAGCCCCAAGAAACACTGTAACGCAGCTTTGTCTCTATGACGTGTGGGGGTGAATTGTGGGTTAGTGAAAGGAGTGTCGAGATTCCACCTTGACATGGTGGGGTGGAACGTAATGTGAATCATGAAACCAACATTCAGGGCCCGAAGGAGTCGGTGTGAGGAAATAGGATTACTTCTGACCATGTTCGCAACACAGAATTCTGTCGCATTATCCTAAAGATAGGGGCAAACAAATGAGCATCAACCACTGACCATATTCTCAACGTGGGATTTTTATCATTTTTTTGCCTGAAACCCTTGGTGGCATTGGACCGGGGCGGTAGAAGAGCCCTTAGGCGTTGTATCTAGGTCGTTTTTGGGGGTCCCTCCAGGTACAAAAGATATCGGGGGCCCGAATGAAGGGGAGCATGAAGCTTAACAAGTGGATGAAAACTTGCCTATGTCAAATCTGACACTCCAGGTCCTAGACCATAGTACTCTGAACACATTAGCAGACCACTGGAAAGGGTCGAAGGCCTATATCTGAGAGCAGCCAAAAGATGGAGAATTCCCAGGGGAAGGGGGAGTAGTGCCAAAAACCCTGTACCACACCTATATATACCCCCGTGGGGGGGAGGCCAAGAGGCCGAGGTGACCAGGAGATCGTGGGATCTCTTACGAGATGGGGATGGACCTTAAATCTAGATGTTCAGGTGGTCCTACGTATCCCATAAGGATGGGAATCAAGTCGCACATTGTTCTTAAAGCACCGTTTTATGTCATGAAGGACGATAAGAGGTATTCCTTCCAGGGAGTGCGCACGGCATGACAGATAACCCGCCGTGAATGAGGACATGATCCTACACCACACCACATGCTCTGGGTGAAGGTTGGGGCTGAGAGGCCCAAGAAGGCCAATGGGCCTGAGGCTGGGCCTCAATCAGGGATGCCTAACAAGCTTGCAGTTTAGCGTCTTGCAGTGAGGACGGGCATGCAGTTTAGGGTCATGCTAGACCATAAGGGTCTTAGTTTAAGATCTTAGAACTTGGACCGGAGGGGCCCATATGTAGAAAAAAATGTAGTTTAAGGTCATGTTGGACCGTGTGTAGTTTAAGGTCATGTGGGACCGGGTAAGGATCTTAGTTTTAGGTATTAGAACTGGGACCCGCGGAGCTCAGGAAAAATACCGTATGAGGAACCTGGTGTTGGTGGGAAGAGAGACATGCTCACCATCCATAGTCACCGGGGAATACAAGCCTTTGGGATAGATCATATGGACGATGAAAGTCACCTCCCATTTGGGCTCCAATTTGGGTGGTTTCCTGCCAGGAATCATTGGAGCTCTGAGAGCCAGTACCAGGTCACCTTGCCGGAAAGAGCGAAGGCAAACCTTCTTGTTGAAAACTCAAGCCATCCTGCTCTGATGCCTTTCCATGTTATGTAAAGAGCGAAGCCTATTCTAATCCAGCGGTTCCAATTCATCTAGACGGACTTCGGAAACTCTATTGGGCGCTTGCTGGTCATAGACCGCCATGTGCAATAAGGGAAACTGAATCTCGATAGGCATGACAACCTCATCTATGTAAACCAGGGAATACAGAGTCACATGGGTGGAATTATGAGTCGTTGTCTGATAAGCCGAGAGAGCATTGGGGATCTTGTCCGGACAACTTTTCATGTTCGGACCAACCATTTTTTGCAAAATGTCAGAGAGGTTTTTGTTAACTGCCCCGATCTGTCCATTCCCCTGCGCATGATAGCGGGAGGTGTGGTTAGAGAGAATGTTGTACTTAGCATACAATTTATTCATCTCGGCTGCCCGAAAGTTGGTTCCGTTATCCGTGAGGATAGCGTGAGGTACTCCAAATCGATAGATGATGATGGATCTCACGAAGTCAGCGATAGAATAGGCATTGACTTCCTTGAGCAAAATTGCCTCTGCCCACTTGGAAAAGATATTTGTAGCGGTCAGAATGAACCGGCACTGGCGGGCTGTCGCCGGCGGGTAAGGTCCTACGACATCCAACCCCCAAACTACAAAGGGCCAAGAATACTTGGTACTGTAGAGAGGCTCTGGTGGCCGATGCATGAAGTTGGCATGAACTTGGCACGCATGACACCTCTTGGCGAACTCGATGCAGTCATGGATCATGGAGGGCCAAAATTACCCCAGCCTCCGAATTTGGTGATACAACTTTGACCCGGCCTGCTAGGCACCACATGAACCATCATGCACTTCTTGCATGACCTGAGGGATCTCGACTCCTTGAAGGCAACAGAGGAGAACACAATCAAATCTGGGTCTGTAAAGGAGCTGCTCAAGGCTGGGACCGCTCTGAAGGGTAAACTGCAACATGCAACGTCGGATTCGCTCACCCTCGGCACAATCCGATGAAATATTGTCGTGTTGGAGATATTCAAACAAGGGATTCCTCTAGTCAGGAACCATTTCTATTACCGCATCTAAAGTCCCCATGGATCCTGATTTAGGGGCACCGGAGGTGAGATGGTTCACCCACGGGCCATGATCATCCTCCGGGATAACAGGAGCAATGACCCTCCAATGTTCCACGTGGATAATCAGGTAGTCCTGTTCGGGCTCTGTGAGCGATGCATCCAGGCTGGCCAAAGCATCTTCTCAACTGTTCTGCAACCGGGGAATATAAACGACCTCTGGCCGAGAAGGGATCTTAGCCATTAGACAAAGGGTGCACTCCAGCAATGGCACGAGTTCTATCTTTCGGACAACATAGTCACCATTGACCTGCTTGATGACTATCTCAGAGTCCCCTTTCACATGAATATGGGGAACGTCAATCTCGAGAGCCTTCTCGAGGCCAGTGATGAGGGCATGATATTCTGCTTCATTGTTGGTGCGTCCTTGTGACAACAGTAATGAATATGGAAAAACGGCTTGCTCCGAGGTGAAAAAGACTACACCCAGGCCCACTCTGTTGAACCTAGGAGCATTGATCCTTCTATCGGTGGGGCTTCGAGAGGCACTATCGAAGTCCATATGCCAGCATGTGATGGCATGATAGACTGAGAGGATTACATTATCAGGAAAGCCTAGATCCAGTGGCTGATCCATAGAGGTTGGGTGGGCAGCTAAGAAGTCTTCCAACACCTGTCCTTTGATAGCCATCTGAGGTATGAACTTGATGTTGAACTGCTTGAGGATCACCACCCAGTGCACCAGTCAGCCAGTCAACATAGTTCGATTAATGATGTATTTCAACGGGTCTACCCGAGAGACCAGATGTACCTCATGGTGCTGCAAGTAGTGTCGGAATTTCTACATGGAAAATATGAGGGACATGCAGCTCTTCTCGGTGGGAGAATATGTAATTTCTATATTGAGGATCATGCAGTTGAGGTAGTAGAGGCTACTTTATGTTCCCTCATTGTTCTTCTGGGCGAGAAGTGTGCCGAGGGATCATTCTAGGGCAGTCATGTAAAGGACCTGTGGCTTTCCTGAAACGAGTGGAATCAAGATCGATATTTGGAGCAGATGCTTCTTGATTTCCTTAAAGTCGATCTGACACTCTTTGTCCCATTCATAGAAGGCTCCTTTCTTCATGAGCCGGGAAAAGGGAATACACTTTCCGGCCAGATTCACAATGAATCAGAATATATAAGCTAAGTGTCCTTGGAGGCCTCTGAGCTCTCGAATATTACTTGGGGGTGGCATCTGGCTGATGGCCTTGATTTTCTCCAGGTCGATCTCGATGTCTTAGTATCTGAAAAAGAAGCCAAAAAACTTTCTGGAGGAGACCCCTAAGGAACATTTCAACGGGTTCATCTTCTGGTGGAGAGAATAAAGGAAGCCGAACACATTCTCAACGTCTTTGAGATGGTCCTGGCGCTCGCGATATTTAACCACCAGGTCATCCACGTAGCATTCCTCTAGTGTCCCGAGAATCGGCTTGAATATGCGATGCATGGCCCGTTGATAGGTGGAACCCGCATTCTTCAGGCTGAAGGGCATTACCTGGTAGCAGAAAGTGCCTTGGGGGGCCCTAAAGGCAGTGAACTCTTCATCCTCGGGGGCCATCCAGATCTGGTTGTACCCATAATACCCATCCATGAAGGAGAGGGCTTGGAACCCGGTAGTGGAATCGATCAATAACTTTGTCATTAGAAGGGAGAAATCATCCTTCAGAGAGTGGCGATTGAGGTCGTGGAAGTCGATACAGACCATGATCTGTCCATTATTCTTCCTGACTGACACAATGTTGGCTACCCACTGGGGGTAATGAACTTCTTTGATGAAGTTGGCATTGATGAGATTATCAACTTCGGCCTAAAACATGGCACTGTGAGAAGGGTGCATATTTTTTGGAGGCTACATGAACCCGCGACGGTTTGCAGGAAGGCCAAAGCAGTGGACGACTACCTGATGATCTAGTCCTTGCATCTCGTCGTAACTCCAAGCAAACACATCATGGTTCTATCTAAGAATGTCTACGTACTATTGCCAATCCTCGGGGGGCATATCGGTGTTGTCCAATGTGGGACTTGGTTCCGCCTTACTACTGAGGTTCACCTGCACTAACTCGCCGACCGTGGTAGAGACACACTCCTCAAAATAAAGGGGTGCATATTTCATGTACTCCTCCCCACTTGTGGAGTGGTCATCCATGGGGGGAGATGCTTTAGGGATACCAGACCGTGATGGGAAGCTAGTGCCGGCTTGGGTGGCAGTGGTCGTCACGTTAGGAGACTCATGAACTACGGAAAACATGGCGATAGAGGCAGTTGATCCAATACCATCTGGCCTTTGGCCCAAGTTGTCATGCTTTATGACATCAAAGCAGTAGTGGCGCATCGGCTTGAGTCGGTCAATTCCAGACGGGATAAAGATACACGTATGACGTACTGTCGTTGCCATGAGCCTAACATCCCGATATCATATAGGGGTTGGAGGCTCAGGGATCACATGAGCCTGGTTGGTGTAGGAGTACGAGGTGATTTCTCGCCGCCGCATGGAACCGGAAATATGCCTTCTGCTGGTACCTGAAACAACAAATCACTACCCCATTTCGGGTTTTGTGGCCTCTAACCGATGGATTTGGAAGACATAAGCGTCATCCAAACCTTCCCAGGGATCACTTGTGACAGTGGCGGGCTCGACCTCACCTGCCAGGTTCTGCTTTTCTTTCATATTGTAATAGTCAGCGTCCAGATAACGGGCTTCACAAGAGGAAAAGGGAGATGCATCTCCTTAGATCACAGCTACTCGACACATAAGGGAGTACTTAAGGTACTAGTGATACAATGATGGGACTGCTGCGTGTAGGTGGATCCACGACCTGCACATCAATTCATTGTAGGCAGTATCCAGAGAGACAACCATGAATTAGGTATTGGAAATTAGGCCACCGAACTGGGTCTTCAAGTGAATCTTGCCAAGTGGAGTTTTCTCGGTCCTATCATACCCCTGGATCCTGAGGTTAGAGGGAGTTAAATCATCCTCAGACAACCCCATCATCCGCAGCATCTGAGTTGGGATTAGGTTAATACCAGAACTCGTGTCGATAAGACAGTGTCAGACTTCCATTCCATTAAACTAGCCGGTGATGTACAATGGGTTAATTTGACCATGTATGGGAGGGTATTCATCTTAATCGGAGAATTAGATAACTGCCTGGCATTCGGTGTTCTCAATCGCCTTGGAGTGGAGGGCTTCTGCAGCCTCTACCTCCGTCTCAAACTGGAGGGGGCTCCTTAGGGCCTCAGCGAGTGCCTCACGCATTTCAGACGATAGGAGAAGAGCCTCAAGGATAGAAATCATTGCTGGAATGCCGACCAGGTGCTTCAGAACATCATACTTTTAGGCGAAATGCGAGCTTATGCTTACAGGAGGCTGCTCTATGATTGGAGGCATGATGGGCCCTACCGGTGGGACCGGTAGATGACTGGTACTAGGAAGGTCTGTCTGTTTACTAGTCGAAGCCCATAGAGTGGCTGCCAGATTAGGACTAGAGAGCTCGGTTCGGCTAGGAGCCGAGCAGAGTAGGTCACGGCATGGCCGAGGTGGTTCTGCCTGATCCAGCAATAGAAACGGCGGTGGAGGCGAACCTGTGACACATGATGAAGGTGACACGTGTGTTGAGCTCTATATTGGGCTTGCTTCCTAGTCTTAGTGGCATGCACAGCCTGGCTGGAGGTACCAACTACTGTGCCCCAGCGATTCATGTAGCTACGGCTCTACCAACGTTGGCGATGGATGGGGACATTAGGAAGGTCCACCGGGCATTTTTCATCATTGGGAGTCAAAAAGGGATTTACCCACTCTACGGTGTTAACCGAAGTGTACCCAAAACTTTTTTTCGAGGATTCATCCACTACCGGACTAAGTCTTGGAGGGATCCCCATTTCAGGGGGCATAAAATCGCCAAGAGTGCGGGATGATGATGGCATTGGCAGGGTGCATTTTTTCATCTTGTGTCGCTGCTTGCTCTTCTGGGAAGAGGTAGGCTGGGACGACAATGTCGAGGTAGCACTCGCAGATTCTAAGGGATCTGGTTGATTCAGGTGGGCATAGATGATGCCATGTGCATAGGTGACCATCCTGCGAGCCATCCAATCAGTATACTTCTGGGACCCATGGTCGGAAACCTGCTGCCACTCATCCTTGTTGCCACTACCACCCTCTGGTCTCACAAAGACACATGCTACTTATGTCGGGGCTGGGCCCAACCTGACTATATTGTTGTCAATCTGGTCTTGGAGCCAGTCCTTGAACATGTATCATCGCTGGATGGTGTGCCCCAAGGTCCGGTGATAAGGGCAGTAGTTGGGGTGATTTGTGAGGTGTGCCTCTTCCGGCTTCCGGCACTCGGGCAACTGCACGATTCTCTTCTCCAAGGCACTATGGAAATAACTGGGAACCTGGGACTCATCAAACGAGTAAGTCCAATTCCATCTGTCTAGAAAGGGGGCTCTAGGAGGCTGGCCTAGATGAGGGGCCGAAGGAGAATTCCAATGAGGCGGAGCCTGATTATCTCGCCTAGGTGGGGGAGGTGTGTTACGCGGAGGCGCCTGCCAATTTTTAGGCATTCACTACTAGGCCAGAGGCTGTGCCCGTGCGAGTGGATCCTTATGGGGATATGGAACTGTCCTTAACGGTAGCAACTCTAGGTGCCTGGGGGCCCCTTTCTGGGTCACAACTACAGGCTCGGCTATGGCAGCTCTCCTTGCAGGGATCACAGGAGGCAGCGGGCGTGCCTGACTGACTTGTTGCATGGATTATTCGAGGCACTGAACCTTCTCTGAGAAGTCCCAGAATGATCTTGGGTAATTCTGAGTGATCAGAGAAAGAACCAGATCTGCCTTGATGTTCCCTACAGACATTGTCAGTAATTTCTCTTGAGTTAAGGGCATGTCAAGGGAGTACATGAGCCCCTTCCACCGTGCGACGAAGTCCGCGACATGCTCATCGAGCCTTTGTTTGCACCTGAAGAGGTCTTCGATGTTCGTCTTCCAGGTTGTGGAACTGAACTGGTAGAGGAATTTCCTGTGAAGGTCCTCCCAGCTAGTCACGGATCAGACATGAAGCTAGCTGTACAAGACGAATGCTGTTCATTCCAGGTTCTGAACAAAGGAACGGAGCTTGGCGCCCTCCTGTTGCTCCGGAGTTCTTAACATTAGACCGTACCTCGAGTTGAAGTGGTCCAAGTGCTGTGGTGGGTCTCCAGTCCCGTTAAAGGGGGCGATAGTGGGATTCCCAAATCTTGACGGGGCCGTCATGACATCCACCCATGCTGGGTATGGCTTGTCGTCCAGTGGGATTTCCACCTGTCGAGTTTTCAAAGCCTCTAAGCGGGCGATGAGTGATTCCATTGGATCCTCTGGATGTGGGTTCTTGTCCTGACGGGGGTCTCTAACAACAAGCACATTGTCGGACTCTTCAATCTAGTAATCAAATTATGCGGCTCCCGGGGCGGCTGGCGGAGCGACTCTCGGGGCAGTGGGAGGAAACCGAGTGGGGTCCCTTGGGTGATCACACCGCTCAGGAGGGTTCGGAGAAACGTATCGTGCCCTCTTTCCATGAGCTCCAGCCTCTCCTCTGTCGGCGAACACGACATGATCGTGGTTTCCCGGGAGAATCTCATCAATGGGTAGTTGCTCCTACCCCCACTGTCCCAGCCTAGGATTACCGTAGTCAGGCCGCCGCTCTGCAATGCATTCAACCAAGAGCTCATAAACCAACCTCTTCTACTTATCAAGCTGTTGGCGCAACATGGCCTTCTCGGGATATTCCTATGCATTCTGTATCGAGTCATATGGGTCAGCAAGCTTGACAGCCCCGATGTTCTCTTTACCCTTGCTGATGTTTTAGTAAGTGTTAATGACTCAGTGGGTGTGGGGAGGCCCTGGAGGTTCTTCTTCTAGCGATTAATTCTCCCAGATGTGTCCAGTAACAGCCTTTCCTCAGGGGGTGAGTCCCCATAGAGAATTTCCACACTGTTCCCCTCTCCCGAAAGGTCGGCCATGTTGACCGCCACTGCCCTTGGAGGCATTCCATCAGAGCCTCCCAGTGAGTCTGGCTGTCGGAAAATCACACTGAAAAGAAGGGAAGTGTACTGCCCCCATCCACAGATGTGCGCGTGGGGGGTGGACTCCTCGATAACTTTGAGGAGTACTTGAAAAAATTGGATGCATTGTTTCCGGAGGGCCCTATGGTGGCTTAGTGACTCGGGGTGCTGAACTGTGGGGAGCACGGCTAGGTCGACCCGACGACATTGCTTGCCGATATCCTCAAGATGTGATTGACTCCCGGGATAAGGCGCTAGATGATGGAGAAGATGGGAGTGAGTCACCCGGAGAGTCTGGAAGAAACATTCAAACACTCCCAGGGTGAGCGACTCTGGAATATCTAATTCTGATCCTGCGACCAACCAAAAATTATAGGGAAAGTGGCCTACTTAGAGGATGGTCCAGAAGCTCCACGACTCTGGTTTGGGATCCAGACCTTGTTGCCCCTGCTCATCAATCGAGAATGGCAGGAGAACTGGCAGCGGTGTCGAGGTAGGCCTCGTGGCCGGTGGGCTATCCAATAGAGAATACGATGAGCAGGCCGATTGGCCGCCGATCCCTAAGTCATATTCCAAGGTCTGCAGTGTCCGGGCTGCCATATCGGTATAGGATGGGCTAGAGAACAAGACATATGTCACAGTGTTGGTTCATGCTGAGGGTGTGTCACATCGCGACTCATCCTTCGGTCCCCAGAAAATTTCCCCACCCTCTCTGACTGAGGTAGAAGGTGCTTCCGGGGAGGCTAGTGGTAACTGCGGGTTTGTCCCCTGGGGGTACGCCAAGTCCTCATACTCCTGGATATACCTTCGGAGGGAGGTGTGAATCATGAAGATATTGCATTCAGGGAGTACGGGACTGAGGTGTCGCGTCCCCATCCCTGCCCTCGACTCAAAGGGTTGGGGGAAGGTTCCATCGCTGAGTCGTACTCTGCCTCAGAGTCCGAGAAACAGACTGGTCTGATTTCCGTCCAGACTTCCCTGACATTCCTCTTACGGCGATGATGCCCCTTCTTCCTGCCCCTGGGTGGCTCCTCAGGGCAAGGCTGATTTCCATCATGGATTCATCTGGCTGCAATAATTCTAGGGTTGGGAGGACTGGAGGCTAGGGTGCGAGGATCACCGGGAAAGATGTCGAAAGGGACATGGGGAGGACCTCCATGTGGGGGAGTGACCAGATATGCAACGTCTTTATACTTGCGGCTAGCGATAGGGGAAGTGACCACGTACCCTGTGCAGAGGGTGCTGGAAAAATCCATACCCGGAGCGTAGAAGTCACAGGGAAGTCTTTTTCATTCCAAATCAGTGGCATGGAGTGGGCCTTCACGCTGGATAGAACCACCGCGACTTGGTTCACGGTGGCCATTGCTTGTTCCAGTGACCGAAAGAGTTGACCTAACCGGCCTGCGGGGTGGTCAGGGCCTCGATCCGAGTCGGGCATGTAACTGCCCCTTCTCAACATGTGCGGGGGTCTGATAATAGGGTTTAATAGTGGCTCGGGCCACAATGGTTGCAAATCTTGGTGCCCCAGGGCCGGCATTCTCTTCCGCCCACGCCCGACGCTGGCGTCGGGTCTGGTGGGTTGGAGCCGGTGGTGCGGGGATGGATATTGTCTGCTCCTCGGCACGAGGAGGTGGGTAGAGGCGCCGATGTAGCCTGGAGGGGGCTCTTGTAATGAACCCGTTGGATAGGTCTCCGATCGGGCGGACCCAGACATCCCCCATCTCAAAGGCGTAGGGGAGGGCGGTGTTGAGGCGTTCCAGTGATAGGCTCTCGAGACTGTTGAACGTCAGAGTGGGGAGTGGAGGCTCCCTACGCGGCCCTCAGGGGCGGATATGGTGGTGAGGTGCAGCTGACTCTAGATCCAAATGGGCCATGTCCCTGGTGGGGATGACCCCTTCCTCCTCATACCTATGAACCAGGTTGCTGATCACCCTTCGTTGGATGATCTCTGACGGGGAGAAGGGGCGCGAGTGCCTGACAGTCACAGGAGTTGGATCATCTATGGAAAAGGTGGGACCATGTGGGGTGGCCACGTCGGTACTTCCTCTACCCCTACACCGGTGGGCAAGTGGCGATCGAGCTCCGGATGCAGCGATCTGATTCCTGGAAGTAGGGAGATGAACTCATTAGCGTTAATAGGAAAAGAAATCGATAACCAATAGCCCAAAGTCATTACATATTTCATTGTCGGTGAGAGGGATCCAAACTAACGACGTCTTAGAGTGGAGTGCTCAACATCTCAACTGACTCAACCCCTGGCGGGTCTCACGACCCGGCGCTAGGTGCCCGGATTGTAGAGACCCGAAGCTTGACGTACATAGACATTACATTACTTTTGCGGAATACTTAGTACATAACAAAAACACACACACAAGGATCGTAATAGTTTAGTGTCTTTGGAAACTCGGAACGTAATCTTCTAATCGTGGTGAAAGATCTTCAATATCTCCCATAAAGATCTTCCCCTTTTTTTTACCTAGAACCTTTCTTTATATCCTGGGGAAAAGAAAACATAAAAGGGTGAGCTCAAATGCTCAGTAAGGGTAAACAAAAGAAAAATCAATCACATCATATTCATAAGAACATAACTTTTGGAATTCTTAACCTGCAAAAGAGAGCATAATTTCATAACATGGGATAAATCATAGTAGTGAAATGAAATCACAATAATCATAACATAAAACATGAAACTTTGTGGCATTCACACATAATCATAGAGAATCATTTCTTGTTTGTCAAGACTCATTGCCAAGACTATCTTAGTGGACAAAGTCCCTTTCTGAATCGAGTAACCCTCGTTTCAGTCCTGTTTCACTGAACCGGTATAACCTACCATTCCAGCCATGTCTATCTCATGAGATATAAAATCTTTACCCAATGCATTGGAGGGAGATATAGGTCCCACCCATCTCTTAATGAATCCTTTCTTATGTGTGCCACAAAATCATAAATCATACATCATTGCATAACCCATGTAATAAAAATGGGATTCTTAAACAACATGACATCATAAAACCATTCATATAAGATAAAGGAATTCATAAACATAATTCCATCACAATTTTATTATCTTATATGGAAAATAATTTTGATAAAACACTTGAATTGAATTCTTGAGGAAAATATCCTTTCTTCTTCAAAATCAATTTCTTTTCACAAAACATCATGCAATTTTAAAAGAAAGAGATTTTATTGAAAATAGTCATGAAATCTTTTAGAGGAATCTTCATGAAAATAAGGCTTTATAAAACAGTATAAATCCGTTCATTCCGTATAAGTTAAAAAAAACAGTCTTCGTACTTTGGTCGGAAAAGTCAAAAAGTACCTCGTATAAAAAAACGAAAAAAGATTCCTTTCATATCTTTTACTAAAAACTCACCGAAGGGTAAAATTGGATTTAAACAATTGTAGGTGGATGGAAATAATATTACATATTGAAGAAACATGGATGTGGATGATAAAATACACCCCAGTAAATACTTACGAATAAACAATCTCGGATAAAAATGAGATTGTGATATTTCCCTTACCTTAGGTCCGACTTGCTTGTACGTGTCCGAACCTCCTGTATAATGATTTAAATCATGTTATTGACTTATTACAGAATCATATTCATTGTTATGATATCATATATGGTTCACTTATGACATTATATTACCCTTTCTTTTGTAAATTCCATGTTAAAGAAGCGTTTTGGGTAAAATCGTTTCATTTATCGTAGGTGTTTTGACTTGTTGTTCTTGACATCATTATTACTTATATCATGATTTACTTACTTCCAGAATATAAAATATGATTTATATATCATATATATTCAGTATATATATATATATATAATAGGTAGATAAATAAAATGAAAAACACCGTTCATGGAGACGGTAGTCCGTACGTACGCATGAACGCTGTTTTCCTTTCCTTATTGTCTTGAAATGGAAGTAAGTAGATGACATACATATGTATATATACACATAAATCTAGTAGCTTTATAATGTCATATATTTCATTATTATTTCTTATATATACATTATAATCATTCTTAAATGGTTAACATGGAGAATGAATCTCATCGCGTCGTGGAGACGGTATTCCGTACGTACGCACGAGCGATGATATCATTTCTATAAATATTGAATTGAATTGGAGTGGATTATACAATATATCAGAATCAATATGATGTTGTAATAACTATGTATAGTTATTCTTTACACCATTATACCCATCCATGTAAGGTGGTGGTGGAAAATAGATTACACCACGGCGTGGAGACGGTATTCCGTACGTACGCACGCGCGGTGATTTCTTTTTCCGTAGGATGGATAAATGGTGAAATAGGGTTGTTTCATACTTATAATAACATATCATTATATGAGTGATACTGATGTTATTACTTCATAATGAAACAACCTAAGAAGAAGAAGTGGAAGAAGAAATAAAGATGAAAGAATTGGTAACGGTAATTACCTCTTCTTTGAAGTGCCTCTTTGAGACCTCCTCTTAGGGCACTAAAATTGGTCTTTGAGGAAGACCAGAACCTCTAGGATGTTTCTAGGTAAGTGGAGAGGAGAAATTGGCAGGGTTTGGCCGAGCTTGAGTGCTCAAATTGGTGTGAGGAGGAGGGGGAGGAGGTGTCCTTTTATAGGGGAGGAGAGGGGCACCTTAGGAATATCTCAAAATATTATTTTATATTAAAGTAAAAATCGGTTTATAATGGTTCCAAAGGGTCTTATTTCGAAGCTAAAGTGGGGATGGGTCGAAATCCTATCAACCAATAGGATTTAGACAAGTTTAGGGTATTATTGTAACCTTATCAATTAGATTTAACTCTAAGTTAAATAATTTAACTTTTACCGTGTCTTTTTGTTTTCTTTCACTATATGGTTAATAAACTTACTATAAAATACCAAACGAACCCCAAATTGTATATTATTAATACATATATCCTTATCTAAGTCATTTTGCCGAACCTTATATTTTTAGGAATAAAATAACAATTAATAATATAATATTTTATTTAAAAACTATTTTGTGTCAATTTTGATACTATTTGATATATGATTTTTTTTTAAAGTCATAACAGAATTATATGTTCGAACCAAGTTGATTACATCCACACTAATATATCATAGTAACCTAGAAAATTAGTTGAATTCATAAAAAGTCTTAAATTACATTTATTTTGGTATTTATATTATCAATTATGTCAATATTTCATTAATAAGATAATTACTGCATCATCGTTGTGTCATAAATAAATTATATTATTTGATGTCTAAAAATTACAAATAAAATACCATCATGTAGGAAATCTTTTTATCTTTCTAATGAATATTTATAGTCGAATTTATCTTATGTATTACCCCATATTAAAAATGATTTACTTATTAAACTTTGATTTTAACTATTTTAACCCTTCTTTAAATAAATTAATAATAAATGTCCTAATCTAATCCAAGTGGGCCTAAATGGTCATATTTTATTCCTAAGTTTGTTTTTGGTCGAATTACACTTGTCCAATAGAATTAGGACATGTGTTAGGGTAATATTAATATCATATTTACCCTTAGTTACCCTATTTACTATTAACCGTGGTAAAAAAAGTAAAAAGTTACTATTCACCAAAAAAATATTTTCATCTCATTGAACCACATTTTAGTCCTTGATATTAACCGTGTCTCTCGGATTTTCGAAATTCCATTCACATAATCGGTAAAATTAAGTTTTATGCAAAATTCAGTTTTTAACCTACCACTTAGTAGTTTCACTATTCATCAAAAATTGATGTTTTTCAGAACAATGCCAAAATTTCATCCCAAGCTATATTTCATATTCCGAATTCAAAAATGAAGTCTATTTTACCAAATTCATAACATAAAAGTTGCATTAATTAATTTTATAATTAAATCCCGTTGTTAAAACAAATAGCGTGTTTTTAAGAAACAATATCTATCAAAAGATTGACACTTGTTTATGTCTAGTTTAAATGTGAAATTACATCCAATGACCAACATTGTATTAAATTGTAAAAATATATTCTAAATATACTTTAAAACCACTCAAATTAATAATTTATCACTATTAATTATTTCGATTAAAAAAGTTGTTTTTAATTATAATTTAGTAATTTTCACTATTCATCAGAATATGAAAGTTATCCGAAAAGTACCAAAATTTCACCTTAGGCTAAATTCGATACTCCGAATCCAAAAATGAAGTTCATTTTGAAAAATAAGATTTACAGAGTTTTAAAAAGTGGTTATTACTATTCATAACGACTAGTTTTAATAATATTTTAATAGCATATCATTGTTTAGTGAAACTCGGTATTGCGTATTACACACGCTATCGAGGAAGGTCGTGATTGCGTGTAATGCAAGGCAAGTCAAGGATGCGTGTTGTGCAAGCTCCTTTTGGTGTAGCGTACAACACAAGACTTTAATAAAATTAAAAATAATATTTTTTTATAAAATCTTGGGCTGTTACATTCTACCCCCCTTAAAATGAATTTGCCCTCGAAATTCGTCGGGGTTATAAATGGTTTACTATTCGAAAGTTTCTTTAATAGAAACCCACATCGTAAAAAGGAATATCAAAACCAATCTTTAAAAACAAAAGTATGAAACGTAACGGTTACCCAAATAAACTAATCATTGCGTTTCCACATAGGTGAAAATATGGATATGGAAGAGAAATCTAACCATCATGTTCTGATGGAGAGTGGTAGAGAACATGGCTATGGAAAAGCCAATAATCACAAATCCATAAATTTGTGACGATCTAAGGTACCATCCGATTCATCAGGTATAAGATCACTAGGACAACATTTTTGGTTTTCAAGATCATTTCCCTAAAGTTTAAAATTTGAATTAGAATAAATACTTACTTTATTTTGGTACAATCTCACTGTTGTTCGTGCCTTGAACAATTTCCACTTCATCTCTTAAATAAATGAAGTTGAATTTGTTATTCATGAAGTGTTAGCAGATCATGTGATAGAATGACGGGTCATTCCATCTGTCTCAAACAAAAGGTTAGCAAAAATTATATGCATAAGTCGATCTTATAGTGAGATTAATCATATATGGTTCCTAAAATGGACTTATACTTCATATATCATACTGCTTAATATAATAAAACTAGTTTCTACTAAACAGGGACTTCCTGTAGGCCAGTGGTAGGCGATAAAGGCCAGTCGCACTTCGGTTGTGGGTTCGATTCCCACACCCTTGTCCGAAGCGATGGGCTGTCGCCCGTCCTGCAGGTTGTCCTTTTTCCAAAACTATATAACATCCCATCAATAATATCAAAAAAACAGACAATACTAACTTATGTCCAACATAATCCATTCCAATCTTTTAGGCTTATCCATAATACTGCAGTCGACTCTCATAATATAGTGAAAATGATTACCAGAGATTTAACACCATCATCGATCCCCATATATCATAAGATATGTTTTGTTGGTCACATTCCAAACATTCAAAGTCCTTAATCGTGTATTCTCTTGAATACCTTAGTGAAAACATGAATGCAGTTAAAAGTTAACACTTTTCACATACCAAAATCCTCAAAATTCTATATACTCAAACTTAGTCCTTATATCAATCATGAGCTCATGAATACTGTTAAACATTTCATTTTCTCGTTTTCCCTTCATTATGCGCATAATATCTCAATCACTTTGAATACCACATTAGACCAATACATAAATATTCCAATATTCCAAGATACAACATTATTTTGGAATCCCATTACATAAACACTTAATCATTCCACCACATCGTTGTCATATTCAACATTTCCAATAGTGATCGCATGTGACTTCCCTTTGTCCTTTGCCTTAAGCGGTTGCTCATGTCGATCATCACTAACCCTTGGATTAGGGCATTTATTAGCATAATGCCCCATTTCCTTGCACTTGAAGCATTGAAGTGTTGGTTGTACGTTCTCTGCAGTGTTTTCTTTATTCACTTCATTAGAATCCCATTTTCCATTACTTAGACACTCAGCTGCTCGATGACCTTCTTTTCCACACTTAAAACATTTTCTAGTCCCTTTAAGACAATCTCCACCATGCTTCTTTCCACACTTTGTGCATAAGGAAACATTCATCTTCTTTTCACCATTATTCTGAGTTTTCTCCTTGAACTCCATCTTTCGTTTCTTGTCAAACCCATGAGATGGATATGTAACACCAACTTCCATTTCTACCTTGATAGCACAACGCACAATTTCTTCATAGCTACTGAAGTCTCTTATAGCTAATGCCCTTCGAAGACTTGGTTTTAAGCCACTGAAAAATCGATCAACTTTACTTTCAGGTTGGATGATAATACCAGAAGCGTACCTTGCAAGTCTTGTAAAATTCGCTTCATAGGTACCAACAGATTCATCATCCCTTTGCTTCAGTTCAAGAAACTCTTTCTCCATCTTTGTTCGGAGAATACGAGGGAAGTACTTATTGAAAAATAAGTTCTTGAACTCGTCCCATTCCATAGACTCAATTTCATCCCTTTGCCTCGTATTCTTAATAAGATTCCACCATTGATCAGCATCTCCTTCCAAACGATACACTGCTAGGATGACTTTATCATGTTCAGAACATTGAAGAACTGAAAATATCTTTTCAGTAGTACTAATCCATTGTTCAGCAACTAATGGATCAGTAGACCCACTGAAAGAAGGTGGACGCTGTCTCATGAAGGATTCAACAGAATGTTGCTCCTTCCTTTGCTCGTTTGGAAGTCCTTCATGATTCATAGCTTGAGAAAGTTGTGTGAGCATGGCTACAAGATTTTGCATTCCGGCTCCCATATCGTTTGGTTGCTCAGGGGGACAATCATTGCATTGCCCATCACATTCCGCATTAGCATGGTTCCTTCGGGTTCCAGCCATCGTCTAAAACCCCAAAAGAATAGTATGAGAGGCAAAAATCATGCTAGGGAAAACAACATAATACAGGGGTAGTACCCTCAATATCTAACATCTTAGGTTAAATTCGAAGATCGTTAGCGCAATTCTAGGACTATAACCTATACGTATACTTAACCTTAGAGACATCCCTAGACATACCTTAGAAATATCTCTAGGGATCTCACTAACGTTTTCGCATCCTAGTTTCCAAAGGTTGACTAAAACTTTCCTCTGATACCAACTGTAGAGACCCGAAGCTTGACGTACATAGACATTACATTACTTTTGCGGAATACTTAGTACATAACAAAAACACACACACAAGGATCGTAATAGTTTAGTGTCTTTGGAAACTCGGAACGTAATCTTCTAATCGTGGTGAAAGATCTTCAATATCTCCCATAAAGATCCTCCCCTTTTTTTTTACCTAGAACCTTTCTTTATATCCTGGGGAAAAGAAAACATAAAAGGGTGAGCTCAAATTCTCAGTAAGGGTAAACAAAAGAAAAATCAATCACATCATATTCATAAGAAAATAACTTTTGGAATTCTTAACCTGCAAAAGAGAGCATAATTTCATAACATGGGATAAATCATAGTAGTGAAATGAAATCACAATAATCATAACATAAAACATGAAACTTTGTGGCATTCACACATAATCATAGAGAATCATTTCTTGTTAGTCAAGACTCATTGCCAAGACTATCTTAGTGGACAAAGTCCCTTTCTGAATCGAGTAACCCTCGTTTCAGTCCTGTTTCACTGAACCGGTATAACCTACCATTCCAGCCATGTCTATCTCATGAGATATAAAATCTTTACCCAATGCATTGGAGGGAGATATAGGTCCCACCCATCTCTTAATGAATCCTTTCTTATGTGTGCCACAAAATCATAAATCATACATCATTGCATAACCCATGTAATAAAAATGGGATTCTTAAACAACATGACATCATAAAACCATTCATATAAGATAAAGGAATTCATAAACATAATTCCATCACAACTTTATTATCTTATATGGAAAATAATTTTGATAAAACACTTGAATTGAATTCTTGAGGAAAATATCCTTTCTTCTTCAAAATCAATTTCTTTTCACAAAACATCATGCAATTTTAAAAGAAAGAGATTTTATTGAAAATAGTCATGAAATCTTTTAGAGGAAGCTTCATGAAAATAAGGCTTTATAAAACAGTATAAATCCGTTCGTTCCGTATAAGTTAAAAAAAACAGTCTTCGTACTTTGGTCGGAAAAGTCAAAAAGTACCTCGTATAAAAAAACGAAAAAAGATTCCTTTCATATCTTTTACTAAAAACTCACCGAAGGGTAAAATTGGATTTAAACAATTGTAGGTGGATGGAAATAATATTACATATTGAAGAAACATGGATGTGGATGATAAAATACACCCCAGTAAATACTTACGAATAAACAATCTCGGATAAAAATGAGATTGTGATATTTCCCTTACCTTAGGTCCGACTTGCTTGTACGTGTCCGAACCTCCTGTATAATGATTTAAATCATGTTATTGACTTATTACAGAATCATATTCATTGTTATGATATCATATATGGTTCACTTATGACATTATATTACCCGTTCTTTTGTAAATTCCATGTTAAAAAAGCGTTTTGGGTAAAATCGTTTCATTTATCGTAGGTGTTTTGACTTGTTGTTCTTGACATCATTATTACTTATATCATGATTTACTTACTTCCAGAATATAAAATATGATTTATATATCATATATATTCAGTATATATATATATATATATAATAGGTAGATAAATAAAATGAAAAACACCGTTCATGGAGACGGTAGTCCGTACGTACGCATGAACGCTGTTTTCCTTTCCTTATTGTCTTGAAATGGAAGTAAGTAGATGACATACATATGTATATATACACATTAATCTAGTAGCTTTATAATGTCATATATTTCATTATTATTTCTTATATATACATTATAATCATTCTTAAATGGTTAACATGGAGAATGAATCTCATCGCGTCGTGGAGACGGTATTCCGTACGTACGCACGAGCGATGATATCATTTCTATAAATATTGAATTGAATTGGAGTGGATTATACAATATATCAGAATCAATATGATGTTGTAATAACTATGTATAGTTATTCTTTACACCATTATACCCATCCATGTAAGGTGGTGGTGGAAAATAGATTACACCACGGCGTGGAGACGGTATTCCGTACGTACGCACGCGCGGTGATTTTTTTTTCCGTAGGATGGATAAATGGTGAAATAGGGTTGTTTCATACTTATAATAACATATCATTATATGAGTGATACTGATGTTATTACTTCATAATGAAACAACCTAAGAAGAAGAAGTGGAAGAAGAAATAAAGATGAAAGAATTGGTAACGGTAATTACCTCTTCTTTGAAGTGCCTCTTTGAGACCTCCTCTTAGGGCACTAAAATTGGTCTTTGAGGAAGACTAGAACCTCTAGGATGTTTCTAGGTAAGTGGAGAGGAGAAATTGTCAGGGGTTGGCCGAGCTTGAGTGCTCAAATTGGTGTGAGGAGGAGGGGGAGGAGGTGTCCTTTTATAGGGGAGGAGAGGGGCACCTTAGGAATATCTCAAAATATTATTTTATATTAAAGTAAAAATCGGTTTATAATGGTTCCAAAGGGTCTTATTTCGAAGCTAAAGTGGGGATGGGTCGAAATCCTATCAACCAATAGGATTTAGACAAGTTTAGGGTATTATTGTAACCTTATCAATTAGATTTAACTCTAAGTTAAATAATTTAACTTTTACCGTGTCTTTTTGTTTTCTTTCACTATATGGTTAATAAACTTACTATAAAATACCAAAAGAACCCCAAATTGTATATTATTAATACATATATCCTTATCTAAGTCATTTGGCCGAACCTTAGATTTTTAGGAATAAAATAACAATTAATAATATAATATTTGATTTAAAAACTATTTTGTGTCAATTTTGATACTATTTGATATATGATTTTTTTGAAAGTCATAACAGAATTATATGTTCGAACCAAGTTGATTAAATCCACACTAATATATCATAGTAACCTAGAAAATTAGTGTAATTCATAAAAAGTCTTAAATTACATTTATTTTGGTATTTATATTATCAATTATGTCAATATTTCATTAATAAGATAATTACTGCATCATCGTTGTGTCATAAATAAATTATATTATTTGATGTCTAAAAATTACAAATAAAATACCATCATGTAGGAAATCTTTTTATCTTTCTAATGAATATTTATAGTCGAATTTATCTTATGTATTACCCCATATTAAAAATGATTTACTTATTAAACTTTGATTTTAACTATTTTAACCCTTCTTTAAATAAATTAATAATAAATGTCCTAATCTAATCCAAGTGGGCCTAAATGGTCATATTTTATTCCTAAGTTTGTTTTTGGTCGAATTACACTTGTCCAATAGAATTAGGACATGTGTTAGGGTAATATTAATATCATATTTACCCTTAGTTACCCTATTTACTATTAACCGTGGTAAAAAAAGTAAAAAGTTACTATTCACCAAAAAAATATTTTCATCTCATTGAACCACATTTTAGTCCTTGATATTAACCGTGTCTCTCGGATTTTCGAAATTCCATTCACAGAATCGGTAAAATTAAGTTTTATGCAAAATTCAGTTTTTAACCTACCACTTAGTAGTTTCACTATTCATCAAAAATTGATGTTTTTCAGAACAATGCCAAAATTTCATCCCAAGCTATATTTCATATTCCGAATTCAAAAATGAAGTCTATTTTACCAAATTCATAACATAAAAGTTTCATTAATTAATTTTATAATTAAATCCCGCTGTTAAAACAAATAGCGTGTTTTTAAGAAACAATATCTATCAAAAGATTGACACTTGTTTATGTCTAGTTTAAATGTGAAATTACATCCAATGACCAACATTGTATTAAATTGTAAAAATATATTCTAAATATACTTTAAAACCACTCAAATTAATAATTTATCACTATTAATTATTTCGATTAAAAAAGTTGTTTTTAATTATAATTTAGTAATTTTCACTATTCATCAGAATATGAAAGTTATCCGAAAAGTACCAAAATTTCACCTTAGGCTAAATTCGATACTCCGAATCCAAAAATGAAGTTCATTTTGAAAAATAAGATTTACAGAGTTTTAAAAAGTGGTTATTACTATTCATAACGACTAGTTTTAATAATATTTTAATAGCATATCATTGTTTAGTGAAACTCGGTATTGCGTATTACACACGCTATCGAGGAAGGTCGTGATTGCGTGTAATGCAAGGCAAGTCAAGGATGTGTGTTGTGCAAGCTCCTTTTGGTGTAGCGTACAACACAAGACTTTAATAAAATTAAAAATAATATTTTTTTATAAAATCTTGGGCTGTTACATTCTACCCCCCTTAAAATGAATTTGCCCTCGAAATTCGTCGGGGTTATAAATGGTTTACTATTCGAAAGTTTCTTTAATAGAAACCCACATCGTAAAAAGGAATATCAAAACCAATCTTTAAAAACAAAAGTATGAAACGTAACGGTTACCCAAATAAACTAATCATTGCGTTTCCACATAGGTGAAAATATGGATATGGAAGAGAAATTTAACCATCATGTTCTGATGGAGAGTGGTAGAGAACATGGCTATGGAAAAGCCAATAATCACAAATCCATAAATTTGTGACGATCTAAGGTACCATCCGATTCATCAGGTATAAGATCACTAGGACAACATTTTTGGTTTTCAAGATCATTTCCCTAAAGTTTAAAATTTGAATTAGAATAAATACTTACTTTATTTTGGTACAATCTCACTGTTGTTCGTGCCTTGAACAATTTCCACTTCATCTCTTAAATAAATGAAGTTGAATTTGTTATTCATGAAGTGTTAGCAGATCATGTGATAGAATGACGGGTCATTCCATCTGTCTCAAACAAAAGGTTAGCAAAAATTATATGCATAAGTCGATCTTATAGTGAGATTAATCATATATGGTTCCTAAAATGGACTTATACTTCATATATCATACTGCTTAATATAATAAAACTAGTTTCTACTAAACAGGGACTTCCTGTAGGCCAGTGGTAGGCGATAAAGGCCAGTCGCACTTCGGTTGTGGGTTCGATTCCCACACCCTTGTCCGAAGCGATGGGCTGTCGCCCGTCCTGCAGGTTGTCCTTTTTCCAAAACTATATAACATCCCATCAATAATATCAAAAAAACAGACAATACTAACTTATGTCCAACATAATCCATTCCAATCTTTTAGGCTTATCCATAATACTGCAGTCGACTCTCATAATATAGTGAAAATGATTACCAGAGATTTAACACCATCATCGATCCCCATATATCATAAGATATGTTTTGTTGGTCACATTCCAAACATTCAAAGTCCTTAATCGTGTATTCTCTTGAATACCTTAGTGAAAACATGAATGCAGTTAAAAGTTAACACTTTTCACATACCAAAATCCTCAAAATTCTATATACTCAAACTTAGTCCTTATATCAATCATGAGCTCATGAATACTGTTAAACATTTCATTTTCTCGTTTTCCCTTCATTATGCGCATAATATCTCAATCACTTTGAATACCACATTAGACCAATACATAAATATTCCAATATTCCAAGATACAACATTATTTTGGAATCCCATTACATAAACACTTAATCATTCCACCACATCGTTGTCATATTCAACATTGCCAATAGTGATCGCATGTGACTTCCCTTTGTCCTTTGCCTTAAGCGGTTGCTCATGTCGATCATCACTAACCCTTGGATTAGGGCATTTATTAGCATAATGCCCCATTTCCTTGCACTTGAAGCATTGAAGTGTTGGTTGTACGTTCTCTGCAGTGTTTTCTTTATTCACTTCATTAGAATCCCATTTTCCATTACTGAGACACTCAGCTGCTCGATGACCTTCTTTTCCACACTTAAAACATTTTCTAGTCCCTTTAAGACAATCTCCACCATGCTTCTTTCCACACTTTGTGCATAAGGAAACATTCATCTTCTTTTCACCATTATTCTGAGTTTTCTCCTTGAACTCCATCTTTCGTTTCTTGTCAAACCCATGAGATGGATATGTAACACCAACTTCCATTTCTACCTTGATAGCACAACGCACAATTTCTTCATAGCTACTGAAGTCTCTTATAGCTAATGCCCTTCGAAGACTTGGTTTTAAGCCACTGAAAAATCGATCAACTTTACTTTCAGGTTGGATGATAATACCAGAAGCGTACCTTGCAAGTCTTGTAAAATTCGCTTCATAGGTACCAACAGATTCATCATCCCTTTGCTTCAGTTCAAGAAACTCTTTCTCCATCTTTGTTCGGAGAATACGAGGGAAGTACTTATTGAAAAATAAGTTCTTGAACTCGTCCCATTCCATAGACTCAATTTCATCCCTTTGCCTCGTATTCTTAATAAGATTCCACCATTGATCAGCATCTCCTTCCAAACGATACACTGCTAGGATGACTTTATCATGTTCAGAACATTGAAGAACTGAAAATATCTTTTCAGTAGTACTAATCCATTGTTCAGCAACTAATGGATCAGTAGACCCACTGAAAGAAGGTGGACGCTGTCTCATGAAGGATTCAACAGAATGTTGCTCCTTCCTTTGCTCGTTTGGAAGTCCTTCATGATTCATAGCTTGAGAAAGTTGTGTGAGCATGGCTACAAGATTTTGCATTCCGGCTCCCATATCGTTTGGTTGCTCAGGGGGACAATCATTGCATTGCCCATCACATTCCGCATTAACATGGTTCCTTCGGGTTCCAGCCATCGTCTAAAACCCCAAAAGAATAGTATGAGAGGCAAAAATCATGCTAGGGAAAACAACATAATACAGGGGTAGTACCCGCAATATCTAACATCTTAGGTTAAATTCGAAGATCGTTAGCGCAATTCTAGGACTATAACCTATACGTATACTTAACCTTAGAGACATCCCTAGACATACCTTAGAAATATCTCTAGGGATCTCACTAACGTTTTCGCATCCTAGTTTCCAAAGGTTGACTAAAACTTTCCTCTGATACCAACTGTAGAGACCCGAAGCTTGACGTACATAGACATTACATTACTTTTACGGAATACTTAGTACATAACAAAAACACACACACAAGGATCGTAATAGTTTAGTGTCTTTGGAAACTCGGAACGTAATCTTCTAATCGTGGTGAAAGATCTTCAATATCTCCCCTAAAGATCTTCCCCTTTTTTTTTACCTAGAACCTTTCTTTATATCCTGGGGAAAAGAAAACATAAAAGGGTGAGCTCAAATTCTCAGTAAGGGTAAACAAAAGAAAAATCAATCACATCATATTCATAAGAAAATAACTTTTGGAATTCTTAACCTGCAAAAGAGAGCATAATTTCATAACATGGGATAAATCATAGTAGTGAAATGAAATCACAATAATCATAACATAAAACATGAAACTTTGTGGCATTCACACATAATCATAGAGAATCATTTCTTGTTAGTCAAGACTCATTGCCAAGACTATCTTAGTGGACAAAGTCCCTTTCTGAATCGAGTAACCCTCGTTTCAGTCCTGTTTCACTGAACCGGTATAACCTACCATTCCAGCCATGTCTATCTCATGAGATATAAAATCTTTACCCAATGCATTGGAGGGAGATATAGGTCCCACCCATCTCTTAATGAATCCTTTCTTATGTGTGCCACAAAATCATAAATCATACATCATTGCATAACCCATGTAATAAAAATGGGATTCTTAAACAACATGACATCATAAAACCATTCATATAAGATAAAGGAATTCATAAACATAATTCCATCACAACTTTATTATCTTATATGGAAAATAATTTTGATAAAACACTTGAATTGAATTCTTGAGGAAAATATCCTTTCTTCTTCAAAATCAATTTCTTTTCACAAAACATCATGCAATTTTAAAAGAAAGAGATTTTATTGAAAATAGTCATGAAATCTTTTAGAGGAAGCTTCATGAAAATAAGGCTTTATAAAACAGTATAAATCCGTTCGTTCCGTATAAGTTAAAAAAACAGTCTTCGTACTTTGGTCGGAAAAGTCAAAAAGTACCTCGTATAAAAAAACGAAAAAAGATTCCTTTCATATCTTTTACTAAAAACTCACCGAAGGGTAAAATTGGATTTAAACAACTGTAGGTGGATGGAAATAATATTACATATTGAAGAAACATGGATGTGGATGATAAAATACACCCCAGTAAATACTTACGAATAAACAATCTCGGATAAAAATGAGATTGTGATATTTCCCTTACCTTAGGTCCGACTTGCTTGTACGTGTCCGAACCTCCTGTATAATGATTTAAATCATGTTATTGACTTATTACAGAATCATATTCATTGTTATGATATCATATATGGTTCACTTATGACATTATATTACCCGTTCTTTTGTAAATTCCATGTTAAAGAAGCGTTTTGGGTAAAATCGTTTCATTTATCGTAGGTGTTTTGACTTGTTGTTCTTGACATCATTATTACTTATATCATGATTTACTTACTTCCAGAATATAAAATATGATTTATATATCATATATATTCAGTATATATATATATATATAATAGGTAGATAAATAAAATGAAAAACACCGTTCATGGAGACGGTAGTCCGTACGTACGCATGAACGCTGTTTTCCTTTCCTTATTGTCTTGAAATGGAAGTAAGTAGATGACATACATATGTATATATACACATAAATCTAGTAGCTTTATAATGTCATATATTTCATTATTATTTCTTATATATACATTATAATCATTCTTAAATGGTTAACATGGAGAATGAATCTCATCGCGTCGTGGAGACGGTATTCCGTACGTACGCACGAGCGATGATATCATTTCTATAAATATTGAATTGAATTGGAGTGGATTATACAATATATCAGAATCAATATGATGTTGTAATAACTATGTATAGTTATTCTTTACACCATTATACCCATCCATGTAAGGTGGTGGTGGAAAATAGATTACACCACGGCGTGGAGACGGTATTCCGTACGTACGCACGCGCGGTGATTTCTTTTTCCGTAGGATGGATAAATGGTGAAATAGGGTTGTTTCATACTTATAATAACATATCATTATATGAGTGATACTGATGTTATTACTTCATAATGAAACAACCTAAGAAGAAGAAGTGGAAGAAGAAATAAAGATGAAAGAATTGGTAACGGTAATTACCTCTTCTTTGAAGTGCCTCTTTGAGACCTCCTCTTAGGGCACTAAAATTGGTCTTTGAGGAAGACCAGAACCTCTAGGATGTTTCTAGGGAAGTGGAGAGGAGAAATTGGCAGGGGTTGGCCGAGCTTGAGTGCTCAAATTGGTGTGAGGAGGAGGGGGAGGAGGTGTCCTTTTATAGGGGAGGAGAGGGGAACCTTAGGAATATCTCAAAATATTATTTTATATTAAAGTAAAAATCGGTTTATAATGGTTCCAAAGGGTCTTATTTCGAATCTCAAGTGGGGATGGGTCGAAATCCTATCAACCAATAGGATTTAGACAAGTTTAGGGTATTATTGTGACCTTATCAATTAGATTTAACTCTAAGTTAAATAATTTAACTTTTACCGTGTCTTTTTGTTTTCTTTCACTATATGGTTAATAAACTTACTATAAAATACCAAACGAACCCCAAATTGTATATTATTAATACATATATCCTTATCTAAGTCATTTGGCCGAAGCTTAGATTTTTAGGAATAAAATAACAATTAATAATATAATATTTGATTTAAAAACTATTTTGTGTCAATTTTGATACTATTTGATATATGATTTTTTTGAAAGTCATAACAGAATTATATGTTCGAACCAAGTTGATTAAATCCACACTAATATATCATAGTAACCTAGAAAATTATTGGAATTCATAAAAAGTCTTAAATTACATTTATTTTGGTATTTATATTATCAATTATGTCAATATTTCATTAATAAGATAATTACTACATCATCGTTGTGTCATAAATAAATTATATTATTTGATGTCTAAAAATTACAACTAAAATACCATCATGTAGGAAATCTTTTTATATTTCTAATGAATATTTATAGTCGAATTTATCTTATGTATTACCCCATATTAAAAATGATTTACTTATTAAACTTTGATTTTAACTATTTTAACCCTTCTTTAAATAAATTAATAATAAATGTCCTAATCTAATCCAAGTGGGCCTAAATGGTCATATTTTATTCCTAAGTTTGTTTTTGGTCGAATTACACTTGTCCAATAGAATTAGGACATGTGTTAGGGTAATATTAATATCATATTTACCCTTAGTTACCCTATTTACTATTAATCGTGGTAAAAAAAGTAAAAAGTTACTATTCGCCAAAAAAAATATTTTCATCTCATTGAACCACATTTTAGTCCTTGATATTAACCGTGTCTCTCGGATTTTCGAAATTCCATTCACAGAATCGGTAAAATTAAGTTTTATGCAAAATTCAGTTTTTAACCTACCACTTAGTAGTTTCACTATTCATCAAAAATTGATGTTTTTCAGAACAATGCCAAAATTTCATCCCAAGCTATATTTCATATTCCGAATTCAAAAATGAAGTCTATTTTACCAAATTCATAACATAAAAGTTTCATTAATTAATTTTATAATTAAATCCCGATGTTAAAACAAATAGCGTGTTTTTAAGAAACAATATCTATCAAAAGATTGACACTTGTTTATGTCTAGTTTAAATGTGAAATTACATCCAATGACCAACATTGTATTAAATTGTAAAAATATATTCTAAATATACTTTAAAACCACTCAAATTAATAATTTATCACTATTAATTATTTCGATTAAAAAAGTTGTTTTTAATTATAATTTAGTAATTTTCACTATTCATCAAAATATGAAAGTTATCCGAAAAGTACCAAAATTTTACCTTAGGCTAAATTCGATACTCCGAATCCAAAAATGAAGTTCATTTTGAAAAATAAGATTTACAGAGTTTTAAAAAGTGGTTATTACTATTCATAACGGCTAGTTTTAATAATATTTTAATAGCATATCATTGTTTAGTGAAACTCGATATTGCGTATTACACACGCTATCGAGGAAGGTCGTGATTGCGTGTAATGCAAGGCAAGTCAAGGATGTGTGTTGTGCAAGCTCCTTTTGGTGTAGCGTACAACACAAGACTTTAATAAAATTAAAAATAATATTTTTTTTATAAAATCTTGGGCTGTTACACGGACCTGGTGACATGATAATCTTCTGACACCCCGAACGCTACCAGTCCCCATATTAAGGAGAAGACCTTCATGTAGGGTTCACCATTTTCTGTTTCCGACACTATTACACCGAGGCTCACGCATGTCCGTCAAGTGGGGGAGGACGCACAGTTGTTGCCCCGCATTCCCGCTTTCCAAAGGCGGGTGGCATCCGTTCCTTATTCATTGACATTTTTATCATTGATGGAAACTGGGATGATGGGATGTTAGTTGTTCTCTCCATGGATTCCTCCTCTTAGCTTGTCACCTAGTCCAGGTCTCCCTCATAGATTTAAGACGGGTTCGTGAAGCTCGTTCCCAGTTCCATATCTGCATGGATGCTAGTTAATTACGCTGCTTCCGTCGAGACACTCCAAGGGGTCTAGTTGGGGCAGCAACCTTCGGTGAAGAGAATGGTCCCGTTGGGGTGTCATTGGTGCGCCTTGATGCTGGGGATTGACATTTCTATCTTCTATCCCTTATTATAGGGCTTCTTGAGGGCATAGAATCCCGAGGCATCCCACATCGAACGCGTGGAATTTTATGCCATATGTGGGTTTCCTCAGCTTCCCATGTTTAACACGGTGTATGTCGTGAGTTTAACATCTTTCAGAGACGGATCAGACTGATTGGAACACTGAGAGTGGATCAGATTGAAGGATCCCCTAGGGGGAACACCGATATTGGGGCCACCACGTGGGCGGCTTCCCAGATACTATGGAGTGGAATGAGGTGGCATGATCCCACCGGGATGTGGCGGCCCGGGAAATGATCAGGATGGGTAATGGAGTGTGGAGAGACTTGAACCTCATGGAGGCTTCCTACATATCCCCATGGCAGGGAATCAAAGTCCGTGTAGTTCGGTGATACGGTGGGACACCTCAAGAAACAACCCGTGAGAATGAATGCATGGATTGGTGCCCGGAGGAAGTAAGATCTCTGAGCTAGAGCATGAGCTTCCTGAGGCACGTGGGCTCGAGGGAGAGGTCAGGATGAGACATGGGTGTGAGGTATTTGGATTACACTCTGAGGCGGACCATAATGGTGGTTTTGAACAGACACGGAGGGGTCAGAAAAACTGAGTGATGGGATTGAACATCATGGAGGCTTTCTACGTACCATGCATTAGAACGGATCAAAGTCCACGTAGTTCGGGGCATACAGTTTAACATCATGCGAGACGAGGGCCTGCAGTTTAACTTCATGCAGGAAGAGATATAGTTTAACGTCATGTGGGATGAGGGGATAAAGTTTAACGTCACGCGGGACGAGATTCAGTTTATGGTCACGCGGGATGAGAAATTTGGGGCTTACATTCTGAGGTGGCCCAATGTGTTGGCGAACCGACGTGAAGAAGTCGGAATGACCGGGTGGTGGGCTTGAACCTCGTGGAGGCTTCCTACGTACCATGTGTTAGCATGGATCAAAGTCCACATAGTTTGTTGGGATGGGGCATACACTCTAAGGTAGCCCATAGGATGATGTCATGGTTGATACTCACTCTAAGCCCATGTGAGTCATGCTCGGTGTGAGAAACAAGAGGCGGCAGGGACCAGACGATCACGTCGCAAAGGGTGTCTCCGTGAGAAGTGGAAAGGGGCTTACGCGTTGAGCGGCCCAAAGAGGAAATAGGGGATTACGTGTGGTTAGCAGCCCTTAGTGCTGGGACTTACTCCAAGATGGGGGCCTGTAGTGTGACAAGGCACAGTGGGAGTGGGACTCCACTGGCCTTAGCAGTGGGGAAGTACAGAGGTGCATGGGTGTAACCTTCCGAAGAGAGGCTAGGGGATTACGATCTGAGGCATCCCTTCCCCTGTGGACAAACTCCACTCCAAAATGAGGATATCATTCCATGCGAGGAAGATTCAATTCCTGTGGAGATGAGAGGCATAAATAATGTCCGAGCCGGGGGACCCTACGTGCGAGGCACGGGGTCGGACCACAGTTTAACTTCATGTGTTGAGGACGAGGTGCTTGGCAGTTTAACTTCTTGCAGACAGACAAGGTGGGTTCGCTCCACACCCCTAGGGATTACATGCCCAACGCCCTCTACCACTTGTGGGAGGGAAGGAATCGGCATGTCCGTTGAAAAGGGGGGTCGCAGGGCGAACCATCGTGGGGTCCACAATAGCGTGGCTATGCGAAAAAGAAATTTTCGTTAGCGTGCCTATGAGAAGAATCATAAGAAAAAGAAACACAATGGGAAACACCACCCAACAGACCTTGAGGTTACTTCGTACAAGCCTGGAAGGCCGTATGGGAAAACAACGCATGGCGTGCATTCCCCAGTATGGATGACATCGGGCGCTGACGCAGAGAGGCACCCGGGGGTGACAAGGTGAGGGGTCCTTGGTTTTTTGCGTGCAATGAGATGGTTTGCGCGCAAAACACCGGGATGGCGTGCAATTGGGTCAGAGGATTGCATGCGGATTGGGGATTGCACACAAAGGGCTTGGATTGTGCACAGGGGGCACGGGCCGATCCCTAAGGTATAGAAAAACCTAAAAAAAGGGTTGTGTGCAAAGGAAGTGATTGCACGCAATTGGAGGGGACTGCTCACAAGGGGTAAAGATTGGGTGCAAAGGAATAACCCAGATGAGTTAAAAAAGTCACTTAATCCAGTGGGGTTGCACGCAAAGGCGAACCTCGGGGCAAGGTTGCGCGAAAAGGTGGATTACCTGGAAGACATCTTGTGCGCACGGGAGTCCGAATTGCGTGCATGGGAGATGGTCTGAATTCCTCAACCCCAAAACGGTTGGGGTAGCCTTCTATTTATAGGCATTTGTTGTCGTGAAAATAGGGCGGCGCATGAAATCTTCCGCACCAGGACCCGTCTGCGGGCAAGGATTCCCCACGCGGAACCATGTGCGCAAAATTGCACATCACTCCAGTTCCTTTTCCTAAATCCAGGGATCCCTTCTCATGAACAACATTTTTTCACGCAAGTGCCCTTTAATTTTTTGCACCACTTCCAGGTCCTCCGGACCGGGCCTCTGAGTCCGAATATGACTTTTCTTCGTCCATTTGAAACTTCCTCTAGGAGTTATGGACTTTTTCAGCTTCTGCATCAGTCCAAAAGGAAATACATTAAACTCATAATTCTCATACCTGGCTTGAAATGTTGTTTTAATAATGTTGTCATTCTTCACACCCAACTAATGATATCCAGATCGAAGATCAATCATTGAAAAATATTTAACTCCATGTCGTTGGTTGAATAAATCATCAATTCATGTTAGGGGATATATCTTCTTTATTATTATAAAATTGATATCACTATAGTCAATAGAAAACCTCATAGATCCATATTTTTTCATAAAAAAAAAATAAGGGCTCACCATGGTGAAAAAATGGTGTGAAAAATTCATTATTACTCAATTCCTCTAGTTTTATCTTTAGTTCCACTAATTCTATAGTTCCCATTCTATAAGGGGTCTACGATATAGGCCATTAATCGGGAATTAAATCAATAGGAAACTCAATTTCATGTTCTGTAGGATGTCCAGGTAAATCCTCTAGAAACACAACAACATATTCTTGCATAATAGGTACATCCTCTATTTGAACATTCCTTTACTCACCAATAGTTATTTCATTATATTCCTCCCAAATAATTGAATTTAGTAGATATACTAGGGGTGGATATATATAATAATAAGGTGGTGACGTTTCTTATCTAAATATAAAGGTACTCCTTGTCATCATTATAAGTTTTAACCTCCCACTTCATACAATAAAATTTCACATCATTTTCTGAAAGCCAATCCATACTAAAGATTATATCAAATTCAATCATGGGTATGACAATGAGAACAGATGATAATGAACATTTATATGCCCAAATGGGAACCGATTCACAAAACATTGTTTCCATGATACTTCCATTAGATGTTTTGACTGATAATTTCCTTCTAAATTCAAATTGGAGATATCTAATTTTTTTGGTAAAATGGGAAGATATGAAACAATACGATGATCCAGAATAAAATAAAGCATTGGATAATCTTGAGGAAACAATTTAATTACTTACAACCACATCTTTTAGAGTTTCAACATCAACAGTAGTGATCGCATATGCTTGGTATTGATCCCTTGGCATTTTATGAGGTAATATTCCTTCGTGGTTAAGACATTCATTTTCATAATGACCCATTTCTCTACATTTATAGCATTCAATATTGAAAAATTCTTTATTTCTTTTGAAATCACAAGCCTAGTGGCCTTTTTTAGCACACTTATAATAGACACACATTCCATTCACACTAATACCAGGTGGTTTCTTCTGACATTTACCACAGTATGGAAATTAAAATTTACCCTCTATCCCCTTATTTACATTTCTATAGTTTTATGTATATCTCTTTTTCTATTGATTTTCATTAATGTCTTAGGATGTAAATAATTATTTTTTGTCTTGATATCACGTGAGAACATATCTTTTTATGAAGAGAAGGATTTTGAAACTAATGATCAACGATGAAATGGTTTTAAAAAATAAAAAATATATCAATCTCACTCCATGGGTTACGTATATAATCTGTTGCATGCCTTTCTATCCTTGTAATGTTAGCCTCGTACATTGTGACATTCTTATCCTCCTTTTTATTTAGATATAGATTTTGTCTTTCCGTATCCTTTTGATGGTCAAGATGAAAGTATTTTTCTATGAAATTATTTTTAAACTCCCTCCATTCCATATTTGATACTTCTCCCTCTTTTTTTGAATTAATTACCACCATTGATCTGCATCTCCTGTGAGGAGATAAACTGCTATGAAATTTTTTTTACCTTCCATTAATCCCCAAAGCATGAAATATTTTATTTAATGAACTTATCCATTTCTTAGATACAAATGGATTTGTAATCCCATTGAATGTTGGTGGTTTTTGCCTCACGAAGTGGTCTACATTGATCCTCAACATTGTGGATCAGGGTGTTCTATATGGGTAAAGTTATTATTTATAACATGAGTGAGGTGACCCAGTATGGTGATTAGTTAATCAACACCAGTTGCATCACCATATATACTTTAATTATCCTGATTTAGAGGTAAATCCATATATGGATTACGTGTGTTGATATGGTTTCCATTACATTCACTAGGCACCATTTCTACACAATGTTATAAACTAGATTCATTTATGAATCACAATACAGAATTACAAACTTGTAAAACACATAACATAAAGTGAATAGTTTATGGATATATTCCATAATCATAAATAAATTTCTTTGAGGAGGTATATACTCATAAATCCTTCATAATAGTTTGTAAAGAAAATGTGAATTATCCAAATCATATCCCCCAAGAGTTTCGTATCCAAGAGAGAAGCAAGGAATGTTGTCGTGTACCAAGACACCTCAGGTCAAAATCGAATCTCCTTGTTAGATTTTTCACTCCTAGGTACATATATACATGAGTAACCTTTACCTACTCTTATCCAAACATGGATGTATTTTTTGGAAAACTCACAAAATCTCTACATTAGAAAAATTCTAGGAAGTTTTTTATAGTAATTATCAAAGTCTATCTTAATGTAATGTTCTCTAATTAGTGTTTTTATAAATATAAAATCAAAGGTTAGAACTAAAAATTCCTTTGATACCAACTCAAACTCCTTGACCTCTTTTACCCAAGGGCAGTGCATTTTTACAGAAAATTGGCATGATAAAAGGAATCATGTCCTGAAAGATAGTGCAGTTTAGTAGTTATGGATGTACTAGAAACATACATAAGTATTAAATTACATCATGAAATAAAGAAAAACAACATAATTTTGTCCCCTTTTAACCCACATTAATTCCTTATTTTATTCCTGCAAGTTAATCATAAAATACATCTTCGCATCTTGAGAAAATAAAACATAATGAAGAGGAGAGATCAGCTGCTTAGAAATAATAAAAATATAGCAAAAACTTTAATAAATATGAATAATCATTTACGTTAATTTATATGACTAAAACATAAGCCATTTATACTTAATAAACATCATAATATAGAGAATATAAATCCAATAATTCCATTTAAATATTCACATTTATATTCTACTTGTCATATAATCACATGAAATGTCAATATCCAATTTCGTAATTATGGAATGCATAATGTCTGACATCATAACCACATAGTCAAGCCTCATGCCAAAAATACAAATAAGGATTTTTCAAGGCCTTGTGAGAAGACACTAGTTTGTCTCATGAGACCTACAGATGCATTTAATAGTTATAAAAGGCTACACCTATCACTTATTAATTCCAATGCATTCTCATATGATAATCTTGAATCATAACATAAATATTAATATTAAATATAGCATATGAAATGTTAATATTTTAATCATAAACCATGAATGGTATAATAATAACACATCCACAGTCAGACTTATCAAAAACATTCATTACAATATGGATGATTTGTATCATAATAAATCATATTCAAACAAGTGTGACTTCCATCAAAGGATGTTGACATAGATGAAATCAATACATTTTGAGAGAAATATATCTTTCTATTTTGAAAAAATTTTAAAGTCACATAATTATAAAAAAACAATTATTTTGAAAACATTATTATAATCTTGTAAGGGAATTTTAAAAGGTGTTATAACAGCTGAAAATATCCACACCCATAGTATAAGTTAAAAAAACATTCTTACCTTATTCGGTCCAAAAGGTCACAAAGTACCTTGTTTGGAAAATGAATAAAATATTCCTTTCAAAACATTTTATAAAAAGTATAACAAGGGTATAAATAACATTAACCTATATTATAAGAAATAGTAAAACTGTTTTGAAATATATTTTTTGGAAACACAGATGTGGATTATTAAAAAGTCGTAGTAGATACATTCATGTAAAGAACCTCAGATAAATAATGTGATTGTAAAATTTACCCTTACCTTGTACTTTTCTTGGGATGAGGGAATGTTAACCTCTTTTATAATCATTAATTCATTGTTATTAAATTATAAAATAACCACATACATAATTATGATATCATATATGATTTACTAACATTTATTTGTTAATAATAATTTAGTTGTATCATCGTTTCAGGTGTTAACTGATACATTTTCCTTTAAATAATTTGTTATATATGTCAGGTTTGTTATGGAAATGATGTATATGGTTCATATAAAAAAATTATGTTCTTTAAAATTATTTTTAATCATAGAATTAAAATTATTCTTGAAATGATATTATGGGGAAAGAATATCGTCACGTTCGTGGTGACGGTAATCTGTATATATGTACAAGACATAATATCATTATATTGATGGCGAAATCATATGTAATTGGATGTTATATCTTTTATAAAAAAACATTAACATGTTATATTTTTTATTTACATCATTTATACTCATTATTATACCCATCAAAATAATGATGTGTTTGAATAATAAACTACACCACAATGTGGAGATGGTAAGACAAACATACGCACATACAGTGACTTGTCACTCATAGGATGGATAGAATAATGAATATGGTTATACCATATTTATAATAACATCAAAATACTCATACGGTACTGGATCTATTATTTTGGTATGGAAACAAAAAAGAAAGGGGAAGGGAAAGAAGAAAAGAACGTTGAAAAGGTGGTGAAATTATTACCTCTTCTTCGGGTGTTTCCTTTTGAGTTGATCAAAAGGGATCCTTAAGTTGGATTTATAATCAACATAAGGCCTCTATGTCAACAAGAGGGTGAAAAAGAGGATATCTGAGCAGGGTTTGCCTGATCCAAAGAGCTTTGGAGGTGTTATTTTGAGAGAAGGGGATGTACCCTTTTATAAGAGTGTTGAGGGTCACTTTAGATAATTCTTGAAATATTATTTTATTATACAATCATATTCCATTTATAAGGGATCCAAAATTATATATTTCGAGGTTAAGGTGGGGATGGGTTTACAACCACTCAACCAACTTGTTATAGTTAGGTTTAGGTCACCATATTTACCTTATCTTTTATATTTAACTCTTTGTCAAATAGTTTAACATTTACCATGTCTCATTGTATTTTTATATTATATTGTTAATAAACATACTAAAAACGACCAAAAAACTCCATGTGGATCATTAATGATATATATAATCAAATATGGTCATATGTATGAACCATTAATTTTTAGTTATATTATATCAATTAATAATATAGTAGTTGTTTTAAATTCACATTTATGTCAATTTTGACACTATTAAGTATTTTATTTTCATGAAAGCCAAAAAACATTATCACATCGAATAAAATTTATTTAATCAACCCTAAAATGGTGTATTAACCTATAAAATTTTGTGAATTCATAATAATCCTAAATTTACATTTATTTGGATATTTTTAATATTAATTATTCTAATATTTCATTAATAAGGTAATTACTCCATTATCATTGTGTCATAAATAAATAAATTATTTTAATATATAAAAATTATAAAAAAAATAAATTTTTTTTGCAATTATTTTTGATTTCTAATTAATATTTATAGTCAAATTTATCTTTTGTATTACCCAATATTAATAAGTAGTTTGTTGTTAAACATTGAATTTATCCCTTTTAACTATTCTTGAAATAAAATAATAACAAATGTCCTAATCTAATCCCAGTGGACCAAAACGATCCTATTTTATTCATAAGGTTTATTTTTTAGAAATACACTTATGTAGTAGAATTAGTACATGTTTTAGGGTATTTATAATATAATTTGTACCTTTAATTACCCTATTTACTTTTAAACCTGATAAATTAAAGTCAAAGTTAATTTTCACCAAAAGTTAATTTTCATCATATTAAACCACATATTACATACTTATATAAACCTCTACTTTCAAATTTTTTATATTAATTTCATATAAGTGGTAAAATTATGTTTTATGAAAATTTAAAAATGTGCATAATAGGTGGGTAAAAGACGTCAAAAAGTTCAATAAAATTTTATATATCAAAACATATTATAAAATGACTCTGATAAATTAAATTGAAATTATATAGGTATTATGTATCTATTTTTACCAAATATAAATTTGAATAAAATAAATAGTTATTTAAATAAAATTTAGTTTTAAACAGTAACGTATTGTTTTTTCACTATTCATCAGAATTGAATGTTTTTAGAAAAATACAAAAAAAGTCATCTTAAAAGCTAATTTTTATATTCTGAATCCAAAAATAAGGTTTATTTTGAAAAATAAAATTTATAAATTTTCAAAAAGTAGGCATTACTATTCATAACATCTAGTTTCATTGGTCATGGTGTGTTAGAACATGAAGCTGCGTACATCGCAAGTTGTTGTATTATTCAAATAAAAATGTACAGTGGAAGCTTGGGTTGTTACATATAACATCTATTGATTCCTATAAATTTAATAGATAATAAATTACTATAATATATTTCTTTTCCCATTAATTTCGTTGGATTATCACTTTGTGTTTCTAATAGTTTAAAAATAATCATCTATAATTTCCCCCTTAAAATATCCAATTTTTTTAAATATATTTAATTTTTCAATAAATCAATAAACATAAAATGTGATGAATGAACCAATGAGTTTCCAAACCAAATAGTATACAAGATTGAAATATTTGTGACGCTACACTCATAGTTGAATTGGGATTTTAATTGAAAAGTGGAACATGAGGAGGGAGTAAACCCCCACATAAAGTAATGGTTTTAATTGATTCCATTATATGACCAAGTCCTCCATAATTCAATGGATTATCAAATCACTTAATCACATAAAATGGTTCAATTCCATTGAGAAGATCTCTTCCATAATTCAATGTTCAAAAAAAGAGACAGTTCTACTATCTATTTACCAAATATAGGTAAAATTATATAATTGGTTGAATATGATCTAGAATAAACATATTAAAAAGATATATAAGATATTATATGTATGGAATTATATTTTTTTTTCAACAAATGTTTTCCTCAAACACTCTGACTTAAAATGGAAATGGATTTCCATTAACCAAAACAAAAAGATGATGAATCTATCTGTTAATATGTCGAAAAATTCCAAAAATATTTTGGGATCTATATAAAACATTATAATTCCCCCGATTTGATGTATTACACCTTATTTTGTGGGATGAAACCTTATCTTAAAAAATCCCTCATGATTTGTGACATTTATTTCTATGAGGAAATTTTTTGATGTTCTCCCATTGTAGAAACGGAGACCATTGAATCTAAATGGTATCAAATGTACAAGAAAAAGTAAATGGAGTTTAATTATGTTGGTCTTATTGATAAAACTATCAGTTCCATGAAATTTCATCGTCTGGATTTTCAAAAGTGCACATTGAAAAACCTTAGAAATTTCCCCAGGGGAACACAAAAATTATTTTGGTGTGGGAAAGAAGGACACCAAGATAATGATTTCCAAATGTACAATCCCATTAATTAGATAGAAAATAGTAATGAAACATTCAATGATTAATTAATTTTTCATTTGTTCTACTTCATTAAACCATAAAACCTTTCAAACCAATTCCCTAATCCATGGGTTTTTTGAGAAAACCAACAACCTCCATGGAAAGAATGGAATTATTTTTCCATATTATCCAATAATGTTGATCCTGAAAAAGATGTTGTGACCTGTATTCTATTTATTAATTCAATAATGAAGAACATTATTCTTTCATCTTGTTATACACATTACCTCATATCATGAAAAGTTTATAGAACTATTAAAACCCAACTGTAAATCATAGAAGTGCAGTATTCTGCGATAATAGTAAAGGAAGAATCTATTGAATAATAATAATATAACTCCTACCATATCCTAATTTTTGGGATTATCTTCTCAATTACCCCTTCCATAAACATATTAATATAATTTGGTGATATTATCAGCATGGATTGTATTTCCCTATATATATTTAATATATATTATTTCAAGAAATATATAACTATCTATATTGAGGATCGACACCCAATTTTATACAAGTGAGAAGAAGATTATGATTCTTCATTTTCAACACAATCATAATAATGGATATTATTTACCTATTAGAATGCATATCTAGATTAAATTACTCAGTCTAATGAAAGAATCATCCTCAAATAAATGCCAATTGTGAGGGAATACACTGATGTATTTCTTATGGAATTATATAATCTCCCTCTTCAATTATATGTTTAATTTTATATTGATCCTATACATGGGGCATTACCATTTCCATGAATTAATTTATTATGGATATTATGGAACTTGGGGTTCTAAAGAAACAATCATAAGAGAATCTAGATAAAGTCTTCATACGCCCAGGTGCTTCACCATAGGTTGCACCAAACCTCTTCATCAACATGAATTACAGGTGAATTTTCCTTTTCATTAATTATTATGATCTCAACAAGAACATGATATTGAACATGTGTCTGCATCCATCACATGATGACTTCTTCAATCAACTATATGGTGTGAAATAATTCTCCATTGTGGATATGTGATTCGTATATTACTAAGATATGTTTATGAATTAAGATATTCAAAAGGCTTTGATTGATAAATTGTATGAGAAATATGTGTTTTGAGTAATGCCTTTAGGGATAAAAAAGTATCTATCAACTTTAATGGACATTATGGACAGATTATTCAGATATTACCTAGATAAATTTTTGTTTATCTATAAAATGATATTTTAATATAATCCAAAAACATGGTGGAGCATAAGGAGAAAATGAAAACTATTCTAAAGACCGTGATAAAGGATATTATATTTGAAATGTTCAAAAATTGTGTGTTTTTGTTGAAGGATATATCATAATTAGGACATATCATCATAAAAAATGAGATACATAGAGACCCTTTAATGATAGAAGAAACTAAAGGATGAACAAATATAACATTTGTAAAATATATCCATAGTTTCCTTAGATATTTTGGGTACTATAATAAATTTATTATAAATGTTTTTTTACTAAAACCCCCCTAAAAATGTAAATCAGAAGGGATTCATATTTTCATAAAATGATTAACGTGATTACAGGTTCAAAGACTTGAAAAAGAGTCTTATAATTAAACATATTTTCAGAGTATCAACAAGTGGATAACTTTTTGACGTATTAGTTGATTCATTATAGAAAGGAAATTGGCTATGTGTTATTGGATAATGTAAAAATCATAGCCTTTTATTCAAGTTAGTTTAACATTAACGAATAGAACTATCCATGGTATGATCTAGTGTTTAATGTAATGGCCATTGAAATAAAAATCATGCAAATTATTCTCTTTTGGGTGAAGTGTGAGATATATATAGAACAAAAAAAGAATAAAATATATATTCACAATAGAATATCTGAATGTGAACTATAAATTATGGTTAGATATTATCACGAAGTATGAATTCCCAATCCAATACCACCGTAGTAAAAAATAATGTGGAAGTTGATCTATGTATAAAAGATCTTACAATTTAATCATTGATGGGAATTTAGAGGGATCATATATTCTTATATTTGATAGTGATAGACATTGGAATCATAGGGGATGAAATATCACCAATACATTCCCAAATTATTACTCAAGCATCACTTTTTAAAATAGTTAAAAGATCCCCATAGAAATTATGTCGGAATTTAGAGGAATGTGTAAATAATAGAGAATGTAAAATCCCCATATTTCAATGTTAATGAAAAAGGAATTGTGAGATTTGATTCAAGACTATCTCATATATCCATTCATGAGTTAACGAAGGAACTATTAGATAATGCACATATTTCATCCTTATATATTAACCAAGGGAGAACAATGATTTATCAATATTTCTAATAGAAATATTTTTTTGAAAATATGAATAAGGGGATCCCTGAATATACATCAAAGTTTCTTGAATTTCAGGAAGTGATAGAATAAAGGAAAAATCCATTAAGATGATGAAACCATTTCCCCTACATACATGGAAATCCAAAAAATCACCATGGTCTATGTCATTGGTATTCCAAAGATATCAAGAGTGAATAATGATATATGAGTTTTGGTGGATCATGATACAAAGGCCGTACACATGATTGTGATTCAAGATGATTTCTCATTCAATCAAATTTTATGTATACACATTAGAGAAGTTGTGACACTTCATGGAACACCACTATCGATTGTATCTGATAGATTTCTAAGATTCACCTACAATTTCATTAAAATTCTCCAACATGCCCTAAAAATAGAGCTTCACATCAAGAAGAATTACCACCTATAAATTGATTGAAAATATGAGCAAAATATCCAGACATATGAGTACAGAATGAGATAATTATCAATTGACATCCTAGGGGATGTGATCAATACATTCCTCTGGTAGAGTCCTCTTATAATTATAATCTTCACATAAGTATTAAAATAGATACCCATGAATCCATTTCCGGGAAGAGGTGTATAACAACAGCATGTTGGGATGATTTTGGGGAATGAAAAAATCTAGGTCATGAAATAGTCATAGAAATGGTGAATCTTTTTAAGTCTATTCAAAAAAACAACATGGATTATCAGAGTCAAAATATTAGCCAAATCATTGATGACAAATATATTTTGATGTTGGATTCATGGTATTCTTCTGTATATTTTTATGGAAAAATGTAATGTGATTTAGAAATGGAAATCTTAGTCTGGGATACGTTATTCCCATTCAGATTTGTGACCACATAGAATTGGTTTCCTATCGAATTGCACTCACACTGGACCGATATCATTGGAATAATGTATACTATGTATTCCTCTTGAGAATATACAAATTATACCCCTAATATTTACTCAATCAAGTGGTCCGACCATTGGAGAATAATCTATCATATGAATAGAATACCATGAATATCCTAGATAATATAGAAAAAATTATATTCAATAAGACTATGAACTGAGATAAATTTATCGGTGGAGACAAAAAGATTGAATATAAAACATAGGAACTATTGGAAGTGATGAATAAAATTACACTCATATTTTTGAGTGTGTGTAAAATAAATTTATATGGTGAAATTTTATAAAGAGAAATATTGTGATGACCCAGTTAGTTAAAAATAAAATTACTTTTTTTGATTTATTTAAATTTATTTTTATGTATTACGGATATAGAAAACACATAAACTTATGTGGTTTTATTCTAACGTATTTAATATAATGTGAATAATAATTAACATTGATAATATATTCATCGAATATTGATCACATTTTTAGAAGAAATATAAGATTTTAAGAAATAAAAATAAAATAGAAACATAATGTGATAGCCTCAACCAGTTGGATCATACCAAATAAAGCACACTTATCAAACCTTCAATGAGAGATAATATCTCTTTGAGTTTTTCTCAACCAAGCATAAGATGAGATACATGAACATAATAATGTGGGAAATCATTTATTGGAGAAGTAGAATCTCATTGAGATCAAGGCCCAATCTATGTACACATAACCACCCCATGAAGGTGTAACAATCACAAACCTTAATCATAAGGTATTTTATGGTGTTTTATAGGGCTATGTTTTTACAACCAAGCAATATTATTATGGACATTATTATAAAAATTATAATGCTTATTTATTTTAGTTATATTATTATTATATTATAGTTCTTTTATTTTTATACAATAAATAAACAATTTTTTTTTAATATTCAAATTCAAATAATCCATTTATTTAGATGAATTAATCGAATTTTTAAATAAATACTTATTAAATAAAATATAATTATAAAACATTTTTAATAAATATAAATGCTCATATAATATTTATGAATTAAAATTTAATTTTTATACGATTTCAAAAAAATATTATAAAAAAAGAACATTTTTTACTAAATGATTTTTATTATTTTAAAAGTTAAAATTTTTATATATCCAAAATTATTTATATAAAATGAATGTTATTTTTGAATCATAATTTAAAAATTATCCAATAGTGAATTTTTTTATTTTCAAAAATACGCGAATGTTCAGTGAAATATTTAAATTCCATTTATTACATCATAATTCCCAAATGTTATGTTATATATACAGTTTTTGGGATCCATGAACAAATATATGTTTTTCCTTTAAAATTATATTATTTTATGATTAATTGGTTAATTTTTAAATTCCATTATGAATCATCCAAACAAAATAATTTATTTTAATGTTCAAAAAATTTATTTAATAACCAGACTGACATCAATATAATAAAAGGTATTGTCTTATTAATTTAGGACCTATTCCTTATAAAATAGTAAAAAAAATATCCATTTGTAACAATACATGGTTAAACCAGGGGAATATTTTTTGGTTTTATTATTTTATTATAAAGAGTCCGAAACCTTTTCTTTAAAAACAATAATGAAAACCCCAATGATTTCGTATATATAACCTACAGAGTTAACATTTATTATGACTGAATATACATTTAGAATGTCATTTTTGTAACTTCCTTTATCTTGAGTCCTCACATCGCACCCCAAGCTCTCAAGAATCCCCTCCCATGCATTTTGAGTCACACACTCATGTGTGGGATCTTTACATTCTCTTCTCTATTCATGTTTATTTAATATATTTTTCCTTCTGTTTCTCATTTCCATTGATGGGATATGTCTTCCCATGTATATATTACTTCAATTTTATGTCCAATTTTTGAGATACCCCTTTCTCTCCCATTAACAAATTTTATGAACGTAGTGTGACATCATTATGATGTCGAAATTATATTGTGAATACTATACCCCTTTCCTATCTTGTGTATTCCAAATTAAACACTTATAATTCACTGAAATAGGGAAAAAATTATTCCACACATAATGATTGCATAATAAAATATAACTATGAATGAATCCATGTTTTATCATTTATATGGAATACTTAAGAATGAGAATGAAATGAATGTGACAGATGCTCCCCAAATAATACAGAACTCTAATTCATTAGGCAATTTTTAGTCTCATGATATTTCATTTTGGGATATGGTGTGAACATGATGCTTTTAGGATACCTTTTTCATCATGATTTATTGGAATTGAGCATTTACATATTATTATGATGTTGTTCTTTACGATGTGTTCACATTTCCCACGTTATGATGGTAATGTTATGTCATTCCTTATTATTAATGTTTATGATTCTAAAAAATATTATTCTTCATTGATATGCATGTTGGGTAACATGTATCATATTATTTGAGGTTGATTCCAATAGTGGGATTTATATCTCACACCTTTTTTATGTGTGTCCCCAGGTTATCCCATGTAGTTTTATGTGAGAGCATGTTATTGGTGTTTTCAATTAAAATGAAATATTTTTTATTTAAATTGTTATTTAATTTAGTTAATTATTATATTCCTAATACATATCGATCTTTTGAATATATTGAGTGTGATCTTTTGTAATAATTTATTGATTATTGTGTAAACACGAGATGGTTTTTTATAATGTATTTACAAAAGCTATGCAGAGTGAAATACCCATGAAATGGAGATTATTCCACCATGTCATAGTAAAATATTACTCAAATATCAAAATAATAAAAAATAAATGATATGGTAAAAAAATATAATATAGAACAAGATTAGTGGGAGAAGATTCAAACCACTAATCAACGATGATCCTCTATGGACTCCCCAGAAAACTAATTGAATATGGATGGGAACCAAGGGAGGAGAGTCCCCATGGCCTACACATGGGATAAAGTTGGGAATGGTAGAGCGGAGTAAAACCTATATTCTAAAATCATATTATTTTACAATTTTCAATAAATATAGGTCCTCATATAATTAACCAATGATTTTCTTAAATATGGTTGAAATTTTAAGCGACCATTGTAAGAATCCATCCCCCACCCGACATAGTTTAGAGACATTGTTTAACAAACCATGGACTAACCATATAAATCAACATTAAAAATGAATTATGGGTTTTATTTGGTTTCACAAAAATACTATGATAACAAAATATCAAGACCCATTCCAAAACTACATAACCTAACTAAGCCTCATGGTTTTCATAAATTGTGCAGAAACTACATACATCAGCAAAATAATTCCAAAAGTTTAAACTATATAACAAATATACCATGACTAGTTAATTAATTAGAGACATATACAAATAATATATTCAAAACACAAAAAATATTATCATGATTTTACAACTCTCTTAATTCTAACATTAATCCCAATTTGAAAAAGGATCCTACTTCATTGTCTGAAATACAAATTCCCTTTGGAATTATACGATTAACAAATACATTGTGTTTTATAATTTCTATTTAAAAATTATGTAAGATATATATTTTATTCATAAACTAAAATTACATGGTCATGTAATTTTGTTATATAATATTAATTTTGATCTATAGAAGATCTGAGCATTGGTTTCCTATAAATCACCATGTTTCTTATTTTTTGATTTCGATTTCTATGTTAAAATAATTTTCACTTTCAATTGGTTCATGTTTTCTATATTTTTCCACTCTAATGAATTATTTTATCCTAAAATACATAACATTGATGAGTAACGTTTAATATAAAATATATTTATATTAGTATAAGATTATGTTGGAAATATAACACAATCATATATTTCCTTACCTAGGTGAAGAGTATGATTTTTAATAGCTCAAAAATAGGGATTTGTTTCGTTCCAATAAAATATTATCTTATAAAATATAAATTATTCAACCTATTTTTACGCAAAATGAATTAATTTGAAAAATGATCTCAAATTTATAGTAGTTGTGAATGCATTACAAAATTTATTCACTATAAGTTTGTTTAAATGTATATAGTTTTCATAGATTATAAGAATATAGTGTATAAAATCGTGTAGTTTGATCTTAATTAAGAATTGTGAAAACAAATAGTGTATTCCCAATATATTGTTATCATGATAGAATGATCATCAAATAATGGAACATATAGATATGATTCCCTAAGAATAAAATGATGTGGATATGTGATTTAATAAGTTGAGAAGGAATGAAAAAATTAGTTCATATGAAGAAAAGTAATTCAATATAACCACATAATGTATGGTAATAATATTATATTGATTGTTTTTTCATGAAATACTTTAGTGATAATTAGTTTTTATACTAGATTTTATATGTCAAAATTTTATCAATGAGGGATTCCCAAAATGTAATATTAATAATTTTCCATGGTTAAAAGAATTGGATTTGATATTATATTATCAAAGACGTTCGTTCATTCTGTACATGATCTTAGAATAATTTATAATTTAGTTTTATCATTATCATTTTATAGATAGTTGCAATGAAAATAAAATGATAAAGGTTATGATGGACTACTTTTTATATATAAGAAAAGATGTGGATATTAAAGGTTATGTATAGATGTGTCCCATATATCATTATAAAAATATAAAAACAAATGTATAGTGTGAAGGTTGCATCTATTTTCAATACTATATTACATGTGGGGATCATTTGATTTAAATTCCATGTTATGTTTCTCAATGGTCAGGAAAAATCCGATTTATATATATATATATAAGGATAAATAATAATAAAATATCATTTAATATAAATATATGTAAAAAAAATTTAAAGTGATAAAAAATATATATTTGAGGGATCTGTTTAAGCATCATGTATCCCATAATCTATTATACATAATAGTTATCATTTATTCTCATACATGTATATTTATTATTTTTATTTAGTGAATGAATTATAATTGATGTTCAGTATAACAAATCATCCAAAAAAAGATGTTCCAACAGAGGGGACTATCCATAAATAAGATGACATTAATAGATAATATTGTATTGATTCTGGTGGTTCATTGGAATACTAGTTAGAGAAATCAAGAATATAAAAATATATATTATTTAAATTTACATGTATATTCGCTTTACTACATAAAAATCAAAAATCCCCAGACCTATATGTTTTTTTATTTAGATATTACACACATAAACTAATCATTTTTCAATAATTCTTCAAAAAAATTCACATAATTATTCTCTTGTGACACATTTATTCAAATATCATAAATAATACTCTTCTTCATAACCAAGATAATATAATCATAAAAATGATGACATCAAATGTTTCGTATGGGGTCAAAATATTATGTATCAAATGAATATTATATTTGAGAATAATAAGAAAATGTAGGTCTGACAATATAATCAATTTTTATGAACATAATATATATAATTCACCATTAATAAAACATGGTCCATTAATAATAAATTGTGGAATAGGTATATGAAAATTACATGAAAAATGAGGTAAATTCATGTGTAGTAAAATGAAAATTAAAATCATCCATTGATATATAATATAAGAATAATTCATAATAATGAATTTTTGTATTAGGTTGTGGAACATTTATAGAATTGAAAATAATTTTTTATATCATTATTTAATACCATGTTCATCATATCATTCTTAATCGAGTGTCATGGTTGAATTTACTGACTCCCTATAGTGATAAACATAGTGGAGATATCCCCATATTAAATATGGTTCATACCATAGTTTATTATATAATTTATTATTAGATAAAATCTTTACACAATATATTAATGGGAAATATAATTTTTTACACTAGTATTATAATTGAAACCCATATATAGTTTCCACATGAAAATGAAAAAAAAATCATGATACCTTTACTTCATAATTAATCTGTCATAAAAAAGAATTATCATTTATATATCCATAAAAAGTAATCATAATAAATATAGATAAATACGATGGTTTGTATGATTTGATCATTTACCATGTGATGGATAATAAGAATAAAAATATGTGTACATCGAGGAAGACACATTGGATAATCAATAGAAAACAATTTAAAAATAGTATGAATATTATTTCAAAATTTTAAATCAATTTTTTTAAAGTAAATGGATTATGAATATATGGTTATTGAAAATAATGAGAATTAATATAAATTGTACAATTAATAACCACGACAATGTGTAGAGGAATAGCTATAATGAAACCCAAATAAAACAATTAACGAAATAGAATATGCATACATCATATTAATATTTTCCTTCCAATCATTTTTAATGATCGTAAAAGTAAATAAAAAGTGAATTGAGTGTTTCATTTATGTGGGTATAAGGAAATTCATAAAATCATTTATAAACACGTATATGGAGGGGGTTTTTTTCTAAAAAATTAAAATATAATATTTTTCTCTACAAAAAATCATTATTTATCTTTATTTTTTTACCAGTGGGTGGTTGAATGGTACCAATACATGTAAAAAATATATATATAAATAAATAACGAATATAAATGTATATTTAGATATTTTTTATATAAATATTTCATTGATTATAATTTATTTATAAAACTATATATTTTAATGAGATATTGGAAAATATAATCGAACATCTCTCTTGACTTCAAAAAAGGAGTTTTAACCTCATTTTTAAGGATTATTACTATATTAATGACTTATATAATAATAATTTCCTTAAATAATTAATATAGAAAGTCCAATTGAATTCATTTATTATATATATGTGACTTTTTAATTTAATTTTTATAATTATATTTTATTTATATGAATTTATCTATACAGGTTTTTGGATAACGATGCTCATTCATAATATTTTTTAATAATATAATAATTAATATTTTTTATTGGATTTGACCAAATTTGTATTAATTTTTCAATTTTCTTCCAATATTTTTTTGATATTTGGTCATGTAGTGATTCTTGGGGGAATTTTATGAAATCATTTAATAGAATTGGATTTATTTCATTGATTATTCTCTATTTTAGTGTGTTGTGTCGGTGGATGAAGTGTTGATTATTAGAGATAGTTATGTATTCACTTGATTTCATTGGATGAAATGATTGAGAAATTATCCAATAATAAATCTGAGGTTTCATGAACTAAAATTAAATTATTATTGATTTTCTATGCACAAAAAAATGTTGAAACATATGGCCATTACATATTTTGATTAAGAAGAAATTTATAAGACCACGAAAATATTCATTTTCATTGTTAATTTTTAGTGAATGAATATTAGAATGTATCCAAGAAATAATAATGTAAATAAAAAAGGTCGAATAGGGTTTCCATTATAGAATAAATTTTATGTTATTTATATAAGAATTATATTTTAAATAGAATATAATTAACATTATGGGAATGCATGAGAAACTATATATTTCATTTCACATTTTAGGATGAAATTCTTACATAGTTCATGTAAGTACATCTGATGATGTTTAATTAAAATAGTGTGGACAAGAATATCCACCCAAAGAGGCCATCTCAATAACTTATTGGAGATAGGGTCAACCACATGGGATATATCCAATTATTGGAAGTCCATATAGGAAGGTATGTTATTGGTTCAATGGATATTCTTAGAGAAGTGTTTGTAGTAAAGAGCACATGAATTTAGGATTGGGTACATGTGGGATACCATGTGATAGAGAGGCCCATGAGGCAATGTTTTAGTGTTTTATGATTCCTAATCCCCCTCTCCCTTGGAATGTATATTTATTAGGACATGATCTTTTTTTATTAAACGCACAATTATATAAGTTTTTGACGTTGGGAATGAGAGGTACCATACAATTTTCTTCTCACATTAAGTTATATATATACAAAATGAAAAATTTTATCACTTCACTATGACCCAACCAATTTGCCACAACATATGAGTTTAAATAAACTAACCTTATTAAACTTATTACCATTGAAAAACATATAGGTTCACTTTATATTAGTGGTAGTCACATTATCCACCATCTCCAGCAGTCATCCCATGAAAATCGGACCCCAAAATCTAACTGAGACCATGAATGTAACATTATCTTTCATGCAAGGAACAATATAAAGAAATTTTTTCGTATGAAAAAAATATTTTATTCCATGAATTCATTGGAATAACCACTAACATCATGTGAATTCATCAAATGAATAAAATATAGTAACTATCGATATCAAATAAACATAAAATGATCAGGTGATGTCATCGCAAGAAAATGAACATGTCATCCCACTACATGAAGCTTCCATCATGGAAATAATTCATCAAATGAATGAATTTTTATCCAAACAATACTTTAAAATTTAATTTACAACAAGGAATCACATGCTGAAAATCTCATCACCTAAAAAACTAAGGTGGATTATGATCATGAGATGTGATCATTCGATTATATTATCACATCATTATATCATAATGATATTGAGTGTTTTAGTGTTTCAAAATTAAATATATCAAATGTTTTTTGATGCGTAATGGGTCTTAAATCACAGTGGATAGATATATATATGTTTTTAGAAAATCCTTTTATAAATGTTCTATGGAAGACGAATAATTTTCTACCACTCAAAATAATTTAAGAGGGATTATTTTTAAATGATCATCTGAATGAAGGTAGTGGTCATCCTTATGATTCATTCATGGATAGGAGAATTAATTTCCATTACCCAATCCTGAAATGAAAATAATGTGAAATAAAACTTTATTACAAATATTTATTTATAAATAGAACTAGTGGAAAAGATTTTTCTATGAATAACAAACCTAAAGACCATCATTATCTTGTGAATTAATAGAGACGCCACTTTTGAACGATCCATGGATTTCATAATGAATATATAAGGGTCATGTTATCTTATCATTTGATGGAGATATGTGGTGGTTGGGTTATTTTGAACCTTTTTCCCCTCATGACACATAGTTCATTATGAAAATAACACTTTATACACCCACAAAAACCCTTTATTACATGAAGGGAGAATGGTAAGGTTCACATTTAAATCCCATTACATAAAGATTATGTGTACATATTGACAACATTGGATAAGTCGTATGAAGATACTTATGTGGTGTCTATTGCATGAGATAATTAATTGAATACATAATTTAAAAATTATATAAGATATAAAGATCATTTCATGCATGGTTTCATTCATACAAGAATGCATATGGAATTTCATATCATCATAAAACACATGAACATTAATTTTGTAACCAAAAATAGTGAGACCACACACAAAATAATAATATAAATTAATTAATGTTACATGGTTTAGAATATAAATTATGTAATAAATTATGAATTCTTGATGTTTAAGAGATGATATAGGGTTGATAATTGAAGATTAATGACTCATTTTACATTGTCAACGTATATTCCGGAATACAAAATATTGAACAATTTTTTGTGCATCTTTATCAAAGATTAACTATATATAGGACTTCATATACTGATGGAAGAATTTCCTGATCATTGTTCCATAAAAGAATATTATTATAAATAGGATATCATATAAATATTTGAGAACATTTTTATAGTTACAAAAGAGCCTAATGTGTGTGTGGGCATGTATGATTCAATACTCTTGTAGAGGAAGATCAGAACATCTACCTATTATTGATCAGTCCATATGATAAATAAAATAATAGATGTAGAATTTTACTATTTTGTGGATTCATGTAATTTTGGAGTCTAACATATAACAATAGATGAAGTTGTATACATGTGGTATAACCAACTGTTGGTGGTTAATTAGAACTGGGGGAAGAACAATTTTTTTAATTTATGGGAATAATGATTTTCTATTTATTGTTACCTCATAATATAGTATAGAATATATTTTAGAGGACTAACTAACATATAAGATTGAATATATTTTTACCAAACCATGTAAATACCTAGGATATGAGGCTTTGTGTTGGAAACATTTATCATGGTGAGGCTGAGAAATAGAAGTAGAGGGGATCGAGGATTTAACATGTCACATATTTTGACTTGAAAAGGAATAATTTGTAAAAATTAAAAATAATAATTGATTCAAATCATCATTTAATTTATGATATCATAATCACATGGTAATGAAAAGTGGATTCACAATGATGTTAACCTATGAAATATTCAATAAACTGTTGGGGATTGAGAACCTTAATGTACTAAACATTAGGAGTATATACACATTCTATTTTGAGAACTATCATGGCTGGTGAAATACGATTATAACATATCTCTAATCACATGGGGTGGAACTGGATGATGACACAACTTTATTATTTACACACTATAGTGACAATTCCTCTTTAACATTTTCAAATAATATGAATATGTAAATGGATTGGAAATATATGAATTATCATGTGGGGAAGCATTCTGACAATTTATATGATAAATACATGGGACCCTAAACAGATTATAATATTTGGAGAAAACTAAAATATAGTAATGTAGGAAATAAAAATGTTAAGGATGTCAAACTACAATGGAATAGGAACTTATTTTATGATATAATATTTGTTGATGATGAAAAATATTATTATTTAATTATATAAGTAATGTAGATTGTTAGTATAATTTTAGTTTTTGGTTAAAAGTATAAAGAAACAACACTTATAAAAAGATTTTTGAGACACATTCGAAATAGATATAATTCAAAATATTATACCAGTGAATATAGAGAAAATATATAACCCAAATAATATCATAATATTCAAATAGCATATGAAATGAGAATAGAACCACTATTAAAGGTGATTTAATAAAATAATATTTCATTTGATGAAATGTTATGATGTGATGATAAAATTAAACAATACAGATAATCAGGAGGCTCTAAGTATGAGGATCAATATGTGGACTTCAAATAAATGATTTCTTTATTCACAATAATTTTAAAAAGTGGAAAATAGGAAAAACAATCATATTATTGAATTATTACATTAGTGGTCCTTTTTATGATTACAATCAAAAAAATTAAACCAAATTAGATAAAGAAGAATGATAAGAAAAGTAATAGGAATAATAAAAAGAATAGTAATTATTTTAAGAAGATAAAAAGGATATGGGGAAAATGGATAATTTTTTTCTAGTTAATAGTGATTTAGAAGATAATAAATATTGAAAGAATGGCATGTTTTTTATTGTTAATGGCAATAAATATACAAAATCATTTTATGTTTATAATTTAGATGAGAGAAATATATTATAAGGGATGTAAAATGATATTTTTATTACGCACTTATTATCATTATTCATATCAATAAGTAAAATAATTTGATGAATAATGAAATTTATAGGATTAAATTCTATAATAAAGACAGTACTAAGAAATAGGATACACATCTTAATGAATAATTGAATATAAGATGAAGATGATTCAGATAAAATAAAATATATAAACTATTGATAAAATAATAGTATAAAATGAATATATTTTCAAGAATTAACCATCACGTGTTAAATAAATTATATAAATATATTGATGTTTTCTAGATTTGAGAAGATGTTAAAAGAAAATTATAAAAAAATTGTCATGAAAGTGGAATAATTATTTTAAGATAAAAACAATGTGCCTCAATTTCCAAAATTATTTAATGTATATGAGAGAAGAATTCACCATGGTATTTTAACATAATGGTGAATCACTACAAGATTTTTGGAATAAAAGTTCACATGATGAAGATGCTTCTACTTATAATCAATATAAACTCACATTTCTTATCTCTAATAGTAAACAACATAAAATGTAAGTCTAAATAATTAAGCATGAATTTAATTAACGAGATAACATCTTCTACAATGGTAGAGTGGATTAGTTTATTGAAATTTTTTACACCTAATAACACTCACATGTAGTCAGGGAAAAGAGAGAAATAAGAATATTCAATATATAAATACTATCTATCTAGAAGATCGTGGTTCAAAGGTTATTACTGTAGTTATAGAATATATGGTCATAAATAATATTCATTCAATTATGAAATATAACTAATATGATAGAGGAATTAATGAATGGGTATAAATTATAAAACATTTATATCATATTACCCAAAATATATTCATATTACCAATGCATCGTCTAACATTTTAACTAGAAAACAATTTAATTCTTGTATGTTGTTTATGGTATATATGGTCAAGGAGATCAAAAGGTGAGAAATGAATATCCATATCCCCAATTTACATTACTCAAAATTTAAATGTGAGAAATAGATAAAAATTAAATAAATCCATAGTTTTAGTGAATTATATGTGAATCATAAACAATCTAATAACCATAGGAAAAAATGTTCAGTTATCACACCTGACCAACTAGAAAAGCCAAAAAAATATAGATATATTAGAAGATTGATGAAAAAAGAATGAAATATTGTTTTTATTATGGGTAAAGATAATTTGTTTTGATAATTCATCAAGAAATATTAATTGGAAAATCTTATTTAAAAACGTTTGAAGAAACATGGCATGATATAATTCATTGATTGAAAATTTATCAAGCCCAATAAGATTTCAGGAATTAAATGTGTTTAGAATAATGTAATGTTTCTAATAAAGTATATGAAAATAGAACAATAACATAAGTTTCTATAGTTGAGGAATAATCAATCAAAAATCCATACACAACCTATAAATAATAATCATCTCATTTAACTATTAAAAGAAGAGGATATAAGATTGAGAGGAAGCACCCCCACTAAATTTTATTTCTATGAAAACAGAAGCTCCCTACTTATTCAATTATATATATTATTTTTTTACTAGAATATATGTAATTAATGGATATTTATTCATCCCATGATGGAGATAATTTATTACATAAATATGTTAAATTATAACTTTATAATGAATGTGGATAAATTGAATAAATTTGTATGATAGGAAGACTTGTTATTAAATTAACTCCAAAATCAATATTATAAATATATTTACAATCAATATCAATGAGATTTTAGATTGAAAATTGTTTAGGGATATATATTTTTCACATAAACTTATAATTTCATTTATTTATTTGTGTGAATGATTTAGCATTTCATTAACACATTATAATATTTCTAATCCTTAAAGGAAATATTGAAAATATTAGAGTATGATTTCACAAGCAAGTAATTTTTTGAACATAATTGATAACATTATTTATATCTCTATTTTTTCTACAGTAGTTTATCCCATGTGGAAATATATTTTATTAACTAAATGATCACATCTAAATAGGCCCATGTGATATCAGATTTCTATTATAAGTTTTCATTAAATTATATTAAAAGAGAGGATAAGATATTTGTAAAAATAAATATGGTATGTGAAGGTCCCAAAAACCATTTTAATTTGATTTAAAAAAAATTATAATATTTTCATAACATATTTACCATTATTATTTATGATGATGTTGACAAATTATAAAATAGTAGAGACTAGGGAACCAAACTATTCTATTTTTTGCCAATTGTGTGGCAATATTTTTTTAGTGTGTTTTGATAAATTAGTGATTATTATCTAATTTTTATGGATTCATTTAAAGTATTTGGTTATCATGGTTACAATAATCTCAATTTTAATGAGTAAATATTTTTTGGTTGATTATTTTGTGATACACGAGGAATAGTTATAGTCTCACTTGATGGCATTAGATTTCATGCTTGATAAATAATCCCTTTTTATTTGTAATGATTTTTTTAAATAATAAAATATTATTAGGGACATGTATTAAGGAGAAATAAACATTTAAAATATTTTCATAAATTATTTTTATAATTAATAAAATAAGGATTCAATTATAATATTCAATTTTATGATGATTTGTTTTGATAGAAGACTTAAGGTTATCCATAAAAAAAGAATGTAATTACAATAAGGAATACGATGATGACCATGAATTAATAAATATATATATATTATCTAATAATTTATGATATCTTGAAGATAATAGCATTCATATTAATGTACATCTTGAAAAATTATACCTTTTTGTTTTATAATTTTTGTTCAGAACATTTAAATTTTTTATTTACTAAGTACACTTTTTGGGGAAGACATAATAAATTGCAGCCAACCAAAGAAATAAAATGATTCTAGCTCAAAATATTAAGGGAAGTAAGGTCAAATATATGGGATACAGATAATTAATGGGAGTCCATGGTGATAGATATGACATTGGTTCAACATATATCCATAGTTGAGTGTATGTAGGAAAGAGTGCATGTGGTAAGAATGTGGTGGTAGTTGGCCATATTCTATTGGTGAGACCATTGAGGTACATCATGAATATATTGAGAGTTTTAATCCCACTATTCCTTGATATGTAATTTCATTAGGACATGGTATATTGTTAATATCAGAACAATCATGTGTGAGTTGTATATGCGAAAAAGGAAGAACAACACAATTTTTATCCATTATTAAATGATAGAGAAGTCACATTACCCAATTTATCAATTCACTCTATACCATCTAATCAGCAATACAGCCCAAGATTAAAATATCTCCTCTTCATCATCCTTATAACCAATGATGAACTTTCCTTCTCACATCATACATGTAATAGTTAGAATATTGGAAATATCATGTGATATTCACATAAGAATAAGACCACTATATTGATTAAATGTTATAAAAGAAATAGAATAATCCATACATAATAATATTTTTGTAAAATATATTAAATGAAAAATAAATTTTCACATGAGTTAATAATATAAAAAATTTCATCGTTTGAACCATCCCATTTATGTGTGAATGTAAAAATCAAAATACCTTTATCATCTTTTGATCACATGATATCACTGCATGATGAAAAAATTAACTTTCTATCACATAATGTTTTTGTATTTCACAACATTCATCAAGTTAATGAATTAGTTTTTTTCTTCTATTTTCCTATTTACAATACAAAAAAATGTTACATGAATAAAATCTAATCATATGATACATTGTGGTGATTTGTAATCAATTGATGTGATCATGTGATCACATGACCACCTTGATGAAACATGATTCGGTTGATATTTTTTCTATTTCAAAATGAAAAGTATCATGATATATCTAGATATTTAATGTGAAATATCTTATTTTTTTAAGATGGGTGTTGAGAATCTATCAAAATAAATTAATACATGGACCAGAAAATTCATTAATACCACTCAAAATATTTTAAGACATATATTGTTTAAAAAACATATTATCCAGAAAATGCAGTGAGAATATTCCTGATTCATTAACATAAGGAAGAATCATACTGTGTCATCTAATTACATGAAGAAGATCACATTAATCCACTCATACTCACGTAAAGGTTTTTGGAAAGGGACCCCATAGAAAATTCTTGTCTCATGAAGAAAAAATCGATGGCCTTCTTAATTTATTGAATTATATGAGAATAGAAAAATAATCCAACCCTATATTTTAAAGAGAAGATAAAATTATTTCATGATTCAATAACACTAGGAAAATACAAAAAAGATAATATCTTTTACATGAAATTTTTCATCATGGAATGTTGTGAATTTCATGATGATCCTTTGTAAACCCATAAACAATCCTTTTCACAAGATTAGAGACTAGGATAGAATGTGTGATCATTCAAGTGAGGTCCTTACATGAATATTATGTTTGATGTGCCTGAATACCATATTTTTGGGAAGAAGATAATTCTAGAATGTCAGTTTCTTAATGTAAGAAAATGTTTTCATACATATTATATTTAGGAATACATTAATATTTGTGCCTGAATTTGTTCTTGTATATTTGAAGAAAAAAGTACATTAATTGGAACCTCATTAACATGAATGGAGTAACATGAAACAATGATATATACCATAAAATAGAAATATAAAAAATTAATTTGATGTGGTTTACAATAAGAAACATCTGATATATAATTCATGAAATAAGTATTGGTGTTTCAATTTTGTTGAGAATTCAAGAAGGAAGTCTAATATTAAATTTAACAATTATCATATTGAATAAAATAATACTGAATAATTTTTTTGTGAATCCCATTCACATATTAATAGAGTAAATGACTTCATCTATTGAAGAAAGAATTTACTACGGATTAATACACTAAAAAATGATCTTACACAGATGATCAGATATATTTTTCAAGACCAACAAGCTACAAAATATCATGAACTATATACAATAATTTCATATTCCAAATTAATTTTGTGGAATATATAGAGATAAAACTATAGAATAACAATTCATTTGAAGAATAAGGTTTTGGGATGGTGGGTATAACAAGATGATGGAAGATTCTGATCGGGGGGTCCAAAAAATCACAAAGTGAAGAAAATTAATTTGGGATGAATAAAAAACAGAGGAAGTTGAATTAGAATTGTCTAGCATAAATAGTTTTTAATTAATTTAATAGGTAAATAAAATTTTTAATATAATTCTTATATATTATAGAATAGACGTTGTGGGTACTAATCGAAAATGTAATGAGAAGGTAATTAGGGAAAACCTAATACATACTTCGGTTATGTGCCTTTTTATTTAAAAATATATTTTAGTTTAGGATGAGAGACATAACATTATTAGTTCAATGCATGAACCATATATTGAGGTTGAATATTAGTAGGAAAATTTTAAAAGGAAAATGGAATCTCAAATTCACCTAATCTTATTCTCTATGATATAAAATTTATCTGGGTACTAAAAATGGTAGTGGAATCATTTTTTTCATTGAGAAACACAGTCCTCTATTAATTTCATAAAATTTATTTTTGGGGTTTATAATAATATAATTATTTATTATCATTTTTATTGAATGTTATATTTTAAAACAAGTTACATTATAATGAATATTAATTTTACCCATTAATAAAAAATACATATGTCATCAAATATTATTTAATATCCTGTATTAATGTCTTTATTTTATTATGTGATTAAAATAATTGTATTGTTATAGAAAATATCATGTTGATCATCAAATGAACAATAACAAAAACTTAATAAAATAATAAATAAATAAAAATATTTATATAATATTTAAATAATTTTCAATTGATTATAATTATATTAATATACCATCAATATAATATATAATGGGATTTATAAATGGTATAAATTATTATGTTATTGAAATATATAGTGATGAAATAGATAGTTTTTTATTTCAATAATTCATGAAATAGTATATTTCAGAATGAAGGATTTATGCATACTTAATGAGAATAAAAACTACAAAAAATGTTAAAAGAATTTAAGAGGAGGGGTTTTAGAAAAAATTCAAGAGATAGAAGAAGAAAATTTTCTATGATCGATATTGGAGGGTTCCGTTTACAAGTGTTCTTTGTGTGGAATTTTCACAAATACTCAATATGTAAGGAACAAGGTTTTTATTTAAAGATTGAAGTGCCTCAATAATGGTAATATAAGGGATATGTATTAAAAATACCCTTATATAACCAATTTAGAAAAAATATCTGATATCATTTATTCATTTATAAATTAATGTATCCGGTTTATCTTATTGTACCTTTAATAAGGTCTCTCAATTTTTCATCTAGTAAATTATATTTTTTTCAAAGAATAAATTTTAAACACACATATATTTTCCATATTATTTTTAAAAATATTGTCTATATTTAATATATTTATATTTAGATATATATTAAATATATCTTTTAAATGATAATATCATATATATATATATATATATATATATAATTAATTTATAGGAATATAAAATTTTAATTATTATAATTTATTAATCATATTTCATATAAATTGTAAATTAAATCGGTTTATCTATTTTTTATACGTCAAACTAAATCATTTTAATATAATTAACCATTAAAAGTACACAATTTAATTTATTATGATAAAAATGATAATCACATAGAGAAAATATTCATTGAAATATAATCCTTTTTATAATAAATGATTTTACCACACCATAATTAAATTATTTATTTATCATATCATAATTCAGTTTTTTCAATTAAGTATAATTAAAATATTTCAATTAATTTTATATACATAAACGTATTATTTCAATTTTTTTAAAAAAACGTCTTTAAATATTAGATTATTTAATTTAATTATTATATTCATAATTTATTCTAGAAATATTTCTTATATGTAAATAATATTATTTTCAAATTATAAAATAAATCCACACGTACATGATGAATATCTATATCAAATATCCATTACTCTAATTTCTATATCTCCATCAATAATATAGAGCTACTACATATATTATAATGTCATTTGTTGAAATTATTGATCTTATTCATAGATTTCAATGTTATGATGGTAGAAAAATTTCTAACATGTATTATTTTTTCTAGTAATCATTGGTGGTATTATATTCAGGAAAGATCATTATAAGGTTCCATCATTAATAATTATATTTTTTATGTTTCTTGAAATCATTACAATGGGAATTGAAATTAAGTCATGAATATGGAAAATGATGAAAAATGAATCGAAGAAGAGTGGACAAAATTGATTATGGATAAAAAATGGAATATAAAAAATCTGAAACCGTGATGTATTAAAAAATTCACAACATGAGATTCCAAACAAATCAAATAATTCATGGTAAGGATATAGTGACTCCTATCTTGTGAACAAATGAAAATTGTTTGGAGGAAAGAGGCAGACAAATATGATCCTCACACAACACCCCCACAAAATCGAAATGTTCACAAGAAATGTGACTTTTAGGATCCCCATTAACAAAATTATGTTTTTTAAGAGATCTAGGTGGTAATCCTCACTACCAAATACAATTAACTCATGCCCTCAAGGACTAAGTAATATGTGGGTTGGGTTTCCCTCGTGGGTTTCTGCAATATGGGGAATCAAATCATCATCACAGCCGAACGATTACAATTATTTTAAAACCCAAAGTTATTAAAACATCACCATATTATAATAAATAATGTTTTATCATTCCTTATACAAAAATCAATCTTACTCTACACACAATAATAAATTAACATTTGTTACACGCAAGACCATGTTTTACAGCCTTTTAATGGAGAACCTATTTTAAAATTAAAATATTTCACAATTATCAATTTTATTATAAAAATTAAACATCCTTTTTGATTTTATAATTTAAAATGAACTTATGGAGAATTTTTGTGAATTTTTTGAGAATAATATTTTCATGATGAAGACTGAAAATTACTATAATTTAGAAAAAAATGTCTTTTTCATTAAAATAATAATTAAAGCTAAATTATATTTGAGATTTATTTTTATGTAATATTATATCAATTATACTTCTATTTAAAAATATATATTCATTAGAATTTTTTTTTTGAAATTTAAAATTAAACATAACAATCTATGGAACTCCTTTCTACACCAAAACACAACTATTTCACGCAGTCCGCGTGATTAGCGTTAATCTTAATTATCCCACATCTATGATTCTAATTTTGAAAACTAAAAAATAATTGTATATAATTATCATGATATTTGTGGACTAATAGGATAAACATAATTTTTTGAAAACAGATATTTAGTGAATGTGATTAAAACTAATTACGGCGATTAAGGTAAGAATAAGATTAGTAAGGGATTAAACTGTAATATTATGGAAAAATGACCTAAAAAGCATTCCAAAATCCATTGTATACCAATATTTTGACCATTTCACCACATGGATAAAATTAAAATTGTTATTGGGATATTATTAAATGGAAGTTCCCTGTTTAAACGGGCAATTAAGGAAAAAGTCAAAAGAGAACTTTCATTACATTTTAGATTTACAAAACATTGACATATATACAAACCATCATAATTTCAGGTACATATATCATGTGGAATGATATTTAAATTACATTTATCATAATAAATTATCAATAATTTTTATATTTTTTTCATTATTTAAAATCCTTTAGAAATGCCAATGTACTTATTATTTAATTAATAATTAACTAAAATTAATGACTTTGTAATTTTTAAATGTGATGTTAATTGATTGAATTATTATCTTTTCTTATTTATGTATATTAACAAATCATTTTTATCATCTTTAAACACTATATATTTATGTTATAATATTATATTGATATTTTAAAATGAACATGAAATAAATAAGTTCAAAATTGACATTATTGTTGTTTTATAATAAATGAAATTTTAAAAAATGAGTTAAAATTAATAAAAAAACCTCTATTATGCAAAGTAATTTGTAAGTTAAATTTATATTAAATATAATCTATTTATGGACCAATTATTATTTTAAAATCAACATATTGAGCCATATATTTAAAAAAAATTGTTCACACAGTCTTGGTTTATGTACTTCATTAGCGCGTCACATGCACTAGTTTTAATAAAAATTTCCAAAACACATGGAAATTGTTATTAAATAAATTATATATAATATTAAAAACTCATTTTAACTACATTTTCTATTAAATATTACTATATTTTGGTCTTTATTGTTAAATTATTTATATTAGTATAGTCGAATATTTAGAAAAAATCAATATGATAAAATTTGGGAATTATAGAAGTTAAGTATTTATATTATTAAAATGAAACATTTTTGTGTTTTTGATATTTTTATACACCATTGTAATCATTTAATACATTATTGTTAAATTTTTTAGGCACATTAGGTAATGTATACTACCCATTAATGAATACCATTATATATTTATAAATGTGTCGCTTTCTTCCACTATAAAAAAGCATGATCTATACCCCTTCCTCACAGCTATCAGGCCACATTGTCACATGAAAACTCTATAAAAATAGTCCCCAAACATCCCAACTATTAATTTATATTCCACCCCTTGGGAAGAAAAAAATCCAAGAATTCTTTTTGTACAAACAAAAAGAAGTTACCCGAGTATGATTTAACACATTCTCTTATACTTTCTAGTTTCATTTATATTCTCCACTCTCTATAATACTCTTATTCTATTGTTACATTACAATCGATGTATCATCAATATATTATTATTTTTTTATGATAATATTTAAAACATTAATTAAAAACGATTCATTCTAATGGGTTATGAACATATTTTTTCTTTGTACGACAAACTACTGACTCACAAAATGATGATTATTCAATTTTACCCTCCCACATATCTGGGTTACCATTATGATGGATACTCTAGTAATATATTATATATATGGTATTTAAAATTTAATATTTTTATTTAATTTATTTTTAGAATGTAAATTTATTCATTCCACATTTTGTAAATACGATAATTTCATTTGGGGATGTGTGGTCTATGACCCCCTCAAAGAGATATTACACAATCATGTCATACATGGAACACATAAATATTGGATTTTTAAACCTATGTACATATATAACATAAATATTATAATAGTAAAATAATATAATTATTTATAATTTCAGTTTAAATATTTTAATTAAATATAGAATTGAAAGTAGCGTCCATGCGTATATATGATGTTCTCTTCAACCTTCCCTCAATTTCATTTGTCTTGGAATGTTCCCAAGATATCACAATTCTTGTGATGATATGAGGAAATAATGATACCTCATTTAAATATAACTCACACTTTTTGTAATTTTCATATACATTCTCCTTTCGCACGATCTCTAATATAGTTCATAGATGCTTCTCATAATCCTCCTTGATTTAGAAGTATATTAGAATATCGTCTATAAAGATTACCAAAAAAATTTGAAGGATATATATAAAATCTCTATTCATTATTTCTATGATGATTTCTAGATAATTAGAGAGAATTAAAGGCATTACCAATAATTTATAGTTCCCCTACCTTTTACGAAAAAACAATCTTGGGGGTATCCTCCTTCTTCAACCTTACTTTGTAATATCTCAACCACAAATCTTCCTTGGTGAAGTATTGTTCTCCAAGTAGTTGGTCAAATAAGTTATGAATTCAGATTAAAGGATACATGTTGTATATCAATATTTTGTCAAGCTCAAGATAATGAAGGAAATAGTGCATTGACCCATCCTTTTCTTGACTAAAAGGAATAATACACCCCATGATGAATCAGTTGATCGTATAAACCATTTATTCAGATTCACATGTAATTGTTTGTTCATATACACAATCTCCACAACATCCAATATATATGGAGTCTTGGATATTTCAATTGATCCAAATAAAAGATCAATTTAGAATCCAACAACTCTTCTACGAGGAAGACTTGGAAATTCCTCGGGAAACACTTCCGTGAATTCCCTGAAAATAGGTATGTCTTCAAGGATTATTGCTTCTATGGACTCAACCTTCTGAACAAGATATGCATTCTCATAGGGTAGTAATATTCACACATGAGATTATAGTTTAGAAAAGATTCATCTTCTTCCTTGAACTTTTATAGAATCGGTTGTTAATTCTCCATATGGACAATGATTTCTCCCCCACGATAATTTATGTTAACTCTATATAGATAAAGTAAATCAATGCAATTAATTGCATACAATTATACTATAGTAATTATGAAAAGGTTCAACAGGAATTTCAATCCAAATTTTATGAAAGGGGAGGATTTATATTCATGGGATGGAATGATTTCACAATTTTCCATACTCATAGACATCTTTACTTCCATGATTTCTGTTGGTGTTGGGATTGTTGTACTAAACAATCAGGATATAAAAGAATGTATAGAACTAGAATAAAAAATTATGTTCACTATTGTTGAATGAATAACTAGTGTACCTATCAATACATTGTTTTCATGGTTCACTTTAGTGGTAGTGATGGAAAATACCACCCTTTATGCCTTGGATGATGTTGGTTGTCTCTGAAAACCCTTGTCATAGAGAAGTAGTTTGCAAAGTGCCATGGTACTTAGCAATTGGATAAATAAACAACTCATTATGTGTCGAACACATCGTTACTATCCTCTATCATAGAAGTGGGTTTCTCCTATCAATAGTTAATATACATGTTCTCTTCTCTCCCACACTAAAAGAATTTCCTCATCCCCATCAGGAAATTTTTATGGTTCTTATTTACATATCATTGGCAAGTGTCGTTCTATATTTTTATTGAACTATTACATTTATAAATCAGAACTAAATAATTGAATATCAACTTATTCTATTTATTACCCTGATACCCCTAAGATTCTTATATCTCCATTTCAAATACGAGGGCATATAAGACAACTTCCTCATAGCTCTCGAAGTCACGGATCACTAGGGCTTTCTGAGGGCTAGGGTTTTCCCACCAAAGTAGCTGTCAAAATTGCATTCGGTGGTAACCACAAAGACAATAGAATAACGTGAAATCATTTTATGTTTTCCTCTTACGTTGTGATGGATTTTTCATATATTTTATTGAGGACTTAGAAGTTCCATTCCATCATATGTTGGATAGTGTGTGGGAAATATTTGTCAAAACAATATTTTCCAGAAATCCATTCATTCAAATGACTCTATCCCTTCATTAGGATTCATATTTTTATCAATATCCAACAATGATAAGCTTACCCCAAAAAATGATAAGCATATATAAGTACCTTTTCATTTTAATTTCATTGAAGGATGAAGAATATCATCTCATTGGAGGTAATCCATTGTTTAGTTGTTGGGGGATCTATTGATCCATTAAATGTCGGGGCCATTTGACTCATGGATTTCTCAATTGCGACTTGTTCATTTTTAGGGGGGTGGTGTTGAATGTTCATATTGACCAATGATTCTATTAAAAATATTAGTTAACTAATAGAATATCAAGAAAAAGATTGTGATTCCCACTCCATTCAAATAGGGCATCTCAATAGAACAGTCCTCAAATTGATCTTTGCATCTTGTTTTTCATGAGTTATCCTATAAATGACCATTGGCTAGAATAATAAAATGATTGTGGTAACAAAAAAAGGTGAATCAAAAAAAAATTGGATAAGCTATAAATTAATTTTATTTCATTATGTTATGAATTTATAGGCTTCAATATACATTATCCATGAAATACTTCCCAACAGATTTTATCAGAGGAATTTTTTTATTTCATTAACAATGGTTCATTCTAGGACTATGAATTTACCAAATAATGTCCACCAGGAGTTTCGTAACCAAGTGTGCATCAAGGACCGTTGGTGTGCATCGGTTCTAATTCGAGTCCAGCTCAAAGTGGTGTTTTTGGGTTTTACCCCTAGATACGTCTATTCCAGAGCCACCTCTTCCTGCTCATATCCATATATGGTTGTATTTTCTTGATAAAACAATTTCTAAATACTCACCAACATATAGGGATTTTTTTTATTATGAATTGTCTCATATAGAAGGGTTTTATTAGGGTTTTATTATCTTAATCCCAAAACTAACTAAACCTATCATCTGCTACAAACTATAAAAACCCTTCTCTTTATTAGATAATTAAACATTATTTATCGTGTAAAATTATTCATATGTTACAATATAGATGAGAAATATGTATAGTGAATTTGGGGATTAGTAACATTACATAACAACTCAAAACATTAAACACAATATCTTAAGGAAAGATTTTTTTACATGACCATATCATTCCTTCATACTTAGAATTTAATGGGATAACATGAGGACATACATAATAAAAGAGTGATCTATAAAGCCTAGTAAGGGATTGAAAAGGAATATAATGAAGAATAAAACACTTGTTAAGAAATAGTAATTTCAATGGATCATATGAGAAACATGTACATAAATTCATGATCATAACATGATTATCAGAACCTGGAATTGTGGAATAAATAATTAACATGATATTAGCATTAAAAAAGGCTCATTTAACATGGAGAAAGAGTAAACCCTCATTTAATTTGAATTAGAATGAGTAAACCCACACTAAATATGAAGTATCATGATAATAATCATTAACTAATTCATTAGAGTTCTATCAGGGCACAACTTTCTTAATCATTTCATTTCATTTGATGCATAAATATTCCACATGGAATATTTTACATGGTTTCATTAAATATCCTAATTTTTTACATGATAAATGGATTTTAAATTAATAAATGATACTCTATAATTATTATTAAAATTATAATAAAGTTTAATTACTTTGATAGATAAATGGGCATTGTATTAACTATAAAATGAATATTTCTTGGAAAATCACGGTGCAATTTCGGCAGCATAACAAAATGACATATGAATTCATAAAAAATGGTTAATGAGAGAGAAAGGTGGGTATCATCATATTTATAGGAAATGGAGAGTAAGGAGGTCATATAGATTCATGTCCCAACATATTAAATTTAATTTTGATTCGTAATACAAAATAATTTCTTGCATGTAAATGAGAAGAAAAATATTTTTCACAGAATTTCAGCATGGTAACAGGTGTACATGGGAGGCATTACTAGGAGACAAATGGGTCACTAATCATTAAAACGTATATGGGGGAGTATTTTGGATGTTAAATTTAATACACCAGTATTTCTAATTGAAATAAAAATGGAATAACAACATAAAAAGTGTTGGTAAAAAACTAAAATGGATTAAATCCATTACATGGAAGTGTGATCTCAAAGGCTTGGGAGAGTCTTGAGATAGGATTCTTGGGATCTTTGGGCACCTTAGCGGGATTATATAGAAATGAGGAAAGTTGTTGTTCAAGATCTAATGGCTTTATGTGGAGAGGAAGTGGGAGATTGGATGGGTTTATATAGGAAAAGAGAGTGAATTTTTTATTGTTTAGGTGTTTTCACCACATATTAAAATAATCAAAACCATACACCACACCATTGTTTTGGCCCATGTATTTTTTCAATTGAGTATTGGAAAACATTATTTTATAAGAAAAATTGTCTAAATTATTAACATATTAGTCTTTCCTATGTGGAGGTTATTCACACTCTAATGGAAGTCAATTTAAAAATATAAAATGTTTTATAAGTAGTGAAGGGTCTACTAAGGATTTTTAAGACAAAACAAACAAATATAAATTTATATTATTTTAACAGTAAAACAAATATTGGATGAACAACCCATTTATAGTATGATATTATATAACTATTAGGTCATTATTATTTCAAAAAACAAATTATATTATTAAATGATATTTAATTTTTATCCAAAAATTTCATTGTCTCATAAAATTATGAAAAATACACCATTGGATAATTTCGAAATATTGATACTCAAATAATATTCATTTTATCAAAATAATTTTTTAAATATTTCAATTCTTACTTTTAAAATAAGAACTAGCATTTATAAAATATTCGTGGGTTTTTATAAAAAAGGCATTCAGAAGATAATAAAAATAACAATTGTATTCCTAAAAATTATATGATCAATTATATTTAATAAAAAGTAATTTGGTGATAATATTTAAAATTTTATTTAATTCAAAAATCCATTAACTTATAAAAATAGATTTCTAAATTTAATATTAACTAAAAATAATAGTTTTGGTTTAAAATCTATTGAAAAATTAACAATAAAAAATATATGTATATTATTAATTATATAAAGAATAATGCACATAATCATAGTAGAAGTTATTTTTACATAACCCCTTATAACACCCTCATATGACCAAAGGGTAAGGTGTGTGATGGTGATAGACTCTTGGGGTGGCTTGAATAACATTTCTAGGGTGGTCATCTTTGTTAGCTCCCACTTCTCTAATTGGCAGTTCCATTGAAGCTTAATTTGTTGATGCTCGGCTTGGCCTTGGTCATGACTGAATCCTAGTGGCACCACCTACTTTTCAATATCTAGAAAATTGGATTCATAGGGAGGAATCCAACTATATGTGGATATCACTTCCATTTTCTTGGTAAATTGGATTTGTTAAAGCCTTATAGTATTACTAATCATGTGATCACAATTCAATGGCTATATTAGCAATGTTCACAATTCATAACAGTATTTTGAAATCCGAAAATATAAAACCAAGGAAGTGCATATGTTTAAAATAACCATCTTAGAAAATAATACATTTAATAAGATCAAGAGGAATTTTCCATTAATGAAAGATTGGGTCTTTACAATTATCCAACATAAGAGGGAAATCTCCACAATGTATATTCACATTTATGTGGTTTCCATTCCTTCCACTAGGCTCTATTTCTAAATAATGTAACTCAGTAAATTAATTTATGAATCATATTTTATAATGTTGAAATAGTAAAATTCTTAACATAAATTGAAATCATATGCATAGCTAATCCAATTTTAATAAGCATGTTTTTTAGAGAGAAATTTATAATTAAATCCTTCATAAAGATTTATAAAGAAAACATGAATTATACAAGGAATATCTTCTCAGAGTTTCCATCTAGATGCACAGTAATCCATGTTGGCTTGTACCAGGTTACACAGAGTAAAGCATGGAACACCTTGTCGAAGTTGTTACCCCTAGGTACATATGTTCTAGATCCACATCAATGTGTAGTATCCCTATATGGATTCATTGCTGGGAAGACCCTAATAATATAGACCTTATGAAAATATAAGGATATTATTGCAAACATATCCTCATAGTTTATCTTATATTATTGTTCCCCAATCTAAATCTTCTAAATATAGTATCCAGGGATTCTACTAAACTTTCTCTGATGCCAAATGTAAAGACCATGACCCCAGTTACCAGAGTTGGTTTGTTATATCAATAAATTGGTATGATTACAATGAAGTTGAATCCCAATGGATTGAATAATATAGTAGTTTGGGAAGACAATATACACAAATAAGTTCAATATTATAATATTAACAGAAATAAAATATGAAAATTCAATTGTAAACATCCAAAACTCGTAGATTATCTATTCAAGTCATTCATAATATACTACATTACATCTTGAGGAAAAATAAAACATAAGAAATGGGTGAGATTAGATGCTCAAAAAGGGTCTGTAATATGATGTATGAACATGTAATAATTCATAATGAATTAATAAAAGTACAAATTCCATTAAAACATAAATTTCGGCATAATATGGGAGGCAAAAAACATAAATAAATAATTCCCTAAAAAACATAAACATGGATATCTACTAGTATAATAATCAAATGGAATATCAATAACATGTTTTATAATTAGATAATTTATAATGAAAGAAATCGTTACTATATTTTCAAACCCTCATGCTCATACCATAAAAAATGGGTAAAACCTAAACAACAAGTCTCATAAAACCAACCGATACATTAAGGGGACATAGTAGTCCCACATGATACTTAATACGTCCATGTTATAAATTATTTAAATGGGGGGAATCATAATCAACATGTACATTCATTTTGAAACTAATAAATGTAATGTAAATAAAATTCTGCAATCATTAATTATAAACACTATCCAGCAATAGTAATATGGTGAATAATATTAAGACATAAAGTAAACAAACAAAATAAAAATAAAACATTTAATAAAATATGTTATGTGACAGCATAAAATATTAATCCTAGTTAAACATAAGAATAAATAATAGTGTTTAAAAAATCTAAAATACTCTTCTAAATTAATCGAGTAATTCATGAGAAAAATACACTTTTTTTATGGAAAAAAGAGTTCATTTGAAAAAGCATTTTTATAAAACCATTATTAAAATATAATAGTTTTTAAATAATAATATTATTAATTTTATTAAAATAATGATTTTGTAAAACATATTATATAGTGAACATGACAATAGGTGAGAATTCAAGAAGCTTTCATGAATCAATTTTGTGTATCGAGACGAATTTGAAAAAGTCCATTTTAAAACACGTTACTCCCTTTAAAAAATGATTATGATTGGTAAATATATATATAACATTAAAAAAATATAAGAAGATTATATAATAATAATTAATAAATTCATTGTAGGTAAATAGATAAAAAGTGTAACCTGAATGAAAATGGTGGTTCGGGTATAAAACCCTTACCATATGTACGAATATATTCTTCACACAACCTTAATGACCTTGATAATCAAATTATATCAATTAGTTAATTAAATAAGATAATTTTTTTATTTATTTTATTTATTTTTATTTTATTAATTTCGTTTATGGAATTTTTTATGAGTTATAAGATACAAATTCATTACTCAAGAGCATTCATTTCCTCAGTTTTAACGATCAGTATACTTGTGTATGATTTTGGATGATCATGTAGAATGAATATGATTGTCCATAATTAAATTTATATGATACTAATGAGCATAAATAATATTAAAAGGTTAAATAAATCAGTATTTTATATGGTATTTATATGATTTATTAGATACAGCATTACAGATATTCGTTTAGATTATTATGGTGATATTGTGATCATCATAAACATGTTTGTTGATATGAATTTGTATTATGAATATATATTGGTTCCAAAAAAATCATAAGAAACTATACTTATTTTATAATTTTCATAACCATAAATTTTGTTTTATGATCATCTATTAAGGATAAATGAATGATTGAACGAGTGTTTGTTATATATGAAGGTTGTAAATCGACATCTTTTGAAAGATGGTTTCATTTTTTATATAAAAATAGTTAGAGTATGTATAATGATAATGGATGTTCAATTGACATAATATCATTCTAGTCTAAAAGTTATAAAGTATTTATGTTAAACATATTTTTATACGAGATGATGATTGAATAATAAAATAAAAAAAATTCAAATTAATATAATTGAAATAAAAAGAGGATTTTCATCTCGAATTATCATCATTGAGAACCTATTAAGGGAATGGGTTTTAGTGTATTTTAAGGGAAAAGGGCTCTTGGAAGATAAGATATACTAGGGAAGAGTATTTGGGTAGAACATTGAATAGCTTCAAGGCATATATTAGTGAAGATAAAAGGTGGAGTTATGGTGATTTATATTGTTTGTGATAGGGGTTATTTTTTAATACATAATTTATTTGTTAATTATTTTGGATCATGACTCTTAATAGTTTGAGAATTATTATAAAATATATTAAACTAATTACATTATGCTCGATATAAATGTTCTTATATCATAAGTGGCGCATGAAATAGTTTAATCTTCTTTTAATGTATTTATACTTTATGTTATTGTATTTTAATATTCTCTATAAATTCATGTATTTTAGAAAAATATTAAATATTCCCCAAAACCATTTCTCAAATTTTAAAATTATAAAATAGAAAACATTTTAAATAAATTATTAAAAATATATGATATTTTATTTTTAAATAATTTTTTTTCATGAAATATACAGATTTTAAATTTAAAGATGATTTTATAACACGTTCAAAAATAAAACAACATATCTTAAAATTATTCTAAAAAAATAAAACAGAAAAATATTTCTTTATTAATTAATTTTATAAAAAAAAATTTTAAATAATTGAATTAATTTAAAATATTTAATTACATATTTTTAACTTTGAAAAATACCAACACGTAAATATTAATTTTTAAAATACTATCAAACTTTTACAATGATATAATTATATCATATATTTACATATTTTGTGCCTAAATACTATTTATACATTCATGGGTGATGTTTCTATTTATTAGGTTGATTAACTATTCATAAGGGTTATAATACTATTTTTAAGGGCTTGTTAGTATTTCATAGGTTTAGTTTCTTTAATGGAAATACATACCTATTATTTCCTTCATTTTTCATTTATAATGATTATATTTTATTCATTATGTGGTTTTATATGATATATAATATATAAAATAAAAATAATAATGGAAAATCCATTTATAGAACTTTAATTTTTTGTATATATTTCATCCATGGGATGGGTTTATGAAAAAGGAATCACATTGATTTGTAGGGGTGGTAGTGCAGATGTACCCCTAAATGAAGTTATCATTTTATAGTGTATATAAAAGAATGAAAATTTGGGTTATATTATATATAAAAAATGGTAAAAAAATATTAAAAATTATATATTTAACATAAATTTATACAATTACTAGCTTTGAGAGATAGTTATGGAGAACAAATTACATCAGTCCATGAAGAGGTTATCCATCATACAGAAGAATGATGGATTCCCTTCTGGCATGATAGATCTTATAGTTGTAAATTATTTAGGTAATTATCATAAAAATATCATAGATTCTGGGAGATACTGGTGGTTTTATATAATATCATTTGGATATTATTCTAAGTAGGTGGAAGAATAATTGGAAAGCAATTAGTTAAAAATGATACCATTTTTTTGGAAGACTTATTATTGTTTAGAAAAAATATATTCTTTGATGGTTATTGATAGAAAAATACACTAACATTTGAGGATGGATGTAAGGAATGTATTTATTAGATATTGAAATCCAAAATGGTTTCCGATGTGTTTCTAAAATAGTGGAGTATGTCCCTTTTATAAGGGATGTGAGAGGAACTGATGAATATTTGTAAAATATTAAATAATTATAAATAAATTTTGAATACAAAATGTATCAAAATTGATAATAATTTAATACAGAATTTGTATGAGTTTAATCACTCATAAATTAATTATTATCCCTTTTATATCAAATTTTTTCCCTACCATATTGTTTTAACATTTTGTTATCCTTTTTGAAACTTACAATAATATTAATGTTATCTAGATTTTATGGGTAAAGAATGTTACCATAAAATGAAAAAGATCAATAGATAAACCACTCATGATATATGTTTCCATATCCATTTAATTTTGCAAAGTATAATATTTTCATTAAATTTAATTCATTTCATAAAATATTATTTATTATAAAATATCTTTAATATCAAATTCTTAACTATTAATTTATATTGTTTATAAATAAAACAAAACAAAAACTAAATTAGAATAAAATGAATTAAAAAAGAATAACATGTAATTTTTTACAATAAAATTATTTGGTCACAATAATGATATAATTAGTTTATATCTTTTTATATTTATAATTTCATTTATTTTATTTTTTAATAAATATAATAAACAATACAAATATGTTTTGTTAGAAATAATTATTAATATTTATATCATTAATAATAAAAATAAATTACTATGATGATCATAAATCACTTATATTTTGAAATATAAATTATAAACAAATCAATCCTTTGGTTATTCCCATGAAAAAATATTATTGTTAATAAAAACATAACGGGGTCATTTTTTACTTTTCATTGCATAAAATATTTTCAAGTTCATAATCATATAAAAATGGAAAAAATGAAATATAATTGAATACTATATAATTATGGAAAAAATGGAACCATATGATAAAATTAAATAAATGATTAATTTAAATTTTATAGCCCATATAATTTTATTTTTACAATAATTATTCGGTTGACCCTTTACCATTATATATAAAATTACTTATGTCACTATTAGTGTTGAAATGAAATGTATAATTTACTTAATTATGACCACCTGATTCCAAATAATGAATCCATTTATCTAAATTCAAAACAAAAATGTATTACACATTAAATTAAAATCAAACTAATAAAAAAAAACAATGGCAAACCAGTTTTTATAAAATCTATAATTTAAATCATAAAAATTGTATATATTAATTAATAGTTTAAAAATAATTCCAATGAATATAATTATTTATTAATAATTTGGTAGAATTAATTAAATTTGAAAATATTAAAAAATAATAACGTATTGTGTAAATTTATTTTAAGACAATACAATTTTTAATAAAGATTTTAATTTTTAATAATTTAATAAAATGCCTAATTTTTTACTAATATATCAAAATTTCACCATATGATAGTGGTATTAAATTTATTTCAATAATTATATTTATACCATCCAATAAGTTTTTTCAAATTTTATGAAATTAATTTTAGAGTACTACAATTTTACAGGTTGAATATTTTCAATGTTTCTTAATTTTTACACTTTTAAATATAGTCATTCCTTTAACATACTATAATATTAAAATCTCAACGATGATAATTTTAATGATGTATAGTTTAAATTTAATGTTTTTTCTTTCCATTATTAATTTTACTAGATATGATTTATTTTTTACCTACTAACATATGTCATATTCTATTATTATATTGTAATATTTTGAAATTAACTATTATTCATTTAGTTTGGTGTTATATCTATCAAAATATATTGAACACACATGAATTATTTAAATGTTAAATAACTTGTTAAATTGTTGGGTAAAACACTATACACCTCTAAAATACCCCCTGATATTATAATTACATTATAGAAAATAATTGATTGTACCTTTTCCTCCTTACATAATAGATTTCCAACATTAATATCCGGAAAAATATGATTCCCTTAGAGAATATTAATTTGGTTAGTGTCTTTATTTTTAATAATTTGACACTAAAATATATGATTTAATCAATCTATTATTCATATTAGATAATTTATTCCAATTGTACTACCTTTGAGTTCATTACATATCAATTGTAAGGTATATACGTCATCAAACATGATAAATAAAACAAATAATGTAAATATGAGGGATTCCTGTGATGTAAAATATTTCAAGGTATTATCACCATATGGTTGAGAATTTTAAAGGGCATAATGTAATTTTGTCTAAAAATTCAATCATTTATGAATCTCATGACCCTATTGGATGGTGATATTCAAAAGAATTCATTGTTTCAAACATAAAACTCTTATTGTCACTGATGATTATCATCATAATAATTATATGATTTTTTTTCCAATTACAACGCGTTTCTTAATGGATTTAATATTCTAGGAATCTTACATTATTTTCCTTCTTTATAACATATTGGAGTTTTACATATTATTCTCTATAGATCCTCATTTTTTTCCATTTTAATTCTATAATGAATTATATTTTTGAATGTGATATACACCATGGTATTCTTTTAACACCTACCACCCTTCTAAATTCACATATTAACATAATATAATTTATTTCAAGTTTTTAATACTCCTTCTATTATTACCATCAGTATTTGGATGAAAAATTAATTAAATCCCAACATTTTTTCTATATTATTATTATGTACTACTCTATAACATTGATTTAAACGTTATATCATATTAAAATTCAATTGGTATTAGAACACAATTAATATTTACAAGTTAATTTATATATATTTTGTTAATTTAAATAACCAGTAAATCATCATAAATAGTAAATAAATGAACATACTATATATAGTGGTAATCTACATCCCAATGGAATTATCTCCAATAGAATTATTTGGATGTATAATGATGTAACCCCTATAAAAATTCTCTTATTTTTTTATGCATATGTTTAATTACAGAATCATTCCATATAATAATATCATTATAACATAGCATGTTAGCATACAATGAATTGAGCCAAATTTGAATAAAACACACTATTTATATTTTACTAATATAAATACTCCTTGGAAATTATATTAATAAACATACATGAACTACATATAAATAATAATTTGATTTGGGAATCATCAAATATTTTTCCAAAAATTATGTTTTTCATGGACACATTTTTTGTTTCAAAAATCACAAAATTCAATCAATGACATTTTTGAACTCTAGAATAATTTTTAGATGATGTTATAACTATATATCTTTCTTTTAGGGATCTATTATTGATTCATGTATGGTATTTTTATTATTAATTAGATTTAGTATTTATTCTCTTCTATTATGAATTAAGTGTCCATACTTTAAAAATTTATGAGTTTTTGGCCTATTGCGGTTTTTGTCAATGAAAAAAATCATGGTACTTCATTATCATAGAATCTACAACCTTATTTTAAATCACATGATGGTAGTGTCTTGAAAAATCACAGTGGGTGATTTACTCCAACTATCTCATTTGTATTATATTGAAATCCTTCTATGTATATATATATATAATTATTATTAAATATATATATATACATCACCATAAACTATCATGATAATACATCAATATTTAATATAAATATAACTGTTTCAAATCCAAATGATTGTTTGGTTAAATATTATCATTATTATTTTTTTGATTTGAGGTGTAATCTAACATTATGTAATTTTTTATAAGTAAACATCATAATCCATTCATTGATATAATATTCTATTTCAGATACCACTATCTAGTATGGATTTGTTTTGTACATGTGTACTGACCAAAATTATAATATTCTCATTGAAATTCTATTTTTCATCATATATACATAAGTAAATGAATCCTATTAGATTTAATAATGATATAGTATTTGATAAGTGTAATAAATGTCTCACAATGAATCGAACATAACCAGAAAATCCAAAACAACTATAGATATATATTATCGTTGTTATTATTTCAATTCATCAATATCCTCTATAAATTAAGAATCCACACATATACCTGCTCTTGTGATTAAGTGAACCTATAATGATACATGTTGTAGGTAGAATTCACACCAGCTAAATTTAGAACCAAGTTTCTAATTTTTTCTAGGACTGATGAACAATCCTCCGGATATTTTCATGGTCTAACATAATATTAAAATATATTACACTATAATATAGAAATTATAAAAAAAATGGTCAAATTAGTCAATAAAACTTTATTCATAAAATACATGAAGATACGTGAAATTATAAATTTTTAATGTAATCCCTATGAATTCATATTGCCATTATTTTATATGAACAATTGTCTTTGATATTTCTTCTATTTCTGCAGAATATTGGTGATATATTGTTCATATTTATATCTTTGATAACTGTTATGTCCCTAATATTTTCTCATACGTTTCATCCATTAAGATTAATGGATATTATATATTTATTATGAAATTTTCATGGTTCAGATAGTTAATAAAGAGACATATTAATCAATCATTAATCATAAAAAAATGAAATGGTGTAGTCCATTGGGAATCATTTTGGTAAATAAAACCCATAATAATGTTATCATGTAATTAATTATTTTAATCATATAATTCATTTTTTAAAATTTTATATGGAGTCTTTAATATGGATACAACACTAGGTTTGAGTTAAATAGAAATCTCAACCTCATGATATTGGAGAAGACTAGAAAAATAATTTCAACATAATTTTATGTATTCACATAATTGGGTAATTTAATTAATATTTACACCCCTATTAACCATTGAAGTTTAATATCTCCATTATTAGTTATTAATATCAACATTATAATATTATTTCCCATAATTTGTGGATTGTAATCCTTTCATTGAATAGTGATTATATATGATGTTGAATATGAAACATGATTTCTATATCTTGTAAATTATTATTTGGTATACGCATATAAGGGTAATCCACAGACAAAGTAACCTAAAATTAAAATAGGATGTAATTTTAAGATTTACATGAATTAATTTCCCCAAACATTCTATTTGAGGTGCTTTATACATGTGGGATGAAATCATAAGTTATTTTTTTATTGACATTAAATTTTCCCTTATAAATTATAGTTTATTATAATCGATTAGTTATATAAACACTTTTATAATTATACTATTATAAGTTATGTGATTATATATAGAAATGAATCCCAAAATAGTTGTGATAAATTATTATAACATTTATTTTTTTCTATTTAATTTATTATATTCTTCCTAAGACTTAAGTTTTTTGTATGCATAATATCATTCTCATCCCCACCTGCACTATTGACATCATCATTTGAGGATATTATAACCACAATTTTTCTAACATTTTATTTTAGTTATAGAATTAACATTATTTTCAATATAGGATTTATCAGTTCAGTTTTCGAACACCACCATTATTAAATTAATTTCTATAAAGCAATTAAAAGTTCTGTGAGTCTCTAAACCCAATTTCCACATTGATTATACATAGGAAAATTTTCTAATAACCAAACAATATTGGTATTTTCAAAAACACATATAGAATATGTTTTAATCAATTAATTAAATATTAGATTATTCTTTTAGGGTAAATGATAAATTTGAAGAAAACTGTTAATGTCCTCTGATGTAGGAATCATACTTAAAAATTCATTCATCCTCATTTTGTTGGATGTCATGAATTATATTTTTATTTTAATGTAACAATTCTATAAAAATATGAGTCCACCATATAAAATTATATTATTAAAATCCACTCATTCCATCGATTTTATTTCATCCTCAAAAAACGTATTCTCAATAACTGTCCAAAATTGATAAACATATATATAAAATTTATGAATATGTAAACAATGATTATATTCTCATATAATTGGAGAATGGAAACTATTTTCCTTGATTTGTTTAATCAATTTATAAATACATAGCATCTCTTAAAACCAAATTATGGTTTGTATAAAATATCACATGAGTGAATAAATCGATTTTCCTCACTTCTTTTCCAAATTTTGGTGTTTGATATGGTCTAGATATTTATTAATAGAATGATAATTAGGGGTGATAATATAAAATTTGGATTTAAATATAACATTGAACCTGTGTAAATTCAATTATTTAAATCATTGTTTTTTCAATAACACTCATTTTTTAAACATTTTCACTCGGATCCATCTATGTCTCAAAACCAATAATGTTTGTGTAATTATAATGGGATAATTTATTTAGTAGTTAATATTTTTATCGTGAAAATATATCCTATTATATAAAAAATTATAAAACAATCAGTTAAACAAATAAATTATTTGTATGAACTTATATAATCCATGTTTTGTCCTATAATAGTTTGGGTTCATCATTGGTTGTTTTATGTTCTATCCTTAGTATCTATTATAGCCAAATATAAAGTATAACTAAACTGTTCTTTAATAGAAACTGAGAAGACCCAATGAAAAAATTCATTTCTATTAAATCATTTTATATGAATAACAATTTAATATCCAATACCATTAAATGACTAGAACATATGGTTTTATTTTTTTTAGTGTTTACCCACATAACTAATTTATTCTACAGAAATAAGTTAACATCTATAAAAAATATTTTTCACTTGGGATACCAATCAATACATATCATACAATATATTGTTTCACATTACTTGTATAATATAAACATATGAAACTGTGAGATCATATTCCCAATATTGGGTGGAAATAACTTATATGATTTTTAAATTATATTTTTTAAAAAGTTTAACAAGAGGATATATAACCAAAATAATGTTTCATTTCCATGACATAAGAAAAATATATCAAAAAATCCAATGATATTAAATCATGAATCATGATAATATACTTTTAAGATAGCATGAAAGACTGGGTATATAATTGTCAACTCATGAGATAATAACCATAATCCATGGAATCATACAAGAAAGGTATCTCATAACATTGATATGTTCACTATAAAGTTATATTTACATTAAAACAAATAACATTACAATTTTAAAGATCACTACCAAGATCATAATCACATAGTGTATAGAGTACCATGTGTATTTGATTAACAACATAATAACGTAAAATATATATCAAGAGATATATTGTTTTATCTAGTGCATTATAATTCTATATAATTATATAAACACCCCAAAAATAATAAACATACACACATATATTTCCATGTAATATGGAATATGTTAATAATTCCATTATTGAATAACTATTAAATCTGAAATAAATAGGCTCCATAATTTTTTATTGGAAAAATTATCCTATAGTATGTTTATAATGATTATGTTTGGTATCATTATAATGATGAATTTTTAGAGAATAAAAAAATTTTGAGGATATTTATAATGATGGAGTAAACAATGTATTAATATTATAATATTTTAAAAACAAACTAGTAATAATCATTAAATTTTTAATAAAACTTACTATATGAAAATATAAATTATAAATTAAATATATACAAAAAATAGAAACATAATTAAAAGTGACATTACACAACCATAATAATATAGAAAAGATATATTATATTGAAAAAAATAAAAAATATAGGAAATGTAAACCATTTTAAAACATTTAATATTATTACTAAAACACATTTTAATGAAATTAAAAATAAATATAAGATGATGTTATATATCTAGAGATATTAGGAAATATTTAAAAGTATGTGGAATACATGGACATGTAGGATGAATTTTTTGAAGTGAAAATAATAGATGAGGTTTTAACTACTTATTAGAATACATTCCATCAATTTTTGAACCAACATTTATTTACATTTTAATGATATGCCTGAAACCAAAACATAACAATATTTAATTAAAAAAATTGGGATTTACATATAAAATAATCACGATTTCTCCTCATTAAAATTAATTAATGAACAATCTCGATTCTAATTAGATATTGGAAAATAAATTATTATTTTTACTATCAACATCCATAAAATTATATTAAAATCTTATATAACCAATAAAAATAGATAAATATCTTATTTAAAAACAATACTAATATCTATTACCTTTTAAAATATCGGAAAATAATAATTTACAAAAAAAATATAGTTAAATTATTTTTTACGTATGTCATTAGTTCTTTGTTATTTTGTTTGTGTGATACATTTTTTATATTGGATTTTTCAATCATTATTATTTACTAATAAAATCAACAATACAAGATTAATAAATATAGTTTAATGATTTTAAATATATTGATCATATAGTCCCATTTGATTTTGAGTGATATTTTTATTGTCAAGGAGATTTGATTTCCAGGTGATCATATTTTGATGAATTTATCAATAATAGTTCAACAAAATTTAATCACAATTTTTATTTTTATATGAACCTCAAAAACTATATTCACATCATAAATTACTCATTAATTGTATAAACTATTAGTATTTATGTCTTTATAATAAGCCTTTTCAAAAATGATTTTAATGGAATAACCTTGATCATGTTGGTAGTTGAAAAAACAAAACCAAGAACCTATTATACTAATTAATGAGTTAGAGATCAAAGGGTTAATTTTAACAAAGTTTTTATTGAATAATAATGATGTTAGTATAAAATATTTAATTTTTTGAATTATAATTATAGTGTTTTATATGAGAATGTAATATTAAAAGATGGTAATTCACATGATAATTACATTTATGAATGCACCACTTCCTAAAATGGGTTCCTTCATAATAAAGTATTTTTCCACCTTCATGAGTCAAGAAGATATAGAATGTGTCAAAAGTATTAAGAACATCAATTCTGGAAAAATATTGATGATAAATTCCTTGAAAAATATTCATTTTTTTCTGGATAGAGGATTGATTCTTTATTATTTTATTTCTAATAGTATTTCAACAAATGCTCATTCAAAAAAATATTTCGCTGAGATTTAAGAAGGAAAATTTGTCAAAACATTTAGGTAATATTTATGGGTCATGGATCCTATCATCCATCCATTTTCTTGATATTAATTGAGTTATTTTATGAACATACTTATTAATTTAACTTCTTTAACCCAAATTGTCTTTACCAGTGTAATTCAATTTTTAAAAAGAAAAAATATAATTTTTGAAGAAAAAATAATGTTGAAAATATAAAAATATTTATAAATTATAATTAAAATTATCAACTCCTTTAAATATTAAGAAATTCATAAAAAATAAATTTTTATCATTTTAATGATGACAAAATATATATAAAAAATTATTTTTAATAATTAATTAATTTTCAAATACAAACAATTTTTAATATTATTAAATAATAATTAAATTATAAAGTATTTCTAATATATTATTTTATACATTGAAATATTATATTTAATCTTGATCATAATTTAAAAGTCATAAATATAATTTAGTAATTCATTAATAAACAACACAAATGAAAAATTTTTATTTTAAAATATACCTTTCAAATGTTACAATAATATAATATCATCCCATTATTTTTTTTAATCATAAAACATTTAATTTTTGTTAATATAATAGTATTATAATTGTAATTATTTTATAAAAACATTAATAAAAAGAAATAATTATATTTTAAATTATTTTAAATTATTAATTTTATATTCATTCATTTTGGAACTATTTTTTATATGTCTATTATATTATTCATAAATTATGAATAATAAAATAATTTCATCTATGTAAATAACAATTACCTCTCTATCAAATTCCTTTTATACAATATTCATATACTCAATGAACATATATCAAATGACCATATTAAATTCCAATAAATAATCAAACATACATAAAGAAAATAATTCAATATTTTATTTAATTTATTTTCATATCTATTATCATATTTATACTAAGTTATACTTATTACTTATTCATCATTCAGTGTATGATCAACCTCAAATATCATTGCTTTGATTATTAAAAACTAGATGAATTTTTCAAATCATGTTTTATACCATTTTTTATTTTTTTAATCATTTTCATTTGTTATCATTTAATCACATTCATTTTTTATTTAAATATTCATCCATAATGTAATAGAAAAAAATTAATTTGGTTTTATTTTATTTATATAAAAATATATCTTATTTAATGGATTTATTTAAAATAATTAACATACTAAAATCAAAGGGTTTTAAAGATACTTTCCTTCATTGGTTTTTTCAAAAATAATAATTATCATAGTAATATAGGGATGTAATCCTTTGAGGAACTCTGATATGTTATAGGAAATTACCAATTGGTTAGGGGAATCATGATATTTTTTTGAGAGACCATGTATGGTTCTAGAGATGATGAAAAAAATCATTTTATCTAAAAATTGATTGTTATATATCAATGTTAGAAAACTCTTTTTTCAAATATTGATAATTATATTTAGAGTTCATTATTGTAAATAATTTATTTTATAATTTCTCAATGTTATTAAGTAAATATAGACATTTTACATTGGAAATGTTAATTCATAGATGCAAGGGGATATTTATGGTTGTTGATAATATCATGAATGTAATAAAATAATTATAATTACCTCCTAAATCTGTTTTTAGTGAAGATATTATTCACATATCAAAAGGGTGGAAATATACTTTCAGACATTTTATTTTTATTAATTTGGATCAAGTGGAATTACAATGATATGTGGGATCTATATTTAAAATTAATCATATTTTTTATCATTGGGAGAATGTATTTCAAGGTCTATTAATTATACATGAAATTGTACTTTAGAAACATTATACCAAGCAAGAGGAGTCAGAGAAGTTGGATTACTTTATATAAAAACAATTATATGATATAATTGTTAATAATTACAAAATACTCTGTCAAGATTATAGTAATTAAATCTATGAAAAAATTTATTAGTTCAAAATTTGAGGCATGAATGATCTTGGGAACTATAAATAAACTCCATTAATAAATTCAGGGGGTTATTGGGGATAAAAATTGATTAATTAGTAATGAATGCTCACCTGGATTATGCATGTCATCCAGGCCAACCTATTTTTTTATAATGATTGGTATTCAGTACATGAAATGACATAGAGGCTATGTTTTTCATATATATAGTTAAATAAAAACACTATTAACATTTCTTTATTTACTTTATTTAGTATTTTTTCCTGTTACGTCACTCTATCAAGTTCCAATCACCCATAGATGTTCATTTAGTTAATTATATGTTATTATTCCTCTCTAAATCCATTAAATCTTATATCCAATTTTATTTTGATATTGGATATAATTTATGTCACTATGTTCTTCTCATTTAGTGTTTTTGTTATTTTTCACTTTGAGAAACAACAACCATGTTTTGTTTTATAATAAAATTGTGAATTTAAGATAAAACATTTCTAAGGATTATTTTTCTATGTGTGTGGTAATGGTAATGAGCCTATTTATATTTAGGTTGCAGACATGATTCCACCTCTTTAAATAGGTTTATTTAGGTTCATTATATACAATTTATTTTTAAAACAAATCCATTATGATTGGATGTGGTTCTTTCATCACATTTTTATATATGTTTGATGTTATTTTAACAATGTTGTGTGTGTTTATATAAAAATGGTTACAAAGTGATAGATTTCAAAAAATCTATTAATAGAATATTTTTGTGAGTTTATGTCTTTTCTAGAAATTATGTAATAAATAATATAGTAATTGATTGTGTTATTGATAGTTCCATTGGCTTTTAGGATCATTGATGTTGTGAATTTGAATTTTTAGATTGTTTGAGGAGGACACTGACCTAAAATAAAAAATTATACATTACCTTTTACTAATTATAATGGATACCATTGTTTTAATTTTTGTTTTTGTACGGGTCCTATGTAACACCACAAGTTTCTATAATGTTTCTTCTTGAATAATTACAATTTTTCAATTGATTGTTTTCACCCTAAACCAAGATAATCATTAATTAAATTATAATAAACATAATTTTCATATATATACAACACCATGTTAATATTGAATTATATTAAAAAACACATTAATATTGTGCTAGAGATAACAAAGTTTTAGCTTGCATTACATGAGACGTTGAGATTTAAAAACATAATGATATATTATTGACATAGTTATTTAAACATTTCCATTTTTACTTATATATTAATCATAGTAATATTAATAGTAATTAAAACTATTAAATAAATTGGTTATATATAATGGAATAATTTTGATGAAAAAACATAACTTTTGATAATGTCTGTATTGGTTTTAAAAATATTATTTTCTCAAAAAAACTATTTAAATGACTTTTTTATGAAAAATAATGAAATTAATTTTTTATAATATTAGAAACTAATTTTTATAAAAAAATAATTTATTACTTTATAATGACATTAATATATTGGGGTTAATTTTTTGTATTTTTATAATAATTCATTTTTAATGAATAGTTAGAAAATGATTAATTTTAATAAAAACTAATTTTTAAATAAATTTATCTATATTGTCTATCATGACCTATCCGTCGAGGCCCGGTTGGATTCTTGTACGATCCAAACTGATCGTATCTCAACTTTACCCCAAACTCTAGTGGGATATTCTCAAAAGGACCGTCATACTCCAAGATTACCAGTGCCTCTGACGGTTTGTCAAACGGTTGTCTGATGCCAATGATATGGCCAAGAGAGTAAAGGGGGATCATAATGGGCCCGGGTTTGGTCCAACCCAGTCGGGTCGACCCGACCTGACTTAGTCTAGGCTGACCCAGTTTGGGTCGATCCGTGCTGACCTGATGGGTCCAGCCCGGCCCGTTGGGCGGGCCGGTCTGTTGGGTTTGGCCCGGCCCGCTGGGTCCAGCCTAGCAGGCCAAGAGAGTCGTCCTGCCCGGTCTCGGGGCCGGTTTGGCCTAGTGCACAGTGGGAGCGCGGCCCGAAGTAGCTCGATCGGGAGGGTGCGGCCAGGGACGGTTCGTCCAGGGAACAGTGAGGGGGGCCGGGATGACGGCTCGGCCGGAAGGCCGCGAGTGGTCTAGTTCTCCAGAGTCGCGCGCGGGGGCCAGTTCACTGGAAATGCGCGGGGCGCACGTGGGGGCCATCAGGTGGCCGGCTTGGGGGTGTGAATGTGGAGGACGACAGGGGAGCTGGGGAGAAGCTCATCGAGGCGGGCCACGGTAGGCCGGGTGGGGTGCGGCCAGGCGGGGCGCGACCAGGCGGGGCACAGTCGGGCAGGGTGCTATCGGGCGGGGCGTAGCCAGGAGGGGCTCAGCCCGGCGTGGCAAGGCCCAGTGGGGCACGACCAGGTTGGGAAACCGGCGGTGTTGCAGGCTGGAGAAACGTGGCCGGTTTTCTGGCAGACGGCGCGGCCAGGGCATTTTTTCTGGAGGGTTGCAGTTCGGCCCGGAGCACCAGAGCATCGCGGGGGCAGCGCTGTTCACGCAGGCTACAGTTAGCGCAGCTTTTTTCATCGCCGCCTTCGTAGTTCCGTCGCCATGCTAAAGAAACAACACAAAGAAATTTTCGAAGGGTGTCAGGCCATGTTAGTTTGGCTCCCACCCTCCACGTTTAGGGGTGATAGCAATTGGTTCATCAAAAGAGTACGATGAACAACAATTATTCAAAATAATTCGCATCAATTCCCTTAAAACTAAGAAGAGAGAATTATGTGGAATATTACTCAAATTAAACCCCCTACCTTTAATCATTGGGCATCTTTTATTGAAAAAGTGCAGAAAGTTGATGAAGAGAATTGTCGTTCATCGCGTCTGTCGCACGCTTCCAATCCCTAACTGTGTCAGCTCATATAAGTCGCTCCACATCGATCGGTGTCCGGGGAAGAAGTCAAAGAAGGATCATCGCCGGTGTTCTTCACTGGAATCATGTGTTCTTCATTGGAATATGAGGTTCCTCTTGGAGAGATTTCTCTTCAATCACCTAAGTGAAATCATTTCCCAAATTCAAAAGGGTGAATTACATTAAAAGGCTCCACCTCATTAATTCACCTGTCTTGGCATGAATTAATAGGGGAGTTGGAACCTATTAAATTAATGGAAGGTCAAGAGGCTCTCTCTCATTAATGAGGTTGTGTTGAGAGGTTATTCTCTCCTCCCATTAATTGGGCTCAGGTGGTCCCCACCACTATTATTCAAATGGGAGGTTAGGTGGTATCAGGTGGTCTCCACATCGTAACCTCTCGCGGGAGGTTATGTTCCGGTTGTTCCAACCACCATAACCACTCATGGGAGTTTAATGTGTGGTTGTCCCTCCTCCAACTCCCATGAGGAGGTTTTAACAACTAACACTCCCATGGTGGCTCAAATAAAATAAATTGTAGCTCATTTTATTTTATTTTTTTCCAAGATAACCCAAAAACTAACTCTTATTCTCAACTCCCTACCGTCTAAGTGAAATAATTATTATGCGAATAACGGCATTTCGAGTTCAACGGTTCATCTAGGATTTCATTCTCAAGAACCAGTTCAATAGTTATAAAATCATGCTCGTACGTTTACTGAACGTACCCGAACAAAATTTTAGAAATTGATTCTAGGCACACCGGGCCTCATATTCATGCGCCGTAAATTTTCATGGACTCGTAAAATTCCCATGTATTTATTAAAATGAACATTACAGAATTTTTGGGTCTTTACATTCTCCCCACATCATGTCTTTACATTCCCATAATATAAAAATCTAACTATGGAAAAAAGTGGGGGTATTGAGCCTGAATCTGGCCCTCCCGCTCCCATGTGCTCTCCTGGAGGTTCCTGTGCTTCCAGCGTACGCGCACCAGAGGTATTGAACATCCAAATAGGACCAAATCTTGTCGATGCTGAATCTTCACTGGAACCTCTATGAAAGTCGCCCTATCATCGATGTCATGCTCTCCATGGTCGATGATGTGAGAAAGGATGTGCACGTATCTCTTCAGCTAAGATACGTGGAAGACGTTGTGCACCCGGTGCAACTGAGATGGAAGAGTCAGGTGGTAATCCACCTCTCCTACTATGCTGAGGAGATAGAATGGTCCAATAAATCTTGGAGATTACTTCCCACCTCGGCCAAATCTCCATAGACCTCATTGGGGTGAGACCCGTAGAAAGATGTGGTCACCATCATCAAACTATATAGGTCTCTATATCCTATCATCATATGACATCTACCGACTTTGTGCAGTCCTCATCCTCTCCTGGATGATCTAAAATTTCACTATGTTAGCCTTTACCATCACTGGTTCCACCAGTGCTAACTCCCCTGGGTCTGTCCAGTATTAGGGTGATCTGCAAGGTTTCCCGTACAACACCTCGAATGGTTTCATACCTATGGTGGAGTGATAGATGTTGTTGTAGGACAAATCAACCAAATATAAGTGATCCTCCCATATGCGACTAAAGTTGTGAACACAGTCATGGAGCATGTCCTAGAGAGTCTAAATGGTCAGCTCAGTCTTACTATCCATCTGAGGATGGAAGGCGGTGCTCAGATGAAGCTGTGTCCTGAAAGCCTACTGTAACCCCTACCATGGCTAGGAAGTAAACCCTGCAACACAATCGGAGGAAATAGATGAAGGTATTCCATGTATCCTCACAATCACCTGAACATAGAGGCATCCCAAGATCTCTACTGAACCCGGGTCTCTGATCAGTAAGAAGTGGGCCGACTTGGTGAGACGGTCAACGATCGCCCAAATCAAGTCATGACTCCAAGATGTACGTGGAAGTCATGTCACTAAGTCCATGGATATCCCATCACACTTACATTCTGGGACCTCTAAAGGCTGAACCAATCCTGCTGGTACCCGGTGCTTTGCCTTCACTTGCTTACAAGTAAGGAATCGAGAGACAAACTCAGCTACGGCCTTCTTCATACCTGACCAACAGTGTTGTTGTCGAAGGTCCTAGTACATATTCTCCACTCCTAGATGTACTACTAGAGGTTATGTGTGGAACTCCCTCAATACTTCCTCTTAATGTGACAATTTTACTATTGTATGTCCTCTGAAGAGGATGACATGCTCCCCACCATCAGAAAATCAATCAGGTGTGTGACATGTGGATATCTGAGCACGTCATGTCTCGCAGTCAACTTCTTCACATTGCACCTCCCTAACTCGCTGAAGAAGCGAGTGAGTGACTATAAAAGACTGCAAAAAGGATGCCCCATCTCTATCAAAAAAATATATCTTTAAAGTAGCCAGCTTCTCTGTCGGTTTGCCTAATAGTTGTATACCAGATCTCCTACTGAGTGCATCTGCTACAATGTTCCCCTTTCCAGGATTATAAACTATCTTGAAGTCATAGTCCTGGTGGAACTCAATCCATCGCTACTATCTCAGGTTCATGTCCATCTGAGAGAAGATAAACCTGGGACTTTTGTGATCAGAGTACATGGTAAATCATTCGCCCATCAGATTGTTCCACCACATCTTCAAGGAATAGACCATTTTTGCTAACTCTAGGTCATGGGTAGATTATTTCTGCTCATGTTGTCTCAGATGATGAGAACCATATATGATCATGGTTCACTCCTGCAATAGGACACACCCATGTCCGGTCTCTGATGTGTCGTAGTAGACTATGAACCCTATGCCTTCCTCTGGAAACCTCATGATGGGGGCACTAGTCAGCCTCTGGCTTAGCTCCTGAAAGCACTTCTGGCATCTCTCGGACCACACGAAGGGTTTCCCTTTCTTCATCAAGGATAATAGTGGTGTTGCAACTCTGGAGAAGTCTAGAATGAAGCTTCTGTAGTTACTATCCAAACCCAGGAAACTTCGTACCTTCGTCACACTCATGGGTGGCTACCAAGAAAGTATCACCTCAATATTCACTGGATCCACTATAACTCCAGCCTCTGAGATGACGTGACCCAGAAAGTGAACCTCTGGAATCCAAAACTAGCACTTTGGGAGCTTACCATAAAGTCGGTTCTCTCAGAGTGTGTCAAGTACTACCTACAAATGATAGGCATGCTCCCCCTCAGTAGTCGAGTAGATCAGAATGTCATCGATGAAGACTACGACAAAGCGATCAAGGTACAATGGGAAGATCCTATTCATTAGTACCATGAATACTGCTGGAGCATTGGTTACACTTTAGGTCATAACCAAGAACGTGTAGTGGTCGTAACGACACCATAAGGTCTTCTTCTGCACATCCTTGTCTTGAACTCTTAGCTGGTGAATGCCTATTTTGAGGTCTATCTTCGAGATCCAATGTGCACCCATCAGTTGGTCAAATAATTCTTCAATCCACGTGAGTGGGTTCATGTTTCTAATGGTCAGCTAGTCTTGGTGATGGTTTCGACATAATGCTTCAAGATCCCATCCTTCTTCTGGGAAAACATAATTGGGGATGCAGATGGAGAAACACTAGGACGAATGAACCCCTTCTCCTACAAGTCCTCTAGCTATACCCGCAGCTCGCAAAGCTCTGTGGGACTTATCTGATACGCTGGTGTGGATATCGATGTCATCCCAGGGTACTATTAAGTGTAGATATTCACCTCTCTGTGAGGAGGTAGACTTGGGACATCTTTGGGGAAAACATCTGCATACTGGTCCACCACTACAGGATATCCAAGACACTCCACATCTACTACTCCGAGGTTAAAGGAATCCAACTGAGAGTGATCAGCTGAACCCTCCTCTGAGTAAGTCTATTCGGTGCTTCGAAGGCTCCCTTCTCATCGGTGAAGGTAATCCTGGTCCTATCCATGCTGACCCACCGAACTTTGCACCTAATATAGTCGATCTGATCATGGACTGTCGATAAACAGTCCATGCCCAAGATGATGTCGTAAGGCCTCGATACTTATATGAGGAGATCCCATCCGAAGATCTCACCTCCTAGAATAAGCTCACACTACCGGCACCAGTGTGTAATCGTCGAGTCTATTCTTGTAAGAGACTCTAGCCACAAAGATCGAGCAAACGACTTCGTTAGAATCTCCGAGATCCGAATGAGGGAAGAGGCAATGAAAGAGTGATTGGAACCTGTGTCTATAAGAACTGTAGCTATGGTGGAGTAGACACATGTCATACCCCGAATCATCTCTGGAGTGTCGTGATCATAAGCCTCAACTGCCTGAAGATGAGCTCTAACCTGTCCACCTACTCCTTGTGGTCAGGGTGGTCCTCCTGGTGGTGGTGGTGGTGGTAACACCTCGAAACATCGCCCACTGCCAACTGCACAACCATCTCCTCTGCAATGTCTACCTGAACCTTGTAGACTACCTCGATCGAACCTATGCCTCTTCCTGGGAGATCCCTCAACTATCTGCAGATCATCTGAACTGCGAGTCGGACAGTCATGATCCATGTGACCCAACCCGCCGCATGAGTATCAATGTCTGTTCCTGGCATGTATGTCACTTCCACAGGTTCCCAAAACTACTAATCCTAAGTCATGCAGTCGTCTACCCATGGGTCTTGTCCTCTTGGACCTCTGCATCATCTGTCTACTGACAGCTGCAGAATACACTACTGCTTGTCGACTAGTGGTGGGTCTCGTTGCAGGAGACTCCCCATCAATGAAAATCTCCACCAAGAGGGCTCGTTCCAACTCCCCTGCCTGCGTTGGGATGATGAGGGAGATCATCGAAGCCCTGATCTCTCTCTTGATCCCCTGCTCAAAGGTCTGGTCCCTATAAAATGGGTCCCAAACCATATCTGTAGAATAGCATGAGAGGTCAGTGAACTTCCCTCGGTACTATTCTACTATCATGCAACCCTACTGTAGATTCTGTAGCTCCTGTATCTGCACCACATGTACGGTGGCTAGGGAAAAACTCCACCCTAAATAGTCTCCTGAAGTCTTTCCACTGTAGCGTTATCTCCTCATGAACCTAGAGCATCAGGCACCACCATCGGTCTGCTGCTTCCTGATGGGGACTTGCAGAAATGATCATCATAAGGTATGTAGGTTTCCCTACCAGTCTGAAGACTCTCACCACAGCCACCAACCAAACCTCAGCCTCCTATGGGTCTGTCTCTCCCTTGAACTTGGGTAGAATCTGGCACTGGAACTTGTGCAACGCGATTAAGAGGCATGCATCAGGTTCTACTGTGGATGGCGGCATCGGTGTCCCAATGGAAAGTAGTACTGCTGGTGCCTCATCTAGAGAAGGGACCTGCAATGAGGCCTCGTCGCTCGGTGGGATATACGTGAGTACGAGACTCGGGGATCTAACTAGTCGTCAGTGGGGAGCCATCCTGAACGAAACAAATGTGACATAGTCAAAAGATTATACCTGGTGATCAGACCTGGTTGAGCTGACATAAGGAAAACATTTGAAAACACACATGCAATCAGTGTTTTCATGCACTGATTCGGAAATCCAAATTCAGGTTCATGGTGTATGGATACGTCGGCCCCTGCAACAACACTGGATTAACTGAAGTCAAAACCTCACTTAGTACCCTCAACACAAATACTTCAATGAAAAGATTAGAGTCTTATGTTCTGCGGTAGAACCGACTCCTCTGATACCAATTTTTCATGACCCATCCCCCGAGGCCGGGTTGGATTCATGTACGATCCAAACTGACCGTATCTCAATATTACCCCGATCTCCAGTGGGGCATACTAAAAGGGACCTTCAGGCTCTATGATTAATAGTGTCGAAGACGGTTCATCAAATTGTCATCTAGTGCCAAAGATTTTTCCAAGAATGTAAAGGGGTCAGTAATGGGCCCGAGTCTTGTTCGACTAAGTAGAACCGACCTGACCTGACTTAGTCTAGGTCGAACTAGTTTAGGTCGACCCATGCTAACTTGATGGGTCCATACTGGCCCGATGGAAGGGTCGGCCTGTTGGGTTTGGCCCAATCTGTTGGGCCCAGCCCAACAGGAAGTGAGAGTGATCTAGCCCGAGATCAGGGCCGGTTCGGCCCGGTGCACCAAGAGAGCGCGGCCTGACGTAGCTCAGTCCGAAGGGAGTGACCAGGGCTAGTTCGTCTAGGGTACCCTGAGCGGGGCCGAGACGCTGACTTTCCCAGGAGACCGTGAGGTGGCTGGTTCACCAGAGGTGGGTGGGGGCCGGCAGGCGGCATGCTCAGGGTGGCGCACGCAGCGGCTGACAGGTCAGCATGGTAGCGGCTCGTCCTGGCGGGTCGCGGGCGGCCGGGTGGGGTAGGGCCAGGTGGGGGTCAGTCGGGTGGGGTGTGTCCAGGTGGGGCGCATCTAGGATGGAATCGGACATGCGGGGCACAACCAGGCGGGGAATCCATCGGCAGTGCAGGCCATGGTAGCTCTTCTGGTACACCGGCAGATGGCGCGACCACGGCGTCTTGGCCGGAGGGCCATGGTTCGGCTTGGAGCAGTGGTGCATTGTAGGGGGGCACAGTTCTCAGAGTCCATGTGTAGTGCATCCTTTGTCATCGCCGCCTTCGTCGTTCTGTCGTCATTCCGAAAAAACATCACAAATAGATTGGTGGAGGGAGTCGGGCCATGTTAATTTGGCCCACACCCTCCGCATTTAGGGGCGATAGCAATTGGTTCATCAAAAGAGTAGGATGAACAACAATTATTAACATTATTTCCCATCGATTTCATTCTAATGAAGATGAGAAAAAGAGGAGGAATATTAATCATTGTAAACCCCCAACCTTTAATCATCGGGCGCCGTTCATTGACGGATTCATGGAAAGTCGACAAAGAGAATTGTCATTCGTTGCATCTGTCGCACACTTCCAATCCCGAGCTGCATCGGATCATGGAAGTCGATCCACGTCGGTAGGTGTCTTGGGATGATGTCAAAGAAGGATCGTCGTCGGTGTTCTACGTTGGAAGCACACGTTTTTCGATGGAGGATGAGGTTCCTCATTGAGATCTTTCTCTTCAATCACCCAAGTGAAATCATTATTCTAAATTCAAAAGGGTGATTTAAATTAAAAGGCCCCACCTTATTAATTCACTTGCGGTGGCATGAATTAATTGGGGAGATGCCACCAATTAAATTAAGGGAAGGTCGAGAGGTTATCCGTCATTAATTAGGGAGAGTTGAGAGGTTATACTCTCATCCCATTAATAGCAGTCGAGTGGTCCCCACCACTATTATTCAAATGGGAGGTTATGAGGTCTCGGGTTATCCCCACGTCGTAACCTCTCAAAAGAGGTTATGTTCAGGTGGGCCCCACCACTATGACCACTCCTGGGAGGTTATGGTGTGGTGGTCCAACCTCCAAATCCCATGAAGAGGTTTTAACCTCCAATACTCACATGTCGGCTCAAATAAAATAAAGTGTAGCTTACTTTATTTTATTATTTTTCTAAGAAAACCCAATTACTAACTTCTAATCTCGACCCACTGCTGTCAAAGTGAAAGTCTTCTTAAGCGAATATCGGTGCTGTGAGTTCAACAGTGCCCTTAGATTTCAGTTCTGAGAACCGGTTCAAATGTTATAAAATCTTGCTTGTACGTTTACTAAACGTACTTGAAAAAAACTTCATAAATTGATTCCGTGCACACCAGGACTCAGAATCAAGTGCTATAAATTTTTACGGACACATAAAATTCCCATGTATTTACGAAAAAAAATTCCAAAAAAATTCCGGGTCTTTACATTGTCAAATTATATTATTTTTTTATAAATTATATATAGATAATTAATACATTTATATATCCAATTTAGGTCATTGTAATCAATTTAGAATTGAAATTGGATATAAAATCATCTCAAACATTTCTACATTTATCAATTTAAAAAATGTTCTTTCATCTCATATACGAGTTAATTTTAAATTAATTATGCCCACACAATGGAATTAAATTTTAAAAAATGGATTCCATATATTGAATCAAAATAATTTATAATTACTATTATAGCCAACTTAATTATTTAACAATACTATTATTGTATGTAGTTAGGATTGCCCATGATGTCTAAAAGAAAAACTTCTTTACTATGGGAGTAAACATTAATCATACGGGAACAAATGACCTAGAAATATGTTGATAACCCATTTTTGGGATATATTTAGATCAAATCACTCATTTTATCATATATAATTCATTATTGGATAATAATAATTTATGTGAGTCCTATCAATAGTGTTTACATTTTGATATTTACTAGAATAGTGATCCTCCTCCACTATAATAGGAAATTCAACCCCTTGTTTATTAAATCCCATAAATCCATTATTATCATTCCAAATTACCCAAATAACTACTAAAAACATATAACATAAACTTGAATAAATATATATGTAATTAAATCTCTCCAAGGAAGTCATTAGAAGGAGACCCATAGGATAAACCTAAAGGACAAGTAATGATCATTAGCGAATGTTTTTGTTTTATATCATCCTCAAACTCATTAAATTGTTATTATATAATTATTATATAATAATATAATTTTATTAAATTTCCATAGTTGTTTTTATGTCATGTTTACATACTATAAATTGACAATCTTCAATCAAATGTGATACACACTCATCTTTCGTGTGTGTTGTAGACTACCGCCTCATGAACCGATGTTGTTATTTCTTTTATTTCCTCCTTTCAAGGTTGATAATAAAGATAGATTTATAGATTATATATTATTTTTAATATTTTTTATAATTTTTTATTATTATTTAATTGTTAAATCAAAGATAACTTCATTATTTCCATTTTTGGAATATCACAACATTGTTCATGTGTGTGAAAGTCTACCACCTCACAAAGCGTTGTGACTCGTTCATAAATTATATAAATTTTTTTATGGATTATTTTAATAACCACAAGTGATATATATTACTTAAAAATGATTCTGTAATGATAATATATCTTATAATTATTTTCTTTTATTTATAAAATAAAAGGAAATCATCATCCATTGGTATATACAACCTACCATCTCCATGAACGGTGTATCTCATTTCCTATTTAAAAAATTTATTGATTATTATAAATTTTATATATATATATATATATTAATTCCATTAATACCATGTTTTATATTATGGGTATGATGATCTATTTGTCTATGTATGTAGACGATAAATAGAAAATCAAAACATGTATGAAAAATAGACCATTTATTACCAAAAATGAAAATTCACCATGGAATTTATAAAAAAGTGTAACATAAATCCATATTTAATTAACATATTTAATAATATATATATTAATATGGTTCCATTATTTATTTATAAGAAACGTAAATTTATTATACATTAGGTTTGAACAAATATGATGAGATTCGAGACTTTAGTTAATAGATTTTTTCTTACTTTTTACACATCTAAGACAAATGTGATATTAACCAACTATTTTTGTATGTTTTATTTAATAATATAATTTATTTATTTTATTATTCTTATATATATAATTTTTTTATTTAAATAACTATTTTATTATCTCTCTTCCATGGTTTTTATTGTAAAAACGTAACTAAAGTGGTTAGATGATATTTGTGTTGATTTTCCTAATTTGAGACACAACCTATGTTATGAACCTATATAATTTCATGAGGTTTATATGTAGCCACATTGAAATTTTATATCATGAATTTTTATATCCATATGATATTTTATCTTTCATTTTATGTTATTCTTTCATTGGAATTCTGATTCTATGTAACCAATGTGGTAAAATATAATTGTTATAATCTCATTCTTTATTGGGATATTTTATTATTAAAATTACATTTATGAAATGTAATAATCCATACCACATTAATTAATATTAATTTTCATGACATATTTTCATTAATGAAATATTTATGTAATGGAGACATTTTTCATCTCTTTGGTTATTTTGATAATTAAGAGAATGTTTTTATGACAATATATCATTATTTCTCCCTTCGATCAGATGATGGTTTTCTTTCACTATCATGAATTCAAAAACTAATTTCAAAATCATTTTCAAACTTTTATAAATATTAAATTAATTAAATTTTTAAGAATTTTTAATTTTTAATTTTTTTTATGAAATAATATTATCATTTTCTAGTCAACAATCCTTTCTTATCATTATACATAAAAAATCAATATTTGTTGAACATTTAAAGAATGTATGAATTTACCTACCTTCATAACCATAATTTAATTTATTATAACTATAAATAATTAAAATTTTATCTTTGAAGAAATTTTTTTTCCCAATATCTGAGAAATATGTTGTTATTAATGTGGGTTTCAATGAAAATTAGTTTTAAAAATAGTTTATGCTTTTTTAAAACATTTTCAAAGTATAAGGAAATATTCATCATGAATATTTTTATATTGTTTCTTAAACATAATTTCCATCTATGATTACATCCGCACAAGTAACTCAAGACTTAATTGGTATATTATCCAAGTGTACTAGTCATATACATTCTTTTAATGGAATGACGTTTTTGAAACCTTATTTTCTTACACATGTTATATTCTATTAAAACATGATATTATTCGTTATATATTTTATGATTGTGAATCCAATGACCTTTCCACATGTAATGTTATGATGAAATTATTATGATACCAATTTCATTTCATGGTTGGAAATGATTATTTTTTGATAGTGTGGTACACATATTTTTTGATATCATTATGTAAAGAGAGAGAATAATATCCCTATAAAATGATTTGGTTTTAAATTTATATCTCATGGGATATGAATTAATGTAATGGTATGATAACACAGTTCAATAATACTAGGATGGAGGGGAAGTGAACTCAGTTCAGTAATATAGGGCTAAAATGATTAGTAAACCCAATTCATTAATGTTATTTTTATTATATGATGGTTGTGGAAGTGGTTCTTAAATAATATGGAAATGAATTTATATTCACATATTTATTAAAAAAATTAATTCTTATTTACTCAGGGATCAAATTAATTTATTTCTTTATGATCCAGTTCTAATGAATTTCATATCTTTATTCCATGAATCTTCATTATGAACTATGATATAGAGGCTATAATCTGAAAATTTTATGATCATGATATCATACCTTTATGATCATTATAATTATTTTATATCTCTCTATTTACCTTTACTGGGCATCTTATCTCACACTTTCTTATGTTTAATGTCTTCAATATATAAATATATATAGTATATATGATGAGCTTAAGAAGGGTTATAGTCATAGAGAATGTTGTGGAAGATAATTTATCTTACTTTTCTATCAGTGCTTATGTTTTTTTATTCCAATTACACTTATCTAATACAATATTTATGAGTGGTTCTTTGTAACTTATTAAAATTTCCAATAAAATAATGTAATGTATCTATATGAGAAACCAAGGTTTCTATAGTTTTCATCTTAGTGATGGTTTAGTTTCCCATTGGATACTAATATTAGAAAACTATAGTGATATCCCTTATGAAATGTCAATGAATAAGTATAGGGATGAGTCAATATATAAGAATATTTCATGAAATATTAGTAATGGATAGAGAAAGTGGTTTCTGAGAAATACATCACTTTATGGATTTTATAATTAGATATGGAACTATCACAAATGCACCTAGGAGAAAGAAACCCAAAAACAAAATATTTAGCAAGGATTTTCCAAGAACTAGTGCACAGAAAATGGCCATGATACACACATAATTAAACACTACAGGGGGATAAAATTTATAAATTCAAAAACACTATAAGAACCAACATGAAATATTTTAATACAAGATGTTGGTAGATGACCAAGGGTAATCACAATGTGTCATAGATTAATAATGCTATTTTAATTTTTACATCGTATAAGTGATTTACTTGATTATGTGGTTTCCCTAATGGTTATTGTTTATTTAGATATGATTTTTTTTTTTAGTAAATTAGAAAAATCCAAAAGAACAATGTTAACATAGAACGAAATAGAAAATGAAATGATATTCATAATGAGAATGAATTATTTATGGGATATGGAAAGAATTTTTTTTATAATGCCCATAAAAATTTTAAATTCAATGAATCATGCTAGACATCCAAATTTGAAATAGAGGGGACAAAATTTTATTGTCTCCTTCACAAGGAAACATCTATCAATGTTGGTTGGGTCTTATAATATATAATTTTTTAATAATGTATCATTACATATGAGACTAAATTTTTCATTCCCATGTAATTAGAACATGAAAAAGAAAATTTTCTATTACTATGTTATGGATAGTGAATCAGATAAACAGGGGAATTATATCAATAATACTATGAATAATACGAGACTCACTCCCAAGATTATTGAGTGTTCATGCACCTATTTTTTAATAAGTAAATTTCATGTAATAATTATATGAATATGGGGAAGTAGTTCCTTTAGTTAAATTATAAGGATTATTAATATATTGTTACCTAAGAGAAAAAATTTAAATTACTCATGAGGTTTTATTAAGGTATTATCATCCATCATAAATGTACAGTTGACTAATTTTTTGGTGTGTGAATAAAATTTTCTATTATAATTATCCAAAAGAGAAATTATTTTAAATTTAGTGATCTTTTGAACATTAATGAAGGTGGATATGGAGGATAAAATTATTTATCTGTCTCTTGGATTTGATAAGAAAAAAGAAGTTTGTTTACAATGTAAAATATAAGAAACATGGATAGAATATTTTGAGATCCCATTTTCCCTCTATGTGTGGGAATAATCAAAATTAAAATTTCCATAGGTGGACTCATAATTGTTTTAATTGATAAAGGGAACTTAATCATGAAATTCATTAAAAATGTGATGGAAAGAAGTTAGAATATGATTTTATTAGAGAGAATGATACATAGAATTCACCTTACACACATCATTGGTTAAATTGTATGGTTAATGAATATTATTACAACTATTTCCCATACATAAGGATTAATGATGACGATCAACATCAGCATCCAATAAAGCTATTGAAGAAATTAAAATATCATATAATCACTATTTATGATGAATGGTTTGATAATAAATGGGTGAATGGACCATATAACATGCATTCAGGATATATTAATGTCTTATTTGACTCCAAATCATTCAATTCATTCAAATATAAATAATTTTCTAAGGGTATCAAGATGAAACCAAAACTATAAGATGTATAATTAGTAATAATAACCATTAATGATACAGTGATCTCATCTTAGAATTTTTTTCCCACCAGAATTACAGTCAAGGGTATTTAATTATAGAAATTATTTGTATTCTCACTCTAATTGAATATTATGACATAATATGCATGAATTTTATTTCTCTACTAAAACCTCACATCAACTTTTTATAAAGATGTATTATGATTGATATTTCAAACCAACATATGATCTTATATCAATGCGATGGTATGTACGAACATATTATGATGATTAATGCTAGTGTATGAGTCTTACATCACATTTAGAAGGCGTGTTTCACTCAATTGGTTGGAATGAAACTCAACATCAATGTTATGCCTATTGTTCAAGAAATTTCCAATTTCCTTCCAAAAGTGTTTCCTTGACTTCCACAAAATGCGAAGTGAAGTTATCAATAGAACTTATAACTAGTACCACACTAATATTTAAAATTCCCAATAGAATTCCCCTGATTTAGTTATAAGGATTATTGAAGAAACAATAAGAAAATCATTTTAAGGGATACTTTTTGCCAATTTTGTATCCTTGTAGTGAATCTATTTGTTCTGTGTGAACAAAACATGGATCAATGCAACTATTTATTGATAATTTAGAGATATTCATGATCATAATTAAGATCAAGTATCATTTTCCCCCTCTTGATGAATTTTTTGATCAACCACATGTATCTTAACACTTTTGCATGATTTACATTCATTTTGGATATCATTAGTTAATACTAAAAAGGATTATATACCATAGAAAACATTATATAAATGGTACGAATTCTATGAATATATAGTGATGCATTTTAGAATTACTAATTCCACTTTTATTTTTAGGTATTTTACGAATAGCATCTTTTTTGGTTAACAAGATCAATTTTTCGTCTTCTTGATAGTTGATATTATTATCTACTATAATATCATTGTATATCATGAAGACTAATGTATAATTATATTAAAAACTGTTAGTGGTGATAAAATCTATGAGAAATTTAATAAGATTAATTTTTGGTCAAAACTGTTTTCATTTTTTGTTCATATAATATCAAAATAGGGTATATGAGTCGGTACCTCAAAGATAGAGCCTATTTAATGGTCGACTAAAACAACAAAAATGACTGAGATCCCAAGTTTTCATGGGTTTTAAGATATTATTGAATGTTTTTATAAAATTTATCATTAAGGTATAATAATATTAAATAGGTAACTCAGAAGACATCCATGTTCTTCTAGATAAATTAATTTGAGGAACATTTCATGGAAATTTAGATAAGTCTAGTCAATGCACATTTTCATAAATTAACATATAGTGGTGAAGTGAGTGTAACAAATATTTATGAATCTGAAATTGTATTGGGATTATTTATTATTCTAAATAACATATTAATATCATTTCCCTCATGAAAACTATTTATTAATGATCAAGATTAACCAAAAAATGATTTGAAGTTAGGAGAAATGTTTTTTACATTAATGAAATGGTGAAATAGTATTTATAGGGAAAATATTGATATTTATATATATATATATAATAAAATATCAAAGTATATATTCAAATAGAAGGTGTTGGACATGGACAGTAGAATATGTTTGGAGCTGATATATGATTATTACATCTAAATACCTTATAAACATGGGGAATGGGGCAAGGTGGATGATGTAATGAGTCAAAAGGATGATGCTAGATATTCTATGATCAGAATAAAAAAAGGTCCAATAATTATGGATTTTAAAATAATGGATTATGAAATCCTAATGAAAAGGGGAAATTTTATCTTTATCAATTCAATGTTTAATATTATATCCATGTGATGATTAAAAAAGAACAAAAAAGATTTAGATTTATAAATATTGTTAAGAAATGATATTGAGATTAGAAATGATCAGGATGTAATGATAAGATTCAAGAATCAGGTATTCATTCTTTACATACCAAATTTGATGAAGGATTTGTCTGAGGGATAACATAGCCCTTCATTATCTATTCATCCTGGAAGTGGGAGAATGTACATATATTTTAAATAATACATCGTGTGGTATGTCACAATGAGGGATATAACATAGTTTTTATCACATGGAATTGTTTATTATAATTTAAATGTTGAAAGAAAATGTATAAAGTTTATTTGTTTCCATTACCATAGATTAATTGAAATGGGAGAACATCACTAAAGATTTATTTTTTTAGACTCAACAATTTCACTAGAAGGAATAATTCTATATGGGTGGTAGTAAATCACATTACTAAGTTACAAAAATTCGTAGCTATTATATATTAATTATCCATAGATTTTCATTACATTACATACATTAATGAAGTCGTAAATTTCCCTAGAGTGACACATTTCATTGTATCTTATCAATAACATAGTTTTACCTCACTATTATGGAAAAGTATTCAGCTATACCATGATATTAATATGAAATTCACCACTAATTTTCATTCATATATGTATTTATATTCTAAAATATCACTTCAACCCATAGAGGATATATTGAGATCTTATTCGTAGGATTATAATAGAGACTGGGATAAAAAAATCCTCTAGTTGAGTTTTCAACCAATAATATAACTAGCTCAAGTATTAAAATTTTTCATTATGAATCCATATAAAGAAATAACTATATATATCAAATGTGACGGATTTCAGTTCAATGAAGAAATGTATTTGCACCAGGGATAACTATCAAAATTGATGAAAAGGTTAGAACCATTCAGTACCACATCATGGGATATTAGAGTATGTATAAAATGTTTTGATGATAACCACTATTATGATTGGGAATATAAATTTGGTGATATAGTGAATCATAGAATCAATCTATATATTAGTATTATGAGATTTAGAATGAATGGGATGTTAATCCCTAGGTATGTTGGACTACTTGAGATTCATAATCATATTGGGATGGAATCCTATCGCTCAGCGCATCCACTGAACCTCCCTCAATTCCATGGTTTAATACATGTATTGTTTTTGATAATATACATACATAATCATTCTCATGTACTGAACTCATTGGTCAAAATTTTGGATAATGTAATTCCTGATGAGGAATAACTAGTTTAAATTATGGAAGATATAGATAATGGCCTACAAATAAATAGTACTAACTAAGTAAATGTTTTTTGATTAATCCCAAAGATTAATGAAGTTACTAGGGAACTTGAGGATAATATATTGTAAATTATTCATTAATGTTGTGTATCAGAGTGATTAATTTCGAGGGATAAATTCATTTTAAGATTCATAAAATGTAATAACATTTGTTTTTATGATGATTATTCAAATAATTAAATTTACATGATAGATTCTATTTCATGTTACACCAATATAGAGTTTCATTACATTTTACACCATGTTAATATTGAGTTACATAAAACACCATATTAAAATTTCATTATAAACAACACCATGCTAACATTTCGATACATGAAACACCGAATTATCTTGTGTTACACATGATAGTAGGTTTTAAAAAAATAACAATATATTCTTCATAAATTAATTTAAACCCAACCATTTTATTGGATAAAGTAAATATAATAAAATAAATTGTAAAAATAATTTTTAATATAATTATTTAATTTAATGTAATAAAATATATGATATAGTACCATATTATTAATAATGTTTTTATGTGTTTTTAAAATATTATTTTCTAAAAAAATAACTTTTGTGTATTTTTGGGAACAACATTAATATTAATTTATTACCATTTTATAAATATTAATATTTAAAATAATCCTTTTTTATTTAATAATTCTTAAAATATCATAGGGATATTTTTTAGGATTTTTCCACAATATATCATTTTTATGAATAATGAAAAATATTAAATTTTATTTGAAAAAATCTATTTCATTTTATTTATTCATATATATAATTTTTAATTAGGATTTAATGTTTATTTAGATTAATGTTAATTATATTAAACTTATTTTGGTCATTTTAATATATTAAATATTAAAATATGGTAGAAAATCATTTCAATTGTTTGAACCTATTTCATATTAAAAACCCATTCTTTCAACACATCTGGAAGATTGATTTTATATTAATTTCTACAAATTATATGAATTTAAATTGGAGAAATAGACTCTAAATTTTGAATAATGATAATTCATAAATATTAACATATCTAATTTATGATTTTTAATCCTAATAAATTTTAATTAAGTTAAAATCTCTCGGGTCGTGTAATAGAAAAATAATTTTACCAAGGAACTAATCATTAATATTTAAGGGAATTTACCTAAATACATGTACACTGACCATTTTATTTACAAATTAACATAATATATCATCTTTAATGATAAATATTTCACTATTGGATGCACATCTTAAATGGATACATTCTTAAATTGATTTACATTATTGTATTTATAAGAATATTTGTCCTCTTCCACTGTAAAAAGGAACACAATACCTAATATATTAACCCCTCTAAAGATATTTTTCCTTAAAAACTACCCTAATAAGGACCCCAAATCGCTAAATTCGTCTTTGAATACTTATTTTTGGAATAAATTCAACCAATTAAGTCCATTAGTGCAAACAAAAAGGAGGTACATGAAAGAGATTTAATGCTCATTAATGAATGTTTGTAATTTGATTATTACAAAACAACATATATTGTGCTTATATCTTGATTATAAAATATTAAAATATATTAAATATAATGAGATTCTATGATGTTAATATTATGACCTAAATTTTTTTTAAAAATAAATCAAATTGGAAACACTATCCTTATACATGTGTGGGAGGACTACTACCTCGTGAACCAAAGTTATTCATTCTTCCATTATCATATTTCAATTTTTTGATTAATTATATATTTATTTTTTATTTTTTATATATTTAGTTTTTATGATTTTATTATTATCCTATAATTTTTATATCCCATATAAATTTATTATTTTTAATTTTTAGGAATATGAAAATTTCTTTAGAATGTATGACAGACTACCGCTTCATGAAGAGTTGTGATTCATTCATGATTCACACAAAATTTATTAGGGATAGATTTAATAAAAATATGGGATATTAATTAAATAAGAAGAATTCTTTAATTAAAATATATCATATAATTTTCTATCATTTAATCCTATAATAAAATTAAAACAATATTCAAACGCACGTATAGCCTGTCATCTCCATGAACGTTGTATCTCTTTTCATATTTTTATGTTTTTTTTATTATTATAAATATATATATATATTGAATATATATATAATATATAAATATATAATTTTTTTAAAAAAAATTATATTATTTAATAATGATTTATGAAATAGTTCCCTGAATAGAAAGTCAAAACATGTACAAAAAAGAAGTTATTACCTGAAACATAACTTTAACATGTAATTTATTGTAAAAAAGTAATATAATGTAATAATTAAATAATATATTGTATTATATATATATCAATACGTTTCCATCATATATTTATAATAAACTGAAATTAATTATACTGAATGTTTGAACGAGTATAAAGAGAGTCCTGGCTTATGGAAAAGTATTTTGATCTCACATTCTACCTTTTTGAGACACATGCTATATAAATAACCTATTTGTTGTATGTGTGGTCTAGAATAACCAAGATTGTACTTTAAGATTATTTTACTAGTAATTATTGGAAATTACATATACATTTTATGATATCCCATTCATGGGTATTAAAATTAAAATGTTTCTAAAGCAGCAAGGGGATATTTTTCTCAATTTTAGTTCCATACGATTTATATTGTTTTTTTTGCACCTATATTATATAAGGATATAAATATACATCCCCATGGACCATTAAAATATTTTATATTTTCATGCTCATTATATTTTATTTTTCAATATATTTCCTCCTTCGTGGTTTTTATGAATCAAAGTTACCAATCTTCATAGAGATAATTGTAACAAAATTTGTTGTTATCACGATTTTTTATTATTATGGTTCATTTGATTAAATATTATGATCCATATTTCATAACTTTTCATTAACAATGTTATAATTTTCTTATACATAATATAATTATGTAATTGTTCTATTTTTCTACTCCTAGGAACATTAGATAATTATGAAAATGTTTTTAATAAAATACATATTTATTTATTTCTTTATTCAAGATTATTTTTTGACTCAAAACAATTTTTTCTAAAAGTAATTTAAAATATTTTTTACCCTTTTACAAATTATATATTAAAGAAATTTTCACTCAGTTTTTATATTATTAAATAAAATCATTTCAAATGAATCTTATTGTCATTTTCAGAATAAATAACGTTTATAATATCATTACAGTTCAAAAGAAATGTTTGATTAATGTGTTTGAAATATAAAAAATTACCCACCATCATAACCATAATTTCTTAGAATATTCCATATCAAATTTACATGATAATTTATAAAGAAATACCTTTCCTGTTATTCTATAATTTTGTTGTTTTTATAATGGTTTTAAATGAAAAATCATTTAAATTTCTTCTATTTTATTAAAAAAATCAAAGAGGAAGTGATATTTTAATCATGATTTTTTTAAATTATACATAAAATTATATTCGTCGTAGATTGAAACATATATTTCTTACACATTCCTTAAGGGTAATATGATCCATGGCTACCATTAATATTATTTCTTAGAATTTTTTATGTTTTCATAGTATGATGTTAACGAAAATCATTTTTATTATAGGTGATATAATCTTATGAACCCCAATTATGTTCCCAAGTAATTCAGTGACTATAAATCCTTTCTATTATCAATAGGTCATGACATGATTAAATGTTTGTAATACCCATTTCAATTAATGTGTTATAATATAGTGTTTTTTTATAAAATTGTGAAAATCATATGTATGATTATTCTTATGTGATTGGTGGGATCTATATCTCCCTCCAATACATTGTATAATTATTTTTTCACATTATATATACATATCCAAAATGAAATGTGAACTTTTTTCAACTATATTGGTCTCAAATGTTATGTTAAATAAGTTTAGTAATATAGTGTTGGAATATGGTGTGAACCCAGTTTGGTGAAGGAGTTTTTCTTCTAGGTTTTTTTACAGTGGTCTTTGAATTATATCGAAATTAAATTATATTTTTTTGTGTATGGCACAAATTCTTTGTTATATGATATCATGTCCTATAATATTTTGATTATATTATGATTAATTCTATATGAACCACCAATTATTATTTGATGACAATTAAATATGATATTTTATTCCTAGATAATTATCTTCTAATGTTGTTTTCATGTTCTCGGAACATAATTCTAAAGATTATACATACATATATCAATTCTTTACCCTTATTGAGAATCTGATCGCACCCTTTATTTTTTTCATTTTCCTTGGTTGTAATGATAATTATTATTTATGATGTGGTTAAGAGGGGTTATATTCATGGATAACCTAGGGTAATATAATTTATCTCACTTATGTATCGGTGTATATGATTATAATTTTTTGATGTCACCAAACTATTTTTTTTATTAAGAATACTCTTTTCTATCTTAATGAACATTCTTAATAAAATGATGTAATTTTACTTTTTCAAAATCCTAGGTTTCTATATAAGTCATCCTCAAATTTATATATATATATATATATATATATATGTATTGGTATGTAAAAACATGATCAAAACATGTAATTGAAAAATTGAACCCACACAATGCATGAGTAATCAAGCACATCAATTATGAATATCATCATATATCTAATAATAGATTCATAGTATTAGTTTATCCATCTACTCTAATAGTGGGATAGAAGTAGGCATGACTTCAGAAAGTTATACATTACACCATCCCCAAAAACCCTATACATGATGGGAAATGAAATCAATATGACATTACTGATATGTATATTATTAACACTAAAATATATTGATGCAAAATAAAAAAAATGGATCGATGTTAACTTTTATAGTGGTGCTAATGGATATTGTGTAACATTTTTTATGAAAGAAAAATTAAAATTATTTTTATAATAATAAAAAATTGAATATAACTGTGGTATTATATTGATGGAATAGATTATGTAGTGATATATGTTCAATTACACAGGCAATACACACATGAAAAAATGAATGCTCTCGAACTATGATAGGAGTGGAAGGATCACCCACTCAATTTGATTACTCTAATTAATAAAATATAAACTAAAGTAAATAGGAACAATCAATTCACAATTAATCATAATAGATCTCTAATATATTATTTTAGCGCCAAAATTGTTTTCTCTTAAAAATAATAGAACTAGAAAATTTAAGTATCCCAAAAAAGGTTATCTCTTATAACAACAAATTTTATATTAAGATATATTATCCCATAAATCGTTATCTATTGAAAACCCACATTAAAAGCAATGGTATGACCTATGAATATAGAAATAACCATTTATGTTGTTATAATATATTTGGGTTTCCCATTTAATTTTTTGTAAATTTTATGATATGGTATTCCAGTCACCCAAACAAACTAAACCTATTACAAATGATTATGATTCAAACTATATTACAATATACAATTAGTCATATAATTTATGGTAACATCATACACATAACAAGTTATAATTGATACCAACTAATGTGACATAAATATTAACATATATATCAAAAAATTGAATCAAAATTACCTATACATGTACATTGAAAATATTAATTGTTTGTTTATGACTTTATAGAATTTTTAAAACTAAAACATATTTAATCACATTAAATTATAATAAAAATTGACATTTTTTTATTATATTCATTTTTATTAATCTATAATTGGTCATGAATATTTATCAAAATAGTGGTTATTTTATTACACAAAATTTTCATTAATTATATTAATTCATTCTTAATTGTATGAAATAATAGAGCTTTAAAAAATACTTTATATCCTTAGGAAATATTAAAAAAAATTATAATATCAAATGAAAAAAGGAATCCTAGTAAGGGATATTAAAAATTATGATTGGTTGATATATTTAATATTCATGGAAACCAAAAATGAAATATTACTTTTCCTGAAAAAAAAATATTAAGTTTCTAAATATTTTATAATCATAGTCAATGTGTTTTCATAAAAAATTCCATGAAGATTGGGAAAATTATTATAAATTAAATCATACAAATATTTTAGAAAAACAAGGTGTAAAATACCCATAGAATGGCCAAAGCAGATAAAAATTTCAACGCTAACAATTGTTAAATATACATACCTACAAAGCTATAAAATTCATTCAACTGTCCATAAATATATAACCAATATGTAAATAATTATTATACACACCTATGTGGAAAACAAAAACGGTGTAGCCACAGTGCCAAACACAATGCATCCACTACAAGAAACTAGTAAGTATGACTGATGTTCAAACCCTACACATCACGATTTCCATTCATAACACATATTATAATCCCCATGAAATATATAACATTATTTCAGCCATAATATAATACATTTTGTATTAACTCTATACAAACCACACATAATGATGTCATCAATAATGCACATACGGTTTTCCTCACAATGACATACAACAATGTGAAACAACATATTGAATACTATCCATCATGGATGCATTTCATATTCCCAAAACTATGTGTATTCAGTTTTTAGAAACATATGACCCACACTTTATAATGTAGTAAAAAATTCATTATATTAAAAAAACTGAAAATATATAATCCTTCACAAAAAAGAGAATCTCTTCCGATCCATTATTTTGAGTAAAAATATTAAATATTACAAAATATGAGAGTTTAAATAAATAAATGAATAAATTTTTGATATTTTATCCTGATAGATAATTATCCATGAATAAACCCTTTGAAACTTATAAATTATCTTCAAAAATTTTTTTGAAAACATTTTGTAAGCATAAATTATCCCAATAAGGGTTTTTAAAACTGGGTGATTTTTTTGTAAATGTATTTTAAACAAATATTTAATATTTTTTATCATTACATCAAAAATAAATTTTTCATATATAATTTATAAAAAATTTAATTATGGGGATTTTATACTATATAAAAAATTAATTTTCAATAATAATGGATGATACAAAAAGATTAGAAACATTATTTTGAGAATGAGTTTTCATTATATCAATGAATTTGATATACACTATGTTTTTCACAATATATATTAGTAAACTCAATGTAGAAATCTATTTGAAGTATATAATATTTTAGAAATATTTTAAAATATATAATAACTCTATAAAATACTTATTTCTTTCAAAACACTTAATTTGAAAACATTACATTTAAAAAAATTTCCCAAATATAATAACATTCAAAATACATTGATTTATCATTTTGCTTTTATAAAACCTTTCTTTTTTAAAATAACATTTTTTATGAAATAAAATTATTTTTGTAAAGACCAATGAAATATGGATGTCCACATTTTATATTATTTTTTTCATAAGATACATTTGAGGTCATGGGTTTAGTCACAATTCCTCATATTCAGTTCTGATAACCAAGTGCAAAATTTTGAATAAAAATTTCTTTTTAGGGTTAATTTTTACCTATTAATTACCATTAAAATACATATTCTAAAATAATAAAATTTTTATAGGGGAAAATAATTTTATATCAATACACATTTGAAAAATTCTCCACTTGATAAATATTCATTTCATAATTTAAATTATATTAGACAAAACCATATATAATAATTATAATTTTGAAAAATAATTCTTATTAAGGAATATTTTGTGGACAATGATATATGTGGGAATATATATATATATATATATTTAAATATATTTAATTTCAAGAGTGATTATAATTTATCTCCATAATTATGATCATGAGTTGAATTCATATATTTTATTGATCATTGCATATAAAAATGATAAATTTAATCATTCCATTGAAAAATAAAATTTATTAGAATATAAAATCATATAATTAGATTCTTTATCAATCAAATATTTACCATTGAATAAAAAAAATTCTAGTTTTAAAGATCTAGATAAATTGGGAATGTTGGTTTCATGAAATATCGTTTATATATATAAAATAATAGTTGGTAAGGTATAAATCCTTCAATTGAAATAATGTATGTTTTAATTATTAATCATTATATATATTAACACATTGAAAATATGGATTTTACTTAAATATTACATCAAAAAAACATTTTTGGGAAAATTATTATTCTATTAGAGTAACTATAAATTTAAAAACAATATTTTTTGACATATAACACCCTTACATAAATAGAGGATTTTGGATAATTATACTTGAAATATATAATTTTCAAAAAAAATAATATTTTCATATAATATCTTTTAAAAAATTTATTAAATTTTGTTATAGGATTTTTAATCAAAAGTGATTTTAACTTTAAATTCTATGATTTTTTATAGAAAATATAAATCATTCAACCCTAGCTTCATGTATATATATATATATATTAAAAAAATCAAATTTTCATTTAAATGTAATAATGAATCCTATATTTTTTTAAAATAACATACATTTACCATTATAATTTTTGGAAACCAAAAATGTATTTCCACCACTATTGATATAGGATGGAGAATGTTCAAAGAATAAAGAGGGTGGTTTTTTTATTACTAATTTTATTTTTTTAATCCCCAATACTAATGCGTGAATATATAAACCATGGGTAGGAGTAGAAGATATTGAGATCTTGTGTAAGGATATCAAATTGATGGGGGGGTTTCTCTATATGTCATTTATTTATTTTAATATAGATTACATAATAAGGATACACATAAATTGGTGTCTTTGGCATAAAAGGAAATATATGAATATTTCAAGTGATTATTTCATACAAAAAAATATATATATATCATTTTTCGTGACTCCAATGAGGTATTCAAAAAAAATTATACAGTTTTTTAAACTAACAGATCAATTTGGGTTTGAAATTATAAAAAAAATGAAACAAATTTTTGGTAACTATGATAAATGTTTTATTTGAAATTTTTATTATTCCATGAGAAGAAATAATGGCCATTGGTTTTTGAAGAATGATGAAGGTAGTCACTTATGATGGGTTTTTCAAATAAATAGATTTAAAAAAAGGAAAAATCATTAGTGGTAGAAACCTATGTGTTGGCCGCTTGTGAATTTGTATCCTTTCACTAAATGGAAGAGAAGAATAAATCATAGTTGGTATGGAATGAAAATGTTGAGTTGGTCATATTTAAGAATATTAATGGTGAATGTTAGCACGTTCATAGGTAGACTATTACCGTTGTGGTGATTGAATAACTATGGTTTAAATTATCAAATGAAAATGATCTAAGAGATTTTTAATCATCGTAATAGTACCTTGAATAATGAATCCCATTTCTCAATAATTCCTGACTAAGAAATAGCATATCGATCAATAACATTATGTTCATAGTTAGTTGTGATAAATTATTTATTCTCCCAAATAGACACACACATATGAGAGTCATGGCCTACAAAAATTATTCATTCATGGGCCTATAAATTGAGCAATAATCACATACCCTATCCTATGATCTACCACCACTATGTTAGGTGAATATCCTTTTCTACTATTGAGCTTTATAGTTGAGGATGGTCTCCACATGTGGATAACCATGACTAGTGTCCACACACATAATGTGCCTGAGTAGGACATTGTCGTTATTTATGTAGGACTATGTTTTAAAGAAATTTAAAATTTAAAATACATATAAGAATTTATTAAATCATTAAACAGTATCATTAATATAATTTATATTTTTATACACTAATCATTATTAATTCTATATAATTAGTATAATAGATTAAAAAATTAATACATGTTATATTATTATTCCAACCACATGTTGATGATAACATAACTTATTGATTATATAGTATTTCCTTCAAATACAATCATATTTTATTACGATTTCATCATAACTATTTTTGTAAAAATTACATCTTAAATATATCATTATGGTCATCAAAATTACATTCATTAAATATAATAATCACATCTAAATATGACAATTTGTGTATTATTTATAAATTTTATAATAATATTATAAATAAAATAATAACATATATATTCCTCCATAGATTTATAACTATATAAATTATCAAAATATTTCAATGGATATATTTTCATTTCATTAAGACTCTTTTTTTATTCAAAATAAATGTCAAGGAATATTATTACCAATAGATAAATCATTTTTCCAATAAATATCTTACATAAAAGTTATTATTAAAAAATATGACTACACTTGATTTAAACCTGTTTCATTCAATGATGGTAATTATCTTTCTATTTATATGTATTTTTATTATTCTTTGATTTGGAGGATTCTTACTCATGGAAGATCTGGAAGAATATGTCTATAATTTTTTTTTCTAATGTTCTTTGTATCATGTATTATTTTATTATTGATGAATCATATTATTTTAACTTAATATAAAATTATTCTAAATCACTTGTAATGATGGTTTTTTGTATCAGTGTCAACTATATGTATTATTTTAAACAAATATTATATATTGTGGTATGAGTATTCATGACTAATGTAATTTATTTAATCAGAAATTAAACACATAAAAATATTTGGGTCTCACATAGATCATCCAATAATCAACTCCCAATACACATAGATTGATGTGACTGAAGACATATTGGGAAAGACCAATCTATACAAGGGAATCCATCAAAATTAAAAGGTATACCCCAAGTGAGGGGGGATCCAAATTCATATTTCATTTAAAATGTTTCTGAATCATTGAGACCATCTAATTTTAGATCAAAACATATTTGTAAAAACTAATCAAATCATCATGATATAGATTGAGTGTTTTGTCATCATTTTCATCAATAAATATTTCAAAATCAGCAATAGTGTTGTCTAGAATGTAAAAAGATCAATTCTCTTTTTCAGCATTTAATTATTTTAAAATATTTTAGAACGAAAAACTTGATTCTTTATTAGACCCTGTAAACATTATTTCATATTTGAATAGTCTTTTTAGCTATTTGTTTTCATTTTGTTTCAAAGTGTATACACCTCCCAAATCTAGGATTTTATACTTACCCATGTTGGAACTAAAATTATTTTAATATTCTTATTTTTCATCATAATAGTAATTCATATTATTAATGGACTCTCCATCATTGTCATAAACATCACTCGTACAAATCAAATTGAGTACCATATTCCTTTTTTACATCACCGGCATTATCCAAGAAATTTATAAAGAGATTCTAGCTAGTATCTAATAACACCCCATTCATTCGTACTATATTGGTCATGACCCCCTCCACAAAAGGTATACCCTTCATAGTCTGGAAATGTGAGAAGGGAGATAATGACCCCCGAGTCCCACCTCTAGTGGGCCCCAGGTTGACATCTATCTCTAATGGAATAGTATACACCCAAATGTGAGTCATTACCCTCTAAGAGAACACATGAAAAATACAGATAGATATGATAGACACCAACCAAGTCCAACTCAAACAACAAAATAAACAAAATCCAAATTACAAATATATAATGTTATGCAAAGCTACTACAACAAAAAGGGAAAAACGACAAGTACCCCAAAGAAAGTAAAAACAACAGCATCTAGAAACTCAAATAGCTCCTGCAACCCCAAGATAGTAGAATCTAGCTTGATCTACAACTTTTTCTATGTGACATGGAAAAACAATATATATACATAGGGTGAGTATAACGGTGTACTCAGTATGATCCTCCTCAAATCCTCTCGTGAAAAAGTAATGAAATAATGTAAAATCATAGTGAACAACAAGTGAAAATAACTTATCTCAAAAAAGGTATAATATGTTAACAACCTCATCTTGGATACTCTCTCTATGTTTAACATAAAAAAGTATATAATATAATAAATAATATAAAGGGTACCCCACTACTACATTCCCACTAGTTTGCCACATTTCCCCAACGCCGCATGTCCCAGGAATCTCTCTCCAAAAAATCATTCACGCAGACACCTAGGTGAAGCAACAAAACATGCACCTCTTGCAAAAAAACCACTACATCCACACCATAAAGTTACCAGGTAGTATTCAGGAGCCACCCCCGCTCACATAATGGGTATCATTCGTTGATCATTATACCAAAAACCATTACAACCCACATACCGAGTAAGAATCTTCATTTCATCATAGCCTATACACGTTATGCCTCTAATAGATCATTGGATACTATGTACAGAATATATGTGTGTGAATAAACACAATCCATTACAGCCCTATACACACACATATGGGTAAAAATAACCGATTTTCCTAACAACACATATAACTACCAAGAGAAGATAATGGGCAAAAGGGGGTAGTCAGCCATCCATCCTCCCACCATAATGTTGGGGAAAACACTCCCAGGGCTCAGAATCCCTAGGGTGTTTGTTTCCTTAACTGACAGGGTGGAGTAACGTAGAGAATCAAAAAAAGTATATAATATACTATAGCTCACAACCACAATATGGGCATAACCTAGTCTTATACTCAACTTCATCTAACGTCTCGTTGACTCCCGACTTCCACTTCTATGACTAGGTATCATATATGCACACAACCATTTAATGAGATTTATTACATTACTTCATCCAGTTTTTATCAGTTTCACTTTACATTAATAAATTCTTTAAACACAAATTAATAATTATCAATTTTCAAATTATATTTCATTGGAATCACACCTAATTTCCACTATCCCTTTAAATTGTATCTTCTTCATTGCATCCCCTCATGCTCCAACCCCATGGGTTAACATAATTTATTCAATTTTTTATTCATAACAATACTTTCCCATGTTCCTAGGAATTCTAAAAAAACATTCTATACTACTAAACACAAGGGGAATCAACACGGTGAGTATATGATCTAACCGTCGATCCATTGATGCCTATAGAAAGAGAGTAAACTAATCCACCCATGAGAAAATAAACACAGAATACATGTGGCATACCTCGCGTATCTTCTCGTCTTTCAGAATAATGGTAATCAAGACCAGGTGCCTTGGGTAGTGGGGAAAGTAAATCAGATAAACAACCCAAGAATCAGCCAGCATCCAAACATTCACATCCATCCCGTTTCATCATCCCTAATGTCCTCCCGGACACCCATATGCATAAACTGATGCGTCTCGACACTCTATGCGTTAAGTGATGCCACAGCCAGTATTCATTTATTCCCCCACATGTCACAACAATCACCCAAGCTCATATGAAAACACAGGTAGCAGGAAAACAAACATCATATCAATTGGGATCTTGGCCCTTAAACAATAAATATGGTAACTCAGAACCCTATAAGGAATTATCTTTTATCAAACATCTTGTTATTTAATCCACCATGGATTAACTAATTTATTATTCGTATGTTCCAAATTCAGGATACCTAACCTGTAAGCTTTCACAAATAATTAAACATTCTTACCGAAACAATTTGATTGACCTCAAATTGCAACAATAAAAAACAAATTCATTTACATGCCTATTTTATATATTTATTCTGGATTTACGTTCATTAAAAATTTCCATACTGAAGAAAAACCTAAACAAATAAATCCTAGATATCACACTATCTATCAAAACAAATGGCAATAAAAAAATATCGATATCAATATATTTATCAAGTTCAAATATTTATTAATTGAATTCCTTTGTGATCATGTGGGGTAAAACATGCTGAGAATATAGGTGCACATAATAGAAAAGATAAGCAACAACTCCCTGACCTCAAATGGTCCTTGACATTCTTTATATGAGAAAGAGCCTCACAACGAGTTATGATCTCTGCCCCACTTGAAAATTGTATCCAACAGAGGATGTAGAGACACCACAACACCAGTCAACACCCATGAAAACTCAATTTGGAAAATGGAGATAGAATTCCATAAAATGGAAAGGAGAAATGGAAGGAGATGATCCCAAAAGAATAATGATAGAACATACCATATATCATAGATCGATCTATACTACATGGTTTCACCAAAAAAAAGAGGGGAACTAATCCAAGGAGGAATGTTTGATTGCACAACTCTTACAAGATGGATGTAATGGTTTGAGCATCTCACACCCTAGAACAGGGAGTAAGAATTGGGGAGGATGATATCTCATCCCTTTAAAAGATTTAATGGAGGACCTGTTTAAGATACACTAAATTTTCTATTAAGAAAGGATCACATTAAACCATTCCATTTGACCAATTAAATTCATCCCAAGCCTTAAGAAAATTAATATAGGAGTTATGGTCTTTAAATAAGCCTAAGAGTCCATAAAACAAGGTTTTGAATGAATTTTACCTCAAAGGAAATGCCTAAAGGGAGAAAATTTAGGTAGTAGGAAACACTATTCATAAACATTAAATTTGGAAAAGGAAATAGAGGATAAAGTTGGAACCTCACCATTCTAGAAACACTTTATATAAACCTCACCATTATTAAAATAGTGTTCATAAACCCAACTATTCTGGAAACACTGTTCATAAACCTCACCTTTCTAGAAAACCTATTCATAATCCTCCCCATTATAGAAACACTATTCATAATCATCGCAATTTTGGAGACACAATTCATGAACTAAAAATTTGGAAAAGGAAATATAGGCTACCATTGGAACCTCATCATTCCGGAAACAGTGTTCATGAACTCCAAATTTGGAAATAGAAAAATAGGCTACCGTTGGAAGCTCACCTAAGGCTACTGAAGTACTGTTTAGTTAAGGCTACCAATGACACTGTTCACCTAAGGGTACCGATGACACTATTCACCTAAGGTTGCTGATGGACTATTCACATAAGGCTACTAATGACATTGTTCACCTAAGGCTATTGATGCAATGTTCACAGAATTGTAAATTTGGAAATGTTTTAGGAATAAGTCACCTTGACCTACTGAAAGACCTCATACACCATATTTTTACAAAGGAATGGACCGGATAGGTCCGAGCTATTACATCAGATACCTCTGAAAACATTCTCATCCTAGAAAATTCAAGACCATCCTAAAATGGAGTAGAAAAAATGTCTGAACAAACACCCAATGATATACCACTCAAAAGACAGTAATCCAAAATAAGCAACAAAAGAAATCGATCTCATAAATACGAAAGGATTATAACAACAAAGGTGAAAAAATTACAAGAATAGTGTTAAACGTCAAACAACTCTAGGTACTGAGCATGTATTTGTGACTCATGTTCCCAGGTACTCTCCTCTATGCCATAATGTCGCCACAAGACAAGAACCAAGGGAATAGAATGCTCAAACAACTCCATCTCTTTGCCATCTTGGATCTCCCCAGGTTGTTCCTCAAAGGTCACATCATCATCAAAATCGATCCCTTACTAGTCGATGATGTGAGATTCATCATGAAGATAACGATGCATCTTTGATATATGGAAAACATCATGTATCTAGCACATCTGTGGGGGACATGCTACTCGATACGCCACTACTCCAACTTGAGCTAACACCTCGAAAGGCCCAAAAAAAATATATAGAAAGCTTAATCTCATGACCAATTTTACGCTACCCATGTCAAGGAGTCACCTTTAGAAAAACATGATCACCAACATAAAATTCTAACGGTATCATCATTTTATTGTCACATGATTTCATATGATCCTGCACTGTCTTCATCCTCTCATGAATCACCTGAACCATCTCTGTTGTATTCTACACTTTTTCCAGTCTAAGAATCGCCGACTCTTTGACCCTAGTCCTGCACAACAGAGAATGGAAAGGTCTTCCATACAAGGCTTAAAATGGCACCATTTCTATGGTGGAGTGAAAAATATTGTTGTTATCAAACTCCACTATGGTTATGTTCATCATCCATGAATCTCCAAAATTCAGGACACAAGAGCGTAACTTGTCTTCAATATTTTGGACGGTTCGATCTTTCTGAAAATCCATGAGAAGATGAAATGCAGTGATAAGGCATAGTTGAGAATTGAAATAATGTTGTAGACCCCTAAAAACCCTAGAGGTAAAATGAGGATCCTAATCCGAAATTATCATCCTTGGGACTCTATGAAGTCTCACTACCTCCTCCTGATACTGCCTTGATAAAACAGTCACTGAACATGACTCCTTGATTTCTATGAAGTGGGATAATTTTGTCAAACATTACACTACCACCCAAATAGCATCATGGAATCCCTGATCTGGAGGTAAAATAGTAACAAAGTCCATTGAGATGTCCTCCCACTTCCGTTGAGGAACATCTAATTGTTGTAGTAGACCACCAAGAACACGATGTTTGGCCTTCACCCTTTGGCAGAACAAACATCGGGTCACAAACTCTACCACTGCATGTTTTATCCCAGGCCACCAAAATTGACTCCCCATGGAATGGTAAATAATTTTCACGCCATAATGCACCACTAAAGGTGAACTATAGAACTCTCTGAGAACTGTATCTCACATTATCAAAGGAATAAATATCCTTTTATGATACAAAAATTGGTGTTGTTCATCCTCAGACAAACCATTAGGGGCCTCACCACAAACAACTCGGTTTCACCAGACCTCCACTTCTAGATCCCCCAACTGGGACTCTTCCACCTGCTGCACTAGAGATGACTGCATTTTAATCTGTAAAATATAACCTCTACCCCAAACTTCTCCCATATCAATATGTAATGCTAGTAGTTCTTCAATTACTCTCTATGAGTCACCATATTCATAGACTGTATCAGTACGTAACATCCGACTTCGGGCATCAGCTAAAAATTTCACCTTTCCAGATGTATAAGATATATCTATGTGATATTTCTATAAGAACCTCATCCATATACATTATCACAGGTTTACATTACATATGAAGAAAACATACCTTAGGCTTTTATGATCAAAGAAAACCAAAAAGCGCTCACCAATGAGGTAATGTCTCAACAACGTCAGAGAAAACACCACTACTGCCAAATAAAAATCATGGGTGGCATAGTTATTTTCTTGGGGATGCAACTGACAAGACCAAAAATAAACAACTGAAATCTATTACATCAGAACAAAACCTAACCCCAGTTGCGAAGCATTATAGAAAATATGAAGCTGAACTCCCTCAGCTAAAAGACATAGAAGTGAAGCACTTAATAACTTCTCCTTTAGATACTCGAAAGGTGAATGACACTGATCAGTCCATATGAACTCCTAATACTTCATGGAAAAAGATATCAAAGGAGTCGCAACTCGAGAGAAATCGTCTACTAACCTCCTATAGTAGCCTATGAGTCCAAGGAAACATTGCACCTCTGACACTGTCTAGGGGGCTGCTGAAGGCATAACTACAGCTATCTTCATTGGATCCACAACTACTCGCTACTGGGACACAATCTGCACCAAGAAACTGACTTCTTAGGACCAAAACTCACACTTGTAAAACATACCAAAGAACTGATGTTGACGTAGAACTCCCAAAATGGCATGTAGATGCTTTGTATGCTCCTCCTTAGTTGTGAAGTACACATGGATTTCATCAATGAAAACCACAAAACACAAGTCAAAGAACTCACAGAACATAGTGTTCATCAATCCCATGAACAAAGCTAGATAATTTTGTACCCAGAACGACAATACAATGAACTCATAATTCTAATGATGACAACGGAAACTAGTATTTAGAATACCTCATCATTCACACACATTTGATGATATCTTAACCACAAGTCAATCTTTATGAACCATCTTGCAACATTCAGTTGATCAAATAAATCATCAAAACACGAAATAGGATAGAAATTCTTCACTTTCACTTTTTTAAGTGACGATAATCTACACACAACAGCAAACTGCGGTCAGCCTTATTCACGAACAAAACTGGTGAACCTCACGGTGACACACTCAGCCATACAAAACCACAATTTAAATGACCATCGTGAGGTATAAGTAGATATCGTAACTCAAAAGGGGCCATCATATATGGATACATAGAGATAAAATATTCCCCTCATTGTAGCTTGATCCCATACTCGATCTCTCACCAAGGGGGTAATCTACAACCTATTTGGGAAATACATCAGGGTACTCTTCGATAACCCTATGAAAGTCCAACTTTTAAACTTCTGAAGAACTCAACATTAGCTAATCCATCATGGATGATAATGACGTAACATGCCTCTGACCCATCCAAGGGTCTCACTCACCATAAAATACCATTGGCTCTCCATCTACATCGAAGAAAACAACATGCCTCTTGATGCATTCCATGATAGTCAGAAATGAATACAACCAATCCATGAAAATGATGACAACATAGGGTTGTATATTTCAACATAGGAAAACACACCAAGAGAATTAATTCCCCAACAGTATCTCACAATCTCTACATATGTCAAACAGGTCAACTCGACCTCTAACTGGCGTAGTCAATTTCGTAGGCACTAGAAGCCACTCTAACTCAAGTCAATATTCATGGAAAAGGGTAAGTGATTTGAAGGAGTGTTTCACTCTTGTATCAAATAAGGAATAGAATAAAGTAGGAAAAAATCAAAGGGTACCTCAAATGATGTTTGGCTTGCCTGGTGCTGGATATGCTAAAGCATGAAGCTTACCCCAACCACGTCCATGGCCACTCTGACCCTGATGAAGACCAACACCACAACTGTACTATGATCTCTGAGGATGGGGAGAATCACATGGTTGTCATCTGTCTACCTCATCTACCCTCTATTGATCTAAAGCTGGGGAAACCTACTGTTGTTGTCTCGGATGGAACTACCTAAATGGATGAGCCTAGAGTGGAAAATCTGGTGCACGATGACTACTTTGAATTGTTGGGAACTCTCACTAATAATGACATCAACCAACATAATAAAAAAATAGAACCATACCCCATTTGCATAGGCCTGACAACTTCTTCCCCAGGAGGAATGAGATGCTGAGGGCTGGGACCTACCCGAGGCCAAACAGAAACTCTTCGGCCCAAAAAACAAGGAACACCAGACAACTTCTCTACATCGATTGGGATCATGACGATTCCCCTCTCATGAGGATCTAGTTCTGGCCAATGACATCTCGACAACCTCTTTCCTTTCTAGAACCTCATGATTTTTCTTTAGCATAAATGGGGAGATCTGACGCTGGATCTCTGGATATAAAGCCTCCTCTACATGCTTCACCCTAGCCTCCTCATCTAGAAATAGGTCCAATGCATATCATAAAATGTTTTTGAAACAAATTCCATACTCTCGCACACTAGAGCTCCCATGTTGAATGGTATTAAGCTCATTGCGACTCGATGCCTTCGTATCGAATGCAAGAAACATGACTCTAAACTTTTATCAGAACACCTCCCATGAGATCTGGGACTCCTCATGTTCCGCAAGGAAAAAGAACCACCAATGTGTCACTCCTCTATGAAACATTGTCACATCGACGGAAACGCAGTGCTCCTTCCGAGAAAAGACTGAACTGAAGCCTATATCAACCTCTTCTAACTAGTATTCAATGACTGCATATGAAATGGAGCCCTCATACTTCTGTATACTATGGAGATGAAACTCTCAGATTATCCTCCTCCATGTGTCATCATTGTCAACCTCTACCCTGTGGCGATCTACTAGAACATCCTGTTGGACATATTCTATGCAATACTTACAAGCACGTAGACCAGGACACATACCTATAAAATAAAAATCAATTATATCTTCTAAACCTATAATATGGAAGACTCGACAATAAATAATTAATTGTTTTCTTTTATTAATTTTAGGTTAACCTATCCAAAGGTCTACCCATTCAAACACATGCACAATGAAGGATGATTAATGATCCTTTCCTATAACTCTACCCTATAACTTGAATCACCTCATTTATTAGCCATTGAAAGCACAATGGTCCATACATCAGATCATAGGGAGCCTTAAACGCCTATGTCTCAGCCGGTCTCATGTGTTTACAGCTCTTGGTAAACAAGACTGACATTGTTTCCCTACCAACCCATGCATCCTCACCTGTGCCTAACTACAAGCTCCATCCTATCTCTCAACCTTTCATTGATACCACTCTGTCTTGACCCCCTCCCCATATGGTGTACCACTCTTAGGCTGACAATGTGAGATGGGAATAATGACCCCCCAAGTCCTGCCTCCATTAGGCCCCAGGATGGCGACTAGAATAGAGGGTATAGTAAACACACAAATGGGAGGCATTTACCTCTAAGAGAACACATGCGAAAGAGAGAGATAAGATAGTCACAAAACAACACCATATTAGAAAATAAAATAAATGAAATCCCATGTACACAGATTTAATGTCATTCAAAGCTACAACAAATTAAAGGATAAAACTGTAATTTCCCAAAATAAAGTAAAAAAAACAGTAACCACATGCCTGAACATCTCTCTCAACCCCAAGCTAGTAAAAACCTTCTTGATCTCTATATCGATCTATGTGACCTGAAAAATAGTAAATATATATAAATAGGGTGAATATAATAGTATACTCAGTAGGATCCTCCCCGAAGCCTCTTGTGCAATGGTAATGAAATCATGCTAAAGCAGAGTGAAAAACAAGTGAAACTAACTCATCATCTAAACAGGTATACTATGTCCCCAACCTCACTATGGACACTCTCACCATGTAACCTGTACAAGAGTATATAATATAATAATGAATATCAAGGTTACCCCACTAATACTTCCCCAATGGTTTTCCTATTTTCCCCAACATCGTACGTCCTAAACATATCTCTCCGAAAGGTCTTCCCATAAACACCTGGGCGAAGCCCCACAATATGCACCTCGTGATACAAAACCATCACGTCCACATAAGAAAGTAACCAGGAAGTTTCTAGGATCCACCATAGCTCACATAACAGGTGTCATACATTGTGCATTATACCTCAATCCATTACAGCCCACACACTGAGTAAGAATCCTCAAGTCGGCACAACCTATACATGTTATGCCTATAGTAGTCCATATGAAACTATATCCAAAATATATGTGTGTGAATAACCATAACAATTACCACCCATTACACACATATGTGGGGAAAACTAACTGCTATGCCTACCAGCACAAGTAACAACCAATAGAAGAGAGAAGGTCCAAAGGGGGTAGTTATCTATCTTCCCACCAGAATGTTGGGGAAAATACCACCTAGGGGTCATAATACCCATGGTGTCTATTGTCCTAACTGACAGGGTGGAGTATCATATAGAAACACAAAATGTAAAGAATATAATATAGATCACAACACTATGTGAATAACCTAGTCTTATACTTAACTACAACTATCATCTCTCATAATCCCAACTATCACTTCTAAGACTAGGTATCCTTTAAGTAGACATCCATTAAAATAGCTTTATTACATTACTTCAATATATTTTCACCAGTTTCACATTACATTAATTAATTATTTAAACACTAATTAACTATTATCAATTTCCACATTATGTTTCATTAGCATCACACCCTAATTACATTATCCCTTTAAATTTTAACCTCAGAATTCCTTTACAACAATCTTCAACCCCATGGGTTAACAGTATTTATTATATTATTTATTTATAGTATTACTTTTCCATATTCCCAAACATTCTAGAAAAACATTATATGCCACTAAACACAATGGGGTTCAACATAGAGAGTAGATGAAATATCCATCATTTCTGTGCTGCCTATAGCAAGAGCGTTGACCCATCCTCTCTTGAGAATCTTAACTCAGAAATCACATGTAATGCCATGTGCATATTCACCCTTTTCAGATGAAGGGTAAGCAAGAAAAACTGCCTTGAGTACTGGGAAATATAAATTAGGTAAACATCCCAATAATCAACAGGCATCAAAACATTCACATCCAACCTATTTCATCATCTCTAGTGTCCTTCCTGACACCCACATGGATAGAATGATGCATATTTCCACCCTAGGAGTCAACTGTTTCCACACCCAGTAGTCCTCCATGCCCCCACATATCACAATAGCCACCTAGGATCATATCACATCATAAGCAGCAGGAAAAAATATAATATAAATTGGGCTCTTGAATATTAATCAAACAAGAGGGTAACTCAGAAACCTACAAGGAATTATATTTTATCAAATAACCAGTTCTTTAATCCACCTTGGATTAAACTATTTATAATTATTAGGTTTTTAAATTTGGTAACCATATTTAGTAAGCTATGACAAATAATTAGACATGCTTACAGCATAATTTGATTAACATCAATTTGCAACATGAATGGCCAAATTTATTTACATTCCTCTTTATCATTACACAAACTATTATCATTTTATATCATATTTAAATTCATTACTAATTTTAATCAAGAAAAAAAACCTTAAAAAATCATGCATAGCTATCATACTATCTTGAAAAACATGAGGCAATAATATATGATCGATGTCAATTTATATATCCGATTCAAATGTTTATTAATTTAATTCCATTGTGATCCAATGCGATAAAACAATTCTGACTATACAGTTGCATGTAAAATAAAAGATAAGCAATAAATCTTCTACCTTAAATTGTTTTTGATGTTCTTTATATGATAATGTGCCACACAACAGGTTATGATCTAGTCCCTCCTTGACGACTGTATCCACCTGAGGTGGTAGAGACACCAACACACTAGTTAACACCCAAGGAAAGTCAATTAGGAACATGGAGATAGAATTACTTAAATGTGAAAGGTGAAATAGAAGGAGACGAACTCAAAAGAATGATGAATGAACAAACCTTATATCGAAGATCGATCAATAATGCTTGGTTGCACCAAAAATTGATGGGAACCAATCCATGGAGGAATATTTGATTACACAACTCCTATGGGATGGAATGATTGGTTTGAGTGTCTCACCCCCAATAAGAAGGATTAATAATTTGGGATGATGATATCTCTTCCCATTAGATGATTTAACAGATGAGCGATATAAGATACGCTGAATTTTTCATTAAAAGCGTATCGCATTAAACTATGCTGTTTGACCATGTAAAAGAATCTCAAGCCTTAGGGAAATTAATATAGAAGTTATGGACTTTAAATCAACAATATATTTCTTATAGAAATGATTTAAATACATTTTACATTAATGTAAATGTCAAAGGGGTAAAAATGTCGGAACCTGGAAACACTTTTCATAAACATGAAATTTAGAAGAGGAAATAGAGGCAGTAGTTGGAACCTCACTATTCCAGAAACACTATAAAAAACCTCACCATTATGGAAGCAATATTCATAAACCTCACCATTTTGGAAACACTGTTGGAAACCTCACCATTTTGGATACACAATTCATAAACCCTACCATTCTAGAAACACATTTTATAAACTCAAAATTTGTCAAAGTAAATATAGGTAACCATTGGAAACTCACCGTTCTGGATACACTATCTATGAAATCATAATTTGTAAAAATAAATATAGGTTACCATTGGAACCACACCATTCTAGAAACAATAATCATGAACTCAAAATTTGAAAAAGAAAATATAGGCTACCATTGGAACCTCACCTAAGGATACCGATTTACTGTTCACCTAAGGCTACCGAATACACTGTTCACATATGGGTACTAATGACATTGTCCACCTATGGTTACCAATGCACTATTCATATAAGGTTACCAATGACATTGTTCACCTAATTCTACTGATGCACAATTCAAAAAACATGAAATTTGTCGAAGTGTAGGGAATAAGTCACTTTGACAGCCCGGAACACCTTATAAACCATATTTTCGAAACGTAATGGACCAGAGAGATCTGCAACATTATAGTATTTGTATTTATACGAATCCTATAAATGATTACATCATCCTCACTTACTAGAATCATGGACCATATGATGGTCGTAAACCTGACAATCACCAGAGTAATGAATCATTAAATATAATCCCTTGGAAGGACTACAAAAATTATCTCACTAGTCCTTTAATCCAAGATAAAATTATAGAAAGTTTAAATATCATTTTCAATAATAATTTTCCTATAATTAATTGTGTATTTAATATATTAATACATTCATCTTCATCAAGGCAATAAATATTTAAATAAGAAGATGTAAAAATTCCATTTCATTGATTAGAACAATCTGAATGTCCACTATTTTTTCACATAGCATAAAATAAGGTATTTTCTAATAATCCACATTTATATTATAATATTCATTATCAATATATTATATATAATGATTAATAAAAGGTGATGGTAAATTAACATGGATAAAAATTCAATAAATTTTCCTAAACATGGATTTATAGTATCTGCAAACATTTTTATTGGAATCCTAGTGAAAGAGAAAACATCCCTTGAAATCACACAATAAATGTATTCCATCTAAGAAAAAAACTAACCCATACATGGGCCTATGAGTTCTAAGAATCGAAGGAGATGCAATATATCAACCTCCCGAAATGAGATTTATACCATGTTTTTCCATGAAAAATAAAAAATCCCATCTCTCATCTATAAATCATCATATGGGGAGATGATTTTGAATACAACACATCATATTAATGTCATATTAAAATTTTGTAAATACCACACTAATAAGTTGATCATTATAAAATTCTGAAAAATCCAAGTATTTAAACCACTTTCTATTACAACTCAAGGATAAATTAATTTCTTGAAATACTCATTATTTCTGAAAAAGAATATTTATTCCTTTAAACAAGTGTTACATTACATTTTGTGATGTTAATTTATAGACAAACATGTATCAACATTAAAAACTACATATATTTAAGAATCCATGTGTTATAAAATGATTCAACCTAAGAATTTTAGTCCCCTAAAAACATTTCTTAGATACCAATGTTCCCACTGGTATCACCTCCTTTGAAATTGTGAATTTTTTTCTTTCAATCATACTCATGATTTATCTGGAAGGAATAATCTACACACTCTTAATAATATTTTCACACAAAGTATATAAATAAATAATTTCATTATTTTATTTTAAGTAAAAAATATTACGAAAACATTAAGGCAAACACATAATTTATAAGGCTTTCAGGGAAAATTGATTAATTTTATAAGAAATTTAAATTTAACCCATGAGAGATCATAAACATTATTTAAAATAAGAACACATATTCATAGATTATGAAATGTAAATTATTCCCTAAAATTGAAATCAATTAGAATAAATAATACATATAATTATAAAAAAAATTATTAATCACCCATATTATAATAATTAATTTCACAATGATGGAATTCAAATTTTCAATCATCTAAAACAAACTATTCAGTACATGTTCAATGAAACACAAACCTAACATGTAGGTATCATCCTAATAAATCAATATAGTTTGATACAATATACCTATGCCAATTTTTTATAGGATACCAACTAATCTATTGATGGGATATTACAATCCCTACCTATAAATTACTAAAACCAATTCATCAACAATAATAAAAAAATTGATAACATAACAATACATAAGCAACATAATAAATTGTCTTGAAAAACGTGCATATAAAATTTAAATATTATCCATATAAATAAACAGAACAAAATTATTAAAAGATATCCAATGAAATATGATTTATGGTGTCATTATAGTATATCTATAGTAATGCATAAAAAACAAAAAATAATATTAACATAGAAAAAAACATTAAAAATTATTTTATACATTTAGTAACAAATATTTTATTTTATTTTGAAAAAATGTTTAAACACATAATTATAGAATATTAAGGAAATTATTTTCCATGAAATTAATCAATGAAACCTATAAATTAAATTTCCCTAAAAATAATGGTCAAGAATTTATAGAAATATTATCATTATATACATAATAATAGTTAACTTTATTTTTAATATTTTTTAATAATTCCAAAGTTATTACTAAGGAAATAATTTGAAATATTTTATTTTATTAGATTTCTATAAATTTAATGATGAGTTGGAAATTAATTATAATAATAATTTAGGTGTTAAAAATATAATTATTAAAACCTTTTATGAACATGGAAATAGAAAAGAATTATTTTGATAGGAAAAAAATTAAAATAAGGATTAAAAATAAATAATATTTAAATTATGTCATGTATATATTTTTATGCTAAATAAATCATGAATAATAAAATTAAATTTTTTATTTACATAATTATTTAAATATTTTATGTTCATGACATTATTTAATTTTATTTATTATATGGTTGAGTTCACATTTGAGGTTTTGTGGCTATTAGATTTATAATATTAAAACAACACTGGGGAATTTACCATGGTAAACAATGTTATTGTTAAACTACCTAAAATTTCATAAATATAATATAATAATAAAATAAAAACACAAATCAAAATTTTAAAACTAACCATTTTATGTTTTATTTTAAAATGATTCTCTTTGTTTTTTGGAGATGACAGATCATATGTATTCATGAATGTCATTATCATTTTTCTACAGGGGGAATGAATGAAATTATAGAATATTTCACTTTTATAAAATCAAAAATATTTCAAACTTTTTTAAAATTATTAATGAAATCAATCATGATTTCCATACATTTATGGTGGTTTCTAAAAATTAATCCCATCAATTAATAGGGTTGGATGTTTATAGGTACGCTTGGGTAACATTATAGAATTCTAAAAGATTCTTAGGTGAGATCAAACAAAATATCATATATTTTAAGAATTATAATAATTTCATAAATATGATGTATATTAATTTTATCTATAATTTTAACTATCCATAAAAAAAGAAATTAAAAATGAAACACATCACTTTATGGAGGTGTTAGTCCACACAAACACATGAAGGATGTTTTTATTAACCATAAGATGAAAATGAAAATGAAAAAGGGATAGAAAATAATTATTATAATATGTAAATTTTTTTGATATAATTGTACTATTATTTAATCATGGAATATGAATATTTGAATGATGAATAATATGAAATAATTTTTAATGACTCGGTATATAATTAAACATCTTCTTTGGAAAACATACATTGGAATGCACATTAAGCATTCTTCTGGTAATATTTTGGTGAGACCAGATCCCATTTATAATGGAGAGGATGTTTTGGAATATAACTTGTTAGATATTTTTCATATAAATAGACTAATGTGTATGAGTAAGGGAGGAGAGAAGACATAATTTTATTAGTGAGGTTAGTGGAAATATTATAAGTACATGAAGTATTAATATATAATATGTGTCTAAATATTCAAAAATTGCATGGAAATATAATATAATCTAACATAAGGATACTATGTTATAATGATATTAAATCAAATATAATATTAATAATGTTTTAGGTGTCATTTTGATCATTTTTTATATTAACCTTCTCAATATCCAGGATTAACCATATTATTTGTAACAAAATCATCAATAATTATGGGTCATAAATTTAAAAAAAATAACAATTTGAAAATAAATTAACTATTCATGAAATTTTTTACATATTCCATTTCAATTATGTTAAAATGAAAAAATTATAATTTTTTAATTATTTTTCATCACTAAATTCTATTTATTTTTATTTGTAGGGGTATTCAAAAAATTTTACATTAATGGAATCAAGATAAAAATTTAATATTAATGAAAACACACACATATTGATTTATAATTTATTTGTATATATAAAATTCAGCTAATATTATATATTTTCTAAATAATATCACATTTTATATTTTAAAACTACAAATTTTATTTTTTTATACAAATGAACAACTCTTTTATTGATGATTCATATGTGTTTTAAATTATTAAATGATAATTAAAATCTCAAAATGGAATATTAATGAGATGTTATTTTTTTAGAAAATATTTGTTATAATATTTCGTTCGTAATGTACATTTACACATATACTAAACATTGAATCAAAATTTTGATACAAAAAATGATAAAATTACATTATTTTAATATAAAATTTTCATCATGTGGAATGAATCATAAATTTCAATAGAATCCATAGAATATTTTCAATGAATTAGGATTGCTAATGAGGCCTCTCATATAAACAAATTGGTGACCATTTTATGTATTTTCTTCATTTTTATCATTAATTTACATTTCAAATGTATTTACATTTACTATGATATCTAATTTATTTAAATCAATAAATTTTTTCAGACCAAAAATATAATTTACTCTATATTCTTTTTTTGTAAATTATGATTATTATTTTTATATCAATTTTAAAATGTAAAATTTATATAATTTATATAATTAAATTTAAATATATTTGCCCATTTTGTAATGAAAAACAGTTTGTTGAAATATCTTTCATTATTTTTAATAAAACCAAATATACAAAATAATTTTTAAAATGGAATTAATTATATTATTTTTATGAAAATATAAATACTTTTACTTTAATAAAAAAATTTAATAAAAATTGGACTTCAATCATACCTTATTTTAATAGTATAAATGAAAGTTTTGAAAAAATTAGCAGTTGACACTATTTAAAAAATTATAATCATTTTAAGAAATATTCTGAAAATTTCATCATATGCCTATTATTATATTCTAAATTTAAAATTTAATTTTTTTTCTATTAAAAAATGTATTATGTTTTAGGTAATAATTATAATATTTAAACACAAAAACAAGTAACACTGATTTTTTAAGAAATTATTTTACAAATAATAAATTTCCTTTTTCCTTATTAAATTCTCAATATACACTATAAGATAAATTTTTATTCAATATATTTTAAATGTAATATAAAAAATTTATGAAAATAATTTATCATTTCTTATAAATTAAATATATTATGATTAAAATACATTTTTCACTTAAAAATACTTTTAAGATAAATATATTTTTTACCTTATAAAGATTTTATCATCAATTTTGATCAATTAATAATTAATGTATGGTTAAATATTTATTTTATTAAGAAAAATCATTCAATATATAACACATAATACCAATATTCCAACTAATACCCACAAAAAAATTTCTACATTATTATAGTCATATATAAATAATAACATTTTTATAGTATATCATAGATCATATACGTTTAGTGTTGTGTGTATGATACATGTTGTCGAAGAAATTATTATTTAATAGGGAATAACATATTGAATTACTATGGTGTTACATTCTTGAACTTTTAAAAAAATTACGACCATTCAATTTTAATTTTATTATCTAAAATATAATTTCCCATAATTATTTGTGAAATTCAATATATATTTTATCATGATTTTAATTTCTAGGACAAGAAAATGAAACTATAAATGAATATATATCTACAAGACTGAAACCTAATATTAATTTTTTAAAGTGTACATTGATATATGAGTGTTACCTTCCTAATAATACATGATATATAATAGAAATAACATTACCATTGATATAGTTGTTTTAAGAATATATTCATACATTTTTTCTTTAGACGTTATAATTATAATTTCAACCTTCATTTATTATTTCAATAGTTTACATTTTAATCATATATATTTCTCTAGGAAATGAATATTCTTAAGAATTTCTCAGGCCTGAAGCACTAAATTAATTTTTAAGAAATCACATGTTTTAACAAGGATGAAAATATATTTTCATTTTCCTTTATATTAATCAAAAAATGGATATTAGTAGTTAAGACAATATCCTTTAAATATATAAATATTTAATTAAACTAAAAAACCTCTGAAATAAAAAAATGTCAGCTGTAAAAATATACACTTGTTATTAACCATAAAATGTTTAAAATATTTCTATTCAAGCTGAAAACCAATAAAATAAATATATTTAATAACATATTCTTATGAGATCTATGTACAAATAGTCTCCATATAAATTAATCACCCATATATTAACATAAACAAATATATTCCCCAAGAATGTATTCTCTAAACTAATATAATATTTTCATTAAATAATATGAACTACTTTATTTCAAAAATAAAATCATATAATAATTTGAATGATAACTCAAAAATTATTATTGAAATAAAAAATTATTTTAGTAAAAAATGACTTCCCCATCCTATTTGGATTTTCCCAATGTAAAAAGACTTTATAATTCCATAATAACACTATAACATATATATCGACACTTTTTATTCCAATTACAATTATTTGTTTCTTTTTTTAAACTTTATTAGTGTTCATTAGTTCCCAAATTTGATATTTCACTAATTATATTACATCCTTATCAATTTTGGAAAACCTTTTAAATGGTGGTATGCGAGGAATAAATCATAGGTTGGTGTATAAAGTTAAATGGAATATGTAAATACATTTTAAATTCAAGAAAAACCATAATTATGTACTTTTTTCTTGTAATAAACATTAATATTAAAAATAAATTTTTACTTACTCATTAAATCATATTTTTACAAGTAAAATTAATAAAGCATTAAATACTATATAATATATTAATAAAATCATAATTCAGGAGGGTTTCATAAAAATCATCACTTATTTTCCATGAGAACAATCCCTTTACCCCAATGAGATCGAAAAAAATCATTTCAATCAATAATTATTTTCTTCAGTTATATAATCAGACTATTTTAGAAAGAAATAATAATAAACTACAACATAATATAAATACCAAGATAAAAACATAAATAATCACATGCATAAAATTCTATAATTTTATATTAATTTAATTTATAATGTCAAACATAAAAACATGTTCTCATATCCTTGTTCTGTGGCATCATAAACATACAATTAGCACCACATTACAATACATACTACATAATTTGTTAGTAAAAAATATACTCAATCTATATTGTATAATGAGACCAAATAAATAATTTTTATTGAATAACAGGACATATACATCACATAATAAGTCCAATGAATTCATCATATATATAAAATGAGTATATAATATATAAAAAAATAATATAAATATTCATATTGAAACTGTAGAAATTTAATAATTAATAATGTGATAATTTAATAAATAAAAAAATGTAATTGTAGGCCATAAAAATAAATATTGATTATTTACTAATTATATTATATACCTTTTAAAGTAGAATACTCATTAATGGATACTACAATAGATGAAAATTATAACAAAATGACAATATGCATTGTCCTTTAAAAAAATTAAATATATTGTGATAATTTTTAAAAACCAGTGAGAAATTTCTATATTTGTAATGTAATAATTAAAAAAACTAATGGAAAAGAAAATTATTTTCAAGATAAAGATAAATATCTTCCGTGAAATATATGGTAAAATAGAACATTCCTCGTACACTTCTATAAAAACTCAGGAGTGAATTTGATGAAAAAATATGAAAATAATAATTTAAATAATTTGTAAATAAAATAAAATTTTAGTTTAGATTGAAATTTATATATATTTAAAACCAAAATTTCATAATAATTAAAACATTTTTTGAAAATGGAGATGAAGGAAAATGCATTTAAATGGAAAACATTAACAAATATTATAGTAAAATACCTTATATAATGTACCATTAAGCCTTGTAAATTATCTATTGTGTAGATAATGATATTATATTAGTTATTTATTTTATTAATAACCATTTCTATGTTCATTAATTTATATCATTTAGTTAATAAAAAATTAATTCTCATGATGGATGGTGTGGGGTCATTTGATTTAAAACCTATAAAAGTCCTTGATGTCTAGATCATGGTCAAAGGGGTTATGGTTTCATTAAATCCAAACTCATAAAGAAATATTTATAATTATAATTTTAAATAATAATTTAAAATTATAAAACAAACATGTATGTCATTCTTCAAAAATGAATCACATCTTTTCATATAGACTATAGTCTCTACGTATACATGAATGACATTTTCATATTTATAAATGGTGGAAAATAAATAATATATGTAATATTAATCAATTAAATAATAATAATAATGATATATATTATATAAAAATTTAATTCTTTTTCCATTATGGCCATCCTCATGTGGTGGACATGAAAAATGAACTACATAGCTTGTTAGAAGTGGTATTCCACATGTTCGCAAGAGCATCATTAGTGTTTTACACTAAATGACATGGTAAGATGTTACGTAATATATTATTGTTATATAATATTAATAACATCACTAATATCATATATATCCATTTTATACAATGTTTTAATTTTTAATATGATCTTATAATTTCAAATGAAACACTTTACATCATGTATGTTGTTAGTCCACCAATGTGAACAAAAGTTTCCTTCATTTCCCATAGGATTGAAAATGTTATGATAAATGGTTATAACCAAATCATAATAAAATTTTAATATATTTAATATACATATGTACTTTATTGTATTTTTATATAATAGTTTATGTTGGTATAATAATATATAAACATGAAAAAATCATATAAGAAAAATATAACTTATTCATAGAACATCCATTTTATTACTAATTATTTCATATAATGTAGGTATTTTCATTATACTAGAACCTTCAGTTCATGGGAATTAATCTTGGGTTGATTTCAGAAGATATTTATTAGGCCAAATAGTCCGTTATTTGGTGACTAAGAAAGGATTATATATTCAATTTTATAAGTGTGGTGGTTGGATGTCATGAAAAATGATGATATATTACAATATAATATATGTATAAATCATTTGAAATGTCTCCATTGTTCCATAGATTATATTATAATGATGAAAATATTTTAAAAAACAAATTATTATGTTTTCGGATTGATTTTTAACTTTATCATTTGTTTTATCCAGCATGCTAACCATTTGTAACCATATTTGTTATAAGATATATTTATATCAATTAGGGTCATAAAAATATTTTCAAAACTGTTATTGATATAGAAGCGCTTCATTTATAATATCCTCAAAACTTTCTCATCCAACAGACTTTTTTTATTTTACAATGTTTTAAAATGATTTTGGAAATTAAATACTATTTATAGTCATTTTCAAGACTATTCACAATTTTATTTAATGGAATAAATATAAAAATATCAATTAAATTAAAAAACTTTAATCGTAAATCGAATATTTAATGAATATATGAATTTAATTTGATACAATTGAAAATATTAATTTTATTAATTTTATTATATTTAAATCAATTAATTTTGTTTTTCTTATAATATGTATAGGTGTAGTCTTGATGCTTCATTATTTTAATATAGGACATTATGGAAAATAACATTTTATAAATTATTACATTTCTATCTCCTAGAAATCAATAAATATTTCAATGTAATACACCAATAATATTACCATAATTTTTATAAATTTATAAAAACAATATAAAATATAATATATAATATTTGAGGTATATTTTGTCGTTTATGGTATATTCAGTTTTTACATTAATTTACCATTACCAAGATAACTCATTTTTTATTCTATATGTTTTAGTTTGGGAAAAATATAAAACATATATTATAACAATATTTGAAAATTTTGATTAAAAATTTGAAATAAATTTTACAAAATTCAATTTACTTATCAGTGGATATTACTTTTAATATATGTTTCAATAGTTAAATGAAAAATAGTTTTTATAAAATTTCATTTCTAAGCATAAAATTTATTATATATCAAAATAAAATATATTAAAGGATAATAGGTATTTAATTATATTATTTTTAATTTAATTTTATATTATGTTACTTTAGAACTAAATCTATAATATAATTGTTTTTATAAATTCGATGAATTATTTAAATGAAATGAAATCGTTGAAATAATGGAATTTTTCACAACTCAGTAAAAAATAATTTCTCTAAAAAATCCTAAATATTATTTGCAAGACAATTGAGATATGATTATTTTATAATTAATGTGCATTTTATTATAAAAAATTTATGTTCCATGAATTATTATAATATTTTTCTATAAATGCAATAATGTTTTTGAAGAAAATAAATGTTTTTAATAATATAATGGCCTTATCCCCATTGATTTTTTAATATGTACAATTGAATGAATATAAATTTTATTTAATAGATATATAATCTAATCTATAAATTCTAATCATTTATCATTAATTGGTAATATAACATATTTACATAAATATACATTGCGTGTATGAAAAATGATTTTAAGAAAACTATATCATTAACAAAAAAAATTTGCATCATCATTTTTAACATGTTGATAATATATATATGTTTGAAAATTATTTTTACTAATTAATATATGTATATATATATATTTATTTAAAATTACATTTAATTACTATTCATACACACCAAACCAATGGTTAGATTATAATTCTCATATGTAAAGAAAAATATATTTCTAGTGTATCATGGTATTTTCATGATTGATTTCTTATATAGAACACCATATTGAGAGTAGCACTATTAAACAGAGATTTATATATTAATATATTAGAGAAATTAAATTGATAATGATCATTAATTATATGTATGTCTAATTATATTCATGAAATATATACTAGGATCTGTATCACTATAAACAAGTAAGAGGTTATGTGTGTCCTAATTAAATGAAATGACATAATTTTTATTCAACTGTTTTGGAATAGTATATTTTTATATTTTGCATGTAATTTGATGCATGGTTTATAGTATATTATCTTACTCTTCGATTAGGTTTCCTTGAGTTGTTCATTAATGTAAAATATTTTAGATGTTTAATTTACATGAGATTTATTTTAATATATATAATTAATTGGATAATTATATGAAAATTTATATCTTTATTATATCCAAAACAACATATATATTATCCTTCCATATATGTTTTGGTTATGTTATATGCAATTAAAAACTAGTGTCTTTTTCATTTTGAAATACAATAGTTTTTATATACAAGTATTTTTTTTATTCAAATCCTATAAAAAGACTAGGTTTGTAAGGAAATAGTCGTGATTGAGATATGTAAAGACAATAATTTTAGGGTGTTTATATCATGTATCATTAATCATTTTCTTTGACTTATTTTCTAAAATTATTATTTAACGATGAATAATAGACATGTTCTTAGTAATATTTTTATACATTTTTTGTTATTCCACATAATAGGATCCAATTGAGTTTTATTTTTGTAGGTATTACAATGTTGAATTGGATTTTGAGATGAATCCAATTACAGTATCAATAACTACTATTTATGACCAATTCATGGATATGTTTTTTTTGTCTTTTAGTGTAAATAACATAGCATAAATTATATATATTCTAGTTATTTAAAAAATTATTTATATTTATTTCATTCCCAATGATATTTTTGATATGGAGTTTCATATAATTAGTAAAAAACGAAAATTGGAAACCCATATATTAAATAAGGATAATAATAAACAAATCTATTTTTTATATAAAACAAAATTCATTAAAATAAAACATTATTTCTTTTCAGGAAAATTCATCATAATTTCCCCTATTGATTACATCCTTATATATAGCCCCCATAAAATCCATTGATATTTTTCAAAAACATTGTATTATAAAAATATATCATTTAGATATATTAAAAATTATTACTTTTATCCTTTAAAAAGATCAAAAAAGCATAAAAACATTTTTTTATTTAGACACAAAATAATGATATATTCAAAAAGTAAAATATGATATCATATAAAAATCAATATATATCTTTGGAAACACATTTCAAAATATATAATATATATTTAGGTAACTTGGTAAATCATTTTACCTCACAAACATAAAAATTGATTAACCAATATGGCCATCCTCAAACTCTAGAGTACCAAATGCATTTTATGTTATTACATAACAACCCATCCTTGGTCTATCAAGGAAAAAAACATCACTGGATTACCATTTGACTACCCTATTTTTTAATATCAGTTAACAAATACGAAATATCATAATTTCCCAAAAACCATAACAAATACATTAATCCTGAAATAATTCATCAAAAAAAATATTTTTAAATAAAAGGAACTTTTCGTTTTTAAATCATAATTTTTGAAATGTCATGCATGTATAATGGGAATTTTTTTGAAAGTAACCATAAAAAATACTAAGGTAATATTAATATTATTAAATAGATATAAAATAAAAATATCCATTCATTCCATATATTTATTGAAATCATTATTGTTTAAAAAGTAATCTTAAAGGAGTATTTCTCTAAATAATTTTCTTCACAAGTATAATATCATTAATTTGATAATTAAAAATGTTAATATATTAACTATAATCAATTTAAATACACATTAAATAAGGGTAAATATAAATTATGAAATTTTGATGTCAATTTACACAAAATGTTAGTATGACATAATCATATGTATATGTATAACACAATGTGTGGAAATTGGGTTATGAATTTACCTATATGTTGTAATCGGTCGAATGTTATGTAACCTATAATTAATAATTATAAAATGAAAAATTTAATACTGAAAATATAATAATAAAAATTAAATTAAATATTTTTTTTAATATTTTAAAACACATAATCAAAATTAGCAGTGAATAAAAAATATATCTCATAGAAGTAAAAATTTAGATGAGGAACCCTTACCTCTTCCTTAGTTTTTTTGTATATTAATCTCTATTATAATATATTAAATAATGTTATTAACTAAAAAACAACCATAGGAATATTAACAATATCTGATTAAATGATCTTGTAACATATTATTACCCATTCATTTATAATACTTCATTATATTAATTGTTTCATGTGTGTTCGTTTCATGGTTTTTTGATCAGTTCATTTGTGTATAATTATGGATGTTCATTTAAAATAGTATTTTAATTATAGAATAATAATGAAAGAGTTTTAATGGACATAAATAAGTGTAAATATCATTGTATATATTTTTTATTTATTTTATGAGAATTATAAATTTTTAAAAAATTTAAGGATAAATAATTTGTTTATTTTGGTGGGTTTTCCAAACACCTCAAACTAGTTTCGAATTATAGAATATTATATATATTTAGTAGTTTTAAAAATTAAAATACGTTATAATATATCTATAAAAATAATATTTAACAATAATTATATAACAATGATCGTCCAAGAAGGGGATAATGAAAAATAAAAAAAGTCATTATTCACAGATATGGTAAACTTTTATAATTTGGGAAATGGTATTATTTCGTTGAATAAGAGGAGATGAGATATGAAATTGATATGATATATTCAATTATAAACATAATATTAACATATATAAATGATTCTATATGTATCATTCCTATATATGTTAAAGAGATTTGGATGAAATATAATAATAAAAGAAAATATATTATGTGCATTGAGAACATTACCTCATGAATATGAACTCTTTAAGGGACCACCTGAGGAGATTTTATTTTTCATTAATGAGAACAGAAGCACTTGGATGTGTATATAATTAGGATAGTTTTTTATATATATTATAGGATCTTTAATTCATTTTTTAGAAAAAAAATTTGTGGTGTGGTGGTACTTATACAAGATGAGGGGTGGTATTATGTGATCAAATATGAATTATTTTATATTTTAATCTAGTCACAAAGAGGTGGAATTAATTTCAAATAATTTTTATGATATTTGATGTTTTTTTATATTTTTAGGGTTGATAAACTATAACCCCCCCCCCCCCATTTTCATTTTTAATATTTATGTATGTTAGGTTTTTAACTGTCAAGTCTAACTCGTTTCATTAATTTCCCTACACAACGAGGAATCATTTATTTACCATGTTAATTTTTATACATAACATTGAAAAAACCAAAAATTAAATTTAGACTAGAAAATTCATAATATAAAATCCATTTCACCAAGTCTACATAACCTTATTGGAAATTTAATATTTTTAATAAATTCTACAGATGAGATGAGAATATAGGGGTTTAAAGTTAAAATTTTCATAGGTGTGAAATGATTTATATCAATGTTCAACAAGAAAATGATTAAAATTACCAAAATTGGATTAATATTTGAATAATTGATATATGTTTTCTTCAAAAACTATTAAAAATAAAATTTACCTATATAAATGAATTAGATGAAAAGTCAGTTCTCTATTATAATTCACTATTTTCCTTATTCATCAAAATATGAAACATCCGAGAAAAATACCAAAAACACAATATATGATTATTTTAAAAAATTAAATTAAAAAATGATGTTTATTTTGTAAAATAAAATTTATAACTATGGATATTTATTTTTTAAAAAAATATCTCCAGCAAAAGGTGGAAAAAATACCTTTAGAAATAGTATATCCTCTTATGATTAAAATTATATTTATTCTTATATTAATCCTAAAAACCATATTTTATTGAAACATTTTATTGAATATATAATATATAAATTTCATTAGTATCATTTACTAATATTTATTAATTTAATTTATTTCGATAAAAATTCCATTATGGGTTGAAATTATTTTTATAAACACATGTCCTTTATATTCTATTGGTTTTTTATTATCATATCTTATTAATTAGTAACAAAAGAATTAATTCTACAAAAAAATTATAAAATATATTTTCATAATTTATTTCATCCCATTTATTTCTACCATTCCTATAGCTGTTTGGTTCCTACAAATTTTAATTATTAATATTTAGTTACTTTTTAAGCTTTAAGTGGTGTATCTTATATGAAATTGAACATATTGTTTCATTTTAAAATATCAGGATTTTACATTTTACCCTCAAAAAAAAATTTATTCCTCTAAATTTAATCTCAGGATAAAAAAATGTTAATTTTAATTTTCAAAATATCTTTATTGAAACCCCATTCCGTTAAAATGATCGATAAATATTCATTTAGAAATTACATAAAGGAAATTTTGAATGATTCATGAGATATCACATACTAGGTTTCAATGTTTTAATACATGGAAATTAAAGAGAAAATATAATGTTCAAGTATTGAAAGATTGTGATAGGGAAAATACTAATGGGAATATTGACCACCAGAAAAACTATAAATTTGTGATGGGATAATAGTCCATGGATATCTTAATTAAAAAAGAAAACATAGCGATTTATTGGGTGAAAAAAAATTTCCCAACATTCACGATTTTTTTACTACCAATACTATTGACATAAAAAAAATTACATGAATTTTTTAATTTCATCATTTATTAAATTTCCACCAAAATCTCATTTTTCCTCCTAATGATTAGTATTAAAAATGATATTTCATACCTGAAGCATACGAATAAATTTTTTTTATCACAGAATCCCAAACTTTGTAATAATATATTCCCCCAATATTAAGTAATTACCGAAAAACAAAGTGGTTAGTACAAGATAAGTTAATTTCCCAATAATAATTACCCTTTATATGAAAAATAACTACTTTCCCCCAAAATTTATATATCAATATACAATGTTCCAAATTTGTTATTCATCAAATTATTATCCTAAAATTTACATATAATATTCTAGACTAAAATTGAATTCCAAAAATATGATGGATTTGATCACATATTCCTCTAAGATAAAATTAATATTTATCATCAAATATTATCAATCACTTTTATGGTATCATAGTAAAATGTAACTCCAATAATAAAATAATATCTAATATATTCTAGCTATTTTTATATATAACAAATTCACCTTAAATAATATATGAATTTAAAAGAGAACTCATCCTTTATTTCTGAAATAGAATACTATATTATTATATTTACCTAACTCTTTTAATTTCCCTGAAATAGTGAACACAATCCTTCAAAACCTTAATAACTTAATCACTAAATCATTTTTCTAATCCCATTATTAAATATAGGATAAAATATATTTTCCCAAATAAAACCTTTTCATCCTTCAAATCATTTATATAAAATTAAAAAAAACATATTATCTATGACATCTCATTGGCCAGTGGTAAGTGACTCACCCAAATCACTATTAATATGTGTGTTTAATTCATCATGAATTTTCCATAAATATGGGTATTTAGTTATCCATTGGGTAATCATATTTGTTAAAAGATATTAATTTATTCCAAAAAAAATTATCGATATTTGAGAAAAAACTAAAAAATAACATCAATATATTTTACCAAATTGTTTATCTCAAAACTTTCTATTTTTATTAAAATGATTGAACTCATAATTTCTTCTAATTCAGAGATATTATAAAATAAAAATATTTAAAATTAAATTTAACTTATTTCCAACAAATTTATAGGCATTTTTCCTTGAATAAAATTTTTATATAATAAAATTAATGGTTACATGTTCATTATAAATAATATACTTTTTACTACATTTCAAAGCTATCGATTCTATCTAACTTGTGTTTCCAAATTTATGAAAAAAACTACCATAATAAATTAATAGGCATTCCATGTTTCTAATAATATTTATAAAATTACACTATATAATAAATTTTTAAACTCAATACATAAACACATCCTTTATTCAACTCACTTCATTAACCATTAACTCTTCTTCACTATCATATTCCTTCATAATTTATTCATATTATCAAATATATGATTTATATCCTTATTTTTCATCAGTATCATCCAAAAAAATCTATACACTGTGCACATAAGGATATAATTGAATCCTTAAATCCATGAATCAAAATTTTATTTATATCTACATTAAATAATAAGTAACATCTAAAAATATGGAAAATAATTTTTAGGCATCAGTTAAACTAATTTTTGAGGAAAGTATCCTTCCTGTTATGAAAACCTTTTATTTAAATGATGCAAACATATAATAGAATTAATTTTTTTCAAAAATAACCAAGTAATATTGTAAAGGATGATTTAATGAATAAAACTTTTACGAAGGAGTAAAATAAACTTTTGTCATATATGATAAATATCTCATCTGTATATTTTTTGTACAAGTCAAAAAAATAGTGTTTATAAAATGAAAATAATATAAATTTAAAATAGCTGTGTAAAAAGTGAAATATGAGTGAAATAAACTATAATCATTATTAAAAAAATAATAAAAGTATTTTTGAAAAACAATTTATGAAACATGTGAAATGATTGAAATATTCTTTTATGTGAAATTTTAAAAATATAAATTTCTTTAATTGAAGTGTCTTATAATGAATATATTATTTACGCGAAAATTTATAAAATAATAAATAAAACCGAAAAAAGTTTTCAATAAAATAAAATTTTTCATATAAGTTTACAATTAATTACAGGTTTTATGAATACTCAAAAATATATCTAAATAAATTGGATTTTTTTCAATAATAGTGATAATAAAATCATATAGAGGGGATAAAAAGGTTCTGATAGATCACATTCTTTCCAAAATTGATAAATTATCCTTAATCTATAGAAAATAATATCATAAAAATGTGAAATGAATTATTCCATGCTAAAATAAAAAATGTAATCTTATTGAAAATATGCATGGATGCAATGTAATATGTTATCCATAAAATAGATTATACCCATGTCAATTACCTTTTATAATTCAATATCTAAAGACATCATTAATCTCCTAGAAATCTATTACATTACAGATCAACAAGGATGTATAATAATTATAGCTTATAAGAAAATTTATACATGTAAACCCAAAGATGATATTCATAAATCTTATGAAAATATCCTCATATATCTAGATATCTAATCACTTCTTTGAAACCAGTTGTAAAAACCCAAATTTTAAAAATTTTATTCAAGTGATTTTAAAATATAATTATAATTTTTTAATTCCACAAGATCATTTAGGATTATATTTTTAGGATATTTGGAAAAACCGTTATATGGTAATCCCATATGTTACAAATGATATCATATAAATAGTATACATTTCTTTCTTAGAAAAAAAGTATTTAAAATATTTTTTTTTCTCTTCATCAAATATCATCACAATTTTCCTCTTGATCTCATCCTTGACTATATTCCCACATAAATAATGTGAAAAAAACTATTTAGAATATGATATGATCATAAAAATTTAGGAATGTAAATAAAATAATGTAAAGAATTAGTCCCTAAAAATCCATAATTTTTTTCATAATAATTATATTTTTATCCTTGAAAAGGAAACATATTTTAAAAATGGTCAATTTGTTTAATTTTAAAATCAATATAATTTCATGAAAACTCATTAAAAGAAATATTAAATATTATTAAGTATCTTGGGAAATAATTTTACACCACACACTTGAAAATAGATTAATTGATATAGAAAATATCAAACTCTAGTGTTCCAATGCATTAAAGGTTATAATGTACCAATCATCCATAGTAATCACAGAATCACACATATTGGGTTTATAATATAAAAAATGTCATTTTTATAAAAAAACACCAATAATTATAAAAAATTTCTATTAACCATATCATAAATAAATATCACTCTATTTTTCATCATAAAATCACTTTCTGTTGAGAATAGGCTTTTCATTATTAAATAAACCATTTTGAAAATATACACGTATATAATGGAAAAAATATTATCTAATAGTAAGAATATAAACCAATACGTTATGTATAAAATATTAAGTTTATAAAAAAATTTAAAAATCAATACATTCCATATTTCTAATGAAACGATTCATCGTAGAAAATTAACATAAAAATGGGATTTTAAAAGAATGTCTTTTACACCTATAATATCACTTATATGAAAATTAATCAAAGGAATAAATTGTTGTTAATCACTATAAATAAAAATAAATTAAATTAAATTAAAATAAAGATATTATAAATTGATTTAACTCATAATATTATCATGACATAATCAAGAGAAAGATTGTGGACACAAATAATGGGATTTTGGATAATAAATGTCATTCACTTTGTAGTCACTTGAATCATACATTCTAGTACAATATTAATTATCAAATTAAATCTGATTATAATTAATATTTTTAGAATTGTGATATTATATATCAAGTAACATTATACACACCACACTGATTAAATTAGTCTTTAGTAAGGTATATATCATACATATGTAAATTGTGAGATAAGAAACTCTTACCTCATGCTTCCATTTATTTTTGCATATATTGACATCTTGTATAATTGTTTAAAGTATCAAATTTACACATTATATAACTATAATAATATTTATAATAAATTAGTTTATGATTTTATAACATCTTATGACCCATTCATTAATAACATTTTATTATTTTCTTGGTTTCATGTGATTTTGTTTCGTCATTTCATGATCGATTAATTTTTGTATAATTGTGGATTTTTTTGCTAAATGATATTAAAAAATTAATAAGTGAATTAAAATTGTATTAATTTAGATAAATAATTATAAATGGTCCCATATATCATTTTTATATTATTAATGGGGATTATTCATTTGATAAAATTTTAATGCTAATTTTATACTTTATTTGGGGGGGGTTAAAAAAGATGATATAATTTTTTTTAATTATTAACATGAGTATATATTAGTTCAAAAAATTTGAATTGTTTATAATATACCTATTAAAATAATAATAATCCAAAATAATAAATATATTAAAATCCCCAAAGGATATAATATAAAATGAAAAAAAATTTATTCAGGGAGATATTTAAACACAATAATTTGGACAATGGTATCATTTATTTGAATAAGAGGAGAAGAGAAATAAAATTGATATGATAGATTCTATTAGAAAAATAAAATTACATTATGAACATGATTATTTATTTATCATTCATAATGGAGGAAGGAGGAATGGATATAATAGAAGTAAAAATATAGAAATGTGCTTTGGAAAAAATACAATTTGAATATGACCTTCTTGAGGGACTCCTTGAGGACAATGGATTCATACTTTTGGTGAGACTAAAAGAAAATATACATTATGAGAGTGAGAATAATATGGTTTGTCATATAATTTAGGATATTAATTTATTTTGATGAGAGAGAGGGTGGGGACGGTTGATATTTATACTTGACGAGGGGTGTCTTATGTAAATAAATAGTGGTTGTCTTATATTTAAAGACCACTACATAGAGTTGAAATTTTTTTCCACGAATTTGTATGATAATTAATATTTTCATTCCTGTTTAGGGATGATAACAAATTAAAAAATAATATATTGCTGTAATTTTTATGTATTTTAGTGTTTTATTTTTTACCATTATCCTTTTTTAATAAATTACACATACTATGGTAATTTTTTTTAACATGGAAATTATTATATAAATAAAAATTAAAATTAACTCAACACATATTTTTACCTTTATTTTTTATAATTTTGAACTTATATTATCAAATTAAATTCATATAATTGTAAATAAATATATTTGAAATAAATCATGGAGATGATACCTGAAAGTGTGTTTTTATATTAAAATCTTTCAAATATTGACAATTTTCAATATGAAAATAAAACTTAAAAATTATTCAAATGAAATAAATCTGATTAATATACATCTAATTTATGTAATGTGACATTATATAACATTAAAAATATAATATATAATTATAAATTACATATACATAATGTTTTTTTCAATTATATTTCAATATATTTAATTATTTATTAAAAAATGATACATCTTAGAAAAATACCAAAAATTAACCCAATGATTGTTTTTAAATTATTATATAAAAAATTATGTTTATTTTTCAAATAAAATTATAAACATTCCATAAATTATTTTTTGTAAAATTATACTAACAAAAGTAATGAAAACTACAGTTAGAATAAATGTAGCTTTAATAGTTAATTTTTTTTTTATTCTTATCATAATAATATAAAACAAATTAGATGAATTTAAAAATATTTTTCATGAATATATAGCATATAAATTTCATTCATATCATTCATTATTAGTGATTAATTTAATTGATTAATATCAAAACTCTTTTTTATATATAAATAGATATTTTTATAAATAACATCGTTTATATTCAAATTGTGCATATATTAAATTCTAAATATTTTGTAATGAGATAATTCATTTTATAAAAAAATTAATATATATTTTCAGAATTTTGTTCATGTCATTCATTCCCACCATTTGAAGAGCTCATTGATAACTATCACATCTGAATAATAATATTTAGTTAATTTTTAAAGATGATGTGGCATATCTTGAATGAAATTAATGACAGTTCTTCATTTTAAAATAATTTTATGTTAGATTCATCATTTTTATAACGTGGAATCATGAGTTAGCTCATCCTTGTTTCGATTAACCTATGATTATTAGATTAACACCCAACTATCATTTTAATTGAAGGGGTAAATAAGATATATATTGTTAGGTCAACCACCTACAAACTATTCTTGTCACATAATGAGATTTTAAGAAATATTTCTCTACAAATATGTTTTAAAACATTGATATATTTTGTTACATGAAACACAGAGGTTAAACGAACCTTGATATGCTATTAAAATATTATAATTTATGTGACGGTTATCGCTTGGAAATTTGATTTTTGGGTATGATTATGAAAAACTAAAATATGAAAAAAAAAATAGTTTAAATGTTATCAAAATAAATTCATTGTAAATATATTAATTATATTTTATTATAAAAATTAATTTAATAAAAGATATGTTTTTCAAAAAATTATTTAACACTTACAATGTATATATATCTTCACAAATTAAATTATTGAATATTGATTAATAGTTTTTTTAAAATATAAAAATTTTCAAAAATATAAATATTATATATTCAATACAGTTTTTTAACATTTATCTAATATTATTTATAGATGAGGAAATAATATTTTCATTTTTACGCATAAAATTTTAATTTTACGTCTAAATTTTAAATTTTCTAATAGTAATTTTCATCCCATTTTTAAACATTAAGATAATTTTTTTTATTTCATTATATTAATTGAATTTGGTAAAATGGTATCCATATTTTGAATATAGAGATTCAATTTTGGTAGAATAGCCCTTTTATTTTGAAATACTATGAATAATAATTGTGGTAAATTTAAGATTGTAAGACTAGGTAACATAAGATAAACCATAGTGGTAACTCCATATTTTTTCATAAAATTTATTATTGGGTGAATAAAATTCATCTATAATCACCATATAGTTAATATATTATTTTTAAATAATTTTTTTACATAATAATGACATTTTAAATTTTTAAGTAAAATAAATTTAAAATATGTCAATTTTTTTATTATTAAATATCTAATATGTGTCCACAAAGGTAACAAATCACAATATGAATGAATATAAATGCTTATATATATATTAATAAAATTAATTTAAGGATATAAATTGATTTATAATTTTAAATTTTTATATAACTACACTAAATTGTTATGCAACAATGACGTAGTAACACATTGATAAATTGAAAACTCTGATAATTGTTTTCAAAAATACTAACAGTAATATAATTTGATTGATTTGTAGTGTTTTATAAATTTTATATATAAATATAAAACATTAATATTATTTAATATTGTAATATTTTAATTATAAATTTTTATTTATGTAAATAATTAATAGTGTAAAAATTGGCACAGATGAGATTTTATCAATATAATAATTTATTAAATTTTTAAAAAAATCATAAACACCTGATTTAAATTTTTTTAATAATATATGTTTGAGAATGCCTCCATATGTATATTTATGATATAATTTTAAAATATAAGTTAAATTTTAACACTTTAAGTGTAAAAGATGTTGTTATTGTTAAGGTTGAAATATGTTAACTTGGGTGTCGAACCTAAAGATCATGCTTATAACACCGCATAAACATGTACAAATTTTATTGGATGACAAGATTTTAACAACATGAAAATTTAGAATTTAATACCTATACTTTTAATGGCATTAAGACTAGATAATGAGTTTATTATATTTTAATCTTTTATGTGAATCTCGGAGTTCTGAAGCCCTCACTTATAAAAGGGGACCTCCCACTTCTCTTCCTCACACCACACTGAACCTTCTCAGTCAACCAATCCAATAATAATTCTCTTATCCACACCATTAGAAAATTTATAGAGGTTTTTCATTTTCTAATTGTAATCAAAAGGTTATTTAATCCGATAAATATTGAATTTTTTCAAAGAAGAGGTGGTTCAAATGCGTGTGAAGAATGATGATACTTTATATAAGAAATTTTTCTACTAATATTTTTTTAATAATTATTGAATATGATTTAATTTACATTGATGTGATTATATTATCCTTATTTTATTAATCCATTTAAATTATTTTTCTTATAATGATTTCATGATAATATATATTTACTATTCATTTTCCTCACATAACTATTGAAGAGATAAAAATATTGTTTTTGAAGAAAATCAACTTTACATTTTAGTTTGGTATAAAAAATTCATCCATAAAAATATTTTCAAAGATAATCGGGAATTTATTTATATTTATCAAATGATTAATTAATATCATTTTTATACGTGATTGAATATAAAAAAACATTAATGGAAACATCTTTTCATTTACCAATGAGGAACTTTTTGACTTATTCTATAAAAGATTTAGATGTCATTTTTGTAATATATACAACATGAAATGAATTTGACATCATTAATAATAATAAATAAAATTAATATTTTATTAAATTTTTACATTTTTATTTATAAATAAAATTTTATCCATAATATATATAAAAATTATTTTTTAATGAAATTATTTAAAAAATATAAATATTATTTTCATCAAGAATGATTTTAATGAATTTTCTATTCATGAATGTCAAAACCATTGGACTTTTTTTCTATTATAATATATATATGATCAAATGGTACCATCCTTATTCTTTCTATGGATGGTTTATGATTATTAAGATGATATTTTTATGAAAACCATTTATTTTCCACAGTTTAAACTATTGTGAGATAATGAAGTATTTATAAAACATATTTTTGTATGGGTTATGAATTGATGATATGGTAAATGTTTTACGAAAATAGGGAATAAATATATTTTATTTTATTAATGTGATGGGTGGGACTATAAATATATATCACACTAATTCATTGGGTAATTGATTGAATATCCTGAGATAATTATGGTAAACAAGTCAGTGTTCTTGATCAATTTTGATAAATATGGTGATGTGATTGAAAAATAAAAAAAATAATTGATGTGCTTGATCTATTATGGGATCCAATTAGATATTATTTTTTACTATCGTAAATATGTGTTGAGGCATCATGTGTTATTATTTAGTTATATTGGTAAATTAAATAGACATATGAAATTATTTCTCTACATATGTTGGTGCCATAATTTTGTGACTTCAATTTATTGTTCCTCATTTATTTTTTATGAATATTTATTCTTATTACTCATTTCATATGAAAAAAAATTATTTATTACATTTTCTTTGTTTATTATCATTCCCAGATTTTGTATGAATGATTTATTTTATGGTTATGATATCATACATATATTCTTATCTTAAAACTTCATGTTTTCATTAATTGATATCTCCTATGTTTTCCCTAAATGAGAGTCTGAGATCACCCATTATTCTGCTTATTTCTTCCATTTTATAATGAATGTATTAATTATAGTATATCAATAATATGTAGTAATTGGAATTATTTTTATGGGTTGTATATGGGATCATTCATGAAATAAGAAGATTGTGTATTTAATCATTTATATTACTAACACATTGTTTCCCATGGGGATATATTTATGGAATGAATCGAATATTAATCTAAAAAGATGGAGTATCTATGTATGAATATATTGGGGCTCTTACATAGAAATAAAAAATATGTTAGTTAATCATTGTTAACCAAATGAGAAACATTAGTGAGAACCTTTGGGATAATCATATGTATAGAATAACATCCTACTATTTTTGAAATGATTGTTACTAAAATAGGTTAAACATAATGTTTTTTTATTCAGAATAAGATTTAGTGATTTTGATATCAAATAAACAATTTTTTATTATATGGTAGTTTTACCCTATGGTTTTTCATCTAAAACAATTCCTTTTTTTGTCAATTTTTGGATCCAAAATACATCATACTAATAATTAATGTTATGAGAAATTAAATTGGTTCCCATGTAAGCTACCAAATGATATGTGTTATAGAATATATAATCTTGTCTCTAAAATCACATGATATTCTCAACTATTTATCAATTTAGCTTCCAAAATATAAAATGAAAGTAAAACGTATTATGTAATATATTATAAGGAAAATGTACAATTTATTTATGTGGATTTTTGATCCACTAGTATCATAGTGATGGATCAAGACCATTTATTAAATATTTTCTATTTTCTTGTACATGGATTATTTAGTAGATATGTATCACATTTATCATCTGGTGGAGATGCATTTAAATGATGGAACCATCTCGAGAAAACAAATCATGGGGAAAAAATTGACTCTATTGAAGTGGTTAGTATAAGAAAATAGTTATCAATAACAATTTTCCTTGTTTTCTATGTTAAAATATAGAGAAGAAGTTTCATATTTCTTAGAAAATGAATGATCAATCAATTTGTACAAATGAAGAAAATTTTACAAGGCATGTAACGTATTCCTCTAGTTTGAACATTATCCCCAAAATAATAATTAAATAATTTATTGGTGGAATAAAAAAATTCTCTAAAAATAATTTTATATAAGAGACTTTAGTATCTATAAAAGAATCATTTTTTATAAACAGAAGGATGAATTAAAAAATGTAAATTCCAACCATTCCAAAAGTAATTATATGAAATAAAGAATCAATTTTCATGAAAACACAAATTGATCGCATGTTGGAAATATATTCCATCCATCTACATGTCAGAAATATGTGAATAAAAATTAATATAATTGATTGAATAAAACATGGTGGTTCATTAAATGTGAAACAGATGGTTATAAATCACATCATGGTTGGAATTACATATATATACTCCTTAAATTAATGGAGGAAACAAATAACCCATGTAGGTCACCAATCATTCTCCAATGATTAAAATTAAAAGAATATGGGAATTATTAATTCAAACACGAATATTTGAAGGTTATTGATGATTCCTAGAATCAATAACCACTTAAAACCACAAAAATTTGAAATCATATATGATCATGGATACTAATGTGGGTTAAGGGAATGATGTTACTATAGGTACAATTTCCACCCACACTTAAACGTCTAATATATTATTTCATTCTTCCCACTATATTAAATCAAAATAAATTTCAATGTGAATACAAAAATGAGACCCCAATTATTATATGTTTAATGGGTAGTGAAAATCCTTAATGGTTTGGGGATCACAAATAAATCATATGACTCTTCTTCAATTGATGATTTAGAGAATTTTATTCTATAAAATATTATTATTCTCTCATTGGGTAAATTTGATGTTACTTTGAGCATGGATTGACTTTATTTATGGAAATATCACATAAATTGATGAGTAATTGAATTCACATTAGATATTATGAATCAACTTATGATCATTTATTATCATGGATAATATATAAACACCTAATGTATGTAACATCCATAAAATAAAAATTTATTATTATTCAAAAGTGATGTTTAAATTATATGGTTTGGGATAAACTCAAAAAAAATATATGCCAATTTTATGATTTTTTTATGATATATTTTAGGAATAATTTCATGAAATTTAACTTAAACGTTATGTTTCGGACACCATAAAACTCATAACTAGATCTCAAATTATTAAATTGATGTTATATATAATGGAAATGATTGTGATGGAAAAATATAAATAGAAACACTAGGAATATAATGAAAATTGATTCATTAAACCATGTTATTCTCATAGGGGTTCACTGACTCTTTTAATTATGAATAATGAGGGGTCAATGAAAATCTACATTTATTTTTCAAAACATAATAAGACCACTATCATGATAAATTATCATCTAACTCATATTGTTGAATTATATTATCGCGGTTATGAATATAAATACTTTTATATGATTTTTATTTATTTACAATATCATTAATTGAATGTCATGAAAATTATATACAATAAATTTAATTATTTACAGGCTATGAAAAATATAAATTTACATTGATGTAATTTGGTCTTCAAAATTCACATGTTTTCTTTGTGATTTTAGTGAATACAAAATAATATATTTCATTTATCATTTTATGGTTTAATTTAAATATTTTATTATTTTATATGTCCATTATTATTGATGAGTATAAATATCACTTGATAATTATACACAATAGCGCATTGAAAAAAATGTTATTTTAATAATTTATCATCTTTTAATTTTTTAAAAGTTTAACTATAAGAAAATATATATCATTTGAGGGTATTTTGGTGGATCATTTAATGTTATATTTTATTTAGAAATTTCATAGTCCAACCAAACATACAGATATATATTTTTTAATGTCTTGTGCTTTTTTAATAGAATGATATTTTGTAAAGGAACATGAATTTTCTATTTTGCGACAAACCAAATAATGAACTAAGGAGAATATTTTCCTAAAACCATTATCCCCCTTGAAAAACCCATGTGGCATGGTCAGTGTGGTAGACAGTGTTTCATAGTTTTATATAACCATAAGTACTACATCACACACCCATCTAGATGTTGTCAGTCTCCTCACAAAGGAGAAATGAAAAATTTCTACATGGTTATTCAAACTATGTGAATGAACTATAAGAGTTCCCTTCATATGTAGTATCCAATAATAGTCAGCACAAAGGTAAAAAACCTTGTATCCAAATCACATTTTTCATTTAAATTGGTAAATTTAATTTATTCCAAAAATTATCTTAATTTTGTCTCTCCCGATTTCTTCCCCACTTAAATGCATCCATAAGTACTCCCATGGAGCTCCGCGTCTCATATTTTAGGGAAAAAGTGATATCCTCCATCTAGTGTCACAATCATGTGTTGTTGGGCTAATTGGATGAGTACCAGTATGTCACCCACTCATATTTATCTTTAATCATTGTCACTCTCAATCCATGATACAATCTTCATTCAATTTTATTCTTCATTTTTTGGGATTTTTTTCATTTTATTTATTTTCATTAAATTGATCATTGAAATTATTGATATTAGATTAGTATATTTTATTATATATTAGGAATGTGGTATATATATATTTCCCATAAAATGTCACAATTTATAAATTAATATATTGTGTCGTGTGCCTGACATTTCGTGTATTACCCAATAAATTTGATATTTATCATGTAGAATAAATTTCCTATAGTTTAAAAAGATTTTATTATTTAATTGGTCAATAAAATTTATTTTAACCTCAATTAGAACCACACATTAGTTGATTAATTTATATATAAGTGTATTTTTTCATTATTGGGAAGAAAAAAACATTATTTTTATCACCTAAATTTTTTAATTTATAATGAATTTCTATTATCACTCTTAGACATATTTGAAAATGTAACAAATAAATCATATTATATATAAATAATGAATTCAATTTAGAGAAAATTATAATTATAGCATCATACAATTCTATAATAAAAAACTTATTCAATAAGCTACCCTCTTTAGTAAAATTTAAAAAAATGTGATATTTGAATGGATAAGTGGATTTCTTATGTGCATCGCCTTACTCATTTATTTTGTAATTTAAATGATTAATGTTCATGGAAAACGTTTTTATATTTTATTTTAGATGGAATTTTTCTGAATATGGATTCATTTTTAATTCAACATTAATGATTAATTGAACTATTCCTTCCTTAATAGACACTTAGGTTCTTTTTTAAGGAACACCATAGATGGGATCATAAACTATTAGAGATTATATGTACACCGCAAGAGATACATTGGTTCATCATCATGGAATTATAAGGATGGGATCAGTGGGATATAAATTGTGTGCCTTTATCGAAACCCCATTTCCCCTCAAAGAACTCCCTAGATGGTCACAGAGACCGATTGAGATTCTTATCCCCTTTATTAGTACTTGTACCCTTGGGGTGTCAAACTGGATGATCATGGTGGAAATATATTTATACCATGCCATGAGCGATATTCGTTCTCTTATGTGAGATATCATATACAAGTTATGTGGTATATTTCATTATAACATATCGAGAGTGATGCTAGGGATTCAAATTTAAATATCACATTGGACAAACTCTTATAGTGATGGGTAATTATAGTTATTCTGGGGTGGTACATGGGATTTCAATTTATAGATCACCTATGATGTGTCTAGGAATAATTTTGAATAAGAATATTAATTTTTATTATTTAAATATCTAATATATTGTAGTTTATAACTTTTCAGGAAATGTGATCCATGCAAAAGAACATTATTTGTTTTTTTTAATTTTTTTATCCTTCCATGAATATGGATCAGTTTTTTTTGCATGTACATATATATATTAAATGATATATGTGTGTGTGTGCGTGTGCATATGTGTGTGTGTTTATGTGAATTATTTTTATATATGATGATGAGGGTTTGATATATTCTTGAGTAGGACGTTCCAGGGATGGTCAGTCTGGTTTAAATGAGGAATTAGAGCTACTAGGTCAATTTTATTTATTTATTTCTTAACATTCATGAATGAAAATTACTTTATTATATATTCATGGAATGGATATGTTTAATCTGTTTTAGGGTATCTTATTGAGTATATCTCATAACTCATTAACACTATCATTTCACTAGTGTATGAAAACACACCTCGTTGTTTATATGATCAAAATCATTAGACTATATTGTCATGTTTATACCTGGGAGTTATGAGCAAATGACTGAGTAGGAGCTCATTATGCACGCAAAGATTGAACATTGTACATTTTTTAATTTTAAAATTCATTTATTTTATTATATCACCCAATGTTGTTTTACTTCTTTATATTATATTTCCTCATCTCTACTTGAATGCATGGTAATATATTCGGCACTAACTATTTAAATTATCTATAATGACTACCTTCTACTTATCTTTCATGTATGTGTATTTATCCCATTGTTAAATGATTTATTATTTATCACTTATAAAAATATTCTACGATAACCAAGAGGTTAGTTTCACCCAACTGTACCATCATTACACCCTTACATCTATTGGGTATCCTGTGGAGTATGGGGAGGCATGTTTTTGGTTATGTGGTGACTTGTCGGGCTACGAGTTTCATAGTCAGTTGGGTCGGGATGTTTTACTTTGTTCACATAATTTTATTGAATATAATCAGCTCATTTTTAGATAATTATTCATGGAAATCTAATCCACTCACCATTATAAATTAGAAGGGAGAATGTTCATTTGGATAGATGAATGTTAGGAACATTTTGAGAAGAATAAGATAAGGATGGCCAAGACTCTTTTCCTTATATAACCCTACAATAAAATATGTTTTTAAATAAATGTTGATGAATAAAATAATGGATTAGGATGTGTGAAAATGCTTAATTATATAGTAATAAATTATATCACACACCAACTAATGTTTCAGGAGGATATGAATAGAACACTTGATATGGAGTTAGCTATGGTAATTTTGAATTAATGATCTGGAAGAATTATATATAAGAAAAAAGAATTAATATATATATATATATGGATCATAAATTTTAAATTTATATTTTTAAAAAAGAAAAATATATTATGACTCAAATAATATTTTTAAGATGATTATTTTTTAAAACATCTTTATACATCACCGTGTAGGGAAATAGAACAAGGTGGAAGATGGTTTGAGTCAAAAGGATCATAAAATCATATATAAGATGGGTCTCATAGAAGATATAGAATTTCAAGATTGGAATAAAATGGATTTAAAAATCATGAACAAGGGGAAAAATCTTATCTATGTTAATTGGATGTTCAAGCATCTATCCATTTGAAGATTAAAGGGGCATGAAATGAAGATATGAGGCAACAAAAGAATGGGAAAATGTCTCTATGATTAACTGTTATTGTGATGGAATGATAAGGTTCATGAACCATGTTTGGGTTCTATCCATAAAATAAAAAAGGAAGTATTTGTTGGATGATGTCCATAGTTATATAGTCTCTATTAAATATATAAATATAAAGATGAATATATATAGAAATCATATTTTTGAGATTCACAACATAAAAAGATATATTTTAGGAAATTTATCTTTATTTTCTTCAACATATTAATTTAGACAAAGAAAGTAAAATGGGATGTTACATACTTACCAAAAATGATAACGGCATTGGGAAAACATTATTTGGATTTTTTTGGTTGTAATACACCAAACAAGTAAAGGAAACAATGTGATGATGATTGTTGTTCACAGACATACACTGATTAAACACATAATTCTTTTAGAGAATATTTATTTATGGATTATTTATACATGATATACCCTTATAAATTGGTAAGGATGAATAGAGTTCCCCAATACATTTTATCTAATTATGAATTGAGGTTTATCATGAAGTTATATGGAATTATTAATCAAGATCTAAATACTCATATGAGTTTCAAAACAAAATTCCATCCAAAATATTATTGTATATATGATGGAAATTTTAAAACCCTAGAGGATTTTTTGATATCTTACTATGTATATTTCCAATTTTATTAGGTTTAACACTTCCATTTTTCTGAGCTTTTTTATAATAAAAAATATCAGTTGGGACTTCAAAAAATATTTTTTGATGGACATTATATAAAGAATTCTAGATCTCCAATGTGTTCTGAAAAAAGTGGAGAAATAACTCTATTGAGAGATATGTAGCTATGGAAATGGTTGATAAAGTCAAATCTATCCAATATTATATTATTCTAGCACAAAATTAATAGAAAATTTCTACTAATAATCATCGTCATGATCTAGAATTGGATGTTGGTGAGACACTTATTCTTCAAATTTCTACCTAGACTAAGATTATGATATTTGAAAATAAGGGAATGTTGAGCCTCAAATATATAGACCATACAATATTTTTAATTGGATACATATCATATCTTGCTGTATGAAATAAGCACTGAACCTCTCCCAAATTCATGATGTGTTCAATGTGTCTTTCCTAAGGAGGTAAATACCTAGGTAGTCACATGTACTAATGTTAGAGGATTTACTGCATTAGAATGGTAATTATTAATATGGAAATATGGAGTAAATATTTTATGATATATTAAAATTTATATGTAAAAATAATAATTACTTTGTGAATGTTATCATTTGAAATTAGAGACTTAATTAATGGATATGAGAACCTGAAAATTTTATGAAATAGAGATATCCAAATATATTTTTATCACATTGATGCATTTAGTGAGTGAAAAAAATTTCATGTGGTGTAGAATAAATGACCATATTATTTTAATAAATAGTTTAATATAAATTATTTTTTATTTAATAGAATAAATTACATGAAAAATTGAGTTTAAACGAATCATAAAATACTATATATATATATTATTATTAAATGTGGTGGTTATCAAAAATCTACTGGATTGGATAAATTTATTATGGTAAAATAAATTATGAAAACTTATGTTTAACATATAAATAAAATTAATTCATTGGTTATTAAAAAACAAGAAATAAAAATTCATAATGTTATTTAAAAATAAAATAGTTGTTTTCACCAAAAAAACTATTTTTATGTAGTAAGTGTATTTTTAATTAAATAAATTTAAATAATTTCAATTGGTGAATGATTTTAGTTATATATAAATATTATACATAAAAATAAATTCTCGTTAATTGATCAAATATTTTTTTAGACATGGGATATTAATAAATAATGTTTTGGGCTTAAAAATGAATTTTTCTAAAACGTTACTATCATATAATTTTTCAAGTATATTTAAATTTAATTTCTACAATATCTAAAAATTAAATTGGAGAAAATTTATTTTCTGTTTGGAATAATTTGGTTAATTTCTTTAATATGTCCTTTTTTAGGGAGATGAATAGTAACTGTTGTAAAATTTATCACCTCAGTAAGAGGTAAATAAGGTTAATCTATATTAAAACGAAGTTATACAGACATAATTTTTCATCTAAAATATTATTGGATGAATGGAATAATTCAATTATCACCTTAGGCTAAAGTGTTAATTTTTTAAGGGGCACTTTCCAACATAATTAACCAATATAATTTTTTAATCAATGAAATTTAAAAATTGTCACAGTATATGATATAAATATCTATTATGTTTTTTACATTGGGAACAAAAAATATTTATCAAGAAAATATAATTTTTTTTATATAAATATAATTATTTTCATGATGAAATTTTATTTATAATTTTTATTAGTTATATAATTACCTTTGATAAGACTCCCACTTTTAGACTTGTGTATATTTTTTCTTTTTATTCAATAAAGGTGACTTTCTCTTATGGAAAAGGACTCATCTATTTTAAAAATAAAAATTTCATTGTTTTCATATGCAACACTGATGAAGTAATTCGTCAATTAACATAAAAATAAAATAAATGAATTTAAAATTTTAAAAGTAATATGATTTGATTGAGTTATGTTGTTAAAGAATTATTATATATTAAGGTGATATATAAGTGATGTGTAATAGGATTAGCTAATAATTAGAACTATTTATTTAAGTATTAAATTAATACTATCATAAATTTTATTAATGATGTTTTAAAAAAATAATATTTTATTACACTATATAAATTTACTAAAATTATTGGAGGAGGAAAAGATATAAAATATATGTTTTACAATGTAACCCATTTTCTATTTAGGACACATTATTCATTGTATAATTAATATAATAACATTTTATGATTTAATATCTTTTATCCATAGTTACACTAAAAATATGTTAACTAAAGTGTTATATCAAAAGATAAGGTTAAAAACATCACATAACCCTATCCACATTTTATTGGTTGAAGGGATATAAAGAATTTCTTATCTTATATTTGAATTAACTAAATTTAGGAGGCATTGTCTCTAGATAATGATTAATTTATATAGAAATATTTTTTATAAATTCAAGGATTTCTCATCCCCTCACATATAAAATGTCACCACTCTTCTCACATATTCACACCTCTTTGAGCATTATAACTCAACAAAACCATGAAAAAGTATCTTCATCAATCTCTTATACAATTCTATACGTTTTGGTCTTCTGAGAATAATAACCCTAGGGTTATTAAGAGCATATCTATATAGTTTGACTCAACTAAAAGGATGTTCGATCACATGCAATGAAATGATACACATGAGGTAAGGAATTTATGATTCAATGTAAGTTTATATAGGATTTTATATGATATCAGATTCATTGAGGATATTTTATACTCCTTATTACTAATAACTTTATTTCAATTCTAATTATGATATTTTTTTAAAATATATTATTACACTTCATTTTCCACACTTTATGTATTTAGTTGATCGAAATAGTGTTGTTAACAAAAATTAACTTCACATATCTCTTATGTCTAATATACTATTTTAACTATATCAATAAATTTTAAACAATTTCTGAAGAATGTTTATAATACTATACTATATTTATTTAAATTACTTTTCACCATGATTAAATTTCAAAACTAAATTGAAATGAATATTCATGTTGTTTTCTAAACAGGTGGCTTATATATTTTTTTATAAGTGATAAAAAGGAATGTTTTATTTTTAACAAACATATAATAAATTTAATTTCATGATGTCACAATCACTCAATCATTTAAATATTTCATTAAAAAAATTAATTCATTAAAAATAAATATTTAATAATTTTTATATTTTTTTTGGTTTTTATATAATTGATTTCATAAAAAGAAAGGATATTTTCAGAAAAAATATTTTTAATGTTATTTATAATAATTTTTGAAAATAACATTTCTTGTTTTTTTATGTTTTTTTGGGGATATTATCCAATGGTATAATCCATATTCATTCTCATAATGTTCTATCATTATAATGATTATATGTTTGTGAAACCCATTTACATTTTATATATTATTCGATAATGAAATTATGAAATGTTTATAAATCCTTTTTCGATGCATGGGTTATGATATGATGATATGATGAATGTTTTATGATATTATTGCATACATATTTATGGTATTAATTATCTAAAGGGTGAGACTTGAGTTATATAGCCCTCCAATGAATTGGGTAAAGTATTATATATCATGAGATATAAATTTGATAAAATCAATGTTCATGATACATTATTGGAAATTTTTAAATGAACAAGTTACATTATCAGATAAAAGTAATTGTTCTTATACATATGGGGAGAAAAGTTGATGTACATGATCCAATATAGGATGAATGTTCTTAGGAAAGGTCTATTATTCATTGATAGTCTTTATATATTTCCTTTACAGATAAAATGGTTTGAATAACTATGGTAGATCTATATATTTATGGCATGAAAGTATGGTTCATGATTGACTTATGAGGACATATAAATAAAATTAATAATTACCATTAAAATGATAATTATTTATTACATGACTCATGTCTACGAATTTTGATTGATTGGTCCTGAACATCTCATGTTATTATTATTATCTCATACCGAACTTCTTGTTCATTTTCTTCGTATGAATATTGAGTGATAACTATCATGTTTATACCTACTAATCATTAGAGATCACCCCTTATTATTTTTATTTTTTCAAATTTTTAATGAAATGATTATGTATAGTTTTTCAATTAATAATAATAAATGGTAAGATCATTATGCAATATATTGATGATATTGAATGAAATAAGAATTTTTTTTTTCTAGTTTCCAATTATACTAACCACTACAGTCATTGTGTGTGTATTTTTGAAATTTATGTAATGTATTTCTAAAAATATGTAATATTTATATATGAAAAGATAATAATTTAACAATTTTCTATATAATTGTCACAAATTTTAGATTTTGGAGTATTATACATATATTATTTTACTATAATTGAACCACTACCATGATTCGTTATTTATTTAGATTATATTGTGTAGTTGTAATATAATGACTTTTCGGATCACTTCTTCAACAAATTAATTATAGAGAAATTGTTGGTGGATAAAGAATATAATACTATTACTATTTATCAAGGGTTATATTAGTGATTAATTTTATTATTATTGAAATATAAATATATTTTTTGATGCCACATTTTTGAGTGATTAAACCACCAAAGTTAGAAATTGGGTGGTTGGATTCATGAATTTAATACAGGTTCTAGTGAATAATATTTTCTATGTGTCATGTTAATTATTATGAAATAAATTGTAATTTTTAATATTGACATGTTTATGGGGTTTAATTTTAGACATCATGTCTATATTATTGATATAATGGGTGGTTTATTATATTAATTAATGTTTTATATTGAAGGTATTCACTACGTATGTGATTGGTATGCCTAATATATTGTGATTTTATCACAAACATTATGGTTGTGGACATCTATAGAGTGATAACATAGTGTCAAGATATGAAATATAAATTGGTATTATGCTTTATAATTGAATTAATGTTATGAGTGATTTAATATGTGTTCTGTAATGATAGTATATAGTATTGAGTCTAACAAATATATTGGAAATTGTCCTGAAAAAACATAGGCTTTCAAAGTGTGGCTTGAAACATAATTTTGGAGCTAAAATTTGGGTTTTTTCTATTATTATTGAAATGGATAAGAATTTGTTTCTACTAGTATGTGATAGTAGCATCGATTGAGTTGCAGTTCATATGGATGTCATGTTATTTTATCATTTGTTTATGGCTCATGAAATAATCATATGATTGAACTAACTCATTATTCATAGGGATGGTTTAATTATTGTTAATCGTATGATCATTATGACACCTTGTTTTAATAATATATTTATTGGTGTGGTTAATTCACACATATTTTTTTATAACTAGTATTTTTCTTACAAGGATTTATTATATATTTGGATACATGGGTGATTTATATTAATATACCATTATATATCTTATCTATAAGTATTTGTATGTGTTTGGGATGTGTTCATTTGATAAGTGGTTGTAAAAAATATTAGATTCTATTACATTATTGACTCGAATATCTGAACCGGTCCTTGGTATGGATTTCATAACTAGTTATATATCACACATTGACTATCATCTTTAATATTGATCATTTTCCATTTGGGGGGGGTTATATTTGTTTATAAGAATGATGCTTACTGGAAACCTTTTATAGAATAGAATATCATCCACAGAGGATGAATATTATCTTATTATTGATATTATTTTTACACAATGATGAGGGAATTTATATTAAGTAATATCTTAATATTATCTAAATAATAATAATATTTTTTATATAATATTTTTTTTGATTTCCACCAAAGAGAGTTGTCATATTTTTTCTAGCCTTATAAATTTAATGGATAACATATTTATTCATCCTTATAATATCAATAATATTTATCATAAAGATTATATTATTTATCATTTCTATCATCATGTAATATGAATCACACACTTAAGAATATAATCTTACATTGCCATTTTTCAAGGAATTTTGATGGTTAAGTAGTTTTACATGAGTTATAACAAAGTATAAACAAATTGGATATCAAAAACATATATCGTCTTCCTCATATAAAATACATATTATATAATTTTATATAATATAATTTGTTTCCCAATGATTATATGAGGTCTATGTATCAATGTTTACTACATTGGATTTTATATTTTCTTCAACCAATATTTAGGAGTAGGTATTTTCTATATGAGATTATATTAACAAAACATAGATTAAAGATTATTATCGTAGATTATACAACCATGTTTGAGAGAGGCATTCATACATCCATGTATTTATTACTTGATATATTTGTCTGTGAAATTATAATATAGTTACATACATAATATGTTCATTATAATTATATATTTATTTCTTTGATAACATTTACTGATAATCACTTATTTTATATGCTCTATAAGTATAATTTCTAAGGAATATTGGTCTTCATTACATGGGACATGATATCTGAGTCAAATATATTAGTGGACTATAAGAATTTAAATGTTATAGTTTCATGGAAGATACCCAAAAATGTTTTTATCATTATAAATTTCTAATATTGGTGGGGTGTATTAAAAGATTCTATTAAAATTCTGGTGAATGGATGTACTCATGAAAACCATGACCATAAATGGAGGAAATTCAAGAATCTGGAACATTGTTAGGGACAATATTAAGAGATAAAGGGTGGGATGATATATATTTTAGTATTTATTGTGCTATAAATTGGTATGGATTTTACCTTATATTTATGTTTTTCCTATGAATGGTAAATATAAGAAGAGGGGAGGTGAATAAGGGGGTCTCAATATCTTGAAACAATACTAATATATAATCTTATTCCACTATTATTTAGAACCCCATTACCCTTGAAAATAGATATGGTGAATTTAAATCAAAATAATAAGGAAAAAAATTAAACATGGTTTACAATAAATATGATCATATGTGGATTATAAAACAATGATGTGTTGATGTATTGGAATCAATATGTGAATTAATTTTTCCTCACAATTTATACTCGTCACACTAACTATACATGACTATAAGAATCCTAAAATAATTAAACCAATGATATCAATAATTTATAAATATAAAATCTCATAATAGTTTAATTGATTCAATCCATATTTATCAAGAGTGATTTTTCATCATCAATGGTGTGTCAATGTACTCCACCATCATTGATAATGATAATACCAATTAATAATTAGTGAGAAGGTGTCCTAGATCTCGGTTATTTTCTTTATAAAATTGCAGTACTATTCTTGATTATATTTCTCATATTTTTTTAATCATATATATTATTTTTTATCATTGAATAATGATTTATATTGTCTTCACTGAACACACTATCTAATTGTTTTTACTCTATCTATTAATTCATTTCATCTACAACCAATGTTAAAATATATCATATTAAGACGTAATAATTTGGTCAAGTCAAATATAAAAATTTTAATTAAATAAATCAATATTTTAATAATATTTGTTTTTTGAAAATAGCTCAATAATAAAATAATTTAGTCATTCATTATTTTTAATAAGTAAAATATAAATTTCTAGAATCACAACCTATAAAGAAACCATGGTGAATAAATTGTGATTTAAATTTATCTTGAATAAAAAATTAATGCCTATCATCCTGGAGGGGAAACCATTAAATAAAAAAACATGAATCCACTAAAAACATCATTTCATGGATATCCCTTCTATGGAATGACCACTATTTTAAAAATTTATAATGAAATGACACTTATGCATTACTGTTTTATCAATGGAAATCCATATGTATCCTCTCAGGATAACCCTTGGGTTGTATCTCTTCAATTTTATCATCTTACCCATAGTATGATGAGTTAGACAAAATTGTTTTAAAACCTATATGGTACAGAAATATTGATTATATATATTTCCTTTATGGAATTTCCATATATCACACAACATTACTTCATCAAAAATACCAGACACATATCAGCTTGATATACATACATAACCTAGGGATAAGATTCAACATTATCACATTTCATTGTTTTTTAAAGTAATTAATATAGAAAACATTACATATATTATTTTCCATTTTACTGATAATTTTTATCTCCAATAAATTCAGTAATCCAGCTTCAATGGTGTCTCCCACATGATTAGATTCCAATTTCTCATACTCTAACGCATATGCGACCATCTATATAATGTGAACCACACCGAATAGTATCATCCTGTAGAATTTTATTCCTGGTACGGCCATTTAAGCTAATGATATGAGATTTCAAAACATTTATTTTATCATATTGAAAAACATATACAGTTAATTCAAAAAATTTCAAAAAAACATTATATTTTATTCATGAATTTGTTTTTTAAATTTGATGTTCAGTTAATATCATTACCAATAAAAAAATTTAATTGTATTTTTTATAATAATATATATCATTGTGTTTCATGAAAATATATTAAATCATATTTATTTTTATTTAACTAAATGACTCAGAAAAAAATAATGCCATATTCAAAATCATCAATCCTCTAGATGTTGAATCAGTGGTTTAATAATATCCAACTCTAATTCAATATGAGTTAATATTTAAAAGATAATAAGACTGTAATTAAATATTCCTCATAATGATATATCATTGATCCATAGTCTCTTCTATAATCCTTCTATACCCTTGATAGTGTGAACAATAATTTTAAATGTTTACTATCATTTATTGATTGATAATACCTCAAGTTTTAGTTCATTTCCAATATAGATCTTAATTTTTCTTTCCTTTATTATATTATAACATAATTAGAAATTGGGTTCAAATATGGTGTTTAGTTTGGAATTAATAGGGTGGAAATTAATCAAAAAAATTACTACACTGAGCAAGAAGATGATCTTTTCAAGTTAGATAATTATAATGTCCACGAGTGACCATGACATCCATGGTCACTATGCTTATAATGGGTACTAACCAAATGATTCCCCATAACGAATTTCCAGCAACATGATTGGAATGTTGACCGTTCCACCATCATATCATGAGCACTACTCATGGTAACATTACCACATGAATACATCACATTCTCACGTTTAGTCTACCTACCATGACTTCAATCTGAAGACTTTGTGCTGAAAATTTACGCAATGGAAAAAATATCTTAGCACATATATAAATTTCGTTTATTGTGCTACTATTATCATGGTATAAGTACCAATCATTTCCCCTTATTTTTCATCCACCATATATTTCTAAACACTCTAACTATGACCTTTTTCACATGCATGATTTTCATGATCTTTACCCACATACCCTAGATTTCCTCTATAATCCAAGCTTCCACTTTCTATCTCAATCCTTTACTTCTTACAATGAGTAGGTGAACCCAATAGTAATGAATGAAGAGAATATTTGGGCTAGGTGCTACACCAATAATCACCACCATTATTTACCTTCCAAATTTATGGGAAATATGATGCTAACAACCCTATGGATGTCACCTTATGCTATCACCTATGTATCAATGACAATGGTAAAGTGAAGACACTCAATGTAATGGCCCAGACCTCTCTGGCCCTATCCTTTGTCAAAAAGAAGGTCACAAAGTGTAATGGAGGGTAAAATAGACTTTTCCCACACTTTCCAGAATTTTGAAACTACGCGCCATGTAGTTTGATTACACGCCCTGTACCCCCTTGCCGGGTAAACCCCGTGTTGCAGGCCGTGTCCTCGTCGTGTTAAGTAAATTTGTGCACGCCGGGTTCCCAGTTCTAAAAGCCATGTAGTCCTTCCCCACGTATGCGTTACCAGTCAACGTCCATGTACCGTGTTAGAGTCGTGTCCATGCCATGTGCAATAAATGAGTACACTCCGTGTGTCTATACTACATGTTGTGTAGTCCTTCCCCACATATACATTACCCTCAAACCGTGTGTTGACCAGTCAACAGCCGCGGAGCCGTGTTGGAAGCCGCGTGGAGACTGTGTGATAGAACCGAGTACATGTTGTGTACCATAAAGTAAATGCCGTGTACTTTTCCTTTTCTCGCCTATAAAAGGAGGGGTCCCGTCCTCCTTTCTACTCACACCTCTCCTCCCCTCTCCTCTGAGCAGAGCTCTCCCATGAGACTCGAAGGCTCTTTCTTCCTTAACTTCTTCGTCTGAGCTTAGATTTACGATCTGTTAGTGGACACGGGATCATAACGACAAGGAGAAGCTTCCGAACTGGGATCTTTTGTCTTTGTGTTGGACTTTCCTTTCCGACCTCCACCCGAGGAGGTTTTGTCGGGACTAGACAAGGGTGACGGACGCCGACAGACTTCTTCTAAAGTTGATCTGAGGGAGCGATGTGATCTGAACCTGTTGAGGTATGGATTTTACCCTCGTCTCTCTAATTTTTGCATCATGTGGGGTGGGTGTCTTCTTTTTTACATGAAACACTTTTGAATCTGTTTAAATAAAGATAATAACTTGCTTATATAATGGGGATGGGAAGTTGTGATTGATGTTGCTTTATATCCTGTGATATTATGTTTTGAATTGAATGAGCTTCTACCTACGGAAAATCATAGTTGTTGGGGGCCTTTGCTTACGCAATTAAATGTTGCCCTCTCCTTCTAGATTTCCTTATGGATGGAAACTTTGTGGAATGTGGGAATTGGTTAATCACGTAAAGTTGACTGTTTAAAATCTGGAACCCTTTTGTGATCACCCCGATTAAACAAAATAGAATAATGAACATGTGGGTGTTGTCTTGGTTACGTGGCATGTAATGGGGGTGTTTTTGTGGGTTGTTGTGTATAGGGTGAGCAGTGGGGCTACGGTTGACTTGGTTTTGGGTTGGTTTGAATTTTATGTTGGTGGTGGGAAGTGGGGATGCGATAAATGTTATCAAAGAGATGATGATGTACAGGTTTCGGTGTAGTTGTGGTTATGGTAGTTGGAAGCGGGGCTGAGGGGATTGGTTGAATGTGAAAGGATTATGGGTTGTGAATAATAAATAAAAAGTGGAAGAGTTAATGAATGGTGTGTCATGGTAATGGAATGGGTTTAATAATCAATGGGGTTGGTTGGTTGACAAGAAGGGCTTTGTTGTGTTTCTCGTGTTTTTCCTAACTTGATTTGTGGATGGCAGGGATATGTTTTACAAACGATCATTGTGGTTGGTTGTGGATAGTTGCCCAGTAGTTAAGGAACTAAATAATCTAATTTCTACTAAAATGTGAAAACCTAAAGGGGTTGGGTTTTTTTGTTGTATGCATGCTTCGTAGTAGTAGTGCCAAGGTACATTCTCAGTTTCTCTTTTTAGAAGCCATAGGTTGGGCTGTGTGGTTGGTATATATATATATATATTTGTATCTTTTGAGTTTTATCACACCCCACCCATGTTGAGAACTTAGTGCCGAACACTCCCATTTCATGGGAGAGGGTGTTTGTCCCTTAGTTACTAGCTCTTTCCTGCTCTTTCTCCCCTAGGCTATGATGGATTGAGGTGACCTTACACCTAAGACTCTTCGGGTAGGTTTCGATTGGGGTGGTTTTAGCCCATGACTCTTCTTGCAGGTTCTACTATTTTCCAAGAATCTTCGGGATGAGGCCCAAGTGTGTGCGGGCGGGATACATGGCTGTGAGGCCCAGGTGTGTGCGGGCGTGATACATGGTTCTGAGGCCCAGGTGTGTGCGGGCGGGATACATGGTTGTGAGGCCCAGGTGTGTGCGGGCGGGATACATGGTTGTGAGGCCCAGGTGTGTACGGGCGGGGAGAGTGTGGCACTGTCAGGATGCTCATCGTTAGGAAGAGAAACTAACTAAAGGGAAATGGTGAGGGGTACCTAATACTCTTGTTCTTATATACTACTACTACCTGTTGTGATTGTGTTTTATTGAGTGTGGATGGTGAGGTTGGGTGGATAGAATTTCTTGCTAGGTTTCTTCTGTTGTTCTCATGGGACATTAGGATGTATCCCCACTTGTGCACGAGAGCTTTAGGTTTCCCTACTGAGTATAATTGTATGCTCACTCTACGTTTACTTTCAGGCTTCTAGGAGGACTACCAGGGCCGTGCGGGACCCTACTAGTCGGACAGTTGGAGTTGCTGCAGTTCTTGTACTTGTTTCCTTTTTGGTATTCTACTTTGAGCTTTCTTGTACTTTTACCTTGTTATAAAACTGTTTAAACATGCATGTGGGCTTGGTTTGGGTTTATTTCTATACACTCGTTCCTTTTTCCTTTTGGTGGATGACTTGTCCTATTTCCCGATCCTAAATAATAAAAAGGGTAATGTCTCCCATATTTGTGAAAACACATACCCTTGGTGCTAGTCGCCACCCCGGGGCCTACTGGAGGCGGGACTCGGGGGTCATTATGTCCCTTTCACCACTACCAGCTCAGGAGGGGCATCTTTGGTGGGAGGGGGTTGTGACAAAATGGTATCAGAGGCAGGTTGATAGATAGGATGAAGTATAGAGTTAGTCACATTGAGGATTACATGGGATGGTAGGGTAACAGTGTTAGTTAATCTTGGTGCATGACATAGTCTAGGGAATACCGGCTAGGACACGGGATTTTAGGGCCCCCCGTGACCCGATGCAAGGACTCTGAGCCTACCGAACGACCAAGTGAGACTACATTTATTTAAGGGTAGAGACCCTAGGGAAGGTACTTGCATCATCATGATTATGTATTACTTGAATTGGGTGTTCTGGGAATGAAATTGAAATAAAATTATAAAATAAAACCTTGAGTTTTCCTTACTACTTGGGCTTAGGAGATCCTTTTTTACCGTACAGCTATGGCTCCTGGACATCATCCCTGGGTGGCTCAAATGGCCGAGGCCCAGTAGATTTAGGCAGTCGATCAGCTGAGGATTGACAGAGAGGAGGATGATAGCCAGTGGCAGAAGACTCTCTATTCTTTCCAGCGGTAGACCCTTAAGAAGTATGAGGGTAGTACTTCAGATACAGAGACGGAGGGGTGGGTTGAGGAGCTAGGGATCGCTTTTTCCTTGATTTTTTCTTCGAGGGAGTACAAGGTTCCCCTAGCAGTCAGTCAGCTGAGAGGCGTGGCGCGACAGTGGTGGACACTTTACCTCGGAGAGAGGATAGAGGCAGAGGTTCCTTGGTCTGATTTTGAAGAGGAATTCCTTTCTTCCATGATCAAGGCAGAGAAGCGGCAGGAGTTACTCTCCCTTCAGTAGGGATTATGTCAGTACGAGAGCTGGGGATCATGTTCAAGGATCTCTTGCGCTTTGCTCCAGATCTCTTTCCAGATGATGATTCTTGAGTGAGATGTTTGGAGGAGGTGCTGCATCCTTCGCTCCAGTATGTTTATCCCCTTCACCCTTCCGACGTACTTGGCGGTACAGAAGAAGGCAGAGGTTGTAGAGAGGATTCACTCGCTGTGAGGTGCACCCTGAGAGGGGATCCAGCCATGCTCGTCAAAGGGTAAGGCAGTCAGCAGTAGGGATCCTGCGAAGGGACCTTCCTGGTTCAGGCCAGTGAGGAGCAGTCCCCTGCTGTTCCGGTTTAGATCTTCGGGTCCTCATCCATTTTTCACGAGCCTAGGACCGAGGTGTTTTTCTTGTGGAGGTTTCATGCACGTTCATAGTCGGTCCCTGACCCAAACTTAGTACGGTGGAGGTGGGCAGGTTCAGCACCCACCTCAGCAGCACCAGTTGTCGGTTAGGCCCTTCCAGCAGTAGCAGGACCATGCTCCTCTAAGGGCTGACTTTGTAGGAGGAGGCCGACCTCAGGGTGATCCTAAGGGACCTCGACCAGGGTGTGGTCGGGGAGGTGGACGACATCAGAGAGGCAGAGGAGCTGGGTGTAGATAGTTGCATGCAGCAGAGTTGACAGCTCCAGCATAACCAGAGGTGGTGAGAGGTACTATTTGTTTGTTCAACAATCTTGTTTCTGCTTTGTTCGATTCATGAGCCTAACACTCCTTTGTTGCACCTAGTCTAGCCCATTCTTTGGGACTAGATGTAGAGAGACTTTCCGTACCACTGATGCTGAGTACACCATTTAGAGGCCAGGCCAGCATATCTTGTGTTTTCTAGGGATGTGGGATGATGTTGGGACCACATCGATCTAGTGGGGACCTTCTTCTATTACAGATGCAGCCATAAGATGTCATCCTCGGCATCGAATGGTTGTTTTCCGTTAGTGTCGTTATCGACTGCTTTCGGAGAAGAGTCATGTTATCCGACAAGGATGGGCAGGGCATATCTTTTGTCGGTGAGAGGAGCTATCAGGCGAGAAGCCAGCGTGTGGAGCCTCTCCTTTCCTTGTTAGGTGGGCTATCAGTGGTTCCAGCTGATACAGAGATGATGGATGTCCCCGAGGTTGTTGGGGAGTTCCTCTATGTTTTTCCTTAGGAGGTTGTGACTCTACCCCCCCCCCCCCCCCCCCGATGTGACGTTGAGTTCAGCATAGACTTACAGCCTGGTGCCCATCCGATTTCGATAGCCTCTTATCGGTTGGCACCTTCGGAGTTGCGAATTCAGATTGACAATCTGATAGAGAGAGGTTTTGTTTGACCCAGTGTATCACCATGGGGTGCTCCAGTTTTTTTCATGAAGAAGGCAGATGGTGGTCTAAGGCAATGCATAGACTACCGAAGGTTGAACCAAGTAACGGTCAAAAACCGCTATCCCCTCCCAAGGATAGATGATCTCTTCGACCAACTGAGGGGAGCATGTTGGTTTTCCAAGATTGATCTACGATCTGGATATCATCAGTTGATGGTAAAGGATAGTGACATCTAGAAGACAGATTTTAGGTGTAGGTATGGGAACATCGAGTTTGTGGTGATGCCGTTTGGAGTTACGAATGCACCGGCTATGTTCATGGGACTTATAAACTTTTCCTTCCGAGAGTTTCTGGACCAGTTTGTCGTTGTGTTTATCAATTACATCCTCATCTACTCAAGGTCTGAGGAGGAGCACGTTGAGCATCTCAGGGAAGTCTTGGAAGTCCTTCGACACCACCAGCTTTACGGGAAATTGTCGAAGTGTAAGTTCTTGACACAATAAGTACACTTCCTTGGGCACGTAGTGTCTCATCATGGAGTGTCAGTGGAACCGTCGAAGGTGGAGGAAGTTGTTTCTTGGGAAGCACCCAAGAGTGTGGCAGAAGTTCGTAGTTTCCTGGGGTTATTAGGTTACTATCAGAGGTTCATTTTGGACTTCTCTCGAGTTGCTTCTCCTTTGACAGCTTTGACGAGGAAGAACTGGGTCTTCTTATGGAGCGAGAAGTACAGAAATCTTTTGACTAACTGAAGGAGAAGTTGGTCAGTGCTCTCGTACTCAGGTTTCTAGAGGAAGGGTTGTTGTGTGAGGTGTTTTGTGATGCTTCTGGCATTGGTCTGGGGTGCGTGCTTATGCAGAATAAGGGAGTGATCTGTTATGGGTATTGCCAATTACGCCCTCACGATCGTAACTATGCCACCCATAACCTAGAGCTTGCAGCAGTAGTTTTTTCACTGAAGTTGTGGTGATATTACCTCTTTGGGGAGCGCTTTATGGTCTTATCAGATCACAAGAGCCTGCGTTATATCTTCTCCTAGCGTGACCTGAACTTACGGCAGCAGAGATGGGTCGAGTTTCTCCAAGACTATGACTTTGAGAACTCTTACACTTAAGGTAAGGGCAATGTTGTGGATGATGCCCGGAGCAGGAAGACACATCAGTAAGTAGTTCGAGAATCCACTAATGCTTGGAAAGAGATGGGAGAGTTGGCTTCCTTGCACTTGGATGCCAGGGTAGAAGGTGTTAGAGGCTGTTTGTTTCAGATGACGGTGCAGTCCTCCTTGTTGCAGCAGGTGGAAGAGTCTTAGTGGGGGGACTCCGAGGCGGAATTGATGCGGGATCGTGTCGATCAGGGGAACGTTTCATAGGAATGGTCAGAGGAAATCCGACATCGGATGCTTTTCCATGGAAGGTTGTTTGTTCTGGAGGTAATGCGTGAGGGAGTTCTCCATGAGTTCCATAGCTTATCCTTGGCAGTACATCCAGGAGTTTCAAAAATGTACCGAGGCTTGAGGGAACAGTTTTGGTGGGCCGGGGTGAAACGAGCAGTGGCGGAGTTTCTGGCTAAATGCCTAGTGTGTCCGCAAGTGAAGGCTAAACACCGTGTTCCCAGTGGTTTGTTGCATCCTTTAGATGTCCCCGAGTGGAAGTGGGACGACATCTTAATTGACTTCGTCACAGGAATACCCAGATCTTAGAGTGGTTATGATGCTATCTGGGTGGTGGTGGATCGACTGACAAAATCATCTCACTTCTTAGCAATTATGGAGTCAGGCCCGGTGAGTACCTTGGCACAGAGGTACATAGACAAAGTGGTACATTTTCATGGAGTCCCAAAGACTATCATCTCAGATCGGGATACTCGGTTTACCTCATGAGTCTATAGGGGGTTACAACATGATTTTGGAACCCAGCTATGCCTTAGCACTTCTTTCCCCCCTGATTCTGATGGGAAGATGGAGCAGACTATCCAGACGTTGGAGGACATGCTACGAGCATGCATTCTGGATTTCAGAGGATCAAGGGTACGACACTTTCCTTTAGTAGAGATTTCCTAAAACAACAGCTTCCACTCTACTATTGGAATGTCACTGTTTGAGGCTTTGTATGGAAGGCCATGTCGTTCACCCATCTTATGGGCAGAGGTTGGTGAGACAGGTTCTCTTGGTCCATAGGTAGTGCAGAACACCACAGAAAAAGTCCAGCTTATACGTGAGAGGATGAAAAAGACTCAGGACCGACAGAGGTCTTATGCTGATCGTCGGGGGAGGCCCTTGGAGTTTGAGTTGGGGGATCATGTGTTCTTGAAGGTTTCCCCTCAATGTGGGCAGTGGAGGTTTGGGAAAGGGAGCAAGCTCTCACCTAGGTTCATTAGACCTTTTGAGGTGCTGAGGTGAGTCAGTGAGGTGGAATATCAGCTTTCCCTACCATCTCAGTTGGAGAAGGTTCATGACGTCTTCCACGCCTCCCAGCATCGTTGGTACTTACACGACGACTCCCACGTTATCAACTGGTGAGATTTAGATATGGGAGATGACGCGACCTTTGAGGAATGACCAGTCAGAATCAAAGATCAAAAGAGAAGGTGCTCTGTGGATGAACCATTCCCTTGGTTCGTGTGTTGTGGAGACATGACAACCACGAGGAGAGAACTTGGGAGTGGGAGAACCAGATTCACGATCAGTACCCAGAGTTGTTTTTACTTGTGTTTTTTCCTTGTTCTTCTGAGCTTTGTGTTGATGTTGTACTTTGTACCTTTGATATATGGAATGCTTGTCTTGTCAGTTGTGAGACATTTTGTTTCTTTGTTCCCTGGTAATGTGTAACATGTTCAGACATGTGGGAAAGGGAAACACCTGACCCTTAATCGAGACGCATTAATTCGGATGTGATTGAACCCGTGCGGGAGAGTCAGTGCCGGCTAAAGCAGATAATATCTCAACATAGGAGGAGGAATTTCCCAAACCCACGTGTTCAGGCAGTGTGTAGGTTGTGTGGTGTTGGGGGTAGTGTGGGTTGAAAAATCCTAATGTATGAAAGTGGGAAGACCCAATTCTTAATCGAGACGCATTAATGAGGATGAAATAGAACCCGTGTAGGTGAGTCAGTGCCTCCTAAAGCGGATAATATCTCAACATAGGAGAAGGAATTTCCTAACACATATAATTAGGGTTGGTGGTTGGGTTCCTGTTATAAAAAGAGCCCTAAGAGGTATCTTTTTGGGTTTCCTCTGGGTTGGGTTTTGAATTCTTGGGGACGAGAATGTTTTAAGAGGTATCCGATATAATGGCCCGGACCTCTCTGGGACTTTTCTTTGACAAAAAGAAGGTCACAAAGTGTTCTGGAGGGTAAAATAGACTTTTCCCACACATTCCAGAATTTTGAAACTACACGCCATGTAGTTTGAGTACACGCCATGTACCCCCTTTCCGGGTAAACCCTGTGTAGCAGGCCGTGTCCTCGCTGTGTGAAGTAAATGGCTGCACGTCGTGTTCCTAGTTCTACACGCCGTGTAGTCCTTCCCCGAGTATGCGTTACCAGTCAACGACAATGTACCATGTTGGAGCCGTGTCCATGCCATGTTCAATAAAAGAGTACATGTCGTGTGTCTATAATACACGTTGTGTAGTCCTTCCCTGCATATGCATTACCCTCAAACTGTGTGTTGACCAGTCAACGGCCGCGAAGCCGTGTTGGAAGCCGCGTGGAGACCGTGTGAAAGAACTGAGTACATGCCGTGTACCATAAAGTAAACGTTGTTTACTTTTCCTTTTCTCACCTATAAAAGGAGGGATCCCCACCTCCTTTCTACTCACACCTCTCCTCCCCTCTCCTCTGAGCAGAGCACTCCCAAGAGACTCGAAGGCTCTTTCTTCCATAACTTCTTTGTTCGAGCTCCGATTTACGATCCGTCAGCGGCCATGGGATCGTAACGACGAGGAGGAGCTTCATAGATTAGATCTATTGTCTTTCCTTTAGCCTTTCCTTTCTGACCTCCACCCGAGGAGGTTTTTTCGGGACCCGACAGAGGTGACGGATGCTGACAAACTTCTTCTAAAGTTGATCTGGGGGAGCACTGTGATCAAAACCTATTGAGGCAGAAATTTTACCTTCATCTCTCTAATTTGTGCATCATGCAGGGTGGGTATCTTCTTGTTTACGTGAAACACTTTTGAATATGTTTAAATAAAGATAATAACTGAATTATATAATGGAGATGGGAAGTTGTGATTATTGTTTCTTTATATCCTGTGATATTATGTTGTGAATTGAATGAGCTTCTACCTATGGAAAATCATGGTCGTTGGGGGACTTTTCTTACGTAATTAAATTTTTCCCTCTCTTTATGGATTTTATTATGGATGGAAACTTTGTGGAATGTGGGAATTGGTTAATCATGTATAGTTGACTGTTTAAAATCTGGAACCCTTGTGTGATCACCCCGGTTAAACAAAATGGAATAATGAACATGTGGGTGTTGGCTTGGTTACGTGGCATGTAATGGGGGTGTTATTGTGGGTTGTTGTGGATAGGGTGAGCAGTGGGGCTGAGGTTGATTTGGTTGTGGGTTGGTGTGAATGTTACGTTGCTGATGGGAAGTGGGGATGCGATAAATGTTATCAAAGGGATGATGATGTACGGGTTTTAGTGTAACACCCCAAGATTTCATAGTGTGTTATTTCTTCAAAATAATTCAATAACTTGCACTACACGCAACACTGAGTTCAATTGCACCTTGACTTACCAAAAAAAGCCATTAAAAGAGTTCATGAATAGTATTAACTAAATTTTAAACTTTATATAATCCTTATAATTTTAGAATCCATATTATGAGTTTCTTAGTCATAATGCAAGAACATATTCATTTTCAGTATTGCACTTTTATCAACTTTTGATAGTGAAACCTTTTTAAATACAATATTTTAAACTTTTTGACTAAATGGAGACATCAAAAAATTTAAAATGAAACATCCCAAGCTTCCACGGTACGCTTTCCTTTGAATAAAACAGTAGCGTGTGTTGTACGCAACTTCGAGTTCTAACACACCGTAACCAATCAAACTAGCTGTTATGAATAGTAATACCTACTTTTTGAAGTTATATATATTTTATATTTTAAAATGGACTTCATTTTTGGATTCGGAATATCAAATTTAGCCTAAGGTGAAATTTTGGTACTTTTCGGATAACTTTCATATTTTGATGAATAGTGAAAATTACTAAATTTTAATTAAAAACAACTTTTTTAATCAAAATAATTAATAGTGATAAATTATGAATTTGAGTGGTTTTAAAGTATATTTAGAATATATTTTTACTATTTAATATAATGTTGTTCATTGGACATAATTTTACAATTAAACCGAACATAAACAAGTGTCAATCTTTTGATAGTTATTATCTCTTAAAAACACGCTTTTTGTTTTGACAGCGGGAATTAATTTTAAATTAATTTCTGCCACTTCTGTGTTTTGAATTTAGGAAAATGGATTCCATATTTGGAATCAGGATGTTCAAATTGTGTAAATAGGTAACTTTTATTTTTAGACATTTTGAATAATTACTGCGGTAAATATTTTATTTACCATGGTTAAGGGTAAATCCGGTAAATAAGGGTTAAAAAATAATATTATAATAATACTAAATTACCCTAAAACGTGTCTTAACCCTATTGGTTGATACATAGTCGACCATGGGCATCTTTGGGTCTATTTTGGGACCCCATGGATCCACTTGTAAGTGATAATGACACTTTATTTTAATTAAGTCAAAATGAATACAAAAATGACACAAGCATATATCTTTTAGAAAAACAATTGTTACATAGGGTTATATAAGTTGGATTTTAGATTATAAATATTCATTAGAAAGATAAAAAGATTTCCTACATAATGATATTTTATTTATAATTTTTAGACATTAAATAATTTATTTTATTTATGACACAATGATGATGCAGTAATTACTATAATAGTGAAAAATTAAACTAATTGATATTATAAATACCCAAATAAATATAATATGAAACTTTTAATGAATTAAACTAATTTTATAGGATAATATGATATATTAGGATTTATTTAATTGACTTTGTTCGAAGTAATCAATCTGTTATAAGTTTCACAAAAATCAACTATTGAATAGTGTCAAAATTGACATAAAAGAGTTCTTAAAACAAATATTATATTATTAATTGATATTAAATTCCTAAAAATCTAAGGTTCAGCCAAGAGACTTATATTATGATAGTTTCCTCATTAATGGACCACTTGGGGGTCGATTGGATGTATATAGTAAGTTTATTAACCATATTATATAAAAATACAAAGAGACATTGTAAAAGTGAAACTAATTAACTTAGAGTTAATACTTAAAGATAAGGTTAATATAAGTACCCAAACCTGTCTAAATTCTATTGGATGAGTTGTTTTCGACCTATCCCCACCTCATCCTTTGAATAGTCAACTTTGGAGCCTTTGTAAACCGAATATGAATTTATTATAAATTAATATTTCTAACTTTTCCAAAGGTGCCCCTCACCCCTCTTATAAAAGGGCACTCCTCCTTCTCATTTCTTCACACCTCTAAAGCCTTTTGGTTCGGCCAAACTCTGCCCAAATACTCTCCCAACATCCCTCACTACAACCTAGAGGCCTTAGTTTGATCAGAAAGCCAACCTAAGGAGCCCTTTTGATCAAATCAAAAGGAAGAACCCGAAGAAGAGGTAATGATTTCACCACCCTTTTCTAAGTTCATTTCTTCTTCCACTTCTTCTTCCTTTGTTCTTACCATTCTAAAATAATAAATCCAGTATCTCACATATACTGTGATGTTATTATAAGTATGGTACAACCATATTCAGTATTCTATCCACCCTTTGAATAACATGTCACCATACGTGCGTACGTACGGCTTACCGTCTCCACGTCGTGGTGTAATTGTTATTCAATATAATATTATTTGGATGGGTATTATAATGATGTGTAACTCATTTAAATAATAAATATAACATGTTAATGATTCTGTATATATGATATACCATTCATTTATATATTATTTTAATATCAAAAGAATGATATTGTCGCTCGTGCGTACGTACGGACTACCGTCTCCACGAACGCGATGAGATTCATTCTCCATCGTATCCATTCAAGTATAATTATCATTTGATGATTTAAAAATGATGTTTAAGGACTGTATATCATTCTGTATATGAATAAGATACAACAACCATGGCTTATTTAACAAAACATATAAAAGAAAATGAGTAAGTTAACTCCCGAAACGACGATAATTCTAAGATATTATTAACAAATCAATGTTAAAAGATCATATATGATATCATATTAATATATATGATTCTTGTATAATTTAATAACAACTATTTCACCATTATACAGGAGGTTAACCTACCCCAACCAAGGAAAAGTACAAGGTAAGGGTTATTTCACAATCTCTTCATTATCCGAGGTTGTTTATACGTAATAATCTACTGGGATCTCTTTATCATCCACATCCATGTTTTCTTAAAAATGTATTTCAAAATTTTTTTACTATTTACAAGAATATGGGTTAAAGTCATTTATACCCTTGTTTGACTTTTTTATAAGAGGTTTATAAAGGAATCTTTCCGTCGTTTTCAAAACAAGTTCCTTTTTAACCTTTTCGACAGAATTAAGATAAGAATGTTTTTTTTAACTTATACGGCGGGTGCGGTTATTTTCCGCCGTTATAAAATCGTCAAAGCTTCCCTTAAAAGCTTATAAGATTATTTTCAAAGAAAATGTTTGATTTTATATGGATCTTAAATGATTTCAAAATAAAAGGAGATACTTCTTTTAAAAGAATTTTGATTTCATCTATGTCAACATCCTTTGATGGATTTTAAGATTATTTGAAGTTGATTTATTATAATACAAAACTTCAATATTGTATTGAAGGTTTTGTGATATGTTTGAATGTGGATTTGCTATTTTATACCATTCATAGTTTATGGTGAAACTATTGACATTTCGTATGCTAGTTTTAACCCGAATGTTTATGTTATATTTCAAACTTTTCTTCAGATGAATGTGCTAAACAAGTATGTTCCGGGTTGGGGACCGGTAAAAGTAAGCCCTCCAGGTTGGGGACTGGTTAAAGTAAGCCCTCCAGGTTAGGGACTGGTAAAAGTATGCCCTCCGGGTTGGTGTCCGGTTATTAGAGGCACTCCGGGTTGGTGTCCGGTTATTAGAGGCACTCCGGGTTGGTGTCCGGTTATTAGAGGCACTCCGGGTTGGGTTCCGGTTAGAAGTAACCCCTAGGTCTTGGGATGAGGCCTAGACAAAGAAATTAACGTTTAGCATTATGCATTCCAACATTATGAAAGTGGTTATTGATATTTCATGTGATTATTCGATTAGTAGAATATCCATGTGAACAAGTAAATGGCATTATTTCATTTTACTTTTGCCATACTATGTTGAAGTTCAATTTTAAAAGGCTTTTGTTTTAGTAATTCATTGCCTTAAATGTTTATGCTTATTTTGAATGTTCCGCTATATTGTTATCCTTACTGGGCATTTGAGCTCACCCCTTTTTTATGTTTTATTTTTCCCAGGTAGTGAAGAAGTAAATTATGATTGACTTGCAGGGATATTATGGGTTTATAGTGTGGACGTTGGAAACATTATGTTGTTGTAGTAGTTTTTCATTTTATGATGTAATGTAAAACTTATGAATATATCTAGTGTTTCCAAGGCTACTAAACTAATCGGTCTTTCGGGATTTGATCTTTCTTGTGATCATGCCAATGTTATGTAATAATGCACCGACTCTGGGTAGCTGGGGTCGGGGCGTTACAGTTGGTATCAGAGGAAGTTTAGTACAAACCTTGGAAGCTAGATTTAGATAAACTCTGATTAGAGCACGTAGACCTAAGATGAACTTTGAGGATTAGTATAGAAGAACTTCCTAGAATTTTGGTATTATAGAGATTTTGTGAGTTTTCCGAGCAATACATCCCTGTCTGGATACGAGCAGGTAGAGGCGGCTCTGGCACAGATGTACCTAGGGGTAAAACCCGAAAACACCGCTTTGAGCTAGACTCGAACGGGAACTGGTGCACGACAACGGGCCTTGCTGCACTCTTGGTTACGACACTCCCGGGGGATATGCTTAGGATAACTCTCACTATCTTTACAAATCATTATGAAGGGTTTATGAGTATATACTTCCTCAAAGAAAACATTCTTATGATTATGGATTATATCCATAAATAGTTCAATTTATGTTAAGTGTTTTATAAGTATGGTATTATGTATTTTGATTCATAAAATGATCTAGTTTATGCCATTGTTTAGAAATGGCGCCCAGTAGAAGGAATGAGAACTCCAGAAATGCACATGATCCAAAGAGAAGGAAGGATCATATCTTTCATGGTCTTAAGCTAGAATTTATAAGAGAAATAGTCTCCCATGTATTATCATCATATGAAGAAATAATATCATGTATTGATAAGATAAGTAAAGAGATTACTGAGTCCTACGGCTTTGAAGGGAAGCAAGATAAGAAAAGGATAGAAGAGAGAAAGATGGATAAAGGGAAGAGGGAAAAGAATAATTTTCCCATATGTGGTAACTGTGGAAAGAAACACCCTGGAACTTGCCTGAAAGGAATGGGAGTTTGTTATAAGTGTGGAGGAAAAGGGCACAAAGTACGTGACTGCAAGGGTAAGAAAATGGTTTCAAATGTACAATGCTTCATTTTCAAGGAGTTTGGACACTACGCGAACCTATGTCCCAGTCATCAGACTATGATGCAAATGATGCTATTGGATAATAATCAAGTTATGATACTACCACAGATGAAGAGGAATGATTAGAGTTCTTATGTTGATTATGTCAATTGAGTGTTGTATCAACAATGTACTTGTTATAATAATTATGTAGTATATAAGGATTGTACTGCAGTACTATTTCATTAAGGACTTTAGATTGTGTGGAACAATGAAAAGTGACTCAATAGCAGGATAAATTTTTGGAAAATATATGGTTGAGAGAATGATAAACCATAATATAGTTCTGATACCGAGGTAGTGATTTTCGAATAATACATGATTATTTTGGAAAAAATATATTGGATATTCTTGACTACCTTGGAACTGATTAATGATTTGTATATTCCATCATTGTTGGGGTTTAAAACATTTTTGGATTGATGAAGTATATCCAGCATTCTATATGGAATAAGGGAGCATGAATGTAATCAATAAGGAATATGGTAATACATGATGAAGGTATTCATATGATATTACGGGGTAAAAAGGATCTATATTATGTTTACCTTCCTTATAAATGTTAGATTGTGAGTTTGGACAGAAGTATTTTGGATAGTTCTAGTTTGGATTATTTTGGATTGCCATAAAAGGACAACCCGGAGGTCGGGCGGCAACCCGTCGCGTCCGGCAAGGCTGCGAGACTTGAACCCGCAACCGAAGGGCGACAAGGGTGTATCACCTACCACTGGACCATGAGATGTCCTGGATTAAATAATGTAGTTTTTTTAAAAGATCTGTTAGATGAATTATAAATTCGTTTATTTTGGAACCCTGTACGAATAGTATAAATATAATTTTTTTTACGAGTGAAAGATGAGTTTATGGTAGAAATTTATTAATGGACAAAACTCTAATTATAAAGTAAGTATATCTCCTTATGATCTTAGCCAATCTCATAAATAAATTCCTCAATATTAAGAAAAGCAACTTAGAACAAAAATGTTGTCCTAGATGGTACCTTAAATCATCACTAATTTATGGCTTTGGGATTGTTGGACTTTTCATAGCCATGTTCTTTACCACTCTCCATCAGATAATTGATGGTTAGATTTCTCTTCCATATCCATATTTTCCTACATGGAACCCTAGTATGTGTTATTTTCGGTAATCTTCATACTTTCCACTCTTTATTTTAAATAGAGGCCTCATTAATTCATTTTTCGATGTGGGATTTCAACTAAGATATTTTGAAACGTCAAAAATGTGTTATCCTAATACCCTATGTTTTGTTAAACCGATGGTATTTCAAATCATCATAGATTGATGAATTTAAGGACCTAAATTTTATACTTGTTTGTAATTGATGACCTCAATTACTACCTATAAATATTTACGTTTTTCCTCCAATTATATGTCTCAAATTTCCACCAATGTTCTTCTAATCGAGATCATAATTTGGTGGTGACCCTTTCATTTCTCTTTTCCTCATATTAAGACTAAATTTTAGTAACCCAATTTCCGATGTGGGTTTTCCCACAAATATATTTTCTACTTTCAACCTTTTATTTTTGAAGAACATTTTCAAATTGCGAGGACGCAATTTATTGAAGGAGGGGAGAATGTAACACCCCAAGATTTCATAGTGTGTTATTTCTTCAAAATAATTCAATAACTTGCACTACACGCAACACTGAGTTCAATTGCACCTTGACTTACCAAAAAAAAAGCCATTAAAAGAGTTCATGAATAGTATTAACTAAATTTTAAACTTTATATAATCCTTATAATTTTAGAATCCATATTATGAGTTTCTTAGTCATAATGCAAGAACATATTCATTTTCAGTATTGCACTTTTATCAACTTTTGATAGTGAAACCTTTTTAAATACAATATTTTAAACTTTTTGACTAAATGGAGACATCAAAAAATTTAAAATGAAACATCCCAAGCTTCCACGGTACGCTTTCCTTTGAATAAAACAGTAGCGTGTGTTGTACGCAACTTCGAGTTCTAACACACCGTAACCAATCAAACTAGCTGTTATGAATAGTAATACCTACTTTTTGAAGTTATATATATTTTATATTTTAAAATGGACTTCATTTTTGGATTCGGAATATCAAATTTAGCCTAAGGTGAAATTTTGGTACTTTTCGGATAACTTTCATATTTTGATGAATAGTGAAAATTACTAAATTTTAATTAAAAACAACTTTTTTAATCAAAATAATTAATAGTGATAAATTATGAATTTGAGTGGTTTTAAAGTATATTTAGAATATATTTTTACTATTTAATATAATGTTGTTCATTGGACATAATTTTACAATTAAACCGAACATAAACAAGTGTCAATCTTTTGATAGTTATTATCTCTTAAAAACACGCTTTTTGTTTTGACAGCGGGAATTAATTTTAAATTAATTTCTGCCACTTCTGTGTTTTGAATTTAGGAAAATGGATTCCATATTTGGAATCAGGATGTTCAAATTGTGTAAATAGGTAACTTTTATTTTTAGACATTTTGAATAATTACTGCGGTAAATATTTTATTTACCATGGTTAAGGGTAAATCCGGTAAATAAGGGTTAAAAAATAATATTATAATAATACTAAATTACCCTAAAACGTGTCTTAACCCTATTGGTTGATACATAGTCGACCATGGGCATCTTTGGGTCTATTTTGGGACCCCATGGATCCACTTGTAAGTGATAATGACACTTTATTTTAATTAAGTCAAAATGAATACAAAAATGACACAAGCATATATCTTTTAGAAAAACAATTGTTACATAGGGTTATATAAGTTGGATTTTAGATTATAAATATTCATTAGAAAGATAAAAAGATTTCCTACATAATGATATTTTATTTATAATTTTTAGACATTAAATAATTTATTTTATTTATGACACAATGATGATGCAGTAATTACTATAATAGTGAAAAATTAAAATAATTGATATTATAAATACCCAAATAAATATAATATGAAACTTTTAATGAATTAAACTAATTTTATAGGATAATCTGATATATTAGGATTTATTTAATTGACTTTGTTCGAAGTAATCAATCTGTTATAAGTTTCACAAAAATCAACTATTGAATAGTGTCAAAATTGACATAAAAGAGTTCTTAAAACAAATATTATATTATTAATTGATATTAAATTCCTAAAAATCTAAGGTTCAGCCAAGAGACTTATATTATGATAGGTTCCTCATTAATGGACCACTTGGGGGTTGATTGGTTGTATATAGTAAGTTTATTAACCATATTATATAAAAATACAAAGAGACATTGTAAAAGTGAAACTAATTAACTTAGAGTTAATACTTAAAGATAAGGTTAATATAAGTACCCAAACCTGTCTAAATTCTATTGGATGAGTTGTTTTCGACCTATCCCCACCTCATCCTTTGAATAGTCAACTTTGGAGCCTTTGTAAACCGAATATGAATTTATTATAAATTAATATTTCTAACTTTTCCAAAGGTGCCCCTCACCCCTCTTATAAAAGGGCACTCCTCCTTCTCATTTCTTCACACCTCTAAAGCCTTTTGGTTCGGCCAAACTCTGCCCAAATACTCTCCCAACATCCCTCACTACAACCTAGAGGCCTTAGTTTGATCAGAAAGCCAACCTAAGGAGCCCTTTTGATCAAATCAAAAGGAAGAACCCGAAGAAGAGGTAATGATTTCACCACCCTTTTCTAAGTTCATTTCTTCTTCCACTTCTTCTTCCTTTGTTCTTACCATTATAAAATAATAAATCCAGTATCTCACATATACTGTGATGTTATTATAAGTATGGTACAACCATATTCAGTATTCTATCCACCCTTTGAATAACATGTCACCATACGTGCGTACGTACGGCTTACCGTCTCCACGTCGTGGTGTAATTGTTATTCAATATAATATTATTTGGATGGGTATAATAATGATGTGTAACTCATGTAAATAATAAATACAACATGTTAATGATTCTGTATATATGATATACCATTCATTTATATATTATTTTAATATCAAAAGAATGATATTGTCGCTCGTGCGTACGTACGGACTACCGTCTCCACGAACGCGATGAGATTCATTCTCCATCGTATCCATTCAAGTATAATTATCATTTGATGATTTAAAAATGATGTTTAAGGACTGTATATCATTCTGTATATGAATAAGATACAACAACCATGGCTTATTTAACAAAACATATAAAAGAAAATGAGTAAGTTAACTCCCGAAACGACGATAATTCTAAGATATTATTAACAAATCAATGTTAAAAGATCATATATGATATCATATTAATATATATGATTCTTGTATAATTTAATAACAACTATTTCACCATTATACAGGAGGTTAACCTACCCCAACCAAGGAAAAGTACAAGGTAAGGGTTATTTCACAATCTCTTCATTATCCGAGGTTGTTTATACGTAATAATCTACTGGGATCTCTTTATCATCCACATCCATGTTTTCTTAAAAATGTATTTCAAAATTTTTTTACTATTTACAAGAATATGGGTTAAAGTCATTTATACCCTTGTTTGACTTTTTTATAAGAGGTTTATAAAGGAATCTTTCCGTCGTTTTCAAAACAAGTTCCTTTTTAACCTTTTCGACAGAATTAAGATAGGAATGTTTTTTTTAACTTATACGGCGGGTGCGGTTATTTTCCGCCGTTATAAAATCGTCAAAGCTTCCCTTAAAAGCTTATAAGATTATTTTCAAAGAAAATGTTTGATTTTATATGGATCTTAAATGATTTCAAAATAAAAGGAGATACTTCTTTTAAAAGAATTTTGATTTCATCTATGTCAACATCCTTTGATGGATTTTAAGATTATTTGAAGTTGATTTATTATAATACAAAACTTCAATATTGTATTGAAGGTTTTGTGATATGTTTGAATGTGGATGTGCTATTTTATACCATTCATAGTTTATGGTGAAACTATTGACATTTCATATGCTAGTTTTAACCCGAATGTTTATGTTATATTTCAAACTTTTCTTCAGATGAATGTGCTAAACAAGTATGTTCCGGGTTGGGGACCGGTAAAAGTAAGCCCTCCAGGTTGGGGACTGGTTAAAGTAAGCCCTCCAGGTTAGGGACTGGTAAAAGTATGCCCTCCGGGTTGGTGTCCGGTTATTAGAGGCACTCTGGGTTGGTGTCCGGTTATTAGAGGCACTCCGGGTTGGTGTCCGGTTATTAGAGGCACTCCGGGTTGGGTTCCGGTTAGAAGTAACCCCTAGGTCTTGGGATGAGGCCTAGACAAAGAAATTAACGTTTAGCATTATGCATTCCAACATTATGAAAGTGGTTATTGATATTGCATGTGATTATTCGATTAGTAGAATATCCATGTGAACAAGTAAATGGCATTATTTCATTTTACTTTTGCCATACTATGTTGAAGTTCAATTTTAAAAGGCTTTTGTTTTAGTAATTCATTGCCTTAAATGTTTATGCTTATTTTGAATGTTCCGCTATATTGTTATCCTTACTGGGCATTTGATCTCACCCCTTTTTTATGTTTTATTTTTCCCAGGTAGTGAAGAAGTAAATTATGATTGACTTGCAGGGATATTATGGGTTTATAGTGTGGACGTTGGAAACATTATGTTGTTGTAGTAGTTTTTCATTTTATGATGTAATGTAAAACTTATGAATATATATAGTGTTTCCAAGGCTACTAAACTAATCGGTCTTTCGGGATTTGATCTTTCTTGTGATCATGCCAATGTTATGTAATAATGCACCGACTCTGGGTAGCTGGGGTCGGGGCGTTACATTTAGTGTGGTTGTGGTTATGGTAGTTAGAAGGGGGCTGAGGGGATGGTTTGAATGTGAACAGATTATGGGTTGTGAATAATAAATAAAAAGTGGAAGAGTTAATAAATGGTAGGTCATGGTAATGGAACATGTTTAATAATCAATGGGGTTGGGTGGTTGACAAGAAGGGATTTGTTGTGTTGCTCGTGTTTTTTCTAACATGATTTTTGGATGGCAGGGATATGTTTTACGAATGATCGATGTGGTTGGTTTTGGATAGTTTCCCAGTAGTTAAGGAACTAAATAAATTAATTTCTACTGAAATTTTAAAACCTAAAGGGGGTTGGGTTTGTTTGTTGTATTCATGCTTCGTAGTAGAAGTGCCACGACATGTGCTCAGATTCTCTTTTTAGAAGCCATAGGTTGGGATGTGTGGTTGGTATATATATATATGTGTGTGTGTATCTTTTGAGTTGTATCTCACCCCACCCATGTTGAGCACTTAGTGCCGAACACTCCCATTTAATGGTAGAGGGTGTTTTTCCCTTAGTTACTAGCTCCTTCCTGCTCCTTCTCCCCTAGGCTGTGATGGCTTGAGGCGACCTTACACCTAAGACTCTTCGGGTAGGTTTTGATTGGGGTGGTTTTAGCCCAAGACTCTTCTGGAAGGTTCTACTGTTTCCCAAGAATCTTTGGGATTAGGCCCAGGTGTGTGCGGGCAAGATACGTGGTTGTGAGGCCCAGGTGTGTGCGGGCGGGATATGTGGTTGTGAGTCCCCGGTGTGTGCGGGCGGGGTACGTGGTTGTGAGGCCCAAGTGTGTGCGGGAGAGATACATGGTTGTGAGGCTCTGGTGTGTGCGGTCGGGGAGAGTGTGGCAGCGTCAGGATGATCGTCGTTAGGAAGAGCAGGTAACTAAAGGGAAATGGTGTGGGGTACCCAATACTCTTTTTCTTATATACTACTACTACCTGTTGTGATTGTTTTTTGGGGAGTGTGTCTGGTGATGTTGGGTGGATAGAATTCATTTCTAGGTTTCTTATGTTGTTCTCACGGGACATTAGGATGTCTCCCCACTTGTACATGAGATATTTAGGCTTCCCTACTGAGTATACTTGTATTCTCACCCTATGTTTACGTTCAGGCTTCCAGGAGGACTACTAGGTCTGTGCGGGACCCTACTAGTTGGAAAGTTGGATTTGCTGCAGTTGTTGTACTTTTTTTTGGTATTGTACATTGATCATTCTTGTACTTTTACCTTGTTATAAAATTGTTTAAACATGCATGTGGGCTTGGTGTGGGTTTATTTCTTAACACTTGTTCCTTTTTCCTTTTGGTGGTTGACTTCTCCTATTTCCCGATCCTAAATAATAAAAAGGGTAATGCCTCCCATATTTGTGAAAACTCATACCCTTGGTGCTAGTCGCCACCCCGGGGCCTACTGGAGGAGGGACTAGGGGGTCATTTTCTCCCTTTCACCATTTCCAGCTCAGGAGGGGAATCTTTGGTGGGAGGGGGTCGTGATACTCAAATAGATGATTCATGGAAGTATTATTCTCCATTTCTTTCTTTGAAATAACTCATATAGATATCTATATAATCACATCATGAATGATTCCAACATACATCTATAGCTTCCAAGGGAGCTCTAACATTCAACTCTATCATGATGGTGAATTATTCTTGTCAACACTAGAGTCACAAAGTAATGGACCAGGTTCAAATATTCATGAAAAAACTTCCACATTGGGTAAATTTTTTATGAATATCCTCTCACCGTTAAATTTATCCACTAGTATGTGTATTTTTTATAATTATTTTAAAAAATCAATCCCATTATATTAAGAATTTGTAAATCTATTAAAAATGAAATAGTTGTACATCACTAAAAAATGATATGAGAATTCGAGTGCATGTGATAGAAAAATGACATTCCATAGTAAAAATAAATTATCCAATTTTCTTTTTAAAAATAACTCTACATTTAATTAAATTCCTAATACAATTTTCTATTACCTTATTCTAGGAATAATTGTACCAAATCATTTTTAAAATTGATATAAGAATAGATGAAAGAAAATTATCGATGTTTGACATTACTTGGCCAAACCCTTCTTTATGGAAATTTGTCATCTATCAAGATGAATATAAAGCTTCATATTATAGATATTATAGATATCAATGAAGAATAACATCCCCAAAATATGATTAAAACCTTTTAATCCAACAAATATATATGAGGAAGAACATACATTGGAAGGGGGTGTGAGGCACCATGGGTCATGAATTTTGTTATTTGTCTATTAATTTTACTAGTCTAATGATAACACCCAAGAATAATTGAGGATTAAACAATGAGAATCCATTTACAATCCATGTTGTTGAATTTTAATATTTAAATAATTTTACTAACTCCTCAAGGGATTTTGTAGAATTTTTATTATTATAATTTTACACACATGTAGATTTTATTTTTATTAGTTTTTTTCATAGCATTGTTGATATATTCCACTTGGATTAATATCATTTCATGTGATAGAATATAGTTTGGGTTACTCAAGGTTAAATAAGTATATAAAAACAAAAAGATATTTAAAGGATGAAAATATATTGATAATTGTGTTTATTAATCTAAATCAAAATATTTATACTCAAGTTATTACTTGGAGTCAACATGTGAGAGTGATATTAGAAACCAAATAAACAATGATTCAATAGGTTAATGAGAGAATGATCCAATGTTTGAACATTAATTCATTAAATGGATTTCATAAATAAACAATGGTTACTTACTATATCTATGAAAAGTGAACCCACAAAATACAGTTTAAACTCACACATAAAACGTTCTTCATTGATGGAAATATCCTTCCAAATTTAAATGCATTTTTCTTGGGTTAAATTTTTGTTTTTTTTTTTTGAGTTCCCCGTGAATAATGTATATAAAAAATTGAAACGTTGATGGGGAGGATTGTGTTTTATTTAATTTTTGTCTCAAATGAGTAGATATGGTTCTTCCCTTATAAATTTATTGTATCTAGAGGGTGAGGGAATTTTTTTGTAAAGACTCAAAACATTATGAAATACATATCAAGTAGAAATAGATTTCATCATCACTAAAATGGCTAATTCTTTCTCCCCAATTTCGTAATCCTCAAAAAAATATAATAGAATGTTATGATATAGAGGTTAAAATAAGTAATGTTAATATAAATTTTAGATAAATTTAAGTATAAAATTTCAATAAAAACAACCAAAAATTAAAATTATATGATAAATAGGACTCTGAAATCCATACATGAATTATTAGGATACTTCTTAAATTTTATAGGATATCTTGTGAAGACACCAATAGGTAATTAATATAATTTAATGATGTTGGTAAATGATTTATTAAAATAGGATTCTGTGTGGCTCAAATATAATGGAATGCATTCCACTTCTCACATGAAGGGGTATTAAAGGTCTGGATTTACATTATATATCAGAAAAAAGTCTACTAATTGAATGAACAACATAGGATATTCCTCCTGAAATTACTTAATTCTTCAATGAGTGATCTACATCGAATTGAAATTTTTGGAATCAAATATAAAACTAGAGATATATTCTTTCAATTATTGGAATATTTCAATAAAAAATTCATAACCTTTCCAATCTAAGAATATGTTGAAAGTCACATTATTATATTTTTATAATTAGTACCAATGGATAATTATGGACCAACTTGATTATTATTTGGGAGTATAAATAACTAGTAAGTGTTCGAAAAAGGTATGTGAAATCATTGATAGGATCTTAGAAAATTATGAAGATTATGGTTTTAGAATTACAAATATGGGACTGTGTGAGTTAAAAATATCCAACACACATTTTTTACAGATTTAAATGGAATAGTTATATTCAATTGTATGAGATTTAGTTTTATTTAAATAAAAAGTTTTATCACACACCACACCCCAAAGTAAATTCAAACAATACTATTCCCAATATAATTTTTTGATGGATGAAATCATGTTCATGGAAATTATTTTTTTGATTCCATGGTCTATTGGTAATTATAGAAAAATTATATTGGAATCAATGAATTTAGATAATTTATCAATAATAAATATGCATATAGAGACAATAAACTCAAATACCACAATTTCAATATACTTCTCAACATTTTTTTGACCACATCTAATCACGAGACATCATTTCCAACCATCTATATGATACCATCATGTAAAACCACAAGAACCAACCATAAAAGACATATTGAGATATGTAATAGATTCTGAAAATAATCAACTCTTAGCCCTCAATAATCATGGGTAATAAATATATTATTTTAAAAAAAATTGGGTCATTTGTGACAATATTAAATAATATGGTAAATTAAGGTTCATGTTTTCTTCTTACTCTGAAAGATCCAAAAACTAACAGAAATTTGTATCTATTATATAATGGAGGTGAAAATAATTGGATGTCAATAATAGAAAAATCATATAAAATAAATATGGTAGTGAAAAGTAGCAGGAATCCAACAAAGAAAAATAACCAAAGGAATAGGTAGAGAAATAACTATAAAAATATTAAATAAAAATAATGGAAAAAATAAACTAAGACACCCACCTCCATTCACTATAATAATGTAATAATAATGACGATCGATGGAAAAATTACTATATAAATATATGTTTAATGATTTCAAAAATGTAGAAATCAATTTCCCTCCTAGAATCCATTCACCAGAATCCATGGTATAGAAAATTAATTAATGATATATTCATTGACATAAGGATATTATATGGAAAATGAATATGTATGACTATGTTAGAATATTTTTTTTCAACACTCAAATCTTCAAAAAACACCAAGTTCTTGGTACTTTTTCTATTCCATACGCAATTGGTAAGATTAAATTTTTGAATTCAATTTGTGACTTTTATGCTTTAATTAATCGAATATCATATAACATTTTTCATTATTTGATTATGAGATATCATAAATGAAATCGGGTAATTTTAAAGCATTATAATATAGCAATTTTATATCCAATAAAATTTCAATAGAATATCCTCATATGTGTAAATAGTTACACATTAATTAATGGTTTTTTACATTGTCCACATGTAAGAATAAAATGGTAAATATTATTCAACAATTATAAGATTAATACCATTCTTAAAGACTAGTAAAAACATTAAAATTTCATTTAAGGAACCCTTTTAATAAAATTTATTACGTATAATATAGATTTTTACATTATTGTTTTAATGAATCTTCCACATGAATACTATTCAGTTTTCACCATAAGATATTTTGTTCTACCATGTTTTTATATATATGAAATCCCAATAATCAATGAAATAAATAGAGTAGGATAATCAATTCAAATTCTTAACCTACTGGATGAATATATTTTTAACATAAACACAATCTTGAGTACATTACAACCATTGAAAAATTTGATGATATTTATGAAAATTAATTTGGTGTGATACTAAAATATGGTATTAATAATTCAATCATAAATGTTAATGTGGTATGTATAAAAAATAGTGAAATTAAAACATCTCAATAAAACCCCTTGGATTATAATTAATTATTTTTCCTATAAAATTAACATATGATGTTTAATAGTTGATTAGGCAGTGCATCATAATTTCTAACAACATATAGCCTAATCAAGAGAACCAACTGTTGAATATCATGTAAATTAGTGAAAAGACCCATAGATAAAAATTGATAGATAATCCATGAATGAGACACAACAACTTCATGAATAGAATTTTTTGGAATAAAGATCAATGTTTTTAAGACAACCCCCATGGTGTATTATCTTGAAAAATACTAATGCTATAAAAAACATAATTATATGTAAATTTAAATGATAAAGTATTTTATCTTATTTTAGACAACAAATTTGTGAGCCCCATTCCAAATTTTATCATGAAAATCAATTTCAAAATTATAAAAAAGTAAGTAATCAATTGGTACCCACCTAAATCCAAAATAACATGAGAGTTATTATCAACTAGAAGATAATTAATAATTTTATTGGGAAATAAATTTTGGCTATACAATTTATAAACAAAATACTATAAGGTATAGCTATAAAATGAACTTCATTATTCCTTAATTGTTTTAATGGATATTTTTTAGATTCTATTTCCCCCTCTAACCAAGACATGAACACTATTATATGTCAAATTGTGATATATATTTTTATGATTGGATTCATTTTGTTCTCTACAATTCCCTAAGTAAATTTTAATGATGCATTTTAAGAATATTATTAAACCTAATTGAGTGTTATTTATAGGTATTTCATGATGATATCATTGTGTATAGGACATTCATTCAATATTTTCTAGAAATTCTAGAAAATATTTCAAAAAGATATATTTTGAAATAACAATTTTTATGTTTGATAAATTCTTTTTTATAGTAGAAAAAGAAATATTTTTGGGCTATTTTATTTTTAATGTATGAATTGAATTTGATAAAGATAAAGTAGGTTCTATTTTGAAACTAACTTTTCCCACTAATGTGAGACACTTTGTATAATTTGTGGGATATAATAGAGTTTATATAAGGTTTGTTAACAATTTAAGAAATGAAATTCCAATAAATAGAAAACTAAATAATATAACTGATTCTGAATTTAATGATTCATAATGAATGAATATTGACAAATTGAGTGAATGTTTAATAATTTAACAAATCATCTTAAAAAAATGGACACACCCCTTTGATATATTTAGTAATTCTTATCATGTAGAATTTATAGCTGTTCAATCCCAAAATTATTGATAATATTATAGTAGTGATTTCCTATAATACAAAAACCGTGGAAACTACCCAAATCAAATACTCTACAATAGAGATTGAGTTTTCCTCAATTGTTGTAACCTTATGAAATATTAAATTTTTTCTCTAATAAAGTAAGGTAGTTATCTATTCTAATCATGAAACTTTAACATATTTAATGAATATGAGTCATGTGAAGCCCAGAATGGTATGATGGATGTTCTTACATCAAGAGTATTAACTTGATATTTATGAAAAAAAAATTGAGAAAATATAGTGGTTGAACACATCAGTAGGAAGCCTCATACTTCCATATTAGACAAGTTATGAATATTATTCATGATTATTACTTCACTAGTGATCAATTATTCAGTCTTGCTGATGTTCCCCTAAATGATAACATAATAAAAAAAATTCAAAAAATAAAGGTAATTTTATTCTTCTCAATTCCCCAATCCACTATATTAGAAAACTAAATCCAACAAATATTTCATGTAATTCCCTTATTTTGGAAATACATACAATGATTAAATCAATATAATATTTAATTTTTAGTTATATATATATTATACACGCTCTATTTTTCACTATCATTCAGGTGGAGTACATTTTGGAACATTAAATAACCACAAGAAAAATATATGAATCGTGAATTTCTCTCATTTTATCCTTAAAAATTCATATTTTGTTTAAAAAAATTTCAAAATACAAATTTAATAGTTGAATTTTGAGTAATAAATAAATTTTGAAAAACCCTTTTATTATTTGGTAATCATTTGATGCCTATGGAATTGACATCTTGGCTTTATTTCACATGTCATTTTTTTCATAAATCTTGTTATCGGTAAAAAGTGTCTCTAAATATATTGATGTCAATTCAAATCAGGGTGATGTCTCAAAAATTGAATGTAAATATTTAAAATCATGCATATTTTGTAGGTTATGAACCCCTCGAGCTATAAACAGTGACCAAGGAACTCATTTCATCAAAAATAATATGGGGACCCTAAAGAATATATATGTAGTTCACTATAAAACATCCAATTATGTCCACACATAGACATATGGTATTCTATATATATCTAATAGGGAAGTGAAAAGGGTATTGGGGAAGATATTACAACCCAACCACATGCACTAATGTAACAAAATAGGTGAAAAACTACTGGTATATTGAAATACATTCAAGAACCCCTTAGGAATGTATTCTAAATACTTTTTAGTGCATAAAATTTCCACATTTTGGTTGACATATAGATCAAAACCTATTAGTCTATCGAATTAGTAAACTCAGAGTTCAGTGTGGCTGGAGAACAAATGAAACTAAAATTAATGGTCCTTGAATAATTAAGTGTTGATGAATATGATAAATCACTAATAAGAAAAAATAATCCCAGATTAGCCAATGAATAATAGATCTAGAAAATATAATTTCATGTAAGAGATAATGAAGAACTATTTCCTTTAAAGATTAACCATTTCCCTGTATTATTCATTCCAAATGGCTTAAACCATTCACAATAAAAAATAATTTCCATTTTTTGGTAGTTGAGATTGAAGGAAAAGGATAAAATATACTATTAAAGGTGAACAGACATCAAATATAGATGTAGTAGGAGTAATTTTCAACTGTAAAAGTAGTGATGTCTATAATCCTCCATACTACTAGAAATAACCACTACCAGGTTGTTTCTTTTCTACATTTGTTCCTAGTTGTTCATTGAAAATTTGAACTGTATTTCATAAACAAATGAATATTTATATTAGTCCAAGAAACCAATAAAACCATGTGAAGGGGTATCAATAAAAAAATAATATGTTAATAAATATAATTCCATTTTAAAATGTAACATTTATTACATTAGTCTATTGTTTTTTTAATTCTAATTATTTTCACCCTTTTATTGTGCCTCATATTTCTACTATATAAAATTAATAATTCATTATAAAATTATATTAATTCTATTTTTCAAAAACTGTAAGACCAATAGGGTGCATTTGATAAGTAAAAAACATCATGAATAGATATTTAGACATATAATTATTATATATTTTTTGATTGAAAATATTTATGTTGAATTATTTTTATAAAAAATCTGTTACTAAAATATTGAACATGGTGCAAGGAAAAATGGTCATTTTGATAAAAATTTCTTAAGAATAAAAATTTAAAAAAAATTCAAAAAGTAATTCGATCTGATAATAGAAATAAAAAATTAGGATTTTAAATTGATCATTGAGATATGGTCAGTTGGTGTGATTATGAGATTATAAAAAACGATTTCAATAAATTCCATTTTCATTGCATTGCACTAAACTGTATCACATAAAAATAACAAATCATGAACGACAAAGAAACAATGTTTATATTTTAGTGTGGGGAATATAGAACCCATATTAAAATGGGATAAATAATTATAAAACATTCATTTATATTGTTTCAATAAAGGGGTAATTTAAAATTTGGTTTGAGGAAACATGATAAATAGGGATAAATAATGGTGATTTATGTTAAAAGTTTGATTCCATTTAAATATAAATTCATCAACTACTAAAATGAATCCATGAATAAATTAAAGTGATAAAATTATTTAATTTATAGATGAGGTATAATAAAATTATTAGTGGATTTTTCGGTGTGTTATTGTTTCTTTGGATAGTAAATTTACAAATTGGATTGCTACTTTTCATTTTTTTTAATTTTGATCTAATATAATTAAATGATAATATTTCACAAATCTGTAATAGTCTATGTGTGGGGATTAAAATGATCCATAATTGTCAATATTTATTTCCATTTATTCATTGAAAATAACCCAATATGATAAAAATTCCCAGGGTGATATTTGATTTTATTAAATTTCATAAATTCTAACTTAATTATAAATTTGTTTTCAATATTGTGTTTGTCTTTTAATTATTAGTGTGGATACTAAAAATAGGAAACTATTATAGAATGAATGAATCTGAAATTACGTAGGTTAGATAATTATAATTCATATATGTGACCATGTAATCCATGGTAAAAAGGTATATCATGGGTACTATGCATAAGCTACCCTCGAATGAACATCTTGTTACACGATTTTCATGGTGACCATTATATAATCCTATAGAAATCACTAATAAAAGATACTTTCTAACCTTATTGAACCACATTATCATAGTAATTATACCTAATTTGAGTGCCATCATAATATAATCCAGTCAAAAAATCCACAATGGAATAAATTTCTGACCACATTAACAAAATTCATTTATAGTTTCACTGTTTTCATGGTAGAAATACCTATCATGGTATCTTACTTTTCAGTCATTATCTCAAGGTAATCCCCCTAACCCTGAACTTCGTAGTAAATATGCCTCTCACAATGTTTACCCACATTCCCTAACAATCCTTTATATTATATGATTCCATTTCAAACAACTATCCACTACATACCCTAACCAGAAAGATCCCTAATGAATAATTCGTAATGGTAATATTGGGATAGGGTGTAGTTTTGAAAATCACCACCACCAATTATCTACCACCCCAAGGGAAAATAGGGATCCACCAACACTAATGATGCCACATTTGGCTACCACCTTTGAATATATGATGATAGTGGAGTGTATCCACTATAAAATAATAATCATGGGTTTTTTACGTTCCAATTTTAACACTAAACTGACTCAGTCTGAGATCCAGTTGAGCATGCCTTGATCAAATCCCCTATACCTATACAACTTATATGGGATATCTAGCATTCCACTATGTCATAAATAATAATTCTTTATGTTAAAACAGAATCCAGGAGAAAAAGTACTAGGCTCCCATTTGTATAAAATAAAGGAATATGCATTGAGTTTATTTTTCAGATCTCATATAACCATTAAATAGACCCCTTTGTGTGTTTTATGTTTGAGCATCAGGTATCCAGGGAAAAAATTCCTTTGATAACTTATAGTAATAAGGAAAATGAAATAGTATTCCTTCACCAAAAAAAGATTGGGTAATTAATGTGTATATACAAGCATATATATTTTCTGGGAGATATAATAATTTATTTAAAGTGTTTTGTAAAATAATTTATCCAATAATAAAAATTTGAAATAAATTTTACTTCACCAACCACTCAGAAGAACTAGATCAATCCTCCATTAAAAATGATATTGGGTTGAATCATGGAATATTGTTATAATCCTGCCCCTCGTATCTATGTGTCGGTGGTTATTTTATTAAAATTTTATAGATAAAAGTTATCACATAATTATGTACTGATTTGATTAATATTATTGAAGAACTAGATACATACATGTTACCCTTATTACATTGGTAAATAAATAAATAATATAAAAATGAAAAATAAACTTTTTACCCAAAAATTATTAATTGATTTTATCATCCTAATATGGGGATGGAAAAAATGAAAGGGTGAAATAAAATTACTATTAATGGTTACATTAATCAATAATATGTGGAAAAATGACAATAAGACTTATTTAGAATGAAAATAACTAAAAAATAATTTCCTCTAATAAAATGAGTATGCAAATTCATCCATATATTTTATTCATAGGTAAAATTTCATGGAATGAAATAAATGAATATTGAATGGAAAAAATAATAAATATTTGATTTCATGTATTTATAAATTATACTATTATAACAACATTATGGTTTACATGTGTGCATAAAACCCCATTTGATTATTTAATGAAAAAAAATTAAAGGGTTTATTTTCAAATATTTTGTCTCATGACACCTATTGAAGCATCGAGGGGATATCTATAATTGTACCACAACCATCACTAAAATCCATAAAATTTATTAATAAATTTATTAAATAAATGAACTATATGACTTATCAAAATATCCATATTGATTTGAGGATACAGATTCATCAATATTTCTCCAATTAAAATGAAATTCAAAGATAATACCATATATAAACAGGGTATATAGATAAGAATGAAATTATATACAAAATATAAAAAATATATATTTTATGAAATCATGAATCATTGATTATGAAAAATGGTAGGGAAGTATATACACACCACACATAAGGAATGAGTGGAGAATAAAGAATAATTAAAAGGAATATCATAATGAAGTCTATGAAATAATGTATATAAATAATACATAGACATTAATAATGTTAAATAGGTATAGATCATTATAAACTAGTTCATTATGAATTGAAGACATGTTAAATAAGTGTTTAAGGAATTTTAGAAATAAACCACTTTAGTGTTGTTTAATTAAAAACACTGAAGACACCTTAAAATAGAAAATAGAATAATTGATTCTATAGAACAAATAATGAAAAAATATATTTTCTCACAATAAGTTTAGTTATATAAAAAAATTATTATAAAATAAATTATCGATGGTACATAAAAATGGGTATGAAATTGGGGTGTTCCCTTTAATCAGGCTTTCTTAGTTGGATGAATATGAAATGGATCATTATAAAAGAGGAATTCACCATCATAGAATGAAAAAATAAGTTAGGTAAATATACTTGTAACATAAATAAAATGGATGAGGAGTAAATAAGAATAATTATGAATTAATTTGTGGTTAATAGGGATAAATATTAACCTGAATGAAAAATACAGGTTTGGGGGTAATTTCTTATGTTTTGACTAAAAGTAGTCCTATATTTTAACATAAATTCCTCATTAATGAAATTATATTAATTGATAATATAATTAATAACATATTAAAAATTTATATTATTTATTATTATTTTATTATGTTAAATTTTGTTCATTTTTATGAGTTTTAAGATTTTTTTTTGTTTCAGAGTGTTGGTTACCATGGTTTTCGTGAATATTTCACTTGTAAAAATGTATGCTAGATCATGTAAAATGATAATAGTTATAACAAATTTAAATTTTACTGTACTAATAAACATAAAATAGATTAAAGGGTCTTATATATCATTTCTTATTGATTTTTGGATGATTACATATAGAAAATGTTAATGAAATACTTTTATATTATATAGGTAGGTTTTGATCAACACAAACTAGTATTATATTTTAACTTAATATAATAAATATATTTTTTTAAGTAACATTATATAAGTTATAATATTTATGAGAAAATATTATTTTAACACAATAATATTTTTTTCCTATATCCTCGATATAGATAATGGAAAATGAAAACACATCGTCTGTGGTGGAAAAAAATCGACAAACCTTGAACAATATTTTCATTTTTTAAATAAGAGGTAGTTTAAAATTATTTTCATGATATATTTTCCATTATAATAAGAAAATTATATTCCATATATAGTAATAGTGTCATCATTCATGTTTTTTAGAGGAGTTGGGGTAAGGAAAGAAAAAGGAATTAATTTGAATGAGAAGAATTAAGGGTTTTACCTCTTGAATTCTTCTCCATGAGATCCTCCTTAAAGAACTTTGGTTTGGTATTTTATAGAGAAAAAAGGCTCTTGGATGTATTTTAGATAATTGGTATGTGTATCGGGTATAAATTGGATCACCTATAAGTCACGGATGATCTGAGGAGAAGGGGTGGTTTGGGGTAATATTAAAGAGAATGATAGGGATGTTTTTGGATTATTTTATTGATTAGTTTATTTTTTTGACTCAACATTAACAATAGGGATAATTCTTATTACTTAATAATGTATATCGATAATTTTAGTAAGAACCACTGGGTTATTTCCTCATTCATACACAATCTATAACTTAATATTTAATTTTTTTTCTCTTATACTGTAAATTACCCTATTTCATTGTTCACAAAAAAATCTTCTATTTTTTTCAAAAAATTCACCCTTACCATTTTCGACATTTATTATTAATAAATAGGATCCATTTTTGGAAATAATTATTTATAGATTATAACATTAATTTTTATTAAAATTATTATATATAAAAATCATATTTTAAAATTATAATAGATTTTAGGGCACATAGATTAATTAATTATGGCCTCATAAAATAATCTTAAAATCATTATAAGAAAAAATATTAATTCATGTATATTTTTTTGAAAATAATTTTTATTTTAAAATAATTTAATTATAAAATATTAACTAAACTATTTTTCTACAAAAATAAAAATAATTATTATATTATTTAATACATTTTTTACCTAATCTGTTATATAATTTTATATTAATTCCATTTTAAGATTCATAAATTTTAATTATACATTTATAGGTGATGTTAATATTCTAATAGTTACAATACTAATCTTAATGATCATATTACAATTACAATTGAAAAATTATTATTTAAAAGTATATTTCAATTCATTTAATCTTTTCTTTATGTGAAAGAAATGATATCAAATGAATTGAATTTTAAAAGATAATACAAACCATATAATATCGGAGCTATATATTAATCCAACCATCGGAATATTTTAACTCAAAATATTCATTAATAAAGACTTCTAAATAGATGAGGGTTCTTCTTCTTTATAAAATCATCATGATTAGACATTTATTATTCTATTTTTTGGTTTCTATAAATAAGTTACTTGTTTAGTCATATGATTTCACAATACATTATCTCTTGTGTCAATAATAATTATAAGCTATTCAAATTAATCAATAGAAAATCATATTTCTATTTCCTCATAGGTGATTACAATCATTTGGGATGGCAAGTACATCTTTTACAAAAATATGTGGAACACATCATGAACTTTTAGATACATGGTGGAATCACTAATATATATGTTATAGATCTAATTCATTCAATAATTCCAAATGGGATAATTTACATGGGGATTCATTTCCCTTTCTTACTGAATCTTATGACACCAATCCATAGTAATACTTTTGTGAATGTATGATTTCCCAGTTAATATTCATAATCCATCATATAGTTGTCAACTTAAATATTTTTCCAACATAGATATACTTTTATATGTTCCAAAATAGTCTTTTCCTTCATCATTTTCTCATTAATATACTCTAGGACTATAAGTTTCATCTCTATAATTCATTCTAATTAGTTGTTGCACAACATCTCTTTACATATAACAATTTATATGGGTCCATTTGAAAACTAAAATGGAAAATATTTTTGTAAGAAAACTCTAACAAAGGCTAATAATGATCCTTAATTAATAGAAAGTCATGTGATCAAAATATCAACATTTCTACAAAATTTTCAATAGTCGTTGTAAACACTCCATTAGTTTGCAGGTGATAATTAGGACTCATATAATGATTTTTATACATATATTAATGAAAAATATTATAGAATTTTGATATTAAATAAAGACTTCGATCAGACATAATGATTAATTGTGAACCATGAAGTCATATAACATCATTAATATATATTCTTCCTAGGAACTCAAGAGGGAAATACTCTAATCTAGTAATAAAACGAGTCTATTTTTTATAATGGTCAACAATAACACATATTATATCATTTCATCTAGGTTTAAATGGTACTAAAATGTCAAATTCAATCATAATTTCATCCCGGTTCAATATAATAATAGTTATAGGTTGCAATACTTCTCTAGGATGTTGTCTGTCAGCATTAACATAGGAACAAACTAGACACATTAACACATAGACATCAATTTCCCGATTCCTATTGTCCTATAAAAAAATTTCCATTCAATTAACTAAAATTATTAGTAATTCCACAATTTATAAATATATTTGATCTATTAGAATCATGTAATAGTTCCCTTTTAAGAATTGGTATTAATGAAAAACAGAACCTCTTAATAATTTCCAAAACTCTATTCTCGAACCAAAATTCTTCCAATCTTCCTTCAATAACCGATGTAATATTCTTTTGAAAAATACCGTTATCAAATTGAGAACTTTTTATCTTCTCCAATATAGATGGTTTCAAAATATTTTGAAAAAGCACTAATTTTTTTGGCTTGAATAACAATTCATATATCCATCATTACTAAATATATTAATATTGGATCTATCTCAATCATAATTTTGGAAAAATATTCTGTGATATTTCCTTTATAATGCATCTACTACCTTACATCCTTTTCATGTGTAGTATTATATTGAGAAATCATAATCTTTGCGAAACTTGAGACATCAGATTTTTCTCATGTTGAGTTCATTCTAACTAAAGATGTATTTAAAAATATTGTTATCCATATAAATAACATTTCATTAACCATAGGGAAAGTGTCACCACTATTTAGAGAATAGATTACGACTGCTATATCATTATCATGATATGGATAATAATTTTCTTGTGTCTTCAACTTCTATTATGAAAATTAAATAAATTATTCATTTTTCATAAGCACAAAAACCTATCCATTCTTCCAAGCATCACTGTATATCATAAACCCATAATTTCTTGACAGATGATTTAAAATTTAATCATTGACATATATTCTCATAAGTTAATCAAAATATTCTATACATTTTTTGTTTATATGAACATAATCCCTTAATGTGTGATCTTTGTTAATAGTATAGTTAATCAAAAAAATTCTAGAAAAAACACTGAAAGTAACCTGCTAAACCAATTAAACTTTGTTTATTTGGTCTTTTGTTAGTGTATTCCATTCATTGATTTTCTTTTTCTCGACATGATCAACTGAGATTCCATCCCATGATAAACTATATCCACAAAATTAATGTGTTTGAATCCATAATTCACACATTCTATAAATTCCATATAATCATCTTCCTATAAAATTATGTTGAACAATCTGCAAATGATTATCATGGTCCCCATTTATTTTGGAGTTCACCAATGTATCTTCAAAAAATATCGTAACAAAATTATCAATATATTCCTTTTATATTTTTTGTAGGTTATTATGAAGTACAATCATAGGATATCTGTGAACCCATCATTTCAAATTGTCTTGATCAATGATTAATTATGGATAAATACATTGATAAACACCAATAATTGTGTAATTGAATCAAAGGAAAATAAAAAAAGGATATAACCTAAAACCGAGAAGAGTGGATCAACTTATTTTGTTTAAAATTAATTTAATTAAATTTACAAATTACCCTCAAGGTTATTATTTCTCATTGATTATTCTGACGATGTGTATCAGATGTTACATCATTGTAATATAGAATTCATGGATATAAATACTCTATCATGGACCCATACAGGCTCTAAATATCTTCAGCAGTCACTTAAGGAGTCTCTGGGTGCTAGAATTAGAGATCCCTGGGCTTTTGATGCTTGCCTTCTATCTCCTTGACAATCACTTCCATATCATTCTCCTTGATCTGGTGGAGGTGGTTCTCTCTCATTATTGAAAGTGTTATTATATATAGAAGAGTTGTCTAGGTTCGAGTGATTTTTTCTAAGGATTTTTTGAACAAAACGATTTCTTAGTCGATGGAATGAATTCTTCGATTATATTGAAAATAATAACTAAAAAATAATTTAATTTACTAGGTAATAATAAATAATGAGAACATGCTCTATTAAATAATTTTTTTCCATGTGAAAACCCACATGTCAAATAATAGTTTAAATTATATTATTTCCAGTTTATGTGACAAAATAAATTAATTCACCAGGTAATAATAAATAATTAGCACATATTTTGTTAATTAATTTATTATTCCACATGAAAACCCCTTGTAAAATAATAATATAAATTCAATTATTTCCATAAAATATTCTTAAAAGTAACTCTTTATTAATACATATTTCAAACAGATAATAATTAATAATATTTTTTCATTGGACACACAACATGGTATTCAAATCCTCTACAATATTTATCAGGCCTTGAAAAATTACTATTTTTTGTTAAATAAATTAAACTGCCTTATTCACCTATAAATGAATATTCCATTCTCAATATATTATCTTCATCTTACTTGTGAATAAATAAATGAAATTAAGAATACATGAATAATTATTAAATGTTAATGAGGAATAATATTTATTTAACTAGTTAAATAAATAAAGTATTAAACTGAGTTATTGGTTATGCTTAGTGTGTGACCCCTTAGGCCTATTTCTCATTGGAATTAGGTGGGCTTTCCAAAATGCCACGATAATTGTCTAGAAGTGGTTCATGTAACCTCATATAAATAAGTTGATGTCGCAATAACATGTCACCTCATACGAATTCTTACCATGTAATATAATCCCTTGGTCCCGATATCTCTAACCAAGTGGGTTCATGTATGTTCCATCATCCTGTGTGCCTGATTTATCATTCTTGGAATTCCCTGAATTGAACATTCTTAGAGAACACCATGGCCATGGATTTAGTAAGGCTATCTCTTTTCAATCAAAATGATTGACAAATATACTTATGTTTGAGTGACAAGTCCTTTATCACACTAATCATTACTGAAGTATTACATGTGACACTCCCAACATATAGCACCTCACATCAAACATCTATCATCACAGTTTTAGTTAATACATCTATTTGAGTTATTCAGAATAACCATTAATAATATTCTTAAAGTCTGTAGACAGATACACACATCTGAATATAGGAACATCCAATGACACATATAAATAGGGATTTTCTACTTTTGGTTTTTGTTTTGATAATATCTTCTTGGATATTACAATGGGAACAAACCATGAGAAGGTGACTAAAAGAGTCATTTGTCCCCACCCATAAAAGCATGAATAATTTGTGTCCCTTCAAATGATAACATCCATCCCAAGAATATATATTCAATAATTAGGTCATTGAACTTATGGGTTCTCATCATAGTAGGCATCCGCTATGACATTTTACTGTGATAATTATTCTTAAAACATTATCACATATTATTTCATGTAGAAGAACAGTCATGAAGTGATAAAGAGTTTATTAATATTCTTCCAATGAATACATGATTATCATGAATTAAAAAGAAGTTTTTTTCTATGGCCCCAACTCCTATCAATACCCACATACACTAGATCCAATTGCTAACAACATTGTGTCTGCTATCTCCTACAAGATATTTATGCACCATCTGTAATAGGCCTTTATTCAAGGGGTCTTACACGTTCTTTTCCGCAAACACTCTTCTCATTGTAACATCGCCCATTTGATAGAAATCCCCCAAGAGATGATAATTATGGAATATGTTTTTTCGTTGTTGTGTCCTTTTCTCTTTTTCAATATCCATTACTCCAATATTATCTCAAAATAATGTAATGGGAAATTTACATCTAGAACCCACATCAAGTTCCTAGACAATATTCTGAATACAAATTGTCACGACCCCCTCCCCACAAAGTGTACCAATCCTGGGACGGAAATGTGATAAGGTAGATAATGACCCCCCGAGTCCGCCTCCAGTTGGCCCTGGGTTGGCAACTAGCACCGAGGGTATAGTAAACACAAAAATGGGAGGCAATACCCTCTAATAGAACACATGCGGAAGAGAGAGATAAGATAGACACCAACCAACTCCTACTCATAAGTGGAATATAAAATAAAACCCATGTGCACATATGAAATGTCATGAACAAGTACTACAACTAGAAGGGAAAAACATCAAGTACCCAAAAAAAAAGAATAAAACAGCATCAACCACAATCCCGAACAACTCCTGCAACCCCAAGCTCGTAGAAACTAGCTTGATCTCCAACCTGCTCCAAGTGACCTGAAAAACAGATTATGCATACAAAGGGTGAGTATAACATTATACTCAGTAGGATCCTCCCAGAATCCTCTTGTGTAAAAGTAAAGATAGAATGCTAAAGCACGGTTAACAAAAAGTGAAACTAAATCATCACCTAAACATGTATATAAGGTTCTCAACCTCACACTAGCTACTCTCACCAAGTAATGCATACATGAATATAGCATATAGAAAATAATATCAAGGGTACACTGATAATATTTCCCCACTGGTTTTCCGCTTATCCCCAATGTGACACATCCTGAGAATATCTCTCTAAAAAGGCTTCCCCGCAGACACCTCGGCGAAGCACCACAATATGCACCTTGTGGAACAAAACCACCATGTCCACACACCAAAGTAACCATGTAGTTTCCAAGAGACACCACAGCTCACATAACGTGTATCATATGTCAGGTATTATACCTCAATCCATTACAGCCCACACACCAAGTAAGGATACTCAATCCATCACAACCTATACATGTTACACCTATAGTAGTCTATAGGATACTATATCCAGAATATATGTGTGTGAATAACCACAAGACCTTATAGCCTTCTACGCACATACATAGGGAAAACTAACCGTTGTGCCTACCATCACAAGTATTTACCAAGAGAAGAGAGTGGGGCCAAAGGGGGTAGTCAGCCTTTCTTCTTCCCACCGAAATGTTGGGGAAAACACCCCCTAGGCTCAGAATCCCCTGGGTGTTAGTTTCTCTTACTTATATGGTGTATTAGCGTATAGAAACACAAAAATTACAGAATATACTATATGTCACAACCAAACTATGGGAATAACCTAGTCTTAGACTCAACTGTAGCTAGCATCCCTCAGACTCTGGGATTCCACTTCTCATACTAGTTTTCCTATAAGCATACACCCATTTAAATATCATTATTAGATTACCTCATTCCATTTTTATCAGTTCCACTTTACGTTAATTAATTCATTAAACATTAATTGACCATGAACCATTCCACATTAGACTTTATTAGACTCACACCCAAAGTCCACAGTCCCTTTAAAATTACAACCTAATCATTATGTTCTAGCAAACTCTAACCCCATGGGTTATCACCATTTATTCGAATATTCATTACAGAATTACTTTACCATATTACCAGGCATTATAGAAAAGCATTCTATGCTACTAACACAAGGGGGATCAAAATGCAGAGTAGATGGACTACCCGTCGAGTCTTTTCCGCATATAGAAAGAGTGTAAACCCATCCTTCATGGAGAAGCTAAACACAGAAAGCACATGGCATACCCCGCACGTCTTCACCTCTTTCGGAAGAAGGGTAAGAAAGACCAGCTTCCTTAAGTAGTGGGGACATGTAAAGAAGATAAACAGCCAAAGAACCATCAAGCATCCAACAATCAAATTCATCCCATTCCATTATCCATGGTGTCCTCCCTAACACCCACATTCCTAAACCGATGCATCTCATCACTCTAGGAGCCATCTGTTACCATAACCAAAAGGCCTCCCTACCCCCACATATCACAACACCCATCTAGGATCACTTCCCAACACAAGCTGTATTAAAAACAAACATCACCTCCCTTGGGATATTGGACGTTAAAAATCAAGAGGGTAACTTAGAACCCTTCAAGGAATTATCAAACAGTCAATTATTTAATCAAACATGAAATAACAGATTTATAATTCGTTGGTTCCAAAATCGGGAAACCTAAATATTAAAATATCACAAATGATTAAACATACATACTACACCAATTTGATTAACATAAAATTACAACAAGAACCATATTCGTTCACAAGCCTCTTTATCTTTATCCAAACGTATATCAATTAATCTCAGTTTACATTCTATACTGATTTAATAAGGTTTAAGAATTGATATCACACTATCTATCATAACAAGAGACAAAAACATACAATCGATATCAATTTATTTAACCGGTACACATATTTATTATGTCAATTACATTTTCATCCAGTGGGATAAAACATGATGACATTACAGTTTCACATAAATGAAAGAGAAGAAATGAATAACCTACCTCAAATGATTTTGACGAAAACCACAACGGTCGAAGAACGCTCAAGAAACCCAGGTCTATTCTCCCAAAAACATGCCTTATATCTCTTCTTCTAGCACGATCAAGATCAAATCTCATCATATTTGGCATTGAAACACTTAGATATACCCATAAAGAATATAGGTCTAAGAAACCGAGAGAAGAGGAGAAGTAGATCCAAGTGGATCTAAGAAACTGATTAAGAATGAAGAAGAACAATCACATACCTCAAGAATATAGATTTTATTTTCCAAGAGACCGTTTGGATCACCTCTGAAATGAATGGATAACTTTCCTCGACCTTAGGAGAAGAAAAATCCCAAGTTAGGGTCGCATAAAAGGAAAAAGGGGCCACTTAGAAGCAAAAACGCGTGAGATCCACCTTTATAGGATCTCGTTTAAGTGGTCGCACAGTTTGTTCACACTGTATAACAAACTATCCGCTAAATGGGTGTTAGATACTGCCTTGGCCACCCCTATCACATGGTTTGGCTGCACAGTTAGACAAACCATGCGCCTCCCATGCGGAAGCTACTACCTCCAATACCATCTACGCACGGTTTGGCCGCACTGTTTAGACAAACTGTGTACCGACCATGCGAAAGCAATTGCCCTTTCGTTTTCAATAAAAGTCCTGAAAAATGCACCCCCAAGTCACTAATCCAAAACAAAAGTAGTTAGAAACATCAAAAGCACATAAAACGTAATTTGATGTTATATTTCACAATTGTCTTTTGTTGAAACTGTTCACCTGAATGGAAATTTTGGAAATGTGTTGGGGATAAGTCACCTTGACCACCCATAACACCTCTAACACCACATTTTCAAAAAGTAATGTACTGGATAGGTCTAGTCCATTACATCAGATACCCTTAAATACATTCTCATCCTCGAGAATCTAAAACCCACCAAATGTGAAAATGAAATAGGGTCTAAACAACCACCCATCAAGATACCTCTCAAAAGAGAGAAATGCACAAAAAAAAGGGATCTGTATAACAAACATGAATGTCTCATAACCACATAAGTTACATCGATACATGAAAAGAGTTAAACATCAAACAACTCTGGGTACTGAGCACGTATCTGTGACTCATGTTCCCATGTACTCTCCTCTAAGAAACTGTGTCGCCACAAGACACTAACTAAAGGAATAGAATGCTCATGCAACACCTTATCCTTGTGGTCTTGGATCTCTAAAACTCTCTCCTCAAAGGTTTCATCATCATCAACATCGTTCTCTCCCCAATCAATGATGTGAGAGTCATCATGATGATAATAACAGAGCTGTGATACCTGGAAAACATCATGTATTCGACTCATCTGTGGGGGAAGTGTAACTTCATACGCCACACCTCCAATACGAGCTAACACCTCAAAAGGTCCAAAAAAATGGGCAAAAATCATACTTCTACAACCAAAACTTTGATTCCCATGATGGGGAGTCAACTTCAGAAACCCATGATCCCCAACATTAAACTCTAAGGGTCTCCTTCATTGATCGGCATATGATTTCAGACGATCTTGCGTTATCTTCATCCTCTCACGAATCACCTGAACCATCTCTGTTGCATTCTACACTAGTTTTGGTCCGAGAATTGCTGACTCTCCAACACCAGTTCATCACAACGGAGAATGGAAAGGCCGACCATAAAAGGCTTCAAATGGTGCCATAAAGATGGTGGAGTGAATACTTTTATTGTAAGAAAACACCACCAAGGGTAAGTGCCTCATCCATGAACCTCCAAAATCAAGAACACAAGAGCATAACATGTCTTCAAGAGTATGGATGGTTCACTCTGTCTGACCATATATTTGAGGATGAAAATAAGTGCTAAGGCATAGTTTTGAACTGAAATCATGTTGGAGACCTCTCCACACTTTGGAGGTAAAATGAGGATCTCGATCAGAAATGATCAACCTAGGGACTCCATGAAGTCTCACCACCTCCTCTAGATACTGCCTCGACAAAACATCAACTAAGATTGTGTAACATCCCAAGTAAGTAATGAATAATAAATATTTTTATCTATGTCTATTAATTATTAAGATAGTGTTTTAGAGGCTTAAAATGATAATAAATCCAATCTTAATCATGGAATACACTAATATTTTTAAAAGATTATTTTACTGCCTTTTGATGGAAAACCATTATTAAATATATCTTTTGACAATTTGATAAGCTATTTTTGTCAAAATAAACTTATTATTTATGATTGGGACATCAAAATTTACTTTGTGTGAATTTTTGGTATTTTTCTGACAATGATCATTTTTTAATGAATAGTGAAAATGTTGTATTTTAATTCAAAACCACTTTTTAATATAATTTATTTATATGATTATATTATCTTTTGAATTGATTTTGAAGTGAAATTGGAATATATTTTTACCATTTAATCCAATGGTGGTCATTGGAATCAATTTCACTTTGAAATTGGACTTAAACCGGTGTCAATGTTTTGATACTTATTGTTTCATAAAAACACGCTTTTTGTCATGACAGCGGGAATTAATTATTAAATTAATTAATGTGACTTATATGTTTTGAATTTTGTAAAATAGAATTCATTTTTGAATTCATAATATCAAATATAGCTTAGGGTGAAGTTTTGGTATTTTTCTGAAAAACTTCAATTTTTTATGAATAGTGAAACCACTAAGTGGTAGTTAAAGAAACTGATTTTTCGTTTAAATGGAACTTTGTCACTTCTGTGATTTGATTTTCAAAAATCCGACATACATGGTTGTCATTAAGAAGTAAAATTTGGTTCAATGAGATTAAAATAATTTTTTGGTGAATAGTAACTCTTAAGTTCTTAATCGTGATTAGAGGTAATTAGTGTAGTTTAAGGTAAAAATAATGATTTAATAAAATGAGATGAGATTGACACATGTCCTACCCTCTTTGGATGTGTCATGGCAAACCAAGAAAATCCATGGGACAACTTGGGGACCCCATGGAGCCACTTTGGTTGGTAAATGACATAAATAACTTTTTAATTAATGTAAAAGTAAGAATGACACAAACATGAGATGTTTTACTAATAAAAATTTTACATGGGGTTATAAAGATCAGATTTTTGATTATAAATAGTCATTGGAAAGATAAAAATATTTCCTACATCATAGTATTTTTTTTATAATTTTTAGACTTTAAATAAATTAAATTATTTATGACATCATGATGATGCTGCGATGACCTCATTATTCAACGATTTAAATAAAATGGAATGATAATGTAAAATCTAAGACCTAAACATGGCCAAAACCTATTGGGTGGGTGGATTTCGAACCCTTATCACCTTATCCTCGAAACAAATCAATGTGGGACCTCTTAAATCCGAATTCCATTTGAAAATAAAGTGACTTTTCTTTACCTTCCAAGAGTGCCCCTCCTCTCCTCTTATAAAAGGCCCCCACCTCTACCTCCTTACCCACACTCCCAAAGCCTTTGGCTCGGCCATCCCCTGCCCATTTTGGATCTCCACATCCCTCTCTTACTCTTTGAAGCCTCACTTTGGGCAGAAGTATTCCCAAGGAAGCCTTTGAGCTCAAATCTAAGAGAGTTACCCGATTTTAAGGTAATGTCTTCTTTTGAGTCCTTTTGTTTGATTTTGCTTCTCCAACCCACTAAACTATTTTTATTCTTTCCTTTTGTAACAAAACCATTATCTTCCATATACTAGGATGTTTTTATAAGAATTATTCGAGCTACACTTACACACACCTACATGTAATGGTTAAAGAACATATTGTTTCCGTGGATGGCGAATTTCTGCCTCCCAAAACGATGATTGTTCAACATTCTTTTAACACCTTAAAAGTTGGCCATTAAGATGTCACTATATTTATATATGATATATAATATGTTTATTTTTTCCTTAATCTTCTGTATTTTTCATTTTGGGCATACCTTTATGGTTTCCATTATGGGTAAACGCGATATCTTCATTTAAGGAAGTGCGGACTACCGCCCCCTCAAAGTGATTTGATTCGTTAAATACCATATGTGGGATGTATAAAGGATGGAAATATGATATTATATATTATATTATACTGGAATTATAATATACCTTTATATCATTATGATTCCATTCTATAAAATACGAAATAGAAATGAAAGTAGCGTTCATGCGTACGTACGTCTTACCGTCTCCATGAACGGTGCATTTCATTTCTTACCTCTAAATGATTATGTAATATTATAAAATGCATGTATATACTGGATATACATGATATATAAATCATGATTATAATTCTGGATATATTGGATACATGAACAACTTATAATTATAAAGGGTTTATTTTTGACTCAAGTACCAATGATCGTTAAAACGATAGTTATTAACTTAAATAATTGCATAGTGTTAATGACATGGAAATAAGTTATATAAAAGGAATAATGAACTTTAAAAACGTTCTTAAGAAAGTAGAAATTAACTCAAGTTTATTATTCATGACATTAAAAAACAATCGAGTCAAGTCGGACCCAAGGTATGGGACTTCGTCTCAATCTCCTTTCATTGAGGAATATTTTTTTTTATAAACAACCTTCTTTTATACAGTGTATAAACCCCGTTGACTTTTACATTTATTAAAAAGAGAATCTTTTTTATACGAAGCGTTTACTAAACGAAAAAAGGTAATGTTTTTGTCGTACGTATGTGGTGACAATGACTTCTCTGCCGCCGTGACCATTATTTGAGTTTCGGCTTCCTCTACAAGCCATACCTTCTTTTTAAAAGAAAAATAAATACCATGTTTTACTTTTCTTTTATTTTGGTATTGAAAATGGTTTTCATAATGTTTTTATATCAATGTGTTGTATTGATATCTTTTGATTGAAAGGTGGGAATGTTATGTTTCCTGTATGCATGTTTTATGTGATACGATTATGTTGAGGTTCTTGGGCATTATTATGAATACGGGTGGTTCCGTGATAAACTAAGGGCAGGAGAGCCCAATATAGCTCTCCAATGCATTGGGTAATGCGAAGGAGTGAAACATTAAGGTTTCTCCGAAGAGATTTAGGGAATATACTGTGATGGGTATTCCAAACGTAACCAAGAGGGTTACTCCCTACGTAAGAATGTGATGAATGCCTCAAGTTACCTTTATGTCTTTTGATTTATATGATTTATTCATGATTTGATGAGGTATGTTAAAGTGCTTATGTTTTATGGGTAAAGTATGATTTCATTCTTATATATATATGTATCCATGTTTCCTTTCCATATTTTTATACCCCTTACTGAGCTTTTTATGCTCATCCCAAGTTTCTTGAAATGTTTTTCACAGGTCAAGGGAAAGGTACATGATATGATGATAGTGTCAAGGAAGTGTCAAGAAAGAATCCATGTTTTATTTTAAATATGTTTCCATTGATGGGAAAGAAGAATACTATCTTTATGTAACCACTTTGTTTATATGTGGAATGTAACGCAAGTTTTATGATCTAATTCTCTAAAACTCTAAACCTGAAAAGATCCTCAATGTGTAATCTTTTAATAACTCAAGATTAAGTAAGGTTTAAGGTTGGGGCCTTATAGTTGGTATCAGAGGTCGGTTTAGATAACTTTAGGAGTTATAATTCTGTTAAATTATTATCCAAAAATAATTTTTTTATGGTCAAATTGAAGTGATATAGTATTTGAAGATTACCATGTTGCTTCATCAAAGACATGTTTGTTCAGAATGGTTTTCCGCATAGGAAACAGGGAAGCAGTGCTAGGAAGGCATACAGAAGGAAATAACCTTCCGAATCAGCATCCTGAGATGGTTGGAATTGGAACTGAACAGTTTTTTGCCATAATGGCATAGTTGACTCAAGCGATAAATGGTGGTGGTATTCATACACGAGATCAGCCAGATCAACCGCATAGGAACATGTCAGTGGTGGAACATTTCATGAGGCAACATCCCCCATCATTCAGGGGATCATCTGACCCTGTGTTAGCTGAAGGGTGGATTAAAGCACTGGAGAAGATTTTCGATGTCATGGGGTGTTCAGACAATCAAAAGGTTAGTCTTGCTATTTACCGTTTGGAGGGTGAAGCAGATCAGTGGTGGTCGATGGTTAAAAATATCAAGGACGCTGATGAGATTGACGCTCTCGACTGGGATGAATTCAAAGGTATGTTTCTTGATAAGTATTTTCCTAAGGCTGTTCGACTTAGGATGGAAAAGCAATTCATGGAATTGAGGCAAGAGGAAGACTCAGTGGCTGCCTATGAAGAAATGTTCACTCGATTGGCAAGGTATGCTCCAAATTTTATCCGAGACATTGATAGTAAAATCAATCATTTTTACTCAGGATTAAAGCCAAAATATCGAAGGGCATTAGCTTCTTGTGAGTTTAAATGTTATGAAAAGCTTGTTCGATGTGCTGAGAAGGTGGAAAAGGAGTTTTCCGATGATCAAGTGTTCTATAACAACCAACAGAAGAAGAGACCAAGGTGGCAGGAGAAAGGTAAGAATTCTTCAAAAAAGTCTTACGGTAAGAAATCTAAGATTCCAGTTTGTGATAAATGTGTAAAAAGGCATGCTGGGGAATGTCTTCTGAATTCTGGAAAGTGCTACCGATGTGGTAAGATGGGACATAAGGCTCGTGATTTCACTGGAAAAGATCAGGGTGATGGTAAGACCAAATTTGATTTATAGTTAGTGAAATGTTATAAGTTCAATTATATGGGTCACTATGCAAATGAGTGTCTGACAAAGAGCTTGAGTGATGGGAAGCAGTTAGACTACAAGAAGAAATGGGTGGTGAAATCCTTTGCAACTACTTCAGCAGATGTCGGGCCATCAAATGAAGTTGTATCAGGTACTTTGTTTGTTTTTTCAGATTATGCCAGTGTGTTGTTTGATTCGGGGTCTACACATTCTTTCATCTCTGAAAACTTTTCTAGTAAAATGGGAATACCATCTCAAGAAATGACTCCTGAACTTTTGGTAAAAACACCTGGGGGAAATGTTGAGGCAAAAAGAATTTATAATAATCTACCTATCCTTATCTGTGGAAAGAACCTACATGCAAACCTTATTGTTATACCTCTAGTAGAGTTTGATGTTATCCTGGGTATGGATTGGCTCTCTATTTACCATGCTAAGATTGACTGTAGAGCTAAATAAGTTTCTTTTCTGAAAGACTTTCAGTTTGTGTAAAAGAATGAACCCTTACTATTGATAACTTATCAAGAGGCCAAGAAACTTGTAAAAGATGGAAATGAATGTTACCTTGCACACATCGTTGAAAATAAAAGAACTGTTCAGATTAATGATGTGCCAGTGGAAAATGAGTATCCTGATGTTTTTCCTGATGAGTTTCCTGGAATAATACCAGATCGGGAAGTTGAGTTCACTGTTGACTTAGTTCCTGATGCTAAGCCAATTTCAAAACCCCCTTATCGAATGGATCAAATTGAACTTTTAGAGTTGAAGTAGAAATTGCAAGATTTATTAGAGAAAGGTTTCATTTGACCTATCACATCACCATGGGGTGCTCCTGTTTTATTTGTTAAAAAGAAAGATGGTTCAATGAGACTTTGCATTGATTATAGAGCCTTGAATAAAATCACTGTTTAGAAAAAATATTATTTGCCTCATATCGATTATTTGTTTGATCAGCTCCAGGGAGCTCAGTATTTTTCAAAGATTGACCTGAGATCGGGGTACCATCAGCTGAAGGTAAAGGAAGCAGATGTTCCGAAGGCTGCGTTTTGTACAAGATATGGCCATTACGAATTTGTAGTAATGCCTTTTGGGATAACCAATTCACCTGCTGTATTCATGGACTTAATGAATATAATTTTCCATGACTTCTTGGATAAGTTTTTGGTGGTTTTCATTGATGATATTTTGGTGTTTTCTAAAAGTAAGGAGGAGCATGAAAGATATTTAAGGGTAATTTTGAAAACCTTGAAATAAAATAAATTGTATGGGAAATTCAGCAAGTGTGAGTTTTGGTTGCAACAAATTTCTTTCCTTGGTCATATTGTTTCTAAAGATGGGATAACTGTTGATCCTGCAAAAACAAAGGTTGTTGAAGAATGGCCAAGACCCACAAATGTAACAGAGATTCGTAGTTTCCTTGGTTTGTCAGGCTATTACCGAAGGTTTTTTAGAAATTTTTCACAGTTATCTAGTCCAATGACTATGTTAACTCGGAAGGGTGTTAAGTTTATCTGGACGAAAGAATGTGATGATTGTTTTCAGGAATTGAAAAGAAGATTGGTGAATGCTCCAGTTTTGGCACTACCTTCTAGGAATGGTGAGTTTGTTATATACAGTGATGCTTCATTGAAAGGACTTGGTTGCGTCCTAATGCAGAATGATCAGGTAATTGCTTATGCTTCACGACAGTTGAAAACTCACGAGGTAAATTACCCTACACATGATTTCGAATTAGCCACTATTTTTTTCGCTTTAAAAATTTGGAGGCATCATTTGTATGGAGTAAAGTGTGAAATATATACCGATCACAAAAGTTTAAAGTATATATTCACTCAGAAAGAATTGAACATGAGACAAAGGATATGGCTAGAATTAATCAAGTATTATGATTGTACAATTCATTACCATCTAGGAAAAGCAAATAAAGTGGCTGATGCTTTGAGTCGAAAAAGTAATACTTCATTAGCAATGTTGCGTTTGGAACGTGATCATTTGGTTATGGATTTGATGAACTTTGGCATAGAAGTTGTTGGTGCAGGAATTTCTTCTGTTTTGTTTCAGGTATCAGTGAGATCATCTCTATCAGATAGAATCAAGCAAGCACAGAAGCAAGACAGTGAGTTTCAGAAAAAGGTAGAGCTGGTTCAGAAAAGTAAGTTGCCTGAATTCAACATTGATAATGATTGTTTTTTGAGATTTGGGAAGAGATTGTGTGTGCCTTGTGATTCACAGTTGAAGAGAGAGTTGTTATGTGAAGCTCATAGTTCTCCATTTTCAGTTCATCCAGGCAGTACTAAGATGTATAGAGATCTTCGGGAGTATTACCAGTGGGATGGAATGAAAAGAGATATTGCTGATTTTACTATGAAGTGCTTGACATGTCAACAGGTTAAAGAAGAGAGGTAGTTACCGAAAGGGATGATTCTGCCTTTACCAGTTCCAGATTGGAAATGGGAGAATATATCCATGGACTTTGTTATGGTATTACCGAAGACATCTCGAGGTAATAATTCAATATGGGTTATTATTGATCGCTTGACCAAATCATCTCATTTCCTTGATATACTAGATAATTTTTCCTGAGATCAACTTTCCCGTTTGTATCTTAAAGAAATAGTCAGGTTACATGGAGTTCCCCTCTCCATTGTATCTGACTGTGATCCCAGGTTCACTTCTAACTTTTGGAAGGGCCTTCAGAAGTCGTTGGGTACTGAATTAAATTTTAGTACAGCTTTTCATCCTCAATCAGATGGGCAGTCAGAATGAACAATTCAGACATTGGAGGATATGTTACGTTCTTTCTCTATGGATTATCAGGGAAGTTGGGACCAACATCTTTCTTTGGTTGAGTTTTCATATAATAACATTTTTCATTCCAATATACAGATGGCACCATTTGAGGCGTTATATGGGAAGCGGTGTCGAACTCCAGCTTTCTGGGATGAAGTGGGTGAAAGGAAGTTGATGGGACTAGAATTGGTAGAAGAGTTGGCAGAAAAAGTTCAGTTGATACAGAAACACATGATAACATCTCAGAGCAGGCAGAAGAGTTATGCGGATAACCGGAGGAATGATCTATCTTTCGAGGTAGGTGATCATGTTTTTCTCAAGGTTTCTCCTTGGAAAAGTGTGATGAGATTTGGTAAGAAAGGAAAGCTGAGTCCAAGGATTATTGGACCATATGAAATTATGGAGGGAGTTGGATCAGTTGCATATCGGGTGGCTTTACCTCCGAGTTTATCTCAGGTACACAATGTTTTTCACATTTCGATGTTGAGAAAGTATATGCCAGATCCATCTCATGTTTTGAGTCCAGAGGATGTTCAGATGGAAGAGAACCCATCTTATGAGGAAAAACCGGTCCAGATTCTTGACCACAGCGAGCAAGTGTTACGGAATAAGATGATTAATCAGGTAAAGGTTTTGTGGAAAAACCACATGATGGAAGAGGCAACATGGGAATCTGAGAATGCAATGAGGGATAAGTACCCCCATTTATTCGATAAGTAAATAAATTGCGGGGACGCAATTATCAAAAGGGGGAAGGATGTAACATCCCAAGTAAGTAATTAATAATAAATATTTTTATCTATGTCTATTAATGATTAAGATAGTGTTTTAGAGGCTTAAAATGATAATAAATCCAATCTTAAGCATGGAATACACTAATATTTTTAAAAGATTATTTTACTGCCTTTTGATAGCAACCCATTTTTAAATCTATATTTTGATAATTTTATAAGCTATGTTTGTCAAAATAAACTTATTATTTATGATTGGGACATCAAAATTTACTTTGTGTGAATTTTTGGTATTTTTCTGACAATGATCATTTTTTTAATGAATAGTGAAAAATGTCGTATTTTAATTCAAAACCTCTTTTTAATATAATTTATTTATATGATTATATTATCTTTTTAATTGGTTTTGAAGTGAAATTGGAATATATTTTTACCATTTAATCCAATTTTGGTCATTGGAATCAATTTCACTTTGAAATTGGACTTAAACTGGTGTCAATCTTTTGATACTTATTGTTTCATAAAAACACGTTTTTTGTCATGACAGCGGGAATTAATTATTAAATTAATTAATGTGACTTATATGTTTTGAATTTTGTAAAATAGACTTCATTTTTGAATTCAGAATATCAAATATAGCTTAGGGTGAAGTTTTGGTATTCTTCTGAAAAACTTCAATTTTTAATGAATAGTGAAACCACTAAGTGGTAGTTAAAGAAACTGATTTTTCGTTTAAATGAAACTTTGTCACTTCTGTGATTTGATTTTCAAAAATCCAACATACATAGTTTTCATTAAGAAGTAAAATTTGGTTCAATGAGATTAAAATAATTTTTTGTTGAATAGTAACTCTTAAGTTCTTAATCGCGATTAGAGGTAATTAGTGTAGTTTAAGGTAAAAATAATGCTTTAATAAAATAAGATGAGATTGAAACATGTCCTACCCTCATTGTATGTGTCATTGACGACCACGAAAATCCATGGGTCAACTTGGGGACCCCATAGAGCCACTTTGGTTGGGAAATGACATAAATAACTTTTTATTTAATGTAAAAGTAAAAATGACACAAACATGAGATGTTTTACTAAAACAATTTTTACATGGGTTTATAAAGATCATATTTTTTATTATAAATAGTCATTGGAAAGATAAAAAGATTTCCTACATCATAGTTTTTTATTTATAATTTTTATACTTTAAATAAATTAAATTATTTATGACATCATGATGATGCAGCGATGACCTCATTATTCAACGATTTAAATAAAATGGAAGGATAATGTAAAATATAAGACCTACACATGGAGAAAACCTATTGGGTGGGTGGATTTCGAACCCTTATCACCTTATCCTCGAAACACATCAATTTGGGACCTCTTAAATCCGAATACCATTTTAAAATAAAGTGACTTTTCTTTACCTTCCAAGAGTGCCCCTCCTCTCCTCTTATAAAAGGCCCCCACCTCTACCTCCTTACCCACACTCCCAAAGGCTTTGTCTCGGCCAACCCCTGCCCATTTTGGCTCTACACATCCCTCTATTACTCCTTGAAGCCTTACTTTGGGAATAATTCTTCCCAAGGAAGCCTTTGAGCTCAAATCTAAGAGAGTTACCCGATTTTAAGGTAATGTCTTCTTTTGAGTCCTTTTGTTTGATTTTGCATCTCCAACCCCCTAAACTCTTTTTATTCTTTACTTTTGTAACAAAACCAGTATCTTCCATATACTAGGATGTTGTTATAAGAAGTATTCAAGCTACACTTACACACACCTACATCTAATGGTTAAAGAACATACTGTTTCCGTGGATGGTGAAATTCTGCCTCCCGAAACGATGATTGTTCAAAATTCTTTTAACACCTTAAAAGGTGGACATTAAGATATAAATATATTTATATATGATATATAATATGTTTATGTTTTCCTTAAGCTTCTGTATTTTTCATTTTGGGCATACCTTTATGGTTTCCATTATGGGTAAACGCGATATCTTCATTTAAGGAAGTGCGGACTATCGCCCCCTCAAAGTGATTTGATTCGTTAAATACCATATGTGGGACGTATAAAGGATGGAACAATGATATTATATATGATATTATACTGGAATTATAATATACCATTATATCACTATGATTCCATTCTATAAAATACGAAATATAAATGAAAGTAGCGTTCATGCATACGTACGGCTTACCGTCTCCATGAACGGTGCATTTCATTTCTTACCTCTAAATGATTATGTAATATTATAAAATGCATGTATATACTGGATATATATGATATATACATCATGATTATAATTCTGGATATAATGGATACATGAACAACTTGTAATTATAAAGGTTTTATTTTTGACTCAAGTACCAATGATCGTTAAAACGACCGTTATTAACTTAAATAATTGCATACTGTTAATGACATGGAAATAAGTGATATAAAAGGAATAATGAACTTTAAAAAGGTTCTTAAGAAATTAGAAATTAACTCAAGTTTATTATTCAGGACATTAAAGAATGATCGAGTCAAGTCGGACCTGAGGTATGGGACTTCGTCTCAATCTCCTTTCATTGAGGCATATTTTGTTTTATATAAAACCTTCTTTTATATAGTGTATAAACCCCATTGACTTTTACGTTTATTAAAAAGAGAATATTTTTTATACGAAGCATTTACTAAACGAAAAAATGGAATGTTTTTGTCGTACGTATGTGGCGACAACGACTTCTCCGCCGCCGTGACCATTATTTGAGTTTCGGCTTCCTCTACAAGTCATACCTTCTTTTTAAAAGAAAAATAAATACCATGTTTTACTTTTCTTTTATTTTGGTATTGAAAATGGTTTTCATAATGTTTTTATATCAATGTGTTGTATTGATATCTTATGATTGAAAGGTGGGAATGTTATGTTTCCTTTATGCATGTTTTATGTGATACGATTATGTTGAGGTTCTTGGGCATTATTATGAAGACGGGTGGTTCCGTCATAAACTAAGGGCGGGTGAGCCCGATATAGCTCTCCAATGCATTGGGTAACGCGAAGGAGTGAAACATTAAGGTTTCTCCGAAGAGATTTAGGGAATATATTGTGATGGGTATTCCAAACGTAACCAAGAGGGTTACTCCCTACGTAAGAATGTGATGAATGCCTCAAGTTACCTTTATGTCTTATGATTTCTATGATTTATTCATGATTTGATGAGGTATGTTAAAGTGTTTATGTTTTATGGGTAAAGTATGATTTCATTCTTATGTATATATGTACCCATGTTTCCTTTCCATATTTTTATATCTCTTACTAAGCTTTTTATGCTCATCCCAAGTTTCTTGAAATGTTTTTCACAGGTCAAGGGAAAGGTACATGATATGATGATAGTGTCAAGGAAGTGTCAAGAAAGAATCCATGTTTTATTTTAAATATGTTTCCATTGATGGTAAAGAAGAATACTATATTTATGTAACCACTTTGTTCATATGTGGAATGTAATGCAGGTTTTATGATCTAATTCTCTAAAACTCTAAACCTGAAAAGATCCTCAATGTGTAATCTTGTAATAACTCAAGATTAAGTAAGGTTTAATGTTGGGGCCTTATAGATTGACTCCTTGATTGTTATAAAGTGGGCCAATTTTGTAAAATGATCCACTACCACCCAAATAGCATCTTGTCCTCCCGGAGCTCGAGGTATACCAGTAACAAAGTCCATTGAGATGTCCTCCCACTTCCACTAAGGAATATCTATTGGATAGAGAAGACCACTAGGAACACGGTGTTCAGCCTTCACCTTCTGGAAGACTAGACATCGAGACACAAACTCCACAACCGCACGCTTTATCCTAGGCCACCAAAACTGACTCCTCAAGGCTCAGTACATCTTTTTCATGCCAGGATGTACCTCTAAAAGTGAAATATGGAACTCTCTGAGGACCGTATCATGAATCATCATAGAAACAAAAATCCATCCGTCCTATAACACTCTGTGTTTCTCATCCTCAGACCAACCATTAGGGGCCTCACCACAAACAACTCAGTATCTCCAAACCTCTACCTCTAGATCTCCTAACTGGAAATCTTCCACATTCTGAATCAGGTATGACTGTACCGTCATATAAAAAAGACATCCTCTACCCCCAAAATCTCCCATATCAAGATTTAATGCTGACAGTTCTTCCATTACTCTGCATGAATCACCTGATTCACGCACTACATCACTATGTGACTTTTAGCTCAACGGATTTGCTTCAACATTCCCTTATCTAGGTGTATACGATATTTCAAAGTGGTATTCCTATATGAACTCTATACACTGATGTTGTCCTATGTTCAGGTCATGCTGGGAGAAAACATACCTCAAACTCTTTTGATCGATGAAAACCACAAAGCTCTCACTCATGAGGTAATGTCTCCACAACTTTAGAGAAAACACCACGGCTGCCAACTAAAGATCATGGGTGGAATAGTTGCATTCATGGGGACATAACTGTCGAGACCCATAAGAATCAACTAAACTCTGCTACATGAGAACAAAACCTAACCCCAAATGTAAAGCATCGTAGAAAACATCAAACTGAAATCCCTCTGCTTGAAAAAAAGGACTATAGCACTTACTAACATCTCCTTTAGGTACATAAAGGCTTCCTGGAACTAATCAGTCCATATGAATGCTTGATCCTTCCTGATAAAATCTTTTTGAGGAGTTGCAACTTATGAGAAAATGGGTATGAACCTCCTGTAGTAGCCTGTGAGACCGAGGAACCTTCACACCTCTGACACTATCTTGAGGGATTCCCAAGATACAACTGCTTCTATCTTCAATGGATCCACATCTACTCCCTGTTGGGACACAACATGCCCCATGAAATGGACTTATCGATCACAAAACTCACACTTGGAAAACTTCTTAAATAGCTGTTGTAGATGAAGGACTCCCAAAACATTGTGTAGATGCTTTGCATGCTCCTTCTCATATGTGGAGTACACGAGGATGTCGTCGATGAAAACGACCACAAACTTGTCCAGGAACTCACAGAACACAGCATTTCTCAATCCCATGAATACAGTTGGAGACTTCGTCAGGCTAAACGGAATTACCATGAACTCATAATGCCTATGATGACAATGGAAATAAGTCTTCGGGATATCCTCATCCTTCACATGCATCGGATGATATCCTGACTGCAAGTAAATCTTTGAGAACCAACCTGTACCCTTCAGTTGATTAAATAAATCATCAATCTGTGGAATAGGATAGCGATTCTTTATTGTCACTTTATTTAAGTGACGATAATATACACACAACAGCAAACTTTCATCGGCCTTCTTCACGAAAAAAAACTGGTGTACCCCACGGTGACACACTTGGCTGAACTAAACTGCCCTTTAACAGACATCAAGTTGTATACGTATCTCTCATAACTCTGAAGGGGCCATCCTATATGGAGTCATAGAGATAGGTGATTCTCATGGTTGTATATTGATCCCAAAATCGATCTCTAATAAAGGGTTAATGCTATAACCTCTTCTGGAAAGACATCAGGGTACTCCTCTACGACCCTAGGAAACCCCAGCTCCTTAACCTCTGATGAACATAGCATGATCTCATCCACCATGGACAATAAGGATGGAACGTGCCTATGACCCATATGAGGATCTCATTCACCAACAAACACCACTGGCTCTCCATCAGCACCAATGAAAACAACATTCTTCCAGAAGCAATCCATGATAGACTACAACAAATTCAGCCAATCCATGTCAAGGATGACATGATATGGTTGTATTCGTAAACATAGAAAATATCCCCAAGAGAAGTGTTTCCCCAACACAAGCTCAAAGCCTCTACATACTTCAAACAAGTCAAATCGACCTCCAACTGGCATAGTCAATGCCAAGGGCACCGGAAGCCTCTCTACCTCATGTCCCAAATCATGGACAAGGGCAGGTGATATGTAGGACTGTGTTGCTCCTGAGTCAAACAAGGCATACAACAAGGTAAAAAACAAGCAAAGGCTACCATGAACGACATCTGGCTCACCTGGAACAGGCAAAGCTAGAGCATGAAGCTGACCACAACCTCTTCCACGGCCTCTCTTACCCTGATGACAAACACCACCAGGGTCACGATCTACTCTCTGAAGATGGGGAGCATCATGGGGTTTTCCTCTATATTCCCCATGTACCCTTTTTTAATCTAAATCCATTACAACCTGCTGATGCTGCTTCCTCGGCTAGAACTACCTCAAAGGAGGAACTTGGAGCGTAGTTTCTTGAGGCACAATGACTGCTCTGAAAGGACGAGCACTCTTAGTGCTGATGACCATGACCAACACAAGAAAAGAGAAGAGCATGATCTCTTGGAATAATCCTGAGAGTTACTGCCTTTGGGGAAATGAGATGTGAAGGGATGGGGCCTACCCCTGGCTGAACAAAAACTTTTCTGCCCTAAATAATGGGAACCTCGGACCACAGCTCTACTTCATGAAGAATCATGATGATTCCCCTCTCGTGATGATACGGTCCAGGCCAATGTCCTCTCAACATCCACTACAGCCAACACCTCAAGATATGTCTTTAGCATAAATGGGGTAACCTGATGCTGGATCTCAAGATGCAATGCCTCCTCGAAATACCTTCCCATGAGGACCTGTCTTTAGCATGCGTTTTTTCTAAACTAACTCACATTAGAACCATATTAGTAGATCACATGGTGCACATTTATTATTCCGAGTTTATTTGTATTATTTAATTAATTATAATGGTACCTTAATTGATGGGGATATTATTATATTTCTATTTCAATATATTTAATTATATGATTATGTTTATGAATATATATCAATTATACATTTTTTGAATTGGATATAAATGTTTATTCCATGTGTATTTTAGTTTGTTACATGGTAATTGTTGATTAATTATTTTGAAAACACTCTCATTTATGAAAAACCATAATCATTTCAATAGAATGATTTCATGTGAAATTTTTTCAAATTGGATTAATTTAGGAATATTTATTGTTAAAATAGTTTATTAGTTTTAATGGTTTAAAATATTTAAATATAATAATGGTGGTATCTTATTGGATTTGTGTTTCACGCTCTTTATATACATTTTGGGGTACGTATACATTTTTACATTACATGGCTAATGGTATTGAAAATATTTATATAGGTAGTTCTTCAAGATTATAATTGTTTTAGGATTGATGGAGTAGACATGGTCTCAATGGGATAGGTTATGAGGAGTTGTTTTAGAGATTTTTCATTATCATTATATATGTATTTTATTTTTTGGATTTTTATCCATGTTTATAATTCTTTATTTTTGGAAATGATATATATTGTATATAACTACTTTATGAAATTATATTTATATAATATTCGGTCATATTTTGTTTTTGAATTTTGTAATTATTTCTTTACTCTAGTTTTATGTTTATTCATATCATTGGAACTAATTTTGATCGTGTGGTCATCCAAACTCATGGATAGGTAATTATAGTTTACCAAGGGAAAAACTATTCCCTATATGTTTTTCATTAATCCATAATGATTATACTTGATCCGGGTGATTAAGAGAATGATTGGGGTTATGTGAATTTCATTAAGAGGTAATAGGTGGGGTCAAAATTGGTTATTTCACAACTAAATAATATCAAAATCTTTTTTTACTTCTATTATATTTTTATAATGGATCTCGAACTATATTAGCTCGATATGGAGGAGGGATGGTATGATAATCCTGGTCCTTTTGTGTTTTAAATCGAGTTACCAAGGGTAATTTGGGAATTTTATTATATTTTTACCCCGATTAAATATTTTTCATTGATATTTTATGTGTTTACTATACTGTTTAAGAGTTATAGGGTGTCTGTAAGATTTATGTTGAGTTTCCTGGTGAAATGATGATGTCTACAAAAGGTAATGTGTTTAGGCACTCTGTTATTAGTAATTTTTCAAAAATGTGGTGATATTTTATATCATCAATCAATAAAACTTTTAATGACCCAATTATTATATTAGTTTTATTTATGGTCAATTTGAGTTATTGGTTGTAAAATTTTGCAACCAAAATACCCATATTTAAATGATGTGAATATATTGAAGAATTTGGTGAGAAAGAATTTGTTGAAATAACTAGGATATAAAATCTTGTTAAAACATGGATGTTTCATGGATGAATGTATGATGAAGATTTTAATCATGTATTATCATCGTAAATAAGTACATTGGAAAAAAATTATAATCCTTATTTTTTTAATGTTTTATTCTTATTGGAAGTCATGTGTAACTATGTGCTTTGACATGACACATTATTCAGAACATTAAAGAATTATGATGATCCTACCAATGTTATTTCATGATTGGATGGTTTATAAGAATTTATATATAGAGTAGTTTAAGAATTTAATTATATATTATTTGATGAGGAATTAATAAGGGATGTGAGAAAATAATATATGTTTTTCATGAATGGAATTTTATGATGATTTAGTTTTTATGATGGATTTTAATTATATTTCATGCATAAAATATTTATATATATATATATATAGAATTTTAATGTGTCAAAAAATATTGCAAACCCTTATCTAACAAAGCCCCCCCTCTACCAAATATTTTAGTCATGGGGGTCAACAACATGATAGAGACTTGACGTGCCCATCTGCGAGAGGTAGGTGAGATGTTGTTATAGCATATATCACTAGGAGAATAACTTTGTGTTACAAATGATTGAATTTATTTCTAAGGGATTCATGTTCAGTTTTTTGATGGAGTGAGGGTATTTTTGGAGAGTTTAATAGATTTTTTTTCCTGGTGGTATGGTTTGAGAGGGTACATAATGCATTTATTTATTAAGCAGTTCTCGACTAAGGCACCAAAATATATAGGAAACAATAAATTTTTTTCACTATATCCCCATATTTAAATTACCTACATAACTAGAAACATTATATATAATTAATTTTGTCCATAAAATATCCACTTCCACAAGATTTTAAACCAGCATCATCATAATTAACATCCCAATAATCAAAATGATATATTTTACTATGTTCTTCATGCTAAGAGATTCGAAAAAGTGAAAAAATCTTGATATTGTTGTATAGGTGGAATATTGAGAAGAATAATAGGTTTTCAAATTATGAAATATTCATCGTTCATGGTTACTATTATATTTATAACACGACATGGTCAAATAGAGATTGAGTTGTAGAATGATGCTTGTCCATCCAATAATATGGATGAGTTCAAGTTAAAAAATGAACATGGTATATGAGACTAAGTGAAAGTGTATTAAAATTTTGAAAAGAAAAGGGGATATTCATAATAGAAATATTCACATATTTACAAATTCATTATAAATTTTCATTGAAGGTATATTGAAAATTAAAAAGATTTAGACTGAAGATCAAACATTTTTAATGTGTTATTTTTGTGTTTAGTGGTTATTATTTTCTTTCATTTATGGTCTATAAAATAAAAATATTTCACTGTAGTCAATATCATGATGATATTATAGACATTTATGTTTTTCAAATATCTATGTAATCTAGATCAATATGAAATTTAATGGTTAATGGATGAATGTATGGGGATGAATTTATCCAAGTCTTTCAATCATAAGGTTTCTCATTTGATGTCGTTGAATTTATTTTTCTAATTATTATTAAAAAATATTAATTTCAAATCAAATTTTTCACTAACATCATTGACATGAAAAATTTTCTACAATCAAATTGAAGGGTTAAAATCAATGAAATGAGATTTCATGATTGGATGATTCTTAAGGATGTAAAGTAAGCGTAATTGAAGAAGGACAATAAATATTTTAAAATTCAGAACAAATAGTCCATGCAAAACTAATATATATCATCAGAAAAAGGCTTCAATACGAGTGTGTATTGTTTTTGTATTACAATTACATTTTATAGTAAGAATAATTATATATATAAGGGATTTTAAATTATCCAAAAATATTACCAAATATTTCATAATGAAGGAATAAATAAGCCACATATGTGATAGTAAGGGGTGAACAACATGTGGGAGAGTCGACCTAGATAGACATGGGTGGTAGAATTAATTTAGTCACGCATAACACCCATGGAGCCTGCATGGGTGTGCATAATTTGTTTGAGAGTTTTTGTAGCTACCATGCATTTTAGAAAGGTTTTATGAGGTATAGTGTGCAATTTGTTATTTTTTTGAGCCAAAATCCATGGATCATGAGGTAATTAAAACACGCTTACTTATTAAGGGGAGCTCAAATATTTTACCAAATGTTGTTGGATAAATTGGATGCATCTATTATTTTTGTGGATTTAAAAATAGTAAAAATTCATGGGTCATTGGATTGAATTAATCTCTAAAATCTAGTCTCATGATCCATGCCTGTTAACGCTTATGTATACATTATTAACCACCCAAATCATGATATGTTAATATTAATTAGAGTTAAAATGTAAAGAGATTCCCCAAATAAGGATGCACATGTGTTTTTTAGGAATATAAATATCATGAAAATAAATAAATTTTCTAATTATGAAATCGTAATATTAAATTAATGATATTATTTAATGATTGTGACACCCTGAATGAAAAAAATAATTTTAAATGGTTGACCCAACGAGCCCGTACCAGTGTGGAATGTGATACTTATTGAAATCCAAGAGACCCAGAATCAAAACCAGGTAGAGGAGAATTTCAGGGTGTATTGTATTCGTACTGTAGTAGTGTAGCATGTACTGTATTGGGTACTGTAGTAGGTACTGTTCAGTACTATATCAGCTAGAATTATTCACACGATTAGGGCCTTCGGGCCACCTATTTGGGTCTACGGGTCTCAGTGACTTCCTTTCATCAAATTCCTTTTTTCCTAAGGTCATTTTGGCCAAAAATGCCATGGAGTATCCCAGTTTACATAGAGAAGGCCCATGAAAAGGATCATAGCAAGAGTAGTAATCACCGGATGCATAACTAACTAGATTAAAATAATGAGGGGGTTTGAAAACCACCATCTGGGCCAGACACCATGTAGCTTTGTATGAGGCAATGATAGCCATTCAATAATCCAAGGTGGGGAGCTATGAGATCAATGAAATAGATTCTTGGGAGGGGAATATCTAGTTTGTTGGACCAACATGTCATGTAATGGTAATAATATGCATCTGGGCCTTCGGTTCATGTATTGGCTTTCAGGTCGTGTCGGGCCTTGCTCCATTGGACTACGAGTCATGTAAGGGTTCCCCTTCAACCCATAAAAGGGGTATTATCAATAATAAAATAAAAATAAGGCCTCCGGGCCATTAAGGATAAAAGGATGATCAATAATCTGATTTTCAAGGATTTGGTCATGTTTGATAATGATCATGGGATCATCATCATATTTTAGGGATAAGTTGGTAATCCTCAATTTTAAATATCAATGACCAATAAATGAAAATATTTCTTCCACAAATAATTTCATTGAGAGATTTATTTTTCTAATACATAGTTAATTAATCAAGAATGAATTTACATGAATAGATGAAAATTTTTGAACCTCCTCATATACATAAATAGATGAATTTCACACAATTATTTGTGTGCATAATATATCTCATGCACCATTGACTTATATTAAAAACCAATTTATGTGTTTATTAAATAACTAATTACACATTAAAAAAACTAGATAAAATTAATAACATAATTCATTGGGAAGAACTATATCTGTGAAGAACCCAAAATTTTTTCAATAATAAATCCCTTATAGTCCACCTTTTTTCATTATACTCTTATCTAATTGATTTGTGACATTGTCTACATTGGTTTAAGATAACCCACACATTTCTAAATAAAAACTTTGTGAAGATGAAGAAATATCATGCTTCTATTTTTAAAAACATGAACTCATTTGGGAGTGAGTGAATGGAGAAAATGCATGCATACATTATATATGTTGATCTATATGTACAAGGGGATATATTCATGAAATAATAAATAAATTGAGTTGGGAATAAAACCAGAACATGATGGAAACTCCATGATGAATAAAATATAAAATAGTAACAATGAATATATTTTTATAGTGTATAATTATAAACATAAATTATAATATACATGCGTACATATTGATAAATGAACATGTATTATGAATTTGAAGAATAACATGTAGTGAACATGATATTGAATTATAGATGTATATTAATAGACATTAAATCATATTTATATGGAATTGAGTTTGAAAAAGATAATTAATTTTTGAATTAATATTTAATATTCCTGGTGATTCAGTTGCATAAATATTTCGTTCAAAATGTATAACAAACGTGATAAAATATAATAATAATTGTTGATTTGGATTATCAAAAAAGTATTCTGATATTTTAGTCAATAGTTATATTCATATGATTGATACTAATGAATTGAAATAATTTAATGAAAAATAAATGGATTGTTAATAATGTATGCTTTAATAAGATGATAATGAGAAGAAAATTCATAATTTTGATGATCAATATAGTTGTTTTTTATTAAAATTAGTGGAAAAGCTAGTAAAATTTATTTTTTTCACATGAACAAGTAGATAAAATAGATAAACTTTTAGTTTCCTTATAATAAGAATAACATGTTATTCATACATAATATTGTGCACGTATCTATATGTTGAAAAATTATGTGGAAGAACAATGAAACATTGAGGAATTTAACCAAAATCTCATCTTGTAGAAAACATTAATTGTGTTATAAACTACGATGCAATGAAATTTATGATTATCATCATTGGTATCATAGATAACTATCTATAAGGTATAAAACAAGATCTATATACTCACTATAGTAAAATTAATGTGAATTGATATTTTCTTTAACTTATAACCAATAAATCTATTACTTTCTATTGATTTTGGGATATTAGATTATTTCTAAATGATACCATTGAAATAATACTCTTGTTGAGTAGAGAAAGCTATAAAAAATTATATGTCATTCTTATTAGATTTTTATAATATAATATAAAGATAAAAGTTAATTAGATAATGAATATATGAATATTAATTAATAGTGAAATGGGATTGAATTTTTAATTGGTGAAACAATTTTCAATATTGATTTACCGACCCTCTTTGTGTTGAGTTTTTTCAGAAGGGGTCCTCCAAAATTTAACAGTTTTTAAATTATTTTCATAGCAGAGCCGTCAAACCATATCCAATATGAAAAAGATTAAAATGATGAAATTTTTATACTCTGCCCCAATTATTTTGTAAATGTTTATTATGATGATGATGTCTTCTTATTTCAATTATAAGGGTATAATTTCATTTAAATGATATGGTACTAAGTTTCTATTTTTTGTTTTGTATGTAGTGCCTCCTAGAACGACATTATATAGGACTCAAAATGGGTTTATGGATATTGTATAATATTTAAAAGTAATGATTTATCCATATTTTGTGGTGTTAGTGAATAACATTAAACAATACTTGGGTTATGATGGTAGTAAAGAATAAAAAAAGGTGATAGACCACGAACAAGGGTGTAAAAGTATAATAAAATGGTATTTCTATGGAGATAAGGGATACTAAGATACCTAGGATACGATGGAGTTTATCAATTTGATCATATAGTTTGTTAATAAAAATGATTACTCAATGGCTGGATTACTCATTTTTTTGTTGGATGTCCAATATAGATATTTTTGGAAGATAATAGTTCTAGAAATGTTTCATTGGGATATCACATAGACCACTTTATAAATGGCCTTCAATCATAAGTTTGATAAGAATAACATATGGCTAATGAAGGCATGTGGTATATTGAAAATATAGAAATGAGACCATTCAATGTTAGATTACACTTTTTTGTTTACCATGTTAGTATATTTCACTCCTAAACTACATACAAATGATTACCCCAAGCCTTTGTATTTTGATATGGGATTGAATGATGAAATATGATACATTCTAATTATTCTCTTAACAATAAAAATTACATTGTTGGTTGATAAGTAATCATTAAATGTTTTAAATATTTCCATGAATATTGTTATCGGTGATGTTTTATCACAGAGAATTATTGAGAGCTTCCCTAGTGGTTAAAAGTATAATTGGATGGAAGAACATCATTGCAATGACATTAGTGTTAAGAGGGGATCTTGTAAAACTAATTTTGTTTCCTTATGGAATAATATGGTGTTTTATTATATGATTTTTAAAGATGGTTATTGGAATCATAGATTTCTAGAGTCCATAAGGATGTTCCCCCTACATGGGAATTCGAGTTATATTCATTGATTCTAGCTGGATTGTGTATAAGAGAGTGGTGTTGGTTCCACATTCTCTTAGGGTTATTATCTTTAATAAAAAACTACATGTTCTAGAAGATATACAATATATGGTATAATATATTCTCACCTAGAGAATAGGGATCATGGTACTCTTTATTTAAGATATCTATACAATGAAAATATAAAGCTAGATAATCCTAAATATGGGACGACTAACTTGAGAGTTACAATGTTCATTTATTTCCCATTGAATGTTTTTCTTTGATTCATGTTCTTCTCATTTGTTTTTCTCAAAAATATTTTCTTGATAATTATTTTATATGAGTTTATAAGATTCCCTTTTTGGGTATTTCCTTTCTCTATTATGTAGAAAAGAGGAAATAATTAAATGATCATAATGTCATGTTTTAATCACTAAATTATAATTAAAATGTAATTTCATTTTTTTGTAATAAAACATTATTATTAATATTTCTATGTAATTTATTCTTGAGGTCATGGACAAGAAACTTGATGTGATTCCAATTAAATTTTTAGGTTCCCTCTCTAGTGAGTGGTTAAATCTACTAATGATTTTCTCACTGGGACGAATCCAATTACCTAACTATCATACTAGATGGATCCATAGAAATTTAATGAGATATAATCATAACTAGAGGAACATGATATCATGTTATTTATCCATCCTAATATGTCACTATGAAAATAACATGTTCTATTTAAAATGTTGGCATAGATAAGTCTCCATATTTGAATATATTGTTGTTTGATTCATTAAGTGTCCATAACGAATAAAAAAATGTCACCTAAGTAGATGATATTTTTTATATCTTAGAAATGGTTTTTTGTTTTCAAATACTATACTGATATCTTATTACCAGCATTTAAGGGTTTTTGTGGAGGATATCTCTAATAACTCTTTCTAAAAATAGTTTTCGCAGATATCTAACACCTATAAAATAGTGCTAGTTTTTACTTTATTACTTTGAATAAGTTACAAGTGATCTCACTAAATAGAATCAATTGGTTAAATCTTTACGTCAAACTAGATACATTCATAATTAAATTTCTACATTGTAAATATAAAATAAAAATTACATAAGTAAAATTCTTAAATCATTGATATTATTCGAAATATCATTCTTCATACCCTATGGAATGAAACCCAAATAAAGTGTAATATAAGATTCTAAAAACGTTTAAGCAAAAATAAATTTCTCTTCATGAAAAATGTTTAATCAATATAATTTTATAGGAATGAAATTGTATTGTATTCAATCAATAGATTAAGAAATAAATGCATTGATGGATAATAAAATTGTAGTAATATTGGTAATAATAATGATAAAAAAATTATAAATGATTTAAATACATAATGATGGATTCATGATATATCACATCATGATATTTTTAATGTTATGTACTTTTTCATAAATTATTTAATAAATGAATTGGTATACACAAAAAAACATTTAAAATATTTGGCCAACTGATTTTCCTCATTATAAATGTTTATCATTTGAGGTGTTATGCATTTATATACCCCACACATCAATACATGTAAACATAAATCCTCATATATAGAATAATTATTTTTATTCAAATAAAATATTCCTTATCATTCAATATCTTTTTTCTGTAAATAGTAAAAAATATTAAAAATTTTACAAAAAAATTATATAACATTCTAAATATAATAGTATATTTTTAAATTTAATATAGTGTAGTGAATAATAGAAACCATGATGAATATTATATTTATATTATTTATTATTATAAGTAATTAAATGTATTATGAAAAAGTAAATGACTATACCAACCCAAACTATGATAAACAAATTATCATTTTTAAATTTAAAAATTCAAATTTTATATATCGTGTTGATAGAAAATATCATTCACTAAATTGGAAATATTGCACCATTTTAAGATAAAATCTATTAGATTCAAAATAACAATAAGAGTCATAATAAATAATCATATAATCATTGACTATTAGAAAATTAGATTGATATATTAAGGGATATTATATGCTCTAATTGATCTAGGATGAAAGGATTTACAACCTCTACAAGTAGGATCATACCTTATAAATCCCATTTATCAATGATTATGGGGGAGATATTATATCTCATATTTTCCCATGTCCAGTCCCATGTTGATATTCATCGAATAAAGTTTCAAAAAAATCAATTTTTAGTAGAAGTTCAAGATCATATAGATCAAGACCCATACTATGAATGCTAAACCACCCCAGTAAAATATATTTATTTTACATATTAACGATAGGGAGTTAAATGATGTAATAAAGGTCTAAGAATCTTGAACCCAATAGTATGATTATTTATATTTTTATTTTAATAATATCATCTTTATACTTATTTGCTTTTTACACTTGATGAAAAATATGATTTTATTAGAAATGATATTTTTATATGAAAAAATTCAAATTTTATTTTTTTGGTAATATAATGTTTTTGTGAAGAATTTTTTTATGAATACATGATGTTACTAATATTTTAAAAAAATTTATTATTAAAATTTATTATAAACTAAATATCAATAAAAATATAATTTTTAAAAGTAGAAATATAAATTTTATAAGAACCAAATAACATTAATTATAAAAAAACCAGTATTTTTAAATAAATTGAGATTTACATTAAAAACATTAATTTATCATATTTATCAAAATATTTTTAAAAAGGATATTTTTTTATAATATCATCAAAATTACGTAATAGTTAATTTTTGAAAATTTTCATAGACAATCGATTTTGTAGGTAAAAATTTAATATGTAATAGAAATACATAATGTATTTTGATAACATAATTTAAAATAAGTGGTGTAATATATGCAATAAAATTTATAAATTTCCTAATATAGATTTATCCCATCAAATCATTTTATTGAATATATTTTAACAATATTAAACTCCAACTATGAATCATAGAAATACTATATTATATTTTATGATTTTAAAATCAATTCTTTGTGAACATGACTCACATCTTCATCTCCAAGGTTATAAGTTTAAATCTCCCAGTTCACATATATATATAATAAATTAAAACACTCTTATATAATAAAAATAATACGAAATACCTATTGTATGGTTTTGGTTTTAATTATATTATTGTATAGATTCCAAAACCTAAATTTTGAAAAGAATAAAGAACTCCCACTATTTTACAATATAATCCCACAAAAGATACCATTTTCTATCAAAAAAACTCATATTATAAAGACCGTAATACTATTTTTTCCTCTCTAAATCTCTCTCAATGAACTCTCAATAACTCAGGGAGATCATCCTGTGATTTTAGAAAAATATTATCAAGGTATGGGATCCTCTCAATCTCCATATTATTTATGTATAATGTCTTTATAATGCCTTTGGGTTCAAATTCTTATTGATGTGATATAACATTTAAATCCCATAATACATAATAAATTATTTCCAATTCATGAGAGTCCCATTTCTCTCTCATTAATGTATACCATGACGAATCATGAACCCTCATTATGCTGTAGATATTATCCTATGATTTTTCTATACCAAAATGTTCTATTGAAAATACAATCATAATTTCCACTCAAGTATATTAATATAGACAAACCTATCCTTATCATATTGTGTACATAAATTTATTTATGCCACAATCCTTAGTCAATGGATTAATTGTGATGAAATATGGTCCTATATTGAATAATTTATGTGCCTTAATTATGCATGTTATTGATATGAGAGAGACAGGTGTGCGCAAAATTAAATTATCCCCCAATTCATTGGGTAATGTTTTAGTCTCATCGAACATCATTAATAGGAGTATTGACTAAACATATTCCAATATTGGAACTTTTTTACCATTCTATAATTTCATGTTGATTAATTAAGACCAATGTTAGTGATGTCTGGTTTAATACTTATTCAACATTTCAATATTGCCTTAATGATATCATTTTATTCCATAAATCATAGTTCAATATTTTTATTTTCACCCATTTTATGTCTTATTGAAATTCATATTTACTGACATGTAATATATTTATGATGATATATTTTTCTATTCCCTTATAGGGATTTATAGCCTAACCCTTTGTTATGTATTTCTAAAGGTTATCCCATCAAATTTTAAATGATATAGAATTTTGAAATCATATTATAGAAGTTTTAAATAATTATTTTGTGTCAATGTTACATTTTAATATTATATGTTACTTATTTTAAATGATATTAGGCTATAATATCTTATGGGATTGTTCTATGTTTATTTTTATATGATGAGCCATGAAGTAACTTATATTAATTACATGTTTTTTCATAGTTGGTATCAAAATATTTTTTATCTATTTATGGGATAATGATTAAAAAAATATAGAATGTTTCAAGGATAATACTAAACATAATTTTAGGTCCACTAGGTAGAGTACCATGATTGGGTTCAAATTAGGGTATGAAAGATTAATATTTCATCCCCTTTGAATTTTGTTTCAACATTAGGAACCCATATTCTCTCTCATTATCATTGAAATGTATGGAAAAAATTTAAATCATGTATGAGACACATCAATTTATACTTGGTTTACCCTCATTGTGCTACGTCAAAGGTGCATACAATGGCAGTGTGTCAATGTACCAAATTCACTATGGCTTACTACCAGTAATGGGTATAATGTTCTGGAAAAATCCTCTATACTTTGGGCCAATACCATTATAAGGATTCGAGTCAACACACCAAATTCCCAAGGTTCACTCTCTGTTCCTCTTCTTTAGCTCACTATCATTTGGAATGGTCACTATCATCCACTTCCTATGATCATTTCTCTAGGAAAGTAATCCACTCAATGTTTATCGACTTGTAGATCAAATAATGTTTATAGATATGTAGGTCCATTCATTTTCATGAATACATCATCTTCAACTATAAATATATGCTCTGTTGAAGTCCATTTTTTACCCTTACATGAAATCCACCTTCTTGGTTATTGTTTGATACCATAAAATACATTCATAAACCAATTTAAACATATCTCAAGCTTCCTTGAGTGTTTTGTAAACCACCTTATCCTCCAATGTACTGTGTACTGTGTATGATACATGGAACACCTCATTCACATACTGCTGCCACATCAGATAACTGCACTTCATTCACAAACTACCTCTGCCTTCACTATCGTGTACCGTATTCGCATACCAACATTGCAAACCTCCTCTACAAACCACCCTATAACCATGAAGTATTATCTATTAATGGAAATCATTCACTTCCACATAATATAGATCCAGATCATTTTACCTCATTCTTCTTCCATGAATTATTATAATTTTCGGACAAAAATGTACTATAAAAAAACTTTCGTGAACTATTCTGCGAACATCCTTAGACTTTTCAGAATCGCGTCCCATATAACCACTCTCGGAATTCACCAAATTCACATAGAAAACAGATTTTATATAATGATATTTTCTATCCATTATAATTGGTGGGATTATTTATCCATTATAGGAAAATATTTCTATAATATCCACTAATCCATGATTTACCAAATCATTGATTCGATATAGCCTCCACTGCATACTGATCCTCCAACAACAAATCACACCCATTCTGCCAATCATTTTTCTAAAGTGTTCCTAGTATATTCATCGCTCCTATGTGGAATAATTATTTCATTCCATCACTAAAAGCATAATTCCTTCCACATACCCCACTCCCTTCACTATAAACCATCGTCGCAAACCCTTTTCTTTTCCACAGACCACTATCGCATACTGTTTCCATTTTCTGGTACGTGGTCATGAACCCTTACCAAACATGGAACAAGGTCCTTGTCCTAGGTTCTATTTTTCTCTTCCTTTTCCAATTTCGTTCACCATTATTCACACCTCTCATTCCTATGATAAAAATCATACTTTTCTGAATACAAATTTCCAATTTTGATGCCCAAAAATTTAGGAAACACTAGGGAACTATGCGACCAGAAAAACTTATATTCAGAAAACACCAACCATACTCATTCATGATCATATGGCCTTATAAAAAACCAAATTACACCCAAATAATACCTATATTACACCTTTATATATTTTTTCACAACAATCACCCCGAATGGTTTTTTTTAAAACTCTTCCCATAGTAATTATTCAGATTTTGATACATCATTAAATCTTTTTCCATCTTCAACCGCAATTCACTTAATGGAATTGGGATAGTGATTAAGGATTTACTGAAAAGATACACTAAGCCCACAATATTCATGAACTGAATCAAAAACAAAAGTGTAATGATAATTTCATCAATTAATTACTTCATTCTTGACGCTAACTCATTAACCCAATCATTTGATTTCATCTCAAAACTCAATTTTTGTGGTATGTAATGTTTGATTTGTCAATTTTACAATTATCAATAATAATTCCCCCGTATATTGCTACTTATTAAAATACCTTCATCTCAACATCAACTCCCACTATCTCACTACTTCACATGATTTATTCTCACCAATCATGTCTCCCCTTGGAATAGCCACACTTCCTCTCTATTTTTCAATGAACTCAATTGGAATTTCAAGGTTTTATGCAATAGATTGAAGAATACATATCATCACTTTTGAGAACAACATCACACAATTGGGATATGGGGTCCCAAATCATCATTTTTTCATGTTCAGGGTGTTTATTGGACTCCCAGAGCATGTTGGTGTATATCAAATACTTTTTTGGGTAAGGTCATCATAATATTATCTGCAACTTGTTATTTTGTTGGAATATACTCCAACTTCATATGCCCTTGATAAATATTCTCCATAATAAAATGATATTTGATTTCAATTTTCATTTTCTATGAGTGATGGACTGGATAGTTGCACAGATTTATAGAACTTGAATTATCACAATAGATTTTCATCGTAGTTTTCAATTCATCTCCCATATCATTAAGATGATGTTTCATCCACATTAATGTTGTTCTTGTTTCAGTAGTCGCAATGTACTCAGATTCAACAGTTCATAATTAGATTAAATATTTTTTATTCCTCAACCAAGAAATAAAAAATCCACCAAGATAAAAGGCACCTCTAGTAATTGATTTCATATCATCTTCTGAACCATCAAAAAATCTATAGTTGAGATTTATCATTATACATTAATCCAAAATGCATTGTTCCCTTGATATATCGAATAATCCTTTTAAATACAATCATTTGGATCTACTTATTCTTTCTTTAATACATTACTGCTTGGCATGTGGAAAATATAATATCATCCCATGTTCTTTTCAAGTACAACAGTCTTCTAATGATTTGCCTATATTCCATGATATCTATTTCATTACCTTTTTAATCTCTTGATCGTTCTAAATGAGTAGAAATCAGAGTATTAATCTTTTAATAATTATATACTACAATCATTCTCAAAACCTCATTGTCATATATAAATTGAGAAATGAAATTTTCATTGATTCCTTGCATTTCCTGTAACAAAATAGAAAATTCCACCTCACCAATCATCAACATTTCGAACTTTATTTTCATGAATTCAAAAAACCATATGCATCGTACATTATCTAATCCACCAAAGAATATTTCATTTACATAAATTGGCACCATTATCCTTATACTTATACCATTGATGAAACACATATTCTAAAAAAATCCACCACACTAGAAACTAATCTTATTTATAAATTGATCATCCATTGAATACAATGCTCTTGGTGTTTTGCAAAATAGTAGGACAAATAATTCAAAATTATAGGAATTTTCACAAGAAACCTCTCTTACTAATATATAATAGCTAGAGAGAAGGTAAAAATAATAGGAGGTAGAAGGACACTATATTTCATAAACATGAATCATTATAGAAAAGGGAGGAAAGATGGGTTTTCAAGACCAATCCCTTTGGACATTATGAATCTGAAAAAGGAAAAGTATGGGCTGACCACGCTGAAGAATAGGAAATTGAATCTTTTGAGTAGGATATTAGCGATTATATTGAACAGGATGTCCTAGGTATTATTTCACACCCACAAACTGACTTGGATCTACCAGGTCTTACATCAGAGGATTTTGCTCCTTTGAACCCACTTCTGATTGGTTCAAAAACTGATCCATCTGATCAGTGGAATATGACTCAGAACCTCTCAAAGATCTCTATTAAAGATCATTATACTCTCTCTTACAACACAACATATTCATCGGAAAACACTACCCTAGATGCACTCCCATCCTATGAAAAATAGGACAGTAATAGGCAGGTTGAACAGGATTATAGGGTTGCCCTACTGTTCTCCCCGAGAAACAAGGATAGGATGCGGGAATGCAGGGAGATCCTCCCAGAACATCCTGGGAGGATGATTTCTACTCCCTTTCCATGCTTTTTGGATGCTTGGGACATTAAACCTGGTGCTTTTCAAGATTCCAAAGGGCACCGAGCAGTTGCTCCTTCAAACAAGATCAATATCTCAGACTCTTACACCCATGGTAAAAATCATATAAAATTTTTGGGAAGTGCAGATGCTTCTAACCCCCCTATGGCACATCAATCATTGTAGATTACACATGGTAGTACTCAAAAGGAGGCTTTATCTAGAATCTCAACCAAGTCAATGACCGTAGGATACAAAAAGAATGGGGAAAACACCTTCAAAAAAGGTACAAATGAATATGTTATACTGGAATTGTCAAGGGATCGCCAACCCTGACATCTTTAATGTTTTGAAACGGTTTTTTAATTCTCACTACCCTAAAAAAATTTCTATTGCTAAACCGAATTTCAATTATGCCTCTAGATTAATACACTCGTCCCTCTGTGTTTAATCTTTCATAAGGGCTTGCAGTAATGGTATATCTATTAAATCATTATGGTTATTTGCTCACCCTTCTTTGTAGATTGTCAGTGTTTAAAACAACTTGAAAGAAACTATTACCTATGATTTTTTTGAGCGTGCACATATTTACACTACTTTTGTTTATGCTTGCACAAGATACCGGGATAGGAGATCTCTTTGGAACGAGCTCACCCAACTCAGTAACACTACCCATAATTCATGGTTTATATTTTTGGACTTTAATGCTATTTTAGATCCCAGTGAGAAAGTAGTCCCACTTCATGACTCTGACTACACTGGGGAATTTAAAACTTTAATTGACCTTAATAACCTTAGAGAAGTTAATATAATGGGTGAAAAATTCACCTTGTATAGAAAACATATAATAGGATGGTGTCTAGTAAAATTGACATGGATTTCACTAATGGCCATGCCCTAGATAAATGGAACAACATTTATAGTATCACTCTTATGACGAATGCTTCAGATCAACATCCCATCCTAGATATCTTTTCCCATAACACTAAAAAACCTAGGACCCCTCTCAGATATAACACTGCCTGGTCCCCTGACCCAGACTGTATGAATATCATCAAAAAGTTCTTGGCCAATATCCATAGACTTAATGATGTGTTTTCCAGCCCGGTGAAATTGAAAATGCTTAAGAAATTCCTTAAAAACAAGTGAAAATATAAATAAAATGAAATAGACAATAATAGCACCCTTTTGGAAAAAGAACATACTCAAATTCAAAAGGATATCACCTCATCTAACTTTGATCATGAATCACAACATGAAATAAACATTTCCTCTAAACTTATCACTCAACTCAACTATAATGAAAACCTAAAAAATAAAATATTTAAATCCAAATGGCTGAATGATGGGGATATGAACACTAAATTTTACAATATCCTTCATAGAGTTAGAAAATCCTATAGGCCGCTTGCCTATCTTAGAGGGGGGGTCAGATTCTTGACACTAAGGAAGCATTTCCAATAATGTGATATCTTACTTTCACAATCTCTTCAATAGAACTATGATTGATAAATATAACATGCCTGATGTCATTCCCAATCTGGTTTCTGATGAAGATAACTCTTTTATTTATAGTATTTCTTTTGAAAAAAAATTTAAAGACACAATATTTAGCCTAAACTCAGATGGTGCTCCTGTTCCAAATCGTTTTAATAATGGGTTCTATCAAAAACACTGGGATGTAATTCAGGATGATGTCTGTCGCATGGTGAAATCTTTCTTTTCCAGAGGTATTCTTCCTAATGGATTAAATTCTCAGTTCCTTGTCCTTATCCTTGAAAATGAGAATTCAGATGTATTATACCTCTTCAGGACCATTTTTCTCATAAATTATCTCTTCAATATTATAACCAAATTAATTTCCATTAAAATTTATGTTATTAGAAATCGCATTGTCTCCTGGAATCAATTTGTATTTATAAAAATAAAATCTATTCAAGACTATATTTGTCTTTCCTCTGAATCCAAAAATACCTTAAACATAAATAATCGAGGAGGGAATGTTTCCATTAAACATGAAATTGCAAAGGATTATGGTACAATCGATTGGAATTTCATATATAAAGTACTTATGAAATTTGGATTTAGTGATAAATTTATAAAAAGATTCAAAATCCTTTTTAATTAGGACCACATTTCCCTCATCATTAACTGCTCCACTAAAGGTTATTTTAATTGCTCAAAGTGAGTTAGACAAGGTGACCTTCTCTCGGCTATTCTCTTCTCCATTTATGAAGACTTTTTAAGTAGACGGTTTACGCAATCAATAGAAAAAGGTAACATCAAACCTATTCTTGCCTCTAGAAACATGAATGCCCCCTCGCACCTTCATTATGTTGATCACATTATTCATTTTTTTCAAGGGGAAAAAATAAATGTTAATAATATTAAATCCATCCTTCTTCACAACCAAGAAGTGTCTGGTCAACACATCAATTGTCACAAATCAATCATTTACTTTGGTAAATACTTTCCACCTAGTAGGAAACTCAAAATCAAAAATAAATTTGGTATTAAGGAGGGAATATTACCCTTCACTTATCTTGGTGTTCTGATATTTTTGGGTAGACCCAAAGAGGCTTACTTATCACCTATCATTTCACAAATGCTTCGACACCTTTCTTCATGGAAGGGTAAGAACCTATTGATAGCTATGAGAAGTTTTCTTGTTAATTCCACTATTGTCTCCAAATTGTTTTTACTCTATGATGATTTAAAAATGGATGAAAAGTCCTCTAATTCGAATTATTGTTGCTATTAAGAACATTTCATGGACTATGAGTACTCTAGAGAAAAAACTGGATATTATCCCCTTGGCCACATACTGAAAATCGATTGATAAAGGGGGTATTGGTATTAAGAACATTTTTAATTTTAAGGAAGTTCTTCAAGCCAAGCTCACATGGAACCTCATTCATAAGAACTCTCCTTCCACGGCTTTTCTTAGAGCTCGTTTCCTTAACAAACTTATAAATAAACTCTATCACTTTCTCACATCCTCTATTTGGCATGCCATTAAAAACACCTTCACTTCTATTATGAAAAATTCTTGATGGATGGTTTTCAATGATTAAAATTTAAGGTTTTGGTTGGATAATAGGACTGATGCTACCCTGATATCATTAATTCCCAATAATCAACCTCCTCTCCAATGAAATGACCACATTAAGAACGTCATACATTTTAAAAACATGTGTTTACCTAAGGATATCAAACAAATTGTTGAAAACTATCCCTTAACCCATACGGATGACTTCTTTATTTCGTAAACTGCTCAAAATGGGGTTCTTGACTCTAAAAATTACTACAATCACTTTTTCAACAATGATGAAAACAATTTATCGTGGGTAAAAATCATCAATAATTCTTGGTTAAAACCCATGAGATTCACTCTATTTTGGTGTATCGCCCATGGAATATTCCCCAAAGATACATGCTTACAAGATTTCAGGGATAATATCTATTCTAAATGTCATATGTGTAATCATCATAGAGAAGATATCAAACACCTCTTTATTTATTTTGATATGGCAACGACTCTCTGGAATTATATTTTTGACATTTTTGAAGTGAAGATGGTTGTTTTGTAGTTCTATTACCTCATAGATACACCGGTGTATGGACCTACCTGACTCCCATTAAATCAATAATCTTCTCGTCACCGCTATAGTGGAGCTTCTTCATGTGATCTGGTATGGTAGAAATGATCTTACCTCTCATAAGAACTCATTCAAGCTAAATTCAGGTAAAATGAGAATTATCATCATGATTCGGGAGTCCGCTTTGATTAAAAAAGATGTTTTCATCAAGTAGGTGCATGACCGTGGGATTTATCGGCGTACTGGGGTTGATGGGAATTTCCCTCACCCTAGATCTACTTTTGATGCTTTTTGTAAGCCCCCTCCACCAGGCTTGTTCAAAATTAATGTGGATGGTACCTCTAAAGGCAACCCTATCCCAGTGGGTTGTGATGCCATCTTCAGAAAACACCTTAACCAGATGCTCAGCTGCTTATACGGATCTTGCAATTTTGCTTTCTCTTTGGAAGCCGAGATGATGAGTGTTATCCATGAAATCTTATTCTCCAAGCTACACAACTCGAACAATATCTAGATCAAAAGTGACTCCACTAAGAGTGTCCAAGACATCTAGAATGGTACCATAGATCTTTCTTAGACGCTCACTACGCACTGGATGGACATCCTGAACACTGTTTCAGATATCAAATTCATGAACACTCATACGTTTTGTGACGCAAAAAATACCACTGATGGGATTTCTAATATGTGTGTTTCTCGTGATATTCTATAGAGGGATGATATTACTCCTGAGTTTCTCCCTCTTTATGCGAGGGATGTAAAGAAAATTCCTTATTTCAGACTTTTGTAACTGTTTTTTTTTATCAATATAATTTGTGTACTGGTCTTTGACTAGAACAATACCTTTTTAAAAAAAAATTTAAAATTCTCTTGGTGCTTCATCCAAACCTTATATAGCCTTATTCAGCCTAAATAATATTTTTCCACTTTATGAATTTGTAAAAAGTCTGGTTTCTCAATGTAAACTTCTTCTTCCAAAACTCTATTTAGAAATTATTACTTGACATCAATTTAGAAAACCATAAACATTCATTGCACTACTATGGCCACAAATAATCTAATTGTATCCAAACATGGAATAGGTTAAAATTCCTTATCAACATATATACCCTATATATGGTAGTCCCATTTTCACACCAATCAAGCATTGTTTCAAATCAAAACACTATCTTCATTCAATTTTTTCTAAAAGACCCATTTTTTAAGATGAAATTCTTATCTATCGGTCTTGAAAAAATTCCACATGTCTGATTCTTCTCAATTTGGTAAATCATTTCATTCATTTTCCGAACCCAATTCTCATCTCTAGTTCCATATTCAAAGCATTTATGCTCCACTTGTGATAAATATTATTCATTATATATAGAATTAATCTTTCTTTTCTACACTACTGTTGTCTGATCACCAATAAAGATCTTCATATCAGTTTCATCTCTTCTTGTTGGCCTCTGGGTGGACACAAATTTATTCATGTCATATAAGTAATCTTTTTAATCTTCATTTGGAGCTAGTGAATATTTTGAGCTACTCATCACTTCATCACTATCCTGTAGGGCCTGATCATGTATTTTGGGAATATTTTGTTCATTATTCGCTATGGTAACATCATGACTTTCAACTATCATTCCAAGACACTTATTGAAGCATTTAAATGATTTTATTTTCATTGAGTATACAAGAAATATCCCTTCATCCCCAAAAGATTCATAAATACTTTGGTTCCCCATTTTTTAATTGAATCATTTATGTATCTTGATTAAATACTACTTCAATGAAGGAATATTTCCTTACCGTAACTCATAAGGAGTAAAATCATCTTTAGTAAACAGTAAGTATCCATTTGTTCTGTATACTGGTGACATCACTGCACCGTTCCAAAATTTCTCAAGAAGGTAGTTCTCAATTATCATTTTTTATGCCATGTTGTGGAAATCATTATTTCATCTCTCAACAACTCCATTCTAATATGGAGTTATTACAACTGAATGTTGATCCCTTATCCCATGTTTCTAGAGATAATACCCCACATTGATATTTTTGAAATATGTTCCATTATCTGTTAGAATACTTTAAATTTTATGAAAAATCATCTTTTCCCATTCTCATCGATATCTTGTATGAAAACTAAATACTTCATATATTTCGGTGATTATTGATACTCATGCTATTCTACTATTGTCATCAATCAATCTATAAAAATACCACCTCCCATCAATTTTCTTTTTAAAAATTATCCCAGACACATCAATATGCACCGACTCAAGCAGTATTGTTTTCATTTGAATCGTTGATTTATATTTATATAAAATGACAGTCCCTTTTTGGATGGAATTTAACATATGAAAAAGATCACATGATAATCTAGGGATATTTCGTGAAGCATTATATTTCACCATATCTTCAAAGGATTCTTGGTTTATGTGGATAAGACGCATGATTTCTTCATCCTTTGATAGAAATCACATATCTTCTTTTCCACTCACAATATAGAGATTCCATTCATACGCTTTCCTTGCAACACAATAGAACCATCATTTTCCATGATGATACATAATTTAATAGTAAAAAATATTGAATTATTTATGTCACATAGTTGATTAATACTATGAAATTTGTGACTAAGCCCCTCAAAAACTAAAACAAATTCCCGTCTCATGTCTCTTCCTCTAAAGTGGATTTTCCCAGATCCAATAATTTTCAAGCCCTTGTCATTACCAAATCATATGATACCTTCTTTATCAAACATGATTCCGGTCACTATATTCTTATTCCCATTCATATTTATAGTGTATCTACTTTCAATGATCCATATCCAAGGATGAACTGATGCCTCAAACACAATTTCAATATCCACTGCCTTCTCGACCCTTTTATTTTTGACCCAACACGTTGATATCATACCAGACAGGGAATGTTAATTTTGATATACCTCAGCATATGTATAGCCAACATAAACTTGTAGATCTATAAATTGATTTTAAATTTTCATATCTCTTTACCATACATTTGTCTATTTCTTAAGAAAAAGTTAGTATTCCTTGCTGCATTCCTCTGCATTGTTGAAGTGAAATATCCATCAAAATGTCAGATCCCTTTGAATATGAAATAAATACCATTAAAGGATGACCATGAATTTTAAGCTAAATATATCCACCTCTTTTGGAACTATTCATTTAGGTACCTCTTTGCAATGGAAAATACATTTTGAGACTATACCATCTTACAACAAAAATAGCATCTTATGTGAGGTACATTATTGTGTGGAAATGATTCACCAGTATTTGTGACTTGGGTTTTATGAATATTTTGACTCTTCTTTATACCCAAATCATTCCTCAATTATGGAGTAGTAGTTTGTGGTGTGACATGAACCATAACTTCATTCTCTTTCAAATCAATAACCAGACCCACCTTACCATTTATAGATTATTATTTCTTCTTTTCTGTTAGACCACTCTGCTCAAATATCATCTTCTCTATTTCTTGTATGATCTTTTTTCTGATGTCCAACTGATAGTTAACAATATCTCTTAATCTCTAAATATTAATCACAGAAAAAAACATCCACATATAGTTATTTGATATGTTTGATTTTAACTTTTCCAGTTTCAATCAATATTTCAATTTCAATTTTTTGTTCATGAATTTTGAGTCTCTACTCAATCTCGGTTTCAAAAAAATTTTGAAATTATGAAATAAAATATTCATTTTCTACATTTATCTCAGAATTATCTACTTATTACTGTTGAATATATAGTTTGGTATCACGAACAACTTTGTTATTTTTCTTTATTTTGGATCTCAAAATATCTACCACATTAAGGTAAGATTCTAATATATCCAAATGATCAACTATTTTTTTTATTTCTCTTTAATCATTGTCACTTTCTTCTCTTTTTAAATAATTTCCAACCACTACAACCAAAGAATATTCTTTATGATCCTTGGAGTCCTCCAACTCTTATGCATCATATTATTCTAATATTTCATCTTATTTTAAAAGAAGATTCTTATTTTTTGACGATTATTATCTAATTAAGTATCCTATATTATTCATTTTATTAGTATTTTTTTTAGAAAATTCTATAATAGTCTTCATATTCATCATCAATATTATTAACAAATTTTATTCCAATATTCCCTATTATTACGCATCAAAATCATGAAAAAGATGTTTACCTTTCAACTTCATTTTTCTCCTTTTTATATTTGGGGAGTGAAATGCCATGACATTATCGAAATTTTTCTCCTCAAGAATATCTTCAATGAAGAGATTCTTCATGGCCTTTAATTCTTCTTCTTTGGACATCATCTTTTCAACTGAATTGATTTCCTTATTTATCATTTCATATGCTACAAGGGTACTTTGTAGGTTATCCAGTGTCATCTCTCTCGGGTCTTTGTCAACCAACACTGAAACATTTTTATTGAACCATAATAGATGTTCCCTTAAGATATGATTCAACACTATTATATCTTTAATTCTTTATCCAAGACCCTACATGTCTTCCATAATAATATTTACCCTAATGAAGAATGAATCAACAGTATTATTGGGGTTCATTATGAGATCCTCATAATTGTTCCATAGATCTGAAGATTTGCATCTTAGGATGTTGTGTCACCCTCATAAATTCTCAAAAAAAAATCCAACATATAATGTGATTTTTTTATTAGATATAAACATCATATAAATCACATATGATAGGACTCCACATAATTCATTGATCCCTTTAGTATCACATCCAATTCCCTTCATTTAACTTCTAATAATTCACCAATATTGATGTTAGCTGATATTCCATAAATTGCAACAATGAATAAATCCATCCATACTGATAAAAATTAGTTCTTTATATTCATCCATAGATGAAAATTATTTACGTCAAAGATCAAAATTAATTTATGACTGGCCACCTCTATTTTTTCTTTTGGGAGAGAATCACTATCATTAATCCATTCTATCATATACCAATTATTAGGTCCATGAGGTAAAATAAAATGAGAGGGGGAGGGGTGAGTTAGGGTATAAATGATAAAAATAAATTCCCATTCATAAATTTTTTTTCATAATGAAAACTCTCTTCTATCTCTTTATCTTTGAAAAGTATGAAAAAAATTTAAATCATGAACGTGACATAGTAGTTTTTACGTGGTTCACCCTAATCAGGTTATGTACAAGGAGAATAAAACTATAGAGTGATGATGTAACAAATATCCTAAAGAACACTTCTAATAAAGAGTACAATGTTATGGATAGATCTTCATTGCCAAGGATTACTTCCATATCAAGGATATGGTTCTTCTCACTGCATTCCCATGGGTCACTCTCTCTGCCACATTCTCTGGAATACTGCTAGTGGAAAGTGTCAATGTCGTCATCTTCCTTCACAAAATGCTCATGAAAATAAATAAACTCGCAATTTATTGAATTTTAGGTCAAATACAATTTATTTACATATAGGTTTTTTCATTTGTATGAATATTTCATCCTCGTCTATAGTTAGTTGCTTTGTCGAAATCCATTTTTCACCCGCAGATGGAATCCACCTTCCCAGGTATAATTAGATACTATAAAATACATTTTCAAACATATTTAAAAATCTATCATGATTCCATTAGTATTTCTGAAACCAAATTCACTTCCCACATATAGTTTGTTGAAAATGGAATGTAGAACAACTCCTCCACCTACTACTACCACTTATCTGAATCACCCTTCATTCATGAACTGCATCTGCCATCATTATCACGTACCATGTCTGAATACTAACCATATGAACCTTTTATATGATCCACCATCTATCTATGAATTCTTCACTATATGATGACTACTATCAATTCTTCATAACCGAGACCCCCCTCCGCGTACTGCATTCTTCTTTCGCAGATTGTTCTACTTTGATGAGTACAATGTCCTGTAAAAATGATTTCACAAACTGTTCCGCAAACTTCCTCAACTTTTACAGAATCGTTTCCCATAAAAATATTTTAAACATCCCCAATTTACTATAGAAAATAGATTTTATATAATAATATTTTCCCTCCATTCTAATTGGATGGATTAACACCCCTTATAACAGAAATTATTTCCACAAAATCTGTTAATCCAAGATTTACCAAATCATTTATTTGGTACATCCTCCACCTCATATTGATCCTCCGTCCACAAAACACACCCATTATGTGAGCCATTTTTCATTGGCGGTCTACATACTAGCTTTTCTCTTATGCCGCATCAATCTCTTCTTTCGTCCGGAAAATTGTAATGTCTTCCACACACAACACTCCCTTCTCTGAAAACCATTGTTGTAAACCATTATTGGTTCCAAAAACAACTCTTATATATAGTTCTTATTTCCTTGTACGTGGCTGAGAACCATTCCTAGACATGGTATGTGGTCCATGTTTCGGGATATTCATTTTTATTTCTATTCCAATTTTGTTCAATGTATTTCACATAGTTGAGTCCTAGGAAGGGAAACATACATTGCTAAACACAAATTCCAGATTTTGAGGCCTAAAAATATGGAAAACACTAGGAAACTACACCACCTTAAAAACATATTGTAGGCAAACACATACCATACAAATTCACGATAATCAGACCTCGTCAAAAAAATATAATCACACCCAAAACATACCAAAGGAACACCTTGATAAATTTTTAGCTATTATATATAACGAAATTGTTAAAATTTATTAAATTATAGAGTCAGTGCTTTTCAGTAAAATACATCCCTGTCAGGATACTATAAGGGGATTTGGCCTGGGAATTGATGATCCTAGGGGAAAAAACCCTAAAATCATTGTATTAAGGTAGACTCAATTGGGAATGGGTGAATAATAATGGTTCATACTGTATACATAGTATGAAAATTTTGGGGGAATCCTATGATAAATTCACAAGAACATTACAAAACCATTTTTAATGGATTAAAATAATTCTCTTAAGATTTTATTTCAGGAAATTAATTATATATATCTTTGATTAAATCCTATAAATAAATATGTTAAGGATTATATATTATTTATTAGTTATCCCTTTAATTTTAACAGTTTCATTTTATTGAGAATAATAAATTGAAAATTATTTTCCATAATTATTCTTTTATTTTCGTAAATGTTTTAGAATTTGAAGAAAGAAGTCAACAAACAATGTTATGGTCATTTTAAGGAATTAAAAAATGAGAATCCTAATATGATGGATGATCGAATAATATATTTTGTTATAATGATAAACTCGTTATTAAAAATCATGATTAAAAAATATAAAAATATTGAATGTATAATAAAATAAAAGAATTACAGGTTGGATTATCAAATAATTTCATTTGATAAACATGATAATTATTTTGTTTATTTATAAAATGTGAAAAGACGCAATAAGGGAAATGTTATAAAGGTTCTGAAAAAAAAATTCGATGTGAATTATTTGGGCATCATGTCTCCAACATCCATAAAAATGAACATTCTAATAGATGGAAATAGAGTTCAATGCAATGTACCACATATTTTGTTTATTAAGAAAATGTGGAAAAGTTAGGCCTTATCCAAACTGGAAATTTATTCTAAGGGATAACAAGCATGATGACTAATAAAAATCATCATGATCATGGGAAAAGGAAATTATTATGAAATAGTGGATCATTATATTTTATGTACCAAAATCCTCCACCGCATACTTATGGATGTTTTTTTTATTTCAATTCTTTCTACATTAGTACGTCTTGTAAATTTTCTTAAAATATAATGTCACTACTTGAAATGATTTTATATAATCTAGAAAAAAAATTAAATGATTATTGTAACATATTTTTATGTTTTCGGGAATATTATTAATTAATATTTAATAACATTTTATTTACTAGAATTTGATATTATATTAGTTGTGATATGGTTTTCCTTTCATAAATCTAACCAAAATTTCATTGAGAAGCTATCTAACCACCTTAAATTGAATGAACCTTTGATTATATACAAGTAAAATGATGGGGATGAATATTATTGGTTATAATAATATTACATATTGATATTATTTCCATATGAGAAATCATATCTAGCTTCTATGACTGAGTATAATGAAAAAATTATCATTAAATAAATATTGATTTTAAGGGAATTTGTGGATTTGATTCCAAATTAATATTCATATCTCCCTCCAAAATGAGTGGTTGACTTATATACAAAACATATACATTGAGATAGTGAAATTCTTTGGAAATGTCATCCCCCGCAATGGGATATCTATAGATCAGTCAAAAAATTATTATTTATGTATGGCCTCAACCAACCTCTCTTATGAAAATCCATAGATTCCTTACATTATCTAGGTATTATCACTGATTTGTGAGACAAAAATCAAGATTAATAAAAAAATTAATCAAAATAGCTATTAAATCCTTCAATTTTATCTAGAATTATGAATGTTAATAAATTTTTGAAGTGATTATGAAGTGGTTAATCATTGCACATGTACTCACATTACCCACCACTAGGGATGTATTTTTTATCAAACAATGATGCATCCAAAAACACTTTGGTTTGTTTTCACATTAAAAATGGAACATTGGTTTACTATTCCAATCTCCATATAAAATTAAATGACTATGAATTCCCAAATCATGATCTAGAGTTGGAGGTAGTGACTTTCATAATAAATATTCCAAGATAATATATCTATGCTAAGATGTGTGATTTATATATAGATGATAAAATCCAAAATTATATATTCAGGAAAAATGATATTAATATAATACAATAGAGGTGGTTTGTGTTAATTTTGGTTATTTTTACTCAATCTATTCATATCCTATGAAAGAAAAGTAGATGCTTCTCTTAGTAAAAAGGATCTGAAAACTCTATCAGTGATGAGGATTTGAAGGATCAAACGCTAATAGAAATTAAATGGATGTATATAGGTAAAATAAAATGACCTTTATCCAAAATTGATCAATTATCTTATAAAACATTAATTATTGAGAGGATAAAGTAATATATGAATAATGATGAGTTACTAAAAAATAAGTTAGGGAATATTCTAGTGTTTAACATTGTTGAATATAGAGTTATATGTTTTGAATCCTTGATATTTGTCCCATTAAAACAAGAACAATAGATGAATCATTTATTTTACTTTGATGTATCATCTTATTCTATTTATCCATTAATCAGTATGATATATGTATATTTGAAGAAACAATTATGTTCGGATAACATTAAGCGACAAATTGTGGGTATTTTATCATGATGATTGGTATTATATAACATCAAGGATGAATAATATAAGTCAACAGATATATTTAAAACATTAACTATAATAGTATGAAAATGGAAAAACATAAACAAGTGTTTCATCATAGGAATCCCCAAGGAACATAATAGTCATAATTCCCTCAGGGTTGTAGCAGATCACCATACAATGTCAGATCATTTAATTTGTATCATGATACATTTCTCTCTTAACTAAATATATATTATATATATAATGGAAGTGGTAAGATTTCATGGAGTTCCACACACTATAATATTTTATCTAGATTCGTGGATTACCTGATGTTTTTGGAAAATCTATCCCCAATCATCTATTATTTATTTATAATTCATCACTTTTAATCACCATTTGATGGATGGTCTCTATAAATGGACCATATGATATATGGAGGATATTTTAAGATCATGTTTAATGTATTTACAAGTATTTTGGGATAAAAAAATCACTAGTAGAGTCATTATATGAAAATAGATACCATTCTAGAATTCTAATGGCAACTTATAAGGCCCAATATGGGAAGATGTGTTGGAATATGGCATGATAAAATGTATTTGGATAGTGTATGGTTATGAAATATGATCTTGTCTAAGAGATTATGGGAAATTTTGAAATTGTGCATCATCATTTGAAATACACACAATTTAAAGAGAAAATATGTGTTTAAAATTGTCAATGAGTCCTAGAGATTTTGGTCAATGATAGAGTTTTCTTCTTCATATCTATATAGAATAAATTCTTGAGGTTTGGTCAGAAAATTTTTATTAGTCGTACATACATAATCACATTTTAGATCAGAGATTGTATCATAGTGGTGACCTATAGACTAACACTCACACCATTAATATCTCATGAAAATGATTTCATGTATATATCCCTCCTGAAAAAGTACAAACTAGACCTCTCAAATGTAATGAAACTATTATTTGAACCATAATTGAATTATCTTTCATACTGGGAATATATAGTGAAGTTCATAGATCAAAGAGACAAATATCTTGGAAATAATAATAATGGCATAGTAAAAGTGTGGTTGTAGAAAAACATGTCCCAAAAATAAATATACTAATAAGAATATGTGATGAAGCAGAAGTACCCTCATATGTTATAGTATATGAATTAAAAAATGTGAGGGTAAAATTTTTGAATGGGTGAATAATGTATTTAACATAACATTCATTAAATAAATTTTATTTTTAAATGATCAAATACCATATTTATATAATGTCGTTATATAAAACACATAAACTGCATTGGTTATATTAGACCATTATATGATATATCGTATCTGATTCAAAAAACCATAAATAATACTAACCCTTGATAATATAGATCTTTTATAGTGATAATATTATTTGTATATATTATGGTTTATGATATGTTACTACTGGAAATAAAAATAACTGGTGACAATGACATCTAGTATCATATCCTATGAAGTGAATTCATTGGTTCTTCTGAGGAAGATAGAGTCTTCTCTATTTTCCCAATGCTAATTTCAAGCCATGATTCCTTAAATAACGACTGAGATAAACTATCTAAATTAGATGTTGAATCTCATTAAGATCACAACCCAAACCAGGATCACCAAGCCACCCCTTAAAAATCTCACAGTCACACATCTTAAGTGAAACACCACGAGTTTTTATCAATTATTATTTTTTAAAAATATATTTAAATTATTTTACTACTATAGTTTTATGATACCCTATGTTATGATTTATTTATAACCAACCCTAAGTTAGTATTTCATTCACACAATACTTATATTTTCTTGTTCTATGTGAAACATATTCATTGGCTTTTGATACACACAATGTAGAGTTCATTCAATATCATTTGATACAGTAGAAACTGAGTTTTACCAGACAACAATATTTTATGATAGTTATAAACTATCCATATGAATGGAATAAATGAGTAATTATTGAAAGATTAATTTAATTATTGATAAAGATACCAATTAATTATAAATGAGGGTAAAACCCTAAATGTATATGAAGGGTTTGTTTTTATAATAACAAATTTTTATTCCCACAATGGAATTTTCTATTATTAAATTAAATTAATAACAATTAAGGAATTATATTAAAGAAATTTATATTTTTTATTTTCAATTTTTTTAATTCTTCCAATATTTTTAATCGGAATAAAATAAGAATAATCCCATTTTTTAATAATATAGATTAGAACATTTCTAAATTGTAGATTTTTTACCTTTTAATGGCATAAATTTTTGAAAACTAAAAGAAGAAAACTTTATAACGTTTAATTGAAAAAACAAAATTATTTTTCAAATGAGTTATTCCAAAAAATAGGGTTATTTTGTGGGTTTTTTCTAAAATATATCATCTTTTAATGAATTGTGAAAATATATATTTTTATTGAAAAAATTCTATTTATTTAATCATTTATAATGTCAAATATATTACTTATTAATTTTAATTATTTAATTTTGATTAAAAGTAATCCAATTATGTTATTATAAAGTATTTTATAAATGGAATTATTTTAAAAAAATATGTTTTATAAGGGAATTTTTTTGAAAATACATGTTTTTAGGGAATTTTATTGGTATTATTTTTTATTTATATATTTGAATTATTTTTTATATTTTAAAAAAATAATTAATATTTTAAATTAATATTGTCTAAATTTATTTAAAAAATCCTTTTTATTTATCTCCCCTATAAATAGTAACCGTTGTAATTATTCTTACCTTATTAAAAGGTAAATTGGATAACTTATGATATAAATAAAATGATAAAGTCTATATAATGACCCTAACACAATAATGAATTTTCTTACATGATAATAATATATCCAATACATCCTAAGGATTGAAATTATGTTGTTTAAAAGAAATTGGTAAATGAAATTAACTTATATAAAATATAAATCAAATAAAGTCACAAAATGTCACATTCTTTTTCTTAAATATCCCTTATTTGTCCACACTTGGTAAATGGTATTTTATAATTGAATATAAATATATATTTTTAACTTAATAAAAATACATTCATAACATAATTTTTCTCTTTTTGGGCCACTTATAGATATTTAGATAATTATAATAGTTTATTTAATAAATATTTATAATGTCATATTCATGATTTAAATACTATATCATTTTTATTATAAGGTTACCCAAAATATATATTATTATATATGAATTATTAATAAATCTATATTAATTATCTTCATAAATGTATTTTTTTTAATTTTTATTAAATAAATATGTAAATTAAATTATAACATTATGAAAATGCGATATTTATTTTATTAATTGAAATATAAAATATATGATATTCAAAATATTAAAATAAATATAATAGGATATAATTAAGGTGATTAAAAAAATTTACAGATTAACTTAAACTCATAGATATAATATAAAATATTTTTTGTAAAGTTAAATTTTTTCTTTTTGCTTTTAAAACTCTATGTAATGAATATTATCAAAATTTCCACTAAAGATATTTATTCAAGATAATATATTATTAATTTATTTAAAAATAATAAAACTTCATTAAATTTAAAAAAAATTATAATATATTATAAAATCTAATAATGTGATCGTTTATAGATAAATTTACATCACATAATTAATGATTACATCCTTTTAATATTAGATAATTTGGTAGAATATTCAAAATTAATATATTTTAACAAAGGGTTAATAGAAATGATAAGGTGTAAAAAAATACCACAGATTGTATAAAATAAATTTCTTGATGATATTAATAAAATATATCATATTTTATTTAAATTAATGACTTTTTTATTTTATTTTTACTATGATTTAATTTATTATAAATTATTATTTTTTGAAATACCAAAAGATCCCCAGAACTCAACTATAAAAGGGAACATACACCATATCTTCTTCAAATCACTTTGAGTCTTAATGATTGAACATTAACTAAACATTACTTCTCTTTAAATCCTTATAAACATTATAGATGTTTTGGTATTCTAAAAATTCCAACCCTGATGTTACTTAAATAAGATCTAAAAGAAGTTCTACGGAGATTAGGTAATCATATTTACCAACTCTTTTAAGATAATTTCTTCTAATATTTCTCGTTAATGTGTTTTTAATATTATAATGTAATAAATCAAGAATAATATCTATTTTAATATTTTATTTTGATTGTCTAGCAATTATATTCTACCATTTATCTATCCAATAAGAAACTAAATGAGCACACATGCATACAGAGGGATTACTGTCTCTACGGTGTGGTGTAATCATTTTTTCATCCACAATTTATTTGTATGGGTATAAAAATGTAAATAATATATATATATATATGATAATTATAACATTATATTTTTTCTATAAAACAATATACCATCCACTTCCTTCCTCTTTCATCATTAGGGTAATGATATAGTCGCTCATGTGTGTATATGGTGTATAGTCCCCACGACCCAATGAGATTTATTTTCCATTATAACCAAAAATAAATGATTATTTGAATTTATATAATGAAAATATATGATATACATTACATTAATATCATTTTGGATATGATATATCATTATTCTATACAAAACTTTATCAACTCATATAGAAAAACATGCATTGGTAAATAAATATTTTAACACCCGAATGAAGGGTAGTAACAAAATAAAATTAAAAAATGCATGATGAAATTATATTATAGGTTTATATATGAAATCATAAATAAGAATATGGTTCTTTTATAAATTCATAATTATATTTTAACAAATATATAATAGTTTTAGATACATATGAAGAAAATTATACACAATAAATAGATTATTTTCATAGTATCATTATTATTAGAGATAATTAACAAAGAAGTATTTTATGGTGAATATTTATCCTCCATTTACTTGTTTCCTAATAAAATTGAAAAATATTTTTAGTATTCTTTTTAAAAAAATTAAATTCATTTTCTCACATGTGTGTTTATTTTCTAAATGGATTAAAATAAAACATTTTCTAATTTTCCAAATGATGTTCATTGTGACATTTGGAAAAATTATTAATGGATTTTTATTACAATTATATGGGCCGATAAAAGTTTCCCCATTCCTGGAACCGTATTTTTTGTATGATTTGATTACATTCTTTCAGAGATATCTTCAATAAAAATATTCACTTTCAAAATTATGTGGTTGAAAATATATTTTTTCCAGGAATAATTTCATGTGATCTTATAATATTGTTTAAAAAATAATATTACATTATATGATATTACTTATTTTTTATTGAGGATATTTTTTGAGAATAATATACTTATTTTTTGGGATTACATTATTCTTATGATGGCATGCTAATTATGAAACTCATTTCTTTTCCATGTGGTTCTCAATGATGAATTTTATATTAATCCCATTTATATTTATTGGTTTATGATATTATTAATGAATTATGTTATAGTGTGAGAAAAATATATGGTTTCATTATAGTTTTTTTGGGACCAATATTTCACTCAAATTTGTTGAGAATTTATTTATATCTCATGGGATAATCATGAATGGAATGTTATGTGAAGATGGTTTTATAGAAAAGGATTAAAAGACATGTACATTCAATTATATAATTCAATGATAGAATATATTGTGATTCCAGTTCAGTAAAGTACTTATTCTACTATTATGCTCTCGGAAATGAGCCTTGAATAATATATAAATTTTTTTATATTATTATGTGTATTAAAAAATTTCTTATATTATTTAATTCTTAATGGTATATGATTTATGATTCGTTTCTATGATCTATGATTTATTTCATCACACAATATCTTGATCTTTGACATAAATGATTTGATTATCAAATACTTTATTTATGTATGTATTCCATATGGTTATGTTTTGATTAACATATCATTTTTTACCATTAGTGAACATTTATTCTCACCTATTACATATATCTTGTTTCCATATGTTATAAAGAATGTATTTATATATGAAAACTAAACGAGAATATATTTATTTGAAAAGTAAATATCTTTCCCCATACTAGAGTATTGTGTTCCATGATTCCATAGGCACTATTCTAATACGTCAATGGTTGTGTGTTTTTTAAATTTATGAAATATTCTACAAAACTGATGTAATATCTATATATGTTAATCTTGGGTCATTAATGCTTTAATCTTAGAAAATTTTTAGTTAACCTTCAGAAACTAGATTGATAATTCCATATTAAGATTCATAAGGATGAGTGTGGGTATAGGTTACCATCCTATAATTTTTATAACTGTCAAGTATAACATGGGATTAAACAGTTGATTTTATATATTTAATGTAGATTCTATTAATTTTGAGGTCTTCCAATGATGTTTAATGTTACTCACACTCTAATTTTGTTTTTATGTTAATAGCTAGATCATTAAGGAACGATGTTAATGATGCATGTGCTAGGAAATGTAGTAATTTTCCTCCTATGAAATTGAATTTTACTAGATCTTGAATAAGAAAACTAATTAATATTATCACACAATATATTTATTCTATGAATCATTCTAGACATCCAAAAGAAAAATTGTAGGAAAAAAATTATGTTGATTACATTATAAGTTAGAGTCTAAATTCATTCAATGTGTCTTCTAATCCATCAGTGGATGAATAATGAATCAATACTACTAAAGAGATATATTTAGTTCTCTTATTTTCTGATGACAATAAAGTCATTTTGGATGATAATATTTTCAAATGAGAAGAATATCAATGGTGGAATATTTTCTATATTACAAGGAAACATGAGGAAATTGAATCCATGGAATGGGATGTGTTTAAGAACATATTATTTAAAATTAACATTCCTTATATTATCATTAAAAATATTTAAAATGAGTTCCTTGATCTTAAAAAAATAATGATGAATATTTAGGTACCTATGAAGAAAACATAATGAGACATTCGAGATATGATTATGGAATTATCATCCAACATGAATGTAAGGATGACTGATTCATTAGTGGATTAGAACAATGTTTCTAAAGGGTGATATCCATAAGGGTCATTATTATCTATGAATAAATCATTTGATGTTCCATCAATGTGGAAAAATAGGTTGGAGATGTTTATCAAACCTTGGATTTTGATTACAAAAGGAAGATATAGTTTAAACAAAATTATTTAAACCATTGAGAATATAAGGTGAGATTTCCTTTTTATAAATAATGGAATTAAACTTTGAGGAATCTGGCATAAGGGAACTTGTAAATGTTTTATGGTTGTGGTTGATGTTCATTGAGAAATTGACTTCTACAATTATTTGAGAAAGGTAGTCAATGATACTAATAGAGAATATGATGCACGTAATGATCCACCCATACTTTAATGATTCAAGTGTAAAGAAAATTTGCATTATATCAATAAATTCTAAAATCTAAGGGTTATAAATGAATATTGACATCAAAAACTATTTTACATCATAGAAAACCTAAAATCACATTTGATCACAATTGGTGATGTGGAGTATAAAAATAATGCAGTGAAATTATTGAATTTTTTATCTATTGGAATTCATTAATAATTTAGTGGAAATGATTTGATGGTTTTAGAAAATAATATAGTATAAAAGGATTGGTATACAATAGATTTTACTTAAGTATCTGAATGGATTTGTTGAATAGTACTAAAACCATGAAAACTTATAGTAGTGGTAAGGTTATATTTTTAGAGAACATAAAAATCATGGAAAGATAACCTTAAAAATGTTTAATATATGTGGATAATAATGATATTGAGAGGTGTTTGATTATGATAAAATATATGGTATAATATTTATTACCATGGAATTGATTAAAAGGTGGCTTATGATACCAAATATTTTGTTTATATAGTTTTTTGAATTTTTGAAAGTTTTCATGTTTTCACAATGAGATTATCGAAATTCATGTTATTACCAGGATTGAAGACAATACATGATAATTGTGTTCACATGTTTGTTGTGTGAAATTTAAGTGCTATATCATGTTATTTGGGTAATTAATGATAATATGAATTTTAAATATTATTTAACTTTTTCTATAATTTTTTTATTTTATTCTGATTGGTGGATTATAAGGGAATCCATTTATAAAATTTGTTTTCTTGGTCATTGGATGGGGTTTCATAGAAGGATTTTTTACCTAAACATATGACGATGTATCTGAATTCAATAACCATTGATAACCATTTTTTTAATAATAACAAGATATGTAGGGAATAAAATGTCATCCTAATATGGATATTATGATCCACTAGTTCTATAATCATTACATTTTAAAATATACTTCATGGAGTGTGATATGAAGGGGATATTGATCATCGAACAATAGATGGATGATATTTTTTAAAATAATAGAATATATTCAAGTATGTATATCTTCTTGTGTAAATTATCCACTATTATTAAATGCATCTTCAAAAAAAATATTAAACTAGTACCTTCATTTTTTAGGAATAAAATTATCCCATACATTATCACTGATTTATTAACATTGTAAGGTTACCTATATAATGACTATGTTATCTACTACTCAACCTCAAAACATGATATTTAGGTTTCCCTTATATGTTCACATTTTCAAGTCACACCTACGTAGTCCTATGTGGAAACACAATCAAGAGTTAATTTGGCAAACCATTATGTTTATACATTTCAATTTATAATGAATGTTTTTTATAAATTATTATTATGTGGGGTTCCCACCAATAAAAATTTAAATATCCACCTTTTATTTTTATGATATATTTTATATTTAAAGGATGTGATATTTTTATATTCTTGATTAGATCAAAATGAAAGATTATCAATTGGTGCTTTCACAAAATATTTATCATGTTAATGATATTTTCAAATATATATATTTTAAGTAATTAAAAAAACCATCCATTAAATGTATTAATATAATATGTCATACCAATTTAGTATGATATTTATTAGGAATATAAACTGGTATAAAATCTAGATCATAATGATAATGTTATACAATACCAGACCACCCCCTTATTAATGTTTTATTGAAAAACCACATGTTTGATGTTGATGTTTCTGAACTTGAGGATATTATGGGTCATTGGAAAACTCATATTTTTTGTATTAGAGTAATAAATGTAAATGGAAGTTTCATTTTAAGTGGGGTATAATTTAACACCCTAAGTTTGTATGAATTATTAATATTTTAATGTTAATTTAATTTATTTGATGAATTATATTGCATGAAAAACCTTTTTATTTTTATTTAGATGAAAAATAACTTTAATGTTTTAATAAATTAAACACTTATACTATTTTTAGATTCAATAATCGCAATGTTTGCATTCTATGACACACAATGGAGAGTTACATGGATAGCTTCTGTTACAATCAATACTGAGGTTTACCAAACAAAGATATAATATGATTGTAATATAATATATATTGGAAAATAATAAATGAATAAGTATTTAATTAATTATTAAATTAATCATAAGGAAAATTTTTTATTATAAATGATGTGAAATACTCAATTGAAAAAATTGATGTGATTTTATGAAAATGTATTTTTATTCACACAAAGGGTTTCTTATATTAATAAATTAATTAAATAACTATTTGTGAATCATCTCAATGAAATTTATTTTTTTTACATTTATTTAATTATTTAATTCAACAAAAATTATTTATTATCATATAATTAGAAAAACCCAATTTTGTATGCATAAAAATCAATATTATTGTAAAAGGTAGTTTTTGTCCTTTTAATGGAAGACATGATTTGAATTTAAAATTTGACACATTTATAAATATTAATTTAATAAAATAAAATTCTTCTTTCATATATTAATGTAAAACATAACTTTGGTGATGTTTTTGGGTGTTTTCTAAAAGGTTTTATCTTTTGATGAATAATAATGATAAAAATATTTATTGAAAAAATAAGATTCTGTTAAATAATTTAAGTGGTAAAATTACATTTTAGGTTAGTTTAAACATTTATTTAGATAATTATTATTTAGAATAATCTACATATGGGTTTTAAAATTTATTATCTAGAATTATTTTTTATAAAATCATTTTTAATGGATATTTTTCTAAAAAACAGTTTTTCATGGCGTTTTATCAAATTTATTTTAAATAAAACTCTGACACATCAACGTATTTAAATTATAAAAAAAATGATTCCATGATTATATTCATAAGGTAAATATATTATGGAATATCTTCATTATTTGTGTTGAAAATATGAATACTAATCTTGGTAAATTTTGTTACAATAATAAAGGGAAATTTTGAGAATTTTTGTTATAAATATAATGATGAAAAGAATAAAATGACCCCTACATATGGAAAATAATTATTAGATTAATATAATTCCACTTATAACTCTTATTGATATAATTTGTGTTATTTAATGGATAGTTGACTAGGAAAATGAAATATATATTATATAAAATATTGAATATCACAAAATGTTACTTTCATTATCTTAATTAATGATTATGTTTCCACAGTAGAAAAAGTATTTTATGAAATAATGTCTATGTAAAATGATAACTTAATTGAAATATTTTCATGATTAGAATATACTTATGTCGTTTTGGGCCACATAGATGTCTTTTGGATATTTATAATATTTTATTTAACAAAATATTTATGATTTCATGTTCATGTTTTAAATACTATATCATTTTAATATTGGGATAACCATACTATATATTATACTATATGTATTATTAGGAAATATATAATATTAATATTTTTCATGGTATTTTATTTGTAATTATAATTGAAAATATAAATTAATTAAATTTTTACACATCGTTTATGTAGTAATTATTTTATTAATGGATATATGACATAAATGTTATTAAAAATATTATAAAAAGAAACAATTTACTTAATTAATCTGTTGAAAACAAATTATAGATGACCATGAACTATTAGTGATGTAATAAAATATTTTAAATGTTATATTTTCCACTATATATTTAAATATCCATGTTATGAATACGGTGAAATCTGACAGTAACTATATTGTATCGAATTAATATTTTATTAAAATATAAAATATTCCTAAAAAATATTAAAAAAACATTAAAAATTATAAAATAGTATAAATTTTCATAAATGGTAAATTATTTTTTCATTTTATAACTCCTAAATAAATTAAAAACTATTTAAAATTAAATAATTTGTTACCGTGGATAAAATTAAAATAGGTTAAAAAATAGTAAAACAATATAATAATGTTAAAAACCCAAAACATGTATAAAATAGATTGGTTTATGATATTAAAACATTAAATAATTATATATTAAAATACTTGATAATTTAGAATAGTTTTTATTAATGTTAAATTTATTATAAAATAATTATTTTTGAAATTAAAAAATTTCCCCTCTCATAAATTATAAAATTGAACAAATTCCCTAAATTCTTCACAACACATTGAGCCTTAATTATCAACCATACACTGAAATTTTCTATATAGAATTTCTTAGCCACACTTTAGTGGTTTAGTCTTCTAAAATGACTAACCCTGGTGTTCCAAAGATGTGATCTAAAAGAAGTTTGTTGAAGAAGAGTTAATCACCTTTACCCACTCTTCCATAATTCTATCATCTTATACAAACTCATTAAGTTTTTATTTTATTATAATATAATAAATACATTATAAATTATTAAATGATATCTTATTATGATTTTGTAACAACAATATTCCACTTTTTATTCATCATATGTAATACAATATCACTGCGTGAGATTATGTATGGCTTACAGTCTCCACAATGTGGTGTAGTATGTTTTTCAATGAAACATTAAATGGATGGATATAATAATGAAAAGAATAAATATTAAGATAATTATAACTTCATATTAATTGGGAATAACAAATTATCATACACTTCCTTCCCCTTTCACCATTAAGGGAATGAAACCGCCTCTTGTGCGTATATACAGCCTACCATCTCCACAATGTAATGTGATTTAGTTTCCAGGATAAATATTCAAAAATGAATATATAAATTTATATCATGAATAAATACGATATATATTACCTTAATATTATTTTTTATATGATATAACTATATCCTATTAAAAAAACTAGGTCTTATATGATAAATAATTCAGAATAAAATGAAGTAGTTCACACTCAGAAGAAGGGTAATAAGAAAATATTTTTAAAAATATAGTGATAATATAATATTTTAAGATCATATATGATATCATAAATGTGAATATGGTTCTAAGATATATTTATATCATTATTTAAAACCTTATAACAGATATTCAGATATGTAAGAAGGAAATCAAACCTTTGTTAAGAATTAATTATAAAATCTGATTATTATTCGATATTTTTTATATGTAATTATCTGTTAGGAAATATTTATTTGCCTTGTACATATTTCTAAAAACTTATTAAAATATATATTTAATATTCCTCTCTAATTTTTAATATTTATATATATATTTATTATTACTTTATAATTTGTAATGGCTTATTTACACATGTGAGAATGTTTAATATACATTTTAATAGAATATTTTTATTTTATTTTTCAAATGACATTATTTATGATATTCTACTAAAATTATAGAAGAATTTTTTTTAAACTTTACAGATTGGATATTTATTCCCTTACATGATGCCGAAATTCTATGATTTCATCCTTAAAATCTCTATGGTTATTTCCAATGAACATTTTTTCATTAAATATTCCATGGATATATAATATTTTTATTATGAATTATTTTATGATATATCTAAATATTATTTTCCATATTTAACAACATTATTTGATGTTAGGTATTCTTTAAAATGAATATTTTTCATGAATTATATCTTTTTTATTTTTAGAATTGGGTTGTCCATATAATGGTATGATAATTATTAAACCCATTAATTTTCCATGGGTTACAATATGTTGAAATTTTTACGAAACCCATTACATATGATAAATTTTTAATATTATAAATTAATTATGTTCATGTGACACACATATATATGGTTTTTATTATGTGATGTGTGGGACCTATATCTTTATCTAATGCATTGGTTAATGTTTTATATCTCATGGGATATACAAGAATACAATGGGAAGTGAACATGGTTCAGTGATATAATAATGGAATGAGATTAAACTCATTTCTATAATACATAACTTCATTATGAGTAAACTCAGTTTAGAAATACATAGCCGAAATGGGTAGTGAACCAAATTCAGAAATGGAATTTTCCCAATATTATGGTCTTATAAATAATCCTTGACTAATATAGAAATAATTTTATATAGTTATGTATATTCCATAAATTCATGTATTATGTTATGATCTCCTAGAATAAGTTATTTGATTCTTCATGAAATTATATGATATATTACATGAAATGATATCATGATCTATGATATAAAGGATATTATTTTAATTTTTTTGTTATTTACTAATTCTTTAAGATTATTTCATTATTCAAATATCCCATTATTTCCCTTACAGAGTGTCTGGGATCACCCTATTCATATGTCTCAATAATCAATGTTATAAATAATGGTTATAGGAATGAATAATATAGAGGCAGACCATTCTGATAAATATTTATAATCGTTCACTATACTATAAGTTTTTATCTATGTTTCAAAATGCACTAAACAAATATGGTATTTGATTGTGTGTACAGTTAATGTATTAAGTATTTTACCAAATTGATTTAATTTCAATATACATTAATATTAGGAAATTATATTATCATTGGTTCATTAAAGAGTGTAAAAAATGATTATTTGTCACACACCTAACTATATGACTATGTGTATTTTCCTTTCAATAAAATATTTATTATATTTATTCCTACTTTTTATATGATTATATAAAAGATTTTGGTAAAATTTGTTTAATAATACAAAAAATAATTGTACATTTGCATAAAATAAAATTTCAATTAAGACATTTATTTTCATGAATTCTTGAATAATATTATATTTTATTAAAATGTTATCATTTAATATTATATACAAAATATACATAACAAAATCATCTTTTGATGTGGATATATAAAATTTATAAGGGTCAGAAATGGGTTATTTTAAAAATATATATAATTTCAAATAAACATATATTTTGATTAAAAACTATAATTTATCAAATTGATATTATTATTTTGATAATATAAATATATTGTTTTTGAATAACCATGTTTGAATAATCAAATCTTGAAATTTTTAAATTTTTCTGATATTAATAAATTTTTGGAATCAATATATATATTGTAATAATATAAAAAATAAATTTTTTCAACATAATGATCCAAAACTGATTTAATATGTGATATTAAAGTAATCCCTGACCATATATATTCCCCCTAAAAAATAATGTGGTTTGAGGTTATTTTTTTAATTATATAAACCTTTTAAGAATCCTACAATACCTATTACATATTTTATGATTTTTAAATAAATTATTTGGGAACATGGCTCACATCCACAAAAACAAGGGTAATATTTCAATCTGTTTAGTTAATTTCCAAATAAAATAAGGAAAAACACTCCTATTTAGATGAAACAATGGGAAATAACTATTTATTGTGTTGTGGTGTTCATTACATTTTTGTATTCATTAAAAAAATAATTTGGAAAATAATAAATAACTCCCCTCTCTTTCCCTGTATATAAAAAAAGATCTCATTTCTATTAAAAAATGTATCCATCATGATTAAATTCATCCATGTTCTATTTGGGGACCAGAAATGTTAGCACCATGTTCTCAATAATATCCTCTGAATCATTTAGAAACATCATCTCGAGGTATGGTAACATCTCCTGTTCTTTATTTGATAACATTATTTATGTTTATTCCTTTTTAATTCAAATTCATATTAATGGGATACAATTTTTTCACATACATATTACTAAAAATATGATTTTAATTTGATTATATAACACATTCACTATCATTAATCCATCTAATGACAAATTATGTACTCTCATTATGTTGTTAAAATTATCCTCAATTGTTTCCATACAAAACGTTTTCATTGTGAAATTCATCTTCATTTCAACAATAGTGTAATTACCTAGATGTACCAAATCTGTATTTAATTAGGTAATTAAAGGAATTTTTTCATGCCAATTTTATTATTGGATTAAATGTGGTAATATATAACTCTTTTTAGAATGATCTATGTGGAACATTTATTCATGTTCGTGATATGAAATTTGTCATTGGGTAGAGAATTATATAGTTCTTTAATGCATTGTTTAATTTTTTTAGTCTCATGAGACATCTTTTATGGAATTAAGGATTAAATTTAATCCATTATGGGATTTATCCAATATTTTATAATGTATTGGATACTATACATGAACATTATTTTCGATTTTATGTTTAATGTCAGTGACAAATTACCATGTTTCTTTATTCTATCATTTTTTATCATTACTCACAGTTCATGGTAATGATTTTTTCCCTTTTTAGTATTTAAATTCATATTAACAATTATTTGAAACAATTTTCATTCTATTATTATTTTTTACAATAATATGACTATATATCACCTCTTTCATAAGTATTTACACAAATTATTAACTAGAATTTTAAAAATATGGATTAGTAATATATTATTATGTATGTTTTAAATAATTTTGAGGTGGAAATTAATCATGTTGTTGTGATATGTACCTAATTCATAATTTCACTAGGCTTCAAGATCCTCTAGGATAATTAAATGTGTGTTTTTTGGTATTGTATCATTAAATAAAGTGTATTATTGATTATGGATATCATAATGAGCACAAAATCACTAAGAATTTGATATTTTTCCATATTTATTAAAAAAAATATTTTATAATAATATCTTGTATTTTGATGTATTTAAGAAAATGAATGTGGAGAATTTGAAATATAATTTGATTAAATAATTTACATTGTAAATAAATTTTAAACATGTATATGAATATTAGTTTTATAAAACATTTATGTTTGAGGAAAAATCCGTTGACACCATATAATTTAAAAAGAAACATTCCTTTGGATTTTTTCAAATGAAATTTAATAATAATAATTTATAAATTATTAAATATATTTCTTCAAAACCATATCAATAGAAAATTATTATATCAAAAATACTTAATAAATAATTTTATTAAATAAAATTTATTTTTTAAATCGTATTATTAAATTATGTAAGTTGATGAAAAATACACGTTATAAAAAATAAAAAATAAAAAATATATTTTATATTAAATATTTCATGGATTTATTAAAGATAGAAATAGATTAAATGTTTAAATACAATATATAATATTTTCAAATATCTTAATGTTATGAAAATGGAAAGAATTTTTTATTGAAATATTCTAAAATTCCTTAAATGATAATTAAAATCAATATTAAAAAAATATATTAAAATATAAATTATTAAATATTGGGTAATATTTAAAACTTAAACCCTGTAAAGATTAAACATAAATACAAGCATTAATAAAAATGATTAACTATATATTAATTTTTAAATACTTAAAAGGGATAGTTCATACCCCACAAAAAATATAATAGTTTCATAATACAATATATTTCTCAATATAGAGAAAATTGAAATGAAATATCTATTTTCTAGTTTAACATTCGTTTTATGTGATTCTAACCATATGTGTTGTAACATTATATATATATTATACCTATATAATAAAATATTATACGTAATTATATTTTTATATATTCTCTTCCTATGCTATTTTATGACATCCATTTAATAATACTTTCTAAAACATTTCCTCTCTAGGTGTCAACTATTTTAGTTTTTATGTAAGTTTTGATTCAATGGTTGCTGTGTTTTTTACTCTCTAAATGTCCCATCATCTAAAAAATTTTAATCGGGACATAGGTATAATATATATTCATAAATATAATAATTCATTATTATTTTATATGAAAAAATGATCTCATCAGTTTGTGGAAGTTAAAGTCCACATGTATTCATGAGAGTCATAATAATTTATTAAAAAGTGGATGAATAAAAATATATGATATATATTACCCATCCATGTCCAAATGTATTTAAAAAATTACATATATATACATTATATCCATGTATAAAAAATCCGTATAAAAGTTTTTAGAAAATGAATTACACGCCTATGTTGAGTGGTTAATTTGTAAGTACAAAATTTCCATGCATCTACATTCGGTATGACAGATAAGAGGTGAGTGGATTTTTTAAGACTCATAATAAAATATCAGTATATTAATGATATTGGAGTGATTATTGTTTTATTTTAACAATACATTTCTCGTACCTATATGAAGAAAAAAATCAAATGTACATGTTTAAGACAAATACAACATCATTATGAATCCTATATTAGATTATAATTATAGTATTGATGAATATGAAAATTATTGAACAAACATATGAAATGAGATGTTGCAATGAAATCTGTGAATCTATTATTATAGAACGTGGATGATTTGGAAGGCTAATAATTTTTATAGATGAGTGACATTGTGGTATCCTTTTATACTGGAGGGATATGACACAAATGGAATTTCATAAAATCATAAAAAATATAAATATCATAACAATGTGATGACGAACTAAGGAACAAATATATTAACTAAATGATGTTATAAGGATATAAAAAAAATCTTTTTTGGTCATGTTTTATTCAGATTTTACATTATACCTCCTAGTTAAACAACATTTATCTTCTTTTATCCTTAACCATGACACCTTGAATTTTACCATGATTACATATTTATATGAACAAAAATAAATTTTTCCTTATAACTATATTCATATATAATGTATACAAATTTTGAATAAATTTTATTAGTTAAAATTTTATATAGATAGAATAAAATAATTATAAAAAATTAATATGAGAAACACCGTTTTTTTATTAAAATATTTTAAATAAGAGTATAAATTATTTTACCTTGAAATAATTTAATAATATTTTTTAATGTATTTTTTTGTTTAATAATAAAATAAAAACTATGTTAGAATTTTGTATCAAGGGGATATAAAATGCAATATTCCAACAATGCTAATGATCTAAAAAATTGTTTTAATTTGAATAAAATATAACTTCTCTTTGTAAAATTTAATATTGTTTTCTAAAATGGAAAAAATAATATAAATTAAATTATTTTAATAAATATTATTTTATATTTTAAAAATATCATTCAATATGATATTGTAATGTGTTAGATAATTGTTAAATTTTTACGTCTTGGTTTAACATAACATTACCTCTTTTATTAAGCTCAAAAATACTTTCAATAGTTACTATTTATAATGAAACAAATTAAATGAATAATATTAAATTATATTGAAAATTATATTTAAAAATATTGAATTTTTATTACAAAATTCAATTCTTATAAGTGGTATAATTTTATTTTAAATCAATCTACAATAAAGCGATGATAAGTTATTTTCCATAAATAAATTATTCTTAATTATAAAACCTTTTTATACCAAAATAAATCCAAATATATAGTCAAATAAACATAATTTAAATATTAATAATTTATACAAAATTTTTTTATTTTCAATCAATAATTTATGGAAATATTTCATTTTTGATTATTTATAAGAAATGATAGTCTTTAAAGAAAATATATATTTTTAGATATTCATCGAAAAAAAATAATTTTAAAACAATCTCAAAAAATTCATTCTAAGACTATATTGATATTATAATTTCAAAAAATTATATTGGTTTTGTCTCATAAAAATTATAAAATTGGTATATGTTAATTTTAATTTTTTCTAAAAAAATTAAATAATAATATTTTTTTATGAAAATTTAATGTTAAAGAATTAATTGACATTACTAAAAAAAATTATATATTTTATATAAAATAATTAATAAATTTTAATTATATAAATAGTTTAAAAATATCTTCTAGAATATATTTATTATTTTTTATACTAACTATTTTGATGGATTTTTTAATTACAGTTTACTAAATTGTTGTTCATTTTGACATGAGGTTGTGTGTATCACAGGATATTAATGAAAAAAAATTATTTTAAATAAAGTATATCAAAAAATAATGGGGTGTTAAATTATGACACCATGTAATAATTACCCCCCTGAATGTTTTCACTATAGCATAATCAAATTTAGATACTTTATCCTCATCACTTCCTAATGTTCACAAATTTATTTTTAAATTTTCAAACTCCACCACAAAATATTGACTTCATGTGTTTTCTTGTTTCATAGAACATACTATATATGATAAACAATATACATTTTTAATTCCTCCTAATATTGATACTATTATAGTGGTATGCACTATTAGTTTAGTATAAGTTAAGAATCAGGTATATACATACTTTGGAGATATACATGAAAGACATCATGAAAAAAACGAATGACTATTTGGAATCCCCAATAATAATCTTCCATCCTGATATGATATATAAATATGAATGGACTGATATATCCATGGATTAAAATTCCAAAATTTTCAAATTTCAAAACCATCCTCATTGTTGATATTTATAGGTATATAGTATCAACAACATTGAAATAGATATCTCTTATATCATTTTAAATATATATTTTTTGTTAATTAGCTTCATTTTATATTATTGAATGTATATAACCTTATTTTCCATTTCATCATTTATATCAGGTCTGAAAATCCTCATTTTTTATCTTCATTGAAAAACATTGTAGTTTTTAACATTTGTCCATAGAGCAATTCATAAGGATCAATATAAATTCTCAAGTGAAATATATTATTTTATTAAATTCTACCAAAGGAATGTGTTTATCCAAAAAAGAATTTAAATCCATAGTGTAAACTCACAATATGTATTGAAGGGATTTAATGGTCCTAATACTGAACAACATTCTAAGGATTATTGGAATTATTAAAACTAAACACTATTTCTAGAGCTTGCTGAAGCCTTCTCAATTTTTTTACTAAATCCTCAATTATTGACTAGATACGATGTAGACATACACATCAATAAATATTATAGTTCCTTTAAAAATATATCTAAGTAATCATATCAATAGATAAATATATTTTAATTGAATACAAATTTTCTGAAATTTTATGTAAATAAACTATAACCTAAAAAACATTTTGTCCATTAGAATTTTGAAAATTATGATGATGAAATCCTTCGTTATATTTTCCCATTTTCATTATTCTAACGGTAATGTTTATCACCTCCACATATACTTATGAACCTCATTTGTAACATGTTAACCCGCCATGAATCGAAATACATGATATAAAATATCCTAGTTTTTGTAATCTCACCAGAAATACTCATTCAGATATCTATACATATTTATACATCTTAGAGGAATATTTAATAATGATCTATGATATTTAACCAATTTCTTCTTATAAAAATATGATATTAATATATTATATATGTGGGTATCAAACATTATCATTTCAATTTTATCATGGATTAACATAGGATAATTTTTCACCTTCTTATGCAATCTATGTCATCCTTAGGTGCATTCTAAATCATCTCATTGAAATAATACAGAACATTCAATTGTGGGAAAAAAATATTGGACCGTTGTCATCAAGATATCATGGTATTTATTATGAAAATATATAAATACTGGATGTATTTCAATCCTCAAATTAAAAAACATATTGTGGTCTTTTCGACTCATAGTATCATCCACTATGATCACTAAACTAGGGTGGAAATATATTCAATATTTATCATCCTTGTTCAAATCCAACCATATTATCTATATCATATTCAACTATTTCTATAAAAATATATATTTGATGGTTTTATGATTAATATATATTACACCATTCACTCTACATATAATGAATTCATATTTAAATATAAAACTTTCCTTTTTTCCAACTCTGAATCATTAGTCTGGAAATTCTGCTCATGAATCTTGAAATAGTGAGAATCATAAGCTATAACTTTGTCCTTATTAATGTGGATTCATATAAGTCCCATAATTTATTAATCACTATATATTAAAAATCTTTCTTTACTATAGGGAAGTGTATGAATAAGTTAAAGGACTAATAATTTCTTTATTTCAATGAAATTATACTCACATTATTCTTTCAACAAATACTATAAGGAACTGGAATTGAAAATTAAATAATCTTGAATTAAATTAATAATTCAAATTGAGAATCTTTTCAGGATTAGAGATTTATTACATCTCAAGAATAATAAATAAGACAGTTCTACTCATTTTTTCATTTTTTAGAAAATAAAAACTATTGAAAAAATGAGTCATGTCTAGTACCAGATTTTAGACAACATGACTTTTCCATCATCCCATCCTTGACCCAATTAATATTTAGGTCCTATGAAAAACATATCAAAACATGGGATGAGCATAAAAAGCTCAGTAAGGGTTATAAATCAAAGAATGAAAACATTAGTTCGTTATTACATACATAACATATGCTCTTTAATATAGCTCATGAAATCATAAGGTTTATTAATAACAAATAGAAATCATAAATCATAAATGTAACTTTTGGAATCCATATCATACTTAAATTGTACTTATCACAGCTACATAGGGAGTTATATTTGGAATACCCATCACAGTATATTCCATAAATCTCTTAGGAGAAACATTCACGTTTACCATCGTCATGTTACCCAATGCATTGGAGACTTATCTCGGGCTTAACCACAATAGGTTTATCACCGAACCACCCGTATACATAACAATTCCCAAGAACCATAACATATTCATAACACATAGAAAAAACACAAATGATATATATAATATTTCCACATTTTAATCACAATATATCATTTAAATATATTGATATAACAAATCTATTATCAAAACCATTTCCAATACCTAAATACATAAAAGAGTTTATGATTTTTAGTTTCCTTTACAAAACATTATGGCTTGTTATGAAAGCAAATGATCAAATAATATTTGAAGTGGTGGAAATTTTTTTCCCCATGTACATTAACAAAACGATATTTTTGTTTTTATTTTAGTAAAAACGTTTATATAAAAATATTGTCTTTGAATGAAATTAAAAGTAAATGGTTTTAATAAAATGTAAAAAAGAAATCCATGTGTTAAAAAAATATGCCTCAATGAAAGGAGATTGAGATGAAGTCCCTTAACTGGTGTCCGAGTTGACCTGTTCGTTCTTTAATATCCTGAATAATGAAATAAAGTAAATTTCTACATTCATAAGAAACTATTTCATTTGTATTAATACATTTATATCAATTATTACCTTGTTATAAACCTCATGTAATCATTTGAATTAATAATTGTTGTTTTGTCGATATTTGTTACTTTAGTCAAAAATAAACAATGGATATTTATATGTTGTATATGTGGTAAAATTCCATTATATCTAGAATGATATTCATTATTTACAAATCATAAATATAATATATATCTAGTATATTCATGTATTTATAATTTTACATAACATTTATAGGTAAGAAATGAAATTCACCGTTCATGGAGATGATAAGTCGTACGTATGCATGAAAGCTACTTCTATCTCTATTTTGTATTTTAATGGAATTAGAACATAATGATACATAGGTATATTATAATTCCAGAAGAATATCATATATAATATCATTAACTCCTTCTTTTATATGTACCACAAAAGTCATTAATAAGTCATATCACTTTGAGGAGGTGGTGGTCTGCACTTCCCCAAAAAAATTTATCGCACTTACCTATAATGGAAACCATAAAAGAATGATATAGATGAAAAATAGCTAAGAATAGAGAAAACATAAGCATAATATATATCATATATAAATAATTTTCTATTATAATGGCCACCATAAGAGGTGGTAGGAGATAATTGAGCAATCATCATTTCGTGATGTGTTAGTTTTCCGTCAACAGAAACAGTATGTTCTTTACCAATTAGATGGAGTTGTGTGTAAGTGTAGTTATAATACATTGCATACCAACATCCTATTATATTTAGGATACTTTTTTTGTTATAAAATGAAGTAATTATAATAGTTTAAGGTGTTGGAGATGTAAAAGAAAACAAATTAACTTAAGAGAAGATGTTACCTTTAAATCGGGTAACTCCCTATGGTTTGTACCAAAAGGGTTTATTGAAGTTACTTATGATTAATTTAAGGCTTCTATGAGGATTAGAAAACTTTTGGGAGCTTAATTGGGCAGATTTTTAACGAGGCAATGGGCTTAAGAGGTCTGAGGATTGTGTTAGAGGTGATGGATTTTTTTAAGGGGGAGGGGCTCTTTAGGAAAGTGGGAAAATATTATTTTATTCCGTAATGATATTCTGTTTCATAATGTCCCAAACATAATAATGTCAAAGATAAGATGAATCATGGTCAAAATAAAATAATCCAATAATAATTTTAACGGTTTTAGATATTATTTTAATTTTTATAATCATATTTATTTAAATCATTTATAAAGTAGGTAAACACTACATCATTATTGTATCATAAATAATTTTATTTATATGATGTCTAAAAATAATAAAAAAATACCCTGATGTAGTAAATATATTTATCTTTCCAATAAATATTTTTAGTTTAAATGAAAACATATATAACCTTATGTAAAAATAAATTTTAAAAAATATATTTGTATATGTCATTTTTGTCTTTACATTAAGTTAATTAAAATAAGGTGTCATTATCACTCCCATGTGGCCCCATTGTTTCCCAAAATAGACCCAGGGATGCCCATGGTCGGAAGTGTAACAACAAAAAAGATTAAGACACGTGTTAGGGTAATTATATATAATTATAGTAATATTTTTTACCCTTATTTACCATATTTACCCTTTAACCATGGTAAATAAAATATTTACTGAAGTAAATATTGATAATATATAAAAATACAATTTATCTATTTAAAAAAATTAGATCTCCTGATTCAAAATATGGAATAAATTTTTTCCAATTGAAACAAATAAGTGTAAGAGAGTAATTTATATTTAATTCCCATTGTTAAAACAAAAAAAAATTATGAAATAACTATCAAAAGATCGACACTTGTTTATGTCCACTTTTAATGTGAAATTACTTTCAATTACCAAAAATGAATTAAATTGTAAAAATATATTCTAATAAAACTTTAAAACTAATTAAATAGATAATCTAACCATATAAATAAATTATATTAAAAGTTATTTTTGAATTAAAATATAGTATTTTTCACTATTCATAAAAAATTGAATTTTATCAGAAAAATACCAAAATATTTCCTAAAGTGAATTTTGATGTCAAGATTATAAATTAGAATATTATTTTGTCAAATAGAAAATATAAAAGTGACCAAAACTATATTTAAAAAGGGTTCTTCATTAATAGGCAGTAAATCGGCCTTTTAATGAATATTAGAGTATTTCTCCATAAAATCAGATTCATTCTTATTTTAAGCCTCTAAATTTTAATTGGATAAATGTAAAAATTTTACAAAACATGTATAATCGTATTGTAGTTAGTTCTATTCATTTCCGAGAATACAACGACTAGGCATTAACTACCATTTAAATAATAATATTATATGGTTTGTGTGCAACATAAGATTTCAAAGAAACTCATTGTTGAATATAGGGTACACCATCAAATATAGAAACCCTTTTTAAAGTATAATTATTATTTAATTCACAAATATTAATAAATATAAAAATGTATTATTTCTTTATTTACCTTGGAGGTTACATTCTTACCCCTTTTAAAAAAATTGTGTCCTCGTAATTTTATTCACTTATCAAATATGTGGGGGTATTTATCTCCCATAGAATTTTCAGATTCCTATGTTTCCTCTTCAACCATATGGTTTTTTCACAAAACCTTTACCTAGTGAATTGCCTTATTCCACAACACATGCCCTCTATGGTCAAGAATCTGGACATGTTGTTCTTAATAAGAGAGATTCTCTTCCATCTTAAATACCTCTGGTCATAAAACATGAGATGGATCTGGCATATACATTCTGAACCCTAAAACAAGGAAAACATTGTGTACCTAGGACAAAAATGGAGGTAAATCCACTTCTTATGCAACTGATCTAACATTCTCCAAGATTTCATAAGGTTAAATAAACCTCAGAAGAAACTTTATCTTCTTAACAAAACACATCACACTTTTCTATGGAGGGACTATGAGAAATACATGATCATCTACCTCAAAATAAAGAACTTCCCTCTGTTTATCCTCATAACTGTTTTGCCTACTCTGAGGTATTATCGTGTTTTTCTGAATCAACTTAACTTTTTCTACCATCTCTTCTACAAATTCTAGTCCCATCAAATTCCTTTCACCAACTTCATCCCAAAAAGATGGAGTTCGACACTGCTTTTCATATAATGCCTCAAATGGAGCCATATGTATACTTGAATGAATACTATTATTAAAAGAAAATTCAACCAAAGAAATATGTTGGTACCAACATCCTTGGTAATCCAGTGAATAAGCACATAACATATCTTCCATGGTCTGAATTTTTCATTATGACTTCCCATCTGATTCTAGATGAAAAACTGTACTAAAATTTAATTGAGTACCCAATAACTTCTGAATGCCTTTCCAGAAGATATAATTAAGCCTGGGATCACAATCAAATACAATAGAGAGGAGACCTCCATGCAACCTGATTATTTCATTAACATACAACTGAGAAAGTTGTTCTTGAGACAAAGTATCTTGAATAGGAAGGAAATGAGCATATTTATTCAGTCGAACAACAATAACTGAGATTCCATTATTACCTAGAGATGTCTTCAGTAATCCCACAATGAAGTCCTGGGATATATTTTCCAATTTCCACTATGACACCGGTAATGACTGAATAATCCATTTTGGTAATTTCCACTCTGTTTTAACCTGTTTAAAATTCAAACACGTCTCATTAAAGTCCGAAATATATATTTTCATTCCATTAAACAAGTAATAATGATCTATGTACATCTTAGTGATTCCAGGATGAACTGAAGATGGGGAACTATGAGCTTCATATAACAACTCATTTTTCAACTGTGAATCACAATGCATGAAAAATATTTTCTCAAACCTCAAAACACAATAATTATTAATTTTATATTCAGGCAACATAGCCATATGGCCCAACTCTATTTGTTTCTACAACTCACTATCTTCATTATGAACTTTTTTAATTCTTTCTGATATAAATGATTTCACTAACACCTTAAACAAAATCGATAAATTTATTGCACCAACAAATTCTATGACAATGTTCAACAAATAAAAAACCAAAGGATCTCATTCCAAATGTATCATGGTTAATAAAGCATTACTTATTCAACTCAAAGCATAATACACATTATTTTCCTTTCATAGATGGTAATAAATCGTACAATCATAATACTTGATTAATTATAACCATCTCCTCTGCCTCATGTTCAATTCATTCTGAGTGAATATATACTTTATGCATTTGTGGTCAGTTTATATTTCACATTTTCCATCATACAAATGATGCCTCAAAATTTTTAAATTAAAAACAACAAAAGATAATTCCAGGTCATGTGTATGTTAATTTAACTCCCAGGGATTCAACTGATGTAAATCATATGCAATTACATGATCATCCTGCATAAGAAAACAACCAAGTCCTTTCAATGAAGCATATCTTTAGATAAAAAACTCACCATTTCTAGAATGTAGTGAAAAAACTATATCATTCACCAATATTCTATTCACTTCCTAAAAATGATCATCGTATTCTTTTTTCCAAAGTAATTTAACACCTTTTCGAGTTAACATAGTCATTGGAATAGATAACCGTGCAATATTTTCCACAATCCTTCCGTAATAACCTACCAAACCATGAAAAATATGAAACTCGATTATACTTGTGGGTCTTAGCCATTCTTCAACAACTTTGGTTTTAGTAGGATCAACAGTTATGCCTATTTATAAACAATTTTAACAAGGAAAGAAATTTGTTGTAACCAAAACTTACAGTAAATGAATTTCCCAAATAAATTATTTTATTTTAAGGTTTTCAAGAAAACCCTTAAATTAATTTCATGTTCCTATTTATTTTTGGAATAAAGAAAAATATCATCAATGAACATAACCTAAAACTTATCCATGAACTCACAGAAAATTATATTAATACGATCCATGAATATAGAAGGTTCATTGGTTAAACTAAAAGGCCTAACTACAAATTCATAATGTCCATATCTAGTATGAAATGCAGTCTTTGAAATGTATTTTTCCATTAATTTATACTCATGGTACCCGGACCTCATACCAATATTTGAAAAATAATGAGCTCCCTAGAGCTGATAAAACAAATCATTTATATGAGGAAAAGGATACATGTTCTTAATAGTGATGTTATTTAATACACTGTAATCAATGAAAAGTCTCATTGAACCATATTTCTTTTTAACAAATAAGACAGGGGAATCCCATGGTGATTTTCTAGGTCGACTGAAACCTTTATCTAATAACTCCTGCAATTTCTTATTTAACTTTAGAAGTTCAATTTGAGACATTTGATAAGGGGGTTTTGAATTTAGCTTAGCATCATGAACTAAGTCAATAGAAAATTCAACTTTCTGGTCCGGTATAATACCAGGAAACTAATCAGGAAAAACATCAAGGTACTCATTTACCAATGGAACATCAATATTCTAAACAATTACTTTATAATAAAAAATATGTGCATAGTATCATTCAATTCCATATTTTACTAGTTTCTCAGCTTCCTGATATGTTATCAAAATTAATGGTTCATTCTTGTACACACAATAAAAATCATTTTACAAAGAAACCTCTTTTGCTTTGTAGTTAATCTTAACATGATAAACAGAAATCCAACACATTCCCAAAATAACATCAAACTATACTAGAGGTAAAACAATATGGTTTTCAAGTAGAATCCTTCCACTAACAAGGACATGATGGTTTATATAATTTCTTTTTGTTTCATCATTTCCTCTTGGTGTATTTACCATAAGATTCTGATTCATATCTTGAGATGAAATTCCCTATTTACTAGAAAACATCTGAGAAACGAACGAATATGTAGACCCTGAATCAAACTAGACATTATCATAATCTAAATAAACAAATAGTGTACTTGATGTTACTTCATTTGATGTCCCAACATCTGTTGATGTAGTTTTAAAGGACTTCACCACTGCTTTCTTCATGTATTCTTGTTATTTTCCCTCAGTTGAGTTCTTCATTGGACAGTCATATTCATAATGACCCATTGCATTTCACTTAAAACATTTTATTGATTGTAAATCATATTTTATCTTACCATTTATCTGATCTTTTTCAGTTCAATTACGAGCCTTATGTCCTATTTTAACACTCTGATAACACTTATGAGAATTCAAAAGACATTCCCCATCATGATTTTTACCAAAATTTTCACAAACTATAAACTTATGCTTCTTACCATCAGACTTTTTTGAAGAGTTTTTCTCTTTTTCCTACCAATATGACATCTTATTATGTTGTTTTTCAAAGAATACTTGATCATCTGAAATCTCCATTTCCACCTTCTATGCACATCGAACATGTTTTTCATAACTCTTGAACTCACGACAAGCTAAATCTTTTCGATACATTGAATTTAATCCTCAATAAAAATCATGGATTTTACTAGCAATATCACGTATGAAATTTGAAGCATACCTTTCTAGTCGAGTGAATGTTACTTTATAAGAATCTACTGAGTCATCCTCCTTCCTCATTTCTATAAATTGTTTTTCCATCATTTGTCGAATCACCTTAGGAGAATATTTCTGATGAAACACGCCTCTTAATTCATCCCAATCAAGAGGATCAATCTATTCATTATACCTAATATTTTTCACCATTGACCTCCACTTATCAGATTCACCTTCAAAATGGTAAACAACGTGATTAACCTTTTTGATTTTCTGAACACCCCATAGAATCAAAAATCTTTTCTAGTGATTTAACAAACCCTTCTGCTAGCATAGTGTCAGATGATCCAATTAATGATGTGTGATGTTTCCTCCTGAAATGATCCACTACTGAAAAGTTCTTCTGTGGTAGATCTGGTTGATTTCATGCTTGGATACCACCACCATTTATATCCAGACTCATTTTTTCCATCACTACAACAGACTATTCAGTTCCAATTCCGACCATCGTTGGTTTCTAATTGGGAATTTTTTTTTACTCTTGATATCGTCCCAACATAGTTGACATGTTTCCTCTCAGAAAAAAGCATTCTGAACACATAAATATCTTATGAAAACTAGCATGGTACTCTTTAAATGCTATAAATAAGGACCCGACCTTAAAACATTACATAATATTGAATTAAGTGAATAATTCACATCGAGGATTTGTTCAGGAATAGAGTTTTAGAGAATAGGACATAACTATTACATCTCAATGATTAAAAAGTAGACACATCTACTCAGTATCCATTTTTTCACAAAATTAAAACTCTTAAACAAAAGATTCATGTCTATTTCCATGTTTTAGATCGCATGTAATTTCCTTGATTCCATCCTTGACCCTATTCCACTTTATTTCCAGTGAAAAACATTTCAAAAACATGGGATGAGCCTAAAAATCTCAGCAAGGGATATAAAAATATTGAAAGAAAACATTTGTTCATGTATACATAAGAATCAATGAAATCATACTTTACTCATAAAACATAATCACTTTAACATACCTCATGAAATCATAAGATTTATGAATAACTCATAGAATTCATAATACATAAATGTATTTAGAGGAATTCATAACATTCTTACGTAGGGAGTTACCATCACGGTTACGTTTGGAATAACAATCGCAACATATTCCCTAAAACTCTTCAGAGAAACCTTAGCATTTAAATCCTTTGTGTTACCCAATGCATTGGAGAGCTATCTCAGGCTAAACCAACCTTATTTTATCATGGAACCACCTGACTTAATAAACAATTCCCAAGAACCATAACATAATCATATCATATAAAACATGCATAAAGGAAACATAACATTTACACATTTCAATCACAAGATATCAATACAACACATTGATATAATGAAAAAATAATCAGAACCATTTTCAATACCAAAATAAAAGAAAATAAAAACATGGTATTTATTTTTCATTTAAAAAAAATTATGTCTTTTAGAGGAAGATGAAACTCAAATAATGGTCATGGCAGTGAAGAAGTCGCTGTCGCTGCATACGTAAGACAAAAAAAACATTCCTTTTGTCGTTTAGTAAAACGCTTCATGTATAAAGATTCCTTTTGAATGAAATGAAAGGTCAAAAGGGTTTTATACACCATATAAACTAATGTCATGTATAAATAAAAAGATGGCTCAATTAAAGGAGATTGAGACAAAGACTCATACAAAAATGGTATCCTTAGATTAAGGATAAATCAATTACATAATTATGTGTGAAAAATATAAATACACCCAATATATGTGGATATTAATTGTAAAACAATAATAGTTCATCCACACATATTCATAGCATGACATAATCAATAAATAGAGGTTTAACCCAATGAATTTAAATTGGGTTAAGAAGTTCCTTTACAGAAATTCGACAGCCTAACGACGTCACTTTAAAATTAAGAAAATGAGTTAATGAGAGATAAAAAGGGTATATCATTACTTGGAAATAAAATTTACATCAATAATTATGTATAATAACATATCCCAACATAAGAATATGTAAATTAAAAGACCTAACAAAAATATGTCTTTTAAAAAGAGGAGGGTGAAAGGTTCCCTTATCGATTTGGGTGACATTCAAAACGTACACCCCATGAAATAAGGGTCATACAATGGAGATTTAAAAACCCTTAAATTAATGTATATTACATAAAGAATACAATAATGTTATGTACATACACCACAAAAAAGGAAATAGTGGAAAATGTATCATGAATCTCATGGGAATAAAAAGTGAGATAAAAACCCCTTACCTCGTTGTAATCATTCGGTTCGTATGACCAAAATATAATAAACACCAAATGAATCACATAATTCCATGAATGTAAATAGAATGATGATAATATATATGAAATTTAAGTACACAATACACCACATGCAATAAATAATTGGCGAACAATGGAAATCTCACTGAATTACAAGTGAGATAAAAAATACCCTTACCTCATGTCTAACTTGTCTTGTTCATTTCTTTGTATTCCTGAATAATAAACTTAGGTCAATTTATAATTTCTTAAGGACTTGTTTTAAATTTTATTATTCAATTCATATTACATATTATCATGTTATAATAATTAGTTAATTATGTGAGTTCATATCATATGTTTTGTCGATTTTTGGTACATGAGTCAAAAATGAACTTGTTTGAAAAGTGTTTCCAATGTAGTTATATGTACATCATCTACAGAATGGTATTAATGATTTAAATATCATATATATCCAGTATATATTAATTTTATATTATTACATAACATTTGGAGATAAAAAATGAAATGCACCGTTCATGGAGACGGTAGGTCGTACGTACGCATGAACGCTACTTTAATTTCACAGTCATATTAAAAGAATTAAAACTAAATGAGAAATATATATATTATAATTACAGTATAATATATATGTAATATTGGTAACATAATTTCATTAAATACATTCTTTACAAATTCCATTATTGGCATGAACGAGTTACATCACTTGAGGGGGCGATAGTCCACACTCCCTTAGATGAAATTATCACAATTCCACAACATGAAAAGAATAACGATGTGATTAAAAATAAAATTCAGAAACATTTAAAAAAACTAAATACCATATATATCATATATAAATGTAGTTACATCATAATGGACACCATTAAAGGTGTTAAAATAATATTGAACAATCATCATTTTGTGAAGCAGTAATTCGCCTCCCACAGAAACAGTATATTCTTTAACCATTTAACGGAGGTGTGTGTAAGTGTAGATATAATCCATATCATAACAACATCCTAGTATATTGAGGATAATGGTGTTATTATGTGATCAAATAATAAGAAGATATTGGTTAGTGAATAAGTAATATAAAAGAAAGCAACTCGAGAGAAGACATTACCTCTAAATCGGGAAACTCTTTTTGATTTGAGCCAAAGGCTTCCTTGGAAATACTTCTTCCCAAAGTGAGTCTTCTAGGATTAATAGAGGGATTTTGATAGATATTATGAGTAGAGTTTGTATGATCAAATGTATTTATAGGTGTGGGTAAGGGGGTAGAGGTGGGGGTCTTTTATACGAGGGAGGAGGGTCACTTTTTAATGTCTTAAAATGTTACTTTATTATAAAATAGTTTTCGGATTTTAAAGGTACCAAAATGATATATTTCGAGGATAAGGTGATAAGGGTTATAAATACAAACATCCAATAGGTTTTAAACTAGTGTAAGTCTTAGATTTTACCTTATCATTTAATTTTATTTAAATCGTTCATTAATAAGGTAATCACTTCATCATCATGGGGTCATAAATAAATTTATTTATTTAATGTTTACAAATTATCAAAAAAATACCATGATGTTGGAAATATATTTATATTTCCAATTAATATTTATAGTCTAATATATCATTTATATATACATAATTAAAATTGTTTTACTTAGGATATACAAAACCTTTGTTATATTTCTCTTCTTTTAAAAAATAATGTCATAAATGTCACTATTACACCCATGTAACTCCATGGGACCTCATGTACGGTAAAACAATTTCCATGGTCTGACTTGACTCAAAATAAAGTAATTGGACACATTTTGGGGTTATTTTATATTATTATGATATTATTTTTTTATACTTAACTACCTGATTACTAATTAATCACGATAATTAAAGATAATTACCGTCGTTACTATTCATAATGTCAAAAATAAAGATTCTTTATTACATAAATTTGGCCTTATAATTCGAAATATAGAAACCATTTTACCAAACTCCAAACACAGAAATTTCATTAATTAATTTAAAAATAATTCTCGTTGTCACAACCAAAGACGGGTTTTTAAGAAGTAAAATTTATCAAAAGATTGACTTGTTTTTACACCCAATTCAAAAGTGAAATTACTTAAAATGAACAACATTGCATTAAGTGATAAAAACATAATTCAATTAAACTTTAAAACCAATTAAAAGGACTATATAACTATATAATTAAATTAGATGAAAAAGCAGATTTGTAGTAAAATGCAGTATTTTTCACTATTCATTAAAAATGAACATTTGTCAGAAACAAAACAACAAATTATCCAAATTAAATTTGATATTACAAATTAAAAAATATTGTAAATTTTACCAAATTCAAAACATAGAAGTTTCATTAATTAATTTTATAATTAACTCCCATTGTCAAAACAAATAGCGTGTTTTTATGAAACAATATCTATCAAAAGATTGACACTTGTTTATGTACAATTTCGAAGTGAAATTAATTCCAATGACCATCATTAGATTAAATTTTCAACTAAACTTTAAAAACAATTAAAAAGATAATCTAACCATATAAATAAATTAGATTAAAATTAGGTTTTAATTTAAAATATAGCATTTTCAATATTCATTAAAAAATGAACTTTATCAGAAAAATAACAAAAATTTACAGAAAGTAAATTTTGATGTCTCAATTCTAAAAAAGGAATTTATTTTGTCAAATATAACATATAAAATTGTCAAAAATTAGTTTTAAAAATGGTTCGCCATCAAAAGGCGGTTAATCGACCTTTTAAATAACATTAGAATATTTATGTTTAAAATCAAATTCTTTTCTTATTTTAAACCTCTAACATATATTCGATAAATGTAAAAATATTTAACAAACATATATAATCATTTTGTAGTTTGTTCTGTTCATTCCCGCCATTACAACGGCAAGGCGTTAACCACCATTTAAAATAATATTATTATATTATTGGTGTGCGACGTAAGATTTCAAAGAAACTTGTTGTTGTGTACTGGGTATGCCATCGAACATAGAATTCAAATTAAAGTAATATTAACATTTTATTCACAAATATTAATAAATAAGAAAATTAAAAATTCTTTATTTACTGAGATGTTACATCCTTCCCCCCTTTTTGGGAATTGCATCCCCACGAAATTGGGCTCGGAAACATCATTGAAGGCCACACATCAGAAAAGGACTAAATTAAAATATCACTTTAAAAGAAAGAAATAAAAGTACAATGGTCACCCAAGAAAATTGATACTAGTATTCCATGAAAACATGAATATGGAAGAAACAAAGGTTCAAGTTCTGATGGAGAGTGATAGAAAACATGTTTAGGAGAAAGTTAACCACCATAAAATCACAAACTTGTGATAATTTAAATGGTATTTGATTCCCCAGTTGGAAAAGTTAAAAGAAAAAATTCATTATTTTAAGTTACTTTTATTTGAGGAATTTATTTACGAGCTTAACTAAATCATAAGGAAACATACTTATTTGTCTTGTAGACTTTCATCTATTACTAGATTTCATACACAAACTCATATTTTACCCAAATGATGAGTATTTAGGATGACTTGTTCACATTAAGAGCGCTATAATCAAATTCTTGAGAATAGCCTATTCCACAAAAGATGAACTATATATTTCGTATGACTTTAGACATTAACCAAAACCAAAATTGTTTTTACAAGATTAGATAATCCCCAAAAAAGATATTTTTTTAATAAAAGAAAAACTACTCTTAATCTACAAAATTTAAAAAAAAAGAACCAAAGGTTCAAGAAAGGCCATTAAATAAAAAACTATCCATAAAATTCTTCAATGTAATCCAAACAAAGATTGAAACCAAAATCTCTAAAGGATTTAATAACATAGTCATCCAAGGTAAATATTAACATTTATCTCCAAATAACATCAGTTACTCTTAAACTCTCATACTAAAAAGTAATTAACCAAATCACATATCTTCTATAAAAGGTTAATCATTTCCCAAAATCCAACTTATTTATGATTCAAAAGAACATATATCTAAAAATAATTAGTCATACTAACCATGGACTTCACATAGTCTAGTGGTAGGTGATAAATACCAGTCATACTTTGGTTGTGGGTTCAATTCCTACAGCTTCATCCGACGTGACGGGTTTCCACACAATTTCTGTGTTTTCCCTTTTTAAAAACTACATAATTTTATAATATTCCCAAAAATAGATAAATTCATAAAAAATAACCATAACATATTTTAACCAAAAAGGTTATCTAATAACCTTTTTTTTCATCCCAAAATGTATTAACTGGTAATTACCTCAAATTCAAGGATCATATAAACCAAAATGGTTCTTTATAACTATATCCAAAAAATAAAAGATAATTATTCCTTGAATAAAATTTTCATATATCAAACATCAGGGTTACACATACTATAAAAATTATTCTAATTTAATCTCAACATCAAAAGAGCATTAACAATTTTAAGAATTTCCACATCCTAAAATCTACCATAACTCTTCAATCCCTTATATGTATACTTCTTACTCATTCAACATTCTTCATGATCTATTAACTATTCATTTACAACTTATTTTGAAATACTTATTTCCTATAAAATAAATCATGAATCATATCCTAAGATTAAATAATAGGAAAACATATGTTAAGAAGTAATACATACCTTTCATTGGTCATTATCAATTTCTTCATCCTAAATCAGAATGGCATTAGGTATTGGTAAATGAATATTTATATAATCCTGGTGATCCCATTCCCAAAAATTATTCATAGAACATGTGTTTTCATAATGACCATGCACACCACATTTAAAACATTCAATTGATCTTTCAGAATGAACTTCTTTCCCATTCCTAGAGTCAAATTGATTCTTCCATTTTCCATTGAAGGTTATTGCTTTATGACATTAATTTCCACATCTATAGCATCTTTCTGTCCCTTTGAAACATTTTCCTAGGTGTTTTTTTCAACATCTTTGACACATAGGATTTTTAACACAATTACCTTTAAGGTTATTACCTAATCTTCTTTAGGGATTTGGTTCTCGCATATATGATGCCTTATAAAAATCACTAATGTTCATGTGGTAAATCATGACTTCAGATAGTTGGTTGAGAATAACCACAAGAGATCTCATTGTAGCTCCCATATCATTCAGTTTGTCATTTATAAAACCATCACATTTTTCTTCAGATCCACTGTTACTTTGGTGCTTGCTAGATCCAGCCATTTACTAAAACCAAAAAGGTCAGTGTGATTATATTAGTAAAATCATCATATAATATCTTATGAGGATGGTAAATACTAAGATATAATTATTCATATTATCTTAAACTTGTTTAAACTATCTATATAAAAAACTATGAATCTTTATGAAATCAAAAACATTATGTTAATATCACTTGGGCTTAAAGAATACCCTATCCTCTAAAGTTATCTAAATTGACCTATAATACAAACTATAAGGACCGAGCCTTAAAACATTACATAATATTGAATTAGATGAATAAATAAAATTGAGGATCTTTTCTAGTTTAGAGTCTTATAGAATTAAGGCATAACTATTACATCTCAATGATTACAAAGTAGACACATATACTATGTTTCCATTTTTTTCACAAAATAAAAACTCTTGAACAAAAGATTCATGTCTAGTTCCATGTTGTAGACAACATGAAATTTCATTGATCCCATCATTTACCCTATTCCACTTTACGTCCAGGGAAAAACAGTTCAAAAACGTGGAATGAGCATAAAAATCTCAGTAAGGGATATAAAAATACGGATAGAAAACATTTGTCCATGTATACATAAGAATAAATGAAATCATACTTTACTCATAAAACAAAACCACATTAACATACCTAATGAAATCATAAGATTTATGAATAAATCATAAAAATCATAAGACATAAAGGTAACTTGAGGCATTCATAACATTCTTACGTAGTGAGTAACCATCATGGTTACATTTGGAATACACATCACAGTATATTCCCTAAATCTCATCGGAGAAACCTTGGCATTTAACTCCTTTGCATTACACAATTCATTGGAGAGAAATACCGGGCTCACCCTCCCTTAGTTAATCACAAAACCACCCGACTTCATAAACAATGCCAAAGAACCATAACATAATCGTATCACATAAAACATGCATAAAGGAAACATAACATTTCCACATTTCAATCACAATATATCAATACAACACATTGATATAATCAAAACATTCTCAGAACCATTTTCAATACCAAAATAAAAGAAAATTAAAACATGATATTTCTTTTTCATTTAAAAATGTTATGATTTGTAGAGGAATCTAAAACACAAATAATAGTCACGACGGCGGAGAATTCATTGTCGCCTCATACGTAAGACAAAAAAACATTCCTTTTTTCGTTTAGTAAAATGATTCATGTAAAAAGATTCCTTTTGAATGAAATGAAAATTCAAAAGTGTTTTATACACCATATAAAATAATGTTGTGTAGAAATCAATAGATGCCTCAATGAAAGGATATTGATACGAAGTCTCGTACAAAGACGGTATCCTTAGATTAAGGATAAATCAATTACAAAATTATGTGTAAAAAATATAAATACACCAAATATAAGTGGATATTAAGTGTAAAATAATCACAGTTCATCCACATATATTCATTGCACGATATAATCAAGAAGTATAGGTTTAACCCAAAGAATTGAATTTTGGTTAAAAAGTTCCCTTATAGAAATTCGATAGCCAAACGACGTCACTTTAAAATTAAGAAAATGAGTTGATGTGAGATAAAAAGGGTTTCTCTTCAATTGGACATAACATTTATAGAACTAATTATATATAAGAACATATCCCAACATAAAAATATGTAAATTAAAAGACCTAAAAAAAAGAAGTCATTTAAAAAGAGGAGGGTGAAAGGTTCCATTACTGATTTGGGTAACTTTTGAAACGTACACCCCATGAAAGAAGGGTCAACAATGAAGATGTAAATACCCCTAAATTAAATTATATTACACAAATAATACAATCATGGGCAGTACATACACCACACAAAAGGAAATAGTGTAAAATGTAGCATGAATCTCACGGGAATAATAAGTGAATAAAAACCTCTTACCTTGTTGTAATCAATCAAGTCGTATGACCAGAAGATAATAAACACCCAATGAATCACATAATACCATTAATATAAATATAATAATGATAATATATATGAAATGGTAGTACACAATATATCACATGCAACAATAAGTGGCGAACAATGGAAATCTCATGAAATTAAAAGTGAGATAAGTTATCCCCTTACCTCAAATCTGAATTGTCTTTTTTGTTTCATTATATTCCTGAATAATAAAAATAGGTAAATTTATAATTGAATAAGGACTTAATTTAAAGTTTATTATTCAATTCATATCACATATTATCATGTTATTATAATTTGTTAATTATGTGAGTTCATATCGTACGTTTTGTCGATCTTCAGCACATGAGTAAAAAACGAACTTGTTTGAAAAGATTTGCACATGTAGTTATAAGTAAATCATATCTATAATGGTATTAATGATTTAAAGATCATATATATCCTGTATATATTCATTTTATACTATTCCATAATATTTTGAGATAAAAAATGAAATGCACCATTCATGGAGACGGTAGGTCGTACATACGCATGAACGCTACTTTCATTTCTTTGTCATATTAAAGGAATTAAACCTAAATGAGACATATATATATTATAATTCCAGTATAATATATATTTTATATAGGTAAAATAATTTCATTAATTACATTCTTTATAAATTCCATGTTTGGCATTAACGAGTCACATCACTTGAGGGGGCGGTAGTCCACACTTCCTCAGATTAAATTATCACAGTTCCACAACATGAAAAGCATAATGATGTGATTTAAAAATAACATACAGAAGAATATAGAAAAAATAAATACCATTTATATCATATATAAATACAGTGAAATCAAAATGGCCACCCTAAAATGTGTTAAAAGAAGATTGAATAATCATCATTTTGTGAGGCAATAATTCGCCACCAACAGAAACAACATGTTCTTTAACCATTATACGGAGGTTTGTGTAAGTGTAGTTATAATAATTATCATAAAAACAACATAGTATATTGAGTATATTCATGTTATTATTGTATAAAAAATTAATTATATAGTGGTGAGTGAAGAAGGAAAATAAAATAAAAAAACTCGAGAGAAGACATTACATCTAAATCGGGTAACTTTTTTTGATTTGAGCCAAAGGATTCCTTGGAAATACTTCTACGCAAAGTGAGGCTTCTAAGAGTAAGAGAGGGATTTGAAGAGATAATATAAGCAGAGTTTGGACGAGCCAAGGGTTTGAGAGGTGTGGGTAAGGGGGTAGAGGTGTGGTCCTTTTATAAGAGGGAGGATGGTCACTTTTGGAAAGTCTTGAAATGTTACTTTATTATAAAATGTTTTTTGGATTTTAAAGGTCACACATTGATATATTTAGACGATAAGGTGATAAGGGTTCTAAATCCACCCATAAAATAGGTTTTCGAAAAAGGTATGTCTTAGATTTTACATTATCTTTTCATTTTATTTAAATTGTTCATTAATGTGGTAATCACTGCATCATCATGTTGTCATAAATAAATTTATTTATTTAATGTCTAAAAATTATAAAAAAAACTTACAATGATGTAGGAAATATTTTTAGCTTTAAAATGAATATTTATATTCTAAGAGATAGTTTATTTAAACACTATTAAAATTGTTTTACTTAGGATATACAAACCTTTGTTATATTTCTCTTCTTTTAAATAAATAATGTCATAAATGTCACTATTACACCCATGTGACTCCATGGGACCTCCAGTTCGGTAAAAAGAATTAAATGGACTTCCATGAATCAAAAAAATGATTCAGACATATGTTGGGGTCAGTTTATATTATTATGATATTATTTTATTTTCCATAACTACCCGATTAATAATTAATCCTGATAATTAAAGATTATTACTGTCATTACTATTCATAATTTCCAAAAACAAAAGAGTCTTAATTACATAATTTGGAACTTATGATTCCAAATAAGAAATCCATTTTACCAAATTATAAACACATAAATTTTAGTAATTAATTTAAAATAATTCCCATTGTCACAACCAAAGACAAGTTTTTACGAATTAAAATTTATCAAAATATTGACTTGTTTTTAGATCCAATTGAAAAGTGAAATTACTTCCAATGAACAAAATTTTCTTAAGTGATTAAAACACAATTCAATTACACTTTATAACCAATTAAAAGTACCATATAAATATATAATTAAATTAGATGAAAAAATGGTTTTAAAGTAAAATTCAGTATTTTTCACTATTCATTAAAAATGAACATTTGTCAGAAAAATACCCAAAATTTATTCAAAGTAAATTTAATATTCCAGATTAAAAAATTCTTTCCATTTTAACAAATTCAAATCATAGATTTTGCGTTAGTTAATTTTATAATTAATTCCCGTTGTCAAAACAAATAGCGAGTTTTTATGAAACAATATCTATCAAAAGATTGACACTTGTTTATGTTGCATTTTAAAGTGAAATTAATTGCAATGACCACCATTCGATTAAATGGTAAACATATATTTCAAATAAAATTTAAACCAAATTAAAAAGTTAATCTAACCATATAAATAAATTATATTAAAATAAGGGTTTGAATTAAAATACAACATTTTCACTATTCATTTAAAAATGAACTTTATCGGAATTGTTTTTACACATAGTAATTTTTGATGTCTCGATTATAAAAAAAGTTTTTATTTTGTAAAATATAACATATAAAATTGAAAAAAAGTATTTTTAAAAAGGGTTCTCCATCAAATAGTAGTTAATTGACCTTTTAAAGAATATTAGAATATTTATGCTTAAAATCAAATTATTTTATTATTTTAAGCCTCTAACTTTTATGGTATAAATGTGAAAATATTTAACAAACATATATAATAATTTTGTAGTTTTTTATGTTCATTCCCGCCATTACAATAGCTAGGTGCTAACTAGAATTTAAAATAATATTATTATATTATTAGTGTGCATCGTAAGTTTTCAATGAAACACGTTGTTGTGTACTGGGTATGTCATCGAACATAGCATTACCTTTAAAGTAATATTATCATTTTATTCACAAATATTAATAAATATGAAAATGTCATATTCTTTATTTAACTGGGATGTTCCACTATATCACTTCAAAATTACAATAAATAAATTCATGGACATTATTTTAAAAACATCTTTACTTCTAAAGTTATCTAAGCCGACCTCTGATAATAACTATAAGGATCCGGCTATAAAAATTATAAAATAATGAATTTAATGAATAATTCACAATGAGGATCTTTTCAGGTTTATATTTTTAAATGATTCGGCCATAATTATTACATTACATCTCAAAAATTACATGGTAGACATTTCTATTCAGTTTCCCATTTTTTTCATAAAATGAAAACTATTAAAAAAGAGAGTCATTTCTAGTCACATGTTTTAGACAGCATGAATATTCCTTGATACCATCCTTGACCCTATTAATATTTAGGTCCTTTGAAAAACATTTCAAATCTTGGGATGCGCATAAAAAGCTCCGTAATAGTTATAAAAAAATAAAGAAAACATTAGTTCATCATTACATACATAACATAAGATCTTTAGCATACAAATGAAATCATAATATTTCTGAATAACACATAGAAATAATAAATCATAAATTTAACGTGTGGCATCCATATCATACTTACATTGTATTTATCATAGCTACGTAGGGAGTTACATTTGGAATATCCATCTTAATATATTTCCTAAATCTCCAAGGAGAAACAATCACGTTTACCTCCATCATGTTACCTAATGCATTGGATAGCTATCTCTAGCTCACATGCCATATGATTATCATAGAACCACATGTATACGTAACAATGACCATGAACCATAACATATCCATAACATATAAAATAAACACAAAGGAAAGATAACATTTCCACATTTCAATCACAATATATCATTTAAATATATTGGAATAAAAAATAAATTATCAAAACCTTTTCCAATTACAAAATTAATAAAAGTGTATATGGTATTTATTTTCCCTTTAAAAACATTATTTCTTGTTAAGGAATCCAAAGATCAAATAATACTCACGGTGGAAGAAACGTCGTTGTCACCATGTACGTTAAAAGTAAGATTATTTTTTTGTCATTTATTAAAATTATTCATAGAAAAAGATTCTATTTGAATCAAATTAATGGTAAAATTTTATTATACAATGTATACAATAATGTCGTTCATTAAAATGAAATATGCCTCAATGATAAAAGATTGAGATGAAGTCCCTTACCTCGTGTCTGGCATGACACGTTTGTTCTTTAATCTATTTAATAATAAACTAAAGATAATTTATAATTTCATTAGAACCTATATCAGGTTATTTATTACATTTTTATCAATAATTACCATTTTATAAACATCGTGTAATAATTTAGGTTAATAATGGTCATTTTTCAATATTTGGTACTTGAGTCAAAAAAAACTTCTTACACTTACAAGTTTTATATGTGGTCAAAAGTCTATGATATCCAGAATTATATTCATTATTTATATATCATATATATCATATATATCTTGTATATATATTTATTTATAATAGTACATAACATTTAGAGGTATGAAATTAAATGACCCGTTTATGGAGACGGTAAGTCGTATGTACGCATGAACGCTACTTCTATTTCTATTTAGTATTTTAATTGAATAAAAACATGATGACAAATAGGTATATTATAATTCTAGTATAATATCATATATAATATCATAATTCAATCATTTATACATCCCACATATGGCATTAATGAGTCATATCACATTGAGTGGGTGGCAATCTGCACTTCCTCAAATTAAATTATCGCACTTACCCATAATGGAAACAATAAAGACATGATATAAATGGAAAATACAGAATCGTAAAGAAAAAATAAATATATCATATATCATATATCATATATAAATATATTTCCATCATAATGGACACCATGAGAGGACACAGAGATAATTGAACAATCATCATTTTGTGAGGCGTTAGTTTGTCGTCCACAAAAATAGTAGGTTCTTTACCCTTTAGATGGAGGTGTGTGTAAGTGTAGTATGAATCCTTCTCATAGAATCATCATTTTATATTTATTATACTGGTGTTGTTATATAATAAAGTAATAAAAATAGTTTAGGGTGTTAGAGAAGTAAAATAATACAAAAGAACTTAAGAGAAGGTGTTACCATTAAATCGAGGAACTCGCTTTGGTTTGAACAAAAAAATTGTTTGTTGAAGTGCCTTATTCATACAATAAGGATTATTGGAATAGGAAAAGGATTTAGGGAGCTTAATTGGGTAGATTATGGACAATCCAAGTGGATTTAGATGTGTGATGAATGGGCTGGAGATGTGAGATTTTTATAAGGGGGAGGAGGGGCTCGTTATGAAAGTCTGAAAATATAATTTTATTACATAATGATATTTAGTTTCTAAATGTCTGAAACTTATTAAATCCATATATAATATGAATTATGGCTGAAATAAAATCATCCAATAAAAATTGGACAAGTTTTATATATTATATTAATCTTTATAATATTATTTATTTAAATCATTTATTATTGTGGTAAACACTACATCATTATCGAGTCTTAAATAATTTAATTTATTTGATGTCTATAAATTATAAACTAAATACCATGATGTAGTAAATTATTTTATAGTTTGAAATAATATTTATAGTAAAAAAAGATAACTTATATAACCCTATTTTAAAATTAATCTACTAAAAGATACATGATTATGTCATTTTTTTCTTGACGTGTTAATTAAAATAAAGTGTCATTATCACTCCCATGTGGCCCCATGGGGTCCCATAATTGTCCCAAGGATGCCCAAGGTCGGAATTGTATAAACCAATATGATTAGGACACATGTTAGGGTAATTTTATATTAATATTGTAATATCTGTTCTCCCTTATGTACCAGATTTACCATTTAACCATGGTAAATAAAATATTTACTAAAGTATACATAATGCCTAAAAATAAATGTTACTTATTTACACAATTTGGACCCCTGATTCCATATATGGAAACAAAATTTCCAAATTCAAAACATAGAAGTCATGGAAATTAATTTAAAATAAATTCCTGTAGTAAAAATAAAAAACGTGTTTTTAAGAAATAACTATCAAAATATTGACACTTTTTATGTCCAAATTCAATGTGAAATTACATCCAATGACCAAAATAAGATTTAATAGTAAAAATATATTCTAATAGAAAATTAAAACCAATTACAATTATAATATAACAATATAAATAAATTAGGTTAAAAGGCAGTTTTGAATTAAAATACAGTATTTTTTACTATTCATAAAAAATTGAATTTTATCATAAAAATACCAAAAATTTTCCCAAAGTGAGTTTTGATGTCTTGATTCTAAAGAATAATTTTATTTCATCAAATATAATATATAAAGGTTAACAAAACTATATTCAAAGAGGGTTTTCTTTTAAAAGGCGATAAATCGACCTTCTAAAGAATATTAGAGTATTTATGCTTAAAATCAGATTCTTTCTTATTTTAATCCTCTAATTATATATTGGATAAATGTAAAAAAATATTACAAACATGTATAATCTTATTTTAGTTAGTTTTGTTCATTCCAGCCAATATAATGTCTAGGAGTTAAATAACATTAAAAATGGTAATATTATATTTGTTAGTGTGCAACGTAAGATTTAAAAGAAACTCATTGTTGCGTAATGGGTACTCCATCAAATATAGAAACCCCTTTTAAATTAAAATTAATATTTAATTTTCAAATATTAATAAATATGAATCGTTATTATTTTATTATTTACCTTGGTTGTTACAAGAACATAACCCTTCATAGTTAACATGGAGAGGGTATTTAATAGTCATGAATAATCTTTGAAATGATTCAGAATTATTCTTATAGCCCATGAAAATAATTTAACTTGGTTACCAAGGTTATCCAAGACATATCTCAATAACTTCTGTCATTGTAGGAGCACTAATATACACTCACAAAAAAATAAATGACTAATGATTGAGAAATTATATTACTAATATTAACACATGGAAAAATTCTCATATTGTTTAAACATCCTTAGATTCAATAGTACAATAACAAAATTTTATTCATTATAATATTTGAAAATCAAATATATAAGAATAAAATATATAAAAACTATGAAAAACATGTCATGGTAATATCATAAATTCCTTTATTAAATCCATGAAGACAACATGGGCATTTTTAATTAAAAATTACCACACTATTAATTCACATTATCAATACCTCATATTATATCATTTCATTAGTATATCATCCTTAATTAACCTTATATAATGATTAATAAATTAAAGAAAAATAATGGAAATATATTTAACTCATCCTTATTAATAAAACATATCATTAATACAAGGTAATGGATACTTTATCTTAATAGTCACATTTACGCTCTTGATAATATTTTCTTATATTCATTAACCAATCATTCTTATAAAAAGAGAACATATGGTCCCCGTGGTGGAGAACTAGGATTCATGAATCCATTATCAATATTATATTGATGTTTCTTATAAAATTATGGTATCTAAATTATGTCCATTCTATATAGTGGCTTTTGAAATTTTTTAGTAATTTGAATGAGGTATATTGAAAAATCAATATCACAATTGAGGGTAAGACTAGTTATGTCATCCATAATGAGATAAAACTAATCTATTAAAATATAAATATCATCAATTTATATTTTCTCCCCATATATATGTTATAAATATTAATCATTAATAATTATTAAAATCCATATAATTTTAGTAATTTACTTTGTGAATTCATTTTCATCCTTGCATTAATTGATTATCATAGCTCGATTTGGAATATTTGATGTAACATCACATCATAAATAATGTATATGGTATCTATAGTAGTAGGCATAATATATTCCAAAAATTTTATAATATTAATCTATAGGTAATGTCCAAATATTTAATAGAAATAAAATTCCCACAATCATCTATTAGATACGACTTATAAACACAAGATACAATCATTCTACCTTTATTGGATTTTCTACCGATTCAGAATTGATTCATTAATGTAGGGATCTGATACAATTTTAAAATTCATTATATACAAATGAGTGGGTAGAATATTAATCACATAAAACATTTTCCCACATATAATACATGATAAGTGTACCTTTTATGGTATTTCAATGAAATTTTACAGCAGTTATAGTAATTAAATTTCATTGAATCTCTTTATTTGTTTTATTTTGTAGTAAATTGGATGTAAATGTGTGGATTATTTTCAATTATTATATATCTTTTTTTAGTAAAATAACTATATAATATTGGTTTCTTTATTTAAATTTTTTTATCCAGATGTCCTTTATCTCCACACTTGTAACAAACTCTCATTCCCATCATGGTTTTTCCAAAATGTTTCGTCCAATAATTTTAAATTATAATAATTGATTCATTACCTTGACAATATTTTAAGTGTTCCTTTATTATTATAGCACAACCAACATATTATTTTCTATATTTCTCTTAAATATATTGGATTTTCAAAAAATATTTATATGTATTAGTGGATCATGATATTATATCATAATTTGATTAACATATTTGAGATATTTGATCCCTTTAGAGACTCACCATAAGACCCAAAATTTAATGGATAGCCATTCTTTCTAGATTAAATATATATTTTGAAATATTCATAGTTAATCTAGTAAAAGTATACTTATACACAATCACACAGTCAACATTATTTTTCTTTATCATGTATAACTTCCACTTTTTTTCTTCCCATTTTTAATGGGGGAATTATTTCATGAAAAAATTAAAATTGAATATTTCCCATTCGGTGAATTATATTTCTTAGTCCACTTTATTTTTCTTCATCAATGTCCACAATTGGTCAGTATCTCATATCAAACAATATGTTGCCACAATAACCATTTATCATTTCTTACATCCCAAGTAATGGAAGATCATTTCGAAGTAAATAATACATTTATCAAATACCAATAGATTATTATTTCCATTAAAAATTACAGGGTTTTATAACATGAATATGTCTATCATACGTGAGTCATATTGTGGAATAATATAATGACCAAAAATTACAAATATTAACATTTTCATAATAAATAAAAATTAAAAAAAGAGACACATGTTGATCGTACAAGTCTTCTTCATTTTGAAACATGGAATACATAACACGGATACTTAATTGAGTCACATTATCTCCCACTAGGTTCTTATTAACTATAATCTATATTATACACCTCAATAATAAAACATATCTACATAAAAAGGGGATGGAAACATAAAATTTTTTGAGAATAATTATTAAATGATAGAATTTTTCAACCCTAGACAACTGATATTTGATAATTTAAGGAACTTAGAAAATTATAACCATTACACTATAAAAATTATAATATTCAATCAATCAAAAATTAAAATAAAATGTGATAGAAAAGAAATAGACCCACCAATGTAATATAAATAAAAATTGGGGTTCTCAAATAAAATACCTCTCAATAAATATTCATACTTAGAAATAAAATACCAATATATATATATATATATATAAGATACTCCCAAATAATAATTCTCATGGGGATATTCTACTCAAATACCAGCAAACCCCTAAATGGAAACAAAACACAACATAAATAATATATTTTTAAATATATGAAATAAATTATAATTTATTTTAAATATCTATTATAATATAAATAAAAAACAATATTCTTTTAAAATATTATAATTAAATTTACTAATTTCATTAAGGGAAATTCATAAATTTTTTAAAATTTTCTTTATAAACCTAACACTTCCTTATAACATTAAATTTTGGTATTAGTATCAAAATCACTTCTATGTTATCCAACAAACAAATATTTAGGATTTATTTTTAAATTTATAAAAATATAATATATATTGTAATAAATTTAAAAATAATTAGAAATAAATGTTTAATATAAATCCACACTATAATAATTATAGAATTCAAAAATTAGTAAAATAATGACAGAACACAGTCCATCCACCACTATCCATTTTATCTCCATAATTATTTATTTAATGCTTTAATTTATTTATTATTATATTATAATATATAAAAATTTATATAAATAAACATAAAAATAAAAAATTACTAATTATTAAATATTCTAGATGTCTTGCTTCACCGTTAAATTAAAAAAAACATTTAATAAAAAAAGGAAATATTACAATCAAATAATTAAATAATGGATTGAGAATGTCAAACTGTAGACAATAGTATGAAAACTCAAATTTAGTAGGTATAAAAAACTATTATATAAGGAAAAAAATCAATATTAAAAAACTCTATAAATTATAAAAACTTTATAAAATTAAAAAAAAATTGCTGCAAGAAAATAAATAAATAGAAACTAGGAAACTATGGATAAGCAACTAGAAAATAACTAATTATTAACTAAAAACTATCAATATACACCACATACAACTAATTTACACATCATCCATTACAATTTGCTATTAATCACTTAATAAAATATGAAATCCTTCCAAGTATATCAACAAAAATTTTATACAACACTATTTTTATAATATTTGTTTTGAAATATTAAGTCAAGAATTTCATCAATACATAATGAAATCACCACATCAGTATGTCATGGTAAAATTTAATAAATATAGACATAATAAGTTTTTTACATTCATTAGGGTAAATATTTTATGAAAGGTGGATATTGAATATTCATATTCAATTATTTAATAATTACTACAAAATCGTTATTCTCACATTATAATATAAATAGAACATCAATTAATTTGGTGAAATATTTTTCTAATTTATAAATTGTAAAATTGTGACATATAAAACACCATGAATATTTTATTTATGAACAATAATATATAATTATATTTAAAATTTAGCACATTATATCATCATTGTATAAGAATTCATTTCTAACTTTTAAAATATTTTTATAATATGTCTTTAATAATCCCAGTATACATATCACATTCATTATCAATTTAAATTATGAATAATTATTTCATGATAAGATAAATTATTATTATAATATCTTAAAACCCACAATTAATTTCATAATTCAAAGTATAATACATTAATATTTTAATAATGATTCTTAATTAGTTGGAGAAAATATTGATTTAATTTTTTTTCAAATAATTAGTTTATTTAAAAATAATAATGAATTTTTATATTAAGGAAAATATATGGTTGATTATAATATTTTTGGCTCTGCTTCTATGTGTCAGCTTCTCACCTACCAATATCTGCTCCCTTTTTATCCCTCCTAGTAATACCTCATTCTCTCTGACCATGTCTCTCTATCCACTCCCCCACTCACCCATCTCCCTCTCATTCTCCCAATCCATATCTCCCTCTCCAAAAATCCTAATCCCACACTCCCCATCAAAATACACCCCTTGATCCCCCTCTCCACATTCACATTCCCCCTCCCCTCTAGCTAGTGATTTCCCACACCATCTTCTAGGGTTTAATAATATTCGTTCGGCACCCTCTCTATCCTCAACTACACTCTCCTCTTATGGATATTACATATATGGATTCTATGGATTAACATAATCAGTATATACTGACATTTACTCTAGATCATCCACATAATCCCTCCCACTACACCCATATCTTGTCCCCAATCTAGACCATAGTTTTTTTTTGGCTACCCCTCTAGTGTTTCCATCCTTTGATGCTAACTCATACAATCATTTAAAGCATGAAACTATCCTATTACTCTCATAAATTTACTACTTTACATTTTAACGTTAACAATATATCATCCAACACTAAATCACCCATACTATTTTTTAATTTTTTCTTCATAGATTTTAGATTTAATGAATAATAAAGTTAGTTTATCTTCAATTTTTCCATTTTTAATAATCTTTTTTCCTCATTAAATTTCTTTACCGTTATTAACAAATTTCGTCACTCTTCCCCATACCACATATTCATTTCATCACTTCTATTATAAGGAAAAAAATGTTTTGATAAATTCATGTTTCTTCATGTATTTTATGTATCAATTTTTAGAAAACTGGTAATTAAGTTTGGGTAATTTCCTTAATTTTGTAATCAATTTTTCATAAATTTATTAAAAAATGAATTTGTTTACTAATTTTTTTTAAATGTGTCCCCATTATAATATGTTTATTATAATGATTTAATTTTTTGTTTAATTTTATTGTGTAATTTTTTCTACAATCCATATATAATTTATTTTAATTTTTGTATCCATTCTTCATAAATACATTATTTGATTCCTGTGATTATTAAAATTTGAAAAATCAATGTCATTTAGTAGATCAATTAATATCCACAAAAAATGACCAAGTTAATAGTGATATAGTAAATTATTATTTCTAAAATCAATGACCACAATAAAAAACTTTCAATCAAAAGATTGTAATAACTATCAGTTATAAAATAAAAAAAATTAATTAAAAATTTTCATATTAATCTCACCATATTCTATGACGAAATTCCAATCTAAAGTAATAAACAACTGTTATTTGAATTTTCCTCATTTATATTTGTTTTGCCAATTTTATCTAGCCTACATATTACTAAGATATTTCACTGATTTAGTTGTATCTTTTTACACTATTACGTGAATATTCACTTAGGAATTTGAATGATACTTCATATAGGTATGTATCTTCACAGTTACAATAAATGGAATATATATATATATATATATATATATTCAATATGAATTATTTTTATATCATGTATTAAGAAATATTATTGGAAAAGGGATTCATTAGCCATTGTAAATTATAGTTTCCAATATTATTATGTACCTTCTAATGGGTCCAAAAATTCACCTAATTTAAGTCATATTTTATTAATGTTTTCAATAAATAATTTAAATATTATTATATTTTAAACTTTTTAATTTCACTTAAATAATTTCAAATATTAATTTTTAATTTAATAAATTATTATAGTTAATTTTTACTTTTTAGTATTTCAAATTATTATTTTTCTTTTACATACTTATCTTGGTCATTAATTTTACTCTTTATGTTTGTATTCTATATTAAAAAATAGCTTTTCATAATGAATGAATGAATTAATTAATCAATTGATTTAAATTTCACTAAAATAAGTTTTAATGTAGTTTTTAATATTTAAACTTGTTAATATTTTTTATTATTTAACTATAATAAACTTTATTATTTAATTAGTTAACAATAATTCTTTTAAATCTATTAATTTTAATATTTTAATTAAATTTATTAATCGTAAATAATACCATAATTTTTCTATCTTAATTATTATAATATAGTTTTATTAAGCAAAATAATTAATTATATAATTGTTTTTAATTTTTATCATTTAATTTTCATGTAATTTTTAACCATTTAATTTGTTAAATAAGATTATCAATTGATTTCTATGTTAATTTTAATTAAGTTTTCTATTTATTTTTAATGTTTATTGTTTGGTGTAGTTGTCACCGCCAAATTTTCCTTCACTATTTTTTAAATGACACACCATTGGGAACCGAATTGTGACTCATTTCATAAATTGTCAAATTTTAACATGAAAGTGATAGTGGTGAGTAATTACTACCCATAATCCCTTTTTTCATTTTTTAGACATCATTGGACAACCCAATAGTGAGTCATTTTTCTCACTGTTGTTGAACACCTACACTCGGTGGTGACTCTTTACTCACTACCTGCCAATAATTTGTCTCACCGCTAACTAATAATCATCTAACCTCCAGCATCAAAGAAAAATATACCCACTGCTGTTGTTATCATCATCACTCTTCTTACAACTGAAGACCAGAACCACTTCTCACCAATAGATTCAAATAGATCTAACTCCCATCATTGTTGTAATACCATAGCAAAACCACCCAAAAATATGATTAAAATGAAGGTTGATCCCTCCTTTCTATATTTTAAGTCAATATCAATAATTCAACTCTCATATTCAAAAATCAAGAGACATTTAAAGAGATTCACATATATAATCCATTTTTAGATGAACCATCACCTGGTCTTCAACAAATCTGAACTCATCATTAGTTGTGGACATGCTGCCACCTATGGACACATTGATGATTAAGTAGCACAATGAAGATGAAGATACCACACGATCTACATCCATAAAAAGATGTCATTGTTTTATGTGTACACAAATGATAAATCTTCTTAATCCATCTAATAATGATCCTCAGCTGAGCCACAACTTGATTGGGAAGGAACACCCCACTACATACACGTGATACATGGGGGAGGTAAATTTTTAAATATTAATATATTGAAAATAAATCTAACAAAATAAAACTAAATTAAAACTAATGTAATATAAATAAAATAATAATATAATTGAAATAAATAAAAATTAATTGTAAATAAAATTAAATTTAAATGACCCGGCATAGTCATTTTATAAATTATGATAAAAATTAATTAATTAAATAGTTTTATTATTAAGTAACATAATGTCTAATTACTCTTAATATCTATTTTTCTATTATATACAGATTCATTCCAATCTAACAATCCCATAAAGGTTCATGAATATCATAAGAGAGGAGGTTGTTACAAGGTCTCTTCCCATTTCCTATAAATTGCATCCTATATTGACAAGTGGATGTGGGAGATGTTGAGAACCATACTCAATCTATGGAAGTTGTAGGTGACCAAATAGTTAATGAAAGAGGACCTAAAATTTTGAATTTTTATCAAATGAGGGGGATCATTCACTCATCTTTTCATTCTCACATCATCAATAATGTGAAGGTGGCCAATATCAATATATCTTGGAGACCCTTGGAGAATCATGAGCAGTGTAACAACACGTAATTTTGAGAGGTGGATTCCTTTTTACTATTTTAATTAAATTTTTCAGTAATTTATTTTATTGAATTTTTTTATTAAATATGATCATAGGATAAAACCTCATTGTTTTTGGAATATTAAATCTGATGGTGATTTTATTTCGTGGATTCATTTAATTCATTCAAATAAAAAACTATATTCAACTAGAAAAGATGAATATGATTCATAAAATTAAATTTTTTTGCACATCATGAATGTTACATAAATAATCATATGATAAGTTGGTGAAAAATATCAAGGAATCATAATTTCAAATATAAGATTAAATTTTACCATATTTATTTGTTGAGATTTATTTCATCATCTTTAACATAATTTCCTTCACATTTTTTGTTGAAATTTCTATTGTGAACATATAGAATCACATAACTATGTGATTAGTCACATTACAAGGGAGATTAATTGATCATTTTCAAGATATTTCATATTCAATTGTAATTAAATGATGATGTCAATGTGTCAACATATATAGTTAGGGTCTATGGATTTTTTCTCTTGAATTGAATTTTCTATTCCCTTGTTTGAGTATGTAGTTCACTTTTATTTCTATTATTTATTATTAAACTTGTTGATGAAATTGATTCCTAGTTAATCATTTTTTACTCTTTCTCTAATCCAAAAAAATTAATAAAATATAAAAAAAATTAAATTGTCAAATATTATTTCCACATAATAATGAAAATAGTGGGATTTTTTTGAAATTTAGTCACTCTAACTCATTTTTATGCCTTACCATGGGTTCGACCCTTCTTACTATTTTACTATATTATGTACGAGTTTAAAAATAAGTAAACTTTGACATAGTTTATCATTTATCAGGACATGTTTTGGGATCCATTGTTCGGGAACTCTTCGAGCCACAACATTTCAAATATAAAAAAGGATTCAAAAAAATATCAAATAAAAATTTCTACTAAAATTTTGAGATAAAATAAAAAATTATTTTTAAAAAAAATTATGCCTTTTGCTATTTGATATAGTAAAGGTAATTTATTTATCATCATGCTTACACAATTTTTTATTTTTTGCAAAAGGTCAACTTTTTCATTACATTATATGAACACTAGATCCTTTATTATTAAATAATATCCCCTATTACTTAAAATTTAATAGTACATAACTACTCAAAAAATGGTAAAAATATAAAATTTAAAATTTAAAATATTTTCCGCTTAAAAACTTTTAGAACATTCAAAATGAACTCTTAGGACAAATTGATTGTCCTTAGATGAAGTATTTTCAAATCCATAAAGTTTCAAGAAACCCATATTCCATTAAACATAATCTTATATCTAGAAATTATGAATTGAAATAGTCTCACCTTTTACAACTTCAATCATTCAATAGGCTCTTTAATGAGGACTCTCATGCATTTTTAGATATTTTTATGACATTTTTCAATAATTATCTCTCATAATTCACAATTATAATGATCATAGAATGAGATTATTTCAATTTGTATTGAAGGTAATGTTGTGAATTGGTTCTTGAGTATAGATTAAAATATATTTTAAAATTGGGAACAATTATATAATTATATCATCGTGGAATTTTTTCCTGTAAGAAATAAATGTTAACCTAGAACTAAAATCTATATTTTTTACCAAGATTATGGAGAATCATGTCATTAGGCTTGGTAATGATTTTTGGACCTACTTAAGAAGCATCCCCTTCAATAAATCCCATCCCATATTCTCATGGATGCATTATATGATGTTTTATCATTCTCTATTCAAAACATTATGGATCAATCATATGGTAGGATTATAACAACAAGACTGATGAAGTGTTCAAAGAAATATTTGACAACCATTTTTTCAACTCTCAAAATAAAAATTAATGAAGGAAAAAAGTGAATAGAAATGAAAAAAAATGATTTATAATAACAATATGATGAAATAAAAAAACCTTATGCCATATTGAACAAAAATTCTAACAATTAGATAATAAAGAAGGATTTCAAAACCCAAATCAATATCTTAGGGTAGAGTGTTATTATTTTTTCATGTTAAGGAAAACTGATAATTTTTGTCCTTACATTGACATGTCATACCAACGACATGAAAATTCAAATATTGATATCTAGAGTCCTAGTATAACCTCTAATGAAAATAATTTCAAAAAACTACAACTATGGATATAGGGACTATCCAAAATTCTCATGGAATGAACATGGAATGATAAAGAAACCCACTGCCCCTGGTTACCAAAACTAACATAGACAAAACATTTAAAATCTACCAAGGGAAGAATATTAACATTCCCAACGAAAATTTTAGTGTAAAATGTTTTGAAAACTAGATTGAATTTTAAATAGAATGAACTCTCAAGAAGAACAATTGCAGACTAAATTGAATAAACAAAAAAATGAATCTGATAAAATTTAAACTGATTCAAGAATGAAAAATATGAAAACTCGATTATGACAACTATCTAGAGACATGACTTCAAATGATGGGGGAAAGCTACCTAGACCAACTTAAATTAACCCTACAGATAATTTCATGGTTTTTTATCCATAATTGGGCTTAACACTCAATCTAAAGATGAAAAATATTCTAAAAACTCCTAAAATTAATAATTATATGAATTTCAAAATAATAACATGGGGCCCATACATTCTAGAAATCATAATAATGTTGCTGAATTTCAAGAAAATAGTTATTTTCTATATGAAAATAAATTACTTTTTTTAACTTATGAATGATAACAATAAAAATAAAACTATAGAGGAAATTATGATATTCCATATGTTCTTAGAAACATTAACCACCCACACCTTTCCAGTGATAATTGAAATCAAATACTAACAATTAGTTTGAATTTTTTCAATTCCATAGTTATATTGATAATCGCAAAATGAATATTTCTTTCATACAATTTAGTTTTTTCATTCTCTAAGACATTAGAGAATATAGTCAACTCAACTAAAAATGTGACTTAGGTTCTAGAATCAACCAGATTTCATTAACACTCTTCTAAAATTTGATATTGGGAGATAATTAACACACAAGATTCATTATACTTTTGAATTCTCGTTCAATAAACATCATATAGGAAGGGTATATGACCTTCTATTTGTATTATGGAATCATTTTTTTTCAGCTAACATCATAGTATTAGATATGGAGTCTGACCTAAAGGATTCCATCAAATGAGGTTTGACCTTTTTATCCATTAGAGTTAAAATCATCAATGTATGTTAGGGTTAACTAATTTTTAAAATGGGAGGGAAAAGAGAAATTAAATTTCATTAAAAATGTAAAAGAACCAACATTCTTTAAAAATTGTTCCAATGTAGATTCATTGATACTAAAAATTTACTTGAAAATATAGAAGAATATAAAGAAAATCATATGTTAGAGATATTAATTTGGATTATGAAAATCATTATTTTCATCTCTCACATAATATTGAATCTGATCCAACTGAGAATCTAGAAAATTTTCTACAATTTGACAACATTACATCATATTCTCCTACTAGAGATATATCTTCTAATTCTAAACATAAAATACTTATTAAGGGAATATTTAGATGAATATTTTTTATAAACACTTCTAAAAATGTTTATTAATTATAAGGTGAAATGATAAATGAACATGGTGATTTTTATTTGAATAATATTTTAACACAAATCAAGAAATATTGGATGGTAACCTATCCACTGTATAAATTAATATTATAAATCCTTAAACTGATCTAGATATACAAAATAATTCATCATTTAAAACTCTATAAAAGAGAAATATTGAATACCTTGGTCCTCCTAGTCTTAAGTCCTTTCCTTCGAGTGAAGAACCTCCCACCATTGAGCTAAAACCACTTCCCACACATTTGATATATTCATTTTAAGCAATGAATTCAACACTTCTTATCATTATTTATTCCCAACTAAAATATAATCATGATCAAAGTTTTTTGTGTGGTGAAAAATATTAAATCATTATAGTTTGGAACATAACTGCCATTAAAATTCTTATCCCATCACATTTCATTCAAAAAATTCCAATGGAAATATACCACAATCCTAGACTATGGTGCCAAAGAAGAGTAATTACCAACATGAAATAAGTTCATGGAGAATATGTAATTAATATTTTGGATAGATTATTCATATATAATATCTCTAATAGTAATTGGGTTAGTCCAATCCAATTTGTTCCCAAGAAAAAAAATTTCACTATAACAACTGATGAGAAGATTGAATAAATTCAACTAAAGAAAGTCATCAAATGAAGAGATTATATAAACTATAGTAATATTTATTAAACCAAATGGGAGTACTATTTTCTAGTTCCCTTTCTTGATAAAATCCCTAAGAGGATTTCTAAGAATTAATTTGTTTCTTTCTCATTGGCTATTCTAGTTAGAATCAGATTGTTGTAGCTCTAGAGGATCAAGAGAAAACTACTTTCACATACCACTTTGGGATGTTTTCTTACTAGTAGATGCCATTTTCATTATGTGGTTATCCAGAAACCATACTATAGATAATGATGGACATATTCAATGATATGGTTTATAGGAATATAGAGGTATTCAAGGATGATTTCACCATAGTTTGATGAATATTTTAGACTTGTATGAAAAATATAGAATTCTTCATAGAGTGACGCCTAGAGTCCAACCAAGTTATTAACTATGAAAAATATACATTCATGTTTACTAATGGATTTTTTTGGATATGAGGTTTCCAAGAGTGGGTTATATGTTGACACTACCAAAAAATGGTAATTAAAAATTTCCCACCTCCTGAGAATGTTATTGGTGTTGGGAGATTCTTATGGAATGCTAGTTTTTAACGTCATTTTATAAAATAATTTTCTAAAATAACTATTCCTATTTTCATTATTGGTTAAATATTATCCTTTCAATTTTGATCAAAAAAATTTGGAATCCTTTAATTTGATTAAGGAATGACTCACTACATCTCAAATCATAGTTGAACATGTCGCGACCCATCCCCTGGGGCCCATGATGTGACTACCACAAGCCCTCATTCTATAGGCCAGGGACTGGAGACCAGCACCGAAATGCGTAATCTCTAAAATCCAGAATTCATTGAATTTATATCTTATAAACACTCACAACCAAGAAAACAAAAAGATACGAACAAAAGTAAACTATATAGCCAAATGAGTGCTGAAAGTAAGAGGGGCCTAAATACATGCCCAATAGTAAAGGTGCAAGTAAAACTAAAATAAAATACAACTGAAAAAGAGAAATACAACTACTAGGTAGTCCTCCATGGTTCTTATTTTAAGGGTAGGTACAGATAGCCTATTTTTCTCTTGACGTCCTCACAGCTCCTTTGCGTACCGACACACCGTATGGTCCACCTTCAGGCGTTGTCCAGTCCTAGTACCCTCCTCCTCATTTAGCGATGTCCATCATCTGCACCAAACACAACAAGGTGTGGGTATAGCCCATGTAGGGGTGAGTATAATGATACTTAATAGGGACCCCAAGACCCTCAAGGTCTCAAAAAAATCCACAAAGGATAAACCAGAAAGCATGAAATCAACTGACAAACCAATATAGGTATATGCCCATACATATACTTAAGTTAACAATTATGCCCATATCAATCATGAGGAAACACAGAGTCTAACTCCAAATCCCAAGATCAACTATTCCAAAAAGGATGAAGTACCCCAAAGGTAAGTACCACACTGGTATGCCACACAGAAAAATACCACCAAGGTATTACCACAAAGGAAAGTACCACACAATTACAGACTTAGCTCGCACCAGGTATAACTTAGGTACAGTAGTAGAGATGATTATATGTAACTACTAATTCATCTTACTCAGTTAAGATGCAGAGCCATGAAGGATCCTTAAACATCATCATACCAACATAAGATCATAGTATATCGTCAGTACATTTTCATACCCAGACATGATCCTAGTACACCATCAGTAAAGCATTCGACTCAGATATGATCCTAGTACACCATCAGTACGTCTTCAGACCCACACAGGATCCTAGTACACCATCAGTACATCGTCAAACCCACAGATATTCTTAGTACACCATCAGTACGTCCTAAGACCCACACAGGATCCTAGTACACCATCAGTATGTTGTCAGACCCGCACAGGATACCAGTACACCTTCAGTAAGTCGTCAAAACAAAACAGGATCCCAGTACCCCGTCAGTACGTTTTCAGACCCACAGATGATCCTAGTACACAATCAGTACGTCGTCATACCCACACACGATACTAGTACACTGTCAGTACATCGTGAGACCCACACATGATCCTAGTACACAATAAGTAGGTCGTAAGACCCACACAAGATCCTAGAACACCATTATAATGTCTTCAAACCCACATAGTATCCTAGTAGACCATCACAGCCAGCTATAGGGTTCTCGCACTAAGCCTGCTAGTCTCTAGGAGAGTCTACTTCTCATGCTACTTGTCGAGACTCCAACAGCCATGAAGTCCCATGAAGAAGTGTCTCAAATATCATGCACATCATAGATGTCTCAACAAAATATATATTGTGTCAATCGGATACACAGTCTGTATGTTATTATCCTTTTAGTCTTGAGAGACCGGTTGGGTTCGTGCTTGATCCTACCCGACCGTATCCCAACATTATCCAAATATCCAGTGGGGTATACCAAAGGGACAGTATCGATACAAGTTTTCCATTTTTTTATAAGGTTCTTCAAATGGATACTCAGTGCTAATGTTATATTCAAAAGTATGTATAGGGTCGCAATTGGTCCAGGTCCGGTCGGAACCGGTCGGACCAACCCGGCCCGACTCGGCCTGGGCAGACCCGGTCTGGTTTAGGTTGGCCTGGTTCACTATGTCTGGTCCGACCCACGTTGGTCAGCCTGGCTTGTGGTGGGTGGCCCGACATGGCGGCCTGGGGTGCGGCTGGGGACCACGGGGTGGCGGGGAACCACGGGTCATTAAGGTGTCGCGGCTAGCCAGCTTTCTTCTCTGCGCGCCACGATAGCGCGCCGCGCCTTCACTGGTGGCCGGTTCGGCTGACCATCCTACCTTCACCACTGTGGCATAAGAAACGGTTCTCTTCCATTAGGTGGCATGGTCTCCACATCATCTTTGTCATAAATAACACAAAAAATATTTACAATATGTGCTGAGAGGTCATGCCAGGTCTGTTTGGGCCGCACTCTCCATGATAGTGCGGTATCAAGAGGCTATGATTCCTTCTTGAATTATGAATATTCGTCAAGAATGGGTAAGGGGAAAAATTAAAACAACCACCCTACCTATAAATCTTTTTGAATTCAGTGAGGAAGGAAGGACGGACATTAGTTTTTTGTTGTTGAAGACATCCCACATTGGAGGATGTCCATCCATCCATGTTTACTTTTTTTTTAATTTTCAAACACTTTTAAGGGGATAGTGAGAACCCTCCCAAAAAGTTCAAAAAACAAAGGAAACTACTGACTTATTAATCCAAATCTTAAGGCGATTAGAATCTCCTTCTCTGAACATTTTCCAAGGGAGGGAACTTACCTGACAGTCCGAATCTTTCTCTATGTTGTCCTAATAATGGCTTGCAAGTTATTACCAAGATTTCATATATTTTGCTTTAGTGATCTTCTCCATATTGAATCCTCTAATAAATATACAATCTTTCTTGGAAATCCATTCCACTATCTCCCTAGAAACTTCCACTTGAATCAATCTTTCCATCATTTGGTCGATGTATTCTCTCTCCACGTTGATCACCAGGACATCCTCCTTCATTTCTTCGCCATAATGCATGATTAGTATCATCTATGTTTCTCGTATCCTCATGCTTCAGGCACTGAAAGTCTTCTGGAGAACCTACTTCATAGTGTTTTCCAGGGGAAATAGAATCCCCCTTTACCAGCCTCATATCCTCAAAATGCAGATGAGCCCCCACTTTCTGGTCATCTTCCTTTGAGGCTCCTTTCACCTGTAATTGAGGATCTGAGGCATCAACCTTTTGAGCCTCCTCTCTGGCCTCTAACTGGATCTCATGCCCCATGAGTTTACCGTCTTTTTTGGTCGACCGTGTCTCCATCGGTTTAGGAAAAAATGAGTAATCCTTACGACCCTTAGGATTCGGTTTCATGGAAACTATATAGCTCCTCGGGTCCCTATTTTCCTTATTTCCCTTCTTTCTCCTTTGGTTGTGAAGAACTTTACTAAATTCTCCCAAATTAGTGTCATTGGTGGGATGTCCTTCTCCATCTGACTCGTCCTCATAGGGATAGTTGGAGTTTTCTTCAGGCTCTCCCTCACAACATAAACTCTCAAATTGGTTGTTTAAGATGAGGCAGGACAACGTCCTCTTTGGGTTGATTCTCTGTCCAGAAATCAACTTCTTGCCTAAATCATGTGTAGGCGTCTTCCACTCTTGTTCGTCCTTGAGCACACCCTTTCCAGTAGAAAGCACCGCTCTATCATATTTTTTTCAATCACCCACAGTCACTACCTCCACATAGGTACACGGATTAAGACTCTCCAAAACTTTGGAAATTACACCAGCAGCTCCAGAGTGCCATGGGTCCTGAGACTGTGCACAGGTCTGGGCACCCTGAGTAAACGGTTTGCTGTTAGGAGGGCCCGCCAGATCACTCTATATCCTATTGAAGATCTATGATACCCTGGGTTCTGAAGGTAAGCTCTTAGCTAGTTTCTTCTTTATTACTCCATTTGAACACTGGATATCCTCAGCCTTGCCAGTCCACTTGCCAGAACCAGCACAACCATCTCCAGACCCTTCAACAGTCCTAGCTGGGCGCTGGTCCTGAACAGTCTTAGTGATACCCGAATCACCATGCTCTTCATCCTCTATGACTTCTATATTTCATGTAATCAATTAATTCTGAACAAAGGAAGTTGGAGTATGCCACGGGGAAGAAGCCGAAGTTGTCGGAGAATGTCAGTGTTCTTCATTGGGGAAGCGTTCTTCGTTTGGAGAAACATTCATTGTTGGAGAGAATAATCCTATAAAATACATCTTCTTAACAATCCTATCCCCCCAAATTTCATCCAAAATAATGAGGTTCCAATAATATATGTTTAAACAATTTAATTTTTGGCACAAAATAAATTGGCATCATTATTTTTTGTTGGTTCCAAATATTAGACGGGGTGTGGGAATAATTAAATTATGGGAGGATTTCCAAGAGTTATCTCCATATTAAAGAGGGAGTTATGGGTTTTTACATCTGGTGGTCCCCACCTCCATAACCCCTGTGGAAGTTTTTAGTTCAGGTGGTCCCCACAATTATAACATCCACATGGGAGGTTTCAACAAATAAAAATGTTAATCATTTTTATTATATTTTATCCTTTAACAAAAAACACAAAAACTATCTTTCACCCTCGACCAACCAATGTAAAGGTGAATTTATCCTTATGTGAATACCGGTGTTGCATGTTCAACGATGTCCTCACATTTCAATTCTGAGACCCAGTTCAAAATTTACAAAAAACCTGCTCGCACGTTTTCTGAATGTACCGGAAAAAATGTTCTGAAATTCATTCCGGGCACTCCGCAAATCAGAATCACACAACGTAAATTTTTGTGCACTAATAAAATTTCCCAAATAATTACATGGAATTTCAGGGTCTTTACATTCTCCCCACCACAGGGATTTACCTCCCCATAAGCTACAACTCAAACTAACGAAACTAGTTGGGTACTACGCATATATCTGAGCCTCCTACTCCCATGTTCTCTCCTAGAGGTTCCCATGCTGCCAGTGAATGTGCACCAGAGGTATCGACCTCCCATAAAGGACCTGCTCATGTCGATCCTCAATCTCGATTGGAACCTCTTTAAACATCGCACCATCGTCGATGTGCTGCTCATCGTGGTTGATGATGTGTGATGGGTCGTGCATGTATCTCCTCAGCTGGGAAATGTAGAAGACATATTTCACATAGTGTAACTGAGGGAGAAGTGCTAGGCTCTAAGAAACCTCGATAACTATGTTGAGGACCTGAAAGGGTCTGACGAACCTCGGATATAACTTTATACCTCGGCCAAATATTCGTAAACATTGTTGGTGTGAGACCCGTAGTAAGACGTGGTCACCATCCTCGAACACCAGAGGTCTCTGTCTACTGTCGGCATAAGACTTCTACCTACTATATGTAGTCTTCATCTGCACTTTGATGATCTGCACTTTCTCTGTGGTGGCCCGTACCATCTATGGTCCCATGAGTTCTGACTCCCCTGGGTCAATCTAGCACAAAGGTGATCTGCATGGTCACTCATAAAACGCCTCAAAAGGTTCAATCCCAATGGTGGAGTGATATTTGTAGTTGTATAAAAACTCCACCAAAGGAAAGTGATGCTCCTAGCTGTGAATGATGTCGAGGATGCAAGCACACAACATGTCCTCGAGGGTCAGAATGGTCTGCTCAGTCTGGCCAACCGTCGGGGGATAGAAGGCGGTGCTCAAATGAAGTTGTTTCCTGAAAGCCACATGGAACCCCTTCCATAGCTGGGAAGTAAAACTTGTATCATGATCGGAGACAATCATCGAGTTTACTCTAAAAAATCCTCACAATCTCTTGAACATAGAGGCATCCCTAGATATATAGTGAACCATGCTCTATAATCGGTATGAAGTGGGCCAACATGGTGAGTAATTCGACGATCAAAAAGTTAGAATCATGACCTCTAGATGTTCATGGAAGTCCTATCATGAAGTACATGGATATCCCATCCCACGTCCACCTTGGGACCTCTAAAGGCTAAACCAATCCTACTAGTATCTAATGCTTCACCTTCACTTATTAAAAAGTGAGGCACTAAGAGACAAACTCTACTACTTCTTTCATCATTCCTGGTCACCAGTGTTGTCATTGGAGATCTAGGTACATCTTCACCACTACTGGATGTACCACTAGAGGGGATGTGTAGAACTCCCTAAGAACTTCCTCCCGACGTGACACTGGTATCGTGGTATGTCCTCTAAAGAGGATGATGTTCACCCCAACTTCAAAAAATCCACCAGGTGTATATCCTGAGGATATATGAGAACATCTAGTCTCGCAGTCAGCGTCCCGATGTTGTGCCTCCCTAACTCACAAATTAAGTGGGTGAGTGACTATAAGACACTAATGAAAATATGCTCCATCTTGATCAACAAAGCATATAAGCAAAGATGCCAGCTGCTCCGTCACCCCACCTAGTAGCTATATACCAGATATACGACTGAGTGCATCTACCACAACATTCCCCTTCCCAGGAGTATAGACTATCTCAAATTCATAGTCATGTTGGAACTCGATCCAACATTATTGTCTCAGGTTCAGGTCCTTCTGTGAGAAGATATACCCGAGACTATTGTGATTTGAGTATACTGTAAAACACTCGCCCATCAAGTAATGTTGCCACATATTTAAAGAGAATACCACTACTGTAAACTCTAGGTCATGGGAAGCATAGATCTGCTCATGCTATCACAGCTGTCGAGAACCATATGTGATCACTGATCGCTCTTGCATCAGGACACATCTAAGCCTAGTCCCTGATGCATCGGAGTAGACAACATACCCTACGCCCTCCTCTGGTAGCCTCATGATTGGTGCACTATCCAGACTCTTCATCATCTATTGAAAACTCTGCTGGAATCTCCATGACCACACGAAGTATTTCCCCTTCTTCTCAAACACTAATAAAGGTTCTACAACTCTAGGAAATCTTACACAATTATCTACTAGTATCCATATAATCCCAAGAAATTTTGTACGTCTGTCACAATTTTGGATTTATCCAAAGAAAGTAATGCCTCAATTTTAGCTAGATCTACTACAACATCAGCCTGTGAGATGATGTGTCCCAAACATTTATCCTCTTAGATCCAGAACTGGAACTTCGAGGGCATTCCATAAATCTGGTGCTCTCAGAGTGTGTCTATTACTATCTACAAGTGATATAAATGCTTCTCCTCAGTATCTTAGTAGATCATAATGCCGTCAATGAAGACCACCACAAAGTGATCTAGTTATGGATGAAAGATCATGTTCATGAGTCCCATAAAAACTACTGGATAGTTAGTTACACCGAATGTCATAACCAAGAACTCGTAATGCCCTTACCAACATCTAAATGTTGTCTTCTGCACATCCTCATCTTTTACTCTGAGCTAGTGATATCCTGATCTGAGGTCTATCATCAAGAACCTATGTTCCCCCTCCAGTTGATCAAAGAGGTCGTCAATTCTCGGGATTGGGTACATATTCTTCACATCCAATATGTTCGGGCACAAATAGTCAACACAAACTCTCAAGATCCCATCGACCTTCTTGGAGAACACAATCGGGGTTACCCAAGGAGAAACACTGGGCCGAATGAATCCCTTCCCCTGTTAGTCCTCTAGCTGTAAATGTAGCTTACAATGCTCCGCAAGAGCCATTCGATATGATGGTGTGGATATCGGCTTCTTCCTGGTGTACTAGTCAATGTGAATTTCCACATCTCTGTGAGGAGGTAGACCCAGAACATCATTAGGGAGGGCATCCATGTACTGGTCTATCCCTACAGGATAACTCGGACTCCCCGCATCAACTTCTCCAAGGGTAAGGCTAGGAAATAGATGAGTGATCGGCTACACTCTCCTTCGGGTAAGTCGATCATGTCTACAAAGGCTCCCTTCTCGCCGGAGAAGGTAAAACGGGTCCCATCCGTGCTGAAAAACTGCACTATGCACCTAATACAGTCAACCTAAGCATAGATTGTAGATAACTAGTCCATACCTAAGATGAAGTCGTAAGGCCTTGACACCGCTACCAAGTTATCCTAGCTGAACCTCTCTCCTCCTGGAGTCATCTCACACTACCAAAACTAGTGCGTAATCATTAAATCCCCTCCTTTAGGAGTCTCTAGCCGTAAGGATCAAGCGAACAACTCCGTCAGAATCTCAGAGCTACGAACAAGGGCAGTGGAAATAAAACAATAACTAGAACCTGTGTCTATAAGTACTGCAAATAAAGTGGAGTTGACACATATCGTACCTCATATCATCTTCGGAGCACTGTGGTCATAGGCCTCAGCTTCCTGGAGCTGAGCTTTCCCTTGTCCTCCTGCTCCCTGTGATCGGGGAGGAACTCTAGGTGGTTGTGGCAGTGACACCTCGAATCATCTCCCACTGCCAGCTCCTCTACCACGTCCACTTGCTCCTTGAGAACCTCCTCAGTCGAACCTTTTTCTTTTTCTAGGTGGTCCCTCGACCATCTAATGATCATTCATACGAAGGGTTTGACAGTCACGATCCATGTGACCCTACCCGTCGCATGTGAAACATTGCATGTTACTTGAATGATTGAAAATGTATCATGTCCCCCACACAACTGAACCTGAATTATGTGGTTGTCTAACTGTAGTTCTGGTCCTCTTGGACCTCTGCAATAGTTGTCCGCTGCCAGCTATAGAAGACTCTGCAACATGTTGTCTAGTGCTGGGCCTCGCTGCTGGTGTCTAGTCAGTAAGAAAACTCTACACTAAGAGGGATCGCTCTAACACCCCCACCTACGTCGGGATGCTGAGTGAAATCATCGAAGCCCTGATCTCCCACCTGAGTCCCTTAACGAAGGTATGATCCCTAAAGAATGGGTCATGCACCATATCAGTGGTGTAGTGTGAGAGGTTGTAAACCTCCCTAAGTACTATGACACATTCATGATTCCCTTTTATAGATGAAGAAGCACCTGAATATGCACTATGCGAAGATTCACTAGGACAAACTCTCCCCTAAACTGGATCTTGAAGTCTGCCCAGAGAAGCCTCACCTCATCGTAAACCTAGAGAATCAAGCTCCACTATCTGCCTGCTTCTACCTATAGAAGACTGGCAGCAAGGATCACAATGAGATCTATTGGTGTCCCTACCAGTCGGAACACTCTCACCACAGCCTCCTGCCAATACTCAGCCGCCTGTGGGTCCGTCTCTACCTTGAAACTAGGTGGCCTCTGGTGTTGGAACTCATGCAATGAGCTCATGTGGCATGCACCCTCTGTTGTTGGGGCTGGTGTCATCGGTGACCCAATGAGTAATGGTACCTCTAGTGCCACTGTTGGTGCCTCTACTAGAAGAGGGCCCTAAAGCGAGGCCTCATCACTCAGCGGGCTATTAGTGCGTACTATTCCTGGAACCCCAGCTAGCTGTCTGTGTGGAGTCATCCTAAAAAGAAACATGTGAGCCATAGTAAATAAGTTATACCTGGTGATCTGAGTCAAATAAATCACAATGAACACTCTAGAAACACACATGCAGTCAGTGTTTTCGTGCACTTAGTTGGAAATCAGAAGTCAGGGTCCTGGAGTATGTATGTGTCGGCTGCTACACCAACACATGATTCCTTAAACTAATAACCATAATCACTGAACTTGAAACTATTTTAGTTAAAAACATGATCAAAGTCCAATTCTCTACTATAGAATCGACTCCTCTGATACCAATTTGTCACGAACCATCCCCCGAGGTCTGTGTCGTGACTACCCCATGCCCACCTTCCATAGGCTAGGGGCTAGAGACTAGCACTGAGAGGCGTATTCTATAAAATTGGAAAGGAATGGCCTTTATATCCTGTAAACACACACATCCAAACACACAATAAGATACGAACTCAAGTAAACTATATAGATGAAATAGTGCTGAAAGTATGAGGGGCCAGAATACAATCCCCATAGTAAATATTTAAGTAAAAATGAAATAGAATATAACTGAAGAAGAGAAATACATCTACTAGGATGTCCTATGAGGTTCCCACATAAAGGTTAGGACCAGATCGCCTCCTCAACTCTCCATGTCCACCCAACTCCTCTACGTACTAACACACAATATGGTCCTCCCCCGAGTGCCATCCAGTTATGGTACCCTCATACTCAATCATCATTGTCTATTTTTTTCACCAACACAACATGGTTTGGGCATAGCCCATGTAGGGATGAGTATAACAATACTCAGTAGGGACCCTGATACCCTCATGGTCTCACAAAAATTCCCAAAGGATATACCACAAAGCATGAAATCAACTAAGAACCCTACTTAGGTATATGCCCTTACATATACATAAGTTATCAAGTATTCCCATCTCAATCATGAGGAAACATAGATTCCAACTCAAAATTCCCAACCTCAACTATTTCAAAAAGGATGAAGTACCCCGAAGGTATGTACCATACAGGTACGCCCCACAGAAGAACACCACCATTGTATTACCACAATGGAAAGTACCACACAGGTATGGACTCATCCCACACCAGTTAGAACTTATGTACAGTTGTAGACATGGTTTGATGTAACTAAAAATTCATATTACTCTGTTAAGAGGCAGAACCACGAAGGATCCTAAATCTTAATCAGACCCACAGAGGATCATAGTACATTGTCAGTACGTCGTTTGACCCACACAGGATCCTAGTACACTGTCAGTACGTTGACAGACATACACAGGATCCTAGTACAGCGTCAGTATGTCTTCATACCCACAGAGGATCCTATTACACCATCAGTATGTCTTCAGACCCACACATGATCCTATTACACCTTCAATACGTCGTCAGACCCGCACAGGATCCTAGTATAGCGTTAGTACGTCGTCATACCCACACATGATCCTAGTACACCGTCAGTATGTCGTCAAACCCACACATGATTTTAGTATACCGTTAGTACATTGTTAAACCCACACAATATCCTAGTACACCGTCAGTTCATCGTCGAACCAACAAACTATCCTAGTACATCGTCAGTATGTTGTCAGACCCACACAGGATCCTAGTACACCATCACAGCTAGCTACATGGTTCCCACAATAAGCCTTCTTGTCTCCGAGAGAGTATTCACCTCAAGATACTAGTCGATAATCCAACCTCCACGAATCCCCGTGAAGAAGTATCTCAAAGGTCTGGCACGTCATAGGGGTCTCAACGCAAGAGATGGTACGTCAATCGGATGCCTGGTGTGTATGTTATTTGCCTTTTAGTCCCGAGGGCTCGGTTGGATTCATGCTCAATCCAACCCAACCATACCTCAACATTATCCAAATATCTAGTGGGGTATACCGAAGGGACCACCTTACTTCATGGTTTCTAGTGCCATAGACGGTTCGTGAAATAGATGATCGGTGCCAATGATATGGCCAAAATAATGTATAGGGTCAAAACTGGTCTGGGTTCAGTCTAACCCGGTCCGATTCGGATTGGCCTAGCTCTTTGGCTCTGGCCCAACCCACTCGAAGAAACAACCCTCTGGGTCCGGCCCAACCAAAGTTGGGTGGCCTGCGAAGTGGGTTGGTCGTGGTACGGCACGACGCTGTGGGGAGACGGGGCCCCGTAGCTGGCCGGATGGCCAGACTTTCTCTTTGAATGGTGCAGTCATGCTCCGCGCCTTCACAGGCGGTCAGTTAGGTCAGTCGTCATTCCTTCACCGTTTTGGCACAATCCACGGTTCTCTTTTGTCAGGTTGCGCGGTCACACCATCTTCTTCGTCACAAATAAGACAACAAATATTCACCATATTTTTGGAGAGACAGGGACATGTTCATTTGGCCGGCACTCTTTGCGTTAGATCTGTAGCAAGTGGCTATGATTCCTTCTTTAATTACTAAGAGTCTTTAAGAACGGGTAAGGGGGTAAAATTCAAACAACCACATTACATCACAGGCTTGTTGGCGTTGGTGAAGAAGGAATAACGTGCGTCAGTTTTTCATCCTTGAAAAGTCCCACATTCTAGGATGTCACAAGGAAGTAGTCGATGTTGTTGGAGAATGTCAGCGTTCTTTGTTGGGGAAGTGTTCTTAGTTTGTAGAATCATTCTTCATTGGAGAGAAGAAGCTTCCAAACACTCTCCTCTCTCCAGTCCTTTCCACCCCAATTCCACCCAAAAAGAATATGGTGCCAATAATATATGTTTCAACAATTTAATTTCTCACCCAAATTAAATTGGCATCATTAATTTTTGTTTTCTCCAAAAATTAAATGGGGGTGTTGTCATAATTAAACGATGGGAGTAAGTGCAAGTGTTATCTCCATATTAAAGAGAGAGTTTAGGGGGTCTTAGGCTATAATGGTCCCCACCACCATAACCCATGTGGGTGGTTTTAGTTTAGGTGATCCCCATACTTATAACATTCAAATGAGAGGTTTCAACCAAAAAAATGTTAAACATTTTTATTTTATATTATTCTTTCACATAAAACACAAAAACTAAATTTCACCCTCGACCAACATCCATTGAGGTGAATGTCTCCTTAAGAGAATACCAGTACTACGTGTTCAACAATGTCCTCAGATTTCAATTTCGAGTACTGGTTAAATAGATAAAAAACTCACTCGCATGTTTATTGAACGAACCAAAAAAGAATTTCATAAATTCATTCAAGGAACTTCGGGCCTCGGAATCACATGCCGTAAATTATCATGGACTCGTAAGATACCCATATAATTAAAAAAAATTCACATGTAATTTTCGAGTCATTACAGAACCAGATTGGAAACATCATTTTAAATTAATGTGTTATGCAAGTGTCTTGTATATTGGAGTTTTCTTAGGATAGAGGAGATGTTAGAAGATTCATGTGTTCTAATTTTCTATCATGCATCAATATGATTCCCAAATGAATAATTCCACAAAGAAAAAGAAGTTTTTAGTTATTGTATTTTCTCTAGATAAATTTAGGCTGTGTCTTTGAGGTTTTAAATTCACCATATTTACTTATCATAATTTCTTAAAATATTTAATTTATATGATGGATTCCAAAACCAGACTGATTAAGTAGATTCTATTGTCACAATAGTTTTATTTTAACATCAAAGATAATATGGTAGTTGAACATGTAGTTGTAAATCATATTTCATTGTTTCCAAATAATGATTTTTATAATCTATGGTAGATTAAATCTTTCTTTCCTGATAAAAATATTCTCACTATTTCTATAAGGTAGTGTTCCTAGTTTTCCGAAATTGCAAATTTTCTAGAAACTTATTTCAATGTAAATTATTTTTCAAATAATGATAGGAATAAATTAATTTCATATATTATGTATTACCATTGGAATGATACTTGATTTTTTAATGTTTAGTCAATGGGATTCCTATACTATTGGTTCTAGAGATAGATATGTTTTATATATTGGATAGTTGTCAGACCTTAATATGTGGAGGAAATAATGATGGAGAAATGATAGCTCAGAAGGTACTTCAAGTTGAATTTTATTCACCCACCTTATTCAAGGATTCTATGAGTTATGTAGTTGAATGTGATATATTCCAGAGGCTGGAAAATGTTGGTAGGAAGTAGAAGATACCTCATAAAGGTATTTTGGATGTATAAATTTTTTATATTTTGGGTTTATATTTCATGAGTCCATTTCTATCATCTCATGGGAAGGAATATATTATTTCTGTTTTACATTGTGTTTCGATGTGGATAAAGGCAGTAGATCATCCCAACAATCATGAAAATAGTTTAATAAAATTTTGTTAAAAGAAAAAATTTATAAAATTTAGAGTGTCAAAATCCTTCATAACTAATAATAGAACACATTTTAAAAACATCCATTTTATATATTTAATGGATAGATATGGATTCACCCATAGCACTTGTACTACCTTCCATCTACTATCTATATGATAGGTAAAAATTTCTAACAGCGAGTTAAAGTAGATTCTAGAAAAAAATAACTCGAATTATAGAAATGATTGGTTTGTAATGTTAGATGAATATTTATAGGCATATATAACTTCTTATCAGACCCCTATTTGTATGTCTCCATATATGATTTTATTTGATAAATAGTTTTATTTTTCTATGGAGATACAACACAATTCATATTGGGTTGCTAAAGCATTAAATTGTAATTTTAACAGTACTGTAGAAAGGATAATACTTTAGTTGAGTGAGAATGATGATATATAGATATAGTCTTAGGAAAATTGTAGGATATACAAAGAGATTTCAAAAATATTTCATGATTCAATTATAATGAACAAAGAGTTTTAACCTAGATAGAAGATCTATTTCTTTTATTCCATAAAAAATCTATTTCCAGAAAAATTTAAATATAAATGGATTAAGTTTTAATGTTTTTAGAGTGCATAAAAATAGTTTTGTAGAGATTTAAAAAGAATAAAACAAGCCTATTGTTTTTAACGATCAATGAATAAAAATATATTTTGAAGGACAACCAAAGGCCTTGGCTTCCTTCACTATAATGGAAAACAGATTCTCAATAAAATATAACTAATGGCTTAAAATATAGTGCTTCATGGGAGTCAACCCATGGTCCATGTCTTGTCTTAACTTTTACTTCTATTCATTTTTTTTGAATAAAGTGGTGTTTATTTATTTTATTTCCAAATTTTTATTTTCGGTATTTGTGTTCTTGTTTTTGATGGTTTTTATTCTCATAATAAAAATACTATTTTTGTTAGTTTCAAAAAGGTTTAGAATTATCTTAATTAATCATCTCTAGATAAATTTAAATAGTTATTTTCTTTATTTATTATTTATGCTTTCATTTTTCAAATACTCAATTACATTCATTGAAAAAAACAATATCAGTCTAGTCAATATTCTATTACACATCAGTGTGTCCTGGCTCATCATTGATCTTAATTCACCATTTCACTACTATAAGTGAGTCACCATAGTGGTGAATCACTGCTGTCATAGTGGGTATGCGATAGTGATTATACTCTACATGTTGTTATTTGAGGGAATGTTTTTCTTCATTTATTTATTAATTTATTTTAAATCTCTACAAATTTTTAAATTATGTTAGTGTGATGGGGGTTAATTTAGGTTATATTTTTTTCATATGAATATGTTTTTTTATCACATATGTTTATTTTTTATTGAACATCTATTTGATTCAATTTTTTAAAATAAAGTCTTTATTCAATGTGCACTCAATTTTCTTACATTGTAATTTTTGAGCTTAATTAAAAAAAATATTTTCACTGGACTTAATGATACTACATGAACATTTATGTGTTCTTATTGTAATATAATATGCTTATTATCGAAAACATATACTATTTGAACAATAATGTAACCCTTACTCATGTAATCAATCTGCAAAATTGGAAAACTGTTTTGAGAGTTAAAAGTTTATTTTTGTCTCTGAAATTTAAATTAAACTTTAGGACAATGTAGGGCTTTAAGTTTTGGGAAGAGGGTCAAATTAGGATGATTAATTATGTGATTTAATGGAATCCCATAAATTCCCTCTACCTAATATTTGTTTTTGTCCAAAAAGTGGATCTATTTTTCAAACATTCATTCATAATTATAGATTATTTTGGATTCATTTTATATTTTAAATCAGTCATTCCTAGGGATAATACCTTTCCAGTAGTTAAGTGTTTCATTGAATATGAATATTTTTAGAATGAATGATTACTAAGAGGATTTTCATAATGTTTTTTTGAATATTATATTTATTAATTATTTTTGAGAGTGATATACAATACCTATTTGTGGAGTTACGATCATAAATTTAGGAAACTCTTTGTTTTAATTTTTTCTAGGGGATATATATTTTTAAATTATTAAAATATTAATAAAATTATTAAGCTAATAAGCAAAAAATTTGTAAAATTATTTTGAAACTATAGTGAATTGGGAATTTCGGAAACCATTTTGAATCTTTGAGACACAATACACTAATTGTGTTTGAGTAATATCTCGGTACAATATTAAAATAGTTCATATGCATAGTTCATAGAGCATGTTTCATGGAATGGTAAAAGTAAAAAAATGGAAACTGCTTAGTTTTCAAAAACAGAATAATTAAGGTGAGGTTAATTATGAACACTAGATGAGGAAAGGGAAATTTTGATTTGAATGAAACCATTTTTGTTGTATTAATAAGGTAATTCAAAAAAATTAATTTAAATTTTTTTTGGAAAGCTTGGTGAAATTAAATGCATAAGGGGTCAATTATGGTTATTAATTAGACACATATTTTACTTTCTATAACTCTTAGAAATTTAACTCAGGCTATAATTGAGGTAAATCAGTACGCAGTTTCATCAATAAGGCATGACATCCTTAGAAGTAGATAATTCATTTCTTCCTAGATCACCTAATAAAAATTTAATTTTGGAATAACTTATATTATAATCATTTCATTTCAGAATATTATTTCTCATTTCTTGGTCCTCTGCATTTAAACTGATTCTCATGATTTATATTGAGTTGATTAAAAAAACATATTTCTATTTTCTAAAAAAATTATTATTCATGGAATTGATTGAAGAAAATCAATGATTAAGTGTGGGGGAATCTGATGTGGCCTTAAATTCACATAATATAACACAAATTTTGTAAAATTTTTTAATTGTTTATTTAAATAATTTTGGTTATTTCTAGTTAATTTCACTTATATAATTTCATAGTTTATTTTGTTATTTAATCATTTTTTATAATAATTTTTCTTATTTTTAGTCTTTTATATTATTTTATTTCATATAGTAACTTATCTGGTTCATTATTTTTATTCATTAATTTTATATTTTTTATGTCATAATAGTTTAGGGTAAATTTTTATTTAATTAGTTTATTAATTGATTTAAAATTAATTAAATTAAACATTAATTTAATTTTTAATCTCTCTTCTTTGTAGTAATTTTTATTATTTATTCATTATAAATTTCTATATTTAGTTATATTGCGATAATTAAGTAAAATTTATTAATGTTAATGTTTTAATTAAATATGATAATCTTAAATTATACTATAATTATTATCTGGCTCATACTATTTTTTTACTATTATTATAAATGATTAATTATTAAATTATATTTATTTTTTATAATTTATTTTTAATATAATTAGTTGACCATTTAATTTTATTAATAATTTTATCTTATTAATGATTTTGTGATTTTAAAAATGTTTATAATTTATTTCTTAATTTTTATTTTGGTATAGGAGTCACTACAACATTTTTCTTCACCATTTTTTTATGTGGCTCGCTGTTGGGAATTCAACAGTGACTTGTTTCATTATATGTCAAATTTTTACATGAAATTGACAATTGTGAGTCATTAATCACCACCGACACCTTTTCCAATTTTTAAGACAACATTGAACAAGCTAATGATGAGTCATTTTCTCACCATTGCACAACCCTTACCCCAATTAGTGAGTCTATACTCACTACCAGCTAGTAATTTATCTCACCGCCAGTGGAAAAATCATCTCCCCACTAGAATCGAATCCAAATACACGTACTATTGTAGTTACCATTATCTCTCTTATCGCCATTTATGATGAAATCCAATTCTTGCTGCTATTTTCAAACAGATATCACTAACACCATTGAAACACTACATCCCAAAAACCACACAATCATCCAATAAAGATGAAGGATAAGACCTAATTTCAAGATTTAATGTCTAGTGTGGTAATTAAACATTCATCTTCAAAAACCAGTATAATTTTAAAGATCCACTTAAGGAGAATCTATTTTTGGATGAACCCAAACGTGGTCTTCAAAAAATCTGACCCTATCACTAGTTGTGGACATGCTAAAACTGATTTTCAAGAAATCGATTACACTAATCGTAGACGATGAAGCCACTGACTAATTTGTATCCACCTAGATCTTACACCATGATAAAATGTCGCAGATATGGAATCATGTGATGTTTTCACTGAAGGATCAACAACCAAGAAATGACTTTCTTTGGAAGAAACCCCCCACCCCCTCCACACGAAACATAGGGGAGGGAAAAATTTATATGAAATAATATATCCAAAGATAATTAACCCTAAATTAATATATATAAACATGTAATAATATAATTGTAATTATTAATTAATAACAATTAAATATAAATTACTAAACATAATAATATAATAAATTTTTATGAAAAATATTTAATTAATTAAGTGTTTTAATTTTAAATAACATAATTTCTGATTATTATTCACTTATCTTTGTCTATTATTAATAGATTCATTACAATCAAATAATATCATTTAGATTCATGCCGAATACAAGAGTGAAGTTTGTTACAAGGGTTCTTCTCAAGCCACAAAAATTGCTGGAGATGATGACATGCGGATGTTAGAGATGTTGAGAACCATACTATGTTGGTGTAAGTGGTGGGATACCATGTATTAATTGAAATAATAAATAAATTTTGAAGAATTTTCCAAATAGGGGGATCATTAAATAATCATATCATTCACACATCTTCTATTAAGATTAGGAGAGCTAGGGAACCACTTCTTGGAGACCCAAGGAGCAGTAGGAGGAGAGTAGTAGTGCAAGATTTTTTTGTAGATTCCTTTATCCTATTTTTAATTATCTTTTTTTGTAATTTATTTGTTTAATGTTTTTTTTCAATACTATCATAGGATAATCCCTTATTGTTCAAGGAATTTAAAATCTTCTGGTGATTTTATTTATTGGCTTAATTTGATTGTTTCAAACAAAGAACAAGATTAAACTAGAAAAGTTAAACCAAATTCATAAAAAAAAATTATTTTATGAATTAATAACATAACATCAAAACACCTATGATATTTTGGAAAAAAGGATAAAGGGTTCATATTTTCGATTATTTGATTCATTTCTACAAAATTACATTGGTGAAATTTATTCTAGCATCTTCAACATCATTTCATTAACACTTTGGTTACTCTCATTGTGGTGAACGTCTATAATCACTTAATTTTGTGATTAATATCATGGAGAAGGAGATAAATTAAATTTTGTATATTTTTTATTCAATATTAATTAAATGGATATTTTTTCTTTTCAACTAGTAGTGTTGGATTTCTCTTATCTTATCTCCTGAACAATATTTTCTTTGTTTTTATTCCTATTTCAAGTTCACTGTTATTTCTACTTTCATTGTTACTCTATTTTAAGTCATTTTTTCACATTAAAACATTTCATTCTTCTTACTATATTCAGACAAAAATACACAGAAATAATAAAATAAAAAGTCAAAAATTATTTTCACACACAATTGAAAAGAGTGGTGTTGTTTTGATTTTTCGTCTCTCTAGCTTCATTTTATGTCTCCTCTTGGTCCTGATCAAATATACCACTTTACAATAGTATATTATATTTTAAAAATAATTACACATTGACATGATTGGGTCACTATCAATATGTTTTCCTATGTATAGTTTTTTATCCTCTCTCAATAATTTGTATTGTTCCACTTTTTTAGTTATCTGATTCCCTTAACATGTCATCTATTTATTTTACTTCTACCTGTTGCTCTCTTCATTATTTAATAATATTTTAATGATAAAAAATTATGTTAATAATTATTAACATATCATAAATCGTGTTTGGATATTTTAATTTCATTATATTTAATTACATAATCTTCATGGTTTAAACTCTCACAAGATCCAGATTCAGATCTATAATATAATGTTTCAATCTTGAAAACTATATTTATTCATTTTATACTATATTTCATTATAAATTTTCCCAAATATAATAAATTATATCAGTATTTCTTCCTATGAAGTTTTATATATATTTTGAAAAAGTCTACAAATCCATATGTCTACCACTGGTTTGAGATTTTTGCAATGTCCCTAACACTCTAATCCAAACACCATGACTCAGACACTGTAATTGAAGCACTGTGACTCTGATACCATAATCAATTATTGATTTTTTTGTATGGACCTGACATTTATTCCTTGATACAATTTGAAAGTCACTATAACAATAATAAATTTATAATTTCCATTTGGACTAGACACATTTACCTAAGACACTACTTATCTGACACAGTAGTCCCACTATTGATTCCAGAATTTGAAAAGGACAAGATTTCACATATGTGATATCATTTTTATTCTTTAATGAAACTGTGTTACCATGACTATATAACCATGACTGCCTCACAAATCAAAGGAAATGTTAAAGTCACCATTTCTAGTGACACCATTTTAAGAAAAACTGTGACATTTGTCCATACATCGCCATTTTTCTACCATTTTAAATTATATTTATAATTTATTTATAATGATCAGATTTTAGATAATTAATGACACTAATTTAATTAATGATCATTTGTAGACATGTCACCTAACAGTATGAGGTTCGAGGAGTATAAATCGTGCTTCTTGTCAGCTCTGACATATGCCCCCAAAATAAAAATAAAAGCATGGAAAAAGACCACAGATATAAGATCGATTTTGTGAAGTGAACTCCATGAGAGATAGGAGAAAATCCAAACACTTAAGAACAAAATAAGAATTATTAATACATGTTGACTGATGTATATTAGAACCACAAACATCTTCATAACAGAAAATCCAAGATGAATAAGAGTAACAAAGCACATCTCCTGGAATTGGAAACGATTACATGAGACACATGATACGCTATTTTCAAAAGAGGACTCAAAAGTAACATCTATTACATCCTACAATTATAGAGTTTCATAGAACATGATTCAGATAATTTTCAATACATTCTCATTTAGTTACTCTAATGTATATTTTCTATTACTTTTTTGTGGTGTCGGTGTATTAAAATACACTCTGCCTCCTTCATTAAAATGAAGGATAAAAGATATCCTAACTCCAATATCTTTGTATACTTATTTTTACCACAAATAAACTTGGAAGAGGTCCTATGTGACCTGGTTTTATGTTTTACCATGTAGAACAATAGAAGATACCTTATGACCTAGATAGTCTTATGTACTATTGTTAACCCCAATCCAGGGTGTGCATAATTTATTTTTTATATATATTTCATGGGGGTATTTGTACACCAAGTATAGAGAATTAGGTCTTGGTTTGAGAATGAACAACATTTTTTATCCAATGCGTCTTTCAATTAAGGTTTTCACTATTTAACATATATTTCAGAGAACTAAATATTAAATTTTTATTTAGTATTGGGTTGTAGTTTAAGTGTTTTCCTTTATTAATTTAGTTTCAATGGTTGTATCAATATCACATATTTTTATTAAAAATAATTAATCAATATTATATAATCTATTTAAAAAGTATAACCATTTTAATTTTATTATCTTCATTAACTGTCATGATTTAGTTTAACTTGGGGGAATATTTTTTAAATAAAAATTTTAAAAGAAAATTTTATAGGAACTCAATTAACCCCCCTCTTGAGTTTCTTACTCGAACCAAAATTTTTTATCAGAGGAATTTTTAAAATCCATATTTTAATTTTTTTTAATATTCTCCAATAGTAATTTTAGTTTTGTTTTAAATATCTCAAATTTTTTATTAGTTCATAATTTTTAGTTAATTAAAAGTAAAATTCTACTTTTTATTCTTATGTATGTAAAATAGATTCAATGGATCTTCTAAAAAGAAACCTCTATTATTTAATGGAACAAAGTATTCACAATGTAAAATTTAAATGAGAATTCACATAGTATGAATGGGGTTTTTAGATTTGGTCTTCAATTATAGATGAATATAAGATTTCTTATACTGCTAGAACTATATTGGGTAACCCAAATAAGGAAAATTATAACAACAATTTAAATTCCATGAATTCCCTATAATTTTTTTAAGAGATGATGTGTTTAATATAATTTATGCATGTAAAACATCCCATGAAATTTGATATACATTACTTATTTCCCAAGAAGGAACCTCTAGTGTTGAGGAAATTAGACTTAACACATGTACTATTAAATACAAAAAAAATTAAAATTAAACCCGATGAGTCTATTTCTTACAGGTATATCTAGTTCAAGTGAATTGTGAACACTATTATCTCACTAGGAAATGATTTTACAACAAAATAGTAAATTATAAGATTATTAATATGCTAAACAAATAGATGGATGGGGACCACTATCTCAATTTGATAATCTTTTGATATTAGCAATATTCCAGTCAATGAGTTTATAGGGAAGTCTATGATGCACGAAGAAGAATTAAAAGTCATAATGTAAGAGGAATATGAACATATTATAATTTATGTGTCATTTTAAACAACTACATCCAAAACTAATGGAAAGGAAAATAAGAAATCCCTAGCCTTTTTAGTATGTTTTGGTAGGGAAAAATCATCATTAGAAAGTGATGAGGAAATGGATCCACTATCTAGATGATTTAAGAAGATTTATAAATGAAATAATTTTTTTATAAATCCCAACTACAAAAGATGATGCAATAATAAGGGAAAATTGAATAGGTATTGGAAAGAAGGTGAAAAATCTAAATAAATTTTCTACTATTAATGAAAATGTAATGGAAATGTAAAAGAATATTTCAAAACCTAATATATACGAAGAGGTATGAGATCAATGATATAATGTTTAAAAATGCAATGAAGGAAACATGGAGTTCTTCTGAGGAAATTTCAAGCATCTTAGGTAATTCTCTTGATGAAAAAACCGACAAAACCATGATGTGTTTTATGATAAACACATCTGAGGTAACCATGTAGTCTACTGTACAAAATTCATATTATTATCAAGATAAAAGTGATTCGAAAAACATGATTACTAATGAATTATTTAAATATTGTAATATTATTTAAAACACAAGTAATGAGATAAAAGAATATTCAAAATCATTAATGAAACAACATTATTGAACTATAACTATAAAATATAAACATGATATACAGAAAGTCAAAAAAAATTAAATAATCAAATATAAAAATTAACCTAATTCTTCTAATAACCAATTGAAATAGGAAATAGAGATATTTAACAATTTAAAAAATAATATTATAATTATTCATGGTAAATAAATTTCCCTTAGATACTACACTCGTATAAAATACCATCCTGGGAAATTAAATTTCACAAAAAAACAATGTAACTAAATCTAGAAAATATGTTTTTCTTCCAAAAATTGAAAATTATACTGCTAATTCCAGATTCAGAAATCCTTTTACTAACTCTAGTATTTCTAGACCAAATACATTATACTATTCAAATAAGTTACATAATGGTTATAGGAACCCCATGAAGCTGACATGGGTTCCTAATTACTGATTTCTATTTCTACAAGTCCCAAATAACTCTAGCTACCAAAAATTATTTTTGGTAGATTATTTGTTTAGGAAAGAAGTTTCAATAGCACCTATAAAATCATATAGTACATGGAAAGTGGATGTTCAATACACATGACAAGATATTACTCATGCTTGAATAATTTAACAATGATTGATGTTGGTTATAACACCTTTGGTGACAATGCTTAGGGAAAAATAATAGGATTCATATATATTGGTAATAGTTACTCAGTTTTAATTTCAAAAGTAATTTTTTATAGATTAAAATATAAACTATGTAGTATTTAATCACATTGTGATGATGGTTTTCATGTTAAATTTATGTGTATTTATATTAATGATTTTAACTCTAACAATGAAGTAATATTGTCAATATTTAGAAATTAAAATTTTTATGATGATAACATAGATTCTTTGGTTTCACAAAAAAAATCATACAAAAGTGTTTTATATAAATAGTCATAGATTTGTCTTAGAAGACTAGGACACTGCAATATACACTCCCTTTTAAATCCTACTAGAAAATGGTTAGTAGAGGACGTACCCATATGTGAGTTTCAAAATGATTATGTACATAATCCTAGTAAAAAGGGTAAAGAAAACAAAATATATTTCGATCCAAAGATATATATTTCATCATCTCAAACTCTTATGTTGGTTCGCATGGATTTGTATGGACCTTCAAGTGCCTCATGTCTTAATGGTAAGAACAGTCTTTATGTTCTTGTAGATGACTACTCTAGGTATACATGGAACTTTTTTATAGCTCACAAAAGTGAAGCTTTCTCTAATTTTACCTATTTTCTAAGACTGTAGAAAATATTAGTGGACATAGGATAAAATCTCTAAAAAGTGACCATGGTCATGAGATTGAGAACTAATACTTTGAATCCTTTTTTTTCAAAAAAGGCTATAGTCATAAGTTATATGCCCCTATAACACCTTTAAAAATTTTATTTTAGAATGAATAAATAGAACCTTGAAATAAATTTCTAGAACAATGCGTAGTGAGAATGACCTACCTATCTACTTTTAGACCAAACCTGTTAATACAACATGTTATATTATTAATAGAGAAATAATAAGAACAATTATTAAAATAACCCCATATGATTTATGGAAAAATAGAATCCCCAAGGTTAATTACTTCAATATTTTTTGTTGCAATGTATATATACGTAATAATATGAAAAATAAGGATAAGATTACATCCAAGAGTGATAAATGTATTTTTCTAGGATATTAAATCTCAATTAAATCATATATAGTAATTAATAGAAGAAAGAATTGTGCAGAAGTATTAGTACATGTAAAATTTTATGAAACAATTCCACATGAACCTAAGACCTCCCTATAGAATTATGGGGATGATATGTCAAATCTAAACATTAATTCTAAATCCTCTGACCAACCTATTAAGGTAACTGCTAAAACATCTGGTTTTTGAAATTCTCTATATTTGAACCATAATCAACCCGAACCTATTAAAGAACCTGAAAATACTAGTCCTTGTTTTTCTAGGGCTATTAAAACCCTTTATAACGATCCTTTAGATACACTTGTTAGAGACATAGATTAAGTAACCCAATCTAGTGATTCTCTAAGGAATCATGTTGAACATCAGTCTTTTTTATCTTACCTTGATCCAAAAATCCTCAAAGATTCTATCAATAATGAATTTTGGGTGATGAATATCCTAGAAGAGATAAATTAATTTTAATAGTATAATGATTGGAAACTTGTGGATTGACACAATGACACCTATACCATTGGAACTAAATGGGTGTTTAAGAACAAAGTAGACGAAGATGGTAACATGGTTAGAAACAATGCTAGTTTGGATGCACACGTTTGTAGTCAAATAAAAGTAATTGATAATGAAAAAACTTTTTCAACAACATCTATACTTGAATCTATTAGAATCGTTCTTTCTTATATACCACATCTAAATTTAAAGAAATATCAAATAGGTTTCCAGAGTTCATTCCTAAATGAGTATATAGTTGAGGATTATGTTTGTTGAAAAATACCTTGTTTACAAACCCTCACTTTCCAAATCAAGTTTTTAAATTAATAAAATCTTTATATGGTTTAACGAAAGCTCCAAGAGCTTGATATGATAGATTTAGTTGTCTTCGTATTTCAAAAGTATTTGAAAAAGTTATAACTGATCCTACACTTTTTATAATACAAATTTCTAAAGATGTTTTAATTGTTCAAATCTATGAAGATGAAGATATTTTTAGATCTACAAGAAAATATTATATACCGATTTTTGAAAAATGATGAAAATGTATTTGAAATGAGTTTAATTAGTGAACTAAAATTCATTATTGGATTTAAAATATTTCTAAATAAGGATGTTACTATTTTAAATCAAGAAAAATATACAAAAGATCTTATAAAATGATTTGTATTGGATATAACTAAATGTAGTGATACTCAAATGATAACTACATGAATGATATATCTTGATGAAAATTGTAAATCTATTGTTCAAACCACTTCTAGAGGAATTATTGGATGTTTATTCAACATAACTACTAGACAGACAAATTTTTTTTTGTGTTTTCATGTCTGAAATTTTTCACGAAAAACCCCCCAAAGAGTCTCATTTAAATTTTGTTAAAATGATTTTCATCTACCTCAAGCATGAAATAAATTTAGGAATATTTTATCCTATAGGACAATCATTTGTCTTATTTTTTCAATTTATGTGCTGATTTTAGTGGTTGAAAGTTAGATAGAAAAAACACTTCTAGGGCATGTACTATTTTAGGAATGTATCTATTGTCATGGTATATTATGAAAAAAAAAAGAATGATTCATTATCTACTACTTATGCTGAATACATAAATTTTGGTAGTTGTTTTGTACAATTTTGTGGATCAAACATAGAATACTATACTAAAAATATCAATTCATACATGTAAATATAAATTGTGATAATAAATGTTCTATTAAAATTTCTATGAATGATGTTACACACTCTAGAAAAATTAATATTGATGTAAGACATCACTTTTCTATAGATAATTATCAATATGGTGATATCACTTTCGAATTAATTGGTATTTAACATCATCTTGATGATATATTCACTAAGCCATTAAATTCTAAAAGAATAAATTACCTCATACATGAGTTAAGAATGATAAGGCATATGTGAACAGTTTCGAATTTCAATTTTTTTTGTTTCATAATTCGTGGTTTCTCATGTTACTATCTTTTAATTACTGTCTCACACTTATGATCTCACAACTATTGTCTCTTGGTACTATCTCATGATTGTTGTGTACAAGGATATCATTGCATCATTTGGAATCACACCATAATAATGACACCGTGACGACATGTTCTAGTCTCACTTTAAGGACTCAAATTTAAATTTATAAAATTTTATTTCCCATATCATTGTATCAATTATTTTATTGTTTTTTAGGCCATGTATTTTTGTTTGTGATATTTGAAATCCATAAATGTTAAAAACCTGATATTTTCATTGTCCTTTTCAAACAAGCTCTATTATCTTAAAACCAAAACCATTATCTCTCAAACTATTAGTCGTATTTCATCCCTTATCCTTATCTTACCATCATTGTATTCCAAAAATGAAGCATTCGTTTTTATTGAATTTTGATAAGTATCATTCTTCAATGAAAGAGAAAAAGGCTCTGAAGTTAATGCTTGAGCGACCACAGAATCCAAGACATGTTTATGGAACAATTTTTCTATTGAAAAAATTCATCTCTAAAATGGTTTTTGAAAATTTAATAACTTGCTTTGAATGTAATTTATGAACATGGATGGATAGAAAGTTTCAATAAAGATAATAGACTGATATATCCAAATATTGTTTTTGGATTTTATCAGTATGTTTAGTTTTTGATTAATAATGAAGATGATATTGTTGTAAGAAGTTTGGTGAATGGTCAAAGGTGGAAATATTCATCAAGTCTATGGGTTGGAATCCAAGGAATACCTCATGAAGGAATATCTATGGATTACCAAATGAAGAATTAATTGAAGGTTATGAGTTTTTTATCTAATATTTTATAGTTAGAAGTATGAAAATTAGTTGGAATCCATGGAAAAAGTATTTTTTGGGTGACAATGAAAGATGGTGTGAAAATTTCAAAACGGTTTAGAATCCTTTAGGACCTAATAGAAAATATCATCATAGTCTGGATCTAGATGAATTAGTCGAATACTATAGTGAAGCTGTGGAAGATTAAAATGTTTCACCTATGGAAGGAATGGTCTTAGACAATGTTGAAAATGTTCTTCTTGTTTTACAATATGTAGCTGCAAAATACGTACATACTGCTAAATAAAATTGTTATAATTGATGAAAAACCTGTTTTAGAAGAAGAACTATTTTTTTAAGGAAGTACCAGCTATTATGGAACATTGTAAAGAGTAAGTCGAACTAGAAATAATCTAATCAGTTGAGGAAATAATGGAACAGGATTATTAGCTGAATATAAAAGTGATGGGTGAGCAGGAATTAATTAAGATATTGGAAATTGATTAAGAGACTAAATATCTTAGTTCTACAATATATGCACTAATTGAGGGGGAGCATCACCCCAGTTTAGTAAGTGTCCAATTTACCAATCCTATTGATGAAATATCTATAGATTCATGGAATAAGTTATCAATTATTTGAATTTGGATAAAACCCATGTGTCCTTAGTTAAAGGCATTGATATTTATACTGTGTTTTTATTGAAACCAATTTCTTCTATTGAAGTAACCTCTACTAAGGATCCCAAACATGTTTCAGTTCATTTCCCTGAACCTACTCATGAATTTTTTGATTTTGTGATTCACATTGATCTGAAAGATTTTAGAAAGTCCTTTTTAAGTGGATTTGAAAATATCATAAAGTCACAACCTACTTTTGAGACTAATCTCAATGAAAGAGATGATTCCTTGCTATTATTGAATATAATAGGTAAAATTCTTCTGAAAATGATTCATTAAATTCATGATGTTATGATTGAGAATAAATAGTTGAGTAATGAGTTGAAGTATCTTTGATTTATGGTTGATGATATGTATAATGTGTTTCAATTTGGAGAATCTCATATTTCTCATCTTGTTGAGGAAGTTGGTGATCAAATCACACAGATGTTTGTATATATGATTCAACAAAACATTACTACAATAAATGAAAAACTAGCTGAGATTAACACCAAGATAGTCAGTGAGAAGTGTTAACTTGTCGTTGGTCTTAATAAGCTGACCGATGAGTATAATTGATTCTTAAAAAATTTCTGAATCACCTGATTTATCTCACTTCAGCTATTACAGCTTCAACTGCCTCTGGATAGTCACCTCAGCCTATGGTTTTGAACTGATGACAACAGATTTCAAAGAATAATATCAGTCATTGTTGAGGGGTATTGACAAGTAATGATTGTTTATTATCATCAAGAATAGAAACCGAGTACTAGATTTTTTAATTGTTTATTCAAATATTTCCAATTATTTTCCAGAAGAAATTTATATAATGGTTTATTTCTACTTCAACAGAATTTATTCTAAGAATTACCTTTCAAATCACATCATGTAACATGTTGTAAATTTGAAAATTACACATATCAATCAATACTTTTACACAGATGTTTAGAAGATTAATGATGGCACTAGTATTTTGGATTGGTATTTGGAAAAAAATGATTATTTTGATAAGGCTGTGTAATATGGAGGTGATATTATCATTGATTTCATTATGTTTTTGAAGTGTTATATCTACCTCAAAAGTACTATCATAGTGGCCCATCCAGCTCCGTGGTTGGGGCCTGGATCAACCCCTTCCTCCTCCACTACCTTTAATCATCCTACCGTGTCTGTATCATAGGCTTTGTGCAAGATCAGACATGTTATTATTGAATAACCCTTGCATCGGTCCTCAACAAAAACAACTCTTTCACCCTCTATCTTTGAAAGAGTACCTCTTTCATCTCTCATAGTTGGATTAATCCCTTCTACTACTTCGACCTATACACTTGTGGCATCTCCGGATGTTTCTGGAATGTTAAAATAGAAGGCAGATGGTGATTAAGATAAGTAAAGGATGTACTTTGATAGTGATTTCATCTATATAGCCTCATGATTGTAATAAACATTATATTTGTATACAAAACAATATTCACTAATTTTTTTAATATCATTCTTAAATTCATTCAATCGTTAATTTATTTTTTTCATTATTATTAAAATTTTGGTATTCCTAAAAGGGGGAGTATTTTGAAAAAGAATTTATGGACAAAGAATCTTCTTAGGAGAAGAATATTTTTTATACAAATTTTTACATATATTCTCGATATCATTTCATTATTAAAATATATGGATTAAGAATTTCATGATTTGTGATCATAAAAAAGGAGAAGATTTTTGGTTTCCTCTTGTTTTAATAATTTTTCTATTTTCAAAAATTATGTTCATCATATTTTACCTAACATAAACCGTGTTTTAGATTGTACATTTCTTTATATTATAATTATTACAAATTGTAGTTTAAAATATCATAATATCATGATTTATAATCGATAAAATCATGTTTGAATCTTTTAAACGATCTTTAATCTTGTTAATACATATTTTAATATTGTTATTATTAAATCTAATCCATTACATGAGTATTGATTCTTATAAAAATTTCAGATATTTGGTTATGTCTGCAAAACCGTAAATTGTCCACCAGTTCTAAATTTTTGTGAGCCCCTAACACAGTAATCTAGACATCGTTTCATATACTCAGTAATAAAGTTATCGTGGCATAGACACCATAATCTAGACACTGTGATAGTGACACCACAACTAGAACCATATTTTCACAAAGGACCTGACACTGGTTCCTTGATATAGATTTGAAGACACTGTCACAAAATGCAATTTAGAATTTTGACAATATACTAGACACTATTACTTGAGACACTGCTTATCAGACACTGTAGTCTAGCTACTAATTCTATAATTTTAAAAGGAGTAGACAGAGCAACTCTTCTAATAGTTTCACACAACAACCCAACTATGGTACCTTGACTGCCTCACCGCTCAACGGAAAAGGAGAAGACATCGTTTCTATTGAAACTATTTCAAGAAAACCTATGAAACCATTCAATTCTTAACCATTTTTCTATCATTTTTAATTAAATTTAAATGTTCTTTATAAAGGTAATATTTGAATTATTTAATAACACTAACAGAATTAATGATCTTTTTTAGACATGTCACCAGACAGTATGATGTAGAAAGAGTCAAAATCATGCTTTTTGTCAGCTCCAACATATGCTCCCAAAATAAAATGAATGTGTAGAACCTAATGAAAGATATGATATTGAGTATACAAATTAAATTTCATGAATAATAGGATATCATATATAAACTAATGATAACATGAAGAATTATCAATTTTTCGTGACTATTGAAGATCATAACCTAAAAACACCTCGTAGTAGAAACTCTAAGAAGAACAAGAGCTACATAGGACATATCATCGAACTGGAAACCATAAAATGAGACCCACAATACTCTGTTTTCAATATATGACTCAAAATTCAAAATTTCCACATATTACGAGTCTAGAGCTTTGTAGAACAACAATAAGATCATTTCTAATCATTTCTCCTTATATTTGGTATATTTTTTTACTGTTTTATTAATTTTTGAGTAGTGTGTGGGTCTGTATTAAAACACACATTGTCACTAACATTAAAATAGAGAATACAAGATATCCTCACTCCAAAATCTTTTTACAAGTTTTTTCCCATGAATATTTTTAGATGTGTTCCTATGTGACTTGGTTGTTAGTTTTTCAATGTAGAACTTTGGAAGAGGTATTTTGACCATGACAGTCATCTTTACTAATGTTAACCTCGATCTAGAGTGTGGATCAATCCTATGTATATATATATATATATATATATATATATATATATATTTCTTGGTGGTAGGAGATCAAGATGTCGAGTGGATTAGTTCTTAGTATGAGTGTTAACCACTTTTTATATCTATTATGTACTTCAATTTATTTTTTCACTATTTTATCTTATATTTAAGAAAATATTATTTTATATTGATCATTAGTCTTATATAGTAGTTATAACTATTTTTTCTAATTAGAGTAGTTTAAATAGTTATATAAATATCTCATTTTGATATTATTTAGAATTAATCAATCTTATAAGAATCAATTTTAATAGCTAAACTTTTACAATTTTATTACCTTGATTAACTGCATGTTTTATTTTAAATTGGAAGAATTATTTAAAACAAACAAACAATAATTTTTATAAGAGCTCAATTCACCCCCCCACTTGCGTGTCCTACTCAAACCAACACTACACAAATGATTCTACTTGAATGTATTTCACATATTCCAAATCATTATATGGAATTATCATTTTAGTTAATTCGTTAAAATTATAGATCTGAAATATTATTTTATATTCAGGCATATATTTACATAAAAATAGAACATTATTTTTCAGTTTTTATCATTGTTTTATTTCATTAACATGTTCAGGAATTGTAAATCAATTTCAATTTTAGAAAATATTTTATACTATATACAAATTTATTATACTATATTTTACTATTATCAATCACTCCTCTAATACTAAATATCGTAAACTATTATTCATTTTGTTCTTCTTCAATTTCATGTGAAAGAAGGAATCATGTAAATTTATATTCAATATTTCCAGTTTCCTTAATTTACTTTCCTCATTAAATTTATTTACCTCTATTCTCAAATTTCATCACATTGATATTGAACAATTATCAATTTCATCTCTTATATTACAGTGACAAACTTGTACTAATAAATTTTGACTTATTCATGCATTGTGTGTATCATTTTCAGAAAAATTCTAATCATGATTGGTTATTCATAATAATTTTGTAATATAGATAATTTAAAATAGATTAATTTGATGTACATTTAATTTTTTTAAAATTTATTTCCATGATAATATATGATTTCAATAATTTTTTATATGACCAAGTTCAATGTTTTTGATGGTTCTGATCAGGTTTTGTATTGATTTATTTAACATAATCGTATAATTTAGTACATGAGAAATGGTATAAACATGGTTGAGATCGTGATATTTTTAAGACTCTACTAGATAAGATTATATCTCTATCAACACCTCCCCTGCTTTTTAAAACTAAAAATGTCCCATTCATGCACATATATTCAACTAGGTTAATTTAATGATTTGAAAGAGAATGAAATCCAGAATTTCTATATAAGAGGAATGGTTGATATATTCAAAAATCAATGCCTACCACTATAAATCTACATAAAATGATTTAGAAGTCGGGTTATTAAGATATTCACTGATTTCAGTAATTCCTAAAAATAGAATGACATGTAAATTTTAGACATGCCGCTTCGGTGGTGGCGTAGTGGTGAAGGGTCGAGGGCCATTACAAACGGTGTTCGGTGAGGTCTGGGGTTCGATTCCTGAGAGCCCGCTCTTGGAGGAATTTCCGCCTCCCATGTACCACTCGTCTTGCTGGGTCACCCGGTGTCTCACTGGATGGGCAGAATGGGCGCACTTCACCTAGCTGACGGATTGATGTGACGAACCATCGCTGATCGAGGTGTTACCCCGTGGGACGCAATGTCATCTCGGCTGACAACGGCTCCTCCCCGGCTGGGGCATCCCCGGATGACCTCTTCGTGGGGAGGGGGGTTCTTGAGTGTGGAGGGTTCGAAAAGGCCACTCTCAGGAATTCCCTTCCAAAAATGAGAAAAATGAGAAATTTTAGACATCAAACATTCCAAATTTAGTATTCATACGGTGAGTCCATCATCATTTAGTTATAAATCAACCTTTCTTCCCATTTATCCTCCCTTATCAATGTGTGTACTCACAACATTCTAGATTGTATTATCCTATTTTTAAAATAAAATATAATCCATATCAAATATTGGTGTAGAATATATAACTTTCATCGAACATTTAAAATTATTGATATTCCATGATTTTTATATATAACATAAATTTAGATTATTTTAGGTAAATCTTGTATAAAGGTTGTCATTATATTCAATCTATCCCATACTCCCATTGTTTTTACATAATCCTTGAAACGGAAGCATATTTTAGAATTCTAAATTATAAAATGGATATTGATCATGGAGTGTATGGTCTACAGAGACTTTATACACCTTTTAAAAATATTTAACTTTTAATATTATTCAAAAATAATTTTTAATGATATATGATGTAGTAGGTATATCACATGGGGATGCGTGTTTTGATCTTGAGATTGAAAGAGATATAAGGTATGGTAACAAGGTATTAATAAATATTTTAAAATATATTAATCATTTTGTGTTTTATTAAACATTACGATTACGTCTAATAATTTCATAAGTTAAGTAGGGAATATTATTTTTGGATGCTGATTTATATGTATATCAAATCAGGTTGTTATTTTTGTTAGAAAATTAATGTTTTCTTTTTCATTTTCATGGTTTCAGAAATTTTATCACACAATCATCAATATGGTGAAATTTTAATAAAATATATGATATAGTAAATTTTTAAAAAATATTTATACTTTTATTTTTTTATTTACAATTTGTAATGTATGATTAAAGCATATTTTTTAAAAAATGATGATTTTATATAAGGTTACATCATTATATATACAATTTTAGAAAATAATTAATCACATTGGTCAAATTATATATTTCAATTTCTCCAGGTTATTTTTTGAGATGTTCTGCTTTATGCTAAATGATCCATCATTTCCCCTGAATCTACATAGATTGGTGCTAAAAAATATTTAGAGAAATATGATTTTTTTTAATCATTAATGAATGAAGTTATTTAAATTATACAAAAATGTCTCTAATAATGTATTTATGAAATAAAAAACTATCGGTTATCACAATCATTGTTATTTCCTTCATGAATATTTATCAGAAAATGCTATATATTCTATGAGATTATTCGTTCCATTTTTACCTATGAATATTTTATCAATATATTTCAAAATATGGTTGAACATGTTTTCTTATATTTTTTATACATCACGTATATCATTTATAAGGTAAATTAATGATCTTTTTTTTGTTCTACTTCAATTTTTATCTTTCAAATCAATCATAGTATGGTTGATTTTCATTATTACATATGAAAATTAATTTCTTATGTATAAAATATTAATTGAAATTTATCAGTAAAATATTTATGATATATAATTTTAACATATTCCAAAAAATTATCACATTTTTCATTATCAAGTATTTCTATCACCCCGCCTCAGAAAATTATTTTTCTACATTTCACCATTATGCTCATATTATTACCTTTAAAATATATCATAGTACGACTATATTCCTATATTGGTTCCATTAAATGACATGAAATCAAGGAGATCGATATTTAATTTTATTTAACATTTAATTTTGTTTTGAAAGTTATTAGAAATAATTGGACATCCCATATCTATTGGGTGATCATACATTTTTTCGTTTCATTTTTGGTGTTATAAAACATATTTTGGAGGTAATATTTATTTAAATTAATTGAAATTTTTTACGTGATATATTTTATAATATATATAAAAAATTTAAAATCTTAAAAATTGATTATCAATATCATTTTAAAACAATATCATTGCTTCATTCGTAAAAATTAGTGTATGTTTTAGCATTTGTTTCCAAGCCTTTTGAAATTTTAGGGATCAGTATCCATCTGATTTTTTATCAGAATGAGAAATATATTTTTAGATCTTCATCACTGAATTCTAGGACAGTTTATCTAACTATTTTTATGTTTCTATCTTTCTGTAGGGATTAGTTTTTTTTGTTCTCATCACTATGTAGATATTTGAAAAATATCTACATTTATACAAAATTGTATTAACTTTTGTGTATAAAACTTATACATTCTCATATTTCCAAATGTATTTAATATTTGTATTGGGAATGTGTTGTTCCTTATAGTTATAATTTTCATTTATATAGATTCCATGTGTTTTTCAATGAATTCATTTTTAGTGGTTTTTCTCTATCATTATAAGTTTCTATTTTTATGATGTTTGACAGATACATATTTTTGGTTCCATTTTTCAACATGGGTGAATATTTATTATCCTTCCAATTCAATTATTTGTTTGATTATTTGTGTTAATTATATTATTTCATTATAATTCCAAAATAAATATTTGAATATGAATATTCTCACAGATGGAATACCAGTTAGAATAAAAACATACAGTTGAAAAGAATACATTAAAAATGAATTTTATGCCCATTATTACTTCATTTAAAAAATATTTCATAATAAATAATATGGAAAATATTTTCTTTAAAAATATATTTTTTAGTAATAAATTATCATCCTTTAAAACATAGTGTCATGATACACATATAAATATTTAAAAATCAATTTTAGTTCCAAAAAAGCACTTATTGGTCTCCAAACTAATTTGAATTATTATTAAACATGGAATATTTAGAAAATAAAATTATTTAATTTCATTATATATATATATTATATGTTCTAGAATTTTTTAATTTACTAAAAATTATTTCAAGATAATTATAGAGAACATTATATCAGTATTTATGATAATATACATATACACAAAAATCATGATTATAAATGAAAAAATTAATTTAAATGAGAATAGAAGGAAATGATTCAAGATACCTTATTAAATATTCTACCCTAAAATAAATAAAATTTCTATGAAAAAATTCTTAGTTATCAAGGTCATTTAATAAGATCATACAGATCCATGATATATAATACCTAGAAAATATATCATATATTCTAGTTTATGGAGGGGGAGAAAAATATATGTTTTCTATTAAGTACATAGGCTTCCACACTAGTTAAATTATATGAAATTATTTTTCTAACGAACCCATAAAATCCTCACATATTCCTAACTCCAAACACTATCATATATTTGAACTGTATCTATGATACCACAATTTCACGAAACACCCACATAGAAACCCCTAATGGGTTGGAAGTAGGGACATGTATAGCCCTCAAAGCCTATATTCTATAAGATTCATATTTGTGATTGGAACTGGTGATATATATCACAATCATCGGTAGATTTATCATCATAAATTAGAATGAAAAAATAAAAAAAAGATTATCAAGATAAACTCCTTGTACATATAAATAAATTATATAAAATTTCAAATTATATACAATACCTACATAACAATGAATATAATACAATAATGAAAATGCATAGATGAATACCAAATATTGACACCTGCTAACTAAATTTCATCATTTCCAACCACTGTTTTTCTATCACATAAACGATCATAAGAAAACTATAGAGGGGAGACCACCATAGGCTGCTTAGTAGGATCATGTTTTTATGCATTGCAATTTCCAAGTGAAATGGATGTACTTATATTAACATTTTTTAAATCAATTATCCCTGGAAAATAATAAATAATTTTTATTATAGATTATGAAATCATGTGAGTGAAATGTACAATCAATACCATAGTTTACTATAAACATAATAAACATGGAAATTTGAAATAAATTCTCTTATACTATTCCTACCATCAAAACAACATTTGGAAAACCCAACACTCATACTATAATAACAATCCCAACATCATAATAGAACCCATCTTTTAACATCTATCAAGTATCCCAATATAATCAGGAAAACCTAGATCTTATCCTCAGAAAACCTTCCCAATATCAACTACAGTAGAACATCATCACCTTAATAACGCATGTTCTAACCTAGAGTCATCAGAAAAATAATCATGAAATAACAAAAAGCTATCACATAAATATAAAATGTGTTCATGTTACACCATAAAGTATTTTATCTCATGAATGACTTCACGTATAATAACCTTACACTACTATATATAGCGTATTTAGTGTAAAAATATTAGATAATAAAATAGTCATCATCTAAAAAAATACTTAAGAAATCAAACATGATTTCAAAAAATAAATCAAAAAAACACAAAAAACACACATGTAATAGTTGTAGATAAAATATCACAACATAAAACAATATGTAACAATTATGAAATAGCTTAATATGTTAATCTTTCCATATTGTTCTTCTTCATTCTACAATAATCTACAGTTATATTTACAAATGAAACAACCCATAAATTATAAGCATATTTATATTTTATTAATATTTTATTATAATTAATTAATTTTTAATGATAATAAAATCTTATTTGTTAGTCTGGATTAATATTTAAAATTATATAATGTTACATTAAATTTTCACTACCATTATGATTTTTTTTAAATTTATAGTTTTATTATCTTATGATATAAAATTTTTTAAATAAATTTTTAATCTCATTAAAAATGATTTTATATTAAATAAACATTTTGATTTTGAAATACTACTTTTATATATGTTGATTTATTTTGCTTAAGAAAAATATTTTTATATTTATTTACTTTTTTTATTACAAATTTAAAATTTGTTGGAATTGTTTATAAAAATATTAAAAATAAATATTTTAAATTAAAATTATGTACTTATAAATTATTAAAAAATAATGAAAATAATAATTAAAAATAATATAATTTATTTATATGAAATTAATATAATAATTAAAATATTAATCAATAAAATTTCAGTATTCATAATTATGAATATTTAAATAATTAATTTCATAATAAAACACATATTATTTTTAGAGAATGGGTATTTATAAAAATATTAAAAATAGATAAATAATTTATATTTCGTATAATTTATTTTTCATTTAAAATTATGATTTATAAGTTAATTATAAATATATATATATTATAATTATCTTGCATATAACAATTTCTGTAATATATTTTGTTATAAAATACTTGAATAATTATTATTATTATTATTATTAATATTTAAGAAACAAGAATATTATATATATATTATTACATTTAATTTTGAAATAATATATTTTTTTTAATAATGTATATGAATTTTTCAAAACCAAAATAATGGATTAACAAATGGGACAAAAGAAGAATATGAATATGGCTTCATCCATATAAATAAAAAATTATAACTTTCATCTTCAGGACAAGTTAAGGGATAGTGCATATTGAGGGATTGATATCATTCGAAGATGAGGGCTTCAACTCATTCAAGCCGAGCATGGAAGAGGAAGAGTTGAGGACAATGCATCTATTTAGGAAGCCTTTGTTTCGGTAGAGTCAAACAATGATGACCAAGCACCATCTAGGGTTCAATCATTGAAAATTTTTGTGATGTAGATAAAAATTGAATTCATATTTGGTATCACATAAAGATCCAACAAACAAAAGGGGGTTTTAACCATGAAGAAGTTCAAGGATGGAGATCTCATATTCTCTTTCTTTGTGCAATTTACTGATCTGTTTAATGATGGTATCATGTTTCTGATTATTTAATTCTATCTTGTTCCTCCCACTGATCTTGTCATCAAATTTATTATTTTTATTTTTTGTTTAATTTTTTTTACTTTATGATTATTTTCTTATGCATAATTTTCTACCTCCTTCTCCATCAAAAGATCAGTTTGGGATTCAATGGATTTTTTCTCTCCAAATTACATACTTTTGTTAAATAAAAATATGTTTTATAAAATTTTGTTATTATTTTTTACCGTTTCATTGAATCGTCTTGATTAAATTTATGAAACAAGTATATAAAAATTAAATACACTCATTCTGATAACTAATTAAATAAAAATTTTATATGTATATATATATATATATATTATTTCTTATATTCTCTATCAACATCCTGAACACCGCTTAGTTGGTTTTTATTGACTTCCTACTACCTCAAAATAATGATGAAGTGAGTGATGATTTATATATATATACTTTGTTATATTAAACAACTTATTTATGGGATCCACAAGGATCGTCAATAAAAACTGAAAGAAACTATCATTTTTACACTAAAAAGGATCATACTACACCTCTCATTCATGTTCGGATATCCAATGACCTGCAGACCCATCTTCATTATCTATAAATTAGTTAAGGTGATGGAATGATAAATTAAGTTCAAAAATACCTTATTTATAATTATTTGAATACCATTTCAAATGTTTTGTTTTGAAAATTTATTATTTTAATCTTAAAATTTATTTGTAATGAAAATATTTTTTAAGGGAATATATGTATATGATATCATTTTCAACATATAAATTTTTTTAAATCAATTATGTTTCAAAACATTTTTCCATGAATTTATTTATGGTTATCATTTTAATTTATATTAATGGTGATTTTTCGTTTAATTTTTTTAAGTTATAAGGGTTTTCTAAATTCATTCAGGAATATATGTGAATGTTACAGTTTTTAGAAGATAATGATTTTATTTAGAAATCCCTTAATGAGGTAATAATTTTTTCATGATTTCAAATAAATCAATATTTTTTCAAAATGATATCAAGAATTCATATTTTATGATCTTTGGAGTAATTAAATAACAAGGATTTACTTATTAATTTTTATGTTTTAATTATAATGTATATTAGATGTTTTAATATATATAAGTTATTATTTTATGATATCATTTAATAATTATTATTTATAGTACATTTTAACTAATAAATGATTATATTTTAGGTGTTCTATGTTGTTGAATATTTTTGGATGTTAGAATATGAAATGGATATTATCTCTAACAACTTTTCATTTATTTCATGAACTATTTTAATTTTAATTTGTCTAATTTTATGTTTATTTCATTTATGTATTTGAATAGATTTATTAATCAATAATGTTTTTAATTAATGTGTCGTTATGGTAAATATTAATTATTATGGTTTATTTAAATGAATTCATTCTAAATGTTGATTTCTCCAAACAAGTATTAAATTTTGTTGAAATGTAGATTTTCTAATATATAATTATTTTATTATTTGGAAATAATTATTTAGATATGAAAGTGTTTTGATGGGTTGTAATAGAGAAAAGAGGATATTCAAAAAATCATAAAAGTATGATCTAGCACATGGATATCAAGTTTGAGAAGGAGGAAAGACAGTGAACCCAGGGCCAGACATGATATTGTCTCACTAGTGATACTGTTTGTGGCCATATGGATTTTTTATAAGATCTTCCATGTAAAAAAAGTCATTTAAGGAAATTAATATTTTCAAAATTATTTCAATTGATAAATATAAGTATTTTGAAACATTTATTTTTTAAATGATTTTCCTAAATAACAATTTTAATTTTATTTATATTTTTTTTAAAGGTTGGGGCTGAAGCCTCATTTTTATTATTAAAGAAAATCAAAGACCTCTTTAACTGGGTAGAGGGAGACCCATTACATAGCCCGTAGGCCTAGTGGGCATTTAGACCATTACATAGCCCGTAGGCCCAAATGCTAGCCCCAAGACCCATTTTATGAATAGTACTGCTACAGTTCCTGCACTACTACAGTACCACACAGTACCCGTCGTCGTTGTAGTGTCATAATTGCAACAGTATCTCGGCTACTACAGTAGCGCTACAGTGCTTCTATAATAACCTGTGCCCCATGGGTTTTGAACCCCAATTTTTGATGTAGATTTATGGGGTACTTACCACTAAGCCAAACCCCAACTACTTAATTTTATTTATATATATATATATATATCAAATATCTATAGATATAAACTCATTTTTAAAGGTTTTAAATGTGTTTTTAATTAGTTTTTATTAAATTATTTTAAATTGGGTTTAGATCCCCTTATTGGGTAACATAATATTCATCCAATGTTTTAGAAATATATTCACTAGTATCTTAGATGTTTTTAGATGGATGAATTTAATTTTAGAGTTATCTTAGACAAAGTGAAATGGATTATTAATTTTATTTTTAAAAAAATATGATAAAATTTAGAGGTTTTATCTATTTAAACAAAGCCTAGACTAAAAAAGGACCTCAGTTGTATAATTTTTCTATTTAATTTTCATTTATCTCAAAAGAAAAAAATAAGACAACATGTTTTAGTGATGAATTCTGAAGTGTGGGTATGGGTTATTAAATTTGTTATCAAAGGAATAGTTTGGACAACATTGTAGATTTTAAGTTTTTTTCTAAGGAAATTGAAATTATCATGGTATAATTTTCATCATGACACCATGATAATTAGGCTCCCTTAGAAATTCATGTTTATATTAATCGTGATAATATATTCTAATAATTTTCATATGTATAGCCAATGAATTGTGAGGGAAAATTCAATGGGCGGTGGATATATATTCCCAGAAATTATAAGAATATAAATATTTTTATAAATATTTTATTAAAAATGATTAATTTTTAATAAAAAAGTGATTTATTAGTTAAATGGAATATTTATAATAATATAAGATTACTTCAAATTATCACATTAATTATGCTATTGTGAATTCCATAGATTTTATATCTTATGTTATAATTTTTTTAAATAAGATATTATTTTATAGAAATAGAATTGGATATTAAATTAATATTTCCAATATTAAATTCTATTATTATAAATATGGATTTTTAAATAATTTTTTATATTTATTTCATTTTTTATAATAATTTTATATTTCATTTTAAATGATTATTAAATTATAATAAATATTTATTTTCAATTAAAGTGTTCTACTAAATACATTTATGAAAATATAATGAAATTAATAATTAAACATAATATAATTTAAGTATTTTAAATAAATTGAATCTAGAATATATTATGAAATCAAATTTGATCATAGAAAATTGTGAAAATTTTAATCAATTTCTTTTAATATAAATTATATAATATTTTTAAAGAATTAATATTAATATAATTTCATAAAAAATTTAGAAATTATTTATAAATCATATAAATTTATTGACATTGAAGATTATAAATTATAACATAATTATGAATATATATATATATATATTATTAAGTATTATAAATTTAAAATAAATATATTTTTAAAAAAAATATTGAAATAATAAATATATTCCTATTAATATCAATATTTCATAATTGATTATATTATATATATATATATTATTTAATTTTAATAGAATATATTATTATTATAAAATATATGAATTTTATAAAAATGAAATAATCAAGTAAAAATTTGAAAATGAGGCAAAAGGGGAAGACGAAAAGTGCTTCGGCCATTTAGGGGAAAACCTTTAGGTTTTGAATCGAGGATGAGTAATGGAGTGAAAATTCCAATGGTTCCAACTCAATCGAATTTTGAGAGATTCAACTCATTGACTTCGAGCGTTGAATATGGAGAGTTGAGTATGAGGCTTCACATAGGGAGGTCTTCATTTCTTTAGAGTCAATAGATGATTGATAATCACCGTATAGGGTTCATTCATGGATATTTACTTCAATTTAGTCAAAATAATATTGCATATTAGTGATCAATAATGATTTGAACATAGATGGGGGTTTCAACCATGAATAATTTTAAGCATGAAGATCACATCGCCTCTTCCTTTTTATGATTTGTAGATCAGTTGTAGGTACTTATCTCATTTTAAGTTAATGAATTCCATCTTATTCACCCCAAGGTTCTTATCTACAAAATTATTATTTTTAATTTTTGTTTTAAAGTATTAAACTGTATTATTTGTGCGTGGTTCATCAATTTTATCCTCTATCATCTATAGAAGTTCATTTTGTTATTCTTGGAATTTCTCTTCACTAAATTCCATACATATATAAATTAAAAACGATTTTTTAACATTTTTTTATGATTTTTTCTCACATCATTGATGATTATTGATTAAAATGATGATACATGAACATGTAAATTAAATATACTAATACATCCCTACTAATTCAAAAAATGTAAATATATATATATTTGATTTTATCTATCCTCATTAAATGAATCAGACACCTCTATATTGGTTTTCTATTTCCTATTTCATCAAAATAATGAAAAGGTGAGGGATTATTTTCATATTTATTTGTATGTATTTTATTTCATTAAAATGCCAGTTTTCTGGATCCTCAATGATCTACTTTAAAATAGTTGTAAACACTTTACACACTAAAAAGGGATCTAAATTTTCCTCCCTTTCCTATTCAGTTAACCAATTATCAAATGATCCTTTTTCCTTTTTTCTAATTAGTTTATGTTGGGGAGTGCTTCACTACTTTCAAACATTCCATATTTTAAATTATCTGAATACAATTTGAAATGTTATATTTCCAAATTATTAATTTTTGTTAAAATTTATTGTTAAGGGATAAATTTATTTTTTATGTGAATGCTTATAATGATACTTTTTACCCACTATTCAAAAGTTATAAGTTTTTTTGTTTCAAATATTGTAGTCTTGATTAAATTTTTGGTGGTTTTACTTATTATATGTGATTTATTTCATTTACAAAAATTATTATATTATTTTTTTAATTAATATGGGTTTTCAATATTTCATCAGCAATATATATGAATGTTACATATCAATTGGATTATGTTTTCTTTTATAAATCATTAATTGAAGAATTTATTCTTCAATTATTTCAAATAAATCAATATCGTTTCAATATCATATTGTGATTTTCAATTTGTTATCTATGCATTATATAAATAACAAGGATTTTCAAATTATTTTTAAACATTTTATTCTAATGTATTTTTTATGTTATAATTTAACTATGAATCAAAACTTATTATTAAAATTTATTATTTTATTATTATTGTTTACAGTTATTTTTAAATAACAAAGTATATAAAATTATGTGTTCAATGGTTATGTATATCAATGGATTTCATAATATGAATATTGAATTATTTATAACATATAGACATTTAATGCATGCACTAGATAAATTCTTGAGATGTCTTTTATAAGTTTTTTGTGTGTAAGTATTTTAATAAAATACTTTTTTAACGAATTCCTTAATTAATGTGTCGATGAGGTAAATATTTAGACTCATGGGTTCTTTATATGAATTCATTCTAAATATTTATTTCTCCAAAACAATACTTGAATTTTCATAAAGATAACTTTTATTAAATTTTATTTAGTTTCTTCTAGTGAAATAATTATGGGTTTCTGAATGAGTTTTTATGCATATAAAATGTGAAAGAGGGAACATAAATTTCTCTTCTTAAAAGTGGGATCCTGCGCTTGTGTATCATGTGGGAGAATATGGAATGGGGTGTGAACCCACAACCTCATGAGAAATTTTCTCACTGGTGATATCTCTTGTGACCATATGGGTTTTCATTGGATATAACCAATATCAAAATAATCCTTAAATTAATTTAAAGTTTGAAAATTATTTTAATGGGTAAATCCAAGTGTTTTAAAAAAAATAGAAATAATATTTCAAATTAATTATTTTTTGAATTTTTTATATTTTCCAAATATTAATTGAAATAAATTATTTTAAAATATTTCAATATATTTTTTCAATGTTTTTGTATAATATTATTTTAAATTATATTTAATACCCCTTACTAGGAAACATAATAATCATGCTATTTAAAAAAATTCATAGGTATCATTAATGTTCAAAGATGGATGAAATTTCATTTCGAGTTAACACACACGAAGAGAAATGGTTTTTTAATTTTATTTTGTATATCTATGATAAAATTATAAGATTTTGACAAATTAATCATAAAATTGACTAAAAAATATCCTAAATTGTATAAATTCACAATGTAATTTTCTTCTATCTTATATAATGAAATTACACATCATTTTTTTAGTGTTGAATCTAGTAGTACAATTTCAGGTCATTACACCAAAACTCATCCCATGTCTGACTACAATTTACATAATATTATTAGTAGTGCATGTTTTTTTGATAAACAAAACAAAACAATGAATTATCAAACACATATTGATATTAAAATCAAATTTGAATGTATGATAAAATTGAAGTTAAAATTAAAAAAATTGAATTGCGTAAATCAAATAGGAATCATGAAATGAAATTTTCCCCAAAACAAAACAACATCCAAATTGAAGAGTATTAATATAGATAAAAAATTTAAATAAAAGGGATAGTATAATGATATCATATATGATGGTGTAATGGCTCGAACCTTGGTGGTCCATTACTTTATTAAAATCTAGTGTTTTGGGTGTTCCTGGAGGCTATGGTAGATCATTTTAACAAATTGCTAAATTTTTTGTTTCTTGGCCGGTAAGTAGAGGGTGTCAGTTAGATAGGGTATCAGTAGGTCACGGCATCTGTAGGATTGGGTGTCAAAAGTCGAGGGTATCAGTATGTCGAGGGAATCGAGAGGTCGAGGAGTTGGTAGGTTGTGGGCGTTTATAGGTCGAGGGCGTCAGTAGGTCCAGGTTGTCAGTATTTCGATGGCGTCTGTTGGTCGAGGCACTAGTAGTTAGGGGGCATTGGTATGTCTGGTCGTCTATAGGTTGAGGCGTCTATACATTAAGGGTATCAGGATGTCAATGCATTTGTAGTTCGAGTTAAGAAAAGGTCGATGCGTTGGTAGGTCAAGCCGCAGGTGACTCAGGGAGTAAGGTGAGTCAGGGTGTCTATGAGTCGGGCGTCGGTGAGTCTGGGCATCGATGAGTCAGGCATCCATATGTCCTTTCATTGCCTTAACATAGAAAGATATGTATCCGTAGATGGGAATCATTGACTCACTGCTGGTAGATCGCTATCGGTGGCTCGCAGTCAGTTAGATACTGTCAGTTTCTCACGCATCAGTGGATCGTTTCTTGTTTTTCTGAGTATTTCCAGTTTCACCCTTCTTAAATGTTGATTAACATAAATCATTATTAAATCCATTTATGGGAGTTTCTAAAGGTTTTTTCAAGGATATTAATTAAATCATTTATATCATAATTATTCATGTGACTTTCATATAGTCAATACATGCGGTCTTGGCCATGATCAAGCATTAATGGACCTTGAAACCATTTCCTCATCCATTGATATAGGATCGGATTTTTAAAAGATGAGACCTTCTATTAAAATTGTGTTTCCATTTTCACTTTGTTCACCTAGAGCCTTCAATTCTTATGGAGTGACATGTAATTCAATAGCCATTGATCCAGTTTTTTCATGGGGTCTCCTACTCATTTTACCCCCTGTTATGGTGCAAGGATGAGTTTTGGTCACTCGTTGTTCCAAATAGGTATTTATTTATTCTCTCTTTTAATTTTGTATCATGTGGGTTGTGTATAATGATTCCACCTTGTGAATATGGTTGAGATCAATTTAATGTTTATAATAAGAAAAGGTAAACATGTGGTGGGAGCATGATGGTGATGATCATTTTGGATTATATATTATCTTTGATCCATGTTGTGAATCATATGGGTTGGGCCCTTATAAAAATCTTGTTAGTTGGTGTAATATATTATTACACCTATATAATTTATGTATCAATGCTATAATAATTAATATCTGGTTAATTATTTATACTCAGTTAAATAAAATGATTCCACATGATCCAATCTGTTTTTTGATAACCCATATTTTATCAAGTTGAATTAATGAACGAGTACTACTAAATATGAATAAACATTCCCTTGTTGGTGGTGTGGTGGCTGGGAATGTGGTTTTGGGTATTGGGTGGTACAAGTTGTGTGATGGTATCTCAGGATAAGAGTTTGGTTGAATGTGGAATGGTTGTACTTGTTATGTAGTGGGACTACATCTGGGTTTTGGTTGGGAAACAGGGCTGTAGGACAGAGTTCTATCATTATTTAATATTGATGTGTGTTAGAATGGGTTCCCTTACCCATGGCCCTTCAATACTTTTTTGGCATTGGTATTCAATTGTATGGTTTCTTCACATTATTATGATTATAGTGTTTGGTAGTTTTAGTAGTTCATATTGAAATAAATAAATGAATGAATTGATAATGTACAATGGAAAAATGTTAAATGAATTTGATGGGTTATGTTTCGAGTTGGGACTTGTAGTGAGGCGGTGTTCAAGTGACCATTGATTGTGGTGGTACATGCATGTAGGGGTTTCATAAAAGGCGGATTGTGTGGGATGGTTTTATATTTGAGATCACATACGATGGGATGATTTTAGGTTACCTATATGTCTAAATTTGTAGTTTCTTATGTTTTCTATATGCATTCCACCCATGTTGAACACTATGTTCCAAACTCCCCCATTATTATGGGGGGTGGTGTCTCTCCCGACACCCCAGTGGGAGGATTCATTGATTGTTACGGACATTACCATGCTCCCTATTATATGAATTTATTACAAAAGATGATTCAATAATGTTGTAATAGCTTATGGTTTTTATACATGATTTTTGGTATTGGTTGTGTGAGAGGTGGTTTGTTTTCCAAGAGTCTTTAAGATATGGACTATGTGTTTCTGTGGAAGATGTTTGGTGGTTGTGGCCTAGGTGTCTGCGAGTAGGATGTGTCTAGATTGTGGAAAATTATTGTAAGAGAGGGTTGTGATAGTGGAGATCATGGAAGAGTGTGATATCTTTAGGATGTTTTTTATTAGGGATGAGTAGTTAACTAGTGGGAAGTGGTGAAACATACCCAAATATCGATGTTATTACTAATTTAATTTACATGAAATGTATTATTTGGTGAGCATGCCTTAGTGAGATTAGAGTGGATAGAATACGATGTAAGGTGCTTTTGAGTTTCTATTGTTTTCTTACAAGACTGAAATTTATATTTTTATTCAATTTTCTGAATGTCCACTTAAAGAAGCGGTAACCACGTACACTGGAGGGATAAATTCAAAAGACGAAATTTGAAATTCAAAAGACGAAATTTGAAATTCAAAAGACGAAATTTGAAATTCAAAAGGCATCTTCGCTACTGAGGAGGCCCGAACAACGAGGTACCGCGTCAGTCGGCCACACCTTCGTCAATCCACCATCATCAAAATTTAAAGAACTCTGTCATTGTCGGCTTCCCTCCCTGCCGGAGCCGCACCACCAGAGATCATCCCCAAAAATTTACCATCACAGAAAACCCAACCGTAGTCGCTCAACCTCGTTGACCATCGACACCGACATCCATAACCACAGTAGACCAAATCACCAAAACCAAAAATCCAAAAATTACAGAGAATCATCATCACAAGAAAAACAACAGTCAACATCGCAGATGAAACCAGATAGATACCCTTCTGGGCCTCCGTTGCACCGGATCCCAGTACGCTGGAAACCAAACAAGACACCAAGAGTGAAAAGAGAGGAGGAGGATGTCGTCGTTGTCCGGCTTTCCAGAGGACACCACCTGCGACCTCGTACTGACCCAGGAGAAGACGAAACCTTCCAAACATAGACCAGAAGAAAGGGGTGGGGAGCTATCAGTGGATGAGGGCATCACAGATGCAGGAAATAAACCTGCAAATCTGAATCGTCGTCGGAGGTTGAACGATGATCTATGTCGACAGAGCTCCAGAGGCCTTTCCAGTCCGCGAAACCAGAGTGTGGTCGACCCACCGCGCCATTCACAACCCAATTCCCGATCGCGCCGATCCCAGAGAAGAGGGGAGGAAGGGAGAAGGGAGAAGGAAGGGAGAAGGCGGTGCAGGGAAACCCTAGCCGAGGGGATATCTCGTTCGACGTCCCTTACGGGCTCATTTTTGGTGAGCCAACTCACTGGTAAATTAGTATTATTCTCTCTCTTGCAAATGAGTGAATTTCATTTATTCCAAATAAGTATATATTTATGCTCATCCTATGTATATAAAATTGTTTTCTAGTATATACGGTGATTACATAGACAATACTGGACCTTAATAGACCAGATTTTGGGGAGGATGGTTATGTCACAAATTAGTTCTATTTCGGTACATACTTTGGGGTTTTCATTGTATTTTTAGCAGTTTTACAATAAACATGCTTGTGAGATGAATTTTGGTTTCTCTATATATATCTATCATTGAGTTGTTTCAGGTTGATACATCTTATCTTCTAGTCATGGTTCCTATATAATGGTTAATTCTTTCCTTTATTGTTAGATTTCTATACATTTGTTGCTTGTCACCACCAGAGGGCATATTAGAGGCATGAATCAGGGTTCATTATCTCATCTTCATCTTGAGGATGGAAGGAATAAAAACCTCACTACCAAATCCCTTATCTTGAGGAAAGAGGGTCATGATAGAATGTTATTAGAGGTTATTTTTCAGAGGTAAGATGGATTTTAGAGTTACTCATAATGAATATTACATGGGTTTCTAGGGATAAAATGATATGTCATCTTGGTTCATGACATAGGCTAGGGAAGACTGGATAGGAAATAGGATTTTTGGCCCCCCATGATCCTATGCTAGGATGCTAAGATTACAAAAATAACAATTGAGGCTACACCGTTTGTGCGGTTGAGACCATAAGAAAGGTGCAAGAATCGTGATGACTTGTGTTCTTGTTTTTCTGGGAGTTTCGAGATATTAAAATTAACATTGAGTTACAATGAATCAAAAATAAATTACATGATACTCCAGCTTAGGAGTTTCTTGTTTTCAATTATGATATGGTTCCCAGTTGTCGCCATCATGTGGTACAATATTTTGAGGGTTAGTAGGACTACCCATTTGACTAGAGGATGTTGAAAATATTATAGGAAGATGATCTGTGGAAAAAATGATTCTTGTTTTCTAGTTGCAGACTCTAGGAAAATATAAGAGCAGTGTCTCAGGCATGGAGATACATAGTTGGATCGATGAACATGTGATCATTTTCAACTTGATCTGGGATTTGACAGAGTACTGGGTAGCTATGGTGGCAAGTCATATGAGGGGAGGAGTGTGTCTGTGGTGGATGCTTTGCCTTTGGGAGAGGAAGGAGACCGATATTCCATGGGTAGAAAATGAGAAGGTTTTTCTATCATAATTCCATTCATCCATGATGAATGCTGTGAAGAGTTAGAATTTACTCCCTCTTATATGGGAGTATGTTGGTGAGGTAAATAGGGATCATGTTCGAAGATCTCTTACATTTTTCTCTATGTCTCTTTCTGAATGAGGAGTCTCGAGTGAGGTGCATAGAGGAGTCACACCATCCTTCTCTTTTGTATGTGGTTACTCCCATCATCCTAAAAACTTATGTGAAGGATAAGAAAAAGGATGAGGTAGTGGAAAGGATTCACTCGCAAGGAGGTATGTTTTCAGAGGGAGGACACCTGAGTTCTTCAAAGGAGAACATCATCAGCAACAAGACTCCTGCATTAGGGCCTTCTAGGTTTTGGCCAGTGAGGAGCCGACCGCAGTAGTTTTAGTTCCAACACTATGGTCCTTAATATATTCCCATGGGCTTGGGTTCAAGGTTTTTTTCTTCTAGAAGTAATGGTAATCACCATGAACAGTTCTGACGTGAGCTTAGAATGGTGGAGGTTGATAGGTTCAACTCCCTCCTCAGAATGATTTTCTAGAAAGGCCTTCCCATCAGTAGGGAGAGTAAGCCCCTACTCTACTAGGGTGAATGGTGTTGGAGGAGGCCGACAATAGAGTGCTCATCAGGGACCTATTTCAAGGCATGGTTAGGGATGAAGATGACATCTGAGGGGAAGTGGTTAGAGGAATGGACAGTTGCAAGTCATAGATGTAGATGTTCCAGTAGGGGCAATGATCATTCGGGACACTGTCTATTTATTTAGTACACATTCTTGTTCCTTGTTTTATTTAGGAGCTTCGTAATCCTTCATTTCACCCAGTCCAGCCCATGCCTTAAGACTGGACATAGAGATAAATTCTATGACCATGGTGTTGAGTATACCAATAGGAGATCAGTCCAATTTTTTGATGTTTTCATGGATGTAGACTAATTATGGGGTAGTATCAGTCTAGTTGGTATCTCTATCTACTACAGATGAATCCATATGGAATTATCCTTATTTTAGAATGGTTATACTATGTTCATAATTTTTTCAAATACTTCTAGAGAATATTTATGTTTTCAAATGTGGACTCCAATGTTTAGCATTCGTTGGAATGTGGAACTGTCAGATGTGAATCTGGTACATGGAACCACTTTTTTCATTGTTAGCTGAGTTGTTGGTGGGATTGATGGATTCTATGATGGTGGAGGCATTGGGAGATATCAGAGAGTTTCAGGATGTTTTCCATCAAGAGTTTGTCACTCTTCCCCATTGATGTGATGTTGTGTTTAGAATAAACATATATCCCAGTGATCATCCAATCTCAATGTCTCCACATTTGATGGCTGCATCTGATTTTTTGAGTTGCAGATTTAGATTGATGATCTGAAGAAAAGAGAACTTCATCTAACCAATTCTATTATTGTGGAGTGATTCGGTCTAGTTTTTGATGAAGGAAGATGTTGGTCTATGGGTTTTCATAAACTACCGAAGACTGAATCATGTAATGCTCAAGAACCATTACCATCCCCTAAGAATAGAAGATCGTTTAAGCTAGTTGAGGGGAGTAGGATGGTTCACTAATATCTATATGTAGTTTTGGTATCATAGGTTAAGGGTGACATATAGTGATATCCCTAAGACTATATTCACATGAAGGTATAAGATCATCGAGTTAATGGTTATGTCGTTCGGTGATAGGAATGAACCATCTATATTAATAGAGATTATAAGCCCCATATTTCCTGAGTTCTTGAACTGATTCAATGTAATATTTATTGATGGCATACTGATCAACTCGAATTCAATAGATGAGCATATTGAGCATCTCATGGGTGTCATTGAAGACCTTCGATACCACAAACTCTAAAAAAAGTTTTCCAAGTGAAAAACATAAACACGATATGTCTACTTACATGGAAATTTGGTGTCTTAGTAGGGTGTAGTAGTGGACATGTTGAAGGTTGAGATAGTTTTTTCTTCTGAAACACCTAAGAATGTTGAATATGTTTATAGTTTTCTTGGTCTTGTAGGTTAGTACTAGAGATTTGTACTCATTTCTCTCGAGTAGTAGCTATATGGATGGATCTATCCAAAAAAGGACATGATTTTGTGTAGGGTGAGATGTGTTAGGCATCGCTCGACTACCCAATGAAGAAGTTGTCTAGTGCTCAAGTGCTTAGGATTCCATATGAACGGGTGATGTTTGAGGTGTTTTTCGATGATTCCCTAATAGAATTGGGGTGTGTGTTGATGTTGCAGTGTGGAGTGATATTATATATGTCTAAGACAGTATGTATCCATGAATTTAACAATTCCACACATGATATGGAAATAGTATCAGTCATGTTTTCCTTAATGTTGTTGTGACATTACCTTATTAGGGAGCACATTGTGGTCTTCAGGGATCACAAGAACATGAGGTACATCTTTTACCAGTGATACATTAACATGAATCAGTGGAGGTGGATGGTGTTCCTTGAGGATTACAATTTTGAGAACCCATAAACCTCAAGAAAGAGGAAGATTTATACGAATTCTTTGAGCAGGAAGTCACTAGAGGAAGTGGTTTAGAAATTTACAGACACATGAAGGGGGTGGAGGAGTCAGCATCCATGAGCATAGATGTATGAATGGGTGGATGTAGAGGTTGTCTATTTCATTTAATATTATAGTCATATATTAGGTAGATGGTGGTGGAGTCTCAGTGGGGAGAAATAGGGGTGGATGATATGAATGATCACATTGACTAGGGGGTGCTTTGGAGGAATAGTCGGAGGATGGTCAGAATCAAATGTTATTTCTTGTGAAGGTATTTATTCTAAAGGAATTTCATGTGGAAGTTCTCTATTAGTTTCATATATCACCCTTAGCATTACATCCAATAGATTCTAATTTGTACAATGGATTTAGGGAATAGTTCTGGAAGTCCCAAGATGAAGTGAGATGTTGTAGAGTTTGGGGATAAGTGTCTTGTGTCCCAGCAAGTGAATGATGAGCACCGTATTCCTGGTGCCTTGTTGAAACCCTTGGATATCCCTGAGTGAATATGGGATAACATATCAATGGATTTATTCATCATTTTAGCTTGTGCTCAGATAGGATGTTATTCTATCGGGGTAATAGTGGATCAGTTGATGAAATTGGCTCACTTAATAGCGATCAAGGAGTCGATAACAATGGATTCATTATTAGAGAGGTTTTCTAATGAGGTGGTGTGGCTGCATGGAGTTCCCATATCCATAATTTCATCTCAGGATACACATTTTATGTTTTGATTATGGAGGATATTGCATCATGCCTTTGGCACTCAGTTACGTCTCATCACTAAATTCCACCCTCAGATGAATGGGAAAATAGAGTGGACAATCTAGACATTGGAGGAAAATTTTCCTGTTTTTTTTGTGGTTTAGTGGGTCATTGGTTAAAAATTTTCCCTTGGAAGAGTTTGATTATAATAATAGCAAAAACTATTTAATTTTAATGGATCCATTTGATGATTTATATGGACGACCATTTCGTTCAACCTTATGCTAAATGAAAATTGGGGCGGCAGTTGATCATGGACCGATGGTGGTGTAGAGAATGACAAATAAGGTTCAACTATTCCATGAGAGGATGAAGGTTTCACAAGACAAGCATAAGTCATCTGTAGATCGCTAGATAAGGCCATTGGATTTCCATTTTGGAGAGATATATTATTAAAGGATTCTATTCGATGTTTGTAGTAGAGGCTCAAGAGAGGGTGTAAGGTTTTTACTAGTTTCATCGAGTCTTTTGAGGTGTTGGGATAAGTTTGAAATGTGTAATACTTTATTTCATTGAAACCACAATTGAGAAGTTCCATGATGACTATCATTTATCCCAGCATCACATGTATCTTCACGATGACTCATATGTTATTGATCAGGGAGAGATGTATATTGAGGACGATGCCACATTCATGGAGAAAGTATTATAGATCCTTGATCAACTAGAGATGGTTTTGTGAAGATAGACTATTCCCATGGGTTTTGTGTTGTGGAGGTATAGTGTCCTGGAGGATAGAAATTTGGGGCGAGAGATCTAGATTCATTCCCAGTAGCCATAGTTTTTTTGAGTCTTACTCATGTTTTTTTCATTTAATGAAATGCTTAAAAGATGTTTTCTAATATATTAGTTGTTTATTTGTTATGTGACATGTGATAAAAACCTAACATATGAGGAGGGGAGGACCTGATACCTAATCAATATTCATTAATGTGTATGAGATTATACCCATGAAGACATGTTAGTGCCTACCAAATTAGATAGTATGTTTACATGGGGTAAAGAAATTCTCTGATTCATATGTTTGGAAGTGTGAATTTTGGTTATTTTGTGTTGTGTCGTGTGTTTTTTTGGGTTGAAAAATCTCAAAGGGTGTGTTCTTGTATGTGGAGGTTTCACCCCAAAGAGGTGTTCTTCCCTTGAGAGGTAACTTATGGGGTGGGTGTTTGGACCACACCTTCTTATTGGTTTGATTTTTTATTCTCAAGGGCGAGAAATGTTTAAGAGGTATGTGATGTAAATTATTAGACCTATGTGGTCCATTAATATTCCAAAATCCATTGTATGGGGTGTTCTGGGATGTAATAGTAGAACAATTACATAGTTTTCTAAATTTACTGTTTTTTTGTCGGTAGGTCGAGGGCATCAGTAGGTCGAGCCATCAATATATGATGGTGTGGGTAGGTCAAGGTGATGGTTGGTTAGTGTGTAGATCAGTCGAGGGTTTCGGTAGTTCTAGACATTTTTAGGTTAGGGGGTCGGTAGGTCATGATAATCGGTAGGTCAAAGGCATCTGTAGTTCGAGGGTTTTGGTAGGTGAAGGAGTTGCTAGGTTAGGGAGTCGATAGGCTGATTGTGTCAGTAGGTTGAGGCATTGGTAGATCAGGGACTTATTATTTCAAGGGACTCAGTAGGTAGAGGGCATCGGAAGGTCAAGGCATTGTTAGGTCAGGGTGTCGATGGGTTGATGAAGTCAGTTGGTCGAGGCGTCAGTATGTCAGGGGGGCTATTTGTTAAGGGATTTGGTTGTTCAAGGGCATCTGTAGGGCGAGGTGTCGGTAGGTCATAGTGTTAGTAGGTCAAGGGTGTCGGTATGTTGAGGAATCTATATATCAAGGATAAAGTATGTTGAGTCGTCATTTGGTCGAGGGCGTCGGTGGTTCAATGCCTTAGTAGGTCGAGGTGTAGGTGAGTATGAGCATCGCAGAGTAAAGGTGTTAGTGAGTCTCTACATCAATGAGTGAAGGTGTCAGTCAGTAAGGCATGGTGTCAGTGAGTTAGGGTGTCAGTGAGGCAGGGTGTTGGTGAGTCATGTGTTAGTAAAACACATTAGTGTCTTGATTTCAGTAGCTCAATATCAGTAGCTCATCCTTAGTGACTCTCTATTAGTTGCTTGTTATCAGTGGATCGCTATCAGAGGCTATCCTTTTGTGTTTTACTATCAGAGACTCACCCATCAGTGACTCAATTCCATTTTTTCCGAGCATTTTCTATATCACCATACTTACATTTTACATGACGTAAATCGAGATTAAATCTTTATTTTGGAGTTTCTAATGGTGTTTCAAATGATGTTAATTTATATTTAATATCATAATTCTCTAGGGACATTGAGATAGTAAAATTGTGTGTTCCTTGACACTATCTGTCTTTAATGGCCCTTGAAACTGTTTCCCCTTACATATATATTTGATATGGCTTTTCTAAGTCGAGACCTTCACTTCTTAGTGTGTTTCCATTTTCACTTTTTGAGCTCGAGTCTTGCCTTCTAGTGGACCCATTTTCTAGGCCATATCCATCGATCCATTTATTCCTTATAGTCTCATGCTCGCACGACCTCCATGTTTTCAACAAGGAGGAGTTTTTGTCGCATGTTGTTCCAAATAGGGAATTCCTTTTTCTTTCATTTAATTTTGTATCATATGGGGTTGGTATAATGATTCCTTTTTATGAATACTACTAAAATAGATTTAAAGAAGATAAAAAAGAAGATGTAAACGAGGGGGTGGGAGACCGATGTTGATGATCGTTTTGATTAATATTTTATCCTAGATACAAGTTTTGAATCATATTTGTTGGTTTTTTCTTGAACTCATGGTCATTGGTGGTCTCAAATTGTGAACCTCTTTGATTTCTTAATCACTTCTATAAGAATTGTAATCTAGTTAATTATGTATACTAGGTAAAATAAATGGATTCTCCATGAACAAATAAATTATCTTATTACCCCTATTTTTTCAAGTGGAATTAATGAAATAGTGCTGCTAAATATGAATAAAATATTCCATCTTGTTGATGATGTGGAAGGGAGCATGGTTTTGTGTATGGGGATGTACGAGCGGTGTGATGGTATCTCATGCTGAGAGTTTAGTAGATTGTGGAATGGATGAGCCTGTTATGCAGGGAGACTGATTCTGGGTAGTGGTTGGGAAGCATGGATGCAGGACTGGGTTGTGTCATGATTTCATGATAATGAGTGTTATAATGGGTTCACATACCATTGGACCTTCATTTCTTGTTTTTCATTGGTAGTGGTTGGTATGTTTTCTTCAACTTATAAATCTTGTATTGTTTGGTAGTTTTCTGGGTTGGGATAGAAATAAATAAATAAAAAACATGATAATGAATAATCACTAATGGTTAAATTAATTTTTTGGGGTATGTTTTTTGTTGGAGCTTGTAGTGAAACAGCTTTCAAGTGAACATTGTCCATGGTGGTACGTTAATGTAGGTGTAGTAGTAAAGGTTGATTGAGTGGGATGGTTTCTTTTTTGGAATCCCATAGGATGGGATGAGTGTCTATTGCCAATTTGTATAAATTTGTAGTTACTTAATTTACTTATACGTACCCCACCTTTCTTGAGCACTATGTTTCAAAGACCCCCATTATTATGTCGGAGGGATTATTTCCCAACACCCCGATGGGAAGATGAATGGCTGGTTAAAGTCATTACCATTCTCCCTCTTCTAGAAATATATCTCCCAAGACTCTGTGGGATGTCTGTAATGGATGGAGGTTTAATACCATATTTATGGTATTGGTAGTGTGAGAGATGACTTTTCCCAAGGGTCTTCGTGGTGAAGGACATGTGTTTTTAGGTGAGGTGTGTGGTGGTGGTATCCCAAGTGTCTATGGGGGGGATGTGTGTGGTTATTATCTGAGGTCTATGTGGGTAGGTTATCAAAGTGGGGCTTGTGGATGAGTGTGGTAGAGTTAGGATGTTCCCTATTAGGGATGGGCAGGTAACCAGTGGGATGTGGTACGGGGTACCCAAATATCAATGTGCTTACTAATTTACATTACATGACATGAATTATGTAGTAGTGATTCAAGTATTATTTATGGGTGTATAGTGTACCTTTTTAGGTTCTTTGTAGTTTATGTTGTTTTCTCACAGGGGAATTAGTATCCTTCTCCCACTTGTGCATGGGTGACTTAGGATTATCCATAATTAGAATACTTTTATGCCCACCCAACGTATATAAATTTTTCTCTAATTTTTTGGGAAATTATAAGGTCTGTACTAGACCATACTAGCTCAGACAGTGGGGAATGTATATGTGTCACTAAATATGTAACACCCCGAGATTTTATGAGAAGTATTCTTTTTAATTTATTTTATGTCTTGTGTTGTATGCTACACCAAGATTATCTTGCGCTATATGCAACACCGCATTAGCTTGCATTATACACTACACTATTCTTGGATCGTGTTAAAAAAATTCATGTTCGTTTGATAGACGTTATTCTACACAATATTAAGTCTATATATATATATATTCAATGTATAAATGAAATATGGTTGAATTCTATTATACACAACAACAAAGGAATCTTTCACTACATGCAACCCTGGCTTGGCTTTCTTTACACGTAATCGCAACTTTCCTTGATAGCGTGCGTAGTATGCAATACTGAGTTTCACTAAAAGAGATATTATTATAATATTTTTATGAACTAGCCATTATGAATAGTAATACCCACTTTTTGAAATTTTATAAATTTTATCATTCAAAATGGACCTCATTTTTGGATTCAGAATATCAAAGATAGCATAGGGTGAAATTTTGGTATTTTTCTGAAAACTTTTAATTTTTGATGCATAGTGAAAACACTGAGTTATTGGTTAAAACCGAATATTTATTTAAATAATCATTTATTTTATTTAAATTTAGTTTAGGTAAATATTGATACATAATACCTATATATGTTCAATTTAATTCCTTGGAGTCATTTTATAATAATTTTAGATATATAAAATTTTTATTCAACTCTTCACCGTATTTTATCCTACTCCTAAGAGAATTCGAAAATTTACATAAAAAATAATTTTACCGCTTCTGTGAGTGGAATTTCAAAAATCCGAGAGACATGGTTAATATCAAGGAGTAAAATGTGGTTCAATAAGATAAAAATAATTTTTTTTGCGAATAGTAACTTTTTACTTTTATTTACCACGGTTAAAAGTAAATAGGGTAATTAAGGATAAAAATGATATTATTATTACCCTAACACATGTCCTAATTCTATTGGATAATTATAATTAGACCAAAAATAATATTAGAATATAATATTATCATTTAGGTCCATTTGGATTAGATTAGGACATTTATTATTATTTAATTCAATGAAAAATTAAAAGAGTTTAAATCATTGTTTAATAAATGAAACATTTTTAATATAGGGTTATATATAAGAAAAAATAGACTATAAATATTAATTAGAAAGATAATAATATTTCCTACATAATGGTATTTTATTTATAATTTTTAGGCATTAAATAGTATTATTTATTTATGACACAATGATGATGCAGTAATTACCTTATTAATGAAATATTATCATAATTGATGTTATAAATACCAAAATAAATGTAATTTGAGACTTTTTATGAATTTAATTAATTTTATTGGTTAATATGACATGTTAGTAGTGATTCAATTAACCTTTTTAGAAATAATAATGCTGCTATGATTTTCCCAAAAATCAATTACCAAATAGTGTCAAAATTGACATAAAATAGTTTTTAAAACAAATATTATATTATTAATTGATATTATATTCCTAAAAATATATGTGTCAGACAAATGTATTAGATAAGGTTATATATATTAATAATGAACCACTTGGGGTTCTTTTTTGTTTGTTATAGTAAGTTTATTAACAATATAGTGTAAGAAAACAAGAAGACAAAGTAAAGGTTAAATTATTTAACTTAGAGTTAAATCGAAATGATAACGTTAAAATAGTAACCTAAACTTGTATAAAACATATTTTTTTGAGAGTACTGCGACCCATCCCTAATTTAGTCTCAAAATATATCAATTTGGAGCTATTATAAACTGAATATGACTTTATTATAAAATAATATTTTATGTTTTTTCTAAGGTGCCCCTCTCCTCCCTTATAAAAAGGTAGATCCTCCCTCTTCTCTTTAAACAAATTTGAGCCTTCTAGATTGGAAAACCCCTGTCCATTTCCCTTAAAAACGTCCCTAGAAACATTATAGAGGTTTCAGTCTCCCCAAAAGACCAACTCTAGTGCCTTAAAAGGAAACTTAAAAGACGTGTGTCGAAGAATAGGTAATCTCTTCTACCGATTCCTTCAAGTTTATTTCTACTTCATCTTCTTCTTATTTAGTTGTTTCATTATAAAGAAATAAAATCAGTATCATTAATATACTGATATGTTATTATAAATATGAAAAATCCCCATTTCACCTTGTATCCATCCTACGAAGAAAGAAATCATTGCGCGTGTGTACGTACGGAATACTATCTCCATGCCGTGGTGTAATCTATTTTCCCCCACCACCTTACATGGATAGGTATAATGGTGTAAATAATAACCATATAGGGTTATTATAAAATCATAATAATTCTTAGATATTATATCATCCACTTCAATTCAATTCAATAATTATGGGAACGATATCATCACTCGTGCGTACGTACGGATTACCGTCTCCACGACGCGATGAGATTCATTCTCCGTGTTAACAATTCAAGAATGATTATAAAGTATATATAATGAATAATATTGAGATATATGACATAATAAAGCTATTGTATTATATATATATATATATATATCTTTGTGTGTGTGTGTGTGAGTAATCTACTTCCATTCAAGTTAATAAGGAAAGGAAAACATCGTTCATGCATACGTATGGCCTGCCATCTCCATAAACGGTGTGTTTCATTTCATTTATATATATATTATATATATATACTTAATATATATGATATATAAATCATGTTATACATTATATAAGTAATTAAATCATGATAATGTAATAATAATATCAAGAACAACAAGTCCAAACACGTACGTTAAATAAAACAAGTTTACCCAAAACTATGCTTTAACATGGAATTTACAAAAGAACGGGTAATATAGAGTCATAAGTGAACCATATATGATATCATAACCATGAATATGATTCTGTAATAAGTCAATGACATTATTTAAATCATTATACAGGGGGTTCTGATACGTATGAAGTATATCAGATCTAAGGTAAGGCATAACTCTTCCAATATCGTTTTTATCCGAGATTGATTATTCGTAAGTGTTTACTGCGGTTATTGTTATCATCTAGGCCCATGTTTTATAAAAATGTTTTCATGCATGTTTAAATTAATTTTTACCCAATTTTGAAATTTACCACATGTTATGAAATGAATCATACTTCTGTTTACCACACAAGGAACTTTTTGACTTTTCTGACAAAAGTACGAGGAGAGTGTTTTTTTAACTTATATGGCGTGAATGAATTGTTATGGTTTCATAATGGCTAATTTTCATGAATCTTACTCTATAATATTTCATTATTATTTTAAACAAATTTTTTTTCTTTTAAAATTGAATGTAATTTTGTGAAAAGAAAATGATTTTGAAGATGAAATGATATTTTTATCAAGAATTCATTTCAAGCATTTTATCAAAAATATTTTCTATCTAAGATGAAATTATTTATTTTGTTTATGTTTCAAGTATAATGTCTCTATTATTTACATGGTTTGATTATTCTTATAATGAAATGATATACATTTGTTTTATATGGATTATGTTATGATGGAATGATGTTTATGAAACCCATTTTATTCCTTGGGTTATGATGAATGATTTATGATTATTTTGTAGAACAAGTAAGAATGATTTAATTATGAGATGGGTGGGACATACATCTCCCAAAATTCATTGGGTAATGATTTATATCTCATGAGATAGAAATGGTTGGAACGGTAAGTTAATCTGGTTCGGTGATAGAGGACTGGAACGAGGAGTGAACTCGATTCAGAAAGGGACTGTGTCCACTAAGATGTTCTCGGTAGCAATGCCTTGGTTTTTATGGAAATCATATCATAGGATTAATAGTTTTCCACAATTAAATTTTTTATTCTCATTCTATTTTATCATTATGGATGTTCCTTTATAACCTATTCCTTACATACTGCGAAGATTTATTTCACAACTCCTAATTTTGATGATTAAACTTTGTGTTAATGTTTTTAAGTTCAAATGTATATGGTTTGTTTTATTTTCTCCATGCTTACCCTTACTGAGCATTTGAGCTCACCCTTTATATAATTTCTTTTCCCCATGATATAAAGAAAGGTTTTCAGTAAGAAAAAAAGGGAAGATCATTATGGAAGATATTGAAGATCTTTCACCATGATTAGAAGATTATATTCTGAGTTTCCAAAGACACTAAACTATTATGGTCCTTTGGTGTCTGTTTTTGTTATGTATTAGGTATTCCGAAAAAGTAATGAAATTTCCATGTATGTCTAGATTGGGCCTCTACAATTGGTATCAGAGGAATGGTTTAGTCAAACATTGGAAACTGGGATGCGATAACTTTAGTGAGATCCCTAGAGATATTTCTAAGGTATCTCTAGAGATTTATCTAAAGTTCAGTATAACTATAGGTTATAGTCCTAGAATTACTTTAACGATCATGAATAACCTAGGGTGAACCTATGGTGTCATGGATTAAAGGATGTGTGATATGTAATACATCCCATAAGATACATTTATGATTTTGTGGTTTCTTGTTATTTAAAAGGTTTCTTACACCATGGTATTTGGTTTTAGTCAATGGAGGGAACCAGAAGGAATTGGGTCAACATTGAATCCAATGGAAAAATTGGAGACTATGAGAAACAAAATTGCGTAATTCCTAGAAGGAAATATTTTTTTTATTATGCCGAATCAGTCATCACCATATATGATTAACATGGTGAACTTTAGTGGTATTCCTAATTCATCAAATAAGTGAATGGTGAAATTTTATGCATATTCTCATGGTGAGGAGCATAAAGAAAGGATGATTGTGATTTCTAAAGAAGGGAAAAAGAACCTTGACGAATACATCAAATGGAGGGGAATATGTTATCTGTGTGGAGAGAAGGTTCACTGGGTGACATACTGTTATGGAGTTCAATGCCTTATTTGTGGAGAACATTGGCATTACACAACTCAATGCCCTGACATAAGAGGTTTCTTCTAAATAATGGAAGGACTTATTCAATGAAATCATTGAATAGGATGGATTTAAGTGTTTATTTATTTTTTATTCAAGAATAATGTTGATGAGTTACTTTTATCGTATATTAGAATATCTATGTATTGGTCCATTGTGGTTTTCAATAATTTTATGGTACCAGTAACCATGAAAAGTGATTGAAATATTTTTGGAAAGTAGTTGAAATGCTTAAAATGAAGCGATAAGTATAAAATAAAATATATAATAGTATTCTTGAGCACATGACTGATATAAGGACAAAGTGATATAATGGTTTGAGTATATCGATATTTTGGGATTTTGGTATGTGGAAAGAGTTAACTTTTGACAGCATTCATGATTTTACTAAGGTTCAAGGGGTATTTTTTTTAAGAGAATAAATGATTAAGGTATTCACATGTTTGGAATGTGACCAACATGATAAATCGTATGATATATGGGTGATAAATGATGGTATTCACATGCTCAGTAGATGGAATTTCTGGTAATTATTTTCTTTATACTATGATCTTTGATAGAAGTATTTTAGATAAGCCTAAATATTTGAATGGATTATGTTGGAAATACATTAGTATAGTTTAAGGATAGAATTTTTTTCGATATTATTGATGGGATGTTATAATAATGTTGTTTTATAAAAATGACACCCTACAGGACGGGCGACAACACGTTGCGTCGGACAAAGTTGCGGGAATCGAACCCACAACCGAAGTGCGACATGCCTTTATCGCCTACCACAGGCCTACATGAAGTCCATGGTTAGTAGAAAGTAGTTTCATTTTATTAAGCAAGATTATAGATGAAGTATAAGTCCATTTTTGGAACCATATACGATTAATCTCACCATAAGATGGACTTATGTATATAAATTTTTCTAACCTTATGTTTGAGATAGATGGAATGACCTATCATTCTATCGCATGATCTACTAACACTTCACAGAAGACAAATTCAACTTCATTTCTTTAAGAGATGAAGTATAAATTGTTCAAGGCACAAACAATAGTAAGATTGTACCAAAATCAAGTAAGTATTTGTTTTAACATTAGGGAAATGATCTTGAAAACCAAAAATGTTGTCCTAGTGCCCCCATATCTGATGAATGAGATGATAACTTACATCATCACAAATTTATGGATTTTTGATTGTTGTATTTTTAATAGCCATGTTCTCTACCACTCTCCCTCCGAACTTGACAATTAGATTTCTCTTTTATTTCCATATTTTCACCTATATTATCTTATGTGGGAACCCAGTGATGAGTTAATTTGGTTAACTGTTACGTTTCATACTTCACTTATTAAAATTAAGTTTTAGTATTCCTTTTTATGATGTGGGTTTCTATGAATGAAACTTTTAAGTAGTAAATGATTTATAACCCTGATGAATTTTGAGGGAGAAATTCATTTTAAGGGGGGTAGAATGTAACACCCCGAGATTTTATGAGAAGTATTATTTTTAATTTATTTGATGTATTGTTTTGTATGCTACACCAAGATTATCTTGCAATATATGAAACCCCGTATTAGCTTGCAGTATATGCAACTCTATTCTTGGATCGTGTTACACAGAATTTCAAGTTCGTTTGATAGAAGTTATTCTACGCAACATTGAGTGTATGAATATATATATATATATTCAATGTATAAATGAAATATGGTTGGATTATATTATTAAAAACAACAAAGGAATCTTTCACTATAAGAAACCCTGACTTGGCTTGCTTTACACGCAACCGCGATCCTCCTTGATAGGGTGTGTAGTACGCAATACCGAGTTTCACTAAACGAGATATTATTATAATATTATTATGAGCAAGCCGTTATGAATAGTAATACCCACTTTTTGAAATTTTATAAATTTTCTCATTCAAAATGGACTTCATTTTTGGATTCAGAATATCAAAATTTGCCTAGGGTGAAATTTTTGTATTTTTCTGAAAACATTCAATTTTTGATGAATAGTGAAACCACTAAGTTATTGGTAAAAACCAACATTTTATTTAAATAATAATTTATTTTATTTAAATTTATTTAGGTCAAAATTGATACATAATACCTATATAATATCGATGTAATACATTAGAGTCATTTTATAATAATTTTAGATATATAAAAAGTTTATTTAACTTTTCACCGTCTTTTACCCACCTACTAGGAGAATTTGAAAATTTACATAAAACTTAATTTTACCACTATTGTGAGTGGAATTTAGAAAATACAAGAGACATGGTTAATATCAAGGAGTAAAATGTGGTTCAATAAGATAAAAATAATTTTTCGTAAATAGTAACTTTTTACTTTTATTTACCACCATTAAAAGTGAAGAGGGTAATTAACGGTATAAATGATATTATTATCACCCTAACACATGTCCTAATTATAATGGATAAGTATAGTTCGACCAAAAAAACTTATGAATATAATATTATCATTTAGGTCCACTTGTATTATATTAGGACATTTATTATTATTTAATTCAAAGAAGAATCAAAAGAGTTAAAATCAAAGTTTAATTACTAAAACATATTTAATATAGTGCTATACATAAGATAAATTTGACTATAAATATTCATTATAAAGATAAATATATTTCCTAAATAATGGTATTTTATTTATAATTTTAAGACATTATATAATATAATTTATTTATGAAACAATAATTATTCATTAATTACCTTATTAATAAAATATTAACATAATTGATGTTATAAATACCCAAATAAATCTAATTTGAGACTTTTTATAAATTAAACTAATTTTATTGGTTAATATTACATGTTTTTATTGAATCAATTAACTTTTTTTGAACTAATCATGATTTTATTATTTTCAAAAAATTCAATTACCAAATAGTGTCAAAATTGACATATAATAGTTTTTAAAACTAATATTATTTTATTAATTGATATTCTATTCCTAAAAATCTAAGATTCGGCCAAATTATTTAGACATGGTTATATATATTAATAATGAACCACTTGGGGTTCTTTTATCTTGTTATAGTATGTTTATTAACCATATAGTGTAAGAAAACAAGAAGACACAGTAAAGGTTATATTATTTAACTTAGAGTTAAATCTAAATGATAATGTTAAAATAGTAACCTAAACATGTCTAAAACCTATTTAATGAGGCTATTTCTACCCATACCCACTTTAGTCTCGAAATAAATCAATTTGGAGATATTAGAAACCGAATATGACTTTATTATAAAATAATATTTTAAGTTTTTCCTAAGGTGCCCCTCTCCTCCCTTATAAAAGGGCACCCCCCTCTCTTTACACAATATTGAGCCGTCAAGATCTGCCAAACCCTTACCATTTATCTTATAAACTTACCTAGAAACATTATAGTGGTTCTGGTCTCCTCAAAATACCAACTCTATTTCCTTAAAAGGAAGCATAAAATAGGTGCGTCGAAGAAGAGGTAATCTCTTCTACCGATTCTTTCAAGTATCTTTCTTCTTCAACTTCTTCTTCTTTAGTTGTTTCATTATAAAGTAATAAAATAAGTATCATTAATATAATGATATGATATTATAAATATGAAAAAACCTCATTTCACCTTCTATCCATCCTACGAAAAACAAAATCAGCGCACGACGTACATACGAAATACTGTCTCCATGCCATGGTGTAATCTATTTTTCCACCACCACCTTACATGGATGGGTATAATTGTGTAAATAATAACTATATATGGTTATTATCACATCATACTAATTCTTAGATATTATATCATCCACTCCAATTCAATTCAATAATTATGGGAATTATATCATCGCTTGTGCGTACATACAGATTACCGTCTCCATGACGCGATGAGATTCATTCTCCATGATAACCATTAAAGAATGATTATAAAGTATATATAATGAATAATAATGAAATATATGACATAATAAATCTATTGTATTTATGTATATATATATTTCATCTACTTACTTCCATTCAAGTCAATAAGGAAATGAAAACAACGTTCATGCATACGTACGGCCTACCGTCTCAATGAACGGTGTGTTTCATTTCATTTATCTATCTATTATATATATATACTGAATAGATATGATATATAAATCATGTTTTATATTATAGAAGTACATAAATCATGATATAAGTAATAATATTATCAAGAACAACAAATCCAAACACTTACAATAAATAAAACGATTTTACCAAAAACGCATCTTTAACATGGAATTTACAAAAGAATGAGTAATATAGAGTCATAAGTGATCCATATATGATATCATAACCATGAATATGATTTTTTAATAAGTCAATGACATTATTTAAATCATTATACAGTGGGTTCAGATACGTATGAAGCATATCTGACCTAAGGTAAGTGATAACTTTTCTAATCTCGTTTTTATACGAGATTGTTTATTCGTAAGTATTTACTGGGGTTATTGTTATCATCCATGACCATGTTTTATAAAAATGTTTTCATGTATATTTAAAGTCCTTTGTACCCATTTTTGAAATTTACCACATGTTATGAAAGGAATATTACTTTTGTTTACCACACGAGGAACTTTTTGACTTTTCCGACAAAAGTACAAGGAGAATGTTTTTTTAACTTATATGGCGTGAATGGATTTTATGGTTTCATAACGCCTAATTTTGATGAATCTTATTCTACAATATTTCATGATTAATTTTTAAAAAATCTTTTTCTTTTAAAATTGAATGGAATTTTGTGAAAAGAAAATTATTTGGAAGATAAAAAGATATTTTCCTCAAGAATTCATTTCAAGAGTTTTGTCAAAACTATTTTCCATCTAAGATGAAATTATTTAGTATGTTTATGATTCAAGTAAAATTTATCTATTATTTACATGGTTTCATTCTTATTATGATGAAATTATATCCATTTTTTATATAGATTATGTTATGATGGGATGATGTTTATGAAACCCATTTTATTCTTTGGGTTATGATGAATGATTTATGTTTATTTTATGGAACAAGTAAGAATGATTTCATTAGGATATGGGTGGGACCTATATCTCCCTCTAATTCATTGGGTAAAGATTTATATCTCATGAGATAGACATGTCTGGAATGGTATGTTAATCTGGTTCAGTGATACAGGACTGGAACGAGGAGTGAACCTGATTCAGAAAGGGACTTTGTCCACTATGATGGTTTTGGCAGCAATGCCTTGTCTACTATGGAATGTGAATAATGGTTTTCCATAATTAAATGTTTTATTCCCATTATATTTTATCATTTTTTATTTTCCTTTATGACCCATGACTTATGTACTACTAAGATTTATTTCACAACTCATGATTTTGATGTTTAATCTTTATGTTCCTGTTTTGTAGTTAAAATGTATATGGTTTGTTTTTTTTTCATGCTTACCCTTAATGAGAATTTGAGCTCGCCCTTTATATGTTTTCAATTTTCTAGGATATAAAGAAATGTTTTAGGTAGGAAAAAAGGGAAGATATTTATGGGAGATGTTAATGATCTTTCACCAAGATTTGAAGATTATATTCTGAGTTTCCAAAGACACTAAACTATTATGGTCCTTTGGTGTCTATTTTTTTTATGTATTAGTTATTCCACAAAAGTAATGTAAGGTCCATGTATGTCAAGATTGGGCCTCTACAACATAGTTTTATTTTTGTACTTACATCTGAATTTTATTTGTATTTTTAGAAGTTTTACACTAAATATGCATGTGGTATGGATATGTATTTCTTTATATATATATATATGTGTGTTGGTGTTTGTGTGTGTGTCTTGGAGTTTTTTTAGGTTGACACATATGATATCCTAATCTTGGTTAATATAAAAATGGTAATGCCCTCCATTTTTGTGAGATTTATATACCCTTGGGGCTGGTCGCCACCCCGATTGCTATTGGAGGTGGGACTCGATGGTCATTATATCTCCATCATCTTTAGAAACGAAGGTATTGACACATTGTTATACCTTTGATCATCTTGAAGAAAGTGGATCGTGACAAAAGGGATATCTATAATGATATATAATTAAATTTTTTACGACTATAAGTAAACATTGCTAAAAGGGTTTAAAAGAATTGTTTCAAATGGGAAGAATAAAGGTAACATCCACCATTCGTTTAATAGAGTTTACAGTCAAAACAATATGATGATAATTCTATCATAGTGTTTTAAGGGCTTACATTCATTGAATTTATGTTTAGAATGAGAATCTTAGATGACCCAATAATACATTAAGTAATAACATATTTAAAACGATACATGTCTGTGAACAAATCCTATAGCATAGAAAACTCATTCCATAAATAAATTTTATTTTATTTCATAAAGGGAAGCAGGAGCAGTACAAATCAAGGAGACATGAATATGAAAAGGCCAAGAGCATCACTAATAACATGTGCCGCCCCATAGGGGGGAGGGCTGCAAGGGAACAAAACTTCAAAACGGGAAATTACAGGGTAGTGAAGGGGGTCAAGAATTTGGCCACCTGATTGCCCTCATGCCACATATAGAGAATCTCCATGTCGCCAGAGAGGAGTGCCTTGAACTTACGGATCTAGTTAGTGATATTCCAGGGAGAGTAGGAGGTACTGATGAGAGAGAACCACACAATACAAGGGAATGTTTTTGGATCGACAAAGAGAGAGGTCGTCGAGCATCACCATCACCTCCACCTTAAGAGAACTCCCTGGTCCAAGAAGGAATTGATGGTAAAATCACCGAGCCTGCTGTGTCACGAACCAAACCACCTCCACACATGGTGCTGGAGCCGAAGGCTCCATTAACATTGAATTTCAGGCATGATCAGGGGGGAATCCACCAGACCTATCGCCCCTATGGCATGGGGCTGTTACAGACCAGAGGAGCAGTCTTGGATGAGAAGTGGCAGAGGGAAGGCAATGCATCATAATGGGGGAGGAGGCCGACCAGTTCTAAGGTGCGGCACTTGGCTCTGACCAGCAATGATAGAGTGGAACATCGAGCCCCATGGTGCACTTTGTTAAGCTCTTACTAGATGCACCAGCCGCCCGCCTGTAGAAGGGTTGCCCTGGCCGCAACCTCATGGTTGTTATCCAGGAAGCCACTGAACCAGCTCAAGAAGAAGTCCTTGAGGGAGACAAAGGCATGAGGAGGTTGGGGGAAATCCCCAAGCGCGCTCCGAATCCGCATTGCCCACTCTCTTGGGTAGAAGAGGTGCAGTTTGGATTCCTCAGAGGGAGTCGGACAACAAACAAATTTCTAGGTAAGCTATACTCCCATCCATTTAATCGCCAGATCTGAAGGGAGAGCCTATTTTTGAATTCTCCAAAGCAGGAAAAGAATTTTATTTCGGTGGCTTTGTACCAGTGCTGACTCCCCTAAAGACTGCTCCCAGGCTGGTAAATCGTACATTGGTGTTAATCCTTAGCTAGTAACTTCCCTATGGTGGAGTCGATGGAGATACAACTATCAGGGGAACCATCCATGTTGGTGTTGTAAAAGAAGACCTTTTGAGTGGCAGAGAGAACTACCTGGATAAAGGAAGGGAAAAGACTAGCTTCCAAGAAATATATGTATAGTGCAAGGAATCCTGGGATGTCCAGCAGACCGCCACCCAGTCACACTACCATTATTTGAGATCTCGTAGACCAAGGACCCACTGTGAGTGGAATAGAAGCAATGGGAGATGAATCCAAATAGATCTCCAGAGTCTTGAACGCGATTTACCATTCTCACAGAGACTAAATCCAAAAATCCCTCGAATCATTTGTATCCATAAGGAGTGACCCTCAATTACCTCTCATATGAGCTTGCCCTAGAGGATATACATGGCATAACCCACATCTCTGACCGCAATTCCTCCTAACTCTATTGTCCTGACAAGCTTATTCCAAGAGGCCCCCTGGAATCTCCCCTCCGTTTGTTTATCCCAAATAAAAAAATTCATGATCTTCTCAATCTGAATAATGATAGACATGGTGGCCTTATGGGTGGAACGAACGTTCATATAGATCTAATAAAGAACGCAATTTATGAGGGTGATCCTTCCTCCAAAGGAGATAAACCTATTATTACAGTTGAGGATGCGATTGGTAATTCTGCTGACCAAACTATCAATAAACTGAGCCTGAATCCTAGTAAGGGAAATATGATCTCGAAGATAGTGTATAGGAATGTTTATAATCTGAATACCCTGGGTTGAGACAATGATTTTTTTCTTCTTTCTGGGATAGCAGAGGGAAAGTAAACACTGCTTTTATCCCTGTTCATCATCTGACCACTCAATAAAGTATACTCATCTGTGATACTGATAAATCCACTGATGGAGGCACTGCCCCCATTGATGAAGAAGTCCATGTCATCCACGAAGATAAGGTGAGACACTCCTGAGACACGGTCCCTACAGTGATAAGGAAGGATACAACCATATTTTATATTGGAGGCCACAAACTTGCTTAGGATGTCCTTCACCAGAATAAATATGCTAGGAGAAATTGGGTCTATTTGCCTGAACACTCTCACTAGTTTCTTGAATCCACATTTCCTCCCCATAAAAACCAGGTAGTGCCACTGAGAGATGTAACAACGAAATAGGAGGTCAAAAACCCATTCGGAAAACCCCATGGATCTCATGGCGAAAATGATGAACCCCCACCCCATTCTATCGTAGGACATTTCCATATCATCCTTATCACGATGTTTGACCCTCGAACCTTCCTGTTAATCTCACCAATCATCTCTTGTGTGATAGCCATTTCCCCCTGAATGGACCTCCCCTGGATGAAGGCATGTTGTTCCTTTTCTACCCAACTATGAATAAAATGGGAATTTCTTATGTTGATGAGGTTTTCCAGCACCCTGTACGTGATGTTGCACATGCTGATAGGCCAGTTTTTCGCAATGGATGTAGGGTCACTGAACATGAAGATAAGGACTAGGATAGTTGCACCAGAAGGTCGCAATATACCACCTACATAGAAGAAATATTGAATAGCGCAGATATGCACATCATTGATGATACTCCATGCACTAACAAAGAAGGAACCTGAGAACCCATCTGGGCAAGAAGAACTCTCATTATTCAGTGATATATATGAGTCCCACAATTCTTTCTCCTCCGGAGATTGTTCGAGGGCCTCATTGGTGTGAGATGAGGCCACCCTAGGGACTGAGCTGAAAATATCAGTCTGATCCTGGGGATACCCATTCTACCAATTAGAGTTATTATTACACTTGAAGGAGGTAAAATGCGACCCAACCATACCACCGATGACGTCCAAGTTTCTAGTAATGGACTCGTCTTCACGTAGGATATTTGTATCCTTCTACCACTACTTCTCCCTTATACATGTGTGGAAATAGGCCTAGATATGGTCTCCCTTCTTGATCTAGGTGGCCCAAGAATTCTCACAAAGGCACCATTCCTGCTTCAAAAAACTCTCACTGAAGTGCTGCTTCTTGAGACTGATAGAGGAAAAAATTCCATCACTTGAGAGAATATCCAGGAAGGCCTCATCCCTCTTGATCTCTTTCTTCATGTCATATAGATCAGTCTACACCGTAGAGAGGGATTCCGTCCAACCTCTGAAAGTAGTATTTAGGCGCCAAAGCTTGTTATGAATGTGAGTCCAGCCCACCCACCCCCCCTCGTAGGGGGCCCTCCAAGATGAACAAACCGACTAAAGAATGTCGGGGAGAGCTATCCATAATTTGTATAAAAAGAATCCTTAGCCCTGGGGACAAGCTGGCCTAATGTAGAAAAGAATGGGTGAGTGATCAGACAGAGCATGGTTCAAGTGGATGACCTCTGAGTTGGAGAAGTTCGGTATAGCATGGAGGTTCCCAAAGAAGCGGTCTCATCTGCACCATATTCTACGGACTCCTCTCTGATTGTTTGACCATGTGATGTTGTTTCCCAACAATCCCAAATCAAGAATCCCCTCTTGAGCCACCAAGTATTAAAAGTGGACCCTATCACTTTTAGTGAGGGAGAATCCCCCTTCATTTTCAACGGGTCCAAGATGCAATTAATGTCACCAAGAACCAGCCAAGGATTGACCCCAGGATTCAGAGAGATAATATCCATTCATAACATCTCATAGAGGCATGCCTCACATTTAGAATAGACAAAGGAGAAGTATAAAATACATTGTATCAAGTACACCATGTTTGAGAGATGCATGTCAAAAATAGCCAGCTTTTCCACCAGAATAGAATCATTCCAAAAAATCCAGATAAGATGATTGTCTGGCTCAGCATGAGTAGATGAATGAATCCCTGTCCTCCTATAACACTACCCAATTCTGGATGATCTATCCTTCGGCTCATGTATTAACATAAGAGAGGCTTTGACCCTTGTCACCTCAATAGAGAGAATGTCTGTCTTGACATGAGCTCTTAAGCCCATAACGTTCTAGATAAGAAGTGATAACATTAATGAATAAGATCACAGTTTTGACCCCAGGAGAAGTTCCACAATAGAGATCCCTTGAAGAGAAGATAAGGGACATTTTCACAGATCGAGTTCACATCCTTCTAGAGGGGTGCGGGGGGAATGGGAGTGATCTTCCATGATAGGGGGAAGTATAGCAAGCAATGTAACAGATCTGCTCAAGGCGGAGGGTTGGGAAGGAGGATTGGGCAAGGGGGATTGCTGAGGACCAGAACTTGGTGGGGAAGACGCAGAGATGGGCCCAAACAGGAGGCACAAGGAGGGGGTCCTGGGTGAGTGCACTGAAGTATTTGGTCAAGGAGATAGGAAGGAAGGAGAGATAAAAGGCACGAGTTTGGGGGTTAGGACCAAGGAGGATCATAGACGAGGGAAGATTTACCTTTGGAAAGCCCACTAGAACTTCCTATGAAGAAGGGGGAGATCTAGATTGGGGGGAGGCCCTAATGGATGTAGGGAACTAAACATTGGCAGGGATGTGGAGCTAGGGGGCTGGGAGGATCTGGCCGAGGGGTGGGGAGAGATGCAGGGCTCGAAGGAGTTGGGAAAGGGTAAATTGGAATTAAAGGTGGGGGAGGAGGTTTGGGAGAGGCAGGGGGAAGAGGAGGGAAGGGAGAGGTAAGGGAGGAGGGATGAGTGTTGGACGACTAGGGGCCACCGAATTGGGAAAAACTGGAGAAGAGGGAAGCTTATGGGGAAAGGGGGAGGGTTTAGGGCAAGGGCCACAACCCACTACAATGAGGCAACACGCCCACCTTGAGGAGGGACACTGGACAATGCCTGAATAGACCTCCGGGAAGCTGACGATCTCCAGCACTTAGGCATCGCATGGCGAACCACATTACATTCAGAGAAAAATTGGGGCACCACCAAGAACACAATATCCAATTTCTAATCTAGGATCTCCCCAACACTAAGATGGATCATAGCTAGCGGGGGAGAAGAGATTTCCATCTCCATGAAAATATGAGTAGACGCCGAACTCTAGAGGGAGAGGTTCCGAGCATCCACATAGAAAAACTCCCTAATTGAATTTCCAATCAATTTCAGAAACATTTTGCACATGAAGGGATGGGGTAGGTTGTGTAAGGATAACAATACTGCAGCTACCAACAACTACCGATCCTAGTGGACCTTCATGGACCAATGAGAAGAAAATAACCTCGATTGACCGAAGGATCAGGGACATCTGGCATGGTATTTGTGACCTTGCAGCTAAGCATAATGGGATATTCATGGAAACATAGATTTCTTAAATTGGATGACAATGATGTATCATGTTTTATTTATCTATTTGTAGTGGATCTATATAAATTAGATTAATGTGGAACTTATTTCATGATTTTATAATTCTTAGCTTTAAGAGGTTAATAACTAGAAACCGATAGGAATTATTCTGACACTACCTATTACAATGTGATATTGTGATGATATGGCTATATTCAAGTGATGCAGTGTCTAATTTCATATCTATGATGTGTTGAAATGTGGGTTATTATATATCATTTGATTATGTTTATATTTTTCTTATGTTAATGAGACCAGTTATATTTACAAGCTATAAAGGATAAATATGCTAATGATAATATGAATTCATGTTGTTATAATAAGTATCAATTTAGATCAAGATGTAAAATTTAAATAAGGATAAAAGTAATCATTAAAAATTATTATGATAATACTGATAATTTGAGAAAGAAATAAAATATTCAGAATGATGGAATTTCTGATCACACAATTCCAATTTTAGAGGATATGCTACTGGCATATGTGTAGGGTTTTGTTATTTTTTGGGAGATCCATCTTCAATCATATGAGTGTAAATAAATAATAGTTGTCAAGAATAAATATAAATGGGTCTTCTAAATAATTCTATAAAAGTTATTTTGATCATATATATAATACATATGTATGGGAGTATTCTAATATCATGATGAGACTATTAAAAGAGGTTCTATGTCATATTAAAAAAATATAATAGTATTTGGAGACCATTTATTACAGTAATCAATCATAAACAATCATGTCATACCATTGTTTTTATTTTAATGAGGTAAAACATATATTCTTGATGATATTGACTTAATTAGAACATTTTTTGATATATAGGTGGCTGATGTTGTCATCCAGGTTCACATCTCAAGTCATGGTTTATGAACATAATGATATAGTTTTATATTGTTTAAGTTTCCTTATAGATATAGAGTGATTAACAATGTATAGGATACATGAAAAACTCATAAATATAATCCAAAAACTTATCATGTGTAAAATCAAAATTATTTCATATGATAGTTGGTTGAATCATCCAATTAAAGAATATATGTTTAGTGGACTAATGTTAAATTGTTCTATATGAGAGGAAGGTTGATATGGTACTTTTTCAATATAATTATAGATATAACATGGGTTAGAATTTTGTATAGGAGGTTGTAATACATGAAATATGGCTACTTAAATTCATCGATAAAGCATAGTTATATCTCTCAAAGATGATTTGTGATATTTTTGGGATATTTTAACACTATAAAAATTCTATTTAATAGGATTGTTAAATTTTTCTATTCATCCATGATTTTTTGATTGTTTCAAATATTATAGGATTCGAATATGGTCGGTGTCTGTATTCTATGAGTTAGGATTATTTCATAATTAAAATTTTAAAATTGAATAAGATCTTGTCATAATATGAGGTGTTTTAATTTGAATATATGAATCATTAGGTGATGTTTTTAGTCATAATAAAACATGAGGGTTATATCCTGATTCCAAAACACATATCGTAAAGAATTTTAAAAAAAATTTATGTTCATCCAGTTAAAGGGGAGTTAAAGTATGAATAGTAGTGTTAAAAAAATGTGACACATGGAATGGTTAATGAAACCAATATAATGCACCATACCTCATTGGTAATTTACTTTGTGAAAATCTAGTGTTTGAGTGTTCTGGGAGGTCATGGTGACTTATCAGTGAACAGTTCCAATGGTAGGCCGTTGTGAATTGTGCAATGATGACCTTCTGTGAACAGTTCCAATGGTAGACCATTGTGAACAGTGAAACAGTAATCATCTGTGAACAGTTCCAATGGTAGACCATTCTGAATAGTGAATGGTAACCTTCTGCAAAGAGTACTAACAGTAGACCACTATCAACAGTGCAACGGTAACCTTCTCTAACCAGTTCTAACAGTAGACCATTGTGAACAGTGCAAAAGTGACCATTAGTGAATAGTTCCAACAATATACCATTGTGAAATAGTTCAACAGTAACCATTTGTGAATAGTTCCAATCATACAACCTTGTGAAAAGTGCAACGGTAACCTTCTGTGAACAGTTCCAATGGTAGAACATTTTGAAAAGTGCAACGGTAACCTTATGTGAATAGTTCCAAAGGTAGACCGTTGTGAACAGTGCAACATTGACCATCTGTGAATAGTTCCAATAGGAGACTGTTGTGAACAGTGCAACGGTTAACTTCTCTGAACAGTTCCTAAGGTAGACCATTGTGAACAGTGCAATTGTAACCTTTGGTGAACAGTTCCAACGGTAAACTGTTGTGAACAGTGAAACAGTGGCCTTCTGTGAACAATTTGAACGGTAGACCGTTGTGAATAGTGCAACAGTAACCTTAGGTGAACAGTTTCAACTATAAACTGATGTGAATAGTGCAACGGTGAGGTTCATGAATAGTGTTTCCATAACAGTAGGTTGTACAATGTTTAAAGAACTATAAGGTGAACAATGTTTCCAGAACGGTAGGGTGTACGGTGTTTCTGGCTTCTTACAGTTTCTCCCCTTTGACATTTCCTTTGACGTAAAATGCATTTAAAGCCCTGTTTTTAAGGAATCTATGTCCGATTCAAAGGCCATAACTGCTATATTAATTGTTCCTAAGGCTCGAGATATTTTTACATGGTTAAACTGTGTGGTTTAATGCGATCCACTTTTAATGAAAAATCAAGCATATCTTAAACTGTCGTTCCGATAAATATTCAAAAGGGAAAATATATCTTCCTCCATCATTCTTCTTCTTTATTCTCTGGAGCGAGATTCTCAAACATTTCATTCCTTCCCGAAGGAATTGTGAGATCAATCTTTTCCCTGTCGAAGCCTTTCTTAATGCAAGTGCACCCCCTTTTTCAGTGCACCCAAGAAGTAACCATAAATATTTGATATAATATATGTTTTATTATCTTTCCTTTAGAGTTAATCTTCTCTTTTTTATCCTTTCCATAGTATTGCACGTGATATCTATGATTCAAATAATGTTTTCTTGGGTTTCGATTGGTGTGGTCGTACCGTGGCATCCTAGGGTGGATGCAGTAGTCGCGAGAGGTGGCGATCATGAACCGTTGTGTGGACTGTTCTCATATAAAGAATGTCAAGAACCATTCGAGGTAGGGGATTCGTTGCTTCTATTTTATTATATGTGAAACTATAGAGTTATCTTGTTTTATCTGACTGGATGACTATTAAATTGACATAATAAATATTTGAACCGGAAAATAAATTGATATCGATCGACTGTTTTTGCCTCTTGTTTTGCAAGATAGTGTGATATCTATGCTTTCTTCATTTATTTGTTTGTTCTTGATGGAAATTGGAAAAGAAAATAAAACAGAATTAATTGATAATTTTTAGTTAAGAGAAAAAGAGGCATGTAAACGAATCGGGTTCTACTTGCTGTAATTTTGATGTTAATAAAAATGGTTAAATAAGCATGTCTAATTATTTTTTATGGATTAATATTTAGGTTTCCAAATGCTGTAACCTATGAATAATAAATCAGTTAATCCAAGATTTATTAAAGAAGTGGTGGTTTGATAAAAGATAATTTCTTGTAGGGTTCGGAGTTACCCACATGATTGTTTAAGGGCCAAGTGCCAAATGATGTGATGTTTGTTTTCCTGCTTCTTGTGATGTGATGTGAGCCTGGATGACTGTTGTTATATGTGGGGGTTGGGAGGCCTATTGGTTGTGGCAGTAGTTGACACCTAGAGTGGCGAGATGAATCGGTGTATGGATGTGGGTGTTGGGGAGGACACCAAGGATAATGGAATGGGTTGGATGTTAATGTTTGGAGGCTTTTTGTTTCCTTGATTGGTTATCTGTTTTATTTTTCCCCAAATCCTACTGTATCTGGTCTTTCTTTCCCTTCTTCCAAAAGATTCCAACACGCACAGGGTATTCCATGTTCTTTCTATGTTTATCTTCTCAAGGGTGTATGTGTCTACGCTCTTACTATAGGAGGCAAAGACTCGAAGGGTAGTACATCGACTCACCGTGTTGAACCCCCTTGTGTTTAGTAGCATATAATGTTTTTCTAGAATTCCTGGGAATGTGGGAATGTAATTATGTAATGAATAATTGAATAAATGATGTTAACCCATGGGGTTTGGATCTTGCTAGGGCGCAATGCTGAGGTTGTGATTTGAAAGAATATTGTACTTTGTGTGTGATGCAAATGAAATTTAATGTGGGTTGTTATTTGTTAATTAATGTTTAAAGAGTTAATTAATGTAAAGTGAAACTGTTAAAGGGATGGAAATAATGTTTTTAAGCTCTTCAAATGGTTTTGTGCTTATAGGATACCTACTCTTAGAAGTAGCATCCCTGAGTCCGAGAGACGTTAGATGCAGTTGATTCTAACACTAGGTTTTTCCCATAGTGTGGTTGTGATATATAGTTTATCCTATAATTTTTGTGTTTCTTTATGCTACTCCACCCTATCAGTAAGGGAAACCGACACCCTAGGGAATCTAAATCCTGGTGGGTTGTTTTCCCCAACATTTTTATAGGAGGATGAATGGGTGACTACCCCCTTTGTCCACACACTCTTCTCATGGTAGTTACTTATGCTGGTAGGAACAACGATTAGTTTTCCCCATATATGTGTGTAGTGGGATGATATAGATTATGGTTATTCACACACATATATTCTCGATATAGTATACCATGGACTACTATAGGTGTAACGTGTACAGGTTGTGCTGGCTTGAAGATCCTTACTCAGTGTATGGGATGTAATTGCTAGAGGTACAATACCTGACGTATGATACACGTTATGCGGGCTGTGGTGTCTCCCAGATACTACATGGTTACTATTATTATGTGGATGTGGTGGTTTTGCTGCACGAGGTTCATGTTGTGGTGCTTCCCTCAAGTGTCTCCGGTCAAGCCTTTTTGGAGAGAGATGCTGTGTGACGTTGGTGAAAAGCGGAAACCAGTGGGAAAGTAGTAGCATAGTAACCTTGATATTATTTATTATATTATATACTCTTGTATGCATTACTTGGTGAGAGTATCCTCGGTGTGGTTGGGAACATGGTATACCTTTTTATGTTTTGAGTTAGTTTCACTTGTTGTTCACTGTTCTTTTTCATACTTTACTTTTCCACGAGAGGTTTCAGGGAGGATCCTACTGAGTATACCTTTATACTCACCCTATGTATATATAAAATGTATTTAGAGGAGGATTTGTGTCCAGAGATCCAGTGCCATGTCAACCCATTTATACAGAAGACATATCTTTAGGTGATGGAGAGGGCAGAGGTTATTGAGAGGACTTCATCCAGAACCAGATCATCATGATAGGAAACTCTTCGTGATTCTTCATGATGCAGAGCTGTGGTATGGGGTTCCTGGTTATCAGGGAAGAATAGTTTTCATTCAGCTGAGGGTCAGTCCCACCCCTTCACATCTCGTTTCTCTAGGGGAAGTAGCCCTCAGGCCTATACTAAGGGATCAAGTTCTTGTTTTTCTTACGGTGGTCTAGGTCATCAGCAGCGGGATTTCATAACCTTTCAGAGTAGTCATCGTGCACCAAGTGATCTACTCTAGTTTCCTCCATTGAGGAAGTTCTAGTCAAGGAAACAACAGTAGGTTGAACCAGATTTAGATCGACAGAGGGTAGATGGGGCAGCCAGAGGAAAACCCTGTTACACTCCCCGTCCATAGAGAGAAGAGCACAACCATGGTGTTGGTTGGCATAAGGGTCATAGAGGCCATGGAGGAGGTCGTGGTGAGCTTCATTCTCTAGAGTTTCCAGCTCTAGGCTAGCCCAGGCTAGCCAGACGTTGTTCGAGGTACCCTTATCTTGTTTTGTACCTTGCTGTATTCCTTGTTTTATTAAGGAGCAACACAATCCTTCATATCACCTACCCTTGTCCATGCATTGGGAATTGAGGAAGATAGGATTCCATTTCCCTTGGTGTAGACTACGCCAGGTGAAGGTCAAGATGACTTGTTTGAAGTATATTGAAACTATGATCTTGTGTTAGGGTATCACCGCTCTTGGTGAGATTTACTATGTTTACTAATACAACCATATGATTTCATCCTCGGAATGGATTGGTTGTATTCAGTGAAGGCTAACGTGGATTGCTTCCGGATGCAGGTCGTTATCTTCGATGTTCATGGAGATCTGGTGGTGTTTGTTAGCGATCAATATCCTCGGATGGGTCATAGGCGTGTTCAGTCCTTATCATCCATGATGCCCGAGATGATGTTGAGTTCTTCAGTGGTTCAGTAGTTGGTGTTTCATAGGGTTGTAGAAGAGTAACCTGATGTCTTTCCAGAAGAGGTTATACCATTACCCCCTTGACGAGAGATCAAGTTTGGGATCAAACTACAACCATGAGCATCTCTAATCTCTATGTCTCCATATAGGATGGCCCCTTATGAGAAACTATAGCTACATATACATCTTGATGGTCTGTTATAGTGCGGTTTTGTTCGGCCAAGTGTGTCATCGTGGGGTGAAACAGTTTTGTTCGTGAAGAAGACTGATGGAAGTTTTCATTTGTGTGTCGATTATCATCACATAAACAAAGTGACAGTGAAGAATCACTATCCTATTCATTGGATTGATGATTTATTCAATCAAATGATGAGTGCAATTTGGTTCTCAATGATTGAATCACGGTTAGGATATAATCAGATGCGTGTGAAGGATAAGGATATCCCGAAGACTTATTTCTGTTGTCATCATGGGCATTACGAGTTCGTTGTAATGCCTTTTAGTGTGAAAAATTCTCCAGCTGTGTTCATGGGATTGACGATCGATCTGTTTCGTGAGTTCCTGGACAAGTTCATTGTAGGTTTCATCAACGACATCCTTGTGTAATCCACATCTGAAGAAGAGCATGCAGAGCATCTACATGCTATTTTGGGAGTTCTTCAACAACATCAGATATTTGGGAAGTTGTCCAAGTGTGTGTTTTGGGCTCGGGAAGTCTTTTTCATGGGACATGTTGTGTCCCAGTAGGGAGTAGCTGTGGATCCATCGATGATTGAAGCAATTGCGTCTTGGGAATCCCCCAAGACAGTGTCTGAGGTGCGATGTTTTTTTTTCTTGAAGGATACTACAAGAGATTTGTAGCTAATTTCTCATGATATGCGACCCCTCTGATATCTTTTACCAAGAAAGATCCGGAATTCATATGGACTGATCAGTGTCAGGCGGCTATCAAGTATCTAATGTATATGTTAGTAAGTGCTCTAGTTCTTTGTCTTCTAGTATAGGGAGTTCATTTTGATGTTTTTTGCGATGCTTCGCATCTGGGGTTAGGCTGTGTTCTGATGAAGTAGAGATCAATTGTTTTTTATGTATCTCAGTAGTTAAATCCCCACGAACATAACTATACCACCCATGATATTGATTTGGAATCTGTAGTGTTTTCTCTGACGTTGTGGAGACAATACCTCATTGGTGAGCGATTTGTGGTTTTCATCGATCATAAGAGTTTGAGGTATGTTTTTTCTCAGTGTGACATGAAGTTACGATAGCGTCTTTGGATGATGTTCTTACATGAATATCACTTTGAGATATCATATACACGTGGAAAGGGGAATGTTGTAGCTGATGCGACAAGTCAAAAGTCAAATAGTGATGTTGTGCATGAATCTGGTGATTCATGGAGAGTAATTGAAGAGTTGTCAGCATGACATATTGATATGGAATAAGTTGGGGGCAGATGATGTATTTTTCTGATGACGGTATGATAATCATTGGTGCAGAAGGTGGAAGAGTCCCAGTTGGGGGATCTAGACGTGTAGGTTTGGCGTGACTGATTTGTTTGTTGTGTGGCCCCTAATGGTTGGTCTGAGGATGAACAACACTGTTTATTGTATCACAGAAGGATTTTTGTTCCTTTTATGATGCATGAGATGGTTCTCAGAGATTTACATAGTTCAACATTATTGATGCATCATGGCGTGAATGACATTTACCGAGCCTTGAAAAGCTAGTTTTGGTGTCCTGGGCTGAAGCGGGCGGTTGTGGAGTTTTTATCTCTATGATTGGTCTGCCAGAAGTTAACGATTGAACACTGTGTTCCTGGTGGTCTTCTCCGGCCACTAGACATTCCTCTATGTTAGTGGGAGGACATATCATTGGACTTTGTTATTGTTTTACCTCGAGCTCAGGGAGGACATGATGCTCTTTGGGTGGTAGTGGATTGTTTAACAAACTCATTCCACTTTATATAGATCAAGTAGTCGAGCTTAGTTGATGTTTTGTCGAGGAAATATCTGGAGGATGTGGTGAGAATTCATAGAGTCCCTTGTACGATCATTTCTGATTGAGATTCTTATTTTACCTCCATAGTGTGGAGAGGTATCCAACATGAATTTGGTTCTCAAATATGCCTTAGAACTTCTTTTCATCCCCAAATGGATGGTCAGATAGAGCGAACCATCCAGAATCATGAAGACCTTATGTACACTATTTTTATGGATTTTGGAGGTTCCTGGATGAGTCACTTACCCTTGGTAGAGTTCACTTACAATTATAGTTTTCACTCCACCATCGTTATGGATCCATTTGATGATTTTTATGGCCAACCTTATAATTCTACGTTGTGCTGAACTGGGGTCAGAGAGTCAAAATTTCTCGGATCGGAACTAGTGAAGAATACAACAGAGATGGTTCAGGTGATTCGTGAGAGGATGAAGACAGCGCAAGATCGTCAAAAATCATATGCTGATCAAAGGAGGAGACCCATAGAGTTTAATTATGGGGATCACGTGTTTCTAAGGGTGACTCCCTGTTGTGGGAAGTGATGTTTTGGTCATGGGAGTAAGATTTATCTCCGGTTTTTTGGGCTTTTCTAGGTATTATCTCATGTTGGAGCTGTGGCGCATCGAGTAGCACTTACCCCGCAGATGAGTAGGATACATGATATTTTCCATGTATCGTATCTCTATCCTTATATTCATGAAGACTCTTACATCATCAATTAGGGATAGATCGATGTTGATGATGATGACACCATTGAGGAGTGACCTATGGAGATCCAAGACTGCAAGGATAAAGTGTTGTGCCTGCATTCTATTCCCTTAGTTCATGTCTTGTGGCGCCACGGTGGAATAGAGGAGAGTACCTGGGAACACGAGTCACAGATATGTGCTCAATACCTAGAGTAGTTTTATGTTTACCACTTTTCATGAAATGAATTTTTCTTTGTGGTTATAAAAATTTCATGGTTATGAGATGGCTTTCTTTTGTTATTTTTTGTGGCTTGCTCTGTTATGAGAGGTATCTCGATTAGTGGTTGTTCGAACCATTTTATTTTCCCTCTAGGTTTGTTATGAATTCTCAAGGACAGAAATATTTTGAGAGGTATCTGATGTAATTTTCCAGACCTCTATGGTGCTTTCCTTTGTGAAAATATAGTGTTTGAGTGTTCCAGGAGGTCATGGGGACTTAGTTGTGAACAGTTCCAACGATATACCATTGTGAATAGTGCAATTGTGACCTTCCGTGAACAGTTCCAATTGTAGACCGTTGTGAATAGTATAACAGTAACCTTCTATGAACAGTTCCAATGGTATACTATTTTGAACAGTTCAACAGTAACCTTCTGTGAATAGGTCCAATGGAAGACCATTTTAAACAGGGCAATGGTAACCTTCCGTGAATAGTTCAAATGGTAGACCATTGTGAACAGTGCAAAGGTGACCTTCTGTTAACACTTCCAATGGTAGACTGTTGTGAACAGTGCAACGAAAACCTTTTATGAACATTTCCAATGAAATACCGTTGTGAACAGAGAAACGGTAACATTCCATGAACCGTTCCAATGGTTGACTATTGTGAACTGTGCAACGGTAACCTTCTGTGAACAGTTCCAACAATAGATTGTTGTGGACAGTGCAAAGGTGACCTTTTGTGAATAGATCTAACAGTAGACCATTCTGAAAAGTGAAATGGTAACCTTTTGTGAATAGTTCCAACGGTAGACCATTGGGAACTGTTCAACGGTAACCTTAGGTGAAAAGTTCCACCAGTAGACCGTTGTGAACAGTGCAACGACAAGGTTCATGAACAGTGCTTCCAGGACGGTAGGGTGTACAGTGTTTCCAGAACGGTATGGTGTACAGTGTTTCCATCTTTCTATAGTTTTTCCCCATTGACATTTCCTTTGATGAAAAATTCATTTAAAGTCTTGTTTTTAGGGAATATAATGCCGATTAAAAGGCCATAACTTCTATATTAATTATTCCTAAGGCTCTTTATATTTTTACTTATTCAAAACACTTGGTTTAATGCGATCTGATTTTAATGGGAAATCAAGCGTATCTTAAACCATCGCTCCATTCAATATTCAAAAGGTACAAGATATCTTCCTCCATTTTTCTTCCTCCTTGTTCTGTGGTGCGATATGTTAGTACTTTTCCTTCTTTCCCGTAGGAATTGTGAGATAAAACATTTTCCTGTCTACACCCTTCTTACTACAAGTGCACCCCATGTTTCGGTGCACCCAAGAAGTATCCATCAATCTTCGATATAATGTATGTTTTATCTTCGTTCGTCTGGGGTTCATCTTCAAATGTTTATCTTTTCCATATTATATCATTTGATCTCCATTCTTCTAATGGAGTTTTCTGGGGTTTCGGATGGAGTGGTCATACAATGAAATCCTCAGGTGGATGCAGTTGTCGCAAGAGGAGGCAATCATGAACCATTTTTTGGACTGTTCTCATATAAAGAACGTCAATAACAATTTTAGTTATGTGATTCATTTATTCTCATTTAATATATGTGAAACTATAGAGTTAACATGTTTTATCCCAATGGATTACTATAAAATTGATATAATAAATATTTGAACCAGAAAATAAATTGATATCGATCGAATGTTGTTTCCAGTTGTTCTTCTAGATAGTGTGATATCTATGATTGATTCGTTTAACTATTCTTTCATAATCTAAATTGTTAAAGAATATAAAATATAATTAACTGATAATTGTTTGGTAAAAAGATAAACATGCAAGTAAAAAATCAGGTTCTTTTTGTTATAATTTTGATCATAATAAAAATGGTTCAGTGGGCATGTATAATTATTTGTGATAGCTTACTGTTTAGGTTTCCCAAAGATGGAAACTATGAATAATAAATTGGTTAATCCAATATTGATTAATGAACTGGTGTTTTGATAAAAGATAATTCCTTATAGGATCTTGAGTTACCCTCTTGTTTGTTTAAGGGCCAAGAGATAATTGATGTGATGTTTGTTTTCCTTCCGTTTGTGCTGTGATGTGAGCCTGGATGGATATTGTTATATGTGGGGACAGGGAGGCCTACTGGTTGTGGCAGAAGTTGACACCTAGAGTGGCGAGATGCATCGATGTATGCATGTGGGTATCAGAGAGGACATCAGGGATGATGGATGGGTTGGAAGTTAAAGTTTGGATGCTTTTTGTTTCCTTGATTATTTATTTGTTATACTATTCTCCACCACCTAAGTCAAATGGTCTTTCTTTCCCTTCTTCCGATAGAGGTGAAGATGCGAGGGGTATGCCATGTGCATTACGTGGTTAGATTCTCAAGGGAGGATGGGTCTACGCTCTTAGTGTAGATGACAAAGACTCGACGAGTAGTACATCTAATCACCGTGTTGATCCCCCTTTTGTTTAGTAGTATAGAATGTTTTTCTATAATTACTGGGAATGTGGGAAATTATTTCTGTAATGAATAATTGAATAAATGATTTTAACCCATGTGGTTTGGAGCTTGCTGGGGGGCAATGATGAGGTTGTGAATTAAAATAACAATGTACTTTGGGTGTGATGCAAATGAAATTTATTGTGGGATTAAAATTTGTTAATTAATGTTTAAATAATTAATTAACATAAAATGAAACTGGTAAATGGAATAAAATAATGTATTAAATTTCTTTAGATGGTTGTGTGCTTATAGGATACCCAGTCTTAGAAGTAGCATCATAGAGTCCGAGAGACGCTAGCTGTAGTTGATTATAACACTAGGTTAGTCCCATAGTGTGGTTGTGATATATTCTATATCTTTTACTTTATGTGTTTCTATATGCTACTCCACTCTAGTAGTAAGGGAAACTAACACCCTAAAGATTCTGATCCCTGGGGGTGTTTTCCCCAACATTTTGATGGGTGGATGAGTGGCTAACTACCCCCTTGTGCCCCACACTCTTCTATTGGTACTTACTTGTGCTGGTAAGCACAATGGTTAGTTTTCCCCATATATGTGTGTAGAGGTATATAATGGCATGTTGTTATTCATAGACAAATATTCTTGATATAGTTTCCCATGGACTACTATAGGTGTAATGTGTATTGGTTGTGATGACTTGAGGATCCTTACTCGGTGTTTGGGATATAATGGCTTGAGGTATAATACCCGACGTATGATACATGTTATCTGGGCTGTGGTGGATCCCAGAAACTACCTGGTTACTTTTCTTACGTGGACATGGTGTTTTTGTTTCATGAGGTGCATGTTGTGATGCTTCGACTAGGTGTCTACGTGCAAGCCTTTTTTTAGAGAGATTCATAGGACGTGCGACGTTGGGGAAAAGAGGCAAACCGGTGGGGAAGTAGTATCAAGGTAACCTTGATATTCATTATTATATTATATACACTTGTATGAGTTACTTGGTGAGAGTATCCATGGTGAGGTTGGGAACATAGTACACCTTTTTAAGAGATGATTTTGTTTCACTTGTTGTTCAATGTGCTTTGTCATGCTTTCCTTACATTTTCATGGGGTGCATCGGGGATGATCATTCTGAGTATACTGTTATACTCAACCTATGTATATAGGAAATGTTTTTCAGGTCACTTGGAGTAGTTTGGAAATTAGACTTGTGTTTACTATATTGGGGTTGTAGGAGCTTTTCAGGCTTGTGGTTGATGTTGTTTTACTTTTTTTGGGTACTTGAATTTTTTCCCCTTTTAGTTGTAGTAGTTTTTCAGGACATTTTATATGTGTACTTGGGTTTTCATTTATATTTCTATCTGAGTTGGAGTTGGTTGGTGTCTATCTTATCTCTCTCTTACGCATGTGTTCTCTTAGAGGGTAACGCCCTCCATTTGTGTGTTTGTTATACCCTCGGTGCTAGTCGCCATCCCAGGGCCTACAGGAGTCGGGACTCAGGGGTCATTATCTGCCGTCTCACATTTCCGGCCCAGGAGGGGTACACGTTCGAGGGAGGGGGTTGTGAAAACCATAAACTATGTGTTTATACTACATTTTTAACAATATAGTATTATTATAATACATTAATTAATTTTTTAAAGATGATTAATATTTAATATTGAGACAATGGCCTCATTTTATGAAAATGTTGATAAAGAGATACTTCCATTATATTTTTTTATTACATGTTCTACAAATATTTTGATTTTATATTTGTGTAGATCCAATATAATTTGGATGTTATCAATACAAGTTTTATAGAGAATAAATATTATTATATGATTATTTTTCCCTTTTTTTTTTCTGAAACACAAAATTATTATTGAAAATAAAGTAATGATTAATGATTTAGTTGGTGTTATGTTCATTCATAATCATTTGCATTCTTAAATTAGATTGGATTAAATATTTGAAGATATTTGAATTAATTATGAACTAAATGAATAATACATGCGGTTTTTATTATCATTATTCATGATATGTATAAGAATATATTATGATATTAATAACTAAGATTTTTACCTTATTTATGATTTATATTAACCTATTTAATAATCGTTTTATCAATTAGTAAACATAATCTCTGATAAATGAGTATCAACTAGTCAAATTATTTGAAAAATGGAATAGTATCATATATGTACACACCATTTTAATTTAAATGTATATGTCAACCCATTAAATAGTATTCTGTGAAACCATCAATTCCCCTTACCAATCATCTTGAAAAATAGAAAAATTTAAATTTACTAAAAACTAAAAAATAAAGTTAATAAAATTGAATATTTTGAACAACATATTTAAATCTAATGATATTGAGTAAGTCTATCATCAATGAAATAATTATCATGGAGTTCTATGTCAATATTTTATCCATTTTGAAGAAATAATACTAATTAATTGTGCATTTTATTCCATGATGTAATTTATTTTTTCTTGGATATCACATGTATGCATATACTTATATGTAGTTTAAATTTAGTTGGTAATCATGGGTATAAATTGTAATAATTCCATCATTTATGAATTACATATACTGTGGAATTCATTATAATAATCATGTTCATATAAGAATTTATAAAAAGGGGAAACAAGATAATTTGGAATGACTAGCCTATTGGAATTCAAATTCAACTATTTAAACAATTGTATTATATATTAAAAACTGCAATAGGTGGAAATTTTATTTTATATTTTTAATTTTTTGAATATTTTTTTATTAGAGGATAAAAATGTATGTGGACTAGAAAATTATATAATTAATATGGGTCATGAATTATATATAATTGAAGAACAAATTTTTTATGAATATTAAGAATGTTATTTTTCACTACCATAAAAGGAAATGAGTAAGAAAAAATTTTTACTTCATTATTTTTCTTATTAATATAAAAAACGATGGATTTTATCGTACTAACTCGTGTCATTTCATTTGTTTTTAGAGTTGAAAACATATTTGGTGACTTGTATTTATGTGGGATAAAAATAAAATGATTTACTCAAAAATAATGAAATCATGATAATAGTATTTTTTTGGATTTTATATAATTTGATACTAATGTTTACTACAAATGTATTGTATGGGATGCACGAAAGTATATTTGAGATACATTAAAAACGATTCAAAATTATACCCAACAGTTTATGCTCATAAGTTAATTTGAGTGGGTAGTGTGTTATTATTGAGTTTCTAATGAAACTATGGATTAACTATGTCATATTGAGAGTTGAACCTTGTAAATCATCAAGCTCTTTGTGTTGGTGTGTTTTGGATGTGTGTGGGAAGTAAAATAACATTCAAACTAATATGTATGGATGGCTTATTGAATGTAAATAAAAAATCATTAATCATTACTGATTCGACAAACTTGTAGTGATATCCTAAGTATCATATATGTGGTTCCATATTTAAATATATTACATCATTTTATTTAAACTATGTCCCATAATTTAACCCTATATCTCTTGTTCTTTCCTCCTTAAATCAATGATATTTTGATTGAAATTACTCCAATTTTTATTCTATATATACTAGAAGATATCTAAATGAAAGTGTATGTTTCACTTTCATTCAATTATGAGTTTCTTTTACCTTATTAATTCTCTTCATTCCATAGACAAAATTTTGGGATATTTCACCAGATTAAATATTTTCACAACATTACATCTAATCAATGAATGATATTAAATGATTAGGTATTTGTATGTATGATATAGGGGGATCTACAGTTTTTCCTATAAGTTTATTTTTTTTATATTCTACATGAAATATGGGGATTTGAGATTTCAGTGGAATGAAATATATCATAATTCATTATATGTTCTAGAGTTCATCAGAGGATTGTATGAATAATATAGAAGACGATATAAAAATATAAATTATTAAATCATATACAAGGTCTCTAATAACTATGTGACTTTAGAAAATTAATAAGATAAATTTTAATTTGAACTCAAAAGCTGTTTCAATGGATTTTTAATGATATAAGGGATAGTTTGAGTTATCTATTTGTGTCTTTCAGTTGATATATGTTTATAGTTGAATTAGGCAGTGGAGTATTGACATTGACATGGAAATTTTACGGGGAATGTTATCACATTTTAATGATTCTTATGATACAATTCTATTTATAGAAACATAGTAATGGAAATTTCAGTTCGACTTGGCATATTTATCGAAGGTGTAAGATATCAAGGGAATGGTATCCTAGTGGCCAATATTTGATTGGTGTGCACTATATCTAGAAGATAATCTATTATAAATGTTGATTATATAGATAATATAACATTTATACTTATGTTGCTCATCCAGTAATCTGAATTATGTCGAATTTTATTATGATATCCATTTCAATTTTTTATGATTTTATGAATGGTGATAACATATTCACATAGTTATGTTGTTATATTAATTGTGATATTCTATTAAATATATTTTTTATTACATAATGTGATAAAAAATTCATTTATATGATGTTGTGTATTGGTGATAATACATTCACTATAAATAATTACCATGTTCTGGTGCTAGATAATTCAACTATACTAATTCAACGTCGATAATACATTCATCCATAATGGTTTCATGAGTATGGTTAAACATTTAACTAAGTCACCCTCATTTATATTTGTAGATTCAAATGATGAATAACCGAATAGAATTGTTTAAGTAAATTTTCTTTTTTTGTATTTGATTGAATGAATAAGATGGTTGTGAAATCTGTCTTTTTATTAGAAATTACAATCTTGATATGATTTGATGATTTTTCAGTATAGTCCTAAAATTCCAATGTTATAAACTTCTTGGATTATGAAATTGTGATTTTCAATCTATTCCATAGAAAAAAATGAAATAGAAATCTAATTATAATTTACTATGTAGATATAGTTTATTTATAAAAATGAGTTTAAAATATTGAAATTTAATAGAATGAATTATATATCTTATTCAAATATTATTCCATTGATTACATGTAAGATATAATGTTGGAGCTCACCAAATAATATATCAAACACAGTACAAGAGTAATATATTTTTTAAAGTGAATATTTTTAAATTCCTATAGAGCTGATACTGGGTATGATATGTGTTATATATGATCTATTACATTTTATGAGGAATTCATAATATATTTTAAATAGCTAACTAGAAATTTAATTAGGTAAAAAAAAATCATACACAAGATTATCAAAAACATATAGTTTGATCATTTTACAAAATATAGCTACTATAATAATATATTTGAGGTACATAAGAAACAAATTTCATTGAAATTTTTATATACTCTAATAGTTGAACATTTTCAATAGAAATAGGTATATGTAAGTCTACAAAATAACGTATACCATTTTTCTTAATTTCATTCTAATAGTTGAAATGATATAGAAGTTTCATTCATAAGTTAAATTTGGAAATTATATGTTGATATATGTGTATTCAGTATCATGATTTTATGATTATTCTATAATTCCTAAATTTTTTTAACAATAATATTTTTATAATATCTACTAGTGATAATTTTGAGAATAAAAATTGGATATATTATATTTATTTTTAAAATAAAAGATAGATTTTTTCCTAGATGTTATTGACCTTGGTTAATAATTGTTCCAAAAATATGTGAATAATTTAACTAAAAATTATGAAAATATTATTATCATTACTATTTGATTGTAAAATAAGAATATAATGACATGAAACTATATAAAAATTCCATAGGTTTATTTTGTGAAATATGTCCCAACTCTTGTGCCGAATAAAGAGAATTGGGGACTGACAGGTGCATCATCTATAATAATCAACTATATCGGGTAAAGTGAAAATTTTATTAATTATATTAACGATTAGTTATTAAGAGGATAAATAATTTTGTTTTCATATTTTCTATCATTTTTATATTGATAATTAATAATGTTAATTTGAAATTTTGATATGGTGATACTAATTTGAAATTATCCACAAATAATAAGTCCAAACCATAAGAATACAATTGTTTTTATGCTCGGACATGTATAAGAGTATTGAAGAGAATATTAAAAAAATAGAAAAATATTAACCTCTTCTTGACTATTTTATATAGTATAAACAATGAAATATATTAATTCAGGTAGTTTATGATAAATAAAAATAGAAATATATTATATATGCCCAACACTTGTCTCTGAATATAGAAATCATGTAATAACTAAAAAATTAAATTGTGAGATAATCTTGGTCTCAATAAAAATACTAATAATTAATTAAATATGTTTCTTCATTTCACCAATACATTATAATATTAGTATTTTCTTTTAATTTTATATTATTATTTAATATATGTGAGTAATAGGTTCTACAAGAGAGTACCATTAACATATGAAATGAATTTTTAATAAAATTAAATAATAAAATCAATTTCAATAATTCACCCATCTCTCATATTTTTATGTGATTTTACTAGGGATATTCAAGTTGAATACAAGTAAAAAAACCTTATGAGATCTCAATATAAGAAAGTTTAATAATGAATATTAATTCTTTTAACTATAATATTTTTGTATTATTTTTTAGAATATAATTATATCGTTTGATGAAAAAACACACCCCTATATCATATCATAAGGAATTAATGTGTGTAATAATTTAACATTGTGACTTTTTATCCTTGAGAGACATGAAACCTCATCACTAACATAAATGAGAATATTGGAAGTTGATAGATAAGATATAATTACAATTCTACCATAAATTTATAAAAAAAATTCAAACAATAAAAGTGAATGAATTTAAACCATGAAATGTTGTAAAATATTGATATAATGTATGAAATAAATGTTAAAGGTAATGTTTGAATAATGGAAAAACACATGTGAAATTGATGAATACATCCTTAGGCTAAATGATATTTTTGAGTTATATTTTTTCGATTTTAAAATTCATCGCATTTCTTAAAAAATAACAAGATGCTAATGAGAAATTTTATTATAATAATTTATCTAATATGGTAAGATCTAAAACAAATAGATGGATTTTTTATTGATTATTATAATTAAACACATTATAGTTATGAGAAGATTAAGAATAATTTATTCCAGTAAGTGGTAATAGATGAAATGTCATTCAATGACAATAGTTGTCTCTCAATAAAATGAGAGAATGTTGATTCCTCTATTAAATTAAATGATTTTGATGAATGTGATGAAAATTATCAGTGGATAATGGACGTTATCTGTAAAAAAAATATTAAATGATATTATAAAATAAAAAGAATATAGAAACATTATTTTATATATTTCCATTAGACATATTATAGATTACATTCCTATAAATAATTTTCTTAACGATGATGATGATACAAAAATTACATAGAAATGGAAAATGAGATAATGTTATAAAAACTCAGGATACATTCTGATAATAATAATAAGAATCAATGAATATTATGGATAAAATTTATATTAGATGAAGATGATGAATACTCTACATCAAGTAATAAAAAAAATAGATATTTTATTGTAATACATAATAAATTCTTCATTCATGATGAAAAAAATAAAGAATGATCAAATATTGAAGAATAAGAAGAATTAAAATACACAAAACCAATTCAAAAATATAACACTAGATTGTGTATTGACATCATATAAATAGAAAAAGGGAACTAAAAAATATTTATATGGATATTATTAAGACGAATGAAGACATCAAGGACTTCCACAACCAATAAGTTATATTTTTTGGAAATTAATCCTCTTAAATTTAATATTGTTGGGAAAGAGAGAATACAAAAAATATACGTTTTTTTAAAAAAATGGTGAATAGATGAACATGAATATATAAATCTATATTAATGATGATAAGTACCTATGAAAAATAAGTGATGACATTGATTATATTGATATATTTTCTAATTCATCACAGGAAACTAAAAAATTATGTGGAAAAATATATTAGAAAACTACACTTGCGACACATAAGAATTGTAAATTTGTAATATATAAGAAATATGGTTCCATGAGAAATGAATTTATAACAAGGTATAATAAATTATATAATGTAGTCACTATGGGAAACAAATGTTTATGGAATAATGATAATGAATATTTCCTCAAATCCTAATCCAAAAGAAAGATGAAAATACCCCAAAAGGCTTTTTATGGAATTCAATTTAATGCTCAACAGTTTCCCCGACAAAGTGGTTTTAAAATATACTATTTTAATTATAAATTATTTTGGAATAAATATTATTTTGGATGGTATAATTATTAATATATATGGATTCAAGGAATGAAGGAATCACAGTTGACAAATCCTATGAACGGATGGAGAAAATATGAGAAAAAGTAGATATCTAAAATAAATTAATATGATTTTCCCAACCATGGAAATTTAATTATTCAAATGAAATATATAGAGGATGTGATTTTCATATTCACTATGCAATGGAATATATGAATTTTATTATATCCCATTATAAAAATTTGATAAATATACAAAGGATCAATCATATATAAAATAGAAAAATATTTACTCACTAAAGTGTTCCTCAATGCTTGAAAGAGGAGCACAAAATTGACCCGTGATAGTTTTTCTCATAATATATGATAGGATATTTCATGATGATAAATAAATTAAAAATAATTGTGGTAGTATTATATTTGGAAATGAAAAATCTTTAATGATAAATGGAATCAAATTTGTGAAAATTATACCTCATAAGATAAAATATAATGTTGTATTGTTTGTTTATGGCCCAATACATATTTGTTTATGATTGAGATATGTGATAAAAAAACATATATTAAAAATATATAATAGAATCAAGAATATAATAAAATATTGATTAATAATTACAAAATTTGAAATAATTTTTGGGGATCTATTTCAAATTAGCGATTCATGAAATTTCAGTTAACTTAATGGCAAAAAAGAATGTAATATAAAACACATAGAAATATTTGATATAAATCTATGAGTATTTTAATGAAAAAATTAATTAAAAATCTATATAAATTAATTTACAAAAAATGAAACATCCATACCTCCCAATTTATTCTAATTCATTTACATAACAGTTTTATATTTTTGGTTAATCCTTTTTATTCGATATAGTGTATTTGTAATAAATGATAATTATAGTGTTATAAATAATGTAATTAATAAAATAATTATATTAAATTTCAGTAAAAATTATTGATAATAATTTCAAATAACAATAATCAGGATGATAATACCCAAAATTATGTCCCCTTCCACTGTTACCTTCTCTTATATAGAGTGCACAACAACCCTATGGTGCCCCTCACACACAATATTCTTCCATGTCACTTATAATGTGGTTTCAACCTTCCTAGGAATCTTATATATGAATATAACATCATAAGGGATGAGGAATTAATGATTATCTTCCACTTATCATGTGTGTGATGCATACTGAGGAGTATCATTAAAAAAACGACACTCATTGTCCATTTTTATTCAATCGTTATCCTTGACTCATGGTTCTTGACCGGATTTTTCCAAGATGGTTCCCTCTTCTCCACCTATTTCTTATACTATTATTTTATAACATGTTACCTTATCTTCTATTCTAAAAAAAACACTTGCATATAATCTCTAGGTCTGTAGATTTTGGTTTTCATTATGATATTGATTTTTAGGGATTCTGATCTTACATTAGGGTCCTTCGATCTCAATTAATGAGGGTATATTCATCTTCTCATGGCCCCGATATATTTTTCATATATCCTATCATTTAATCATATCCTTTTTTTAAAAAAATAGGTAGATAAATTCATGTTCAAGTTATTTTATAATAGTTTTAAATATTTGGGTCAATAAAAAATGTATTTGATTTAAATTCATGGATAGAATATGTTTTCTCCTATTTTTCCAAGAGTTGATTGAATTTATAATCATTTTCTTTATATATAAAATTTTCATATTATTCCATTAAATGTTTATATATGATTGTTACTTATTATTTAGGATTACAAGTGGAATCAATAATAATATTTAATTGTAATTCCTAGTGAAATGTGTCATTCTAATACACAAAAATTGCTTTAAAGTGTTGTATTTTTTAAATGAGAGGTATATAAATGTATTGACTAATTTGGGGTCATTAGGTAATTTTGTAATACCTTTTTAGATTTTAATGTTTTTAATAAATTGAAAATTATTCTCTAAATGGAAATAATGTAGTTGGTTTTTAAGGAAAAAGTTATTTAATAAATTTCATGTCCTCGTTGGTTTCTAAACTACATTCTTAAATAGTTATTGGAATGATCGGTGATTTAAAAAATTTATATGTAATTAATTTTTATATAAATTACATTTCATTGATTTGTTATATCTTATGTCCTGTTGGATAAAAATAAATATTTATATTTAATATTTCAAAATAGTATTATCAATTTATTATAAAATTGAGTTTACTAAATCATTATTTTTTCGGAATATACGGAGTCATAGGGGTCATATTTTTATAATTCCTCATTAATTTGATAGATAAAATGTTTATAAAATTTTTATTCAACTACAAAGATACACAATAATATCTCTTTCATCTTTTAATTATTGATCTAACATGACATATACATTTGGAATGAATTTTTTTCTTATTATATTGTAATGGTTATCCAGTTATTATTTTATAACATTTATTATATAGATCTATGTATTTAAAAACATATGTGACTAAATATATTACAAATTTATCTACATTAGAATAGAATAATTTGATGTCTGATGTTTCTTTTATCTGGTGTAATTTATAACCAAATATCATGAAACAAATCACGAATGATATATTTCCAATAATTCAAAAACGTTTTGTTATATCTCTCAAGAAATATATCAGAATTGTAGACATGTTTTTGTGTTAGAAATATAATAGTGTTAACTTAATTTCATTGAAATACATCAATTTTTAAAATTATTTCAAAATACATAAAAACTATTCTTAATTTCAAAAACTAATTTATCATTTTAATTTTGTTTTTTAGAACAATTTAATGGATTTATTTTAATGATATCTAATTATATACATGTTAGATTGATTCAATTCTTGATGAATAGAAATATATTGATGTTATATACAAATAATTATTCTAGTACGTATTTTAATTATGTATTTCCAAAATCCTATAAAATCCATTAATTTTCAATTAGCATCCAATATAAATTATCTCTATCTTATTTAATAATCCTCTCTTGATTATATTATTCATCCTACTTTAAGTCTTTATCTACCTTCCCATAATCAGTTTCCACAATACCAAATGTAGTTCAAGTGACTGCATAATGTATTCACCATTCTACATGATGAATTTTGTTCAAACTATCTTATGAAGGTTTCCACATTAACGTATGAACATCACCCACTGACCATGACTTTCATTCACCTTACCATGCGACCATATTTCATCATACCAAAATATAAGTGACCAAAAAATGAAAACATGTTCTGCATAAGGATAATTTTTCTACATGAACTGTAATGACATATAATTTCATGAATTATTTTGACATATTTAATGGGATTATTTCGAGACGAGGAGTTGAGTCAATATGAGATTATGAGGCATGGAGTTCCCAGAATTATCCGTTGAAAAATGAAATGATTTCAAAAAGAGGTGTGATAAGTTTTCCTATAAAAGTATAAATACCCTTAAATGGGTGAACAGATCAAAAATCAAATGGCATAGTTGTGTTCAGTATGGACAGATTACCCTCAGTGTGACTTATGTTTAGTTAATGTAGGCATCCAATGAGAAAAACTGTAAATTACAAAACCAAAAATAAAGTAATTGAATAAAAATATTATATTTTTAAAACCTTTATAACCCACGAACAATAAAACAGAATGAAAATCACATACCACCATTGAACTTGTGGTGGAATGATTTATTTATGAAGATACTGACTTTGGATAGCATGGGTCAACAGTGGAATGTTTTTTCTGGCTGTAAATAAAATAATTCAATAATGTTATTTTATTTTCAAATCATTATAATTCATAAATAGTATCTCTGATTGGAAATCCCAGAGTATCGTTTAGTTTGTGTGGGTATTATTACCTTAGGTGGAGCCTTAAATTGGTAGATGAAGGCTATATATGAAAGATGGATTTTGGGATGTAACCATAAATAAAATTATTTAAACAATAGTTATATTATTTTTCATTTCTCATAACTCAAAAATGGTAACATAGATTAAAAATATGTGAACACAATTTAGTTTGTAAGGTAATATTCTCCTTACATAAGACATAACCATTACCCAACTCAAGTTAAGGGAAAAAATCATGTTTTCAAACGTTTTAATGAAAAATAAAATAAACATACAAATTTTATTTTATTCAAAATTGTTCTCTATGGTGAAAAGACATGGTGATGATTAGTCTCATTAATGAAACTCATTAATTAGTCAATGTAATGATGCTACAATGCAACATAAATAAATAATGATTCATGTTTTGTCAATTAATAACCTTGCATGAATTAAGGGATTATTAGAACAATCATGTAATTGCTTTGAGGTTTTGGTGGGTGGAGAAAACCAACAACGAATGATGACCTCTCTAATGAAAAATTTCGGAGAGTTGGATGATGATGAAGACACCCTTGGAGAGGGGATGTGGGATCAGAAATTGACATACAATGATGAAAAATCATCCTCGATCATTCTCCATTAACAATTAGGGGTTGAAATTATGATCGAATTGTTTTCACATCCCCCCTTATAAATGAAGAATGAGGATCGACGCTCTAACAGGTATATCTGCAGATGGAACATTCCTGTTGGGTTGGGAAATATAAATGTGGGTTGATATCATGATTAAATATTAGTTATTTATAATTTATATGTCATGATCCCACTAACAGTTACAATTGAAGACCAACATGAACAATGGGTGGTTGTTTATATTGGTGTTTATTATTATCCCCTCCATATCAATCTCCTTGTTCATCGTGGCATAACAGATGGAAAATCATCAGCTGTAGAAGCTCCAGGAGAAAGAGCCACAACCAAGTAGACCACGACACCTGCAAGAGCCTATGACAGAAGGCTACAGAGACTGCACCTAGCTGCGGTACCTAGTTGTGGTGTCGGCACCAGGCCGCAACACCACAACTGCGACAGAAGGGGGGAGGCAGCTCACCGAGACGGTGATAGGAGCAGTCAGAAGGCAGTCACGGAAACCCGACTATATCAGAAGAACACGAGGCGTAGAGCCGGAGTCCTCATAATGTGGTGACCAACAGGAACCATGGAAAATCCCCAAACCACAGTGGTAAAGCGGTCCACATGAGAGGACCTACACAGACAGGTGACACCTCTTGGCTACCACACTGGATGAGCATCACGCATTGGTGGTCTTTGGAAGGAGTTAGCACATTGTGATGGACCTCATGCTGAATAGGTGGCCGACCTTAGCTAGTCACATGCGGCTCGAATCGGAAACACCGTATGTGTTTGTGCATGGTTGAAACTGGCCTGAAAAACAGGCCAAGCTGATGGAGCAAACAAAAATGTTGGGTGGATTAGGCTAAAGAAGAACATTCCCACCAATTGTGGGTTGGGCTAGATGAAACAGGGTCACTAGCCGACACGATGAGCTAGAAAAATTGCAGAACTGGGCCATATTCAGTAAATCCCAATAGGCCTGACCAATAATCCAAGCCAGACCGGGTCGGACTATAACCAACCAGGTTGTATCGGGTTAACTGAACCAAGTCAGGTCATGCAGGACCCCCAGTCTAGGTTGATCGGCTCTGTCTGACATGGTCGGACTGTGCCCAGAAAAAAATTACCCCTATTTACTAAAACACCAATGTCGTTGAGATATGGTTTCTAATTGATTCACCATCTATGGAATTGGGACACTTGAAAATATAAGATCCTTCAGAGATATTCCAAGTGAAATTTTTTGTATTTTATGTTATCTATTGCCTGAGGTGTAGTTACTCCCAAAATCATGAGTACTATTAGCTGAAATCATTCAGTTCTATGAGTTGTGAAGACTGTTGATGCGTTTTTCTTAGTGACACTTCCAAACTAGATGATAGGAGTACATGTGTTTAACACCTATAATATACTATGTGTGAACGAGCTACAAGAGGCTCTATGTGACCCGACTACAAGCATATCTGTGTGAACTAGCTGAAAGCAGCTCTATGTGGACAAGCTAGAAGTGGCCCTATATGGACCAGCTATAAGTAGCCCTATGTGGGGTAGATATGATGACCTAAGTGGCGATATAATCTATGTAACTTGGTAGACACACAGTGGAGAGTGGCGATTTGTGACCTAGTAAACCCATGGTACTAATTGGGGATAATTACCTCAGTAGTAATAGGTATTAAGTGTTACAAATAATATTTTATATTTCTATACATTATATTATACCTCTATGAACTGATATTACCTTGTGTGTATCTTTTATTGTGGTCTCCCACTTGTTTTTATGGGTCCCTACTGAGTATTGTGTTAGTCACCCAACACGGGCTTTGCATGCATGTGTCGTTTCCCATGCAGAAGATCGACACTTCGATGGAGACATTGGCAGTTCGGGAACAGGTGGTGCTTAGTTAGATTGGACGGATGGATGCTTTGACAGAGACCATGGTGGCCTCGAACTAGGTGGTTATCAGTGACATGGGATGGATGATAGTACATCTATGACTACAGCTGGATACTCTTCACCTACCCTTTAGGTGGGGTCTCAAGCGGACGGATTGTGGTCGTTTTAAATTCCTTCATAGTTTTGGGCTTGTATTCTATCCGCATTGTACTTTTAGTTGGTATTGTACTATCAGTAGTTGTATCAGTGATAGTTGTGGTTGAATTTTTGTTTACATTCCACATTGTGAGCTTTGATCGTGTGTATATGTTTAATGGAAAATGCCATACCATTTTGGGATATTTCTATTTGGTTCTAGTTTCCAGCCTCTGGAATATGGATTGTGGGAATGGGATAGTCACGAAATTGGACCAATGTAATAGGTTGTGACAAATAGGTATCAATGGCAGGTCAGTTCTACCCGAAGAACTATATTTTTATAAATATGATATGGAAAAGATGTTAGGTTTTCTGAGTTTGTCCTTCAGGATAGGGAGTCCTTTGTCGGTTCGGCGACCGATGTATCCGTACACCATGACCATGAATTCTATTATCCAACCCGTTACATGAAAACATTGGTTTCATGCATCTTTGAGTGTTTTTCCATGATCTTTTTCAGTCAGATTTAGCCCACCAGGTATACTAAGTTGACTGTGGTTCATCTGGAATCTCTTTCATGTATCCTCCATGCAGCATGCCATCAATGATTTAAGTGTGTGACCATGAGGATGGTCTATTGAGTGATTATTCTTCCATACATGGACCATTTACCAATTTGAAACCTTTAGGTGGTTTCCTAGCGATACCACTACCCATCAGTCTGCAGTTCCAACTAGCACTACTGGTAGAGTACACACATATTCTTAGTGCTATATACAAGATCCAGAGATAGAGAATTCCAATGTTCATTGGTGAGATGAATCCTCATGTCGCTGAGGACTAAATGGAGGTAGTGAGGTGAGTCTTCCACTTAGTGAAGAGACCACTATAGCAGATGGTGGTTCTTCCTGCGAGCCTTCTATAGGGGCGAAGATGTGGTAGTGGATTGGGGAGTGCAGAAGGAAGTTGAATAAATTAAAAAAATTTACAACCAACTCCCCAATTTTGTCCACACAAGGCTTAGGGAGCTGCAGGATCGGGGAAGGGGTAGAATTATGTGACCATCAGTACCCACGCATAAGTAGATGTTTTGAGTTTTTAGTTCCCTAAATTGTTCAACAAGTATGAGGACGTCATTTCTGAGGATGTTCTAGTACTACCTCCTCGTATAGGGTTAGACTTTTGTATTGATCTATACACCGGTACAACAATGATATCTACAATTACATTTTTGAGTGACTCTCATAGAGATACAGGATATTAGGGTATATTAGGAGGATTTGCAGAAAAAAGGGGTTCATAAGGATGAACGTTTCATAATGGGAATTCCAAGTGTTGTTTTCCAATATGGAAGACTGAACCTTGTGGTTATGTGTGGTCATCCAGTTCCTGAACCAGGTGACCATGAACAATACATATCCTTTACCAATGATGGATGACCACTTTGATTAGATTATGGGAGCAAGATGGTTCTCGAATATAGACCTCAGTTCATGCTATCACCAGATTTGAGTACGATATGTTGACATCTCGAATACGACTTTCAGATGTCTCTAAGGCCACTATGAGTACATAGTGATGATATTTGGCATGAAAAGTTCCCTAGTAGTGTTTAGGGGACCCATGAATGTGATATTCTAGTCATACATAGATTACATTCTATTTTTCATCATTGATGACATCTTAATGTATTCAACGTTCGAGGAGGATCACACGATAAACCTGTTTATGGTTATAGAAACACTCAATGAGCACCAAAATTACATAATGCTCTTGAATTGTGAGTTTTTGGATACGAAAGGTTCATTTCATGTGACATGTTATCATATAGGTTGGATTTGCGGTGGATTCTGTGAGGATCGAGGTGGTACTTTCTTAGGAACCACCCAAGAGCGTTACTAAGGTAAGGATATTCCTTGGTTGGCTGGGTACTAATGTTGGTTTGTACATTACGTCTCAAGAGTGGAATCACCCATGATAGTGTTGAAGTGGATGGGAAAACTCTTGTTGTAATCAATGGGATACTAGTAAATCTTTCAGTATCTATGGCAGAGCTGGATGAGTTCTTCTATCATGAGGTTTCTAGAGGCGGTCACTAACTACGTAGTGTACTAAGACACATCAAGAACTGGGAAAGGTTGTGTCATGATGCAATGGAATATATTGATTACTTATGGATAATAACATTATAGATAACATGAGAAGATCTATGTGTCTCTCAACCATGAGTGAACAAAGGCAATCTTTGCACTAATGTTGTGGCGACACTAACTTATCGGTGGACGATTAATCATCTACTCTAACCAAAAGAGTCTCTAGAATATATTTTTTTTCAAAAGGATCTAAATCTTATACAATGTCAGTGGCTATAGTTCTTTTATAATAAAGACTTATAGATATTATATACTATTGGGAAAGGTAACATGGTGATAGATTCTATAAACAAGAGACCGACTCCACAATTACTAAATGAGGCCTCATAGTAGTTGGCCACACTTCAAATATCCTTGGGGGATAGAGATGAGGCCTATTTTTTACTTGATGGAAGTTTCCCATCTAATCATAAATCGAGTTTGGGAGGCACAACTGAGATATGCTAGCTGTGAGACCACATCTTCCCAGATGTCTTCATGGAATGTAACTATCTAATATTTGGAAGGTGGGGAGAATGTCATTCTTTTAAAAGGACACACCATAGAACATGTGGCATTGTGGTAGGAGGTGTTGAGGGAGATTCGTACATACCCATTGGGTGTACATCCATGTGTGGAGAATATGTACCAGGACCTTCGATGTTAGTACAGATGGTCGAGGATGATGAAGGATGTGGCAGAGTTTATTTGAGATGACTCACAGGTCATCATGTGAAGAATGATCACCATGTTCTAAAAAGATTGAAAAAGCCCCTTGAGGTACCAGAGTGGATGTGGGATAGAATATCGATGGACTCTGTGATGGGGTTACCATGTATGTCATGGGGTCATGACACTATCTGGGTGATCATAGACATACTCACCATTATGGCCCACTATAAAATCATTCAAGAACATGTCTTAGTAGAGATCAGGGGATGCCTCTACATAGAGGAGATAGTTCGACTCTATGGAGTCCCATATATGATAGTCTCATATTGTGATGCACTCTTTACATCCTTGTTGTGGTAGGGATTAAATGTGTAATTTGGGACTCATCTATGTTTAATTATAGCCTTTCACCAACCAACAGATGGTCAGATGGAGCAGACCATATAGACCATGGAGGACAAGCTTCGTGTTTGCGTTCTTGATTTTGGTCACAATTGGGAGTCCCACAAACCACTGGTGTATATTGTGTATAACAACAGATATGAATTAACCATCAGTATGGCTCTATTCGAGGAACTATACGAATGACTATGTAGGTCACCATTTTTCAGGAAAAACCCATAGGAGTTAGCAATCATTGGCCGAATGATGGTATAGACTACCACTGTAAATGTGAAGGTCATCTGAGAGAAAATGAAGACTCAACATAGTCGAAAGAAATCCTATTATGGTAGATGATAGATACCCTTGTAAATTGATTATGGGGACACATATTCATATAGGTATTTCCTCGACGAGGGATACAAAGATTTAGTCAGGGTGTCATGTAATCCCTAAGGTCAATCAGACCTTTTCTGGTACTAAGTATAGTGGGTGATGTGGCATACCACATGGTTCTACAACCACAATTAGAGGGGATTCACAATGACTTCCCCGTATCCTAGATAAAGAGTTACATGCATGACCATTCTTACATCATCAACTATAGTGAGATAGACATTAACGAATTGTAGACTTTCACGGAGTACCTGATGGAGATAGAGGATCAATAATATAGGATCCTTTGTGGATGGTTTATTCTTCTAGTGCATGTTCATTGGTAGAACGAGAATCTACAAGACATCACGTGTGAGAGGATGATTGAGATTCAAGATCAGTAACCCCCCCTTTGTTTTATAATCCCTTGTTTTGGATTATGAGGAAATAAAGCCCTAAACAAGGGAGTAATGAAGTACCTTGAAATTTCATAATTTTTTTAAATTAAATAAGATGATTTCAGGACTAGGCACTAAAAAGGCTTGCGATTCCGTGGCCTAGAGTGCTCAGAATAATCGTCCAAATAATGTTAAGTTTTAAGTAAAAGGTTTGATCATTTTTCTGAACAAGTGGAATAACTATTAAATGGGTGCCCACATTATAAATCAGAGGGAACCATTTATTTTTAGATGATAGGTATACACTAGGAATTAAATAGGTTTAGTCTATGAAGGCCTCGTTTTAGAAAACCCAAAAAATGGCCTAACTATAAATACAATAATTAAATAATATTATTTTATGTTTCAAATCCTTATAACTCATGAACGGTGACTCAGATTGAGAATTTGAAACCACCGTTGAGATCATGAGCGTATTCTTTACTTAGGTAGAGCCTAGCATTGGTCAGTGCAATTCAACATTGGAATGTAGTGTTTGGCCATACATAAAATGATTGTATTATGTTATTTTATTTTTAAATCCACATAACTTATAAATGGTACCTCCGATTAGAAATATGAGTGTATCGTTGGTTTATTGAAGGAATGCTTCCCTCTACCGAGCCTTACATCTTCTATTATGGGCTAGAAATGAAATATGGTTTTTGGGACGTAACTCGAAATAAAATAATTTATATAAAATTTACTTTATTTTCAACTACTCATAACTCATAAATGGTAACTCAGATTAGAAATCTAAGAACACTGTTGAGTTCATAATGAGATGTTGTCCTTAAGCTGGGAATAACCTTAACCAGCATGGTTGGAGGGGAAAAAATATTTTTTCAGTCATTTTAAGGAAAAATAAAATAAACCTAAAGATTTTTTTATTTGAAATTGTCTGATGCGATGTAGTGAATAGGTGAAGATAAATCTCATAAATGACCCTTATTTATGAGTCCACTTAATGATGCTGCAACATAGTGTAACATAAATGAGGAATAAAATGTTTTTCAATTAATAGCCTATCAAACAATGCAAGATTATTGGAACAATCTTGGAATTGATCTGAGGCTTTCTTATGTGGTGACAATGAACGAAGAAGGACAACCTCTCCAATGACAAATTCTGGTGAATTAGATGATAGTGGTGACACCCTTAGAGGGAGAATTTGAGGTTAGATATTGAGATATAGTGACCAATGATCATCCTCATTCAAGTTTTATTCACAGTTAGAGATTTAAATTAGTCATGAATTGTTTTCCCAGCTCCCCCCCATATAAATTAACAAAACTGACCAACTCTCTAACATGTTGATAAGTGGATGGATTTTATTTGTGTGGTTGGGAAATATAATTTTAGGTTGATATTAGGATTAAATCATGGTTAATTACAATTTATACATCATGAATTTTCTAACATGAATAATTCCATAGAAACACGAACAATTTTTCGGTGTTCTTCATGATCTAATCCATCCCTATCTCCACATTCTTCATGGATTAATAGATATATATGAATCATCATTAAAATATCATGCTGGAATGTCACCATCTAGGTGGGATATGACACTAACAAGATAATTCTGCATAAGGAAATGGTATCCAGCCATGGTGGTAGCACTAGTATGTGGTTGCCTGGCCGCGAACGCAAGCATACGGTGCCAACATGAGTGGCCAACAGGAGGACGTGGCCACCTGGCCATGTAAGAATGTACACGTGGCGTAGAGATATTTTTTGAGGACCGCAAAGGTGAGTTGAACCCATGGAAAAGCCACGGTCCATGGGTGGAACTTGTCCCTCTGAGCGGACCAGTGCACAAAGGCGGCGCTGTTCGGGTGCCACATTAGAGGAGTTGCTCGTGATGGAGGGACGTAGCGGGAGATGGAATTAGGTCCTAGACTATGGTAATAGTAGTAAGTTAGTCATGTTCTATAGTAAGTTCTTCAACATGGACTTAGACCATGGGTGGGGGAGGTGACCAGCCTATACTAGCCGTCTGTAGTGTGAACCAGACTCCCCACTGGCATCCATCTAGGGAGATTCTTGCTCGCCATGCCGATTGAATTGGTCATGAGAACTAGGACACGAGGAGGCATGCACTGAAGAATAACCAGACCACCATTATGGGTCGGGCCAATAGGACAAACAAGTCCATGGGGCTACGCAGGCTGGGAAAGAACCGGCCCGCCAGTTGCGGGTCGGGCCGGATGAAATCGGGTAGCTGGCTGACCCGACCGGCTAGACCCATGACTGAACCAGGCCATCCCATACCCAATAGGGTTAGTTCTGCCAAACTGGGTCGGGTCATATGGGACCCCCATGACCAGGTTGGTCGGGTCAGTCCAACTAGGTCATACCAATCCTAGACACAACCACCCGTAATTTACTAAGACAAAAATATCTTTTAGACCGAGAAGCTTATTGACGCATTTTCTACAAATTTGGGACCCATGCGACAAGATTGTACTTTTGGTATGATCTATTTGAGATTTTGTGGTTTTTGAGATGTGGATGATGGCTTGAGGAATAGATTCTCTAAATACCAATTGTTCTATGAGAATGAATCTTTCAGCTGGCTGAGACCCAATGACTACTGACGTGAAAGTCTAAGTTACCGAATAGGCCTAGATAATAGGCATACCTATGTGGATGAGCTAAAAACATCTCTATGTGTACCAGATATAAGAGGCTCTATGTGAGCTATATTCAATAATCTATGTTTCAACAAGATATAAGTGTCCCACTCTGGACCATCAATTTGAAGCCCTGTGTCAAACAACAATAAGAGGCCCTGTTTGGACCAGCTATAAGCGGTGTTGCATGGGCTAGATATGATTGATCATGTAGGGAGAGACTCTATGAGACCCATCAGACCAATGGTGAGTTGTGTCTCTGTGTGACCCCGCAGACCCACATTACTAATTAGGGATGAGTACCACATTATTCTAAGGTGTTCAGTGTTACAAATGATATTTTTTGTTCCATTCATTATATTATAACTCTTTGAGATGAAAATAAATTATCCATACATTATTTTGTTGTCTTTCCCTTTTTTTTAGTTTCCATATTGACTATTGTGTTATTCAGGTCCGCATGGACTTCATCCATATGTGTCATGTCCCATTCATGTGACCGATGTTTCGATAGAGGACATGGCGGTCTGGGATTAGGTTGTGCTCAGTGAGACAAGACAGACATATGCTTTGATGTATACCTTGGTTGTTTTGGACTACGTAGTGCTCATTGATATGGGACAGACATGCGTACTTCTACATCTACATGCAACTTCCCTTTACCTACCCTTCAGGTGGGGTCTAGAGTGGTTAGAACATGGAAGTTGTAATTTCCTTTGTTGTTTGGGCTTTTTATTTTGGTCCCTTTGTACATTTAGTTTTTACTATACTCTCAGTAGTTGTCTCAGTGACAATTGTGGTTTAATTTTTGTTTACAATCCATAGTTTGAGTTTTTTATATATGTACATGTTTAAATGAAAATGACTTCCCTTTTGGGGATATTATGATTCACTGCTAGTCGCCAACCCCTGGTCTATAAAAGGCAGGATTTGTGTAGTCACGGCATAGGACATGGTGGGTGGGTCATGACATGAACTAACCATATGTAAAGGAAATCATATCATCTAAAAGAACATTTATATTGCAATGTTTTTCATTTCCATTGTTTATTTTTTTCCAAAAATCTAGGTTTTATACTTGCAATTATTTTCTTCAATTTTGAAAAATTATTTTAATATATGATTCTTATAATTAATTTATGTTTTTTATTAATTTATAAAATTAGTATATGTTATATAATAACCATGTTATTTTTTTAATATATGTTAATCAATTAAAATATTTTCTTTATTTAATTCATTATTATTAATTAAAAATTTCTTCATTTCTTTCAAATATTTATGTTTCTAAATATTTGAAATTATTTATTTTAATAATTGATTTCCAATTTAGTATTTATTTTCAAAGAACTTATTCAAGATTATTTTGAAATACTTAATTTATTATGATCAAATTTGAAAATTATCATGTGTTGTACAAAACTGAAACATATTTTGAAAAATATGCAGTCAAATTATCATTATATATTTATAGAATTAGTTTTACCGATTATGATGGCGTCTATATGAATAATTTCACCGTTAATTTAGCTTTTATTGAATTCTTAATTATGTGGTGAATTCAAACTATTATTTTTATGATGATATTTCTATCACTTTCTGATAATCCAGTTTTATCAATATTATTATTCTAAATTTTTTTTAGAGTGTGTAGTTGAATTAGATGTCTATTTAATGGATTATAGATTTTAATAACTATAATAATTACATGATTATTACATAATATCATACATGGAATAAATTTAAATCACACATATTTGGTGAACATTCATGTGATCATGTGTTCAACTGTTAATAACTTTTGTGATAAACTCTCAAAGATGGAACAATTATTATTTAACTACATTATCTATAAAGTAAAAAATTTAACCATTTCTAGAACATATATAAATCATCATTAAATTTCATTCGAAACTACCAAATCAACTATTTCATCCAAAAAAACCTTTTACAACTCATTACCAGTTCGATAATTTTTGTATTTAATCTTATGGGAAGTGTAGTGTTGTATACACGTCAACCATTCAAATGAATTTTTATACCACCAATAACATGTATTCTATGTATGTTCTACCTTACCAAAAGGTAGTTTTGTGGTTTTTCTCAACTAAAAAAATATGACACTTTGGGTGGGGCTGCTCCTATAAAAATCATGGGTTTATGTCCACTCCCTCAAAAGGATGTGTGTATTGGTTTTAGGCTGATCAAAATAATATATTGGATAGAGATTATTCATTGTGAATGTTGATGTTTAGATTTATCCCATATAAAATTATATATATTATTTATAGTGGGTTTCATACTATATTGGTTGGAGTGTGAAGAGTAGACATATAAACATAAAGAATAAAAAAACTGTAAATTTATTTTTATTCGTATCATTAATTTCATGAACAAACTATTCACATATCCTCAATTATTTTTCATTTAAGAAATATAAATTTCATAATTTCATACAACAAAATTAAAAAATGAATTCTTTATTACTTTGAAAATTTAAATAATGGTTGACTATCCCCTGTTTGGCCCTTCTCTAGTCGACCCTTATGGACAAGAAAATTAGCATCATAAATAGACCATGCATAATGAAACGTGCCTCTATTATTTATTTCTTAACATGTTCTGTTGTTTTACATATTCCTTAACTAGGATAAGGAAACATATTATTCTATTTGATAACAACTCAAGAGATTTAATTCTTGAATTTATTTAGTCTACCACATTTCAATGGAATTAATTATGGACATTTAAAGACATAATGGATGTATTTTTAAAAAATATACTAATGGAATATTATACAATCCTGGCTATAAATTATAAAATACCCCAAGTCAAACATAAATATTTTATGAGAAATGATGTTGAAAAATAGGATTTAAACTATAAAGTCATCAATCATCTTTACTCCTCTTATTGTATAAATTTTTTAAGTCATATATCACCCTGTATAAAAACATATGACATTTGGAAGACTATATAAGTTGCTCGTCAAGGAACTAAAAAATTTGATTATACTAAACATGCAATTCACAAGGATGAATTTTATGAATTTTTAATATCTGAACATGATTGTTTAAATGATATGTTTAACATATTCAAAATGATTTTAAAAAAATGGATAGACTTTGTGAAACAGTAAATAATTATGCTCTTATTGAATGAATACATTGATTCCTAACTAATAAAGGATACTCCGAGAATATAGACATTTATGAAATAATATATTTTTCTGAATACTCTTTAAAAGGGATGACTGGATCTCTACTACAATTATAGACTGAATAAAAGAACAATGATCCTGAATCATAACATTGAAGAATGATAGTTTATTTTTACTCTAAAATTTTTTATGGTAAATTTTCAAATTCTTATTGATTTTATATTGCAGATAATCTATGATATGTTTAGAAATTCATTTAAGGAATTTTAAAGAAATATAAGACAACCAATTTTGAAGATGAGAAATGAAATATATACAATAAGTATTTCTAATGAAAATGTAAAAATAGTAAAACTACAATTATATGTTACGAATGTAATACAATTTCACTCACCAAATATGTTTCCAAATTTGAAACAAGAAAGGAAAAAAATGAACTAGAAAAGGAAATGAAAAGGGTATATCAAGATGGATGGAACTGCACTGAATAATCAGACTGCAGTGAAGAATATATAAGTTAAAATAAGACGAGTAACCTTTCTCTGATGAGAAAATATCCAAAGGTATTTTTTTTGATGATATCATAATAATTAATGGAATGTATTTTATGTAAACAATACATAAAGTTAGTAACTCGTAAAATTATTATTTTAATTCATAGTCCCCTTGTAGTTATGTTCTTTAAAATTTTATTGTTAATGAATTTATTGATTTTTACGACCAATTTCAAGTAGAAATTGAAAATATTTCTAAAAGTATGGAATTTTGAATAAGGATCATAAAAATACTTTTGATGAATACTACAAAATAGTTTGGATAATTAAAAATTTAAATCAATATTTTTCTAGGTTTGATAAAGAAATATAAAAAATTGTGAATATGGAAAATAAAATTTCTAAGCATTAAATGAATAAATAATAATTTAAGTAACACAAATTCATCTAAAAGGATAATTTTTTTGAGGATCATTGGATTTTTTAGAATGATAATATTATTCATAAAAGGGATATTATAAATTTAAATGAATGTTTATCTATCATTGTTCAATGAAAATAATAGTATGAGATGATGGTATCAATAATGAAGGTAAATTGAGATATGTCCATTTCTTTATAATCATCACATTCCAAAAACATCAAAAAACTACTTTTTTTAAATTATATACATATAAGGTTTATAGATTCACTTGTTTCATATGTCATCTACAAGGACACTATGACGATGAATGTTCTATAAGCTTTTCTCAATCAGTAAGTATTACTAGATTTAATATATCTAAAAAAATTTCTTATTATTTTCCATATAATTTTTTTTATTTCAACCTATGAATGAATTTTTTTAACATGCTAAATTTGACCCAAAATAGCATGGTTATAATTAAATGTTTAATTTATCTTTTTTACAGGGTTATTCTATATTTGATTAAATTTTAAATAACATGATAGTTTCCCCATAAATAAAATTATCATTTCACTAGATTAAAGGCTCTATTAAAAATTTAATAGGTTCTAATCATTTTATAAGAAGAGTAAATTTCTGAAATAAATCATAAATTCAAGGGACCATTATCTTATATTTATTAATTCATGAATTTGTTTATAATTTTATCCAATTTTATGTATTTAGGAGGATATTATATTTTTAAGGTTAATATTCAATTTTATATTTATTCTTAATGATGAAAAAGATAAAATTAGTTGTTTTAATTTTTTTATTTAAAAAATAGGTTACAAAGTTTTACCTTTTTTCAATTAATAAATTCAGATATTTTCTATGCACTTCCATGAGTTTTATTTTCTATTTGATTTCATGAAATATTTATATTTTTTATTATAGATCCTTTTTATCAATTGATGAGATACTACTTTTTAATAACTCGATGAATTTTAAATATATCATGCATTTTTGTGATCATGTTTTTATAATTCTAGTTTCATTTGAAAGATAAAATATTTATCTATAATTTATTCAACTATAAAGAAGCCTTATTATATATCTAATATGTTTGTATATTGATTCGATAATGATACATTCTTTTGTAAAGAATAATATTTTTATAGTTTTTGTGTTTTTATGTTTTCATTATTTATTTAATAATATAATTATTTATATACATATCCGTCTCGATAATGATATATATTTGGAAATATAATATATATATATATACATTAAATTAAAATAAATGGAAGTCTAATTTATTTTATGTTCTATAAAAAATCACTGAATATCATGCACCAAACATGTAATTATAGAATATAATGAATTAAAAATTCTTATTTTTTCATGGATGCCTCTCACAAGACATATCAATATTGTACACCATTTATTGGTTTATTAAACTAACAACATAATATTAATTTTATTTGATTACATAAAAACCCAATTTATTTAAAATACCTAAAATGTAGACTATATGTTGGAATCTAATTTATAATTATTTATAGAGTTTTAATCACTTATTATTTACCATATTTAGAGGATATCAATTTTAATATAAGTAATATTGATTCAATTCTTTATTTTTTTATAAATATCTCACTATTATATACAATTATGATTAAGAGGAATTTATCTAACTTACTTTTTTAGATATTCTAAAATTATCCAAATGTTTCAATTATCATTCTATATAGATTTTATCTTTTTTATTTAGTACACATACTATGATTTTTCAGCATCATTACCATGATTTTATTCATTATCTTAACATAATTCCTTACAAACTTAAAATACGTGGTTTATGCGACGTTATGATGAATTCAGATTCCTATGTGAGGAGTTTTTTAATTGAATTTATTAAGGCTCCCATCATACCATGTAATAAATTGAATCTGACTATGTCTCCTTTAACTATACCACATGACCATTCTTCAGCCAGACACAATACAAGTGATAGAAAATTTATTACATGATCAAAAAAATAAATGCTTCCTATTTAAACCAATTTCATGGGATAGTAATTATACAGACCACATGAATTTTTCTCAAACACACATAGTTGTTTCATTTGTTGATTTTTTCTAATATAATTATTTTACACATGTTATGTATTTCTTCAGTTTTGATAATTTATATAACTACATTCTTATTTTTATTTTTTATGTGTTTTATTTATTTATAAAATTAATATATATATTATAAAAATAATGTGTTGTTTCTCTAATATGTTTTAATTATTTAAATATATAACTTATTTTATTAATTATTCCCATCCAAAACATATATATTTTATTTAAAATATATTTGTTTTTATATTTAATATTTTTTATAAGTATTATTAATATCTAATTTAATTTTTTATTTCAATGAAATTTATAAAATTTATAATATATAATGATATATAATTAAATGATTTAATTAATATTCATCACAAAAAAATTATATTTCCATTTGATAATTAAATCATCAAATTATCTTTTAAAATATGTCGAATTAAATTGACCGACACTTATGGAGCCTATATTATTAATTTAATGGTAAATAAATTTGGTTTGAATCAGTCTGTATGTATTAAATTCACACAATTAATGTTATGATCATATTTTATATCTCTCTTTGGTAATCTATTTTTATTTATTTTATTATTATTACAATTATCTGGAGTCTATAATCCTAATATCATTCAATTTAATGGGGTCGAGGATTCAAAAAATCAGGAAAAACACTACGATTATATTAGATCACAATTGAATCATTTCAATGAACTCATATTTTGGGAGCATATAAATGATCCCATTATCTACCATTAAAACCCTTTGTCAATAACTCGATAAGAAGGAAACATTATTCTTCAACATCAATCTGCATAAAAAGATCCATTTTACCTTTTTATAGAATAGCCAAAATACAACATTTGAATAACTCAAAGGGATTGCATCAACTATTTCATCTACAACACAATTTGTAGAACTCTCTAATAGTTCTATAATTGATTTATTTAATCTTATAGGTTGGGTATTGTGGTATTCACTTATATATTTCACATAATTGGTCATAACTCTAATAAATGTTTTTTTGTGCTTGTGCTACCATACCAAATGTTATTTACATGGTTAATCAAAACTAATAAAACTATAACAGTTGGTTTGGAGCTACTCATGTATCAATACTGAGTTTCTATATGCTCCCAAAAAAGTTTTTGTGTATATTTTTGGGAGTTTTACTCACAATTTACTTGGTTGGGATTGATCATATTAGAAATTATAGTTTTATATTTCTACCAGGTAAATGTTTCTCCCGATTTCATAGTGGGTTCCATACATTACTGGTCTGAGTGTGAATAGTAGACAAGAGATCACATAAACACGAACTTCTATAAAATTTCTTATGTTGGTATATTAAATTTTCTTCATACACACATCAAACATTAATAATTAATGTTTTTTATGAAATATTTGTTTAATAATTTCATACCAACATATTCCACAATTAATTATTAATATATCTAATAATTTTAATAAAATAATATTCACCCCTATTGACTTTTTTTTTCATCAAACCATCAAGACCATATAGTTCTTAAATGAAATGATAAAAAATGTTATTTTTTGAAAAATGTTTTTCAGAACAAGGTTTTTATAATGAGATATGGTTTATTTAATTATTTATAAAATTTAGATAATAAATTTTGAATGATTTTTATATTCAATGCATAATAATAACTCAGATTCGTAGGTTAGGATTTTGTGTCAGGAATTTTTGGGGTTTTTACGGGGAAAACAACTTTGGGGTATAAATCTACGCCATTTAATGACATATCAAGGAATAGTGTGTGTGACATTATAGGGGTGATAACACTTTAATTTCATGTGGTGGGGCATCATGACTGATAAAACAATTTGAAGACGACGTTCTGAATTAAGCACAACAACTATTGATAATTTATTTATTAGTACATGAACTTCTCAACACTATTTTTGTGTTCCAATATATGATATTACTTTATTGGAATTTTTTTGTGAGATTAATTAATTGAGTTTTCGATTTGTTCTTTTTAAAATATTCATTTCAAAATTGGAAATGACTTGGGTTTTAAAATCTATGATGGTATTTTATATAAATATATTAATATTTAAAAAAAGAAACATTGTTTTTAAATGTAAAGTAGATTTTAAAATGAATAATGTGGTGTTCCCATTAAATTAAATGAAATTGATTAAGTGTTTTGAAACATATGATGTGATTTAAATTTGAAATTGTAAGGTTTTAAATAATTAAAATTAGACTTTTTTTAGTGGAAAACGGGACAAAAGTTTTTTAATGTTCATTGATTCTGTAAATTATTTTAATATTTTTATATTAGTGATATATATTTTCTAGAGAAAGTATATTTTTTATATATTAGATATTTCAAAAAAATTTCTTATTTATTGGTTGAATTATCAAAAATTATTTTCACTAATGGATTGGAATGTTTAAGAAGGCTTTGTCTGTTGTGGAATGATTTGAAAAATAGTTAGTTTCAATATGTAATTTTTAAATTGTTTTTATGAAAAAATTTACATTTTTATAATAAAAGAGTGAATGATTTTATAAATTATCATGGAAATAGTTTTAAGAAAATGTTCATTTTGTTTAATGTGTTAAAATGGTTTGAAATATTTTTTTAGGTTTGTTTTGTGCCTTCATTTGTTATTTTATTTGTGGGGTGCCATTATTTATTTGTATGGTTTTCTTATGTTCTCATTCTAAAAATTGGTTGTATAAATTTAATTAAATTTATTTTTATGAAAAATAAATTTTAATTGAAATAATGTGTTATTCTTTATTTGAAAAATAATAATTATTATTCATGAAGTGATTTTTAATTTTTTTTGGAATAATTAATTAATTTTGAAATCATTTTATTTTGAATAATTGTTTTGTGGTGTTTTGAAAATGCATATTAATTTTATATGGAATAATATATTTTTTTGGATTTCTATGTGATGTGATGAAATTTTAATGGATGAAAAAAGTTTCATAAAGGGTATCTTCATCTGTTATGATGGTCTTGAAACATTTTATTCACCAATAAAAATTATAAAAAAATTGTGGATTTTGGTATTGAAATTACTTCAACGGGATTGTGTCTGTTGGGTTGTTTGGATTCATTTGTATTCTTGGTTATATGTAACTTTTTTATATTCTGTTATATGTTTTATATAGGAGGAATAAAAATTCCTCAATGAATTGATGGGATTTTATATGTATATGTGAACCCGCTTTTATTATATCATTGTTAAAGCTGTGGTACATTTATTCTAACCCAATATTATCATATAATGGTAATACCTAATTTCGGATAAATAATAATTACTTCACAAAAAACACATGAGGACTATAATAGTTTAGTGTCACTGGAAACATGGAAATAAAAATAATCGGTACATATATAGAAGAAATAAACTTCCATTATAATAATCATAACTGAAACCCTTCTTAGACATACCATACATAATATAATTTTTCATTACTCAGGGAATGGGATGATAATGGGTGAGATTAGATGCTCAGTATTGGTAAATTAGAGAGATACATAATCATTACACAAACACAAGGATATGAGAACATGAGAATAATATTTTCAAACTGTACCCTACAAATCAATGATCATATTATTGAGTGATGGTATATTGATTGGCAGTTCATGTGACATTAAACATAAGATAATAAAAAAACTCGAGTCATAATAGAATAAAAATGGAATAAGACATATATTTTTGGCATACATATATGTGTTCAAAAATATTTCGATACTAGTAAATTATTATTAAAAAGGTTATCAATGTGAAATGGGTTGACTCCAAAAAACATCATAGTAGTCACGATTCACATCCAAACCCATAATAGTGGAAATATTCCCTTACTGAATTGATTTAAATCCCCATTAAACTTCATTATATCTCATGAGATATAAATCATCACGAAATGAATTTTATGGATATATACATCACACCCCTATCATAAAGAAAAAATATTTTTCCACAAGATAATAAAACATTCAGCATATCATTACCCATGAAATGAAATTGGATTCATATATATTTTATAATATCATAACATGTGTTGAATAAATTAGTTTCTTAATTATTTCATCATTTAATCATATAATAATTTGATCAATTATATTATATGTTTCATAATATTTTTTTTCATGTTATAACTAGTAGAAGGGTAATGGGTTTCATAATATTAATTCATTCGTAATCATAAACCATTAAGAGATGGAATATGAATGTCAAAATTGAATAATATAGCTGGTGAGGCATAGGTAACATCAACATATTTCATCATATATGGAAAATTATTTTCATCGATCATTAAAACATTTAATAAGTAAAATATCAATTTCACATAGAAAAAGTATTTTAAAAACGTAAATAATTTTGAAAATCATTTTGATTTAATATAACATAGAATTAATAAAATGGATTCTTCATGGTTAATAGTATTTATCATTATGATAAGATTATTTAATTCCATATATGAAAAAATAATGATTCCTTTCACATTTTTAGTAAATCTAAACATGCATTATTTGGAAAATGACATGATACATTTTAAAAAAACTATAAATTGTGTAAAATGTTATTTAAATAAATGAGGAGAATAATGAAACATTTTTAAATCATTTCTAAAACACATGATTTTCGAATATAATGGATTTTCAACCACATATGGAAATAAAGTAAGATTATATTAAAGAAACTATATTATTTTATGTTCTAATAAGTAAGAAAATATTACTAATACTTAAAAATATCATGAATAAGTATAAAAGAATAAAATTATTGAGTTTATTATGATATATATATATATATATTGATTTATTCATCAAATCCATAATCATAAAAAAACCCAATAAATTTTGAGATTGTAAAATAAAACCATTTCCACTTTCTTAACATTGAATCATAATCACCAATAAGAAATCTGTTAAATTGGAACATAAAATATATGAGGATAAAAAAATTATTGATATTAACCATCAATGTTGATATATGCACTCCTCACGAAAGATCATTATTTCATAACATAACATATGTCTCAATGAAGGAATATTCAAACAAATATCATTTACAATCAATTACAACTTAAAACATACACATTAAAAAATAGTTTATAATAAATATATGTTTATTATACATAAATATATAACCAAATTCATAAATATAGTACATTGTATTATTTTATTATTACAATTTATAATCAGTTTATTTATAATTTTATGTTAATGTTATATTTCAGGAAATAAATGCATTGTTTTATGTGTATCGTTTAAAATTTATTTTTCACATCTTAATTAAATCGTGGATTCATCATTCATAAAATTTTAACAATTATATTAATATCATTTATATTCATTGTAAAGACTCGGAAATTTCAAGGAAATTTTTTTCTTAATTTTCTTTGTAATTTTACAAGAACGCAGATTCTGACGGCGCCTGATTCCGAGGCCCGGTGTGCCCGGAATCAATTTCCGAAGTTTGGCTCGGGTACGTTTAGTGAACGAACGAGTGGGTTTTTCTAACTTTTGAACCGGTTCCCGGAATCAAATTCTGAGGGCACCGATGGAATCGCAGCGCCGGTTTTTTGCTTAGAAACGCCTCTTTCGGAGTTGGGTATGCTCGGTTGTGCTTTTTAATTTTTGGGGTTTAAGTTAAGAAATAAAATAAAGTTGTACGACGATTTTATTTCATTTCACTTAAAGCTGCTTAAAGACCACTTTAAGCTACTTAAGCTGGGTTGAAGCGGATAGGGTGCATTTCAAAATATCCTACCCACTTGGTAGTATATTTGTGAGGTGGGACCCACACGATCCCCACCGTTTCTTTTCTTCTTAAGTAACACACCCGCACCCCCCTATTAAATGAAGTCAACCGACGCGTTTCCTTAATTTCTTAACGCCTCTATTTAATTGGGCAGTTAAGTTTTACAATTAATTCTTTGAAATTAATTGTGAGGGTTACGTCGTTTAATTTTGAAATCGTTGGCAGAAAGCAATTAAATAAGGCCTTAGCCTCATTTTATTTTTGGGTTGGGAAGCGTTGCGCTGAGTTTTCCTCTCCTCCTCCATCTTCCCGAAGAACGCGAAGAACGCGCCACCTCTGACAAAGGACACTCGTTTTCCTTCCACGGAATTTTTCCCCTTCTGTGGTGAGACTCTTCAACGGATCCTCTTCTTCCCCTTCATCTTCAACGGATCGACGAACAAGATCAGAAACGGAATCAGGTAGCGAGCGACGACGGCTTCGCCTTCCCTTGAGTCGGACGAACGACGACGTCCCCCTTCGACGTTGTCATCCACGCGACGCCATACCGTGACGAACCTCGAACGACGACGTCTCCTTCCAATCGGCTTATACCCAAGGTAGGGGTTCGACTATTTTAAGTTGGTGATTTCTTTCCTTTGAATATAAAAGATAAACCTGTTGGCGAAGTTCCAATTTTTATTTAAATTAAAAATTGTGAAGGTTAAACATTTTACGTTTCGGCCAACTACTATCAAAATAACGGGAGGGAATCAGTCCGCACAAACACGGCCAATACCCCTCCCCCCTTTGCTTTTATTCGTTTTGATTAGCGAAGACGACATTGTACCGTCGCACCGCGCATGAACGAGAGGAAACGCGGTAGGAGCGGGCCACGATGAAGAAACGCGGTGCCGTCGCACCGCACCGAGGATTGCGAACAGGGCCGCAGCCGGAGTCGGGCCGTGGCGGAAGGGCACGACACCATCACGCCATGCCGGACGGATTCACGACCATCTTGGAAGTGGTGGTCGGAAAAACCGGCCGCTGGAGACACGAAGGAGGTGGCCAGAACCCCGGCCACCGGCACCAGAAGCCACGGGACCGTGGGGTCCCGCAGCGAGAAACCGGCCGGCCCCGCGCTGGCCGGCCGTTTCTGGCAAAAATCCGGGGGGGTTACACCCCCCCAGTGTTACAAGGCGCGTCCCCCTTAATGGGGGCCTCCGTTTCATAAAGGAGGGGTAACACCCCTCCCTTGGCGCATGCGCGGCGCAAAGGCCGCGCTGGCCACGCGCGCTGGCCGCACCGCTGCGCCGGCCGCGCTGCCGCACCGCAGCGCCGGCCGCACCGGCCGCGCCGCCGGCCGGGTCGACCCGGTTCGGGTCGGCCCAGGGGGTACTGGGCCGGGCCGGCCCGGGCCCAGACCCCCCGTACTTGGAATTTTCCGTTCAAATGCTGATATCTTGAGCTACGGGCCTCCGAACGACACACCGTCAGTGGCGATGCGATCCTTGGATCTAGACGGTCGTTTTGGTATGTCACACTCAAGGTTTCGGATTACTTTGGGTTCGGCCGGGTTGGTTCGTACACGAAACCAACCGGGCCCTCGGAGCGGAAACACTCATATCTTGAGCTTCAGACGTTCGATTGACATGCCGTCGACCTTGTTGGTTTCCTCTAAGTGAGACGGATCTTTTGGATTACTTTGCTCAAGGTTTGGATGCCATCGGAGTGAATTCGGGTTGGTTCGCTCACGAAACCAACCGGGCCCCTGGAACGAAAAATCCAATAACTCACAGACCGGACGTCCGATTGACGCGCCGTCTATCTCATTGTTTTCCTCTTGATGAGACGGAACTTTTGGCATACTTCGCCCGAGTTTTGGATACAGTTGGATAGTGGCCGGGTTGGATTGTACCCGAAATCCAACCGGGCCCCTGGATCGGGAAAGCTGATATCTTTCAGACAGGACGTCCGTTTGACAAACCGTCAGCGGCGTTGTTGATCTCGTTGAGAAACGGTCCCTTTGAGTATACCCTATGAGATTTCGGGGTACAGTTGAGATACGTCTGGGTTGGTTCGCTCACGAAACCAACCGGGCCCCTGGGATGAAATGGCTAGTAACTCACAGACCGGGCGTCCGATTGACGCACCGTCTGTTACGTTGAGACCCCTATGACGAGGCGGTCCTTTGAGATACTTCTTCATGGGATTTTGAGATACTTGGAGTATCAACCAGTATCTCATGGATCAGACCCTCCCAGAGACGAGTGTACGGAGTACGGAGACCGTGTAGCCGGCTGAAACCTGATGACTGCTTGACCGACTCGACTTGGAGTGAGTCGACTATCCCAGTGGACGGAGCACCCGGTATTTGGCGACAGACCCACGGCGGACGGAGCGCCCGGTAGTTGGCCGCAGACCCGCGATACTCGACAAAAGGAGTACCTCTGTAGGCTAATAGGGGGAGCGCCCGGTATTTGGCGACAGACCCACAGCGGACGGAGCGCCCGGTAGTAGGCCGCAGACCCGCGGTACTCGACAGGAGGAGTACCTCAGAAGTCTTAGGTTAGTGAGAAGTACCTCAGAGTCGTGACAGGTCCACTGTACACTCCAGAGACGGAGCTCTTCAGCAGTTATGGTTTCGATAATGAAAATACTGGTTTGAGCTGAATCTTTTGACCTTTGTGTTTACATCATGATTGAGATGGGTCACTTGATAACTTAGGTATATGTATGGGCATATACCTGGGTAGTGGTTATCTGTTGATTTCACAATCCTTGTGTTTCCTCATGATTGAGATGGGTTACTTGATAACTTAGGTATATGTATGGGAATATACCTAAGTAGAGGTTATCTGTTGAGATCTTCTTTTTGGTTATCCTTGTTGGTTTAGTGAGACCTTGAGGGTATCAGGGTCCCTACTGAGTATCGTTATACTCACCCCTGCACGGGCTATGCCCGCACCTCGTTGTGTTGGTTGCAGACGACGGGCAGTGCTGACGGAGGCCGAGTTTTAGAGGACTGGACGGTACCCGGAGGTGGACTACACGACGAGTCAGTACCCAGAGGTGGACTACACGATGAGTCAGTACCCGGAGGTGGACTACAAGACGAGATGACACACAGGGGAGGTTGACGGATGAGAGTGTGGAGGAGGCTATCTGTACCTACCCTTCAGGTAGGATCCGTGGTGGATGACCAAGAGCTTCGCCATCTGTACCTAACCTTCAGGTAGGATCTGAGGAGGACGACCCAGGAGCCGCTTCCGTCCTTCCAGCTGTTATCTTTTCTGTTGTACTTGTTCAGTTGTAGTTATACTTTCTTTTGGGTTTTTATTCTGTCCCATTTACTTTTCAGCACTTCTCTTGTACTTAGTGTTTACTTTTTCCGCTTGCTTACTCTGTGGTGCTTGTTTTATTTTATAAAGGCAATGCCTTCCCAGTTATCGTGATTTACGCCTTTGGTTCTAGTCTCCATCCCCTGGACTATGGAAGACGGGCTTGGGGTAGTCACGACACGGGCCCCGAGGACGGGTCGTGACAAATTGGTATCAGAGGAGTCGGTTCTACCGCAAAACTTATAACTCTGATGTTTATTTCTGTGAAGCAATAGTGTTAAGAGTACTGAGTGTGGTTTTCAGTTCAGGGAGTCCAGTGTTGGTGCGGGCGGCCGACGTATCCATACACCAGGACCCTGAAAACTGATTTCCGACTTTGTGCACGAAAACACTGATTGCGTGTGTGTCTTCCAGAAGTTTTATTTAAATGTCAGCTCAAACCAGGTCAGCTCACCAGGTATAATATTTTGACCGTGTCACGTTGTTTCTTTCAGGATGCCTCCCCGCGGACGACCAACTAGAGCCCCGAGAGTGGTACGTACTGATAGCCCGCCGAGCGACGAGACCTCAGTACAGGGCCCTATCCCAGTTGAGGCACCAGCGGAGGCACCAGCGGAGGCACCAGTGGTACTAATACCCATTGGGCCACCGATGCCACCATCCCCAGCAGAAGAGGATGCACGTCGCTTGAGCGCACTGCATGAGTTCCAGCGCCAGAGGCCACCCAGGTTCTAGGGAGTGACGGACCCGCAGGCGGCTGAGGATTGGCTGGAGGCTGTGGTGAGGTCTTCAGGCCAGTGGGGACGCCGGTAGATTTCTTGGTGATCCTTGCTACTAGCCTTCTTTAGGCAGTAGCAGGCAGATGGTGGAGCCTGATGCTTCAGATGCATGACGAGGCGACACTTCTATGGGAAGACTTCGAGAGCCTGTTCCGGGAAGAGTTTGTACCAGCCACCCTTCAAGCGGTGCATATAAAGGAGCTACTTCAGCTGCGGCATGGTAGCATGTCAGTGGATCAGTACTCAGCGAGATTCACAGACCTCTCGCGTTACTCCAAAGATATGGTACGAGACCCATTCTTCAGGGCCCGAACCTTCGAGTAGGGCCTCAGGCGAGAGATTAGAGCTTCTATTGTTTCTCACAGCATTCCGACGCAGACAGGGGTGTTGGAGAGAGCCCTATTAGTGGAGAGTTTCCTTGCTGAGCAGTCTCCAGCAGCAGGAACCACCACTAGCCGGCTTGCGGCAGAGTCTTCTACAGCAGGTAGTAGACAGATGACGCAGAGGTCCAAGAGGACCAGACCTACCGGTGGCCAACTGCAAGACTCAGGTTCAGTTGTGCAGGGAAACCGAGGTGGAGTCAGAGCTAGACGTGCCGAGAGTGGACAGTGTTACTCCTGTGGCGGAATTGGTCACATGGCACGTGACTGTCCGACCCGCCATGCAGATGACCAGAAGTTAAATGAAGAACCTCCGAGGCAGAGGCAGAGGTTCGATTAGGGCGGACCGCAAGGAGTAGGCGGCCATGGCAGAGGAGCTGGCCGTGCAGCTGGAGGTGGACGATGCTTCGGGATGTTGCCACCACCACCACCACCAGGAGGCCCACCCTGACCGCAGGGGACAGGAGGACATGGGAGAGCTCAGCTTCAGGCAGCTGAGGCCTATAGTCATGGAGCTCCAGAAGCAGATGGATAGGAGCGGGACTAGCTTCTGACCTGGAGGCTATTGATCCTGTTGCTTCTAGTTTTGTTGATGTTTGTCTGTAGTTTCTTTGTGTCTTTGTACTATGAGCTGCAATAATAAAAAGACACTTATCTTTGTGATGTTTTATTTTCTGTCCTTTTGTTTGGTTGATACTGAGTGGTTCCGGTTAAAACTGTTGACTTGACCCTCACTTTTGAGATTTCTACTAGAGGAGACCTAGTGACCTCACACTGATGCTGACAGTGTGACTCGACCCTTGGAGGCGAGAGTGACAGTTGGATCTCTTGGTAGTTACGTCGAGGCCTTACGACATCATCCATGGCATGAATGCATCATTCATGTCAAGATTGACTGTATTAGGCAATGGATGTGGTTCATCCAGGGGATGAGACCAGATTTCTCTTATCGGAAAAGAAGAAATCATAGCAGCTCTTGTGAGACTAGAGATGGTCCAGGTCATCCAGAGCGGATGAGGACAAAACAGGGCCGACAAAAGCCTTATGCTGATAGGACTTGGAGGCCTCTAGAGTTTGAGGATGACGATCATGTCCTTATACGTGTCTCACCTCGACGAGGATAATGGAGATGTGGCCAAGGTGGCAAGTTATCTCTGAGGTTCAACGGACCTTTCTAGGTCCTCAGCTGGGTAGGAGGGGTGGTTTACCACTTAACCCATTCACCACAGTGCACCAGGTGCACAACGACTTCCAAGCATCTCAACTGAGGAGATACATGCTCGACCCTTCGCATAACATCGACCATGAGGAGTTGGACGACGGTGATGGGGTGTCTTTCACGGAGGTTCCAGTGGGGGATCGAGGATCGACAGAAGCGGATCCTACGAGGACGATCCATTCCTTGGGTGAAATTTCTTTGGCAGTAAATGAACCTCCAGGTAAGCACATGGGAGCGGAAGGCTCAGGTGCGTGCTCAATACCGCTTTTGTGACCCTAGTTTTTGTTGAAGCTTTACAAGGACGTAAATCCCTGAGGCGGGAGTAATGTAAAGACCCGGAAATTTCAAGGAAATGTTTTTCTTAATTTTCTTTGGAATTTTACAAGAACGCAGTTTCTGACAGCGCCTGATTCCGAGGCCCGATGTGCCCGGAATCAATTTCCGAAGTTTGGCTCGGGTACGTTCAGTGAACGAACGAGTGAGTTTTTCTAACTTTTGAACCGGTGCCTGGAATCAAATTCTGAGGGCACCGATGGAATCGCAATGCCAGTTTTTACTTAGAAATGACTCTTTCGGAGTTGCGTATGCTCGGTTTTGCTTTTTAATTTTTGGGGTTTAAGTTAAGAAATAAGATAAAGTTGTACGACAATTTTATTTCATTTCACTTAAAGCCGCTTAAAGACCACTTTAAGCTACTTAAGCTGGGTTGAAGCGGATAGGGTACATTTCAAAATATCCTACCCACTTGGTAGGATATTTGTGAGGTGGGACCCACATGAGCCCCACCGTTTCTTTTCTTCTTAAGTAACGCACCCTCACCCCCTATTAAACGAAGTCAACCGACGCGTTTCCTTAATTTCTTAACGCCTCTCTTTAATTGGGCAGTTAAGTTTTACAATTAATTCTTTGAAATTAATTGTGAGGGTTACGTCGTTTAATTTTGAAATCGTTGGCGAAAAGAAATAAAATAAGGCCTTAGCCTCATTTTATTTTTGGGTTGGGAAGCGTTGCGCTGAGTTTTACTCTCCTCCTCCATCTTCGCGAAGAACGCGAAGAACGTGCCACCTCTGACGAAGGACACTCGTTTTCCTTCCACGGAATTTTTCCCCTTCCATGACGAGACTCTTCAACGGATCTTCTTCTTCCCCTTCATCGTCAACGGATCAACGAACAAGCTCGGAAATGGAATCGGGTAGCGAGTGACGACGGCTTCGCCTTCCCTCGAGTCTGACGAACGCCGACGTCCCCCTTCGACGTCGTCATCCTCGCGACACCATACCGCGACGATCCTCGAACGACGACGTCTCCTTCCAATCGACTTATACCCAAGGTAGGGGTTCGACTATTTTAAGTTGGTGATTTATTTCCTTTGAATATGAAAGATAAATATGTCGGCCATGTTCCAATTTTTATTTAAATTAAAAATTGTGAAGGTTAAACGTTTTACATTTCGGCCAACTGCTATCGAAATAACGGGAGGGAATCGGTCCGCACAAACACAGCCAATACCCCTCCCCCCTTTTCTTTTCTTCGTTTTGATTAGCGAAGACGACATTGTACCATCGCACCGCGCATGAACGAGAGAAAACACAGTAGGAGCGGGCCACGATGAAGAAACGCGGTGCCGTCGCACCGTGCCGAGGATTGCGAACAAGGCCGCAGCCAGAGTCAGGCCGCGGCGGAAGGGCACGACGCCGTCACGCCATGCCGGATGGATTCGCGGCCATCTTGGAAGTGGAGGCCGGAAAAACCGGCCACTGGATACAAGAAGGAGGCGGGCGGAACCCTGGCCACCGGCACCGGAAGCTACGGGATTGCGGGGTCCCGCAGTGAGAAACTGGCCGGCCCCGCGCTGGCCGGCTGTTTCTGGAAAAAATCCGAGGGGGTTACACCCCCCGGTGTTACAAGGCGCGGCCCCCTTAATGGGGGCCGCCGTTTCATAAAGGAGGGGTAACACCCCTCTGTTGGCGCTTGCGCGGTGCAAAGGCCGTGCTGGCCACGCGTGCTGGCCGCTCCGCCGCGCCGCCGCGCTGGCCGCGCCGCCGACCGTGTTGGTTCGTACACGAAACCAACTGGGCCCTCGGAGCGGAAACGCTCATATCTTGAGCTTCGGACATCCGATTGACTTTCCGTCTACCTTGTTGGTTTCCTCTAAGTGAGATGGATCTTTTGGCTTACTCCGCTTGAGGTTTGGATGCCGTCGGAGTGCGGTCGGGTTGGTTCGCTCACGAAACCAACTGGGCCCCTGAAACGAAAAAGCCAATAACTCACAGACCGGGCGTCCGATTGACGCTCCGTCTGTCTCGTTGTTTTCCTCTTGATGAGACGGAACTTTTGGCATACTTCTCCTGAGTTTTGGATACAGTTGGATAGTGGCCGTGTTTGATTGTACCCGAAATCCAACCGGGCCCCTGGATCGGGAAAGCTGATATCTTTCAGACAGGACGTCCGTTTGACGAACCGTAAGCGGCGTTATTGATCTCGTTGAAAAATGGTCCCTATGAGTATGCCCTATGATAGTTCGGGGTACAATTGAGATACGGCCGGGTTGGTTCACTCACGAAACCAACCGGGCCCCTGGGACGAAAAGGCTAGTAACTCACAGACCGGGCGTCCGATTGACGCGCCGTCTATTACGTTGAGACCCCTATGAAGAGGCGGTCCTTTGAGATACTTCTTCGTGGGACTTTGAGATAATTGGATTATCGACCAGTAGCTCGTGGAGCGGACCCTCCCAGAGAGGAGCGTACGGAGTACGGAGACCATGTAGCCAGCTGAAACCTGACGACTGCTTGACCGACTCGACTTGGAGTGAGTCAACTAGCCCAGTGGACGGAGCGCCCGGTATTTGGCGACAGACCCACAATGGACGGAGCACCCGGTAGTTGGCCGCAGACCCGCAGTACTCGATAGGAGGAGTACCTCTGTAGGCTAATAGGGGGAGCGCCCAGTATTTGGTGACAGACCCACAGCGAATAGAGTGCCCGGTAGTAGGCCGCAGACCCGCGGTACTCGACAGGAGGAGTACCTCAGCAGTCTTAGGTTAGTGAGCAGTACCTCGTAGTTATGACAGGTCCACTGTACACTCCAGAGACGGAGCTCTTCAGTAGTTACAGTTTCGATAATGAAAATCCGGGTTTGAGCTGAATCTTTTGACCTTTGTGTTAACTCATGATTTAGATGGGTCACTTGATAACTTAGGTATATGTATGGGCATATACCTGGGTAGTGGTTATCCATTGATTTCACAATCCTTGTGTTTCCTCATGATTGAGATGGGTTACTTGATAACTTAGATATATGTATGGGTATATACCTAAGTAGAGGTTATCTGTTGAGATCTTCTTTGTGGTTATCCTTGTTGGTTTAGGGAGACCTTGAGGGTCTCGGGGTCCCTACTGAGTATCGTTATACTCACCCCTGCACGGACTATGCCCGCACCTCGTTGTGTTGGTTGCAGACGACGGGAAATGCTGACGGAGGCCGAGTGTTCGAGGACTGGACGGTACCCGGAGGTGGACTACACGACGAGTCAGTACCCGGAGGTGGACTACATGATGAGTCAGTACCCGGAGGTGGACTACACGACGAGATGACACACAGAGGAGGTTGACGGACGAGAGCGTGGAGGAGGCTATCTGTACCTACCCTTTAGGTAAGATCCGTGGTGGACGACCAAGAGCTGCGCCATCTGTACCTACCCTTCAGGTAGGATCCGAGGAGGACGACCCAGGAGCCGCTTCCGTCCTTCCAGCTGTTATCTTTTCTGTTGTACTTGTTCAGTTGTAGTTTTACTTTCTTTTGGGTTTGTATTCTAGCCCATTTACTTTTCAGCACTTCTCTTGTACTTAGTGTTTACTTTTTCCGCTTGCTTACTCTGTGGTGCTTGTTTTCTTTTATAAAGGCAATGACTTCCCAGTTATCGGGATTTACGCCTTTGGTGCTAGTCGCCATCCCCTGGCCTATGGAAGGTGGGCTTGGGGTATTCACGGCACGGGCCCTGAGGATGGGTCATGACATTCATTATATATTTATTTGGGGTAATTCATAAAATTACGTCATGGAAAATGAAATACACTGCTCATGAATATGGTAGGTCAGATGTACACATGTACATTCTTACAATTTTTTTATCAGTTTGGATGAACAATAAGTTAATGTTATATATTATAATTATAGAATATATTTTATGTTATATATATCACATATTTTTTTTATTAAAACCGCTCTTAATACATTCCATGTGAAGGGTGAATGAATCTAATCAATACGTGATGCGGTAATCTTCCATACACTCGATAAATATTATCGTAATCCCAAAAAATTGATAATATGATGTTATGTGAGTTAAAATAATTTCATAAGTATAATAATATAATATGTTTCATATAAAAATAATAATTCCATCGTTATGATCATCATTGAGTGTTGGTAATGGAATAACAGATGACATTAGTTCGTAAGCCAGCAGTCTGATGTACTCATGAATGATGATTTTGAAACTCTTTTGATTGAAGTAAAGAAGGTTGTACGTTATTAGAATTTCATAATATATTTTAATTATAATAAATATATTTATGTTCCAATATAATCATGGTATTATAATTATTTACAATTTTTAATGAATAAATAATATATAATTGATTATTAAGAAATGTTATCTCTTCTTATGTTATCATCCTTAGGATTTCACCAAAAGACTTCCAAGTGGGACTTTATCTCGAAAATAAGGAATATAGTATGATACTATGGAATTTGTAATTTGATTTTGTTAGAACACGGTGGATGAAAATGGATTTGAAATTATAATGAAAATATTAGAGGTGGTTGTTGGTTATAATTGAGGTGAATGAGACAATATTAATTTATTGAAAGGAAGTGTAACATCTATGTTTTCTTTAATGTCACCAGGATCCAATGGTATACTATTAATGATAATAAAATAGATATAGTCAAAATATGAACATAAAATTAGATTTTTATATATGTTTTATTATTTTTAACCTTTGTTTATTTAGATTAGCCCTAGGTAAAAACATTTTTACCACAATCATGGTAAATAATTCATACTATTTTTTTATTATTAATCTTGGTAAATAACTATGATGAACTTGTTATATAATATAAATTATTTTGTTTGAAAATATGTAATTATTATTTCTAAATTTAATACACCTAATTTGATTAATTTAATTTCATATTGATCTCACAGCCATGATGATAAATCATGTTTTTAAAAGGAAAATGTTCAAATGATTGAATTTTTTGTATGCAAAATTAATATGAAACTACATGAAATGAAATAAAGTAGATTAATTAATGAATTATTGTACAAAAAATAATTTAAAATATATTTAATATATAACATAAATTAGTAAATAAATTATAATAAAATTAATATTAAATTAAAAGTATATATTTCTTAATATTTCTAACAAAATTGAAACTTTATGAGAAAACAAAAAATTGACCTGATTATAATTTTGACACAATGACTTAAAAATTGAAATTTATTTTAAAATTATAATTTTATCAAAATTCAGACAAAATTACTTTTATTAAAGTGCAAATATATAATTAATATATATATATTTTAAAAAAATATCATTTCAAATCAAATATCTAATTTATGGAAAATTATTTACTCTTTTAAATATATTTATTTTGTTAAATCCATTATAATTAATATTTATAATGTAGTTATTTGTGTTATAAAAATACTATTTGGGACTGTGTTATAAATATTTCATTAAAATAAAAATATCAATAATAAATTTTGGATTTTTTAATACATTGTGTGTACCACAAGATAATCCATTGTTCTTTATAACATAAAATTAACATGTTTTTTCCTACAATGAAATACATCAATGAAAAATAATTTATTAAAAAATTAATAAATAATATTTGATTCACATTCTACCCCCTTATAATTATTTTCCCACATAATTTTTCATCATGATACAAACAAATGATGATACTTTTTCCACATAATATCTTCATGTTTGCATATGACTACCTCAATCTAGTGATTTCACTATAAATCATTGAATATGTGAATGGTATTGTTTCATAGAACATTCTATGTATGATACATATTATTCACTAGTTATTCCTCATAATAATATTCTTTCTCCAATGATATGACCTATGATTTCAGTATATTTGAATTGGATAGTATACAATTTATCAAGAGATATAAATGGAACACATCAGAGACATGAGATACATTAGGATAAAAATACATTATATAAGTTATGGTCCTAATACAATTAGTAATTTCTATGTGACCAATATAATAAGGGTATTATATCCCCATCTTCCTTAATATCTTAAAAATATTCCATGTAGAAATTATACGAAATACCATTTCATTATAACCAAATATGTATCACAAAGATAGTTATAAACATAAAATTTATAATGAATCAATAATTAAATGATGTTTTGATGATTGTATTTAACATACTCTTCCATTTCATCTTCTATCTCAGGGAACAATAGCTTCCTCCCTATAACATCTATATAACACGTTATAAATCTACATTTTAATACATATAGGTATAATTTTGGAGTCATCTTAATACATGAGTGATATATATTATTTTATGAAAATATAAAAATAAGAATATACCACTCCGAAAACCAATGACATCAAAATATAAATATACCGACATATTATATATGTTTTTAATTTTTATTTCAAACATACCATCTTCATGAGTATGATACATGGTCCTAAAACAAAATTCTATTTCAAAATCTGGCTAAAGAATTCATCCTAAATATGAGGTAAACCCCAAATACCAAATAAACAAATATATAATACGAATATCTATTAAACCATACAATATCATTAAAGTATATCTTGGAAATAAGATCTAATGAGAAGTCTTATCTGGTAGTTATGAATTTTGGTGACTTGGTAAGGTAATCAAATAAAACTCAAATAATATTATTCCCTTTAGATGTTTTGGGGATTCCAATGATAAAATTAATGTTGATGAATTTCAATATATATTTTTATATAGGTAATGAATGTAAGATTTCCAGATAATTTTTTATTTTTTCTTTATCTTTCTAATAATTAATGAACTGATATACAATCATTGCAATATATCTCATAATTATATCCTACTAGATAAATATTTTCATAATCTATCTATATATATATATATATATTCAGACATTCCATTTTAATAGGGAATGAATAACTATTATAATCATACAATAACTCTTTCATGTATGGTATGGATGAAACACCGACTTGATTCCACAGCCTTATCATACCATTATGGTAAAGGTTAACCACATGAACTTTTTAGAGATTCTTTTTCAATTTTATATCTTCTATATAAACTTTTGTATCCCCATCTTGGTAGATTTTCATACATTCATTTATTTTATAAAATATTTTTACCATAATTTAGGAATTTATGAACCATCCCTTAAAAATGTAGAATAATTGGATATTTTGTAATCCACATCAAGGATACAATAACATGATATTTTTTACTCATTACATCAGCCACCTTGTTGGATTTCCCATGAGGGTAATGTGTTTAGTATTCATAATCCATAAGGAGATCTAATCATCTTAATTGGAATATATTCCACTCCTTATAAGTTAATGTATAAATTATTCATTTATTATCAGTATATATATCATAAATTTCTCTATAAAGGTAAAATATCTATATCGTTAATGAAACAATTACCTTAGATATCTCCAAGTCATGATTTGGGTAATTTTTCTCATAAATCATCAATTATTAAAAGGAATAAAAAACAGAAATTTCATTATTCATAATAACATATCCTAATACCTTCATGGATGATTCAATATAAATTAAAAACCATTCTAGACTATTGGTTAATGTATATAGTGGTGCATTGAATAATATTCTCATTATTTCCCCCAATATTTATTCAAATTCATTAGTCTAGAAGAACATCGATCCCATCTAAATAATGTTGAAAAACAATAATATACAATCGGAAAATTTTCCAAAAAAAACATCGATAATATAAATACAATCCATGAAATATATAGATCATAGATACTGTGGTTGGTCTTGAAAAACATTAAATAGTTTCTATCTTTGATGGATCTATTGATCTATTTTCACATAAGAATATATGACCAAAAAATGAAACCATTTGAATCCATAATTATTAGTTTGTTTATTTTTCATACAGTTTCTACTTACTTATGGTCATTTGAAAAATTATTAAGTGGTCATCATTTCAACCCTTTCCATATTAATAGATGAGAATATATTATATAAATAATACCACACATTGATAATTGAAATATCTAATGAGTCAATCCAATAAATCCAAGAATATAGTTTGTAGAATTAGTAAGAACTAATTTAATCACAAAATTTCAACTGTTTCTCAAACCTTGGATAAAATTCAAATTTGGGTATATCCCCTTTCATGATCAATAATTTATGTTATCTAGAACCAACCTTAATATTGGAAAAGTATTTATCCCCCATGTAGTTGATCAAACATGTCATAAAAATGGGGAAGAATATACATTTTCTTTAATATGATCTTTTCGATCTCCTGATTGTAATTTTAGAGAAACATTGATTGTAACGCCCAGAACCCAGTTACCCAGAGTGGTGCATTATTTTAATGCATTTGCATGATTACAAGGAATCAAGTCCCGAAGGACTGACAGGTTTAGCAGTCTTCGAAAATAGATTAGATACATGAATTCTAAATTACATTTTATAACATACAAAAAAACATAAATAATACTTTATTAATGTCGTTATTACCTTGTCTTAACCCTGCATATCAATCACAATACACTTCTTGGAAACCTGGGAAAAAATAAAACATATAAAGGGGTGAGCTCAGATGCTCAGTAAGGATAACAATATAGTGGAAACATTCATAAATAAGCATAAACATTTAAGGCAATGTATAACTAAAACAAAAGCCTTTAAAACTTGAACTTCTGCATAATATGGCAAAAATAAAATGATGTAATTCCATTTACTTATTCACATGGATATTCTACTAGTCAAATAATCACATGCAATATCACTGACCACTTTCATAATGATAGAATGCATAATGCCAGACTATCATTACCACATATCCAAGGCCTCGTTCCAAGACTACAAATAAGATTTTTTCAAAGCCTCATGCCTAGACAGTAGTTTGTCGCATGCGACCTATCGATACATCGAGGAGCTATAGAGGGCTCCACCAGTCACTTACTAATTCCAATGCATTCCTCATATGAACATGTTTAAACATAACAAAAACATTCGTATTAGAACTATCATACAAAATGTACATACTTTTTCCATAAACCATGAATGGTATAAAAATTACACATCCACAGTCAAACATATCATAAAACCTTCAATACAATATGGAAGTATTGTATCATAATAAATCAACTTCAAATAAGCTTAAAATCCTTCAAAGGATGTTGACATAAATGAAATCAAAACTATTTGAGAGAAATATCTCTTTTTTTGAAATCATTTAAAATCCACATAATTATAAAATAAAATATTTACATTGAAAATATTATTATAATATTGTAAGGGAAGCTTCCAAAATTTTACAATGGTGGAAAATAGCCACACCCACCATATAAGTTCAAAAACGACATTCTTACCTTAATTTGTCGAAAACGTTAAAAAGGTCCTTGTTTGGAAAATGACGTAAAGATTCCTTTATAATATTCTTATAAAAAGTAAAATAAGGGTATAAATGAATTTAACCCATATTCTGTAATATAGTAATAATGTTTTGAAATACATTTTTTAGAAACCTGGATGTGGATGATAAAGAGGTCCCAGTAGATTATTACGTATAAACAACCTCGAATAATGATAAGATTGTGAAATAATCCCATACCTTTTACTTTTCCTTGATAGAGTTTAGTTTAACCACATGTATAATAGTTAAATCATTTTAATTAAATTATACAAGAATCATATACATAAATATGATATCATATATGATCTTTTAATATTTCTTTGTTAATAATATTTTAGTATTATCGTCGTTTTGGGTGTTAACTGATTCATTTTCCTTTATATGATTCATTATGTAAGACATGTTTGTTTTGGATAGGTTGTATCTTATTTATATCCAGAATTATATCAAGTCCTAAAACATTAGTTTTAATCATAAAAAAAGAATTATTATTCAATGGATATGATGGGAAAATGAATCTCATCGCGTTTGTGGAGACGGTAATCCGTACGTATGCACGAACGCTACTTCCATTTCATTTTTCATTTTAAAAGGAATCAAAAACAAATGATACATATGTATTTTATTATTCCAGTATAATATAAAATCTTATATGTGTTACTTAAGTTCATTAACACCATCCTTTATACGTTCCATGTATGGTATGAACGAGTCATATCACTTTGAGGGGGTAGCAGTCCGCACTTCCTCAAATGAAATTATCGTATATATATACAATATGAAACGAATAATGGTATGCTATTAAATGGAAATAAATAAGATTATATATAAAATAAATATTATTAAAATCCTATTTAATTATAGTTCCATAATAATGGGCACCATGAGAGGCAGTAGAATATAATTGAACAATCATTGTTTCGTGAGGCGTTTGGTTTCCATCCACAGAAACATTATGTTCATCACCCATTAGATGGAGGTGTATGTAAGTGTAGTAATAATACTTCTCATAAAAACATCCTTGTATATTTAGGATACTGGTTTTGATACAAAATAAAATAATAAGAAGAGTTTAGGGGTTGGAAAAGTAAAATAAGAGAAAAGAAACTAAGAGAAATCGTAACCTATAATTTGGGTAACTCCCTTTGGATTGAACCAAAAAAAGACTCTTAAAGTGCCTTATGTCTAAGGTAAGGCTTCTAGGAGGAGGATATGGATGTATATAGATTAATTGGGCAGATTTTGGATGAGCCAAAATGATTGAGAGGTGTGAGGAATTGGTTAAAAGTGGTGTCCTTTTATAAGTGGGAGGAGGGGATCTTTAGGAAAAACATAAAGTATTAATTTATAATAAATTCATATTCGGCTTCTAATGGCTCCAAAGTGTATTATTCAAATTATATGGTGGGTATGGGTCTAAAACCACTCCACCAATATATTTTAGACAAGTTTGGGTAGCTATAGTAACCTTATCATTTAGATTTAACTCTTAGTTAAATAGTTTGACATTTACCATGTCTCTTTGTATTTTTATATTATATAGTTAATAAACTTACTATATACTTCCAAGAGACCCCCAAGTGGTCCATTTAGGATACACCTATCATTATATAAGTCAATTGGCTGAACCATATATTTTTAGGAATATAATATCAATTAATAATATAATATTTGTTTTAAAAAACTCTTTTATGTCAATTTTTACACTATTGGGTATTTTGTTTTTGATAAATTCATAAAACAATTATTACTTCAAATAAAATTCATATAACCAATAATAATTTGTTATAGTAACCTATAAAATTATTTTAGTTCATAAAAAGCCTCAAATTATATTTATTTGAGTTTTTATAATATGAAATTTATTAATATTTCACTAATAAGGTAATTATGGCATTATCATTGTGTCACAAACAAATTAAATTATTATTTCTAAAAATTATAAATAAAATATCATTATGTAGGAAATATATTTATATTTCTAATTAATATTTATAATAGAATTTATATTATGTATATCCATATATTAAAATTGTTTTAGTTATTAAACATTGCTTTTAACTCTTTTAACTCTTCTTTGAATTAAATAATAATAAATGTATTAATCTTATCCAGGTGGACCAAAGAGGTTCATATTTAATACATAAGGGTTTTTTTGGTCGAATTATACTTATCCAATAGAATTTGGACATGTGTTAGGGTAATAATAATATCATTTTTACCCTTAATTACCCTATTTACTTTTTACTGTGGTAAATAAAAATAAAAAGTTACTATTCAAAAAAAATTATTTTTATCTTATTGAACCAAATTTTACTCATTGATATCAACTGTGTCTCTCGATTTTTTGAAATTCCACTCACAGAAGCGGTAAAATTATGTTTTATGTGAATTTGAAAATTCTCCTAAGAGATGGGTAAAAGACTGTGAAAAGTTCAATAAAATTATTATATGTTTAAAATTATTATAAACTAACTATAATGAATTACATTGCACTTATATAGGTATTATGTATCTATTTTGACCTAAAATAAATTTAACTAAAAAAAATAATTATTTAAATAAAAAGTTAGTTTTAACTAATAACTCAGTGTTTTTCACTATTCATCAAAAATTGAATGTTTTCAGAAAAATACCAAAAATTCAACCTAGGCTAATTTAGATATTCTGAATACAAAAATTAAGTCCATTTTGAAAGATAGAATTTATAAAATTTCAATGGATGGGTATTACTATTCATAACGGCTAGTCTGATTGGTTGTGGTGTGTGTTAGAACTCGAAGTTGCGTACAACACACGCTACTGCATTATTCAAAGTGAAGCGTACCGTGGAAGCTTGGGGTGTTACATTCTCCCCTAATTAAATAAATTGCATCCTCTAAATTTATTCTCCGTCATGGAAACATGGGTTTGACATTTCAATATATCTTAGTTGAAATCCCACATCGAAAAATGGATTAATGATGCCTATTTTAAAATAAAGACTTGTAAGTATGAAGTTAACCAAAAATAACACATACTAGGGTTCCATGTAGGAAAACAGTGATATATAAGAGAAATCTAACCATCAATATCTGATTGAGAGTGGTTGAGAACATGGCTATGAAAAGGCCAACAATCACAAAGCCATAAATTTGTGATGATCTAAGGTACCATCTTGGACAACGTTTTTGTTCTATGTTCCTTTTATTAATGTTGAGGAATTTATTTATGAGATTGGATAAGATCATAAGAAGATATACTTACGTTATAATTAGATTATTATCCATTAATAAATTTCTACCAAAAACTCATCCTTCACTCTAAAACATAATACAACTCAAAATTAATCGCATAGGGTTCCAAATATAATGAATTTATAATTCATATATTAGACACTTTATAAAAAAGAAACTAAATTACACCATCCAGGAACTTCACGTAGTCCAGTGGTAGGTGATAAATCCCAATCGCACTATGGTTGTGGGTTCGATTCCCGCATTTTTTTTCCGACGCGACGTGTTGTCACACGGTCTGCATGTTGTCATTTTATAAAAATCCAAAAATAACCTTCCAAACATAATTCATTCTAACCATTAGACTTATCCATAATACTTCTATCCAAACTCACAGTCCAAAATTTATAAGGAGTTTAAACACAATGAATATCATTTTTTCCATGTAATAACATGTCAACACCTTCATAATGTATTATTTTAAAACATGCTAACATCCTCAATAACCATTAAACCTTTATTGATTACATTCATGCTATGTTATTCCTTATAGAATATAGGATATATTCCTTGTATCCATAAATTTTGAATATTCCAATAATAATGAAATAAACAAACTATTAACAAGTTCCAAGGAAGTCAATAATATCCAATATAATTTATCCAAATCAACCATCTGTTATTCCAAAATTACTACCTGAGTATCAAGAACATATTAAGGATTACCTTTCCTTCAACCATGTATTTTCAAAAAAACAGTTTAACTTTATGTTGAGTCACTTTTCATAATACCAAATAATCTCAAATCCTCAATGAAATAGTACTGTAGTACAATCCTTATTTATCTCCATAATTCATATAAACAGTATATCGTTGATACAAGACTCAAATGAAATAATTATTCAATAACAACATAATAAGAATAGTCATTCCTCTTCATATGTGGTAGTATCATAACTTTATTATTATCCAATAGCATCATTTGGGGCATACTCTGATGATTTGAACATTGATTCGTGTAGTGTCCCCACTTTTGGAAGATAAAGCATTGTACATTTGAAACCTTTTTCTTACCCTCATAATCATGAACGTGGTGTCTTTTTTCTCTACACTTATAACATACTCCCATTCCCATCATGCATTTTCCAAGGTGATTCTTTCCACAGTTGTCACATATGGGAAAATCCTTCTTTACCTTCTTCCCTTTATCTGTCCTTCTTTCTACCATCCTTTTCTTCTCTGGATTCCCTTCGAATCCATAGGACTCCGAGAAATCTTTACTTATCTTATCAACACATGATACTATTTTTTCATATGATGATAACACGTGGGAGACTATTTACCTTCTAAATTATGGCTTATGACCATGAAAGATATGATCTTTCTTACTCTTTGGTTCATATGTATTGCTGGAGTTCACATTCCTTCTACTGGGTGCCATTTCTATACAATGGCATAAACTATGTCAGTTTATGAATTATAAATAATAATTCCAAAATTGTAAACTACCTAACATAAATTGAACGGTTTATGGATATAATCCATAATCATAAAGAAGTTTTCATTGAGTAAGTATATACTCATAAACCCTTCATAAGGATTTGTAAAGAAAATGAGAATTATCCTAAGCATATCCCTCAGGAGTGTCACAACCAAGAGTACAACAAGGATCATTGTCGTGCACCAGTTATCGTACGAGTATAGCTCAAAGAGGTGTTTTCGGGTTTTACCTCTAGGTACAACTGTTCCAGAGCCCCCTCTACCTGCTCGTATCCAGATAGGGATGTATTTGTTTGAAAAACTCACAAAATATCTACATTATTGAAATTCTAAGAATTTTTTCTATACTAATCCTCAAATTCTATCTTAGGTTTATGTGCTCTAATAAGATTTTATCTAAATCAAGCTTCAAAGGTTATTGGTAAACTTACTCTGATACCAATTATAACACCCCGACCCCAGTTACCCATAGTTGATGCATTATTTTAATACATTGGCATGATTACAAGGAATCAAGTCACGAAGAACCGATCGGTTTAGCAGTCTTGGAAAATAGACTACATACATGAATGTTACTTTAAACATTAAAACTTACAAAACAACATAAATAATATTTTATGAACTCCATTATTCCCTTGTCTTAACCCAGCATATCAATCACAATACACGTCTTGGAATCCGGGGAAAAAATGTAACATAGAAAGGGGTGAGCTCAGTTGCTCAATATGGATAACAATACATTAGAAACATTCATAAATAAGCATAAACATTTAAGACAATGTATAACTAAAACAAAAGCCTTTTAAACTTGAACATCAACATAATATGGAAAAAATAAAATGATGTAATTCGATTTAATTATTCACATCGATATTCTACTAGTCGAATAATCACATGAAATAACATTAACCACTTTCATAATGATGGAATGCGTAATGCCAAACTATCATAACCACGTAGCCAAGGCCTTATGCCAAGACTACAAATAAGATTTTGTCAAGGCCTCATGCCAAGACAATAGTTTGTCTAATGAGACCTACCGATGCATCGAGGAGCTGTAGTGGGATCCACCCGTCACTTACTAAGTCCAATTCATTCCTCATATGAACATGTTTAAACATAACATAAAAATTTGTATTAAAAATAACATAGGAAATGTAAATACTTTCTCCATAAACCATGAATTGTATAAAAATAACACATCCACAGTTAAACATATCACAAAACCTTCAATACAATATGGATGTTTTGTATCATAATAAATCAACTTCAAATAAGCTTAAAAACCATCAAATGATGTTGACATAGATGAAATCAAAACTATTAGAGGGAAATCTATCTTTTTTTGAAATCATTTAAAAGTCACATAATTATAAAATAAAAAAGTTACTTTTAAAATATTATTATAAGATTGTAAGGGAAGATTCTAAGATTTTACAATGGTGGAAAATAGCCGCACCTACCGTATAAGTTAAAAAAATATATTCTTACCTTAATTTTTTGAAAAGGAAAAAACGTCCTTGTTTGGAAAATGACGTAATGATTCCTCTATAAACATCTTTTAAATATTCAAACAAGGGTATAAATGACATTAACCCATATTCTTTAAAATAGTAATAATGTTTTTAAATACATTTATAAGAAACATGGATATGGATGATAAAGAGGTCCTAGTAGATAATTACGTATAAACAACCTCGGATAATGAAGAGATTGTGAAATAAACCTTTACCTTTACTTTTCCTTGATAGAGTGTAGGTTTACCTCCTGTATTATAGTTAAATATTTTTTATTAAATTATAAAAGAATTATATACATAAATATGATATCATATATAATCTTATAATATTGCTTTGTTAATAATATTTTAGTATTATCGTTGTTTTGGGTGTTAACTGATTTGTTTTCCTTTATATGCTTCGTAACGTAAGCCATGTTTGTTATGGATAGGTTGTATCTTATTCATATCCAGAATTATATCACGTCCTTAAATATTTATTTTAATCCTCAAATGCGAATTATTCTTGAATGTATATGATGGGGAAATGGATCTCATCGCGTTCATAGAGACGGTAATCCGTACGTACGCACGAACACTACTTCCATTTCATTTTTCATTTTAAAAGGAATAAAAACCAAATGATATATAGGTTTATTATTATTCCAATATAATATAATATCTTATATGTGTTACATATGTTCATTAACACCATCCTTTATATGTTCCATGTATGGTATGAACGAGTCATATCACTTTGAGGGGGCGGTAGTCCGCACTTCCTCAAATGAAATTATCGTACAAATATATAACATGAAATGAACAATGGTATGCTATAAAATGGAATTAAAGTAGATAATATACAAAATAAATATCTTTAATATCATATTTCATTATATTTCTATCATAATGGCCACTATGAGAGGTGGTAGGAGATAATTGAACAATCATCGTTTTGTGAGACGTTTGGTTTCCATCCACAGAAACATTATGTTCATTACAATTTAGATGGATGTGTGGGTAAGTTTAGTTCTAATACTTCTAATAACAATATCCTAATATATTTAGGATACTAGTTTTGTTACAAATTAAAATAATAAGAAGAGTTTAGGGGTTGGAGAAGTAAAATAAAAGAAAAGAAGCTAAGAGAAATCATTACCTTTAATTTGGATAACTCCCTTTGGATTTAACCAAAAAGGACTGTTGAAGTGCCTTATGCATAAGGTAAGGCTCATAGGAGGAGGATAGGGATATATGGAGCTTAATTGGGTAGAGTTTGGACGAGCCAAATGGCTCGAGAGGTGTGAGGAATTGGTTAGAAGTGGTGTCCTTTTATAAGGGGGAGGAGGGGCTCTTTAGGGAAAACATAAAGAATTAATTTATAATAAATTCATATTCGGTTTATAATGGCTCAAAAGTGGATTATTCAAAGTCTAAGGTGGGTATGGGTTAGAAACCACTCAACCAATAGATTTTATATAGGTTCGAGTCACTATAATAACCTTATCTTTTAGATTTAACTCTTAGTTAAATAGTTTACATTAACCATGTCTCTTTATATTTTTATATTATATAGTTAATAAACTTACTATATACTTCCTAGCGACCCCTAAGTGGTCCATTAATGATACAACTATCATTATATAAGTCCTTTGGCTGATCCTTATATTTTTAGTAATATAATATAAATTAATAATATAATATATTTTAATAAAAACTCATTTATGTGAATTTTGACAGTATTGGGTATTTTGATTTTGATAAATTCATAATAGCATTATTACTTCGAATAAAATTTATATAACCAATAATAATATGTTATATTATCCTATAAATTATTTTAATTCATAAAAAGTCTGAAATTATATTTATTTGCATATTTTTAATATCAATTATTTTAATATTTCACTAGTAAGGTAATTACTGCATCATCATTGTGTCAGAAACAAGTTAAATTATTTAATGTATAAACATTAGAAATAAAATAACATTATGTAGGAAATATTTTTATATTTATAATTAATATTTATAATCGAATTTATATTATGTATAACCCTATATTAAAAATGTTATAGTTATTAAACTTTGATTTTAACTCTTTTAACTCTTCTTTGAATTAAATATTAATAAATTTTCTAATCTAATACAGGTGGACCAAAGAGGTTCATATATTATTTCTAAGGTTCTTTTTGGTCGAATTATACTTATCCAATAGAAGTATGACATGTGTTAGGGTAATAATAAAATCATTTTTACCCTTAATTACCCTATTTACTTTTTACCGTGGTAAATAAAAGTAAAAAGCTACTATTCAACAAAAATTATTTTTATCTTATGGAACCACATTTTACTCCATGATATTAACCTTGTCTCTCGGATTTTTGAAATTCCACTCACAGAATTGGTAAAAATATATTTTATGTGAATTTGCAAATTCTCATAGGAGATGTGTAAAAGACGGTGAAAAGTTAAATAAAATTTTTATATGTCTAAAATTATTATAAAATGACTCCAATAAATTACATTGAACATATATAGGTATTACATATATTTTTTGACCTAAAATAAATTTAAATAAAATAAATAATTATTTAAATAAACTGTCGGTTTTAACCAATAACTCAGTGTTTTTTAACTATTCATCAAAAATTGAATGTTTTAAGAAAAGTAAAAATGTTCACCCTAGGCTAATATCGATATTCCTAATCCATAAATGAAGTCCATTTTTAAAGATAAAATTTATAAAATTTCAAAAAGTGGGTATTACTATTCATAACGGCTAGTCTGATTGGTTATGGTGTGTGTTAGAACTCGAAGTTGTATACAACTCACACTACTGCATTATTCAAAGAAAAGCGTACCGTGGATGCTTGGGGTGTTACATTGATCAATATTTATTTTTAAAAATAATAATAGGTTCAACCCAAGGTGGAAAACTTGGACAATTTAATCCCTTGTCAATGTTTAATTGGTAATTCTTCTTAAATGTTTTCAACTCAGTCAGCAACATTCTATATGGAGTCATTGAAAATATTTTGGCACTATGAATGAGATATATTGATGTAACAACATCAAATTTTTGGTGAAGTATAGGATAATATTTAGCATAATTTATCAAAAAATTCCATCATAATAATAACATCATCGATGTTGAGTTTCTCTCTATCCATCTGAGATAATCTCCCCTTCATAATGGAAATTATGAGCCTTACTGTTGATGTGACATATATCAAAATGCCACACTTATCATCACATTCATAGAAGAATATAGGTTGGTTTAAAATATTAATAATAAATTCCCTTCCTCAAAAAATTAAGATGGATTAATGTAGTAATTTAAAATACATTCAGAAGATAACAAGAAATTAAACATGGGGAACATAGACAATTTTTGTTGGAAGCACATTCATTCCAACATCTACCCGAGATGAATCATGGACATTAGGTGTGATAATAGTACTATATGGGTTTTCACTATTAATTTTATATCTAACCATTTTGGTTTCCACTTGTAACACTTATAAATTTTTTTATAAATGAGATAATGGAATGATATGTGTTTAAATAAGAAATTGGATGTTCTATAGTACATGGTGATTGTACCATTAATCTAATTATTCTCTCACCCTTCATTAGAAATAGTGATCAAATGATATATTCCTCTGTATCAGGACATAAGTAGGAAATTAATTCGATATTCATCATTAACCTTTAGTTTTTTCATTTCCTATCATAATGTATGTACACCATCCACTTAAAAAAACATAAGATTAGTTAGTTCATTCATTAAAAATTTCTCTTTATTCACATAATTATATTTCTATTTCTTATCACATTAGAAATAAATTTTTTATGACCATTACTTACATAAATATACATATATGATAGCCCCCTTAATAAATTTTTCTCGATGTTTCCTCTGAAAGTTTTTTCATAAAGCAATCCTCATCTTCTTTATTACATGTTTCTTAGATTTTCAACTAGATTCATTTTTTTAAATTCATCTAAGAACCAAGATAATAATATATAAAATTAACATCCATACACACATTGATATAACATTAGATAATATTTTCATAGATATATAGATCTCTTATGGATAATTCCTTTTGGATAATTGGATTAAATCCACAAAATAATTGATTAACCATTCATTCAGTTTTGGAGATTTTGCCAGAAGCATACCTCACATGACTTTTACATTTTTTTCATAGGTACTAATATATTAATACTTTTTTTATATTATCTTATGTAAATCCTTCTCTATCTTCATAAGAAGTGCACTAGGAAAGAGTATATTGTAAAATAAATTTTTAAACTCATCCCAATCCATGGAGTCTATTTCATCATGTTTTCTTTTTCATCATGATAGGATCCTACCATTAATCTAAATCAAGTTCCAATTGGTTGAAATAAAAATTATTTTAATATTACAAACACTAGAGAAAGGAAAATATATTTTCAATGGCACTGATCCATTACTCTGTTACTATTGGATATTAATTCTTATTGAAATAATATGTAATGTTTCCTCATTAAGGACTAAATAGAATTGTGTTCCCTATATTTATCATTTTAAGTGTATAATGATTCATATATTGAGAAATTTATGTGGTCGTATCAATGATATTTTTAATTTTACCTCTCATAACATTTTTATTTTCAAGATGAAATTAATTACATTTTTTACCACACTAATAATTAATAGAGTTACATCGGGCTCAAATCATTGAACCAAACATAAAATCAAACTATAAAAAAATAACCATGACTTGGAACCACATAATTATGAAAAATAACTCATAGGACATGTAAATCATGAATCCTTCATTAATATATGGTTCCTTTGGTTTATTCTAATATATTCATGGTAATTTTCTATTTGAATCCTTAATGATTGTCCATTATTTTTTTAAATATCAATGTATATCCCATAGGAGTGAAAAAAAAGTTTCATGACTTCCAATTGTAATTCCCAGTGTGATGATCATATCCATATCAATGTTCTCATTTCATTGTTATTAAACATATGTTCCTCTATTCCGGAGCCACATCCACATGTATTATATATGCATGGTTGTAATTGTAGCATCCCATGTAATTATTGAAAAATAAATTCTCATATGTATTATTATTTTTGAATTAGATAACTATTTTTCATTAAAAAGGATTCTATTTTAGATAGTGGAATTGAAACACAAACATGGGTTTATCCAAAATATTATGTTCTCACAATGATGAGTTTTACTGAAACTTAATATATTATTAATATTATTATTTAAAGCAGTAGTTATCGCCTTGACATTATAATAGAGGGAATTAACATAGAATACTATATTACATTTAAACATGATTATTAAATGTTTTGGACTTTCTTCTGATAAAAATATTTCAGCTAAAAATATGAATAAATCCAATTTTAAGCATAAAAAGCTCATATATTTTTAAAAGGTAGTTTTACCACTTATTTATAGAGGTCATTTTTTAAATATAATTTTTTTTGTTTTATAATTTTCATATGACTATATATCATATTTATTTAGATGTGTAGTATCAAAATTTAATTTGGTTTAATTTTTGGTAGTTTTTGGATAATATTCATTGTTTAATGTATATCGAAAAATACTGTATTTTACTCCAAATATTCTTTTTCATCAATATTATTTATATAATATTACCCATTAAATTTGACTCAATATATAATTAAAAAAATTATCTTTTAATATAATTTATGTCATTGGATTTATTTTTATTTTAAAATTAGATATAAAAACTTATTTGAATTTTTCAATGCTTCTTCTACTGGACTTCTTGCCACATCTGTGAGATTTGTATGAAACATAATTTATTTAATTTTGTAAAATAGATTGTATAAACTAGACATAAATGGATTTAAATAGTTATTAACATTATCTAATTTGAGCAAAAAAATTATTGGTGAATAATATCCTTGGAATTCTATTAACAACGATTATGGGTAAATCGTGTAATAAAATCTGAAAATAATATTTTAATATTATAAAACATCCATAACACATTTTCAAATATTATTGGATGCCTTAATATTGACCAGTAAAATACATGGTCTCAAATTATGGCATTTAGAATCCACTTGGGTGTGAATATGATAGTTATAACATTTTATTTAAAGTAAAAACAATGATGTCATAAACATTCCAATTTTTACTAAACCAATTTAAATATGTTGTAATATTTGTTATATAATAGATTATAAATAGTAATTATAAAGCTAAAAATATTACCTAAATCATGGTAATTTATTTATAATTTTTATGAAATAAATAAGTAAATTTAATTGTGTCATAATGATGATGAAATAGTAGATTTATTAATGGAATAAATATAATAAATGATATTAATAATATTAAAATAAATAAAAATTTAAATATTTGATGCCATACACAAATTTTATAGAATACATTGAAATGTTATATATGTGTTAAAGTAATTTTTTCTATGTAATCATGTTAAAATGATTTTTGAAAAAAAATAATGATTTGTGCGAACATTGACATTATTAATTTTTTAAAATATTAAATATATAATTATAAGATTTAAAATTTCATAAAATATAATATTGAATCTAAAATTACGTATAAGTCTAATAATTTCATTAAATATTCATAAATTTGTTGTTTATAATGATATAGTATTTATTTTAACTCTCAAAGAGTAAATTAATTTACCAAATGGTAAGAACTAAAATGGGTTAAATCAATTTTATAAGGATTAATAGAATATTCAAACCTATGTAATTTTTTATGGATGTATAAATTCAGACCCATATTTGTCCCATCATTTAAATAAATCATTTTTTAATATAAAATGAATTTATATTAACTTAATACTTATTATAATTCCAAGGTTTCCCCTCTCACTTATAATAAACCAAATATATATATATACTTCTTACACATGAAAATCCATTTTTTTGAAAACTTCATCCCAAATCACATAATTAAAACCTACACCACATTATTAATGATATGGTTTAGGAAGAACCCCCTCTTTATAAGTGTTAATTAGTTATAAAAGGCAATCAATTGAAGGAAATGTAATGATTTTTATTTAAATGTTTCTATAGTATTTCTTCTTCCACTTACTTAAAGTATTCTTCATCTATGAATAAATAATAACATTAGTATAATCAATAAATTGGTATTTTATTATGTTAATATAATCTCCTAAATCCTTGTCCAGTTCAATTATGTGGGAAAATAATTTATCACTCGTGTGTATTTGTGAACTATAACTTCCCAAATATATGTAATTAATTTTCTATAACTATATATCAATATTGGTTATAAATTTAGAATTAATGATAAATTTTCATATTCGTGACATATTTATCAATATAAGAGTATAATATATCAATTACATTCTTACTTTCTATGCACAAAAAAATTACTACAATTTTCCTTCGTTTGTGTAAACTATCACCACTACAAAGTGATGTTATTTGTTTTCATTTACCACATCACTTGTAGGATTTATATAAGTAAAAAAAATTGATTTATAAGATGTTAATAATATTATGATCATTATGTAATGATAAAATAATGTATACCTTAATTCCATAGTGATAAATGAAAAATGGAAAACGTTACTCAAGCGAATGTATGACCTACCATCTCTGTGATTGTATCATTGTTGGTGGTTCATATTCATATATAATGAAAAAATTAAAGGTATAATTGATATAAAAATGTAATTATTATGTAATTTATATTATTCTGTAGATTATGGACTTATGACTACATGGAATATTGGTATCATACCATGTATATTTTCAACTCAAGTTCTGAATATCAACCAAACAATCAAAATGAAAATAATTAAATTATGCAATTATTATAACATGGAAATAAGTGATATAAAGTGGATAATAAACATGAAAAGGTTTAAAGAAATTATAAATCAACCTTATTTTATTATATAGGATGATAAATATCATATGATATGAATCAAACTTGGGGTAAGGGACTTCCCCTCATTTTCCTTTCATTGATGAATATTTTGATAATATAAACAACCTTATGTTACATGGTTTATAATCAACCCCTTTGAATTTTAATTTTATTAAATGGGGTTCAAAGATAATTATTTTATAGAAATATGTCCACTAAATGAAAAAATGAATGTTTTTAAATTTTTATAGTGAAAATTACTTTTCTACCGCCATAACCATTATTTGAATTTTTTCTTCCTCTATATGCCATAATGTTTTTAAAAGAAAAATAAATACCATATTATCTTTTTATGTATTTTGGTATTAGATATGATTTTGAGAATGGATTTATTATTTCATAATATCTTGAAATAATATCTTGTGACTGGAGAGATAAAATGTTATTTTTAATTTATGATTGTTTTATGTGTTATGATTATTTTATTTTTCTAGGGAATATACTACGGGTTAATGATAAACAGAGGGTATGCGTTCCCTTGATATATCACGAATGTATTAAGTATTGAGATGTTGTTAAATGGTTGGGTTTCTCTTAATATATTTTGGTAATATAATGTGATGGGTATTCCTAACATAACCATTAAGGATACTCTCTACATATCCATGAAATAAAAAATTTAAGAATGTTATAGTTGACACAAAATAACTTCTTAATTTATGATTTCTATATGTTTTATAGGAATAGTGTTATTTTTTTGGTATTATAAATTGTTTATGTTGTATGAATGAATGGTATGGTTTTCTTCAAAATTGTTTCATGTGTTTAAAATATTCATGGATTAGCTGCTTAATTTTTTATTTTATATCCTTTAGTTTGAAATTTTTTCTCATCCCACGTTTTTAAATGTTTTCCACTTAGTGTAATGATTGGTAATATAATGGGAGAATAAAAGAAAAATTCTATGATGAAAAATAATTCATGATCTATTTTAAAATATTTTAGATTATGAAAAAATGGATAGTTACTAGAATTTTCAACATTTTAATAGGTGAGTTGTTCTGTAATTTTTATGTTTTAATTCTAAAAACTGTATGCCTGAAAATTTCCTCCGAATTAATTACTATAAATTTGTAAATTGACTTAGTATGATGTAACATGTATGAACCCGGTTCTTATTTTGAGTTATGTGTTTTTTCTTTTCCCTTATCCTTAATTGTATTTGAGAAAATATGAAAATGGGGAACAATCCTAAATTTTCAAAGTACACGCCGTGTACTTTTTCCACATGCCGTGTGCTTTTGGTCGTGTGGGATTAGTACATAGGGCATTTGTCCATGTCGGCGATGAGGGGTGTAGGAACCGACTACACGCCGTGTAGTGGTCCCTTACATGCTGTGTAGTTAGTCGGCGAGAGAATAGTACTGCGGTGGCCAGCTGTGCGACAGAACATGCCGTGGAGTCATGAAGACACATCGTGTAGTCATGTCTGCAGGTGAACAGTGCCACGCTTGCGGGAAGCCTCCAAAAGAACCATTTAAAAAATTGGTAATTACAGACCGTGTACTCGGAAGTACACATCGTGTACTTGGTTTTTTTCGCTTAAAATGGGCAGTAGCCTCCCCTGTTCATAGGGAAGGCATAGAACTAGAGGAAGGAGTGGGAGGGGATGGCCGAATCTTTGAGGATCCGTCGATCGCAAGCCGGAAATCCGTTTCCACACCAGACGATCTCGTTGGAACCGCACGGGTAAGCCCTCCGGTCTCCTTAAACCGTTCATACCAATTCTTTCCTGAGGGAAAGTTATTTACATTTTAATGGGTTTTCTTCTTCGTCAGATCTACGTCGTTCTTGGGCGTTTCTGGAATTGACGTTCACGTATATTGATCGTTGGCGTTTAAGGTAGGTGGCTTGGTGTTGATTTCCAACTGCCATGTGTTTTTGTGGGTTTTTGAACTACGAAACCATATTTGGGGTGTCGTGTGGCTAAGGTCGTGGTTATTTTAAATGACTAGAATTGTATAGGTAATTAATTTTGATATTAAAATGTTGTTTGGGATCAGTTCTTGGATCCAGGACCACCCCGAGTGAGTGTTCCTCTGTTTAGTCATTTGGCCAGGATACCCAAGGGTATGACTTTAATGTAATTATTGTTGAATTTCCTTGAGAGGAATTGCATGTGAATGTTTGTTTACATGTTGGTCTTGTCCCGGTTACCTGTTAGCCCAAGGGAAGTGTTGTGATTAGCCTGTGGGTGTTGTAATGCTGAACTTGTGGGAAACTTCTTCCGTGCCTGTGGGCAATTGATTTTGTGCCTGTTGGCGATACTTCTTACGCTTGTTGGAAATATCCCTATTCATGTGGGCAGATTCTTGTATTTGGATACTCTATACCTGAGGGTAGGGGTTTACATGTATGTGGACATTTGGCTGTTTACTTAGAATATTCACTATGGTGATATTTTAAATTAAATGATTAATAGGATAATAAAATGGAAATATAACTGTTAAGTTAGTTACTTTTGAGTACTGCTTAGTTTATTTCATTTACTTTTGCACAATTTTTTTGCATGTTTACACACAGTTGAGCATGGGACTTTGGTGGCTGCCTACTAGGAATTTATTTCTCACACCTTGTTTGGGTCATGCTTTTCGGCCCAAACAGATTATGTTTCTGCAGGTGTAGATAAGGGCAAGGGTCCCTATACAGGTACTTGATTGCTGTTGGGGTGTAGGAGAGAATGGGGCCGAGCATTGGCTCGTGATGCCACTGGCAATTTTTTTGATTTTCCATACCTATACATCAGTTTCAATGTATTCCAATGTAACATGTTATGGCTATTTTATAGAATAGTGACATGCTACAGCTTCATGTATATATATGTGACTGCCGGTTTCTCTTTTTGTTATTAGTTATCCATTTCAGTAATATATATTGTTACTGCTTCCATTTTTGCTGTATGGTTTATTTAATTCCGTTGCGCTACACTTTGACAAATGAGGGCATATTTTCCCCACTATCAGACCTAGGCCCTCACTGCTAGTCGGAAGCCTCTGGCATTTGGGGAAACGTGCTTGAGGTCATGTGGAGAACCCGGTTCGGGGCACCCGTTGCGTGGCACCCAGATCTGGGACCTTAAAATGTGGTATCAGAGGGAGGTTTTGATCCTCCAACTAGTGGGTTAAGGGCCTACATTGACCGGAATTTTGTGGATCATTGACGGTTTATATTTTTATAACACATAGAATATGTCAAACATTGATTCGTGGGGAGTATGGGCCCTCACGGATCAGAATTTGACACTTAGGTATTGTTTCTTTCTGTGTTTTCTGGGTTCCAGAGAAGTTTCTGAGGCATACTATCCAGATACCCAGTATACATTCCATGTAGTACATCAAACACGCAATGTATGGACTTCTATTCGGGAAGAAAAATGAACTTTTTGATTACATGTCGTGTACCCTGAGTACATGCCGTGTTGTCTCTTCCTATGTCATAAACTGTGTCGGTGGCGACACGGGGAAGAGAAGAGCTTGGGGTGAACACTCCGTGTACTGGATGTAAATGCCCTGTAGTGTGGAACTAGTGTCTTCCGTGTAACCAACAACATGGGTGGAAGAAACCTTTAGTCGAACACATCGTGTTAATGAACAACACTCTGTGTAGTGTGACCAGGGGACCCGGCTGTATAACTAACTACACGGGTCGTGGAAATCCCTTCATGTGCACGCCGTGTGTATATAGAACACACCGTGTAGGTTGAGTCGTGTGTTCATCCATGTAACTAACAACACGGGTCGATATAGATCATCTAGAACACACCGTGTACCTGTGGGAACACGCTGCGTAGTCTTGTCCGTGGAAAGACCGTGTGGAGTTAGTTGATTGGCTGGGAAATGGGGTGGTGTACATTCCATTTCCGAGTGTAAAAAAGTCGATTTGTGTCAAGCTGAGTGGTCGTCCGCGTCACAAGAAACAGGGGTAGTTGGAAATAAACACCACACACGCTGTTTAGATGATATACACATCGTGTAGTTTCCTTTAAACAGAAGTTGTGTGTCTTAGCCGTGTCGAAGGACCCAGGAAGGGTAAGGCAAGTCAAGTACATTCCATGTAGTCATTATACATGTCGTGTAGTGTTGTTTTTAAAATCATGAAATTCCTTATTCCTCTTGTTTCATTTGTGGTTTTCTTTATTTTCAGTCCTGTTAATCTTGAATCTAAGGCATGTTTTTGACCTGGTAGTGTCATGCTTCCTAGACGACCGCACGTTGTTCTCCAGGAGAGCGGCGAAGATTATACTTTAGAAATGGTGGGACATGGGATTCCAGTTGATCCTATAGTAGAGACAGATGCGGCGCTAGGCATTATACCAGACACAGGCGCAGATGGGCAGTTCCGGGAAGGCTTTATGCGGTTCATGCAGACATTTCAGGTAGCACCGCAGGCTGCCACATCTATGGCTGAGCTTACTCGTATCTTCCAGTAGTAGCATCCACCTAAATTTTCAAGGGATGGCGGGCCACAGGCTGTAGAGTCTTGGATGGGATCGATGCAGACTATTTTCGAGCATCGTGAGATGCCTCCAGGGAGGAGGGTCAATCTCGCGACGTATATGCTGCATGATTCCACAAAGAGGTGGTGGGATGTAACCACCCAGACAGAGAATTATAGAGACATGGTGCGGGAATATTTTCAGGCACAATTCTATGACTTATTTTTCCCAGATATGCTGAGGGAAGATAGAGCTCGAGAGTTCATGAATCTATAGTAGGGCGTTATGTCGGTGATGGACTATTCTGCTCGCTTTACTGAGCTTCAGCGTTTTCCACCCATTCTGGTGGGAGATGAGATGCTGAGAGCTAGACGTATCAAGGATGGTCTTCGGTATGACATCCAAGCACTGGTGAATGTTTTCAGGTTGCCTTCAGTAAATACTATTGTGAACCAGGCGCTGATTACAGAGAGGAACCTACGGGAATCTACTGGTGTGGGCTAGGGCAGTTAGCACTAGTTACTAGTACTATTTCTACTGGTAATAGAAAGAGATAGAAGTACTTCTCTCATGTTGGCAGTACCAGTCAGAAGAATGCTTCAGGTGGACAGGTCATGTGCTACCAGTGTGGTAGAGAGGGGCACAAGAGGCCAAAATGTCCATGAGACCCAGTGGAGTGCCGAGATTGCGGCATGATGGGTCATCTGTAGTGTTTTTGCATGGAGTTTCCATCGATAGATAGTGAGAGGAGTTCTATATAGACTTTGTGTGCGAGAGTAGGACCAGTGGCTTATTACCAGTCGGGGAACTGAAATACGTCAAGGCGTGCAGGCAGAGATGTTGGTCGTGGACGTGGTAGCCAGACACCAGGATCTCAGAGGCAACAAGGCGGGACAACTCAGGGTAGGGATGCTGTGTCGCAGGGTCACAGAACTGGGTAGGAATATGTAGTGCAACCGACCCAGCAGGAGCAGGATCCCAGAACTTCTATAGTCAGAGGTAATATTCTAGTAGCTTCTGCCTTATCTGCTGTACTTTTTATACGGTTTCTACGCATAGTTTCATATTTGTACCTGTTGTGGAGAGCCTTGGGCTCTGTGTTTCTACTTCTTCTGATATCATGATTCTAGACACTCCATTGGGGACTAGAATAGCTCGTGTGAGTTAGTGCAAGGAGTGGCCCCTTAAGGTTGGTGGGTGTCACTTCTTTTGGGACCTCTATGTCATAGAGATGAAAGCTTATAACGTCATTCTCAGGATGGACTGGTTGGTTCCCTTTCGAGCCTTTGTGGACTGATATCGTCGCAAGGTGTGTTTCACGTCACCAGAGGGAAGAGAGTTTCTATACAAGGGAAAATGAGATGTTCAGGCGAGTCGAGCTGGACCAAAGCATCGTAGCCGAGGTGGAGTCACAACCCATATTGCGAGCTTATATCTGAATGATTAGGGGACTTGTCAGACGGATTTCCCTCCGGTGGTTGATTGTTTCAGGGACGTCTTCCCGGATGACTTTTTAGGTCTACCTCTGGAGCGAAAGGTGGATTTATCTATTGAGGTTGTGCCAAGAGCAGCACCGGTGTCCATTCCTACTTATAGGATGACTACACCTGAGCTGTAGGATCTCAAGAGGTAGTTAGAAGAGTTACAAGTAAAGGGTTTTATCGGACCCAATACTTCTCCTTGGGGTTCTCTGGTCCTTTTTGCGAAGAAGGCAGACGGTACCCTCAGGATCTATGTGGATTATCGGAAATTGAACTAGTTGACAGTTAATAAACGATATCCCTTACCAATGATTGGTGATCTGTTTGATCAACTTCGTGGAGCACAAGTGTTCTCGAAGATTGAATTGAAATCGAGATATCATCAGCTACGTGTTAGACCATCTGATATACCTCTCATAGCTTTCAGGAACAGGTATGGTCTATATGAGTACTTGGTTATGCCATTCAGACTCACGAACGTGCCAACAGTTTTCATGGCTCTGATGAATTGTGTGTTCTATCCTTATCTGGATTATTTTGTGGTAGTATTCGTGGAAGACATCTTAGTGTACTTTCACACTCGACACGACCATGCCACCCATCTTGAGATCATATTGAGTACACTGAGAGAGCATCTACTCTATGATAATCTCTCAAAGTGCCAATTTTGGATGGACTAGATTCACTTCCTGGGTCATATCATTTTAGAGGCAGGAGTCGTAGTGGACCCATAGAAGGTGAGAGCAGTAGTTTCCTGGGAGCAGCCAAAGAACATTTTTGAGATACAGGAGTTTAATAGGGATGGATGGTTACTACAGATGTTTCATCTAGGAATTATCCCACATAGCAGCGCCGTTGATGAGTTTGACTAAGAAGGGTGTGTTGTTCGTTTGGACTGAAGCTTGTGAGACAGCCTTTCAGGATTTGAATGGAAGGTTGTCATCAGCCCCGATCCCAATACTCCCGAAGTAGGGGAAGTGCTAAATATTTTACTATGATACATCAGGTATTGGGCTGGGAGCAGTGTTGATGCTGGGCGATCGAGTCATTGCGTACGGGTCTCAGGTGTTGAGGCCACATGAGAGGAATTAACCGATGCATGATCTCAAGTTAGCTGCAGTTGTTCATGCGTTGCGCTGTTGGAGAAATTATCTGATGGGAGAAAGTTTGGTGGTTTTTACCAACCAAAAAAGTCTCAAGTATATCTTTACTCAGTGTGACTTGAATCTGAGGCAGCAAAGGTGGGTAGAATACCTTCAGTCCTTCAATTTTGAGCTTTCCTATACACCTGGTAAAGGTAATGCAGTAGCTAATGCACTAATCATGAAGAATCTGATACAGGCTGTGCCGGAGGCCAGTGGTGAGTGGCACCTTATGGCTTTATTCTCTGAGATGCATTTGGAGGTGCATGGCAGTCAGGGGAAGACTTATCTTTCATCTTTAGTTGTGACTTGTACCCTCCTGGATATAGTAAGGATGAGACAACTATCTGATTTAGAAGGCCTAGTTCTACGGGAGTCAGTGGAAAGTGAGGAATCTCCTCCTGAGTGGACTATAGGCGATGGTGAGGTATTTCATTTCCATGGATGATTTTGGGTTCGAGGAGATATACGTGAGGAGATGATGTGGGAGTTTCATGCTTATACTTGGGCAGTTCATCCTGGAGTTACCAAGTTGTACCGAGACTTGAGACGTCAGTACTGGTGGCCAGGTATGAAGAGAGGTGTAGCTGGTTTTGTTACGAGGTGTTCCACCTGTCAGCAAGTGAAGGTGGAACATCATAGGATAGCCAGACGGTTACATCAGTTACCCATCCCAGAGTGGAAATGTGATTATGTCGCGAGGGATTTCATGACTGGGTTGCCGAGGTCACCTAGAGGCAATGATGACGTATGGGTTTTTGTGGATAGACTCATGAAGGTAGCTCACTTTTTTCCGATCAAGAAGACCATGAGTGTTGACGAGCTCAGAATGTTGTATATATGAGAGATCATACGTCTTCATGGGGGTCCTCGTTCTATTGTTTCAGATAGGGATGCTCGTTTTATGTCTTGTTTCTGGCAGAGTTTTCAGAGGGCAGTGGGTACACATTTGCTTCTGAGCACAACTTACCACCCTCAGACCGATGGCCAGTCAGATCGTATGATACAAGTGCTTGAGGAAATGCTTCGATCATGCGTCCTAGACGTTGGGGGCAATTGGGAGAAGCACAGACCCCAAATCGAGTTTTCCTATAATAATAGTATTTAGGAATCTATTGAGATGGCACCTTACGAGACTTTATATGGTAGGCCATGCCGATCACCTTTGTGCTAGTTATAGGTAGGTGAGGCAGCTTTACTGGGACCACGTCTCATGCAGGTGACTTCTAAGAAGGTCCAGTTTATTCAGAAGCGGATGTCTACCACGTAGTCTCGTCATAAATCTTATGCTGATCACCACAGATGACCTTTGGAGTTTGTGGTCGGGGGTCAGGTTTTCATGTGTGTTTCGCCAAGGCCGAGACACAAGCAGATCAGTAGATAGAGTAAACATTCACCGAGGTATGTGGGTCCATTTGAGATTCTAGAGATATTCAAGCTGGTTTCTTATCGGTTGCAGTTATCTCAGAGGTACTGGACCATGCATGACGTCTTCCATGTATCTCAGTTGCACCGATATCATTGAGACCCATCTCACACCTTTCATCCCGAGGAGGTTGAGCATCAAATGGATGCGTCCTTTGAGGATCATATGATTCATATCGTTGATAGGAGCACGACGGTTCTTTGAGGCCATTCAGTTCCTCTCGTATGGGTGTTATGGAAGCATGGCCCAGTGCAGGACGAAACCTGGGAGAAGGAGACCGACATACATGCTCAGTGGCCATAGATATTCTCAGCTATATCTTCACCACCCTTGGAAGGGCAATTCGGGGATGAATTTCTTTAAGGGGGAAAGTTTATAAGAACCAGGTTCTTATTTTGAGGTACGAGTTTCTTCTTTTCTCTATTCCTTAAGTGTTTTTGAGAAAATATGGAAAATGGGGAACAATCCTAAATTTTGGAAGTACACGCCGTGAACTTTTTCCACACGTTATCTACTTTTGGCCGTTTGGGATGAGTACACAGGGCGTGTGGCCATGTCGGCGATGAAGGGTGTAGGAACCGACTACACGCTGTGTAGTGGTCCATAACATGTCGTGTAGTCAATCGGCAGGCGAATAGTAATGTGGTGGCCAACAGTGTGACAGAACACGCTGTGTACTCATGAAGACACGTCGTGTAGTCATGTCGGCAGGTGAACCGTGCCGCACTGGCAGGAAGCCGCCAGAGGAACAGTTTAAAAAATTGGGACGTACACGCGATGTACTCCGAAATACACGTTGTGTACTTTGTTTTTTTCGCTTAAAATGGTAAGTAGCCTCCCCTATTCATAAGGAAGGCTTAGAACCTGAGGAAGGAGAGGGATGGGACGACCGAATCTTCGAGAATTCGTCAATCGCAATCCGGGAATCCGTTTCCACCCCGAACGATCTCGTTGGAACCACACAGGTAAGCCCTCTGCTCTCCATAAACCGTTATTACCAATTCTTTCCCGAGGGAAAGTTATTTATGTTTGAATGGGTTTTCTTCTTCATTAGATCTACGTTATTCTTCGGCGTTTCTAGAATCTACATTCACGTATGTTGATCGTTGGCATTTAAGGTAGGTGGTTTGGTGTTTATTTCCAACTATCGAGCATTTTTGTGCGTTTTGAGCTACGAACTCATATTTGGGGTGTCGTGTGGCTGAGGACGAGGATATTTTAAATGAATATAATTGTATATGTAATTAATTGTGATATTAAAATGTTTTTTGGGGTAAGTGATTGTATCCAGGACCACCCCAGGGGTGTGTTCCTTTGTTTAGTCGTTTGTCCAGGATACCCGAGGGCATGCCTTTAAAGTAATGATTGTAGAATCGCCTTGAGAGGAATTGATTGTGAATGTTTGTTTACATGTTGGGATTAGCCCGGTTACCTGTTATCCTGAGGGTAGTTTTGTGATTAGCATGTGGGCGTTGTACTGCTTAGCCTGTGGGCATCTTCTTCTGTGCCTGTGGGCAGTTGATTCTATGCCTATGGGTGACACTCCATATGCATGTGGGCAATATCCGTTTTCCTGTGGTAAGATTCTTGTGTTTGGATACTCTTTACCTAACGGTAGGAGTTTACGTGTCTGTGGACATTTGGATGTTTACTTAGAATATTCACTGTGGTGATATTTTAAATTAAATGATTAATCGGATAATAAAATGGCAACATAACTGGTAAGATAGTTACTTTTGAGTACTTCTTAGTTTATTGCATTTACTTTTGCACACTGTTTTTGTATGTTTACACACAGTTGATCACGAGCCTTTGGTGGGTGCCTACTTGATTGCTGTTGGGGTGTAGGAGAGCACGGGACCGAGCATTGGCTCGCATGCCGCTGGCTATTTTGTTTTGCTTTTCTGTACCTGTACTTCAATTGTACTGTATTACAATGTAACATCTTCTGGCTATTTTATAGAATAGTGACATGCTACATCTTCATATATATATATATATATATCTGACTGCTGGTTTCTTTTTTTATCACTTATCCATTTATGTTATATATATTGTTCCTATTTCCACTGTTGCTGTATGATTTATTTAATTCCACTGTGCTACACTTTGACAAATGAGGGCCTAGTTTCCCCACTATCAGACCTGGGCCCTCACTTCTAGTTGGCAACCTCTGGTGTTTGGGGAAACACGCTTGAGGTCATGTGGTGAACCAGGTTTGGGGCACCCATTGCGTGGCACCCGGATCCAAGACGTTACATAACATTTAAGGTTGTGCCATATACCTGGTATCATAATTCAGTTTAGATAACATTAATGGTTTAAATATTATTAATTAAATACCCACAGATATTTTAAAATTATAGTAAAATTTAAATATAGAATTTTAATATTACAAATTTCATTGCCTATGATATTATTGTTCAGTATGGTTTTTTGAAAAAAAAATTGGGTATCTATGATGGGATGACATCCAGAAGAAAACAACCTTCAAAATAAGAAACCAGAGATGTTCCAAATCAGAAAGGAAATATTTGTTTCATTGATACCATAGTTGATTCAAGCTTTAAATGGTAGTGAAATACATTATTGAGATTAAAAAGCGAAATCAACAAGGAATATTTGGGTACTAGATCATTTCATTTGGTAATATCTTCCATCATTCATAGAATCATCTGACCATAAGTAAGATGAATTGTGAATTAAAGAACTAGATATGATTTTTTATGTAATGGGGCATACAGGAAATAGAAATTTTAGTCTTGTTTTTAACATTTTGAAGGATAACAAAATTCATGGTGTTATATAGTTAATAATATCAGGTTTAGTGAGAAGATATATGTTATTGGTGAGGGTGAATTCAAAAATCTATTTCATGAGAAGTATTTTCCATAGGAAGTTCAACTAAGGATGGAAAAAAATATTTGGAATTGATGTAGGGGATGAATCTGTGGATGCTTATAAAGATAAATTCACTATATTAGAAATGTGTACTCTAAATTTCATCTAGGATCATGATAGAAAAATAAATCATTTTTACTCAGGATTAATTCAAAGTATCAGATAGTGTTGGCTTCTCATGAGATGAAAAGTTGAAAACAACTTGTTTGTTGTGTGAAGAAGGTTAAATTGGATTTTTTTATGATAATGTGTTCTTAGAAATCCAACTGAAAAGGTTGTCATGGTGGAAGGAGAAAAGGAATAATTACAGAAAAAGGGCTGATGGTAAGAATATTAAGTTTACAGTTTGTGAAAATTGTGCAAATGACATTCTTTGGATTGAATTTTGAATTTGGGTAAGTGCTTCCAATGTTGTAAAATGGGAAATAAGGAATGAAACTTCAATGTAATAGATAATTATAGTGTTAAAAAAAATTTACACTCATTAAATTGTTTTAAGTGTAATGATATGGGAAATTATGAAAATGAGTGTTCGATGAAGAACTTAATGGATAAGATGTAGATAGACTATAAGATTAAAGGTGTTTTCAAATCCATTTCAACTTCTTCACCAGATATTTGGCTATAAAATTAAGTGGTATCAAGTACATTGTTTGTTTATTCAGATTTTCCCAATGCGTTTTTTGATTCGGGTTCTACACATTAGTTAATTAATGTGAAGTTTTCTAATAAATTTGAAATTCCACCTCAATAAATTAATCATCGAACATATGGAAAAAACATATTGTGTAAATTTTTAGGTGAATATAAATTACAATAATATTCATATCCTTTTATGTGGAATGAATTTATCTACAAAATTTGTTTTATTCTTTCTAGTAGAGTTCTATGTTATTTTTGGAATCTATTGGTTTTTATGTTTATCATGCTATGAATGATTGTATAGATAAATAGGTTTCCTCATAGAAAGACATTTAGTTTGAGTAAAACAATGAAACCTTACAATTGATAACATGTCAAGAAGATTATAATGAATGAAAATAAGTAAATGAATGTTACTAGGATATATTTTTGAAAACAATGAAACTATTTAGATTAATGATTTGATAGTTGTAAGTGAGTATCTCTATGATTTTCCTGATCAGTTACATTGTATTATAAATAAATGAGAAGTGGAATTTTCTATTGAATTAGTATCTGATGTGAAGAAAATTTCAAAAACACTGTATTGATTGGATGAAATTAAACATTTATAGTTAAAGAAGTAATTTTTGGAGTTATTAGATAAAAGATTCATTATTCCTAGCACATCATCATGGGGTTCCCATGAATTTTTTTGTTGAAACGTATACTCACTATAAAATTGTTATGTATATATCCACTAAGAAAAATTAACATGAGACAATGGAGTTGGAGGTAAAAAATCATGTATCGTTGATTTCATGATTCATTAACATATTGTAAAATCAATAAAAGTGGTTTACATATTGAGTTATAAGAGTAATGAAACATTAACCATGCTATATTTGAAACATGATCATTTTTTTTTATATATTTGGTGAATTTTGGATTTGAAATTTTTGGTGTAGAAAATTAATCTGTTTTGTTTCATGTGTTTGTTCAATCAGCTCTATCAGGCAGAATAAATAAAGTACATAAGGAAGGTAATGAATTGCTAAAAAAAATATAATTGGTTCAGAAGAGTATGTTGACTTATTTTTTAATTTATAATTATTGTGTTGTGAACTTTCGGAAGAGATTATGTGTGAATTATAGTTCACAATTATTAAAAGAGTTGTTATGTGAAGCTCATAGTTCTCTATATTCAGTTTATCATGGTAAAAATAAGATGTAAAGTGACTTTTGAGAATATTTCTGGTGGGATGGGATGAAAATAGATATTGCTGACATTATTTTGATATATTTTACATTTCTTTAGGTGAAAGAAGAAAAAAAGTTGCCAAAGGGGATGATTCATCCATTTACAATGACAGATTTGAAATGGTAAAATATATCCATTGATTTCTTAGTGGGATTACCAATGATTTCTCAAGGTAACAATTGGATTTGGGTTATATTTTATTAATTGACTAAATATTCTTAATTTCATCCTAATAGAGATACACTATCGCTATATCAACATTCTTGGTGGCATCTTAATGAGATATTATGGTTACAATCAGTCCTTATTTCCATTATATATGGTCATGATCCCATGTTCACTACTATCTATTGGGATAGACTTCAAAAGTCATTGGGTACTAAATTAAATTTTAGTATAAAGTTTTATCCTCAATCATATGGAAAGACATAACTAACAATTCAAATTATAGAATATATGACACGTTCATTTGTATTGGATTTCCATAGGAGTTGGGATCAACATAATTCTATGGTTGACCTTCCCTATAATAAAAATATTCATTCCAATATACAATTGGCACCATTTAGGGTTTATATGGTAAGTGATGTCCAACTACAACATTTTGGGATGATGTATGAGAAATGAAGTTGATGGGACCATATATAGTATATGTGATGGAAGAAGAATTTCTGCTGATTTAGAGACGCATAAGGATATCTCAAAGCATTAAGAAAAGATATGTGGATAATTAGAGTAAGGATATATCTTTTAAGGTAGGTGATAATATCTTTATTAATGATTCTCTATGGAATATTGTGATGTGTTTCAGTAAGAAAGTGAAGACGGGTCCATGGATTATTGTAACCAATGATATCATGATGAAAGATGTATCAGTCTCATAATGAGTGGATTTTATTCCATGTTTATCCCAGGTAATTTTTTTTTTCATGTATCAATGTTATCAATGTATATGTAGGATTCATCTCTCATTTTGAGTCAAAAAGTTGTTCTGTTGTAAGAGAATCATTCTTAAGAGGAACTAGCATTCCATATTCTTAACAGTAGGGAGAAACTATTTCATAATATTGTTATTCATCAGGTCAAGGTTTTTTTGAAAAACCATATTAATGAAGATGAAAAATTGGAATATTAAAATTCTTTGAGGAATAAATCTCCCCACATATTTTAAATGTGATTAAAATTTTGAGGACACAATTTACAAAAGGGGGTAAGGATATAACATCCCAATTTATTATAGAATAAGACATATTCATACCTATAAATATTTATGAATAATATAGTAATTTTTCATTAAAGGATAAATTGTATCAGATATCATACAAAATAGGCAACAATGGGTTACCCCTAAATCTTATGTCTCACACAAGAGACAGTTATACTAAAAAAATAATATATTACTATTATTATTATTTTATGTGTTATTTAATACATAGACATGGTATTAGAGGGATTTAATATAACAATAAATATTATGTTTACACATTAATATTAAATATTTTTTACATTCTTATAATAAAATATTATGTTCTTAAAAGAAGAATAATTCAAATTTTAACCATATAAAGATCTAAAATTTTTTAAAGTTAGTTTTACCACCTTTTAATGGAGATTAAATTTTCAATCTAATTTTGGGTAGATTTATAATTATTATATGATGAATTAATCTTCTTATTTATAAGAAGAGTATCAAAATTTACCTTGGATTAATTTTTTTCTTTTTCTAATATTATTCATTTTTTACTAAATATGGAAAAATACAACATTTTACATCAAAACATATTTTTTCATACAACATATTTAAATAGACATGTTATCCTTTAAATTGGTATAGATTTATATCTAAAAAAATATTCGATCATATAATCTAATTTATGTCAATGGAGTAAATTTTATAATGAATTTGAATATAAAAACATTTTTTAAATTTTTAATCTATTTGTTACTCGCCTTCTTACCACATATATGAGATGAGTGTTAAAATTAATTTATTCACTTATGTGTATTGTTTTTTGACAAATGTAAATACATGGTTGTAATCAGTATAAAAAATATGATCTAATAAGATCAATATAATTTTTTTAGAAAGTATATTTGGTATTTGTTTTACCACAATTAAGGGTAAATAGGGAAATGAAAGGTAAAAAAAATATTATAATATTATAAAAATACAATAACACTTATACTAATTTTATTGGATAAGATTTTGAGACCATGAAAATATATGGTCTGAAATTGTGGCCTTTGGATTCAACTTTTGTGTGATTATGACATTTATAACATTTTATTTAAAGTATGAAACAAATAGATCATAATCTTTTCTATTATTACTGAAATAGTTTTTATATGAGGATATAGATGTTATATATTGGACTATTAATAGTCCATATGAATCTAATACGATTACCTTTATCATTTTATTTTATTTATAATTTTTATAAAATATAAAAATTAATTTAATTGTGACAAAACAATCAAGAATTAATATTTTTATTAAAGGAAGAGTCATAGAAAAGGTATTATTAATATTAAAATAAATATAAATTGAAATATTTGACGACATCAATGAATTTTATGGAAGAAATTGAAATGTTAAATATTTTTTAAAGTAGTTTTTTTAGTTTAATAATTTTTTTCTATTTTTTTAAAAACTGTAACGTAATTAATAACATCAATATTATGATAATTCAAATTTCAAAGTATAAAATATTTAATTGACTGATATAAATATTACTAAAATAAAATATTCTTCCAAAATAGTTGATATAAAACAAAAAATATCATTAATGACTTTTTCATTGGTCTTTTGGCTTGATGTAGTAATTATTTGATCTCTAATAACGTAAAATACTTGATAAAATCGTAAGAGTTAAAAGGTGTTAAAACACTAATATTTGGATTAAAAAAATATTAAAACTTGTATAATGTTCATTGGTTGATTATATTTAGGCACATATTCTTCTCTTATTCTAACTAAATAATTTTTACTCTTTTGGAATAGAAAATTAATGTATATTTATTTAATATTTGTAATAATTCCAAGGGTTCCCCTCCTCTATCATAAAAAATGAACTCATTCCTCTCTATTACTCTCACTTACAAACAAATTAATATTCCATGATTTACCAAATAACCTTACTAGAATCTCTACACAAATTATTGAAGCCATAGTGTAGTCAGAAAACTCTCCTTAAAAGTGTTATGCTGTTATAAATCGTGATCATTCCAAAAAAATGTGTTGTTTTTATTTAAGTGTTTCTATATTATTTATTCATCCAATAACATAAAATTTTCATCATATATTATGAAATAAAAAATAAATAATATTAAATATTCCGATATGTTTTTATGTTAACATTATCACATAAATAAATTTCTAATTCAATTAAATTGGAAATTAACTAATCGTTTGTGTGTATGTGTGAACTGTCACCTCCAAAAACCGATATAATTAATTTTTTATAATATTTCCTCAAGAATGTGTATAATTATATAATTAATGTTAATATGTGATAATCATGAAAGATTTATAATTATTATTTAATATTATATCAATTATGTTCTTACATTACATGCATAAGAAATTGATAATGTTTTTAAGGCGTATGTGTGAACTAGAACCCCCACGAAGTGATATGATTCATTTTTATTCCCCACATCACTTATATGATTTATATAAGTATAATTAAGTGATTAATATGATATAAATAAAATTATTAGAATTATTTAATGATAAAATAATAATTTCCTTTTCCCAATATTGATCAATGAAAAATGGAAAATGTTACTCATGCGTACATATGACATATTTTCTTCATGATTGTAATGTTGTTGTGTATTAATATCCATATTTAACGAATGAATATAAAGACATAAATGAAATATAAAAGTTATAATTATTTCATAAATATTATTATGGAAATTATATACTTAGTATCACATTGACAATTGACAACATACCATGTTCATTTTTGACTCAAGTACTGAATATCTACAAAACATCTAATATGAAAGAAAATAAAATATATAATAAATATAACATGAAAAATAAGTTATATAATGGTAATAATAAACATGAAAAAAGATAAAATGAATTTATAAATCAACCATGGTTTATTATTCAATAAGATAAAAAATGTACAACATAAATAGGACTCGAGTAAAGGGACATCATCACAATCTCGTTTCATCATGGTATATATTGATAATATACCCTACCCTATTTTATATGATTTATAATCAACCACTTTTACATTTAATTTCATTAAATGGTTTTGAAATGTAATCGCTTTATATAAATCATATTAGAAAATGATAAAGGGAATTGTTTTAACGTATACGGTGACAAGGAAATTTTCACTATCAAGACCATTATTTAATATTTGGCTTATTCAAGAAGACACAATGTTTTTAACATAAAAATAAATATTTTATTCCCTTTATATATCTTTTTAATAGAATTTTATTTTTATTATGGTTTTTTATTATCGATATCTATAAATTATTTTATGTGATTGCAATGCATAAATGTTATTTTTTCATTAGTCTTGTTTTTTGTGTTATTATTGTGTTATTGTTATTAGGAATTGTTTATATATATGGGTAGTTTTGTGATAAACCAAGGGTGGGAGAGACCGTGGTATAACTCCAATTAATTAGTTAATGAGAAGGAGTTAACTGGTTGGTTTTCTCTTATGAATGTTATTTAATACATTTTGATGGGTATTTAAAAAATATCCAAGGAGGTTACTCGCTATGTAGCTGTGAAAGCTACAATGTATGAATGTTATGTATGACAAAATATTTCTTTTTGATTTATAATTTCTATGAGTTTTAAATGACTATTATGATTCAACAAGGAATGATAAAAGGTTTATTTTTTATTAATGAATAGTATTATTTCGTGAATATGTATTAATGAGTTCAAAATATGCATAGATTAACTGTATAATTCTATATTTATATCAATTACTGTGATTTTTTTATCTCATACCACATTTTTTAAATGTTTTCCATATGGAATAAGGATGTGTAATATAAATGAAAAGAAAAGTCAAATTTTATGATGAAAAATATTTCATAACTTATTTTTAAATGTTTTTTTATTATAAATTTTTTTACTGAGTAGATTTGTCTACTTTTTAATGGTTAAGTTGTTATATAATTAATGTGGACTAATTTTCTAAAACTCTAAACATGAAAAGATACTATAAGTTAATAAATTTAAATTATTGAATTAATTCATGAATATTTAGTTTCCATAGATGGGGCCTTAACATAATTACATTTAAACCACATTCTGGATCCTTTTTTGATATTCCCTGAAATTTTCATATACATTGACTCATACTAATAAATATTCATAAAAATTCACATTTGGACCTTACAATGGTTATCTTACACTATATTCCAAATTTTCCCAAAAAAATATACTCTAATACAATCTATAGTTGCCCAAGATTACAATATATATATATATATTAAATCATTTTTATAAACTCATTACATTTAACAAACACATTCTAAAACACCATAATAGTCTATTATATTTGAAAACATGAAATTAAAACAATAATTCCATAGGTAAAATTCATCATCCCCCAATCTTAAATTCATTACTATCACCCAACATAGATATTTCATACAAAATAAATTACTTCATATCCTATGGAAAAGAAATATAAAAAAGGGTAAGCTCATATGCTTAGTAAGTTTAAATAAGGGATATACGTATGAAAAACAAGAACATAAGGGTATTGGCACCCAATGAAAACAAAATTTTTTTTAATATCAATGATTATAATATTGGGTCATTTAATAAATATTCAGAGTTTATAAGACATGAATAATGGGGGAATCAAAGAACAAGATCCATGAGACCATACCATTTGAAAAAGACATCAATTTTTGGAAAACACATAAGATGGGAAAATCATTTCAATAATATCATAGGTTAAATTCTATGGATATAGTTATATAATGGGATCAAAACCAAAAACCATCATAGTAGTAATGTTTCAACCCCCCTAAAATCATAGTGTATGAAATCATTTACTTTACTAGGTTCAATCATCTTTCATTCCTAGTTTATTTCATGATATATAAATCATTACAAAATAATCACTATGGAGATATAGGTCCCACCAATATCTTAATGAAAACCATATTTAGGTGTGTGAAAATATGATAAATCATTAATCAAATCATAACTAATGTAATTAAATGGGTCTTAAAAAAATTTCATCATATTATAACATAAAGAAAATAGAGAGGTTTAATAATCAATTAATCATTTCATCATAGAGTAACTTGAGGATAAATAAGCGTGCTTCATAAGAATTGTTTCATTGAATAACCAATCTAAGATAATTGTTTTTGTAAATTTCATGAATCGTAAATATAAACCATTAATATAATTAAAAATAATGGTATCTTACATCTTATCCTTATATGTTACTTTTTAACATCAATATATGACATCTTAGATAGAAAATAATGTTTATCGATCATTTGATTTCCAGGAAGAAAATATTGTTTACACATAGAAAATATATTTCAAAAAATTAAAAACATTTTATTTAAAAATAAACATGGAGATTTTTATTCATATTTTTAATAAATTTTGTATTCATTATAATTGTTGGTTTTTTTCATTTCATACAAGTTAAGAAAAATATTTCTTTCCTATTTTCTGTAAAAACCTTATAAAAATTGATTAGAAATTTAAATGATTGTTACAATAAAATTTTCTATAAAATATAGAAAATGAGTAATGATGTAATTCAAAAAAAATAAAAGAATAATAAATAAATTTTTAACATATTCTAAGAAATTGATTTAGCAAATAAAAAAGAATACATTTCTAACGATAGAGGGAAATAATGTCGTATTTTTGCAAAACCATGTTCTTAATTATTCTAAAAAAAAATGGTAGAAAATTGTAAAATTAATTGAAATATCATGAAAAAAAATTATACAAAAATTAATGACTTTAATATGATATATAACATAATATTTCATCGATAGAAACAAAATCATAAATAATCCCAATAAAATGAAGATATAATCACATAAAACCATTGACACATTGGTAAATTAGAATCATAATACAATAAAAAAATAAAATAGATATTATACTATCACGGGGATTTTACATTCATGATATTACATGTAAAAGTTTCCTTACGTTCACATCAATGTATAATATGGATGCATATAATAACATACATCTCAATGAAGATAAATTGAGACAAAAATCTATTACCTTAAGTCATCACTTATATTTACTCTTTCTAACATATTTTATAATAAATATTAGATTATTATAAAAATATTATTGAAATATTTTTATCTATATCACACAATATATGATTTTCTTATGTTTTTTTATTAATTTTAAATTAACAATGCTTTGTGAAATCATGTTTTGAGTAATAACTGCTTTGTTTTTTGTGTATATTTAAACATTTTATATTTGGCGCCCTCAATTCATTCATGGATTAATAATATCTACAAATTGAGCATAAAATATGTATCATGGTTATTAATTATATATTTATTTATAGTGATTCATGAAATATAGTTATATAAAATGAAATACATCATTCTTGAAGATAGAAGGTCATACATATTGATCAAAATTGAATCCATTTTCTAGTCTAATTAACTAAATGAAAATTTATTGAAATATATTATATTTCATGAATTTTATTATAATAAATATAATATAGTTTTATAAATACCACTATTAATAAATTACATGTATGACTTGAACATATCACACTGCTTCACGAGGTAGTGGTCTACCAGACAGATATTCATCATTATCTTATTCCCTAAAAATAATGAGTATAATGTTATGTGTGACTTAATAGTTTAATAAGTAAAATAATTTCATAAATATTATATATAAATATTAAATACATCATTATGTCTAAACATTATTTATTTTATTTGAATAAAGAATGAAATTAGATTACAAGGGGGTAGTTCCCCATACACAAAAAAGATAATTTTGTGACCCATTTGATAGATGTGGAGAAATTTGTAGGTTATGAACATAAAAAAAATATAATTATATGAAAAATAATATGGTTATTATATCTTCATATTAAAATAATCACTCAATGTTGTGGAGGAATAAAAAATAAAAAATCACTAATGAATGACATATATTCTTCAGATACCCTCACCAGGTTTGTCCCAAAATCCTTCCTAGAATGATATTATGTACAATATAAGGATTATATAATCATAGGAGGTAAATTTGTAAGTTTTTGTGGTAGGTATTTTATTTAATAAAAAATATTTATTTTTTGTAAAGAGATGATATCTGGTGACAAATTATAAGTGAGGCGAGTGGCACACTTTTAATTGTTTGAATGAAAGAATTTCACCCACATTTATTTGAGGTCCTAGTGCACCAATAATGGACCATTATCAATAATTTAATAGTTAAAAATGAAATATTTTTATTAAATGGTTATTAATGATGTTTGGTCTTATTTTTACCCTTACCATATTAGGTTAACCCCTTGTAAAAACATTTTTTACTTAATAGTGGTAAATAATTTTTACTATTTCTACTATTAATTTGGTCAAAATATATGTTGAAAATATTAGACAATAAAATTTATTTTAATTAAAAATATAAAATCAGTTTTTAAAAATTAAAACCACATAATTTGATATGTTATATTTAAAATTATTCCCATAGATGCGATAAGAATGCATGTTTTTTATGAGAAAAATTTTAAATGATTAAAAAGATTTAATATAAAATTTCAATATGAAATTGATACCAATAAGTAAATTTTAATAATTTATGTGTATTTGAACAAATTTTACATTAATTAAAATAATATATAATTAATATCTATAAATAAATTAAATGAACAAATCTTTTCTCATGAAAATTCATTATTTCTCACTATTCATTAAAAAGTGATATTTTTTAGATAAATCAAAAAAATTTATCCATTAATAATTTTGACACGATGGTATAGAAAATTTTATTTATTTTATCAAATTTATTTTATAAAATAGGTAAAAATTCTTGTTACTAATCTTTAAAAAAATTTAACTAAAATCATTTTTTGTGGAAATATTATTTTCGAAACATATATTTACATTAAAGAAAATTATGTAATTTTTTATCAATATGATACCATTATAAAAAACATTGAAAATTATTATTTAAAAAATAGTTATTTTAATAAATATATCTATTTTTTAATTATATGTTGTAATGGTCACATTTAAATAAATAAATAAATAATATTTTATGGTTTTATTAAACTCAGTGAGTAAGGAAAGCTAACATAGTGTTGTGTGTAGTGAAAGCTGAATTAGTGTCACATATAACACATGTTTTCAAATTATTTTTATTATTTAAGAATTATAAATTATAAAAACTATGGGTGTTACATCATTGATTCATTTAATTTATAATTTTTGGTATTCATATGGATTTGGATTTATAAATTTTATATTAGTGGAAATATTTGACATGATCAAAATTTGAATTTCTCTTATACATCTATTACAAATTATGGTACAACTTATTCCTGGATTTTTAATCTATCAATCCAAGAAATTCTTGAAATATTTTATGTTTCCTTCGATTAAATAATCCTATTTGAGATTTTTTTCTATTGATAATAGTCATTATTTGTATAAAAATCATCATGAACTTATAATATGGTGTTTTAGATTAATTGTTTCATTGAGGTGGTGTTTATGTGTGTTGTAAATTGAATTCCATTGGCGTCTCTTGTATGAGTGGTGATTAAATTTCATTCTTAAACCTTGGTAACTTGTAATTTTTCTCTTATGAAGTGATATGGATTTGTGATTATTGATTGATTTTGAATAGTTATACATAAAAACTATTTGGTAGGTATTGAGGAAAATAGGATTTTATATTGGTTGTTATGTTTTTTCATGGATTCACTGGGAGCATGAATTATTAGAACATAGTCCTAGGTTACTATCACCTAAAAAACGAAATAAAATGTGATTCTTATTGAGTAATGATTCCATTTGATGCAATAATAATAATTTCTTTTTATCATTTTCATTCTCAATTTAGCTTGGAAATTTTGTTTGTAGTGGTAACAAATAAAATGATTTTGGTAAAGTGTGATGTCTATGATTTATATATAATTATCTTTTTAGGGTTTCTTTGAGTAATTAAGGATAATTTTAATCAATTGTTGGTTAATTTCATAATAATAAACATGAAAATTAAGAAACCTATTTTTTAAAATATATTTTCACATTTTTTATTATTTGACGAGTTTCTATCAATGAATATTCATGCAGAGAGATTAAATATTTGGGGAAGATTATATATTGTAGTTGAATTATTTTGTGTTTGGGGTTCTAATATTTCCAATCCAAATTTTATTCTCATGTTAATATAGCTTAAAATAGCTCAAGAAGATTTATTAGTGACTTTGATTAATATTTATAATATTAAATGAGGTTCTTTTTGAGATATATTGTCTTTTGTGGGTTTTTGGATAAATTCATGTCATAGTATCACATTAATATATATTTTAATTGCATTTAAATAATATATGTCTCTTCTAATAAATTTATCACATTTGTATACTCAAAATTTATTGGGGAATAACGTAATCTGTGTGGATAACTTTCACATCTTTATATACAATAATTATTAAATTTATCCATTTTTTAGTTTTATAAATTCTTTATTTTTTTATATTAATTTCTGATAACAAATTAAAATGATGAAATTATTAATATTTTTAATATGATAATAATTATAGTGAGAATAAATGATAATAAAATATATTATTAATAAATATTAAGATCATATCATAAATCATGTATTCCTTATCCCTCTGTTATTTTTCTACATGATGTGAACTGACCCCAAAGAGCCACTCAAACACAACTTCATCCCCCATCACTTATTATATGGTTTTATCCTTTCCACTTTTCTTATGAATAATATAAACATCCCTAGGGAACATGCTTTAATGATTTGATTATTAGCCTTATAAATTTGGATTTACGCAAGAATATAACATGTGGTGACCCCATGCCCCATCCCCCTTCAATGATCTTAATTTTTCTATAATGATTTTTGACTAGATATAGCCATATTAAAATTTTCATTATACTCTAATTTATTTTATTTCTATTTTCCTTCTCATTTCCCAACCCTTCATCACAAAACATGAATTAGGATGAAATCTAGGTGGTTCATCATTCCGATATTCATTTTTGTTTTGATATATATATCATGAGATCTTTATTTTGGGAACATTTTCAACATATTCACTAGGGTTTACTAATATTCTGTTTCCACATGATGGATTTCCCATGTTATGACTTTTATTCTAAAAAATACTAATTTATTTGCTATTAAAATCTTATTTATGTTACTTATTATTAGAATTAAATATTTTAATTTATTTTAGAAAAATTATTTTAATATGAATTTAATTTATATAAATTGGTTTTTACCTTATTTTTAATAGTTTTTTAAATCATGTATCATGTTTTTTATTTATCTCAAAATTTTTACATGGATGTTTCAGATTGAATTTTTTATTATCTTCGATGATTTCTGTTTTCTTGATGTATTTTTAATTATTATTACTTGTAATTATAAGTGAAACTTATAGTTTAAGGTCTTTATATATTTCATAAAGGATTTTTATAAATAAAATTTTTAGTTTATAAATGATTTTAACCCATTTGGGTAATTTAAATAATTAAGAACCCTTTTTGTCCTAATAAAAAATGTTTTTTCAAAATGATTATAAATTAGTTATGTTATTCAAAGTATGTTTTTACGTGTAATTTATTTATCTAATGAATTTAATGTCCTAATATGAATTTAAACTTTTTTCAAAATGTTTATTGGCATCATACATGATTTATAATATTCAATTTTAAGGGATTTTTATATAAAATTTATTATACCTTGATATTTTATATTAAAATAATGATTTTAAGGAACCAATGTATTTTTGGAAAATTGGATTTCATAGAAAGGTATTAATGCTGAAAAAATGGTTACAAAATTATTTATTGAATTATGATAAGATATTATGAAACATTTTTATATTAACATCACATAGAATCATTGGGTACATATGTATGGTTTGGGGTGATGGATTTTAATGTTTTGTATGGGATCACACATTTGTGAAATATATTCTCCTTTGTTTGTTCGTGGACTATATAGTAATATTGTACTCATAAAAATTTTATTTTTCAGTATCATGTTTTGGATTCAATTTCAAAACAAAATTTCAGCATTGATTGGTCTAGGGATTCATTTTTAGATAGATATATTTACCATACTCACCTAGAGGTAACTTTTAGTTTTTGTTGAAAATCTAATTATTTAGAATTTCTAATGAATGGAACATTACATGATTTACCTTATCCAATTATAATTTTATTTCACTTTTATTGATAGAAGATAGTGATATATATTAGTGGACAATAAAAAAGAATATAATGGAATTTTTTCATCTATTCTTATTCATGGTGGGGAGACTAGGGGTGATAAAAATGATCATTGGATTTCTTTTCAATGATACATCATTTAATTTTATTTTCATATTTTATTTTCAAGGGAAATTTAATATATTAACAACCCATGTTGGATGTTGTTTTAGATTTTTAATATCAAATTTACAATAATTATTAAGTGTAAAAATTCCATGGTTTTTATTATGAATCTTAGACACTAGTTTCCAACCCATGGGGGTCTTGAACACTCCTTGTTCTAGTGGAAATACGATCGGGTTCTAGTTTGGAGGATGGACTAAGTTGGTCCTTTACAAAAGATATTTATTATATAAGAAAAATCACAATGAAAAATTATATCATGAATACAAAGAGTGGAAATCGAAACAAAAATGACACTATTACCATTCAATTTAGATTTATATGAATAGATTTTGTAAAAATACACGAGAGACGACTTTTACATCATTTTATTCACTGATGAAATCTAAAAGATATTTAATATTTGGTATATAGAGAAAATATTACATAAATTAAATATTTTTAATATTTTTATAAGGGAATGTGATTGTGAGTTTTAAGTATAGATCAATAAATTAATAACTAGTAATTGAATGGGTTTCACTAATGATTATTTTAAATCACACATTTTTAAAAATATAATTAATAATTAATATAGTTCTCTATAATTTCACTGATATAAAGGTTTTTATATATTATTAATTTGAATCATTATTTAAATTGTATGAATGATTCTTGAAGATTTATATTGGTCAATTTTTTTCTAGAGAGATTATTCATTCATATTTGTGGGCATTCAAAATATTTTTTACTATGATGTAAATTAAATATGAAATTTAATGAGTTGTGACAACAAAAAATATAACCAACTTTTAACTAAAATATTTTCTTCTGATGAAACCATTTGATTAAATGTATGAAATAATATGTATGAATGTACAATGATAATTATGATGATTTTTTTAATATTCATCCTAAAGAAAATTCAATAGATTAAGGTTGAAACATAATTATAATATTCTATAATGTTTTTGTTGGAATTCCCTTGTGCTAATTCCAGATAATCATTATTAATTATGTTTTATTATGTTACATCTTGATAAATCATGATTACATATAACCTTAATATATAATATTTGTGTCTACCTCATATGAAAGGTTAAAAATTGTCAATATATTAGTCACTGGTGCTTGTCCTACTGATAGACGAGTCACTATTTCCATGAGTTACAGATAACCTCATATAATTTCTTCTAAGGAAGCGTTACTGATATTTTTTGAGTTACTAATGGAATCAAGTTACTGATAGCATGACTTAACAAAATAATGACTCACTGAAGGATAAAAAATTATCTAAGTACAACTTAGTTCTCCCGAGCTACCTAGGAATCACCTACCGAGTGACTAATCTCCCAATACTATGTTACAAAGAAATCACATACTAACTAACTGATATAATAATGATAAGATACTAATGCCTCACCTACCTGCTGATAGACCAACTGATCCTTAGTCTTAGAAAAATCACCTACTGACTAATCGACCAACCGATCCTATGTTACCAACGCATGACCTACTAACTAACTAACCTTCTATGTCTGAGTTACTAATACAAGTCAGAGATGCTAACATAATGACCTACTAATCCATGATACAGTTAAAGACATATAAAATATTATTATCTATAAAATAATTATAAATTAATTCTAACAAAACTATTTATAATACTTAATATTTTTATTTTATTAATTAGCTTCTCCATAATTTGTTCACAACATTATATGGATGTATGAGTTAAGTAAAAAGTATGAGGTATCAAAGAACATGATCCTTGTTGGCTTCATGGTATTAATCACACACTAGATCAAAAATTTAGTAGTTCTATGAGAGAAAATATACTAAGTTGCTCATTCACCTTAGAATAATACATGAACTACACACTGTGTACACTATGAAATTCTGTTGAATTACAAAGGAAGAATTTTCATTATGAAAAATATATCATCCACAAAATAATAGATCTCACATAAAATAGAAGACAAAATAAATATTGGAACTCTTTTTTTGAATTCTATTTCAAGAATTTAACTCCAACTTCACTTCTACCACCATTAAAGAGTTTAAAAGATAAAAATCACATCACATAGAGCCTTCTAACTCTATAACTTTTAATTTATTCTCTGGTTAGGAACTATTTTATATATCATTATTGTTTTGTTTTTCTGTTTTAGAAACAAAAAGTGGATCATATTCCAAACATGAAGATACATCGATAGCTAAAAAACATATCTATTTACACCTTATACACCCCAAATAATAATGTAAGAGGTATATGTGTAGCCAGTATGAAATTACCACTCCCATGAAAACTTTTGATGAGGTTTAGTTGATCTAGAAAGTTGGTTATACTAATTGGTAGCCCAATATTTGGTATGGATCTTGTTTATATACATAAATTTCTTAGTGGTAGGTGATCACAATGTGATGAGGACTATTTCTGAGCTTTAGATTGAACATATTCATTTAAAATCCATTGTTCTATTCAAATTATTTTTTTCAATAAATTATATTTTTTGAAAATAATAAAATTAAATTAACACTAATATTAATTTATAGATAGTTATTATAATATAATGTAGTTTATTATTTTGATATCAAAAGATAAAATAGTCATCTATATCGTTTTAACTAATAAATAATAAAACTTTGAGAAATATTTAAATAGTTCAAATATTTTATAAATATGATACATTAGAAAAAATGGCCTAAATTTATTTTAAATTAAGTTAATTTGAAACCAGTGTTTTAAGAAATAATGTTTTATACGAACTAAATTCATCCACCTATATAGTTTCTAACTCAAAAAAAATTTGGTACCACTGGTTTTGCATTTTCAATGTTTTTAAGTTATATTTTTTCAATATTTCTAACTCTTTTCAATAGTGATTGATATGTATTTTAAATATCTCTAAAATTTTAGCAGTGAAAAATTTATTGGTATTTATAATCATTAAAATTAGTTTTAAATGGTCAAAAAATAAAAAGGTGCTGCTACCAATAGACCAACCAATTTCAATGGCACAAACTATGCTCAGTGGAGACTGATAATAAAAACGTATTTAGAAAAATCTGGTATTAAAATCTCATTTTCTATAGTTGATCAATATATGAAACCTCCAACTACATGAAATAATTTGGATTATTCCACTATGGAAAACTATAATAATGATCCAAAATCAATTAATTAATTATAATGTAATTTTGGAGATTAATAATTCAATAATATTTCATTATTTAAAAATGCTTATTTGTTTTGTTATAATATAGCTATTTCACATGAATTTACTACTAATGATAAGATAATGAGGAAAAACAAATATATCATTAAATATGATAACGTCAAAACTAAGAATAATAAAAATATTTCTGACATGTATCATAGTTTTGATGATATTTTGAATATGATGTTTTCTCTTGGAAAACAAATTACTACAAAGTAACAAATCATGTGAATTTTGTAAAGTCATCCAAAATGATTGAGAGTGGCATTAGTATCCATTAATGAATCTTGTGAAATTTATTCACTGACTATAAAATAGGTTATAGGTATGTTGATGATGTTTGAATAAGAATTTATGGTTAACAATGAATAATATGATGAACTAAATTTTTTTTTCTTTAAAACTATTTCTTCTAAACAAAATTAAAAGGAGAATGTAATATTTGATGGTAAAAGTTACAACTATAAAAAATCACATTGTGAATGTGATGATGAAATGTCTCGTCTAGTGAAAATATTTAAAAATATATATATAAAAAAATAGATTTATATATCCTAGATACATATGCATATATGAAAACAAATGTAACTAGAAAATGGTTTGGAAGAGAAGTTATAATAAAAATGAGATAGTATTCTATGTGTTGAAGTTAAAAGAAAATGTAAAATAATATTGTCTAAAATTAATGTACAATAATAAATATTATGATAATGATACAATGTAAAAAAACACAATGAAGGACAAATAGTGTTCTTATGAGGATAACATTAGTGCCTCAAAATCACCACATAAAGAGAAATCTGATAATGCCAATATGTGTTATATGAAAAAAAATTGAGGTAACTCTAGAGTCTCATTTACAAAATTATTATTATTCTAGAGATGAATATGAATCTAACTACAAAACTATTACATGATGAGATATTTTACTACTATAAAATTCATGAGGAAGCATGCAATGAAGTAAAGGATAAATATATGTATCTAAAAATGAACATTATTATCATGTTTATTTTATGTCTAAACGTAAAATATGAAAGGAAAATAATTCTAAGTTCATCAATGATAATACTGAACTCTGCCTGTATAATAATAAATTAAAGAATTAATTAGATAAATTTACAAATGGTAAAGAAACCATAAATCAAATGATTGTAATATATTTATTTATAAAATAAACTACTATTATATGTTTTCAAATGGTGCATTAAAATTCTAATAGAAACAATTGTCTATCAAAAATTGTAAAATTTGGGTTTGTTCCCAAAATTAAAAAATCTATTACACATTCTAGCACTATAAATTCCATTATTGCTTCTAGTTTTTCTTGATCTAATATTGTATATTTTTCTTAGAATATACCGAAATATTATAGAAAACCCATGATGAAAATGTGGGTTCCCAAATATTTAACTACTAACATTACTATGCCCAAGAATGTAGGGGTACCAAAGGCATTTATTAATTGATAATTTTTATAGAAATATTGTTTTAAGAGTTCTTATAAGAGCTTGTGGTACAAGGATAGTGGGTGTTCATGACATATTATAAGATACTATTTGAGATTCAAGAACCTTATCAAGATTTATGGTGGGAATTTAACCTTTAGTGAAAATGAAAAATTAGAAATAATTATTATTATTCAAATTGGTAACTCTAAATCGCTTTTAAAATATAAAGGTAAATTTTTATAGTCTAAAGAACAATCTTATAATCATATCACAATTATAAGGTTATGGATTTCATGTTAAATTCTAAAATTAATAATACAATGTTTTAAATTTTAAAAATTGTATAGTATTTACTTATTTTAGAAATGGAAATTTGTATGAAGTTAATTTAGATTACATAGTTTCTCAGAATGTGTATTTATTAAATATGATTAATAAAGAGTATTGGATTTGGCATAGGATACTAGGCCACTATAATATTAAATATCATAGAATGATTACTATAAATGGACTAGTAAAGGATCTAAATAAACACGAAATTCCAAGTGATAATGTATGTAATCCTCATCAAAAAGGAAATCATCATAAAATAACTTTCAAACCAATGAAATATGTTTCATATTATCATTCTCTTGAGTTGGTTCAGATGGATTTTTTTGGACGGTCTAGAGTGTCATGTTCAAATTGGAAGAACTATGTCATTTTTTTAGTATATGACTTTTCTTGGTATACTTGGAGTTTATTTTTATATCAAAAAAGTGAATCATACGATTATTTTACTTTGCATTATAGATCTATAGAAAAATTATGTGGACATAAGAAAAAAATATGAAATGATCATGGCTATGAGATTTAAAATCACGAATTTGAATCTTTTATAACCAAATTGGCAATAGTAAGAACATCATTGCTCTTAGAAAACCCCAGAATAATTTATTTATAAAACAGAGAAATAGAACCTTATTGAAAATAGATTTAAATATGTTTAATAAATTTGATCTACTAGTTTATTTTTAGGCAGATGATCTAAATACAACATGGTGTATAATAAATAGTTTTTTAATTAAACATATATTTAATAAAACTCTCTATGAGTTGTGGAATAATACAAATCATAAGGATAATTAAATTAATTATTTCGGTTGAAATTTCAATATCCTTAATAATAATGAAAATATTGATATAAATTCATCCATGATTGATGGTGGAAATTTTCTAGGTTATTCTACCTCTAGTGATGCCAATCGATTCTTAAATAAATGAACCATGTGTGTGGATGAATTTATTCATATCAAATTTTATTAGAACAATCCACATGAAAATAATACCTCCCATGTTAATATTGAGGATTATTTTTTCAAATTTTTTCTTGTATTTCAAACCTTATGAATCTGGTGTTATGAAAGTAGAAAAATCGTCCAATTATGGAAATTTTCCATATTCAGATCATAGTGAACCCAAACCTAAAGAAGAATAAGAAATAAATATCCTCTATTTTTATTGATCTATTAAAACCCTTGAAATATTCCATTAGATTATGTAGTTGGATTTATATAAGGGGACTAAGTCTAGTGATTCTCTATGAAACTAGATTAAACATCAACTATTTTTGTCAAAGATGGAATAAAAGATCATCAATGATGAAAGGAATGATGATTTTTGGTTGTTGGATATGTAAAAATAATTGAACTAGTTCAAAATAAAAAATGTTTAGAAACTTGTTTATAGACCAACAAACACCGTGACCATAGGCATTATAGGTTTGTTTAAAAACAATGTTGATGAAGATGGATCTATCATCAGAAACAATGATTGATTAGTTGGAAAAGTTTATAGTCAAGAATAATGAATTGACTATGACAAAAAAATTTCACCTATATCCAGAATTGAATATGTAATAACACTATTATATTATGCAGTACATTGGAACTTCAAACTTTATTGAATAGATGATAAAAGTGAATTCCTAAATGGTTGTATTGTTGATGATGTTTTTTTTGAACAAAACCCCAGTTTTACAATTCATAATTTTCCAACTTATGTTTTAAAATTAACAAAATCATTTTATAGTATACAATAACTTTCAAGAGCTTCGTATTATAGGCTCATCTCAATTATAATTTCTATTTTTTTAAAAACAGGATTTATGAACATAAATTTTTCATAAAAAAATTTCAAAAAATGTTTTTGTTGTTAAAATATATATAGTTGAAATTATTTTTGGATTATCTAAAAATTTATTATGTATTGACTATTAAAATATTATAAGAAAGGAATTTGAAATGAGTTTAATGGGTGAACTCAATTTTTTTTTGGTTTCCAAATTTTTCAAAATTTGGAAGCTATTATTTTAAATCAATGTATATTTACTAAGTATATTTGAAAATGTTTTAAAAATGATAGAAATAAAAGTAGTAATACTCCTATGAGTACCACCTATTATTTAGATCTTTATGAAGGTGTAAATATAGTGAATCAAAAAAAATTATAGGTATGATTGGATTTATTTTTGGCATAACTTCTAACTAACATGATATTAAGCTTTGTGTGTGTATGTGTGCTTATTTTTATGAAAATCGAAAAGAGTCAAACCTTCTTGCTATTAGAATAATTTCAAAATACCTCAAGTATAATACCAAGACATAATTTCTATATCCCAGAGGAAATCCATTTGAATTAGATAGCTATTTTAAAGATTCCTTTGGTAGTTTCAATTTAGATAGAAAAAAACCAACATAACATTTCAGTTTTTGTGAAAAAATATAGCTTCCTAATATAGTATGAAATATAATTCAATTTCATTATCTACTAACGAAGTATAATACATAGATAATGGTAGTTGTTTTGTTCATATTTTTGGGATGAAATACACATTTATAGATTATAGATAACAACTTAAACATTTCAATATGAACTATTAAAATATAAGTGCAATTGATATTTTGATGAACCTAGTATATCATTCAAGAAAAAGAATATTAATCTCAGATCTCACCTTTTTTGAGATCATTATAAAAAATTTTATATAACTCTTGATGTTATGGGCATTGAAAATCACATTAATGACTTTTTTACAGATCCATTAAATTCTGAAAAAATGAGTTACATCTAACACGAACTAGGGATGATCAAAATTTAATGTATCACCAATGATGACACATAGAAAATGTATCGCTGATGATGAATCACTGATGATGAATCACCAATGATGAATCAATGATGATGAATCATAAATGATGAATCACTGATTATGAGTCATAGATGTTGACTCACAGGTAGGACTCACTGATAAAACTCACTAATGTGTCTCACTGATCAAATTTGTTGTTTGTCTTCCTGAAAATTAAAACATCACACTTTTATTTGATACATATTACATTAGTCTGCATTCCATATTTATTTATTTAAATCTATAAATGATATAATTATATCCACTCTAACTCATTTTATTACATTCACAAATATACTCTCGCACTCTTCCAAAGGAATCTACATCAATCAAACTTCTAATACCATTCTATTTTGAACCCAAAACCCTAATTTCTCTCTAATAGATCATGTTAACAATGTATTTGAGATGTATATGAATGAGTCACATAATTATATGAAGTATAAAGGTGAATCAAATAAATCTAAACCAAAACCTATCCATCCTAAACATGGGATCCTAATCATCACCCCAAAAGAAAAAAGTATATAACAAATGGTTACAGACATCTAAGTCTCTCTTATTGCTTTTTTTTAAAACAAAATGATTTTTTGTGTGGTTATCCAATAAAGAAAGACCTTTTTTCCAATTTTGGTGAAAGAGTTAAATCAGTATGTATATTTTATCCATGAAGGCTCATATTTATTTTTTATTATGTATATATTAGATGGAATAATAATTTTATTTTCATCCATGAAATAGTAATAATTCATGAAGATTACACACAATGGTATGTTTAATGATCATATGGGATGTCCAACCGCACATAGTGATTTGTTAAATTATGAAGAAGCATTGGAAACAATTCTTGGTAATGGATCTCATAAAATTGTAACAGAAAAAATGTGTTTAGTGAAGGAAAGTTGTTTTTCAATTTTATTCAACATTCGTTATATCCATAAAAAAGGGACTATTCCTACATAAAATATCAAGATGATCATTTTCTATATTTTTTGTAGAAGTGTCATAAGATTAACATTGAATGTATTTATTGTTTCATTTGAATATGATGATAAAATAATACTCTAAGATTTTTTTTTGTTTTATTCCAAGATTTTATCTTCAATTCTACAAGTTAAAGGTTTGGTGAATGAGGGCAAAGAATCTGTAACAAAGTGTGATGGAATTTTTTTTTTATAAATTTCATTTTTAATAGGATGAATGTAAATTATACTCCCCCTATGATATTTTGGGTTGTGGATAATTATTATTTCATTGATGTGTTTAATCATGTTGAGCTCCCTATAAGGCCAAGAGATATGTTTGACCATATTACGGGACTAAATGGGGATACTGAGTATTCTGGTGAGGATAATGGAGTTGTGTCATACTATGTAAATGAATCCTCTATTGATGATAGAAGTTGCCCTGACATAGTTGAAAGTGAAGAATAAATGAATTAAAAACCTATTATCCCTCATTGGAATCTACATTTAATAGAACCGCCAATAGATGAAGATGACGAGGATACTAAAGAATCTAAAAATGATGAATATATAAATCGAAGAGGTAGTGAAGAATATGAGGAGTCAAAGGGAGAAAATAAATAATTTAACAATGAGGAATAATAAGAGGATGTTGATGGAGATGAAAAAGATAATGAATATGTTTATAAAGAATCTGATAAACAATATGAATATGTTGCAGAATAAGAAGGAAGTTATTAATTTGATAGAGGATCATATCATCATAATTATGGTAAAGGTATTATTAGAGAACATATTGATCATACTCTAGATCATATTGAGACTAGAAATCCTGATGATACTACATCAGTGGAACATGTATTAGTTCTATAATCCTATGATGCTCCAGGGTTAGTTGTTTTTGACGAAATAACTCCAGATGATCATATTAATCAAGAAGTTCTTATTAAATAATAATTTCATGTTTAAGAAGAAGATATAGTGGCTCCAGTAAAATCATTGTTTTTTGTCAGGATGAAATAACCTATTAGTATTAGAGAACTAGTTTAGGTGGAGAAATAGTCAATAAGGGTCAAAATTGTGATTATTACACTGTATGAAGATATAGTTGTGCCATAATGGTAAATGGATCCAGGAAATGTGACATACATTTTGGATTATCTTGATTAGGAGGATGAGAAATCTGATCCTAAGGGATCTTTGAAATAAGGAATAATTATTTTTCATGTTGATCCAAGAGTAGATCTTACTTCTGATTATGTGGCTATATCGGTACTTGTTGATTATGTCACAAAGGATAACCTTAAAATGTTCATGGATGTGTCCATATTAGTAGTTAGATCTGTCCCACCACATCATCCATCTCCAATTCTAGGTCGTAATAATAGCGATGAATCCTTTCCAACAGAAAAGGTTGTTTCCAAAATTGAACCTTGTATGATTACAATGGTTGAATAAATTATAACAGATAAGCGAATGATACATAATGTATTTTTTTTTTATGGTTTCTTACATTAATAGTCTAACCATTTAATATAGATAATATTTAGACAATATTCTAAAATATCTTGGAGTCACCATTAATATATTTTTTATGGTTGCTACTCCTTCATATTCATCCCTTGATTTGAATCTATTGAGAATAGTAGTACAATATGTAATTAAGGGTACCTCGCCATCATCTATTATTGTTATTCCGAATCTTCATGTTGAGATGATCAATAATATAATAAGAGAAGTAGTTCTGACTATGATGGGTGGCTCAGATAAGGAAATATAAGACAAAATTAAGAAAAATTGTGATCATGTGAATAATAGGGTGAGATTCTAAACTAGGGTTACAGTAGTGCTCTGGAATTAACTGACACAAAATTTGACTTTTACATTAAGAGGTTTTATACTAAGAATCAACCATATAGTCATTTTATGTATTTTTTTGTGAATTTGAGACTACCTCTGGTCACTCTAGACATCAATGAAAAAGTCAAGTAAATTAAATAATTCCCTCTAACTCATAATTAGTTTATGGAAAAGAAATAAGATTTTATAATGTAAATGGACCATGGTGGACATATAATAATGGAATTTATTAATATATATAATTCCTACGTACATAATGACAGTACTGTAATTGTTTCCCCATTAGATTCTCCTCTCAAACTGTCTGGTACTCTTCTACTCTTCCTTCTTCACCCTTGCTACCTTTTCCCATGTCACTCACTCATGTTCTTATTCAAATTAGACCTATCATTCTTTGGGAATATACATGACATCCTACATATTTTATCCAAATCCTATCTCCATCATTATTTACTAGTGTTCCACATCCTTGCATGGCCTATTTCCTATTTTCAGTCCCACAAAATCTATGAAAGAAGTTTACTTGAAATGTATAGTTGTTTATTTTATTGTGTACCCTAATCTAGTGTGTGGATCTTGATTATCTATATAAATTTCATGGTTCTATGTGATTAAAAAGTGTATTGGAATAAGTCTACGCTAGATACTGAACCTATTTTTTAATTAATCAGTTCATTTCATTATTCTACTTTCACTGATTTACCTTTTTACAAAGGAAAAAATTTCTTTTACAATTATAGTTAATCATAGATAGTGCTTATATTATAATTAGGTTTAGTATATTTATTTAAAAATCTAAAAGAATAATCTATATTTTCTAAATGAGAACTAATCCATTATTGATAAATTATTCAAATGATAAATTGTTTTATAAATATGATACCTTGGTTAATTATGACATATTTGATTTTAAATTGGGGGAATTTTTAATAATTGTTTTCAGAAATAAATTTTAATAATAAATCAATTAACCCCCTCTTGAGAGTCCTACTCTGATAAATATTTATGATGTGAAATTAATTGAAAATAACCCAATAATTAATGTTTGAAATGAAGCATATTTTTATGACACTAATTAAAGAAGTGAATATGTTCATAAGAAAATCGGTGAACAATGATCTTAGAAGAAGCAAAATATATTTGATATTAATATTATTTTTTTATGTGATGATAAAGTGGTTCAGGGAGTACAGAAAATATGTATTATTGAATAAATACTAATTTTAAATAATATTATATTACTAGATATTTGTATGAAATAGTTTAATAATAAAGGATATTGAGACTTTATAGAAAAAAAAATATACTCTCTCAAATTTTCATATATTATTTTTTTTATTAAGAAAAATTGGGTTACTGCAATAAATAATAATGGGATCATTTTGTGAGGAATGTCACTATGGATCATTTTTTAGACTAATATTTAAAAACATGATAATGTAATGTGTGTGTTCTAAAATAAAATTATTGATACATGAGATGTTTCTAGAAATAAGGATTTGCTTGAATATTAATTATAATAATTGGTTGAGGGTGTTAATATTATTGAAACATTTTCACTAATGGAATGGTTCAATTATATATAATTTTTTTCATTCAATTCAATTTCATAAAAAGTAAAAACATTTCAAATGGATGTATTCTATTCATTTTTCAATGGATGGATAAAAATAAGTTCAGGATGAGAAAAATAAAGGATTGGTTTAATGTAGTGAGGGAATAAGGATTTGAAGATAAATAAAGGTTTCTTTGGGATAGATCTATGTACACAAATTTTGAATGATTCCTACGAGAAATGATTTTCACTAATGTATGTTTGGATAAAATTAATTATATACATATATAGATCATGTTAATGTAAATTTAATGATATATATTTATTTCATATTTTTTTTATTTTATAATATAGTTCCTTTAAATAATTATTTATACAAATGAGCAATCATTTTTTAATATCTATGATTGTTGTAATAAGATATTTTCTTGAAAATAATGTTCTATAAATAGAAGAATTTTTTTTTATTACCAATAAAATTAATCATATAAATTATTAAATGATATTATAATGGTAGAAAATAAATCTATTTTCCACAACCTAATATTTATGGATATTGTTTGAGAATGCTTTCTGATGGGTATTTTTGAATTAATAAATGGTTAGTACAAGTAATTTTTAGTTTACCTCATCCTTCAATTCTAAGAATATCTATTGTAAATATAGTGATATTTTATAAAAGATACCAATGTGACAAAAAATAATATTATATATCTTCAATTCTATTTCACAAATTATTCTAAAGAACTAATATGTTATAAGAAAATGAAAAGGATACATAATAAACTAAACATTTCAATATTTACTGATATTGACTATTAGGTGACTACAATGATAAAAGATTATGTGTAGGTGTAATTATTCTCATAGAAGGAAGAAGAGAAAGATATAATTATTAAAATATAAAACCATATTACATTAATCATGATAGAGTTTGAGTACATGATATCTAAATGTGAATGTACCTAGATGATCATTATGAAATAAACATTCAAATACTTTAGGTATATGATTGGAAAGAAACATAGAATTCCATGTCTGGATCAATGTGCAATTTATATCATTAATAATCCTTTCATGTACTATTAGTATAAATATATTGAAATTAATTTTCACTTTAATTATCCAAATGATACCAATGGAGATATAGTATTGAAATTTACTCCCACCATAGATCATATTGTTGATATCATAATGGAAGAAAAACCCAAAGATATATTTGTATCTTTGAGGATAATCATACAGTCATATGCCTTATAATTTACAAGAGATACATTGATCTGTTCCTCTTCTATTATTATATTCTAATTTCAATACGTCATAAAAAATACATATCACTAATATTTTTATTTTGTCAATATATATCTATTTTTATTTAATAATAAGAAGAAAATGATGAATGAGTGTTTTGAATTAAGAGGACTAAATCCAAATCAAATATCCTATAGTTTCTAATCACTAATAAATATAATTTTCCCAAATATATTACAGTATCTAATGGAATGGTGTTTAATATATTCTACCATAAAATGTTTATTATTTAAAATTTATTTGAGTTTGTTGTTTTGGATTAAAAAAATCAATGGTTATTGAATAACCAAATGTAATTATCAAAGATGTTTTTGTTTGAATTCAACCATGACCGACATGTATTGTATGGTTATATTGAGGGTTCTTAGTTTTCATGACCATGAATTTTTTGGTTTGAATATACTAGATAAGAGTTATGGAATAATATAAGATAGCCTTGATGAAATATATCTAGGTATATGATTTGTAATATAATTCCTTGAAATAAATAAATTATGAAGAAATAGATGTTTCAAGTATATGTATATTTTAAATATGAATAATAGTTCTAAATTAGTAAAAATAATATTATTAATGTTATATTTGAGTTTAATGTAACAAATTTTATGGCATGTAAGATATTTTTTTGGAGATCATCCTAAGGAATAGAAAAATAAAAACCTGGATTATTTGTTTTATAAGATGTGATGATTTGGAAATTTTTATGGAGGTGAAATATGGTAAAAATAAAATTTCACATGATATATTATTTTCATTGAGTAATGAATCATATATTTTAGAATATCTCACTTGAATTTTATTTATTTTCAAAAAAATATTCAAAGTATATAAGATAATTTTAATATAATTCATATATTATTTATTATTGGAAATGAAAATTAATATATAATTTCATTGAGGTAAATAATAATTTATTTTTCTTAATCATGGATCAATACAATAGTGTGAACAATTTTAAATTTCCAAAATACTTCACATTTCTACACTTTGATGAAAAAGATTTTACTATTTGTAAAAGCTTATTAAAACTGAAGGGTTATAGAAGTTTCATCAGGATGATAAGTGGGATGGTGTTGTGCTAATAAAAATAACTAAAATATAACGACACATTGATTACACTGTGATTCTAAAAAAATACATATGTATGATTAATTTAATAGTTCATGGCGTGATATTTTTCGAAATATCAGCTATGATATTTTAAATCAATTATAGTTTTCATATGTAGTGACTTTTTCATGTAGTTTTTCCGTAGTGATAATTTTTTTATTAAAATATTTTATCAATTAATAATAGTACTTATGGAAATAATATTAACATAAATATATGTATTTAATATAATTGAATAAAGAATATAAGAAATGTGGGGAACTGAGAAGGTGATACTATATAAGTCTATTGAACAATTTTATTGATGAAAAATAAGAGAATATATACCAGTGCTTCATCTATAATAAAAAAATGTGATAAATTTGATGAAAATTTTTATAGAAATATAATATCATATTTCTGAGGAGGAATAATACATGTGTATTGAGTAATTTTCTAAAAAATATATTTATCATTATGATATATTACAATATAATACATAAATTCAAGCTCCTTTGATGGAATTATTCTAGTTGTAGAAGTCCTAATTATAATGGTATTTCATTTACATTAAGAGATCAAGAAAAGTAAAAAATATTTTGTTCTCATAGAATATAAAAAATAAATATTCATGAAGATAGTTAGTTATAGTATAGGCCACACCATGTTTCATTTGGGAGGTTGATCATACCTACTCGATGAAGTAATTGATAAAATTTCGATCTCATTGCGTGAATGTAGAGAAATTTAAATACAAAAATTACTTTTTGTTATGACATGGCTCTATATATAAATTTGAACATAACATGGACATTGTTACCCAATTAGATGTGAAACATGTAAAATTATAACATGAATTTAACTATTCATTATATATGAATATGTATGATGAATGTATTAAATTATTATAGATCACAATCATAATAATATAGAGGATTACTTCTAAAAACATTACGAACATTTACTATTGAATCAATGACACTATAAATGGTATATCAACTGATACACACAACTTAATAATATTTTATGATTTACTAGTTGTAGTTAATTCTCTTATTTTATTATGTATTGGGTGTAAACCTTCTACCTATATGATGTTATAATTGGGTGATACCTTATTCAATAATTCATCTGTTAAGAGTTTTTTTGTCCCATTCAACCACACATCTTGAAATTTAAATAGATTTTTTAATTTATATTTTGGGAGGTTATTCCATAATAAATATATTAAGATAAATTTAGTCAATTTAAAATATTTATTATGGTTTTTATTACTCATTCAACTTTACGATATCTATTTCTCATTAACCCTATAATTGAATGGGGGGATGGTGCATTCACTTAGTCATATATTTAGAGTGGTGAAATCTATTTCACCCATAATCACCATGATTGTGTTGAAACATTCCACTTACTTTTTTTTTATATTAGTACTTCCACCTATATTGAAATTATTATGATGATATATTCACCAATTTATAGACTTGTGTGATAAACCATTCGACAATTTTTATGTTATGACTGTTTATTACTCATTCTTTCGAAATCATTGTTGATAGTGATTCAGCAGTAAACATTTACATCAATAATACATATAGTAATTGTAACAACCATAGATATTAATTATTATTTCACCTTGTCATTTTATTTGAGTGTTTACTATTTCATTCAATAATGAATTAAAACAAAAACCATTAAAAATAATAAATTAAAATTATTCAGGATGGTAGATATAGTTGTTAAGCTTGTGGTAATAAATATTGGAAAGTAAAATATTATATCATATACTTATAATATATAAATATTTTTAGTTTTACCAAATTAATGTCAATAATGTATTTATTATATCAATATTATCCTAAGAATAAATTTTAGGGTTTAAAAAAATTATTTAATAATAATAGTAATAATAAAAACTTCACTAAAAACAAATTGTTTTTTTAAAAAATTAATGTTTCTAAATAAAATATTGATAATATATATATATATTTAATAATAATTTTAAAATAAAAACATTATATTATTATTACGATTATAATTTTTATAATGAAAATGTTAAAAAAATTAAATAATGATTTCCATAATATCATGTAACTTTAATTTGACCAATAAAATTGATATAATTTATATTATTACTCATATATTTACATTAAACCAATATATATATATATATCATCAATATTTCAAATGGTAATCAATTTGAAATAATATTAGAGAATATGTAATTGTTAATAGTCACTTTTCAAAAAAAAATAGTATATTGTCTTATATTATATATTTAAATTTAGAAGGAATTTTTATGTTAATTTTTAATTGAATTACGTTAAATAATGACTATATTTTGGTTGAAAACATAAATATTTATTTATGATTAATTACATTATATTTTTTTAAAAAATATATTTTTTTTGTTAAAAAATATGTTAACAAGTTAAAATCCCCAATGTAAAAATGTAAAAACCTTGGGTAAAAAATAGGAAATGTTTTTATAAAATGTGTTGAAATTATTTTATGATTATTTATAAACCAAATATAAACCAAAAATACATTATTATTAAATTTATGAGAGATTAAAAAATGAATAGTGTAGTGCTATCATTAACATGTAAATGGTATTTGCAAATTACCTCATTCATTATATTATAAATGATGCTCATTTAAACATCTCCAAATCAACATTTACCATTTTCATTGTAAAAGAAATTATTCCATGTAAAACCCTAATAAATTATATTTTTTCATCCCTGAAACATTTAAATCTATATTTTTTCTAGGGGATTTATTTTTATAGAATTCTCTAACAAAATATCTTGCCTTAAAATCATGTATTACTTTCTTGTAAACATTTTCGTAAATAATTGACTAAGAATTAACATATGACCATAGAGATATAATAAATATGTATAATTATAATACTATGATGTTATAATATTATTATAATAAATATTAGTTTTTTCTTATCTATCCACTCTGATATTCAAAAACATTTCTAGTGTGTTTCATGCACCACTACATCCACAACGGGTAATGTAACTTTTTTCATCACCAATATTCATGGAATATAAAATGGATATAATGTATGTATAAATATTATATCTATAATTTAAATTTTATTATGAAAATTTAAAATATCGTACACATTATTCCCATATCATTTATTGAGAAATGGAAACATTAATCATGTGTCGTTATGAATTATCACATCCACAACCAGCCAATTTCATTTATCATCACCATTATTAATGAAATAATTTTAAAATATTTTTTTTATAAAAACTATTTATATTAAAATATTAATATTATGGATATTATGAAATTATTTTAAATTATTTTATACCATATTTAAAAGACAAAATAGATTTATAATAAAATGATGGTAAAACCTCATTTAACCGAAATCAAAGAAAACTATGATATAAATAAGTAAAATAAGATAGTAATAATAAATGTAATATGTAATATAATTGGATAAAATTACTAATTAAAAATTTAATAAACTAAATTTTCTTATTCATAATTTTAATAACATGTGTATAATTAATCTTGAACATGAGATAAGAAATATTACATAACTCCTTTGGTACTAGTCAGTTAGATTTCTCCTAATTTTACTTTATTTTAAGAAATACTATTATCACATACCTATTTTATTATTATATACATGTCCATTTATTATATTACTAGTCAAATATCGCTTTAATTTTTATAAGATTTTATTCCCTTCACAATTTTCATATTTTTGTAAACCATGTTAATGGTAGCTTCTTAATTTTTATCTCACTTTGAGCATCACCATCCTAATTTTTTAAAATCATGAATATATTATATAAGCAAGCAATAGATTTTTGATAACCCTATTTTCTATGGAAATAAATTAATTCATTTAATTATTCAAAATATCATTTAATTCTTTCACATATCACCAACTAAGTAGTTTATTTTTATTATTTCATATCACAGAAACTTATCATGAGTTTTAATCATTATATATCAATGATCAATAAGAAAGTAAAATTTTGAATTATGAAAGTTTAACAAAGGAAATTCATTATTCTACCATTAATCTTACGAATTTGGCCTTCAGTTTGTCCTTGAATCATATTTATGAAACCGTTATTATTATTAATGTTTTTATATTTCTTATGATTTTTGTATGGATTATTATAATCATATGAAACACGAATTTATGATTTTAATGATTTACCAAGTTACATTAAAATGTATTTCCCACAAATGTATTGGTTAAATATTTATATCTCAAGAAATTTTATGTAAGTGTTTATAGATTGAGCCTAAATTCATAATTGGAATTTTTCCACTTTATGATGATGGTCTTTAGAGTGACCCATGATTTTTTATTTTTTATATCATGATTTAGGTTGTTTCTAAAACATTATTACCATATGATATGATTTTTTATGTCATTTAATTATTATTATGATCATTCAATTTATGATATAATTTTAGGCCCTCTGACTTTCATGCTATATTTTATCGCCCTGTTTACTACCTAATATATTTTTGTAGCTCATACTTTTACTTATATATTTTCCCTGTGATATTAAATTTTGTTTTATAATGGCCACTAATTTTAGGAGCAATATGGTGAGATTTTAATAAATTTATTATTTTTGTGTTTATGATGATGTATTTTTATATCCAATCATACAAGAAAACAACACATATCTAACCTTGGTGTCTATTTGTATTGAAAATAATATTAATATTTATGTAATATTATGATTTTTAGAATTTGATTCGAATTGGTGGTATATAAGGATTTAATAGTTATTTTAATGGATTATGGTAATAATAACTTATTAAAATTCATATGTAAATATCTTATGGATAATTTTATGTGTGTGAGGACATACTAATTTGTAGTTAATGTTGAGATTATGGGTATTTCCAAGAAATACATCTATGATTGGATAATAAATTTGGATGTGGTTATTTGATAGATTAATCTAGTGGTAATAGCACTAAAAATAATGGTTGCATATATCTTAACCATTATTATTTGTTCATGGTTAATGGGACTTTATAACACAACTAATTAGACACCCCCAATAGAAATTATATGCTTATTTCTCATTCTCATTACAAATCATTGTAATGGAATTGATGATAGTTTTTGTGGTTCATAATTTGGATAGAGTACCTAATTATACTGTGAATATAGATTATCTATATTGACAAGTAGAAATTAATATGATTTTTTACATCATCTATGAGTTACTTCATCTATATTTTACATTTTATTTTAATGAATTTTTAATCAATGTTCTCATATCTCTAATTATACATTATTTTAGTATAATTATAGACTACATATGATCCATATTAATTATATTTTAACATGGAACAATGATGAATATGAAAAAAATTCCTAACATGATCAGAGAATGGTCTAAGAATCTCATTTTATTATATGCACAACTAGCATATTTTATCAATAATAATATTAATAACATGGATCAACCATCAAGAGAAACATTTATAGGTGGGAATCCTATTTTTAAATTAAATCTATGACCTAGTGGATATTATGACCATATATTCATTGAAAATTGATTATATCCATTAATAAGATATTCAAATTCGATCAATTCTCTATGAAAGAGATAACTATACTAGATATTTACCACATAAGGGGAAAGTCATACAAATAGTAGAAAATGATCGAGAATTTAAAGGTTATATAATATATATAATATATAGAATGGATGAATACAATAGGATAATCAAAAGAATATTTTGACCACATTATATATCTTAAAATAGAAAGGGTGGTCCGTGCACATAAGAAAAGTAAAGGTGAATCTATTAGATCTTATGAGGTGAACATAATAAGGATTTCATGATAAGGATTTTTTATAAAAAACAATGGAAGTAAAATATACTACTTATTTAGTGGCTTAAGTATATGTCTATAATGATATTATAAAATTTGGTACATTGACTACTATGAGGATGTTTTCTTTGTACCCTCAACATTTAGATTAGAAATAGTAAATTTCAATGGTATTGTGGGACTATAAAAAGTTGAATATAATAGTGTTTAACTCATTGGTATCACTTAATAATCCTCATGGTGGTATTAAAATCCAGTATCCCACATGATAAATATATGGAAAGAGCTATCATGGAATCATTATCATGGGACTGAGAAATGTCCCATGTGTAGAAAATAATGTCATTAATTCAACACATGTATATGTGATACAAATAAGTCCACTAATGTTATAGGATATTATATTGTATAGAATAATATATATGCTTATTTTTAAAGATTAAACTACAATTATGGTTGAAATTATAGAAACCAATGCACTATCCTGAGGGTTTTCAATGATGATAAATTGATAATACCTCCAAGGATATTTGATAATGAGAAGCATTATGGTATTATATTGTATATGTAGATTGTGGTATTGATGTGTTTGTATTTATTCTAGTTTTTATATTTAGAATATAAAAGGTACTAATTAATTCCTGGATTACATTCCCTTCAATATCTAGAATTTTTTGTAAACATATTCAAATTAATGAATAAAACACAGAGTTTAAGTTATGAGTTATAACATCTTACTATCCAATTGTTTCATCTAATGTACGAAAATATTCTGAATTGACATATGTGGGGGGAATCGACCATCAAAAATTTTCATATTCCCTTAGAATAATTTGATTCTACTTTAGGAGTGGAAAGGTTGTTGCTATATATATACAACGGAAATTGTTTTATGAAATAAACCACCCATTATATCCAAAATTATTTCATATTCTCTTAATCTGTAATAAGGATGATGAATCTACATCCAAAATTTATTTAGAAGCTTTTATATTGTTGTGTTATGAGGAGGAATATCTAACTCAAATAATTAATTCATTGGAAGGGAAAATTTAGGACGACATTCAAATTTTAGGGGATTATACTGATGTATTTCATGAAAATAATTTTGGAATTCCTTTAGAACATGAATTTTAGATATCAATTAATCTTTTATCAGGATCATATCCCATTTCCATTACATTATATACAATAGTCCTCATTAAACTAGACTAACTTGAAAATATATTTAAATAAAATTTAGACATAAGTTTTATATGCCTGAGAGCTTCGCCATTGGATTAATTGGTCCTATTTCTCAAAAACATGGATGGGTATATTCATATATATATTTATTTTCATGAACTAAATAATATTATAATAAATATTAATATTCTTATGGTATGGATCAATGAAATGATAAATTATTTAGGTAGTGATTAATATTACCCAAAATATTACTTTTATTCAAGATATAACCAGTTAATATTGGAAAATGGGGATATTAAAAAGATAACCTTTCATTCAAGTTACATGAGATACATTTTCATATTCATGCCATTTTTTACTTACAAATTCTCTAGTGATATCAATGAACATAATCAATAGTGTCTTTATTGATTTACATGATTAATTTATTATAGTATTTATTAATGATATTTTAATATATTCACAAAATAATTTGGAATAAGAGGGTAAATTTAATGTTGTATTGATGTAATTTATGAATGGTAAGTTATATGAAATGTATTTTAAATTTGAGTTGTGGATGTATAAAGTATATTTCATGGGGAATTTTATCACATTTAAGAGGATATATTTGGACCTAATGGAGAAAAAGGTTATTCAGTTTCGACCACCCAATAATAATTGAGTGAGTTCCATTTATTCCCCATATTAACTGTGTTCTATTAATGATATGTGAGAATAAAATCATGAATGATAAAACAACTAACCATGTCTACTCATAAGGGATTGAATTATATCATGTTTGATGTGTGTAAAGATGACATGAAAAATCTTAGGAAGAGTACATCCAAATATCCAATAATCCCTACACCCAAAAGTGGGGATGGATTTTAGGTTTATAAAAATGAATTAGAAAATTATCTTGGATATGTACTAATGAAGAATAATAATGTGATAGTCAATTAATGATCAATATTTAATGTACATGAATAGAATTTCCTAACACCTGAAACCGTGTTTTTCAGAATAATTTGAATTTAGAAAATTTTTATCCATAATCACTATTAAGATAATTGTTGCGTATATATAGAACATAAGAGTCTGAAATATTTATTTAAGAAAAATGAGTAAAAATTTCACTAAAGAATATTCTATGATTTACTCAAGGACTATGATTCCTTAATCTCCTACCATATATGGGATCTAATCAAAGTGGAGTATTCTATATAATGAAAAGGTTATGATGCATTAATTTTAATGATTATTTATAGGGATCAAATCCTCTCAGTAATGATGACTATAAACATGATAATCATAATAAATTTAACATATCCTAACATTATCAAATTATTTATTATCCATCACTAAATGAGAATATTATGATATTTCAATGGAATGATGTGATGATATTGAACAATGTGAATTCAATGAGAAAGGGAGAAACAGATAGTTAAAGTTAATATTGGAGTTATTATATTTGGGAAAAAAATTTACTCTAAATGATTTGTATATAATGAAGAAGATACTAAATTATTCTAATATGCTGACATTCTCTAATAACATAAGAAATATGTAAATTTAATCAAATATATGATAACAATATTTATGAGAAAATATGAATGTGAATATTATGGAATATAATCAATGTTACAGGTGTTTTAGAAAGTGAATGATATGTGTATAATGTCCAAATTTATGATGAAACAATTTTTCATACCTATATTGTAATGGGTAACCATCACTATAGATTTTTCCATTGGTCTTCTGAAAAAATAAAAAGTGGATAATGATATTTGCGTTTTTATGGAACGTCTTACAATAACTAAAAACATCATTTACAATTGAAATGACTTATCACTAAATTAATACTAAAATATATACATTAAATAAGTTGTATGAATTTATGTATGTAATTATCAATTATAACTTATATTATTCTGAGTATCACCATAGTTTTTTTGAAGATTCATCAATATCCTATGAACATAGAGTTTTAATTCATTATAGGAAATCATCTCCAAACCAATGTCAAATATGAATTGACTCTACATAAACCTAATAATAAATTGATCTCTTGATATATAGAATTTCTAGTAGTATAAAACCAACATCATTCCCTTTTTGAAATCACATATAAAAATAGTTTCCACTCTAGTATCCAAATGGACCTATATAAATCACTATATTGAAAGAGAATAAAGAAATCTATGAATTGAGTATATTTTTTTGGATGTAATTTTTTTTGTAATAGAGATAGTCGATGAAATGGAAAAGGTAGTCATTTTACTTCAACAAAACAACAAATAAGCACAACATCAATAGAAGTGTTGTGTTGATAACCGCTACTAAGACCTAGAGTTTGAGATTGGGGATAAAGGGTTCATCTATATTTCTCTTGGGATGGGATTCATGCTATTTTGGAAAAAGGGTAATCTACTTCTAATATATATATATATAAATCCACAATATTTTATGTAAATTTTTATTCTTGATTATATTTAATTATCATTGGTATCATTTTATAGACGCAACTTTGAGTAATAATGAACGACAATAGACTATTAATATTATTATCAAACATGATTTTTATAAAATAAAATTATACTTCTGGGTATGAATAGAAGGGAAAAATATTTTAAAATTATAAATAGTCTTTTAAGATAAATTATATATATTTATAAACAAATAAATAGTTTTTTTGAAAAGTCAGTATATAATTCAATATACGTATTTAATCAAAACTTATATTAATTGATTTTTTCTAAAAAATATATTAAAAATAAATTTACACCACTTTCATGAAATGTATTTCAAAAAATATAATTCATTTTATAAATAATGTTGTAAAAAATATATTATGGTTCATTTTTTTTAATTTTTATAAAAAGTTTAAATTTTCAATGAATAATAAAAAATATTGAAATTTATTGAAAATTTACTTTTCATTTAACGATTTTAAAAAGTTATATTTAATTAATAAAATAATTAAAATTAATTTTAATTCAATTATATCAGTAATATTCATATTTAGTTAATCATAATCTATTTATTCATTAAATTTTATATTTAATATTTTAATAATTATTAAAATTTTCTCCTTCGAATACTGTAATTTTATAGTGTTTAGTTATTTAATATTAAATTAAATTTTTTCATATTTGTGAAATAATATTAGTATACTTTATTCCATGTATGGAAACAAAATAATTAATATTATATAATAATTGTAACAGAATATTTTACTTATTTAATAGTAAAAATATAAAAATTAATTACCATAGTTATGTATAAAATGGGATTACAAATGTTTATACTAAAAATATAATTGATTAAATTACTTAGATACATATCAAATATAAATTTTATTTACATATATAGACCTTATATTATTTTATATTTGATATCGATCCATATTGGATCTTTTTCTCATGTTTAAAATGTGGTTAAAAGTTTTTATTTTCAAACATTCCATGTTCATTCTCTCCCCTACTTATTAACGTCCACCCATATCCGCACCACATGGGACTTGATAATAATAATTTTTAATTAAATAATACAAAAAAACACAACCATACTTTCTTAATCACATTATACATTCCTTTTTTTATTAAAAATAATCCCATGAATGATTTTTGGGTTTCCAAACTAAGTTGTCCATTGAAGAGGTATATTTAATAATAGTGAGTTTTGATTTTTTTCACCTCCACATATTGGAAATATTTTTCAACTATTATTATATAATATAAAAATGTCATTCATTTCATAAATTTAAATTTTTATTCATTACCCACAAATATATCAACTTCGAAAAATGGGAAATTAAAGAGTCTATTTTGTGTGAGGTGGACTAAAGCCTCACGAAAAAATATAATTTGTTTTCAATAAACACGTATGATGGTTGGATATAATGAAATATTTAATGTATTTTTATGATATCTATGAAATTTTTATACTTAAATAATTAAAATATCACCACTTTTTTATTAAATTATAGTCAATAAAAAATTATAATGTTAATAGTTCGTACATGTGGACTATCGCTGCCACGAAGCGATGAGATACATTATTCATTAAAATTTAAAATTTATGTAAATAAAAAATTAATTAATGAATATATATTATAAATACGATTTAAAAAATAATCTTAATTGTTAATTAATATATTTATTTGTTTCATTTCATCTCTGAAAAAAATAAAATAGATTCCATCAGTACATATGGAATACCCTGTCAATGAATTGTGGAATTTATTTTCCAATATAAAACATTTATGGAATACGAAAAAAATTATAATGAAAAAATGTGATATTTATATCATGGATATAATTATTTAGATAATGGGACCACAGTAAAAGTACATAGACCATTACTACATGACCAAAAAATTCATGAAAAACAAAGTGGTTATTACCCAAAATAGTTATCTTCACAATAAATAGTGAATGAATTTAGGATAAATGGGTTATGTAAATAAGATATGGTATGATAAATATTATTACAGATCAGTAATAAATTTCTAATAGACATATGTTTTTTATATATTAGAATAAAATTTTTACAGAAAATTTCAACACTTTAGGTAAGGGAATTGTGTCTCCCTTTGGTTTAAGAGGGACACATGACTTATACACCAATTGATTTTATTTTTTGTTTCATATATTACCCATGAATTTATTTTCATATTATTCACATGTAAATTATTTTGGATTTAATATTCTATCTAAGGATCCTTATTTAATGGAGAATATGATTCTAAAAGTTACCAAAGTATTAATGTTTTATGGTTATAATATCATTGTTTATTGAGATTCTTTATAATTAGTTTCTGATAATTAATTTTATGATATATATAGATATCCATAAATACCTTAATTTTATTACCAAATGTTATTTTTTAAGAATAAATTTTTTCCTTCCATTTTCCTCTCATTATGTATTAATGGGACAAAAATATTTTCGTAATAAAAAATCAACTATATTTATCTCTTTGTTCAAAAAACCATTTTTTTATTTATCCATTTTTTCTTGATATTTTTTGAATAATTATATTTATATTATTCTATTAATTTTTAAATTAATTTTTATCCACATTTTATTTTTTGAACAAATGGATTACAAGAAATATTCTTGATTTTTTCTATATTATAATGTTTTTAATTTTAAATGATTTGTGACCCGATGTTTTTTTAACACATACAACACTAATATAATTTATTAATTTCATGACCACTCGACTATTTGAATTTTTATTTATAGGTTCTCAAGGTGTATTTCAATCAATATTTCCCACTATATTTAGAAAATATCTAGAATTTTTGTATGTTTTTTTAGTGGAATGGATATTTTCCTCTGGAAATATTCCAAGTGCTATTCCGAAATCACATTACATATAAGGTGGAATAATTGTTTTACATACAATTTATTAGAGATATGATCTAGGGATTACATAATTATACATTTTATATATTTTCATTGTTTATAATTGAATTATTATTATAAAAGATGATACTTTCCCTTGGGTTATTCTTTGATGAAAAATGAAATGTTTATGACACATGTTTCTTTTTGTTTGGTTGTGATATGACGACGGAATGAAATTTTTGTTAAACATGTTACTTTTCTATCGGGTTTTCCTAGATAAAACGCTTATAAAACCAACTATTTTCAATATTTTTGATATGATGAATTTTTTTTGATTTAATAGCACAAATATGTATGATATTTATTATATGATTTGGGTCAAATATATCCCCCCTAATTAATTGGGTAATGATTAATATCTCTAATGAAAAATAGGATTGAGATTTTGAGTGAACCTATTACAGTAAGGGTTTCTGCCCTCTATGATAGTATTGTGAGTGATCATTTACAAATATGATTCTATGGGAAGTAAACCCATTCCACTTGGAAATGTTATCAAATGTACAATTAATTCTAAGGAAATGTACTTCTATTGTTATGTGTATGATATAAATTTATGTGTTATTCAATTATTTGGATAACATGGTTTATGTTATTTGATTCCTTTATAATTCAGGTATTATGAACTTCCTAATCATATGTCATCAGTCATGATTATGATCATTGATATGATGTGTATGGTTTTCAAATATTTGGATCATGTTCTCATATTGTTATTCTCATGACATTATTGTGAGATCATTGATAAATTCCTTATTCACACTTATAGAGAATTTATGACCACCATTTATTGTGTTTTTTCCCATTAACATGAAGAATGGTAATACATATGATATCTATGAGATGATTTATTATTATGATTTACTTGGTGGGATATGATGTAGTTCACATATGAACTAGATGTCCAGTTATCTATGTTTCTAAAGAATCTAAACCTTTATAGATCTCATGAATATTTTTTTAAAATGTATTGAATATCCATCAATTTATATATATTACCATTGTATAAGTAATTTGTTTCCTTATAGTTGATATCATGGTATATGATTAGTTATCGTTTTCAATCTAGTATAAGAAAAATTTAGTTTTATCCATAGGTATATTCCTACAGTTATTTCCAAGTACAGGAAAATATACATTAGTTTTATTAAAGTATAGATTGAGTTGTTTCAAAAAAACTACATCATTTCTTATATTCTATAGATGGATATGGATCCAGAATATTTATAACAAGGTGTAATAACACTGAAAATTGTGTATTGGGATTTTAAATAATTTCCACCCAGTGTATGAAAATGGGAATTTTTGTTCACCTGGGTTGACAATCCTGGGTGATATGTTTTGGAAATTCACACACATTAAAAATAATCATGATGGATTTGATTAAATGATAACCATGGATGAGATAGGTTAAACCTAAGGTATCATATGATTAAAATAATTTTTCAGGATTTATAAATTATATAAATTTCAATTATGATTGACTACATTAATATATGATTCACAATTTCCATGAAATCCATTTTAAATTTAATAAAATATTTTAGATAGAATGATGATGTCAAAGTGGTAATGGGATGCTGAAATATGGTAGTTATATATTTTATCAAATTTATACAAATTAATATATATATACTAAAAATTATATATGAATTTCAATTATTCTTCACAATGAATATATATTGAATTATCAATGAAAACCACTAGTGGAACGATGATAGTATATCGAGTCTATGAATTTTCTCTAGTTTAGATTTTTGGGATTATGATTACTAAAAATTATTTTATCTTACCTTAATTTGAATTTTATGATATTATAGACATGGATTTTAATTCCACTAATAAATCCCACATCAAATTATATTTATGGTATGTCATGTTTGATATACTATGACAACCTATGATTATATATTAGTGCAATTATAAACATGAAATACCACTGAAGATAACATACAATATAAGAATCATGATTCCAATTCAAAAGGGAGTTTTTCATATACAATAAGTTAGAAACTTATCATCGATTATATTACTTTTTAGTGGGTGTTTTTATTTCAATCTATTTTAGTTTTAAATATTTTTAAAAAAATTATGAATTGGAGTTCTCAATAGATCTCTTAACTAGACCAACACCAATTTCAAATACTTCATATAGAATTTCCCTGATTGTGTTGTTGGAATTAATGAATGAAAATGCATGATAATTATTGAATGGGATTAATTTATCCCATTATTTCACCTTGGGATGATCCTACCCATTTATTAAGAATAATTTTGAATTGATGTTCCATTTCATCAATTATCAATAACTGAATTAGATAATAATAATAATAAGTATATTCTACCATATATTAATTACCTGTTTGACTCAATGTGTGAAGATAAAATATTTTTCCTTGATTGAGCATCAATCATGATATTTTCAACTACTGGATTTGGAATAAGATAAAATAATAACAAAATTAAGATCAATTTATGGGAACTTTGAGTATACAATGATTCCATTTAGTTACACTAATTACCCAGACCTATTCATGAATTTAATAAATAATTTCATTAGATATTACCGATATTACATTGATGTTTTTGTTTTAGTTAACATTATTATCAGTTTAAATTGTAAGAAATAATTTTATTAATAAATTATAATTGTGTTGAAGTACATAAGAAAGATGAATCTATATGAAAATTTTGTAATGTGTTAATTTCTATTATAAAAATGTTCATTTTTTTGGAATTGTAATACTGAGGAATGATTTATTGGTGGATCTGTCAAAGACATAGTATATTGAAAATCGTACCAATCAAACTATAGAAACTAGGATCAATTGTTTTCCTGTTTAAGATATTTTTAGCAACACATTGAGGCAAATATCATATTGTTTTCCAATTCAGTCACTATATATACTCAGAAGGGAGAAATGTTCCTTAGTACAAATGAATGTGATGTAAATTTTAATGAGGTGATGAAATTATTACCTATGAAACATGTTTTTATATTACCATATAATTGATAATGGTTTTTAATATATTGTGATGTTTTAAATAAGGGGATCAGATACATCATCATGCATAATGATATGAAGATAAATTATACCTCATGAATATTTATGTCTGGTGAGAAAGATTACCCAATTCATAATTTGGAGTTATAAATTATAATGTTTCCCTTAAAGATATGGAGGTATTATCTATATAGAGAAATTTGTGATCTATAATGATTATAATGGTTTAATGTCTATATAAACAAAGAAAGAGTTGAATATTCTCTAAATAATATTGTTGGAACTAATTAATTATAATGACAGATCAATACATTACCATGATGGGATTGAAAAAAATACTGACCAATGCTTTTAGTTGAATTGATCATCAGATATTATCAAATATGAGTATAAATATATCTAATATTTTCATATATTCAAATAATGGATATGGAGATCTTGAAGGAATAGGATACATTTTATTTTTATCCCGTAATTATTCAACTATATATTTATGTTAACTGTAATTAGGTAAGGAATAATGATGTAGACCTAAAACATATGGCGATAAATACTCTTAAGATTAAACATTACTATTATGTAATGATATTTTTAAGGAGAATTGTTTTTATCCTTATATACCCGATTTTGCAAATTATATGTTTGATGAATCTCATAGTTCATTATTCTCTATTCAACTAAGAGGTATGAATAATTATAGTGATATGAAAGAGTATTTCTGGTGTGATGGAATGAGGATAGATATTACATATTATGTATCATAGTTCATGGTATTTTAGTATTATAAGGATAAGAGAAAACATATTAAGGGGATTTTGAAACCATTAACAACACCAAAATGGAAATGTTAATGGATAACTATAGATTTTTTCATTAGACTCCACATAACATCCAGACAGAATAATTCCATATGGGTTATAGTTGATCACCATTTGAAGTCATAACAATATATTAATATTAATGAATTTTATCTTTGGAACATCACTATAGGATATACATAGAAAAAGTGGTAATGTTTATTTGAGTTCTATATTCTATTATATTTGATTGGTGTACACGGTTTTCCTTGATGATCTATTGAAGAATTCAACATGATTTGGATACAAAGTTAATCTTCAAAACAATATATCATCCTCGATATATTTTTTAGTCTGAATGAAAAAATCAATACCTAAAGGATATTGAGTGATATTATTATATATAATTCAAATGAGTATGAGATCCACACCTTCATTTAGATTAGTTTTCATAAAACAATATATTTTTCTAGAAAAATCAGATGGCTCCATATGATGTCCTCCCTGGAAAGTGTAATAGAACTATAACATGGTAGGATAGAGATTCAGAAGAATTTTATTAGGAACTGATCTGGATATATAAATATCATATATCATTATATTCATTCATAAAAATATAAGGGAATCACAAATTTGAAAGATAATTTATATTTATACTCATCGACAAGATATTGAGTTTGATGTTAATGAGATAATGTATCTATAAGAAAGATAAATATGTCCTACCAATTAAACATTTTAGTATGAATATCAATAATAAATTTTTAAAAATAATATATAGTGTTTTAAGATAAATAATATTTTTTTTAAAAATAAGTAAATTTTTTTTATATGGATTTTTATACATTGAAAATATTTTTTTATAAATGACATTAATTTATATTTGGAAAAAAACTATTATAATTATTTTTTCCATTATTTAGAAAATTTATTTTAAAAATAGATTTCATTTTTGAGTGAACATTTCTATATTATCTAAGTGTATTTGTTTTGAAAATATAATTATCTCATTTAATAGTTAATAATATGGATTAAGAAAACCTTTTTTCATTTAATCATTTAAAAATATAAATTATTTTTGGAATTTTTTAAATGAAAAATTATTTTAATAATGTTATAAATTATCAAATTTATGTCATTATATTAAACATAATATTGAAATTTGATATTAAAACATTATAAACTTAAGAGATGATTCTCAATCAGAAACTGTTTATCATCACAGATATGGGGATTAGATTTAAATGAGATTCATTCAATTTTTTGAAATTAATTTCATAATATGGATTATATATTCTTAATAATATAATATTATGTTAAATAATGTAGTGAGATTTATATTTGGTCAAAATGAATAGTAAAAAATGTATTGATTTATTATCATTGTTAAGGTTAAAATATTGTATGTAGGGTTAAAATAATATAATAATGGTTAATTTATCAAAAAAAAATCCAATCATATTTTATGGATATATATAAACATTAACTCATTTAATATTATATAATTACTCAATATGGATCAATTTGGTAGGTTTAAAATATATGTATAAATTTGTTATTTCAATTATTCAAAGAGTGTCATCTCCACCACTTAAAAAATGGAACACCCTATCCTCTACACATTATACTTACAATTCCATTTATTTTATCCAATACCTAACCATATACCCAACTTACATCGCTTCCATATCCTAGAGGCATTATCTATATTAGAAACCCCTCATAAGAAGACTTTTTGTAATAACCATAGGATGTTGTCCAAAGAAGATGTATCATTCTTAATCAAAACATTATTTTTGTCATTATTCTTCATCAGTAAAATAAAAACCACCTATTATAAAATAATAATAATATTATCCTCTATATATATATTTTTTATTAATTTGTTTTCACATTAAACTTCAATCTATTTATTCATAAAATGGGAAACAAAACTGTAGATTGACTAGTTGGATGAAAACTATCGTATGAACTAATATTATTTTTTCCATCACAGACTCTAATATATGGATATATTGATGGATATAAATTATTTATATGATATTTATAAAATAAATTTACATAAAAATTATAATATAATATATAACTTATAATCATCCAATATTTTGATGAATAACAATGTTGCTTAATCATATATGTGGACACCCACTTCCTCAAAAAGATTCAATAGGTTTTTCATTTTATTTTGACACAGATTGTAATAATTAAACATTAAACGAATATATACCATATATATGTTATAACAATTAGTATATTATGGTGAAATTATATTATCCATTCATTCATTCCATTCATTTAGAAAATAGAAACATCGTTCAAGCGTACATAAAACCTGTCGTCTCTCGTAATGGTGTTATTTATATTACTATTTTTATATTTTATGGATGACTATAAAAATTTATATAATGTGTACCTATAGTATTTATATCATTATTAACATTATATATAATATTGAACCATGATTATGGTTATGTAAAATAACTAACAAACCCAATAATACATGAAAAAAACGAGTTATTACCTGAATCAACAAATTTAAAAAAGAATTTATAATTAATGGGTGACATAAGGGTATAAGTAAATCAGTTTTTGTATTATTTATTTGATCATGTTTATATAATACATTAATAAAAATATTATGTTGATTATACATGATATTAAATGGTCTCTGATGACTTTTGATTATTCAGGTATGGGATTTTGTCTCTCTTTTGTTTGTATAGAACACTTTCCTTATCTTTTTTTCATTTATATGGTTTTTATAATTAAATTGAATTTATATTATTACTCATATAATGGATATATTGGGGATATAATAATACATCTATGTTCCCTATTGAATGGATCTTATCATTTTAAAGTTTCCAAAGTTGTAATTGTTTTATGTTATAATCTATTTATTTAACGAGATTTTTTATGATTAAGTATCCTATTTTTGAATTATTTTGATATACCTATCAATAAAATAATTAATTTTTATATCATATAAATATTTCATAATAATACATTTTTTCTTACATTTTCCTCTCATTATGTTTTTAGTAGACCCAAAATATTTTTTTAATGAAAATCACCATTATTTCTCATTATGTAAAAAATATTTTTATTCAATTTAGTTGATTTCCAAAAAAATGTGAAATTTTTTAATATTATACTATGGTTTGTTGAATTTATTTTTATTGAATATTGAAATTATAAAAAATTAAAAATAATATTATTTTTATTTTTCTGAATGAGTTGTTGTTTCCTATTTAATGAAATTATTACAAAACTATTTGTTTTAACATGTGTGGAATGAAGGGATTTTGACACTATCATGAACAAAAAATTATTTTATGATTAGTTTATATGATTTAATGTTTATTTTTCAAAACCAAATATACAAATATTTTATAAATTTAATTATTTTATTTATAATTTTTTTATTTTGAAAAGATATTTTTCCCCATAAAAAGTTCGAATTTATATTTCAGAATAATTGTTAATTTAAGATGAGATCCTTTGATGTTACTTTATATTTACTATGAAAGATCAAATGATACAATAATTATTAATTATAATGATGTTTTATGTTAATTATGACATTATTTTTATGAAACAAATGGATTTTTCACTCCTTATGCATTGATGAAATTATGAAATGTTAATAAAACAGATTCTTTATCCATGATTTATTACATGTTGAGATGATAAACGGTTTATGAAAACTACTTATTTTTTAAAGTTTATTCCATTGTGAAATACTTATGAAACCAATTCCTTTTAATGGGTTCTAATATGATGAATGTTTTACGAAGTTGTAGAAAAAATATGTATGATTTTAATTAATTAATAGGGGGACTTAAGTATTCCCCAAATGAATTGGTTAAATATTGATATATCATTATAACCATAAGATATAAATGGGAAGAGAACCTATATTAGTACGTGACATTTTATACTATGATTGTTTTATAGTGAACCTTTACTACTATGATTGTTTTGGAAGTTTACCCATTCTATTTCAAATGTTTTCAAAATAAATATTTACAATTAAGGATGTTATTATCTATACATATGTGTTTTCAAAATATCAATAAATTATGATTGTTTTATTTATAATGTATAATGTTTTTTGTTTCATTTAATGGCCACATCTTATGAACCCCTATGAATTATTCCATTTCAAAAATATTATTATATTTCATATACAAGTGATGGATTTAAAATGTTACGATCATGTTACCATATTGTTTTTCTAATGTAATGTTTTAGTGATCATTGATTACAACCTTGTTATCCTTTAATGGGAACTTGATCTCACCCATTAATTTGTCATCGTTCCCCAGGTTATACAGAAGCTATTTTTGTGAGATATGCCTATTAAGGGATCTAGTTATGAAAAACATATCTGGAGAATATGTTGTTCAAGTATAAACTAGTTATTTATGTATCCATGTTTTCAAATACACTAATCCTTTGTGGTCCTCAATTTTGTTATTTATATTATGATTACAAAATGTATATTTATTCCATTCAATAACGTTTTAAAACTTATTGAAATCAACCATATTTTTTTCTAGCAAATTTAATAAAAATCATTGTTGAATAAATACTATTTTAAGAATAAAACGAATTTAAAAAAATTAAGTAAATATTTTTCTATAATTATTTATTATAATATTAATGATATGGAACATTTAATATTTCATAATTCATTTAATACTATTATTTCAACATAATTTAAAGGATATTTAATATTTCTCCCCTAATAAAATTATTTAGTTGTTCATTCATTCACTATGCTATTTATATTTTCTATTATTGGATATAGTTTTCCAATTTAAAAAATTATTTGGGATTTACATTCTCCCTATATTATATATTTAATCCCCAAAATTTTGAATTTGTGATGTATAGGTTTGAGTTCTAAAAATACCAATGTCTAAATCCCACATCAGAAAAATAATTAATAGATATTGCACATCAAAATAAAGATATGGAATATGAAGGAAACCAAGAATAAAGTATAACTGGGTTTTTCATGTAATAAAATATGGACATGGAAGAAAAAATATGACACAAATTTATCTATATTGATTGATAGAGAACATTCTTATGAGAAAATTAATATTCATAAAACTATAAATCTATCATGTTTTAAAAAGTCATTCATTTCTATATAAAAATATAAATAGATAATTTTTTTTTAATCCTTCCTTGATGTTAAATAAGTCATTTACAAACTCTAGAAAGATCATAAGGAAATATTTTTACCTAAAAGAAAGATCTGGTTTCATTAATAAATTTCAACTACATTTTCATATTTTTCTGCAAACGAATAGTATTGGGAAAAAATTATCAAGCTAAAATAATTTGAATCAACTTATATAAATCATTAAATCTAATAAGAGGATAAAATCTATTCCTATTTTAGTTAGATATTATCCAAAAATGGATATGACAAGATAATATAATTTCCCATAATGAGTAAAGAACTAATTAAATAAAAGTAATTATTTAATATTCATAATTAAAAATTAATTGCCTATGTTCAACATAAATCATTCAATACATATCCTTAAACATTCATAAGAATATTCTAGACTATGATTGAAACCCCAAAATCAAAAATATTTCCTCACATAATATTAAAATATAATATTATCATTCAACTTAAAAGAAAATAAATTACTCTATAAATTTCATAGCTAAAATTATATTCCCAAATAACTTATTATGAAATATATTAAAATTATTTCAATTTATTATATTGAAATAAAAATATAATTCAACCATTACTCCCAAAATAAAATCTCATGGTATTATGTTTACCTTATTCTTGTAATTCTTTTAAAACTTATAATGTTATTAATCCAAAATAACATTAATCAAATAATTACAAAATGAATGATAAATGCCGTGGTATTCCATATGTTAAAATATTTTTACCCAAAATATCATATTCATTATCTATAATATCATTTAACTAAAAATAAAAAATTGTATTGCCTAAGATATCAAGTATTGTAGTGGTAGGCGTTTCAACCTTCGTCTTTATATTGTTTGTTGAAGCCCCGTTAAATTTTTGATGAAAATGGGTGTCACTCGAACAATAGGTTTTTAGTTAAATAATTTTATATTATACTTGTATGATTCATAAAAATATGATAAACATTATTAAATATAACCTTAATACACTCACCATGAATGTATTTTTTAGCAATAAATTTTTTCATACCTTATATTTTACATCCCAAACTATAATAATCAATAATTAAGAAAAAAATTAACGTATTGAAAAATCAAAATTTTCATATTAATGTTTAATAATAAAACAAAAGATGAGTTGTCTAAATATTTAATATTAGGTTTTATATACCATTTATGGTATCATTAAATATTAAGATAATATATAATGAGAAACATCATAATATCCATCATTTTCCTATTTCTACTCTGATTCCATTTATAAGGAAACTTCCTCATAAAATACATATTGTAATGTTTTTTTCTAGAATTCATATTCAGTGACATTTTCTATTTAGAGTTTCATAAAATTATAACAATCTGTTACAATGTATATCCATACATTACATATGGACACTTATACTTATTATAAATTTTCTTCCACCAATGGAACCCCTTTTAAAATAAAACATGACATCCTTACAAGATAATTAGTGGTACATTCATCCCAAAATCCTCTTTATCATTAACAATATTATGACCTATGAAAAATGTTTTAAACCATGGGATGTTAAATTCTCCCACCTTTTGGAAATTGTATCCTCACAATTTGAATTTGGGTTCTCTAACTAAGCTATGAATTTTCAAAATACCAAAATTGGAATCCCACATCTGAAAAAGGATTGAAAAATAGCCACATTAAAACAAATGAATGTATGAAGGTCACTTGATAGAATTCACACTAGAGTTCCATATTATAAAATGTTGATATCATATAAAACTTTACTGATCGTGATTTGTTGGCGTGTAATAGAAAAAATTATTAGGATAATGTTTACAATAACAAAACTAAAAATTTCATATTGGGTATACAATCATTGATTTTGAAGTAGGAAAAGGAAAATAAAAATGTTTTTGTTTTAAGATCCTTTTTAGAGAGTTGAGGAATTATTTTAATAATAATACTTTGAATATAAAGAAATATACTTACATGACATGTTTTGTTTAGTAAATTAATCTATATCTACCACGAGTTTATGTTTTTTGTTAATTATGAGTATTCAAGATGAATTTTTTAAACCTATAGCACTGGAATAATCATTAATATAATCACATAATCGATAAATTATTTATTAACTATTCTTCCTATGATTAGACCTTATCCATAATAAAAAGGATAGTATAATATAAGATAATTCTCCAAATATATAAATCACATATAATTAATAACATCTTCAATATCCAAAAAAATAAACATTAGTACTTGATGTTCTACATTTACCATTAAAAAATTAACTATCCTTAAAATTCGTCAAAACCATCCTATCTAATATTGAAGACTAAAATAAGAATCATTTGATTACGTAGTCTTCCAACATAATTTTTTAAATTTTTCTCCAAATAACATCAATAATTCTTAATGTCTCACACCAAAAGTTTTATTTCATAAATCACATTATCTCCATGATATGATAATTATTACCATAAATATCCCAAATCACTATAAGTAGACAATTAAAACATAGATATTTCTAATATATAACTCCAAATTTATTTTTCAAAATAAAATTCCATAGTATTCTATATAACTTTACCATATAGGATTCCTAATATAATGATCGTCTTTTGAAAAAGCATGCATCACTTAGTCACCTAATTTTTTTTCTAATACCAAGGATATCCATTTGATGAACATCAGTTCAAAAAAATCAGATTATTCGTAATCCATTTACTTTTTTTACAAAAAATAACAAATTATTCTAACCATGGACTTGACGTATGCCAGGGGTAATTGATAACTCTTTTCATCACTTCAGTTATGGGTTTGATTCTTAAATCCTTGTATGACGTGAGAGGTATTCACCCATTCTGCGGGTTGTCATTTTTCAAGAACTATTTCATTCTTATAACATTACTAATACTTTAATTTCCCTAAAAATAATCATAACATTTTTTAAACTCAAGGTGTAATGTCCCAGAAATACTGTGCAATTTTTTTTTTCATAAATACATGGGAATTTTACAAGTCCGCGAAAATTTACGGTGCCTGATTCCAAGGCCCGGTGTGCCCAGAATCAATTCTTGATGTTTTTTCGGGTACATTCAGTAAATGTACAAGTGGGATTTTATAAATTTTGAAGAGGAATTATAATTAAAATTCGAGGGCACCGTTGAACTCACAGCGGAGGTATTCACTTAAGAAGAAATTCACTTCGATGGTAGTGAGTCGAGGATAAAAGTTAGTTTTTGGGTTTTAATGAATAAGATAGATAAAATAAGTGGTAACATTATTTTTTTCTAGTTGGTTAAAACCTCAATGTGGAGGTCGGATGTGGGGTCATCGCACCTTAACCAGTCATGAGAGGTTATAGTAGTGGGTCCCACCCTAACTAAACCTCCCATGAGAGGATAAATGTGGTGGCGACCACATGGGGCCTAACCGCCCTACTAATGGGAGGAGAGGAAAACCAGTATATTATCCCTAATTAATGAAGGAGGGTCTATTGATTCCTAAACTCCCCATTAAACGGGGAGAGACTCCTTGAACACCCCCACCTTAATCGAGCCAACTCCCTTAACATTTATTCTGTGAAAATCTCCCCTACTTAATTTGTGCCAACTCTCGTGAATTAATTAGGTGGAGCCTCTTAAATTAATTCTCCAATTTTAATTGTTGTGCCAACAAAATAATAGGCAAACCCTTTCTTCTATTATTTAAATTTGGCATTTGGGTTGAAGATGGTAAGGATGATTATTGGGAGAAGAGATAATCCTCCCAACAAAGAACGAAGAACGTGTTCTTCCAATGAAGAACACCGGCGACGATCCTTATTCGATGTCTTCCCCATAGGCCTGTTGACGTGTAGCCACCTCCAAAACCATCGTGCAAACTCGGAAGTGGATGTGTGCGGCAGGAATGACGAATGATGACTACAACTTCTTCCCGCAACATCAACATCGATGCCCAACAATCCAGGTAGGGGGTTATTTCATATTGATGATTTTATTTTCTTCTTCTCATAATCGAATAAAAGGAATTGATAAAAATTGATGTAAAGAATTGTTGTTCATATATCTTTTCATGATGAACCAATTGATACAACCTTAAATGCAACTGATGCGGTCCAACCTCACATGGCCTAACATCCTCTGTTGATTTTTATTTCTTGTGGTGTTCTTCGAAGCGACAACGAGGCGACGAAAATGGCAACGACAAAGGTCGCGCTCCCCGCGGCCTCCGCAAACCGCGCCACACCCACGGCAAATCGATGTTCCAGGCCGAACATCGTCGGCCCGCACTGGCCCAAGCTACACCGAACTAGCCTTCCTATGGACTCCATGGCTTCCCTCAGCCTACCCGCGCTGCACGCCGCCTATCGCATCCTGCTCGATGCCCTGCCAGCCTGCCCGCGTGTCGTGCCTCCTGCTCGTGCCCCGTGCCACCTGCCCGTGGCCTGCTTGGCGCCCTAACGGCCTGTCCAGCGCCCTCCAGGTCATCTGCTGGCCTGCCCGGCGCCTTGCTAGCCTACCCAGCGCACTGCCTGGCTGCCACCCAGCCTGCCCGAACCATGACCCATTTCCTGGGTGGAGTCTTCTGAGCCGCGCCTCTTGCGGCGCTGGCCGAAACGGCCCCAGGCTCTGGGTCAAGCCACCTATGCGGAGAACTCCGTGCCGAACCGCCCCCATAGTCCACTGGGCCAGGCCCAGCGGACATGGCCGAACATAGTAGGCTGACCGGGCCGACCCAGATTGGGTCGGACTAGGCCCATTACCAACCCTTTACTTTTGTTGGCCATATCTTTGGAACTAGACATCCGTTTGAAGAACCATCAGTGGAGTTGGTATTCTTGGAACGCGACGGTCCCTTTGAAAATACCTGACTGGAGTTCAGGGTATATTTGAGATATGGTCATGTTGGATTGTACACAAATCCAATCGGGCCCCTAGGACTAAGAAGCTTATAACTCACAAGACAGACATCCGATTGACGCGCCATCTATTGCATTGAGACACCTATGATGAGGCAGATCTTTGAGATACTTCATCATGGTACTTAATGACAGTTTGAGTATCAACCTATAGCTCGTGGAGGAGACCCACCCGGAGACAAGAGAGCGGAGTACGGAGACCTAATAGTTGGCTGAGACATGACGAATGCTTGGCTGATTTGACTCGGAGTGATTCTACTAGACCAGTGGGGAGAGCCTGGTAGTTGGCGGCAGACCCATGACGGAGAAGCTCCTGGTAGTTGGCGGAAGATCCGTGGTCCTCAATAGGAGATGTACCTTTGCAGGATATTAGGCAGAGTGCCTGGTAGTTAGTGGAAAACCCATAGTGGGGAGCGCCTTTGTGTGAGCGCGGAAAACCCACGGTACTCGACAGGAGGAGTACCTCAGCAGTTCAAGGTTAGTGGGAAGCACCTTGGTGTCCCGACATGCCCACTCTACTCGACAGAGGAAGATTTCTCTAGTAGCCGTGGCTTCATTAATTTGAATAAAAATCATGGTTGTGTTGAGTCAGTAAATTTTGAGTTTGCCTCATTATTGAGACAGATTACTTGACAAAAAAGGTATATGTATGGGCATATACCTATGCGTGGTTATCTATTGTTTTTCTTACTCTGTGTTTTATGATTTTTGGATTTTTTGAGACCTTGAGGGTCTCGAGGTCCTTAATGAGTATATTTATACAAACCCCTGCATGGGATATGCCCACAACTCATTGTGTTGGATGTAGATGATAGACAAAACTTACCGAGGCTGAGTGTACGAGGACTGGAAAGTACCCGGAGGTGGACCAAACGACGTGACAGAACACGGAGGAGACGGACGGATGCAGAGTGTTGTGGAGGCTATCTATACCTACCCTTCATGTAGGATTTCCCAAATGACGATCCAATAGCTATATCTCCTTTCATCTGGTGTACTTTTTTCCCTTGTACTTTCAGTTTCCTTGTACTTTACAGTTGGGATTTTATTTACGGCCACTTTACATTTCAGAACTTCTTTTGTATACAGTTTTACTTTGTTTATTTCTTCCAGCTACTCTATTGTGTGTGTTTATAATTTTTAAAGGAAATACCTTCCCAGTTTAAGTGATTTACACCTTTGGTGCTAGTCGCCAGCTCCTGGCCTATGGATGATAGGCTAAGGGTAGTCATGGCACAATCCTCAGGGGACAGGTCGTGACAAATTGGTATCGGTGGATTCGGTTCTACCGCAGAACATAGGACTCTGATCTTTCTTTTCTGTGAAGTAATAATGTTATGGGTACTAAGTGTGGTTTTCAGTTCAAGGAGTCCATTGTTGGTGCGGTGGCCGACCTATCCATACACCAGGACCCTGACTACATATTTATGAATAAGTGCATGAAAACACTGATAGCGTGTGAGTTTTGATTTTTTTTTATTAAATTAGCTAAACCAAGTCAGCTTGCAAGGTATACTCTTTTGACCATGTCACATCTATTTCTTTCAGGATTCCTCCCCATGGATGACCAGTTAGAGCCCTGAGATTCGTACACACAGATAGCCCACCAAGCGATGAGGCCTCGGTGCAGGGCCCTCTTCCAGCGAAGGCACCATCAGTACCACTATCCATTGGCCCACTGATTCCACCAGCCCCAGCAGCAAACGACGCACGCCGCTTGATCATGATGCACGATTTCTAACGCAAGATGCTACCCATGTTTCGGGGAGAGACAGAACCACAGGTAACTGAGGATTGGGTGAAGGTTGTGGTGAGAGTCTTCAGACTTGTAGGGACACCGGCAGACTTCATGGTGATCCTTGTCGTGAGTCTCCTTCAGAATGAAGAAGGAAGATGGTTGAGATTAATGCTCCAGGTGCATGATGACGCGACACTACTCTAGGTAGAATTCGAGAGCCTATTTCGGGAAGAGTTTTCCAATCCACCCTAAGTGCGGTGAAGATACAAAAGATACTGCATCTCCAGAAGGGTAGCATGACAGTGGAACAGTACTCAGCGAGGTTCACTGACCTCTTGCGCTACTCTACATATATGGTACGAGACCCATTTCTCAGGGACTAGACCTTCGATCAGGGACTCAGTCAAGAGATCAGGGCTTCGATGATCTCCCTCAGCACCCCGATGCATGTAGGGGTGTTGGAGCAAGCCCTATTAGTGGAGAGATTCATTTTTTAGTAGTCTCCAGCAGCGACACCCACCATTAGTCAACATGAAGTGGAGTCTTCTGCATCTAGCATTAGATAGATGTCAACGAGGTATGAGAGGACCATACCTAAAGTTGGATGACCACATGAATTAGAATCGGTTGTGCGGGGAACCCGAAGTGGAGATAGAGCCAGACATTCCAGTAGCGGACAGTGTTACTCATGTGGCGGGAATGGTCACATAGCCCGTGACTGTCTGAACCGCTATTCAGATGATCAATAGGCGGTCAAAGGACCTCCCAGAAAGATACAAAGATTAAATCGAGGCGATCCACAGGGAGCAGACAGACATGGAAGAGGAGCTGGTCGTGCAACAGGCGGTGGGCGATGATTCGAGGTGTTACCGCCACCACTTCCAGGAGGTCCACCCAGACTGCGGGGAGATGTTGGACATACAAGAGCTTTTCTCCATCTAGCTGAGGCTTATGATCACAGTGCTCCAGAGATGATTTAAGATATGATATGTGTATACTCCACCATAGATGTGGTTCTTATAGACACAGGATGCAGTCACTCTTTTATTTCCACTAACCTCATTCAGAGCTCAGATATTCTGATAAAGCCGTTGGCTTGATCCTTATGACTAGAGAATCCTACGGGAGTAGACTCGATGATTACGCACTACTGAAAATAGTGGGTTCTTACTCTAAGAGGAGAGAGATTCAGCTGAGATCTCCTCGTAGCGGCGTCCAGGCCTTATTACTTCATCTTGGGTATGGACTGGTTATCTATAGTCCATGATCAGATTTACAGTATTAGGTGCAATGTGTGGTGTGTCCACACAGATGGTACATGTTTACCTTCACAAGAAAGAAGGTATCCTTTTCAGCATAAGACATACTTACTTGGAGGAGGGTGCAGCCGATCACTCATCAGTTGGCTTGCCTTACCCTCGAAGTAGTTGATGTGCAACATCCGACTTATCCTGTAGCGGTGGATCAGTTAGCAGATGTTGTCCCTAATAATGTCCCAGGTCTACCTCCTTACTGAGTGGTAGAATTGTACATGTACATGTACCCCGGGATGGAACCGATATCTACACCAGTGTATTGGATGGCTCCTGTGGAGCTTCTCGAGCTGCATGTACTACTATAGGACTTGTAGGGGAAGGGATTCATCCGACCTAGTGTTTCTCACTGGGTAGCCCTGCTTCTGTTCACCAGGAAGGCGAATATGATATTTAGGATCTGTGTTAACTACTGGTGCCTGAACTAGGTGACTGTGAAGAACAAGTACCCACTCCCGAGGATTGACGAACTATTTGATCAGCTGAAGGGAGCACATTGGTTCTCAAAGATAGACCTCAAATCAGGTTATCACCACTTTAGAGATCGAGATAAGGATGTTCAAAAGACGACCTTCAGGTGTTGGTATGGCCACTATTAGTTCTTGTTTATGACCTTTGGTGTAACCAATGATCCAGTAGATTTCATGCGACTCATGAAAAAGGTCTTCCATCCATACCTCGATTTCTTTATCATAGTCTTCATTGATGACATTCTGATCTACTCAAATACTGAGGAGGAGCATGCCTAACATTTGTAGGTAGTACTGAACACACTCTGAGAGCACCAGATATATGGTAATCTCACGAAGTTCCAGTTCTGCAACTGAGAGGTTTGGGTTTTGGGACATTTCATCTCAGAGGCATGAGTTTTAGTGAATCCGGTGAAGTTTGGGGAGGTACATTCTTGGGAGCCACTCAGAAGTATGACATATGTACAAAGTTTCTTGGGTTTGGCTGGTTACTACCGAAGATTTGTTCCAGACTTCTCAAGTGCTGTAATACCACTATCTGCATTGAATAAGAAGGGGAAACCCTTCATGTGGTTAGAGAGATGCCATCATAGATTTCAAGAGCTGAGGAAGAGGCTGACTACTGCCCCCGTCTTGAGGATTCTCTAGGTAGGCATAAGATGCGTTGTCTTCAATGATGCATAAGGTACCAGACTCAGGTGTGTCCTGATGTAGGAGCGAGAAGTGATCACGTATGGTTCTCGGCAGCTGAGACATGATGAGAAGAACTATGCTTTCCATGAACTGGAATTAAAAACAGTGGTATTCTCCGTGATGATATGGCGATACTATCTGATGGGAGAGCATTTTATCATGTACTATGATCACAAGAGTCATAGGTATATCTTATCTTAGAAGGATCTGAACCTGAGACAACAACGTTGGCTTGAGTTGTTCAAGGACTATGGATTTAAGATAGTCTATACTCCTGGGAAGGGGAATGTTGTTGCAGATGCACTCAGTATGAGAATTTGTATACAGCTTCTAGGTGAGGTGGCAGAGAAGCTAGCTGCATTACATATATCCTTTGTGGATAGAGATGGAGCAAACTTTCTACAATCTCTTACAGTCACTCCCCAACCGCTTCAGTGAGTCAGGGAGGCGCAGTGTAGAGACACTGACTATGAGACACAACGTGCACAAATATCCAAAGGGCAGGCACCTGATGAATTTTTTGAAGGTGGGGAGCACGTCATCCTCTTCAGAGGACGTACCATGGAACCGGTGCCAATTCAGGAGGAAGTTTTGAGGGAGTTCCCCACATCCCCTCTAGTGGTACATCCAAGAGTGGCAAAGATGTACCAGGACCTTCGTCGATAGCACTGGTGGCCCGCTGTGAAGAATGCAGTAGTGGAGTTTGTCTCATGATGTCTCACTTGTCAGCAAGTGAAGGCGGAGTACTAGGTACCAGCAGGCTTGGTTCAACCCTTAGAGGACCCATATTGGAAGACGGAATGGATATCCATGGACTTCATGATGGGTATTCAACGTACATCCAGGGGTCATGACTCGATTTGTGTGATCATCAACCGACTCACCACATCGTCCCACCTCCTACTGACCAGAGAGCCGGTTATAGTAGAGAGATTAGGATGCCTCTATTTGCAGGAGAGTGTGCGGCTACATGGAGTACCTTAATCTATTGTCATTGATCATGATGCACGCTTTACTTCTCGGTTATGGAAGGGGTTGCAGGAAGCTTTTGGGACACTGCTTCGTCTGAGCACCGCCTTCCATTAGTAGATGAATTTCCAGAATGAGAAGACCATTCAGACCCTCAAGGAAATGCTACGTGCTTGTGTCCTCGACTTTGGTTGTATTTGGGGGGATTACTTACCTTTGGTGGAGTTTTCCTACAACAACAACTATTACTCCACCATAGGGATGAACCATTTTGAGGCGTTGTATGGGAGACCTTGCAGATCACCCTTGTGGTGGAAAGAACCAGGGCAGTCAGCACTGGTGGGACTAGAGACTGTACATGCTACCATATAGAAGGTTCAGATCATCCAGGAGAGGATGAAGACTGAACAGAGTAGGCAGAAGTCGTATGCTGATAGGAGACAGATGCCTCTATAGTTCGAGGATGGCGACCATGACTTTCTATAGGTATCACCATGACAAGGCCTACGAGGATTTAGTCTAGGAGGAATGTAATCTACGAGATTCATCGGACCTTTTCAGGTCCTCAGTAGACATAGACAGGTGGCTTACCACTTAGCTCTATCACCTTAGTTGCATCAAGTGCATGACGTCTTCCCCGTAACACGGCTGAGGAGATACGTGCACGACCCTACTCAAATCACCGACCATGGAGTGTTGGACGTCAATGATGGGGAGACTTTCACGGAGGTCCCAGTGGAGATTTAGGATCGACATGAGGAGGTCTTATGTGGACGGTCAATACCTCTGGTTTGCATTCGTTGGCAGTACAGAAACCTCCCGGAGAGCAGATGGGAGCGGGAGGCTTAGATGTGTGCTCAGTTCCCCAATTTGTTCCCTTAGTTTGAGTTGTAGCTTACACGGACATAAAGCCATAAGGTGGGGGGAATGTAATGACCCAGAAATTTTGTGTATTTTTTTTAAATACATTGGAATTTTACGAGTCTGTGAAAATTTACGACTCTTAATTCTGAGGCCCGTTGTGACTGAAATAAATTTCTGAAGATTTTTTCAGGTACGTTCAGTAAACGTACAAGCGGGAATTTTAAAATTTTTGAAGCGGTGCTTGGAATTGAAATTTTAGGGCACCGTTGAACTCGCAACGCTAGGATTCTCTTATGAAGACTTTCACTTTGACGGAAGTGAGTCGAGGAAAAAATTATTTTTTGGGTTTTAAAGATTAAGTTAGATAAAAATAAAGTGGTAACTTTATTTTTTTATTCTAGTTGGTTAAAACCTTCATGTAGAGGTTGGAGGTGGAGCCACCACACCATAACCTCTCATGAGAGGTTATGGTGGTGGGGCACACCTGAACTAAACTGCCCATGAGAGGATTGATGTGGTGGGGACCACACAGGACATAACCCCCTATTAATGGGAGGATAGGAAAACCTCTCAACTCTCCCTTATTAATGATGGAGGGTCACTTGATTCCTCAACTCCCCATTAAAGGGGTAGAAACTCCACGATCACCCCTCCCACCTTCTTGGAGCCAACTCCCCTAACATTTATTTTGTGCCAATCTCCCCTAATTAATTCGTGAAAAATATCTTGAATTAATTAGGGGGAGCCTATTAAATTAATTCTCCAATTTGAATTGTTGTGCCAACAAAATAATAGACAAACACATTCTTCAATTGTTTTCATTTGGCATTTTTGTGGAAGTTGGAAAGGAGGATTATTTGGAGAAGACAGAATCCTCCCAACGAAGAACGTAGAACGTGTTCTTCTAATAAATAATGCTAGTTATGATCCTTCTTTGACTTCTTCCTCAGGAACCTACCGACGTGGAGCCACTTCCACAACCGTTGTGCGAACTCATAAGTGGAAGTGTGAGGCGGAGGTGATGAATGATGACTACGTCTTCTTCCCATGACTTCACCGTCGACGCCCAATAATTCAGGTAGGTGGTTATTGCATGTTGATGATTTTCTTTTCTTCTTCTCATCATTTAATGAAAGGAATCGATACAAAGTGATATAATTAATTGTTTTTCATCTTCTTTTCATGATGAACCAATTGATACCACCTTAAACGTGGAGGATGTGGGACAACCTATCATGGCCCGACATACTCCATAGATTTTATTTCTTGTGTTGTTCTTCGAAACGACAACGACATGATGAAGGCCACAACGACAAAGGTTGCACTTCCCGCGGCCTCCGCGAACCACACTGCCCCCGTGACACACTGATGTTCCTGGCCGAAAACCGCCAGCCCACCGGCCCGCGGCCAGCCCATGCCCCACATGGCCTGCTCGCGGCCTTCTCGTACCCCGCTCCGCCTCTCGTGGCCTTCCCTCACCCCGGGCGGCCTGCTCGTGGCCTGCCCATGCACCGCGCCGCCTGCCCGCGGCCTGCTCGGTGCCCCGAAAGCCTGCCCGGGCCGCCTCCTAGCCTGCCCAGTAGCCTGCCGGGCTGCCCGGTGCCCTCTAGGACGTCTTATGGCCTTCTCGGCGCCCTCTCAGCTCCCATGCTGGCCTACCCGGCACCCTTCCGGGTCGCCACCTAGCCTGATCGAATCACGCCCTGGTTCTCAGGCCAAGTCGCCCGAGCCGCGCCCCACACGGTGCTGGCTGAACCGGGCCCAACCTCTGGGCTGATCTGACTACGTGGAGACCTGCAGGCCGAACCGCCCCAGCAGTTCGCTTGGCTGGGCCCAGCAGACTGGGCCAAACCTAGTGGGATGAGCTTCCCAATGGGCAGGGTTGGACCCAGAGGGTCGGACTGAGGCGACGAAGACCGCATCGTCCTAGTATGGGTTTGGACAAGCCCGTCTGATCGGGCCCAGTCCCATTACCGATCCATTACATTATTTGGATATATCATTGGCACCAGACATCCATTTGACGAACTGTCAGTGGCACTGGTATTCTTGGAACACAACAGTACAATTGAAAATACCACACTAGAGTTCAGGTTATATTTGAGATAAGGTCATGTTGGATCGTAAATGAATCTAACCAGGCCCCCAGGACTAAAAAGCTTATTAATCATAGACTGGGCATCCGATTGATGCGCAGTATGTTGCATTGAGACCCCTACGACGAGGCAGACCTTTGCGATACTTTTTCGTGGGACTTAGGGACAGTTAGAGTATCGACCTATAGCTCGTGTAGAGAACCCTCCCGAAGACGAGCGAGTAGAGTACAATGACCTAGTAGCTGGCGGAGACCTGAAGACTACTTGATTAATTTGACTCAGAGTGATTAGACTAACCCAGTGGGGAGTTCCTGGTACTTGGAGGAAGACCCATGATGGTGAAGCGCTTGGTAGTTGGCAGCAGACCCACAGTACTCGATAAGAGGAGTACCTCTGCAGGCTATTAGTGGATCTCCTGGTAGTTTGTGGCATACCCATAGTAGGGAGCCACTCTATGTGAGTGTCGTAGACCCATGATTCTCGACAGGAGGAGTAACTCAGCAGTCTAAGGATAGTGGGAAGTGCATTGGTGTTGCGGCAGGCCCACTATACTCGATAGAGGAGGAGTTCTCCTGTAGTTGTGGTTTCGTTAATGTGAATAAAAATCCTTGTTGAGATGAGTCAGAAACTCTTGAGTTTACCTAATTATTGGGGTAGATAACTTGGTAACTTAGGTATATGTATGGGAATATACCTTAGTGTAGTTATCTATTGATTTCATACTTTTTGGTTTATCCTTGTTTGATTTTGGGAGACCCTGAGGGTCTCAGAGTCCTTATTGAGTATCGTTATACACACCCATGCATGGGCAATTCCCACACCTCATTGTGTGGGATGCAGACGATGGACATCGTTAACCGAGGCTGAGTGTACAAGGACTGGAAGGTACCTAGAGGGGGACCACACGACATGATAAAATGCGTAGGATACACACAAAGGTGGAGTGATTTCGAGTTTATCTATACCTACCCTTTAGGTAGGATTTCTCAGAGGACAATCCCCCAGCTGTATAACCTTTATTCATTATTACTTCTTTCCCTTGTACATTCAGTTTCCTTGTACTTTACATTTGGGATTTTATTTCTAGCCAAATTAATTTTTAACACTTCTTTTGTATACTGTTTTACTTAGTGTATTGCTTCCATCTAATCTTTTGTGTGTGTTTATAATTTGTAAAGGCAATGCCTTCCCAGTTTTAGGGATTTACGCCTTTGGTGCTAGTCGCCAAACACTAGCCCATGGATGGCTGGCTTGGGGTAGTCATGACACGAGCCCCAGGGGACGGGTCGTGACACAAGGGATATGTTCTGATGTTCATTTTTCACAAAAAAAATTAATAACCAAAAATTACTTAAAAACCAATGCCTATAAAATAATGTTAGTCACCATAAATGTTTATAACATAGAGCCTAAATGGTTAATAAATCATTAAAATTACGATAAACCTCTTAATTTTAAACCCATTATGATATTTTCCACTCATAAGAAAACATACTAATCTCCAAAATTTTCTAAACCATCATTTGATTACAAATATAAGAACATAACCATAAAAATTTCAAATTGTAGTTTCTAAAATACAAAATAAATGAGAGAATATATATATATATATATATATTAGGGGTTTATATAATTAGGTAAAACACATAAAAAGTATACCCAAACATTACAGGTGGACACTTATACTCTGTATAATTTTTTTCCACCAAAGGAAACCATTTAAAAATAAATCATGTCTTTTTGTCAAGGCACATCATTGATTTTTTCATCAAAAAGATCATTTTATCATTAATAATACTAAGACATCTAAAAAACATTTAAAATATTTTGATGTTACAAATTTCTCATATCTTCTACAAAATTCAATAACTTTTATGAAGACATGGGATGTGCACATAAATATCAATAATGGACATAGAGAACGACATCTATTAGTCTATTTGAATACAAGAAAACAATTTAATATTTATAAATATCTCAAAGTAATCTAATATGTTGAAATAAATCAAGTTTAGGTGTATATAATCACACATAAAGATCAATTAAAATCATTAAATCCCACCGAAGGTAAATTAAAACCTTGTTTGGAAACTTAGTTCATGACATTAATATTGAATTTTAGACATGTGTAAGTATTAATTGGATCTCAGTTAAACCCATAGGATAAAATTTTTTGTATCTATATCCCTCTTTTATTCAAAAAAAAAATTACATTACCCAGTGAATTGTAGTACTATCTGGTTTCATCAATCGTATTAGTGATAATGGGCTCATCTAACACTATATGGGCCACCCTATCGTATAAGATATAATGGGATAAACCAATGCTATCTCGGTGTACCCAAAAAAATGTATAATTTTAATGTAACATATAATTGTAAAATATAATTCTTATCATTTTCATTACAAAACATTTTAGGAAAAATTTTTAATTCATAAAAAATGACTTTTTGATATCAAAATACAGTTGTTTAAAATTTAAATTTTAAATATAGACATTGTAAACATAAAAAATATACCATTTTCATTGAAAACAATAAAGGAAACATATATTATAAGCATCAAATAACTTAATCATACTAAAAATGATAAAATCCCCTCATTTAATGTTAGTTAAAAGTACATTCTTGTGAACTTTTGTAAAATTAAACATTAAAAAAATATTTTTTAAAAGAAAGTCAAATCTTGTGAGTTTGACTCTTCACATTCAATAAAATTCATGATGAATAATAAAATTTTGACCATTTATACTCACCTGAGAAACATTTTCATGTTTATTAATACTTTTATATATCTTATTTACATGTTATATATAGTTACATAATAATTTAATTTCATGTCGAGTGTTTTGATGATATATGGTATATCAGTCCAAAATTGATTAGGTATGTGGAAATCAGGTCGAATATATCATTATTACAACCTATCCAGGATGATATTTATGAAATATTTATCATATTTAAAAATTAATTATAATTTTAAATTACAACATTTTATATATTTATTAAATGTTATCTAAGTAACATTTATGGAGATGGTAGGTCTTACGTATATATGAGTAACCTTTTCATTTTACACTTCTTATTTTGGAAAGTTGTTAAGTATCATATTAACATTATATAATGATTATAATATGATATATATATATTATATTATTTCATTAATTATACTAATATATATCATCTATCTTATATGGTCTGGAAAAACATATCACATCACTTCTTAGAGGTGATAGTTCACACGTACGCAAAGATGAAATTTTAATTTTCCAGTACATGTAATGGTTAAAAGGTAAATATTATACTATGTTTTATAAATGATAAATGTTTAATTAATATCAATTTTAACATTAATTATATAATCTTAATAAATCATGATAGATGGTTATGTAAAATAAATAACATCAATTCATGAGGCGGTAGTCTTCCGTACACATGAACGACCACATTATTTTTCATTTGATAGATGTGCATATGGATATATATTTTAATTTAAACATAAAATAAATTCATTAAATTTTTAATACTGTTGTTCTTATTTTATCATGGTTTAATTATATTTGAATGTGTTAGTGGAAATAACAAAACTAAATCATGTGAATAAAATAATACATTTTCTTTAGACACCCTCCATATATTACGACCTTAAAACCACTAATGTTTGTTTTATTCAAAACATAAGGCATCTAGAATAATTTGATGGATTATATTAATATAATATGGTATATAATTTCCAGTACCATTTTTTAAATTTTGTTGAAATGACATGAACAAGATCCCTTTATAGGATAAGGCATGGGCACTACTTAAATGTCCTTAAATATTAAATTAATATAAATTATATTTCAATTCCAAATATCTCAATAATTATTACCTTTAAATATAATATTATTATGGCTGAAAATAAATGGAAAAAATAAATTTTATATATATTTAGGTCACCTTATTACAAATATCATTTAGTATTAATCATAATTTCACCACTATAAATTGTTTCGGGACAATTTTTTTTAATCATTAATATTTAAGACTTATCATATGAGATGAAAAAGAACATGTTATTGAATCATGGGGTATATTTCCAACCATATAATAATAATTTGGAAAATTTTAATAGTTTTTGGATTTTTATATCATTTAATAAAATATTAATAATTTTAAATTACCATTAATTTCAATGTTGGCAATATTCATTACGTTGACATCTAGAAATATCAATATGAAAAAAATTGGAAAATAATACATTACTACATCTATAAGACCTAAAATTCTTCTATAAAATTTGTGTATTACATTAATTATCTCATATATCATTTATTTTATTATTTTTATTATAAATTATTTTATTTTTTAATTAATTCATTATATACGTCATCACTGTTAGACACACTTTCAAAGTAGTTATTAAATCATTAACAATTAACGTGTTAAATATAAATATATATTATATAAAAGTAATATTTATAGTTTACTATAACTTTTTAATGAAACTTTATTAAAAATGTTATTATTATTAAATATATGAGTGTCATTTTTTATTTCTCATTAAATAAAATATTATAATTTTCATAATATTATATATAAAGAATAAAATTGGAGTCTATTCAAATATGTAATTATTATGGACGAAAATTAATCATAAAAAAATTGTGGAATATTAATGTGAAAAGTTATTGTCTTTATCATATTACTTTTACCCTTAATTAAGCCATTTTCCCTTTACACTGGTAACAAAATTTTCCAAGATTAACATTTATATTGTCTAAAAATAAAAGTGGCCAATTTAATAAATTAGGACACCCAAATTAAAAATATGAAATCTATTTTTATAATTCAAAACACAAAATTTTCATAATTAAAATTAATATAAAATTGAAAAAATGCAATGAAAATCAATTTTTTCTCAAAACATCCCCTTTAAACACAAAATTTTCTATAATAAATTAAAGTAGAAATTCTATTTCAAAAAATTAAATTGTAATATTTTATATAAAAAGGGACAAATAAAATATTAAATATTAAATATACTTTTAGTTCTTGAAAACATTGAAGGAAATTTCAATTTTCATTGAAAATCAGTATTTTTCATTATTAATTAAAGAATATAAAATTTTATAAAATTCTAAAAAATAAACCATAATATAATTTTGATAGGCTTATTTAAAAAAGAAAATTATTAATATAAATCATATTTATAAATGATTTAAAAATTTATTGATTATTTCACCCTGATAATAATTAAAAATCAGTCATGAGGAAAGTGTATTTTTAGAAAAAAATTATTCACAAAACATATGTTTCAAATATTATATGAATACATTAATATATTATTAAGTAATAATACCATTTTAAAAAATTATGATTGTTTCGCTCACATCACATATAGGAGAACCCTTCTCAAATATTTTCCACACTATAAAATCAATTTGGATAGGCCACGACATGTTGAAATACATTAATTACATCCCTAAACACATCACATATTCCTTTTTATGATACATTTATACCATGATGGGTTTTTGTGAATAAATAAGGTGGTTTTCTGAAGTATATTTATCATTCTTAATGAAAATATTTATTTTAATAATTCTTCCACCACCTTCAAATATTCTTTAATTGGTATTATATAAAATCAAAATTTTCTCAAATATAAATATATTTCATTATGTCATTTTAATAATCCATACCTATATCATATTCCAAAAAATTAAATATGACATCATCATTAGTGTACACAATAGACTACTACCTCATGAACTGATGTCATTCATTTCACACCATCTTTATCACGATAAGTTGTAATAATAGTTTTAATGTATAAATATATAATATTTTTAACATATTTAATAATATTGAATTAATTTATCACATATACCTTTATTGATTTCATTATGAGGGGGATACGATAATATCTCTGCTGTATAATAATGACTACCACATCATGTAGCGATATGCTTATTTTTTCACTAACCATTTTCATGGATAGAAATAAGGTTATTTTTAATGTATATAAATCTTATAAATTACATTATTGTGATATTAATTACAAATATGTGAATATTAAATATAATAAATCAATTAATTATTTATAAAAACAAATGATAATGTTATTCATGTGTATGTTTTTACTACAACCACTATGAGGCGATGTGACTCTTTTCCAATGACTACAAAACATAGATAGTATGTATAAATATTTATTTAATGAAATAATTTTTTTAATATGATATTAAAATAATATTTTAAATATTAAATATTAAATATTTTCTTTCCTTGTAGATTAATGAAGAAATGGAAATTTTAGTCATGTGTATGTATGACTTGTCATCTTCATGATCGAAACATAGTTAATTTTTCGTAAAAATCATTTATGATTGGATTTAATAGTATAATTGATGTTTAAAAGGAATAATATTTTCATTAGTATTATTATGTAAATATTTAATATTATCCTCTTTGGATATAGTAAGGTCATCGAAGTCAATTTGGAGAAATAAGACAAATATCATCAAGAAATCTAATGTGTACTTAAGTGATTAATTAATTATATATGAAATTTTTGAAAGATAAAGAAATAAAATAATAATAATTATGAATAAGGGTAATAAAAAAATAAATAATTAACTAATTTTTTCTATTCATGATGATAAATAATATGTCTATCTAGTAAGACACATGGTATGGGTCTTCTTCTCAATTTCCATTCATTGAGGCATATTTTAATGTTATGTTCATGTATTATGATATGATGTGTATATACTGATCCTTTTACATGTTATTTGATGAATTTATATATTAAAAATTTATAAATTTATTTTTATGTTTTATTATTTTATTGGGAATATTATTCAAATTTTTCTAATGGGGTAAAATAGTTTCCATTAAGTTGGTATCCTCTTTTAATAATTTCTTTCAAAAAAACTTTTTATTCCATGTACATGTTTTTAAATGTTATTATGAATTAAAATATATATAAATTAGGATTTTATTAATGTTAATTTAAACATTTATTGATTTTTCATAAAAAACAAATCATTGTACTAAATGGTGGTATTTCTTTATGAATGAAAAAAGTAATTTACTATTTTAACATATACTATGATAATGATTTTTCCTACCATCATAAGAATTATTCAAAGTGTATATTAAATTAAGAATAATTGATTTTCAATTCAAAGGAATATCTCTTTTCATTCAATTTTTCTATTGAAAATCTTGTTTAAAATCAATAGGGTATTTGGTATTGAAAATAGGTTTTAAAAGAAATGGGAATTTTTGTATATGAAAAATATTTACATATGAGATTAAAAGGGTACACATTTTTTGTTATGTTGAAAAGGATCATGAAAATAATAATTTATTCATGATATTAAAATTGATAATTATTTTGGAAATGGGTTATCCTTGTATATCATATATGATTAGGAAACCTAGATAGCATTATGTGATCCCGATATAAATTATAAAATGGGTTTTCTGATATAGTATTAGGTAGACCTCATATAGATGACATGATGGGTGTTACTATATAGTTGTTCAATTAAATGAGTGGTGTAAATTTTCATAACATCAAGAGGGCGAGAGTTACTATAATAGTTTTTCTTTACTTTTATAAATTTTCATGTTATTTCAGTCTCATATTTACATCGGGTTATGAATGTTGAGATCTATGTTTCTAAAAGGGATTTTGACTAGATTTATATTGGATAGAATGATTTTTATTTATAAATAGTTTCTTTTGTTTTTATTTTGAAATTATATTTATTTATTATTATAAATTAACATTGATATAATTTAAAACATTTTATGATATTTCATGTTTTCCATTGGACTAAATGTTTTTTATGTAACTTTCTATGCCATTTTATACTCAAAACTTGGATAAAAATGATTTTCATAGGGTTTAGGGATGGGTAAAAGAAATGAATAATTCTAGTTGAATTCAATTGATATTTTCCATGAAATGAAATCATTTTTTTATTTAAAAACATATATATTTTTGAAAAATTGATACTTACTAGAAGTTTCCACATTTTATATATTTCAGTTTTCAGGTAATTTTTATGGTGAAATTATCATTAACTCAAATATTAAAAAACATTGTGAATTCAAGAAAGAAACTTCTCTATAATAATAATTTATTATGGTTTGGTCTTAAAAATAATGTTTCTTTGAGTGATTATATTTATTTTATAAATAAGATTACAGTGAATACCTAAATAATGATCGCGTAAAATTTTATATTTGTGTGTTGTTCTAATAGAAGAAAAAATATTTATTATACATTTCCTTGGAATAAAAAATAGATTATCAGAAATTGTAATAATTGTTCCTAAATTTCAAAATTAATTAACATTGTTTTATTCTATATATCTTGAAAATATATTTAATTTATATACATTCACTAATTAATATCATTTTTAACATTACTAGTATGGAAACTAAATTTTATTATATAAACTATTTTTTTATTAAATTAAAATAATTGTAAATCTTTTTCCCATTATTAAAAAGTTTATACAACCTTTAATATTTTTATTTATTAGTATCCAATAGTGTAAAACACAATTATTACATTGACAATAAAGTTAATCATATTTATATATTAATATTTAATTCCTAGAAAATACATGTACATTAATATATAAAATTCATAAGGATGTTGTTAACAACATTACCCATGTGTATAGATCCATATTTATAGTGTTTCCCATCGATTAATGTTTCTTATATATGTTTTTAATTAAAAACATATAAATTTCATAAATAAGTTTTATATGGTGTCACATTTAGTGTTCCTTTAATGTTAATATTTATATTAATTTGATTATTATATAATGAAAAATAATGAATTTAAAACAGTATATTTGGAATCATGTAATAATATACCTGAATTGGTGTACATGTATGTTTAAGTATTAATGTTATAAATCATAGGATATTTAAATGTTGTGATCGATGCATTAAAAAATTGTTTAAATGACTTATACTGGGGAAGGAAAATTAATTTTCATAGAGTGGGAGAAGTATCACCAAAATGTTTTTTAGAGGTTATAAAAAAGATAAATTATATAGTGTCCCCCAGAATAATAATTTTATAATATATGGGGAGGGATATAAGAAAAAAATATACTTCCATGCATAGAGTGATATCCTTATTCAATTTTTAAAAATATGGAGCTTTGATCAACTCTCTCCATACTGTATGAATAGTTTAATCCATATTAATCATTAATTTATATTCATGGTCCATGTATATGATGAAACAATGCATTATATAATGTGTTCAAAATAAAAATTTGAGTAATGTTGAATAATATTATATAACAGAAAATGAAATACCATTCCTTTTTAAAATATTTAGGTTTGTGTGATGATACATCTCCTACATCCTAAGGGTATATACATCACTAGAATTAATACTATATGCTAATACAGACTCACCATTTATATTATTAATGATACCTCTAAAATGTAATTTCACATATTATAATTCTCCATATATATTCAAATTGCATCCTAATTTAGTAGGGACTTGATATACCCCATGAAATTGTCCTATCATAAAAATAGTCTTATATTATTATGAGATGTCATCTTATAAAAACTATATAATGAATAAAATATTTCATTGTTGAAGAATATGATTCAAATAACAGTTCCCAGACAATAATGTTATTTTATGATTTTTTATTCTAGTGCATAAATCCATGTACTGTCATTGGGTCAATCATATAGTTTCCAAAAACTAGACACAAACATGATAATAAATTTTGATTATGCATTAATCAGATTATACCCACCATGAAACCTTGTTCAAGTAGTATTAGTGATCAAAAAATCATATATAGTAATATATATCTTTTTAACTAGGCTCTTTGGTATAAACCACATCCAATCACATAATAGGAAGTAGTGATCCTCTATTTTAGAATTTATACTTTTAAAACATTTTAATTTATATTCCATTAAAATACCATGGTTTTGTTAGAATTTTATGTCAGTTAAGGGTTATGTCAATATTTCTAGACCTATAATTGGAACATTGATGTACTAATTTTTAAAAATGGATAATCCCTTATTTATTATTATTTTTTGTTCATTTTCATGGATGCCCAACATTAAAAAAATTCTGAGGTTTTCAAAATGATCCATACTATAATTAAAAAAATTAGAATCATCCATAATTTGGATAACATTATTATAGTCATTTTGTAAATTATTTTAGTTCAAATAAAGAATAATGGGAAACTATTTGGCCATAGTGAAGGTCATCCATAGAATCAGACAAGAGGTTCAATTAGTAGTGTTTCCCATCTCTTCATCCTATAAGAATAACACCTCTAATTTCATAACTATAAACCATGTTCTCCATATGATATGGTTGATATAAACAAAATTATTGATATATATATTAGAGAATTCATATGAACAAAGATTTTAAGTGTATAATTTAATATCCTATATTTGGATATATTGGACTAATCCCCAATAAATCTTTTATGAATAAAATACCATGATATTTTAAACTATATGGATTTCATGGTATCATTGATACACCTAATACCTATGAATCCATCATAATGTGGTTTAGATAGTAATATGTAGCTCTACTAATGTAACCTAGATTCCTAGTGGGAATATAAACTAAAACCATTGTACATTTTTTCAATATTTAAAATAACACTATTGGGATATTAAATAAATAAAAGAATATTATTGGGGATTAAAGAGAGGAAATTGTTTACCTCATTCATATTTTCATAGAAGGTAAAGATGATTCTGTTAAAATATAAAAATAATAATGTTACTGTATTAATGATTTCATCAAAATGGTGAAACCATATTCTATATATGGATAGAGGGGACACAATGTCTTCCAAAGGGATACTCCCACTATTTAAACAATGTCCATCCTCAATAATATTATCATGCATGATCAATAAATTATTGGATCTATATACAATAACAGAAAATAGACCAATCAACTTTCCATTTTTAACTCAATATCTATATACACAATTTTTTAAATAGATAAATTAAAGATAAATGGGATAATGAAAAGACACATTGAATCATTAATGAAAATAAGGAAGATACTATTAAATATGAACTATAATTAAAATAAAAGGAAGAGATGACTATTTATAAACAGATGAATTGTTTTTCTAAGACAATATTTATATATAAAAATAATGCATGAGAAATGGTGTTATGTAATATTATGAGATTTTAAAATAAATAGTTGTATCAGGATCAATTAACTTTCATAAACCCAACCATTTTAATGATTTATGACTTAAAACAAATTTATTTATATATTTTTTATTTTTATGATTTCACATATGTTATGATCATCCTCTTTGTATATGTTATGATACCATCAATGTAATCTTATTATCAAAAATAAAATGTAACTTTAAACAATTATTTTTACCCTTAGTGAGCATTTGATCTTATCTTTCTTAATTTTTTTCCTGGGGGTTTTCAAGATGGATATTGAATTTATTTTTTCCATATGTGTAACGGCCCGACCCCAGTTACCCAGAGTCGGTGCATTATAACATAAATTTTCATGATAAAAAAATATCAAGTCTCAAAAGACTGATTAGTTTAGTATCCTTGTAAACACTAGATACATTCATAAGTCTTACATTATATAATAAAGTGAAAAACTACAAAATTTTTTTGTCTTCATATTCCCTCATACTATCTCTGCAAGTCATTCGTAAAATACTTCTTCACATCCTGGTAAAAATAAAATATTGTAAGGGGTGACCTTAGATGCTCAGTAAGGATAACAATATGCTAGGAACATTTTTAAATAAATAATAAATTTAAGGTAATGCATAACTAAAAATAATCCTTTTATACTTGAACTTCAACATAACATGGAAAAAATAAATTGAAATAATGTCATTTAATTATTCAAATGGATATTCTATTAGTCAAATAGTCACATGCAATATCAATAACAACTTTCATAATGATTTAATGTATAATTCTAGACTATCATAACCACATAGTTAGGGCCTCGTGCCAAGACTAAAAATAATATTTTGTGAATGCCTTGTGCCAAAACACTATTTTGTTTCATTAGACCTACTGATGAATCAAGGAGATATAACGAGATCCACCCATCACTTATTAAGTCCAATGAATTCCTCATATGAACAGATTTGAATATAACATAAACATTCGCATTAAAACTATTATATGAAATGTCAATACTTTCTCCATAAACCATGAATGGTATAGAAATAACACAACCACAGTCATACATATCAAAAAATCAACAATACAATATGGGAGTTTTGTATCATAATAAATCAACTTCAAATAAGCTCAAAGTCCATAAAAGGATGTTTACATAGATGAAATCCAAACTATTTGAGAGAAATACCTATTTTTTGAAATCATTTAAAAGTCACACATTTATAAAGGAAGTAATTTAAAAAAGATTTTTGAATCAAAGTGTCCCATAGAACTTTGAAATAAATGAAAAGAAATATCATTTCAAAACATTCATTTCCATATAAATAAATCCATAAAATCATTTTCAAAACATGGGCATTAATTAAAAATATTTAGAAAGATAAATTTTAAAACATTTAAAATTCTAATCTTGATAAAGAGTACCTTTCACAAATTCTTAAAAAATTAACTTTGAAATTATTTATAGGTCACATAATTTTAAAATAAAACATTTAATTTCAAAATATTCTTATAGGATTTTTAGGGAATCTTCGACGATTTTATAATGGTGGAAAATAACCGCACCCGCCGTATACGTTAAAAAACATTTTTACCATAATTCTGTTGAAAAGAATAAAAAGGACCTTGTTTGGAAAATGACGAAAAGATTACTTTATAAACATCTTATAAAAAGTAAAACAAGGGTATAAATTACTTTAACCAATATTTCGTAAAATAGTAAGAATGTTTTGAAATTTTTTTTATGAAACATGCATGTGGATGATAAAGAGGTCCCAGTAGATAATTACGTATAAACAACCTCAGATAGTGAAAAGATTGTGAAATAAACCCTTACCTTGTACTTTTACATGGTTAAGGGTAGGTTAACCTCCTATATAATGGTTAAATAATTGTTATTAAATTATATAAGAATCATATACATTAATATGATATCATATATGATCTTTTAACATTGATTTGTTAAAAATGCCTTAGTATTGTTGTCGTTTCAGGTGTTAACTTACTCATTTTATTTTATATGATTTGTTACATAAGTCGTGTTTGTTATGGATATTTTGTATATTATTCATATATAGAATGATATAAAGTCCTTAATAATTATTTGTATTCATCAAATTATAATTATACTTGCATGTATATGATGGAAAATGAATCTCATCGCGTTCGTGGAGACGGTAGTCCGTACGTATGCACAAGAGACAATATCATTCTTTTGAAATTAAAATAGTATACAATTTGATGGGATTTTATATATACAGAATAATTATCAAGTTATATTTATTATTTAAATCAATTACACATCATTATAATACCCATCCAAATAATAATGTTTTAAATAACAATTACACCATGACGTGGAGACGGTAAGCCGTACGTACCCACGTATGGTGACATGTCATTCAAAGGATGGATATATTACGGAATATGGTTGTACCATATTTATAATGACATCACAGTATATAGAAGATATTGGAGTTATTATTTTCTAATGGAAATAATAAATAAAGAAGAATTTGAAGAAGAATGGAACATGAAAGAGGGTGGAGAAAACATTACGTCTTTTTCAGGTTCTCTCATTTGATTTGATCAAAAGGGATCCTTAGGTTGGATTTATGACTAAAGGAAGTCCTATAGGATTAAGGAAGGATATTTTAGAGGGTATTTGGGAAGATTTTTGCCAAACCAAAAGGCTTTGAAAGTATGAATAATTGGTTAGAAGTGGTGTCCTTCTATAAGGGTGTGGAGGGGCTCTTTAGGAAAAACATAAAGTATTAATTTATAATAAATTCATATTCGGTTTATAATGGATCCAAAGTGGATTATTCAAAGTCTAAAGTTGGGATGGGTTGAAATGATTTCAAACAATAGATTTCAGATAGGTTTGGGTCATTATATTAACCTTATCTTTTAGTTTTAACTCTTAGTTAATTAGTTTTACATTTACCTTGTCACTTTGTATTTTTATATTATATAGACAATAAACTTAATATATACATCCAAGCGACCCCAGAGTGGTCCATTAATGATTCACCAACCATTATATAAGCCTTTTGGATGAACATTATATTTTTAGAAATAGAATATCAATTAATAATATAATATGTGTTTTAAAAACTCATTTTTGTCAATTTTGACACTATTCAATAATTAATTTTTTAAGTCATATAATCTTTATTAATTAGAAACAAATTCATTTAATCAATCCTAACAGGTCATATTAGCCAATAAAATTAGTGGATGTCATCAAAACTTTCAAATTTAATTATTTTAACACATATAATACAAATTTTATGATTGTTTCATTAATAAGGAAAATACAGCATCATTATTGTATCATAAATAAATTAAATTATTAAATTTCTAAAAATTATAAATAAAATACCATTGTGTAGGAAATAGTTTTTTATTTCTAAATAATATTTTTATTTGAACAGATAACACATATAAACCTATGTAAAAATTGTTTTTCTAAAATATATATGCTTATGTCATTTTTGCATTTACTTTAACTTAATTAATATAAAGTGTCCTTATCACCTACAAGTGGCTCCATGGGGTCCCAAAATCCACCCAATGATGACCACGGTTGGACATGTATCAACCAATAGGGTTAGGACGTGTTTTAGGATAAATTATTATTATTATAATATTATTTTTTTACCCTTATTTACAGGATGTAACCTTTAACCCTGGTAAATAAAATATTTACCGAAGTAATTATTCAAAATGTATAAAAATAAAAGTTACCTATTTACACAATTTGGACCTCCTGATTCCAAATATGGAATCCATTTTTCTAAATTCAAAACACATAAGTGGAAGAAAATAATTTAATATTAATTTTTGTTGTTAAAACAAAAAAGCGTGATTTTAAGTGATAATAACTATCAAAAGATTGACACTTGATTATGTCCAGTTTAAATGTGAAATCATTTCCAATGAAGAAAATTGTATAAAATGGTAAAAATATATTCTAAATAAACTTTAAAACCACTAAAATTCATACTTTATCACTATTAATTATTTTGATTTAAAAAGTTGTTTTTAATTAAAATTTTGCAATTTTCACTATTCATCAAAATATAAAAGTTATCCGAAAAGTTCCAAAATTTTACCCTATGCTAATTTTGATATTCTGAATCAAAGAATGAAGTCCATTTTGGGAGATAAAATTTATTAAATTTCAAAAAGTGGGTATTACTATTCATAACAGCTACTTTGATTGGTCGTGGTGTGTTAGAATCTCGAAGGTGCATACAATGAAAGCTATTTCATTATTCAAAGGTAAACGTATCGTGGAAGAATAGAGTATTAAATTCTCCCCTCATTCAATAAATTTAGTCCCCAAAATTTGAAATTGTTCTTTGAAAATAAAAGGTTGACAATAGAAAATATCTTTGTGGGAAAACATACATCGAAAATGGTTTAATAAAATATAGTCTTAATAAGAGGAAAAGACAAATGAAAGGGTCACCACCAAATTATGATCTTGATTTAGAGAGCACTAGTGGAAATTAGAGACACATAATTGGAGGGAAAACATAAATATTTATAGGGAGTGATTGAGGTTATCAGTCATAAACAACTGTAGAATTGAGGGCCTCAAAGACATCAATCTATGATGATTTAAAATATCATTGGTCAACAAACCATAAGGTATTAGGATAACACATTTTTGGTTTTAAGATCCCTTACCTAATGTTTATGAATAAGTTTCTTCATTTAATAAGAGAAATATATATATATATACATATATATATATATATACATGACAAGTATAGTCTCATCCTTCAACTAATTTCTAGCACAAACTCATCTTTCACTCCAAAAGATAATAGATCTCAAAAAAATTATATTAATCCTAATTGTATATGGATCCAAACAATAACATATACCGTTAAAATGAAGAAAAATACTTTGCAATGACCCCAGACTTCATGCAGGATAGTGGTAGGTAATAAAGGCATGTCGCACTATGGTTGTAGGTTTGATTCCCGCAGCTTTGTCCGACACGATGTCTTATTGCACAACCTACAGGTTGTCCTTTTCCTAAAACAATAGTATCATAATATTCAAAAAATTGATCATAAGAATTGTTTTAACCCTACAAAATACTATCCAAAGTTTAACTTAATCCACTCCAAACATTATAGTTATCCAATGTAGCTCTGTCAAGACTCTCTATAAAAGGTATCTAAATTCCAAAATCAATTTTCGCATCATATTTCCCAGATAAAGTAAAGTTTATCTTATTATCACATAGTGAAAATATGATTAACTTTTTCATATTAAAACATTAATTAAAACAACAAGTACTATAGTACAATCCTTATATATATCACATTATTCTTATAACCAGAATATAATCATTGAGTACAAAAACAAAAATACCTTAATTATTCCACTTCAAAAGTAGTAATAGAAAAGGATTGGCCTTGATCCCTTGGCTTTTTCTGAGGCATATTTACTTGGAGATTTAGGCATTCATTTTCATAATGCGCCATTTCTATACAATTGTATCATTCAATATTGACAACATCTTTCTTTCCCATGAAATCACGATCCTGGTGACCATTTTCTCCACATTTGTAACAAACTCTGATTCCTTTTAGGCAAGTACTGGGGTGATTCTTCCCACAATTATTACATAATGGAAAACCCTTATTTCCCTTTTTCCCTTTATCTATCTCTTGTTCCACCGTTCTCTTCTTCTCTTGATTTACTTTATTATCATATAATTTAGAGAATTCCTTTTTCTATCTTTATAGAACATGAGACCATGTCTTTGTTTGATGAGAATGACTGTGAGACTAATTCTCGACGGAGAAATGGTTTTAACTCATCAAAGAAACAATCAATCTTACTCCTCAAGTTACATATATAATATGTTGCATTCCTTTTTAACCTTGTAATGTTAGCTTCCTCCTTTGTGACATTATCATCCTCTTTTTGCCTAAGACTAAGAAATTGCCTTTCCATATCTGCTTGATGGTCACGAGGAAAGTATTTTTCTAATAAAATATCTTGAAACTCCCTCTATTCCATACTTGATACTTATTCATCGTCCTTTGTGTTTTAAATTAATGACCACCATTGATCAGCATCTATAGTGATGCAGTAAACTGCCATGATAACCTTTTCCCTTTCACTACTCCCCAAAGCCTGAAATATTTTCTCTAATGAACTTATCCATTGCTCAGATACTAGTAGATTTGTAGCCCCATTTAATGTTGGTAGTTGTTGCCTCATGAAGCGATCTAACATTGATCCTCCACGCTGCGGATCAGGGTGCTCCATACGGGTAAGGTTATTATTCATAACTTGAGTGAGGTGTCCCAGTATGATGATTAGTTGATCAGCACCAGTTGCATCACTAGCACCACTATAACTATCTTGAGCAGGAGGGAAATCCCTAAATGGTGTGCGTGCATTGATACAGATTCCATTTCTTCTACTAGACGCCATTTCTAAACAATGGAATACACTAGATTAGTTTATGAACCACAATATATAAATCCAACCTTGTAAAACACTTATCATAAATTGAACAGTTTATAGATATAAACAAAATCATAAAAATTTCTTCTTTGAATAAGTATATACTCAAAAACCCTTAATAGTGTTTTGTAATGAAAATGAGAATTATCATAAGCATATCCCCCGGGAGTGTCGTAAAAAAGAATACAACAAGCCCCATTACGGTGCACCAGTTCCCATTCGAGTCTAGCTTAAAATGGTGTTTTCGGGTTTTACCCCTATGTACATCTGTGCCAGAACCGCCTCTACCTGCTCGTATCTAGATACAGATGTATTGATCGACAAACTCAAAAAATCTCTACAATACCAAAATTATAGGAAGTTATTATACACTAATCCTCATAGTCCATATTACGTCTATGTTCTCTAATTAAAGTTTATCAAAATCTAGCTTCCATGGTTTGTACTAAACTTCCTCTAATACCAACTGTAACGCCCCGACCCGAGTTACCCAGAGTCGGTGCATTATTACATAACATTATCATGATAAAAAAAGATCATGTCTCGAAAGACCGATTAGTTTAGTAGCCTTGGAAACACTAGATACATTCATTTGTCTTACATTTCATAATAAAGTGAGAAAACTACAACAAAATCTTGTCTTCATATTCCCTCACACTCTCACTGCAGGTCATTCATAAAATACTTCTTCACATCATTGGAAAAATAAAACATTAAAAGTGGTTCGGTCAGATGCTCAGTAAGGATAACAATATAACGGAAACCTTCTTAAATAAACATAAACATTTAAGTCAATTTATAACTAAAAACAAAATCCATTTAAACTCAAACATCAACATAACATGGAAAAAATAAATTGAAATAATTCCATTTATTTATTCACATGGATATTCTACAAGTTGAATAATCACATAAAATATCAATAAAAACTTTCATAATGATGAAATGCATACTACCATAATATCATAACCACATAATCAAGGCCTCGTGCCAAGACTACAAATAAGATTTTACCAAGGCCTTGTTCCAAGACATTAGTTTGTCTCATGAGACCTACCGATGCATCGAGAAGCTATAGCGGGCTCCACCAATCACTTATTAAGTCCAATGAATTCCTCATATGAAAAGGTTTAAACATAACAGAAAAATTCCTATTAAAACTAGCATATGAAATGTTAATAATTTCTACATAAACCATGATTGGTATATAAATAACACATCCACAGTCAAGAATATCACAAAACCTTTGATACAATATGGAAGTTTTGTATCATAATAAATCAACTTCAAATGAGATTAAAATCTATCAAAGGATGTTGACATAGATGAAATAAAAACTATTTGATAGAAATATCTATTTTTTAAAATCATTTAAAAGTCTCACATTTAAAAATGATGTAATTTAAAATAGATTTTTGAATAAAAGTGTCCCATAACACTTTGAAACATTTAAAAAGAAATATAATTTCAAAACATTCATATCTATAAAAATAAATCCTTAAAATCATTTTGAAAACATGACCAATAATTAAAAATATTTAGAAATATAAATCTTTAAAACATTTAAAATTATGATCTTAATAAAGAGTACCTTTCACAAATTCTTAACATATTCATTTTTAAATCATTTAAAGGTCACAAAATTGTAAAATAAAAAATTTAATTTCAAAATATTATAATAAGATTTTAAGGTAAGCTTTGACAATTTTATAATGGTGTAAAATAGATACACCCACCGTATAAGTTAAAAAAACATTCTTACCTTAATTCTGTCTAAAAGGTTAAAAGGACCTTGTTTGGAAAATGATAGAAAGATTACTTTATAAACATCTTATAAAAATTCAAACAAATGTATAAATGAATTTAACCCATATTATGTAAAATATTAAAATAAATTGAAAAACATTTTTAATAAACATGGATATGGATGATAAAGAGTTCCCAGAATATAATTACATATAAACAACCTCGGATAATGAAGAGATTGTGAAATAAACCCTTACCTTGTTCTTTTCCTTGGTGGAGGGTAGGTTAACCTCCTGTATAATGGTGAAATAATTGTTATTAAATTATAAAAGAATCATATACATTAATATGATATCATATATGATTTTTTAATATTGCTATGTTAATAATGTCTTATTATTATCATCGTTTCAGGTGTTAAATTACTCATTTTCTTTTATATGTTTTGTCACATAAGTCATGATTTTTATGGATAGTTTGTAACTTATTCATATACCTATGTATATGAAGTACTTAAAAATTATTTTTAATCATCAAATGGGAATTAAACTTTCTTGGATACGATGTGGAATGAATCTCATAGCGTTTGTGGAGACGGTAGTCCTTACATACGTACGAGCGACAATATCATTCATTTGATATGAAAATAATATATAATTGGATGTTATATCACATATAAAGAATCATTATCAAGTTATTTTTATTATTTACATCAATTAAAAATTATTATCATAACCATCCAAATAATAATGTTTTGAATAACAATTACACCACAACGTGGAGACGGTAAGTTGTACGTGCACACGTATGGTGACATGTCATTCAAAGGATGGATAGAATACTGAATATGGTTGTAACATATTTATAATAACATCACTGTATATAGATGATACTAGTGTTTTTATTTTAGAATGGAAATAATAAAGAAATAACAATTTGATGAAGAATAGAACTTGAAAGAGGGTGGTGAAAAACGTTACCTATTCTTCGTGTTCTTCCTTTTGAATGGATCAAAATGGCTCCATAGGTTGGATTTTTGACTAAATTAAGGCTTATAGGATTATGGGAGGATAGTTGAGTGGGTATTTGGGAATATTTGTGCCGAAACAAAAGGCTTTGAAGGTATGAATAATTGGTAAAAAGTGGTGTCCTTTTATAAGGGGGAGGCAAGGATCTTTAGGAAAAACGTAAAATATTAATTAATAATAAAATTATATTTCGTTTCTAATGGCTCCAAAGTAGATTATTCAAAGTCTAAGGTGGGTATGGGTCTAAATCCTTTCAACCAATAGATTTTACATAGGTTTTGGTCATTATATTAACCTTATATTTTATTTTTAACTCTTAGTTAATTTGTTTGACATTTACCATGTCACTTTGTATTTTTATATTATATAGTTAACAAACATACTATATACATACATGAGACCCCCAATTAGTCCATAAATGATACACATATCATGATATAAGTCCTTTTTCGGAACCATATATTTTTATGAATAGAATATCAATTAATAATATAATATTTGTTTTAAAAACTCATTTATGTCAATTTTGAAACTATTCAGTAATTGATTTTTGTTAAAGTCATAACAAATTTATTAATTCAAAAAAAATTAATTTAGTCAATATTAAATTGTAATATTAACCAATAAAAATTGTTTATGTCATCAAAACTTTCAAATTATATTTATTTTAACATTTATAATACCAATTGTTTGATTCTTTCATTAATAAGGAAAACACGACATCATTATTGTGTCACAAGTAAATTTAATTATTCAATGTCTAAAAATTATAAATAAAAAATTCATTATGTAGGAAGTATTTGTAGATTTCTAATGAATATTTATAGTCAATGTGATAAAATATATAACCCTATGTAAAAATTGTTTTGCTAAAAGATATATGCCCATGTCATTTTTGTATATACATTAACTTAATTAATATAAAGTGTCCTTATCACCTACAAGTTGCTCCATGGGGTCCCAAAATCGACCCAAAGATGCCCATGGTCTGATAGGTATCATCAAATAGGTTTATGACACGTTTTATTGTAAATTAGTATTATTATTATATTATTTTGTTAAACTTATTTACTGGATTTACACTTTAACAATGGCAAATAAAATATTTACCGAAGTAATTATTCAAAATGTATAAAAATAAAAGATACTTATTTACACAATTTGGACCTCCTGATTCCAAATATGGAATCCATTTTTCAAAATTAAAAACACATAATTGGTAGCAATTAATTTAAAATTAATTCTCGTTGTTTAAACAAAAAAGCAAGTTTTTAAGAGATAATAAATATCAAAATATTGACACTTGTTTATGTCCGGTTTAAATATAAAATTATGTCCAATGACCAAAATTGTATTAAATGGTAAAAATATATTCAAAATATTTTTTAAAACCACTCAAATTCATAATTTATCACTACTAATTATTTTTATTAAAAAAGTTGTTTTTAAATAAAATTTAGAAATTTTCACTATTCATCAAAATATAAAAGTTATCCGAAAAGTACCAAAATTTTACCCTAGGATAATTTCAATTTTCTGATTCCCAAAATGAAGTCCATTTTGAGAGATAAAATTTATAAAAGTTCAAAAAGTGGGTATTACTATTCATAACGGCTATATTGATTGGTCGTAGTGTGTTAGAATCTCGAAGTTGCGTACAATGCAAGCTATTGAATTATTTAAAGGGAAACGTACCATAGATGCTTGGGGTGTTACAATAAGGGTTTAATATGGATATTAATGATTAAATAATATGGAATATGAAATCCGATTTATAGTCAGAAATATACTCTCTTAATGTCATGAGTACTATTTATGTTATAATTTCTATAGTTATATAAAACTATAAACCTAGATATACATAAGTATGTAAGTGATCCATTACTTCCTTTTTTTGTTTCATGTTTTGGTTGGTGAAAATTGAGTCAAATTAAATGGTATTCAAGCTATAAATTGAATTATTATGTTTCTTGCACCTGATCCAGGAGTTGTGTTTTTGGCTATTATAGATATCCAAGTTGATAACATATATTACCATTTAAGAATCCCAAATTCCATCGCATAATAGAGTATAAAATATATAAAATTGAGTACCATGCATACCATGGGTTATAGAACCACTATGAATTGTTTTTTTAAAACATCGATGAGGATTTAATTCCTTAACAAATCAATAAGTACATCAATATCACCTTTGATCATTATTTTATAACCCTATACCTTCATTTTCATGTCATAAATTATCTATTCCACTATTTCTATAGTGAAATGGATGCTATATTTATGATAAAACCATATTTTCACACATTTATTAATTATGGAATATGTGTATTTATTCTATTATTGGATGTTTTATTTAATTTTTTATAAAATTAATTTATTATATTTATAAAATGAAATTTGTTATAATGTCATAAAGTCTTCACATACAAAAATATGACCAAAGTGGTACTGAAAAATGATCAATTTAAAGAGCCTCTATTTAAGTATTATTATATGTGATTGATGATATCATTTTTAATGATATCCAACTATGGTGTCTTAAATTCTTTCGGGAATCCATTTTGTTTGAGAGAACTACCTAGGTAAAATTACTTATCACTTCTAATATTTATTCATTTTCAGAGATTTCTTTATATATTCATTAATATAATATGTAATTCCAAAATAAGTTATGTTACATATGTTAATTTATCTCACTCTTTCATTTTTCTCCATAGTATTCGGAAATTTACCTATGATAAAAAATAACTCATAAGTTTATGTAAAAATGAGTACCCTACATTGGAAAGTAAATGAAACATAAAAAATTAAATATATATATATATTTTAGAAAACTAAATATTTATTAATATTATAGAAAATTACCTTAAAATAGTTGTGTAATCACTAAAGAAATATTTAATGTAATTTATTTGACACATATAAAACATTAATAGTATTATTAAGTATCCTTATATAAGGATACTCTTTAATTAAAAACCATACTATAAGTATAAATTTCATCTTGAAACATTTTTTTTCATTATTTGAATGGTAAATAAATAATTAAATAAATAAAATTATCAAGGATAATATATACATATCAAAAATTGTAAAACAATTCTCATGATGACTAAGAACATAGTCCTAAAAAATATAAAATTATATTCTAATGATTCAAATCACAATGAGGAATATCAAATATTGGGAAATCAAAATTTTAATACTATAATTTAATATAATAAATGTTTATATATATACATAGAAACTAAAATTATTATCTAGAATGGAAATATGTTTTTCACTACGTAAAATTTGGTGTAGCCTATATGTTCAATTATTCAGGATTATATGAACCAACAATTAATAAAGTATGACTCCATAAAACATATAAGATATTTCTTATAACATGATAATAACATAAAAAAATTGATAAAAAAATAATTCAAAAATATAAATATAAACATTTAGGTGGTTCATTTTCAATAATTATTTCAATTATCATAAGTTATAATAGAAAATTATATAGTAAAACAGATATTTGGACACTTTCTAACCCCACCTCTAATCCAAAAAAACATCATTAAATGATGGTTTGTATTGATTGACATTAATTATGTGTTTGATAAATATATACAAATAATAATATATTTAAATATATAAAGAAAATATATTAATTTCATATTCATTTTTATAACCTATAAAAATATTGTAAAAAATCCTTCAAATGTGCATATGGGTTTAGTTAAATAAGACATTTAAATGGAATTAGTTGTAAAAAATAGAAAATATTAAAAAAACTTAGTTAGTACATTGATAACATGATCACATGTATTAGCTATATTAATTTTTTTTGATATATACGCATCAAACATTTCAATAGTAATTTATGTCAATGATTAGAAAATTTGAAAAAAAACCTCTAATAAAATCTTTTTTATTTTCATAATCTAAACTTTTTTTATATAACATTTACAACATTCTAGGTTATATATATATATATCATCCTATGAATGAATAGGTTTTCTAGCTAATGGATAAATTTAACAATACATTATAACAGAAAAATTTTATACTATTCAAGGTGTGGAAAAAAATTGATATCTAGAAAAATAATATAATAATTTTATAAAATCAAGGGAAATAAATTGAAATATATGAATATTTTTAACTAAGTAAAAAAAAACTATTTACCAGACTAATTAATCTATATTTTTTGTATTATTCATATAGATAGTCTAGTCATTTTTAATACATATCTCTATTGGAGGTCTCTCAATCGATGATCAATAATAAAAAATTCTACCCCTAATTGATCATCTTGAAATAATGACTGTGAAAACCAAGATATTATATACACTACCCACTATACCTACCCTCCATCTACAGTTACATATCAATTACCATATAATTTTAACTATACATCACCATTCTCTAATTATTCCACTAATATCATGATTGTAAGTAGCATATTAATAATAATTATAAATATTTTCAAATCTACTTGGAAAATCAATATAATTTGTTAATGTTTTTCTCCTGAATTTTAAATAAAAAAGTTTATAATTTTCCCTAAATATACCCCTTACAACAACCCATATATCAATAACCATAACTTATTTTTATATTCCACTCCATCATATATTATACCATATTTACAAATTTTGAATTTATTACACTATAAAATATTCATGAATAACCACATATTTTTTAACAATAAATAAATCTTTTTTTATCTCCTGTGATTCTATAATGAATTTTTTTATTTAGGTTATATTAGAAAAATTAATCAATATTACTGATATACACAACACTGTAATTATATTGAATTATTATAGAATCTATATTTCATTTAAATACGGATTATTTATCAGTAGTGGTATTAATTAAATATGTTAGTTTCCCACTATACAATTTATGGTAACACAAATATATATTAATTGATAATATTTCAATAATATAGTATTTATACCATTTAATATCTCTTGATCACTATTTTATTCCATGAATATCCAATTGGAATCTATGTTTTAATTCACATGTTATATCACCTTAATAAGACTTGAAAAATTCATAATTCATAATTTTTTTGTACATTATATAACTTCATACAATACATATTATTATAAAAAATTATTCTATAACTAATAAGAGAGTTTATAAAATTTCGGGATAAATTCCATTACATTATAAAAATAATTTCCCTTATAATTACTCCCCCACAACAATTTTAAAATTCATACATGTGATTTGATACAAAATTTTATATTTATAAAACACATATCTGTATAAAAAGACAAAAATATTAACAATGTTACACTCTGAGGAAACCTTAACAACTATTCAAAAAAATTATCAGATAGGATTCATGGGGATATACCTAAAATGTATCGAATAAATAAAAAATAACATTTTTTAATATCATCACTTATCATATATCAATAATTATTTTATTATATGTAAATCCAAACTTCATTAAATTTATAAATTCAAACAAGTCACTATTATAATTGTAAAAAAATAATATGCCTATTAAACAACCAGAACCCTTTCATTATCATATGAGGAAATATAGAAATATATTATCTAATAATATATATGAATCATAGTTCAATATTTAATTATCATATTAAATATCAAATTATATCTCAAATAAATAATATATTTTATTACGAATAGGTTCAAAAAATTTATATTCTCCACCAATAGTAGAAAAAATTTCCAATTTCATATAGGTTGAAATACACATTTTACATTTATATAGTGGAAATTGGAGTCAATATTTACCTATTAGTGACATAAAAAGTTTATTTCATAATAATTCATATATTATTTATATACTAAACCATTATTTTCAAACATTATATTTTGTATTGAATATCTGCCCCACTTCTCGAGAAGCATTTTTTGATGTTTTTTAAAAAAAATTATTTTTATAAATTAATCATTACAAAATAATTTTTATAATTAGAAAACATAAAATATATAAATAAAAAATAAATAGAGTAATAAAAATTTTAAAATAAAATGATAGTTAATACATGGATGTGACACATTAGAAATAAAAAATATTAAACGTTGAAAACTCATATAAATCATTACCATTATGATTAAAATTAAATGTATTATTATGTATTATGGTTATAAAAACCATATTCACTTATTATTTTTCATTATATCACATATTATTTAAATAAAAATTATATATCATAACTATTGATAATATAGATGATGAACAATAATAATCTGATTAGTCTAAATATTGATTGATAAACAATTAAATTTACACAAACAATACAAATGATGCCCTCAAATAGTTGAATATTACCCCATGAATCCCATTTATTAATGATTACAATGGATAGAGAATCTATAGTCATTGACATTATCCAAGGCAATGCTGAGATCCAACAACATAATCTTGAACACAATTACTTATAGGAGAAGTTCAAGCTAATTGAGATCGTGACCCGAACCATGTATATTGAAACCCCACATCAAACTATCATTATTGCACACATTACACTTTTGGAATATCCAAATGTATTAAATACATATATATCAAGAACCTTATAATATGATAATTTATAGATTATTATCAATAGAATAATTTTTATATTTACTTGTTATCATAAATTTATAAACGATATTATGTTTAAAAATAAAAATTAATTGTATTTTTAAATGGTATTCAATTTTAATTAAGGTTTTTATTTTTTTATATATAATGAATTTTTTAATTAAGAAATATATTAATAAAGTATTATTATTAAATAATTTTTATCAATTATAAATCATCATATAATTTTTATGAAGTTAAATGTAATTTTTGTAAAGGATTGAAAAATATTGATCTCATAAAACCCATTATTTGTCAATACATGTAAATTATAATTTTAAAAGTGTATATTCAAATATTTTTATAATAATTATTATTATAATAATATTATTTTTTAAATCATAATATCAAAATTACATATCATTTATTTTTATATAATTTTCATACATAGTCGAATTTTCAGGTAAAAATCAATACTATATAAATATATGATGGAAATTATTAAATCATAATCAACCAAATGAGATTTTGGTAAATACTATTAATGGGACACACACCAAAAATATATGTTATGACATTTAAATAATTTTATTTTTTGTTTATTTAAATAATTTCGTTAGTCAATTATGAATACTCTAACAACATTAAAATATTCTAAAGGCTTTAAATCTTTTCTTTAAGTGGATCAATAACATTAACTCTATAAAGGAATTATTTTATTAATTTCAAACCATGTACATATAAAAAAAGAAATATATCACTTATGTGGTAAAATTTGTTGGAAAATAACCCTGGTAAGATGTGTGGTTGCAGTTATTTTATTCTAAAGAGTCCAAAACCAATGTTTGAGATACAAAAAGAAATTCCACACCGAATACATATATAATCCCATAAATTATCCAATTTATCACCACAAAAAGATATTTTTGATAAATATAACCCTTAACTCCAATCTATAGTGTCCTCCTATGGTTCCAGTAATGACCTGAATTTCTCCATGGCATTCCTCTATAAAAAATAACGTGTGTTGGGTGTTTTGGTGGATATCTGTGATAGATTTCGTGAGTTTCCCAAAATCCCCTTTTGAATCATAGAAGTTGGAGTGTTAGTTTATCGACATTTCATGGAATTATTATTTTAGGGGCATCGTCATCAGTAATTCAGGTTCATCGACATTAGTAAGGTAGGGGTGTTGGCATTAGTGAGTCGAGGTCATCGGTGTCACCGAGTCAGGGTGTCAGTGAGTTGAAGGAATCAGAGAGTCATTGTATCAGTATCTCAGCATCGGTGTATCAACATCAGTAGGTCATTATTTTAGATAACATGTCGGTGGTCCAACATCAGTGACTCAGCTTTCGGTTAGTAATTTTCTACTTCCCTGAGTTTTTTTCCATTTTTTCCATTTTTGTCCCTCTTAAGTCTTTTTTGACATAAACTAAGTTTAAATCCTTGGAAGTTATTTTTAATGATTTTTAAATAAATATTAAGTATATAATTAATATCCTAAGTCTCGATGAGTTTTTATATACTCGAACAATGTAATATTGACCACAATCCAACAACTAATGGATTTTGAAACGGTTCTCCCCATAAAATATAATCTTTCTCTTTAAAACTAGGATCTTCACATCCCGAGGTGTTTTATGTTCAATATTAGTGCACCTAGAGCCTTACTATATATAGAATTATTATTCCAATGATAGATCCCCTATTGCTCAGTTTTCATGGAGATTCCTCTTTCTCACATGATCCCCTGGTTTTTGTGTAATGTGGAGATTTGGTCGCCTGTTGTTTCAAGTTGAGATTATTAGGCTTCTCCTTGATTGTTTAACACTAAATGTGGGTTTAGTATTGATTCTTTATGAAGAGAGGGTGAGCCATTTTCCTAAAAAAATTAATAAATATGTAGGGAATATGATCAAAAGATAACAGGGTCAATTAGATAACAGGCAGGGTGTGGTTTGATGTTTGATCACCTATTTATTTTCTATTATATTTTTTATGTATAATTGAGGTAGTATGAATTATGAAATCCATGGAATTTTTGGTCTTTTTTTACTCACTAGTGATGTTCAATTTTGACACAATGTTTGATAAATATGTGTAACCTGAAATCTACTTAATCACATATACTTAGATAATTGAAATGGATTCCCCAGGATCAAAACATTTTGTGTAATTACCCCTAATATTTTTATTTTGGAATTAAATAACACCTCTTGATAAAAACGAATATCCTTGGATTAATAGTGTGGCATTGTGTTATGTTTAGATGGCTCTATGAGAAGGGTGTGGTATGTCTGTGTAGTGGGGTTGTGGTTTTAGGGGTGGTTGTTGTGGTTATTGTGTATGGAGTGATATAGAGGGATTATGGGAATCCTGGATTGAGAGACTGATTTATTGTGGAGTGGATGAACATATAGGCATGGGGAGTGCCTTTAGTTGAATAGTGTCCATCAAACGATGATGGTCAGTGGGGCTATGGTGTGGTTAAGAACTTTTTATTCATTAGGACTACATCTATGGAATATTTGATAGTGGGGCTGTAGTATTGGGTTGTGTCATGAATTTATGATTATTGGTGTGCTGGGTGTGGCCTTGTTATGAAGAGGGAATGGGTTTTTAGAGGAGGATATAGTAGTATGACATCAATGAATGATAGTTGGATGTTTTTGAATGGGTGTCTAAGGAAAAAGGTTGGGTGAAGTGTGACTACATGTTAGTTGTTTGTGGTGTTCTTTTTGAATATGTGTTAAAATTGAAATGATTTACCTTGCTCCCTATTAAATTTTTCATTATTGATCTTGGTAGTTTCCCCAGTTAGTTCTGGAAGTAGTTAATGTGACCCCATTAATAAATAACTGGAATTTTTTTGGACGAAAATAATGGATTGGATTTACACTATAGAAGTTGTTGTTTTGTGGTAGTGTATATAGGGGTAGCAGCAAATGTACTTTTGGTGTGCTGGATGTTTATTTTGGGACCTGTTTTTTTTGGCTGAGTGTTTGTTTAAATAGATTTATAATTTTTATTTCCTAGTATTTTCTATATGAACCCCACTCTTATTGAGCACTATGTTTCGAACATTTTCATTCATGTGGGACTGTGTCATTCCCAACATCAAGGTGGTAGGATAGATGGATGGTTACTAAATTTATTCCTCTCACCCTCTTCTAGGGTATTACTGTGTGAGAAAATCTATTTTTGTTGTAATGGATTGAGTCTTCCCATTTTCCAAGATCATTCATGCATGTATGTTATGAATGAGGGGATCAAGATTTTGTAAGCCAGGATTGTTTTCCACTTATGTTTGGGATGAATCCCTGGTTTCTTCGGGTGATTGGTGGGGTTGTTGTGGCCTAGGAGTTGGCAGGTGGGGATTTTTGTGTGGTTTCAGGCCAGGGTTTTTGCGTGAATATTATGGAAGATGGGATGTGTTTGGTAAGATTGGTAGAATCAAGCCTTCAACTATTAAGAATGAGTAGTTAAACAATTGAAAATTGGATCTGGGTACCTAAATGTCTATGTTTGTATACTACTTCTTTACATAGATTTTGTTTTTTAGGGAGTGTACTTTAGGGAGGCTGGGAGTGTGAGTACTCCTCCATAGGTGCTTTGTGGTTATATTATTTTTTCACAATGTCATAAGAATGATTCCACCACTTGTTCAATGGTGGCCTTAGTTTTCCTACCTGGTATACATGTATACCCACTATAAATATGATAATCTATTTTCATTTTTTAAGTATGAAATTATGGACTGCACATGACATTACTAGCATGGGAATTTGGATAGTTGTTGTGATGTTGCATAGTATTTTTCTTCTGACACATTCATTTTTACTTTGTTTGTAATCTTGTCGTAGTTTGTGTTTAAACTAGGCATGGGTTGGATTTTGGATTCCATTATATAAATGATTGGTGTTTTTTGGGATGTTTACCATCCTATATCAAAATATGACTATCAAAAAAGGGTTATTCTTTCCATTTTGAGTGATATTTTATACCCTTGGTGCTAGTCCCCACTTCAGGGACTATTTAAGGTAGGTCTCGGGGATCATTATCTCTCCTTCATCTAGATGAATGAAGGGCATGAATCTTTGCATCCCCTTCCCTCATTGTAAAAATGGAAGGTCCATGCTGAATTTTATCATAGGTGTTTTGAGAGATATGATGAATTTTGATGTTAGGTACATGGAGGATTTCATGGGATTGTAGGGAACCAGTGTTAGAAAATCATGGTTCATGAAATAGGACAAGGAAGAATTACTAGAACATAAGTCCCCCCCAATGCAAGTACTCTGGACCCACTTAACGACCATGTGATGATACACTGATTGCAGGGTAGATACCCTAGGAAAGAAACATGAATCATAATGAATTTTCTAATTATATGTATTAGGGGTTTTGTGAATTAAAATTAAATAAGTAGTTAAAATAAATCATAAATGAAATTGTATATACTTCCCATGATTATGTGTTCCTTGTATGCCCTTTTTTATCTATGGTACTCGGGCATCACCCACATGTTGTATCAGTATTTTCAGACAAGTATGATGACCTAGTTGATCATAGGACGACCAATTGGGTGGAAGAAGATGACAATTTGTAGAAGACCCTTCGTGATTTCTAGCGGCACACCCTAGGAAAGTATGAAGTAAACATTTCAGACTTTGAGATGGAGGGTTGGTTCGAGTCACCAATAGCAACCATTACCATGATCTATGCTATGAGGTTATACTATTTACCTCTAGTAGCGATCCATATCTGAGGAGCTTCACATCAATAGTGGACACTTTACCATAGGGAAAAGATAGAGATAGATGTTTCATGGGATGACATAGAGAAATAGATTCAGGCAGAGTTAATTTCCTCGACAATGAAGGCCATAAAGAGGAAAGATCTCCTCTTCATCCAGATAGGGAGTATTTCAGTGAGTGAACTGAGAATAATTTTCAAGGATCCTTTAGGATTAGCACCATATATCATTCTACATGAGTAGTCATGGGAGATATGCTTGGAGGAGGCACTCTGAAATTCTCTTCAGTATGTCGTCACTCCCTTTACATTGCTGATGTATTTAAATTTTCATATAAATTCTGAATTTGTGAAATTGATACACTAGTAGGGAGTTGTACATTGAGAGGGTATCCAACAAGTTTGTTAAAGGGAATTCAGTTTGCAGCAAGTCTCCAAAAGGGGCAGTGAGCTCCCACTCCACTAGGGGTAGATGGTGAAATAGGAGGCCTATATGAGGGTGCTCCACAAGGACCTCAACCATGTTGTGGTCAATGAGGCATTAAACCTCATAGGGGTAGAGAAACTTGGAGTGGGTAGTTACACATCACGGAGGAAGTAGATGCAGTGGTGCTAAAAGATGTTGGAGCTACAACCATTCTATTTAGAACTCTTGCATGAATTTTTTTTGATTACGGATCCTGATACTCCTTTTCTACACCCAGTATCTCCCATTCTCGTGAACTATATGTCGAAAGGCTTCATGTTTCCTTAATATTGAGTATGCTGGATGGAAGTCAAACATGTTTGTATGATGTTTTCTCGAGATGTAGTCTAATTTTGTGGTCATTTCAGTCTTGTGGGGATATTATACTACAGATGCATTCATACGATGTCATATTAGGCATAAAATAGTTTTATATGATTTCTATTATATACTACTTCCGAAGAAGATTCCTGTTTTCATGTTTGAATGGTAAGCAAGTAGTATTTTATTGTGAGTGGGGCTGTCTAGTGGGAAGTTGATATATGGAGCCTCTTCTCACCCTGAAGTACTTTCCTTTCAGTTAGATCAGTAGACACTAATTTGGTGGAGGATCTAGGGGTATTCAGAGAGTTATTGGATGTCTTCTCAGAGGAGGATTCAACTCTACCCCCTCATCAGGATGTTCAGTTTGGAATCAAATTTCAATCTGGTGCCTTTGTGATTTTGAAAGCTTCCTATCATATGGTTCCTTCTCAGATGTGGGATTTGTAAATTTAGGTTGACAACATGGTGAAAAAGTGATTTACCTAGTAGAGTGGTTTCGGTGGGGTGATCCTTTTTTCTTCATAAAGAAGGAATATTGTGGTCTAAGGATGTTCATAAAACATCGAAGACTAAATCAGGTAACGATCATGAACTGTTACCCCTTCCAAGGATAGAAAATATTTTCAACTAGTTAAAGGGGGAATTCTAGTTCTCTATGATCGATCCACAGTCTGTATATCCCTTTTTGAGGGTGTAGGAGAGTGACATCTCAAAGGATAAATTCAGGTGTAGTTATGGGAAGATCAGGTTTTTGGTCATTCCCTTCGGCATTACGAATGAAGCATATCTATTGATGGGGCTCTTGAGCCCCATCTCCCATATGTTCCTGGAATATTTCATCATCATGTTAATCTAATACATATTTATCCAATCCAGGTCAGGGGAAGAGCACACCAAGAATATGATGACTTTCATGGATTTCCAACAACACCACTAGCTCTATGGTAAGTTTTACAAGTTCAATATTTGGATTCAAGACATGCACATCCATGGAAATGTGGTGTCCCATCAAGGGGTAATAGTGTACCAATCAATGGTTTTTGTTGTTGTATCATGGGAAGCATCCAAAAAAATTTCATAGGTTTATAGATTCCTGGGTCCAGTAGGCTATTACTAGAGGTTTGTACCTTAAAAATATCTAGTTGAGTCTCGATTGTCAACTTTGACTAGAAAAGACCTGGACATCATGTGGAGAGAGAAGTTTCATGAATCTAATAGCTACCTAAAGGGGAATATGGCCAGTGACCCAGTGCATATGATGAAAGAGGAATGGTTGATGTTTGAGGTGTTATGTGATGCTTCTGGCCTAGGCTTCAGATGTGTTCTGATGAAATAAAAGGGAGTGATCTCTTATGAGTCTAGTCAGTTAGATACAAATGAATGTAACTATTCCATCACTGATCATGATCTTGCATTGTTATTGTTTGTACTAATATTTTAGAGACATTTCCTCATTAGGTAGAACTTTCTGGTCTTCCCAGATCACAAGATTTTGCAGTATATATTCTCTCGGTGAGACCAGAACTTGAGGCAACAAAGTTAAATAGTGTTTATCCAAGACCACAATGTCGAGATATCTTACACCTTAGGAATTAGGAATATGGTGGCCAAGGACTTAAGAAAAAATTCACTGATGGAGGTTGTTCCAGAATCCACATATGATAGGAAGGAAATATTGGAGTTGGTTGTTTTACATCTAGATGCGAGAGTGGATGACAGTAGAAGTGGTATATTCCAGATGATAGTGAAATCATCCATATTGTGTTAGGTGGAGGAGTATCAGTCAAGAGTCTCAAATACTGATGTGATGCGTTATCACATTGTCTATGGTGATTCTTTAGAGATATAGACAGAGGATAATTAGAATCAGATGTTTTTCTATGGGAAGTTGTTTATCCTGGTGGCATTGAACACGTGAGTAATTTGTGAGTTCCATATGTCACCCTTGGAGGTTCATCCAAGAGACTCTATGATGTAATGAGACTTGAGGGAACATTTTTGGTAGATTGGGGTAATGTAGGAAGTGGAAGAGTTAATGGAAAGGTTCCATATTTTTCAACAGGTGAAGGATGAGAATCATGTTCTTGGTAGTCTGTTGAAGCCCCTAAATGTTCCAGAGTAGATGTTGGATGACATCATTATGAATTTCTCCCCAGGATTTCCCAGTATTCAGTGAAGTTGTGAGGTTCATTGGGTAGTAGTGGACTGGTTGACTAAGTTGATAAAATTATAGTGATCAAGAAGTCCAGATTAGTGTATTACATATCCATAGTTATGTAGATGAGGTGGTCTAGTTTCATGGGGTCCAAAAATCCATTTTCTCAGATCTGGATACATGTTTTATGTAACAAGTCTAGAATGTAATTTTTCATAGATTTGGCACCTAGTTACTCCTCAAAACTACTTTCTCAACTCAGATGGATAGGCATACAGAGTGAACCATCTAGTCATTGGATGACATGATACCGTCATGTGTTCTAGATTTTAGTGGATCTTGGGTGTGAAATTTTCCTTTAGTAGTAGTTTCATAAAAAAATATCTATCACTATTACATTGGTATGGCTACATTTGAAGCTCAATATGGGAGGTTGTTTTGTTCATCCCTGTGCTGGATGGAAGTTGGGGAAGTATCTGTTCTGGGTCTAGACATGGTTCAGAGTATGATAAATAAGGTGTATCATATTTTTGTGAGGATAAAGGCGACATATGATGACAAAAATCATATTCTGATCATAGGAGGATGTCGTTGAAGTTTGAGGATGGGGACCATGTCTTCTTGAACGATTCTCCTTGATGAGATATGGATGTTTGGTATAAGAATGATGATTTATCCAGTGATCATTAGATGTTTTACGGAGTTTTAATGAGTTGGAAAGGTGTCATATCAATTGGTGGTCCACTATGGTTGGAGAGGATTCACAAAGTATTCAATTTCTCTCATATCCATTGGTATCTACATGATGAATCCCACATCATTAAATGGTTAGAGTTGGATATTTTGGATGATGTGACATTTGTGGAATGACAAGTAATATTCAATGATCGTAAGGAGGAGGTTCTTCATGGATGATCCATTCTTGTTGTTCGGGTTTTATGGAGGCATGTAGCCTCGAGGAGAGAACTAGGGAGTGGGAGGTAAAGATGTGTGTCCAACACCCATAACTATTCTGAGTTATTCTTATGTGTTTTACTTTTTTTCTATGCACAATATGGAATGTTAGACCACATATTATATAAGATTATTTGTTTCCCTATTCTCTTAATGTGTGTAAAATGTCTGGATGGTGGGTAGGGGAGGACCTAATCCCAAATCAAGATGCATTAATGTGGATGTTATTTAACCCTTGCAGGTGAGTCAGTGCCACTCAATGTAGATAGTATATCGACATGGAGGAAGGAACTCTCTATACATGTGTATGGACAGTGGGACATTGGTGTTTTGAATGTTTTTTGGGTAGTGGGGCCTTGGTATTTCAATAATGTTTTAGGTGATATATGTCAATGAGGTGTTTTGAATGTTGGGATTTTCACTTTAGCTTTCTAACAACATAAGGGTGGTTTGATCCAGAGAGTAATCTTAAGGGGTGGTAGTTTGGAACTAAATTTTTTAGGGTTTGGTTATAAATTCATGAGCGTGAGAATAGTTTGAGTTGAATATGATGTAATGAGATGGATTTCCTTATGTAATTCCATTGTGAAAACCCATTTTTTATGATTTCATGGGTGTTTTCTGTGACTCATTCTAAGAGTTTTTCAAAATCCACATTTGAACCATCGGCGTCGACATGTCATTGCTTCGGCATATCAGTGTATTGATAAGTCATGGGTGTTAGCATTGATATTTTAGAGGTGTAAGAATGATTATGTTAGGGGAATCACCGTCGGTATGTTAGGGGCATTAGCATCGGTGAGTCTTGAGTATTGGCATCGTTGAGACGAGGGCATCAGTGTTTGCTAGTTAGGGCGTCTCTGTCAGGGTGTTGGTGTAAGGTCATTAGTGAGTCAAGGAATTATAGAGTCAAGTAAATCTTTGAGTTGTTGCGGAAAATCATCATCAATAGGTCGGGTTGTTAGCTTAGCCATTAGTGGCTCATCATCTATGACTCACCCTGTAGTGATTTATTTTCTAGTTTATCATGTTTTTTACATTTCTTCCAGTTCCATTTCTCTTAAATATTATTTGACGTAAACTGATATTAAATACTTGTTTAGAATCTTTTAGTGTAATTTAAATGGATATTATGTATATATTTAACATCATAACATTTGAGGTCTTTATTATACTCAAACTACGTGATCTTGACCATGATCCAATGACTAATGTCTTTTGAAATTGTTCTTCCTTAAAAATAGGATCAATCTCTTTGAATCCTGGATAATCCCTTCCTACTGTGTTTTTCGTTCGCTCTTGGTGCACTTAAATTATTCATATCTAGACAATTCATGTTTTTATTCTAGATACCCTCTTACTAAGTATTATTAGAGTTTCATGTTTCTCACATGATACCCTATCTTGGCGCAAATAAGAGGATTGGTTGCCTGTTGTTTAAAGTATGGATTATTTTTCTTCTCCTTGTTTGGGTATAATGTTGGGTGGGTTTACTAATGAATCCTTTTAAATAGATGGTGAATAATTATCTTAAAACTAGAAAAAATTATAATATATTATGATCAAAATATAATAGGGCCAATGAGATAGTGGGCAGGGAGTAGTTCAATGTTTGATCACCTATTTCTTTTTTATCTTCAATTATTTTTTTGCAACATTGTGGATGTATAACTTCTAAAAATCATGGTTGTTTGTGGTCTTTTCTTTTTAAATGGTGATGTTCTATTTTGAAAAAATGATTAATAAATAGTTGAAATGTAAAATATTCTTAATGACATATACATGGCTAATTAAAATGGATTCTCCATGTTCAAATCATTTGTATGATCACCCATGTTAATTTTTAATGTGTAATTAAAGAACCCCCTATAAAAACCATAATATACATGGATTAATTGTGGGGAAATGTTCTGTGTTTTTTTTCTCTATGAGAAGTGTGTGGTATGTTTGTACAGTGGGCCTATGGTTTTAGGGATGGTTGTTACAGGCTTTGTGTTTGGGGAGGTACATGGGGTGTGTTGGTATACTAATTTTACCGACTAATTGATTATGGAATATATAGACTTTTAGGAAATGATAATTTTTTATGTTGTGGCCATAAAGCCATGTTGAACAATGAAACTAGGGTCTGGTTATGAACATGTTATGTAGTGGGTCTGCATCTGGAGAATGTTTGGGCATTGGAGATGCAGGACATGGTTGCCTCATGACATTATATGTATAAGTGTGATGGGTGTGGACTTTTTATGATTTGTGACTATATTGTTATAGGATTATTGTGTTTGATAACTTTGATGAATGACTTATGGTAGTGGTTAAACATGTGTTGAGGAAAAATGGGGTGTGTAGAAGGATTGGAGGTTGAATGTTTTTAGTTGATTTTATGAATGGGTTTTAAAGTGTAAAATATTTACCATTGTTCTGTCTTACATTGTTATATATTGTGTTAATTAGTTTCCCTGGATATTTCTAGAACAAATTAAAGAGAACCCATTAATAAATATTTGAAATATGGTATGATGGAACAATGGGGTTGGGTTTACACTTTGGAAGTGGATGTTTTTGTAGTTGTGCATTTAGGGTTAGAAGTATAAGTAGTTCTAGTGGGATTATTGTTTGTATTGGGGCACATAGGTTAGGATTAGTGTTTGTTTACATATATGTATAAATTTCAGTTCATTATAGTTTCTATACACACCCCACCTTTTTTGAGCACTAGGTGTCGAACTACCCCATTCATGGGGGAGGGTGTCATTACCAACATCATAGTGGGAGGATAGATAGATTGTTATTAAATTTATTCCTCGAACCCTCTTAAAGGTCCTTATCACTCAAGAATATTCCTGTAGGCTATAATAGGATTATGATTACTATAGTCTCTTATCCTTTGGGTAGGTTTTTTTTGAATGAGGGGATCAGGTTTTTTCATTTAAGGATTTGTTTTCCAAGAGCCTTCTAGTTGAGGCCCATGTGTCTTTGGGTGAGAGGCATGGTTGTTGTGGCCCTGGTGTATATGGGTTCGTGTTGGTGTGTGGTTTGATGCCCAGGTGTGTCTGGGTACGTTATTAAAGTGGGAATGTGTTTTGTAATAGTGGTAGTGTCAATATGTTAATTGTAAGGAATGAGCAGTTAACTAGTGGAATAGTAGTGCGGAGTACCCAAATGTCGATGTGCTTATACCACCAAATTTCTGGGATTGCATTATTTGGGGAGTGTTCCTTGCTGAGGTTTGGTTCATTAGTACTCCTTGGTAGGTTCTTTGAGGTTCTACTATTTTCTCACTAGGGACTTAGTATGCATCCCAAACTTTTTCCCAGGCGACATCAGTTTTTCTACTGGGTAAACTTGTATACTCACCCTACGCCTATAAAACTATTTCCATGTTTCCAGTAGAACTATATGGATTGGGATGGATACAAGTAGCTTGAATTTTGGGATAGTTGATGTCTTTATTCATAGTCTCCTTCTATTAATACATTCATTAGTACTTTTCTTTTACTTTTGTCATATTTTCTATTTAAATAATGCATGGGTTGGATTTAGATTTCCTTTATATAAATCATTGGTGTTTTTTGGAATGTTTATCATCTTATCTCCAAATTCTTTTTTTTAAAAAAGTTTAAATTATTCCATTTTGTTTGAGATTCATTACACATGGTCCTAGTCACCACTCCGGGGCCTATTGAAGTCAGGTTATGAGGTTCATTATCTCTCCTTCATCTTGAATAAGAAAGGGTGTGAAACTTTTCTCCCCCTTTCACCATCATGAAGAAGAGGTGTCGTGATTGTTCCGACAAGAATATCCTCCCAAGAATTTTGAGTCACACTGTTAAGATAAGAGATCATTTATTTTTCTTCATTATTCATGTTTCATCATTATATTATGACTTATAATTCTAATTCATTTTGTTGGGATACATTTTTACATGTCCATTTTACTATCCATTTTATTTCTAAATACTGAGATAGAAATTTAGATTTTATGAACCGATTTTAAGAATTTATAGGTGATACTGTTATATTAGATAAATTTCAAAGTGATTTTCCATACCGAAATAACGATGTTGTGAATACAATACCCATTTCCTGTTAATGGTTTCATCATTTATGCAATTATAAAGAATTCATCTGGGATATAATTTTTGTTTAAAAACTCATTGATCATGTAATAAAATTTAATGATAATATATTCCATGTTTGGTGATCTATTTGGCACACTTAAGCTTTAGAATGAACTGAAAGGGAACAGTGCGCCTAAAATTATTTATTGCTCCAATGTATTGGGTAATTTTTTAGTCATTATACCAATCATGTAAGGGATTAGAGAGTGATCTTAATACATGACATGAAATTTTCCATAATGATGTCTTGGAAATTATCCTTGAACAATGTTTATGAAGCGTTGTTTTATGTTGTTTCCCCATTTCCATGTTTTGTTTATGATTATAATGATATATCATTAATCATTGTTAATGTGTATGATTCTCAACCACTCTATTCAACATTAATATAACTATTACCTAATATATATTAATTTCATTACTTTATGTCAAGTTTATTCCCATATTAGGTTTTATACCACACCCTATTCTTATGAATGTGGATATGGAATTGATTTGAATAGAAGTAAACCCCAAAAACACCATGTTGAGCTAGACTCGATCAGAAGTTGGTGTATGATAATTGGCCTTAATTATCACCTAGATTGACACTACTGGGTGATATTATTTGTTACATTCATAATTTCATTAGTAAACATTGTTATGTGAATAGAAAATACCCACAAGAATATATGCTAGTAAATAGATTATGGATAACAAATATTGATGCTTATAAATTCTTATATAACGTAAATACATGTAATTTATTAGTTATATCTTTAATATTAATGGATTCTATTTTATGTGTTTAGTAATTTCCAAATAAACAACTTAAATTTTCCAATTATTCTATCTAATGGAAGGAAATAGAATAAATCAGGTAAAAAATGTGATAACGTCAGAAACAAGATTCCAAAAATGATGGGAATAGGAATCATGAACATTATTATGATACTATATTAGCTGAATCAGGTTCTAAATAAAATCCTAGATCATGAGAAGCACCAAAATCACACTATGAAAGAACATACTACAATTGTTTTCTTTATGAAACAAAATCCTCTAAATTTTAGTGGATTATCTTATCTGTGAAAATGTGAAACAATGAATCGACAACATTGAAAAGGTATTATCAATCATTATATATTCTAAAAATCATATGATTATCCTATATTTTTTTATATAGAGGGGGGATATTTCTATTGAAATATATATATATATATATATATTAATAAAAAATAAAAAGCATGCAGAATATATCGATGAAATGGTGTTGAAAAAATTCTGAAAAAAAATCGATAAATAAATTTTTGTGCACTCTCTGAGAAAAAATGAAAATGGATTTACTTAGATAGAAACAAGAAGATGAATAATATATTAGGTCATACAAGTAAGAAATGTAAAAAAATTCTTGATACACATCAAACATTATCACTCCCGCTGAATTTAAGATTTACCACTCCTTTGGTGGGATAAAACCCACTAAATTAAAATCCCCAACAAGACAAGATGTTAATTACTATGGGGAAATTATTTGATATGGCCTCATATTAGAAAAAGATATTGGTGAATCTACCTGATTTAGTGGCGATAATAAGTATATGATGGTGTTTAATTATGGATTTCAAATTGAGTGATCTAATATTCCATAAAAGTTTGGCATCCAACTTGTAAAAATAGTTGAAAGATGAACCCCTAAAATTTATTATGAGGAATGAAGAAATTCATTATGTGTGGGAATGAATGACACCAATCTAGAAGTTACTAAAAGGGTGAACCCCACTATTGTGTTTGACTAAATTAATGATATAGTAAATCTTTATATCATTTTTCATTATTTAAACTATAAAGAACCATGAAAACTTTTAATAAAATTCATTACGACAATGGTTTTCAAAGACTACCAACAACCTCCAGGTAAGTACGAGTGATATTTTTCCCTCACAACCACTTAGGATGTTCTCAAAAATGACGTGGTCATAGTTAAGATATAAATTAATTCATGCATACTAAATGGAATTTTTGAATATTGTTCTATTCATTCCTTTATATAATTATAGGTTAGTATAATTATTAAAACACTACCATAAATAATATAGTTATGTCTATTTATGAATACAATAAATATATAAATTATTTCATTCCATTTATAGAAATAATCCCCTACAACAATTTTATGGATTTTATTACAAAATTTCCTTACATACTTCCTAAGAAAAAATTTGATGAAATTATAGGTAAGTATAATCATTCCATATAAAGATCCACCATAAATATCCATGAGAAGGAAATCAGTCTCTATATAGAGAATCATCCCATCATTATATACAACTAAAAAGAGGAGAATGAATATTCTTTAGATCCAACAACTCAATTATAAATATTATTTCTATATTAGGATGAGTATCTAGCTGAAATGATCAAGTATAAGGAAAATATAATCTTTAAAGGCATACCCATTATTATGGAATACAAATATGTGTTTGATAAGAAATTTCATGGTCTTACTCAGAGACAAGAGGTTTAAAATTCAATAAAGATTATCCTTGGAGAATTACTATTATCCATAAATTTATATGGAATGGATATTCTGTAGCATGTGGATAGTAATAAACAACTATATTAGAATCTAAAAAATTGGTTCATATTCCCATGTTCTTCACCATCAGTGCACCAGTCCTCTGCATTATAATGTTGGATGTGTTAATGTACTATTGCATTTAGTATAATGAGCTCAAAAATATAATGATAAAGAAAAAGTACCATGTTCCTTGTTTTTAATTGAGCAACTATGTAGATCATAAAAAATATCCATGGTGGATATGAGACAGGCATATTACCATGTTTTGTAATGAAGGATATCTGTATGATTTATTTTCACACATGTTGTGGGGCACTCAGAGTTTAGAGTAATTCTATTCCAAAACGCTAATTCTCTAATAATCATTATAGACATGAAGAATAGTGTATTTAGTGATTAAAATTACAATTTTTTGGTAGTATATATTGATGATATTCTAATATACTATAAAATCCATGAGGGGAATGAGGAGCATCTGGTTACTGTGATAAATTCCTTACAAAATGATATGATTTATGAAATGTAAAAAAGAATTGACTTATGGTTTAATGGAGTATGATTATTAGGGAATATTATAAAATTAAATTGGATATATACGGATCCTTTGATGAGTGATTCAATTTTTGATAGATGAATCCAACGTATGTGATGGATTTCTATTGTTTATTGGGATATGTTGGTTACAGTCATCAATTTTTGGTACGTGTATCATAATTTTAAAACCCTATATCCAATATAACAGGTATGTAAGTAATGTTTTCATTGAATGATGTGGGTGAATAAATAATCATGGATTTGAAAAATAGGCTTGTTTTGGCACCTATACTCACACTACCTACATGTTCAGAAATATTTGTGAAATTCAGTGATGCTTTGAATAAGGGATTGAGATGTGTGTTGATGTAAAATTATAATGCGATAGACAATGATTCATGGTAGCTGAATGTTCATTATCATAAATAACAATAAAATGATTTGAATACTGCTATAGAGATTTTCTCATTGAAAATATTGTGGTGTTACATCTTAAGGGAATGAGTGAAATATATATGTATCAAAAAATATAGAAGTATATATTCAAATATTAGGAGATGAATAAGCACAAACATTGTTGGATAATGACTATAAAGGACTATGACATCTCAGTTCACTAAAATCCAAGTAATCAAAATAAAGTAGATTATTATTTATGTATAAAGGGTCTAGAAATTATATCATTGATGAGAATGGATAAGGATGTGATCTGATTAGATTTGAAAAGGATTGAAAATGGAATTATAAATGAAATAACATCATAAATCCATTCACAAATGATTACTAAAAATTCTCATAAAGAATGGATAATGGAATCCCAATGAGATTATGTAAAAATTATAAATAAGATGGAATATTTATAAAAGAAAATTGATTTTGTTCAATGTTAATGCAAGATTTTTTAGATTTGGGTCATGGCTATTAGTAACGTCAAATACCAAGTTAAAGAAGGTGATAATGGTTTCACATAGCATAAACTTCTCTATCCACCAAGGAATCACAAATATGTATCAAGATCTCCTAGAGCACTATTGATTGGATAATATTATAAAAGAGGTCGCAAAAAACCAATCATTATATCATGTATGTAAGCATGTGATTGAGGAATGGATAAAAATATAATGGGATGATTCAACCATTACAAATACATATATGGATATTAAAACAAATGAACACAGGCTTTATCATGTGTCATCCGAATACATTAAAAAGAAATAAATTTACAATGTATTTGGTGGACCAGCTCTTGAAGACTACTCATATCATTTCAATTCAAGAGAACATATCACATGATCTTTTTTTATGTATATAGATTAGAGAACTGGTGGAACTATAAAACTCTATATTCGATTATATATGATCGAGATCAAAGATATTGTTACATGTTATTAAAGTGTCTCCAACATTATCAAAATATATTTTTCAACTTTAACCTATCTTATTATATAATCCAATGATTTTTTTAAATATAAAACTATAATCAATAGTGTATACGATATGTAACACCCATCCCAAAAAAATAATGTTTATTTAAAAATGACTAATTTATCATTTCCATTATATTTCTGCATATGAGTATGGTTATATACATTATTAAATATATATATTTACAAAATATATTAATATATTATTTTTAATTAATCAATTAATTATTGGTAATGTCTTTTTGTTCTACAAACTATGTTTTCTTCAAACATTATTTTTATTTTTTTATGAAAAATATTATATTTATTTTCTAGAAATTTTAGGAAAATTAAATTGATAATAAAACTTCATTTTTTGATGTTAGAGTAAATAAATTAACATAGGTTGATTTTTTTGGTTTTTAGAAAATATATAATTTTATGTGAATTGTAAACATAAACTCATAAAGAAAAATTGTCATTTATTAAGATAAATTAAGTAATATATAAGTGGAAATAATAAATTAAGTGATTCCATGGATTCATGTCTATAATTTAGTCATAATAAAATAAATTATTACATTAAATTCATCTCTATTATGGATTTTAGTATAATTTTTTTTAGGATTAAAATATCATATTTTGATAAATATTTTAAAAGTAATAATGTTTAAACATTTTAATTAATTATAATAACCCCTAATGGTAATTATCTAAATGATGTTATTAGAAAATTTATAATAATTTATTAATCTAAATACATATAATGAGAATTACTAGTTATAGAGTTAATGTAAAATCATCATTCCCACGATAATGTATGTTTCTAAAAACCCATTTCTAACATGGTTATGGTTTTTATATTTAAATATATTCTACAAAACAAATGAATTCATTTTGATATAATAAATTCTATATTTCAAATCATCATAATTAAAATTATGTAATAAGGAAAACATAATTTTTTATCAATATGAATAGTAATTTTTGCAAATATTAATTTCCACTATAAAAAGAAAATAGGTTAATTAGTGGGAAAATTTATTTTAAAATACTATAGAAAAATGGAAACACTAATTAAACGAATATTTTATTTTTTTCATATAATTTTTTTTTATATTTATTCCTTATTATTTTTACTTTATACATGTTTAAGTAATAAGTTTGACAAAATATACATTTTGATATAATAAAGAACAAATTTTATTTTTTGGGAAATATAAAAACATGATTAAGTAATTTATTTTCATAAATTAATGGATATTTAAAATAAATTATATATTATTGAAATATTATTATTAATTAATTTTTAATGAATATAAATTATTTAAAATTTATTATAAAGTCAAATGTAATTTTTATAAGGGATTAACAAGGAATAATGTTAAAAAACCACATATTTTAAAGAAAATATCAATTATTATTAGAATATATTGAACTAATATATTTAGAAAATTATTTTGATAAAATGTATTTTATTTTTTAATAATAATTTTTCAATTATCCAATGTAATTATCTTATAATTTTATATAACTGTCGAATTTTAGGTTAAAAATAATATATCGTATAAATACATGCTGTGTATTATGAAATCATAATGACCCAAAAGTGGTATAATAAATACAATAAATGGTATGAAATAATAAATATATTTTTTATAATTAAAATAATGTTATTATTTGATTAATTAATCATTTTTGTAATTCATTTGTTAATCCTAAAAACCCTTTATTATATTTTATGGTTTTAAATTCATTTTATTAAGAGTATGACACACTTCCACCTCTAAAGGGTGTTATTTTATTTTTTTCATCCCCTATAATTATAAAATATTGAAACCCACTACCATTTTGAATAAAACAATGGAAAAAATATGGGATGGTTTTTGGTTTTTGTTATTTTATAATATTCAGTCAAAAACCTATGTTTGAGATAAAATAAAGAAATATCCATTAATTTAAAATATAAAACCACATAAACACCAATTTCCCTTCACTAAAAACCATTTAGATTGCATTTAATCATTATTATTCACTCTAGAGTACTTCCATGGTTGGACCGAGCTCTCAATAATAACATCCCATAAATTTTCATTCACACAATCAATTAATGGATTTTTATCTTTCATTTCAATTCTAGAACATCTTTTTTGTTATGTCAATTTTTTTTTTGTTTTTCATTTTGGGATATGTTATTTTATATCCCCTTTACATTAAACTATATATATAATTTTTTAGAGACCCTTTTCACACTCATTAATCCCTACCATTTATCATTATATACATTCGTTAAATTGCTGAAATTTAACAAGGGACCTTTTCCTTCTCCTCTTAATTCATGTTTCTTCATTACCTTATGCCTTCTATTTGTAATTCCTATTTTTAGGGAACGTTATTAATTGTAAATATTACTACCCATTTTTTATAAAATTGGATAGATACCCTATTATCTCTCATCATGACATCTAATCAATTTTGATGTGACACCATTATGATGCCAAAATCCCACAATGATTTTACATGCTGAACAATTGTGTAATAAATACGTATACTTATTTTCTATCAAGGGTGTTCGCCATTGTTCATATATAATTATTTATTATTAACATACGTAAATATATTACACTTTCCATTATCATTGAATAAAATATAATGATAAATGATTCTGTATTTTATGATCTATATGGAACACAAAAGCATGAGAATGAAATGAATGTAACAATTGTGCATGGAAATAAATAGTGCTCCAACGTATTAGGTAATGTTTATTCTAATGATATGTCATGTTGGGATAGGGCTATAACCATATTCTATTATGGAATTTTTCAATTAGGGTGTATTGTCAGTTAGTTTTGACATATGTTTATGATCTGTTATCCTGAATAGCCCATAAACATTCTTTTTTTTATAACGCCCTTTAATGGGATAAGGGGGATCCCTTAAAAGTCCCATATGATTAGAGATTACATGTCCCGTATTCCTTATAAAATTATACAGACTATACTTGGAACTCATCCTTTTAACTTCTTCATCATGATATCATCTCTTCTTCTTCGCATGGCTGTTCAGCTAGGATTCCCATGCAAGAACAAGCTGGTCTCGATGGTAGTGACATACCCTCTCTTTCGGAAAAATCGTATTAGCTTCTCCTCTAGTTAATGCACCTGCTCTAATACCCATCTAGAGTGTGCTCCTTTTAGAGTTTTTATAATCTTTATGCATAATTTCAGGTGGCCCTATGGCCTTATTGTCTTGAAGGCCTTGAGGTGGCCCGAAGGCCTTACTATCCCAAAGGCCTTGGGTGGCTCGATGGACTTAAAAGACCCCAGACCCAAATCGATGGTCCAGAAGCACAAAAGTATGAATAGTTACAGCTAATATAGTACCGAACAGTGCCTGCCACAATTCTAGCTACAGCACAACTACAATACTTCTACAGTACCCCGGAAATATATCTCCACCAGGTATTGAACTCAGGTCTCTTGGATGCACATGGCGAGTCCTCCCCAACTGGGTTGAATCTCTTGTGCTATGTTTATGATCGTCTATTTTATGTTGTTTCTGTATTTGACATGATTACTTTTTTACTATCATTAAACATCATGTCTCAGTTTTTATTCTTATTATTTCTTGTCCTTATATTCCAAATTGATATTCCTATTTTATAACATGTATTATTCCATTAATTTTTTTATTCTTTATTCCTATATTTGGATCTATATCTTACCCATTTCTTATGTATTTCCAATGTTTATATTAAGTTGTTTTAAGTATGATGGAATGCTATCAATATGTTAAATAGGTTTTCAATATAGATGGTGTGTTTCTTTTTTAATTTTGTTCTGCATTGTACCGAATTCAAAAGTAAACTATAATTCATGGTCTTAAAATTTATATTATGTGTTATATTATCTAACAAAAATTTAATTAATTTTTAATGATTTTAAAGGATATCAATGTTTTTATCGAAGGGAATTTTTATTTGTATTAGTGATTATGATTATAAAAATATAGAGAGATAAATATGGATAAAATTATGTATATGAGATCATATCTTCTTTTTTAAAATTATTGAGTAACTGATTTTTCAAAAAAATGAACTTAATTTCAATGTAATACAAGTGGATGTGGATATAGGAGAGATTTACCAATGGTTAAAACCAAGGAAAAACATTTATAAAGACACCGTTTGAAAATAGAACATCGAAGCGACCCTTACTGTACATATGATTTGACACAGCTGAGGGATAAACAATGGTAAATTCATAAGCCCTTAAAAAAATTATTAATGGAATATGAATTACCAAAAGAGTCTATGTTAGTATATAGATAATGGATAACATAGAAACAATACTAGAAACTCATAAGTAAAAGAAACTGATGAAATTAATAAGAATCCATTTGATGTTAATTGTCTTTTTGTTTGCTTACTTAAAATTATAATTTTCTCAAACCTAATTTTACATTTATTATATGTCAATGGCTATAAATAATAATAAAAAATTTCAAGGGTAAATTGTGATGACATCTTTTTTTACAATGGGGGATGAATTTCACACCACAAGTTTTTAAATGAGAATGTTATGACAGATTGTTTATAAGATACAAAACATTAAACCTAAACTAATAATAATGATTTAAATATGAACATTTAACCTTTACATTATATTTTAACATATGAGTCTAATTATATAATTTATGAAATATATTTATGTATTATATATATTGATAAATTCATAGTAAATGAATAATCTATTTTTAGTAATGTATTTATGTTCTTCAAATTAACTTTACTTCAAAAATGTTTTCTATTTATTTTTTTTTTGAAAAATTGTTGTATTAATTTTATAGAATATTTATACAATTTTATTTCATAAAAAAATAAATTTTTTATGATATCATATAAAATTTAATATGGGTAAATATTTGAAATTATTTTGTAAATAGTGAATTTTAGGTGAAATGTAAAAGTGATCTTTTATAATAAAATTTACATTTTTTTATAAATTAAATAATTAAAATTTTAAAAAATTAAATTTATTTAATTGAAGTGTATAATATATATTCATTAAATATATACAATTTTATTAAACATAAAAATAAATATTTATAATTGATTATAGTTTATGGTATATTTTTAGGACTAAAAATAATTTTTCTGATAATAGTTTTAACATTCTTCATGATTCTAATTTTTAATTAATTATATTTAACATTAATTTGGGTTTTATAAATTAAATTATTATATTATAATCCAGTATTTATTAATTTAAATTCCTATATTTAATATTACTATTTATATTTTTGAAGTAAAATCATTTTTCCATAAAAATGTATTTTCCGAAAAACCCATGCCTATATTTCATCTGGGGTTTATAATAAATTATATTCTTCCACCTTAGTAAATTGATTTTAATAAAATTTATTACATATTTGGATTCATAATAAACAATATTGGTTAATATGGAAAAAATAATTTTTAATAAATAATAAATAGTAATCGTAGTAAATATTAATTACCACCATAAAAGAAAGATTTTTTGATTAAGGGTAAATATAATTTAACAAATACTAGAAAAAAGTAAACACTTATATAATTAATATTTTCATTTACTTTTTTTAGACAATATTATAACTATTAGTTTTTTACATTATAAATTATTTTGTAGTATGTCTCATAAAAATTATATTTTTATACTATTAAAAATCAAAGTGTATTTCCTGGATTTTTTAAAATTCAATTATGAAATTGATTTTAATAAAGTACTGGAATTTTAAAATAATTAATATTATATTAAATTGTTATTGTTATATAGTTTTGAATACATATATATTTATAATATAATTTTTATAATTTCAAATATAAATGTTTACGGGTTTAAAAATTATTATTGTCAAAAAACAATAATTTTTTTATAAATTTCAATTATTTTTATAAAATTAAAATAAAAATATTTATAAAATTATTCTGATAAAATGAATATTATTTTTGGGATAATAATTTCGAAATTATCCAATAATAAATTATTCATAATTTTTTGAAATAATCAAATTTTTCTGGTAAAAATTAAATATTTATAAAGATATGATATGTATTATGAAATCATAATGAACAAAAAGCGATTTAAAAATTGATATAAATAGTTTCCAAGACTAAATATATCATTTTAATTTAATAAAATTTTATTTCATTTTTAGTATTTTGATTTTATAAATCCTTAATGAATCTTGAAAAACCTTTAATATATTTTACGTTTTTAAATCCATTTCATTAAAAGAATGATTCACAACCACCTCATCAAGTGAATTATTTTATTATGTTCTAACACTAAAATTGTAATATATTGAAAAACATTCCCATAAACCATAATCCATGGGAAAACCCATGTGAACTTTTTATGTTTTTTAATTTTATTATATAGAGTCCAAATTTCTAATTTGATATATAATAATTAAATCCAAGCTCATTTCCCATATAAAACCAACAATGATCCTATTTATCTTGAATAAAAATCTTTATATCATTTCATTACTCTTCCCTCACCTATATAGATCCCTCACAAGGATCCCCATATATCTCAAAAATTTCTTTCTATGAATTTGGTGTCACACACTCAAGTAATGGATTTCCCCATTCCCATTTCCATTAAAGAACCAAATTTATGTTATATCTCTCAATTTTAACTTTTTTATGTTGGGATATGTAATTTCTTATCCCCTTACTATCCATTATATATATAAATAATGAGATACACATTTCACTCATATTAATCCATCCAATGAACATGTATGTACACCCATTACCATGTAACAATTTAGCAACAAATCTTCTTCTTTTCCACTTTATTAAAGTTTGTTCACTACATTATGCCTCTAATATCCAATTCCAATTTTTCAGATACGTTTAAACATGTCCCTATTACTTACCATTTTCTATCCAAATAATGAGATATAACATTCTCTCTCATAAAACAATTTTACTAATTTTAAGTGGCACTATTTTGCTGCTGAAATTCCTCCACGATTTTCCATATCATACAATTGTGTAGTAAATATCCATTTCCATTTATTATCAAGGGTTATCACCTATATTCACTTATAAATATTGATTTGAAAAATAAATTTATATATTAAAAACTCTAATATTTTGGAATAAAATGTGATGATTGATGATTTAATGTTTTATCTATGTGACACACTAATGCATGAGAATCAAATGAATATGATGGGATCACCAAAAATTATATAAAAGTCCAACACATTGGGTAATGCTTAGTCTCATGAGACTTCATGTTGGGATAGGGTGTCAATCTAATTCATTTATCCATATTTTTTCATCATGATTTCTTGTAAGTGATCTTTGACCTATGTTTATGATACAATGTTCTAAGATGTTTCCACATTTCCCTTATTGCCATATTGAATAAAATTATATATCATGTCTCCTTTTTCATGTTTACTATTCCTAATTGTTTAATTATCCATTGATATTCCTATTGTCTAATGCATATTAATCTATTTAGGTAATTCCATGATTATTCCCTTACTAAGACGTATATCTCACCACTTTCATAGGTTTGTCCCCAAGTTTTCCTATATAGTTTTATGTATGATGAAATATTATGAACATGATAAAGAGGTTTTCATTTAAGGATAATTACTACTTATTTTATTTTGTTATACAATGAATTTGATTACCTATTTAACTAAACATCTTGATATGTAGGGTTGTATTGTACATACTTGTATGTAATGAATTGTGAATTAATGCGTAATAAAGTAATGGTCTGTCAAATATCACACCAAAAATGATAGACAATATCAGTATACTACCTAGAAACTCATGAACATTTTCAATGAATGTTCATTTTTCTTCAATGTGGTGGCATCATCATCATCATTTTTCATGTTTTCATTCAATAAAAGATTCATCTAAAGCATATAATTAGACTCTTGTGAATCCCTTTTTGGTATTTAATTAAGAACACCAACAGTATATACTGAATTTAGGAAATGAAAACTACAAGGACATAAAATGGTAAAGGAAATGGTGAAAGTGATAAGACTATTAACAAACTCATAAAGGATTCTCAGAGTCGACAGAAGATCTATGATGAAAATCATTAATGAGGCCCAGTGTTTTATCTTGGAATAATGGTATTAATATGAATATATCATTTTCATAATATCATGAGATATGGGATGAAGGTAATGATAAGTCCAACATACAAGAGACACTTTGAGATACTTCATCTCATTAGAGTGGTGGCCTATCGAATGAAACTCCCACTTAACATATCCCAAGTAAATTATGTATTCCATGTATCCTTTTTGAGGTATTACATTCTAGACCCCCACATGTACTCAATCCATAAGTTGTTCCACTATATAATTACATCTCATATGTAGTAGGTGTTGTTCAATATTGTAGTATCCCGAACTATTTACCCATTTTGGGATTTTTGGACACTGTTTGGGGCTATGGGTCTTAGGTATTTCGAGTCATCAAAGGCCATCAGTCCTCAAGGCCTTTGGGCCATAGAGACCATTGAGTAGCCCAGTTAACACAGAGCATGACCTAGAAGAGGATCATAGAAAAGAGTATCAGTCTCTAAAAGCAGAGCTAACCGGAATGGAAGAATGAGATGGTATTGCAAACTCCATCAAGACTATGAACTATGCCACATTGTACGAGGCCATGCTAGCTGATAATAAATGAATGAGAGAGCTAAGAGATCAAATATAGGGAAGCTGGGTAAGGATTTTTCTGTGGGGTGGGAATACAGGTCCTGTTATGGGAATAGTATGCCTCTGGGTCTTCAGTTCATGTATTTCCTTTCAAGTTAGGTCAGGCCTTATTCCTTGGCCCTCCGAGTCATGTAAGGGTTCCCTTTCAACCCTTAAAAAGAGTATTATCCATACTAAAATAAAAATATATATCCTTATGCCCATTGATCAGAGGATGTTATGAAATGAAATTAAACCCATTTGTTTTAGTGTGTGAAACTGTAATTTCTAAGGTGCAAGTTTTATAGGGGGATTTTATCAACCTGAACTGTCATAATTAAAATTACTCTTAAGATATAAATTAAATTGATTATTATATTTTTTATAGAAATCACAGACACTTATTCTATCTTCTTATAACCTACTACATATAAAATTCCATTAATAATCATAACTGTTGATAATATAGACATAGAATAGAAATCATATGGTTAATATAAATATAGTATTTTGACCAATCTAACTAACATTCTCCATGTTGATATTCAAAAACATATTATTGATAGAATCCATTTATTGGTGAAGTTCAAGATCATAAAAATTACAACCAAACCATTTACATCGAACACCCCATGAAAGTCTCAGAGTCGCATAACATACCATTAGGAAATTTCATGGTGTATTATAGAGACATATATTGTGACCATAATAACATAAAAATGTATATATTGTTTTCAATATTATAATGTTTATATTTACTTATTATCAATACATTACTAAAAAAATTTACTTTCATCTAACAAAGAATTTTTTTTATTTTTAATTGGTTTTCACATTTAATTAAAACATATGTTTTGTTGAATTAATCATTTATTTAAATAAATAATATTTTAAAAAAATATTATTCTTAAATATTTTTAATAATTATAAATGATCATATAATTTTTTAAGACAAATTTAATTTATACATGGGATTAAAATTTGATATTTTATGAAAAACAAGCCTTTCTCAACTAATGTAATTTCTCATTTTAAATGTGAAAATTCAAAAAAACAATTATGTAGATGAAAATAATATTACAATTTTAATAATTACTTGGAAAACATCCAATGGTGAAAGTTTCTTAATTTTTTGAGACAGTGGAATTTTCATGTAATAATTTAATATTATTTAAATATAGTTTGGGTATTATTACATGATAATGTTTTAGTAGTGATGTAAAAAATAACACAATGTGTATGGATGACCAAATATGTGTTTTCTATTTAAAATATTTTGATTTTAGGTTTATTTAATCTATTTCATAAATCCATTATGAATCCATGAACTTCATTAATATATATTATGGTATTAAAAACACATCATTAAAAGTATGACCAACTTTCACATCAATGATGTTTTTATATTATATAGTTTGTCCATTGAAATTATAAGATAATAACCCCACACATTGTTAAAAAAATGGTAAGGTTTTTTGTTTTGGTATTTTAATTATACATAGAGAAAAGCTATGTCTGTGAAATAATAAATAATTCCCCACTAATTTATTATATAAGCATATACAACAAACCATTTTACATAACATAATATTTCTAGAGAATTTCCTTATTCAGACCAACCCTTTATAGTGTCTTCCCAAGGTTCCACATGCTCTCAATAAGAACATACCAAGAATTTGGTGTCACACACTCAAGGTAATGGATCAATTCCTACTCTTCTGTATTCACATTAATTATCTATCATATTCCATCTATTTCTTATTCCTATTATTTGGATATTTGTTAAATATACATTTTATAGTCCATATTTTTTCTAAATTATGATATACACCTTCCACTATCCCCAACCCACATTAATAATATTTATGTGAAGCTATTATGATGCTGAATGTTTACCTTAATTTTCCATGCCAAAATAATACGTTAGTGAATACCATACCCATTTACTATCAACAATTTAAACCATTATACAGAAATAATTATTTTAATTTGGACATACATGACTGTATTACAAACTCTATCTTCCTGGAATAAAATTAAATTAAAAATTATTCCATGTTTTTTATACATGTTTCATCCTTAATGATGGTAATGAAATGAATGTGATGGGTTCTACCTTAATTATATATCATCCAAAAAATGGGTAATGTAACACCCCAAGATTCCACGGTACGTTTCCCTTTGAATAAGGCAATGGCGTAAATTGTACGCAACTTCGAGATTCTAACACACCACAACCAATCAAAATATATGTTATGAATAATAATAGATACTTTTTGAAAATTTATAAATTTTATCTTTCAAAATGGACTTCATTTTTGGATTCGTAATATCGAAATTAGCTTAGGGTGATATTTTGGTACTTTTCGGATAACTTTCATATTTTGATGAATAGTGAACATTAATAAATTTTAATTAAAAACAAATTTTTTAATCGAAATAATCAATAGTGATAAATTATTAATTTGAGTGGTTTTAAAGTATATTTAGAATATATTTTTACCATTTAATAAATTTTTTGTCATTGGATGTAATTTCACATTTAAACCAGACATAAACAAGTGTCAATCTTTTGATAGTTATTATCTCCTAGAAACACTCTATTTGTTTTGATGATGGGAATTAATTTTTTAAATTAATTAATGCAACTGATATGGTATGAATTTGGTAAAATAGACATCATTTTTTTAATTCATAATATCAAATATATCTTAGGCTTAATTTTTGGTATTTTTCCGGAAACTTTCATTTTTTGATGAATAGTGAAACAACTAAGTGGTATTTAAAAAACATAATTTTTCATAAAAAGTAATTTTACCGCTTCTGTGAGTGAAATTTTGAAAATCGAAGAGACACGGTTAATATCAAAAAGTAAAATTTGGTTCAATGAGATGAAAATAATTTTTGGTGAATAGTAACTTTTTACTTTTATTTACCACGGTTAAAAGTAAATAGGGCAATTAAGGGTAAAAATGATATTAATATTACCCTAACACATGTCCTAATTGTATTGGAAAAATGTATCGTAACAAAAAACAACCATAGGAGTCAAATATTATCATTTAGGTCCACTTTTGTTAGATTATGACATTTATTATTATTTAATTCAAAGAAGAGTTAAAAGAGTTAAAATCAAAGTTCATTTACTAATACATTTTTAATATAGGGATATACATAAGATAAATTCGATTTTAAATATTCATTAGAATGATAAATAGAGTTACTACATAATGGTATTTTATTTATAATTTTTAGATATTAAATAATTTAATTTATTTATGACACAATGGTGATGGAGTAATTATTTAATTAATGAAATATTAAAATAATTGATATTATAAATATAAAAATAAATTTAATTTGAGACTTTTTATAAATTAAACTAATTTTAAAGGATAATATGACATATTAGTATTGATTATATAAATTGGGTTCGAAGTAATAATGCTGTTTTAAATTTCTCAAAAACAAAATACCCAATAGTGTCAAAATTGACATAAAAGAGTTTTTAAAACAAATATTATATTATGAATTTATATTCAATTCCTAAAAAATATAAGGGTCGGCCAAGAGACTTATATAATGATATGAGTATCATTAATGGACCACTTCGGGGTATATTGGATGTATATAGTATGTTTATTAACCATATAATATAAAAATACAAAGAGACATTGTAAAAGTGAACTAATTAACTAAGAGTTAATACTTAATGATAAGGTTAATATAATGACCCAAACCTATCTAAATTATATTGGTTGAGTGGTTTTCGACCCATCCCCACCTTAACCTTTAAATAATCCACTTTGGAGCCATTAGAAACCGAATATGAATTTATTATAAAATAATATGTTTCGCTTTTCCAAAGGCGCCCCTCACCCCTCTTATAAAAGAGAACTCCCCCTTCTCACTAATTGACACATTCAAAGCCTTTTCGCTTGGCCAAACCCTTACCAAATACTCTCTCAACTTCCCTCACTACAACCTAGAGGCCTTAGTTTGATCAGAATGCCAACCTAAGAATCCCTTTTGATCAAATCAAAAGGAAGAACTCGAAGAAGAGGTAATGTTTTCACCACCCTCTTTTAAGTTCCTTTCTTCTTCAACTTCTTCTTTATTTGTTATTTCTATTATAAAATAATAAATCCAGTATCTTCTATATACTGTGATGTTATTATAAATATGGTACAACCATATTCAGTATTCGGTCCATCCTTTTAATGGCATGTCACCATACGTGCGTACGTATGGCTTACCGTATCCACGTTGTGGTGTAATTGTCATTAAATAAATTATTATTTGGATGAGTATAATAATGATGTGTAATTCATGTAAATAATAAATATAACATGATAATTATTCTGTCTGTATGATATACCATACAACTATATATTATTTTAACCTCAAAAGAATGATATTGTCGCTTGTGCGTACGTACAGACTACCATCTCCACGAACGCGATGAGATTCATTCTCCATAGTATCCATTCAAGTATAATTATCATTTGATGATTAAAAATAATTTTTAAGGACTTGATATAATTCTGGATATGGATAAGGTACAACCTATCCATAACAAACACGGCTTACGTAACAAAGAATATAATGGAAAACGAGAAAGTTATCACCCGAAATGATGATAATACTAAGATATTATTAACAAATAAATGTTAAAAGATCATATATGATATCATATTAATGTAAATGATTCTTGTATAATTCAATAACAATTATTTCACCATTATAAAGGAGGTTAACCTTCCATCGACCAAGGAAAAAGTACAAAGCAAGGGGTTTCTTATCTCACTTTTAATTCCGTGAGAATTCCATTGTTCACCACTTATTTATTACCTATGGTGTGTGTATTGTCCCTGTTTTTATTCGTTGTGTAATATACTTTAGTTCATGTATATTTACATCATCATTTTATGGTCCTTATTTCATGGGTGTATGTTTTGTATGTTACCAAATCAATAAGGGAATTTTAAATTTCAATTTCCACTCATTCGACTTTATGAATACTTCATTGATTATTTTACTCCAAGATTATGTATAGAATATCTATTAATTTTATCATGTCATAAATTCCACTCCCCTTTCTCTGGATATAATTTTGATACAAATAATCACACCATTGATAAATTATCAGGTCATTGGTATGAAATTGATAAGAGTAATTTTTACTCAATCTCGATTTGTTGAGTTAAACATCCAATTCATTGGTGTTGTTTTTACAAGATTTTGTGTGAATGTACTTTGATTGTTTTACACTGAATATCCAATCATATTGAGCGTATTTATATTTTTCACTCATAATTATGTCATTGATTTATCCTTAACCTATGGATACGACCTTTATGAGATATTTCATCTCAATTTACATTCCATTGAGACTCCTTTATTGTTATACACCAAATCACTTTTATATGGTGTATATAATGTACTTTGACATAATATATCATGAATCCATTTATTCTCATGATATTACAAAGTTTTTATTTCCTCAATTATTTTTATTCATGTGTCTCTCTTTTGGTTAGGAACTCTAACTAAAATGACATTTTAAATTTTTTTAAAGATTGATTATTCTAAATCTTTATCATTAATGTCCATGTTTTAAAAATGGTTTTAAGGATTTATTTATATGGACATTAATGTTTTCAAATCAAAATTCCTTTTAAAAGTTTCCAAGTGGTATGGGACACTTTGATTCTAAAATCTATTTTAAATAGATTCTTGGCAAATATTGTGACTTTTAAATGATTTCAAGAAAAAGGCGGATATTTCACTCTAATTGTTTTGATGATTATTTTCATCTATGTTAATATCCTTCATCATTATCGATTGATGTTAATATGAAACAATCAAATCTTCCATATTGTATCGAATGAGTTATGTTTGACTGTGGATGTGCTATTTTTATACCAATCATGGTTTGCGGATAAAGTATTGACATTTCATATGCTAGTTTTAATAAGAATGTTTATGTTATGTTTAAAACATTTCATATGAGGAATGCATTCGACTTAGTAAGTGATGGGTGGAGCCCGCTATAGCTCCTCGATGCATTGGTAGGTCTCATGAGACAAACTAGTGTCTTGGCACGCGGCCTTGACAAAATCTTATTTGTAGTCTTGGCATGAGACATTGGCTATATGGTTATGATAGTCTGGAATTATGCATTCTGTCATTATGAAAGTGGTTATTAATATTTTCATGTGATTATTTGACTAGTAGAATATCCATGTGGATAAGTAAATAGAATTATTTCATTTTATCCTTGCCATATTATGCTAAAGTTCAAGTTTAAAAGTCTTTTGTTTTAGTTATACATTTCCTCAAATTTTCATGTTTATTTATGAAAGTTTCTACTATATTTTTATCCTTACTGAGCATCTGAGCTCACCCCTTTCGATGTTTTATTTTTCCCAGGATGTGAAGAAGTATTTTATGAATGACCTGTGGGGATAGTATGAGGGGATATGAAGACAATATGTTGTTGTACTTTTTCACTTATTGACGTAATGTAGACATTATGAATATATCTAGTGTTTCCATGGCTACTAAACTAATCGACCTTTCGAGAATTGATATTTCTTATGATCATGACAATGTTTTATAATAATGCACCGACTCTGGGTATCTAGGGTCGGGGCATTACAATTGGTATCAGAGGAAGTTTATTACAAACCTTGGAATCTAGATTTAGATAAACTTTTATTAGAGCACGTAGACCTAAGAAGAACTTTGAGTATTAGTATAGAAGAACTTCCTAGAATTTTGGTATTGTAGAGATTCTGTGAGTTTTCTGAGCAATACATCCCTGTCTGGATACAAGTAGATAGAGGCGGATCTGGCATAGATGTACCTAGAGGTAAATCCTGAAAACACCACTTTGAGCTAGACTCAAACGGGAACTGGTGCACGACAATGGGCCTTGATGCACTCTTGGTTACGAAACTCCAGGGGGATATGCTTAGGATAATTTACATTTTCTTTACAAACTGATTTGAAGTATTATATATATAAGATGAGAGTAAATGACCTTGGTTAATCGTAATGTGTTTAAAATTGAGAATATGGTGGCATGTTAATCTCTAAATGATTTTATGACTACTATTACTCACACAATGCTTTCTGGTTTTAGTCAATGGCTGGATTCCAAGGAAGTCATAGTGACTTTGAGAATGATGTACAAGGTGAGAATGGTGGTGGCAATGAGCAACAAAATGGAATGTTGATAGGCATAAAAGATATCGTCTTTATTCCAAATAAATTTTCCAAAAATATGATCAAATATATATATATTAACCAATTCCCGGACTCAACAAAGAAGATAAAGTTTATGAATGATAAGAGCTCCAGCAGTGGAGACCAAGGAGAACGGAATCGTCAATTTCAATCATGCAGGAAATGTGGAAGGAGACACCTAGGAAAGTGTCTCAATGGGACAAAGAAATGCTTTACGTGTGGGACGGAAGGACATAAAGTGAAGAATTGCCTAAGAAAAATGAAGAGTACTATGGAAGAAGATAAAAATGGTCCCAAGAATCCATTTACAGTTATTTGCCGTAAATGTAGGGGACCTGGCCATTACCCGAGTGAATATCCTATTCTATAGGATATTTTTTTGGTCAAAGATTAAGCAATGTGGAAATAAATGGTTGGAGAAATGTTTAAAAAGTACTAGTTCTCCTTGTTGATGGGTTTACTTTGGAATAATTTTCTCTTGAATTTTTTACCCTACATTTTCCATGTGAGAATGATATTTGAGGAAGAATTATCTTTTCTATTGTGGATATAGTTATAAATAACCATTTGGTTTTATATGATCGTTGGGTTTGAGGAAATTATAAGTTATTATAATTTGGGATGAAAATGAAAGGTATGAGATAAGATGTGTGGTTAAATTAGTATATGGTTATTTTGAGGAGTTTATCTCTTTTTGGTAATGTTATAAAATATAGTTTTTGAAAAAGGACTACACGCAGACCGTGTGAAAACCCATCGCGTCGGACAAAGATGTGGGAATCGAACCCACAACCAAAGTGTGATTGGGATTTATCACCTACTACTGGACTACGTGAAGTCCCTGGTTAGTGTGACTATTATTTTTAGTTAAATGATTTTATTGATCCATAATAATTTGATTTGGGATCTTATGTCTTATCAAATGAATACCCTTGGAATATGAAAATGATTTGGTGATTAAGTGAAAAATGTTATTTTGGAAGTTGTTCGCTTTGTTGTGAAAACTATATGCCCAAGGAAAATAGAATAGTATGGGATTTGATTTGAGTAATGGTGGAATTTTATCTATTTTTTTATTGTGGATTTATAGTTATTTGGGTTATTTATGGAAATTATTAGGTTAATAAATTTTAGGTATGTGACTTTAAGAGTAATTAATGTCATTTGGAGATAAAATTTAACGTGGAAGACTACATTATTATATGTTTTGGGTTTCAATATTAGTTTGGATTATATTGAAGGACTTTAAGGACAATTGAATGGTATTTATTTATCTTTGGGGTATTGATGGTTTAATTTTAGAAATTAAGATTGGTGTTTTTTTCTCTAATGGAATATCCATTTGGGGATCATCAGATATTATACTAACCATTTTGGTTTTTATTAATCTATAAATACAAGGTAAATATATAGTTTATCCTATGAAGATCATGTATTTCTATATAATTTTACTCTAGCTCTTCCATTGTGACCAAGTCTTCTTGAATACTCATTGTTAAAAAAAATGAGTTAGTGGTAAAAATTTATTAAAGAATGAAACTCTACATAAAAAGTAAGTATATATCTTTATGTTGTTAGTAAATATCATAAATGAATTCCTTGTCCTTATTTAATGTAACTTAAAACAAAAAATGTTGTCCGTTTACTTTTTCTACTGGGAGATGAATGACCGTTTGTCCCAACATAAGTTTGTGATTTTCTTATTATTAACATTCTCCTAATAATTTTTTCTATCCCTCTCCATCAGAACATAACTCTTAGTTTATCATCCATATCCATGTTTGTCTACACGGAATCCTAGTATGGGTTATCTTGGGTGACCTTTATACCTCTCTTCCTTTCTTTTAAAGTGATAGTTTTATTGACTCTTTTTCCGATGTGGGACTTTCCAATATTTTCTCAAGCCCAATTTTAAAAAAATTATGAGGACACAATTTATTGAAGGAGGGGAGAATGTAACACCCCAAGCTTCCATGGTACATTTCCCTTTGAATAATGCAATGGCGAGCATTGTACGTGACTTCGAGATTATAACACACCACAACCAATCAAACTAGCTGTTAGGAATAATAATACCCACTTTTTGAAATTTTATATATTTTATCTTTCTAAATGGACTTAATTTTTGGATTCATAATATCAAAATTATCTTAGGGTGAAATTTTGGTACATTTCCGAAAACTTTCATATTTTGATGAATAGTGAAAATTACTAAATTTTAATTAAATATTTTTTTTAATCGAAATAATCAATAGTGATAAATTATTAATTTAAGTGGTTTTGAAGTATATTTAGAATAAATTTTTACCATTTAATACAATTTTGGTCATTGAATGTAATTTCACGTTTAAACCATACATAAACAAGTGTCAATCTTTTAATAGTTATTATCTCTTAAAAACACGCTATTTGTTTTGACGATGGGAATTAATTTTTAAATTTATTAATGCAACTGATATGTTTTGAATTTGGTAAAATAGATATCAGTTTTTTAATTCATAATATCAAATATATCTTAGGCCTAATTTTTGGTATTTTTCTGTAAACTTTCATTTTTGATGAATAGTGAAACCACTAAGTGGTAGTTAAAAAACTGATTTTTTCATAAAACACAATTTTACCACTTCTATGAGTGAAATTTCGAAAATTTGAGAGTCACGGTTAATATCAAGGAGTAAAATGTGGTTCAATGAGATGAAAATAATTTTCGGTGAATAGTAACTTTTTACTTTTATTTACCACGATTAAAAGTAAATAGGGTAATTATGGGTAAAAATGATATTAATATTACCATAACCCAAGTCCTAATTGTATTGGACAAGTGTATCTCGACCAAAAACAATATTAGGAGTAAACTATTATCAATTAGGTCCATTTGTATTAGATTATGACATTTATTATTATTTAATTAAAAGAAGAGTTAAAAGAGTTAAAATCAATGTTTATTTACTACAACATTTTTAATATAGGGTTATACATAAGATAAATTCAATTGTAAATAATAATTAGAAAGATAATAATATTTCCTACATAATGGTATTTTATTTATAAATTTTAGACATTAAATAATTTAATTTATTTATGACAAAATGGTGATGCAGTAATTATCTAATTAATGAAATATTAAAATAATTGATAATATAAATTACAAAATAATTGTAATTTTAGACTTTTTAGGAATTCCACTAATTTTATAGGTTAATATGAAATATTAGGATTGATTATATAAATTGTGTTCGAAGTAATAATGCTGTTATGAATTTATCAAAAACAAAATACCCAGTAGTGTCAAAATTGACATAAAAGAGTTTTTAAAACAAATATTATATTATTAATTTATTTTCAATTCCTAAAAATCTAAGGTTCGGCCACGAGATTTATATCATGATAGGAGTATCATTAATGGACCACGTGGGGGTCTCTTGGATGTATATAGTATGTTTATTAACCATATAATATAAAAATACAAAGAGACATTGTAAAAGTGAAACTAATTAACTAAGAGTTAATACTTTATGATAAGGTTAATATAATGACCCAAACCTGTATAAATTCTATTGGTTGGATGGTTTTAGACCCATCCCTACCTTAAAATTTAAATAATTCACTTTGGATCCATTAGAAACCGAATATGAATTTATTATAAAATAATATTTTTAGCTTTTATAAAGGTGCCCCTCACCCCTCTTATAAAAGGGAACTCCCCCTTCTCACTAATTAACAGATTCAAAGCCTTTTTTCTCTTCCAAAACCTGTACAAATACTCTCTCAGCTTCCCTCACTACAACCTATAGGCCTTAGTTTGATAAGAAAGCCAACTTAAGGATCCCTTTTGATCAAATCAAAAGGAAGAACCCGAAGAAGAGGTAATGTTTTCACCACCCTCTTTCAAGTTCCTTTCTTCTTCTACATATTCATTATTTTTTATTTCTATTTTAAAATAATAACTCCAGTATATTCTATATACTGTGATGTTCTTATAAATATGGTATAACCATATTCATTATTCTATCCATCCTTTGAACGACATGTCACCAATGGTGCGTACGTACGGCTTACCGTATCCACGTCGTGGTGTAATTGCCACTCAATAAAATATTATTTGGATGGGTATAATAATGATGTTTAATTCATGTAAATAATAAATATAACATGATAATTATTCTTTCCATATTATATACCATCCAATATAAATTATTTTAACATAAAAAGAATGATATTGTCGCTCGTGCGTACGTACGAACTACCGTCTCCACGAACGCAATGAGATTCATTCTCCATCTTATCTAATCAAGTATAACTCTCATTTGATGATTAAATATATTGTTTAAGGACTTGATATAATTCTGTATATGAATAAGATACAACCTATTCATAACAAACACGACTTATGTAACAAAGAATATAAAGGAAAAGGAGTAAGTTAACACCCGAAATGACGATAATACTATGATATTATTAACAAATGAATATTAAAAGATCATATATGATATCATATTAATGTAAATGATTCTTGTATAATTAAACAACAATTATTTCACCATTATACAGGAGGTTAACCTACCTTCGACCAAGTAAAATGTACAAACTAAGGGGTTTCTTATCTCAATTTTAATTCTGTGAGAATTCCATTGTTCACCACTTATTTATTACTTGTGGTGTGTGTACAGCCCATGTTTGAATTCATTTTATAATATAGTTTAATTCATGTATATTTACATCATCATTGTATGATAATTCTTTCATGGGTGTATGTTTTTTATGTTACCAAATCAATAAGGGAATTTGAAATTTCAATTTCCACTCATTCGGTTTTACGCATACTTCAATGATAATTTTACTACAAGATTATGTGTATAATCACTATTAATTTGATTATGTCATAAATTAAACTCCCCTTTCTATGGATATACCTTTTATACACATAATCAGTCCATTGATAAATTATCAGGTCATCAGTATGAACTTTATAAGAGTACTTTTTACTCAATCTCGATTTGTTGAGTTAAACATCCAATTCATTGGTGTTGTTTTTACAAAAATATGTGTGAATGTCATTTGATTGTTTTACACTAAATATCCAATCATATTGAGTGTATTTATATTTTTCACTCATAATTATGTCGTTGATTTATCCTTAACCTAAGGATACTACCTTTATGAGAGATTTCATCTCAATTTACATTCCACTGAGACTCCTTTATTGTTATACACCAAATCACTTTTATATGGTGTATATAATGTACTTTGACATAATATATCATGAATCCCTTTATTCTCATGATATTACAAAGTTTTTATTTCCTCCATTATTTTTATTCAAGTGTCATTATTTTGGTTAGGAACTCTAACTAAAATGACATTTTAAATTGGTTTAAAGATTGATTATTCTAAATCTTTCTCATGAATGTCAATGTTTTAAAAATGGTTTTAAGGATTTATTTATATGGAAATTAAAGTTTTCAAATCAAAATTCCTTTCAAAATTTTCAAAGTGGTATGCGACACTTTGATTCTAAAATCTATTTTAAATGGATTCTTGATAAATAGTGTGACTTTTAAATGATTTCAAGAAAAAAGGGGGATATGTCACTCTAATTGTTTTTAGGATTATTTTCAACTATGTCAATATCCTTCATCATTCTCAATTGAGGTTAATATGATACAATAAAATCTTCCATATTGTATCGAATGAGTTATGTTTGACTGTGGATGTTCTATTTTTATACCATTCATTGTTTGTGGATAAAGTATTGACATTTCGTATGCTAGTTTTAATACAAATGTTTATGTTATGTTTAAAACTTTTCATATGAGGAATGCATTGGACTTAGTAAGTGACGGGTGGAGCCCGCTATAGCTCCTCGATGCATCGGTAGGTTTCATGACACAAACTTGTGTCCTGGAATGAGGACGTAAAAAAATCTTATTTGTAGTCTTGGCACGAGGCCATGGCTTTGTGGTTATGATAGTGTGGCATTATGTATTCCGTCATTGTGAATGTGGTTATTAATATTTTCATGTGATTATTCGACTAGTATAATATTCATGTGAATAAGTTAATGGAATTATTTCATTTTATCCTTACCATATTATGCTGAAGTTAAAGTTTAAAAGGCTTTTGTTTTAGTTATACATTTCCTTAATTTTTTATGTTTATTTATGAAAGTTTCTGCTATATTTTCATCGTTACTATGCATCTGAGCTCACCCCTTTCAATGTGTTATTTTTCCCAGGATGTGAATAAGTATTTTATGAATGACCTGAGAGGATAGTATGAGGGGATATGAAGAAAATATGTTGTTTTAGGTTTTCACTTATTGATGTAATGTAAACTTTATGAATATATCTAGTGTTTCCAAGGCTACTAAACTAATCTGTCATTCGAGACTTGTTCTTTCTTGTGATCATGCCAATGTTATGTAATAATGTACAGACTCTGGGTATCTAGGGTCGGGGCATTACAGGTAATGTTTTAATATAAAGAGAATTCATTAAATGGATTAGGTAGTGAACCTAATTTATAATAGGAAATTAACTATTTGGATGTATTTTTAGGTATCCTTGTCATATAATTATGATAAAGAGTTTTATGTTTTTTCACAATTGCATTGTTTCAATCATTATTATCATGTTATATCATTACTCATTGTTCCTGTTTATGATTCTTTATCATATTATGACTCAATGACATGTCAATTGTATAATATGTAGTAATTATATCATGTTCTGTCATATTTAATTACATACTAGGGTTTATAGATTGCCCCTTTTGTATGCATATCCGTAGGTTACCCAATATAGTACTAAGTATGAGAATGTTAAAAAATCATTCAATAATGATTATGAATTTTCCTATTTTAAGATGTTTTGTAATGTATTTAATTCCCAAAGAAAATATAAATATTAATCTTTAGAGTTGAAATATGTGTTATATTATTTAACAGATCGTAAATTAATATGTGAAAATGACAAGGGTGATTATTAATATAATCATCCCCTAATTAATTAGTTTATATATCATTATTAGAAAGTTAAAATTGATAATATAATAAAATTATTAAATTAAATTAAAAAATTATAAACATTTTTATAAATGAATGATTTTTTGATAATATAAAAAACAAGAAATACTTAAAAACTAACAATTTTTGTAAGAAATTAATATCATATATATTAGTTTTTAATAAAAACTTTCTATGTCAATGTTACAATAAAACATTTAAATTCATCCTGAATGTTTAATTGTTTTAGAATTTCGAATTATTTCTATATGATAATATAAGAATGATTACTTTTTTGAAATTTTATTATAAAAATTACCAAAGGAAATCCTCTAAATGACTTATATTTCAATTTATAATCATTCATACTTGAAATTATTGTTTATCTAAATATTTAATGAAATTTTTATGAAGAAAAAAAGCATGTATTTTTAATTTGTATTACATATTATTTTTAGATAATGTTTTTCCAAAATGATTAAAATTTATTTAGAGGATATTGAATAAGTGTATAATGTATTAGATGTTAATGTTTTATTAAATCACTTGTTAGATAACACCATATATCATTTATCAGTTGGAAAAGTATTATGAAAACATATAATAGAAAATTATATGTAAATTGTTTAACAAAGTTTGATGAAAATAGGTGGTGATGAATTTTTTTCATTGTATTAATATATTATTTTTAGAAAATGGGATATTGGTCAACTTATTTTGATTAAAAATAATAAGAGTATTGTATGGGTGATACCAACTGAGTTACTGTTATGTTTTATTTTTATTTTTAGTTTTCTTTTGATTTATCTTATGATTATCTTATAGTTGAGGGTTGAAAATTCAATTTTTTTAAAGGATATAGAATTTTTAGTTATATATAACCATAATTTTCACAAATAAATATTAAATTTTATTACGATAATTTCAATAGAATAACATGACAATCTACACCAGAATCACAAAGTTTCAGTGCCTTTAAAGACATGATACAAAATAATTTTATTTTGTGAATGATATTTAATATCTCTAATAAATATATTATCACCTGGAAAAATACTTATTATTATAATATGTAATACATTTTTTCATATCTATAAAGATGGAATAATAAAAAAATGGTGATAAAGATTCCTATTAAGTGTAACTAAATGAGATGTAACTCGATTATCATATTGAGAATAATATTATTGTAAGTGAATGATTAAATTATAATAATATATAATAATTAAAACTATTAATTAAAAAATAAATAATCTTAAATCATTAAATATGAATTTTTCACAAAATATAAATTATTTTCAAGTATTTATAATCATCAATAATCATTCATGATCTGCAAGAACATATCATAACAATAAGAAAAAAATTTATTGAATACGCATAGGACTAAAAAATAATTACCACATTCAAGGAAGTGTTATATGACTATTGTATTATATATTATTAACCTTCTATTACATAATATCCTAACTCATGTCTCACTCCTAAGACAATCACAATAGACAATATCCCTGACTTAACTAGGATCACTCCACAATTTAGTTCCAATACTCTCATGTTGTGTCCATATATACCCAATGAATAAGAGGGATATATAATTTCAATACACCCAATAACATAATAAAAACCATAAATATTTGTTACATGTGATCATAAAATATTCACCATATAATCATAACATAAATTGTGTAATGATAATGTGATTTGTAAACATTTCATCATTTCATCTTAGTATAAATTGTGTGAAAAAGTGTTTAATTAAAATATCATCATCATAATCCTAATTCAGGAAGAGGAATAATATGGTTGATACAATATGATAATATATCTATTAAACCATACTTAACATAAAATGATGTTATCTTAAAAGAAAATATTATTTAAAATATTACTAATATTTTTTATTAAAAATATCTATTTATTTTTTTTATTTTTTTATTAAAAATAAAAATATTTCCCATAAATGAAGTAATATTTTTTGATTATAACCATTTAAAAATATAATGTAATTAACAAATAATTAATCGGTCTTGGTGGGGGGGAATTACAATCATGTTGTAATAATTAAAATAATGATTATGTTTATACGTTTAGTAAAAAGAAACTAATTTAGAAAATGTCAATAACAGTTTTGTTAAAAACACTTTTTAAAAATTAAAAAAAAATACAATTGAATTGATATTATAAAATATTATTATTAAAAAAATTCATGAAAACATTGTAAAAATCATGGATACAGATGAATGATTTTTTCCAATGAATGAATTTAAATAATGTATACATATATTAACCTCACATTCTAAAACAATTGAGTAAAAAATATAGTAAATAAATATAAAATATTAAAATAAAACAAATAAATAGAGGAGAAAAAATTAGAATATTCCATCAGGTGTGGATCATATTATTACCTCAATGAATATTCAAGAATAATTCATCTTGATTAAAATGGGACATAAAATATAAGTTACATCAAGTCACATCATTCATCATATATTTTCATACCTTTATAAAATATATATATATATATATATATATTAATAAAAATATATAACATTATCATACTCATATATGTAACAAAATTTATGACTTACTTTTAATATTTTATCCCACATTAAATAACAATTATTTATTAAAAACACCCATTTATGTGATAACACTTCATTTTTCATGAATGTTTAAATTCACATGTCAATATGTTTTTATCTTGATTATGATTACATGAAGCCCATAATTTTGAAATTTTGATAATTATAATGTTTATTTATTATATTCGCTTTTATTATTATTCTTATAACTTGGTGGGGAAATTTATTTCATAATATAATGGAGATGGTAGCATGTATGTACACACATTTGAGGTTTATAGTTTTTAATGTGTGGAAGGGAAGAAAAATAAATGATAATTAATATTTAAATAGATATAATAATATATTAATTGTCATATATATTCTATAAATCCTCAATTATAACCATCAATTTGAAATTATTGGGAATTACAAAACACATCACATCATGAAGGTGGTAGTCTGCATGTATGGGTGCGTTATGTTTCTTTTTCCTAGGGGATAAACATGTGGTGGATAATGGTTAATTCATCATAGTAAAAAAAATAAGTATATTGAAGGTATTATAGTAATTATTTAATATATTTTAAAATTTATATTATGTATTAGGAAAAATAAAATTCATAGTACTCAATGAGGAGTTATGCCTATTTGTTGGGAACCTTTTGTTAGATTAAAACCCAAGACATCAAAGGATGTTCATTTTTAATACTATAAGATCAAAGATATTGGGATAGAATATATGATGTAGTTATAGTAGGAAATTGATGAGATATAAGGGTCACAAAATGTGTATAATAGAGGATATGTGGTATCATTCTATTCGGTAGGGAATAGATACACATGGAATCAACATGACGATTAAATAATATATAATTCACAATAAGATGATGTGGAAAAACGACATAAAAAATATAATATATGAATTGATATTTCAAAAATAAACTCAACCAATCACATTTATGAAGTATTTTGGACACATTTTTATACATAACTCATTATTAAACCAATTGAAACACATATTTATATCATCCATGGTGACATGACTTTGAACGATGATAACATAATTATATGGCCCAAATAAGTGAACTTATAAACAATTTTGGAAATGATTAATCCAAATATTTAATTGATTTTCTGTTATTTAAATTTTATATTTATCATATATTTAATTTAATATAAGAACAATAAATACATGGCAATCCTTTTTTTAGAAAATTCCAGATTTGAGAGTATAAATAATTTCACATTTCAATGAAGTTATAAGTTGGTATAATTATTATTGGAAAAATAATAAACACCATAATTTTTTATTATATTTTTTTAGGAAAAAAATAAATTTAATCTTCCAAACATGTAATTATATTCATAAACAAAACTATTTTTTTAATTGTAGTAAAATATAAATTATTTTAACAAATGTCAACATTCTGTGAAATATTTTAAAGATGTTTTAAAATAAATTATAAAACTAATTAAATATAACATTGATAAAATTTTCCTCATAATATTGTATATTGTCGTGTGTTATTGGGATTTTAAATCATTAAGCCATGGTTTTATTCTTGATTTACCTGTTTTATCATGGTGAAAAATATTTACCATTATTACACTTTTTAATAATGAAAAAATAAGTTAATTTTTTTTAGATTATACTAATTTTGTAGATTTAAAATATAAGATCCATTTTTAATTTTTCAATTTATATATGTTAGAGTAATTTATTTAAATATAAAGTTATATATGGAAATAAAATGTTATTTTTTTCAATCAATGTTTTTTCAAAACAAGAAAATAATATAAAAAAATCATGCATAATATTCAATCATAATTAATTTAATAGATTATTTTTATATGAAGAAGTATTATAGTATGTTTTATTTAGTGTAAAAAATAATTATTTATTAATGAAATGAAATGAAGGCATTACATAAATAATTATTTTTCTCTATTCATGGAAAAATCAATTTGAATAGAAATATCAAAAAATATCTCCATAATGTAATTTTGATATGATGAATTTATTATTTTGGTCAATTTTTGGAAATGATATTTTTTAAATCTTTGGATAATAATTATAGTATTATTTTATAAAAACAATAAAATCTATTTTTGAAGAAAATGTATTTTTGAATAACAAAATGATATTTTTATGAATCAAAAATATTTCTATTATTAAATAACAAATAATATTTTATTATTTAATACAATTATAAATATTGTTAAAATGGTTGTTATTTTAAATCATACAACTATTTTTAAATGGAGGTTTATAATGATAATTTTTATGTCAGAATATGTAGTTCAGGATTATGTTAAACATGGTGTTTCTAGTAAACATGGATATCAATGAAATCATATTTATTTAAATATAAATGTATCATAAAATATTATGGTGTTACATTATTACCCATTATATGATTTCCACCAATAAAATTTCATCACACAAATAAAAAAGGAGGATACATTTGGATCATTAAATCATCTGGTAAAAACATTTATTTATATTCATTCTAGTTTCACTACACATAATTGACCTGGTGAGTGGTATAGTTTCATAGAACATTCTCTCTATGATCAATAATATGAACAAAATGTTTCTCATAAGATACTTATTTATCAAATGATATTATCTCTATGTTCATTACATGAAATGTATTTTCTATTTATATATTTAGGAGTGAAATATATAACACATATTGAACATGAGAGGTAATTGGTAGAAGTTCAAAACGATAACATGGAGTCCATATACGAAGAATATTTTGAAAGGGGATGATATATCAAGGTAATAACATTTCCTTACATACAAATACCATAAACATATTCTAAGGAGATATTAATAATGAAAAATTATATCCAACTTGAAATGATAGATGTCATTGAACAATGTAAGCATAACATCACTATTAACTCTAAGATACTCTTAACAACTATGGAAATGATCTACTTTCTCTTCCATCTCCACACAAAGGTTTGGTCACAATATCATTAATTTATAAACTTTATCCATAAATGTTTGAGTATTCTAATTCCACCAATTATGGTGTTCTTTAGGATCCATATAAATTGTTTAGTTAAAGTTAATATTGTATTAGCATTGTAATATATAACAATTTTGATCCCATCCTCCTTTGAAATCCATTAGGAAATGTCCTAACATTTATTATAAATATTGAAAGGTCTTATAAGAATGACCGTTTGTATACGTATTATATTTGGTATTGAAACACAACATTGAATCAAAATCTTGATGATTAATTCTCCAAAACATTGATTCAAACCATAGTTACATATTAGATATGATATAATTTTTTAATCCATTAAGGTATATAAATTACTTAATGTATATTCATGAAACATTCCCAAAAATTAAATGCTATATAATATAATTTTTTTGGGTGTAATAATTAAGGAGATCATCTATAATTAGAATATTATAATGGAATTTAGATTTTGTGGGTAGTCCAAAAATGAAAAATATGATGATTTTTTCATATTTCAATACTGATATGGGTAATAGTTGTAACATCCCCATATACGTATATCGTTCGTCCTTATATTTCTTCATTCCATTAACTGAGATACATAATCTAATTTATCAATATGTATTTCTTCCCACCACAAATACTATTTCAGTTCTAAATATATATCAATACTTAGAAGATAAATATGTAATGATGAAATATAAGCTTCATCTAATGGATCAACATTCATATATGGTATTTATGGGATACATATTCAGTTTTGAAAACTTATCATCTCATCAAAACAATTTATTAAATTTGAAACATTTTTTACCTTATTCCATAATTCCACATTATTTTTTTTCCACTTTAATCACCACAAGGATGGATGGTTTAACATTAATATGAAAATGAAATAATTTTCCCTCATTTTTCATGATTTTTAGATGTACATTATATTAATATATTATTAATTGATTTCATTTAATCCTAATTTTCAAAAAACTAGCATGCCCTTTATAACATGGATCTTTATCTACCATTTTCACATTCCATGGATTGTAATGTATTGAATAGTTATAATATCTAATGAACAATAACCATATCATTTTCAATATATTCATTTATTTCTATGGAAATATATAAATTAATTTTTTATCATCGGTATATTTATTGAATATTTCATAATAATTATAATGCATCTATATTTTTTATCAATAAAACATCACTAAAAACAACAAATAATGGGATGGGAAATTTTATTCATGAATTTAAAAATCAAAAGAGGTATATATGTAGGACCCTAGAACACCCTAAGAGAGGAAGGGAGGATCAGGGTGTCCAATTTATCATTTAATGTGAGGGAACATGCTCAAAAATAAGTAGGAACATGTTAAACCTATCTAATGTAATCTTGTAGTAATCAAAATTACACAAGCAAAGATACAACACAACTGTGTTACGTGGTTCACCTTTAAAGGATGGTCCAAGGAACAAATGTCGATAGTGTGTAGGTCATAATTAGATCAACTAATATTAATTATATTTGGAATACATATGTTCAGATATAGCCACTATGTTCCAGAAACACTTCTTTTTTGTGATTTTAGGCATAACACAGTACCTCCCATTGACAAACTCCATCGATCCCCTAATCCCACTAACTTGGGAAAAATATTACATTGTATCTCCCTGAACTTGAAACCTGAAACTTGTGAATAATTTTAATACATTGTAATGATTAAAATGAATAAAATCTCGAAGGACTGAGCAGTTTGGTAGTTTTTGAAAACTATATATATACATAGTTTCAACATTACAACGTGAAAAAAAGATATTTTTTATTGGGAGAATCCACCACTCCTCGATTCTCCCTCCAAGTAAGTCAAAGTAAACATCTTCATGTCTGGATAAAATGAAACATAATAAAGGTGTGTACTCAAATGCTTAGTTTGTGTAATAAATATAATGGATGATATCATAAACATAATCATTAGGCATTGTGAATAACTAAAAACAGAAGACTTTTAAAAATAATCTTCAACATAATAGGGCATTACTATGAGTTGAGTAAATATTTATAGAATAAAACACAATCTTGGGTATTTTACTAGACAAATAACCACATGAAATATGAATTTATAGCTTCATTATGATGTAAATTCATATTCAAGACATTATAAAACATATCATAAGGGCCTCATCAAAGAGGTCTAAAATGATTAAGCCCTCTGCCAAGACAACATCTATTTGTCTCATGATATGCTCTGATAAATCTAGGAGCTATAGGGATCCCCAACTATAACATAATAATCCCAATAGAATCCTCATATGATCAAGGATAAATTTAAATAAAATATACATTCATATTAAACATCATATATGAAATGTAAATAACATTCCCCAAACACTAAGCTTAAACACTAACCATTTTCAGTAAATTTGGTGAATTGTTTTAGGATAGCACATAAATGATCAAAATATTCATAAAAAATCCAATTAAATATTTTATATGAAATAATAAATTATTAAACAAAATAATAAATTATAATCAACATGATTTTTGAAACATACAATGATACTCTTATAAAATCAATAACCAATTCGTGTGATAAGTATACTTTTATTTTGAAAATAAGAGTCCTTATAGAAATTTATTTTTATGAAACCAAAACATATGTATGATAGTATTTTCATAATAAAATAAGTTATTTTATTAAAATAATGTTTTCTTAAGATAGTTTATAAATTTCTCTAGAAAATATTTAAGAATTTGAGAAATCCCTTGAATCGGGCTTGCATTTCTAAAAGAATTTTGAAAGATCCTATTAAAATGTGTAACTCCCCATAAAATAAGGAATGATTTTATTTTGGATGCATATATAGATCATTAAAACATAAATTATTATGAGTACATGTGAATGAATAATAATTTTCAATAGGTAAGTAGTTAATAAAAGTAACTCGAATTAAAATGTAGGTTCAGGTGAGAAACCCCTACAACATTTTAATCAATAGATTCATATTCCAAAAAACTAATAATATTCAAATTATATATTTAATACCATGAAAATAAAGGTATTAAAGATATTTCATATCATTAGACAGTATATGTACACCAAAACATTTATTAGTAGTGAATACGTAAAATATAACAAAAATGGCAGTGAGATGATGAAACATTTACCTTAAATCTGATGGTGTTATTCAATTGATCATTGTGTCCTATATAACCAAATTAAAATAATTAATTAAAATTTACAGAACCTAATAATTATTTTATTGATTTATTATTATTCTATTATGTTCATTAATGTCCTATTTAGGGGTTTACGATTTTAGATTTTATTATTTGGGTGTGTTTTCTTCATGATCAGTATATTTATATACATGAATAGGGAATCATGAAAAATGAGAACGGTTATCCATAATTTATGTTATATGTTAACAGTGAAACTTTTGAAGGTTACATGGTGGTAAATTTTATTTTGTTACTTGGAGTGAAGATATATCATTAAATAAATTATATAATTAAAACTGTTTGGGTTAATTGGTGGTTTTTGAAAACAACAAAGTCATTTAGCTTTATAAATTTATATAATGTGTACAATATAATTCCATAAACTTATAAATGATGTAATATTCAAATTATAAAATTTTTAAACAATAAAAATGGTTTGAGGACCAGTCTTGAAAGAAGTAAAATGATTTGAAATCACATCATCCAAGATTTCGGTAAATCGACACATCACAGACAATGTTTTAATTTTTTGAATAAGTGTGACAAGAGAAAAAGGATAATGGTGAGTCTTCCATAAACATGATAAAATATAGAATATTAAAATACTGTATCATTATTGACTCTTGTATATGGGTAGGTGAGTAAAGAAGAAGAATATAAAAGAAAACTAAATTAAAAGAATGAAAACAAAATATGATGTTTACCTCTAGATATCCTAACACTGAGATCCTTCTTAAAGCAATGTGATTTGGGATTTTGGTAAGACCAGAAAATCTAAGACGTGGGGAAGAGCCTTGGGAGGAGTATTTGGAAGATATTAGGTAATAATCAAATCTTGATAGGTGTGGGAGGAATATGGAAATTATGATGGTATATATTGTATAGGACATGATGTATTTCACATTATTACAACCATTATTATAATATTTATGCTTAGGATTATGAATAGTCTTAATTCATGTGACCCCAAAAAGTAATAATTTCATTTGAGTTTGAACTGAGTATAATTACAACACTTATGAGGTCATAAATTGTGTATTAAATTAATATTTTCAATATATGGTATTGTACCAAATTTCACTATTCATAAAAAATTCAATAATTTTAGCGCAATCCCAAAAATTCAACCTAACAATTTCACGATGTGTATAATTAAATCATACACTCTATTTTTCTCAAATAATTTTATAAATAATTTTATTTTATTTTTTTAAATAAAATCACACATATACCAAAAAATATTAAAATTATAACTCATTTTATAACATATTAAGTAATTAATCAAGGTCTTATAAAATTATATTATAAACATAAGAAAATAAAGTATAAAATTTATGAATGTATTTTATGAAAATACATTTCCATTTTAAATTATTAAATTTAGTCAAAAAATTTTAATTAATATATTTATGATATGCGAGAATGATAATACTTATATGATGATCATTTTTTCACATTTATGATGTCTAAATAATATTTAGACATTCATCAGTGATGTTACTAATTTTTGGCCAATTTACTATTCATTAATATTCATAAAGTTATGTTACTATTCGTAAGGGTATGCTATTATACACCAAAAGTTATGTTGGTCTTATCAAACTCTAAATATCTTACTGAACATAATTGTGTATGTCAGTTTTTTGAAATTCAAATCACAGTGGTGGAAATTTATGTTTATTTTTCTAGATTATATTAATTTGGTGTTCTTTAGATAAATATTGTTTAATTAATAATATATTAAATTTTTATGATAATTCTTGGGGTGTTACATTATTACCTACTTACAAAATTTGGATCCTATAAATTTGAAATTTAGATTCTAAAGATAATGAATGATACATGAAAATTTCCTTACCGGAAACCCATATCAATAGTATGGTTAATATAACATATTAATAAGAGGAAAGAAAAATTCATTGCTTACTACAATTCAACATGTCCTAATTGGACAACATAGTCATGGAAACATAATCAAACCACCATGTAGTGACATTAAACTGTAAATACCATACAATGATCAAAATGTACCATTTTTTAAATGGTACAAAATTTTAAAATATAATGATTCAACACATTATAATGAATGTCCATAAATTTTTAGGATGAACATATCATTAAACCTTAATCAATATGAATCATATCTAAAATTCACATTCCAAACATGTGAATATCTTCATCTTGTATCCTCTTGAAATATGTAACTAACATTAATTACTGTAAAACCCATATTAAAAATATGCGTTCTTCCATATTATTTATGTAAAATACATGTTATTTATTTTTTCAATAAATGAATAATTATTGTAAACTCTATCGATGATAGCAAATACCACTTCCTGAAAAGTCAGTATTCAATTTCAAGGTATTCAAAACTTATCTTACTCAATCATTTCTTCGTCATTATCCCAACATCAGATATATATCAAGGGTTGTCCTTCCATCAATGACGTTTTCCCTAAAAATTTTATCTTTATATTGAATCCCATTTCATCTGTACTATTTTTCATACGACTAAAAATCCTTAATGAAATAATATTATTGTACAATCCTTATTTATCTCATAATTCTTACAACCAGTACATTACTGAAAAAATATATTAAAATGACATGATTCATTATACGGATTATTAATTATTCAACTCTAACCGCGGTAGCATTAGAACAAGATCATTCACCAAAATCTTCATTTGGGGTATATTCCTTTGAAGATTAAAATATTAATTCGCATAGTGTCAAATCTTCTTGCAGTTGAAGCAATGAATTTTGGAAAATTCTTTTATTGTCTTGAAATTATGAGCATGGTGGGGTTTTCTCCACATATGAAACAATCTCCTATTCCTCTTAAAAATACCAAGGTGTATCCTTCCACAATTATCTCATGTGAAGAAATATATCTTTCCCTTCTTCCCTTTAACCATGTTTTTCTATTTCATCCTCTTCTTCTTTTGATTCCCTTCAAATCTATAACACTCATAGAAGAAATTACATTCCACATTAATACATGATATTATTTCCTCATATGATGAGGAAACATGGGAGACAATCTTCCTTTGAAATGATAGATTAAGACCATTAGTGATATGATCCTTCTTAATCATCACATCACGAGGAGTGGTGAAGTTATCTTTTCTTATACTGGGTTTCATTTCTAATCAATTCCATAGTATATATTATCCCATAACATTATGAAATCACTATATCTCTAAACATGGTTTAACACAAAACATAAACTTATGCATCATGCATCATAGAACCACATATTTTGGTTATATTGTGGAACAAATACTTTATAATTTGTTGTAATATTCTTATGAATTTATCAAATAATAACACTTGGGAGTGTTGAACCAAGCTTGCAGTAAGGTCCATTTTCATGCACAAGATCTCGTTCGAGTCCAGCTAAAATTGGTGTTTTCAGGTTTTACCCCTAGAGACATCAGTGCTAGAGCCACCTATACTTGTTCATATAAAAACATGGAAGCATTTTATTAATAATCCAAATAACCTATTACATAAATAAATTATAGTATGCCATTATATTTTGATCCCCAAAGTCTATCTTAGGGTATTGTTCACTAATATACTTTTTTGATATCCAGTTTCCATGTTTTCTACTAAACTTCATTTGACACCAACTGTAATGCCCCGACCCAGGAAGCCCAGAGTCAATGTATTATCTTAAGACATTATCATGATTAAAAGGAATCAAATCCTGATGAACCTAGTAGTTTATAGGTATTTGTTAACTTGATACATAAATTGGTTCAACATTATAACAATAAATGAATAAAAACATATATATTTTATTGGGAACATCCACAACTCCAAGATTACCCCTACATGTCTGTAATTATAAACTTTTTAATGTCCTTAGAAAATAAAACATATGAAATGGGTGAGATTAGATGCATATAAAGGGTAAGAAATATATAAGAATAAATAATAAATATAAACATTATTCATATTGAATCACTAAAAACACAAGCCTTTTAAAAATAGACGTGAACATAAAATTTCATGAATATATTATGTGTAAATATTTCCATAATAAAACAAAATCATGGGTATTATACTAATATAATTACCAAATTTATTAAGAATTTATAGCGTTATTATGATTGAAATTAATATTTAAGACATTCTAAATCATACTATCAGGGCCTTGGACAAAATGCCTAAAAAGTATTAAGGCCCTGAGCAAAACCATATTTCAAATTCGAAAATTCCTTGTCAATGTACATGTTTATTTGCCTCATGAGACCTAATGATGAATCTAGGGGCTATATAGGGACCCAAATATTAGATAATAATTCTAATGCATTCCTCATATGATCATGGATAAACATAAACAACATATAAATTCATATTCAAACTGACAAAGTAAATGTAAATATCATTCCCCTAACATTAAGCTTAAACAATAACCATTCGATGTAAATAAAGTGAATGGTTTTAGGATAGAAAACGTACAATTAAATTAGTCATTAAACATAAAATTAAACATGTTATATGAACTCATAAATGATTAGTTCCAATAATACAAAATAATCAACTAGTGTGTTGAAGAAGACGAAAATACTTAAATAAATCCATTATGTAATTCGTCAAATAAATACCCTTTTATTTTGAAAAGAAGAGTTATTTTGGAAAGAGAGAACAAAAGTAAGATATTATTTTTATAATAAAATTATTTATTTTAGATAGATAATGGTGGATAATAATATATTATAGGGTTCTCTGGAAAATAGGGAATAATTCGAAAAATTTCCTTGAATTGGGCATGTAATTCAGAAATAATTATGAACGTTTCTCTTAAAACGTGTAACTAACCAAAAAATAAATATGTATCGTGGTTGTGACACATATATTTATCATTACAAAATAAATTATGAGGAGTAAATTTTAATGAATAAAAATTTAATTTAGGTATGTAAATAATGAAAGTAACCATAATGAAAATGGAGGTTCGGGTGAAAAACCCTTACACTTTGTAATCAATCGATTTTTATTCCCCAAAATTAATAACATATAAATGATAAATTTAATAAAATTAAAATAAATATATTAATGATATGTTACATCAATGGGTAGTATACATACACCATACATAAGTATTAGTCTTGAATACAGAGAACCACAAAAAAAGGGAAGTGAGATGAAGAAACTCTTACCTTAATTTTGTTAGTGATTTTTAAATGATCTTCATTTCATAGATTACCAAATAAAATTCAATAATTTATATTTCTAGAACCACTTCTTAATATTATTGATTTCTTATAGACTTATTAATTTAAATCATGTCATTCTTTATGGTTTTAAGAGGTTCAATTTTATAGGTTGGGATTATTTTCTTCATGATCGGTATACTTATATAAATGAATGGAGAATCATGTAAAATGAAGATGGTTATTTAGAATTGAAGATAAATTTCATTAATGAACATCTACATGGTTATATGGTTTTAAATTTTATTTATGTTACTTAGAGTGAATATAAATAATTATATAAATTAAATAATGAAAACTGTTTTGGTTAATTAGTAGGTTTTGAACACAACGAACTCATTTTTCTTTATAAATAAATAACATGAGTAAAAAATGACTCCATAACATTAAATAATTTACATAAAAAATATTATAATCTTTAAAAACCATAAAAATGGTTTCATGTCCAGTCATTATAGGATTAATAGGAATCGAAATCACAACGTCCACGATGTCGGTAAATCGACACATCATAGAAGGTGTTTTAATTTTTTGAATATATGTAATAGGAGAAGAAATTTAATGGTGAGAGATCCAAAAACATGATGAAATCCATAACATACATCACACTGGATAATTATTTTCTTTTGGATAAGGGGATTTTATGAATAAAGAATAATAGAAACTAAAACTAAATGTAAATAAAGAAAACAAAAGAGAATATTTACCTCTTGATCTCCTCTCTTTGAGATATTTCTTAAAGCCTTTGGTTTTGGCCTTTTGGTGGGACCAAAAGCTCTAGGACATGGTGTATAGCCTTGGGATGAGTATATTTCCTAACATAGTTAATGCTCAAGGATTGAAAGTAGAGGGAGTAATGGGAAACAAGGGTGGTATTTATAACGATGGAAATGAGGTATTTTACATTATTTGAATCATTATAATAATTTTTTGCACAAAACTAGGAATATTATTAATTAATGGTACCCCATATAGTAATAAAGACATGTGAGTTTGTACCATGTGGGATTACATCACTTATAATGTCATAAATAAGGTATTTAATTGATAATTTAATTATACGGTATTTTAATCCCATTTCACTATTCATCAAAAAATCAATACATTCATAAACAACCACAAAAATTTACCCTAAAAATTATTTGATATCTATAATTTAAAACTAAATGCTATTTAATTAATTTTCTAAATATTTTTAATTTAATTTTTAAATAAAATAGTTATTTAATTGAAAAAACCCCAATTAAAATATAACTCCTTTTATAACACATTGAGAAATTGATCAAGGTACCATAAGATTAACTTATAAACCTAAGACAATAAATTAACAATTTATGACTATATATTATGAAAATACATTTCCATATTAAATAAATAAATTTAATGATACAATTGTAATTAAAATATTTAAGACATGAAAAAACACCAATACATATACTGTGACCATTTTTTCACTTCTAAGACTTCTAAATTGTATTTATACATTCAGGGTTGAAGTTTCTTTTTTTGGGCTGATTTACTATTCATTACAATTAATTAATATTCATCAGTGTGAGTTAATATTCATATGTCAGTGTTACTATTCAGAAAAAATTATGTTTCTATTATCAGACTATAAATATCATACTGAACGCAACCTTGTATTTTATTTTATCGAAATTAAAATCACACAGGGGAAAAAATTATGTTTATGTGGCTAGATTATAACAAAGTGGTATCTTATAGAGAATTAGTGATTAATGCATTCTATATTAAATATTTTTGAATATTTTTAGGCACTTACACACTTAGGTTAATGACACGATGGTTGATTTAGTAGTTTTTTATTTATTTATTTTTCCCTCACTATAATGAGAATCTACTTACACCAATTTACAAATTATATGTACCTAAAATCAATGTTTACTTAAACTTGATGTTAAAAAACTATTTTACATGAAGATCCTTCATGATTACCCTTCAGGAAGCTCCCAACCGTCATAAAGAAAACTAACTTTACAGAAAAAGCATCCATTGTGAATCTAATTACATTTCAAAAAAAAATGTTTTGTGAAGCTACCTACTTTCATGGATAAAACTACTTTTTTAAATCTCACCAAGCCAAAAAAGAATAACCATTCATCAATAAAATTATTCCTCCATGATACCAAAGCATTTCCAATAATAGTAATTCCTTTTCAAATTTCTCATGCTCATAATGAATACTATATTCACTAATCTCTTAGATTTTTTAAATTCGTAATGATTTAACCTTATTTTCTTTATATATTTCATATTAAGAGTTGTCATGTCCTCATATTTATAGGTTTATAATTTCACAAAGATCGCATGTGTCATGATCAATCCCATGGGGCCCATTCCGTGACTACCCCAAGCCCACATTCCATAGGGCTAGGGCTGGAGACTATCAACAAAGGCATAAATCCCTAAAACTGGGAAGGCATTGCCTTTATAACCTGAAAATGCACAAAAAAATACAATATAGAAGCAAAACACAAATTAAAAATGTATAACAAAGTGTACTGAAAGTAAAATGGGGCCAGAAATACAAGCCCAACTGTAAAGTACAAGGAAACAGAAAGTACAACTGGAGAAAAGAATAGCTGCCTCTAGGTCATCCACCGAGGTTCCTACCTAAAGAGTAGGTACAGATCGCCTCCTCAGCATGCCAGGTCCATCTATCTCCCCCATGTATCATCACGCCGTATAGTCCACCTCTGGGTATCCTCCATTCCTGGTGCTCTCAGCCTCAGTCATCATTGTATGTCATCTTCATCCAACACAATGAGGTGCGGGCATATACCGTGCAGGGGTGAATATAACAGTACTCTTTAGGGACCCCGAGACCCTCAAGGTATCAAAAAATCCAACAAGGACAAATCACAATGTATGAAATCAACAGATAACCCCACATAGGTATATGCCAATAAATATACCTAAGTTATCATGTAATCTATCCCAATCATGATGAAAACAAAAAAGTTACTAACTCAGCTCACACAAGTATACAACTACTATAGATAATTAGTGATGATTAGATGTATCCATTAAATAATATATTCTATAGAACCCACACAGGATCCAGGAACATAAATCAGAACTGTCAAAACCACACAGTAACCAGGAACAGTAGTAAGAACTGTCGAACCAACACACAATCCAAGAATAGTAGTTAGAACTTTCAAACCCACACATGATCCAAGAATAGTAGTCAGAGCTGTCGAACCCACAGATAATCTAGGAAAAGTAGTAAGAACTGTCGAACCCACACAAGATCTAGGAATAGTAGTCAGAGAGAATCCATCCACAGGGTTTCTGCACAAGCAATCTTGATTCAGTGAGGGTCTTCTCTTCAAGTGAAGGGCGGATACATCAATTTTCACAAAGTCCCACAAAGAAATAACCCTAAGGTCCACCTCATAATAGGTATCTCAATGCAATAGACGACGCGTCAATCGAACACCCGGTCTGAGAGTTATTAGCCTTTTGGTCCTGGGGGCCTGGTTGGATTTGTGCATGATCCAACCTGACCGTATGTCAACTATACCCTAAACTCTTGTGGGGTATAATAAAAGGGACCATCAAGCTCTAATATTACCAACGCTACTGATGGGTACTTAAACGGACATCTGGTGCCAACGATATGGCCAAAGAAAGTAAACGGTCGGTAGTAGGTCCGGGTCTGGTCCGACCAAGTCTGGGATGACCCGGTCTGACCCGTTTGGTCTAGCCTAGCCTGTTGAGTGGGCTGGCCCATTTATTTTGGCCCGTCACACTGGGCCAATCCCAAAAGGCCGTGAGAGTGGTCCGTCCTGAGCTCGGGGCCGGTTTGGCCATGGCACAGACGGGGCTTGTTCGGCCACGACGTCGTGAGGGGGGCCACAGGCCATCTTGGAAGGCCGACACGACCAGGGTGCCAGTTCACCCAAGAGGCCGGCATAGATTGGGTAGGCTGGGTGGCGGCCGGTGGGCGGCCGGGTGGGCCGGGTGGTGACCGGGCATGCCGGTGGGGGCTCAGCCGGGACGATTCGGCTAGTGGCAGTGCGGGATGCCGCGGAGGTGACGCGGGTCACCGAGCCTGTGGGTAGGACGACCTTTTCCTTTGCCTCATTCTTCGCCTCCTCATTTAGTAGCAATTACAAAGGATATAACAAAATAGATCGACGGAGGGTGTCATTCAATGTTATTTTGGCCCGCACCCTCCAGGTTTAGGGTGGTAGCAATCAATCCATTAGAACGAACCACAACAATCCACCCACAAAAATAATACATCATCGTTCTTCATTTTGAAGAAAGGAAGAACATGGAACGTTAAATGAAATTAAACCCCTACCTTTCTTCATTGTTTGAAGTTGAAGTCACAAAAAATAAAATGAAGTTGTCATCATTTTTCTCATCCGTAGCACACATCCAATCCCGAGATCACACGTCGGGTGTGGAAGACACTCCATGTCGGTAGGAGTCTGTGGAAAAATATTGAAGGAGACCATTACCAGTGTTCATCATTGGATGAACGCGTTCTTCGTTCTTGATTGGGAGATGAGGTTCTTCATTGGAGAACCTTATTTCTCCCAAGCTCTTCTCTCCCCAATATTCCACCCAAAAAAATTTAACACCCCTGCTTGATAATGGGTTAAATGACTAAATGATATGAATCATGTCCACAAGGAGAACCTTCCTTTTCGAGAGCCTACCTGATTAGAACTCCAAAGTTAAGAATTCTTGGACTGGATTAGTGATCGGGATGGGTGGCCTTCTGGGAAGTTACCCAGGGTGTGTGTGATTAAGGACAAACCACACTAGAAATGACATGCTCTGGCCTGTGTGGGCTCTTATTAGTCAGATGACTTATTCAGGCACGTGGGTGGACCCCATGGTGGGGACCACTTGTCTGCGGGACAACTGAGGTACCTGGCGGGACGAGACACGATGGTCATGTTATGGTGGGGTGTCTGTGCAGTCACTTTTGTAACGCCCCGACCCTAGATACCCAGAGTCGGTGCATTATTACATAACATTGGCATGATCACAAGAATGATCATGTATTGAATGACCAATTAGTTTAGTAGCCTTGGAAACACTAGATATATTCATAAAGTTTACATTACATAAATAAGTGAAAAACTAAAACAACATATTGTCTTTATATCCCCTCATACTATCCTCACAGGTCATTCATAAAATACTTCTTCACATCCTGGGAAAAATAAAACATTGAAAGGGGTGAGCTCAGCTGCACAGTAAGGATAACAATATAGCGGAAACATTCATAAATAAACATAAAAATTAAGGCAATGTATAACTAAAATAAAAGCCTTTTAAACTTGAACTTCAGCATAATATGGCCAAGATAAAATGAAATAATTCCATTTAATTATTCACAAGGATATTCTACTAGTCTAATAATCACATGGAAATATTAATAACCACTTTCATAATGATGGAATGCATAATGTCAGACTATCATAACCACATAGCCAAGGCCTCATGCCAAGAATACAAATAATATTTTGTCAAGGCCTCGTGCCAAGACACTATTTTGTCTCATGAGACCTACCGATGCATCGAGGAGCTATAGCGGGCTCCACCCGTCACTTACTAAGTCCAATGCATTCCTCATATGAAAAGTTATAAACATAACATAAAATTGTTTATTAAAACTAGCATACGAAATGTCAGTACATTATCCACAAACGATGAATGGTATAAAAATTGCACATCCACAGTCAAACATAACTCATTCAATACAATATGGAAGATTTTATTGTATCATATTAACCTCAATTGAGAATGATGAAGGATATTGACATAGATGAAAATAATCATCAAAACAATTCGAGTGAAATATCCCCCTTTTTCTTCAAATCATTTAAAAGTCACACTATTTTTCAAGAATCCATTTAAAATAGATTTTAGAATCAAAGTGTCCCATACCACGTTGAAAATTTTAAAAGGAATTTTGATTTAAAAACTTTAATTTCCATATAAATAAATCCTTAAAACCATTTTTAAAACATGGACATTAATGAGAAAGATTTAGAATAATCAATATTTAAAACGTTTTAAAATGTAATTTTAGTTAGAGTTCCTAACCAAGAGAGAGAAAATTGAATAAAAATAATTGAGGAAATAAAAACATTGTAATATCATGAGAATAAAGGGATTCATGATAATTATGTCAAAGTATATTATATACACCATATTATAGTGATTTGGTGTATAACAATAAATGAGTCTCAATGGAATGTAAATTGAGATGAAATATCTCTTAAAGGCCGTATCCTTAGGTTAATGATAAATAAACAACATAATTATGAGTGAAAAATATAAATACACTAAATAAGATTTGATATTCAGTGTAAAATAATCAAAGGACATTCACACATATTCATGTAAAAACAACACCAATGAATTGGATGTTTAACTCAACAAATCGAGATTGATTAAAAATTACTCTTATCAAGTTCATACCGATGACCTGATAATTTATAAATGGAGTGATTATGTGTATGAAAAGTATATCCACATAAAGGGGAGTGGAATTTATGATATAATCAAAGGAATAGTTATTCTACACATAATCTTGGAGTAAAATAATCAATGAAGTATGCGTAAAGCCGAATGAGTGGAAATTGAAATTTCAAATTCCCTTATTGATTTGGTAATGTACAAAACATACACCCATGAATGAAGAATAATAAAATGATGATGTAAATATACATGAATTAATGTTTATTACACAATTAATACAAACATGGGCAGTACACACACCACATGTAATAAATAAGTGGTGAACAATGGATTTCTCACGGAATTAAAAGTGAGATAAGAAACCCCTTACTTTGTACTTTTTCCTTGGTCGATGGTAGGTTAACCACCTTTATAATGGTAAAATAATTGTTATTGAATTATACAAGAATAATTTACATTAATATTATATCATTTATGATCATTTAACATTGATTTGTTAATAATATCTTAGTATTATCATCATTTCGGGTGTTAACTTACTCATTTTCCTTTATATTCCTTGTTAAGTAAGCCGTGTTTTTTATGGATAGGTTGTATATTATTCATATCCAGAATTTTATCAAGTGCTTAAACATTATTTTTAATCATCAAATGAGAATTATACTTGAATGGATACGATGGAGAATGAATCTCATTGAGTTCGTGGAGATGGTAGTCTGTACATACCCACGAGTGAACATATCATTCTTTTGATGTTAAAATAATATATAATTGGATGGTATATCATATAGAAAGAATACTTATCATGTTATATTTAACATTTACATGAATTACACATCATTATTATACCCATCAAAATAATAATTTTTGAATGACAATTACTCCACGACGTGGAGACGGTAAGTCTTACGTACGCACGTATGGTGACATGCCATTCAACGGATGGATAGAATACTGAATATGGTTATATCATATTTATAATAACATCACAATATATAGAATATACTGTAGTTATTATTTTAGAATAGAAATAAAAAAGAAAGAAGAAGTTGAAGAAGAAAGGAACTTGAAAGAGGGTGGTGAAAACATTACCTCTTCTTCGGGTTCTTACTTTTGATTTGATCAAAAGGGATCCATAGGTTGGCTTTCTGATCAAAATAAGGCCTCTAGGTTGTAGTGAGGGATGCTGAGAGAGTATTTGGTCAGGGTGTGGCCGATCCAAAAGGATTTTAATGTGTGAATTAGTGAGAAGGGGGAGTTCCCTTTTATAAGAGGGGTGAGGGACACCTTTGGAAAAGCCAAAAATATTATTTTCTAATAAATTCATATTCGGTTTCTAATGGCTACAAAGTGGATTATTTAAATATTAAGGTTGGGATGGGTCTAAAACCACTCAAAAAATAGAATTTATACTAGATTGGGTCATTATATTAACCTTATCTTAAGTATTAACTCTTAGTTAATTAGTTTCACTTTTACAATTTCTCTTTGTATTTTTATATTATATGGTTAATAAACATACTATATACATCCAAGAGACCCCCAAGTGGTAAATTAATGATATTCCTATCATGATATATGTCTATTGGCAGAACCTTAGATTTTTTAGGAATTGAATATAAATTAATAATATAATATTTGTTTTGAAAACTCTTTTATGTCAATTTTGACACTATTGGGTATTTTGTTTTTGATAAATTCATAACAGCATTATTACTTCGAACATAATTTTTATAATCAATTATAATATGTCATATTAACCTATAAAATTAGTTTAATTCATAAAAAGTCTCAAATTACATTTATTTTGATATTTATAATATCAATTATTTTAATATTTCATTAATTAGATAATTACTACATCACCATTGTGTCATAGATAAATTAAATTATTTAATGTCTAAAAAGTATAAATAAAATACCATTATGTAAGAAATATTTTTATCATTCTAATGAATATTTACAATCGAATTTATCTTATTTATAACCCTATATTAAAAATGTTTTAGTAAATAAATATTGAGTTTAACTATTTTAACTATTCTTTGAATTAAATAATAATAAATGTCCTAATCTAATAAAAGTGGACCTAAATGATAATATTTAACTCCTAAGGTCGTTTTTGGTCGAGTTACACTAGTCCAATATAATTAGGACATGTGTTAGGATAATATTAATAACGTTTTTACCTTTAATTACCCTATTTACTTTTAACCGTGGTAAATAAAAGTAAAACGTTACTATTCACCAAAAATTATTTTCATCTCATTGAACCAAATTTTAATCCTTTATATTAACCGTGGGTCTTGGATTTTTGAAATTCCACTCACAGTAGTTGTAAAATTAGGTTTTATGAAAAATTCAGTTTTTCAACTACCACTTAGTGGTTTCACTATTCATCAAAAAATGAATGTTTCCAGAACAATACCAAAAATTAGGCCTATGATATATTTGATATTATGAATTAAAAAAATGATGCCTATTTTACCAAATTCAAAACATATCATTTGCATTAATTAATTTAAAAAATTAATACCTGCCGTCGAAACAAATAGCGTGTTTTTAAGAGATAATAACTATCAAAAGATTGTCACTTGTTTATGTCTAGTTTAACTGTGAAATTACATCCAATGAACATCATTGTTTTAAATGGTAAAAATATACTTTAAAACCACTCAAATTAATAATTTATCACTATTAATTATTTCGATTAAAAAGTTATTTTTAATTAAAATTTAGTAATTTTCACTTTCATCAAAATATGAAAGTTATCCGAAAAGTACTAAAATTTCACCCTAAACTAATTTTGATATTATGAATCCAAAAATGAAGTCCATTTCAAAAGATAAAATTTATAAAATTTCAAAAATTAGGTATTACTATTCATAACAGCTAGTTTGATTGGTTGAGGTGTGTTAGAATCTTGAAGTCGCGTACAAGGCATGCCAATGCGTTATTCAAAGGGAAACGTACCATGGATGCTTGGGGTGTTACATTCTCCCCTCCTTTAATAAATTGCATCCTAGAAATTTTTTTAAAATTGGGCTTGATAATATAATGGAAAGTCCCACATCAGAAAAAGAGTCAATAAAACTATCAATTTAAAAGAAAGGAAGAGAGGTATAAAGGTCACCCAAGATAACCCTTACTAGGATTCCATGTAGGAAAACATGGATATGGACGATAAAATAAGTGTTAAGTTCAGATGGAGAGGGATAGAAACCATGATCAGGAGAAAGATAACAATAAGAAATTCACAAACTTATGTTGGGAAAAACGGTCATTAGTCTCCCAATAGGAAAAGTAAACGGACAACATTTTTTGTTTTTTGTTACATTACATAAGGACGAGGAATTAGTTTATGAAATTGATTAAGAACATAAAGATATATACTTACTTTTTAAGTAGAGTTTCATTCTTTAATAAATTTTTACCACTAAATCATTTTTTAGATCAATGAGTATTCAAGAAGACTTGGTCACAATGGAAGAGCTAGAATAAACTTCTATAGAAATACATGATCCACATAGGATAAATTATATATTTACCTTGTCTTTAGAGATTAATCAAAGCCAAAATGGTTAGTATAATATCATATGATCCCCCAAATGGATATTCCATTAGATAAAAAAACACTAATCTTAATTTCTAAAATTAAACCATAAATACCCCAAAGCTAAATAAATACCATTCAATTATACTTAAAATCATTCAATATAATCCAAACTGATATTGAAACCCAAAAATTATAAGAATGTAGTCTTCCACATTAAATTGTATCTTCAAATGACTTTAATTACCCTTAAAGTCACATACTTAAAAGTAATTAACCTAATCATTTGCATAAATAACCCAAATCACTATAAATTCACAATAAAAACATAGATAAAAATCCACCATTACTCCTCAAATGAAATCCCACACTATTCTATTTTCCTTGGGCATATAGTGTTCACAACAAAGCGAACAAATTCCAAAATAACAATTATCACTTAATCACCAAATCATTTTCCTATACTAAGGGTATTCATTTGATAAGACATAAGATCCCAAATCAAATTATTATTGATCAATAAATTCATTTAACTAAAAATAATAGTCACACTAACCAGGGACATCACATAGTCCAGTGTTAGGTGATAAATCCTAATCACACTTTGGTTGTGGGTTTGATTCCCACAGCTTTGTCCGACGCGACGTGTTGTCACATGGTCTGCGTGTTGTCCTTTTTCAAAAACTATATTTTATAACATTACCAAAATGAGATAAATTCATTAAAATACCCATAACATAATTTAACCACAAATCTTATCTCATACATTTCATTTTCATCCCAAATTATAATAATTTATAATTGCCTCAAACCCAACGATCATATAAAACCAAATGGTTATTTATAACTATATCCACAAGAGAAAAGATAATTCTTCCTCAAATATCATTCTCCCATGGAAAACTGTAGGGTTAAAAATACAAGAGAAAATTATTCCAAAGTAAACCCATCAACAAGGAGTACTAATACTTTTTAAACATTTCTCCAACCATTTATTTCCACATAGATTATTCTTTGTCCAAGAAAATATCATATAGAATAGGGCATTCACTTGGGTAATGGCCAGGTCCCCTTCATTTATAGCAAATAACTATAAATGGATTCTTGGGACCATTTTTATCTTCTTCAATAGTACTCTTCATTTATCTTCATAAATTCTTCACTTTATGTCCTTCCTTCCCACACGTAAAGAATTTCTTTTTCCCATTGAGACACTTTCCTTGGTGTCTCCTTCCACATTTCCTGCATGATGGAAATTTAAGATTCTTTTCCCCATGGTATCCACTACTGGAACTCTTATCATTCATCACCTTTCTTTTCTTTGTTAAGTCAGGGAATTGGTTAATATATATATTGTTGATTATATTTTTGGAAAATTGATTTGGAATAAAGACTATATCTTTTATGACTATCAAAAATCCATTTTTTTGCTCAATGCCACCACCATTCCCACCTTGTACATCATTATCAAATTCACTATGACTTCCTTGGAATCCAACCATTAACTAAAACCAGAATGCATTGTGTTAGTAATAGTAGTCATAAAATCATTTAGAGATTAACATGTCACCATATTCTCAATTTGAAACACATTAGGAATAACCAAGGTCAATTAATCTCATCTTATATATATAATACTTCAAATCAGTTTGTAAAGAAAATGTAAATTATCCTAACCATATCCCCCGGGAGTGTCGTAACCAAGAGTGCAGCAAGGCCCGTTGTCGTGCACCAGTTCCCATTCGAGTCTATCTTAAAGCATTGTTTTCGGGTTTTACCCCTAAGTACATTTGTTCCAGAGCCACCTCTACCTGCTCGTATCCAGACAGGGATGTATTGCTCCGAAAACGCACAAAATCACTACAATACGAAAATTCTAGGATATTCTTCTATACTAATCCTCAAAGTTCATCTTAGGTCTACGTTCTCTAATCAGAGTTTATCTAAATCTAGCTTCAAGGTTTGTACTAAACTTCCTATAATGACAACTATAACGCCCCGACCCTAGATACCCAGAGTCGATGCATTATTACAAAACATTGACATGATCACAAGAAAGATCAAGTCTCGAAATACCGATTAGTTTAGTAGCCTTGGAAACACTAGATATATTCATAAAGATTACATTACATCAATATGTGAAAAAATAAAACTACATATTGTCTTAATATCCCCTCATACTATCCCCGCAGGTCATTTATAAAATACTTCTTCACATCCTGGGAAAAATAAAACATTGAAAGGGGTGAGCTCAGATGCTCAGTAAGGATAACAATATAGCGGAAACTTTCATACATAAACATAAAAATTTTAGGGAATGTATAACTAAAACAAAATACTTTTAAACTTGAATTTCATCATAATATGGAAAGGATAAAATGAAATAATGCCATTTACTTATTCACATGGATATTCTACTAGTCAAATAATCACATGAAAATATTAATAACCACTTTCATAATGACGGAATGCATAATTCCAGACTATCATAACCACATATCCAAGGCCTCGTGCCAAGACTACAAATAAGATTTTGTCAAGGCCTCGTGCCAAGACACTAGTTTGTCTCATGAGACCTACCGATGCATCGAGGAGCTATAACGGGCTCCACCCATCACTTAATATGTCCAATACATTCCTCATATGAAAAGTTTTAAACATAACATAAACATTCGTATTAAAACTAGCAAAAGAAATGTCAACACTTTATCCACAAACCATGAATGGTATAAAAATAGCACATACAGAGTCAAACATAACTCATTCAATACAATATGGAAGATTGTATTGTATCATATTAACCTCAATCAAGAATGATGAAGGATACTGACATAGATGAAAATAATCATCAAAACAATTAGAGTGAAATATCCCCCTTTTTCTCAAAATCATTTAAAAGTCACACTATTTGTCAAGAATCCATTTAAAATAGATTTTAGAATCAAAGTGTTCCATACAACTTTGAAACATTTAAAAGGTATTTTGATTTGAAAACTTTAATTTCCATATAAATAAATCCTTAAAACCATTTTTAAAACATGAACATTAATGAGAAAGATTTAGAATAATCAATCTTTAAAACATTTTAAAATGTCATTTTAGTTAGAGTTCCTAACCAAAAGAGAGACACTTTAATAAATATAATTGAGGAAATATTTTTTTTAATATCATGAGAATTAATGGATTCATGATATATTATGTCAAAGAACATTATATACACCATATTAAAGTGATTTGGTGTATAACAATAAAGGAGTCTCAATGGAATGTAAATTGAGATGAAATCTCTCATAAAGGACGTATCCTTAGGTTAAGGATAAATCAACGACATAATTATGTGTGAAAAATATAAATACACTCAATATGATGGATATTCAGTGTAAAAAAATCAAAGTACGTTCACACATATTCTTGTAAAAACAATACCAATGAATTGGATGTTTAACTCAACAAATCGAGATTTAGTAAACATTACTCTTATCAAGTTCATACTGATGACCTGATAATTTATAAATGGAGTGATTATGTGTATAAAAAGTATATCCACAATAAGGGGAGTTGAATTTATGACATAATCAAATGAATAGTGATTCTATACATAATCTTGGAGTAAAATAATCAATGACATATGCGTAAAGCCGAATGTGTGGAAATTGAAATTTCAAATTCCCTTATTTATTTGGTATGATACAAAACATACACCCATGAAATAAGGATCATACAATGATGATGTATATATACATTAATTAATGTATATTACACAATGAATGCAAACATGGGCAGTACACACACCACATGTAATAAAGAAGTTGTGAACAATGGAATTCTCACAGAATTAAATGTGAGATAAGAAACCCCTTACTTTGTAATCTTTTCCTTGGTCGATGGTAGGTTAAACTCCTTTATAATGGTGAAATAATTGTTATTGAATTATACAAGAATCATGTTCATTAATATGATATCATATATGATCTTTTAACATTGATTGGTTAATAATATCTTAGTATTATCGTCATTTCGGGTGTTAACTTATGCATTTTCATTTATATTCTTTGTTACGTAAGTCATGTTTGTTATGGATAGGTTGTATCATATTCATATCCAGAATTATATAAAGGCCTTAAAAATTATTTGTAATCATTAAATGAGAATTATACTTGAATGGATATGATGGAGAATGAATCTCATCGCGTTCGTGGAGACGGTAGTCCGTACGTACGCACGAGCGACAATATCATTCTTTTGATGCTAAAATAATATATAATTGGATGTTATATCATATAGAAATAAAAATTATCATGTTATATTTATTATTTATGTTAATTAAACATCATTATTATTCCCATCCAAATAATAATTTATTGAATGACAATTACACCACGATGTGGAGACGGTAAGCTGTACGTACGCACGTATAGTGACATGCCATTCAAAGGATGGATAGAATACTGAATATGGTTGTACCATATTTATAATAACATCACAGTATATAGAAGTTAATGGATTTATTATTTTATAATATAAATAACAAAGAAAGAAAATGTTTAAGAAGAAAGGAACTTGAAAGAGGGTGGTGAAAACATTACCTCTTTTTCGGTTTCTTCCTTTTGATTTGATCAAAATAGCTCCTTAGGTCGGATTTATGATCAAACTAAGGCCTCTAGGTTGTAGTGAGGGAAGTTTATAGAGTATTTTGGCAGGTTTTGGCTGAGTCAAAAGGCTTTTAATGTGTGAATTAGTGAGAAGGGGGAGTTCCCTTTTAGAAGAGGGGTGAGGGGCGCCTTTGGAAAAGCTAAAAATATTATTTTATAATAAATTAATATTAGGTTTCTAATGGATCCAGAGTGGATTATTTAAAGGTTAAGGTAGGTATGGGTCGAAAACCAATCAACCAATAGAATTTAGACAGGTTTGGGTCATTATATTTACCTTATCCTTAAGTATTAACTCTTAGTTAATTAGTTTTACTTTTACAATGTCCATTTGTATTTTTATATTATGTGGTTAATAAATGTATTATATACATTCAAGTGACCCCCAAGGAGCCCATTAATGATACTAATATCATGATATAAGTCTCTTTACCGAACCATAAATTTTTAGGAATTGAATATAAATTAATAATATAATATTTGTTTTAAAAACTCTTTTATGTCAATTTTGACACTATTGGGTATTTTGTTTTTGATAAATTCATAACATCATTATAACTTCGAAAAAAATTTATATAATCAACTGTAATATGTCATATTAACCTATAAAATTAGTATAATTCATAAAAAGTCACAAATTACATTTATTTTGATATTTATAATATCAATTATTTTAATATTTCATTAATTAGATAACTACTACATCACTATTGTGTCATAAATAAATTAAATTATTTAATGTCTAAAAATTATAAATAAAATTCCATTATATAGTACATAGTTTTAGCTTTCTAATTAATATTTACAATCTAATTTATCTTATTTATATCCCTATATTAAAAATGTTTTAGTAAATAAACATTTATTTTAACTCTTTTAACTCTTCTTTGAATTAAAAAATAATAAATGTTCTAATATAATACAAGTGGACCTAAATGATAATATTTTACTCCTAAGGTTGTTTTTGGTCGATATACACTTGTCCAATACAATTAGGACATGTTTTAGGGTAATATTAATATCATTTTTACCCTTAATTACCCTGTTTACATTTAACCGTGGTAAATAAAAGTAAAAAGTTACTATTCACCAACAAATATTTTCTTCTCATTGAACCAAATTTTACTCCTTGATATTAACTTTGTCTCTCAAATTTTCGACATTCCAGTCACAGAAGCAGTAAAATTAAGTTTTATGAAAAATTCTGTTTTTAACTACCTCTTAGTGGTTTCACTATTCATCAACAAATGAAAGTTTGCAGAAAAATACCAAAAATTAGGCCTAAGCTATATTTGATATTATGAATTAAAAAAATAATGTCTATTTTACCAAATTAGAAACATATCAGTTTCATTAATTAATTTAAAAATTAATTCCCATCGTCAAAACAAATAGCATGTTTTTAAGAGATAATAACTATCAAAAGATTGACACTTGTTTATGTCTTGTTTAAAAGTGAAATTACATCCAATGAAAAACATTGTATTAAATGGTTAAAATATATTCGAAATATACTTTAAAACATCTCAAATTAATAATTTATCACTATTAACTATTTCGATTAAAAAAGTTGTTTTTAATTAAAATTTAGTAATTTTCACTATTCATCAAAATATGAAAGTTATCTGAAAAGTAGAAAAATTTCACCGTAAGGTAATTTCGATATTACAAATCCAAAAATGAAGTCCATTTAGAATGATAAAATTTATAAAATTTCAAAAAGTAGGTATTACTATTCATAACAGTTAGTTTGATTGGTTGTAGTGTGTTAGAATCTCGAAGTTGCGTACAATGCACGCCATTTCATTATTAAAAGGGAAATATATCATGAAAGCTTGGGGTATTACAACTGGGACCCAGTTGTTACATTTGGTATAAGAGGAAGAACCCAGCCTTAAGTGTGGTGCACTGCTTGGGTTGAGATGTAGTGCCCACAATGAGGACGGTGTGCTCTAATGGGGGGGGGGGTGATTGTAACACCCCTGAATGATAATGGGTAAAATGACTAAATGATATGTCTCATGTCAACAAGGTGCACCTTCCTTTTCGAGAAACTACCATATTAAAACTCCACAGTTAAGCGTGCTTGGCCTGGAGTAGTGATGAGGATGGGTGACTTTCTTGGAAGCTACCCAGGGTGTGTGTGACTAAGGACAAAGCACACTAGAAAGGAAATGTGTTGGCCTGTGGGAACTCACATTAGTTAGATGACCCGTTCAGGCATGTGGGTGGACCCCATGGTGGGAACCACGTTTCTGCAGGGCTACTAGGGTACCTGACGGGCCGGGACGTGATGGCCATGTTAAGGTGGGGTGTCTATGCAGTCACTGGGAACTAGTCGTTACAACATGACTCCATAGGAATTTTAGCAAACCTCCAAATCCATGATTGTGATGTGGCTTAATTAATGATGTTTTTATTCATTTTAATCATCTCCCATAGATTATTGTATTCATTTAGATTACCATAAACCCATCTTACAATATTGATTATCCACTTCTCGTATTAATGGAGATTACCATGAATCCATCACATCGTTTGCAATTATCAACATCTTTATTAATATTATCCATTATGATACCAAGTATTTTTTAAACCAATTAATTTACCATATTTATGAAGATTCAATTATAGAAATATACCTTTCTTGATTCTTTCCTCTTCCTAATTAATTTGAGCCCCCAAATTTTGGAATCACTAGGAAATGACAACACCTTCATCATTGAAGTTAGCTTATTCTGCAATATCACTTTCCATAAAAAATCTATAATAATAAAAGTGTTGGTTGACAACCAACATAAACCAGACTCTATTTATATCTAATAAAAACCTTGGTTCCAACAATATGTGATCACCATATCATTCAACTTAATAAAAAATCACAATCCCTTAAATGAATAATTAATAAATATTACAAACAAATCTCCACTAGTGGGTAGTGTATGTACTAGTGTGAGAAATTCTATTCCATTATGATTCTGGAAATATAAATCACATTTATATATAAAAAGATACATGGATCCCTTCCAATACAACATGACAATTGGATTAGATATCAAATACATATCTTTCACAATGTGTATTTAGTATCGTTCAAAACTAAGAAATCTATGTATATAAGTTACAATGGTTTTTTATGACATTGTATCATTACATCCATATTTGAAGAACACACTCATATAACCTCACATGAGAATAAATTATCCATGAATGGTACTTTATACAGCCAAAATTCAACATATATACTTTTCTATACAACTTCTCATTATTTATGGTTTTAAGAACAATAATCAAATGTTCCTCATAATCATACTTACACATTGAATACATAATAATATCATTTATAAACACTACCAAAATCTGATCAGTTTAAAATATAAAATATTTTTTATTTGAATCCATGAAGATATAATGTGTATTGGTAACATTAAATTTAATTACTATATATTAAAAATGATTGTACTTCACATTGAAGGATATTTTGGGTATATAAAATATCTTATCTCTCAACTGATAATATCTATATTGAAGATAAAACATGTTAAAATATTTTTCTTTTCATAATTGATCCAATATAATATCAATATATAGTGTATTATTATTTTTCATGATATAGATATAGTTTAGTTATAGATAATCAATGAAAATACACATTGAATTATATTTATTTATACAAAAACCACAAGTGAACCCCATGTTCATACACTAGGGTGTATGAATCCAATATCATGATTATTCTATAGTTTCTTATTCAATTCTTATAACTCAATCAGGGACATTCTATATGGGGTATTGAAAATAGATTTATCGCCATGAATGAGTTATATTTAAATATCAACATAAGGATTTAGTTGATTAATAGGAACTTACTCTCAATTAAGTTACAAAAATATTAGTAAATATGTATATATTATGTATTGTGATTATCCACAACAATATGAGTTAAATATACCTCCTGGATAGATATCCATACCCATGAAACAATTGTATCTTCTAATTTATCTTAATATTCAACCTCCCATTAAAATACAATAATGGGTTGGTGTGGAAAATACAATGTGACGTATATTATTTATTAAATGATAATATTCCTATATATGGACATCCAATCCACTTGTAAATTATATTAAATTAAACTAGAGTATGAATCATAAGATTGTCAGAAATAATATTCTTATAAACATCTAACTAAGAGGTTATATAAAAATTTGAAGTAATAATCATGTCATAATGAGTATTAACTAATAACTCCACATCTAATCCTTTAGTTTTCGAATAACCTCCCTGTAGATGTTTCTTGGTATAATATAATTTATATTACTATGATAAATTAGGATATATCAATATTGGATCACTTCGATCACCAACTCAACTTTAATGTTTTACCATGATTCCTTTACTAATCTCCAAATTTATTGTATGAGTATCAAATATCATAGTAATAAATCATGTAGTCATAAAAAACATTATTATGATTCCTAAATAATAACACATTACCTTCAATCAATGATAACTACGTTTTTCATTGGTTGTTCATGGTTATTATCTATTTAAATATATTACGATTACTTATGAATAAGATTGGATTTTACCCATCTATATAACATGAAAATGTCAAACCATGTTTGCAGTAAGTAACTATTCACTATACAGTAGAATAATTATATATATATATAATCAATAAATTTATTTGGAGTTCTTATTCAATGATATGAATATTCCAAATCCTCATCCTCTTATAGTATCCAAGGAAGGATATATTTCTATGAAAACAAAAAAAATATCTACTTTTCAAAAATAATAGGTTAATAGTTTATAGATAGATATATCCCCAGGGTTTTTAAAAATGTTCTCTAATCCTAATATTGAAATATTATCTATCCCATCAATGATTCCAACTATAAACACCAATAAATTTAATATATAATATCACATCTTAATATTTTAATATCCATTAAATAACATCATGATTAGTGACATGACCATTAAAAATTAGTGAAATTTGGGGACTAGATTTATAATCCCATTATTTCATAAAATAAATTAAAAATCACCAATAAAATATAAACATATATAAATCAGTTATTATCCATAGACTACATGATTTCTTTAAGAAAATCTAGGATAATGGAACTATATGATGTGGTTAGGTTAGATGCTGAGTAAGTGTAAACATAAATATATAAATACAAGATAATTAGCGAGAAAATGATAAGCATAAAGGTATGATTACATGATCACGACATTTAATAATTGTTCCAAAATTTTCAAATACTGTTAATCATAATTTTTTTCTTAATGTATTATTATAATAAAATAAAAAAATCATAATTATGTGAAATCATCAATAATCAATCATGAAACAAATTTTTTTTTCTCAAAATGCATAAGTTTTCTTCAAACACAAAAATTTGGAAATCGTGTCATATATAAAGGATCTCAAAATATATTATAATATCTTATTAGGATAACTCCTCATTCAATTGTATTTTTAGTAAATTTTCACTTCTAAGACTATCATTGTGGACATAGTCCCTTACATAATAATGTTCACTCCAAATTTTAGATCTTACTATCTCATGAGATATACATTAATAACCAATAAATTATAGGTAAATATAATTTTCCACAATACACCCCACAATTAAAATCATAAATATGTGTTTTATTATATCCTAAAATATACATTATTTAATCTTATAATATCATATAAATAGGAAACATGAATCATTAACATTTTAACATTTCATCATATTATATCACATTGATGAAAATAAGCATTCATAAAAATCACATCATCATCAAAAAAACAATATAGGTATGATTTAATTTTAAACCAAGTAATTCATAACTAAACTAAATAGATATTATCATAGATTAATTTTTTTAGAATATCATTTGAATAATTCATGACGCAATTACACACTACATTTTGAAATATCATACATAAAATCAAAATATATCCATATTTTTACTAAGGAAATTTACATTGAAAATAACTACGATATATTTTAAATTAAGATTCAGTGAATTTTTTTCATGATGGTTATCAATTTCATTTATATTATAATTATTGAAAGAAATCGTCTCTAAAAACTATCAATATAAATTAAATCATTCAACGAAATTCATGATTATTACCTGTAAATGATTATTGTAAAAAATTAATAATGTATACAATTACATTAATAAATTAATGTATGATAACAAAACAATTCATCAAGACATTTTAGAAACATATATTTGGATGAAAAAAGGTTTCTTACTTCTAGAGGCAAAGTAAGGATGACTCACCTGTAAAAAATTCTATACAATTTTTATTAATGATTAGAGATATATGGTTATAAAACCAAAAAATTCAATTAATAACCAATGGATTTGAAAATGTAATGATTTTATTTTTGATTTGGGTCATATAATTTTCTCAATTGAAAATCATGTATAAATAATCATAAAAAAATGTGTTTGAAATATAAATCTCTTAAAACAAATATCATATTTTATAAACCATGTTAAATGCCCATATATAATAATTATTAATTTATTATACATATTTTATATATGAAAAATCATATACATGATAATATATATATTAGAGAATTATATCAACATATTGATTTTTTAACAATTTATCACTATAATCACACTTTCAGGTGATAACAACATCATTTTCATGAATTATTTTGGTTAGGTAGCCATGATCCATTTACATTAATCATGGTTCCATAGTCTATATAATGTTAAAAAATTTCATTATTATCATATTTTTTTAATTATATTCAATTTTATAATTTATCCACTAAATTTGTGTTGAAAAATGAATTAATGGCTTCCTAGAGATGATATTCTATATGAATGCAGATGTGATGTTAATATTTTTTGAAGGATGAAATGAATTAATTGAAAATAAGTAAAAATATTTTCAAGAATGTAATAATATATTTTTTATATTATTTATTAATTAAATACATCATCATATTAGATAATGAAAAATGGTGTTGAAAAACCAAACTCGTCACTTCGTGGATGTTGTAATCCCCACGTACGCCTGAGTGATGCATTATCTTCCCCTGAGATAGAATGTGGGTGGATAATGGTTGTTACATTGTCAGTATAAAAATGAAATGAAATTATTGATACCTAATTTTTTTATTATTTATATCATAGATTTATAGGATATAAAATATGATATAATGTTGAATGTATAAGGTTATGTGTTAAAATTCATTATTGAGAAACCACACATGGATTACACAATATTCCATGAAAGAATGATATTTGGGGAAATCCAAAAACACTAGGAAATGGGTATGAAAAGCACAAATATTTTATAGTAGGACTTGGATGATCTATCAATCTCATGACTTATAGATAATACAGGGGAGAAGGTACCCTTTATAAGGTATGAAAATGATACACATGTATTTACATAAAATAATAAATAATAAATATATTTTTATAATTTAATTTTGATCTAAATAAACCAATATAAGAATATAGGAAGTGTTAGGGTGAAAATAAAATCAAAATATCTCATTTTTACAAATTTTGGAAATCTTTTTTGTCTATTCTCCATATTAAACCACATTAAACCCACTATAACCTTATCCACGATTGCATAAATTTTCTACCTGATAACATAATAATAAAAAAAATGTTACTTTTAACTATAATTAAATGTTATTATTCCAAATATTTTTAAAATTTTAATAGATTCAATTTATATAGTTTAAAAAATAATTATTTTTGAAAAAATGAATACAAATGCATAAAAAAATTCTTTAGTTAAATACATTATTTAAGAGTAAAACCAATTTCACGTTCAAATTAAGAAATAAGTTGGTGTTACCACTTTTTTCATAAATAAAAAATTGAATATTTATGAAATATCCAATCATTAAAACACTATTTGGAATTTCCAACAAATAAATTAAATGTATACCCAAAAAATAGATTTAAATTTGTATAAAATATAAATTATCTTTACAAAAGTCAATATTTGGATTTAAATTTCAGAATTGTATTTTAAAATATATTATTTGAACCCTTAAGCATATATTTATTATAAAACTAGTCATATAATATTATAAAATTATTTTTTTATACATATTTTAAATCATTAATCGATAGTATTAACCAAATTTTACCTCATTTAATGAGGTGAAACAACATTACCATAGTTAAAATTTTCAATGTAAAAAATAAAGTCAATTTTTTTTTTTCATAAAATATATTCTGACATAAAATATCAAAACCTATTTTGATTATTCAATATCCATACATTGTATAAGTTAACTTTAATATAAATGCATAATATGTAAAGAAAAATGTTTTTTTTGATTAAATTATTTTCATGACAAGAAATAAACTAATATGAAAACCATGTATAACTATGATTAATTTTTAATTAGTTATATTATTATATATTAAAGGATATTTATAATAATTTAGGATCACCTCAACATAAATATGGTACTTTTTAAATAAATCAAATCACAGTTTAACCAAAATCATTTTTTTCGATTTTTAATGGGTGATAACTCTTTCTATACAAAACATTAAATTTCTACTTATTTTAATTCTTATATCTCTTTTTAAAAATTTATAATATTTTAGAAAAAAATATATTTTAACAATAAATTATTTATTTAGAAGTGAACAATTGATAGTCATATTTTCACATAAGAAGTTATAAAACTATTTTTGATGGAACTGTATATTTGATGAATAAAATCATTTTACAACAAATTGGTATCCTTATTTTTATATATTAAACAAATAATTTTAATTATATAAAACCTTTGTATATATTTATCACAATGTGTCTATTCGAATTCATACCACTAATTTTGACATCTAGGTTATAAGGTTCATTTTTAATTAATACTATTTATATATTAGTTATTTTAATCTCTATTTTCAAGTAATGAAATAGATCATTTAAATATTATTTATTTAATGATATGTATATATTAGACTATTGGTGTGTTACATTATTTTTAATTTCAAACCAAGTCCTATGAGGGGTGAGGAATTATAGTATAATTTTTCAGGGAAATTTTTTTTTCTTACCTTATAAAACCTTCTAGGTTACTATATTAAAAATTGTTATTTAGAGAGTATCATCGTCGTTAGAAAATATTTTAACTAATTATGCATCCAATCCAAGAGACCATCATATAATTCAAAAAAAAAATAATTTACTAAACTCTAATTACAAAATTTAATTCCCATTTGGAATCATTTTATCTCCCATATGCGAAATATGTCCCCATCCAATTGAGAACATATCCTTAAATAAATTTTCATTTTGATTTACCACTTTATTTGGTGAATATATCATATAAATTTCTCATTTTTCATAATCTACTAAATCATTTTTCATAATAACCCTTGTTTTTTCAATATTATTTAACTGTTATAAACCTAATATATATGGAGGGATGAACCTTGAGATTATGATAGAGTTTTAATGAGGATATTTTTATTTCATGATTTTGAATATCCCTTCTCCTCATATTTTATGTTTATTTAAATACGACTAGATTATCATTAATCAATGGTTAGTGTATTTATATAATGTGAACATTCCATGGGAAAATATTGCGTTTTTTCAGTTTCCATTGGTTTATTATTGTGATATAAATTTATTTTTTTAATGATTCAATGTGGAGTTGATTTTTTTTTTATTCTGGTGTCACTTATGCCACTCCAATAAGGATATTCTTTAAAAAAATGATTCCATTCCAACGTAGTATTTCTAATAATGTTTTAAAACTGATGGCATGATTTCTAATTTAGTTTTAATTTTTGTTAATGTTATTGCTATTTTTTTTTAAATTTCAAATATTCTTTCATTATTTATGATATTGGTTAAGGAAGGGATTAACATTTTTTATGGGATAATTTTAGAACATATAGTTTAGATATTAATAAATAGAAAGATGGTGTAAATTTACATTTAAAACAAAAAGTAATCCATATCTGAAAAATATTTTAAAAAATGCATGTAAATATAATTTTTTTAAGAGTTGAGGAATAATAAATGAAGTTTGAAATAATTTAAAGAGTAAAATATTATAATTTTCAAAAGAATTAAAAATAATTTTTATTTAAAGAATTATGATATTTTTGAATAAAAAATTGTTTAATTAACCATTAATTAATAAATTATAGAATAAATGAATGAATAATAGAATGTTATAAATAATTGAAATTTCAGAAATTAAATGACACATGCTAGTATGAAATAAATGTCAACACGGGATTTCAAAAAATCTATAATTTATTCTACCTTAATAAAATGAGAATTTAATTTATTTATCCCTTTCCATTTTTGGCATCCACAATACAAAAAATGTTCAATTTTTTATGGTATAATAAGAAATTTTACATAATATACAATAAATATTAAACTCTATTTCCAGGAATAGAAAAAGAAATAATGTTTTTAATATGAAAAATTTAAAGTAATGAAAGACATGGTTTATTTATTTATTTTATTTTAGAACTATATTTATAAGAATGTTGAATAGAGGAAATTAATGGATGAAATATCATTGAATGTTTATCTCAGATATCACAAATAATATGATAAATGGAATGAGGAAATTACAATATTATAAAAGAGATAAAAGTTATTCAATTTACTACACACTATAAAATGATTTAAGGGATTTATAAAGAAGGGGATTTGATAGTAATTGGGTGAATGTTTTGCTAAGGATCATATGAGAAGGAGTGTAATAATGTTATCTATTTTTTATAGGCCTATCAATATATCTATGTATAATACCCAAATGCTTTGGTAGAGTTATTTCATATATTAGGATTCATTCAGTTAAATACATCAATTTCTTATATACATCTACATCATTAAATCACATCAGTTTGTGAGTAATTATGATTTTACTGGGTACGTAGTCACCACCAATGTGTAGTTGGTGGTCTTCCATAGACTTTTGTGGGATTTATATACTACAACCTGCAAATTGGTTCACATCCACCACATGTTTTATGCTATAATATAGAAAATATTTTCATTCTAAATATAAATCATCTATCTGATGAACCTATTATATATTTTTGGTGGTGTTCTCTTGAATGAGGGAGATTTGGGATAGGGCTACAGTTGGCTAGTGGAACTGTATTAGTTTGTCGTTTCTTCTATATCACATTCACATCACAATGAACCTTCTCCATATCCTTCAATGTGATTTCATGGAAAATCCAACCTGATTCTAAATATTTCATACATCCTTTAACACATATTAATTATTTCTTTAAGGGTTTATATTATTTGTCTTACAACAAAGCTTCACATCACTTAAAAAAATATATAATTATAAGAGTTATTCTGATAGTTAAAATCAATAAAATTTGATAAGAACAACAGTCATACCCTTATTTATGATCATTAACACATGAATGATAATTAAATTAAAATAATTTTATAATGGGAAGTAGTAATAATGTTATTAATGTATTTTTATACTTATATATGATTCCACTTATAAAACTAGAGTCAAATTCTCCCATTAATTTTTTATTTTAAGATAAACACTTTTCGACATCTAAACTCTAATATTTTTCAATATATAAATATATAAAATCACCCACATCTAAATATTTATTATTAATAACTAGTAAAACATTGTCTCATAGAATAACAATATAATATTAAAAACTAATCAATTAATCAATTATGACCTCTTTAAAGAATATTGTTTGTCAAAATTGTATTAATATATATTAAAATATATTAAAATAAAAAATCTAAGAAGATCCAAATAAAAGAAAATAAACCATTTTTATAAAATAATATTTTAATGACTAATAACAATTTGATATATATTTTTGATAAATATAAATAACTTTTTATAAACTAATAATTAAAATTTAAATATGAAATTTAATATAAAAATTACAGGATCTTCTTGGGTCATTTCATGTATTAATAAGATTCAATCCCACTCGAAAAATTCATCAATATATTTTAAGTACTCATAACCATTAAATAAACCATAAAATAATAAAAACGATATAAAATAAATATATTTGAAAAATTCTGCCATTATTATGATTTAGTAATGATTTTATTTATAAACCAAAGAAATTTACTACAGAATAACAATCTATGTTGGAATTAGAGGCCCTCCAACCAGGCCTATCATATAGATAGTGTTAAAAATCAAATCAACTATTTTATGGATATAACCATAGGAGAATCTGCATCAGAACCACATTCAATTTTCTTTATCCCTATAAAAATTCTTTTTTATGGGTACCACACTGAATTTTCATTAATCAAATTTTGTAATCATTTAAAAAATAAATAATTTTTTTTTGTAAAAAATTTTATACTTTTTGAAAAACCTAAATATATATAAATTAAAAAAGGATAAACTAATAATATGAATGCGATTAATAGATAATAATCATAATATAATAATACCCAAATAATATTTGTTGAATTTGAATAAATATAGAGGATGACATTTGAAGAAAATTTATTCAAGATCAAATTTTTTATAATGAAATTCAAGAATTATATCCCATTATTGAAAGTGGTCTCATTAAAAATGTTTTATTGCATCAATGTTCATATATTGAGTTTATTTTATAAAACATTTATATTTAATAATCTCACTAGTGTAGTTACACATGATATGGCATAAAGAATTTGTCAGTGCAAGGTTGAAAAGTCTGTGTTTTGTTTATATATATTGGAAAAAACAACTCCCACCATCTACACATTATAATTTAGTTGTATAAATTACTATAGAAACTTTCATCATATCAATACAATATATGAGTGATTTTTATACAAGATTATATGATTCACTAGTACATTTCCTATCAATTTAGAATCCACCAAATTTAGCATTATAAAATCTAGATAATTCAAATGATTTTCCAATATGATAATATAATCATTGTTTTATAGTTACTTATAATTAATAGAAAATTCATAGGGAGAATTAAAATGAGATCTCTTTAGATTTTATTGAAAATGGGAAAAAATTCATACCCTGAACATGATATTTGGGATGGGTCATTGTAAGATACTTTAGACTTCGAATCAATGATCAATAAATCATATTGTTTACTGTTTTACCAGATTTTTCCATCATCATCTTATAACTTTTTATCAAGTGACATCTAATTTCATTATCGTGATTAATTCCAAAATTAATTATATTTTAATTACTATATTGTATTGTTCTTATAGAGATTCCCTCAAAATAATGGCAAATTTGAAACCCAAATAATAAGTCAATTTCACTCAATTAACTCATTTCATAATCTTTTCTCATTAAATTGAAAAATTAATTTCAATGAGTTTTTTTACCTATTTCAATAAAAATATAGTGGAAAAAAATTAATTATTAATAATTTTTTTTAAATAGATTTTATTAAAGGGGTTGTTTAGGTTTTTTCTTTTTAAAATAATTTAACAAATAAAATTTAGAAAACCATTAATACCTAGATCGAGGGAAATTCTTTAAAATCAATTGATATTTAGTTAAGTTGAATATGTAAATTATAAATTTTGTATATATAAAACATGTTGGTCGGTCTAAAAGATATTTTCAATAGTAAATCGATTTATAATTACGCATTTTACAACCATTTGAAAAATTGAGAAATTAAGATGGGTGATGAATTATATCCTGATATTAATGTATTCTAGATGAGAAATTGTAGATTTTTTTGACGTAATCAATACAATATTATTCATTATATCCATTACCATAATTTTGTGTCATTTTATTTATAAAATTTACTTGTTGATTATGTTTCTTAAAAATTAATCCAACTTGGTTCCAATAATTTAAGTAATTTCGGAATGTTCCATGACAATATTAATAAATTTCCTTTAATGATGGTTTAACTCAACTTATGTGAAAGGATTCAACTTTTAATAATTATGTATACAATATAAGATTTTCCAATAATCAATTTTGGTTTTTAGACATAATATTTTTGAGACCAGGTTCTGAGAATAAATGTTATTCTTAGTCCTATGTTTCACAGAATAAATGTTGGAAAAATATTAAATATATTATTATCATTATTACGTTGTCAAATTATAATAATATAATATCTCATTAATAGCATTGTGGATCATATGTTTGAGGGAATTATTGATTTTAGAACATATGTTTTACTATGGGAACGACATAACATTTTTAAATGAAGGGTGTTTTGGAAAACAAATCATGGGTGTAAAATTAATAAAGAAATTAAAAAAAGTTATTTCATTTTTATCATTGTCATAGAGACCTATCTTCACCCTCAAATAAGATACTATATTAATATTTTAACGATTATCCACATAAACCTATAATTTTATGAGATAATTGAAATTACATTGGAAGAGGATCCTCTGATGAATGACAATATGATCAAAGATTGATAGCGGATTTGTAATAGAACCAAATGATCTCACCAATGGAAATGAATTTTTTTATTCATCAATAATCGATCTGATTTGTGGTAATATGCTATTTTGGATGGATTTATTCCCCATTATCGATTTATATGACTATCAAAAATCAACAGAACTAAATATTCATTCATGGATTGGTCATATTTCAGGATGGGTTTATCTATGATAATTTATTAGGAGATTTATTAATTTATTCTCGTTCAACATTTTTCATTCTATTGAAAAATAATTGAGGTAAAATTAGCATGTCTGAGGTTCATCACAGACCTGATTTTTTCTTAGTTTTCCCCCATTTTCCTTTTAGTGGCCATCAATTTCTTTTTTTCCTCAGTGGTTTGATCCAAATACAATAGAATAGAATGTAGTGAACCCATATCATAGAATACAAACTTTCAATTGGGGATGCAAACTCAGTTTGTCATAGGAATTGTACAATAATAGAATTAATTAGTAAATAGGATCATATTGGAGGTCTTTATGTCATATGAGTTTGTATAAGGAAAACAAGGATTTAAGATAAACAATACTCATGTGAATCAGATGACTGAAATATATTATACAATTACAATGGTGGTTATATATAGTGGGTTCATGCTTCTCAATGTGATTCATGGTCCATTTTTCTTCCCAAGGTGTATACATCAATATGGATGATAAAATCATGGGATCTATGAAATACCATGGTAGATGATGTGTGTTACAAAGGAAAACAATGTGTGGGAACCATGTTCAACATATCAGGTTTCTATAATAGAATTAAATATATCACGATGTGTTGCTTTGTCAAATGGCATGTTCCATGACCTGAAAACTCAATACTTACCTAAGAGGGTACACAGACATGAAGAGATGTACGAGATCACATAAATTATATGCACTCTATCATGGACACAACCAGTCTAATTTTACAATAGTTGAGACATGTTCTTGTTCATGGTCCAAAGTAAATGTGTAACATCCAGTTACCTTGATCGGGTTAGTTTTTTCCACTCTCTACGTTCCCATTTCTTTTATGAAGTGTAAATAAGATTATCATTATATTTTATACAAGCTACATGGGAATTTATATTCATATTACTATGTTAAACCGTGTGTAATTTGTTGCCGAGTATAATTAAAGATAAGGGTTTACGTTAGTAAGGGCTACATGATGTGACGATCATTTAATCTTCATGAGTTATTTTATGGTCAGATAATAATCTAAGGTGAATTATTTTTGGGTGTACTTGAATAATGTGGATTTCATTACATTTAATGGTATTACACATCATGTAATTTCCCATATAGGGAATTATTATGGCTTATATAGGTTTGAGTAACCATTTTGGTCTCCAAGTCTTATTTAATCTTGATCAAGGGTTCATATCCAGGGAATTTTGGATATATCGTTCCTCATAAATAAATCTATTCGGTATTCAATCTTAATTATGGTTATGGTGTTCCTCTATATATGACTGTCCTTTCCTCTTCTTTATATCCATTTATCACAATAATTCCATTGAGTTTCATTATTTGATATTTTGGTGTGAAATTTGTGATTCATATTCTCTTTATCTAGATCTATTATATAATATCATTCCACAGGGCATTTAATTGTTGGTTTTGGTGTATTGGGTGATATTTTTTGATTTATGTGGGTTCCATCCTTTCCACTAACCCCCTTTTGTCTAAAGATAATAAATCTTGAGATGTGTATTGGATTTTATGTCTTTTGTTGATGTTTTAGATCTTTCATTGTTGTTCGATCCAATTATAGTCAAGTGGGAACCATGTTTTGAGGTAGGTTTTTCCATCAGTAGCTTATGATGATGGAAATTAAGGTTCAATCATTTTTAAATAAGTTATAAAATGAATGGAATGATTGTTTCATGTGTGTTGAAAAGTTTTCTTGTTAAAATGTGGTTTTACATGGATGTTTATAAATAGAAACCGAAGGGATTTTTTCATATAATTTAGATGTACTGTGAAATGTGTTTGAATTGGTTTTCAATGGATTAAAATTATTTTTTAAAATAATAACATGGGATTCCTTGGATAATTTGGTGGATTATTTATCTTGGGGAAATTGTACATTTTTATTATTATCTAGTGGCTTGCTCTGGGGGATATAATTATTTCCTAGGCCCATTGTTACATGGGTCTAATATTTACCTAGTTTAGGGGATTTAATCATGTTGTCTTCCACTACTGCCCATGCTAATGATATAGGATCATGATTATGCACATGATTGATTAGGATTGTGATTATTCTTCTAGGATTATTTATAATGATCATCAGTCCGAATACCTATTCTTTTTTTTGTATTTCATGGATTTATGATTTATCTTTTATATGCATGTTGATTTTTGTGATAGATTATACACAAAATAATAATTGAAATTTATAAACCTTCATTGATTTAGAACTTTGAAATAGGGAAATTCTTAAAAAAAGTTTCTATAATACTACATTACTTCTTAACACGAATGGTTTAATTTTATATGAGCTAACTATAATTTTAATATAGAAACATATTATGGAACACCTAGTCGTGATCGTAATGGGCCTATTATCTCACACCTTATAGACCACTTCAGTATTGAGTATACCATCAAATTTATTCTAATTCAGGGAATGTCAGGGTTCCACAGTGAGGTAGTGAGGTTTCATGTAAGATTAGTCAGCTATCTGGTGATGATATAGGGTGAGTGCATTTATTCCAACATAATTTGTAGCTATTGTGTATTGGTATGCTATTGTTAGACATGTATTTTATTGATTTTGTGTACTTTTAATGTTTTTTTCATTCCACTAGGTTCATTTAGTTATGGTATATATTAATTATATTTATGTTGTTCCTTACTTATTCATATATGTATATGCCAAGATATTGTTCAGGTTGTGTGAAATCGATCCCTTTGGATTGTTGTTTGATTCTAGGGCACTTGTCGCTATCCTGTGGGGATTTGGAATGACCATCGTGTATGTGATGGAACAAGTATTATGCCAGTTTTGAGGGTAACTAGTTCAAGATTATTATAACATGGATTTAGAGGATTTTTTTCCAAAAATAATCCTTGTCTTATGTCAATTTTTATATTAGATATAAGATTTTGTGGACTAGAGTGGTATGTTGAGATATGTGCTTGAGCAACTCCTATAGTAACGAGACTGAAGTTTCCATGGGACGTTCGTATGAGTGTCTATAATTTTGGGTTTGGATTTAAATCTTATTTTCACTTATTGTTTTTTGGGTTAAACTGAGAAATACCATGGTTTTTTATCATTCCTTCTTTTTCAGTGTGTTGAAGTATTCCACTAGGACATCTCCCATGGGTTCCTCAAAAGGGTGTACCAGATGCTCCTCCATGGAATCTACATATACATAGATATTTTACTGAGGCCATTTTATAGGTAGTTCATGTTTTTTATTAAATCATGCTATTATATTAGAAGTATTTGTTGAGATAAAACAATGTGATAGTGGATAAAGATATCGGTATTTGGAATTCTCGCATGAGAAGCCACTATCCTTTGATATAACAACTGAAACTCAATAGGGAGAGGAATTACATGATAGGATCTATCATTTCTTCAACATTATATATAATCCTATGAATATCATGTCGATATTTGCATCATTGGTTTTCGAGGGTTCTGGTATGTGATGGTGGGATTCCATAGTTTAGCCGGCAAACACGTGGACTATGATAGGAAGGGTTACAAAACCCTACTCCTATAGAGTGTTTTTCTAGAGTCTATAATGATCTAAAAATAAATGGATATGTTTTTTGAGTCAGATCTTTCACTGATGTTGTATATTGGCCTATATTACAAGATTCTTCTTTTTTCTCCAAACATGGTAAAAGGATATGCTGAAGGATCAAAAGATCATGAATGGTTTGTTATAAAATTTTATATGATAAGTATTTATGTTAAATATTTCCACCTATGTTGAAATTTAGGATATAGATATGAAGGAGGATAATAATATTGAATTGAATTTTTTCTTTTACACCTCTTATCTTCTATCTTATGGATGCTTTTGTGGCGTATATGGGAAGAGAATGTACTGAAAAGAAAATTACAAAAGTGGTGGTGGTGATTCATAGTAGTCAGCCTCCTCCAAACCATCTACTACATCTAAAAATTTTATTCTTACATTCTATTAATGTGTAATGGTCTCACAGATAAGAAGTTATTTTCATATATCTATGAATATGTACTATATATGTGGTTTTTTTGGTCACTTGTAGTGATTTTTTCAGGATATGATTATGGCTTATTATGATCTGGGTTGGTTATCTTTAAAGGCTTATGATGGTTAGTTAGATTCTTCAAATATTTAAGGGCTCTAGCCATAGGACTCACGAGTGATGAAATTTGACACAATATATGAGTTTCTAGTGGTGGTCGGTGTAGGTTTGAGAATAGTGAGAGGCACTATCCTTACTTTGTGTTTTGTATGGATTTTATTATATGATATTGGTGCCTTCCAATCATTTATATCTGTATATTTGATTAGTATTCATAAACATAAAATTGAACATATGACCTTTATAATAGAGTTGTCTACACATCATGGTAAGAGTAAATTATAGGGGTTTCATTTCCCTTATTGTTCTTCAATTATAGTTGATACAAAGTGGTTATGGAGTTTCTTATTCTTGATATGGATTGGTTTGATGTCATCATCGGTATAGATGAATTTTTTCTCATTTATCTGAGAAATATTTTTATAATTAGTGTTTTTTAATTTCAGACAATTTAGGTGAGATATCATGTGTTTCAGGTGGAGTGGGACCAGAGCTCTGGTCATGAATGACCTTCCCACACCAGATCTCAAGAGTTTGTATTCTATTGTTACGATTGATACCAATGAAATTTATTCCATTATTGATATTCATATTCATGTTTTGGTCTTTTAGGATGATTTCCTAGATTAATTCTATGTTCTTCCATAAGAGAGAGAGTGGTAGGGTTTATTATTGACCATATGATATGTACACAACAGATATCAATGACTTCATATCATGTCACACTAATGGAGGTGAAAGATATTAATAATTAGGTGGATGAAATATTAGAAAAAGGGTTTTTTCACCATTATTTATTTAATTGGGCACCTCATATTCTCTTTTTCTAGAAAGAATATGGTTTCCTTAGGTTATGTGTGGAATATCAGAAGTTTTGTCGGGTAATAGTTAATATAATATATCATTTTCCTCATGTAGATGATTTTTTTTCATCAGTTAAATAGTGAAAATTTGTTTACAAATATTGATCTTTGGTTAAGTTATCCATAGTACAGAGTTTGGGTGTCTGATATACTGAAGATAACATTCATGATCATGTGTGGACATTAAGAATATCTTTTGAATTTTATTGGTTTGACAAACACTCCAGAATTTTTACTAAATTTCTTGAATTTGATATTCCAACAATATATTGACAATTTTTTGGTAGTGTTCGTGGATGATATTATGGTTTTTTCAAAATCTGAGTGTGAGCATGCGCACTATATGTGTTTGTTTCTTGAAATTATATGAAGTCACTTTTTTATAGAAATATTTTTGAGTTGTATTTTTTTATTCCAGAATTTAATTTCTTAGGTTAAATAATTTTTGAACTTGTATTATCAGTTTATATTGAATTTGTCAATGTTTTTTATGTAAAAAAACAAATAATGTATTTGAGATACAATGATTCATTTGTCATCTTGGATATTACTGATAGATTTTTAAGGATTTTTTTAATCTAGAATCACCTTTGACTACTCTTACCAGTAATGGGTTTGAATTCACCTAGGATGAGAAGTTTCATTCTTAATTCAATGAACAAAATAGAAATATGATATCCACACCTATTATGATCCTCCCTTTTCCCAGTATGTGGTACATGGTGTTTTTTATGTTTTCAGTTCAGGTTTGGGAAGTGTTATTAAGAAAGATGACCATGTGGTATAGTTCTAATATAGTTAACTTTAGTAGCATGATAATGATTAACACAATCATAATAAAGATCTTTCTGTAGTTTTTCATGAAATTAAATGTTTTTGGAAATATCATTCTGAGGATTAATTCATAGTGTTTTCTGATCATATGAGTTTGACTTTAATAATTTATGAGAATGAATTGAATATTAAACAAATATAATGGTTAGAATACCTTAATTCATATATCTTCAATATCACATACACCTTATGAAATGTAAATGTCATTGAAGATTCTCATTTGAGGAAAGTATCATCTTAAGAGGTTTCCGAATTAGAGAAGTATAAACTTATAGGGAATGTCAATCATTTTCTTTTGGATGATCTGGATGATGTTTTTGGTATTATTCAGACAAATTTTCAGTTATAATCATCTCTAATGAAGACTATTTAGCAATGTCAGCAATAGGTTATTGATTTCAGTTATGTTTAAGATAACCTTTATTGTGGGGATACTATTTCTGGTTGGTCACTCTCTTTATATGGTATGATTCCATTTCTCGAGAGGGTTGTAATCCTAGCATATGTGAGGAGTTTATTCTTGTTTAATTTTCACATCTCTTCACGGTACATTCATCCAGGCACTACGAGTATGTATTGAAACATAAGAGGACAATTATGGTGGTTGGTTACAAAGCATAAAATTGTTGATTATGTTCCTTGATGTTACACTTAATAGCTGATAAATAAATATCACTTAAACCATTTTTGTTTTCTTTACCCTTTTGAGGGTTTAGTTTAATATTGTGATAAGGTATCTATGAATTTAATTGATTTTTTATTATGGACTCCCTGAGGGAGAAATGATATTTGGTATGTCGTTGATTGGTTGAAAAGGTTTTCTCATTCAATATTGATCAAGGATACCACCACGGTTGAAGATATGGGCATGTTGTATGTGAATGAGATTTTGAAGATAAATGCGATACTTATTTCATATTTTGGTAATGGGATCATAGGTTTACCTTACGATTATAGACGAGTCTCCAAGGGGATATTGGAACTCAACTCAAGATGATCACAACATTTCATCCACGAATATATGGTTAGACAAAGAATATGATTATGATCCTAGCTGAAATGTTTCATTCCAATCTATTTGATTTTGGTTGATCATGTGATCGCCTTTTGAGGCTGGTTTATTTTTTTATAACAACCGTTATCATTCATCATTCATAATGGATCCCATTAACGTGTTTTATAGTCCCCAATGTAGATCACCTAATGTTTGGGATGAGGTGGGTGATGTATCATTTGTTAGACCAAGAATGGCCATGAGATTTCTGCGATGATTCAATATGTACATCGACATTTGGTAATAACACAATGTTGAATGAAATCGAATTCGGATCGGATGAGTTATCCTATGAATTTTTCAATTGGTGACTACGTGTTCCTAATTGTTTCTCCTCAGTTGTGGCACCGTTAAAATAAAAAAGTGAAATTTTGTTCTAATATATGATGAACATTATATGATCACAGAGTTCATCAAAATGGTTTATTATTACACAGTGTTTCTAATTTAGATGATAGATGTTCATTATGTTTCCTAAATATATTTTCTCAGGAATTATCATCACGATGCTTCTCATATTTTGATATGGGAAGAAATTTAATTAGATTTAGAGATTTTTTTTTCTCGATAAAGAATTTGAGATCATTGACTATCAAGAGAAATTATTTTGTAGGATTTGGATTCAGTTGGTCAAAGTTATATAGATAAAGAAATAAGATTCTCAGGAGACATATGAGCATTATTCATTTATGAGCGAGCAGTGGAATCATATTTTTTGAGGGAGTACATCTTTGTTATGATTTCATATGGACTAAGAGCATTTAACAAGGGATTTTTCTAAAAAATTGTCACATTGATCTGGTATTTTTTCCATTCGTCCAAGTTCCCTTTTTTCTGTGAAGTCTTTAAATGTTTCACACAACTTCTCTTTTAGGCTATAGTATAATTTCACATCATGAAAGGATGTTACAAAATGTGTAATTAGTTTTTGGGTACTAGTTGTTGAAATGGATTACGTTGTGAGTGGTTACATAATAGGATGGACATTTACACAACATGTGTTATTTTAAGGTTAGTTTGTAATCAGAGGTGATTGATTTTTTCATGTACATGAACACTATGGAGTCCACGACCTGTAATTAAATTAAACAGCATGTAATTCACTTATAAATGAATTTTTGGGGATCTATATGGTTTTAGTGCCTATTCTAGCTACCATAACTCCTTTATACTCACTCAAGGGTTCCTTTATGATGATTTTTGACACACTGTTATTTCTAGATAGATCCTTTCGGTGTTTAATAATCACAGTAGTTGTGGTGTGTATCTCCCATTGAGTGTCCACTATTCTTCTTCATTACCATTAATGGTAGTAATTCCCCCGAGTTGTGTTATCAGATCCATTGGTCTAAAATAAATTTATTTTTCGGTATTCATCTAGATCTATTGTATGATCTCATTGGGATAGTTCTTCCATTATTTTTTCATTTTGAGAGAGGTGTTTGTTCTTGAGTTATGTGTATTTCCTCATTTTTTATGACCTCATTTTGATTAAATGTAATCTACAATGATATTTTGATTGGAATCTCATTTCAGTTTATACATTGTAGAGTTTTAAATTTTTTTGGATCCCATGGCGGTGTTGTGAGACGTGAGTTTTTTTGTAGGTGGTTCTGTCTCTAGCCTATGTCGATGAACCTTATTGTCCCTACATTATAAAATGATTTATAAAAGGAATTGGAATGATTATTTTGTGTTTGTTGAAATTCTTTTATAATGAAAAGTTCGATTTCTATGGTTTTTGACCAATAGAAATAAATGGGATATTTTCAAAGCATTGAAATGTATTTGGGATTTTTTTGGAAATAGTTTTAAAATAATTGAAATATATTTTGAAAATGAGAACATGGGATACCTTGGGTAATTAGGTGGATGGTTTAGGTTGACACAATAATTCATTTTTTGTGATTATCGAGATTCTTTCACATAAGAATTTCTTCTATTTCTAATGTCAATTGTTCTATTATTGTGATAATGAAATTTTTAGGGGGTTTACTCATAAGTTATATCTTTTTTTATTGTTCATGTGTTACAATATTCAAATTATGCACCAGATTGATTATGGAACAAGTATTATAATATTATTAAATATAGTGATTATTTGTGATAATTCATGTGGTTATGTTTTGATTTATTGGATTTCGGTTTTTGTTGGGATAAACATGTTGATTCTTGAGAAAGTTGATATTGAACACATGATTCATAATTGATTTACCTTATTTTTTTAAGCTATAAAATAGGGATGTTTTTACCATGTTTTCTATAAAACTATTTTACTTCATAACATGCCATGTTTTATTTTAAATATGTATAAAATAATTTTTATATAGATGCTTATTACAGAAAACATGGGTGGGTTCTATTTAGCCAATTAGGTCACACCATATGAACCTCTTTGGATATATGTAGACTACATTATGTCATCTAAAAAAATGGAAAGGTACCACATTTAGGTAATTAGGATTCATGTTATATGAGTTGGGAAGCTAGTGGTGATATGGTGGGAGTTCATCCATACCATCACATGGAGTATCTGTTGAGCTTTTCTCCGTTCTATTTAGACATATCTATTATAGATTTTGGCTAGTTCTATAATTAGTTTTTTCACCTATATTCATAAATTTATTGCATATTATTATTATCTAATGAAATTCTATTCTTATTCATGTTTATATGCAATGTGTTTTCTCATGATGGGAGGAATAATTCTCTTTGGAATTTGGTTCGATTCCTGAGATCTTATTGCTAGCCTGTGGGGATCGGGAATTCCCATTGAGTATGTGATGGAATGGGTTGGGTTACAATGCCAAATGAATAAAAATACCATGAAATATAGGGCCATAGAAAACAATATCAAGATCATGGGATGGACTATGCCATCATAAAAGGTACTATAGACTTTATACATTCTATGTTCCTGCAAGGACACTGGTCCCTTCTAAGGGTGTGAGATGATTATAGAAATACCATGTAGAATGGGGAGGATCATGAATAACCAGTTTATAAGGTGGTGTCAATACATCTCAGATTATGAGGCCTTCTCCCAAGGGATTTTTGAGGGAAATATCTCTTGGAAAGAAAAACCTTGCTGGCTAGGCTGAAAGAAAACAATATTATATTTATGTTTTGTACTGAGCTATTACAACATGGTTTTGGAAACTAAGAATAATTAACAAGGATATGGGAATGGTATTTGTTAGATGGGTGGGACCCAATAATGAAGGGACAAACCATGTACTACTAGTTCATGTAATTTACACATCTAATGTTGGTTGGGATCCCTTTTACTCTTTTTCATGGAGATTTTTTATTCACATGAATTTCCTATATCCATTCCATGAGTGTAATTATGGAATCATGCCCTAAACATAGGATTATGGCTCCACCAATATGAATTTTGGGATTGAGTTATTGAAATATTTTATTGAGAACCATAATGATATAACCCATCACCTTGTTGTATTATTTGGAGTTATTTGTATCAATATGACCAACTCTACATAGAGATTAATCCTCTACATATCGAGTTAATCGACAATGGGTTGTTGGTATGCCTCTTAAATTTTGTTGTGATCATCATCTGTGTATCATTACATTTATTCTTCAATTGTACACTCATAATCAAAATATGTAATTATAATTTAACCTTTAATAAACATAATTAGTATTATGTGACTAGTGGAGTGTTTTATCATAAACGAGTGTTGTGTGGAAACTTCGAGTAGGTATCTGTTGATAGATTTTCAATTGTGAATTTCTATTGATAATATGATTAATTATGCAGTATATCATGATATTCAAATTATATATTCTATCATAATATTCCTATGTTGAGATGAATATTTTCCGTTGTGTTTATATTCTTATTAATTTTGGGGTATTTAATTCATTATTATTATAATCACCCATACAGAAGAGTTTCCCATATTTTTCATGACATGTGATGACGATCATCCTTTTTATAGAGTCCTTGAGGTACTCAGACTAGGTGATTATTATTGATACAGACAGACTGAGGTGTGTTCATATGGTTTACTTGACATCAGCCTTTATCTTTACATTCTTTTTGTACACGTTTAAAAAAAAATTAGTTTGATTTTATTTTTCTATGAATAATTTTCATTATATTTTTTCATACTATAGTATTATAATTTAGATATATGCATTCATGTTATACCAGTAGATTTAAATTTCAACATTATATGGGATTAGATATGTTTTCATGAATTTAGGTACGCTAGTCTATGGAAACTCATGTTAGTGATATTCCTACTCGGTGGTATTCATTATCCATTGGACTTTTAGATGTGGGTTTGGGGAGTCACAGAAAATTCCCCATTAGGTTGGCCATGATAGATTTGTATTAGATAATTGAGTTCAAACTTTGGAATCATGTTAGTACAATTCATTTGGGGAAACATAGTTATGTTTTTCGTGTCCAACTATCAGTCCCATGACTCCTATAAGGGCTTGGATGCAAACACATCCATACATATGGACTATGATCACCAAATTTTTAATGTAGAACATGTATTTATTGGTTTCAGGGAAACATAATAGTACATGATTCATATAGGAATGGGTTGTGGTTTCAATGTCATTATTGACTCATATCTCATAATATACCCATTTTCATTGGTCCATATTGTCTATTTCAGTATCCCTACTTGAAAAATTCTATATATGCTTTAGAATATAAATAAAAATTATAATACCCTTAGTTATGAGGAAATAATATATTTGTACATTCTTCATGAGTTACCCTTATGGGATGCATGAGTTATACGACTACCTATTAAGTAGTATATGCTAATTGGTGTTCTAGCTGAGTGATGTGTAGGCTTAGTGTGCTTCATGACATTCAGTGACAGTGTCCCCAAAATAATCAAGGCGATTCTTACTGTAGTTGGTTGAGGACTATCTTGATGAATTTATGCATGTTTTTTCATTTTTGGGACCCAGATAGACATGATGGTCATACTCATAGTGAGTGTTATCCATGGATATGTATGAAAATTATGGTTTTTATTTACCCAGTCTTGTGTGTTGGATAATCTCAGATGGTCAGTGTTTGAGTGACTTTTTTGAGATGATTTATCTCCAGAAAACTTGATGGATCTATGCCTCCCATAGATTTATAACTCCATCCGGGAAGTGCGACAGTGAATGAGTATTAATCAGGGTTCATCAACCTCTCAAGATACTCAATTGATATCATTCGTTATCCATTTTACTTTTCTCAGACCAATGATTGATGAATATATAGAGACATTAGATCCATTATTTTAAATATATTATTTTTTACCTATGTTTTTGTAACACCCCATGCTTCCATGATACACTTCCTTTTAAATAATTCAACATGATGTGATGTATGCAACACCGAGTTCGAGCACACCACCACCTATCAAACTAGTAGTTTAAAAAGTGGATATGAATAGTATTAACAAAAATTTAAAAATTTAAAAATTTTATTTTTCAAAATTGATTTCATTTTTTGAATTCTTGATATCAAAATTAGTTTAGGGTTAATTTTTTTAATTTTACTAAAAACATTCAATTCTTTATGAATAGTGAAAAACTCTACCTGGTGTGTAAAAACTGACATTTTCAATTAAATAATTATTTGAAATTATTTGAAACTCAAATTATATACACAATAAATATATTAGTTTTATTTAAGTCATTCAAATCATTTTTATAATAGAATTATATATAAGTATTCATTGATCATTTTTTACGTATTTTTACCCAGCTTTAAGCCACATTTGAAGATTAACATTAAATTTAATTTGAGTGCTTATATGAATTTAATTTCAAAAATACAACATATACGGTTTTAATTAAGATAAAAATGTTTTCTAATAGAATCAAAATAATTTTTGGTGTATAATAACTTTTTTTTATTTACCACAGCAAATGGTAAATATGGTTATTATAAATAAAAATAATATTATAATAATATAAAATTACCCTAACACTTTTTCAAACATTATTTGATGTATAAAAGCCAACCAAAACAACAATTGTGACACATATTGGGCCTTTGGAATCCAATTGGGTGTGATTAAGACATTTATAACATTTTACATTAAGTAAAGGTAAAAATATCATAAACATGATTATTACTACTAAAATAATTTTAATATGGGGTTATATAAGTAACATCTTAGAAAATAAATAGTAATTAGGAATATAATGATATTTTATAAATAATGGTATTTTATTTACAATATTTTTATATTAAATAAATAAATTTATTTATGACACAATGATGTTGTAGTGATTACTTTATTTATGAAATATTCAAATAAAAGATATTATAAATATTAAAATAAATGTAAATATAAAATTTTGATGTATCCCACGAGCTGTTTGGATGAATATGACGTGTTATATTTTATTTAATTCATTTTCTCGAATTATTCAAGTTGTTATTGCTTTAATAAATAATCAATTATTCAAAAGTGTCAAAATTGACATAAATTAGTTTTTAAAATAAATACTATTTTATTAAATGATATAAAAATCCGGAAAATAAAATATTCGGAAAAATAACATGGGGAGTGATAAGAATTTTATAAATTATCCTCCTTAGGTGCTCTTTTCATTTTATAGTAACTATATATACCATGTACTCTTAAAATACAATAAGTATTGGTAAGTGTTAAACTATTTAACTAAGGGTTAAATATAAAAGATAAGGTTAAATTTGTAAACTGAACATGTCTAAAACCTAATGGATGAGATTATTTATAATTATACACATATAATTCGTTAATTAAATCACATTTTAGTAATTATAAACCAAAAATAAATTTATAATAAATTAATATTTTAAGATATCCCAAAACTGCCCCTCACCCCTGTTATAAAAGGACACTTATCCTTCACCTTAATCCACATTACAAAACCACTTTGTATCTCCCTAAACCTGAAATTTCTTCTGCCAAAATCACTCATATAATCATAGGGGATTCAATTTTGGTATAAACTAATCTTATGGAGTCCTTTTGTGAAAATCAAATAGAGTCACCCGAAAAGACTAAATTGTTTTATCACCTCATTCAAGGTTATTTTATTCTTATACGTCGAAATTATCTATTGTTTCCATAAAAAATAATTACTCATATAAATTATACATTATTAAAGGTTATTATAATTATGGGACAACAATATTTTTTTTATCCACCCCACAATAAGTAATAGCACTATTTCTGCGTACGTACGACTTATCGTCTCCACACAGTGGTGTAAATTGTTTTACCTGTAAAAATTATTTCTATGGATATTAATATTAATATAATGGATTTAAATATTAAATATAACATGATATTGTTTCTATAATATTAATATTCTATCCAATTCGATATCATTTAACCATGAACGAAATGATATTGTCGTATGTGCGTAGGTAAGACAAACCATATCCACGACGCGAAGGGACTCATATGAAATGATCACCATCCAAGAATGATTATATGAATATATATTATTAACAAGTATGAAATATATTAAATAATAATTTTACTATAATTATATATATACATATATTTCATTCATTTATTACCAATCACAATGAAAAGAAAACTAAAATTGTGGTCATGCGTACGTACAACCTACCGTCTCTATAAATGGTGTGTGCCATTTTGTTTATATATTATATAAATTTATATACAAGGAATATATATGATAAATAAATAATGTTTTAAACACTTGAAGTATGTAAATAATTATTTATGTAACATGATCCAAAATAGATAGTCAAAATACATATGATAATGAAAGTGATTATTACAAAAAATGTGGCCTTAAATTAGAAATTATTAAAAAAACGGTAATATAATTTCATAAATGAATTATATATTATATCATAAATACTGATATTATCCTATTATATTTTAATAATATTTTTAAACCATTATACATGAGGATAACTCACCATCGACTAACGGAATGTTTTTGTTAAGTTTCAATTCCTCAATCTCATTATTATTCGAGATTGTTTATATTTATATATTTTCAAGAGATATTTATCATCCATATCCTTGTTTTATAAAAAAAATCAAAAGGATTAATTTACGTTTTTATTGATGGTAATATTTAACTAGACCATCATTTTAATTGTTTTCATGATTTATTTTTTCTAAATCTATTTATTTAATGTCCATGATTTCAAAATAATTTCATGGATATATAAATATAGAATTTATTGTTTTAAAATGTTAATTTCTTTTAAATGATTCAAAGTGGTATGTAAAACTTTCATTAAAAAATATATTTCAAATTACTCTCTTTATATATTATGTGACTTTTAAATGATTTCATGATAAATAGATATTCCCATCGTAGTGTTTCACTAATTATTTTCATATATGTAAATATCTTTTATTAGATATTATTAATTGTTGAGGTTGATTTATTATAAAAAAATAATCTATATTGTATTTAATGAGTAATAATATTATTGACTTTGGATGTGATATTTTTATACTATTCATGATTTATTGTTAAAATATTAACATTTTTTATGCTAGAATTAATTCAATTTTTTATGTTATGTTTCAACTTTTTTGTATGAGGAATCTATTGGACATAGTAAGTGATGGTTGGGGACCCCTATATCCCTTCAATGAATCAGAATGTCTTAAGAAAAAACTAGTGTCTTATCATAGGGACTTGATATAATATTTGTGTATTATCATGGAATGAGGCCTTGAAGTGGTGGTTATGATGTACGACATTATACATTCCATTATTATGAATTAGTTATTGATTTTACATGTGAAACTTCAAATAGTATAGTATCTCTATGAATTTATAAATGGAATTATTTGATTTATTCTATCCATTTTATTTTGAAGGAAGTGTTCTAAAATGCAATTGTTTTAGTTTTTTACATTCTCGAAAATGATAATGCTTATTTGGGATAGATTCTGCTATATTTTTTATCCTTACCGAGCATCTAATCCCACTCCTTTATTAGGTTTTATTTTCCTAGGATTCCATGAAGTGTTTTATGATTGATATTTATTTATAATCTATAGTAATATTTTCATTCTCAATGGATTATATATGCTATATTTTATGTTAGAAATTATATTGTAATGGTCATTTTTGTAATATTATTACCAATACTTCATAATTGATCGGTCCATCAGGACATGATTCCTTGTAATCACTCCAATGTATTAAAATAATGCACCATTTCTTGGTAACATGGGTTGGGGAATTATGGTTGGTATTAGAGTAAGTTTAGAAACATCCTTGTAAATTGATTTAGAAAACATAGATTATGGATCATAACCTTAGATAAACATTAAAGATAAGTAAAGAAGAACACCCTAAAATTTTGTAATGTAGGGTTTACGTGGATATTACAAGGAATAAATCCCTATATGGAATCTACAATTGGATGTCATTCTGGTAAAGATGTACATAGGGGTGGAAACTATGACACGATGTTTCGAGCTTGACTCGGGGTAACATGGTACATGACAATGGACCTTACTGCGTACCTTGTTTGATACTCTTTGGGGATATTTCTAAGATAATTCATATTTTCGATACAACCCCTTATGAAGGATTTATGAGTAAATATGTCCTCAATGAAACCATATATATAATTATGTAATATATATGCATAAAATCTTAAATTTATGTAATGTATTTTACATGTTTGAAATTATGAATTACGATTCATAACATAATCTAGTGTATTACATTGTATATAAATTGTTTCTATTGGAATGAAATGAAATCATATCAGTGAATGTAATCCATTTAAGAAATATCCTCATATGAAATATAATGTTTGTGGAGATGGTGAAGAAACTAGAAATGATCAACCTACAACTATACTGGGACAATTGACTCAGGTTATGATCATTAACCTTACCAATATAAAGATTATTGATCCAAAAAATATAATATAAATGATTGAGTAATTCATAAGGAAACTACCTCTATCATTCAATGGGACTAAAAATCCACTTGGGGATGAGAAATATATTAGTTTCATAGAGAAAACATTTCTTTCTTTGGGAAAAAATGGGAAGGAGAATGTTGTCATGGAAGTCTAACATCTCTCAGAAGATGACGATTTGGGATGTTCATTAATTCAAAATAGAATGGATGATTAAGAAGTATGAAATATAGAATGGAGGGATTTTATGGATCTTTTCATAGGGAAATTCTTTCTTCATTAACAGTGAGAGATAATGAATGAAAATTTTTGAGTCTACAGAAAAAGGGGATAATAATGTTGTAAATTTTAAGGATAACATCACAAGGTTATAAAGGAATGCTAAAAACTACATACATAACATAATAAGTAATATTTATTATTTATTTGATAGACTATTCCTCTAACAGTAATTGGTATCACAATCTTTATCTTCATAGGAAGATATAGTTTTGTGTTCTATCAATACATAAAATAAATTCTATTAATCTTATGACATTTATTTAAATCAAGAGAATAAGTGAATGATGGGGAAAATGATAAATATAGGGAACAATGGAAATAAGTATATTACCTTTTGTAATAATTATGGGAAGAAACAACCTAGTACATTCCTAAAACGAATAGGAGTCTGTTTCAAATGCGGAGAAAAAGGCGACTAGGCTCGTGATTGTATGGGAAAAAAGGGTGCTATGAAATGTAATAATTGTAAAGATATAGGATATTATGGAAATTATTTTCCAAATAATAAAATAAATATAGCTTAAAAAATCAAATAGATCAAGGTCATTTTTTTGTTGTTGCTATATTCAATGTGGAACAATTAACGTATTTGTGTTTTTGGATTCAATAAATATATTTTGGTCAAAAGATGAATGTGATATATATAGGTATTGTACTACAAAACTTTGTTTAATTATGGTTTTAATTTGATGAAGGTAATCATATATTCACTATGTAATAATGAGAGCAACATTACATTTTTTAGTGAATCTGATGTTATAATTGATTTTAGAAATTTATAGACATTTTAGAGAGTGTTTGTACAGAAGTATTTTAGATAACTATAAAGGATATAATGGATTATATTGAACATTGGATATTATTTTTATGGATAAAATATTTCTTAAGACTATTTTTGGAACATTATAATACTATAGTTTTAGAAAAAGGACATCCCGCAGTTCAGGCGACAACCCATCGCGTCAGACAAGGCTATGGGAATCGAACCCACAAATGAAGTGCGACAATGATTTATCACCTTCCATTGGCCTACATGATATCCTGGTTTGAATAAATTTTTTTTTATTGTATGATAGATGATGTATAAATTACTTTTTTGAACCATGTATGCTTGAGGTAAAAAGAATTTGTTTTGATTTTTATAATCTTTTTTATCGAAAGACGAGTTTATTGTAGAAAATAGATAAAGGAAGGGATTATACTTGTCAAGTAATTATTCATTCTTTTTTTTGTATTATAAAAAAATTTAAACATTATGTAAAGGATCATAAATCCAAAAAAAATTCTAGTACATTCTTTTGTGATGAATCAAATTGTCTCTTACATCACTATAGATAAAGAGATTTCTAGTTGTCAACATTTTTCTAGTAATGTTATATATCACTCTACATCAGAACAAGATGGCTATATCTTCATTCATTTCCTTGTTTTCTTATATTGAATCATAGTAGGTTTTATTTCTGGAAACCTTCAAACTTCCATTTCATTATTTTAAAATAGAGGTTTCATTAATCCATTTTTTTATATGGTATTTCAACAAATATATTTTGAAATGTATACCCCCATGTTTTAATTACTAAGTTTAAAATGCAAGGTTATAATTTATTGAAATAGGGGAAAATGTGACACCCCAATCATCCATTATATATATTTTTTAATAATTCAGTAGCTTGTGATGTACGCAAGACAGAGTTCGAGGATACCACGACCTATCAATCCAATCGTTTAAAAAGTGTGTATGAATAGTATTAACAACATTTTGAATTTTAATAAATTTTATTACTCAAAATAGAATTATTTTTTTTGAATTTTTAATATCAAAATCAGCATACGGTGAATAGTTGATATTTTTCTGATAAAGTTCAATTTATAATGAAAAGTGAATAACATAGAATACTGGGTAAAAATTGACATTTTTCATTTAAATATTTATTTTAAATTATTTTAAATTAAATATATATATATAATATATATATTAGTCCAATTTAAGTCATTAAAATTATCCTTATAATAGAATTAGATATAAGAATCAATTTCTCAATTTTAATATCATTTTACCCGCCTTTTAGCCACATTAGTAGATTAACATAAAATGTAATTTCAATAATTCTGTGAATGGAATTTCAAAAATCGGGCATAAATAGTTTTTATTAAGATGGAAAATTTGTCTCATATTATCAAAATATATTTTTCAAATTGTAAATTGTTAATTTTAATTTATGTTGTTAATGGTAAATAGGTTAATTAAAGATAAAAATAATATTATTATTATATAAAATGACCCTAACATATATGAATACCTTATTTTATGAGAAATTTAAAACTAAGAAAACTGTGGAATATATATATGGCCATTGGAAGACACATGGTTGTGATTAAGACATTTATAACATTGAATTTTATGTAATGTAAAAAATATCATAAACACGACTCTTATTATAAAAACAATTTTAATATTGGTCTCTGTAAGTAATATCCTATAATATATATAGTCATTAGAAAGATAAAAATATTTCTTATATCATTTTATTTTATTTATAATTTTTATACATCAAATAATGAAATTTATTTTCTACACAATGATGATGCTCTCATTAACTTTTTTTAAATATACAAATAAATGATATTATAAATATTAAAATAAATGAAAATTGAAATTTTGATTCCATCAGAGAATTTCATGGATTATTATTACTTGTTATATTTTATTTATTTAATTTGTTTTGAAGGAATCAATTTTTTATGACTTCACCAAAATATAATGAGTTTAATAGCACCAATATTGACAAAAATGATATTTTAAAATTAAAACTCATTTATTACATGATATAAAAATCCTAAAAATTCAATGCTTGTCAAAATAAATTGGATAGTGATAAATTTTTTTAAATGATCCACTTTAGGTTCTCTTTACATTTTATTTCAAGAATATGAAACATGTAGTGTAAAGAAACAATAAAGAATGGATAGAGTTAAACTATTTAAATATGGGTTTAATCTAAAATGTTTAGTTATATATAATACTTACATATGTCTAAAACATATTTTTTAGAAGATTTATACCCATAATCATATTATCCTTTAATTCAAACAATTTTGAGCTATTAAAAACCGAATTTCACTTTATAATAAATTAATATTTTATGATCTTTAAGAAGTTCCCCTCACCCCTCTTATAAAAGGACACATCTCATTCTCTTTAATTAATACATCCAAACCCATTTGGATCAGACAAAAACTTCCCATTTACTCTCCCAAAATCCCTCATATCATCCTAGATGATAAATTTTGTGAATAAAACAATCATATGATGTCGTTTTGTGAAAATTAAAATGAGAAACCCGAAAAGAGGTAATAGTTTTTCCACCTTTTTCAATGTTCTTTTCTTCTTCTACTTTTTCTCTATTTATTTTTTACATAATAAAATAATAAATAAAGTAACTTATACATGATGAGATGTTAGTATAGTTATAGTTAAAACCATATTACTCCTTTTAACCATCCTATGAAAAGCAGTATCACCATGTGCGCAGACATACAGCTTATCAACTGCACGTTGTGGTGTATATTGTTATCCATGTCTAATTTTTTACCTTGGGTATAACGATGAATATAATGGATGAAATTAATTAATTTAACATGATATTATTTATGTAAAATTCATATTACATCCAATTCTATACCATTTAACCCCTAATGAAATGATATTAGTGTCTGTGCTTATGTACAACATACCGTTCGCATGAAGCGATAATACTCCTCATCCACGACCACCATCCAAAAATGATTGTTTGAATAAATATTGTTAATAAGTATGAGATATATGAAATAATAATTCTATAAGTATTATATATATATATATCATTCATTTAATTCCATTTCATAAGAGAAGAAAATGAAAACATCCATTATTCATATGTACGGCCTACCATCTCTATGATCGGTGTGTTATATAATATTTATATTATATATATATATAATATAATATATAAATAAATTTTTAAATTATGTATGTCGGCTAATTATGATCTATGTAATATCATCAAAAATAACGTTTCAAAAATATCTGATATTGAATGATATTGTTACCTTAAATTTTTCTTAGACATGGAATTTTTTAATAAATGGGTAATATAAAGTTGTTATTGAATCATATATGATAACATAAATATTGATATGGTCATGGTATAATTTAATAATATTTTTTTAACCTTTTTACATGTGTATAACTCACCATCGACTAAAAAAAGTATAAGGTAACGATTAATTCCCCAATCATAGTATTATCCAAGATTGTTTATATGTATGTATTTAATGGGACATATTTATCATCAATTTAAATGTTTCAAAAGAAAACTTTTCAAAAGAAATATTTTAAGGATTTAGGGAAGGGACTGTTTGACTAGATCATCATTTAATTTTTTTGGGTGTTTTATTTTTTTAAATCTATTTAATTAATTTCCATGTTTTCAAACTGAATTTAAGGATTTATTTATATATAAATAATTCTTTAAAATTTTAATTCCTTTATAATGATTCAATGTGGTATGAGACACTTGTATTTAAAAATAAGATTTAAATGATATCCTTTCTGTGACTTTAAAATGATTTCATGAAAAAAAAGATTTCTATCTATGGGTTTTATTTATTATTTTATTCTATTTCAATATCCATTGATGGGTATTATTCTTCATTGACGTTGATTTATTATAATATAGTCTTACTTATTGAATTGAATGACTTATGATATGTTTGACTGTCGATGTGCGATTTTAATACCATTCTTTTTTTACAGTTAAAATGTTAATATTTCATATACTATTTTTATTATGATGATTATTATATGTTTTAAATTTTTCATATGAGGAATGAATTGGACATACTAAGTGATGGGTAGGGCCTACAATTTCCCCTCGATGCATCGATCGATCTTATAAGAAAAACATGTGTCCTGACATAGGCCTTGATAGAATATTTGGTTATATTCTTTAGCACGAGGCCTTGACATAGTATTTATGATGCATGGAATTTTTCATTCCCTCATTGTGATATTTTTTTGATTTTACATGTGATAATTTTACTAGTATAATATCTATGTGAATGTGTAAATGAAATTATTTGATTTATAAATTCATTATTATTCTGAAAGAATATATTTAAAAGGCCTGTGTTTTAGTTTTTTACCTTTACTTAAATGTTTATGATTAATTTTTATATCTTTTCATATATTTGTATCCTTACTGAGCATCATAGCTCTACCATTTATTTTGTGTTATTTTCCTAGGAACAATAAAGTGTTTTATGATAAATATAAATTGTTATTCTTGAGGAATAATTGATTTTCCAAAAATTATATATTCTATATTTTATGTTAGAAATTGTAATGTTATGTTCGTGTATGAAATATATTTTCCAATAATGCTAAACTGATCGGTCCATAGGGACATGATTCATTTTAATCAGGAAATTGTATTAAAATAATTCATGGTCTCTGGGTAACAGGGGTTAGGGTGGTACAGTTGTGGTTCTAGAAAGGTATTTTGATGTTGATAGTTTCCAAGATAAACTAATATTGATAGGGCATGAATGGTTTACAAGGGTTGAGGTGGATATTGTTGTGTTATCCAATATAAATATTTCTTGAGGAAGGCACGAAGTATGTAGTGTTTTTTCATTAATAATGAAAAAATGACCCTATTCCGATGTAGAGGCAGGAGGTGATTACCAATGGTTCACATCAGTTGATACCATATGAGAAAAACTATCAAACCCATGATCTTGAGATCACAATGATAGTCCATTCACCAAAAGAGTGGATACACAACCTAATGAATGAGTTTTTTTTCATCTTTTATTACAATATATTTCCCAATTTTTTTTCTTCAAGATTATTTTTTAATTATATATAAGTGATGTATATATTTCCTATATGATTAAGAATTTTAGAATATCTATACTCTTCAGAAGGAGAATAGGGTAGCAGATGATCTAAAATGTAGGTCGTGTTCGTAGTTGCAAAGCGAGGAATTGTATTAGTTATCCTTGATTAATCTATTCATTATGGATGGAGATGTATGATATTACCTCTAGCTTAATTTTTTTCCTTGTTTCAAGCTTGGATGTTGGAATTTTGATATAGCTGGGAGGATCACCAAATATTATTGATTTTTTCACACAACATCATTTACCATTCAATCATTTGTATAGTGACATTCGAGTCCATATACGAGAGACCCAACAAGTCACCATGTTGCTACAATGTCCCAAGTGAGTCAGGACTCATGGACTTATGAGTTTCTTTGAGCTACTTCTGTGATGTTTCAAGATTAGCTACAAATATATGGTGACTACACTAAACCATAATAATTTCTATGAGGATAGATAGAGGTTACCATTAGTGTTTGAGGATGGATAATATGTTTCCCTATGATTTCCACCTCAAAGTTGATTATATAGGATTTACTGGGATGTAATGATATCAAAAAGACTAATTCAACCTTTTCTGACATTACATAGAGTTAGAGTGTTGGTTAAATTCTCAGATCTCTTTATATAGATAAGCACAATACAAGACGACATCCATGTGTGTTAGTAGAAGATGTACATGCATGTATAATCACACATTATCAACTTGGACGATCTAGACATCAAGGGAGAATCTACCTTTTTTGAGTACATATTAGATATTTATAATTTGTATAAAAGGACACTTGATGGGCAATCTATTCCCATTGTCTTTATCCAGTGGCATCATAGGAATCCTTAGGTGTGAACGAGGGTATGAGAGACCCATATGCATGATCTATACACACATCTCTTTGCAGATCCCTTATTTTGGAATTTTTTGAATTAAAGCACTAATGTGGGGAGAATATATCGACTCATATTTCTCGTGAATAATTTTTTTGGATATTATATGGAATATTTAATAGATTAGTCGATGGGACTGCATGCTATTCTGATGTTTAGTGTGTTTGAAATAAATGTTTGAAATATATTAAATATTTTAATATCACTCATTCTATTTTTTATATAAAAGTGTAATAAATCCAAAATGGGGACCCGGGTAAAAAATATGAGGATATTGTTGAGATCAAAATGTGAGTTTTATCTTAGGCACGACATAACAATTTTTAGTTCTAGACTTGATTGAAATATTCATTATCCAAGTATAATGAATAAAATATTAAATAAATAAATTTATTTATTTTTGTTGATAATGAATCATAGAATCACTATTTTATACGATGTTATATAAAACATTGTACGAATACATTCACAACAGTGTAATTTTGATGGAGTTTTCAAGAGCAATTGGATGAGGATAAATGGATGAACCACTACTAGATCAAAGATAAATAACCATTGTGCAACAGAATCATAGGATATTTCCAATAAAAAAATCAAAACAATATTTTTTAACAGTGATCTACTCAAAAGTTAGAAGTATTTTTTTGGTTTCTCCATTGATATTAATTCCTACGAAAATAGTGAATTAATCAACAAAAAAATTGATTCACGGATAGGACCTATTGTTTTATATGTATATTTTCATAAATTTATTGGGATATTTGTTTATTTTTTATGGTTATTTATTCATTGTTCTAATAGAAATTCATAATTTATAACTTAAAAGATCCCATGATCATTCATTTATTGTGTGTTTATGGGTTTTATCTCACTATTATATGTGCGTTTATCATCAGTGTTTTGTTTTTCTAGTCGTTTGACCAAAATACTAATGAATCAGATGTTGAAAACCTATTTCATGGAAAAATTATTTGATATTTTAGATCTGTATTTTATGGCATGGGGTCAATAAAAGAATGTATCAATAATAAAATCAAATAAAACAATTGATTTTTGGATTTTAGAGATGCATGTGATGATGAAAAGGATAGAGGATGACATATTCTCATATGACTCAAGTGACTGTAATCCAATTAGAGTTGATAGTGTGGTTAATCCAGACTATATATGGGATTCCTAGTGGAATTCAATGAATATCAGGGGGTTGAACGAGTGGATGGTAATTTTTGGAGGAAACCCACGAGATCTATGAAATCTATTTGTTCACATAATGTGATTTATAAGAATACATATTGTGGGACCCCTTTTTTGTTCACATGATTCCAGTTTTGTGGTTAAATATAACACAATGTCTGGATTCGTTACACAAAATGTTTTTGGAAATGGTATCTTGTTGTGTACCTCATAGGGTACACAAACACAAATAGGTGTACGTGGTCATGAACACATCGTGTAATACGAAACATACTATGCCGAGCCAGGTGTACATGGGTAGAGTTGAGTATATGGAAACAATCATAAGTGAATGGGATGGGAAATTCAAATTAATTTTACACAGATATGGGCACAGTCTGTGATACATGGGTGTGACCCTATGACAATGAGACATTTTTGTGATCAACTAGTAAATGTTGTGCACTCCTTCAAAGATGGATTTTTTCACTTTTTCTATTCAAATGAGACATGATTATTTGTGATGTGATCCCTATATAAATTCTTTGAGGGTTACCATGGAATCACATATTACTCATAAAATAGTGTTCCATGAATATAGTTTCTTGGATATAGTTGGTGGGATCCATTCAAGATGTCTAGAGTGAAATCCTATATCATTTTCATTCCATCGGTGCATTTCTAGGTATCACAATAAACAATACTATGTGGTAACTAATCATAAACATTCTAGGTTATAGCTGATTTAATTCAAGATACAACCCAAAGACTTGGGAGTGATCCTAACTTTTTATCAGTATTTATATGCTTCCGACATAAATATCTAATGAAAACACATAATGATAAGTAAAAATATAACAGATGCCATAAATGAAATGTGACTCATGGAGTGTGTTATACTAGATGAGTGTTATGTGGAACCTTAAAGTAGTCATCCATGGAATTTAATGACATTTTAATTTTAACTTGAGACTATGTGACATTATGGTGTATGTCTGGGTATTATTTTTATATGCATTGTATATATATAAATCTATAAAGAAGTTAATTTTTTTTATAGTATTAGTACTCTCTGGGTTTCCTACTAGGTATCATTACATACACATCTTCAGGGGAATTTCCAGCATGTTTGATGTCTTATACTGATGATAGACCTTTTGATAGAGTCTTAGAGAGACTAGGATTAGGATATTCTTAGTGAGCCAGATAGATCAATGTGTGTTCCTAAATTTATCTGGATAACAGTCCCTATCAATTCCTTCTGATTGTACATTATTTTATACTCATTGTAGTGAGAATTTTTTCATCTCAGTTTTCATTCCCTTAAATGATGTTTTATTTTGTTTGTGAAATAAAAATGTATGCGTTCATGGTTTATCAGTTTTTTAAAAATTTAGTATCATATGGTCATGTATATTTATTTGTTTCTATATGCATATATGGTTAGGGCTTCCCAATATGGTGATATGAATATTTAATGATGTATTATTTTCCTTGTCCTATTGGAGGTGGTATTTGGGAGTCATGGCACATGACCCTTTGAGATGTCAGGTGAAATTAATATCATCATTAAGTGAATGAGGTTCAGGAAGAGATAAAAAAGATTTATTTTAAAAAAATTAATACATACCATATAATAGGTGTTCCAGATTCTAATTCTTATATATCCATCCCAAAATGAAGGTCTCATGATTTAGTATAAACATAGTTAATGGAGAAGAAAATGATTCGGAATAATATTCAATTAATTTATAAGATTTAGGTTTATTAATTTTTAATCAATGTTTGAAAATATCATCATCACATAATCGAGGTAATTTGGGATTATTCTCATTGAATATGACCTAATCATTCTATTCATGTACTTTGGTTCTCATAATGAATACATAGATGGATTTACGTGAGTAAAAAAACCCAATAAATATTTACTCATAATATTTATATTCAATATTATTTAGTAGTCCTTATAATAAAGGATAAGGAATTTAAAACTGAAGAATTTGAAGAAGAAATATTTTTTCTAATTTTTTCCATCAAATTCCAATGAGATGTTTCATATGATGTGGATTATAATAGAATGGTTCAACATAAATTTTTTAGTTATTAACTCATAATTCCATTAGTAATGAGTAATGATATTTCAGATTATAAAATCCATGGCATATCAGGGAGTATACATTTTCAACTTTTGAAAACCAAATTTTATTGTGGCGTTTTAGAAGAGTCAAGATGCTGATATCTACCTTAAAAAGCACAAAATTCATGAAAGTGTTCATTTACCAAATCCAAACAATGGTAAATTCTTATATAAAAAAGCTGATATAATTGTTCAAACTTAATTTAATTAAAATTTGTTATTTTCATTACATGACTCATACATATTAGGCATTGTTAAAACCTATGTAACTCTAGTAAAATCAGTATCAATTACATATGTGTAACTTTTAGCGATGATACTTGAAAACAGACTTTTCAAAAAAGATTAATGTAGAATAGTTATAAGTAATTAGATGATGAGACATATTATTTTGGATGGAATGTGAATTTTCATTTTATTTAGAGTTTTCTAGGATTTGGAACCATGTTATATTAAAAAATTGATTCAATAAATGTCATATTGGTTGGTTATAAATGATATAAATAAGATTGTAAATATAATAATGGAAAAGGACATAATTCCAAATACAGGAATATTTATGTTATTCATATAAAAATTTATCATTTTTAATTATAATATATATAAATTAGATACATATACATAATGGAAAATCAATGTGATAAATAAAGTCTTTTCATTTGATAAAAAATTAACCATATTCATATTTAAATTTAATCACTAAACTACTATAAAATATTTTTCTAATAAATGTTAAATTATGATTAATTTAATTATAAAATAAATATTATTTAATTTAATTTTTTTTGGTAAACATATTTTACTTATACAGGTTATTATACCTTTTAATTGTCTCCAAATGTGACATTTCCTCTATAACAATCATTGATGTGACTGGATTTTGAAGGATTAAAACAAATATTACTTAAGAGACCACAAATTATATATCTTATAATTTAAATATTATTATCTTTTATGATAAAATATTATAAAACTTGATTTTTGTAACCTATATTACTTGCCTAAATTAGTTAGCAATTTTTTTTTCATCCAACAATGTTTTGAGAAATTATTCTATTTGAAAAATGATAAAATTAATTTTTTATGTTAAATGTCTATAATATTTAAAACTTCATTAATAAAAAAGTTTAACTATTTCATGAAATAATTATAGAATTTAACTTGAGTAATTTTTAGAAGTCTTTATTTTAATATTTTTGGATAACTATATTTATTTGAAAAAATAAAAACGTAGAAATTATCAATAAATATTTAAGAACATTTTTTCTGAAAATTTTATTCCCCCTTGATAAATTGATAAAAAATATTTTATAAATAAATATATTTAATGTGAAAATTTTAAAAAACTTTTATTCTATTAAAATGAAAATAATATTCTATTTTCTATTAAATGTTTAAAATGTTAGAAACCAAAACGATTTGGATCCATTTTATGATAATTTAATTTTTGAATATTTTGAAAAAAGCCATCATAAAATATTTTTTTTTAATTTATAACATATTTATAATTTAATTAAGTGGTATAAGAATCAAAAGAATAATAATATTAAGAAAAATAACATGAAATTAAACATATTCACAGAGCTCATTATTAGACATTAAAAACTTGGGACATTCATCGCATGATTTTTATACGGAAATGGAGTAATCTCAAACACATTATGTTGATGAATTTAGAGTTTTTTACCTAGATTTGTATCTTTATTCCTTGTGATTATTCAAGAGATGGTTCATATTGATATGGGATTTTTTTTAAACTGAAAAATCATACATTGAATTACTATTTTTTTTGAATTTAAGTAGATATAATATTTTTATTATACATGTGCATCATCATAGTAAAGTTAAAAATATCATAGTAACTTATAGAGTATTATTAAATATTTTATATGATCCTGATATTCCTTTTAGTTTCCTTGAACCCATTTTTCACTTTTTAGTTTACCTTCTCATCGCAACTTTTCATGTGATGGGAAATCCAATGTGTTCGTCAACCCAAAAGTTTTTCAGGAATTCATAATATTATATTTTGATGATTTTTGACATTAAATTTTTGGTAACACCTAAATTATGTTACTCACTAATGTTTCTATAGAGATAAAATTACCGTGATAATTTCTCACATTACAAATATTAGTTAACTAAATAAACATTTTGTAAATAAATTTACCATGACACCTAGATAAACTCTGAATTTATTGTTTAAACATATCTATATTTGTATGATTAAATTTTTTATTTTCCCAATGATATAATTTTAAAATAATTAATATGTTTTAAACAATTTTTCATTTTTAAATTTGATTAAATTCAATTTAGTCTAATAAAAAATGCTATGAAATCATAGATTTAACATCAAATTCAATTGTAAAAAATCATATATGGTCCATTTATATTCTTTTTGTAGTTTTAATAGTATATACCTATATAATAATTTTATAAAATGGATATCTAATATATTTTATAAAAATTATATATTTTAGATTTCTGTTATCTATAATCACTACATCACAAATATTTATCATTTATTAGGGATCATATTTTAGAACCATTATGAGTTATGAAATATTAATTTAATAAGATGATCATAATTTTAAAAATATGATATGGATGGTGAAATAATAATAATAATTTATTTTTTTAAACAATGGAATTATAAAATGAATACACCTTTAATAAAAAATGTCGGCTGGAGATGAATAAATGGATGTTGGGAGTAAAATTTCAGTTATAAAATAAATAAATTAACCTTGATGATTAAAACTTCTTTTAAAATGTTTTATTAAATTATAATGATTTTCATTTTTAAAAAATTTATTCAAATTATACCATTTAAAAAACTAAATTATATTGATATTTGGAGGAAGAAAAACAATGGTTGATATAAATGATTGTGTAATATTGTCATAAAAATTATTATTTAAGTATGTTTAAATTGATGTATAACCGAAAAAATAATGAATTATTTAATGTAATAAATATATAATTTTTTTGGAAAAATTAGACAAGTTATTCAGAATTGATTATTTGGGATATAACTAAAAATGATCCTCTAAATCCCCCCACCATAATCTCGTGATGATTTACTATATTATTCCATTGGAAATATTAGTATCCAATATAAGAAAAATGTAAAATTACATTAATAAAATTATTATAAACCTTTTAAAATAGACTGTATAACATTAATGGGGAATCTAGAAACCTCAAAATAAATAATCCCCTTCTATTTCAAGGAAATAGAATGAAAACCATACTCATTATATTAATAGTTGTAAGAACCAAATTAAGATGATATGTATAATAGTGGATACTATTTGGAAATAATATTTTTCAAATACTATCTCAATTCTCACAAATAAATTGATGGATTCATTTAGAAAATCATAATATTATAAGAGTGTAAAAATATTCAAATATTTTAAACACATTGTATATTGAGAGAGATGATTTTGAAAATGTGATATTTAATAGAAAATTATTATATTAGTGTTGGATATCATATTATCAGTATATTAATTGTTTAATTTAATATATTTTCAAGGAAATACATGTTCTCAACTTATAGGTTCAAAAAATTAGTGGAGATGTGGAATCTATCGGGGGTTATTTCTATAAAACCCGTTCTCTTACTCATTTTCATTACAATTAATATGGTTATTAAATGGATTTAAGTGGTGTCCACAAGGTGCCAATGGTTGTAAAAAAATTCCATGGGCTTCGGGAATTAATGGGAGGGTGATTTTACAATTGGAAAAAACTACCAACGAAACATGTCATATCCAAGGAACCACGAAATTATGAATGATAAGAACTTAAAACAACACAAATTCATACCCTTGATATTATAACCAATATAAAAGTGAGTGACATAGTGGATAAAAATATAAAATTAAGTTAAATAGTGTAATACATGATCTCAAAAATCAAAAGTCACAAAAAAAATATAATCTCCAACCATGCTCCATGTTCTACTCCAAAATACATCCCAAGTGCCCCTATGCACCACTAGAGATGTGGGAAACATTACCTTTTCTTTTTTCAGGATAAATGTTATATGAAATCAGCATTTTTCTAAATAATATGTGAGTAATGAATCATATTATGCTTTCCCCAAATAATTCTATACTCAAGCCACTAGGATAAAACATGAAAACATATTTATAGAAACCAATTTATATAATGAAATTGAAAACCTTTTATGTACTAATGTAAAAAAAGTTCAATGTTAAAAAAGTTTTCACAAATAAACACCATTTTCAATGTAATGGAACCAAAAAATTCATTTCAACCATTTCATTAATCTAATTTGAATTACCCATTACATTTCACTGAGCCACACACAGCTATACACACAACCAGATAATAATTGTATTACCGCTGATGGTGGAACATTCACATCCAAGACCCATCGCATTAATTGTGGTACCTTCACAACCCATATCTAAACAATTAAATCCAATATCAATAATTTAATCCAATCACATTCCAATACAACATTTTTCAAACCAATTAAAATATTTCAAGAAAATCACACTATTATTGAAAACTATAACAACAGACCATTATAGAAAAAATGACCCTATTTTTGAAAAAATCATCCAAAACACCATTTTAGTAGAACCAAAATTTTATAGAAAACCATTTTTACGTTCATAAAAAACAAATATAAATTTTAAAATCATCACTTTAAAATCATGTTAATAAATTCACTTTTTTCCAAAGCATCCAATTTTGAAGAATACCATAAACCATCAACAAATAAAGATTCCATAAATAATTTCAAAAAATAAAATAAAAAAATATAATATAAAATATATTATTATAAATAATTCCATTATTTTCTATATAAAGGTGTTTAAATTGAGTCTATATACATGGTAATTTATGTTGAAAATAAAGAAAGAACATGAAATTCCCATGAAACTGGGATAAATCTCCAAAAACACACCTTAGATCTATACCCCTATCATAAAAAAACTAAATATAAACATTATTATCATAATACAACTTAGATATATTATATTAGAACTATTTATAAGATATTAAGAGAGATAAAGCCGTTTAGATATAAAAAACCACCAAAATTAACATAAACAATGACTTATTGTGGGAATATTACTTCATCATACCAAGAAACGCATCCAGATCACTTAAAATCAATAGTTATGGTTTCCAAAACTATTGTGATAAATAATTTTATATTTATGGATAAAATAGATGAAAAAATAGGGGTAACAGATAATCCTGACATATATCCACTTTTTTATGGAAATGGTTCATAAACCATACACGATTAGTCGCACGATTAAGAAAACTGTGAGAAAATTGTGAAAGAATATTTGAATTAAGGAGGACCTTACATTGTTGTACCACATGTTTAGACAAACCATGAAAAAATCATGAAAAACCATAGTGTCTTATATTTCTTCGTTTCTCCTTAATGGACACCCATTTTGGTCAAACCATGTGCCTACCCATAAGTGTTCCCCATAGACCATGCCTCACTGTGCATGGTTTCTAATGATTGTAATAAATTTTAAAAACTATATAAATTCAAAAAAAAAACATTCCAAAAGGTTTTTAAACCCTTAAAAATTACACCAAAACACTTAATATTCATTAAAATAATTAATAATGGTTTACATTATTAAAACTGGGGGATATACCTTCTCTTTATCATTAGCCATTCTTTACCTAGAATTTAGAACTCAAACATTGATCTTTAATATTTCTGGTCATTTATACTTCATTTACTTATATCATTCCCATGTTAGTTCCTAAATCTAACCATGTTACCAATATAACCACTCTAGACCGATGTTGTTTTTATTAATGGATTTTTCTTTCAAATCTATAATCTTCACTGGAATGTGCCCTAATGATGAATATAACTGTAGGACAATATTATACCATCCCATTACATGTTATATTTGAGTCTAAAACAATTCAATTAAGATAAAGAAAAAACATTATTCAGCTCACATAACTATGGGAGAAAAAAAATTGATATTACACCTCATCAACCCATTCAATTTCCCCAATGGGGCATATGTATCAAGGAAACAACTTTTTATTCATTCAAATATAATGATGTTGAGGCCTTGGAAGGATCCTAACAAACACATGATCACTCACCTCAAATGAAAACTTATGTCACAGATGATCTGCATGCAATTACTAACGACTCTGATCCATCTTTATATGTTTTCTTATTAACTAAATCTTCAATACTGACAGTTGGACAATGATTGGTCCACCTAGAGATGTAACACATGATTCCAATAAACAATGTGTGGAAAAAAAGTATTACAATATAAACCTTTAAATGGATCCATATCTTTTGTGGCCTGAATAATGTTGGTATATGAGAACTCCCCTAGGAGTGCCATCAATTCCTAAGAGCCTCTAGAATCCATTACTCATGCCCACATCATGTTTTCCAATGTTAGTATTCATTGTTCATATTGTCTATATATATTAGAATGATATGTTGTAATCATAGTCAATATAGTCCTATGGGATTTATGGAACAACATCCATAAATAAGATGTAAAACTATGATCTCTATATAACAAAAATGTAATCGGTACACCATGCCCCTCTGCCACATCTCATATTAAGATTTATGAGATATACACTACTAGATGATATTCTTGAATAGAGATAAAATGACCTAAATATTTGGGTGGATCCACATTCCCCCATATGGAAGCGTGTTTTCAAACTATTTATGGGATGCATTTTGAAAAATCTATAGTTATATGCTCCAATTTCTGAATTAGATATTTAAAAACATTAATATACCCATCATTTTTATTTTAACTACCATAACCTGTTGACAATTCAATCTTCCCAAAATTAACTCATCCACATTCCATTTCATAATTCCACACTAAAACTATAATTTCATTATCTAATGCATATTTTTTATTCTAGTGTGAACAAAACTTATTTAATGTTGTTAACCATGAAAAATATGTTGTTGAAAAAATATATGTATGACCATGAAATTTTTGAGCAACACTGAACTGTCATCCAGCTTAGAAACCTCAAAAATTACCCTCCATTGCGTTTTGACTTTACAACCACAAATTATTCATCAAATATCATTTCATATCTACGAATAATTACTATATCAATAAAAAAATAAACATGAAATAAAACTACAACTTCAACTCATACATCATATTCCATGTTCAATTAATCTTGGACCGGCATAAAAAACCACTCATCTAAATCTTCTTTTCCATATGAGCATACAACTTCCAACTTAATAAATTTTACATGTTATTTCCATTACCCAAATTATAAATCATGTGAATGATGATGATTTTTAGCTAATCCCTCTGTCTTCTTTGTCTTAGATTTAAATACTCCCCTGAGAAAATATATTTCAATATATAATGATATATAAACACAATACATTTATAATTAAAGTGGTACATAAAACATGTATTTAAACCATGGACTATGGAAGTTAACTATAAATAGTGTTTTTTACAGATATTTCCGTGTAACTGTAACAATCTTGATCTATAAGAAGCCAAATTATTTCTCTTTGTGAGAACACTTACCAAACCTGAAACTAAAGCATCAAAATATACCATGTACACCTTTCCTGATTTCACCATTATCAAGATAGGTGTTGTGTATGTAGAACATTTAACTCTTTATAATATTTATAAACTTTCTCATTCCATTATAATGGGACATTGATCTTTCTTAAATATTTATTTTGTAAAGCTAGACATGATAAATCACTATAATATCATTGGTAATAACTAGCTAGTCCTATGAATCTATGTATGTTGAATAAATTATTTGGACATTTCCATGATATAATAACTTTTATATTTTTAGGATCCATAGATTCACCTTTTGTAGAGAATACATTGGCAAATAAACACACCTCTTGTATCCAAGAATAAAAAGTTGATGTTATTAAATTAATTGATGATCCCTCATGTTTTCTAACATTGTCTACATGTGTTGATAATTCTAAAAATATATATTTTAATACACCAATATCTCAACAACAAACTCCTCTATAAAATAATCAAGATAACCGTGAAATATCATATTTTTTAATCCCATAAAGATTGATAGTTATTTTTTAATACAAAAATGAATTATAGAATATTTATAATGGCCATATGTTATATTGAAAGCTGTTTTTGGAATATCCTCATTCTGAACACAATATTTGTTTTATCCGGATCGCATGTCAATTTTTGAGAACCATTGAGCTCCCATAAATTGAGAAAACAAATCATCTATTCATGTAATGGATACTTTTTTTTGATATTTGTCAAATCTTTCATCAATGAACACGAATTTGAATACTTTCATCCTTAATATTGACAAACAAGACTGGTATTTCCCATGTATACTTTCTTGGTCGAATGAAACAATTTATTTAAAGTGCTTCCACATCCCCTTTTAGTTCCATTAATTCTTCTCAATATATCATATAATATGGAAGGAATATACAATTGGTCCATATAATGATATCAATAATAATATCAATATATCTCGTTGGGAGAAACATAGAGAAAGTTTTGGGAAACCAATCTAGAAATTGATCAACAAATGCTAGAAAACTAGTATTATCAATCTCTTCAATTGATGAAAAATTCAATTTGCCAACTAGTAAGAGATCATTCTAAATTCATGTTCCAACATTCATGTTTTAGCTTCTTTTACATTGCTTCTTCCATTAAAGAGATTCTCACAACCATCCTCATTCATGAAACTAACAATTCTGGTATAATAGTTGATGTGATCCATCAAAATTGTAAACCAATACATATCCATGATTATAAAATATATATCCATCTCATGCACATAGAATACACATATCAGCTCCACACAATCAATAGTAATAGAACATTCTCTATATATAATGTGTTGGACTTCCCTTTCAGCATGAGACATTTGTAGTTTCTGCACACAAGGAGTTGTCTCAGTAATTAAACACTACAAATCCACTATATGAGAATGTATAAAAGAATGCGTTAAACTCATATCAAAAAAATCTTTTATAATGGTATAATTCCAAAAAAACATCTCTTTGCACCATTGATGGTCTATAATGATCATCTCAAATAACATTTTCAACCCCATATAGTTTATTTCTTACCAAAATCTATTCCTTACTAACATGTTGATAAATCCCATCCTGAGGAGTCATATTATTCATAGAATAACCATTTATATATATGTTCTACTGAAAATTGTTATTATACTACCTTTTCAAATCAAATCATACGATGTTTGTGATATCTGAGATGTGTCCTGAATCCCAAAATCTGAGCACAATGACAATAACTCTATTAATGATCTATCAATGAGTAATTGAGGAATGCCATAGATGGTGACGTACACACTCACTTCATGTGAAAATGAGAACCACAAAAGAAATATCCCAGATTTATCTTTGATATTGGGTGTGGATTCACAAATAATGTTGTCTGATTTAGAGTAATGTTTTGACCTTAGAAATAGGTTCCCCTCATCCTCTTCTTCAAACATCACTATTCATACTATTTCCTATAGTTTTAAACAACGATCCTACAACCATAGATCTGGATAGGTCCCTTTCAACCACAATATCCCTATTATCGACATCTCTTTAAAATGTTATTCAAATCATGATAATATTTGAGATAATTTTATACATCATCCCTGATTGAATGATTTGTTCATTTAAAGACACAATAAAAACAATTTTTGATGATAATAGGTCCATTTTCATAAATTTTGAAACATACTCTATGATTTTTTAGGATATACTACTTGAAGAAAAAGAAATCTATTGTTATTTAAATCTTGATTTTATAAAGATATAATTTTTTCTTAAATAATTCTTTAAAATCATCCCATGAAAGGCCTCTGTCCAATTTACCTTGAATTTCTAAATCCCACCATTGGCATGCAAATCCTCTAGAATATATAATTAATGCATTATTTTATACTCTATAATGGTCCAAGGAAATTGAATATTTCATTCATCATGTTTAGCAACTCTGCATCCTTTTCTAGTTTTTATTCACCTTTTAATATGGGTGGATTCTTCTTCTTAATTGAGAAAAAATGTTCCACTCACCCTAGTTCAACAATCATGTACACATATCCATAGCCTGAAATTCATGAATTCTACTCTGAACTAGTTTTTAGTTTACATGTGACTCAGGTACAACAACATTCTATACAACTTCCTCTATTCGGATTCCACAATACCTATAAGGTGAAATTTTCTAAAAACTAAAAAACATACCTATGTATCACTCTCTATCAGATAAATGTTTAACAATTTCAAATTAGGCTATATCATTTTACCAAAAAATTTCACTCCAAAATTAAAACATTATATGTTCATCCATTTTTGAAAAAATTACAATTTTTTGGAAAATGAAACTATTTTCAAAATATTGTCACTACACTCTTTTCAAAATCAAAAATTGGAAATCAATCTCTTTATTTTTAAAAAATCAGTAAATTTGACCAAATCATATATCATTACTCTAAAAGAAATATGCACTCATAGTGTGAATTAATTTATCTAACACATGTCATTATCGTGCACATAGATAAATACATGATAATGAGATTCCAAGTCCTATAAGTTTCTCCAAAAAACTTATATACCTAACATCTTCAAAACATGATGTTCAACATAAAAATGTAATCAACGTATTGTTATGAAGGTTTGGGGCATAGCTAGATCGTGCAATAAGTGGTACCCCATATTTTTATTTTCTATAATCGGTGATAATTTTGGGATCTATTCGATGATGAATATCATGATCCAGATAATTTAATAAAATAAATTGATAATGAATAATAAAACTGTAACTGATAGAGTGGATATTTAAAAATATTATTTATAATTAATTTAATTAGATAAATCATTACATCTTAGGAATTATTTCTTTATTGTGGAATCCTATGAATAATAAACAGTGCATAGTTGTTGCATTGTAGAACCCAAGTTTGTATTTCCTATAATGGTGATCTCCAGGAGTTCTAGGTATCTCAAGATGTCACCTAATGAGTCTATTGGTGCTGGCATGGATGATTTTTTATATGTGACATCTTTAATGATCAATGAGTGAATCACATTGAAAGTGTTATCATTGATCCAGTGGTGGCAGATTTTTCATCGTTCATGGGATCATTATCAGGGAAAGGGTATCTCTAGGATTTAGAGGATTCCCCAAGATATTATTTCACACCAAAGAAATAAAATCAAATATCAGATAAAATGACATTAATTAGTTTATATATTTATAGGATTATAAAATAACTACATAAGTGACCTCAAATATTAATTTAATTATAGTAATTCTATGAGTAAAATAATTATATTATTATTATTTCTCGACATGTTCTTAACATTATATTTAAAATTAAATATTATTTAATAAAATAATATTCAATATTTATTATTTCCCACCAGACCAAAAAATAGAGTCTTCCATTCTTCCATTATATTTATCAAACCATAGAAAATAAGTATTTATTTTTTAAATAAATATCACCACATTATTCTCATATAAATAAATAAATTTTATATTTTCTAAAAAAATATGTATATGTGTTCAAGAATACATGAACAATTAATAAAACTCATACATGAATAATATCATTTCATCATTTTAAAAAATAAAAAATAATATATTTTTTTAATTGAGATTATGGATACACTTAGTGTTTGACACTCTAAGCCACATTCTCTATAAGGCACCACCCTTAAACATTAAATAATCTTGAGTTATTTCAAGAATACACATTCAGGATCTTTTCAAGTTTGTATTTTAATAGAATTAGATCATAAATCATGCATTATATTCCACTTTTTAACAAGGTGGTTACATCAAAGACAATATTCACTTTTCTCATTAAAGGAAACATATTTAAAATAAAAAATGGATTCTTTCTTGACACTTCCTAGACACTATCATCACATCATGTACCTTTCCCTTGACCTGTGAAAAACATTTCAAAAACATGGGATGAGAATAAAAAACTCAGTAAGGGATATAAAAATACGGAAAGAAAACCTTAGTCCATGCATACATAAGAATCAATGAAATCATAATTGACTCATAAAACATAAGCACTTTAACACACCTCATGAAATCATAACATTTATGAATAACTCATAGAAATCATAAGATATAAAGGTAACTTGAGGCATTCATAACATTCTTACATAGGGAGTAACCCACATGGTTAAGTTTAGAATACCCATCACAGTATATTCTCAAAATATCTTCAGAGAAACCTCAGCGTTTAACTCCTTCAAGTTACCCAATGCATTGGAGAGCTATATCGGGCTCACCCACCCTCAGTTTATCACGGAACAACCTGTATTCATAAACAATGCCCAAGAACCATAACATAATCGTATCACATAAAACATGCATAAAGGAAACATAACATTTCCTCATTTTAATCACAAGATATCAAAAACACATTGATATAATCGAAACATTATCAAAACCATTTTCGATACCAAAATAAAAGAAAACTAAAACATGGTATTTATTTTTCATTAAAAAAATTATGGCTTGTAGAGGAAGCCAAAACTCAAATAATGTTCATGGCGGCGGAGAAGTCGTTTTCGCCGCATACATAAGAGAAAAACATTCCCTTTTGACCCTTAGTAAAACGCTTCGTATAAAAATATTCCTTTTGTATAAAAGTAAATTTCAAAGGGGTTTATACGCCCTATAAAATAATGTTGTGTATAAAAACTAATATGCCTCAATGAAAGGAGATTGAGATGATGTCCCTTACCTCGTGTCCGACATGACTCGATCGTTCTTTAATCTCTCTTATAATAAACTCGTCTTAATTTTTACTTTCTTAAGAACCTTTTTCTACTTCATTATTCCTTTTATATCACTTATTACCATGTTATGAACATTATATAATTATTTAAGTTAATAACTGTCGTTTTTTCGATCTTTGGTACTTGGGTCAAAAATAAACTTCTTATAATTACAAGTTGTTCATGTGGTATAATATCCATTATATACAGAAGTATATTCATGATGTATATATCATGTATATAATATATATCTAGTACATACATGGATTTATAAGATTACATACTATTTAGTTGTAAGAATTGAAACGCACCATTCATGGAGACGGTAAGCTGTACGTACGCATGAAAGCTACTTTCATTTCAATTTCCTATTTAATGGAATGAAATTATTTTGATATAAAGTTATATTTTAATTCCAGTATAATATCATATATAATATCATTAACCCCATCCTTTATACATCCCACATATGGCATTAACGATTCAAATCACTTTGAGGGGGCGGTAGTCCGCACTTCCTAAAATGAAGATATAGAGTTTACCCATAATGGAAACCATAAAGGTATGCCATAAATGAAAAATATAGAAGCATAAGGAAAACAAAACATAATATATATCATATATAAATATAGCTACATCTTAATGGACACCATGAAAGGTGTTAAAACAAGATGAACAATCATCGTTTCATGAGATAGTAATTTCCCACCCACAGAAACAGTATGTTCTTAAAACATTAGACGGGAGTGTGTGTAAGTTTAAATAAAATACTTCCCATAAAAACGTCATATTATATTAAATATACTAGTTTTGTTACAAAATAAATGAATAAAAATTGTTTAGGGGGTTGGAGAAGCAAAATAAAACAAAAGAACATAAGAGAAGGCATTATCTTTAAATCGGGAAACTCCCCTTGGTTTGAACCAAAAGGGTTTCTTGAAGAGCTTTCTCCCTAAGGTAAGGCTTCTATGATGAAGAGAGGTATGTGGAGAGATAAAATTAACATAGTTTGGTTGAGCTAATGGATTGTACGGTTTGGTTAAGGGGGTAAAGGTGGGGTCCTTTTATAAGAGGAAGGAGGGGCAGTCATGGAAGGTCATGAAATGTTACTTTATTATGAAATGATTTTCGGATTTTAAAGGTCCCAAAATGATATATTTTTAGGATAAGGTGATAAGGGTTCGAAATCCACCCATCCAATAGGTTTTTGACAGTTTTATGTCTTAGATTTTACATTATCTTTTTATTTTATTTAAATCGTTCATTAATGAGGAAATCACTACATCATCATGGTGTCATAAATAAATTTCATTCTTTAATGTTTAAAAATTATAAAAAAATTCCATGATGTAGGAAATATATTTATCTTTATAATTACTATTTATACTCTACTATATCATTTATATATACAAATCTAAAATTGTTTTACTTTGGTGATACATACTTTGGTTATACTTTCCTTAAAAAAGTATTATACTAAACGGTCATTATAACACTAAAGTGATTCCATGTGGTCCATATGTTGGAACATGGAATACCATGGTCGGACATGACACAACCAGTAGAATTAGGACACATGTTGGGGTAATTTTATATTATTATGATATTAATTTATTACCCTTAACTACCCGATTTCTAATTATTCAGGGTAATTAATGATAATTATCGTCGTTACTATTCATAATGTCCACAAACAAAAGAGTATTAATTAAGTAATTTGGAAATTATGATTCCAAATATGTAATCCATTTTTCCAAATACCAATCACAGATATTTCAGTAATTAATTAAAAAATAAATCCCATTGTCAAAACAACTAGCGGGTTTTTTAGAAACAATATCTATCAAAAGATTGACATTTTTATGCCCAATTCAAAAGTGAAATTAACTAAAATGACCAAAATTGGATTAAATGGTAAAAATATATTCTAATTATACTTTAAAACCAATTAAAATGGCAATCTAACCATGTAATTAAATTATATGAAAAAGAAGTCTTGAAGTAAAATGCAGTATTTTTCTCAATTCATTAAAAAATGAACATTGTTAGAAAAATACAAAAACATTATCAAATGTAAATTTCAATGTCCCAATACTAAAGAATAAGTTTATTTTGACATATATAGCTTATAAAATTGTCAAAATGTTTATTTAAAAAAGGTTTTCCATCAAAAGGTGGTAAAACGATCTTTAAAAAATATTATAGTATTCTATGCTTAAGATTGGATTTATTCTCATTTTATGCCTCTAATAAATTATCTAATTCATAAATATACATAGATAGTAAAATCCATTATTCTTTACTTATATGGGATGTTACATCCTTACCCCCTTTATAAAATTTCTTCCCCGCAATTTATTTACTTATCGAATAAGTGGGGGTATTTATCCCTCATTGAATTTTCAGGTTCCCATGTTGCCTCTCCAATCATGTGGTTTTTAAAAAAAACATTTACTTGATGAATCACCTTATTCCACAATACTTTCTCCCTATGGTCAAGAATCCAGACTGTTTGTTCCTCATAAGATATATTCTATTCCATCTGAACTACCTATAGACTCATAACATGAGATGGATCTAGCATGTACTTCCGTAACTTTGAAACATGAAAAACATTGTGTACCTGAGATAAACTCAGAGGTAAAGCCACTTGGTAGGCAACTGATCCAACTTTCTATGAATTTTCATAGGGTCCAATGAACCTTGAACTGATATTTCCTTTCTTACCAAATTGCATCACACTTTTCCATGGTGATACTTTGAGGAAGACATGATCACCTACTTCAAAAGAGAGATCCTTCATCCTGTTGTCCACATAACATTTCTGCCTGCTCGGAGCTGTTCTCATGTGTTTCTGTATCAGCTGAATTTTTTCTGCCAACTCTTATACCAATTCTATTCCCATCAAATTCCTTTCACCCACTTCATTCCAAAAAGCTGGAGTTCGACACCGCTTCCCATATAATGCCTCAAATGGTTCCATCTGTATACTTGAATGATAAAAGTTATTATATGAAAAATCAACCAAAGAACGATGTTGGTCCCATATTCCCAGATAATCCATCGAACAAGCATGTAGCATACCCACGAATGTATGAATTGTCCGTTTTGACTACCCATCTGATTGAGGATGAAATGCTGTACTAAAATTTAATTCAGTACCCAACGACTTATGAAGGCCTTTCCAAAAGTTATAAGTAAACATTAGATCACAATCAGATACAATGGATAGGGGAACACCTCGTAACCTTACTATCTCTTTAATATACAAACGAAAAAAATTTAATCTAGGGAAAAGTATCTCGTATAGAATCTAAATCAGCAGATTTAGTCAAGTGATCAACAATAACTCAGATTGCATTATTACCTCAAGGTGTTTTCGGAAACCCCACAATGAAGTACATGGATATATTCTCTCATTTCCACTCTGGCACTAGTAAAGGCTGAAGCATCCCTTTGGGTAACTGTCACTCTGCTTTAACCTATTGACAAGTCAAACAATTCATATTAAAGTCATCAATATCTCTTTTCATTCCATCTCACTAGTATTACTCTTGAAGATATCTATAAATCTTAGTACAACCAGGATGAAATGAAAGTAGATAACTATGAGCTTCATATAACAACTCTCATTTCAACTATGAATCACAATGAAAACACAATCTATTCCCAAATCTCAAAACACAATCATTATCAATGTTGAATTCAGGTAACAAACACTTCTTAACCAGCTCTACCTTTTTCTACAAGTCACTGTCTTTCTTCTGATCTTGCTTCATTCTGTATGATAGAGAAGATTTCACTAATACCTGAAACAAAATAGAAGAACATCCTGCACCAACATCTTCTATGCCAACTTTTATGAAATCCTTAACCAAAGGATCACATTCCAAACATAACATGGTTAACGAAGCATTACTTTTTCGACTTAAAGAATCATCCTCTTTATTTGCTTTTCCTGGATGGTAATGAATTGTACAATCATAATCTCTGATTAATTCTAACAATCTCATCTGTCTCATGTTCAATTATTTTTGAGTGAATATATACTTTAATCTTTTCTGATCGATATATATTTCACACTTTACTCAATAAAAATGACGCCTCCATATTTTTAAAGAGAAAACAACAGCAACAAATTCCAACTCATATGTTGGGTAATTTATCACATGAGTTTTCAAATGACGTGAAGCATAAGAAATTACCTGATCTTTCTGCATTTGGACGCAACCAAGTCTTTTAAATGAAGCATCACTGTAGATAACGAACTCACCATTCCTGGAAGGTAGTACCAAAACTGGGGAATTCACTAATCTTCTTTTCAATCCCTAAACACAATCATCACATTCTTTAGTCCAGATAAACTTAACACCTTTTCAATTTAACATAGTCATTGGATGAGACAACCGTGAATTTTTTTTGACAAAACTTCGGTAATAGCCTACCAAACCAAGAAATCTATGAATATCAGTTACATTTGTAGGTCTGGTCTATTCTTCAATAACCTTTGTTTTTGCAGGATCAACAGTTATTCCATCTTTAGAAACAATGTGACCAAGGAAAGAAATTTGTGGCAACCAAAATTCTCACTTGCTGAATTTCCCATACAATTTATTTTCTTTTAAGTATTTAAAAATAACCCTTAAATGACTCTAATTCTCCTCTTTACTTTTAGAAAACTCCAAAATATCATCAATGAAAACAACCACAAACTTATCCAAAAATCATGGAAACTTTTATTCATAAGGTCCATGAATACATCCGGTGCATTGGTTAACCCAATAGGAATTAGTAAAAATTTATAATAGCCATATCTTGTACGAAACATAGTCTTCAGAATATCTAATTCATTTACCTTCAACAGATGGTACCCCGATCACAAGTCAATCTTTGAAAAATAATGATCTCCCTGTATCAGATCAAACAAATCATCGATATGAGGCAATGGATATTTGTTCTTAACAGTGATGTTATTCAAGGCTCTATAATTAATGAAAAGTCTCATTGAAAGATCTTTATTTTTAACAAATAAGACAGGAGCACGACATGGGGATGTGCTAGGTCAAATGAAACCTTTATCTAATAAATCTTTCAATTTCTCTTTTTACTCTAAAAGATCAATTTGTGCCATTCGATAAGGGGGTTTTTTAATTGTCTTAGCATCCGGAACTAAGTCTATAATAAATTCAAATTCCCCATATTGTATTATTCCAAGAAACTCTTCATGAAAAACATAAGTATACTCATTTACCACTGGCACATCATTAATCGGAATGGTTCATTTGTTTTCAACAATATGTGAAAGGTAACATTCATTAACATCTTTTACAATTTTCTCAGCTTCTTGATATGTTATCAATAGTAAGGGTTCATTCTTGTACACAAACTGAAAGTATTTCTAAAAAGAAACTTCATTATCTATAAAATAAATCATTGCATGGTAAACAGAGTTCCAATCCATACCCAGGATAACATCAAACTCTAATAGAGGTAAAACATTAAGGTTTGCAAGTAGATTTTTTCCATGTATAAGGATTGGAAGATTATTTTAAATTATTTTTGCCTCAAAATTTTCCCCAGCTGTTTTTACCACAAGTTCAAGAGTCATTTCTTGAGATGAAATTCCCTATTTACTAGAAAATATTTCATAGATGAAAGAATGTGGAGACCCTGAATCAAAAAACACATTGGAATAATGTGAAAAAAAACCAACAAATTACCTGATACCACTTCATTTGATGGCCCAACATCTGCTGAAGTAGATTCAAAGGATTTCACCACACGCTTATGCTTGTAGTCTGACTGCTTACCATAATTCGAGCCCTTTGTCGAACAATCGTTTTCATAATGACCCATCTCATTGCACTTGAAACATTTCACTATCTGTAAATCAAATTTGGGCTTATAATCACCCTAATATTTTCTAGTGCAATCACGAGCCATATGTACCATATTACCACATAGGTAGCACTTTCCAGAATTCAAAATACATTCTCATGTATGCTTTTTACCACATTTTTCACAAACTGAAAACATAGGTTTCTCACCATCATACCTTTTTGAAGGATTCTTCCCTTTCTCCTTCCACCTCAGTCTCTTCTTTTGTTGGTTGTTATAGAACACTTGATCATTGGAAAACTATATTTCCACCTTCTCAGCACATCGATCATGCTTTTAATTACTTTTTAACTCACGAGAAGCTAATTCCCATTGATATTTTGGATTTAATCTTGAGTAAAAATGATTGATTTTACTATCAAGGTCTCAGATAAATTTTGGAGCATTCGTTTCCAATCGAGTGAACCATTCTTCATAAGAATCCACTGAGTCGTCCTCTTATCTCAATTCCAAGAATTGTGTTTCCATCCTTAGTCTAAAAACTTTGGAAAATATTTCTCAAGAAACATACCTTTCATCCCAGTCAAGAGAATCAATATCATCAGTGTCCCTGATATTTTTAACCATCAACCACCACTAATCTGCTTCACCCTTCAAATGGTATACAAAAAGACTAACCATTTGATTGTCTGAACACCCAATGACATCGAAAATCTTCTCTAGTGATTTAATCCATCCTTCAGCTAGCACAAGGGCAGATGATCCTCTGAATGATGGGGGATGTTGTCTAATGAAATGTTCCACCACTGACATGTTCCTCTACGGTTGATCTGGATGATCTCATGAATGGATACCACCACCATTTATTTCTTGAGTCAACAACACCGTTACTGCAACAAACTGTTCAGTTCCAATTCCGACCATCTCATGATGCTGATTTGGAAGGTCATTTCCTTCTGTATGCTTTCATAGCACTGCCTCCCTATTTCCTCTATAGAAAACCATTCTTTACAAACATGTCTTAGATGAAGAAATAGGGTAATCTTTAAATTTTATATCATTTCAATTTGACCATAAAAAATATTTTTAGATAATCCTTTAATAGTATTATTAATCCTAAAGTTATCTAAACTGACCTCTGATACCAACTATAAGGCCCCAGCATTAAACATTTCATAATACTAAGTAATTTCCTAAATACACATTGAAGATCTTTCCAGGTTTAGAGTTTTAGAGAATTAGATCATAAATCATATATTACATTCCACTTATAAACAAGGTGGTTACATCAAAGACAATATTCACTTTTCACATTAAAGGAAACATATTTAAAATAAAACATGGATTCATTATTGACACTTCCTCAACACTATCATCACATCATGTACCTTTCCCTTGACCTGTGAAAAGCATTTCAATAACTTGGGATGAGCATAAAAATCTCAATAAGGGATATAAAAATACGAAATGAAAACCTTAGTCCGTGTATACATAAGAATCAATGAAATAATACTTCACTCAGAAAATATAAGCACTTTAACACACCTCATGAAATCATAAGATTTATGAATAACTCAAATAAATCCTAATACATAAAGGTAACTTGATGCATTCGTAACATTCTTACATAGGGAGTAACCATTATGGTTACGATTGGAATACCCATCATAGTATACTCCCTAAATCTCTTTAGAGAAACCTTAGAGTTTAACTCCTTCACATTACCCAATGCATTGGAGAGCTATATCAGGATCACTCGCCCTTAGTTTATCACAGAACCACCCATCATCATAAACAATTCCCAAGAAAAACAACATAATCGTATCACATAAAAAATGCATAAAGGAAATATAAAATTTCCACATTTCAATCACAAGATATCAACAACACATTGATATAATCAAAACATTATTAATACCATTTTCAATACCAAAATAAAAAAGTAAAACATGGTATTTATTTATTATTTAAAAAAATTCATGGCTATTAGATGAAGCCAAAACACAAATAATGGTCACGGTGGCAGAAAAGTCATTGTCGCCGCATACGTAAGAAAAAAACATTCCCTTTTTTCGTTTAGTAAAACGCTTAGTATAAAAATATTATTTTTGAATAAAATTAAAAGTCCAAGGGGTTTATACACCGTATAAAAGAAAGTTTTGTATGAAACAAATATGCCTCGACGAAAGGAGATTGAGACGAAGTCCCTTACCTCGTGTCCGACTTGACTCGATCGTTCATTAATCTACTGAATTATAAAATAGTTATAATTTATACTTTCTTAAGAAAAATTTTCAAGTTCATTATTCCTTTTATATCACTTATTACCATGTTATGAACATTATGTAATTATTTAAGTTAATAACGGTCATTATGTCGATTTTTGGTACCTGAGTCCAAAATAAACTTCTTATAATTACACGTCGTTCATGTGGTATAATATACATTATATCTATATTTATATTAATTATGTATATGTCATTTATATCATATATGTCCAGTATATACATGTATATATAATATAACGTAACATTCAGAGTGAGAAATGAAATGCACCGTTCATGGAGATGGCAAGTCATACGTATGCATGAACGTAACTTTCATTTATATTCCATATTTAATGGAATGAAATCATATTGATATAAAGGTATATTATAATTACAGTATAATATCATATATACTATCATTAACCCCATCCTTTATACTTCCCACATATGGCATTAACGATTTAAATCACTTTAAGTGGGCGGTAGTCCACACTTCCTAAAATGAAGATATCGTGTTTACCCATAATGGAAATAATAAAGGTTTTCCATAAATGAAAAATATAGAAGAATAAGGAAATCATAAACATAATATATATCATTTATAAATAGTGTGACATCTTAATGGCCACCATGAAAGGTGTTAAAAGAAGATTGAACAATCATCATTTTGTGAGGCAGTAATTTTCCACCGTGAGAAACAGTATGTTCATAAACCATTAGACAGGAGTGTGTGTAAGTATAAATAAAATCATTCACATAAAAACATATTAGTATATTAAATATACTAGTGTAGTTAATAAATAAAGGAATAAAAATAGATTAGGGGGTTGGAGAAGTAAAATAAAACAAAAGAACATAAGATAATACATTACCTTTAAACCGGGTAACTCCCCTTGGTTTGAACCAAAAGGGGTTCTTGAAGAGCTTTCTGCCTTAGGTAAGGCTTCTATGATGAAGAGAGGGATGTGTAGAGATAAAATGAGCAGATGTTGGTCAAGACAATGTCCTCAGAGGTTTGGGTAAGTGGGGTAACTGTGGGGGCCTTTTATAAGAGGGAGGAGGGGCACTCTTGGACGGTCATGAAATGATACTTTATTATGAAATAATTTTCTGATTTTAAAGGTCCCAAAATGATATATTTCAAGGATATAGTGATACAGGTTCAAAATACACCCATCCAATAGGTTTTGGACAAGTGTAATCTTATATTTTACACTATCTTTTAATTTTATTTAAATCGTCCATTAGTGAGGTAATCATTACATCATCATGGTGTCATTAATAAATTTATTTATTTAATGTCTAAAAATTATAAAAAAAACAATGATGTATTCAATATCTTTAACTTTACAATGACTATTTATAGTCTAATAGATAATTTATATAAACAAAACTAAAATTGTTTTATATAGTTGATACATACATTGGTTATACTTTATTTAAAAATAGTAATATAATAAAAAGGTAAATATCACACTAAAGTTATTATGTGGGGTCCCTAAGTTGGCACAAGGCATCCCATGGTTGGCCATTACACAACAAGTATAATTAGGACACAATTTGGGGTCATTTTATATTATTATGGTATTATTTTATTAACCTTAACTATCGATTACTAATTAATCACGATAATTAAAGATAATTACTGTCATTACTATTCATAATGTCCAAAAACAAAATAGTCTTAATTATATAATTTGGACCTTATGATTCCAAATATGGAATCTATTTTAACAAATTCCAATCAAAGAGATTACAGTAATTAATTTAAAAATAATTCCCGTTGTCAAAACAAATAGTGGGTTTTTGAGAAACAATATCTATCAAATTCTTGACACTTGTTTATTCCAAATTCCATAGTGAAATTAATTACAATGACCAAAATTGTATTAAATGGTGAAAATATATTCTAATTAAACATTAAAACCAATTAAAATGGCATCTATACATAGAATTAAATTAGATGAAAAAGTAGTTTTGAAGTAAAATGCAATATTCTTCTATATTCATTAATAAATGAACATTTTCAAAAACAAAATACCAAAAATTTATCCCAAGTAAATTTCAATGTCCCAATACTAAAAAATAAGTTTATTTTGACAAATAGATCTTATAAAATTGTCAAAAGTTTGATGAAAAAATTATTTCCATCAAAAGGAGGTCAAATGATCTTTTAAAAAATATTAGAGTATTCTATGATTAATATTGGATTTAATCTCATTTTAAGCCTCTAAAACACTATCTAATTCATAAATATACATATTATTGAAAATACATAATTCATTACTTACTTATGATGTTACATTCTCAGTCGCATTAGGTGAACCATCCAAATGTCTATGGTTAGCTTCTAGAAACAAGACAAGGCTCCCATAGAGAGATAAGATAATGCCACAATGACACTTCAGTTCATAAGAACACATAATTTTCATTAACATCCATTTATCATGATATCTCAAGTCAATAAGGATGTTTGTTGGTGACATCATCATATGTGTTCGGCATAACTTTCTTTGACATTGTAGAAATAGAACATTCTTATAGAACACAATGGACATGGATTTATTTATGGAATATAAGTTTGATTAATGGTCCTATGATATTAACTTTTGTTAAAGAATATAAGGTATAGACCCATTCTCATATTCTTCATTGATTAAATATTACATGTGATTTACCCAACATATCATACCTCACCGTGAGCATCTGTTATCACAGTTTTCATCAAAACAAATAAGTGTGTGACTGATAATACCCATTCATAATAATAATAATAAAGTCTAAGGAACAATAAAAACGTCTTCATGTAGGAACATCCCCTGATTCATATAAATTTCATTTCCTACTTGCAGGTCTCCTTCTCATAATATCTGTATTGGATATTACAAATTGGGTGCACCCTAAGAATGTTCCTCAAAGTCATATAAGTCACAAACCCTTATATAATATATCATTTTCCCCCATAAGTTGTATCATTCATATATAAAACCAATATTCATGAATAATGTTGTTTCTCTTATGAGTTCTCATCATAGTGGGGAACTACTATGACCTTTTAGTGTGACATGTACTTTTAGGACATTCGAAAATACTATTTCTCACCATAGAAAAATCATTATATGATAATTAAATTCGTAATATTTTGATATATGAATACATGTTTGTCATAATGTACAGATACGTTGGTTCAATGAAACCGACACTAACAAACTCCCAAATTCACTAGAGCCAACTACTAGAAATCATCAGTCTTCTAGCTCTCACCTGATAATCATGGTTCTGTAGAGATTGAACTTTAGTCTAAGATACCATCATATTCTATTACATGGGTACTACTATTACTACAATCTCAACCCTCTAGTAGAAATACCATAAGAGGTGATACTTCCCAAGTATATGTAATGCCCAGATCCCAGTTACCAATAGTCGGTGTATTATTACATAACATGGGCATGATATAAGGAATCATTTCCAGAAAAACTAATTAGTTTAGTAGTGACAGAATTACAAGATACATACATAAGTTTTAAATTACATAATGATATAAATAAACAACATTGTGTCTCCTTTTAACAAAATCAACTTCTTTAGACGATCGCTGCAGGTTATTCATAATATACTTTTTTGTATCATGGGAAAAATAAAACATAGAAATGAGTGAGCTCATGTGCTTAGTAAGGATAACAATATAGCGGAAACATTTATAAATATGTATAAACATTTAAGGAAATATATAAGTCTAAAACATGAACCATTTAAATTTAAACAAGAGCATAATATGGAAAAGATAAATCAAATAAATCCATTTACTTATTCACAGTGATATTATGCTAGTCCAATAATCACATGTAATATCAGTTGCCAATTTCATAATGATGGAATGCATAATGTCAGACATCATAACCACATAGTCAAATCATCTTGACAATACTACAAATGAATTTTGTGAAGGACATGTTCCAAGACAATAGTTCGACTCATGAGACCTATCAATGTATTGAGGATCTATAGTGAGCTCCACCCGTCACATACTTAGTCTAATTCATTCCACATATTAAAATGAATGAAACATAAAATAAATATCCGTATTAAAACTAACACATTAAATGTCAATACCTTATCCATAAACCATGAATGTTATTAAAATATCACATCCACAGTAAAAAATATCACAAAATCATCTATACAATATGAAATATTTTATCATAATAAATAATCTTCAAAAAAGTGTAAAATCTAACAAAGGATGTTGACATAGCTGAAATCAAAACTATTTGATGGAAATATCTCTTTCTATTTTGAAATCATTTTAAATGTATTAAAACTTTAAGGGAAAACATTTATTTTTAAAATATTCTTATATGAGTGTAAGGGATGCTTCAAAAGTGTTAAAACGACAGAAAATAGCCGCACCCGCCGTATAAGTTTTAATAAACATTAATTCCTTAATTTTTTGTAAAAATCCATAAAGGATATTGTTTGGAAAACAAAGAAAATATTCATTTATAAAGATCTCACAAAAAGTAAAACAAGTGTTTTTATAACTTGATCCTATAGTCTAGTAAATTGTAATTTTTTTTGAAATATATTTTTATGAAAGAAAAATGTGGATGATAAATAGGTCCCATTAGATACTTGTGTATAAAAAACCGTAGATAATGAATAGATTGTAGAATTTACCCTTAAATGGTACATTTCCTTGGTAGAGGGTATCCTAACCTCTGGTATAATAGTTAAATAATTGTTATTAAATTATACAAGAATCATATACATAAATGTGATATCATATATGATCTTTTAATATTGCTTTGTTAATAATATTTCAGTATTATCATTGTTTTAGGTGTTAACTTATTCATTTTCTATTATATGATTGATTACATAAGTCATGTTTGATATGGATAAGATTTATTTCATTCATATCCAAAATGTTATTAAGTTCTTAAACAATATTATTAATTATAAAATGAATATTATTCTTGAATAGTTATGGTGGGGATTTAATTTCATCGCATTCGTGGAGACTGTAATCTGTATTTACACACGAGAGACAATTTAATTCTATTGACTATGAAAGAGTATGTAATTGGATTGTATATCATATATAAAGAATCATTAAAATGTTATTTTATTATTTAATTCATTTATACTCATTATTAAACCCATCCAAATAATGAAGTGTTTGAACAACAAACTACACTATGACGTGGAGACAGTAAGCCGTACATACACTGGTAAGATGACTTTTCATTCATAGGATAGATAGAATAATGTTTATCGAATTACCATATTTATAATAACATAATAAATTGTATAAGGTAATGGTTTTTTTTATTTTGGTGTGAAAAAAACAACGAAAGAGGAAGTGGAAGAAGAAAATATCTTTGATATAGGTGGTGAAATTATCATATCTTCATCGGGTGTTTCCTTTTGAGTTGATCAAATTGGATTTATAGGTTGGATTTATGATCAAATAAAGGCTTCTAGGTCAATTTTATGGCAGTTGGGATGATATTTTAATAGGTTTTGTCTATGTCAAATGGCTTTTGAGGTGTAATTTTGAGAGAAGGGGATGTACCTTTTTATAAGAGAGGTGAGGGTCACTTTAGGAAAATCCTGAAATATTATTTTATTTTACAATCATATTAAGTTTATAATAGCTCTAAAAGGATTTATTTGGAGGCTAAAGTGGGGTTGGGTTTATAACCTCTCAACCAATATGTTTTATATAGGTTTAGGTCGCTATATTATCCTTATCATTTAGACATAACTCTTAGTTAAATAGTTTAACTTTTACCATATTTTCTTGTATTATTATAATAAATGGTTAATAATATTTCAATAAAAAGCCACAAAACCCTATTTGGAAAATTACTGATATATATAACCTTAAGTAATTCCTTTGGACGATCCTTACATTTTTATGAATATTATATCAGTTAATAATATTGTATTTTTTTACAAAATCATATCTGACAATTTTGACACTATTTGATATTTTGTTTTTGTGAAAGTCATAAAAACATAATCAATTCGAATTTTGTTTTAATCAACCCTAAAATGTCATTTTAACCTATAAAATTAGTTTAATTCATTATAAGTTTCAATTTACATTTATTTGGATATTTATAATATCAATTATTTTAATTATTCATTAATTAGGTAATTACTACATCATAATTGTGTCATAAATAAATCTATTTATTTAAAGTCTAAATTTATAAGTAAAATACCATTAAATAGAAATTTTTTTAGTTTTCTAATTACTATTTACATGCTAATTTATCGTTTTATAACTCAATATTAAAAATGGTTTAGTTATTAAACCTTTAATTTGAAACTTTTAGCTCTTCTTTAAATAAATTAATAATAAATGACCTAATCTAATAAATGTGGATAAAAAGGATCATATATTATTACTAAGGTTGATTATAGTCTAAATACACTTATCCAATAGAATTAGTACATGTGTTATGTTAACTATAATAACATTTTTAACATTAATTTCCCTATTTTACATTTAACTGTGTTAAATTAACATCAAAAGTTACTAATAACAAAAAAATTTATTATTATCTATTGAACCACATATTTCATATTGATGTCAACCGTGTCACTGGAATTTTTGAAATCCAACTCACAGAAGTAGTAAATTTGTGTATTATGCAAATTTGAAAATGGTCTAAAAATATGGGTAAAAGACGGTAAAATCTTTAATAAAATTATATATATATATAATATTATTATAAAATTACTCCAATTAATTAAATTGATCATATATAGGTATTATGTATCTATTTTTACATACTATAAATTCAAATAAAATAAATAATAATTTAAATAAAAAGTTGGTTTAAAATAATAACATAGTGGTTTTCACTATTCAACAAAAATTGAAATTTTCAAAAAAATACCAAATATTAACCCTAAGATAATTTTGATATTCAGAATCCAAAACTCATTTCCATTGTAAAAAAAGTTATAGAATTTTAAAAAGTGGGTAATACTATTCATAGTTTCTAGTTCGATAGGTCGTGCTGGGTTAAAACTTCATATTGCGTACAACGCAAGATATTGCATTATTCAAAGGGAAACATACCGTTGAAGATTAGGGTGTTACATTCTATCCTCATTAAAATAATTTTTTCATTGAAATTTCTAGAATATTACTACATAAAATGATTTCGGTGGTTCTTCATCCTATGTTCCTCGGGTTCCTACATTGCCTCTTTGAACTTAGGATTTCTCCATAGAACATTAACTAGATGATTCCTCCAATTTATCAACACTTGTTCTTTAGTATTAATAATTCTGATGGGATCTTCATAATAAGACATGTTGGGTTCGAGTTCTATTTCTTCATAAGTGTGTACATGAATTAGGGCAGGCATGTATTTTCTCAACAAGGATATGTGGAACACATCATGAACTTTTGAGATACTTGGCACGATTTCCAAATTATATGCTACAACTCCAATTCGTTCAAGAATTTTGAATGGTCTGATATACCTAGGACTCAATTTACCCTTCATACTAAAACATATAAAACACTTCCCTGGAGATACCTTCATGAAAAAATGATCTCTTATATGAAATTCCAAATCATTCTTACAGTTATCTTCATAGATCTTTTTCATACATTGAGGTACTTTTAGGTGGGTTTGGATAGCCTTAACTTTTATCATTGTTTCCTCAACATGTTCTAGGAATACAATCTTTCTTTCACCAACATAATCCGAACATGTTGTTGTGCAACATATCTTTCCATATAATTCTCCATATGGTGAATGTGAATACTTAAATTGAATCTATTATTATAGGAAAATTTTACCAGAGTTAAAAATTGATCCCACATACCTTGAAAGTCAATTGAGAAAGACCTCAACATGTCTTCTAAGGTTTGAATGGTCTGTTATAATTGTCCATTAGTTTGAGGGTGGTAGGCAGTGCTCAAATAAATATTAGTATCCAAGGCATTATAAATACTTTTCTAGAATCTTTATGTAAAATGGGGATCACGATCAGAAACAATCGATAGGGGTACTCCATGATGTCTTATAACATTATTAATATATTCTCTTGCAAGATGATAAAGTGGTAAATCTTCTCTTATAGAATGAAAAGTGTGCTGACTTGGACAGTCATTCGAAAATGAACCATATTGTATTGTTACTTATATTATTCATTTTAATCCCCATGAAAAATTCAATCATAATATCATCCCATTTCCACTCGGGTATGGAATTTGGTTTCATGACTCCTCTAGGATGTTGTCTTCAACCTTCACCTTTTGAAAAACCATACAAATTGACACATAATTAGAAATATCCCTCATCATGATGTCCCACAAAAAATGCTTCTTCAAATATCTATATATATTAGTGACAATTCAATGTAATGTGAAATTAAAGCTATGAGCATCATCCAAAAATTCCCTTTTTAGATCAGGTATATTGGGAGTACAAATTCTCATCCCAAATTTCAAAATTCCATCATCATATATGATATCGATCAATCTCCCATCATTCTCAGCTTTAATTTTCTTTTGAATCACCTCATCATCAGTCTGAGAACTTTTTAACCTTTATAGAAATGATGGTTTGGAAACAATTTGAAAACGTATTGATTCTTCACCATTCAAGATTATTCCCATATCCATTGTTACGAGATGCCTGAACATAGGTTCCCTTTCATCCATCAACATGTATAAATCACCATTATCCTTTCTTCTCAAAGAATTTTTTAACTTATTTACCTTCCTCGGGTGGTATTTTATAGTTATGTCATACTCATTGAGTAGTTTGAGACATCGCCTTTGCCTCATGTAGAGTTATATTTGTGAAGAAAAAAATACTCTAAACTCCTATGATCAGTATAAATCTCACATTTTTTACCGTTCACATAGTTTATCAATATCATCAAAGAAAAAATTACATCTTCTAACTCAAGATTATTAGTGGGATAGTTTTGTTCATGAAGTTTTAGCTGTCGTGATGCATAGGAAATACCTCTGTCATTTTTTATAAGGACACAACCAAGTACCTTCATGGAATCATCAATATAAATAACAAACCCATCATTCACTGATGATAGAGTCAAGATATGAGAATTGAATAAAATTTTCTCCAGTTCTTCAAAACATTCTTCACACACTTTTTTCCAAAAAAAATTGTGCCCTTTACACATGAGCTTTGTTATTGGGTTATCCAATCAGGTAAAATTATGGACGAAATGCCGATAATAACATACTAAACCAATAAAAATATGTACCTATGTTAGTGATGGGAATTGTTGAATTGCTCTTGTATTATAAGGATCAACAGATATTCCTTCATTAGAGACAATTTGGAGATGAAAAAAATTTCTTGAACCCAAAATTCAAACATGCTAAACTTCCCTCATAATTCATTTTTATGAGGGTTTTCAGAATAGTGTGGAAATGGTTTTCATGATCTTCATAGATTTTTGAGTAAACCAAGATATATTTAATAAATACCACTAAAAATTCAGAAATATATTCCTTGAAAAATCTCTTCATTAGATCCATAAAAATAGAGGGTGTATTAGTTAGTCAAAAACGCATTACTGTAAACTCATAATGCTCGTACCAGGTTCGAAATGATGTTTTTGGAATTCCATCCTTCTGAAGACACAACTGATGATATATAGACCGACAGTCATTATTTGAAAAATATTTATCTCTATGAAGATGGTCGAATAAATCATCAATTTGATGTAGGGGATACATGTTCTTTATTGTTATAGAATTTATCACAATGTAGTCAATACACGACCTCATATATCCATATTTCTTATTAACAAAAAATAGGGGATCCCCATAGAGAAACACTAGGGAGAACAGATAAATTATTACTCAATTTTTGATGTTTTTAATTAGTTACACTAATTCCATTGTTGATATACTATAAGGGGTGTTCGATATGGCCCTTGTACCAAAAATTAAATCAATAGAAAACTCAATTTCTTGTTCTAGAAGATGTCTAGGTAAATCCTTAGGAAACACATCAACATATTATTATAAAATAGGTATGTTCTCTATCCGAAAATTCTTCCCCCCCACCCCTATGTACTTCACTGTATTCCTCCCTAATAATTGAATTTAGTTGGGCTACAGGGGGTGGATCTATATAAGAATCAGATGGTGAAATTTCTTCTCTAAATATAAGGAAATCACTATAATCATCAAAAAGTGAACCCACCTTCTTCTTAGAATAAATTTTGGCATCATGGTCTGAAATCCAACCCATAACAAGGATTATATAAAATTTAATCATGGGTATGATGATGAGACTAGAAGATATAGTAATTTTATATGAATACATGGGAACTTATTAAAAAAAACACTATTAAAATGATACTTTCCTTAATAGTTTTTATGGAAAAATCCATTGTAAAATCAAATTTGAAATATCTAATTTTCTGAGCATACTAGGAAGATACAAAAAATGCGATGATCCAAAATCAAATAAAGCATTGGATAAATTTTAGGCAACCATTAAATTAGCTCAAACCACGTCATTCAGAGGGTCAACCTCAAGAGTAGGGATCACATAAGCTTGGCCTTCCTCCATTGTCCACTTCTATGTTATCTTTCTTGGGATATTAGGACATCAATTTTCATAATGCCCCATTTCTCTACAATTGTAGAATTCAGTATTGAATTCCCCTTTCTTTCCCTTGGAATCACGATATTGGTGGATTTTTTCACCACATCATTAATAAACTCTCATTCCCATCAGGAATGTATTAGGGTGATTCTTCCCATATTTACTGCAAGATAGAAATTCAATTTTATGCTTCTTATCATAATTTCCATTTCTAGAGTGTTCAATTGATTTATTATTGTCTTGCATTTATTTAAAGTCGTAAGACTTAGATAATTCATTTCCAGACTTCATTTCACATGAGACAATATCTTCATATGATAATAAGGATTGTGAGAATAATACATAATAGAGAAATGGTTTTATCCCATCAATGAATCAATCATTATTACTCCTTGGGTTACATATATAATCTTCTGAATGCCTTTATAAACTTATAAAGTTATCTTAATGCATTTTGAATATAACATCCTTCGTTTTCCTCAGACTCTGAAATGGTCTGTCCATATCCACGCAATGGTCATGAGGAATGTATTTTTATAAGAAAATATATTTTAACACCCTCCATTCCATATTTGATAATTCTTCATCTTCCGTTGTATTTTGAATTAATGACCACCATTTATCTACATCTCTCGTAAGGTAATAAAATTTCATAAAAACCTTTTCCCTTTCACTACTTTCCAAATCATGAAATATTTTATCTACAAACATATCCATTGCTCAGCTACTAATGGATTTGTAGTCCCATTTATTGATGATGGTTTTTTCCTCATGGACTGGTCTAATGTTGATGCTATGTGTTGTGGATTAGGGTCATCCATACAGGTAAGGATATTATTAATAACCTGAGTGAGTTTTCCCAATATAGTGATAAGAAAATTAACAACAGTTGCATCACCAACTACCCTATAATTATCCTTAGTAGAAGGAAAATCCCTACACGGATTAATTGCATTGATATGTTTTCCATTCCAGCCACAAGGCTCTATTTTAAAATAATGACATACAATAGATTAGTTTATGAATCACAATACATTATTCCAAACATGAAAAAAACTTAACATAAATTTAATTTTTTATAGATATACTCCATAATCATAAAAATGTAATCTTCTAGGAGTTATATACTCTTAAATACTTCATAATGGGTTGTAAACAATGTGAATAATCCTAATCATATCCCTTAAGAGTGTTGTAACCAAGAGTGTTTTCATGCCCATTTTCATGTACCAAGATACCCTATGTTAAGCTCAAAACTCCTTGTTAGAGTTTTCACTCCTAACTACATTTGTTCCAGCACTGCCTCTACTGGCTCATATCCAGACAGGGATGTATTTATTAGAAAATTCAATAATACAATACATTACCCAAATTCTAGGAAGTTGTTATATACTATTCCTCAAAGTCTATCTTAGGGAAATGTTCTATAATAATAGTTTTTCTAAATCTAGATTCCATGGTTTGTACTAAACTTCCTCTAATACCAACTATAATGCACGACCTCTATTACCCAGTGTCGGTGCATTATTACATATCATTAGCATGACACAATTAATAATGTCTCTATAGACTGGTTGGTTTAGTACCCTTGGATGTACTAGATACATACATAAGATTTATATTACATTGTGGAAAAAACAACATTGTGCCTTATTTTAACTCAATCATCTCCCTTAGACCATCCCTACATGTCATCCATAACATACTTTTCACATCATAGAAAAAATAAAAAATAGAAAGGGGTGATCTTAGGTGCACAGTAAAGATTACGATATAGTGGAAACGTTCATAAATAAGCATAAACATTTAAGGAAATGTATAAGACTAAAACAAACGCCTTTTAAACATAAACATGACCATAATATGGAAAAGATAAATGAAATAATTCCATTTACATATTCCCAAGGATATTCTACTAGTCGAATATTATCATGTAATATCAATAGCCAATTTCCTAATGATGGAATTCATAGTGCCAGACATCATTACCACATAGTCAAGACCTCATTCCAAGACTACAAATAAGATTTTTTCAAAGTCTTGTTTCAATACACTATTTTGTCTCATTATACCTACTGAATCATCAGTGAGCTGTAGCGGGCTACAGCCGTCAATTATGATGTACAATGAATTCCTCATATGAAAAGGTTGAAACATAACATAAACATTCATGTTAAAACTAGCATAAAAACTATCAATACTATACCCCTAAACCATCATTGGTATAAAAATATAAAATTCACTGTAAAAAATATCACAAAACCATTAATGAAATTTGGAATATTGTGTCATAATAAATCAACATCAAACACATGTACAATCCAACAATGAATGTTGAAAAAGATGAAATCAACAAAATTTTAGAGAAATATCTATTTATATTTCAAAATCCAAAAAAGTACAGTAATTTTAATAGAAATAAATTTGTTTTGAAATTAATATTATTAGATTTTAAGGGAATCTTTGAAGGTGTTACAATGGTAGAAAATAGCCTCACTCATCGTATAAGATAAAAAAACATTCATTCATTACTTTTGTCGAAAAGCTCATGAAAGAAAATTTTTGGAAAAAGAGAGAAATCTTTCTTTATAAACAACTAAAATAAATTAAAACAAGGGTATAAATGAACTAAACCCATAAAATTGGAAATAGTAAAAAAAATTAAATATATTTTTTAGAGACATAGATGTGGATGATAAAGAGATCCTAGTAGATACTCACATATAAACAACTTGGATAATGTATATATTACATAATTAACTCATACCATGATATTTTTCATGGTCTACGTTATGTTAATCTTATTTATAATAGTTAAATCATTGTTATTAAATTATACATGAACTATATACATAAATATGATATTATATATTATCTTCTAATATTTCGTTGTTAATAATATTTTAATAGTATCTTCATTTCTGGTGTTAAGTGATTCATTATATTTTATATGCTTGGTTATGTATGTCATGTTTGATATGGATAGGATGTATATGATTCATATCCAAAATGATATTCAGTTCAGAAAAATTATTTTTAACCATAAATTGAAAATTATTATTTAATGGTTATGATGGGTAATGAATTTCATCGCGTTCGTAGTGACGGTAATCTATACGTATGCGCGATAGGAAATATCATTATATTGATAGTTAAATCATATGTAATTATATTTTATATCCTATATACAGAATCATTAACATGTCATATTTATTATTTACATCAGTTATACTCATTATTATACTCATCCAAATAATTTTGTGTTTGAATAACAAACTACACCACGACGTGGAGACGGTAATCCGTATGTACGCATATATGGTGACTTGTCATTCATAGGGTATATATTTTAATGAATATGGTTTTATCAGATTTATATAACATCAAATTATGTTTCAGGTATTGGTGTTATTATTTTGTTATGAGAACAAAAAATAAAGAGTAAGTGGAAGAAGAAAAGAACATTCAAAGAGATGGTGAAATTATTACCTCTACTTCGGGTGTTTCCTTTTGAGTTGATAAAAAGGGATACTTAGTTTGATTTATAATCAAATAAAGGCATCTAGAAACAAGTGAGGATAGTTGGGATGATATTTTATCAGGGTTTTTCCAAGCCAAATTTCCTTGGAGGTTTGATTTTCAGAGAAGAGGAAGTACCTTTTTATTAGAGAGGTGTGGATCACTTTAGAAAAAACATGAAATATTATTATATTATATCATCATATTCGATTAAAAATGTCTAAAAAGGTTTTATTTCTTGGATAAGGTGGGTCTTTGTCATAAAAACCTTATCCAATAGGTTTTAGACACTTTCAGGTGACTATATTAACCTTATCTTTTCGATTTAACTCTTAGTTAAATAGTCTATCTTTTACCATGTATTCTTTTATTTTTATAATAAATGGTTAATAATCATACGATAAAAATCCAAGAGAACCCCATGATGTGAATTATTGATATATCTAACATTATATAAGACTTCTGGAAGAAAATTGGATTTTTAGGAATATTATATCAGTTAATAATATAGTATTTGTTTTAAAAACTCATTTATGTCAATTCTGACACTATTCGGTATTTTGTTTTTGTGAATGTCATAACATCATTAAAACTTAAAACAAAATTAATTTACTCAATTAAAATATGACATGTTAACTTGTAAAATTAGTTTAATTTATCAAAACTATCAATTTACATTTATCTGGATATTTAAAATATTAATTATTTTAATCATTCATTAATAAAGTAATTATTGCATCATCATTACGTCTAAAATAAATATAATTATTTAATGTCTAAAATTTATAAGTAAATTAACAATATATATGAAATAGTTTTATCTTCCTAATAGATATTTATAGTCGAATTTATCTTATGTATAACCTTATATTAAAAATGTATTAGTTACTAAACTTAGAATTTAACACTTTTAAATCATCATTAAATAAAATAATAATAAATGTCCCAAACTAATTCATGTTGGTAAAAAATGATCATATTTTATTCTTGAGGTTTATTTTGGTTGAAATACACATATCGAATAGAATTTGGACATGTTTTAGGGTAATTATAATATCATTTTTACTTTTAATTACCCTATTTAATTTTAATTGTGGTTAATAAAAGTAAAAGGTTGATGTTCACCAAAAGTATATTAATTTTATTGAACTAAATTTTAATTTATTATGTCACCCATTACTCTTATATTTATTAAATTCTACTCAAAAAGGTGGTAAAATTATGTTTTATTCAAATTTACAAATGTGCCTTTAAGGTGGGTAAAAGATGGTAAAAAGTTCAATAAAATTATATATATATATATATTAATATTATAAAATGACTCCAATGAATTACATTAAGCATATATAGGTATTATGTATCAATTTTTAACTTATATAAATTAAAATAAAATAAATAATTATTTAAAGAAAAATTCAGGTTTAAACAATAAACTAAGTGTTTTCACTATTCATCAAAAATTGAATGTTTTCAAAAAAATATAAAAAATTAACCCTAAGATAATTTTGATATTTAGAATCAAAAAATGAAGTCGATTTTAAAAAACATAATATATAAAATTTTAAAAAGTGGGAATTACTATTCATAATGCTTAGTTTGATTGGTCGTGGTGTGTTAAAACTTCATGGTGCGTACAAAACAAGCTGTATCATTATTCAAAGGGGAAATTACAATAGAAGATTGTGGTGTTACAGTATATTAATAGTTCTTTTGTGTGACCTTTTATCTTTTGAAAAGTCAACCATTATAGTATTATCAAAATAAAATTTGATAAGGACATTACTTCTAGGTACCACATAATGATCTTGGAAAATGATCTGAATCCAAACTGCTTCTTTTAATTCATCAAAAGATAATATATATTTGAAATCTACAGTATAATCAATGAAAAAATTATACATTATACTCTTACAGTGCAAAGATCCTCCATTAAGACTGAAGTCATATCATGCTTGCAACATCATATCAGTCAAATCTGTTTGAAAACTATATTCATTATAATTTCTAATGACCATATCCTCATCTCCACCATACACCATGAATATATCCTTAGTTCTTCTCAAATACATTGGAATAGACTTCACTGCTGTCCAATGTTGTTCTCATGGATTTTCTTGATATTTTCTTACCATGGTCAGTGTATAGGAAAAATCAAGTCTAATACATAACATCGAATACAAGATTGGTCCTAGCACTGAAGCATTTTGGATCTAACTAATTGTATCCATCTCATGTTGGGTCTACAGAAATATTTTCATTGAAATAAGTAAACCATGTGAAATTTCAATGAAGCCTCACGTTTATTGTGACATACTAAAACAATATATCATCTGGTTAAAATATGAACATTGAAAATATCCAAGAAGCCTCTTGGATCTATCAAAAATGATATTTATCCTAAGAATATAGGCTACTTCACCTATAACCATCATGGAGAAACACCTGTTTATCCAGTCCTTATGTAACTCTAAGACTCATATGTTGTTTCTAATATGTAATATGTCATAAAAATATACTTATAGTATAATTACGACATTCCCATTTAATATATTTTAAACACGTGAAACACATTTATTATAAATGAATCCAAATTTTATTATGGATTAAATGTAACAAAAGTTTTCATACCTGGAAGCTTGTTTCGTTCCATAAATGGATCTTTGTAACATGGAAATATTTGTGGCATCCCCAGGAGTGACAAACCCATATAGCAGTGTCATATTGATATCTTCCTAATGTTTCCTGTTAAGGAATTATGTTTTGATATCCATATACCAAATATCATCTTAAAGGTAATCTATAGTAGAAAGTATAAATCTAATAGATTTAAACATGTGAAATTGTGTAAAGGCTTTATCGTAGTTAATTCCTTGACGTTTCTCAAACCATTTATCTAATATATATTTTTAATAGTTACTTACAATACAGTAAATGTCCAGTTTCATCTTGAATACACATTTTCATCTAGCATGCATTACAACAACTAGCATGTAATTTCCTAGACCTCTTTGGAAAATTCATTTGCTAAAATTAGGTGTATGAGGTGATTTGGGAGGTCAAAGTGACTTATCCCAAACACGTTTCCAATTTTATTATTTAGGGAATAGTTCCAACGGTAGACAGTTGTGAACAGTACAACATTAACCTTCTGTGAAAAGTTTCATCAGTGACCCTTGGTGAACAGTGTCATTGGTAACACTCTATGAATTGTTCCATCAATGAACAGTTCTATCAGTGAGGTCTAACGGTAACCTCTCTTTCCCTTGACAAATTTCCAATTCAATGAATAGTTCTATCAGTGAAAAGTTTTATCAGTAACCTCTAACGGTAACCACTCATTCCTTTTCCAAATTTTTGATTCAATGAAAAGTTCCTTTACTGAACAGTTCTATTGGTAACCTCTAATAGTAACCTCTCTTTCCTTTTCCAAATTTCCAATTCTATGAATAGTTCTATCAGTGAACAGTTCTATCGGTAACCTCTATCAGTAACCTATTTTTCCTTTTCCAAATTTCAAATTCTATGAACAGTTCTATCAGTGAAAAGTTAATTTGGTATCCTCTTTTTCCTTTTCTAAATTTTGAGTTCTGTGAACAGTTTTCCAGAATGGTAGTTGTACAATGTTTCTAGAACGGTAGGTGTAGAGTGTTTCCAGAACGGTAGGTGTACAATGTTTCTAGAACAGTGAGGTCTATCGGTAATCTCTATCAGTAACCACTATGTCCTTTGCCAAATTTTCAGTTCATGAATAGTGCTTCTAGAATGGTGAGGTCTATTGGTAACATCAATCAGTAACCTCTATCAGTAACATCTACTTATTTGGCCTAATTTTGTGTTTGTGAACAGGGTTTCCAACTTCCTACTATTTCACCCCTTTAACGTTTTCCATTAATGTAAAATACATTTAATTCCTCGTTTTATGGACTATAAATCTGATTCAAAGGCCATAACTCCTATAATAATTATTTATAAGGATCATGATGTGTTTACATAGTCAACCCACATGGTTTAATTCAATCCTCTTTATATGAGAAATCAAGTGTATCTTAAATCGTCGCTCCGTTAAATCCTAAAGAGGGATAAGATATCTTCCTCCCTTGTTCATCCTACTTGCTCTTGAGCACGGGATGCTTGAACCATTCCATCCTTCCCATAAGAAATGTGAGATCAAGCCTTTCTGCATGGATTGGTTTCCACGATGTCCTTCTTGCTGCAAGTGCACCCCATGATTCAGTGCAACCAAAAAGAATCCATAAACCTGTGATATAAGGTATGTTTTACCGTCGTTCTTTTGGGGTCCATCTTCTCATGTTTCTCCTTTCAATTTTGTAGCATGAAATCTCCATGCTTCTAATGGTGTTTTCTGGTATTTCGGTTGGTGCGGTCATACCATGGCATCCTCAGGTGGATGTAGTTCTCGCGATAGGAGGCGACCGTGATCTGTCGTGTGGAGAGTTCTCGTATAAAGAATGTAAAGAACCATTTGAGTTAGAGGATATATAGCTTCTATTTTCTCATATGTGCAACTGCATAGTTATCATGTTTTATTCCACTGGATGACAATGTAATGGACACTATAAATATTTGAACCGGATAAATAAATTGATATCGATAGTATGTTATTGCCTCTTGTTTTGCTAGATAGTGTGATATCTATGCTTTCTTCATATAGTTGTTCTTTATTGATGGAAATTGGTAGTAAACGTAAACCAGAATTAATTGATAATGGTTTGAATAATGATAAAGAGGCATATAAATGAATCTCATTCTTCTTGTTGTGATATTATGTTAATTAAAATGTTGCAATAAGAATGTTTAATTATTTGTGATAGCTTACTGTTTAGGTTTCCCTGTATTGGAACCTATTATTGATAAATCGGTTCATCTAAGATGGATTATATAACTGGTGGTTTGATAAAAGATAATCCCTTGTAGTGTTATAAGTTACCCTCATGGTTGTTTAAGGGCAAAGAGCCCATTTTATAGGATGTTTGTTTTTCCTGCTACTTCTGTTGTGGTTTGAGCCTGGATGGATATTGTGATATGTGTGGGTAGGGAGGCCTATTGATTGTGGTAGTAGTGGATTCCTAGAGTGGAAATATTCATTGGTTTATGCATGTTGGTGTAAGGGAGGACACAAGGTATGATGGAACTCTTTAGATGTGAATGTTTGGATGCCTGCTGATTCTTATTGGTTTTTAATGTGCTTTAATTCTCCCCACAGATCAAGGAAGATATTCTTACTTAACCTTCTTCCAAAAGGGATGAAGACGTGTGAGGTATGCCACGTGCTTTCTGTGTTTGGATTCTCAAGGGAGAATGAGTCTATGGTCTTTCTATAGGCTGCAACTATTCGATGTGTAGTTCATCTACTCACTGTGTTAAGCCTCGTTGTGTTTAGTAGAATATAATGTTTTTTCTACAATGCCTTAGAATATGGGAAAGTAATTATATAAAAAATTAATTGAATAAATGATTTTAACCCATGGTGTTTGGAGCTTGCTGGGGCGCAATACTGAGGTTGTGATTTGAAGGAACAATGTAATTTGGGTTTGATACTAAGGAATTTTAATATGTAATTGTTATTGGTTAATTAATGTTTAATGAATGAATTAACATAAAGTGAAACTGATTAAAAGTTAATGAAATAATGTATTAAATATCTTTATATGGTTGTGTGCTTATAGGATACTTAGTCTTAGAAGTGGTAGCCGAATTCTGAGAGACATTAGCTGTAGTTGAGTCTAAGACTAGGTTATGACCATAGTGTGGTTGTGAGCTATAGTATATTCTATAATTTTTGTGTTTATATATGATACTCCACCCTGTCAGTAAGGGAAACCAAAACCCCAGGGATTCTGAGCCCTGTGGGGTTTTTTTCCACAACATTCTGGTGGGGGATGAATGACTGACTACCCCCTTTGGCCCTGCTCTCTCCTCTTGGAAGTTACTTGTGCTTGTAGGCACATCGACTAGTTTTCTCCATATATATGTGTAGATTTTGGTAATGTCTTGTGTTTATTCACACACACATATTCAGGATATAGTTTCTAATGGACTACTATAGGTGTAACAAGTATAGGCTATGATGGCTTGATGATCCTTACTCGGTGTTTGGGATGTAATGGCATGAGGTCTAATACCCGACATATGATACATGTTATGTAGAATGTGGGGGCTCACATAAACTAACTGGTTACTTTGATTACATGTATGTGGTGGTTTTGTTGCACGAGGTTCATGTTGTGGTGCATCTCCTAGGTGTCTGCGAGATTACCTTTTTGGAAAGAGATGCTAACGACAGGCGACATTGGGTAAAAGTGGAAAACTAGTGGAGAAGTAGTAATAGGTTTCTCTTGATATTATTTATTATATTATATAATATTGTAAGTATTACATGGTGAGAGTATCCATGGTGAGGTTGGGAACTTAGTATACCTATTTAGGTGATGAGTTAGTTTTATTTGTTCTTTACTATACTTTAGCATGCATTCTTTACTTTTGCACGAGAGGCTTCGGGGAGTATCCTACTGAGTATACTATTATACTCACCCTATGTATATATAAACTATTTATTTTTCAGGCCTCTTGGAGCAGATTTGAGATCAAGATGGTTTCAATTATCTTGGGGTTGTAGGAGATGTTCGGGCTTGTGGTGGGGCTATTTTTACATTCTTTGGGTACATGCATTTTTTCCCTTTCAGTGGTAGTAATTTTGCATGACATTACACATGTGCACTTGGATTTTCTTTTATATTTCAGTTCTATGTTAGAGTTGTTTGGTGTCGATCTTATCTCTCTCTCTCTCCGTAAGTGTTCTCTTAGAGGTTAATGTCTCTCATTTGTGTGTTTTACTATACCCTCAGTGCTAGTCTCCAACCTGAGGATTACTGTATGCGGGACTCGGGGGGCTCATTATCTCCCTTCTCACATTTCGAGCACATGAGGGGTACAATTTGTGGAGAGGGGGTCATGACAGAGTGGTATTAGAGGGAGGTTGAGATAAATGATGGATTTTGGAGTTAGGAATAGGTGAGGATTCGTGGTTTGGTAGGGGAACAATGTCCTTCATGTTTGGAAAGTGATTTAAACACTAGATACTAGATGAGACATAGGAGTTTAGGGTCCCCCATGATCTAATGTACGGACCATTATGTTGACGATCGCTACTAAACAAGGTGATACAAGTTGCAGGGTAGAGACCTAGGAAAGGATCATGCATAATTTTTATTAGTGCATGTGTTTGAATGGATAGACCATGGGATAAGTTAACCTAATATCAATGAAAGAAAAAATTAATTAATTAATGTTGAGTCTTCCATATTATTGGTTTAAGAGATCAAACTATTTGTTGTTTTTCAGGTATGGCTCCAGGTTGACATCCTCGTTAGCATTTCATAGAATATTTCTACTAGGTTGTGCCAGCAGATCTACGTCGGGTAGAGGTTAACGATGATGAAACTTGGAGGAAGACACTATGAGAGTCTCAGTGCCATAGTCTGCATAAGTATGAGGGATATATTTCAGATTCAGTCATGAAATAGGGTTAAACGAGGTCTAGATCAGCTTCAGTTCGATCTGTGCTCGGAAGAAGCACTAGGTGTCCTTGGTTGTGACGATGATACATAGAGTAGTGAGGTAGTGGTGGTTCTTGTTCCTTGGGGATCACAAGGAGTTAACGATCTCATGGGGGAGTTCTGAGACATGTTTAGAGTCGAGTTTTTTTCTTCGACCATGAAGGAATCTAGTCGCTAAGAGATTCATACCCTTAGATAGGGAAGCTTCAGTGTGCGAGAATTCAGAATCCATTTCAGTAACTTCTTACGATATGTTTCAGACCTATTGCAAGATTAGGATGTTAGGGAGAGGCATTTAGAGGGGGCATTGCATCCAGAGATCTAGAGCCATGTCACCCCATTTATATTTATGACATATCTTGAGGTGCTGGGGGGAAGAGGTTGTCGAGAGGACTTTGGCCAGAACCAGATCATCATGAGAGGAGAGTCATCGTGATTCCTCACGAAGTAGAGCTATAGTCTGGGGTTCCTGGTTTTAAAGACAGAAGAGTTTCCATTTAGATGGGGGTAGGTCCCAGCCCTTCACATCTAGTTTCTCTAGAGGCAAAAAGTCTCCGACCTATGCCAAGGTATCATGCACATGATTTTCTTGTGGTGGTCGAGGTCATCAGTAGAGGGAGTTCCCAAAATTTCAGTGCAGCCATTGTGCACCAAGTGCTATAATCTAGGTTCCTCCGTTGAGGCAATTCCATCTGAGGCAGGAGCAACATGTTGAACCAACATTACATCTTCATTGGGTATATGGGGTAGGCAGAGGACAACCCCGTGAAAATCCCCTTCCTAAGAGAGCAGAGTGCAGCTATGGTGGTGGTATTCAGCAGAGTCCGAGAAGCATTGGAGGAGGTCGTGGTCAACTTCATGCTGTAGCATTTCCATCTCTAGGCGAGATCGACATCGTTTGAGGTACCATTTTAATGTTTTATATCTTTGTGTATTCCTTATTTTATTAATGAGAAACACACTTCTTCATATCACCTACCCTTGTCAATTATTTGGGACCTGAGTAGAGAGGCTTCCACTGCCCTTGGTGTTGAATATGCCAGTTAGAGGTCGAGCTATCTTGTTTGAAGTATGTAAAAACTGTGAGCCAGTGTAAGGGTAGCATCACTCTTGTGGAAATTCCTTTATTTACAAATACAACCATATGATGTCGTCTTGGCATGGATTGGTTGTATTCGGTGCAGGATATTGTGGATTGCATCAGGAAAAATTTCGTTTTCTTTGGTGCGGATGGAGAGCCAGTGGTGTTTTTTGGAGAGCGAGATCCTCGGATGGGTTATAGGCGTGTTTTTTCTTCATCATCAATGATGGTTGGGATGATGTTGAGTTATTCAGAGGATCAGTAGTTCATGTTTCCTAGGCTCATAGCAGAGTACACTGATGTCTTTCAAGAAGAGGTTGTTGCATTACCCCCTCGACGAGAGATCGAGATTAGGATTAAGATACAAACAGGAATGTCTCCTATCTCTATGTATCCATATAGGATGTCCCCTTTTGAGTTACAAGAGCTACATATACTGCTTGATGGTATGTTATAGTGCAGTTTTGTTTGACCAAGTGTGTCACTGTGGGGTGCAATAGTATTGTTCGTAAAGAAGAATGATGGTAGTTTGCAGTAGTGTGTTGATTATCGTCGTATAAACAAAGTGACAATAAAGAATCATATCCTATACCACGGATTGATGATTTATTGGATTAACTGAAAGTTGCATATTGGTTCTCAAAGATTGAATTGTGGTCAGGATATCAGCATATATGTGTAAAGGATGAGGATATCCTAAATACTGCTTTATGTTGTCATCATGGGCATTATGAGTTCATTGTAATTCCATTTTTCATGATTAATTCTCAAACTATGTTCATGTGATTAATGAATGTTGTATTCCATGAGTTCCTATACAAGTTCGTGGTTGTTTTAATAGATTAATACGTTGTGTACTTCACATCTGAGGAGGAGGATGAAGATCATCTACATGCTGTTTTGGGAGTTCTTCGTCAACATCAGAAGTTTGGGAAGTTGTCAAAGTGTGAGTTTTGGATTCAAGAAGTATATTTCTTGGGGAATGTTGTGTCTCAGTAGGGAGTATCTATGGATCCATCGAAGATAGAAGCAGTTGTATCTTGGGAAGCCACCAAGATAGTATTGGAGGTGCGAAGTTTCCTTGGTCTAGTAGGCTACTAAAGGAGGTTCCTAGCTGATTTCTCAAGAGTTGCTACTCCTCTGAAAGCTTTGAGCATGATGGATCAGGAATTCATATGAACTGATCAGTGTGAGGCATCTTTCGAGTATCTAAATGAGAAGTTAGTAAGTGCTCAAGTTATTTTCATCCAGCTAAGAGAGTTCCGTTTGATGTTTTATGTGATTCTTCTCACCTACGGTTGGGATGTGTTCTGATGTAGATAAGATCATTTGTTTTATATGGGTCTTGGCAGTTACCTCCCAATGAATGTTACTATTACACTCACTATCGTGAGTTGACATCCTTGGTGTTTTATCTGTTGTTTTTGAGACATTACCTCATTTGCAAGCACTTTGTGGTTTTCACTGATCATAAGAGTTTGAGTTATGTTTTCTCCCAATGTGACTTGAACATACAACAACGTTGGTGGATCGTGTTAATAGAGGAATATGACTTCGAAATATCATATATACTTGGAAAGGTGAATATTGTAGCTAATGCACAGTGTCAGATGTCATGTAGTGATGTAGTGGGTGAATCTTGTGACTCTTCGAGAGTAATGGAAGAACTGTCAGTATTACATCTTGATATGGGATAATTTTGGGATAGATGTTGTATTTTTCAGATTATGGTGGAGTCATATATCGTTAATCAAGTGGAATATTCCCAGTTTCGTGATCTTTAGGTGGTGGTGTGGAGAGACCGAGTTGATTGTCGTGAGGCCCTTGATGGTGGGTCGAAGGATGAACAACACCTAGTGTTGTATCAAGGAAGGATTAGTGTTCCTTTTACAATGCGTTAGACGGTTCTTAGAGTGTTTCATAGTTCACCTTTAGCGGTGCATCTTGGCATGACAATGATGTACCAAGACTTGAGGATCAAGATATGGTGGCCTAGGTTGAAACGTACATTGGCAGAGTTTGTGTCTTGATGTTTGGTCTGCAAGAAGGTGATGGTCGAACACCATGTTCTTGGTGGTCTACTTCATCCATTAAAGATCCTAAGTGGAAGTCATAGGACATGTCAATGGACATTGTTACTGGTTTACCTCGATCTTCAGGAGTAAATTTTTCTATTTGGGTGGTAGTGGATCTCTTAACAAAAGAGGCCCATGTTATATCAATCATGGAGTCGAGCTCAGTGACTATTTTTTTCATGTCATTATTTTGAGTAGGTGGTGATACTTCATGGAGTCCCAAGGATGATCATTTGTGATCGATATAGTCGCTTTACTTCAAGGGTGTAAAGAGGTCTCCAACATTTTTTAGGTTCTCAGTTATGCCTTAACACTGCTTTTCATCCTCAAACCGATGGTCAGATAGAGTGAACCATCCAGACACTTGAATACATGTTAAACTCTTGTGTTTTTGATTTTGGAGGTTTTTGGATGAGGCACGTTCCCTTCATGTAGTTCTCTTACAATAATAGTATTCACTCCACCATCGGTATGGCACCATTTGAAGCCTTGTATATACGAACTTTTAGTTCACCATTATATTGGACTGGGGTCAGAGAGTCATCAATTCTAGGACCGGAACTACTGCACAATAAAACCAAGATGGTTCCGGTGATTCACGAGAGGATGAAGACAGTGCAAGATCATCAGAAATCATATGCCGATCAAAGGATGAGGCCCTTAGATTTTGATGTTAGGGACCACGTGTTTATGAAGGTGAATCCCTTTCATGGGATGTGAAGGTTTGGTCTTGGAAGAAATCTTTCTCCTCGATTTTTCGGGCCATTCGAGGTGTTAGGTCATGTTGGAGATGTGGGGTATCGAGTATCCCTCCCCTCGCAGATGAGTTGGATACATGATGTTTTCCATGAATCACAACTCTGTCGTTATCTTAATGATGACTCTCATGTCATCGATTGGGGATATATTGACATTGATGATGATGAAATCACTGAGGAGAGATGTGTGGAGATCCAAGACTACATGGAGAAGGTGTTGCATGGGAATTATATTCCCTTGGTTCGTGCCTTGTGGTGACATGGTGGCATGGAGAAGAGTACCTGGGAACGTGACGCATAGATACGTGCTCAGTACCTAGAGTTGTTTGATGTTAACTCTTTTCATGTAACAATGTCCCCATTGTGTTTATAAACCTTTCATGTTTATATTATGGATTTATTTTGTAGCTTCTTGTGGCCTAATCTCTTTTGAGAGGTATCTCGATGGGTGGTTGTTCGGACCAAGTTTTGTTTTCCCTTTCGGTTGGTTTTGAATTCTTGAAGATGAGAATGTTATGAGAGGTATCTAATGTAATTTCTCAGGCCTCTCTGGTCCATTCCTTTGCAAAAATCAGGTGTATGAGGTGATTTGGTAGGTCAAGGTGACTTATCCCCAACACATTGCTAATTTTACAGTTCAGTGAGTAGTTCCAACGGTAGACAGTTGTGAATAGTTCAACGGTAACATTCTGTGAACAATGTCATTAGTGAACCTTGATGAATAGTGTCATCGGTAACCTTCTATGAAAAGTTCCATCGGTGAATAGTTCTATCAGTTAGGTCAAATGATAACATCTCTTTCCCTTACCAAATTTCCAATTCTATGAATAGTTCTATCAGTGAACAGTTCTATTATTAACCTCTAACGGTAACCTCTCTTTCCTTTTCCAAATTTCCAATTCAATGAACAGTTCTATCGGTGAACAGTTCTATCATTTACCTATAATAGTAATCTCTCTTTCCATTTCCAAATTTCCAATTCTCTGAACATTTTTATCGGTGAACAGTTCTCTCAGTAACCTCTATCGGTAACCTCACTTTGCCAAATTTACAATTATATGAACAGTTCTATCAGTGAATAGTTATATCGATAACCTCTATTTCCTTTTCCAAATTTTGATTTCAATGTACTGTGTTTTCAGAACAGTACATGTACAATCTTTCCACAATGGTAGGTGTACAATGTTTCCAGAACGGTCAGTGGACAATGTTTCTTGAATGGTAGGCATACAATGTTTCTAGAATGGTGATTTATATCAGTAACCTCTATCGGTAACCTCTATTTCCTTTTCCGAATTTTCAGTTCGTGAAAAATGTTTCCATAATGGTGAGTTCTATCGGTTATTTCTATCAGTAACCTCTATTTGTTTTTCCCAATTTTTGAGTTTGTGAACAGTGTTTCCAACTTCCTATAGTTCGCCCCTTTAACATTTTCCTTTAACGTAAAATGCATATAAAGATGCATTTTAAGGACTCTAAGGTCGATTCAAAGGCCATAACTTCTATATTAATTATTCCTAAGGCTCGAGATATTTTCACTTGGTCAAACCATGTGGTTTAAAGAGATCTTATTTTTATGGAAAATCAAGCGTACCTTAAATCGTAGCTCCGTAAAATCTGCAAAAGGGACAAAATATCTTCCTCCCATGTTCTTCCTCCTTGTTCTCTAGTGAAATTTGCTCAAACCATTATTTCCATCCCATAGTAATTGTGAGATCAAACGTTTCCTTGTGGATTTGTTTCCACGACCTCTTTCTTACTTCAAGTGCACCCTCTATTTCGGTGCAATAAATAAGTATCCATCAATCATCGATATAAGGTATGTTATATCATCGTTATTTTGGGGTTCATATTATGATATTTCTCCTTTCCATATTATATTATGTGATATACATGCTTCTAATGTAGTTTTCTTGGGTTTCAGTTGGTGTTTTCATACCGTGGAATCCTCATGTGGATGCAGTTTTCGTGAGAGGAGGCAGTCATGATACGTTGTGTGGATGGTTCTCATATAAAGAATGTCATGATCTATTTGAGGTAGGGGATTCATTGCTTCTATTTTCTTATATGAGAAACTATATAGTTAACATGTTTTATCCCACTGGATGATAATGGAATTGGCATAATAAATTTTGGAACCAGAAAAATAAATTGATATCGATCGTATGTTATTGCCTATTTTTTTCCTAGAGAGTTTGATATCAATGCTTGTTTCATATAACTGTTCGTTCTTGATGGAAATTGGTAATGATCATAAACCAGAGTTAATTGAAAATGGTTTGGATAAAGATAAAGAGTCATGTAAATGAATCATGTTCTTCTTGTCGTAATTTTATGTTAATCAAAATGGTGTAGTAAGCATGTTTAATTATTTGTGATAGACTACTGTTTAGTTTTCCTAATGTTGCAACCTATGATTAATAAATCAATTAATCCAAGAGGGATTAATGAACTAGTGCATTGATAAAAGATAATCCCTTTTAGGGTACTAAATTTCCCACTTTGTTGATTAACAGCCAAAAGCCCATTTGATATGATGATTGTTGTTCTTGTTGCTTGTCCTGTGGTGTGAGCATGGATGGCTGTTGTGATATGTAGGGGCATGGAGACCTATTTATTGTGGTATCAGTTGATGCCAAGATTGGCGAGATGCATCGGTTTTTTCATGTGGGTGTTAGGGAGGACACAATGGGCGATGGATCAGGTTGGATGTAAATGTTTGTATTATTTCTGATTGTTACTCATTGTTTGTGTGCTTTAATTCTCCCCACTGCTCAAGAAATCTGGTATTACATACCCTTCTTCCAAAGGAGGTGAAGACGCATGGGGTATTCCATGTGGTTTCTGTGTTTTACTTCTCAATGGAGAATGGGTCTATCATCTTGCTATAGGTGGCAAAGACTCGACGGGTAGTTCATCTACTCACCGTGTTGAGCCCCTTGTGTTTAGTAGAATAGAATTTTTTTCCAAAATTCTGGGGAATATGGGAAAGTAATTCTATAAATAAATAATTGAATAAATGATGTTAACCCATGGGTTTTGGAGCTTTCTAGGGTGTAATGCAGTGGTTGTTCTTTGAATTAATAGTGTACTTTGGGTTAGATGCAAATGAATTTTAATATGGAATTGTAATTTTTTAATTAATATTTAAAGAATGAATTAACGTAATGTTCAAATGATAAAAAAGGAATGAAATAATGTATTAAAGATCATTAAATTTTTGAGTTCTTATAGGATACATTATCTTTTAAGTGGAAGCCTAAAGTCTGAGAGATGTTAGCTGCAGTTGAGTCTAAGGCTTGGTTATGCCCATAGTGTGGTTGTGAGCTATAAAATATTCTGTACTTTTTTTGTTTCTATATGCTAATTCACCCCATCAGTAAGGGAAACTAACACCACATTGATTATGAGCCCTAGGGGGTGTTTTCCACAACATTATAGTGGGAGGATGAATGGCTAACTACCCCCTTTGACCCATCTCTCTTCTCTGAGTAGTTACTTGGGATGGTAGGCATAGTGGTTAGTTTTCCCCATATATGTGTGTAGAGGGATATAATGGCTTGTGGTTATTCATGCACTTATATTCGGAATATAGTTTCTTATGGACTACTATAGGTTCAATGTGTATAAGATGTGATGGATTGAGGATCCTTACTCAGTGTATGAACTGTAATGGCTTGAGGTATAATACCCGACGTATGATACACGTTATGCGGGATGTGGTGGCTCCCAGAAACTACCTGGACAATTTTATTACGTGGACATGGTCGTTTTTTTTCATGAGGTGCATGTTGTGGTGCTTCACCCAGGTGTAGACAAGAAAACATTTTTGGAGAGAGATGCTCAGGACATGCGACATTGGGGAAAAGCGGAAGACCAGTGGGGAAGTAGTATCGGGGTCCCCTTTATTTTATTTATTATATTATATACTCTAGTATTAGTTACTTGGTGATAAGAGACATGGTGAGGTTGGGAACATAGTATAACTATTTAGGTGATCAGTCAGTTTCACTTGTTGTTCTCTATGCTTTAGCATGATTTCTTAACTTTTTAATGAGTTTCTTTGGGGAGCATCCTACTGAGTATACTGTTATACTCACCATATGTATATATAAATTGTTTTTTAGGGCATGTGGAGGAGGTTGGAGATCAAACTAGTTTCGACTAACTTTGGGTTTGAGGAGATGTTCGAGCTTGTGGTTGCGGCTGTTTTTAATTTCTTTTGGGTACTTGCAGTTTTCCTCCTCTAGTTGTAGTACTTTATCAGGACATTACATATGTGCATTTGTGATTTCTTTTTTATTTCAGTTCTAAGTTGGAGTTTTTTGTTGTCTATCTTGTCTCTCTCTTCCACATGTGTTCTCTTAGAGTGTAATGCCTCACATTTGTGTGTTTACTATACCCTCGGGGCTAGTCTCCAACCCAAGGCCTATTAGAGGCGGGACTTAGGGGTTATTTCATCCATTCTCACATTGCTGGTCCAGGAGGGGTACACTTTGTGTGGAGGGGGTCATGAAATGGCACAACAACCAGAAATGAATCATGGTTCAGTTACATGGAATCCATTTCATAATTCATGGCATCTGGTCATCTTGGATCTTTTGATCTCTCTACTACCTTGTTATATGAGATTGGTTTATTATTGTCAACTAATAACAAATCTCCATATTTTTTGACTAGAAAATCATACCATTCTAGTAATCTTACCACTCTTACACTACTTTGATGTACTTATGTTTTAAGAACTACTTCTTCCACAGGTTCTATGTAACTTGTTCTTATAGATACTCTTCTATATCTTCAGAATCAAAATCCTTGAAGTCAATATTTATCCAATAATCCATTTTGAGGTTTTTATATCTCTCATGAAATACAAATTATTTTCCACAATAACATTCTAGTTAGAGGGATTGTATAGGTAGTATTGAATTGATACTTTGGGCAACCCAATACAGATACACCTCAATATATTGGGTGTATGTTTGGTTCCATAGAATTCATTATAACATATCTCAACCTCATACAAATATATGTTGTAAAATGTATTGCGTTTCACTCCATAACAAGAGGGAAATTCCATTTTCCTCTTTATTTGGTACTCGGTATAATGTGTATGTTGAAGTTTTCAATGAATATCCCCAAAAAGATGATAGAAAATATGCACGAGTCACCATTTACCATATCATTTATAAAAAGTTTTGGTTCATCCTTTCACTAAAACAATTCCAATGTGGTGTATATTGTGGTGTGCATTGAGATAGAATCCCAAACTCCAATAGAAATTCAATGAACTCATGATTAAGATATTCACCACCTTGATCTGATCAAAGCATCATTATCTTCTTACCATGTTGACTCTAAACTTAATTCATGAATTCCTTGAATTTCCCAATGGACTTGGTATTGTACCTTATCAATTAGATATACCAATATCTACTCAAGTAATAAATAAAAATTACAATTTAGGAATATCATCCTCTTTGTTCTACTAGAAATGGTCCACACACATTTTTTTATATTAATCCTATATGTTATATAGACTATTCTTCTTATCCACCAACTGGTGGTTTGGTAATTTTCCATTATAAACATGAATGACATATATTTCAATTGGTTTAGCTTAGATAATTAATAATAAGAATTTTCATATAAAATTGGAAAATGCTTCTCTTTTACATGACTATGATGGTGATGCCCGGTTTGGCTGCTGTATGAGTCGTGTGAACATGATTCGTTATTATTTTTAAATAATTGGTTTTCATAATTTAATACATAAAGACCATTATATAAATGCTTCATACAAAATAATGTTATCCTTATAAATGAAAAAACATTAATTTAAAAGTTTAAAAATAATCCCATATACATCTAAATGTGACACAAAAATTATGTTCATGGATAATGTAGGTACAAAATTAAAATATCTTAAAACAAAAATCATTCATTTTGGATATGAAAGGTGGTAGTCACCAATGGCCAGAGCTATTATCCATGAACTATAGGCATCTTGCAGATCCACTTATCCTCTGAAAATATTAAAAATATACCTGGATTTAAAATTTTGTTACAGATATGAGCACCAAAAGTTGTATTGAATAAAAAACGTGTTGAATTGGGATTAGCTATCTCGATAGTGAAGGAAACATTATAATAATATTGCTTTTGAGTGGAGTTCCTCTTCCATTAGCCTTGATTTTAACATAAAAAATATACATCATCCTTTTCTGTGCCCTACCATTGGATCTATCCCTTTATGAAAAAATAGTTCTTTGGTTGTTTTTAAATTTTATATGTCATAAGATCATTTTCCATATTATTCCGTTTCATATTCAACATAAGGACCAAAAGTTAATCATAACCCGTTCCCTTATCCACTTGGAGAATTATGGTCAAATGTTTCAAAAGACTCTTATCATTATTTCTCATTTTATAATTCAAAATAATATTGTTGAATGTATTGGGAAGTGAAGAAAGAATTGATCTGTATGCAACTCCTCGATGAATTTAATCTCTAAGATATCCAATTTTTCAATATAGTTGATAATCATGAGTACATGATTCCCAACTGGCACAAACTATCTAATCATAGTTGTCAAAAAATAATTGGATATATCATACATACCTTGTCACACCGTCTCTTGATATAGACTCTAAAGTGATACATCATGTTATAGGCGTCCATATCCTTATTTTTCTTAAAAAGTTCATTCGACATGCATGATAAAATGAATTACTAAACATATTTAGCATTATTCAGATTTTTCTCACAGTATGATAGTTATTAATAACTTTAATCATTTCTAAGCACAACTAGTAATGGTTATTCCACCACATATAGTTTCTTTCATGGTGAAGGATGAGCAGTAGTCTCTTTTGTGACTATTAGAAATTTGTGCCAATGAAAATGTTTCCCCTATATAGTACAGATCAAAATTATATGATTGATGCACTTGTAATGTAATTTCTATAAAATCATATTAGAAAATTATTATTGATTTATCTGAAAAAATTTAGACAGATTAATAAATATTATATTTTGTTCATCTCATGCTATTTTATCTAAACACAATAACCATCACCATGGATTTATAATATCCTATTTCTAGGAAATTATTATAGCAGGGATCCATATTACCTTTCGCATTGCCACAATATTGGTTGTTCAATCAACATGAATGGTTCAGGTTGGAAATCTAAATGCTAACTACATTAACACATTGTTTCTCGATCCATTGATTGGAATCCCTAATCCTTAAATCCTTAATTTATATTTCTTCAATATTTTCCTCTCATTTACACTATGTCCTTTTATAGAAGTCAACCACTGATGTGAACCATGTTAATCCAAAAAAACAACTCTTTTATCAATTAACAGATAATTAAAATCATCCCAACATTGGTTGGCCAAGGACATTGAACTATAGTTTGATTCTAACTATTGTAATGAAATGCTATACAGACACAATGATTTATTGAGTGATTTTTTCTCTCTTGAATTTATTTACAATTATTATCTTTATTTATTTCTAGTTAATATAAAGGGAGATTAATTAAGTGATTATCCATTTCATAGATAATATTTTCCCATAATATGATTTATTTTATATCTATCTTGCATGATCAATAATTAATTAATAATGTGATTAAAACAAGACATCCATAATTAAATAATCTTAAAACTTATATGAATAAAATAATAAAGCAGTATGATCATGAGATATTACTAGTGTATAGTATTTTTTTCTATTGATAAAATAACCATTGAACTTGGTGAAAACACATTTTAATATATAAGGTCCTTATTACAACATTCCTACTATCCCCTTTGTATCTATCTTTTATTATGACCAAGCTTCAAACATGAGAAACCACCACTAGATTGGAATCTCTATTCATTACATTTGTTTTTACTCGCATGTGGGTGAGGTGAAAATAGGGTTTACCAAAAAGAATCCATTGGCTTTCAATCCCAATATAATTAAAGGAGAGATGGAATGTTGGCCAATAATTTTAACTTAATAATAAATTAAATGAAAACAATCACATACAAAAGGTATGCTCTATCTCATGATCATCCACATACATGCAATTAATTATGAATTTAATAAAACTATATTTTTATTCTAAATGATTATTATTTTTGACAAAATCTTCATGAATCAAACAATTATTAACATTAATTAATATAGGATTTTACATTAATTATCATCACAAATTCCTTAATATTTTTATCCATTATAATTTTAAAAAAACTAAATAAATTCTGTTATAATAAACCATGTAAATAAATTTACCATAGAAGAAACATGGTGAACTTCTATACGATTATTTTCAAATTGTATTATACTTGTATACTATTTTAATTTTGAGACATATAACATACATGACCCATCACATCATTTCATTACAAGTACTTAATGGATGATTATATGAATTTAATGATTTTTTGTCACATTTTATGCTCTAATGTAAATATTATAACACCTTCCAATATAACTCATAAATGATTTTTATATCGAAACATTATATAGATATTATTTAAGCATTTAAATATGGAAGAATATTCAACCCTAACACAGGGTGATCCATATAATTACAAAAAGAAAAAAGTACATGTCTCAAGTTTTAAAAAGTAAAATAAATAAATTTTAAATCTGCACAACTATTAAATGTACAGGATAGGTAGATTGTATCTACACAGTATGCACATATCGCATCGTCAATCTAAGACACACACCTAGGGACTTGTGATGTAGTATATTTGTATGAAAATTGGGAGTACACTGCATGTACCATGGGCACCACGCTATGTTGACTCCATGATATATGGTCACCATCCATATAGGCAATGTATGGAATACACGTCTCACAATTGACCCAAAGGGACCACACCACATGTAGATGGGCTACACGACATGTTGTCTAGCAAACAATACACCTTTTAATTCTGGTCAACACACTGTACATTAAATCGTGTAATTAATTCAATAATCAATTCATAATCATGAAATTAAATACAAATTAAATAATGTGGCATTGAAAAAAATTACATGTTTTGTAAAACCAGTTACACATTGCGCAGTCTATTGTTATCTTGACAAAACCCTTGGTAGCTTCAGATGACATCCTAAAATTGTATTAATCATAAAAATAAATTTCATGATTACATCAATGAGAAATGAACGAGGATGAAATAGATCTTTTAATTCATAATAAAAGATTAATTAAAGATCAATCTAGATACTAAATTAAAATGAGAAAATCAAAAATGGTCTTTAAATAATTATAAACAATTATGCTACCTATCTAATATGACATAAATGTTCTAGGTGTAGTAGAATCATGTGAAGGAAAATTCAAAACATATCTTTTTTTCCATAATCTATTATTAATTTGAAATTTATATGAATATTAATAGTGTGATCCATAAAATTAAATAACTAAAATAATAAATGGATAATAATTCTATAACTGGGAGAGAGGAGATGAAAACATAATATTTATAAATAATTTAATTAGATAAAGAATTACCTCTACTGAATTATTTTTTCATTGGAAAATCCATAGAAATATCTATGGTGCACTATCCTTTCATTGAAGAATCCAAATGTAGATTTCCATTATCCGTGATTCACATGTGTTCAAGGAATATCCATATTTTGCTGAATGAGTCTCTACTATTAGTAAATGTTATCCATACACTTGTGTTGTCCCCATTGAATTCCTTAAGAATATCTTCCAAAGCATTGTAATTTATTTGGTGGAAGAGTATTTCTCACTCTTCTTTAAAGTGTTCATGGATAAGGGAGTTATCTAGGATTTTTAGGATTCCCCATGATTTATTTTCACAACCAACCAAAAAAATGGGAAATAAGAGAATATAACATAACTTGGTATATATATTTATAGGGTTAAAATAAAACATTTTCACCAATTCCCTTAATTATTTATTTTATCCTAGAGAACTCTTAGGTCAAATAATAAAAATACAACAATTTCTCTATATGCACATAATATAAAATTTATAACTAAAAACAATTTACTCAAATAATATTTGAAATTAATAATTTCTCACCAGACCTAAAAACTCATTCCACCATTCTTGCATGATTTTATCAGACAGTAAATAATGATATTTATATTTTATAAAATAGAATTTCTTTAATATATAATAAATAAATATATATTCTATTTACAAAAAAGAAAATAAATATCTTTATGCAGCAAAGAATACACAAATAATTATGAAACTAAATGTGGGAATAATATTTATTCAACCTATTAAATAATAAATAATATTTGTATATTAATTAACTGAGATTTAGGATACACTTAATTTGTGACCCTCAAGGGAAATTTTCTTGTGGCACAAGGCGATGCAACCTAAAGTTCATACCTATCATTTACCAACATGAACTGGAACCAATAAGAAAATAAATTAATGTCATAACAATATGTCCAACCATATGAACACTTGCAATGTCATATAATACCGTTATCAGGATTTATCAAATCAAATAAGTTGAATACTGGTTCTATCAACCTATGTGCTTGATGTATCTTTTATTAGATATACAGAAATAGAAATTTTTTATAAAACACCATTTCCATGTATTTATTTAGGATATAACATTCCAATCAAAGAGTTGAGATATTAACTTATGTTAAATAACATAAAGGATATATCCTTTTCATCATTATTAATTAATTAAATAATACTTATGGTGCTCCCGACATTTTTTTCTATACATTTTGTGCCTTAAAAATCCTAATCTGTTCTACAACCCCCAAAAAAACAGAATGTATTTCAACTCAAAGACAGAGATAGATGGGGATTAATTGTTAGTAAAGGACCAAACTAGATGGTACAACTTATTCAACAAATATGATCGGAAGGACTGAGATTGATACAACATGTAACACCCAACCCATCCTCATTGTCTTTTGAAGGTGGAGGGGTTATACATGGATTTAAGTGACATCCCAAATGAACAAAAGTTCAAAAATAAACTCCAAGGAATTTATGAATTAATGTGTGATGATTCTGCCATTAAAAATAAAACAAACCAAAAAAAATACCATAAAAAATGAAAAACAACACGATGCATGATAATAATTTAAAACAATACATAGCCATTCAATTGATAAAAAAACAAAACTACAAGAGAGTACATGAATAGAAGGATAAAAAATGTCAATATATATTGAAATTCATATCCATCAATTTCAAAAGACTCCAAAACCAAACTCTAATATCAAATGGTGATCCATGATATACTCCAAAATATATCCCATGTATCAGAATTCTCCATATGAGAAGTTTTAGGATTTCTAGGGCCCGCAGCGGAAGCTGGTGCGTCGGGGATTTTAAATGTTTTGTTGGAAGAATGATGATACTTGTCGTCGCCAATGATATGAGCCCCGGAGAGGACTGAGTATCTCTTGTAGATTATTAGTATCACAAAATTAAAATGGAAATGTACCTGTTTCAATTCTGAAGGCATGGTCGACTGCTACTAGCCGATGGCAATCGTCGCTTGAAGGTTCCAATGTAAGATCCCTCTATATCATCCACACACACTCTAATAATCTGTAAGAATGTCTATCGTCGAACTTCGGGTACAAGCGCGGTGATCAGATGATGCTCTCGACGTCCCGACGATCACCGCATCGAGAAGCCTTTAATGTAAAAGAGAGATCACGATACAAGAATCTTGGATCGAGTGCTTATCTATCTAAGAAGAGAGAGGTGAGAGAGGCTCTAAACTTTTATTCCATGAAAATTAATGAATAGTGAATTTCACACCCAAAAGAGAGAGCCTCCTCTCTTATTTATAGAGATGTTGATAAATACCCGGTAGGGTTCCCCGACCCCCGTTAATATCAACGTTCTTTAAATAAAAAACTATGATGACTTATAAATGCATCAATATTATTTATTATTTTATCACATACTTGTAATATATATATATATATATATATTATATTATGTGATAAAACCGAGCGATTTAACTCGACTCGCTGTCCCGCTTAATATTAAACGATCCTTGGATATTAAATAATATTCTTTAGATTAATATTTTTATTGTATTTCCTAAACTCGTAAATACATTAAATAAATTCAATCCCAAATATTCATAACATGAATATTAATGAATTTATTTAATTAATTTGGTGATCGACAACTTGGACAATGCTCGGACCCCATGGCGGGGACCACTATGTCCATATACATATTCAACTGAATTGGTGCGGATTCTTGAATATGCAGTTGTGTGTGACCCTCTAGGCCATTATCTCGATAGTAGTGAATAAAATCCACACACCAAGAGCAGAGTCTAGCAACTCATCATGGCCCCTAAAGGGATAAGGATAGTCATAGCAACGACTACCATCCTATGAACACTGACTATGTACAATAGTCTTTTTGTCATTAAATATCTCATAAAGCAGGACGCACTCTTGTATGATCATCCATAACTTGCTTTATTATTTTTTGATCTATCTGAATGGATTTGACTTTCTATTGCTTTGGCCAAAGACTTATGAAGGCAGCACCATCCGGATCAACAAGGCATAAGATATCTGACTTCCTAAACTTGGAAGGAAAAATATTTTCCTGACCATTCAACCAACGTCATACCGCCAACGACACACTCAACACAAACTACCACGCAATTACATAACTGCCATGGTTTTCACTTTGCATCAATATACGTAATTAAATGATATACATTGGTAATGGTCTGAAGTTAAGAGACCAATACACATGTCCGTAGATAGAAACAACCAAGGACACCCAAAAAATGTCGTGTTCTTGTTGATGGGTCTATCCTCATGATCTCATTACTAGAGATCACCAAGTGCGAACTTCATGAGAAGAAGCCTCAATGCTAATGATCCCCTAGAAACTGATAGTCAGACATCTACTATGTCCAGTCAGTAAGATGTATCTAGACTATAGAACATATATTTAAGATCAATGTCATTGTATCTCAAGGTTCACTTTATATCCTAGGATCTGATATAACCTCTCAACACGACAATAAACCTTTGGACATTACTATTATTATAGTGGATGCAAAAAAATCTGAACTATAATGGTAAGATATCATCATACATATCTAACTGTACACATGATATGGTAATCAAAAGTACTACATATTTGGGTCTTGGACACCGACTTTTTCAACACTCCCACTTTCACTAGAGCCAACTTGCTAAATAATCTTCCTAGATACTCACATGATAAATATCATGCTCGTGTTGAGTATAGTCTTTAACTACTAGGCCTTCCACGTTTTCGCCGCGTGGCATATTTTCTATATGCGATCTCATATGCTTGAGTAAAACTTCTCAAGACAGGGTATCCCCGAGTATATAACTTTTTTCCATTGTCATAACTTGACAACTTGGCTAGTAAGAGTATCATAATTCTCATTATGATAATACTGTTCTCAGTAGGTGAGAATCCAAGAACTGGGACAAATCGTTGCGATTTATAACTACTTCTCAGCTGCCTTAGAAGTTGCAATGTACTCAGTATTTGTAGGTATGGATACCACTATCTTTTTTTAGCTTGACTCACTCATCACCTTTGCCTAAATGAGATACTAGATAAAATTGATCAAAGGACTACTAGTTTGTGTCCCACAAAAACTATTATACCTTCCTCTCTATATTCTAGGTACATATCATTTGTACTTACTAAAGTACAAGATGATAGTTCGGACTGCATCACTTGCAATGCTCCAGGATATAATTGATATTTGCCTATAATAAATTATATCCTGACAGTATCAATTATTGTACATAATATGGCATATGTGATTGATCCATCAGCAAATCATATGGTATCAAATCTAAACTTTAATCTCTACACATGCTCCGAACAAGTTAACCTGGAAAGATTAAGCCATGTGACATAGGCAATAATTCTCAACATGAATTGTTCCAACTTGTATTTTTCATGATAATGTCACTATATGTATGATTGACTAGGACCAAACAACCTTTGGTTCCACCTGAGTGGATCCTGTTCCCTAGAACATAGGTTGATACATGAAGTCAATCATTGGAGAATTTCTTTAAACCTAATATTATCTAACTGTAAGATCAAAAATTGTTTTCAATATGTTGTCGAACTTATATCATTTGGAAAACATTAGTGCTCCCACTATCCTTTGGTAGACACAAGGCAAAGATTCATTTATAATGAATGCACTAAGATCTTGTTTCATACTTTAATCCAGAATTGGATTTCAGTAACATTCAACCCTTATTGGAATCATTTGATGTCATTATCTCTTCCTGGTTGCATCGTATAGAGATCTTCCACAAAAAATGATCTTGACATCCAATGACCAATAAAATGATCTTAGAAGTTTATCTATGACAGGTAAAATTCAAATAGATTTTGGAATATCTAATTGGTATAATCAATCAAACCTTATTGGTACCATACTTGTACCATCCATGTATCATTTAATTTGAATATCCACCACAATATTCAATTTATAAGCCCCTTTGAAATTTGATACATGGAATATATTATTGAATTTTAGTTGATCTTGTCTATCTTAGCTTGTTTCCATATACTGTTTACTTGTAGGATTTATTATTCGTAATGAATAACATATCACCGACCATGGTGACTATAAAACCATCACCATGGTTTTATTTTTCCAACATAGTATGTGTCTCTGGACCTTTTCTATTCCACATGTACTTGTGGAACTTGTTCCCTATGCCAACCATTTGTGCATCTCGAGCATTGACTAAGTCTAAATCAACTCATCTCCCACTATCTCTAATAGATATGTGCACCCTTATATATAAATTTAGTCTAATACTTGACTACATCTTTTCTATCTTAGGAATATATCCTAAGAAACTATTAGGATAATTAATTTAGATGCACAATATGTTTAACTTGAAGCTAGTTTGTTTAAATCCTAATAAACGCTTTTTATCTAAACACGTCATATGGCATAATGTATTTTCTATCATACTATGACTCATATGAAATCCATTTGTCATTTTAGTTGGCATATTGGTTATGGGTCTAGGCTGTTATTTGGAAATCACATTTTGAAATATGATGGAAGTTTCCACAAGTTGCAACATTGATACAACTTACATCATAAATTTGATGTGTAACATATGCGTTTAGGAATTTCTCCACACTACATGTTTGTTGATCAGTTTTAATATGTAATACTTGTCATATATCCTCCTAATGAACATCAATATGGTGATGTAGATAAGGTAACATGCATTTAGGAATTACACCATGCTACATTATCATGATCAATGATTGTTTGGACAAGATATTCTTCGGCCTGACGATCGGAAGCAACTCATGTCTTCTTAACAAACCTACACTTCACTCTTCCTTAATGACTTAAAGGAAACTTATGAAGTATCTATACCTCTTTCTTTCTTTGGAATAGTTCACACTGTCTTGTTGAACTATCCTCAGAATGTTTTGTGGCATACCTTTATTTCTAAAGGTTTATTTGTCTAAACTAAAGATGTCAATTATACCAAAAGTTTTTAGATGTGTCGAGCCAAAATACCATACTTGGTATATTGATGACGTCCACTTTTAGTTTTACTTGAAAAAGAATCTCATTGCCATAACTGGGTAGGTCTTACATTATATATTCATCATATATTGCCTTTGATTCAAGTAGCAGTGAACTATTTGTTGAGTATGTTACCACAAACAACATGCATTCCAAAACTTGGAACAATGTCTCATCATGACCAAAAGGGCATGTGAGATAAATTTTTTGGTTATACTCCATAACTAGTTCATCTTGAATCAATTAATTTGAAATTAGAAGTTATGTGTTTCTCCTTGCTGACTTAAGAATCACCCCTTCTCGGATGCTTGGAGAAGACACTTTACTTCTAGTAATGTTTCTCTACTTATATGGTTATTGTATTTCAATACATATATGTGAAAAGAATATTGTATATTAATACACAATAATTATTTGAGAATACTTTTATTTGATGAATATAAATAGAACGAGAAGCGGGTACTTGCTTCTTGTATTTGAGTTTTTAATCTTCGATAAATTCATTTCATTATTTGATGAAAATAACCTTCTGTTAACAAACCAACCACTTTTCATTGAAGGACATGACGAAGGTTCCTTTGGCATAACATTCCATAGGCCTTTTGGCCTTGTCATTAAATGTATTTTTCTATAAGAATAAAAGATGGCGTTTTCTCCAATATTGTTATTACTTGGCGAATGATACCTTAAAGGTAATGAAGCGCTTACTCCATACCGTTCGTTTTATTCTTAAACGAAAATAGAGTAATTGGGTGTAAAATGTATATGAAATGGGATGGCATGAATGATTGTGAACCATCTTTCCCTTTACACAAACCAAGTGCAACCATCACATTCAAATCTTGCTTCTCTTTATCCTCGAAAGGATTTTTGAGATGAGACTACATGTTACATCATCCATGTCAGGATGTAGCAGCCGCAACTAACATCAGACATTGATGAAAGAATTATGAAAGAACCATCACATGCTTGATTCATGAGTCTCATGTAAGTAGTTTTACACCCTCGCTTCAAGAGGTGGCATAACAGGTTGGACACAAGCACCATTAATTTCCATTGTAGTGGTAATGTACGCAAGCTCCTATACAACATTTAGTAAATTCGTTCTTAGTTTAGACATTAACTTTTCCTAATATTTATCGCAATTTTATTATGATATTACTTTCCATTATCTACAAATATAAATTAGCAGATTTTACTTTTATGTGATTACCTAACGTGACATTACTGATTATTTAATCATTAAATGTCTCCCAATAATTTTTCGAATTCTAAGATCCCTCTGTACTATAATCAGAATACTCTTGAGTATTCTAGTGGCAAGGATCCATGGACCACCCTCATAGTCTACAAGCTCGGGCTACGCCACTACTCAGAAGGTCCAAGGTATGATTTTGGCTGGCCAACCGCATTATCTTGCGGTTCCTTGATCTGTTGAGTGAAGACCCAGCATCAGAAATCATTTAATGATTTACTCAACGCTTGCCTCTAAAATTAAAACAAACTAGCTAAGGCTATATCTTTGCTGAAATTTTAGTTAAGTCGACCGACCACACAAATAAGAACTCCCCAGTAGTAAGAGGCACCCTCAGCTAAGGCATGAACCGGCACCTTGAACACCCGGTTTCGTTCAAACTTGAATGATGGAAGGCTGTTTGTGACTTAATAGTTTCTTTGAGGGTTTTAGGTTTTTCTCTCGATGAATGTAATCCATTTATATTAATATTTTTCATCTATGTTGTTGCGCTCACAATTGAACTTTAATAGAAAAGCATATGCCTCTTCTTTATGCATTTTATTATCTATTATTTTATGTATTTTTTCTGCTGTTCTAAAATGCATAAAATATTAAATAAATTCATAAAGGTAAACTACTAACCGACTGGTCTTGATCATCTAAACGACCTAAGGGGCAACATACCTTTGTCTAAACTAGACACTAGATGTATCTCAAACCGTATTGTATATCTGATTTTCATATAAAGAATCGCCTCGTCTTGGAGGAGTCCACGTTTCATCTTTGCATCGTATAGATCAATGTGCTCTGCCTTGTCTTGGCGGGGTCGACATCGCTCGTCATCTTCGTCTGAAGTACAAAGGTACTCGCGTGCAGGCGAGGGGAACTCGGGTATAAATGAACATCATATAATTATTTGGAATGCATGCCCTTATACATTTTAACCAAAAAATAGATGATGCACAGATCTTCTTTTAATTAATTACACACATCGCACATATTTTAAATAATTAAATAATTAATTAATTAAAAGAAGACATTCTGGGGTCGATGCTCGAGACCAGATGACGGGTAAAATTAAAGTGTGATAAATTTAAAATGCATAAATAAGTAGGAGGGTTATTTATTTAAATTATATGAATTAATAAATTCAAATAATTTAATTAATTATCGGTCCATTAATTAATTTAATTTTAATACTTATAATTAAATTAATTCATTAATTAAATTTATTTCCAAAATCAAATTAATCTTAACCTCCTGTATTAAAACTTATTTCCACAGCAATTTATATATTAATTAGTTATATTAATTAATTATATTAATTGATTTAATTAAATCCTTTTCAGGGGTTACCTGCCCACTAGGAGGACCGGGCGGGGGCCGGGTAAGTTTGGCTAGGGTACTCCCAGGGAGGAGCCGCTGCTGGAGGCGGCGCCTCTCTCAATAGAGCACTGGGGCTGCACACTAGGGAACCAGCTGCGTGGGGTTGTACGACTTGCAGCGCGCGGTCGGGAGAAGACTGTGGTCTACTCATAACGGCTTGGCAGCGGTGTGGGTGCACCGTGCGGGTTCGCCGGAGGAGGAGCAGGCTCGGGGTGCGCCTCCTGCTTTTCCTGGGTCTTTCCGGAACAGGCGCAAGCGGTAGAGGAGGCCTGTGCAGAGGGGTGTCATCCTCGGGTTATAGCCGTGAGGCCCGCTGGGAAGGAGAGGGTGCGCGGGCTTGTAGAGGGAGCAGTAGCGGGATCCAAGGAAGTGGGCAGCCTGTGCGAGGCTGTGGAGAAGAGGTGGCATCCGCGACACAAGCTGGGTGGAGGCCATGGAGGTAGCAGGTCGTGACTGGGGTGCGACAGCAGGTCATGGAGAGGGATCCAGGTGGGCGGCCGACGAGCCTGTATGGGGTGCGGCTAGGTGGAGGAGCCGACTGGGGTCTTCAGGCGATGTGTGAGGTAAGGCTGCCGGGTGCAGGCGGAGGGGTGCATCGGCCTGAGGTGCCACTGTGCGGAGGGGCGCCGTCACACCTGGGGTAGTCCAAGTGCTACAACACGCTGGAAAGGAGGAGGAGGTCCGCTCAGACCCCCTTCAAATGTCCCCCAGTTTTTTTTGTTTTCTCCTTTTTCCATGGACCGCTCCCTATCCTGGTTTTTTTGTTGCTTCTCTTTTCCACACGCACAACCACATGTGCTCTTTTTTTGTGCGTGTTTTATGAAGAATTATTTTAAGAATTGGTTCCACAAATTTTTTCTTAAACATTAAGACCTAGCTTTTCATGACTTTTCCATTATTATTATTAAGGCTAAAATAGCCTTTTAAATTAAATAATAATATAATTATTATAATGAAATAATAATTTGTTTTTATTACATTATTATAATAATAAAATAATTATTATAATAATAATAAAATTATTGTGCAAGTTATGTTATTTATAAAAAATAATTTTCACAATTAATTTTATTTCTAATTAACCCATTGAATTTTAATCGGTTCAACAAAATGAAATAAAAATAGAACCCGAGATCAAACCGCTAATTTAATCCAATATGAAAATTTAAACTGACCATAACATGGTCATTTGATATCAGATTGCCGCGCGGTTTGAACCGTTGGGACCGTCATTGACTCCTTTACATAAATATTTTTACAAATTAATTTTCTAGGCTCAGAAAATTTATGTGATACCTCTGATACCACTGTTAGGATTTCCAGGGCCTGCAGCAGAAGACGGTCGGTCGGGGATTCTAAAATTTTCATCGGCGGAACGACGGTACTTGTCATCGCCGACGATCCGATCCCCAGATAAGTCCGAGGATCTCGCGTATATTATTAAGAGAACAAAATTAAAATGGAACCGTACCCGTTTCAATTTTGAAGACACGGTTGACTGCTACTAGCCGATGGCGATTGTCGCTTGAAGGATTCAAAGCTGGATTCCTCTAAATCATCCACACAAGCTACAAAAATTCACACGAACACTGATTGTCAATCTCCGGGTGCTAGCACGGTGATCTGACGATGCTCTCGACGTCCCGACGATCACCGCATCGAGAAGCCTTCGATGCAAAAGGGAGATAACGATCCAATCATCTTGGATCGAGTGCTTCTCTCTCTAAGAAGCGAGAGGAGAGAGAGGCTCTCAACTGTCATTCCATGCAAATGAATGAATAGTGAATTGCACACCCAAGAGAGAGAGCCACATCTCTTATTTATAGAGATGTTGATAATTACCTGGTAGGGTTCTCTGGCCCCCATTAAAATCAATGTTATCTAAATAAAAAACTATAAATATTTATAACTGCGTCAATATTATTTATTATTTTATCACATACTTGTAATATATATATATAAATGATATATTATGTGATAAAACCAAGCCATTTACCATAACTTGTTGTACCTCTTAATATTAAATGAACCTTGAATATTAAATAATAGTCGTTCGATTAATATATTTATGGTATTTTAAACTCATAAATACATTAAATAAATTCAATCCCAAATATTCATAACTTGAATAATAATGAATTTATTTAATTCATTTGGTGATCAACAACTTGGACAATGCTTGGACCCCATGGCGGGGCCCACTATGTTCATATACCTATTCAACTGAATAGGTTCGGATTCTTGAATACGCTGTTGTGTGTGACCCTCTATGACTTTATCTCAATAGTAGTGAATAAAATCCACAGACCAAGAGCAGAGTCTATAAACTCATCATGGCCCCTAAAGATATAAGGATAGTCATAGCAATGAATACCATCCTACAAACATCGACTATGTACTATAGTCTCTTTGTCATTAAATCTCTTATAAAGCTAGATGCACTCTTGTGTCATCATCCTTAACTTACTTTATTACATGTTGATCTATCTGGATGGATTTTCCTTTCTACTGCTTTGGCCAAATACTTATGAAGGCGGCACCATCCTGATCAACCAGGCCTGAGATATACGACTTCCTAAACTTGGAAGAGACAAATCCTTTCTTGACCATTCAACCAACGTCATACCACCAATGACGCACTCAACACAAACTACCTCGCCACGACATTACTGCCATGGTTTTCTCCTTGCATCAAAGTACATAATTAAATGATATACATTGGTAATGGTCTCAAGTCATGAGACCAATACACATTTCCATATATAAGAACAACCAATGACACCCAAAACATGTGGTGTTCTAATTGAAGGGTCTGTCCTCATGATCTCATTACTAGAGATCACCAAGTGCGAACTTTATGAGAAGAAGTCTCAATGCTTATGAGCCCAAAAAACCTGATAGTCAGACATCTACTGTGTCCAGTTAGCAAGATGTATCTAGACTATATAACATATATTTAAGGTCAATGTCATTGTATCTCGAGGTTCTCAATATATCCTGGGATTTTCTATAACCTCTCAACACGACAATTAACCATTGGAAATTACCATTATCATAGAGGACGCAGAAAAGTCTGCACTATAATGGTAAGATATCATCATGCATATCAAATTGTACACATGATACAGTAATAAAAAGTACTACAATGTTGGGTCTAGGGAACCCACTATTTCAACAAGAATATTGATACTTTCCCTTTTCTCATGTACTAATAATCAATTTCTAAGACATCACCAATGTTCTAAATTAGGGGTGAGTATTAAAACTTAGTAGAGATTCCCCAAACGACTTCCCTGCTCAAGCCACAAGGATAGAACAAGTTAGAACATTTATATAAACCAATTTATATAATGAAATTGAAAACAATTGATGTCAAAATATAAAACAAGTCCCATGGTAAAACAAATTTCTCAAAGAAACACCATTTTCCAAGGAATGTAACCCAACAGGTTATTTGAAAAATTTGATTAATCTAATAATAAGTACCCATTCTATATCACATATCCACACACACCCATACACAGAACAATGAAATCATAGTGTTACAAAGAATGGTGGAACTTTCAAATCAGTAAACCGTCAATTTTTTTGTGTTACTTTTATGATCATTATTCAAACCCATACATAAATACTTAACCATTTATATCATCCACATGACATACATCCATTTCCAAACCTATTCAATTATTTCAATAAAATACACATATATTGAAAAATAAAACAACAAAACTTTGTAATAAAAATCAGCATTATATTAAAAACACAATACAAAAAAATCAACAATACCAACCTCTTTCTAAAACTGTATTTCCCATTCATCAGTACCATATAACCATTTTAAAATAAAGTTTTTTAAAATTTTGTATCCAAATTCAACTTTTTCCAAAAAAATTAAATTTCCAACAATACCATAAAATGTCACCAAAGAAGGTTTCCAATTATCATTTCTAAAACAAATAAAAATCAATTTTAAAAAAAAACCAAATATTAATCAAAATTTTAAGTTCTAAAAAGATTATTTGAGAGTGAATCCACAAACATATGAATTTATGTCGAGAAAGAAGAACACCACTAAAACTCTCCCAAAACTAGGTTGAATATAAAAAAATGACATTGATCTCTCCCCCAATCATCAAAATAATATAACTATATGTTTTCATAAACCACCATATATCAATTCTTAGTGGACTGGAATAAACAAACTGAGTGGGGGTATTGATATATGAAAACCCACCCAATGTACCAGGGCTGATGGATTACTGAAGAATATGGCTTCAATCCCCCAACAAAAAGCACTTTTATCCCTTCTAAATTGATGTGAAGGGGTTCCACATCATTTATAAAAAATAATATCATGTTGTGGAAGAAATGGAGGAAGAATGTGGGGTTAAATGTGAATCAATACCTAGATATCCTTTTTTTGTTCTTTTTTTAAACCATGTATGCTTAGTCTAATGGTTAAGAAAACCATAACATGACCATGAATCGGCCTCTACATCAATGTAGATCTCACATAGTTAGAAAACATGGTTATAAAATCATGTGCTAATACTAAAAAATAATTCTTCCCCACTTTGCACAGTTTCTCCTTAGTGGATGCACGGTTTGGAAAAATGGTGTCCCTACTCATGCGCCTTCCCCTTTTCCTATATCCATGTTCTCATGGTCTCTTGTAAGAGTTTTATTGATTCCACTAACCATTATTAATCCATGAATGTATAAAACACTCTAAAAAAATTAACATATTATTCAACCCAAATAAAAAATAACACATAAACATTATATACATATAAAGTATAAATGAAGGGTTACATACAAGAAATAGAGGGTTTTAAAAATAAATTAAAATAGGGTCACACTTTCTGAAATTTTAAAAAAATTAATTTTCTCCCAGGATTAGTCTTCATGATGCCATCAAGCACCCCATATACCATACTACTCCCCTAATGGGTTTGTTAGATCTCAGTGGGTTATATTTAGTATCACTATATGGATGATAAAACTTCATAGACTGGATAGAGGCCTCCTATAGAAAATAATGTTTCTTTCCATTGATAATTACATTCTTTCTCACACCAACACCTATCTAAATGGGTTCTTCCTCATGAGAAAGTTCCTATGAATGGAAGGAGATGTTTAGTGGAACTATATTTTCACCTTGGGGATTCAAGTGTTGATGCACTTCAAATATTTACCCCTCCACTTCCTTTAATGTCCTTCTATAATACATTTAGACTTATTTTCAGTCTTCCAAACATCCAAAAACTTATTTATATGTTCACTAATTGAATTAAAATATAAGTATGGAAACTAGGATACAGATCACATAATATTAAATATTAATCAATTTATATTTGTTTATGGTTAAATAACTCAAATAATGATAATATGAATAACAGTCAATTGAAAGGCATACCACTAGGTGTGTGTTACCCTAGATCTAGTCATCGAATACATATGGTTCATTTCATTGAGCCCTTGACAGTACTCGATCAAATGTACTTGTTTAAGATCACATATATTTGTCATTTCTCGATGAACGTGTTCTTATTTTCCATTATAATTTATAGGTTAGAAATTTTATATTTTTATTTAATTTATGACATTTAAAATTAACTATATTTAATGTCGATACTCTTATTTTATATTTTTTGAATGATTTTTATATCATATCCAACAATTAAGAAAAATTGGATTTCTATTTATTATAAATTTTGAATGATATATTATTTCTAAAAACAATGTAGATATATAAATTTTTTAGAAATGGAAAAGTATTTCAAATGGGTTTTAAAAATATATTTAGGATAGCAATATTTAAATGTGTTTTGTATGTATATACTGATAAGAATATAAGAATTACCCCACACCTAGAATACTCTATTGAGAATATGAATAATTTGGTTTATTTGATATATAAAATGGAATGAGAGAAAAATAACATATTAGTGTCTCATAATCATTTAATTCCATTAGTAATGATGTAATCGTGGTGAACATATGACATATGAATATGATTGATTGGGTGTTTTTGGGGTTTTTTCATTTTCATTTGGGACAATTGGTTTTAGGATATGTATCAATATAACCATATTTATACATGTTTTTAAACTCATGTTCAGACACACACACACATATATATTGGATAAATAATATATTTTCATCATATTTTGGGACACTTGCCTTATTTATTTTGGATCCTACTCTATTTTATAGATGTTTATTATTGATGATAGTTTTCCTGTTGTTGTGGAATCGAAATATTTTGATAGGCCACATACAATTGTTATGTGTCACTCTATCTTATTATTATTTTAATTCAAGGATGAAATCATTATCACAAAGTTAGTTTCCTTCCCAAATTCTATTCTTTATAATGTGGAGATCAATATTATTTTTTGAGCCCTATAGTATGCTAATTTTTGTGATGTCATAGGTTTATTCAAGTCGATTCATTAAAAAACATTATCATATACCTCTTTTTATTTGTGATGTAAGAATAGTATATTAATAATGCAATGATAACTCGAGAGTTATGATAGGGGGTTTTCATAGAAAACTCCTCTTCATGTTTAATATCTAGTTACCTTAGGTGGCTGAGAGTTATATATTTAATATAATCATTAATTTTTATTTTTTATGATGTTTTATTTTGTTCAGTAATTGTTTTTTTATATAAACCCTGTTTCATTTTTTGGAAATGTTTTACAATGAAACGATGAAGGATATAATTTTAATAAAAATAAAGGAAACTTTGTAGAAGTCATTTAACTAGGTCTAAAAGTCATTCTAGTGGAACATAGACATTTGGATCATAGATAAAAAACCCATAGTGAACCTATCTTTCCAAACATTGTGATCACAACAATTTCCAAAAAACTGAATACATTACAAAAATAGATGCCAAAATACCATATCAGTCAAGTACATTTGGAATCATTGAAAAATAAACACTGACACATATAAGAGATACATTTCCCCTGACTAGGTTATTCATGACAAAAACAATTATTATACATGTCATACATAATACATATATTCATATAATGGGGTTGGAAACATAAATATCTGTGACCTCAGATGATCTGTATGGTTAAATAGTGGAAATAATTATCAAATCAAATGTGAATAAGGGTATGAGAATGTGATCATTACATTACAAGATCACACCATTCATATAAAAGTCCATTAATGAAAATCATGTTATATTAATTAGTAATTAAAAATATATGAGTCAAAAGGGAATAAAGTGATATTTCCATCGAAGCATAACATAGGAATAAAACATGGAATTTTGGAATACATATAATCATAATATATCATTCCTTATAAGTCAAGAGAAATTTATAGAATGAATTACGGAACTTCATGGGGACTACACCTACTATGAGGAACACACCACTATCCCAAGTCATATTCATTTCCTTTTAATGGATCATGTTTCCCTATCTTCCCATAGTGGATCTGGTTTTCTCATTGTCCATATTCATGGTGACAACACCTACTTGGAAAGACACACCACCATCATCGGTCTTATTTGTTTCCATTTATGGGATCATCTTTTCTCATCATCCTCATAGTATATTGGGTTTCCCCATCATCTGTATTTCGGGTGACTACACCAACTGGGTGGGACACAAAACCAACCCAGTCACAACCCATTCCATGTAAAGGATATGATTCCTCATCTTCTTATAATTTTTAGCACCACCTACATGATTAAAATTATTAATTTATGATTTTTAAATCATTACAAAATAAATTAGAGGGAGATATTTTCCCCAACCATCACATAATAGAACACTTCATATGTGTTCCATAGTAGAAGAAAACATTCATCATATCATGACCCATTAAAATATATCAGTTTCAAAAACATCATATCGTAACCCCTAAAATTAAAGGGGTATCATTAAAATATCATCAAATCATATCCTATATAAAATATATTGGATTCATAATGATTTTACCAAATTAGATCCAATGAAATGAAGTGGGTTTCAAAACCATATAACCCTTGGAAGTGAATTAATTTTCGTACAAATCATGATACTGAGATATAAAACATTCAAGAAATGACATTAATGGTATACTTGTATAATTTCCCAATAAATTAATGAGTTACATCAACAAATGTTTTCATATATGGAAAATTATTTTTAAATACATTTTAAAAATATTTCATGATGAAAATATACATTATTCATTGAAAAATTAAATGTAAAACATAAGTCCTTTTAAAACCCTATAAAATGATAATAAACATTAAAAAATATAAATAAATGTTCAAATAAAAATTAAAACCATTTATCTTAAAAAAAATTTATTACATATAAATAATTATTGAATATTTTTTTGAAACAATTTCATTGAGAACAATTTGAAATTAATAAAGAAATCTTGGAAACGCTTTGAAACCAATTTCCTTGAAAACATTTTTTTAAATTATATAGGATTATTAAAAACAATAAAAACATTATAAAATTTAACTTCTCTTAAAATTATAATAAAACATCATATTTGAATATATTTTTTAAAAAATGTTTCTTGATGTTCCTGGAATGTGTCTCAATGAAAGAAAATATATAGAAAACTACTGTACTGATTTGGTAAATCTTTCGAAATAAACGCAATGAAATAGGTATAACCAAATGGATATATAAATAAGAATAAATTTATGTTAAAAATGGTAGAATATATTAATGGATGTATAATAACTCACACAAAATAATTAAGGGGTGAATAAGGAGTTAATCACACAGAAATGAATGTGAGAGAAGAAATCCCCTTACCTTAGTTTATTAATTTATTAATATCCATAAAAACCTCAAGTAAAATAAATATAATTATATTATTAATATTTTAAATAACCAGGTTTATAAATATGATACCACATACAGTTTTATTTTTTCTTTATATTACCCTCTTATTAAAAATATCATTTTAGGTTTGTGATTTGGGTAATATCCCCTTTTTTTCAAATGGGGCTTAATTTGTTTTTTGTTTAGTTTTTATAATTATATAATGAATTTGATAATGTAAAATACTAAATAAATTTCATATATATATATATTATATTTATTTTTAGTAATCTATTAATGATTGAAATATTAAATGGATTACATCGTTCATGGAGAGTGTAGGTCGTATGCATAAATGAATAATGATTTGGTTTAATGGTCATATTGAAAGAATGAAAAATAAATGAATTATATGTATATATATATCTACTAATAACAGTAAAATTTTTATTTCAAATATATCATATACATTTACTTATCCAATTTATAATACATTCCATGTAGTGTTTGAATGAATCACATCGCTTTCAGTTGGTGACTGTCTACACTTCCCCAAATGAAATTATTATATTCACAGAAAAAGGAAACCATAATGTTATTTTATATATAAAACATAGATAATAATAAAGTCATTATAAATATGACATATATCATGTACAAATATAACTTCCATAATAATTCCAATCTATTAAAGGTATTAATGTAATAACGAACAACATTGTTTCGTGAGGCAGTAGTTCGTCTTATGCAAAAATTGTAACTTAATTACCCATTAATATGGTGTGTGTTTATGTGCTTGTTAAAACCTTATAATAATTTTTTTTAGGATACATAGGATGTTTTGTATCATAGTGATAATAATAACTGAATTATTGGATAATGGAAATATAAGAACATAACATGAGGAAGGTTGTTACCCCTTCTTTGGGTAACACTTTTTCGTATGCACCAAAGGGATTACAATGTTGGATATTCTACCAAAAATCAGGCTTGATGGAATAAGTGAGGGATGTTCAGATGTTAATTGGGTATAAAATGGATGATCGTATGTGGATCTCATTATTTAATTAGGGGGAGGGGTGGTGGCCTTTATAGTGGAAGAAGAAGACATATTTAGCCTTTTTTAAAACATTATGTGTCCCATGATTTGTCCTAAAACATCATAAAGAAAATCTAAATATTTTAATGTATTTGGCCTAAATATTGCCAAAAAACCATTTTCAGGTATGTGTATAAGTCATTTTGGACCTTATTTTTAGGGTTTAGTCCCATGTTATGCTTAATCGTAACTAAATCGTTTTAAATAATTATAATCACATTCACTAATATTTTTATTCAAAAAATTGGGTTGATATTTTTATAATAAAAAATTAGTTTAATTAAAACCATTTAAATATGATTTTATAATCATATTTCACTTTAGAGAAAAAGTTATGCACAATTTTAATCCTATAGACGTTTCATGAAATCTTGTTTTTAATGCGATAATGTTAAAATGTTCATTAATCTTTTCTGTCTATATTCAATATAAAAATGATTCATGTGATATAAAAAGGACTAATATCTGCATAATTTATTTATTTTTACTTTAAAAACAATATTTATTTTAATTTAACTTTATAAATAAAATATACAATAATGAATTTTTGAATTCAAACTCTTTATTAATCATTGTTCATCACAAAATGAACATTCTTTGACAATTCCAAAAAATTCACCCTCAGATAATTTTGACCTTATGAATTCAAAAACTAAATTTATTTTATTATATTCAATTTAAAAAATTTAATAATATTAATTTCATTATATTTCATATATGGATATTGAATGGAGTTATTTTTAGGTAATAGTATTTTAAAACTTATAAAGACCATATATAAAATGTATGACTTATTATAAATATGTTTATTATACTGAAACATTATATATAATACCTAAAAAGTATTTATTTATATTTATATTACAATTTTTAATGGATATGAAATTACTATATCGTTTAAAAAATTATAATAATAAAATATTATTTTGTATAAACTTGGTGCTACATGTAACACAAGCCAAGTCGATATTGTGTGTAATTTATGATTATCATAGTGTAGTGGATAATGAATGTTTGAATTATTGTATCATAAAACAAATGAAATCAAAGAAAATTAATTTATTGGAAAAAATGTTCACATAAACTCGAGGTGTTATATCATACACCCCAACAAGGAAATTTTCTATGAAATTTAATTATTCTGGTACCAATAAATTTGAAAAATTATGCCTCATCATATTCATATATTCCCACCTAACATCCTATAAACAATGATATACCCACAAAAATTATACCAGGTGAGTGGTATTTTTTGGTATAACTTTATCTATATGATGCATAATTTAAAAAAGTTTTTCTTGAAATGAAATATCATGCTCTTGTAGTATGACCTACGATTTTAGTAAATGTGAAGGGTCGTGTATCTACATTCTCAGAAGAGACATATAGAACACATCATGGAATTGAGAGTGACGTTGAGTAATCTTCAAGTGATAATATACCATATAGACATGATCAATGAATAACAAAGATACTAATATACAAATGGCATAGTTTCCCTTTATTCCTATACTGCATAACATTATTCCATGTGTAAATTCATAAAAACACATTATCATTAACATAAAATTTGAGGTGGAAGTGAAGGTTATTTGTATAACCATTCTACCAACAATGATATTGCATGATTTTTTGTTGAATGTCACTAAACACCACTTCTATTACGTCTTGTATCTCAAGTCCCAATATATTTCATTCTTCAACTTCATCCTAGAATGTTGGATGTTCGCATTTATTCCCATATATAGATTCATAAGGTGCCATTTGAATTCATTATTGAAGGATATATTTCTATGGAAACTAAAATATAGTAATGTATTAATACCAAAAAAAATTGAATTCCAAAAAACAAGTTCTCTATATATCATAAAGGAGAAGGGAGTTTGTTACAGGTGTACAAAAAAATTCCACTGAGCTCATGATTGAAAAGGAATGAAAGAGGCTGTAAATGTTGAATGCTAAAATTATAATGAAATTGGAAATAATGAAAATGAATGTCTTAACCATCAAAGAAAAATTAACTTAAAAATTTACAAGGAAGTAGGGCCATGCTTAAGCAATCACTACTTAAATTGTTGAAGTTTTTAATGATGTGGTGGAAGGTATTTTAATTGTTTCCTCAAAATTAACCAATGATTTATTTTATTTTGTGTCATTGCATTCTTTCATATCATTTCTGTTTTCAAAGATAATTAGATATTTCCAATTTTACATAACAAGGGAATTGTCAGTCAAAACACCTAAGGGAAGTATCCTAGAAAAATTGTTTTTCCAATCAGTTACCATCATAGCATATAAACATGCTTTATCTGTTGATCTTATTTCCATATCCATGATTGAATTTTATATTAAATTTATTATGGATTGGGAATCAAATAATTTATGGTGTCACGACCAGTCCTCAGGGCCCGTGCCGTGACTACCCCAAGCCCGCCTTCCATAGGCCAGGAGCTGGCGTCTAGAACCAAAGACGTAAATCCCAATAAAAGGTAAGACATTAACTTTATAAAGAAAACAAACACCACAGAGTAAGCAAGCTAAAGTAAACACTAAGTAAACGGGGTACAACTGTAACTACTGGAATGTAAATGGGCCAGAATACAAACCCAACTGAAGTAAAGTACAATTGAAATGAATGTTAAGAAAATGAAAAGTGAAGTAGCAACACCGAGCCGTACACTGGAAATCCCACCTGAAGGGTGGGTACAGATAGCCTCCTCAGCTCCCCGGGTCCAGCCGTCCGCTCCCTATACATCCCGCCCAGTGGTCCGTCTCCATGTACCGACTTGCTTCACAAGCCTCAATCACGATCGGAGCTGTCTGTCGTCTCCATCCAACACAACGTAGTACAGGCATAGCCCGTGAAGGTCTCCCAGAATCCACAAACGAAGGATACCATCATGAAGTAACAACAAAATCTACTTAAGAAATCAAGTCAATCATATTGAAGATAATTATTGGAAAGTCAAGACTCAGCTCACAAAGATATACTTCTTCATAAGATGATAGAGATCATCAGATGTAGCCACTAATTCATCTAAGCTGTCGGACCCACATAGGATACAAGACCAGCTAACTTGTCGGACCCACAAAGGATACAAGACCAGCTACTCTGCCAGACCCACGTATGATACAAGTAAAGAGTCAAATACTACCGGAACCATGTAGGATACAAGAACAGTAGTCACGTAATGCCGAACCCATGGAGGATTTCAGTATAGTCATCATTGTCTTCGCAGTCGCAGCCAACTCTAGGGTTCCCACACACAGCATGCTCGATTCCAGGAGTGTCTGCTCCACAAGCCAAGGGGTTCGATACATAAACTGACACTTATTCTGGATTTTATGTATCCAAACGTTCCGTCTCGACAAAAGGAACTCAGCGCGATAGACGGTGCGTCAATCGGACGCCCGGTCTGAGAGTTATTAACTTTTCCGTCCCAGGGGCCAGTTGATTTTTTAATTCAAAACCAACCCGAATATACTAAAAATGCATCCAAACCTCGAGTGGAGTAAGTAAAAAGGTACGTATCACTAAGAGAAAACCAACAAAGTTGACGGAACGTCAATCAGACGTCCAGAGATCAAGTTATAAGCGTTTCCGCTCCGAGGGCCCGGTTTGTTTCGTGTTCGAACCAACTCGGCCATACCCAAAGTTCTTCGAAATATTGATTGTAATATGTCAAAACAACAATATCGATCCAAGTATCACATCACAACCAACGGTGCATCAATCGGAGGTCCGTAGCCATAGTTATGAGCATTTGAAAGAACCTGTCCGATTTAGGGGGGTTTGGGCCCGGACCGACCCTACCCAGAACCCCATGGGTCGGCCCAAACCGGATCGACCTGACCCGGGTGCGGGTTCGGCCCACTAGGGCACGAACCGGCCCAGCCGGCGCGGGTGGCCCGGCCTGGTGCGGCCGGCCAGGCCTGGGCGGCTCGGCGCTAGCCGAGCGGACGCGGAAAGGGGGGGGGGCACTGCGCCCCTCGTTTTGTAACTGTGGCCCCCAAGTGGGGGCCTGTCCCTTTGCCAGCGGCCGGGGGTTACAAACACCTGACCCTTCCTGATTCCGGCCGGCCATGATGGTCTGTCGGAGAGCTGCCGTGGGACCCCCCGTGGGTCCCGTCTTCCCTTGCGATGGAGGCCGGATTTCCGGCCGCCGTTCCCTGCACCCCCGCGGCTGGATTTTGGGCCGCCCTTCCCTACACCGCTGCGGCCTTTGTCCGACCGGCGGGGCGTGATGGCGCCGCGACACTCCGCCACGGCCCGCCCCGGCCGTAGCTCTCCATGGTTTTCCGACACAACGTGACAGCTCCGCGCCCCTCCGCCGCAGCCCGACTCCGACCGCGGCTTCTTTCGGCCTCAACGGTGCGGCGCAACGATTCCGCGCTCCTTCGCCACATTCCTCCTCATTCCACACGATGTCGTTGCACCGCACTGCCTTTGTTCGAGCCGCAATGAGTACAACAACAAAGGGGGAGGAGGTTCGGCCATGTTCGTGCATTCCGGACCCCTCCTGTTAATTCGATAACAAGTGGCTAAATAATTTTATGTTGTATGGAAAAAGAATATTCACAAACACAAGCCAAACCCCTACATCAAGAAGTGTTCGTACAAAGATCGTCGCAGAAAAATGGCGTCGCAAGGGTGGTTCGAGGACGGCGTTGGCGAGCGTCCAAGAAGTGGATGTCGTGTCACACCGGATATAGAGAAGGGAGAGATTGGCATGTCTTCTCTCCTTGGTTCTCCGACATTCTTTGCCTTATTCAATTAGGAAGAAGATGTTCTTCAAGACCGCAAGAGTTCTCTCCTCTATTCCACACAACGAAAATCCACCAACAATAAAATAAGACCTTGTCTTATTTTATTCACACACACGCATGCCAACATTAATTTGAAATTCAAAGATCTCATTCAATTAATTTACTTAATTGAAGAGTATTTAACAATCCTATTAATTGCAAGAGTTGACATGTCATTAATTTGGGTGAGTGGGTGAGTTACAAAATAAATTTCAAGAGGGAGGTTAAAAGGAATTGAAGGGGTGGGGATCGTGTGGGCCCCACTTCACTAATATTCTACCAATAGGAGTTAGGATTTAGTGGGTTACACTCTAACTTCTTTGCATAAGTTATAACTACTTAGAATAGAAATAAAAATTGTAGCACATATTTTTATTTCACTCTTCAGTTAACCCATTTATTTAATAACCTCACCTGAGAAAACACAACTCTAGAAAAGGTGTTCCTAAGCAACAATCGGCACTACGGTTCCATCGCTGCCCTCAGATTTCGATTCCGAGCACTGGTTCAAAAGTTAGGAAAACTTGTTCATTCGTTCACTGAATGTACCTGAGCTAAACTTCATAAATTTATTCTGGGAACACCAGGCCTTGGATTCAGTTACCGTCAGACAATGCGTACTCGTAAAATCACAAGGAAAATAAGAAACAAATTTCATTGAAATTTATGGGTATTTACATTAATCCCACATCAGGGATTTACATCCCTGTAACGATACATCATAATTGAGGGGAACAAATGAGGTTACTGAGCATGCATCTGATCCTCCCGCCCCAAGTGCTCTCCTGGAGGTTCCCGTGCTGCCACCTGATGCGCACTAGATGAATCGACCATCCACGTTTGACCCGCTCTTGTCGATCCTCGATCTCCACCAGGACCTCCTCAAAAGTCACCCCATCGTCAAAGTCCAGCTCCCCATGGTCGATGATATGCGTCGGGTTGTGCACGTATCTCCTCAGCTGAGACACGTGGAAGACGTCGTGCACCCGGTGCAACTGAGGTGGTAGAGCAAGGCGATAAGCCACCTTGCCTATCCTACTGAGAACCTGGAATGGTTCGATGAAGCGCAAAGATAACTTGCCACCGCAGCCAAATCTATGTAATCCGCATCAAGGTGAGACTCACAAGAAGACGTGTTCGCCATCCTCAAACTCTAGTGGTCCCCGCCACTTGTCAGAATAAGACATATATCAGCTCTAAGCTATCCTCATCCACTCCTGGATGACCTGGACCTTCTCCGTCGTCGCCTGGACCATCTCTGGTCCCACAAGTGCTGACTCCCCAGGGTATGTTCAGCACATAGGTGATCTTCAAGGTTGTCCGTACAATGCCCTGTATGGTTCCATCCTGATGGTGGAGTGGTAGCTATTGTTGTATGCAAACTCCACCAAGGGTAGGTGATCCCCCTAGATGCGACCTTAGTCGAGGACACATGCACAGACATGTCCTTGAGAGTCTGAATGGTCCACTCCATCTGACCATCCGTCTGAGGCTTAAAGGCGGTGCTCAGACGTAGCTGCATCCCGAATTCCTCCTGCAACCCCTTCCAATGCCAGGAAGCAAAGCGAGCATCTCGATCGAAGATGATAGATGATGGCACACAAGAAGCCGTACGATGTTCTGAATACAGAGGCGTCCCAAGCTCTCCACTGATCCCTTCTCTCTAATGTGTAAAAAGTTGGACAAATTGGTGAGTTGGTCAACAATCACCCAAATAGAGTCGTGACCTCTGGAAGTACATGGAATTACAGTCATGAAATCCATAGATATCTCATCCCACTTCCACTCCGGGACCTCTAAGGGCTGTACCAAGCCTGATGGTACCTGGTGATCTGCCTTAACTTACTTGAAGGTGAGACATCAATAAATGAACTCAACCACAAACTTCTTCATACCCAGTCACCAGTGCTGTCGTCTGAGATCCTGGTACATCTTCGCCACTCCTGGATGTACCGCTAAGGGGTAAGTGTGAAACTCTCTCATAACCTCCTCCTATAAAGAAGATGGTACCATGGTATGTCCTCTGAAAAGGATGACACACTCTCCTCCCACAAAGAATCCATCAGGTGCCTATCCTGGGGATATTTGTGCACGCCACGTCTCACAGTCAACATCCCCACGCTGTGCCTCTCTGACCCACTGAAGATGTGGAGGAGTGACTGTGAGTGACTAAAGAAAGGCTACTTCATCTCTATCCAAGAAGGATATCTGCAAAGTGTCTAGCTACTCTGTCACCTCCCCAAGTAGTTGAATGTCCGTCCTCCTGCTGAGAGCATCGGCTACTACGTTCCCCTTTGCATGAGTATAGACTACCGAAATGTCATAGTCCTGGTGGAACTCGAGACATCACCGATGTCTCAGGTTCAGGTCCTTCTGCGAGAAGATGTACCAGAGACTCTGGTGGTCAGAGTAGACTTTAAAGCGCTCACCCATCAGATAGTGTCGCCAAATCTTCAGAGCAAAGACCACTGCTACTAACTCCAGGTCATGGGTAGTGTAGTTCTGCTCATACTTCCTCAACTGTCATGATACATAGGCGATCATTTCCCTCTCCTTAATCATCAAACATCTGAGTCCAGTCCCTGATGCATCGCAGTAGACTACATACCCTACTCCCTCCTCTGTTAGCCTACAGATAGGTGCGCTGGTCAATCTCTGTCTCAGCTCTTGGAAGCTCCTCTGACATCTATCTTACCACACGAAGGGTTTCCCCTTCTTCGTCAAAGCTGAATGTGGTGCCACAACTCTAGAGAAGTATAGCATGAGCCTCCGGTAGTATCCATCCAAACCAAGGAAACTCTGCACCTCCGTCACTCTCCTGGGTGGCTCCCAAGCTAGCACTGCCCCGATCATCGTAGGATCCACCGAAACTCACACCTCAGAGATGACATGTCCCAAGAAGTGGACCTCACGAATCCAGAACTGACAATTCGAGAGCTTACCATAATTCTGGTGCCCTCGGAGTGTGGCCAGTACAACCCGCAAGTAGTGGGCATGCTCCTCCTCAGTGGTCGAGTATATAAATATATCATCGGTGAAGACGACGACAAATCGATCAAGGTAAGGATAAAATATCGTTTTCATGAGTATCATCAACACTTATGTAGAATTGGTTACGCCGAAAGGCATAACCATGAACACATAGTGGACATACCGACATCTGAAGGCCGTCTTCTGCACATCTTTGTACCGAACTATGAGCTGATGATAGCCTGACCTGAGGTCTATCTTCGAGAACCATTGTGCTCCCTTGAGCTGATCGAATAGGTCTTAAATCCTAGATAGAGGATACTTGTTCCTCAAGGTCACCTGGTTCAGGCTACGATAGTCGACACACAGTCTCAAGCTCCTGTCTGCCTTCTTGGAAAACAAAATCAGAGAAGCCCAGGGTGATACACTTGGTTGGATGAATCCCTTTCCCTGCAAGTCCTCCAACTATACCCGTAGCTCTCGAATCATAGAGGGAGCCATACAATATGCTGGAGTGGATATCGGGGCTGTCCTGAGGTTCAAGTCAATATAAAAGTCTACCTCTCTGTGAGGTGGTATTTATAGAACATCGTCAGGAAAGACATCCGCAAACTGATCCACCACTACAGGAAAACTCGAACTTCGCATGTCAACTGCTCCTAGGATGAGGCTAGACAACTGATGAGTGATCAGCTGTCCTCTCCTCTGCATGAGTCCATCCTATGCTCCAAAGGCTCCCTTCTTGCTGGTGAAGGTTAACCTACTCCCATCGGTGTGGACACACCGCACCTTGCGCCTAATACAGTCGATCTGAGCATGGACTGTAAATAACCAATACAAGCCCAAGATAACATCATAAGGCCTCAATGCCGCTACCAGAAGATCCCAGCTGAAGCTCTCACCTCCTAGAGTAAGCTCACACTACCTGCACCAGTGCTTAATCATCGAGTATGCTCCCGTAAGAGTCTATAGCCGTAAGGATCGAGCCAATGGCTCCGTCAGAATCTCCGAGCTCCGAACAAGGGAAGCGACAAAGAAAGAAAGAATTGATCCTATGTATATAAGAACTGCAGCAAGGTTGGAGTGGACACAGATAGTACCTCAAATAATCTCTGTTGCGCCGTGGTCGTAGGCCTCTGCTGCCTGAAGCTGAGCCTACCTCTTTCTGGTTGGTCCCTCAACCGTCTGCTGCTCCACTACATAGCGGGTCGGGTAGTCACGAGCCATGTGGCCCTGCTCGCCGCATGCGTAGCAATGTATGCTCCTCAGAAGTCTGGCTCTGTGCCGTGTTCCCCACACCTCTAAGCCAGTGTCCTGAGGTCGTCCGCCTGATGGTTTGGTCTTCTTGGATCCCTATGAAATCCATCAACTGCCAGCTGTAGAAGACTCTGCTTCGTACCGCCCTGTGGTAGGTCTCGCTGCTAGTGTAGGCTCAACAAGAAATCTCTCTATGAGAAGGGCTCGCTCCAGTACTTCTTCTGGCGTCGTAATGGTAAGGGAGATCATCGATGCCCTGATCTTGTGCCTCAGTCCCTGCTCAATGGTCTGGGCCGAGAATAATGGGTCCCATACCACGTTCGTATAATAGATTGAGAGATCGGTAAATCTCGCCGAGTACTGGGCTACCGTCATGACGCCATGCCGCAACTGTAGTAGCTCCTGAATGCACACTGCATGGAGGGTTGCTGGGATGAACTCTGAACGGAAGAGGCTCTCAACGTCCATCCAAAGGAGAGATGACTCGTCGTGCACCTGGAGCATCAGGTTCTACCACCTACCTGGTGCCGCGTGAAGGAGAATCGCTGCACGGATCACCATTAGGTCAGCTGGTGTGCCCACTAACCTGAAAACTCTAAAATAGCCTCCATCCAATCCTCAGCTGCCTGAGGGTCCGTCTCCCCATGGATCCTAGGTGGTCTATGATGCTGAAACTCATGCAGTACACTAAGGCGATGTGCACTCTCAGTGGCTGGGGCTAGTGGCATCGGTGGCTCAGTGGGTAGAGGTACCGACAGTGCCTCTGCTGTAAAAGGGACCTGCATCGAGGCCTCATCGCTCAGTGGGATGTTGTCTCACACAAAGCTCTGAGCCCGAGCTGACTACCATTGTGGGTCCATCCTGAAAAAAAAAACAGGTGCGCCATAGTCAAAACAGTATACCTGGTGAGCTGAAATAAAGTAATCACAAAGAAAACTTTTCAAACACACATGCAATAAATTTTTTTGTGCACTGAGTCGGAAATCAGAATTCAGGGTCCTACTATATGGATACGTCGATCGCAGCACCAACACTAGACTCCCTGGACTGATAACCACACTCAATACCTTTAACACTATTGATTCACATAGAAGAAAGATTAGAGTCCTGAGTTCTGCGGTAGAACCGAAATCCTCTGATAACAATTTGTCATGACCCGTCCTCAGGGCTCGTGCCTTGACTACCCCAAGCCCGCCTTCCGTAGGCCAGGGGATGGAGAGTAGCACCAAAGGTGTAAATCCCGATAAAAGGGAAGGCATTGCCTTTATGAAGTAAACAAACACCGCAGAGTAAGCAAGGTGAAGTAAACACTAAGTACTGGGTAATACTATAAGTGTTGGAAAGTAAATGGGACAGAATACAAACTCAACTGAAGTAAATTAAAACTAAAAAGAAAGTACAACATCTAAAAAGTAATGCAGCAACGCCGAGCTGTCCACTAGAAATCCCACATGAAGGGTGGGTACAGATAGCCTCCTCAACTCCTTGCGTCCAGCCGTGCGCTCCATGTACGTCCCACCCAGTGGTCCGTCTCCACGTACCAACATTCTCCACAAGCCTCAACCATGATTAGTGTTGTCCTTCATCTGCATACAACACAACGTAGTGCGAGCATAGCCCGTGCAGGGGTGAGTATACTCTACTCATTAGAGACCCTGAGACCCCTAAAGGTCTCCCAAAATCTTCAAAGTATAATCGAAAAAGGAAGGATACAATCACGAAGTAACAACCAACTCTACTTAGGAAAGAAATTCAATCATATTTATGATAATGATTGACAAGTCAAGACTCAGCTCACACAGGTATACTTCTTCGTAAGACGATAAAGATGATTAGATGTAGCCACTGATTCATCTAAGCTGTCGGACCCATGTAGGATACAAGTACATAGTCAAATAATTCTAGACCCACATAGGATACAAGAACATTAGTCACGTACTTCCAGACCCACGTAGTATTTCAGTACATTCATCATCGTCGTCGCAGTTGCAGCCAGCTCTAGGGTTCCCCCAAAGAACATGCTCGATTCCGAGAGGGTCTGCTCCATGAGCCAAGGGGTTCGATACATCAACTGACACATTGACTAAAGTTTATGTATCCCAAAGTTCCATCTCAACAAAAGGAACTCAACATGATAGACAGCGCATCAATCAGACACCCAGTCTGAGAGTTATTTTCTTTTCCGTCCCAGGGGCCAGGTTGGGTTTTAAATCAAAACCAATCCGACCATACTCCAATTGTGTCCAAACCTAGAGTGGATTAATCAAAAAGTTCCATCTGAGTAAGAGGAAACCAACAAAGTCAAAGTCACGTCAATCAGACGTCCGGAGCTCAAGTAATAAGAATTTCCGCTCTGAGGGACCGGTTTGTTTCTTATTCGAACCAACCCGGCCATACCCAAAGTTCTCAAAAACCTTGAGTGTAATATGTAGAAACGACCATCTTGACCCAAGTATCGCATCGCAACTAATGGTGAATCAATTGGAGGACTATATCCCTAGTTACGGGCGTTTGAACCCCATAGGTCGGCCCGAACCGGGTTGACCCGACCCGGGTCCGGGTCTGGCCCATGAGGGCGCGGCCCTACCCAGTTGGTGCGGCCCGGGCTAGCCAGCGCTGGCGGCCCGGCCCAGTGCGAGCGGCCCAACCTGGTGTGGTTGGTCCGGCCTGGGTGGCTCGGCGCTGGCCGAGCGGGGCGGCTCTATGCTGGACAAGCGGACGTGGAAAAGGGGGGGGGCACTGCCCCTTTACCGGCCACCGGGGGTTACAAACCCCGGGCCCTTCCCGATTCTGGCCTTCCGTGATGGTCGGCCAGTAAGACCCCGCGGGACCCCAACGGGTCCTGCCTTCCCTTGCGTTGGCAGCCGGAGTTCCGGCCGCCCTTCCCTGCACCACCTGGGCCTTAGGGCGCGGCCTTTTTCCGACCGGTGTGTCGCGATGGCGCCACGCCCCTTCACCGCGGCCCAACTCCGGTCGCGGCTTCTTTCGGCCTCAACGGCATGACGCAACGGCGCTGCGCTCCTGCGCCACATTCCTCCTCGTTCCCACGTAGTTCTGTTGCACCGCGCTTCCTTCATTCGAGCTGCAATGAATACAACAACAAAGGGGAAGGAGGGTCAGCCAAGTTCTTGTGGTCTGACCCCCTCTTATTAATTCAATAAAATTGGCTAAAAAACCTAACATTGGATGGAAAAAGAATATTCACAAACACAAAATCAACCCCCTGCCTCAAAAAGTTGTCGTACAAAGATCATCGCAGAAAAATGACGCCACGATGGTGGTTCGAGGACGGTGTTGGTGAGCGTCCAAGAAGAGGATTTCATCTCACACCGGCTGTAGAGAAGGGAGAGATCGACACGCCGTCTCTCCTTGGTGCTCTGGCGTTCTTCGCATTCTTCAATGGGGAAGAATATGTTCTTTAAGACTGCAGGAGTTCTCTCCACTATTCCACACAACGAAAATACACCAACAATAAAATAAGACCTTGCCTTATTTTATTCACACACACATATGCCAACATTAATTTGAAATTCAAATATCTCATTCAATTAATTAACTTAATTGAAGAGTAGTTAACAATCCAATTAATTTCGAGAGTTGACATGTCATTAATTTGGGGGAGTGGGTGAGTTATAAAAAAAATTGCAAGAGGGAGTTTAAAATGAATTGAAGGGGTGGGGATCGTGTGGGCCCCACTTCACTAATATCCTACAAAGTGGTGTTAGGATGTAGTGGGTCCCACTCCAACTTCCATTCATCGGTTACAACTACTTAGAATAGAAATAAATATTATAGAACAAATTTATATTTGACTCTTCAGTTAACCCATTTATTTAATAACCTCACCTGAGCAAACGTAACTCCAGAAAAGGCGTTCCTAAGTAATTACCGGCGCTGCGGTTCCATCGGTGCCCTCAGTTTTCAATTTCGAGAAACAGTTCAAAAGTTAGGAAAGCTCGCTCGTTCATTCAGTAAACGTACCTGAGTTAAACTTTGGAAATTGATTTCGGGCACACCGGGCCTCAATATCAGGTGTCGTCAGAATCAGCGTACTCTTAAAATTCCAAGGAAATTAAGAAAAAAATTTCCTTTAATTTTACAGGTCTTTACAGATGGCTCCACACTCCCTGGGTCTCCCGATTCTTCCCAAGATAGGGTTCTTTCCCAGTGAAATTGATCCCTCCAACTCGTTGTCACCCTCGTAGTAAGTGGTTTATCTCTGACATGATCTTCATTTATCTCGTTCGTCCCTCTTTTTGTAGTTTGTCTTATACTTTGGCTTTTTCAATCGTCTTGATTGGAGAGGCAACGTTTTGTTGTTGCTTCATTGGCTATGACCACTGTGACTCCTATATTTTTGCTGCAACCATTATGAATAAACCCCATATTGGTTTAACTCAATGCAAATCTAGAGATTTGTGATTATTAGTGGCATTCGATGAGGTTTTCCGTTGTTTTCCCGATTGCTTTTGGATTTTGCATCCAAGATCTTCATCTCACCTCCTTGTTTTATATCTCGAGTCTCCTAGCCTGGTATTGAATTGTTTTTCTCCTTCCATGCCCTTATTAGCTTACCCTCCATTAAAGACCCCATTCATGGCCAATCATGATGGAGTAATAGGGTTTTTTGGGATTGTGATGGTTGTAGGGATGAAGGTGATTCCTCTCTTATTTACTCTTCCATCTCGTTTTTCCCTATATGTATTGCATTCCCCTTTTCCTGGTTTTTGTCTTTTTTGTTTTTTGTTTCCATTATGTGGTTTCGATTAATACTCAGCATCGCTTCGAGGTTCTAGTTGTGTGGCCAATTTTTTGTGGTTCAGTTACTAGGGTTTTTTTTTGAATTTGGTTTCGAATATTCTGGTTCATGGTACTGTTCGATGACTCTTCTATATGACGGCGATTATTTCTTTTATTCTGGTTTTACGTTCTATTTAAATTCCTTTTCGAGGTGGTGGTATTAAGTTGTTCGCATGGTGGTGGTTCTGAGTTCTGGTGTGTTTTCATTACATTGTAATTTTATGTTCGTTGATGGTGGCTCCGGCGTGGTGGTCGATGGATCTGCGTTCATGGTTTATTGTTTACTATGTGCTCCATTTTGGTTCCGCCATTCGACAACAATGATGCATCGATACAGCTTGGGGAAGGTGATAGTCAGGTTGCGTGGCTTAAGGCAGCTTGCAACCTGAAGATTTGTCTTTTCCCTACTTTAATTTGAACTACTGATTTTAGAAATTTGAATCCTTGGTGTTTCATGAAACTGGTTGGAGAGTGCATTTGTTTGAATTTTTAATTTCATGTTTTGAATTTTTTTAGGTTCTCACTCAGCTATAAAAGTGATTCATTTAAAATACAAAAATATATATTTGGAGATGGAGTAAAGATTGGCTTTCATTCCACGATGGAAAAAGTTATTATAAGAAGAATGAGGTTACCATTTTTTGTGATGATACATAATTACTTATATTTAGAGAATAAAAATCACCATATGATTCTCATCTAGATCCACTTACAATTTCTCTACTAAGTTAAATTATTGGCAACGAAGGGAGTGAAATAACTATGCATGAAGAAATCAATCTACAAATAGGGGATGTACCTACTGTGCTATAATATGTTGATGTGTTTCTGGTAAATTTACCTTCACAACCTCTATGATGGGAAATTGAATTTTACATTAACATAATTCCTAGTTCAAGGCCCATATCGAATACCCCTTATAGAATGACCACCTTGGAATAAGTGGAACTAAAGAAAAAATGAGAGTAATTGAGTAATAAAGGATTTATTTCCCGTATTGTTTCTTCATTGGGAGCCCCTATTCTTTTTGTTATGAAAAAAATGGATCTATGAGGTTGTGCATTGACTTGATTGAGATCAATGCTATAACAATAAAGAAAAAGTATCCCCTCCCTCGTATTGATGATTTATTAGATAAACTTCATGGAGCTCAATATTTTCCAATGATTGACCTTAGATATGGATATCATTAGTTGTGGATGAAGAAGGATGACATTCCAATGACAATATTTCGAATCACGTATGGGTATTAAGTGATTATGATAATACCTTTTGGAATGACTAATGCACCCTAAATTTTCAAGGATCTAATGAATAGAGATTTTTTGCAATATTATGCTGATTTTTAGTGTTTTTTATTGATTGTATATTGGTATACTCCAATATCTATGAATATCATGAAAATCACTTTCACACAATTCTAAATACTTATAGAAGAAAGGAAATTTATGTGATTTTTAGAAAGTGTAAATTATGGATTTAGGAAATTTATTTTCATGGCCATATTTTCAATAAGGATGGAATATCTATTGATCCTTATAGTGAAAGGGAAATACATGAATGGACAACATCGATGAGTATAACCGAGGCATATAGTTTTATTGGTTTAGTAGGTTACAATTAGAGTTCCATCTAGAATTTTTCCTGATTGGCTAACCCATTAACCAAGCTCACATGTAATGGGAGTAAATATGAATGGAAAAAAGAGTCTGATGATTATTTTTAATAATTGAAGAGTAGAGTAGTCAAAGCTCCTATTTTGTCTCTACCATCAGGGAATGATGGGTTTGATATTTATAGTGATGCAACAAAGAAAGGATTTGGTTATGTCTTTATGAAGAATGATAGAATTATTTCTAATGGCTCATTACAACTAAATATTCATGAGCAACACTATCACACTGATGATCTTGATTTAGAAACTGTAATATTTTCTTGGAATATATGGAGACACTATCTCTATGGTGAAAAATGTGAGATATATACTGATCACAATATTTTGAAGTATATTTTCTCACATTAGTAACTCCACTTGAGGAAAAGGAGATGACTTGAACTACTCAAGGATTATAATTTCAGAATACACTACCACTAGGGGAAGGTAAATAAGGTAGTATATTCTTTGATAAAAAAGGATCATGGAGTTCTGAACTAGATAATAGTTAAAAGGGATCATATGATTAAGGGTCTATCAAAGAGGGATATGGGAATAATCATGGAAGGTGAATCATTAATATTTTTTGAAACTCATGTCAAACCATATTTACTAGAATGAATAAAATTTTCTCAGACTGATGATTAAAAGTTACAAAAGAAAAATAAATCTATGAAGGATTAGAGATTTATTTACATTGTATATGAAGATGGAATTTTTAAATTTAGGAAAAGGATTTGTGTTCCTAATATACCTGATGTAAAAATGGAATTGTTGGATGATGCTCATAGCTCCAATTAATCTATTCACAGATGTTTCACTAAGATGTATATGCATTTGATGTAACATTTTTGGTCGACCAAAATAAATAGGGGGATTGCTGATTATGTGTCCAGAAGTATCAATTTTCAACAGATGAAGGATGGAAGACCACATCCTAGATGATTCATGCAACCTCTTCTCATACCTATGTCAAATTAGGATGATATTATGATGAACCTTTTCATGGTGTTTCCTAAGACTCCTTGAATTAATTATGCTATATGATTCATTGTTGATCGTCTTACCAAGTGGGCACATTTTCTTGCTATATGAGAAGATTTATCACTTGAAAATTTGGAAATAATATATATTAATGAAGTTTTAAGACTTCATGGTGTACTCCTATAGATTGATTATGGTCATGACCCCCATTTTACATCAATATTATGAAAAATATTTATAAATCCATTGATACTAAACATCATTTGAGAACTACCCGCCACCCGATAAGTGATGGAAAATCAGAACGAACAATTCAAACCTTATAAGATATGTTGAGATCTCTCTAATTTTACATTCAAGGTATGAGGGATAAGTATTTAACTCTAGTAGAATTTTCTTATAATAATATTATTTATTCATGTATTCATATGGAACCATATTAACTGTTTTATGTAATGATATGTCACACACCGACATGATGGGATGAAAACATATTGGAACCTGAGAAACTTATGATGAAGAACCACCCAAATATTTTTATACTGTAATATTGTAGAAATTTAGAGGATGAAATTATTTTAAGGAGTGAAAACTGTAACCCCCCATGCTTAAATGATATGCTTCTCTTTGAATAATACAATATCTTACGATGTATGGAATATCGAGTTCATGCGGACCACGATTAACCAAAACAGCCCTTTCGAATGAAGTTATGATTTGTGATTTTTTTTGAAATATTATTAATTATATTTTTCAAAATGGTCAATATTTCTGGGGTAACAATATCATAGTTATCTTTGGATTATTTTTTGGTATTTTTCTAAAAACATTTAATTTTTGATGAATAGTGAAAAACACTTTGTTATTGTATAAAACTGACTTTTTATTTAAATAATTATATTTAATTAAATTTTATTTTAAATTCAATATATATATATAATAACTATATTTTTCCAATGTAATTCATTGGAGTCATTTTGAAATAAGATTATACATATTGAATTTTATTGATTTTTTAACACCTTTTACCTACCTTCTAGGCACATTTGCAAATTTCCATAAAACATAATTATACTACTTCTATGAATTGAATTTCAAAAATGTGACCAAAAAATTTTCATCAATATGTAGTATGTGGTTTGAAATGATGAAAATAATTTTTGGTAAATGTAACTTTAATTTTTTATTTACAACAGATAAAAGTAAATAGGGTAATTATAGGTAAAAATGATATTATAATTACCCCAAATCATGTCCTAATTCAAATGGATAAGTGTATTTCAACCAAAAACAACCATAGAAACAATATATAATCCATCATATAAACTTGTATTAGATTAGGAAATTTATTACATTTTATTTAAATAAGAGTTAAAAGTGTTAAATTCAACGCTTAATAACTAAAACATTTTTAATATATTGTTTCAGATAAGATAAATTCGACTATAAATATTAATTAGAAATATAAAAATATTTCTGACATCATGGTATTTTATTTATAATTTTTTTCCATTAAATAATTAAATTTATTTATGACACAATGATGATACAGTAATTACCATAATAATGAATGAATAAAATAATTGTTATTATAAATATTAAAATAAATATTTATTGAATGTTTTTATGACATACACTAATTTTATAATTTAATATAACATATTAGTGTTCATTCTACGAATTTTTTTTGAAGTAATCAAGATGTTATGCCATTAAAAAAACAAATACTAAATAATGTCGAAAGTGTTGTAAATGAGTTTTTTAAAACAAATACGATTTTATTAAATGATATTATACTCTTGACAATATAAGATTCCAAAAAAGGACTTAGAGAAGGTTAGATATGTCATTAATGAAACAATTGAATTTCTCTTGTCATTTTATGGTATGTTTATTAACCATTTAATAAAAAAATAAAAGAATACAAGGTAAATGTTAAAGTATTTAACCAAGAGTTAAATAAAAAAGATATGGTTAATATGGTGTCTTAAATATTTCTAAAACCAATAGGTTGAGAGGAATTCAAGCCATACCCAACATATCCTCTAAATAAATCCATTTGGGGATATTATGATTTATAAATGATTTAATTATAAATTAATATTTCATGCTTTTCCTAAAGTTCCCCTAACCTCTCCTATAAAAGGGCACCTTCCCTTGTACCAAATTAACACCTCCAAAACCATATGGCATGACCAAACCCTGATCAAATATCCTCCCATCTAACCTCACTTAATTTTAGAGGATTTTATTGATTAGAAAGGCAACCTATTAATCCCTTTAGTTCAAAACAAAATGAAGCACACGAAGAAGATGAGGTTAACATACCCTCGGCTAAGGAAAAGTACAAGGTAAGAGTTAATTTTAAAATATATTTATTATCCTAGGTTGTGTATATGTATGTATCTGTTGGGTCTTCTTTATCATCCACATATGTGTTTCTTAAAAATTTATTTCAATTTTTTTACTATTTCCTAGACTATGGCTTAATTTCATGTATACCCTTGATGGACATTTTATAATTTTTTTAAAGGAATCATTTCATCATTCTCCAAATAAGGTATTTTACGACCTTTTCCAAAAATTACCGAATGAATGTTTTTTAACATATACAGTTGGTACGGCTATTTTACATCATTATAACACCTTAGATTCTTCCCTTATAAGTTTATATAAATATTTTCAAAATAATCATTTTCTTTTATAAATATGAAATTTTTAAATGATTTTAAAGTAGAAAACATTGTTCTCTCTAATATTTTTGCATTAATTTCATCGATTTCAAACTCGTTTGTTGGATATTACACTTGATTGAAGTAGATTTATTATGATAAAATCTTATAAATCGTGTTATTGGTTTTCTGATATGTTTGACTCTAGATGTTTAATTTTTATAACATTCATGGGTTATGGTTAATATATTAACATTTCATATTCTAGTTTTAATTAAAATGTTTATTTTATATTTCAAAATTTTAATGCGAGGAATTAATTGGTCAAATTAAGTGACGGGATGGGCCCTATATATCCCCTCGATGCATTAGTAGGTCTAATGAGAAAAAAAAGTGTCCTAACAGAGGGATTTGACAATTGTTTTTTGTTTTCTTGGAATACGGCCTTGAATATGTGGTTATGATGTCTGAAATTATTCTTCCTATCATTATGAAATTATCTATTGATGTTACGTGTAATTATTTTACATGTAGAACAACCACCTGAAAAATTACATGGAATTATTTGATCTGTCTTTTCTATATTAAGCTGATTTTTATGTTTAAATGTCCGGTGTTTTAGTTTCCTACGTTACCTTAAATGATTATACTTATTTATGGTAGTTTTTGCTATATTTTTTTCCCTTCTGGGAATCTGAGCTCGCCCCTTTCTTATGTTTTACTTTTCCTAGGAAGCGAAAAAGTATATTATGAATGACCTGTTGGCATGAGCTATGGGATATAGTGTGTTCAAAGGAGACACAATGTTGTTTATTTTTCAATGCATAATTTAATGTATACCATATGAATGTATCTTGTACTTCAAATTCTATTAAACTATTTGGTCATTCAGGACATGATCTCTTGTGATAATGCCAATGCAATGTAATAATGCACCGGCTTTGGGTGACTATGGTCGCGGTGCTACATTAACGGTAAGTAATGTTACTATTTTGAAAGAAGACTCATAAATGGATTATGGATGATTTTTAAAACCATATACAATTCCAATTTTCTAAATTTTTATTTTTACGAATTTTAAATCATTTCTTAAATACATATTTGTTGTAAAATATCATTAATGTTATTTTGACACTATTATTTTATTTTGACATTAAATACATCAAGATAAAGAATAAATATGAATCTATTCCTTTTACACTAAACAAAAATCATATATATATATATATATAATAAATTAGTGTCACACATTAACTCATTGAAAATATCACACTTTTACTATTTTTTAAAAAACCTCTATTTTATTATACTATAAATTAAATAATTTATTTGGCATTTTTCAAGTATTTAAGGTAAACATTTCATCCATATAATTTAAAAATAAACTACTATTATAAGAAATAATTTATCAATAAATTGAATATATATATGTTAACATAGGCTTTGTTCATTCATAGAAAAAAAATTATGAAAATAAATGACATATTTTACTTTTTTTATATAAAATAAAATAATTCTCTTTTTGATGGATAAATGAATAAAAAGAAATATATTCAACTATTGGATGATTCTGAATGAGATATTATCACTCAATTAAATTAAGGATTATGTTGAGTTCATTTTTTATTTCATGTCAATTACTTTTTAAACTTAATTAACATGTTTACCCTTTACAATTTTAGAAACAATTTACAAATGTTACTATGCATAATGTACACATGGGATATATTTACCAACATTGGATCCAATGATTCCAAATATGGAATAAATATTTCAAAAATTAATTTATATAAGGTCATGAATTTAATTTCTAACATAACCCTCGATGAATAATGAAAATAGTTTTTAGAAAAAATATTTCCTATAGTTTTATTAAATTAAAGTTCAAAATTCATTATGGAGACTATACATGAATATTTAAAAATATAATAGAAAAAATTAAATAAAAATTAATTTATAAAGAAATGAATCATTAAAAAATACTTAACAAAAATAAATTTTCCAAAATAATGAATTGTTTTTGAATGTATATTAAAAAGTAAATATTTTAAGAGAAACCCAAAAAAGTAACAGTATACTAAGTTTCAAATTTTTACTTCAAATTATGAGTTCATAAAAAAAATATTTTCTACATGTTGAAAAAAATAACTACTTTTGGTTTTGACAACAGGTAAAGAAATCTTTTTTTATGTGAGTAAATTTTTGAATAATTAATGATTTTACTAAAATAATTAGTACTTGTTGTTTTTTATTTAATCAAGAAAATGAAATATCTATAATCTAAGTGTGTGTTTCATAATTCGATTACTCCAAATAATACCCTCCAACTAAATTGCTATGTTATAATGACCACGTTTTAATAATAAAATATCATTGGTTGTTTCATATCTATGTTGGGTATTTTATATGATATTTATCATATTTTAATTTTAACATCATATGTTGTTAAAAATTATACCTTAGTGATAAAAGATCATTGAGGGATTTCACTAGATGTAATTAAAGATTCATTTTTTATTCTGTCCTTAGATATAAGAAGATTATATATAACATCTTTTTAGGTGTTCATATATTTAAAATGTATTATCATTGAACATGTCATATTTACTCCAATAGTATAAATTTTAATAGAAATTTACCTCTTAATATATATTACGGTGAGATATCAACTATCCAGGAAATTTGATCTCACTATCCCATTCCTAGAATCATTGATCTCTCCCCACAATACAGTTATTTTTTCCTCATGTTTCAATCACAACTTGTCCCATGCTTCAAATATTAATTCCACGGTTTCAGATAGCACTTTTTTGGATAATATGTCATATCATTATTATTCTATTGAAGCTAGGTACTTCTAAATGGCTCTAATATATAAGTGTAATTTTAGTCCCGATAGCTACTCAAATATTCTAGAGTAAATCTTTTAACAACTCATATCCATAAGATTAAATTTATTAATCATTCCATGTTTCAATGGAATCACATTTATCTAGGAAAAACATATATATAACTAATATAAATTTTCAAATTCTATTCATAATAAACATGTTATTATGAGGGAACCAAGTGCATTTGAAAATAAACTCAAAATATAATATTATACACCAAAAAAGAATAAATAATGTCAATCCAAAATAAAACATGACTCCACTTCCTATATATATTCCATTATTTGAATATAATAAAGAATTATACAACAAATTTTTTCCTTTACCCATCGTAAATTCTAGTTCCATCCGTTGAAATTCATAATTCAACACATTCTCCAATACATATAAAAAATTGGTAGTAACTGTTTACAATAAACATATCATTTAATCTTGTGAATCATAATTTAATTATTCAAATTCACCAATCCAATAGTCATTGAATCACATCTATGATTCCAGGTGTCTATCAAATCCTCCCTATAGTCCTAACCATGCGTAATATAAGAACACCAAAACATCATCAAGAAAATCATATTCAATAAATATTAAAATAATATTGATTAACAAATTACCCATAATAATTGATTAAAATTAAATACATTAAAATTGGCTATTCTTATTTCCGACTATTTATTCTTTATGGTTAATGTTGCAAGATTTTAATATCCAATAAGTAAGTTAACACAGAATCGAGTCAAGGTCATATTTACAATTGAATGTAATGGAACATTCAAGGAACAAATGGGAAGGATGGTCACTACTCTTGTATTCATCTTACCGTATTGGAGATAAGGGTATATAATATATATTTATTTATCAAATAAGGTATTGGGACATGTACTCAAATTGGATGAGAAATTAGTTTCTTATTCTTCAAGTTAATTAATTTGTCATAATTAATCTTAATTGACACACAATTTAGACTTAGAAATAGTAATATTTGAATTAATGACATGGAGGAATTATCTCAATAGTTAAAGGAGTGATGTACATAATAATAATAAGTTTATTAAATTTTATATTGATATAAATTGTGTCAAACAAAAACCAATGTATATTCCTAGAATTGTCAAATGATTTTGATTAATAGATCTTTTGTTACACTAATAATAAAAACAAGATGGATAATGCTCTTAAAAATTGATTATTCTACCTTATACATTATATAATGACCCCCGCCCTCTAAAGGTACCCCGTTTAGTCCAAATTAAAAGCAATATGTATAATTACCCTATATATACTTCCTCTAGTAGGCCATAGGTTACTAACTCATACTGAGGGTATAAAAATAAAACACATAAGAAGAAATTACAATATTTTAAAAAATATGACGGGAATATATGATATAAAGGATCAATGAATTTTATAGCATAATATAAAATAATGTTAATAGATCCATAACAATTTCATGAATGGCTAAACAAATAAAGGGTATCTTCAAATAAATACCCAAATGAATGGTACAATAGTAGAGACTAGTAAAAATTTCTATAGTTCCAATATTTTAATTACCCTCACATTCTACATATTTCATCTAGAGAATTCAGAAATATGTTATATATATATGTGGACCATGGAAATACACATAGTAGATAGCACCAAAAATTCATTTTTATACATGTGAAAAATCATACTAATGAAATAGAGAGAAAAAAATTGTTCCCAAAGTACCTAAATAGGTATACTAAAAAAATACATACTAAGGCACTATAACTAAATAATACTTTCTTGTATAACAATATAATACTGATCATGATGATAAATAGTTTTCCCCATAGAACATTACTTATTATTTCTAATTTCACACCCCAAATTTTTATGTCCTTGTGCTCAATTATCTTCCGTATAGTAACCTTTAATAAAACAACCTGATCTATCCCATCACATCACAATTTTTCCTGGAAGAACTCTAATTACCAAAACTATTAAACAAAAAATTTCTATTTTTATATATTTATAATATTTTTTATGTATAATGGTTATAGAAATAACATGCACTTATTTTTCCTTATTATATCCCATTTAAAATACTAGTAAAAAAATTACCATTGATAATTTATCTATTTAAATGAGATCACATTATTTTTATAAATATAGTGTTTTATAAAATATAATAGACAAAAATAATGAAAGTTATAGCCACAACCAAAAGGTTCCTACCCTATAAATCCCATGTATCAATGATTATGAGGGATATATAATCTTTCTTATTTCCCTTTTCTAACCCCTAGCTATGATCCAATAGCCTAAGCCTGAGAGAATCAATTTATGGGTGAATTTCAAGCTCATAGAGATCACAACCCAAACCATGTATGCTAAACCACCTTAGTAATTTCTCACTATCAGGCACCATATTCTTAGAGAATTTGGTGATGTATTAAAGAGATATGTATGAAGACACTAGAAATTTGTGTATACACATTATTTTATATATTATTATTAATATATTTTCATTCTATTATTGTTACATTATAAATTATTTTTCTTTTGATATAAAAAAACAAAAATAATATTTTTGGGTATTATTCATATAATATTAACGAAATGATTTTGATGAAATTTTTTATATGAATATTATTTTAATAGAATATTATTATTACATTATTTTTTTAATATTAATGATCATATGTTTTTAAAAAACCAAATATAATTTTTATAAGAGTTAAATAACTAATATTGTCCAAAATTCTATCATTTGATAATTAATATCAATTATTATTTTAAAAGTGAACGTGAAGTTATTTATTATTTTTTAAAAAAATTAATAATATTTTTGGAATCAAAACATCAAAAATATCCAATGGTATATTTTTAATAATTTTCAAAGACCGTCGAATGTTTTCTTAAGAATTAAATTTCTTATAAATATGCAGTGTATATTATGAAATCGTAATTTGGAAAATCTGATGTAAAAATTAATCTAATATTATATAAAAAAATAAGGTTTTAATTATTAAATAATTTGATTAATTTTATAATGACTTTTTGAATCTGCCAAAACCAGTAATATATGTTAACATTTTAATATATTTTCATTATGTGTATGACACCGTTCCACATTAAAAAGGGTATTAATTTTTTTTAAGACCATTAGCCAATTAAAATATTTAAATCTCGTCCCTTTAGGCTGAAACCATAGGAAAATCTATTGGAGGTTTTTTAGTTTTTCATATCTATATATATATATATATATTAGAAAGACTAGTTTCCAAAAAAATTAATCAAATCCCCCATCATTTCCAATATAATGCTTCCCAGGGTGCCATTTATATTCACAAAAATCTATAAAGCACATCCTTAATCATTCCTCACATCTTTTGACTATCCCCAATGTTCCTCCATGAACTCAAGAAGCCACTCCCAATCAATTGTAGTCCTAAAATCATGTAATTGTTAATTTCCTTCTCTTCATTATTAATGATTACTCATTATATTATGCCTTTTATATTAAATTACCATTATTTGGATATGTTTTCCCATTTACTTTGTAGATTACATTTTATTTTTTAATTATTTCAGAACAATATCTTTCTAATCAATCCATTTTATGAATTTTTAAGTGATGTCATTATTCTTCAAAACTATCACCACAATTTTCCATGCGAAAACAATAACTTTTTGAATACCATACCAATTTTTTTATTAAGGGTGTATAATTTTATAAATCTATATTTAATTTATTAGGTACATATATGTATTTAATCAACTCTCCTTGATCTTGATGTTGACTTTAATGACAAATTATTCCATGTTTTACAATATATGTGAAAAATTTAATCATTACAATGAAATGAAAGTGATAAGTTCACTTAGAATTATATAGAACTCCCAGGCATTGGGTAATTTTTAGTAACATGAGACAACATTATGGGATAAAAATTTAACCTCGTTCCTTTATGGGACTTTTTCTATTATTATGTCATAAATGATAACCTTAAACTTTGTTTTTCTAGGAACTATTTTATGATGTGGAAACATTTCCAATGTTTTTGTTATGATTATCACTACATGTCGTGTCTAATTGTTATTGTTTATTATTATAACTTATGTTTTCCCATTAAAATTTATATATAATAACTTTTATTAATTTATTAATTCAATTCCATTTTTACTCCCTTACTAGGATTTATACTACTCCCACTTTCCTATGTATGTCCCAATGTTTTCTCATGCATCTTTATATACAAGCATGTTTAAGAAGTTTTCAATAATGATAATGGGATTTATGTTTTATGTTTTAATGTAGGGTACGTAATAACCAATAATAATATAATTATCAATATTTTGGGAAGAATTATGTTTAAAATTATGTAATAAATCATGAGTTATTATATATTAAATAGAAGGTTTGTTATGGTTGGTATCAAAGGGTGGTTTCGTTAATATTGGTATTAGGATTATAAAACACTAGTGAAATCTTTATGGTTAAGACTATGTGTAATATAACATCCCTAAATTTTAGTAAATATAATATATGTTTTTTATCCATAAGAAGCATCTATGTTTGGATACTACAAGTGGATGAGCCTCTAGAACAGATGTACATTGTGATAAAACATAAAAACAACATGTTGAGCTAGAATCGACTGAAAACTAGTTCATGACAATGGGTCATCCTGCAGACCTATACTGATAGACCCATTGGATATGACTTAGTAAAATCATAATCTCATTAAGAACTGTTATAATCAGAGAAAATATCCAAAAGAATATATATTATGAAATAGATCATAGATAGCATATTTTAAATCCTATAAATTCATATGTTAAGGGTTTAACTGTATTTTATTTTTCATACATTTGTGTTTATTAAATTCCCCATTATGTGTTTAATAATTTAAAAATACATATCCCAAATATTTTTTTATTTCATGTGTCCAGAAATAAAAATAATCTTTTAAAAAGAAATTTGAGTCCATAGTGATGAATTCCAAATTAGATGCCATAACTGATGGGAGTAGGAATATAGAACATTATGATGACACTGTCTCAATTAACACAAGTTTTGAATAGAAACTGAGATGATGAAGTGTTTCTAAATCCTACATATATAATCAAGCTATTATTTAGACCTTGATGCGAAATGGCATGTCACTTTCAATGGGTCATCTGATCTCTTAAATATGAGAATATGGATCAACTACTTTGAAAATTCCTTTTATATCCTTAATAATTATAAGAAATAACATGTTATATTTGATGTTTAAAACTGTAGGGAGAAGATAATAATTGGTGGATTGATTAAGAATATGAATCCTGAGGTAAACATTGATGTTACGAGGTGGAAGTAATTTATGAAAAAAATTCGATAAATATTTTTCTTTCACCCTATTTCAAAAAATGGAGATGTATTATTTTTCCTAAAACAAAAATAGGATGAATATATAAGAGAGTACAAGGAAAATATCATAAGACATGAATGATACACCTCCATATTTTTCATTACCTAATAATTCATGGCTGGATGATTGTTTGGTGAGTTAAACCTCATATACATAAAGTACATGAAATTCCAGACTACAAATGTTATAAAAAAAATATTCAAATATGCCCTAAATTTCAAGTTGGTGGTTGGTGAATTTCAAAGGCATCATGGGGATAATAAGTGGAAAGTGTTTTAATATTTTTTATTTCCTATGGATAAATATACCATTGATAAGAAATTTCAATATATGACATTTTGAAGGTTTGATAATAATTATCCAAAGAATTTTCTATGGTGGTGAGAAGATTTATTTGGTGTAGGAATGAATGAATCCTAGTGAGTAATTATCAACAGAAGAAACCAAATTTTGTGATGGATGGTATAAATGTTATGATTTAGCGTAAATGAAATTTTATTTTCTTAAACTTCATGGAAAAATGTCACATATCAATCCAATGAACAAGGGTGTGGGTTTTTGGATACAACCAACAACCTCCAAAAAAATAATGGATAGGTTTTTCTATCATAGATGCAAATGTGGATCTTGAAAAATTAGTGGTAGAAGGTACCATAGAATTTTATTTATGAAAAGTGAAAATATTTTTTAATTTTTCAATACACATTTATATATATCATGGAATATTAGTAGAACTATTCCATCACCACCATAAATAATGGAGGTAGCGCTGTTACTGAAAAGGAAAAATTGGACAATTATTTCATTCCTTGAATATAACTCTACTATAAAAATTTTGAGGATGAAATTCCTAAAGAATTTTTCCACAAACCCATTAGTGAAAATTAATTCAATTCTGGGTATGGATTGACATTCCCTATATAGAGCCAACATAAATTCTTACGATAAGTAAATCACTCTTAGAATCATCAACCATCCTCTGATTATATAAAACAGAATGGTTGGGGATGAATCTTATGTAGCAACAAAAAAAATAATCGAAATTATTTTCCTATAGGAAATCATATATATCTCAAATTTTTGATTCTAAAGAAATATTCTTCTTTAAAGAAAATCCCATTACGAGGGAATATGATGATTTGTTTCCGGAGGAATTTGATGGTCTTCCTCCTGTATGATAGGTTGAATTTTCAATGAGATTATACATAATGTATTTACATTATCCAAGAATCAATATAGAATGGATACTGAGGAACATTTTGAGATAAAGAAACAACTATATTAGAATCATTATAAATGATTCATACACACATATTATTCACAATGGGGTGCACCAGTGGTCTTCATCAAAAAGAAGGATAGAACAATATGAAATTCCATTTATTTTCGCGAGCTTATGAAGACCACAATAGAAAAAATGTATCATCCATCATGGAATAATTAATTGTTTGACAAGATAAATGGATCAAAACACTTCTCAAAGGTGGATGTATTTTTGAGATATTACAGTGTGAGAGTAATGAAGGAGGATATCCATGAGACAACATTTCATACACGGTGCGACCACTTTTAGTTCATAGAAGTGCCATTAGAACTCACTAATGATCCAACACTATTAATGGAATCAATGAAAAGTCCTTATATATTTTCTCATCATATTTTTTGTAGTATCTATAGATGATATTATAAAAGTCTTCAAAATAATGGAGGATAATGAGGTGAAACTAAGAACTATTCTAAAGACCATATGAAAGGATAATTTTTTTTACATGTATAGAAAATGTAAATTATGGTTCAAGTATGTCTAATTCATAGGGAATTTCATCATATATAATGGTATATATATATACCATTCAAATAGAGAATCTATTGAAGGATCTATGAATCCATATTATGTTACAAATATACATCGTTTTCTATAGATTATAGGGGTAATATCAATAATTTGGGATAAATTTCTTGTAATTTTAAAATGTTAATATAAAGCTAAATTAAAAGGGAGTAAATTTTTCTTTGAATGATGAAAGTAAACAGAGAATCAAAGAGATTGAAAAGAGGATTATCAATGAACATGTACTCACAATACAATAATGTGGTGAATGTGGGTAGTTATTCTTTGATGATTTGATGATTCTATTGAATTGTGTGTTAATTTAGAATGAAAAAGTATATCTTATGGATATTGGATGTTGAATGTTCATGAATAAAATACAAACATTTGACATGGAGTTAAATATGGTGAGAATTTCTTTGAAAAATTAGAAGCATTATATCATTGGGGATAAGTTTGAAATATATATGAATCGCAAAATCGTCATGTATATATTCAAATAATACATTTTGAATATGCAACAATGAAGATGGTTAAATCTGATCAATGACTACGACATATCAATTCACATCCATCAATGAAAATAAAATAATGTTGAATATTATATATATTGAAAGGATCAAGGAATTTTATCATTGCTGGGAATTAATAAGGATTTGATATACATAGACTTGAAGAGGATGAACTTGTGAATCATAACTGAAGACACATCATCTATCCTTTTAAAAATTATTTATCAATAATAAATTATGTGGAGGATAAATGATATTCAAATAGTTGATGGTGGAATTTAGATTAAAGTGGAAGCTATGTGAACATGGAAATCCTCGAAGTTCAATGTTATTGAAGAGTGTGTTGTACGAATTAGGTTAAAACATTATGTGTCGTCAAATAATTATCTATAGAAGACGATATTGGATAATTGACATTGCTCACGTTCTCAATCCACCTAGGGTGTGGTAAGATATAGTGAGACCTCCAATAGAACTATTAGATGGATAATATGATGAATGAGATCGGTGAATATACATCAATGTACCAAGAATGTTAGCAAGTGAATGATGAACAGAAAAAGTATAAGGGGATGCTGCAAAAATTTCCCACACCAACATGGAAATGGGAAAAAATCATTGTGGACTTTTTTATCAAATATTTGAAGACATCCAAATGAAACAATTCCAAATCATTTTTTGTGCACCATATTACAAAGAAAGATCAGTTAATTATGATTTTAGAGGACATATCACATGACTAAAATGCACTAATATACATCAATTATATAGTGAGTATTAATGGTTTTCCATTATATATTGTAACATATAGATATTTGATATTTAATTCCATGTTCTATAAAAATACAGTAACATTCTCTAAATACAGAACTGATCTTTGTATGGTCTATTATCCTCATAATTATGTCCACATTGAGAAGACTACATATACACGGTAATACATTTTGAGAGATTGTTATATGGACTTAAATGTTTTATGTGATTAACATCATCCTACGGACAAGTTCTCATACATCAATAATTTACACTCGAAAATCCAAATCCTTCACATGAATCCATTAATCTAGAGAGGTGAAGAACACCATCATGCTGGGATGAAATTCGGGACCTAATACTGTTATGTCATTAAATGGTTAAGGAAATTTTGGAATAGTTTATGGTTATTAAGAATTAAAAAAGGATACTCGGAATCTAGATAAGTGATAAGTTTACAATATTCAACGAGACATATAGTTTGATGTTGTAAAAATGTTAATACTTCAAATATGTTCATAAAATAATGTGATGATATATGGGATTAAGGGAATGCTTTATCTATGATACATGATCCCCTTTGAGATCCTTTATCACATTAGAGATGTGGCTTATTAACTATCAGTCTCACCTATTCCATCATAAGTATATAATGTATTACATGATAAACTCTCGAGGAGTTATATAACAAGACCCAAAATTGTACTAAAAATAATGGTGGTACCATTGGATATTGATCTTATCTATTAAGAGTAGGCAGGGAAATTCTTATATTGTAGAGGAAATTTTCTATGAAATATGAAAATGATCCCTACCAATGTGATTTTAAGATACCCCATATTCCGAGGTGTGAGAATGGATCTAGTGGATGTTGTTAAATATAGTTACCCTCATATTTTCTAATGTGGGAAAAGAAAATTTATTATGTAAATTTTTTTAAGGAGGATGGTTGTAATGACCCGAAATGTTATAAATAAAATTCACTTTTTGATTTATTTTACTGTTTTATTATGTATTATGTTTATAGAAACACATAAATTTATATATTATTATTATATATTATTTTAAATACTTTTAAATATCATTTCTAATGATTATATAGTAATTCAACAATGATCACATGATTTTTATAGATGTATGGTTTTATCAAATCCAATCAACAAAGAAAAAAGAAGTGATGGACTCAACCGATAGGATCATATCATGTGAAGACCATTTATCATATCATTGGGGGGAGATAAAATCTCAATGATTTTCCATTGATCAATTACAAAATGATTTCCAAAAACATAAGCATGTGAAAACCCATTAATGGGATATGTTCCATCTCATCTAGATCATGTCCCAAACCATGTTTTCAAAACCCCCACATGCATGTCTCACCATCACACACCATACTCTTAGCACATTTTAAAATGTTATAAAAGGAAATTATATCAAGTCCATATTAATATGATTATGTAAAATATTTTTTATATAATAATGAATATATTTTCTTCCAGTTTTTTTTATATTAAAAATGCTTGTTATTTTAATACAATAAAAGTAAAATAATATTTTTTGGTTATATAGAAAATCTATTACTGAATTTATTTTGTAAAATCAATGGTTTCTATATGTTATAAATTTTATTTTAATAAAATATTTTTATCAAATAATTTCCATTAAATATAAATAATCATATATTTTTAGGATTCAAACTATAATTTATATAACTATTTGAATTATGTTACTCTTATGAAATGCCATATTTCTCAATAAATATAGAATATTATTTTAAAATTTAAGATTAGAATATATAGAAAAATATTTTTACAAAATGAATATTATTTTTGTAATCATAACATAAAAATTACCCAACCCTTATTTTTTTGTAATTTTTTGAGATAGAATGTTTTTTAGAAAAAAGTTAAATACAGTTTTAATATAGAGTGTGTGTTATGACATCACAATGGCTAAAAAGTGATGTAATAAATAATATAAAATGATTCCAATACCAAATATATGGTTTAAATTTAAAATAATGTATATTTTTATTTACTTTATTAATTTTATAAGTCCTTTTTGAATCATCCTAAACCATTAATATAATTTCAGGATTTGAAGTCATTTTATTCACAATATGACTCAATTCTAGATCAGAAGTTGTATTATTTTTTTATGTTCGGACATTGTCGTTATAAAATAGTGAAAGGAAAAATAAATTGATAGAAAATATTGGAAAATACAATAGATTGGTTTATGGTTTTGAGTATTTTATTATATAGAGTCCAAACCCATAGTTTGAGAAATATTAACGAATTAACCAATCATTTCTAATGTAAACACACCCAATATCGTATTTATCATCCCTAAAAAACCAGTTAACAAATCCTTTTTCATTCATTACCTCTCTTGGATCCTCCCAATGTTTTCCCTCATTCTCATGAAGCCCATCTCAAGTGTTTGGTGTCTCACAATCATGTAATGGATCCGTTCCCTCTTTTATTTATTCATGTTTCTTCATTATATTATATATTTCATTTCCAATTTATATTATATAGATAATATTTTCACCTAATTTTCACGACCCATTTTATGTAAAAATTGTGATAGACCCATTTTACTCTCAATAACATATTTTTTGATATTTTATTTGATAATATTATGCTCCCAAAATTTAACCCTGATTTTCCAATCGAAACCAATTATATATAGAATACCTTTAAAAATTCAAATCCATTTTTTTCACGTTCATAAATATATAAATATTTGTATTATTAATTATATGTATTTATTCTAGACTAGTTGATGATGGAATAAAAATGAATGAGAAATGATTCAATGTTTAATGAGATATATGGAATACATAATCATGATAATGAAATGAAAGTGATGGATACACACAAAATTAAATATAACTCCAATTCAATGGGTAATTCTTCGTCTCATGATATGTCATATTTGGAAATAGAGTGTACTTGCATTCTTTATGAGGAATTTTCTATCATTATTTCTTAGGATATAGCCTTAACCTATATTTATGATGCAATGTTTTAAGTTGTTTCATCATTTCCTAGGTTGCATTTATGTTTATCATTATACATCATGTCTCGTTATCTATGTTTATAATTCATACTATTTTCCCATTTATATTCATATTTTCCAACATGTATTTTTCTATTCATGCTATACCATGTTTATTACCTTACTAAACTTAAAAATTACCCACTTTATTATGTATTTACCCATGTTATCCCATCTAGTATTAAGTGTAAGAATGTTATGGATGTTTTTAATAAAGATAATGTTTTTCCTATTTTATGTTTTTTTCTAAATCACATAATTCCCGATGAAACTAGTCTTCCTGATTATCATAGTTTATTTATATGTAATCTTATGTAAAAAATGGTGAATTAAAATTAATAATGATATGACTTGTTATAAGAACAGATAAGGGCCATCACATCACATCACATCTCTTATCTCGTGACGAAACATTGTATATCACAACACATCTCATATGAACACACCTAGAACATTAAATAAAATCTCATAAAACGTCACATGGAAATATCACTAAACATTTCATTACTTTCATATATATAATTGTATGGTATGTTGAAAATTATGGAATGAAACTATGTTATATAATCCAACCATTCTCAAACCCACCAATAATCCACCACATCAACCTAGTGAAGTAAAATAATAATTTATATTTCAATTTCTATCCATTATAGCCTCCCATATTTAGGTATCCTAAAAGAGATATTGGGGAATATTAGGTAGCCAGATTTCATTCCAAAACATGAGGATATTAAGAAGAAAATGACAAAAATTTGAGTTTCTGGAAAAAATTGATAAAAATGGGTGGGATTAATATATAAATCACAATGAATATAAATGATATATATATCTCTATTTATGGATAAAAAATCCCAAAATAAGTTTTCATAGTAAGAGTTTCATCACAACACAAAATATTAACACAAAACCCACACCATTATCACTTTTACTACTACTTCATAATGTAATTAAATTCAAAAGAAATCCCCGAAAAAAATATTAATTTCACCTTTAATTTCATGATATATCAATTTACATATTTCTCAATTACAAAATATTTTTATAATTCCATATAAATCATTTCAAATTTAAACAATAACAATTTAAACAAAGTATCTCATTTTAAAACATGTGGTCATTAGTCATTTAAAAAAATTATTCAAACCAACAAATGGTATTTAAATTTTATTATTAACTAGTTATTACATCACTACTAGATAACAATGATAATATATGAACAAGAGAAAAAGAAAATAAAATTCCCATTGAAACAAGCAAAACATTTTACCCTTCTCACATCACCATGACTTCTCCAAAAATCATTCATATCCCAAAAATATAACAATAGCCAAAAATAATAACCACATATCATCACACCTGATCACACATGACAACCACACATAAAAAATACCTCCACATCATTCACATATCACTTCATAGATTTAACATGGTTATTTTTATTATATTCACATCATAAATTCATGGAAATGATCACAGAAGATATAATTTCGACGTGAAACCAATTTATTATCTAAATATTTATTCATATAAAAATTAATTTAATGTGTAATAAAAAAACCACACAACAATGTTCTAAAAACACATTAACCATTTTGCATAAAGTATCATAAAATGATCAGTGTTTACTATGGAATCAATACCAATCAATCTCAATCTGAAAAAATATGAATGGTTGTATATAAGATATTTCATTCTTCTATAACATCAATTTAAATATTAAAAAGTCATTATTTTTATAGGTTTGGTGAATTATATCATACCAGATGAAAATATAATAATTATCCATTTAATATGATATAACAAAATGAGAAACTAGGGATCCCCTATCTCAAAAAAAATCCGTATAATCTATATTTAAATGTTGAAATTAGTGGTGACAGTGAATGAGAACTATAATGAAATAAGAAAACATGATTACAATAGAACAAATTATTAAAAATCATCCTATAATAAAAAAAATCCATAAAAATGATTCATGAGAAGACAAATTTCTTAAAATATGAATAGGAATAACACAAGGGAAATAAAAGGATAAATCTTACCTAAAACCACATATGATCAATTTTAATAGTCCGAGGTCGAAATACACATAATGGGTGATAAAAATAATCTTTAGGATAATCTTGGATGACCTATGAAATGACAGCATGGTTGAGAGAATGTGGTAGTTTGAGGGTTTTCAGTTTTATAGGTGGTATGAAAAACAAATGACCACAACAAAACACTAACCACCATTCCATTGAACAACTATAAGGTCTATGGGATAATGTAAAATGGGATATACCATGAAACATCCTGTATAGTCTAGGTAATATCTATAAATTTTAGTTATTTTCACTACATAGATATGTATAACTAGTGAAAGGATACTGAAACATCCTTTGGAAATGCACAAAAATACTCAATCGCCATGAAGGGGGATATATCTTACCCTAGATCTGTAAAAACACTAACCTTAATTATATATAACCAATAAAAAGAAACCACTATGTAATCACATTTTATGTGGGTGATAACACTATAACTATATTAAAAATGATAGAGGTGGTGAAAGCGTACTCATGATCCTCTATGGCACGACTAACCTCTCTTTGTTGTAACTTCTATCCTCCACTTCACATCCCCATGTTTCACACCATAAAATGCACTTTGACTAATTTTTTCATCAATATAAATAATTTTACATTCTAACTCCTCAAAATTCCCTAAAATACTCAAACAGTAGAATTAATTGTAATTTAATGATTCAGATAAATTTTATTAAAATATATACATTTTAATCTATTCTAACACTATTGAATCAAATTCAAATCCAAAAATGAATAAAGGAAATATTAAGGTCTAACAAACCATCACCCATTGTACCTCACAAATATCTCATCATACGTAAAACACAAATATAATCCAAACACAAACCAAAAAGATGAAATCATTCTCCAATCATCTCACAAGACCTTGTAACCACACTATTACTCCACATGTAATTATCATCCTTTTCAAATTAAATTTCTCAATACTATATAAAACTCCACATAACCCACTCAAATTACCACCACAAAAATCACACATTATGTATCCAAGAATAATGATTCATGAGTTCCATCACACAAATAAACAATTTATTAATATTGGGTGGAACGAAATTACCTATAGAAATTTACAAATTGATTTAGAGTAAAAAATGCTAAAAAAGAAAATAGATCTACAAACTTCATATAAATATATCTCTAACACACAACACATCATTGAAGGGATAATATCATATACCTTCAAGACCCAAAAACCATAGTAGAATGAAATAAAAACTATAGACCTCTCAGAAAAATTAAGGCTACTAGGAAGACATATGATTTTCATACATCCAAGTACTCACCTCTATTCCATTATCCCTACACAACAAAAAACATGGAGATCTATCCATATATACAACACATTCTCTAAATCCTCTCTTATCATAACTATCTACTCCAGTAACATCACATCATCAAATATATCTATCTCTCTCTAGTTAGTAAAATTGGATTCATTATGAAGATACATATGGACTTAGTAAACAGGGAAGAAATATTAAATCATTTCTATTGAAGGTGGGGGATAAAAAGAAGAATAACCCTCACCAATGATCTCCAAAAACTATAAGCATTGAAAAATATATGGTGAGAGATTACATCCCCAGGAAAACATATCAAACCCAAACAAAAACATACAACATCAGGAAAACATGTTCTTGAACCACAAACACTAAGGGTCTTATATGATGTTCAAAATAAGACTTATGAAGATCATGTTCCACCTTCATCCACTCATAAAGAATCAAAACCTTCACTATTATTCTCTTCACCACATAAGGTCGAAGATATAATAACTTCATAACCTACTCTCATTAAAATAGATGGAAATATGTTTTTGCTATAATTCCTTAATCGTAGTCATGTTGATGGATGAGTGACAATTTTTATTAATAGAAAACTCACTAATAGGATATATATTTTCTTATGATACTCTAATGTCCAACATATAATCCAGTAATACAATATCCACTATGAAAATTTTCCATCATACCTTCCCTCCATTTAAGATTGGATTGTAGTGATGAGGAAAACTGAGTTTCAAACACATTTTTTGAACCTCAAAAGACCTGTGATGTCAATTGGACATACTGATATAACATAAGGGAAATTTGTTGTTTATTTAGAAACACATTATCATCCAGATAAATACATTTTAAGATATCTATAGTTCCTGACTTCATGTTATCTAGTAAGTGAGCATACATACTCACCTGATCCTTGACTACCCAGATATCATCATATCCCCTTGAAGCTCAAGGTAACCTTTTGTCAAGTTAATAGATATGTTGTCCCAATTATAAATGGGAATATAAAGGGGATGTAATAAACTTCAAGAAACATTTTTCTCACCATTTACCTAAAGGAAAAAAGAAAAATGGTCCACAAACTCTACCATTACTCACTTAAACTATACACACCAAATCCATTACCTTAAACTATGGTGTATATTACATATTATTGGGTGTACCACAGAAGGTTCTCTAAAAAAATAATTCAATACCTATTAAATTTATACCATGATAAATAGCTTCCATAAAACAACATGTAGTTCCAAAAATTCCCTAACCATCCATGTAAACCTTCATAATGGAAAACATGATCATGCATCACCACTACCTCTGTATATCCCCATTGATAATCATCCACCTACCATGTTATATATGACTATAAAGTCACCTATAAGAAGAAACCACCCTCATAAAAAAACTCACTTATATTTGATAAGGTATTAAAACTCATGCATCAGCCTCCAAGAATCTGTAGTGTTGGGCAAAAATCCCTCAGGGTAACATTGCAACATTATTGGGTTGATTGTGTTTGTTGACAAAGCAGGTTTCCATGGAGAATTGTCGAGTTCCCGAGAAGTTGTTGACATTATATGTTGACAAAGAACTATGACAAAGGAAAGGACGATCTGGAGGCGGTAAAAAAGAGCAGTACAAGGTGGCACCATTTCCCAGTGTTTGCCAAATTTATGGGCCTGAAAATCTCCAATGGAAAATGGAGTGATTTGTTTTTGGAAAAGGTTGAGGAGAGAGAAATGAAAGAGGTGCGCGGAAAAATTAAGCGTGGCGCGCAAAATTAGCGGGTTGCGCGAAATCTTGAAGTGTGGCGCGCAAAACAGCGGGATGCGCGAAATTGTATTTCGCGCAAAAGATGTTTCAAGGCTGAAAGCTTGAAAATCGGTAAAGGAATGAGGCGCACGAAATTTTGGAGGCGTGCGCGAAAAATTGAAGTGGCGCGCGAAATAGCGGATGAAGTATTTCGCGCAAAAGATGTTTCGAGGTCCGAAGCTCGGAAAATATCAAAGGCATGAGGTGCGCGAAATTATGGAGCAGTGCGCGGAAAATGGTTGTGAACGGAAGATTTGTATTTCGCGATCAAAGCGGATTACGCGCTCAAGGAGGGTTTTTCACGCGGGGTCGATTTTGCCTATAAATATGAAGTGACCCTCCTCCATTCAGTAGAGTTCAAGACATAGAAAATACCCGAGCTCTGGTGCACGAAATTGAAGTTAAAAAGGGTGTTGCGCGTAAACTTAAAGTTTGCACGTAAAGTCAGCTGTTGCACGAAAAGCTAAGGCTACGCAGAAAGTTGGTGTTGGCGCGTAAAAGGAAGGTTGTGCGAAAAGTGGATATCGCGCAAAAGCAGTGAATTGCGCGCAAGGAAGTTTCCAGGCTGCGCGTAATATTTGGAGGTTGCGCGAAAAAGGAATTTCGTGCAAATCATAGAAATTTCGCGCAAGACACCGTAAGGGTTGCGCGTAAAAACTGAGGTTGCCCGGTACATCCGGTGAAAAGTGAGATTCATCTGCGGGTGAAAGTTGGACTTCAACAGAGCATCTACATACAGATGAAGATGCATTCCGTCATGAAAATGAAGAGACCTACAGGTCTATAAACTGTGAGTGAATTCCTTCCAAGAGCAGTGAGCTTAGGAAGAGGAAGAAGGTGATCCTCTCCACCGGCAGTGAGCCAGAGAGAGAGAAACAGGGAGTGACCCTTGGGAAAGCAGTGAGCTGACCCTAAACATTGTATAGGCAGTGAGCCTGGGCATAAAAGTGATCTAGCCCGAACATTGTAATCCACAGCTAGTGAAGTTTAGTGGATTTGGTACGACCGACAACCTGTCGGCGTATGCTCCTTGGACGTAGCCCTTAGCGGTGAACCAAGTAAAAATCTCTGTGTCTGTCTACTTACTTCTCTGCATTGCATTCAAAGCATCATCATCAGGTAAATGAGACAAATGATCACAATAACCACACAAGTGCAAACAAAGTGACCCTTGTAACAAAGAGGTCAAGATCCAGTGGGGCAGAAAGAACTTTGAAAAAGAATATCCATACCCTGATTCACCCCCCCTCTCAGGGTATATAGGCCCCTATTGGTCCTAAAATGTAGAATCAAAAACATCATACTTCTACAACTTCCTTCTCATAAAGTCATCAACACCATTCGGCATTTTAAAGGTTATGGATATCTCAATGTCACAGTCTATAAAACCTCCATATAACTCTACTAGTTTTAATTTATGTCATGGAGGAAAAAATATATACCTAAATCTGTTGTGATACTTAATATCCCCCGAGCATTATTGAGTCGTATAATTTCACCATATCATCGGTGAAAACAAAATCTATTTGAGCTATAGATCAAGTATGGAATTGTTATGATAATTGGTATATAACATAGTAGACCCGAAAAAAATTCTATTTTTTAAAGACAAACCCTTCTCCCATATTTCATGTGTCCTAATACTACCCATAAATCACCACCACATTTGGTAACATGTGAATGTAAGGGATTCTCAATTTCTTAATCTACTTATCTAATTGTATATGTATGACAACCCGGCTTTCATTAAAAACTTAAACATGATTTATTTCATAAAATATTCACTTGATACAATATGTAATATTGAGAGGTAAAGTGTCTTTGGGGAATAAGATCATTACATAACAACTTAAAACATGAAATACAACATATTTATTAAAACATCCTTTACATTACCACTACATTCCCTCATACTTAACATTGCATGGGATAACCTGAGGACATGCATAAGAAAAGGGGTGATCTATAAATCCTTTTAATGGAATAAACATGGAATACATGAAGAGTACAATACATGTTAGAAAATAGGCATATCAATAGAGCCAAAGAGAAACATGAACATAAAGGCATGATAAAGCAAGATAATCATAACATGGAAATGTGGCAACAACAGTTAACATGGAATTAGCATGAGCCATGGATCATTTCACATGGGGCATGAGTAAATTCTCATTTCACAGAAGCACGAGTAAACCCAAGTTTCACATGAATTAGCATGAGTCAACACTCATTGCACATGACGTATCATGATAATATACATTACCCAATGCTTTGGAGTGCTACAAGGGCGCACCATTCTTAAAAATTTCATTTAATGCATAAGTGTGCCACTTAAATCATGAAACATATATTAATTAAACATAATAATTTATTCCACGATAATGGAATGTGGAATTAATACATGAAACTTTATAATAAATATGTAAATGTTCATAAAGGTGAATACCATTGATGGAGAAATGGTCATGGTATTCACTACACAAAGGCATTGGCTTAGAAAATTGGTGAAATTTCGGCAGCGTAACGACGTGACATAAGAACTCATAAAAATGGTTGATGAGAGAGAAAGGGTTGTACTATCATATTTACATAAAATTTAAAGTAAAGGGGTCATATAGATACATTTCCAAACAATTTTAAGGGAATTTAGATTCATGATACAAAATTATTTTTAGAATGTAAATGAAGAGAGAGAAGTTCCTTTCAGAATTTCGGCATAGTAACGGGTGTACATGGGAGGCATTTAATGAAAGATAAATGGGTATCCCATAATTCAAACAATAAGAGTGTAGTATGGGGGAGGAGTGAAACCATAACCCATCATTTATAATTGAAATTAAAAGGGCATAACAATATTAAGAAAATTGGACAAAAAAGGTGAAAGGAAGAAAAAACCCTTACTTGGAAGTGTGCTTCCAAGGATTGATAGATTCCTGAGAGAGGATTCTTGGGATCTTGGAGCACCTTGGGAGGATTATAGAGAATGTAGGGCAGAGTTTGGACAAACTCCAAAGTCTTTGACTGAGGAGGAAGTGGGATCTTGGTTGGGTTTAAATAAGAAAGGTTAGTGAATTCTTTATTATTTAGGTTTGGGACCCCTTACATTAAACTAATCAAAACCACAAATCCGCTCATGGTTTTTGCCAATGTTTTCTGAAAAAATGAAGAGTAAAAAAATATTTTATAAGGCCAATGTACGAACTTATTAAAATAATGGGTTTGCTTATGTGGATGTGAGTCACATTCCCATGGAAAATAATTTAAAAAGACAAGATGTTTAATAAATATTCATGGTTCCATTAATGCTTTGAAAATTAAGTCAAAAAAACCCATAATCACAATATTTTAAAGGTAAAAACATATATTGGAAGATCATAAAGCTTATAGTATTTTATTACATCACTATTGGGTAATTATGATGTCATAAAACACATTATATATTTAAACAGTATTTAATTTTTACCCAAATTTTGATTGTCTCAGAAAATTATGAAAAAGTCACCATTGGATAATTTCAACGTCCTGATTCCAGAAAAAACATTTATTTTATATAAATAATTTTCTAAATATTTTAATTTTCACTTTTAAAATAAAAACTGTCATTTATAAAAAATTCACGGGTTTTGACAAAAATGGGTTTCAAAACATAATAAAAATTACAATTGCATTAATATAAATATAAATACATTTATATTTAATAAAAATTAATTTATTAATAATAATAATATTTTACTAAAATATTATTTAATTCATAAATCCCTTAATTTAATAAAATATAATTCTAAATTAAATAATGACTAAAAACTCTATTTGTACTTTAAAAACTATTTACAATGTATCAGTAATGGCAGGAAAGAATCTTCATTATTACAGAGAACAATAATGTACATGAACATAGTACTAGTGATTTGTTACATAACCCCGTAAAATAGCTGCATAAGACCTAAGTGTAAGGTGTATGATGGTGACAGACTCTTGGGGTGGCTTAGATAACATTGCTCGAGTGGTAATCTGTATCAACTTCCACTTTTCCCATAGATGGTCTCATTCGAGATTGAAATGATGAAGCTCAGCTTGGGCTTGGTCAAGAGTGAATACCAAAGACACCACCTCTTTTCCGAGCTCCGACAAATGGGATTCTTATGAAGCAATTCTACTGTATGAGGCCATCGCTTCCTTTGTCTGAGAAAATTGGATTTGTCAATGCCCTATATTTATAATAATCATGTGATCACTATTCAATGGCTATAAAAGAAAAAGTCATAATTCTTAACATAAAACCAAATAAGATGACATTTAATTATATCATGTGGGATTTCCATTAATGAAACTTTAGGTCATTACAATACTCCCCCCTTAAGAAATTTTGCCCTCGAAATTTCTTTTTCCCACACTAAAACAGACATGGGTAACTCAGCTTCATCATTCCTCTGATTCCCAAGTTGCTTCTTCAAACTTGTGGTTTCGCCACAATACATTGACGAGGGGCATTGTCTTATTTTGTAGAACTTTTTATCTATGATATAATATCTTTACTGGTTGCTACTCATAAGAAATATCATCCTCCAACTGTACCACCACAGAAGAGAGTACATATGAAGGGTCCAGTATGTACTTCCTTAAGATGGATACATGAAAGACATCATATACTTTGTCCATGGTAAGTGGAAGTATTAATCGATAGGCCATAGCCCCGACACGATCAAGAATATCGAAGGGGCCGATGTACCTTGGACTTAACTTCCTTTTCTTTCCAATCCTCATGACCTTCATCCACAGAATATGTGTAGAAAAACCATGTCTCCAACTTTAAACTCAAGGTCTCGTCGATGGTTATCTGCATAACTCTTCTGTCGACTCTGGGTTGCCTTGTTATGATGTTGAATGGTTTTTACCTTATCCACCATTTCTTCTACCATTTCTAGTCCAATAATCTTACATTCAACGACCTCATCCCAACAAGCCGGTGTTCTGTAACTTTTCCCATACATGGATTCATAAGGTGCCATTTCGATGCTCCAGTGGAAACAGTTTTTATAAGAGATCTCAACTAGAGGAAGATGTTGATACCATCCTCATTTAAAGTCCATTTACTATGATCTCAACTTGTCCTTAAGTGTTTGGATAGTCCACTTGGATTGGACATCAGTTTGAGGATGATAGGCCATACTGAAGTTCAGTTCAGTATCTAGAGAATGTTGAAGACTCTTCCAAAACATCGATGTTAATCTTGGATCTCGGTCAGACACAATATATAGTGGTACTCAATGAATCCCTACCACTTCCCTGATATATACATGTGCCAGTTGATCCAATGAGAAATCTTCCCAAATATAAATGAAGTGTGCAGTCTTGGTAAGACGATCCACCACAACCCAGATTGCATTGTTGCCTTTGGATGTCCTCAGAAGTCCAGTGACAATGTACATGGTTTTGTTATCACATTTCCATTTTGGTATGGGAAATTGTTCCATCTTCCCCTGATACTTCTTCCTCTTTTCCTTCACTTGCTGGTACACAATGTAATTTTATGTATATAAACTGATCTCCTTCTTCATATTATCCCACCAAAAGTTTTCTCATAGATCTCGATACATATTTTCCCCCCCTAGGTGAATAGAGAAATTTGAACTATGTGCATCATACAAAAGTTCCTTCTTCATCTTCAGACTTGATGGAACACATATTCTATTCCCAAATTTCACAATTCCTTCTTCATTAACATAAAACTCCTTGTATTTCCCTTTTTCGATAGCTTCCACTTTTTCTGGAATTCCCACATCATCCTTTTGAGCATCCTTTAACCTTTCCAAAAGAGATGTTTGAGCAATCATTTACGAAAGGATTAATGTTGTTCCCTTATTTATGATTCTCATGTACATCTTCATAAAGTCTAAGAATATTGGATCCTTCTCAATTCTCATCATTGATAGAATCACTGGGTACTTTCTACTTAGGGCATCTGCCACCTTGTTCGCTTTCCCAGGGTGGTAATGCATTGAACAGTCATAATCCTTGATGAGCTCTATCCATCTTCTATGGTGCATATTAAGCTCTTTCTTTGTGAATATATATATTTAAGACTCTTATGGTCAGTATATATCTCACATTTCTCCCCATTTAGATAATGCCGCCAGATTATCAAGGCAAATATCACCGCCGCCAACTCCAGATCATGCGTTAGATAGTTTCGCTCATGGATTTTTAATTGTCTTGGGCAATAGGATATCACATTATCATTTTTCATAAGCACACAGCCTATGCCCTTCTTCAAAGCATCACTGAATATCACCAAAGTTTCCCCACTTGTTGGTAAAGTGAGAACGAGCATAGTGATAAGCCTCCTTTTCAACTCCTTGATGATTTATTCTCATTCATCACTCCAAGAAAACTTTAATCCCTTTCAAGTTAGCTTGGTAAGAGGTTTGGACAATAATGAGAAATTTCTCACAAATCTTCCATAATATCTAGATAATCCCAAGAATCTACGGATATCTGTTACCAATGTTGGCCTCAACCATCCCTCAATTGCATCTATTTTGGAGAGATCCATAGATATCCCATTTCTTGTGATGATATGGACCAAGAATGATACCTACTTCAACCATAACTCACACATTATGTACTTTTCATAGAGATTCTCCTTGATCAAAGTCTCTAGTACATATCTTAAATGCTCCTCATGATCCTCCTTGGTTTTGGAGTATATTATAATATCATCTATAAAGACTATAAGAAAATTTTCAAGGTAATTTCTAAATACTCTATTCATCAAGTCTATGAATATTGCTGGAGTATTAGTGAGTCTGAAAGGGATTAATATGAATTCATAGTGTCTGTATCTTGTACAAAAAGCAGTCCTGGGGACATCTTCGTTCTTCACCATTACTTGATAATATCCCGGCCGCAAATCTACCTTGGAGAAGTATTGTGCTCCACGAAGCTGATCAAACAAGTCATTGATCTATGGAAGAGGATACTTGTTCTTTATCGTCATTTTGTTAAGCTCATGATAATTGATGCAAAGGTGCATTGACCCATCCTTCTTCATGACGAAGAGTACGGGTGCATCCCATGGTGAAGCACTTGGGCGTATAAACCCTTTATACAAATTCTCCTGTAGTTTTTTCTTCATCTCTTCAAGATCCATGATAGCCATTCTATATGAAGTCTTGGATATTGTTAGAGCCCCTGGTATAAGTTCAATTGGGAATTCAACATCTCTTTTAAGAGGAAGACCAGGAAGTTCCTCGGGAAACACATCAACGAATTCCCTCACAATAGGCATTTCTTCAATGAGGGTTTCTTCCTTGGACTCAATCATCTGAGCTAGATACACGTGCTCATAGGGAAGTAATATCCATGCTTGAGATGATGGAGATAAATGAGATTCATCTTCCTCCTTACACTTGTAAATAATCGAGGGTCGATTCTCCATATAGAGTGTGATTTCCCTTAACCTACAATTTATGTTGGCTCTATATAAGGAAAGACAATACATGGTAAGAATTGCATCACATTCCACTAGAGGGAGTATGACAAGGTTCCCCGGAAAATTCAATCCACATATTATAACAGGGGAGGACATATATACATGGGATGAAATGATTTACCCATTGGTCAAACTCATCGACAACATCACTTACATTATTTGTGGTGGTGCTGGGATTGTCCTACTAAACCTTCGATACATAAAAGAATGTGTAAAAACTGAATCAAAATGTAAGTTCGTTATTCATGAATGAATAACTAGCGTACCTATAACTACTTTTTTTTCAGGGTTCACTTCGGTAGAAGTGATGGCAGAAGCTCTACCTTTCTGCCTTGGAGGTTGTTGGTTGCCTCCGAACACCCTTAGATTAGGGCACTGATTTGAAAAATGCCCCAGTTATTTTTAGTTGTAGCAATGAACAATGTGTTGCAGTTCGAACGAAGCGTTCCTCTCCTCTGTCGTAGCCAAGGGTCTTTCTTTCCAACAGTTAACAGCTAGCTTCCCTTCTCTTCCATGCATAAATCATTTCCTCGTCCCCTTGAAGCAATTACCAGGGTGCTTCTTTCTTCACTATTGGTAAGTGGGGTGCTAGATCTTCTTAGAACCGTTGGATTTATGCATCATACCGACAACATTGAAGTCCACCTTACGCTTCTTGTCCCTATGATACCCATGTGATTCTCCGATCTCCATTTCGACCTTGAGGGCACATCGGACAATTTCCTCATAGCTGTCGAAGTCACGGATCACTAATGAATTCTGTAGGCTAGGCTTTAGCACACCAAAGAAGTGGTAAACATTGCATTCGGGGGTAATGACAAAGCCGGAAGCATATTTTTCAAGCCTTGTGAATTTTTCCTCATACGCTCCAACAAATTCTTTTTCTTTTATCTTGAGGGAAAGGTAGTCCCTTTGCTTCCTAAGCCGAAGGGTGCGCGGAAAATATTTATCCAAAAACATCTTCCAGAAATCCTTCCATTCCAACGCCTCGATCTCCTCACCTGGCTTCCTATTTTTGATCAACGCCCATCATTGATCAACTTCACCCTCCATATGATAAGCCACCAGGAGAACCTTCTCTTATTCAGAACATTGAAGGATGGAGAAGATCTTTTCAATGGAGTTGATCCATTGTTCAGCGATCGTGGGATCAGATGATTTACTAAAAGCAGGAGGCCTTTGTCTCATGAAGCTCTCGATAGAGACTTGTTCTTTCTTATGGGGTTTTGGACGTTCCTCTTGACCTGGGATCCTATTCAAATCTTGAGTTTGATGAGAGAAAAGTGTGAAAAAGTTCACAATTCCCACTACCATTTGATTGGGCATCTCATTAGTACAGTCATCACATTGATCTTCACATTGGTTGTTAGCCTGAGTCCTCCTATTACCAGCCATTGGCTGGAATAAAAGGAATGTTTGGGGGTAACACATAAAGGGTAATCCAAAGACAAAAATTGATGACTTATAAATAATATTTTATTTCCTTAACTCATGAGTCTATAGGCTTCAATCTAGGATTTTCAGGATCTACATTCTAACATATATTCTTAGGGGAATTTTTTTTAATTCCCATAATAAGGGTTCATACTAAGCTTGTGAATTTATCAAAACTTATCCCCCAAGAGTGCCGTAACCAAGAGTTCAACAAAGCCCGTTGTCGTGCACCAGTTCCTGTTAGAGTCTGCTCAAAATAGTGTTTTCGGGTTTAACCCCTAGGATACATCTGTACCAGAGCTGCCTCTACCTGCTCATATCCTGAAAGTGATATATTTTCTTGATAAACCATTTAATCAATACTCACCAAATCATAGGGATGTTTTTATTGTACTTAGTTTTGTATCTAATTCTTTACTAGGGTTTTATAATCCTAATCCCAAAAATAACAAAACCTATACTTTGATACCAACTATGACAACCCAACTTTTATTACAAACTTAAACATTGTTTATTTTATAAACTATTCACTTGATTCAACATGGAAGATTGATAGGTCTAGTGTCTTTGGGGATTCAGATCATTACACAACATCTTAATACATGAAATACAACATCATTATTGAAAACATCCTTTACATGACCACTACATTCCCTCGTATTTAGCATTGCATGGGATAACCTGAGGACATGCATAAGAAAAGGGGTGAGCTATAAAGCCCATTAAGGGAATAAACATAGAATACATGAAGAGTACAATACATGTTAGACAATAGGAATATCAATAGAGAACAAGAGAAACATGAACATAAATGCTTGATAAAGCATGATAATCATAACATGGAAATGTGGAATCAACACTTAACATGGAATTAGCATGAGCCAGGGCTCATTGCACATGGAGCATGAGTAAATTATCATTGCACATGAAGCACAAGTAAACCCTCTTTGCACTTCAAATAGCACGAGTCAACACTCATTGTACATGACGTATCATGATACTATACTTTACCCAATGCATTGGAGTGCTATAAGGGCGCACCCTTCTTAACCATTTCATTTCATGCAAAAGTGTGCCACATGGATCATAAAACATGGATTCATTAAACATAAACATTTATTAAATGATAAAGGAATTTTGAATTCATACATGAAACTTTATAGCCAATAAGTAAATGAGCATAATGGTGAATAATGTTGATGGAGAAATGGTCATGGTATTGACTACACAAAGGCATTGGCTTAGAAAATCGGTGCAATTTCGGCAGCGTAATGACAAGACATAAGAATTCATAAAATTTTTTGATTAGAGATAAAGTGATGTATCATCATATTTAAATGAAATGTACAGTAAGGGGGTCATATAGATACATTTCCAAACAATTTTAACGGAATTTAGTTTCAAGATACTAAAGTATTGCTTGAATGTAAATGAAGAGAGAAAAGTTCCTTTCAGAATTTTGGCATAGTAACAAGTGTACATGGGAGGCATTTAATGAGAGATAAAGGGGTCTCCCATCATTCAAACAATAAGTGGGAAGTATGGGGGAGGTTTTAAACTAAACCCAATCATTTATAATTGAAATTAAAAGGGCATAACAATATTAAGAAAATTGGACAAAAAAGGTGAAAGGACAAAAAAACCCTTACTTTGAAGTGTGATTCCAAGGCTTGGGTGAGGCTTGAGAGAGGCTTCCTGGGAGCTTGGGGCACCTTGGAAGGATTATAGAGAGAGTATGAATATGTTGGACGATCTATAAAGGCTTTGAGTGAGGAGGAAGTGGGATCTTGTGTGGGTTTATATAGGAAAGTTGAGTGAATTCATTATTATTTAGGTTTGGGACCCCTTACATTAAACTAATCCAAACCACAAATTAGATCATGGATTTTTCCCATGTTTTTTAGAAAAGGGAAGAGGAAAAAAATATTTTATAAGGACAAAGTCCGAACATCTTAAAATAATGGGGTTCCTTATGTGGAGGTGAGTCACACTCCCTTGGAAAATAATTTAAAAAGACAAGATGTTTAATAAGTCTTGAGGGGTCCATTAATGCTTTGAAAAGTAAGTAAAACAAACCCAAAATAACATTATTTTAATGGTAAAACATATATTTTCTGAAAATAAAGCTTATAGTGTTTTATTATATCACTCATAAAACACATTATATATTTAAACGGTATTTAATTTTTACCCAAGAATTTGACTGTCTTAGAAAATTAGGAAAAATTCACCATTGGATAATTTCGATGTCCTTATTCCATAAAAACATTTATTTTATCTAAATAATTTTATAAATATTTTAATTTTAACATTTAAAATAAAAACCAACATTTATAAAAAATTCACGGGTTTTGAAAAAAATGGCTTCCAACCCTTAATAAAAATTACAATTGCATTCATAAAATTATAAGATCATTTAAATTTAATAAAATTTAATTTAATAATAATAATAATAATTTATTAAAATATAATTTAATTTAAAAAATCACTTAATTTAATAAATTAAAATTCTTAATTAAATAATTACTAAAAACACTATTTGTACTTTAAAAACTATTTACAATGTATCAATAATGACAAGAAAGCATATTCATTATTATATACAATAATATTGTGCATGAACATAGTAATAGAGATTTGTTACATAACCCCTTATAATAGTCACATAAGACCTAAGTGTAAGGTGTGCGATGGTGACAAACTCTTGGGGTGGCTCAGATAACATTGCTCGAGTGGTAATCTCTATCAACTTCTACTTTTCCCGTAGACGGTCTCGTTCGAGCTTGACATGATGAAGCTTAGCTTAGGCTTGGTCAAGAGCAATGCCCAAATATGCCACCTCTTTTCCGAGCCCCGACAAATGGGTTTCGTAAGGAGCAATTCTACTGGATGAGTCCATCGCTTCCTTTGTCTGAGTAAATTGGATTTCTTAATGCCTTATATTTATACTAATCATGTGATCACTGTTCAAAGGATATAAAAGCAACAGTCACAATTCTTATCATAAAACCAAATAAGTTTACATTAAATTAGATCATGTGGGATTTACATTAATGAAACTTTGGGATGTTACAATATGAATATGATCATTCCTATTCAATGATGAAAATATGACATATATTATTCAATTAATATTATCTAAACATCTAGAAATATAATGAATGGAAACAGAAGATATGAATATAAAAAATATTCTTGGGTAAAAACCTAGAAAATACCACCTCATCCAATGATTGATTTATAGCCACACTTATCTGGGACACCACATGCCCATGAAAATTTACATACCTATTCCACAAAACAAAATTGCAAATCATTCTTTATTTTGTTATGGTTTCATTGAACATGTCAGATAGATTTGAGATAGTTGTCATAATCATCCTTTAACATAGTGTATGTTAATATGTCATCGTTGAATATATCTAAAAACTAGTCCATGATGTCCAAGAAGATTGATTTCATGATCCCCAGGAACATTTCATGTGTTTTCATGACATCTAGGCTTATTAACATGAGCTCTAATTCCAATAAATATATTTTATGGTAGGTATCTTGATATCACCCCCTTTACCTTCAAATAGTGATGTTTGGAATGCATATTGTTCAATGAAAACTAAATACCACAACTCAATCTCATAAATAGTTATATAATCATTTCGATTGTTCACTAATTCTTGATATTCATATAATTTAGCCTTTTAGAGTCATTAAAAACGTCTTATTTACATCTTCCATCTTATATAATAATATGTGAAACCACATCACGACATAATAAACTTTTCAAAACACACCTGTATCATATCATCTATCTAAATCCTCAACACTCGAAACACTGATGGTGTCTTATGATCAGTATCCATAAAAATTGGATAATAACTAGGATTTAGATCTATCTTGAAATTAATATCATTTCATGGGGGTTGAATGTAAACATCATTGGGAAAATTATCCTCAAACTCCACGATGAAACTAGGAACCACTACTGTCCCCTCGTTTATTGATTCCACTATCAAATTAGCCATCTGATATGGATGGGGAACCATATTTATACTACCAAATTGATAACCCTTATCACTGAAAGAACAACATGATAACAATCCACATCCTAGAACAGTACTGTACTCCAAAATTAGTAGATAACATCACGTATGAAACAAAAAAAAGTCAGTGTTGAGGATAAAAGTGTAAATCTATATCAATAGAAATATTGATCTACATGTGTCTAATGTATCACTATAATCATTCTACACCATCAACACACATCATATAAGTTATTTTGGAATCTGTACTTTGTAGTCAAAAGTGGGGAAATTGTTTCCCTCTCTACAACTTGTCCATGATTACGTACTAGAGAGAGTGTAACAAAAGTATTTCATTAATATAAATCAAACAAGGCTGAAAAAATAGTAGAAAATAAATTGATCATTACTATTATAATCTCAATCAAACATGGGGTTTCCACCCACAATACTTATCACAATCCACGAATATATCATCTTCTTCTATACTCACATCAAAATCCACAACCATGCTCACATTAGGGTTCTATAAGATTATGTACATCTTGAGGTCACCATTTCATACTCCAAATACTCTCATAATAGTATAAGACTACTACCCATGATACTAAAACAGGGTTTTAAGTGGATTTTACTATGTTTGATAATGAACTAGACTACATCCACCATACTGAGATCGAATATATACTAGGTGTAAAATCCTATTGCATTGTTGTGTATCTGAGAATAATCTATTCCCACATGCCTGAAAAAGTGAAATAACATTGTTCTTATAAATTTATTCATGATTTAGAGGCAAATGAATAAGGTTTTAGAAGTTAATTGAGGAAATTTCTCAGGATTTTTCTATCTTTCTATATTTTGGGATTTCTTCAAATGGAATTATAGTGGAACATGACATATTGAAATTTGGTTTTGGTTTTTAATGTTTTTGGAAGATAGTTATTTATTCATGTTCATTGGTTATTATATGTTGTTTCCACTATCCTATTAATTTTATGAAGTGTATTACATTGATAGAGGGTGTATAATATCCCAACATGGGTCTTTTAGACCCTTTCTTTTAGTTGGAATCCTCTTGAGTAGAGTGAGGCACACTTGAGGTCATGTGGTGACTTGGCTTAGGGAACTGGTTTAGTGGCTCCTAAGTTTTGGACATTACAAGAGGTACCGATTTGGATGATTTTAATGACCACCACAAAAAATTCTTAGAATACCATTAACCTAATAAGAATTATGAAAAACATTTTCCTTAGAAGTGTGGTGGAAATGATGTTGAGTTTGCTCCCTACTGGTCAAAACATCAATAAACTTAGTTCTTTAGAAATTACACTGATAAAATTTCTGCTCAAGGAAACTAGTCGTTTCCCCCACTATTAGAAAAACTACTCATTAATGAATATACTCAATCACTTATTACTTAATATACTACACTGCATACATCGAAAACATAAAATGACTAACAAAATACTGGTTAGAGGGATTGAGTACTTCTTTAATTCATTGTTCTCAGAACACCTGATTTAGAAATATACTGATCGAAAATTATAAGAAATCATGAACTTGACACCAAGGTTCTACATAAAAAATATCCCCAATTGAAGAAAGATCATCTCTTACATATTCAAAAACATCATGTTAAATGAGAGGAACACCACTCCAAACATTGTTGGTTTTTTAAAACATGAAAAAAAAATATTTATTATACTCACTTTGATAAAGAAAAAACTATTCAAATATAACGCCTCAAATTTCAATAACCAGTAATTGAAAACAATATTACATTATGGACTAGATCAAATATATGATGCCCTTAAGCTCTTAAAACAATCTCAATAGTTCCATATCGGAAATTAATCCCCTTTAATTACCAATAATCTACAGCTGGAAGTCACATATGTCCATCTTCCATGAATCGACCTCCTTTTCCTAGTCAATCATATGATGATAATCTAAATCAATCTCTAGATCCTCCACATCCAAAACAACACATTGATGATGAGATATGTCAATAGATAAATGTTTAAAAATGATTAAAAATTTCAGTAGTCTCGAATTGTTTTAAGATTAATTTAATTCACATTGAAAAACCAAATCCACCCAATTAAAAAGAACATTTGTAATAAAGATCCATATACCTTACCATGTTTTCAGTTGAACAAGTGGTTCTGTCACGAACCAAATATGGCCGCCGCCAAAACTGGCACCCGACCCGACTCATGGCATGTCCCAAAGGGCATTCTCGATCTCCACGGGCTGGCACAAGTGCATGGGTATCAAAAACTGAAAATTGGGAAATATTTACTCGAGTTTGTATACTTAAAACAACAAATGAATCCAAGAAATAAAATCTGCCAAAAAATCTTTTACAAAAACTCAGAACTGAATTACACAAATTTAAACAATGTTAGGAGACCATTAAAATGGTACAAACACATGAAATGACAGCCCAAGAACCTCCACATGGAAAGAGGCACCACCCTCTAGCCATCTCCACGACACTGCATCACGATGGAACGATAAAAACCCAAACCAATGGCATAAAACCTATACCCAAACCTGTGAAACAAAATAATAAAGTCTACTTACACCCAATGGTTTAAGTAGGGTTTGATCCAAATCCCAGTAGGATAACATCACTAAGAGATTCCATATGATAAACATTGAAAAATGAAAAGTATTCAAGTTTTCAAAAACATGAAAAGCTTGTTACAACTTATAAAAGATGAAACTTTGAATAAGAACAGTTTTCATGTGGGCTATTTTAAAGTATTAAATCTTTTGAAATAAATAAAAAATATACTGAATTTTCCAGCCAAATGTACCGTATGAAGACGGTAAGTATAAAGTAACTAATGAGCACAAGCAATAGGAATTAACCCTTAGGCACTAGCTAGCTGTTGGTCCCAGGTACCGCATATCTCGGTGAGAGTAACCATCACAAATATCCATGCCCTTGAATGAGCCAATAGTAGGGAACATACCCATAACCTATTTGTCCCCAATCATCATCATCATAGTTTAGTTATAGTTTTAAGTGTCAATCTTGCTAAGTGAAACTGAGGCCAAACCCCACGGATTCACTGGCATAATAGTACACGTCCACCAACCTAGATACCCAGGATTTACCCTTCTGCTCAAACAAGTTCAACAAGTCAATAAATATACATTGAACATGAAAATATCTTTTCCACATCACAAATTCACCCAACAGCCCATATGTATACCACACAAGTCACAAAAGTCCATTTTTCATTCAAAATGATTTTGAAATCCGACTCACATCAAAATAATTCACAACACATTTCACATTTCATCAACACTTACACAAAAACATTAAACTGTTTTATAAAACAATTATAAGATATTGAAACTCATATAACATCCCAAACACATGGCACATAACACTACATTCATAATAAAAATTTCAATTTTTCACATCACACTCACACAAAACAGTCCACATCACATTCACATCACTTTAACACCTCAATAACTCCTTCAATCAATTTAATAAAATATTTCCAAGAATATATATATGAAATAAAAGCCTTTTCAAAAATTAAATGGACCTTTTAAAAATACATTGGTACCAAAACAGTTTGCTGATATAGTTTCACCACATACACAACTCAATAAACCATTCAAAACATTCATAAAACAATTATAAGGAGTGTACATAAGCTTTGCACATAAAACCCATTTCAAAAACTTATTTTTAAGCCAAAATCACACCAATCCCCTACAAAAATAGAATTATAAGCCCAATAAACATGTAATAATCTAATTTCAAATGTTATATAATCATCTTGAACAATATCACAAAAGATACATATGAGATCACACAAATCCATAAATCACTTTCAAGGAGTATAACAAGGTTATACACATAAAACCCATTCAAAGACCCCACTTTTTAGGCCCACATGACACTATATCATTACCCAACCAAAATTGTCAGCCCCTTTCAAAAACTGATAAATCACTTCCACCTTTCAAAAAAGTACCACAAGAGATAACACATGAAATAAATTTGAAAAATACACACTTCAAACAAAAATTTAACTTAAATACCAAATGCTTTACTATTGCTACTAAAAATGGTTTTCACATAATTCACATCATATACAGAACATGAAAAATTATTTAACCAAGAAAACTAACTCATTATTAAATGTTTACCCAAGGAATCACATACTTAAATTGTCGATTCCCTCAGAACATGGTGTGAAACATCAACCGCACCAACCTCACACCACAAGGATGATGAATACAGCCCTACACAACAAAGTTTCGCCAAAACAACTCATGGATAAACCCTAGGTTCTAGACACTTTTTAACATCAATAAAGAGGGATGGAACCCTATGATAAGAGGTGAAATCAAATAGAGAAATACTTACTTAAAAAATATTGAAGAGATCGCCCTAAATCCACCAAAATATGAATATCCAAGTACCCAAAACTGGTATGGAGGTTCGAAGGAGTCATATTAGGTCATTTGGAGACTGAAATGGGGGAAAAAGGATGAAAATTGAAGGAGTTATGAAAGATTCATATTATCTCGTTAAATCTGGTTGATTTGAGAAAGAGTATAAAAGATCACCCTAATTCATGGTTCACCTGAGCTCCAAAATTACGAAAACGATAATGGGGTGATCCATGAGATATTGGCTTTGAGAGGGAGGTGGAATCACGGGAAAATATATAAATGAATGGGATATAGAAAATTTTAAAAAATAATTTAAAGCAGGAAATGGGCTTACAGGCATGCCCATTACCTTAATCAAAAATCCAAATCCATCCTGATTTTGGATTTCTATGTGGTCCAAAGGGATATGGTGATTTTAATATATCAGGGTATGCCAATTGGAAAGTGGAATGGGTTTAAAATAGTAAAAATTGAAGGATTTATTGAAGAAACAAAATGTGTTTTCAAATCTGGAATTGGGCTCACGGTTTGGCCTAAATTTTCAAAACCCACCATTTTCACCAAAATGTGTGGTAAACCCCCAAAAAAATCAGGAATTGAAATTAAATGAATAATGAATTTAAAAATATGTCATGGGTGTGACAATTCTCCCCACCATAAATGTTTCTTCCCTCGGAAATCCACATCAAGGACAAAGAAAAAACCAAACCCAACTGAAAGGCAGAAATGGACTACTTTGCTAAACTTTGCCCCCAAATCCGAAAACACCTCCCATGATCAATTAAGGAAGAAATAATTCAAAACCAAAACATAAACCTCTTTACTGAAATGATAAATCAAATTCTAGATTTATCTTAAATAAAAACTCCTCAAACTCTATATGTACAAAGCTCAAGCAATTTACCAAAACAAACAAGAACATCGAACAAGGTTACACTTACCTTGATATAACTAAACCATTGGGAACTCTCCAATCCAAACGTTTACCCAATGAAGATGTGGGTAGTTATATTGTTACTAACGAGACTACCCACTTCCAATCCAAGACCAAGTACAAAAGTGAGTTACTGGTACAAGGATACATAAATGTGCTCCCCAACCATAAGAGACAACCTAAAATTTTTTCCGAGACAGAATCAAGACACTAATAGGGGACCCCCGAACAAACTCCCTAGTAAAAGGGGTAGAATCCCATTAGGAATTTTAAAAATAATTTAAATGAGACTCATAGTGGGTCTCCCAACCATAAGAACCAACCATCTTAACTGACCAATTTGGGTTGGCACAGAAAAACGCAAAAACTAAAAGAGTTGGGACGACTTCACGGTTAGCCCGCATAGTTTGGGAAATTGTGCGTGAACCATGTTGATCCCTATACCTACATTTTTTTCGAGGGAATGGTTACTACTACATGTTAACTCAACATGTCTAGACAAATCTAAAACCTTTCCCTCGAACCTAAAGTAAACAAAAGTGGAAAAGAAAGTCATTAGGAGATAACATTGGGAAGAGGCCCTCCACCTTTTTCCACCGAACGGGAAACAAATAAATATGACAAAAACAGATGTTTAAAAAATTCCCATCTCTCATACCGAGAACATTTCTTTTTACAAGGTTAAAAACTACATTGGGATTTCCTATGACTACATGCTAGCTTCTCTCCAGGACCTTTGGCTGGAGCTGGAATTATTGAAGCATCTTCGGCCTCACATTTAGGATTTGGAAACCCCCAAATTGAATTTCTTCCTTCGATGCTGCAAACAACTACATGAAATCCCATATGGGTTCACCAAGACAAAACACACTCTAGAACACTCTTTACCCTAATATGGAATTTCCCTGAAATAAGGGTTTATAGGATGCACTCACATCACACCTTGTTTCTTCAGGTGAGAAACAATTGAAATAAAGGACACATATAAACAACTTCCTCTAAAACAGAGGATGTCGAGATCTATCGAAAGGAGAAACACTTCTAAAAAAATGAGTGTCACTAAATATTGTGCTATTTAACCTTTAAAATCAAATTAGTACGCGACATCACAACACATCACCAAATATGACAAAAGAGAATCATAGAAATAATACCAGGAGGGGGCCTTATACAACATCCCCAAATATCACAGCTTTCTAGAAATTGTCCATAACAGCCTCTCGTGGCTAGATTTCCCACACGGGTGGTCTAACATAAACCCCTTCTTCGAAGAGACTACGAAGGACTCAGAGGCCCTCTTAGACACTATCAATACTGACAACCCCAGACAAATTCCACCTTTGAAGAATCGGGTAGCTTAAGAAACTATGGTCTCTTTCAACCATCCACGAGCACTCCTCCGCAATAAGAGGATCCAAAAAAACCAAGAATTTAAGTGGTGTAGACTCATTACACAAAGATAATGAAAAGATTACTTACATTGATCAACTGGAGGATTTTTTAATGGTGAAACAATATGGGTTTCACTTATGTTGTGCACTAACCCTTAATGGGAGCGTACCCTATCCAACGAGAGAACCAGAGGACCCAACCAAGTTGTTCCATTAGTAAAAACATTCCACAAAACAGATCCAAATATATTAATTGAACCACTGTAAAGGTTTCCATAAACATATCTCATAGGAGACTATTAACCGGTCCTTCTACCCACCTTACCGACCAAACACAAACCCAAAACACAGTTCGAACAAGAGGAGTTCTTGACTCAAAACATCCCACAACATAAACATTTTCCAAAAACAAACAATATAAACCATCGAAAAAAATTCATCAAGACATCATGTTTTTCTTTAAAAACATTTCTTTTAAAACCAATGGTTCATTGGTTAGCGTATCCACCAATGGTACCCCATGGGCCTCACACATGCATGTTTTTGTGCCACACCGAGCACCCTCCTCATATTCATCCCGAAACTCATACATCCATGCCATAAACCATCCATAAACCCATATAACACCATGAATGTGGTCTCACATTTAAATACAAATGATAAAACTAAAATTCTTTCCACTTAAAAAAAATGGTCAACCAACCCATCCTTTTTCTCAAAACTCATAACAATGAGATCAAAATACCAATTCACATCTTACAAAACTATTCATAAGGACACAACCATTTAGAAAAAAACTCACTTTCAAGTTATTCACATGAATTTGAAAACATCTCATCCCATTACAACACCCTTTAATTGTTTAGATAACTATATTGAAAACACTTTTGAAAACCAACTTCAATATGGTTCTTGATTTCAAAAGAGGTGTAAGAACACTATTTTCCATTTGAAAAAAAGTCTAAAAATTCAGTTCCTCCAATTCATAAATCAAACCATTCCCTCTTTTTTGAAAATCATTTCAGAAAAAAATTTATGCTTCGTAAAACCAAGTCACTTTAAAACTAAAGTTCCATGATTTCAAAACAAAAGTACAAAACAATTCGAGATGAAAATAGTTTCAGTGTGTGACTTGGAAATTTGGTTGGCTGTCATATTCCAATAACATTACCATCATAGAGAGTGTTCAAGGGAATATCCCTGGCTCCACATGGCATGCCAGACCCTGCGAGCTCACTGAGACCATTAACCCAACTCTTTTTTCATTTCCCTTAATCATCATCAGACCAGGAAAACCAAAAGACATAGATAAATCCCAACTTCCACTGGAGACATGAATCCCGACATGATGTGTAGTGATAAATGACACTACCCATAATCGGAATTTCATGTTCTGTCAATCTTAACTCTAGACTATCCCAACTATTTCCCAAAAAAGATGACTCAAATAGAGCGAACCTCCTCTGATACCATTTTTTCATGAACCGAATCTGGTTGCCTCCAAAACTGGCACCCGACCTGACCTGTGGCAAGCCCCGAAGGGCGTTCCTGATCCCCATGGGATGGTACATGTTACTGGGTATCAAAAAATAAAAATTGGGATGATTTACCCGAGTTTTTATACTTAAAAAAACAAATGAATCGAAGAAATCAAATCTGGAATTTTCAAACCAAAAAATCTTTTAGAAAAATTCAGAACTGAATTACACAATTTTAAACAATGTTTGAAGACCATTAAAAAGTTACAAACTCATGAAATGGTAGCCTAAGAACCTCCACATGGAAAGAGGCACCACCCTTATTCCATTTCCATGACAATGCATCACGATGGACCACTAAAAACTCGAACTAATGGCATAAAACCTGTACCCAAACCTGTGACACAAAATAAGAAAGTCTAATTACACCCAATGGTGTAAGTAGGGTGTGATCCAAAGCCCAGTAGGATACCACCACTATGATATTCCATATGATAAACATTTAAAGACGAAAAGCTTGCTAGTTTTCAAAAATATGAAAAGCAAGTTACAATTTCTAAAAGATGCAACTTTGAATAAGAACAGTTTTCATGTGGGATATTTTAAATGATTAACACTTTTAAAATAAACACCAAAGCTACTTAATTTTCCACCCAAATTTACCGTATGCCGGCAGTAAGTATAAAGTTTCTAATGAACAAAAGCAATATGAAATATCCCATAGCAACTAGCTAGCTGTGGGTCCTAGGTACCTCATATCTCGATGAGAGTAACCATAAAAAATATCCATTCCCATGCACGATCCAGTACTAGGGAACATACCCATAACCTAGTGGTCCCCAATCATCATCATCATAGTTTAGATAGAGTTTTAAGCGTCAATCTTGCTAAGTGAAACTGAGTCCAAACCCCACAGATTCACTAGCATACTAGTACACATCCACCCACCTAGATACCCAAGTTTTCCACCTCTGCTCGAACAAGTTCAACATGTCATGAAATATACATTGAACATGAAAATATCATTTCCACATCAAAAATTCATCCAACATCCCATATGTATACCACACAAGTCACAAAAGTCCATTTTTCATTGAAAATGATTTTGAAATTCAACTCCCATCAAAATAACCAACAACACATTTCACATTTTTTTCAACACTTCCACAAAACCATTAAACAATTTTATAAAACAATTATAGGATATTTCAACTCATATAACATCCCACACACATGGAACATCATTCTCAGTTCATAATAAAAAATTAAAATTTTCACATTACACTCAAACAAAGCCGTCCACATCACATTCACATCACTTTAACACTTCAATATCTCCTTCAAACAATTTAATAAAATATTTCCAAGATAATAAATATAACATAACAGCCTTTTCAAAAATGAAATGGAAATTTTAAAAATATACTCCTACCAAAATAGTTTTCTGATATAGTTTCACCACTTACACAACTCAATAAACCATTCAAAACATTCATAAAACAATTATAAGGAGTATACCCAAGCTTTACACATAAAACCCATTTCAAAAACCTCTTTTTAAGCCAAAATCACACCGAGAACCTACAAAAAAAGAATTGGAACCCAATCAAAATGTAATAATCTACTTTCAAATGTTATATAATCACCTTGAACAATATCACAAATGGTACACATGAGAACACGCAAATCCATAAAACACTTTCAAAGAGTATAACAAGGTTATACACATAAAACCCATTCAAAGACCCCACTTTTTATTTCCAAATTCCACTATATCATTACCCAATAAAAATTGAAGGCCCCTTTCAACAACTAATAAATCACTTTCACATTTTACAAAACTACCATAAGAGATAACATATGAAATACATTTGAAAAATACACACTTTAAACAAAAATATAACTTTCATACCAAATGCATTACTATTGATAACAAAAATAGTATTCACATAATTGACAACATATAAAGAACATTAAAAATTATTTAATCAAGCAAACTAACTCATCATTAAATGGTTACCCATAGAATCACCTACTGAAATTGTCGATTCCCTCAAAACATGGCATGAAACATCAAATGCACCAACCCGGCACCACTAGGATCATGAATAAATCCCTAGACAACAAATTTTCACCAAAACGACTCATCATTAAACCCTAGGTATGAACCCTAGGTTCTGGAAACAGTGGAACATCAAGAAAGTGGGATGAGACCCTAAGAAAAGCGGAGAAATAAAATAGAGAAATACTTATTTGCAGAAATATGGAAGAGATCACCCTAAATACACCAAAATATGAATCTCCAAGTACCCAAAACTAGTATAGAGGTTATAAGTAGTCATGTTAGGTCATTTGGGGACTAAAATGGGAGAAAAGGATGAAAATTGAAGGCGTTATGAAAGATTCATTTTACCTTGTCAAATCTGGTCGATTTGAGAAAGAGTATGAATGATCTCCCTAATTCGCGGTTCACCTGAGCTCCAAAACTACGAAAACGATAATAGGGGTGATCCATGAGATATTGGATTTGAGAGGGAGGTGGAATCACGGGAAAAAAGTAATAAATGAATGAGATATTGAAAATTTTAAAAAAACTAATTTAAAGCTGGAAATGGGCTTACGGGCATTCCCATGACCTTAATCAAAAACCCAAATCCATCATCATTTTGGATTTCTATGTGGTGCAAAGGGATATGGTGATTTTAATATATACAGGTATGCCAAATTGGATGTGGAATGTGTAAAAAATAGTAAAAATTGAAGGATTTATAGAACAAACAAAATTTGATTTTAAATCTAGAATGGGGCTCACAGTTTGGCCCAAATTATCAAAACCCACCATTTTAACCAAAATGAGTGGTAAACCCAAAAAAAAATCAGGAATGGAAATTAAATAAAGAATGAAGTAAAATAAATTTCATGTGTGTGACATGTTCCACCTAACAAGGAAATTTTACATGTTAAAATTCATCTTATTGGATCATTGTGGGATATAAAATCACGTTTCCTAGCATATATTCTTTGGCCTATGTTACACAACAAGACCAACTGAATACATTTCCCTACTAACCCATGAAATTCATAAAATGATAAACTTAAAAATCAATTATATCCCAAAATTAAAACATCTGATATCTGTTTTTCATGACACTATCCTTTTGAAGGTGACCATAGTAAGATGAAAATTAAAGAAGAGGATAATGTCTATAATTTCATTCTTCTAGTTGGCCTCAAGGTGGTGAGTATCAAAAATGTATAATAATATAACACATGTTAGTCATTATCTTCTATAACAATATATTAATGGGGATTTTATATAAATGATCAAAAATATCGATGATATAAAAAAATAACTAAAAAAAAATTACTTAATTATTGAATAATGTAAAAAATATAAATAATATCTATATAAATACCGAAAAGTAAATTCCTCTGGCCATGACTAAATAGCATATCCAAATATAAAATCTAGTAATTAAAAATACGGTATATGTATTCCCCATGGAATCATATAATAAAACATCAATATGTAGGGTAATAATACATATATATGTAGTAGGGTCACACCATCAGTCTCTCATGTACATAAGAATGAAGTATACTAACTCACTAGTTAGAAAATATTTAAATTAACAACACATAAACAGTTTTGACCACCAATATCATACATTTCAAGGCACACTCACACTATTATTCTCCTATAATAATAAAATTAATAGAATCATATTGATATAATGTTCACCCTCCTCCAATTTCCTACTAAATGTATCATCTCACACACCACTATCATATTCCATTGAACTACCATATCTACTACATATTAACCCTATATGAACCCATATACACCATCACATCACATCACAACACATATCTCCGAAACCCACGTTAGTAATCAAGTCACATCACGTATCACTCGAAGACACATATGATATCATGAATCATCTCCCCTGAGGACACCTTGTTTATCAAATAATATCTCTCTAGAAGTCAACTTGGATTATCATATCACATCAATCCACTTCCATAAAAAATATAAATTTACCATGAATATGGTGGAAATAAACCCATTTCATTCCAACTACCATGGATGAACCCCACTATATTCTACCAAATCATTCTCATTATACAAAATCATTGTGAATATATGAATTATAGAAGTCACATCACATTCATTTCAATCTATCTTTAGAGAGAGATTGAAGAAGATTTTATACACAACAATTCAATCTCACCACGATGTTATAAGTAAAAAACACCCCAAAAAATTGGTTTTCCACAGACAATTATCAACATGGGTGGGGTGAAAATATAAATCATACTTAAAATTCAGGGTATACACTATTCCATTAACACCAAATCCCAAAATAAGATTTCAAACTAAGACTTTCATAGTAACTCACAATTTTAAAACAATTCTCAATAGCTTCATCACTATTATTACTACTTTAAATCTCAAAGAACAATACAATAAATCCATATACACAATCTATATTCAATCAATAATGTTAGGTCAATCCAATTTCCATATTTTCCAATTACCAAACTATTTTTTTATTCAATAAATATTATTTTATATTTAAATAAGAAAAACATAAAAGAAACATCCCATTTCAATACAATTTTTCATTAATAATTTTATCCCATTAGAAAAACTATCTCCTGAAATACTAATTTCACTATTAACTAGTTATTCCAACGCTAACAAAAAATATGAAAAACAAAACCCAACACACAGAAACCCAACCTTCCTATCCCATAAGACCCACATTGTTACATTATCACATCACCACCACTTACCATCAAAACTACCATATCACAAAAACTTCACTTCCCACCCACCACATACCATAACGACCTCACATCAAACCCACCCCCATATCATGAATGAATTTCAAAAAAAAATCTCACCCTTCACATATCATTAATCTAGATTTAGAAATGTGGACTTCACCACATTCATATCTTCAATTCAAGGGAATTCACACAAAATCCTTCATTTACATGTGATACCAAATTATTAGGAAAATATATATTTTTATAGAAATTAAATTACTGTGATATTAAAAAATAACACAAAGTGATTATCCTAAGAATATAAAACATAGTGAAAACAATCACCCCATAGTAAAGATTTTTATAAAAGAATAAATCTTATAATATATATATATATAATAAAATAAATTAGTAAAAAATATGATTTAATTCCCCTTTCCCTTCAATATCAATTACGCCAATTCATTATCAATATTAGGTTGGTGAATAATATCATCATGAAAAGAAAACAAGATCATAACCACTTATGAATGATACAAAATGATGATAAATTAAGGATCACATATCTTAATAAATTTTTTATAGTCCACAATGAATTGTTAAAAAAATAAGGGATGACCACTGAGAACAACAATGAAAGAGGACACATTAGTTATCCAAGAACACAATATTTTATATAACTCCCTTATTAAAACTATTTCTAATAAAAATTATTCCCTAGAAGATTACTATCCTGGAGATGATACATGGATAAAAAAGGGATAAGGAATAAAAATACCTAAAATATATGAGGACTGATATAATAAGGTTGATGATGATGAAAACTTAATGAGGGACAAATTATATCATTGGGATGAGATTAGGTCACCCAAGAACTGAGAAATAATTCATGATAAAGATGGTTTTTCAGAGAATTTATTTATTAATGGTGGTTTGTAAAATAAAAAAACATTGTGAAACACTGAACACTATGCTACGTAACTAGTGAAAAAATTAAGGGACTACATCATAAATGTGACGACCATTTCATTTTTTAGTTTTTAATGAATACACTGAGAATTTAAACATTCTCAATTTTGTGGATGTTGAAATATAGAGAGAGGACCACTGTTCAGCCATGTTTACTAGACCAAAAAACACAAAAACCATGAAGGCGCCTACACCATTTCTCTTTTCTAAATGAAAACAATCATTAAATGAAAAAAATCTTCCAGTAACCCCATGGGACTCTAAAACATATTATGGGGACCAAGACATAATTATACCCAAAATTGATGAGGCACTTAAAATATCATACTAACCCATTACTTATAGATAAACATTTAGTTCCAAATTATCTATCCTATAAAACCCAACCCCATTATACGTACCACATAACTCCCATAAACTAATATCTAGGATATAATCCACTACTCCCCAAATCCATAGAACTTATTGGGTACCTCCAACACAACTACTCCTAAAATGTAATGGGTCATATGGTATGGTTTGTTACACATGTTGATGATTGAATTTGACTCAATAGTCATGTATTTTTAAAAGAAAAGAAATTAAATCATGAGATTGGGTAGAAATCATAATTTATCCAAAAATGGAAGCTCAAAATTCAATATATGTAATGATCAAGTATGGTTCATATTATATAGGGCTATAAAACAATATTTAAAATATTTTTGTGTTTAGCATTAATAATGATAGAATTACAAGACTCAATACGTGAATACATGTTTCATAAGCACAAAAATTTATGAAGGATGTATTAGTATATCCATATATATTATTATTCTCTATAAAACCTAGATTCATAAGAATTTACACAAATCATAATAACCTTTTCTAGTAGTAATATAAGAGTAGGTAGATTGTAGAGTATATATCTTCATACATGGTATGTCATCCTATAAATTAAATGATTCATAAGTATAAGAGAATTATTGAACCATTATAAATTATATTATTAAAATATGGGAATATGCCTAACGATATCATTATGGATCTTCCTAATACATATAATAGTAAAAATTACAATTACTTTTTGGTTGATCACAATAAAGAGATATAAATATATATTTCTATTCTATTTAATTTATTAATATATGAACAATCAATGATATACAAATAGGTGTTGGTAATACATCATGTAATAACACTATCATTTATATATGATAACGATATGTTTCTTACATAAATTATATTGAGATGTTTTAAATAAGCACTACATATTGAGAAAAAAATTATTATCTCCTCTTATCGTCTTAATACATGTTTTAAATTTGAAAATACTATTCAAAATCAAAATGATACGATAATATATTTTTTAATATGGTTAAAAAGAATTCAGAATCAACTCCTCCCCTTTGTAGAGTTCTCATATAAGATATTTTTCGATTATAAAATTCAAATGGAACCATATGAGTATTTTTATGGGATGTGGTGTAGAGCACAAAAAATGTTTCTATGGTATGTGAATGTGTAAACTACTAGTTCAGGATCATATTCAAAAAATATCAGATAATATTAAAACCATTTGGATAAATTATAATACTACATATAGTTGAATGCAGATTTATTAAGATAAAAAAATGATAAGATATTTAATTTGAATTCATATATATTGTATATTTTTTAATATCACTATGGATGTGGTTTGTATGTTTTGGTAACAAGGGAATGTTTTTTCATTGAATCAATGGCCCCTTTGATATCCTTAATGTTGTGGGAACTGTATCCAATCATCTTACACATCTAAAAAACTTTTTTATCAGGCATGATCTATTCCATATATAACATTTTTTGATGCAAATATCTTACCCATAAAATCTACCTAGCATAGTGGTTGTTTATTCAAATAATTAACTATATCATGATAATAATGATTTCTAATAAGGTATTTAATATATATTTTAATGCAGAAAAAGAAAACTCACATTATTAATGATAATTAGTGAAACTGTATGATTATGTAAGAATCATGGGGACCAATAAATGTAATAATTTATGTCAATAATGGTTTGTTTATATAATAATACCAAAATTTAAATGGTGAAATTATCTTATGTGTGGTAAAGTGAAACAACCAATGATTTTACATTGTAGTTTTTCCATTACATAAAATAACTTTATTGAAAAGATTATATCACAAGAAGCACAAATATAAAATAAATTCTAGAGAATTTCATTATGTTGAAATTTAAAAAATAAAACATAATGTGTAATTCATTTGTTTAATTCAATATGAAATGTGATTAAGGAAATTATAATAGTAATAAAATATCATGTAAATGAAAAGACCACATCCATGTTATCTGTTTACTCATGGATTGTAATAATTATTATAGCAGAAACTAAAATTTTATAATTTATTTAATGTATAATTAATATAACATAAAAGTTTAGAGACAAGAAAAAAATTGGATAAATATGTTTAAGAATATATTTTTTATATGTAGGGGAGTGAAATCTGATAATTATTTATATATTCTTAGTAATATCTTCATTGGAGATATTATTGTTGGATGTATGACCAGTGGAAATGTGGTCCTTCATTATATTATGTCTGGTTATTCACGTATTGAATTCTAAAATTGATCTTATGTAATATTTTTGGCCATATTAAAAATAAAAAATAGAACAGATTATTATTATAATACTTATTTATATTATTGTGTTATTAATATTGATATAATTTTTAAATTAATTTTTTTTTTGAATTTATAAAATATTAAAAAATATATTAATACAAATGTCTTATTGAAAATTAATGTTTTTGGGGATGAATAATAACAATTAATTTTATGTGGTTAAATTATATTGATGACAAAAAAGTGATAAATTTTATAAGAAACAATTTTTAGGTTTTTAAATTTTTTATAAAAAAAATTGATCAATTTTTATTGATGAATATTATGAAATGATTTATTGAATAAATATATACATTATTAATCATTTAATATATAATTTATATGAAATAGTATTATGAAAAAATATTCTAAATAAGAATTTTAATGTGAAATAGTTATTTATATTTTTATGTTTTCATTAAAATTATAATTTCTTATATTATTAAATAAAATTTGATTAATAGATTTTAAAATTTTAATCGGAACATCGAAATTTGGGAATCGGTTCATTTTAAATATTTTTCATTCAAATTGACTATCTTTGTTACAATTATGTATCATTGTAAATGTAAAATGAAGAAAAAAGAGGTCATTGTAATTCATAAATCTATTAAATATCGAAAAACCTTTTGAATACATGTTTCTGTATGAGGGATATCTTGAATTAACCATATCTAATATCAATTATTTTTCATTATTAATTACCATTACTTTTAAATTGATAAATTTTCATCTTATAGAATGAATTTATATGGGAATGAAAATAAAAAATGATCTATAAGAGGAACCATCCTTGAACCCTAAAAAACAGTCAAAATATTTTGTTCTCCCTTGAATAACTAAATTTTTTTAATCTTATAATTTCTTATAAGAGTTTGGGTAGATTCTTTTTCCATTAAATAAGATTATATCCTTAACTATAAAATAAACTCATGTTAAGAAAGAGATAATTTGTCAAATATGTTTGTAAATTTTTAATTAAATTTAACAAATAACCTCCCATATGCACTATATAGAAATATCATCCTATGAATAAGTGAAGTAATGTTATCATAATTATAATTTTTATACAATTTTTATTATTTTATATAACTCAATAATGTTTCAAATTCACTATTCTAACATGTTTATCTTTAGGTGGGTTCAACCTCTTAAAATAATGATCCTATACAACTAAAACCATTTTCACAAGGAATATGTATCAACACATTAATATGAAAAATATATAATTTTTAGAATAATATATTTTAAATTATGGTTATATGAGGATGAAATATAAATAAATGATCATTATAATGTAACTCATTTGAGTTAGTAACGTAACTAGAACATTTCCTCAAGGTTTCCATTTTCACAATCACAGGGCATAATTAACAAAAACTGAATTGAGGAGAACATAAATAATTATAAGATAATTATTTAACTACCATGGATAATCTATAAATGATGAAATTATTATAAAATTATGACTTTTGGTATCATAATAATAAAAAATATTTATTATATATTCAAACTACTCACTATTAGAAAACAAATTAACATTATATAAAAACATAAAGTGTAATGAATAACTATAAATGAATTATTTCACATGGTAATAGATTTGAATTTGGTTCATTAAACGTGATTATGATAGTTATGTTAATTATAAATGATTATAAAAAACATTTAATGGATTGTAGGTGTAAAAGGAATGGGATTTAATTCAAATCACACATTAAATTTATGATCATTATGAATAATTTTTCATCAAAATACATTTAATGAACTTATGTTTAAAATAATTTATAATTTCAATGTTTAATATTTTCATTGGTTTTAAATTTTCTCATAACATTTATCTTCATCATTGGTTTATAATTTACCAGAAGTCAGGATTATAAGAGAATGTACCCGTACCTCATATTTTTCGTTATGGATATTTATACTCTATTTAAGAAATATTTATTTTGTATCATGGATGTACATATATTTCCATCTACAATTTATTGAGGTATTTTTAATTTTACTTGACATTTATACTGAAAGAAAATTGTTTAAATATTTATGGTGGGTTTTTTCCAACAATGTTGTCTCCATTTATAAAAGGATCCAAAGAATAAAATTTGTAACCCATATTGATTGAATTAGTATTCCTTCTTATGGAACAACATTCCTATTTAATATACTTCTTCAATTTTTAATGGTTTTAAAAATATATCTTCATTACCATTATAATTTGACTTATTTATAGAAAATATTATCTATATAATAGATAATTTCTTTTTTTAAAATAAATTTTATATTTTTCTTATGAAAGAGGTTTTTAACTCTGTAAAAATAACTAAATATATGTTATGGCTAACTAGGGTTATGATTTCATGATGTAATAAACATTATTTTCCTATATTTCATATGATTATGTAATTTTTATGTTTATATGTAACTAAATTTTATTTTCATGGTTTATTTTTAAATGATGTTTTTTGTATCATGTAAAATATAAAAGAATCAACTATAATTATATGATAGTTTAGATCATTATACCCCCAAAAAAATATGGAAATGTCTTATATCTAATGAGATATATACAAGATAATGTCCTTTATTCGGTGTTAACTATATTACATGATGTAGTATTTTACCACATGTCCACTATTTAATAGAAATTAATTTAGGAAAACCAATAATGGTATCAATGTCATTATGGGTGGCCATTGCATATTTCATGATTTATATGACAAATTGTTTTCCACACATTTATTTTATGAAATTTACCTATGTAATTTTCTCATGAATGGATATTATTAACAAATATTTCCACAATACCATGACTCATGTATTATGTTATTCAAATATACAAATACATTGAAATTTGGTTTTAGAAGTATATTTTATTGTGTATGATTCTGTTATGTTATGTCAATGTACATTGATTATGTTATCAAACACACATGTTATAAATTTGACATATGATATAATATTGATGTCTCATATTCTTATTGATATTAAGAATCTGACCTAACCCTTTTTATGTTACCAATCCCAATATTAAGAATTAGTTTTTTGTTTGAAATATAAAAAAACATCACTGTAAGTATAATTTTAATGGTTCATTTGGAAAATGATGAGAAATATGTGTTTATGTATATAATATATAAAATATTATACTTGTAAATTTTGGGGTGTGAATTATATTGAAATATAATTAATATTCATTGGAAATGGAATATTATATGATCATTAAATGCTCATGTTTCATCACACAACCCTAAATGTATGCTCCTTCATTTATATCTATTTAGGTGAACAATTTAAAATTACATATATGTCCATTATCTGATTGGTCCCTTACTATTTTTTCTAAAATATTGAAGAGCGTTCTTATTAACCATGGATCATCATCAATGTAAATGGGTTTTTTAAAATCTACGAAACATGATTAATTGCTTAACTATCACGGAATATTCCATTTATGGGAAAAAATAATTATATTAGAGTGGAAGGATTATATTTAGGGAAATTTTCAATATAATAATTCGCATGGTTTTCACTCACAAAGGGGTTATTATCATGGATTGATATAATTTTCATCCTTTGTTTAATTTCATTAAACAATATTATTGGTCACTTATCATTGATGTTTGTACATGAATCTTACATGGGAATTCTATCATCATAGAGTATTAATTTTATAAATACATCATAATGAATTTGAGTACAACAATAATGGAACCAATATATTATTGTTGATTTTTGAAACCAAATATACAATATGGTGATGTTATGAAAAATACTCCTATCTTGTATTGGATAAATTGTTTAGAAAGTATGAAGTAGACTCAAAAGATTTTCAATTTATACTTAATGATATATAGTATTTGAATATTGAGATTAGGATGAACAGAAATGAATATATTAATGAATAATATTATCATGAAAATTTTATTATGGATGAAATATAAAAGTTCATATAAACCACTGATAATATTATGATTGAAATGGTAACCTTGATATTATTTCCATCTCATTTAAATTCAATTTTTTTAGTAATTGAGCACAAGTTTTCATATCAAATAATCTATGTCAATTTTCATATTACACCCATTTCTAGTGAGATGTGGATTATAAAGAATGATTATATAGGAACATGAAATCATATGAGTTTTATTCATGTAAATAAAGAATCTATCAGTTAATGGTGACTAAGATGAAAATGAGATTGATGAGGAAGTGTTATTCAATTTCATATATATCAAAATGGGGAATGTAAAATTCAATTAAAAACATCCACAATGTTTTATTCAGTGTTTTTTTATAAAAAACATTTTTTTATGTGTCTAATTTAATTTTTAGTTTATTAATATTGTTTCAAACCCAAAATGAATATCATAAACAACTAAATTAAATGAGGAGAACACACTTCTAGAATGTCAGTCTTTACCCATTCCCTATACCATTGGTTCAGAATATCCATTGGGAAAAACTATTTATATTAATCCTATTCCAATGGTTTTAAAAAATTGAATATCTATTTTCTTCTATACCATCAGTTTTAAATGATCATTGGAGTGGACCTGCCCCAAATACACACCCACATAGGTAGCCCTCATCCCATCCTAATCCCATTAAAATAAATATTAAATCATTGTTCATCATTTTGGTTTCATCCCTAACTATGATGATCTCTCATATAATCTTGGATTAATTTAATTATTCTTCAATATTCAATTGGTTACATTCAAATTTTTCTAATATTATATGAAACATTATTTTCATTTCTGATCTAGGTGTAAAACATAATGGTGTATCTTTTTTTCATCATTATTTTTTTGATCCAAATTATTCTGGATTGAAATAGGTTTTCATATATTGAGTTCATATATTATTTTGTTACATTAGAACTTATTAGTTTTTTTTGGATTGGTTCAGTTCAATTTGTATTGGTTCAGAATCATTTTTTATTCATTTTGGTTATGTTTAGTTTTATTTTGTTTATTCAATTTTTTTATTCATGTTTAATTAAGATTTTTTTATTGATAATAATGAATTTCATATTAATTATAGTATTATATTTATAATGTATTATGATAGAGGAACTATTGGAGTTTTTTTTTGTGTTACACAGTATCACCCTTAATATCAATATATATATTTATGTAGTTCCAAATCAATAATTCCTTGTAAAATAATGTATGCATAAATTATTTCAGAAATATAGCATCATTTATGGTTAATGTTTTTTTAGGTTATGATTTATTAAATAACATAGTGTTGGTTCTTGGAATTAATATGTGTTGTTTTTGGAAAATATGTTCTTCTGCATATTTTTATTATTTTTTTGATATCATCTATTATATAATTTAATTGGTTGATTCATTAGTTGAATGTTGAGATTGTTATTATTTTATATATGGGATATATAATAATAATTTCTTTAAAGAATTATCAATTATTATTGGGAACTCAAAATCACATATCTAGATATTCTTTTAGGAAAATATGGAGATATAGATATATTATGAATGATTTTAAAAATAATTAAACTTTAATCATGAATGATAGTAAAAACTGGTAAATATTTACATAATGATAATATAAAAATATTGGTGTTATTATCTACCCATCATAAATGGGGGACAATCATGGGGTATGTTGTTATCTGATTTAAATCAATGAAAGATTCAAGATTTTCCATTCGAATGTGGATTTCATATCATGTTTATGATTATTGGTACATTTTATGTCTAAAAATGATGGGATTGGGAAATGACAAGTGACATAAAATGCGATTGGGTTAAGATATTTATAGTTGGACCGGGTGTAATTTGGTATTCTCAAATATTCAACTTAAATCATAATCATGAGCGAGATTTTGGGGTTAATATCATGCGTTTATATTGTACAACATTGGGGAAAAATTCATAGTTGTTGAAGTATAATGATATTTCATATATTTCTGGAATTATACATATTATATATTTCTACATGAAATATTCAAGAATGATTTTAATTTTAATATTTAATTTATAAAAATATTTTTCAAATTATTGAGAAATTATTTTTTAAAATATATTTTGTATTTATGTTATTTAGTTAAATAAGTTTATAATATAATATTTATTAGTGTTTTATGAATAATTTATTTGTATTGTGTTACCAAACTGATCAAACCTGAATAGAAAAAAATTGTACAAAATTGAATAGGACAGTATTAAATAACAGAAAAAGAAACCATATTTAATTAATTCAAAACAAACAATGTTTCGATTTGAACCAAACTAACCCACTTTTAATTCAACATGCCTTATTTTAATATACATTAGGACTTATCTTAAAAATTATATCTATCACTCATGAAAATTTAGACTCCATTCACACCAACCACAAATTGTAATGATCCATAATTTATAACATCATTCTATAATTTTTCCAGCTAAAATCCACTCGTCTAGCGTCATAACCGACCATCATATTAAAACCCAAAAAATAAAATGATTATACAGTTTGGAATCAAAATTATACATTCTTACAAACAATCAATTATAAATTAAAAATTCCAATAATAGTGAATTTATCATATAAATGGAATGAATAATCATGCCTAGAACATAAATAGATGCACCTGTCTTTATTTGATCTTATTATAAAGAAAGATTCACATTAACATCCCTCAATATGAGAAACCACGAATTATGGTTTTATCCAACCTAACTACACAACTATTGTGTGTTGAGTAGATAGTTACCTAGAAATAATAATACATTTCACATGAATTGATAGAATATAAATAACATTAGTTAAAAAGTGAATTGAATAATATATATAAAAAATAAAGCTATTATAAAAATAATTTGTATAGTATTATGTATAACTATCACACATTGATTCATCCGAATATAATTCCATGGTTTTATATTTATATTATTTTTTTAAATATATTGTATTTTATATTATAATTCTCATATAGACTTATTTGTTAGTTTTGGCTTCATATAAATTGAACATTTATGATTTCCATAAAAATATTATTGATTTAAGTTCATTATTATTTCATTAATTTTAATATAAGAAATGCAAAAAATTATATAATTATTAAAATATGGATGTATGAAACTGATCATATATTAATAGATTTTTAAAAAAACTTTGATATATTTTTATATTTTTCTTTTTCCAGTGCTTTAAATTGTGGTTAAATAGCCTTCCCTTGTAATAACAATGACTAAAAACCTCAGATAAGTTCTAAAAAAGATATATAACATATAAATAATAATTTTCTCCAGATAAAATACTATTTCTGGTATCACAATGGAGACTAAATGCAGTCTCAAAATGATCATTATCTGAATAAATGGAATGGATTAGAGATTTTATTTGATGACCAGTTTCATTTTATTTATTTTCATGAGTGGAAAGGTATGTCTGCCCATGAATAATATAAAATGAGATAACATGATGTGTGTAATAGAAATGATTATGTTTATAGGGGAAAAATTGATTTATGATACCATTACACCATTATATCACTGATGTTGTAAAATGAAAAAGATAGAACTTTTAATCGTTTTATTTCATGGTAAAACTATATATGGGATTTTTAATAACTCAATTGATTATATTCAGACCATTTTTATAGAATTAATTATATATAATGTGCATATTCCCTCAAACCATTATATGGAATGTATTCTAGTTGAGTAACTTGGATTTTCAAAAAATTAAATTCATGATTTCAAGAAACATTAAAGATATTTGATGGATAAAACTATGTAACGAAATGATTATATAAAATATAGAAAATTTCGATGGGATCTAAATGAATAGGTAACCCCATAAACAATTTCATATTGTGTAATGTGGAACCTTACATTAATTCTCAGACTCATTAATATCTTCATGTCTAATTAAATAATAATGAAATTATAATGGATTGATACCGAGAGAATGAATGATAAGGATGATTCGGTTAATTCTGTAAATTGATTTGTATAATTGACATTATATTCTTGATATCTTGATAGGTATATAATGCGTGTATTGTGAGATTGGCCATATCATGTGATGTATTTAATCTATTCTAAATTAAACTTTATTTTCATAGTATATGGCTAGTTTTACACACATTTATAACAATCATACTTGGATATGATTGAAAAAACCATTCACTTTCATGAGTATTGTCATATATGGACATTTTGTTCCTACACATGATATAGATGTATTAATTCATCCATTAATAAATGTTTTCAATCATTTTTGGATTATGGGTGTACGCATATATGATGTATGTTTTAAAGTCATGTTTTATATGTGTTATGTTCTTATATTTAAAATAAATTAATTTCCATCATATACAATGATTTATCTATGGATAATGAAGTAAAAACCTTTGTATCCTATGTTTTGAATAATACATGATCAATAACACTTAAATAACACAGTAGTGTTAGTTTTATAGGGAATTAATTATTTATTCCAATAGATCATCTATGTATGAATAATCACCAATGGTTTGATAATACCATGGTGACTGAATTTCCACAATATTGTATAGCTAGAATTATTGTTCTTATTTAATTAAAAGATGTTATGTTTTCATTTTGGATGTATTTGATGAAATATATAATGATTATGTGTGTTTCCACTAACACCAGTAATAAATGGAAGAACAAAAGTGTCTACATTGATTTGTCTTCTTGGTCATCAAATTTGTTATGTCATTTCCTGGACGTAATACTAATTTAAGGAAATATATGTGAAATTATGAAATCATTTCTACCAAATTTCACGGGAAAGATAAAAGTTTATTAATGATCTAGGTGTGACATGGTGGATATAGGTATTAGATTAGAATTGCATCCTATTTGTATTAGTGAAATTATAAGGGAATATCATTGTTCTTCTTATGTAATTATACCTACAAAATAAGATTATTTAGATATAATATAGGCTATTAATGTTCCTGATCTCTATTCATGAAACTTATAAATATGTGTAAATAAAATAAATTTGATGATAAAGTCATTAAAGACTCATTGTTATCACATCCTTTTTCACATGATGATTCTAATATTTTTAATTCAAATTCATTCCAAAAATGGAAGGGTGTTAATTATTTATTTCTTCCATTTTCACAGAGAACATTATGCTAAATTTTTTATCAAGTATTTTATGAAAAAAAAATTTAGAGGAAGCATTAATTTTTTGCTTGAGTTTGGAATAATATTTCCTCCATGAGTTTATATTTTTATGAAACATATAACTATCCATATTTAAAAAAAATAGTTTTTTGAAGACCTATTTTTATTCATTTGATGTTTCCAACAGAAATAAATATATACTAATTGATGTATTTTTACTATAATGGGAATCATCTAAATGGTTGGATCATGAATTGTTAAAATGATGAAGAATGTATGAATCTATGTTAAATGTATTTTTGATATGTCTATGTGAAAAAATAATCCGATGTGAAATAAAGAAGATATGTTTGAGAAAATTGAACCCAGTTTTCCATCACATCCTCAAATAAGATGAATTTCAAGATAATATACATTAACAACATTAAGACATCAAGAACTCAAGATGGAACATTTGAAAGTATTGTTTTACTGTGATTTATTAAACGACTACTTCAAGTAGGTAAGTTGAACATGTAAATTTTATCTCATTTCAAGTTATTGTCCATATCTGTTTATCTATTTTCATTTTTTGTTTGAAAAAAATGATAGATAGAAATAATTTATCTTTATCTTTTCTAAAGAAATATAATTTTCATATAAAAATGTTTCCATGGTTTAAATACAAGGTAAAAATATTCACCTAATTAATAATTAAAATTAGCATTTATTTAATTTTAATATTCATTTATGTTTCTAGTATTGAGTTTTCATGATAACATTATAATTGAGGAAATAAAATATTTGACATCTGGTTCTAAATATTTTGTTCGTGAATTTAATTCAATAGTTATTAATGTGTACATTTCTATTATAACTATAATAAAAAATAACATGAGAACACCACATGATGGTGTTATGGTTACCACCACAATAATCGTTATTCAATATCATCTGATTATCGACCATGATTTAAAAAAGTTTCATATTATAGAGTCATTTTGAAATAATAATATTTTATCATTATGATCATGGTCAAGTAAATGTGAAGAAATCCAAGTGATTTAATTCGATGATGAGGTATGGAAAATTTATGCCTGATTAAGTATTTTGAGGTATTGATATGACTCACACTCTTACTAAAGGTGAAACATATATATATATATAAGGATTAATGTAGAAACATGGGTTTTATGTGAAGAAACACCCATGGACAGAATTTCATGTCATTATTAATGTAATCCTAATACATATTTTTTATGATGGTGATGATGTAATTGACACCATCCCTTATTCCAATTTTTCGGACCCATTTTTTCATATGATTAAGCCAATAGTTAAATTTTCATAGTCTTTTGTGAATCTAAAAATGTGGTGGGAAACAAATCGAATAATCCATTTTTATTCATTTTATCTTTTGGTTTAGCATGACATCAGCTGTTATGATTAATACAATTAAAATTTTATATACTATTAATTACATATATTCTATGTCCAACATTACCTTCATGTTCATTTTAAATGTATAGTGTTTTTACGGTTCATTCAATTGTATTTCCTAATGTTTAATTGTATTGTATTATAATATACCCAAAAAAATATTTATTTATAAAAAAATAACATAAATTTTATTGAATCATATTAAATCAATTAAAATTTCAAAATAAGTTAATGAAAATAATAACCAAACGAAATATAGGAAAAATGACCAAACACAAAATATTAACCATGTGAAATAATGAAAAAAATGGTGAAATGGGTAAAATAATTGACCAATATTATCCAAAATAACCAATCCATAATTTAATTGGTAAAATTTAAAATATAACAAAAGTATCTCATACCTAGAGTCAGTGCATTATTACATTACCTTGTCATTCTCACAAGATACCAAGTCTTGGAAGACCAATTAATTTAGTATCATTGGAAGTACTAGATAAATATATAAGATTTAAATTTCTTCATGAAATATAAAAACAACAACATTGTATTCTTTTTTAACCCGCTCATATCTTTTATCCTATACATATAGGTTAATCGTAATATACATCTTCGCATCCTGGGAAAAAACATAGAAAGAGGGGAGTTTAGATGCTCAGTAAGAAAAACAATATAGCAGAGAATAACATAAATAAGAATAATCATTTAGTTAAATGTTTAATACTAAAACACAAGCCTTTTAAAAGTAAACATTACAATAATATTGTTAAGATAAATCAATTAATTCCATTTACTTATTCACATAGATATTCTACTGGTACAATAATCACATGTAATATTAATAGCTAATTTCATAATGATGGAATGGATAGTGCTATACATCAAAACCACATAGTCAAGGAGTCGTTCTAATACTACAAGTAATGATTTTTTCGGGGCCTTGTGCAAAGGCACAAGCTTGTCTCATGAAAACTATCGATGCATCATGGAGCTACAGTGGGATCCACCCATCACATACTAAGTCCAATGCATTCTTCATATGAAAAGGTTGAAACATAATGGATACATTATTATTATAACTACAATATAAAATTTCCACCTTTTAATCAAAATTAAGAATGGTATAAAAAATTTCACATCCATAGTCAAAGATAACTCATTCAATGCACTTTTAAAACATGGACATTATTGAGAAATATATATAAGAATATATCATTAAACATTTAAAATTATATTTTTGTTTTATTTTATAACCAAATGAGAGATGTTTGAATACGAAATATTGTGGAAATAAAAATAATATAATATCATGAGAATAAAAGTATTCATGATATACTATGTTAATGTATATTATATACACTATATAATTGTGAATTGGTGCATAACAACAAAGAAGACTCAAGGGAATGTAAATTGAGATGAAATCCCATATAATGATTGTATCTTTATGTTAAGGATAAATAAATAACATAATTTTTTGAAACCAATTTATATACACTCAATAAGATTGGATATTCTGTGTAAATCAATTAGAGTACATTCCCACAAATTCTAATAAAAAAACAACGATGACATGGATGTTTAACTAAATGAATCTAAATTGAGTTAAGATTACTCATATCAAGTTATTATCTATGAATTAAGAATTTTCAATGGAGTGATTATTTATATAAAATTTATATCCACAAAAACGAAGTTTAAATTTCTTCATAAAATAATAAAAAGTTACTTTTCCTATAATCTTGGAGTAAAATTTTCAATGAAGTTTGAATAAAACCCAATGGGTGGAAATCAAAAATAAAAATCCTCTTACAGATTTGGTAACGTATTAAACAAAAACTCCATGAAAGAAGGATCATTAAAATAATATTTAAATACAGATAAATTTATGTATATTACCCATAAATACAATCATCGTAAATCCATACACCCCAAAAAAATAAATACTGGCAATATAGCATGAATCTCACAAAAATAAAAAATTAGATGAAACTTATTACCTTGTACTTTTCCATGGTATATGGTAGGTTACCCTCCAATATAATGGTTAAATTATTTTTATTAAATTATACAAGAACCTTAGAAATAAATATGATATCATATATGATCTTCTAATATTTCATTGTTAATGATATTTCAGTAGTATCATTGATTTGGGGGTTAACTAATTAGTTTTCCTTTATATGTTGTGTTACATATGTAATTATTGTTATGGATATGACGTATTTTATTCATATCTAGAATTATATTAAGTTATTAAACATTATATTTAATCATCAAATACATTTTTATTCTTGAATGGTTATGATAAGGAACATAATCTCATCTCCTCATGGAGACAGTAAGATGTACATACGCACGAGCAATAATATCATTCTATTAGTGGTGAAATAAAATGTAATTGGATGGTATATTATATATAATTAAAAATTAACATGTTATATTTACTATTTTCATCACTTATTCTCATTATTATTCCCATCCAATTAATTAAGTGTTGAATAAGAAACTACACGACGACGTGGAGACGGTAAGTCATACGTACACATGTTTGAAAGAATTATAATTAATAGGATGGATAGAATAATGAATATGGTTGTACAATATTTATAATAAAATCACAATATGTATAAATTACTGTAGTAATAATTTTGTTTTGGAAACAATAATGAAAAAGGAAGTGAAAAAAGAATATAACTTTGAAAGAGAAGATGAAATTATTACCTCTTCTTCAAGTTCTTCCTTTAGATTTGATTGAAAGAAGTCGATAGGTGGGAATTATTATCAAAGTAAGGCCTCTAGGTTCATGTTATGGTAGTTGGAATGATAATTGAGTAGGGGTTTGCGGATCCAAGTGATTTAGAGGTGTAATTTTGATAGAAGGGGATGTAGCCATTAATAAAAGATGTGAGGGTTACTTTAGGAAAATCTAGAAATATAAATATATTATACAATCATATTTTTCTTATAATGGATCCAAAAAATTTATTTGTATTCTAAGGTGGGACTGGGTGGAATAATTTCAATCAATATGTTTTAGATAGGTTTAGGACACCATATTAACCATTTTTTTGATTTATCTCTTAGATAAATTGTTTACCTTTTAGCGTGTACGTTTTAAATTATTATAATAAATCATTAATAAACATACTATAGAAATCCAAGAGATCCCCAATTAGTTAATTAATGAAATATATATCGTTATATGTGTCTTTTTGTCAAACCATTGATTTTTATGAATATTATAACATTTAATAATATAGTATTTTTTTTCAAAACTCATTTATGTCAATTATGACACTATTTCTTATTTGGTTTTTGTGAATGTAAAAAAACTTGATTACATCAATAAAAATAAATTAAATCAAAATAACATGTTCTATTAACCTATAAAATTATTGTAATGCATCAAAAGTCTAAATTTACATTTATTTGGATATTTATAATATTATTTATCTTAATCTTTCATTGATAAGGTAATTACCTCATCATTTTTTTCACATAAATAAATTTAATTATTTAATGTCTAAAAATTATTAATCAAATAACATTTTTTAGGAAGTATATTTAGATTTCTAATGAATATTAATAGTCAAATTTATCTTATGTATAACCCTATATTAAAAATGGTTTAATTATGTATCATTTAATTTAATACTTTTACATATTCTTTAAATAAAATAATAATAAATGACCTAATCTAATACAAGTGGACGGAAATGATAATATTTTAATCCTAAGTTTGGTTTTGGCTGAAATAGAGTTATCCAATATAATTATGACATGTCTTCAAGAAATTATAATTTCATTTTTACCTTTAATTACTATATCTACTTTTAATCATGATAAATAAAATTGAAAAGTTAATATAAACAAAAAATTATTTTCGTCCTATAGAACCATATTTTACTTTATGATGTTAACTATGTCTTTCATATATTTTTAATTCAATTCATAGAAGTTGTAAAATTAGGTTTTATGCAAATTTGTAAATGTGCCAAAAATGTGGGTATAAGAGGTTAAAAAGTTCAATAAACTTTTATACATCTAATTTTATAATAACATTAATCCAAAGAATTAAATTGATCATATATTGGTATTATTTATCTATTTAGTAATAAAATAAATTTAAATAAAACAAATAATTATTTATATAAAGAATAGGTTTTAAAAAATGACGCAGTGTTTTCACTATTCAAAAAAATTGAATGTTTTATTAAAAATAACAAAAAAATAACCCAATCAAATTATGATATTCCAAACTAAAAATTTATGTCTATTTAACCAAATTAACAATATATATGTTGTATTAATTAATATAAAAAATAATCCCATTGTTAAAACTAGAAAACTGGTTTTTGAGGAGTAAAAAGTATGAAATGATAGATATGTGTTTATGTCAAATTTAAATGTAAAATTACATTCAATGACCAAAATTTGATTAATTGATAATAATATAATGTAATTATACATGAAAACAATTAAAATGTACAATTTAACAATATAAATTATTTTTTAAAAAAAGTTGTTTTCAATTAAAATATAATATTTTTCGTTATTCTTCAAAATATGAATGTTATCAGAAAAGCACAAAAACGTTAACCAAACAAACTTTTTATGTCCTTCTTATAAGGAGGAAGTATTTTTTTTTAAAATTGAATATATAAAAGTGTCAAATATATGATTTAAAAAGGCTTTTACATTAAAAGGTTGTAAAGTTGTATTTTTTGAAAAATACTTCTTTTATCTAAAGAATTGAATTGTTCTTATATTATGTCTAAGAAACACAAAATATAAATATTAAAATGATATAGAGTATATAGAATTAAAAATTTAGTTAATACCATTGATAACAATTTTTTACAGCTAGTTTTCTAAGTCATGGTGTGCTCGAACTCGGTGTTGCTTGTAGCATAAAAAAATTTGATTACTTTAATGAAAACAATTTACTATGAAATCTTTGGTTCTTACATTATATTTAAAATTAAATCTATATTTTTTTTAAATAGAAGAAATTAAATATGTTGAAGAAATATGAATGGAAAATATTACAAACAGAAATCTACAAATATGATTTATAGGAGTACTTTTTTTGGTTTCTATTTCAAGTATTTTATTTCAAATATATATAAAAATATCATATAATTAATTGTGATAATTTTTTTTTACTTTTAATCATGATCCACCAACTAGGTGATATTTATTCTCTATATATCCACGTTGTACCAGTTTATAGATAGATGACACATGGGGTGGTATGAGTGCTATGTGTACCGCTAGACATACCTAATACACAACATCCCTACCATTAATATAATATTTACCACACCTAAAGAACCCACAGTGCTATTAGAGGCACCCGGGATATTATGGAAACCTATGTTTTTACCACATTCTACATTTTATCCCTCACTCCTATCATTCCCTTATTTTCTGATCTAGCATACTCCCCATACATATTATCAATTTCAAAAGACATCCATTCCATTTTATTTTCATTCTATTTATTTATCCCTAAAAATATACAATCCCAATCAATAGAATTATATTCAGTCACATTCTAATGCATGAAGAAAATAAATTGGGACCCACTCCATTGGGATACATTTTTATTCCTTCAGATCCTAGGGATCCAGATGTACCCATTGATCAGACTTCCCCAACTATAATAAAAACACCATAGTAAATTTTTTTTAACAAAATTTATTTTCACTCTATGATGTAATTATAAAATATTAGTTTTTTCTTTAATGGATTAATATATAACTAGGAGGAATGGGCATAAATACATGTGTTTTGTAACACCCCAAGCTTCCACGATATGTTTCCCTTTGAATAATGCAATGACGTGCATTGTACGCAACTTCGAGATTCTAACACACCACAACTAATCAAACTAGCCATTATGAATAGTAATACCTACTTTTTGAATTTTTTTCAATTTTAGCTTTCGAAATGGACTTAATTTTTTGGATTCATAATATCGAAATTAGATTAGGGTGAAATTTTGGTACTTTTCGGATAACTTTTATATTTTGATGAATAGTGAAAATTACTAAATTTTAATTAAAAACAACTTTTTTAATCAAAATAATTAATAGTGATAAATTATTAATTTTAGTGGTTTTAATGTATATTTAGAATATATTTTTACCATTTAATACAATGTTGGTCATTGGATGTAATTTCACATTTAAACCAGACATAAACAAGTGTCAATCTTTTGATATATATTATCTCTTAAAAACACGCTATTTGTTTCGACAATGGGAATTAGTTTTTAAATTAATTAATGCAACTGATAGGTTTTGAATTTGGTAAAATAGAAATCGTTTTTTTAATTCATAATATCAAATATACCTTAGGCCTAATTTTTTGTATTTTTCTAGAAACATTCATTTTTTATGAATAGTGAAACCACTAAGTGGTAGTTAAAAAACTGAATTTTTCATAAAACATAATTTTACCACTTCTGTGAGTGGAATTTTGAAAATCGTAAGGACACGGTTAATATCAAGGAGAAAAATTTTGTTCAATGAGATGAAAATAATTTTTTTGTGAATAGTAACTTTTTACATTTATTTACCACAGTTAAAAGTAAATAGGGTAATTAAGGGTACAAATGATATTAATATTACCCTAACACATGTGCTAATTGTATTGGACAAGTGTATCTCGAACAAAAATAACCTTAGGTGTAAAATAGTATCATTTAAGTCCACTTGTATTAGATTAGGACATTTATTATTATTTAATTCAAAGAAGAGTTAAAAGAGTTAAAATCAAAGTTTATTTACTAAAACATTTTTAATATAGGGTTACACATAATATAAATTAAATTTTAAATATTCATTAGAAAGATAAAAATATTTACTACTTAATGGTATTTTATTTATATTTTTTAGACATTAAATAATTTAAATTATTTATGACACAATGGTGATGCAGTAATTATCTTATTAATGAAATATTGAAATAATTGACATTATAAATATAAAAATAAATGTAATTTGAGACTTTTAATGAATTACACTAATTTTATTTGATAATATGACATTTCAGGATTGATTATATATATATTTTTTGAATTAATAATGCTGTTATGAATTTATCAAAAACAAAATACCTAATAGTGTCAAAATTGACATAAAATAGTTTTTAAAACAAATATTATATTATTAATTTATATTCCATTCCTAAAAATCTATGTTTCGGCCAAGAAACTTATATCATGATATGAGTATCATTAATGTTCAACTTGGGGTTCTTTTGTATGTATGTAGTATGTTTATTAACCATATAATATAAAAAAATAAAGAGACATTGTAAAAGTGAAACTTATTAACTAAGAGTTAATACTTAAAAATAAGGTTAATAAAATGACCCAGACCTATCTAAATTCTTTTGGTTGAGCCTTTTTCGACCCATCCCCACCTTAACCTTTTAATAATAAACTTTGGAGCCATTAGAAACCGAATATGAATTTATTATAAAATAATATTTTTAGCTTTTCCAAAGGCCCCCTCTTATAAAAGGGAACTCCCCCTTCTCACTAATTAACTCATTAAAAGCCTTTTGAATCGGACAAACCCTGCCCAAATACTCTATCAAATTACCTCAATACAACCTATAGGCCTTTGTTTGATCAGAAATCTAACCTATGGATACCTTTTGATCAAATAAAAAGGAAGAACCCGAAGAAGTGGTAATGTTTTCACCACCCTCTATCAAGTTCCTTTCTTATTCAACTTCTTCTTTCTCTGTTATTTCTATTCTAAAATAACAAATCCAGAATCTCCTATATAATGTGATTTTATTATAAATATGGTACAACCATATTCAGTATTCTATCTATCATTTGAATGGCATGTCACCATACGTGCGTACATACGGCTTACTGTCTCCACGTTGTGGTGTAATTGTCATTCAATAAATTATTATTTGGATGGGTATAATAACGATTTGTAATTCATGTAAATAATAAATATATCATGATAATTATTTTTTCTATATGATATACCATCCAATTATATATTATTTTTACATCTAAAGAATGATATTGTCGCTCGTGCGTACATACGGACTACCATCTCCATGAACGCGAAGAGATTCATTATCCATGGTATCCATTCAAGTATAATTCTCATTTGATGATTAAAAATAATGTTTAAGGACTTGATATAATTCTGGATATGAATATGATACAACCTATCCATAACAAACACGGCTTATGTAACAACGAATATAAAGGAAAATGAGTAAGTTAACACCCGAAATGACGATAATACTAAGATATTATTAACAAATAAATATTAAAATATCATATATGATATCATATTAATGTAAATGATTCTTGTATAATTAAATAACAATTATTTCACAATTATACAGGATGTAAACCTACCGTCAACCAAGTAAAAAGTACAAAGTAAGGGGTTTCTTATCTCACTTTTAATTCCGTGAGAATTCCATTGTTCACCACTTATTTATTACATGTGGTGTGTGTACTTCACATGTTTGTATTAATTGTGTAATATACAATAATTCATGTATATTTACATCATCATTTTATGATCCTTATTTCATGGGTGTATGTTTTGTATGTTACCAAAGCAATAAGGGAATTTAAAATTACAATTTCCACTCATTCGGCTTTACGCATACTTCATTGATTATTTTACTCAAATATTTTGTGTAGAATCACTATTCATTTGATTATTTCATATATTACACTCCCCTTTTTGGGGGTATACTTTTGATACACATTATCACTCCACTGATAAATTATCAGGTCATCAGAATGAACTTGATAAGAGTAATTTTTACTCAATCTCGATTTGTTGAGTTAAACATCCAATTCATTGGTGTTTTTTTACAAGAATATGTGTGAAGGTCCTTTGATTTTGTTACACTGAATATCCAATCATATTGAAAGTATTTATATTTTTCACTCATAATTATGTCGTTGATTTATCCTTAATCTAAGGATACGACCTTTATGAGAGATTTCATCTCAATTTACAATCCATTGAGACTCCTTTATTGTTATACACCAAATCACTTTTATATGGTGTATATAATGTACTTTGACAAAATATATCATGAATCCCTTTATTCTCATGATATTACAATGTTTTTATTTCCTCAATTATTTTTATTCAAGTGTCTCTCTTTTGGTTAGGAACCCTAACTAAAATTACATTTTAAAATGTTTTAATGATTGATTATTCTAATTCTTTCTCATTAATGTCCATGTTTTACTAATGGGTTTAAGGATTTATTTATATGGAAATTAATGTTTTCAAATCAACATTCATTTTAAAAGTTTCAAAGTGGTATGGGACACTTTGATTATAAAATCTATTTTAAATGGATTCTTGACAAATAGTGTGACTTTTATATGATTTCAAGAAAAAGGGGGATATTTCACTCTAATTGTTTTGATGATTATTTTCATCTATGTCAATATCCTTCATCATTATTGATTGAGGATAATATGATACAATACAATCTTCTATATTGTATCGAATGAGTTATGTTTGACTATGGATGTGCTATTTTTATACCATTCATTGTTTGTGGATAAAGTATTGACATTTCATATGCTAGTTTTAATACGAATGCTTATGTTATGTTTAAAACATTTCGTATGAGGAATGCATTAGACACAGTAAGTGAGGGGTTGAGCCTGCTATAGCTCCTCGATGCATCGGTAGGTCTCATGAGACAAACTAGTGTCTTGGCACTAGGCCTTGAAAAAATCTTATTTGTAGTCTTGGCACGAGGCATTGGCTATGTGTTCATGATAGTCTTGTATTATAAATTCTGTCATTATGAAAGTGGTTATTAATATTTTCATGTGATTATTCGACTAGTAGAATATCCATGTGAATAAGTAAATGGAAGTATTTCATTTTATCCTTGCTATATTTTACTGATGTTCAAGTTTAAAAGGATTTTGTTTTAGTTTTACATTGCCTTAAATTTTTATGTTTATTTATGAAAGTTTCCGCAATATTATTATCCTTACTGAGAATCTGAGATCACCCATTTAAATGTTTTATTTTTCCCAGGATGTGAAGAAGTATTTTATGAATGACCTGCGGGGTTAGTATGAGGGGATATGAAGACAATATATTGTTGTAGTTTATCACTTATTGATGTAATGTAAACATTATGAATATAGCTACTGTTTCCAAGGCTACTAAACTAATCGGTCCTTCGAGACTTGATATTTCTTGTGATCGTGCCAATGTTATGTAATAATGCACAAACTCTGGGTATCTGGGGTCGGAGCGTTATAGTTTTTATCATAGGAAGTTTAGTAAAAACCTTGGAAGCTAGATTTAGATAAACTCTGATTAGAGCACGTAGACCTAAGATGAACATTGAGGATTAGTATAAAAGAACTTCCAAGAATTTTGGTATTGTATATATTTTGTGAGTTTTCTGAGCAATACATCCCTTTTTGGATACGAGAAGGTAGAGGTGGCTATGGCACAGATGTACCTAGGGGTAAAACCCAAAAACACTGCTTTGAGCTAGACTCAAACAGGAACTGATGCACAACAACGGGCCTTGCTGCACTCTTGGTTACGACACTCACAGGGGATATGCTTATAATAGTTTACATTTTCTTTAAAAACTGATTTGAATTATTATATATATAATATGAGAGTAAATGACCTTGGTTAATCCTAATGTGTTTCAAATTGAGAATATGGTGACATGCTAATCTCTAAATGATTTTATTACTACTGTTACTCACACAATTCTTTTTACTTTTAGTCAGTGGATGGATTCCAAGTAAGTCATAGTGACTTTGAGAAAGATGTACAAGGTGGGAATGGTGGTGGAAATGAGCAAGGAAATGGAATGTTGATAGGCGTAAAATATATCGTCTTTATGCCAAATCAATTATCCAAAAATATGATCAATAATATATATATTAATCAATTCCTAGACTCAACAAAGAAGAGAAAGGTGATGAATGATAAGTGCTCCAGTGGTGGAGACCATGGAGAATGGAATCCTCAATTTCCATCAGACAAGAAATGTGGAAGGAGACACCCAGGAAAGTGCCTCAATGGGGCAAAGAAATGATTTACGTGCAGGAAGGAAGGACATAAAGTGAATAATTGACGAAGAAAAATGAAGAGTACTATGGATGAAGATAAAAATGGTCCCATGAATCCATTTACAGTTATTTTCCATAAATGTAGGGGACCTCGCCATTACCTGAGGGAATACCCTATTCTATGGGATATTTTCTTGGTCAAAGAATAATCTATGTGGAAATAAATGGTTGGAGAAATGTTTAAAAAGTATTAGTGGTCCTTGTTGATGGGTTTACATTGGAATAATTTTCTCTTGTATTTTTAACCCTACAGTTTTCCATGTGAGAATGATATTTCAGTAAGAATTATCTTTTATCTTGTGGATATAGTTATAAATAACCATTTTTTTATATGATCATTGGGTTAGAGGAAATTATAAGTTATTATAATTTGGAATGAAAATGCAAGGTATGAGATAATATTTGTGGTTAAATTATGTTATAGTTATTTTGAGGCATTTTTCTCATTTTGGTAATGTTATAAAATATAGTCTTTGAAAAAGGACAACACGCAGACCGTGTGACAACCCGTCGCATCAGACAAAGCTGTGGGAATCGAACCCACAACCAAAGTGAGATTGGGATTTATAACCTACCACTGGACTACGTGAAGTCCCTAGTTAGTGTGACTATTATTTTTAGTTAAATGATTTTATTGATCAATAATAATTTGATTTGGGATCTTATGTCTTATCAAATTAATACCCTTAGTATAAGAAAAAGATTTAGTGATTAAGTGATAAATGTTATTTTGGAAGTTGTTTTATTTGTTGTGAACAATATATTCCCAAGGAAAATAGAATAGTATGGGATTTTATTTGAGGAGTAATGGTGTATTTTTATCTATGTTTTTATTGTGGATTTATAGTGATTTGGGTTATTTATGGAAATGATTAGGTTAATTACTTTTAAGTATGTGACTTTAAGAGTAATTAATATCATTTGGAGATACAATTTAATGTGGAAGAATACATTCTAATATGTTTTGGGTTTCAATATTATTTTGGATTATATTGAATTATTTTAAGGACAAATGAATGGTATTTATTTAAAATTGGGGTATTGATGGTTTAATTTTAGAAATTAAGATTAGTGCTTTTTTTCTCTAATGGAATATCCATTTGGGGGATCATCGGATATTATACTAACCATTTTGGTTTTGATTAATCTCTAAAGATAAGGTAAATATATAGTTTATCCTACATGGATCATGTATTTCTATAGAAGTTTATTCTAGTTCTTGCATTGTGACCAAGTCTTCTTGAATACTCATTATTAAAAAAAATGAGTTAGAGGAAAAAATTTATTAAATAATGAAACTCTACTTCAAAAATTAAGTATATATCTTTTGTTCTTAGTCAATATCATAAATTAATTCCTCGTCCTTACATAATGTTACTAAAAACCAAAAATGTTGTCAGTTTACTTTTCCTACTGAAAGACTAATGACCGTTTGTCCCAACATAAGTTTGTGATTTTCTTATTATTAACTTTCTCCTGATCATGTTTTCTATCCCTCTTCAGCAGAACATAACACTTAGTTTATCATCCATATCCATGTTTTCCTACATGGAATCCTAGTATGGGTTATCTTCAGTGACCTTTATAGCTATCTTCCTTTCTTTTAAAGTGATAGTTTTATTGATTCTTTTTCTGATGTGGGACTTTCCATTATATTTTCAAGCGCAATTTTAAAAACAATAGCGAGGACTCAATTTATTAAAGGAGGGGAGAATGTAAAACCCCAAGATTCCACGGTACGTTTTCCTTTGAATAATGAAATGGCGTGCATTGTACGATACATCGAGATTCTAACACACCACAACCAATCAAACTAGCCATTATTAATAGTAATACCTACTTTTTGAAATTTTATAAATTTTATCTTTCAAAATGGACTTCATTTTTGGATTCGTAATATCGAAATTAGCATTGGGTGAAATTTTGGTACTTTTCGGATAACATTCATATTTTGATGATTAGTGAAAATTACTAAATATTACTTAAAAACAACATTTTTAATCGAAATAATTAATAGTGATAAATTATTAATTTGAGTGGTTGTAAATTATATTTAGAATATATTTTTACCATTTAATACAATTTTGGTCATTGGATGTAATTTCACATTTAAACCAGACATAAACAAGTGTCAATCTTTTGATAGTTATTATCTTATAAAAACATGTTATTTGTTTTGACGATGGGAATTAATTTTTAAAATAATTAATGCAACAGATATATTTTTAATTTGGTAAAATAGACATCATTTTTTAATTCATAATATCAAATATAGCTTAGGCCTAATTTTTGGTATTTTTCTGGAAACTTTCATTTTTTGATGAATAGTGAAACCACTAAGTGGTAGTTAAAAAACTGAATTTTTCATAAAACATAATTTTACGGCTTCTGTGAGAGGAATTTTGAAAATCCAAGAGACATAGTAAATATCAAGAAGTATAATATGGTTCAATGAGATGAAAATAATTTTTGGTGAACAGTAATGTTTTACTTTTATTTACCACGGTTAAAAGAAAATAGGGTAATTAAGGGTAAAAATGATATAAATATTACCCTAACACATGTCTTAATTGAATTTGACAAGTGTGTATCGACCAAAAACAACCTTATGAGTAAAATATTATCATTTAGGTCCACCTGTATTAGATTAGGACATTTATTTTTATTTAATTTAGAGAACAGTTAAAAGAGTTAAAATCAAAGTTTATATACTAAAACATTTTTAATATAGGGTTATAAATAATATAAATTAGATTGTAAATATTTATTATAAAGATAAAAATATTTCCTACATAATGGTATTTTATTTAGGTTTTTTAGACATTAAATAATTTAATTTATTTATGACAAAATAATGGTGCAGTAATTATCTAATTAATGAAATATTAAAATAATTGATATTATAAATATCAAAATAAATGTAATTTGAGAGTTTTTATAAATTCCATTAATTTACAGGATAATATGACATATTAGTAATGATTATATAAATTGTGTTCTAAGTAATAATGTTGTTTATGAATTTATCAAAAACAAAATACCCAATAGTGTCAAAATTGACATAAAAGAGTTTTTAAAACAAATATTATATTATTAATTTATATTCCATTCCTAAAAATCTATGGTTCGCCCCAGGGACTTATATCATTATAGGAGTGTCATTAATGGACCACTTGGGGGTCTCTTGGATGTATATAGTATGTTTATTAACCATATAATATAAAAATACAAAGAGACATTGTAAAAGTGAAACTAATTAACTAAGAGTTAATACTTAAAGTTAAAGGTTAATATAATGAAACCAACCTGTCTAAATTATATTGGTTGAGTGGTTTTCGACCCATCCCCACCTTAACCTTTAAATAATCCATTTTGGAGAAATTATAAACCGAATATGAATTTATTATAAAATAATTGTTTTAGCTTTTCCAAAGGCACCCCTCACCCCTCTTATAAAAGGGCACTCCCGTTTCTCACTAATTCACACATTACAAGCCTTTTGGCTCGTCCAAACCATGCCCAAATACTCTCTCAACTTCCCTCAATACAATCTAGAGGCCATAGTTTGATTAGAAAGCCAACCTAAGGATCCCTTTTGATCAAGTCAAAAAGAAGAACTCGAAGAAGAGGTAATGTTTTCACCACCCTCTTTCAAGTTCCTTTCTTCTTAAACTTCTTTTTTCTTTGTTATTTATATTCTAAAATAATAACTCCATTATCTTCTCTATACTGTAATTTTATTAAAAATATGGAACAACCATATTCAATATTCTATCCATCCTTTGAATGGAATGTCACCATACCACGTCATGGTGTAATTGTCATTAAATAAATTATAATTTGGATGGGTATAATAATGATGTGTAATTCATGTAAACAATAAATATAACATGATAATTATTCTTTATATATTATATACCATCCAATTATATATCATTTTAACATCAAAATAATGATATTTTCCCTCGTGCGTACGTACGAACTACCGTCACCACGAACGTGATGAGATTCATTTTCAATCGTATCCATTCAAATATAATTCTCATCTTATGATAAAAAATAATGTTTAAGTACTTGATATAATTCTGGATATGAATAAGATACAACATATCCATAATAAAAAACGGCTTACATAACAATGAATATAAAGGAAAATGCGTAATTTAACCCACAAAATGACGATAATACTAAGATATTATTAACAAATCAATGTTAAAAGATGATATATGATATCATATTATTGTAAATTATTCTTTTATAATTCAATAACAATTATTTCACCATTATACAGGAGGTTAACCTACATTCGGCCAAGGAAAATGTACAAAGTAAGGGGTTTCTTATCTCACTTTTAATTCCGTGTGAATTCCATTGTTCACCACTTATTTATTACATGTGTTGTGTGTACTGCCCATGTTTGTATTCATTGTGTAATATAATTTAATTCATGTATATTTACATCATCATTGTTTGATCCTTATTTAATGGGTGTATGTTTTTTATGTTACCAAATCAATAAGGGAATTTGAAATTTCAATTTCCACTCATTCGGCGTTACGCATATTTCCTTGATTATTTTACTCCATGATTATGTCTAGAATCACTATTCATTTGATTATGTCATAAATTACACTCCCCTTTCTATGGATATACTTTTGATACAAATTAATCACTCCATTGATAAATTATCAGGTCATCGGTATGAACTTGATAAGAGTAATTTTTACTCAATCTCAATTTGATGAGTTAAACATCAAATTCCTTGGTGTTGTTTTTACAAGAATATGTGTGAATGCCATTTGATTATTTTACACTGAATATCCAATCATATTGAGAGTATTTATATTTTTCACTCATAATTATGTCCTTGACTTATCCTTAACCTAAGGATACGGCCTTTATGAGATATTTCATCTCAATTTACATTACATTGAGACTCCTTTATTGTTATACACCAAATCACTTTTATATGGTGTATATAATGTACTTTGAAATAATATATCATGAATCCCTTGATTATCATGATATTACAACGTCTTTATTTCCTCAATTATTTTTATTCAAGTGTCTCTATTTTGGTTAGGAACTCTAACTAAAATGACATTTGAAAATGTATTAAAGATTGATTATTCTAAATCTTTCTCATTAATGTCCATGATTTAAAAATGGTTTTAAGGATTTATTTATATGGACATTAAAGTTTTCAAATCAAAATCCCTTTTAAAAGTTTCAAAGTGGTATGAGACACTTTGGTTCTAAAATCAATTTTAAATGGATTCTTGACAAATAGTGTGACTTTTAAATGATTTCAAGAAAAGCGGGATATTTCACTCTAATTGTTTTGATGATTATTTTCATCTATGTCAATATCCTTCATCATTCTCGATTGAAGTTAATATGATACAATAAAATCTTCCATATTGTATCGAATGAGTTATGTTTGACTATGGATGTGCTATTTTTATACCATTCATGGTTTGTGGATAAAGTATTGAAATTTTATATGCTAGTTTTAATACGAATGATTATGTTATGCTTAAAACTTTTCATATGAGGAATGCATTGGACTTAGTAAGTGACGGGTGGAGCCTTCTATAACTCCTCGATCCATCGGTAGGTCTCATGAGACAAACTAGTGTCTTGGCACTAGGCCTTGACAAAATCTTATTTGTAGTCTTGGCACGAGGCCTTGGCAATGTGGTTATGATAGTATGACATTATGAATTCTGTCATTATGAATGTGGTTATTAATATTTTCAAGTGATTATTCGACTAGTAGAATATCCATGTGAATATGTAAAGGGGATTATTTCATTTTATCCTTTCCATATTATGCAGAAGTTCATGTTTAAAAGAATTTTGTTTTAGTTATACATTGCCTTAAATTTTTATGTTTATTTATGATTGTTTCCGCTATATTGTTATCCTTACTGAGCATCTGATCTCACCCCTTTCAATGTTTTATTTTTCCTAGGATGTGAAGAAGTATTTTATGAATGACCTATGGGGATAGTATGAGGGGATATGAAGACAATATGTTGTTGTAGTTTTTCACTTATTGATGTAATGTAAACTTTATGAATATATCTAGTGTTTTCAAGGCTACTAAACTAATCGTTCTTTTGAGACTTGATCTTTCTTATGATCATGCCAATGTTATGTAATAATGCACCGACTCTGGGTATCTAGGGTCGGAGCATTACATGTGTGGTGGGGAACCTCCTCACACAAATGATTGCAGAATAAAATAAGCACAGTCTCATGACTAAAAAAACATGGGGAGAATGTATTAGTTTTATGTCGACAAGTTCCAAATAAAGATACATTATTCCCTTAAATAAATTATCCTCAAGACAACTTAAAAATGAAGTAAAAGATAATTCTTTGGTCCATGTCCATTCATGGAAATTTATTTCATTTATTGTATATATAATTATAGTATTTATATGAATTAATATTTTGATTCTTGTTTTTTTTAATTTTTCCAATTTTCAGGATATGGGGTTAGTAAGACTCATAGAACTATGTAATATGTAGAGAGAATATAATAATGAGTTTTATTAAAGATGGCATGATATAGTTTTTTTGGATTTAGTGGACAAGCATATCGTGAAAGAGTGTCTGATAACATATTATTGGGAACTTATTTCTTATTGTAAGACTATCGAGTTCGAAGTATTAATTAAAATTTAGGGGTTTGAATAAAAATTACCCAAATTTTCATTAATAAATATTTTTTATTTGTTGATATTTAATTTTTTATTAATTTTATATAATAAATGAAAAATAAAATTTTTACAAAAAACCTCAACACTATGGGGTGAACTACGATTTCAAACCATTAGAGGATGATGGTATGCCAGTAATAATTATATTTATATTTAAATACATATAAGTAAATTGTGATCAAATTATCACTAGGTTTTATCTTCCTAAATATAAGTATTATTTTCTATATTTCTATTCAAAGGTAGAAAATTGTTTTTTAATATGAAATCATGTTTATCCCCTTAGAATGCAGTGATAGATTCCCAAGTGGTGTATCTCATAGAGGTCAAAACTAATATCTACTTTTTAGTTTTTATTGTAAAATATTTAAATTTTTATAAAGAAATGGGAATTTTTTAATTTTGTGAAAGGGACAGGAAACACAATGATTTAAAAAATAATTTTATACGAATATTTAAAATAAAAAAACAGTTAACTTGTGCAGAATTTAGGATTACACATTCATTATAGTTAAAATATGTTTCTCCTGTGGAATTTTTTAATATCCGCTATAATATGATTCAAAATTATCATAATCCAAAATATAATATGAACATAATCCTTTGTATTAATGGTATCATTCAACTAAAAATGATATAAATACTTAATAAACATCATGTAATAAAAAATTTTCAAAATCACGTTTCTACTAAAAAATATTTATTTAGAAATTTTAATAGAGCACCTTACGTTACAATAAAATTCATGATTGGATACATTATAAATATTATAATATTTTTTATAAAATAATATTACCTTATGTATCATTTTTTATGATATAATTAATGTTAGGTATGCTTCAATATAATATATTTCATTTTAGTACTATGGAACATTATACCATTTTTCAATCTGTGGCCTAGTTTTCATTACATATAATGAATTATCCATTTTTTATTACACATAGTCTTGATTGTGAAAATTAAAACTTACTTATAAATTTTGAGTACAATTAAATATCCAATTTAATGACATTATTTTCAAGATTGAAGTTCAGATTGAACCTTCTATATTCACCGTTATATAACTATATATGATGGACATTTGTAATTATGCAACATTAGGAATTTTAGTAACATTTAAATATAATCTTGAATAATAGTTATCTAATTTACTAGTTAAATTTAAATATCATAACATTGTAAAAATATGAATATTTTGCGTCTTTTATTGATTATAGTAGATAATCCATATGGATTTTCCTGGTTACTTTAATGTATAAGGGATTATACGAATGCCTAAAATCTATAAATCCAAAACCACCTGAAAATAACACCACACATCCTTTTCTAACCATCTTCAAACTATCTCTTCCTTCTCCAAAATATTTAATATCATCTTCCAAAATAACTCATAAAGATTTTATTGAAAATAAATTCTTCTAATAACATCTTTATTATATAGATATGGAATATAAAACATAATGAATAAAAAAATTACACATCGACCATAAGAATCAATTTCCAAACAACCAAATTATTACCAAATTATTCTATCAAAAATTCACATTAGGATTAGATTTATACCATATTCTACATTTATTAAAGAATATGCATTTAATAAATATCATTCATAAATCTAGTTACCCATCATCTGAAAGAACCCAAGCATCAGAAAATTTATAAAAAAAATAATCCTCAATTATACAAGAAACATATGAAATTATAGTATCCACGTGTTTTATGTGAATGGATGATAATAAAATAAAAAAGTTAGAAACTAATCCAAACCTAACATACCAAACAAACCTCTATAAACCAAAGAAAACACCCTATGTTTGATCCAAAGTTAATAAAATAAAAACCAACGAAGATAAACTATGTTGAATTTTTTTTTACTAAAACAAACCAACTCAAAATCTGTCAATCCAATAAAATTCAATAAGAATATAATTTCATTATATTGAATAAAATAAAAAAGGCCCAGTAAACCCATCAGAAATTGTAACAAAAAAATAGAATCAATAAATAACGTATAAAAATGAACATAAGATAATAAAAATATTAAACCTTATAAAAATTAACTCAAATATAACTATCATTAGTATAATCAAACCAAAATATATATAGATCACAAAAATAGTTCTAAATCTACTATAAATGAATGAATATGAAACTATAAAAACAAATAATGAAGGCACAAAACTAAATAAATTCATTATGAACCATGTATTGGAAATAAATAAATCAATAATCAATAAATATTTAAATAAAAAAAATGAATTTATTGGAATCTGATAAATCATAACAATACTAATTATATTTCCAAATAATAGTAAATGTAAAAACCTATGTTCACTAGTGTGAACATGGTCCAAAAAATGGACTAAAATTGAAAATTTTTAAATAAAAAACAAATAAAATTGAATTGAATTGAATTGAAAGAAAAAAAATGAGATCAATCTAAACTAAATGATTATAAAGTAACATATACCAAAATAAATAATAATATGGATTCACAAATCAAATCAAATCAAATCGAATTAAAGAAATATATGGGAATCAAACTAAATAAATATGAACCAGAATAAGCCAAACTGAATTAAGATGATAAAATAATCCAAACATAACGAAATCAAATTTCATTAATTTAAATTTAATATAATTGAACCAAATTGAACATAATTAAACGATACATAATCATATTTAATTAAAAAGAACCCAAAAAAATATTCCATCTGAAAATGAATTGGAATAATAAGAAACAAAACCAATCTAGGGAAAAATACTCTCATACAAACAAAAATTAACATTATTTAAAAATAATAATTTTTAATCACAATCATTCATATATATATATATAAATATTTTACAAAAATACATAAATTTAGTATAAAATTCCATCAAAATAAGAAATGGAAAATTTAATGTGATTTTCACTATTTTAATACCTTTCCAAATAAATCATATAGACAAATAAAACCAAATACGAACACATATTTCATAAATTTTACATTTCTATTTTAGCATATTATGAATTTATTTAATCTTGTTATTTTTAATTATTAAATTCCATTAATTTACAATAATCTTAAATTACATTGACCTTATATTCATGGATATAATATATAAAAATATGAATCCTCAAAATTAAAATTTAAGTTAATTTATAAATTAATTATTTAATCATAATTCAAATTATCATTATATAGTATATAAATTAATCTTTTGTTTACAAACTCATATCATACTAGTACATAGTAATCAATTGATGTAGTATATCATACTACATCATCGAGTATATCCATTTAATTTTAGTTATTAAATTCATTATTACTAAATTATTTTCAATTATTCATTTTTATTTTCAATGTTAAATCCTTGAGTTTTTTGAATATTGATGTAATTTTGCCGCAATAAAATGTTATTCTTCTGTAGAATGATGAAATATTGAAGTTCCTTAAATAAATGAAATAACATCTGATTTAATGTCTTATATTGTTGATTTCCAATTTAAATATCTATTTTAATACTAAATTGTCCATTTATATTTTTAGTATTGTTTTAATGACCATGATGGGAAAGAAGCTAACTACATTGGGAAAATGATAACTTAAATATGGTTTTGGGAGATGAGCACCAAAGAATAGTATGATATTAAGAAGGGATGACTATTTTCCTGACAACTTATAAGAAAAATTTTAGTTCCATTTCTGGTATAATCTTGTTGGGAAAATATAATGTACGGGTAATAAAACCTTATACATAGGTACAAGTGGCCAGAAACAAGTTCATACTAAATAATTAATAGAGTTATAGTTCAAATGATAAATATATAAAATTTACTCCCATCTTGTATCCATATCATCAACCACATACCACCGCATATTATTATGCATATATGTTGATGATACATACATTATATAGCGCACTAGAAAGTGGTCATAATGTTGTTAGGTAAAATTAAATTTTTGGAATTCGAAGATGGGGGGAATGAGTGTGAGGATGATGAAAAATATAATGATGAGAATGATGATGAGTATGGTAGTTATGATGGTGATGGAGATAGTGATGGCGATGTCGATGATAATGATGCAAGATAAATTGATCCTTTAATTCTATTACTGATATTTATTAAATTTTATGTTTTATGATAATATTTGAATAAATATATTTGATTTTTTTGAATGTGTGTTACCACTGGTTGAATGCATTAATAGTATTACTGTGTTGTTATTGTTTTTATATTTGTTTGTGGGGTTTATATTATGGTAATTGATCTTGGTGGTGTGCTTCTTTGATTTATAGAGGTTGGTTGTTGTTGTTTGGTTAGAGTAGTGATTTCTAGTGGCTTATGGACTCTGTTTGGGAATGGTTTGGTGCTGATACTAATGGAATTTAGGGAGTCTATAAGAATTGTTTCAAAATAATTGGTATCGTTATATAAAAAGGGTTCTGATGGAAACAATGCTATATCACTATAAAGATTATTTTAAAACATTAGTATATAACTATACCAACATTTAAAATCATTGGTGTCGGTATATATCAACAATTTCCAACCATTGATATAAGGATATAGCAATGGTATCATTATAACTGTATGAATATCTAAAATTCAATTTCACTTGTACAAATAGATCACTAAAAATCGTTGGTATAAGGATTTTCCAAAAACCAATGATCCAACTATTTGGAAAGGTGTTTTTAATGTCTATTCCAATGGGTTTTGAGCTTATACCAATGTTTTAGAACCATTGTTATAGCCATGTGTTCAAACAATAATATATAAATAATTATTCGAGAAGAAAATATATTTTTTAAAGATAATGAGAACTTGTAAGAAACGATTGTTGATAAATTTTATATTGAAAAATACTCAATGAAATTTTAAATGTGGTAGTTATATGAATCATCAAAGAGAAGATCCATGTAATTTTTATCGTAATGATGCTTTGGTTGGAGTTGAACCAAAAGTTGGATTACATACTAATCATAAATATATTGATTCCAAGTGGACCATAAAAAATATGATGAAATAATTTCTAATTATATTATATATTTACATGAGACACAATATGTAATAAAATATCATAAGGTGAAAATGTATAATTGTGGAAATAAGGATCTTTTTAAAACTTTGAGAATGTAGTTGACCTTGATATTAAAATTAATGAACTCACAAATGTTGTCAACGGATTACAAACTATAGTTAAATAAAATATCAGACCCATCTATTATCTCAAAATATAAATCACCATGATAAAATTAAATTGTCACTATCAAGAGTTACTCTCATATCCTAGTATGTAATTTCTATATTATATTTGACGGGATATAGAGAATTTAATGATGAATCTGGTAGACCCAATGAAAATTTTTAGGTATATATTTTACATCGAATGACTATTTAACAAAGAGAAAATATTTTGGGACATGATTGAAGAAAAGGGATAGTTATGATCAATTCAAAACAATTACCCACAACGAGGAAGAAAACTTATTTGGGAATCCCTGAACAGTCCCAATGTGGTATTGATGAAATAAATTATATGTTTAAAAATTCAAAAAACAATTTGTGTTATTGTTTTCCAAATATGGTTAACATGTAACATGTATTTTATATTTCTATGTGTCATCAAATTTTATAATTAAAATGAATAATTATGGGAATAAATTCATATACTCGTGATGCATTAAATATACATTTTCAGATAAATTTTATGTAAACTGATCCTTGTGATGTTCATCAAGGGTGTAATGGATTTTTCAATGCAATAAATATAATTAAGAATATAAGAAAAATATTACAGTTTTAGAATGATAAAGAAAAAATAATAAATTTTTATCCCTAAAATATGATGTTAATCAACCATAACAGGTAGAATAAAACATTTAACAATCACAAATAGTTGTGTAATTGAATACATTAATCAAAATCAAAAGGAATAGAATGTTATTGTTATTGTGATTTGATTGAATAGAGAGGATTCATGTAAAATATAGATAACATAATGTGGTTTTACATAAACTATGATGTGAAACCATAATCTTTTTATGGAATAAATTTTGAAAAATAATGTTTCATGTGATTTATAATTAATTGAGGTTTTCAAAACATTATATATAGAGAAAAACAAATTGTGGGAAAAATGAAATGAATATGAATATAATATTTATTGAAGCTTGTGGTCTTGATTTACTCATCACAAGATGAATGTTTGTATCATATAATTCAATAAACCTCATAAAGACATATTGTAACGTAAATCAGAGAGATTTTATAATTGTGATATAAGTAAAAAACATGAATTTAACTATTTACCACATTAGTGGTTAAAGTGATTTTGTATTTCTTCATGAGAATGATTAAAATTTGTTATTGAACAAAATGACTTCTAATATGAGATTAAAGATCTTTTATGGGCTCATGAAACTTGATAGAGTACATTAAATCCTTAACATAACATGTTAGTACACTTATGTTTGTGAAATCTGTAAAAATATAAATACATATTCATATATGGTTGTATTAAAAGATATTTAGTAGACTATTCATTATAATTGGTTCAAAATGATATATGGTTTCTAATGTTGCTATAGTTCATTGATTAGTAGGGGTATTATGGGCTATATATTAATTATTACAAAATGTGGTTTCATTTATAGTGATCAACAAGATGATCATTTTATATAACTCAATTAACCATTATTATTGATTGGTGGAAAATTATCTAGGAATACAAATTCAAAAATTCCAAACACAATGTTATAGATTTTTCTAATATCTAGGCAGGGGATTATTATTAGAGGAACATAAAAAGAAACCCTATTTAAATGATATTTTCTCTGTAAGAAATGATATCTAGTGTAAAAATAACAAAATAATATCTAACATAAGTCAAATGTTTCTTATTATGAATGATAAACCAAATAAACCAGTGAATGAAGAATTCTCTCCAAATTCATGCATCACAAATAAAGAATTGTTTTCCAGGGTGATGAAAACACCACCTAAGAGATGTGATTTGAGAAAATGATTACATTGAAAGACATATATTTTTTTTTGTAAATTTATAGATCTTATAAAGTAGAATACATAAATAATGCATGAATGTAATAGGTATAATAGGATCTATCTCAGATAGTCATCCAAATAAATCTATCCCACAATTAATCACACCCATAAAACTTATAGGTTTTTATTTTTTAGATTATAGGGACATGAAATTTTTATAAAATAGTGTACATTTTCCACAAATTCATAATACCATACTCTCTCCAACACTTATCGCATGATATATTATTCATCATATCATTGGTAATAAAATCATAAAAAATTGTAACTTTTACCCTTACATAGTGTTAAATAGTATGAGATTTTAAATATAATGGACTCAAATACCCTAATAAATATTATATTTTTGAATAATATGACCATGTTAGTAAATAATCCTAATCCTGTTATATTCCCACAATTTAATGAAAACTACCCAATGAAATCTTAATTCATAAGTTTTTTCATAACATAAAAAAATATTCATATTTTAAGAAAACATGAATATAAATTTGAGATGACATAGAAATTTTTTAGTTATATAGGTATCGAAAATCATATCTTATATCGAGGTTCACTATGAAAAAATAATTACATAATTAGAATAAAATACAATGATATTTGGGAATAGTAAAACCTCACAAGTTAAATAAAATTTCACATCATAAGATATAATGAATCAACTAATGAATTGGAAAGATACATTATTTTGTTAATGGACATTTTATGATAATAAATCACCCATATGTGTGACACATTAATAAGAAATAGATCCATTAAATCATATAAAAATTTATATAACAAAATAAAATGGGAAATATAAAATGTATCATGACTAAAAAATTAATTCGTTACTATAAATAACCCTGTTGATTTTATTAATACATATCCCAAGTTAATCATATTAATAATTACAATATATTGATATGGTGGTATGATAATTTGAATTAGATAACCATAATTATTATATATTAATAGTTGATATCCTTTTAGCCATGATGAAATTTTATAAATAAATAATAAATTAAAGGTTTAAAATGGAAAGGCTAAATTATTAAAAAAATACCAATGAATAATAAAGACTTTACACTGATCATTTATAAGTAAAATAGAAGAAAATTGTCGGATAAAATTTACTCATAAAAAATATAATGGAAAAGAGATAAAAATACTTCAATCACACCATTATATGTATGATAATATCAATAAAAATAAAACAAATAGAATCGTTTATATAGAGACAATTAAAATATTGTGATACTATGTGGAATATTTAAATGGATAAGAAACATTCTAATTTAAAAAACATATTCTATGATAATTTCATTTTGGATATCATTCTGTTTGAATTATGAATAAATAATTGGGGATGTTGGGAAATGAAAAATAAATTCTCAAAAAAATTGTGATGAGAAAAGAAGTACATTTTTTAAATTTCTTAAATGTGCTTTCTAAGAATTTTTAGTTACTTTTAGACTTTAATAATAAAATAAATTTATTGGGGATCCATTAAAATTACAAATAACTCCAACTATCAAGAATTAACACAATGTATAAAAAATACATCCCACCTAAATTTTTATTTTATAAACTTTATCATACATAATTTTTGTAAACCTAATGATTTATAATAATTTATTAAATTTATATTAGATAGTTTTTTCTTATTTATTAATCATTAGATTTTAGTTTTTTTATTATTACATTTTTTATTATATGGGATTCAATATTCAATGATTTAAAATTAATCAATTGTGATATTAGCTAGGGTAGTGTAATTATATTTATACAACTAATGATATAGTCTCATAATAATTAGATATATGATATGGAGACAATTTATTGGAATTAAATTCATAATGTGCATGTCTTAATCAACATTGATTCAAACAAAGAGTTAATTTATAATGATCATTTATTTATATTAACCTTACATAACTTAAATAATAACATAATATAGATAATTAAATCATATAATACCATAATTTATGAAGATATAATCATTATTATTAAAATTATGTTTGTATTATAGAATCATTCAAGTACATGGTTGAATAGAATAAAATAAGAACATGATATACTAAGGAATAAGACAAAGTATATAGTTATATAAATTTAATGTCATTTATTGGAATCATAATGATATTAACTCTATATCATTAGAGTTGATAATTATATCTTAATTATGTGTATATAATAATGTACTTGATAAATATTGTGATGATATTGATACTTACTTTAGTGAAATCAGTAATTTTAACAATGAAATCCTTTGTAACAAATTATCTAAGCATCCTTGATCGAAAAATGCTATAAAATTATGAATATCAAATTAGGAATTAGAATTTCAGGATATATTTATGATGAAATAATTAAAGGAAACTAGTATTATTGAAATTCATTTAATTTTCCATTTATTAATGGTTATGGATGTCTATTTTTACATTCCACGTAGGTCTTGATTGTATAAAAAAGGAAGATATTGATTCCATCCACAATCAATTTGTATATTTATTTTATTTTTTCTACATCACTTTAAACAAATAAAATATTTACTATTTTATTTTTTATAGTCTTTCAATATTCAACCCAATAAAATAATTTTCTACCTGAAATTTTTATTACCATTTAACATAATTTCATTAGTCTAATTCAAACAATGAAATATATTTTATTGAAATAAATTTATATGTCATGACCCATCCCAGTGGGGCCCAAGCCGCAACTCCCCATGCCCGCCTCTAATAGGTCACGGGCTGGTGACTAGCACTAAGTAGGCATGCTACTAATATGGGAGACATTTCCTATAAACATGTACACACGCACACACATCTCTAAGCCCACAAAGCTGAAAAGTAAAAACTACTAAAAATGGAAATGCAGGCATACACTAAAAATCTCAACCAACAAAGTACGACAAGAAGTAATGTACATTAAGTGTAATACCCTGGGTCTAAAGTACAATCCCACCAAAAGAAAGTCTATAACAAAGTCCAACCTCTAAGGAAAAGCACTGGGATTGCAATCTGTAGCCGTAGGAAATCACCTAGGCCTGTCTGATCTCACTGAGTACCATCCGGTCCTGGTCCGCCTAGAATCCTGTCGAAGTCTCGCTCGTTTGTACAAGACATGACACGTGTGGGAAAATATCATGCAGGGGAGAGTAAAACAATATCCAGTTGGACACCCCGAAACCACAAAGGAAATACAACAAGGGAAATACCACAAAGAAAGATACAGTTAGCTCTACACAGTATATGTCTACTGGACATATAACAAGAATATCCAGATATAGTCAAACACGATCGACTATCACGAAACCCACCTCTAGAATCCACCTCGATGATTCCACTAAGCATACACCCGGGAGAACACACTTCTAGGTCTGAAGAGAGAGATACGAAGTACTCATTGCGGGAGAAGACACTCCACAAGAACATTGAGAAACATGATGCTTAGATGTGGATCACAGCCAAGTCATTGGGAGATTCCGACAACTCAGTCTGAGCTAATCCACTATGTAGAGGATCACCGCCCGGGTAAAGTTGGTCACATCGATACCAAGAACTCTACCGAGGGTTCTAGGAATGAATAGAGGATCCGGCCCCAAGTCTCATAGAAGGGATTCCAATAACCCTATTCAGGAAGTCCTGTTGAAGGGATCATACTCTTATAGAATGAAAATGATACCAAAAAATTCAGGGAAAAGACCAAGGGTACGAACCCTAAGAACTAGTCCAAGTTAAAGAGAACAAGTGGCTCAATCCATGAATAAAAGGATACACGACGTGTAGTATGGTTACATGCCGTGTTCCTTGACCCTGGGTACTGCCCGTGTAAATGGCCCGTGTCATCCGTCCAGGTTGTGTAAAACTAAACTACATGGCTTGTTGAAAAAGTACACTTCGTGTTCCTTGACCCAGGGTACTGCCCGTGTAATCGGCCTATGTCATTCAACTTGTCACATAGAAAGAAACTACATGACATGTAAAAGAATCACGCGCCGTGTCTGAGAACCTGGGGCTCGCTCCGTGTACGCTGGCCATGTGCCCGTAAACGGCCTATGTCCGTGTCTATGTCACCTGCCCGTGTACCAATACACGGGTATCCTGTGTATCTGGCCGGGTCTGGACAGGGAGGGGTATACACGACGTGTATTTGGCTATGTGCTCTACCCGTGTCCATGTACTCCTGAAGTAAATGCCATGTGAACCTACCAACGAACAAACACCGTGTATCCCATACTACACGGCGTGTAGTCGGAAATTTCCAGAACGCCGTCTTCTTCCTCTCCCTTCGACTAATCTTCCGGATCTGCAATCTCTCGTCCGTTCGTCCCGATACTCCAGGGATTGGTTCAGTTTGTCATACGAACACCACGATGGGTGTTTTTGGCCTTAAAAACAGATCATAAACCTTGACTGATCCATCCGATGAAAAATGCCCGACAACTCATAACTCTCGATTTTCTCCGAATCGTCCACCGATATCACCGTCCCACCTCCGTGACACCGCTGTGGGGTTGGATCCACAGTTTGGGATCGTTGCATCGCAAAACGGATGCACAACAATCTGTCGTTCATCGCCCCATGAAGAACGCAAAGTACTCAAAGAAAAGAAAGGGGTGAAATCCAACGAAACAAACTTGAGGAATAAACCTATGCCATCGTTCGTCACGACGTTGATCCGCTCCCTTTAATGGGATTAAACAGAGAAAAAATTCAACAACAATGGATTAACATGGATCTAATCTCCCATAAAACCACGTAAAAATCCCATCCCTCAAGAACGATCATTCCGAAGACTAATCTTTTCGTGGATTAGCCCACCTTCATCGTAGAAATCAAAAATGGGAAAGAAATCACAAACAAACATCCTACCTGGATTCCGCGGTGTTCGTCGGTGATGATCCGATCGTTGCATCATCGTCGGTGGAAAAAATTGTCATGAACATCGTCGCCGCATTGGGAGGTCTTCTCTAGAGCTCTCCAGAGAAAATCAGAGTTATGGGAATTGTAACCCTGACCCTCCTGGTGAAATATCTATTTAAAAGAAATAAAAGATTTCATTGAAACAAGGATCTAAATAAAATATTAAATATTTTATTACAGTTACATCCAAAAAACCAGATTTCACCACCGTCCTACGTTGGCCGATGTTAGGCATCGCCTAAGGTAAAATCATTGTTCTGAATGCAACAATGTCCTCAGATTTTTGATCTGAGCACCCGTTCGGGAGTTATTCCACTTTTTTAGGAAAACCGCATGCGCACATTATTTAATTATTAAATTAAATTCAAACACTTGTTCTGAGATCACTGGGCCTCGGAACTGCACACCTTCTCAGACCCTGGTCTCGAATTAATTCCGATATAATATTAAGATAATACATGGAAAATTCTGGTACATTACATCACACCCAACTTAGGGGTTTTACGCCCTCAAAAAGCCAAAACAAGGGCTACTCAAAAATATGTGGGTACTGCACATGAATCTGAACCTCCCGCTCCCACGTGTTCTCGTGGAGATTCTCATGCTGCCATCAGACACACACCAAGGGAAAAGCTCGACCACGAAGGATCTTCTCCTGCTGAACCTCGATCTCCACTGGGTACTCTGCAAAGGTCACTCCATCATCGATGTCCAGCTCGCCCCAGACGATAACTTGTGATGGATCACGCACGTACCACCGTAGCTGTGACAAATGGATGACGTTGTGTACCTGGTACATCTGAGGAGGTAGAGCCAAGCGATACACCAACTCTCCAACTCTACTCAGAATGAAAAAGGGCCAACAAACCTCAGAGATAGCTTGCCGCCTTGGACAAATCATTTCAATCTCCTTCGAGGTGAGACCCGACAGAACACATGGTCTCCCTCCTCGAACTCCACGGGCCTCTGCCTCCTGTATGCATAAGACTTTTGCTGACTCTGTGAAGTCTTCATCCACTCCTAGATGACCTTCACCTTTTCTGTAGTAGCTCTCACAATCTCATGGCCAATAAGTTCTGACTCTCCCAGGTTAGTCTAGCAAAGTGGCGATCTTCATGGTCTCCCGTACAGAGCCTCTAATGGTGCCATACCAAAAGTGGAATGATAACTGTTGTTATAAGAAAATTACACCAGTGGTAGGTGAACCTTCCAGTTACGAACGAAGTCATGAATTCAAGATAGAATCATATCCTCTATAACCTAGATGGTTCGATCCGTCTGACCATCAGTCTGGGGATGGAATGTTGTGCTCAAGCGTAACTGAGTCCCAAAAACATCCTGCAATACCTTCCAAAATCGGGATGTAATATGAGCATCACAATCTGAGACGATCGTGGATGGATATCCATGAATTCAAAGTATCTCATTCACGTAGAGGCATCCCAAGCTCTCTACTGAACTCTGCTACTGTATGGCTAGGAAGTAGGCTGACTTGGTTACTTGATCAATGATCACCCAGTTGGCATCGTGTCCCCTGGACATACGTGGTAAACCCATCACGAAGTGCATGGATAATCCGTCCCACTTTCACTCTGTCACCTCAAGGGGCTGAGTCAAACATGTTGGCACCTGGTGCTTAGCCTTTACTTGCTGACAAGTAAGGCACCGAGAGACAAACTCTTCCATACCCTTCTTCATTCCTGGCCACCAGAACTGACGTCGGAGGTCCTGATACATCTTTTATACGATTGGATGCAATGACAAAGGGGATGTATGGAACTACCTCAAAACATCCTCCCACAACATCGCTGGTACTACCGTGCACCCTCTAAAAAAAACAACGTGCTTCCCACTTTCTGAATAGCCATCAACGGCATCACCTGTGGATATCTGAGCATGTAGAGTCTCACAGCTAGCATCATAGAGATGTGCTTCCCTGACTCAGTGTAACAGTGGTGGGGTAACAACCATCGATTGAAGGTAAGCACCCTCATCTCCATCCAAAAAGGATAAATGTAAAGAGGCCAACTGCCCCGTCGCCTCATCTAGAAACTGCGAATTGTATTTTTTTGATGGGAGCATCTGCCACTACGTTCCCCTTACCAGGAGTATAAATGATCTCAAATTCGTAATCCTGGAGGAACGTAAGCCATTGCCATGTCTCAAATTCATATCCTTCTGAAAAAAGATATATCTCATACTCATGTGATCAGAGTAGATGGTAAACCACTCACCCATCAGGTAGTGCCGCCACATCATCAATGCGAAGACTACCGCTACCAACTCAAGATCATGGGTTGTGTAGTTCATCTCGTGTGGCCTCAAATGACGTGAGCCATAGGCAATCACTACTTCCCTCTGTATCAGGACACAACCAAGACCGGTTCCTGATGCGTCGCAGAACCCTATGTACTCAACACCCTCCTCCGTTAATCTCAAGATCGAGGTTCTCGTCATACTCTGTCTCAAATGTTGGAAAGCCTACTGGCATCTCTCGTTCCATAAGATAGGTTGTCCCTTTCAGGTCAAAGTTTGCATGGGTGGTGCAACCCTGGAGAAATCAAGGATGAATCTCTGATAGTAGCCCACTTACCCAAGGAAACTCTGCCCCTCCTTCATGCTCCGAGGTGGATCCCATGCTAGCAATACCTCCACCTTGGCTGGGTCCACTGCTACACCATCTTCCTAGATAACGTGTCCTAGAAAATGGACCTCCTGTAACCAGAACTAACACTTTGAGAGTTTCCCTAACAACGGGTTCTCTCGGAGTGTGTCCAGAACCATCCTTAGGTGTCTCGTGTGCTCCTCCTCGGACACAGAGTACACAAGGATATCATCGTTTAAGACCACAAAAAACCGGTCTAGGTAGGGCTGAACGATCCGGTTCATGAGTCCCATGAACACTGTCGGGGTTTTCGTCACACCGAAGGGCATCACCAAGTGCTCATAGTGACCATAGCGACATCGGAATGCTGTCTTTGGTATATCCTCATCCCGTACTCACAACTGGTGATAACCTAATCGTAGACTAATATTTAAGAACCACTGTTCCCGTCTCAACGGGTAGAATAGGTCATCGATCCTTGGTAGTGGATACCGATTCTTCACGGTCACCGGAATCAAGCACCAGTAATCCACACATAGCCTCAGTATTCCGTCTGCCTTCTAGGAAAACAACACTGGGGTCGCCTAGGGTGAAACGGTAGGTCTCAAAAATCCTTTCTTCTGCAAGTCGTCCAACTGCACCCTCAACTCACGAAGCTCTACAGGAGCCATCCGATATGCTGATGCTGATATCGGTGTCGTCTCGGGTTGCAACTCAATGCAGAAATATATCTCCCGACGGGGAGGTAGCCTGAGGAAATACTTCGGAAATATGTCCTCATACTCAACCACCACTGCTAGAAACTGGAAACTTGAAACATCTTTTCCGCAAAGGGCTAGGCTTGCAAACTAAAGTGAAATCGGTTGTGCCCTCTTAAGCACGAGTCCATCCTGTGCTGCCTGGGTCTCTCTTTCACCGACAAAAGAGTACCTCGTTCCATCACTATGGACACACCGCACCCTTTGCCTAAAATTTCAATCAGGGCATGAACTGTGGATAGAAAATCCATACCAATAATGACATCATAAGGCCTAGACACTACCACCATAAGGTTCCAACAGAAACTCTCACCTCCAAGGGTCAGGTCACACTGTCTATAGAGGTGTGTGATCACTGAAACATCTCTAGTCGGTGTTTCTAAGCGTAAGGATCGAGTCAACAGTTCAACTGGAATCTCAAGGTCTCGAACAAAATAAGAAGCTAGAATGAAATGACTAGCACCTGTGTCTATCAATACGACATCCATAGTAGAAAAGACACAAATAGTACCTCTAATCATTCCAGGAGTACCTGGGTGATAAGCCTCTGCCGCCTGCAGTTATCCCTACCTCTCTCCACCAGCTCCCTGGGCTTAGGGTGGACCTCCTGGGGGTGGTGGTGGAAAATGGTCAAAATGCCGACCACCTCCAACTGCTCTCCCAGCTCCTCTACCACGTCCGCCGCCCCGTAAATCTTTCTGCTCCACACGTTTCCTCTACCTCGGTGGTCCATCCACTACTCCCGTTTCAGTAGTACGGCGGGTCAGAAAATCTCAAGCGAGATGTCCCATGCCATAACAGGAGTAGCATCACCTCTCTCGAGGCTGGCTGGATGCACCCTATGAACTCTGTACAACAGATCACCTGTCCTAGGATCTCCTTTGAAAAAGTCTCCCACGCCTAGGTACCTGATGTCGGCTCCTTTCTATCGAGGTCTCTTCTCCAACTCACCCACTACTGACATCTGTCGGCTGTCTCTGCTCTGCCAAAAAGCTCTCGACCACCATAGCACACTCGAGCACCCCATCATAAGTAGTAATGCTCATAGGGATGATGCTATCTCGGATATGTCTATGCAAGCCTCACTCAAAATTCCGAGCTCTGAAGTACTAAACTCTGATCATATCCATTGAGTACCGTGAGAGGTCTGTAAACCTCAATGAATAGTTAGCCACCGTCATGGTTCCCTGCGGAAGCTGAATAATCCCTTGTATGTGTACTGCTCTTAGGGTAACCGGTGAGAACTCCTCTCTAAAGATATTCTCAAACTCCGACCATGCACGAGTCACCTCGTCGTGAGTCTGGATAACCAAACTCCACCATCGTCCTGCGGAGCCCTACAGAAGGCTCGCTGCCAGGATCATCATCTGGTCTGCTGGTGTCCTGACCAAACAGAAGACTCTGGCCACTACCTCAAGAAAATCCTCTGCTTCCTGAGGGTCAGGCTCACCTCGAAACCTGAGGGGTCTCTGTCTCTGAATCTTTTGGAGTGTGCTCAGCCTATGCTCCTCCTCCACTAGTATAGCAGGCACTTAATACTACTCCACAGGTGGCAGGATAACTAGCACACCACCTGGTGGTAAAACTGGGGGATCCAGTCACTATATCGAGGCTTCATCACTGAGGAGGTCATCCTCGTGATCGAGCTGCTGGATCCTAGCAGGTGCGCATCGCGGGGGCATCCTATTAAAGAAACTAGATGTATCTCAGTCAGTGAGTATATCTGGAGAGCTGACTCAAGAAGGACATGGAAAATACAATCCCATTCCTATTTGATGTATGTACCATTATTTTCCCTTGAAATTAGTGTTATCATGTTCCGAGTTTAAAGGCAAGTTATCAGAGTCCTGGTTTATGGATACGTCGGCTGCCTGCACCAACACTGGGGTCCATGGCCTGAAATCCAAACTCGAAACACTTAACACTACTTCCCCAATCCAACTCATAGACTCTCGGTCCTAAGGTAGAACCGACCACCTCTGATACCACTCTATCACAACCTGTCTTAGTGGGGCCTGAGCTGCAACTCCCCAAGCACGCCTCCAATAGGCCAGGGGTTGGTGACTAGCACCGAGTAGGCAAGCTACTAACATGGGAAGAATTGCCTATAAACCTGTACACATGCACACACATCTCCAAGACCACAAAGCTGAAAAGAAAAAACTACTAAAACTGAAAATTCATGCATACACTAAAAATCTCAACCAACAAAGTACGACAGGATGTAAAGTACAGCAAGTGTAAACCCCCAGGCCTAAAGTACAATCCCACCAAAATAAAGTCTCTAGCAAAGTCCAACCTATAAGAAAAGGTACTGGGACTGCAATCTGTAGCCATAGGAACTCACCTCGGTCTATCTGATCCCACTGAGTACTGTCCAGTCTTGGTCCGCCTAGAATCCTGTCGAAGGCTCGCTCGTCTTCACAAGACATGACACGTGCGGGCAAATCCTGTGCAATGGTGAGTGTAACAATACCTAGTAGGACACCCCAAAACCACAAAGGAAATACATAAAGGGAAATACCACAAATAAAGATACAGTCAGCTCTAAATATTATATGTCTAACTAACATATAACAAGAATATCCAAATATACTCAAACACGATCGACTATCGTGAAACCCACCGCTAGAATCTAGCTCGAAGATTCCACTAAGCATAAACCCGGGAGAACACACTGCTATGTCTGAAGAGATAGATACAAAGTACCCATTCCAGGAGAACACATTCGACAAGCACTTTGAGAAACATGTTGCTCAGATGAGGATCACAACCAAGTCATGGGGTGATTCCGTCAACTCAGTCTGAGCTAATCCCCTAAGCAGAGGATCGGGGCCCGGGTAATGTTGGTCACGTCGATACCAAAAACTCTACGTAGGGTTCTAGGAATGAATATAGGATTCGTCCCTAAGTCTCACAGAGAGGATTCAAACAACTCTATTCAGGAATTCCTACTGAAGGGATCATACTCCTATAGAAAAGAAATCATACCAGAACCTTTAGGGAAAATACCAAGGGTACGCACCCTAAGAACTAGTCCAAATCAAAGAAAACAAGTGGATCAATCCATGAAGAAAACATTATGTGGCGTGTAGTATGGTTACACGCCGTGTTCCTTGACCCTAGGTACTACCCGTGTAAACAGCCTGTGTCATCCGTCAAGGCTGTGTAAACTAAACTACGCGACATATAGAAAAAGTACACACCGTGTTCCTTGACCCTGGGTACTGCCCGTGTAATCGGCCCGTGTCATTCAGCTTTTTGGATAGAAAGAAACTACACGACGTGTAGAATAATCACACGCCGTGTCTGAGCACATGGGGATCGCTCCGTGTACGCTGGACATGTGCCCGTACATGGCCACTGTCCATGTCCGTGTCGCCTGCCCGTGTATCAGTACACGGGTTATCCCATGTATCTGGCCGGGTCTAGCCGGGGAGGGGTATACACGGCGTGTCTTTGGCTGTGTACTCTACCCGTGTCTGTGTACTCCCAAAGTAAACGCCATGTGAACTTGCCGACGAACACATACCATGTATCCCATACTACACGATGTGTAGTCAGGAAATTGCCAGAACACTGTCTTCTTCCTCGTGCTTCACCTGACCTTCCAGATCCACGATCTCTCGTCTGTTCATTCCAATACTCTAGGTATTGGTTTGGTTCATCATAAGAACACTACGACAAGTGTTTTAGGCCGTTAAAACTGATCTTAAACCTCAAACGATCCATCCAATGAAAAATGCCCAAAAACTCATAAATCTTGATCCGCTCCAAATCGTTCACCCATATCGCCGTCGAACCTCCATGACACCGCTCCGGGGTTGGATCTACAGTTTGGGATCGTTGCGTCGCAAAACGGATGTGTAACGATCCGTCGTTCATCACCCCGAAAAAAAAGCGAGGAAAATAAAGGGGAGAAATACACAGAAATGAACTTGAGGAACGAACATCCACCATAGTTCGTCACGATGTTGATCTGCTCCCATTAATGGGATTAAATGGATCAGAAAATCAACAACAATAGATTATCATGGATTCAATCTCCCATAAATCCCCACAAATAGCCCATCCCACTAGAACGATTGATCTGCAGACTAATATGTTCGGGGATGTTTGTCGTAGAAATCAACAACGAGAAAGAAATCACAATCAAACATCCTACCTGGATTCTACGGCGTTCTTTAGTGATGATCTGGTCGCTGTGTCGTCGTAACCGTAGAAAATCGTCAAGAACATCGTCGCCACGTCGGTAGGTCTTCTCTAGAGCTCTCCAGAAAAAATCAGCGTTATAGGAATTGTAACCCTGACCCTCCCTGTAAAATCTCTATTTAAAAGAAATAAAATATTTCGTTGCAACAGGGATATAAATGAAATATTTAATATTTTATTACGGTTACGTCCAAAAAACCAGATTTCCCCACCAACCTGTCCCGGCCAATGTTAGGCCTCGCCTAACGTAAAATCGATGTTCCAAAAGCAAAGGTGTCCTCATATTTCTAATCAGAGCACCCGTTCGGGAGTTATTCAACTTTTTCAGGAAATCTGCACGCGTGCGTTATCTAATTATTAAATTAAATTCAAACACTTGTTCCGGGCTCACTGGGCCTCAGAACTGCATGCCGTCTCAGAGCCTGGTCTCGAATTAATTCCCATATAATATTAAGGTTATACATGGAATAATCTGGGAAATTACATAATATATACATGATATTTATCTTCTAAATAATAAAATATACTTCATTATAATTTTTCATAGATATAATTTAATTTTTATATAAACCTTTATTAAATTTCACTTGCTATAATTTATTTTTTATTAAATACATGAAAATTACTTATTATCCATTTTAAATAAAAAATTTATAAAAAATATATACATTATTGAAAATAATAATTATTTCACATTTAGAATTATAAATATATCCAATGATTATAGATATTCACAATGGTCAAATATTTTTTAAATTATTATTTTGGGGATATTTTATCCATTTTCACACTACATTATATATCTATATGCTCATTTAATATTTATTTATTCTATTTTTCATTCATAAAATGTATATAATTTTCCAAAATTTTGGTTTTCATTATATAATATGAATTATAAATTCTATCCTCAGGGAAAAACATGATGATGGTGATGGAGAATTCACATTCATGACGTTTTTATTACATGTGGATTGATTCATAAGGTAATTTTCATATCGATATTTCAAATCTCTCTATACAAATGAATTAATGTTGATCATGTATTTTAATATTTAATCTTAATATAATTTCATATTTATTCCTCTGTGTTATGTTTTCTACATAAAATAATGTTTTCAATAGATTTAATGAATAAAAATATATTTTTTAATACTCTACCCCCTAAATCAATCCACCCTAAAAATGAAATTTATACAATGATAATAAATGATGCTACTTTTCCCTCCTTACATTTTTGGTTTTCTACATTTATTAAAAAATATACGACTTATCATAAGATCTGTAACATTGTTATTCAACTAATTTCAAATTGATTTATTCTTATGATCAATGATGTCGATATGTTATCCCTTAAAAGAATGAAAATGTTCTTATTTTGAAATCTATGATTTTTATATATGTTATTAATCTATTATGTAGTTATTCAAAAGTAATACATATTACATAACATGCATAGATAGACTTTCAATGGATTTGTTATGTGATATGGTATAATACTCATGTGAACAAGGATCTCAATTGGTAAAATTTATCAAAGTATCAACTTATCCTTCTTTTTAAATCTCAATCCCCATATCCATAGAGATATTTGAAATAATTCATTAAAACAGTCATTATTACGAATATCTATAGAATGGTTTATAATGTATCACTTATTATGAATTTTCACATTCTTAATATTACATGGAATTCATTGAATCATATATATCATATATTGAAATTGATTTCACACTAACCGTATATCTACTCATACACCATCACATCATTTCATAGTTCAGCTCATATTTTGATATAAAGCACCTTATTGTTTCAATTTACTTCTATTAGAAAAATTGTTGTTCCCTAAGAACTCTACCAAGGGAATATTCGAATTCCAAAAAAATTAAATATATTTAGAATGATAAGATCATTTCTTAAAAAAGTAAAATATTAATTTCTCAATGATCAATAGTTTTACATATGTAATCTATTATAAACCAGATCTATATATCTAATTATTTTTAAATAATTCTATAAAACATTGATGTAAAATATAAATCATATTCAGATACAATTACGTGTTGAATGTCACACTACCATTTCACTTTATTTATATCATCAATATTTGATCTAAAAAGGAGTCCTATAGAAGGGAAATTATATTCATCAACATTATAAGGTCTTGAACCATAAAAAAATATACCATTATTGTAATTACGAAATTTTTGAAGATATATGTTGAAATCCACGATGATGTGATCTTATTACCATATAGGTACGAGTAGTGGTTTCAGCATTCAATTAGACATCATGCATCTAGATTTAAATTTTTGGTAGCCCAAGAATTGTGTTGTATAAAATAAAATATATCTATTTATATTAAGTTGATAGAAATTATTTTTCACATCACTGTACATATTTTTTATAAGTATTATTGACTGAAAATGAATAGCTATGAGAATATTCAAATAGTTCTTTATTTTATAATAATATTTTATATAAAATATTTTATTTTATAAATCATATAATTATGTCATCATTAGGTTTAAATAAAAAAATATTTATTTAATTATTTTGTATCTTCAATATCATCCTTCTAATCATCCTTCATATTGAAAATCTTTTATATTAGGTCATTCAAAAAATAATCATATGATTTATAACCTTCCTTTACGATTTTATGGCCCACAAATTTAGAATCAATTTGTATTTGTTCTCTTTGTTTATACATCATGGTTATGGTAGCACGATCCTTCATACCTATACCACTATACAAATTTTGATCCTTATGGTGATTGTAATTTATTGATCATTTGTGGTCCTTGATCAATTCCAACTGACCCCTTTACCTTATCATTAACTCATTCTCTGTTAATTTATCCATCGGTGATTTTTTACAAATATATATGTCACAATTATAACCATATAGATATTACTTTTATATCATTAATGAAAATATTAACACTGCATACTCTTAATCATGCATCTGGTAGTATTCATCATTTGTAATAATTTATTTTGATACATATTACACTAAATTTTCATATTGAATAAAAAATAACCACATAAATTATTTGATAGATCACTAAATATAATAATCACATATCATCTATAAGGCTTTGACAGTATAGTTTCAATGAAGATCCATCTAATCCGATCATTCTACTTATCGTCGCATTCATCTATCATGAAGTACCTGACTCCTTTCTGGGTTAACAATATGAATTAAACTGTGATTCATGTGAATGCATTCCTTGAATTTTGATAATTTAATATTAATCAAGGAAAATATACAATCTCCATTATAATGGTTACTTAAGTCATTATTCAATCACCATTTTATTGGATGGATATCTAGATATGACCATGATTGTTTGTACATTACTCATCTATGATACATTTAATATCTAGAATTCATACTTACTAGAATTTGAAAATAGATTTTCATTATGTGAGGTATTTTGTGTAATCCTCCACATATCATTATTTTATCTATTTCTCTTAAAAAATACTGTAAAATCACATATATGGATAACCATGACTAAATTTGTGTGATCTATATATACCCTAGTCATCATATCATTAAAGAATATTTTTTATTTATTAGTCAAAAATATTTCACGATGAATTATTAGTTCCCATAACATATATATAAATATTTCACTGGCCTATCCTTGACATTAACAATCAAATTATGACAATAAAAAAAAATTGACCATTAAATGTGTTAATACATTTTATTTTTATCAAACAATATCATCTATATAGGGTAAGAAACAATTGTTCTTGATCCTCATCTTGTAATTTTCATGATAATAATTGAATAAATGAATTAATGTATCATAAGTTATAATAATTAGAACAATTAATAAATATGGAAAATTTTATTGGAATATAAAACCATGATTATATTCTCTTATAGTGGATTATTTAATACAAACATTTGATTTAAGATAATTTAATACTTTCATTTTGATATAGTAATAGTATTATTTATTTGTTAAATGGAAAAATTATAAGAACCTGATTATTTTTAGAGGCCCAGATACTATCTGCTTGAGTTATACTTAATAAGTAGTAGGAAATGAAGTCAACGGTCTGATGCAGGCCTGGTACATGGTATAACATCTTTCACATGTGGTGTATTTTCTAGAACACACCATGTAATATCTGTATATTCCTTGTACTTTACAGGTCATGCCATGTCATAGTCTAGGTTGTATCCTTATGGACACGACTAGTAGTTTATAGTACATGCTGTGTACATTTATTTTTTCATTAAATTAGTCAGTATCGTCTTTATTTGTCTTTTAGTCATAAGGACTCCCATTTTTCACAAACTAGTAGTGTCGGACATAATTTATCCTCCAAAATCATTGTCTGAACTCCGATTTGATCACTATTAGAGGCATTTGAACCCAATCGATAATCTCTTGATTCCAGTTGAGTTTTTCTTCATGATTCGTTTTCATGAAGAAATTATCCGGGCTTGATTTTTATCATTATTTTATAGATATACATCGATCTATCATAAATTGAATTCATGCACTAGATGGGGGAGAGGTATATCACTACGAGGTTTGTGGTCTCATGCCTTTCTCTAATTGTGATGTTGATTATTTGTTTCGGAGTTCTACGTACCCAATTTTTGGTGTCTCTTAAATTGATTATTGCCACATATTTTTTTCCTAATGTTGTTTATGTAACTGATTAAATTATTATAAGGAATGCTTAATAATTTTTTTATTGATTTAGGCCCACCCCGTGGGTTTGTTTTCCCTTGTATGACCAACATTTAGCCTGTTGGTCTAGGACACATATGGGCCTGCCTTTGATTCCCTTTTATGAGTTGTTTAAAATATGATTGGTTAATTGGATGATTTTCTTACGTGTGATAATAATTTTTTCCTTCTGATGGTTTAATTCATATGATAGGATTGTGATATGAGTTTCTGATGCGAGTTATGAATTTTTAAGACTGGTAATGGTTAGATTACGTGAATAGTTTCTGAAAATGTTTGATCCCCATGTGAGTTATTGTTTTTGAAAACATATAATAGTGTTTGTTACATGTGCAGTTTTTATGATGAAATGATTAAATAATATGGTTTGTCCCTGAAACATGATGAAATGCTAATATACCGGGTTTTTACACTGACACATGCGAAAATGATTATATAATTGGTTTCAACCCTCATTGATTGTTGAAACTCTTATACAGTATGATTGATCAAGTTTAGTGTTATGTTATTCCATGAATATATGATTTGGTTAAATACACCAAGAGTGATACTTGAAATCCACATTAGGATGTCATAACCATATATAGTTATAAATTGAATGATGAAATTAAATGACTAATTGTGTGTCTGCCAAGCCAATGCACAATCTTGGATTCTTTATTCACCAATACTAGATTAAATTATATTCGGAGACATTTGTTGCGCATACTTTTGAGTACCTAATGTTTTCATATTTTAATTTTGTACACTGCCTATTATATATTTTCACTAAAATATTTTCATTGAACATTAGATTATTCCTGTCATGATTTATTCTCACACCCTGTTTGGGTCATGATTTTTGGGACAAACAGATTATATTGTTTCAGGTGTCGAAATGCGATGATTCCCTTCTACAGGTACATGATTGTTGTTTAGGATGAGGAGAGCATGTGATATAGAATATTCTTCTAAGGCTTTTAAGTTACTTATGTTACTTTTTGTATTATTGGTAATTATATTTTTTATTAATATAGTGTAACCTATTTTGGATGTTTTCCTATAACATGTAACATGTAATATCCTATTTATATACTCTAACATTTAGTTATTTATGTTATCAGTCTTCCGTTGTTTACTTATGTTGTACGATATTACTCTTCTGCAATATATTTATTATTTCTGATGTTTTATACACTACCTATGACGTCATAGTGTCCCCACGATCTTCACCTAATCCCTCACAAATATTTAGATGCCTATGGCATTTGGGGACATGTGCTTAAGGCGAGGTGGCAAACTGGGCTCGAAGCACTGTTAGGTGGAATCCCGACCTGAGATATTTCAAAGTTGTATCAGATGTGGTTATTTTCTATTTTCATTACTATTTGGAGACATATGACATGGATATGTAGGAAATGGAATTTTTTAATATATTTTGCATGGGATTGGATACCTTTTGTACAGGGAAAGGCCGATTTTCCTCAAATTGAATTATGATATTTAGATTTTGAGTTATAACTGTTTATTTGATTTTACCAATGGGTAACACATTTGTTTTGTGATATTATTATTGATATTATTATGGTTATTTTTTTCAAACACAATGAGATGAGGGTATACAATTTCATGCATCATATAGGCACTTGTTAAAAATCACATTACATGCATTCCTACATTTCCATTTTGGAGCATTATAGATTGGATGTTGTTGTTATAGATTCCATGATAGATATGCATGTTGTTATGATGAGTACCATAATATATATATGAACTCTTATGATATGTGAATTTGTATTTTCTATGGTTCAAATTGGATGGACACCAATATTTTTCTCTAATGTGTACGGTCAATCATGGATCAGAATTTGTTGTATCATGTTTCTATCTTATATTGAATTGTGTTTTTATATGCTATATATGTATGCCAATATTTTATTTATGGAGTGTATGGATCCTTAATGATAAATTTTTTTATATGTTTGGTTGAACATGAAAAAATGGATGTTCCAGGGATTCTTTAGAGGTTTACTGCTCGGAAACCCAGACAACATGGCATGTGATTCTATAAACACATTCCTTGTGTTCTTGAATTCAGGTAGGTAATTTCTTTAGTACATAGTGTGTCGTCAAAGTACACACCATGTGGTCAACATACATCTGTCTAACCCTGGGAAAGATTATATGGAACATTGGTCCTGGAAAAATACACAGTCATGTTCTTTAGTTACACACCGTTTAGTGTTAAACGGGATGAACTTGTGTGTCTTTGACCATGTAAAATTATATGTCTATGAAGGAAGACATGTGTCCATTATTTGTATAGTTATTTCCAACCTTTATCATAGTTTTCTTTCTGGCCCAGGATGACATGGGTACATGCCCATTGGATATCTTGAGGGTACCCATTGTGTATGATTTCTATACATCGTGTACATATTTTTTTCATACCCTTTGAGGTCCTTTTCTTGTTTTACCCCTCTTTTTAGCTTTGGACCAATGAGTAGTCCTTTATGAGTAGTTTCCCATTTAATTCGTGATGGTGAATCCGATGGAGTGTTATGAGGACACCTAATACGTGTTTTAGGGATTTTATATCTAAATATTGATGTTTTCACTCTAGACTTAATTTTAGTTTTATAATAAGAGTTATACCACTATGTGAATGATCAGTTGGGTGTTTGGACCAACATAGTTGAGACATATGATATGATATGAGCTATGAGATATCTATCATATCCTACTATTTGATGGGTTTTTCATGTGAGACGTTCCCTTCTATCCTATGTGGTTATTGGAGTGGTTATTTGTGAAGATTACATGTAAGATTCCAATACATATGTTTCAACCAATATGATCCTGAGTATGACTCCTTTATCTCTTATATGGATATTGGTGATCCGCTGGTGGAATCCTTCCCTTATATGTTTATCTACGGAGTCCATAGTAGGATCTATAACTTGTGAACCCATTATTGGATCCATGTTGTAGGATTCATCTATTGTAGGAATCTTTTTCTAATGTGTGAATTCTTTTGGTGGATAAACAGTTGCTATTGGGTATCCTTTTTTAGAGACCACGTTGGTTTAAAGAAACACTCATAGGTATCCTTTTTTGTTAAGGATAACTTACATGATGAATTCCTATTTGTGAAACAACTCAATATTTGTAAATTTTTTTAAAAGGTAGTCGATTAGACTTATATATTTTTTCATTTAGTTGTAAACTAAAGTGGATTCTATGTTCCTTATTTTGTAGAACAATGATTTATGTTTTGCTTAAAATTCATTCACATGTTTGGGGATTATCATATTAGTAAACTCGTTTCTGTGTGACCTAGTGATGGGGGTAGATGATTATACTCATAAGGGGCTAGCCTATGTTAGGTAAAACCCATATTATTTGTTTTCTTGTTTTCCTCTATGAGTTTCTTAATGTCGGTGCCAACTTAGTGCCATTGTCCATGGTATTATCTTTATCTTTTTTGAGAGGAAAATCATGTATGGATCGGTGATCATGGTATCATGACCCTTAATATGAGAACGTGCATTGGGGAATGCTCGATTCCATAGGTTAGACATGCCTCAAGCATGGTTAGGTGGTTATAAGGTCAATTAAACCTATGAATCCTTATGTGATGGGTGAATTAGTACATCATCATCTACGTAAATTGTTGTGTAGATGATGTGCTTTTGAAATAATTCATGCATGAGCCTTCTGGTATTGGTTTGCATAGTGTGGATAATAAATGAATAGTACCCATAATGTCTCATTTTCTCTTGTAACCTCGGCTTAGGATGTGAGACATATGTGGTACCCGTCAAGTGTTAAATGTTAAAATGATCAATTGAGGTCTCTTAAATCATTGAACATAGAGTTTTTGTGTTTATTCTAAGTTTATCTCCATATTAGAGGGACCTGAGCATTATGGAACAATGTTTGTCCCACTGCACATGAAGACATTCTAGGCTCAAATGTTTTCACATTCTAGCCTTTTTAATTCAGAATTCGATGCCAAGTGATATGATGTGGTGATAATGATTCCTGGAGTGTCACAGTAGTTCTATTTAAATTTTTTCCTTCCATGTAGAAGGATCACAATAAATGACCATTCAAAAAATGGTAATTGATACTTGAATACCTATGAGGTTTGGGAGTCTTGATTCATTTTAATTATTTTTTAACAACGTGATAGTTTTTTCAGTTTCCTATGATTGCATACCTTGTGAGGAAATGATGATCATGGATGGACATTAGTGGTTAAGCGTAATCTATCAAATGAATGCCTTGGGATAAAGGGATTGTGTACATTTGAATAATGATATGTCGGCATGTGAATCCGAGATTATTTTAAGTGGTCGACCAGTAGTGGTATGACTATCCTTTTTATGGATATCCTTGAAATTATCATAGTGTGATCTTCTATAAAAGATTAGATTGTCCCCTATCTTGACATTGTCAATGATGCACTAAAGAAAATCTGTTATACTTCATGTTGTAGTCAAGATCCATTAGTCTAGTTCGGGATCTTTTATGTGTTTTCACTGATACATGGTTCTCAATGAGTATTTGTTAATCATGTGTGATATTTGGGTTCCTAATTAGGAGCACCATGGGTGGTCTATGTATTGATACCATTATCTTTGAAGTGACCACTAGGAGGATTCTGCTCTGGGTTCAGCCTGTGTACTTATGGGGACAATTTTTCTTGGGTTAAAGTCTCACAAGTAATGAGGAGTATGGACCACCTTGGTGAGTTCCTTAGTCTCTAGGTTGATGAATATAAGGTTATTCAGAAAATAGTTTCAGGATAATATGTGATTCTATTAAATGAGAAATGATTCTACTGTTATGGATCTGTATTATGCTCTACATTTTTGTGGGCAAGTGGTGCCTTATGAGAAAGGGTTATGTTTCTGTTACAATATGCTGACCACCTAAACCCAGAATTTTAAAGATAATTCATCCAATGATGGTGTGAATAAGTGTACTTATTGTTCCTAATGGGTTCTTCGAGGGAACCATATTGAACACTCCACCAATCTACGGTGGATTTCATGTTGGAGTCAACAATACATTTCATGGGAATAGTGTGTTACTAGTTATGGTAAGGTCGATCGGGGTTCGACCATTACTTGTTATAAGGCCCCTATTATGACCTCAGTTATGTTTGGTTTCTCCCAGGTAAAGGGATATCACGTTGGTAGAATCACTAGAATTCACATGTGTGTCATTTGTGGATTTTTACAGTTTTGGATATGTCATGGTAGCGATTACGTGTGAGTTTTTCTTGAGAAGATCACGAAGTATGGGCCCATCCTACCGATCAAGGAAAACATCAGTGTTGATGATAATGGGAGGTTGAACATTCATGATATTTTATGAAATCAATGGGTCCCACATGTGATCATTTCAGATTGGGATTCCTTTTTACAACTCGTTTCTTGAATGAGATATAGAGGGAACTGGGTACACAGGTGTTTCAAAGAATAACATACAACCCTAGATAGATATCCAGACAATGAGAATGATCCTAGTGAAGGAGGAAATGATTATGGAAAGTGTCCAATATTTCATGGGTTCATTGGTGAAACACATACCCATGTTTTATTTTTACAATAATAATATCCTTTGAGATACTTTTCAGATCGAACAATACGAGGCTTTATATGGTAGGTCATGCTAATCACCTCTATGTTGAATGGAGATTGGATATAAATCTATGATGGGACCCCATCTTATATAAGAGACCACTAAAAATGTTTTGGAGATTCAGAAGAAAATTATAAATACACAATATCATTGGAAATCTTTTTTTTGATAACCAAATATGACTTCTAGAGATTGAGGTCAGTGAATGAGTTTTTTATTCTTTTTCCCTAAGCTTGGAAAACAAAAAGATCAGGATACAAGGTAATATTTTGTTATGAAAAGTCAAAATGTTCAAGTTTATATATATAGTTGGGACAATTTCATATTAGTTGTAGTAATCTTAGAGGTACTAAGCTATGTAAGAATTCTTCCACATTCTCTGTTTCTATGTTACTTTTTAGACCATCTCGTGTATTTAGCTATAGGAATTTGAGTTGTAGGTGGATGAATCATTTGAGGAGAATCCTATATGAATTATAGTTTGTAAAATAAAGGTTCTCCATGGTTTTACAATTCAATTAGTATGGGTGTTATTGCCTCATGACCATGATCACGAAGAGACCTCGGAGAGGGAGGATGAATCCCGATCATAGTGCCTAAAGATTTTCTTCATTGTTCCTTCACTACCATTAGAAGGGAAATTCGATGACGAAATTGATTAAGGGGTATGTTTCTATGAACATGTATCTTTATTCAATGTCAGGGTCGTTTCATTAATGGTTGTAGTTGAGATGAAGGGGGATATAGGTCAGTGTCATGATACATGCATGTCACATGACATAACTAGGTTTTACATTCCATGTATTTTCATGAACACATTGTGTACTTTGGGTACAAACCATCTAGACCCAATTACTTGACATGTCATGGTCTTTCCAGGATCTATACATACATGTCATGTAGTTTCCAATACACCCCATTTAATATTATTTTTATTCGCTAAATCGGACAATAGTTTCATCTAATTTATTTAGGAAAGAAGGACTCACCCATCTCGTGAACCAACAGTAGAAAACCTAATTTTTCTTCCCAAATATTTGTTTTAAATCTAATTCAATAGCTATTATATGATTTTTAACCGAGTCAATAATCTCCTGATTCCTATTTATCCATTCTTTGTGATTTTTCTATCTATAAACTTATTGGGGATTTATTGTTTATCCTTATTTTGTAGATCTTCATAAATATATCTTGAATTGAAATATGTAACTGGGTGAGGATATTTTAATGACCATGAGGTTGGTGTTCTGGGGCCATTCACTAAGTTTCAAATGTGGTATATGTGCCACAGTGTCACACAAACTTTTTTGGGTGTCACATAAATTGGATATTTACCTATGTTGTTACAAAATGTGGATTAGGTAATTTATTAAATTATTATAAGGAATGTTTTATTTTGGTATCCTTGATTGAGGGCCACCTATTGGGTGAATGTTTCCTTGGATGACCAATGTTTAACTGGGTTTCCAAGGATTCGTATGGGAATTCCATTGATTCCCATGTTTGGGTTCTTTAAAATGGAATTGGTTAATTGAATGATTTTCCCATGTGATATAACAACTGGTTATACCCTGTTATAGTTTGTTTAAATTTTTAGGATTCTCATATGAGTTTCCCATGTGATTTTATAATTGTTAATCCAGGTAATGGTCAGATTACATAGATGGTTATTTCCATGTTTGATTCCCACATGAGTTATTAATATTTTGACCACGTAATATTGTATGTTACATATGTTTTTATACTAAAATTAATATATAACATGTTTTGACCATGAAACATGTTAAAAATTTTATATACCATCTATTAACCCTAATAAATTGTAAAATGAATAAATAGTAGGTTTTGACCAAGATTGACTATTGAAATTCTTATATAGTGGGTTTTGATATAGTTTAGTTTTATGTTATACCATGGTTATATTCTTCTGGTTAAATACACCAGGTGTGATACTTCAATTCCACTTTAGGATATCAATACTGTACTTAGTTACAAATTGAATAATGAAATGAAATGAATGATGATGCTTCTTCTAAGACAATGCACAATCTTGTATTCAATCATTTCCTACAGCTAATTACATTGTATCCTGAGACATCTAAAAATATTATTATTAATTACATACTATTTACTAATTTCACAATTGTACAATGTCTGTTATATATTTTCACTAACAAATTGTCACATTCCATGGGTGGTTCCCTACTAGGATTTAGTTTCACACCCTGTCTAGTTCATTTTGTGATACCAAATAGATTATGTTATTATAGATTTCGATAAGAGAAATTTCAATTCTACAGGTACTTGATTTCCATTTAACAGGATGATAGAATGATACCATGGCATGTCATGCAAGGATTATGCATTTATTTTATTCCTTATTTTATTGTTGGAACTTATATTTTGTATTAAATAAGTGTAACCTATTTTTTCTATTTTTTTGTGAATATATAACATGCATCATCATATCTGTATGCTATGAAATCTAGTTATTCATATTATCAGTCTTTTGTTTACTATTTTTGTATAGTATTACTATTTCCTATATCAATTTATTATTTAAATTCTGTTATGCTTTGGAATGGTTGGAATATTCTCCCCAATATCACAACTTGGGCCTCCACTATTAGTCAGAAGCCTCTACCATTTTTGGAGATTCAATTGTGGCCATGTGGACAACCGGGCTCAGATCACAATTAGGTGGAATCCGAATAAAGGATGTTTCCAAAATAAACCACTAGATACGGGGAATATAGAAAAACCTACTTGGAAAACACATGAACATATTCATTCACAATAAAAGAAACACCATTATTTTCTATTCTACTAATCATTTTGTTTTAATATTACACATTATTGTTGTAACAACCTAATATTTTATGAAATATATTTATTCTAAAATTAATTGATATATTGAGTTAAAATAAATTTATGAATTAGATTTCACTATGATAAATTCCATGTTGATCTTATATTTCACGTAACATCGAGTTTCTTTGATAACTTTTGTTATACGCATGGTTGGGTCCTACTAAACAATATTATATTTTGTTGATATTGTTATAGATATTATTACATGGTTTTTTTATTGGATTCCATGAATATGAATAACTATATTTTTTTACATAATATTATAAAAATGTTTTTATCTTCATCTAATATATTTTATAGAAAAAATATAATAATAAATCTTATATTGAGCATAAAAACTGTATTTTTATAAAAACTAGGTTTACCGGCTTTTAATGGAGGAAAAGTAAAAAACTATAATTTATAAATTTATAATTTTTATATGAAAAAGTAAACATAATGTTTTATTATGAATATCAAAATTTACATTGTGTAATTTTTTTATAATTATTTTTGAAGTTTCGTGTTTTGGGGAATAGTGAAAAACTAATAAATTTGCATTGAAAACTAAATATTCATCTAATATATTAATATAAATGACATATGTTTTGAATTTTCTGAAATTATAATTAGTTTAATTTTAAATATATCATTAAAATTTAGATAATTGGAAGAAATTTAACATTTAGTTTACATATTAAATCATATATAACTTGTCAACATATTCACTTTAAAAAGAATCTTGTTATGTCAACCCATCTATGAGATTCATTGTGAATACATTTCATCCATTTTTGTTGTATGAATTTGGGAAAATAGTTTCTATAATTTTAATTAGAATAATTTATATAGTTAAATAAATATAACATTGGGTTTTACCTAAAATAGTATTGATTGTCATTAATATTTATTATAGAGATTATGGAAGCTACTTTTTAACATTGTGGTCAAAAATAACTCTTACGGATCCAAATAACCTAAAAACATGTCCAAATAAAATTTTATGGGACTTTTTTGACCATATCACTACTATAATCAAATGGTTTTTATTACAAGATGCCCATTATATAAGGGATACCTCCCAATAGTTATTAAGATTTTATATTTAAAAAAATCTCACTCCCCCTCCACTATAAGAAGGCACTCACCATCCCCACAGATTCAATCACTTAGAAACCATTGGATAATCTAAAACCAACACAAATAATGTCAATTTTTTTTATTATCATCCTATAATACACCCTTTGGGTAGAAATAATTCTAAGGACATCGTTTGGTGTGAACTACCTGAAAAGTGACAACATTCATCAATGACCACTTTTTCTTTATTTCATTATAATTATACGTAAATTTTAATTATTACCTAATTATATAATATAATTATTAACCTCAGTATACAGAAATGTTTTTATTATAACTATTATACCTACACCTATACAAAATTAATTAAAATGGGTAACAAACAAATTGTTCGTGTGTGTGACGAATTACCGCCTCACGTAACGATGCCTTTCATTTTTAAAATACCACCTCTTATGGTTTCTAATTATGTTAGGAATAATATTTTAATAGGATATTTTTTATATTTAGGTATTCTTAAAACCTATTTAATATTTATATAATACATATCTTCTTTCATTACATTTAGAGAAAACATGATCACATCATTTGTCAACGTGTGGACTATTACCTCCAAAATGCGATGAGATATGATCACACAATAGATGGAATATATTATGGATGGGGTAAAAAAAAAATTTATATAAATAAAATGTTTTTTTATATTCATGGAATAATTTAATTTCTCAAAATACAACATATCATGTTTTTTACTATCATTTCCAACATTGAAAAATTCATAACATCTTTTGTGGATCTGTTGACTACTACCTCTTTGAAGTGATGTGATTCATTTTACATAAAAATAATTATATATATATATATATAATTATTTTTGATTAAATACTATGATATATATATATGTGATATAATGATCATTCTACATCGATAAAAGTTTCTTACTTTATTTCTAAAATGATTTTTGAAAAATAGTAATGTTACTCATGCGTATGTATGGCCTATCAACCCAATGCTTGTAAAAATGGTAAATTTTTAAAAACCATATATAATGATTGCATTTAAAAGTATAATTTATTTTTACATACGATTATTTTTATAGGATTGTTTTTAAGTGTTTTTTATATAATGTCCTCTATTAAAATACCCAACCAACCTTAGTTTCTTTGACACATAAAAGAAATATTTTCAAATCATCAGATATAGATTTATATGTTTTAGTAGTATTACAAAACATTCTAATTATTGTAATAAAAGTAATGATAAAAATGAAACGTTTTCTTTAGAAATAAAACAAGAGACAAAATTTTATTATCAGGATGATAAAGACACACATGATATATCAGGCTCATGGTAAGAGTCTTCGTTTCGATATCCTTTCATTGCATAATATTTTGAAGTTATATAACCACATTGATTTATTATGTGAATATATTGATACAGTACCACATCATATCAGGAATATATTTATTTTCTTGTTATTTAATGTTATATTATATTATTATTTCATTTATATTATTATTTTAAATTACAATGTGGTATATGATACATTAAATGATTAAATATTTGATAATGAAATATTTCACTCCATATAATTATTCGTGAAGTAATTTTATATATTTTTTATTTTCATATAAATAGTTTATTATAGATATTATATAGATATTTATTATTTTATTAAAATTATTTTAATATTTTTGTTTTTTACATACCTCAAAATGAATGTTTTGGAAAACAAGAAATGAAATGTCTAATTTGTAACGTTCATCAAAAAATGACATTTCACGTGGTCGTGTAATTTATTTGATTTCTAGATTACATTTCAAGATAACATTATTTCTTAAATAAAAACCATATTTCCATTTATTTTATCATTTTGGTTTTCAAAAATTGTTATCATTGAAAAGGGTTTTTAGTACAGATAATGTGTTCTCAAACGAAAAGGGTATTTTGTATGAATGCGTTTTCTTGTTTATTTAAAAATTAGTTTTTATAAGAATTAAGGATGATTGTGTTTTACATATTATATTTTACTTGAGAATTATATGAAATTGGTGATCATCATAAAACTTATAAGAATGTTTTATCGACATTATAGCTCATGGGAGATGGGTGAGCCTGATATAATATATACAAAGGGTTGAGCCCCACTAAAGCTCAAGGATTGATCCGCATCAAACTATGGTTTGTAAATTATTTCTCAAAGATTGATCCCAATTATAAAGTGGGAGAAATGTTTTAATGAAATCAATTTTTCTAGACTCATAGAACAGGTAATTGGTCCATCTACTTGATTTTAAAGATCATTGGATCCAAAATAATAGGAGGTATAAATTTTTTTTATGAATGTTTTTTATTTTCTCTAATCAGATAAATAAAAAATTATATGAGATAGAAAGTATGAAGTTGATGTATAAAGGACTCCTAATTATGAGGAAGATATATTTCAATGAATGTAATGTCTGTGATTATTATGTTTTCATACATTATAAATCAAGCCATATGATTATTTTATGATCATGAAGATCTTAAAAATTAAAAAAAAATCACGATAAACTCTTTTGAAGATATGGTGGAGTGGATTAAAGAGATTAAAACTTTCATACATAATAAATCCATAATAATGTAAAATTCAATCATAATTAGATAATATTAAACCGATAATTCAGATTAAGTTAGTATAAAAGAAAATTCGTACTGACCAGAGAAGGAAATAAAAGTTCTAATCTCTATGAAGGACATATAATTCATAATCACTAAGAGGGATACATAATTCATAATCACTAAGTTGGAAAAATAATTTTTAATTTAATGAGATGGAAACATAATTCATAATCACTAATAATGAAATGGAATTAATAATCACATACAAGGTAACAAATTAAAAAGGAATTGCTAAAGAAAGGAATATCGTAATTATATTTTAATGAAAAATACTAAAAATGATTCTTGATGTTTTATGATGAGTTGAAGAAATAAAAACATTAACAAAATTTTCTATAAATATTAGTGAAATATAAGGAGGATTGAAGAAGTAAAATATTATCATTAAAGGTGAGTGATCTACAGAGATTTTGAATTTTGAGGAAGAGTGGAATGTTTTCATATTTACCACTTCTGTTTTCTGAGTATCCTATAAGTACATGCTCAGATCAATTGTTCATTGATCATTTTCATGAAATATAAAAAAATCAATTAAAAAATCAAGTGATGATAATTTCCAACCAGAGATCCCATTAGTTAATCAGACATGTTAATGATGATTTGTTATTTTTGGAATTTGAGAAGAGTTTAAGTATTGAATATTGATTATGGGTTCATATTATTGAGTCTATCATATTTAGATAATAATATCTAGAATCATCATATTGAGGGAATCAGATCTAAGATCATCGTATTGAGAGAATCTGATCTAGACTCATCAAATTGAGATAATTATATACAAACCTATCAGATTAAGAGAATCAAGTCCATCCAAATCTGAATGAGGATTCAGAAAAAGAAATTGAGAAGTTGACTAAGAAAATACATCATGATTTTTTCAATCAATTTGTTAATAATCTGACATGTATTCGAAAATAATTAATAATAATCCTTCCTATCAAGAGATGTATGTTTTTTAATGTCGATTTTCAGATGTTTCATTCACTTCATCAAAATAGTGAATTGGAATATATCAATAATAATGGTTATAGAAAGAATGCAGGTTCTCACATTGAGGCCAAAACGTGTTTTTATTGTGTGATTTACATGTTTTCTAATAATTTCATGCATCAGTATTTACAAAATTATGACAATGAAAGTAATCATAAATGGTTATAGGGGTTATAATTTAAAAATTATCGAATCATATAAAAAGTGGAAAACTAATTCAACCCGCTATCTATGTTTTTATTTAATCATTTGGATCATCAATTGATATTAGAGTAAGAGGTTCCCTTGTTGAATACTTATCAAGGTTAATATCAAATAAATCATTAGTTGATGAGATCATATGTTTGGGGAAAAAATTTATTATGGACGAAAAATATGATGACTCCTTATCTCATATTTATTACTCTATAGGCTTTTTATGTTTCTACTATTGGTTTTAAACCTATTTAGAAAGGTGATCCTATATATTCGGACGATAAGATAAATATAGAAGTTCATGGAAATACTAGAAATTCAATCCTTACATCCTTATAAGAGAAATTTTATTTTATTTTTTTGGGCCTTTACAATTACAATGTCATGTGGTATATGAAGGAATATTTTTTGAAGGTAATACTAAATTTATGTAAGAAAATAATAAAATCTAGAATTGTAAGTATAAAGACTTGAGAATGGGGGCTGTAGAATCTATTTCTGAATACTTCACCAGAGTAAATGAAATTCTTTGCAACATCAGATGATTCCACGATGTCTTGGAAAATTCTACAATTTTGAATAAATATAGGAGATACATCATTCATGTGTTTTATATTAAAATTTATTATTTATAAGATAATAATGATTTATGTTATGATGAATTGTATAACAACCCTATTTCTTATAAAATGAGAAAATATACAATGTTTAAAAATAATATGAAAGAATAAATCTATTTAAAGATATGAAAAATATTAAAATCCACATATTTAATTAAAATTTTCCATGTTACTCTGGTGAAAAACATGATGATGAGTTTAATGAAAAAAACATATCTATTATATCCAAGAACATAGGAATATTAAGAGAAATATCTGGGGATAAAATTCCTCTCAAATATTTTGAGAATGTTGGTATCAAACACATTCTTTGATTTTCACAAACTATAATTTTTGAGAGTATCTATATTATTATAATAGAAATGCTATATGGAAAAAGTGGAAAAAATGATAAAAGATATAAGTCATCCAGCAAATACCAGAACAATTGTACTAAAAAATAAAAGGAGTATGTTGGGTAAGAATGTTGAATCAGACTCAACGAAAAATAGTTCATTTGGTGGTAAATGTTCAAAAAAATACCGAACCTTTATTGAAAATTATAAGAAAACAATTATTTCCTCATATAGTGAATAACATGGTGAATAATTCCATAGAGTGAATCAACTCAGAACAGAACATGTTTAATGTCTTAGAAATCAATTCTCAAGAAATAAATTTCATTTTAGAGGAAATATTTTGAATAATTTGTAGATGGAAGAAAATGTTTCATCATTCATTAGGAATAATACATAAATGATATTTCAAATTGCAAATATAGAATATTTGAATGGGAAAATATTACTGAAGACCTTAGCAAAAAGCTCGAATTTAAGGATGAATAAGTTAACGAGTTTCAATAAAAAATTATTGATTCTTAATTTAACTAGAGGAAGTTGATTTAAAACAATATAAAATATTTGGATGTAAAATGTCAGGGTTCTAATGATATTAATAAGGATTAATGTGAGAATGAGGTGAAAACATAACTTACCAAAAATGTATTTTCATCTGATTATTTAACATTTTAGGTTCTTAAGAATTTATTATTAATAAATCAGTAGTGAAAGTATGTAAGAATCCAATAAATTGTAAAAAATGAAAACTCACTCAAAATAGAAGAGGTTCAATGTCCTGAGTATGTTATAGTTGAAAAAACATTCAAACCTCAATAGGGTTTCTATATATAATGATCATTCATAAAAGAAACATGATTTGAGGAATATTTCTATGCTTTATAGAATGTATCAGAACAACACATGTAACATTTTTCACAAAATATATTTACCTAAAATAATATGTGAGCAATGTGGAATAAATAGTGGAAGTAGAATTATTAACATTCATATCTAACAAAATGTTGAAAAAGTGAATTATTAATATGTTATAAAAATTACAATTTTTTTATTGTTTGGTAAATGATTATGGAAGATGTGATCAGGCTGGTCATTATGATGAATTATGTATTGAACAACTTTTGGAACAAGTTTTTTGTGATATAAATTAAAAGGTATATGAAAAGATTAATGTTGCGGAAGGAGATTATATTTTTCAGATATCTCTGAAATAAAGTAAAATGATAAAAACATGGATTCTTGATAGTGTATATTGTTTACATATGATAGGTGATATAAAAATATTTAAACATGTTGAATTTCATGATATAATAGAATCTATCCTTGGTAATTATATTTCTTTAAAAATTAGAGGAATCGTAAATATTGAGAATTGAATCTGAAAAGATGAAATATAAGTATATATTATTTTTAATGTGAAAAAAATAACATGCATAATGTCCATAAAAGTTTTGATGATGAAAAATAAGTAATTTTTTTAATAAAATAACATAAAAGTGTTAACTATATTAATTTAATTTAAAAAAGAGAATGAACTGATCCTAATCTCATTCAAATAGGTGAATTTAACAACTCATTATACTTGAGTGCCGATGATAAAATCAAATTGTGGCGCCGTAGACAATGTCAACATGGGATGAAAAACATAAATAAACTACCTAATGTGGATGAAGACTTTAATAATCTATAATTTAAAATAATATATGAATATATTTTTTATTACATTCTATAATGGAAAGATGATTTTCACAAAAGTCATCAGGGAATTGAGATTCAATCTACAAGAACTCTTGAACTTATTCATTTTGTTTAATGTGGGCCAATGATTCATCAATAAAAAATATTGATTTATAATTTATCAATATTATTTAATACTCAACTTCGAAAAAATAATCATATATATGAAACATACATCAATTTTTACTGAAATATTTTTGTATTTTGGAAAGTATGTTGAAATTGAAATGGGGTATTATATAATAAAGTTGATAACATATAATGTTTTTGAATACAGAATCAATATTGTTGAATTATATTTGAGATAACATGGTATCAAACATCATTATTGTGATCCCTATACTCCAGAAAATGATGGAGTATCAAAAAAATAATAGAATAATTGGGGAAGTGGAATTAAGTATGTTAGATGAATATAAACATTCAATGTTAAATTGTATAGAAGATGTAGGTATTGTTGTATATGTTCAAACTAGATGATTATGGAAAACTGAAACCAATATCACTACTTATGAAAAACAGTATAAAAAAACCTTCATTGAATCACATTAACGTTTTTGGAAGTCCATGATTTCCCAAAATAAAAAATACGAATTTGTGAATGATTTATGTGGATGTTGGGGAAAGATATTTTTATTGGTGATTCAAAAAATGAAAGAGGTTACAACTATTGGATAATACATTTACAAAAGTTTATTTAATCAAATAATTGGAATGTAATTCTTAATAAAACTTCAATAACAATTAAAATTGAGGATGTTGAGGAAGAAAAAATGGATATTTCCACAAATAGAGAAATTAAGTCAAAATATCCTTCTATGATTCAGAAAATTCATGTGATGAGGAATGCCTTTATGCGAATGAATCATTTAAATTTAATAATTTATAGAAACATTTTGAGTCTAAAAAACTATTGAACAATATCATAATGTAGTTCATACAATAATAATTTTGGGATTTTATAATCAGGCGTCACTAATATCGAATGTTGAACCAGAATTAGTTTTAAATGCTATTGAACAACAATAGTGGTTGTATTTTATGAATGATGTATTAGATCAGATTGAGAATAATGAAACATGGGAACATGTTTCATGAACAAAAGGTATAAATTCAAATAGAACAAAGTGTGTTTATGGAATAATTTTATATCAAAATAGAGAAGTTTCAAAAAAACCCATACTTGTTTTTAATAGAAATGGAATGGTGGAAGGTGTGGATTTTGAGGAAATTTTTTCTCATGTTTCATGATTAGATACTTTTAAGATGTTTATTTTAGTGTATTAAAATCATAATTAAAAAGTTTATTATATGTACATAATCTCATCTTTCTTAAATAGTTAAATTCTAGTTGAAAATCATCCTGATGTGGAAATTAAGAGATGATGTTTCAGGGTTATACTGATACTTATTATAATGGATATATTAATGATAGAAAATAAACCATATGAGTAAAATTATTAATGGGAGAATTATGTGTGTGTTTTCATTGTAAGATACCATTTTCAATAACAAAGATTATAACTAGATCCGAATATGTTGAATATACTAAGGATTGTACTCAAACATTTTGGTTAGATGTTCAGCTAGATGATTTGAAAGTACATGTTTCGAAAAAATTAAAAATAATTTGTGATAATAAATGTGAAATTGATAATTCCAAAAATATTTTTCAACAATCATGATCAAAACACATCCATATATTGTTTCACATTAAAAATAGTTAGTGTTGGTGAGAGATTTTTTTATCAGAATAAATTGCAACAATGTATTAGATTACATATATCATTACAAAAGAAATTCCAAAATATGTTTTATATAATCAAGGATACAACTTCACGTTCATCATCGAGTCATGTCTTTTTAAACCTCATAAGTAAGAACCCCCATCATGACATGAAGTATGTTTACATAGGGGGATATTAAATAACAAAATTTTAATTTGTATGATGTTTTTATTTATCTTTCTTAAATGAATCTGAATGAGATAAAAAGAAAAGTGAGATAAAAATACAAGTGATAGGGTGTATAATTTACATTTCTTAAATAAATATAGATGTTTGGATATCCTAAAATGTGGCTGCGTAATATAAATGTGAGATAAAAAGAAATGTGAAGTGGATTTATCATTACAGGGCTATAAAAGTTTCTAGTCACCGAGGGAAGGAATTACTTAAAAAAATTTACATTTTCCAATAAGGCATAGTCAAGACACTCACATTTAATAAAGAATAATTATTTATAAAATCCAAAAATGCCTATTTTTTCACATTAAATGAGTCGTGAAAAAAAATCAGTTTAATATTTTTTAACATGATGTTTCCAAAAATCTAACTATGGAGATTGAAGAACCTCTATGGTAAATTTTATTCACAATGATATTACAATTTTTTGAAACAAAATATATTATTGAAATGTTTTTTTTATTTAGGAATCTTATACATTAACTCATAATGTGGTTTCATAAAGGGTTCTAATATATTTAATCTCATGATAAATGGGGAGAAATGTTTTAAATAATTAATTTTTTGTTGACTTGGTGAATTGGAAAAAATTCCATCAATGTGACATTTAAGATCATCGAATCCACAATAAATGATGGAAATTTTTTATATTGATGTAAATTTTTGATTTTCCATAATCAAAGAAAGTAAAAAGGTGTTGAGTTATATAGTTATAAGTGGATGTATTGGGAACTGATAAAGATGCATAAGATGCATTTTCTGTAGAAATTTTAGATATGAATAATAAATTAATCATAATTTATAAATCAATTCATATGTTTGATTGATGTTTATAATGTTCTTAGAAATCATGAAAACATCCATAATAAAAAATTTGGATGAAAATGTGCATAGGTTTGAAGAAATTTAAATTTAAAGGGTAAATAATTACATAATTATGTTAAGTTGATTTTTTATTAGTATAAAATGAAACATATTTAACAATCATTATGAAAGACATAGAATTCCAAATAAGATGAGATGGAAAAAATTCTTAATCACTAAGAATAATACATAATTCTCAATCACTCAGATACATAATTCATAATCACTAAGAAGTAAATAGATATTTTTTTTGTGTTGAGAAGGAAAATTAATTTGTAATAACTGATTGTGATAAACAATTTATGACTATTAAGAAGAAATAAAATTATTAATGAACTGCCGATAAAATGAGTATAATAATGGGATGATTATGACGAAGACTCAAAAAGAATATTCCAGATGTATTTTGAAATTTTTAAGAGGTAAGAACATGAAATTCTATTTTTTATAAATCCCAGAGATAGTTTAAAAGTATTGAAGAAGTTATTGTTGATGTTTAATTATGATTGATCATCTAAGATTTTGAAATTTGATGTAGAACGGAATATTTTCAAGTATCTCTCTATTTTAATAATTCACCTATAAAAATTTACTCATATCATTTGATCATTAGTGAATTTTCATGAAAGAGGAAAACAAAGAGAACTGATAAATTAAAGTGAAATTCATTTGCGACCATTGATCTCTTGAGTCAGATCAGATAGTTGAATTTCTGTTTTATAGTTTGATATTTTGACAAGAGTTTGAGATTTGTAGATTTATAATGGCATTATCATATTGAATCCATAATATTAAGAGAATGAGATCCATACACATCATATTTATAAAATTAGACATAAAATCATCGTATTGAATGAATTATATCTAGACTCATTGTATTAAGATAATGAGATCCAGATTCACCATATTAAGAAAATTAGATCCAGCCAAATCATATTGAGGATTTTCACTGAGAAATAATTGTGCAGTTTCAAAAATGTATTTATACTTTTTTTGTATCAATTATTTTATAGTTAAATTTTTAACCTAATAGTAGTCAGTAGAATATTTATTTTAAAAAGATAGAAGGATTCTAATCGGATTTGTAACAAGTTGTTGTCACATATTATTAACAGTGAATTTCAATAGATCCTTGGGTGTGGCGATGGAATGTTTGTAGGTTCCCACAATGAGTATGATCTTTGTAGAGATTCTGTGTTTTATGTTATTTCATATCTTTTAACACGTTATTATATATTCAAAAATGATACATAAATTAATCATAAATTCTTGCATGGGTTATGCTTGGAATAGTATTAGAACTTATAAATAGTGAAAAAATTATTCAACACACTATTAATTGTTATTAAATCCTATTTATATTCATTAATAATGAAGATAAATATTATCATGAGTTCATGGAATTGGAAACATTAATGGATATTTTTTGGGAACATTATTTCCGAATGGTCCTTTATCATAGGTTGGTGAATCATTTTCTATAGTTGAGGATAAATTATATTGATTTCTCGACTATAAATAAATGAAAATTCAAAATTTTTCCAAGTAGTTTCCAGACATTATTAAAAAAATTCATAGTAAAATTAATATATTTTACTTTGTATTAATAAAATATATATAATGATATTTGGCCTCCGGAAATTTTAATGTTATGAAATGTGGTTCATTGTGATGAGAATATTTAAATGGTGTATCCCATCACGTACATGCCCTGAGATGATATAAGAATTAATGGGAACAGTTTGTAAGATATTAATAAGATTCCATAAAATAATTCTAGGTTTAAGCATATAGCTTTTTCCATTTCTTGTAAAATACATTTAGGAGAATTAATATTATGATCTATAATTTGTTACCCATGAGGTATGTTTGGTCAAAGGATCCTGACTAAAATAAAATGAGACATGAATATATAACCCTTAGATTATAGATATCCAGAAAATATTAAGAATCATTAGCAATAAAAAGTTGGGCCATTATGTAAATGTGTTTATAGAGAAACATAGTCTTTGTGGAAATCAGAATGATCAGAAGTAAAAAGGGATGGTGAAAACATTTTTTATTTCTACAGTTAATGATGGGAATATAGTGATGTGATTAAATATCTATGGATTTTGATATATTTTGAATTGTTATTATATTATAAATGACTTACAGACCCCTATTTTAATGTTTTCAATAAAATAAATACAATGGGAGTCATTTACTGTGTTTATATAAATTTTTGATGTATTTGATTAAAATTAATTTCAGATTGAATACATATAATCGTGTGGATGTATCTTTAATGTTATTTTTTATCATTATGTTAATATGTAGGTTTAATGATTTATTTTTATCATTTGATAATCATATTCATCCTTATGGATTAATTCATTATCTCATCATATAAAATTTTGGATTTTCTAATTATTTTCTAACCCTATTGGGTTTGGTTAATATATAAAGACAGGGGTAATATAATGTTATTATATTAATGATAATGTGATCATATAACAATAGATTATAGTACTTTGTGAATAAATAGTCTTCTTGGTTACTCATTGTTTGAAGTTAGAGATGAGTTTTAGTGGAATTTATTTAAATGATGGATCTTTAATCATCAAGTATATATATTTTTATATTCTCTTCGTATAGGCAGTGAAAGAATCCACCAACTCATGTAAAATTATCTTGAAATAATTTTTTATACTATTACCATCATTATGATTATTTCTATAATATTTTCTATACATATTTGGCATTTTTTCTATCATCATTGATAGACTATTGCCATCTTCTCTTTCAGTTTATGTTAGCCCACGAGAATTAGTTTTCCCTTCCAAAACCATCCTTTAATTTCCCAACAATGATCACTTTATGATGAAATATAATTATGCATAAAATCTAGTGAACATTTTTTTTAAAATTTCACATTTGTAATATTATTTTGTATTAATTATTTGTATGATATGTCTTTCAATAGTGGAATTCTACAAAATTTAATCATTTTTTAACCAAACAAATATTAAATGATAACTTCATTTTATAGGGTGTAGGATGTAACATCCCCAGATTTTATGAAATATATTTGTTAAAAAATTAAATTCATTGATATCATGGCATACACTAATTGAAATGTGTATGTCATATAAAAAACATGTTTATGTAAAATTTCATGTAACATCGCGTTACTTTGACAAGATGTCTTACATGAAAGGGTGATTCTAACTAAACAAAAATATATTTTTGATATTAATATAGAAGTTAACACATAGGTGTTTTATTGGAGGGTGCGAATGTGACTACCTATATTATGTTTAAACATGATTAAAAATGATTTTTCATTAATCCAGCACAATGTTCTGTCATAATAAAAGAAGAAATCCAGTATTATGCACAAAGAATACATTTTTGATAAAATCACTTTTATTTCCATTTAATGAAGAATAAATCATAAACAAAAACATTGAATGTTTTGTAATTATTATTTGAAATAATAAGCTTCATTTTATAAATTCGAATTTAAAATTATAATTTTTTATAATTATTTTGTGATTTACTGAGAAGTTTCATGTTTTGATGAAATATGAAAAATATTGAATTTTAATTGATAAAAACATTTCATCTAATTAATTTATATAGAAAATTTATGTTATAAATTGCATTTAAAGTATATTTAGTTAAATTTTACATCAATAAACAAAATTTTGTTCATTGTAAATAATTTCACAATAAATATACATATAAAAACATAGTAATCTTCAAGACATATTCACATTAAAAAACAAGCTATGTCGACATGTCTCATAGATTTATTTTAAAATAATTTCTACAAATTCTGTGGTATGAACATTAAAAAATGGATTCCATATTTGAAATAATAATAATTTATAATTTATAATTGGTATATTTTTTTTGAATATAGTAGTCAATTTTATTAAAACTTGTTTCAGTAAATAAGAGAAGTTCTGTTTTTTTAGTTGTTAAATTTTGATCTTAAGGGGCCAAATGACATAGAAACCTGTTCAAAACATATTTTCTGGCCATTATATGGCCATAGCATCATATATAAAATATTTTGTTCTTTATTTTATACAGATGATGTATGGGAGACTTCAAAATAGTATTTACCATTTTATATTTACAAAAATTCTACTTCCCCTACACTATAAAAAGGAAATCACCCTCCCCTCTTCTTTAGAACACTCAAATAATTTGGATCATCCACCCCAATCCTATAAGACTAAATATGGGATGAATTAAATCCATATATGTCCATCGGTGGAATCAATAATTATTTACCAGAAAAGAGGTTACATTATTCAATGGTTAATTTTTCTTTATTGCTTTCTCAAACAACATCAGTTTTTTAGTCCATGATCATATAATAAAATAATTATAATAAATAAAATAATATATTTTTTTATAATGATTGTACATACACTTACATGCACTTCCATAAAATGGTTAACAAGATTACCATTTCTGTGTACGACGATATGTCGCCCCACAAAATAATATTATTTAGTTTTCCTTTACATCATATTACAGATAACCATTATAATGTATATATTTTTTTATGTTATATATATGATATCTAATTTTTATAAATACTTATATTCTTTTAATATAACACATAATTTCTTACTTCACATTTTGTGAAAATACAACCACAACATTTTTGCACGTGTGGACTGCTTCCTCCTCCCAGTGATATGATACGTTAAGAAATTACATGAAATATCTTAAGATAGATTTTAATAAAAATATCTGACATAAATGAAATATATATTATATTTACGATATAATTAAATTTTAAATACATAATATTTCATTTTCAATATTACAATTTTACATACATAAAATGTGATAACACCATTCATGGACGTGTGGACTACCACCTTGAAGTAACGATGTGATAAATTTTATGTCACAAGAATTATATATTTAAATATATACGATTCACTAATATGTAATTTATTCTATAATTATAATTAAATACTGATAAATCTTAATTACCTTATTTCCACAATGATCATTGAAAAATTGGACATTACTCATGCATACATACGGCCTAACGTCTCCATGATTGTAACATTTGTTCATTTTTCATAAATATATTTTATTATTGGTTTAAAAATTATAACTAATATGTAAATATAAAAATTATTTCATGATTAGTAATCTTGATATATTTATATAATTACCTCATTGAACATAGGAATCCATCATTATTCATTTTTACCCATAATTATAATATGGTCAAAACACCATTTTTAGAATTAGTTTTCGATGTAGTTTTTTAAAACTATGTAATAAGTGGAATACAATTAATGATAAACATGAAAAATTTATGAATAATGTAAGTAATTTACATAATTTCATTATTGAGATAGATTATAAGATACGTAACATATCATACTCAAGGTAATGAACTTTGCCTCAATTTCATTTCATTGAGATATATTTTGATGTTATAAACCAAAACTCTTCTTAAGGTGTATATACACACCATTAGACAAATCAAATCATATATTTATTTATTCTAATTTTATTTAGTGTTTTTTAAATCCATTTCTATCATAGATATTATGATTTAAATTATCAAATTGTAATTAAAGAGGTAGAATTTTAAAAGGATAAATTATCAAATATGTCTCTATAGTTTAATACTCCTGATATTATTTAGAAAATTAATTTATATTTATTTAGAATAAATAAAAATGAAATTTTATGTCTAAAGTTAATCTCATTAGATTATTTTACAAAATAATTATTTTACATAACATAAAGGCACACTTTGACAAATGATGAATGAAATTCCCAATTTATAAATTTCGATGATAATGAAATTTCATGTCGTCAAAACATTTTCTTTATTTGTAGTGTAATTTACAAGAATACTTGTTTTATTAAATGAAAAAAATATTTACATTTATTTTGTTATTTTGTACTAAAATTGGATTTTCAATGAAATGTGTTTTTGGGTATTGAAAATGTGTTCTAAAAACAGTTATTTTATCTAAATGTTCTTTAATGTGGATATTAATAATGTTTTTGAAGGGTTTTATGATGATAATGTTTTACTATTGGTATGGTACCTGAGATTTATATGGGAAGGGGGATCCTGATACTGTTATATCAAGGGTTGATCCCCATTATAGTTAGTAAGAAATATCTGATCCTGATATTGCTTATATGAGGGTTGAGCCCAATTATAGATCATGAGTTAACTTGATATTTATTATATGAATATTGATCCCTATTATAAATCTCCAATTCACATGGAAATAAAAATTTTGTAATATGGACTTTTGGTTATTCGAATTATTTTTTATAAAGGTTTATGAATATAATGGATTATGTTAGCTAAAAGAGATTTAATATCATTATATCGGATATGATAATTTTATTTGAGAAAAATATTTGTTTTTGTCATGTGGACTTTTTCCCTTTATATTCTCAAATTACATGAAAAATAAAAGAAAATATTATAATATTTCATTATTTTTCTTCAGAAATAATTATTTCCTTTATTTTTAAAACCCATACTATGTTTTTTTATATCATTCATTTTTTTTTTAAAAAAATCAACTTGATTAAAGATTGGTATGTGAAAAGAAGTTTCCATGTTGGAAGCCTAGTTTATTTTCCACAAAAATATATCATTAAATTTTTTAATAGTTTTATATTATGGAAAAATTATTTTATTAAAAATTGTCCAAATTTTATCTATTTTTTATATATAAATTATTCCATAATTACCTAAAACAGTAAACATAAAAAGGACTTCAATATGGGAGAAAATAACATTTTTTACATTAAACTAGTATATTATAATGTTTATAGCGAGGTCCATATAGTTACATGTCTATAAACAAAAAATATTTAAAATTTCCTGCAGGATATCTTAGTCAATATTTGACTAATAGATGCTCATGGGATGATTTGGTATGAGAAATATTATTTATGGATCATGGATAATATTTTCAATTTTTTTTCAAAAATGATCCATTTAAAAAAGAATAAATTTTTATAAAGAGTAATATAATTATTTGTTGGAAACACATTTTCATAAAACATAAATTAGAGAAGAGTTATATATATATGATTTAAACATTGAATTATAAGGTATTTTTATTGATAATTAAATATCATATTTATAGAGTATTCCATTAATTATTTATAAAATATTTTAGATATAAAAGGATGGGTTGAATTATAGTAAAATTAGATGTTTGTAGATTAGCATTCAATGATAAGTGAGCCTTTGACCAACATTGTAAATTGTGAGATCACAAGAACTTTATTTTTTCATTATATTTGAAGGTTATTAATTTCTATTATCCTAATAAATCTTTGGTTTTGTGATGATTTTTTGTAACAAAATTACAATATTGTTGGTTCATTAAAGATAGTTTTTATATTAAATTTGATATTTTATTCAATAATGATATTCAGTCTCTCCATATATCATCTGTAATAATTCCATTGATGGATTTTTCTGCACCCTTGATGAATTTTCAAATAACATTAATAGAAATAACACTATGATTTTTACCTTATTATTATTACATAGGAAGTTTATTTATTATTCCATTATTGGAGTTACAAATTTGGATTCTAATAAATTCTAATTTTTGTATCATGTACTATAAACAAAATAGAATAATGATATTATATTTTTTATATTTCTATGATATGATAACATGCAATCATGTCATCCTAGATTCAGATATCTAGTACAGCTAATGAGTTTCAATGATTGGGTGTTACAGATCTAAAGAGATGTTGAAATTTCATTTTTTCATCATAATAGAACAAAATACATAAAATTATATTATCTAAAATATTTATTTATAAGAACAAAAAGATCAATCATACATTTGTTTTAGCTCAATTCTTTCTCCCTCAATCATATTTTTAAGGATATTTTATAAAAGAACTGTTTAGAAATATTTTCTTATTCTACATTCCTTATAAAGATTTAATTTATTCTCATTATATAGTGTTTTAAAATATATTCATCCAATTATATGTTTTATCAACTAATTGATATATATATTTATAATAAACACCACTTCATGATCTAATAATAAAGGAACTGAAAATATTATTTCTATTTTATCATTTATTTCTCAGTATTTAGTTGAACAAAAGAACTACTAAATGGTTGTGTTTGCTGTGGAATTATGTAATTAATAAAATGATTTTTCATAATTATTATAAATTATAAATAAACATTATTAATGATATTGTTCAAATGATGAAAAGGCTCAGGGAAAAAATCATGCAACATTAAACACTATCATTGATCTCATTTGGTTTCATTATGGGAAAATTGTTTCATTTCCCATATCACTCATCCTTCAATTGGTTTCATATAGTAGTAGCCACTAAATAATAAAAAAATTATATAATAAACATTGGAAAATATTATTTATTAAATTAAATCACAAGATACAAAAAATTAATCATTATATATCATAACCCATGACAATATTATCTCAACTTATGTAATATCATGTTTACATTATATAACGTTTGACACGAATTACATTACATTGAGTTATATAATCTAATTCATCATAACCTAATAAAAAATAATAATTAAAATTCTCTTTGATTTCAACTAATTTTTTCTAACCATATAATACATGCATGATAGATTATAAAATATAATTATAAATTGTATCTCATAAAATTAAAACCCATAAAATCATTATGTGTTGTGTTCATTTCATTTATGGATTTATAAAACTCGTATCCCTTATTAACATATAAATGTTATATTAATTTTTATAAAATTGAAAATAAGAATATATTAATGGGCATGTTAAAAAACTCAATAATGTGTAAAACATAAGATATATCAATAAAAAAATATATTGAAACAAAATGATGATTATAAGATTCTATAAAATAAGAGCAAGGGTATGAAAACATAATAAATATATATAGTTATAATATAATAAAAAGATACCCAGTAGAATATAAATAATTAACATAAATCATAACATTAAAATTAATACCTGAATAGAAAAATGTTGGATAAAAAATGTAGCATAATATTGAAATGAGTAACATATATAAAAAAATCATATATTTTATCATGTCCCACTATAAATACCATATTATTATTATGTAAAAGAATGTATCATATCATAATAGACTAAAATAACATCCAATGTCCTATAACATTACATCTCAAGAGATATAACAAATTAAATTAGGCATTATATGGCTATATAAGTGGAGTCATTTAACGTAATTTAATATCCATTGCTAAATACATAAACCATACACATTAGATTTAATACCATGTGTGATAATAATGATAACATATATCTATTTATGATCATTTAAATTAATTATAAAATACATGTAATAGAAAATACACAATCTGAAGAATGAAATGATTATATTATTTGAGAATTATATATATAAGAAACATAATTTTTAGCACTTGTAAAAATTTATCAATAATTGCACTATAATAAACTCTATTCTAGGATTCTCATTAATTATACGTGTCTTAAAAACCATGGAAATTGTTGTATAAAAATGTGGTTGGATCAAATTATCACAAAGTGTAAATTTTCAACATGTCAACATGGGATAGATAAATATCATATGATAAAACATGATTCCGGGAGGAATATAATATTGATAATAATGGTGATAAATAAATGTGTAATTTCCTCCAACCTAGTAGTGTGGAGCTTGTGTATTTTTTATAATATTGGTATAGATTCATGTATCCAAGTTCCAAAAGACTATTTAGTATTGTATCTTAAGTGAACCAGATACATACATGATACCCACATTAAAGTAATAATAGAGAAGAAAACATAATATGTAACCTTAGTAAATGGAATGAATCGTGGAAAACATATTACATGAATTATTATTCATATCTTATAGAAATAAAACTAATAATGGTGAGAATTTTTTTTAGTAAAGGTAATTAAAAAGAATTCTATCTTGATACAATAAAAATAATTAACATGGTAAGGTAAATAAATAAACACACATGGAATTTATATTTGGATATTATCATAATAAGATATTGAATAATCAATATGGAAAGGTAAATAAATGAAAATTAATTCCATTAAATAAATATCATGAATATCATTTTTTGATAAGTCATATTCAATATAGAATATTGAATAACTTAACACACATTCAATTTTATCAACAATATTACTATGAAGTCATACAAGAGGTAATATCACTGTGAAAATATAATGGAAAATGTAAAAATTGAAATTTCCATTGATGAATATGAAACTAATGTATATTATTTTTATTATTATATAATTCTATAAAAATATAATGTAAATTAATAATAAAATTAATTAATTTAATTCAAACAATCATATCAGGAATGAGATGAAATCAAAGACACATTGATTGTAGAATGAAAAGACATTCATCCTCAAATTTATTCTATAGTTTATTTCCTAAACCCTGAATTACATTAAACAAAATAAAACATATCATAAAGCCATCATAGAATTATTAGAATAGATGGCATGGTTCAACAATAATTTTCTGGAATCGGTAATAGTAGGCAAGCCCCTCAGATCTTTTTAAATTGATATTAGGATAATGAATATAATAGAGATGTCATAACAAATATTAAATATGGGAAATAAATCGTTAGTTCAAGAAATTGTATATAATTTTTTTCACTGATCCATGTCTTAGATTATTTTTTTATTCAATCTAATTTACGCAGGCCCAGGGAGAAAGTCATCTCACATGCAGAGTACCGTTCTTTTGAATCATTCCATCCTTCCCCCAAACCTCTATCTTTCTTTGTCACTCTCTATCAAAAACTAGTAACACTGTCTCTCAATATTTTAAATTGTTAAATATTGGATACCATATTATAATTCATCATGATACATCTATTTTCAATAACTTTTATAGAATAATTTAAAAATACATGTAGAATGTTGTTCTATTTGGCTAACAAATTTTTCCTCATCAGACATAGTGATGCTTAGAGGGGATATATAAATCTATGCCCCACCCATAAATGTATTTTAAAAAAATTAATGATATGTTTAATATTCAATTAAGTTTATGATTATTGTTCCCTATCATAAAATATTTATATTGAATATTGGATATGAATTAATGAATATTTACCCAGTAAATTGTATAACATAGAAAGTTAAAAATTTATAAACAATTATAGATTTTTTTAAATATTCAGATTAGTCATAAAATAATATAAATATTTATTATAGATATTATTTCTAGTAAAAAATAACTACCAGAAAGTAAGTATTTCATGATAAAGATAACATAATTAATCAAAAGAAAGTGATATTTTACAATAAAATTTACCATTTGGTTAATTATAATTAAAATGAAAATGTATGAATTAATAAAAATTGAAACTAAAAAATAAGAAAATTATAAATGAATGATGATAATATATGTCAATAGGGAAGTATAGGAACTGTATTTGAGAAGTTTAGTGAATAAAATTGTAAAATTCTTCAATGGAGGAAACTTGATATTAAGTCCCTTACCTCACACTCCATTTTTGATAATCATGATATAAAATCCGTTCTAGTTTTTAAAAAATGATATTTACTTATAGAATAAACATATTCATATTAATAACATCATATTTTATTTTTTATGACATCAAATGAACTACTTTTTAATAACCATCCATTATTTTCATTATTTGGGGTGTTAATAATTTTCTTTATCTCATTCATGATTTTTCATAAAAGATCAATTTCATTTTTATATTATAAATTTATGTCACATAAATAATAATTAGTGTGGAATAATTATAATTTTTATAAATAAATTATACTTTCTATACCAAGGATGAATTATTTTTTTGAGAAATGAATATCATTATGATGATGGTGACGGTGTGCCATATGAATACATGAGTAACATTTACATTTTTCAATGATAATAATGTAAAGGGTGAAAGTAATATAGTTTCTTTAATAAATCTTCATATTATCCTAAATAAGATAAAATTTTATTAAATATATTTATATATATCATCCATGTAGTTTCGTGAGGAAAATAGTGTCACATCACTTCGTGGATGATATAGTCCATACTAACATTAATAATGTTATCATCATTAAGTGAGTGAAAAGATAAAATTAAAATTATATGTTTTCTATTAAAATTGATAAATATTTCACAAATATCATAATTATATATTTTATATCCAATATATTAATTAAATATTATCCTTATCCCCTCCCATGTATAGTGTTAGTGAAAGACAAATCACATCACTTTGTGAGGTGATAGTCTTCCGCATGAACAACCACCATTATTGAATACTATAAGAATTTGAATTTAAAAATATTATATATGAAATAATGAATCATTAAGAATTATTAATTTTCAAATATAAAATATAAAATATAGATATATATATAATTATAAAAAACCATGATATTTAGTAATTGAAAAATAAATAACATCTATAGGGAATACGACAATCCACCGTACAAAATATTGACGACATTGTAACTCATTTGATAGAAGTGGGGATGATTTTATGTGTTGAACTAAATAAATCTATGTATATGGAATATATTTTTGTTATTATATCTGTATGTATTGGTATAATTTTTTTATTTCGTTAATGGAAAAAAAATGCTCACTAAGGAACGTTACCTCTTCCTTGAGTATCCTACCATAGTTTGGATCAAAAGAATTAAAAATTTGGATTTCATCCAAAAATATGGCCTCTATAATGATATAAAAGATTTTACTAATAAATTTTTTTATGTTTATAGATGAAAAAATTGTTTTAACCACTAATGAGTTGATAAGTGGTGGTGGCCATTTGAATTTTAGTAGAGTATAACTCTTTTTATTTTTTAAACCAAACAATATTACCCATGTTATTCAATATAAAAGAGTTTAAAAATTGAGTATTGTAGGGAGTTATATATTATTAATACTAAATATTACCATAAACTGATTTTGGAAATGTTTTTCGGTCTTTCTACACCGTATCATTTTAGAATAACCCCTAGTAACCACATTATACCATACCGATGGAAAATAATTTCTATCAATTGACTATTAAATATAGTAAATATTAATTATATATTAATAAAAAAATTAAATTATTGTGACTAAAAATATGTAGTATATTTTTCCATTTTATATTTAAAGAATTAATGAAATTTAATTAAATTCAATCCCCCAGACTTGACCAGAAAGAAAGTTTTTAGAGATAAAACTTTTGACAGTTAAATGTGTTTTTGTATCAAAATTAAAAATTAAAATGACATGAGAGTGATATATATATATATATATATATATATATAATTTTAATAAATATACACTGAATCCTATTGAAAATATAATATTACTTTCTTAATTATTTAATATAAAATGTTGATTTCTGGTAATATTCATTATTTGGGATTATTAAAGGAAAAAATGAAACATTCCATACAAATCATGAAAACATACCCTAAAATAAATTTGATATAAAGACATAGATATTTATGATCAATTATTTAAATAATATTTTAATAGTGTAAAAAAATATTTAAAATTAAGTGTTCAAATCATGAATATACTATCTTTTTGGAAGAAATAAATTTTTTCTAAAAGAATTTGTTTTTATAATTTTTCTTATTTTATTTATAGTCAATTAATAACTATATTTTTCATATTTTATTTTCTACTATTAAAAATAACCAATTTATATATCATAAAAAATGGAATATAATATTTTGTTTCTACTTGGTGTTGCATGTTTGAGAAGCTATAGAAGATATTAAATTTAAGGAAATATTTTAAATGGATTTTATATGCTCGGTGTTGCATACCACATCAGCTATAAAAACAACTTTTTATTTTATAATATGGTTTTATTAGAAAACTATTTCCTTATATCATAATATTTGTATTATTAATACTAAATGAACAAATATATATGATATTAATAGTTTGGAATAATGAGATAATAAACATACACTATAGATAATTATCCTAGACATATGAGATGGAAATATAACATTCCATTGAAATATATAATAAAAAAATACATTCCAAGGAAGACATAATGTCGATCTTCATGTTTTTTAGTATCTACATACACCCATACATGGCTAGAACAAATTATTTCACTAGCATATATATATATATATCATGAGATATAATCTTTTAAAAATTAACACGAACCATTTATAATACCCCATCCATAAAGCATCCATTGATATGTGTAAAGCATGAAAACAATTACTCATCATATAAGAAACAACTATTGGAAATAGAATGGTTTTCATTCATCACATCATTAAGAAAACATGAAAATCATATAGGTTATATATCATTTTCTTATGGAATGGCATAAAATAACTAATGCAATTAGATCAATTGAAACAAAAAAAATGTCAACCGAAATGATTATTTAATTGGGATTTAGATAATAAAATTCACTAAATATATATCTCATTTAATTTTTTTAAATAAAATGACTATATTTTATAGAATATAAGATACACCTCATCAAGCTTGAAAAAAAACAAAATAATATAACTCCAATATCACCATTATAACAGTCATTTAATAAAAAGGAATGAAATGTATTAATTAAATTATGAAATATATAATATTCATACTCATTTATAATTTATTAATTAGATATTTTTAAATATGATTTATATTTTTACTAAATCCATTCTATTTATTTATAAACAAATTATTTAGTTCTTCAATAAAATTATTAGTTCAAAAGTGAATTTTATTTCCTATTAATTACATATAATCTAATAATTTTCATGAAATTATATATAATATATTATATAAAATTATTATCATTTTTGGAATCATAATATGGATATTTTCTTGTGGTGAAATTTTGATAATTTTTTTTAAAATATATTTTTTCAATGAATAGTGAAAAATACCGCTTGTCATTGAAAAAAATATTTTATTTATAAGGTAAAATTATGATTCATATTAAGTTAAATTATAACTAGTTGATTAATAATTAAAATAATAAACATATGGATTTTATAATGGGTTTTATATATAAATATTTTATAGAAATAGTATGTATTATAAAAGATGCATTTTTTATTTAAAATCACATGTTAGTGCATTTTTTGAATTAATTTTAGGTTAAATTTATCAATATGTGTTCTTTAAATTTTGAAAAATTTATTCCATATTATGAATTAAAGGTTATAAATTTTTAAAATAGGTCACTATTATTTTTAGACGATGTGAATAGTAAAAATAGTAATTTTTATTACGACATTTAAGGGTTAATCATTTAATTATGTGTGAAAATATTACATAGACTAGTGAATTACCATTACACATGTCATAATTTTATTTAATGAGATATTTAGAGATGAAATACCTACTTCGGTTGAATTTATTACCATTTGCATCCTCATGGATGAAATTATGCTCTTTATAAAATATTATTTTAAAAAATCTAACATCCCACACTAACATTTTAATTAAGTAAATGATTTTTTATATATGGTAATCCATATGATATTTTTTACCATATTTATAATTTAAAATTATAAAAATATTATCTTTATCATGACTATATATTTTTAATTTTTAGTGAACAAATAAATTTATTAAAGGTCTTCCAATTAATGGTTATGTAATAATTAAATTAATGGAAAACATTGACACATTTTATATATGTCCAATTTTAATATTTGTTTACCGTCCATAATTATGTAAAACTACATAATTAAAATATCCTTTTGATTTTAATAATGTGAATTATATCTTAAAATCGCATGTATTTTTAATTTTTAAGGTCGAGTCCTTATAGTTGGTCTTAGACCATTGTTTACATAAAATTTGATATTATGATGTTTCATTGTTATGTATTAATAATAGTTAATAATATTAGCATAGATTTATGATTTTAAGATTTATCATAAAACCAATACCATAGTATCTCCTCTTTAGGATTTCTGTTTTGAAATTATAAAGTGAATAATGAAATTTTTTAGGACATCTAGTTTTAGGATGGTTAATTATTGACTGATCTATGTTTACATGTGGGTATTACTATTTAATTTTTGATATTAATTGTTTTGGGTAATTTTATAATCCAACCCATTTTTTTGTTAATATCTACAGATAAGATAAATAGATTATTATTTGTTGTTGTATTTTTTATCCAAATAATGTGACTGTAGTTCTTTAGGCATGATAAAATTCATTGAAATTATTTATAACAAAGGATGAGTTTATTGTGTAAACAATTCTTGTAATATTTATACACAAACTCATTTCATAGATATTAATTGATGTATTATTGAAACATGAAATTTTATCTACCTACATTTCTTACTTAAAAATCAATGCCTTTTAAACCAATCACAGATTAATGTTTTTTTGATGGTTACATTTTTTACGACCATGTTCTATATCACTAGATATTAGTAATTGGGAGAAATTTTAATCATCAATGCTCATGTTTTTCATTATGAAAACAAAGTATGTATTATCATAGGTTATGTTAAAACATACATTCCTCACTTTTTAAATGGATGTTTTGTTAATAATTTTTATAATGTTTTTTTCTATGATTGTATTTTGAAAATTCAGACACCTAATATTAGATCACCAATTAATATTTTGAAGAAATATTTGTTAATGGGGTGATAATATAACATCTCATAGTTTAATGAAATAAATAATGTTTTTGATAGCATTCAAGATACACCACATCGAGCATAAACAAAAAGTAGAATCATACAATTTAAATATTAACACTAAAAACTTGTGATTTTTTAAAACAAATTGATGGAGGTGATGCGTATTTTATTATAAATAATCATGAAACATAGAAATAGAAGATGGTATAAGAAAAAATGACAATATTTCCAATTCATAAAAGTTAGACACATAAAATATTTCATAACCATTATCCAATTTTTCATTCTTTATCTTGAATTTAATTCAATTGAACTCTTCTACATCTATTCCCATGACATATCCTTCTCCCCCTAAGTGATGGGAGTGAATTTATTTAATCATTTATTGACTCAAAATCCGTTATTTTAGAGTAAAAGTGATCATACATATGCAATTTTTCATTTTAATCGAGCAATCCCTTTCCATTTGAGAGATCATTCCAATAACCACCTTCATCTAGAGAGAAGAATAAATTTATAGTGTATTGAATATTATTGAAGCGTATCATAATAACCAAGCTTTTCATCATACCGCTCATTAGAAAAATAATTTATTTGATAAAAAAATGAGAAAACTTAACATCAGTCTCCTGATAAACCACCACTTGAGAATTAATAGAAGATCTTGTATTCTTGTAAGAAAAAAAGTCAAATACACTAATTATACAAGGAGTATTTTTAAATATATTATAAAACTTTATAAATCAATTGAGAATCATATTTGAATATTTTATTACCATTTTGTTTACTTAATGAGCCCATCCTTAATTGTGACTGCTTTTGCTCAAATATCTATTTCTATATCGTATTCATTTACATATTCAACCAGCAAATCATTATCTCTTACCTTAAATTGAGCAGCCATTCGGGTTTGATTGATGTCATCACTTCTTCCATTTCAATAATTATAATCATTTCTTAATATATAAAAATATTATATTAGAGGGGGATATTTAGAGGGGTTTTTTCACAACCCCTTCTAAATTAATCTTCTATAACTTTATGGGTGGTTTTGCATAACCCAAAATTATCATTGAATTTAGAGGGGGTCCACCACCACTATAATGTTTTTAGATTTTTTTAAAATGTAGTAAAATTTTAGAGTCAAATCTGTTAAAAACTATAACTACTTTAATAATTGGTGGTCCTATATATTTAGTTACATGCACTATATAGTCAGTTAGAGGCACTATGTATGTATATTCAGTTGTATTTTAGAGGTTATATATATATGTGTGTGTCTCTGTGTGTGTTATATGGAATTTGTTTTAGAAAATAGAGGGGGTTCACAAACCCCTAAAATGTAATACATTAGTGGGAGCTCAAAACACTGTCTTGGACCCCCACCAATGACTTACATTTGATGGGGTTTAGAACCCCCTCTAATTTAATATATCATAGGTTTTTTGAACCCCTAATATTCTCCTAAAAAAATCAGAATATATATTTACTATATATTGTAAAAATTTATGAATGTTTTCATAAAATGAAAAATATATTAGGTGAGAGATGGCAGGAGTGGATCTTGGAGATTCTGGCTCTTACAATGGTGAAATATGGATTTTCGGGTTTCTTCTTTTATTTTTTAAATGAATTACTTCAACCCCGAGTAGGAATTGGCCTTCAAAAAGGATCATCCTCCACCAAGGGATCTGAGAAATGCACGGGATTCTCAAGAACCTTCTTCTCAAGAATGAAAGGGATATCCTTTACGGAGGCGCTCTCAGGTTCTTTATATCCAGTAAAAAAGGATTCATCTCTCTACTCTAATATTCCAAGGCTTAGAAATGGTTGTTTAACTATGGTGGCAGATTCGGAGGCACTACAACAATGGATCAACTAATAAAAATTCTCTATCCAGGGTTGCATTATTTATTCTAGGGGCACAAGCCTTGGTATTATGCCGATCTCAAGAATAAGGTTTCTCATTGTTTGGGAATGTGATATTGGGGTCTTATTCCTATTGGGAGAGGATACTTTCATATAAAATTTCAATCAAATGATGCTATAAACTTGATATGGAGCCATGTAAATATACAACTCAATCCTGGAATTCTCATATTATTGGAATGGGATGTTAATTTTAATCCCTTTAATCTATGGCAAACCAATGATCAAATAAGGGTAAGTTTACATGGATTCAACTGGGTGTATTGGCATCCATATATACATCATAATTTTTCTTTATTGATCACCTGAAGGGTACAAGAAAAAAGGGGCCAAAGAGAAACAGACAGGGAAAGAAGGGTGTTATGGGGGCCTAATGTAATGTAGTCCTAAAGCATCCCTTTGATCAGGTTCCTCCCAACAAGAGGAAAATAAAACACCTCCACAAGAGAAAACACACTAAGACCTTATGCCTCTATCATGTTTAGATTTTTTGCAACCTTGTTCCCCTCCCACCATATGTGAAAAAAGACTATGTCATTAGTGATGATGTTCCTCCATATCCTCAGAATAATGGTAACCGACCAGGGGGTGTTGCGCTTGTAGTTCATGGAGTTTTAGAAAATGAGAGGGTCAGTCTCAATCACATCCAAACTAATTCCAAAATGACTACAGAGCTGTAGACCTGTGAGAAAGTTCATGGCCACTGGCAGTAGGGAATGACCCCTGCCAAAATGAGCAGAAAAAGCAAGGATGACATGCCCTCTGGAATTCAGAACTCCACCGCCGCCTTTCATGTTGTTCGAGGAGCAAGATCCATCAATGTTGAGTTTGAGTCCAAACTGATGGGGGAACCATCAAACCCAGTGCCCAGCCTTTATGTAAAGACTCAAAATTCCCGTGGAAATTATTTTCTTAAATAAATGGGAATTTTACGAGTCCTCAAAATCTAATGACACATGATTCCGAGGCCCGGTGTTCCCTGAACCAATTTATGATGTTTTTTCTGGTATATTAAGTAAAAGTACAAGCAAGATTTTATATCTTTTGAACCAGTGCTCGGAACTGAAATTTGAGGGCACCGTTGAACTCGCAACGCCATAATTCTCTTAAGAATAGTTTCACTCCACTGACAGTGAGTCAAGAATAGAAGTTAGTTTTTGGGCATTCTTGGAAAAATAATAAAATAAAGAAATCTACACATTATTTTATTTGAGCCACCATGTGAGTGTTGGTGGTTAAAACCCTTTCATGGGAGTTGGATGTGGGACCCCCACACATTAACCTCTAATGAGAGGTTATGGTGGTGGGGCCCACCTGAACATAACCTCCTATGAGAGATTAAGATGTAGGGACCACTCAGGACCACATAACCTCCCATTTGAAAAATAGGGGTGGGTAACACCTGACCCCTATTAATGGGAGGAGAGTATAACCTCTCAACTCTCCCTCATTAATGAGGGAGATCCACTTGACCTTCCCTTAATTTAATTGGTTCCAAATCCTCAATTATTTCATGCCAACACACGTGTATTAAAGAGGTGGATCCTTTTAATTTAATTAACCCTATTGAATTTGTGCCAATGATATAATAGATTAGCTAATCAATTATTTGGCACAACGATTTCACTTGGGTGATTGAAAAGAAACTCTCAACATGGAACCTCATCTAACAACGAAGAACATTGATGAGGATCCTTCTTCGACTTCTTCCTCGGACACCTACCGACATGGAGAGACTTCCACGAGCTGACGCAGCTTGCGATTGGAAGCGTGTGGTGGATGCGAAGAATGAAGATTCTCTTCATCAACTTTCTGTGACTCCATCAATGAATGACACGCGACGATTAAAGGTAGGGGATTGTTTTCTGTAATTATTCTCTCCTTTTCCTTGCTTCGAATTAAAGTAATTTTTGTAGAGGATAGTAAGAATAATTGACGTTAAACTCTATTCCTCTTTGTTGAACCAATTTTTATCACCCCTAAACGCGGAGGGTGCATGCCAAACTAACACGGCCTGACTCCCTCCTCTGATCTCTTTGAGATGTTTCTTCAGCATGGCGATGGAGCGATGGATCAATGAAGGAGGTGATGACAAAGGCCGCGCTACCCATGGCCTCCACGAACCGCGCCACCCCCACGGCGCTCCAGTGCTCACGGTCGAACACCACCGGCCCGTGCCTGCCCAAGTCGCACTGAACCGGCCCGCCCAGCCGCCCCTCAGTCACCGGCCCGACTGGCCGAGACCTGCCCGATTGAACACCGGTAGCCCGAGCCGCACCAATCCACTGGCCTGACCGCCTCCCTGTCACCTCCCCGACTGGCCGCGCCCTACCCGGCCGCACGCCGCCGGCCCACGCCGGACCGTGCCTTTCCGAACTGGCCAGCTCGGCCGCCTCCGGGCCGCCGACATGCCTGTAGGCCTCCGCGCTCGCCACACACGCCTTTTGGCAGAGCCGACATCCCGGATCCCTCGCAGCCACCCGTCCGAGGCAGGGTCCCGGTCCCCTCGCCGCCACCCGGCCCCCTCGCGGCCACCCGACCCCCTCGCGGCCACCCGACCCCCTAGTGGCCACCTGGCCAAGTCGGGGTCTCTACCCCCTCGCGGCCTCCCGGCCCCCCTCACGGCCTCCCCGGCCTCCCTCACAACCACCCGACAGAGCTGGTGTCCCAGCCACCTCACATCCCCCCAGCCTAGCCGGTGTCCCGGCCCCCTCATGGCCTCCTAGCCTAGCCAATGTCCCAACTCCATCATGGTGCACCAAGCCAAACCGGCCCCGGGCTCGGGCTGGATCGCACTCTTGACCTGCTGGGCTGGACGCAGCAAGCCGGGACAAACCTAATGGTCCGGCCTACCCAACGGGCCCGGCCAGACCCATCGGGTCGGAAAGGGTTGACCCAAACTAGTTCGACCCAGAATAAGTCGGGTCGGGTTGGTCTGACAGGATCAGACCGGACCCAGGCCCCCTACCGACCCTTTACCTTCTTGGCCATATCATTGGCACCAGACGACCGTTTGACGAACCATTAGCGGTGCTGGTAATCTTGGAGCATAGCTTTCCCTTTGAGTATATCCCACTAGAGTTCGTGGTAATGTTGAGATACAGTCAGGTTGGATCATACACGAATCCAACCGGGCTACGAGACTAAAGATCTAATAACTCACAGACCGGGCGTTTGATTGACGCGTCGTCTGTTGGGTTGAGACCCGTATGACGAGTCAGACAATTGAGATACTTATATGTGAGACTCTGTGATAGATGGAGTATCAACCTATAGATCGTGGAGTGGATACTTAGGGAGAGGAGTGAGCATAGTGCGGAGACCTAGTAGCTAGCTGAGACGTGATGACTGCAGACCGATTTGACTCGGAGTGATTCAACTAGCCTTGTGGGGAGCGCCTTGGTTGTAGGATCGAAATAATAATGTAGATGCTCAATATACAAGAGACGGGTGAGTTTTATACTTTAAAAATTCCATTGTAACCTTTAAAGTTGGTTACAGATAACTATGTTTTCCTTAGACAAGGAAAGATCTAAGTATAACAAAGTTAAACTAAACAAATTCACAACACCTCAAATCACCAATTGGAGAATTGTAAACTAATCGTAACAAATGAGATTCTACCTTAAAGTGTATAGAATCTAAACTAATTAGAGTACGAGTGTATGTAAAATTAAGAAGATTATAATTTCCTTACAATACAAAAGTGCAGCGGAAAAACAAGTAGTAAAACTAAAAGTAACAAGATATAAGACTTTTAACCCAAAGAGAAGGGTATCCAACAACCATGGATAAAGGTACCTTGACTTATAATTTCAAGAAATTCTGTCTTACCCACAACATGGTATGTCCTCGATACAATGATCGGAATCTTTGTCTTGCTATCCCCGCAAGCCCTCAACTTCAAGGTAGTTGGAACCTCTGTCTTCCTCAGCAAAAAAGACCTCAAACTTCATGGTAGTCGGAACCTCTGTCTTCTTATCCCCGGAAGTCCTCGAATGTAATCACCACCATTCAGAGTCGCACAGAGTAATCTGAACAAGCAGTTCAGTACACACAAGGCATGAAAATATTCTCTCTCTAGATATCACTTTAACATTGTGTGGTCTCTATATCGATCAACTTGTTCACTTTTTTTCGTCATTATTATACCAAGCTCTTTCAAATTAGATCCTATTTATAGGAAAATTTCCAACGGATGGCTCCCTCCTCCAACGGTCATATTTTCCATGAAATTTGGAGGGACTTGTACACTTGTAATTCAACCAACGGTTAATTTGAAACAAAATGGACGACATCGTTTTATAATAAACCTTGTATAAATGAATTCACAACATCGTTTTTAAATGGAGAAAATGTAAGATAAAACCATACAAAAATTTTGGAGTGTAAGAAAATTAAAAGATTGGAGTATAACCAAAATGAAATTCAGAGTCAATGTTAAGAAATGTTCAGATTCTGTTTTATAGGAATTCAGAGTCTAGTTTCACCATATATCGGAACCTGAACTTGCTGAGTTCGATGTCGAACTATTAAAAGTTCGGAGTCAAACTACATAAGATTTCGGAGTCGAATTCCTTAAGAGTTCGGAGTCGAACTTCATAAGAGTTCTGATTCAAACTTCTTAAGAGCTCAGATTCTAGAACTCATGAAATTTTGGAGTCAAACTTCACAAGAGTTCGGAGTCGAACTCATGAAGGTTCTGAGTCGAACTTCACAAGTGTTCGGAGTCGAACTCATGAAAGTTTGGATTCGAACTTCATAAGAGTTTGGAGTCGAACTCATGAATGTTCAGAGTCCAGAATTCAGATTGGAACTTCATTACATTTCACATCGAGAATTCGGATCCTAAAAATAGAATGCTCCAAATCATTACATTATATGACTTCTGGGATTTTGGGTATGAATCCTGTTTTTGTACTAAAAAAAATATTGCTATGTATATGAAAATCTAGGTTAGGGTAAATTTCCTTAAAGAATTAAATTTTCCTTATGGAGGTAAAATTTATATTTCCTTAAGTATAAGGTGTTTGTGATTTTCAAAACAAGAAGGAATGGAAATGTCATAAGGAGAAACTTGTTGACTCAACGATCTCCCCCTTTTTGGAAATCACAAACATCCTTACGAAAAAGAATATAAGAACTTTGAAAAAAAATCATTTGACTTTGAAACTAATTCTTTTCTCCCTTTGTTCATGGATGAAAGTGAATCCAACTAGCTCCCCCTTAGGAATTTAGACACTAAGGATTGTATTCTGAATTTCCAGACAGAAGTTTTCATTATTCTAAGAATGAAAAACTTCGTAGTGGGAAACTCCCCCTTTCTTTATGTATATTTCACTTATAAATTTTTCTTTTCTCCTTCTTAGGAGTAGTTCTTTTTTCCTTCTACCCCATTGTGATTTTCAAATGTAATTGAATGGAATGTAAAATAAAACATGGTACCTGAAAAATTAGTAAATAGAAAGATACATACACTCAAATAACATTTCATTAGAGTTGTGAAAATTTTACAAAGAAAGACAATTGCAACAAAAGGATCGGAGTGAGTTCATTTTTCTTCCTTTTCCTTCGGGATGAGCTTCTTTAACAAGGTTTTGAGTTTCTTCATGTCTCTTTGGTCTTCCTCACCTTGCATCTCCAAGGATTTTACCTTTTCTTCTTGGACTTTTAAAGCTTCTTCCTAAGCCTCCATGGCTTCTTTCTGCAACTTTATTATTTCTTCTTTCTTTTCCAAAATCAGCTGATACTCAATCTGGAAATCTCTTTCACTTTTCCAATTCTGAGATACTGAGTTAAGTATCCCATTCAAGTCCCTGACCAGTTGATTTTGAGAAATTTTCTCTTGGGACAACTTTTCATTAATCTTGTTAACCTTTTTATCCTCTATTTCAAAATCATTTTTAACTTCAGCCTGAAAACTATCAAACTGAACTAAATCTTCATAAACTCTCTTAGAAGACTTTTTTATCTTACTGCAAGACTTTCTATGCACATAATAGTCGATAAGAAAACTTTTTTGTTCAGCTTAGAGATTCACAAACTTATCCACGACTATGGATAAGGAATCCAATTTCTGATTCATACTTTGTTTCATCATCTGACATCTGGAATCTATTGTTGGAAAAATCGGAATGGTGTCCACCAATTTCTTCAGAGATTGAACCAAAAAATCATGCCCATGAGATGATGATTCCAAATCAGAAACTTTGCTTAGAGATTGATCTTCTTTAGCTTGCACCAACATTCTTCTAGAGGTGCCATCAACCTCTTTCTTCCTGATGAAATATTTTATAGGTGTCTCCATGAGAGTTTTCTTCCCCTTATCAGCTCTCAGAATAGGTTCCTTATTAGGGGATACTTCCTCAAATTCAGACACTTGAATAAAATGGTCTTCATCTGGGTTTTTTTTTCTTGTCATTCCTCAAGAAAATTACTCTGATAAGATTCTTCCTCATCATACAATAAATTTTCTTCTTCTTCTTCTTGCTGTTGCTTATCATCATTCTTAGTAGCTTCATCATATCCCTTTCCTGGAGTTACTGACTTTGCGGATTCTGCCTTATCTTTATAGTCCTGTACTTTCTTGATCATCGAATCCAAATCTTCTCTTTCCTCTTCTTCTTCTACTTCTTCTTCAACTTCTTCCTGTACTTCTTCGGCCACATCTTCATCAACATTTTCAGAAACATCAAATACTTATTTTCCCCATGATTTTTCCGGATTGACATAGTTCATGGCTGGAGTTTCTGGTAAAGGCAGTTCAATACCAAATGTTTCTAGAACAGGAAGCATTTCGGAAGCTAACTCTGTAGATTTCAACAAAGATTGCACCACTTCAGCTTCGGACACTTTCTTTTTCATTTTCTTCTCCTTCGCCTATTTCTTTATCTCCTCCATAGATTTTACTTTTAAGGACTTAGCCTCAGCAGGGGCTAATCCAAATTGTAGATCCCCTTCGTTCCTCTTCTCTTTATCTTTCCTCCACTTGGCAGCCACTTCATCTTTATATGTTTTCTACTACTTTGGCTTGGGAGGAGCAGAATGAGTTTCCTTAGCCTGGGGATTTTCTTCATCAGCAACCACTTCCTTAACCTTCTTCTTTTTCCTTTGCTTTTTGGATGGATCTAGATTCTTTGATTCATTCTGAGCTGCTTCAAACTCTTCCATAGATAGAGGGTAAAATTATCTAGATTCACTAGAAAAACCCATCTTTATCCTCATCAAGGTATCATCACTAACATGTAAAATTTTGAAATTTCGGATCTTCGATTTGCATGCAACCTTGATGGATTCTAGGCACCGAACTATCAGCCTAGATAGTAAGGCAGGGTACATAATTATCTAAGCTCTCAAATTCCCTTCTTTGATATTCTTGATCGTAATCAAGTCATGCCTCATCAAATTTATCTTTCTTATATTCACCAAGAAATCTAAGACATAGATATCACTTTTCTTCAAATTATCTTTGTCCCCTCTTCTTGGAACCAGAATGCCTTGTACCCAGACCTAAAGAATCCTATTTTTCAGAGTGAGACGAGAAATCTTAATGGTTGAGACATCCTTAAGACCAAGACATTTCAGTTCCTTGTCCTTGTTGAAACTTCCGTGCTCATCCAGAAATTTGTGTGAGTAGAACTCAGCTTCTCCTTCGAATGATAAACCAAAAAAGCTCACGGAATTGGTGTAAGAAAGCTTATAAGTCTTCCCATAAGACATGAATGAAAACCATTCTCTGCCATCTTCCATCTGGAAGCAAACCAACTCATAGTACTCGATCAGCAAATCAATATAAACCAGATCCTGTTTATATGGATTTTCTACACAAACATCATCCCATCCGTTCAGTCTGATATTCTTTGAAATAAAGAATCAATCTTGTATAAATACGAATGTACCAAAATTTACCTGAAGAATAACCACTTAGATATTTTCTTTGAGGTTTACATATCTTGAGATGTTGCTTCAACAGACATTCGGAGTGAAGAAATCTGAAAGATTCAGAATAACTTTGCAAAGTTCGAAACTGGCCTTAAGAAGATTAGCAGGGCTTCGAGACACGAAGGCTTGAAAAACCGATGTGGGACGAGTCTTGGGGTCCCCTTTATATAGGAAATGGATGTGATCATTGGTCTTCCAAAAGCCATCTAACGGTTGAAAAGGTTTTGATCTGATCTGAGAGTTGAAAACACTCCCACAAGGAAAACTTGACTCCGATCTTTTGAGGTATTAAGAAAAACATCAGGATTTGAGGAAAACTAGAATCCAAACTTTTAAAAACTTTGTAAAATGCAAGCAAGCAAAATATGATTACAAAACTATAAGTAAGGAAATCATAACATTCAGATTTTCTATAAATACTGTTAGTAATTGGTAATATTCTTTTTGAAGCAATGAAATTTAAAAACAAACTCATTACGAAAGTTCCAGTACAAAAATATTGTTACAAAAATTCCAGTACAAAAGTCTCCATTACGGAAGTTCCAGTAAGAAAAAATTCCATTCCAGAAGTTCTCATTCTGAGAATTTGAATCCGGAAAATTTCTGTTCCGGAAATTCCCATTCCGGAAATTTTTGTTTCAGAAATTTTCATTCCAAAAACATCAGTTCTGAAAGGTTTGAAAAACTAACTAATTTTTTTTACTTACACTATGTTTGAAAAACTGATTCTGAAAATTTTAGTTACACTAACATTCATATGTACTTCCCCTATGAAAAAAAGTTTATTACTATTAGGAGAATTTATCAATAAGAAGTTAATGATGAAAGATTACCTTACGGTTACCAATCCTAACTTTTGTTTAATGTATTCAAATCTATTAGAGGGTAATGGTTTTGTAAAAATATCAGCAAATTGATCTTGCGTTCCGATAAACTGAAGAATGATATCTCCTTTAAGTGTGTGTTCCCTAAGAAAGTGATGCCTAATATCTATGTGTTTTGCATGAGAGTGATGTGCAGGGTTCTTAAATTGGGCAATGGAACTTGTGTTATCACAAAAAATTTGAGTCTTAGTAAAACTCAGGCCATAATATCTGAGTGTGTGTTTCATCCACAACACTTGATCACAACAACTTCCAGCTGCTACATATTCATCTTCAGCAGTGGAAAGTGCAACAGAATGTTGCTTCTTGCAAGACCAATAAACTAATGCATCTCCTAAGAAATGACAAGTTCTGGACGTACTCTTTTTATCCATTCTACATCCACCAAAGTCAGCATCCAAAAATATTTTTAAAATAAAATCATTTCCATAAGTATAAAATAATCCTAGATCCACGGTTCCCTTTAAGTAGCGAAAAAAATCTTTTTACACCCTTTAAGTTAGATTCCTTAGAACTGGATTTATATCTTGTACATAGGAATACTGAAAACATCAAGTCTGGTCGACTAGCTGTTATGTAAAGTAAACTTCCTATCATACCTCTAAAAGATTTTTGATCTACTGGTTTCCCAGCTTCATCAAGATCTAAAGAGTTTGAGGTACCGATGGGAGTACTTATACTCTTAGTGTTGTCATAACCATACTTTTTAGATGATCTTTAATATAATTATGTTGAGATATATAGGTTATGTCTGTTTTTTGAGAAAATTTGAAAACCAAGGAAAAAATTTAACTCACCCATCATTCTCATTTCAAACTCAGATTTCATTAGACTTGCAAAAGAATCAGTTAAAGATTGGTGATTTGAACCAAATATGATGACATCAACATAAATTTGAACAATTAAAACATTTTTCTTGCCTTTATTTATAAAAAGGGTTGGATCTTCATTTCTCTTAACATAGTTATTTTGAACCAAAAATCACTTGAGTCTATCATACCAGGCTCGTGGGGCTTGCTTAAGACCATACAATGCTTTGGTAAGTCTAAAAACATGATCTGGACGTTTTGTATCTTCAAATCCAGGAGGTTGTTCAACAAATACATCCTCTTGAACGTAACCATTATGAAAATCACATTTCACATCCATTTGAATAAGTTTAAAATTGAATAATGCTGCAATGGCATGTAGAATACGAATAGATTCAAGTCTAGCTACTGGAGCATAGGTTTCTTCATATTCTATTGCCTCTTGCTGGTTATAGCCTTTAGCAACTAATCTAGCTTTATTTATTACTATGAATCTATTCCCATCACACATGTTTCTGAAGACCCATTTTACACCAATGAAAAAAGTTTCCTTCGGTCTTTCAACCAAAGTCCAGACTTTCTTCCTCTCAAATTCATTTAGTTCATCTTGCATAGATTTGATCTAATCATCATCACCTAAAGCATCATCAGTGCTTTTTTGTTCTAATTGGGAACGAAATGCTAGATAATCTATTTCATTTCATAAGGATATTCTAGTACTTACAGGTTGATTTACATCACCATTGATTCTATCACTACGATGATTCTTAAGAAACACCTGATTTGGGTTTTATAAAACTTGTTCATCAACTTAGGGTAGAAAGTCTTCTGAGGTAAATTTTTCAGAAGTATCTTCTTCAACATTTTCCTTATCAGAAGGATCTTCTATCAAAGTTTGACACTCAGTTTTTGAAAACATATCTGAGGATGGAGGATGGGATGGTTTAAAAACAAAAGGACCAAACTCATCATATTTTACATGCATTGTTTCTTCAACAGTACAAGTATTTTTATTAAAAACTCTATATGCCTTAGAAGTTGTGGATTAGCCTACGAAAATTCCTTCATCAGATTTTGGTGCAAATTTATGTAAACTATCATTAGTATGCATAATGAATAATTTGAAACCAAAAACCGTGAAGTAGGAATGTCTTGGTTTTCATCCATTCCATAACTCATAGAGAGTTTTATTAGGAAAAGGTCTAACGAAAACTCCATTTGTAGTATAACAAGAAGTACTTACAGCTTTAGCCTAGAAATGTCTAGCTATAGAATATTCACTCAGCATGGTTCTAGTTATCTCATGAATAATTCTATTTCTTCTTTAAACTACACCATTTTGTTGAGTAGTTATATGTGCTGAAAAATTGTGAGTAAAACCATTCCTACTACAAAAAGATTCAAAATCAGAATGTTGAAATTCTCCTCCATGATCACTATGAATAGTTTTCAGTGGGAGATTTTTCTCATTTTCAACTTGTGCTCTAAAACATTTGAAATAAGAAAAAGCCTCAGACTTCATTGATAGAAAATAGACCCAAGTAAATCTAGTGTAATCATCATCTAAAACAAACAAATAGTGTTTGCCTCCTATAATTACAGTTTGTGTTGGACCAAAAAGATCCATGTTCACTAACTGTAATGCATCAGTCATTGAGACTTCACCAATTGATTTAAAACTAGATTTATGTTTCTTCCTATATTGACAAGGATCACAAACATTAGAAGAATCAAATCTAAGCTCCGGTAGATCCTTAACTAGTATCTTCTTAGAGAGTTTACATAAGTTTCTAAGGTTACAATGACCTAGTTTTCTATTCCATAACCAGGAATGATCTTCCATTGCACTTAGGCAAGATAGGTCTTGGCTCCTGAGGTCTTCTAAGTTCAAAGTGTAAACATTCTCTTGCCTATTGGCTGAGAGAATAAATTCTTCCTTGGAATTGTGTACTAAGAACTTATCATTCCTAAAATTCACAAGGTACCCTTCATCACATAACTACCTTATGCTAATGAGGTTGTGCTTAAGACCCTTAACAAATAAAGTTTTTGAAATCAATGTTTTACCAAGAAGAACAATATTACTTATACCAACAATTTCTCCGTGAGCATTATCTCCGAAAGTTACCTTTCCTTCTTTCATTTTGATAATCTTTTCAAAATAGATTTTTTTACCAGTAATGTGCCGGGATCATCCACTATCCATGTACCATGTATTGTTTTTGGTACTTCCTCTATCTTCCAAAAAACAAGAAAATAATTAGACGTTCCGTATCCAAACTTGTTTTGATCTGATATTTCTAGAAAAAAAAATTTTGGAACCCACACTTTCATAGAAAAATAGGCTTTATGAAAACCTAGATATTGGGTTTTATTTAAAGAACAATTATTTGCCCAGTGACCACCACATTGACACTTGGTACAAAATGGGGAACTTTGTGGAACAAAGTAGTTTTTACTAAAAGTTGGTTTTTCATGGGTATAACCAAATCCAGATTTGTTTCTTAAAGGTCATATTTGTGACTACATTTTATAAAAATTTTCTTTACCATGTGTAAAGTTTGATATAAACACTTATTTAAGGAAAAAATTTTGGACTTGAGTTTTATAATCAAGTTTTTATCTGCAAAATCATTAGATTTAGAACTAGAGCTAGGCTCGAATACACTTTTCATAGAAATTACTTGTTCTAACTCTTTAGAACGTTTGTTCTTCTTGGAACCTACTTCCTCAAGATTTTTTAAAATACTTATAAAATCAGCATTTTTCCTATCAAGATCTTTAGAAAGATTTGATATTTCTTTTGTAAGAATATAATCCCTAGAGTTTTCCTTATCATGTTTTTTATTGAGTTTTGAATTCTTAATCTCAAGAAGTTCAACAAACCTAGCAAGTTCTTCATAGGTAGGTGAAGTATTTTCTTTATTAGAAGAGGATTCTTCATCTGAAGTGTTATAATACTTACTATCATTAGAATTTAAAGATACATTGGTCAATGATTCATCATTTCATACCTTATCCATAAAGTAGTGATTGTTAATGTGTAATATGGCTACAAGACCAAGATTCTTTTGTCCTAAAGATTCATAATCACAAGATTCATCTGAAGAATCACCACCACTAGCACTCCAAGTGCCATTTGCTTTCAGAACTTTCATAGCATTGGTTTTGTAATACATCTTTATGTTCCTTTCAGAAAGACTTTCTTTTCATTCTTTCTTTTTAAGAAAAGGGAAATCTTGTCTAATATGTCCAGCTCTCTTGGATTCATAACAAGTAACTTCTCTATCTTTCCTGTCTTTACTTTCCTTTTTCTTATACTTGGATTATAAATTTCTCTGGATGACTACCTTGTTCATCCTTCGAGCATGATTTGCTAACTCATTTTCTGAGACTTCAGTTTCACTAGATTCTGATTAAAAAACCACCTTATTATACTTGGATCTAGTTACTCTCTCAGGAGTCTTAGGTTTCATATGATTTGATGTTGTTGTAAAATCAATAGTTCCATTACCATTCTTCTTTTTGATATTGTAATAATCTCTCTTCATTATTGTTTCATGTTGGAGAAGAGTTCCAAATAGTTCATCAAGAGAAATTTGAGTGACCTTACTGTTTTCATCAATAACTGTTCTTTGTTATTCCCACTCATTAGGTATAATATCAATTATCATATCCACAAGGGCTTCATCATCTAACCCTTTTTCTCCCATATACTGTAAACTATTGATAGTAGAAATAAATCTCTGTTGAACCTTAAATATTGGTTCTCCATACAGAAAATTGAATCCATGGTATTCAGCTCTAAGTATGGCTCTCATGGTCTCAATCACTTTAGAAGTTCCAAAGTGTGTAACCTCTAACTTCTTCGAGATACAATGAGCTGCTTCACAAGAAGAAATTTGGCTTTATATATTTCTATTCATTGAACATAGTAAAGAATTTTGTATCTTATAATTGAGTTGATACTCTTGCTTTTACTAGTTGATGAAAGTTATAACTTACTTATCAGGAATTTTATAATCACTAGTAAGCATAACGAAATTATCTACACCAGTATTGATAACAAAAGTTTTCATTTGATCTCTCTAGTACTCATATTCATTACCATCAAATATTGGTGGTCTTGTAGGATTTATATTATCAATAGAACCAACATTAACTCCTTCCATTCTTAAAAAAACTTGCCAACCAAACATGTTAGTAGAAAAATTTTTTAACCACAAAGTTCTGAATGACAATTCAGAATGACAATGTTTGGAAAGACAAAGTTCAGAATGACAATTCAGAATGAAAAAAAAAACATTCTAAGCAAGGATGAAGAACAATTAAAATTATGAGCAAGAAAAACATATATGTGAGTATAAGTATTTATGATACCTCCTCTGATACCAATTTTAGGATCGAAATAACAATGTAGAAGCTCAATATACAAGAGGGGGGTGAATTGTATATTTTAAAAATTCCTCTGGAACCTTTAATGTTTGTTACTGATAACTATGTTTTCCTTAGAAAAAGAAAGATCTAAGTTTATAAAAGTTAAACTAAACAAATTAAAAACACCTCTAATAACCAATTGGAGAATTGGAAACTAAAGTTTACAAAATGAGATTCTACCTTAAAGTGTATAAGATCTAAACTAATCTGAGTACGAGTGTAAGGAAATATAAGAATATTATACATTCCTTACATTACAAAAGGATGTGAAAAAACAAGTAGTAAAACTACAAGTAACAAGATATATGTCTTTTGACACAAAGAAAAGGGTATCCAACAACCTCGGATAAAGGTCCCTTAATTTATACATTCAAGAAAGTCTGTCTTACCCACACCCGGGTATGTCCTCGATAGGAAGATCAGAATCTCTGTCTTGCTATTCCCACAAGCCCTCAACTTCAAGGTAGTTGGAACCATTGTCTTCCTCATCATGGAAGCCCTCGAACTTAAAGGTAGTCGGCCCCTATATCTTTCTATCCCCAGAAGTACTCGAATGTAATCACCAACATTCGGAGTCACATGAAGAAATATGAATGAGTAGTTTAGTACGCATAAGGCATGAAAAGATTCTCTCTCTCGAAATTACCTTAACAGTGTGTGGTGTCTTGATCGGTCAACTTGTTCAATTTTTTTCATCATTATCATACAGAGCTCTTTCAAATGAGCTCTTATTTATATGAAAATTTCCAACGGTTGGCTCCCTCCTCTAATAGTCATATTTTCAATGAAATTCAGAGGGACCTGTACACATGAAACTCAACCAACGGTTAATTTGAAACAGAATGGACGACATCGTTTTATAATAAACCATGTATAAGTGAATGCACAACATCGTTTTGAAATGGAGAATATGTAAGTAAAAACCATACAAAAATTTCAGAGTGTAAGAAAATTAAAAGTCCGGAGTCTAACCAAAATGAAATTCGGAGTCTATATTAAGAAATGTTCGGAATCTGTTTTATAGGAATTCAGAGTCGGGTTTCACCAGAGATCAGAATCTGAACTTGCAGAGTTCGAAGTCGAACTAGTAAAAGTTCAGAGTCGAACTACTTAAGAGTTTGGAGTCGAAATAATTAAGAGTTCATAGTCGAACTTATTAAGAGTTAGGAGTCGAACTTCTTAATAGTTTTGTGTCGAACTTCTTAAGAGTTAGGAGTCCAGAACTCATGAATGTTAGGATTCAAACTTCCCAAGAGTTCGGAGTCAAACTCAAGAATGTTCGGAGTCCAACTTCATAAGAGTTCGGAGTCGAACTCATGAATGTTCGAAGTCAAACTTCATAAGAGTTCGGAGTCGAACTCATGAAAGTTCGGAGTCCAGAATTCGAATTGGAACTTCATTACAGTTCACATCTATAATTCGGATCCTAAAAACAGAATGCTCTATGTCTTTACATTATATGGCTTCTTGGATTTTGGGTATGAATCCTGTTTTTGTACTTATGAAAAATATTGATATGTATAAGAAAATATAGGTTAGGGTAAATTTCCTTAATGAAGTAAATTTTTCTTATGGAGGTAAAATTTATATTTCCTTATGTATAAGGTGTTTTTGATTTTCAAAACAAGAATGAATGGAAAAGTCACAAGAAGAACCTTGTTGACTCAACATTGGTGTCATGGCAGACCCACGGTGGGGAGAGCCTTTATTTGAGCATGACCGACCCACGGTAATCGACAGGAGGATTACCTCAGTAGTCTAAGGATAGTGGGAAGCAACTCTCTATGACGCAACATGCCCACAGTGCTTGATAGAGTATGAGTACACCAGCAGTAGAGGTTTCGAAAGTGTTTCTGGGGACGTTACTTGATAATAACCCTAGAATAAAATCCTGGTTTGAGATGAGTTAGTAAATTTTGTGCTTACCTCATGATTGAGATGGATTACTTTCTAACTTAGGTATATGTATTGGAATATACCTAAGTGAGGTTATCTGTTTATTTAATTCTTTTTGATTTATCATTGTTGGATTTTGTGAGTCATTTAGGGTCTTGGGGTCCCTACTGAGTATCATTATACTCACCCAGACACGGGCTTTTCCTGCACCTCACTGTGTTGGTTGCAGATGATGGACAGTGCTGACTGAGGCTAAGTGGGCAGGACTGGACGGTACCCCGAGGTGGACCACCAGAAGCAACGGTACATAGAGGAGAGGGACTAATGTAGACTTCTGTGGAGGCCTTTTGTACCAACCCTTTAGGTAGGACTTCCCGATGGATGATCCAGAAACTCTTTACCATTCTTCAGTTGTACATGTTTTTCAGTTTCCTTGTACTTTACAGTTGGTCTTGTGTTTCTGGACCCTTTACTTTTCATCACTCCATTTTTATACAGTTCTTACTCAGTGTTTTCTTCATGGTTTTACTCTGATTGTGTGTGTTTACAATTTATAAAAGAAAATGACTTCCCAGATTTGGGATTTATGCCTTTGGTGCTAGTTTCCAGGCCTTTGTCTATGGAAGGTGGGCTTGGGGTAGTCACGGAAAGGGCCCTAGGGTATGGGTTATGACAAATTGGTATCAGAGGAGTCGGTTCTACCATAGTACATAGGACTCTAATATTTGTTTCCGTAAGCAGTAGTGTTAAGGGTATTCGAATGTGGTTTTTAGTTTAGGGAGTCCAGTGTTGGTGTGGAGGCCGAGGTATCCATACACCAGGACCCTGAATTATAATTTCCAACTCAGTTCATGAAAACACTGATTGCGTGTGAGTTTTCAAAAGTTTTCTTTAAGTCAACTAAACCAGGTCAGCTCACTAGGTATATTCATTTGAGCGTGTCACATCTGTTTCTTTTAGGATGCCTCCCCGAATACGACCAGTTAGATCCCCGGGAGTTGTACGCATATGTTGAACACCGAGCGACGGGGCCTTTGTGCAGATCCCTTTTCCAGTGGAGGCACTAGTTGTACCACTACCCATTGGGACACAGATGCCCCCCAACCCAAACAGAAGACGATGCATGCCACTTGGGCGCATTGCATGAGTTCCAGCACTAGAGGCCACCCAGGTTTTGGGGAGAGACAGACCCACATGTCACTAAGGATTGTCTAGAGGTTGTGGTGAGAGTCTTCAGACTGGTAGGGACACTAGAAGACCTTATGGAGATCCTTTCTGCGAGTATCCTTCAGGTAGCAGCAGGAAGATGGTGGAGCCTCATGCCCAAGGTGCATGACGAGATTACACTACTATGGACAGACTTCGAGAGCATGCTTCGGTCAGAGATTGTTCTAGCCATCCTATGTGGGTGTGGATACAGGAGCTACTGCATCTACAACAGGGAAGCATGATGGTAGCACAGTACACATCGACGTTCTCCGATCTCTCACGCTACTCCAGAGATATGGTATGAGACCCATTCTTCAGATCCCAGAATTTCGAGAAGGGGGTTAGGAAATAGATCAGGGATTCAATGATCTCCCTCAGCATCCCGACGTAGTAAAGGTTTATAGATAGATCCCTTATGGTCGAGAGTTTCTTTGATGAGCTGTATCCAGCAATGAGACCCACCACTAGTCGACATGCAGTATAGTCTTATGCAGCTGGCAGTAGACAGATGACGTAGAGGTCTATGATGACCATACCCATGGGTGGACGACCACATGACTCAAGATCAGTTATGTGGGGCACCCGAGGTTGTGACATACATGACAAGAGAAGACAGGGTTACTCATGTGGCGGGCATGGTCACATGGATCATGACTATTCGACCAACCGTTCGGATGATCAGCAGACATTTTAGGGACCTCCCAAGCTGAGGCAAAGGTTTAATTGAGGTAGTCCACAAGGATCAGGCAGATGTGGTAGTGGAGCTGGTTGTGCAACTGGTGGTGGGAGAAGATTTGAGGTGTTACCACCACCACCACCGGAAGGTCCGCCCCGACCACATGGATCAGGTGTACATGTGAGATCTCAGCTTTAGGTAGCTGAGGCTTACAATTAGGACACTCCAGAGATGATTCGATGTATGATATATGTCTACTCTACCATAACTTCAGTTCTTATAGACACAGGTGTCAGATACTCTTTCATTTCCACTACCCTCATTTGGAGCTCAGAGATTCCGACGGAGCCTTCAGCTCGATCCTTACGGCTATAGAATCTTACGGGAGCAGACTTGATGATTATGCACTGGTGTTAGCAGTGTGATCTTACTCTATGAGGAGAGAGCTTCGGCTGGGATCTCCTTGTAGCAGCGTCGAGGCCTTACGACGCCATCTTGGGTATGGACTGGTTATCTACAGTCCATGCTCAGATAGACTATTTTAGGTGAAAACTATGATGTTTCCTCACGAATGGGATCATGTTTACCTAATCGGTGAAAATGGAGCCTTTTCAACATATGAAAAACTTACTCGAAGGAGGGTTCTTCCAATAACTCATCAGTTGTCCTACCTTACCCTCAAACTGGTAGATTTGGAGATTCTGAGCTATCCTTTAGTTTTTGACCAGTACGTAGATGTTTTCCCGGAAAATGTTCTAGGACTACCTCCTCCCTAAGATGTGGACTTCTATATTGACCTGTATTTGGGGACGACACCGATATCTGCACCAACATATCAGATGACTCATGCTGAACATCATGAGCTGTAGGTATAACTAGAGGACTTATAGTGGAAAGGATTCATCCGGCCCAGTGTTTCTCCCTGTGTAGCCCTGATTCTGTTCTACAAGAATGTTGATCAATTCTTGAGGGTTTTTGTTGACTACCATCGCCTAAACCATGTGACCGTGAAGAATAAGTAAGCACTCTCGATGATTGACAAACTCTTTGATCAGATGAAGGGATCATGAAGGTTCTCAAAGATAGACCTCAGATCTGGCTATCTACAGCACAGATTTTGAGACAAGGATGTGCAGAAGATGGCCTTCAGGTGTCATTATGGTGACTACGTGTTCTTTCTTATTCATTTCGGCATAACCAATGCTCCAGTAGTGTTCATGGGACTCAGGAACAAGATCTTAAAGCCACACCTCTGTCGTTTTTTATAGTCTTCATCGACAACATTCTGATCTACTCGACTACTGAGGAGGAGCATTCCTGCCATTTGCGGGTAGTAATGGAAACACTCAGAGAGAACCCGATTTATGGTAAACTCCCGAAGTGCAAGCTTTGGTTTCGAGAGGTTCACTTCTTGGGACATGTCTTCTCGGATTCTGGGGTTCTAGTGGATCCAGTAAATATTTGGGCGATACATGCTTGGGAGCCACCCAAGAGTTTGATAGAGGTACGAAGTTTCTTGGGTTTGGCTTGATACTACCAGAGGTTCATTCCAGACCTCTCCAGAGTTGCATCACCACTTTCATACTTGATGAAGAAGGGGAAACCCTTAGTGTGGTCAGAGAGATGCCAGAATATCTTTCAGGAGCTGAGACAGAGGATGACTAGTGCCCCCAAAATGAGACCTCTAGAGGAAGGTTTAGGGAACATAGTCTACTACGACACATCAATGACCGAACTCAGGTGTGTTCTGATGTAGGAGCGAACAGTTACCTCATGTGGTTCTCAGTAGCTGAGACCCCATGAGAAAAACTATGCTACCAATGACCTAGAGTTAGCAGCAGTGGTCTTCGCCTGGAAGATGTGGCGGCACTATCTGATGGGCGAACATTTTGCAGTGTACTTTGATCACAAGAGTCTCAGGTATATCTTTTCTCCAAAAGACCTGAACCTAAGACAGTGGATATGGCTTGAGTTCCTCCTGGACTATGACTTCGAGATATTATATACTCCTGGGAAGGGGAACATTGTAGCAGATGAAACCAGCAGGAGATCTTGTATACATCTGCTAAGAGGGGAGAAAGAGCAGCTGGCTGCCTTAAAAATATCCTTTGTGAATAGATACTGAGCATCCTTTAAACAGTCTCTTACAGTCACTCCCCCACATCGTCAGCAAGTCAAGGAGGCACAACATGGTGACACTGACTGTGAGACACTACATTGTCTGATATCTACAGGGCAGGTACCTGATGGATTTTACGAAGGTATGGAGCACGTCATCTTATTTAGAGGACCTACTATGGTACCAGTGTCACATCAGGAAGATGTATTGAGGGAGTTCCACACATCCCCCCTAGTGGTACATCCAAAATTGGCAATTATATACCAGGACCTTTAACAACAGCACTGGTGTCTAGGTATGAAGAAGGAATTAGCGGAGTTTGTCTCTCGATGCCTGAATTTTCAGCAACTGAAGGCAGATCACTAGGTATCAGAAGGCTTGGTTCAGCCTTTAGAGGTCCCAAAGTGGACGTGGGATGGGATATACATGGACTTCATGAAAGGACTACCACATACATCCAGGGGTCATGACTAAATTTCACGGATCATTGACCAACTCACCATGTCAACCTACTTCTTACCGATTAGAGTGCAGGGTTCAGTAAAGAGATTGTGATGCATCTTTGTGCAAGAGATTGTGTGGATACATAGAGTAAAATCGTCTATTATCTCCTATCGTGATGGAATGTTGACTTCCCAGCTATGGAAGGAGTTGCAGGAGGCTTTTGGGATGTAGCTTCCCCTAAGCATTGGCTTCCATCCTCAAACTAATGGTTAGACTGAGTAGGCCATTCAAACCCTCAAAGACATGTTATGTTCTTATGTCCTCAACTTTGGTCGCAGCTAGGATGATCACTTACCACTGTTGGAGTTTTCCTACAACAAAAACTATCACTCCACCATTGGGATTGCACCTTTCAAGAAATTATACGGGCGACCTTGCAGATCACCATTGTGATGGACTGACCGTGGGGAGTCAGCACTAGTGGGACCAGAGATGGTATGAGCTACCATGCAGAAGGTTTAGATCATCCAGGAGAGGATGAAGACTTCACAGAGAAGGAAAAAGTTGTATGCTGACCAGAGATGGAGACCTATAGAGTTCGAGGATGGCGACAATGTCTTTGTTCTGGTATCTCCTCGACGAGGTCTATGGAGATTTGGCCGAGGTATAAAGTTATCTATGAGATTCATTAGACCTTCTCAGGTCCTCAATAGAGTTGGCGAGGTGGATTACCGCTTAGAATTTCCACATTAGTTGCACCAGGTGTAAGATTTCTTCCATGTATCTCAGCTGATAAGATACGTGCATGACCCTTCTCACATCATAGACCATGGAGAGATGGACATCAATAATGGGGTGACTTTTACGGATGTTACAGTGGTGAATGAGGATCAACAGGTGTGGGTCCTACGTGGATGATCGATACCTCTAGTGCGCATTTCCTAGCCGCACTGCAACCTCCAATAGAGCCCATTGGAGCGAGAGGCTCATATTCATGCTCAGTACCTCCTCTTGTTCCTCTAATTCAAGTTGTCGCTTACGGGGACGTAATGTCCTGAGGTGGAGAGAATGTAATGTACCCGAATTCTTGCAGAAATTATTTTTGTAAATACATGGGAATTTTACAAGTCCACGAAATCTAACGGCTTGTGATTCCGAGGCCCGGTGTGACAGGAATCAATTTCAAAAATTTTGTTCAGGTAAGTTCAGTAAATGTATGAGTGGGGTTTTATAACATTCGAACAAGTGCTCAGAACTGAAATCTGAGGGCACTGTTGAAGTTTTAGTGCCAATATTCACTTAAGAAGACTTTCACTTTGGCAGAAGTGAGTCAAGAATCGAAGTTAGCTTTTCAGTTTTCTTGGAAAAATAATAAAATAGAGTGAGCTATAAATTATTTTATTTGAGCCTCCATGTGAGTGTTGGTGGTCAATACATTATCATGGGATTTGGAGGTGGGACCACTAGAACTTTACCACCCATGAGAGGTTATGGTGGTGGGACCCACCTTAACATAACATCCCACGAGAGGTTATAATGTGGGGACCACCCGAGACCACATAACCTTCCACTTGAATAATATGTGTGGGGAGCACCTGACCCCTATTAATGGGAGGAGAGTATAACCTCTAAACTCTCCCTCATTAATGAGGGAGAGCCTCTTGAACATCCCTTAATATAATTGGTTTCAAATCCCGGATAAATTTGTGCCAAGAAACATGAATTAATGAGGTTGAGCCTTTTTATTTAATTAAACCTTTTGAATTTTTTCCAACGAAATAATAGATTATCTAATATATTTTTTGGCACAAAGATTTCACATTGGTGATTAAAGAGAAAGATCTCAAGGAGGAACCTCATCTTCCAACGAAGAACATGTTCTTCCAACGAAGAACGCTGATGACGATCCTTCTTCAACTACTTCCCTGGACACCTACCGACATGGAGCGACTTCCACGAGCCGACACAGCTTAGGATTGGATGTGTTTGGCGGACGCAATGAATGCAGATTCTCATCATCTACTTTCCACAACTCCGTTAACAAACGATGCTCGAAGAATAAAGGTAGGGATTGGTTTGTGTAATTCTTCTGTCCTTTTCTATCCTTCTAATGAAAGGAATTGTTTTGGAGGATTGTAAGAATAATTGAAGTTCAACTCTATTCTTTTTTGTTGAACCAATTGATGTCACCCCTAAACATGGAGGGTACAGGCCAAACTAACATGGCACAACTCCCGCCACTGTTCTCTTTGTGACATTTCACTATCATGGCGATGGGGAGACAAAACGACGAAGGCGGCGGCGACAAAGGTCGCGCTACCCGCGACCTGTGTGAACCGCGCCGCCCGCGCGACGCTTCGGTGCTCTCGGTCGAAAACCGTCAGCCCGCGCCAACCCGTGCTATGCCGAACCGGCTATCTCGGTCACCCCCTGGTCTCCGGCCTGCCTGTCTATGCCCTGCCTAGCCGAAAACTGTTGGCTCATGCCAGCCTAATCTGTGCCGAACTAGCCCGCCCGGCCTCCTCCTAGTCATCCGCCCGCCTGTCCGCGCCCTGCTTGCCCGACCACCGCTGTCCCGAGCCACGTAGAACCGGACAGCCTAGCCTCCAACCTACCTGGACGCCTTCGGGCATGCCCCATAGGCCTCCCGACCCAGCCGACGTCCTGCATCCCTCACAGCCACCCGCCCAAGCCGCGTCCCGGCCCCCTCACAGCCACCCGGCCGAGCTAGTGTCCCGGCATCCTCGTAGCATCCTGGCCTCCCATGCATCCACCCTACTGAGCTGGTGTCCTGGCCCCCTCGCGGCCACTAGTCCGAGCCAGTGTATTAGCCCCCTCATGGCCTCCTGGTCGAGCCGACGTCTCGACTCCCTCGAGGTGCACTGGGTCGGGCCATACCCTACGAGCCGGCCCACCAAAGGGGCCAAGATGGACCCATCAGGTCAATACTGGTCGACCCGAACCAGGTTGACCCAGACTAAGTTGGGTCGGCTTGGTCTGACTAGGTTGGATCAGACCCAGGCACACTATCGACCCTTTACCTTCTTGGCCATATCTTTTTCACCGGACGACCGTTTGATGAACCATCAGCGGCGCTGGAAGTCATGGTGCATGATGGTCCCTTTGAGTATACCCCTATGGATTTTGGGGTAAACTTGAGATACGGTCAGGTTGGATCGTACACGAATCCAACCAGGCCCCCGGGACTAAAAAGGTAATAACTCACAGACCGGGCATCTGACTGAACTGCCGTATGTTGCGTTGAGACCCCTATGATGAAGCAAAACTTTTAGATACTTCTACGTTGGACTTCGTTAAAGTTGGAGTATCAACCTGTATATTGTGGTGTTGATCCATCCATAGACGAGCGAGCATAATGCGGAGACCTAGTAGCTGGCTGGTACCTGACGACTACAGACCGATTCGAGTCGGAGTGATTCGACTAGCCCAGTGGAGAGCACCTTGGTGTCGCGACAGACCCACGTTGGGGAATGCCACTGTGTGAGCACAAAAGACCCATAGTAATCGACAAGAAGAGTACCTCAGCAGGATATGAGGTGGAGCATCTCTGTGTGATGCGGCAGACCCATAGTGGGGAGCGCCTCTGTGTGACACAGCGGACCCATGGTACTCGACAGGAGGAGTTCCCCAAAAGTACAAAGATAGTGGGAAGCGCCTCTGTGTGACACGACATGACTATTGTACTTGATAGAGGAGGAGTACTCTTGCATCCGTGGTTTTGACAGTGTGTTTAGGTATGCTATTTGATACTACCCCAAGAATCAAATCCGGGTTTGAGCTGAGTCAGTAACTTTTGTGTTTATCCCATGATTTAGATGAATTACTTGGTAACTTAGTCATATGTATGGGTATATACCTAAGTGATGTTATTTATTGATTTCATACTTTTTGGTTCATCATTTTTGGATTTTGTGAGACCTTGAGGGTCTCGAGGTCCCTACTGAGTATTGTTATATTCACCCCTGCACGTGATTTGCCCGCATCTCATTGTGTTGGTAGTAGATGATGGACAACACTGACGAAGGCTGAGTGGGCAGGACTGGACGGTACCTAGAGGTCGACCACACGATGTAACGGTACACGGAGGAGACGTACGAACTTGGAATGTTGTGCATGCTTTCTATACCTACCCTTCAGGTAAGAATTCCTAGTGGACAATCCAAAAGTTGTTTACCTTTCTTCAGATATACTTTTTTTCAGGTTCCGTATACATTACAGTTGTTCTTGTATTTCTGGCCCCATTACTTTTCAGCACTCCATTTTTATATAGTTTTTACATAGTGTTTTCTTCCAGTTTTTACTCTGATTGTGTGTGATTACAATTTAAAAAGTAAATTCCTTCTCAGCTTAGCGATTTACACTTTTGGTGATAGTCTCTGGCTATTGGCCTATGGAAGGCTGGCTTGGGGTAGTCACGACCTGGGCCCTGGGGGATGGGTCATGACACTTTAGAGGGCTCTGCTCAGGGAGTCCATCCTGAATAAATTGAATCGAGGGGGCCTATCACCATTTGTTTTATGAGAGGACCAAATCAAGTAGTATGAAGCTGGATCTAGCCACCAGGGTCCTATTGGAGCACTAAAACCCCTCATACCTAGATTGGTTCTGAGCCATCCAGATCCACCAACAGCCTGAGTTGAGAATCATGGAGTGTGAATTCCTCTTTTGGCCACCTCCCCCAACACCATGGAACCACCGATCAAGAAAGGGGAGGTCCCTCAGGGCCACCACAGAAAAACCAGTGAAGTCTCCAAAATCCCACCACATCTGGCATGCCCAGTCGCTTCTAAAGAAAAGGTGAGAAGAGAATTCCTCCTTGGGAGCCCTATATCATAGGCAGCATGAGTCCAAGATTATATGTGAGCGCTTCAAATTCTTGTCCTTAGCCAATGCTCTGTTCCTGAAATTCAAAAGGAGATAATTGAAATTTTTCGGGGCGTCTTTAACCCAAACCGTCGAACCCGATGGGTCATTCTGGTTCTCTCTGTATTCCACCCTCTTATAATATTTAGAGGAGAACATACCCGAAGATGATGTAGTGGATACACAACAATTTGGGTCATTTGAGGGGTCGATCAAATCAAAATCCTAGCATTGCGTACTATCTAGCACCGCACTAATGAACTATGGATACCTTCTTTCCCTCCTTGAATGTGATTTGGGTGCCAAGGAATTCTGGAAACACAAGAATAAACACAACCCAATCGTGGTTCCAAAAAGATATGTCCCCCTCCCCCAAGATCTATCTGGAGAAGGGTAGCAAGGCCTGCATGTGAGACAGAATTGTCGTACATAGCGGCAGCTAACGAGTATTACGGTCGTCTCCCCTTCCACTGGACCGGACATCCATGTACTGACCCCAGAGAGTGCGCCCCTCAATATCCTCCCAAGATAGCTTCGCCCGCATGCCATACAATGTATCCGAGATTCTCATAATGATATAGATTCCTTTCTCGGTACTCCAATTAGAATGGATCAAATGAACCTAGAAGTGGATCTAGGAATCTTTTCTTAGATTTTGGTGGATGTTAACATAGAAATAAAGAGACCTACTAGTATATCATTCCATGCTAATGGAAACAAGTCTGAAGTTAAAGTGGAATATAAGATTGTGCCTCACTTTTGTGATGTTTTAAGATCATGGTCCATTCGGTTTCTAATTGCCTGGTTGTTTAAAAAATGTTTACTGTAACTCCTAAATATATATAATAGATTTATCCTAACAGGGGAAGGAAAAAAATGTTTCTTTCATTCAGAAGAAGGGGGATACCATGATTCATTTTGGTCCCTCACAATCTCTGAATATTCAGGCTAACATCCCCCTGATTATGGCTCATGTGATGAAGTCACATGCTCCAGCCACTACCTTGAAACAATATTTGGCTGATATTATTGAGGTTGAAGAAATAAGGAACATTGTGATGACTTTATCTCCTTTAAATGTGGGATATGTTGGTATTCCTTCTATTGAATGTAAACTCAAGGAAGATCATCTCACGTTCTTTTACCTTTTACTCATATTTACTCCCCGGAATTGAATAATCAAATAGAATAAGTAGATAGTTTCTTGTATAATTAATTATCTAAGGGAATGTGTGATGTTGTGTTGTCTCTACAAGAAGGTGTGAATCCTACATCTTCGAATGTTTCTCCCATACTAGTTGGTCCTGCTGCTTCAATCCCTCCGATGAATCTTTGTCCAGTGAGTTGTTCTTATATTCATCCAATAAATATGGATTCTGAAAATGTGACCTGATCCGTAGCTCAAACTTCTCTAAGCATTACTGATTTATCAATACCTTTACGGTCTAGACAGTATTATTAAAATCATGTTAAGGCTGCTATCTTGAGTTGTAGATAGCATGTCACACATCTTATACCCACAAAGCATCGTCATTGTAGGTCTGATGAAGAGCAGTACTGCATAGTGAAATGTTTGGATACTATGTCTTCAAAGTCTCCAGAAAATATGGCCACTGAAAATGCTCTCAGATCTGTAAGAAAGTAAACTCAATGAAACTTATTTTTAGCAGTAGCTTCAGGAACTGGACACCTTGTCTCACAGTAGGTTTAGATTGATGATATGCTAGCTTCTAACAATTTTCTGTTACATGATGTAGTTGTGGATTCACATATACAATGCTCAAATCATCATGAAAATGGTGTTGAAGCCAATGTTCCTAATTTGAATAGCAATAAGAATAATCATATAAACATGGATCAATCTGTTCTGGATGGAATTTCCAAAATTTCACTACCTAGTACATATGAGATTAATTACTTATTGTAGTGCATTCCCATTCCCAAAAGGAATGTGGGGAGTGCACCAAAAAATAATGAAAGTTTAAATCAAGATGGGTCCTAACCCTTGATTCATATTTAAATGAAAATAATCTTTTAGAATTTCCAAGGATTGAACAATATAAAAGCCTATAGGTCCATTTGGTTCATTATAAATGAACATAAACTAGTACTAATAAAACTATATGAACCCAAAAAGAGTTTTTCCTCTAGCATTGCTAACTTGGAGAATCTTGGATTCCATCTTACTGACACCAACAAATTCTCATCCAATGTCAATAGTCTTTGGGTTATGGATCATGATTCTTTGAACAACCCTTCAATTATTATTGCAAGTATTCCTCAAGTGACATGATCATTTAATCATCTTGGTCTCCAGTTTGTCTGATCTTTTATTTATGATCATTACAGGTATAAATATCAAATAAATCTTTGGATGGATTTTGGTAGTTTAAAACCCACTATTATAAATCCTTGGATTATGATGGGGATTTAAGTAATATTTTGAATCGCTATGAGAAAATGGATGCATCCAACAATTCTATATCTACCTGGGACTTCCAATAGTGCATAGATCAAAAAGAGTTGTTTGAGGTTAATCTAGTTGTTGCAAAGTCCACTTGGTACATGAAGAACATGAACAGTTTTGTGGCCATTAAATTTTACACGTCTTTTGTAAATGAGGCTTCTCGGGATACATCGAGATCCATTTCTTACACTACTCTATCCAAACAAAATTCTAATCATAATTCTATTCCGGTTGACATTTTGGAAAAAGATCTAAAGCTTCATTCCCTTTCTTATTTAACAAGCCTTGGGTAACTCAACCTGAATGCAGAGATATTATTCAGAACACTTGGAACTCATTAAATTCTAGAAGTGATGTTTTTTCATGTATAACCAAAATAAATATCACAATAGGACTTTAAAGATTTGGAGTAAAGCATGTTTCATCTCACTTGAATCTGACATTATTTCTCTTGATCCTTCTCTTTGAAATGTTCAAGAGCTCAATTCCCATCATGACTTTTCTGATGGTTTCTTGCAGGAAACTTTGTTATAATGAAAGCTCAAAAAATATATTAACCTTAAGGATGCTTCGAAAATGGATTCCTTTAATGAAAATTGGTTAAGGGATGGTGACCAAAACACAAAATATTTCAATTATCTTCAAAAAATGAATATAATTTCCAAGCCTCTTTCTCTGATCAATAATGGTGACCATCTCATTGACAACATGAAGAATTTATCTATGAATATTGTCTCCAAATTCAAGGAGATTTTAAATGGGTCATCTACCACCATGGGTCCTATTGAAGGAGTTATTCAATGGCTTGTGACTCGGGAAGATAACTCACACCTTATTTATATTCCTTTGTCTTCCGAGATAAAGGAGGTTGTTTTTAGTCTCAAATCTAAAAGATCTTCTAGTCTAGATGGTTTTGGTAACTTCTTCCTTCAATATTTTTTGGGATATTATCCATGTGTGGGTTTCTAGTTTGGTCACCCAATTTTTCAAGTTTGGTATTCTTCCTCATGGTTTGAATGCTCAGTTTTTTTTCTCTTTTCCCCAAATTGGAAATTTCTAATAAAATCAATATTTTTTGTCCTATTGTAATGGTTTACACAATATAAAAGATTATTTGGAAGATCCTTGCTAACATTATTCCCTATACTTCACTTAAGATTGTCCCTGCTAACCAGTTTAGTTTTATTAGGGGAAGGTCAATACAAGATTGTCTTATTACTACTTCGTAATGAGTGAATCTTCTCAAATGAAGGTTTTTGATATTATGGATTGGGGTTTCATTTGTAATAATCTCATCATGTTTGGTTTTGAAATCACCTTCATTAATTGGGTCAAGATAATTATTGGATCTGTTCATATTTTTGTTCTTATTAATGGATCTCCTAAAGGATACTTTTGTTGCTCGAGAGGTGTAAGGCAAGATGAGCCTTAATATACAATTTTTTTTTCATTTTTGAAGATTATTTATGAAGATTTCCTTCCATTATAGCTGGGAATTGGATGATGAATTCTCTTCATCCTGTAAAGGTTTTGGTTGCTTCTTTATATCTTCTTTAGGTTGATGATATCATCCTTTTCACTCAAAAAGACAAGGTAAATATAAGTAAAATCAAAAGGGATATTTTACATTATGAGATGGTTTCTGGTCACGAGAATCGTTGGAAAAATTCCTTTGTGTACTCTGGGAGGAATTTTACTTCTATAAGGAATAATTCGATTATTAGTGAGATGGGAATTTGAGAAGGTGTTTTTTCCATCATTTATTTGGGGGTGCCTATGTTATGGGGGAGGCCGAAGGATTGATATTTCTATAGAATTGTTGGCAATATTAAATGAAAAATCTCAATCGGGAAGGGTAAATCATTATACTTGGCTGGTCAGGTATGCTTAGTAAAGTCCATTATCATCTCCAAATTATTGTATTCTTTTATGGTGTATAAATGGATGACATATCATATCAAGAGCATTGGTGTGTCGATTAAAAATTTTATTTGGAGTGGTTCCATTGAGGAATGAAGTATTTCCACAGTTTCAAGGAAAAATGTCTGCCAGCCTTATGATGTAGGTGGTTTAGGTATTAAGAATCTTGGATATTTTAACGATTCCTTAAAAACTGGGTTTACGTGGAAGTTTATTAATGTTCATTCAGATGAACTTAGCTTCCTTCGGGTTAGATTCATGAATAAACTAAAAGATAAAATTTTAATTATCTCTTCTCTTTGGTATGGATTGCATTTAAGTATATTTTAACCATTATTGATATAGATTCAAGATGTATTTTATCTAATAATTCCCTTGTATCTTTCTAGAAGAAAAACTTGACTAGGGTTCCTTTGATTGATTTGATTCCAGATGGAGACTCAAATATGGATATTGACATATCTATTAATGATCAACTTTAGAGTATGTATAATCTTCCATGTCATGTTATTTCCAATGTTGATAGATATTTCTTCCCCCGTATGGATGTTTTTTTCATTGGGAACCTGATACCAATGGAATTTTCTCTTCTAAATTCTTATATGAGAATGAAATATACAATGACAATGAGTTCAATTAGATGGGTAGTTTTATGGGGTATTTTATGAAGCCTTCTTGGTAAACACTAACTTAGAGAGTTTCTCATAAAATGATACCAACCAATTATTTATGAAAACTTGTGGAATATCTCTTTGTTCTATTGGTGTTTTTGTCTCAACATAGGGACAATGTTGATCATCTTTTCCTTTTTTTTGTGGAAGAATTAAAAAATGTATAATGCTATGGCTCATATGTTTGAAGTGTATTTTACTTGGGACTCAACAATTCTATATTTTAAAAAGATATAGAATAATATTAGATTATCACCACATCATCTGTGTCTTTTCCAGGTGGCTACGGGAGACGTCATCCACTGCATTTGGAGCTCTAGAAACAAGGTGATTCATGACAAGTACATCTTTCAGGATGGTGTCGTGTTGGCTTGAATATTATCTTCTATTCGCAATACTAATGCTTTGAAAAAATTATGATGTTTAAACACTATTCACGACCCCTTAGTTTTAACTCGGTTTTGGGGAAAAAGAAAATTTATAACCTCCCTTTGGAAGGATTGATGTTCTTTGGCAAGCACCATTTTCTTATTTGATTAAAATCAATTCATATGATGCCTCAAGAGGTAATCCGGGACCTGTAGGTTTAGGTGCAGTTTATAGGGCTCATCATTGATGTGTTTTCGGTTTTTTTCATGGATCTTGTGGACATGTCTCCACACTTGAAATAGAAATGATAAAGGAAATTATAGCGGTTGAGAAGCCCGCACAATGTGGTTGGAAAAATCTTTGTCTTGAATGATATTCTACTGCTGTTGTTATTTCCATTCGATTAGGTTATATTCATCTTTCATGGAGTCTCACCAATAAATGGATCAGATGTTTGGATTTTCATTTCTATATGGATCATATTATTACCCATATATATCGAGAGGCTAATGTTATTGTAGATGGTCTTGCAAACAATGGCATCAATGGTGTTGTTTTTCAATGGGACAATCAGGTTCTAGAATATCTTCTTCCCCTTCTAAATAGGGATCATCGTAAATCGTCCATTTTCATACTTCTGTAAGGTTTTATTTTAATAAATTGGATCTGCTTTTTTGGGAAAGGTCTCTGTTTACCATTAAAAATATATATTATATTCATATAAATATGTAATATATATATATATATTAACTGGGTACTTATAAATATAATATGTATATATATATATTCATAATATATTTGGGTAATATATATATATATATAAATATAATATGAACGTATTAAAATAAAAATAAAAAATTAAAATTAATAGTTAAATACACATTTGTGTTTGTGTGTGTTTGATATAAATGTATTTATAAATACATACATCAAAATATTATTTAAATATAAGTAAATATTTAATTTATAGAGGTTTGTAGAAAATATATATACATGTATATATTTATATTTATATAAATATAGATACATGTTATTTATTTAAATGATTTTAATATCTTACGCAAGTAATTTGTATATTAATAAACATAGTAATATATATAAATTCTATTATATATATATTATATGTGTAAATTTGTAAATATATATATGTTTATTAGTATATAAGATTCATTTAATAAAATTATAATATTTTCTTAAATATATTGTTTAATAAAGATTATCTCAATAAACTTATTAGTATATATAAATACAATAATATATAAATTATATGTGTAAATTTGTTAATATATATATATATGTTTATTAATATATATGATTATTTTAATAATTTTATTATATGTATTTAAATATATTATGCATATTTTAATGAATAAATTTGGGTATTTAAATATATTATGAAAATAATTTATATTTTTATAAAATAATCAATATATATATAATAATATATGTACCATATAAACAAAAACAGACTTATTTTAGTTGTTTTTGTGCATGATGTATACTGATGCGAAGGGTGGTTTGAATCCATCAATATTAAATATTTTAGAAGACCTCCCAATTTGGAGGTTGAGAGGGAGACTGGGGGCTGGACCAGTAGGGATGGATCGGGACACACACAGAGACCGAGAAGACTGAGACTGAGAGAGGGGGAGAATGACACATGAGACCAGGGGAGGCAGATAGACTGGGACTGGCAGAGACAGATAGGAAAATGACACTAGAGGAGACAGAAGATTGGGACCAAGACTGGGGAAAGGAGGGGCAGAGACTAGGGGGATTCATAGGAGAGGTTGTAGGGACTGGTGGGGTAATGGGAATAGTATGGGTGGGGGAACATGCCCAACTGTCCATTGGCGATTTGTTCTTTAATAATAAAGAGAGGCATTAGAGGCAGTTTGAATCACCCATAATCTATCTATTAGAGGTGGTTGGGGTTATAATCACCTCTAATGAAAATCATTTTTGAAATATTTTGGACATCATCAGAGGGGTTTTAAACCCCCTTTGATGTAACAACTGCTAAATTCATCTCACATTTAGCAGCGCTCCCTCAAAACCACATCTTCGTAAAGTAGTCAGGAACATTAGTGATGGTTCCTCATAAACTCCACTAATAACTTTAATAGGGGTTCTATACCCTTTTAAATTTAAGAATATCCCATTCTATAGTTGTAATTTTTTTAGTGGTGGAAATTAGCTTCTTCGGAGAAGATATCATCCCTTGTTTTTGTATTATTCATAGAAGAAGAGGCCTAACATTAGTTGAATTACTTGTTAGGCTTCCCAATTCATCATCCATTGGTTTGATATCATCCTTAAGAAGACTTCATAATTCTCATATCTTATAATTTACATTATCAGTAGAAATTTCATTTTTATCATCAATCATATTTGTATTTTAGAGTTATTTTCTATTAAAAGAATGCTTTATTGGAGTAACAACATTTTTATTCTGAGAATTTGAGTTTATATTCTTCTCAAGAGAGTTGTTTATATCATGTTCACACATAAAACATAAAATACACACTATAGTGTTTCTATAGTTAGATTAATCTTAACCTGTAGCATTACAGTCCTTATAAAATTTTTCGGTTTTCTCATTCATGATCTTTAACTCAATAATATCATCATTGGTTGTAGGCATTACTTTATCAACTTGTTTTTAACCCAATTCTACCTATTCCAATAAGCTATAAAAGAGAAAAAAAGTATTAAAACATTCATTTTATTATAAATTTTAATCAGAATAATGACATACAATTCAATGTCATATATAATTTTAGGTTTCCAAGGTATCCAATTCAACCCTAATACCCTTTCCCAAATATGAGTAGTGGTGCTACCAACCTCTAGTGGATTGAATTTTTAACTCATTAATTAAATGCGAATAATACCTATTTTGATCATAGCATAATTTTGAACAAAGGCTCGGACATTCATATCATTTTAGGTGATGATCATATGGAAGTATCCCTATCCTAATGAGACAGATTTCCTAGAAGAAAAGCCATAAATCAATAGAATATGCTATGTCGTTTCATCTGTTTTCTGAGATCGAGAACCGTTGGGGAGAAAAAGAATAAAAATTATGGAATACACACTTATTTTAAAACATTCCAAAATGTATTTATGATTTACATTTATATTCACAACATTTCATTTTCATCGAATTGAATAATAAGTCACACATTTAATGATGGTGAAGGAGAATTTCGCGGTGATTCTCTAATTCTCAATATCACAGCATCATGAATGAATCCATTATTTCAACTATAAATGTAGTTATTTCAAGAATAAAACTTTCCTGTAACATGAATTCAATCTTCCATGAAATCATATGGATCAAAAAATCCAAATATTGGAGGTGGAAACCCTAATTGCACAGGGTTTTGCAATTTGTATAATTGAATTGTATTAATGACATCATTATATATATAATTTGGATGATCTGAATAGTATTAATAACATCATTAAATATATAATTTCGATACTCACTAGTAATGTATTAATTATTTATTTTTTAAATATGTACTATATTTTTTATAAAGTCTCTCTATATGATTTTTAGTAAATCCATTTTATTCATCAAAAACATATTTTATTACAAAAAATGATTTTTATTTCATATTATATAAAACAAAATATAATAAATTTATGGAAATTTTATGAAAGGAATTTTATATAATGAAAATTAATTTTTAAATCAGTATATTCAAATTTCGTTATGGTCAACTATTGACAAATTTATAAATAGTTTAATTTTTCAAGGAATAATGAAAATACTAGTTTTTATAAAAAAATAATATTTTATTTAGATGTCAAAAATATTTGATGGAATTTTTTTTAATTTTAATTACGTCATTTTGAATTATTATATTCAACTTAATTATTCTGTAATGGGTTTATAGTTGATTTATATTATAATGATTTTTTAGTTTAAAAGTTGTAATTTTTGGTAAACATGTTCTTCAGTGCATTGTGATATATATATATTTTAAATTATGTAGTCCACTTTTATATTTTTAATATTAAAAAAATTATTCATTATTTGGAATTATAATGCCTTAATTTCATAACCATGTCCCTTTTTCAATATTAATAGTAAAACTGGAAATATTTATTACCATGGTTAAGAGCGAATCAAGTTATTAAGGGAAAAAATAATATTATATGGATATTAAAATTACATTAAAAATGTTCTATATTTTATTAGATGATTTATTTTTAGCAAAATAATCCTCGTCCAGAATTCATGAACCTTTTTAGATATATTATTGACATTAATTACAGTATATTATTTTATTTTATGAATTTTAAATCTTGTCAAATTAATGTTTTTAATAAGTACTACATTTATAATATATAGTCATCCAAAATATATCTTCATTAATAATTATTATTGAAAAAGATATAATATTTATCTTCATCCGGATAATTATTTTTAATTTTTATTTAAAAAATAAATACAATAAATTATGTCACAATAATGATGCTGTAATTGGTGAATTAATAGGAAATGGATACCATGTATGTGTGGACATATAGTTTTACCATTTATGAGTTTGTGTTAATTATTAAAAATACTAATCATAGAAGACCATTAGGATTGTAATTATCGTAATTGTTGATTAAAATCACTAAAATATGTAATTTTTATTGTTTGTCCTTGATAATATAACATTATAGGTCATAGAACGTTTAGGAGGAAAAAATATAAAAAACCATGGAGGAGAGTAGTTTTAAATCATTTCTTAACATTATTATATAGAGAAGATTTTATTATTTACAATCAAAAATAACTATCATAATTTTGACAAGATTTTTTGAAAAAAATACTTTAAATGAAATCAATATAATGGAGACATGAAAAGACATAATCTTTTTCTGTTTGAAATATATAGTGGATGAAAAAAATATAATCAACAAAGGAAATACAATTTCAATTAGGTATACAACAATCATTATTGAAATCCAAATATTAAAAATTTCAATATAGATATAATTTTAAAAAAATGAAAAAAGAGTTTTAGATGAATGGAAATAAATAATATAGTGATTTCAAAATAATAAAAGAAACAACTGAAAAAATCATTGAATAAGGATATTAATGAGATATAACAAATTTGAAGAAGATGCGAATTATTCATTAAAATATAATATTTTATGATAAAAGAAAGAAATCAATATAATTAAAACTAAAATAAAGAAGAGATTCATTAAAATATCACAAATTAATAACATAATTTTTTTTAAAATATCATAAATGTTGAATCATTATGACTCAGCAAAATAAGCTCACTACAATACTGCTGACATTTTACTCCAAAAATTTATAAAATAAATTCAACATCTTATTTCAAAAACATACTCATATTAATAGCATATTTATGAACCTTATTCATACTATTAAAATTTATAATATTTTATTATAATATTTTATTATAATATATATATATATATATATATATTAGTTATGGAAGGTTATAATCCTCAACATGTTTTTTCGAAATTTTGATAAATTTTACATGAATTGTAATGTAAATGTTGATTATTATTATTGGATAACAAGTTAAAAAATCTTATTATATCCAATAAATAGTAATAGTGTATTTTTAATGATAAAAAATTAACTAATTCCATTTCATAATAATATTATGTATTAACGATGAAGAAATAATCACTGCAGATCTTGTTTCAGTTTTTCTATTGCGATCTAAAGGTGGTGTTTTAATAATAATATAAACATTTATATAACCCCTATTGAACCATAGTAATTTAATAGAAGTATTATAACCATTTAATGTTAATTATTATATTCATCTTTGTAGTGTGGCATGGAAAAATTAAATACTTATTTCCACATAGTTTATAGTCTGCAAATATGCATAAAATTTATTTAAATTTTATATTTAATGGTTGGAAGCGATAAAATAGACTAATTATTTATAATCATAAAAATAATAAAAATATTATACTTTTTAATTTAATTATATATATAAAAACTCATGTATTAGATTATAAAATGGAATAAAATTTCTTCGTGGAGGAACTAATGGGCATATACATAGGGAAGATATTCTTATTTTCATAAGGTTAAAGGGAAATTTTTTTAATGATTATTCCATAAAAATAAAACATATCTGTATATAAAATAAATTTTAGTTTTATCATTTTATAATATATATTATGGTTTTTAATTAAAATTATAGATGGGGAAAAATATTTTAGACTTATTAGAACATATGTTCAATATTTGAATATTCCCTTTAATACATCTTGGAAAGGGAGGAATTCTAGATATTCCTTCGTTCATAATCCTATGAATAATCAGAGACGATATTGGGGATATAATAATGGTATATATTCTATAGTAATTATAACTTATATTTTCCTTAAATTGGTGGTGTATGTATCCTTTTATATGTTATTAGAGTGTAATATTTTAAATAATTTAATAGAAGAATTACTATTCGAGTATCAAACTGATAAAAAATGGAAAATAATGGATTTAGGAAATAATATATTCAATGAAACTATCACACACACATTTCATTCTATGTTTATAACAAGTATTAGGTCTCTTACTAATGGTTACACATTTTTCAACTCCATTTATCCTTAGAAAAATATTATATAAATAATAAAATTAAAAATTTATATTCCAAAATTAAATGAAATATTTTTAAATCATTTATTTTACCTTTTTTAGAAAATTGAGCATGGATTATCTTTTAAAGATATAATAAAAAGATATATTCTTGTTTCATCAAAGGGTTTCGGATCTACTAAAATAAATATAATGAGAAATTAACCAAACTTGAAAATCTCCCACATTAAATTTCACCCAAACCATAATTTGTAGAGTTCATATTGGGATTGGTCAAGAAAAAATCCTAGGGACACCACATTATTTCGATGATCAAAAAAGTGAGAATAATATTTAATAATCAAACAGATCTATGTTTTTACTTCACATTAATAGATAGTTTTATTGTTATATTTACTATCAAATACACCCATTATTTTGATGGGAATTTTATAATTATAAAATTAATTGATCTTTATTTAAAATTTTATAGTGTCAATTTTATTGTGTTTCTTCTAAAACAATCTATTAAAATATTATTTAATGAATGGAAATTATTATTTATATATTGTGGTATTACATTTTCCCCTCATAAAAAAGATAAATCCTCAGAATTGTAATTATCATTATATAATGAAATAATTTAATATATCAATATAATCAAGATATATTTCTACTGATATGTAGGTATCAAAAACATATATATAGCGAGCCTTATCATTTTTTATTAAATAGGCATGGATGAAAAATTTGACATTATTTAAATGATTTATACCGGATATAATTCAATATTTTATTATATACGGTTCTTAGTAAATACATTTCATATCTTCATTTTCAGGCTCTAATTTAAAAAAATACTATAAAAAATATGGTTCTTAAAATATAAACCGAAAGGATGTTAAATGATTACATAAATATGAAAACATAATCATAATATATCTTCTCCAATGACACATTCATTTAAAATTTTGATATTTTCTATTCAAAACTAATAAAATTAGATCAAAATATAACTCCTTCATATTAACATTACTGGTTGATGGTTATATCGTTATTGGATTACATATCAAATTTAAACAAATCATAATTACCTTATCAGGAACATATACTTATCTGTAAAGGGTTTTGATAATTTTACTATATAATAATCATTTAAAATAACTAATATAATATTAAAAAATAACTAATCTATTATTTGATAAAAATTGATTCACCATAGACTGGTACTAATGGATCCATTTCCAATAGCACAAACATTGATATTTTTTATTCAAAATCCAGAGATATGACCAAAATAATATTTTTTTTCATATCATAAGTATTATTTTAAAATTACTTCTCATCATAAATACATAATAAAAATAACCATAGTATTAGTTTATTTAATAACAAGATATATAATAAACTCATTTTATATCATTTTATTTCATTTATCTATAATTCGGCCTTACTAGACACCCTGATATACCTCAAAAAATTTATAAACAACATCAAACCATATATAATGGAAATACAAGAAATGGTTCAGATAAAATTAAACAATGGATATAAATATCAACATATAATCAGGATGATGAATTAAAGAATTTAATAAATCCAATGAAAGGGAGAAATATATTCTAAAAAAATACTATGAAAGGATATTAGTTTCTCTAATTTGTGATGTGCTATGAAAAATTAAGAATCACAAAATATAAAAAAAGGGAATATAATTTTTTGATAATAAAAATTTTCAATGGAACATAATCAGATTAATAGTGCATTGAAATATATCATTTTATTTAAACATATAATAAATAATATGTTTATTATAATAGATAATAATATATAAAATTAAATTTGTGAGTTTCCTATAGCACACACATATTTTGAGAAATGATAATATCACTTTTGTATTCATATATAATTAGATATAAAATACCATAAAATACAATAGAGGGATATATAGGACCCCACCCATTAATAATCAATACATATTTATACCACACAGAATCAACACCCCTTATCCTCACATAATCATTTTTTGTTTTGGGTAGAAAATAATTTTACTTGTTATGTAGGAACCATTACAAAACAACAATAACAAAAGGGACAAACCACACATGATAGGTTTCAGTAGTAAGTATAAACTAGATGAGATAAAACATCAAGCACAATATAAGTTGAAATACAAAGAAATCAAATGTTCAACTAGATGGAAAATAGACCTTTGTAAGCATCTTAATTTAGATAAACACCAGAACCTCCATTATACAAATTCATGGTAAAAAAATTAGACTAGATAACCACTATCCATTACTGAGTTTCTTGTATCTGATAACATCTCCCAAATCCACAATGTCCACAGTAATAAACATACCATTTTTCATTTCCATAATTCCACCATCATTCAAATTTAATGAGTATGAAGATTGAACTAGCTAAAAAATAATCGCTTCCCAAAAAGGTTATCCCAAAGAATCCAAGATAATTATCTAATATGATATTCAACATGGGATTTTATATACCTATATAATTGTATAGTAATAATGTTAGGAAACTATAGGAATGACTCATTTTCAAAAGAACGATCATGATCATGGAATAATACATCATGTTTGGATGTGTACTATGCTATCTATTTGAGGAATAGATTCACTACATATCTCTCCAACTAAATAAATTTTCACTCCATTTCTATCAAATAATACTCCCCATTATTTTACCTATTAATATATTATTTAGTATAATTATCAAATATACTAAATGTCATGATCGTATTGGCATTGAGAACTTGGGATCTTAATGAGTATCACTTCTCCCAACTGTCTTATGGTTTACCTGCCTTCAACTTGATGGATACTTATGGAACCTTTGATGAAAATTATTATTTGGGTATTTGTTCCATTGTTCCCATAGAGACACTAAATATCCACTCTAATCTAGTAAACATAGGTTTTTTAATATTGGATTATTCATTCCTATTAATTGTTAGTTACCACATCCACTTAATAATTATAATCATAAATTAATCATTTATTTTATTATTATAGTTTATTTTTATTATGAGATATATCATGGTTTTTATTGTATTAAAACTGCATTAAAATGATAACATAATCTATATTTATTTGATAACAAGTTCATACTTCCCAAAAAATCCAATATAATGAGAGATAATATTTCTAAATAATTAATAATCGATAATTATATTCCATGAATATTATCGTCAATATTAATGAAGTCTAAACCAAGAATGAGCATGTTTCTATAATTTTATTGATTATTAGATGTTGGTATGTTAATAATTAAAATAATATTAATATAATTATTATAAAATCTATATCATGTTAAAAAAATTAATTTAGATAACTATGTATATTAATAGAATCATCAAAGTATGTAGTTAGTGAAATAAATATGTCATTCCATGATGGAGATATCCACACATAGTCACTAAGTATGTTTTCAAATTATATAATATTGGAGAATGGTTAGTGTCACGACCCATCACAATCTGGCTCATTTCAAGTCTCCCCCCGAACACCTCTAATATGCCAGGGACATCTGACTAGCATCAAGTAGGAATATCACTAACATTGGAGGTCATATCCTAAGTACCACTAAACACACACATCTACATCTCCACACGATGATGAAATTTTAAAAAAATTAATATCCTTTCATACAAACATAAATGTCCTACAACTAGAGTACAACATGAAGTTAAGGAATGCAAAATAGGGTAAATAAAATCTTACCACATAGAGTCAGAAAATATGACCATCCTCAAATAAATAATGAGGTCTGTAATCAAGGTAAAGTAGGAACACACCTCGATTTATCTCAACCAAAAGAAAAATAGTCTACACAAGAAATGAATTGTGTGGGAATTATATTTTTAAGAGTGATTATAAAAATAATTACAATAAACCATAACACAAATACACATACTAAAAAATAATAGAGTCATCTCTACATTGGTTTTTTCCACATAACATGTCAAAAGTATATCTAGATTCCCTTAACAAAGAGCACGGTAAAATGGTACATCACAACTATTATTCAATCCTATAATTACATATAAAATTATCCACAAATAGATCCTTCATATGAACACACTCCATGATTCTAATATCACTAATGATATATATTTGATACGTATGGCTCTCATGGTCTCACCATTAAAATTATACACTAGATCTATAAATTAATATGATACACATAGAGATATACCTCCCAAGGAAGTTGTGTATAAAACCAAATAAATTTTTATTAACCTTATATGTAAAGGATTCGACACCCATATATTCTTGTTCGTGAAAATACCATGAAATCCACATAGAAAAAGAAGAAGAATAGAGGATATCACTCTAAAACACATAGAGCGATTCCAAAAAATATATAATAGATGTTTTTACGGGATAAATATCTTATGTGTATATAGAAATTCTAAATTAACACTTTGGGAAATTGATATGGGAAACTCACCAAAATGAAACATGTATAAGATATAGAGAACGTGGGCTCCAAACCAATATTTAGTGATTAAAAAAATGTGTAGCAGTGTTACCCATTTTGTCCCATCAACCCCGGGTCCCGCAGATGTAAATGAACAATATTCATGTCTATGAACATGTTCATAAAATACTATTTCTTGTGTACCACATCCCATGTACCAATACAAAAATATATTATTGTATATTAGCCTAATTTTTGTCCGTATGGGAGTAAATGTTGTTCCCATGATCATGTTCTCCATCTCTTGTTCATGTAACCTCCAAGGCACATAATGTGCCACCGGGGATAAGTATTATGTCATGTGATAGAGTTACACATAATGTGATCCTTAAAATTCCCCAAAAACCCTTTCCACTGCTTAGAAGGACCACATTATTTAAATTCCCGGATTAAACATTATATGGATTTCATTTTACACAAATTATATTTCATTATTTGTGTGATCATGGACTATATTCAACTCAGATTTTGGATTCAATGTACCATTAAATTAAGGACCTAACTCTTCTGAAAATTTCCATGGCCATTTATTATAATTAGGCCTATGAATCCTTTTTAAAAAAGTGCTTTGTTCAACCCCTAACCAATCCTATACCTCACTCAAATATATGGTTTCTAATATGATCTGATCGGATCACCCCAACAATAGACTCACCTATGTCTCATTTTGGTGTGCCTGGATAAATAATATCCTACTTGTATGTGAATAATTGGGTGGATAATGTTTTATTTTATGGTATAAGTAGAAAAAGTGTCCAAATGATTAACTCGTATAATGAATGAATAATCGGGGATGAGTAAATCATAAAAGAATAATGAGAAATGGAACTCGTTTGATGTTATGGTCAACCTCGATTCAATATAGTAAAATTGACGATGAAAGAGATTATCATTTAATCACATGTAAAATTCTCCCAATAAGTCCCTAAAATAATACCATCTCAAAAAATTTCAGATATGGGAATCAATAAGATTGTTTATTTATTTTCATACATCATAAAAAATTAAGAATGGGAAAAGAATGATATAATAAAATTTCTTACCCCAATATGTTTTGATTAATGATGAAGAATGGAATGGAGTCATTATCATTACAAAGATCCTATAATTCCATTACATGTCGATCGATGATCTATGATCAGGTTTTCATTTATCTAAGAGAGATCCAGTAATTTTATATTCAATAGTTTTCAAATTGCTCTTGGGTTATTCCATTGTGATTGAAATATCATCCTAATAGTCTACATAAAAAATCTTCATGTGATGATTTAGAAAAATAAAAAATTATTATTATTTATTTAATAATTTTATCAATTTCACAATCATGATATATTTTCATCAAATTCCCATAATAAAAATAATTTTGTCAGACCTAGGGTAAAAACAATTCTATTAATTCAATAGTTCCCTCAAAATTCAGATCAAAGATGTTTATATAAGTTATTCCACTTTTTATGGAAAAAAACATTGTTGTGCAATCACATTAGATTAATATATTATCTCCACATATTCTGGGCACACTTTACCCGGGAAAACACACCGTCTATGTTCAAACTCATTAAAATATTCCATAAAAGATCAAAAAACATAGATGGAAAATACAATTCATTACACTCACCTTACCATGGGGAATTTTGTCCCAAAAATATAAAACAATTTCTACACATCGGGATGGGGTTACTAAACATGAATCTTATCATACCTCCCCCATATTCTCTCTTGAATATTCTTGTTCTTTCAACGGTCAAAAAATAAACCAATCTTGCTAGTGAAGGATCCTATATTTTTGATCATCGGCCTAATAAAGGTACTCAACAATGTTCTCAATATCCAAAATGTATAGCTCATACTTGTTGAGAAAGTGACGTTATAAATTTAGGTACCTCCTCACATGATACACGTGGAATATACCATAAACCTTATCCTACCATTGCGGTAGAGATATTAAGTATGCCATCTCGCTAACTATAAAAATAATCTAGAATTGTATAATGAATCTCATAGATTTATTCACGACACGGAAAAATGTGTATAATCCATGTTGAAATGAAACCCATATGAACACATGACCTCTTTTCTCAAACACAAAATACCTTTTTCACTTATATACATAATACTTCTAAAAGATCTATGCATTATTCATCCATTCCTAGATGATCATCTCATTATCAGTAGTTTTTCTCTCCATCTCTTGTCCCTTGATTTCTAAGTCAGTTGGGCCATTCAAGCAAAGTGGTGACCTGTAGGGTAACCCATACAAATCCTTGAATGGTTCCATGATTATGGTGGAATGGAAGTTGTTGTTTTATGAAATATCCACAAATTGTATGTGATCCTCCCATCTGTGGCCAATGTCCAACAAGAATGCTTGTAGGATATCCTCTAAAACATGAATAGTTATCTATATCTAAACATTGTTTTTGTGGTGAATCACTATTGTATTGAATAACTATGTGCCAAATGAATCCTAAAAACCCTTCCACATCAAGAATGTGAAATTAGGATTATAGGTAGAGAGGATTGTCTATGGGGAACCATAGGGTCATACTATCTTTTTATTTTTTAGGCATTCAATGTTCTCTACGAAAATATACTAAAAATTGGATTAGAAGTGGGGATGAATTGGTGAGTTGTATATACAAACATAGATGGCATTGCGTCCCCAATATGTATATGGTATGACTATTATGAATTGTATGGATATACCTTCTCTCTTCCACTCTATAACCTCAAGGTTTTGAGTTAAAACCATTATAACATTTTTTTTTCATCCATCACTTGCTGACATGTAATGCATTGAGATAATAACCCAAAAAGTCCATTCTTCTTCACCTTCTATAAAAACAAACATTAGAGGTGTAATGTCCCGGACCCTCCTAGCCCATTACTTTGCCAAAAGTGAGGCTCTACCAAAATAGTGGCACCATGAGGGTGACACCGGCCACGGTGGAACCGTGATGGTGGCACCATAAGGGTGAGACCATGATGGTGCCATCGTGATGGTGGCACCGTGATGGTGGCACCATGAGGGTGAGACCGTGACGGTGGCACCATGATAGTGGCACCGTGATGGTGGCACTGTGAGGGTGAGACCGTGACTATGGCACCATGACAGTGGCACCGTGAGGGTGACACCATGACGGTGGAACCGTGTCTCCTCACCGAGTACCTGCCTTTTCCGCTCCCGCAACGTATGTTTTGATGTAAATTAATTCTTTTACTCCTTTTAAAACCATTTAAATCCCATAATAATTCCTAAAAATCCCGAGAGACCTCCGTGTGTAACTGCCCAACCGCGTGGTCAACCCATGACCCCCCCGCTCCTTACGCGGTTTGGCATTCTCATCTCAACCGTCTGCAGCTCTTATAAACTAAGGGTTAGCCATGGTTTCTTCATTCCTGGATCTCGGCTTTTCATAAATAGCTTCTGGTGCATCGGGAGAGCCGCATCATTATCCGTGGTGTTCCTCCCCCAGCCTAAGCGTCAATCGTCGATCAACAGGTCGGGAATTTATCCTTCGCCTCTCTATTTTGTGTATCATGCAGGGTGGGCGTGTTTTTGATTCTGTAGAATTGGATAAACCATAACTAATTAAATATAATGAGCGAATCCTATAAAGAATTAAGGGGGGGGGGGGGCTGTGAACATTGATGTTGTTTATTTTATGATCATCTTTCTGAGTTGTGCCGGCTTACGCCTTTTGAAAATCAAGGTTGTTGGTGGTCGTTGTTTGTGCACTAATGAACCCCCCTGTGGTGTTTTGAATGGGTTGTTCCTAATTGTAAACTCCTGCTATGAAAAGTAATTGGTTAAAAACGTATACCCGGCTGAATAAATTGAATGAACTAGGATCAATCCCTTCTTTTCTAACCCCGGTCAAAATATGGAATTGAAATCATGGTGCATGTAAAATATTTTAAATCTGAAAATACAGGCATGGCCCTGCTTTGTGTCGATGGTAGTGATTTGGTCGTTCCTTTTTTTTACGGGTTGATTGGTGGAAATGTGGTAGGGGATGGGATCCCCTGTTTTTTTTATACTCTCAGTGGTTGTGAGAAATTGGGGATAGGATCCCCTGTTGGTATGGATTCGGTGGTTGTGAGTTTTAAGACTGGGGTGGGTACTGGTTTATATCATGAATTGCGGTGGGATCCTCTGTTGTTGAGAACCAGTTGTGAGTGTTATGGTTGACGATTTACTGTTCACTTTCCTAGACTTGTTCCTATGCTTACTAGTTTCCCAGTAGTGATTGAACTTATTTAAGCATTATTACTGAACATGAAAATAAGAATGTGACAAATGGGTTTTATTGCCGAGATTTGTGACTCAGACTTGAGCGTTGTTGTGATCTGTAGGCTGTCTAAAGAAAAACCTAACTTTGGGTGAGTGCTTGTTACCGATATATATATACTTTTAGCTTTGTGTTTCTTATTTTCACCCCACCCAAGTTGAGCACTTAGTGCCGAACACCCCCATTTCATGGGGGAGGGTGTTTTTCCCAACACTATTCTTAGTGGATGGTTATTAGCTCCTTTTATACTCCCTTTACCGGATAGGCCAAGTATCTCCAGGAAGGGTGTGACTACCTGAGGTCCATTATTAGCCCAAGAACCTTCGGGCGGGGTAGTGTGGTGGTTGTCCAGGTGTGTGCGGTAGGCAGTTTCCTATGTATCTTTGGGATGAGGCCCAGGTGTCTTCGAGCGTGGTGGTTGTTGTTCTGGACTAGGTGTTTTCAGGCATGGTTACATGTGATAGTTGTGTCCCACGTGTTTGCGGGCGGGATTCGGCACTGGGACTGCGTGTGGTTGTGGCCCAGGTGTGTGCAGGCGGGTGTGGCAGTGGGACTGCAGTGAGAATGGCGGGATTGGTCTGATGCGTAGGATGTCTCAATAACTAGTGGGAAAGTGGTGTGGGGTAACCAAACAATGATGTGCTCTTATTATATATATATACTTGACTTGCGTTATTTGGGGAGTGTGCCTTGGTGAGGCTTGGTTGGATAGTATACCATGATAGGTGTTTGGTTTACTCCTTTTCTCACGGGACATTAGTATGTTCCCCCACGTGTGCACGAGAGTCCTTGGTTTTCCCTACTGAGTGTACTTGTATGCTCACCCTACATATATAATTTTTTTTTCAGGTTTCCAGGAGGACTTCAGGGATCACGCAGGAACCATACTAGCTCATACCTTTGGGGCAGTTGCAGTTGCTTCTTTTCTTCTTTGGTACTTACTTTTATATTCACCTTTTTTTACTTTGTGGCTTTACTTTTGGAACATTCAAGTGGTAATGGTTAAATTTTGTCTTTATTTTTCTTTTACCTTGGTGTTGACGAGTTCCATCATCTTATCTATCGATATTATAAAACAAAAAGGGGTAACACCATCCATTTGTCAGAAATTTCTATACCCTTGGTGCTAGTGGCCACTCCGGGAGCTATTGAAGGTGGGACATGGGGGTCATTATCCCTCCTTCAACTAAAATAAGGAAGGGCTAGGAAATCTACTGACCCTTCCCTCCTTTTGGTAAAGGCAGGTCGTGACAGAATGGTATTAGAGGAGGTTGAGAGATAGGATGGAGTTTGGAGTTAGGCACAGTGAGGATTGCATGGGATGGTAGCGAAAAAGTGTTGGGTGACCTCGGTGCGTGAATTAGGCCATGGAATACTAGCTAGGAAATGTGATTTTAGGGCCCCCTGTGATCCGATGCAAGGAATATGGACTAACCAAACGACCAAGTGAGGCTACACTGATTGTTGGGAAGATACCCTAGGAAAGGTACATACATCATAATGACTTGTGTTCTCGTGTTTCTGGGGTGTTTTTGGAATTAAGAATAAACGAAGTGTTTAAGAAGCTTTATAGACAATATTCTGAACTACTTGGGCTTAGGAATTCTTTGTTTACCTTGCAGTTATGGCACCTGGAAGGTGACCACGTGTGGTACCGGCAATCGAGGCCTCGGAGACTACTTTGGCCGATCGGCAGAGAGCTAATCGAGAAGAAGAGGACGACCAGTGTCAGAAGACTCTTCGGGCCTTCCAACGACATACCCTCGAGAAGTATGAGGATATCACCTCTGAGATGAAGACAGAAGGCTGGTTATAGGAGCTAGTGATAGCCTTCGGCTTGATTCGGGCCCCGACCGAGTACTGGGTTCCACTGTCCGTCAGCCAGATGTGGGGAGCGGCACATCGGTGGTGGACGCTTTACCTGGGGGAGAGGAGAGAGGCTGCGGTGTCTTTGGCAGATTTAAAGAGGGTGTTCCGGGCGAAATTCCTCTCTTCGACGATGAAGGCGGAAAAGAGACAGGAGCTACTCTCCCTCCAACATAGGGTATGTCCGTGAGGGAGCTAGGTATCATGTTCAAGGACCTCCTATGTTTTTCTCTGGACCTCTTTCTCGACAAGGAGTCTCAAGAAAGATGTTTGGAGGAGGTGCTCTGACCCTCCCTCAAGTATGCTGTTACCCCCTTTACCTTGCCGACGTACTTGGAGGTCTAGAAGAAGGCTAAAGTGGTGGAGAGAATTCATGCTCTACGAGGTGTGTCACGAGAGGGGATCCAGCTGGGACCATCGAAGGGGAAGCCCTATATATCTACAGAGTCAGTGCCCAGACCAGGACCGCGGTGCTTCATCTGTGGAAGCCCTGTACATCTCCAGAGTCAGTGCCCAGACTGGGTACTATTCGGCGGTGGCAGACATCCCCAGCGCCCGCCCCAGTAGCAGCTTCCAGCCCAGCCGTTCCAGCAGCAGCAGCAGGGACAACAAGCTCCCACTCCTACAAGGGAAGACGTAGGAGGAGGAGGCCAACCCCAGGGCGCTCATCAGGGACCTTGACCAGGGCATGGTCAGGGAGGTGGCTGGCAGCCAAGGGGAAGAGGAGCTGGGTGTGGACAGTTGCACGCCACAGAGGCAGCAGTTCCAGCAGGGACGAAGGTTGTTCGAGGTATGATCAGTTTGTTTAGAACTCTCGCTTATTCTTTGTTCGATACCTGAGCTTCCCACTCCTTTGTTGCACAAAGTCTAGCATGTTATTTTGCTCTAGTTGACGAGAGACTCCCTGTGCCCCTGGTGTTGAGCACACCAGTCGGGGGACAGACCGACTTGTTGTTTGTTTGTCGAGGATGTAGACTGATGATAGGGCCACATCAGTCGGTTAGGGATCTTCTCCTGCTACAGATTCAACCATACGATGTCATCCTAGGCATCAACTGGATATTTTCGGTGTGTGTTGTCATCGACTGTTTCCGAAGAAGGGTTGTGTTCTCGGACTTGGGCGGTCGAGCTGTTACCTTCACCGGTGAACGGAGTAGTCAGAAGGGCAGCAGGCGAGATGAACCCCTCCTCTCCTAGTTGGTCGAGCTGTCAGTAGAATCAGTAGATGTAGAGATGGTGGGGGTTCCAGAGGTTGTCCATGAGTTTATGGACATCTTTCCTGAGGAGGTGACGACACTACCTCCTCGACGTGATATCGAGTTCAGGATAGACCTACATCCCGACGCTCATCCGATCTCGATGGCTCCTTACCGGATGGCACCTTCAGAGCTACGGGAGTTGCGGATCCAGATTCACGATCTGATGAAGAGGGGTTATGTTTGCCCGAGTGCGTCGCCATGGGGTGCTCCAGTCTTGTTTGCAATGAATTCAGATGGTGGTCTCAGGTTGTGCATAGACTACAGGAGGCTGAATCAGGTGGCGATCAAGAATTGTTACCCTGTTCCAAGGATATACGATCTTTTTGACCAGCTGAAAGGGGCGGGATGGTTCTCGAAGATCGACCTGCGGTCTGGGTACCACCAGCTGAGAGTGAAGGAGAGAAACATCACGAAGATGGCCTTCAAGTGCAGATATGGACACTTCGAGTTCATAGTCATGCCCTTCGGTGTTACGAACGCCCCGGTTGTGTTCATGGGGCTTATGAACTCCATATTCCGGGAGTACCTGGATCGGTTTGTAGTTGTGTTCATCGACGACATCCTGATCTATTCAAGATTAGAGGAGGACCATGCAGAGCACCTATGGATAGTTTGGGAGTTCCTCCAACATCATCATATCTATGGAATGTTGTAGAAATGCATGTTCTGGGCACGAGAAGTGCACTTCCTCGGACACGTGGGGTCCGAGCGGGGGGTAGCGGTGGACCCGTCAAAGGATGAGGCAGTTGTTTCTTGGGCAGCACCCAAGAATGTGGTAGAGGTCTGTAGTTTCCTCGGGCTGGCAGGTTAATATCATAGGTTCGTACCCAACTTCTCTTGAGTAGCAGCCCCTTTGACAGCCCTGACCAAGAAAGACCAGGTTTTCGTGTGGAGTGAGCAGTGCGAGTCAGCCTTCAGCTATCTGAAATAGAAGCTGGTTAGTTCCCCAGTGCTAAGATTACCAGAAGAAGGGGCGACTTATGAGGTGTTCTGTGATGCTTCAGGATAGGGCCTAGGATGTGTGTTGATACAGCGATGAGGGGTGATCTCTTATGCTTCCAGGCATCTACGCCCCCATGAGCGTAATTACGCCACCCATGACCTAGAGATTGTAGCGGTCGTTTTTGTGCTAAAGTTATGGAAACACTACCTCATCGGAGAACGCTTTGTGGTCTTCACATATCACAGAAGCTTGAGGTATATCTTCTCCCAGCGGGGCTTAAACTTGCGACAATGAAGATGGGTGGAGTTCCTCCAGGATTACAAATTTTATATCTCTAATACTAAGGGCAAGGGAAATGTAGTGGCCGATGCCTTGAGCAAGAGGACGCAGAAGGATGCGGTCTAAGAGTCGGCGGATGCTTGGAATGCGATGGAGGAGTTGGCTGCCTTCCACCTAGATGCGAGGATGGATGGTGGTAGAGGTTGCCTATATCAAATGACAGTGCAGTCATCTCTGTTTCAGTAGGTGGAGGAGTCTCAGTGGGGAGACCTGGAGTGCGAAGTGATGCATGACCGAGTTGACTAGGGAAATGCTACAGAAGGATGGACAGAGGATGGTCAGAACCGAATTCTTTTCCAGGGAAGGTTGTTCGTTTCAGAGGCGCTGCATGACAAGGTTCTCAGTGAGCTCCACAACTCACCCCTGGCGGTACACCCAGGTGTTTCCAAGATGTACCAGGGACTTAAGAGTAAGTTTCGGTGGCCCGGAGTTAAGCAAGAGGTGGCAGAATTTGGGGCCAAGTGCTTAGTATATCAGCAAGTGAAGGCTGAACACCGAGTTCCAATCGGCCTGCTGTAGCCTCTAGTTGTCCCCGAGTGGAAGTGGAATTACATCTCGATGGATTTCGTCATGGGACTACCCAAGGTACAAGGGGGATACGATGCCATCTAGGTGGTAGTTGATAGGTTGACGAAATCGGCCCACTTTCTGGTGATTAGGGAGTCGAGTACTATGGATGCTTTGGAAAGAAAGTACGTGGATTAGGTGGTGCAGTTTCATGGAGTTACGAGGTCTATAGTCTCGGATAGGGATGCACAATTTACATTGAGAGTCTGGAGATGATTGCAGCATGCTTTCGGCACACAGTTATGCCTTAGCACTGCTTTCCATCCCCAGACAGATGGAAAAATAGAGCGCACCATCCAGACCTTGGAGGATATGCAGCGAGCATGTGTTCTGGACTCAGGAGGATCATGGGTGCGACACTTGCCCCTGGTAGAGTTCACCTACAATAATATCTATCACTCTACCATCGGTATGGCCCCGTTTGAATCCTTGTATAGGATGCCATGCCGTTCACCGATGTGTTGGGTCGAAGTGGGAGAGGCAGGCATCCTTGGCGCGGAGCTGGTGCAGAGCACGACAGAGAAGGTTCATCTCATACGGGAAATGATGAAGGCGGCCCAGGACCGAAGAAAGTTGTATGCCGATACCTAGAGGAAGCCCTTGGAGTTTGAGGTTGGAGACCACATGTTCATGAAGTTCTCCCCTTGGCGTGGGCAACGGAGGTTCGGAAAGGGGAGTAAGCTTTCTCTCATGTTCATCGGACCCTTCGAATTGTTGCGGCGGGTCGGTGATGTGGCTTATCAACTGGAATTACTATTGCCGCTACTGAGGATACATGATTTCTTTCATGTGTCCCAGCTCCGTCGGTATCTTCACGACGATTCACACGTCCTTGATTAGGGTGAGCTGGACATCGAGGACGACGTGACCTTTTTTGAGAGACCAGTGATGATTGAGGATCGCAAGGAGATGGTGCTTTGTGGGCAAACCATTCCCTTGGTTCGTGTGTTGTGGAGACATGGTGGGCTTGAGGAGAGTATGTGGGAGAGGGAAGCACAGATGCGTACCCAGTACCCCGATTTGTTTTGAGTTTTGTTCCTTGTTGTACCTATTATGGTATAACGTTTTGTCTTTTTGGCCATGAAATGTACTGGTTTTCTTTCCTCTGAATGTGTGTGAAAAGACCTGGCTATGGGGGAGGAGAGAACCCACCCCCTAATCAAAACACATTAAGGTGGATGCGATTAAACCCGTGCGGGAGAGTCAGTGCTTCCCAAAGCCTAAAATATCTTGACATAGGGGAGGAGGCTCCCCAACCCACATGACTGGGAAGTTTGGCATGTTATTTTGCTTGGTTCTTGAAAGGGAAGTGTTTTTAGTTAGCATGGGTTCACTTCTAAGAGGTATCTTTCGAGGTGGTTGTTCAGACCCTCTCTTTCCCTCTTGGTTTGTTTTGATTCTCGAGGATGAGAATCGTTTAAGAGGTATCGAATGTAATGTCCCGGACGCTTTTGGCCCATTACTTTTCCAAAAAGTGAGGCTTCACCAAAATAGTGGCACCGTGAGGGTGACACCGACCACAGTGGAACCGTGACAGTGGCACCATGAGGGTGAGACCATGATGGTGTCACCGTGATGGTGGAACCGTGACGGTGGCACCGTGAGGGTGAGACCACGACGGTGTCACCGTGAGGGTGAGACTGTGACAGTGACACTATGACGGTGGCACCTTGAGGGTGACACCGTGTTGGTGGCACCGTGACGGTGGCACCGTGTCCCCTCACCGAGTACCTGACTTTTCCACTCCTGCAACATAAGTTCTGACATAAATTAATTCATTTAGTCTTATTAAATCCATTTAAATACCATAATTAATTCCTAAAAATCCCGAGAGACCTCCGTTTGTAACTGCCCAACCACGTGGTCAACCCACGACCCCCCACTCATTACACGGTTTGGCGTTCCCATCTCAACCATCCGAGGCTCTTATAAACTAAGGGTTAGCTGTGGTTTCTTCTTTCCTAGATCACGGCTTTTCACGAACAGCTTCTGGTGCATCGGGGAAGCCACATCGTTATCAGTGAAGTTACACCCTCTGCCTAAGCGTTGATCATCGATCAACTAGTAGGGAATTTATCCTTTGCCTCTCTCTTTTTTGTATCATGTTGGGTGTGCGTGTTTTTGATTCTGTAGAATTGGATAAACCAGACCTAATTAAAGATAATGAACAAATCATGTAATGAATGAAGGGGGCTATGATCATTGATGTTGTTTATATTATGATCATCTTTCTGAGTAGTGCTGGATTATGAATTTTGAAAATCGAGGACGTTGGTGGTCATTGTTTCTGCACTAATGAACCCCTCATGGTTTTTTAATGGCTTGTTCCTATTTTCAAAGTCCTGCTGTGAAAAGTAAATTGGTTAAACACGTATACTCGGCTGAATAAATTGAAAGCACCAGGATCAATCCCTTCTATTCTAACCCTGGTCAAAATACGGAATTGAAATCATGGAGCGTGTAACATCTTTCAAATCTGAAAATACAGGCATGGCCCTGCTTTGTGTCGGTGGTAGTGGTTTGGTTGTTCCTTTTTTTTTTACAGAATGATTGGTGGAAATGTGGGAGAGGATGGGATCCCCTATTTTTTTATACTATTGGTGGTTGTGGGAAATTGGGATGGGATCCCCTGTTGGTATGGATTCAGTGGTGGTGAGTCTTAAGACCGGGGTGGGTACATGTTTATATCACGAATTGGGGTGGGATCCTCTATTGTTGAGAACAAGGTGTGGGTGTTATGGTTGATGCTTGACTGTTCACTTTCCTGGACTTGTGCCTATGCTTACTAGTTTCCCAGTAGTACTTGAACTTATTCATGAATTATTACTGAACATGAAAACAAGAATGTGACAAATGGGTTTTATTGGTGAGAGTTGTGACTCAGACTTGTGTGTTGTTGTGATCTGTAGGCTATTTGAAGAAAAACCTAACTTTGGGTGAGTGCTTGTTATATATATATATATATACATTCTTGTAGCTTTGGATTTCTTATTCTCGCCCCACCCAAGTTGACCACTTAGTGCCGAACACCCCCATTTCATGGGGGATGGTGTTTTCCCAACACTATTCTTAGTGGATGGTTATTAGCTCATTTTCTGCTCCCTTTACCAGATATCCCAAGTATATTCGGGCAGGCTGTGATGGCCTAAGGTCCATTGTTAGCCCAAGAACCTTCGGGCGGGGTAGTGTGGTGGTTGGCCAGGTGTGTGCGGCAGGCGGTTTCCCAAGTATCTTCGGGATGAGGCCAAGGTGTCTTCGGGCGTAGTGGTGGTTGTTCTGGCCTAGGTGTTTGCAGGAGTGGTTACATGTGATAGTTGTGGCCTAGGTGTTTGTGGGCAGGATTCGGCAGTGGGACTGCGTGTGGTTGTGGCCCAGGTGTGTGCGGGCGAGTGTGGCACTGGGGCTGCGGTGAGAATGGCAGGATTGGTCCGATGCGTAGGATGTCTCAATAACCAGTGGGAAAGTGGCGAAATGTACCCAAACATCGATGTGATCTTATTATATATATATATATATACTTGACTTTCATTATTTGGGGAGTGCGCCTTGGTGAGGCTTGGGTGGATTGTTTACCTTGATTGGTGTTTGGTTTACTCCTTTTCTCACCGGACTTTAGTACGTTCCCCCACTTGTGCACGAGAGTCCTTGGTTTTCCCCAGTGAGTGTACTTTTATGCTCACCCTACGTATATAAAACTTCTTTCAGGTTTCTAGGAGGACATCGGGGATCACGCAGGACCATACTAGCTCAGACCTTTGGGGTAGTTGCAGTTGTTGCTTTTCTTCTTTGGTACTTACCTTTGTAGTCACCTTTTTGTACATTATGGCTTTACTTTTGGAACATGCATGTCGGAATGGTTTACTTTTGGCTTTATTTTTCTTTTACCTTGTTGTTGATGAGTTCCATCATCTTATCTCTCGACCTTATAAAACAAAAAGGGGTAATGCCTTCCATTTGTGAGAAATTTCTATACCCTTGGTGCTAGTCGCCACTCCGGGACCAATTGAAGGTTGGTCTCAGGGGTCATTCTCCATCCTTTAACTTAAAGAATGAAGGGCTTGGAAATCTGCTGACCCTTCCCTCCTTTTGGTGAAGGCGGTTCGTGACAAGAGGACCTAGTACATCTTTTCACACATGGATTAATTTTCAACGGAGAAGCATGAAACACTCTCAGAGCCTCCCCCAAATGTTAGTTGAACCATCTTGTATCATCTTACAATAACATAATTCTGCTTTCCATTAGATACTCCAACAATTTTATATCCAATAGACATCTATGCATGTTGGGTCTCACAATCTACATACCAAATTTTTTATTAATTAAATTACAATAATAGATGTGTGGAAAACCCATAAATTATAGGTAAACTTCTCCATCTCCATCCTAAAATTATAACATCAATAAGTGAAACAACATTAACACGTAATTTATTAATTGTGAAAAAAAATATTTTACTGAGAGAATATTTTACCACATTCCCATTCGTTGGAGTATAGAAAAATTTGATGTTCATAATCCTGTTGGAAATCTTCGAATTTCATATATCTAAATTTGAGATCATTCTAATAGAATATATAAATCAGAATCTTAAGATCAAAATTGATGATAAACCACCCAAAAAATGCTTATAACTCATGATTGATGGTCAAGTTGTTCTAATCATGTGGTGTCAACTAATGTGAACCATATGAAATCACTACCTCTGCGTCAAAACAAAACTATTCCTTGTGGTTGATGTGTCTTATAAAACTATATAATTGACACCCACCTCTAGAAATATTATGATGGGAGGGAACATCTATCACTTCCTACTCTCATAAAAAGTCTACTAGAATCTATCATTATACAAAAAATGGATAATGCTTTTGGGTCAAAGATATAATGGTTGCATATCTCCTAGATAAACTAAGTATGAATCTCTGGTAATGGCCTATCTTGAAAAGGAAGATCTAAACCTCTTTCTTGCACTCAGGTATATATTAAGTTAAAAATACTTAAATCATGGACTGATCCACTTCCACTACATCTACTAAGATATCATGTCTCAAAAAGTAGACAGTTTAAATCCAAAATTATAACTTTGAGATATTACTATAATTCTAGTGCCCTCAAAGCACACCCAGAACCATCATCACATGTCTTGTGTTCTTCTGCTCGAAATTTAATTATATAATGATATCATTGATGATGACTACAATATAATGATCTAAGAAAGAGATAAAAATATGTTTCAGGAGTCCCATGAACACATTTGGGACGTTCTTTATGTTAATGGTAATCATCTCATACTCATAGTTCCCTTAGATACAATTTAATGATGATTTTGGAATATCCTCATCTTGTGGTTTAAAATGGTGTTATCCTTACCATATTTAAACCATTAAGAACCATAGAGTGCCTATTAACCTATAAAATACATAATAAATCCTTTGTAATAAATAATTTTTCTTCACAGTCACCTGGTTCAAGCACTTGTTGTCAGCAAACAACCTCAATATCTATTCTTCATTATCACTGAACAAAACGTTGGATTCCCAGGGCAAAAAAATGGGTAATAAAAATCCTTTCCCCTATAGGACCTCCAACACATCATCAACATGGGAATCTATATAGTTTTCATCTAATATGCTGAAAAAAATATCAATTTTTATCATGGTGGTTATCAATGCAGAATTCTATCTCATAGAGGTTAGGTAATCCTAGAACATCCTCAGGGAGGAATTTCTCATTCTACACCACCATTGTATGAAACTGTGAACTCATTACATCCACTACACGAAGGGTCATACTTCCAAATGGTGAGTAATGGCTACCCCCTCTTTTGTATGAGTCTATCGTTTGTTCTATAGGTTTTCTTTTTTACCAAAAAAGAAAAACATAGTCCCCTCACTGTAGAAATATAGAATCCTCCGCATGAAACAATCGATATAGGAATGAAATGTGGATAAATTTTAATTACCTAAGATGAACTTGTAAGGAATCGTTACTAATATAGTAATATGAATACTGAAACACTCACCTCCAAGTGTCAAGTCACACTATACACAAAATTTTGTGATTGATGTGTTTTTTTCTAGTAGTAGTCTCCAAGAAAAATGGTTGAGCCAAGGCCTCAACCACAACTTCTATATATCAAACAAGATATGTGGATTGAAAGTAATGACTGGAACAACTGCCTATAAGTACTGAATCTATGGTAGAAATGATATAGATGTACCTAGAATCATTCTAAGATCCCCTGGGTCATAATACTTGACGAGTTTTAGCTATCACTGGTTGTGTCTACTAGCTCCCTGGGCCTAGCATGAACATCCAAAGGCTAGTGATGGTAATAATCCATGATTTTGACCACCACCTGATGCTCTTCCAACTCCTCTTCTACATCATCCATCATAAGAACCTTCTAGTTACTACATGTTAATCTAAATTGGGATCCCATCCATGGTCTCTCTGTTAGCCGTACGGTGGGTTAGATAATCTCACCCAAAATTTCCTCATCTATTACATTAGTAGTACCACATAACCCTAGGTTGACTAGACACATATTTTAAGACTTGAAACCCCATATTCTCTTCCATAGGACCTCCTATTAAAACATATCTCATGTCCAGGTACCTGATACTAATATACTCTCCCTAATACCGAGGTATATGATCCTCTTTTCTTGCAATCGGAAGTCACTAGTTTTGTCGACTCATCCAAGAAACAATAAATGTACAAATATCTATCAATGACACCATCATAGTTTTTAATAAAAAATGGGATAATTTTTTCTCTGATGTATCTATTTCAACCCCACATGAAGGACCGACCCACTAAGAATTGATGTTGAACTACATATATTGAGTACATGGAACAGTTGGTAAACAATGATGAATACATAGATACAATCATCTCTTCTTTTTTGAGTTACATAAGATAATGTATAAGTATAGAGCAAAAAATAGTGAGAGATAACTCATATGTGAATGATTTTATAAACTATGACCATGATAGAGTCACCTCATCATAAATTTGGTTCACTAACCCCACCAAAATTTCATTGAGACATGAAGAAGACTCACAAATAGGGACTCCATCAGATATATTGGTCCCCTACCCTGATTAAAAAAGTCTGGTCACCACTATAACTCAGTCCTCAACTTCTTATTGGTATGTCATTCCTTGGATAATGAGTACTATCTGTCACTAAAACTCATGATGTGTTCTCATCATAGACAACTCATTCATTATTACTCTTAGTACTATATGTTTCTCAACATTGGGTTGTATAGATGGTGCACCACATGAATAAATCACCTCTAGAACTGGTCCTTGTATCATCTCATTACCACTTTGGGGATCATCCTTATAATCCTGATACTAAATATAAGATGAAATATGTGGAAAATGAATCCTTAAATTAAACAACATCTACCATGGTCAATGTGTATACTTGCATACTTGACTCAAGAAGGGCATGGAAACCATAACCCATTCTTATATGATTCATGTATAATTTTTCCCTACAACTAGTATTATCATGTAATGAGAAAAAAATTTGGTGATTAAACTCCTAGTGTATGGATATGTTGGCAGACACACAAAAACTGGAGTTTCTGACCAGATATATGAACTGAAAACACAAAACATTGTTTCCTCAACCCAATCTCATATAAAATATTGTTACGGTATAACTATCTCCATTGATAAAAAACATTCATGAACCATCCCAATGTGTCAATTTCCGAGAATCCCCATTCCCATATCCAATAGGAAAGAGGATTGAGATTAGCACTGAGTAGGCATATAACAATCCTGGGAGGCCTTATCCTATACATTGGTATACACCCTCGCATCACCATCCAATACTATTTTGAAATAAAAAATAGAACATCCATGAATGCATACATAAATATCCCATTACTGAGAATTAAATTAAGTAATGGAATGTAAGCATATTAAAATAAGTTATTCCCAAAACGAGTCTGAAATAAATCCCATCCTAAAATAAATTCATTAGACTATTTTCAAGGTACAATAGGAGCACACCTCATTCTATATTTTCCGCCTAAGTTTGTTATCATCCTAGTTCATCTAGGACTCTATAAAATGGTCTATATTCGACAACGAAATCACACATTTGGTCAAGGACCCAGATACGGTGACTATAACAATAACCAATAGAACACCATGATACCAATAATAAAAAAACAAATTAACACTCTTAGCTCTATAAATGAATATTTCTATAGAACATAAAACAATAATATGCAGGAACACTCAACAAAGACACACTATTTAAAATTATTTCACTACCATAACAACGTCATATGATTCCATCTTCAGGGACCCAAACAACACTCATCATGGAGAAAATACTCTATGATTATGATATAAATAATAACATCCACTAAAGAGGTAGTTCTCATTGGGCCTCACCATTAAAAGATTAAACTATAATTATGATGACATATGATATACATATGATGGACACTACCAATTACATGGTGTTTACCCACAAATCAATTTATATTAACATTTTATTTAGATAATTTTCACCTATGTAGTATTAGTTGCAACAAAACCAAGTTCTCCACCTAGGGATTGAATATTTGTTGATGATATCACTACAAGACTCATGGAGAGATTCCAACAACTCTATCCAATAACCCCTTTTTAATGGATCATTTTACATTGTGTAATATGATATTCCAAACTAACCCTTAGGAAAATGTATATGGGAAATCCACCTTAACGAAACTAGTCCCTGATATATTGAGAAGTTTTTGAAAGACATATTTTAGGTAGTACATGATGTTTTGTAGGGTTACATTCCATGTACCTTCAATCCAGGTTTTGAACCATGTAAATGACATGTGATTATGTCCCTGTAAAAGTATATGACATGCTACTAGTCATGTAACTCATCCTATATACCAATGCATTTCTATGATTGTATAAACCAGGCTAATACGTGACTGTGTAGGAATACATGGTGTTCAAATGACTGTGTACTCTAACCTATGTTTGTGTACAATCTATGTTTTACATAGAGCCACCATAGATAATTCACATTCCATTAGACTGAGTCACACACTATGTAATAAATATATTTCTTCCAAAACCCTTATGGTCTCTAGGTTGGAATTATATTTTTTGTAATATCAGATTACACACTTTGTGGTTTTCAATTTTAAAAAAAGTTGGTCTGTCCTTCAAAATGCGTACATAACACCATATCATTAAATATACACTTCAATCATGTTTGTAATCAAGAAAATACCTTGAATAATCCTCTATATTGACATATTCTCAAATCCAAAAATTAAATCATTAGTGAAGAATTATTTTGTTCATCCAATCACTACTCATACACAACAATCTAACTTGGTGTTTCCAATCATGTGTTATCTTCTTTTCACTACCACTGTTGCACCTCTATTAGGTCATGCCAATCTTGGATATAATATTTAAAATTGTTTCACCATGAATCAGTTGTGCAATGTTTTATATTTCTATATACACAAAATAAAATTCCTATCAAATAATTCCAATAAGGAATGAATAGTCATTGGAGAAAATTAGAAAACAATCATGATAAATGGGTCTTGATAAATTTTTGTGTCGACCTCGATTAGTTTCTTTTAGAATGTTGAATGAATTGATAAAAATTATATCATTCTAAAAAGTATATCTATAAATCACCACAACAATCCCATCATGAAAAATTATTGACCCATGAATTAATATGTTAGTTAATTGATTAATGATTATCCTAGAATCTGAGAATAGGTATAGAGTCTAATAAAAAACATCCTACCACGATTTGGACTGATCTCGGATGATGAATGAAGAAAATTCATTATCATTAGAGATATACTAGGATTTTGTTTCATGTCAATCTTCAATCTATGATTTGGTAGTCATTTGTTAGAGGGTTATCTAATAATTCTCTCTCCAATCGCTATATCATTGTGTGGAAAATCCTATAAAAATTTCACAATATTATAAATATTTACTCATAATTCATTGCATAATTAAAATGAAAATTAAATAATTTATTTAATTATATTATTCATTTTACTGCCCATAATGATTATTCAATAACTACACAATGCTGAAAACGTTTATGTCGTGATTATGGTAAAATACATATTTTGAACTCAATAGTTCCATTATATTTCTGATCTAGGCCCGCCATTTAAAATTTATTACAATTTTCCTAGAATATTGTATTATCATGCTATTAAATATTTTTCAAATATTTCATCCATTTATTTTTTGGAACACAATGAATTGGAATCATGCATCATCTCAGTGTCTTGTCTCAAAAATATTTCATAGAATTCCCAAAACATTATACATGAAAAATTGGAGTTATTAAGGTTGGAATGGGATTATATTTTCATAATCACAAACATGTTATATATATAATATATTTATAAATTAAATTAATCTTTTTGAAATACCTTTTTATGGAACTAAATTGAAACAAAATGTGTTTCTCTATGGAGCTAGTACTCAACATGTGTCCATGAACAAAATACTTTTTTATAAAGAAAACGGGAAAGTTTTCTCTAAATATAAAAGACATAATTATATAAATAATAACTATTTAATTATTTTCTAATGGGTAATAGAGAAATGTAAGAGAATTATGTGTAAGAAAACCTATTTGATAAGAATCAGTTCGTATATTGATATTCGTAACTTTATAATGAAGTACATCTTACAAATGGTGTATTTTGGGATTTCTCGTGAAGAAAAGGTATTAATAAATAATTAGAGATCTTTATGGAAATTAAAAATGGGATGATTTATAAGAGGAATTAAAAATTATGGGGGCATAGCTGGAGTGAGATATTTCTCTCTTTATAAATGAAGAATGTTTTTTATAATAATATAAATTTAAAGACATTATACATTGGTCAAAAGGATTAAATAATATTCAATATAAGAACAAATAATGGGTAATCATTGATACACATATCATCCACTAATTTGATGAAATTTTTTACACATGTTTTAGGTTTCTTAATCTTTGTGGAAACATTTTCAACATATTTTACCATTATCATGGTAAAAAAAATTAACTATGTAATTAATTTTTTTCATTAATATTAAAATAACCAAAAATATATATATATATAACTCTAATTAAAAATATGAAATATATTTTATTTGAAACAACATATTAAAGTTATAAAAATTAACTGTAAAAGGGTAAATGTATAACACATAAAAAAGAATTTTAGAAATGGATAACATTAGTTCCAAAATGTGAAATATATATTTATATATTAAACATCATATTTATAAATTAATTATTTAAATTATAAAATAAATAATGGTCCAATAAAAAGGTTTTATAAGTTTTTATGTTTTTTCCATGATGACAATAATTCAAAAAGTGATGTTATTTATATATAATTTGTTACAAAATTTTCACCTATAATAAAATATTTTCAAAAAAAAACTAAAAAATTATGCCTAAGATAATAGTTTTAGGATGGAAAAGAAAATTAAGAGAACTTTTGAAAATTAAATTCTAAAATATAACAATTTTACTTTTAAATGAAAATATAATATAAAAAATGGATTTTGTGGAAAACAATCATTTTAAAAGAAAAACTATTATCATTCATATTTCTTTTTTATTTGTAATTAAATTATTATTAAAATATTTCAAAGAAATTATTATCATCTAGTGATTAATTTTTTAATTCCAATAAATAAAAATATATAGGGATGATGAATATAGTTTTTAGAAAATAAATATAATTTTCATGTAAAATATAGTCATTTTAGTTATTTTTATAAATTAATTCTATTTTATCAATGAATTATAATTTAATGTTAACATTAATTTCCTTTAAATAGGAAATTTTAAATAGTATAAAATAAAAATTATATATATAAAATATATTTCATTGATAAATACAATTTTATATTATGATAATTTGTACTTACAAACCCCCATAAAATATCCATGTATGATCTAACTCTATGAAATTATCTTATTGAAATTATGGATGGTGGTTCATATAGAATATATTCCATTCGAATTTTTTCAATATTAAATGAATGTAACATACATTTTCACTCATATATTAATTAATGGAGTTATGATTGGGTTTGTTCTATATAAAACCCTAGTGAAACAACATCATTTCAATGATTTTAATGGTTAGAACCTTAAGGATTACCAGTACTACTCTATTTTGTAACATATTATTTCTATATAGTTTATATAGTGTTTTATTTTCACTTTTGTATATTAATTTGATGACTATATTAAATCATAGAAATATTATATTTTTATATTAAATAAGAATTTATTGATTTTATTTTTTCAGGTGTGTATTAATAATACTATTAAACAATTTATTTATTTAAAATAAAATTATTAATAAAATATATGGGAGTTTCCCTCAGAATTCGGGGATGACCTCCTAGATGGGAGATTCAAACGTTCCGATTGGTTTCTAACAGGTTTGTTCATAGAACCGGAAATATCCAATGATTCCACATCCATTTGGACCTACTTTCCAAAGGTAGGCACTCATTATCTTGTGAACTAATGAGGCTTAGGAATTTGCATTGGTCGATAGGATGGGAAGTCGGAGTCATCACACCTTTTTGAGGGGAATTATTGTCTACTCCGGGACTCTCTTTATAGATTTAAGTTATGTTCGTGAATCCTTATAACATTACCAAGTATAAAATGATCTTTCCTTCAGTTTTGACAATATGTAAGAAATGTAGAGAATCTTTTATATATATTTGAGGTTCTTAATCAATAGAGAATCATCTATATCTATTTAGATATTCTTGGTCAATGGAATTCTTCAAAACATTTATATAAAATTCTCTTGGTCATTAAGATGACCAGGCTGGTTTTAATGCCACTCAGTGGGGCACTTGAAGTTTATTGTCATTCCAAAGGACATGGATTATTTCAGAGTTTGGATCTAACCCGCAGATGGGCTACCTACGTATCCTTTGTTTTGGAAAAGGAATCATAACCCACGTAGTTCAGGTAAGGGAGTATGATTTTTATGATTGATGGCTCAAAGAAGGATGTTATAATTACTTTTACTCTCTAAGATCACGTGAGTCATGCTCGGTGTGAGAAAAAAGAGGTATTGATAATAAAATAGACAATTGGGCCATGAAAGATGTAATTATATGAAATGGTTTGGGGCTTATGTATGTATGACTGCCCAGATAAATGAAGATTAGGATTTACTTTAGGGAGAAAATCCAGGAACAGGGTCCATAAAGGTATATGTGCTTCATGGAGATTTGAATACTCTAACTTGGGACTTATTCCTAAAAAGGAAGCCTAGATTATGAGAGGATTGATGATTGGGTTTTACTCCTGAGAAGGAATCCCAAATCAAAGGTAAATTAGGACTGGTTAAAGAGAAATTAAGGGATTTGGGTCTTACACCTGAAAAGGAAGCCCAAAATTATGACTGGGACTTACTCCTGAAAAGGAAGCCCAAAATTATGACTGGGACTTATTCCTGAAGAGGAAGCCCAGGTTAAGGATTAAGGTTTTGGGCTTACTCCTGATGAGGATGCCCAGATTTGGGAACTTTAAGAATTTGGGGCTTACTCCTGAGGAGGATGCCTAGGTTAAATGATTTATAACTGGGGATTTTTCCTGAAAAGGAGACCTAGGTTAAGGATTCTGTCATCTTAAAGGATGAGGTTGAATGAATGAACTATCAATCTTTAGTGAAATAAAGATATGTAAATCACTATGTTTTGATAAATATTACATAGAATTCCTTTCAGATAATGATGTCAAATCAAGAAATGATGCCATAAATGGCTTTGAAGAGTGTCTTAAAGAGTTGGATCTTGAATAGAAAAGGTGTAATGGCTTAATAGGGGTAAAATGGGCAAGATGGGCACCCAAAAAGGAAGGGGCGTGCAAGTCTTGGAAGGCGCGCAGGTACTGGATGGGCGCGCAAGTATTGGTCGCGCAGGTATACTTGCGCGACATTTGTGGGGTACTTGCGCGATGTTCAACCAGCATTGAAATACTTGAGTGACTCTTTATTAAAGCCTTTAGAATCCTCATGAGGTTCTTCTAGAAAAGGGACACACAAGTTCTATCAAAGGAATAAGGCAGCGCGCAAGTGTGGCCACTTCCCTTAAGGGCTGTCCACTCAGGCGCACAAGTGTTGATGAGTTTCAACACTCAGGCTTTCCTCCCTCTCTTTAGATCATCTGTTCTAGGTATGATATTACCTGAGAAGTGTTCCGAAAGCTTTGAGAAGAGACTTGGGCGTCGGGAGCTTCAATCCGAGTTTCTAGACAAAATTTACTTTCTAATGGGGGGCCCACAGGGTCTATTTATAGGCAGGAGAAGACCCCGAGCGGTTACCGGGTGGTTATCACTTAGGTCGCGCAAGTCACTTGCACGATCATAAGGCGTCGCACAAGTGATCTTGCACGATAGTGATATAACATGCGCGACATAGGTGCTTTTGATCCCTTGTTCATTCCTTTGTTGATTTTTGATATTTTCTTCAAAGGTTGAATCATTTTGAGCTCAGATATTCCCATTTTCCGATCTTTAGATTTTGTGACGAAAGGAGCGTCAACAAAAGTCCCCCCACAGAGTTGGATACGAAATAAAATGAGGATTTGACTCTGAGGAAATTGGAGACATCCAAAGAAAAAGGCGGTGCGCAAGTCTTCAATGCGCAGAGGGCAGCGCGCAAGTGTGCGCCGTGCAGGGATACGATCCTTGATCGCGCAGGGTACGGCGCGCAGGGTCCCGACCACGTCTATAAATAGAGGGCCTCACTTTCGTACAAGGATCCGGATTTCCGCACTTCATACCTCAGAGCTCTCGCCGCGCAGGTCTCTTCTTTCCACTGTTTCCTCACTGCCGCGCTACTCTCAATGTAATAGGACTTGCGCGGTGATACATGCGCGACAAAAACTTGCACGGCACACGTAACACTTGCGCGACACCTCCATACTTGCGCGCCTTAATGTCTTAGCCATTTATTCGGATTTCTTCACAAAGTTTGTGGAAATGAATCCATTTATGAATTAATTTATTCAACTCTTGTGCAGAATCGATGGTTCCTAAGGGAATTAAACGTCTGATGAACTGGCTAGCAAGCGGATTGATGACATGATAAACATCATTGGCCATGATTACTATGATATCTGTGACAACACTCTCCCAAAATTGTCTAAGTATTTGAAAAAATATCATCTTAATTTCCCACAGAGCATCTACCTACCTCTATATGGTCATGGTCATCTGCAAGGAGTCAATATTCCAGATGCAAATAACTATACACCTGAAATGCAGCTGCACTGCCACTTATTCATTTCGGTTATGCTGTGCATTAAGGGAAACAACAACGGTGTGAACTTTCCAACTCTTCCTCTATGTCATTTCCTTGCATATATGAAAATGGAGAACCCATGGGCTGAAATGTTTGCCACTACCGATTGGTGGAGAGAATACAAACATGGTATTAGAGAAATATCTGAAAAGAGTACTCTCTCCAAATGGCTCTTTACTTCCAATGCTCCATTCTCAAATCCATGTATCCATCTTTCAAGTCTTTTGGACAGAAACAGAGTCACTGTTTGATCAACAGAAAATTTCCTCAAACTGCACTCAAGAACATCCTTTTACAATTGTTCCAAGAAGAGCTGGTATCACCGCATCTCTTATTGTATCCAGTTGAATGAATGAATTCTAGGTGGTTGCTGATGAAGCTCAGGATGTCGTAAATCAAATGAAGTGTTCTGTTGAAAGCCTTTTGTAATTCTTGAAAAAGAGAAGAGACTCCAGTCTGTGGATGTCCTTCTATCTCTTGTGTATAAATGAAAAACACATTCATCTTCAATCATTTGTACCTGCATTCTTTCACTACCTACTTCAAATTTACTTAAGCCAATGGGCCTAGAAATTATATTTTGATTTCTACTAGGATTATTACAAATAACCCTACAAACTTTGAATCTTTTAATTGCTCAATATTACCTAAATCATACAAAATGTATGTTTAGTGAGCTGGAACTTGACTTTTATTTAGAGTTCCTTTGTCTTTTTGGGCAGTTTAAAGTCATGCACACCAGACATAAAGAGGCTAGTGTTTAAGTTCGAAATAGCTTTGACCAAAATAGATTAAAATTGATTCAATTTCTTGAAACTTTATCTGAAAACATATTATCATACTCAATTATGAGAGAAAATATGTAAACTATGGCTTAAGAGAATTTGAATATGAGGAATGATATGAAAAAGAGCTAAAAGGAACCAGAAGAAATAGTTTGCAAGAATAAAGTTACTATTATTTAACAAACCCGTTAGGGTGTTGAATTATGCAGGGCCACGTAAGGGCATTGGATGCATAGTCAAATAAATAGCATCTTTTGGCTGACAAGTCTATAATGTGGACTGTTTATGCAGGGACACCTATGGGCACGTGCTGCATAGTCAGGCAAAAGAACTCTCAGAAATTTACTTTCCTAGTGCTAAAAGCCAGTGAATGTTTATGGAGATTCAAATTTTCTAAAGTATAGAGTTTTTTTATGGAAAGAGGTACTTGAATATGGATAAGATATTTCCGAACAAGACTATCGAAGAATTGATTAAATATCACTAATACGAAGGTCTGACCCAAACGTAGGGAAAGAGAATATGGAGAGTATAAACCATAGACTTGAATACTATCAGATCATGAAAAAGGATATGGGACAAATATGTTATGGATGGCTATTTTTCGCAGATCCCTGCGTACCATCATTTAAGACAAATAATGACAAAAGAGGCATTCTTCCCACGAATGAAATTACTATTATCCAACAAACCCATTAGGGGGTTGAATTATGAAGGGCCACCTAAGGGAATTGGCTGCATGGTCAAATAAATAGCATCCTTCGGCTGACAAGTCTATTATGTGGACTGTTTATGCAAGGCCACCAATGGGCACGTACTGCATAGTCAGGCAAAAGAATTCTCAGAAATTTGACATTTTTGTGAATAAAAGTCATGAAAAGGGTTATAAAGATCTGAAAATATTTAAGGTTAGGATTATAACACATAAATATGGGTATTGTCCAATGTATATAGAGATACATAGGTCAATTATAACCATAATCATGCTGTGGCTGGGTCCTGGATTGAAATTTTGGACTTCACTACGTATCTCATAAGAATAAGAATCAAGCCATACGTAGTTCTTGAAATGCAGTTTAACGTCATGCAGGACGAAAATATGAGAGATCTTAGTTTAGGGTCATAGAGTTCGGACCATAATAATGAATACAGAGTGTGTGTTTTCATGAGGAATTTTCAGCCAAGGGACTGAAAGCGAAATTTGGGGTTAGGCTCAAAAGACTTGGGGCTGGATTCGTGGGATACTCGAACGTTCCTACGTATCCCATAAGGATGGGAATCAAGCCCACATATTTCTAGATATTCCCTTTGTACAAATTTGGTTCGTACATGTGAAGGGTGAAAGGGGACTTTAGTACAATGATGGTTTAACCAGAGATAAAAAGTTTAGGCATTACCATGTATGCATGTAGTCTTTTGAAATGAAACATGATTGAAAAATCAATGTAAATAATGGTTCCCTCTAAAATGAGGAAATCAAAGAGTATTGTATTTTAATGTCATACCAGACAAAAGTGTTGTATAGTTTAACGTCGTATAACAAGGACGAAAGTGAATCAAATGTAAAGATATTGATTCTAAGGGCAGTTTCACAAATCAACATCATATGAGATGAAGGTGAACCGATGTGAAGAGGTTGTTTTTGGGATTGAACCTTGGGAGGTTGCCTACGTACCCATCCTAGAAGGAAAGGATCAAAATCCACATAGTTCAATTAAATAATAAATTAATGATCAAATTATTCTTGGGGACAATGACCTAAAAAATGATGTTGGGACTTACACATGGTTAGAAGCCCAGAGAGAGTGTTATGGTTCAGGTTTTCTCTAAGCTCACGTGAGTCATACTCGTTGTGAGAAACAAGAGGTAGAAACAACCTTAACGATGCATAGTTTAATGTCATGTTGCAGGGACAAAGTACAGTTTATCATCATGTAAGACATATCAAGGACTTTCTATACAGTTTAGCGTCATGTAATTAGTATGATGGGGACAATACAGTTTAATGTCATGTTGGACAAAAGGGCGAATAGTTTAAGGTCATATACATGGACAGTGGTTGGTGCTGTTTAATGTCATGATGGACATAAATATAGTTTAAGGTCATACAGGACCTTTGATGATTATGTAGTTTAACGTCTTTCCATACATAAGGGACTTTCAAATAGTTTAGGGTCTTATGCATGGACTGTTGCTGTATAGTTTAACGTCGTATATCAAGGAGAAACTGGTGCTGCACAGTTTAATGTCATGTTGTAGAGAAAATACAGTTTAGCGTCATGTAGGACGAAAGGGGGGACTGTGCAGTTTAATGTCATGCAGTGAGGACAAATTAGGGATTTTTTTCTTCTTCTTTAGTTTAGTGTCATGCTGGACAAAAGTGTGAATAGTTTAGGGTCATATACATGGACCATGGATGAGTTTAAGGTCATACTGGACCATTGCTATATTGTTTAACGTCATATAGCAAGGAAAAACTGGTGCCACACAGTTTAGTGTCATGTTGCGGGGACATATTCGGAATAGTTTAAGGTCATACTGGAACAAGGAGGAGTTTAAGGTCATACTGGACCATTTCTGTATAGTTTAACGTCATATAGCAAAGAAGAACTTGTGCCGCATAGTTTAGTGTCATGTTGCGGGGACATATTAGGAATAGTTTAAGGTCATACTGGACTAAGGAGGAGTTTAAGGTCATACTAGACCATTGCTGTATAGTTTAACGTCATATAGCAAAGATGAACTTGTGACGCACAGTTTAGTGTCATGTTGCGGGGACATATTAGGAATAGTTTAAGGTCATACTAGACCAAGGAGGAGTTTAAGGTCATACTGGACCATTTCTCTATAGTTTAGTGTCATATAGCAAAGACGAACTTGTTCCGCATAGTTTAGTGTCATGTTGCAGGGACATATTAGGAATAGTTTAAGGTCATACTGGACCAAGGAGGAGTTTAAGGTCATACTGGACCATTGCTGTATAGTTTAACATCATATAGCAAAGACGAACTTGTGCCGCACAGTTTAGTGTCATGTTGCGGGGACATTTTGGGGGTATTTTGTAATTTATAAAAAATAATTCTTCAAAAATCTGGCATTATTTGGAGTAGTAATGAGTTCTCCATCCTTCGAGATTAATGAATAAGCTCCGTTGGAGTAGACCCTATGTATTGAATAAGGTCCTTCCCATTTTGGCTCAAGCTTGGGAGGTTTCTTTCCTGGTATCATTAGAGTTCTGAGAAATAATACCAATTCTCCCTGAATGAATGAATGAAGACATAATTTTTTGTTAAAAGCTCATGCTATTCGATTCTGATAGATTTTCAAGTGGTGCAAAGTGCACAATCTTTTCTCATCTAACCGTTCCAATTCATTCAGTCGCTTTTGAGATTTCCCATCTATAGATAACTGATCACAAATGACTACTCTGAGTGAGGGCAATTGAACATCAATTGGAAAGACTACTTATGTTCCATATACCCATGAATATGGAGTTGACCGCGTTGCATTGCGGGTGGTAGTCCGATAAGCCCATAAAGCATGAAAGAGATTATCAGGCCATGACCTCTTATCTTTATCCACCATCTTTTGCAGTATATTTGAAAGAGTCTTGTTAATGGATTCTATTTGGCCATTGGCCGCCGCATGATACCGAGATGAATGGTTGGATTTAATGTTGTATTCTTGATAAAATTTATTCAATTCAGAAGAATAGAAGTTGGTGTCGTTGTCCATCAATATGGTATGAGGGACACCAAATCTACTAATGATGTTAGACTTGATGAAGCTAACAATGCATTTAGAACTGAATTCCTTAAGAGGTACTGCCTCTGCCCATTTGGAAAAGAAATCAATAGCAGTAAGAATGTACTTATACTGCTTGGCCGTAGCTGAAGGGTAAGGTCCCACCACATCCATTCCCCATGTGGAAAATGGCCATGAGTATTTAGCTGTATGAAGCAACTCCGGAGGTTCATGAATGAAGTTGGCATGTACTTGGCATGAATGACACTTCTTTGTGAAATAAACACAATCTTGTATCATTGAAGGCCAAAAGTATCCAAGCCTTCGAATTTGATTAGACAATCTATGTCCAGACTGGTGGGCACCACAGACTCCTACATGCACTTCTTTCATGACAGCCATTGTCTCTTCACCATCAATGCATCTGAAGAGAACTCCATCAAAACAAAATTTGTAGAGAATTTTCTCTAAGTGGTTTGGGCTATCATAAAGAGTAAAATTGACCACACGTCGCCGGATTTGTTCTTTCTCGGCTTTATCAGGTGGAAGTGTTCCATTTTGAAGGTATTCCCTAATAGGTGACATCCATCCTGTAGTATGAACATACGGTTCGGGAATGGGACTAATTTCATTAATTTCCTCTATTCTAGCTTGAACATAAGGTGAAGTTGCACGACGGTGGGAAATACTGATGGTTGTCTCATCCCGATTTGGATCTGCTAGAGCTGTGGCTATATTAGCCAGCGCATCAGCTTGAGCATTTTGTGATCTTAGGACATAAGAAAATGTCAGTTCTAAAGGGAATTTCGCCATTAACTCTCTGAAGTAATCATACAAAGGGATTAATTCTTTTTTTCTGATGGCATTATCCCCATTGACTTGTTTGATTACCAGGTCTGAATCACCTTTCACCTTTAAGTGATTCACTTGTGTTTGAAGCGCTAACTCCAAGCCTGTGATAAGAGCTTGGTATTCGGCTTCATTATTGGTACCACCTTCCCACAATAAAAAGGAATAAGGTAACAATGCATTATCTGAAAAAATGAGCACAATTCCTAAACCAAATTTGTTGAATTTAGGATTTTCCATTTTCTTCCTTGTTGGTCTTCTGGAAGCACCATCAAAATACATTTCCCATGTTTTAGGACTCTCTTGAATAGAGAAAACTTCCTCATCAGGGAGTTCAATATCTGAAGACGTGTCTCCCACTGAAGGATGTTCAGCCAGGAAATCAGCCAGAGCTTGTCCCTTTATCACCTTTTGAGACACATACTCAAACTGCTGCAAAATAACTTCCCACCTTGATAGACGTCCTGTAAGCATTGGACGACTAAGGATGAATTTGAGCAGATTATTGTGAGATACGAATTGGACCTTGTGATGTTGCAGGTAGTGTCTCAGTTTCTGAACTGCAATGATTAACGCCAGGCAGCACTTCTCAATACTTGAATACCGGGTTTCTACTTCAAGCATAGTTCTACTGAGGTAGTAGAGACTATTTTCATTCCCAGCATCATTCTTTTGAGCAAGGAAGGCACCCAATGATCGCTCTAGAACTGTCACATAGAGGATAAGTGGTCTTCCTTCAACAGGTGGCATGAGTACCGGTGGAATCAAGAGGTATTTCTTAAGAACATCAAACGCTTCTTGACATTCTTCAGTCTACTGGTAAGTGACTCCTTTTTTCAACAATTTGGTAAAGGGTAAACTTTTGCCTGCCAAATTGGCGATGAAACCCCGAATATAGGCTAAGTGTCCTTTAAGTCCTCTTAATTCTTTCAAATTCTGAGGAGGTGACATACCAAGGATTGACTTAGTCTTCTTAGGATCGACTTCAATACCATGATGGCATACAACAAAGCCAAGAAATTTTCCTGAGGTTACCCCAAAAGCACATTTTAAGCGGTTCATCTTTAAATTATGTTGTCGAAGCTTGTGGAATATGACTTCCAAATCAGCCAGGTGATTAGAAAATTGTTTGGATTTAACCACCAAATCATTTACATAGAATTCAACAAATTTTCCTAAGAAAGGTTTGAAGATACGATGCATGGCGCGTTGATATGTTGCACCAGCATTCTTTAAACCAAAGGGCATCACTCGGTAACAAAACACACCTTGAGGGGCTCTGAAGGGTGTGGATTCCTCATCTTCTGGGGACATTCGGATATGATTATATCCGAAATATCCATCCATGAAGGAAAGTACTTCATAACCAGCCGTAGCATCAATTAAGAGTTCTATAATCGGAACTGGGAAATCATCTTTAGGACAATACCGATTAAGATCTCTGAAATCGATGAAAACCCTAATTTGTCTGTTCTTATTCTTCACAGGGACAATATTAGCCAACCACGTGGGATACTGAACTTCTCTGATGAAGTTATCTTTGATCAGCTTATCCACTTTATCTTCAATTTTGGAATCATAAGTTGGGTGTGTTCTTCTCACGGCTTTCTTAAATCCTCGATGTTCTTTTGGTAAACCCAAATGATGAGTAGCAACATCAGGATCAAGACCAGGAATTTCCGTATAGTTCCAAGAATAAATATATTTATTTTGCTTTAGAAAAGAAATATACATCACTTGCTCTTCAAGGGTCATGGCCGCACTAATTAAAGTGGGGCATGGATCTTTCTCTGTACCCAGATTTATTTCTCTGAGTACATCCACAGTGGTAGAGATACCATCTTCAAATGCTGGAGGAGCATCTCTAAGATATTTCTATTCTTATTCTTCATGGGATATTTCTTCCATTTCTACTTGCATAGTAGATGACAAAATGAAATTTTCATGATCAGAAGAGATGTCAAAATTTTCACATTTTGAAGAAGAAACTTCCATTTCCGACCCTATTGATGATAAAGGGTCTTCTTTGGGAAATAAAGAGGATATGATGGATTGAGAGTTGACATCATTATTCACCTCCAATGTTGCTATAACTTCTTCTGTCCTAGTTGGCGAAGTATAGACCTGTTGGATTTCAGCAGATGAAATGAAAACGTCACCACTTGTGCTTTCATCACAGTTTGGTAGGTTACCAATTTCTCCCATGTAGTCTGGATCGATTGTCGTAATTGACATTATGGATCTTTTCATAAGAGTATTTTGATTTGGGCATATTTTGTCAATTTTACTGATAGGTAACACATAATCTGTACTCACATGTGTAAATGTATTTATTGGAATATTCTTCAAACCCTATGGAGCATTAACTTTGGTAATTTCGTTTATTGTAGATTTCTCTCTTCCCTTCATGTGATAAAATTCTGCCTCAATGTATTGAGACTCACATGTCTTGAACGGGGCCTTATCACCATACAATGTTCCAACTTGACCATTGAAATAGTATTTGAGACATTGATGGTATGATGAAGGGATAGCCGCATGCTGATTTAGCAAGGGTCTTCCAAGAAAGATGTTGAAAGCTGAGTCTTGATCAATAATCATGAAATCCGAATTGGATACAAGATCTCCAAACTGAGTTCTGAGTGTAACTTCTCCCAGTGGTTCTTGTTCATTTTTATCATATCCTTGTAAAATCATGGTAGAATGAGATAAATCAGATTCCATGAGGCCCAATCGACGAAGTGTACGAATGGGCATGAGGTTGACTCCTGAACCATTGTCAATGAAAGATCTTCGGATATCTACACCATTGACTTTTCTAGATAAGTACAGAGGTTTTATGTTCCCATGCACAACATCATCTTCATCTTTATCAGTAAAAGATATCACTGCATGGCATTCTGCAGGATTATTCTCTATGTGATAGACTTCAGCTGCAGCAATTTCAGCTTCAAAATCATGAGGACTTGACAAAGCTTCGATGAGTGCTTCCCGAAGATCTTTTGACAGATTCAAAGCATCCAAAATTGATAACTTGGCTGGAACTTGGGCCAAGTGTTTCAATATATCATACTTTTGATCTAGAGGTCTGCATTTCCTAACAAGAACATGCGGTTTAGAAGGTACCTTGGAAGTAGATGCTTTGGAAGCTGATGCATCTTGTATTGGGATAGATTTTGGCAACATCCTTGGTTTTGGAAGATTATACCAATTAGATCCATTTAACTACTGAGATAAAGAATATGGAACCTTCAATCGGTCTTCCAAAATAGCTGTTCTAGGACTGAGTTGGCTATTGGTGGAAGAAAGTTCTTGTTCTTTTTTAGCTCGCTGAAGGGCTCTACCACGAGTTTCTACTGCATACACAGTGCTAACAAGGGTATAATTAGAGTAGTGGCTTCGGAAGGATCCACGTCTTCCCCTGTATCCTGAACCTCTGTAACTTCCTCGGATTCCCTTATTTGATACAGGGAATTTAGGCTCATCAAAATTGAAAATATGACTGGAATACGGATCTGTTAATTGAATCATATTAACAGAACAAAAGATTAACTCTTCGTCTGATAAAGACTCTGCCTGATTAGCCTGTTTAGGCTATTCCATTTGATGGGGCGGTGCCCGTGGCTTTGAAGTAGATGGCATAAAGTCTTCCAGAGTCAAAAACAATTTAGGCTTTGACACATACTCATCTTCTTCTGATTATTTTTTCTTCATTGAATCAAGCCATTTATTTGAGGACTTTTTCTCTGACAAAGAGGGTTTTACCGCAATATTCATGGCAGAAGACACAATTGGTTTATTTAATTGTGTTCGCAAAATGGAATGAGTCTGATTGATTGTCTTTCTGACCATCCAATCATCATACTTCTGCGCATTTCTTCTTTTGACTTCTTTCCATTCACCTTCCTCTTCTGGAACTGTAGCAATAACACATGCTACCTGAGTCGAAGAACCTTTCAACTTGACTTTTCCCAAGTCGACCATCTTTTGCAGGTGGTCTTTGAAGACAAAACACTCTTGGATGGGATGCCCCCGCATTTGATGGAAGGGAAAATAATTGGGACGGTCTTCATCTCCTTCCTTGTTTGGCCTCTTGGGCACTGGTAATTGAACCAAATTATTTTCCAAAGCTGAAATGAAGTAACCAGGAACTTGCTCATTTCGGAAAGAGTATGTTTTACTCTTAAAATCCTCAAATTGTTTTCATCGTTGATCTCTTTGATCAATTGGACGAAACGGCCTTTATTTTTGGCGTTAAGGATGTGGAGCCCTTCGAGAAGATGAAGGTTTTGAAGTAGAAATAGGTACAGGCACTTGTTTAATCATAACTGTAGTAGTTTCCGCTTTACCCATTCACTTTCCTGGAGCTGATGGAATTATATGAGATTTAGCCTTAGCCTGTATAAGGGAATCTTCAATCTGCTGAGTGATTGAAGTAAGGTCTCGAAACCCTCCTGTGTATATCACAGGTATCAATGGAGTGCGTAATTCATCACACAAATTTGCCACACATATTGGCAACAGCTCCTCCTTAGGGAGTGCTAAACTTAGGGAATATGTTAATCCCTTCCAGTGAGCAATGAAATCAGAGAATCTTTCATTCTCTCTTTGCTTGCAGTTTGTAAGAGCGAAAACTGTCGTTTTTGGCAAAGTTGAGCTGAACAGAAGAAGGAATTTTTGGCGAATATCCTCCCATCCGATGATTGACCGGGATTGCAAGCTTGTATACCAGACAAAAGCGGGTCCTTGCAAGGTTCGCATGAAGCATCTGAGTTTCACTACTTCTTGCTGCTCTGGAGTTCCCATCATAGTATTACAACAAGACACATAATGTGTCAAATTTTTTTTCAGGATCGCCTAATCCATTGAAAGTAGGGAAAATAGGGTTTCCAAAACTGGATGGAGGATAAATTGAATCTACCCATTCAGGGTAAAATTTCTTTTCTGGTTGAACTTGCGCCCATTTCCCATACATAGTTTCTAACCGAGCTATTAATGACTCAATAGTAGTTATTAATTTTTGAGAAAAATCCGGTTGAATTTGGTCTTGGGTAGGTGCAATGAATGGAGCTTGGACAGATGTGGTGGTTGGTGCTGCAACTAATGGTAGCACTGCCAATCGTTGTTGCGCTTGTCCCGTACGATTAGACCTATGAGGGTGTACTGATAAAGGAAGATATTCCTGATCCATCTCAGTAACTGCAACAAATTCCTTCGACTATCGGACTCCAGCATTCTTAAAAAGAAGACTACTCTGAAGTAGTTCTGCATTTAACCTTCTTAATTCTTTCATTTCATCCTCATGTTGTGCAAACCTTTGCTCTAATGAGAGCGATTGACCTTCTCCAGGGGAAGGATATGTTACCTGATTCTTTCCCCTCCCTTTGTTGGATACTTTTTGGAGAGAGGGAAGTGGATTAACTAGGTTCTGAGTAATCCTTTGACTTCATGTACGCACACCTTCTTCATTTGTATCTGTGCATACATTTTCTTGAGCAGGACGCTCTTCATCCGAGTCCCCTGAGTGATCCTCCTCTGGTGGATTAGCAACGATGGCATTGATGACATTGATTGATGCATAATGCATCACATCCCTTCTATCAATATTTCTGTGATATTGTCTTCTTTCATGTCCTTGATGAGACATTGCCTTTTGCTGATTCAATCCTTTAGGAACTTCATGACGAGCTATAACTTGGAGTGAATCTCCTGATAATTTGGCTCTTTGTTCCTCTTGGGGCTTCTTCCCCAATCGAGAAAAGACCGACATTCTCTGAGGAGGGGATTGATGATTTGAAAGAGTCCCCAGTCTTGTGAACTGGGGGTATTCCTGCTATTTCCGCTCAACTCCTTGAATCCCATTTGTTGACTCTGAGGGTTGGGTTAAAAAAGTCCCCAGTCTGACAAGCTGGGGTGGCTCTTGACATGCTATGTCTGAGATCTTCTTAAAATCACTCTTAATCATTTGAGTCTTAGTTCAGAAATTAGCTGGATGCATTAACCTATATCCACTTTTATCACCGGGTTCAACAGACCGTTGGATGATTTCCGAAACTTCTGTCATTTGATGATGTGTTGGCTCCATACGAGAGGCTTGTACAATATTCTCATCTGCTTGATGTAGGAGAAATTCAACAACGTGTTCTCTATATGCATGATTTTGAGAGGAACTAGTTGAAGCCTGTTCTTGAGCACACTTTTGATTAAAAACAAATCCCATTGACTGTGGCCGGCCATGGGCAATAACATTGCATGAGACCATTTTCGGCGGGCTTTGTTGACTGGAAAGCACTGTAAAATGTAGTGCTCCATGAACACCCCATCCTCTGATATGAACACTAGATGGGGCATTGGAAATTAACTGACACAATTTTCTTAGTGCGCCAAGGTATGAACGTTGAAGGGTTCTCTGCTGCTTTTCAGCCTTCGGATACCGAGAGACTAATAGAGATGCCAAATCAATCTGACGTTGTAGCCCTTCTATTATCATAAGATGATTTTCATATTAATCACAAGATAATACCTTCTTCATCAATTGACAAAGAGTTTTCCATATGTTGAGACGAATATCATGGACTTCATCTTCTATCAACATTTTTGGAATGTCATACTGGGAGTCAGCCAAAGGCCAAAACATGACTGGTACCTCACTTTTTCCAGTTTTTTCCTCATGTTCATCATTTCCTCTTCATCATTAAATGAAGATTCTTCTATCTTTTTTGACCAGAGTTGGTGTTTCCTTGTTTCTTCATTGGATTCAACAAGATTGGTAGAGAGATCATTGATCAAACTAGAAGATGCACGACTTAGGGGTGGTTAGAAGAATGACCTACACCCTGGGCTATCTTCTTATTGAGAAATTATTTCATTTGCTAGCGATAAAGCATCAGACATGACTGGTTTCGCATTTGCAAATGCCTCAATATAAGAGGGCTTTCTCGGAACTACATTGTCCACCGGAGTATTTTCCAGGCAATGTGAATCACTACTGCGGAGAGGACTTTCGCAGCGAAATTCATCATCATGGGGAGGACCACCATAATGGGTTACAGAAAAATATGAGATCTCTTTCTCCTTGGTCTTCTGACCACACAGAGGGTTCCTGTGGCTCTCATCTGAAGATGAAACTTCAAGATTGACCGAATTGTCACGAAGCAAGCCTTCATGATGATGTGTCTGTTGAAGACCTTCGGAATTAATGTTCCCGTTATTGGGAACTGAGGGAGTAGAATCGTGAATTCCAACGGATAAATGTATAAGGGCTTCATGAACTCTAGCATCGAGCAAGTCTTTGTTACAGATTGGACTTTGATCTCCTAACTGTGCTGGGCGGATCTTTTTCTTAGACTCATTCTTACTCACTTTGGAAACCACTTGTTGATGAAACTAGTTGGTCTGAGAAGGTGTATGTGCCTGATTAGAAAAGATAGTCAGGTTAGGCTGGCGATCTTCACTCAAATCAGGTGTGTGTGCCTGACTTGGTTGTCCGTATGATATGGGAGAGTATGCCCCATAACCCTCTTGGACTGGAACAGATGTTTGTGTCTGTTCCGGAGTGAATCATTGATGTGTCACTCCACTGCTAGGGATAGATTTATGTGTCTTTCCCTGAGATGATGTTGAAGCTGTTATGATATCCTGGCAAGCATCGAGAATATGAGCAGGAATTTCCTTCTTCTCTTTCACCATTGACAAAATATGCTTGGTGACTTCAGCTGCCGGAACAGGGATATACGTCCATTCCGGGCTTGGAGTAGGTGTATGTACCTTCTCCTGTCCTCCTTTTCCTATCAGTGAATCCTAACAGTACTCAAGTGTGGGGGTAGAGAGTTGAGTCTGCCTCCTGTTTGTCGTCGGAGCTTTCTTCCTGACTTCTCCGTGCGCTACCAAGCGAGACTGTTGGTAGGATTGATTAGTATTAGAAGGTGTATGTTCCTGGTGATTACACATTGCCAAACGCGGTTGACGAGTTCCATAATATGTAGTCAGGCGAGCCTGCTGACTAACTAATGATGTATAAGCAGCTGTATGTTCCTACCCATAGTAATCTTCCGGAATTGCCGGGCGAGATTGGCGTGATGCTACCAGACGAGTCAGCTGGACATCGGAATTAAAACGGGTAGGTGTGTGTGCCTGCTCGTTGTTCGCCACCAAGTTAGGTTGGTGGACTTCTCTGGAGATGGCAGGAATGAGAACATGCCCATTGTTAACCGGATTCCGCATCTGGATGTTTGTCTTGCTTGCTCGGATTCGAGGAACCTGAGCCGAACGCCTGGAGTCGGTACCCTCATCTTGTTGAGGGCGCACTGTCGCATGAGTCTGGCGGTGATTGTAGATGGGATCCCTCGGGAAGGGCTCCTGTCTTTTTGAATTAAGGTCCAGAGGGAACTGCTCATTCACTTCCTCAAAGTAAGGGAGTGAATGGAAATTGCGTTCCAGGGATAACGACCCGAAATTGTTGGAGACGGTAGTCAGCACCGCCTGCCTCTTGATCACTGGTCGTCATTGTACAGATGACCTGTGTGAGTTGTTCACTTGGAGGGCCTGTCGGGCAGCCTCCAGAGATGGGATGGTACCATTTTGACGGTACTCCTGAACCAGCGCATTTGATAACCAGCGTTGAAGACGCTGAGTACGTGATGTCATCCTCAGAGCGGATGACGATCCAGTAAGAATAAAAGCAGTGGTATTTGCAGAAGCAGTATTCACAAGTGTGAATTTGAGAGCAGCCATTATGGAAATACAGAAGATCTTGGAAGAGAGTGCCTGTTTGATATAACAGACATAATCAAGATAAATTCAGCCACTTCATCCTTTGGATGAGCACACATGTCAATGATTGTTTTTGTTAGCCCTCTTATTGAGTTTTAAATAGGGGCTTAACAAATAGGTAAAACATAATTTTAACTTGATTAAGGATTCACGTCGGGTTCACCATTTTTTGTTTCCCTCGAAATTCAGGGATGACCTCCTGGATGGGAGATTCAAACATTCCGATCGGTTTGTAACAGGTTTGTTCGTAGAACCGGAAACATCCAATGATTCCACATCCATTTGGACCTACTTTCCAAAGGTAGGCGCTCATTATCTTGTGGAATAATTAGGCTTAGGAATTTTCATTGGTCGAGAGGATGGGAGGTCGGACTCATCACACCTTTTTGAGGGGAATTATTATCTACTCCGGGACTCTCTTTATAGATTTAAGTTATGTTCGTGAATCCATATTACATTACCATGTATAAAATGAGATTTCTTTTAGTTTTGACAATATGTAAGATATTTAGAGAATCTTTTATATATATTCGAGGTTCTTCATCAATAGAAAATCATCTGTATCCATTTAGAGATTCTTGGTCAATGGTATCCTTCAAAACATTTATATAAAATTCTCTTGGTCATTATGATGACCAGGCTGGATTTAAAGCCACTCAGTGGGGCACTTGAAGTTTATTGTCATTCAAAAGGACATGGATTATTTAAGCGTTGGGATCAAACCCGAAAATGGGATACATACGTATCCTTTATTTTGGAAAAGGAATCAGAACCCACGTAGTTCGTGTAAGGGAGTATGATGTTTATGATGGATGGCTCAAAGAAAGATGTTATAATTACTTTTACTCTCTAAGCTCACGTGAGTAATGCTCGGTGTGAGAAACAAGAGGTATTGGTAATAAAATAGACAATTGGGCCATGAAAGATGTAATCATAATAAATGGTTTGGGGCTTATGTATGTATGACTGCACAGATAAATGAAGATTAGGATTTACTTTAGGGAGAAAATCCAGGAACAGGGTCTATAAATGTATATGTGCTTCATGGAGATTTAAATACTCTAACATGGGACTTATTCCTAAAAAGGAAGCCCAGATGAGGAGAGGATTGATGAATGGGTTTTACTCTTGAGAAGGAATCCCAAATCAAAGGTAAATTAGGACTGGTTAAAGAGAAATTAAGGGATTTGAGGATTACTCCTGAAAAGGAAAGCCAAAATTATGACTGGGACTTACTCCTGAAAAGGAAGCCCAAAATTATGACTGGTACTTATTCCTGAAATGGAAGCCCAGGTTAAGGGTTAAGGTTTGGGGCTTACTCCTGAGGAGGATGCCTAGATTTGGGAACTTTAAGAATTTGGGGCATACTCCTGAAGAGTATTCCCAGGTTAAAGGATTTATAACTGGGGATTATTCCTGAAAAGGAGACCCAGGTTAAGGATTCTCTCATCCTAAAGGATGAGGTTGAATGAATGAACTCTCAATATTTAGTGACATAAAGATATGTAAATCACTATTTTTTGAGAAATATTCCACAGAATTCCTTTCAAATAAGGAAGTCAAATCAAGAAATCATGCCATAAATGGATTTGAAATGTGTCTTGAAGAGTTGGATCTTGAATAGAAAAGGTGTAATGGCTTAAGAGGGGTAAAATGGGCAAGATGGGCACACAAAAAGGAAGGGGCGCACAAGTCTTGGAAGGCGCGCAGGTACTGCATGGGCGCGCATGTATTGGTCGCGCAGGTATACCTGCGCGACATTTGTGGGGTACTTGCACGATGTTCAACCAGCATTGAAATACTTGAGCGACTCTTTATTAAAGCCTTTAGAATCCTCTTGAGGTTCTTCCAGAAAAGGGACGCACAAGTTCTATAGAAGGAATAAGGCAGCGTGCAAGTGTGGCCACTTCCCTTAAGGGCTGGCCACTCAGGCGCGCAAGTGTTGATGAGTTTCAACACTTAGGCTTTCCTCCCTCTCTTTAGATCTTTCGTTCTAAGTAAGAAATTACCTGAGAAGTGTTCCGAAAGCTTTGAGAAGAGACTTGGGCATCAGGAGCTTCAATTCGAGTTTTTGGAAAAAAATTACTTTCTAATGGGGGGCCCATAGGGTCTATTTATTGGCAGAAGAAGACCCCGAGCGGTTACCGGGCGGTTATCACTTAGGTCGCACAAGTCACTTGCGCGACCATAAGGCGTCGCGCAAGTGATCTTGCATGACAGTGATATAACATGCGTGGCATAGGTGCTTTTTATCCCTTGATCATGCCTTTGTTTATTTTTTATATTTTCTTCAATGGTTGAATCATTTTGAGCTCATATATTCCCCTTTTCTGATCTTTAGATTCTGTGACGAAAGGAGCGTCAACAATGGGTGATAAAAAATAATTAATATTTTCCTCTATTATAATGAAATCCTTAAATATATGATTTATTATAATGTTAAATCCAACCATTATAACATACCACCGTTAACCTATTAAAAATATATTATATAAATTTCATCATGATATATAGAAAAAAAATCTACAGAAATAATGGTGATGAATTTTTTTAAAAAAATATCTCTAATCCATCATAATAAGTATATATAACTATAAACATTGGTGGATAAAAAAATTATAAATATGAAATAATTTTTAAATAATTAGGTAGATATATCTTTTAATTTTTATATAATTTTGAATTTAAAAAATTTTAAAATACATTTTCTCAAAATATTATAAATTTATATAAATATTACTATGATTAATCATGAAAATACAAGAATTAATAATTTTTTAGAAAATACGATTCAATTAAATAAAAGAACTATGAGCCAAACAACAGAATACTGAATATATAAAACAATTTTCTTCCAATCATCATATATAATACAAACTGAATAAAAATAAAACATCATAAAAAAATTTATATAGATAATGAAATTATTAATATAATATAATGAAAAAGGATATGGATAGAATTATTATGAATAAAAAAATTAAATATTATCATATATCCTAATAAGAATTATTTCTAGAGGATTTATGACTTAAAGAGTAGAAATGGGGAAATGACAGGTATATATTTAATATAAATTGGGGAGATAAAAAATATTGTTAATTGTTTCTATTGGAATATTTATTCTATAGATACCTAAAATTTTTCTCAATTATTATTTGACCTTGTGAGGGGAACCCTTACAATTACATTTTAATCGTACAAACACTATTTCATGCCCTCTTTAATAACATTATCCATTTTAATCAATTATTTTATAAATTTTTTGTATTTGTTACATTTTATCTTTTATAATTAAAATTATTCATTACATAGATAAAATTAAATTATTATACGGGCTATAAATTGAGGTGTATTGATATTATTTTATTTATTTATACATTTTTGTTCATTTGATTGATAATATGGGTATGGTTTTATTATCTCAAATTCATAATGAGTTTGATCAATTTATTTTTATTGAAAACAATTTACAATATAATTATCACTAATTGGTTTTCACACATAGAAACCTTAAATCCAATATCACATTATATTTAATATCATTAATTTCAATTTATTAAATATTTATATTCATCCATAATGAAAATTTTAAATCATGAATACAATCATTTATATAGGTGGTTAAACATCCCAAATAAATATAATGATATACTAATTAAGATGTATGAATATAATGTTGTCATCTTATATAATAATTTTTATAAAATAATAACAATATTAAATTTATAAAATTAATATTAATATATATTTTTTATGTTATCGAAGATATGCATGTAATTTAAAATGATTTTGGGAAGTTGATACTTACGTTGATGGAATAAATTATTCTTATAACAACATCCTTTGTGTCAATTTTTTTTGGCATCAATAATATTATAATAAGCTTGGAAATGTGGATGAAAATAGAATGAGAATGAATTTAATAATGAATTCAATATAAAACCTAAGGATATATGTGTTTTGGGATGATTTGATGTGGTGTCCTTTTATAAAAGAGTTTGAGTGTCTTGTTTGAACATTATTATTCCTTAATGGTTAATAATGGTTAATTTAACATGAATAGTAGTCCATATGTGAAAATGATATGTATATATTTCTTATATTATTATAATATGTTTTATTTTCACTATTTTTATACATTAATACATGTAATCAATATATTTTACAATTCATACATATTTTTTATACCCTTCATTAGTGCACACAGTAAATTATTTTTTCACCAAAAATAAAAAAATATACCTTTAAATTTTTTAAATAATACAATTCAAAAATAAAATAAAATAAATTAAATTAAATCACTATATATTATAATTACCTTTTTAGTTAATAATAATAAATACCTTTAAAAATTATTTATCTAATAAAAGAATTTCTTATATAATTTCCAATTATATTTTAAATATAAATATTAAATACTTTTTATAGACCATTAGTATTTATTATAATTTCTCATCAAATGATTTATTATAAATCATTTCTGTTTTATTTAATACTTTTTATTTTCAATATGAAATGCTCAAATATACCCATAGGTTATATTCATTCTGAAGGGTCATGTTCATTTCCAATGGCCATATTAATGATAATCACTCTTATAAATATTCATACATAATTATATCAAAAATAATTCCTACAATTTATTTTATTTCTCTAAATTTCTATTATATGTATAATAATTTTACTTCTTTTTATAGTATAACTATGTTGAAAGGACATAATGGTAAACTATAAGTATGATGATTGCTTGATTATGGTCATGTTATTCAGTTGTTGTTTAATTATCATTTTAATTTTCAAAATTATTATTCATAATAAATTATACTAAATTATTAATATTTATCATTTATTAAAAGGATTAATCATTTTTCAAATTTTTTATCTTCTCATTTTTTGTTAGTGTGGATTGTAATAGATGTTATTTTACATATTCAATGAATATAAATGATTCATGATACACATTTATTAAAAAAATAGTTAACTCAATGATATTTTATTATATAAAATTTATAGATATTAAAAAATGATAAAATTTTATAAAAACGTGTTGATGGTATAAGTATATCTGAGTGAGGATAAGGAGTTGGTATTCATTTCCAATAAGACAAAGACACTATGGAAGATAGAAGGAGATGTTTTGCTTAAATTAGAGTGAATCATGGATAGATTTGATAGGAAAAAATATTAGTTTTAATTGGTTTTATCTAATGAAATCATATAGGATCAAATATCAATAAAAACATGAAATTTTTCCACTATATATTCTATGTTTTTTAAGAGGCTCCCAAGGAAGAGTATTTGATTTTCGATACACATGACATGATTGAAAAAATCATGAATAATTAAACATGGGAGATTGTTCAGAGGTTAGATATATGTATATTATAAGAACCAAATATCTATTAAATAATGTACATAATGAATAAGTATTTTTATTCTAAAATCATGTATTTTTTTTTGAAATTTATAATCTTATAATGATGGATTATATATAGTCGAAATTGTTTCCCATTTTTAAAGCGTGTAAATGTTGTAATTATTTTTATTCCTAACAGTGATCATGATTTTAATATTATCATGATAGTTATAAATTGATAATTTCTTAATGTATTACATGATAAGTATTTGTACATCATGTATTCATATAGTTTCTTAATTCAAAAACACAAGAAAAATAATTTTATCGATTGAATAAGCTAATTTAGTCAGTGATGAATAAAGTGAGAGTGTGTTATTTTATATTTTATCACAAATTAAGAAACTAATTTTTTTCTAGATTATAGTTGATCATAATAATTATATCATAATATATAATGATCAATTTTTTTATTTTGATGGATCAACATTAAGAGGGATGAATGAATCACAATTCCAGTTTCTTATGGTATTTGTGATTTGTGGATTTGAAATGTCAATGATTGGAGAATTGAAATGTTTTCTATGGTGATGGTTATAAAAGGAAGAGTTAAATTATTTTCATCTCAATAAAAATATTCCCAAGAGGTATTAATGTATTCAGAATTGGTTAATTATGATATATGACAACACTAGTTTCTAACCACCTGAATATATCTTTGGATGATGATGTAAAATAGGTCAACATCATTATAATAAAAAAAAATCCATGACTCCAAATTGAATTAAATGTATAAAGACATAATTTTTTATTAAATACATTTAAATACTTAATATAAAGTACATTATCTATGATATATATATTTATATAGTGAAAATAATATTATTGTTTGTCAAAGGCTTGGTGATTTTTTGTTTAAGTGATAATATATCCTTATAGTAAGAGTTATTTTAATATATGGATAAGGATTATTTTTTATAAAAGTGGTGACTTAATTTGTTCACCCAATTTAGGACCCAAATGTGTTTATTAATGAACGAAATGATACAAATAAAACATGAGGTGTAAAGAGCTTACATAGGTAAGGATTATGCGAGGTAAAAAAGTTGAGAAATTATTGAAAACAGTCACACAAGATAGAGATCAAAGAAAATGTTCAAATCTTATCGTTAATCTGTAAAAATAATTAGAATGGTCATATCATTATTTTAAAACCGAAAATAGAAGGCACCAAAGGGGGATTTAATAAATACACTTTCCTTCATTACATATATTTTTATGAACATGGCCAATGTAAATGCCTACACCACATGTTGGAAATCCAATAGTGGATGCCAGAACATAAACACCTTCAACAAATATGTCAATTTTGTTTCAAAAATAAATATATTTCATTTCTAATTCTATATTATCTTCCAAGTAGTAATCTAAAACAAAAAAAATAAACCACTAATAATAAAAGTATCGTGGTACCTTACACAATATTCATTATATTGTGGTGGAGTTTGGTTCCTTGAAAGAAACATTAAATACTATCTTGGTATTGTCAACTAAACTAAAATGAAGAAAACCTTATAAAACTCGAGAAATACTTATGAGAAAAGAATACCAAATTCCCAATAAAAAAAGAATCCTCAAAAAATCCACATTTAACATAATTGGATCATTTATGTTGAATATACAATCAAGTAAAAACAAGGTCCTAATGAAGGACTTCTACTTCTATCACACAATTCATTTCCATCCATGAGATTATAAAAAAAATATTGAACATATAAAATTGATTATATGTAAAAAATAAATAAAATATTCACATCCACATCAGTTGTCTCATCCCAAGCATCATGTGACACTATTATAGTTTAACATCGAATTCTTTTAATAGAAAATATTTACCAGGTTTAATAGGTCCTATACAGGTTGAGAAATTTTAATAAAGTGCATCAAATGGAGGAGGCCAAATACACTATAGTTAATTGAAAATGATTAATTTCTTTAAATATTTAATACAAAAATAAGAAAAGGTAAAATAAGTATAAAATTCAATCTTGTGGTATGGAATTAAAGTTGAATTCAAGATATTTTTATGCTCGTCCCAATTCTTCATGAGCATTTGTTTTAATATTTCAAGGTATTTTACATCTATAATTATTCCATCTTAGTCTTTCTACTATTTGATCCCATCTTGTTGGTCCATCCCTAAATCAGATGCTTCCCCCAACTTCTCCTCATTGGAATAGGCATCTTTGTACACTGGATAATTACTCCCCACATAATTTTCCTCCTTTTGACAAGGGGATGATATAGGCTCAACCTCAGAATGGATTCTTGGTGTCTTAGTTTCCTTAATAGTGGTTGGATGCTTAATCTCCATCCTATTAAATTCTAGAGATCTTGTTATGATTATTCTTTCAAGGTGAGAGTATCCTTTGGGATACCTTATTTTTCTAGGATTTGGAGTAATGTATCTATCAACCTCCATGATTGGTTATTTTTCTTTTTATCAAATATTATTTATTTTAGGATTCCTCAATTTTATTAGGTTTATCATTAACCTCTATCAAGGATCCAATAGAATAAGAGAGTTCACCCTACTAACAATATTCAATATCATGTGATTCATCTTCCTCCACTAGGTGGAATGAGTATTAGTGACAATTATATACTTAGAAATATCACTAGAAAATTTTAAAATTTCAATGGAATGTTATAAAGAATGGGAAGTCTATAAATTTTTTACCATCATATTATTGTTCACCTCAATTGTTTCCCAAATAAATATGGGAGAATCATTAGCAACATGACTAAAATTAATCTCAACTATTTTAGGTTTCATCTTGAATTTTTTTTTACCAAAGTTACATTCTTGGCCTCAGGATGTGTGGCCTTAACATCACATTCCTTATGATCATGACCAAGATTCAAACCAGAATGACCGTAATAGGGTTCCCTTTACCAAACAAAATATTGGGAGAAACTATATTCCCCATTATGAATCTAAATTCTATAAGGATGATTCATAGATACATCAAATTCAAAAAACAATATAGGAGCTTATGGACTTGATATGTTTCTCTTAGCCAAATCCAACATCATCAGATTTTCAATGAGAATCTAAATCATAATTACTCTATTTGATTAATAAAGTGGAAAATTAATCTAGAAAATACAATTCAAATCATGATAATAGAAGACTTATAAAATGGATTAAAACATTATGGATACTAATTTTTAGAACCAATTTCCTTTTTTGAGGCGCCAACTTTAGGGTGTATGTGTTGATGTTAAATCACATATTTTAATCATGTATAATAACTATAGTTATATATATGTATAAATCAATTCTTTCATTCATAGAAATAACACATCAATATTAATTATCTCTTCAAGGAGGATAATGTTGAGAAAGGGCTGATGACGTTGGATTGTGTGTCAATACAAAATAATGTTGTGAATTTTCTTAGAGGAACACTATCCAAGAATGTATTTCAAAATAGAATACTAGATCTCTTTTTAAAACTATCCCAATAACCCTATAAGGATTACAGAGGATTCCACCACTCCACTATAGATTATTTCATTCCACTCATATTATTAAAATATTTATTTTGTCACAACATGATTCAATGAATGGTATGTTATCCATGAGGATTGATCGAATACTATAAAATTCCAAAATTTTTTACATTAATGAAAGATTTATTTATTTTATTATCTTTAAGGGACATATATCCCACTATTAGGGATATTATACCAAAAAATATATTAAATGGCCATGTACATTTCATATCATCTTTATAAATGGATATTTCTCCCATGTTTTAAAAAATAGATAATGTTTTATTTGATAATATTTTTAAATAGATAATATTTTTGATAAGTTGGGAGGATATATAGATGAATAAATGTTTTTATTGAATATTTATTGGTGATGGTTACATGTGTTGAATATGTACTATTAGATCAAAAATTTATTTTACTTTCTAGGTCATGTATTTATCAAATAATGAATAACAATAAAGTATTCCATGATGAGTGTTTCGATTTTATTTAATTTTTTCAAGATCCAGGTACAGTAAATTTAATATTATAGTTGATAATTAGATATATATTATGTGAAATATTTTATGATGTTAGTTGATATCTCAAAAATGGTGGTGTAATATTATAATATTTTTGGATGATGTATTGGAAATAAAACCATAGGGGGAGATTATAAGAAAAACAAAACTGAATAAATTTACATTTTTATTGTTGAAAATTTGTTGAAATATTACAAAAACATAAATAATATGGAAAATTCATCATGAATACTATTATTCCGTTAAATGGTTGTTTTTACTAATATGGATTTTTGTATTTCATGATATAATTTAGTTTAAAATTGTTCCAATGGTTCTATGACATCATTGATAGTTCCAAATTGCAGGAATTAACCTAATAGTTTATTGAAATAATTCATTGTCATTAATTCCTTTCACATATTTCTAAATTTGGGTTGCTAAGTTAATTATTCCATTACCAAGGTTATTTCTGTTGGGCAATACTCACATGGGACACGACATGGGAATTTAAAAATAGGGAAACTTTATTTGAGATGTAAAAAATATTTAAAAATTATGTTTTTAAGGGGTGTTGTTTAATATAAATTTTTTTATAGATAATTAAAATATATCAAATTGGGTAAATAAAAAAGAATTATTGTAATCTGGAAATTTATTTATAATATTTTGTTTAAAATTATGCATTTAATAAGTATTATTAAATTTATCTTAAACGTAGTGAAATAATTAAAAAATTATGAATTGAAAAAATGATTTTCAATAATGGATGTAATTCTTCTCAATTTATTTTATATAAATTTTTGAAATTAGAAAAAAAGTTATTTTAAAATGGAATTTAAAGGGTTCTTTTTCATGATGATAGGGTATATAAAGGTTATGTATAGGACAAAAAATAAAAATATGATATAATTTATATTTTTTATTTTTAAATAATCAATGATTTCATGAAAAGGGAATACAAATAGAAAGATTTAAGGAAATTAGAATTCAGTTCATAAGAAGTACTTTAAACAAATTGAAGAGTATATAAATAATTATTGTTGTTGAAGCTCTAAAAATTATAATTCAGATTTAAATTTTCATGAGAGACTTCTAATTATCATATAATAAAATTGTGTATAATATTTAGAAGACATTAGTGCAAGAAGTATTCCGCTGAACTGAAAATGATTCATTGTATTTATTGAGGAAAATATATAGAAGTATTCACATTTACACAAAGATATAACATTGTCATATATTATAAGATCATTAATATAATATCAATACAAATGAGATGAGATATTATTGATATTCAATAGAAACACAAGGAGGAGATATTTGTGTTTATCCCACTAAATAATTCTAGAGATTTATCACATTGTTGGTGGATGGGAACATTGTTTCACCAGGATTAGAGTCTCTCTCATTCATGGATTTTATAAGATATTGTTATATCTATAAGGATAAATTTCTTCTTTTTTATGAAGAGATAAGTGAGTTCTCAGTATGTTTTTATCATTATGATCCTAGAGGGTTTGTTTTAGATCTCTTACATTTTAGGAAAAAATAGTATTATTAGTGGATAATTATAAATTGACACATGGGGAAGTGTATTATCCATGTTTTATAAAACTATAATTAAACCATTTAAAATATTTTGGGATTCCTATATTTACTTATTCAAATCATATTTAATGTTTTGGAGTGATTGTTGTCCTTTCTAAGCCTAATATAGTATCATTAAAATATGTAGTTTTATATTGGTATACCCCAATTAACCATCCCTACCTCTAAGGGTATATTCATCTAATGGGACATAATTAATTTATAAGTGTAAAATAATATTATCATTTTTTATTCCCACTCAAAATTTTTGTGAAAATATAGAGCATCTTGTCTGGTTAGAGAGTAATTTTTTGGGGCATATTCTAGTTTAAAACATTATATATAAAATTCACATAAAGGTTGATCGGTGAACAAAAATCCCTTTCATCTCACTTATATACATTTTTTATAAATATACTAATTTTTTAAATTACACAATTAAATTTATAATATATTCTATGTGTTGAAAAAAAATATAATTGTACAATAATTGTTAAGGTTCTCTAATCAAAAAATATATCTACATTCATGGAATAATTTTGAATAAACATAGTAATTATATTATGTAGTTTCATATATAGAATACAATGAAAATGGATTATAATTACAATTAATATACATATAATCATCTTTGATATCAGTTTATATTTCTCTTGAATATATGTATTATATTCTCCACCATTAAATAAAATCTCCATCTGCATATACTTTTTATCCCTTAAATTTGTTAATCATAGTGAATTGGTAGATCCTAAAAAAATAATTGCATTTACAAATATTAATCATTGATTTTTAAAACTATAATTAAATTTAAATATATAATTTAATATTTATTTATTTTTTAATAATAATAAAAAACAATATTTTTTTAAATTTCGAAAATATCACAAAATTCATTATGACATCATTAAAAAATATGAATTTGTCTATAATGATATTTCATTACCCTTATATAATTTCTCTTCATAGGTTGATTTACACTACCCTCTAAATAATAATTATTTGTTAAATAAATAATGCCAACATAAATTTATAAAAACATGTGTATAAATAATTTAATAATAACTAATTCATATATTCCTTTTGTAAAAGATGTTGGCATTAAGTTTAATATGTTTATTTTCAAATAATTTTATACAATTATTTATTGAAATAAAACATAGTTTGTTCAAATTATTTATGTAAACCGATCTCATTACTTTAATACAATATTGTATATATCATTTTGTGCTCTAGGTTCAAAAGGAATATTTCTAATATAATCCAATCAATCCAAATATGTGAAATGATATGTTTCCTCATATAGTGTTAAATATCACAATCTCAAAAAAACATGGTGATTAATTATAACATCATACATTATATATATATATATACATATACTCAAGTGTATATGAAATTTAATGAAATATTTCAATCCATGAGATGTGTAAGAATATTACACATTATAGAAAAACTAAATAGAAAACTATATAACATCATGATTAATAATTAGTTATTGTATACATCAACCTCATTATTTTTTTTACAACACAAAATATTCTTGTGTGTCATACTTATAAAATTAAATCCCATTATAGACATTCATATAACTAGTCAAACATATAAATAAATCCTTCATGAAATATTTTGATTATATTTTGCATTTAATTTTACATAAAAACAAATAAACCTAAATATAATCTATATTGATGTGAAAATATATAAATTTACTATATTAATATTCAAATATGTGAAAATTTAGATATATTATCTCTATAATATCCTAATTTATTAGGAATTATAACATAAGGCAAAAAATATACCCTTCAATTTTTTTTGAATCTAATAATAAAATTGTTACAACTAAATCTACTTTTGGAAAATATACATTTTACCTATAAAATGATACTATTTATAAATAAAATTTTGAATAATAGTTAACATCACATTTAAATTTTGAAAGTAGTGATATCATCAGCAAATTATCCCATTAATTGAAATTGGATATGAATTATTCACCCTTTATCCTATGTGAGTGAATTCAATATATAATAAAAGAATGAGTGATAGAGTTCTCAAATATTTTCATATGGGATAACACACCATTTCAATATCTCACTAACTATCTTTATATTTTTTTCATATTTTTACTATTTTGGTAAAAAATTCACTATTTATTTCGTACAAATATTTTTTCTACGAGAGAGACAATGTAAATATTTGTAGACACACTTAGTTGTGCTATGAATCTTTTGTGGTATAATTTTTTTCCAATACTATAATTTCTTTGTAAAAAATTCACGTACAATATTTCATAAAACAATAATGTTATATAATTAAATTTGATCTAAAGATTTTCTTATCTGACTATAGAGTTATTTGAAATGATTATAAATTAGTATTTTTGAGATGGAATATAAGTATTAGACTTAATGTGAGCCTACACATTATTTCAGCCAAATATTATATCATTCTACATCATAACCCACATTGAATATTTCTCTTAGTATAGACAGATGTTGGTGATTTTTACCCTATCCCACACTCACAATATTACACATATTATTTTGTTCATAGTATTAACCAATTGAAAAAGAAGGGACCCACTACAGTCTTTCATGATGACATATCACTAGATGATATTTAATTGTATCCTTGTCATTAATGTAGCATAACATAATGTCTATGGAAGTTTTCCCACCATCAAAACTAATAAACTACCACAAAATAGAGATACTTTGACTAATATTGTGATATTAGTAATTTAATATCAATATAAGACTCTTCTCTATACATATATTCCTAGTTATTTTCATAAAATATTTCTAGATAATAGTATCTAATAAAATCCATAATATATCCGTAAAAAATATATTACTTGGATAATATACAAAGAAAATAAATAGTCATAAAAATATTTTACGGTAATATATGACATTGGAAATATAATTTTACTTTTTTCTCATAGGATCAATTTCCCTTAATAGTATTTATATCCTCTATTTTATTAATTTTTAAACATCAACCAATAAAACTAGGTCAAATAATTATATTCTAAAAAACCCAATTTGTCATCATTTTTATATATTATTAGAAACCAATACATTATCCTCATTGAGGTAGTTTCTTTTCTCATAGATTATCCTCTTCAATAAACCTATGTATCTTTTAAGGGACTAGTGTTCTCTAAAATTTCATATTTACAACATATATTGATAAAACATACTCACATAAATATAATTTTTACTTTATGATTAACTTCAAATTATGTTTCATTTTTTTGGAACTATCCAAAATTCTAATAAATAGAAAATATAATTTGTGTTTTTTTATGAAATCAATTTCACATGTAGAAATAAATATTTAACATATCTCCTTTTTGAATGCTGCAATTTTTTGTCCCAATAAAAATAGTATAAGATCTTATATTTTAGTTTATATATCTTCCATCAACACTAAATATGTCTACCATGTTTTTTAATATTAATTGTATAATTCTATTCTTCTCAAAATCATTCATCACATTCTCATATAAATAATTTTTAATGGGATGGACCAAATAAGTAAAAGAAATAGTAGTGTCTTAGATATTATTATATTGTATTGGAATAACTTTTAGTTCCATAACATCAGGTATTTATAGATATAATATTTAGCAGTTCCTCTATAGATCTTATTACATATTCTCATGGATTAACCACAATGTATTTATTTATTTTAAATAAAATAAACTATAATAGAATAATTAAATGATTTTTCATACATTTCCATATTTAGTGAAATTAAAAAATCCCTTATAATAGGATTCTGTAAATTTCTCATCTTCTCATTTCCATGTTCTTCTTAGAACTTGATAAAGATTTCCATTAACTCACACATTCGTCATGAATCATTTTGATATATAACTATAATGAGTATCCTAGGAATTGACTCAAATTTTACTATATTATTCATGAATATTTATGATTTTGTCTTTTTAATTTTCATGTAATTAGAAGAATTGATCTTCCTAAAATAATGACTGAACCCTGGATATAAATATAAGCATGATATATGAACATGATTCATAGATTTTGGGTCACCAAATTCCCATTTCATCATATTATTTACATCTGAAATCACAATTAATTAGAATTAATACATCCTCCCCCAAGACGTCTTTTGTTGATATTCATATTCATGGTTTTAATATCATCTCATTTATTATAAAATTATTAGATAATACATTATTTGTTTTGTTATTGTGATATTTAATACCATGATGATCAAACATAGAATAAGTGAAATAATTTTTTTGGAATTTAATTTAATAATTATAATATTTCACCATAAAAAACCATTTATTAATTAAAAAAACCAATATAAGTAACATTAAATTAATTTAATGTTAGTCGAATTCTAAAAACTATATTTTTTAAAAAATTCACATTACATCTAAAATAATGAATATATTTGTAATATTTCATAATACTTATTTTTCTTATAATATCGATGAAATTATTAGGATCAATGTTATGTGACATTGAAGTCATAAAAAATATTTTCATAGTTATACACTTGATAGAGAAAGTCATATATTGTATTTAGTATTTTATTTAATAGTATTAAATTAAATATATATTTTTTATAATAAATCTTGTTAAATGTACTAGGAAATGTCTTACACATGATAGTAAAGTCATAAATGTATAATCATATTTTGGAATGCTTAGACCTATAAAAAATCATCCAATAGGTGATAGTCACTGTATTCAATGACAATAATGATTAATAACTATTGGATGGTTTTTCTATTATATATTAATTATTCAAATAACACTAATATTTTTTATATCATTTTCCATTTAGTGTTTCATGGTGCTTAAAAAAGATATGTTCAGCATATATAACATCAATTAAATTATTAAACCATCACTTATAAAATTATGTTTGTAGTACTCTAATAATTAGTACATTTCCTTGAAATTATAAATAACTATCTAATAGTTTTATGTATAATGTTATACCCACCCATTAATCTTATTTGTTCTCTTTTACTAATATAAATAATTAACATCTTCACTTCCTTTTTCAAAAATGTGATTGATCCATATTTACATATACAATATAATCCCAAACCATTATTTATTAGCACACATTTAGATTATTCATATTTATGACATATATAAATTAGGATTCTCTAATTCCAAGGAACATCAATATCCTATTTGGATTTGATTTCAATTAAATTTATATAAAATGTATATCCAATATATCACCCCCCAATATAGATATGAAATATATATGATGGATTTCTTTTTTCATGCTTATTAACATGTTATGTTGGATTGAATCCTTCTTAATCCCCTTTATTTATATGACATAATTCAAGGTAATGATATATTTTAATTATCTCATCATATTAATATTCTACTCATAATATCTATTATATGTTGATGTCTCTATCAATTCATCATATAAGGGTGATAAAACTTTTTTTGTAGCATGATTCTATTAAAAACCAACTCAGTGAATCATTGGGATAACTCTATATAAAAAAAACATTGACCAATGTTCTCAATATTTTTGTAAAATAACGAATCTCAACGTGAAACCAAAACAAATATTCCAATCATCACTATTGTTTAAATATATTTCCAAAAATTGTTATAATAATTTTATCACATGAATAAAATGTAAAAATATTGATGTGTATGGTATTTATTCTGATAATAACATCCCTTGATTTAAATATATTACATGGATTAAAATTATGTAGGGATAGTGATATTTATACATCAAGGATCAATGATAAATAATCAAATGAATATTTACATCTTCTATAGAAAATATAAAAACCCTAGAGGGTTCCTCAGTTATTCTATCTCCCCCATAAGGCACTAACTCAATTATACACCATAGTTGGTTCAAAACATGTTTGTACCCATTTAGATGGAAAATACCAATTGTGAGATGAATTTAAATCAATATATTCCCAAATGTATGGTCTATTAGTATAACTTCAAAATATAAATTTTACAATTAATTCTTAAATATTAATAATCATTTTTAATTATAAAAATTCATTATTGAAAACTAGTTGGAATTGGGTTCATCATCAATCAACACATCTATGTAAAAAATGGGGAATATAAAAATTAATTATCCTAGATATGCATTTTCTATATTTGAATGTGCATAGAACACTTCCTTATTCCATGACTTTTTTTCTTATTTGCACTCATCTTTTTGATATGATGAATTATTTTCTATTTAAATGTCGTTCATATATGTAATTAAATTCATTATAATAAAAATAATATATTTTTTTCGTTTAAATTTATTTAAAATTTTATCATTTTCAAAAAAATAATATCCATACAATCGAAATCCAAATTTATATAATTATTTAAAATAAAAAAAACATATTTTCATACCCATATATATCATTTTTGGTATCTTCTTAACTGATATATTAGAAAATACAAAAACCAATATAATTCCACTATCACTTTAAAAAATATATTGTCTTTTAATGTTATAATTTTTCTCTTATTTCATAAAATTCATAAAATTTTCCATTGATTTAATATGTATCCTCTCCCTCAATAAAGGAAACATATATTCACTCTAGGATGAACATAATTATGTGTATTATTTACATCATTTATGTGAAAGGATGATTAATTTTTTGTATTTCCACTCCTATGATGACTTGTCATTTTTGTAAATAATTTCTATTTTAGTGTTTGGGATTTTATTTAAATATCATATTGTGCATTATCTTGGAGTTTTATTCTCCAATAAATTGCATAAAATGGGTCTTCATTATTAAAAAAACATAATATACATTAAAATTTTCACATATATTTCCCTCGGAATAATTTCATGAAATGTGTTGAACATAATATATGAAAACATAGTTTTTTACTAATCCCACTAAATTTAAAAATTATCAAAATTTCATGATAACATTCTATATAAATATTCTCAAACAACCAATTAAATTAATATAAAAATTTTATAAATTTATATTTATATGAAATATACCCTAGTTGTGTCCCTTGTTTTTATAGTACTGGAATCCCATATCTTTTTCCTCCATTTAGGGAGAAAAGATTTAGGTACAATTCCACATCGACCCTTGAATAAATTTTTAGTGTGGAAACATTTATTCAATTCAAAATTGTAATAGTTATATCCTTTTTCCACAAAAAGAATATTTTTTTAGTGGAAATTGAATTACTTAAATTATAGGTTACCATTTAGAGTAATATGAAATTTTTTTATCCAATAGATTAATTAAATCTATTCAACACTCCACATTGGTAATTTATAATATCAAGAATCCTTTATTAATTACATAGTGAAGTTTCACATTTCATAGTAATTTTTTATGTTCAAACATTTGTGATTTTTAAAAGATGCAACTTTACATCCATTTATAAACAATTTATATATGTTTTCTAAAATTTTCCTTTATTAGATTTCATATAATCCTATCATTCTATATTTAACATCATCATCTAAAATTATTGAATTTTAATTCCGTCTTATAAATTAAAATCTATCCCCCTATCCATTTTAACATTTTCAACCATTTAAGCATCTCTTCCTTTTACATATATTTTAGTAAATTTTAATAATACATGTAAATAATATTTAATAAAAAATCCCTAAACAAATATATGATATATTGAACTTTTTGATACATTACTAATGAAAAATACATTTTAATTCACACACATATCTTCATAGGGTCATTCAATAAGACTTATCACTCTTTAATTTAAGAGATAGGATAATTATTTTTCAATACATAGTATTCTTCTTATGTAATGGATGGTTTCTACATATTAACAATATTAATTATTGAATATATATTGTGGGTTAACCACAATAAAAATATCTTATCTGTGTGTCTTGCAAAGAAATCATTAATTAACTCTTCCAATATCTAAAACAACCTTCACTTGTAAAATGTTATAGGCATTAGTCAATCCTTAAAAGTGTGTCTTAAGAATATGTAATATCACTCCAACTATATAATTTCTACTGGGTTTCTAACCAAGAAAAATATTTAATTAACCTTTAACCAAATACGTTGGAAGCCTCCCTATAACCTTTTCTATAATGAGATAAGTAATCCATTGAATATATAATGGTATCCACATATAATCTTCTTTTGAACACATTTAATTTTCTCAAATAAAAAAATTTCAATTTATTAATTTTGAAAAAAATTCCACATCAATATAAAAATACCAAGTAATAATATCACAATAGTATATCAACATAAACACACACTCAATCACTCACTAAATGCATAAAATTACTCATATATTTTTTTACATCTTCCCCATTTATAAATGTGTCCAAATTAATACATATTCTGACGTTATTGGAAGAAATTATATTTATTTATTATATTATCTCTAATATTATAAAAATAACCAAATAAAAATAGATGATAGGATAAGAACTACACATCAACCTTATGAGTCAAGAATATTAACTCTGATTAATGAATAAAATGATTAAAATTCATCTTTGGTAAATAATATTGTTGTAAAATATATAATTTTATCCTTAAATAGAAAAATTATCAATCATAAAAAAACCATTTACAATCACTAATTCAATAATTATATACATTATATAAATATTCTATATTTTTTAGTATTGAAAATGATTCATTATCATCTAAATTTCACTCATACAATAATAACATACTATGAAAGTAAACCACAATTACACTACAATAGAATCTAATTGACTCCCCAGCCATGTTATTTTTCATTTATACGTGTATTTCAATTTAATATTATACTTATAATATAAAAAATAAAATTATAATTCATCATATTATATGATACAAACCCATATAGAAAAAAAAACCTTCAATTAAAGTGGACATATGATCAAAAGACATCAAGAAAAATACGAATTAGTACGTAAAAAATTCTACATATTAACAATAATATAAAAAATTAAATCAAAATAAATAAATAAAGTTAACATACAATCATATTTAATTGGACACAATGATAACATATTCCACTGGTGTACTAGGGTATTCAGTACATAATAAATCAAAATAGACTATGTGGGATATTGAAGTAGTTAAATATTGAAAACTTTAAACGATTTTTCTAAAATCTATATTATTTTATTACATATCATTGTCAAACAAATGTACTTTTCATCCCCATTATATAAGGGGATTAATACCCCTCATATCATCCATACCATATGTATTATATATTTATTTTTTATTCTATTATTGAGATAGAATAATATGATCTATTATTCATGTAATTTTAAGTTCAAGAAAAAATGTAATCCTTAAATATATTAAATTGTTGTGTATACTCATTATCTGCTTTAGAGACTTCCTAAAAAATAATTACCACAACTTGAAAAAATCAGGTCTTTGATATGCACTTAGTGTTAAATTGTGAAATATTTATGATAACGGCTATTGTAAAATAATCTTTTCAATATTTCTAGTTACTGATGATTCACATGAAACATTGAATTTAGTGCTTTTTTTCAGTATTCAAACCCATCATATACTTATTTACTGTAAATTTAAATTACACATCATATTCATATCTAAGTCTATGATTTTGATCGATATAAATTAGTGGTTCAGGATATCCATTTAGATATGATGACATGAAATCATTTTAAAATATCATGTATCTATATTATATTATTATATATTGTAATATATTAATATTTAAATCATTTATTCTACGGTAATATTCCCATCAATTAAACATCACTAATAATGAGATTGGTTCATGACAACATGTGTTTACCTGTACCATGACACTTTTTCATAATTGTAATATATTTTTGAATAGAAAATTTTTTAAAATAAATTTTTCATCTCTTTGATATGAATCAAAGAATCATATTATATTAATCTAAATATAATAAAACTCTTCATTTAATAAATCAATTCAATTTTGATGTTTCCTAACGGTTGATCTATCAAAATATGGAAAGATGGGGGTGGATTTAAATTTAATAACTTATTATATTTTAAAACTATATTTGATGTAAATAATAAGAGTTAATGATATATTTTAAATATTTTAGTTATGTGTAATATACAAAATTATAATGAAAATAAATTCAAATAAATAAAATTTCTATTTACATATAAGTAAATATCATGGATGAATTTGATATTATAGTTTGAAAATAATCCACATAGGGATACCTATGTCCCATCGACTCAAGATACTTGAGAGAGTTTTGTTAAAACAATTTTAATAATGTTTATAGTAAGAAACAAAAACCCATTTTATGAATTTTAATAATGATACTTAGTAGATTTTTTATTGTGTTTAAAAACCCAATTTAATGGATATCCTTTATATCATTGTTTATAAAAACCCGAACTCCCTTAATTTTTCATTAATCGCTGGTAAACTCAAACCAATTTTAAGTGAGCAACCATTGTACATAACAATAATGGGCGAGATAACATATACCCCTATAATAAATTGTACTGATTACATAATATAATAAAGGTTCTTATTTATCACAAGTTCATTTATGTACACTCTATAAGAAAAAACAAGAATATAATGAGAAATGGGTGGATGCAAGATTGAAGAATTTAGGATAAAACAATAATAATAGGGAAGATAAAAAAATGTGTATCTCTAATGGATTTTAAAGGTAATGGGTTGATTACAATACCCATTGAGGGGTATTTAAAGCCAAAATAGTGTCTAATAATGTTCACAATGCTTTGATGTTTAAAAATATTGGTTTGGTGTCAATTTAATACATTTGTAACCCACTCTAGTGGATATATTTTTTAATATGGAATGGAATTATTGTTATCTAAATATTGCCCCTATCCCTCTGGTGGTATGTCATTAGATAACCACTAACCCCTTTTTTGAAGAACTCTATATGAGTCAGCAACATCCAATTTAGATAGTCAATTTTTTAGGCAATTCAATGGAAAAATCATTAACATATAAATGATTATATTTATCAAATAGTTTTTTTAAAACATTTCTTAATGGTATTAATCATTAAAACAACCAATGATAAATACATTTATAGAAAAAAATCCCATTTCAATTTTAAAACATTGAAAATGAAATTTATATGATATTTTTTTCTCAAATATCACCAATTCTATAATAATAATTCTTTATAACTCGAATATTTTTAGAAACCAATAGGTTTTTGTATGAAAAAAACTCATTTTAATTATTCAACATCAGAGGAATCATTTTAATAATGACCATGATTATTCACTTCCTATGAAATTTAAAAAACAATTTGCTTTTTTGATTCTACATTCATCAATTTCTACTAAATTCTATATATTTTGACATTTGTAAATATAATGACCATTTCTCAAAGAATTAATTTTAATAATACAATTTCATTTTTATTTTATTAGAATTTAGAACCACATTATTTATACTAATAACATATAAATATATTATACGATCTATCCCAATAAAATTAAGTAATTTTTGAAGGATTGATAGTGATTATACAAGGAATTATAAAACAAATATATAAAACTAAGTGTATTATTATAATATATGTCATCAAAATAGAATTATAAAATTTTATAAGATATAAAAGGTTTTTTTAAAATAATTATTATTTAAATATCCATCCCATATAATTAATGATATATTCCATGTCTATACAAACTGGTTTGATAAATCTCAAAAGAGATCTTGTAATTTCAATTAGAATCTATATATTGTTATATAGTGTAAAATGAACTTTACACAATTAATATTTCATTATTCCCATAGTATACTTAAAACAATCAACCTTTATGACATACTCATTATTTTATATGAAATTACTTTAATTTGGACCACATTATTTTATATTAATCATTATAAAAGTCATATTTATATTGATAATCTTATAATAATGTTACATGTGCATGGAATTTGTTATTCAAGTAAAATGATCAATAAATCAGAATAAATAATTATATTTACATACATAATTTTCACTCATAAGTACAAAAGATCTGTATTAAATTAGATCCATGTGATAAATTTTTTTGATATTCAATTGTAATGCATTAAATATATTAAATTATTACAATTGATAAAGATCAAAATCTCTTCTCATTTAAATAATAGAATAAGAAAAATATTATTCCTATATTGAATAAGTAAAAATTAAATTATCAAATGTGGCCAATCCTTTTATTCTATGAATGGTTTTCTTTATTCAAACATAACTAAAATAATTTTTTAGTATCTCAAACACAAACTATATTTCTTTATTTTAAATTTTATATTTATTGATACACCAATTTATTTTACAAAGTTTTTTAATAATTCACCAAATATGAAAAAAACACCGTTTACATCATTAAATATATTTTAAATACTGTTCTTGTGTTTCAAGTCATTAAAATTAAAACAATAATAAGGAAATTATCTATTAAAAATACAAATTATAAGTAATATATGTGTATAATTGTATAAGGATCAATATACTCTTGAATTTTAGAAAATATGGCTCTATAATTACAAAAAAAATTAGTTTTGTCAAAAATATTGAAATAATGTCAAAAAATTCTGATCCCCTCATACCTCCCATCAGAAAATTTTGTTAATATAAAATATTACAACACATAACATATTTAACTCATAAATATGTGATTTATAATAAGGTTTGTATTCATGTTTTCTAATAAAAAAAATTATTCAAAAGGTGAATCTTTATTTTTTATAGTAAAAAAATCCATATTTAATACTATACGTTTAAAGAGTTTTTAATCTCTACTAGTACCTTTGAAAAATCATTTGAGACCATGGGATGATAAAAAAATTATTTTATTGGATATAATAATATATTAATCTAGTTATTTCAAGAAAAAGGAAAATCACGAGGACATTTACCTTTCACATATTAAAACAAAAATCACATAAATAAAAAATGTTCACAAGTGATAGTCATTCTTCTCTTAGGGAAAACCATTGAACCCATTTATCATTAATAATAGAAAACATGAATTAATTTTGAGGCAAGTGTAAATTGGAGAAATAAAATTAATTTTTAAATAATAATTTCCTCTCTGAACATTCCTTACCACTTAAATTAAAATATTTCAATAAAAAATCTTTGTGGAATCATAATATTGGTATCATTTGGAATCATATTAATAAAACATTCATAGAAATTTATAAAATATATTAGATTATGTTATTCTCACTCAATTATAATAGGTAATTGTGTAGTATTTTTATATTTTTTAAATTAATATTTTCTTCAAATGAAAAAATGGAATGCAATATTGATCTAAAATGACAATGTAATATTACTATTTTAATATGATTATTATAAACTACTCATAAATTTATCTGGTATGAATATCAATAAAATTATAATTAAATATATTTATAATAATCCTACAAAAATATAATTTATTTATTTATTCTTAGGATATATAATTTTTTCTAAAATTCATTTTATGCTTTATAAATATATTGTTTACATTAAAATGACTATTATTGATTTTTGGGAGAAAATATTAAAATAATTTCTTACACAATTAGAAATTTTTTTAATGTGAACCTGATTATTATAATAATCATATATAAATTATCTCAAAATCATTATTTTTAGAATAATATTAAAAGTATTAATTTTCTAATGAATACCGATAAATAATAATTTCTTTAAATACAATCTTTTCATTTAAAAAATTCAAAAAAATATATTTTATTTCAAAATGGATTCAAAGTAAAATTTGTTTATTTATATTATTAATAATCAAATTTAGGTAATTATTATCAATTTTTAAATTTATTTTGGTATATAGTCTTTTTATATATTAGTGGACAATTTTTCTTGAAAACCACTTTTTGTAATGTTTTGTGGGTTTTTTAATTAAATTCTACCATAATATTTTATATAAAATTGAAAATATATTTTCCAAATGTTATTAAATTATTATAAATATAAAGAAATTATATAAACAAAAATTAATTCTATAATTAAATGTTAAAACTATAAAAATATGCTACAACAATTATGATTAAGAATGGATTACCCAGGGAAAAGCTATAGTGATAATGTTTAGAAAGAAAAAATTATTTATAAACAATATTATAATGTTAGATTTATAATATAGTTAAATTATTCAAGAAATTTTATTATTTATCAGAAACATTAATAGGAATATGACCTAATAATATCAAAATCATTTCCAAATGCAATGTTTGTTGTCCCCCACACCGATAAAAAAAATACCCACTCATATTCTCTCCACACATAATGATCCATTTGTTTTATCAAATAAATACCTATGTACCATATTAGAATTTCCCCACAACACAACATATACATCTCAATTTGGTATGAATATCAACATTATGTAGATTAATGTGAAACATGAAAGATGATTCCTGATGAAAATGAATAGTTTTTAATCGAATGTTTTTGTTTTGTTTTTCTTACAACTTAAGACAATTCAATATATTTAAATTTAATAAATTATTTATCTCACATAAAATAATATTTTATTGTTTTGATATATAACCATAATCTATTTCCTTATAAATCTAATGGGAAATAAAACATCATTCTATTATACAGAAGACTATGACCTTATGAATTGTTTTAATACATTTTCCAACACTAGCTCTGGCGTCTTGTCAAAATTAAGGTTTTAAATCATATTATGTGATATATATTATATAATTTAAATTAATATATGGTAATATGAATATTTTAGTTTATTATTTAAAATTAAAAATTAAAATAAAAACCTTACTCATGTGTACAGAGTACTACAAACTTACAAGTGGTTCTATTTTATTTTCTATCGTCGCCTCTTATTTATGGTAAAATAGATTTATTTAGAATTATTTTACGATATTTGTGATTTAATAACAATTATATAACGTTAAAATAATTTTTATCTAATTTCCCATATTCATATTGAAAAAAATAATTTTACAAATGCATAGGTCCGGACTACCACATCCATGATACAACATATTTAATTTCACATGTATTCAATTTATGGATTTTTATAAAATCATTAATAAATTATTTAATATATTATATTTTGATAAATATGCATTAATATACTATTTAATGGTGGTATTTTGTTTTTATTTTTCTTATTACTGAATTTATTTTGGATCGATGAACTGAACATCCTAAAAACTTATAACAATAAAATAATTGATTAAGTAATTAATTATTGAAGGAGGTATTTCAAATAAAATTAATAGTAAACTATAAATAGGATATTTATAAATTACATAATTAATATATTTATATTATTTTGGACGATAAAACATATATTATTCATGTTGGGGTGCAAGGTATGGGGTTATATAACATACATTACTTTCAATGGATTAGATCACATCTTCATTGATTATAATATTACAATATTATTTTTGAATTATAATTAGTCTTATTTATGTTTTTTTATTATGATATTATATATATTTACATTTGATATATATAAATAATCCATTGAATAATTTTCAATTCAATAATATAATCTTTATAACTGAATTTATCCCAATTATCAATCTGGGAGACATATGCTTATGTTATAAACATATATTATTTTATACGGTTTATATAATTCCAATTGAAGTGTTATATCATTGATATAATAATATTCATTTTATTTTGATTTTGTTTTCAATATATTTATTTTATAGTACTATGTTTCTAAATCTACCAAAATGATAATGAATTTTTTGATACATTATCATGTTCTTTTTTTAAAAAAAAATATATATGATTTATGTTCTATTCAGGGTGATTATAATATTACTGCAATGACCCAAAATTTACATGAATATTTTTTTTCTTAAATACATGGGAATTCTACAAGTCCAGAGTTTCTCACGACGCTTGATTCTGAGTCCCGATGTGTTCATAATGAATTTTTGAATTTTTGTTGGGGTACATTCAGTAAACGTATGAGCGAGATTTATATCTTGTGAACCGGTGCTCGGAATTGAAATATAGTGGCACCGTTTAACTCACAACATTGGTGATTGCTTAGTGAGACCTTCACTTCAGTTGCATTCTAGAGAGAATTGAAGTTATTATATTTGAGTTTTTAAGAATAAAGTTAAACAAAAATAAGTGTGGCTTATTTTTATTTTTGTGGATAAAATCTCCAAGTGGAGGTTGGACGTGGGACCATCGCACCATAACCTCCCATGAGAGGTTTCAGTGGTGGGGACCACATGAACATAACCTCCCTTGGGAGGATAATTAACATGGGGACCACACGGGCTTTAACCCCTTGTAACTCTTGGACTTCCCCCATAATTTTTCCAACCCTCTCTTCATTTATTTCTAACTCTCCCCCTTCCCTTTTTGAATTTTGAATCCATTCCACCCCAATTAATTAAATGATTTGTCTCATTTAATTCAACACAAATCATTGTGTTGTTGTTCCAACAAATAATAGAATTTTCTTCTAATATTTTTGGTTGGCATCTTCGTAGAGCATGGAGAACCCTTGGAGAAAGCTCTCAATAGAGAATCAATCTTCCAACGAAGAACATGAAGAACGTGAAGAACGTGAAGAACGTCATCGAAAATCATCTTCCTTCTTCAACCTTATCAAATTAAGGAGCCGACCGCGAAGAACGCCGACAATGCTTCTTGCTCGGTCTCCTACCCCGAACGCTTCCCGACATCGACGGAACGACGCCGGCTTCCCATGACTGGGTCAAAAATTACCAACAAGCGAGGTAGGGGATTTGAATTGTTTTTATACCCACTCTACGTTGTTGAAATTATGGTTTGAGAACCGAATTATTTCACTGTAACAAGGAGGGTCCAGACTGCATGAACACGGACCGACCCTATCCTTTTTGTTATTCCCGTTTGATAATGACGGAGGCGGAGCAGTAAGGAACCGGTGGCACAAGACCGTCGGGTCGCCACAACGGTGCGACACCACCGGGCCGCGTAGAGAACCGAGCTGTGGCCAATGTGGGCCATGGAGGAGAAGGAGGGGCATGGTGCTATCGCACCATGCTAGAAGAGGGGGTCACAGCCACATCAGCCGCGATAGTCGCATGGTGGGCGTGGCGCCGTCGCGCCGTGCGGAAGATAGGGTTGTCGCAGCCAGGCCGCCCTGTGGTGGAAGGGGCACAACGCCATCATGCCACGCAGAGCAGCAGGGGGTAGCGGGCAGGGTAGGCCATGGCTGGGGACCAAAACTGCGGTGCCATCGCTCTGCGGTGGAGGAACCAGGAGAAGTCTGTGTTGGCCCGGCCACCAGAAACACGAAACCGGTTGGCCGCTCGGCCATCCGGACAAAGAGGGACCATCGGGTCCTACGACTCACCAAAACTAGCTCCTTGAACCATTCCCTTCAGATCATAAATGGTGGGGGGGGGGGCAGAACCCTCCTCCCACGCGTGGTAAGCCAGGCTACACAGGCTGCCTAGCCGGGCCGGGCCGCGCCTCGGTCTGGGAAGGGCCGCGCCCTCGGGTTGGGCCACCCACTTGGGGCGGCCCTCCCCCTCGGGCCAAGCCACCCATTCGGGCTTGGTAGAACCCGCGGTCTGGGTCATACCCCAGTCCAGATTAGGTCGGGCAGGGTCGGTCCAAATGGGTCGGACCGGACCCGGACCCGCTATGGCCGGTTTACACCTTTTCGCCCAAAACATGGTCTACGAGTGTCTGATCGGCGAACCGTCTGCGGAGATGGAAATATTAGAGTGAGAAGATTATTTTGGCATACCCCACATGAGGTTTGGATACAGTTGGGGTATGGTCAGGTTGTTTGAACCTAAAAACCAACCGGGCCCCTAGAACGAAAATGCCAATAACTCACATACCATGCATCTGATCGACGCACCATCTGTTGCGTTCAGACCCCTATGACGAGGCAGACCTTTAAGATACTTCTACATAAGACTTCACGATAGTTGGAATTTTTCCTAGTAGCTCGGGAAGCAGATCCTTCCAGTAACAATTAGATATAGTAGAGAGACCTTGTAGCCGACAGACCAGACAAGTGCTTGACCGATTCGACTAGCCCAGTGGAGAGCGCCTAGTAGTTAGTGACAGACCCACAACAGAGGAGTGTCTGGTATTTTGTGGAAGGCCAATGGTATTCGAAAGGACAAGTACCTCTACAGGATATTAGGGTGAGCACCTTGTATTTGGTGGCAGACCCACATTGGAGGAGCGCCTGGTAGTTGGAAGCAGACCGACGGTACTTGAGAGGAGAAGTACCTCAGCAGTCTAATGTTATTGAGAAGTTCCTTGGTGTCATGGCATGCCCACTGTTCTCGATAGAGGAGTATTTCTCCAGTAGTCGTGGTTTTGATAATTAAAATCCTGGTTTGAGATGAGTCCTGACTTTTTTGTTTCCTCATGATTGAGATGGGTGACAAGATAACGTAGGTATATGTATGGTTATATATCTAAGTAATGGTTATCATTTGTTTCAAACATGTAGTTTATCATTGCTCAATTTTGTGTTATCTTTTGGGTCTTGGGGTCCCAACTTATTATCTTTATACTCACCCCTACATGGGATATTCCTACACTTCTTTGTAATGGATGTAGACAACAAACATCATTGACTAAGGCGGAGTGTATAAGTATTGGACGGTACCTGGAGGTGGACCACATGGCGAGTAGGTACCCGGAGGAGACGGAAATACATAGAGCACTGAGGAGGCTATCTATACCTACCCTTTAGGTTGGATCCGTGGTGGATGATCCCGGATCTTATAGACACCTTCCAACTGTTTGTATTTTTAGTTGTACATGTTTGTCCTTTCCTTGTACATTACTGTTGGGCTAGTATTTCTGGCCCCTATTTCCTTTCCAACACATCTTTTGTATACAGTTTTACATAGTGTTTTACATCCAGTTACATACTCTGTTGTGAGTGTTTACTATTTATGAAGTTAATGCCTTTCCGGCTTAGGGACTTATGCCTTTGGTGCTAGTCTCCAGCCCTGTCCTATGGAAGGTGGCCTTGAGGTAGTCACGACACCAGTTCCGAGGATGGGTCATGAAAAATTGGTATCATAAAATACAGTTCTACCAAAAAACTCAGGACTATGATCATTATTTATTGTGAAGAAATACTGTTAATGGTACCAAGTGTGGTTTTCAGTTGAGGGATTCCAAAGTTGGTGCAGTGGCCGACGTATCCATACACCATGACCCTGACTTATGATTTCTAACTCAGTGTATGAAAACACTGATTGCGTGTGTTTTTGAAAAGTTTATCTCTAATTCATCTCAGGTAGGTCATCTCACCAGGTATAATCATTTTATCGTGTCACATCTGTTTCATTCAAGATGCCTCCCCACAGACGACCAGTTAGAGCCTTGAGATTTGTACGCACTGACAGCCCGCCGAGCGACGAGGACTAAGTGCAGGGCCCCATTCTAGTTGAGGCACCATCGGTACCACCACCAGTTGGGTCACCGATTCCACAAGCCCCAGCAGTAGACGATACACACCGTTTGAGCATGTTGCATGAGTTCCAGTGCCAGAGGCCACCCACGTTCCGAGGAGAGACGGACCCATAGGCAGCTGAGGATTGGCTGGAGGCTATGGTGAGAGTCTTTAGGCAAGCAGGGACACCATCATACTACATGGTGATCCTTTCTACCATCCTTCTTCAGGCAGCAGCAGGCCGATGGTGGTGCCTGATGCTCCAGGTCCATGATAAAGCGTCACTTCTATGGACAAACATCGAGAGCATGTTCTGTGTGATTTTTGTACCACCCAACCTTTGAGCGGTGCAGATACATGAGCTACTTCATCTGCAGTAGGGTATCATGACAGTATCACAGTACTCAGCGAGGTTCACTGAACACTCACGCTACTCTACGGATATGGTAAGAGACCCATTCTTCAATGACTGGACCTTAGAGCCAGGTATCAGGCGAGATATTAGAACCTCGATGATCTCCCTCAGCATCCCGACACTGGCGGGGGTGTTAGAAAGAGCCCTACTGGTAGAGAGTTTCCTTGCTGAGCAGTCACCAGTAGTGAGACCTACTACAATTTGACACACAACAGAGTCTTCTGCAGCTGGCAGTAGACAGTTGTCGTAGAGGTTAAAGAGGACCAGACCTACAGGTGGGTGACCACGTGACTCAGGATCGGTTGTATAGGGAAGCCAGAGTGGAGACAGAGCCAGTCATGCAAGGAGAAGGCAATGCTAATCTTGCGGTGGGAAGGGTCACATGGATCATGAATGTCCAACCCGCCATTTCGACTATTAGAAGATAGTTGAGGGACCTACCATGTAAAGGCAGATTTTCAATCGAGGCGATCTGTAGGCAGCATGTAGTCGTGGAAGAGGATATGGCCGTGTAGCTGGTGGTGGATGACAATTCGAGGTGATTCCACCACCACGACCAGGAGGTCCACCCCAACCGCAGGGAGCAGGTGGACAGGGGAGAGCTCCGCTTCAGGCAGCTGATGCATATGACCATGGTGCTCTAGAGATGATTCGAGGTACGATCTGTGACTACTCCACATTAGATGCAGTTCTTATAGACATAGGTGTTAGTCACTCCTTCATTTCCACTGCCCTCGTTCGGAGTTCGGAGATTCCGACGGAGTAGTTGGATCGATCCTTACGGCTATAGAGACCTAAAAGATAAGGATCAATGATTACGTACTGGTGTCGGTAGTGTGAGAAAACTCTAGGAGGCGAGTGCTTCGGCTGGGATATCCTCATATCAGCGTCGAGGCCTTACGACATCATCTGGGGTATGGACTAGTTATCTATAGTTCATGCTCAGATCGACTGTATTAGGAGAAAAGTATGGTGTGTCTACACGGATGGGACCAGGATCACCTTCACCAGTGAGAAGGGAACCATTGCAGCATAGGACAGACTTACTCAGAAGAGGGTGCAGCTGATCAATCACCAGTTGGATTGCTTTAACCTCGAAGCAGTTGCTGTGGAGAGTCCGAATTATCCTATAGTAGTGGACCAGTACATGGATGATTTCCCGAACAATGTCCCAAGACTACCTCGTCATAAAGAGGTGGGCTTGTACATAGAATTATACCCCAGGACGACACCAATATCTTCCCTAGCATATCGGTTGGCTCCCGGTGAGCTTTGCGAGATAAGGGTAATACTAGAGGACTAATAGTGGAAGGGATTCATCTGGTCAGTGTTTCTCCCCGAGCATCCCAGATTCTCTTTTCGAAGAAGGTGGATTGGAGCTTGAGGCTCCATGTTGACTATCGTATCCTGAACTGGGTGACTGTAAAGAACAAGTACTATTTCCGAGGATAGATGATCTCTATGATCATGTCAAGGGAGCTCGATGGTTCTCGAGATAGACCTCAGATCAGGCTATCACCAGCTCAGAGGTCATGATGAGGATGTGAAAAAGACAGCCTTTAGGTGTCAGTACGACCAATATGAGTTCTTGGTTATTCCCTTTGGCATAACCAATTATCCTGTAGTGTTCATGAGTCTCATGAATATGATCTTTGAGCCTTACCTCTATCGCTTTCTCATAGTCTTCATCGATGACATACTGATCTACTCGATTACTGAGGAGAATCATGCCTACCACTTACAGGTAGTACTGGACACACTTAGAGAACACCAGCATTATGGTAATATCTCGAAGTTCCAGTTCTGGATTTGATACGTTCACTTATTGGTACATTTCATCTCGGAGGCTAGATTTGCAGTATATCTAGCGAAGATTGAGGTGGTACATTCTTGGGAGCCACCCTAGAGTGTGAAAGAGGTACGAAGTTTCCTGGGCTGGGCTGAATACTATCAGATATTCGTTCCAGACTTCTCCAGAGTTGCATCAACAATTTCTTCCTCAATGAAGAAGGGGAAACCCTTTGTGTGGTCGGAGAGATGCTAATAGAGCTTTCAGGATCTGAGGTAGAGGTAGGCTAGTGACCGCATATTGAGGCCTCCAGAGGAAGGCGTACTGTCTGTAATTTACTGCGATACATCAGGGATAGGACTCAGGTGTGTCCTAATGCAGGAGACATCTGTGATCGCGTGTGGTTCTCGGCAGTTGAGACAACATGAGCAAAAAAATGCTACCCATGACCTAGAGTTAGCAGCAGTGGTCTTTGCCTTAAATATGTGGCAGCACTATCTGATGGGTGAACGGTTTACCGTGCACTTTAATCACAAGAGTCACATGTTTATCTTCTCTCAGATGGACCAGAACCCCAGATAGAGGTGTTGTATTGAGTTCCTACCGGACTATGACTTCGATATAGTCTATACTCCTGGGAAGGGGAACATTTTTGCAGATGCTCTCAGTAGGAGATCAGGAATTCAGCTGCTAGAAAGGTGACAGAGCAACTAGATTCCTTACCAATATCCTTTGTGGACAGGGATGTAGAAACCAATCTTCATCCACTTACAGTCACTTCTCCACTTCTTTAGTGAGTTCGGCAGGCGCAGCTTGGGGATGCTTACTGCGGGACATGACGTGCTCAGATATATACAGATCAGCCACCTGATAGATTTTCTGAAGGTGGGGAGAAAGTCATCCACTTCAGAGGAAGTACCATGGTACCAGTTCCACTTCAAGAAGAAGTCTTGAGGGAGTTCCACCCTTCCCCTTTAGCGGTACATCTAGTAGTCGCGTTGATGTACCAGGACCTCAGACAACAGCACTGGTGGCCATGTATGAAGAAGGTGGTAGCAGAGTTTGTCCCACGGTGCCTCACTTGTGAGAAAGTGAAGGCATAGCACCAGGTACCACCAGGCTTGGTTCAACCTTTAGAGGTCCCAGAGTGGAAGTGGGATAGGATATCCATGACTTCATGATGGGTTTACCACGTACATCCAGGAGTCATGACTCAATATGGTTGATCGTTGACTAACTCACCAGGTCGGCACACTTCCTACCGATCAGAGATCAGGGTTCCGTAGAGATCTTGGGATGCCTCCATGTGTAGGAGATAATGCGTTTACAAGGATTACCTTATACTATTGTCTCTGAACGTGACACACGATTTACTTCTGGACTATGGAAGGGGTTATAAGAGGATTTTGGGATGTAACTACGTCTGACCACCACCTTCCATCCTCAGACAGATGGCCAGACCGAGAGGATCATTCAGACCCTCGAGGACATGCTTCGTGCATGTTTACACATCTTCAATTGCAGCTGGGAGGATCACTTGCCTTTGGTGGAGTTTCCCTACAAAAGCAGATATCACTCCACCATAGGTATGACACCTTTTTAGGCCTTGTATGGTCAGCCTTGCAGATCGCCACTATGCTGGATAGACCTAGGGGAGTCAGCACCAGTGGGACCAAAGATGGTACAGGCTACCACGGAGAAGGTGCAGATCATCCAGGAGTGGATGAAGACTGCACAGAGAAGATAGAAGTCATATTTTGATAGGAGTCAGAGGCCTCTAGAGTTCAAGGATGGCGACCACATATTTCTACTGGACTTACCTTGATGAGGTCTATGGAGATTCGGCCGAGGTGGAATGTTATATTCGTAGTTCATATGACCTTTCAATGCCCTTAGCAAAGTATGAGAGGTTTCATACCGCTTAGCTCTTCCACATTAGTTTCACTTGGTGCATGTCGTCTTCCACGTATCCCAGCTGAGAAGGTATGTACGTGACACATACCACATCATCGACCATGGGGAGCTGGACATCGATGACAGGGCAACTTTCACAGAGGTTCTAGTGGATATTGAGGATCGACAGGAGTGGGTCCTGTGTGGATGGTCAATACATCTGGTGCGCAATCGCTGGCAGCACGAGAACCTCCAAGAGAGCACGTGGGAGTGGGAGATTCAGATGCGTTCTCATTACCCCAATTTGTTCCTTCTGTTCGAGTTGTAGATTATGGGGTAAAAAATACCTGATGTGGGGAAAATTTAAAGACCCTCAGTTTCCGTGGAAATTATTTTTTGAAAATACATTGGAATTTTATGAGTCTTCAGTTTCTGACGGCGCTTGATTCCGAGGACCGGTGTGTCCGGAATCAATTTCTAAAGTTTTGTTCAGGTACGTTTAGTAAACGTACGAGTGAGATTTTATATCTTTGGAACCGGTGACCAGAATTGATAGCTGAGGGCACCATTGGACTTGCAGCATAAGTTATTTCTTAGTGATACCTTCACCATAGTAGAGTTCTAGAAGAATGGATGATAGTTTTGGGAGTTTCTAAGAATAAATTTGAATAAAAATAATTCCGGCTTATTTTTATTTTGGCTGCTAAAATCTCCAAGTGGAGGATAGAGGTGAGGGCCACCACACCATAACCTCCCATGAGAGATTATGGTGGTGGGTCCCACCCACACATAACCTCCCATGGGAGGATAATTAATATGGGGACCACACAGGCTTTAACCCCTTGTAACTCTTGGACATCCACCATAATTGTGCCAACCCTCTCTTCATTTGTTTCTAACTCTCCCCTTCCCCTTTTTGAAATATGAATTCATTCCAACCCAATTAATTAAATGAGTTGTCTCATTTAATTAAGCACAACTCTTTGTGATTTTGTTCAAACAAATAATCGAATTTTCCTCAATTATTTTTGTTTGGAAACTTGGTAGAGCTTGGAGAACCTTTGGAGAAAGCTCTCAACAGATAATCATTCATTAAATGAAGTACGTGAAGAATGCGAAGAATGTGAAGAACGTCATCGAAAATATTCTTCCTTCTTCAACTGGATCAAAGGAAGGAGCACACTGTGAAGAACGCTGGCGATGCTTCTTCCTCGATCTCCTACCCCGGATGCTTCCCTACATAGACGGAACGGCGCTGCCTTCCTGCGACTCCATCAACAATTACTGAAAAGAGAGGTAGAGGGATTTGAATTGTTTTTATAACCGTTCTATATCGTTAAAATTATGGTTTGATAAACAAATGATATCACCATAAAAAGGAGGGTTCGGACTGCAAAAACATGGCCTGATCCTCCCATTTTTGTTATTCTTATTTGATGATGACGGAGGCGTAGCGTGAAGGAAATGGCGGCACAAGACTGCTGGGTTGCCACAAGGGCGCGTCACCGTCGTACCTCACAGAGAACTAAGCTGCAGCCAAGGTGGGCTACGACGGAGCCATATGGGTGCGAAGTCGTCGTACAACACCAGATGAAGCAGTCGTGACCACATCAGCTATGGCGGTCGCATGGTTGGTGTGACGTCGTCGTGCCACGCGCAAAAGGTGGATGTTGCAGCCAGGCCGAGCTGTGGCGGTGGATCAGAACCACAACGCTATCATGCCGCAGTGGAGGAATTAGGAGTGGCCAGCGTCGGGCCGGCCACCAGTGGCATGAAACTGGATGGCCACTCAGCCATCCAGACAAATTCAGACCACCGGGTCCTACGTCGCCCCCAAACTGTTGCCTAACCCTGGTTCCCTCAGATCCGAAATGGGGGGGGGGCACACCCCTCCCACGCATGGATTGCCAGGCTATGCAGGATGGTCAGCCAGGCCTCCTCGGGCAAGGCCGCTTCGGGCTCGGCTGGGCCGCGCCTCGGGACGCAATGCGCCGCACCTCGTGTCCGGCCGCGCCTTTGTGCCGGGTCACGCCCTTGGTCTGGGCCGCCCACTTGGGTCAGGCTGCCCCCTTGGGCTAGGCCACCGACTAGGGTCGGTTCGGACCTGTGGTCTGGGTGAGACCCCAGTCTGGATCAGGTCGGGCCGAGTCGGTTCGACAGGGTCGGACCGGACCCGGACCAACTGTGGCATATTTACACCTTTTCGCCTATAAATTGGGCTATGGGTTTCCGATCGACGAACCGCCTGTAGAAACAGAAAGCATAGAGTGAGACAGTTCTCTTTGAAGACACCACATGAGGTTTGGATACAGTATGGGCATGGTGGGGTTGGATTGAACCTAAAAAGAAACTGGGGCCCTGAATAAAAAAAATTCCAATAACTCACAGACAGGGCGTCTGATCGACAAGTCGTCTGTTGCGTTGAGACCCCTTTGATGAGGAGGATGTTTGAGATTCTTCGATGCGAGGCTTCACGACAGTTGATATTTTTTCCAAAAGTTAGGGAAGAAGATCATTTAAGTGATGAGAAGACAAAGTGTGAAGACCTAGTAGCTGATAGGCCTAACGAGTGCTTGACCGATTCGACTAGCCCAGAGGGGAGCGCCTGATAGTTGGCGGCAGACCCACAGTGGAAGAGCACCTGGTAGTTGGCTACAGACCCATGGTGGAGGAACGCTTGGTAGTTGGCAGCAAACCCACGATACTCGACATGAGGAGTACCTCAGTAGTTCAAGGATAGTGAGAAGCGCCTTGGTGTCGTGACATGCCCACTTTTCTCGATAGAGGAGGAGTTATCCTGCAGTCCTGGTTTTGATAATGAAAATCCCGGTTTGAGCTGAGTCATGACTTTTTTGTTTCTCATGACTGAGATGGTTTACAAGATAACTTAGGTATATGTATGGGCATATACCTAAGTATTGGTTATCCATTGTTTCATACATGTATTTTATCCTTATTGTATTTTGTGATACCTTGTGGGTCTCGGGGTCCCTACAGAGTATATTAATACTCTACCGTGCACGGGATATGCCCGCACCTCATTATGTTGGATGAAGACGACAAACAACACTAACCGAGGCGAAGTGTACAAGGATTAGAGGGTACCTCAAGGTGGACCGCACGACGAGTCGGTACCCGGAGGAGACGGACGGACGTGGAGAACTGAGGAGGCTATATGTACCTACCCTTCTGGTAGGATCTATAGTGGACGATCCACAAGATGCTAGACACCTTCCTGCTGTTTGTCTTTTATGTTGTACCTCGTTTGTCCTTTCCTTGTACATTACTGTTGGTCTTGTATTTCCTGCCCCATTTTATTTCCAGCACATCTTTTGTATACAGTTTTACACAGTGTTTTACTTCCAGTTGTGTACTCTATTGTGTGTGTTTATAATTTATAAAGGAAATGCCTTCCCATCTTAGGTATTTACGCATTTGGTGCTAGTTTCCAGCCCCTGGCCTATGGAAGGCGAGCTTGGGGTAGTCATGGCATGGGTTCCGAGGATGGTTCAGGACAATTATTTACATAAACCAAATATATTATACTATACATTTTATATGAATTTAGTTAAAAAGTTTAATGATCATTTCCAAACTCATTTATTAGAGAAATATCTAGAATGTTGTTTTTGTGTGATATAGATCTGGTATATTTATTTGTATCATAAACATTTCACAGTCCTATATTCATTTTCTAAATATTTTGAATATTTTTTTATTTATAATTCAGTTATTTCAAATTTTAATTTCAATTAAATATTAAATTATATTAATTATCCTTAAAAATAAATATTTTTATCATTATTTGTATGAAAACATGAATTTAATTATCAAAATATGAAAGAAATGCATTATATTAATGTATATATATTAACCCACTTTTGTATATTTATGGTTTTTTATATTATGAATATTAAATTTAGAGTTCTTATCATGTTTTTAAAAGAAAATTTTCTTCATAATATTCATGAAATTTTTAGTTTTTAATATTGATTTTCAATTTTGAAAGGTTATATTCCTCAAAAATGATTTAATGATCATTTATTGGTAGTTATATTCATTGATGATGGAAAACATTGATGTTATATATGGTTAAATGGGGATATATTGTAATGATTCCATAACTATTCCTTCTATATATATTATTATTATTTCTAAAAATAAACACATTTGGAACATGTTTTGATTCTATAGATAAATCAAACATTATAAGAACAATGGTTTTAATTAAATTGAAATTTAAATGATTGTAGTTGTTTTGATTGATCTGTGGTAATTATAAATTTGTATGGATGATAGATTAGTTTCAATGTTATATAAAAATGATGGTTGATTCTATTATAAACATAGGATTGTATGTTCCTATTAATCCACTAGTGTATTGGTTAATGTTACAGAGATAAATTTTTTATATTACTTTTAAGGGAGTGAGATTGAGTTAAATTTTGATATTTACTCCTAAGAAATGATATAGTTATATAATTGTAATTTATATATTTTATATTTTTTTACATATAAATTTTTTGTTATAGCATGATAAATTTTCTATGCTTTATAATACATACTTTTTTTCATTATCCTTACACAATGATCTAATTTTTCCTGTAATTAATGATTATTATCAAATGGATCGTAATTTTTGACTCATAAATCTCTCATTTATAGTTAAAACATTATTCCATGTCATAATGTTTATAATATAGGTTATTTTTTTGTTATCATGTTTTTTATGTTATATTTATGATTTTTGACTATTTTCTCACACCCTTATAGACAAATTATGAAATATAAGGTTATTTAATTATCATAACCATAATTTACTTGTTATAATATTTTGATCTCGCCCTATATATGTTTTGTTTAACCATTCTACAAATATAGATTTTAGGAGAAATCAATATTAAAAGGATCCATGTGAGAGATGTTAAATGAATAATGTGAAATAAGAATAGATGGACGTCGTTGGAAAAAATTTATCTCCTAATGAAATGGTTAATTTTACAAAAGTGTTTTTTATAATTCTATAGAACATTTAACATTAAAAATATATGTTTATATAAGGGATAATTTTTTAAAAAATATTTTTATATGTTTTTAATTATTGAAATTTCTTCAAATTTATCGGTGGTAATTATATAAAATTAATGATTGTATTATAAGCACCCTATATTATGTGTATGGGTTTAGGTATTTCATCATTGATATAAGAGAATGGATTATATATATTTTGAAATTTTCTTGATTTCACTAAATCATAAAATAATATTTTTGGATACCATCAAGGGAATTTAAATTAATATTGGATATTATTTTCAAACCCCTATACAAACATTTTTATGTTATTTGTGATGTGATATTATGCAGATCAATGATTCGTTTGGGAGAAATTTATTATGGTTTTGTATATAAATCCTTTATGCATATCATAAAATATTATTTTTGAATAATGACATAAATGTAATAGAATTTATTTTGAAGGGTGTTAGATAAACATTGAGGTTTAGAAATAATTTATTATCAAGATTATTGGGTTAATTTGGTATGTAAGTTTATTTATATAAGGAGTAATTTAGTTGAACCATAGTTGGGTTGTTAAATATTAGACATTATTTATTTTCATTATGTTAATTTTTATTAATTTTTTTTAATTAACCGTGCAAGGATCAATTTTCAGTTAACGATAAATGATTGGAGTAAGAATTTTTTTTCATTCCATTGATCATTTAGAAGATTATTTTAGTAAATCATACCTGAATAATTATTCATAAATATCCATTTCATCGAATAATAGATGCGATCGATGTGGAAATTTACTGCATCACAACCAATGGTTGGAATCTTTCTTATGAAATGGATTAAAATCATTTAAGTATATTTTCATATCTTTATAGTCTACATGGAGAAGGAATTAGTTAACTAAAGGGAAATGATATTTCAAAAAATCAATCAGATTACCTTCATATTTTATTAATTAATTTATTTTATTCCTCATTGTTATATAGTTATTTTGTTTATTAATATTATCACGACCTTTCAATTTCTACGAATCTTTATTCTATATCACACTCAATCATTATTTATGAATTAAAATTTTCGTATTAATCTATATTTTAACTCACAAATACTATTGACATCTATAGAATCCTATTAATCTATTATTTAATATGAACATTATATTTTCTTTTCCCACTTCCCAAAATATAGTTTTATTATACTTTTATGATGTTTGTATTAAAGAAATTAGTTTAAAATGATAAGTCATTCATTACTGAGATCATATTAATCTTAAGAGGTTGAAATTTTTTAACCTTGTATAGATTTTTATATATTTATATTTAAAAAACCAGATTATTTTTTCTGATAGTTTACATGATGCACAATACTAAGCTTAAAAGAATAGAAAATATATTATTTAAGTATGATCATTATAACATATCAACTAAATTAGACAAAATGAATTGGAATTAAAAAAATTTAAAATATATTTTAAAATGGCCTGAATCAATATAAATTACATTATCAATTCTTAAGAAATAAACATTTTTTAGTTAACTCATTTTATTGTTCAAAAATTCATTTTTCCTAGAAAATTGTTTTCTCTAATTTCTATAAGAAAGTATTATTAATTATTTCTTCCACATTTATATATTCTATTTTATAATGAAAAATTAATTTTTTAATTCATCATTTAAATATTACCTACCATTTATTATTTGATAATTTTCATACAAGTTTAGGTTTCTATTAACTAGTGACTTTTTTTTATTTTTATTATAAATGGTCATTTCGTTTCAACCATTTAAAATGTTTCATTATATAATAAAAATGACTAAAAATTATAATTTGTCCAATTATATAACTAAAAATTTAATTAATATATTTAGAATATATTTTATACTATCAATTGTATTACAACTGTTTTTACATAATAAAGTATTTTTTCTTGAAAACATTTTCCATCATGTTTTTTCTGATAATTATAAATTAAATTATTACACATAGATTAATTGAATTTGATGATATGAATTACATATCAGGAATTATATATATTGTTTATTAGTAATATATTTAAATAATTATTTTCATTTTTATTTTTAATAAATAAAAAATTATATAACCGTGGTTAAGGTTAAAAATAATTTAGTGGGGGTTAAACTCATGTAATATGGGTAAAAATGACCTAAATAATCCATTTTTAATCTTATTATTTGGTATTATTTAGATCATGGTCACCTTATTTTGTACATTTAATTGTTTTTTTACATTTTACCAAGAGAATGAAGAAATTATATCAAAATCTACTCTATATTAACATATGTGTCCACTCCCTCAACTATAAAAGGAAAACACATATCATATCCTATATTTATATATATATATATATCAATAACTATTGTTTACTTCATGAAAAAATCATATGACTTTCTAAAATAATTCACCATGTCTTATAAGATATAGTATGGGTAGAATTCCAACATTATAGAGAATACGGCGTAATAGAAATAATGTTGTATGATGAAATGGTGTTACTTTTAACTGAATGTTTTATTTTTAATTATCCTTGGACATACATAAAAACATGTCTAAAAATTATTATAGAATAAATTTATTATAAAAAATAAACTGGGATAGTATCATGTTTATTTATTAACAATAATATATGTCCTTCTCTATGTAATGGTAATTGAAAAAATCATTCATCTATAATGTCGATTACCACCTCGCAAACCGATGTAATTTTTTTTTTTAAAAATAACCTCTTATGGATGGTAAAAATTATGGATCATAAGCATATAATTTTATTTATATGATATAACTTGAAACTTTTTTATGGTAAAATAAAAATCTTAATTTTTATTTATAGTCCAAATTGAAAATTACAACACTTCTTGTGTATACAGAGGAATACTACCTTCAAAGATCATGTATTTTATTTTCCATTATTTTCTCACATGGTTGGTTATATAAGTTAATTAAATTAACTAGTATTATATTAATAATATAATCATTTTTTAAAATATAATATCAAATTAATTTTTTTCTCAAATTCTTATTGAAAAATAAAAATGATACCCATTTGTAAAAGCATATTACTGAATCCATGATAATACATATCTCAATTATCATTTATTCCTTTTATATATTATTATAAGTAAATATTTAATGTCTAAAAATTACAATTTTTTCATAAATTTTCTTATATATTTTCTTAAAATCGTGACTTTCTTGTCCTTATTCATCAAACATAATTAATTTTTGACTTATAAACTAAACATATCTAAAATCCTAAACATGAACATATATGATTAACAATTTCATTATTACATGTAGTTAAGTGAAATAAAATGAATAATAAAATATAAAAGGTTATTAATAAAGTAAATAACTAAGTAGTTATTTTTACTTATGATGGTAAAGAACATATGTGATTTATCTTGGCCTAATGTAATGGGTTTATTAAATCAATATCCATTATTTTGGTTCTTATACTTATTTATTTATTATATTACTCTATTATGTTGTGTGAAAACTCAATTTTTGTATGTTTGATATCAAAATGTTATTATTGATTTATCTTTGTTACAAATCATTTATCCATATATTAATTTATAATTCATTGATATATTCAATGTAAGAATTATTCATCTCAAATGTTTATTCTTTGTGACATATGTATATGTTATGAATATATCTCACTTTTTTATGTCTTCATACTATAACATGGAATTATATATCATTAATATAACTATATTTATGGTATTTAAGAATTTATTTGCATTCATTTATATCATAGGATAAAGATTAAAAATTCACCCCAAAGTAATGTATTTTTATGATAAAACCTCATCAAATTACTAGTATTGACTACGTGTGATGTTTCTTTTTTAGATATCATATGATTTTTTTAATGATGAAAATATATTTTCCACTCAATTAGTTATAAATATGGTTTACATGTATAATTTCCATTTATGTAATAATTGAATAATAAAATAATAATATATTTTGTTGTAAGTGATAATGATATTGTATCTTTATTTAGATTGAGAATATTACTCTTCCATATACATGTCCTATAAAATAATATTTTTAATATTATTATTTCGAAAATAAAATTTCTATTAATTTAATTCTCATGTATATTTGATTTTATTTACAATAGTTTTTAAAAATTTGTCTTTATATAATTTTTCATATGATACATTCTAAAATCCCTTGAATTTTTTTATGAAATATATTTTTAATATGTATCGCTTTACATGATTTTATTCCATCCCAAATACTTTTTTTAATCATCAGTTATTTGTGATAGAGGAAATTTTCAAATAATATTTCTCTCAGTAATCTGAAAATTAATAGTCATTAAATATTATTTTCAACGTGGAATGTTTAATTTCCTTAATAATGTTTTAAATAATATTTTACCCATATTTTAATTTACCATGGACAATAACTCATGAAGTTACTTATTATTTAATGGGAATATTTTAAATTCATACCATCCATATTATTTTTCTAGAAGGATTGTGATTTTTTTTAAATTCCATGGAACCCATTTATTTTCTTTAGGAATATATTAATATAAATGAAAAAGGGTAATTTGTATGATAAAAAGTGAGATATTCAAAAAAAATTCATTATATGGAATATAGAAATTTTTACTTATGATTTATTTGGGGAATCATTTTAAAACAATGATGGGGGGTTTTGTTATAAACATTGGATTAGTGGGTCAGTTATAGCCCCCAATAAATTCAGTTAAGAAGTGGGGATAACTGTTATATGTTACTAATAAGATAATAAGGCATAGAAGTTTTATGATAGGTAATATTATGAAGAGATGGAATTAACTGATATTATGATATTCTATATAGACTTATGGAATTATCATATTTTGGATATTACATGCTAAATATTTTATGTTTCATGTTACCAACTTGTTATTTTATGATACCATAAATTTCTATTTTGTCTTATATACATGGATATTTATCAAATGGATCATAACTTATGAACCCAAACAATATCTTATTTGGTTAACTTGTTATTCAATGATACAATTTTTATAATAAATTTTTATGGGCATTAATAATCTTATGTTAAATCTTATTCACATTGAATAAATTCTCATTACACTATCAACATTCTATTCTATTAATGTATATCAATTTGTTTTACCAAATTTTTATGTTAATTACCATTTATGCACACCATTATTATGATTATTTTAAATAGGTTACGAAATATGATTTTATGTTATATATTTCTTGAATATTTTTCTATGAGATATGATGAGGTCATCATATGTACTATGAATGTCTACAAGTTTTAGGGGAAAAATATTCATTTAAGAACATGGATAATGTTATGTATAATTTTTTACAAAATATTCAAAACAATAAACCATTAAGGTTATTAAGGATATTGGTGACCCTATTTTCAATCATACATGTGGGGTTGTGTTTTTTCAAATTGTGTCACATTTACTTTTTGAAATCATGTAAATATCTGGATTATATATAATGATTCGAAATCGAGTTGTTCTAGTTTGAGGATATAAAATATATACTAGGTTATCTATAAAATATTTTAGATATGAATTATATATAGTGGAAAACATATAAAAGATATATTTTTTAATCATTTGAAATTAATATCAAATATTTTGAACATTTCATATTAAATAATTTAATCATAAAGAATGATATTCTTGACGAAATTTACTGAAATTTGATATGTAGGTGAATAATTTTTAAACCATGAGAATAATGTTTTAAATGAGAATTCCGTATTGATTTACAAACATTCATAACAAAAGAACATTGAATATATTGACATTAAATTGATTAATAATGAAATTATTATTAGAAAAGTATGATAAATATACATCCATAAGATATATAATACACCATATTAATGAATATTTGTGTTTAGAATTTGATAATTCACAGTGAAAAGAAATTGATATGACAAATCTCATACCTTGAGTGTCACTTTGAATATGTATTCCATAAAACAATTATTGTAAATAAATGGTAATTATTTTAATTATTTTAAAAAATTACAATATTATTAACTTATAATTGTTCTTTTTAATTCCAAAAATTATTCAGTATTTTGATAGAGGAAAATTGATTTATTGTTTACTAAACAATAAAATCCTTAAAATTAAATAATTATCTTATTTACAAATTAGATACACATTTATCTCCAACAATTTTTATTTCACGGTGATGTTAGTATATACATTTACATTAATATTGTTTTTATGTTTCTACTGAGTAAATATTGACATAAGTAATTAATATTTTATTTTTATAAAAAAATTAAATAACTTATAATTTTCATATTTCATCAATTTCCCTCCTTATTAAAAGAAGTTTAAGGTGGAAATGAATAATAAATAACATCTGTCACGACCCATCCATAGGGCTCATGACGTGACTACCCCAAGCCCGCCTTCCAAAGGTCAGGGGCTGGCGACTAGCACAAAGGCGTAAATCCCGGTAAAAAGGGAAGACATTGCCTTTGTAATGTAAACAAACACCACAGAGCAAGCAAGCAGTAGAAGTAAACACTACGTAAAAACTGAGTACAATAGTAAGTGCGGAAAAGTAATGGGACAGAATACAAACCCAAACTGAAAGTAATGTACAACTCGAAAGGGAAAACAATAACGGAAAAGTAAAGCCGCAACCTCAATCCGTCCACTGGACTCCCACCTGAAGGCTGAGTACAGATAGCCTCCATAGCTCCTCGGGTCCAACTGTCCACTCCGAGTACGTCTCGCCAGTTTTCCTCCTCCAGGTACCGTCCTGCTCCGCGAGCCTCAACCACGATCAATGCTGTTCGTCGTCTACAACCAACACAATGTGGTGCAGGCATAGCCCATGCAGTGGTGAGTATAAGCTACTCAGTAGAGACCCCGAGACCCCCGAAGGTCTTCCAGAATCCACAAAGGATAATCCACAAAGGAAAGATACAATCACGAAAAAATATCTGACCCTGCTTTGGTATATACCCATACATATACCTAAGTCATCAATTCCCGTTTGGCTCCAACATCCGAGCCCAAGTACAACCCAGTCTACACAGGAATTCACAACACAATCCACACAGGAAATTAAAATGTAATCCACACAGGATAGCACAACACAATCCACAAAGGAAAGCAAAACAGGATTCATCTCACACCTGTATATTTCTTCGTATGACGATATAGATGATCAGATATATCCACTGATTCATCTAAGTCGTCGGAGCCACAAAGTATCGATAGGTACTAACCCACGCAATGACCCAGGAATGGTCTCACCCACAGAGGATCGATAGGTAACTAACCCCCGCAATGACCCACACAGGATCGGACCCACACAGGATCTGTAGGCGCTGGCTCACACAGAACCGTTGAGCGCTGACCCACACAGGATCGGACCCACACATGATCTGTAGCACTGATCCACGTAGGATCGCTGAGTGCTGTAGTCGTCGTCATCGAATCCACTGAGGATCTCTGTACAGTTGTCGTCGTCACAGTCACAACCAGCCCTAGGGTTCCCGCACACAGCAAGTTCGTTCAGGAGGGTCCGCTCCACGAGCTGAGAGCCTGATACATCAACTGACACAAAGTCCAGAGTTGATGTACCCCAAAGTTCCGTATCGTCAACAGGAACTCAACGCAACAGACGACGCGTCAATTGGACGCCCGGTCAGAGAGTTATTGGCCTTTTAGGCTTAGGGCCCCGGTTGGTTTTTAAGTCATAAACAACCTGACTGTACTCCACCTACATCCAAACCACAGGCAGATTAAGCCAAAAGATCCGTCTCAATTAGAGGAATCCAACCAAGTCGACGACACGTCAATCGGACGTCTGGAAATCAAGTTATAAGCGTTTCTGCTCCGAGGGCCCAGTTGGTTTCATGTACGAACCAACCCGGCCAGACACAAAGTTCTCCGAAACCTTGAGTGTGATATGTCGAAATAACCATCTCGATCAAAGGATCGTATCGCCTCTATCGGTGCATCGTTCGGAGGTCCGTAGCCTGAAATATGAGAAAAAGACCAAAAAGCGTCCAAAAACGGGGGTTTCGGGCCTGGACCGAAATTTCCTGAGTCCCATTGGGTCGGCCCGAACCGGTTCGGCTCAGCCTGGGCGCGGTGCGGCCCGACGCGCTAGCGCGCGACACTAGCTGGCTCGGCCGAATGGCCAGGCTTTTCGGTTTGCGAGGGGGGGGGGGGGGGGGGTGCCCCCCGCGATTTGTAACCGCGACCCCCATTAATGGGGGCCACTAGCTGGTCGGTCGGGGGTTTGAACCCCCGGCTTCTCTCCTGTCCGGCCGGCCCGCCCCGGCAGGATGGTTTTTGCCGCCACGGGACCGGCGACGGCCGGTCCCCTCCCTACTCCGACGCCGGCAACCCGTCTCCGGTCGCCGATCTTGCTCTGACGTCGGTGACCCATTTCCGGTCGCCGTTTTCCATGCTCCTCACGGCCCGGTACCGGCCGCAACCTTCATTCATCTGGTACAGCGCGACGACACCACACCCCTCCACCGCGGCCATGCTCTGGCCACAGTGCTTTTGCGGTTCTCCGGCACGGTGCGACAGCGCCGCGCATTACTTACCGCATGATCCCGTGTGGTGCGACGACACCGCGCCATTCCCATTCCAGCCACATTTGAAAAAATAACATGCATAACAGTGGAGGGTCGGCCGTGTTTGTGTGGTCTAGAACCCCCTCGTTAATCGATATCAATTGGTCGTATTTTCACGAAGAACAACAAGGTATTATTTCCGAAAAAATAAATAAATAAACCCTGACCTCGATTGTAGCTTGAACGGAGGTTCGTCGAACGAGGATTCGTCGTGGAAAAACTGTCGTGGAAAGAGACGTTGCAGAAAGAGGAAGTCGGGTCGCGGATGTCGACCACCGAGGAATCTGGCATTCTTCGTGTTCTTCGTGTTCTTCGTCAAAGAGAAAGAAGTTCTCAAGCTCCTTGGCTTTTTTCCCAAAATTCACACAACAAGGTTCCAACCCCAAATAAAATAAGCTCACCTCTTATTTTATTAACATTACATAACATTTGAATTTCATGAGTTTGAATAAATTCCACTTAATTAATTCATGAAAAGCTGTCATCCATAATGGTGAGATGAGGGGGTTTAAGAAAGTGAAGGGGTAGGGTTCGTGTGGGCCCCAACACTCTCATAACCTCCCTTGGGAAGTTGGGTAGTTACCCAACTTCCACCCAAAGCTAAAAACTACCAAGAGAAAATAAAAATTGTAGTTAAATTATTAATTAATCTTCCACAATTTTTATGTGCATTAGAAACCTTTTGAGGTATGAGATTCAATGCTTCCCTTTATTTATGTAAAATTATACAGTTAACATTATTTATCCCCTTGGATCAAAACAAAATCAATCTAATTAAATACATAAACTAGAAAAAAATATAGGTATCAATCCGATGTTTTTGATTTTTATCAATATAACGACTCGCCTCTTGATTTGATATATATTTTGATATCAATTCCTTTTCTATTTATCAAATATTTATTGATGAATATTTTTAATTAATTGGTAATTAATTAGCTAAAACATAAACTGTCATGTTTAATGATTCGAGGTTTTTAGCTATAATTTGATGTTAATAAAATTGATTCAAGTATCCATGATTAATAGAGTTTGTTAATGAACTAAATGAATGATGATTCTTATTAATAAATTATTAAAGTCTTGTTATATTAATTATTTAAATAATTTGGTGATTTCATGTGATAGATTTTTTCTTAGGTTTCCCAAAGATATAACTAGTGAATAATGAATCAGTTTATTTATGATGGAATAAGAAAAAGTTACGTCTTAAAGATAATTTAGTGTACGAACAAAGTTACTTGATAGCATTTAAAGCATGAGTGCCTCGTTATATAGAGACATAATATATCATTGTTTGTGAAGTATGGATTTCTTGATTAGGGCTGATATTTCCTTTATAAGTCTATTTCTACTACTTGTGATGTGATCTGGATATGAGACATGTGGTTTGGGGGAAGGGAGGCCCGAATTTGACATGAGCCTAGGATTGATTATCCCCGAGGGCTATTTTTGTATGTGGGGGTAGGGAGGCCGAATATTTGTGGAAGAATTTGACTCCTAGAGAGGAAATATTCATTGGATTAATGATATTGGTGTTGGGAGGACACGAGAGTTGATAGAATGCGGTGAAGCTGGTCTTACCCGTTGTTGTGAAATTTGGATTCGTATTGAATATGTTGTTTGAATATATTTTTTAGTCTCCTTACTACATGAGTCATATAGTGTTATTTACCCTCATTAAAAAAGATTAAAATAGGAATGGGGTATGCCACATTCTTTATGTGTTTAGATTTATGGGGATGGATGGGTCTATGCCCATACTATTGGTGGAAATGTCTCGATGAGTAGTTCACCAACACACCATGTCAAGCCCCTTCTGATTATTAGCATATAATATATTCCTTGAATTTCTAGAAATGTAGAAATATATAAAATGGTACTGTTATTAAATAAATGAATAAATAATGATTAACACATGGGTTCGGATCTTGTTGGGATTCAATGCTTAAGTTGATATTATGAGAAGCTATGGAATCAGTTTACTTCTTCCTAGAGGGTATGTATCTTTGTAGGAATTCTATTGAAATGTAATGTAGATTTGATAAAAAAAATTTAATCGTTAAATAATTAATTAATGTAAAGTTATATTTATGTAAGAGGATAAATTAAATTAATATATATCATTAAATAGATTTTTTCTTATAGGTTATCTAGTGTAAGTAGAGGCAATTAGGAGTCTGATAGATGTTAGTTGTAGTTGAGTCTAAGACAAGGTTTTCCATGTACTATGGTTGTGAGATATATTATATTTTTTATGTTATTGATTTCTATATGCTACTCTAAAATATCAATTAGGGTCACTGACACCATGGGGATTCTAAGTCCTAGGGTTGTTTTCCCCAACATTCTATTGGGGGGGATGGATGGCTAATTTCCCCCATTGGCCCTTCTCTCATTCCTTTGTAGTTATTATTTCTTGTATGCATTGCAGTTACATTTACCCATATATGTGTATAGAAAGATTCAATAGATTTTTTTATTTCAAACACATAAATAATATATATAGTTTACTATGGACTACTATAGGCATAACCTGTATAGGTTGTGATGGCTTGAGGGTCATTACACTGTGTATGGGATGAAATGGCTTCATGTACAATACTCGATGAATGATACAAATTTTTAATGCATTAGTGGATCCAAGTGACTACCAAGCTACTTATGGTTGTGTGGATAGATTGGTGCTTCACCCAGTTTTCTATGGGAATTACTTTTTGGTAAAATGTGTGCATGTTGTGGTGCATTTATAAGTGAATATAGGATTTCATTTTTGGAGAGATAATCTTAGGACGAGTGGTGTTGAGGAACAATGGAAAACCAGTGGATAAGTGTTATTAGGTTAATATTGATCTTCGTTATTATATTATATAACATTGTATGCGATATTTAGTGAGTGTTTTCGTGTGGATTATGGGAACATAGTATACATGTATATGTCGCGAGTTAGTTTTACATATTGTTCATTGTACTTCATCTTGGCTTATTTAAATTTTCATGAGAGGCTCATGGAAAGATCATCTGAATATACCTTTATAATAATCCAATGTTATATAATTTTTTTTTCTATCACCTCAAGAATATTGGAGTTCAGGGTGGTAACTAGAAGCTTCTGGGGTTTCCAGGTGATTTTTGGTCTTTTTGGTCGCTATCATTTTACTATCATCGGTACTTGAATTTATCCCATTACATTTGTAGTAGTTTTTCATGATATTAAATATTTGTAATTTGGATTTAATTTATATTTTAGTCTGAGATGGAGTTGGCAGGGATCTATCTTATCTCTCCATTTCGCATGTGTTCTCATTGATGGTAATGTATCCCATATAGGTGTTTGTTATTCCCTCAGTGCTAGTCACAAAAATGGTTGCCTAAATGTCTTGGGAATCGGTTGTCTTTATATCTCATCTAATATTTCTTTCATAGGAGGGACACACATTGTAGATAGGGTGTCATGGTAGAATTGTATTAGATGACTAGTTGAGGGAATTGATGGATTTTGGAGTCAGGCAACATTGAGGTTACAAGGGTTGGTAGGATAATAGTTTTATCTTTGTTTAGAAAGTGTTATAAACACTGAAAATCAGCTGACACATAGATATTTAGGGCCTTTAAAGATTTGATGCTCATACATTTAAGCTTATTGAGGCTTGTAAATGATGTCTATCTGGTTTCATGGTAGAGACCATAGAAAAGATTGTGCATCATAATTCATTCCACCTGTGTTTTAATGGGTAATCCTTTGGATATGTGAACATAAAATGAATAAAAGAAAATAATTAACTAATTATAAAGACTTCCATATTCAATGTTTAAGAGCTCTTACAATTTTTCATTTGTATTTATTTGTCTAGGTCGACATCCTCAGCAGGATTGTGCATAAGATGTTCATCAGGCTGCACCAAAAGATCACCTTAGAGTATTGGATGAAGATAAACACACATGGATGAGAAAAATATAAGATATTTAGCTCTAGAGTCTACATAAGTGTGCGGGACTTGTTTCAGATGCTATCACAAAAAGACAAGCTGGATGAATTTGAGATAACATTCCATTTTATTCATGCTATGAATAAGAACTTGGATTAATTGGTTGTGACAATAATTCATAGTGTTCCAAGGAAATGGTTGTTATTATTCCTCGAGGATTGTGAGGAGTCAACAGTCTCTTGGGATGAATTTGGAGATTAGTTCAGTTCCAAATTTCATTCTTTGGTCGTGAAGATGTCTGAACACCAAGAAATTTTTACCATTTAGCTAGGGAGATCTAGTTTATAAGTATACGTTGTCCATTTTAGGAAACATATGTGATTTTATTCAGACCTATTTTCAGATGAGGATGCCAGGGAGAGGTATTTGGAGGAGGCTTTACATCTTCACTGCTTTCCCTAGGTCACTCTGTTTATGATGAATACATATCTTGAGGTGTGGGAATAGGAAGAGGTCATGAAGATAAAAATAGAAAAAACCTAGATCATTACTATAGGTTTGTAATTATGATTCCTAATGATGTAGATATGTGGTCTTGGGTTTATGTTATTTAAAAAAATGTGTTTTTATAAGCTAGAGGGTGGTCACAACCCTCAGTACCTCATTTCTTCAGGGGCAACAGATCATATGACTATTTTAAGTGACCATGCTCTTGTTTTTTTTTTGTATATTTTGAGGTCATCAATAGTAATAATGACTGGGCATTTTAATTAGTCACTTTCATTAGGTGTTCCACTTCCGGTCCCTCTATTGAGGCAGTTCCAACTGATGGAGCTATATCATGTTGGTCCAGTTTTGGACCAGCAGAGAGCAGATGTGGAAGGCATACAACATCCCTGGGACACTCCATGTCCATATATATTAGGGAAAATCCATGGATATAGTCACCAATAGGGTCATATAGGCTATATAGCAGGTTATTTTCTTCTACATGAATTAGAATTTCTAGCATAAGGTGAGATATATGTCTTTCGATGTACCATTTTCTTGTTTTCAACATCAGTGTGTGCCTTGTTTGATTTAGGATAAACACACTCCTTGATATCACCTGCAATTTCTCAATATTTGGGGCTTATGGTAGAGATTTTTCCACTTCCCCTGGCATTGATTATGCCAATTGGAGGTCATGCTAACTCTATTGATGTATGTAGAGATTTTGATGTGGTGTTAGAGAAACACCCCTCTTGGGAATATTTCTTATGATTATGGGTACTATCATATGATTTCATTCTCTCCATGGATTGGTTATATTCAGATCAAGATATCGTGGATTTATTTTGGAGGTTGGTGGTGTTCTTCGATGCTGATGGAGAGCAAGCAACACTTGATGGTGAGAAACACCCACAGATTGGACAAATTCATGTTCAATGATGGTCATCATTAATTGCTATTTTGAAGGGGATTTATTTTAGGTTCAGAATTTGGAGTGTCCTAGGGTCATTGAATTTAAACCCTATGACTTTACAAAAGAGGTTTTAGCACTACCCCTCAATGGGAGATTGAGTTCGAGATCGATCTATAGCCAGACATGTCTCCTACAACAATTTAACCATATAGGATGTTACCTTCTGTGTTGTGAGAGCTGCATATATAGCTCGATTCTCTATTACAGAGAGTTTTCATTCGACCTAGTGTGTCACTGTGGGTGACCATTTTTTAACTGAATAAGGATAATAGTGGTTTTCTGTTATGGGTCGATTATCTTTTCTTGAACAATGTATCAGTGAAGAAGCGATATCATCTTACATGGATTGATGATTTCTTCGATCAAAATAATGGTCCAATATGGTTCTATAAGATAAATATTCAGTCAGAAAGTCATTATATTCAAGATGGTCCTATTGGCCTTGTATGCTATTATAGTAGGTAAGTAGCTGATTTCTCTTGGGTTTTGAATGTTATGACAATGTTTACTAGAAATAATCATTCATTCAATTAAACTAATTAATGTGAGGAAAAATTTGATTATATAAAGGATATGTTTATCAGTGCTTGAGTTTGTTGTATACTAGTGGTGGGAGTTCATTTTGAGGTTTCCTATGATGTTTCACCTCTAGGGATAGGATATATTCTGATTCAATAAAGATTAGTCATTTGTTATGGGTCTTGGAAGTTACATACAAATGAATGTAATTTTCTACCAATGATCAGGAGGTGGTTGCAATAAAGATTAGTCATTTGTTACATTTCACCTCTCGGGTGATGTTGAGGTAGAGCTATTTAGAGACCATGTTGTTAGTGGTGAGGCCCATAATGGTTGGTATAGGGATAAAAAACAAAGGGTGCTAGTTTAGGGAATAATTATCATTCCTTTGTCATTGGGAGATATAGTCCTCAATGAATTCCATCGTTTACAATTTGTCATATTACATCATGGGAAAAAATGTAATGAGATTTTAGGATTCAGTTTTGGTGGCTTTGGTTGAAGCATGTTGTTTCAGAGTATGAGTTTGGATGTTTAGTTTGACTGAAGTTGACGGAAAAGCAACATGTTCTCAGTGGTATACTATAGCTGTTAGATATTCCTAAATGGCAATGGGAGGACATATCAATTGAATTTGTTACCGTTTTACCACAATATAATAGATGCTATGATAATATATGGGTGGTAGTGGATAATTTGATGAAACCATCCCAACTTATAGGGATCAAGGAGTCCAGCATAGTTGAGGATCTTTCAAGGAAGTATCTTGATATGGTGTTGAGACTCCACATATTCCCGAATACGATCATTTCTGATCATGACCCTTGTAACACCTTTAGGGTGCGAAGTGGTATCAATCATCATTTTGGTTCTTAGAAAAACCTTATCACATCCTTTCATCCATAGATAGATGGTCAGACAAGGCAGACCATCCAAACACTATTATACATGTTTCCCTCTTAAGTCCATTTTTTTGGGGGTTCATGAATGTGGCACATACCACAATAGATATCACATTAAACAATAGTTTCCACTCAGTTATCAGTTTGGATCTATTTAATGATTTGAATGTAAGACCAATATTTTCTGTATTATGGTGGAATGGGGACAGAGAGTGAGATATATTTGGGCATGAACTGGTGCAGAACATGATAGAGATGGTTTATGTGATCCACGATAGGATGAAATTATGGAAATATCATGAGACTCCTATAAATATTATATGACGATACCAATGGAGTTTTACATTTGGGATTATGTGTTTTTAAATGGTAATATCCATAATGGGAATAATATTTTTGGCCATGGGAGTACGATTTCTCCCCGATTTTTTGGGCCTTACAAATTTTTTGGAGTTTTGGAGTATCTGGAAACACATACCCTATAGATGAACCAGCTACCTAATATTTTTCTTAATTTGTAGATGTGTTGTTATCTTTATGCTGAAATTCACATCACCGATTGGAGTGATATGGATGTTCCTGATGACGCGTCCAATGAGGAGTGTCCACTATAGATCAAATAATGCAAGGAGAAGGTGTTTCACAGTCATGCTATCCCCTTGGATCGTGTCTTATGGCTGGATAGAGGCATGGGGAATGTTACCTGGGAATGTGATATGTATATGCATGCTCATTACCTCTAGATATTTGATGTTTAGATCTTCTCAATTTAATGTTGCTAATTTTGTGGTTATAGACCCTTATCAGTTTATGAGATAGTTTTTTATTTTTCATTATTGTGGCATGATATATTTGGAGAGGTATCTCCCCCTGGATAGTATATGGGATCTGGTTGTGGTGGTTGTGTGGTTTTTCAATTTTTCCTCTAGTGTGGTGGTGAGCTCCTATAGTTGTGAATATTTTAGAGGTATCATGCAGGGTGACACTTCGGATGAACCATTTCTGTTTTATCTCTATGTTGGTTTTTGTTTCTCTAGGATGATAATGATTTGATAGGTATATAATATTAGGTAACATATCCATGCAGACAAAACCGTTTTTTTTAATATCAATGTTCTCAAAGGTGGTTCCGAAGATTTCTGGCGAAGTTAGGTTAATTAAATACTAGAAATTTTGGATTAGACGTTGTTTAATTGCATGACACAATTTGACATCCTATTGTACATGTCATTTCAGGGTGTGATTATGGGATTCAAGGCCTGAATTGTTTTTGGGTTAAAAAATAAAATAAATAAATATGGGAATTTATATTTTGGAAGAACTCAACCTTGATTCATTACATGACGTGAATGGGGATTACATGTTGTTTAATGCACCAACATTGTATGTTTTAAGTGTTTATTAGGCACTCATTTTTTGTCAAAAATATTCTTACCGAGGAACTCCCTCAACCCTAGGTGACCTAAGAACCCTCCATTTAGTTTTTAGGGATACATTATTCAAAGAATGATCCCTTGTCTCTTCTCCAATATGTAGTTATCTGTCTTACATATAATGTATAATCTACCTCCATTCATGATGTTTCATCTATTTGATTCCTCCCATTTCTATTTTCCTTTTGATGGTATGAGATATTCATGTTTCTAACAGATTTCTCAAGGTGGTTGGTTTTCGCGGTTGTGTTACGGAATCCTCAGGTGGATACAGTTGTTATAGGAGAGGTATTCATGATTCGATTCTTAGATATGTTACAATATGAACAAAGTCAAAAAAAAAATTTGAGTTATAATATTCAATGATTCTATTTATTTGCATAAAATTGTATAGTTAGATTGATTTATACCCATGGATCACAATGAAATTGACGTAATTAAACACTTGAACTAGAATGATGAACTAATATCAATCTTATGTTTTTGTTTTATATTGTGATAATGGTTAAACTCTTTATTTTTTATATAGTGTGATATCTATGACTTTATAGTTTGGTATGACATTATTTATGGAAATTGGTAAATAAAATTATGCCAAAATTAATTGATAATTAATTGGATAACTAATAAAGAGTCATGTGTAATTATTATGGATGTTGTTGTTATAATTTGTTGTTAATCAAATTGATGCGAGAATACATGATTAATAAAGTAGGTCAATAAACCTAAACCATGTTTTTTATTATTGATAAATGATAAATGGAATGTTAAATTATTTTTTTACTAACTTGTTGATACTTTAATTCCCCGACCATAGTTCCCCATAGTCGGTGCATTAATACATAATGTTGGCATGATCTTAAGAGATCATGTCACAAAAGACTGATCATTTTAGTAGCCTTTGATATACTAGATACACTTATAAGTTTTACATGACATTATGAAATGAAAAATAACGAACACTGTGTTTCCTTGTAACAAACTGATATCTATAAGCATATCCCTGAAGGTCAATCATAATATATGTATTGGCATCCTGAAAAAAATAAAACATAAAAAATGGGTGAGCTCAGATGCTTAGTAGGGATAACAATTTTGAGAAAACTATCATAAAAAAGCACAAAAATTTATAGGAATGTTTAAGACTAAAAAAATCCTTTTAAACATAATCATCATCATAATATGGAAAAGATAAATAAAATAACTCCATTTACTTGTTCACATAGATATTCTACTAGTTTAATAATCACATTTAATATCAATATCTAATTTCATAATGATGGAATGCATAATCTCAGACATCATAACCACATAGCTAAGGCATCGTGCCAAGACTACAAATAAATTTTTTGTCAAGGCCTTATTCCAGGACACTAGTTTGTCTAACGAGACCTACCGATTCATCGAGGGTCTATAGCGGGCCCCACCAGTCACTTACTACGTCCAGCACATTCCTCATATAAAAAGACTAAAACATAACATAAACATTTGTATTAAAAGTTGAATTTGAAATGTGAATACTTTAACCATAGTCCATAAATGGTATAAAAATTGCACATCCACGGTCAAACATATCACAAAACATTCAAAAAAATATGGAAGATTGTATCTTAATAAATCAACTATAAATAATCATAAACTACAATAATGATGTTGATATAGATGAAATCAATCCCAAAACAATTTGAGAGAAATATATCTTTATACATTGACATCATTTAAATGTATCATAATTAAAAAATAAAACTTTCATTGTAAAAATATTCATATAATCATGTAAGGGATGCTTTGAAGGTGTTATAATGAGAGAAAATAGCCAACCCATCAATATAAGTTATATATTTTTTAAAAGGTTGTGGCAGAATCCTTAATTTAATATTTTAAAGAAAATACCTCTTTATGACTAGGCAGAGGAAGACCCATTACATAGCCTGAAGGCCCAAGGCCAAGTTACCTGAATACAAGGTTTGAAAGCCTATTTTTTTGGCTCAAAGGACCCATTAGTAAATAGTACATCTACCATAACCACGTAGCTACAGTACCTTCTATAGTACTGCTGCCACTATAGTAACTGCTACAACGCCTCTACCACTACATTATTTCCTTAATTTGATGAAAAGGTCATAAAGTACATTGTTTGGGAAACAACCGAAAGATTCCATTCAAAACATTTTATAAAATTTCTAAATAGGGTATAAATGAATTTATCCCTTAGTCTATGAAAAAGTAAAAAAAAATAGAAATACATTTTTATGAAAAACATATTTGGATGATAAAGAGGTCCCACTAGATGCATACATATAAAGATCCTCATATAATAAATATATTGTAAAATTGACCCTTACCTTCTAATTATCCATAGATGAGGGTATGATCACCTCATGTATAACGGTTAAATAATTTTTATTAAATAATATGAGAACTACACACATAAATATGTTATCATATAAGATATTCTAATATTTCTTTGTTAAAAAGATTCCAGTTGTATCATTGTTTTGGGTGTTAACTGATTCATTTTTCTTTTATTTGTTTTATTATATAAGTCGTGTTTGTTATGGATATGATGTTTTTGATTTGTATCGATAATGATAATATGTTTTTAAAAATTATTTTTATCAACAAATGAATATTATTCTTGAATGGTTACGATGGGGAATGAAATCTTATCGCGTCGTGGGGATGGTAAGTTGTACCTACGCACGCGTGATAATAAAATTATATTATTTCTAAAATAGTATACAATTGGATAGTATATTATATAAATATAATAATTCAAATTTTATATTTATTATCTTCACCAATTATATTCTTTATTATACCCATCCAAATAATGATGAGTTGAATAAAAAACTACACCATGACGTGGAGACGGTAATCCATACATTCAAATGTATGGTGAATTTGTCATTCATACGATGGATAGAATAATTAATATAGATGTACCATAATTATAATTAAATAAAAAAAATATAAAAGGTATTGGAGTTATTATTTTTGTTTGGAAACAAATATTAATGATTATGATGAAGAAGGAAAAAAACATTGAATGATGTGATGGAAGAATTGCCTCTCCTTTAGGTGCTTCCTTTGGATTTGAACAAAATTGCTCCACAGGTTGTCTTTATGATGTATTTAAGGCCTATAGGATGAAGTGAAAGAATATTAGAGAAGATATTAGTCTGTTTTGGCTGAGATAAATTGATTTGGAGGTGTTAATTTGAGAGAAGGGGTGGTTCCCATTTATATGAGAGGTGAGGGGCACTTTAAGAATATCTTGAAATATTTAATTATTATAAATTATTTTTTAGTTTCTATGAGCTAAAAATATATCTATTTATAGGTTATGTCATGTATGTGTTGAAATACTCCCAAAAAATAGGTTTTAGACAAGTTTAGGTCACCATGTAATCCTTATCTCTTAGATTTATCTCTTAGTTAATTTTTTATAACATTTACAGTGACTTCATTTATTTTTATATTACATGGTTAATAAACATAATATTAAATGACAGGGGAACCACAAATGGTTAATTAATGACATATACAACCTTATCAATGTCATATTTATTGAGTCATTTATTTTTTTGAGTATTATATCCTTTTAGAAAATATTATTGTTTAAAAAACACATTTATTTGAAATTTGACACTATTTAGTATTTTTTGGTAATTCCATAAAAACTTTATTAATTAAAAAAATATATATTGAATCAACATTAAAATATCATATTCACCATTAAATTTCGTGGATGGAATCAAAAGTTTCAATTTCTATTTATTTTAATATTTATTATATCAATTATTTTAATCACTGATTAATAAGGTAATTATTGAATCATAATTGTGAGTTAAATTAATTTAATTATTCAATTTCAAAAAATTATAAATAAAATACAAATATGTATGAAATATTTTTATCTTTTTAATGAATATATATAGTTGAATTAATCTTATGAGTAACCCTATATTAAAAATGTTTTAGTCATTAAACTTTGAATTTTACACTTATAACTCATCTTAAAAAAATATATAAAATGTCCCAATCCAATCCAAGTGGATTAAAAATCATTTTATATTACTAAGGATTATTGTAACACCCCCAACTTCCATGATACGTTTCCCTTTGAATAATACAATAGCTTGTGTTGTACGCAACTTCGAGTTCAAACACACCACAACCAATCAAACTAGCCCTTATGAATAGTAATACCCACTTTTTGAAATTTTATAATTGTTATTTTGCCAAATTTATTTCATTTTTTTATTTGTAATATCAAAATTAGTTTATAGTGAATTTGTTTTGTATTTTTCTGAAAACATTCATTTTTTTTCTGAATAGTGAAAACAATGAGTTATTGTTTAAAATCAAATTTTTATTTAAATAATTATTATTTTTATTTAAATTTATTTAGGGTCAAAATATATACATAAGACTTATATAAGTTCAATTTAATTCATATAAGTCATTTTACAATGATTTTAGATATAAAAACATTTTACTGAACTTTTTACCGTCTTTTACCCACCTCCTAGGAGCATTCGTAAATTTGTATAAAACATAATTTTACCACTTCTGTGAGTGGAATTTCAAAAAACCGAGAAATAGTTGATATCAGTATGTATAATTTGCTTCAATAATATGAAAATATTTTTTGTTTAAAAGTAAATTTTTTATTTTATTTAGCATGGTTAAAAGTTAATAGGATAATTAGAGGTAAAAATGATATAATTATTACCCTAAAACATATATTAATTCTATTGGATAAGTGTAATTGATCAAAAAAAATTAAGAATAAAATATGATCCTTTATGTCCAATTGTAATAGATTAGGAAATCTATTATTATTTTATTTGAAGAAGAGTTAAAACAGTTAAAATAAAAGTTTAATAAGTAAACTATTTTAAATATAGAAATATACATAAGTTAAATTCATATATAAATATTAATTAGAAAGATAAAAAGATTTACTACATAATGGTATATTATTTATAATTTTTAATCCTTAATAATTAAATTTATTTATGATACAATGATGATGTATAAATTACCTTATTAATGATAGATTAAAATAATTGATATTATAAATATCCAGTTAAATCTAATTTGAGACTTTTAATTAATTACACTAATTTTCTAGGTTAATATGTAATTTATGTTTTTATTAAATGAATTTTTTTCAGTATAATAATTCTATTATGAATTTAACAAAAACAAAAAAACCAAATAGTGTCAAAATTAACATAAAAGTGATTTTAAAACAAATATTATATTATTAGTTAGTATTCTATTTTAAAAAATATAAGGTTCATCCCAAGGCCTTAAATAATATTATATATGTCATTAATTAACCACTTGGTGTTCTCTTTGATGTTTATAGTATGTTTATTAACCATATAATATAAAAATACAAAGAGACATGGTAAATGTCAAACTATTTAACTAAGAGTTAAATTTAGAAGATAAGGTTAATTTGATATCATAAACCTGTATAAAACCTTTTGGTTAAGTTTTTTTTCTACCCATACCCACATTATCCTTGAATTAAATCTTTTTGGATCCATTATAAACCGAAAATTATTTTATTATAAAATAATATTTCATTCTATTCCTAAGGTGCCCCTCACACCTCTTATAAAAGGGCACATCCCCTTCTCTCAAATTCACACAATCAAAGCCATTTGGCTCAGTCAAACACTACAAAAATATCCTCTCAACTATCCTACCTTCATCATAAATGATGTCCTTTAGTCATAAATCCAACCATTAGAGACCTTTTGGACAAACAAAAAGAAAGTACCCGAAAAAGAGGTAAATATTTCATCACAAATTTCAAGTTATTTTCTTCTTCCACTTCCTCTTTATTTATTGTTTACATTCTAAAATAATAACTCAAGTATCATCTATATATGGTGATTTTATTCTAAAAATTGTAAAACCATATTAATTGCTCTATCCGTACTATAAATAACAATGCCACCATACGTGCGTACGTACGAATTACCATTTCCATGTTGTGGTGTAGATTGTTATTCAAATACTTCATCATTTGGATGGATATAATAATGAGTATAAATGATTTAAATAATAATTATATCATTATAATGATTCAGTATATATGATATAACATCAAATTATATATTATTTTAATAGCAAAAGAATGATATTGTTGCTCGTGCGTACGTATGGATTACCGTCTCCACAAACGCGATGAGATTCATTCCTCATCGTATCCATTCTAGAATAATTTTCATTTGATGATTAAAATTAATTTTTAAAGACATAATATCTCTAAATATTAAAAAGAAACATCCTATTCATATCAAATATTACTTATGTAACAAATCATATAAAGGAAAACGAATCAGTTAACACCTGAAACGATGATACTACTGAAATATCATTAAAAATGCAATATTAAAAGATCATATATGATATAATATTTATATATATAGTTCTTGTATAATTTAATAACTATTATTAAACTATTATAAAGGAGGTTAACGTACCCTCGACCAAGGAAAAGTTCAAGTTAACGGTTAATCTCACAATCTCTTTATTATCTGAAGTTGTTTTTACTTAAATATCTACTAGATCCACTTCATCGTCCACATATGTGTTTCAAAAAAATGTATTTCAAAACATTATTTACTATTTATCAGACAATGTTTTGAATTCATTTACACCCTTATTTGACCTTATAGTTTTTGAAAATAACATTTCCATCGTTTTCCAAACAAGGTACTTTATGACCTTTTTGACAAAATTAATGTAAGAATGTTTTTTAACTTATATGGATGGTGCAGCTATTTTCCACCGTTATAACAATTTCAATGCTTCCCTTATAGGATTATAAGAATATTTACAAAATAAATTTTTTATTTTAAATATATATTACTTTTATATGATTTCAAAATATAAAGATATATTTCTCCAAAAAAAGTAATGATTTCATCTATGTCAACTTCATTTGATGGATTTTAAGCTTATTTGAAGATGATTTATTATGATAAAAAACATCCATATTCTATTTAATGTTTTGTGATATGTTTGATAGTGGATGTTTTATTTTCACACCATTCATGGTTTGTGGATAATGTATTGACATTTCATATGCTAGTGTTAATATGAATGTTTATGTTATGTTTAATCCTTTTCATAAGAGGAATACACTGGACATAGTAAGTGATCAGTGGAGGCCGATATAGCTCTTTGATATATTGGTTGGTCACATGAGACCAACAAGTGTCTTGTAACAAGGCCCTGACATAATCTTATTTGATGTTTTGGAACAAGGCCTTGACTATGTGGTTATGAAGTATGGAATTATGCATTATATCATTATGAAAGTGCCTATTGAAATTGCATTTATTATTCCACTAGTTGAATATCCATGTAAATAAGTAAATGATATTATTGTATTTTATCGTTTCCATATTATACTGACTTTCAAGTTTAAAAGGATTTTATTTTTGTCTTTTACATTGTCTTAAATTTTTATGCATATTTATGATAGTTTCTGATATACTGTTATCCTTACCGAGCCTAAGAGCTCTCCCCTTTCTATGTTTTATTTTTCCCCAGATGTGGAGAAGTATATTATGACTTACCTACAGGGATAGTATAAGGGAAATGTGTGTGGCCTATAGAGGACATGTTTTTTTAGTTTTTAATTTTATAATGTAATGTAAATCTTATGAATGTATCTAGTATTTCCAAGGCTACTAAACTAATCGGTCTTTCGAGACACGATCTTTTGTGATCATGGCAATGTTATGTAATAATGCAATGACTCTGGGTAATTAGGGATGGGGCATTATAGTAGGTATCAGAGGATGTTTAGTACAAAACTTGGAAGTTATATTTAGAAAAAACTCTGATTTGAAAACACTAAACTATTATAGACATTCAGGATTAGTATAGAAGGACTTCCTAGAATTTTGGTATTGTAGAGATTTTGAATGTTTTACCGGAAATACATCCCTGTCTAGATACGAGCATGTAGAGGAAGCTCTAGTATAGATGTACCTAGGGGTAATCCCCAAAACACTGCTTTGAGTTAGACTCCAATTTGAACTGGTGTACGACAGTGGGCCTTGCTGCACTCTTGGTTATGATACTCTCGGGGGATATGCTTTGGATAATTCTTATTTGATTAAAAAACCATTATGAAGGGTTTATGAGTATATACTTCCTCAAAGAAAACATTATTATGATTATGGAATATACCCATAAACTGTTCAATTTATGTTAACTGTTTTACAAGTTTGTAATTATTTATTTCGATTCATAAACTAATCTGGTGTATTCCATTGTATAGAAATGTTACCTAGTATAAGTAATGGAAACTGTATCAATACAAGTAGTCCATATATGTATTTTTCTCCTACTCAAGATAATTATAGTGGATATGGTGATGAAAATGGGGTTGATCAGCGTATCGCCATACTTGGATAACTCACTCAGGTTATGAATAATAATCTTCCTTGTATGGAGCACCATGATAAAAAAAATAGAGGATCAATGTTAGAAAACATCATGAGCAAAAACCCACCAAGATTAAATGGGAGTACAAATCCATTAGTAGTTGAAAAATGTATAAATACTTTATAGATAATATTTCACACTTTGGAGAATAGTGAAAGGGAAAAATTTGTCATGGTAGTTTATCGCCACATGGGAGATGTAGATCAATGGTTTTCATTGATTAAAAACAAAAAGGAAGATGATAAAGTATCAAATATGAAATGGAGGTATTTTAAAGATCTTTTCATACAAAAATACATTCCTCATGACCATCAAGCAGATACGGAAAGGCAATTTATCAGTCTGAGGAAAAAGGAGGATGAGGATGTTGAAAAGTATGAGGCTATCTTTAAAATGTTAAAAGGCATGAATTAGATTATATACATAACCCATGGAGTAAAATAGATCGATTATTTGATGGTTTAAAACCATTTATTCAGTTAGAATTAGTCTCGCAATCCTTCTTATCATATGAAGATATTTTCTCATGCACTATCAAGACATAAAAATAATTCTCTACATCTTAATACTTTAAAGAAAAGAAAGAGAATAATATATCTTTTGAACATTATGGAAATGGAAAATAAATGGAGTAAATGAAAATATGAATATACATCCTATGGTAAATGTGGGATGAAACACCCTAGTACTTGCCTGAAGGGAATAAGAGTCTATTAAAAGTGTGGTAAAAAAGGCCACCAAGCTCGCTATTGCAATGGGATGAAAGATATTATCAATGTTGAATGCTAAAATTTTAGGGAAATGGGGCATTATGAAAATGAATGTCTTAAGTACCATGGAATCATACCTCAAAAAAGATCAAGGTATCAAGGCCAAGATTATGATATCACTACTATTGAGGATGAAGCTCTGAATGACGTGGTGGAAGGTAATTTAATGGTTTCTTCATGTTTAGAAAATGCTTTATTTGATTCGGGGTCATCACATTGTTTTGATATCTTCCAAGATTTCTTAGAAAATTATATATTTTTAATTGGACTAAACAAGGGATATTTCTGTCAAAACAACTAAGGGAAGTATCATTACAACAAATTTTTGTGAATCATTTCCCATTAGGTCATATAAATTCCATTTATCTGTATATCTCATCGTCATACGCTTGATTGAATTTGATATAGTCCTTCGTATGGATTGGCTTTTGGACTATGGTGTGAAAATGTATTCTATGAAGAAGAGGATTACAATTATCAATGATGATAATGAGTGCCTTATATTTAGAGCAGAAACTTCACCACATAATTCTTATCTAGATCCTCCTCTAGTAGCTCAACTAAATTCAGTTATTGGGGAGGAAGAAAATGAAATAACTATGGGAGAGGAAAGGAATTTATAAATTGAATACATACCTATTGTGCAATAATATGTTGATGTGTTTCCAAAAGATTTACCTGGATATCCTCCAGAATAAAAAATTGAGTTTCGCATTGATTTAATTCCTGGTTCAAGGCCTATATCGAAGACCCCTTATAAAATGGACACTATAGAATTAGTGGAACTAAAGAAACTAGTATAAAAATTGAGTAACAATGGATTTATTCTCCCTAGTTATTCTCCATGGGGATCCCCTGTTCTTTTTGGTATGAAGAAATACAAATCTATGAGGTTGTGCATTGACTACAAGGAAATCAATGCTATAAAAATAAAGATCAAGTATTCCCTACCATACATTGATGATTTTTCCGACCAACTACATAGAGATTAATATTTTTTGAGGATTGACCTTCGATCTGGATATCATCAATTGTGTGTGAAAAAGGAAGACATTCCAAAAACAACATTTTTGGACTAGGTATGGGCATTACCAGTTTAAAGTATTGCCTTTTGGATTGACTAAAGAACTATATGTTTTAATGGATCTAATGAATAGAGATTTCATGGAATATCTTGATGACTTTGTAGTGGTATTTATTTATGATATCTTTGTATACTACAAAAGCTATTAAGATCATGAAAATTCCTTGCACATTTTACTAAAGACTCTTACAAGAAAATAATTATATGAAAAATTTAGAAAGTTTGAATTTAGCTTAAATAGATTTCATTTCATGGCCATATTTCCCCTAAGGATGGAATCTCTATTGATCCTTCAATGTCCAAGGCAATACATGAATGACCAGTACCGATGAGTATAACTGAGGTACGCAGTTTTATTGGTTTAGCAGGATATTATTGACATTTCATCCAGAATTTTTCCACGTTGGTTAACCCATTAACAAATCTCACATGTAAGGGTGTTAAATTTGTTTGGACAAGAGTGTGTGAGGAATGTTTCAAAGAACTAAAGAGACGATTATTTAATGCTCTTATCTTTACTCTACCATCAGGGAATTATGGGTTGGTTATTTATAGTGATGGTTCAAAGAAAAGACATGATGGTGTCCTTATATATAATGATAGAGTCATTTACTATTCATCATGATAGCTAAATATTCATGATAAAAACTATCCTACTCATGATCATGAGTTACAAGTTGAAATCATTGCTTTGATGATATGGACACATTACCTCTATGGTGAAAAATGTGAGATATATACCGATCAAAAGAGTTTGAAGTATATTTTCTCATAGAAATAACTCAACATGAGGCCAAAAAGATGGCTTGAACTACTCAAGGATTATGATTCTACTATACTCTACCACCCGGGAAGGAATATAAGTTAGCAGATGCATTGAGTAGAAATCATCATGGAGTTATGAACAAGATGAGAGTTGAAATGGATCATATTTTCATGGATCTAGTACAAATGGATTTGTGAATAACCATGGAATGTAAAACATCAATTATTTTTCAAATGGTATCCAAAACATATTTAATATAAAGGATATATTGTTTTCAAACTGATGATGCAGAGTTTCAAAAAAAAATTAAATTTGTGAATGATGTGAGATTGAGTGACTTCATATATGAAGATAAGATTTTGAAATTTGGGGAGAGGCTTTGTGTTCCCGATTTTCCTAATCTAAAAAGGTAATTATTGGATGATTCTCATAGATCTAATTTCTCTATACACCCCAGTAGCACTATGATGTATATTGATTTGAAGTAAAATATTTGGTGGGAAAACATGAAGAGGGAGATTGCTGATTTTGTGTCAATATGTATGGTTTGTCATCAAGTGAACGATGGAAGGAAATATCCTGGAGGTGTCATTAAACCTCTTCCCATACTTAAGTGGAAATGTGATAATATTACAATGGACTTTTTCATGGGGATACCAAATACACCTAGAAGGAATGATTAAATATGGGTCTTTGTTGATCGTCTTACCAAGTCAGCACATTTTCTTGCTATAAGACAAGATTTACCACAAGAAATTTTAGCACGACTTTATATTAATGAAGTTGTAAGACTTAATTGAGTGCCACTGTCGAATTTTTCTGATCGTGGTCCCTACTTTACATAATGATTCTGGAAAAGTATTCAGAATTCCCTAGATACTGAGCTTCATTTGAGAACTACCTACTACCCTCAAACTGATGGACAATCATATCGGACTACTAAAACCTTAGAATACATGTTGAGATCTTGCTCACCTGACTTTCAAGGTTTGTGGGATCAATATTTACCTATGATAGAATTTTCCTATAACAATATCTTCCTTTCATGGATTCATATGGCACCATATGAAGCATTATATAGCAAGAGATGTCCCACACCAACTTGTTGGGATGCTGTTAGTGGAAGAAAACTCATAGGCTTATAACTTGTTGAGGAACAATGGAAACAATGAAGGTTATCCAAACCCACATCAATGCATCACAATGTATGCAGAAGAGATATACCGATAACGGAAGGAAGGATTGGGAATTTCAGGTAGGAGATCATATTATTTTGAAGGTATCTCCATGTAAGGTAGTTATACGATTCAATAAGAAGATTAAATTGAGACCCATGTAAATCTAACCTTTTTAAGTTCTAGACCGAATTGGGGTTCTAGCTTACCATTTGGAAATGCAACCAAGTCTCTCCAAAGTTCACGATGTGTTCCGCGTATCATTGTTATGAAAATACATGCCAGACACAATGCATATACTCACTTATGAGGAAATTGAAATAGAACCTAATTTGTCTTATTTTGAAGATCTTGTAAAATTTATTGATACCGGAGAACAAGTGCTGAGAAACTGAATGACGCATCTACTAAAAGTTCTATGAAGAAACCATAATATGGAAGATGCAATGTGGGATACTAAGGAACTTATGATGAAGAACCACCTAAATATTTTTATGAAGTAATATTATAGATGTTTCGATGATGAAATTATTTTAATAAGGAGAAAATGTAACACCCAAATCTTCCACAGTACGTTTCCCTTTGAATAATACCATATCCTGTGTTGTACGCAACTTCGAGTTCAAACACACCACAACCAATCAAACTAGCCATTATGAATTGTAATACCAAAATTTTAAAATTTTATAAATTTTATCTATCAAAATGGACTTCATTTTTGGATTCTTAATATCAAATTTATATTAGTGGGAATTTTTTTTATTTTCTAAAAACTTTCTATTTTTGAGGAATAATGAAAAACACTAACTTATTATTTAAAACCAAATTTTTATTTAAATAATTAATTATTTTTATATATTTATATAGGGTCAAAATATATACATAATACCTATATAATTTCAATGTAACTCATTAAAGTTATATTATTATGAGTTTATATATATAAATATTATATTGCACTTTTTACCATCTTATACCCGTCTCCTAGGATCATTTGCAAATTTTTATAATATATAATATTACCACTTCTGTGAGTTGAATTTCAAAAATAAGAGAGACACGGTTTATATCAGTATGTAAAATGTGGTTCAATATGATGGAAATAATTTTTGTTGAATAGTAACTTTTTAATATTATTTACCACAGTTAAAAGTAAATCGGGTAATTAAAGGTAAAAATGATATTATTATTACCATAAAACATTTCCAAATTCTATTTGATAGGTGTAATTCGACCAAAAGCAACCATAGGAATAAAATATGATCCTTTTAGTCCACATGGATTTGATTATGACATTTATTATTATTTAATATAAAGAATAGTTAAAAGAGTTAAAATCAATGTTTAATAACTAAACCATTTTTAATATAGTCATATACATAAGATAAATACCACTATAAATACCAATTAGAAAGCTAAAATCATTTAATACATAATGGTATTTTAATTAAAAATTTTCATACCATAAATAATTAAATGTATTTATGACACAATAATGATGCGGTAATTACCCTAATAATGAAAGATTAAAATAATTGAAATTATAAGTATCCAAATAAATCTAATTTGATACTTTTAATGAATTCCAATAAATTTATAGTTTAATAAGACAGGTTTGGGTTGATTAAATGGATTTTTTTTGAAGTAATATTTTTGTTATTAATTTAACCAAAACAAAATACTAAATAGTGTTAAAATTGATGTAAAATAGTTTTTATAATAAAAATTACGTTATTAAATGGAATTATATTTTTTAAAAAATATGGTTCAGCCAAAGGTCTTAAATAATATTATATATGTCATTAATGAACCATTTGGTGTTCTCTTGGAAGTTTGTAGTATGTTTATTAACCATATAATACAAAAATACAAAGATACATGGTAAATGTCAAACTATTTAACTAAGAGTTAAATCTAAGAGGTAAAGTTAATATGATGACATAATCCTGTATAAAAATTATTGGATGAGTGGTTTTGTACCCATACTCACCTTATCCTTGAAATAAATCATTTTGGATCCATTAGAAACCAAAAATGATTTTATTATAAAATAATATTTCAATATTTTCCTGGGGTGCCCATATGCTAATATCTCTCAATTTTCGTCCCTTTATCTTAGATGCCTTACTTTAGTAATAAATCCATCCAATGGAGCCCTTTTTATCAAATTAAATGGATGAAAGCGAAGAAGATATATATATTTCATCACCTTTTTCAAGTTATTTTCTTCTTCCACATCCTCTTTCTTTATTTTTTCTATGATAAAATAATTACTGTAGTATCTTCTATATACTGTGATGTTATTATGAAAATGGTACAATAATATTCATTACCCTACCCATCCTATAAATGACAAAGTCACCATACGTGAGTACGTACAGATTACCATCTCCACGTCATGGTGTAGTTTGTTATTCAAATACTTCATCATTTGGATGGGTATAATAATGAGTATAAATGATGTAAATATTACATTTTACTTGATAATTAGTCTGTATATATGATATAACATCTAATTATATTTTTTTTAATTTCAAAATAATGATATTGTCTCTCATACATGCATACGGATTACCGTCTCCATGAGCGCGATGAGATTCATTCCCTATCGTATCCATTCAAGACGAATTTTCATTTGATGATTAAAAATAATTCTTAAATACATAATTTCATTCATAACATGAATAAGATACATCCTATCCATAAGCTACAATACTTATATAATAATGCATATAAAAAAAACAAACTGTTAACACTCAAAACGATGATACTGTTGAAATATCATTAGCAAAGATATATTAGAAGATCATATATGATATCACATTTATGTATATAGTTCTTGATTAATTTAATAACAATGATTTAACTATTATACATGAGGTTAACATACCCTTGACCAAGGATAATTACATTTTAAGGGTCAATTTCATAATCTTTATATTATTACAGGTTGTGTTTACATAAGTATCTACTGGGACCTCTTTATCATCCACATCCGTGTTTTCGTAAAAAAATGTATTTCAAAACGTTTTTTACAATTTACTAAGAAATGAGTGAAAATAATTTATACCCTTATTGGACCATATCTTTTTTTTATAATCATTCCGTCATTTTCCAAACAAAGTACATTATGACATTTTCGACAAAATTAAGGTAATAATGTTTTTCTTAAAATATGCTGCGACTGCGGCTATTTTTTGTTGTTATAACATTGTCGAAGCGTCCCATAAAAATTATAAGAATAGTTTCAAAATAATTGCTTTATTTTATAATTATATTACTTTTAAATTATTTCAATATAGAAAGAGATATTTCTCTTAAGAAAAGTTGATTTCATATATGTCAACATACTTTGATGGATTCTGCACTTATTTGAAGTTGATTTAATATGATAAAAAACATCCATCCTGTATTGAATATTTTGTGATATTTTTGGCTGTGGATGTGTTATTTTAACACCATTCATGGTTTATGGTAAAATTATTGACATTTCTTATTCTAGTTTTATTTCAAATGTCAATATTATGTTTAAACCTTTTTATTTTAGGAATTCATTGGACTAAGTGACGGGTGCAGCCCGATATAGATCTTCGAGCATTAGTATTTCTCATGAGAAAAACTCGTGTCCTAGAACAAGGCCTTAACAAAATACTATCTGTAATCTTGGCACAAGGCCAAGACTATGATGTTATGAAGTATGGCATTATGCATTCCATAATTATGAAAGTGGTTATTGATATTTCATGTGATTATTTGACTAATAGAATATCCATGTGAATAAATAAATGATATTATTTGATTTTATCTTTTCCATATTATTCTGAATTTCATTTTTAAAATTCTTTTGTTTTAGTCTTATAAATTTCCTTAAATATTTATACATTTCTATTAAAGTTTCTGCTACATTGTTATCCTTACTGAGCATCTGAGCTCACCCCTTTCTTTGTTTTATTTTACACAGGATGTGGAGAAGTATATTATGACTCACCTGTAGGGATAGTCTAAGGGATATGAGTGTGGACTATTGAGGCTATTTTTGTTTTTGTTTTTCATTTTATAATGCAATGTATGACTTATAAATTCATTTAGTATTTCCAAGGCTACTAAACTAATCTGTCATTCGAGACTTGATCTTTTATGATCATGCCAATATGATGTTTTAATTCACTTACTCTGGGTAACTAGTGTAGGGGTGTTACATTTATTTTGGTTGAAATAAACTTATCAAATATAATTATAAAATGTTTCTAGATAATTATAATATCAATTTTACCTTTAATTAACCTTTTTTCTTTTAACCGTGGTAAATAAATTTCAAATATTACTATTCACCAAAGATTATTTTCATCCGATTGAACCACATTTTACATACTAATGAAAACAATGTCTACCGTATTTTTGAAATTCAATTCATATATATTGATAAATTACATTTTATGAAAATTTGAAAGTGTTCCTAAAAATTTGGTAAAAGATTTTAAAAAGTTCAAAAAAATTATATATGTATAATCTTATTATAAAATGTCTCTAATGAGTAACATTTTACTAGAATAGGTAATATTAATCTATTTTCACATTAAAATAAATTTAAATTAAAAATAATTAATTAAATAAAACATCAGTTTTTTATAATAAATCATTGGATTTCACTATTAATAAAAAATGCGTGTATTCAAAAAAATCCAAAAATTCATCCTAAAATGATTATGATATTTTGAAAAAAAATGATGTCCATTTTAGAAAATAAAATTAATAAAATTTCAAACGGTTGGTCTATTAATAAATAATTTTTAAATGGATAATTTGATTGTTTGTGGTGTGATAGAACTCAAAATTTCATACAGTACAAGCTATTGTGTTTATAAAAGAGAAGCATGTTGTGGAAGCTTGGGCTGTAACATTCATCATTGCTTCAAATAATTTCTTTGTTGAAATTTCATGATTATTACTACATAAAATGATTTGGTTAGTTCTTCATCATATGTTCCCCACGTTCCCATCATGCCTCTTTCATTTTATGGTTTCTCCAATGAACATTTACCAGACGAGTCATCTGGTTTATCAACACTTGTTAACTAGTATCAAGAATCCCGAAAGGCTCATCGTAACAAGATAGATCAATTCCTAGTTATATTTCTTCATAGGCGAGTACATGCATTGGTTCTGGAATGTATTTTTTCAATAGTAATATTTGGAACACATCATGAACTTTGGAATGAATTGGAGGCATTTCCAAACAGTAATCTACAACTCGAATTCCTTTTTGAATTTCGAAAGGTTAGATGTACATGGGAGATAATTTACCGTTATTACTGAATCATATAACACCCTTCCATGGATATAAAATTAATAAAAAATTATCTCCTACTTTAAATTCCAAATCCATATTTCGGTTATCGGCATACCTATTTTTCATTCATTGAGCTAATTTGATGTGGGTTGGATAATCATCACATTTTACATTGATTCCTCAACATGTTATGGGCCTACGATTTTTCTTTCAACAGTATCATCCAAAAATGATGGCATGCGACATCTCTTTCCAAATAACACTTCATATGAAGACATATGAATACTCAAATGGAATATATTATTATAGGAAAATTCTACCATAGGAACGTATTGATCCCACATACATTGAAAATCAAGTGAAAAGATCACAATAAGTCATATATGGTTTTAATAGTCCATTCTGATTGTCCATCAGTTTGAGGGTGGTAGGCAGTGCTGAAATGATGTTCATTATCCAGAAATTTATGAATACCATTCCATAATCCTATTATAAAATGAGGATCACAATCAGAAACAATCGATAGGGGTACACCATGATGTCTTACAATGTCATTAATATATAGTGTTGCTAAATATTAATGTGGTAAGTCATCTCTTATAGCATGAAAATGAGATTACTTGGTAAGTCAATCAACAATTACACATATTGAACCATTACTTCTAGAATTCTTTGTTATCCCCATGACTAATTCCATCGTAATATCGTCTCACTTCCACTCAAGTTTGGGAAGAGGTTGCATGAATCCTCTAGGATGTTTTCATCTATCATTCACTTCATGAAAAATGATACATCCTGACACATAATTAGCAATCTCCCGCTTCATGTTGCCTCACAAAAAATGTTCCTTAAAATCCCTATACATATTAGTGATACCATGGTGTATAAAGAAATTGAAGCTATGAGTTTCATCGAAAAATTATTTTTTTAGATCATGTATATCTGGAACACAAAGCCTATTCCCAAATTTCTAAATTCTATATTCATATAGAAAGTTAATCAATCTCAAATGATTCACATCCTTATTTTTCTTTTTAAAATCCTCATAATTAGTATGAAATCTTTTTATTATTTCTATTAAAGATGGTTTGGAAGTTATTTGAATGACTTATGATTTTTCAACTTCCATGATTATTCTTATATATATCTCTACAATATCCAGGAACATATGATCCCTTTCAACTCTCATCTAGTTTAGGACTCCATGATCCTTTCTACTCAAAGAATATGCTACCTTATTTTCATTCCTGGGGTGGTAGTGTATTGTGAAATCATAATCCTTGAGTAGTTTGTGACATTTACTTTCCCTCATGTGAAGCTATGTCTATGAGAAAATATACTTAAATGTTTGTGATCGGTATATATATCACATTTTATCACCATAGAGATAGTGTCTATAAATCATCAAAAAAAATATAATAGTTAGTAACTAAATATAATGAGTGAGATAGTTTACTTCATTAATTTTTTTCTTTTGTGATGCATAGGCAATAAATCGATCATTCCTCATAAGGACACAACTAAGTCCTTTCTTTGAAGCATCACTATAAATAATAAACCCACAATTCCTCAATGGAAGTTTAAATATAGGATTATTGAATAATCATCTCTTCATTTCATAAAAACATTCATCAAAATATTTTTTCCAAACAAATTTAACCCCTTTACATGTGAGATTGGTTAATGGGTTATCCAATTAGGAAAAATTCTAGACGAAACTCAAATAGTAATCTGCTAAACAAATTACACTGTGTACCTCAGTTTTACATGTTGGTGTTGACCATTCATGGATTTTACTTGTCATAGAAGGATCAATATAGATTCTATACTTAGAGACAATATAGCCATTAAATGATATTTCATGAAGCCATAATTAAATAATTCAGAAAATTACTTATAATTAATTTATTTAAAGAGTCTTTAGAATAGTGCGCATGTGATTTTCATAATCTTCATAGATTTTGGAGTATTCTGAGATATCATCAACAAATACAGATATAATGTCATCAAGATATTACTTTAAAATAATATTTATTAGATCTATGAAATAGAGTGTGTATTAGTGTGTCCAAAAGCAATTACAATAAACTCGTAATGTCCATACCGGGTTTAAAATGCTGTGCTTGGAATGTCTTCCTTCGTTATGCACAACTGATGATATATAGATCTAAGGTCAATTTTTGAAAAATATTGATCTCCATGAAGTTGATAAAATAAATCATTAATGTGAGGTAGGGGATACTTGTTCTTTATTGTAATATAAATAATCTCTCTATAGTCAAGGAACATCCTCATAGATCGTTCATTCTTCTTAACAAAAAGAACATGGGCTCCCCACAATGAAAAACTAGGAAGAATAAATACTTTATTACTCAATTACTCTAGTTGTTTCATTAGTTCTATTAATTCCATACTGGCCATTCATTTAGGGAATTTCAATATGGGCCTTGAACCAGGAATTAAGTAAATGGAAAACTCAATTTCTCGTTCTGAATGATTTCCTAGTAAATCCTCCAGAAACAAATCAACATATTCTTGCCCAATAATTACATCCTATATTTGTTTATTCCTTTCCACACCCATTGATATTTCAGTCCCTCATTCCACAATAATTTAATTTCATAGAGCTACTAGTGTTAGATCTTGATGAGAATTAGATTGTGATTTTTCTACACTAAAAATAAGGTATTCCTTATCATCATAAAGAATTGTATCCTTTTCCTTCTTGAAATAAAATTATTCATCACGGTCTGAAAGCCAATCCATAATAAAGATTATAACAAATTCAATAATGGGTATGATATTATGATCAGCAGATAAATCATTTTTATAGACCATGATGGTAACTGATTGAAAAAACATTGTTCCTTTGATACATTACAGAGGAGTTTTGACTGACAAATCCCTTGTTTAGAAAAATTGGAAATATCTAATTTTCATGGAGAACTGGGAATATGTAAATTAATGCGATGATCCGGAAGCAAATAATGCATTGGATAATTTGGAGGAAATGATTAATGTACCTTCCACCATGTCATTGGGAAATTAAACTTCAATAGTAGTGATCACATAAGCTTGGCCTTGCTCCCTTGGACTTTTTGAGGTACATTTCCATTATGCATTTAATATTAATTTTCATAATTCATCATTTATCTATATTTTTAGAATTCAAAATTGAAATACTTATTCTTTCCTTTTCAATCAAGATCTTTATGGCCTTATTCTCTATACATGTAATTAAATCCATTCCCCTTTTGGCATGTACCCAGATGTTTCTTCCCACAATTACAGCAGGATGGAAATTAAAATATTCCCTTCATAACCTTATTTCCTTTTTCAAAGTGTTCATAAGATCTCTACTTTTTTTTCTTCACATTAATGTCATAATACATTGAGAATTCATTTTCTATTGTAATGGCACATGAGACTATATCTTCATACAATAAGAAGGAATATGATATTAATGCTTGACAAAGAAATGTGTTGAACCCATCATTGAATCTATAAATCTTAATTAATGGGTTATATATATAATTTGCAGCATGCCTTTATAACCTTGTAATGTTACCCTCCTATATTGAGATATTCCTATCCTCCCTTTTCCTCATACTCAGAAATTTCCTTTCCATATCCACTCGATGATCAAGATGAAATAATTTTTCAATGAAAATCATATTAAACTTTCTCCAATCCATGTTTTATGGTTCCCTATACTCCTTTATGTTATTAATTAAATAGCACCATTTATTAACATCACTTATGAGGAGATAAACATCCGTTAAAAAATTTCAAATTCACTACTCCCTAAAGCATGAAATATTTTCTCTAAATAACATATCCATTACCCTGATAAAAAAATATTTTTATCCCAATTAAAAGTTAGTGGATGGTGTCTTATGAAGTGGTCTAACATTGATCCTACCTATTGTGGATAAAGGTTCTTCATATGGTAAGGGTTATTATTAATAACCTGAGTGAGTTGTCCCAGTATGGTTATAATCTATTCAGCGCCAGTTTCATGACCAACTCCACTATAATTATCTTCAATAGGAGGTAAATCCATACAGATATTACATGTGTTGATATGGTTTCCAATCCGTCCAATAGGCACCATTTCTAAACATTATCATAAACTATATTATTTTATGAATTGCAATGTATAATTACAAATGTGTAAAATAGAAAACATAAATAGATCATTTTATGCATATAATCCCTAAAAAAATTCGTTGGGGAAGTAATTATTCATAAATCCTTCAAATTGGATTGTAGATAAAATGTGAAATATCCTTAAAATATCCACTGATAGTGTCAATCCCAGTGTTCTTTAAGGCTTGTTGTTGTGTATGAGGACACCTCAGTTCATTCTCGAAACTCATTGCTTGAGTTTTCACTCTTAGTTAAATATGTTCTAAATCCACATCCTTTTGTAGTATCTAGTCATGGGTGTATTACATGGAAAACCCACATAGTATCGACATTACCAAAATTTTTGGATGTTATTTTATTCTAATCCTAAATGTCTATCTTAGAGTAATGTTCTATAATTAGAGTTTATCTTAATCTAGATTCTATAGTTTGTTCTAAACATCCTCTGATACCAATCGCAATTCCCATACCCATGATATTGAGATTCGGTGCATTATTACTTAAAATTTTCATCATAACAAGAGATCATGTCTTGAATGACCGATCAGTTTAGTAAACATAGGTGAACTAGATACATACATAAGATTTACATTATATTATGAAACAAAAAAAATAAGAAACAATGTGTCTCCTTTGAACGAACATATATCCCTTTGCCTATCCCTGAAGACCATTCTTAATATACTTCTTCACATCTTAGGAAAAAAACATAAGAAAGGGGTGAGCTCATATGCTCATTATGGAAATCAATAAACCAGAAACAATAAAAAATAAGCATAAACATTTAAGATAATTTATAAGAATAAAACAAAATCATTTTAAAATTAAACTTTAGAATCATATGTAAATGATAAATCCAAAAATTCCACTTACATATTCACATGGATACTCTACTATTCGAATAATCACATGTAATAACAATGGATAATTTCATAATGATGGAATGCATAATGTTGGACATCATATATACATTTTCAAGGACTCGTACCCAGAGTACAAATAAATATTTTTTCAATGCCTTTTGAGAAGACACTAGATTCTCTCACAAGACCTACAGATGCATCGAGGGGCTATAGCGGGCCCTTCGCATCTCTCACTACGTCCAATGCATTCGTCATATGAAAAGGTTGAAACATAAAATAAACATTTTTATTAAAACTAGTATACATATTGTTAATACTTTATCCATAAACCATATATTTTATGAAAATAGAATATTTGTAGTCAAACATATAATAAGACTGTCAATACAATATGGATTATTTTATCATAATAAATCAACTTCAAAGAAGCATAAAAACTAGAAAAGGATGTTGACATTGATAAAATCAATCCAAAAAATATTAGAGAGAATTATATCTTCCTACTATGGAATCATTTAAAATTTTTGTAATTAGAAAATAAAACTTTTTTTTGAAAATATTCATATAATCTTTTATGGGAAGCTTCTATGGATTTATAATGGTTGAAAATTTCCACACATGCTTTATAAGTTAAAAAACATTCTTTCCTTAATTTGTTGAAAAGGCCATAAAGTTATTTTTTTGGACAACGACTGAAATATTCCTTTCAAAAAAATATAACAAGTAAAACAAGGTTATAAATGAATTAAAACAATTTTCTATGAAATAGTAGATTTTTTTTGAAATAAATATTTACAAAACATGGATATTAATGATAATTAAGTATCATTAGAAATTTATATATAAACAATATTGGAAATTAAAGAGATTGTTAAATTAACCCATAACATGTACTTTTCCTTAGTTGAGGGAATGTTAACCTACTGTATAATGGTTAAATAATTTTTATGAAATTATACAAGAGCCAAAATACTTAAATATGATATCATATATGATCCTCTAATATTGATTTGTTAAAAATGTTTCAGAAGTATCATTGTTTCAAGTGTTAAGAAATTATTTTTCCATTATATGTTATGTTAGGTAAGTCCAATTTTTTAGATAGGTTGTATTTGATTCATATCCATAATTTTATTTTGTTCCTAAAAATTATTTTTAATCAACAAATGAAAATTATCCTTTAATGGTTATGATGGGGAATAAAATCGCATCACATCGTGGAGACGATAAGCCGTACATACGGACGGGTGATAATATCCTTCTATTCATGGTAAAGTTGTATGTAATTGGATGTTATATTATATATAAAAACTAATTAACATTATATAATTATTATTTAAATCAATTATACACATTATTATTCTCATCCAAAAAATGAACTGTTGAATAAAAAACTACTCCATGACGTGGAGATGGTAAGTTGTATGTACGTACATATGGTGAATTTGTCATTCCAAGGATAGATAGAATAATGAATATAGTTGTACTATATTTATAATAACATCATAGTTTGTATAAGGTACTGAAATTATTTTTTTGGTATGGAATCAAAAAAGATAGAGGAAGTGGATGAGTAGAAGAACGTTGAAATAGGTGATGAAATAATTATCTCTTATTCGGGTTATTCCTTTTGACTTGAACAAATGGGATCAATAGGTTGGATTTCTAATATATGTATGGCCACTCAGATGATGTGAGGATAGTTTTAAGGAGATTTTAGTTGGGTTTCTTTGAACCAAATTTCTTTGAAGGTGTAAATTTTATATAAAGGGAGATGTCCTTTTATAAGAGAGATGAGGGGAACTTTAAGAAATGTTTGAAATATTAATATGTTATAAAATAATTTTCGGTTTCTAATTGCTCAAAATGAATTTATTTCGAGTCTATGTTGGGGATGGTTTGATATCTTCTCAACCAATAGGTTTTAGAAAAGGTTAGTTCACTATATTTACCTTATATGTTAGATTTATCTTTTAGTTGAATAGTTTAAAATTTACCATGTCTTCTTGTATTTTTTTTATTAAAAGGATAATAAACATATAATAAAATTCCTAGAGAATAAAAAAAGGTATCATTAATGACATATCTAACCATATATAAGTACTTTTTTCTAATTGTAGGTTTTTAGGAGTATCATTTAATAAAATAGTATTTATTTTAAAAAACCATTTCTGACAATTTTGACACTATTTAGTATTTGCTTCTTTTAAGTAATAAAAACTTCATTACATCACAAAAAATACATTAAATAAACCCTAAAATTTCATATACACCATGATAATTTTTTTATAGCATCAAAAGATTCAATTTACATTTATTTTAATATTTATAATATTAATTATTTTAATCATTCATTAATAAGTTAATTACTACCTAATCATTATGTCAACAAAAAATAAAATATTTATTGGCTAAAATTTATAAATAAAAAACCATGATATAGGAAATATTTTTATCTTTATAATGAATATATTTAGTCAAATTTATCTTATCTGTAACCCTATATCAGAAATTATTTAGTTATTATATATTGAATTTAAAACTAAAAAATATTCATTAAATAAAATTTAATAAATGACCTAATCTAATCCAAATGGATAAAAAAAAGATCATATTTTATTCATAAGGTTTGTTTTGGTCAAAATAAACTTATCCAAAATAATTAGACCATGTTTTGGGGGTAATTATAAAATCATTTTTACCTGTAATTACCATATTTACTTTTAATCATGGTGAATAAAATTCAACTATTACTATTCACCAAAAATTATTTTCATCTAGTTGAACTAAATTTTATATACTGATGAAAACCATGTCATATTGATTTTATAAATTCAATTTTCAGAAGTGGTAAAATTAAATTTTATGCAAATATGAAAATTTGTCTAGAAGGTTGGTAAAATATGTTTAAAAGCTCAATAAAATCTTATATGTATAATATTATTATAAAATGACTCAAATGAATTAAATTTGACTAATATAGGTATTAGATATCTATGTTGACATTAAAATAAATATAAATTCAAAATAACTATTTAAATCAAAAGTTTGTTTTAATCAATAACGCAATATTTTCACTATTCATATCAAATTTGAATATTTTAATAAAGATACCAAAATTCATCCTAATAAAATGTTGATATTTTGAACACAAAAATGATTTCCATTTTGAAAAATAAAATAAATAAAATTTTAAAAATTGTGTATAACTATTCATATTGGAAAATTTGATGGGTTGTGGTGTGCTAGAACTCGATGTTACGTACAACACAAGATATTCTATTTTTAAAAGAGAAGTGTACCATGGAAGCTCGTGGTGTTACATATATATTGTGATTGCTTATTATTTTGGTAACTAGTTTTTGGAACCTATGAATAATAATTTAGTTAACTCAAGATGGAATATGAATTACTTGTATGTTAAAGATCATTCCCTGTAGGAAATGAGTTTCCCTATTTCATTTAAAGGTCATGTGCCTTGTGATTTGGAACTGTAAGTGATCATTTTTTGTGATGGATAGATTCCTTGTTTTGGGTTTAGAGACTGTTACTATGTTTGTTCATACTTTTTATGATGTGATCTTGATATGAGACTTATGGTTGTTAGGGCAAGTAGGCCCGAATATGAAGTGTTTTTTGGATGGGTAATCTTGGATGGATATTATGGTATATTGGGGTAGGTAGGCCAAGTGTCTGTGGCTGAATTTTATGCCTAGAGTAGTGAGATACATCAATTTATTCATATTTTTGTCAGGGAGGACACCATAGGTGATGGAATAGGTTGAATCCCAACATACTCGTTGATGTGAAAAGTACGATGGTGGTTGAATCTATAGTTTTTTATCATATTTTCTCACCCCATTTCATGAGGAATATTTTCTTTATTACCTCTTTCCAAAAAAAGAAAATATGGGCGGGTTATGAAATGTTCATTCTATATTTTGAATCTTGAGGATGGATATGACAATAATCATACTATAGTTGGCATAAACTCATAGGTTTTTTCACTTACACACCATGTTGATCCCCTTGTTTTTGGTATCATATGATATTTTACATGAATTCTTATAGATTTGGAAATATGTAAAATGGAAATGTTTCCAAATAAATGAACTAATGATGTTTATCCCACGAGGTTGGAGCTTACTGGGTTGGAATGATGTGTTTGTTATTCTGAGAAGCTGTGTACTCGGAATATGTATTCCTAGAGGGATAGGATCGTTAATATAATTCTAATGAATTGTAATGTGGTTTTCATAATAATTATTAAGACAATTCATGTAAATTAAAATTGATAAAAATGGATAAAATAACATCATATAGATCAATAAATGTGTGTGTTCTTATAGGATATCTAGTATTATAAGTGGTAGCTGGAAGTCCAAGATATGTTAAATGTAGTTCAGTCTAAGACCTGGTTTTAACCCTAGTGTGGTTGTGAGCAATTTAATATTCTACACCTTTTTTTTCAATATTCTACTCCACCCAATAACTAACGGTAACTAATACCTCTAGGATTATGAGTTTTGGGGGGTGGTGTATTCCCCGACATTTAAATAAAAGGATGGATGGATAACCACCCCATTTGTCCCTACATCATTCTCACGGTACTTACATGTGCTCTTATGAACGCTACTTAGTTTCCTCACATACTTGTGTATAGGGAAATAATGTCTTGTGGTTATTTCACACACATGTCTTCTATATATTGTATCATATTGAATAATATAGGAGTAATGTGTATAGGTTATGTTTTCTTGTGGATCCTTACTCTGTGTATGGACTGTAATGGATTGAGGTATAATATCTAATGTATGATACACAATATGTGGGATGTGGTGGCTCCCAGAAACTACTATGTTACTTCTAGTTTTGTGGATGGTGTGGTGCTTCACTAAGGTGTATGCGGGAAAGCAGTTGTGTTCCATGAGGATCATATTTTGGTGCCCTCCCAAGTGATTTTTCTCCATCCATTTTAATGAATGATGCTCGTGACGCAGGACATTATGAAATAGTGGAAAACTAGTGGTGAAGTGGCAGTGGGTTACCATTGATATTAATTATTTTATTATATGATCATTTATGTGATACTTGGTGGGTGTATTTGGGTTGAGTTTGGTAACATAGTATTACTATGTAAGTCGCGAGTGTGTTTCACTTTTTATCCATTATTCATTATCACACTTTCTCTTATTTTTGAAAAGAGGATCTGGGGAGGATCCTACTGAGTAAACTATTATAAACACCTGATGTTATATAAAAAATTTCTCAGGTCTCCTATAGCAGTTTGGTGATTAGGCTAGTTAGTAATAGATTCATTGTTTTGTAAGAGCGGTTTGGGTTTTGTGGTTGATGTCATTTTACTTCCTTTTGGTACATGATGTTTTCCCCTTTTAGATTTAGTAGTTTTTCATTACATTATATATGTGTACATGGGAATTATTATATATTACACTCTAAGTAGTAGTTGGATGGTATTTTTCTTATATATCTATTTTTTATGATTTCTCTTAGATTCTAATACCTCCCATCTATGAGTTTGTCATAGCACTAATGATAGTTACCAACATAGGGCCTATTTCGGGTGGGACTTGAGGGTGGTAATATATCTTCCAAATTTTCCAGATCATAAGGGGTACAAATTGTGGTGAAGGGGTACTGAAAATATTTTGAGTACTTTTATACTAATAAAATTTATAAGAAATGTTAATGAATAAAAATCACATTGCTTCCTAGAGTGTGTAGCCCAAACATATGCACAAATATTATTGTCATTTCTTAAATGATAAAGATATAATCAAAATGATTATAGTTTATATATCAAGAATGATAATTATATCATTAATATCATATTTATATATTAAATCCATCATTTTAACCATCCATAGAAGGCGATTGTGGACAACAAAACACATCCCTTGGAGGTTTCGGTATAGACCAATTCTTGATCGATGTTTAAATTTCCCATAGAATAGAAATGTGAATTATAAAGGGTTTTTCTATAATTATAACAACAATTAAGTATTTAGAAGATAATTATGCCATTATGTAATCACATTGATAAATGATTTTATTTATGTATAAGAAGAAATAAAATAAAAAACAGTTGGTTTAGAGTTATATCACTAATTCTAATAAGAACATTTGAATAACAATATAAGCCTTTTGTGATGATATATTGTTAAGCCCAAATAATATTAGTGTAGGGGATAATTTTTGGGAATGGATATGGTTAGGTATTCTCCTATTTATAATGTACATGTAAAATTAATTTTGGAGGCGATGTGGTGCCCATTTTTGAGAGGGGTGTGGAACACATGTAATTTTTTAAAGTATTAAAATATTAAAATATCTTATTTTGGGTAATTTATCAGAGTAGTACTCAAAATTATTATATGTGATGTTTTATAGTTGAGACAAACACAATGGCATCTCATTCTATTATAGAGATATTTTGAGCCTTTTGTACTAGAAAAATATCTTTAAAAATTATATATCTTTAATAACAATAACAAAAAAATTGGCCATGGTAATTAATACATGTAAAATATGTGTTACCTAAAAATATTGGACATTATGGGTCATAATATGGAATTACTTTTATCATATTAAGAATATATTTGTGGTAGAAATTACATTTAATGTAACGACATTGAACCCAGTTACCAAGAGTCTGGTTACATTATTATATTATTATATGAAAAATGTATTCACATCCCAAAGGACCATATAGTTTATTAGTCATTGTAAAATAGAAACATACAATAATATAAAATTGAAATTTAAAACTAATGTACAACATATTATTTTCTTCGATTTCATCATTATTTACTTTACAACAACCCTTCATTTCAACCATAACAAAAATAATTCATCTTGGGGGTAGAAACACAAAAAATTAATGAACTCAAATCCTCAAAAAAGTGTACGAGTATAAATAAATATATAATTAATTAGTAATCATAATTAATATGGAATGTTATATAACTGAAACATTTTCCATTCAATCAATTACATGAGTATAACATTGAAGGAATATGTTTTTATCAAATAATTATACATATAAAATCACATGAGGGTGAAACATAACCATGGATATTATATCTAACAGAATAATCACATGGAAATAATCTCATATGGTATGAATATATATTTTTGATTGTCTAAAACATATTATCAAGAACATTGACATGATAGTTCAAAACAATGTGTAAAAAGCCTTTTAATTTGTCCAAATGATTTGTCTCATTTGACATTATAATGCAATGATGAGATATGTAATTCTAGGAACTGCCAATAATTTAACAATTCCAATGATTTAAACTTATAAATAGGTTGAAACATAATCAACAAAATCACTCTTATTGAATATCTAACATATGAAAAGTTAATACATTCCCTAATGAATATGTCACGACCCCCTCCCCACATTGTGTACCCCTCCTGGGTCGGAATGGTGAAAAGGGTGATAATGACCCATGAGTCCTGCCTCATGTTGGCCTTATGTTGGCGACTAGCACCGAGGATATAATAAGCACACAAATGGGACGCATTACCCTCTAAGAGAACACATGTGGGAGAGAGAGATAAGATAGAAACCAACCAACTCCAACTTAGAACTGAAATATAAAAGAAACCCAACTACATATTTTAAATTCCATGCAAAAGTACTACAATAGAAAGGGAAAACTATAGGTACCCAAAAGAAAAGAAAAACTGCAGCAACAACAAGCCCGAACAACTCCTGCAACCACAAGTTAGTAGTAACCAGACTGATCTCCAACCTTCTCCAAGTTACCTAAAAATAGTTTATATAAACTTAGGGTGAGTATAATAGTACAATCTATAGGATCCTCCCCAAATCCTATCGTGAAAAAGTAAAGAAAGCATTCTAAAGCACAGTGAACAACAGTGAAACAAACTCATCACCTAAACAGGTATACTATGTTCCCAACCTCACCATGGATACTCTCTCCAAGGAACACATATAAGAATATAGCATATAGTAAAGAATATCAAGGGTACCCCGCTACTACTTCCCCACTGGTTTACCGCTTTACCCCAACAACATACGTCCAGTGCATCTCTCTCAAAAGGCTTGCCCGTATAAACGTGGGCTAAGCTCCACACTTTGTACCATGTGTAGCACAGAGGCTTGCTCGCAGACACCTGGGCTAAGAACCACACCATCCTCACAACCAAAAGTAACCAGGTAGTTTCCTGGAGCCACCACAGCTCCCATAACGTGTATCATACATCAGGTATTATATCTCAATCCATTATGACCCATAGAATGAGTAAGGATCTTCAAGCCATCACATCCTATACACATTAAACCTATAGTAGTCCATAGGATACTATATCCAGAATATATGTTTGTGAAATAACCACAAGCCATTACAGCCCTCTACACACATATATGGGGTAAACTAACCACTATACCAATGGCACTAGTATCTACCATGAGAAGAGAGCGGGGCTAAAGGGTGTAGTCAGCCATTCAACCTCCCATCAGAATGTTGGGGAAAACACCCCCCAGGCTCAGAATCCCCAGGCTGTTAGTTTCCTTTACAGACAGGGTGGAGTAACATATAGGACCAAAAAGGTAAAGAATATATATATAACTCACTACCACACTGTGGGTATAACCAAGTCTTAGACACGACTGCATCTAACGTCTCTCAGAATCCGAGCCGCCACTTCTAAGACATGGTATCCTAGAATCACACAATCAGTTAAAGATCCTTATTAGGTTACTTCGTTCCCTTATTTTATCGGTTCCACTGTACCTTAATTAAATCTTCCACATTAATTAACCAAGGACAACCACATTAAACTTCATTGGCATCACATTCAAAAACCACTATCCCATCAATGTTCTCAACCTCATCATTATCTTTCATCAAAATCCAAACCCATGGGTTAACATCATTTATTCAAACATTCATTACAGAATTACATTCTCATATTCCAAGGAATTCTATAAAAGCAACCTCTGCTACTAAACACAGGGGGGTCAACACGGTGATTAGACGTACTACACGTCGAGTCTTTTCCGCCTATAGCAAGAACATAGACCCATTCTCCCTTGAGAGGCTAAACACAGGAAGCACGTGTCATACGCCACATGTCTCTGCAGCCTTCGGAAGAATGGTTAGCATGACCAGATACCTTGAGTAGTGGGGAATGTAAAATAGATAAAAAAACCAACAAAGAAACAAGGATCCAACAACCACATCCATCCCATTCCATCATCCCCAGTGTCCTCCCAGACACCCACAAGCATAAAACAATGCATCTCGCCACATTAGGCGCCATCCGCTTCCACAACCATGAGGCATCCCTGCCTCCACATATCACGACACCACTCCAGGGTCACATCACAACACAAGCAGCATGAAATCAAAGATCACATCAAATAGGCTTTTATCCCTAATTCACAACAACTGGGTAACACATAACCCTTCATGGAATTAAATCAAGCTATTTAATCCATATTGAATTAACAAATTCAATTCATTGGATCGAACATCATTAACCAATTTAGTAAGTTATCACAAAACATTAAACATGCTTACTATGCCAAATTTGATAAACATCAAATTACAACAACAACCAGGTTTGTTTTCATGACTATTTATATTTAGCCAACCCATTATCAGTTACTTTCGGCTTTAATTTCTTTTTAAATTTCATAAAGAACCCCATGCTACCAAGAAAGGCATAAATATCAAACTTATCTAGAAAATAAAAAGGAAAACTATTATCACTGTACAAAGAAAAAACATGCGATCAAGCCAATTCTTTTAATCCAGTTCAAGTATTTAATTAGGTCAATTCCATTATCATCCAGTGGGATTCAACATGATATCGATACTGTTACACATACAAATGAGAAGAAATAAATCCCATACTTCAAAGGTTTTTGAGGAATTCCACAATGGTCGATGAAAACCCAAGAAACCGGGTTGATTATCCACAAATCATCCTTAGATCTCCTATCCTAACACAAAAAAGACCAAACCACATCATAACCGACATCCCCACACTTATATCTACCCATAACGGGTATAGATACAAGAAACCGAGAGATGGGGAGGAGCAGATCTAAGTATATCTAAGAAAACAAGCAGGAAAAACCTCATACATCAAGAAACCGGCTCCGATTATCCAAGGGATGCCTCTAGATCACCTCCAAAACTCTTGGGATATGTTCTTCTACCTCCAAGGAAGGGTAATCCCAAGTTATGGCCAAATAGGGGCTTAAACGAGGTGATTAAAGGAAAATGAGTTAGAACCACAATTTTAGGATCTAAATTTATGTGCCTGCTTGGTTAGTCCTCACGGTTTAACAAACCGTGTGCTAACTGTGTGTTAGCTTCTACCTCGACAACCACTCCTTTCATGGTTAGTCCGCACAGTTAAACAAACTATGCGCTAACCTTTCGTTAGCCACTGCCTCCAAGACTAGCCTTGCACGGTTTGGCCGCACGGTTTAGGAAAATCGTGCGCCTCCTATGCGAAGGCCATAACCCTTTAGATTTTTTGAAAACTCCACTCAAACACACACCAAGTAACCTTGACCTCCTGGTACACCTCTAGAACTGTATTTTCACAAATGAATGAACCAGAGAGGTCTGGGCCATTACATCAGATACCTCTCAAAACATTCTCGTCCTCGAGAATCCAAAACCCACCTAAATAGAAAACGAAATAGGTTCTGAACAACCACCCACTGAGATACCTCTCAAAAGATATCAATCCACCAAAGAAACAAGGATTCCATCTTATAAACATGAAAGTTTCAAAACAACAAAAGTTACTATGAAACATAGAAAGAGATAAACATCAAACAACTCGGGGTACTAAGCATGTAACTGTGACTCACGTTCCCAAGTACTCTCCTCCATGCCACCATGTCACCACAAGACACGAAATAAGGGGATGGAACGTCCGTGCAACACCTTCTCCTTACGGTCTTGGATCTCCGCAGGTCGCTCCCTAAAGGTGGCATCATCATCAACATCAATCTCTCCCCAATCGATGATGTGGGAGTCGTCATGATGATAACGACATAGCTCTGATACATGAAAAAAATCATGTATATGACTCATCTTAGGGAGATGTTCCACTCGATACGACATAGATCCAACATGAGCTAACTCTTATAAAGGCCCAACAAACCGAGGGGAAAGCTTAATTCCACAGCTAAACCATCACTGCCCATGACGGGGAGTCACCTTCAGAAACACATGATCACCAACATTAAACATTATGGGTCTTCTTCTTTGATCAGTATATTATTTCTGACGATCTTGTGTTGTCTTTATCCTCTCACAAATCACCTGAACCGTCTATTTTGTATTCTTCACTAGTTCCGGTCCAAGAATTGATGACTCTCAGACCCCAGTCCATCACAACAGAGAACATAAAGGCCATCCATACAAGGCTTAAATTGGCGCCATACCAATGGTGGAGTGAAAAATATTATTGTAAGAAAACTTTACCAAGGGTAGGTGCCTCATCCATGAACCTCCAAATTCAATAACACAAGAGCGCAACATGTCTTCAAGATTATGGATGTTCCGATCTGTCTGACCATCCGTTTGAGGATGAAAAGCAGTGCTATGTCATAGTTGAGAACAAAAAGTATGTTGGAGACCTCTCCACACCATGTAGGTAGAATGATGATCTCAATCAGAAATGATCATTCTAATGAATCCATGAAGTCCCACCACCTCCTCTAGATACCGACTCGACAAATCTTCCACTGAGCTTGACTCCATGATTTCTATGAAGTGGGCTGATTTTGTTAAATTATCCACTACCACCCAAATAGAATCAAATCCTCCTGGAGCTCGAGGTAAACCTGTAACAAAGTCCATTGAGATATCCTCCCACATCCACTTGGGAATCTCTAATGGCTGGCGAAGACCACCAGGAACACGGTGTTCAGCCTTCACCTTCTGGCAGACTAAACATCGAGACACAACCTCCGCAACCACACACTTCAGCACAGGCCACCAAAACTGACTCCTTAAGGATCAGTACATCTTTGTCACACCTGGATGAACTGCTAAAGGTGAACTGTGTAACTCTCTGAGAAACATATCACGCATCATCAAGGGAACGGAATTCCTCCCTTGGTATAACACTCGAGTTTTTCATCCTCAAACCAACCATCAGGGGCCTCACCACAAACTACTCAGTCTCTCCAGACCTCCACCTCAAGATCTCCCAACTGGGAATCTTCCACCTTTTGCATCAGGTATGACTGTATCATCATCTAAAAAAGACAACCTCTACCTCCGACTTCTCCCATATCAAGATGCATGGCTGAAAGTTCTTCCATTACTCTCCAAGAATCACCAGATTTATGCACATAATTACTATGTGACTTTCGGGTCAGTGCATCAGCCACAACATTACCTTTTCCAGGTGTATACGATATTTCCAGGTCATATTCCGGTAAGAACTCCATCCACTGACGTTTTCGTAAGTTCAAATCACGTTGGTAGAAAACATACCTCAAACACTTATGATTAGTGAAAACCACAAATCATTCACCAATGAGGTAATGTATCACAACATCAGAGAAAACACCACGAATTCCAACTCAAGATCCTGGGTGGCATAGTTGCGTTCATGGGGATGCAACTGCCGAGACCCGTAGGAAATGACAGACCCCTTTTGCATGAGAACTGAGCCTAGCCCTAGATGTGAAGCATCATAGAAAACATCAAACTGAACTCCCTCAATAGGAAGACAAAGGACTGGAGAACTTACTAACTTCTCCTTTAGATACCCGAAGGCTTCCTAACACTGTTCAAACAATATTTAAGCCTGATCTTTCCTGGTCAATGCTGTCAGAGGAGTCACAACTCAGGAGAAATTGGCTATGAACCTCCTATAGTAGCCTGCGAGTGAAGGAAACTTCACACATCTAACACAGTCTTGGGGGATTCCCAAGCCAAAACTACTTCAATCTTCGATGGATCCATAGCTACTATCTGTTGGGACACAACCTGCCCCATGAAATAGACTTCTCGAGCTGAAAAATCCCACTTCGACAACTTCCCAAACAACTAATGTTGGTGAAGAACTCCTAAAACATCTCATAGATGCTCTGCATGCTCCTCTTCAGATGTGGAGTACACAAGGATTTCGTCGATGAAAACTACAAAAAACTTGTCCAAGAACTCACAGAACACAGCATTCATCAATCCCATGAACACAGCCGGAGCATTCATCATGTCAAACGACATTACAACGAATTCATAATGCCCATGACAACAACAGAAAGAAGTCTTCGGGATATCCTCATCCTTTACATGCATTTGATGATATCTTGACCACAAGTCAATCTTTGAGAACCAACTTGAACCCTTCAGTTGATCAAATAAGTCATTGATCCACAAAAGAGTATAGTGATTCTTTATTGTCACTTTGTTTAAGCGGCGATAATCGACACACAACTACAAACTGTCATCAGCCTTCTTCACGAATAGAACTGGTGCACCCCATGGTGAAAAACTTGGTCGAACAAAACCGCACTAAAATAGACCATCAAGTTGCATACATTGTTCTCGTAACTCAGAAGGGGACATCCAATATGGAGACATAGTTATAGGAGATGCTCCTACCTGTAGCTTGATCCCAAAATCGATCTCTCATCGAGGGGTTAAGGCTACAACCTATTCTGGAAAAACATCAGGGTACTCCTCTAAGACATGAGGAAACTCCAACTACTGAACCTATGATGAACTCAACATCATCTCAGCCGCCATGGAAGATAAGAATGGAACGCCCCTGTGACCCATCCAAGGATATCACTCACTAACAAACACCACTGGCTCTCCAACTGCACCAACGAAGATGACCTTCTTCCTAAATAAATCCACGATAGCCTGCACCGAATACAACCGATCCATGCTAAGGATGACATCATATATTCGTATTAGTTAACATTGGAAATCTCCCCAAGAGAGATGGTTCCCCAACACTAGATCAAAATCTCAAAATACTTCAAACAAGTCAGCTCGACCTCCAACTGGAGTAGTCAACACCAAGGGCACAAGAAGAATCTCTACCTCATGTCCCAAGGCATGGACAATGGTAGGTGATGTGAATGAGTCTGTATCTCCTAAATCAAACAAGGCATAAAAAAGGTCAAAAACAAGAAAAGGGTACCTTGAACGACGTCTGGCTCATCTGTAGCTGGCAACGCTAGAGCATGAAGCTGACCACGGCCTCCTCCACGGCCACTCTGACACTGATGTTGACCACCACGATGGTCTCGCCCTTCTCTCTGAGGACGGGGAGTGTCATGGTGTTGTCCTATGCCTGCCCCATCTACTCAATACTGATCAAAAGCTGGTGAAACCTGCTTCTGCTGCCTTGGCTGGAAATGCCCCAACGGTGGAACCTGGATCGATACGCCCGGTGCACGATGACTGCTCTGAAAGGTCGAGCACTTCTTCTACTGATGACCATGACCACCACAAGAAAAACAAGCACCTGATCCCTTGGCATAAGCCTGAGAGTTTTTGCCTCTGTAGAAATGAGATGTGAAGGGCGGGGACCCACCCCCGGCTGAACGAAAACTCTTCTTCCTTAAAAGCCAGGAACGCTGGACCATAGCCTTGCTTCATGAGGAATCATGCTGATTCCTCTCTCATAATGATTCGGTCCTGGCCGAAAGTATTCTCGACAAACTTCGCCCTCGCCAGCACCTCGAAATATGCCTTCAGCATAAATGGGCTGACCTGGCGCTGGATCTCTAGATGCAAAGCCCCCTCTAAATGACTCACCCTGGCCAACCCATTAGGTAACAGGTACGAAGAATATCGTAAAAGGTTCCTGAAACAGATTCCATACTCTCGAACACTGGAGCTCTCCTATTCAAGGGTAAGAATCTCCTGGCGACTGGACTCCTTTGCAGTCGAGGAAAAGAACTCAACTCTAAACTTGTCTCAGAACTCCTCCCGGGAGATCATTGATTCATCATGATCCTTGAGGAACATAAACCACCACTACCTTGCTGCTCCATGTAGAATAATTACAGATAAGGAAACCTAGTGCTCTTTCCGATTATAGATCGAACTGAAGCCTATATGAACCTCCTACATCCGGTCTTCCATGACTGCATCTGAAACAGAGCCCTCATACTTCTACAGACTTTGGCATTGAAACTCTCAGAGTGTCTTCCTCCAGGTGTATTCTTCATCAACCTCTACCTGGCGATGATCTAATTGAACCACCTTTTGGACATCTTCTACGCAACCCTGATGAGGACATCTACCTAGAGCCATACCTGCAAAACAACAAAAAATTTGAGCTCCTATTCCTGGAATATGGAAGACTCAAAATAAATTAATGAATTGTTTTCTTTCATTCATTTTAGGTTAACCTATCCCATGGTCTACCCATTCAAACATAGGCACAAAGAAGAATTATGCATGATCCATTCCTAGGTCTCTACCCTACAACCTATATCACCCTGTTTAGTATCAATTTTAAATTTAAAGGTCAGTACATCAGATCATAGGGGGCCCTAAACGCCTATGTCTCAACCGGTCTCCATTGTTTTCCTCACTTGCTAAACATGAATGACACTATTTCCCTACCACCCCATGCATCCTCACATGTGCCGACCTCCAAACTCTATCCTCTCCCTCAACCAGACCTCTGATACCACTTTGTCACGACCCCCTCCCCATAATGTGTATGCCTCCTGGGCCGACAATGTGAAAAGAGAGATAATGACCCCCGAGTCCCGCAGCCAGTAGGCCCCAGGTTGGAAACTAGCATAGAGGGTATAATAAGCACACAAATGTGAGGCATCACCCTCTAAGAGAGCACATGCGGAAGAGAGAGATAAGATAGACACCAACCAACACCAACTCAGAACTGAAATATAAAATAAACCCAAGTACATATATGAAATTCCATGAAGAAGTACTACAACATAAAGGGAAAACTGCAGTGATCACAAGCCCGAACAGCTCATGCAACCACAAGTTAGTATTAACCAGCCTGATCTCCAACCTTCTCCAAGTGACCTGAAAAACATTTTATATAAAAGTAGGGTGAGTATAACAGTATACTCAGTAGGATCCTCCCCAAAGCCTCTCATGAAAAATTAAAGAAAGCATGCTAAAGCACCTGGAACAATAGTAAAACTAACTCGTCACCTAAACAGGTATACTATGTTCCCAACCTCTCCTTGGATACTCTAACCAAGGAACGTATACATAAATATAGCATAAGGGAAATAATACCAAGGGTACCCCTCTACTACATCCCCATTGGTTTTCCGCTTTTCCCCAATGACATACGTCCTGTGCATCTCTCTCCAAAGGCATGCCAGTATAAACATGGGCTAAGCTCCACACATTGCACCACGTGCACCACAAAGGCTTTCCCGCAGACACCTGGGCTAAGCACTACACCATCATCACAACCAAAAGTAACGAGGTAGTTTTTGGGAGCCAACACCGCTCACATAACGTTTATCATACGTCAGGTATGATACCTCAAGCTATTACAGCCCATACACCGAGTAAGGATTCTCAAGCCATCACAGCCTATACACGTTACACCTATAGTAGTCTATAGGATACTATATCCTGAATATTTTTGTTTGAAATAACCACAAGCCATTGCATCCCTCTACACACATGTATTAGGGAAACCTACAGTTGTGCCAACGGCACTAGTATCTACCATGAGAAGAGAGCACGGATAAAGGTGGTAGTCATCTATTCAACCTCCCATTAGAATGTTGGGGAAAACACCCCCCAGGGCTCATAATCCTCGAGGTCTCAGTTTCCCTTACTGACAGGGTGGAGTAGCATATAGAACACAAAAAGTACAGAATATATATATAACTCACAACCACACTATGGGCATAACCTAGTCTTAGACATGACTATAGCTAATGTCTCTCAGAATATGATCCGACACTTCTAAGACTAGGTATCCTATAAGCACCCTCCCAATTAAAGAGACTTATTAGGTTACTTAGTTCCCTTTTCTTTTTATCAGTTCCACTGTACGTTAATTAATTCTTCAACATTAATTAACGAAGGGCAACTACATTAAACATCATTGGCATCACATTCAAAAACCATTGTCCCTTGAAATTTCTCAACCTCATCATTAAGTTTCTTCAAACTCCAACCCCATGGGTTATCATCATTTATTCAAACATTCATTACAGAATTACTTTCCCATATTCACAGGAATTATAAAAAAGCAACCTACCCTAATAAAGCGAACGGGGATAAACACGGTGAGTAGACATACTACCCATCATGTCTTTGACACCTAAAGAAAGAGAATAGAACCATTCGCCCTTGAGAGGATAGACATGAAAAGCACGTGGCATACCCCACGTGTCTTCGCCACCTTCTGATGAATGGTAAGCAAGAACAGCTACCTTGAGCAGTGGGGAAAGTAAAACATATAAAAAACCAACACAACACCAAGCATCCAAGAACCACTTCCATCCCATTACATCATCTCTGGTGTCCTCCCTTACACCCACATGCATAAACCGATGCATCTCGCCACTCTAGGCACCATTCGATGCCACAACCATGAGGCCTCCCTGCCTCCACATATCACAACACCCCTCCAGGGTCACATCACAACACTAGCAACAGGAAATCGAACATCACATCAAATGGGATTTTAGCCCTAATTCACAGCAAGTGGGTAACTCAGAACCCTTCATGTAATTCAATAATGTTATTTAATCAATCATGAATTAATTAATTCAATTCATTGGTTCCAACATCATGAACCAATTCAGTAATCTATCACAGAAGATTAAACATGCTTACTATTCCAAATTTGATCAACATAAAATTAAAACAAGAACGAGGTCTATTTTCATGCCTATTTATATTTATCCAACCCATTATCAATTAATTCTGGCTTTACATTTTTTTTCAATTTCATCAAGAAACCCATGCTAACAAGCAGGGCATAAATATCAGACTTATCTAGAAAATCTAGAGGCAACCAGTTATCAGAGTACAAAGCAACAACTTGTTATCAAACCAATTATTTTAATCCGGTTCAAGTATTTAATTAGTTCAATTCCATTATCATCCAGTAGGATTGAACATGTTATCTATACTGTTACACATACAAAAGACAAGCAATGAACCCCTTACATCAATGGTTTTTGAGGAAAACCACAACCGTCGATGAACACCAAAGAAACCGGGTTGATTCTCCACAAATCCTCCATAGATATCCTCTCCTAAAACAAACAAGACCAAAAATCATCATAACCGATATCCCCACACTTAGATCTACCCATAACGGGCCTAGATACAAGAAACCGATTGAAGGGGAGGAGCACATCTATATAGATCTACGAAAACAAACAGGAACGACCACATACCTCATGAAACCGGCTACGATTTGCCAGGGTAAGCCTCAGGATCGCCTCCAAAATGCTTTTGAGAGGTTCTTCTTCCTCCAAGGAAGGGTAATACAATGTTATGGCTGATTAGGGGCTTAAATGAGGTGATTATTGGAAAAAAGAGTTAGATCCACAATTTTAGGATCTAACTTTCAGTTCCCACATGGTTAGCGCACGGTTTGTAAAATCACGGGCTAACCGTGTGTTAGCTTCTGCCTCGACAATCACTCGTCGCACGGGTAGTCTTCATGGTTAGACAAATTATGCACTAACCGTGCATTAGACACTACCTCCAAGACCATCCTTGCACGGTTTGGCCGCCCGGTTTAGGAAAATCGTGCACCTCCGGTGCAAAGGCCATAACCATTTAGATTTCCTTAAAAGTCCACCCAAACGCACACCAAGTCACCTTGACCTCCCAGAACACCCCCATCACAACATTTTCACAAGGGAATGGACCAAAGCAGTTTGGGCCATTACATAATACATGTGGTCATAATCTATTCTATATTAATATAGTGAATGGTAAAAAATATTTACACCCCCAATCAAATTGATATTTTCCCATACAGAGTAATAATAATAATGGTATAAAAAATAAATCCCTAGTATTTCATAATTACAATAAATGGACTTTCTTTTTGGGACTATAAATAAGATACAATTCAACTTAAATCATTTTTTAGGAAAGTATCATTTAAATTATTAATATAAAATTTTAAAAATAAAAAGATAAAAAAATGATGAAATAATTTAATTTGAAAATAAATAAGTAACATTTATAATTATCCATAAAACATTGGTTTACCATGAATGATGGAAAATATATTCATTTTATTGAAGTTAAAAAAATTCCTTTTATATTTTAGGAATAATAAAATTTAAATTGATTAGAAAAAAATATATGATGATTATATTCATAAAATTTTTATAAATTTAAAATAATTGTAACAATTTAATTATATACTAATTTTTATTATTTTTAAAACACATTATCATAAAAATTTTAAAAAAAATTGATGAATTTGATTTTAAAGAAAAATGATTCTCGACCGAAGGGACAAAATAATATCATATTTTCTTAAACAAATTCATTATCATTTAATGTAAAAAAGAGATGTAAAATAAAATATTACCTAAAATTTTCGTTAATAACTATTAAAAAATATAATTAATGATATTTTGAGTTATATATAATAATAATTTGTAATTATAAAATTTATCATAAATAGTCCTTCCAAAAAAAGATATTAAAAAATAAACCAATACCATATTATTAACTTTTTAATAATGGGCCCCATGAAATAAATAATTTCAATTGATAAATTAAATAACATGAATATATTGGGAATGATGATATTAAATATCAATAGGGTAATTATATAGACAATAAAAACGAAATAAGTGATGAATATTTCATATGTCTTATATATGTAAATATGATATAAGAATTCCTTACCATAAGATTGATTTCACATTTATTTGTTCCAACCATGTGTATAATAAATATAAAATTAAATATAAATTTATTAAAAAAATTAGTAATATTTTTTAACCTATATATGATTTACTTATACTCATTTATGATATTTTTATTAACAATTAACTGATAAAATAACATTTTATGGTGATAATTACTTAATTTTTCATGTCTATTTTGCTTCATTAATTTTGGTCCAATTAAATAAATCATGCTTACATAATCTCCAAAATAATAAAAATGACGTAAGTATAATATATATTCCTTATATATGTAATTAATGTTATGTAAAAATATTATATGTAGACAAAACATTAAATTATTTATAGCGAACGTAAGCCATACATACGTGTGAATGTTGTTTCCATTTTTCTCAATAACGATAATGAATATAAAATAAATGTAATTCAATATTATTGATTAATAATAATAATATATATAAATTTTAATAATAAAATACATAATTATTAAAATTTATGTTCCAATAAACGTGAAAAAATTTAAATTTCTACATATAGGTAGTAGACCACCTGTAATCACAACAAATGTTATGTTTTCCTGGAAGATTTGAATTTAAGATGTTAGATGTCATATTATATTGAAATAATTATATTTATGTTATAATTGTCACATATTTTCATTAAATATATCTATAGAACCATCCATGTAAATTGTATTCGAAAAAATAATCATATCACTTCATGAAGAAGTATTCTCTCACTCATATGAGTGCTTTTATTGTATCACCCAAATAATGGAATCAAAGAACTAATATGTGATATATCAATTATATAACAATAATAATTTCTCAAATATATTATAAATAAATTAAATACACTATAATATATATCTTTAAAAGGTTGTTAAGGAAGACATGTTACATCGGTTTGTGAGGCGGTACTCACCCGAACAGACGATCGATTGTTGTGATTCCCTTTTGATAGAAGTGAAGATAAATACGGGTTATTATATAAAAATAGTATAATATATTAATATATTTTATAATTTTTTTATTCACACATTATAATATGATATAATTTATGTTTTAGAATAAATAAGAAAGATATGGACGTTTAATAATTTTACATTCTCATCATAGAGCCACTTTAGAATTATATATAAGTCATTCCTCTAAGGGGTTGATTATAAAAAACATTTATTTTATGGTATGATTACGTTGTATTCATTAGATATATTATAATACATACAACACTGAGTATTTTTGAAATAACAAAAGGTTAAAGGAGATATTTATAAACTAGCATGTAAACATAATTTTTTCTCCTATATTTTTTGTGTTGAAAAAAATACACTATTGAGTTAAGTAAGATATTTATATTGTAATAAGAAACAAATATTATACAGTTAATAGTAATATACCCTTATGAATAGTATCTTGAATATTAATGTACCTTTATTAAACGTAACTTGACCATTATATATAGTAATTCACCCTTACAGATAGTAACTTGTTCCTTATGAATAAAATTATACCCTTATGAATAGTAACTTGAATAGTTATGTTCTTTTATGAATATTAATGTACCCTTATTAATAGTAACCTCCCCCATGTAACTGAAAATATAATATAGGCACCTTATGAATGAGAGTGAATATTTAAAATATTAATAATTAAGTGTTCATATTTGTATGAGTAATAAATATTGAATAAATATTTTATAATTAATATATTAACTTAAAATTCAGTTTATATTCATAAAATGTATTCATGAATAAATATTTTGTTTTCTTATGATTATAAGATCATTTTATTTGACATTTTTTAATTTTTCAGCGTCTCATAAAATATGTTATAATGTTAAAATTGGTATTTTTTTTAGTAAATGATGATTTTTATTAAAAATTTATGTTCTCATATCTAGAAAAATAGTTTGTAAAATGGAATTCTGTTTTGGATTATACACACAGAAAGAATGATAGGACGAATTTTGGAGTCTTTTATGAAATAGTTCACTTTTTTTAATATTTTAAAAAATCTAGTTTCTTATAAAATACGACATTTTTATGACAACATTATGCTATTATTATGATATCAAAAATTATATAAAATATGTAATAAATAAATTATTATATTTTCAAGTGAACATTGTACAAAATTAATTTAGAACATGAAAAGTATATTTTTCATGATAAATATAAATATCATTTATAATGATGAAGTAGTGCCTATGTAGCACTGACAATGTCAAAATTGATAAGTTATATATAATAATTGAGTTATAAAAATTATATTCATGAATTATTTATTAATTATAAGGAATTATTTATGTATAATATCATGAATTTCTAAATATAATGTTACGTTACATTAGTATTTTCAAAATTTCTTTGAAATGAATTTTTAAGGCAAGAAAAGAAAAAATATCCAATTTACGAATATTTATTGGTATGTGTGAGATTGAATATACATAATGAACGAATTTAGAATTTTATTTTCAATATAATTTATTTATTATGATATTAATTTATTTTTAATTTTTATATATAATATATTTAACATTACTTCTTATGAATTGGTGATGTAGTGCTTGTACAAGAATACAAATATTAAAAAAATGATTTTATATAAAATTATAAGAATTATTTAATTACCTATATATTTGATAATAAATTTTATATAACTAATTTCTTGTCCATATCTATTATTTATTAGACTTGGGGACATATTGGACTCACAAGAATTACTTTAAGACCCTTAAAATATTTTATTTAAGGGTAAGAGAATGTGTTCACACAATAAAGAATTGTTTGTATAGCATTTTTTATGTAAGGTTTACATACATATTATTCAATAAAATTATTCTTTAGAAACCAAATAGAATTATATTTATCATAGATGTTTATTTTTAATTTTTAGACCACAAATAAATACCATAATGGATTCCAAAAATATGATTCAATATTAATTTAATTAATGAATCAATCAGTGAAATAATATGAAAATTATTAAAATAAATATAATTTTATATTTTTAAACTAATTAATGGATTAAATTAATTAATATGACATTTATATGATATTATATAAAATTTAATTCTAATTTGAAACTTTTTTTATGTTTTTATGTCATATTTTTTAATATTTTTTATAGTGACAAAATTGTTTTTCATGAATAAAATATTTTATTAAAATATTTTAAAATAGAATGTTTGTTGAAAAAAATCCCAAAATATTATATTCGTACGCCAATATAATCCGAATTATTTTTAAGCTAGTTTGGATTTTTTAAAACTATAATAAATTTATTATAATTTAATATTTTTTTATAATTCCTAAGTTACCCTCCACCTCACTTATAAAAGGAGACTCTTTATTTCACAAAAAATAATCACCATGAGGCTTATTGTTCAGAAACCTCTAACAAATTTCATCCTCTATATCCCTTAACACATTCTTGGGCTTCTAGACTAACAAAAATACAACTTCCAATAGCCTTATGTAAGTTTGAAAAGAGATATTTTCAAAAGGTAAAATCTTGTATTATTCTCATTCAAATTCTTTCTCACATATAACTAATCCCTATCTATTATGAAGTGGCTCATGAAAACTCTTGTATCATATATATATATTTTAATGTTGTTTTTTCTATGTTATATGTATCATAACATCTATTATTTAATTATTTTATTCTAAAATAACAAAATCTTCAATCGTGGTGTAAACTTTTTCGGACATTGTAGGCGATGAATTTTCTTTTAACATTACAAAAATCATGGGATGTTTCAAATCACATGTAATTTTTTAAAATTACCTAAATATATATATGTTATAAATTCTATATTATTATTATATTTACAAGTAATACCATAATAAATCGACCTTTAAAACCATGATAAGAACTTACCCAAAATAATAGGAAAATCAAAACATTGTTAATAAATGGTGGGGAAATGGTATAAGAAAATTATTTATGTTATTATAAAAATTATTTTAGTTCTATAAAAAATTAATGACACTATTCAAACCATATTGTAATAATTTTTATCAAAATTGATGGAAGTCGTACTAGATGTAAGGGATTGCATAACTATATTTTCATTCAGGGAGTTTGATGTCTATTTTATTAGTTACATTCTTCCAAGAATATGTGTGAATGACATATGATTGTTTTATAATATATATCCACTTATATTTTTCCGATTTTTGTTTTTCACAAACAAATATTTCAAAAAATTATACCCACTATAATGATACAATCTTTGTAAGGGAAATATTAACTCTATTTCAATTAATTGTGTTAATCATCAATATCATTTGTTTTAATTTTTCCAGAATATATTTGAATGAAATATGATTATTTAGTTCTTTATTTCCAATTTTATTGTGTGGGTTTATGTTTTTGAAACATTATTATGTCATTGATTTTTCCTTAATTTAATGATATTTTCTTTATAAGGGATCCACTCTCTCACTTTTGTTCAAGAATTCCACCTATGTTGTGCCCTTTTTCATTTATTTCATTATGATTGTTTATGTTTTCTCACCTATAAAATACAACCCTTATGATATATATTTAATGGTATTCCCATTTACCTCTCATTAATCCCTTGCAAGAACACTCGTTACCCTGATGAAATATTTGTAAGGGGGTTATTATCTCACTTTTAATTCATTGATATTTCTATTGTTCAACATTATTTCTTGTATGAAGTATATGTGTATAACCATTTGACATATAAATGAATTATTCTCATTATATTAATAGTATTCTTTGATTGATTTAGTGATTATTTAATTTTGGTCATATGATTCAATTGATTACAATATGGTTAGCGACTTTGTCTGAATTTCCATTTTATCGTAACCTGCTTAGTATAGTGCACCTATTATTTTTTATGTGGTGTATCTAATTCCCGTATGATATCATATTTATTTTAAAATTATAATTCTGGTAAATATCTATTTTCTTGTATCATGGATATTAATATGTCCATAAGTGGTATACCATTTCACATATGGTGTTAATTTGGAATGATGTATTAACTGTTGAAATATTAATGAATCCTTATTCTCTAATCAATATAGATATAGAGAAGGTAGATTTTACATGAATATATATATGTATGAAGAATGATTTGGAAATTTAGTGGCAGTTTGGGTCCACTATAGCTCCCCGATGCATGGAAAGGTCTCCCTAGACAATTCTGTTGGTGACAAACCCTTCATGTTTGTTTCTAGATATCAGACGGGATTCTTCCCACAGACATAATCCATTTTAATGGTATTATTTTATCATGTCCCAGATATATGAAGTCTAATTAATAAACATTCACTCTATTAATTATCAGTTATCACTATCCATGTGGTTTTCATCATGACAAAATCTATGGATGCAATATAATTATCTGTTTATTAATGGCGTGAGTTATTCATTTATTCACCATTCCATTTTAATTATGTTAAATTCTTTATGATTCAGTTATTATTTATTAATTATTCCACTATTTTAAACCCTCACTAAGAGTTTGAGCTCCCCCCTTTTATTTTATTTCCATCAACATGTTTTGAAGAGGAGATTATTTTTTGAGATTTTGTGGATGTAGTTTATAGTTTTTTCTTCTGTATTGTATCTTCTTACATTTACCATTACAATTTAATATACATCTATGTATCTAGTTTCTTATAGAACACTACACAAATTTTTCCTTCAGGATTTCATTCATTCTGAACATGACAACATAATAAGTAATGTGTCACCTTCGTTCTTGAGGGGTGGAGGTGTTACAGTTGGTATGAAAAGATGTTTAGTAGAAACCTTGGAAACTAGATTTAGGTAACATAGTTGAGATAACATAACCCTAAAAAATACATAGATGATTAGAATAAAAAAACCACGCACATATTCTTTAGGCCAATATACATGAAAAATTTCGAGTACAAAATTTCCAAAGGTGGGAAGAATATAACACACCCATATTTTATGGTATGAATAAGTTCTATTAATTAGATAGATTATAATAAATACAACATTAAGTCTTTTTGAAACAACACTTGGTTCTAATAGATAGTTAAAAACTAGTCTGTAAACATAATTTTTACACCTATGTGATTTGAATTTCAAAAAAACAGACATACACAGTTGCGTTTTATAATATATTTCGAGTCTAATATGAAAGAAATTGAAGCGAATTGTAATGCCCCTTTATGAATAGTTTATTGAATAGTTATGTACCTTTATGAATATTATCTTGACCCATATAAATAGTAATGCACCCTTACGAATAGTATCTTGACCGTTATGAATAGTAATATACTTTTAAGAATACTAACTTGAGTAGTAAAGTACCCATATGAATAGAAATGCCCTGATATTAATATTAACATCACCCATATCACTAAAAAATAATTTAGTCACCGTAAAATGTGAGTAAATATTTTAAAATTTGAAAATTAAGTGTTCCTATTTTTATGAGTAATAAATAATGAATTACAACTTTATAATTAATATATTTACATAAAAGGTTATTAAACTTCATAAAATGTATTAATTAATGAATATTTTATTTTACTATTATTATAATATCATTTTATTAGACCCTTGTTAATTTTTCGGTACGTCATTAAATAAGTTATAATGTTAAAATTTGAATTTTTCGATTTAATGATGATATTAAATAAAAATTAATGTTATCATTATTAGAAAATTACATTTTTAAAATTGAGTTCTATTTTGGATTCTACACATAGAAAGAATGATTGGAGAAATTTTTGGGAATTTTATGAAATAGTTTAATTTTTTGAATAGTTTCAAAACTAATTTTATTTATAAAATATGTCATTTTTCATATCATTGTCAGGAAATTATTATGATATTAAAGTTTATTTAAACTATATCACAACAAAATAATTATATTACAAGGGGAATATTGTGCAGAATTAATTTAGAACATGAAAAGAATATTTTTCATGATGTGTATAAAAAACATTGATAATGTTGACAGAGTGCTTGCACAACACTAACAATGTAAATATTGATAATTTATATATAATAATTGAGTGCTAAAAATTATTGGCATTAATTATTTATATATTATAATGTATTATTTATTTCTATTACTATTAATATCTAAATATAATGTTATATTAAATGGGTATTATCCAAATGTCTATGTAATGCATGTGTAGGGAACGAAAAAGCAAAATATCAAATATAAGAAGATGACTTGTTATGTATGACTGTGAATATATATAATGAAAAAATTTAGAATATTATTTTGACCCTTTTTTATTTTTTTTTGGATAGTAATTTATTTATAATATTTATATATATTATACAAAAAATTAATGCTTATGAAACGCTGATAGTGTTCTTTTTGAAGAATAATAAAATAAAATTAAATGTTTTTATATAAAATTATATGAATTATTAAATGACCAATATTTTCAATAATTCATATTATATAATTAATTTTCAATCCATATATATTTATTATTTTATTTGGGGACACCTGGAACCTACATGATTTTTTTCACGACCCTTAGAATAATTTTTTTATGGTAAGACAGAGTGTTCACACTATAAATTTTTGTTTGTATAAGGTTTTTATGTATGGTTTTTCATTCAATTTAATCGAAAAAAAATATTTTTTAAAAAATAATAATATTATATTTCTCATATATGTTTAATTTTTATTTTTAGAAAAAAAATAATTACCAAAATGGCTTCCACAAATATGATGTAGTATCAATTGTTTTAATGAATAAATCCAATAAATGATATTAAAAATAATAAAATAAATATAATTTTACAATTTTAAAAAAAATCACGGATTCCATAGATGAATATGACATTTATATGATATTATATAAAATTTTATTAGAATTTGAAACCTTGTTTTGATGTGTTTAAAGGTTGATTAATTAATAGTTTTTATATTTTCATAATTGTTTTTCATGAATATAATATTTTATTAAATTATTTTAAAATAAAATAATTATTTAAAAATGGACCAAAATGATAATATTCCTTCGATAATATAATTACTATTTGTTTTAGTCTTATTTGGAAGACTTTAAACTTATAATAAACTTTTTATAATTTAATAATTTTTGTAATTACTAAGTTATACTACACCTTACTTATAAAAGGAGACTATTTTTTTACAAATATTAATCACCTTGAAGGTTATTGTTTAGCCAACATCTGTAAAATTATATCCTCCATATCCCTTAACACATTTTTGGGAATCTATTCTAACAAAAAGAACACTTCTAATAGCCATAATTAGGATTGAAAAGAGATATTTTCAAGAGGTATGATTCATTATTCCTCTCTTTCATATTCTTTCTCACATATAACTTTTCAATACCTATTATCCAATGATTCATGACAACTAAAATGTCATATATATACAAGAATGTTTTTTTGTTTATGTTATATTCATTATAACATCTAATCTTTTATTGTTTTATTCTAAAATAACAAAATCGTTGTTCGTCGTGTGTCAATTAACTGACTTTGTTGGTGAGGAATTTTCGTTTTAATTTAACACAATAATGAGAAGTTTAAAATGACAAGTCAGTCTTTAATATTACCAAAATATATATATGATATCATTTTTGGATTATTATATCTTTTTACAAGGAATACCATATTAAACTGACCTTTAAAACCATGAGAAGAACATACCCGAAGCAATAGGAAAACAATTATTAATAAATGGTGGGAAAATGGTATAATAAAATTATATATGGTATTATAGAAATTCTTTTAGTTCTGTAATAATTTAATAACACTATTCAAACCCTATAACAGTAGGTTTTAACAAATATGAAGGAAGTCTAACCTGAGGTAATGGATTTCTTAACTGAATTTTCATTCATTGGGTTAAACATCAATTTCATTGGTTACATTCATCCAAGGATATGTGTGAATTAACTACGATTGTTTTGAAATGTATATCCACTTAGATTTTGTGTATTTTTATTTTTCACTCATAAATATTTCATTAATTTATTCCCACTCTAATAATAAAATCATTGTAATGGAAATCTTAACTCAATTATTATTCACTGAGTTAAGCATTAATGTCATTTGTTTTATCATTCAATTTATATGTGTTAATGACCTAGGATTTGTTAATTCTATATATCCACTTTTATTCTGTGGCTTTCTATTTTTCACACATAATCATGTTACTATTTTATTCTCAATCTAATGATATGTACATTGTAAGGGATCCTCTCTCTCACTTTCGTTCAAGAATTCCCCCAATGATGTGCCCTTTTACATTTAATTCCATTTGATGGGTATGTTTTATCTCCAACCCAATATTTCCCTTTTGACATATATGTAATGGGATACCCTATTACCTCTCATTAATCCCTTGCAAGATAAATTGTTACCATGCTGGATTGTTTTTAATGGGTTTCTCATCTCACTTTTAATTTTGTGAGATTTCCATTATTCACCACTTATTTATAGTATGTGGTATATGTGAAAATCTATTTGATATATAATATTTTCATTATTTTATACTCATGGTATTATTTGATTCCTTAAGGATTATTGACTATTGGTCATAAGATTCAATTGATTACAATATGGTAAGTGAATTTGACTGAATTTCCATTTTATTTTGACATACATTTTATTATGCATTTAATATTTATTGTGTGGTTAATAAACTTCTCATTTGAGATCATATTTAATTTGAAATTATAATTTTGGAAAATCTAAACTTTCTTGTAACATGGATATTACTTTATCCTTAAGTCGTATACCATTTCACATACTGTGTTAATTTGGAATGATGTTTTTTCTATGAAAATATTTATTATAATATATCCTTACTCTATACAAATATTGAGAAGGAATATTGTGATTATATTAAATTTATCTCTAGAGAATTATTTGGACTTGCAATGGTGAGTGGGCCCTGCAATAGCCCCTCAATGCATTGATAGGTCTAATGAGACAAATCAGTTGGTGACAAATGCTTCGTGTTTGTCTCCAAAAATAAGATAGGTTTCTACCATGTGACATAAACTGTTTTAATGTTATTATGGTATCATGATCTAGATACATTACATCGAACTAATAAGAACAGTCTCTATTCATTATCAGTTCATACTAACCATGATGTTTTCATTATGAAAAAATATATGGATGTAGTATCACTATTATTTTATTAATCGCATGAGTTCATTATTTATTCACCATACCATATTGATTATGTAAAATTGACTACGATTTAGTTATTAATGATTCATGATTCTTCTATTTGTAACCCTCAATGATTGATTGATCTCACCCCTATTTATTTGTTTACCTTCAATAGGTTTTAATGAGAAGATCATTATTTGAGTATCCATGGATTCCATTAATAGTTTCTATTATGTATTTTATCTTGTTACCTTTCCCAATGTAATTTGAGTGACCTATATGTATCTAGTTTCTTCAGGACTACTAAACTGATCATTATTTCATGATGTCATTCTTTCCGACCAAGCCAATTTTATATGTAATGTGTCGTCTTCGGTCTAGAAGGGCTGGGGTGTTACATTGATAAACAAAATATGGAAGCTAATATGCTTTTAGGAATTTTTGGGTGAATTTAGTTGGTTATTGGAGGGTTTTTGTGTGTGAATATTAGTGAATAATCGATGTCCTTTTATAAGTATTGAAGTGGACACACATTGAATTTTAAAAAATATAATTTGATTCCCTTTTTTATGAAACTAAAATCCACAAAAATGGTTTACTCATGACAAATATAGGCTATAAGGTTTCAATATTTTCATAAAATAGGTTTTGGACAATTTTTGGGTAAATTTTAATCTAAATATTCTTAGTTTAACGACTGATAAATTTTTTTTCCTTATCTATGGTAATTAATATTTACAACATTCTATTTTAATTATGGTAAAAAATTATTATAGAACTGTTATATAATATAATTTATTATTTTTAAAAATATTTAATTATTATTTAAAAATACAATTCACACATTTGGAATAACCAAATTCTAAACTAAGTCCAGAGACGCAAAAAAAATAGGATTTCCCATGTAAAGGTATCAGACGTTTAAATATACATAAAATTTTAAATTATTCATCCAATTTATCTTAAAAAATAATTTAAAATAAAATTTATCCATTATAAAATTAATTAAATTAAAATGCAGTGTCAAATAAAAATCATTATTTTTCAATATTCAGCAAGAAATCAAACATTATAGATAGTTTTAATTTTTTCACCCAAATTTTATATTGACTTGTATATTTCAAAATTAATGACTATTTTTTATAATAATATTACTAAAATTGGAAGAAATTAAATTCATATTATGTGTCAAAATCTTGAGTTGACTTCCTTTTAGAAAACCATAGTTTTTGAAATCATTTATTTTACATCTAAATAATTTTTATCATATTTAAAATCATTAAATGATCATTTAATATATTTTATTCATTTGTAAATGAGATAACATTAAAATTTAATGTTTTATTATTCATACCCACCAACATAATGGCTAGGTTACAACGGTCATCCTTAAATAAAAATATTTTAATAGAGTATCATGTTTTCTTTGAACCCGATTTTTTACACCATAATATACCAAAGAGATATGATTTATATAAAAACTAAATTTATAAATAATTCTTGGTGAATTACAATCTCTTATATGGTTTGTTATTGGTTTCATATACTCTATTGAAGTTGATTATCCATAATTAAAATTTTACGGCCTTATATTCTCCCCACAATCAATCAATTTCATTATTCGAATATAATCATTATCTCGGTAATCATGGTTTTAACGACTAGAATTAATTTCTTTATAAACCAAATACTAAAATGGTTAGAAAACAATTCATCATAATAATTAATATTATGTTAAAAGGTCATATATAGTAACTCAAAAATAAGTTTCCATACAGGATAACCATCGTGGGATGTAAAGACATGGACATGAGAAATTTTTTTAAATAATTATAGATGCTGATAGATATAACTAATGATAACACATTTAAAGATAAATGTAAACATAACGACATAAACTATATAGATGTGATAATTGAAATGACCATTTGATTCTTCATATACGATGTAAATATCATTACATTTCTATTCCCAGATCATTTTCCTAATGTTTTGGAATTTATTCACATTCTATAAAACAATATGAAATATAACTACTCGATACCATTACATTTAATAAGAACTATTTAATCATTTTGTAATGATTTTATCAATTTTTACATAGTCTTTTAATATATGAAATGATTATCCCAATTTTAATTATTATTACCGAATCACTATAATCTATTATAAATGTGTATTTGGATCCATTAAAGTGTAACAATAAATTATTCCTTCAATTAATGAAACCAAAATAGTTAGCACAAGTTATAAAATATAATAATTTAATCATTATTACCTCAGTAATAACTCCCAAATATCTATATATTTCATTTCATAAATTATTATCATTAAGATTCATAAAAAATATGTATAAAAATGATAAAACTCAAAAAATGTAGATTCAATGTCAATAAATCATCATTATATTCCCCAAATAAACATAATGTGTCTTTGTGTCTAATTAAAAATACATAAATAACATGTTATCTATAAAACATAATTAAAACATGCACAGTTCAAAAGATAATATATTTTATTAATGAATATATTCAATAAATCCAACTTATAGTGAAACCTAGAAAATATAACATAACCATTAAATAAATATCTAATTTCATGATCACGTGTATTTTTCAAATTGACCTCATTATTTATTATTTATCTCAATAGAAATCACATAGTAATTATTATCTTCTATGATTCAGGGGTTTTCCAATAATATTAACTTTCCAAAAAAGGTAATTTCCTATTCCATAGTACCACTAAGCATAGTATCATAAATCAATAAATAAAAAAAGTAATATAGTACATTTATTATAAGTTTTATGATTCATATAATGATAAAATAATTGATAAAATAATTATAAAAAATTAAATACAAATTCAAAATTAATTTATTCCTCCTCAGCCATAGTAATATTATTATCTTTCCCTTTATCCCATAACATATTCTAGGGTTTATTGCATTGTAATATGTGGTATTCATTGGTGTAGTTCCCATCTCCAAAAATTTGAATCATTGAATATTAGAATATTCATTTTGTAATATGAAATCATAATCATGGTGTAATTTCTCTTGACATAAGAATCAAACTAACATTCTTATAAATAATGTATGATGGTGATTATTTCCACAATTTTTTCATGTGTGAAAATATTTTTATCTATTCTTCAACTTAATATTTTTTTCCTATTTAATCCTATCATTATCCTGCTTCCCATAAAATCTATAATATATATTGAATTAATTATATATATTGATCAATTTTTTTAAAAAAATTCTATTATACTAATAATGTTTAGGAGACTAGTTCTATAAAAATTGTTTTCATAATCCCATCAATGAAATGATCATTCTTACATTTTTGGTAATTTGAATAGATACAGTTCCAATTCCATACACTTGGTACCATTTATAAATAGCGTAATACATATGATTAAATTATAACATTAGGAAATATAATATGTTACATCATAACTAGTGAAACACAGAAAAAAGTTGAAAAATTTATTTGTGTTCTATGTCATAATCAAAATCATGTTTTTGTAGTGAAGGATTCAAAATAATAAAAATGTATTCAAATATTTCCTAATTGGTTGTAAATAAATTTTTTATAATCCAACCAATATCCCTTGAAATTGTCAACCCATAGTTCATAGTAAACCCCATTTTCATGTACTAGGATAAAATAGAGTCATTCTCGATGCTAATTTTGAAGAGAAATTACTTATTGTTACATATGTTTTAGAACTACATACACAGGTAGTATCAAGATATGGATGAATTTGTTGGAATGACCATATAACCTAAACCGTACCAAATTGGTATGATATTCTTCTATAATTGTACCCAACCACTATGATATTGTTTTTTTCTTAATCGATTAATTTATAATTCATGTTCCCATGGTTTCTTCTAAACCTCCCTGTATACCCACTATAAATTTCCTAACACATGTATCCGAGTGAAAGTTATTAAATTATTACATTTTTATATGATAAATGGGATCCCACTAAAAGGGAATATATAGTTTATTAGACTTACAAAAAAAAGATAGATACTTGAATCTCACAATATAATTGATAAAATAAAATAAAACATATTATTATTTTTTGGTCTATCATTATTTCCACATGCATAACCCTTCACATCAGTCATAATACACATCTTTCATCATAGAGAAAAATATCATGAATGATGTGGGATGAAATATATAGTAAAGGTATGAGTAAAATGTTAAATAACATGAATAATAAACAAGTATCAATATTATATAGTCAATAACTGATACAAGTTTCATTTAATCAATTACATAATCCCAATATGGAAGGAATAAATGATTATCAGATAATGAATTATAAATATTCAATTCTGATGGGAACTTGAAAATGAATAATATTAATAAATGAATAATCAAATGGATTTAATCTCATAATTAGTTATTTTATAGTAATATTCATATGAAACACATTTTCAATACCCAACACAAAGTAGTTTAATACAATGTGTAAAACACTAATTAATTTAAACAATTAATTTGTATCATGGGACCTTCCAGTACATCATGGGGATATGTATTTATAGAACCCACCCCTAAATTAATATGTCAATTGTATTCAAAATATTTAAAGGGTGGAAGAAATCAGTATAAATATATATATTGAGAACCTATCACATGAAATACTAATACCTACCAAAATTAATAAACATAATCCCAAAACAATGAGAATAATTTGGTCAAATGTTAATATAACATTGCACCCCCTATCAAAATGATCATAAATTATCAATAGAAATATTAAATATGGTATCAATAAAATATAACCAAATTGGATCTTGAGTATAATAAATGGAATATTTCTTTTATTATATAAACAAAATAAAAACTCCATTTAAAATATTTTTAAGGACAATTTCCTTTTTATATTGAAAATGACCAGTTATGAAATAATATTTCCCAAAAAAATATGAAAAGGATATTTTTTAATTTTTTAAAACGTATAAAAAAATGATTAAAAAATTTATTGGTAATGAATATGTAAAATTTGGATGATTCCATAAATATTAATGAAAATATTTTTTTTCCTTTTCGATAAAAGGAAAATTAGAATTGTTTCGAACATAACATGAAAATTTGTTTAATATTTTTTAAAAAATTAAAAAATGGGTATAAGTAAATATAGATATATATTTGGGTGTTATTAAAAAAATTTAATACATTTTTAGGATAAAATGGTTTTTTAATCGAATGGTTTTTTAACTGAAGAGAGAATAAAGTTGTATTTTTCCAATAAAATTTCATAATAATTTATCTTATGTAGAGATGAATATCCTAGTTTTTATTAAAAGTATACAAATAACTATAGGAGAAGATAATTAATGAGTTATGGAGTGATATATTAAAATATTTCATCACCATAAATTTAATAAAAAACAATCATGGTAAAAAATTATGATATAAAATAAACTATCCAAACATTGGTAGATTTTTAATCGTAAGCCCCATGAAAGAGATTACCTAAAGTGAAAAAATAAATTCCATTAATATAATTTAATTCATGATATACCATATAAAAATTCTAATTATATACACCACCCCAATGGAATAATGATTTAATTTGATATATGTCTCATATAAGTAAATACGAGATGAGAAACTATTAGCATAGGTCTATTTCCTTTTTACATGTTTGAAACTATTTAATATTAAATATAGTTTTATTATAATTATATTATATTCAAATAATAATATATTTAATTCCATATATGATTTTATTATAGTATTTTATGACAATTTCATTTAAAATTGTTTGTTAAAATCACCCTTTCTTGAGATAATTACATTGTATTTCATTTATGATTTAGTTTTGTAATTAAATAACTTTTAAATTAATCATTTTTAAGTCATGTTCATAATTATTAAAATTATATAAATATCATGTATATTAATTATATATTGTTTTATTATTATCTATCAAATTTGGAGATAGAAAATGGATTACACTATTCATGGAGATTGTAAGTAGTCCGTACATTCATTTCCATTAATTCTTTATTATTGATAATATTGAAAAACAAATGGAAAATAAATTTTCTATAATCACTATTAATTTATAAATATCCTTTATTTTATTCCTATATATATTTATTAAAATCCATGTAAGAATTTTTTGAAATACATTTGAAATCATGACATGAAGGTTGTAGTCCATACATACGCATGAGAGATGTTAGTGTTTTACAACTTTTTGGGAGGTAATAAGGTATATGTGATACTATATTTATATAATTATATTTACGTCATAAATGTTACATATATTAATTAATTAAATTTTATATACCATTTTTATAATGTTGATGTGAAAAATTAATTGCACTGCTTCATGAGGTGGAAGTTCTTTGTACACATGAGAAACACTGTCCTATCCCCCATAGAATGGATAATGACTTTGTATATGTCATATCATAGTTACTAATTTATAATAATTAAATAAATATCTTATAAATATGTTAAATCCCACATTATATCCATATTACAAAGGTTGTAATTAAAAATTTAAATCGGCTCATGAGGTTGTAGTTCATTATATACATGATAAATGATTTCATTTATCCTTTGTTGAATGTGGTTGTATATATAAGAAACGAAATTAAAATAATGTTTAATCTTCTTTGGAGGGCCACATTAGGTATATTCATAATGCATCCATAAGAGGGATTAGTATAAAAAAGAAATATATGGTGATGAAAGTTACATAAGAAAGATATTTTTTAATTTGATGTCTCATTAAAATGGCATGGAAGTGTGAACAGGATATAAGATGGTGTGGGATTTATAAGTGGGCGAGGGGACAAATAAGAAATTTTTGAAAAAATAAAGTGATTATCATGTATTTACCAAGCCAATAGCTGCAAAAATATGTTCATTATAAACCATATAAGATATATAGTCTTTATAGGGTTATGAAATGGGATTTGGATATTATTTATGAAATATTTAAAACTAATATTTTTAGTTTAACCACCATTAATCCAATTATTACCTTAACCACAATAATTATTTTTTAATATATTCAGAATTCATTTTATTGAAAAAACTAGTTAAAGTTATTACATAACATAAATCAATATATTTATAAATATTTAATAAATTTTACTGATAAAATTATCATAGTTTTTAGAATCCAACATAAATTTAATCCAACAAATGTGTCGAGAAAACAAGGATTCAAAATAAGAACATTCAAAAAATTGTAATGTTTTCATCTGATCATAAAATATGAAATTAATTGCAATAACCTAAATGGTCATTTTAATTTAACAATCATATAATAGAGTATCCTGTTTTATTTACCCATATTTTTTCATGAATCATATTTTATCGAATATGTTGCATTTATTTGAAAAATAATATATCATATGGTCTCATTTTCTTAAATTTATCTAAATGAAATATTTATATTTTATATTTATTTTTATAAAATTGTTAAATATTAATTATAAATTACTGTTAAAAAGAAAGACAAAACCTCATTTTTAAAAAACTATTCATCAAGAATCATTTATTATACATTCATATTATTTTTATTTTATTCATAATAAATAGATTATCATTAATATTATTTTATAAATGTTTAAAACATATAATTTTAATAATATCTTTATTCTTATTTTTATCATTTAACTTAATGGATAGTTTATAATGGTCATTTTAAATTAACAATCATTTAACAGTGTATCCTATTTTATTTATGTATAGTGTTTCATGAATCATATTACATCGAATATATTGCATTTATTTAAAAAATAATATATCATATGGCCTCATTTTCTTTAATTTATCTAATATTCTTGGTTTTTAATTTCATATAACATATTGAATATGTTGTTTTAATTTTAAAATTTCATGGGGTTACATTTAATATAAGAATAGATGATTAATGTAAAATTTTTTGTTGAAAAATAAATGATATAAGTGTAAAATGTATTTTAAATTTAAATATGGAAAAAATGTATTTACATATATTTTTATGAATATTTAATATAAAATTTTATTTTCATAAATTTTATTTAAAGTAAATTCATAATGGATCCATCCAACTAGAACATTAAATTCAAGGACAAAAAATATCTTTTATTTTCAAATAAATATATCTTTTTTCTAGAAAATAAATTATTTGGTCCTAAAAAAAATAATGTTTTGTAATACATTAATAATATTCTCTAACACAAATTTAGAATATAATTCTTATTAAAAAAATTTGATTCATTCTTCCATCATATTAATTTCATAAAAGTGATAGTATTTTCAAAAATATAAATCTTCACTATTCTCCTAAAAAATAATTATTTTCAAAAAGTTTGAAAATAAATAATAAGTTAAATTTGAATTACTAAAAAAAGTTATTATTTTATTCCTTAATAAAATTATAAAATATTTTGATTTTACATGAAAATAAAAATAGTTAATTTATTGAAAATAAAATTAGTTAAAAACTATTACATTTTAAGAAAAATTTAACCAAAATTGTTTTCGTTAATTTAATATAATTATTTATGAAACCTAAATTAAAAAATGAATGATAAATAATATTTTACATAAAATATAAAATTATTTATGAATTTATATTTGAATTAATGTTATTAGTGATATATGAGAAGATAAGGGGAAAATGTATAAAGAATTATGCAATAGAGAAGACCAAGGGAACCCCTATGAATAATATTAGTATATTCTACAAGTAATGATACTTAACTCAAAAGAGTTTTCATTTCATGTTCTATATTTTTTAAAACAATGTGTTTCAATAGATTTAATACCCTTGAACCATGTCGAAATGATTATTACATTTGGGTCAAGTAGACATCCACATCTCCGTATGGTGTAGTCAATTTTTAGTGGGAAAGAGTGTTGTCCAATAGGAATATGAAAATTAATTTTTTGTTACATTTGGTAATGAAATTGTTGATTTCTTTAGAAATGAAAAGTCTTATACCATTGATAAATTTTAGCAAATCTAGATGAAGATATGAACCATCCCATAAAAAATAATGGAACACTATAGAAAAGAAATAATGTGTAATCAAAGCCACCCATTCTATAAATACAACCATACATGAGACATTAGTGTTAAATTTGAGATCCTACCTGGTGGCATTACAATAATTAAACACCCCATAGTGTGTTGCAATGTTAGAGTGTGAGGAGTAAAATTCCCTGGGAATATGAATGTTGTTGGATTACAACATTTTATATTATTTTGACATGAATATGATCATGTGAAAAAATAGAAATCTAGATTTGATTTTCCTTTGACATGGATAAGTCCATGGGGCTGATAAGAGTTCTGAATATACTAGATCACTGAGAATCCAACCATACTATGAATTTATTGGACTTGGGATTTTAATTAATCGTGATAATTTTAAATGTATATGTAGCATATTACAATATATATATATATAAATATATTATATTATACATGTAAAAAAGTATGAAAATAGGCCAATAGATGGGTTATTTGTATGAATTGTACAATATTCACCTTTTTTAGAGGTTCATAACCCATGGATTTTCTAAATGTGATAGGTAGTATTCATGTCCAATGTGAAAGAATTATAATTGAAAAAAATATTATATATAAAATAACATAATTATAGAAAATAAAATTCAATTTAAAAATGCATGGGATGTTACATTCTCCCCCACATATCAGAACTTTTATTATTTAATTTTATATTGACCTCGATGAATATATATTAAATAAAATTTCAAAGATAATTTCTAACATGTTAAATATTTCTTTAGACATAATAATATTGAAAATATAAAAAAAACAGTGGAACCTTTAAAAATACATTATTTATATCCAATTGAAATTTGGAGTGAATGGTAAACATATGATCATGAATGGAAACCCCATTTATATTTATCAAATTTTCTTTTTTGAAAATCCACATCATTAAAATGGAATATAAAACATTATTTTTAATGATAGAAATACAAATAAGTGGGTCTCATAAAATATTAAATATTTGGGTTCAAAAATAATGGGAACATTGGAAGGAAGTTAAAATATAAAAAATGAAAGAAGGTCTATTTTTGATATTTTTTTAAAAATATAATTGCAAATAAAATACCATTTATTCATGAGAAATGACTGTAATCGGATAAAAGACTCATTTTAAATATATTTTTTCTATAAATGGTTGATCATTTTATCATTAAGAATGGGAATATGGTAAAATATACCCACATTATTGATTCATGTCAATAACCACATTGTCTTCGGTTGTGCATTTTTATTAGTTTATAACATTATTTTATCCTATACCCTATATTTCTAATATAGTAGATGATTCATTATCTTAAATTTTATATTATATCATGAGACCTATAAAAATAGGAAAATATATTTCTTCTATCAATAGTGTAACAAAAATGATTAGAATTTTATTACAGAACAACCAAAATGAATAAACATTCACAAACCTCTATAATTTCAATAATTAAAAAAATATCACCATAAATTATTCTAAAAATTATTAACTATAACATATTTCCAGAATATTACTACCATAACTTAAACATAATGAATAAAATTACTTGTCCAAATAATTATCCAAAATAACTTTACAAATTTTCCCATTACATCATGAATTAACGATAATATCACATAAAAACAATTATTTTCCAAAAAAATATATAATAAAAAATATAATAATATGTTATATTAATGAACTCAGTAACCACAAAATAACTAAATTTTATATTTTATTAAAAAATAATTCTATATTAATCCCAATTAGCAATAATTCCTCAACATCAAAGATTTCGGAAACCCTAAATGTAATATTTAACTAAATGATTTAATCCCCAATATTATATAATTTTTTCCAAAGAATATTCATTTTATGTCACTTGTTTAATCATATAGTTGATGTTTACTACAATCATAGATCTACCAAAATATCAACAACAACAATTTGATTAAATAAATTAATACCTTAAAAGGGGTTTCATGCCTTTTAAAATTGGATATACCTATGACTTTTTGAGACTGCATGGAATTTGTAACTCTTATGTTATCCTCATCTTAATCACCATAACCTAAATAGTTTCTTGAAACCTCCTTCTAATAGGAACAATAATGAACTATTTATCATTCATTTTGTAAATACATGATTTATTAAAATTTTACACTTTCATATTTTTAACGAACCATTTTTATATATAATGTTTGGTATTTTTAAAAAAAATTACACAAAAATTTGACATAACCACACAATATCTATTTTCACAAAAATTGTTTTTATATTTAAAAATTTCATAAATAATGGATATAAATTACAAGTAGAAGATAAAAATCATAGTAGTTCCAACTCTTTCTTAAGACCACTAGAACTCTTTTTGAAAGTGTGGGATCAGAATATCAAAGCTCAAAACACGATTTAAAAAATATAGAAACCTAGATGTCTGATTTAAAAAATAGGAAAACCCATGACGGCATTTTCCTTCGTTACATTAAATCATTTATAACATAAATTAAAAATTTCCTAAATTGAAAATTAAATTTTGATCAAAGAAACCATTTGAAATATGTCACGACCTCTCCCCACAAAGTGTACCCCTCCTGGGCCGACAATGTGAGAAGAGAGATAATGAACCCCGAGTCCCGGCTCCAGTAGGCCCTGGGTTGGCAACTAGCACCGGTGGTATAATAAATATACAAATGGTAGGTATTACCCTCTAAAAGAACACATGCAGAAGAGAGAGATAGAATAGACTCCAATCAACTCCAACTCAGAACTGAAAAATAAAAGGAATCTAAGTACATATTAGAAATTTCATGAAAAAAGTACTACAACTGAGTGGGGAAACTAAAAGTACCCAAAAAAATAAAATGGCAGCGACCACAATCCCGAACAGCTCCTCCTCCAACCACAAGCTAGTAGTAACCAGCTTGATTTCCAACCTACTCCAAGTGACCTGAAAAACAGTTTATATATACATATGGTGAGTATATAACAGTATACTCTGAAGGATCCTTCCCAAGACTCTCGTGCAAAAGTAATGAAAGCATGCTAAATCCCAATGAACAACAAGTGAAACTGACTCATCATCTAAACAGATATACTAAGTTCCCAACCTCACCATGGCTACTCTCACCAAGTAACGCATTCAAGAATATATAATATAGTAAATAATATCAAGGGTACCCCGCTACTAATTCCCCACTGGTTTGTCACTTTTCACCCAACGACATACGTCCTGTGATTCTCTCTACAAAGGCTTGCCTGCAGACACCTGGGCTAAGCTCCAAAATCTGCACCTCAAGCACCACAAAGGCTTTCCTGCAGACACCTGGGTGAAGCACCACACCATACTCACAACCAATTGTAACCAGGAATGTTTCGGGAGCCACTACAGCCCGCATAACGTGTATCATACATCAGGTATTATAACTCAAGCCATTATAGACCATACACCGAGTAGGGATCTTCAAGCCATGACAGCCTATACACATTACACCAATAGTAGTCCATTGGATACTATATCCAGAATATATGTGTGTGAAATAACCACAATCCATTACAGGCCTATACACACATATATGGGGAAACGAACAGTTGTTCCTGTTGGCACATGTATCTACCAAGAGAAGAGAGGGGGGCCAAAATGGGGTAGTCATCCATTCGACCTCCCATCAGAATGTTGGGGAAAACACCCCCTAGGGATAAGAATCCCCGGGGTGTTAGTTTCCCTTACCGATAGGGTGGAGTACTGTATAGAAACAAAAAAAGTACAGAATATATATATAACTCACACCCACACTATGGGTGTTACCTAGTCTTAGATACAACTGCAGCTAACGTCTCTCAGACTCCAGGCTGCTACTTCTAAGACTAGGTATCCTATAAGCACACAAACATTTGAAACACTTTATTAGATTACTCCATTCTCATTATATCAGTTCCATTGTACATTAATTAATTCTTTAAACATTAATTAAGCATGAAAAATTCCACATTAAATAGAATTGGCATCACATTCAAAATCAACTGCTCCTTTTAAGATTCACATCACCTTTAAATTCCAGTATCTTCATCCCCATGGATTTTCACCATTTAATAAAAAATTCATTACGGAATTACTTTCCCATATTCGCAGTCATTCTAGAAAAGCATCATATGCTACTAAACACAACGGAGTGTCAACACGGTGAGTAGATATACTACCCATCGAGTCTTTTCCGCCTATAGAAAGGGCATAGACCCATTCTCCCTCGAGAGGCTAAACACGAAAAGCACGTGGCATACCCAGCGCGTCTTCGCCTCCTTCAGAAGAAGGGTAAGCAGGACCAGCAACCTTTAGCAGTGGGGTAAAGCAAAGAAGATAAAAATTCAAAAAAACCACAAGCATCCAGCAACCACATCCATCCCATTCCATCACCCCTGGTGTCCTCCCTGACACCCACATGCATAAACCGAAACATCTCGCCACTCTTGGGGTCATCTGCTACCACAACCACAAGGCCTCCATGCCATCACATATCCCAATAGTCATCCCGGCTCACATCACATCACAAGCAGAAGGAAAACAAAAATCACAACCATGGGCTCTTGACCCTTTAACAAACAAGAGGGTAACTCAGAACCCTTTTAGAAATTCCCACACAATCTATTCTTCAATCCATATTGAATTACCAGATTTGTTATTCGTAGGTTCCAATTACGGGATACCTAATCAGTAAGCTATCACAATTAAACAATTGTGCTTACTTCCCTCACTTGATTAACTTCAAATTTGAACAACTCCAACAACAGAAATAACCAGATTAATTTATATTCCTCTTTATCTTTAGCCAATTAATTAAAAATTAATTCCAGATTTACGTTCATTATAAATTTCCATCATGAACGAACAACAAATCAAAGAAATCATAGATATCACTCTATCTATAAAATCATGAGGAAAACCGTTATCATGGAATAAAGCAACAACATGCGATCAACCAATTAATTTAATCTAGTTCAAGTATTTAATTAGGTCAATTTCATTGTGATCCAAATGACTAAATCATGATAATTCTATGATTGCACATATAAAATTAGAAAATCCCTGAATCCCCTACCTGGAAGAGTTCTTGACGTCCTTTATCCACACAATGGGTCAAAATCCTCCTCTCACGACAACTTATTGGAAAGATTGACGGACATAGTTCGGTTGCATCCGAAATAGAGCAGAACCAATCCTAGGAGAAAAGATTTATTGTGCAACTCCTATGGGAATTATTGAAAGGTTTTAGTGTCTCTTAGCTGAGAACAAAGGGAATGAACAAGATCGAATGATATCTCGTCCCTTTTTGAAGATTTGATGGGGTGACAGTTTAAGATCCTGTTAATTCTCCATTATAAACGGATTGCATTAACCCACGTGGTTTGACCAAGTAAATACATCTTGGCCTTAGGAATAATTAATATAGGATTTATGGCATTTTAATTGGCCTTAAGAGTCCTTAAAACAAGGTTTTAAATGTATTTTATGTCAAAGGAAACGTCAAATGGGGAAAAACTGTAGGAATCTGGAAACACTGTTCACATACTCAAAATATGGCAAAGGAAAGAAAAGGTCACCATTAGACCTCACCATTCTTGAAACACTGTTCAAGCCTACCGATAGAAGGTCACCATTAGAAGGTTATTGTTCTGGAAACACTATTCAAGCCTACCGATAGAAGGTCACCGTTAGAAGGTTATCGTTCTAGAAACACTGTTCGAGACCACCGATAGAAGGTCACCGTTAGAAGGTTACCATTATGGAAACACTGTTCAAGCCTACCGATAGAAGGTCACAGTTAGAATGTAACCGTTATGGAAATACTGTTCAAGCCTACCGATAGAAGGTCACCGTTAGAAGGTTACTATTCTTGAAACATTGTTCAAGCCTACCTATAGAAGGTCACCGTTAGAAGGTTACCGTTCTGGAAACATTGTTCAAGCCTACCGATAGAAGGTCACCATTAGAAGGTTACTGTTCTGGAAACACTGTTCAAGCCTAGCGATAGAAGGTCACCGTTAGAAGGTTACCATTCTGGAAACACTATTCAAGCCTACCAATAGAAGGTCACCGTTAGAAGGTTACCGTTCTGGAAACACTGTTCAAGCCTACAGATATAAGTCCACCGTTAGAACCTCACCGATAGAAACACTATTCACTGAACCTCACCAATAAAAATAATATTCACTGAACCTCATAGATAGAAACACTGTTCACCTACTGATATTGTTCATACAACTAGAAACACTGTTCACAGAACTGGAAATTTGTCAAAGTGTTTGGGATAAGTCACCTTGACCCTCTAGAACACCTACAACACCACATTTTCACAAAGTAATGGACCGGAGAGGTCCAGGCCATTACATTAGATACCTCTCAAAACATTCTCATCCTCTAGAATTAAAACTCAACCCTGAAGAAAAGAGGGGTCCGAACAACCACTCCATAAGATACCTCTCAGGGGAAAACCACCATGAGTTGTTTGAAAGCTGGAACAAAACTACGACATCTGAGAGTATGGGAATAAAAAATCCATATCCAAAAAATTCAAACATAACATCACATGAAAAGTACATAAATAAAACATAAATGGTCTAACCACCAAGAAAACATCATTACATGAAAGAGTTAAACATTAAACAACTCTGGGTTCTGAGCACATATCTGTGACTCACACTCCCATGTACTCTCCTCCATGCCACCGTGTCGCCACAAGACACGAACTAAAGGGATAGAACACCCATGAAACACATTCTCCTTGCGGTATTGGATCTCCACAGGTCGCTACTTGAAGGTTGCATCATTATCAATATCGATCTCTCCCCAATCGATAACATGAGATTCATCATGATGATAACGACGGAGCTGTGATACATGGAAAACATCATGTATCCAACTCATATAAGGGGGAAGTGGTACTCGATACGCCACAGCTCCAACATGATCTAACACCTCGAAAGGCCCAACAAACCGGGGAGAAAGCTTACTTCCACGACCAAACCTTCGCTGCCCACGACGGGGAGTCACCTTAAAAAACACATGATCCCCAACATTAAACTCTAAGGGTCTCCTTCTTTGATCAGCATATGATTTCTGACGATCCTGTGGTGTCTTCATCCTCTCACGAATCTTTTGAACCATCTCTATTGTATTCTGCACTAATTCTGGTCCGAGAATTACTGACTCTCCGACCCCAGTCCAGTAAAACGGAGAACGGAATGGCCGGCCATACAAGGCTTCAAACGGCGCCATACCTATGGTATAGTGAAAACTATTATTGTAAGCGAACTCTACCAAGGGTAAGTGCTTCATCCATGAACCTCCAAAATCAAGAACACAAGAGCACAACATGTCTTCAAGAGTTTGGATGGTTTGCTCTGTCAGACCATCTGTTTGAGGATGAAAAGCAGTGATAAGGCACAGTTGAGAGACAAAAGTATGCTGGAGACCTCTCCACACCCTGAAGGTAAAAAGAGGATCTCGATTAGAAATGAGCATCCTAGGTACTCCATGAAGTCTTACCACCTCCTCTAGATACTTCCTCGACAAAACATCCACTAGGCTCGACTTTTTAATCGCTATGAAGTGGGCCGACTTTGTTAAACGATCCACTACCACCCATATAGCATCATGTCCTCCCGAAGCTCGAGGTAAACCTATAACAAAGTCCATTGAGATGTCCTCCCACTTCCATTGAGTAATCTCTAATTACTGGAGAAGACCACCAGGAACTCGGTGTTCGGCCTTCACCTTCTGGCAGACTAAAGATCGAGACACACACTCTGCAACCGTATGCTTCAGCCCAGGCCACCAAAACTGACTCCTCATGGATCGGTACATCTTCGTCACACCCGGATGTACTTCCAAGGGTAAACTATGGATCTCTTGGAGAACCGTCTCACGCATCGCCAAGGGAACAAAAAGCCTGCCATGATACAACACTCAGTGTTGTTCATCCTCCGACCAACCATCAGGGGACTCACCACAAACAACTCTGTCTCTCCAAACATCCACCTCTAGATCACCCAAATGAGACTCTTCCACCTTCTGCATCAGGGATGACTACACCGTCATCTAGAAAAGGCAACCTCTACTCCCCAACTTCTCCCATATCAAGATGAAAAGCTGATAGCTCTTCCATCACTCTCTAGGAATCTCCAGATTCATGCACAACATCATTACATGACTTTCGACTTAGTGCATCAGCTACAACATTCACTTTTCCAGGTGTATATGATATTTCATAGTTGTATTCCTTCCGAAACTCCATCCACCGACACTACCTCATGTTCAAGTCACGTTGGGAGAAAAAATACCTCAAAATCTTATGATCGGTGAAAACCACAAAGTGCTCACCAATGAGGTAATGTCTCTACAACTTCAGAGAAAACACCAAGGCTACCAACTCAAGATCATTGGTGGCATAGTTGCATTCATGGGGACGCAACTACCGAGACCCATAAGAAACAACTGACCAATGCTGCATGAGAACACAGCCTAGCCCCAGATGTGAAGCATCACAAAAAAAATCAAACTGGACTCCCTCTGCTAGAAGACAAAGGACTGGAGCACTTACCAACTTCTCCTTTAGATACTCGAAAGCTGCCTAGCACTGATCAGTCCATATGAATGCTTGATCCTTCATGGTCAAAGATGTCAGAGGAGTCATAACTCGAGAGAAATTGGCTCAAACCTTCTATAATAGCCTGCGAGACTAAGGAAACTTCGCACCTCTGACACGGTCTTGGGGGCTACCGAAGACACCACTGCTTCAATCATCGACGGATCCACAGCTACTCCCTGTTGGAACACAACATGCCCTAAGAAACGAACTTCTCGAGCCCAAAACTCACACTTGGACAACTTCCCAAACAACTGATGTTGGCGAAGAACTCCCAAAAACGGCTCGTATATGCTCTGCATGCTTTTTTTAGATGTGGAGTACACAAGGATGTCGTCGATGAAAACCACAACAAACTTGTCCAGGAATTCACGGAACACAGCATTCATCAACCCCATGAAAATAGCTAGAGCATTCTTCACGCCAAATGGCAATACAACAAACTCATAATGCCCATGACGACAACAGAAAGCAGTCTTCGGGATATCCTCATCCATTACACGAATCTGATGATATCCGGACCGCAAGTCGATCTTTAAGAACCAACTTTCACCCATTAGTTGATCGAATAGGTCATCAATCCGTGGAAGAGGATAGCGGTTCTTTATTGTCACTTTGTTTAATCGACGATAATAGAAACACAACCGCAAAATGACATCAGCCTTTTTCACAAACAAAACTGGCGCTCCCCACGGTGACACACTTGGATGAACAAAACCGCACTGCAACAGACCATCAAGATGAATATGTAGCTCTCGTAAATCAGAAGGGGCTATACTATACAGAGACATAGAGATAGGAGACGCTCCTGGCTGTAGTTCGATCCCAAACTCGATATCTCGTCGAGGGGGTAAGGATACAACCTCTTATGGAAAGACGTCAGGGTACTCCACTATGACCCTAGGAAACACCAACTTTTGAACCTCTGAAGAACTCAGCATCATCCAAGCCGTCATGGATGATAAGGGTGGAACTCGTCTATGACTCATCTGAGGATATCTCTCACCAACAAACACCACTTTCTCTCCATCTGCATCAAAGAAAATGACCTTCTTCCTGTAGCAATCCACAATAGCCTACACCGAATACAACCAATCCATGCTGAGTATGACATCATATGGTTATATTCATAAACATAGGAAATCTCCCCAAGAGCGGTGTTGCCCCAACACTTGCTCACAGTCTCTACATACATCAAACAAGTCAGCTCGACCTCTAACTGGCTTAGTCAACGCCAAGGGCACTAGAAGCCTCTCTATCTCAAGTCCCAAAGCACGGACAAGGGTAGGTGATATGAAGGAGTGTGTTGCTATTGAATCAAAGAAGGCATACACCAAGGTAGAAAACAAGAAAAGGGTACCTCGAACGACATCTGGCTCACCTGGGGCTGGCAACGCTAGAGCATGAAGCTGACCACAACCTCCTCCACTACCTCTTTGACCCTGATGACGTCCACCACCACGGTTGCGCTCTGCTCTCTGAGGACGGGGAGGGTCATGGGGCTGTCCTCTGCCTGCTCCATCTACCCTCTGGTGATCTAAAGCTGGTGAAACCTGCTGCTGCTACCTCGGCTGGAACTGCCTCAACGAAGGAACCTGGAGCGGAGCGCCCGGTGCATGATGACTGCTCTGAAAAGTTGGTCACTCCCGCTGCTGATGACCACGACCACCACAAGAAAAACAAGCTCCTGATCCCTTGGCATAGGCCTGAGAGTTGCTGCCTCTGGAGAAACAAGATGGGAAGGGTTTGGACCTACCCCAGGTGAACGGAAACACTTCTTCCCTGAAATCCGGGATCCCCGGACCACAGCTTTGCATCATGAGAAATCATGACGATTCCACTATCGTGATGATCTGGTCCTATCCAAAGTCCTCTCAACAACCTCTGCCCTCGCCAGCACCTCAAGATATATCTTTAGCATAAATGGAGAGACATGGCGCTGGATCTCTGGACGCAAAGCCTCCTCGAAATGCCTCTCCCTGGCCTCCTCATCTGGTAACAGGTTTGAAGCATATCGTAGAAGGTTCCTTAAATGGATTCCAAACTCCCGAACACTGTAGCTCCCTTGTCGAAGGGTAAGAAGTTCTTGGAGATTGGACGCCTTCATAGTCGAAGAAAGAAACTCGACTCTAAACCTGTCTCGAAACACCTCCCATGAGATCTCTGACTCCTCATGATCCCCGAGGAACAAGAACCAGCACTGCCTCGCTGCTCCACGCAGCATCGTCACAACCATGGACACCTAGTGTTCCTTCCGAGCATGAATTGAACTGAATCCTATCTCGACCTCCTCCAACCAGTCTTATGTGACTACATCTGAAACGGAGCCCTCATACTTCTGTAGACGATGGCGCTGAAACTCTCGTAGTGTTTCTTTCCAAGTGCCGTCGTCGTCAACCTCTACCTGACAACGATCTGCTGGAACAGCCTGCTGGGCATCTTCTGTGAAAACCTGACAAGGACGTCGACCTGGAGCCATACCTATAAAATAACAACTGTTAGAGATCCTAAGCCTGGAAAATGGAAGACTAAACATTAATTAACTAATTGTTTTGTTTCATTAATTTTAGGTTACCTATCCCAAGGTCTACCCATTCAAACACAGGCGCAAAGAATAATGATGTGTGGTCCTTTCCTAGGTCTCTACCCTGCAACCAGTATCACGTTGTTTAGTAGCCACCGTAAACATAAAGGTCCGTGCAACAGATCATAGGGGGCCCTAAATGCCTATGTCTCTTCCGGTATCTAGTGTTTACCCCACTTGCTAAACATGAATGACACCGTTGCCCTACCAACCCAGGCATCCTCACCTGTGCCTAACTCCAAACTCCATTATATCCCTCAACCAGACCTCTGATACCACTCTGTCATGACCCCCTCCCCACAAAGTGTACAACTCCTGTGCCAGCAATGTGAGAAGAGAGATAATGACCCCCGAGTCACTCCTCGAGTAGGCCCCGGGTTGGTGACTAGCACCGAGAGTATAATAAACATACAAATGTCAGGCATTACCCTCTAAGAGAACACATGCAGAAGAGAGAGATAGAATAGACTTCAATCAAATCCAACTCAAAACTGAAAAATAAAAGAAATCCATTTACATATATGAAATTTCCTGAAAAAGTACTACAACTGAAAGGGGAAACTAAAAGTACCCAAAAAAAAGTAAAACGGAAGCGACCACAAGCCCGAACAGCTCCTCCTCCAACCACAATCTAGTAGTAACCAGCTTGATCTCCAACCTTCTCCAAGTGACCTGAAAAACAGTTTATATATAAATAGGGTGAGTATAACAGTATACTCAGTAGGATCATCCCCAAGCCTCTCGTGAAAAAGTAATTAAAGAATGCTAAAGCCTAGTGAACAACAAGTGAAACTGACTCGTCATCTAAACAAGTATACTAAGTTCCCAACCTCAACATGGCTACTCTCACCAAGTAACACATACAAGAATATAGAATATAGTAAAGAATATCAAGGGTACCCCGCTACTACTTCCCCAATAGTTTTCCGCTTTTCCCCAACGACATACGTCCTGTGCTTCTCTCTCTAAAGGCTTGCCCGCAGACACCTGGGCTAAGCTCCACAATCTGCACCTCGTGCACCACGAAGTCTTGCCTGTAGACACCTGGTAGAAGCACCACACCATCCTCACAACCAACAGTAACCCGATATGTTCTGGGAGCCACCACAGCCTGCATAACATGTATCATACATTGGGTATTATACCTCAAGCCATTATAGCCCATACACAGAGTAGGGATCTTCAATCCATGACAGCTTATACACATTACACCTATAGTAGTCCATAGGATACTATATCCGGAATATATGTGTGTTAAATAACCACAAGCCATTACATCCCTCTACACACATATATGGGGAAACTAACAGTTTTTCCTGTTGGCACATGTATCTACTAAGAGAAGAGAGCGGGGCCAAAAGAGGGTAGTCATCCATTCGACCTCCCATCAGAATGTTGGGGAAAACACACCCCCCCCATGGCTCAGAATCCCAGGGGTGTCAGTTTCCCTTACCGACAGGGTGGAGTAGCGTATAGAAACACAAAAAGTACATAATATATATATAACTCACACCCACACTATGGGAATTACCTAGTCTTAGATACAACTGCAGCTAACGACTCTCATACTCCATGCTGTTACTTCTAAGACTAGGTATCCTATAAGCACACAAAAATTTGAAGAGATTTATTAGATTACACCATTCTCATTTTATCAGTTCCACTGTACATTAATTAATTATTTAAAAATTAATTAAGCATGAACAATTCCACATTAAACGGAATTGGTATCACATTCAAAATGAACGGCTCCTTTTAAAATTCACATCACCTTTAAATTCCAGTATCTCCATCCACGTGGATTTTCACCATTTAATCAAACATTCATTACAGAATTACATTCCCTATTCCCAGGAATTTTAGAAAAGCATCCTATGCTACTAAACACAATAGAGTCTCAACACGGTGAGTAGATATACTACCCGTCGATTCTTTGCCGCCTATAGAGAGAGAATAGACCCATTCTCCCTCGAGAGGCTAAACACGGAAAGCACACGACATACCCCACGCATCTTCTCCTTATTCGGAAGAAGGGTAATCAAGACTAGATGCCTTGAGATGTGGGGTAAAGCAAAGCAGGTAAACATTCAAAAAAACCACAAGCATCCAGTAACCACATCCATCCCATTCCATCACCCCTGGTGTCCTCCCCGACACCCACATGCATAAACTGATGCATCTCGCCACTCTAGGCGTCATCTTCTGCCACAACCACAGGGCCTCCATGCCTCCACATATCACAACAGCCATACAAGATCACATCACATCACAAGCATTGGGAAAAAACAATCACAACCATGGGCTCTTGACCCTTTAACAAACAGGATGGTAACTCAGAACCCTTTTATAAATTCCCACACAATCATTTCTTTAATCCATATTGAATTAGCAGATTTGTTATTTTTAGGTTCCAAATATAGGATACCTAATCAGTAATCTATAACAATTATAAAATTTTTGTTACTTACCGAACTTGATTAACCTCAAATTAGAACAACTACAACAACGAAAATAACCAGATTAATTTACATGCCTCTTTATCATTAGCCAAATAATTAACAATTAATTCCGGCTTTACGTTCATTATCAATTTCTATCATGAACGAACAAAAAATCAAATAAATCATATATATCACTCTATCTATAAAAACATGTGGCAAACCGTTATCACTGTATAAAGAAACTACATGTGATCAACCAATTCTTTTAATCCGGTTCAAGTATTTAATTAGGTCAATTTCATTGTGATCCAAAGGACTAAATAATACTAATTCTATGATTGAACATATACAGTTAGAAAAGCCAGGAATCCACTACCTGGAAGAGTTCTTGACGTCCTTTATCCACACAGTGGGTCAAAATCCTCCTCTCACGACAACTTATTGGAATGATTGACAGAGATAGTTTGGTTGCATCCCAAATAGATCAGAACCAATCCTAGGAGCGAAGATTGATTGTGCAACTCCAACAGGAGTGATTGAAAGGTTCTAGCATCTCTTAGCTGAGAACAAAGTGAAAGAACAAGGGAGAATGATATCTCGTCCCTTTTTAAAGATTTAATGGGGTGATGGTTTAAGATCTGGTTAATTATCCATAAAAAACGGATCGCATTAACCCACGCGGTTTGACCTAGTAAATACATCTCGGCCGTAGGAATAATTAATATAGGATTTATAGAATTTGAATCGGCCTTAAGAGTCCTTAAAACAAGGCTTTAAATGTATTTTACGTCAAAGGAAACGCCAAATGGGGAAAAACTGTAGGAATCTAGAAACACTGTTCACATACTCAAAATTTGGCAAAGGAACGAAAAGGTCACTGTTAGACCTCTCCGTTCTGGAAACACTATTCAAGCCTACAGATAGAAGGTCACCGATAGAAGGTTACCATTCTGGAAACACTATTCAAGCCTACCGATAGAATGTCACCGTTAAAGGTTACCCTTCTGGAAACACTGTTCAAGCCTACTGATAGAAGTTCATCGTTAGAAGGTTACCGTTCTGGAAACACTATTCAAGCCTACCGATAGAATGTCACTGTTAGAAGGTTAGCGTTCTGGAAACACTGTTCAAGCCTACTGGTAGAAGGCCACCGTTAAAAGGTTACCGTTCTGGAAACAGTGTTCAAGCCTACCGATAGAAGGTCACCGTTAGAAGGTTGCTGTTCTGGAAACACTATTCCAGCCTACCAGTAGAAGGTCACCGTTAGAAGGATACCATTCTGGAAACACTGTTCAAGCCTACAGATAGAAGGTCACCGTTAGAAGGTTACCATTCTGGAAACACTGTCCAAGCCTACCGATAGAAGGTCACTGTTAGAAGGTTACCATTATGGAAACACTGTTCAAGCCTACCGATAGAAGTCCACCGTTAGAACCTCACCGATAGAAACACTATTCACTGAACCTCACCGATAGGAACTCTGTTCACTAAACCTCACCCATAGAAATATTGTTCACTAAACATCGCCGATAGAAACACTGTTCACCTACCGATACTGTTCATACAACTGGAAACACTGTTCATAGAACTGGAAATTTGGCAATGTGTTGGGGATAAGTCACAGTGACATCCCGAAACACCTCCAACACCACATTTTCACAAAGTAATTGACCGGAGAGGTCCAGGCCATTAAAAAATATATTATCATTCTCTATTGAAAACATTAGTGAATCCAGAAGCCTGATGAAGTACATTAAAATACTTATTTGTTCAATAATAATTTTATATTTAAATAAATACTTATATAATGAAATAAAATTATATACACAAAATAATTTTCTCCAAGAATAATATTTTAATATATTGAATCAAATGGATAAACCATGTTCATATATTTCTATCCCATGTTACAATCATTGAATCTCATTCAATTATATAGGTTTATCTACTCAGTTATCTCACTCATTTTTTTTCCATAATAGACTATCAAGTAACTAATATATTCAATAATTATATCATTCTCACCCTTAATAAATAGATATCACAAGTTACCATGTAATTATCTATAATGATCATGTAACATATAAGGAAAACAAAATCACAGTATTACATGTTTTCATGTGAAACCCCATGAAACTCAAATTTAAACCAATAATTAATACACTTAATTTATATTATAAATATGGGAAAAGGTTCAAATTTACTAAATTTTTTTACAAATTTATGAATATTGTGAAAACAATTTATTTAAAGTGACCAAAAATATTTATAATAAAATATTTATAAAGAATAATGACTATGGGAATTAGAAATATTGGTCATACTATATTTGTCAAAAATTTAGTTTTTCACTTTAAAAAAAAATATACTATACATAAAATATTAATAAGAAATCTTTTTTAAAAAAATTTAAGGAATGTACAATTTAGTAGAAATCAACTCAAATTTTTTTTTAATTATGAATATTAATATTATTGATACATTTAAAATAAAATATATATGAATGAAGAATAATTTCATGTATTTAGAACAAATATTAAAAAGGAAATAATTTGTGACATAGAATAAATTTGAAACAATAGTACATTAAAAAAATGAAATTGGTTTGTAAAAAAACTATTTTCAATTAATTAATGATAATATAAATTTATATTTCAAATTAAGAAACAAATAAAATAAAATATTACATGAAAAATAAATGATTCCCAAATAAAGTGAAATAATGATGAGATATCATTACATTGATTGAGACCCAAGAAGTAAATTCAATAACTCATATATAATATTATTATATTAATTTTTCTACTTTATTGATAAACACTATTTGGTTTATTACCATATCATTATCCCTTTTATCTGATTTATTACCATGTTTTATTCTTATATATATTCAGTTATGTTTACACGACACATTTTGTGGATGTTTAGTTTATATTCCACAAATTGATTTGGTAAGATGACCAGGTTCAAGGGTTTATAGTTACATAAAATAAAAAATCTCAAAAATTAAATATGAAAAAAATTATAAATAAATTATAGTGTTGAAACCATCCATGAAAGGTATTTATAAAAAATCAATCATACTGATTCATAAAAAACATACAATATACGTACCCCGAGTAATAATTTTATTGTAATTAGTGTAAAATAAAAATATAGAAAATCTATTACACTTATAGAATAAAAATAATGTTATTAATTCCAATTTTTTTCATTATTTACATCATTATTAATATAATGTTATGGGTTAAATTAAAAAAATAAAATCACGTCGATGAGTGTGGTCTTCCAAATACATACATGATCAATATTATTAGTTTCCAACATGAATAATGTTTAAGAAGTTAAATAATATATTAGCTTGAAATAACTATAATAAATATTAAAAATATTATATATTTATAAGTTCTATAATTATATTTTTTTCCTTCAGAGTCAGTGATTGAAAGTGAATCACATCGATTCATAGAGGTGGTATTATTCACATATTCTTGATGGACATTATCAATTTTCAACAGATGCAATGGTATGGATAAAATATTAAATTTATTCTAAAAAAACGACAATAATGTCATGGATATATTATTTATAAATATTATACATCATTATAACTGTCCAAGTTTAATGTTTAGAGAAAATGATCTGTATCACATTATTGAGGTCGTAGTCCACACATACGAATGGCAGATGTATTCATTTCACATAGGTTGGAGAACATTATGATAATAAGTTTTAAAATAATATTCTTAAAATTTAATTATATGGAAGTTACTTATATTGATAAATAATAATTAAAATGAAATAATTTTGGTGAAATATTTACCTCATCTTTCATAAAACAACATTGAATTTCTCTTCAAGCACTCCTGTATGGTATTTCAATAATACTAGAGCCTATAATCTTGTGGATGAATGGTGAGGAGGTATTTGGTTAGGTATTGATCAAGATATGTGGTTTAATATGTGTGATGAATAAAGTAGAATTAGTTCCTTTTACTAGTGAGGTTAGTGGAATTGTTATAATTAGTATATTCTTTAAATTATTAAATGCTATTTTCATGTTAATATGGCACTATGACAACCCAAATTCAAATGGAGGATATTATAATTTTCTAAAATCACCCATCCAATCACATTTTAAATGTTTTTTGGGGAATTGTAATCTGCATCCACCAGTTAATCCCATTTGTACCCAATTATAACCTTAACGATTATAACATAATTAATTACTGTGATATATTTTTTATGAATTAATAAAACAAAATGGTAAATTTGACCAAAATACAAAATTATAATTATAATAATGGAATCCATTTTATATTATTATGATTTTATTGCAAATATATTTTTTAGTATAAGAACAAAAATACCATGAAATACAATTATTCAATAAAGTAATCATTTAATATTAGAAGGTTGTTTAGATTTAAATCAAATAAAAAAGTTTATTTACATGGTTTCTTTATTTAATTAGAAATATGTTTTTTTAAATGATGTATAAATACAAAACTAAATGGAACCACTTTACTATATCATCAATTATAATTTTAAAAAATAGTATTTAGACTGAATTAAATATATATTATATTCAATAAATCTGATTTTGGGTTCTGAAATTAAAAATAATTCTTCAAAACACATTATTCTCCTCAATAAACATATATTTGGTTAAAAAATTATTTTAAAATATATTAATTCATAAATACATCATAATAATTTCATAAAAGCCGTAATATTTGAAAAACACTATATTTCCATTATTCATTAAAAAATCCACTATTTCTAAGAAACTTAATAATTCCACACAATGATTAGTTATATGTGATTTATAATGTCAATAATTACATTATATAAAATTTAAATTCTAAAATTCTGAAATTTATCTTTTAAATTAATCTAGGTAAGTCAGGGAAAAACAATTTAGTTAATATAATTGTTATTTAGTTTTTCAAATCAAACTAACGAATTTTTATTTCACCTTGATATTTTATTTGATGAAAATTATATAAATAAACGAATTATAAATTTAAAATTAAATATTATTTCTCATAATTTCTTAATTATTTTATATCTATATATAAACCATCAGAATAGACAAATGTATAACCATTAAATATAACATATCATTAGTCATAATTCATGATAATAATAACTAAATAATTCTTTAATTTCATGATATACATTATTTAATAAATTAAAAAATGATGGAAATAGGATATCACATAGGCTAGTTGTTTGTATTTCACTCATTCCTCTCTATAGTCATGTGTTCCCCCATCAGTACCTTATTGAAAGTGATATGTTTTCATCCAATCATGTAGGATTCCATTTTATTTTGAAGAAACAATTTTAATAACAAAATACTATTATACATAAAAATAAATTATTTTACAAAATCGTGATATGTTTCAAAAAATATTTTAGGGGTTTTCTATTAAAGGGTTTGTGAATAGTGGTTTTACCATAGTATATATTTCAAATAGTTTTGGATATTTTTTGCATCAAATGATTCATAATCAATCATAGGTGATGTAAACATATTTAAAGAATTTTCAGAGGGTTTGGAAGTTCATCATGTAGTATATATATATATAGTTTCAAGAAGAATATTGGAAAAAAATGTTGTGTTATTCTATTTAAATTGTTGGTAAAAAATAAATAACTTTTTATTAAGAAAACATTATGTTTTATCTTGTGGTAAAATTTTGTCTCATAGAAAAAAGAAAATGAAATGAATAGTGATCATATTGAATGAAAAAATTTATTTTCACATAAAATGAATCTAAATAAAATAACCAATTTCCAGAGTTAATTTCAGATCATAATAAAATTTTGATGTTTTGTGTTATAAAAGTATTATTGTATTTCACCCTGAAAAGGATGAATTCTAAAATCTACCACACCGTGATGTATTCGTCATAATATTGGTTAGTGATAGTGGAATTCTTGGTCCTATATTATTGGTTGATGTGATTACATTCTTCATAATGATAGTTAAAATGGACAACGAACAATATTTTGGTTTAAATGATATTTTTATGTTTAATAAAATGGTTTGAAGTTTTTTAGTGTTTTATACAAGCCCGGACATGGTACCACCTCACCATATGACCATTTCATAAAATATCAATATATGAGAGTATTTGATGATATAGATTTTCCTTTAAATTACGAACTAATTAAAATAAATCCTTTATATCAATAGATCAAATAATGTTTCCACTAAAAAAATCATTTGATCAAATATTTGAGAATAATTTTAGGGATTTAAATTGTTGAATGTGGAATCTCTCTTTTGAATTTGAATTTGATAATTCATAATTCAAATAATTTTTTAATGAATTTTTTTGTGTGTGTTCTAAAAATATTTTAATAATAAATTTGAATAGAATATATTGAATTTAAATACCCCAATGTTAATATTTTTGAAGTCTTATATATATGTAAAAATAATTTCATAGATGGGGAATCCTTTGAAAGTGAGGATCAAAGGCAAATATTGAATAAGATGGAATGATATGTTTATATAATGTGTTGATTTTTTTATTCTAATTATTTGATGATACATAATATTTCTATACTTCATGGAATATATATTTATAAATAAAAAATTTGTTTGGTTGTCCTGAAAAAGTGTTAATTTATAAATTTTTAGAGTATTAATGATCACATATAGTAAATATATCATTATATACATTATTTAACGAATTTTAATGAATTTTATTTTATTATTGAAGACACTAATGTATATTAAATCTTAATAATTTATTATCATTTTTAAATTTCAATATTGTACAAGTAATTATAAATTTTTAGTCAAGGAATTTCAAGGATCTACCATTATCCTTGAAAGCCAATAAATTATTAGAGTAAATAATATATAATTGGTTGAGACAGTTACATTTCATGGATGTACCCATTAATGTTGATTGGTCAAAATTATAGATCATTTATTCTATTTTATTATTTGAATATTTATCTTGGATTTCTAAATTAAATTTATTCACATTATATTTATTGGTACTATTTGTAAACCTTTAATATTATTTTATTAAAATCAATATAAATAATGATAAAGACTGATTATGGAAGAATCATAAAATAATATATCTTAATAATTTAACACCCATTTGAATAGTGAATATTTTTTTACAACATCTGTACAATTAGTGGTATCGATTCAATAAACAGAATCAAAGTATTTTGACAGTATCCATTAACGAAATTAATGTTGTTTAGTTTTTAAATAAAGATGATTTATATATTTATTAGCATAAATGAAAAGTAATTTTAACGTTTATCATACACGGAATAAATTAAATTATAATAAAATTTGTTCTAATGATTGATAAGTAAAATTTCATTGTTTTCATGGATATAATGCAACTATAATTTCTCTAATTATTTAGAGATGTAATTTAAATACTAATTGATTAATTTACTACAAATTGAACTATAGTAGATTGAAATAATATAATAATAAAAATAATTATAAGGAACAACATAATAGAAAAAAAATTTAGATATGTAATACATTAATGATCTGTGGAATATGATAATTAATTGATTTTTTGGATAAAATTTTAAATATTTTTGAAGAAAATGTTAAATTAAGTAAAATATTAAATCTAAAACTCATAATTTAATGGAATTTAAACTCATGAAAAATAAAAACCTAATTTATTTATTTTTAATATTTAATTATATTTTTACCATGAATTGAATGATTAAATGAACCGTAAAATATTCAACATTTATCAATAAGATATATCATATCTTACATGATAGGTTTGATGTTATAGTATGATATCATAATGGTCATGATTTATATTCATTTCAATATAATTAATTACACAATTTGTTTGTTGTATAGAAGATATAGAATACGAAATCATTCTGAAATATAAGGGAAGGAATGAAATTAATTCCCATGTGTTGATGTATTAAAATTAATTCTATAGAGTTCAAATATTAACATGATGATTAATATTCTAATATAAATTTCAATATTGTGTACGAAAAGTTCATTATAGTATTCTTAAAAATTGTTAATAAAATTAAATAAAAAGAAAAATATAATTCAATGTGTTTTAGAAATTATGTAATCAGAGACATTATTATAATATTTTTAATCATTAACGTGGTAAACATTGAAGATGATGATGTATCAAAAGAAAATCCCTCCAATAAGATTAAATAATAATTAGAAAAGAATAATATTTATTATAGAGGAAAATTACAAATTCAAAATTCAAATATAAGAGTTAATTTTGAAAATTGGAATAATATAACTATGAATTAAATCACTGTGAAGATTATTCAAGATAAATTATTCATGTATATAATTAAGGATTGACAATGTAAGATTAGGGGAGTTCTCAATTGAATGGGAGGATAAAGAAATTGATAATGAATACATGAAAATTAATGAATTAATGATATTTATCATTACTATATCTATCATTAATAATGGGAAATAAATAAATGTAAAACCCCGTAATTTATCCAATTATTCTGAGATTAATCATAGTGGAAAAGAGTTATGATTGGGGAAAAATTTAAATTTTTTTACGATATAACATTTCGATGAAAGAAAGATAAATGATATACAAAAATATGATTCCAAACAACAAGAAACACATTGATAATCAATAAAATATTTTAGATGATTTAGATTATTTTAAAGTATTATATTCATTTTTAATATCCATTGATGTTGTTGGTGAATGATCTAAGTGAAATTTAATTTTTATTGAAATATTAAAGAATATTTTTTATCTCTATAATATTAAATAATATTACTCAATGTATTAAAAAATACATGAATTATTGAAAAATAATTATAGAGGTAAACCAAATATAATAAAAATTAATTGTTTTATACTATAATTGAATTTTATAATTTAAAAATTATGGATGTTGTGAGTTGAATATTAGACATTATAAAACTAGAATGGACTAAAATTTAGTAAAATTATGTATACGAATGATAAATATTAATGAATATAATTATATTCCTAAAATATTTTATGAAATAAGTGGTAAAAAGGGTAATTCTAAAAAGTATCATAGTCTTCAAAATAATAATCATTTTTAAGATATTTTTTTACCAATTCTTAGTTCAATAGTGGCCATTGATATATGTAATGAAATTACTGGTTCAATGATTGGTATTTCAGATATTATATAATCACTTGAAGGAAATATTTATTAAAATAAATATAAATCAAATAATAAATGTTCAAAATGTAAATAAAATTTCAAGAGTACATGTTAAAAAGTAGTCCCCATTATATATAATATTATTTGAGGATATGATGACTTGGCACCCTTGGATATAGAATGACCCTCTATTTTTTAGTGTAACGGTGTATGAATATTGATAAATAATTATAGAATAAGTGATAAGAAAGAAGGTGTTAACATCTTTGTTTTGAATGCTTCTTCTAATGAATCTTGAAATAATTTCTGATGGATACTTGACTATCTATTTTTTCATCTATTAGGGGGATATGAAGATACATAACAACTTTGAGAGAAGTATTTAAGGGTACATAAACATTAGTAAAAACGTTTTACTATAAATTAGGAGAAAAGTAATTAAAGTAATTATATATATAATAAAATTAAATAAATATATTTTTTTGTATAGTTTTAATAATAAATTATTTTCTATTTAAAAAATATATAATAATGTAAATTTTTATGTGTTCAGAAATATGATTTTCTATGAAATGTTTTAATTTATAATTTGGAATGATGATATATAATTTGAATATATGAATATTTTTTCATATAAGAGATGTTTAGAATATTTTTACATATGGAAGAAGGATGATATGATGTTTCAAAATAAAGGGAATGGGCTAATTAGCAAAAAAAGATGAAATAATTTGACTCATGGGGAAAACTATTAATGGTTTTATATTAAAATCAAACATAGAAATAGTAATTTTCTAAATCCAAAAATTAAATAAATTTAAATTATTCCATTAATAATTTATTGATTAAAAAATAATAAATATTAATTTATCCAGTTGGATAGTTTTAGTCAAATGTAATATTATTCAACGGATGGTTATAGATATATTTCTTTTTTTATTAAAAAATTTATATGAATAAAAAACATACATTTTAAAAGTAAAAATTTGAATCAATGAAATGATTTTTTCAAGATAATTAATATTAGTATATAAATTATATATTTGAATCATATTTGAAAAAATATTCCATTATTGAGGAATATAATTCAACATATACTCCATAAATTTTTATTTACTAGAATATGCAACATGAATATGATGGACTTTAATCAAACTATATTTATAGATCATTAAAAATATAATTATATTTATATTACATATATTATGTTAGAATATACATTATTTAAGGATTTAATTGTATTTTCTATCCCATTTATAATCAATATAAATCATTGAAATTTTTGAAATTTTGATAAAAGATGATTTTTTTTGGAAAATTTATTCAATGTCTAGAAAATAAAATCGGATATCACTACACATTAAGAAATATAGAATTATTATATATATATATATATTAAATATATTAAGGTGTTTGAGTTCTCATTTAATTGGTGTAAAAATAAATAGTAAACATTCCAATTTTGATATGGATGATGGATAAATGGCAGGATATATTCTAGGTATTTCTTAAAATGTGTAATGTTAGAGTAATGTAAATATAGAATATATTATTTTGTATGTAACTTTTTTTAGGAAAGATAATATTTGGTAAATTAAATTTTTATTAAGAATTTGAAGGTCCAAAAATTAGTTTTTGTGATCCTGGAAAATCAATTCATACAAGGAGAACATTAAAAACCTTGGCTAACAATACATTTAATTATTACACTAAACCATGGAGTGTGAGTGAATCATATATAAAATGAACATTATGATAAATATATATACGATTCACAAATTTAAATTATATGTATATTTATCTATATTACTATTCAAAAGTTATATGTGAATTTCTAAATTTATGTCAGGTTATCCGTTCTCCATAGTGATGTACAAAAACATGTATATAATAAGAAATATAAAATTTTTCTTCGTGGTGAAGAATATTGAAATGTTCACTATTTTTAAAAGGTTACATATAGGAATCAATAATATCAGAGAGCATAATATATGAATGAGGAATCATTTTTTATGTTACTTGTTTCTTTTAAATGAATGAGTGGACAATAACATCAATATAAAAGATAATAAATTGGAGACTCTTTTTATTACATCCTTTACTAGTGATATTTTCAATTATAAAAATGATAATGTTATTTGGAAAAAAAATATAACAAAAAATGGTCACGTTATATATGTTCATGAATACAGAGGTAAGGAAAATCCTGGGAATAAAAAATTATTATTATAGATATCACTTATTTATTTCCCTATAGATTTAGGCCTAATAATTATTAATTCTGTCAATAATGGATGATGTTAAAGTTGTTTCCATAAATAATCAATGGGATGAAGGATTAATGAGATGAAAATAAATGTTATGACTGATTGGCCATCAAATAAAGGGATATGGTAAATCATTTTGCACCCAATTTATATGATTTGTATCTTTTCATATATCGATCTTTTTCGAATGTGTATACTAACTATATTGAACCATTATCTTTACATTAAAAATAAAAAAATGGTAATATTGATATAGATATGACATTCATGTAGGAAAAACATGAGTACTACTTTGTTCAACCATAATGGGGTACTCTATAGAGAATTCAAATGATGGTATGTTGAATAACAAATTAATAACTAATCTAAAATTTTAATGGTGGTTATAATGGTTGTGTCACTACATAAGTTATCTTAATAACACAAAAAAGTATTTATTTGGATCAATACCTCACATTTGTTAATTCGTTTAATATTACATTGTGTACTACTCAAGGGATAGACACTATCAGTTCACTACCCATTATTATTCCATTTTTTATTCGTATAGGGAATGAACATCACATATATTATTAATTTATATTTCCCTTCAAGAATGTAACATTTTTTTGGATTCATCCATATGTATTAACTAATTTAATATTGAATATAATTGTATACCATTAACAAATTTGTTATGATATCACTCTTTGTATCAATTTATTCTATCTAGATTTAACCAGGATCACATATCAATCATGTAAAATTAAAAGAGATACACTTATTTTATGTTGGATGATTGGAACATGTTCTTAATAGATTGAAGGAATTAATGAAACCATAGAGTTCCTTCTTCTTTTAATTTATACATAGATTGGAATTACTTATTGGGGTTACTTATTCTATTATAATGAATTTTTTAAAATAATTATTATATATTCCTATATTTTTTCATTTATTATTTTTCATTTGGATTCATAATAAATTAAGTGATATCCCATTTCATCTTCATGCATCCAACTATAAAAAAGTCCAACATGAATATATTTTTCATTTCATAGAATTGTAAAAATGAGAAGAATAACACTATAACTCAATTTGATTACATTACATTCATATAATATTATTCCTACATTACAAAAAATAGATAAAATGCGTATTACAAATCCATGAATATATTTTTCATACTTCATCATCCATGTCACTATTTAATTTTATTCCTAGAATATTTACTAGAAAAACATTATCATAAATGATCCATTGTCTCCCATTATTTGTGTTTATGAAATCCCTTATTTTATTATGATCAAATCCACATGTAGTGTGAATTTTTCACTTTACATTAATAACAAATATATTCATTATTCTAAGATTTGATTATCTCACAAAAATGATGTTCCATATTTTTTAAATCATTCATGAATATTTATTTTATATCATTATGTAGATTTATAGTTAAACTATTTATCTAGAAAAATATAGAAGAAAATTCATAACGATCTAACAAAATACATTATATTATCATTATTTTCCTATATGATAACATGCATATAAAAAAATTCTCTTCAATTTTTAGATTATGATCTGTGGGTATCAAAATTTAATTTTGTGGATAAATTATCCTTCAAATACCCTTATACAAATGAATTTAATTACTTAAATAGATTCAATTTCATTGTTTACACATTACTAATTATTATTATGTGGGATTCAAATATTTTTTTGTCATTATAATGAAACATTCTCACACGTCGCCAAATATTTTTACACACATATATATACAAAGTTATATTCACTGAAAATTTTAATTATGTCATGGAAACTGGTGCATAAAATTTACTTACACTGAAAAAATCTTTATTATATAACCTATATATAGCCGATTTTGTGTACACAATCCTCTTTCAAAAACATGTATGTGGTAAATTCCATAACTTTTTACGGATTATTTTCTTAATTTAGAATATTTTCTTATATTTTAACCCACATTCTTCTATTTCTATTTATATAGTTTTCTAAACTTTGTAGCTGATCCCATGGACCCATCTAGGACTTTTATATGGCCTCAATCATTCATATAACAATTATTATGTCATTCTAGGCTCTATACAGAGAATTATCATCATTTTCAATCAATACATAGTATATATACATCAAGACCATACCATTAATAACATCTATATTCTCCTTGTATACCTTGTAAAAAATTCCATGTCACATTATGGTCATCCAATAATCTAATCATTTGGTTAAAAATTAATATTTCTATATATCCATACATCTTTCTAAAAAATACAAAAATCAACCCCCAAGGGATTCCACATTATCCTCAGTTTTATTTTATTAAAATGCGTGACTATTTAAAATAATACCCAACTTTATTGATGCAATTCAATGGTTTTAACAAATAGAGGATTTATCCACTATTTCCACCCCTATATATTGTTCTTAGATTCACTCACCCTACATTTAAGTGTTCTACTATATTTTGAAACCATCAGATATAGATATTGGAATCCCCCTTGATCAATATGAGTGATTTCATAAGATGTTTTTATGTTAAATAAATGAGAATAAGATGTAGTAATGATGTAATCCCCTTCGTTCCAAGAGAGGATTCCTTATGTGATTGTATAGATCCAATATATATTTGTGAATGATTCTTCATCTATTCAACTTCAATTTACTGATCCTCCTTATTTTACAGCCTTATCCATTTTCAAATATTTAAATTATACTAATTATTGGTTCTCCTTTTGTGAGACATTGTTCTATTCATACAAATTTTTAATGAAATCATCATACATGATTATGAAATTTTAGAATTTAATTTTATTACTCATATATACTTTCTAATGAAAATAATCTCGAATATTTTCCACATGGAGTTTTTTAGAAAAATCATCTAACATACAGAACCATAGTTCAATGAAATATTCATGATTTTGTGTAATCACGACCAAATTTGTCTATGTCAATATTGATACCAATAATAACTATTATTTTCTTCTTTTACAACCGTAAAAACATTTAACATGTAAATAAATTGACACAACTTTATAAAAATAATACAGTGATAAAACATGTCCTCTAATTTTTTCTTCTCATCACTGGATCCACCTTGCTAAAAATTGATCTTGATGGCCTTGAATATGAATCTTCAGGTAATCTTATTATTTAATATTCAAATAATATTTTTTTCAGAATATTGGGGTTCATATTATAATTGGAAATACATATGGTTCATCATAAATTGTAACCATGAAAATTTTAGATAACTAATAATTTTTTTTAAAAAATATATATAATCAATAGAAACAGAAATCTTTTTCTTATTATCTACTACCCATAATTGTTCTATTTCCACTTATCTCAATGTATAAAACCACTAATTTTTCAAAACATTACAAATAACACTAGTTATTAAATCAAAAAACGAAATGACACCCCATTAATATTCAAATCGTGATTTTTTTCTTGGATATATTTTTTTAACCATATATATGTTTTTAAAATCATAATATTACATTGGACGTCTATAAGAAACATCAAAGTGATTTTCATATCTGAAAAAGTGTTCTTAGACACTTATAGAAGATAAATGTTTGGTATTGAATTATTTGACAAGTCTCTATACCAATTTGGGACTGTATATACTCATAAAATTCACTAGATGAATGAAATTTTTATATTCATATAATACTGTCATTCAGATCCAATACATGTTATTTTATAGTATAAATGACTCATGGATATTTTCTCTTATATATGACTATAATACATCAAAAATAGTTGGAAAATTTTAATTAATGGGATTAGGGTTAACTTAAAACCCCTAATGTATAGGAGTATTACTATCTGTATAGGACTATCCCATTTCATTACAACATTAATTTTTAAATTTATATGTATTTTTAATGGAATTATATCAATTTATCAACTTCCCTATAATCCTCATTATTTTCCAAGTTGATATATCTCATTATTTTTATGTTATTTTTCTATATTATGGTAAGGGTTCAACTTATACACTTTTATTCATTTTTTTGTTTATATTTCATCATCCATATGTTATCATTCTCTATTAGATAATACTTCCAAAACATTACTTTTATTCCATATATATTGGTTTTTATAGTTCCACTTACAAAAAATTTTCATATAAAATATGTAATTTGCATCAGTTCTTTCTAATAATTCTTCAAAACGGGATTTCATTATATTAACAATTTGGGAATCTATTACCACTTTCCTCAATGATAACATGTATTCATAATGCTGAATCTAGGTGAATGTTGATTATTTATTGAATGATTTTGTTTCAGAAGTAAAGACAAGTACACATTGTGTACTTTTAAAATACATTCCTTGTAATTTCTTTTCATTTCATTAAATGGACTAGGGTCAGGCCTAATCATCATAACACCATTCTTCTTGGTTTGTCTCATCTAAGAGTGAATAAGACTACTAATTCTTCTCTGAGCCCCAGACTCATCGTCTGTTCCCTGAATCGACCACCATCGATTGAGTTGGACCTTCCACGGTAACCTTTTCCTTCTTCTAGGGCCTCATTTACTGATTCATGTTTATTCATGAGATATATTCGGTTGAAATTTTTACAAATTATTGTAGACATTCAACATTATAGGTTTATTCAAAGCCTGATGCTGATTTATATCGATCATACAACACCAAGGTAGGTGGTGTTTTCCTTTCTGTATTTACTCTTTGGGTTATATGTGATAAATTGCAAAATACCCACTTTCGGATTATTGTGTGTTTAGGGATTTTAACCCTTTTAAGGCCTGTTATGACTTGTATGTTTGAATAGAGGTTGTTTATTTTAAATAGAGTTAGTTGTATTGTTATTGATGTGTTTTTCCATTATTTTTTGATCTTGAACACTTGGTGTAGTGTTTCATGTAAGGAAATTTTTTTCCATTCCTAGTGTTGTTGGGATGAAGTGATTATTTATATGATATAATGCCTATGCCTTTTATGAAATTATCCAAGTAGTCCATTTATGTTTTATTTGGTTTTTGATTATCATTTTTGTTCAATTACATTACAAAGGGATGCGAGAACCTGGTGTAGAGAGGCCATAGGGGAAATTGACGTTGACGAATTTCCCAGAGTGTATGTTATAATTATCATGTTGTGAGACCATAGGGGGGATTGATGTTGAGTTCTCATTGAGAGTGTCTATAAATACATTGCGAGACCACATGAGGAATTGATTTTGAGTGCTTCCTTAGAGGTTATGTAGTTACTATTAATATAATATACGGGAATTGGCAGTGAGTGTTTCCCCAGAGAGACTATGATAACACCATACTGTAGAAGGAATTGACAGAGAGTGATTTCTAAGATATTATTTGTTAATTTCTATTTGTTAGATGAACTAGAGGGGATACACTGTGAGAAATTTCCAGAGGGTTTTTTGTATTTGTGTTTGGTTGACAAAATTGTTGAAATATAAATGTTGTTAACAAAATTGTATAACTATTAACTATAAAGGATTTCCTTGTCTACTGCTTATATTTTCTTGTTGCTTGACATATATATTCACTGACTATTAGTCATAGATCATTTTGTGGTTTCCTACTAGGATTCATCTCACAACCACTTTGGTTTTGATTTTGGGCCCATAAATATTATATTGTTGTAGGTCTATATAAGGGAAATCACCATTCAACTTTAGATACTTGATTATTATTGAGTTGGAGAGCATGGGGCCAAGATGAGGCTTGCGATGCTGTTGAACGATTTACTTGATTTTCTTTCGTTCTTTGGTTTAGAATGGTATTCTAGCATTTTGACTTGTTTGGATATTTTCTTGTGCATATGTATCATGTATAATTTTTATATATGTTCTCAATTTTTTTACTTCTAGTCTTATATAATTTTTTTACCACATGATATTATAGGTTCTGCTATTATATATCTATTTATTTATGCTATATTTCTCTTCCAATTATGGCATAGATTCCCCACTATCACACCCAAGTGTCTCGTTAAAAGTAATCATCCCCTATAATTTAATGATACGTGCTAGAGGCCATATGACCAACCGGTTACAGTGACCACTGGGTGGCACTCGGAACCGGGATGCGACAAAGTTGTATTAGAGGGATCCATTTCTTCTTAACATACTATTTGGAGCCTATATCTAGGGATAGGAATGAATGTGTACTTATAATTAGTTTTTCTCAGGAATAGATAAACCATGTACATGGAAAATCATATTTACCTCGATTAATTCAATTTTTTTGGATTTTCAATTTTTTTTTGATTTCTCCATTGGGTGATTCGCATGTTCTGTGATTTAGTCGGTGGTATTATTGAGGGTATAGTTCTTTTTCAACCCAATGAGATGAAGGTATTCCATATCATGCATCATACAAGCACTTTCTAGAAATCAAATGTCATGCATCCTTGTCATGCCATTTAGGGTGCATTACCAATTACATGTTGTTGTGATAGATGTTGTATTAGATATGCATGATGTTGTGATATATTCCTTGATAGAATACCTTCTTTATGTACGGTTTCATTTGAATGAATTCCAAAATTTGGTTCTTAAGGTGTTACATTCCCTCATGGACCATAATTCTATGAATCATTGCACATTTATCCCTGTATATGACATGTATAAGATGCCAAGTTTTTATTCACAGAGAGTATGGGCCCTCATGGATTGGAATTTGGAACTTTAATGTTTTTTTCAGTATTTTTCTGTGTTCTAGAATATTTTCTTGAGGATTACTGTATGGAAAAACCTAAAATACACATCTTGTAATGATAAATACATGCCATGTGTCCAAATTTTAGGGAAGGAACTATTTTTATTAAATAAATTCCATGTATTGTATTTACAAGCCATGTAGTCTCGAACTGCGTCACAGGCTATGTGGAAAGGACACATGGTTGGGAAATCATTTTTGGGACACCCCATGTACTAGATGTACACATCGTGTTGTGTAGACCATGTGTACACCCATGTGAAAAATGACAGGGAAGGATAAAACATAGGTTATAAACTTTGTGTCAATATTTAACATGTCATGTAGTATAACCCATGTATCTGGTTGTGTAACAAACAACACAGTGTGGTGGAATCTCTCTAGTACACAATGTGTTTGGAATAAGCACACGGTGTAGAGTCAACTGTGTCTCCACCCGTGTGACTGATAATATGGGAGCTAAAAACTATGTGGTACATTCCATGTCTTGAACTAACATGTTGTTTAGTCCAAATCTTAGAAAACTATGTGGGTTAGTCATATAGAAGAACATAGGCATGTGAAACAAATAAATTAACTCTGTGTCTTAGGAGAACACGTCGTGTGGATGGGGTGTTACATGACTAGTTTTGGCAGATTTTCCAGCCCATGTGATGGATTGAAATACCGTGTCATGTAAATTTATACACGCCGTGAAACCATGTTTTATGAAACATGAATTTTGTCATTCTCTTGTTCCCTTCTTGAACATCCACATTTCAATACATTATATTCAATAGCTATGGTGTGCACTGGACCTTAAAGATTCATTCCACCCATACAACCTCCAGTTGAATTCTAGTTGTAGGTTAGTGATTAGACACCAGACATGGCTGATCAGGGACCACCAGTACATCCTCCAGTCGTTCCCATCAAGGAAATATCTATTACTCTGAATACAGGTGTCGATGCATAGTTCATAGAGGGATTTACGAGGATGATGAATACATTCCATAGAGCACTACCTCCTTCCCAATCGATGGAATAATTGACGTAGTTCAATCATCAGTAGCATCCTACCACTTTCATAAGGTATGGGGGATCCCAGACTGTAGAGTCATTTCTAGAAGCCATGATGATGATCTTTGAGCATTTATAGATGCCTATATAGAGGAGGGTCAAACACACTACATATATACTTTTGGAGTCCTCCAAAAGAAGGTGGGATGTGATATCACAGACCAGACACCAGCTGGGTATGGATAGGGAAGAGATTTAGCGATCCATTTATCATTACATCTACCTGTAGACTCTCATGGATGATCGAGCCCAAGGTTTCACGAGTTTGGAGCAGAGTGCTCTTTCTATCATGGACTATTCTTATCTCTTCACAGGGCTGCAACTTTTTACTCATTTATATGGGAAGATGATTTATTCCCAGCAAGGAAGTTTGAGGATGGACTTAGGAAAGACATTCGGGCTTAGGTGAACATCTCCAAAATAGAAACTATATCTTCTATAGTAAACCAAGCAATAATCACGGAGCGCAACCTGAGGGATTCTAGAGCAGTGAGCTCAGGTGGTTCAACAACCAGAGTTACATACTCTTGGGATTATAGAATGAAGTAATTCTAGGAGACTACACGTTGAGATAATAGTATGATAGATAAACCATTAGATAACCATGTTGTATGATACCAGTGTGGGACAGTCGTGCACAAGCAGACACATTGGCCGAGACACTCAGTCGATTGCCGATCTTGCGGCCATATGGTCCATCATCAGCATTATTTCTTGTTCTTCTCACCAGTATCTAGTGATCAGAGTTCCTATATGACTATGCATTCTTGAGTAGCACCACCAGTTTCTCATCTGTCCGGGACTGGATTTCTTCCATCCGTTTAGGGTGAGGTTCAACTCATGGTCGTGGTAGTTTGTTGACAAGAATTCAAAGACAACATGTTGGATCCGCTTAGGGTGGTTAGGTAGGGTCACAAGGTAGTGATACATGCCATAATGTTTCTATGTAGAATACCCAATAATAGTAGGATCCCTGTCCCTCAAAAGTTTGAGTTACGATCCTAGTTTCCTTAGTTTATTCTTATGATCCTTTCAATACAAGGTCATTTTATAGTTTCATATCTGATGTTGTTGTGGAGAGCCTTGGGCTCTATATCTATATATTTTCTAATATATTGACTCTATATACTCTATTGGGGAATAGAATGGATAGTGTACAATAGTGAAAGGAGTTCCTTCTTGATGTTAGTGGGAGTCACTTCTTATGTGACCTCTATGTCCTAGAGATGACATTCTAAGATGTTATTCTCAGAATGGACCGGTTAATTCTCTTCCAGGATATGGTTTATTGCTATCATCATAGTGTGAGTTTCTAATCACTAGAGAGTGGATCCTTTTTATATAAGGGAGTATGGGATATCCATGCAAGAATAGCGGGACCAAAGCGTCATGGGATGGGAGGATTCACATCCCAAGTTTCTAGTCTACATCTGGATGAACATGGCACTTCATTGATGAACGTTCCACCAGTGGTGGATCATTTCAGAGACGTATTTCGTGATTACTTTTTATAGTTTCCTCCATAGTGAGAGGTATACTTTTTGATTGATCCCATGCTGGGAGCTGCACCGGTGTCCGTTCCTCCTTATAAGATGACTATACGAGAGTTAGAAGAGCTCACGAAACATTTGGAAGAGATACAGAAAAAGGGTTTCATTCGACCAAGTACTTGTCATTGAGGTTATCTTGTCCAGTTTGTAGATAAGGCGGATAGTACCCTATGAATTTTTGTGGATTATCGGAAGATAAACTAGATGACAATCAAGAATAGATCCCCCTTGTTGAGGATTGATGATCTCTTTGATCAGCTTCAAAGAGCATGGGTGTTCTCAAAGATTGACATGAGATATTTTTATCATCATTTTTGCATTGGACCATATGATATATCTCTCACTTCCATTCAGAGTAGGTATGGTATTTACGAGTATGTGTTTATGTCATTCGGTCGCACGAACACACCTGGAGTCTTCATGGCATTGATGAACTAAGTGTTCCATCCATACATGGATTCCATTGCGGTGGGTTTTGTGCATGATATATTGGTGTACAATCACACATTCATGAACATTCCACACATCTTGAGATCATTTGGAGTACACTGAGAGAGCATCATTTATATGATATACTCTAAAAATTCTAATTTTTCATGAACCATATTCACGTATTGGGTAATGTTCACTAAGAGAGAGTAGTATCAGAAGTCTTATATAATGATAGCGTTGTAGTATACTAAGAGTATCCGAATAACGTATTTGAGGTGTAGTGTTTTCTAGGACTGTCGGAATACAACATACATTTCATACAAGAAACTTTACGCTTATCAGCACCACTGACGTGCCTCGAAAAAAGAGTGTGAATTACTTGTGATTTTACTCTTTTGTGTAATCCTTTTTGGAGTTTAAATGGTCGTTGACTTCAGCATGGATACATGACTTTCCAAAGATGGTAAATATATAAATATTATAATATGATGCATCAAGTATCGGGATGGGAGTAGTGCTTATGTAGGGGGAATAGGTCGTTGCGTACGATTCATGGCAGTTGAGACCACATAAGATGAATTACCCGACACACAATCTCGAGTTGGTTGAAGTTGTTCATACTTTATGTTGTTCGATACAGTATCTTCTAGGAGAGATTTTTTTTACACTGATCAGAAACATCTCAAATATATCTTCACCTAGCATGATCAGAATTTGATATAATGAAGGTTCATTGAGAAACTTCATTCCTTTGACATTGAGATCTCTTACACTACTGAGAAAGGCAACGAAATGGCTGATGCGTTGAGCAAGGGGATGCGAGTGTCGGTTGTTATGGTGTCCGAAAGTGAGTGGCGTCTTCGGGATCTTTTCTCTGAGAGGCATTTGGAGGTTTACAAAAGATAGGGATGACGTTTCATTCTTCTGTGGTTTTTACCTCTACTCTTCTTGATCGAGTTCGAATGAAATAGCGATCATACTTTGATGGTCAAGTCATATAGGAAAGTTTATCAGGGGAGGTCTCTATTCTAGGTTGGAGCATAGGTGAGTATGTGATCTTGCGTTTTCATGTGTGCATATGGGTGTTAGTAAACATACGTGAGGATCTGATTCGGGACTTTCATTCGTTAGTTTTGGTAATACATACTGGTGTAACCAATATGTATCATGATCTACACCATCCATGTCTAGGTATAATGAGAGATTATGCATGTTTTTTCATGAGGTGTTCCTTCAGATAGCAAGTGAAGGCAGAGAATCAACTACTTGTAGGGGTTTTTTAGTAGTAAGACATTTTAGAGTGGAAGTGGAATGATGTCGTGATGGACATCGTGAAAGAGTTACTGAGGAATCTTTGAGAGAATTATACAATATGGGTTTTCATTGATAAACTCACAAAAGTTTATTAATTCTTACTAATCAAGGAGACCTTCATTGTTTATGATCTTAGACAGTTTTACATCCACGATAATGTATGTTTACATGGAGTTCTGAACTCTATTCTTTGAGGCATGGATGGATGTTTTACTTCTTGGGTCAGGATAGGGTTACAAAGGGATTTGGGTACACCGGTATTTTTTAGTACAGAATACCATCCCCAGAAAGATGGCCAGTCTGAGCGTACGATTGAAGTGATTGAGGACATGATTCGAGCATGCATCCTGAATTTTGGAGGTTTTTGGGGGAATTACATAAATATTATGGAGATTCCCAATAATAATAGTTTTCAAGAAACTATTCACATGAAACCTTACAAGGCTATGTACGGTAGGCCTTTTCGATCACCACTATGTTGGCTGGAGGCCAGAGAGGCAACTATGTTGGGACCTCATCTTAACAACAGACCAGAGAGCTGATAGAGTTGATTCAGATATGGATGTCTACTGAACAGTCACATCAGATGACTTAGGCTAATCAATATAGATGACCTCTAGAGTTTGAGGTCGGAGATCAGGTTTTTCTATGTGTCACACTGAGGATGGTACCTAGGAGTATTGTGAGACATAACAAGCTTTCGTAGAGATATGACGACCAGTTTGAGCTATTAGAGAGAGTCGGGATGGTTTCCTATTGGTTGAAATTATCTCAGAGGTACTGGGCTATGAATGATGTTTTCATTGTTTCATAGCTATGATTAAACTTCTTATACTCATCTCATGTTTTTCAACCTGAGGTGGTTGAGTTGGAGGTCGACACTTCATTATAGAAGCATTCTATCCATATTTTGGATTGCAGTGCGAAGGTTCTCCATCACTGGTACATTCCTCTGGTACGAGTGCTATGGCAGCAGAGGCATAAGAAGGATGAGACTTTGGAAGGGGAGGCCAACATATGATTTGTATGGCAGGATTTTTTCTAGGATTCTTCAACCATCGGGGTTGCGATTGCATTGGAATATCCATGGTTAGCTCTTCCATCATCAAGAGTCTCATTTCTTGATTCATATTCTTGCATGAGTTATCTCTGGTTGAACCTTTTTAGCATTGTTTTAGATCTACCACATTCTAGGGTGATTCAAGGCCTATGGATAACATATATCAATCGTCAAACACCAAGGTAGGTGGTTTGTTCCTTTCTGTAGTCAGTCATTGAGTTATATGTTCAAATTTCCCCAATATCCTCATTATGGGGTATTATGGGTTTATGGTTTTTAACCCTATTAATGCCTGTTATGCCTTGTATGTTTGAATAGAGGTTGTTGATTGTAAATAGTTTTAATTGCAAAGTTATGGATGAGTTTTCCCAAGATTGTTTGATATTGACTGTTTGGTATTGGTTTTCATGTTTGGCTATTTGTTTCCATTCCTAGTGTTATTAGGATAGATTGATTATTTATCTGATATGATGTGCTATGCCTTGTAGCTAATTATAAAAGTATTACATTGAGGCTTATTTTGTCTAATGACTGTTATTTATTTATGATTTCTTTACATGCGGATGTGAGAAAATGGCATAGTGAGACCATATTGAAATTGACATTGAGGGATTTCCCAGAGTGTTTGTTATATTTATCACGTTGGAAGAACATAGGGGGATTGATGCTGATTGATCCCTCAGAGTGTCTATAGATATGTTACAAGACCACATGAGAAATTGACATTGAGTGCTCCTTTAGTGGGTCTGTAGTTACCGATAAAATACTATACGGGGATTGACGGTGAGTGATTCCTCAATGAGTCTATGATCACATCAAAATCTAGGGGGAATTGATGATGAGTGATTCCTTTTAGAGACTTTGTTACTTTCATTTTGTTGGATGAACCATAGGTGATATGCTATGAGAACATCTGAGAGGGTTTTTTTATTTGTGTTTGGTTGACTAAATTATTGATATGTAAATGATGTAATTGAAACTATATGGTTGTTTACTATTGAGTACTTCCATGTTAAATGCATCATTTTGATTATTGGTTTTCATATATTTTCACTATATGTTGGGAATATATCATAGGGTGGTTGCCTAATGGGATTCTTCTATCACCCGGTTTGTGTTTTGATTTTGGGCCCAAACAGATTATATTTGTGCAGGTATAGATAAGAGAAAGCATCCATCTTCATTAGGTACATGATTTTTGTGGAGATGGAGAGATTGAGACCAAGATGAGGCTTGAAATGCTGTGGTGTTTTTTACTTTATTTGTTTTTGTGCTCTAGTTTATTACTTCCACTCATCCACTATTTCTTTATTTCATGTTATTACTACTTCCACTCTTGTATATCTGTTTATTTCAACTATGTTACTCTACCAATGAGGGTACAATTTTCCCATTATAACACCTAAGGCCCTCAATTCTAGTCACTAGCCCCATGAATTTGTAGAAATAGTCTTGAGGCCATGTGACCAACCGGTTGTGGGGAACCTCTTTGTGGCTCCCAGAACCCGGTAGTTTCTATATTGTAGTCTACTAGAATCATTAATTTTTTTATAGAAATCAAAAACAATTCTATACCATGGAATTACATTGGATTTGTTCTTCTCCAAAAAATATATTCCCTTTATCGTGACACTGTCATAACTATATTTGTAGAAATACCATGATAAAAAATTCACTTCAATTGATAAACACACATAGAACCTAAAAATTTGAAACATATTATTAGGACCCCATTAGGAACCATGAGACTGGGTGAAGTATGGTATAATGAATTTATATGTGTTTTATTATTATTTTTTCCTTTGAATAAAATACTACCATGTTTATATAAACAATGATAATTGTATTAAACAATTTTTTATGAGTTATGGTTCATATTTGTCCAATTTTGACCAATTGTTTATCATATTATATGTTCCTTATGGACTTATTTAGTTATTGGTATTGTCTTGTGGTTGTTTAAATCATGGTTCTCAATCTTTTGGATAATTTAGTGCAAGTACTAGGATTGAAAAAAATAGTGCACTTGAACCCATGATGTTTGGTAAAATAGTTGAAAGTGACTAAAATTGATGCATTGGAAAAAATGGTTTGGAAAAATATTATATGTAAATCCTCATAGCCATTAAACATTTATTAGATAGGATACAGTGGAGTTTTAATATTCGATATGCACCGTTAGTCTTACTGTGTGCTATTCATATTAGGGGTGGCTTCTGTATAGATAAATTTGTGCATGGATTGGCCAATATTGTGTCCAAACTATTAAACTCATAAATCATTTTAAATTTTATATTTCCCAAACCTATTTAGAATAATTTTACACCCTTCTTTCTCATTCGAACTGTCAATAGCAGCATCCCTTCATGCGAGTTCTCCTCCTCCTCCATGAAGCCGATGTGACTATCTCATATTATGGTCGGTTGAACTGAATTTACTCACTTTAGTAATCACTCAATTATTCCATAAATCATTTCCCCTTTATTATAAATTTATTTTCATATTAAATTCTATCATTTTTTATCCAATTCACCATAATTTTCAGCAATTTTTTCATTTTGTCTATTCTTTTATAACCATTTCAAATCGTGGATCAGTATTAGATGAGTGGACCATACCATGTACTATGTTGATGTTCTATTACTTTTCCATTAATTCATAGCTCATTTATTAAATACTCTCTTACTCAACATGTCATATTCTCCATGAAGTTCCATTAAATTTTTGAATAAAAAATGTAGAACATAATAACCTAAAATGAATTTATTTTTTTAATTTAATTTCACTAAGAGAGGATTATCACCACATCCTAAACAGCCAATATTTGGTTTGATGCATATCTTCATGTTCTTGTTAAATAGTTTACAATTTGAGGTGATTTATCACTGGATCATGCTTTTAATTCTTTTCATCCACTTGAAAAGATTTTGACAAGCGATAAATGACCCCTCACGTAATGGATAATTACATGAACTATACAAATCTAAATGATGATCTCTCCTAACTTATTAATCAAACATCTAAAGAGTGGCGTGAGCTTCTTAAATAAATTCATAAAATTATTGGAATATTTTTATGGATAGGATTAATAGTTAGGTATGTTTTCTTTAATCATTTTTTTTAAATTGAAATGTGTAATGTGCATGGAACTACTTATTAATTATACATATTTTATTGTGAGGTATGCTCATAGAAATGTATTATTAATTAATTATACATTTATTTTTCATTTAGATGTCTCACAATCATTACCATTAATCTTTTTTAATTGAATTGTTTTAATGGATTTGATGAATGTGTTGCCTGTTAATAACATTAAAAATAATTATATAGAAAATTTATCTCTATTCCATGCATGACATCAGATTCCTCTTCATAGAAGATTGGGATATGATACCATTACACAAGTAATTTCCATTATACATTTTCTAGACTAATGGGCTATTAAGTAGTTCCATTTGACAATATGAGTTACACCCCCTTAGTCGAGGATGTTTCTATGATGTCCATATAAATTGTTTGATGCCTTGTATTTTCCATGTATTATTTATGAAATTTATAATGAATATTTTTTAAGAAATATTCTGGGACGACATGCAATTATGGGGCCTCGTGTGCCTAGAAGTTTTTTTAAATATTTAAATAAGTTACATTACAGGGATGTAGTTTTTAAAAAAAAGTGGAATAAAAAAAGGGTTCCCATTTTAAAAATATGATTGATCAATTGAGTTCAAAATATTATGTTTTCTCTAGGTACGACATTAATTTATTAGGTGTGGGTCATTTTTCTGAAATTTTTTTGAGGCATAACATTTATAAAATAATGAATAAAATATATTTTATTTATTTGGTCTTGGTAGTGACACCACAACTGAATATCACTCTTTAAATTTGTGTTTCTGTTAAATTCATAGGGTTATCCCCTTAACCATGTTAATTGACGAAATCCATTGGAGGCATGATAGGATACTCCATCGGTGGTTGGTGTATGGATCAAAGATTTATGATTCGTGCAGGAAAATATCAATAGATCTCTCCCAAAAATTTGGAATATCATAGTTCTTTATCTGAAATAATCTTAAATCAATTTGTGGTGGTTTTTTTTCTTTTCCTTATGATTGATTCCATTGATGAACATTGATCAATCTACTAATAGATTGATAATAAGATCATGCGTATTTGTAGGATGTATTTATTTAAATGTTATTTCAGACAAATTTATTTATAAAGTAATTGTTGGTTCGTTGAGTGTAAATATAGTTTTATAGAACCAAGATCAACATGAACATTGATCAAGGAGGTTTTCTCTCATTTTTATTTTGATTTTTCTCCCCCTAATTATTCATTTTCCTTGGGAATTCACTAATAAGACTGAGGATTGAAAAATATCAAACAATTAATCCTTGAATATCAATATCTTGGTGAAAGGATCTGATGTCCTGGATTCGGGATCTGAACAACATGACAGTGGCGTGATGATAGATGCAGCGATTAATCAAAATGTGTTTTATAGTTGATTATGTGTTCATTGGGAATATTTTTTTGTGAAATGAAGAATGAAACTTAGATCCATTTACAGAAAGGATTTAATGGATGTTGACGCTCCTTTCCATCGCAGAGTATAATGAAGGGAAAATGAGACTAACTTAAGCACAATGAGGGTTACCCTTTGAAGATAATCAATAATTGACAAAGGGATGAACCGAGAACTCAATTGAAGGGCATCGCGCAGGTATCCTTCTTGTCGCGCAAGTCACTTGCATTCCACATATGGGTTGCATAAGTCACATGTGTGCCCTATTCCTTTTTTTTTCTCCCAAGGTGCCTAGTGGCCTATAAATAACCCCTGTAGGCCCCCCATTTCAAGGATGAATTTTACAAAACTCAAATTCAAGCTCTGGACACACATGTATTTTTCTGACGTCTTCCGAACACTTCTAAGGTAATTCTTCACCTAGAATTAAAGCTATAAAGAAGAATAATAAGGCCTAAGTGTTAGAATTCATCCACACTTGGGCGCCTAAGTGTCTACCCCTTAAGGGAAATGAAGACACTTGCGCGCCGCCTTGCCCTCTCAAGGGAACATGCGCACCACACTTCTGGAAGCCTCTAGGGATGATAACAAGGGCTTGAGTTCAATGTTTCCCAAGTATTACCCTATGGATTATTCTTCTCCCAAGTTGACTCATGTGGTGCAAGTTTACTTGCACGACCAGGACATGCGTTCCAGAACAATACTTGCGCGACTCCTTCCTAGTCACCTCCATTCTTCAAATACACCTCTCATATTCAAGATACAACCTTCAAAACCCTCTTTAAATCCATTTATGGCATGGTTCCTTTGATGGAATCCTTGTCTGAAAGGAATTCTCTATTAATATCTACCAAAGCCACATGACATACAAGGTTTATTTCACCACGGTTAGGGGTTTCTTATATTACCTCATCCTCTGAGATGAGAAGATCTTTTTATTTGAGCCACCTTCTTAGGAGTAATCCCCAATCATAATTTTTTTAACCTAGGCCTCCTTCTCAAGAGTAAGCCCCAGTCATAATTTCTTTTAACCTGGCCCTCCTTATTAGAAATAAACCTCAATCATAATTCCCTCTCTATTTAGGCTTCCTTTTCATGATTATGTCCCGGGTTAAAATTCCAAATCTCCATAAAATACAAATACATTTATGGACCCTTCTTCTTTGGGATTCTTTACTATGTAATTGTCATAATTTACCTCGGTAGTCATACATACGTAGGCCCCACATCATTTCTCATAGCTACATCTTTTATGGCACCATCGTCAAATTTACTGATACCTCTTGTTTCTCACATTGATCATGACTTACGTGAGATTAGTGTGGGAAATTAATCATGAAATTACTTTCTGGGACATTAACCATGAATAACCCTCATATTTATTTTATCAAACTACGTAGGTTCTGATTCCATTTAAACAAGGATATGTAGGTAGGCCATCTGTGGGTATGATCCCAATACTGAAATAATCCATGTCTTTGTGAAGGACATTAAACTTCAAGTGCCCCACTGGGTGGCTATAAAACCAGTATGGTTATCATAATGACCATGATATTTCTATATGATGTATTGAAGGATACCATTTACTAAGAATCTATAATAAAAATAGATGATTCTCCATCGATGAAGAACCTCAAATACATATAAAAGATTCTCTAAATCGCATACATATCAACCATTGATTTCTAAATATAAAGGGAAAATTATTTTTATACATGGTGAATTAATAAGGATTCATGAACATAATTTAAATCTATAAGAGAGTCCCGGAGTAGGTAATAATTTCCCCCAAAAAGATGCGATGAGCCTGACCTCCCATCCTCTCGACCAACGCAAATTCTTAAACCTCATCAGTCCATGAATCATGATCACCTACCTTTGGAATGTATGTCCAAATGGATATAGATTCATTGGATGTTTCCGGTTCTACAAATAAACACGTTAGAATCCGATTAAAATGTTTGAACCATAAACAAACATGGTCATCCCTTTTTCCAGAAGAAACAAAAAATGGTGAACCAAACGTGAATCTTTAACGACGTTAAAATGATGTTTTACTTATTTGTTTGGACCCTATTAAACTCAATATGAGGGCCAAAAACTAATCAATAACATAAGTGATCATCCAAAAGTTGTAGCCTGGCCATACTAATATTGATTATGTCTGCTATATCAAACAGACACTATTTTACATGATCTCTCTCCAACACAGAATGGCTTCTTTAAATTTCACACCTGTGAATTCTTCAGTCGCTACTCCTTCTGAATCTCCATCCCCTCTGAGGATGACATCACCTACTCATCATCTTCAACGCTCGGTCTCAAATGCATTGGTGATGGAATACCATCAACATGGTACCATCCCCACTCTGGAGGCTGCTTGACAAGCCCTCCAAGTACACAAGTCACCCTGGTTGTCCGGATAGCGAAGACTAGTGATAAAGAAATAGGCGGTGCTAACCACCATCTCCAACCATTTCGGGTTGTTATCCTCGGAACGCAACAACCATTTCCTCCATTATTACAAGGAGGTGAATGAAGATGTCATTCAAGGACTCATTTCAAGAAGTCATGAGTCCTTTTTGAGGACTCCCATCAACAATCGCCGCCAGACACGTGCGGTAGTGCACCCTCAACATGATGATGGTATCATCTCTAGGTGTTCGTCTTAGGTTCCTCATACCTGAGCATGCATGAAAAATTGTCAGAGGTGAAATTTTTCCAACAGGGAGAAGGTTCTTACCTCTTCCCCCTTCGAAGAGGTCCATCAAAATAACTTGATAGAAAGCAACGAGCATGCACACACAACCATCCATTATAATTCCACTATCCAGTATAATCATCTGGAAGAAACCCACTAATCCCGTCAGGAATTTTTGACGGAGTACAATAGGCAGGCACATACACCTGTTTATAATTCATCATACAGTCACCAGGCTCATCTAACTGCATCCAAAGAAGCTCTCCAACCAAATATGGTGACCACCTGTAAACATGAAAATACACCTACTTACAATCACCAATACTGTCAGTAGTCTCGTCTGACAGTATTGAAGAAAACCCATCAACCATACATGACAGGGAATATCGAGCAGGCACATGCATATACCAATGTCCATCACGTCTGCCAATAGTCTCGTTTTGTAGCACCCTGAGAAGTCATTCAAAAAGCTCTGATGACAGGATTGGAGCAGACTAAACTCTCTACCCCTATGCATAAGTATTGTCAATACTCGTTGATCGGAAAAGGAGGATAGGATAAGGCACATAAACCTACTCCATACACGTAATGGGAGTTTATTCCCGTTCCGGTTGCTGAAGTCACCAAGCACATTATAGAAATGGTGAAAGAGCAGAAACAAATCCCAGCCCATATTCTGGATACCTGTTAGAATATAATAACAACTTCAATGACATCATAGGAAAAGAAACATAAATCTATCCCTATCAGTGAAGTGACTGATCAACATATTGCTCTGGAGAATATACACACCTCTGTTCCAGTCCAGGAGGGTCGTGGGGCATACTCCTCCGTGTCATATAGACAATCAAGTTGGTTACAAACACCTAATTTAAATGGAGATAATCAGCCTAACCTGATCATTTCATTTCTATTAACCAGGAACATACTTCTACCCATAATAAAAACTTTCATCAACAAGTGGTTTCCAAAGGGAGTTAGAAGGAATCCAAAAAAAGACCCATCGAGCACAATTGAAAAATCAAGAGCCAATTTGCATGAAGTCCTTTCTCAATGATAGAGTTCTTGAAGCCCTCAGACAATTATCTATTACAGATTAGGCTTCTACTCTCTCACTTAAAAATTTTGGAAGTAACAACAATAATTTTGAAGGTCTTCATCAGAAATTTCCTCAAGAAGGCTTGCTTCATGACAATTCGGTAATCTTAAAGTATCACATTCAAATGAGAGCCACGATAACACTCTGTATGGCAAAAGACCAATGTGCAAGAAGTTTCATCTTTTTTGTAACCCACCATGGTGATCCTCCCCATGATGATAAATTTAGCTGTGAAATTTCTCTCCATAGTAGTATTTCGTATTTCCTAGAATACTATTCAATGGAAAATTTAGTAACAAGAAAGCCCTCTTATCATGAGATACTTGCAAATGTCAAGTGAGTCATTTAGGATGCCTTACCATTAGAAGGTGAAATACTTTCTCAACCAGAAGATAGCTCGGGGTGTAGGTCATTCTCTTAACCACCCCTGGGTCATTTATCCTCTAATTTGACAAATGAATTATCTACCAATATTATTAAATCTTATGAAGCAACAAAGAAGCACCATCTTTGGTCCAATTCGGTAGAATAATTTTCATAAAATGACAAAGAGAAAGTTCTATATATGATAAAAAAACTGGCAAAATTTTAAATACTACTCTTGTTTGGCCTTTGGCTGACTCTCAATATGATATTCTAGAAACGTTGAAAGAAGATTGTATTCATGATATTTGTCTCAACATATGGAAAACTATTTGTCACTTAAAAGAGAAAATATTATATTATGATGAATAAAAAATAATTTTAAGATAATATAAGGGTTGAAATGCCAAATTGACTTGGCATCTCTCTCAATTTCCCGACATCTAAAGGTTGAAAATCAGCAGAGAGCCCTTAATCATTGATGCCTTGGCACGTTGAAAATATTGCACTAGTTAATTGCCAATTCCCCATCTGTTATTCATATCAGGGGATTGGGTGTTCATGGAGAATTTCATTTTATTGTGCTCTTCAGCCAACATGCCTACCAAAAGAGGTACCATGCAATGCTATTGCCCATGGCTGGCCACATCTAAGTGGTTTTGTGTGTACTCAAATGCTTTCTCAAGAACATTACTCAACTAGTTCTTCCCAAATTCATGCATAAAAAGAACATGTTTTTGAATTACTCTTGCATCAAGAAAATTAGAATATCAAACATGATTCTCGTTTAGAGAATTCACATCATCAAGTGAAAGAGGTGTCAGAAATAATCAAACAGTCATTTGAGCGAGGTGATTTGAGTGGATGTCTGATGATGCATCCGGCCAATTTCCAAACTAAATACCGCAAAATCAGGAGAGATTTTATTAATGTTCCTGATATAAAAGCTGAAGAGCCACCTCATCTCTCCAGGCTAGGGATACTTTTAACCAACCCTCGGAATCACCAGACAGGTTTTGAGGAGTTATGCATGAAAAACAGGAATAGCCCCAGTCCACATGACTGGGGACTTTTTAATATTCTCAATCTCTTCCTCAGTAAAATTCAGTCTTCTCTCGGTTTGGGAAGAAGACACATGAATAACATAGAGCCGAATTATTAGGAGAATCCTTCAAAATTAAGGTTCATTGAGAAGTCCCTGAGGGATCACACAAACAAAAGGCAATGTCTCATAAATGACATGGAAGAAGACAGTATTGAAGAAGCGCTGATGGAAGGGATGCAATGCGTTATGCATCGATAAATTTCATCAAGACCATTTTCACCGATCCACCAGAACATGGGGCTCACTCAAAGGAATCAGATGAATATGTTCTTGTTCAAGAGGATGTATGTACTGAAACAAATGAAGAAGGTGTGTGTTCTCGAAATCAAAGGCTTAACCAAAATCAAGGTATTCCATCAAATAACCAACTTCCCCCTCTCCGAAAGGCATCCAACAAGGGGGAAAGGGAAAAGTTAGGTTATATTCCACCCAACCTCTGGAGAAGGTAAATCACTCTCATTAGAGGAATCGTTCGCACATCAATAGGAATAAATGAAGGAGTTAAGGATGTCAAATGAAGAACTAATTCACAGTAGTCTTCCTCCTAAGCAAGCTGAAGTTAATCACTCAATGGAATTTGTTACAACTACTGGGATGGCTCAAGTATATCCCCATATACATATACACACTCACAGGTCTTATCCTATGGGTCATATGTGCCATCAACCAGCAATACTACCATTTGTGATAGTACCAGTCGCCACACTCGTCCAAACTCCAATTCTTGTACCTGTTCAGGTCCAAGCCCATCCAGATGTTTCTCAAACATTAATGACTACCGTTGAGTTATTAAAATAGTGGTTGAAAGATATGGAATGAAAGCGTTCACCAGTTCTACCAGAGAAGAGAGCTTACCCTGAATGGGTGGATGCAATTCCTCCCCCATCAAATTTTGTGAGTACCACATTCCCAATTTTTTTATGGTTTGGGAGATCTAGAATAGCACTTAACACATTTTTTTCTCATTCTGATCCTATGATGGTAACTCCACAACAAAATCAAGCAGTTAAAATCGGGTGTTTTGTACAATCATTATAAGGACATGCTTTGGTCTAGTATACAAGCTTCCAATCTCATTCAATTACTGGGTGGAAGGATCTCCGTCAAAAATTACTTCTTCAATTTAGCTCAACATTGCCAATGATTATAGTTTTTTATATAACTAATTGTAATAAAAGGTAAAATGAAAGAGTTTTAGATTTCATTGCTTGCTGGATGGGAATAGAATATTCCTTATGTTTAGCACTCCCTCAAGAAAATTGTTTCCAATCTATGTGGAAAATCTGCATGATGAATTACGCACACCGTTGATCCTTGTGAAATATATAGGAGGGTTTCGAGACCTTACTTCAATTGATCAGTAGATCGAGGACTCTATTACAAAGACTAAGGCCCAAACTCATGTAATTCCATTAGTTCCAGGAAGGAGAATTGGGAAAGAAGAGACTGCTATAGTTACACTTAAACAAGAACATGCACCTACTTCCACTTCAAAACCTTCATCATATCAAAGGGCTCCACCTCCTGAGCATCAAAAACAATGGCCGCCTCGTCAATATTATCAAAGAGATCAAAGATGGAAACAGTTTGAAAATTTGAAGAATAAAGTTTATTCTTTCTTGAATGAACATGTTCCTGGCTACTTTATCTCAGTTCTGGAAAACAATATAGTTCAGTTGTCAAGTCCCAAAATGCCGATCAAGGAAGGATATGAAGACCTCCCCAACTATTTCCCATTTAATCAAATGTTGGGGCATCCAATTCAAGAGTGTTTTGTCTTTAAATACCTCCTGAAAAATATGGTGGACTCTGGACAGGTAAAACTGAAAGATTTCTCATCCTTGGTAGCATGTGTTACTACTACTGATCTAGAGGAAGATGGTGAGTGTAATAAATTCAAAAGTAAAAACGTACAGAAATATTATGATTGGATGGTCATTAAAATGATCAACTGAACTCATGCCATTTTATGAAAACAATTGAATCAAAAAATTGTGTCTTCTGCTATGAATTCCCTAGTAAAACCCCCTTCATCAGAAGGAAAATCATCAAAGAAGAAGCATAATTTGATGAAAGAAGAGCAGACTGAAGAAGACAAGTTCGTGTCAAATCCTAAATTATCTTTGACTATGGAAGATTTTATGCCATATACTTTAAAAGAACAAGTACCGCCCCTCTAAATGCCACATCTTGAATTGGTTCATTAGGAAGAATCTTCATCAGATGTAGAATTGATCATTGGTTCAATTAACATGATTCATTTAACAGATCCTTATGCCAATGATAGTTTTGATTTTGATGAGCCTAAGATCCCTATATCTATTAGAGGAATTATAAGAATAGATAGAGGTCTAGGATACAGGGGAAGACATGGATATTCTAGAATCCATTATTTCAATCCTACCCCTACCATAACTGTATATGTGGAAGAAACTCATGGAAAATCCCTTAATATATCTCAACGGGAACAGGAAGGTTTTTCCACACATGGTAGATTCAATACTGATGAAGTTAATTTAGATGACTGGTTTGTGGTCACACTTTATTTTTCTCATCAAATAAATAGATTAGTGGGTCTAATTTAGAGAATCCAGGAGTGTTTACATCTCCTACCCAGATACAAGATGCATCTACTGCCAATGCATCAATTTCTAAGGAACCTGAAAAACCCCAATTTCTTAATGGGAAATGCAGAACATTGGACCAAATGTATGATGTCTTGAAACATTTGGCCCATGTACCGGCCAAGTTAGCAATTCTGGATTCCTTGAATCTATCAAAAGAACATCGGGAGGCGCTTATTGAGGCTTTGTCAAATCCTCAATAATTTGAAACTGAAATTAATGTGGCTGAGGTCTAACATATAGAGAATGATTCTACAGAATTCCATGCAGTGATATCTTTTATAGATGAAGATGAATATGATTTTGTACATGGGCACAACATACCATTGTATTTATCTGGTAATGTCAATGGTATAGACATTCGACGACCTTTCATTGATAATGGATTAAGAGTCCATATCATTCTTATTCATACGCTTCGTCGATTGGGCCTCACTGAATCTATTTATCCCCTTATACTTTTATGTTGCATGGATATGATAAGAATAAAAAATAACCTTTGGGAATGATTACACTCAGAATTCAGTTTGGAGACATTGTGTGTAATTAAAATTTCATGGTTGTTCGTCAGGAAACAACTTTCAAAATTTTTCTTGGAATACCTTGGCTATATCAACATGCTTTCATACCTTTATCGTACCGTTAGTGTCTCAAATATTGTTTCAATGGTAAAATTGGGACATTTTATGGTGACAAAGCCCCATTCAAAACATGTAAATCTCAATACATTGAGGCAGATTTTTATCACATGGAGGGAAAGAAAAAATACACCACAAAGAAGGTCACAAAAAATAATGCTCCATATGGTTTGGAAAATATTCTAGTAAACCCAATAATACTTGTGAGTACAGATTATATGATCCCTATAATTCAAATTGATAAAATAGAAATAAATCTAAACACTCTTATAGAATCCTTTATTATGTCAGTTACGACAATCGAGCCAGACATCATGGGAGAAATTGTTGATTTTCCAAGTAGTGATAAACGCTTAATTGGGGATGTCATCATTTCATCTGCTGAGATCCAGAAATTCTATACATCATCAACAATATTAGAGGAATTAATAGAAATACTAGAGGAAAATAATGATGTTGATTCTCAATCCATCATCTCATCTATGTCACCAAAAAAAAGACCCTTCATCATTAATAGGGTCAGAAATGGTAGCCCCTTCTCCAAGATGTTCAAAATTTAACTTCTCCCCTGACCATGGAAATAATGCTTTGTCATCGACTATACAAGTAGAAAAATAAGAAATAACACATGTTGATGAAGAAGAGGAAGATCTCAGTGATGCTACTCCAGCATTTGAAGAGGGTATCTCTACCAATGTGGATGAACTCAGAGAAATAAATCTGGGTACAAAAGAATATCCACGCCCCACTTTAATTAGTGTGGCCATGACTGTTGAAGAGAAAGAAATTTATAATTCATTTCTAAAGAAAAATTGAGAAGTATTCTCTTATAATTGTACTAAAATGGAAGGTCTTGATCCCAATGTTGACATTCATCATTTGGGTTTTCCCGAAGAACATTGAGGTTTCAAGAAAGCCACAAGAAGAGCACACCCAACTTATGCCTCCAAAATTGAAGCAGAAGTTGATAAGCATATCAAATCTAACATTTTCATAGAAGTTCAGTATCTCAAATGGATGGCTAATATTTTCCCTGTCAAAAAGATGAATGTACCAATTAGAGTTTGCATTGACTTCAGAGATCTTAATCGGCGTTGTCCCAAAGATGATTTTCCGGTTCCGATCACAAAACTATTAATTGATGAAACAGCTAGATACGATTCTCTTTCCTTCATGGATGTTTATTCTAGGTACAATAAATTGCGAATGGCCCTAGAGGATGAGGATTATATATCTTTCAGAGCTCCTTAAGGTTTGTATTGATATCGGACAATGCCCTTTGGCCTGAAGAATGCTGGTGAAATGTTTCAATGTTCCGTGAACGATATCTTCAAACCCTTTTAGGGAAATTTGTTGAATGTTATGTGGGTGATTTGGTGGTTAAATCCATAAAACTTTCTGATCACTTGGCCAATCTGGAAATCATTTTCAACAAACTTTGACAACATAGTTTTAAGATGAACTCCTTGCAATGTTCTTCTGGGGTAACCTCAAGAAAATTTCTCAAATTTTTTGTACGCCATCCTGGTATATAAGTTTATCATGAGAAAAAAAATCAATACTTGGTATGTCACCTCCTCAAAATTTTAAAGAGTTAACAGGACATCAAAGAAATTGTTCCAATATTTGTCGTTTCATTGCCAATTTGGTAGGCAAGTGTTTACCAGTCACCAAATTAATGAATAAGGGAGTCACTTGTCAGTGGATTGAATAATATCTAGAAGAATTCGATATTCTCAAGAGATATATCTTGAGACCACCAGTATTAATTCCACCTATTAGAGGAAGACCACTTCTTCTCTATGTGACATCTTTAGAGCGATTATTGGGTGCCTTACTTGCCCAAAGGATTGATTCTGGGAATTAAAACATCCTTTACTATCTCAGTCGGACTATGCATGTGGAAGAAACCCATTATTCAAGTATTAAAATGTGCTGCGTAGAATTAATCATTGCAGTTCAGAAATTGAGACCTTACCTGCAAAATCATGAGGTCCAATTAGTATCGCGCAATAACCTGCTCAAATTTACCCTTATTCCTCCAATACTTACAAGATGTCTGGCAAGGTGGGAAGTTATTTTTCAGCAGTTTGATATCTAGTAAATGTCTCAAAATGCAATAAAAGGCCAAGCTCTGGCCGATTTCCTTGATAAACACCCATCTATAGAAGATACATCTTTAAATATTGAACTTCTTGATGAGGAAGTATTCTCTATTCAAGATAATCCTCAAACATTGGAAATGTACTTGGATGTTGCCACCTGAAGTCCAACAAAAATGAAAATGGAAGATCCTAAATTCAACAATATTGGGTTAGGAATTGTACTTATTTTCCAATAAAAGGATGTGATACCCTATTCCTTCTTAATGTTGGAAGGTGGTACAAACAATAAATCTGAATATCATGCTCTCATCACAGGCTTGGAATTGGATCTTCAGGAATATGTGAATCAAATAAAAGTAAAAGGTGATTCGGATATGGTAATCAAACAAATCAATGGGGATTATGCCATTAGAAATGAAGAGTTAATCCCTTTCTATTATTACGTCAGATAGTTAATGAAGGAATGTCCTTCGGAACCGAAATTTTCTTATGTCACGAGGTCTCAAAATGCCCAAGATGATGCACTGGTTAATGTAACCACAGCCCTGGAAGATCCAAACCGGGATGAAATAATCATCAGTATTGCCCACCGTCGTGTAGTTTCACATTTTGTTCAAATCAGTATAGTGTAAATCAATGAAATTAGTCCCATTTCTGAACCATATGTTTATACTACAATATCTATGAAACCTATCGGGGAATACAATCAAAATGGAACACTCCCACCTGGTAGATCAGGGAAATAACATGTTCGGAGACATGTGGTCAATTTTACTCTTTATGATAGACTAGATCACCAAATAATTCTCTACAAGTGAGGTTTTGATGGAATTCTCTTCAGATGTATTGATGGTGAAGAGATAATGGCTATCATGAATGAAGGACATGCAATAGTTTGTGGTGCACACCAGTCTGGACATAGACTTTCTGGTCAAATCCGAAGTCTTGGATACTCCGGGACTTCAATAATGAAAATTATGTTGATTTCACTAAGAAGTGTCATTCTTTCCATGTATGTGCCAATTTAATTCATCAACCCCCCAGAGTTGCTTCATATAGCTAAATACTCATGGCCATTTGCCACTTTGGGAATGAAAGTAGTAGGACCTTGTCCTTCGGCTACATCAAAGCAGTTTAAGTATATTCTTACTGCTACTGACTTCTTTTCCAAATAGTCAGAGGCAATACCTTTCAAAGAAGTTAGTTCTAAAAGAATTGTTAGCTTCATCACGTCAAACATCATTACCAGATTCATTGTACCTCATACCTTATTGACAGATAATGGCACCAACTTCTGTTCATACGAGGTGAGAAAGTTGTATCAAGAGTACATCATAATATCCAACCATTCATCTCGGTATCATGCAGCGGCCAATGGCCAAATATTGTCCTTCAATAATACTCTTTCAAACATAATGCAAAATATGGTGGATAAAGATAAGAAATCATGGCATGGTAAACTATTTCATGCTTTATGGGATTATCAGACCACCACCTGCACTGCTACGTGGTCAACTCCATATTCATTGGTATATTGAACAGAAGAAATCTTTCCCATTGATGTTCAATTACATTTACATAGAGTTTCCATTTGTGATCATTCATCCACAGATGCGAAATCTCAAAAGAGATTTGATGAATTGAAATAATTAGATGAAAAAGATTGTGCACTCTACACCACAAGGATGTTTATCAGAATATAATAACAAGATCTTTCAGTAAAAAAATTAGTCTTCGTTCATTCATTCAAGGAGAATTGGTATTGGTCCTCAAAACTACAATGATACCGAGAAAGAAGCCTCTAAATCTTGAGCCAATGTGGGAAGGACCTTATTCAATACATATGGTCTACTCCAATAGAGCTTATTATTTAATATCAATGGATGGAGAACTCATTAAAAATCCAACCAATGCAAGATTCTTGAAGAAGTAATTTTTAAAACACAAATACACCCATTTTACTCGTTGAAAGACATTAATCTACATAGAAATATTTTCTAGATACATGACACTAAACTATGCAGCACTAGTCCATGCATATGACTATAAACTATTTCAGTCCTCATTGCAATACTTTAAACTGCACGGTCCCTTTAGTCCTCACTGCAAGACTTTAAACTTCATAGCCCGTCTATCATCCAACATGGTGTTAAACTGTGTCCCGTTTGTCGTCCAACATGATGTTAAACTGTTCGTCCAAGCTACAAGATGCTAAATTTCCAAGTACCTTATGTCTGTGACACATGAAATTTAAACTATGAAACATCCCCTTATACATCATACATGACATTAAACTATGCATCAATAGGGTTGTTGTTACCTATTGTATCTTACACCGAGCACGACTCATGTGATCTTAGAGTAAGTTTCAACCATAACACCCTCTATGGGCCGCTAACCACGCGTAAGTACCAACACCATCTTCAGGTTGTCCTCAAGTACAACTCAATCACCAATTCATTCTCAATCGAACTACGATGACTTTGATCATTTCCTTTGAGGTTGGGTACATAGGAAACCTCTCGAGGTTCAAGCTCAAAACCAATATCGTCACATCGGTTCACCGCCATCTCATACGATGTTCATCTGAAAATCCCCCACTCTAAAACCAATATATTAATGTTGGTTCATCATCATCCTTGCTATATGATGTTAAACTATATAGTTCACTATTTTCCTCACTGAAATATATTGAACTTCATAGCAATACGTTCAAGCTACATGACTTTAAACCATGTAGCACCAGTCCAGGCATATTACCTTAAACTATTCACACTTTTTCCCTATATGACAATAAAATACAATAGTCTCTGACACCCTCACCTGAGAGGGAGTAATTATTGACATTTATTTCCAATCATGTCATATTCCAAAGGCTACATGCATACATGACAGTACCCAATAATTTAATCTTGGATCTAACCATCATTGAACTAAATTCCCCTTTCACCCTTCACATAAATGAACCAAATCTTTACAGAGGGTATTTCATGAACAATGTATGGATTGATTAACATCCTTATGGGATATGTAAGAATGCTCGAGCATCCCTCAAACCCAGTCCCAAGACTTTGGGCCTAACCCCAAACTCCACTGTCAGTCTCTAGGTTGAAAAGTCCCCCCTGTGAGCACATAAATGTGGTATTAAAACCCTGGTCTTTATTCACATCAGGTTTATAACATACAAGCAATGTGTGTCTCTCATTATGGTTCATGCTCTACGACCCTAAACTATGATCTTCTATGCTCTCTTCTCACATGATGTTAAACTATATTTCAAGAACTACATATGGCTTGATTTTCATCCTAATGAGATATTCAGTGAAGTCCAGCATCTTAATTCAGGACCCATCCACAACAAGATTATGGTCAGCATTGGACTATGCATCTCTTCCATGCATTTAACAATACCCATTTTCATGTGTTGTACTCCTAACCGTAAATACTTAAAGATTTAAATGACCCTTTTCTTGACATCTTGTCACAAAATTTCCGATACACGGGAATTCTTTTTCCTGACTATGCAGCACGTTCCACTAGGTGGACTAGCATAAGTATTCTACATAACAGACCCGCCAGCCAAAAGATGCTATTATTTGACTATGCAGCCAATGCCCTTAGGTGGCCCTGCATAATCCAACCCCCCTAAAGGCTTTTTGAAATAGTGGAAACTTCATTCTTGGGTGGAAAACCTCTTTTGTCTTTATTAGTCTTAACCATGATATGTCAGGATCCAAAAAAACAACCATCCTTAACATATTTATCCCATAATATTTTTCATGATATGAAAGTATTCAATCCTTTGGTTTATATTTCCCTTCCCTACGTTTGGGTCAGACCTTCGTAAGAGTGAAATTCATCAAATTCTTTGAAAATATTGACTGGTAATATCCTCTCCATATTCAAGTACCTCTCTATATACAACAGAATCCATACATTTGTAGATTTGAATATCCAAAAACATTCCCTATCTTTTAGCAATAGAAATGTAAAATTTCTAAGAGTTCTTTTTCATGACTATAAGGCATGTGATCCTAGGTGGCCTTGAATAAGTAGTCTACGTTACGGACCTATCAGCCAAAAGATTTTATTATTTAACTATGCATCCAATTCCCTTAAGTGGCCCTGTATAATACAACCCCCTAACGGGTTTTTCAAATAGTGTTAACTTCACTCTTAGGAAATACTTTTTCTATAGCCATTTATCACTTTTTCATATCATCCCTCAGATTCAAAATTTTGTAAGTCATAGTTTACATGTTTTCCCCCATACTTGAATGTGGTAATATGTTTTCTAAGAAAATAATCAAGGAATTGAGTCAATTTTAATCCATTCAGTCAAAGATACAAGACCATGAACATTATCCTTTTTATGATAGACATGCATGACTTTAAGCTACCAACAAAAGATAGGGTACTCATTAAATTGGGAACTTGTAAAAGTAACTCTGAAGAAAAGTCGAGTCCTGTCTCGCTAAACGTACATATTGTATGATTTAGTTAATATTGAGCAAAAAAAGATGCAATGTTTTTTGGGTTTTTTGTATAATCCTAGAAAAAATAAAACTATGCTTACTAGGCCCATTGTCTTAGGTAATATATATATATATAAGTAATTAGAAAGAGAATGCAGGTATAAATGATTGAAAATGAAAGTTCTATTTCATTGATGCACAAAATTAAAAGAACATCCACATATTACAGTATCTTCTCTTTTCCAAGAATTACAAGAGGCTATCAAAATAACTTTTAATTTTATTTACGACATCCCGAGCTTCATCAGCAGCCATTTGATGTTTATTCACTTGACTAGCTTCATTCTTTTCATCTTGATGATGTGCCTTCTTGGAATCTACGATGGATTTCATACCAATTTTTTAGACTCCATCCAATGAATTTTTTAGCTGGTCATGTTCCCCAGTAACGACATCTAACTGTTGGTGAAGATGAATATGTTAGACAACATTCTCTTTGATATTATACTTTATCACCTTCATCATTGTAGCATGATCAGCCTCAGCTCGGGACACCGCATCCTCGAATTCGCCGATATTGGTCTGCAACCTCGCTCTGATCAGATCTTGATGTCACTTTTGCTCATTTTCCCTCCTTAATATGGCTTGTTTCACCATAGTATGTATAACTTGATATCCAAAACCTCAAAGTACCACCATGACGAACAAGGATGACAGTCACAGGATCATTGAAGACAACTCTTCAAGAGTCACATCAAATATGATTTTCCATATATTTTTCCATACATTGTGAAGTGTGAATTAGAATGCCTTTTGCACCTCTGGGTATGATTCAACATCGCTATCACAGGGGGGAATATATTCCAGGACTAATTCACTTAAGAAAGTGCCTTGTTCTGGTCCTTCCCCCCTAACGCTTGGTACTTCACTTTCTACTCCCATTGGGGCTGAGGCTTCATCTCCGGACATAGCCACTGAAATTGACGGCCCTGTATAGTCAAATGAATACTTTGGTTAGTTTCAAAGGATAACAACAGTTGACTAGCTGTCTTGAAAATTTAGTACATTCACAAATATTGTCATCTCTTACCCAACAGTATATCAGTAGCATGAGAAGGATCCTCCCTGTAATTCCTAGTTTCAACAGGATTTTTAGAATGGGTTTCAAGAAGCTCTTTCGGGTTAAGCTCCACTTGAGCTAGTGTATATATAATGATAGGGATGTTTATACCCCTTTCAGGCATCGACAGATCAACATCCTACTCACATGGAACTGCACATTTCAACCAATCATGGTTAGAGATGTAATAAAATATTTTTACTAGACGAAGGATAACACTGACGTCCAAAATCTTCTAAATTACATGGTAATTTAACTTGATCTAAAATTTCTTCAAAAGACGCGCCATGATTCATCATTTCATCCAGTGATATCATAGATTCCTGGTTAGTCTCACTAGTGGGAGAATTTTTCATGTCTTCTTGGCAACCCTCCTCCTGCGACCTCCGACCCTGAATAGCATCCTCAGAGAAAATTACAAAGTCAGTTGTAGTGGTCTCAAAATGTTCTAGTGTAGGTTTTTAACCTAAAACATCACATAATGGAAGTCAGTTGATGTCTTCATTCAACATTCTATAAAGTATTGTTAATTTACCAAAAGCTGGGTCTTCTCTCCTTACAGTAGAAATATGAGAAGTATTGGGAACATAAGTTGGCTCTTCTTCTCTCCTCGTTTCTTTAGGAGCAGCCAGGTCAGCATGAATTTTCAACTGTTCACCAGCACCATTCGTTGTCCTCAGAGGAGGGTCAGTCCTCTCCCCCGAAGGGGAAATCGAAGAAGCCCCTGCAATCCCAAGAAGTTTGAGTAATCATTTCATGAGTTAGGATTCATGACTATCTAAAGGACTTACAACAACTGATGAAGCAATTGGTTGTGGTATTCTTCCTTAGATGCTTTTGATTCTTGGACATTTTGGGTATGTTGACATCGTCACCTCCAAACACAGGTATTGGAGAGTCAAAATCCTTATTTAACTTCTTGTCCATGGCTTGTCAGCTTGAATATACCTCGCCCGGCTCACGAGGAGAATCAGCGGCTCCAAGAGTGGTGCCACCAGGGTAGTAATGCGGTGAAGGGACCTCATTAGTTCCTTTCATAACAAGATGCAGTATGAAGAATGTAATTTCCTTGAGTAACAATTCTTTGACTGAAATTAAGTTGCAAATAAAATAAAGAAATAAATTTACATCATTAGGAGCCACGTAATCATGCCACTCCTCATATACTGAAGCACAAATCCCCTCAGTGGTTCCAAGAATCATCATTTTATTCACCCGCTTGGTAATAGGAATGGAATCATCAGTGGAATATATGAGAATTTCTTGCTCTCTGATGCAAGCTTGCACTTCATCGGGGTTATCCTAGAAGCGGATATTAGCAGAAGCCCGGATATTTCCCACTCCATGGATATGTATCCCTTCGAATAATTCCATATAGGCAGTTTCAGCATCACAATATAAACTCTTCCATGTCTGGACTATCTCTGGCCAAAAATATTAATCATGTGAACCAGAAGGCCGTGAGGTGGGTACTACAATCTGGGACTTCAACTTCTTCCCAGCTCTTGCAATCAGAGATAAAGGATAGGATAATGAAACATGTTTCTCTATAAAAGAATTGAGTCTAAATTTCCTCAATGATATAACTCACCAAGAGTCCATGAATTAGGTATCTTGACTATGACATGAGGAATATATTTGGCACGAGGATGCTTTGACGCATGTCATGCCTCATTATACCCATCCTGGGAGTCCGGTGAATCTTCCCTAGGTAAGGAACCAGGTGAATCAGCTCTGTGTGAAGAATAATCACCTTCTAGATGAAGGGTTTCTTTCCTAACTATTCTCATTTTTGTCGCCACCCAAGGAACCAGATGATTCAGTACCCATTCAGGTTATGATTCTACCCAGTTCTCTACATACCATGTAGTCAATTGACTCGACGCTCTAGCAAATGGTAGATCAAACATTCCCCTTGTTTTCTCCATATCTGTCAGCAACTATAGTTATTAGGCAACCCGTGGATGCTGATCTGACATGACATGCAGAATTGTGGATACAAAAATCTCCTACAGACACTTAAATTGGCGTGAAGATCTACATAGAGCTTATGCCTCACATATAATCTCTCTGTCAATTCTAGTGGCCAATACACCATCTCTACAAGCTCACATATATGACCTCAATTCCATGCTAGTTGTTCCATCATCAACAAACTACCTGGTTGGCGTATTTCTATAAGGAATGAAATGAAATTCCTTGAACATGCTCAGCGTCACTGTCAAATCATATGAATTGAGGGACAACAGATAAATTCCATAAAATGACTGCACATATGGTCTAAAAGAACTTATAGGAATCAGTACTCTGCTCTGTATAGAACATGTCTTGATGTGAGTGGAAATCCATCCCCAAAAAACATGTAATGTTACCACTATTCCTAAAAGAGACTTACTTATATAGAAATGGAGTAAGCTTCAGTGAATCTTCACCAAAATTGGGGTGGCCAACCCAACCATTTTTCTCTCAACCAACATGGATTCAACAACGAAGTTCCCTAGCCTAACGCCACCCTTCAAATCCCTAACTGGTAGAAGATAAATGCTGAGCCACAAGGCTAAGAATCCTGTCAGATGGGTCTTCTCTAATATTATTTGATTCACTTAATACCCGCACTTTTCAATCTCTCCTGCTTCTAGAGTTGGCCAGAATGTTCGAAGACCACCCCTTATCTATGCTCTGGGGCAGATGGTAGGATGAGTATAGGTGGGACCATTCTCCTTCTTCTTGATCAGAAAGATATCCATCGACTCCTCTGGATTAATATCTTTTCTAGAATGAGTTTTGGTGGACATTGAATTCATGGGCTTGTGGAAAATTTTAAATAACTCTCGATCCAAAGCCGGAGTCTTTTCCGAATCATTCCATGTTGCTTTTGGAGGGATGAAATCGTCATACATTTCTCCTAGAATTGGATACCCTAAGATATTGTAGACATCCCACAAGATGAAGCCTACATCTCCAGGATTTAGATGGAATGAATTGGTTTCTGGGCTCTAGCAGCTGATTAGCTCCGGCACAAAATCATCATTCCTGTAGACATATGTCTGGCCAGCCCAGATGACTTAATAAATTGCTGGTCCCTTCAAATCCTCGACAAACTCTACACAGGTATTTCACACCCAATATTCCCACATCCAATTTGGCTTCACACCTCCACCAGGACGGAAATCCCAACTCTTCTTCTATCCATTAGATTGATCCATCTGAGAATTTCGGAAAATAGACGGATAGCAATGCGGCTGCACCTCACACTTGTGAGGCTTCAAATATAGAGAACATGGGATGTGATGCATTATGAATGCCTTCTACACTATCCCAGAAATGACAAATGATCCTAAAATTGAGACATTTGCTGAAGTGAAATTGGTATAAGTATGAAACTATAAATGATGAATATAATTCTTTTCCTCTTGAAAGTTGACTCCATGAAGATTACCATGGCCATATAAAGTCATGTAAATGATCTATGAGAAGTTGACATGATATTTTTTCAATTACTTATCCATGTCCGATAGAGCGTTGTCATAGATATCATAATAGTCATGGGAAATGATGTTCATCATATCTTCTATTATTTTATTGGCCAACTCCTCAGTCGATCCAATCATTTTGGGAACCATTTAATCTACACAAAGATCAAATATTTATATTTTGAATAAGTCTTTTTATGACATATTTGTGAATAAAACAATAAAAATGGACAAGTAATTAAGGCACGCAAGTTTGGTCATGCAATTTTGGCTTCACAAGCCTTGTTGCGCAAGTATTTCCGTGCAAGTCAAAATATTTACTGAGAAGCACGACACAAAAAAGAGAGATCAACTGAGGAGATGAATACACATGCATGATGATAGCTCAAAAGATTATAAAGCATGATGTTTTGTTTGAAATTATGCCCATATATATAGGTGATCCTTCAACCCTGCGCGCCGGAACCTACATTCTGAAACCTACATGCCTGACACCTGCGCACTGATTACACATGTTTTATTTGTTTCCTCAGTTTCAAATCCCTTTCCTTTTTTCAAATCCAACTCTGAGGGGGAAATTTTGATGACGCTCCTTTCCTTCATAGAGTCAAACGAATTGAAAAGGTGGCTACCTTAAGCACAATGAGGGTCACAGTTTGAAGAACATCAAAAATTGACAAAGGGATGAACCAGGAACACATTTGAAGGGCGTCGTGCAATTATCCTGCTCACCGCACAAGTCAATTGTGTGCCACATATGTGTCACGCAATTCACTTGTGTTCCCTATTACTTTTTTTATCCCATGGTTCCCAATGGCCTATAAATACCCCCTGTGGGCCCCACATTTTGTGGTCGAATTTTCCAAAACTCAGATTCAAGCTCTGGTCACCCAAGCCTTTTTCTGACGTCTTTCGAACTCTTCTAAGGTAATGTTTTACCTAGAATAGATGCTATTAAAAAGGAATAATGTCTAAGTGTAAGAATTCATCAACACTTGCGCGCCAAATTGTCTACCCCTTAAGGGAAATGAATACACTTGCGTGCCGCCTTTCCCTCTAAAGGGAACTTGGGTGCCACTCTTCCGGAAGCCTCTAGGGATGATACCAAGGGATTCAGTTCAAAGTCGCCCAAGTATTACCCTATGGATTATTCATCACCCAAGGTGACTCATGTCGTGCAAGTCTACTTGCGCGACCAGTACATGCACGCCAGAACAATAATCGCGTGCCTCCTTCCTAGTCACATCCTTTCCTCAAATACACCTCTCCTCTTCATAATACAGCCTTAAAAACCCTCTTCAAAGCCATTTATGGCATGATCCCTTTATTTTCCTCCTTATCTGAAAAGAGTTATGTAAGAACCTCTCCCAAAACAATGTGACATAAAAGATTTATATCACCACGGTTAGGGGTTTCTTATATAACCACATCCTTTGTGATAAGAAGATATTTTTATTTGGGCCTTCTTCTTAGGAGTAAGCCACAATCATAATTTCTTTTAACTCGGGCCCCCTTCTTAGGGGTAATCCCCAGTCATAATTTATTTTAATGTGGGCCTCTTTCTCTTGAATAAAACTCAATCCTAAGTCCCGCTTAATTTAGGGTTCTTTTTCAGGAGCAAGTCCCACGTTAAAATTCAAAAACTCCAGAAAATACAAATACCATTATGGACCCCGATTTTTTGAGATTCATTCCTAAGTCTTGGTATTAATTTACCTGGGCAGTCATACATATGTAATCCCCACATAATTTCTCATAACTGCATCTTTTATGGCAGCATCGTCAAATTTACTGATACCTCTTGTTTCTCACACTGAGCATGACTCACATGAGCATTGATTGTGAAAACAATCATGACATTTGTTTTTGCGCCATTAACCATGCATATACCTCATATTTATTTTATCAAACTATGTGGGTTCTGATTCATTTTAAACAAGGATACTTAGGTATCCCATCTGCGGGTACGATCCCAACTCTAAAATAATCATTGTCTTTCTGAAGGACAATAATCATCAAGTTCCCCACTGAGTGGCTTTAAAACTAGTGTGGTTATCATAATGACCAAGATATTTATATATAATGTATTAAAGATTACCATTGACAAAGAATCTCTAATACATATGGATGATTCTCCATCGATGAAGAACCTCAAATATATATTAAGGATTCTCTAAATCTCATACATATCAACCATTGATTACTAAATCTAAAGGAAAATTGATTTTTATACTTGGTGAATTAATAAGGTTTCATGAACATAACTTAAATCTATAAGAGAGTCTCATAGTAGGTAATAATTCCCCCCTCCCCAAAAGGTGTGATAAGCCTATCCTCCCATCCTCTCAACAAATGCAAATTCTTAAGCCTCATTGGTCCACGAATAATGAGCACCTACTTTTAGAAAGTAGGTCCAAATGAATATAAAGTCATTGGAGGTTTCTGGTTCTACAAATAACCCCATTAGAAACCGATTGGAAGGTTTGAACCTTAAACAAACAAGGTCATTCACTTTTCCAGAAGAAACAATGGATTAAACATGTATTTTGTCGAAGGAAAGACTCTGCAAAATTAGTTCCTTGAGTTTTACGGAATGTCCTGGCTAGATTAGAGGCTAAGAATTGGAGAAGATAACTGGATAACAAATCTAAATTTCTAGAACATACTATAGTACACAACATTTCAATTAGATCTACACAATATATGGGTTCCCATTTTCAATGGATTGGGTTCTAGGTGAATATAAAATATCACACAGTTTGTGAACCCTATCACACAACATGTCTTCTCCCCTATGATACTCATCATATACATCTGGAATTACATGATTATGGTTAATAGAACGCATGTTGGAGCACACTACATACCCCCAGACTGACACTCCTAGACCATGTACATGGGTTATGATGTGTAATGGTATATAAAAACATGTACACGGGGTGAAGCCATCTACTGGAACAATAATAATTTTTTAGGTATCCGATATTCTACGTAATTATACATGTACATGGGAAATGAAAATGGGAATGTTACATGGGTATAATCGGGGTCAAGGTATAAGCAATGTAACCCCTCATATGTGCTTCTTTACATTATTATACGAGGCTTTGATCTCTTTTTCCATATCTTAGAGAATTTTTGTTCTGGTGTGATCCATTATCTATTCCCTGATGGTTGGAATGGAATAATCTCTATACCCTGGTACTATGATCCATTAAGGAATTATTTGATAGACACATTTTAATCCATCTATGTCTCCCAATGTGATATCTTATATTCATCATTGTCCAATCATATGAGGTTATAATATCAACATGACCAACACTACATGGGAGTTGATCCTCTACATAGCAGTTTAATCCATATCATGTTTTTTGTATCACCCCATGACTTTGACTCCGATCCTTATCTATGTATCATTTTCTATTGACATTATTAGCGTGTAATTCTAGTGAAGAGACCAGAAATTCACATTTTCTTGGATGGAGGTCATAAGTGCTATCAAACGTAGGAGTGTGTTCTCCCCGATGAGTTCATTTTGGAATCTTCAATCTAGAATCCTAGGTTTATATACCATAGTTGTGACTAAAATTTATACTATATGCCTTTATTTAGTATAACTACATATTATGTTGATATGTGTTGAATTTATATACATGTGTAGATATGACTATATTTCCCCTTTTTTATTATTTATTGTTTTTGGCTATCCTACTGAGTAATTTTATACTAACTACCACAAAGGCTTTTCTTGATCATGTCATTTTTTTAGGTGATTGAACATTTGACAGTGTCCATATAGAACTAGGAAAAGAATGTTCCCTGTCTAACCAAATAAACCATGATGTGTCCGTACAATATTATTATAGTAGTCCAAGATTTTATTCATTATGGAATTGGTTTATAGACTTTTATGGTGGTATTATATTTTCCCATATTAAATTTCATTTAAATTGTATCTTACTTGGGCTATGGTATTCATATTTATGCATGTATGGTTGTTCAATTTTTTTAGATATTAGCATTTATATAGTCATGTATGTGTGTGTGTGTGTAGGTACATATGATAATAAATCCCATGTCAGTTACAAGCCAACTCGGTGATAGTATCCTCCCTCTTCCCTATATGGAGGAAATATTAGGGAGTAGAGACACTAACCCGATTGGGATGGATCGTGACAAAGTGGTGTCTGAGAGGGTCAGTTATAGCTTAATACCAAGATTATCTGAGATTAGTTTGGGGCCAACAATGTAAGGTGTTTTTATTTCATATTTTAGGGCATCAAATCATTTGTTGGCGAGGCGGCTGATATATCTGTACACTAGGACATTGGTCACATTCTTTTTTACTCAATACAATAGAGAACTAGTTTTGTGGAAAAATTGGAACATGTATTGTATAACAATATTTTGTGGTTTTCATTTATTTTGTGAGTAATCTATCCATATATACTCATTGAGTTGGTACATCATGTTTACTTTTGGGATTACTCTATACGGTATACCATCTATGATACATGATTTTCATGAGTTTGATAACCTTAGAGACAAGGAACCTATACTAATAAAAGTTCATTATATGATTCATGTGGGTGGTGCACCCGCTATAACACCACCTGTAGAGCATCATGTGGTACACATAGATTGAGTGAATGACTTGTGAAAGCTATGTGAGGTTTACAGGAATAATCAAAAGACACCCTAATGTTTTGTGTTGTGGCCAACCCATAGCAAGATGAGGGATGTTATGGGGTGGTGACACATTTTTTAAATCTAGTATGTAAATCAAAATATCAGTAGGTTGGATTTGAGGTTATCTTAACACGTGGATTGGTAGGGTGATTGTGGGGTTAAGTGACCTAGTTGTTTTATGAGGAGACCCTTTCATAGAATAACTTGGAATTCCATTTCAGTGAGTATTTATCACCACTTATGCAGATGGATGTATATATCCAAGATCTTCTACAACTCACGTAGGGAAATGTGAAAGTATCTGAATATTTATTGAGGTTTACCATACTCTCCAAGTACACGATGGATATTGTTTGTTACCAGTTCATATGCGCTCTTACGTTCAATCAAGTTATACATACTGAAATACAAGTTTTTTTTATAATTCAATGCATTCCTACCTATACTCTAGAGGTAGAGTGAGGTTTTGTGGTAGCGTGTTTATAGGATGAGCAGATGCATCTAGTGGGGTTTTAGTGGGAAATCAAGAGTAGAAACCTTGGAAGTATGGATACGACATCAGTCATAGGGACTTGTATGTGATAAAAAATTCATGATGAGGTCTAAGGATAAAGGATATATAGTTCATGGATCTTAGTAATTGTCCATTCATCCCATATAGTGGTTGTGCAACTCATTTCATGGATGGGGAAACATTCATGATATTTTATAACAAACCATATAGATAATAGGGAAACTATATATGTTCCTTCAAGGAAGTGTTATAAATAGTAAGGGAGGTTTAAAATGTGGTGGAAGTAGTAAGGGAGTTGGGAGAGTAGTTTTATGAGCTTGACACTTTTACTTGTTGCAACTTGAATCCCTAGGTGGTCCACACTGGGCTTATAGAGATAAAGGATGGGTGAAGGGATAGCTACAGGAGGTCGAATCATACAACCCAAATTCTCTCAAATTGAATTGAGATATCATATATGTCTTATAGCTTAGTTTCATTCCATATGGGAACATATTCTAGCCATTCCATTCATTCAACATACATTGCATGAGAATGATATATTCTTTTTTTACTTTTGGAACAAACCTTATGTGTAGAAACTTTTTTTGGAGAAGAATCTATAAAAAATACATATATCAATAATGTAAATTGACTTTTAGAGGTGATAGTTTTTATTTGGATCTCTTGTTAGAATTGTTGGGGCCTTGTGTCATCATTCCTGGTATAAAATATTTTTCTAGAAAACATGCCCATAATGATGTCCTTATGTGATGGATTCATTGTGTCTATAGTGAAAAACCATTTTTCCAATTTTTAGTATGAATTAAACCCAGGAAGTAGAGGATGGACTCATTAATAGGTGGGTGTATTGCGAGGATAACCCTTGGAACTATAGATGTCATGAATTCATCGTTTCCTGAATTATTGGTGGAGTACAAGGACTTATTCCCTATGTATTTTTATGATTTACCTACCCTCTAAGATATATAATTCTTCATTGATATTCACTCCATGAAAACATAGATATCTATTACCTCATATCATATGGATCCCATATAGCTTCATGCGCTAAGGGTGAAGTTGGAGGACTTATAGAGGACTGTGTTTGTAAGAAGCAATGGTTCTCTATGGGTATCTCATGTTCTATTTTCCATGAAGGTATACAAGATCTTGAAGTAGTGTATGGACTATTGATATCTAAAGAAGGTGATCATGGAGAAAAATTACCCACTACTGAGGATCAATGATCTCTTTGATAAATTGAGAGGGCGAAGATGGATCACGATGGATGACCTTAGGCCAGACTATCACCAGCTACGATTGTGAGACAATGATATTCCAACGATGGCATTCAATTTTTTCTACATTCACTATGAGTACATAGTGATTCCCATTTTTTAAAAAACAATCCACCGTTGTTCATGGTACTCCTGAACTAAATCTTCCAGTCTATCAAAGTATGTTTAGTGATATTCTCAATCATCGATATCCTTTGGTACTCACTATATGTGGAGGATTGTGAAAGATACTTGATGATAGTTATAGAAGTACATCCATATCACCAGCATTTCTGGAATCTATTGAAGAACTCCTTTTTTACTCGGGTGGTCCACTTTTTGGGATATGTTATCCCAATAGATGGAGTGATAGAGGGAACAACTCATGACGAGGTATTGTTAAATTATAAGCCACCCAATAAGTAACAGTGCTGCAGAGAATCATTGTGTGGGGATAAAATTTCCAGAGGTACATAAATAATTTTCAAGTATATCAAAACACATGGTAGCGTGTCATTATTTTAAAATGATTCCTACTGGAAACCATGATGTTGGGGAAAAAGTTTCTATGATTGTTTTATATGTATCATATAGAAGTAAATACAGGTGTGTAAAAGATGTACTATGACCTATTATGTTAGTTTTTGTGGCCATTGATGACGACCCGAGTTAAAAAGCTCAACTCTCTATTAATACTTGTTTTCAAGAGAAATCTAATCATAATGTTTTAGCAGGGTTATCTCAACCACATGAATTTCTATAATAGAAGTGGGATGAGATATAAAAGTAAATCCTAAAGGGAATACCATGTATGTATAAGGGATATGATTCCAGTTGGGTGATCATAGAACAACTCACCATGCTAGCCCACTACTTATCAATTTCAGTGAAATGTTCACTAGGGTTAATGAGACATCTCATTTTTGTGGATATTTCTTGACTCCATAGAGTTCCATAACTTATTTTTTAGATTATAATTACCACTTCACATCCTAGTCATGAAATATATTCCTGGGGGAGTTTGGGTCTTTTTTATTCATGAGCACAACCTTTAAACCACAATATTGTGGCCAAACTAAGTAGACCGTTCTATTTCTAGAGGAAATTATATGGGATTTCATGTTATAAATTTACCATTTTTGTGAGGACCATTTACCACTAGTGTAGATTTCATACAACAACAGCTATCACTCCACCATCGGTATTTCACCATTTGAGGCTGTGTACGGTCGACCATGTAGGTCATCACTTTTTTGGTCTAATACTTGTTATTACGAACAATTGGGATTCTATTTGGTGTGAAAAAATACTAAGTAGTCACTGATTATTTAGGATAGGTTGAAGACTACACAGACCCCTTATAATTATTTTGTGAATATAAGACATAGTCATCTAAATTTTATCGATGAATAAAATGTGTTCGAATGAGTTCAAATCAATTTTGATTATGGATATCTTTCTATGGATGAATTATATATATGAAGTCCATAATACATTTTAAGTGAAAATATAATGTTTTAAAGGTGTTATACCTATAAGATCTACCCCCATTGTTATGTGGGATACACAATTTCATCTACGTGTCATAGATTTGAAGTTATGTGAATGACCCATCACATGTTATCAATAGGCATGATCTAGACATTATGGATGGAGCTACCTTTGGTGATTACCCAATAGAGATGGAGGATCAGAATGAGAGTATCCTTCATAGGTGATCTATTCCTTCGGTGCATGTCTGGTGGCATCATGGTAATCTCTGGGATAACACGTGAGTGTATGAGGCTCAATATAGTGCTCAATACCCACACTATTTTGTGTATCCCAGCTTTTGGATATTAGGGGATTTGATTCCCCAAGATGGAAAGAATTTAATGTCTCAGTTTTCCAATATGTTATTTTTGAAAATTATATCAATCATTTTTTCGACCATGAATTATGATAATGTCTGAATCTGAGGCCCGATGTGCTTGGAATAAATGATTGAAATATGTTAAATAGCACATGTGTGTAGTTTTACAGTAGAAAGATGTATAACATATAAATGTATAATTTAATCATATATTTTAGGGTAATATTTAGTTTATAACATTATATTTCCATAGGTTTTATGTAAAAATTATCTATGTAGGACTATTTTATGAAATTAATCATAGAGATTAAATAAATTAAATAATTAATTATATTATTTTATTTATTGTGTTTAAATTTTGACACAACGTCCAAATAACGGTCATTTAATATGTGGTTATTAAAAATTCTCAAAAATAAATTCCTAACCATGTGATTTGACAAGATCCATTAGATCCATTAAAGGAGATCACATAGGTTGTTGATGAATGGATAAGAGATCAACAGATGATGTGGGATAGAATTGATGGATTTCTCTAATGATTGTGATGCATCTTCGTTCTTCAGCAACAATTGATCCAAATCAGCGTAGGTAATTTGTTTAAATTGTTTCTTTCCCCAATTCATGATTTAATTTATGAACATGGGTCAATAATCCAATGTATTGGTCCATGGATCAATCAAATTGTTTAGGATTGTTTAATTTCATGGTTATTTTCGGATATTTTTTTTCACTGAATTTGTTATTCATCAATTTTCCTTATAATGAAATTGAACCAAGGCCAACACAAACACTGATTGTGTTCTATTACTATTTTTTTCTTTTTATTTTTTTCCTCTAAATTATTTGTTCAATGAGGAAATTAATTATTTTGCATAGGGTTCAACCAATCATGATCAATTGATCATTACACATATGTTTCTTGGCACAACGACTTGATATCATAGATTTGGGATTCAAACAAAATTACAGTGGTGCGATTATAGGAGCATTGATTAATTGGAAAAAATGAGGATTCCAGATTCCGGGTTCTATTCCACACATCAATGTACAATAAAGAATGATAGTTAGATCTGTTTTTAACATATTTGATGGAAAAAACATATTACTTTTTGTTGAATAAAATAAAAAAATGTAGATCCTTCATTTTTCCAGAATTGTGTGGTTCGATTAGTGGGTGGGGAAATAGAGAAGTTAACTGGTACAAGGATTTATTTTTCAGGAAAATTTTGCGCTACATGGTGTGTAAGTCAGATCTATATTCCATGTGGGACACCTTAGAGGTGACTAGGGTTTCACATGAATGTTATGTATTACATGACATGATACACTTGTCATATGGAATATTTTGTCTCCCAAAAGAAATAGCATATTCTATTAGAAGTACACAAACATGGGTTGGAGTGCATGGGTTAGAGGATGCATTATAATCCCCAACACAGACATGGAAGGGCCATGCCATGAGCAATGTTGTGTACTAGAATAATGAATGAAATGGAACACATGAAGAATACATGGGAACCCTACACATTATGTACATCCACCAAATCATAGGCATGAGACTCAGTCCATTTACGTGGGTAGGACTCAGGGTCAAGGGACATGGTGTGTGACCCTATATGCATATTGTTTACTTTACACTACCAAGATTAATGACCTTTTACTCTACGTCATGTAAAATATTCATTAGGGTGTCTTCCCCATATGATTTCTCTGAGGGTCAGTACGGATTCATATCTTACTCATATGAATACGATCCATTTACCTGGAATTCATAGATAATGTCATTAGAATCCCTCTAAGAATCCCAGAGTGAGATAAAAAGTTTATCTTTATGCCCGATGTAGAGTACATGTTATAATCATGACCAAAAATATGTGGACTCTAATCCTCAGAAAAATATTATAATCAAACATGAGGTATTGGTATCACCACATGGACTTAGAGGAGATCCTCATCTGTGTATTGTATTCTCTTGGGAATATCAGTGTCTAATTCTAATAATGAGACTTGGTGAGTTTTAACTCATTGAAGATCATTAGAAGTTCTATAAAACAAATGATTGTGTTCTGCATGACTAAAATGTTTTGGGTAATTTGATTTGGAATCCTAATCTACTATATTATGATCGTGAATTACCATTATATTATGTGTCTTAATTGATTAGATTTTGATATTATTTTTATATGTGTTATAGAAATATACTTTTTTAGAGGTGATTTTATTTTTATTTATTTCTTTGTTTGTGTTTCTGGGGATTCCTAATAAGTATTTTTATACTCACCTATTTATAGCCCATTCATGCACAAGTTGTGTCTGGTAATAATGGCCAACATTTCCACAAAGTCCTTGATGGACTTAGACCAGAAAGAGCATAGTGAGATGAGGTAGAGCGATGTGTGTCCCACTAGTATTCTAATAGTAGTCCCAATTTTCATTCAAGTTTGAGTTGTGTAACCTAAATATTTGGTGATATATTAGTTGGACCGATTTACATTACATCACATTCTTTAATACTATAGTTGTTAGATTCAGATGGATTAATCCATGGTTATTCAGTTGTTATTACATTTATGCATTTTAATACTCTTAGAGATGTGTGTGAGTGTGTGTGAATGTATTTAGGATAAGTCCTCCCATGTTAATTAAATTACTACTATATGCATTCCACTAACCCCAGGCATATTGGATGTGGTCTTTGGGAGTTGTGCCACGAGCCCCACCATGACGAGTTGTGAAAACATGGGGTTCCTAGCAAGATGTTCCATTTCCCCCTTGATTAGGAGGTTGGGTATGTCCCACAAAATTTTTATTAATGATACTTGGAATGGTGTCTTGAATTCTATATAATATTCATAATTGAGGCCAATATTAATTTTTATGCATGGGAATGATATCCCTTATTTATTATCATGATTTATTATATTATTATGAGTATTACTATGTATAGACACATAATTTATACCTCGTTTCTGGATTAAATAAAATGTATCTATATATATGTCCCTAAATATTTCCATGTTTTTTGTTCATATATATTTACATGTATATATATATAAATTTGTGTATATATTTATATTTTTAGTTACACCATATTAGTTTGGTGTAGGTTCAGTCAGTGGGGTGTCCCTGATGAACCTGAGCCCTACTTGATTTAAATTTTTTATTTATTTCTTGATGTATTTATCAAACATACACAGTAATATATTTTGTATTTATGTATGCGATTATGCTTTAGACGCCATGGGAGGTGGGTTAATGAGTATATCTCCCACCATTTTTGGGAAAACATTCACTGGGGTACTTGGGAAGACATCATGTTTTTTGTTTTAAGGATTATTTATTTTTATGCATTATGCTTGGGAAATAGGATCATAGGACTGATCTAGTACACTTGATACTCATGAAAGTTTTCCTAGTTTAATTTATTATTTTTATTTTTTCATTTATTATATCATATCGACCTGCTATAAGTTTATCTAATTATATTTTATACCATGAAATGAACATGAATGGATTTATGTTTTTTTCCTTGTCATGTTTATTCAGAATCTTATATTCTTCCATCACTTGACGGACATATTTAATACATCCTTTGTTGTATGATGATTCATTATTATATTAGTGTGGAACTATAATTATAAGGGTATATAATTGACATCGTACCATCATTACACCCTCACTACTAGTCGATAGTCATAAGCATACAAGGTGGAGTGATTGGTGTTGTTTGACCAACTCGACTAGGTCACTATTTTAGGGGCATCAAAGTTGAGATGTTATAAATTTGTATAAAATCCCTTTCATTCCTTTTTCCTATAGTCTTTGGAAAGTATATATGAAACTAGTACTGTGTCAATTCTTGTGATATATCAATATATGGGAGTTATCTACTTAAACATAATGACGAGTCTATGTGTCTTAGGAAGGGAATTTTGTTAGTGCTTTTTTTTATAATAGAGGATTAGGATTCTACCTTGACTGATTGGATTACTTTTTAAGATAATTTATTTATGAGAATAATATATTTATCATTTTCTTATTATATAAATGAAGTAACATAGAATGCACCATCCTAAGAACATATATATTCACATTCTTTGAATATTCTATGCCACGTATATGAACTGATAAATATTCTTTTTGTGATTGTTATCATTCTTGTTAAATACCATAATTGGTACTTTTTTAAATGTTTTATTATTATATATTTTTTTATATTTCATTATAATTATTTCTTCTGTAACATTATATGTGATTATTTAATATTTCTTTCTTATAAAAAATGTTTATATGATTATTGTTTCATGATTTCATATTTACCTATATATCATGATTAAGTAATTAAGTACTTTTATTCCAAGTAATTTTCAATATATGATATTTTACATAGTTTTCATAAAATAATTGGTTATTAATGTTCCATCCACAATATAAATGGTGCATTTAATCATAGATTGATGGTGATAAATTATCTAACCAATCCTGAAAATTGTTATCCATGTTTCATTGTTTCATGTGTTGAAACATATCAGCTTAGATTAAATTAGATCCAATAATATATTTGTATAGTGTATGGTCACCATATAAATTGGGAAATGGAAAACCAAATAATTAAACCATTATATAGGATCATGATATACATTGAGACTATTCTAGATATAAATACTATATTTTTTGACCATAGAGGTTGTAGTTCCACCGGTTTGAGGTATGTTCCCTTTTATAATGCATTTTATGTGTTTAAAGTGCATGGGATGAGTTGGGAAGAGGTTGGTAAAGTTTTAAATGAGTTTGGATGAGTTTGGAGGCCTTTAAAGGGGTGGGCGGTTTGAGAACGGTTAGTGGAAACCATTAGGTTTCTCTAGGAAACCGTGTATGGGAGATAGTAGGCTTCACACGGCCTACGCATGGTTTTCCAAACTGTGTGTGGAAACCGTGCGAACCCTTGCTCCAGAGGCAGTAGTGTGCACACGGTAAGCACATAGTTTTCCAAACCGTGTGGACTAATTGTGTGGCCACTTAAAAATAGGATTATAAGTTTCAGGCTCTCTCGGACTTAACCTATTTCACTCCAAAATTCCTCCCACTTGTGGATCACTCAGGTTCTTCAGTTCTTAGGGGGTGTAGGAGATTTCCCACTCATTTTGGAAGCATTTTAAATATGGTTCTTGGCCTTTTGAAGCCTCTTGCTTCCGGGTAGTTCTTCTCTCATGGTTTCCTTGTATTTTCTTCTAGATCTACATCCCTATCGTTCTTGGTCTTCTATATCTACACCTGTTTGTTGTAGATCTAGGGTTGTGGTTTCCTTGGATGATGATTTTAAGGCTTTTGAATGTTATGGAAGAGGATCTAGAGAGGTTTTGGTGGTGCGTTCTTAGTATTTGAGGCGCGGTTGTTTGTGGGTCGATTTCTTGAGAACCCAAAAGGTATGTGGCTTCTCTCACGACTCCACTTGGTTTGAAATAGTGGTTATTTGTTACAATTAATTGTTGTGAGGAAATTAAATTGTGATTTTTTATGAGAAATTGGTTAGAAATCCATTTGGGGATTTTTTTGAAGAAAGGGAGGTTTGTGGTGAAATTCGCTTATTGTGGATTTTAAATTGGAGATTTATAAATGGGTTGCTGGGATTGATTTGTGAAATTTTTTGATGATTTTTTTTCAATAAATATGTTTTTTTATTGAATTTTTTTTGTCATGGAAAATGATTAAAGGGTGTTTTCAATAAATTAGTGATTTATTGAAGTAAATTGTCTTGTGTTGGAAATGGTTGTGTGTTTATTGTGCGGCTTTGGTGCATTATTCTTGTTGGTTGATTGAGTGTTACAAATTGTGTTGGTTGTGTGGAAGTGGGTGGGATGTCTCACTATAAAAGGTGATGGATAGTGCATGGAAGAACCACTATTATGGAAGTGGGTGGGAAGTCTCAATATAAAAGTTGATTGATAGTGGTCGGAAGAACCACCATTATGGGTTGTGGTCGAAAAGTACCACTAGTTAATAATGGGGTGTACGGGATGGGCAGAAGTCCCACCATAATGGTTTTTTTGTTGTGTGTTGTTTTTCAAAGATTGAATTTGTTGTGATAATGTGAAATGGTGAATAGTCTTATGGCATGTTTTTTGGATTTTCCTGGGTTGTTTGGTTTGGGTGAGATGGTTTGGTAAGGATGTGTTTGGATAAGGAAATGGTTTTAATTGTGATTATTTTATATAATTTGTTTTATATAAATGTGATAATGATTTTATCCTATTGTCGTGTGTAAGGAACTCATTTGGGGAAAACCTACTATGTTTTAGTACTCACCCCCTACTTTAGCACTGTGGTGTCTTTGCAGATGTCGTGTAATGTGACATGGGAAAAGGTAAGTCATCTCCCTCCTTTAGTGGGGCTTTGTGATGTCTTGGTGGAGCTTGGATCTTGGAGCTTGGAGTGGAGCTGTGGTGGTGTCATGGCTTTTAGTGTTTGGTTGTTCAATTTCCGCTTATACTCTGATGTAGAGTGGACAGGTCTGGTTGTATTGGTTTTGGGTTGTATTATAGAACAATTTGGTTTTCTTTTGGGAATACATATTTGGGTTGAATGGGCATGCATCTTTATTTGTTGGTTTTGTTGGTTTTTCCTTATGGGAAAATTGTTCCCTACTATTCCTTGAAGCCCTCAGCAATTATTTCCAGCCTTTGGAGCCTTGGGAACGTCTCTTAAGGCCAAGTAACCCTCACCGCCTCCTCAAGAAAATGAGGAGTTGACATTCATTGTGGTATATTCCTTGAGTTAGGATAGTAGAAAGCCATAGGAATGTCAGAACTTGGAATTTATAACATAAAAGGACATAGCTAACCCTTTTATGCTAAACGTGAAATTTCCAGGGAGTTGGGTACATAAGTGTTTGAAACACTTATAGGCATTGGATATCTATTTGCATGGGTATAGCCAATGATATTAGCATGAAATGCATGGTAGAAATGAATTTCCACTAGGATGGATATTTCATTGGGGTATAATGATTTATGGTATGGTATGAATGCATGGATTTTGGAAAATTCTGAATTGGGTTTCAAAATGGAAGGGTTTGAAAATGGAAATTTTTGAAATTTTGAAAATGGGATGATTTTCAAAAAATGGGGGATTTTTTTTAAATGGTGCAATATGGGAAATGTGAAATTGTGGAAATCCTGGTTGTGATAGTGCTATGTAATTTCATTGCAATTGTAAGTCTTCAGTTTCTAGGGATTGATACTTATAGTGATTCTTATGATGATATAGATGGAACTAGGTTGACATCGTAGAGACCAATTGGAGGAATCTACTAGAAATGTGGTTTCACCTGAGCCCCAGGTAAACCAGAAGTTGGCGCAAAGCATCATTCATGCATTTCCAATAGTGCAGTTAGGACTACAACCAGATACTCTTGTTACGATATCTATCACGGTAAGAAATCCATGTAATGGAAGTACAATTGTCCTCACGAGAGGAGTCAACTCTAAATTTAGGGAATGATCAAGAAGAAAACCTTTTCTCACAAACATGGACCACATCAGAATTGGACCACAAGATTGTTAAAACTTCCTCTGAGACCCAAGAGTATGCCAAGATGTTTTCAGTGTGGCTCCATGAGCCACATCAAGAGGGATTATAAGGCACAACCTCGAGAATGTCAAAACAGCAAGCAGAACGGGAATCTTGAGTGGTATTTCTGTAATGCTCTAAGGTCGGGTGTTCGTGAAACTGCTCAGTAAGGGAATTTTCAGCAGGAGAACATACAATAGAGCATGGAGAACATGCATCTGCTTGAAGCTGAGAAAGTTTTGGTGGATGATAATTCAGGACCATCATGAGTGTGAGGTATGGTTCATTGAAATTATACCTTGATGCAAGTGTTTTTTGATATGGGTTCTTCACATTCTTTTTTTGTGATGCATGTATGGTTGAGTTCAAGGGATTGAGGGTAGAAATGATGCCTTCAGTTTGAAACTTCAAACTCATCTAGGTCAAAGAGAGTGTCTGGACATCTTGTGTAGATCATGTGGTATTGTCGTTTGTGAGGTTGAGATAACCTGGAAATTTTTCAATGCTTGAGATGGATGGGTACGATGTAATCCTGTAAATGGATTGGATGGTGGTGTTTAAGGCCCACATCAACTTTAATGATCGGAAATTGACTTTTACGACACCCGATGGTGATATATATCTCTATAGAGGATATAGGTAGGAAAGTCAGGGTGCAAGGGGTTTGTTGGCACCAGCAGTCAGCACATTATCGTATCAGTTGGAGGTGTTGTCATTGAAATCGATAGAGGGTGTTGAAAAGAATGTTCCTATGACAGTGGTAGATCAATTCATGGATGTTTTTTTCTGATGAATTCTTTGGGTTACCACCTGTAAGAGAAGTGGAGTGTATGATTGATCTTCTTCTAGGGACAAGTCCTATCTCACATCTATCTTATCGGATAGAGCCAACTAAATTGTTGGAATTTAATGTCGAGTTGGACAAGTTAGAGAAAAAAGTTTTTATCCATCCTAGCACGTCTCTGTGGGAAGTGCCAGTGTTGTTTGTGAAAAATGCGGATTGAACATTGAGACATTTTTTTGATTATCATAGGCATAACCAAGCTACGATATATGCCAGGTATCCACTTCCATGAAATGGTGATTTGTTCGACCAGTTGAGGGGAGCCCCATGGTTCTCCAAGATCAACCTGAGGTCGGGATATCATCAATTTCGGGTGAGGAAGGATGATATTCCTAAAAATTCTTTCAAAAGTAGATATGGGCATTATGAATATGTGGTTATGCCCTTTGGTCTGAAGAATGCACCAACAGTGTCCATGGTATTGATGAATCAGGTATTTCAGATATATCTGGATTCATTTGTGGTGGTGTTTGTAGATGATATTTTGGTGTATTAAAAGTCAAGGGTAGAGCATGATCAACACTTGGCGATAGTGCTAGAGATCTCGAGTTATTAGTGTTTGTATGCCAAATTATCAATGTGTGACTTTTGGATACAAGAAGTTCATTTTATTGGCTATGTGACTTAGGAAAGGGGTGTTTCAGTGGATCCATAAAAGGTAGAGGCTACTACCTCGTGGTAACCACCAAATAATGTGTTTGAGGTAAGAAGTTTCCTCATTCTAGTTGGGTATTATCGGCATTTTGTTCGTGATTTATTATATTTGGCATCGCCAATGAAAAATTTGACAAGAATGAATTTTCCATTCCAGTGGAATGAGTAGTGTCAGCAGTGTTTCGAACAGATACAGTGTCTCCTTACATCAGCACCAATCTTGGTTTTTCTAGAACTGGGAAAAGGTTACGTGGTGTATTGTGATGCATTGGGATCAGGGTTGGGGTGCGTTCACATGAAATAAAATCATGTGGTCATGTGTGGCTCACCGAAGTTGAGGGTGCATGAGATGAACTACCCAACTCATGATTTGGAGTCGGAAGAAGTGCTCTATGATTTGAAAGTGTGGAGTCATTATCTATTCGGTGAGAAATTCATGGTATATACAGATCATAAAATCTTGAAAAACATTTTCTCACAAAGTGATTTAAATTTTATGCAAAGGAGATGGATGTAATATCTCTAGATGTTTGATTTTGACTTGATGTACACTCCAGGTAAAGGAAATTCGATGTCAGATGCATTAAGTAGAAAATAATATGATCAGATGGTCATACAACCATCAGACCAGTGTCAGTTGATGTCGGTTATAGATGACATGCAGTTGGAATGTGAGGACCAGGGCAATAGATCAGTCTTTTTTCCAGTTTTGATGATTATTGACTTTATTGGCCTAGTTAGAGAGTCACATATATTTGATTACAAGTGTGTGACCATGGGGTTGAGACTCAATTGTGGGGAGATCACTGAGGGTTGGAAACTGAATGGATATTCAGTTTTTTGTTTTCTGAATCGGTTGGTTGTACCAGTTTCTTGTCAGGGGGATCTTCTTAGGGTGTATCATCATTATAGGTGGGATGTTCATCCAGAAATTCATAAAATGTATAAATCGTTAAAACCGTAGTTCTGGTGGGACGGTATGAAAATAAGTGTGGCTGAGTTTATTTCGAGATGCTTGACTTATCAGTAGTTCAGGGCAGAGCATCAGAGGCCAGAAATAATGTTGCAGTCTTTACCAATCCTTGTTTGTATGTGGGAGCAGATAATGATTGATTTTGTTACAGGTCTCCGAAGAATGGTCAGAAAGCACGATTCCATTTGGGTGATAGTGGATCAGATAACGAAGTCGGCCCATTTCATCCCTAGTCATGAATCTCATATAGTGGAGGATCTATCCAAAATCTATATCTGGGAGGTGGTAAAGAAGCATGGTGTTCCAGTATAAAATGTATCAGATAGATATCTGAGGTTTACATCTCTTTTCTAGAAATCCTTGCAGCCAACCATTGGGACACAGTTGGCTATGAGCACGGTGTATCACCCTTGGATGGATGGTCAATCCGAGAAGATGATACAATCTCTGGAGGATATATTGCGGTCATATGTCATGGATTATGGTGTCTCATGGGAGGATCACTTTTCGATGTTTGAGTTCTCGTACAATAATAGGTATCAGGCATCCATAAAAATGGCTCCTTTTGACGCATTGTATGGGAGACCATGTCGTTCTCCACTATGTTGGGTGGAAATGGGTGAGTCCTCGATGGTTGGATAGAGTCTTTTCCAGAAGACGATGGAGAAGATCAAGTTGATCAGAAAGAGAATGGAGATGGCTTAGAGTCATCATAAATCGTATGCACATCATCGTCGACAGCCATTACTATTCGAGGTGAGTGATCATGTGTTCTTGAGGATCTCTCCTAGGTTGGTACATCATTGGTTTGGGAAGCAGGGAAAGATATTTCTGATGTATATTAGACCTTTTGAGATTCTTGAGCGGGTTGGTGAGGTGGATTATTTATTGAATTTTTCACCTTGATTTAGTGTGGTGCACAATGTGTTTCATGTCTCGTAGTTGAAAAAGTATCAGCCGGATCATGACCATGTGATTCGATTTGATCTTGTTGAGCTAGAACCAGATGCTTCATTTGTGTACGTGCTAGTGCGGGTTGTGGATAGGAAAGAGAATGTCTTGCATGGTAAAAGAATCGGTTTAGTTTTTGTTTTGTGGCAACATGGTCAGATTCAAGAGGAGACTAGGGAGTGAGAGATAGAGATGGTCGAGCAGTGGCCTGAGCTCTTTCAGCAAAGGGCGGGTTCACTACTTTCTGAGGACGGAACGTCCAATGGTGGGGAGAATGTAGTACCCCCATTTTGAGGTATGTGGCATTTTTTATGCATTTTTATATATTTAAAGTGCATGGGATGAGTTGGGAAGAGTTTGGGAGAGTTAGGAATGATTTTGGATGAGTATGAAGGAATTTAATAAGGTGCACGGTTTGAGAACGATTAGTGGATACCATGTGGTTTCTCCAATAAACCAGGCAGGGGAGACAGTAGGCTTCGCATGGCCTACACACAGTTTTCCAAACCATGTGAGGCAACCATGTGGACCCTTTCTCCCGAGGCATTAGCATTCGCACAGTAAGCACATGTTTTTCCAAACCATGCGGACTAACAGTGCGGCCACTTAAAAATAGTTTTATAAGTTCCGAGCTCCCTCGGGATTATCCTATTTCACTCCAAATGTCCTCCCACTCGTGGATCACTCAGGTTATTTGGTTCTCAGGGGGTGTAGGAGCTTTCCCACTCATTTTGGAAGCATTTTGAAGAGGGTTCTTGGTGTTTTTACTGTGATTTCTCCCGGGTAGGTCTTCTCTCATGGTTTCCTTGTGTTTTCCTCTAGATCTACATCCCTATCTTTCTTGGTTTTCTAAATCTACACATGTTGTGTGTAGATATAGGGTTGTGGTTGCCTTGGATGATTATTTTAAGGCTGGTGAGTGTTAGGTAAGGGGATCTAGAGAGGTTTTGGTGGTGCGTTCGCCGGATTTGAGGCGGGGTCGTTCGTCGGTCGATTTCTCGGGAACCCTAAAGGTAGGTGGCTTCTCTCTTGACTCTACTTGGATAGAACTAGTGCGGCTTTGTTACAATTAATTTTTGTTCTTAAATTTAATTGTATTTTGTTATGCGAGATTGGTTGGAAATTCATTTAGGGATTTTTGTATAAATGGGGGGTTTTGTGGTGAAATGATATTGTTGTGGATTTTAAAATAGTGATTTGGAAATGGGTTGCTGTGATTGATTTGTGAATTTTTTTTATGAAAATGGTTTTCAATAATTATTTTTTTATTGAAATTTTGTTTGTAATGGAAAATGATTAAAGGGTGTTTTCAAAAAATTAGTGATTTATTGAAGTAAATTGTCTTGTGCTGGGAATGGTTGTGTGTTTTTTGTTTGGCCTTGGTGCATTGTGACTGTTGGTTGAATGACTGTTACAGATTGTGTTGGTAGTGTGGGAGTGGGCAGGAAGTCACACTATAAAAGGTGATGGACAGTGGTCGGAAGAACCCCCATTATGGAAGTGGGTGGGATGTCTCACTATAAAAGGTGATGGATAGTGGTCGGAAGAACCACCATTATGAGTAGTAGTCAGGAAGTACCACTAGTTGATAATGGGGTGTACGGGATAGGAAGAAGTCCAACCGTAATGGTTTTTTTCTTTTTTGTTGTTTTTCAAAGATTGAATTTGTTGTGCTAATGTGAAATGGTGAATTGGATTATGGAATGTTTGTTGGAATTACCTTGGTTGTTTGGTTTGGGAGATATGGTTTTGTAAGGATGTGTTTGTCTCATGGGAAGGGTTAAACTTGTGATTATTTAATATAAATAGTTTTATATAAATGAGCTAATTATTTTATCCTAGTGGTGTGTGTAGTGAATTCATTTGGGGAAAACCTACTGAGTTTTAGTGTTCACCCCCTTATTTGGCACTATGGTGTCTTTGCAGATGTCAGGTACCGTGACGTGAGAAAAGGTAAGGCATCTCCCTCCTTTAGTGTTTCCTTGTGATGTCTTGGTGGAGGTTGCATCTTGGATCATGGAGTGGAGCTGTGATGGTGTTGTGGCTTGTGGTGTTTGGCTATTCAGTTTCCTCTTGTACTCTGATGTGGTGTGGACAAGATTGGTTTTATTGGTTTAGGGTTGTATTGTGGAATAATTTTGCTGTCTTTTGGGAATACATGTTTTGGTTGAAAGTGCATGCATCTTTAGTTTTTAGTTTAGTTGGTTTTGTCTTAAGGGAAAATCATTCCCCACTATTCTTTGAATCCCTCGTCTTTTATTTCCAACTTTTGGCACCTTGGTAATGTCACTTAATGCCAAGTATCCCTCATCGCCTTCTCATGCCAATGAGGTAGGGGAGGGGTGTTACAGATGTAAATATTTCTTATATAATGCATTTTAAATCTATAACTTGATAAACATGGCCCATATGACTAAATTACTAAATTCAAAATTGGCTGGAAGTATATCAATTGGGATATATATCCAATGAGGTAAACTAACGGAGGTATTAATCAAATCTTGGAAACATATATAAGACCATTGTTTGTATCCTTTGTTTTGGCATGCCATATTGTTTAATCCATTTTTTATACATATTCTATATAGTGACGAAAATTTGATGTGTATAAACCCTCTTATATGGGTTCACATATCGATATATGGTGGAATCATAATTGATAAGTAGTCTATTTTTTATTATAATAAATTTTATATTATTTTGACCAACACATATAAAAGGATTTAGTTAATCAAATTTTCAACTCCAATCTAAAATAGTGTATTCTTATATATATTATAATTGAACATTTATTTACATAATCTAATCTGTGTCACCCTTTTGGATGAATAAAATTACAAAATAAATTATACATTATTAATATCAAAATTATGAATGGATTTTAGTTAAATATCAATGATTAAATAGAATTTTTATATAAATTTCATATGTTTCGTTGTGTAAATAGTTAAATTAACCACCAAGAAATTTTACGTTATGACTGGGGAATCCCAATCTTTAAAATATGATCCTAGAAACATTAAAATAATTAAATTTCAATTAATTTGTTGACAATAAATAGATCATTAAGTGTTTTTTTGATTCAAATATATTATATGGTTAGTTAAATTTCTTCCTTTTTATAAACTAAAATGGGAACATGATCATCTTTCGAAAGACTATTATTTGATAGATTAAACCCATATGGTATAGGGTAGAGCTAAGTTAATAATTCTAATAACAACCCTGTATTATGGGTGATGTTTTTAATTTTGTAATGTTCTAGCTGATATAGGATGTTACCACTGTAGTTAAGGATTTAGTGAATCCTTGGGATTAGAAATTTTAAAAAAAGGGTGTTATTTAAGGTCATTTCTTCTAGTAGTAATCTAGGTTTATCAAATGCCACATAGGATTAATAGTTGTTTTTTGGGTGTGTGACCCTCATAATATGAATTAGAATCAAATAATTCATGGTTTAATAAGGATAGACATTTCATGGTCATGGTATTCCACTAGGTAGGTCATGAGACTTTTCCACCGTTTTAGTGGTGGATTATTTAGGAGATCAACTTCTACATTAACAATAATATCAGAGGATATGTCTCCATGTATATACTACATGTATTATCTATAATAAATTTGGACTCATATGTATGATATGCTTATGTAATTTATTAAGGATGTGTCGTTTAACTTCTAATTTTTTTTTGCAGTATGTGTTGATACACACGGTACCCATTTTATTTTAACATGAGATAAATAAGGATCTGATTGCAAGGAAACCTAATGATGAAATGGATTTAGGTATATGGAAACATTGAGAAAACATTTTCACCATGATATAGTTTTATTATCATGGTTTATTGAAGACATGATGAATCATGTAGTAAATGCATAGTGTATGGGTTGGGGATGCATCCATAAGTGAATCCAATATAATATGAAATGTTTTACTAAGGTTATCTATATATCTATACCATTATATATATTTTTTATGGATGGTTTATAAAAATATCAACAAATTAATATTTGATGTAGTGGAAGTGTATCAATAATTTTTTGTAAATCATTTAAAACCACTTGGTGTAATCATTTCTAATTAAAGATAATGTCCTCTACCTGGACATCATCTTACATTTAATATGTTATAATTATTTATATGCCAATATAATGTTTCAAACTTACATTATTTATTGTAAATATTGTTAGTGGGGTTTGAACTCTAGAAGTGTGGTTTTTCATAAAGTTATGGTTATCCCTAGGTAATACCAAGGATCCGAAGTAGAAATTCCTCGGACTGGCTCGTGTACACTTGCCATCTCTTTGACATTATTATCATCGGGATCATATACTATTATGATGTGTGGATGTTTGGTACTATTTCAAAAGGTATAATATATTTTCTAAACTTTGGATTACATTAACCAAGATTAGTGGAGTCCTATACATGATTATGAGGTTACTCAAAACATAATTTGAACATGGATGAAATGTTGAAATGTGACAATCCAGTAGTGTTGGATAGAGTTGGAACCCTTATTAATAAGGATCACAACAACATAAATGGATTTTTTGGCATGTGATATCCTAAGAATAATGATATAGGATTTTTTGGATGATCGCAACATGAATTTTAGGTTCCTTGAGAGAAGGCATCATGTTTCTAAATGTGATAATCAGTTCATCTAAGAGGAATTTTTTTATAATAGTTTTCCATAATTTTCTCTATCTATTTAATATTGTTTAATAAATTTTTTTTATTAAGAGAACTAATATTCTACATGTTTATGATAAATGTTTTCAGTGTGATTAAGATGAGGCTTTTCAGAAAATGTCAAATCAATATGGATCAATATAGTGTATTTTGAGTTTATAGTCTTTTTCTTGTTACTGATAATGCCAAAAGTTTAGTTAGAATTCTACGGTAATTTTCAAATAGACAATTTGATGGTGTAGATACATTAAATCATAGTTTAAAATTAAATTATATAACTTATGTTGTATTGTTCTATAGGACAAATAAAAAAAATTATTATGATGTGATCATGTCTTGAGAAAAATAGGCTTTGGTAATCCCTACCATGTGGTTATAGTTATGAATTACAGCATTGACTCAAGATCTTACCTCTAATATACATAATTATTAAATGGATTTTTTTGTGGTCCTTTGGGTGATGGAAATACAACAAACATATTTTTTAAGGCTTTTGGACTTGAGTAGGCCGAGTGATGTCTTCATTGTTCATCCCATGATTCTTAGGGATGATTAATTGTAATGTTTTTAGGTCGTTAAAACCCATTTTTATGATGTTACATAACATTTTTCCTATTAATATACATTATTTTATATTGGAAAATGTTCCCGAAGGTAAATTCATGGTTTTGGGAGTATCTAGGAGATTTTCAAGTCCAAATGTTCTATGTTTTAGAAGAATTAATATAGGTTCCGGGTGTGACCAACACATGCCCTTGATCCTTTATAGTTTGGAAAAACCATGCAGGTTGTCTCATATGGATATAGTAAAGCACATGGTCACACTATACATTGTATCCTAGGTTTTATGGTAGTATTACTTCCCTTTTAGATTACATAAATATTTATTATCATGTGATTTCCATAGTTATTATATCTTTGAACTATGGATGTGTGGATTCCATTGGGTATTGTTTTCATATGGTTGGTGTATGTTTTCCCCAACTATGTAAAAACCCTGTGCCTCATAAAAATTTGGAAATTTGTGACTTCTAATATTCATTTTTAAAACATTATTGAATAAAAAATGTACTAATGTACCATCCATATATATATATATATATCATTCTTTTTATAACTATAAAATAATTCTTGAATCAAAAAACACAAATAAATTAATTATCCCACATCGTTCGTAGTCACAACATAATCCTGACATTGATCTATTTGCTTTTTCAGAGATATATTCTATTGAATGCTTGTAAGATAATATTCATAATGTAATATTACTTTGGAATCATAGAATTTAATATTGAAAACCACCTTATTCCCCATGCAATCACGAGCTTGGTGGTCATTTTCCCAACATTTGTAACTAACTCCCAATCCATTTAGGAATGTACCTGTGTGTTTCTTCCAACATTTTTCACCTATGAGAAAGTACTTATTTTCCTTCTTTTCGTTTTATTTGTCTCTTTCTCAACCATTATATTCTTCCCATACTTTACATTAATATCATTATAATTAGTAAATTCCTTTTTGTATTGATAGTACATGAGACTATATTTTGGTACGATGAGAAATATTGTTAGACCACTTCTTGTAAGATGAATGGTTCTAAAAAATCAAAGAATCGATCAATATTACATATTGTGTTATATATGTATTCTATAGAGTTCCTTGTTATCCTTGTGATGTTAGCCTCATAATTTACAACATTTTCATACTCTTTTCATCTAATACATAGAAATTTACTTTCCATAATAGCTCGTTGTTCACAAGGAAAGTATTTCTCAAGGTAATGTTATCAAAAATCCCTCCATTCTATATTTTTTATGTATTCATCCACCTTTGTGTTTTGTATCAATGAGAACCATTTATCTGAATCACCTGAACGAAGAAAGACTATAATAAAATATTTTTTTTGTTTCTTTAATCACCAAAGCAAGAAATGTTTTTTAAGGAAATTATCCACTGCTTAGATAAAAAAGGATTTGTAGTACCGTTTAATGTTAGAGGTTGTGGTCTCATGAACTGGCCTCAAATTGTTGCTTCATGTTGTGGATCAGGATACTCCTTACGATATGCTTATTATTAATAACCTCGATTAGTTGTCCCAATATTGTTACAATATGTTCATTACCAGTTGTGTCACCAACACCACAATCATTATCATTCATAGCAGGTAAATACAACATTGATTATGTTCTTTGATATAATTTCCATTTCATCTTGTAGGCACCATTTCTATGCATTGAAATCCAATAGATTAGGTAATAAATCATAATACACAACTCCAAACTAATAAAATACGTAACATATATTGAATACATTACGAATATCTAATCTATAATCATAAATATGGTTTTGTTGAGGACATATTTTCTCACATACATTTCATAATGGTTTGTAAATAAAATATTAATTATCCTAAGCTTATCCCATCAGATAGTCAATCAATGTGCCCAGTAACTTATGTTGTTGTGTACCCAATTACCCTAAGTCAAGATCAGAACACCATGTAAGAGATTTCACCCCAACGTACATCTGCACCAGAACCACATTCCCTTGTAGTATCTATACAAGGATATATTTTCTAGGAATACCCACATAATATCTATTTTATAATTATAGGATTCTCTTCAATACATATCATTAAATATTATCTTAGGGTTATGATCCTTAAACTTATTTTTTTAAAATAAATATCCATATATGTTGCTAAAAATCCTATGATACCAACTCTAATTCCTCAACCCCAGAATCCTGGGGCTGGTACATTGTTTTATACATTGGCATTATTACAAAAAATCATGTCCTGAAGGACTGATAAATTTAGCAGTATTGAAAAAAATATTACATACATGAATATTACATTAAACATGATAACATCTAACAAAACATAAATAATCCTTTGAGAACTACATTATTCCCCTAGCATAACTCTGTATATCATTCGTAATAGACTTTTTTAGAATCCTGGGAAAATAAATCTAAGATAGGGGTGAGCTCAAATGATCAATAAGGTTAAATATTTCAATGGAATCTATAAAAATTTAAGACAATATGTATAATAAAAACAAGAGTTTTTAAGCATAAACAAGAATATAATATGGAAACGTTTAATCAAGAATTACCATAAAAACATGAACAAGGATATTGTTCTAGTTGTATAATAACATGTAAGAACTAATTTTATATTGAGGGAATGAAACATTCCATACATAATAACTACTATGTAAAGGCCTTGTGTCAAGTCCATTCACAAATATTTTTCAACGCCTTGTTCCAAGACACTAGTTTGTTTCATGATATCAACCGATGAATCTAGGGGATATAGCAGGCCCTGATTAACACTTACTAAGTCCAATGCCTTCCTTATATGAATATTTTATACATAACATAAACATCTACATTAAAACATGCATATGAAATGTCAATAAGTTATCCATAAAAACTGATTGGTATAAAAATAACACATCAACAGTCAAAAATATCACAACTCATTCAATACGATATAGAATATTTAATTATAATAAATCAACCTCAGTCATGAATAATACTCATTAAAGGATGTTGAAAAAGTTGAAAGTGATCAGTAAAACTCTTTGAGAGAAATATTCCTTTTTCATGAAATCATTTAAAAGTCCCATAATTTATAAAGGAAGTAGTTATATGAGATTTTTTTATTCAATGTGTCCCATACCACAGTGTATCTTTTGAAAGGATTTACATCTTAGAACAATTATGTCCATATAAATTTATCCTTTACATCTTTAAATCCATTTTATAATATATACATTAATCAAAGAGATTTTGAGAGATAAATCATCAAAACGATTAAAATGATGATCTAGTTAATAATTCACTCCCATAAATCCTTAAATTATTTCTTTTGAATACAATTTTATAAAAAAATGATATGGATGACAAATATTTCCCAGTAAATACTTACACATACTCAATCTCAGATAATAATGAGATTGAGGAATTAACCCTTATCTTAGGTATGATACTATCTATATGCGAATGAATCTCTTTTATAATGTGTTTAAACATATAATTCAATTATATCAAAATCATAATAATATTTATGATATCATATATGATAATATTTTAACATGACATTACCTATTTATTAACAATTCCATGTTAATGCAACATTTTGGGTTGCCATTACTTTGTTTATTGTAAGTCTTTCGACTTTTTGTTCTTAAAAATCTTACCCAGATAATAATTTAATTACATATATAATGTAAAATATGATTTATTTATCATATATATTATGTATAAAAATATAAATAATAGATAGATAAATAAATGGAACACACCGTTCATGGAGGCGATAGTCTGCACGTACGTATGTACACTATTTATGTTTTCTTATAATATTTAATAGAAGTAAGTGAATGGAATATATGTGTATATACAATAATCTATTAACATTATAATTTCATATATTTCTTAATTATAAATAATTTTTTATTATTATAATAATTCTTTGATGATGATCATGGAAGATGAGTCTCATTGTGTCGTGGAGATGGTAAGTCGTACGTACGCACAAGCGACGATATCATTTCCTTAATGTTCAAAAGGTAAGTAATTGGATGTAATATGAATTTTGAACATTAAATATCATGTTATATGTATTATTTACATCCATTATATTCATCTCTATACCCATACAAATAATGTGTACATGAAAAACAATTTACACCAGAGTTTGGGGATAGTAAGTTGTATGTATGCATTCGTGGTGGTATTATTTTTCTTTGTATGAGTAACAAGAATAATATGGTTTTCCCATAAAAAAAAGCAATAAGAAAAATATAGTTCATGCTAGAGATATTACTTTATTGTGGGAACAACTTATTCATATGAAGTAGAATAAGAAATGATCTTTTAAAGAAGCGATAAAATGATTACCTATTCTTCAGGTTTATCCTTTTGATTTTCAAAAAAGGGCTCTTAAAGTTAGAATTATGCCCAAATTTTGGCCTCTAGAATGAAATGATATAAATTGGTAGGATATTTTAGTAGTGTTTCTCCAATACAAAGGGCTTTGGATGTAAGAATTAAATAGAAAGTGAAGTTCACTTTTATAAGAGAGGTGAGGGGAACTTTAGGAAAAGATTGAAAAATTAATATATTATAAAATAATTTTCGGTTAAAAATGGTCCCAAACTAATTTATATCCCATACAATATGATTTTGGACAGAAAAACCCTCAAAACAATACTTTTTATACATTTTTAGGTCATAAAATTATCCCAATCTTTTAGATTTAGCACTTTGTAAAATTAGTTAACTCTTATCATGTCCTCCTTTATTTTTATATTACATGTTTAATATCATTACTATAAAATACAAATAGGATGTAAAATGGATAATTCGATAAGTTTTTATCACTATCCATTTTATTTGGTAGAACATTAAATTTTTATGATATTTATATCATTTATTTTAAAAGTATATGTTTTAAAAACTCATTTGTGTCTATTTAGTCACTATGTAATAATTTATTTTTTTAAAGTCATAACAAAATCATTCATTGGAATCAAATGCATTAACTTAGACCTCAGATGTCAGGTTCCTCTAAAAAATCTTTGTAAGGCATTTAAGTTTCAATTTATATATATTTTTATATTTATTATATCATTTATTTAAATCATTCATTAAAAAGTTAATTACTACATCATCATTGTGTCATAAATAACTTTAATTATTTAATGTATAATATAAAAAATAAAATACAATGATGTAAGAAATCATTTTATCATTTTAATTATCATTTATAGACAACTTTATCTTATGTTTTACCATATAAAAAAATTCCTAGTTAATAAACATTGAATATGATATTTTTAACTATTAATTATAAAAAATATAATAAATATCATAATGTAACTCAAGTGATTCAAAAAATGATCATATTTTTTTCTCTGGTTGATTTTGGTCAAAAAAACACTTTTCCAATAGAATTAATAAATCTTTTTGGGTAATTTTAAAATATTATACTATTATTTTTACCCTGAATTACCTTATTAATTTTTTCCATGGTAAATATAATTCAAATTTTAATATTCAACAAAAATAGTTTCCATCCTATTAATCCACATTTTAATTAATGATGATAGCTATGTGTGTCGGATTATTGAAATTTAATTCTAATAAGCGATAAAATTATATTTTATGAAAATTTGAAAATATGCCTAGAAGGTGGGTAAAAGACTTTAGAATTTTCAATAAAATAATATATATCTAATATTATTATAAAATTTATCTGATGAGTCACATTAGACTAATATAGATATTATTTATCTATTCTTTCTTCAAAAAAATTTAAATTAAAAATAATTACATAAATAAAAATTATGGTTTGAAACAATAACACATTGTTTTTCAATATTCATCAAAAATAGAATGTTTTCAGAAAAAAAACATAAACCCAAGATACTTTTGATATTCCGAATCCAAAAATGATGTCAATTTTTAAAATTAAATTTTATAAAATTTCCAAAATTATGTATTACTATTCATAATTTTTTTAAAACAACTAGTTTGATTAGTTGTGGTGCGCTTGAAATCTTCGTTGCGTACATCACACAATATTGAATTATTTAAAAATAAAGAATAATGTAGACGGTTGGGGTTCTACATTAACCCCTCCATCAATAATTTGAGTCCTCACAATTTAAACTAAGGATTGAAAACTGGAGGTTTGACATTTCAAAATATCTTAGTTAAAACCCCACATCAAAAAATTGATTAATGATTCCTATATTTTAATATAAAGAAAGGTACATATAATGATTATTGGGAATAAAACATTCTAGGGTTCTATATATGAAAAAATATACATAGAAGAAAAATCTATCCATCATGTTCTAATGGAGATGGATGGAGGATATTATTAAGAGAAAGTTAACAATCTGAAAGCCATAAAAATACAATGAACCAAGGGACCATTTGATCCATCGCAAAAGAATGTACTAGTAATTTTAGTTGGTTTTGTGATACTTTTCCTTCTATTTTAGAGTTAATTGAATTCATATACGAATAACACTGGGAATAACAATTCATTTACATGTATAGCTTCATCATCTACCACAAACTCATCATTCTCTTAAATATAGAAATCTCTAAATAAATTTAATTTATCTCAATATTATATGGTTTTAAATATAAAAATATACAACATAAATGAATAAAACTATTTTATAATAACTTGGGGATTCTTGTAGGATAGTGGTAGGCAATAATGAAATATTGCACATCAGTAGTGGGTTCGATTCCTATATCATTTTATGGTGCGATGGTTTATCTCCGACCTTCATGTTATCATTTTGTAAAAACTATAGTATTATGACATTACTAAAATAATCTTATGAAATTTTTTAACAATAAACAATACTATCCAATTTTAAACTTAATCCATTCAAACTTTAGATTTATTCGTAATAATTCTGTCCAAACTCACCATAAAAGGTCTCTAAATTTCCAAAATCAATTATAACATCAGATTCCCTAATCAATGTAATGTTTCTATAATTTTCACATAATGAAGATATTATTACCTTCATCATCATATATCTATAATTAAATTAAAATTTATTGTATTACTATCCTTTTATATATCACAATATTCTTATAACCAGTATAAAATTCTCCAATCCAAAAACAAAAATACAATAATTATTCCACTTCAAATATATTAATAGTAAAATATTGACCTTGATATATATTATTTTTATTAGTTATATATTCCTTATTTTTTGGAAAATCATTTGTATAATGTATTATTTTTTGCAATTGAAGAGTTGAACATTGACTTCCTCTTTCTTTCCCTTGCAATCATAGGCTTTGTGCTATTTCCCCCACATTTTAATCAAAATCCCAGTCCATTTAAGTTAGTATCTAGGTGTTTCTTCCCACATTTATCACATAAGGGAAAATCATTCTTTCTATTTTTCAATTTATTTGTCTTTTTTCCACCATTATTTTTTCTCTTTCATTATTTTAATATCATAAGAATTATAAAATTCTTTTTCTATCTTTATAGTACTCAAGAATATATCTTCATATGATGAGAATGATTTTGACGCCAATTCCCATCACAGGAATGGTTTTATCCCATAAAATAATATATAAATATTACACCCCATGTTATGTATATAGTCTAAACTGTTCTGTGTTAACCTTGTCAAGTTAACCTCATGTTTTGCAACATTCTCATCCTCATTTTTTCTTAGACATATCAATTTCCTTTCCATATCATATTGAAGTTCATGAGGATAGTGTTTCTCTTTTAAATGTTATTTAAACTCCCTCATTTCCATATTTTCTTACTTCATAATCATTTTTTTTGTTTTGAATCAATTACCACCACAAATCTGCATCACCTAAAAGATGATTTACTTCAATAACATATTTTTTCCTTTCATTACTTCCCAATAAAAGAAATATATTCTTGAAGGAACATATCCATTACTCACCTTCAAAAGTATTTTAATTCCCATTAATTGTTTATGGTTATTATATAATGAAGAGATCTATAATTGATCCTCCATATTATGGATCCAGATACTCCATAAGATAATGTTCTTATTCAGAAACATACTCAGGTGTCCCATTATGGTTATAAGTTGTTCAGTACTAGTTGTGTCACCATCTCAACTATAATTATATTTAATAGGAGGGAAATCCATACGTAGATTACATGATTTGATATGATTTCCATTTCTTCAATGAGGCACTATTTCTAAACAATGGAATATAGTAGATTATGTTATAAACCATAATTCATAACTCCAAACTAGTAAAATACTTAACAAAAATGATCAATTTATGGATATATAATCCATAACCATAAATATAGTTTCTTTGAAGACATAATTACTCATAAATCCTTCATAATGTTTTGTAAATTAAATATTAATTATCATAAGAATATCCCCTAGGAGTGTCAATCCATGAGCGTAGTAAGGACCATTGTCGTGTACCAGGCTACCGTAAGTCGCTCTCGAAACAGATTATCGGAGGTTTCACCCATACGTACTTCTATTCTAGAACAACATTAACTTTTTGTTTTAAGACAAGGATATATTTTCATGGAATACCGACATAATACTTATTTTAAAATTCAAGTATTATTTTCAATACTGATCCTCAAATTATATCTTATGGATATTATCACTAATCATATTTTTTTTAAATATATTTCCCATGTTGTTTCTAAATATCCTCGGATAAACACTATAATGACCTGACCCTAGAAGCCTAGGGCTGGTGCATTATTTTAATACATTGTCATGATTACAATGAATCATGTCTTGATGGACCGTTCATTTTAACATTATTAGAAAATAGTCTACATACATAAACCTTACATTACGCATTAAAACATAAAACAAAGAAATAATATTCATTTTATAACACCATTATTCCCCTAGCATAACCATGAATATCAATCGTAATACACTTCTTGGCATTCATGGAAAATAAATAATAAAATAAGGGTGAGAACATATTCTCAGCAAAGGTAAATATCTCAATAGAAGCTATAAACCATTAAAGAAAGATGTATATTAAAATTTGCAGCCTTTTAAACATAAAAATGAACATAATATGGAAAAATTAAATAATGAATTACTATATAATCATTTAAATGGATATTATAATAGTCGAATAATAACATGTAATAACTATTTTCATAATGAGGGAATTCATAATGCCGGACATAATAACTATTATGTCAAGGATTTGGGCCAAGACCATTCACAAATATAATTTCAAGTCCTTATTCCAAGACACTAGTTTGTCTCATGAGACATACCAATGCATCAAGAATCTATAGGGGGGATCACCTATCACTTAATAAGTATAATTTGTTCCTCTTATGAAAGGTTGAAACATAACATAATCATTTTTATTAAAACTAGAATATTAACTTTCAATACATTATCCATAAACCATGAATGGTACAGAAATATCACATATACAGTAAATAAAATTAATAACAAATTCAATAAAACATGTAATATTAAATTATAATATATAAACCTTAATCAATAATAATATCCAGTTAAGGATATTGACATATTTGAAAATGATCAGTAATACTCTTTGAGATAAATATCCCTTTATCATGAAACCATTTAAAATTCACACAATTTATAAAGGAATTAATTTAAATGATAATTTTGAATCAAAGTATCCCATAAAATGTTGAAAATTTTGAATGTAATTATCATTTTAAAACAATAATATCCATATAAATAAATATATAAAATCATTTTGAAAATATGGACATTAATAAAATATATTTAGAAAAAATAAATCTCCCAAACATTAAAAGTATTGATCAAGTTAAATATTAAGTTCCATAAAACCTTTAAATATTCCTTTCGCAAACATTTTCATTAAACATGGACATGAATGGTAAATATTTTCTATTAAATACTTACACCTAAATAATCTCAAAAAATAATGAAAATGAAGAATTTACCCTCACCTTAGGACCAATACTCTCTGTAAGAGTCAAAAACACCTGTAGAATGTGTTTAAACATATTATTAAATTATAAAAAACGTAAAATATTTTTCATATAATATATTATTATTTTATAACATTATATTTTGTGTTTATTAACAATTCCATGTTAATGCAACATTTCGGGTTATTGTCGCTTTGTTTATCAAACGAGTTTTGAATTTTTATTCTTGATCATATTACTTAGATAATAATATAATTACTTATATGATTTAAAAAATGATTTATATATACAATATATTCTGTATATAAATATATATAATATATATACAAATAAAATAGAACACACTATTCATGGAGGCGGTAGTCCGCAAGTAAGCATGAACGATGTTTCCGTTTTCTTTTCTTGTTGAATATAAGTTAGTGAATGAAATATATTTATATATATATCATCCCAACATCATTTTTATGTCATATATTTTATGCTTATTAATAATATTGGTTTTCATAATCAGTATTTTATAATGAACATAGATGATTAGTCTCACCACATCATGGAGACGGTAAGATTAACGTACACACGAGTGACAATAACATTTCATTAATGGTGAAATGGTATAAAAATGGACTGAATATGAATTTTTAATAATAAATATAATATTATTTATACTATTTACATCCATTATATTCATCTTTATACCCATAGAAAAAATATGTACATTAAAAACAATTTACACCACAACATAGAGAAGGTAAGCCGTACATATGCATGCATAGTGGTATTATTTTTCATATGATGGGTAGAAAGAGAAAGATGGTAGTTCTATAATCATAAAAATAACTCAGAATATAGTAAATTCTAGAGATATTATTTTAGTATGGTAATAAATTAGTAAGAGGAATTAAAAGAAGAAATGAACTTTGAAATAATAGATAAAATGATTAGCTCTTCATCAGTTCTCTTTGTTGGATTTCCACAAAAGTACTCCTTATGTTGGATTTCATACCACTTTTAGCCTCAAGGATTAAGTGAGGATATTTAGATGGATTAGATAAGGGTTTGGCTAAGCCAAAGGGCTTTTTTGGAGTGAATTGACAATAAAGGGAGGATCCCTTTTATAAGAGACGTGAGGGGAACTTTAGGAAAAGATTGAAACAATAATTTATTATACTATTATTTTCGGTTTCAAATGATCCAAAACTCATTTATTTCCAGTATATGATGATTTTGGGTTGAAAAAGACCCATAAAATAGGATTATATATGTTTATGTCAAATAAATAACATTATATTTTATAATTCTACCTGTGTAAAATATGTTAACTCTTACCATGCCTTGTTTATTTTTCTACTACATTGTCAATATCAATAAAATTAAATGAAAATATAACATAAAGTTGATAATTTATGATATTTTTATCACTTTCTTTGTTTTTTGGTTGAAAATTATATATTTAGGATATTTATATAATTTATTAAAATAGTATTTGTTTTAAAAACACATTTATGTCATTTTTTCATTATTTATTAATTGATTTTTTGAAATCTATAGGAACATGATTTATTCAAAAAAAAGACATTAAATCATACTTAATATGTCTTTTTCATCTAGAAAATTCTTGGATAGCATAAAAAGTATAAATATATATTTATTTAAATATTTATAATATCATTTATTTCAATCATTCTTTAATAAGTAATTACTACATCTTCATTGTGACAATAATAAATTTAATTATTTAATATATAAAAATTATAAATAAAATACCATGATGTTATAAATATTTATATATTTCTAATTAATATTTACATTCAAATTTAACTTATCCATATACCTATATTGAAAATGGTTTATTTAATAAAATTTGAGTATTAAATTTTTAACTATTCTTTAAATGAAATATAATAAATGTCCTAATCGAACCGAAGTGAAAAAATAGAATAATTTGTTTCACTAAGGTCTTTTTTGGTTGAGGAACACTTAGCTAACATAATTAAGACATGTTTTGGGGTAAATTTATATTATTACAATATTAGTTTTTTCTTTAATTACACAATTTACTTTTAACTGTCTAAAAAAATTCAAAAGTTACTATATACCAAAATTTATTTACATCTTATTGAACCAAATTTTACTTACTGATATAAACTATTTCTGTCAGATTTTTGTAATTCAATTCATAGAAGAGATAAAATTATCTTTTTTGAAAATTTGAAAATGTTTCTAGAAGGTGCGTAAAAGATGTAAAAAATGGAATAAAATATTATATATCAAATATTATTATCAAATTAATATTTTGAGTCATATTAGACTAATATAGGTAGTATGTATCTATTTTAACATCAAAATAAATTTAAAGTAAAAAAATTACTTAAATAAAATGTCCGGTTTTAAACAATAACGTAGTGTTTTTCCCAATTCATAAAAAATTGAATGTTTTTAGAAAAGTTTCAAAAAGCACCCCATGTAAATTTTTATATTTAAAATCCATAAAATAAGTCCACATTGAAAAATAAAATATATAAAATTTCAAAAAGTAGGTATTACTATTCCTAAAATCTTTTTAAATGGCTTGTTTGATTAGTCGTGGTGTGATTGTACTCCATGTTTCGTACATCACAGGATATTGAATTTTTTAAAAAGGAAGTGTAACATGGATGATTATGGTGTCACTTATATAAATAGGTTAATATAAATTGATCACCCATGGAAAATTTTCAGTACATATTTTATACATATATAAAATATTCACATAGGTGAATTCATGTATATCTTATAGTTTTCATACGTTAATTTACATATACAAACCCCCACATATGAATATTTTTGTATTTTATAGAAGCGTGTACATTTACTTTTCATTCCAACCCTAATTACATTAATTAGAACCACTATATAGAAAATTTTACATTCAGGGTTCTTTAAAGAAAAATCATGTATTTGAGAAATCCCATACAAGAATACGTATCCATTTCTATTTAGTTATAATACACATCAGTATATAATAAGATATTCTTTTAAATATAATTTTTTAATTATTTTTTACTTTATTGATCATCCCATGTACTCTTTTTTGGATTTCACATTTCGTTATTCAAATATATACACATTATTATTCCATCTCATGATCCAATCAAGACATTAAAAAATATACTTCCAAAATCCATCGTATATATCAATCATGATTAATCATTCAACAACATCAATATTCTATTCATCAAAATTTAGAAGAATTAAAACTCACTATTTTTGTATATATCAATATAAATATTTTGAAAATGAGACACCTTGGGCCGAACAATATAACTTATCAAAAAATCCATCACATATTAATGTATGTTTAAAAATAGAAAAGTGGTTGATTCAATAATTCTAAAAACACTAATTGAGAGTTTTCTATATATATAATATTTTCAATTGGATGTGACATGTGTTGTTATAATGTTTTAATGGTATCAATTTATTCCTAGGGAATACTATTTCATATTAGTGAATAAGATTTTAAATATCATCAGTGTAATTATATACTTTTATTTTTTATAAAATGGTAATGAAATCCTTGATAAATTTTGTTAATCCAATACATATTGTGATAGTTGTTATAAAATCTATGTGGATACCTTGGTAGAGTGTTTTTCTTATGATGAAGGAGATTTATGTAGAATTCCAAGACTATTAATTACATTGTATTGATTGTATCTAATATATTTGAATTAGAATATGTTTATACCACCCAACAAATAATTCAATAATATCGTATGAAGGTCAATCATAATGAGAAGAATGTTTAAAATAATAATTTTTTTTTAATTTTGATACTTTAAGGGTCATCAACATTTTAAAAAATCAAGTTAATATTTTATTATTGAAGTGTATTTTTATCAATTACAATTTTATGAAAAAAAGGTATATGAATGATTCATTAATAATGAAAATATGTTTTAAAATAAACACCTAATATATTTTTTTTAACAAATTACAACATATGGATGCATTTTTGAAATTGTGGTGTATGTTGGGAATTCAGATACTGCATTATCATAGTTATGGTATAGTAATTTATCACCATTATTTGATGTTATTTAAATAATTCTTATAAATGGTGGGAAAATATGTAATCATGAATGAAAAGTTATATATTTTATTAACATTCATTTTGTTTGTGTATGTACATAATGAAAATAGTTCAATGTGTGAAAATAGTCAGTGTAAAAATTATTATACCTTTTTTATTCTGTGTAGCTGAAGATTATTTATTTCTATTATATATATTAGAAATTTTGATTATCAAAGAATTTTTAAATGATTAATGTGGAAATAAATTATAATTAATATTATAAAATTATATTTAATTATTACCATAATCCACATTTTCTAGATTGATTTTACACATGTTGTCCAAGAATTTTTGAATATATATTTTTGAAAATTTTAAAATCTATATATGTACAATGTTTAACAGAATTATTATACAGGGAATTTTTGCGAACAACAATTTGGTTGTGTTTTGTATTGAATTATAAATTAAAATATGTTGTATATGAGGTAATATTCATTAATATTTTGTAGATATATCAACCCATGAACATTTCTAAATCACATGTGAATTCAAAGGATTTAAATTATTTTTATTCTGTATTAGTGTACCTAAAGAAATTATATGAATAATTTTACGATTTTTGGAGTGGTTGGGTCATCTTTGAAGATGTTTTGAGTGTAGGATAACATGGTGTTAACCAAACCATATCAGAGTTTTTGAATCTGAAAAAATGTTATTGTTTGACAACAGAACTTTTCTAGAGTAATATATGATCTATATGAAGAAATCCTTGTTCTCCATATGGATAATAAACCATATCATTAGATATTAAATTTACTAACCATCAGTAATAAAAATTAATGTGTTAGTGCCATATTTTCTCATTGTTATGTTTCATGGCGAGGAAATAAAAATTAGTTGTTCACTACATTGTGTTGTACAAAACATTGTAATAGTCAATATAAATCAATTTCTTTTTCCATAAAGTAGATTATTGTGATTATAGTGGTTCATATGACAAAAGGAAATAATAAATTCACAACACCCTTTAGTGCATTAGTTTTCCTTGGTTGTCAAAATGATTAAAATTAGTTTTGAGTTTCTGAGATGAAACATTTGATGGTACTATTTCACCGCATAATGGTTTGATAGAAAAATCCATATTCATGATAATTATAATATGGGTATTTGGGTTTATTATATTAGAAAATAAAACTCAATTATTGTCAACCCCAGATAATATAATGTGTTATATAACGTAATCTATTAGATTTTAGGGATGATAATAATAAAGGTGATGATGAAAATTAAATATAATATTTACCTTATATAAATTAATTCAAAAAATTACCATTATAATGATTAGGTGTTATGATGGGTGTAAATGCATAAAATAATGAAGAATAGTGGATTAGATGAGAGTGTATATAACGTAAGGACCTGAAGGAAAGATAATAAAATTATTATATTTTTATCATTCATAAATATTTGTTAAGAAATCCTTAAAATTTGATGATTGATGGCCTATATTGGAAATGGTTAATTTTCATGGTTTATTATTATGTTCCTGAGTTTATTATATTTTAAATATAATGGTTTCATTTTAATACGATAACATCATGAAAAATAAGGGATGTATTGGGTGGTATAATGGTTGTGTTTTTAGACAACCTATTAAAAAAATTCAAATATTTAAAATAATTTTATAGGATAAAAATTTCAACTATTTGTTATCTTGGACTCCTAGAATTCATATGTTCTATATGAATTTTTTCATCAACCCAACTCTATTTTATAAAAATAATGAATAATTATTTTAAAACAATTTTCCATATTTTATTCATTTATCGACACACCACATCATTGAAAATACATGCTAAAATCATATCTAATGGATAAGGTAGATAATAAACTAATATTTTGTAAACATATATTATATAATGAAAATAGTTATCATTAGATTATCATTGTGGGAGAAAATATGATCCTTTTATAAATTAAATTATTAATTGAATAAAATTATGGAATAATAATAAGAAATTACAAATAATTATTAACATTTAAGGAATATGTAATAATATTATAGAATCATAAATGAAAAATCTTATAAGCCTAAAAAATTACATGACATTAGGTAGTTACTTAAATAATAATGAATCAGACTAAAATTATATAAGAACCTGTCAAATGAGTAATCTTATAAAATTTTAACAATATTCATTATTTACAATTATAAAAATGAAAAAATATTGTAAAAGTATTATTTAATAAATTTCATTCTTAACATATTAATCATGCATATAATCATATGTATTGTATATGTAAATTAATTAGATTTAAATGTTACTTGGTTCATTATTGGGATAAATTAATTTGGGACCACCTAAGCCAAAATGAAAAACTATACAGTTTTACTCTATATGAGAAACAATCATCCTTATATTTAAATAATATCATAATTAACACATTAAAATAAAATAATCTACATAAAATATACATTGGGTAAAATAGAATATGTAATTAACATATTTATAAAATGGTAAAAAATTAAATCTAAAAAAATTAACAAATCATCTGGGAGTTGCATAATCAAACTTACTCATAGGATTGGTTTTGCCCTATTTTGATGAAACCATGATCTATTGATCAATCATCCATATTTGGTATGTTGTATCGTCATTATTTTGGGGTTAATATTCCCATGTTTATCCTTTCCATTTTATATCATGTAATCTCCATGGTTCTAATGGAGTTTTCTTGGGGTGCAGTGGTACCGTGGAATCCTCAGGTGGGTGCAGTTGTTGCGAGAGGAGGATCGTGACCCATTGTGTGGATAAATAATGTCAATAACTTTTTGAGTTAGTGGATTAGTTGCTTCTCTTTTCATTTATGTGAAACTGTATTGTTAGCATGTTTTATCCCACTATACCACAATGGAATTGACATAATAAATATTTGAAACAGATAAATAAATTGATATCGTTCATATGTTATTGCCCCATGTTTTCCAGAGAGTGTGATACCCATGCATGCTATGTTTTTCTGTTAGTTCTTGATGGAAATTAGTAAAGAACGTAAACCAGAATTAATTGATAACTATTGGATATGGATAAAAAAGCATGAAAATGTATCTAGTACGTCTTGTATTAATTTGATGCTAATCAAATTTCTGAAGTAAGGATGTTTAGTTATTTTTGATAGCTTAATGAATAGGTTTCCTAAATTTGGAACCTATGCATACTAAATCATTCAATTCAAGATGGATTAATGAACTAATTGTTTGATAATTCCATGAAGGGTTCTGAGTTGCCCTCTTTAATGTTAAAGGGCCAAGATCCCAATTGTTAAGATGTTTGTATTCCTGCTACTTGTGTTGTGATGTGAGCCTGGATGGCTGTTGTGGTATATGGGGGCATGGAGACCTTTGGTTACTGCAGTAGCTGGCGCCTAGAGTGGCGAGCTGCATCAGTTTATGCATATGGGTGTCGTAGTGGACACCAGGGATGATGGAATAGGATGGATTTGATTTTTGGATTCTTGGTCATTCTTATTGGTTGATTATATTCTTTACTTTTCCCCACTGCTCAAGGAAATTGGTCTAGCTTACCCTTCTTTCAAAAGTGGCGAAGACGTGCAGGGTAAGCCACCTGCTTTCAATGTTTAGCTTCTCAAGGTATAAATGGTCTATAATCTTGCTACAAGTGGCAAAGACTCGATGGGTAGTAAAAATACACACCGTGTTGAGCCCCCTTCTGTTTAGTAGCATAGATTGTTTTTCTAGAATTCTTGAGAATGTGGGAAAGTAATTCTTTAATGAATAATTTAATAAATCATGTTAACCCATGGGGTTGATGTTTGCTGGAACATAATGACAAGGCTATAATTTTGAAGGAACAATGTAATTTGGGTGTGATGCTAATGAAATTTAATGTGGAATTTTTCATGAATAATTAATGTTTCAAGAATTAATTAAGATAAAGTGGAACTGATAAAAAGGGAATTGAGTGATCTTATAAAGCTCTTTAAATGGTTGTGTACTTATAGGATACCTAGGCTTAGAGGTAGCAGCCTGGAGTCTAAGAGGCGTTAGCTGTATTTGTGTCTATGAAAAGGTTATGCCCATAGTGTGGTTGTGAGATATAATATATTCTATATTTTTTGCGTATTTATATGCTAATACACTATGTCAGTAAGGGTAACTGACACCCCATTGATTTTGAGCCCTAGGGGTGTTTTTTCTACAACATTCTGGTGGAAGGGTGAATGGCTGACTACCCCCTTTGGACCCGCACTCTTCTCTCGGTAGATAATTGTGCTGGTAGGAACAATGGTTACTTTTCTACATATATGTGTGTAGAGGGATGTAATGGCTTGTGGATATTCACACACATATATTTAGGATATAGTATCTTATGGACTACTATACGTGTAACGTTTATTGGTTGTGATGTCTTGAAGGCCTTTACTCGGTGTATGGGTTGTAATGGCTTGAGGTATAATGCCCCATGTATGATACGCATTATGCAAAATGTGAGGGCCCCTAGAAACTACCTGATTACTTTTCATACGTGGACGTGGTGGTTTTGTTGCATGATGTGCATATTTTGGTGCTTCGACCGGGTGTCTGTGTGAATGACTTTTTGGAGAGAGATGCTTAGGACATACGACATTAGGGAAAAGTGAAAAACCAGTGGGGAAGTTGTAGTGGGGTACCATTTATATTCTTTATTATATGATATATTCTTGTATAAGTTACTTGGTGACAGTAGAAATGGTAAGGTTGGGAACTTAGTATACATGTTTAGGTGACGAGTTAGTTTCACCTGTTTTTCACGATGCTTTAGCATGCTTTCATTACTTTTTTAGGAGAGGATTAAGGGAGGATCCTGCTAAGTATACTGTTGTAATCACCCTATGTATATATAAACAGTTTTCAGGTCACTTGGATTAGGTTGGGGATTGGGCTGGTTACTACTAGCTTGTGATTACATGAGCCGTTCGGGCTTGTGGTTGCTGTTATTTTGTTTCCTTTGGGTACTTATAGTTTCCCCCTTCTAGTTGTAATACTGTTGCACAAAATTTCATATGTGTACTTGGGATTTATTTTATCTTACTGGTTGAGTTGTAGTTGGTTGGTGTCAATATTATCTCTCTCTTCTGCATGTGTTCTCATAGAGGGTAATGCCTCCCATTCAACTGTTTATTATCCCCTTAGTGCTAGTCACTGACCCGGGGACTACTGGAGGGGGGACTCGAGGGTCACTATCTCCCTTCTCACATTGTCAACCTAGGAGGGGTCATGACATAACCAATTACTCACACCTCTCAAGCCCATTGTCTTATCCAACCTATACCTAAATAAGCTCTCAAGATCCCTCTCTTCGCCCTAGAAGCCTTACCAAAGGTAGAAGTCTCTTCAATAATTCTATTTGGTTCATACCAAAGAGAGTTACCCAAATTAAAGGTATTGGTTTCTCTTGACTTATTTTCTTTTATTTTACTTATCCAACCTCTAAAATCTATTTATTCCTTTATTTTATAACAACAGAAGTATCAAAAATATTCTAGGTTGTTGTTATGAGAAGGATTAGAACTACACATACACACACCTCCATCTAATGGGTACAAAATATATTGTTTTTTTTGGATGGAAATCTAACGCCACACAAAATTAAGATTGTTCAATTATAAAATACCACCTCTCATGGTGTCCATTTATATAGAAATTTATTTATATATGATATATATTATGTTTCTATTTTATTATGCTTCTTGTATTTTCCATTTATATCATTCTTTTATGGTTTCCATTATGGGTAAAACACGATAATTTAATTTGAGGAAGTGCGGACCACCGCCCCCTAAAAGTGATATGACTCATTAATGCCTTATGTGGGAAATATAAATGATGGATTTAACAATATTATATTTGAAATAATACTGGAATTATAATATACCTATGTATCATTACGTTTTAATTCCATTAAAATACAATATCGAAATGAAAGTAGCGTTCAGTGGTACTTACGACTTACGGTCTCCATGAACGGTGCATTTAGTTTCTTATATTCAAATTTTATATACTGTCATAAATACATATATATATACTATATATATAAAATATACATATATATAGGACATCTAAATCATGTATATCATTCTAGAGATAACAGAATTTTGATGACATGGAAATTTTTTTATTATAACAAGTTCATTTTTGACTCAAGTTTCGAACATCGATAAAATATCCAATATGAACCCAAATTATTAACTAATTATTATAGCATGGTAATAAGTTATATAAAAGGAATAATAAAATTGAAAAATTATCCTAAAAAAGTATAAAATAACTTATGTTTATTATTTTGGAAGAACAAGGAACATACATGACAAGTCGGACTTGAGGTAAAGTGTTTATTATCTCACATTTAATTCTATGAGATTTTCATTGTTCAACACTTATTTATTACATGTTGTGTATTGTGTAATTCCAGTTTAAATATATTATCAGGATTCTATTTATATTCATTGTATTATATTATTGATTTGGATGTTAATAAGTATTGTTCATACGACTCGATTGATTACAATGTGGTATGGGGATTTCATCTCACATCTTATTCATGTGATATTCACACTGTATTTCCACTATTTCCTTTTGTGTGGTGAAAGAAAAATCGATGATTTTATTCCTTGTATAATATAATTTAATCTATTGGCATTTACAACTTCATTGAATAATCCTTCTTGCATAGGGTGCATGTTTCATGAGTTACCTAATCAGTAAGGGTTAATTCTACAATATCTTCATTATCTGATGTTGTTTATACGTAATTATCTATTGGGACCTCTTTATCATCCACATCCATGTTTTCTTAAAAAATATTTCAATTTTTTTCTTCTATTTATCAGACAATGGGTTAAAGTCATTTATACCCCTATTTTACCTTATATGATTTTGAAATGAATCTTTATGTCATTTCCCAAATATGGTACTTTATGAATTTTTTGTCAAAATTAAGGTAAGAATGTTTTTTTAAACATATATGGAAGGTACATAAATTTTACATCGTTATAACATCATCGAAGCTTCCCGGATAATATTATAAGAATATCTTCAAAATAAATGTTTTCTTTAAAAAAATGTGACTCTTAAATGATTTGAAAATAAAATTTGATATTTTCTCAAATTATTTTGATTTCATCAATTTCAACATCCTTTGATAAATTTTACACTTGTTTGATGTTGATTTATTATGATACAAAACTTCCAAATTGTATTTACGGTCTTGTGATATGTTTGACTGTGGTTGAGTTATTTTTATTCCATTCATGGTTTATGGTTAAATTATTGACATTTTTATGCTAGTTTTAATATGAATTTTTAAGTTATATTTCAACATATTATTAAGATGAATGTGTTGGGCTAGTAGGTTCTGGGTTGGGGACCAGAAAAATAACCCTTATTGGTTGGGGTCTAGTTACAGTTGACCCTCTAGGTTGGAGCCCGGTTAGAGAGGCTCTCCGGGTTGGGGTCCGGTTATAGAGTCTCTCAGGGTTGGAGTCTGGTTACAGAGGCTCTCTATGTTGTGGTCCAGTTACAGTTAGCCCCTTGGTCCTAGCATGAGGCCTTGAAATAAAAATTAAAGTCTGGAATTATGCATTCCATCATTATGATATTAGCTATTGATATTTCATGTGGTTATTTGACTAGTAGAATACCTATGACTATAATTTATTAAAGAATTACATACTCATCTCATATTCCTGCCATTAAGTGTTCATGATTACAATTTTTAAAGCATTTATTTTCAATTATTCACTATGCATAATGATTATGTTATATTCCATTGTATTTCTTAATCTTACTGAGTGTTTGAGCTCACTGTTTTCTTATGTTTCATTTTCTCAGGATATGAAGAAGTTATTTATGAGTTACTTGCTAGAATAATCTTGGAAGCTTGGATGTTTTAATGGAATAAATTAGTGTTTTTTTATTTTCATGTTGTAATGTTGAAATTATGTATATATCTTGTTACCATGACTACTAAACTGATCGGTACATCGGGAGGTGATTACTTGTAATCATGCCATTTCATTAAAATAGTGCATCGGATCCTGGATTCTAGGGTCGGGGCGTTACAATTGGAATCAGAGGAAGTTTAGTAAAATACTTGGAAACTAGATTTAGTTAAACCCTGATTAGATCACATTACCCTAAGATAGACATTGAGGATTATTATAGAATGAAACTTCCCTGAATTTTGGTAATGTAATGATTTTTTGTATTTTCCAAGCAATACATCCATGTCTGGATATTAGCAGGTAGAGGCATCTCTGGCACAAACGTACCAAGGAGTGAAAACTCTAACAAGGTGTTTCAGGCTTGACCCAGAGTATCTTGGTACATGATAATGGGTATTGAGTCACTCTTGGTTGTGACAGTCCTATGTGATATTCATAGGATAATTTACACTTTCTTTACAAACATATTTGAAGGATTTTAATATAAGATGAGAATAAATGACCTCGGTTAATTTTAAGGTGTTTCAAATTGAAAATAATGTGTCATGATCTTCTCGACATGATTTTATGACTATTGTTACTAACAAATTGCTCTCTAGTTTTAGTCAATGGATGGATTCCAAGGAATTCATAATAACATTTAACATGATGTAAAAGTTGTGAATAATGGTGGAAATGAGCATCAAATTGAATGATGAAAGGAGTAAATGATATCATGTTCATGCCGAATCAGTTTTCTAAAAATATGATCAAAAAATTATATATTAACAAACTCCTAGACTAAAGAATGAAGAGAAAGGTGATGAATGATAATATCTCTAGCTGTGGAGACCATGGAGAAAAGAAACTTCATTTTCAATCAATGCAGGAAATGTTGAAGGAGACACCCAGCAAAGTGTCTCAATGGAACAAAGAAATGCTTTATGTGTTGGAAAGAAGAACATAAATTTAAGAATTGGTGAGAAAAAGAATGAATCATACTATGGAAGAAAATAAAACTAAACTATAGAACCCATTTATGGTCATTTTCCATAAATTTAGGGAACCATGGAATTACACGAGTCAATTCCCTATTCTATAGGATTACATCTTGGTCAAGGAAAAACCTATGTAGAAATAAATGGATGGTGAAATGTTAAAAAGTATTACTGATCTTTTTTGATGTGATTACATTGGAACACATTTTTCTTGTATTTGTAAACCTATAGTTTTTTATGTGAAAATAATATTTGAGGAAGAATTATCTTTTCTTTTATGGATATAGTTATAAATAAACATTTGTGTTTTTATGATCCTTGAATTTGAGGCAATTACAAGTTATTAATTTTTAGGATGAAAAGGTGAGGTATGAGAAAAAAATTGTTTGTAAATTATGTTATGGTTATTTTGAAGAATTTATCTCATTTTTGGAATGTTATAAAATCTAGTTTTTGGAAATAGAAAACACATAGACCGTGTGACAACCCATCACGTTGGAGAAAGTGGTGGGAATCAAACCCACAACCAGAGTGCGATTGAGAATTATCACCTACCACTAGACAACATGAAGTCCCTAGTTAGTGTGACTAATTATTTTTAGATAAATTATTTTATTTATAAATAAAAATTTTATTAGAGATATTATGTCTAATAAAATTGGTACCCTTAGTATTTGAAAATGATTTGGTGATTAAATGATAAATGTTATTTTGGAATACGTTCACTCTATAGGGAACCCTATATACCTAAAGAAAATAGAATACTATGGGATTTCATTTGAGGAGTAATGGTGGATTTATATCTATGTTTTTATTATGGATTTATATTTATTTGAGTAATTTATTGAAATGATTAACATATCATAGAGAATATGTGATTAGGTTAACTACTTTTATGTATTTTAATTTAAGAGTAGTCGATGTCATTTAGAGATACAATTTATCTTTGAAGACTACATAACCATAATATTCTATGTTTGGATTTCAATATTAGTATGAATTATACTGGAGGATTTTAAGGACAATTTTTTATTGAATGGTATTTATTCACCTTTGGGGTATTGCTGGTTTAATTTTAGAAATTTAGATTAGTATTTATTTCTTTGAAAGATTATACTTTTAGGGATCATTTGATCTTGTACCCACCATTTTGGTTTTGCTTAATCTCTAAAGACTAGGTAAATATATAGTTTATCCTTTGTAGATCATGTGGTTCTCTAGAAGTTTATTTTACCTCTTCAGGTGTGACCAAGATATCATGAATACTCAAAATTTGAAAAAAAGATGACTTAGTGGTTGAAAATTATTAATGAATGAAACTATACATAAAAAACATATATCTTTATGTTCTTAGTCAATCTCAAAAATAAATTCATCTACTTTATGAAATTGATGTTCAAAAAAATGTTTTCTGTTTACTTTTCCAACTGGGAAACTAATGACTATTTATCCCATCACAAATCTGTGGTTTTCTTGTTGTTATCTTTCCCTTGATCATATTTTATTTTCCTCTCCATTATAACTTTACACATAGTTTATCATTCATATCCATGTTTTCTTACATGGAATCCTAGTAAGGTTTATCACGGGCGACCTTTGTACTTCTATTTCTATCTTTTAAAGTGATAGTATTATTGACTCTTTTTCTGATGTGGGTCTTTTAATTAAGTTACCAAAACCAATGTCAAAAAATTTGTGGACGTAATTTTCAAAAAGGGGGAATAATGTAATACCCTAAGATTTCATAGTAGGTTATCTTTTTTTAATGTAATTCAATATCTTGTGCTACACGCAACACCGAGTTTGAGCACATCCCAACTTACCAAACTAGCCGTTCAAAAAGTTCTTATGAATAGTATTAACTAAATTTTAAATTTAATATACTAAATATAATTTTAGAATCAATATTATGTGTTTTTTAGACCTAGTATAAGAACAAATTCAATTTTCTAGATTAAAAAAGTATTTTTCAGAAAGTGTAATTTTACCGCCTTTTAATTGGGAACCATTTTTAAATATAATATTCGATAATTTTATATATTCAAAATTACAAAATAAACTTGTTATTTTGAATCCAGATATTAAAATTTATCTTCGATAAATATTTGGTGTTTTTTCTGATAACTTTCATATTTTGGTGAATAGTGAAAAATTCTAAATTTTAATTGAAAAAAACTTTTTCAATCAAAATTATTTATATTGATAACTTAAAATTTTAAATAGTTCAGAAGTATATTAAATAATAATTTTATCATTTAATCCAATGTTGGTCATTGGAATTATTTTCCCTTTGAAATTATACATAAATAAGTGTCAATATTTTGATAGATATTGTTTCTTAAAAAACGCTATTTGTTTTGACAAATGGAATTAATTTTAATTTATTTACGAAACTTCTGTGTTTTGATTTAGGTAAAATAGACATCAATTTTGAATTTTTAATATCAAATATAGCTTAGTCTGCATTTTTTGTATCTTTATGAAAAACAACAATTCTTTAAGAATAGTAAAACCAGTTAGTTGTTGTTAAAAAACTGACTTTTCATTTAAATTAAAATTTACAGCTTCTGTGAATTTAATTTCAAAAATACGACATACATGGTTATTATTATTAAGTAAAATGTAGTTTAATAAGATGAAAATAAGTTTTGGTGAATAGTAACTTTTGGCTTTTATTTACCGCGATTAAAGGTAAATAGGGAAATAAAGGTTAAAAGTATATTAAGATAATACAAAATTACCTTTACACATGTCTTAACATTATTTTATGAATAATGGCCAACCATGGACATCCATTTGTAAATTATTGGACCCCATGGATCCACTTAAGAATTATAATGTCACTTTATTTTAATTTACTTAAAGTCAAGTAAAAAATGACATTAACTAATATATTTTAGTATATAAATTTTTACATAAGGTTATATAAGTTATCCAATAGACTATAAATATTAATTGTAAAGATAAAAATATTTCCTACATTATGGTATTTTGTTTATAATTTTTAGGCATCATATAAATACATTATTTATGACAAAATAATGAGGCAATATTTACCTCATTAATAAATTATTTAAATAAATATGATTATTAATATTAACAAATACCCAAAACCTATCCAATTATTATTGGATTATTTTATTTACAACATTAGGCATCTTATCTTCTAAATTATTGAGATTTGGACCTTTTTAAACTGAATATATTTTCATAATAAAATAACATTTTCAAACATTCCTTAAGAGCCCATCGTCTCCCTTATAAAAGTACACCACTTCTAACCCATTCCTCACACCCCTAAATCCCATTAACCAATCCAAAATCTGACCAAATAATCTCTCAATATCCCTCTCTTCCACCTAGAGGCCTTACCTTAGGTAGAAGTCACATCAAGAAGTCTATTTAGTTCAAACCAATGAAAGTTACCCAAATTAAAGGTAATGGTTTCTCTTAACTTATTTACTTTTATTTTACTTCTCCAACCCCTAAACAATTTCTATTCCATTATTTTATAACAACATCAGTATCCCAAATATACTTGGATGCTTTTATGATTATTATTTTAACTACACTTACAAACACCTCCATCTAATGGGTAACAAACATATTGTTTCGGTGGATGGAAAACTAACGCCTCATGAAAAGATGATTGTGAAATTATATCCTACCACCTATCATGGTGGCCATTAAAATGGAAATAAATTTATATATTATATATATTATGTTTATTTTTTATTTATTCCTCTCTATTTTCCATTTATATAATTTTTTTTATGGTTTCCATTATGGGTAAAACACGGTAATTTCCATTGAGGAAGTGCAGACTAAAGCCCCCTCAAAGTGATATGACTCGTTAATGCCTTATGTGCGATGCATAAAGGATAAAGTTAGTGATATTATATATGATATTATACTGGAATTATAATATACCTATGTATCATTATGTTTTAATTCCATTAAAAAATACAAATGGATGTAGCGTTTATGCGTATGAACGGCTTAACATCTCTCGGATCGGTGAATTTCATTTCTTATCTCCTAATGTTATGTATTGCAATAAATAAATATATATACTAGATATAATATAATATATATATATATATATATGATATTTTAATTATGTATATCATTATACAGGTAATGGACTTTTGGCCGTAGGGGAAAATTGTAATTAAAACCAGTTTATTTTCTACTCATCTTCCGAACATCGATAAAATATCCAATATGAACTCAAATAATTAGATAATTGTTATAAATAGGTAATATGTGATATTAAAGGAATAATTAAATAGAAAAATTTTCTTAATCAAGTAGATATTAACTTATGTTTATTATTCAGTAATAACAAAGAAACATACAAGACAAGTCGTACTTGAGGTAAGGGGTTTCTTATATCACATTTAAATTTGTGAGATATCCACTATTCGCCACCTATTTATTACATGTGGTGTATTGTGTACTTCAATTTGATATATATTATCATGATTCAGTTTAAATTGATGGTATTATATGAAGGATTTTTTGGTTATTAAGTTTTTGTTATATGACTCGATTGATTACAACATGGTAAGGGGATTTCATCTCACTTCTTATTCTCGTGACAATCACACTGTATTGCCACAATTTCCTTTTGTGTGGTGTATGTACAGGCCATGATTATATTCCTTGTGTAATATAATTTAATCTATGGGTATTTACAAATTCATTGAATAATCCTTCTTTCATGGGGATTATGTTTCATGAGTTAGAAAATCAGAAAGGGTTGATTCTACAGTCTCTTTATTATCTGAGGTTGTTTATACGTAATTATCTACTGTGACCTCTTTATCATCCACAACCGTGTTTTCTTAAAAATATATTTTAAAACATTTTTACTATTTAAAAGACAATGGGTTTATGTCATTTATACCCTTATTTGACATTATATGTTTGTGAAAGGAATCTTTTTGTCATTTCCCAAATAAGGTAATTTATGACATTTTCGACAAAATTAAGGTATGAATGTTTTTTTAAATTATACAGTGGGTGTGGGTATTTTTCTCCATTATAACATCGTCAAAGATTAAATTACAATCTTATATGAATATTTTCAAAATAAATTTTGTCTTTATAATTATTTGACTCTTAAATGATTTCTAAAAAACAGATATTTCTCTCAAATAGTTTTGATTTCATCTATGTCAACATCTTTTGATAAATTTTACACTTGATTGAAGTTGATTTATTATGATTAAAATCATTCTTATTGTATTTAATGTTTTATGATATTTTTAAAAATGGATTAGTTATTTTTATTCCATTCATGGTTTATGGTTAAAGTATTGAAATTTCGTATTCTAGTTTTAATAGGAATGTTTATGTCATATTTCACCCACTTCTTAAGATGAATGTGTTGGACTAGTCTGTTCCGGGATGGGGACCGGTAAAATTAAGCTCTATGGGTTGGGGACTCATTACAATAGACCCTCTGGGTTGGAATTCGGTTATAGAGGCTCACCGAGATGGTGTCCGGTTACAGAGGCTCTCCGGGTTGGAGTCTAGTTACAAAGGCTCTCTGGGTTGGGGTCCAGTTACAGTTAGCCCCTAGGTCCTAGAACGAATCCTTGAAACAGAATTGAAAGTATGGAATTATTCATTCCATCATTATGAGATTATATATTGATATTTCTTGTGGTTATTCGACTAGTAGAATACCCATGACTATGTTTTATTATGGAATTATTTACCCAGCTCATATTCCTTCTGTAAAGTGTTCCTGTTTACTATTTTTAAAGGCATTTATTTTCAATTATTAACCATGCCAGATGTTTTTATTATATATAATTTTATTTCTTACTCTTACTGAGTATTTGTGGTTACACTTTTCTTATGATTCATTTTTCCATGATATGAAGATGATAGTTACAAGTGACTTGCAAGAATAATCTTGGAATCTTGGATGTTTCTAATGGAATAAATTACTTTTGTTTTTCGTTTCAAGTTATAATGTTCAACTTATGCATGTATCTTGCTTCCAAGACTACTAAACTGATTGGTCCTTTGGGACATTATTCCTTGTAATCATGCCAATGTATTAAAATAATTCACCGACTCATGGATTCTGGGGTCGGGTGTTACAAGAGTATTTGAAAGCATTAACATTTTATAAGGAGGCCTGATAAAAAATCTAAAGAGATTCAATATCAGCAACATTTTTCCTAGAACCTAAAATGTTATACCCAAAATTAAAAATATTTATAAATTTCATAGATAATTTAATTTTGTTTTCATAAATATCAAATATTTTTTGATTATGAGTCAAAAGAATTATTTTAAGAACAATAAGTGTTTCGGGGTTTGCAATTCCCTGACAATTCTTAAATAAAACATCTATTAAAACATGGATTTAGAGAAATAACCCACCCATATTTCTTTTTTGAAAAACCCAAACCATTATTTGTCTTTGATCTCCTATGATTTTGAGATGAGGTCGAACTTGACTTCTTGTCATGTGTGATCATTGGAGAACTGAATATGTTGATAGTATCACTTCCAGTTTCAGTTGATTTATTTATTTTAGGTGAGATAGTAATCATGGAGGTAGTCTTCTGACCCTCTTTTATATCCATGGGTTGAGTCATAAGTTGAGTGACAGTAGATAGCACTAGCGCATGCTTCAGGGCTTCTAAAACACCAAACTTAATGGGTAAAAAATTTACTTTCTCTTAATGGGATGATTCCTTAAGGGGTTTATACTAATGATAGTTCATGAATATTATGCAGGGTGTGTGCACACTACCTTAGGGGTCTCATTATGTAAATTGAAATCAGTTAGAGTGATCAAACATGTATTTCAAAGTTCCTAAGCTGCAGTTCCCATATTAGTTTTACCAAATAAAAAATGGTGAGAAAGATCTTTAGATTGATTTTTTATGTGCTGTAGTGGGGAGTCATCCGTGTCATGGCCCTTGTAATTCTTTTCAGAATTACTTTTGTGATGAAAGATTCTCCAATTTTTTCATATGGATGGAGTCCTGAATGGCATCCAACACTATCACCAAAATCACACTGGAGTTTTCCCGTTTGAGACTGCCTATCTTCAATAGAGGCAATGAAAGATGGATCTTTTGAAGAGTTATCAAATTGAGGTTGGTTAGAAGAATCCATAACTAGATTTTCAAAATCCTCAATGATACCATGATTGATATTGGTATGTTCTTCTTCCTCCACCTGTTCAACCCTGGTGTTACCCGATCCTTCTCCCAGAAATGATTATTTCGTAACCGAGACTACAAATTTATTTCTAGGGGCTCATTATTTTTAGGGTTAGTGCTTTTATACTTCTGGGAGATTTTCATTTCTGTCCATCTTTCATCACATGGTTGGGAAGAAGGGCTCTACATAACTCTTCATTTCAGAAAATTATGTCAATTTTTTTTACAGAGTTCGTAATATTGTGTCATATGATTTAATTTGACCGAAACATTGGTTTTATAATCATTATCATTGAAAACAATAACCTATGGGTTATTAGATAAAATATACACTTCTACCATCACCCAATAATAAGTGTTCACTGATCAATTTTTAGAGGGGTACCTATATTGGATGCGATGTCATTCAAGATCATGGGATGCCAGAAGAACCAGCTAAGGACGTGAAGTCTAACCGAAATATGTGACATGGTTTACATAGAGGTATGCAGGTTGAAGGAAAAAAATACAATTTAGAGATTCTATTAATATTGGGCTTTATTTGATTGTTTCATAAATTCTATACCCGAACTAGATCCTTATAGGATAGTAAAAACTTATGAATGTAGACTATTCTTATAGGCACAAGCTTTTAATAGAAAAAACCTGAGACATGAGAAATAATAGTTTTTAGATCAGAGTTCATCCAAGAATTATCTTTTATGATATATGAAATACTAACCATGATTGAAAAAATAGAAAAAGCAATCATTGTTGAAGAGCCTAAGGGTCGGAATCAACCGCAAATGGTCTTCATCAAGTTTGTTACAAAGAGATACTTTTGTCATGGTATATTTGTATAGATCAATACCGTTGAATGATTCTAGAATTGAGATCCCTCTAAATATTTCCATTAGGAGGGTTTATTCAATATGAAAATTGATAAAATGATTATCTAATTTTGTTTCCCATTCCAGGTCAAAAGCTACCTTAGAAAAATTCATAGAAAGCGAATCCAAAACTACGAAGAAACCCTAGTTTTCAAATAGGATCCATTTAGAGATCCTGATCCATCCATCCTCCATTGAAACAACTATATCAGTAGACAATTACTCATTGGATTACTATCAAATTTAATGTATTAATCACATTTGAGATATTAAAATGACAATGTTCATTTTTTCATTAATACTATGTTTTGTATTATTGAATTTTATTTAGGAATCATTCGGAAGAAATAAAAAAAATTGATTCAAAAAACATACATCCACAAAATGGGAAGTACTATGATGTTAAATATGGAGAGGAAGCTAGTATGGCAGTTGTTTATAAATTATCTTTATGACTTTAACTATATATCATTTCCTCTATAAGTTATTATATTTATAGAGTTTTCAAATAATTTTAGTTTTGAAATTAATTATTTTTAACGTATTTTTTATTATGGTTTCCTATAATCAATGTCATTTTAGATGAATACATTTAATATTGAAGGATATGTGCCATGGAAAAAATTGTTTTGCTTTAGTAAAAGGAAAAAATATGGAAGTACAGTTAATTAATTGGCTTAGTAGAAGATTGTAAGTTTTACTTTGTTGATTTCCAGTTTTAACATGCAATTTATAACTTAATAATCTATTTATATTTGTAACATACTTATTTATAGGACCATGATTCCTTGGAACCCATCAAAATATAGATATATAGATGATCATTTGAATAATGACATTGATCTCATGTTCCGTATTAATCATTCTATTTTAATGGAAAAATATCAATGAAGCATTTGTAAAATAGTTCAAAGCAGTTGTGTAAATAATGTCCATGAGTATTAATCAACATGAAACTGAAAATTAATGACCCAAAAAAGTTGAGTAAGAAAATTAAGAAACACTTGAAAGAACAAAAAGTTTAGTTTAAAAAAGGAAAATAATTGATGAACAGAAAAAGGTCACCAATGAACATTCTTCTATATTGAAGGAAAAGTCCAAGGGAATTGAGTGTCATAAAGTATAAGTTGTTACTCTTAGAAGTAAATGTGAAAGCCAATAAAATTCAAAATAAATACAGATTAAAATATACTTTTCAATATTAATAGATGTTGAGCTACTAGAGAGGGCTAAATGATGTTTGGGTGGATTATAAAAGTATTAGAATGATCAAATGTCCACATTTATTGTAAAAAGTTGAATTGGTTGTCATAATAGTATATCAAAATCTTAAAATATGATAAACTATATCATCCCAGCCCTTTTATACATTTTTATTACATCATTTTAAAGATAAACATATAATAGTATTACACCTAGAGGATCCAAAGGTTCAGGTTCTTGGGTAAACTAGGACCATACACAACAATTACAACATCAAACATAAAAATTAATTTAATTTATCCTTCTCTAGCTTCTAATTGTGCACTTGTCATCTCTTTAGTACATGTGGCCACCTGAGGATATGCATCAAAAGGGGTGAGCTAAAATCCCATTAAGAGAATATATAAGCCCAATATTTCATGGTGTGATCATAATAATAACATGGGAAAAAGATTATGGACATGATAGGAAGCATAAACACAAGACTTGAAATGTGGCAATGCATAAAAATGAAACATCATGTCATAGTGCTTCACTGCCACTCATACTTGTGAACCAAGCTAGCATCTTGTTCAAACATCATTTCACATTTACTAATGCGATTAATCACTTTACCCAATGCATTGGATCACTTTATAATTTCGGGCACACCTGTCACATTAAAATATTCATATTGCATTATATAATTCTGGGCGCACCCATCACATCATTATATTATCATTATAATACAAGACACATAGAACATAAATCAATGATGAACATAAATAACCCTTGTAATTTAATGTTTTTCTTATCATAAGAACACATTCATAAACATTGGGTTCCCAAAAGAAAGATGGAATAACATAAATGCTACGATAACCGTCCACTTTGATTGAGAATTAAAAGGCGCGTTCTTAAAAGAAGTGTTCTTTTGGAAGAAATTTTTGTTTGACATAAAAACCAGTGAAAAACATGTATATCCAAGAAATGTAAATACAATTATTAACAAATGATCTTTAAGGAGTACCCATATCAAAAAATGGAGTGAAAGAGGGAGAACCCGACAGATGAAAGTTGGGTTCAAGAATTTGCCCTTACCTTGTATCCGAATTCTTCCTTCTATTTAATGTCCAATATAATGATATTATATTCATTAATTAGAAATCAAAAAAAATGTGTACATTAATATGTTTTATCATGGCTTCATTAAGTGATTTATGTGCCTTTGGATAAGATATAGAGTTTAAAAACATTATTTGGGAATGTTTGTTTTTATGGGTTTCTTGAGTGGTAAATTGATGTTTGGGTTGAACATGGGTAAACATCAAGAAATGATACTACATGTTATTAATGATATTACAAATTTTTGGGTGATCTTTTAATAAATTATATTAGATCAATGTGGATGAATCATTAGATAAAAATTAAATGATGATAGTTAGGGTTAATTTGAGCGATTTTTTATCATAATGAACTTGTTGTATTTTATCACTATCACTATGGTCATAAGTTAGTTCCAGAACATTAAATAGGAGATAATATATGTTACATGTTCAGTAGAAACCATTAAAATGGTTTTATTACAAGATCTGAAGGTATAAATTGAAGAAGAAAATTTTTCTTTCTTGAAGGTGATAAATTAACATCTCACGAACCACGTTCTCCTTAATAAAATAAAAGGAAGTTGGAAATAGGTATGGACGATATAATATCCCATTGGCATAATAAAATTATATTATATTTATAATACTATACTTACAATACTATTTAGATGAATATAGGTGGGGGAGAGATCAATAAATGAACTTGAACATGAAAGGAAATTAAAGGAGAAAAGGGAGAGATATTACCTCTTAAATCCCCCTCTTTGGATTATCATTAAGGAAGTTAGGATTGGTATTTTGATGAAACCAACAGCTCATGAACGTGGGAGAGGGGATAGAGAAGAGGTTTGGGCAGAGTTTAGCGAAGTCTTGGAGCTTGAGAGGTGTGAGGAAATGGGGGTGTGAAGGGTGGTTTTTATAGTGGAGGGGAGAGCGGTATCCTTAATATAAAATTCATTAGTTTATTAATTTCCCCTAATACAAGGAATAGTGAGTATTGAATGAAAAAGAATAGTAATTTTATCATTTGATCCCAAAACAAGTGGGCTTACATCATCAGAACATCACACTTGACTCTGTAATTATCTTATTTAGCTTATTTTTGAAAATTACAGAGTCAAGTGTGATGTTCTGATGATGTAAGCCAACTTGTTTTCATTAATCATCAGAACATCACACTTAATTTTCTAAATATTTTTAATTTAATATTAAATTAAAATCATAATTTACATAAAAAACAGTTTTTAAAATTAAAACTGATTTTATAGTGCTTCCAAAAATTATGTAGGTTTTTATTAAATTATCAAAATACTATAAGAAACTAATTTGATAATTAATGAAAAAATTTAAATTGTATACTTTTTATTTTAAATTAATTAGTTAATTATAATTAATTATTTATAACTTACATAATACCAAAACGTTTACTAAGGTTAAATTGTCACTTTCTAATATGTCTAAATTTTATTTAATTATCCAATGGAAAGGTTACTCATATGTTCGATGGTTTACTATTAATAAGGTTCATATTACTAATCATAAGGGTATGTTACTATTCACAAGGGTTGGTTACTGTTCAGAAAAAAAATTCGTTTGATTAGACTCCAAAAATCATCTTGAACATAACAGTGTATGTCATATTTTCAAAATTCCAAAAACACGAGTGAAAAAGTTATTTCTAAAGGACACTTATCACTTAGTAGTTCATTATGTGGTCTTTTCATGTAATTTTATAACATAATTATAAAAAGTGAATTTCCATCCAAAAACTTTGGGTCGTTACATTCTTCCCCCCATAAGAAATTTCGCCACTGAAATTTCACTGTACAAAAACAGGTGAGGGTGTTTCTCCTTCATTTCCTCTTCTTGTTCCCAAGTTTCTTCCTCAAACATATGGTTCCTCCACAACAATTTGACAAGATGAGTTGCCTTTTTGTGTAGAACCTTATCTCTCCGATCCAGAATCTTTATTGGCTGCTCCTCATAAGAGAAATCATCTTCCAGTTGCACCACCTCTGAGTTTAGTACATGTGAGGGATCAGTTATGTTCTTCCTCAAGGGTGATATGTGAAAAACATCATGAACCCAAGACATATTCGGTGTAAGTGAAAGTTGATAGGCCACATCTTCTGTGTGGTAAAGGTTATCAAAGGGGCCAATATACCTTGGTCTTAGCTTCCCTTTCTTCTTGAATCACAGGACACTCTTCCAAGGATATATTCTAAGGATGACTTTATCTCCAACGTCAAACTCTAAGTCCCTTCGACGGTTGCCAGCATAGCTCTTTGGCCGACTTTGACTAGATTTGATGTGTTTCTAGATGACCTGAACCTTCTATGGCATCTCTTGAAAAATATCAGGTCCAAGTAGCTTTCTTTCTCCAACTTCATCCCAATAGTTGGGAGCTCTACATTTCTTTCCATACATAGCATCATATAGAGCCATCTGAATACTGGAGTAGAAGATCTTGTTGTATGAGAACTCAATGAATTAGAGATTCTGATCCCATCCTCCTTTTAATTATACATAGAAGGCTCTTAGCATTTCCTCAAGCGTCTTACTAGTCCTTTCATATTGGCCATCAGTTTGGGGGGTGATATTCCAGGAGGAAATTAAATTTAGTGCTCAAAGGATTTTGAAGTATCCTCCAAAATTTAGATGTGAACCGTGGATCACGGTCATAGACAATTCAGAGTTGAACAACATGCAGTATCACCACTTCCTTAACATATATCTTTTCAAGTTTTTCTAGTTATTGGTCTTCCCGAATAGTGATAAAATGGGTAGTCTTGGTGAGTCAGTCAACCACAACCCATATAACATTATTTCCCTTTGATGTTTTTGGGAGACCTGTGACAAAGTCCATAGTAACATTTTCCCATTTCATCATTGGTATAGGAAATGACTGCATCATGCATTTGGACTTTTTTCACTAAGATTTATCATGCTAACATACCAATCACCATGATATATTTTCCAGAATATCCTTCTTCATTTTCTCATAACAGAAGTGTTCTTGGAGATCACAGTACATCTTGGTACTCCTAGGATGGATAGAGAAAGTTGAGATATGTGCATTTTCCAATAGCTCCTTCTTTATCTCGGGTGATGAAGGCACACAAAGCCGAGTTCCAAACTGAATCACACCATCATCATTGATATGGAACTCTAGAATCTTCCCTTCCTTTACTGCATTCACCATCTTTTGTATCTCCATATCATCCCTTTATTCTTATTTAATCTTCTCTTGGATGGATGGTAGCACAATAATTTGGGAAATGTAGGATATATCCCCTTCCCTTATGATTTCCAAATCCTATATTTTCATATCCAAGAAGATAAAGTCTTTCTCAATCCGCAACATGGATAGAGTAGCAGGTTATTTTCTTCTTAGAGCATCAGCGACCTTGTTCACCTTTCCAGGATGATAGTGAATAGAGAAATCGTAATCCTAGATTAGGTCTAACCATGTCCATTGATGCATGTTGAGATCCATTTGTGTGAATATATACTTTAGGCTCTTGTGGTCGGTGTATATGTCACACTTCTCATCATAAAGGATGTGCATCTAGATTTTCAAGGCAAAAATCATGGCTGCGAACTCTAGATCATGGGTCGAGTAGTTATGCACATGGATATTCAACTGTTGTGAGGTGTAGGCTATCAAATTCTAATTTTTCATGAGTACAGAACCCAAGACATTCTTTGAAGCATCTCTGTATATCACAAAACATTATCCACTTTTCGGTAGTGTGAGTACAGGTGCAGTGATCATCCTTCTCTTTAGCTTCATGAAGTATCCCTCACATTCTTCCATCCATAAATACTTTACCCCTTTCCCTATTAACTTAGTTAGTGGGCTTTAAAATCATGATAAGTTTCTCAAAAAACATTTTTAGTACCCAGCTAATATAAGAAAACTATGAATTTCTTGGATTCTAGAGTGACTAAGCCATTCCTCAATCGCATTTGTTTTTAAAGGATCCACCAAAAGTCTCTCACTTATGATCACATGTCGCAAGAATGTGACTTGCTTCATCCAAAAGTCACACTTTCTGAACTTGGTGCACAAATTCCCCATTCGCAATGTCACCAATACATGTCTTAGATGTTCTTCAAGTTACTCATTACTCTTAGAGTAGACGAGAATATCATTGATAAACACAACCACAAATTTGTCGAGGTAATGTCTAAATACTCTATTCAAAAAATCCATGAGGATTTAAGGGGTATTAGTAAGTCCACAAGGAATCACCAAAAACTCATAGTGCCCATACCTTGTTCGGAAGGCAGTTTTCTTGAGTATCTTTTTTCTTTCACCATTACCTAATGATATCTAGAATGAAGATCCACCTTCAAGAAGTATTGAGATCATATTAACTAGATGAACAAGTCGTCAATACATGGAGGTAGATACTTTTTCTTTATAGTGATCTTCATGAGTTCCCGATAATCGATACACAGCTGCATTGTCCCATCATTCTTCTTCCCAAAGAGCACTGGTGCACCCCAAAGTGATGCACTAGGGAATATGAACCCTTTGTCCAGATGCTCTTGTAGTGGATTCCTTAACACCTAAAGTTAGATAGGATCTATCCTATAGGGACACTTCGAGATAGGATTACCTTCAGTTTTGAGTTCAAATGAGAACTCAACCTCATGATCCGGGGGAATTCCGGGTAACTCTTCAGGAAATAAATCGCTATATTCCCTCAAGATGGGAATTTCATCAAAGTTGGCATTTTCCTTCAACTCAACCATTTGGGCGAGGTATTCATCTTCATTAGGAATCAACACCCACACCATTGAAGGATTGTTCAGAGGAGATTCATGATCTTCCTTGAATTTTTAGAAGACCATGGGATGGTATAGAATATGAATATATATTTCCTTTTCTCGACAGGGGATATGTGATCTATATAACAAGAGCCAATCCATTCCCATTATTGCGTCAAACTCCACCAAGGGAAGTATTATGATATTTTCCGAAATAATCTTCCCACATATTCTAATAGGAGTTGAGTCAAACACTGGGGTTGTAATGATTGCACCACTTAGTGTTTTTACAGATATCTATACTTCATTGTTTCGGGGCTTCAATTTTATAGTTCGAGAAAACTTTGATGATAAAACGGAATGCGTAGAACTAGAATCAAATAAGACTTTTTCCATTCTTGAGTGAATAAGAAGTGTACCTTGTATGACTTTATTACCATGATCCACCTCTGCAGTAGTGATGGAAAAATCATTCCCTTGTTCATTTGGATTTGGTGGGTGATGACGTTGATTACCCTTGAGAACTCAAGGTTTAGTGCACTAAATTGCATAGTGCCATACCTCCCAACAGTTGTAGCATTGAACCATGAGTTGTTATCTCCATTCTTCTAACACATTCTTCATACTTTTCGTGTCTTTTTGACACTCTTGAACACGGTGTCCTTCTTTCCCACACTTGAAGCACTTCCCCCATCCCGTGGAGGCAGTTCCCGTGGTGCAACTTCCCACATTTTTGGCATGTCGGTTGTTGAGTTTTCTTCCCACTTTTGTCATTAGACCCCCCAGCTCGAAACTCTATCTTTCATTTCTTATCCCCATATCCATGGGACCATTCTAAAAACTCAATATCCACATTGAGATCTCATCGAACAACTTATATATAACTCCCAAAGTCTCTAATTTCATCATCCTTTCGAATGTGTGGTTTTAATCCACTAAAGAATGTACCAATTTTTCTATCATTGTTGATAACAAAACCAGAAGTGTACCATTCAATCCTTGTGAAATTATCTTCATAGGTGGTGATAGATTCTAATTCTTTTTGCATGAGCTCTATTAATTCTCTCTCCATCTTCGTGCGAAGAGTTCTTGGGAAATACTTGTTAAGAAACATTATCTTAAAGTCATCCCATTCGATCTCTTCAATTTCCTCCCTTGGCTTGGTGTTCTTAATCAAAGCCCACCATTGATTGGCTACTCCATACAGATGATAAATTTCTAGGGTCTCCTTCTCAGTCCTGGAATAGTGAAGAAAAGAAAAGATATTCTCCATGGAGTTGACCCACTATTCCATAACTAGTTGATCGGAAGATCCACAAAACGTTGGTGGTCATTTCCGCATAAAACATTTGATAGCCAGCTGCTCCCTCTTTGCTGAAGGAGGATGTTACCAATTATTAGGTTATTGTTCATTACCTGATATAATTGGGTAAGAACCACCATGATGTTTTGAACTACAACTCCAAAATAATTGGGGATGTAGTTCGAGCAATCGTTTCATTGGCCCTCGCACGAGTTGATGGCCTGATTTCTCTTGGTTCCCACCATTTTCTAAAATAAAAAAGGTTAGAACTAAACACAATTTAAAAAGTCATGAATAACTTCTTATTTTAAATAAATTATACCAAAAACATAACATATGGGATCCCTATGTAAATATTATTGTGTGCATTTTTGTACTCAGTCTCATGCTAGAGGTTTTCTATAGGGTTCACTAATCCTAATTCCCAAATTAACTAAACAATTCATTTGATACAAACTATAGCATCCCGACCCTTTCATACATTACTATTAAATCATTTTCAAGATAAAAAACATAATAATATTACACATAGAGTATCCAAAGGTTTAGTGTCTTTGGTAAACTAGGACCATACACAACAATTACAAGATCAAACATAAACATTTATTTAATTTCATATTCTCTAGCTTCTTATTGGCACTTGTCCTCTCTTTAGTAAATGTGGCCACCTTAGGATATACATCAAAAGTGGTGATATAAAAGCCCAGTAAGAGGATATATTACAATAATATAGCATGGGGTGAGAATAATCATAACTTGGGAGAAAGATCATGAACTTGAGAAGTATCATAAATATAAGACTTGAAATTTGGAAATTCATAAAAATGAAACATATTGTCTTAGTGGATAACTACCACAAAAACTTGTTAGCCAAGCTATCATCTTTCTCACACATAATTTAAAATTTAATAATGTTATTACTAATTTTACGTAATGCATTGGAATGATGTATAATTTTAGGTGCACCCATCACATTCAAATTTTCATGTTGCGCTATATAATTCCGGGCACACCCGTCACATCATAATATTATAATTATCTTTCATGCCACATAGAACATAAATCAATGATTAACATAAATATCTCATGTAAAGGAATGGGTTTCAAATCATAATAACTCTTTCCTAAACTATGGGTTCCCAAAAGAAAGAGGGAATAACATACATGCTACAAGAACCGTCCACTTTGAGTGAGAAGTAAAAGAAGAATTATTAAAAGATGAGTTCTTTTGGAAAACATTTTTTGTTTGACATAAAAAAAAGTGAGAAACATATATGTCCCAGAAATTTAAATACAATGACAAAAAATTATCATTAAAGAGTACCCATATCAAAAATTAAGTGAAAGAGGGAGAACCCGAAGTATGAATGTTGGGTTTGAGAATTTCCCCTTACCTTGTATCTGAATGGTTCCTTCTCTTTAATGTCCTGTATGATGACATTATATTAATTAATTATAAATACATTACATTTTGAATATTAATATGGTTTATTATGGTTTCTTTTAGTGATTTTATGTTCCTTTGGATGAGTTATAGAGATTAAAAACATTATATGGGAATGTTTGTTTTTATGGTTTTCTTGAGTGGTTCACATGTATTATTAAATTGATGTTTGGGTAGAAAAATGGGTAAAAATATATAACTAATATTAAATGTTATTAATGATAATAAATTAGTTTTTATGGTCTTGTAATGAATAATATTATATGCATGTGGATGAATCATTAGATAATAATTAAATGATGATTTTTTGGGTTAATTTGAGAGATTTTCCGATCATAATTAACTAGTTTTATCTTATAACTAGTACTACGGTCATAAGTTAGTTCCAGAACATTAAATAGGATATAATAAATATTAAAGTTTCTGGTTCAACCATAAAAATGGTTTCATGACCAGATCTAAAGGTAGAAATGGAATAAGAAAACTTGTCGTTCTTAAAGATGATAAATTATCACATCACGAACCACATTCTCCTTAATAAAATAAAAGGAAGACGGAAAATGGGTTGCATGATATAATATCCCATTTGAATCATAACATTACAGAATATGTATAATACTATAGTAACAATACCATTTAAATGATAATTGGTGCATAGAGATCAAGAAATGAACTTGAACTTGAAGGGAAATTAAAGGAGAAGAGGGAGAGAACTTACCTCTTAAATCCTTCTCTTGAGATTCTCCTTAATGATGCTAGGAATGGTATTTTGATGATACCAGCATATTTTGAACGTGGTAGAGGGGCTGAAAAAGTGGTTTGGTCAGTTTTTAGAGAAGGCTTGGATCTTGAGAGGTGTGAGGAAATGAGGGTGTGATGGGTGGCTTGTATAGTGGAGGGGAGAGGGGTTTCCTTAATATAAAAGTCACATGTTTATTAATTTCCCCTAAGACAAAGAATAGTGAGTCTTGAATGACCAAGAATAGTAATTTTATCTTTCTATCCCGAACCAAGTAGGATTACATCAACATAACATCACACATGGCTCTATAATTAGCTTATTTAGCTTATTTTTTTTGTAAATTACGGTATTTCACTATTCATAAAAATTCAAATGTTTCAGAAAAATCCCAAAAATTTACCCATACCATTTTTTGACTATTAGAATCCAAAAATGAAGTCCATTTTTCAGAAATAATTTTTAATATATTATTAATTTAATATTTAATTAAAATCATAACTTACTTAAAAAAGATTTTAAAATTAAAACTGATTTTATAGTGCTTTAAAAAATTATGTAGGTTCTTATAAAATTTTCTAAAAACTATAAGAATTCGATTTCATAATTAATTAAAACATTTTAATTGAATACATTTTCTTCTAAATTAATTTATTAATTATAATTAATTATTTATGACTTACAAAATACCAAAATGTTGACTCTTGTTAAATTGTCACCTTCTAATATGTCTAAATTTTATTTAATTTTTAAAGGGTAAGGTTACTTTTATGTTGGATGATTTACTATTCATAAGTGTCAGATTAATATTTTCATAAGGGTTATGTTACTATTCATAAGGGTAGGTTACTATTTTAAAAAAAGTATTTTTTGATTTATTAGACTCCAAAAATCATCTTGAACACAATCGTGTATGTCAGATTATCAAAATTCCAAACAGAGAAGTGACAAAATTATTTTTAAAGGTATATTTTCAATTAGTAGTTCATTTTCTTGTGTTTTCAAGTAATTTTATGACATAATTATACAATGTTAATTTCAATTGAAAAACACTGGGTTGTTACATAAACCATTGAAAAGGTAAATCAAATGTTGAATATATAGAAAATTCAACTAATTTCCCAAAAAAAGATCATTAAATCATACTAAAGGAGAACATATCTTATCAAAAATTTATCTAAAATTATAAGAAGTCAAAATATATTACTATTGAGATTTGGGGTTGAATGGAAGTATGAAAAAACATTCTCTTATGAAATTTAAATTTCGAATCTATATAAGACATACCATGTCATACAGTGACTTGTTAAGGATATATTTGAATGTGTAATAGGTAGGAATCCATCAAAAGAATATGTATTCATATCTTAATTCTTACTGATGAAATAATTTCTATGCATATTTTTTTTAATTACTCTATTTTTGTCCCTCAATATGTTTGTTGAAGGAAATTCAAAGTCACTAACAGTATATATAGTACTCATATTTAATCAATTACTCATCAAAAAAATGGTGTTTCTCTCACAAAAAGACTTTATCCTATGAAAGAAGTGTATGTGCATGATAAAAGTATTAACACGGAAAATATATTTGAATGGACATCCCTATCCTTCACTGAATCTAATATTTCATGGAAGGAAAATAATAAAATTGAAAATTCCAATATTATAGAAGTAGCCCTCAAAGATACAATGATAAGCAACATAATGATTCTTCATAGCAGATGAGAATTTTATATTCCTGTTAATGAAGACTGATTAAGGAATGAAAATAAATTGGTTGATGGAATAATGAGTTTTGGTAGAGATGGTTGTTTTAAGATGATTGGAAATGGAAGTACTTAAATTAAAAATGGTGAGATGAAGAAAATTGAAGTTCTCGATGTATATGGTTTGTGTCACAATTTATTGAGTGTGAGTTAACTATGTGACATTAAATCAATTTTGTTGAAATATTATAGGAAAGATATGGATTTATATTTTTGAGGGATATAGAACATATGTCAACTTATATAATGTTGATAGTAAAAATAACATTTTATACAATATAGAAAACTAAAAAAATAACATATAGCGCTGAATATTGGTCCACATTAATAAAAAAGTCATGGAAAATATATCAAATATGAATATATTCATATAAATCCTCATTATTAAGCATGAATGGTAAGACAATTATGATGCTTGGAAATGAGTTGTGTTGGTCTATAGTTCTTATCAAACAAAAAAGAAAAGGGTATCAAATCTTATTTGTCACATTCAAACATATTTATATGGTCCAATAAATTTTTCTAGAACATGTAAAGGAAGGTATTTTTTCATTTAATTAATGATTATATTATAATGTATTGTGTTATAGTCATACAAAATTAAATAGAATGTTTTTTTGTAAGAAAACAGATCACTTAACAGTCTAGAATGGTCTTTTTTGGACTGTCAATGATCTTTGTTCTAATAATGGAGGATAATAAATATCCATTGGGTTTGACAATTACCTTGAGAATGATAGGCAAAAACATGAGGTGGTTGCTCTGAGAACCCCATAGAAAAATGGTTTTTTAGTGTAGAAGTTGATGGGTGAAATATGTGGCTAGAACTATTTTAATTTATAGTCGTATCATTCTTCATTACTAGAAATAGGTTTTCCATGCTTCAGGGTATACTCAACATCGATTGGGAATATTTATGGGAGAAACGGAGACCCCACATGAGTTTGTAATGAAGGGAATCCATCATTAAAGTATTTTCTTGTTTTTGGGTGTAAAATATCCATTCCATTCATAGAATTAAAATCAAGGTATGTATGGTAATGCTACAGGTGAAAGAGTATCCCTTAGATAGTCCCTGCATAATAAATCCGACAAATACTTCAATAATAGTGTTAGAATAGTTCTCGATAGTATTTATGTTACGATTATTGATGGTTCGACAACAAATAATATGAGGGGGATTATAATGATATTAATGAAGATGTAGAAGAAATTTATCATATAATAGATTAAAATGCAATAGTAGAATAGGCAGTGAACTAAATTCAATGCTCACAAAATGATGTTTTTTTACAAGAGGAATAATAAGTGGAAACCATGCTAATGAAAATTATTATGAACCTCACTAGAGAAATCAATGAGTAAAAATTGATAAATCCAACATCATTGGGGGTTAGACCGCACCCAAGAAGATAGTGAGAATATAGAATAGTGCACAACCTACCTTCCTATCAGTTTTTGAATCATACTCAGTTTGAAATTCCTTCAAAGATGAATCATGGGTTAATGTCATCAATAGAAAATTAAATCAGATCTATAAGAACCAATCATGGGATCTAGTGAAGATACCCAGAAATCACAATCTGATTAATAAAAAAAATACTTTTTAAAATAAATAATAAGATCAATGAAATGTGACAAGAAATTTGGTGTGATTTTTATGGAACATCTATTCATATAATAATGGTTTTGAGGTTGAATAAATGTTCCCTAATGTGGATTGAATATATTCAATAAGGATTTTTTTTCATGGAAATTCAAACAGGATACAATGTGTATCCTGTTTGTTAAAAGAGTTTTCTTAAATTATGTTCTTGAAGATGTAGTATACATAGTAATACCAGTGGGTTTTCTACTTGATAGTGATGAAATTAAGGTTTTTAGATTAAATAATTCATTATATGTTCTGAAATAGGTAGCACGTGCACACTATTCTCTGATGGATTCATACCCAATGAAGATAGAATCTAGAAGAGGATGATTGGATTATAATCCTTACATGAAGAATTCCTAGAAATATTAGTTAATGATACTAGTGTAAGTACGTGATATTATATTTTTCCAAAGACAGGATCCAATAGTGGATTAATTTTACAATCACATGAAATAATAATTATAAATATGTCTGAATGGTGAAGTCACATACATAATGGGAATCAATGTGATTCAGAGGGAGTACTGCACCATTTTTTCATTGAAAATTATGAGAAATAGTTACATATAAAAATAAATATGCATGACTCCCAACTAATATGGAATATGATTGTGGATGGACATTAACTTTGAATGAATGGGTAGAGTAATTATGTTGATCCTACAATGTAAAAGAGAATAAATATAACCTTACTACACATAAGTACATCATGACCATATATTATCTTTGTAAAAAACTTAGTATCCCATATTCAATGTAATCCACAGGAATAAAATATGGAAATAGCTAAAAATATCTTGAGGTACATTCAAGGGACTCAAAATTATGTCCTATACTTTGTTGGAAGAAGTTATAATAATCTATCTGCATTATGTAATGCTGACTAGGTTGGAAATGTGGTTTTTAGAAAGTCCACAAGTTGTGGAGAATTAATTATTGAAAATTATGTGTGGTATGGCTGACTTATAAATTAGTAAGAACTAATCCTAGTACTATTTAAGTTGAGTATATCCCTATAATAAAGTATACCACACAACTACATCAGATGAGGAATGTACTAACATATATTTTTGATGAGGTGAAACAATCGATGGAAATTCACAACGACGCAATAACACAATTGATATTACTTAAGAATCATGTCCAGCACTCTGAAATGATACACATTAAAATCAAATATCACATTATCACGGATATAGTTTCAAAATGAATGATTAAATATATTTTATTATAATTGTTGATCATGTGTATAAAATTCTAACTAAGCCATTTTTATCACATGTGTTCGACAAAAATTGGTTGAACCTAGGTGTTCATCCAGGTCCCAGTGCTTGAGGAGGTCACAAGTGTACCCCTCCTAATTTTTATTTGCTAGTTTAACATGTTTGTTTTAGTGATGCAGGTTTATAGGGGAGATTTGATATAGGGGGATTGATTTTTTAGATCTACACATTCAATAAAATGTTCATTAAGATTATTTCCAATGGGGGAGAAAATAGTTAAATTCAATGATATATTCAATTTTATGATATTTTTGGGTAATTGACAAACAAAGGTCAATGGATAATGTTAAAAATGATGATTCATTTCATATTTTTAATAGAAAACATTTCTCAGATAGACTTAGAGTGTTGCTGGATTTATTTCTTATCTATCTAGTAATGATAGTGATTTGTGCATTGATGGTTTTACATGATGATTTAAAATAAACCCAAAAGGGGATATTATTGGACCCAAGGTAGTTCTTAGCGTGTAATGGAGTTTTTTTTCAATCCACATTGAGTTGGTCATGGAGTTTTCATGTCAAGTAATCTTACTATTTATGCTAACACAGTTCTCAATCTATGAAGGATTGTTCTCAGACTACAACATAGGTATACAAAAAATGATGAAAATAAAAAAAGGAAGGGTTCAAAATAGCAATGATATATGGACCAAAAACTGTGGTGTGTGGAACACATAAGGAAAAACGTTTTTCGGTAGGATTGTGGTTCTTGGGTTGAAAATGGTTCATCAAAATATTGTGGTATACAAGATACAACGTCATTTTCATAAATGAAGTAGGGCATTGAGGAGTTGTGAAGGGTTTTGTTCATAGAAGAGATCTACCACCATGAAGGAATAGAGGCGGAACACAGGCTATGGAGAGAAAAACATTTTGTAGGAGAATTAGTCCACAATGAAGATTGTACCAAATTGAATATTTATGTAAAATAGATTGGAGAGTTTTTATGATTTATTTTCTAATATATTAACAACTTATAACATCATTACTGAGATAAGTTTTTTTTAAAAACAACATTAATCTAGGAAGAAATTAAGCTATGTTAGAAAGATTTTACAGGGAGTCCCTGATGGAGAGCCAGTTCTCAAGAGAGGATTCAGTGAAGGGTGATGTATTTTGGAATAATAGTACAATAAAGAGTTTTTTGAGTGGCAATGTAGCTCTCATGTCAATGTGGTCTGTGGAAGAAGAGTTAGACCACAGTGAAGTAGCGTTCTACAGATGAATCAGTCCATATACTAAGGTATTATACAGAAGTAGAGGTAGTATGTGGAGGTGGATGGAGATGTGAAGCATAGAAGCTGATATGGTCTATGGAAATAGAGGAAGCACATATAGGAGATTTGGTCTCTGATTCACATGTGCTACATTGTTCTGCATAGTTTAAGGAGGATGTAGGAAAGTTCACCGAGGAATAGTTGGTGAAAAACTAGTTTTCAAAAAAGTGGATTACATCTATTGGTAAAAGAGGAGGCACAAAAGATCATATATCTATAGTTGAGGTTTCAATTATTAATGAATATTACCTACAGGTCTGTAAACTCTGTTTGTATTTCAGCCATAGTAGACATTTAGGGAGAGTCAATAGAATATTTCCTAGGCACTTAGTGATTAATCCCTAAAATATTGTAGATGGTGTATACCTAGAATTTAATGACTATAAAAAATTATTTATACTCCAAAAATAGTGATGCTTAGTGAAATTAGGTATGACTGAAAGAATGTTAGTGTATGTAACATAAACAATCCCATAGTAGTGATCCAAGTAAAACTGTTGTGTTGAATCTTCGAATGTGATTCTATGTTTACTACTAATTTTCATCAGATATGTCAAAAATGTTCCTTCTAATGATGGAACACAATAATTCACATTTTAAGAGAATGTTGACACCCTTGTTCACCCTTCCCCTCTTATAGTGTTTAAGAGTACTTAATTCACAAAGACACAACCTATTCCATTGTTGCTTATCAGCAACCTTTGGCTTCATGGAATACGCTCTTTACACCATGTGACCAACTTCCCTTCGGGAACAATTGACTGATGTTTAGGATAGAGACATTAAAAAGTGGTATCTTAAATTTTTTTTTCAATTTAATGTACTATTATTAAACAATATTTAATGATAGAAAAGAAATTAATTTTGGTAGTGGTTTATGCTTGGGTATTTCTATGACACATACAAGAAACTCGAAATTGACACACTTTTAATTAATATTTTAAAGATTTTAACTATTATAGTTGATTTGATTCAATATTTGGGTGATGCACTTGAGTTATAATATTAATTTTGATAATATTGAGGTTTATATTATGTTTCAACCCAATGATACAATGGAAAGTAATCTCATTCATCATATAGGCAGTTGTTAGAACATTCCTTGCCATTTTGGATGCTTTATTTGATTTTCTCATGTTGTGATATGTTTTTTGATATATTTATATAATACTGATATAGATTTTGTACATAGGATAGATAATGTGATGATATATTTTATTTCATATGGACAATGGGACTTTATTTATAGTAAAGTGATGAACCATTACCTCTACTATTTAATTTAATATTAATATTGTATAGATTATATAAGAACAAATTTTTTAATGGGGTGGCATGATCCCTCATGGATCAGAACATGGAGAACCATTGATTATTTTTTTTGGATAAATGAATGATGGAAAATAAATTCTAAAATAAAGTTATTTTAATTTTAAAGCTGAATTGGGAGACAAAGACTTGACCTTGACTAGACTATTAAGGGAGAAAAGGTAGTGTTTCAAGTGCTTTGTGGTGGTTATTCACGTCGTGGTCCAATATTTAGGTGAAAGATGTGTGGTATGTCTTAGTATTAGTAGGGTTTTTACATTTCCACCTATTTTACATTGTGAACATTGATGATGTTATTTTGATGGCATGTGTTTTCATGTAAGAGTCATTCCACCATCATGAACTAAATTCATACACTAGAAGGGTGGATACAATAATGCTTTAGAGGTGGGGGTACAAGGGATACCAGTGGGTCCTCCAAATTTTAGAGTTGTATCACCATTTGTTTTTCTACAAATATATACAAAAGAAGAGTTTCATGATAAATTATATATCTCCATATTACTTTTTAGGGACAACGACACCCTAGTTTCTCTATTACTCGACTAACGTGTGTGACCCAACAACAACATCATTTGAAATTCGGGGGGTGATGGTCCACATGATGTTGTATTGTGTCTAGAGACTAAAAAGTCAGTATTCAAGAACATTGATACACTTAATTATTGTATAGTTTATATTGTCACATACTTACTTCAGGGAGTAGAATAAAGTAAGTGAGATGTTCTAAACAAGGCTGAAAAGTTGGACTATCTAGTTACATTAGATTTATAAACTAGGATCAATGAAAAATTTTACCCTAATATAATTTAATTACATAAACATACAAAATTCATGTGTCTATAGAAATTTAACAATGATAGTTATGGATTACTCGACACAATTTATAGAATTACTACATTTTATACCAACATACCTTGCTGATGAGCTATCAAGTAAAAGATGCTTCGATGACGGTCTCTAAAATTATATTATATAATAAGTTGATGTGATCATATTGAATCCCAATACTAAAATTTATAATTATGTGCTAATTATTGAAAGGAACATGAGTGAAGTTGGGTTTGTATTGTTGATGATTACAATCTCTCGACATAGTGGTTCAATGTTGTGATGTAGGAAGTAACATTTTAAGGAATCCCATAAGTTGACTAACAATTATTATTTGAGTACTATTAGCTTGATGTTCTACCATTAGTATGTGAGAAAAGACCATATAATTAATCAGTGAGAAAACGACATGATGGAAGAAATATGGCCATGTGGAACATTTCATCTAGATATTCCCTCTAACTCTTAGTTGTAGAGGGTATGATCTAACACCATGTTTGGGAGTTAGTATTGTAGCTATAAATTAAGAAGGGATATCGAGTAGTCTTCGTCAATCATGATGAGGTACTGGTTGTTATTTTTGAGGCAACCAAACAATAGTAACAAAAATACATTAGTGTGTTATTTCTCAAGGAAGTAGGGTGGCCTCACATGGTTATGGTTCAGGCTAGATTTATACATTTTAGAATTCCCCTAAAGATTAGGGTGTCAGATCATCATCCGTGAGATGTATGATAACAATATCCTATAATATTTCAATATCACTTTATTATATGGGTTCATCACATAATTTCATTTTTACACCTACATTGAGAATCCTTGAGATTTTATGTTCGTAATTGGTTCAGCACCAGAGTATAGTAGCCTGGTCCTTAAAATAATTTGGCTTATCCAAATGCCTAATAAGAGTTCTATGTGAATCAGTTGTTTTGAAATCTTATATAGGTAGGTTTTGTTTTTCATTCCAAATATCATTATGTAGTGATTTTGAATCAGTGGAGTGTCACAAATGTTTTTATGTAAAATGTGATGTAGAGAGCATATCAGTAGATGCTCCATAAATTAATTTGACAATTACGACAATACTAAGGTAGGGAGTGTCACATCAATTCATGTGTATGTTTCAGTGATTTATCGGAATCATGAATAAAATGTAGTTTTTTATTCTATTAGTTGAAATACACTAAGGGGGGTGAATTAGGGTATGATAGATTAAAACAATGTTACCTTTCGATCTTGTTTTTTCATTAAATAAACAAACATCTCTCTTTCTAAATTATTAATGTATGAACCGAAATTCAATCATGCCTAGTATACTACAATTGTACTTGGTTCACCTTCATAGTGCTACGTCCAAGGATCATACAATGATGATATGTTGATGTACAAAATCCCCTAAATCATACTTCCAATTACAATGTTTGGTCTTTATCACATATATTCCCATAATATCTCCCATTACAATGGTGTTATCACTGCATTCTCGTGGATCACTCCCTATTCGCATTTCTATAGCTCACTTATAGTAGAAAAAATAACCTTCTTCCTCTTCCTTTTCTTAATACACTAGAAAGGGATGCGCTCCATGGTTATGAAACAGTATGTCTCTTCATTATCTCTAATTAATACATCATTGTTTATAGTAATATTCTATGTTGATGACCCAAATTAATAATCTAAGGACTAAAAAATTACAACATAATTATAGGGAAATTTCATATGAACCAGTTTCTCTAGGAACACTACATTTGAAGAATTCTTATTTCATGAAGCTCATACCATTTTCAATGATCACCTAGCATTCACTAAGAACACCTCATTTACGAAGATCAAATATCATTTGTGAATCTCCTACCCTTTGTGAAGAATACTTATCCTTCATGAATTTTCATACATTCATGATTCACAAAAAATTCAGTTGGATTTTATATCATTCCCAAACATATTGTCATGGAACTCCTTTGTGCGCCACCTTTACAAACTAGCATCCCTAAACACCTTTGAAATTATGAATCTTCATGATCATATTTATTTATCACTACTTATTTTTATGGGTAGATGAATATTTATAGGTGTTTCCAACAATTTTATAACCTAATAGAAACATCATCACCATTACGTGATGATCCCTATTTTCTGTCATAATAATCCTTTTTGAAAATTTTTTATTGAAATTTTTCAATCACGAAAGAAGTCGTAATCATGAAGATAACCAAAAATATCTTCGCACTACTATGATGCCTCATTCACGATGCTCCTCACCTTCATTGTTCGTAATGCTCGACTTACCCATGTAGCTATTTGTCAGAATATTTGAACCTTGGAAAAACACTCTTCACAAAGACCATTCTTCTTTAAATTCACTACTTTGGGTTATTTTTTGTGGACATAAATGAAATCCATTTTTATGATTCTAATCAAACTCCAAAATTTGGACCCCAAACATTCGGAAAACACTGGGAAACAATGTCACATTCTATACACAATTTTCTATATAACATAAATGGAATCCATTCCCCTTTTTTTGATCAATTTCAACATGCATAGTCAAAAATATATATGGATATCAAAAACATTCCTTTGAAATAATATTTTAAAAGAAAATCAATCAACCCAAAAATTCAAATATGTTTCCATGAGATATTTTTGTCCAACACGTTGGATGGGTATGAAACCCTTGAAGAACTCCATTAGTTATGTATGGACTTCAGTGGTAAAGATCGATCCATCATGTGATTCCTCGTGTGGTAAAGGAATTTTATTTTTTAATGATATTTTATTTATGGGTTAATTTGAGATTATTTCAATGGATGTTTTCCAAAAATGGTTCAGGTGATCATCTTGTATATCCTTGGTATCCTCTTTGTCTACTCAAATTCAGCGATGATAATTTACAATATCGTGAAATTTTCCCGGATTCACTCATAAATAATCATTCATATTTTATACATTAGTTTTTATAATAATTTTATATTTTTAGTATGGTCTTCTTATTATTTCATGCTAACATGGGGTTCTTATCAAGGCACGGTTAGTCTCGAGTGATACTTTGGTTCCTAATTTATAACAACTTGTATGGAATTTTGGAAACTAACCATTTTTATCTGACATGACTTCTAGGAGTATTCCACACTTCATTAAGTCAGTTTTTTTAAGTGGACTACTCGGACTATTACCAATGTCTCACATGTAAACATGGATTATGGACTACATCTGGTTAGTTAAATAGAATCTAGTTTAATGAATATGATGTCACCTCAGTATTGTTTTAGGATAGGATTTTATGTTTATAAAGGATGATGATTTCAGTGTGATGGATCTGGTTTACCTCATTTTTTAGGATGAGGTAGTGTCATATTAAATGGTCTAGTGATGGTTTAACTAGTGAAAATCATCAGGAGTCAGGTATTGAATTAGGTGGATCTGTTTGTTGTAAATTAATTCTTCCGTGGAATAATGGGTAATGATTCAATTTTAAATACACCAACTATTTAAGGCATAGATTTTTAGAATAATCAGATGAGGTGGCTAAACATGTTATCCTTATAGTTCAATTAATACATTCACAGAGAATCAATTTAGACACATCTCCAAGATACGACACGTGTGGTAAAAAGGACAATAATGTGATTAAATAATGCATGTGTGACCATTTTAATTTTGGTCGATCGGTAATCGACCATTTTATTATGGTGAATTCCCAAATATTAACTAAAATGTTGTCAGGTTCTCCTAGTTAAATAATTCACACTCAGAGAGGCCCAATAATTCATCGTGGAGTAAGATGTAATGTAATTATGACATTGGAGGTGTTGTGATTCAGAATTATCCCTTTTTTCAAAAAATACATTGGGTGGAGCACTATATTCTATATTTTTACGGAGAATATGATGTGGTACTATGTCTACCTAAATGGTCTAATTAATACTAGAGGATAAATATTAAAATAGGCTTATAATGTTTTCATGTGATGTTCATCTGGTAAGTAAGTGAATGTGGAAAAACAGCAACCAATTGGTCTTATAAAAGAGGTACCTATTTTTGAGATGAAATTTTAATATGTCACAGTAGATTTCGTGAATAGTTTAATGTGTTCAAAGATAGGTATTAATTCTCTATGGGTTGTTACTGGCAGGCTAACAATAATTGATCATTTCTTTCTAATCAAGGAGAACTTATCTATGGATGAGTTTGGGAGGGGTATATTTGTGATATATAATGTTATAATGGATTCCTATGCACTATCATTTTATATAGGGATGATTATATTTTTATCATTTATATATGTGTTTGTAGAAGGAACAATGATCAATGGTACGTCTGAGAACATTATACCATTGTTAGACTAAATTCTAGTCTGTGAATGTTATATAGGTTATTCTGGATTGGCTTTGAGCATGTGTCTTGGTTTTTTGGGGCTCATGGGAGAGCCATATACCATGGTTGAGTTCTACTATAATAATATCTATCATAAGATGATGCTGATTTCACCCTATGGGAATTTGTTCGATATGACATGTCGATCACCCATGTGGTAGTTCGAGGATGTTGATGGAGCTGTACTGGGACCACGTTTTACATAGGAGATGTCTAAGCATATATAATTGATTTATAATTAGAAGGTTACTACACTGCCTTTATAGAAATATTATGTCAATAATCAATTAAGACCTCTAGATTTTCAGGATAGGGATACAATCTTTCAATGTGTTTCATCAAGGCTAAGACACATGAATATCAAGAAATATGTTAGTCATTCTCTCTGATAGATCAGACCATTCTAGAGTCTGTAGAGAGTTAGATCAGAAATCTAGAAGTCACAATTATGTTGGAGGAGTAAATCTATGAATGTCGTCATCAAAGTTTCATAGATGTTCCACTATCACTCAAACTCATCTTATTATTTTCATCTAGATTGTGATGAGTTACAGGAAGATGCATCATTTTAGGAAAATAATATTCGTATCATTGACACATGTATGATGGTTTTCTAAGGTCAGTCCGTTTCTCTAGAACATGTTCTATGGAAGAACAATCTATTATAATATGTGACATGGTAGTGGGAGGCCAATGTATATGGCTAGTGGCCAGATTTGTTCCCATTTTATTCCTGACCACTCATCTGAAGAAAATATCGGGACATATTGCTTTAATTGGGAGATTATTGTTGGAACATGGGTTTTTATGAGGTACAATACCATTATTTTTTAGTTTGAATGCTTAGGTGTGGCCTATTATGAATGTTATTTGTAGTCCTGGAGGTATTGAGGGGTTTCAAGGTACTTTTCAGAGAACGAAAACCATGTATAGGGGTGAAATTGGTCCGGTTCGTAGTTAGATTATTCCAAATAATGTATGAAACATGGTTAGATGAAACCACATATGGCTGTATAATGGGGAGATACATGCCACATGGTTAGTCTAATCTATGCAATATACGTTATATAGTTGTGTATTCATGAATTAAATTTTGATAATTGTTTTTTCCATGATTTACCCTTGGAATTTCAAACCATTGTAAATGAACATGCATGTGTACCTTCCATATAGATAAGCATGCATGACTAGTGAACGAGTTTTCCAAACCATGAAGCCATACCATATGAACTACATATTATGTGTATAATTACATTCATTCCCAAAATTTAATATCTATTTCTAAGGTAAATATACTCAATTATCCCACAATGAAAATCTATGGTTTTTACATCTCCCTTGCTGGATAATCATAATATTCATCTTCATCCTTCATCCAATTTCCAATTCAAGAACCACTCATCTAGTTGGATCCATAATCAGTGAGTACTCAATTCATTTATATTCATTATTTATTTCACATGGTATTGAAATTTCTATTTAGGGGAAAGAATATATTACCAATTTGAATGTTCTTCATTGGTTTTTTATTTTTATCCTCATGTGAGTTAATATAGGATTTGATACTAGACTAGCACTATACTAAAATGTTACGATATGTGGTCTATAGAATTATAATTTGGTTGGGTTATTTATAAGGCTACAATAAAATTTGTTCCCTTCTTGAATTTCTGGAATGATATTGATATTGAAATTCTTAATTCAATTAATTGAATTATAACCTTTTAGGGAGTCCCTTTATCTTCCATGAGAAATATGGGAGGTTGTGTCCCCAACCTAGGACACCCATGTGGTGTGCCATAAAAATTTACCATTTTTATGACATTTTAAACCACCCATGGGTTGAGATGAGGATTTCCTAGATATAAGAGTCCCATTAATAAATGAATTCAATTAAATGACATTCTTAGGATATGGGTTCTCTCTTTTTCAATTTGATATCTTATAGATGTTGAATTTTAGATTGGGTGAATTGTAAATTGATGAGTAAAATGAGTATTTTTTATCATTAATTGTTCATGAATGCTAATTTTTTTATATGAGTTGTAATAATAATGAGATGAAATGGAATATGAAATTTTTATATGATTGGATAGAGTCATATTTTATTAAACGGTAATTAGAATGAAATTGTGATTGATTCCATAAATACCTTTGATGATTATACATGGGTCTTTATGGAGGTATTAGAAAACATATATTGATTATAATGTATAGGTATGGATTCCATGGTAATCCTTGGGATTTTATAACCCTTGGATCTCATATTCTTGGACTCACATATAAAACGTTTGGTTTGTCATACTCATAGGATTCCAACCAGTGCCTAACCGAGTTTCCATCCAGATTCTCATGGGTCATGATGAGGATGTCATGAACTTATATATGTTATATTGGGCCCATTGTGGTATTGAACTTTTATATATGTAAAAAATTCATTAAATATGTTATTATTGGTTGAATGACTTTTTTATGGATGTTTCTGACACTACTGGTTATACAAATCAGTCATTATTGTTCACACTTTTCTGGTTTCTCATAAAGGTAATGGGGAATGTATATGTTTGGTGTGTATGGAGAGGCCATTTTTGATATTAAAATTTCTATTATAGATTACATGTTAGGATATTGACACATTCTATAGATATCCTTGAAATGATAGACCATATCACTTTCTTAATAGTGGACATGCCATGGGAAATTCACCATTATTTACTACATACATGCATTACCTGCAAAATGCTTACCCTGTTATACTAGGTAGCCTAGATTTTTATATATATTTAGGTATTTAACTATTGATATTGTATCTTAGTCTCTGTTGGGCCATCACGGGGTACACAAATAGACTATTTTGATGCATGTTGAGATAGGGGAAAACACCGAAATTTTGAGGTTTGATTTTTTTCCATGCATAGGATAAAGGGAGCACTTGATCAAGATGATACACATGATTATATTTGGTGATATAAATATTTTAATGTTTTTCTATTTGGGATACTTTTATTGTGTTGTACAATTATGTACCTATTTTGGCTACATTTTATATACATGTATCATAATCTTTTATACAAAACACTTCAATATTGGTTATGTATTCTCATCCTATTTATTTAATAGTTGTCTATACATTATATATTCCTTATCTATTGATTTTTAATTCTAATATAATTTGTTTCAATTTGGTAATGTGGAATTATTAAACCCATAAAAATACTATATGTCCTCACTGTTGGTCGGAAACGTCAAGAATTTCTGGAGATGCGCTTGAGGTAATGTGACCAACCATTCCCAAGGACCAATTGAGTGTCTTTTGGGTTTATGAAATTAAACCTTTTTAATCAATATACAAAATTATATAACATGAAAACTAAAAATAAATACAAAATGTTTTTTACAAAAAACACCTGAAATTATTCAATAACTAATATTGAAACACATCCAGATATAATATCAATGTGTAACTATCATGGATAATAATAACTCAATTCTGTATAAAGGAATTGGTTAATTTTAAAAACATCTTTTTTTCTCATGGACATGATACCTTTAACATAAAAATAATTCATAATATAATTTTGAAAAAACATGGAACATACATATCCAGTTTTTCCATATATATCTCTATAGTCAAGACCATCCCAAGACAGTTAAAAACTATTGTTTACAACCACCAGGGGTTTGGAAAAATACTTTTATCTCATTAAAATGAATAGTTATTACAAAAATCATGATTTTCCTAGAGTAATACAACAATAACAAAAGCAATCAAGACTTCACAAAAACATTTACCACTTGGTAAATTTAAATTGAAATCCCCTTTTATATTAATAATAATATTAAATTTTAAAATACCATTACGTATTAATTATTAATTCTATGACATGTTCAAGGGGATGTATTACACCAAATAAAATAACCTAAGTGGATAACATCACAATATTCCTAAATGAAATGAAATTGAGACGAAATACCTTACCTCACACTTACTTTTGGGAGAACATTTTTATCCTCAATAATAAGGGGTTTAGATAGGTTATAACATATACTATAACATTTTGGTATTTATTATATAATATATGATATTTTATGACATATTATCACTATTCCAATAAAAATATGTAATATTTATCATGGTTTTGGGCATTAATGGCCTAGTTTTATAATTCATAAATTATCCTCGAACATTTAGTTATTGAACATAATATATATATTTTTCATTAGAAGTTTTTTAATAATGTAATAATCCTCATATTTATAAATTAGTGATATTCATAAGCCCAATAATGACTTTTTGTAGAAATTATTTTCTTAATGATCTTTGTGGTGGTAGGTGTTATGTACACATGAGTGACATTTTCATTTTCACCGATTAATATATAAATATGGAATTCAATATTTTAACTTTCTATAATTATCATAATACAATTAATAACAAATTTTTCATGACCCACATTCACTGTGATTAGGAAAGGGGATAAAGATTTCCAAACCCTTTCCACCTCATGTTAAAGGATTGATAATGACCAATGAGACCCGCCTTTAAAAGGCCCCAGAGTGGCGACTAGCACCATGGGTATAGAATCACTTGTAAAATGGATGGAATTACCTTTTTTATTTAGTCGGATTGGGATATAAGATAGTAAATCCCAAAAACACCAATAGTGGAAGTAAATTTAAATCCAAAACAATTCACATATGCATGTTCTAATAATAAGTTCTAAAAAATACAAAAAACTCCATAGGGAAGTACCAAAAGAAAAAAAACCAATGACATCAATGGTCCTGGCGTTCGAGCTAATAGAGTCTCGCATATTCATCAATGTCCTCCTAGAAACATGAAAGTAGTTTTATATATGTAGGGTGAGCATACAAGTATACTCAGCAGAAAAAAACCAAAAGCTCTCATGCACATGTGGGGATGAATTATAATTCCCTATGAGAAAAAGGAGTTAAGCAAAGCACCCAGCAGGGGAACTATCCACCTAATCTCACCAAGGAATAATCCCCAAATAACACAAGTCAAGTTATGAAATAGTAATAGAACATAGATATTTGGGTACCCCACAACACTTTACCACTAGTACTTGTTGACATCATACACGTCAGAACTCTCCCACCATTCTCACCACAGTTCCACTACTATACCACACCTACCCACACCTGCGCTACCACAACAACACATCCAACCTGCAAACACCAGGGCCACAACAACCACATGTTACCATGCCTGAAAACACCTGGGCCCAAACAACTAGTTCTACGCCCGATGACACCAGGGCCTCATCCCAAAGACACTTGGGAAACAACCTGTCCGCAAAAACCTAGTCCAACCACCACAACCGACCTTTTCCAGAGAATAATGAGCTAAAATGGACCTCAATCCATCATAGTCTGCATGAAGAGTCTTGTGATACTTGGGTAAGAGATCATAAATAGTTCTAATAACCATCCATGCATATGAGTGTTGGAAAAAAGACCCTCCCCCATAAAATAAGGGTGTTCGACACAATGTTATCAAATTGGGTGGGGCACAAATAAGAATCATAAGAATAGTATTTTACATATAGGTAAATAAACCATCATCCCAACCATGGGGTTCCAAAAACATCCCACACACAAACACCCTCGTTGTTATTCATTCATAAAAAGAACAACGACCACAACCAAGTCACAACTCATTCCTCTAAAACAAATACCCTTTTAATCCCATTATTGATATCACATTCTTGTGGTTAAATTTAAATAATTACTCACTATTGGACAACTAAGAGGCATAACCACAGGCCAAGGAATGAAAAAAAAACTAGGCACAAAAATAGTCATTCATACTCTGTTCTCTTGCAATGTCACAACAACAAAAGAGATATATTAGATCCCTCGAAGTAGTGGAAACAATCCATGCCCAAAATTATGTCTACACATGGCCTTAGATACACATACCAAAAACTTCACCACAACGGGGGATCCCATACCATCCATGTCACCTCCCAAGCATCAATCAGAACCACCATAAACATCATCATAACATAGATTTAAATTTTTCAGTTTTAACAACAATGTTCATTAAGTTCTTTTTATCTATTGGTTTAATATAGGCGATCACACAACGATTGTAGTTAATTGGGTATGCATTTAATCATCCAAGTTTACCTTATTAACCATTTTTCATGTCACATCCATTCAATCAACATAGAAGGAATGATTTCATTAGTGCACAATGATAGACCACCAATGGCCATTATTTTTGGTGGAATAAGCCCATACAATTCACAACATACATGAAGGGGTAAAGATGTACCTCATCATCCTCAAACACAAAACTTTATTCTTTAAAAATTCATATGTAATCTTCATTACGGTTTGGTTTTATTCATCCCCATATGAAACATTATCATACCCACCCCTCATGATATAGAGTAAAGAGAGACAAAGGAATAACTCTACATGGGTGATCAATGATCTATTTTTTTCTCCTCTCGCTAATAACTGGGATGAATGACTCACTGGGGAGGAACTCCGGTGACTCCAAGAGTGTGCATGAAAGGCTCCAGTATAGGCACGCCACTAACCTCAGGAAGGGGGGACTCTAAAATAACCAGGTATAGGAAAAAGACCGAACAAGAAGAAGAAAGAAGGAATTATTGTGAAATAAAATGGCTAAATCATGGAGTTACGGGATATGATTTTTGGATTTATTTAAAGGTGGATCATGGTTTCACCACACGGTTGGATGGTTACACATGATAGAATTAATTTTCATTTAATAATTCTCATCGGAGGGGTGTCCATATTAGTTTTTAATTAATTTATTTCATTTAATGAGTGGAAAATGGGTTGGTTGAGGGGCTCCCCACTCCTAGGGGATTTAAAACATAGTTTATTGTGACAAAACAGTCATGAACCACATTAAAATTGTTAAAAGACTTAGAAATGGTGTTATATGAAATATTCAAAATGTAAACCCAAACACCCCTCTCTGGCCTATCGGTGGAGCCGATTGGGTGAAGCTGATCAGTGAAACTGATTGGGTGTAGCTGATTAGTGAAATAAATCGAGTGAAACTGATCCATGAAACCGATGGGTAAAACTGATGGGTGAAACTAATCGATGATTCTGATGAGTGAAACTGAAGGGTGAAACATATGGGTGAAACTGATGGGTGAAACAAATCATGTGATATAAATATGTGAAAATGACGGTGGGAAACCAATAGGGCGAAAACGTAACGATGATACCGATCGGTGAAACCGATGGGTAAACCGATGGGTGAAAATGGTCAGTGAAACAGATGGGTGAAACTGATTGGTGAGACCGATTAGTGAGACACAGATCGGTGAGACTAAAGAGTGAAACTATTCTATGAAGCTGATCTGTGAAGCTGATTAGTGAAGCAGGTCTGTGGATCCAATATGTGAAGCTGATCAGTGAGACCAATGGGTGGAACTGATCAGTGAGACCAATCACTGTAACTGATATATGACACTACAATGACACATTTCCACTAAAAACAACATCCTCTTGAATCACCAATGGATTCCAGGACACCCCAACACTTAGAATTTGGGAATGTAATGGACCTAGAGGGTATAAGCCATTACATTATATACCTTTCAATTTATTCCCATCCTCGAGAATACAAGAGTAAACCAAAGGAAAACTCCATAAGATACCTCTTAGGAAAAACCTCCCCAAAATGCCATATTAATCCCAAGAATCACATTTTCATGACACACAGATGAGGGAGTTCTTTCCACCATGTGAAGATAATATCCTCTTTGGGGGGCACTCACTCACCCACATAGGGTTTAATCACATCCACGTTGATGTGTCTTGATTAGGAATGAGGTTCTACCTTGCCCACATATTAGGACATTTCAGAAAAATTAAAAAGGTAAGGAAACAAATCATCTCATAAATCAACAAGGTCAAAATTACTTGACATTGAGTCACAAAAACATGAAAATCAATGATGGTTCAGAACATCAATTCAAGCAACTCTGGGTACTAGGAACACATTTGAGATTCTCACTCCAAAGTACATTCTTCGTGGCCATCATGCCTCCACAACACACGATCCAACGGGAAGCTTCATCGATGAAGCACATTCTTCTTTCGATGCTCGATCCCCCTTGGTAGATCCACGAATGTAGCATCTTCCACTATATCTAACTCTCCCAAGTCAATCACATTGGAATCATCATGTCGATATCGAAAATGATTGGAGACAAGGAAAATGTTGTGGATCCTATCCAACTAAGGTGGCAATGCCAGCTTATATGCCACCACAACGAGTTACCCCGACACATAAAAATACCCGATGAACCTAGGAGATAGATTGATCACCATGATGAACCTTCCAGGCACACGTCTAGGGGAAACATTTAAGAACACTTGGTCTCCAACCTCAAACTCTAAGGGCCTCCTCCAATGATCAAAATATGACTTCTTCCTGTCCTAGGATGCCTTCATCCTCTCACACAGAAGCTGATCCTTCTTCATTGTGATCTGAACTAACTCTAGTCCAAGAACACCTGCCTCCACAACCTCGTTCCTACACATGGGATAACAACACGACCTCCCATAAAAGGCATTAAATGGTGCCAATCCAATAGTATAGTGATAGATATTATTATAGGAAAACTCTACTAAGGGAAAATATTATTCCCATGACTCCAAAAAATCCAAAACACAAGCCCATTTAATATCCCCTGATGTCTGGATGGTTTGATTTGATTTCCCATTTATATGGGTGTGAAAAGCAGTGCTAAGTCATAACAGGGTGCCAAAATCATGCTGCAATCACCTCTAGACTTGTGAGGTAATCCATGCATCCCTATCCGAGACTATGGACCTTGGATCTTCATGAAACAGAACCACCTCATCCACATATCAATGTTCTAAGGCATCCACCGCACTCGAATCCTTGATCGCTAGGATGTGTGTTGATTTTGTCAGCCGGTATACCTCTACCCATATAACATCACATCCTCCTTGAACCATGGGTAGTCCTCTGACAAAATCCTTAGAGATATCCATCCACTTACTCTAGGGAAAATCTAAAAGATACAACAATTGTATTGGGACATGATGTTCAGCCATCACCTGCTAAATAACCAGGCACCATTCCACAGACTTCGCCACTTCCAATTCCACCTCATGCCATAAAAACTGTACCCTCAGGCCTCTGTAGATCCTGGAAACACATGGTGGTACCTCTACAAGAGAGTTATGGAACACATGGATGACTACTTTGCTCATCATCTCAAGAAAAAACAACTTCCATTGGAAAAGAATCTTATTTTGACCATCGTCCAACAACCCTTCTAGATCATTTCCTTGGTCAAGCTGATCGTGCCTCACTTAACTTGATATGTCTCCATAATGAGACTCATTAACCTGCTACAACAGAGAGGATTTCACTATCATTTGAAATTGAAAATCTTAACCATAATCAACCCTTTAATCTTGGTGTAGGGAAACATACTCCTCCATTTCCTTCCAAGAATCCATTGATTCTGGAAAAACTTCCCTCTATGACTTCCTACTCAAGGCATCAGCCACAACGTTCCCCTTACATACAGTGTATAAGATCTCAATGTTGTATTACTGAAGAGTCTTCACCCGCTTTCTTTTTTTCATGTTAAAGTCCCAGTGGGTTAATATATGCCTTATACTCTTGTGATCTGTGAAGACCAGAAAGTGATACATGTTGAGGTAATTCCACCACAACATCAATGTGAACACTAATTCTGCAATATCTAGGTCATGGGTGGAATAATTACCCTCATGATGTCCTAACTACCTAGACACATAATAGATCATTCTATGTTTATGCATTATCACACACCCCATGACATGTCCAGAAGCATCACAAAACACCTCATACAACACCCCTTCGTCTGGCTATATCCTAGATGCAGGGAGTGACACATCAGTGGTGGACTCTCTATAATGGGAAGAAGAGCAGGGTTGTAGATTCATGGAATGACATCGATAGGAAATTCTATGTGTAATTTCTCTATTATACGATGATGGAGGAAATGAATTAATATCTACTTTCCCATTAGTAAGGGACAATGATATTAAGGGAGTTGGGGATCAAGTTGAATGATCTTTTCCATTTTTCTCTGGTATTTTTTTCTGAATGAGGAGTCTTAAGATATACATTTAGAGGAGGCACTCTGACCTTCTCTTCTATATGTTGTTAATCACTTCACCCTACCAATGAAGTTGGGGTCCAAAATAAGGCTAATGTGGTGGTTAGGATGGACACGCTGGGAGGTGTACTGCGATAGAGGAGCCAGTTGGGCTCATCAAAGGGGAAGTTCATCAGCTGAAGGCCTCCAACATCATGGCCATATAGGTTTCAGATAGTGAGTAGTAGGCCCCAGAAGGTCTAGTTTCTATCTCAGGGTCCTCGACCTTTCTTATCTGGACCAAGACTGAGGTGCTTCATCTGTGGCAGTCGTGGGAACATTTGGAATTAGTGTAGAAGATTATAGCCATGCCCTTTCAGCAGAATTAGCAGGGATAATGAGCTCCTGCTCCTCCAAAAGAAGACGTCGCAAGGGGAGGCCCACCCAAGAGTGATCCATACTGACCTCGACAAGGTCCTGGTTGGGGAGGCACCTAAAACCCGGGATGTAGAGGAGATGGGCGTGGGAAGTTTCACACTGCGGAAGTAGTCATTCTATCATGACCCTTCTTCACCAAGATGAGGAAAGGGACAACATATTTTAAAGCCCTTCCTTCCTCAATTTTATAGAGAGATAATAACCACTGAGACCCACCTTTAATAGGCTCCAGAGTCGTGACAAAAACCAAGGGCATATAATGGCATTTACAATTGAAGGAATTACCCTTTTATTTAGTAGGATTGATTGATATGATAGTAAATTTCCAAAAAAACAGAAATTGGAAGTAAAAGTAAATCCAAACCGAATCCAATATGTGTGTTCCAATAATAAGTGATAAAAAAATACTGAAAACACCATAGGAATGTACTAAAAAAATAAAAAAAAACTATTTCAACGGTCCTGACGTCCGAGCTAATAAAGTATAGCACAATCTTAAAAGTTCCCCTAGAAACCAGAATGTAGTTTTATTTATGTATGGTTAGCATACATGTATACTAAGTAGGGAAAAACAAAATCTCTCATGCACAAGTGGGGAGGCATTATAATTCCCAGTGAGAAAAAGGAATTATCCAATGCACATAATAAAGAAACTATCCACCCAACATCGCCAAGGAACACTCCCCAAAATAATGCAAGTCAAGTAAAGTAATAGTAATAACACATCAATAATTGGGTACCCTGAACTAGTTTCCCACTGGTTGTGGAAGACATCATACTCGTCATAACTCTCCCACCATTCTCATCGTAGTCCGACTGCCATATCCTTCCCGCACACACCTGGGATACCACAACCACACATCTCTTTAGCACATACCTAGGCCAACCACCACAATTTACCATGCCTAAAGAATCATGGGCAAAAATGGACCTCAATCCATCACAGCCTGCCTGAAAGTCTTGGGATACTCATGGAAGGGAGAATAAATGGAGATATAAACCATCCCCTCATAGGAGTGTTGGGAGAAAAACCCTCCCCCAAGAAATGGGGGTGTTCAACATGGAGTTCTAAACTTGGGTGGGGTGAGAATAATAAAAATAAGAACTAAATTATTCATATAGATAAAAAAGAACTCATCACAACATAGGGGTTCCAAAACCAACCCACAGAAAAACACTCTCATTACTATTCATTCACAAAAAGAACAATGGCCACAACAAAGTCATAAGTCATTCCTAGAGAAAAATTCCATTTTGAGTCAATTGTTGTTATCACATTCCATTGGTTCTAATTAAATAAGTCTTCACTACTGGGAAACTAGAATTCATAGGCATAAGACAAAGAATGAAAAACAATCAAGCACCAAAATAAACAATCACACCCAGTTCTCTTGTAATGTCAAAACAAAAAAAAGGATCCTTGATATTCCTAAAAGTACTGTAACCAAACCAACCCCCAACATATGGCCCCTCATGACCTCAGATCCAAAAACCAACAGCTATACCCCAATAGGTGATCCCATCCCCATCCACATCACCTAAAACGAATCAAGCAGAACCACCTTACACATCATTATAACTAAGCAAGGGATATCTCATATTTATCCACAAGGTACATTACGTTCCCTCTTCCTATTTGGTTATCTTGGGAGAACACACAATGATTATTGTTCATTGGGTATCAAATTAATCAATGGAGTTTGCGTGATTAACCATTTTTTATGTTACAACCAATCAATCATCACAGAATACATGGGTTCATTAGTGCACAAGGAAAGACCACTGAGGACCATGATTTTAAGTGGACATAAGCCCATACAATTGACAATATATAAGAAATGGTAAATGATTACAGTAGTTTCATCAAACACACCACTTCTTTTCATAAAAGTCCATTTATCATCTTTGTTATCAGTTGGTTTCATCCATACCCGATAGAAACATTATCCTACCCACACCACATGAAACATAGTAAAGACATAAGAGGGAAGAACCTTAGTTGGATGATCAACGATCACTGTTTTTCTAATCGCGCAAATAACTAGGATGTGCCACTTGTAGGGGAGGAACTCCTCGGACTCCAAGAGTGAGTAGGAAAGGCTCCATAAACCACTTCTCCTCAGACCACTAAGATTTGAATCCTACCTAAATTCTTCAAAATACACATCCCAAACCAATTCCACATATCAAAAAAATTGTCGTCTCCCAAAAATTCCAAACCAAGGTTCTTTAAGGAGGTTCTCAAATAGGCTAATTCATGAGGTAAATCTTTATTCTTTTTAATTTAATTTCCTTTCAATTTCCTATTTCATTTAGTATCCTCTTCTCAATTTCCCAATAAAAATTACCATAATGTCAATATAATCATATATATCATATAATTATATCCTTTTTACTGAATATCCTTAATCAAACTCGTTTCCCTATCTCTTTTATTTTAAAAATGATATCATCATCCTTGAGGTGCTGAATAACATCCTTCATGGACGATATATTTTTTTTCCTTCAATTTATCTTACTGGGATGGTCATGAAACTATTTTTATAGATAAAATGTATAATAATATATTTATTAGAACTTATTTAATGTTATGTAACTAATATACATTGATAATATTAATTTAAATGAGAAAACTACTTTGAATTGAACAAAAATCATCAAATTAATCTAAATGGTTGTCACTATGAATTTCTCTAATAAATAATCTTCAAACCATATAATTAAATTAATTATATAACCATTTAATCTTATAAATATTCATTTATATCATATAAAATCAATTCTACGGAATTTTAACCATTCCACATGAACATATACACACATATTCAGTCAAACCGGTATGAAAACCAAGAAAATGAATGCTCCAGAATGATTAAAATAAGCTTTATAACTCATTATTAAATTAATTTTTTAATATAATAAAACTATAAGTAATAACACAAAAATATAAATTGTATTGAATTAATTAATGAATATATTTAATTCAACTTTCTTTAATATTATGATCCAATTCAGAACACATATGGACATAAGGTAAGGGAATTCATCATCAACCTCTATTTTCATTTCAGTTATGCTTTTTTCCACTACAAAACAATGACATTATTTAAAAATTTATATAATTCTTCATGATTCTCTTTATAAATTCTTAACTCATTCTTCGAGATCACATAATTATTCTTATAAAAAATACATGTATTTAAATGGTTCCCTTATTAAATCTTCTTGATAAGAAATCACGATTAATGGGAACTTCTTGAATTCCTACCCATTTTAATGTTCACTAAATAATCTATTTTAAGAAATAATTATTTTCTAAAATTACAAATTTTATAATGAAAAAATATCTTGTTTTATCTTTGGTTTTATTAAATATAAAATTATCTCTATACTTTAAAATATCATTAATATTTTCCATAAACTACTCTAAAATGATTTATTTCTTAGTCTCATAGTTTCTTGTCTCATTTTTACTTCTATTATATTTATTTCATATTCACTAAAAATTCATTGTTTGTGTTGTATGTACATACACATGATATTACATAACTATAGTATCCTTATTATCATGATATTCTAAGGGATTATGATTTAAATATTTTAAGAGGTATGATACATTTTGAAATGTTTGTAGATTGTATCATCAAGAATCATCTAATGGTATCTTTATAAAAAAATATTCATCAATTTCTACATCCTTTTTCGAATCTTTTACATCATTGTGGTGAATCCGTTATGATAATATTTACCCTATGTTATGGAATGGTTTATGATCTTTTTGATCATGAATGTTCTATTTCTTACCATTCTTGATTTGGGGTTAATGTACTCACATTTTTTATTTTTATTTTTCTATAGAAATTTATATATTTTTCGGTTTCACCATTTTTATGTGCGGAATGTATTGGACATAGTAAGTGATGGGTGTGTCCCACTATATCCACTCATTGCATCATAGGAGTCCTGAGACAAATCTGAATTGGGTTTTGGGAGAGGCCATACCCATGTATTTTAATATGTCTTGGAAGAGGAATTTAATTTATGTTTATGATGTCCCACATTATGCATTCCATCATCATGATAATTGTAAAAAATAGTCCATGTGATTATTCTAATAGTAGAATATCCATGGTTATGATTTATTATGTAATTATTTAATAATGTTTTATTCCTTTTATATTATTTTCAAGATTAATTTTTAATGTATTGTGTACTTTTAGTTATTCACAATGACTTATTAGTTACGCTTCCATGGAATTACATACCCTTACTGAGATTCTGATCTCACCACTTTCATATGTTTATTTTTCACCAAGAGGTGACGATGTATATTACGAATTAATTTCAAGGATACTCAAGGAGTAGTGGATTTTTCCAATATAAATTCAATGTTGTTTATTTTCATTTCATGTTTTAGTTTAATATAAATATATTTAATATGGTCTTCCATGAATATTAACCAAATCAGTCTTTTGGTATTTTGTTTATTGTAATCATGTCAATATAATAAAACAATGTACCACCTCTAGGATTTTGGGGTCGGGGCCTTAAAATAGAAAATCATTCATTTGATGTGATAAAAACATATACTAGAGAAAAATTAAATAAAAACAAAAAAAATCCATATTACATAAATAAAATAAATATAGGGAGAATTATAGATGATCAAAATGTAAAATAAGTTGAAGATCGATGACCATTGAGAAATTAGAGAGACAAATGTCGAATATGGAGTCGTTCAGTGAACACAAAAAGAGAGAATATGTCATAAGATATTATAAACAATTAAATACTATAGAATGTTAAACATGAATCACTTGTGGTCTGAAGGAATGATCTACACATGAATGTGTTTTATATATTGATCGACTCTCCTTGATCACTAAAAATAACATCTATAAGAACTTTTTTCATACCAAATATGTACATGATAGTTGTTACTAAATAAAAATATAAATTAAATTATAGATAACATTGATTGATTAAGCCTCACTTTAAAAAATTGAATAAAAATAAGGGGCCCACTAATTCAACCCCATGGTAAATCCTTCCAAAAATTGCACCTAAGTAGGTTGGTGTATTCGTGCTTTCTTAGTATTCACTGGTCACTTGAGGGATTGTGTATAATGCCCCTCGATCACCCTCTTAGAGCACATATGATAGGCTTATTCATCTATTAGTCCTTTAGCGGGACATGTGTGCTTTGTGATTTAATCTAAATTGAGGTTCAACTCATCATAGATGATATAAAACATATCACCCATTTATTCAATATGATTTGGGATACTCTTATGAGAATTACAGTTAACCTGAGTTTAAAATATATTATACAATGTGGTGGTTAGATGTTTATACCGTGATCTATCAACTCTATAATATTTTCAGATGTCTTTTTTTTTGAAATCTTGTGTATCCTTATTACCATGTGTCTTGTTCTATATTTCATTGGTATTATCCTTTAATCAGTTTTATTTTTTAGCACATAAGTTATTTTCCTCCAATATTCTGAAAACTAATATTATTCTGAATGTTATATATTTTCATGTTTCATTTTATGGTTTTTGAACTAGTTATAATGGTTGTTGTTTCAATAAAATGTTTTTCTTATTAATTTATTTGTATGTAGTTCGATATTTTCTAGATGAGGTCATGTTTTTCATTTTCTTCAACTTTTTTACTTTTGAGTTTATTAGATATTTAGGATGGTTTCATGAAGGAGTCAGTATTTGAAACCAATGGTTAGATATGAGTCACTGTCAGAAAACAAAGTTGGTTAAGTGGGATACTTCCAAATTTTAATGGAGTGTATTTTCACTCAAAATTAGTCATCAATGGTGGGTCATGTTACTATTCACTAGACATCAAATTTGGATTATCATTTCCCCTCAGTTGTTATTTATTTTCTATATATGGTATTCATAGTAGGCTTATCAATCTCCCATGTGAGATTCTCTTTATTCCCCTCACACAGTAGTTATTTCTTATTATATTTAATATGATTAATTATTTTTTCACATGGTTATTTATTGTTTCATTTTTACAAATGTATTTTGGAATTTTCGTTGAGTGATTTCTAATTTGAATGTGACTTATTCATATAGTTTTAGTTTATTTTAATTTATATTAGTTTATTCAATCATATGATTATCATCCTCTATATCTATAAATTAATTAACTGATTTAGGTTTTTGGTAGCATGATCTTGTAGTGTGTAGAATCTTGGAAAATTCATCGAGTTTCATTAATTTTTTATTCTCTTTTAGTATTTTATTCCATGTTCTGAATCATTATATTTTTTTGTTTTTCAATAATTGCATTATTTTGTTTCGTAGTGTGTTCAGGGATCCACTATTTTACACCAAAAAAGTTATGCCTTGAGTTACCACTAGATAAATCCAATAGTGGTTCGTGAGTAACCATTGGACACGTAATAGGAGTAAATTTATTTTTTTATCCATATTCTTTTAATTTATTAACGTCATAGAAGAAACTTAGTTTTTCTTGGATGATTTTATTTTTCACTAAATTATAATGGTAGTTTCTTTTACCATTAATCATCTTTTGAACATTAACAATTGTAGTTATTGATCCACATGTCTCTATTTTATGTGATGTTGGATGAGCCACATCACTTTTCTTTGGTAATAGGGAATGATCCACCATTTTATAAAATTAAATATTTCTATTTTCTTGTTTCTTATTTAAATTGATTTTATTAAAAATTATTACTTTGTTAAAATTATTATTATTTTACGTATAACTATATTTTCAAAGTATGTAAAAAATAATTATAACATTATATTATAAATATTTATTCAATTATTTTATCTTTTAAATGAAATAATCTATTTTTTTATATTATACGTTCATGAATATTAAATCTAAAAACAAAGCATGGGTTGAAATACATAGTTTATGAATAAAAATACATAGAATAATGGTATTTTTTTAAATTATATTCCAATATATTTCATCATTTGGTTATTGTAATTTTAACAAATAAATTTTTCTTCATTACAATAGTTTAATTAGGAACAAATAAATTGGAAACATACATTTTTATCTAACATTGGATCATTACATGTCGCTAAAAATAAAGAGTTGTTTCTTTTGACCAACCATTGAAAAAAAAGAGTAGTGTCCCATGACCAAAACATTGGTAATTTAAAATGGTGTATTAAAAGATCATAATCTACCATTAAATTTAATCAAAAATAAAATCATCCATCCAAAAGAAAAAATTATTATTTTCCATATGTATTTAAAATCGTTAAGATAAGAAATAATTTATTTCTATTATTGGTTTGGTAATGGTGACTCATGAATGAATGTTAGAGATATCCAGTGATGACTCATGGCATACCTTTTGAAGAGTCAAAGGATTTCAAACTGAAAAAACATCCAATCAATAGGATGAAATTACAGAATAATAAAACACTTCTATCGATCCCCAATGAATCATAAAATACAGAAAGAAAAAAAGAATGATATAGTAAGTTTATGACATGATTCTATATAGTAGAAAATGTTTTAATCTAAGAAAATAAATCACATTTTGTAGCTACAAAAGCATTGGATAATAAAGAGCTGATATAATAATCTAATAAAAATAAAATTAACATCAACTAATATATATATATATATATATATTTATTTAAAATTGAAATAAAATACGCAAATAAAATGAAAAAATACAGAATGAAAAAATAGAAGATGTAATATTTTAAAAAAAGAAGACATATTAAAAAAACAAGATATAATTTCTGAATCTAATGGAAGATGGAGAGGCTAATGTGGGATCTTGATAATCCTACTATGAATATTCTATATAAAAAAAGTTATAACAAACTACAAAAAAGTATTACACATTGTTGATGTCTAATGGTGGGTGACAACACCCAAATTTTTTGTCTAATGGTGAGTAAAAAGAGTCAGTATGTTAATCTCTTTTTAGATAATTAAACCAGTATTGGGTTCCAATGGTGTATCATGGGTCACCGATGATATTAAATAGATACTCTAATGAGAAACCATAAAAAATTAGATATTTTAACAAGAAGAAAATACCCAAGAACTAAGTAATGAACTCAACCTCATTCATAAAAAATCAAAATACAAATAGAAAAAAAATAAGAAAGAAATATTATAGAAAAATGTACCACAATGTCCAATAAAAATCCAATTAATAAAATATGCAAAGTTAATGTTTTGATATAATTAAGTTTTCTATGAAAGATGGGTTGCAAAAATTTATGTACTCAAGAACAATGGAGATAGAAAGGAAGAAAAAATAAACCTAGAAGTAGATGCATGGGAATAATGATTAAAGGGAGCTCAAAAAAATTGTGTTAATAAGATAGATTGGTTATCCCATGGTGATTAGATCCTGCAACTACATTATATCACAATTTTTAACAAATGGTGATCATTAACAGTTCAATGTACATCCCACATCGAATTGAACAAAATGAAGGAGAGAGGTTTTTTCTCCAAGGAATTTTAATCCTCAGATCAAATTAATATATAATGCACACATATTGGGTTGAAGCAATAGTGGGGAAATTATCCCATCCAATTCATTTTCCTGGTGTGATCGAGGTTCTTTATAAAAGGTCCCACATTTTACAATCATGCACTATGAAATCTAGAATACACCAGCCACCCTATGATATGTGTGTGGAAGTAATTCCCACTAGGTTGATCTAATGGGTCCCTTATGGGGTTTAGAGAAATCCAGTTAGCTCATAAATAATTCCAATATTATTTTAAAATTATAAAAATATGACATTATTTAATTAAAAAATAAAAATATTTAGAATTATTAAAATATCTAATACATAGTATTATTTAAATTTAGACATGTTTATATTTAGACCATGTAATTAGTAAAATTTGAGAATATTAAAAAATTTATAATTTTAAATAATAATTTAAATCATTTTTGTGGAATAACATTAATAAATAATAATCCATTAAAAATTGGATTTAGGGAAATTTATAAAAAAAAACAATTAATTAATTTAAAACAAATTCAAATACTACCAATAATATATCCCGTTGAATCGAAGGAAAAAATATATATTATATAATTAATATAAATTTATACATATTTTATAAATATCATACATATAATATAATACATTCATCATACCGGACATTTAATTGTTGTAATGGAAGAATGAATGACATCAATTTGTTGGGAGATATTCCGTCGAAGCTTGACTGATCATTCCATATCCCCTTTTAAAGAATTATAGATTATTTTATGTAATATTATTATCATAAAAACATACTAATATATGAAATATTCTGACCTTTTTATATCAGCATGTTTTAATAATTTATTATGGTGGAAAAAAAGAAATAAAATAATGATAATTATTTAAGAACATTACCTCTTCTTCGAGTATTATCATTATTTTTTTACTAAAACATTTCTTTTGTAAGAATTTTTCCAAAATAAGGATTTTATGACAACAAGATAGATTTTTCGATGTGTGTTTCATTGGTAATGTCCAAACAAAATATGTTCAATGTTGTAAAGAGGAGAGTGGAGTGAAATTCCCTTTTATAGGCAATGAGAGTGGATTTTTTGTAAATAACCAAAGTATTTCACTATGGGTAGGTAAATCGTAAATAAATTGGTTAAATGTTTGATAATTAATGGGTAAAGGGTTATATAATTTATAAAAAAACTTCAACACACAATAAATAACTTTTTTTAATCAATTTTATCTGTCACTCCTATGTTTTCTTATTTTTACTCTTTGAGTTTTTCACTATGATTACTAGTATTTTTAACCTAGGTAATTTATAAAATCATACTAAATTAAAGTTTCAATTATTAGATAATTTATACACTATAATTATGAATATTATATATAATTTATATAATATAAATCCAATGTTTTATGGACCATGATTTTCATTGAAGGGCATGTAATATGTGAAAAATAACTATTTTAACAGTAGCTATGATAATAAAGCTTGTACTTTTTATGGGTCAATATATTTAGTATAAAAGATTAGGTAGATAATGAAAATAACCATATTTGAATTTAGTTATAATTTATAAATAACATCAAAGAACATAGGGTTATTAATTATTATAAATTATTTAATAAATAATAATTTATTATAACATAATATTATGGGGTATTTTGACATTATTAATTTAATTTTAATTTAAAAGTATCAATACATTTATGGAATTATAATATATTGAGTTACACTATTTTTAAAATAAAATATTTATATAAAAAGATAAATTATGAAAATAATTATTTAAATTTACATCACTTTTAATATTTTGGATAAAATTTATTTTATTTTATTATTAACTAATTTCTTACTATGTTGGTGTTTTGTATGAATTTGAAGTAAATATTTAATCATAAAAAATTAAAAGAAACTATCAAGATAAAATAATCATTTATATTAAAAAAAATATTTATAACCAAGAATATGTTGTATTTTTTATTATCCTAATGCATTGTAAAATTAAAAGCGATAAATGTTTCATTTTTCCTTCTTTAATAAATAACTTATTATATGGGACACGTTCTTGGAAAAGTGTCCCCAAAATCACTAAAATGGATCCTAAGGACAAATTAGTCGAAATAAGATCATTCATTTTCAATTGGGATTGTTTTTATATAATTTTAACCCTTATCCACTAAGTTTTACCCTATGTAAATCAATTTGTACTATAATAAGAATAATTAATTTTTTTTACTATTTTTACAATTTTTTGAAACAAAAAAGAGATTAAATATTTAAAATTTATCATTTATTCAATTTAAATATAATGAATTTATATTTCTAAATTCAATTCATAGAAGTAAAAATTTTTAAATTAAAATTAACCATACATGTGCAATGGAAAAGAACAATATTTAAAAGAAAATGTGCACAAGATTTCAATGTTTTAATACCAAAATTTAATATGAAAATTATTCAAATGACATATATTGGTTTAATTTATAAAATATTAAACATATTCTACATTTTAAAAAAATTATAAAATTTAATATCATAAATGTTTGAAAATGAAATTTTGATTCCACATAAAAATAAATATTTTTCACTATTACTCGTAAAATGAAAATTTTATGAAATGTAAATAAAATTCACAATAAAAAACATAGGTTTATTGATTAAAAATTATTTTTAGTTTTATAAATAATTTTAATAGATGTTAAAATTAATTTTATATTATGTTTGAAATGTGTAACTAAAAATTCTTGTATAAAATACATTATTATTTTTCAAAAATGATTTATATTTATTTTAAATGATTATTATTTAATTTGTAATTTTATATAAGTAATAAATATTTGAATACAATCTATATCATAATTCATTATTCTCTTTCCACACCCTTCATTCCATGGACAATATGATAACTTCCAAATTAAATAATAAAATTAATAATATATTGTTTTTCAGTAAAACCTGGTCATTTGTTTAATGAGTAATATTTAAAAAGATTGATTTTGTGTATCTAGTTGGAAATATAAGAAATTAAATCTTTTCAAAATGGAAAATAGTGTACCATCATTCAGGTTTACATTATCACTACCTTTAATAAAATTCTTACCCTCAATTTAAACATTACATCAGTAATTATAGATATGAAATTTGGGAATAAATTTTTTTAAAAGACAAAAAAAATTAATAAAATAACATATTCATAAGACAAAAATGTAATTTCAATGGTCAATAAAGTAGTAGGATTCCATGTATAAGAAAATGTGTGGGAAATAAAAAAACATGGACATTTTAGATAAAAAATATCACATGAATAATAAAAGAGATTGATATAGAAAATTGATCTAAAAAATTATGTGATTCATATAAGGTTAATGACCATAAAACAATTAACCTAATTGGTTTGAAAATTTTCATTTATATCATTATATATTATAGTAACATGATGAATTTTTATTTCACAATTTTATTTCATAAAGTTGATGAATTGTATATCACTCTATAAAAATAATGAAATAAACGTAAATGGTGTTTTTATATTTTATAAGTGTAATATAATTATTTGGTTGAATTTTAAATAATCCATTTCTCCAAGTACATAATTTCTAAAAATTAATATTTTTTGCATGGAGTAATAATATTTACTTTGAACATTTCAAAAAATCATTAAAACATTGTCAATTATTTCCATATGTCTCAAACTATTTTCCAAAACCAATATGGATAGAAAATGTAATCCAATATGGATTAATTTTCATGTGGTGAAGTAATACATTAGACTCGATAAACTTGTACAAATATTTACATAATCCATTCCATAAACTGTTATCCTTATGTTGATTAAAAAATATTAATATCTATAAATTTATAATTATGTTTACTGGGTAACGAAAATGAACATACCATTAATATCTTATACAACATGGAAGAGCCCTTAATTTTATTATACTAGACTCGTGAATAACTTCATCATTAATTCTGGTAAAACATGAGAATAAATACAATGATAATAAGCCAATATTTAGAACATTCATTCCTATTTATTCTATAAGTAAAAAAAATTATTTGATATATTCCATAAATCCAAAAAAATTGATAACTCCATCAATGATAATATAAAACACATTTTCAACAAATAATTAATCAGTTACAATGTATTATGTACTATCCAATTTATTTCTTCAATGATAATCATCCCTTCATCCTGACATCATTACCTCAATATCATAATCATATTAAGGGTCCTCAATAATATCTTTTCTATTAATTTCATATTTCCACTGAGTCAATTTTCTTATTCACGGGTACAATATAACACATGATATTAAATCCTTGTTTAAAATGTATTGTATAGAAACATTAATATATTTTAAAATTCTTATAAATACAATATCATTGTTAAAAGACTCAAATAAAGGATGAAATAATTGAGATGTATTACCGTTTACATAACGACGACCTAAGTAGGGTGTGGGTATAAATTAGTAGGCCACCACGAACTGTGTCTATAAAATATCTATTCTAAATTGATAGTGAATGTAAGTATGAAATGATAGACTATCTAAGGAAAAGAAAAATCTAGATATATTAGTTAACAATATTTCCCTTAGCATATTTCATCATTTGTTTTAGGGGATAATCATTTACATCATTCATACAGAAACACAATAAAATATAATAAAAATAAATATGAATATATCAAGTACCCTATATCACTAGATAAATCCAATTAAAAATAATTTACATCCCAAATACCTTATATATTCAATCCAGGAGGTTTCATCCAATGCAACCTTTCAGGTATGGATTATAAGTATGACATCCTAACTCATGCATTCTACGGGTGGGTGTAGGGAATAACTAAAACCCAACACTTGGGAGGAACCACATACCATTATCTCACACAACCTCTCCATTTTCGCATTCTAATTTATCAAATATCCACATATACCACATTCCAAATAGAATATAACAAATCATATATCATTTTTAATTCACCCTCAATGTCAAAAATAAATCATCATCAAGACATAACCAATTAGTATAAGAACTGTTTTCTTGAAAGAACATATTGAACATATGTTCACTTATTATACCTTTTATCAATTATCATAGTCAATAATTTCATCACATTAACTCATTAAACATAATTCATAAATTCCAAAGCATTATACCGTTTTCAAATTTCTAATAAATCTCAAAAGTCATTAAACACATTCATGTTACTCCATTTTACACATTCCCCAATTTTACACACTACCCCTTATTAAAAGTATAAGGAATAAGACACCACTACCATTATATCCCACTTATAAACTAACTAATAATGTTGAAAAATTTATCATTGGCATGATTTCCTCACAAATAAACTCAATACATGGAATTTCTAATTTCTATGTGATGGAATGTGGTGCAACCCATTGTTGGAAAAAAATTTGAATATCCAACCTCATTTTATCTCAATAAGATCATCAATAGATTAAATTAAACCTAAATTATTCATTTTCAAAATTACATCTCAACACCACGGACTCACATCCCACAGAAAGCAATATCACAATCACAGATGAAAAAATCTATATCAAAACTATTAAATGTAACTTTTAGTCCACTTACCCAAACTCCAATGATGAAGTTATTTCTCACCAAATCCTTATATGGAATATTGTATCATAACAAATCAACTTCAAACAGGTGTAAAATTTGACAATGAATGGTGACATAGATGAAATTAACCTAAAACCTATTTGTGAGAAATATATCCTTATAATTTGATATCATTTAATTGTTTCATATTTATTACGGAAAACTATTATTTTTGAAATATTCATTTAATGTTATTATGGTTTCATTAAAGGATTTATAATGGAGGGAAATAGATTCACCTGTCATATAAGTTAAAAAACATCCTTTAATTAATTTCTTGATAATAACATAATATACCTTGTTTAGATAACGAATGAAAGAATCTTTATTAAAATTTTATAAAAAGTAAAAACATGGTATAAATTACATTATCCCCTAGCCTAAAAAATATTAATATTTTTTTAAATACATTCTTATGAAACATAGTAGTAGATGACAATGATGTCCAAGTAGATACATACATATAAACAACATAAGATAATAAAGAGATTGTAAAATTAATACATATATTGTACTTTTACTTAGATGATGGTATGCTAACATCTTTTATAATGGTTAAATAATTGATATTATATTATATAAGAACCACATATATAAATACAATATCATATATGATCCTATAGTATTTCTTTGTTAAAAATATTTCAGTAGTATCATTGTTTCATATGTTCAGTGATTCATTTTACTTTATATGTTGTGTTACTTATGTCATGTCTATTACAGATAGGATGTATTTGATTCATATATAGAGTGGTATTTTGTTCTTAAATATTATTCATAATAATCAAATAAAAATTATTCTTTTATGGTTACAATGAAGAATGATTTCTCATCACGTCATGGAGACGGTAACCCGTACATATTCATGAGAAATAATATCAATTTTATGGTGAAATCATATATATTTGGAAGTTATATTATATATACCAAATAATTAAAATTTTATATTTATAATTTACAAAAAATATACTCATTATTATACCCATCAAATAATAAAGTGTTGAATAAATCCTACACAATGAAGTGAAGATGGTAAGTCGTATGAACCCACGTATGGTGACTTTGTAATTCATAGGATGGATAGAATAAAGAATATAGATGTACCATATATAAAATATCCTCAAAATACATAGAAGGTATTGGATTTATTATTTATGTATGTAAAAAACAATGAAATAATAATTGGAAAAAAAACATTGAAAGAGGTAACGAAATAATTACCTCTTATTAAAGTGCTTCCTTTTGATTTGAACAAAAGGGATCCATTGGATGGATTTATGATCCCTTTAAGGCCACTAGGATGCATTTTGAGTAGTTGGGAGGTTATTTTAGTAGGTATTGGAGGGGCCAAATGTAATTTTATGTGTTAATTTGAGAGAAGGGATGCACCCTTTTATAAGAGAGATGAGGGTCACTTTAGGAAATGCATGAAATATTAATTTATAAAAAAACAATATCCAATTTTAATGAAATACAATTGAATTTATTTCAAGGCAAAGAATGGTATTGTTTTAAATCCATTGAACCAATTTGTTTTAAACAATTTTATGTCACCATATTAACGTTATCTTTTAGATTTAACTCCTAGTTAAATAGTTTAACATTTACCATGTCTTAATGAATATTAATATTACATGTTTTATGAACATTCTATTAAATTACAAGAGAACCTTAAGTGGTTAATTAATAAAATTTATAACCTTAATTATGTCTTTTAGTCTATTAATAGATATTTATGAGTATTATATCATTTAATAGAATATTATTTGTTTGTAAAACTCATTTTTTCAAATTTTGACATTATTTAGTTTTTGTTTTTTGTAAAAGTAAAAGAAAACATATTACATGAAAAAATTATAACATCTACCCTAAAATGTCATATTCACCTATAAAATTCATCTATGGCCTAAAACGTTTCAATTTACATTAATTTTATTATTTATAATATCTATTATTTTATTCGTTCATTAATAAGTTAATTATTGCATTATCATTGTGTCATAAATAAATTTAATTATTTAATGTTTAAAAATAAAAATCAAATACCATGATGTAAGAAATATTTTTAGGTTTTAAATGAATATTTATAGTTGAATTTATCATATATTTATCCCCATATTAAAAATTTATAAGTTATTTAACATTGAATTTAAAAATATAAATATTCAATAAATAGAAAATAATAAATGTAATAATCTAATAAAAGTGGATCAAAATGATCATATTTTTATAATAATTTTGATTTTGGTCTAAATAAACTTATCCAACAGAATTTGGACATGTGTTTGGATAATTATAAAATCCTTTTTTACTATTAGTGGTCCTATTTACTTTTAACCATGGTAAATAAGATTCAAAAGTTTCTTTTCACCAAAAAATAATTTAATCCTATTGAACCACATTTTAATTAATAATGAAAACTTCTTCATTTAGACATTTGGAATTCAATTCATAGAAGCTGTAAAATAACAATTTATGAAAATTTACATATGTTCCTAGAAGGACCGTAAATGTTGTTAAAAAGTTTAATAAAATTTAATATTTAATTTTTTTTATATAATGACTTCAATGAATTACATTGGACTAGTATAGGTTTTATGTATCAATTTTTACATTTAAATCAATTTAAATTAAAAATAATTATTTAAATAAAAAGCTGTTTTTGAAGAATAACATAGTGTTTTGTAGTATTCATAAAAAATTAAATGTTTTTAGAGAAATAAAAAATATTAATCCTAATATAATTTTGATATTTATATTAGAAAAATGAATTCCATTTTATAAAAATTATTAAAATTTTAAATTTTTAGTATTACTATTCATAACTACTTTTTAAATGGGTAATTTGATTTGTCATGGTGCGCTAGAACTCTAAGTTGTGTACAATATAAATTATCGTATTATTCAAAAGAATAGTACCACAGAAACATGGGGTGTTGCAATATTCTCTTATTAAAATAATTTCATCCAATAAATTTTTATAATATTACTTCATAAAAATATTCCAGTGGTTCTTCGCCATATGTTCCTCTCGATCCCACGTTGCCTCTTTTATTTTATGGTTTCTCCAACAAAAAATACCAGACAAGTCTTAAAGTTTATCGACACTTGTTCTTTAGTATTAAGAATCCTGATAGGATCTTCACAATAAGAGCGATTGTGTTCCAGTTCTATTTCATTATAGGTGAGTATATACATTGGGTTAGTCATGTATTTTCTCAAAGATGATACGTTGAACACATCATGAACATTAGAGAGGTGTGGAAACATTTCCAAATGGTAAGCTACAACTCCAATTCATTCCAGAATTTCAAAAGATCTAATGTACCAGGGATATAATTTACCCTACCTACCAAATCTTATTAAACACTTCCATATAGATACCGTCAATCAAAAAAGATCTCCTACTTGAATTTACATATCCTTCCTTTGGTTATCGGAGTAGATATTTTCCATAATTTGAGATTATTTGATGTTTCTATAGATAATATTCACCTTTTCCTTTGTTTCTACAAAATGTTTTGGGCCTATGAGTTTTCTTTCACCAACATCATCCCAACATGTTGGTGTGCGACATATCTTTCCATATGACGCTTCATATAATTCCACATGAATACTTTTATGGAATATATTATTATAGGAAAATTCTACCAGAGGTAAATACTAATCCCACATACCTTGAATGTCATGTGATAAAGATCTCAACAAGACTTCTATAGTTTTAATAGTACATTATGATTTTCCATCAGTTTGAGGGTGGTAAGCAGTGCACAAACAATGTTCTGTATCCAGGGCAATCTGATGAATTTTCTATAATATTGATGTAAAATGGGGATGAAGATAATAAAAAATTGATAGGTGTACACCCTGAAGTATTAAAAACATCATTAATAAATAGAATTGATAAACGTTCAAGACGAAAATATTCACTTATAGAAAGAAAATGTGCTGACGTGGTAAAATGATCAATAGTGACCCATGTTACATCATTCCATCTATGAGTCTTTGGTTTCCCCTTGAAATATTTTATCGTAATATCATTCTATTTCCACTTAGGAATGGGAAAAAGTTTCATGACTCCACTAGGATGTTGTCTTCTAGCCATAATCAGTTGACAATTGATACATATTGACACATAATAAGCAATATCTCTCCTGATATTGTCCTAGAAAAATATTCAATCAAAACTCTATAAATCATAGTGCTATATTGGTGTATAGAGAAATTGGAGCTATGATCATTATCTAACAATTCACTTTATAGATCAGGTATATCGGGAACAAAAATCCACTCCCCAAAATTCATAATTCCATTTTCATATATGAATTCAATCAATCTCCCATCATTCATAGCTTAAATTGTCTTTTGAAACTCCTCATCATCAGTCTAAGAAAATTCTATTCTTTCTAATAGAGACTCTTTGTATGAAATTTGAAAAAATATTGATGTGTCACGTTCTATTATTATTCCCATATACATATATACTAAATCCATGAACATAGGATCTCCTTCAACTCTCATCTTATTCATAACTCCATGATCCTTTATAATCAAATCATCTTCTACCTTATTTTCTTTCTCTGAGTGGTAGTGTATTGTGAAATCAAAATACTTGTGTCATTCAAGCCATCTCGTTTACCTTATATTGAGTTCTTTCTGTGAGAAAATATACCTTGAATTAATTTGATCATTATATATCTAACATTTTTCATTATAGAGACAGTGTCTCCATATCTATAGAGCAACGATTACAGATGCTAACTCAAGATAATGAGTGCGATAGTTTTTTTCCAGAATATTTAACTGTCGTGATTCATATTAAATAACTCTGTCATTCAACATAATGACACAACCATTTCCACTATTTGAATCATAACTATAAATAAAAAACCCATCATTCCCCAATGGTGGATTCATGATAGATTCATTGACTAATCTTCTCTTTAATCCTTCAAAACATTGATCACACTCTTTTGTATAAAAAAATATAACAGCTTTACATTAGATCTTGGTTAATGGGTTATCCAATCGGGAAAAAATCTAAAATAAACTCAAATAGTAACCTGTTAAACCAATAAAACCGCTTACCACATTTATACTCCTTAGTGTATGTAATTCTAGGATTTCCATTGTCTTATATTAATCAATAGAGTTTTTTTCCATAGAGACAATATGGCCAAAAAATAAATATCATAATTCATGAATTCACAATTCCTAAACTTGACATATTATATATTTATTATAAGATTCCTTAAAATAGTGCTCAAGTGATTTTAATGGTCTTGGTATCTTTTGGTGTATACCATGATATAATTAATAAATACCACTAAAAAGTCATTAAAATATTCCTTGAAAACACTATTCATTAGATCCATGAAAATATATGGTTCATTAGTTGGTCTAAAAGGCATTACTATACACTTGTAATTGCCATACCTGGTTCGAAATAAATTCATTGGAATATCTTCGTTCGTTACGCACAATTGATGATATCCAAATCGGTGGTCTATCATTGAAGAAATTTTGATCTCCGTGAAATTGATCAAATAAATCATCAATTCATGGTAAGGGATTCTTGTTCTTTATTATCATATTATGGATCTCCCTGTAGTCAATGCAAAACCTCATAGGTCCATCTTTCTTCTTAACAAAAAGAATAATGAATACACACAGAGAGACACTAGGGTCATTAGTTCCACTAATTCTACAGTGACCATTCTATATGGGGTCTTCAATATGAGCCTTTACCCATGATTTAATTCAATGGAAAAATCAATTTCCCTTTCAGAAGGATATCTAGGTAAATTATCTAGAAACACAGAAACATATTTTTTCACAACAGACACATATTCTATTTGTACACTCATTTCCTCACCAATAGTTATTTCACTTTATTACTCTCCAATAATTGATTTTTTAGAGATAATGGGGGTGGATATAGATGAGAATCAGATGGTGATGTTTCTAATCTAATGTTAATGTATTCCTTATCATCATAAAAAATTCTAACCTTCTTCTTTATACAATATATATTCAACTGATGGTCTAAATGAAAATCAGTATGGAGGAATATATCAAATTCAATCATCAATATAAAAATACGATTTGAAGATAATGAACATTTATATTCTATGATGGTAACTGATTGACAAAAAGTTGTATCTATGATACATTCCAAAATAATTTTTACTAAAATATTCCTTTTTAAGCCAAATTGGAAATATTTATTTTCCATGGAAAACTGGGAAGATATGAAAGATTGCGATGTTCCAGAATTAAATAAATCATTGGCTAATTTTGATGAAACGATTAAAGTACCTTCCACTACATTCTTATGAACTTGAACGCCGGCAGTAGTGATCACATAATCTTGGCCTTACTCCCTTTACATTTTATAATGTAAGATTCCTTGAGGCATAGGACATTCACTTTCATAATTCTTAATTTCTTTACAATTGAATCATTAAACATTTAAATCCTATTTCTTTCCCATACAATCACAAGATCGGTAACCTTTTTCTCAACACTTATAAAAAACTCCCTTCACATTTAGTCATGTAGCAGGATGTTTTTTCCCACAATTAGTACAGGATGTAAATTAAACATTTTTCTTATTTATCTTATTTTTTTAGAGTGTTCAATATATATCTTCTCTTATTTCATCACATTAATGTGATAAGTCTTTGAGAATTCCATTTCTGTATTGATAGATGATGAGACTATATCGTTGTACAATGATAGGTATTGTGAGTAATTTTATCGACAGAGAAATGGATTTAACCAGTAAACGATCCATTAATCTTACTTCTTGGGTTACATAAATAATCTGTAACATGCCTTGTTATCCTTGTACTGTAACCCTCATACATTGCAAAATTATAATCCTTCTTTTTCCTCATACTTAGAAGTTTCCTTTTCATATCTGTTAAATGTTCATGGGGAAAGTATTTTTCTATGAATAACTCTTTAAAATCCCACCATTTATTATTTTATACTTTCTCTTCCCCCTTTGTGTTTTTAATTAATGACCACCATTGATCTGCATCTTCTGTTAGGCGATAAAATACCATGAATACTTTTTCCATTTCACTACTCCCCAAATAATGAAAAACTTTATCTATAGAACTTATCCATTACTCACATAAGAAATCATTGGTAGTCTAATTGAATGTTGGTGTTTGTTTCTTCACGAAGCAGTCTAACATTTATCCTCCATGTTGTGGACTAGGGTTCTCCATATGGGTATGGTTAATATTCATAAACTGAGTGAGTTGTCCCAGAATGGTTATAAGGTGTTCAGTATCAGTTTCTTCCCCTGATCCACTATAATTATATTAATTAGGAGGGAAATCCATTCATGGATTACCTATGTTGAGAAGGTTTCCATTCCTTCCAATAGGTTAAATTTCTAAAAATTTGAATACACTAGATTAGTTTTTGAATAACAATGAATAATTCCAAAACATATAAAATACATAACATAAATTCATAAGTTTATACATATAATCCATAAAAATTTTTTCTTTGGGGATGTATTTACTCATAAATCAATCATAATGGTTTATAGATAAAATGTGAAATAACTTAAGCTTACTCCTCCGGAGTGTAAAACGTGGTGTGCAGTAATTCTCGTTGTCATGTACCAGGATACATATGGTCTATCAAGAAACTCTTTATCAGATTTTTCACTCTATGGTACATCTATGCTAGATCCACGTCAACATATATTATCCAGATATGGATGCATTTTTTTAATACACCCATTTAATCTATAATACCAAAAAAATCTGATGATATTCTACAATAATCATTAAATTCTATCTTAGGGTAGTGCTCTCTAATCAGATTTTTTCTAAATATAGTTTCCAAAGATTTTACTAAAGTTACTCAGATACCTAATGAAATTCCCTGAACCTAGTTACCAATAGTCAGAGCATTATTACATAACATTGGTATGTTGACAATAGATCAAGTCATGAATGACCGATCGGTTTTGTATCCATGGAAGTACCAGATAGATTCATTAGTTTTACACTACATTATAAAATAAAAACTAAACCAAATTCTCTCTCCTTTGACTACACTCATATACATTATACTTTCCCATTATTTCATTCATATTATACTTCTTAGCTTAATGGGAAAAATAAAAAATAAAAAGGGGTGAGCACAGATGCTCAGTAGTGATAACAATATTGTATAAACTATCATAAATTAGTATAAACATTTTAGGTAATGTATAAGATTACAAAAATACTTTTAACCATTACCATCCACATAATATGGAAATTATCAATAAAATAATTCCATTTATTTATTCACATGAATGTTCTACTAGTCTAATAATCACATGTAATATCAATAGCTAATTTCATAATGATGGAATTTATAATATCGGACATCATAACCACATATTCAAGGCCTCATGCCAAGACTACAAATATTTTTTTTTAAAGACATGTACCCAAAAAAATTATTTACCTCATGAGTACTACTGATGCATCGAGGAGTTATTGTGATCCCTGTTGTTACTTACTACATCAAATGTATTCATCATATGAAAAAGATGAATTATAACATAAACATTCATATTAAAACTAGAATATGAAATGTACATACTTTAACCATAAACATGAATGGTATAAAAATAGAACTTCCACAACCAAACAAATCCCAAAACCTTCGATACAATATGGATGATTTTATAATATTAAATCAACAATCAAAAGGCGTAAAATCCAACAATGGTTGTTGACATAGATTAAATCAATCCAAAAATTGTCCGAGGGAAATATCTATTTCTACATTGAAATGATTTACATGTTTCATAGTTATAAAAGAAAATGTTTATTTTTAAAATATTCATATCATATTTTGAGATAAGTTTCAATGGTTTTATAATGTCATAAAATAGCCACACCCACCGTAAAAGTTAAAAAACATGCTTTCCTTAATTTTTCAAAAATGTAATAATATACCTTGTTTGGACCACGACAGAAAGATTTATTTCAAAAAAAATTATAAAAAGTAAAACAATGGTGTAAATTATTTTAAACTATATTTAAGGAAATAGTAAATCTGTTTTGAAAAAGGTTTTTAAGAAACACATATGTGGATGATAATGAATTCCATGTAGATTCTAATGTATAAAGAACCTCATATAATAAAGATATTGAAAAATTAACCCTTACCATGTACTTTTACTTAGATGAGGGTATGCTAACCTCGTGTATAATGATTAAATTATTTTTATTAAATTATAAAATAACCACATACATATATATGATAATATATATTATCCTCTAATATTGTATTGTTAATAATATTTCAGTAGTTTCATTGTATTGGGTGTTAGCGGATTAATTTTCCATTATTTGTTTTATTATATATGTAATATTTGTTATGGATAAGATGCATTTGATTTAAATACAGAATTATAATATGTTATTATTCATTATATATTATCATAAAATGTAAAATATTCATTAATGATTACGATGGTGATTGAAATCTCATCAAATCATGGAGATAATAAGCGGTATATACAGACCAGCGATAATATAATTCTATTGATGTTGAAATTGTATATAATTTTATGGTATATTATATATAAATAATCATTTACATGTTATATTTATTATTTAAAAATATTATACTCTTTATTATACCCATTCCAAAAATGAAGTGTTTCATAACAAACTACACAACGACGGTGAAACGGTAAGCCGTACGTACACACATATGGTGACTTTTTCATTCATATAAAGGATATAATAATGAATATAATTGTACCACATTTTTAATAACATTAAAATACATATAAGGTTCTGGAGTTATTATTTTTTTATGGAAACCACAATGAAAGGGGATGTGGAAGATGAAAAGAACATTGAACGTGGTGATGAAATAATTACCTCATTGGGTGATTCCTTTTTTTGAACAAAAGTTCTTCATAAATTTAATTTATGAAAAATTTAAGGCCTACAGGATAAAGTTAGGTATGTTTGGAGGATATTTGAGTAGTTTTTGGATGATTTAAATAGCATTGGAGGTGTTATTTTGAGAGAAGGGGTGGCTCCCTTTTATTAGAGTGGTGAGTGGTACTATATGAAAAGATTCAAATATTAATTTATTATAAAATAATTACCGATTTATAATAGATTTAAATGGATTTAGATGGAGGATATGTTTGTGATGGGTTGAAATCCACTCATCCAATAGGTTTTAGAAAAGTTTAGGTAATCATATTAATATTATTTTTTAGATTAAACTCTTAGTTAAATAGTTTACCATTTTCCATTTATTATTGTATTTTTATATCACATGATAAAAACTCACCAAAAAATTTAAAATGAACATAATGTGTTTCATTAATGAAATATCTAACCTTATCTATTTCTTTTGTTTATTCTTATATTTTTAAAATTATTATATCATTTAATAAAATTTTTTTTGTCTTAAATACTCATTTATGTCAACTATGACACTATTTAGTATATGTTTTTATGTAATAACAACTAGATTACAGCGATCAAAATACATTGAGTCAACCGTAATATGTCATATTCTTCTAGAAAATTCATGTATTAGATCAGAAGTTTCAATTTACATTTATTTTAAAATATATAATATCAGTTATTTTAACCATTCATTAATAAGTTAATTACTACGTCATCATTTTATCATTAATAAATTTATTATATAATGTCTAAAAATTATAAATAAAACTAAATGATATTTTAAATTGTTTTACCTTTCTATGAAATATTTATAGTCGAATTTATCTTATTGCAACCCAATATTAAAAATGTCTTAATTATAAAACATTGAATTTAACACTTTTAACTCATCTTTATATAAAATTTAATAAATGTCCTAATCTAATTCAAGTTGATCAAAAGGATCATATTTTATTCCTAACTAATTTTTTGGTTGAAATAAATTTATCCAATATAATTAGGACATGTGTTGGGTAATTATAATATCATTTTTACCTTTAATTACACTATTTTCTATGAACCGTGATAAATAAAATTCAGAAGATACTATTCACCAAAAAATATTTTCATTCTATTGAACCACATATTACTTAATATTGACAACCATGTCTGTCGGATTTTTAAAATTTTATTTACAGAACTAGTAAAATTATGTTTTATGCATATTTTCAAATTTACATAGAAGATAGTTAAGACGTTAAAAATTTCAATAATATTATATATATATAATATTATTATCAAATGACTCCAATTAATTACATTAGAATAATATATTAATTATGTATCTATTTTTTCATTAAAATTAATTCTCAATTAAAAATAATTATATAAATAAAACATCCATTTTAAACTATAACGCGATGTTTTCACTATTCATCCAAAATTGAATATATTCAGAAAAATAGCAAAAATTTATCCTAAGCATATTTTGATATTATAAACTACAAAACGAAGTCCTTTTTGAAAAATAAAAGTAATAAATTTCATAAAAGTGGAGATTAATATTCATAACTTCTTTTTTAAAGGCAAATTTGATTGGTCGTGGTGTGCTAGAACTCATTGTTGCATACAACACATGCTATTGTATTATTCAAAGAGAAGCGTACTATGGAATATTGGGGTATTAAAATGTGTATTGGAGTGATATAATTAAAAATTAATAATAAATACTATATTTCAAAAAAAAATATATGTTAACTAGATATTATAAGATGCCTGATAAGAATATAACAATCTTTTCAAGTCTATAAAAGAAAGAGAATTAGTTGAATTAAGATCATGAAAAAAATTATTGTGTTCTATGACTATTATCACTTACAATAGTATCTCAACTTGTGAAGATACTAATATAATTTTTAAAATGTAATAGATTACTCATTTCCCAACATAACATGTTGTTGAAAGTAGAAGAATAATGCTTGTAGTTATTTATCATGATTATAAATTTTATTATGGTGAAAAAATTAAGAGGATACAATAGATGTTTATGACAATAGTCAATAGCTTTAAAATTATGGGACATAAAAGATTAGAAAATGAGATAATGGTTGAAATTATAATTTATATCATTCCAAATGTGTTGGGATATAATATATTTTTTTTTTGAATCAATAATGTTAATTAATCTCACACCTGATGATTTATTTAAACTCTTTTATAGTATGATGGTAGACTGATAAGTGATTATGAAAATGTAATGAAAAATTATAGTAGAGTTTCTTTTACTACTATTTCAAATTTGATAAGATCTCAAACTCATGATAAATTTGTAATGTCGTCAACAAAAATGAATGATTTTGTTCAATATAAATTAAGTGATTATAAACATTATGAGACCGGTTTATCAAATATTTCTGGATGAATGTATAATATTGTTTGTAAAATAAAATTATTATCATTTCATGAAATGTAACACTGATATGAATGAAAATAAATTTTCTAAATTTACTTATTATGAATGAAAAAGAGTTATATATATTCAAACTCATTTTCTCAAGTAAAAAAGAATACATATAATGTATAGAAATTATGATAGGAATCAGAAAAAGTTTATTAATTTGAAAAATAAAAAAATTTATGATTCTCGTAAAACATGGAATGGAAGTTGAGGTAAATCTTTAGGAAATTCATTAGATAATAATTTCTAGATTAGTGAAATATTGGTTTCTTGCTAGAATATTTATTTTAAATAAAATTTTCATGTCTATAGTTCACATTAATGATTTTTTAAAAAATATTTCATTAAATTATAATTATGTTGATGAGGAAAATACGTTTTATTCATATGATAAATCCAACTCAGATAGGGATGATAATACTTTACCTTCTATTGAATAAGATTCAAATTTAAAAAAACATTTAGAAAATTAATATTTACAAATGAATAAAAAACATGAAAATACTAATTGTAAAATTCCCAAATATAATTATAGACTTGGTATTTTAACAAATAAAATATTGGAGATATCAAAATACAAGGATAAATAAATTTGTTAAGATGATACTATTTTTAATGATTTTGAAAAAGTATCTTCTAAAAATGGTAGTTTGAATTTTTTTTGAGAAAATCAATTCTAAAACTATTATCGGTGTGCACATGATTTTAGTTGTATAACAAAAATCTGAATTTTCTTTAATGAATAATGTTTTTTGTAATGTTATGGATTTTAATGAATTTTTTGATAATTTTTTTAATCAATTCTCTCTACTTGGTAACAACTTACGATTTTGATATACACATCAAAAACATGGTTTTAGTAAACAATTATTTATTCCTACAAATTCCCCTTTCTTTGATAAAGATAATAGTGGTAATCATTGGGAAAATAAATTTTCATTTAAAAAAATTTAACCATTAGGGTTCCAAAAAGACTATTTATGAAAAAAATTATGTTGATTCCTAAAATCCAATTTTCTAACATTTCAGGACCAAATAAATTTTTTCTTTCCAAAAGTATAATTGTTTTATTTTTAGGAAAACAATTGGAGTAGCAAAAATAGATTAAATGGTAAATTGATAATTGGTTTTCTGTAGATATGACTTGAAAATAATATTTCATTGAATTTATTATCAAAATATATGTTGGTAAATTTATCATTGGTGAATATTCTCTAGGAGAAATTATCATTATTGGAAATATTTTTTATCTTGTAAAATCTTTAATTTCAAATTTTTTTTTCTTAAAGGTTTTATTAATGACCGTAAAATCTTAATGAAATTATGTGATGAGGTTTAGATTTTGAATTTTATGAATGAAACATTTATATTACACAATTAGAAAGAATATATCATTCATTTTGGCCATTGTAATGAGAATATAAAAATTATAAACACATATGTTATTAGGTGACATGGCATACCATGGCCTAGTGCAATTAAAGATAACTTCTAACTATGTAATAGAGTATTATTACATTTCACCCTAAAAATATTATGTATTTTGAATAAAAAATAATTGGTAAGGAATTACCAAAATACATATTTTACTCAAAATATTATTGTGACAATTGTCAATATGGTAAGAAACATAAGTTAAACATTAAATTTATTAGTCTAGTCTAAATTTATGATTCTTTATAAATAGTTTACATTGATTTTTTTGAACACACAAAAACTGGAATTATTTGTAGAAGGAACAATTTATATTTCTAGTTAATGTCTATACTAGATATATTTGGTTTTATTTTTTAAAAAATATATTTGAAGTATTTTTTATTTCAGAACACTCATATCCATTGTGAAAAGATGAAAAAATCAATCTCATGCTAACAATTCAAAGTGATCATGGGGGAGAATCTGTAAATTTTATTTTGTAACATTTTTTTAGAAAGAAAAGAGTTACACATAACATACCATCGTCACAAGCATCTCATTAAAATGGTGTTATTAAAATAATAAAAGACATTATTAAAGAAATAACCAGAACCATGTTGAGTGAATACTAAATTGATCACCATTTTTGGTTGAAGTGGTTTGCACTTATTTTTATACTATAAATTGAATTCTAATTAAACATTGTATTAATAAAACTGTTTATATGTTGTGGACATTACAAAAACCAAAAGATTCCTAGTTAAGAGTATTTGGATGCAAATTATTGATGCTGAATATGAAAGATAATTTAAAAAAATTATAACCCAACTCTGATGAATGTATATTCATAGTTTATTCCACAACATTAATCGAATATATAAAATTTAATAAAATATATTTTACAATTGATGAAAACGAACATGTTAATTTTTATTAAAAAGATACATTTTTTTAAAAAAATCCAACCAACATCCTTAGATGTATTTAAAAAAATATACTTTAATAGAACACTATTGTTTTATAAGAAATAATAAATAAAATCATTCAAAAGTATTTACCCAAGATTCATTTCAACATTATATTGATAATTGTTTTTTACAAAAACCCAGTAAGTTATTTCTTAGGATTCATCCTAGTGATGGTATCATTGGTGATGTTGATCAACATGTTAGAACATGAAGTTAATTAGATAATTGAGTATAACATCATTATTTTAATTTTGATTATGATCATTAAAATATTAATGAGTATTTAGGTGATAATTATTGGCTAAAATAAATGAATTATGAGATAAATGAATCCAAAATAAATAATTTCTCGATATTAGTTCATTTTCCTAAAGAAACCATTGTAATTGGAGTAAAATAGGTATTCAAAAACAAATGTGGTGATAATGGAATTATCATTAGAAATAAAGAAACACATGTTGTTATATTTATAATACATTCATGGAATAGATTATTAAAAAATTTACTCACCAATAGATATACATGAATCTATTCATATTCTATTATCATTTGCAACATAATTATTTAAAAAAAAATTCAAGAGGATGTAATGTGAACCTTCTATAATGGTTATGTTTATGATAATGTGTTTTTTGAAAAAGATTAATGATTTGAAATAAAATATATTCCATGTTATGTTTTTAATCATGAAAATGAATTATACGGAATTAAAGAAGCCCCTAAAGAATGAAAATTAAATTTTTATTAAAATACTTTTAAGGAAAAACATAGAAACCACCATATCCAGTAATACAACGAAAAAAACAAAACAAAAACAACCCCAAGCATAAACTGGCTCTTACTCTCCCCAGAAAATGCATCGTTTCAATAAGCCATCACCAATGTGTGACTAGATGACAAGCAGTTCAGTGAAATGATGCACGAGCATGGAACCGATGGCATAGACATACCCTCTCAATCGTCCATTCAACTGACATACAGAAGTGGTAGCCACATGCTCTGAACCACATCGGTCACAAAACCACGTTAAATGCTGCGAACCCAAACAACACCTCTAGAAACAAAATGAATGATCCAAAAGAAAATTCCAAAAGAACAAGAATGGTTATCAACTCCGGACCAAAACCCGAAAAGCTAGCAAGGGGCATTAAAATGTAAACTAATATTACCTGAAATTAGCTCCCTGAGCAACTTCCTTGAAATATAAGTTCATTTGCTTAGAGACATTGTTATCATATTATCAAATCTCTAAGGCCAACCTGTCCCACGAATGTATGTAGTCCTCAATGATAATAATCATTCTATTGAAGCCCTTGACAAGAATAAGATCTTGTTTTTCAACCCAGTCGTATTGGTTTTCATTAAGGGATGCTCTTAAAGGCCTCTCCATCATTTTATCAACCTCTTCTTTAGATAGGTTAAGCACTAAGACCTTCTAAACTGCTTCCTGATCAGAACAAAACAAAATCTCCAAGCATTTATCACCCTGCTCCCCTAGCCATTGAGGACCCACATCTTCAAGGTCATCCTTTTTGGTGTCTTCCTTTTAAGCCGATTGGGTCTCCAAAGGTGGAGGTAAAGAATGGTGGTCCTTCCTACTCTTCCTCCTCATATAACCCCTACTATTTATCAGACATGAAGCTTCACCACCGAGAGGCTGTGATTATCTTCTATACATTCTTCCATATAACCCCCAGTAGCCTCTGAGGAGATATAATTAGCATCGCTCTGTCCTACCTCTAAAAGTACATCGAACCTGTTGTTAATGTGAATCGAGGATCGGATCCATGCATCAGATCCCCATGGAATCCCAGCTCTGCATGGAAAGGCTATCTCCAGAACAGGCTCCTACATCCCTTCCCATATATTATCTCTGCCTGAGACATTCTCATCTCTGAATTCCGTCCACACCATGACTAATTTACTTCTGGTCATGTTGTGACCAACAAAAACCACATCCTACTGAATCCATCCTTCCTCCCTCACTCCATCATTGTAAGAAGGTGGACCATCGAAAGCCTCCCTCAACCTGATAAAAACTATTGAAACCATTCGATCGACTTGGGAGACTACTGGAAAATGTGTAGAAGTGTCCAGACTCGCTTCTACCTCAATTGGTTCATCCCATACCATAGGTGTCTTGACTGATTAACTATACTCTATTAACAGACTTCCATCCTGTTCTCCCCTGCTCAAATCATTTTTCAAACCTGGAGGCCCCTGACCCATCCTCTCCGCCTCCTCAAGAACCTCAGCCTCCTTACCAAAACCATATCCCTACCTCAAGGCCATAAACTCCCTTATACAGTAGGCTCGCGAGTGCCCCAGTCTTCTGTATCTATCCTAGAAGTCCATCCAACTTTCATAGACAACTCATTGTTTGAAACGATACTCTTCACCCACCGCAATCCACACATAATCAAATAGGACTCTTTAAACATCCAATTCAACACACATACATGGATTAATAGGTTGGAAAAGGGCTGTAGTGCTGCTATTAGAACACATGTATCTACTAATGATGTTCCCTAGAATGGGACGAACCGTAGGATTTTGAAATGGAATAAGAAGATTTGGAAAGCATACCCAGGTCGCCATTGAAATAAGATCGCGCTTCATGTGAAAGTTGAATGAACAATGAAAGAGGTAGAATCTGAAGCCGTTGAAGCTACGAGGTGCACTTGACCAGGCCTGGATGAGGTCGGCATCCTAGGAAAAACGAATCATAATTTGATGACTATCCATAAGGCCCACAATCTACCTATCATGAAAAACCCCAGTGCCAAATACATGACTATAAAAGGTGTCAATAGAAGGGTCATGCCGATAAAATCTAGCCACCAATGTGTTCTTAAGAAGATCCGAGGATTTGGAGAACTCTGCGGTAGACAACGACATGTTAGGGAATCCATCGAGCAACTCTGAGACCTTCTGACTAATCGTGATTTGAGGAAAATGGGGGGAACATTCAGTGTTAGAAAAGGGTAAGAATGAAGGGTTAGCACCATTGTTGGACAACGAGGGTCCCTCCCCCGGCGGTGGGGGAGGTACCGACAAAGAGGCCGCCATCGGCATGGCGGAGAACCCCCTTAGGGTTTTGGTAGATGATGCTTGGACCTAAGGTTAGCCGAAACCATGGTATGGTTTACAACAATCCCCTAAAGACTAGTTTGAATGATTAACATGATTTTTTACAATAAATATTATGTTAAGTAAATTGGTGATTCAAAACACACTATAAATAATGTAAAAAAACATTACGATTATTTAAATATATTTTTATGGATTTTTTCTTATATAAACTCCAAAATATTTAATAGATTCCATTCAGAATATAATGAAATATGAGATTGAAATGAGAATGATGGGTGAGTTATCATTTTTTCATGATTTTCACATTTATTAATAACCATAATGTACATATATATATCCAAATATGTATGTATAATATATTATTAAAATTTATGGACATGAACAAAAAATAAATTATTATTACTCAAATCAATACTTGAAATACCCTAGATGATGATAAATATCGGATACCATTTGACCAATCAATTTTTTGTGATATGATAGGATTTTTAGTATACTTAACTCTAGTCACCCAAACATGATCTGTTTATTATAGTTATGTGTTAATTATCAAGGTAATCCAATGGAATCCCAATTTGAAGTAGTAAAATTAATTTTTTTTTCATTTAATGGGATATATGGAATTAGGGATTCTATATTGATTAAGAAATGTTTTGGAATTTAAAAGTGTTTTAGATGATGACTTTAGTAGTTGTATAATGGATTTAAAATTAAATTTAGAAAACATAATTTCAAAATATATTCATTAGTTTCTTGATCTTTTATAAAACATCACTCAGTAAAATTATCAATTACCTAATTCAAATATGTTACAACAAGATGTTGTTATGATAAATTGTTTTGGATACAATACACACTCACTGATTAGGGAATTATTTTTACTAAAACAACAATTAATTTTTATTATTGAAGTTCCATCCTTATAAATGGGAACCATGAACATAAATCTTGTGAAAAAAATAGATATTAGACATAACATGCATAAGGATTATATGAAAAAAATGATATCATTTTACAATTCATCAGAACAGAAGAATAACTTGCGGGTATTTTTACAAATTCATTACTTTTTTTGTATTTTAATACATTAAAAAAAAGCTTGGAATGATCACTATAACTTAATAATTCATATCTACCTATTGTTTAAACCATATAATTATATTAAGTTACTCATTTTCGTAATGGGGAATATAGGATTGTGGTTTTAAAAAACATTCACTTATTAAAATTTATATTTTTCATGTTTTTTATTTATTTTTTCAAACTCACTACAAAACCCTTTATAAAACAAAATATGGGACTGTTGAATTAAATATTTTAGAACTCAAGTATAATATGAATAAGATAAAAAAATTCATAATAAATTTTTTTATTCATGTTTCTATTTCAAATTTATCGTAATAAAGTATTTTCTAAAAATATCATATTAATTTTTTTAAAAAAATTCCTCAATAATATCAATATGTTAAAACAACAGTGAACATATTATCATATCAATGATTTCCGTCCAGAATGTATTCTTCTTTATTTTATGTTTTTCACTTTTCCATTACCATTTGTTTAATACTTGTATTTGTTATTGTATTTTCTTAATATCCTTTTTAACCATATTCACATAATATAATATATCTTTTTCAATTCATCGTATTAAATAAATTCAATAAAATATTTATAAAATATAATGATTATAAAAAAATTTAGAAACATTATTTGGGAATTATAAAAACAAATGGATGAATGTGATCAAATCCCAACTATTTGATATCACTAGAATCTTAACCATCACGTATATAAAGGGGAAAACTCTTCATGTCCCACATTGGATATTTCATATTTTCATCATGTAGGACTACATCCCTTATGTTTCCATTTCCTATTTATTTATAAATGTACCTACATTCTATATCCATCTCACATACATTGGTTCTAGTAAAATATTACAAAAAATAGATCTTATTTCGTGAAAGGATAGTTTACATATCCTTTTATACCAAATATGACATTATTTTGAGAAGAATGGTCCAATTTCACAGATTGGGATCATTGTGTGTAGAATGGTCCAAACTAAATTATGATTTATTCTATATGGAATTTCTTGAGGACATTTATTATAAATTAATGCCTCTTAAGAAATATATAAATGAAATTATTTCAGTTTTTATACATGAGATATCTTATAAGATGAATTCAAGAGTTGTTTCTGGTTTTCTTGGTCTTTCTGATGAAGTGGTTAATTTCTCCCATATCACATGTTACGAGAGGAAAAATTTCCATTTGTAAGAGATTGACCTAAGAAGTCAATATTTTATAATGTATCTAATCATAATAAAAAAAGAGACACTCATTTAATTCTAGATCACAATGTATTGAATATTTTATGCAAGGATTTATCATTCTAATAATGCATGATAAAGATACCATCAAGTTACTTGATATAAAAATTCTATGATTATGTATTTAATAAAAATAATATAAATGTTTATATTTATTCTTTTTATGAATAGAAATATCATGTCCATGTGGATTAATAATTAGATCATAATGTCTCATGGATTGATTAGTTAATTGACTATGAAAATTTCAATATTGAAATCATGTCTGATTGAATCATAGAAATGTTTTGTTTTATCAGTGATGGTAACATTATAATAATGATTTATGATTTTTGTCCCTAAGTCAATTTTTTTTCAATAGGACTCATGTTTCTACGTTAGTAGAATAACATTCATCAATAAATAAAACCAAAAAATATTTTAAGAAAATAAAAGATGATTCCATACCCCTGAAAAAGAAACAAAAAGTTTATAATGTACTTTATCAACAATAGAGAATGAAGATAATGAAACAAAAATAATAACATCCATATTTTAGACTCACAAAAGTAAAAAATAGAAATAATAATTCAAATAGGTGATTTTATAGAAAAGGTGGAAAAATAAATTAGACAGAAGAATAAGATATCTGAATCACAATTTTGTGATAAATTACTAAAAATAGATAAGGATAATTCTACAAATGTTATTTTACCTCCAAGTGATGATTACAAATTTTATTAATTTTAAATTGTTAATAGAGATGTCACTTAGGGTGTTGATATTGGAACATATGTCATTACAGAAAAATAATTAGTTCAAGTTGGAAAAGTTGATTTATGATTGGAGTCATACAATCAAATGATATTGAGAGAAGGTATCTGTGAAATTCATAAAGAAGAAAATTTCATATTGTAAATTAAAAAGTATACTAATGAAGAAGGTGAATAAGGGTTAGGATATCAAGAATATATAGAAGTAGACGAAAGTGAAGCCATATAAGTGGATGGTAGTCAACAAAAAATGAATATGAATAAGAAGATGATGATAAAAAATATAACATGATATTTATATGAAAATCACAAGCCTAATTGAAACGTTTTTCATCACTAGTAAATTTAAATGAGATGTCTTCTACTGATGGAATATTAAATTCCCCATCATTTCAAGATGTTTTATCTTTTCCTAGGAGGTGAAAAATTAGAAAAAAGGCCGCAATAAGTAAAAAGGTTGTTGTTGATGCAATAAAAATTTATGATGAAATAAAAGTTGAAAATAATATTGATAAATCAATATCCAGGAAAGAAAAAATAAAATTATTTCGAGAAGATATTATAATGAGTCCGAAAAACATCTTATAAGAATAAAAATATCAAAATACAATAACAACTAAGTGGAATGATATCATCTTTTATTTTTTAATAATATTAGAGAAATAAATTACCATCTTTCATAGTTAAGAATAAAAGGTTTTGTTATTTTTTGAATATAAATACACAAAAAATATTTATTGAATGATTTTAATGATATGTTAGATATGGTTATAGGATGATTTCAAGACAACTAAAGGAATTGAAGAAGCCCACAGTAAGAGTTATAATAATATGGTGATGTGGTCTAATGTTATTAATTATGATATAAATATTAATGAAGATAATATTTACATGTTAAATAATTCTGTGAATGAAAAATATTATGCACTTAATATAATTATATAATATATGGTAAACAATGTGATGTTTCTTGAATAGTTTATGAATTCATCAGGGAAACAAACTCAAGATATATCAAACAAACAAATGATTTTAATGATTTTTCCATGATATTTCATGATTCATTCTCCATAAAGAACAAATTGTTGAGTTGGAGTAACAAAATCGTCTTTCATAAAAAAATATAAAAGCGGAGGAAGACAAAAGTGATATTTTTGGAGAAACGATTAATGATCAATATAATAGAATTTTACCTTGGAAAGATATCATTGAAGAGATGGAAAATAGAAATTTGTCTCACAAATATTTTATGTAAATGATAGGAGAAGATATGATAGAGTCTATAATGATGAAAACCATTTTTAGATCTTTGATGCCGAAGAAATATAAATTTCATAAAATTCCTTTTAAATTATTTTAACTAAACTATCAATAAAATATTTTTTATATACATATAATCTTATTGAATTTCATTTAATTCATGATTAATTGAATATCCCTTCTTTCATTCATATATGATCAATTACATTTTATTTTATTTTGTATAATTTTTTATCAATCCCTTTTTGTGTGTAACAAAATTTATACACATTTATTTTTGTAAATAAAAAAGGGGTAGAAATTTAAACAATGGTGTGAATTCTATAGTAAGGGGGAGATAAACTACAAAAGGGGAATAAATATTTATATGATAAAATAATTTTATCCTAAGGTCAATTTTTATACTAGGGGGGGGGGGTTAGTCATATTCACCATTGTATTCAGATGAGTTATAAACTCAAGGGAAGATAAGTATAAATATTTCATTCTAAATATAGAATTCTTTAAAATAATAATGGAATAAAATTTAAAAATATTATATCAATTTATATCATATGGTTTGTGAATTAAAAAATAGGTAAATTGTTGAGTCATGAATTTCTTTATAACTTTCCCATTCCAATTGTTTTGTAAACCAAAAACTATTTTTAAAATACATAATGATAAGATATTTTATTTCCATTTTTATTATGAATGTTTTTATTGAAAAAATTTATATCATACAGTAGATATTATTAGATTTAATGAATTCATGAATATTAACATAATTTTTTTATTAAAATTTTCATATTGACCATAGATCTGATAATAATTTTATTCACCTTCATCAAGTTAGATTTAAATGATTTGATGTCTTATAATCATAATGCCATAAGGTATTGTAATCATTTTTGACATCAAAGTTGATAGTATCATTATCTTAATCATACATAATATAATAATTACATTTTCTAAGGAAATCAATTGTATTTACATATGTCCAAATTCTGAATACGAAAAAGAATATTCTATTGTAAGAGAGTAACCTTTTCACTGTATATGTTTATAATAAAACAATCACTACTGGAATTCATCTTAATTAAGATGGACTATTTGCGATGGGCAGCCGTCGCAAATAGGATTTATCAATGGGGTCCCATTGCAGATAGCTCATTGTAGAAAATGTTGTCGCAAATACAATTATTTGCGAAGGGCCCATCACAAAACATTTATTTGTGACGGGAATGTTTCTCGTCTCAAATAAACCTCCGATTATTTGTATTAAATATACATAAATGTTTTCGTGATGGGCCCATCGCAAAATTATTTGTGATGGTATATTGTCTCGGTGCAAATAATATGTATATATATATATATATAAATTTCTGCGATGGGCTCGTTGCAACAAATTATTTTCGATGAGATTACATACCCGTAGGAAATATGTTTATAAAAATATTTACTTAGGCTATTTGTGATGGGGTCCCATCGCAAAAGGCCCCATAGAAAATAAAAAATTAATTTTTTTTAAAAATATAATTCGGAAATATTATGATTGATGAAAAAATAATAATATTATTATTCAAACAATAAGAAAATAAAAAATATTAAAATTATCAATATTAACAAAAAAATATAAAAAATTAAAAAAATATTAAAAATTAAATTATATAATATTTACACCAATATAAAAGGCAGAAAATGTAAATAATATATATTACAATTTTCATTCAAATGTTTGTGAAATAAAAAATTCATTGGGGGGTCGTCTATAGGAGGTGGAGGCGATGAAGGAGCTGGTGGAGGAAACATTATCCCTAAACTATTAGTCAGACATCGCATGTGCTCCATGTGATCCTAATTCTCCTGTTGCCATTGATGGATCTGCTCCTCGTAATGCTGCTCTAGCTGCTGCTACCGCTAACACATCTCTTCTTGCTACCTTTTTAAATTATCTATATGCTCAGCCTGAGCTCGCAACTACTCCTGATACTGTGAAGCAGAAGATGATGCCTCTCCATGAGCTCCTCACGAGTTGGAAGATGACATCGTAGCAGTACCATAATAAGTAGTTGGAGTCTAATGAGAGTAGATGCCAACTACTCTGCCTTTCTCAAACCCATACTGAGTCACCTGCATCGATGCTGCCTCATCGAAATGGCGAGCACTAGTCTGCTCGACCGTCTCATCCTGACCCTCATCCTTTGTCTAAGAGGTCGCAGCCTCATACGACTCCTTCAATTCCAATTTAAAATTAAAATTTTCAAAATATTATATACTGTTAATTGTTAAACGGAAAAAATAATACTAACCACAATCTGATGCTGGTGATCACCTCTAATCTCTCTAATGGATGGATCACTATACATCCTCCGATAAATTTTGAACTCTGTAATATCGGGATGCTCAACTACCTATAGAAATATAAAATAAACTGTTTATATTTATAGTTATATAAAATATTTTAAAATTTTACTTACCATATGCTCTTTATGTGAACTGAATGTACGACTACCAGCTCGATGCATCACCTCCTATCTCCCCTGGTTCTATCATCCCACTGAAGAACTCCTCTGAAATCCACCACCCAACAAGTGTAAAAATAATCCATCCCAAACATGAGATAAATTTTACTATGGTTGGTGGGCTCTACATGACTCATCAAATTCTGTCACCTCTTCTTTCTTAATGGTTTTCCTTCTCAAATTGTGCAAAAACTGGCGGAAACGGTCACACATAGAAACCTTCCATGCCGTGTGTATAGTGTTGTTCATGCTATCATCCATAGGATTCCATAAACCCTACAAATGATTTTTAATATCTTGTTAATAAAATAAATTTAAAAATAAATATTATTTATTTACGTACTTGCCAATGATGGAACATGTGGCATCACACACCAACAAGAATATGTTCCCATGTAATCTATGGATGATAAAAATAATTGTGCAATATAGCACTCCCCTGTTAGATAGCTACATGCTGAAAATTTTGAACAAAGAATAAATAATCAGACTATTTGTATATATATAAATATATTAATGAAATCTATCTAAAATATACAGCTTACCATTCTCTCTGTGCATGGATCGAAAATAAGATGTGTACGTCACTCAGGTATAGGTTCATGTGTCATCAGTCGCGCAAGACCAAGCCCCCTCCGTGTACCTCTTGAACCACCGGTAGGCTGAGTGTCAGCAGATCCCACATCCTCATCATCCAATGGTAGCTCAGCCTCCTGCAACTCAAAAAATAAATCATCGTCCATCTGAAAAACAAAATGATTGTTGTTAGCAGATAGTTGAAAATAACTATTATATATAGATATATATAAGTTATGATTATAACCAAAATTTAACTATTTCAATGTATATCTTCATCCTCTTCTCCATCGTTGTCAATGTCAATTTCTTCATCTTCCTCCTCAGCATCATCAATATCCATATGAGTTTCATTTTCATCATCTCTTGTCATTTCAAATTCATTTATAACATCATTAACTTATTCATCATCATAGATCGTTAATTGTGGGGTGTTGCTATCGATATTTACGTCTCTTTGTGAATCAGATGGATTTTTAGTAGTCTCTTGAAAAATTTCAATTCCTTCCACTTCAGCAGAACCACATTCAGTTTGAGTTAACTGGTTTTCTGGAGATTTCATTTTTATTATGCTCCACCAATCACTCAAGTCTCTTGAAGTAGCACAATACTTTACATAATAAATTTAATGTTCATGTTGATCTAGTAAAAATGGTTCATTTACTGCAAGAAGACTTTTATATTTAAGAGTGATGATTCCATGAGTCAGATGAACACGAAAACCTCTTTTTGTATCCAACCACTGACATTTAAACATTGTTATGTAATTCTGTACTAAATAACACAGCTCAATAATTTCGTCCAAAATGCCATAATAGTCAACATCAGTTTCTCTGTGATGTGATCCTCTCAATAAAACTCTATTGTTCATTGTGTTTTTATTCCTCATATACAAGTGTATGAAATCAAAAACCATTAGAAACATATGCATTATAAGATTTAACCATTTTGGATTGTGGGTTACTCAATATAAAAAGACGTTTGTCAATTTTATCAGCATATTGAGACACATGAAAATTTGTAAAACAATTATCAATATAATAAATAATAAATGGAATTGATATTAAACCATCAATAATTTTTGTTACCAGTTTTTGAAACCAATGAGAATTTTTTTTGTCTGCGTTCTTCAAGAGAAACTACTGTAATTTGTGGAAGTTGTTTCTTGATATGATTATCATATAACCTATAAATAAAATAAGTTTAAATACTATTAAAAATTATAGAATAATTGATGGAAGCACTTACATGAAAAATGATTTCATTTCTTCGCAGTTGAGAAGAACGTATGTATGAGCTCTGTGATGTTCATCATCTCAAATCCATAGTTTGTGAACTCCATTAAAACCAAGATTTGGTTGATTAAAAACAGTTAATTTATTATCCATTTCTTCATTAAAATTCCCCTCGTTTTTCCCCATGTGATTCTGTTTTGAGGGACATTGAGATTCAAAATAATGAGAGCAGAAAAAAGAAATTTCATCCTGCAAATAAGCTTTAGCAATTTATCCTTCAACTGATGATTTGTTACATATTTTTTTCTTCAATTTCTTGCATGCATCTCTTGAATGGGCACATCCATAAAAATTGTACTGAACATCCACATTTATATTCATGTGACAAATGAATTATCAGATGTTCTATTGAGTCAATGAAAGCCGGCGGAATGATTTTTTTTAGTTTACATATAATTATAGAAACATCTTCTTCCAGTTTTCTTAGGGCATCGTAGTCTATTGTATCTTCACAAATGTCTCGAAAAAAATATGATATATGTGTTATCGAATCCCAAAACATAGAATTCTACTAAACTCTAAATCCAATCGACATATTTCTTTCCATTATAACATGACAATCATGAATTTTTATTCCAGTAATATAACCATTCATAACACATCTGCCCAAATTGGAAGCATAGCCTTCTGAAAGTCTCAAATCTGCAATCCACAGACAAAATAATAAGAGACTTTCTTTGGACAGTGTATAAGCTTCTTGTGTCTTCATTAACATCTCTGATCTGATAGTAATTTGCAGGCAACACATTTCCTTCAGGGAACAGTTTTTTAACCAAAGAAAATATCTAATCAAAACTGTTGTTTGACATTGCATTATATGATTTAATAGCCATAAATTTTGAAACCGATTCTAATTTGTTTATCTTGCAATCAGGATAGAATTCATCCTCAACAGACCTCAACAACTCATAAAATTCGGATGGTTCCAACATAGGAGTTAAATCAATATCATTGTGAGTTTCTATATATTGCGCAGATGGACCTGCAATATCATTTACTAAATTTTGAAACTATGATAGATCTAGAATCATGTTATTAGAATCTTCTATGGAACTGCGTTAACCGTGTTGATACCAAAAAACATAATCTGGTTGAAAACCAAAACGCAAGAGATGTCCCCCAACATTATCAAATTTTTCAAACATTCTCAGAGCACATTTTTTACAAGGACACATAATTGTGGCTACTAAAACATATTTTGGTTTTGATGATGAAAATGCCAAGAATTCTTCAACACTCCCAACATAAACAGGATTTAAACCAGAACCAATTGAATTTCTGCACTGAATTATACAAGCTAAATCATCTAATAATGACAGATGTCGACTTCCTTGTTACATATTTTTCTACATAAATTATAAAATCATCAATATTTTTGAATAGTTTGAAATTACAAAAACACTATCTGAAAAAGAATATAAATAATTAAAACTACTTAATAATTATCATTAATTAAGGGTGACACATTTTCCATTGGATTAACGGCTACTCTTTTGTCCAACAGCTCATTTAATTGCACCTTTCTCAAACGTATTATTGCTAAATATTCCTAATTATTCCTAATTATTCCTAATTATTCCTAATTATTCCTAATTATTCCTAATTATTCCTAATTATTTCTAATTATTACAAATTATTTGTAATTATTACAAATTGTTACTAATTATTACAATTTGTTACTAATTGTTACAATTTATTACAATTTATTTCTAATTTAACAATACTTAGCAATACATATCAAAAGGAAAACTGCTTGAATAATGAATGGAAATTCGGTAATCATCATTGTGAAGATGATTAAAAATTTCACTTCATTATCCAAGAATATTTCATTTAATAATTATTAGTAATAAAAAATTGTTTTAAAAATATTTACGAAAAAAGAATATTAATATTATTTAAATAATAAAAAATTTATAAAATATTAAAATTATCAATATTCAAAACAGACATTGTTCTATTCTTAAAATGTTTAAATCTCAAAGGGTCGTCAATTGTCAAGTCATGCTCAATAAAATGTTTGTGTCTGTCGTGTCCAATGTAAAATCTATAATTTTACTTGCATGGTTGATCACCTCGCAAGTAGTGTTGCAATATGAAGACCAAAGTAAAGACTCTTTCATCTCTAAGAATCATCTCTCATGACAATTTACATAGATCATTATTCCTTAAAAATTTGAGGGGATATCATTATTTTTCCCATAAATTTTTAAGGAAGAATTGTCTATGTAAAAGTTCATGTAAGATAATTCTTATAGATATAAAAGGCATGACTTGATTTGTCCGATTACAACACTACGTGCGAGGTGATCAACCGTGCAAGGACAATTATAGAGTTTACATTAGACATGACTGACACAAACATTTTATTGTGCATGACCAGTCAATTGGCAACCCTATGAGATTTAAACATTTTAAGAATAAAGTAAAGTCTATTGCGAATATTGATAATTTTAATATTTTTAATTTTTTTAATTTTAATAATATTAGTATTTTTTTCGTAAATATGAATAATATAATTTTTATATTTCTAATTGTTGCTAATAGTTGATAATTGTTACTAATTGTTACTAAATGTTTCTAAATGTTTCTAATTTGTTGCTAATTGTTGATAAGTGTTTCTAAGTGTTGCTAAGTGTTTCTAAGTGTTTCTAAGGTTTTTTAAGTGTTTATAAGTGTTGCTAAGTTTTTCTAAGTGTTGTTATATGTTGCTAAGTGTTGCTATGTGTTGCAAACTGTTGTTAACTATTGCTAACTGTTTCTAAGTGTTTCTAAGTGTTGCTAAGTGTTTCTAAGTGTTTCTAACTATTTCTAACTGTTCCTAATTATTACTAATTGTTCGTAATTGTTACTAATTGTTACTAATTGTTACTAATTGTTACTAATTTTTACTAATTGTTACTAATTGATAATAATTATTACTAATTATTACTAATTATAACTAATTATTTCTAATTATTCCTAATTATTACTAATTATTACTAATTATTGCTAATTATTACTAATTATTACTAATTATTCCTAACTATTACAAATTATTACTAATTATTACTAATTATATCTAATTATTACTAATTATATCTAATTATTACTAGTTATTACTGGTTATTACTAATTATTCTTAATTATTTGTAATTATTGCTAATTATTCCTAATTATTCATAATTATTCCTAATTATTTTTCGTAATTATTCCTAATTCAAACTCAGTGTTCCTAACTGTTGTTAAGTGTTCTTAAGTATTTCTTAGTGTTCCTAAGTGTTGCTAAGTGTTGGTAAGCGTTGATAAGTGTTGCTAAGTGTTTCTAAGTGTTTCTAGGTGTTTCTAAGTGTTGGTATCTATTGTTATGTGTTGCTAAGTGTTGCTATGTGTTGCTAAGTGTTGCTAACTCTTGATAAGTGTTTCTAATTCTTCCTAAGTGTTGCTAATTCTTCTTAAGTGTTATGAATTCTTCCTAATTATTACTCATTATTCATAATTATTACTTATCTTTTCTAATTTTTAATATTTTTTACTAATTATTACTAATTATTACTAATTATTTTTAATTATTACTAATTATTACTGATTATTTTTAATTATTACTAATTATTACTAATTATTACTAATTATTACTAATTATTACTAATTATTACTAATTATTACTAATTATTACTAATTATTACTAATTATTACTAATTATTACTAATTATTCATAATTATTCATAATTATTATTAATTATTCCTAATTATTCCTAATTATTCCTAATTATTCCTAATTATTACTAATCATTACTAATTATTACTAATTATTACTAATTATTACTAATTAATAATTATTATTATGAATTATTGCTAATTATTCCTAATTATTGCTAATTATTTCTAATTATTCTTAATTATTCTTAATTACTACTAATTATTCCAAATTATTACTTATTATTACAAATTTTATCTAATTTTATCTAATTTTATCTAATTATTACTAATTATTATCAATTATTACTAATAATATCTAATTATATCTAATTATATCTAGTTATTACTAATTATTACTAATTATTACTAATTATTACTAATTATTACTGATTATTTCTAATTATTACTAATTATTACTAGTTAGTACGATTTATTACTAATTATTACTAATTATAACTTATTATTACTAATTATTACTAATTATTACTAATTATTACTAATTATTCCGAATTATTACTAATTATTACTAATTATTACTAATTATTACTAATTATTACTAATTATTCTTAATTATTTTTAATTATGCCTAATTATTACTAATTATTGCTAATTATTGCTAATTATTGCTATTTATTGCTATTTATTGCTATTTATTGCTAATTATTGCTAATTATTGCTAATTATTCCTAATTATTCCTAAATATTCCTAAATATTCCTAATTATTACTAATTATTTCTAATTATTACTAATTATATGTAATTATAACTAATTACTACTAATTATTACAATTAATTACTAATTATTAGCAATTATTACTAATTACTACTAATTATTAGTAATTATTACTATTTATTACTAATTCTTAGTAATTATTACTAATTATTACTAATTATTACTTATTATTCCTAATTTTTCCGAATTATTCCTAATTATTCCTAATTATTACTAAATTTTTCTAATTATTCTTAATTATTACTAATTATTCGTAATTATTCGTAATTATTCCTAAATATTCCTAATTATTATTAATTATTACTAATTATTCCTAATTACTCCTAATTATTTCTAATTATTCCTAATTATTACTAATTATTCCTAATTATATATAATTATTACAAAATATTCCTAATTATTGTTAATTATTCTTAATTATATCTAATTATAACTAATTATTACTAAATATTACTAATTATATATAATTATTACTAATTATATCTAATTATTACTTATTAAATCTAATTATTACTAATTATATCTAATTATTACTAATTATATCTAATTATATCTAATTATTCCTAATTATTCTTAATTATAACTATTTATTGCTAATTATATATATTTTTTCCTAATTATATCTAATTAATATTAATTATAACTAATTATTTATAATTATTACAAACAATATCAATTTCATAGTAAAACTAAATATAATTAGAAATCAATTGAAATATAATTAAATTAGAACTCATAAACAATAATTAAAATTAAAATATAATAAATATAATAAATATAAAAAAATAAATTAAAAAATACCTTAAACTTTGATATTCTGCAGATATTGACGCCCTCCGATTGATCATGCATAAAAAAATCAACTAAAAGAAAATTTCTCTTTGATACTGAAGAATGAAGAGAGAGAGAGAGAGAGAGAGAGAGAGAGATCTGAATGATATGGGAAAAATAGATGGAGGTATATATAGGTTAGATAAGTTGCGACAGGATTATTTGCGATGGGCTTCCCGTCGCAAATGGTTGTATTTGCGACAGGTCTCGTCGTAATTACCCTCGCCCACATTAATTACAGTCGGCGGTTAAAAGGTAATTTGTGACGGGTCCCGTCAAAAATACTGCCTGCCGACAGTTTTTTTGTGACGGGATGACATCTCGTCGCAAAAAGTTTTTGACTGCCACCAGGTTTTATGACGGGACCCGTCGAAAATAACCCTGCGCGGTTTGGCGCGCAGGCCGCGCGGCTTGGCGCGCAAGCCATGCCATACTATTTGCGACGAGAGACGAAATCCCGTTGCAAATAATTGGTTATTAGCGACAGACACTTCTCCCTGTCTCAAATAGCTTCATGGACTTGTTATTTGCGACGAGATTTATTCCCGTCGCAAATAGCCCGTCGTAAATAGCGATTTTTCCCGTAGTGAAGGACATGCATTCTATTATAACAAGACTGCTGAAGTGTCAGGTGTCCAAGACATTACAGAATTCCAGGAGAAAATATGACTATTTTTTATCCAGATAACCATTGGATGTTTTCTTATATATAACTAGTCATTTGATTATTTCTAATTTAGATGTGGACTCGTATCGATAACTTCTTTGGATATAATTGATGTGGAGAGATTGAATGTTTACAAGGGTAAACAGTTTGTTCCTTGTATTTTTTATATTCCTAAGCTTGGAATTACTTTTTGTTTCTGATTTTGAATACCATAGAGGGATTATGATGATATGAAAAAATATAACTTATCTTATGGATCATGGGCCTACAATAATAAAAAATATAGAAAGAGATCATCATATAGAGGGCTATCAGGGATAGTCATAAACAGAAAATATGATCATTGTATCTTGGGATCACGAGGATAGCGAGATAGACAGATCTTCATATCGATGTCTTTCATTGTTAAGGGAATGATATAATTTCATATAAGTATTAAAAATGTACCTTTATTCAATGTTTTTATATACCCTTCTATTTTGGTTAAAATAATTTTATTCATTTAATTTTTTAATTACATGATCTTAATTTCTACAGTATTTGTAATAAAATGTTATTTCTTATTAATCATCATTATTTTTCTATATTGAATATTTTAACTTCATTAATTATGTTATATTTTTTAACATTTGATTAATTTGTTAATATTTTATTACTCTTAAAATTATTCTATATGCTTTTAGATAAAATCACTACTTTTTATATACTTTGATTTATCATAACCTTAGTGATTAGGATTGTTACTGTGTTTACTCTATATAAATCATTTTATTCAATTAATATGATTAAAGAATATTTACATCCTATAGAATTCTTATTAGAATATACTTTTTAACAATAATTTGTTCATCTAACCAAAGTCCCATGTGATTCGTCTTTTAAATACATAAAAGGTATAGTGAAAACAAATAGTATAACCTTTTTAATCTATGTTGTAAAAATGAATGTTTTTAATCAATCAATTCACCCCTCATCAATTTAGCCTTTTTCAAATACACATATATCCAAATACTATTGTGTAGTTACCCAATCCTTTTACATATAACATTACATTATTTCATGCATAATTATACATCAGAGTACAAGCCAATGATGATTAAGTGTTGTGTCATTGAATACTAGGCACATAAAAAATAAAACATGGGGATACAAAAACTTCTTTATTTAATCTTCATAAAGTGATCATTACTTCATTTTAGCCCTTACATATGCATAGGGTACCATGGGGAACACATTTAAAAAGGGATTAGCTAAAAATCCCAATAAGGGAATGAACATAAGGGTACTTCTTAAGAACCTGAGTTAGGTGTCATGACATAATGATATCCAAAGCATGGAACATATGAAATCATATCATATAAATATGGGATCATATGAACATGGTATCATATAAATTTGGAATAATCATAAAAAATGTCTTTAATTTGGGTCAAGGAAAACTGCCACTCTCGTTCCCCATTTTAGTACAGGTCAAGGCTAACTACCAATCACGTTTCCCATTTTAGTACGGGTCAAGGAAAACCATCAATCTCATTTCACATCACATATTATGAGAATTCTATTTACCCAATGCATTGTAGTTCTATATGGGAACATGCATATTAACATTTTCAATAATATTATTGACACATAGATAATCATACATAATCAACCATACGTTAACATAATAATACCCATTGAAAGAATTAGGTACCATATTCAGGACATAAAGTATAACCAATGAGCATATCATGAATTTTTCCATGAATCAAAATTATTAGAACATAAATGGACGTTCATAAGGTAAAATATTCATATATCATGTTACGTGGGGTCAACCATAAGTGATAATATATAAGTGATGTATGTTAGAAACATAAGCATTAAAACATTTTTGTGTACCTTTAAGGAAAATACTATATAGATTTTCAAATAGAAAATAGGAATATATTTTATATAAAACGATAATTGATCCAAAAAGTATTTCATAATAAAAAATACCAATCCCATAAAAACAATTTTCTCTTAAAATAGAAGAGAGAGTGTAGATGAAATTGTGTAAAATTTTGGGAAGTTCCCTTGAAACAGGTTTTCTTATCTGGATGTTCTATGGAGGGAATCTTTTAAAAAAATGATTATCCAGAAAAATGGTGTGATGAAAGGGTCTTCACAAATTAATTTTTTCAAAATATAGAGTATTTTTAATATGTACATATAGAGATAAAATAATTCCATTTTTTTATAAATAATGATAAGGAAACCTAAAAGAACAAAGAAGGGTTTTGGTAGAATTTGTTACGGTTTATTGGCATGGAATCAGGTTTACCTAAGGGGGATTGATGAGAGAGAACATGAGTTTCTAATCACATATAAATAATGAGGGATGTATGGGGGAGATGCAAAAATATACCCCATCATTTGTGATTACACATAAAAAGCCATAGAATAGAGGAAAATCATGATTAAGAGAGAAATGAAGAGGATTATTTACCATAAATCGGGTGGTGTTATCCATTAGTTATTAATGACCTGAATAAAAAAATTATGATTATTAATTAAAAATAAAATAACCTCTTCTATAATTTATTGATTTAGTGATATCCTTTTTATATCTTTGAAGAACCTTTTGATTGATTATAAGGTCAATTTCATTGTTTATGGGTCATTTTCTTTCTTTGTTTTAATTTTCAGTTCAGGTTCGGATAAACACGTATGATGAAAGTGATTTTCCAAAATTGAATTTGTATGTTATTAGTGAACCTAAATGATATTATATGGTTATAATTTTAATTTGTTTACATAGGGTTAACTTGAAATATTTTATAAAAAACCTTAGTGATAACCATTTTGGTTAATCGATGGGGTTGATTACAAAGAACACATTTTTATTTATAGAGTAATACCATTTGTACAAAAGGGTTACAAAACAAAAAATATGATATATTACATATATATAATAATCTGGTTCAACCTTAACAAAAATGGTTTAATGAAAATAATTAAATATGATAATAGAAATTTATAAATTGTTGTCCTTGATAGTGAAAAATTAACACATCTCCAACAATACTTTCACTTATTTCAAATAAAATATGAGAAAGGGATAGATGATAATGAAATATCCCATTAGCACAAAAACATTATAAAACATGTATGTTACAATAGTAGACATACTATTTTGGGTGATGGGAGGTGAAGAAAGAAACATGAACATAAAAGAACATAAAAGCAATAATATAATTTGAAAGGGGAATTTACCTATTGAGTTTATCTCCTTTAAGAACCACATAAGGATATATACATTGGTATATTGAAGATACTAGGGTTATATGGACATGGGGAAGGATCTTGGGGAGTGATTCAGGTAGAATAACGGAATGGTTAAAGGCTTGAGAGGAGTGAATAAAAGATTGAGTGAGGGGGTGATTATATTGGAGAGAGGAGGGTTTTCGTAATTTTATAATCATAAATTTATTAATTTCCCTCATGACCAGAAATAGTGATTATTCCATGATGAAGAACAGTAATAAAAGCATGTGTCTTTGAACCAATTAAGCATACATTAGCAGATCATCATCAATGTCTCAATAAATCCATTTTTTAGCATTTATCGTAAATTGGATTATTTTACTATTTATAAAAAATTCAATTTTTTTAGAACAAATTAAAAAATCTTACATAACATTTATTCAATGTGATGAATCCAAAAATGAAGTCCAATTATCTAAAATAATTTCTAAATAAAACAAATTTAATAAATAATTAACATTATAATTTATTATTAAAAACCATGTTTTAAAATATTCATTTACTTATTCTAAAATGTATGCTCATCATAATTTCACATTAAAATTATTTTAATACTATCATAGGTAGGGTTACTATTCATTAGGATAAATCACTCTTTATAAACATATATTACTAATCATAAGGTTAGGTTACTATTAAATAAAAATTAATTTTTTCTAATCAGACTCCAAATAAGATACTGATTACTACTATGTATGTAAGATTTTCGAAATTCCAAACCCAGAAGTGACAAACGTAAGATTAAATGTCACATTAAACATATTAGTTCATTCTGTTGTGATTTAATGTCATAATTATAAGAATGGAATTTCTATTTATAAAACATTGTGTCATTACATTCTACCAACCTTATGAAATTTCTCCCTTAGAATTTTGTTTTACATTTTAAGACTAAAACGGTTTGTGGTAACTTTTCATTCATTACTTCCTCCAGTTCCCATGTTGACTCTTTGTACTTATGGTTTTTCATAGTATATTGACCAGATGAGTAGTCCTATTGAATAGAACATTGTCTCTTTGATCCAAGATCTTCACTGACTGCTATTCATAGGAATTATCATCTCCCAATTGAATATCCTCTGAAGAGAGTAGATAAGAAGTGTCTGATATTTACTTCTATAAGAGGGATGCATGATAGAAATCATGTACTCTCAACATTTTTTTGGTGGAATTTCTAGTTAATAGGACATATATCACAGTCAATCAAGGATTTCGAAGGGGCTAATATACCTAGGATATAACATTCCTATATTCCCAAATCCAATTACCTTCATCTATGGATATTTTCTTAGAAATAACATGTCTCCAATATTGAAAAAAAGTTCTCTTCGAATGTTATCTTCATAACTCTTATGTCATATTTGGTCTGTCTTGATATCCTTATGAATGGTTTTCACCTTCTACACTATTTCTTCGACCATTTTGGGTCCTAGAATATTACGCTCACCGACTTCATCCCAACATGACAGTGTTATGTACCTTTCCCATATGTTTATTCATATGAAGTTATTCCAATGCTCGAGTGGAAACTGTTGTTGTCTGATAATTCAACTTGCATAAGATGTTTGTCCCATTCTCTTTTGAATACCATAGAACATTCCCTCAATAGACCTTACGGTGTTTGAATTGTTTCTCTCATAGGCCATCTCTTTGAGGATGATAGGTTGTACGGAAGTTCAGTTTAGGGTTTGGAGAATTCTAAATACTTTTCCATTGCATCAAAGTTAATCGAGGATCACAATCGTATACAATAGATAGTGGTTCTTTATGATGCCTTGCCATTTATTTGATGAAAATCCATGAAATTTTATCTAATGAGAAGTCCCCTTGTATTGCGTTAAAGTGATATGCCTTTGTAAGATGGTCCAAAATAACCCATATTGCATTTGGCTGTCCTTATAAGACCTTTGAAAAAGTCCATGGTATTGTTCTCTCACTTCCATGTTGGTCTGGGTAGTTGTTGCATCATTCTATTTGATATTTTCCTCTCATCCTTCACTTACAAACATACCATGAACATTGATGTATATTCTACAATCTCACATTTCATACTGTCCCTCAAAAGTTTTCCTGGAGATTTTGATACATCTTTGTGCTCCTAGGGTGGATAGAGAATCTTGAGGTTGTGCGTCATTCAGAAGCTCCATTTTTTTCTCTAGATCAGATGGTACACATAATCATGAACACAATTATACAACTCATTCTCATCAATTTTGAAATTATATGATTTCCCATTTCTGTTAGCTTCCACTATTTTTAGAATATCCACAACCTTTCTTTGAGAATCCATTATTTTCTCTAATAAGGATGGTTAAGAAATCATTTTAAAAAGGTTTGATGATGTTCCTAACTTAATGATTCTCGTGTCCATCATTTTCAAATCCAGAAAGATCATATTCTTTTTAAGTCTCATCATTGATAAAGATTCATGATCCTTTCAACAAAGAGAATCCTCCACCTTATTATTTTATGGGGATTGTTGTGGATTGATAAGTCATAATCCTTTATGAGATATATCTATCTTCTCTAGAGCATAATAATATATTTTTGTGTGAATATATATTTGAGACTCTTTTGGCCAATATATGTCTCACACTTCTCCACATAGAGATAATGCCACATGATTTTTAATGTAAAGATCACAATCTCCAAATTAAGATCATGAATGTGATATTTTTTCTCATGTATTTTTAGCTGCCTTGAGGCAGAGGCTATAACTTAATCATTTTTCATTAGCACATATCCTAATACCTTCTTTGAATCATCACTATACACCACAAAGAGTTATCCACTTATTGGGTGTATGAGTAATGGAACATTTATAAGTCTATATTTGAACTCCTTAATAGAGTCTTCAGATTTATTATTCTAGAAAAACATTACTCCCTTCTATGTCAACTTGTTCATTGGGTTCAACAATCATGAAAAGTTCATCACAAATCAACGATAATACCCTGATATACCCAAAATGTTGCGAACCTCCATTACAGATGTTGGTCTGGGTCACTCTTCAATTTCCATTGTCTTGGAAGGGTAAATAGATATCCTTTTGATGGTTATAACATGCCCCAAGAATGATACTTCCGCCATCTATAACATACATTTACTGTAGTTTTTATACCACATGTTTCATCGCCAAGACATTAAAAAATATTCAAATTCTCCTCATGTTCCTCCTTTCTCTTGTTGTATATCAAAATATCACCAAGAAAGGCTACCTCAAATTTTTCATGTAATCTATAAAGATTATATTCATCAAATCCATGAATATTTATGGAGAATTACTGAGTCCTAAGGGTATCACTATGAACACATAGTGTCTATACCTCATTCGAAAGGTACTCTTGGGAACATCTTCCTTACCCACCTTTAGATATGGACATCCCGAATGAAATACCACCTTAGAGAAATAACAGCCCCCACAAAGTTGATCCAACAATTCATCTATCTGTGGAAGGGGATACTTATTCTCTATCATGATATTAATTATTTCACGATTATTAATTCAGAGGCGCATTGATCCATCCTTCTTTTTGAAAAAGAGTTCTGGAATGCCCCACAATGAAGCACTCGAGTGTATAAAATATTTCTCTTGATTTTCCTGATTATACTTATTCATATCCTCACGATCAACAGTGGCCATTATTTATGGTGTCATACATATAGTAGGAAATACAGGGTAAGGTCAATTTTAAACTCAACCTATCGGTCAGGAGGAAGAACATACAACTCTTTAGGGAATACATCAGTGTAATTCCTCACGATGGGCATGTCATTAAGAATGATTATCTCCTTTTCCACAATAATTTGAGCTAGATGTGATTTATCATAAGAAATAAATATCCACACATTAGGTGATGATTCTATAAGAGATACGTCATCCTACTTACATATTAAATAATCGAATGATGCTTCGAGATGTCAAGAGTGATCTCCTTTTCCCAATAGTTGATGTAGGCCTTGTAAAATGATATCCAATCCATGCCCAGGATAGAGTCAAACTCCCCTAAAAGAAGTATTCCAATATTTTCTGGGAGGTTTAGTCCACAAATATTAATTGCGGAGGAGTTATAAAATGTAGACACATTGATATCTCCATTTTATTTTCTCACAGATAACTTTTCCTCCAAATTTTTTAGGTGGTGTTTGAATATTTCTTTAAAAACTAGATGATATGAAAGAATGAGTAGAACCATAATTAAATAGTACATTTTCTATTTTTGAATTAACGTGTAGTGTACCTATCACCACATTGTTTTCTGGCTCCACCTCTGCAATAGTGATAGTATAATCCATTCCTTGTTCCCTAGGATATTGTCATTCAATGCCTCCGGTAAACCTCGTCTTAGTTCATTGATTGCATAATACCCATGCTCTTTGCAATGGTAACATTACACCTCTGGTTGAGCATTTATATGAACCATCACATTTTTCTTCAAAAGTTGTTGATTTTTTATATCCCTTTGGTATTTAGAGGACAAATGATTAAACAATCAAAATTTGAGAAAATTCTTGGTTCCCATGAGATAGTCAAAATGATGCTTCTTCCCACAACTTTTACAAGGGAAACATTTGGGCTTATTCTCATCATGTGATTTGTTTTTTGAACCACATATGTTGGTGTTCTATATTTTCTACTAATTTTCACCTGTCCCATGAGACTACTGAGAGTCTCAAATATCCATTTCAACATTGAGGGGATAACATACAATTTCCTCATAACTGCCGATGTCCCTAATCACCAACTCTTTTTGTAAACTTGGATTTACTCTATTAAAGAATAGATCCTATTTTCTTTCAGTTTTTATGATGAATCCAATGGAATACCATTAAATCCTGGTGATGTTTTCTATTTATGCCCCAATGGACTCATCTTCCTTCTGCTTGAGTTTGAAGAACTCTCCTTCCACCATAAGATCGAGGGTTCGAGGAATGTATTTTTAAAAAAACCTCCTCTTGAATTTATCCCAATACATGAATAAATTACCTCTTGGTAATTTTTATTATTGATCAGTTTCCACCACTGATCAGATTATCCTTAAAATGATAGATTTCTCGTACAACATTCTCTTTTTCTATGTATTGGAGGGCATAAAAAACATTTTTAATGGTGGTATTCTACTATTCCGTGAGAAGAGGATAATAAGATTTAATAAAAATGGGAGGACCTTTCCACATAAAGGATTCTATGAAGACATTATCTTTCCTTATAGGAGGAGGGTGTTCTATATGTTTAATGTTATTTTTCATAACTCAAGCCAGCTAAGAAAGTACTATCATGATGATTTGAGAACCTATTCCAGTCATATCAAGAAAATCATTATGATTGTCTTCACATTTATAATCACATTTATTTTTGGAATATATTCTTCTATTTTCTGCCATTAATTAGGAATAATAATCTATAATTAAAGGGATTGAATACATAGCAATTGAGAAAACCATGGAAACGAGGAACATAAAAGGTTAAACTTGTGAAGGATGAGTATATAATAACATGTGATTCCCTATGTTTCCAACTAAGTTATCCTTGATCTATTTCTCAACATATATTCTTATAAGATATTACCCTTAATAATGGTTTTTATTAAGCTCATGAATCTAACAAAGCATATCCCCTTAGTTTTTCGTAACCAAGAGTGCATCAAGGCCCATTGTAGTGCATTAGTTCTCGTTCGAATCTATCTCAAAGCGGTGTTTTTTCATTTTACCCCTTGATACATCTATTCTAGAGCAGCCTCTACCTGCTCATATCTAAAAATGGATGTATTTTCTCAAACACCACATACTTAATACACACTAAAAGTTAGTAAAGTTTTCATATACATAGTTTCATCCTTAAGGTTCTCACTAAGGGGATCTATTCCTAATCTCCAAAAATAACTGGACCATCGTATGATACCAACTCTAGCGACCTAAGCCTTTTACATATGACGTTACATTATTTTAAACATAATTATACATTAGATTACAAGACAAGGATCATTATTTCTAGAGTCTTGGAAGACTAGGTACATAAAACATAAAACATGATGCTAAAAGAATTTCTTTATTTAATCTCCATAATGAGATCACTTCTTCCTTTGACCACTTACATATACAGAGGGTACCCTGGGGAATACTTGAACAACATGATGAGAAAAAAATCTCAGTAAGGGAATAAACATAAGGATCCATCTTAAGCACATGAGTTAGGGGGCATGACATAATGATACACAATGAATTGAACATATGAAAAAATATCATATAATCATGGGATCATATGAACATGGTATCATAGAAATGTGGAAGAATCATAAAAAATATCTTTAGTATGGTTCATTGCTAAAAACCAATCCCATTTACCATTTTTTACTGGTCAATGGTAACCACAAATCTTGTTTCCCATTTTAGTATGGGTCTTGGAAACCCGCCAATCCCGTTTCCCATCACATCTGGTGAGAGATAACATTACCAAAACGCACTGGAGTGCTGTCTATACACAACGATATTATGATTTTCATGACTATTCTTGAAAAATAAATAATAATAAATTATCAACCATACATTAAAATAAGAATACACATATAAAGAATTAGTTACCACAATCATGACATAAATCATAACCTATGAATGTATCATGAAATTGTCCATGAAAGAAATGGATTAGGACATACATGGATGTTCATAAGGTAAAATTGGAAAAAATATGGTATGTAGAGTCAAACATAAATGACAACATATAATAAATGTATTTGGGAAACATTAGCATTAAAACATTATTTTTCTGTTTTAGGTAAAATACTACTAAGATTTTAAAATAGAAATAATGAAAATATATTATATAAAACCAGAATAGAACTGATAAAGACGTCATAATAAAAAAACTTATTTTATAAAGGCAATGGTGGTTTAAAGCAGAGGTCATAGTTTACTGTAAATTGGTTAAAAATTTGGAATGTTACCTTAAGTCATTTTTGCTCATAGGAAAGTTTAAAGAGGAAATATTTTAAAAACATGTATATATTAAAAAGAGAGTGATGAAAGGGTATTCATAAATTAATTTCTTCAAACTAAATTGAATTTATAATATTTAAATAAATAGATAAAATAACTCCATTTTAATATAAAGAAATATAAGGCAAACAGAAAGAAGAAAAAATGGTTCTGGTAGAATTCGTTACGGTTTATTAGCATGGTGTCAGCTGTACCTATGAGGGCTTGATAAGATAAAATGTGAGTTTTCATCACTTATATGACATAAAGTAATTACAGGGGAGGTTTGAAAACATATACCATCATTTGTTATTACACATAAAATGGCACAACATAGAGGAAAATCAAGATTAAGTGAGAAATGGAAAGGATCCATTTCATTAAATATGGTGGTGTTTTCCAATTGTTATTAATGAAATGAATAAAAAAATTAGTTATATTAATTAATAATTACAGAAACACTTCTATAAGTAATTGATTTATTTTAACCCTTTTTATTTCTTTTAATATTCTTTTGATTGGTTATAATGTTAAATTTCATTGTTTAGGTTCATTTGCAACCTTGGTTTTAATGATAGTATCATGTTTGGATAAACACATATGATGAATGTGATTCTCCATAATTTAATTTGAATGTTATTATAGAAAATAAATGATATTAAATGGTAAGAATTTTAATTTGGTTCTTTAGAGTGAAGTCGAAATATTGTATATAAAACCTATGTGAAAACTGTTTTGGTTAGTCAGTGGGTTTGATTATAAAGAACATGTTTTTCTTTATAACAAAATACCAATTGTAATAAACTATTACATAACCCAAAATAAAATATATAACATATAAAATAATTTGGTTCAACCATAACCAAAATGGTTTTATAACCATAATTAATGATGATTATAGACATTGATGAACTATTTTCCATGAATGTGCTCAATTAGCACATCTCAAACGATGCTTTCATTTCATTAAAATAAAATATGTGGAAATGAGAGATGATAATGAAATATACCATCAGCATAAAAAATATATATAAAATTTATATTAATTGAGTTATCCTACTATTGGGGTGAAGGGAATTGAGGAAGGAAAAAAGAAAAAAAGAACAAAAAAATAATCGAATTTGAATAAGGAATTTAACTCTTGATTTTTTCTACTTTGAGAACCTCTTAAGGGGAGAGGTTTTTCTATATTGAATAGAATAGGGGCCTTTGGTTGTGGGGAAGGATATTGGGGAGTTATTTTGATAGAATAATAAAATATAAAAACGCTTGAGAGGCGTGGTGTGAAGAGGGAGTAATAAAGGTTTTTATAGTGGAGGAGAGGAGGGTTTTCATAATTTTGAAATAATTATTTTATTAATTTCCTTCAAGACCCTAAATAATAATGATTAAATGACAAAAAAAATTATTAAACTCATGTTAATTAAAACCAATTGGTCTTACATAAGAATATCATCATCAATGACTCAATTAATTTTTTATTTAGTATTTATTGTAAATTGTCATATTTTACTATTCATAAAAAATTCATGTATTTTACAAAAATATCAAAAAAAACCACTCTAACCATTTAATGATGTGTAGAATCCAAAAATTAAGTCCATTTAATAAAAAATTATAAATAAATTTATTTATTATTTAATTAAAATAAAAAATTATTATTAAAAACCCAGTTTTATAACTTTCATTTACTTATTCTAAAATATATGAACATCATAATATCACTAGAATGTTATTTTAATACTATCATAAAAATGATTACTATTCATATGTGTATATCAGTATTTATAAGTTTATATAACTATTCATAAGGATAGGTTACTATTCTCCAAAAATTAAGTTTTCTTTTCCGGACTCCATATAATATACTGATCACAACCGTGTATGTCTGATTTTCAAAATTCCAAACACAGAAGTGACAAAATAAGTTTAAATTTCACATCGAACTTAGTAGTACATTAGGTTTTTATTTGATTAAATTATTATAAGAAAGGAATTTCCATTTAAAAAACATTTGGTCATTACATTTTTTTTTGACAATGATCACATTAACCTCAATTGATGCATCTGTATAAATATTAAAATCATTAACATGTATCACATTATATTTTATAGGGAGATATCTCAATAGAATACACATGTACAATATGTAATCCATGGAACTATAGAACAATTAAAGGGCCAGTTAGTACACAACCAGATCAAAACTCTCCACTATATCAAACAGCTTGACTTTTATATGTGATATAATTCCCTTATTCACAATATTGAATAACCTCATCCAATTCAAACCATGATTAAATAACTAATTACTAAAAAAATACATAGGTCATATAATATGGTTTTTATGTGATTTATATATACTCTATGTGGTCACCATACACGTTTATATCCACAAACATTATTCGTAAATCCACTATATGAGACTTAATCCAATAAGAGTATATTCTCTAGCCATTAAAAAACACAAATTTGAATGAAATAGCATTCAATATAGGTCCTTAAATAGAGCCTTTTGGATAAAATCATAGATATTGTTTTTATAAGGGATATCCATGTGTTCTAGATGCAACTTTAATGTACATCATATGTCCAATACATAGGCTCATGAAAACATCCTTTATAATATATATCATCTACATAGATTTAGACATTATTCTATTAAAGGTGGGATATGAAAATATAAACATATGATCCCAACATATTCTGCGGCATCCTCCAAAACTATGATGTGTGTTAATGATCTCAATATCAAATGATACACCTCAAAAACAAATGTAATTGAACAACGTCATATATATAAATGCTATCTTAATTGTCAATTGGGATAGTCTCCATGATTGGTGGGAAATGTACAACATTTTCAGTTGATATATGATCACCCATTATCAATTATATTACCAATATTTCATTGGTAATCATTTCATCAATTCCATAGTTATTTTAACCCAATTCCATTCTTGAATATGAAACGGTTGCAGTAACTTATCAGGCCTCTAATGGTTTGTGTTCACATACAAACAAATGAAACATTGCAACATAATGCATGATATATCTTCTAAATACATTTCTAATTGTATATACATTATATATCATGATACATCTTCATATAAATTGAATATACCACAAATTGTGATGAACGAAACTCACTCATCAAACTCTTAGGGAAATCCTATAAGGACACTAACATGATGATTTATAATATGAACCTAATTACAGAAAAATACCATTGGAATGGTAGATCTATACCATATATTTTTACCAATTATATATAATCACTATAGAAAAAATAACTAGCCACGCCTACTCATTCCTTGATGTAAAAAGACAACAAATGTTAGAGTTAATCTCTAATGGGACACCTGAACATCCAGATATAGATATGCAATGGAATACATCTCCTTCAGCTCTTCAAAATATTCATACACATCTTATTACTTTGTATTACTACTTAAATTGTTATAAAATTGTTTTCCCTTTTCTAAAGAGTTTTATAAATAGACTTTTAAATACTATAAATACTCAATCCACCACCTCATCCAAGGGTTCATGTCGTAATTCACAAATACATACTTGTGGATCATATAATCCACGTACATGAAAAATCTTCCCACCTAAATTCCATATTAATATCAACTTATAAAATGCCGCATCTTCCTCCAAATCATAAGAAAGATAATCCCTCTAATTTTGCCTCAATTTTCAAGATTCATAAGTAACCAATTGATCATACAACATCCAAAAGATTCCCATACAAAATCCTAATATATCAAATTACCCATAATAGTTATTAATAAACTCAAATATTAGGTAGATCATTATATAGGTCAATATACTCATAAATTTCATCCAATCCTCACTAAAATAATCTTCTCAAAACAACATCACCCCTATATCTGTCATATCATATATTAAAACTGTAATGTGGGATAAGTCCTATTTGAAATGGTAATAATCACCTTCTAGATCAAGAAATCATTGACTCATGAAGAATTTATTAGTTCAGTCCCAATATACATCGTATTTAACCTTTATTGAGTCCACTATCAATCCATATTTAGAAATTTTGTGACCTATGAAATAATCATTTTCAAAAATTATGTAACATTTAGATACATTTTAATATATCCAATTACCCCTCACTGTACTTATGAAAATGTCAAAATATTGGGAATTATCATATCTAGATAGGGGTATAAAAATATTCCATTTATGAAACCACCCTAAAAATATAATAAAAATGATTGAAGATCTGATTAATTAATTATTAGAATACTAATAGTGCATTTTTATAAACAAAAAACATCACTATAAATTCATACAATATATAAATACACATATAAAGAGTTCATTGTATGTAAAATGTTCACAACCATGTCTTATGGTACATTAAACAGAATTTAGTATTGAAAAAATTCTAGGAACCAGTTAGCATATATGTTAGATCATCAACATATGGAAGGGGATACCAGATCATGGCCATTATATAGATTAGTTTCTAATAATCCAATTAAAAAGTCCCATCATCCTTCTTTTCAAAATTGTTTCTGCATGTTCAAGGGTGTATTTTTGTTAATATTGATTGGTTATTTTTAACAATTTTAATGATAAAAAATTACCCATTATAATTTTCATTAAAATATGTTCTAATTAAAAAAAATACATTTTATGAAAAAATTACATTCTAGTCAACCACATCCTTAATTTGATAGATTGTATGTTGAAACAGATAATTATTGGATCAATTATATGTTGATATAGACTGATATTAAATTGAAAGGGGTTGATATTAATTTTCATTGTTTCTTAAAAAATTATATTATTTACAATTAAATTTTTATATTTAAAATCATAAAAACTTAATTTTGAAAAATGATAATTTATTTTATTTATAGTTTTTAGGAATTAAATTATGTGAATAACTTATTTCGATTCAATTTTGTTTAAAATTAACTGATGCCAATTTTTTGACATTAATAACCTATTTGATGAATCACTTACATAGATGTTCTTATATGGTAAACTCTATTACGTAGAGAAACAAACCTTTGTGAGAACCCCCAATTTGTATCATCCTAGGTCAATCAATAAATTGTTTTAGGTTTTTCTCCAAAATGAAAATAATATTGGTTTTAAATATTATTAGTTTTATGAAAATTTCATATAGTTTATTTTTATTTGACTTTATAATTAAATATTAATTATTTAAAACCATTATGAATGGGTTTTCAACATATAAAACATGTTTATATGGGGATCGACGTGTTTTTCGTCATCAAACATAAAACACACCACAAGAAAATAATTTTTTTTATTGATTTCCTTGATTTTATTATTTATATTTTTATATTAGTTGTTATTGAAAATATTTACATATTTTCAATCAAATTAATGAATTATTAATGTTTTTTAATATCTCTATTCATTTATTGATGTATTAATATATAATATCCTGAAATTTAAAATTTAAAATTGAAAGATACAATTTTTATTGCACAACTCATTGACACGTTCATATAGAATATATTTAAAAAATTAAATCAAGTGATTTCATATTTGTATTAATTATGACTAATTTTTAAAATTATATTTATGATTTTAGTGGGTTTTTATAATTTTAAACTATATCTATTCGCATGCTTTTTTATAGTTCAGTTGTATCATTTTTATAATTTTGATTTCTCTAACATCTCATAGTTGGTTTGAGTTTGTTTTTAATAGATTTTCATCTTTATTATTCAAATAGATATGCATATACATGTTATGAGGACATCAACGATTGTGAATAAATCACCACTCTAAGAAATGAGGTATTTTACCCACACAATCATGTTCATATATTCTGGATGATCCAACAATTGAAAGTGGAGAATAATTTGAATACTACTTCTTTGATGGTATGTTCTTATATATTACTCAACAACCAATACCATTAAATTTATTTTTTATCTTCTACATTATTTTGGTTTCTTCTTTCTATAACAAATCTTTCCATATTTCACATTAACATATCATTTATTTTGGAATTTAATAAAAAATTCAATATTCATATCAATCATTGAGTTTTGAATCTCATATTCTTATTATAGGATGTTTCTGGTTGTGACTCCCACAGTCCAAATTATGTATTGTAATTGGTTGTGACTTCCCATACAAAATTTTTGTCTTGTGATTATTCATCCACTAGAATAACTATTTCTTAATCTAATCATGATTTCCCTGGAAAAATAATATTAATATTTATTTTATCAATCCATAAGTATTGAGGTATAATAGTAGAATAGGTCCACCTTATACAGAGGTACTATACAAAATACTTGGGTTGTTTTCATTCATTTACTTTTTCCACTATCAATTAATTATAGTATGTAAAAATAATAATTATATTAAATAATTATTCATGCTATTTTAAATCGTTTAATTTGGTATGTTCACTCCTCCACCTATCTAGAGCATTATCCATTAGTCTATCATAAATTAAAAGGAATATAAAACCCCTATGGATATGTATTAGTCCATACAAATCACTTAGCATATAGAACATCCAAATACACTATATATTTTGAATTATTAGCTATTTCAATCAAATAAAGTGGGATATAAACATGATTGGATCCTAGGGCAAACCAAAATAGTAAACATGATCTACTTCACAAGAGTTATTCTAAATAAATATTTGGGAAAGTAAACTTAATTTTGGTTCACTACAGGGGGAAAATAACTATTCTTAAACATCACATCATCAACAATATGACATCCAAATAGGTCCATTACTCAATTCAATATACACAATGGTAATACTACTTCACCAACATGAATAACTCATTCTTAATTGTGGATACAGATTCCCCTTTTGGAGATATAATAATAAAACTCTTTTCATAATAGTCATTATAATTTCAGTTCAGAACTAGACAACCAATACCCATTATAAAATTAAAACCATCCATTTATAGAATGATCATATCCCAATGAAAATAATTTCCATCAGTTTTCAGATAACACTCTATAAATAATATCATACCCTTTTACCGCACACCTAATGGTGCTTCGTAGCTTGTGAAACCATCTATGTTCTCCATATAAAATCCATTTTCATTATAAAATGAAAAATATGAAATGTAATTTTATTCCATTATATCAAAAATAATGTAATAAATGGTATATGTAATAATTATCTTACATATTTAATTAAAAGATAATTTTTGTACATTTATTAGTGTGGTTATATAACATACATGTAACACCCCAGGTAAATAAGGAATATGAAATTTTCATATTTATCCATATTTGTGAATAAAATATTAATATGACTTTAAAGGGGACGCTATGCTTGATGGCGTACCCAACACGCAACAACGAGTTTCTTGGGAATCTTACGTTGCACTCTAATAATAAAATAATATTATTTTAAATGGTAGTTAACATGTAGCCGTTGTAATGGCGTGAATGGATAGAAATAACTAAAATATGATTATATATGTTCTTAAATATTTTTACATTTATACAATAAAAGATAAAGGCTTAAAATACGGAAAGAATTCAATTTTAGGCGTATATGCCCTAGTTTTCACTAAAGGTTCACTTATCACCTTTTGATGGAGAACCGTCATTAAATATAGTTTTGTTCACTATTAAACATTATTTTGGACCAAAAAAAACTCTTATTATGAATCGGGACATCAAAATTTACTTTGTGTAAATTTTTGGTATATTTCCGATAAAGTTCATTTTTTAATGAATAGTGTAAAATGTTGTATTTTAATTCAAAACCACTTTTTAATCTAATTTATTTATATGATTAGATTGTATTTTGAATTGGTTTTAAAGTGAAATTAGAAAATATTTTTACCATTAAATCCAATAGTGGTCGTTGGAATCAATTTCACTTTGAAATCAGACTTAAACTACTGTCAATCTTTTGATACTTATTGTTTCATAAAACACGCTATTTGTCATGACAGCGGGAATTAATTATTAAATTAATTAATGTGACTTATATGTTTTGAATTTTGTAAAACGGACTTCATTTTTGAATTAATAATATCAAATATAGCTTAGGGTGATTTTTTGGGATTTTTCTGAAAAACTTCAATTTTTGATGAATAGTGAAACCACTAAGTGGTACTTATGAAAACTGATTTCCCGTTTAAATGAAATTTTGCCATCATTGTGTTTTGATTTTCAAAAATCTGACATACATGGTTGTCATTAAGAAGTAAAATGTGGTTCAATGAGATTAAAATAATTTTTTGGTGAATAGTAACTTATTAAGTTTTTAATCGCGATTAGTGGTAATTAGTGTAGTTTAAGGTAAAAATAATGCTTTAATGGAATAAGATGAGCTTGACACATGTCCTAACCTAATTGGTTGTGTCATGGCCGACCAAGACAATCCATGGGTCAACTTGGGGACCCCATGGATCCACTTTGGTTGGGAAATGACATAAATAACATTTTATTTAATGTAAAAGTAAAATTGACACAAACATGATATACATTACTAAAACAATTTTTAAGTGGGGTTATACAAGTCATATTTTTGATTATAAATATTAATTGGAAAGCTAAAAAGATTTCCTACATCATAGTATTTTTTTTATAATTTTTAGACATTAAATAAATTAAATTATTTATGACATAAGAATGATGCAACAATGACATCATTATTTGACGATTTAAATAAAATGGAAAGATAATGTAAAATATATGAACTACACATGTCCAAAACTTATTGGATGAGTGTATTTAGAAGCCTTATCACCTTATCCATGAATTATATCAATGTGGGACCTTTTGAAACCGAAACACATTTTCAAATAAAGTAATATTTCTTTACTTTCCAAAAGTGCCCCTCCTCTCCTATTATAAAAGGACCCCACCTATACCTCATTTAACACACTCCTAAAGCCTTTGGCTCGGCCAAACCCTGCCCATTTACTCTCTCCACATCCCTCTCCTCATCCTAGAGGATTCCCTTTGGGAATAATCCTTTCAAAGGAAGCCTTTAGGCTCAAATCAAAAGGAGTTACACTTTTAAAGGTAATTCATTATCTCATGTTCATTTGTTTTATTTTGCTTCTCCAACCCCCTAAACTCTTTTTATTTACTTCTTTTGTAACAACACCAGTATCTTCAATATACTAGGATGTTGTTATAATATTTATTCGAGCTACACTCTCACACAACTACATGAAATGGTTAAAGAACATACGGTTTCTGTGGATGGTGAAATTCTGCCTCCCGAAATGATGATTGTTCAATACTCATTTAACACCTTCAAAGGTGGCCATTATGATGTCACTATTTTTATATATGATATATAATATGTTTATGTTTTATTTATGCTTCTGTATTTTTCATTTTTGTCTTACCTTTATGGATTCCATTATGGGTATACGCGATATCTTCATTTAAGGAAGTGCGGACTACCGCCCCCTCAAAGTGATTTGATTCGTTAAATACCATATGTGGGATGTATAAAGGATGGAAATATGATATTATAAATGACATTATACTGGAATTATAATATACCTTTATATCATTATTATTCCATTCTATAAAATACGAAATAGAAATGAATGTAGCGTTCATGCGTACGTACAGCTTACCGTCTCCATGAACGGTGCATTTCATTTCTTACCTCTAAATGATTATGTAATGTTATAAATTCATGCATGTAATGGATATATATTACATATATGATATCTACATAATGAATACAATTCTGGATATAATAAACATTTGGCCACATGAACAACTTGTAATTGTAAGAAGTCCACTTTCGACTTAAGAACCAAATATCGGCAAAACAAATATTATTAACTTAAATGATTACATAATGTTTATGACATGGTAATAAGTGGTATAAAAGTAATAATGAACTTGAAAAAGGATCTTAAGTAATTAGAAATTAACTCAAGTTTATTATTCAGGAGATTAAAGAACGATCGAGTCAAGTCGGACCTGAGGTAAGAGATCCTACTCCTCTCTTTCTTTTTAAGTACACACTTTTATGTCATTCCTTTTAAAGCTCATCTTTCTTGTTATTGGGATGATATTTTATATTAAACTTACTGTAATTTTTATGTCCATGTGATGAGAGACCCCATTCTCTCTCATCAATCCATTTTGGAAGTTTTGAGTGGCGCCGTGAGGCTGCCGAACTTTCGTAAGAGATCTAACCTCTCTCTTTCTTTTTAAGTACTCTCCTTTATGTCACTTCTTTTAAACTCCTCCTTGCAATGTTGGGGGATTTTCTTTTATATTCCACTTGCTGTAAATTCTATTGTAATATTATGGGATACTCTATTTGATCTCATCAATCCATATTCTGAAGTTTTATGTGGCGCCGTTAGGCTGCCGAGTTTTCGTAAGGGATTTTTCATCTCACTTTTATTCCCATGAGATTTATGCTACATTTTCCACAAATTCCATTGAGTTTTGTATGTACATCACATTATTCTACTCTTTGTGTAATATAATTTCGTTTATGAGTATTTACATCAATGACCTATTGTATTTCTTTCATGGGGTGTATGTTTTGAAAGATACCCAAGTCGGTAAGGGAACCTTTCACCCTCCTCTTTTTTTAAAATACTTCTTTTATTGGGTCTTTTAATTTACATATTTTTATGTTGGGATATGTTCTAATACATCCTTATTGATGTAAATTTTATGTCCAAGTGATGAGATACACTTTTTTATCTCTCAACTCATTTTGATGTGATGTCGTTAGGCTGTCAAGGGAAGTTTTTAACTGTAACAGCCCGAGATTTTATGAAAAAAATATTCTTTTTAATTTTATTAATGTCTTATGTTGTACGCTACTCCAAAAGGAGCTTGAACAACACACATACTTGACTTGCCTTGCATTACACGCAATCGCGACCTTCCTCGATAGCGTGTGTAGTACGCAATACCGAGTTTCACTAAACAACGATATGCTATTAAAATATTATTATAACTAGCAGTTATGAATAGTAATAACCACCTTTTAAAATTTTAGAAATTTTAGCTCTCAAAATGGACTTTATTTTTGGATTCGGAGTATCAAATTTAGCCTAAGGTGAAATTTTGGTGATTTTCGGATAACTTTCATATTTTGATGAATAGTGAAAATTACTAAATTTTAGTTAAAAACAACTTTTTCAATCGAAATAATTAATATTGATAAATTATTAATTTGAGTGGTTTTAAAGTATATTTATAATATATTTTTACAATTTAATACAATGTTGGTCATTGGATATAATTTCACATTTAAACTAGACATAATCAAATGTCAATCTTTTGATAGATATTGTTTCTTAAAAACACGCTCTTTGTTTTAACAGCGGGATTTAATTATAAAATTAATTAATGAAACTTCTATGATATGAATTTGGTAAAATAGACTTCATTTTTGAATTCGGAATATGAAATATAGCTTAGGATGAAATTTTGGCATTGTTCTGAAAAACATCAATTTTTGATGAATAGTGAAACTACTAAGTTGTAGGTTAAAAACTGAATTTTGCATAAAACATAATCTTACCACTTCTGTGAATGGAATTTCGAAAATCCGACAGACACGGTTAATATCAAGGACTAAAATGTGGTTCAATGAGATGAAAATAATTTTTGGTGAATAGTAACTTTTTATTTTTTTTACCACGGTTAATAGTAAATAGGGTAACTAAGGGTAAATACGATATTACTATTACCCTAACACATGTCCTAATTATATTGGATAAGTGTAATTCGGCCAAAAACAACCTTATGAATATAATATGACCATTTAGGCCCACTTGGAATAGATTAGGACATTTATTATTATTTAATTCAAAGAAGAGTTAAAAGAGTTAAAATCAAAGTTTATTTACTAAAACATTTTTAATATGGGGTTATACATAAGATAAATTAGACTATAAATATTCATTAGAAAGCTAAAAAGATTTACTACATAATGATAGTTATTTATAATTTTTAGACTTTAAATAAATTAATTTATTTTTGACACAACGATGATGCAGTAATTACCCTTTTAAGGAAATATTAACATAATTGATGTTATAAATGCTCAAATGAATGTAATTTAAGACTTTTTATGAATTAAACTAATTTTATAGGTAACTATGATGTATTAGTGTTGATTTAATCAACTTTTTTCGAACATATAATTCTGTTATGACTTTCAAAAAAATCATATATCAAATAGTGTCAAAATTGACACAAAATAGTTTTTAAATCAAATATTATATTATTAATTGTTATTTTATTCCTAAAAATCTAAGGTTCGGCCAAATGACTTAGATAAGGATATATTTATTAATAATATACAATTTGGGGTTCTTTTGGCATGTTATAGTAAGTGTATTAACCATATAGTGAAAGAAAACAAAAAGACACGGTAAAAGTTAAATTATTTAACTTAGAGTTAAATCTAATTGATAAGGTTAAAATAATAACCTAAACTTGTCTAAATCCTATTGGTTGATAGGATTTCGACACATCCCCACTTTAGCTTCGAAATAAGACCATTTGGAACCATTATAAACCGATTTTGACATTAATATAAAATAATATTTTGAGGTATTCCTAAGGTGCCCCTCTCCTCCCTTATAAAAGGACACCTCCTCCCCCTCCTCCTCACACCAATTTGAGCACTCAAGCTCGGCCAACCCCTGCCAAAATCTCTTCTCCACTCCCCTAGAAACATCCTAGAGGTTCTGGTCTTCCTCAAAGACCAATTTTAGTGCCATAAGAGGAGGTCTCAAAGAGGCGCTTCAAAGAAGAGGTAATTACCGTTACCAATTCTTTCATCTTTATTTTTTCTTCCACTTCTTCTTCTTAGGTTGGTTCATTATGAAGTAATAACATCAGTATCAATCATATACTGATATGTTATTATAAGTATGAAATAACCCTATTTCACTATCTATCCATCCTACGGAAAAAGAAATCACCGCGCGTGCGTACGTACGGAATACCGTCTCCACGCCGTGGTGTAATCTATTTTCCACCACCACCTTACATGGATGGGTATAATGGTGTAAAGAATAACTATACATAGTTATTACAACATCATATTGATTCTGATATATTGTATAATCCACTTCAATTCAGTTCAATATTTATGGAAATGATATCATCGCTCGTGCGTACGTACGGACTACCGTCTCCACGACGCGATGAGATTCATTCTCCATGTTAACCATTTAAGAATGATTATAAAGTATATATAAGAAATAATAATGAAATATATGACATTATAAAGCTACTGGATTTATTTATATATATATATATATGTATGTCATCTACTTACTTCCATTTCAAGACAATAAGGAAAGTAAAACAGCGTTCATGCGTACGTACGGACTACCGTCTCCATGAACGGTGTTTTTCATTTTATTTATCTATCTATTATATATATATATACACTGAATATATATGATATATAAATCATATTTTATATTCTGTATGTAAGTAAATCATGATATAAGTAATAATTATGTCAAGAACAATAAGTCAAAACACCTACGATAAATGAAACGATTTTACCCAAAATGCTTCTTTAACATGGAATTTACAAAAGAACGGGTAATATAATGTCATAAGTGAACCATATATGATATCATAACAATGAATATGATTCTGGAATAAGTCAATAACATGATTTAAATCATTATACAGGAGGTTCGGACACTTACAAAGCAAGTCGGACATAAGGTAAGGGAAATATCACAATCTCATTTTTATCCGAGATTGTTTATTCGTAAGTATTTACTGGGGTGTATTTTATCTTCCACATCCATGTTCATTCAATATGTAATATTGTTTCCATCCACTTACAATAGTTTAAATCCAATTTTACTCTTCGGTGAGTTTTTAGTAAAGAAAATGAAAGGAATCTTTTGTCGCTTTTTCATACGAGGTACTTTTTGACTTTTCCGACAAAAGTACGAAGAATGTTTTTTTTAACTTAAACGGCATGAACGGATTTTTACGGTTTTATAAAGCCTTATTTTCATGAAGCTTCCTCCAAAAGATTTCATGACTATTTTTAATAAAATCTCTTTCTTTTAAAATTGCATGATGTTTTGTGAAAAGAAATTGATTTTGAAGAAGAAAGGATATATTCCTCAAGAATTCATTTCAAGTGTTTTATCAAAATTATTTTGCATCTAAGATAATAAAGGGTTCTGTTTCTATCCATATTTTTACATTGATTTGTCTATGTTGTGATGAAATTATGTTTATGAATTCCTTTATCTTATATGAATGGTTTTATGATGTCATGTTGTTTAAGAATCCCATTTTTATTACATGGGTTATGCAATGATGTATGATTTATGATTTTGTGGCACACATAAGAAAGGCTTCCTTAAGAGATGGGTGGGAACTATATCTCCCTCCAATTCATTGGGTAAAGATTTCATATCTCATGAGATAGACATGGCTGAAATGGTAGGTTATACCGGTTCAGTGAAACAGGACTGAAACGAGGGTTACTCGATTCAGAAAGGGACTTTGTCCACTAAGATAGTCTTGGCAATGAGTCTTGACTAACAAGAAATGATTCTATATGATTATGTGTGTATGCCACAAAGTTTCATGTTTTAAGTTATGATTATTGGGTTTTCATTTCACTACTATGATTTATCCCATGTTATGAAATTATGCTCTCTTTTGCAGGTTAAGATTTCCAAAAGTTATGTTCTTATGAATATAATGTGATTGATTTTTCTTTTGTATACCCTTACTGAGCATTTGAGCTCACCCTTTTATGTTTTCTTTTCCCCAGGATATAAAGAAAGGTTTTAGGTAAAAAAAAAGGAAGTTCTTTATGGGAGATTTTGAAGATCTTTCACCATGATTAGAAGATTATATTCCGAGTTTCCAAAGACACTAAACTATTACGATCCTTGTGTGTGTGTTTTTGTTATGTACTAAGTATTCCGCAAAAGTAATGTAATGTCCATGTACGATAAGCTTCGGGTCTCTACAGTTGGTATCAGAGGAAAGGTTTAGTCAACCTTTGGAAACTAGGATGTGAGAACTTTAGTGAGATCCCTAGAGATATTTCTAAGGTATGTCTAGGGATGTCCCTAAGGATAAGTATACGTATAGGTTATAGTACTAGAACTACGCTAACGATCATATAAATAAACCTAAGATGTTAGATATTGAAGGTACTCCCCCTTTATTATGTTGTTTTCCCTAGCATGATTTTTGCCTCTCACACTATTTTTTTTGGGTTTTAGAAAATGGATTGAAACAAGATGATTCACGATAATGGAGGATATGATGGACAATGGAATGATATTCTTCATAATGAAATGGGATTTGGAAGTCCAAACATCATTATTATTCCGAATCAGCAATCTCATAATATGATCAATAAAGTAAAATTTTGTATGTTTCCTGACTCGGCTAATAAGAGAAAGATGGAGTTTCATGATGATCAAAGAGGAAAGAAAGTTCAATTTCCCCTATGTAAATCATGTGGGAAGAGGCATCAAGGAGAATGTTTCAAAGGAACTGGAAGATGCTTTGGGTGTGGAAAAGAAGGACACAAAGCAAGTAAATGCAAAGGAAAAGGTTCATTTAACAACATGGATGAGGATAATGGTGTTGCTACGACATCAACAATGGTTAAATGTTTTAAATGTGGAATGTGCGGGCATTATGCAAACCAATTCCCTAAGGGAAAGTCTCATGAAGATAATCAGTATGGTCGTATGGGAAGTATTTATGTGGATGATGATGAAGAGACTACAAATGATATGTGAGATGAAAGAATTGTTGAAGCTCGGTCAATTTTAAGAATGTAGTGGAATGATTACATGTTTATCATGTGTAATGTTGTATAAGTAATCTCATGGTACTGTAGAATAAAGAGACATGTAAGGATTGTTACACTGTTGTCTGATTAATGTTACCAGTATCCATGAAAGGTTATTCAGATATTTTTGGAATGTAGATGATATGCGCATAATGAAGGGATAAGGAGAAAATTAAATGTTTGATAGTATTCATGAGCTCATGATTGATATAAGGACTAAGTGATATCATGGTTTGAGTATATAGAATTTTGAGGATTTTGGAATGTGGAAAGAGTTAACTTTTAATAGAATTCATGTTTTCAATAAGGTTCAATGGGTATTCAAGAGAGTACAAGATTAAGGCCTTTAAATGTTTGGAATGTGACCAACAAGATATATCTTATGATATATGGGGATCAACGATGGTATTAAATCTCTGGTAATCGTTTTCACTATGTTATGGGAGTGGACTGCAGTATTATGGATAAGCCTAAAGATTGGAATGGATTATGTTGGACATAAGTTAGTATAGAATTTTTTTCGATATTATTGATGGGATGTTATAGTAATATAGTTTTAGAAAAAGGACAACCTGCAGGACGGGCGACAGCCCATCACGTCGGACAAGGCTGTAGGAATCGAACCCACAACCGAAGTGTGACTGGCCTTTATCGCCTACCACTGGCCTACAGGAAGTCCCTGTCTAGTAGAAACTAGTATTATTATATTAAGCAGTATGATATATGAAGTATAAGTCCATTTTAGGAACCATATATGATTAATCTCACTATAGAATGACTTATGTATATTTAATAACTTTTTCTAACCTTTTGTTTGAGACAGATGGAATGACCCGTCATTCTATCACATAATCTGCTAACACTTCACGAATAACAAATTCAACTTCATTTATTTATTAGATGAAGTGGAAATTGTTCAAGACACGAACAAAAGTGAGATTGTACCAAAATAAATTAAGTATTTATTCTAATTCAAATTTTCAACTTTAGGGAAATGATCTTGAAAACCAAAAATGTTGTCCTAGTGATCTTATACCTGAGGAATCAGATGGTACCTTATATCATCACAAATCTATGGATTTGTGATTACTGGATTTTCCATAGCCATGTTCTCTACCACTCTCCATCAGAACATGATGGTTAGATTTCTCTTCCATATCCATATTTTTACCTATGTGGAAACCCAGCGATTAGTTTATTTGGGTAATCGTTACATTTCATACTTTAGTTTTTAAATCCAGGTTTTAGTATTCCTTTTTACGATGTGGGATTCTATTAAAGAAACTTTAGAATAGTAAACCATTTATAACCCCGACGAATTTCGAGGGCGAAATTCATTTTAAGGGGGGTAGAATGTAACAGCCCGAGATTTTATGAAAAAAATATTCTTTTTAATTTTATTAATGTCTTGTGTTGTACGCTACTCCAAAAGGAGCTTGAACAACACACATCCTTGACTTGACTTGCATTACACGCAATCGCGACCTTCCTCGATAGCGTGTGTAGTACGCAATACCGAGTTTCACTAAACAACGATATGCTATTAAAATATTATTATAACTAGCAGTTATGAATAGTAATAACCACCTTTTAAAATTTTAGAAATTTTAGCTCTCAAAAGGGACTTTATTTTTGGATTCGGAGTATCAAATTTAGCCTAAGGTGAAATTTTGGTGATTTTCGGATAACTTTCATATTTTGATGAATAGTGAAAATTACTAAATTTTAGTTAAAAACAACCTTTTCAATCGAAATAATTAATATTGATAAATTATTAATTTGAGTGGTTTTAAAGTATATTTATAATATATTTTTACAATTTAATACAATGTTGGTCATTGGATATAATTTCACATTTAAACTAGACATAAACAAATGTCAATCTTTTGATAGATATTGTTTCTTAAAAACACGCTCTTTGTTTTAACAGCGGGATTTAATTATAAAATTAATTAATGCAACTTCTATGATATGAATTTGGTAAAATAGACTTCATTTTTGAATTCGGAATATGAAATATAGCTTAGGATGAAATTTTGGCATTGTTCTGAAAAACATCAATTTTTGATGAATAGTGAAACTACTAAGTGGTAGGTTAAAAACTGAATTTTGCATAAAACTTAATTTTACCACTTCTGTGAATGGAATTTCGAAAATCCGACAGACACGGTTAATATCAAGGACTAAAATGTGGTTCAATGAGATGAAAATAATTTTTGGTGAATAGTAACTTTTTATTTATTTTACCACGGTTAATAGTAAATAGGGTAACTAAGGGTAAATACGATATTACTATTAACCTAACACATGTCCTAATTCTATTGGATAAGTGTAATTCGGCCAAAAACAACCTTATGAATATAATATGACCATTTAGGCCCACTTGGATTAGATTAGGACATTTATTATTATTTAATTCAAAGAAGAGTTAAAAGAGTTAAAATCAAAGTTTATTTACTAAAACATTTTTAATATGGGGATATACATAAGATAAATTAGACTATAAATATTAATTATAAATCTAAAAAGATTTACTACATAATGATAGTTTATTTATAATTTTTAGACTTTAAATAAATTAATTTATTTTTGACACAACGATGATGCAGTAATTACCCTTTTAAGGAAATATTAACATAATTGATGTTATAAATGCTCAAATGAATGTAATTTAAGACTTTTTATGAATTAAACTAATTTTCTAGGTTACTATCATGTATTAGTGTTGATTTAATCAACTTTTTTCTAACATATAATTCTGTTATGACTTTCAAAAAAATCATATATCAAATAGTGTCAAAATTGACACAAAATAGTTTTTAAATCAAATATTATATTATTAATTGTTATTTTATTCCTAAAAATCTAAGGTTCGGCCAAATGACTTAGATAAGGATATATTTATTAATAATATACAATTTGGGGTTCTTTTGGCATGTTATAGTAAGTGTATTAACCATATAGTGAAAGAAAACAAAAAGACACGGTAAAAGTTAAATTATTTAACTTAGAGTTAAATCTAATTGATAAGGTTAAAATAATAACCTAAACTTGTCTAAATCATATTGGTTGATAGGATTCCGACCCATCCCCACTTTAGCTTCGAAATAAGACCATTTGGAACCATTATAAACCGATTTTTACATTAATATAAAATAATATTTTGAGGTATTCCTAAGGTGCCCCTCTCCTCCCTTATAAAAGGACACCTCCTCCCCCTCCTCCTCACACCAATTTGAGCACTCAAGCTCGGCCAACCCCTGCCAAAATCTCTTCTCCACTCCCCTAGAAACATCCTAGAGGTTCTGGTCTTCCTCAAAGACCAATTTTAGTGCCATAAGAGGAGGTCTCAAAGAGGCGCTTCAAAGAAGAGGTAATTACCGTTACCAATTCTTTCATCTTTATTTCTTCTTCCACTTCTTCTTCTTAGGTTGTTTCATTATGAAGTAATAACATCAGTATCAATCATATACTGATATGTTATTATAAGTATGAAATAACCCTATTTCACTATCTATCCATCCTACGGAAAAAGAAATCACCGCGCGTGCGTACGTACGGAATACCGTCTCCACGCCGTGGTGTAATCTATTTTCCACCACCACCTTACATGGATGGGTATAATGGTGTAAAGAATAACTATACATAGTTATTACAACATCATATTGATTCTGATATATTGTATAATCCACTTCAATTCAGTTCAATATTTATGGAAATGATATCATCACTCGTGCGTACGTACGGACTACCGTCTCCACGGCGCGATGAGATTCATTCTCCATGTTAACCATTTAAGAATGATTATAAAGTATATATAAGAAATAATAATGAAATATATGAAATTATAAAGCTACTGGATTTATTTATATATATATATATTTATGTCATCTACTTACTTCCATTTCAAGACAATAAGGAAAGTAAAACAGCGTTCATGCGTACGTACGGACTACCGTCTCCATGAACGGTGTTTTTCATTTTATTTATCTATCTATTATATATATATATACACTGAATATATATGATATATAAATCATATTTTATATTCTGGATGTAAGTAAATAATGATATAAGTAATAATTATGTCAAGAACAATAAGTCAAAACACCTACGATAAATGAAACGATTTTACCCAAAATGCTTCTTTAACATGGAATTTACAAAAGAACGGGTAATATAATGTCATAAGTGAACCATATATGATAACATAACAATGAATATGATTCTGGAATAAGTCAATAACATGATTTAAATCATTATACAGGAGGTTCGGACACTTACAAAGCAAGTCGGACATAAGGTAAGGGAAATATCACAATCTCATTTTTATCCGAGATTGTTTATTCGTAAGTATTTACTGGGGTGTATTTTATCATCCACATCCATGTTCCTTCAATATGTAATATTGTTTCCATCCACTTACAATAGTTTAAATCCAATTTTACTCTTCGGTGAGTTTTTAGTAAAGAAAATGAAAGGAATCTTTTGTCGCTTTTTCATACGAGGTACTTTTTGACTTTTCCGACAAAAGTACGAAGAATGTTTTTTTTAACTTAAACGGCATGAACAGATTTTTACGGTTTTATAAAGCCTTATTTTCATGAAGCTTCCTCCAAAAGATTTCATGACTATTTTTAATAAAATCTCTTTCTTTTAAAATTTCATGATGTTTTGTGAAAAGAAATTGATTTTGAAGATGAAATGATATTTTCCTCAAGAATTCATTTCAAGTGTTTTATCAAAATTATTTTCCATCTAAGATAATAAAGGGTTCTGTTTCTATCCATATTTATACATTGATTTGTCTATGTTGTGATGAAATTATGTTTATGAATTCCTTTATCTTATATGAATGGTTTTATGATGTCATGTTGTTTAAGAATCCCATTTTTATTACATGGGTTATGCAATGATGTATGATTTATGATTTTGTGGCACACATAAGAAAGGATTCATTAAGAGATGGGTGGGACCTATATCTCCCTCCAATGCATTGGGTAAAGATTTCATATCTCATGAGATAGACATGGCTGAAATGGTAGGTTATACCGGTTCAGTGAAACAGGACTGAAACGAGGGTTACTCGATTCAGAAAGGGACTTTGTCCACTAAGATAGTCTTGGCAATGAGTCTTGACTAACAAGAAATGATTCTCTATGATTATGTGTGTATGCCACAAAGTTTCATGTTTTAAGTTATGATTATTGGGATTTCATTTCACTACTATGATTTATCTCATGTTATGAAATTATGCTCTCTTTTGCAGGTTAAGATTTCCAAAAGTTATGTTCTTATGAATATAATGTGATTGATTTTTCTTTTGTATACCCTTACTGAGCATTTGAGCTCACCCTTTTATGTTTTCTTTTCCCCAGGATATAAAGAAAGGTTTTAGGTAAAAAAAAAGGAAGTTCTTTATGGGAGATTTTGAAGATCTTTCACCACGATTAGAAGATTATATTCCGAGTTTCCAAAGACACTAAACTATTACGATCCTTGTGTGTGTGTTTTTGTTATGTACTAAGTATTCCGCAAAAGTAATGTAATGTCCATGTACGATAAGCTTCGGGTCTCTACAGTTGGTATCAGAGGAAAGGTTTAGTCAACCTTTGGAAACTAGGATGTGAGAACTTTAGTGAGATCCCTAGAGATATTTCTAAGGTATGTCTAGGGATGTCCCTAAGGATAAGTATACGTATAGGTTATAGTACTAGAACTACGCTAACGATCATATAATTAAACCTAAGATGTTAGATATTGAAGGTACTCCCCCTTTATTATGTTGTTTTCCCTAGCATGATTTTTGCCTCTCACACTATTTTTTTTGGGTTTTAGAAAATGGATTGAAACAAGATGATTCACGATAATGGAGGATATGATGGACAATGGAATGATATTCTTCATAATGAAATGGGATTTGGAAGTCCAAACATCATTATTATTCCGAATCAGCAATCTCATAATATGATCAATAAAGTAAAATTTTGTATGTTTCCTGACTCGGCTAATAAGAGAAAGATGGAGTTTCATGATGATCAAAGAGGAAAGAAAGTTCAATTTCCCCTATGTAAATCATGTGGGAAGAGGCATCAAGGAGAATGTTTCAAAGGAACTGGAAGATGCTTTGGGTGTGGAAAAGAAGGACACAAAGCAAGTAAATGCAAAGGAAAAGGTTCATTTAACAACATGGATGAGGATAATGGTGTTGCTACGACATCAACAATGGTTAAATGTTTTAAATGTGGAATGTGCGGGCATTATGCAAACCAATGCCCTAAGGGAAAGTCTCATGAAGATAATCAGTATGGTCGTATGGGAAGTATTTATGTGGATGATGATGAAGAGACTACAAATGATATGTGAGATGAAAGAATTGTTGAAGCTCGGTCAATTTTAAGAATGTAGTGGAATGATTACATGTTTATCATGTGTAATGTTGTATAAGTAATCTCATGGTACTGTAGAATAAATAGACATGTAAGGATTGTTACACTGTTGTCTGATTAATGTTACCAGTATCCATGAAAGGTTATTCAGATATTTTTGGAATGTAGATGATATGCGCATAATGAAGGGATAAGGAGAAAATTAAATGTTTGATAGTATTCATGAGCTCATGATTGATATAAGGACTAAGTGATATCATGGTTTGAGTATATAGAATTTTGAGGATTTTGGAATGTGGAAAGAGTTAACTTTTAATAGAATTCATGTTTTCAATAAGGTTCAATGGGTATTCAAGAGAGTACAAGATTAAGGCCTTTAAATGTTTGGAATGTGACCAACAAGATATATCTTATGATATATGGGGATCAACGATGGTATTAAATCTCTGGTAATCGTTTTCACTATGTTATGGGAGTGGACTGCAGTATTATGGATAAGCCTAAAGATTGGAATGGATTATGTTGGACATAAGTTAGTATAGAATTTTTTTCGATATTATTGATGGGATGTTATAGTAATATAGTTTTAGAAAAAGGACAACCTGCAGGACGGGCGACAGCCCATCACGTCGGACAAGGCTGTAGGAATCGAACCCACAACCGAAGTGTGACTGGCCTTTATCGCCTACCACTGGCCTACAGGAAGTCCCTGTTTAGTAGAAACTAGTATTATTATATTAAGCAGTATGATATATGAAGTATAAGTCCATTTTAGGAACCATATATGATTAATCTCACTATAGAATGACTTATGTATATTTAATAACTTTTTCTAACCTTTTGTTTGAGACAGATGGAATGACCCGTCATTCTATCACATAATCTGCTAACACTTCACGAATAACAAATTCAACTTCATTTATTTATTAGATGAAGTGGAAATTGTTCAAGACACGAACAAAAGTGAGATTGTACCAAAATAAATAAAGTATTTATTCTAATTCAAATTTTCAACTTTAGGGAAATGATCTTGAAAACCAAAAATGTTGTCCTAGTGATCTTATACCTGAGGAATCAGATGGTACCTTATATCATCACAAATCTATGGATTTGTGATTACTGGATTTTCCATAGCCATGTTCTCTACCACTCTCCATCAGAACATGATGGTTAGATTTCTCTTCCATATCCATATTTTTACCTATGTGGAAACCCAGCGATTAGTTTATTTGGGTAATCGTTACATTTCATACTTTAGTTTTTAAATCCAGGTTTTAGTATTCCTTTTTACGATGTGGGATTCTATTAAAGAAACTTTAGAATAGTAAACCATTTATAACCCCGACGAATTTCGAGGGCGAAATTCATTTTAAGGGGGGTAGAATGTAACAGCCCGAGATTTTATGAAAAAAATATTCTTTTTAATTTTATTAATGTCTTGTGTTGTACGCTACTCCAAAAGGAGCTTGAACAACACACATCCTTGACTTGACTTGCATTACACGCAATCGCGACCTTCCTCGATAGCGTGTGTAGTACGCAATACCGAGTTTCACTAAACAACGATATGCTATTAAAATATTATTATAACTAGCAGTTATGAATAGTAATAACCACCTTTTAAAATTTTAGAAATTTTAGCTCTCAAAAGGGACTTTATTTTTGGATTCGGAGTATCAAATTTAGCCTAAGGTGAAATTTTGGTGATTTTCGGATAACTTTCATATTTTGATGAATAGTGAAAATTACTAAATTTTAGTTAAAAACAACTTTTTCAATCGAAATAATTAATATTGATAAATTATTAATTTGAGTGGTTTTAAAGTATATTTATAATATATTTTTACAATTTAATACAATGTTGGTCATTGGATATAATTTCACATTTAAACTAGACATAAACAAATGTCAATCTTTTGATAGATATTGTTTCTTAAAAACACGCTCTTTGTTTTAACAGCGGGATTTAATTATAAAATTAATTAATGCAACTTCTATGATATGAATTTGGTAAAATAGACTTCATTTTTGAATTCGGAATATGAAATATAGCTTAGGATGAAATTTTGGCATTGTTCTGAAAAACATCAATTTTTGATGAATAGTGAAACTACTAAGTGGTAGGTTAAAAACTGAATTTTGCATAAAACTTAATTTTACCACTTCTGTGAATGGAATTTCGAAAATCCGACAGACACGGTTAATATCAAGGACTAAAATGTGGTTCAATGAGATGAAAATAATTTTTGGTGAATAGTAACTTTTTATTTATTTTACCACGGTTAATAGTAAATAGGGTAACTAAGAGTAAATACGATATTACTATTAACCTAACACATGTCCTAATTCTATTGGATAAGTGTAATTCGGCCAAAAACAACCTTATGAATATAATATGACCATTTAGGCCCACTTGGATTAGATTAGGACATTTATTATTATTTAATTCAAAGAAGAGTTAAAAGAGTTAAAATCAAAGTTTATTTACTAAAACATTTTTAATATGGGGATATACATAAGATAAATTAGACTATAAATATTCATTAGAAAGCTAAAAAGATTTACTACATAATGATAGTTTATTTATAATTTTTAGACTTTAAATAAATTAATTTATATTTGACACAACGATGATGCAGTAATTACCCTTTTAAGGAAATATTAACATAATTGATGTTATAAATGCTCAAATGAATGTAATTTAAGACTTTTTATGAATTAAACTAATTTTCTAGGTTACTATCATGTATTAGTGTTGATTTAATCAAATTTTTTCTAACATATAATTCTGTTATGACTTTCAAAAAAATCATATATCAAATAGTGTCAAAATTGACACAAAATAGTTTTTAAATCAAATATTATATTATTAATTGTTATTTTATTCCTAAAAATCTAAGGTTCGGCCAAATGACTTAGATAAGGATATATTTATTAATAATATACAATTTGGGGTTCTTTTGGCATGTTATAGTAAGTGTATTAACCATATAGTGAAAGAAAACAAAAAGACACGGTAAAAGTTAAATTATTTAACTTAGAGTTAAATCTAATTGATAAGGTTAAAATAATAACCTAAACTTGTCTAAATCATATTGGTTGATAGGATTCCGACCCATCCCCACTTTAGCTTCGAAATAAGACCATTTGGAACCATTATAAACCGATTTTTACATTAATATAAAATAATATTTTGAGGTATTCCTAAGGTGCCCCTCTCCTCCCTTATAAAAGGACACCTCCTCCCCCTCCTCCTCACACCAATTTGAGCACTCAAGCTCGGCCAACCCCTGCCAAAATCTCTTCTCCACTCCCCTAGAAACATCCTAGAGGTTCTGGTCTTCCTCAAAGACCAATTTTAGTGCCATAAGAGGAGGTCTCAAAGAGGCGCTTCAAAGAAGAGGTAATTACCGTTACCAATTCTTTCATCTTTATTTCTTCTTCCACTTCTTCTTCTTAGGTTGTTTCATTATGAAGTAATAACATCAGTATCAATCATATACTGATATGTTATTATAAGTATGAAATAACCCTATTTCACTATCTATCCATCCTACGGAAAAAGAAATCACCGCGCGTGCGTACGTACGGAATACCGTCTCCACGCCGTGGTGTAATCTATTTTCCACCACCACCTTACATGGATGGGTATAATGGTGTAAAGAATAACTATACATAGTTATTACAACATCATATTGATTCTGATATATTGTATAATCCACTTCAATTCAGTTCAATATTTATGGAAATGATATCATCACTCGTGCGTACGTACGGACTACCGTCTCCACGGCGCGATGAGATTCATTCTCCATGTTAACCATTTAAGAATGATTATAAAGTATATATAAGAAATAATAATGAAATATATGAAATTATAAAGCTACTGGATTTATTTATATATATATATATTTATGTCATCTACTTACTTCCATTTCAAGACAATAAGGAAAGTAAAACAGCGTTCATGCGTACGTACGGACTACCGTCTCCATGAACGGTGTTTTTCATTTTATTTATCTATCTATTATATATATATATACACTGAATATATATGATATATAAATCATATTTTATATTCTGGATGTAAGTAAATCATGATATAAGTAATAATTATGTCAAGAACAATAAGTCAAAACACCTACGATAAATGAAACGATTTTACCCAAAATGCTTCTTTAACATGGAATTTACAAAAGAACGGGTAATATAATGTCATAAGTGAACCATATATGATAACATAACAATGAATATGATTCTGGAATAAGTCAATAACATGATTTAAATCATTATACAGGAGGTTCGGACACTTACAAAGCAAGTCGGACATAAGGTAAGGGAAATATCACAATCTCATTTTTATCCGAGATTGTTTATTCGTAAGTATTTACTGGGGTGTATTTTATCATCCACATCCATGTTCCTTCAATATGTAATATTGTTTCCATCCACTTACAATAGTTTAAATCCAATTTTACTCTTCGGTGAGTTTTTAGTAAAGAAAATGAAAGGAATCTTTTGTCGCTTTTTCATACGAGGTACTTTTTGACTTTTCCGACAAAAGTACGAAGAATGTTTTTTTTAACTTAAACGGCATGAACAGATTTTTACGGTTTTATAAAGACTTATTTTCATGAAGCTTCCTCCAAAAGATTTCATGACTATTTTTAATAAAATCTCTTTCTTTTAAAATTTCATGATGTTTTGTGAAAAGAAATTGATTTTGAAGATGAAATGATATTTTCCTCAAGAATTCATTTCAAGTGTTTTATCAAAATTATTTTCCATCTAAGATAATAAAGGGTTCTGTTTCTATCCATTTTTTTACATTGATTTGTCTATGTTGTGATGAAATTATGTTTATGAATTCCTTTATCTTATATGAATGGTTTTATGATGTCATGTTGTTTAAGAATCCCATTTTTATTACATGGGTTATGCAATGATGTATGATTTATGATTTTGTGGCACACATAAGAAAGGATTCATTAAGAGATGGGTGGGACCTATATCTCCCTCCAATGCATTGGGTAAAGATTTCATATCTCATGAGATAGACATGGCTGAAATGGTAGGTTATACCGGTTCAGTGAAACAGGACTGAAACGAGGGTTACTCGATTCAGAAAGGGACTTTGTCCACTAAGATAGTCTTGGCAATGAGTCTTGACTAACAAGAAATGATTCTCTATGATTATGTGTGTATGCCACAAAGTTTCATGTTTTAAGTTATGATTATTGGGATTTCATTTCACTACTATGATTTATCTCATGTTATGAAATTATGCTCTCTTTTGCAGGTTAAGATTTCCAAAAGTTATGTTCTTATGAATATAATGTGATTGATTTTTCTTTTGTATACCCTTACTGAGCATTTGAGCTCACCCTTTTATGTTTTCTTTTCCCCAGGATATAAAGAAAGGTTTTAGGTAAAAAAAAAGGAAGTTCTTTATGGGAGATTTTGAAGATCTTTCACCACGATTAGAAGATTATATTCCGAGTTTCCAAAGACACTAAACTATTACGATCCTTGTGTGTGTGTTTTTGTTATGTAGTAAGTATTCCGCAAAAGTAATGTAATGTCCATGTACGATAAGCTTCGGGTCTCTATATTAACCCAATTTCGATTTCTTTGTGTTCAACTTGTAGTCATTGAATATGTCATCCATTGAATATGTGTGAATGACCTTTTATTGTTTTACACTTAATATCCACTTATATTCGGTGTATATATATTTGTCACACATATTTTTGAGATTTATTTGTCCTTAATTTAAGGATACCTTCTTTATAAGGGATTTCATCACATTTGACATTTCTATTGAGGGCCCATTGTTGTTATGCACCAATTCACTCTTATATGGTGTATATACTGTCCTTTGGAGTATTATATCATGAATCCTTTTATTCTCATGATATTATAAAGTTCTGACTAAATGTTATTCCTCGATTATTGTATTCAAGTGTCTCTAATTTTGGTAAAACCCCTTTAACCAAAATATCGTTTTAAATGTTTTAATTATTTGTTCTTATTAATATCCATGTTTTCAAAATCGTTTTAAGGATTTATTTATATGGATATTAATGGTTTAAAATTTTAAAAGTTTCAAGGTGGTATGGGACTTCGTCTCAATCTCCTGTCATTGAGGCATATTTTATTTTATACACAACTTTCTTTTATACGGTGTATAAACCCCTTTGACTTTTACGTTTATTCAAAAGGAATCTTTTTTATACGAAGCGTTTACTAAACGACAAAAGGGAATGTTTTTGTCGTACGTATGTGGAGACAATGACTTCTCCGCTGTCGTAACCGTTATTTGAGTTTCGGCTTCCTCTACAAGCCATACCTTCTTTTTTTAAAAGAAAAATAAATACCATGTTTTACTTTGGTATTGAAAATGGTTTTCATAATGTTTTTATTATATCAATGTGTTGTATTGATATCTCGTGATTGAAATGTGGAAATTTTATGTTTCCTTTATGCATGTTTTATGTGATATGATTATGTTATGGTTCTTGGGCATTATTATGAATACGGGTGGTTCCGTGATAAACTAAGGGTGGGTGAGCCCGTTATATCTCTCCAATGCATTGGGTAACGCGAAGGAGTGAAACGTTAAGGTTTCTCCGAAGAGATTTATGGAATATATTGTGATGGGTATTCCAAACGTAACTAAGAGGGTTACTCCCTACGTAAGAATGTTATGAATGCCTCAAGTTACCTTTATGTCTTATGTCTTCTATGATTTATTCATGATTTGATATGCCTATGTTTTATGGGTAAAGTATGATTTCATTCTTATGTATATATGAACTCATGTTTCCTTTCCATATTTTTGTAACCCTTACTGAGCTTTTTATGCTCATCCCAAGTTTTTGAAATGTTTTTCACAGGTCAAGGGAAAGGTACATGATGTGATAATAGTGTCAATGATGTGTCAAGAAAGAATCCGTGTTATATTTTAAATATGTTTCCATTGATGGGAAGAATGAATACTATCTTTTATGTAACCACTTTGTTTAAATGTGGAATGTAATGCAAGTTTCATGATCTAATTCTCTAAAACTCTAAACCTGAAAAGATCATCAATGTGTAATCTTGTAATAACTCAAGATTAATTAAGGTTTAAGGATGGGGCCTTATAGTTGGTATCAAAGGTCGGTTTAGATAACTTTAGAGGTTAGGGTATTCTTTAAGCATAAGTGACAATTACCATAATGGTTAGGATTTCAGAAAGAGTCTTAGTTTTAGATAAAGTGAATGAGTAAGTATATCTTATTTTCTATCTTACTCATTAGTACATGATGGTTTTGTTGATATACTCACACTGACCTTTTTTGGTTTTAGTAAATGGCTGGATCTAGAAGGCACCAAAGTAATAGTGGATGTGAAGGAAACTGTGACAGTTTTTTGAGCAAGTAACTGAATGATATGGGAGTTTCAATGAGAACTCTTTTGATTATCCTCAACCAACTAACTGGAGTCATGATTGACCACCTAAACCTTGGGGATTTCTCTAAGGAATCATATATGCAAGAAACAAATACCTACAGAAGTACAGGTAATAATCATAAAGGTAAGTGTGTTCAAAAACCTATGTGTCAAAGATGTGGAAAGAAACACCTAGGAAAATGTTTCAAAGGGACAGAAATATTCTATAGATGTGGAAATGAAGGTCATAATGCAAGAACCTTCCATGGAAAAAGGAAGCATCCAGTTGACTCGAGGAAAGGGAAAGAAGTTCTATCTGAGGGATCAATTGAATGTTTTAAATGTGGTGTGCATGGTCATTATGCAAACACATGTCCTATGAAGAAGTTTCGTGAATGGGGTCACCAAGATCGTACCAATATTCTTTTACCAATACCTAATGCCATTCCGATTGAGGATGAAGAAACTGACAGTGACCAATCAATGGTATGTACTATTTCATGACTATTGTTTTCTTATTTTGGAATCTTAGGATATGATTCATTATTTTGTTTGTAGGAAAGAGGTATTTCGGAATAAGTTGGAAAGGAATGGATAATAGATCATGAAGAATGTTGAATGAGTAAGATGTCAACATATATGGGCTTCAAGAGTTAGGGTGAAATTCTTAAGAGTATTAAGTCTCTTTTGATGACGGGGTTACATTAGAAGACTTTTTATATTATGTGTAACCCTGATGTTTAATATAGGAAAATTTTATTCAAGTAATAGTTATCTTTTCTTTTGTGGACATAGTTATAAAGAACCGTTTGGGTTTCTATGATCCTTACTTTTGAGGTAATTATGGGTTACCATATGTTATGATTGAAGTGAAAGGCATGGGATAAAATTGAGGTTAAATTATGTTATGGTTATTTTTTATGATTTTATCCCTTTTTGGGTAATGATTTGAGAATTATATAGTTTTGGAAAAAGGACAACACGCAGACCGTGTGACAACCCATCGCGTCGGACAATGCTGCGGGAATCGAACCCACAACCAAAGTGCGACTGGTATTTATCGCCTACCACTGGACTACGTGAAGTCCCTGGTTAGTTTGACTGATTCTTTTTAGTTATATGATTTTATGAATTAAGAGTAAGTTGATTTTGGGTTATTTATGAAAATGATTAACCTATCATAGAGGATATGTGATTATGTTAATTACTTTCCAATTCGAGACTTTAGGAGAAACTGATGTTGTTTGGAGATAAATGTTATGATTTAACTTGGAAGACTGTGTGACTATATCCTTCAAATATTTGGGTTTCAATCTTAGTTTTGTTTAATTTGAAGAATTTTATGGACAATTTTTTTATCGGATGGTCCTCATTGAACTTTGGGTTTTGTTGGACAAATTTTGGAGATTATGAATAGATTTTCTTTTTATAAGGGGTTATCCTTTTCTGGATTATCTGATCTTGTACTAACCTTTTTGGTTTTGGTTTTGGTTTTGGTTAAAGCCTAAATACATGGGATGTATATAGTTCTCTTTTGGGGATTAGGTGATTCTCTAGAAGTTGATTATAGTACTCTTAATGCGAACAAGTCTCCCTAAATACTCGTCTTTTGGAAAAAATATGAGTTTGACTAAGAAATCTAGTAAAAGTTGAAAGTCAACATGATAAGTGATTATGCTTCCTTATGAAAAAATTCCTCAATAAAAAGTAACTTAAAACAAAAATGTTGTCTATTAACTTTTCCTACTGGGGAACCCAACACCGTTTAACCCATCACAAGTTTGTGATTTTCTTATTGTTAACTTTCTCCTAAACATGTTTTCTATCACTCTCCATCGGAACATGACCCTATGTTTTCTCCTCCATGTCCATATTTTCATACTTAGAGTCCTAGTATGGGTTAACTCGGGTGACCTATGTGCTTATCTTTCTTTATTTTAAAGTGATTGTTTTACCGACTCTTGTTCCGATGTGGGACGTTCAAGGATGTTTCCAAGTGCAATTTTAAAATTGCGAGGACGCAATTTCCAAAAGGGGGGAAGGATGTAACACCCCAGGTAAATAAGGAATATGAAATTTTCATATTTATCCATATTTGTTAATAAAATATTAATATGACTTTAAAGGGGACGCTATGCTCGATGGCGTACCCAACACGCAACAACGAGTTTCTTGGGAATCTTACGTTGCACTCTAATAATAAAATAATACTATTTTAAATGGTAGTTAACATGTAGCCGTTGTAATGGCGTGAATGGATAGAAATAACTAAAATATGATTATATATGTTCTTAAATATTTTTACATTTATACAATAAAAGATAAAGGCTTAAAATACGGAAAGAATTCAATTTTAGGCGTATATGCCCTAGTTTTCACTAAAGGTTCACTTATCACCTTTTGATGGAGAACCGTCATTAAATATAGTTTTGTTCAATATTAAACATTATTTTGGACCAAAAAAACTCTTATTAAGAATCGGGACATCAAAATTTACTTTGTGTAAATTTTTGGTATCTTTCTGATAAAGTTCATTTTTTTAATGAATAGTGAAAAATGTTGTATTTTAATTCAAAACCACTTTTTAATCTAATTTATTTATATGATTAGATTGTATTTTTAATTGGTTTTAAAGTGAAATTAGAAAATATTTTTACCATTAAATCCAATAGTGGTCGTTGGAATCAATTTCACTTTGAAATCAGACTTAAACTAGTGTCAATCTTTTGATACTTATTGTTTCATAAAACACGCTATTTGTCATGACAGCGGGAATTAATTATTAAATTAATTAATGTGACTTATATGTTTTGAATTTTGTAAAACGGACTTCATTTTTGAATTAAGAATATCAAATATAGCTTAGGGTGAATGTTTGGGATTTTTCTGAAAAACTTCAATTTTTGATGAATAGTGAAACCACTAAGTGGTACTTATAAAAACTGATTTTCCGTTTAAAAGAAATTTTTCCATTATTGTGTATTGATTTTCAAAAATCTTACATACATGGTTGTCATTAAGAAGTAAAATGTGGTTCAATGAGATTAAAATAATTTTTTGGTGAATAGTAACTTATTAAGTTTTTAATCGCGATTAGTGGTAATTAGTGTAGTTTAAGGACAAAATAATGCTTTAATGGAATAAGATGAGCTTGACACATGTCCTAACCTAATTGGTTGTGTCATGGCCGACCAAGACAATCCATGGGTCAACTTGGGGACCCCATGATTCCACTTTGGTTGGGAAATGACATAAATAACATTTTATTTAATGTAAAAGTAAAATTGACACAAACATGATATGCTTTACTAAAACAATTTTTAAGTGGGGTTATAAAAGTCATCTTTTTTATTATAAATATTAATTGGAAAGCTAAAAAGATTTCCTACATCATAGTATTTTTTTTATAATTTTTAGACATTAAATAAATTAAATTATTTATGACATAAAAATGATGCAGCGATGACATCATTATTTGACGATTTAAATAAAATGGAATGATAATGTAAAATCTATGAACTACACATGTCCAAAACTTATTGGATGAGTGTATTTCGAAGCCTCATCACCTTAGCCATGAATTATATCAATGTGGGACCTTTTGAAACCGAAACACATTTTCAAATAAAGTAATATTTCTTTACTTTCCAAAAGTGCCCCTCCTCTCCTCTTATAAAAGGACCCCACCTCTACCTCATTTAACACACTTCTAAAGCCTTTGGCTCGGCCAACCCCTGCCCATTTACTCTCTCCACATCCCTATAATCATCCTAGAGGATTCCCTTTGGGCATAATCCTTTCAAAGGAAGCCTTTAGGCTCAAATCCAAAGGAGTTACACTTTTAAAGGTAATTCATTCTCTCATGTTCATTTGTTTTATTTTGCTTCTCCAACCACATAAAATCTTTTTATTTACTTCTTTTGTAACAACACCAGTATCTTCAATATACTAGGATGTTGTTATAAGATTTATTCGAGCTACACTCTCACACGACTACATCAAATGGTTAAAGAACATACAGTTTCCGTGGATGGTGAAATTCTGCCTCCCGAAACGATGATTGTTCAATACTCATTTAACACCTTCAAAGGTGGCCATTATTATGTCACTATTTTTATATATGATATATAATATGTTTATGTTTTATTTATGCTTCTGTATTTTTCATTTTTGTCTTACCTTTATGGCTTCCATTATGGGTATACGCGATATCTTCATTTAAGGAAGTGCGGACTACCGCCCCCTCAAAGTGATTTGATTCGTTAAATACCATATGTGGGATGTATAAAGTATGGAAATATGATATTATAAATTAAATTATACTGGAATTATAATATACCTTTATATCATTATTATTCCATTCTATAAAATACGAAATAGAAATGAAAGTAGTGTTCATGCGTACGTACAGCTTACAGTCTCCGTGAACGGTGCATTTCATTTCTTACCTCTAAATGATTATGTAATGTTATAAATTCAGGAATGTACTGGATATATATGACATATATGATATCTACATAATGAATACAATTCTGGATATAATAAACATTTGTCCACACGAACAACAAGTAATTGTAAGAAGTCCACTTTCGACTTAAGAACCAAATATCGGCAAAACAAATATTATTAACTTAAATGATTACATAATGTTTATGACATGGTAATAAGTGGTATAAAAGTAATAATGAACTTGAAAAAGGTTCTTAAGGAATTATAAATTAACTTAAGTTTATTATTCAGGATATTAAAGAACGATCGAGTCAAGTCGGACCCGAGGTAAGAGATCCTACTCCTCTCTTTCTTTTTAAGTACACACTTTTATGTCATTCCTTTTAAAGCTCATCTTTCTTGTTATTGGGATGATATTTTATATTACACTTACTGTAATTTTTATGTTCATGTGATGAGATACCCCATTCTCTCTCATCAATCCATTTTGGAAGTTTTGAGTGGCGCCGTGAGGCTGCCGAACTTTCGTAAGAGATCTAACCTCTCTCTTTCTTTTTAAGTACTCTCCTTTATGTCACTTCTTTTAAACTCCTCCTTGCAATGTTGGGGGATTTTATTTTATATTCCACTTGCTGTAAATTCTATTTTAATATTATGGGACACTCTATTTGATCTCATCAATCCATATTCGGAAGTTTTATGTGGCGCCGTTAGGCTGCCGAGTTTTCGTAAGGGATTTTTCATCTCACTTTTATTCCCATGAGATTTATGCTACATTTGCCACAAATTCCATTGAGTGGTGTATATAATGACCATTATTCTACTCTTTGTGTAATATACTTTCGTTTATGAGTATTTACATCAATGACCTATTGTCTTTCTTTCATGGGGTGTATGCTTTGAAAGATACCCAAGTCGGTAAGGGAACCTTTCACCCTCCTCTTTTTTTAAAATACTTCTTTTATTGAGTCTTTTAATTTACATATTTTTATGTTGGGATATGTTCTCATACATCCTTATTGATGTAAATTTCATGTCCAAGTGATGAGATACACTTTTTATCTCTCAAATCATTTTGATGTGATGCCGTTAGGCTGTCAAGGGAACTTTTTAATCCAATTTCGATTTCTTTGGGTTCAACTTGTAGTCATTGAATATGTCATCCATTGAATATGTGTGAATGACCTTTTATTGTTTTACACTTAATATCCACTTATATTGGGTGCATATATATTTGTCACACATATTTTTGAGATTTATTTTTCCTTAATTTAAGGATACCTTCTTTATAAGGGATTTCATCACATTTGACATTTCTATTGAGGGCTCATTGTTGTTATGCACCAATTCACTATTATATGGTGTATATACTGTCCTTTGGAGTATTATATCATGAATCCTTTTATTCTCATGATATTATAAAGTTATGACTAAATGTTATTCCTCGATTATTGTATTCAAGTGTCTCTAATTTTGGTAAAACCCCTTTAACCAAAATATAGTTTTAAATGTTTTAATTATTTGTTCTTATTAATATCCATGTTTTCAAAATGGTTTTAAGGATTTATTTGTATGGATATTAATGGTTTAAAATGTTAAAAGCTTCAAGGTGGTATGGGACTTCGTCTCAATCTCCTTTCATTGAGGCATATTTTATTTTATACACAACTTTCTTTTATACGGTGTATAAACCCCTTTGACTTTTATGTTTATTCAAAAGGAATCTTTTTTATACGAAGCGTTTACTAAATGACAAAAGGGAATGTTTTTGTCGTACATATATGGCGACAACGACTTCTCCGCCGTCGTAACCGTTATTTGAGTTTCGGCTTCCTCTACAAGCCATACCTTCTTTTTTTAAAAGAAAAATAAATACCATGTTTTACTTTGGTATTGAAAATGGTTTTCATAATGTTTTTATTATATCAATGTGTTGTATTGATATCTCGTGATTGAAATGTGGAAATGTTATGTTTCCTTTATGCATGTTTTATGTGATATGATTATGTTATGGTTCTTGGGCATTATTATGAAGACGGGTGGTTCCGTGATAAAATAAGGGCGGGTGCGCCCGTTATAGCTCTCCAATGCATTGGGTAATGCGAAGGAGTGAAACGTTAAGGTTTCTCCGAAGAGATTTTGGGAATATACTGTGATGGGTATTCCAAACGTAACCAAGAGGGTTACTCCCTACGTAAGAATGTTATGAATGCCTAAAGTTACCTTTATGTCTTATGTCTTCTATGATTTATTCATGATTTGATATGCCTATGTTTTATGGGTAAAGTATGATTTCATTCTTATGTATATATGAACTCATGTTTCCTTTCCATATTTTTATAACCCTTACTGAGCTTTTTATGCTCATCCCAAGTTTTTGAAATGTTTTTCATAGGTCAAGGGAAAGGTACATGATGTGATGATAGTGTCAAGTATGTGTCAAGAAATAATCCGTGTTATATTTTAAACATGTTTCCATTGATGGGAAGAATGAATACTGTCTTTTATGTAACCATTTTGTTTAAATGTGGAATGTAATGCAAGTTTCATGATCTAATTCTCTAAAACTCTAAACCTGAAAAGATCCTCAATGTGTAATCTTGTAATAACTTAAGATTAAGTAAGTTTTAAGGATGGGGCCTTATAATACATATTGATTTCCCCTCTTCCATTACCTCCATTATGGCTCCCATCAGATTCCCCCTCCAATTTATACTATTTCCCTTATGTCGGGGAACTAAGTTCCCAAAAACATTCTCACTAACTGATAAAACATCATATCCCAATCTGTTGAGGGGTAATTGATTACTTCATATACTTATGTGCCTTCCTTGATCCTCTACCATTGCTTGACTGTCGATTTCTCAAACATACCCACTATTCATGGTTCATCCAACTACAAGTGTATAACTCCATAATTTGAAAAGGACAATTGAATCTCATCTAGACATCCATGCCACACTAAAAGCATTGACCATGGTTTTTCATCCCACTTATTCCCTAGAATTAACTATTGTTAAAATGCATCCTAATTTATATAGAAAAGCTCAGTGATATTCCTTTGGGATTTTATTCCAGCCACTTAAGCCCTCTTGTATGTTTCCATTATCGATGAAGGCATGATTCTTAACAAAAGGGATATTGGTTGGGAATATTACATTCACCAATAACATTATAACATGAATAATCCCACCCATGGAATGACTTAAAATGAATTTATAATTTTTTATAAAATATGGACAAAAATGATTTAGTTCATTAAAAATTCTATCATTGTCTTTCAAAGAAATTCCACTATGTAATATGCATATGCTTCTGAATCCTCTCTCCCATAATAATCTCTGGATAAAAATGTCTTGAGAATTTCTATATAGTGTAATTCTAGTTAAGGTTGATTTTCTATCAATATATCACAATATTATCCTGAAAATGCATGGATATTTAATATTTCATTTAAAAATAATATCCATTATCCTATTTGTGGGGGTGTCGATCTTCTTGAGAATATTATAGTTGGGAATAAAATTGAACATGTCTTACATGGTACCTCTGTCACCATTGTTTGTGGGTAGGAAACATAACAGGATTTCTTTAATTAGATCTAACAAAAAGTGAATAGTGTCAAAAGTCTCCCTCTTTATAGAGAACATGAATCATTGAAAAATATCACAAGAATATTCATCCATATAGTTTCTTAAACCATTAAAATGTTACAACATATCTTTCTGATGTTTGTGTTAGTTACCACTCTCTTAATTCTAAACATGAAAAAGCCATAATGGAATTTTCTCTATAATGTGTTAGAAGAATCCATATATCATAAGATACATTACTAGAATGAACAACCAATGTATTGATAATAATAGGGAAAAATGAATAAAAGGTCACTCACAATAGTGGATAAACAATTTATATACATGTCATAATAGTTTCATTTATTTCTTTTTTATTATATATTTGAATAGATTACAATTGAAAATTTAGATATAAAAACATGTCACATTTAATAATAATATCCATAGAAATAATAAGACATATTATTATATTTTTCCTATTTGATATTAACATCATGATGTAATGAACCACATGATATCTCTAATATGAAATAAAATCAAACATAATATGTATCACCCAAGGATAAATAACATCACCACTTTATAATGGAAAATATAAATAATAATCTTTTCCATTAGAACAAAGGGTTTCTCTAAAAATGGATTAGAAACTACACTAAATAAGCTCATTATTAAGCCACACCGCATCTAATTATATTGACTATATTCCCAATATAATAAACTAACAGAAAAAACGATGGATATCATTTTGAAATCCTCAAAAAATATCTTCATCACGTGGATAATTTGGGTTATTATTGTATATCAAGAACAAATCCCCATATGAAAAATATTATTGGATAATCGTAAGGGTGTAACTAATATAATCCGGAGACTATAAACTATGTAATATAGTAAAAAACACAATTAAAATATGGTAAATAAATAAAATATAAAACTTGTGTAGATGGTTTATTAATAAAAAAATAATTATAATAAACTATGTTATTACATATTGTATTCTAATCAAAATTTCATTTCAGAAGATGAAAATATTAATAACAAAAATTGTACTACATAATAAAGACTATGTAAAAAATTTCTCAAAACCCATTCTTGGTATCATATAAGAGATCCAATATTATCCAAAAAAAATTAATCAATCATTGATATTTCCACCATCCCCATTCCATTTCTACACCAATGAAAACATTATAGGTTAAAAATGGTGTCTCAAACATGATGTGAGTAAAATTCATATGGAAAATAATCCGTGATACTAAATAATATTTTATTAATAAAAAAAATACATTAAAAACAATAAAAATTAGTTAATACATATATTAATTATAAACATCAAATAAATGTACAGACCCCCATGCAGTCAATTAAAAACATGGGAAATCCAAACCAGATTAAGCAAAATGATAGATACCTATATCCCCTATAATATTCTCCATCCTAGGTTGAATCTCCCATATACATGGTTAATTCACATTTTCAGGTTGAGTCACCCATATATTGTTAGGTTACCCAAAATATCACACTCAGGAATCAAGTTGCTATGAAATACCGGGCTCTATAATAATTCATATTTTAAAACATATTATGTTTTCTTTGGGAACATTAACATTCTATGGGGAATGGGTAATTTTCATGGAGAAACCTTTGTGATTTAAAATTATATAAATACTTACATTTTACATTGTTAAATACCAAACCATCGAAAATGTATGACTGAAATAAATTAGAATTCATATTCTAGAGAAACTTACACTCTAACAGGATATATTATAATATAAAAATTCCCAAGGTAGAATTGATTTAACATTTCAAAATCCTATAAAAAACCTAATTTATTCCAATAAAAATATAGGATAAACATCATAAAATATTTCATCTTGGTCAATTAATCAAATAAAAATTTATCAACCATTTAATTCGATTGTTTCATGTTACTGATTATCACAATAATGATAACAATTTATTTACAAAAAATAAATTAATCCCAATTACTATTTCTGTATTAATCAATCCACATTCCATAATGATATGTTCTCATGTCCACTAAAGTCTAATTAAACACATTCATTCCAAGTGTTCCTTTATAAATCTAATTATATGAATTCACATTTTAATCCAATTAACAGTTGAAAATCCATTCCATTCTCAAATTTTATTTCAAATAATTGATCTAGATTCTTATGATCCATCTTCTAAACTACAATATAAGTATTGAAAACAACTCAGTGGGCCATATCTCTCATTCTCAACATAGATAGAAACAATAGGTTATGACGAAGGTATAAGAATATATATATATTATGGATAGTGGTTACCACATAGAATTGGTCTCTTAAATGGAATTTCTACAAGATCAAACATGTTTCATGTAACATAGGAACAAAATAGTCTTTAGGGGTTTATTTTACACTACCCACCTCAAGAAATGATTAAAGAAACCAAAATATCACCTCATATCAACATGAAACACCATTATATCGAATAAATATATAATGGAACTGATCATTATGGTTGGAAGAATGTGATCCAATAAGAAAACAAGAAGAAAAGAATTAATCCAAATGTCTAATACTGATTTTCATCACGGTATGGAACAATGGGATATATTATTAAGGAAAGGTGTTTTAGAAGCCACATTAGAGTCGGAGAACCTTACAAATTAATAAATATAGATTTTTTTGAATAAAGGGGTCAATTTTTTTTAATATGTTTTGGGGGGAATTTTTCTTTTCCCCTTACTACCCTGGTCTATCCCAATACCACCGGCTAGACAGTGGGAAGAACCGGCTACACGATGGTGTACTCTAGTGACAATTCACAATAGAGAGATCCACAATGTTAATGTTGGAAAAAAATTAGAAAACATAAACTATCAATATCCAATATAATATATATTGGGTATCACCGCATATTTAGTGGGATTTTAGTATTTTTTAAAATCCACTGGGCAACCCACTGGTTATCTAATCCATTATACTGTCTAGATAGTGGCTCTATAGTGTCTCAAAAACAATATGACACTTTTATTATTCCACCGAATCAAATTCATTAGGCCAATATACACCATTGAAACAACACATTATTCCATCAATGTGATTCAATAACCATTGTTAAAATTATTTAAAAAAATCCAATTGGTGTCCACCAAAAACATAGATCGAAATGTACATAAATGAATTATGGATCTTACAATCTCATTCCATATATCATAATTGATTTGAAATTTCTATAAACACATATATAATATAATTTTACTCTTATTTCACTCTATGATAATATCATTTTCATTCAAATAATTTCTTATTTGTTCCACTTATAACATTTCATAAACTATTAAATAATATGTTTTTGTTAATGTCACCATTGTTTCGTTCTACATATATATTTTATTTTGACATTTTTATTCCATGAACACATATTATGGAAACCAAATATCAAAAATTTTAATATTTATATAAAAATATTATATATTTGATTATATATGTTTTTATTAAAATTCCTATAAATTTTGGATGAAAAAATATTTACATCATTTCATGTAGAAAGTAATATGAATGTACACATGATGCGTATTTCAATTTTTAATGTGTTGAAAAAATAAGGGTATTTCATAATTAAAATATATATAGACATCATTAAATTATAAATACAATATTTTTATTATATACGTCCTTATTAAAAACAATATAATGAATTATTGATAAAAAATTAAATCAGTCCATGGAGGTGGTAGTCCGCACGTATGCATGAGTGATGTTATCAGTTACGAATGGATAAGATGATAATAAGTTACAAAATATACTATAATACTAGATATAATTTTCATATTATTAATAGAATATATAAAACATTAATCCTCCACTATAGCCTCCCATGAATGGTGGTGATCTAAAATTAATCATATTGATATTTGGGTGTGGTAGTCCAAACGTACGGACAAGTGATACTTTTATTTCCAATTTATTAGAGATTTGGTTGATAATGGTTGTTAATTAATAAAAATATAATAAAAATATTTTATTTATTAATGTGAAATTTACTAGTTATCATTATAATAGGTCTAGAAAATTTGTTAGAATAAGGAAAATTGAAAGTGATAGGTTATTGTTTTTACCACTTCGTTAGGAGTCCCCCTTTGTCCAACATCATAGGTCCGGAAGTATTATCCGTTATAGAATACCAAAATATATAGAAATAAGATAATTAATATAGGATACATTACAGTGTCTACTAAATTATATAGAGGTATCAAATAGTATGAATAATTATGGGAAGTGGTACCATTTTATATCCCAAGGGAGTGACATTAATGTAATTTTTTAATATGTTTCTATAATATATGGTCACATTAAAGTAAAATATGAAATAAATGTATAGTAATTTCAAATATAGATAATATTGTGATGTAACTTTCTAAAAAAATAATTATTATAAAATAGTTTTAGGAAATCCAACCATTATCTATTGGTTTAACCCCTATGTAAACTCCTTTTAACCATAACCATGATACCAAAACTAATAATTATTATTATTCACTAATAAAAAAATGAGCATACACTATTAAATAATATTAACTTTACCAATTAAAAATATTTTATCAATTTTACATGATTCAAATTCTTTAATGGTCATGGTTTAATTCTAAATAAATGATAAAATAATAATGACAACCTATCTAATAAAAACAAATGATTAAGAAATACATGTTATTTAAATACACTAAATTAATTGAAATAAAAATATTAAATCTAAAATTCAATTATATTATGGAATATATAATCAATATATTTTATTAATAAAATTAATAAAAATATTGTAATTTAATTTATTAAAATAAAAAGACATTGTGTTCATAAAATTATTTATTTAAGAAAAAAAATTAACATGGAAATTAAATTATATTAAAAACAATTATATTTATTATTACTATGCAGTTAATTATTTATTAAATAATGGATACCTTTGATACAATATGATATTATTAGATACATAATTTTAACTTTTCAAGAAAATAATTAATACGTTTTGAAATTAGAAATATTTATTTTTAATAATAATCAAGAAAAACAGTTATTTAAAGACCATAAATAAATCACCCTAAGATAATATATAGTTGAAGAATTCAAAAAATATTTTTTTAAATAACATTGTAAAAATTGTAGGAATTTATTATAATGTTTGTGTGTGTGTGTTGAAAAAAATACTTTTTATGAAAAAATATTTTTAGAGGAGAAGGTTACTTTAATTGAAAATTAGTACATATTTAATATTCATTAATTTATAAATTTTTAGGTAAAAAAATTATAATTTTATATAAATATTGATATTACTATTGATAACTACTAATTCAATGACTAGGTTATGAAGGGTTACTATATCATAGTTTATTTATACCTGGCATGGAATGTAAATCAATCTATTGTATAATTGTAAATTTATTTTAAGAAAACTATATTCTAAAATCATATATTGTTACAGAATGTATTAATGTTCTAAAATCCCACATATTGAATAAAAAAATAGTTTTTGTGAATTAATCTTTTTTATTGATGATCAAATCTTTTTTTCATAAGACAATTCTAACACAATATAAAATACATTATCCTACACAATATAACATCTCGCTTCACCTGAATTATTGTAATATAAATTTATTTCTCTTCAAAAGGCTATAAAAGAAAAATATATATCAAGGATCAATTTAAAAAATCCTAATAATTATTATGATTGTTTATTCAAGGATATTTCTACACTAATATATAAAATAACATGTTCAAACTACCATAGTATTGTAAACACAATTAAATAAAAAACCCAAATTATGTCCCCATTAAATTAATGTTGGATAATATCAAAAAATAATAAATTATATTCAATGATATTTTTTAGGACAATATTAACATTGACCATTTTTGTATTTGAAATCCATCAACACATTAAACTCATAATTCATGCACTTTACTAAAGATTAAAAATGAATTATAAAAAAGTATAAATTGTAGTGTATAGAATTTATATGACTCAATGACCATGAAATCAATCTATGTGGTGAACTCTATACATATATCAAAATTTTATAGTTTCATTGTGACATTATTATCCTTAGAAATTTCAGTAAAATAACATCATCAACCCAATTTTACCGGAGTTATTGAAAATGGAATCAATGTGATGAGGGAATTAATAAACACCGCATACCAATAACAAATCTAGACCTCACTGTTGAAAACATACTATCACAATTTATAGTGATATGGGAACTAAATTAAAAAATTTGAACAAAGCTATTAAACATTACCTTAATCATATAAGAAATATATAAATGTATTTTTCAACATTATGAACATGATAAACCACATTACATATGTATATAAGGACGCTTTTCAACCGAAATTTTTTATCGAATATATATGAGGAGGTCATAGAGGCTATGTAAATTTACAAATAACATTTAAAAATACACCAAAAAATTCAAAAATCATTTCGTTAAAGACTATTTATGCGCAAGATTATTTAATACGGGTTCTCCAGTGAGATCAAAATGAACATCGATTTGATCTTGAGTAATCCATAGATCATTAAAACTCATTCATACTATAGTAATGATTTGAGGGAATTTATTTTTAATGTTGAAATTAAATATTGGAATACCATATTAGATTTACAAACATGCCACATGAATTCCCCTAGATATAATAATAGGATTGAGGTTGTTGTGCAATCAATATTGGCCGCTAAACATTAAGATAGGTAAAAAATATAAATAAGAAGAGAATAAATGATGAAATGAAATATGAAATCATAATACATATAAAAATAAAGAAAATCACAGTTCAATCTATTAAACATGTTAAAACCATCTTATTGGGGATAAATAGTAATTCCTCTAAGATGGAGACCTCAATTTCAACTCCAACAATCTATCTAGACAGAATTTATAGTGCCATCTCCCGACCAAAATGAGATATCAGACGAAAAACTTTTGAATAACTATAATTATCAATATGAACACAAATTTGAGCAAATTGTTTTTGAAATATACTTGATCCATAAAAAAAATTATGTTTCCACTACTCTCTTATCCTACAGCTATTTGTTGGTTTGTTCTCATTATCCTATTCCTACACCGTGGAAATGAATGAATTGTTGTCCTCAATTAAGATCTGAAATTGATTAATGACTTGATGAAAATTGGTTTCTTATAGGGAAACTCTTCTACTAAAGCAATCAAAATATACATGATTGTAATACATGAAACAACTACTTCAACACATATGTAAGGAGAATGGGGTTGAAAAGAGATGTGGATATACATTAAATAAATTATAGTGGCTAGCAGGGTTATCTATTATTTGAATTACTAAATGTTTTTCATAGGGGAGTGTGTGTTCCTGGAGTCTAACCCAAATTTCAATAATTAAGTAATATTATTTATTATGTATTTAATATTTACATAAAAATGAATGAACCAGAAACCATAAAAGATATAAGGGGATCTAGACCAAACCAAGACCAATTCCTCCTATGATGATAATCGAATAATTATACTCCATATATCGAGGAGACCAACCACTGTGTGATCTTGTAATCCACAAGATCAAAAAAACCCTATCAAATAAATTCAAAAATTCGAGAATCTATTTGATCTATGAATTTTTTTGATTCAGAAGAGATGAAGCCTCTGTGTACACTAGGGATTAGAGGGATTGTAATGGGAAACCACTGAATAAATCGGGAATATTATGTAATAGTGATATCTATTGAAAATAAGGTAGTAAATAAGGATTAGAAAAATGGGGGAAGTGTGGGACCGAGTTCCCTCAAATAATGATAGAGGTCCTTCCCCCACCAAGGGAAGAGAAACCAGCATGGTGGACATCACCTTCTAGGTTAGAAAGATGAGCTTATGTGCTCTCATAATTCCCACGATCTCCAAGCTATGTTCAGTATACTAATACGTCATTCTGTTTTTTTCTCCCATTATATTAAATGAATAAAATATGTATTTTGGATTTTAGACATCAACCAATATTTACTTCACCTCATTTTCTTCTCGAATAATAAAACCACACATTAGAAAAAGAAAGGATCTTTTATTTAATCAACTCTATGTCTACATGGGAAAGATCACTGTAGAAAGTAAGATTAATTTCAACTATGAATTGAGGCTATTCAAATTATATAATTTGATACCATAATAAAAATTTTATTAGCTTTGTCATGGAAGTAATTTGATCATGATTGGTAAGATATTTTATACACACATATCAATAAAACAATAGTAATGTTCAAGTTAAAAATATATAGCTCCCCCATCTTGTAAAAATATAAAATCTCATTATTTTATTTATATAATAAAATTTTGAACAGAAAATTGATCACAAATATCACTATATTATTAATATTCAATAGCTTCACATCATCTATTCTCCCACTAATTGGATGCATCCATATTCTTCAATTCCCATAATATTAGTACAAACGAATTTATGTAAGGGAATAAATAGGAATCTATTGTTCCTTGAAAAAACATTCAGGTTGAGATTTTCCTCTCCACCTTGATTGTTCTATCATCCATTTAATGTCACATTTGGATGAGTTCTTCTACATATCTTGTTCAATAAGAAGTGTCCTCAAATTTTTTGTTCCATTTCAAATTTATCACACCTTTCACATCTCAAAACATTCAATTAATCAATTGCAGATGACTCGTAATCATCATAAAATTACTTTAATGTTACCACTTTATATTAATTTTTGTTGTTGTTCTTAGGATATTTTTTCAAATTTTTTTGTCTTACCAAATGATTCACTACTAATTAATGTTCATTTACTATCTAAATTTCATCTCATTTTCAATGTGTGGAATTTCACATGATAAAAAATATAAATTTATCATATTTATGACTATCTTGAAAAAATATACCACTATCTCCATTAAAACATTCATACATTTTCTTAACCATTTTATTGAACTATTGATCACTGGATGCTCATCCTCATAATCTATTCTCATATCCTCAAAATGATTCCCTCTTTATTCATGCCATCTTATTGAAAGTGACATATTATACCAAAATGAATAATCCTTCTAAAAAAACACTCTACAATACCAATCATAGCCTGTAATCCATATTCATTCAGATTAATAGTTGTTTTTTCTCTGAATATATTAGTCATTTATTTTTCATAGAATATGTATGTATTAATTTAGAAGGAAACCTTCAAACTGAACTAGTAAACTCTTTGTTTATGGAATAAATTTCCACACTTTTCTATTTTTCTAGTTGTATCCTGTCTTTAATTTCATAACTACATATTTAGAAACAAAAAATTTATTTTAAGATTCATTTGTTTTAGAATAATATGTTTTATGTGAACCCTTATTCTTATTAGAATTCTAAGATTCAACCATAATCTCAAATAATTTGATAATTTAGTCATTCATCTACTTCATCTCACTCTGAGAGACATGGACTATAGTGTATGTCTCATATAATTATTCCTATATATGAATAAGTAATTCTTCACGATCATTAGCCACATTCTCAAATTCAAAAAAATTAGTCATTTTTTATTCTCTTCAACATATGTTTACTCTCCCTTTATATGATCTTCCTTTCCAATAGTTTTTTTCCTTATAGTTCATCTATCATCATCTAGTGTTTTATTATTTAATTAATATGAATATCCTCTTTCTCTATTTCTTCATTATTTTTGAAATATATATTTTCAATTTCATTCGTTAGTATTTTTTCTGTAGTTGAATATTTTCAACAACAGTTGATTACAAATTTTTTTTCACATCCTTTATAAATGAGTTTTATAATCACCATAATCACCTTTACATGAATATATATATTTCAAGGATTTACCAATAAATAAAATTTGATTTTAATAATATATTCTATATTGTTAATCACTACATGATGATATAAATTCACCCACTTTTCTATGCATCATATTTCTCTTCATGAATATAAACCTCTTATTATATTTTTTCATCATTTATTCATGATACTTCATATTGACATTATTTTAGTCAGTGTCATAAAATTTTCTCATTGGATATTTATGAGAGAAATGTCAGCTATTGTGAATGTTCTAGAACTATTGTTGTTTTTAACTATTTTATTTCAATCTACCCATTTTGAATATTCTTGAAAAATAGGGCATCATCATAAAAAAGACTTGTTTAGATTTTCCATCTTTAAAATCACTCGATTATGGTTATTTATTAATATTAATTTTTCTTTTTATCAATGTTTCATATGTCATCTCATATTTTTTTGTGAATTCTATAATATTTCTCACATCATATGATATGAGAGTACTGTGAATTTCATTCAATGATAGATATTATAAGTATTCCAAAGATGAAATCATTTAGTGGAATCTATATGGGAAATTTCTCATAATTTTCTTCACAATATTATAGTCATACATGTTATCTCCAAATCCTCTAATATTAAATTCAATATCATTTACCCTTGTAATGTATTCATTACCAATTTCATCATTAGTAATTTTGAAATTGTTAAAATTTCTTCTCCATATTTTTAACATGTATTCATTGATATTCAAACTTCCTTAATAAAAGCTAATAGTTTTTCCAAAAATTTATTTTGATGTTTGGAGAACCATCGCATTAGTATATATGTTAACTTATAAAAAAATCAATATTATATTCTTTTCCTTTCCATAAACATTCATATTTTTTTTAATCTAGATTCATAGAAATGACATCATTAATAAGAGTTAAACCCACTTTTGTTTCATCCCTCACATCTAGGAAAATTGATAGAAGGTATCGATTCATCATATTCTTCCAACCATGATAGCTCAATCCATAAAAATTAGGAATTATTTAGACTGTCATAGAAATAATATTCTCTGTTTTCTCAGAATTTTTTCTATAACTACATATATTACCAAGTTATTTTTAAAAAATTATAGTGTCCCATGATCGAAAAGGAACCATTGTGGTGAATTACTTAGTCGTACACTATTTTATTTAAATATCATGAATCAACATTTTTGAAATATTAAATTATTGATACCCTGTCTTAAATAAATAGCCTCACTATAAATGAAATAATAAAAACTAAATAAATGTATATAAGTATTTACATTGTTTGAGAGAAATACCTACACCATATCATGTAAAAAATACCCCCGATATAGAATCTCCACTAATACATAAGGTGATTACAATAGAAACTGGTTAGAACCCAGAATTTTTAACTATTTATACACCCATGATCCAATAATCCTTTAATATTTGATTATTCCCCCTATTGATACATCCTCACAATTAATAGATAGACCCTCTAATAACAATATTCATGAATTGGTGAGATCCCCTTGATGTAGCCTTCAACTTCATCTGGCTTGATCCACTGTACAAAGATCAATTGAATATCTTAATCAACAAGCGTATTGGATCAAACTAGATCCTTTAAAAACCTATATACCTTTGAACTCATGTCCTTCTTGCTCAAATTATAATGGGTCACCCAATATCGTTAGATGAATCTATGAAACACTTCTCAAGAAAAAATTATTTATTCTCCTTAAGACCAGACCACACTAAACATTGAAATCACGAATATTTTTTTTTTAAATAATACTATAACCTATATCTAAAAATAAATCATTCAATTTATAAAAATAATTATTTATGTACAATAATCTTAATATAAAATTCATTAATTTAACATATTTCATGGTATTCTCAATATAAAATGTGAAAAAATTAAAATTAATAAACCTAACACTTTCGTGCATGAAACGTTGCATGTGTAGAAGTGATTATATAATATATAAACATATAAATGAAACTAATTCCTGAATTATTATGGTTAATAAAAAATAATTCTCATAATCATATGAAAAAATATGGTTTTAGGTATTATTTTTTCCATGGAACATTGAACAATCATTTTCCACATTACACACTTGTTATTCACATATAATGTATCCCTTCTTGTGCAATCACTATTGCACACACACAATAGTTACAAATTATTTCCCCAATCTGGGTGAATGATCTATAGTCCCCAAAGTTACATCACAAGTTAATGTGTGTGTCCTTCTTACATATATTTCAATGAATATAATAATACACAAGTATTTTATCATGAAAACTCATGTATCTTAACATAATAGGTTCTTTGATAAGCTCTTTCAATATTGATATTCACTTAACAATGGATCGTGGAACACCTATCCTACAATAAATAAAGGGATACGGATTTTTTCTGATTTATTAGTGAAACAAAATATTTCATGGTTCTTTTATATTTTCCACAAAAACGGGTTCATGGAAACTCAAAAAAACATCATGTGATCACTTATCTTGAACTCGAACACATGGAACTTCCATAACTAATACAGAATGTGTGTTCTGTTTTTCTCTCATTGTAATATTATATCAGACATGATATAACATTGACACTAAAAATTAACCACTATGAATAATAATTATAAAACCTCACTGAAAAATTTCTCCAAAAAATGGAGATACACACATTATAATATATCATGCACTCATTGTGAGATTCAACCGCCCCTGAGACTACCAATTAGATATTTTTTATTTTTTAAATGATTTGAACTTATTTGGATTCTAAAAAGTATTATACATGTGATTTTTGTCATATTGTAATAACCAAAATACTGAAATCATGATTGTAGACTACAGATCGATTGACTGTTATTGATTCATAGGGAAATTCAGGCAAGCTGAATAGGTTCTCAGATGGAAGAAGAAGTTAACTTGTGATGATTGATCAGATAGCCTAAATATTTTTGGATTAATAGATGGCGTATTGTCCATGAATCATATAAATAACTACCGTAAACATTCTAATTCAAATCCTACATCGAATTATCACTAATATCTTATACTTCCTTATAATACAAATCATAATGCTACAACACTAGATTTTGTTACCGATGTAGTTTTCACACACATATAGGCACCACACCATATTGACAAAATTATTTTACACCATTCCTGCCTCAAATGGGATTGAATCTTCTTATAAATACACATCTATATTAATTTAATTCATAATCATTTTCTACATGTTGGATGAACTAAAAGGTATCACCTTCCAATCTCAGTTGCGATGCGGGTCCCTCATGGCTAGCCAGTATGGTTGGCCTAATTTTTAATCAATCCTTAAAATAATCATTTATTCATATAAAATATAACCCAAGATGAATAGTCCTAAATAAATAAAAAATATCTTAAACACCAACATCATATGAATTATAAATACATCTTTTCATTCACTATAAAATTTAATCATAAATTTCAACTCCTTACTTCTTATAATGTGGTGTTTTTTTCAATTCAATTAACCCAATGACACGTGTATTTTGATATTGTGATAATATGAACAATCCTTACACATAAAAACTGAATAAAATTGAAATATTCTTTGAAAATTATATAGAAAACATATGGATTTCATTGGACAAATCAATCTATACCCTTTTATTTATTATTAATGTACTCATACAAAATCCATTTTTTATTATTTTATTAAGATTCCACTTTTTTGAAAAGTGGGAACCATAGGAAAACCACAACCCATCAACTGCACATACCCCACAAAGATGATCCCCATATATCATGATATTTCAAAATTCAAAAAACCACTATAGGAAAACTCAACCGTCACATTGGGCTACAAAAAATTTATAATATACTAAATTAAGAAATCAAGATGGCATCCAAAAACTCGATAAATGGGTCTTCTCGATTCCCATGTCAGCATGATCCTCTCAACCTACCTCAATTCACACACCTTACATGACTTCTGGCATGTATGAATCAAACCATACCACCGGAAAGCTTTACTGGTGTGCATCACCGGTATCTGTTTTCATCGTCGCCATCAAAAGATTAATCATCTTCACCTTACTTGAAACAATTAACACAATGCCTTCATCTAGGTGTTTATCTAATTCCTAAAACTAGACCATCGACAAATTAACACCACCACCATCATACTTGACAGAACACCATACCTTCGTCATGGTATGAAAAATCCATAAGAAAACCATACTAGTAAGAGAATCAGAAAAAACACCAAACAAACAACATACGAAGCCACCACCATAGAAGGAACACACAAAACTAAATCAAAACAAGGAGAATAAAATGCAAGAATTGTCAATCACTACTAGATCCCACCTCCCACAACCATTGAGGAACAACCTCTATAGATTCATCTAGGAATGTAGAAGATGGCCTTGGGGTCAGGGTAGATATAATAGTATCTAATATCACCAAACCCGTCCGTCTCACTTGAAATGAAATCATAATCTGAATCAAAGAACATGCCGACATAGGAGTGCCTAGAAATCCCTCATCCACTATTCTTCATTTCCCAAACAAATGAAGTACCCATCTCTCAAAACCCAACATGGATGGGAGCGATGGAACATGAGGTTAAGGAGAGGAAGATGTGGATGACAGATGAAAAACCCACCATCATTAGGAGAAACAACTAACCTGTGAATAAATGAATAAAAAACAAAACTATAGATAGAATATGTAGAATTATGAAGGAAATTGTGAGCTTGTAAAAAGTGATAGGAAGGAAGGGTGGAAGGGAGAGATGGAGAGAAGTAGTGAAAACAACTTTTAGATACGCTGACAACCCCAAAGAGAAGGGTTTCGATAAAAAACATAGATGAGGCCTAGAGAAGAAGGGGTGAGCTAGGGGAAAACAGGGACATTCAATCAATGTAATCATAAATAAAAAAAATTCATTTATTTATACCCCTTATTATTATTTAATATACACTTTTTATTTAAGAGTTAATGCATAAAAAAATCCTTCACTATAATTTCTTCTTGAGGAATGAAACAACACTTTATCACATGAAAATAGTTATCTGTTAATTAACAATAAGACTCTGTTGGAATACCCAGTATAGAAAAGAAACATGATTTCTCCTAGGAATATAGGTTATTCAAATTCATGTAATGTGATACAATTATCAATCGTTTCTAAATATCTTCATTATAGGTGATATTTGAGAAATATTCTTAATAGGTTTTTTTAATAGTATAAAATATCATAAATTTAAATTGAAAAACATATATTCCCCACTTTTTAAATGAATAATAACTCTTTTAAAAATGTGTTTAAAATAATAATAAGATATAAATATAAGGTTAATAATAAATTTCAAATGATTTTTCATATTTGTTAGCTTCAAATAATATGTTTCCCACTCATGTGAAGCATTAATCTCCTTTGATTCCCTGCATTTTAGTGAAAAATCATTTATAAAAGGCATTAAGGATGAACCTATTTATTCCTAAAAATAACATTCAGGTAGATAGTTTCTTCTTATCCTTGATTTTTTCATCATCCTTTTAAACTATGATTTAAAATAGTTTTAATTGAGCTATTGTTTTTTTTATGTTTCATGAATTTTCTTTTTCCAAGACCAATTTTTTCAGACCTTCAACACATCAAACTGTTATTTCATTATTTGTACCTGACTCCTCATCTTCTAAATGATCCTAAAAATTCACCACGTGATTTTCATTTTCATTGTCAAGATTATGATCATTTTAGAATTGTTTCAACTTCTCACACAAATTAATTCTTATTTTAGATTTCATTACTCTCTAAAATCTATTATAATTTACATTGTGACAAATTTCTCATGGTAAATAGACTCTATAATTCTAATATTTGAGACCTTATTTAAAAATTCTATAATAATATTCATTCATGAAATAATATATGTTTCCATTTTCAATTTAGATGATTTCTTGATGACATGTTTCTCTTTCAGATAATCTGATATCATAATCCCATTATTTCTCCCAATGTATTCATCACTTATACATTTTAGTGATATATTATACCAGTTTGAATAAAAATTATGACCAAACACTCTATAAAACCAACATTGAAATTTAAAACATGTTATTCATGATTGATAGTAGTTTTCATTTTATGATTTTAGTATTTTATTTTTCAGTAGTTTTTCAATAATCTTCATAGGAGTGACCCTTTTGAAATAATTAGTACACTCTTTCATTCTTTATGAAAATTTAACATTTTTTTTGGTCCATTTGTATTGTTACGACCCCCTCCCCATAATGTGTACCCCTAATGGGCCAGCAATGTGAGAAAAGAGATAATGAACCACAAGTCCCGTCTCCAGTAGGCCCCAGGTTGGAGACTAGAACCAAGGGTAGAGTAAACACATAAATGGTAGGAATTACCCTCTATGAGAACACATGCAGAAGAGAGAGATTAAATAGATACTAACAATATCCAACTCAGAATTGAAATATAAAATAAAACCCAAGTGCCCATTTTCAATGTCATGCAAAAGTAATACAACTAAAAGGAAAAAATGGCAAGTACCCAAAATAAAGGAAAAACAACAACAACCACAATCGTGAACAGCTCCTGGAACCTCAAGCTAGTAGAAACCAGCTTGATCTCTAACCTTCTCCAAGTGACCTGAAAAAATGTTTATATATACATTGGGTGAGTATAATAGTATACTTAGTAGAATCTTCCCTAAAGCCTGTCATGGAAAAGTAAAGAAATAATGATAAAACACAATGAAAAAAAAGTGAAACGAACGAAACAGATAAAAAAGTATATTATATTCCCAACCTCACCCTGGCTACTCTCAAAAAGTAACCCAGACAAGAATATATCATATAATAAAGAATATCAAGTGTTCCCCGCTACTGCATCCCCACTAGTTTTCCACTTAACCCCAACGTCATACGTTCTAAGCATCTCTCTAAAAAATGTATTGCCCACAAACACCTGGGTGAAGCACCAAAATATGCACCTCATTAAACAAAACCACCACGTCCACACACCAATGTAACCGGGTAGTTTCTGTGAGCCACCACAGCTCACATAACATGTATCATATGTCAAGTATTATACCTCAAGACATTACAGCTGATACACTGAGTAATGATCCTTAATCCATCACAACCTATACATGTTACACCAATAGTAGTCCATATGATACTATATCTGGAATATATGTGTGTGAAGAGACATAGTCCAATACAGCCCTCTGCACACATATATGGGGAAAACTAACCATTGTGCCCACTAGCACAAGTATCTACCAACTGAAGAGAGTCGGGCCAAGGGGGGTAGTCAGCCATTCACCCTCCCACCAGAATGTTGGGGAAAACACCCACAGTGCTTAGAATCCCTGGGGTGTCAGTTTCCCTTACTGACATGGTGGAGTAGCGTATATAAACACAAAAATTACAGAATATACTATAACTCGCAACCACATGATGGGAATAACATTGTCTTAAATTCAACTGCACCTAACGTCTCTCAGACTCTGGTCTTCTACTTCTAAGACTAGGTATCGTATAAGCACACAACCATTTAAAGAGATTTAATACATTAATTCATTCCATTTTTATCAGTTTCACTTTACATTAATTAATTTATTAAACAATAATTAACCACTAACAATTCTACATTAAATTTCATTTTCATCACACCTAAAGTCAACTGTCCCTTTAAAATTACAACTTCATCATTATGTTCCAGCAAAAACTAACCCCATGGGTTAACAACCATTACTCAATTATTCATTACATAATTACATTCCCATATTCCCATGCATTGTAGAAAAACAATCTGTGCTACTAAACTCAAGGGGGCTCAAAACGGAGAGTAGATGTACTACCCATAGAGTCATTGTCACTTATATCAAGATCATAGACCAATCATTCCTTGATAAGATAAACACAGAAAGCACATGGCATACCCCTCGTGTCTTCTCCTCTTTCAGAAGAAGGGTAAGTAAGACCAACAACCATGAGCAGTGGGGAAATGTAAAGTAGATAATAAACTAATAAACAGTAATCGTCCAACAAACACATCCATCCCATTCCATCATCCATAGTGTCCTCCCTGACACCCACATGAATAAAATGATTCATTTTTTCACCCTAGGCATCATTTTCTACCACAACCAAAAGCCTCAATGCCCCCCATATATCACAGTAGCCATCCAGGCTCACATCACAACACAAGTAGCAGGAAAACAAAACTTTTAACAATTGGGATCTTGGTCATTTAACAAATAATAGTGTAACTAAGAACCCAACAAGGTGTTATCTTTTATCGATCAACTAGTCCATTAATCCATTATATAATAACCTGTTAGTAATATTAAGTTCCAATTTAGTGAAACCTAATCAACAAGCTATCACAAATAATTAAACATGCTTACTGCCCTAATTTGATTAACATAAAATTACAATAAGGGGAACCATATTCATTTACATGACTCTTTATCTTCTAACCAGACAATTATTAATTAAATGTTGTTTAATTTAATTACCAATTTCCATCAAGAATGAACAACAAAACACTGAAGGAATATATATCACACTATCTATCAAAACAAGAGGCAATATCATATGATCAATATCAATTTATTTATCTCATTAAAATATTTATAATGTCAATTCCATTGTCATCTAGTGGAATAAGACATTCTAATAATATATTTTCACTTAAAATAAAAGAGAATCAACAAATCCCCTACCTCAAACAGTTCTTGACGTTCTTTATCCACACAATGGGTCACGATCATCCTCTCGTGACAACTGCATCCACCTGAGGATACCACAGTACGACCGCACCAACCAAACCCCAAGAAAAATCCATTAGAAGCATGGAGATTACATGCTGTTGAATGGAAAGGAGAACAAGTAGAAGATGAACCCCAAATGAATGATGTTAAAACATACCTTATATTGAAGATTTATTGATACATCTTGGATGCATCAAAACATAGTGGAACCAATCTGAGGTGGAATGTTTGATTGTGCAACTCCAATGAGAAGGAGTGGGATGTTGGAGTGTCTCAAACCCATGAAAAAGGAGAAATATTTAAAGAGGAAGATATCCCATCTATTTAGAATATTAATGGGAGCCACGATTTAAGAAATGCATAATTTTCCATTAAAATCATATCACATTAAACCATGTAGTTTGACCAAGTAAAAAAATCCTGAACCATAAAAATAATCAATATAGGATTTATGGCCTTTGATTCATCTTTAGATTTCTTAAAACAAGGCTTTAAATTCATTTTACATCAAAGGAAAATGCTAAAGGGGAGAAACTATAGGAAGCTGGAAACACTGTTCATGAACTCAAAATTTGGCAAAAGAAAAACATTGTCAATGGACCTCACCAGTAGAAATTGTTCATGAACCTCACCATTAGACACTATTCATGAACCTGATAGTTAGACACTTTTCATGAACCTCACCTATAGACACTATTCATGAACCTCAATGTTATACACTGTTCATGAACCTCACCATTAGACACTTTTCATGAACCTCACCGAAATACACTGTTCATGAAACTCACCGTTAGACACTGTTCAAGAACCTCACCGATAGTCACTGTTCATGAACCTCAATGTTAAACACTTTCCATGAACCACACCCTTAGACACTGTTTATGATCCTCACCATTAGACACTCATCATGAACCTCACTGTTAGACACTGTTCATGAACCTCACTGTTAGACACTCTTTATGAACCTCGCCATTAGACAGTGGTCATGAACCTCACCGTTAGACACTGTTCATGAACCTCACCGTTAGACACTGTTCATTGATGGAAATGTTAACAGAATTGTAAATTTGGCAAAGGAATGAGAGGTTACTGTTAGAGTTTACCGATAGAACTGTTCTCCGATGGAACTGTTCATAGAATTGAATATTTGGAAAAGGAAATAGAGGTTACCATTAGAGGTTACCTATATAAATGTTCACCAATGGAACTATTCACAGAATTGGTAATTTTTCAAAGGAAAGAGAGCTTACCATTTGAGGTTACCGATATAACTGTTCACCGATAGAACTGTTCACAGAATTAGAAATTTGTAAAAGGAAAGAGTGGTTAAAGATAGAGGTTATCGATAGAAATGTTGACTGATGGAACTGTTTATAGAATTGGAAATTTGGAAATTGAAATAGTGGTTTCCATTAGACCTCACTTTTGGCACTTTTCATAGATGTTTACTGATGCACTGTTTACAACTTTCTACTATTGGAACTGTTAACTGAGGGTCACCGATGATACTATTAACCTAAATGTAAAAATTGGAGAAGTGTTCGGGATAAATCAACTTAACCTCCCGGAACATGTAACACCCCGAGCTTCCACGATATGCCTCTCTTTCAATAATGCAATAGCTTGCATTGTACGCAAGTTCGAGTTCTAAAACACCGCGACTAATCAAAGTAGCCGTTATGAATAGTAATAACCACTTTTTAAAATTATAGAAATTTTATATTTTAAAATGGACTTCATTTTTGTATTCGTAATATCGAAATTAGCCTATGTTGAAATTTTGGTATTTTTCTAAGAACTTCTAATTTTTTATGAATAGTGAAAATTACTTAAAAACTACTTTTTTAATAAAAATAATTTATAGTGATAAATTATACTATTTAGTGGTTTTAAAGTATAATTAGAATATATTTTTACCATTTTATCCAATGGTGGTCATTATAATTAATTTAACATTGAAATTGGACATAAACAATTGCCAATCTATTGATATAAATTGTTTCTTAAAAACACGCTATTTGTTGTAACAGCGGGAATTAATTATAAAATTAATTAATGCAACTTATATGTTTGTAATTTTGTAAAATAGACATCATTTTTGAATTCGGAATATCAATTATAGCTTAGGGTGAAATTTTGGATTTGTTCTGAAAAACTTCAATTTTTGATGAATAGTGAAACCACTAAGTGGTAGTTAAATAACTGATTTTTCGTTTAAATGAAATATTACCACTTCTGTGATTTGATTTTCAAAAATCCGACATACATGGTTGTCATTAAGAAGTAAAATGTGGTTCAACGAGATTAAAATAATTTTTTGGTGAATAGTAACTTTTAAGTTCTTAATCGCGATTAGAGGTAATTTGTGTAGTTTAAGGTACAAATAATGTTATAATAAAATAAGATGAGCATGAAACTTGTCCTACTCCTATTGGATGAGTCATGGCCGACCAAGACAACCCATGGGTCAACTTGGGGACCCCATGGATCCACTTTAGTTGTAAAATGACATTAATATATATTTATTAATGTTAAAATTAAATTGACACAAACATGAGTTGTTTTACTAAAACAGTTTTTAAGTGGGGTTACACAAGTCCAAATTTTGATTATAAATATTCATTAGAAAGCTAAAAAGATTTACTACATCATAATTGTTTTTTTATAATTTTTATACATTAAATAAATTAAATTATTTATGACATCATTATGATGCACCAATGACCTCATTATTTGACGATTTAAATAAAATGAGAAGATAATGCAAAATCCAAGGATTTCACTTGTCCAAAACCTATTGGATGAAGATATTTCGAACCCTTATCACCTTATCCACGAATTATATAAGTGTGGGACCTTTAGAATCCGAAAAAAATTGTATAATAATGTAACATTTCAATCTTTCCAAAAGAGCCCCTCCTATCCACTTATAAAAGGCCCCCACCCCTCCCACCTTATTCACACTTTCAAGCCATTTGGCTCGGCCAACCTCTGACCAAATACTCTCCCAACTTCCCCCTCTTACTCCTAGAAGCCTCACTTTGGGCAGAACACTTCCCAAGGAAGCCTTTGGCTCAAATCAAAAAGAGTTACCCGATTTTGAGGTAAGGACTTCTCTAATGTTGTTTTGTTTTATTTTTCTTCTCCAACCCCCTAAAATCTTTTTATTAATTTCTTTTGTAACAACACCAGTATCCTCAATATACTAGGATGTTTTTATAATAAGGATTCGAGCTACACTTACACACACCTAAATCTAATGGTTAAAGAACATACGGTTTCTGTGGATGGCGAATTTCTGCCTCACGAAACGATGATTGTTCAAATTCTTTTAACACCTATAATGGTGGCCATTTTGATGACACTATTTTCATATATGATATATATATTATGTTTTTGTTTTCCTTATGCTTCTGTATTTCTCATTTATGGCATACTTTATGATTTCCATTATGGGTAGACGCAATAATTTCATTTTAGGAAGTGCGGACTACCGCCCCCACAAAGTGATGTGAATCGTTAATGCCATATGTGGGATGTATAAAGGATGGAGTAAATGATATTATATATGATATTATACTGGAACTATATTATACCTTTATATAATTATGATTTCATTCCATTAAATACGAAATAGAAATGAAAGTAGCGTTCATGCGTACGTACGGCTTACCGTCTCCATGAACGGTGCATTTCATTTCTTACCTTAAATGTTACGTGACATTATGAATGAATGTATATACTGTATATATATGATATATATGATATCTACATCATGAATATAATTCTGGATATAATGGATATTTCACCACATGAACAACTTGTAATTATAAGAAGTTTATTTTTGACTCAAGTACCAAAGATCGACAAAACGACCGTTATTAACTTAAATAATTAAATAAAGTTCATAACATGGTAATAAGTGATATAAATGGAATAATGAACATGAAAAAGGTTCTTAAGTAAATATAAATTAACTCTAGTTTATTATTCAGGAGGTTAAAGAACGGTCGAGTCAGGACAAGACGCAAGGTAAGGGAACTTCTTAACCCAACTTCCATTCTTTGGGTTAATCTCCTACTTTCAAATTTTGTCATGATATTATTATGTATTATTTTGTATTTTTACTTTCTTTATGTGTACCTATAGTGAATACACATAATAGATCTATTTTATTTTGAAAATTATCTTTTTAAGGACTTCGTCTCAATCCCCTTTCATTGAGGCATATTTAGTTTTATACACAACTTTCTTTTAAACGGTGTATAAACCCCTTTGACTTTTACGTTTATTCAAAAGGAATATTTTTTATACGAAGCGTTTTGCTAAACGACAAAAGGGAATGTTTTTATTTCCGTAATTATGCGGCGACAACGACTTCTCCGCCGCCGTGACCATTATTTGAGTTTTGGCTTCCTCTACAAGCCATCACTTTTTTTTAATGAAAAATAAATACAAAGTTTTAACTATCTTTTATTGAAAATAGTTTTGAAAGTGTTTTTATATTATCAATGTGTTGTATTGATATCTTGTGATTGAAATGTGGAAATGTTATGTTTCCTTTATGCATGTTTTATGTGATACGATTATGTTATGGTTTATGATATGTTTAAACCTATTCATATGAGGAATGTATTGGACTTAATAAGTGACGGGTGGAGCCCGCTATAGCTCCTCGATGCATCAACAGGTCTCATGAGACAAACTAGTGTCTTGGCACGAGGCCTTGACAAAATCTTATTTGTGATCTTGGCACGAGGCCTTGGCTACGTGGTTATGATAGTCTGGCATTATGCATCCCCTCATTATGAAAGTGGTTATTGATATTCCATGAGATTATTCGACCAGTAGAATATCCATGTGAAGAAGTGAATGGCATTATCTCATTTTACTTTTTCCATATTATGTTGATGTTCAAGTTTAAAAGGCTTTTATTTTAGTTATACATTGCCTTAAATTTTTATGTTTATTTATGAAAGCTTCTGCAATATTGTTTTCCTTACTGAGCATCTGAGCTCACCCCTTTCAATGTTTTAATATTTTCCATGATGTGAAGAAGTATTTTATGAATGACCCGCAGGGATAGTCAGAAGAGGATATGAGTGTGGACTATTAAGACTTTGTTATTAGTTTTTCACTTTATGATGTAATGTAAGACTTATGAATGTATCTAGTGTTTCCAAGGCTACTAAAATAATTGGTCTTTCGAGACTTGATCTTTTGTGATCATGCCAATGTTACGAAGTAATGCACCGACTCTGGGTAGCTGGGGTCGGGGCGTTACAGTTGGTATCAGAGGCAGTTTAGTACTAACCTTGGATGCTAGATTTAGATAAACTCTGATTAGAGCACATAGCCCGAAGATAAACTTTGAGGATCAGTATAGAAGAACTTCCTAGAATTTTGGTATTGTAGAGATGTTGTGAGTTTTCCGAGCAATACATCCCTGTCTGGATACGAGCAGGTAAAGGCGGCTCTGGCACAGATGTACCTAGGGGTAAAACCCGAAAACACTGCTTTGAGCTAGACTCGAACGGGAACTGGTGCACGACAATGGGCCTTGCTGTACTCTTGGTTACGACACTCCCGGGGGATATGCTTAGGATAATTCTCATTTTCTTTACAAACCACTATGAACGGTTATGAGTATATACTTCCTCAAATAAAACCTTTTTATGATTATGGATTATATCCATAAATAGTTCAATTTATGTTAAGTATTTTATAAGTATGGAATTATGTATTTTGATTCATAAACTGATCTAGTTTATGCCATTGTTTAGAAATGGCGCCTAGTGGAAGGAATGGAAACCGTATCAATGCACGCACTCCATGTAGGGATTGCCCTCTTGCTCAAGATAATTATGGTGGAGCTAGTGATACAGCTGGTGCTGATCATCTTCTTACCATATTGGGACAACTCACTCAGGTTATGAATAATAACCTTACTCATATGGAGCACCCTGATCCGCAACGTGGAGGATCAATGTTAGACCGATTCATGAGGCAACAACCACAAACATTTAATGGGGGTAAAAATCCGTTAGTAGCTGAGAAATGGATAAACACCTTAGAGAAAATATTCCACGCCTTGGGGAGTAGCGAAAGGGAGAAGGTTATCATGGCAGTTTACCGCCTCACTGGAGATGCCGATCAATGGTGGTCATTGATTCAAAATACAAAGGAAGATGATGACTTATCGAATATGGAATGGAGGGAGTTTAAAGAGCTTTTCTTAGAAAAATACTTTCCTCGAGACCATCGAGCGGATATGGAAAGGCAATTTCTGAGTCTGAGGCAGAAGGAGGATGAGAATGTCGCAAAGTATGAGGCTAACTTTACAAGGTTAGCGAGGCATGCTGCCGATTATATACGTAACCCAAGGAGTAAGATTGATCGTTTCTTTGATGGGTTAAACCATTTCTCCGTCGAGCTTTAGTATCACAAACCTTCTCATCATACGAAGATATTGTCTCATGTGCTATCAAGACAGAAAAGGAATTCTCTAAGTCTTTTGACAACAAAGTAAAGCAAGAGATGAAGAGAATGGTGGAACAAGAAACGGATAAAGGGAAAAAGGGAAAGAAGGATTTCCATTATGCGATAGTTGTGGGAAGAATCACCCCGGTGCTTGCCTAAAAGGAATGGGAGTTTGTTATAAATGTAAAGAAAAAGGTCACCAGGCTCGTGATTGCAAGGGAAAGAAAGAGGCTATCAATGTTGAATGCTAAAATTGTAGGGAAATGGGGCATTATGCAAATGAATGTCCTAAGCCTCAGGGAAACTTACCTCAGAAAAGGCCAAGGGATCAAGGACAATCTTATGCTGTTACTACTGTTGAAGCGGAATAATTAATGTATTGGTGCTTTTGGACTCAAGGATTATATTCTGGTTATAAGAATAATGTGATATATATAAAGATTGTACTGCAGTACTTTTTTATTAAGGTAATATGATTAAGGTAATCATATTTTTAGTATGTGACAATAAGAGAATCTTTTCTTTGTTTGGGGGATCTGATGTTACAATTGATTTTGGAATTAAGAGACCTTTTAGAGACAGTCCGGACAGAGGTATTTTGGATAACTATAAAGGTTGGAGTGGATTAAGTTGAACCATGGATAGTATTGTTTAAGGTTAAAAAATTTATGAAGATTATTTTTGGAATATTATGATACTATAGTTTTAGGAAAAGGACAACCTGCAGGGTGGGGCATAACCCGTCGCGTCGGACAAAGCTGCAGGAATCGAAACCACAATCATGGTGCGACAAGCCTTTATTTCCTACCACTAGCCTACAGTAAGTCCCTGGTTATTAAAAAATAATTTTACTAATCTAAATGGTATGTGTTAACATTTGGAACCTTATACAATTAGGATAAGTATAATATTTTTGAGTTATATTATCTTTTTGAGTGAAAGATGAGTTGAAGGTTGAGATTCTAGTTGTCAAGCATAAATATATATATACCTATCTCTTATTCAACGAATAAATTAATTCTTAAACTTTAGTAAAAGGATATTAAAACAAAAAATTTGTTATCCTAATACCTTATGTCTTGTTGAACTGATGATATTTTAAATCAACATAGATTGAAGGCTTTGAGGCCCTCAATTTGATAGTTGATTGTGATTGATGACCTCAATCACTCCCTACAAATATTTACGTTTTTCCTCCAATTATATGTCTCTAATTGCCACCAATGTTCTCCTTATCGAGATCATAGTTTGGTGGTGACTTTCTTATTTCCATTTCCCCCTTATTAAGACTAAATTTTATTAACCTTATTTCCGATGTGGGCTTTCCAAAAAGGTATTTTCTATTTTCAACCTTTTATTTTCAATGAAAAAAATTTCAAATTGCGAGGACGCAATTTATTGAAGGAGGGGAGAATGTAACACCCCGAGCTTCCACGATACGCCTCTCTTTCAATAATGCAATAGCTTGCATTGTACGCAAGTTCGAGTTCTAAAACACCGCGACTAATCAAAGTAGCCGTTATGAATAGTAATAACCACTTTTTAAAATTATAGAAATTTTATATTTCAAAATGGACTTCATTTCTGTATTCTTAATATCGAAATTAGCCTATGTTGAATTTTTGGTATTTTTCTGAGAACTTCTAATTTTTTATGAATAGTGAAAATTACTTAAAAACAACTTTTTTAATCAAAATAATTTATAGTGATAAATTATACTATTTAGTGGTTTTAAAGTATAATTAAAATATATTTTTACCATTTTATCCAATGGTGGTCATTAGAATTAATTTAACATTGAAATTGGACATAAACAATTGCCAATCTTTTGATATAAATTGTTTCTTAAAAACACGCTATTTGTTGTAACAACGGGAATTAATTATAAAATTAATTAATTCAACTTATATGTTTGGAATTTTGTAAAATAGACATCATTTTTGAATTCGGAATATCAATTATAGCTTAGGGTGAAATTTTGGCTTTGTTCTGAAAAACTTCAATTTTTGATGAATAGTGAAACCACTAAGTGGTAGTTAAATAACTGATTTTTCGTTTAAATGAAATATTACCACTTCTGTGATTTGATTTTCAAAAATCCGACATACATGGTTGTCATTAAGAAGTAAAATGTGGTTCAATGAGATTAAAATAATTTTTTGGTGAATAGTAACTTTTAAGTTCTTAATCGCGATTAGAGGTAATTAGTGTAGTATAAGGTACAAATAATGTTATAATAATATGAGATGAGCATGAAACTTGTCCTACTCCTATTGGATGAGTCATGGCCGACCATGACAACCCATGGGTAAACTTGGGGACCCCATGGAGCCACTTTAGTTGGAAAATGACATTAATATATATTTATTTAATGTTAAAATTAAATTGACACAAACATGAGTTGTTTTACTAAAACAGTTTTTAAGTGGGGTTACACAAGTCCAAATTTTGATTATAAATATTCATTAGAAAGCTAAAAAGATTTCCTACATCATAATATTTGTTTTATAATTTTTAGACATTAAATAAATTAAATTATTTATTACATCATTATGATGCAGCGATGACCTCATTATTTGACGATTTAAATAAAATGAGAAGATAATGCAAAATACAAGGCTTAAACTTGTCCAAAGCCTATTGGATGAAGCGATTTTGAACCCTTATCACCTTAGACACGAATTATATAAGTTTGGGACCTTTAGAATCCGAAACGCATTGTATAATAATGTAACATTTCAATCTTTCCAAAAGAGCCCCTCCTCTCCACTTATGAAAGGCCCCCACCTCTCCCACCTTATTCACACTTTCAAGACATTTGGCTCGGCCAAACTCTGCCCAAATACTCTCCCAACTTACCCCATTTACTCCTAGAAGCCTAACTTTGGGCAGAACTCTTCCCAAAGAAGCCTTTGGGTCAAATCAAAAAGTGTTACCCGATTTTGAGGTAATGTCTCTCTAATGTTGTTTTGTTTTATTTTTCTTCTCCAACTCCCTAAAATCTTTTTATTAATTTCTTTTGTAACAGCACCAGTATTTTAAATATACTAGGATGTTGTTATAAGAAGATTTCGAGCTAAACTTACACACACCTACATCTAATGGTTAATGAACATACGGTTTCTGTGGATGGCGAATTTCTGCCTCACGAAACGATGATTGCTCAAATTCTTTTAACACCTATAATGGTGGCCATTTTTATGACACTATTTTCATATATGATATATATATTATGTTTATGTTTTCCTTATTCTTCTGTATTTCTCATTTATGGCATACTTTATGATTTCCATTATGGGTAAACGCGATAATTTCATTTTAGGAAGTGCGGACTACCGGCCCCACAAAGTGATGTGAATCGTTAATGCCATATGTGGGATGTATAAAGGATGGAGTAAATGATATTATATATGATATTATACTGGAACTATATTATTCCTTTATATAATTATTATTTCATTCCATTAAATACGAAATAGAAATGAAAGTAGCGTTCATGCGTACGTACGGCTTACCGTCTCCATGAACGGTGCATTTCATTTCTTACCTCTAAATGTTACGTGACATTATGAATGAATGTATATACTGTATATATATGATATATATGATATCTACATCATGAATATAATTCTGGATATAATGGATATTTCACCACATGAACAACTTGTAATTATAAGATGTTTATTTTTGACTCAAGTACCAAAGATCGACAAAACGACCGTTATTAACTTAAATAATTAAATAATGTTCATAACATGGTAATAAGTGATATAAATGGAATAATGAACATGAAAAAGGTTCTTAAGTAAATAGAAATTAACTCTAGTTTATTATTCAGGAGGTTAAAGAATGGTCGAGTCAGGACAATACGCAAGGTAAGGGAACTTATTAACCCAACTTCCATTCTTTGTGTTAATCTCCTACTTTCAAATTATGTCATGATATTATTATGTATTATTTTGTATTTTTTACTTTCTTTATGTGTACCTATAGTGAATAAACATAATAGATCTATTTTATTTTGAAAATGATCTTTTTAAGGACTTCGTCTCAATCCCCTTTCATTGAGGCATATTTGGTTTTATACACAACTTTCTTTTAAACGGTGTATAAACCCCTTTGACTTTTACGTTTATTCAAAAGGAATCTTTTTTATACGAAGCGTTTTGATAAACGACAAAAGGGAATGTTTTTCTTTCCGTACTTATGCGGCGACAATGACTTCTCCGCCGCCGTGACCATTATTTGAGTTTCGGCTTCCTCTACAAGCCATCACTTTTTTTTAATGAAAAATAAATACAAAGTTTTAACTTTCTTTTATTGAAAATGGTTTTGAAAGTGTTTTTATTATATCAATGTGTTGTATTGATATCTTGTGATTGAAATGTGGAAATGTTGTGTTTCCTTTATGCATGTTTTATGTGATACGATTATGTTATGGTTTATGATATGTTTAAACCTATTCATATGAGGAATGTATTGGACTTAATAAGTGACGGGTGGAGCCCGATATAGCTCCTCGATGCATCGGAAGGTCTCATGAGACAAACTAGTGTCTTGGCACGAGGCCTTGACAAAATCTTATTTGTGGTCTTGGCACGAGGCCTTGGCTACGTGGTTATGATAGTATGGCATTATTCATTCCCTCATTATGAAAGTGGTTATTGATATTGCATGTGATTATTCGACCAGTAGAATATCCATGTGAAGAAGTGAATGGAATTATATCATTTTACTTTTGCCATATTATGTTGATGTTCAAGTCTAAAAGGCTTTTGTTTTAGTTATACATTGCCTTAAAATTTTATGTTTATTTATGAAAGCTTCCGCAATATTGTTATCCTTACTGAGCATCTGAGCTCACCCCTTTCAATGTTTTAATATTTTCCAGGATGTGAAGAAGTATTTTATGAATGACCCACAGGGATAGTCAGAAGAGGATATGAGTGTGGACTATGAAGACTTTGTTATTAGTTTTTCAATTTATGATGTAATGTAAGACTTAGGAATGTATGTAGTGTTTCCAAGGCTACTAAACTAATCGGTCTTTCGAGACTTGATATTTTGTGATCATGCCAATGTTACGAAGTAATGCACCAACTCTGGGTAGCTGGGGTCGGGGCGTTACAGAACACCTCAAACACCATATTTTTACAAAGGAATAGACCAGAGTGGTCCGGACCATTACATCAGATACCTCTCAAAACATTATCATCCCCGATAATTTAAAACCCACCTAAAGTAAAGATGAAACAGGTTTTGAACAACCACCCATCGAGATACCTCTCAAAGAGTTCAAGCAAAAATAGAACCTAAAGAAATTCATAATATAAAAATAAATTGTCTAACAACAAAGGGGACATCGTTACATGAAAAGAGTTAAACATAAAGCCACTCTTGGTATTGAGCATGTATCCATGACTCATGTTCCCAGCTACACTCCCCAATGCCATTGTGTCGCCACAATACACAAACCAAGGAGATAGAATGTATGTGAAACACCTTCTCCTTGAAGTCTTGGATCTCCACAGGTCACTCCTTAATGGTTGCATCATCATCTACATCGATCTATCACCAATCTATGATGTTAGAGTCATCATGAAGATGACAACAGAGCTGTGATATTTGGAAAACATCATCTATCTAACTAAACCGCGGGGGAAGTGCTACTCGATACACCACAACACCAACACAAGCTAACACCTCGAAAGGCCCAAAAAATAAAAAAGAAACCTTACTCCCATGACCAATCCTTCGCTACCGACAACGAGGAGTCTCCTTCAAAAACACATGATCCCCAACAATAAATACTAAGAGTATCCTTCTTTGATCAACATATGATTTCTATAGATCTTGCAATATCATCATCCTCTCACAATTCACCTAAACCATATCTATTCTATTCTGCACTAGTTCCGGTCTGAGAATAGCTAACTCTCCGACCCCTGTCCAGCAAAATAGAGAACGGATAGGCCGACCACACAAGGATTCAAATGGTGTCGTACCGATCATGGAGTGAAAAATATTATTCTATGATAACTCCACTAAGGGTACGCGCCTCATCCATGAACCTCCAAAATCAAGACCACAATAGCATAACATGTCTTCAAGTGTTTGGATGGTTCGCTCTGTCTGACTATTCATTTGAGGATGAAGAGCAGTGTTAAGGCATAGTTGAGAACCAAAAGTGTGTTGGAGACCTCTCCACACCCTGGAGGTAAAATGAGGATCTCGATCAAAAATGATCATCCTTAGGACTCCATGAAGTCACACCACCTCCTCTGGATATTTCCTTGACAAAAAATACATTCTGCTCGACTCCATGATTGCTATTAAGTGGGATGATTTTGTTAAACGATCCACTACCCCCCAAATAACATCATTTCTTGTCGAAGCTCTAGGTAAACCAGTAATGAAGTCCATTGAGATGTCATCCCACTTCCACTGAGTAATCTCTAATGGCTATAGTAGACCACAAGGGACATTGTGTTCGGCCTTCACCTTCTTTCAGGACAAACATCGAGACACAAACTCTGCAACAACATGCTTCAGCCCAAGCCACCAAAACTGAATCCTCAATTATTGATACATCTTTTTCATGCCAGGATGCACCGCTAAAGGGGGACTAAGGAAATCTCTGAGAACTATCCCACACATTGTCAATGGAATAAAAAGGCCTTCTATGATACAACACTCAGTGTTGTTAATCCTCCAACCAACCATCAGGGGCCTCGCTACAAACAACTCAGTCTATCCAAACCTCCACCTCTAGATCCCCCAATTAGGACTCTTCCAACTTCTGCACCAGGGATGACTGCACCGTAATCTATGGAAGACACCCTTTACCCCCAACTTTTCCCATATCAAGATGTAATGCAAGTAGCTCTTCCATTACTCTCTATGAATCACATGATTCATGCACAACATCACTACGAGACTTTCGATTCCACACATCTGCTACAAAATTCCCTTTTCCTGGTGTATACTATATTTTAAATTTGTATTTATGTATGAAATCCAACCACTGATGATGTCGTAAGTTCAAGTCATTCTGGGAGAAAACATACCTCAAACTCTTTTGATCATTGAAAACCACAAATCGCTCTCCAATGAGGTAATGTCTTCACAAATTCATAGAAAACACCATGATTACCAACTCAAGATCATGTGTGGGATAGTTACATTCATCGAGACACAACTTCCGAGACCCATAAGAAACAACGGATCTCTGCACCATCAGAACACATCCTAAACCTAGATGCGAATCATCGCATAAAACATCAAATTGAACTCCCTCAGTTGGAAGACAAACAACTGGAGAACCTAATAACTTATCTTTTACATAGTTGAATGCTTCCTGACACGGAACAGTCCATATGAATGCCTGATCATTCTTGGTCAATGCTGTCAGAGGACCCGTAACTTGTGAGAAATCGGCTACGGACCTACTGTAGTGGACTGAGAGTCCAAAGAAACTATGCACCTCTTACACTCTCTTGGGGACTTCCCAAGAATCAACTGCTTCTATCTTCGATTGATCCACCACTAATCCTTATTTTAACACAACATGACCCACGAAACGGACTTCTCGATCCCAAAACTCAAACATCAACAACTTCCCAAATCGTTGTTGTTGACGAAGAACTCTCAAAACATCATGTAGATGCTCTTCATGCTCCGCCTTAGATGTAGAGTACACAGGAATGTCATCAATGAAAACCCCCATGAACATTTCTAAGAACTCATGGAAGAAAACATTCATCAATATCATGAATACAGATGGAGCATTCGTTACACCTAATGGAATTACAATGAACTCATAATTCCCAGGATGACAACAGAAAGCAGCATTCAGAATATCCTCATCCATTACACACATATGATGATATCCTGACCACATTTCGATCTTTTAGAACCATCTTTTACCTTTAGTTGATCAAATTAATCATCAATCCGTGATATAGGATAGTGATTCCTTATTGTCACCTAGTTTAAGTGACGATAATCGACACACAACGGCAAACTTCCATTAGCCTTATTCACACACAAAACTGGTGCACCCCATGGTAAAACACTTGGTTGAACAAAACAACATTGTAACAGACCATCAATATGTATACTTAGCTCTTGTATCTCATAAGGGTCCATCCTATATGTAGAAATAGAGATAATAGGTGCTCCCGGTTGTATCTCAATCTCAAACTCGATCTCTCGTCGAGGGGGTAATGCTACAACCTCTTCTGGAAAGACATCAGGGTACTCTTCTAAGACCCTAGGAAACCCCATCTTCTGAACCTCTGCTGAACTCAACATCATTTTAGCCATCATGGATGCTAAGAACAGAATGCTCCTATGAATCATTTGATGATCTCTCTCTCCATAAAACACCATCGGTCTCCATCCGCACTAATGAAAATGACCTTCTTCATGAAAAATCCATGATAGCCTGCAACGAATACCACCAATCCATGCCGGGGACGACATCATATGGTTGTATTCAGAAACATAGGAAATCTCCCCAAGAGCGGTGCTTCCCCAACACTAGCTCACAGTCTCTACATACTTCAAACAAGTCAGCTCGTCCTTCAATTGGCGTAGTCAATGCTAAGGGAATAGGAAGCCTATCTACCACAAGTCCCAAGGCATGGACATGGGTAGGTGATACGAAGGAGTGTCTCAATATTGAATCAAACAAGGCATACACCAATTTATAAAACATTAAAGGGGTACCTCAAACAACAAACGGATCCCCTGGAGCTGGCAACTCTAGAGCATGAAGATGATCATGACCTCCACCACGACCTCTATAACCCTAATGAAAACCACAACCACTGCCGTGCGCTACTCTCTTTGGAAGGGGAGCATCATGGGGATATCCTCTACCTCCCCCATCTAATCTCTACTGATCTAAATCTGGTGCAACCAGCTGCTACTACCTCAGCTCGAACTCCCTCAACCGAGGAACCTGGAGCATAGCACTTGGTGCAGGAAGATTGCTCTGGAAGGTCGGGAACTCTCGCTACTGATGACCACGAACACCTCATGAAAAACATGTTCCTGATCCCTTAGCACAGGCCCAAGATTTGCTGCCTGTAGAGAAATAAGATGTGAAGGGCTAGGACCTTCCCCATGTTGAACGGGAACTCTTCTTCCTAGAAAATTGGGAACCCCGAACCATAGCTCTGCTTCGTGAGGAATCATGACGATTCCCCTCTCGTGATGATCAGGTCCTGGAAATAGACCTCTAGAAAACCTCTTCCCTCACCAGAACTATAGAATCCAGCCTTTTTATCACATAAACTTTCATTACATTTTACAAAACTGAGGATCTTTAAGGTTTAGTGTCTTGGAAACCAGGAACTTTAAACATGAAAACCTAACAGATTCTTCTTAAACACTTGAATGGATTATCCTCATGTTCATCCTAGGTTCATTACTGCATCTCATAACCTGGGGACATACATCAAAAGAAAGGGTGAGCATATGGCCCAGTAAGGGAAACAAGAGAAACATTTTACATGTGAACTTGAGATACTTCAATAAGGTCATGAAAAGAACATTAAGGCATGAGAAAGAAATAATGAGGCATATCATAATATAAATAACATTTTAGACAACTTGAAGATGTGGCTACAACATTTAATATAGAAAATCATGAACATATCCCCAAGGTCTATCCCCAAGGTGTCATTTGAAAATTACCAAGGTTATTCACCAAGATATCGTCAAAAATTGTAATCTCTAGTGGTTACATCATTACCCAATGCATTGGAGCACTATCAGGGCGCACCATTAAATTTTACTTTATTATCATGTGAGCCACATATATCATAATAAAAAATTTCATAAACAACCCATATTTCAGAAAAGAAATGGGTTTCATTTCATAATCATAACATTTTAAAAACTTCTTTAAAGACATGATCTTTATGTCACTTTAAACCCACGAAAAGGGAAAGCGGGTTTCATGTATGTAAATCCCAGAATTTAAAATAGAACATATTGGTATATATGTGAATACCCATATAAAAGGTAGAGATTTGAGTATTCACTTAATAACATAAAATATCTTTAGAAAAAAGAGATAAACATTTTGAGACGAAAATTCTGCAGCATAACGGCTATGTTACATGGTTTTTAGAAAACATTGAAAAGAGAGGGGACATGGGTCAAACATTCATAAATGACCCATAAAACAATAGAGGGATAGAATATAAGGGATTTAAAAAAATTGTAATGAAATTTTAAGGAGATACCATATGAAATGAAGAACATGAAAGTAAGACAAAAATAAGATTTCTCTTCTGAAAATTCGGCAGCCTAATAGCGTTACATAAACTTCAACCAAAAATGGATTGATGAGATCAAATAGGGTCTCTCATCATATGAAAAACAAATATCAGTATGATAGATGTAGATATCATACCCCAACATAATAAAAAGAAACTTTCAAGACATGAAATGGAATTAGAAATTTGAAAAGGGAGAAAGGTGCAAGGACAACTTAAAAATTCAGCAGGCTAACGACGCCACTTAAACATCAAAATACTGAATTGAAGAGATCAAATTGGGTCTCTAATCATATGATCATAAAAGATCAGTATGATAGATATAGAGATCATACCCCAACATAACAAAAAGGAACTTGAAATAATTGAAATGAAAGTAGAACTTCAAAACGAGATGGGTGAAGAACCACTTAAAAATTCGGCAGCCTAACAGCGCCCCTTAAAACTTCAAAATACTGAATTGAAGAGATCAAATGGGGTCTTGAATAATATTGTCATAAAAGATCAGTATGATACATATAGATATCATACCTCAACATAAAAAAAGAAATTTTAAATACTTTACATGAAAATAGATCTTTGAAAAATGAGAAGGGAGAAAGAATCCATTACAAAACTTTTCGCAGCCTAACGGCGCCACTTAAAACTTCATAAAACGAAATAATGAGAGTAATAGGGGATATCTAATTATTTGAACATGAAAAGGTAAGTAAAAAGAGTATAAAATAACACCCTTTAACATAAAAATATGGAGCATAAAAGAAATTACATAAAAGATATTTCTTGAAAAGAAAGAGAGAGATCAGATCCCTTACCTTAAAATGTAACTCTTAAAACTCAAAGGTTGGGACCATGAGGGATTGGGGGCACCTTGGGAGGACTCCTTGGGAGGTAATGAGACCAGAACATCGTTGGGGGAGAGTGGGGAGTCGAATGGATGAGAGGATGGCTTGGTATTTATAGGGAAAGTGAGGGGACAAGGCATTAATGGCCAAGGGACACCTCATTAGTGGTTTTTGAAAAACCATGGGCTTGCCCATGGTATTTTCCCATGGTATTGGCCACTTGGGACATCAGATACCTTATATTACTATTCATAAGTCGACCATATTGATTACATACTTAATACATCATTTAATGATGTCATTAAACACCCATTACTTAAAAACTGTATTTTCACTATTCATCGAAAATTCAAGTTTCTCAGAATAATCCCAAAATTTCACCTTAACCAAATATCAATGCTCTGATTTCAAAAATGAACTCCATTTTATAAAAATAATTTTCTAAATATTTTTAATTTATTTTTTAAATAAATGCACTATTCATTGAAAATTCATTTTTTTCAGAGAAAACCCCAAAAATTACCATAACATAATATCGGTGGTCTGAGTTCAAAAATGAAATCCATTTTATAAAAATATATTTTTTAAATATTTTTAATTTAATTTTTAAATTAAAAAAAACTATTCACTTGAAAAAACTAATACTTGAATAATAATTTATGAAATCGTTATTTAACCATTTTATTGAATCACATTACTTAATCAAGGTGCCTAGATTATATTAATACTTTCTTTAAGTGAGATTACTAATCCATTTGGTCAAATTACTAATCCTAATCATAAAATCACTATTCATAATTTACTACTCATCAAAAAATATGTTTATCTTATTAGACTCTAAATTTCGTACTGAGTATAATTGTAGAAGACCATTTTTTGAATATCATTACACATTTTTAATTATTTAAGGTTTACATAAACATTTTTAAAATATCCTTTTTCTAAAATCATCAAAAATATGCATACTATATTTATCCGGTCATTTTAAAATTCATAAACTTCATCATAAGAAGAAAAACCAATTTTTATTTAAAACAAAGGATTACACAAGGCAGTTATGGTCTCCGTACATAGCCCCTTATCACACCAGCATAGGACTTAAGTGTAAGGTGTGCTAAGGTGAGAGAATCTGAGGGAGGCTTGGGTAACATCGCACGAGTAATAGTTTCTATCAGTTTGAACTTCTCGCAAAGGTGATTCCGTTCTAGCTTCACACGATGAAGTTCGGCTTGGGTTTGGTCCAGAGCAAAGCTTAGCGGTGCTAACTCTTTCCCAAGTTCTGTTAGATGGGCTTCGATCGGTCCAAGACTACTGGGTGAGGCCATCAAATCTTCTTTCTATAATAATTAACCATGATTACTTGTATTTAGAGACAATGATCAAAACGTTTAGTTTCCAGGGGTCATATTGACCAATGGTCATATAACAGTCAAATCCCAATGGTGTCATTTTAATTATACTCATGTTATCAAATGAAACATTTTTTTGAGTATAAAAAACAAAATAAAATAACACATAAAATTAGGGAACAAGATTTATTCAAAATTTCGGGTTGTTACAATCTTCACCCCATAAGAAATTGCATCCTCGCAATTTTTAAAATTGGGTTTTGAAATTTCATTGAAAATCCCACATCGGAAAATGAGTCAGTAAAACTATTACTTTAAAAGAAAAAAAGGTAAGTACAAAGGTCACCCGAGCTAGCCCACACTAGGATTCCATGTACGAAAACATGGACATGGAGGAGAAAACAAAGGGTCATTTTCTGAGGGAGAGTGATAGAAAACTTGAATAGGAAAAAGTTAACCATAAGAAAATCCCAAACTTATGATGTGTGTAAACGGTCTTTGATTATCCAGTAGGAAACGTAAACCAACAACATTTTTGTTTTACGTTCCTTTTCATAATTTTTAGGAAATAATTTGAAAAAGAAAACAAAAAGAAAAGAAAATATACCTATATTCATGTATAGTTTCATCCTTTAATAAGTTTCTACCCAGAACTAATCTTTTCTCCAAACTATGAGCATTAAAAACTACTTTGTCTCATCAAAACACAAGAATCATCTTCTAGAAAATCACATAATCCACAAAAGATTGATTGTCTATTTCTTCTATCTTTAAACATTATCCCAAAAACAGAAAGGGTAAGGTAAAACAACTCTTCAAAAAGAAATAATCCCATAGGAATGGAAACTAATTTTAAATCTTCAAAGTTCCACGGTACTACCCAAAGTTCATCATAGTTCATTCCATAAATAACGGTCCTTAAAATTCCTCAAAATAAACCAATCTAAGATTCAAACCCAAATACAAGATGGATTTGATAACATAGTCTTCCAAAATAAACTTCATTGTTCATCACCAAACAACATCAACCACTCCTAACGTCTTATAACAAAATTATCTAACCTAAACATATTTTACCCAAGATATGTTAATCATTCCCACAAGTAACCTAAATTACTATATGTCCACCTTAAATTCATCGATTCTTCGAAATATAAGTCAACTTTACTCCTCAATGAAAATACCGTAGTAATCTATTTACCTCGATCATATAGGGTCCCCAAAATAGTGAACGTATTCCAAAATAATAATCATATTTTAATCCCCTAATCATCCCTTTCATATTAATGCGACAATCATTGCATTTCCTATCACATTGGTTTTTGGGACATGTTCTTCCATTTCCCACCATTAACTATGAAGAGAAAGCATAATTAGGGGCTTAAGTACTTAGCCAATAATCATGAAAAGGAACTGAAAGAATATAAGGATAACTTGTAGAAGAAAAGTATACCCTAACTTGTGATCCCCTAGGTTCCCTTCTAGGTTATCCATGACCATATATTCTTATGTGAATCTTTATTTTATTTTATCTTTGTTCCTTTAACAATTATTCATACTAAGCTTATGAATTTACCAAAGCATATCCCCCGGGAGTGTCGTAACCAAGAGTGCAGCAAGGCCCGTTGTCGTGTACCAGTTCCCGTTTGAGTCTAGCTCAAAGCAGTGTTTTCGGGTTTTACCCCTATGTACATCTGTGCCAGAGCCACCTCTACCTGCTCGTATCCAGACAGGGATGTATTTTCTTGGAAACCCCTTACTCAAGACTCACCAAAATACCAGGAAGATTTCCTATATTTAAACTTTTCAATAGGGTTCTTCCTAGAGTTTTCATATCCTAATTTACACAAATAACTAAACCATACTTTGATACCAACTATAGCATCCCACCTTTTTATGAAATAAACTTTCATTACATTTTACAAAACCGAGGATCTTTAAGGTTTAGTGTCTTAGAAACCAGGAACTTTAAACATGAGAACATAAAAGATTCTTCTTAAACACTTGAAAGGCCTCTCCTCATGTTCATCCTACTTTCATTACTGCATCTCATAACCTAGGGACATACATCAAAAGAAAGGGTGAGCAGAAGGCCCAGTAAGGGAAACAAGAGAAACATTTTACATGTGAACTTGAGATACTTCAATAAGGTCATGAAAAGAACATTAAGGCATGAGAAATAAATCATGAGGCATATCATAATAATAATAAAAATTTTCATAACTTGAAGATGTGGTTGCAACATTTAATATAGACAATCATGAACATATCACCAAGGACCATCCCCAAGGTGTCATTTGAAAATTAACAAGGTTATTCACCAAGATATCATGAAAATTGTAATCTCTAGTGGTTACATCATTACCCAAATGCATTGGAGTGATATCAGGGCGCACCCTTAAATTTTCCTTTATTATCATGTGAGCCACATATATCATAATAAATCATTTCATAAACAACCCATATATCATAAATGAAATGGGTTTCATTTCATAATCATAACATTTTAAAAACTGCTTTAAAGACATGATCTTTACGTCACTTTAAATTCACAAAAAGGGAAAGCGGGTTTCATGTATGTAAATCCCAGAATATAAAATAGAACATCTTGGTATATATGTGAATACCAATATAGAAGGTATAGATTTGAGTATTCACTTAATAAAATAAAATATCTTTAGAAAAAAGAGAGAGACATTTTGAGACGAAAATTCTGCAGCATAACGGCTATGTTACAAGGTTTCTAGAAAACATTGAAAAGAGAGGGGACATGGGTCAAACATTCATAAATGAACCATAAAACAGTAGAGGGACAGAATATAAGGGATTTAAGAACATGGTAATGAAATTTTAAGGACACACCATATGAAGTGAAGAACATGAATGGCAGACAAAAACAAGATTTCTCTTATGAAAATTCGGCAGCCTAACAGCGTTACATAAACTTCAACCAAAAATGAATTGATGAGATCAAATAGGGTCTCTCATAATATGAACAAAAAAAATCAGTATGATAGATATAGAGATCATACCCCAACATAATAAAAAGGAACTTGCAATACTTGACATGGAATTAGAACTTTGAAAAGGGAGAAAGGTGCAAGGACCACTTAAAAATTCAGCAGCCTAACGACGCCACTTAAACTTCAAAAAACTGAATTGAAGAGATCAAATGGGGTCTCTCGTCATATGGTCATAAAATATCATTATGATATATATAGAGATCATACCCCAACATAAAAAAAGGAACTTGAAATAATTGACATGAAAGTAGAACTTCAAAACGAGAAGGGTGAAGAACCACTTAAAAATTCGGCAGCCTAACGGCGCTACTTAAAACATCCAAATACTGAATTGAAGAGATCAAATGGGGTCTCTAATCATATGGTAATAAAATATCAGTATTATAGATATAGAGATCATACCCCAAAATAACAAAAAGGAACTTGAAATACTTTACATGAAAATAGATCTTGAAAAATGAGAAGGGTGAAAGAATCTGTTACAAAACTTTCGGCAGCCTAACGATGCCACTTAAAACATCCTAAAACGAAATAATGAGAGTAAGAGGGGATCTCTCATTATGCGAACATGGAAAGGTCAGTAAGAGGAGTATAAAATAACACCCTTTAACATAAGAACATGGAGCATAAAAGAAATTACATAAAAGAGATATCTTGAAAAGAAAGAGAGAGATCAGATCCCTTACCTTAAAACGTAACTCTTAAAACTCAATGTTTGGGACCTTGAGGGGTTGGGGGCACCTTGGGAGGACTCCTTGCGAGGTAATGAGACCATAACTTCGTTGGGGGAGAGTGGGGAGTCGAATGGATGAGAGGATTTCTTGGTATTTATAGGGAATGTCAGGGGACAAGGCATTAATGGCCAAGGGACACCTCATTAGTGGTTTTGAAAATACCATGGGCTTGCCCATGGTATTTGCCCATGGTATTGGCCACTTGGGACACCTCATACCTTATCTTACTATTCATAATTCTACCATATTGATTACATACTTCATACATCATTTAATGATGTCATTAAACACCCATAACTTAAAAACTGTATTTTCACTATTCATCAAAAATTCAACTTTCTCAGAATAATCCCAAAATATCACCTTAACCAAATATCAATGCTCTGATTTCAAAAATGAACTCCATTATATAAAAATAATTTTCCAAATATTTTTAATTTATTTTTTAAATAAATACACTATTCACAAAAAATTCATTTTTTTCAAAAAAAACCCCAAAAATTACCATAACATAATATCCGTGCTCTGAGTTCAAAAATAAAATCCATTTTATAAAAATATATTTTTTAAATATTTTTAATTTAATTTTTAACTAAAAAAAACTATTCATTTGAAAAAACTAATACTTGAATAATAATTTATGAAATCATTATTTAAACATTTTATTTAATCACATTACTTAATCAAGGTGCCTAGATTATATTAATACTTTATTTAAGTTAGACTACTAATCCATTTGGACACATTACTAATCCTAATCATAAAATCACAATTCATAATCTACTATTCATTAAAAAAATATCTTGATCTTATTGGACTCTAAATTCCATACTGAGTATAATTGTAGAAGACCATTTTTTGAATATCATTACACATTTTTAATTATTTAAGGTTTACATAAACATTTTTAAAATATCCTTTTTCTAAAATCATCAAAAATATGCATACTATATTTATCCGGTCATTTTATAATTCATAAACTTCAGGATAAGAAGAAATCCCAATTTTTTTTTAAAACAAATGATTACACAAGGAAGTTATGGTCTCCTTACATAGCCCCTTATCACACCAGCATAGGACCTAAGTGTAAGGTGTGCTAAGGTGAGAGAATCTGAGGGAGGCTTGGATAACATCGCACGAGTAATAGTTTCTATCAGTTTGAACTTCTCTCAAAGGCGATTCCGTTCTAGCTTCACATGATGAAGTTCGGCTTGGGTTTGGTCCAGTGCAAAGCTTAGTGGTGCTACCTCCTTCCCAAGTTCTATTAGATGGGCTTCGATCGGTCCAAGACTACTGGGTGAGGCCATCAAATATTCTTTCTATAATAATTAACCACGATTACTTGTATTTAGAGACAATAATCAAAACGTTTAGTTTCCAGGGGTCATATTGACCAATGGTCATATACCATTCAAATCCCAATGGTATCATTTTAATTACACTCATGTTATCAAATGAAACATTTTTTGAGTATAAAAAACAAAATAAAATAACACATAAAATTAGGAAACAAGATTTATTCAAAATTTTGGGTCGTTACAATCTTCCCCCCATAAGAAATTGCGGCCTCGCAATTTTTAAAATTGGGTTTGGAAATTTCATTGAAAGTCCCACATCGGAAAAAGAGTAAGTAAAACTATTACTTTAAAAGAAAAAAAGGTAAGTACAATGGTCACCCGAGTTAGCCCACACTAGGATTCCATGTATGAAAACATGGACATGGAGGAGAAAACAAAGGGTCATGATCTGAGGGAGAGTGATAGAAAACATGATTAGGAGAAAGTTAACCATAAGAAAATCCCAAACTTATGATGTGTGTAAATGGTCTTTGATTGCCCAGTAGGAAACGTAAACCAACAACGTTTTTGGTTTTACGTTCCTTTTCATAATTTTGAGGAATTCATTTGCAACATAAAACAAAAACATAAGAAAATATACCTATCTTCATGTATAGTTTCATCCTTTAATAATTTTCTACCCAAAACTAATCTTTTCTCCAAACTATGAGCATTGAAAATTACTTGGTCTCATCAAAACACATTAATCATATTCTAGAGAATCACATAATCCACAAAATATTAACTATCTATTTCTTCTATCATTAAACATTATCCCAAAAACAGAAAGGGTAAGGTAAAACAACTGTTCAAAAAGAAATCATCCCATAGGATTGGAAACTAATTTTAAATCTTCAATGTTCCATGGTACTACCCAAAGTTCATCATAGTCCATTCCATAAATAACGGTCCTTAAAATTCCTAAAAATAAACCAAACTAAGATTGAAACCCAAATACAAGAAGGATTTGATAACATAGTCTTCCAAAATAAACTTCATTGTTCATCGCCAAACTACATCAACCACTCCTAACATCTTATAACAAAATTATCTAACCTAAACATATTTTACCCAAGATAGGTTAATCATTCCCATAAGTAACCTAAATTACTATAAGTCCACCTTAAATTCATCAATTCTTCAAAATATAAGTCAACCTTACTCCTCAATGAAAATACCGTAGTAATCTATTTACCTCGATCGTATAGGGTCCCCAAAATAGTGAATGTCATCCAAAATAATAATCATATTTTAATCCCCTAATCATCCTTGTCATATTAATATGACAATCATCTCATTTTCTATCACATTGGTTGTTGGGACATGTTTTTCCATTTCCCACCATTAACTATGAAGAGAAAGCATAATTAGGGGCATAAGTACTTAGCCAATAATCATGAAAAGGAACTGAAAGAATATAAGGATAACTTGTAGAAGAAAAGTATACCCTAACTTGTGATCCCCTAGGTTCCCATCTAGGTTATCTATGACCATATATTCTTATGTGAATCTTTATTTTATTTTATCTTTGTTCCTCTAACAATTGTTCATACTAAGCTTATGAATTTACCAAAGCATATCCCCCGGGAGTGTCGAAACCAAGAGTCCTGCAAGGCCCGTTGTCGTGTACCAGTTCCCGTTTGAGTCTAGCTCAAAGCGGTGTTTTCGGGTTTTACCCCTATGTACATCTGTGCCAGAGCCACCTCTACCTTCTCGTATCTAGACAGGGATGTATTTGCTTGGGAAACCCTTACTCAATACTCACCAAAATACCAGGAAGATTTCCTATATTTAAACTTTTCAATAGGGTTATTCCTAGAGTTTTCATATCCTAATTTATACAAATAACAAAACCATCATTTGATACCAACTATAGAATCCCACCTTTTTATCACATAAACTTTCATTACATTTTACAAAACCAAGGATCTTTATGGTTTAGTGTCTTGGAAACCAGGAACTTTAAACATGAGAACATAAATGATTCTTCTTAAACACTTGAAAGGCTTCTCCTCATGTTCATCCTAGTTTCATTACTGTATCTCATAACCTGGGGACATACATCAAAATAAAGGGTGAGCAGAAGGCCCAGTAAGGGAAACAAGAGAAACATTTGACATGTGAACCTGAGATACTTCAATAAGATCATGAAAAGACCATTAAGGCATGAGAAAGAAATCATGAGGCATATCATAATAAAAAAAATTTCATAACTTGAAGATGTGGCTGCAACATTTAATATATATAATCATGAACATATCACCAAGGTCCATCCCCAAGGTGTCATTTGAAAATTACCAAGGTTATTCACCAAGATATCGTGAAAATTGTAATCTCTAGTGGTTACATCATTACCCAATGCATTGGAGTTCTATCAGGGCACACCCTTAAATTTGCCTTTATTATCATGTGATATAAATATATCATAATAAATCATTTCATAAACAACCCATATATCATAAATGAAATGGGTTTCATTTCATAATCATAACATTTTAAAAACTGCTTTAAAAACATGATCATTGCGTCACTTTAATCCCACGAAAAGGGTAAGCGGGTTTCATGTATGTAAATCCCAGAATTTAAAATAGAACATCTTGGTATATATGTGAATACCCATATAGAAGGTAGAGATTTGAGTATTCACTTAATAAAATAAAATATCTTTAGAAAATAGAGAGAGACATTTTGAGACGAAAATTCTGCAGCATAACGGCTATGTTACAAGGTTTCTAGAAAACATTGAAAAGAGAGGGGACATGGGTCAAACATTCATAAATGACCCATTAAACAGTATAGGGACAGAATATAAGGGATTTAATAACATGGTAATGAAATTTTAAGGACATACCATATGAAATGATGAACATTAAAGGAAGATAAAAATAAGATTTCTCTTATGAAAATTCGGCAGCCTAACAGCGTTACATAATCTTCAACCAAAAATGAATTGATGGGATCAAATAGGGTCTCTAATCATATGAAAAAAAAGATCAGTATGATAGATATAGAGATAATACCCTAACATAGTAAAAAGGAACTTGCAAGACTTGACATGGAATTAGAACTTTGAAAATGGAGAAAGGTACAGGGACCACTTAAAAATTCAGCAGCCTAACGACGCCACTTAAACGTGAAAATACTGAATTGAAGAGATAAAATGGGGTATCTCGTCATATGGTCATAAAAGATCAGTATGATAGATATAGAGATCATACCCCAACATAACAAAAAGGAACTTGAAAGAATTGACGTGAATGTAGAACTTCAAAACGAGAAGGGTGAAGACCACTTAAAAATTCGGCAGCCTAACGGCGCTACTTAAAATTTCAAAATACTGAATTGAAGAGATCAAATGGGGTCTCTCATCATGTGGTCATAAAATATCAGTATGATAGATATAGAGATCATACCCCAAAATAACAAAAAGGAACGTTAAATACTTTACATGAAAATAGATCTTGAAAAATGAGAAGGGAGAAAGAATCCGTTTAAAAAAATTCGGCAGCCTAACGGCGCCACTTAAAACATCATAAAACGAAATAATGAGAGTAAGAGGGGATATCTCATTATGTGAACATGAAAAGGGAAGTAAGAGGAGTATAAAATAACACCCTTTAACATAAGAACATGGAGCATAAAAGAAATTACATAAAAGAGATTTCTTGAAAAGAAATAGAGAGATCGAATCCCTTACCTTAAAACGTAACTCTTAAAACTCAAAGGTTGGGACCTTGAGGGGTTGGGGGAACCTTGGGAGGACTCCTTGGGAGGTAATGAGACCAGAACTTCGTTGGGGGAGAGTGGGGAGTCGAATGGATGAGAGGATGGCTTGGTATTTATAGGGAAAGTGAGGGGACATGGCATTAATGGCCAAGGGACATCTCATTAGTGGTTTTGGAAATACCATGGGCTTGCCCATGGTATTTGCCCATGGTATTGGCCACTTGGGACACCTCATACCTTATCTTACTATTTATATGTCTACCATATTAATTACATACTTCATACATCATTTAATGATGTCATTAAACACCCATAACTTAAAAACTGTATTTTCACTATTAATCGAAAATTCAACTTTCTCAGAATAATCCCAAAATTTCACCTTAACCAAATATAAATGCTCTAATTTAAAAATGAACTCCATTTAATAAAAATAATTTTCTAAATAATTTTAATTTATTTTTTGAATAAATACACTATTCACCGAAAATTAATTTTTTTTTCAGAAAAAACCCTAAAAATTACCATAACATAATATCGGTGCTCTGAGTTCAAAAATGAAATCCATTTTATAATTTTTTTTAAATATTTGTAATTTAATTTTTAATTAAAAAACACTATTCACTCGAAAAAACTAATACTTGAATAAGAATTTATGAAATCGTTATTTAACCATTTTATTGAATCACATTACTTAATAAAGGTGCCTAGATTATATTAATCATTTTTTTTAAGTGAGATTACTAATCCATTTGGACACAATACTAATCGTAATCAAAAAATCATTATTCATAATTTACTATTCATAAAAAATTAAGTTGATCTTATTAGACTCTAAATTTCGTACTGAGCATAATTGTAGAAGACCATTTTTTGAATATCATTACACATTTTTAATTATTTAAGGTTTACATAAACATTTTTAAAATATCCTTTTTCAAACATTCATAAAAAATATGCATACTATATTTATCAGGTCATTTAAAAATTCATAAACTTCATCATAAGAAGAAATCCCAATTTTTATTTAAAACAAAGGATTACACAAGGAAGTTACGGTCTCCTTACATAGCCCCTTATCACACCAGCATAGGACCTAAGTGTAAGGTGTGCTAAGATGAGAGAATCTGAGGGAGGCTCGGCTAACATCGCACGAGTAGTAATTTCTACCAGTTTGAACTTCTCGCAAAGGCGATTCCGTTCTAGCTTCACACGATGAATTTCAGCTTTTGTTTGGTCCAGAGCAAAGCCCAGTGGTGCTACCTCCTTCACAAGTTCTGTTAGATGGGTTTCGATCGGTCCAAGACTACTGGGTGAGGCCATCGCGTCTTCTTTCTATAATAATTAACCAAGATTACATGTATTCAGAGACAATAATCAAAACGTTTAGTTTCCAGGGGTCATATTGACCAATGGTCATATAACAGTCAAAACCCAATTGTCTCATTTTAATTATACTCATGTTATCCAATGAAACATTTTTTTTGAGTATAAAAAACAAAATAAAATAACACAAAAAATTAGGAAACAAGATTTATTCAAAATTTCGGGTCGTTTCAAGAACCTCATGATACGTCTATAACATAAATGGGGTGACATGGAGATGGATATCTGGATACAAAGCCTCCTTGAAATGTCTCGCCCTGGCCTACTCATCTTGCAACAGGTCCGAAGCATATCATAAAAGTTTCCTAAAACAGATTCCAAACTCTCGAACATTTGAGATCCCTTGTCGAAGGGTAAAAAGATCATGGTGACTAGACGCCATCATAGTCGATGAAATAAACTTAACTCTAAACTACTCTCGGAACTCCTCCCATGAGATAGATGACTCCTTGGGATCCCCGAGGAACAACAACCACCACTGCCTCACTGCTCCACACAACATCATCACAACCATGGACACCCAATGCTCCATCTGATAACAGATTGAACTGAATCATATCTCAACCTCCTCTAAACAGTCATCAGAGACTTCTTATGAAACTGATCCCTCATACATCTGTAGATTATGGCGCTGAAACTGTCGGACAGTCTTCTTAAATGTGTCGTCTTTGTCAACCTCTACTCTGTGACTATCTTCTAGAACAGCCTGCTGGACATTTTCAATGTTAACCTGACAAGGATATCTGCCTGGAACCATACCTGTAAAATAGAAAATGGTTAAATCTCATAAGCCTAGAATATAGAAGACTCAGCATTAATTAATTAATTGTTTTTTTCATTGATTTTAGGTTATCATATCCCATGTTTTACCCATTCAAACATAGGAACAAAGAATAATTATGCACGATCCTTTCCTAGGTCTCTACCCTGAAACATGTATCACAATTTTTATTTTCTATTGTTAACATAAAAATCCATACATCAGATAATAGGGGTTCCTAAAAGCATATGTCTTAGTAGGTCTCCAGTGTTTGCATCACTTTCTATAAATTAATGACACTGTTTCCCTAACAACCCAATAAACCTCATATGTGCCCAACTCTAAACTCCATCCAGTCCCTCAACCAGACCTCTAATACCACTTTGTGATGAAACCCTACCCACAAAGTGCACCCCTCCTATGCCGACAATGTGAGAATGGATATAATATCTCTTGATTACCAACTCTATTAGGCCTTGGGTTGGTGACTAGCACTGATGGTATAGTAAACACACAGATGAGAGGCATTACCCTTTACGAGAACACATGTGGATGAGAGAGATAAGATTGACACCAAAAGAAATTAAATCCAAAATGAAATATAAAAGAAAACCAAAGTGTAAATATGCAATGTCATGAAAAAGTACTACAACTAGAAGGGAAAACTACAAGTTCCCTAAAGAAAGTAAAAACTATAGCAACCACAAGCCCGAACAGCTCATGCATCCTCAATCTAGTAGAAAACATCTTAGTATCCAACCTGCTCCAATTGGCCTAAAAAATTGTTTACATATACATACAGTTAGTATAACAGTATACTATGTAGGATCCTCCCCGAAGCCTCTCGTGCAAAAGTAAAGAAAGCATGCTAAAGCACAGTGAACAACAAGTGAAACTAGCTCGTCTCCTAATAAGGTATAATAAGTTCCCAACCTCACTATGGATACTCTCACCAATTAACGCAGACGAGAATATATCATATTATAATAAACATCAATGGTACCCTACTACTACTTCACCACTGGTTGGTCTCTTTTCTTCAACATCATACTTCCTAAGAATCTCTCTCCAAAAAGGCTTTCCCATAGACACCTGGGCATACACAGCAATATGCACCCCATGCAAAAAAATCACTACATCCATACACCAAAGTTACAAGGTAGTATCTGAGAGCCACTACAACTCCTATAATATCTATCATTTGTCAGGTATTATACCTCAAGACATTACATCCCATACCCCGAGTAAGGATCCTCAAGTCATCATAGGCTATACACTTTACACGTATAGTAGTACCTAGGATACAATATCTGGAATATATGTGTGTCAATAAACACATTCTATTATAGCCCTATGCAATCATATATGGGGAAAACTAACCACTGTGCCCAGAGGAAAAAGTATTTACCAAGAGAAGAGAGAGGGGCCAAAGGGGGTAGTCAACCATTCACCCTCCCACTGAAATGTTCGGAAAAACACCTCCAGGGCTCAGAATCCACAGGGTGTTAGATTCCCTTACTGTCAGGGTGGAGTATAGTATAGAAAAAAAGATACAAAATATACTATAACTCACAACCACACTATGTGAAAAACCTAGTCTTAGATTAAACTACACCCAACGTCTCTTGGACTCTGGGCTGCTACTTCTAAGACTAGATATCCTATAATCACACAACCATTTAATGTGATTTAATACATTAATTAATTCCGTTTTTATTATTTCCACTTTACGTTTATTAATTCTTTAAACAACAATTAACTAATAACAATTAGACATTAAATTTCATTCGATTCACACTCAAATTCCATTGTCCATATAAAATTACAACCATATCATTATGTTCTAGAAAAAACCAACCCCATGGGTTAACATCATTTACTCAATTATTCATTACAGAATTACTTTCCCATATTCCCAGGAAATCTAGAAAACAATCTATGCTATTAAACACAAGGGGTCTCAACACGGTGAATAGATGTACTATCCGTTGAGTCATTTCTGCTTATAGAAAGAGCATAGATCGATCCTCCCTTGAGAAGCTAAACAGATAAAGAACGTTGAATTCCCCATGTGTCTTCACCTCTTTCAGAATAAGGGTAAGTAAGAGAAACTTCCTTGAGTAGTGGGGAAAAGTAATGAAGATAATCAACCAAGAAACAACAAGAATTCAACAAACACCTCCATCCCATTCCATCATCCCCGGTTTCCCCCCTGACACCCACATTCATAAACTGATGCATCTCGCCACCCTATGCATCATTTTCTACCACAACCAATAGCCTCCATGCCCCCACATATCACAATGGCCATCTAGGATCACATCACTATACAAGCATAAGGAAAAAAAAAATTTCTTTTGGGCTCTTGGTCCATTAACAAAAAATAGTGTAACTCAAAACCCAACAAGGAGTTATCTTTTATCGACTAACCGGTTCTGTAATCCATCTCATATTAACCGATTATTATTCTTAGGTTCCAAATTCCGGAAACCTAATTAGTAAGCTATCACAAATAATTAAACATGCTCACTAGGCCAATTTGATTAACATCAAATTACAACAAGGATAACCAGATTCATTTACATGCCTCTTTATCATCTAACCAAACTATTATCAATTAATTTCTGTTATGGTCATTTCCAATTTCCATTAAGAACTAACAACTAAAAATTCAACCATAGATATCACTATATCTAGCAAAACAAGAGGCAATAACATATGATCGATATCATTTTATTTATCCCCTTAAAATATTTATTATGTCAATTCCATTTTCATCCATTGGGATAAACCACGTTAATAATAATGTTTCACATAAAATAAAAGAGATGCAATGAATCCCCTACCTCAAATAGTTTTTGACGTCCTTTATCCACACAACGGGTCATGATCCTTCTCTTGCGACAACTGCATCCACCTGAGGATGCCACAGTATGACCGCGCCAACCAAACCTCGAGAAAAATCCTTTAGAAGCATTGAGATTACATGATATAAAAAGGAAATGAGGAAAAGGAGTAGATGAACCCCAAAATAACAATGATAAAACATACGTTCTATCGAAGATTGATTAATACAGCTTGGTTGCATCAAAACAAAGCGGAACCAGTCCGAGGAGGAATATTTGATTGTGCAACTCTTATGAGATAGAATGGTATGTTCGAGTGTCTCACACCCGAGAACAAGGTGAAAGAATTATGGAGGAATACATACTGTCCCTTTAGAATATTTAACGGAGCAACGGTTTAAGATACACTTAATTTTTCCATTAAAGAGGATCACATTAAACCACACGGTTTGACCTAGTAAAAACTTTCCGAGCCATATTAATAATTAATATTATATTTATGACCTTTGAATCAACCATAGAGTCCTTAAAACCATGCATTTAATGTATTTTATATCAATGGAAAATGCTAAATGGGAGAAACTATAGGAAGCTATAAACACTGTGAACAAATCAAAATTTGGCAATGGAAAAACACTTTCAAGGAGCTCACCGTTAGATATTATTCATCAACCTCACCATTAGTCACTTTTCATGAACTTCATTGTTAGACATTTTTCATGATCCTCACCAATAGACATTGTTCATGAATCTCAGCGTTAGACACTATTCATGAACCTCACCATTAGACACTGTTCATGAACCTCACCGATAGACAATGTTAATGAACCTCACAGTTAGACACTATTCATGAACCTCACCGAGAGACATTGTTCATGAACCTCACTGTTATACACTATTCATAAACCTCACCAATAGACACTGTTCATGAACCTCATCATTAGACATTGTTCATGAACCTCACTGTTAGAATCTATTCATGAACCTCGTCATTAGACACTTTTCATCAACCTCACTGTTAGGCATTGTTCATTAACCTCACCGTTATACACTATTCATGAACTCCACCATTAGACATTGTTCATGAACCTCACCATTATACACTATTCATTTATGGAACTGTTCACATAATTGGAAATTTGGAAAAGGATAGAGAGGTTACCATTAGAGGTTACTAATATAACTGTTCAGCGATGGAACCGTTCACAAAATTGGAAATTTGGAAAACGAAAGAGAGGTTACCGTTACATGTTACCTTTATAACTCTTCACCGATGAAACTATTCACAGAATTGGAAATTTGGAAATGGAAATAGAGGTTACCATTAGAGGTTACCGATATAACTATTCACTAATGGAACTGTTCAAATAATTCGAAATTTGGAAAAGGAAAGAGAGGTTACCATTATAAGTTACTAATAGAACTGTTCAACGATTGAACTCTTCATAGAACTGGAATTTTGGAAAAGGAAAGATATGTTACCATTATACATCACTGTTTTCACATTTCACAGAAGTGAACTGATGCACATTTTAAAATTGTCTACTGTTGGAACTGTTCATCAAGGTTCACTGATGCTACTATTCGTAGAACGGGAAAAATTGGTAAATTCTTGCGGATAAGTCCCCCTGACATCCCAGAACACCTCAAACACCATATTGTTTCAATGGAATAGACAGGAGTCGTCCATTCTGTCACATGGATCCAATATCTTCATTTAGACCTACATTTCTAGAGACAATAAATGAACAATAATATCCATTTGGTATAGAATCAATATTTTTCTTTGAACCCTTCTTGTCAACAATATTAGAAGATTTTCCCATAGTCTAAACATGGATGGTGAAGTCCTTATTAAAAATATTAATATCACTCCGAGCTAAAGGAAATATATATTATGTCTCAGATAATTATTCATCATTCTCATTAAGAACTTATTCATGATTATTCACCATCTTCTCAAATGTGGATATTCTTTAATTAGTATTGATTTTTCTATATTAAAAAATACTAATTTTCCCTTGATTATATCATTATTTATAATATTTTTCATCTTTTCTTATTGATAAAATTCATTTAACTTATTTTATTATATTTAGTTATAATATTCCTCATTTTTCTTGAGACGTTCATTATTTTCAATAGACATCTTTTTCGTTTAATTGAACGGTTTTTTGTTTTTCTTTATAATTTTTGTATTGGGCACAATGGATTCTATAATATAATTTAAAATCCATTATAAATCAGTTCCCTCAACACCGTATTTGTCTTAAAAAAATTCTATAGATTTCATGGATTTACTCATAAATGACATTTTATTATTTGAATATCTTTCATCTTCTAACTCACTTCATGGTGATACTAAACTCATAATATTTATTTTATTTTAAGTGAAAAAATTCGTATTCAAAGTCAAATTTTTAATGACTATTCTTATATTATTCACAAGATTATGTGTCATCAACCATATTATTTAGACAATTACTAAAAAAATTACTACAATTTTGAAATTTCCAACTCATTAGTCTTTGTTTTGTATTTCCATTCTACCATTCCCATTTGACCATTTTTTAAAAATAAGGCCATAATTTGACTGAACATTATTTTATATTCATCATCCTTCGAATCTCTTGATCATGGTTCTTCTTTTATTTTTGTTTTACAATTTATCTGAGGGTCAATGTCCACCGCATCTCTCGCCTTTTTTTCGTAAATGTCAGCACCTTTTTATTTCATATTATATGAGAGTATTATTGTTTTCATCCAATGAATAATGTTTTTTCTCTTATATAGATGAAATCATTGATTTGAAACTATATAGGAAATTACTCATATATTTCTTCATAATCGTGGAATCATCCAAATTCTATCAGAAATACTCTAATAGTATTGATAATATAATTTAAAAATATAAATTATCCAAAAATAAAATCATCATCACTCAATTTTCTATCTTATAACTCACTTATCCATATTTTTATCTTGTCTTCATTGAATTTAATATATCTTTCACAACTGTTTCTTAGTTTATCCCTGATTTCTTTTGTAGTTTGAAGACCCGTAACAACAGTATATAAATTTTTTAATATGTCAAAAATGAGTTCCTTTTGTACATTTCACCATCATGTTGATTTCCATTTTTATATTTTTTTATAGAATAATCATCATAAATAGAGGGAACCCACTATTTTCGTATCTCACACTTATCGGCTAAGAGATAAAAGGTTAAGAGTCATAATATCCTTCTATTTGTGATAGTTCATTCCATTAAATTTATGGAATACATTCATATTCACTAAGATAAAATTAGATATTTTCTAATAAATTCTGATGGATTTATATAGAGTACACTGTTCTCTGATCCCAATTCTATTTTATAAGGATGTAAAACCCCAAAATTATATTGTAATTACCTTATATTTGATAATGTGAATGACATAAAATCCCAAGAATTTAACGTGATATAAATACCTTATTATTTAAAAAATAATAATATTTTAAAATTATTTCATATATTTTCTAATTTTCTAATTCATAAAACACTGAGATAGCATGTGTTACACTCCATAGTGACCTTCATCAATGTTTTTCATTACATGCAAGACCGAGTTTTACAAAAAATAATATTTTATTAAAGTATTATTATTTAATAAAACAATATCTAAAACAATATATATATATATTTTATTATAAAATATCTTATCAAAATCATTGCTTTTTATATATATAAATAAATTAATGGGTTAATAGTTAATGAGGAATAAAAATAAAAACCAATTGGACAAAAAATATAATTAGTTTCATGATTCCAAATTAGTTTTACAATAATAAGAAAAATAAATTAAAAATAATGAATGATTATAATTAAATATAGAAGTTATATATTCAGTAAAATATATTTTATTAATCCATTTTATTTGATAAGAATAAGATAACTACAAACCCTACATTATACATAAAAACATATATTTTTTAAAAAATAAATTTTACCGCCATTTAATGGAGAAACCATTTTTAAAACGAATTCTGAAACATTAATTGAAATAATTTATCAACTTAAAAATCATATTTTAGTGAGAGAAATTATAAATTGGTTATGGTTAATTGTTTATATTTTTTCGAATCATTTCATTTTGCAACTAATAATTAAAAATTCTAAAACTGATTTACAATATTTTTTAATATAATTTATTTATGAGGTTAAATTATAATTTTATTTGGTTATAAATATTAATTTGATAATACTTGTATAAATTAAAACATTTTAGGTCATTTTGATAAATTTAACATTAAAATTTTATGAGGAAACATATCAATCGTTATTTAGTTTTTACTTTCAAATCTCACATTATCGTCCAACATAGATGATGAATTTTAAATTAATTTCAAACAATTACGTTATTGGAATTGTGAAAAAGGGATTCCATATTTGGAATAATAATAAGTTTTTTATAATATTTTTATCATATTTTTATAAAAATTAATTTTTAAATAAATTAAAAATAATTATAATTATTAAAGAAACATTTAGCATAAAAAAGGACTAAACCATTAACTGAATAGTCCAGATGATCTATCAAGTTGTCCAAAACGTATTTGATGAACATATATCAGCCATAATCCTGAACTTCTTGAATTTTTTTGTTTTTATTGTATTTTTTATGTAATAACATGTTTAAACCTAATATATTTCTTAAAATTCAAAGTGATTCATTTTCCTTCCCTATAAAAGATCACCACCAATACCAAAACATCACACATCTTAATACTTTTAGTATTGGTCAATATTTAACTGAATAGATTCCCAAGATCCCTCTAATATATATTTTATCCTCCCTTTAGGTATAAATCATTCCATATAATCCTTTCGGTATAAACCAAATGTAGTTACCTGATTAATAGGTAACATCTTCTCTCAAGCTCTCTAATTTCATTTCAATTATGCACCCCCTAAAGTCTCATTATTCAATTATAATATATCAAAACCAATACAATAAAGATACTAGGATGTTTTTATGTAATAGTTTTGACCTAACATTACAAAGACCTCCACCAAATGGGTAACATACATATTTTTCCTTTATACGTTGAACTACTGCCTCACAAAATGATGATTGTTCATTTTTACCACATATCATGGTTGTACATATGATTGAAACTGTATTTTTAGTATATTTATTATTTATTTATGTTTCTATGATTTTTTATTTATAAAATCACTTTATTATTTCCATCATGTTTAAATACGATAATTTTGTTTGAGGAAATGTGGACTACCGCCCCCTCAAGGTGATATAACTCCTTTATACCATACAAGGAACATATAAAGGATTAGTTTAGTAATATTGTGTAATATATATAACATATATATGAATCTATAATTATTATATACATATTTATCTTTTATCTTTCATTATTTTAATGAAATAATGAAATGAAAGAAGCATTAATGGTTACGTATGAACTATCGTCCCCATAAATGATGCACTTCATTTTCAACCTCCATATATCTTAAACTACTATAAATACATGTATACTGATTATATATGATGATAAATTAACTTTTTAAATTATGTATAAGATTATCCCATGATATAATTAACAATTATTAACAAATAAAAATTTAAAAAACTCTAAAAAACAAGGCAATTAAAACACAAAATATTCAAATTAATGAAAGTTACTAACAAACTAGTAATGAGATATTATAATAAATTATTATTTGTTATTATAAACATGAATATGTCTTTGGTATAATCTATTAACAACTTTAAACAACTATACAACGGGATCAATACCACACAACAAAATTAAGGTTAAGGTAATTGAATTTCATTTCAATTTAAATTTTATTGGGACTTATTTGTTTTTATGTACAGATTCACATTTATTTAGTGAATATACTACCTTTATCATGATATATCATGATATTATAAGTTTAATTTAATTTCATACATTTCTAGAGATTATGTTCAATTTTTCCAAAGTGGTATAGGACAATATGTAATGTTTAATGATTATTCTCCTCAAGATTGTTCTTAATTAATATATTTTCAATCTCAAATACTTTTGTGACTATTATACTTATCTTAAAACAATAACTATATTGTAATAATTTATTATTGTTAATTTATATAAATACCTATGTTCTCTTACAATGAATATTAGTATTTCTGAAATCGAATTGTATTTTACATATATTGTCTACTTTTTCAGATATTTGATCATTTTGGAGAAATATTTATAATTCTATATTTTTATTCAACATAGATATTTGATAAGGTATATTACTTATTTTTTTATTAAATATGAGTAATGATTTGGAATAGAAATAATGGGGTGATCATAGACTATATAGAGCGCCTCCATTCATTAATAGGTTTGTATTAGACGAATATATTGGCCAAATTAAATAAGTCTATATACGTGGTTTATAACCTTATTATGAAATTCCTTGATAATATATGATTTAATGTTAATCATTCATGAAATCCCTTAATATATCATTTTACTCAATTATATTCAGTTCTTATATATCTATGAAAATTTTCATCGACATATCTATGGATGTAATTCAGACCCAGTTTATTGATTTATGGCATGCATTTCAACTTCAAACATTTCCATAATAAGTATACATTTTCTTGTTCTGTAAATGGAATGTGTTATAATTTTTTTTATATTTCCATATATATATATATATATATATATATATATTATTTATTCTATCTTATTGGCCCTTATTGCGTATTTTTTTTAACTCTAATTATGTTTATTTCCGTATGATTTGATGAAGTGAAAATTGAATATGTTTTTAATGATACAGTTTATTTCATTTTACTGTATAGAATGTTTTATTGTGTATTTTCAAATTATGAAGGGTATAATTTATTTAATAAACATTTTAAGGACTTCTAAACTGATTTTTTCATTGGGATTTGACTCCTTGTTATCATTCCAATTTCAAAAAATAATGCATCGACTATATGTTTCTGGGGTCGAGGTGTTAAAGTTGATATCAAATAGAAGTTACCAATAACCCTGGGAACTATTTTAATATAACATGGATTAGGGGTAACAACACTATGATTGAAATTGAGTATAAGTACAGAAAAACATTGAATAATTTTGGTAATGTAGATATTATGTTACTATTAGTATAAATATATCCCTGACTAGATACTATAAGTTGACATGGATCTGGAAGAGACGTACCTAGGAGTAATAACACTAATAAGGTGTTCTGGTCCTGAATTAGGGTATCCTATTATATGAAAACAAGCCTTATGGGACACCTAGTTTGATACTCCTGGGGGATACTATTAAAACAGTTCACATTTTCATTACTTACCATTATTATTGATTTGATATTAAATATTACACCAAAGTAACGAAATTTATGATTCTAGGATTCATGATTAATAGATTTTTTATGTGTTATATCATATTAATAGTTGTAAAATGATCGAAAATTTATGAGATAATCATGTACATTCTATATTTGATAAATTGTTCCTAGAAGGATGAATGATATCAGTACTCCTAGAAAATGTAGACACATACCTATTTGGGAAACAAATATTGCAAGTATTGAAACATATATTCTTATGGATATATTAGGGTAGCTTAGTCAGGTTATGAAAAATAACATTGATTGAATGGATAAACCTATAACATGGAGATAATATCCTACTCTGGATATCATTTCAAATTAAGAAGATCCCATAGTTTTGTGGGAATACTAATCTAATTATATTAGATTTATTGATTAATTCAATGGATAAAATATTTATTACCTTTAAATACAGTTAATGGGAAAAGGTCACACATGTGGTCTATTTTCACCAAGGTGATGTTGATCAATGGTGGCCCTTGTTCAATAATAATAAGGACGTAGAATAAATAGTAATCATAGAATTGAGAGGATTTAAGGATACATTAATTTATAAATATTTCCTCATTATCAACAAATTGAGATGAGGATTATGTTCCTTGGCACAACGAAAAAGGATGATGAGAGTGTTATAGATTATGAAATGACCATTATAAGGATATGAAGGTATTATATGGATTATATAGATAAAACAATATTCATGATCGACCACTTATTTGAAGGACATAATCCAAGCCTCTTAAGGGTACTAGTGTCTCATTAAATATATCAAATATGAAGATAACTTTTTATATGATATCAAGATAGAGAATGTATTCTCCAAGCCATATGGAGTCAAGGGAACCCAAGAAAATAATAGGTTTCATGGACACCATGAAAAGGGGAATGATTAAATAAATATGACGGGAAATAAGGATTATTCAAAATGTGATAATGTTGGAAATAATCAACATGATAATGCATGAATGGATAGGATGTTTGTTATATGTTTGGAGAAAAGGGGAACCAAGAATAGAGAATGCAAATTTGGGAAGTAAAATACTATTATTCAACGTTACAACTATAAAAATATGGGTCACTAGGAAAAAGTCATCTCGGAAAATCAATGGAATATACCTCTAAATAATATAAGGGATCAAGGTAAATAATAAGATATCTACAAAACTAATGCGGAATAATTAATGTTATTATATGTTTTATCTTATAATAATGCTCTATTTTTTTCATCATATTATTAATGAAAAATCTAATGATTTTAATGTTATACATTTTCATTAAGTAATAGAGAGAATATGTTAATGGTATATTGAAAATTAATTAATTAGAAAGTTAAAGGTAGATACCCAAGCTTGACGTACATGGAAATTACATTACATTTGTGGAATAATTAATACATAACAAAAATAGACACCCATGGACCGTAATAGTTTAGTGTATTTGGAATCTCATAACATCATCTTCTAGTCATGGTGAATGTTCTTCAAAATCTCCCATAAAGGTCTTCCCTATTTGTTTTCTTACCTAAAACCTTTCTTTAAATACTATGGAAAAAACATATAAATGGTGAGATCAAATGCTCATTAATTGTATGTATAGAGAAAATAAAATAAAACATATACATTTGATTTATAAACATGAAAATAATGTTTAAAAATATAAATCTTGAGCAATGACATAAAACATGTGAATATGTAAGGCATAAAACATAATGGAACATCAATCATGATAAGATAACATGGGCATAAAACATGTAATTACGGAAAACCATTAATGATATGATATTATTTCCATAGTAGCCATGGAATTGCTGCCAAGACCATCATAGTGTACAAAGTATATTACTGAATCGGGTTGACATGTCGTTGCAACCCTATATTACTGAACCAGATTCAATTTCTGTTCCATCCAAATTTATATCATGAGATATAAATATTTACCCAGTGCATTGGATGGAGATATAGTTCCCACCCATCTCATAATGAAATCATTCATACTTGTGCAACAAAATAAACATAAATCATTCATCATAACAGAAAGGATAAAATGTGTTTCATAAACATCATCCCATCATAACAAAATCCATATAAACAAATTGGATATCATTTAATTATAAGAAGAATAAAACCATGTAAATAATAGATACATTATACAAGAAACATAATCCTACTAAATAATGTCATCTTAGATATAAAAAAGTTTTGATATAACACTTGAAATGAATTCGTGAGGAAAATATCCTTTTTTTTCAAAATAATTTTCTTTTCAGAAAATTCCATTCAATTTTAAAATAAAATGATTTTGTTGAAAATAATAATGAAATATTTTACAGGAAGCTTCATTAAAATTTGAGGTCATGAGACCGTAATAATCTGTTCATGCCGTATAAGTTAAAAAAACATTCTCCTCGTACTTTTGCCGGAAAAGTCAAAAAGTTTCTCGTATGGTAAATAAAAGATAGATTCCTTCCATAAAACAATGTAAAAGTCAAAGAGGGGTAAACATGACTTTAAACATACATGGAATAATAGTAAACAATTTATGAAAAACATTTTTATGTAATTGGAAGAAAAATATAACCCCAATAAATACTTACGTATAATCAATCTCGGATAAAAATGAGATTTGAAAAACTATTCTTTAGCTTTTATGATCGGTGGAATCATATGTGTAATAAAATAAATAAGAATATATGAATATTTAAATATCATATCATTCATAAAAAAATCATAAAACATTCATAAGAATTATAAACTCTGTACAAAGGAAATAGATGGTTATTAAGGGATATGTCTCACAGAAATAAACATAAGACAAAATAATCCCTTACCTTATGTCCAAATTATTTTGTATGTGTTCGAGACACTAGTATAGTAGGTTTAAAAATAATAACAACTTATTAAATAACCATAAAAATATTTATTATATCATATATTATTCACTTATGAATTTATGTTACCCATTCTTTTGTAAATTCCATGTTAAAGCAGCGTTTTGGGTAAAATCTTTTCATTTACCGTACATGTTTTTATTTGTTGTTATTGATATTATTACTTATATTTTGATTTAAATTATTCCATAATATAAAACATGATATATATATATATAATATTTATTATTCATGTTAATATATATGACAGATCGATAAATAGAATAAAATACACCGTTCATGGAGTCAGTAGGTTGTACGTACACATGAACGCTGTTTTCATTTCCTTATTGAATTGAATGAAATTAAATAAATAAAACATATATATACATAAACACAGTATCATTAGTATGTAATATATTTCATGATTATTTATTATATATACATTATAATCAAACTCTAATGGTTAATTATGGAAAATTAATCTCATCGTGTTTGTGGAGACGGTAGTCCGTACGTACGCACGAGCGACAATATCATTCTTTTGATATTAAAATCGTCAATAATTGGATGTTATATATCATATATAAAGAATCATTATAATGTTATATTTATTATTTATATCATTTATACTCATTATTATACCCATCCAAATGTTGAAATGTTTGAATAACAAACTACACCATGACGTGGAGACGGTAAGCCGTACGTACGCACGTGTGATGACCTTTTCATTGATAGGATGGATAAAATAACAAATATGGTTGTATAATTTTAATAATAAAATCACTGTATATATTATATAATGGAGTTATTATTTTTTAATGGAAATAACAAAAGAGGAAGTGAAATAAGAAAGGAACTTGAAATAGGTTGTGAGATATTTACCTCTTCTTCGGGTTCTTCCTTTTGATTTGATCAAAAGGGATCTTATGGTTTTATTTATTATTAAAGTATGGCCTTTAGGATGAATTAAGGATAGTTTATAGGATATTTTAGCATAGTATGGCTGAGAAAAATTGATTTTGAGGTGTGAATTAGAGAGATGTGTGAGTGCCCTTTTATAAGAGGGGTGAGGGGCACCTTAGGAAAAAATTAAAATATTATTTTATAATAAATTCATATTCGGTTTATAATGGCTCAAAAGTGACTTATTTAGAGGATAGGGTGGGGATTGGTCTAAATCCAGTCACCCAATAGATTTTATAAGTTTTTAGGTTACCATTTTAACCTTATCATTTAGATTTAACTCTTTGTTAAATAATTTAACTTTTACCGTGTCTTCTTGTATTTTTACACTATATGGTTAATAAACATACTATAAACTGACATTCGAACCCCAATTGGTTACTTAATGTCATATAAATTATTATATATGTATTTTGGCATATCCTTATAATTTTAGGACCATTATATCGGTTGATAATATAATATTTGTTTTAAAAACTCTTTTATGTCAATTTTGAAACTATTTGATATTTTTTTTCTATATTCATAACAACATTATTACATCAACCAAAATTTATATAACCAACCCTAAAATGTTATATTAAAATAGAAAATTAGTTTAATTCATAAAAATTCTCAAATTACAATTTTTTGTGTATTTATAATATCTATTATGTTAATATTTCATTAATAAGGTAATTACTGCATCATCATTGTTTCATAAATAAATTAAATTATATAATGTCAAAAAAATATAAATAAAATACCATTATGTTGGGAATATTTTTATATTTATAATAAATATTTATAGTTGAATTTATCTTATGTTTAACCCTATATTAAAAATGTTTTAGTTATTAAACTTTGATTTTAATTATTTTAACACTTCTTTAAATAAAATAATAATAAATTTCCAAATCTAATACAAGTGGACCTAAAGGGTAATATTTTATTACTAAGGTTGTTTTTGGTCTAATTACACTTATCCAAGATAATTAAGACATGTTTCAGGGTAATAATAATATCATTTTTAACCTTTATTACCCTGTTTACTTTTAACAATGGTAAATAAAAGTTAAAAGTTACTATTCACAAAAAAAATTATTTTCATCTTATTGAACCACATATTACTTACTAATATCAAACATGTCTCTCTTATTTTTAAAATTCATCTCATGGAAGAGGAAAAATTATGTTTTATGTAAATTTGCAAATGCTCCTAGGAGATGGGTAAAAGACGGTAAAAAGTTCAATAAAATTTTTATATATCTAATATTATTATAAAATGACTCCAATGAATTACATTGAAATTATATAGGTATTATGTATCGATTTTGACCTAAAATAAATTTAAATAAAATATTTTATTATTTAAATACAAAGTCATTTTTAACCAATAACTCAGTGTTTTCACTATTCATCATAAATTGAAAGTATTCATAAAAATACCAAAAGTTCACCCTAGGATAATTTCGATATTCTGAATCCAAAAAATAAATTCCATTATGAATGATAAAATTTATAAATTTCAAAAATTTGGTATTACTATTAATAACGTCTAGTTTATATAATATTTTAATGACATATCGTCGTTTAGTAAAACTCGGTATTGCGTAGAACGCATGCTATCGAGGAGGGTTTTTCTTGTGTGTAACGCAAGCCAAGAATAGTGTTTGCTATAAAACATGCTAATACGGTGTTGTGTATAGCGCTAGTTAATCATGGTGTAGCATACAACACAATACATCAATGAAATTAAAAATAATATTTCTTATAAAATCTAGGGGTGTTACATTCTACCCACGTTAAAAGGAATTTCGCCATCAAAATTTGTCAGGGTTATAAATGGTTTACTAAATGAAAGATTCTTTCATAGAAACCCACATCATAAAAAAATACTAAAACATAATTTTAAAAACTAAAGTATGAAACCTAACGGTTACCCAAATTAACTCATCACTAGGTTTCCACATAAGAGAACATAGGTTAAAATATGTATATGGAAGAGAAATTTAAACATGTTGTTTGGATGAAGAGTGGTAAAGAACATGGGTATGAAAAAGACAACAATCACAAAGCCATAAATTTTTTATTATCTATTGTACCATCTAGGACAACATTTTTGGTTTTCAAGATCATTTCCCTAAAGTTGAAAAATTGGAATTAGATGAAATACTTAATTGATTTTTGTAAAATCACACAATTGGTCATTACATCAACAAATTACAAATCATATCTTAAAGAAATGATGTTGAATTTTTCATTTGTGAAGTGTGATCAGATCATGCGATAGAATGATATGTCATTCCATCTGTCTCAAAAAAATGTTATAAAATGTTATTAAATATACATAAGTCAATCTATGGTGAGATAAATCATATATGGTTCCTAAAATAGTCATATAATCCATCTATCATTCCTATTAATAAAATAAAACTACTTTTTACTAACCAGGGACTTCTTGTAGGCCAGTAGTAGGCGATAAAAACCTTTCACACTTCGGTTGGGGGTTCGATTCCCGCATCCTTGTCCGACGCGACGGGTTGTCGCCCATCCTACGGGTTGTCCTTCTTACAAAACTATTCTATTATAACATTTCAGAAATAAAATCAAGAATTTATAGCCTTAATAAATACCATATGATGTCTAAATTAGTATATTCCAATATTAAGCTTATCGAAAATATTTCTATCCGAATACTAGAAATTCCATCTACCGAGCATGTGAATTAATTCATTTGTCCCCCATATATCATAAGATATATCTTGTTGTTGGTCACATTCAAAAAATATGAAAACCATAATCATGTATTCTCTTGAAAAATGGATACCCATTTAACTTTAGTGAAAACATGAATGTAGTCAAAATTTAACTCTTTCTACATTCCAAAATTCCATAACTTCTATATACTCAAACCTTGATATCACTTTGTCCATATATTATTCATGATCTCATTAATACTATCAAACATATTATTTTCTCTTTATCCCTTCATTATAAGCATATCATCTTCTTTCCAAATATATCTGAATAACCTTTCATGGTTACCGGTACCATTCAATATATAATTTCAAATACTTTAGGAAAAATAATACTGTAACAATCCTTAGATTTTTCTTTTTTCCATAGTACCATTAAAATAACTCTAGATAAACAAACAATAATTCCACTACCTTCTTAAACCATTGATCTAGATTCATCATTTTATTCTTCAACACTTCTATCATCTCATATATCATTTATAGTCTCTTCATTATCATCAACATAAATATTACCCATATGACCATGATGATTCTCTTCAGGAGATTTTTTCCTTAGGGAATTGGTTTGAATAATTCCCATACATTCTATATTTAAAACATTTAACTGTTGTTGATGTCTTATAAATACCATTATCTCTATTCATAGTGTTAACTAAACCCTTTCCCTTGTAATTACTGGCTTTGTCTCCTTCTTTTCCACACCCGAAGCATCTTCCAGTTCCTTTGAAACATTCTCCTTGATGTCTCTTCCCACATGATTTACATGAGGAAAACTGAACATTATTTCCTCTAAGATCATCATAAAACTCCGTCTTTCTCTTATTATCTGAGCCAATAAACTTACCATTGTTGAGATTATTAATCATATTATGAGATTTTTTATTAGGCATAATAATGATTTTTTTCCTTCCAAATCCCATTTCATTTTCTTGATCATGAAGAATATCATTCCATTATCCATTGTATAATCTAGTAACATGAATCTTCTTGTTTCTAGCCATTTTATACACCCCAAAAATAATTGTGTGAGAGGGAAAAACCAAACTTGGAAAACAACATACTCAAGTGGATTACTTCCAATCTCTAGCATCTTAGGTTTAATCCTAGGATATTCATGATCAGTATAATAATTCTAGGACTATAGCCTATACATATACATGACCTTAAGGACACCCCAAGGCATACCTTAGAAATATCTCTATGGATCTCAATAATTTTTTCACATCCTAGTTTCCAACGGTTAACTAAACCTTTGCTCTAATACCAACTGTAGAGACCCAAGCTTGATGTACATGGACATTACATTACTTTTTTGGAAGACTTAATACATAACAAAAAACAGACACCCAAGGACCGTAATAGTTTAGTGTATTTGGAAACTCGGAACATCATCTTCTAGTCCTGGTAAAAGATCATCAACATATCTTATAAAGGACTCCCCTAATAGTTTTCTTACCTAAAACCTTTCTTTAAATCCCAGGAAAAAATACATATAATGGGAGAGCTAAAATTCTTAGTAAATGTATGTGTGGAGAAAAGTAAACAAACCATATACATTTAAATTTAAAAACATGAACATAATGTTTAAACATCAAAATCTTGAGCAATGACATAATACATGGTTGTACGTAAGGCATATATCATAATGGAACATCAATAATCATAAAACAGAATGGGAATAAAACATGTAATTGTGGAAAACCATTAATCTCAGGATAATATTTCCATAGTATCCAAGTCATTGCTGCCAATACCATCATAGTGGACAAAGTTTATTATTGAATTGGTTTTACTTGTCATTCCAACCCTATAGTACTAAACCAGATTCACTTTCCATTCTATCCATGCTTATCTCATGAGATATAAATCTTTACCCAATGTATTGGAGGGAGATATAGGTCCCACCCATCTCATAATGAAATCATTTTTACCAGTGCCACAAAATAAACATAAATAATTCATCATAACCCAAAGAATAAAATGGGTTTCATAAACATCATCCCATCATAACGTAATCCATATAAAACAAATGGATATCATTTAACAATAAGAAGAATCAAATCATGAAAATAATAGAGACATTATACTTGAATCATAATCGTACTAAATAATGTCATCTTATATTTAAAATAGTTTTGACAAAACACATGAAATGAATTCTTGAGAAAAATACCCTTTCTTCTTTAAAATCATTTTCTTTTCATAAAATTCTATTCAATTTTAAATGAAAAGTATTTTTTTTTCAAGAAAATCATGAAATATTATAGAGGAATATTCATGAAAATTAGGATTTATGAAACCATAAAAATCCGTTCTTTCTGTATAAGTTAAAAAAACATTCTCCTCATACTTTTGCCGGAAAAGTAAAAAGGTTCCTCGTATGGTAAATAAAATAACAATTCCTTCCATGAAACAGTGTTAAAGTAACATAGGGGTAAACATAACCTTAAAAATACATGGAATAATATTGAAAAAATAATGAAAAACATTTTTATAGACATGGATGAAAAATATAACCCAAGTATATACTTATAAGATATCTCGGATAAAATGAGATTAGCATAATTATCCGTTAAATTTTCTTATAGGTGGAATCATATGTTTCGTAAAATAAATATAATTACATTAATATTTAAATATGATATCCTTCATAATAAAAATCATAAAACATTCATAGGATACATAAAAACCATACAAGGAAAATAGATGGTGATTAAGGGATATGACTCACAGAAATGAAAGTGAGATGAAATAATCCCTTACCTTATGACCAAATTCTTCCGTATGTGTCCGAGTCTCCAGTACATTCGGTTTAAAAATATTATTATCTTGAAACATAACCATAATAATATTTATGATATCATATACGATTCACTTATGACTTTATATTAACCGTTCTTTTGTAAATTCCATGTTAAAGCAGTGTTTTGGGTAAAATATTTTCATTTGTCGTACGTGATTCAACTTGTTATTCTTGATATTATTACATATAATTTTATTACCTAATTCAATAATGTAAAATTTTATTTATATATAATATATATTTAGAATATAAATATATATGATAGATCGATAAATGGAATTAAATACACTGTTCATGAAGATGGTAGGTCGTACGTAAACATGAATGCTATTTTCGTTTCCTTATTCAACGGGATGGAATTAAGTAAATGAAACATATATGTATATAAATATAGTATAATTATTATGTAATATCATTCATGATATATTTATTATATATTCTTTATAATCCTACTTGAATCGTTGATTATGGAAAATGAATCTCATCGCGTTCGTGGAGATGGTATTCCGTACGTACGCACGAGCGACAATATCATTATTTTGATATTTAAATCATATATAATTGGATGGTATATAATATATACAGAATCATAAAAATGTTATATTTATTATTTATATCATTAATAATCCTTATTATACCTATCCCAATGATGAAATGTTTGAATAACAAACTACACCACGATGTGAAGACGGTAAGCCGTACGTACGCACATGTGGTGACTTTTTCATTCATAAAATGGATAAAATAACTAATATGGTTGTAAAATTTTTATAATAACATCACAGTATATAGAATATATGGGAGTATTTATTTTATTAATTAAACAACAAATAATATGGATGTGGAATAAGAAAGGAACTTGAAATATTTGGTGATATATTTACCACTTCTTCGGGTTCTTCCTTTTGATTTGTTCAAAAGGGATCCTTAGGATGGATTTATGACAAAAGGAAGGAAATTTGGATGAATTTAGGATAGTTTATAGGGTATTTGGGCAGGTTTGACTGATCCAAATGGCTTTGGAGGTGTGAATTAGAGAGAAGGGTGAGTGCCCATTTATAAGAGGGATGAGGGGCACCTTAGGAAAAACTTAAAATATTATTTTATAATAAATTCATATTCGATTTATAATTGCTCCAAAGTGACTTATTTCAATTCCATGTTTTGTATGGGTCGAAATAATTTCATCCAATAACGTTTATGCAGGTTTATGTTACCATTATAACCTTATCATTTAGATTTAACACTAAGTTAAATAATTTATCTTTTACCGTGTCTTCTTGTATTCTAACACTAGATGGATAATGCAGATACTATAAATTGCCAATATAACCTTAATTGATTCATTAATGTCATATATATTTATATATTAGTCTTTTGGCTGATCCTAATATTTTTAGGACCATTATATCTATTAAGAATATAATATTGGTTTTAAAAACTCTTTTTTGTCAATTTTGACACTATTTGGTATTTTGTTTTTTCTAAATTCTTAATAACATTATTAATTCGAAACAATTCATATAACAAACCCTAATATGTTATATTATCCTATAAAATTAGTTTAATTCGTAAAAAATCTCAAATTACATTTATTTGGGTAATTATAATATCAATTATGCTAATATTTCATTAATAAGGTAATTACTACATTATCATAGTGTCATAAATAAATTAACTTATATAATGTCTAAAAAATATAAATAAAATACCATTATGATTGAAATTTGTTTAGATTTCTAATGAATATTTATTGTTGAATTTATCTTATTTATAATCCTATATTAAAAATATTTTACTTATTAAGCATTGATTTTATCTATTTTAACTCTTCATTAAATAAAATAATAATAAATGTCCTAATCTAATCCAAGTTGACATAATGTGTAATATTTTATTCCTATGGTTGTTTTTGGTCGAATTACACTTATCAGATATAATTAGGACATGTTTTAGGGTAATAATAATATCATTTTTACGCTTAATAACCCTGTCTACAATAAACCGTGGTAAATAAAAGTTAAAATTTACTATTTAGAAAAATTATTTTCTTCTCATTTAACCACATTTTATGTACTAATATCAACCGTCTCACTCAGATTTTTGAAATTCAACTCACAAAAGCGGAAAAATTAAGTTTTATGTAAATTTGCAAATGCTCCTAGGAGGTGGGTAAAAGACAGTAAAAAGATCAATAAAATTTTTATATATCTAAATTTTTTATAAAATGAATCCAATAAATTATATTGAACTTATATAGCTATAATGTATCTATTTTGACTTAAAATTTTATATAAAATAAATTATTATTTAAATAAAATGTCGATTTTAAACAATAACATAGTGTTTTCACTATTCATCAAAAATTGAATGTTTTTAGAAAAATACCAAACATTTACCCTAGGATAATTTCGATATTCCTAATCCAAAAAATGAAGTCCATTTTGGAAGATAAAAATTTTAAAATTAAAAAAAGTGGTATTACTATTCAAAACGTCTAGTTTATATAATATTTTAATAACATATTGTTCTTTAGTAAAACTCGGTATTACGTACAACGCAAGCTATCATGGAAGTTTGGCCTTGCGTGTAACACAAGACAAGAATTGTGTTTGCATATAATACAAGCTAATATGGTGTTGCATATAGCGCAAGCTAATCTTGGTGTAGCATACAACAAAATACATCAATGAAATTAAAATTAATATTTCTCATAAAATCTCTCGGTGTTACATTAAAAATTTATAAAACAACATGATTGAGTGAAAGACAACCCTTGATTTTTGTCTAATGTCTTGATAATGATGAAGAAATTATAGATTTAGATATGTTATGAATACCATAATGACATTTCAACAAGTGTTGAATTCTATCATTTATGGAGTTTAAAGACATTTGGTTTTAAATATTATATCCAATAAGATATATCTTGCATGAAGAATAAGTATGAATGCATGTTTCCAATAAGTGTATATACTGATACAAGTTAATACCATAATTTAAAAGAATTCATGATGATGATATTCACATGTTTGGAATGTGAAACATTATAGATACTTCATATTTATGAAGGGATATAGAATTGTTCATTCTGCAAATTAAATGAGTCTCCATTATAAGTGATTGAATCATAATCTATTGGAAAAGGTAACCATTTACAAAATGGTTTAATATGATCATTGGAATTTATTTTATACCGGAATTTATTAATTCACCATATGATGAGTCATGTGCTAAGAGATGATCTATTGATAGATCAAGGCATAATAAATGGGAAAGATTACGTTTATAGAGATGTATATTCGCAGATAGTGAAATAATTCCTCAACACTACGAAAAATGATAATGATAAAAATATAGTACTAGTACCTTAATTTCTAGAGAATATACTAGCACAAATATCATCTTGGATTTTAGGATTTATAATTGATAACATTTTCTTAATAATGTTATCTATCAAACTCAATCAGAATGTGATTATATGATTTTTTTTCTTTTATATACATGTTTTCATTTCCAACCTATGTTATCCTATTAGGGAACCCAGTTACATGACAATTTTGCATTCCTTTATCTCATATTAATAAAATGTGATTTTAACAATATTTATGATTTTTTATAAAAAATTAGATTATCTTTAAAAATTAATCCATTGAATACTAATAGCAGGGTTAAATTGTGAGGATGAAACTTAATTATTATTGGAAGAATGTAACACACTAAAAATTCTAATGTAAATACATTATATTATATAGCATACATATCACACAACCCCGGTCATGTAAGGGGACATAATATCGGAATAATTTAAAATATATTTATTATTTTAAATTTATTTGATATATCGTTTATTTTTCAATTCATGCAACACCATGTTAACATGTTTTACACTCGAGAGAGACCTTCTTCAATGGCTTGCATTGCAAGCAATACCGAAATTTATAGAACAATAATATATTATTAAAATATTACTTTTTAATATAATAATATATAATCAAGATATTATGAAAATTATTATGTCGCTTATGAAAACAAATTATTTGTATAAATATAAAAGGAATTAATGGGATATCAATTAATGAGAAAATAAAATACCAACCAATTGGATATAAAAAGAAATATTATTATTTTTATGCATATAAAAGAGTTTTATTTTAATAAAATAATTAATTAATATTAATTATTTAAATTAATAAATTATATATTTTTTATATTAAATAAAATAATTTTGATATTCATTCCTTATGTTTGACATTAAAAAGATAAGAACAATCCCAAAATCCCACATAAAAACCTATATTTGTATGAATAACATTTTATCGTCTTTTAATGAAGAATCGATTATATATATATATTTTGACACTTTAATTGATTAAATATGGGAAAAATTATATTCATCATTGAAATTAAATAATAATAATTATGTTATGGTGAATTTTAGATGTTTTTCAGAATCATATCTTCTTTAATGATTAATTAAAATTACTAGATTTTAGATCAAAACGTGTTTTTCATCAAATTAATTTATAATTATAAATTATAAATTTATAGTTTTAAATGATTAAATAAATGATATTTTTAAAAATTAATAAAATTTATGTAATTTAGATAAATTTGACACTTAAATTGTATGTAAAAGCTTATCAATCATATTAAGGTTATTACTTTTAAAACCCACATTGTCATCCCAACTGTGTGATGAATTTTAAAATAATATCGTCCTCTTATGTTATTGTTATTTGTCAAAATAGATTCCATATATTGAAGAAAAAATTGCAATGTCTAATATTTTTAAGAAAAATTGAAAAAAAATATTTGTGTAAGTAATTAAAATTAATGAAAACTATTAAAGAAAAATTAAGCATAAAACATGACTAAATGTTCAACTCGAGGGCCCAAATGACCAATACAGTTTTCCAAAACCTATTTTATTGAACATATAAATTCAATATTCCTATATTTATTACGTTTGAATGTGTTTTTAATGAATTTGTTAGTTAATAACATGTGAAGACCTTACTTGTTTCTGAATCTTCTAATTGAGTCCTATTACTTCCCCCTAAACACCACCAACTGTCCCTATTCATAAAACATTTAAAAACAATTTGGATTGGAATATGTCTAATTTTATTGCTTCCCAAAATCCATTCCCTCATTCTTAAATCCACCCTTTGTGCATAAATACTTCCATGTGATACATTTTCTATAAACCAAATGTAGTTACCTGATTAAGAGGAAATTTCTTCTATGAAGATCTATTTATTCATTTCTATTATCCACCACTTAAAATCTATTTCTTTTATTATTATATAAAAAAATGTATATTAAATGTAATAGGATGTCATTATTTAAATGGATATACCTACACTTACACTGACCTCTATCTAAGGGCTAACAAACATATTGTTTTGGTGTGTGGAGAACTACTACCTCACAAAAAGATGATTGTTCATTTTTTCCATTACAACATATTATGGTGGACACTATGATGGAAACCCTATTTATATATGATATATATGATATTTTTTATTTCATTATTCTGAATTAATTATTATTTAGGACGTTACATTATGGTTACTATATTTTGTAATTATGATAATTTTGTTTGAGGAAGTGTGTACTACCACCCCCTCAAAGAGATATGACATGTTCACACAAGACATTGAATATATAAATGAAGGATTTAATAAATATATATAACATATATAATATATCTTTGATTTATAATTCTAATAAACACATTTATTATTTAATTTTCATTTTGTAATATAACAATTAAATGAAAGTACCTTTCATGCCCACTGACGACCTAACATCCCCATGAATAGTGTACTTCATTTATAGTGTACAACTATAATGGAATAATATAAATAAATGTATACATATTACATATGACAAGTAATTCATTGTATACATTTTTTTGATGATGATTCCATGACTTAATTAATGATAACAAAAAAACACATTAATACATACTCAATAAAACTATACAATTGACACATGAAATAATGAAATCAATGAAATTTTTTAACAAATCATAGATATATAATATATGGTATTATAAAAATGAATATGGTTTCGGAAAAATTTAGTATCATATTTTAAACAACATTACATGAGGACAAATACATCACAAAAAATGAAGGATAAGGTTACAAAATTCATAATAAATTTACATTTCATTGAGATTTATTTGTTATTATGCACCAATTCGATTTTACATTGTAAAGATATAGAACGTTTCATGTTATATCAGGAATTCCATTATTCTAATGATATTATAATATTTATTTTATTTTATTTTATTATAGATTATGATACAAAAGTTTCAAAGTGGTATTTTACACTTTCGAATGTTTAAAGATTATTATCCTCTAAATTGTTCTTACTGTTAATATTTGAAATCCTAATTTGATTTTTGATTCTTAACCTTATCTTGAAACAATTAGTATATTATTATAATTATTCATTGTAAAATTACATTAATGTGCATATTATCATGAAATGTATATTATTAATGACTAAACCGTACACTATTTTTCATATGTTTTAAATGTTATTAGTTTTTTGATTATTTTGGGGACATAGAGAAAATTCATAATTATTTATTCAATACAGATTTTTGAAATGGAATATTAATTTTTTTAATTATTAAATATATTAAATTATTTTGACTCGTAATTATAGGGGGATCCAAGACATTAAATATATTTTTTTTGTATCGATAGGTTCACATGAGATGAATATGTTTAAAAAAATATATGGATTTGTTTGAGTATTTTTAAACCATCTTGTGAATAGTCTTGACAGAATTGGTTTTCATATTCCTCAAACATGAAATCCATTTTGAGATAATTTCCATCATTTAGTTTTAGTTACTATTTATCTATTTTATTTTTCATCGATATATCCATGGCTATAATTCATTAATAGTTTACTAATTTACGGAATGGATTTATTTTCCTTACATTTGCCTATTAATTATTACTTATCTAGGTATGAAAATTTAATTTGTTCTCACCTATTAAAATTTAGATATAGATTAATTCATTATTTTTTAAAATTTACTTTCCCTTGTTGATAATTTGATCTCACCCTTATATTTTTTATTTCTGCATGTTATTAAGAAGGGAAATTTGAATAAGATTCCAAGGTTGTAATGTATTTATTTTTTTGGGGATAATGTTTAAATCTATTTTCCAATTGTATTATAGTTATTAGTTATGTAATATTCCTTTCAAATACAACAAACCTCATCGGACCATCAATAATTCATTCCATGTAATCATCCCTGTGTAATGAAATAATGCACCGACTTGGGGGGTTTTGGGGTCAAGGAGTTGCAAAGGATCATTAAGGTACCACTGAGAGTGGGTGGGGGTGAATCAATGGTAAAATGTTTAAAAAGGTACTTTTAACTTGACTCATCCAATTTGATGGGTTAAATTCTTAATCTCTCTAATATAATTATCCTCTTTACCATGCATAAAATAATTATAAATAAATCACAAAACAAAAGGATATATATGGTTTGGTAAAAAGTGATACTTATTTCCATGTTGGTCAGACCCCCCAAACATTGATTCCCCTCTACAAAAGAATGTGATTATATTATAAATAGTTATACCCCAATGTAAAATTAGTAATTCCCCCATGTTCCAACAAGACTTCAACAAATAATTAGAACCTCCAATCACTCTTTCATAAAAGTGATTGGTTAGACACCCAAATAAAATACTTAGAAAATGTTTTTACCCCTCACCTGAAGCTTTTAATATTATAGGGTTTGATTCGCTATAGAAAGATCAATTATAGATCCTCAACTAAATAGATACCTAATTTTTATATATTCTTCACATAAAACCATTGCATGCAGATAAACATTCTTTTTCAAAAAAAGGTTCATGTAAAATAAACAAAATCATCTTGAAATCACGTTTGGGGAACCTGAACACATAGAACATCCTTCAAAAACATAGAATATTGAATCTTTTTTATTTATCTCTAAAAGAGACAATCGTATGTGCATGAATCATAACACTAAAAATGATATTTCTAGAATTTTTATTGGAAATCCTTACCAATAAGATGCTATAAAAAAATAAATTATCCCCAAATTTAATCATATAATAATTTCACCATGACATATAAACTTCACTAAGAATTCCATGTATCCCAATTCTATTTTTTCAATGATTTGATATATTTTATCAATAAATTTTTTGAATTTTTTTTTTCTATTCTATTTGAGTCACCAAGACACATAAATGAATCTTAAGGGATTTATTTTTATAAATAATCTATGATTAATAGATAAATTCTAATAAGAAAAGGAGGCTATCGTTTGGAGGAAGAAGATAACATGTGGAAATTTATTGAACAACATGAATATATTTGATCGAATGGCTTATGTACTGTCGATTTATTTTACGAAGTTTAATTAACCATGTTATTTGGATCCCACATATAATCACCATACATTCATCAACAGCTTTATAATATATATCATGTCACTACAACACCATATTTACTAACCACTATTGACTACTAACTCTTGTTAGAACCACACTATGCCAACACCCCACTCCACCATCACGTCACCCTGTCATATTTTTGACACCTCTTATGCATGTGTTTATTTTGTAGTGCCTTTGAAAATATACTCCACCATGCCAGGCAGAATGAGAGATATCACCTTCCCTCCTCCATAGTGGTGTGAGTCATAAAAGGATAGTCATTGTGCTTGGCCTAATTTTTAATCAAACCACAAAAAATTTACATGGATATATAGAATAAAACCATAATGAAATTTTCCAAAAAAAATCAAAATATCATTAATCAAATATATATATGAATTACTAAGACATATTCTAATTATCATTACAAATAAATCATAAATATCCACTCTCTACTTATATAAATATTGTCAACATTCTGTCAATTCAATTCAGTCAATGACATGTTTATTTTGAAAATAACAAGAGATATATAATAATTGAAGAAAAAACCCACAAATAATATGAATTATTCTTCCCAAATATTATTGAAAACAAATACAATTAACTAGAAAAATAATGTTCTACATTTAATGATTTTTTAATTCAATTTTTAATCAATTTGTAAGGGGATTTCATGTCTCTCATTCCATTATTTATTCCAATTTTTTTAAATATGGTTTTAATAAATTTTTTTATTTTATCATATTATGATATTATATATCATTTACTATTTTGTTCTATAAAAAAATTCACATTATTAGAATGATTACATTCTTTATAAAACATGATGATGTAGAGAAATATTATCATCCTCGTGAAAAAATCTCTTTATCTATCAGGTATGTTTTCTGTCTTCCCACCAATTTCTTATGTTATTATTTTTACATTAAATTATTTAATATTTTCATTTATCATAGAATATCGCTTTTCTTATTATCAAATCAAATTTTATTATTTTTTGGGTAATAATTCCAATAATTTTATTATTTTAATGACAGATATGCTTATTCATTTATTTATCATGTGATTTATTTTTTATTCTATGTCTCAAAAACACCATAACAGTAGAATCCTAGATTCTATAGTTATATAATTTCATTGGTAATATATAAAACAGATCATATCCCAAACTTTTTACAATTTTAGTATTCATATAAAACATGACACATACTATAATATTACATTAAATTTGAAAACATAAAATATATTGAAGGATGTTAATTTTAAAAACTAGTGTTCGTTTAACATGTCCCCGCACAGTAATTATAATATCCATCATAAAATACTATGGAATTGAAACATAAGAAATGGGTGAGTTTATATGCTTAGTAAGGGTATGCATACAATGGAGTAAATCATAAAAAAATAATGGATAGTCATTAATGAATGGTATGAGATTTAAAACACATTCCATTTAATTAATAACATGAGAATGAGGACTACTAAGGAAGGAACTAATGCTGACCAAAATAAAACATATACATAATCACATTATATCGTAACATATCCATGGATATAAATAAAAATATCATAATCACATTGAAATAAATAAATAATATCATAACGAGGAAATTAACAAATTTAGATATGATAAACATATCATCATGGACTTGTTTCATGAAATATTACATAAATGGGTAAGGACGTGACCAAATACCAAAAAGATTTTGTCTCATGAGTCACACCATTTGGTCATGGGGATATAGAATGCCATTCCCATCCAAAAATAATTCTATTTCATTCATAATAAGAAATGGGAGAAATATAACCAACAAAAATATGAATATATAAAAACATGTCAATGAATTATGAATAATTTCCCAACCACTAAACCTAATCCCAATTCTGGAATTGTAAAATTTATAATGGTACATAATTTTATATCTACATTCATATTGATCACAATCCATCAACATATTAATAAGAATATAATCATAACAATTTATCCCTAGTATAAAATATGTTAAATAATGTTTTTTGTTGATAAATATAAATATAATAGAAGTTTCATTTTATCATTTTTTTTGAAAAATAACCATTTCACATTAATAATATTTTTTAAATAAATAAATAAATATATAAGGAATGTAATTTTATTATATAATAATAATGTATAATTGAAAAATAATATTAAAATAATTTAGTGGTCCTTATGCTGCAAATTCCATTTTTTTAATTTATGTTAAAACAATTATTCATTTTTTATTTTCATTAAATGATAAAAATGTTCCTAAATTGTAAGTAAAAATTGGATTAATTTCAATTTTATATGTAAAAAAATTATTAGATCCATTAAGGATTAATTATATATATATATTTAAATTATTTATAATTCATTTTAATGAAAATATTAATATAAAAAAATGTATTCTCAATCAAGTAAAAAATCATTTTTTCATTAATATTGGTTTATGTACATGAAATTATAAAGTGTGTAAAATGAATGAAAACATGTAATTTAAATAAATAATGGGAGGAAAATAAAATTCACTATATATAAAATATTATTTATTATTTATTATTACCAAGAATACTTAATCAATAACACTATCAAAATAGGATTTGATTGTTAAATAATCACTTAACCAAGAACCAAATTATTACAAATCTGTAAAAAACTACTATATAATAAATATATATTTCTTTTATATATATTTACACACACTATATTACCATATTCACATAAAGAGAAACTTATATTATTCATTCATAAATTTTTTTCAATAATTTATTAAAAATTCATTGTTAAAATCATTGTTTTAGGTAGTAACTGCTTCATTTTTCATGAATGTTTTGCTTCAGAGTTTCAAAACATGTAAATTTAACATCATCCCATAATATATATATTTTTAGTAATTTTTTAAATATAATATATATATATATATATTATATGTATTTATATTCATCTATAAAAGTTATAGGAAGAAATATAAATTGCACTATTAATGGAGATGGTGGTTCATGTGTATACATAAATGTTGATTACATTTTTTCAAAATAGGAAATTAATCCACGTTAAAAAGTAATTAAAAATTTATAAAAAATTATTATATCTTATATATCATATATATTCATTGAATATATCCTTATTAGAATCTATATGAAACTTAAATGAAAAATATCTCACATCACTTCATGGAGGTGGTGGTCCACGCATATGCACAAATGTTAATATTTGTTTCCAAAAGATTATAATATAAGTGGGTGGATATGATATTATATTCATTGAATTATAAAAATTTCATAAATACCATATATATATATATATATATTATTCATTATTATATCAATCTACAATAGGAGGTGATAGAAGAAAAATACATCTATTCATGAGGGGGTGCCCCACTATACACAGTAATGATTGTTTAATGCCCCTTTGATGGTATAGATAATGGATATAGGTTATTAAACTAACATAATATCATCTTATTATATGGAAGATATTATTTTTCTTATTTCAAAAAATATATATAATATTATTATAACATACAAGAATAAATAAAATGGAAATGAATTGTTACAAACTACACATATTCTTCATATAACCTCAAATGTTTTATACCTAAATCAATCATATAATGGAATTATAAAAAAAATGGAATCCTGGTCACGTTAATGGGTTTATGTAAGGTAATTGCGAAATTATTAGAAAAAATAGGCTCTTGATGTGTGGTTAGGACAATATATGTTATGTTATTTAATTATATTGGGAGATGAACTACTTCAAAACATCATGGAAATATACAAAAGGAATACAAAATGATAAATTTATTCTCAATAAAAAGCATTAAAATGCTAAAACATTTTATTCTGGGATAATATAAGGTCAAAATATTTCCATATATTTGTATTTAGATGTGTTTAACAACATAAATATTTTTTCCCATTTTTGTTTAACCCCTATCTAATTCTGGTTTAAATTAATTTTGGTAATTAATTTTCACTATTTTTATAAAAAATAGCTGATAGAAAACTATATTTATTGTTTCTATATATTAATTAATCAGATTATAAATTTGGGATAAATATTAAAAAATTTAATTCCCCTTGGTTTTAGAAGTTAATTTAATATCAAACCTGAAAACATGAAAAATATATGGTTCCCAAAAGAAAAATATTTCATATGAAAAATATGTTTTCATATAAACTATTATCATAAAATTGATTCAACTAAAAATTATATCAATTAAATATAATATTGTTTAAATAATTTAGCATTTGAAATATTTAAAAAAATATCTTTTAAAAATCATTAATAAAAACGGTTTTACAAAAAATAATAATTTTTAACTATTCATTAAAGAGAATAATATTATTAATAAATTTTCAAATATTCACTCAATGATAATTCGGAAATTTTGATTTTAAAAATGTAGTTCGTTTTTTCAAATTATGTTTCTAAAAGTGGTAAATTTAATTTTTAAATTTGTTCACTAAATGCAATGGAACCAATTTTTTTTAAAAATATTTTTAAGATTAAAATTAATATTTATATTATCTCGTTCATACAATAATATTATATTAATAACAATTCAATTTAATAAATATTTAACATATATATTTCATAAAAATAATTTAATTAAGGTGGTTAATTTAAATTGTAATGATAAAAACACATTTCATGCATAAAATAGTGTTTCATAAAAATAATGATTTTTCATTCAGAGGATTTTTTTCATTTCTAATTGATTGATAACTACTGATACTATTTTATAAATTTTTATACATTATAATTTTCATCATTTAGATTTTCATATTCAAAACCAGCGATATGAGGGCTAGGTTATAAGGGTGCACCATATTACAGTGCATATAGACTTAGGGTTGCATGTACTACATGTTATCAAAGATATTAAATTTATTTATAAAAAATATATCATAATTTGTTAGGGGTGTCACATTATTTCTTCGATAAAAAAATATCATCCTAGAAATTTGAAAAATTGCACCATAGTAAAATATTTGGTTATTTATTCTGGTCACCACATCGTCTATTCTGTCTCATTATTTCATCGAAGTACCCTTACCAATTAATTCATTCCAATCCAAATAAATTTATCTATAGTATCCAGATTATATATTGGATCTTAATATAATGGTAGATATAGATCTAATTTTTTATATGTGATCAAATATATTGTGTCTAGCATGAACATAATCAATAATGATTTAATGAACACAAAAGGTAATTTAAAGAGTTTTAATGGAAATACCAAATGGTAAGTCATATTTATAGTTCTTAATTTGATTTCAAAAATTCTAATGTAATTTGTGATTAGCTTCCCTTCCAAACAAAATTGTTTAACAACCATCCAAATAAAACTTTCAATAAATCATGACCTCCCTATTGATATTCAAAATCATTAATTTTGTTATCTACATAACCCTTTTTCCTTATTTGAGTCTTTATTTCATGATTTTGAATATTAAATATAATTTCTATTCTCTCCTACTGACGTTCTGATCCTAAACTCATCCTTTCACCAACATCATATAAACATGTTTTAGTATGGAATCTTTTGATATATAATGAATCATATTACATAATTTTTTTAGAAAGATATAATTTATTGTTATAGGTGAACTATATCGAAGGTAAATATTAATCTCATGAAAATTTAATTCAATATAGAAAGATATCTACATGTTTTATAATATTTGAACATCAATTTTATATTGTCCATTTATTTTAGGGTGTTAATAGTTGCATTAATGAAACACAGAATAAATATACTTTTGAAGTCACTTCCATAATTTATATATAAATCATGGATCCCAATCAAATAAAATTAGAAGAGGTGTTACATATAATCTTATAACAACATTAGTATAGTTTTATTAATGATTTTAAGTAGGTAAATCTTCCCATAGAATGAGTAAATGTGAATATTTTTTTAGAAAAAAATATAATATAATATATAAATCATTATATCTGTATATTGAAATTAATAGAATAATTACATATTAATGTAATGTAATTTCTATATGTGAATAAATAGATGTTCCATGAATAATATAGAATGAATTCTCTAAACCATAAAATATTTGAAATACAAACATCATTACATATAATCATCCCCTTTATGCTTCGTATTATCCCACAAAAAATGTTCTTTTAAATCTCTTTATATCATAGTGCTACTTGAGAATATAGATTAGTCAGAAATATTATAATCCCAAAATCGTTCCCACTTACGCTTTAGAAGAGATAAAAAACATAATATATTTTCTAAATTTATAAATAAAAATTAAAAATTAATTTCTTCTTGGTTTCCATCATTTATGGATTTAAATTTCTATATAAAAATCTGTTAATCGGATTGAGAAAATATTATATTTCCCAAAAACTGTAGTTTGAAACTAATTTTAAAAATTAGTGATTTATTAGCTTCTTTAATAATTCTCATATTCATATTTAAAATATCCTTGAATTAAGGATCCATATCAATCCGCATTTTGTTCATAACCGCTTTATATTCCCTACTCATTTCATGTAATACCTTATTTTCATATGTCATTAATATTGTAGTGAGTTATCAATATCCTTGGGTAGTTAATTCCCTCAATTATTTCTCATGTACGACTCCTTATATGAATACATGTACTTTGGAATCTTTCAAATAGTGTATATCTCACATCATTAATAATATAGATAATTTCACCATACAAACTTAAATCACTGGTTAGATAGTTCTATTATTTGACCTTTTACTACTATGATGGATATGAAATAACATTATAATTGAATATAATGACATAACCAAATATAAAATTAAATAAACAACTATATATCCCAAATTCATATTTTCCTCATGGTTGATAAAATTTTGTGTATTCAATTATATCTATCAAAATAATTAAAATTTTTATTCACATTCCTTTTTCCATATAAACATAACCCATTTATGAGTAATATTGGTTATCTAGTTTTAAAATAAGGCAAAATTTTGAAACAAACATTGATAATAACCAACCACAAAAAAATGTAATTTGTCACATTCATTGGTTTATGATAATCTCTTATGACCATAGTATTTATATGATCAAATGATATTCCATATTATTAGATAGTATGGGAAATACATGTCTCTTGTTAATATATATAATTCACCATTAATTTAATTCCCATATAACTCTTTTATTATGGAAGTCACATGAATGAATTACAAGTGATTATCACATTCCACAAACCTCATAGATCACCGAAATATACCATAAATAAATACCACAAAAAATTTGTCCAAATATTTATTTAATACACTTTTCATTTGTTCCTTAAAAAATAAAGGTTTCCTTAGTAAAAGATTTATATAATTACTATAAACATAATTTCTATACCTCATTTGAAATTTTGTCTCTATAATATCTTAATAATATACTAACAATTTATTATAAAAATAATTTAACTCATTAATTGAAAATTATTTTGATCCAAGATGTTGATTTACTGTGTTATCAAAACATTGTATCTGATAACTGTTTATTATAATATAAAAATTGATCTATATTTCTTAGTAATAAAGTTTACATGGATCTCAATGGAGTTACACTAGGTAATGAAAATACCTAATCTAAAAACTCCTATTTTTGTTTCTTAAAATCCACTAATTTAAAAATTTAAATTCCATATGTATTCTTTGATATTGGTCTGGAATTAGGGATTAAGTAAATATAAATACTATAATTATACTATATTTGATATGAAGGTAATTACATGTTATTTTTATCAATGTATTCCTATAAAATCAATATATCTTAAATACCATGAATTTATAACCTGTCTATAGATTGTCTCTAACCTATATCCCCAAATATCTCATTTAGAAGAGCTACTCAGATAGATCTTAATGTGATTTGGGTGATGATTTCCCCCCCTAAATATATAAAATTCCACATCCTCATCATGAAACATAATTTATTTCTATATGAAACTAATATTTGTATTATATTTTGAAAATAAGACCATATCATGTATTATATATTAATCATCAATATGAATAATGATCAATTAAACAAATTGGGAATATTTTTATGTCATAATGGGAATTGTAAAACAAATCATTATTCTAATGATACATCCACTATGTGTTTTGAAAAATAACGACATTTAAAAGATTATTGGAAAGTATTTAATTTTCCTAGAAAACATGTATCACATATAATAATTTGAACTTTTAGAAATAAATAAATAGATAAATAATTTTTTGTATGTATTTAATTTACCTACAAATAAATATTTTGGAACATTAAACATTGTTTTTTTCATCACATAATCTGGGAATTTCATAATTTTCCTTTTATAGGGAACAATTATTTCATTCCTAGGACAACCATTTTCATTATTCTAATATCCTTATTGTAGAATAATTTACTATTTAAAACATTATTTATTACCTTCTAATCACGACCGTTGTGTAATTTCTCTATACACATGTTGAAAAAACTCATTCTAAGAATATATATTCCATATTTTATCTTTTAAAAGATTATTTTATGTAATTAATTCGAACATTCATTTATTTAATTTTTCTATATTTATTTTTCTAGGTTGCTCAACCACCATCATGTTGTCTTTCATTCAATGAAAGATATAATAAAAGGATACATTTTTTATATCCTAATTATAGATGATAATATATGATCATAAGATGAATATATTTGGAGACTTTACCCTTTTAATTATTGACATATGGCCATAAAATAAATAGTAAATATTCTTATTGAATTATACGTATACTTTTCAAGATTAATTTATAACAATATAAATAATTCATCATACTTAGTAAAATTATAATCTTCTATTTGTCCATGAAAATGGAATTGTCTACCCAAAATTCCCATCCTATGAGAGGAATTGTTTTAAAGAAAAAATTCTATAAATATTTTCATTCCATAACATATATTTTCTTCCCATCATTATTCTTTTGAATAAATTTCCATTATTGATCATCATCTCCATGGATAAAATAAATTTTCATTATAAAAAAGAATTTCATTAATTCCCAAATTGATAAATATATTTTCTAATGAACTTAAACATTTCTAAGAAACAAGTGGATTTTTATCACCAATAATTGATGGGTTTTTCTGATTCATAATGGAGTCTACCATTGTTAAACAAAGAGGGTGATTAGTTAAATAATCTATTTGGGAATGGTTATTAGTCATTTCCTAAGTCAGATACCCTAAAACTGTTATGGTTAGTTGATATCAAGTTATAACTCCATCAACAACATCAATATCACCCCCAAGTCGGACTCTATGCTTGGATTTGGTGCACTGAAATAGTTTCCATTCCTTCTAATTGGTTTAAAATATTAATAATCTAATATATACAATTAAATCATACCTTATGGAATGCAATATATAACACCAAAAATAATGAAAATTAACATAAGTTGAAAATTTTATTTGTGCCTATTATCATAGTCATGTACATGGTTTTTCTTTTCATTTATTAAAATAAATAAAATATTCTAAAATTTGTTAATGAATGTTTCTAAAAACTATGAATTACCGCAAGAATATCCCCTATGAGTTTAAAAATAGATGTGTAGAAAGGTATGTCATTTTTCCCTAGTTGTTGATTGAAAAAAATCATAATACCCCATTTTTATAAAAAATATCACTTTTTATAACTATTTTGGAGCCAAATATAAGTGTAGAATTCAGAAAATGTTTAATTTATTTTAAATACAAAGAACCTCTACCTTCAAAAACCATCATAATGTTCTTATATTCATATTCATATCCTTAAATTCATTTATATGGACATATTTTGAAATATATTTTCTCTTTAATATAGTTTTAAAGGTTTCTACTATGTTTATTAAAACAATTACAAGGATTCTAAACCTAGTATCATAGAGTCGGTGGTTAAATTTATTTATTTGTACTATATACAAGAGATCGGCACCCAAATTATATAATTGTTTAGTTTTCTTGAAAAAACACACATATATATATATATATGAATATCACATTACATTTGAAATAATCCAATGAAACATTGTATTTTAATTGATAAAATCATTCTTCCCCTTATCCATGTAAATCTATCATAATAACCTTCCTTGAATCCTAGGGAAATGTATCATAAGATAAGTGTGAGCTAACATGATCAGTAAGGGAATGTGTAAATCATAATTTATGTTGAATAAATAATACATAATAAAAATTTAAATTATTATATCTAAAAACACATGAAATTTAATTATTTACCTAATCTTGAAGAAAAATATTAAAGAAATAAATTTTGATCAAATAAATACATAAAAATTATCAAAGCAACATAAACAAATATAAATTTAAGTAATTAATAAATTTACCTACAAATTGAACATAATATCCTTATTTGAATACTAGGTAAAGGAAACATATAAATGTGGTGAGATCATATAAACAGTAAGGGTATGTGTACATCAGACGTTATTATGAATAAATAATACATAATCAAAATGGTTTAGTAAATATCATAAAATGCCTAAAATTTCAATAATAACCTGATCCTAAATAATAATATTGAATGAAGAAATAACGACCAAATAATGATATAAAAATAATAAAATGATTGTAAAAAATATCCATGTTGATCAAAAATAACCAAATTTTAACAACTTGGCCCCACTGATAGCATAGAAACCCTGCCTTCACCTAGTCATTGTGTCATACCCAACAAGGTGCCTATAGTTTTCCTACAGCCACATGGTCCCCTACCTAGTTCCCACCCACATGCCCACAATGGTCAAAAAATTGATTATTTTCCTCACATTCAAAAAAATGATCTATACAATTCTCATTTTCCTCACTCGCACACACCTTAGGATGCTTTCCAGATAGTCACCCACCCAGATCACTACTCTAGTACAAGAATTCTTAATTATAGTTTTTCAATCAGGCTATCTCCTGAAATGAAAATTTTCATATTTTTAAATGAGTTATATAATTTATAATCTTAACCCATTATCATTTTGTGGTGTTACACTCACACCGCCCTGATAACAACACCCTTATTGTGGACCTTATATCTCAAAATAGGCAGTTCTTCTCAACATAATTTTGGGTTCTTATGGGACTTGATGATAACATATACATAATTCTTTGACATTGTTTTTGGAAACTTGCCTTCCAGGAACAACCAGTTTCCCTACGGACACATGGTCCCTTGCCTGGGACCCACCCTAATTCATGAATGTGTAATATGACTAATGAATGTACCCATAGAACAACACATGTTATTTTCAACAGGAAACTTCTTGGAAGGTCACTGATCCTTATCACTACTCCAAGCCTATATTATATAATTATGGAGTTCAATTCAGGCAGGCTCCATAAAAGAACGTTTCACCTTATTGAAATGAGTCATATCATTTAGTAATTTACATATTTATCATAATGGGTTTTTATATAAATAATCACAAGGACATTAATTACTAATATCATTTGAGTGAATCATTATATATAACCTAAAAAAATAATTCAAGAACATTTTTCATGACATTATAAATAAATGGGTAAGCCCTAGACCAAATACCCTAGCCAGTTTGTCTCAATATACATATCATTGCATGGAGGGTCTGGAATGGGACATGGTCATAATTTACATAGTCCAATTGATTCCAAAATTTGTATTTGGTGATTTATAATTTATATTAACTTTTTTATTGACAAACTAGAAAATAGAATGGAACTAATTTCTCGAATCAATTAATATAATCATAAATCATCCCATATAATATGAAAAATGGAATAAAAATAGTTTTCTCACATTCAATGTAGTCATAAACCATCTGGAGATAATTTTATTATGTTATCATTAAAACATATCAATAGCATATAAAATGTAAAATTATTATTTTTAATTTATTAATATAAATATAATAAAAATTTATTCGAACATTCATGAGTAAAATACACTTTTTGTGTTGAAATATTCATTTAAAAAATAAAATTTTCTAAATTATTCGGGAAAACATTTCACCTAAATGTGTCACAAAAATGATTGAATTAATCATTAAACACTAATGTGTTTAAGATGGTAAAAAATCATGTTCATGTTGTTTACAGTAAAACAACGTTTCAATTCTCATTTTTAGTACTGGGTCAATAAGTACCATGTTTATGAGATAAAACAATGATTCATTATAACCGTTTATAAAATTTTTAAATAAAATTCAAATAAATTAATCGAAATTATTTGAAATATTTTACAAATATTTTAATAAAAAAAATTGATAATCCTGAAGAAGATTACTATATTAGTAGAAAATTTAAATTGATTTTAATTAAACTATTATTTAAGAATATGGATTAAAAAACAGTAGAAAATTAAGAACCAATGGGATTTATATAAAATATAATAGTAGAATAAAATATATTGTTTAAATGTAAAATAAAAAAAAATTCTCCAAATATAGTCATAAATATAATATATTCTTAATAGTGATGTGATTTTGAATAAAATGCTTACATTAGGTCTGGATTCAATTATATATTCCCAAAAATCATGTGTAATAAAAAATTATTTTTTAAAAATATATTAATGGTGAAGGTTAATATTTTTTATACCTTATATTATTTATTCACTATATTTTAGAAATAACTTATTAACAATTGTTTTTTAAAATAACTGTTCTGGATAATAATAGATTCATTTTTCATGTAGGTTTTGGATATGTAGTTTAAATACTTGTAAATTGTTCATGGTTACATCATACACATAATTTTAATATTTATTTAAATATAATATGTATTTATTATAAATTTATTTATTGTATTCTATAAAATATAGATATAGAAAACGAATTATACTATTCATGGATACATTCAGACATTTATATGTATGAATTTGTTTTTTCATTATTTGAATGGATGGATAAAAAGAAAATGAAATATTTATTAACCCCTATAGAATTACTATTTTATTACTTATATCATATATATTCATCAATACTATCCATATTACCATCCTATTAAAAATAAAGTATCACATCTATTTGTGGAGGCGGTATTCAACACCTATGCATGAGCGACGTCATTGTTTTACCACAAATTAGAAGGTGATAATGTAGATGTTTTATTAAAAATTAATAATTATAATTATTTAATAAATATCTTAATATAATGTGTTTTAAATAAATATATAAATATATTCATTAGTGTGAGGAAGTTATGTAAATGAAATACATTTGTTCAGGAAGAAGTAGTCTGATGTACACATGAATGATATATCAATTATAATATGGTAGAAGATGATATGTATTTATGTTATTATAATAACATAATAAAATATAAGTATATTAAATATATAATTTTTATATTTAATCATAATTGGAGATGATATGTATTAGGTAAAAATAAAAACACATGGTTATGAATTGAACCTCTTCTTCAAAAAACATCATTAAGATTATAACAAAATCATTATTAGGATTGTATTCGACACAAAATAGGTAGTCTAGGACATGGGGATTGATTTAATAATTGTTTTTTGGAATTCCATGGTTGAACCAAAAGGCTATTTATGTGTACAGAGGAGTGGATAGGGGTTTCCTTTTATATGTGGGGGAGATGGCCAAAATTGTAACAATAAGAAAATTTCTTATAAAGAATAAAAAATTATAAATCATTCCCAATCCAAATAATTCCTAATGAACATATATTATTATTTGGTATAATTATATTTCTAAATATAGAGATAATATAAGGATTAGAAATGTTTTCGAATAATACATTCCCCTATGGTTTTGTTAACCCACCCACTGTTGAACCAGTTGTATATTTAACTGTGGAAACTAAATTTTATTGTTATTAAAATTAATTATGAACCAAAATTTATATAAAATTTATATAAAATATTATTTATTCCAATTAAACATATTAAATACATTTTACCAAATTTAATTCACATAATTGATAATTATTAATTTATATTCATTCCCTAAAACATGACAGAACTATATTTGTTGATAAAAATGATTTCACTTGGTTAAACGCTTTTTATATGAAATTTTAAAATAAAATTGATTCCAATGAAATTAATTAGATTAATAATAATATAAAAAACTAATTTTACATTTTAAATTATTTTAAAATAATATGGAACCTTGAAAATTCTTAATGCAATAACACAATATTGATTAAGAAACTAGTAATTTCACTTTTCATCAAAAAATTATTCTGTTCTAAAATTTGAATAATATTTAATTCTATGATATCTTATCATAGATGGGTTAAAAAATAATGCTCACTTTTTCAGATAAAATTTATATATGTAAAAAAAATAATTAAAATAATTTTGTAAAACGTGATGGAACCACTTTTTTATAATTTAAAAGATCGATTTTAAGAATAAAATTGAATTTATTCATATCACATGCTTAAAAATATATTAGATTATTGATTAGTTATTTTATAGAGTATATTAAATATATTTTCCTCCTAAATAACTCACCAATAGTGACAAATATAAATTCGTAACTAGAAAATACTACATGCATATAAATAATGTTTATCAGAAAAACATTTCCATTACATTAAAATTATTTTTATTTAAAAGTATAATTTATTTATAAATAATGAATTTATATTTTTAATTTATAATTAAAATAATTTTCATAATATAGTAATTAATATTCATACCATCCAATTTGACATATAGGTTATGGTAACGTACAATATTATCAATCATTTGGACTCGGGGTTATGTATACCAAATGCTATTGATGTGATTAAATATATTTACAATTAAATATATCAATTTATTACAAATTTCCTCTAAGTAATAATTTTGAATCGATCAATCATCCGTTATTGATATTTATTTCTATTTTTTTTGAAATTTACATCATTTCAATTTCTCAAAAATAATATTATCAAAATTTACTCATAACACCATCTATTTTCTATAATGATAAGAAATATTTTCATTATAATCTTATAAAAATATAATTAATTTATTTTTTAAAGAAAAAAGAATATTTTTCTTATAGAGGTATTTTTTATTAATCTTCCTCTTTTTCAATTGACGAAATATTCCTTCCCAGTGATTTATATTTTTTTCATCAACCAATTTAATTACTGATGGCATTTTTTGTTACATAATTTTAGAAGGATAAAAATCTATATTTTCTATCCATGGGTTTTGTTTGAGATTATGAATAATTAATTTTAGATAGAAGTCATATGTATAGATTATTAATGTTTTGTGTCATATATCTCCCTTCAATCAATTGGTTATGGATTTATATCTCCTGAAATAAATTCTAATAAACATGGATGTGTTTTATTAAAATAAAGGGTGTGATTGGGTGAATCATGAACATGATTCTTACATATTTTTACTCTATTTATAATATATTCTAATTTCTTATGTTAATTTCCCATCATTAATGAATTTTTTATATAACTCTATGCCATGATATATTTTTATACTTCATTAAAAACCAATATTTTGGCTTGTATTGTTATGTCATGATAATTAAATACATGATATGTTTTATAATTTTAACTAATGATCCGAAGAAAATTTTATATTATATTTATCTCATATCACTATTTTATGACATGTTTATAATCTAACTATTTTTATTTATTAATTATTTTTCCCTTAGTAATCATTTGAGATCACACATTGGATATGACTCAATTGATCATTTTATAAATATAGGTTTAAGTAATGATATTATTAAAAGGAAATCTATTGTGGGTTTTATCTACAATTTTCCACATGAGTAATAAAATATTTACTTAATTATCTGGTATTCAAAGACTCTAAAAATATAGTTCTGGAAATTAAGATTCAATTTTTTATGATTTTTAAATTATAAATGTTATTTAAAATTTATTTATTTTTTAGCTTGTCCCATATCACTTATCATCATAGTCAATGAATAAATGATTTTTAGTACTAAAACCCTCAATTTATGTCTTGGGAATCTCAGTTTATATCATAACACAATTTACTTTTTTAGGCTATTACTCCAGTTATTATTTATGATTACGATAGGATAACATTACTGAAAGGAGTAGAGAAAATTCTATGTATAGTATAACATCCTAAAATATTGGAACAATTCTTTTTTAGATTTCAAAAAAAGGACATCCCTTTTGGATAAAAATAGGATGATAAATTCTCTATCATTTGGGTTGAAAGGGTTAATTTTTATTATTAGGATGATAAAGAATTTATTTTATCTTTGCACAGATCCTGAGAAAATGACCTAACAACACACCTTATATAAATTTCATGAGGGATAATCTTTGGTGATTCACATGAAAATAATAGAAAATTATGATTGATTTAAGAACATTATTATTATTTTGTTATATAACCTAATATGAAATATAAAATCAATGACCATGATTAAAAAAATTTATATATTATGGTGAATTATCCATTTATTATTTATTTAACATAAAATAATAGTTTTATGATTTATAAAATTATTTAATTGTCATCAATAAATGTCTCCATATAAATAATGGACAGATTAAGGATAAAAAACTAAAAACATAGTGTCATTGAAAATTTCATGATTATAACATTGAAAAGCCAAATGAGATAGGCTATAGAGTGAGAAATCATGTTATTTTCCCAAACAAGATATCTTAGGTTATGATTATCCACATGAACATTGTTGAATTTATAAACATGAAAAAGAATCAATTCATGATGTTTCAAGGTTATTATAGGGATAAAGGTTGTGTACCAATGAAGATACAAATTTCAACATGTCAATAATGTTTGTATATGTCTTTAGAAAACTTCTGAATAAGTACATGTAGATGATGCAAGTGTAGAAAATTAATTTATATATATCAATATTGTAAAGAATGAAAAAATTCCCACAAATGATAATAAGGTCCCAAATAAGGCACTATAAATAGTTATATAATTCAAATGTAAGGGATAAAATCAATATTCGATTAAGTTCCCCAAACCCATAGGTAGTGATGATAATAAGTCCACGAAACCAAATTATCAATGGTATATTTACAACCTATGCAATGAATAATATAGAAGAGAATCGTGATAATTATGTAAAACTTATCATATACTCTCGATTTATGGATGACTTATTGGATTCCAGTATAATTTACATAAGAAGTTTTATAAGAGAATCTATTTACCACCTCTATTATTTGATTTTCTACAATTGGAGAAAATTTAAAGTTGTATTATTATGATATACCATATTTAAATTTTTAAGAATGAACATCATGATAATATTATTATATTTTATTTAGATATTCTTATGGGAACCGACTGGAAAAATGCTCATTGACCTAATATTAATTACAATAATACAAGAATCATAATTTATTTTCCAATTAATTAGTAAATTATTTATCTATTCAAGGATTTTTATGAAATCTCTAAAGAAAAAAATATTCCATAATGTGGTCATTGATACCCTATCATGATAGGTATTTAAAAAAAATTAATACATAGAAACTAATTATTGGTGGTATACCAATTTAGAGTTAAATATGTGTTTCACTGTGTTACATATTATAGTAATGATGATATTGATCCATTTAATATTATAGTTACCCTTATCTATCATCATTTGTAGAATTTAATTAAAATTATATGGATGAAATTTTTTTATGGGGTCAAGAATGTAACACCGCATGATATAATTATATTTTATAATTTATATAAATATTTTTTTTATTGAATGTACCATATTAAAAACCATTGTAAAATTATGTACTACATTTTTCCAAAAAATAAACATAAAATAAATAATATACCCATTTAATTTGAAGGTATTAGAATAAGTAAATGATTATTTACATCTATGTAAAAAAATATTTTTTAGTTTGAAATTTATTCATTCATAGAATCCAATTTATATTTTCAAATGACTAATAAATTCTATATTTTCAAAAATCAAATATCTAAAAATTAATATTTTTGTGCTATAAATTATAATATATTTATGAGAAATAATTTTTTTATTAAATATTATAAAGAATAGATACAATAAATAAATTTAATATCATTTTAAAACATTACTAAAAAATTTATATATTTATTTATTCCTTATAAGATACATGTTTTCTATAATTTTGTTATTGTGGTTTGTGAACATACATTAAAATTTATTTTAATCACTTTTAAATTATGAATCAAATAAAATTATTGTACTATATTTAATAATCATGATCTGTTATTTAGATAATGTAGATTTTATTTTTATGCATAAAAATATTTTATTGAGATAAAGTCAATTACACAGATAATTATAATAGTGTCCATTTAAATTATTTTTTAAATATATTCATATTTTAAAAAATGAATGTAATTTTATTTAAAAAATAATAATATTTTTTAAAATCATCATAACAAATAAATTAACCCTCATTTATTTAGTAAATGATATGAAATAGATAAAGTAATAATTTATATTTTTTAGAAATTATATTTCTATAAAATATGTTTTAGTTATATTATATGTTTCCATTTAAATGTTATATCATTAAATATTAAATTTTAATTCTAATAAATGAAATTAATTTTTATATTTAAAATTAAAATGTTTTTATATGATGATTTTTGGGATTATTCAGAGAATATTTGTTTATAGATGAAAATTCCAAAATACAGATTATATTTTTGAATTAAAAAACCACAATTTTAGATTCATCATAATAAAATTGAGTAAACATGACTATTTGATAAAATTACTAATTAAAATTTTAATTTATGTAGCATAATTTACTTTTATATGTTGTGTCATATAACTATATTTCGTAATGAGTATAAGATAAAATGAGTTGAATTCATGTTAATTATTTAAAGTAGTCATGAGATCATTTGTTGTGGTGGAGGTTCAAATTTTATTTCTCAAAATAGTTTTTTAATTCTATATGATGTCATAAAAGATTTGGATTGACCTTCTAAAGATTCATGGTTGTGGCAGCTGGACTATGGAACATTGTGGATATCAAATATGATTATAGGTCAACTACTATACAGGTGAATGTGTACTGGGATATAAAAGGTGATATTATTTTTGAGTGTGGATTAGATAATTGTGAATTTTATTTTTGCCTATTGGTAATTTTTTCATTCCTCATTTACTATGGTTTTGAGATTCATTTCTAATATTTATTCACAGAACCACGGATTTAGTCTCTGAAATCCATTATTCACATCATATATTTACTATTTTGAATTAATTATAATTAAATTAATAAATGTTAACTAATAAATTGGATTTTATATTTTTTATCAGAATTTCTAAATTATGTTATTGGTTCAATTTTATAGGCATAAAAATATATAAATTAAGTGAAAATTAATTACCACTATAAATATAAAATAATAAATCGGTTATTAATAATGGGAGTATAATTATATATTATTGAAACACTTAGGAAAATTTTCATCTAAGGGATTTATCATTTGTGAGTCATCTACACTACATTATTATCCAATTTTGGAGTCACCTTCCCTGATAAGAGCACAATTTTTTTTCACAAAAGTTCCACTCTTATAACTTGTAAAATTACATGATAACAAAACCGCTACTATAATTTCTCAAACCTATCTGGTCCTTTCCATTGTAAAAATTTGGTTTTTGAGTGTTCCAGGATGTCATGGTGATTTATCTGTGAATAGTTCCAACAGTATACCGTTGTGAACTATGCAACGATGACCTTCTATGAACAGTTCCAACAGACGATGGGAGTGGACAGTGTAATTGTGGCATTCATTGAATAGTTATAATGATAGAACATTGTGAATATTGTAACGGTGACCTTCTGTTTGTAGTTCCAATGGTATACCATTTTTAACAGTGCAATGGTAACGTTCTATGAAAAGTTCCACCAGTAGACCATTGTGAATAGTGCAACGGTGAACTTCTATGAAATGTTACAATGGTAGACTATTGTGATCAGTGCAATAGTATCCTTCTTTGAACAGTTCCAATAGTAGACTATTGTGAATAGTCCAATGGTGACCTTCTGTGAACAGTTCCAATGGTAGACCATTGTGAATAGTGTAATGGTAACCCAATGTGAACAGTCCCGATGATAGTCTGTTGTGAAAAGTGCAACAGTGAACATCTATGAACGGTTCCAATGGTAGACCGTTATGAACAGTGCAACATTAACCTTATGTAAATAGTTCCAACGGTATACCATTTTGAACAGTGCAATGGAAACCTTAGGTGAACAGTTCCAACAGTAGACCGTTGTGAAGAGTGCGACACTGACCTTCTGTTAATAGTTACAACAGTAGAGCATTGTGAATAGTGAAACAGTAACCTTATGTGAATATTTCCAATGGTAAACATTTTTTAATAATGCAATGGTAAGGTTCATGAACATTATTTTCAGAATGGTGGGGTGTACAATATTTCCAAAACAGTAGGGTGTACATTGTTTCCAGAACGGTAGGATGCATAGTTTTTCCAGCTTCCTACAGTTTCTCCCCATTGATGTTTCCTTTAATGTAAAATGCATTTAAATCCTTGTTCGTAAGGACACTAAGGCCGATTCAAATACCATAACTTCTATGTTAATTATTCCTAAGGCTTGGGATGTTTTTACTTAATAGAACTGCTTGGTTTATGTCGATCCGCTTTTAATGGGATGTCAACTGTATCTTAAATTGTCGCTTCGTTAAATCTTCCAAATGGACAAGATATCTTCATCCATTTTTCTTCCTCCTTGTTATCTGGTAAGAGATGCTCGAAACTTTCCATCCTTCAAATAGGAATCATGAGATCAAAAATTTCCCCATGGATTGTTTTTCTCAATGTTCTTCTTGCTGCAAGTGCACCCCCTATTTCGGTGCAACCAAAGAGTATCCATCAATTTCAAATAAAAAGTATGTTTTATCACCTTTGTTTTGGGGTTCATATTCTCATGTTATCCTTTCCATATTATATAATGTGTTCTCCATGCTTCTAATGGAGTTTTATTGGGTTTCGGTTATTGTGTTCGTAGCATGCTATCCTTGGGTGGATGCAGTTGTCACGACAGGAGGCGATCATGAACCATTGTGTAGACTGTTCTCTTATAAATAAAGTCAAGAATAATTTGTGGTAGGGGATCCATTTTCTCTCTTTTCTTATATGTGAAACTATAGAGTTATCATGTTTTATCCCACTGGATGACAATGATATTGACATAATAATTATTTGAACAGGAAAAAAATTAATATCCATCGAATTTTGTTACCTCTTATTATGCTAGATAGTGTTACATCTATGCTTGCTTCATTTATTTTCCCATTATTAATAGAAATTTTTAATGAATGTAAATTGGAATTAATTAATAATTGAATGGTTAAACGATAAATAGTCATGTAAATGAATCTGGTTCTTCTTGTTGTAATTTTATTTTTAATCATAATCGTATAGTAAACATGTTTAATTATTTGTGATAGCTTACAATTTAGGTTTCCCAATGTTTGAACCTATGAAAACTAAATTTGTTAATTAAATATTGATTAATGAACTAGTGGATTTATAATTGATTATTCCATGTAGGGTTCTGAGTTACCCTCTTGATTACTTAAGGGCCAAGAGCCAATTGATGTGATGTTTGTTTTCCTACTGGTTGTGCTATTGTCACGAACCATCCTCGGGGCCCGTGCCGTGACTACCCCAAGCCCGCCTTCCATAGGCCAGGGGCTGGAGACTAGAACCAAGGTGTAAATCCCGATAAACAGGTAAGGAATTGACTTGTAATGTAAACAAACACCACAGAGTAAGCAAGTGGAAAGAGTAAACACTAAGTAAAAACTGTAACATGCTGTGTTGAAAGTAAAAAGGGGTCGGAAATACAAGCCCAACTGTAATGTACAACTGAAAGGGGAGAATAGCAACTGAAAAGAAAAGCCGTCGCGTCGAGCCGTCCTCTGGAAGTCCCACATGAAGGGTGAGTACAGATAGCCTCCACAGCTCCTCAGTCCAGCCGTCCGCTCCGAGTACACCCTGCCCAGTGGTCCACCTCCAGGTATCGTCCTGCTCTGCAAGCCTCCACCACGATCAGCACTGTCCGTCGTCTGCAACTAACACAACGTAGTGCGGGCATAACCCGTGAAGGGGTGAGAATAAGCTACTCAGTAGGGACCCCGAGACCCCCAAAGGTCTCCCAAAATCCACAGAGGATAAACCACAAAGGAAAGATACAATCACGAAGTAACATCCGAAACTACTTAGGTATATTCCCATAAATATACCTAAGTCATCAATTTCCTTCTGGCTCTAACATCACAGCCCAAGCACAACCCAATCCACACAGGAAAGAAAAATGTAAATCCACACAGGATAGCACAACACAATCCACAAAGGAAAAAAAATATAAATCCACACAGGATAGCACAACACAATCCACAAAGGAAAGAAAAGCAGGATTCACCTCACACAGGTACTTCTTCGTATGACGTTAGAGATGATCAGATGTAGCCACTGATTCATCTGAGCCGTCGGACCCACAAAGGATCTGTAGGTAATAACCCTCGCAATGACCCACACGGGATCGATCTTGAAGTTAAACCCAAAGCTATTGGGAAACTCCTTCTCTATCAAGTACAGTGGTTATGCCGCTATAACCAAGCGCTTCCCTCTTACCTTGGACAGCTGTAGTACTCCACCTATCAGGTACTGTGGGCCTGCTGCTATAACCATGTGCTCCCTCGTGCCGCTACAACCAAGAACTCCTATGTCATGGGTCTGTCGCTACAACCAAGGGCTCCCATGTGCCGCTACAACCAAGCACACCTCTGTCGTGGGTCTCCCGCTACAACCAAGCGCTCCCCTGTGCCACCTCAACCAAGCACACCTCTGTCGTGGGTCTTCCACTACAACCAAGCGCTCCCCTGTGCCGCTAAAACCAAGCGCTCTTCGTCATAGCCTCCAGAGGTACTCCTTCTGTTGAGTACCACGGGTCTGCCGCTACAACCAAGTGCTCCTCCACCGTGGGTCTGCCGCTACAACTAAGCGCTCCCCACTGGGCTATCCGTAACACACTGAGTCGTTCGATCAGCAGTCGTCAAGTCTCAGTCGGCTCTAGGGTTTCCGCACATAGCATGCTCGTTCCGGGAGGGTCCACTCCACAAGCTAAGAGGTCGATGCATCAACTGACATCTAGTCCGAAGTTGATGTATCCCAATATGAACCGTAGTGGTCACTACCGAAAACATGTAGGATTCCCGTACTGTTTTAATCATCGTCGCAGTCAAATCCACTGAGGATCTCTGTATAGTCGTCGTCGTCGAAGTCGTAGCCAGCACTAGGGTCCCCGCACACAGCAAGCTCGTTCGGGAGGGTCCGCTCCACGAGCCGAGAGGCTGATACATCAACTGACACAAAGACCAGAGTTGATGTATCCAAAAAGTTATGTATCGTCAACAGGAACTCAACGTCGCAGACGGCGTGTCAATCAGACGCCTGGTCTGAGAGTTATTGGCTTTTTCGTCCCAGGGGCCCGGTTGGTTTTTAAGGTAAAACCAACCCGACCGTACTCCACCTGCGTCCAAACCTCAGGCGGAGTATTAAAAATGATCCATCTCACTTAGAGGAACTCAACGAAGTTGACGGCACGTCAATCGGATGTCTGAAGCTCAAGATATGAGCGTTTCCGCTCCGAGGGCCCGGTTGGTTTCGTGTACGAACCAACCTGGCCAAACCCAAAGTATTCCGAAACCTTGAGTGCAGTATACCGAAACGACCGTCTCGATCCAAGGATCGCATTTCCGCTGACGGAGCGTCGTTCGGAGGCCCATAGATCATGTTATGAGCGAAAGAACAAAAACATCCGGAGACGGGGGGTCTGGGCCCGGGCCGACCCGAACCGGGTCGACCCGACCCGGTCCGACCGGGCTAGACCCGGTCCGGCCCGGCCCGGCTCGGCTCGACCGAGAGGCCGAGCGTGGCAGCCGGGGGGCGCTGCCCCCGTGGGATGGATAAGTCGCGGCCCTCGAGGGGCCGCGCTGAACTTCAGCGGACGCGGCTTTTGCCGCGTCCCGTGACAGTGAGCCAGACCTGCGCGGCCGCGGGTCTGCTGGCCGCCGCCGCCGCGGCTGTAGCGCGCCGGGGCGCCGACGACCCGCGCCACCGGAGGCTTCCGCGGGCCACCGGAGTTTCTCCGGTGGTCTGTTTTCCTTCCCGTCTGCGCCGCTGCTCCTCCCGGGTCCCGTTCTTCACGGCGGGATCATTAAATCTCCCTTGCGTCACATTTTTGTCGTCGCCCGCCAAATCCATACTACAACGAAGAACTGTAGAGGGTTGTCGGGCCGTGTTCGTTCGGCCCGCACCCTCCGCGTTAGGCGATAAAAATTGGGAAGAATAATCAACATATCAAACAACAATTATAATAAATTAAAATTGTTCTTATGTAACCGGGTTCTTTATTTTAAAAGAAATGATCACCGGAATATAAAACATTCAAATAAAACTCCTACCTCATCAAGTGTCACAGGCACGTTCTTCGCGGAATTGTTCTTCGCGGAAGGAGGGAATCGTCGCGTCGTCGCGGTACCCAGCGTTGCGTCGACGAACTCAGATGACCAAGAAACAATAGATTTAATTTTAATAGTTAAATCCATATTGAAGTTATAATCCTCAAAGGAAAAATAAAGGACCGCAATCCCCTACCTAGTCGTTGTCGATCGAAGGTTGTCGTGGGGTTGGATCGTCACGGAAGAAGCGTCGCAGAGGGAGAAGAAACATCGGCGTCTCGGCACACGGCGTCGCGTCGTCGATTTCCACGGCCTCGGCATTCTTCGCGTTCTTCGCGTTCTTCAAGTTCTTCGTGAAGGAGGATGAAGGCACAAAACTTGTCAAAACCTCTCAACGAGCATTTTTCCAGAAGTCGTGCGTTGGTCTTATTTTATTATTACGCCAACTGATTTCAAACAGGTTAAGAAACGAATAAATTAATTCAAAGAATTAATTCAACGAAGAAACCGCCCAATTAATTGGTGCGTTAAGAAATTAAGAAAATGCGTCAGTTGACTTTCATAATGACGGGTTTTCACGGGTGCGTTAATTAGCGGAAATGAAACAGTGGGGCTCGTGCGGGCCCCACCTCACAAATATCCAACCAAGGGGGTAGGATATTTTTAGATAGCACTCTATCTGTATCAACTCCACTTAAGCAGATTTAAGTGGTTTCGAAGTGTCTTTAAGTGAAATTAAAATATAGTTTGTCGTACAAATTATTATATTTCTTAACTTTAAGCCCAAAAATTAAAAACCACACCCGAGCAAACGCAACTACGGAAGAGGTGTTTCTAAGAAAAAACAGGTGCAGCGATTCTATCGGTGCCCTCATAATTCGATTCCGAGCACCGGTTCAAAAGTTAGAAAACCCCGCTCATTCGTTCACTGAACGTACCCGAGCCAAACATCCGAAAATGATTCCGGGCACACCGGGCCTCGGAACCAGGTGCCGTCAGAAACTGCGTTCTTGTAAAATTCAAAAGAAAATTAAAAAAAAAATCCTTGATATTTACGGGTCTTTAAATTACTTCCACTTCAGGGCTTTACATCCCCATAAAGATACATCATAAACAAGGGAAACAAATGGGGGTACTGAGCATGCATCTGAGCCTCCCGCTCCCAAGTGCTCTCCTAGAGGTTCACGTGCTGCCATCTGACGCGCACTAGAGGAATCGATCATCCAGGTAAGTCCCACAGCTGTCGATCCTTGATCACCACTAGGACCTCCGCAAAAGTCTCCCTATCATCAACGGCCAGCTCCCCATGGTCAATGATGTGTGTCGGGTCGTGCACGTATCTCCTCAGCAAAGATACGTGGAAGACGTCGTGCACCCGGTGCAACTGAGGTGGTAGAGCCAGACGATAAGCCACCTCGCCAAATTTCTGTAAACCCCATCAAGGTGAGACCCGCAAGAAGACATGGTCGCCATCCTAAAACTCTAGTGGCCTCCGCCTCCTATCAGTAAAAGACTCTGTCAGCTCTGAGCTATCCTCATCCACTCCTGGATGACCTGGACCTTCTCTGTTGTGGCTTGGACCATCTCTGGTCCCACAAGAGCTGCTAAGATTTTTTCTTTGCCGATAAGAGAAATCTGGTCACATCCCATGGATGCACCACTTTCTTTGCCTAATACAGTCAATCCCGACATGGATGATACTAACCCATACCAAGGATGACGTCGTAAGTCCTCGATGCTACTACCAAGAGATCCAACCATTACTCTCACCACCAAGGGTTGAGTCACACTGTCGGCATCAGTGTGTGGTAACTGGGTCTCCTCCAGTAGGTATCTCTCAAGTGAGGGTCAAGTCAACAGTCTAAACCGGAACCTCTTAGTAACAACACAAGAGAGGACAGGAAAGTAGATGCCACAATAAAGGGTGTCTTTTATTACTGCAGCTCAAGTACAAGGACACAAAGCATCTACAGACATATATCAACAAAACTTGAAGCAACATGAACAAAAGTATCCAGGTCTGGAGCTAGTACTACTCCTGTCCATCTGCTCCCGGAGCTCCATGATCGTAGGCCTCAGCTGCCTGAAGCTGAGCTCTCCCATGTCCTCATGTCCCCTGCGGTCGGGGTGGACCTCATGGTGGTGGTGGTGGCAACACCCCGAAGCGTCATCCACCTGCAGCTGCACGACCAGCTCCCCTGCCATGACATCCTTCTCCTTGCTGCCCGCCCTGATCGAACCTCTGCCTCTACCTGGGGGGTCCTTCATTCATCTATTGGTTCCATATGGCGGGTTGGACAGTCATGAGCCATGTGACCAACCCCGCCGCATGAGTAACACTGTCCGCTCATAGTAAGTCGTTGTCCACCCCGAGTGCCTCTCACAAACGATCCTGTGTCACGCGGTCGACCACCGGTAGGTCTAGTCCTCTTAGATCTCCGCTTCATCTGTCTACTACCCGTTGCAGAAGACTCCTCCGCATGTTGGCTAGTGGTGGGTCCTACTACTGGAGACTGCTCAGCAAGGAAACTCTCCACTAAGAGGGCTTTCTCCAACAACCCTGTCTGTGTCGGGATGCTGCGAGAAACAACTGAAGCTCTGATCTCTCGCCTGAGCCCCTACTCAAATTTTCGGGCCCTGAAGAATGGGTCCCGTACCATGTCTATGGAATAGCGCGATAGATCAGTAAACCTCGCCGCGTACTGGGCTACTATCATGCTTCTCTACCGCAGCTGTAGTAGCTCCTGAATGCGCACCGCTCGGAGGGTGGCTGGGATGAACTCTGAGCGAAAAAGGCTCTCAATTTTCGTCCAAAGGAGTGATGCCTCGTCGTGCACCTGGGGCATCAAGCTCCACCATCGTCCTGCTGCTGCGTGCAGTAGGCTTGCCGCGAGGATCACCATGAGGTCTGCTGGTGTCCTCACTAGCCGAAAAACTCGCACCACTACCTCCAGCCAGTCCTCGGCTGCCTGGGGGTCCGTCTTCCCACGAAACTTGGGTGGTCGCTGGCGATGAAAATCGTGCAGTGCGCTAAGGCGACGTGCATCGTCAGTGGCTGGTGCTGGAAGCATCGGGGGCTCAGCAGGTAAAGGTACCGCTGGTGCCCCTACTGTCAATGGGCCCTGTACCGAGGCCCCATCGCTCGGTGGGCTGTCGTGACGCTCTACTCTCGGAACCCTAGCTGGCTGCCGTCGTGGGGCCATCCTGAAAAGAAACAGGTGCGACATGGTCAGAACTCTATACTTGGTGAGCTGACACAAGTAATCACAAAGAAAACTTGAACACACATGCAATGAATGTTTTCGTGCATTAAGTTGGAAATCAGAAGTCAGGGTCCTGGTGTACGGATATGTCGGCCGCCGCACCAACACTGGACTCCCTGGACTGATAACCGCACCCAATACACTGAACACTATTGCTTTACATAGAAGAAAGATCAGAGTCTACGGTATAACTGAACTCCTTTGATACCAATTTTTCACGACCCGTGCTCGGGGCCCGTGCCGTGACTACCCCATGCCTGCCTTCCATAGGCCAGGGGATGGCGACTAGCACCAAGGCGTAAATCCCGATAAACAGGGAAGGCATTTCCTTGTAAAGTAAACAACCACCAAAGAGTAAGCAAGTGGAAAGAGTAAAAACTATGTAAAAACTGTAACAATCTGTGTTCAAAGTAAAAGGGGCTGGAAATACAAGCCCAACTGTAAAGTACAACTGAAAGGGGAAAACATCAACTGAAATAAAAAGCCACCGCGTCGAGCCGTCCTCTGGAAGTCCCACCTGAAGGGTGAGTATAGATAGCCTCCACAGCTCCTCGGTCTAGCCGTCCGCTCCGAGTACACCCCACCCAGTGGTCCAACTCCAGGTACCGTCCTGCTCCACAACCCTCCACCACGATCAGTGCTGTCTGTCGTCTGCAACCAACACAACGTAGTGCGGGCATAGCCCGTGCAGGGGTGAGTATAAGCTACTAAGTAGGGACCCTGAGACCCCTGAAGGTCTCAGAGAATCCAAAAAGGATAAACCACAAAGGAAAGATACAATCACGAAGTAACATCCGACACTGCTTAGGTATATGCCCATACATATACCTAAGTCATCAATTTCCGTCTGGCTCCAACATCTGAGCCCAAGCACAAACCAATACACACAGGAAAGAAAAACGTAAATCCACACAGGATAGCACAAAACAATCCACAATGGAAAGCAAAACGTAAATCCACACAGGATAGCACAACACAATCCACAAAGGAAAGAAAAACAGGATTCAGCTCACACAGGTACTTCTTCGTATGATGTTAGAGATGATCAGATGTAGCCACTGATTCATCTGAGCCGTAGGACCCACAAAGGATCTATAGGTACTAACCCTCGCAATGACCCACACAGGATCGATCTTGAAGTTGAACCCAAAGCTATTGGGAAACTCCTTCACCATCACGTACAGTGGTTATGCCGCTATAACCAAGCACTTCCCTCTTACCTTGGACTGCTGTAGTACTCCACCTATCGGGTGCTGTGGGCCTGCTGCTACAACCAAGCGCTCCCCCATGCCGCTACAACCAAGCGCTCCTCTGTCGTGGGTCTGCCGCTACAACCAAGCGCTCCCCTTTGCCGCTACAACCAAGCGCACCTCTATCGTGGGTCTGCCACTACAATCAAGCGCTCCCCTGTGCCGCTAAAACCAAGCGCTCACAGTCATAGCCTCCAAAGGTACTCCTTCTGTTGAGTACCGCGGGTCTGCCGCTACAACCAAACGCTCCTCCGCCGTGGGTCTGCCGCTAAAACCAAGCGCTCCCTACTGGGCTATCCGTAACACACTGAGTCGTTCGATCAACAGTCGTCAAGTCTCAACCGGCTCTAGGGTTTCCGCACACAGCATGCTCGTTTCAGGAGGGTCCACTCCACGAGCTAAGAGGTCGATGCATCAACTGACATGTAGTCCGGAGTTGATGTATCCCAAGATGTACCGTAGTGGTCACTACCGAAAACACGGAGGATTTACGTACTATTTTCATCATCGTCGCAGTCGAATCCACTGAGGATCTCTCTATAGTCGTCGTCATCGAAGTCGCAGCCAGCACTATGGTCCACGCACATAGTAAGCTCGTTCGGGAGGGTCCGCTCCATGAGCCGAGAGGCTGATACATCAACTGACACAATGAACAGAGTTGATGTATCCAAAAGTTCTGTATCGTCAACAGGAACTCAACGTCGCAGATGACGCGTCAATCGGATGCCCGGTCTGAGAGTTATTGGCTTTTTCATCCCAGGGGCCCGGTTGGTTTTTAAGGAAAAACCAACCCGACTGTAATCCACCTACGTCCAAACCTTGGGAAGAGTTTTCCAAAAGATCCTTCTCACATAGATGAACTCAACGAAGTTGACGACACGTCAATCGGATGTCCGAAGCTCCAGATATGAGCGTTTCCGCTCCGAGGGCCTGGTTGGTTTTGTGTACGAACCAACCCGGCCGAACCCAAAGTATTTCGAAACCTTGAGTGTAGTATACCGAAACGACCATATCGATCCAAGTATGGAATTTCCGCTGACGGCGCATCGTTTGGAGCCCCGTAGATCATGTTATGTGCGAAAGACCAAAAACATCCGGAGACAGGAGGTTTGGGCACGGGGCGACCCGGCCTGACCCCCCTGGGTCGGCCCGAACCGGGTTGACCCGACCCGGTCCGACCTGGCTGGGCCCAGTCTGGTCCGGCCAGGGCGCGGTCCGGCCCGGCCGGCCGGCCCGGCTCGGCTCGGCCGAGCGGCCGAGCGTGGCAGCCGCGGGGCGCTGCCCCCGTGGGATGGAAGAGTCGCGACCCTCGAGGGGCCGCGCTGGACTTCAGCGGACGTAGATTTTGCCGCATCCTGTGCGAGTGAGCCGAACCCTCGTGGCCGGGGCTTCAGCCGCGGCGGCCCTGTCCGGCGGTGCGCCGGGGCGCCGCCGCCTCTGGCTGCCGGCGCCGCCAGAGGGTTCCGCGGGCCACCGGAGTTGCTCTGATGGTCCGTTTTCCTTCCGGTCTGCACCGCTGCTCCTCCCAGGTCCCGTTCTTCACTTCGGGATCATTAAATCACCCTTACGTCACGTTTTTGTCGTCGCCCGCCAAATCCGTACAACAACGAAGAAGTGCAGAGGGTTGCCGGGCCGTGTTCGTTCGGCCCGCACCCTCCGCGTTAGGCGATACCAATCGGGAAGAATAATCAACATATCAAACAAAAATTTTAATAAATTAAAATTGTTCTTATGTAACCGGGTTCTTTATTTTAAAAGAAACGATCATGGGAATATAAATCATTCAAATAAAACCCCTACATTGTCAAGTGTCGCACGCGCGTTCTTCGCGGGATTGTTCATCGTGTAAGGAGGGAATCGTCGCGTCGTCGCGGTACCCGGCGTTGCGTCGACGAACTCCGATGACCAAGAAATAATAGATTTAATTTTAATAATTAAATCCATATTGAAGTTATAATCCTCAAATGAAAATTAAAGGACCGCAATCCCCTACCTTGTCGTTGTCGATCGAAGGTTGTCGTGGGGTTGGATCGTCGCGAAAGAAGCGTCGCGGAGGGAGAAGAAACATCGGTATCGCGGAACATGGTGTCGCGTCGTCGATTTCCGCGGTCTCAGCGTTCTTCATCGGAGGTCGGCGTTCTTTGCGTTCTTCGCGTTATTCGCGTTCTTCACGTTCTTCGCGAAGGAGGATGAAGGCACAAAACTTATCAAAATCTCTCAACGAGTATTTTTCCAGAAGTCGTGTGTTGGTCATATTTTGTTATTACGCCTACAGATTTCAAATAGGTTAAGAAACGAATAAATCAATTCATAGAATTAATTCAATGAAGAAACTGCCCTATTAATTGGTGCGTTAAGAAATTAAGAAAATGCGTCAGTTGACTTTCATAATGACGGGTTTCTCGGGTGCGTTACATAGCGGAAAAGAAACAGTGGGGCTCGTGCGGGCCCCACCACACAAATATCCTACCAAGGGGGTAGGATATTTTTGGATAGCACCCTATCCGTATCAACTCCACTTAAGCATCTTTAAGTACTTTTCAAGTGGCTTTATGTGAAATTAAAATAATGTTTGTCGTACAAATTATTTTATTTCTTAACTTTAAGACCAAAAATTTAAAACCACACCCGAGAAAACACAAATCCGGAAGAGGAATTTCTAAGAAAAAACCGGTGATGCGATTCAATCGGTGCCCTCAAAATTCGATTCCGAGCACTGGTTCAAAAGTTAGAAAACCCACTCGTTCGTTCACTGAATGTACCCGAGCCAAACTTCGGAAAATGATTCTGGGCACACCGGGCCTCGGAATCAGGTGCCGTCAGAAACTGTGTTGTTGTAAAATTCCAAATAAAATTAAGAAAAACAAATTCCTTGAAATTTATAGGTCTTTACAGCTATGATGTGATCCTGGATGGCTATTGTGATATGTGGGGGTAGGGAGGACTATTGTTTGTGGCAGTCGTTGATGCCTATAGTGGCGAGATGCATTGGGGTATGCATGTGGGTGTCGGGGAGGACACCATGTATGATGGAATGGGTTGGATGTTAATGTTTAGATGCTTGTTGTTTCCTTAATTGGTTATCTATTTTCCATTTCCCCACTGCCTAAGGATGTTGGTCTTGCTTACCCTTCTTTTGAAAGAGGAGAAGACTCAGAGGGTATTCCATGTGCCTTCCGTGTTTAGCTTCTCAAGGGAGGATGGGTCTACACATTTACTGTATGTGGAAAATACTCGACGGGTAGTAAATCTACTCACCGTGTTGATCCCCCTAGACTTTAGTAGCATAGAATGTTTTTCCTATAATACATGGGAATGTGGGAATGTAACACTATAATGAATAATTGAATAAATGATGTTAACCCAAGGGATTTGGAGCCTTCCGGGGCGAAATGATGAGGTTGTGATTTGAAGAAATAGTATACTCTGAATGTGATTTAAATAAAATTTGATGAGTAATTGTTATTGGTAAATTAATGTTTTAATAATTATTTAACATAATGTTCAACTGATAAAAAGGTAATGAAAAAATGTATTAAATATTTATAAATGGTTGTGTGCTTATTGGATACCTAGTGTTAGATGTAGTAGCCTAGAGTCTGAGAGATATTAGCTCCAGTTCAGTCCAAGACAAGGTTATGCCCATAGTGTGGTTCTGAGATATAGTATATCATGTACTTTTTTTGTTTCTATATTTTATTCCACCATGTCAGTAAGGGAAACTAACACCCTTAGGATTCTAGGCCCTGGGGGTGTTTTCTGCAACATTTTGGTGGGAGGATGGATTAGTGACTACCCCCTTTGGCCCCGCTCTCTTTTATTGGTATTTACATATGCTGGGAGGCACATTTTTTTGTTTACCCCATATATGTGTGTAGAGGGATGTAATCGATTGTGGTTATTGACACACATATATTCTGTATATATTTTTTCTATGGACTGCTATAGGTGTAAAGTGTATAGGATGTGATGGCTTAATGATCCTTACTTGATGTACGGGTCGTAATGGCATGAGGTATAATTACCGATGTATGATACAGTTTATGCGAGCTATGGTGGATCCTAGAAACCACCTGGTTACTTTGGTTACGTGGACATCATGGTTTTATTGCATGAGGTGCATGTGGTGGTGCTTCACCGAGGTGTCTACAGGCATGCCTTTTTGGAGAGAGATGCTTAGGATGTCAGACTTTTGGGGAAAGAGACAAACCAGTGGGGAAGTAGTAGTGGGGTACCCTCGATATTCTTTGTTATATTATATACTCTTGTTTGTGTTACTTGGTGAGATGATCCATGGTGAGGTTGGGAACATGGTATACCTTTTTAGGTGACGAGTTATTTTCACTTTCTGTTCATTGTGCTTTAGCGCGATTTCATTACTTTTGTACGAGAGGATTCAGGGAGGATCCTGCTGAGTATACTATTATACTCACCCTATGTATATATAAACTGTTTTTCAGGTCATATGGAGCAGGTTGGATATCAGGCTTGTGTTTACTAGCTTGGGGTTGCAGTAGCAGTTCGGGCTTGTGGTTGCTACTGTCATACTTTCTTTTGGGTACTTGCAGTTTTTTCCTATAAGTCCCCAACCCTAGTTACCTAGAGTCAATGAATTATTGCATAACATATTCATGATCACAAGGAAATTATGCCCTGAAAGACTGATCAGTTTAGTATTATTCGAAACAATATTCATACATAAGTTCCACTTTACAACTTGAAAAGAAATACAACATGAATTTATTTCATTAGAAACATCCAAGACTAATAGATTATGTTTCGAATTCACTTATAACTAATATCTTAATAACCTGGGAAAATGAATCATAAGAAAGGGGTCAGCTCAAACGCTCAGTAAGGGTAAGCAATACAGTGAAAAAAAACATAAATATTAAGCATGGTGAATAATTGAAACCACATGGATTTACCAATAATAAACAGGAATACTTTTATGGCAGGAATATGAACTGAGTAAATAATTACATAAAAAACATACTCATGGGTATTATACTAGTCGAATGACCACATAAACCATCAATATTATTTTCATAATGAGGGAATGTATAATGCCGGACATTCTGAAACATTTTTTCAAGGCCTCGGCCAAGAAATCTAAAAATGGTTAAGGCCTCGGCCAAAACAACATATCAAATTGGGATAGGGCCACTGCCAATTCCACATCTAGTTGTCTCATAAGACCTATCGATGCATAGAGGAGATATAGAGGGCTCCACCCATCACATACTAAGTCCAATACATTCCTCATATGAAATGGTTGAAATATAACATAAACATTCGTATTAAAAGTATCATACACAATGTCAATAAATTAACCATAAACCACGAATGGTATAAAAATAAAACACCCACAGTCAAACATATCACAAAACCATCAATACAATATGGATGTTTTGTATAATAATAATTAAACTTCAAATAAAAATAAAACCCATGAAATCAAAACTGTTTTTAGAGAAATATAACTTCTTATTTTGAAATAATTTAAGAGTCACATAATTATAATGCTAATAATTATTTTGAAAATATTATTAAAAGATTGTAAGGGAAGCTTTGATGATGTTATAATGTCATAAAATATTTGTACCCACCGTATAATTTAAAAAAGCATTCTTACCTAAAATTTGTTAAAAAGGTCAAAAAGTACATTGTTTGGAAAATGATGACAAGATTCATTTCAAAACATATATAGGTATAAATGAAATTAACCCATTGTCTAGTTAATAGTTTAAATGATTTTAAATACATTTTTTAGAAACATGGATGTGGACGATAAAGAGGTCCCAGTATATAATTGCGTATAAACAACCTCGGATAATGATGAGATTGTGAAATAAACCCTTAACTTGTACTTTTCCTTGGTTTTTGGGTAGGTTCACCAACTTTATAATAGTGAAATAATTATTATTAAATTATACACGAATCATATATATTAATATGATATCATATATTATCTTTTAACATTACTTTGTTAATAATATATTAGTATTATCGTCGTTTCGTGTGTTAAATGATTTGTGTTCCTTTATATTATTTGTTATTTGAGTCATATGTGTTATGGATGGAATGAATCTTCATCATATACAGAATGATATAGAGTCTTTAAACATTATTTTTAATCATAAAATGAAAATTATACTTGAATGGATATGATGAGGAATGAATCCTATCACATTCATTGAGACGGTAATCCGTACGTACACACGAGCGACAATATCATTATTTTGATATTAAAATAATATATAATTGGATGGTATACCAAATATATAGAATCATTATAATGTTATATTTATTGTTTAATTAAATTATACATCATTATTATACCCCTCCAAATAATAATGTATTGAATAACAACTACAACACAACGTGGAGACGGTAAGCTGTACGCACGCACGTATGGTGACGTGTCATTCAAAGGATGGATAGAATAATGTATATGATTGTACCATATTTATAATAACATCACATTATATAGAATATATTTGAGTTATTATTTTATAATGGAAACAACATAGAATGTGGGCGTGAAAGAAGAAAGGAACTTGAAAGAGAGTGGTGAAATCATTACCTCTTCAACGGGTTCTTCCATTTGATTAGATCAAAAATGGTCATTAGGTTGGATTTATGACTAAATTTAGGCCTCTAGGATAAATAGAGGACTATTCATAGGGTATTTGGGAAGAGTTTGGATGATCCAAATGGCTTTGAAGGTGTGAATTAGAGAGAAGGGGGAGTTCCCTTTTATAAGAGGGGTGAGGGGCACCTTAGGAAATTCTAGAAATATTATTTTATAATAAATTCATTTCGGTTTCTAATGGCTCCAAAATGTATTATTTAAATGATAAGTTTGGTATGGGTTGCAAACCACTCAACCAATAGGATTTAGACAGGTTTGGGTCTCTATTTTACCCTTATCTTTTAGATTTAACTCTTAGTTAAATAGTTTGACATTTACATTGTTTCATTGTATTTTTTTATTATATGGTTAATAAACTCCCTATATACATCCAATAGAACCCCAAGTGGTTAATTAATGTTACAAATTATATTATATAGGTCCTTTTTCTAATCCTTATATTTTTAGGAATAGAATATCAATTAATAATATAATATTTGTTTTAAAAACTCTTTTATGTCAATTTTGATATTATTTAATAATTTATTTTTGTTAAATCCATAACATAATTATTTCTTTGACATAAATATATTTAATCATCCATAACATGTCATATCACCTATAAAATTCGTGTGTCTCATAAAAACATTCAAATTATATTTATTTTAGTATTTATAAGGTCATTTATTTTATTTTTTCATTAACAAGGAAAATATTACATCATCATTTTGTCATAAATAAATTTTACTCATTAGATGTCTGAAAATTATTAATAAAATACTATTATGTACGAAATTTTTTTATCTTTATAATTAATATTTACAGTCTAAGTGATAACATGTATAACCAAACATAAAAATTGTTTTACTAAAATATATAATCTTATGTTAATTTTGTATTTACTTTATCTTAATTAATATGAAGTGTCATTATCAATTACAAGTGGATCTATGTGGTCCCAAAATAGATCCAAATATTTCCATGGTCATACATGTATCCTCCAATAGGGTTAGGACACATTTTAGGGTAATTTAATAGTATTATAACATTAGTTTTTATCTGTATCTACCGGATTTTCCATTTCACCATGTCAAATAAAATATTTATGGAAGTAATTATTCAAAATGTCTAAAAATAAATTTACCTATTTACACAATTTGGACCACTTTATTCTAAATATTGAATCCTTTTTTTAAATTCATAACACATAAGTGGCCAAAATTAATTTCAAATTAATTCTCTGTTGTCAAAACAAAAAGCATGTTTTTAAGAAATAATAACTATCAAAATTTTTGCACTTTCTTATGTTCAGTTTAAATGTGAAATTATGTCCATTGACCAACATTGGATTAAGTGGTAAAACAATAATCTAATTATACTTTAAAACAACTCAAATTCATAATTTAACACTATTAATTATTTCAATTAAAATGTTTTTAATTAAAATTTAGTAATTTTCACTATTCCTCAAAATATGAATGTTATCAGAAAAGTACCAAAAAATCACCTTAAGCTAATTTTGATATTATGAATCCAAATATTAAGCCTATTTTGAATGATATAATGTATAAAATCTCAAAATGTGTGTATTACTATTCATAATGGCTAGTTTTATTGGTTATGTTGTGTGTTAGAATTCGATGTTGCGTACAACACACGCTACTGTATTATTCAAAGAGAAGCGTACTGTAAAAGCGTGGTGTGTTACATTCTACTCTCCTTTAATTAATTTCATCCTCGAAATTTAAAGAGTATTACTGCATATTAAGACTCGGGTGGTTATTCATCATAAGTTCTTTGGGTTCCCACATTGCCTTTTCCATTTTATGGTTTCTCTATAGAACTTTTACCAGACGAGTTGTTTGGTTTCTCAATACTTATTCTCTCATATCAGGAATCCCGATGGGATCTTCTCAATAAGACGGATCGGGTTCCAGTTCTAATTCCTCGTAGGTGAGTACATGTGTTGGGTCATGCATGTATTTTCTCAATAGTGATACATGGAACAAATCGTGAAATTTAATAAGACTTGTCGGCATTACCAGACGGTAAGCTATAGCCCCAATTCGTTCTAGAATTTCAAAAGGTCTGATGTAACTAGGACTCAATGTTTTTGTCCTACTGAAATGTATAAAAAACTTCCATGGAGATACCTTCAAGAAAACATGATATCCTACCTGAAATTACAAATCCTTCCTTCGATTATCGGTATAGATCTTCTGTCTACTTTGAGCTGCATTGATGTGGGTTTGGATTACCTTCACCTTTTCTATTGTTTACTCTACATGTTCTGGGACAATGAGTTTTCTTTCACCAACATCATCCCAATAGGTAGGTTTATGACATCTCTTTCTGTATAATGCTTCATATGCTGCTATCTAAATACTTGAATGAAAGCTATTGGTATAGGAAAATTCTACCAGAGGTAAATATTGATCCTACATACCTTGAAAGTCAAGTGAGCATGATCTCCAAAAGTCTTCGAAGATTTGAATATTCTGTTTTGATTGTCCATCAGTTTGAGGGTGGTAGGAAGTGCTCAAATGATGTTCAATATCCAAGGATTTCTGAATACTTTTCTAGAATCATGATGTAAAACGGGGATCACGATCAGAAAAAATAGATAGTGGTACTCCATAAAGTCTTATAAATTCATTAATATATAGTCTTTCTAATCGTTCATGTATCAAATCTTTTCTTATAACAAGAAACTGTGCTGACTTGGTAAGATGATCAACAATGAACCATATTTCATCATTCCTTCTAGGAGTCTTTGGCAGTCCAATGGCAAAGTCTATTGTAATATTATCCCATTTCCACTCAGGTATGTGAAGAGGTTTCATGATTCATTCAGGTTGTTCCCTTCTAGCATTCAGTTATTGAAAAATCATACATATTGACACAAAATCAGCAATCTTCCTCTTCTTGTTGACCCACAAAAAATGTTATGTTAAATATCTACATATTTTGGTGCTCCAAGGGTGTATAGAGAAATTGTAACTATGAGCATCATCCAACAATTCTCTTTTTAGTTTAGTTATATCGGGAACACAAAGTGTCTTCCCAAATTTCATAATTCTATCTTCATATACTAAGTCACTAAATCTCTTGTCATTCATAGATTTAATCTTCTTTCGAAACTCCTCATCGTCAGCCTGAGAAATTTTTTTCCTTTCTAGTAAATATGGTTTTGTGAACATTTAAAAAAGTATCGGTGTTTCACCTTCCATTGTAATTCCTATATCCTTCTTCACTAGATCCATGAAAATAGGATCCCTTTCAACTCTCATCTTGTTCAAAACTCCATGATCCTTTCTACTCAATGTGTCTTCCACCTTATATTCCTTCCCCAGTTGGTAGTGTATCGTGCAATCATAATCCATCCATAGTTCAAGCCATCTCCTTTGCCTCATGTTGAGTTCTTTTTATGAGAAAATATACTACAAACACTTTTGATCAGAATAAATCTCAAAATTTTCACTATATAGATAATGTCTCCATATCTTCAAAGTAAACATTACAGCTGCTAACTCAAGATCATGAGTATGATAGTTTTTCTCGTGAATTTTTAGTTTTCATGATGCATAGGCAATAACCCTTTCATTCTGCATAAGGACACAACCAAGACCTTTCTTCGATGCATCATTATAAATAACAAAACCATCAATCCCCAATGGTAGATTCAAAATAGGATCATTGATTAATCTTATATTCAGTTCTTCAAAACATTCTTAACACTCTATTTTCCAAACAATTTTAAACCCTTTATGTGTGAGCTTGGTTAATGGGATAGCCAATCGAGCAAAATTATGGATGAAATGTTGATAATAACATGTTAAACCAATAAATCTGCGTACCTCAGTTATAATCATTGGTGTTGGCCATTCATTGATTGCCTTGATATTTGAAGGATCGATAGTGATTCTATCCTTGGAGATAATATTGTCATGAAAAGAAATCTCCCGAATTCAGAATTCAGACTTTCTAAACTTCCCATATAATTTATGTATTATAAGAGTCTTTGGGATAATGCGCAAGTGATTTTCATGAGCTTCATAGATTTTAGAGTATACCAATATATCATTAAAAAATACCACCACAAAATCATCAAGATATTCTATGGAAACTCCGTTCATTAGATACATGAATACAGAGGGTGCATTAGTCAATCAAAAAGGCTTTACTGTAAACTCATAATGCTCGTACCTTGTTCGAAATTCTGTCTTCGGAATGTAATCCTTAATTACACACAACTGATGACATCCATATCGAAGTTCAGTATTTGAAAAGTATTGAGCTCCATGAAGTTGATCAAATAAATAATAAATGTGAGGGTGGGTATACTTGTTCTTTATTGTTATAGCATTTATCTCCTTGTTGTCAATGCACAACCTCATAGATCCATCTTTCTTCTTCACAAAAAGGACAGGGCCCTCCCATGGAGAAACACTAGGGTGAATAAAGCCCTTATTACTAAATTCCTCTAGTTGTTTCTTTAGTTACACTAATTTTATAGTGGCCATTATATAAGGGGTCTTCGATATGGGCCTTGATCGAGGAATTAAATCAATGGAAAACTCAATTTCTTATTCTGGAGGATGTCCATGTAAATCCTCGGGAAATACATCAACATACTCATGAACAATAGGTACATCCTCTATTTGAAAATTATTTTCCTCACCCACAGTTATTTCCTTATATTACTCCCCAATAACTGAATGTAGTTGAGCAACTATGGTAGATCTAGATTAGAATTAGGTGGTGACAATTCTTCTCAAAAGTTAAGGTGTTCATTATCATCATCATCAAAAAGAGAAACCTCCTTATTCATATAATAAATTTTTGTATCATGGTCTGAAATCCAATACAGACTGTGGAATATATCAAAATTCATCATAGTTATGACGATGAGATCAGCAGATAAAGAACATTTATATTATCTAATGGGAACGAATCCACAAAACATTGTTGTGATGATACTTCCCTTAAGAGTTTTAACTGATAACTACCTTGTTTAATCAAATTAAAAACATCTAATTCTCTTATCAAACTAGGATGATATAAAACAATGTGATGATCCAGAATCAAATAAAGCATTTGCTAAGCTTGAGGAAAGCATTAAATTACCTGTCACCACATATTTCAGAGCTTCAACCTCAATAGTAGTGATCGCATAAGCTTTGCCTTGATCCATTGGCCTTTTCTGAAATAATATTCTCAGACGCATAAGACATTTATTTGCATAATTTCTCATCTCTCTACAATTTTAGCATTTAACATTGTTAGTGTCTTTCTTTCCATAACAATCACTAGAAAGATGTCCTTTCTGTCTATATTTGTACCATAGTTATTTTCCTTTTAGACTGGCACCAGGGTGCTTCCTTCCACAATTATCACATGGTGGAAGTTCCACTCATCCATTTTCCCTATTTCCTTATTTCCTTTCATAGAGTGTTCAGCAGATCTCTTCTTCTCTTTATTTTCTATAAAGTTGTAAGACATAGAGAATTACATTTTTGTGTTGATAGCACATGATACAATATCTTCATATGACCAGAAGGATTGCGATACTAAATATCGATGGATAAATGTTTTTAACCCATCAAAGAAACGATCAATATTACTTCATGGGTTATGTATATAATCTACTACATTCCTTTATAACCTTGTAAAGATAGCCTCATACTTTTGCAACATTCTCATCCTTATTTTGCCTCAGACTGAGAAATTGTCCTTCCATAACTGCTTGATGGTCACGAGGAAAGTATTTCTTTAAGAAAAGCTCTTTAAACTCCCTAAATTCGATATTTGATACTTCATCTTCTTCCTTTGTGTTCTGAATCAATGGACACCATTGATCAGCATCTCTAGTGAGGTGATAAACTACCATGACAACTATTTCCCTTTAACTACTCCTCAAAGAGTGTAATATTTTCTCTAAGGAACTTATCAATTGATCAGCTACCAATGGATTTGTATTCCCATTGAATGTCGATGTTTGTTGACTAATGAAGCGATCTAAAATTGATTCTCCACACTATGGATCAGGGTTCTCCATACAGGTAAGGTTATTATTCTTAAGCTGAGTGATTTATCCCAGTATGGTGATAAGCTGATCAGCACCAGTTGTATCACCAACTCCACTATAAGTATCTTGAACATGAGGAAAATACCTACATAGAGTGAGTGCATTGATAGGGTTTCTATTTCTTCCACTAGGCTCCATTTCTACACAATGGTATATAGTAGATTCGTTTTTGGATCGCAATAAATAAATCCAAACTTGTAAAATAGTTAATATAAATTGAACAGTTTATGGATATAATCCATAATCATAAAAATGTTTTATTTGAGGAAGTATATACTCATAAACCCTTCATAATAGTTTTTATAGAAAATGAGAATTTTCTTAAGAATATCCCACGGGAGTGTTGTAACCAAGAGTGCAACAAGGCCCGTTGTCGTGCAATAGTTTTCATTCGAGTCTAGCTGAAAGCGGTGTTTTTGGGTTTTACTTCTAGGAACTTTTGTGCCAGAGGAGCCTCTACCTACTCGTACCCAGGAAGGGATGTATTTCTTGGAAAACTCACAATATCTCTGCAATACCAAAATTCTAGGAAGTTCTTCTATACTAAATCTCAAACTATATCTTAGGGATATGTGCTCTAGTCAGAGTTTATCTAAATCTAGTTTCCATGGTTTGTACTAAACTTTTATGATACCAAATCTAATGCCCCGACCCCAATTACCCAATGTTGGTGCCTAATTACATAACATTGGCATGATCACAAGGAAATAATCTCTCGAAAGACTAATCAATTTAGTATTATTGGATACAAGATTCATACATAAGTTCAACTTTACAACTTGAAAAGAAATAAAACAAGAATTTATTCCATTAGAAACATCCAAGCCTCCTAGATTATGCTTTCAAGTCACTCATAACTAACTTATTCATATCCTAGGAAAATGAAACATAAGAAAGGGGTGAGCTCAAATGCTTAGTAATGGTATGAAATAAAGAGGAAAATAAAATAAATATTAATCATGGTGAATAATTGAAACCACATGACATTACCAATAATAAATGTGAATAATTTTATGGTAGGAATATGAACTATGTAAATAATTTCATAATAAAACATAATCATAGGTATTCAACTAGTCGAATGACCACATGAACCATCAATATTATTTTCATAATGAGAGAATTTATATTTCTGGACATTCTGAAACATGTTTTTAAGGCCTGTACCAAGAAATATATAAATGATTAAGGCCTTGGCCAAAACCACATATCAAATTGGGAAAGGGCCTCATCCAATTCTATGCCTATTTGTCTCATGAGACCTACCGATGCATCGAGGAGCTATAGCGGGCTCCACCCGTCACTTACTAAGTCCAATACATTCCTCATATGAAAAGTTTGAAACAGAACATAAACATTCATATTAAAACATTCATACAAAATGTCAATACATTAACCATAAACCATTAATTGTATAAAAATAGCACACCCATAGTCAAACGTATCACAAAACCATCAATATGATATGAAATTTTTGTATCATAATAAATGGACATCAAATAAATTTTAAATCCATGAAATCAAAACCATTTTGAGAGATATATATATTTATATTTTGAAATCATTTAAGAGTCACACAATAATAAAGAAAAAATTTATTTTGAATTTTTTTTAATAATATTGTAAGGGATGATTTGATGTTGTTATACTGGCAGAAAATAGTCGTACCCTCCGTATAATTTAAAAAACATTCTTACATAAAATTTGTCCAAAAGGTCAAAAAGTAACTTGTTTGGAAAACGAAAGAAAGATTCTTTTCAAAACATATAATGGTATAAATTAATTTAACCCATTTTCCAATAAATAGTAAAAGAAATTGAAATAAATTTTTATGAAAATGGATGTGGATGATAAACAGGTCTCAGTAGATAATTACGAATAAACAACCGCGGATAATGAAGCGATTATGAAATAAACCCTTACCTTGTTCTTTTCCTTAGTCGATGGTAGGTTAACCACATGTATAATGGTGAACTAATTGTTATTAAATTATACAAGAATCATATACATTAATATGATATCATATATTGTCTTTTATCATTCCTTTGTTAATAATATCTTAGTATTATCATCGTTTCAGGTGTTAACTGATTCATGTTCCATTATATTATTTGTTATGTGATTCATATTTGTTATGGATGGAATGTATATTATTCATATACAGATTTATATCAAGTATTTAAACATTATTTTTAATCATAAAATGAAGATTATTCTTGAATGGATACGATGGGGAATGAATCTCATCACGTTCGTGGAGACGACAATCCATACGTACACATGAGCGATAATATCATTCTTTTGATATTAAAATAATATATGATTAGATGGTATACCATATATACAGGATTATTACAATTTTTTATTTATTATTGACATTAATTATACGACATTATTATACCCATACAAATAATAATGTATTGAATAACAACTACACCACAACGTGGAGACAGTAAGTCGTACGTACGCACGTATGGTGAAATTTCATTCAAAGTGTGGATAAAATAATGAATATGGTTGTACCATATTAATAATAACATCATAGTATATAGAAGATATTAGAGTTATTATTTTATAATGGAAACAACAAAGAAAGAGGAAGTGAAAGAAGAAAGGAACTTGAAAGAGGGTGGTGAAATCATTACCTTTTCTTCAGGTTCTTCCTTTTTATTTGATCAAAGGAGATCCATAGGTAGGCTTTATGACTAAAGTAAGGTATCTAGGATGAAGTTAGGACTATTTAGAGGGTATTTGAGCAGAGTTTGGCTGAGAAAAATGGTTTTCAAGGTGTTAATTAGAGAGAAGGGGGAGTTCCCTTTTATAAGAGGGGTGAAGGGAACCTTAGGAAAAGCTAGGAATATAATTTTATAATAAAATAATTTTCAGTTTCTAATGGATAAAAAATGGATTATATAAATTCTAAGGTGGGTATGGGTCGAAAACCACTCAAACAATAGGTTGTAGATAGGTTTGGGTCACTATTTTACCCTTATCATTTAGATTTAACTGTTAGTTAAATAGTTTGACATTTCCTAAATCTCTTTGTATTTTTATATTATATGGTTAATAAACATTATATATACTTTGAAGAGAACCCCAAGTGTTTCATTAATTATATACCTATCATTATACAAGTACTTTGGCCGAACCTTGTATTTTAAGAATAGAATATTTATTGATAATATAATATTTGTTTTAAAAACTCTTTTAAGTCAATTTTGAGATTAGTTATGATTTGATTTTTTAAGACCTAACAACATTTTTACTTCAACCTAAATACAATTTATCAACCCTAAAATGTCATATCCACCTATAAAATTCGTGGATGTCATAAAAACTCAAAAATTAAAATTGGTTTAGTATTTATAATATATTTTATTTTATTTTTTCATTAATAAGAAAAATATTGCATCATCATTGTGTAATAAATAAATTTACTTATTCAATATCGAAAAATTATAAATAAAATATCATTATGTTGTAAATATTTTTATATTTTTAATTAATATTTATAGTCGAATATATAATATGTATAACCTTATGTAAAAATAGTCTTACTAAAAGATATATGCTTATTTCATTTTTGTATTTGCATAAACTTAATTAAAATATAGTGTCATTATCAATTACAAGTGGCTCCATGGAGTCCAAAAATCGACCCAAAAATGCCCATGGTAGGAAATGTATCATTTAATAGGGTTAGGACATGTTTTATGGTAATTTAATATTATTATAATATTATTATTTTACTCTTATTTACTGGATTTACCCTTTAACCATGGTAAATACTATATTTACCGAAGTATTTATTCAAAATTAATATAAATTAAAGTTACCTATTTACACTATTTGGACCTCCTGATTTAAAATATGGAATACATTTTCTAAATTCAAAACACATAAGTGGAAAAAATTTATTTAAAATTAATTTTCGTTGTCAAAGCAAAAAGAGTGTTTTTAAGGAATAATAACTATCAAAATATTGACATTTTCTTAGGGCTAGTGTAACTGTGAAATTAGGTCCAATGACCAAAATTGGATTAAATGGTAAAAATAAAATCTAATTATACTTTAAAACCACTGAAATGCAGAATTTATCACTATTAATTATTTTGATTAAAAATGTTATTTTTAATTAAAATTAAGTAATTTTCACTATTGATCAAAATATGAAAGTTATCAGAAAAGTTCCAAAAATTCACCCTATGATAATTTTGATATTCAAAATCCAAAAATTAATTCCATTTTGAATGATAAAATGTATCAAATTTCAAAAAGTGGGTATTACTATTCATAATGGCTAGTTCAATTTTTTGTGGTCTATGTTAGAACTTGAAGATGGGTACAACACATGCTACTGTATTAATAAAAGAGAAGCATACCATGGAAGCTTGGGGTGTTACATTCCCCTTTCAGTTGTAGTAGTTTTTCATGACATTTCATATGTGTGCTTGGGTTTTCATTTATATTTCTATCTGAATTCGAGTTGGTTGGTGTATATCATATCTCTCTCTTTTGCATGTGTTATCTTAGATGGGAATGCCTCCCTTTTGTGTGTTTTCTATACCCTCGGTTCTAGTCACCAACCGGGGGACTAATGGAGGCAGGACTTGGGGGGTCATTATTTCCCTTCTCACATTGCATGCCTTGGAGGAGTACACATTGTGCCGAGGGGGTCACGACAGAGTGGTATCTGAGGTCTGGTTAAGCGATAGGATGTAGATTGGTGTTAAGAACAAGCGAGGTTGCATGGGGTGGTAGGGAAATAGTTTCATTCTGGTTTATCAAGTGATGTAAACACTAGATACTGGCGGAGGCATAAGAGTTTAAGGCCCCCTATGATCTTATGTACGAACAATTAAGTTTTCAATGGCTACTAAATAAGGTGATACTAGTTGTATGGTAGAGACATAAGAAAGGATCATGGATCATTCTCCTTTGTTCTTGTGTCTGAATGGGTAGACGTTGGGATAGGATAACCTAAAATTAATAAGAGAAAAAATGTACTTAATTCTTGTTGAGTCTTCCATATTCTCAGTTTAGGAGCCCGAACTGATTATTATTTAATAGGTATGGCTCCAGGTCGATGTTCTCATCAAGATAACGTGGAAGATGTTCAGCAGGCTATTCCAAAAAATCACTATAGGGTAGAGGTTGACGACAATGACACTTGGAGGAAGAAACACCAAGATTTTCAGTTCCAGAGTCTGCATAAGTATGAGGGATCCGTTTTATATACAGTCATGGAAGACTGGTTAGAGGAGGTCGAGATAGGCTTCAGTTCGATCCGTGCTCAGAATAAGAACTGGGTGTCCTTGGTTTTGACGATGTTGCATGGAGCAACGAGGTAGTGGTGGTCTTTACTCGTCAGGGATCATGAGGAGTCAACAATCTCATGGGAGGTATTCCTAGACAAGTTTAGAGTCATGTTTCTTTCTTCAACTGCGAAGGCATGTAGTTTCCAGTAACATCTTACCCTTCGACAGGGTAGCTCTAGTGTGCGAGAGTTTGGAATCCATTTTAGGAACCTTTTAAAATATGCTTCAGACATGTTTCCAGATGAGGAGGCCAGGGCGAGGCATTTAGAAGAGGCTTTACTTCTATAGATCTAGTGCTAGGTCACCCCATTTATGCTGAAGACATATCTTGAGGTGATGGTGAGGGAAGAGGTTGTCGGGAGGACTTTGGCCAGAACCAGATCATCACGAGAGGGGATTTATCGGGATTCCTCACGAAACAGAGCGATGGTTCGGGGTTCACGATTTTAAGGGAAGAGCAGTTTCTATTTAGCCAGGGGTAGGTCCCAACCCTTCACATCTCATTTCTCCGGGAGAATAATCTCTCCGGACTATACCAAGAGATCAAGTGGTTGTTTTTCTTGTGGTGGTCAAAGTCATTAGCAGCGGGATTGCCCGACCTTTCTGAGTAGTCATCTTGCACCAGGTGCTCTGCTTGAGCTTCATCCGTTGAGGCATTTCTAGTTGAGGTGGCACCAGGAGGTTGGATCTGCTATAGATCAGTAGAGGGTATATTAGGAAGGCAGAGGACAACCCCATGATTCTCCCCAACCTCCTAGAGGAGAGCGCGACAGTGGTGGTGGTCGGCATTAGGGTCAGAGAGGCTGTGGAGGTGGTCGTTGTCTGCTTCATTCTATAGATTATCTAGATCTAGGTGAGCCAGATGTCATTTGAGGTACCCTTTGGTTGTTTTATACAATGTGTTATGCCATGTGTGATCCTGAAATGACACACTCCTTCTTATCACCTATCATTGTCCATGCTTTGGGACTTCAGGTAGAGAGGCTTCTAGTTCCCTTGGTGTAGACTACGCCAGTTGGAGGTCGAGCTTAAATATTTGAAGTACGTAGAATCTATGAGCTAGTGTTAGGGAATCACCACTCTTGGGGATATTTCATATGTTTATGAATAAAGCCATATGATGTCATCCTGGGCATGGATTTATTGACTTTGGTGTAGGCTATCGTGGATTGCTTCAGAAAGAAGGTCATTTTCTTCAATGCGGATGGAGATCCAGTGTTGTTTGTTGGCAATCGAGATCCCCTAATTGGTCATAGCCAGGTTCCGTCTTTATCATCCATGATGGCCAAGATGATGTTGAGTTCTTCAGTGGTTCAACAGTTGTAATTTCCTTAGGTTGTATAACAGTACCATGATGTCTTTCCAGAAAAGGTTGTAGCATTACCCCTCAATGAGAGATCGAGTTGGGGATCTAAATACAACCAGGAGAATCTCAAATATATGTCTCCATATAAGATGGCACATTATAAGTTATGAGAGCTACGCATACAGCTTCATGGTATGTTACAGTGCGGTTTTGTTCAGCCAAGTGTGCACCGTGGGGTGTACCAGTTTTGTTTGTGAAGAAGGCTAATGACAGTTTATGGTTGTGTGTTGATTATCATCGCATAAACAAAGTGACGATGAAGAATCGCTATCCTCTTCCACATATTGATGAAATATTCAATCAACATAAATGGGAATGTTGGTTCTCAATGATTGACTTGCGGTCTGGATATCATTAGATGCATGTGAAGGAGGATGATATCCCGACGACTGCATTCCATTGTCATCATGGGCATTATGATTACATTGTAATGGTGTTTGGTGTGAAAATTATCTAGCTGTGATCATGGGATTTATGAATGTTGTGTTTCAGGAGTTCTTGGACACGTTTGTTTTAGTTTTCATCGATGTAATCCCTGTGTACTCCACATCTAATGAAGAGCATGCCGAGCATCTACACGCCGTTTTGGTAGTTCTTCGACAACATTAGTTATTTGGGATGTTGTAGAAGTGTGAGTTTTTGGATCGATAAGTCTGTTTCTTGGGGAATGTTGTGTCAAAGTATGGATTAGTTGTGAATCCATCTAATATTGAATAAATTGTGTCTTTCGAATCCCGCAATATAATGTATTAGGTGTGAAGTTTTCTTGTTCTTGCAAGCTCCTACATGAGGTTAGTCGAATTTCTCATGAGTTGTGACCCCTCTGACAGCTTTGACCATGATATATCAGGTGTTCATATCGTCAGATTAGTGTCAGGTAGCTTGCAAGTATCTAAATGAGATGTTAATAAGTGCTTCAGTTCTTTGTCTTCCAACAGAGGGAGTTCAGTTTGATGTTTTCTAAGATGTGTCGCATCTGCGGTTAGGATGTGTTCTGATGCAGTAGAAATAATTTGTTTCTTATGGTTCTCGGATGTGGCATCCCCATGACCGTAACTACGCCACCAATGATATTGATTTTGTAGCTATAGTGTTTTTTCTGATAATGTGGAGAAATTACCTCATTGGTGAGTGGTTTTTGGTATTCCCCGATCATAAGAGTTTGAGGTATGTTTTCTCCCAGCATGGAATGAAATTATGGCAACATTTGTGGATTGAGTTATTACAATAATATGACTTTGTGATATCATATACACCTTAAAAGGGAATTTTTTAGCTGATGCGCTAAGTCAAAAGTCACATAGTGATGTTGGGCGTGAATCTGGTAATTCCTTGAGGGTAATAGAAGAGTTTTCAGCATTACATCTTCATATGATAGAAGTTGGGGGGGGTAGAAGTTTCCTTTTTCAGATGATGGTGCAATAATTATTGGTACATAAGGTGGAAGAGTCCTAGTTGGGTGATTTATAGGTGGAGGTATGAAGAGACTGAGTTATTTGTGGCGAGGCCCCTAAGGGTTGGTCAGAGGATGAACAACACCAAGTGTTGTATCACATAAGGTTTTTTGTTCCTTTTATGATGTGCGATATGGTTCTTAGTGAGTTATATAGTTCACCTTTAGTGGTTCATCCTTTTGTGAAAAAGATGTACCAAGCCTTGAGAAGCCAATTTTGGTGGCATGGGCTGAAGTGTGCGGTTGCAGAGTTTGTGCCTCGATGTTTGATCTGCCAGAAGGTGAAGGCTGAACACCGTGTCCATGTTGGTCTTCTACAGACATTATATGTTCCTTAGTGGAAGTTTGAGGACATATCAAAAGACATTGATACAATTTTACCTCGAGCTCAGGGAGGAAATGATGTTATTTGGGTGTTAGTAGAGGGTTTAACAAAATCGGGCCACATTATAACGATCAAGGGGTTGAGCTAATTGAAAGATGGGTCGAGGTACTATCTGAAGGAAGTTGTGAGACTTCATGGAGTCCCATGGATGATCATATTTTTATCGAGATCCTTGTTTTACCTCCAGAGTGTGGAGAGCTCTCCAACAAGCATTCGGTTCCCAACAATGCCTTAGCACTACTTTTCATCCCCAAATGGATGGTCTAACAGAGATAACCATCCAGATGCTTAAAGATATGTTATGATCTTGGGTTCTTGATTTTTGAGGTTCGTGGATGAGGCACTTACCCTAGAAGGAGTACGCTTACAATAATATTTTTCACTCCACCATAGATATGCCACCATTTAAAGGTTTGTATGGACAATCCTTCCGTTCTCTGTTCTGTTGGGATGGGGTTGGAGAGTCACCTATTCTTGTAAATGAATTCTTGAACTAGTGCAGAATACAAAAGATATGGTTCAAGTGATTCGTGGGAGGATTAATATAGTGTATGATTGTCATAAATCATATGTTGATAAAATGAGGTGACCCTTATAGTATAATGTTGAGGATCACATGTTTCTGAAGATGAATCCCTGTCATGGGCAGTGAATGACTGGTCATGGGAGAAAGCTTCCTCCCCGGTTTGTTGGACCTTTAGAGGTTTTAGATCATGTTGGAGCTGTGGTTCATTGAGTAGAAATTCTCCCACAGATGAGTCAGACAAATGATGTTTTCCTTGTATCACAGCTCCATCGTTATCTTCATGATGACTCTCATCTCATCGATAGGGGAGTGATCAATGTTGTTGATTATGCCACCATTGATGAAAAACCTATGGAGATCCCAGAACGCAATTAGAATGTGTTGCAAGAGTTTTCCATCCCTTTATTTCGTGTCTTGCGGCAACACGGTGGCATGAAGGAGAGTACCTGGGAATGTGAGTCGCGGATACGAGCTCAGTACCCAGAGTCATTTGATGTTTAACTCTTTTCATGTAACAACATTTTTTATGGTTATAAACATTTCATGTTAATGAGATGGCTTTTTTTGTTACTTTTTGTGGCTTGATCTATTTTGAGTGGTATCTCAATTGGTGGTTGTTCTTATAGTTTTGTATTCCCTCTAGGTGTGTTTTTAATTCTTGTGGATGAGAATGTTATAAGAGGTATATGATGTAATGTCCAAGACCCCTCTGGTATTTTACTTTTTGAAAATATAGTGTTTGAGTGTTCTAGGAGGTCATGGTAACTTATCTGTGAATAGTTCCAATGGTACAGCATTGTGTACAGTGCAACTGTGACCTTCTGTGAACAGTTCCAACGGTAGACATTTGTGAACAGTGAAACGATAACCTGCTGTGAACAGTTCCAATTGTAGACCACTCTGAACAGTGAAATGGTAACCTTCTGTGAACAGTTCCAACAGTAGAATGTTGTGGACAGAGCAACGTTAACCTTCTATGGATATTTACAATAGTAGAATGTTATGAACAGTGGAACGGTGGGATTCTGTGAATAGTTCCTGTGGTAGACCGTTGTGAACAGTGCAATGGTAACCTTCTATGAACAGTTCCAGTGGTAGGCCATTGTGAAGAGTGTAATGGTATCCTTCTGTGAATAGTTCCATCTATAGACCCTTGTGAACAGTGCAACGGTAACCTTCTGTGAAAAGATCTAATGGTAGACCGTTGTGAACAGTGCAACGGTGACCTTCTGTGAAGAGATCCAATGATAGACCGTTGTGAATAGTGCAACAGTAACCTTATTTGAATAGTTTAAACAGTAGACCACTATGAACAATGCAACGGTAACCTTCGGTGAACAGTTCCAATAGTATAGTGTTGTGAACATTGCATTGGTGACCTTCTGTGAACTATTCCAATAGTAGACCGTTGTGAACAGTGCAACGGTAACCATAGGTGAACAGTTACAATTATAAACCATTGTGAATAGTGAAATGGTGAGGTTCATGAATAGTGTTTCCAGAACGATATTGTGTACAGTGTTGCGATAACGGTAGGGTGTACATTGATTCCAAAACGGTAGGGTGTACCGTGTATCTAGATTCCTACAAATTCTCCCATTTGACGTTTTCTTTTACGTAAAATGCATTTAAAACCTTGTTTTTAAGGACTCAATGGCCGATTCAAAGGCCATAAATGCTATATTAATTATTATTCTGGCTCGGGAAGTTTTTACATGGCCAAACCGCATGGTTTTATGCTATCCGCTTTTAAAGGGAAATCAATACTATCTTAAACTATTATTCTGTTAAATCTTCAAAAGGAATAATATATCTTCCTCTGTTTTTCTTCATCCTTGCTCTCTAGTGCAAGACACTAAATCCTTTCCTTCCTTCCCATAGTAATCATGAGATCAAAATTTTCCCCATGGATGGGTTTCCTCGACATTTTTCTTGATGCAAGTGCACCCCCAGTTTCGATGCATCCAAGGAGTATTTATCGATCTTCGATAGAAGATATGTTTTATCATTGTTCTATTGGGATTCATGTTCTCTTGTTCTCCTTTCCATATTATAGCATTTGATATCCATGATTCTAATGGAGTTTTCTTGGGTTTTAGTTGGTGTGGTCGTACCATGGAATCCTAAGGTGGATGTAGTTGTCACGAGAGGAGGTGACTGTGAACTTTTGTGTGGACTGTTCTCAAATATATAACGTCAAGAACCGTTTGAGGTAGTGGATTCATTGCTTCTTATTTCTAATATGTGAAACTATAGAGGTAGTTGGTTTTATCTCACTGAAATACTATGAAATTGACATAATAAATATTTGAACCAGAAAATAAATTGATATCGATCAAATGTTGTTGCCTATTGTTTTGCTAGATAGTGTAATATCTATGATTTCTTTGTTTATCTATTCGTTCTTGATTTAAATTTTTATATAATGTAAACCAGAATTAATTTATAATTTTTCGGATAAAAGATAAAGAGTCGTGTAATTGAATCTTATTTTTCTTGTTGTAATTTTTATGTTAATCAAAATGGTGTAGTAAGCATTATTAATTATTTGTCATAGCATACTATTTAGGTTTCCCAAATTTGGAACCTATGAATAATAAATTGGCTAATTCAAGATTGATTAATGAACTAGTGGTTTAATGAAATATAATTATTTATAGTGTTCTGAGTTACCTTCTTTATTGTTTAAGGTCCAACATCCAATTGATGTCATTTCTTTTTCCTGCTACTTGTGCTGTGATGTGATCCTGGATGGCTGTTGTGATATGTGGGGGCCAGGAGGCCTATTGGTTCTAGCATAAGCTGATGCCTAGAGGGGTGAGATGCATCAGTGTATGCATGTGGGTGTCAAAGACGACATCAGGGATGATGGAATAGGTTGGATGTTAATGTTTGTATGCTCGTTGTTTCCATGATTGGTTATCTATTTTACATTTCTCCAATGCCTAAGGAAGCTGGTCTTGCTTACCCTTCCTCAGAAAGAGGTGAAGATGTGGGGGGTAAGCCACGTGCTTTCCGTCATTAGCTTTTCAAGGGAGGATAGATATACACTATTACGGTAGGAATCAATGACTCAATGAGAACTATAACTACTCAGGGTGTTGAGACCCCTTGTGTTTAGTAGCATAGAATGTTTTTGTAGAATGCCTCAGAATGTGGAAAAGTAATTGTGTAATGATGAATTGAATAAATGTTGTTAAACCATGGGGTTTGGAGCATGTTGGGGAGAAATGCTGAGGTTTTCATTTGAAGGTACAATGTACATTCAGGGTGATGCTAATGAAATTTAATGAGGAATGATTATTGGTTAATTAATGTTTAATGAATTAATTAACATAAAGTGAAACTGATTAAAATGCAATGAAATAATGTATTAAAGCTCTTTAAATGGTAGGATGCTTATAGTATACCATGTCTTTGAAGTAGCATCCCATAGTCCGTGAGACGTTAGCTGAAGTTAAGTCTAAGACTAGGTTATGCCCATCGTGTGGTTGTGAGATATAGAATATCTTGTACTTTTTTTGTTTCTATATGCTACTCTACCCTGTTGGTAAGGGAAACTGAATCCCTGGGGATTCTAAACTCTAGGGGGTGTTTTCCCAAGCATTCTGGTGAAACGATTGATTGCTGACTACCCCCTTTGGCCCCACTCTCTTCTCATGGTAGTTACTTGTGCTGGCATGCACACTAGTTAGTTATCCCTATATATGTGTGTAGACGGTTGTAATGGATTGTGGTTATTCACACAAATATATTGAGGATATCGTTTTATATTCACTACAATAGGTGTAATGTGTATAGGTTGTGATGGCTTGAGGATCCTTACTCAGTGTATGGGTTGTAATGGCTTGAGGTATAATACCAGATATATTATACATGTTATAAAATATATGGTGGCTCCAAGAAACTACCTGGTTACATTACTCACGTGGACATGGTGGTTTTGTTTGCACAAGGTGCATGTGTTTGTGCTTCGCCAATGTGTCTGCGGGCAATACTTTTTGTAGAGAGATGCTTTGGACGTGAGAAATTGCAGAAAAGAAGCAAACCCACAAGGATGTATTAGCGAGGTACCCTTGATATTCTTTATTATTTTATATACTCTTGAATGAATTACTTGGTGAGAGTATCCATGGTGAGGTTGGGATAATATAATACCATCTTAGGTGATGATTCAGTTTCACTTGTAGTTCACAATTCTTTAGCATTCTTCCTTTACTTCTTCATGAGATTCTTCGAGGAGGATCCTATAGTGTATATTGTTATACTCACCCTATGTATATTGAAAATATTTTTTAGGTCACTTAGAGAAGGTTGGAGATCAGGCTGGTGTTTACTTGCTTGTGGTTGGAGGAGCTATTCTATAGAGGCATGAAGATTGACGTACATGGACATTACATTACTTTTTTGGAATACTTAATATATAACAAAAAAACCAAACTCAAGGATCGTAATAGTTTATTGTCTTTGGAAACATGGAATATAAACATCTAATCTTGTTGAAAGATCTTCAACAACTCCCATAACAATCTTCCTCTTTTTGTTTCCTTATGTAAAACCTTTCTTTATTTCCTGGGGAAAATAAAACATAAAAAGGGTGAGCTCAAATTCTTAGTAAGGTAGAACATATAGAACATAAAACAATCCATAAAAATTTGAAAGAAAAAACATGAACAAAAAATTTAAACATCAAAATCTTGAGCAAAGGCATAAATCGTGGAAGTACGTAAGGCATATATCATAATGGAACATAAACCATGATAAAATATAATGGGAATAAAACATGTCATTGTGGAAACCATTGAGTAAATGTTATTATTTCCATAGTATCCAAGGCATTTCTACCAATACCATCTTAGTGGACAAAGTCCCTTTCTGAATCGAGTTCACTCCTCATTCTAGTCTTGTATTACTGAACCATTTTAACTTCCCGTTCCAGCCATGTCTATCTCATGAGATTTAGGTCATTGCCCAATGCAATGGAGGGAGATATAGGTACCACCAATCTCATAATGAAATCATTCTTACATGTTCCACAAAATAAACTTAAAACATTCATCATAACCCAAAGAATAAAATGGGTTTCATAAACATCATCCCACCATCTCATAATCCATATAAAACAAATGGAAATTTCATTATAAGAAAAGTGAAACCATGTAAATCATAGATACATTAATCTTGAAACATATACAGATGAAGTAATTTCATATTAGATGGAAAAATGGTTTTGATTAAACACTTGAAATGAATTCTTGAGAAAAATATCCTTTCTTCTTCAAAATCAATTTCCTTTCACAAAACGTCATGAAATTTAAAAAGAAAGATATTTTGTTGGATATAGTCATTAAACTTTTGGAGGATTATTCATAAAAATAAGGCCTTATAAAACCGTGAAAATCCTTTCATGCCGTATAAGTTAAAAATACATTCTCCTCGTACTTTTGTCGGAAAAGTCAAAAAGTACCTCGTAACGTAAAAAAAGAAATATTCCTTCCATACGATGTGGTAAAAGTAAGAAAAGGATAAAAATTTCTTAAACATGAATGGAAGGAAAGTAAACATTTTATGAAAACATTTTGAGAGCATATGGACATGGATAATAAACATAACCCCCAGTAAATACTTACGAGTAAACAATCTCGGATAAGAATGAGATTGGAATAATTATCCCTTACCTTAGATCTAATATACTTCGTACGTATCCGAATATCCTTTATAATGATTTAAATAATGTCATTTACTTATTACAGAATCATACTCATTGTTATGATATCATATATGGTTCACTTATGACTTTATATTACCCGTTATTTTGTAAATTACATGTTAAAGAGCATTTTGGGTAAAATCGTTTAATTTTTCATCTGTGTTTTGACTTGTAATTATTCATATGATTACATAGATCATGATTAATTCATTACAAAATATAAATCATGATTTATATATAATATATATTCAGAATATATATATATATATAATAGATCGATAAATGGAAATAAATACACCGTTCATGGAGACGGTAGGTCGTACGTACGCATGAACGTTGTTTTCATTTCCTCATTGAATTGAATGGAATTAATTTGATGACATACATATATATATACATAAATCCAGTATCATTATTATTTCATATATTTCATGATTACTTATTATATATACATTATAATCATTCATGAATGGTTAATCATTGAGAATGAATCTCATCGCGTCGTCGAGACGGTAGTCCGTACGTACGCATGAGTGATGATATCATTCACATAATTATTGAATTGAATTGTAGTGTATGATACAATATATCAGAATTATTTTGAAGTTATAATAACTATTGATTTGTTATTCTTTACACCATTATACCCATCCATGTAAGGTGTTTTTGGAAAACAGATTACACCACAGCTTGGAGATGGTATTTCGTACGTACGCACGCGTGGTGATTTCGTTTTCTATATGATGGATAGAAGGTGAAATAGAGTTGTTTCATATTTATAATATCATATAAGTATATGAGTGATGCTGATGTTATTACTTCATAATGATACAACTAAATAAGATGGAGTAGAAGAAGAATGGAACTTGAAGAAAATGGTAGAAGGTATTACCTGTTTCTCGAAGTGCCTCCTTTAAACATTCTCTTAGGGCACTAGAGTTGGTCCATTGAGAAGACAAGTACCTCTAGTATGTTTCTAAGGAAGTGGGGATGTGAAATCAGTAGAGGTTGTCTGATCTTGAAGGCTGAAATTGGTGTGAGAAGGAGAGGGAGGAGGTGCCCTTTTATAAGGGAGGAGAGGGGCACCTTTGGAATCCTCAAAAATATTAGTTTAATATAAATTCAAACCCCACATCAAACCCACAAAAAATGACTCAATTCTAATATTATATGATATAGGGTTTTAATATCATCAACCAATAAAATTTAGACATGTTTTGATCTTATTTTAAACCTTATCATTTTGATTTATCCATATTTAATCTATTTAAGTTTATTTGTGCTAATAAAATTCTAAATTCTAAATTGTTATAAATAATCACTTATGTGTTGTTAATTTTCAATAATTGGATAATTTATGACATTTTAGACTATATAATGTTTAATTTATAATTTTTAAATATTTTTGTGATTTTTAAACAATTTAATAATATGTTATTTTTATACAATAACAATAGTGTCAATTTTGACACTATTCATTTATTTGAATTTAAATAAAATATACACAGAGGATATATTCAAACTAAAATATTTAATAGATTACTAACATGTCAAATTTGTCTAGAAAATTCGTGGATCACTTTAAATCATTCATATAATATTTATTTTATTATTTTTAAAACCATTTATTTGGTATATCTCTTAATAAAATAATTAGTACAAAAATTTTGTATAAATATTTAATATACTTATTTTTTTCATAAAAAATAAAATCCTTTGATGAAGATAAATATAAAATCTTTTATAATAATAGTTTTACTTTAATTTATCATCTTAAAATAACAACATGTAAATTGTTATCTTTATTAATTTATGAAAGTGACAACTTTGGAATCATTTAAAATAAAATATTATAAGTGTCATAATCGCCATAATAAGGATCCAAATGGTCCAAAATTCGGCCCGTGGATGATTAGGGTTTATATATACACTACTAATAAGTTTTTTGCAGATTTTTGGGCCTTTTATATGTATTACTATTTCAATAAAAATTATATTATTGATTTTTAACTAAATAAACATTTTCAGCATCATTAATGTATAAGATAATAAGGTACTTAAATAACTCTTAAAAAATTAAAAATAAACTTCCATGATTAAGAAAAACATTTTATATTTTAAATGAGTATTTATAACCGAATTTATATTATGTATAAACTTATATTGAAAATACCGTAATTATTAAAGTTGAGTGAGACATATTTCACTTTCATTTAAATAAATTAAACTAAAGGACTTAATCACCTCCAAGTGGGTTCTAATGGATTCCATTTTGACCAAAATATGACTTAGGATGAAATATAATCATCCAATTGTATTAAGACATGTATTAGGATAATTTTATAATATTATATTTACCCATAATTACCCAATTTACCTTTTACTATGGTAAATAAAATTTACCATTGTTACTATTCATAATACCCAAAAATAAAAAGTAGTCTATTAACATAATTTGGACCCACTGATTCCAAATATGGAATCCATTTTTCCAAATTCAATACACAAAAGTTTCAGAAATTAAATTAAAATTAATCCTGTTGTCCAAAGAAAACGAGTTTTTGTTTAAAACATTGCAAAAGATTGAATTGATTTAACCTACGAATTCAAGGTAAAATCAATGATAATTACATTAATTATATTAAATGGTAAAAATATATTCTATTTATACATTAAAACCATTCAATATTATAATTTAACCATATAAATTATTACAATGAAAAAAGTTGTTTATAATCAAAATATAGCGTGTTTTTACTATTCATTAAAATATGAAAGCTATCTATAAAAATATAAAAACATTATCCATTGTAAATTCATATATCCTGATTCTAAATAAGAAGTTTATTTTGTAAAATTAAACTTATAAACATGTCAAAAAATATATTTAATGTGGGTGCGCCATCAAAAGGATGCAAAACTGCATTTTTTGAAAAATACTTATTTTACCCGAAAAAATTATTTTATTCTCATACCATGTTCTAGAAAATGTTTATGATGAATAATAATGTTATAACATTCAAAATTTTTATAATAATATTAATAACATCTAATTCGTGATAATATTTTAATCATATATCATTGTTTTTTGAAACACGGTTTTGCGTACAACACATGCTATCGAGGAAGGTCGTGATTGCGTGTAATGCAAGCCAAGTCAGGGTTGCGTGTAGTGAAAAAATCTTTTGCTGTTGCATATATTGAATATATATATATATACACTCAATGTTTCTTAGAATAACTACAATCAAACAAACATGAAATTGTGTGTAACACGATCTGAGATTAGTGTAGCATATACCACAAGCTAATACGGTGTTGCGTATAGGGAATGTTAATCATGGTTTATCGTACAACAAAAGCTATGAATGAAATTAAAAATAATATATCTTATAAAATCTTGGGTTGTTACATTCTACCCCCCTTAAATGTATTTTTCCCTTGAAATTCGTCGGGGTTATAAATGGTATTCTACTTGAAAGTTTCTTTAATTGAAACCCACATAGTAAAAAGGAATACCAAAACTTATCTTTAAAAACTAATGTATGAAACATAACGGTTACCCAAATAAACTAATCACGGGGTTTTCACATAGGAGAACATAGGTGAAAATATGTATATGAAAGAGAAAAATAATCATCATGTTCTGATGGAGAGTGGTGGAGAACATGGCTATGAAAAATCCAACAATCACAAAGCCATAAATTTGTGATGATCTAGGGTACCATCTGATTCATCGGATATAAGGGCACTAGGACACCATTTTTGGTTTTCAAGATCATTTCCCTAATGTTGACGAATTTAAATTAGAAGAAATACTTACTTTATTTTGGTATAATCTCACCATTGTTTGTGGCTTGAACAATTTCTACTTTATCTCTTTATGAAATGAAGTTGAATTTGTCTTTTGCAAAGTTTTAACAGATCATGTGATAGAATGATAGGTCATTCCATCCGTCTCAAACATAAGTTAGAAAAATTTATATACATAATTCCATTTATGGTGAGATTAATCATATATGGTTCCAAAATGGACTTATACTTCATCTATCATCCTGCATAATAAAGTAAAACTAGTTTATACAAACCATGGACTTTCTATCGGCTAGTGGTAGGTGATAAAGGCCATTCTCACCTTGGTTGTGGGTTCGATTTCCACAGCCTTGTCCGACGCGACGGGTTGCCGCCCGTCTTGCAGGTTGACCCTTTTTTTAAAACTACATTATAATAAAATTCTTGCAATAATATCAAAAAAAAAGTCATAGCCTTAAACAATACTATCTGATGTCTGACATAACCCTTTCTTATCATTAGACTTATCCAAAATACATCTGTCCAATCTCATAATGTACAGAAAATGATTACTTGAAATGTCACATAACAAGAACGTGAATAACATCATTTTATTATACGATATATCTTGTTAGTCACATTCCAAACATGTGAATTCCTTAATCATGTGTTCTCTTGAAACAGAAATTACCATAGAACCTTAGTGAAAATATGAATGATGTCAAAAGGTAAATCTTTCCACAAATGTAAATCCCAAAATTTATATATACTCAAAACATGATATAACTTTTTCCTTTTATCAGTCATGAGTTCATTTCATTTTATCTTTATCCCTTCATTATGTGCTTATCATCTGCTTTCCAAAAACATTTCAATTACTCATCATGGTTACCGGTTCCATCTTCTTATAGAAAACCAAAAGGGACTAATACATAAATATTCCAATATTCCACGATACTATATACAACATTATTTTGGAATCACATTAAATAAACTCATAATCATTCCACCACATCGTTGTCATATTCAACATCGCCAATAGTTATCGCATGTGACTTCCCTTTGTGCTTTTCCTTAAGTGGTTTCTCATGTCGATCATCATTAACCCTTGGATTAGGGAATTGATTAGCATAATTCCCCATTTCATTGCACTTGAAGCATTGAAGTGTTGGTGGTGCGTTCTCTGCAGTCTTTTCTGTATCCTTAGTAACCCTTTTTCCATTACTTTGACACTCAACTGCTCGATGACCATATTTTCCACACATAAAACATTTTCTAGTCCCTTTAAGACAATCTACACCATGCTTCATTCCACACATTGAGCATAAAGAAACATTAATATTCTTTTCACCATTATTCTGAGATTTCTCCTTGAACTCCATATTTCGTTTCCTGCCAAAACCATGAGATGGATATGTTACATAAACTTCCATTTATACATTGATATAACAACACAAAATTTCTTCATAGCTACTGAAGTCTCTTATAGTTAATTCCCTTGGAAGGCTTGGTTTTAAGCCACTGAAAAATCGATCAACTTTACTTTCAGGTTGGATGATAATGTCAGATGCATACCTTGAAGACTTGTAAAATTCACTTCGCATATACCAACAGATTCATCATCCTTTTGCTTTAGTTCAATAAACTCCTTCCCCATCTTTGTTCGAAGAATACGAGGGAAGTACTTATTGAAAAATAAGTTCTTGAACTCATCTCATTCCATAGACTCAATTTCATCTCTTGGCCTCGTATTCTTGATAAGATTTCACCATTGATTAGCTTCAACTTCCAAACGATATACAGCTAAGATGACTCTATCATGTTCAGAACAATGTAGAACTGAAAATATATTTTCAGTGGTACTGATCTATTTTTCAGCAACAAGTGGATTAGAAGACCCAATGAATGAAGGTGGATGTTGCCTCATGAAATACTCAATAGAATATTGTTCCCTTCTCTGCTCATTTGGAAGTTCAGAATGATTCATAGCATGTGTAAGTATATAAATCAGATTTTGAACTCCATCTCCCATAACATTGGTTTGTTCAGGAGGACAATCATTGCATTGTCCATTACATTGATCAACACGGTTCCTTCGGGTTCCATCCATAGTCTAAAACCCAAAAATAATAGTGTGAGAGGAAAATACCATGCTAGGGAAAACAACATAATAAAGGGGGAGTACCTTCAATATCTAACATCTTATGTTTAATTCTATGATTGTTACGATAATTCTAGGATTATAACTTATAATTATACTTAACATTAGGGACATCCTTAGAAATACATTAGAAATATCTCTAGGGATCTCTCTAAAGTTATCGCATCCTAGTTTCCAGTGGTTGACTAAACCTTTCCTCTGATACCAACTGTAAAGACCCGAAGCTTGATGTACATGGACATTACATTAATTTTGCGGAATACTTAATACATAACAAAAAAAACAAAACTGAAGGATCTTATTAGTTTAGTGTCTTTGGAAACACGGAATATAAACTTCTAATCATGTTAAAAGATCTTCAACAACTCCCATAATGATCTTTCCCTTTTTTTCCTTACCTAAAACCTTTATGTATTCCCTGGGTAAAATAAAACATAAAAAGGGTGACCTTAAATGCACAATAAGGGAAAACATAGATAACATAAAACAATCCATAAACATTTGAAAGAAAAAACATGGACATGAAATTTAAACATCAAAATCTTGAGCAAAGCCATAAATTGTGGAAGTACGTAAGGCATATATCATAATGGAACATAAATCGTGATAAAATATAGTAGGAATAAAACATGTAATTGTGTCAACCATTTAGCACATGTTATGATTTCCATAGTAGCCAAGTTATTGCTGCCTAGACCATCTTAGTGGACAAAGTCCCTTTCTAAATCGAGTTCACTCCTCGTTCCAGTCCTGTATTACTGAACCAGTTTAACATGTCGTTCCAGCCATGTCTATCTCATGAGATATAAATCTTTTCCCAATGCATTGGAGGATGATATAGGTCCCACCCATATCATATTGAAATCATTCTTACATGTTCCACAAAATAATCTTAAAACATTCATCAAAACCCAAAGAATAAAATGGGTTTCATAAACAACATCCCATCATCTCATAATCCATATAAAAAAATGGACATTTCATCATAAGAAAAGTGAAACCATGTAAAATCATAGAGACATTAAACTTGAAACATATACATATGATATAATTTCATCTTATATGGAAAAATTGTTTTGATAAAACACTTGAAATGAATTCTTGAGGAAAATATCCTTTCTTCTTCAAAATCAATTTCTTTTCACAAAATGTCATGAAATTTTAAAAGAAAGAGATTTTGTTGGATATAGTCATGAAATAGTATGGAAGAAGCTTCATGAAAATAAGGCTTTATAAAACCGTGAAAATCATTTCATCCATATAATTTTAAAAAAACATTCTCCTCGTACTTTTGTCAGAAAAGTCAAAAAGTACTTCGTAACATAAAAAAAGAAAGATTCCTTACATACGATGTGGTAAAAGTAAGAAAAGGGTCAAAATGTCTTAAAAATACATGGAAGGAAAGTAAACATTTGATGAAAACATTTTGAGAGCATATGGAGATGGATAATAAACATAACCCCCGGTAAATACTTATGAGTAAACAATCTCTGGTAAGAATGAGATTGGAATAATTATCCCTTACCATAGGTTCGATATGCTTCATACGTATCTGAACCTCCTGTATAAAGATTTAATTAATTACATTGACTTATTACATAATCATATTCATTGTTATGATATCATATATGGTTCACTTATGACTTTATATTAACCGTTCTTTTGTAAATTCCATGCTGAAGAGCGTTTTGGGTAATATCGTTTCATTTGTCGTCCGTGTTTTGACTTGTAATTATTCATATGATTACTTAGATCATGATTACTTAATTACAGTATATAAAACATGATTTATATATAATATATATTCAGAATATACATATATATAATAGATTGATAAATGGAACGAAATACACCGTTCATGGAGACGGTAGGTCGTACGTATGCATGAATGTTGTTTTCGTTTCCTTATTGAATTTAATGGAATTAATTGGATGACATACATATATATATTCATAAATATAGTATCCTTATTATTTCATATATTTCATGATTACATATTATATATACTTTATAATCATTCATGATTGGTTAATCATTGTGAATGAATCTCATCGCGTCATGGAGACGGTAGTCCGTACGTATGCACAAGCGATGATATCGTTTCCATAATTATTGAATTTAATTGGAGTGGATGATAAAATATATCAGAATTATTATGACGTTATAATAACTATGTATATTTATTCTTTACACCATTATTCCAAGCCAAGTAAGGTGGCATTGGAAAACAGATTACACCACGGCGTGGAGACGATATTCCGTACGTACGCATGCGTGGTGATTTCATTTTATATAGGATGGATAGATGGTGCAATAGGGTTGTTTCATATTTATAATAACATATCAGTATATTCTTGATACTGATGTTATTCCTTCATAATGTAAAAACTAAATAAGAGGGAGTAGAAAAAGAATGGAACTTGAAGAAAACGGTAGAAGGTATTACCTCTTTCTCGAAGTGCCTCCTTTAAACTTTCACTTAGGGCACTAGAGTTGGTATTTTGAGAAGACCAGTACCTCTAGTAGGTTTATAAGGACGTGGGGATGTGAAATGGACAGATTTTGGAAGATCTTGAAGGCTCAAATTGGTGTGAGGAGGAGAGGGAGGAGGTGCACTTTTATAAGGAAGGAGAGGGGCACCTTTGGAATCCTCAAAAATATTAGTTTAATATAAATTCAAAACCCACATAAAAGCCTTCAAAAATGACTCAATTCTAATATTAGATGATATAGGGTTGTAATCCCTTAAACCAATAAATTTTAGAAATGTTTTGATCATATTTTAAACCTTATCATTTTGATTTATCCTTATTTAATCTATTTAAGTTTATTTGTGGTAATAAAATTCAAAATTTTAAATGGTTATAAATAATCACTTATGTGTTGTTAATTTTCCATAATTGGATAAATTATGACATTTTCGACTATATAAATTTCAATTTATAATTTTTAAATATTTTTGTGATTTTTAAACAATTTAATAATTTGTTATTTTTATAAAATAACAATAGTGTCAATTTTGACACTATTCATTAATTTGAATTTAAATAAAATCTACACACAAGATATATTCGAACTAAAATATTTAATAGATTCCTAAAATGTAATATTTGTTTATAAAATTAGTGGAGCACATTAAATAGTTCATATATTATTTATTTTAATATTTTTAAAACAATTTACTTTGTATATCTCTTAATAAAATAATTAGTACAAAAATTTTGTATAATTATTTAATATACATATTTGTTGCATAAAAAATAAAATCCTTTGATGAAGATAAATATCAAATATTTTATAATAATAATTTTACTCGAATTTATCATCATAAAATAACAACATGTAAATTGTTCTCTTTATTAATTTATGAAGGTGACAAATTTGGAATCATTTAAAATAAAAACATTTATATGTCATAATCGCCATAATAAGGACCCAAATGGTAAAACATTATGCCATTGGATGATTAGGGTTTATATATATTTACTACTAATAAGTTTTTTGCAGTTTTCTGGGCCTTTTGATATGTATTACAATTTCAATAAAAACTATATTATTGATTTTTCACTAAATTAATAATTTCTGCATCATTAATGTACAAGAAAATAAGGTAATTAAATAACTCTAAAAAAATATAAATAAATTACCATGATAAAGAAAAAAATTTTATCTTTCAAATGAGTATTTATAAAAAAAATTATATTCTGTATAAACTTATATTAAAAATAATTTAATTATTAAAGTTGAGTGAGACATATTTCACTTTCCTTTAAATAAAATAAACTAAAGCTCTTAATCACCTCCAACTGGGTTCTAATGGATTCCATTTCGACCCAAATATGACTTATGACCAAATATAATCATCCAATTGTATTAAGACAAGTATTAGGATAATTTTATAATATTATATTTACCCTTAATTACCCAATTTACCTTTTACAATGGTAAATAAAATTTACCGTTGATATTATACATAATGCCCAAAAATAAAAAGTATCATATTCAAATAATTTGGACCCACTGATTCCAAATATTGAATCCATTTTTCAAAATTCAAAAAAAAATGTAGCAGAAATTAAATTAAAATTAATCCCATTGTCGAAAGAAAACAGGTTTTCGTTTAAAACATTGCTAAAAATTTAATTGATTTAACTTTAGAATTCAAGGTAAAATAAATGCTAATGACATAAATTATATTAAATGGAAAGAATATATTTTATTTATACTTTAAAACCATTCAATATTATAATTTAACCATATAAATTATTACGATGAAAAAAGTTGTTTTTAATAATAATATAGCGTGTTTTTACTATTCATTAAAATATGAAAGTTATCAGAATAAAATCAAAACATTATACAATGTAAATTTTTATATCCTGATTCAAAAGAAGAAATTTAATTTGTAAAATTCAACTTATAAACATGTCAAAAACTATATTTCATGTGGGTGCACCATCAAAAGGTGGAAAAACTGCATTTTTTGAAAAATTCGTATTTTACCCGAAAAATTTATTTTGTTCTCATACCATGTTCTATAAAATGTGTAAGATGAATAATAATGTTATAAAATTAAAAATTTAGTTAATAATATTCATAAAGGCCAGTTCGTGATAATATTGTAACCGTATATCATTGTTTAGTGAAACCCGGTATTGCGTACAACACACGCTATCAAGGAAGGTCATGATTGTGTGTAATGCAAGCCAAGTCAGGGTTGCATGTAGTGCAAGAATCCTTTTTTATTGAATATATTGAATATATATATATATATATACAATCAATTTTGTGTAGAATGACTAATATCAAACAAACATGAAATTGTGTGTAACATGATCAAGATTAGTTTTGTGTATACCGCAAGCTAATACGGTGTTGCGTATAGCTCAAGATAATCTTGGTGTATCATACAAAAAAGATATGAATGAAATTAAAAAGAATATATCTTATAAAATCTCGGGTTGTTGCATGTTCGGTCATGTGGTTTTAGCTGTTTTACTTTCTTTTGGGTACATGTAGTATTTCCCTTTCAGTTGTAGTAGTTTTTTGTGACATTTCATATGTGTACTTGGTTATTAATTTATATTTCTATTCGCGCTTTAGATGGTTGGTGTCCATCTTATCTCTGTAATTTGCATGTGTTATCATAGAGGGTAATGCCTCCCATTTGTGTGTTTGTTATACCCTTGGTGCCGGTCTCCATAACGGGGCCAACTGGAGGCCAGACTCGTGGGTCATTATCTCCCTTCTCACATTTGTGGCCTAGGAGGGGTACACTTTGTGGGGAGGGTGTCGTGAAAAGTACTCATCACACTGAAATCTGAATTATATTTTTTAGATAAAAAATATATCTTTGACACTATTATAAGCTTACTATAGGTTTTTTAATCAATAAAATATCACCCCTTATTGGATGAATCTAATTTTAAATGGATATACTCTAAGGAGTAATGTAAAAATTACCAATTCACACCATTTCATTTATATTTTTATGTCATATTATTCTTTCTAAAATTCTTTTAAACCATCAAAAAATTAATAAAATCAATATTTTTATAAATCCAATTTTTTTTATATATTATTTAATGATAAGTGTCTTTCATCAACCTTCCATTGAAAATTAAAACGTTGCTTGTTCCTAAGTTGGGAATACAACAATCCCAAAGTGATGAATTTTGTTTTTCAAAACCACCATTAATGTATAATTAAATAGATTAATATAAATTATAAATATCACATTTATTTTATTATTATGATTCTATAAAGACAAGTAAAATTTTATCATTCCTCCATTATATGTAAAATTAGAATTTCATCTTTGTGCACGTGAAAACTACAACCTCAATGGAGAGATGTTTCCATTTTCCATTCCTATGATCATGGATGGTTCAATAAAAATATTTCATGAATATAAATGATATTATTGAAAACATATTTCATGAATATTTTTATGAAAGGATAATTTTTTTTATCATTATAATATATTTTTAAAAAAATATTAAATCATTAGAAACATATTAATAATTGTTTCCATTCTCCCAAACCAAGTCCATAGATTCAATAAATTGACTATTTTGAATCATAAATAACTGAAAAAATTATTTCAAAACAATGTCTAATCTAGATATAATGAACATGTTATCAAAATATTGGGTTTCAAAATTACATTATAAAATATATGGGAACTGATTTAAACAAAAAACAACTTTTAATAAAAAAAATTATATTTCCAATGAAAATATAATTAACAATTATAATTAAACATTATATATTGTAGTATATTTCAATAATTATCCAACATAGGTTATTAACATGTTTACTTTTTTATACAAGATATACGATCACAATTATAAAATTTAGTAGGTAAGGCAAGGGATTCATCATTTAATGTTTTCTTAATTTTAAGATGAATCATATAACCCAATTATTTTCTTTTCATTGAGTACATAAACAAAAAAATAAATTTAAAATATCTTTATTATTAAATTTTATTGATTTAAAAAGACATAATATTTTCAACCTTTCATTGTTTTTTGATTTCATAGAATACAAATTTGTATGAGGTTTTCTTTATAAAACATATTTTTATGAAATTATACTTTTAGATAAAAAATTCTTTTATTGATTTAATTCTTCATAAAATTTGATGATATCAAGTTATTTTTTTATCCACTCTAAATAATTATATGATTTAAATTACCACCACATTAAACCTTTATTGTTTTGATATACATATATTACCTCTATTCGCCATAAAATTTATCTTTACCGTTATTAAAATGAAATATTTATCTATCTTATTTTACGAGGGATTTAATAAATTTATTTCTAAAATGTTGCAATAATTTTATTCCTTATCTGATTATATGTTTTATTTTCAAATATTCACTTCCATATAATATAAATTATTCCTTTCTTTATGTTTCCATTATTGATACTTAATTAAAAATTATTTTTTAAATTCATTAGTTATATTATTTTAAATGATTTATAAAAATTGAATCATAATATTTTCAATTTTCAATTATGTTAATGTATGTTTTCTAATGTCTCTTATATGATTCAATTCTATTATACGATTTAACATAATCAGATCTATCTCATATATAGTTATAATTTATTAATTATTTTTTTAATCTAATAATATTACTCTAAAAGAGCATAATTTTATTATAGTGATGTGAGATCAATGAAAACTAATGTTGTTCTTATCATGTCGGATTCTTGTTTTCATCCGAAAATGTTAATATGCACACCCTTGGCGTGGTGTAGAATAATTAAATGTTGCAAAATGTCTCAAAATATTGGGAAACATTGTAGGAATAGTTAAACCTTTTGATGTCTCCCATTATCATAAGTGTTCTGATCCTGAAATAGTATAAATAATTGAAATTTAAAAGACACTCTATATAACATGCATAGATGTTGGGATTTTCGGAATGGAATATATCCTGAATGGGAAAAGGTTACTATCAAATTATTTCCCCTATAATAATTGTAAAATTTTGGAATAGAGCTTCTTATTTGAGACATTCTATCATATACTTCCTACAAATTAAAAATTGGATCATCATTTTGATCTTAGTGACATGATAAATATGCATGATTAGATCTAGATCATAATCCATTAACAAAATTTCCAATAATTAAACCCCTATATGCTTTAGAACAAGACCACTTCATTTGGAATTCATATTAAAATATATATGGAATAATTGAAATTATGGATTGGGCACATATCCAAGGTTCTAGTTCAAGTGGATATGACAACCACTCTTGTAACACCCCCATAATTTGTCTAATAATTATAAATAATTTAAATTTATGTGTTATAATTAATATCAATATATATAATTATTTATTATTTTTATCATTAAAATTAATTAATGTTCTAAAAATAATTTTTTGGTTTATTATTTTGTTTAAATGAATATTTTAATATATGTAATTATTTTATTACAAAAATAATTATTATCCAAATCCAACTAAATTAAATATTTTAAATGAAAATTAACAATATATATTTCCAATTATAATTATTTTGATACTAAATCATGCTGTAAATATATTCACGTTTAATAGGACAATCCAATGATTTAAAAGTAAATTTCATATAGAATGAATGAAACACTAAGTCCCTCCAAAACAAAAATTTCTGTGAACTTTGGAAATAAAAAAATTTCAACTTCTATGATTTAAATTTAGAAAATAATAAATACATAGTTGTATTATCTATGATATTTGTAGTCTGATAGAATCAACTTAATTTTTTTATGTGAATTTTAAAATTCCCTTATGAATAGTAACACATCGTTATCAATTGTAACATAACCCTTATAAATAGTGTTTTACCCTTATGAATAATAACATCACCCATGAATGTATAGATAAAATTTAGGTCCCTTATAAATCAATGTGAATATTTTAATCATTACTAATTAAGTGTTGTTATTTTTATGAGTAATAAATATGAAATTACAATTAAAAATTAAAAATTACTTTTAAAAATATTAACATCTATAAAATTTTTTCCTAAATAAATATTTTCTTGTCCTATTAATTTTGGATAATTTTATGAGATCTTGGTTAATTTTTGATAGTATTATAAAATTAGTTTAATTAAAATTATGAATATTTCATGTAAATAATGATTTTATATAAAAATTATTTTTCAAATATTTAGACAATTATTTTCAAAAAATAGATTTAATTTCACAATTTATAATTTTGATATAAGAATAAAATGAATTTATGAGAATTTTATAATATACAATACTATTAGTGAATAATAAAAATACAGTTGTGACTTTTTTCATTATGTTTAATGAAATCATATTTATATAAGAATTAACATAAAATACTAGTTGACTTGTGTAAATAAATGTATGATATTAGATGTCCCAAGTGGCAAAACCCATTGTCATGTACCATGGATAATCCCATGGTTTTTGAAATACCACTAATGAGGTGTCATTAGAAATTAATGAAAAACTCGTTTTATTTTAATATAAATACCCACCAATTCCTCCATTTTCATTAATAACAAATTCATAATAAAACAATATCTATTATTTTACCTCTATATGAGTCCATTAAAAATTACTTCAATTCCCCAAGTTCCTAAAATCATTTATTAGGGGTTACTCTATAATGTGTGGGAATATACCACTCCTCTATCAAGCACACATTTTATGTTATTTTTTTATTTCAATTGGATTATGTTAGAAAATGCCATTAGAAATCCCCTTTAATATCCATGTTATGTTTAAATGTTGACATACCCCTTTTTTATTCATTAAAATATTTTATTAATTTTATGTGATGTCATTACGATTCAAAATTTTTCGTAAGGGATTTCTCAACTCATCTTTTTTATTTCAAGTTCCTTTTGTTTACATTTCATTCATCACCATAATTCATCAAAATGTTATTATAACACAAGTACCATACATTTATTGAAATATTTTTATTATAATTTAATAATCCATCATCATCACACGTTTTCCCTTTTTTATACTATAAATGAAAACATCATCATAGATTTGTTAATTTATCACATTCAAGGATGACAGGTTTGTTAATTTCTATTTACTTCTTAAATTCAAGTCATGAGTCCATTTTGATGGGTGACCCAGACTATAATATATGTTTTATAACTTATTTAAGGTTTTGGAAATTTTTTGTACACATAATAATAATTTATAAATTAAAATGAGGTCTTTGCGATAAAAAACGCCATATAACCCAATAAATTATCATTAATGTTTTATAGAAATATTCATCCTCAATAATAATAATAGAATTTATTTTATAACTATTTAATCATATATATTTTAATAATATAAATGAAACTTATATTTTTTAAAACCATTCTCATCTTATATTTTTATTCTTACATGTATATAAGTAAACCAATCTAGAAAACAAAGGAAGAAAATGTTCATAATTAATAAAATTGAACCTCTTAAACCCATCGAGAAGGAAATTAATGAACATAATAAGGCCATAAAAAATATATCTAATAAATAATAGGTTCATTAAATATTATATAATGAATTTAATTTGGTTATCCAGGACACTAATATCAAGTGAATAACACCATCAGACATAATGTAAGTGTATTCTATAAGTTCCTCCATTTTCATTTGGGTCACTATTATTCTCTACTTATCTCAATTAAATTATTATTTATTTTGATTCACTCCTAATAAAACCAGTTTAAATTTTCTATATATTTCTACCTATAATATTATTAATTATTTTTTAGGGATTTTTATGTTTAAAAGGTCCTTTCAAAAACATTATCCTGATAAACATCCTCGTTTCATGGGAACCTCTCAAATTTCTTTCTCTTTTCTAGTGAACTATGTTATATATTTTAATCCATTTTAATTTTGTCAAAATAAAACATATTTTCATGAAAAAAAATCTTGGTTAATTTCAGATTTTATAAAATAAAACACGTCAATACGATTTGATATATATTTTAATGGATATAAATGTTTAAAAATAGGATTTTATGTCACATATAAATGATTTTCCCAAAGAACTCTTCTATCTAATATAAAAACGATTTTTCTCATTTCACATTATCTTTTACGAGATATACCCATTTTTGACCACATAGTCCTTGCATGTGGTGTATGTACTTACATTTTGGTATTCAATAACAAGAGTATTCTTAATCTCATTTTAATCAATGGGATTATGATATATTTGTTTCATGGTGGTATATGAAGCATTATAATGTTTACGATAAATTCTGAAGAATTTTTGAATGGTATCATTTATAAATATATTCATATATGTAAACATAATTTGTTCAGACTTATACTACATTGAACATTATCTCATATTATATCATATAAAATATGTTGTTTAATGGTTTTTAATTCGTTTGACTTTTGATGTCCTACGATGATATCATTCACCATATTACTCTGAATGGTTAGTATTAATGTTTATTGATTGTGGAATGTTTTTTACATTTTTTATGATAGTTTTAATATGAATGAATATGTCATTTATGTTCAACAATTTCACATAAATAATTCTTCAGACTGGTTGTGATAGGTGGGGCCCATTATAGCCCCTCGATTCTTCGATAGGTCTCATGAGACAAACTAGTTGGCAACAAACCCTATAAGTTTGTTTCCAAAAATAAGACATGTTCTACCCCCATAAAAAACATATATTGATATATTTAGGGTTCTATTTCAATTTAAATGACGTCCAAATAATAATAATTCTATTTATTCAATATTTATTTTTTACTATCTATGAGGTTTTCATAATGAAAATATATATGGATTCAATTTCAATATTAGTTTATTTATTTTGTTTATTTTTCAATTATTCACTCTTCCATAATTATTATGTATAATTAATTTTGATTCAATTATAAAATTTTCATGATTCTACTATATGTAACCCTAAATGAGATTTTTTGGTCACCCCTTTCTTATGTTTTATTTTACGAGGATTCCATAAATTTTAGTATGAATTATATGAGGGGTTATGCTAGTAGTGTAACAGTATTCTACAAGAATTTTCAATGTTTTATTTTATGTTTTTAATAGTAATGTATAGTTCATATGTGTAATATATATTTAATGATAGCTAAACTAATTTGCCTATCATGATTTGATTCCTTGAAATCATGAAAATTTATTATAATAACACACCCGCTCTAGGCTTCTGGGTTTGCGGTGTTACAATTAGTATCAAAGGATGTTTAAAAACAACCACATAAACTAGATTTAGAAAAATTAGATTATAAATATTAACCAAAAGTTAAAAATTGATGATCAGTACTGAAGAACATCCAAAAAATTTGGTAAAATAGAGATCGTGTGGGTATTCTAAGAAATACATCCATGTTTGGATACAAAAAGTGAATTTCATTCTGGCACAAATGTATCTTCGAGTAACAAATCCCAAAAGGTGTTCTAGGATTGAACTGGGGAAACATAGTACTTGAAAATGGACCTTGCTACCACATGGTTTGACACACCAGAGGGATATTCTTAGAATAATTCACATTTTCATTACAAACCATTATGAATGAATTAAATGTAATTTTATACACAAATAAACCATGTTTGTGATTATGTGATTAGTTATGAATTGTATTTAAATTTATTAAATTTATTTTTTTAATTTGATATTATACATTATGATTCATAATCTAACATATTTTTTTTTTATAGAAACAATGCCTACCAATAGAAGTTAGAACCAAAATAATCTAGAGATATCAATGAGTATGAATAATCATTTCTTCGATAGGTTTAATCCAAAATGTTGAAGGGAAATCATATATCAAACAATATCATCATATGAGGAGATTATATTATGTAAAAATAAAAATGATAAAGAAATTATAATGTATCCAAAATTTTGAAAGAAGTATGAGAATAAGTGGAAAACATTGAAAAAAATGCATAATGGGAAGAAGGGAAAGAGGTTTGTTACCACATGTGACTATTGTGTAATGAATCACCGTGGTATATACTTAATAGGAAAAAACATTCTTTAAAAATAGTGAGAAAGGACACCATACTAATAATTTCTAAATATGGATTGAATTTTCCAATATTCAATGCATCAACTATAACGATATTGGGAACTATTTGAATGAATGTCCCAAGCATCATTGAAATATTTCCCTGAAAAAAGAAAATGGATCTAGGTCATGCTTATTATATTACCAAGATTTATGGATAATAAATAATGTATTTTGGTTTTGGGCTACATGAACTATGTTATGAAATTATTTTTATATGAATTAACATATAAACAATGTACTCTTGTACTATTTCATTAAGGATTTGAGGTTTTATGATGAATGGTATAAATAAAAAGTGATTCTGTAGAAAGTTAAAATTCATAAAAATCACGTGATTTGGGGAAAGGAAAACCACAATATATATCTCATGTTGAGATAATTATAATGAAATTATTCATTTAGATAAGTACTGAAAACCTTAAAACTAATTAATGATTAATCAAAAAGTAGTCTATGCTATCATGGATGGATTTTACAACAAATTTTATTATAAGGAATATATCAAATAAAAAGTATTATACATAAGGAATTCAGATGAATACTTTTTTGAAATATGATTGTTATGGTAATTCATGTTATTAGAATGTTTCAAGAGGATACATGATAACGTTATAAATAACTTTGAATGTCAAAATTTATATATTCATCATGATTATTAAGGGTTATTGATATGTTAATTTTGGAAAATTAGAGACTTTCATTCTAAAGTGTTGAATCATTATATTTTGGAATGTTTAACCATTTATAAAATGATTTATGTTAATAATTTTATGATACTTTAGAGGTTAATGTATTACTTCTCCATATGGACTAACATGTGCTAAGTTATGAAGTATTGATACTTCATGGTGAAATGAAAGGATGAGTTTGTAAATAGACATGTATATTTATACTCATATAGAGTTGAAGAATTTTTCATCTCATAAAAAAGGGTCTTAAATAATTTTTTATCTTATTATCATAATCATTGATAACATCAATGAATTTTTAAAGTACTTTATAGTTTTATATTAATAAACTTACATCTATACATATTCTCAGTCACATTCCATCAGGACATTATAGTTTGATATTTCATCTATGTGAAGGTTTTTACTTCCAAATAAAGTCACCCCAATCAAAAGTGTATTTTTTTAGAACACCTCATTTCCCTTAACCACTTTTTATGATGATATTTTACAAACCCTATTTCCAATGTTGGTTTACATGAAGATAATTTCCAAGCATCAACATTTATCTTTCGATGTGCAGTTTCGAATTGTGAGAACACAAATCTATTAAGGTGGGAAAAATTTAACTCCCTAGTCATTTGATTAATAATATTAATCAAATAAAAATTAAGAGTTTTTAAAAAACAATAATACTTATAAATAATAATAATTTATAGCAATAATGTCAATTAATGATAGAATAATACAATTTTTTAGTATTATTTTTTGGAAACTAATATTTTAATATAAATAATTATTTCACAAAAAAATTATTTTTTCTCAAAATAAAACTTAATTAATGATTTAAAATGATTAAGAACAATATATATTAGCTACTATAATTATTTTGAAACTAAATAATGCTAAAATTATATTTACTCTTAATAGGACAGCTATAAAATTTTAAAAAATTATTATAGAATGTATGAAGAATTAATCCCCTACAAATAACATTTTTATAACATAAAAATAATCATAATTTTGATTCACCTTTAACATAAATTTCAAAAAATAGATATACACAGTTCTGTTTAGTAGGATATTTAGGATCTGAAAGAATCAAATTAAATTTTTAGTGAATAATAACTTACCCTTATGAATATTAATATACCCTTATGAATAGTGACAATAATCTGATGAATAGTTATTTAACCTAATAAATATTAACCCCATCCCTGTATGTTTAAATAAAATAAAAAAACATAAAAAATTAATGTGAATATTATAGACATTAATAATTAAGTGTCCTTATTTCTATGTGTAATAAATATTTAATTATGATTTTAACATAATAAAATTATAAAAAGAAATATATAATCACATAAAATGTATTCATAAAAAATTGTTTGTTGTTATTTGAATTTAACATAATTTTATGAGGGCTCAGTTAAAATTTTAATGTATTATAAAATCAATTTTAAATTTAATATATGTATTTTCAAGTAAATAATTATTTTATATATAAATTAAAATTCCCATTATTAGAAAATAAATATTAAAAAATAGTGTCTATTTTAGAATTTAGAGTGTCTATATTATTTTTTCTGAATTTTAGATAAATTTATAAAATTCGTTATTTTTTTCATGAATAGTAAAAATAATGTTGTGAGTTTTTGGAATGTACAATGACATCATAATGTTGTAATATTTAATATAAAATACTGGTCAACAGTTTTAAATTAAAATATGATATGAGGTATCTCATTTATTCACACCCATGATAAAATAGATTTAGAAATCCCATGGTGTTTTAAATATAGCTAATTAATTGTCATTAGAAATTATTTAAAAAACTACATCACTTTTACTACGAATACCCACACATTCCTTCATTTTCATTCATTTCAGTTTCATAATACTTGAATATCTGGATGTTTTACATCCCTAGGAGTCCTCCCAAGGTTTCCTCAGTACCCCAATGTCACAATATTCATATTTTAGGAGTCACTCAACATGGAAAAGGAATATTACCTCCCTTTTCTTTTTCAAGCACTCTTTTTATGTGATTATTTTTAATTTTAATATGATTATGTTGGTATATATAATTAAATATCCCCTTTTTCTTCATTATGTATGAATGATATGATACCCATTTTAAACTCATAATAATATTTAATGAAATTTATGTGATGTTGTTAGGCTACTGAATTTTTTAAGGGAATTCTCAAATCCTCTTTTTATTTCATGTTCCTTTATTTTATATTTCTCTCTTCACCTCATTTCATCCAGATTCTATAATAACTCTAGTACCTTACAAGTACTATAATTTTTTAATGATAGTGGAATAATTCTTTATCATCAATCATTTCATCTTAATTTATATTATAAATGAATACATCATCTGAAATGTGAAAATTTATCACATTCAAGGACAATGTGTTTTTAATTTCAATTACCATCTTCAATTATTCCCATGAAAGCATTTGGATGGTTGACATAGACAATAATTTATTAATTATAACTTCTTTTTGTTTTTATGTCTTTTTATACCTGATATTGATATATAAATCAAAATGACTTCATTGTGATAAAAAAATGGCTAATTAAACCAAACAATTATCATTAATGTTTTATATAAGGATTCATATTCAATACCAATAACCAAAGGATTTTATAACCATGTAATCTTCCGGATGATAATAAATAAAATAAAAAATCTATATCGGATATTCATTCTCATATTACAGGATTATCCTTACACATATATTAGAAAAGCAGTCAAGAATTCCAAGGAATAAGCTGCTCACAAAAATTATAATTTAACATCGTAAATCCATCAAGAACGAAAAAAATGAACTTAAGAAGGCCATATCAAATCAGATACATAAATAAGAGGTTATGTAAATATTAATTAAGGAATTTATTTTGGTTATCTAGAACACTAATATCATGTGAAGAACACCATCAGATATAAGGTAAGGGTTTTCTACCAGAACCTCCATTTATATTCGGGTCACTCTTATTATATTATTATATAAATTAAATTTTTATTTATTATTATTTAGTCCTAATAAATTTTGTGTTAATGTTTTTTATATGTCTATCAATCTTATTCCATCTTTAATTTATGGGGAATTATATGATTCAAAAAGATCCTTAAAAAAACTTTTTCTCGATAAACAACTTCATTTAAAGGTAACATCTCAAATTCATACCTATTTTCAAGTGCACTATATAATATATTTTGAGCCATTATTTTTTTTAAAAAATCAAACATTTTTATGAAATACAATATTTGATAGATTCTGGTTTTATGAGACCAGACATGCATATTTTTTTAAAATTCTCTTTAATATTTTCCTAAATCTACACCAAAATGTTTTAATTAAAATGTTTCTTTAAAAACTAATTTTATATGATGTCACATTAATAATAAAATATCTATTCCTAAGATATAATTTTAATATTATTCTCTCTTATTTTCTGTTATATATATGTTTACAAATATTATTTCGTAACAAATAGAGTTGTTTTCCTAAAAGAACTCTTTGTTTTCCAATGTAAAAATGTTTTTTATTATCTCACATTAACATTAATTAGATATATTCCCTGTTCGCCAATTATTCCTTTCATGTGGGGTATGTACCATACATTTGGTATATCATATCAAGAGTTACCTTATTCTGATGATATTATAAGGGAATATGATTTGAATATTTCAAGGTGGTATAAGACACTTTGTAATGATTATGGATTTTTTCCTCAAGAATTTATCTATGATCTCATTTAAAATTATTTTCATATTTGTCAGAATCCTTTTGAACCACTTAACTACATTGTGTTTTATCGGCAAAGACATAATCCAAAATATTTTCAAAGGTTACTAATTCGTTTGACGATGGATTTTCTATATTGATATCATTCACCACATTACTCTGAATTGTATGTGTTTATGTTTAATGATTGGGGAATGTTATTTACATTTCATTTGATACTTGTAATATGAATATATATATATATCGAATATTTTCAACCATATTATATAAATAATACCTTTAACTAGTATTGATAGGTGGATCCCACTATGCCAACGAGCCTATACCCTAGGGGTACATGCTCCTCCTTGGCATCCAAAAGTCCCAAGATCAAATTCGGACAGGGGAGAATTTTCGTGGTACTATAGCAGCACTCTAGCAGGGCACTGTAGCAGTACTATAGCAGCAGTGGAACTGTAGCAACGACGAAACTGTAGTGGTGGAGGGACTGTAGCATGTATAGTAGCGGTGGCTGTACTGTAGCAGGTTGTGTAGTAGCATGGGTAATGTAGTATTACTGTTCACCGATGGGTCCATTGGGCCCAAAAAAGGTCTTTCAAGCCTTGTATTCTAGCCACTTGGCCTTGGGCCTTCGGTCTATGTAATGGGTCTCTCCTTACCCAGTCTAAAGAGGACTTTTCTTTAAATAATAATATGAGGCTTCGACCGCAACCTTTAAAAAAAACGTGGATCCCACTATATCCACTCGATGCATCTATAGGTCTCATCATAAAAACTAGTTCGTGATAAACATTTCATGTTTGTTTAATAAAATGATACAAGTTTCTACCATGAAGATTAAATAGTCTTGAAGGTATGATGGTTCATATGCGAGATACATGACGTCCAAATAAAAATAATTCTATTTATTCATTATTTAGTTACTACCATACATGAGGTTTTCACTGGTAACTAATCTTTGGATTCACTTTAATTATCATTCTTTTGATGATGTGTGTTATTAAATATTTCACAATTCCATAATTATTATATATACTTTATTACGGTTCAATTATTATTGGTTTAGTATTCTAATATATGAAACTCTTACTATGAATTCGAGCATACCCCATTCTTATGTTTTATTTTCCCATGATGCTACAAAATGTAGTATGAATAATATAAAGGGTTATTATGGGAGAGTATTGGTGTTCTCAAAAGATTATCAATGTTGTATTTTATGATTTTATTTTTAATGTAATGTTTATATAGGTAATATATTTTCAAAGACTGATAAAATGACCACTCCTTTTGGATTTTTATTCCTTGTAATCATGAAAATATATTAAAATAATGCATCGACATTGAGTTTCTCATGTAGGTCCATTGCCAGTATTTTCTGGGATTTGGTGCACACAAGCATGGATGACAATATCACTATAGAAATACAGTATGACAAGAATCCCAAATTCATCATTAATGGAAATTATTTTTAACTTCTTCATCATCAATTCAGATGAGAGAGTTTATATAGTATATTATAATTATTAGTGAATTATCATATTACACATTGAATGATATTTGATAATAAATTTTTATAATCCATGATCTTGAGATCAAATATTTTTTACATTAGGTGTTATGGTAAGGTAATCCCAATGACGATTTATATAATCTCACTCGAATTGAGAATATGAGTAATTCTATAAATAACAAAATCATTTTACATCTTACTATTGAGGGAAAACCAATTAACATTATGGGGGATTCCATATATGATGCATTTTTTCCATTAATTATTCACGAAATTTGGCTTGTAATTATTAGAAAATAGATTATTCTCATATTTCCATCCATGAATAGGGAATGATAAAGGAATCACCATCAATGAAAGGAAAATTTGGAAAATTTATTTCCATACAACTAGAGGAAATCCATGGTATGGAAACTGGTCTTGAAATGGTAGTGAATGTGATGGAAACTTTTATAGCTGCAGACGACACACTACATAGTAAGGATGCTATTTGTATTTAAAATTATATGGAGGAAGAATTACATATTAATGTTGATTATGGGGAATTATTGTAGATATTATTACCACATCACATTATAAGTATATTTTTAGAATGAAATTAATATGATAAATTCCTCTAGAATAGTTAGTGAGGAAATAATAGTTCTACAGTAGGGTTCCTACTCTGTGGATGTAAAAAACCCCACAAATCATGTCAAGGAGGATCCGTTTATTTTGATGAAATATGATATGGCTACTAGTTGGAAACTCCTAGGTTAATTTCCTTATTAGTATATTCTTCTAGAAAAACAATTCACGCAACATATTTTGAATTTCTAGGAAAATAATGAGTAATGTCATCCTTTTTATAATCTTGATGGGGTTGATTAATCACAATAACAATGAAAATTTATTGAAAAATGGAGATATTCAATATCAAGACGAATGGGATAAAATTGAAATTTAATTTAAATAATAATTAAGTGGATATGGATCATAATATTCCACAAAAACATATAGTATACTATCATTAAAAACATGGACATCATGTTTTGGATTTTTTAATGGATTTGAAAAGTTTTTACTATCAAAAAACATATGAATATTAATATTTTGAAAAAACAATTGTTCTTTCAATTTTGGAACCCATGATAAATAATTATTTTTAATATTTCATCAAATTTTCCACCTTTTGATACTAACTTGACTCTCACAGCATATATAACAACATGGTTGAAACCCTTTAGGTCCTAAAAAATAAATTTATATGTTTTTCCTAATTTTATGCCAACAAATTACCTATATTAAATAAAATGTGAATAAAATTGATTTTACAATATCATTCATATAATGTTATAATTCACATATAAATATATTAGGCCTTGAGAAGTAATTTCAAGTGTTCTCTAAGAAGATGAATCAATATTTTTTATTGGTAGAGAAATAAACATATTTAAATGATCTAAAGGGATTATTGGATAAAATTTAACATTGATTGTATATGATTAATTATTTTCATGTATTGAATTTTATAATATTATTAATGCTACTGTTTATATTTAGTAGTTACACTTATAGAGTTATTCTTTTACTGGGTGGAATGAATATAGAATTGATAGATTTGTATATCAAATTTCTAACAATAGCTCCTTAAGTGGGATATTCTATTCCACATTTCCAATGATCAACTCTAATCACAATCCAATAATCATTTATTTCTATATTTATTATATGTGTTAATCTATTTTATCATAAAAATTATTTAATTATTAGATTATAATTGCTATATTCACTAAGATTGTATGTGATGGGTGGATGTCAGGAATTATTAGCATCCTTGTTCTTATCCATACTCTGATTCCCATATTGATAATGAGTAAAATGATATATTGGATTAAGATATACTATTACATGGTAGATGATGTAATTTATAAGGTCAAATAATATTATGAAAATTGGAAAATTACAAATTGTGAAAATTATTGTCATTTTCAGAAAGAGATTTAACTTCATTATATTATGAATTGGCCTTTTACCCTAAAGGTTTAACTTAAAAATAAATAGTGATATGTTAAATGGATTATGGAGGGTGATAAAAATTTAATATTTTTAAAATTTTAATAGATAATGAAATGATTTGGGATTTTTAATAATGTAATATGAAAAATGTTCACCCTCCTCATAATAAAAAAAAATTCAATTATTTTTGTCGAATGGTTCAAGAAAAACATAATGGATGATGGTAGTTATGGTACACATCAATTTTAATATAAAATTTTGTATTTTATTTAGGAATATTAAAATAATGATTTAATTGGGGATCCCTTGTGAATGTGGTGAAATATTCCTCATTTTGTTTTATTCTAGGTAACATTGCATGCTGAAAAGATTTCATCAAATAACATTTCATGGTATTATTGGGTTATTTTTTACATTGAATTAACTAATTGTTTAAGAGATTTTTTTTTATTCATTAACTTCTCCTGGAATAAATTCTCAAATAATTTAGTGGATTCATTAAACATGAATTATACTCAGATAAAAATCTTTATTCCCATCATAATTAGGAACAATAATGAAAATAGTATAATTTTTTTGGTGATATGGAATGGAATGAAAAATGTTGATTTTTTCACTCTAAATGTTCATGGATTTTTTCCAAAAAAATGACATCCAAATATACCTTTTCATGACATTATAATGACAAAATAACTTGAATAAGAGAGCTATTAATGGAATCTTATTATAAAAGATTAATATATCAATGGATTTTGACAAAAAAACATTATTATTCATATGGAAATTATTAATAGGTATGGTTTCCCCAATGAATTTTGTTAAATAGGATAATGTTATTTTTTAAATCTGAAATACATTTTTTCTTCTATGTATATTTTAATGATGTTTATCTAGTGTTAATGAGTTTTTATATTGTTTATAACATATATTTCCTTGAATATCCCATTTTTATGGATTATTTATATAAATACATCAATGATATTGATCATTATATATAATACTGATATATAAAGGTTGAAAGTAATGTTTTTTTCACAAACATTATGAATTTCAATGGAATCATACAATTTTTAGGAGACACCAAAAAGAAATTGAAAGAAATTTAAATTGGTATTAATATAAAGATATTGTAAATATGTAAGTAAACATAAATGAAAAAATAATTGTTTTTAGAGATTTATAATTTAATTTAATGAAAATTGGGTGACTATGATTCATGTTGTTTAGAGAGGATCCATACTATTTTAATACTTTAATGCCACAATTTTGTATACAAAATTTTAAGAGTTGTTATCTATATTACATATAGATCAATATTATATATATATTAGGAAGATGGAAAATGAAAATGAAACTCTCATAGAGGGATGATTTTAATGTTCAATTAAGGGATTAATTAAATTATTCTATATGTAGTCACCATATATATATATAGTCTATATACTTCCTGAGAAGAATAAAAAAATAATTAAAATTTTCAAATTTACTTGAAGTATACATTAATTAAATTTCGATATTAATTGATGGATAGAGTGAACCAATGTTATTGATATTAGAAAACATTTGATCGTGTACTCAAGATGATACATTATTCTCTTATCACTATGTTTGTAAAAAATCATGGGAAATATGGTGATAATTGGTAGGATTTTCTAAATAACTAATTCATTTCAATGTTACATAATTGATATTCATTTTATTAATCATAAAATCTATGTTAATACCTTAATTACTAATATCATTAGTTGATTTCATGTTCCAAATTAATACTTTTCGGGAACTACAAGCTGAAAAATTAGAATAACACATGGTTGGAAATACAAACAGGAGACCTCATGGTTGTTCATAAAGACAATTTGAACATTTCATTTAATGAAATAATAATAATAGTATGTATATATTTATGAATTAGGTCTATAATTCCACATTATGTAATTATGGAAGAAAAATATTTTTCTTGATAATGATCTTCTAGAGTGGATTTTGAATTCTAATAGTAATTTGAATTATTCAGAGTATTATATAATGAATGGTGAGATGAGTTTAAGTGTTCCTAATTAGACTCTGAATTTCAAAAATAAATAAATAAATCTATTTATTAATATACATTTATTGATTAGTTATTGAAACCATCTTCCCAAATAAGATAAACTATCGACTCATATCATGAAACCTATTTTACCCATCACCCTATGTCAATGTTCCATTGAAAATATACAAAATATTTTTTTATATTATTATTATTATTTCATTTTTGTTAACATTAATGATGTTTTTTAACCAATAACTATCATGAGGATGAATTTACAATAAAAGTGACTTCAATTACTTAGTATTTTCTTCATGTCATTATTATTAATCATATCTTATAAATTTTTTTTGATGATTATTAATTTTATATAATAATTAAGAAATGTACTATATTTTGTTAATAATCCCTCCTTACATTATATTGGAATTATAGTAACACACAAAAATGTTCTGTAAACATCGAACATTCACGAAGGTTCTATAAGAAATGAAACATTGGTATTTCACTATTTTTCACTTATGTGATCTATAGGGATGAAATTAAATATCACTTTTGATACCATCCATTTTATAGATCCCATATATTTCAACCCTGATAAAAGTAACTATTGATGTATTGAAATATAGATCATTGTGCCTATTATATGATAGAGGTGTATTCATGAAAAGATACAGCATCATCAAGTGATGCTTCTCTAACAATTTGGAAAATATATTTTCTCTGGAGCTGGAGCTTTGGTCAAGGATTGATAAGAATAAATATGTGGTCCACAATTAATAGAAATTAATATGGTATCAATCTTAAAAAAGCCCTAGATTCCCAACTATTAATATATAGAAAAATGAATATAACAGTGATTATATTTTCAAACTACATAGAATTTTACATTAATTTTCATGGTTTACATCCCAATGTGATGGAAATCTAAAGAGAAAAAAATCATGCAGCATATCCATTATCCGTGAAATTCATTATTGATGATAGTTTGATGTGGTACTTTTAAAACCTCCTCATATATTAATTTTATTAATTTTTAATTCTTTATAACGTATTCATGCATTTTTTCAATCCATAATTATAATGTTGTATTTATAAATTCTTGTTTTCTAATGATTTTATTCCATTGAGAATTCTCAATACAAGGATATTCTAAATATTTTCTTATGTCCCAAAATTATATTTATGATTGATGTTGTGTTATATTTTTCTTTTTAATAAATTATTTATTAATTTAATTCGCATGATATAATAGTTCATAAAAAATGTTTTATGTTTTTTAAGAATGGGTGTGATTAGTTGACTCCTAAAAAACATTTCTCCCAATTCTTGTGTTGTTTCCATATTTCGATGATATTTATCATTCATAATTTTTGTCCCTTGACTCATGACATTTTTTATTTGTTTCATTATTTTGTTATTTTTAATGATTATTTTTTACCTTTTATATAACATATGTTGCTATATTATGATCCTTAATACTACAAAAATATTTGTTACCAATGATGATCCCATTGTCTTTTAATATTTCACTCCTATACAGTTGTTTTATCAAATGTCTATGATCTAATTTCTTTTCGTAATTGATATTATTTTACCTTACTAGGAATATTATATAAACCTTTTCTTATGTTTCTGTCCACCATGTTATGAATATGAGTTTATTTTTCGAGATGTCTAGATGGATATATTTTGTGGTTTTATTATGGAAAAAATTTAATTTGTTTTGAAAAATATGTCTCATAAGTAGATGATCTACAGAGAAAAAATTTCATTCAGTTCTGTAGATTATAAAAAAAATGGTTAGAGTTAATTATTTTCTTATAGAATTGATGTAAAATTATTATATATTTTCCATGAGTGGCAATATATTTTATCAAAATTAGTACCTAAAAAATGATTTTTTGGCATATAACCCATGATTTTATATATTAGTGTTACCAATAATTTCCACAACTACTTTTTGTGTTCATGTTGATCATGAAAAAAGACACCCACATACAATCCTAATTATTTCATCCCCTATTAATGTTTAATTATCATTAATGGACCCTAAACACGGACCTTATAATTAATAAATGTGTATTTATTATAATAATTATTGTTTATATTTTAAGGCCTATCTCTTTAATCCTAGGCATAGCCAATATTTATAATAACAAACAAAAAATTTATTTTTGTCAAAACATTCACACATTTAGTTGCTGGAAATATAAGCTTTCTCCATTTTATTAATGACTCTAATATGTATTAAATACATCATATAAATTTCATCATTATATGTACCCAAAAAATATGCATACTGAATATATGATAAATTACTAAAAATTTACCAACATATGGTCCAACCTAAATTAACATAAACCAAATGAAGGATTTTACCATATGCAACCCATTTTTATGATCCTCCCTTTAATGTAGAGTCTTAATATATGGAATGAATATTTTTCATTTTAAAATTATGCTCCCCATTTGAAATATTTATTTCCTCATAGATTTTATTATTATGTTTATGTATTTCTTTTTTTATATCACAGTTCCACAAGATCACGACCAAGACAATACTCTCATATATGGTATAACTATGTGTGTCATTATTCATGATATCTTATGATACATAGTGATTTTATTGTCTCTTTTCTGAGGGTCAATCATAGCTCTAATTTCAATTTTAGTCCCTTTTAGAGTAATGAGGGATTCTACTCTTCATGATGATGTTTCATATCTCTCTTTCTCACCATTGAACAATTACATTAGACCATTATACTCTTTATAAGACCCAAATCATTATAGGGAGATTTCAAATTCAATAACCATGTGCATCTTGATTCCCATTATTTAAGGTAACCTATTGACAGAGCAGCAACATAATAGAATATGTAAAAATCCAATGATCACTCCACACGAATCTTTACAACCAGTAAATGGTCATTATCATATAAGCCTAAATAGTAAGGAAGTGGTCTCCTTATTAAATAATGTTAAATTTCACGATACACGGTCCCTGTAACTACAATATTATACATTGAGTAAATAATTTTTATATTTCTATTATTTAGGCTTTAGATAGATATATTCATTATGAAAATTATAATTTTTTTTAAATTGAAAATTAAATAGTTTTATTAAACTATTTAGTAATATTATTTTATTTAAATTATAAATTTTCAAATTATAGATTTTTTTTAAAAAAAATTCATTTTATAAATTAAAAAGATAATGTTTTATTTAAATTTTTTTGGAAGATTTCTGAAATTATTGATTATTTTTAAATAGTTAACAACACAGATTTTGTTTACTAAAATTTTATTTATATCATGAATTAATAAGATAGAAATCTATTAATGATGATTTTTTAGAATTGCATAAAAACATTTTTACTAAAAATAATGATGTATTGGGATTTTAAATATTTTTTATTGTATGATTTTGTATAATAACTTATTTACAGTTAGATATGATTTTTTATGAAGTAAAATTTATTCATGTTTTTTATATTAAATTAATCATTAAATTGTATAAATTAAAATAAATTAATATTAAAATTTTATAATCAGTATCTGTAATCAGTCGGACCAAATTTAATATATATATTTGTTTTATTTTTGGGAAAAAATTAATACTGAACCTCGGAATTTTTGTTAACACGGTGAAGCTTAGATCAAGTATGTCAAAATGAAAAACAATATTATAATGACTGTGAAATTACCCTAAAACTAGTAATAATTTAATTCATTGAGTCTAACACATCCATACAAAAACATGATTCAATTATATGGTTATTTTGTTAAATTTTCATGTGATTATGACCATTATAATATTTTATTTTATGGATATTAAAACAATCCACAATCTTATTTTTAATAAATATAATATTCTTTACCTTGGGATTAACAAATATATAATCGGTTTGAAATGTTACTTTAAAATATAACTTAATTTTATTCATTTATATATATTAATTTTAATATTTCAATCAAAAATAATAATTCAATTCAGACAAAAATGATAACATAGTAATTATTAAAATAATATTAAAATCCAAAAAATTATATTTTTCCAATTTAATAAAATATAAATTTATATAAATAATGGCATAAATTAATTTTTAAGTGTCATATATTATTTTATGGATATGAAAAGGCAATTATATATAATATCAATTGTTTTCATAAAGCTATTAAAAACATTGTAATGAATAGTTCTAAAAATAGAGATAAGTGATATTTTATAATAATTAATTATTTATTAAATGATATATTATTTCAAAAAATATAATCTCATAAAATAAATTTTCATATGGTATATATCATCATTCAATGTTCTTTTATGATCCATTCTTCCATTTTAAGTATCTATCCGGACCCTCAAAAGGTAAAAATCCTTGTAGTCATGATAATTGGAAAGGGATTTAACGAGGGGTTAAACCCAAAACAAGGGTAAATACATAGTAACATCATTTATAATTTATATTTCATTATAGGATTGAAACAAATTACTAGTATATAATATAAATAAACAAGTTTTTTCCTTTTTTAATTTAAAAATTATATATATAAATTTAATATTTTGAGATATTCCAAGACTGTTCCACCCATTTATTATAAAAGAGAACCTCTTTTTTTCATCACATCATTCTTAAGAAATATTTTGGTTCATTCAATATTCTGACATGAAAATTCAATATATCCATCCTCACATAATCTTTTTTATAACAAATCCTTCATTGAAATGATTTTTTTGTAATCCTTGAGATTTTATCCAAAGACGATGTATTGTTATTTATAAAGTAATTTTTATTTATATATTCATATATATCATTTAAATATTTTAGAAAAATGATGATGGATAGAAAATATTATATTAAATGTACTTATGTGTTGATTTGTTAATGTAACAACCAATATCCATCATCTCTTCACTAAAATGGGAAATAAAACCATCTTTCGTGTGTAGAGGGGTCTATCGCCTCAAGAAATAATGTTAATCATTTTCCATAATTCATTCTGATAGCTAGTTATAAGGATAGAATTAATTTATATATGTTATATACATGGATATTTTATTTTTTATAAGATATTATATAATTTAATTTCTTACCATTCCATTAACGGAAAAATTATAACGTCATTCATGAGTGAATATAGACTACCACATCTACGATGTGATATGATTAATTTTCATCACCAGATCACAAGGATGATATATAAGTAAATTTATTTAATTAATCTTATATATAAGATATTATTAACATTATAAAAATATAGAATAATAATTACATTCTTTTGATAATGGTCATTGAAAATTAGAATTTTTGCTCATGGAAATGTACGGTTTATTGTCACTCGACTGTAACATCATTCATTTTTAATAACCATATTTAATGGTTTTAGTTAAAAGTATAAATTTCATATATATATATATATATATATTATTAGTATGTAATTATTATTATTTTTCATGTGGTTGGGTAATGTATTAATTGACCATAGTCATCCTACCAAATCCATTTTCAACATATAAGATGAATATCCTCATGATGTCTAACATGAACATAAATGATGAAGCAATTTTATCTAAAATTATTATATGGGAAATAAGGGGAATAATAAACATGAAAATTGTTATAAATAATGTAAATAATAATAAAATGTTCTTTATTTATTATGATAGAGGACGTATCTGATTATTTAGACTCTAGGTAAAAGAGACAATAAGGTAAAAATTCGTTTTAAATTTTATAATTATTAATTTAAAAAATAATTCCATATCATTTTCAAGGTTCATAATTTATTTTATGATTTTTTTAATGAAAATATGGTATCATTGATGGTAATTTTAATCTAATTTTATTCAAGGGAATTCAATAAGTAATCATTTTATGTAATTTTTTTCTTCCATTAGAAATGAAAATGTTATATTTTTTTGTATAGTGGTAATTCCTTTTCTGTAAACCATAGAAGTTATTTATTGTTTTTTATTCCATTAAAGGCATTTATGTTTTATTAAAATAAAAATCAAAAAAAATATTTTATATTTATGTATTTATGTATTGAAAATATTGTTATTATATGAATATGTATTTCGAAATCAAAAAGTGTTTTTGAATTCATGACTAAAGGTATATTCAAGGCTTATATACATGATATGGTCCTAGTACATTTTTTTTATTGTAAAGGATGATCCCTATATATCTTATCTGATGGTTGTTCCTATATTGAATTAAGTGATCCTGTTATAAGTTATATTATGGTATCTTTAAGATAGTTCTCTCATTAATTGGGCAACTATTATGCTACTAGTATAATTATATTAGATGTCGTTAATATAGTTATTTCAATTGTAAGGATTTTATAAGGGTTCTAAGATGATGATATCCAATGGAGCCTATATGAATTTTATATTATTTATAATATCTATTCATGGGATCTTTTTTTATAATTTAATGATAATGATATATCTAAAAAAAATTATTTTATTTTCATATACAATGGTGTTTTTTAAAGAAATGTGTTTTCATGTGTTTTCATGTTTTTCACTACTGAAAAATATTTCACCATTTAATATCCCTTTATAATATGTTTGTTCTCATATGCCATTTCAAAATGTGTTTCAGATGAATTTTAGAGTGATATGGGATAATTATTATTGTTATATAAAATTTTTGATGATATCTTATTAAGGGAAATAATAATTGAAATGACTTTTTTTTGGGAAAAATTGATAATAATTAAAATCTCAACCTTTATAATAAATGTGGTTTTTAGGAGAAGATAAAAATTGAAAACTGTTAAAAAATTTAATAACCCATGTAATTATAGAATAAATCCTATTTATATTTATATAATTCACAATTAGATAGTTTTATTCATTATAAAAAAAATTATTGTTATTTTAATATAAAATGAAATAATTTAATTAAACTCTAATATAATAAAATTTTTTCTTAATATTAGTTTTATAACATATAAATTTAATATGACAATGTAAATTTTATTTTTTAATCAACTGGTTAACATTATCTTTTGATAAATATTTGAAATATTATGAAATGATTGATTTTTTAGTGAATAGTAAAAATTGATAATTTTATTTTTGGAAATTTTAAATATATATATATATATATAAATTTCTATTTTTGATGAGTTTAAAATTAAAATATGATTCTATTAATTTAATATAAATTAATAATTTTTTTAAATTACTTTTATACATTAATTTTTTATATAAACATTTTAAAATTATAAGGTTGTTTTTAAAAAAGTGTGTTTATCTTGTTTTTTAGTAATATACTAAATTAAATTATAAAACTAATGTTAATTTATTTACGAAAACATGATTATATATTTCGAATCAGTAGATATAAATTTACTAAATTGACACTTATACTCTAAATGAAATGATTAGTATCTTTTGTAATTGTTGTTACCATACTGAACGTAAAATCAAGTAATTTAGGGTTAAAAATAATATGATAAAGAATATATAATAACCATAATATTTGAATTAAATTTATTTTATAGTAAATAGTTTATATAATAAACATATAATTGTTTATATAGTAATTTTTTACCTGGGTATTAGGATAAACTTATATTTTATGTTAAGAAAATTTAAAAACGTGACACTCTTTTTTTTTGGTAATAATTTTTTTTGACATGGTTAAAAATAGTATATGTGGTCGGTTATAATTTATTCTAAAATGATGATTACATGGAAAAAATACCAATGCACTAAAATATATAAACACAATAAAGAAAATAAAAAATCTGAAGGAATGGAATTTACAACAAACTTTTTCATTTAACATGATGATATTAGTTTGGAGGTTCCACATCCACCAATTTTCATTGTCGACACCATCATATTCAAGACAACCAACAACCTTGTTCGCCTGTAGATTATCATGATGGATTATAGGATTAGGGTCTCTTTGTTATTAGAGGAAGATGATCTATCTAACATTGAGGGTCCAAGAAATATAAACTACTCTATACCGAGGGGCCTGAACAATTGTATGTGATTTGCTTTCGATCAAAACATTACCTCACACATTTGGTTTGATGAGACCAATGGAAATAGTGATGTTTTACATCTCTGAATCATGGTTGGAGTAAAATCCACACATACCATAATATCATCTATAAATATTACAATTTTTTTTAAAACAATACCTTAACCCATGGGTCATATGGTTCCCATTGAGGAACTATCCACCTTAATTTTGATCTTTCCTAGTATGGGGGTTTGCTAGACTACCTATAGAAAACCTTTTGTGTGGTTGTATATCACCTTTATACTGATCATTAACTAGATCGATGAATTTTCAATATGAATTTAATATGTTATGAATTTCATAAAATATTTTTTGGAAGATTCATTGTTTTTATTAATGTTAATTAAGATAGTTTAATGCATAATTCTAAAAATAGACATATGATATTTTATAATAAAAATAACTAATAAAACGAAAATAGATTTATCATAATATTATATTCAAACAAGATATTACGATTTTGTTTATAAAATAATAAATATTCAATTTTGGGACATTTTTATAATTATAATATCTATAATTACCATCAAAGTGTAAACATCCATGTTGTCACGATAGGTGTTAAAGTTGTTAAAAAGGGTTTAAAACCAAAGGATATTTGAAAAGGTAGTGTCAGAAGATTTCATATATTTATTTGATGATATATTCTTTAACAATAATCATCCTATACTAATAATAAATCACATTGTATACATTTTTTAATTTAAAAATAAATTATACATTTTTAATATTTTTATGAAATCCAAGAGACCCTTAACCAATATTATAAAAATAAGAATCTTATTCTCATTCTATAAACCATAATATACATTTTTAGTCTACCAATATATATCAATATTCATTAAATATTTCTATAATCACAACCTTGAGTATTATTTTGGATTATATAAGAAACAAATAAAATATATTTTTTGTAAACCATTAGAGGATGTATGGATGTAAGGTTCCATTCTTAAAAATGTGTTTTTGTTATATTCATTATTACACCACCATTAATTCACAATTAAATGTGATTAAATACTAAGAAATTTATATCCCATATGTGTGTGCATTTTTATGTTAATGGAATTTCATATATCACTGTCACATTTCATAAAATGAGAAATAGTGCCATTGTTCAAATGTATGGAGGACTACGTTCTCACGAAATGATGTAATTCATTCTCCATCATCATCTCTCAAATATGGAAATAATTATTTAACTAATTTAGATAAAAATTTTCAAATTCCATATTAATAATATTAATATGATAACATATATCTTAATTTATTCCCTTTCAATTCACTAAAAATTGAAAACATTGATTGTTCTTGTATGTAGACTACCACCTCCATGAAACGATGTAATTCATTTTCCTCTCCACAACACATGGATGACATATAAAAGTGTATAAGAAAATAATTATTATATTTATGTTATTTTTAGCATTTTCATTATAGAAATAATGTATTATACAACTCCTCTTTCAATAAGGATCCTTGAAAATGAAAATGTTGCTCATGTGTACATACAACCAACAATATCCAAAATTGAAAAGTAGTTTATTTTTAATGACCATATTTGATAGTTGTGTTTAAAATTTTAATTTATGTATTTAAATGGTAATTATTCTACAAATATAATTTTAGTGACTAGTTGGTAATTTCATTTTTTTACTATTGTCAAACTACTCAATCCATTTTTCACATATGAGATTAATAATATCAAAATGTGTAGCATGAACTTATATGATTAAGTAATTTTATATGTAATGGTAATAATTGAAATAAAAGGAATTTCAAGTGAACATGTTTTAAATATAGAAAATAATTAACATAAGGTTAGTTTTCAAGATGTAAAAGTACATATGTAATGATTCATACACCAGGTATGTGAAAAATTAAATATATTCCACATTTTAAATGTAATAATGATTTATTTTAATAACCTAATTCTATTAAATATATATGTTTTTAGACTTATTTTATAAAAATATATATATAGAAAAAAAAAGAAATATAAATGAAATTTTAGTCCACTTTCGTTAAAATATTACCAATGAAAAATTGTTTTTGAGTGTTTAGAAATAAATTTAGAAAGAAATGAATATTAAATATTAATTTATATATAGATTAAGACATTCCAGACTCTGTAACTAATATTTTATGATTGGATTCATTTATAAAATTTTATTCTTTCTTAAAAATCACCCTTTATTTTTTTAGGTGATTATGTTTTTAATAATTTTTTTTATAAGAAAATGGTATTTCATTAAGAAAATGTTTTCCAGAAATGGGTTCAATTGTTTTTTCAAGGATATTATTCTAGAATATGTCATTGTAAATTGTTTAGGAAGGGTTAGGCCTCATTTTAGCTCTCAGATGATCAATATATAGCTTATAAGGTGGGTGCACCTAAATTTCACATGCTAATCAGATTATATATTATATTATTCTTGCACCCAGATAACAATCTGATGCACCCGATAATGATTATATTCTCTATATAATTTTATTGAAATTTGGAGATGTGGTTATTATAATTGGTTGGGTTTTTTATGGGTTCTCAGATAATGACATCTAAAGGAACTTCTTAGACTATTTTATTCTTATTAATATGTTTTCCTGGAAATCATAAAATTTCATAATTTAATATAATGATATATTTAATTGGAAAAATATACTACTTCCAAATAAAAATGAATTATTTTAAGAAAAAAATTTCCATGGTCTTCAAATTTTTCACTAGAATGTCTTAATTTTATATTATTATATCATTTATTATGATTTTTTATCATGCCACATTTTATAACATTTTTCACAGGGATATAATTAAGGGTTAATATAAGGATGATGTCAAGATTATATTTCTACATAAATGTCATGAAAAGAAATCATGTTTCTTTTAAAGATTATAGTTTTGTGATAAAAGTTAATACAAATTATAAGTTTCTACATTGTAATATATATGACTATTATTTATTATTTCTGATATAACTTACTAAAACACTAATCATATAGGATCCCTGGAAAATAAATTGAGTTAATTCTGGATTAAAATCACTATAATGTGTAAGGTTTATTTTTTGGGTCCTTATAATATATTCAATGTGACCTTAAATGAATCATAATCGTAATAATTATATGATATGACAGATATACATGAAAGGAAAATACATTTAACAGTTCCTAGAATGAAATACATAACAAATAACCTATATTATGGTTAAATGCCTCATTTATGATGAATTCATAGATCTCTTACCTTGGGTATAATTCTTATAGACTCTACTAAATCTAAACTAATAATAAAATAAATACATTCCATACACTATATAAATGAAACATTTATGCATGGGCTATATAGTAAAAAATATGCGTGTTTGGGATATACATTTCTTATTGTATTTTATGATGTAGGATTTATATATTTTGGAACTAGCCGTAAATTATCATCATCATCCATTCCCATAGGATATCCTATAGTGGTATATCTATGGTTAGCATGATAAAATATAATTTAAATCAACTTTTGAATATCAACTTTAAACAAAAAAATAAAATATACCTTGATTGCATTGAATCATTATAAACTATATATGGATATCAATAATGACTACAATCAACTTCACTAAATATATCATTATTGAAATTAAATTCCCAATTTTATATCCATTTTTATCAACCGTAAGCTTATTTCATCTATAGGATAAGTCTAAATAATTTATGCATACCCCAAAACTTGTATATTAAAATCCACTATTCAATTTTTTTCCGAATAGATCATTATTGTACCCGTTCAATATTATCGACATGATTAATTACCTCATATCACAATTTAAATCATCTGCCTTCCCTATTAAATCATGTAGATATTTTCTAATTTCATGAACCCTATCTGAGATATTGTATTGTACCACAATATCATGTTCATTTTATATGATCATAAATGTTGAAAACCCCTATCTATGATGCTCTATAGAAGAATATGGATCATTATTTTAATGCAGTTTTTCCATTCCTTTTCAATATATGTTTTGTTAAATTTATACTCTAATAAATATAACCATGCTATATGTGAACCTCCCCATTACAATGTTTATACCAGCGTTGAACACTTCATTCACATCACATTTTAATTCCCAAAAAATATATTCATCTCACCCCATAGTATTTACACTAATATTTAAATGAATATGTGCAATATATTAGTATGGTCTATAATATAATTCCCCCCATTCATATCAAGTTTATCTCATCCTTTCAATATAAAATATCTCACTTATTGATGAAATACGTGTTATCACAAACCACAATTTTTTTGTAGATATATTTATAAAACAAAATTTATAATTGATTGAAATTAAGACGACATTAAAATATGAGTAAATGGAATTATTTCATATAAGAGGAAAATATATTAAAAGGGAACATAGAAAAATATTATATATTCTTGTTAATACTTCTATATTTTGGAACTAGAAAAATAATTGATCTTATAAGGAAGGAGGAACATACTATGGAGGACCCATCATATGGACATTTATAGAGATAATGAATGATTATTTTACCCATTTTTGGGTAGACCATTTCACTTATTCAATGCATGGGTGTATGAGAAATTTTTATCAAATCTCCACACCCTAAGAATAAATTCAATACATCATCGTGTTATTATATTTTATGTTATCCCATTGTTGATATATTTTTCTATATAACCCCACATAATTCCATAAGTGGTTGAGTCCTCATACACATTCAAATGATATTCATAATTATGAAATTCATGTCAAAGGGACACTTATTCTTAATGATAATATTTTTAGCAACATATCAGGAATTACCAAGTAGAGGAATAATCCATCTTAGGGAGATGTTTCTAGGATCTTAGTATGCCTATAAAACCTGACAATCAAAAAAATTATTAAAATTTTGTAAATGTTCATTATATATATATATATATGTTCAACCAAATAAGATATGTATTGAAAATAAATTAGTAATGATTTAAAAATTTCAATATAGAGATATTTAAATGGATTTTAATACATTCAAATCTACATTTTCATGAAAAAAATAAATTGTTTATCAAAATAATGAGACAACTTCCTCGTGATATCTTTTTGTTAACCTTTGAAAACACTAATGAACATGAAAAAACTGTTTGGGAACCCTAAAAATAAAATAAATGAATCCACCCATATAAATTTAAGTACATTCATAGGTTGACATTCACATTTGTCCTTCCTTCACAATCAAGAAATAAAATATCTCATTCTTTTGGCTAAAACACAATTGTTGTAAAAGTTAGTAAACCATGTCTGATAATAAACACACTAAATGACAATTACCTTCACATGAATTTTATGTATTTTTTTAATTCATCAATCAAATCTATTTTATCTATATCTTTATACAAGATAGACTGCTTCATATTTTTGTTAAATTTCCATATCCTAAAAAAAATTGAACCAATATGACGTTCTTAATATTAGACTTCGACTGGAAAAGTACATAATGGAAATTATTTTTAAAATCAATATAAGGAGATCTAGGATGTTTTGGTTCCTCAAAAATCTAGGAAATCCCATAACATAGCCAATAAAAAAATTTGAATTTTAAAAATATAAGACCCAGATTTTTTTTATTAAAAACAAAAAAATTGAAACCAATGAAAAATAAAATTACATAGCTACTAATCATGCACCAGGAAAGGCTTTATACAAACATTGGGAGTCATAAGAAACTAAAATTTGTGTGGACTATAACAGGGAACTTGGTAAAGTGAATTCATTCATATACAGTTCCCAGACATATGTAAAAATAGGTCAACCGTTTATACCTATGTTTTATTTATTTATTTAGCCCATGCGAGATAGACTAATGTATAGTCCCATGGAACTCAATCCCTATATAAAATTTGAAACCTCATTATAATTTCACTCATCATGATTTTAATAATGTTAGATTTAGTCACCTCCGATATCTAAATTTTACAAATCAAATGTTCCATTATGGTACATATGTAGTTATATTTATCCTGCTTATACAAGTAGAAGATAACTCTTCGAGGATGAAACCATAACTCATATACATGTGAGTTAAACATAGATTATAGTGATGGTGCACATTCCAAAGTACACATAAAAATTATATCAATCTTGTTAAAACAAATATCAAGGAGACTATGATCCATGATCAATTCACCATGGAACATAAAATTTCTTTAAATATGTGTATATGTGTCTCTATATCTGTCCCACATTTATCTATCATAGTGAACATTATTTAGTGACAATATAATTACTCATAATTTATTTTTAAATAAATATTTTGAAATAATTGTTTATAATACCCATACACTTTTCTTTTACAAGCGTATTTACTTGTCATGAAATTTCCCTTTGTAATTATCCAATATTATTAAAGAGTGGTAATCAAAATGAGCTACAAATTGAAAACATATTAGGGAGATTATATTTCATTCCTTTTATAAAAAAATCATGAATATCCAAAAATCAAAGTATCCCATCAACATTTATAATAAGTTGAGAACTCTAAAAATAATTATGATAACATATTATAGGACGAGTGTTGCAAATTAGTTAATACTTGAAGGAATATTATAATTAATTAAGTGATATATTGTCTCTTATTAGATTAATCATTTAATAATACGTGTGTCACTAAAATCTATGTAATATTTTTCATAATTCGTCTATAGGATCTAATGATGATGGGTTTCCACTTAAGAAAAACAAATTAATGTTCTTATTTTTTTTATATTTCTATATTTATAACTTTATGTTCAAATTGGATACCAGGTCTCAATGTTTTGAATATTCCAAATTTTTTTCTTCACCACCTATGTGGACAACAACATGGATTCCATCTGATGATATTTTTTAGTGGAGTGTTTGTCCCATTACTCAATAATTAATTTTTGTTAGGAAAAAATTATTCAATGAATGTTTGTATTTAAATCAAGATAGTCAAATCCATCAATCAATAGAACCATGTATAGATGGGAGAGCCTATATTCCTTACTCCCCTTTTCAATAATTGGTGTTTGGATGATCACAATTTTGATTTTTTCTGTTCCATTAGAAATTTAATAGGATTTATGGTTTTATATTTGGTATATGTAGTCAATTTATCCCTTTGGACTAAGATATACATTTAGATAATGTCTCTTATTGAGAGGGTCTATATAACTAACGATGAGGTGAATGGAAATATATTCCATAGACCCAGGTTAAGTGAAGTATTCCTATTGTAAATCAAACATATAGATATCCTATAAACATATATGTTCATTGAAACAAGTAGAGATCTCAAAATGTCACCATTCTATAGTTGTTGGTAAACCATAATCACATGTTTCGTGGTAGGGGTCATCCATTTATCCGTTTTAAACCTCAACACGAGGATTTAATTAATGATATAATAGTACTATAGATACCATCATATGTACAATAATTGTGTTCTCATGTTTTTTGAGTAACCCCTCTTAGAAACAAATGATTGCAATGATTGATATGTGATCATATGTCTTCAACGGTTATACCTCTAATGGCCTGAATGCCTATGATATATTTTATTTTATAATAAAACCCTTTTATAAGTGAATAAGGGGAACTGAAATAGACTGGAAGGACAAATAACTTTACCTCGACTATGGAGCAGGAAAATAAAACCCAGACTAACAACATGGAGATGCCTCTCTCCAGAATTTAAAATGTTTTAAATCTATCCACCATTGCAAGATTGTACAACTAACATGTGTCATGTGTCAAACCACATGCCCAATCTAATGGATGACAGCATACCCTCTCAAACATCCAATTCTTCTAAGCCTTCAAATGTGAACAATCCTCTTGGAATATTCGTTTGAGGTATTTTCCATGAGGTCGAGTTCTAAGGAATATTCATAACCTGAGTCTCAAAAAACAAACACCTCATTTAACTGAAAAAATACAATAATACACAAGTCCAAAAAATACCACCATCCTCCATTCAGGACAGTCCCCGATGCACTCCATGACATTCCGCTACCACCATGACCATAAAATCCCAAAAGGAAATCTGAGGTACGTGTGTCCAATCCATTATCACATAGAACTAGTTGGGCCAATCCCAGACCATGGTTATGACACCGATAAGGGGGTCATGAACATCCTACAATGGAAATGCCACATTGTTCGTGGATCTACTCTGATCAGAACCAATTATTCAGCCACACAGGGTTCCAATGAATCCTGATCACGGTGACGAGGGAACAACCTGAAAAGGGGCATAGGTGAACTAGAATAGATAAACCAGAACAACCCATGAACCACCAAATCCACCCCCAATAAACAAATTAATAGATAACCGAACCATAAAGCCAGTAATACTCACATTATTTCCTTGATCAAGATCATATACCTCCATGCTATTGTAGATCTGAAGTGAATCCACACTAAAAACCCTTAGGAGTCCTCACATGGAAATGCTAGACAAATAGAGAAATCGAAACAACTCCTTCGACACCTGATGGACCGGGCCGCACTGAACCGAACCAAGACCAGAGCTATGATAGGCCATTCTATCATTGTGAGGTTTAGCCGCATCATTTCTAGAAGGCCAGACTATGCCAAATCTACTGTCGATGCTTCTCCTTGTTTTATTTCCACCTAAGACATGGAGACCATGAAACTACTATCTCCCTATCGTGCCACACTGAGACTAGACACGCCTCACCAATTCAAAACCTGAGAAGCCATTTGTCATACCGAAGTGAGAGTTGAAGAAAGAATCAACATACACAAAACCCTTGCCTTTGTGTTTGAGGAAGAGTACGTTGTTATGAGGCCTCCCGATATGATCCTTCAATGGTTATACCAATGAAGAATTACAAAGATAAATGATTCACTGGTGCATTAGTTTTAATAAATTCTAATTTCATCTAATTTTATTCAATGCTAATTATGTTCATCACAATATATACATCATGTAATGGTGATTTCATTACCTCATGTATTCCCCAAAATTAGTGCCCAACCCCAGATAGAATATAATGCTAATAGATAATGACCCCATTAAACCATGATATATGTAATTATTTTTACAATGTAATTATATTTGATGGATTGATATATAATTCCTTAATAACATCCACCATCATAATGATGTGAGATTTAATGTTGGTGAATATAAATTCTCAATGAATCTCTTTGATGTGGAAAAGAACATGTGTATATATTCTTATTTTTAAATGTTATAATTTTTATGAGTTTTTGATATTGTCATCATTTCATGTTCCAATACCATATTCCTATAGTTTTAACCACGAAGGATCACCTATATCTATCAATATATAAATTTTATTAGGCCACATGACAAGTGAGTTGTGTCTCCCAGTTTATCTATGAAAAAGTTTTTAGATCCTATATATTATAGGCACATCAGGATTCCCATATTCTATGATGTGTGTTCGGTAGAAAAATCATGAATGGTTACATACCACCCATTTTGATCATCTTGGGTATTTAGTAGCCTAAAAATAAGGTTCATCTAAATAATGCCCACCAAGGAAATGTTTTGGATTATATGTAACTTGGTTTAGTATATTGATTATATTTGTTAATTATTTTCAGGTATATACAAGTTGGTGATTTAGATCCAATAATAACGATAACTTAGGAAGTTCCTTAGCCTTTTAACACTTATTTTTTATCTATGTATAATAATAATATCATGATGTATATGATAAAAGGAATGTTGAGATATTTAATATGGTCATTCATCAACTACTCTTTGAATACTCTCCATGGGTCCAATTCTAGAAGAGGTTCATATAAAACATTATATAATATTCTTTGAGAGGGAGTAACATTTCATACATGTCACCTATAATGGGACTAACAGATCAATTAAAATTAATATAGATTAACACACACTTAATTGTTTTGTATGTGGATTGTTTTGGTTTCAGTGCACCACTTACTATCCAAATCTAATACATGATAAGGGTAATGGTGTCCCATGAATTGGGTTGTGAAAATAGGCTCATTGTGACAAAAATCCCTTATCTAAACATTAATCACAGAACATCTATAGTATACCTTGTAGGAACATTCCAACACATTAGATAATTTTACCCTATCATGAAGATCATAGAAGTTGCTATATCATTCTCGCTAACTATATGAAAGTTTATATTGATGGTTGAAAATAATTCCTGATCATTATCCACTACTTCCTAAGATTTTTTTAAAATATTATACTATATTTATGTACTTGTGGATGATAATACCATGGTTAAATATGTTTAACTACATTATACTATGTGTTAATAATATTCTAATAGTTTTATGGTCTATGAATTCTTGTGGATCAATGAATGGGTAGGGATACCAAGCCCGTAAAATGGAATTTATTATGTTAAAATGAAAATGAGTAGATACAGTCTAAGTATATATGACAGAACACGGTAGAATGGTCTGATGAGAAGTTTTATTGAGAGTTAAATTTCACAAATCTGTACTTATATGTGGGTAACAACATCAGCATACAAAATCATGATTGCAATACACTTCATATTATTTATAGAATATAATATTAAATAAAAATAGTCAATTGGGGAATGAAAATTATTTTTTAATGTACTGGAGTGAGGAAAACCCAAGTACAAATGAATATAAGAAAAAAAATTGACAAAGTAATGTTTTCAATCTAGGATCCCCCTTCCAATGTGCCTTTATCTATTTTAACCTAGATTTCTACACAAATTTCTTTTCACCTGGGTTTGTTTATCTAGATCCTTTCACTCAGGTTAATTTTACAATTTTTAATGGATGAACAATGAGATAATAAATGAACCAATGAATATCCACACTACGGGTTGGGTGAAAATGAATAAATTCCTGGTATACCATGGTAGAATGATTGATATATGTGATTAAAGTGAAAAAACATTAGGGTTGAATGATGTTTTATGATTCTAAAATAGAGCAGATGGTCCACCAATTTTTAATTGGGAATATAGTTCATTATATTGGGTGATTATGAGCATCATTTCCCACGTGTTAGTTATATTTACTCACATACGTACTGGTATTCATGGTTGAATTACTTTAATACATGAAGAGTACTACAATAAAAAGAATTAAATTTTCAGAAAAAATCAATTATATAAAAATCCACTTTATATAAACTATATACAATTCTTAATAGATAACTTTTTGATTCCACTAAATGATAAATGAAGGAATCCTTCATATAATGATGAAAATATTCCTTAATAATGTAACTATTGTAGTTTAAAATTTGTATCTGTGCAGACATTTCATATCACAAATGTCTCCAAACATGTCCATGAATATAAATTCAGTTGAAATGTGTTATTACACTGGAACAATCACCTCCTTCGCACAAACATCTAACATAAATGGGAAATTTTGAATAACCATCAACACTATGACATTTCATTCCATTCCCACTATATTTATCTAAAATGTAAAACATTTGTTTTCTTAATTCCACAAATATAAAAGAAGATGATTATAAATTCCACAAAGATCTAGGAACTAGAGAGGTGGAGATAGTGGACATCAACACACAATTTTACGTAGCCACATTTAATAATAATGGATTAGTAAACAATTATAGGATTTAATTGAATTAAAATATTATTATGTCATCAAAATATATACAGGTTTAAATCCTTATGAATTACTAATTCACCACTAGTTTTTAAAAATTACAAACATGGTAACCCATCCTAGATGGTATATACTATTGAGTAACATTAAAATATACACATATTGTGTAACAATAGTGTGAAACATTCCTAAGTCATACATAAATGATTCATGTAAATATAGTTTGATTATGGATATATAATAATTAGTATCATAGAAAAAGATTCTAAATTAGTTTATACTCTATAAAAAATAAGGATTACATTATTTAAGGATTTCCTACATAAGAAACATATTTTATAATACTCTTTAATATTTCCCCAAAATAGACTACACTAGACTCTCTTATATAATCTCAATTGGTTATAGTTATGTTTAAATCTTAGGGAATGCAAATATAAAAAGGGGTGACATCAAATTCATTGTATGGTAAAAATATTTCAACATATCAATAAGGGTAAATTCATAAGAATAAAAATAATACACGAGTTTGGGTAAAATATCATATTATATTAAAATAAAAAATTATGAGTTGTATTTATTGAATATTAGTATGACATGTATCCTAAAACTATAAAACATATACCATTTCATAGTAGTTAAAAAACATGGGACAATAAATAGGATCCATGGTTTATAAGAAAATAATAAAATTTATATATTTTATGTAAGAGAAATAATATGAAATTATATTATAGTAGAATGATAATTATTACATGATTATTATAAAATAGTAAGATTATAGAAAAACAAATAAAACCCCTCTTGGTGTTGGGTAAAAAACATATGTAGCATATTAATATTTGATTAAAAACATGGGAACCCTACCAAGATTTGGGTGAAAACACGGGTAACCACTAAATAATGGGATAATAATACATGAATCCGGTTAGGCTCGAGTTAACAACTTATTTACCCTCTTATGATTTTTTTAAACACTTATTAAATTCTTGGTCTTTTTAAAATAACCTATGCACCCTCATGGGTTAGGAAGCCAACATGTTGTCTCTATTGGAAACGATTAAATAACACATGTACAATTTTTGAACCCATGAGATATTAAACATTAATAAATGCATTTGATGGTGATATAGGACACCATACACTATCAGATACACACAGTAGTAAAAAATATTTTTTCAAAGTCTGTTTTCTATATTTTTAATTTTGTTTATAGAGAAATATATTTTTAATAAAAATCTATAAATATAGGTTTTTACAGAAGTTTTTAAAACCTACCTTAAGGATAAATTTTTATTTCATGTCATTATTATAAATGTTGATGAGAATGACCAGTATTCAAATTAGTTATTTTAGAAAGACAAGATGTTAGAAATCATTTTTCACATTGGATTTTTGAAAATTGATGTTAGTGGCCATATATCATTTTGGTTCATAAAAGTGACATGAAGGAAATTTTTTAACATTGGCCTATTAAAATCCAATGATAATTATCTTTTGTAACATTGTTTGTTTTAAAACATACAAGAATATTTTTTCCCAAACATAATTATTTGACATTCTATAACATTAGAAATATTTGATCTTTAGAATAAATAAATAAAAATATTGTTCCATATAGTCAAATAAATATTATAAAATTATAGAGTTGAAAAAATATGGGTCATTCGTTTATATAATGATAATAATCAATAATGATTTATTAAAATTTATTTTAATCCATTTTAGAAAAATAAAATATTAGTAAATATATAAATATTATTGAAAACATATTTAATTTTGAAAATATATATATATATCATTGACTAGATTTTCATTATTGTTGTTGAAATTTTTTATATATTTTTCTTCAAATGAATGATATCATGAGAAAAAAGAAGCTATGTCTTGGAAGGAATTTTGGAATCTAAAGGAATATTTATAGTTTTAACAATATAATAAGAATTATTATTTTTTATAAGAAAAAATGAATCACAAACAAATATATAAAATGAGAAAAAAATAATGAAAAATAATGAAAAAATATTTATAAATGACATGATGAGATCACTGAATGATGAATTAGTGGAATGATAATGATGATCAAATGAGTTGAATCAGTTGAATGATGATGATAAATAGAGTTTATCATAATATTAATACAATTGGTTCATGAAATCATTTAAATTAAACTCCAAAATATTTCTTTTCATAAATTATAATGATAAATTAAAAATTTCAAATCCAATCTTTAAAAAATAGAAATCTACATTTGTGGGATTCTAAATTTTAACATTCATGTCAATTTGACAATAAAGGACATTAAATAATCATTTTTAACTCCTGCTATCTTAAAATAAATGTGATAATATTATAATGTCATTTCATTTATTACAAAACCAACATGATAACCCCAAAAATTTTATCTTTATAATTGTTTATTAAAACACCCTTATTAAATATCAGATGTAAAATATAATTTTTCACTAGATTCATATGTATTCCAAATGATATTAATTTTTTATCGTATAATAAAATAACATTTAACTAAAGTGGCATTCATAACATTTCTTATTGGAATTTCATAATATGATATGAAATATAGATTGGTTGAAACTGAAAATGTAGTAACCATAAATGTGTATTTCAAAAAGGAATTAAGAGGTTTATATGAACATATTATTCTAAAAAAACTAAATAATTTAATGTCGAAGATAAAAATGGATTTGAGGCCTAAATTAGTATTTAAATAATTCTTCTTATAAAAATTTAGAAAAATATTAATTTTTGGAAATGTTACTATAAAACTATAAAATAGAATTTAGTTACATGCCTATTTTTTTAGTTGGGAATCTTACTCCACTATATCTTTTATTTTTAATAGTCTATTAGGAAAACTATAAAAATATGGGGTATTTATGGGAGTAAGATTCCAAACTAAAAAAAGGGAGGGTTAAAATTAATTGAATGTACCAAACTAGTAAAATTAGATACCACGATAAATAATATAGAGATATGATACATATAACCAAAATAGTTTCCATGGGAGAAGAATATTTTTTATTGAAAAATAATGTTAAAATTCTGTAAAATTTTTATCATTTAAAAATAATAACACATTTAAATTCTTTGGTAATAAATATTTTATGTGATAGATAACCCTTGACACAAAGGCTATGAAATATTATAATACAACTATATTTCTAATCATAGTGATAATAATTTAATATATGGAAAAAATACTTCCATTGGTATTTTATACACCATATAAATAAAAACTCGCAGAGGATAAGTAATAAGTCTCAAAAAATAGAATCTAAGATGAGAAACCCCTTACCATGAATTTATGATCAGTCATACTTTCATTACCTTCTAGTATAAACAATTTAACTATATTTTTATGTTATTTATGAACCCTATTATTATCCATTACAATTTATATTCAAAAATTTTAGAAATTAATAATAAATTTACTAATTATTTATATTTTATTTTCATCATCTGATATTTATAAATATAATTTTTTTCTACATATAGTATAATATCTACATTGATATCAATTAATTGAGTCCACATTCATAATGCCATTATTAATTGCGTTATTGGAATATAAATTTTATAAATACATATCATGTTTAAATTTCATTCAATGTATTTTTTATCAATGTTCATGGATATTAACCTTTTTGTGTTATTGTTTCATTAACTTTTAATGAATAAAGTGTTTTATAATAATATGTTAAATATTTATAAAACAATTAAAAAACATAAACCAAATATTTTTTACAATTGATTTCTACTGATTATATTAATTATGTTTTCATATAAATTCATGATAGAATTTGTTTTATTTTTCTTAATGATGGTTAAACTAAGCCGAATAATAACCTACTATATATGATTGGTGACTATGGTTAAAAATCCATTATTTTGTATGAGTAAAATATTACAAAAAAATAATGAAATTATTTAATTGTTTATGGGTTTTAAGTATATGTTAATATATTTTGATAATGAAAAAAAAAATTATTTGTTGATATAAAGACAATACGTCACATTGTAGAGGATGTAACTCACACATATAATTTTATATAAAACACGATAATGGTAGGAAATGATTGATTTTTTACAAAATATTTACCATTATTTATATTAAATAAAATTTCATTAAATGAACTTTTTGAAAAATTAATGTATGATAGTTTTGGAAAACTAAATATGTTTGTACATAGAGGTGGTATTTCACACGTACACATGAAGAATATTCCATTTTAAAAAAAGAGGAATAAAAATATTATGATTATAAAATTAAGATAATAATATTTTAGTATATATATAAAAATATTTCATTATATATTTATGGCTAAAAAATATTTATAGTAAACAATTAGATATGGAAATGATGAAAATGTTATTGGTACTCATATTGGGACTTTGAAACTCTACTTATAGTACCTAATTGAAATATAATGTTTAGTTATTTGAAATGAATAAAGGAAATTATTAACAATATAGAGAGATCTATAATTAGTTAAAATTGATAATATTTAATAGGAATAATTTTTAATAGTTCCCTCGAAGGGGTGGTTATAGGGCCCTTTTATAAGTGGATGTAATTTTATTTCATTTGTAAATTACCACTTAATAAAAAACACGTCATTTACATGGAACATGGAATCTAAATTAGAAAATAATAGTCATGAGTTAAATATTGGTTAAGGCAGACCTCAATAATAAAATTTTATGTTATGTTATGTTTTTTTTCATTACACATTCCTAGAGTCTATTTAAATTAATTTTCCATCAGCTGTATAACAAAATTCTTATCCTCAATGACTAAATTTTTGGATGAAAAAATACCTTATCATGTAGTTTGGAATATTTTATTTCAAATATGAAAAAATGTAACCTAGTATAATTTATAACTGATATAAATATTAATTTTAATATTTTCACACTCAAAATGCGGAACCTCAATTTTTAGAAAGTGTATTTTTAATACTAAAATCTATATTTATGATAAAAAATAAACATTTATTGGTTAAAAACACAATGATTAGTTTATTTTAAACATAATTAGTGTTAGACAACGTAAGAATTACCTAAAAGTATAAACCCACCCTACTATATCATAATTAAAATAAAATAACAAATCTAATTTTTTATTAAAATAACATATTTTTTATGTATTAAATTATGAAAAATAAATGGGAAAATTTATTATAATATTTTAGTCATTATTAGATCCTTATTAGTTGAAAGAAACAACTTTATTAATAAAGAATTAAATTTTTGTGGTCATATACAGGTCATATAGTTTAAAAAAATATAAAAACTTCATAAATGTTAAATATTATTATAGTGAACCAAAATAAAAAATACATCTATTATTATTTTAAAAAAAATTAATCGTTTCTCTTCTAATTAAAAAGATTATTTTTATTGAAATTTTTATTTATACAAAAAACGTTATAAATGTTAAATATTATTAAATCATATTATATAACAATTTTTATTTCAATGATTGTTATTAAAATTTTTTATATATTAAAATATTACATGAACTAATAATTACTATTAAAGGTGATAAATTTAAATTATTCTTAAAATATAATCATCAATTATAATCCCACTCATTAAAAAATACCTCTTAATGTGAAACTGTTTTAACTACATTCGATTACTTTTAAATTTTATCAACATAATTTTAATAAATTTAGTCAATAATATTTTAAAAATAATATTTTAATTGAATTAGATAAATGATATATAAGTTCAATATATCAATTTATTAATATTTTTATTTTCTAAAGTTGTAATCGTTATTAAAAAATTCATATTGATGTATCACATTATAATTTAGTAATTTAAGAATGTATATTTTGGTTAATTTTTTATTTGTGTGCAATATGAAACAATCTATTTAATGATATATTTTATGGGAAATTACTAACAAAATATTGATTCATTACATTCTCTCCCAAAATATTAAGTTAAATCTTTTCAATTAAAATTATCACTCTAACAAAAAATAGAAAGGGTTTCTAACAGATGTAATGATTTAAGATATAATTTTTTGAGAGATAATAACTATCTATATTATGTGTAATTAGGAATTTTCTTATCAAAAATAGTATTCTTTAATAGTATCTTCGGAAATTATATCCATAAATTAATTTTCAAGACCATTTTTCTTAATAAAGTAATAAATTCTAAAAGGATTCTAAAATTTAATAGTTAACAATAGTAAATGATCTTATGAATATGAAAAACCAATCCTAAGATGTCTCCTATAATATAACCACTATTTCAACAAATGATACTTCTGTTTCAACTGTTATATTATTGGATAAACGTATAAATAGATTATTTAAAACTATTTCTTCCGGATCATATTAATATTAGAATCTATAACATAATAATCTATATATTAAATTTTAATCAATGATTTTAATCATTGATAACAGGTTTTATAGATCTTCTGAATTGCAAAAGGATGAACCCTAAATGTTTTAAAACATGTTTTTTCATGTATTCATTGTCCAAAACCATGTGACAATTAAATTATTACCTAATACACTAATTCTATGGTTACTGCACCTATGAATGTAAATGAACTAGCCTATATCATATTATAGTTTATATAAGGGGATACCGTTTATTGGAAACTATAAAATATATATTTTACAAAAAAAATGGGATGTTATCCTATTCAGAAATTTATCCTAATAATTATTACAAAATTTATATCATCGTTATCCTCAAAATAAAAAATAAAAAGATAAAAAATAACTAAACCATATTCATGAACCATCTCAGGTATAGTTCCATAGACCCATACATTATAAATATTCATCAATACTGTGAACTATTTTCTTTGATAAAAATTCATATATTACACGTTAATTTATTTATTTGAACATTAATTATTTGAATATTCCAAAAATACCATGAACATATGGTCTAATGCATTTTAGGTTCAGGTATATAAAAATATTGACTATAGTTGTGTACATTATTCCATAATCGAAAAAATAGACTACCTTATAGATACATCTAATGATGTTATTGAGATTCATAACATGTGTTATGGAATTATATAAAAGTGTACAAGTCTAATTATAAATAATCTAAATATATTAAACATACTATCAAGATTTAGATCATAAGCCACTACAAAAAAAATAGGCCTTAGCCACGGTTTGTTAAACCACACCTATTTTTTTAGAAGGGTTTTGCGGATGTTTTTAATAAACAGCTGTTAAACCGGATTTTTTATAGAGCAGAGGCTCCCCCCAACCCATACCCCAAGATATAACCTACCCATCCACCCCGACCATTGTGACCCACGTGACCTATCTCACCACCTCTCCTCCCCCCGACCTCGACGACCCCCAAAGAGCCGTGCTTGCCCCCCACCCCCACCCTCTTCGCTGCCCCCGACCTTTCTCGCCACCACCGCTTCCCCCCCCCCCCCGACCCCTATAACCCCCGAATACAAGTTCTCTCCCCCCAGCCTCCCCCGACCTAGATTTTCACTCCTCCAGTATTGACCCGTGCTCTCCGCCCCTTAGTGCACCTCGCCCCTCTTCAGCGCGCCTCACCGCCAATCAGTGTGCCTCACCGCCCATATTGGTAATATTTTTTCCCTTGTTTATTTTCTATGATATTATTATTCTGATTCAAGATTTTTCATGGGATGTTTTGGGTAAGATCCTATGGAATCTTCTTGTATTCATACCCATTATATATATCATATTTTTATATGTTTGTAAGAGTGAGTTAGTGATTAGGATGAGTGTTACTAGAACAAGAAATAGATATTATTTGTGTTTTTTATAAATAGTAGTTTATTGTTATATAATTTCAAAATATTGTTTTGAGAAAATATGTTATTGATAAAGAATAATTTTATTGTATTTATATTATTTTCTATTTAATATGTTTTATAATTGTAATTTTTACCTGAAATATAAATTTTATTTTATTTAAAACTCATGAAATTGACTTAATGTATTTAGTCATAGGTTTTTTTGATTCTATAATGACGTCTATAAATTATTGAAATTATTTTTTATGGATGTTATAATTGAATGAATATAATATATAAATATATTGGATGATATAAGGCTATTATTTACTATAATGGAATATCTAAAACTAAGAGAAAAAATGCATTTTTTTTATAATTATTTTTGCAGGCTTTTTTAAGTATTAATAGTTTTTATAAAATGATTATTATCATTAATTTTATTCAAAAATAAATTAACTCTCTCAATATAATATAAATGGAATAATTATGAGCTTTATGTATGGAAACAGAAACATGTGTTTTTGATATTATGGAATTAATCTATATGTTATGTAAATTTCATTGGTTAAGAAATATTACAAAAGGCAATGCATTTGGATTTTACCTTATGTGGCCTGATTTTTTCCATGATTTTGGCTAGGCCTTATTTTTGGTACCATGTTTTTTTATATTACATGTGTTTGATAGGGATATAAAATCTTCAAGGTTCTTTGTGTAAAACATACATGAGCCATGTTTTTGGATACCATAATCCTTGGTGGGTGTTTATAGAATCCACCAACATTAGATAATATTGGTATAAAAGTTCTATGGGTGACTTGGTTTGTGAAAAATTAGTTAAAGATCATCATTTTATGATTTCTTTAAATAATTAAATATCCTTCACCTATAATATATGTTAAAATTAAAATTTTTCATTATTTGTTTATTTAAGGGTTTAATGGAATTATTTCTTACTCTTCTAAATACACATCTTGAGGCAGTAAATATTAAATTCATGGTGATACTAGTAAGGGTAAAAGCTCTAAATAGGTATGAGATGGTATTATGAGACATCATCATATTTATTTTATTTGTTTCTTATGTAATGTTGAGGGGTTTTATTATATTATTTTATAGCTATTTTTTTATTATATATGAAATTTCAATTGAAATGTATTTTATATCTACCCTAGATTAATTTTTAATTTGAAAAAATATATTCAGTTTAATACATAAATTTATATTTTTATCTTTTATATATACAACTTATGATCATTTAGTTCTTTGGTTTAATATTTTACAATAGTGGATTATTAAAAAGAAAACCAGTCCATGAATAATACATTCTTGCCCTCTGTGTTAGTTAGTTGCCTCTAACATCCAAATACTACATTCCCTAGGGACGCAGTTATTTATAAGTTCACATATATATATATCATATTAGAATAAAAAAACATATAAATCACTAGAAATACTATATATATTTTTTATTATTTATTTTATGAACATTTAATTGATACTAAAAGTATATTATAAATTTCATGTAAATATGCATTATATTTATTAATTCTAAAGGAACCGAACATGAACACATTTTGTATAGGATAATTGATTCATTTTCTTATAATTAGTGTTTTTCATTGCATCATCAATGACCACTTCCTATTACCATAAATAGTCTTCTTCAGTATCTTCAACATTACCAACATTTGTATTCAACAAAAAAATAAAACAGATAATGCATGGAGAAAAATTTAACTATCACCTACATATTATCATTATAAGTTAACCCATATAATATAGTCGTTTTATTTATTCTCAATAAATTAATATTTCAAAACATATAAAAATACCAATGTTAGAGATTTTGAGTGATATTCTATTAAATAAAAAGAAGATAATAATGATTGACCTTTTAATGGGGTTATCCTTCCATCTAGGAGTCAAAATCAATTAATGACTCATCAATAGGGCATTGGACATGATTTTTGAAATATATAGAATGGGTGTAAAGAAAAATTTCCCAATAACTCACCTCGATTATTTACTAGTCATCTACGTGTAAAGGGAAATGTATTATTAAAAATACAACTTATAATATAAAAAATGCCCATGCATGAATGTTGTGGTTGGAGAATGTGGAGCCCCTCCTTGACTACATGGGATTAATAAGAATGTTCCATGATATACTCCAGAGCTACACATTATTTTTTATCCCCTATTTATCTTCAATGACCCACTCTAGATGTGAAAACATTAATCACACATAGGGTAACCAAATGATTCTCCCCATAACACTTCACCATGATACCCCAAAATTTCTTAAATTCTTAACCCCAGACCATACCCAACTCATTGAATCCTAATTCAAGGGAACCAATGATATATAGAGTTAGAAAAAAAAATTAATATACAAAATATTTGATAATTCCACTATTTTATATTTTTTGGGGATAAAATATTTTATATGAATTCCTTAAGATGATGGATTTAATAGGTTTTCCCACTTTCAATAATAGAAATTAAGTTAAATAATAATTGAAATGTTATATTGACATTAATACTTTTTTGTGTTATTTCATGATCTATTTAAGGAAATTTAATATACATGATTTCATTTTTCTTCGGAATTTCAGGTTTTCTTTGAGTCTGAAAAAACAAATACCTTCTTATAAGCCTTGGATTCATCGACCCTAGCCATGAATCCTTTCACCGGATTATTCCTGGCATGTTGTACATCTTGGTTCCCTTTGTATTTTCTATAGTTGTGAGTCATGTTTTAGGTAATTAAGTGTTTCTTTCCATTTCATATTCATAACATATGTTCAATTATTATAGGATTTATCAAGCCCTTACCTTACTGATATCAATGTTATGATAGCATTAGTTTGGCCATCTATTTTGTTATAGCATGACATTCAAAAAACTATAGGGATGAGATCGTTTTCTCGTCATCTTTTATAGATATTTTTAATTTGCATGCTTTGGTTTTTTAGTTTGTGGGTTTATTTTTTACTATAAGTATTTATATAAGAAAATTTTATTTAACATATTCATATATTTTTTCAACTAGTATATATGAATCTTTTTTCTTATTTAGTAATATTTATGTGTTTTAATTTTTTTTAATATTGTGTAGGCACAATGTGTTATACATTGATAAAAGCTAGATCACATTGTTGAGGAACACACCTCTGTATTTTAAGGGATTGAATGAGTTTTTTGATTTTTCAAGTTCCAATCGATCCGTTGAATGAAAAATAAGATGTCCATGTCCTAAATGTAAATTTAGAATATGGCTGAAGAGAGTTTAATTTTATGAAAATTTAATATTGAAGTAATTCCCTGGTAAATATTTGTGTTGGATTTGGCACAGATAATCAAACATTTTAGAAAGGATGAGCAATGATGTCAATATTGAGAATGACCTCCCAACATTGTCGATAATGGAAAAGGAATGCATAACCATATAAATAATACATCTGGAATTGAAATAGACCACCATCAACATCAAAACATATCAGAACAACAAAATGAGGGTGCTACAAATAACAATGTTACATGTGATGTTTTTGAGACAGTACGATAACCATATCAAGATTTTAACATATCAGTGAATCGTCCTCTTGATTCTATGGAGACTAATGTAAGGGGAAAATTTACTGAGGAAAATACATTTCATGATTTTGTAGACGATGGTAATCAAGAGTTGTAAAGTTGATGTTTGAAATTTTCATAAAATTCATTTATACAGAAGTTGTACCATATAAAATGTCTATATGAAATTACCAATATTCCAATGACCATAATATATGAATTGTTGTGTGATGAATTTATTGAAGAAAACATCCCCATGAATTTTTATGATATAATAAATGTTGTTAACTTTCTTGGTCTATATTATAAAAAAATACATCCCTGTCCCAATGACTGTATGCTTTATTGGAAAGTGAATTCAAGTAGAAAAGATTGTAAAAAATGTTTTTCATCTAGATGGCTGTCAATGAGTGACGTTGGAAGTCTAAATTAACACATATTCATGAATAAGAATAAAAGTAACACACCTAAAAATGTTTTGTGTTACTTTATATTATTGCCTCAATTGCAATGATTATTCATGTCATCGAAAACCAACGAACACATGAAGTGTAATTCTATAGATTATAACAATGATGGGTTAATGATACATTCATGAGATTCACAATCACGGAAGAAATTTGATTCATTACCTCTAGATTTCTCAGATGATTCTAGGAATTTTCTATTGGGATTCACTACCGATGGATTCAACCCATTTGGATCTTTGAGTAGAATTTATAGAATAGGTTAGTTGTTTTGATCCCATTAAATCTTACTATGTGGATTTGTATGAAACAAACATCATTTATCATTTTGATGATTATTCATGAAAAAAAATTCCAAGAAATGATATTTTTGTATTATTGCAGCCTTAAAATGAATAATTACAGGAGTTGTGGAGCAACACTATTGAGACATTTTATGCTTCTTCCAAAGCAATGTCCAAAATGAATGTTGCTTTAATGTGGTCCATTAGTGACTTTCCTGATCTTGGGAATTTATATAGTTGGAAAACATACACGAGTTTTCCTGGTCCTATTTATAACAATGATTTTGATCCCAAATGGATACCTTACAAGAGAAAATGTTTCTTCTTGTTCCATTGAAGATTTATCGATGTCTCTTATAGATTTCAGCTGAAAAGATAAAAATTTAACGGTTTCATAGATCGTAGACCACCTCCAAAGGTGTCAACTGCTTATGAAATATTGAAACATCATGGAAATTTTGAAATATAATTTTGGAAGTATTTTCAATTGAATGGTAGAGAGAAAGGGGTTTGAAGTGCATTATCAAGCAAAATCAGAATGCAATAATGGAAGAAAAAAAGCATATTCTTTAAATTTCCATATTAGGGAATTTAATTTTTTGTGACATAATCTTTATTTGTGTAAAATTATAAATAATGTATGTGACAATTTTATTTTCACATTTCATAATGTGCATGGAAAGTCCAAGGATCATCTCAATGCTCACAAAGACATACATGTAATGAACATAAAACTTGATCTCTGGAAATATATGAATGAAAATTATGCTCTGATATGTTTTGCTATGAAATATAGGGATAAAGATTCATTCCCTAAACTATTTGTAATGTGAAGGTATCTGATGGGTACTCAAGTAACATCTCTAGGTGTGTTGATATGAAGAATCGTAAAATACATGGATTGAAAAGGAATGATTCACTTATTTTGTTACAACAGTTACTACCATTGGCATTGGGTACATTATTACCAGAAAAAATTATTCTTGTTGTAATCCAATTATGTAATTTTTTGAGACAACTATTTGAGAAATATCTACATCTATTTTAGCCTGACAACCTCCAGGAGGTGTTTATATTGACCCTTTGTGTAATGGATATGATCTTTCCTTTGTCATTTTTTACTTTCATGATGCATTTAACTGTGAATTTGGTTGAGGAAGCTAAATTAGGAGGCCGTGTTCATTATAATTGGACGAATACAATTGAGAGTTATATTATTTGTATTTTTTTTAGTTATTTAAACCATTTTTTGAACTTAATTAAATACATTATTATGTTTATTTTATTTCACTAATATCGTGGGCATTTGAAATCGTTCATGAGAAATAAAGCTTAACCATAAGGTTATATTACTAAAGGCTATTTGGCTGAGGCATGGCTAACCATTTGTTCTAGATATGTTGATTATATTGATACAAGATATAATTGAGTTGGACATGTTGAAGACGCATTGGCTCAATCTCAAATACATCTGAAATCAACAATATTTATTGTTATTGGCCGATAAGTTGGGAAGACCTCAAATATGACACTGACAGAATTGGAATTAATAGAGGCACAAAGATATGTTCTATAGAATTGTGAAATTGAATATCCATTTATAAAATAGTTGACTATACAAATAAAGAGATGAATGAGTGTCCGAAAAGGAAATTAGAAATATATAACGAAAGTTGTTTTCAAAGAGCTTGTAGAATGGTTTGCAAGACGTCTATGTTGATAAATATTGCAATAAATATGAATATTTGAATAAAAATATATTTTATAAATATAAAAAAATATATTTTTTAAATATAAAAAAAATATTTCTTTTTTAGATCATGATTACTAATTCTAGAGTAGAGTTTTCAGATGATTTTAAGTTTCTTGCTTGAGGTCCTCTATAACAAGTTAGAATGTTCAATACATAAAATGTGAATGGCATGGTATTTCATACAGTCGATCAAGAAGAGTGTTTGAAAACAATGAATAATGGTATATTTACATTTTTTGAAGTGGGATACTATTAATATATGATTGATATTATTGAATTAAATTCCCACACATATTTTTTCATTTTATTCAAATGCAGTTGGGATAATATTATTAGAGGTATTAAAAGAGATTTCATGCAATTTACATCAGTAAATTTATCTCACATGATGGATGTTGGTGATCATGAACTGAATGATATATATATATATATATTAACAACAAAAGAAAAAATGGTATATTATGTGAATGATGTTTTGAACGATGGTTTCAGTGTAGTTGATCACGTAATTCCAAGAGATTTGTATGATAAGGGTGATGAAGTGGATGAATTGATCTCAAAATTTGAATCTCATCAACAACAAAAAAGTTGGTTTATTTTTCCATCATGATAGTGAAAATATTATTCTAGCAAGTATGAATGAAGTGGATGATATAATGGAGAAGGAAAATGACATAATTTAAGGATAAAATTATTATATGTACAAGTATTTATTCATTCCGCAACAACTTATTATATTTGTGTAGTCATTCATTGTCATTTTTATGTATATTTTGTTTGTTAGTATTGGGCATCTATTATCATTTTAATTTTTTTTTCTACATAATTTTTTATAAATAATTGTTATGAACATAATATTTTTCATTAAATGAGAGGAATTCCATGGAGGAAGCGATACATTGTTTCATCCACTACTGTGGTAGATGACAATCCATTTATCTCCCTCCCTACAACATCTGTGCCACCAGCTGCCTGCCCCCCTACACCATCCCTCACACCCTCTGTGGGCATCCCATTAAAAGATGAGTCCAGGACTCCCCATTCAGCAGCCTCAGCAGTGGGACGGTGGCACACCACTTCTTGTTTATCACTGGTATAATGGAGGGTCGCTGTCATAGGTACAAATTTTAATATAAATAAATTTATTGCAATTTCTTATACTAATTGTTTGTTCGTTAATGATAACACAAGTCAACTGTGGAAGAATATATAAAAAGGATATATGTGTATACTATTATTATATAGAAGATAGTTGTCCCATTTGATTCATATGGGGTCCCTATAGATGACATTGTGGTATTACATGGCCAAATTCTAAGCCTGCTGGCAGCAGAACCCATTTCACTTCTTAAGTCTTATGATTATTAGAGAAATATTCCTCTATGATGGAAAATGAAGTTTTTGAGTCCAAATTAAAGGTAATATTAATACCTTATGTTGTATTTTAATTTCATGTTATTAATATGTTCAAAATTAATTTTTGTATACAATTGTTTTTCCACATTCCAGTTGCTGATGTGATAGAATGAAAGTGGACATTAAAATATCTTGGTAAGAAATGGAAAGGCAAAAAATGGATATTGTGGAGCTCTGTCAACGATACTTCGTTGAACATCCAAAAAATGTATTATAAGGTACATAATTGGGTAACCAAATAACAATAGAATGTTTTTGTTGGCAGACATCTTAATGAAAAGAAAATGGTATTTAAATATATATTATTATATTAACCTCATTTTACATTTATACGTGTATATAAAGTGTATATGACCTTGAATACATTACTATTAAAATGAATATTATTTTTTTCAGGATCTCTCAATAAATAATGCATCAAGCTGGAAAAAACAAGTCATCCCTCACACTATAGGGTCAAAAATATTTTCTAGAAGTTCATCAACTCTGGTAATAATTTAATTAGATTAAATATTTATAATACTATATTTTATTTTAAATATATTAAATTGTTCATTTATATTTGTTTAATTTTTCACAGAGTTTAGGGAACGAAGCATCCCGAACTGAAGTGTGGTTGGATGTTCAAAAAAAAAATATGATGGAAGTTTTTTTAATGAACCATCCAAAGAAGTTGGGTTATGAACACAATTTTTCATTATAATAACTTATTATCTGTTTTTACTATGTTAATATATATTGATATTTGATATATAGTTAAAAATTAAAGAGATATGGGATGCCAATCTTGGGAATACCTACTCAGTTTCCCAGGATGACCTGGTTTCTAATGTCTTTAGGAAGGAGTTTCCTAGTAAAGTTCGTAGGATGGGTTTGGGACCCATACCATCTGAGGTATTTGGCATGCCACCGGGGATTGCAACTACATCAACTTTTGGCTGTAGTTAGTCCATTCTCAGATATTCTCAGAGAGATATTGCTTCTCTATGAAACATAGTTCAACACCAGGATGCTCAGATTTCCAATTGGTAGAAAGAATTGAGTGATATACATTAGCAGATGAGAAAATATGCCCTATGTGTTATTGAATCAACTGTTGGTGAGTAGGTAAATCACAAAAATTCAATGTAATTTAGTTTTCGAAATTTTATTGGTTTCAAGTTTAAATATAAATATGAAACACTATTTAGTTTTCAATATAATGTTCATAGCGGTGCTAGTAGGAAGTGGATATTGAGACCGAGAGGGTGATGATATGTGTTCATCATCGGATAGTGATTATATGTATTATTGATATGTTGGGGAAATATGGTAACTGTTATTTTTTATATATATCATGTGTGGCACATAGATTCCACCAATCATTTTCTTGACCTTCCATTTTCTTGATTTATCATTTATCATTTTATATATTTTTTTGATTTCTAATGTTTCAATTTATGTCTTGATTTCTTGAGTGTGGTATTCAACATATATGTCTATTCTTTATTGTGATGTTTTATTTTTTGTGATTCATTTTTAAATAATTTATTAGTTTTTTCAGCCCTGGGTTAACATCCCACATCAAAGCATTATAGGATCCCATAAACTCAACTCTCAGGGAATATGGGACCATTACCATGCATTAAACTATAAACACTCCTTGTATATCAAAATTCAATAATGAAATAGTTTCACATTCATCCAACCTATAACACATCATGATACATTCCAAAAAATATTCTAACTTGTATTTACTTGTATAACTAATGAAAGCATTATCTCTAAGGATATCTAAATTGATTCTCCTAAACCCTCAACTACACCCACCAAATAGTCTTATAGTGAAGATAATATATTCAATTAAACTAATTAAATAAGTTCTCCCATACTATATTTCCTTGACCAATCCATATACCACTACATTTCCATTTACAACATTTAAAAACATTGAACATAAAAATTTTCAACTTTCCATAGTATTCATGATACTCATGTCCTTTTCTATTTCCCCTGAGACTCATTTCTCTCCATTATTCCATATTTGAATATGAGATTATTCACATCGTCAATGAATGAATTTTATCATATGGTAAATTGTGTGCGCACAATTATTTTTCCTCTATTTCAGGACACTTGTATTTCAAGGTAAATGATTCATGATCATATCTAACTATGTTCTAACCATGCCCCACCAAGTATCATTCTTCATCCAAGCCACATAGTTTTCTAGGGAGAACCACATGGTTTCCCATGACCATGTTCCTATCATGCAACCTTTTAATATCCTCAATAATGCTTAAAACCCAAAAAAACAACTTAAATATTTAACCAGTTAAAATAATATCTCAGAAGCAATTAAAGAAGGGTAGAATGTAAGGCTTAAGTCCCCTGGAAAACATCAAGTCCTTATAATCTCCCCCTCTATGAATTTATCATCCTTGAGTAGTGCCTCAATATTTCACACCCAAATACTAGGGTTATTGAGCTTGTGATTCATATTATCACTTGTATGACTCTTCATGCGTACGTACATCCTCTCATATAACTCTATCATGTGATATTAGCTTCATTCAAAAAAATCTCACTACTACCCATGATTCACACCGAGCACTCCAGAAATGTTGGGTAAGTCTCAAAAAGAAATTCTTCATAGTTGATCACATAATTTAGATCGATAATATACAACTGAATATAATAGAACTATAAAACATCATGCATTCCTTGATATTGTGGAAGAGATTAAAAATATAATTCCACTATCAGGACACTCTATATAATCCCAAACAACACCATAATCTTCGGTGCTAGAATCCTTTTCTTCTACAATCATTGATACCCTGATTGAGGAGGCTCCTATAATAAAACTGAAACACCAACATTGAATTCATTTTGTTTCCTCCTACCATTTTCATATGATCTCTATTTTAAATGAAATGTGATTAAATTTTTCTTGATCAAGTAAAATCTCACAAATTCCTTTAAAATCATGAAGGACCCACAATTACGACCTCAAAACCTAATGCAAACATAGGCATGTCATTTTTTTCATGAAATGTGACTTACATTCTTGTTTATAATTATGATTAAACATATAATGACCATTTTATGTGTTTATCTGAATTCCATTAACCAATGTACAATGTATTTGGTTGTGATTAGTTAATCATCTATTCTCATATTGATTTTAGTATGTATTATTTTGGTCTTTTTGTATTCATGGATTGGTTTTTAATTCAGGGCACTGGTACAGGGGTTGTAGAAATAGATTTTTCTTGTAAATCTATTTTTAGTGGATGTTTTAACTACTTATAAATGTAACAGGTAGATTTATAGATGATTTTAATCACATCTAAATGTCTGTATTTCTCCATTAGGGGTAGTTCTAACCACCACTACGGGCTTAAATTTAGCGGCGGTTAAAACAGCAACTACAATGTCCCATCTTCTGCACACATTCGCAGTGGTTATAATGTTTCTAGATGTGGTTTTTTCTGTCATGGGATTCCTTTTTTTAGCGATGGTTAAAACCAAAACTAAAAAAACAAATCCTCTTACCGAAAATACCACCGATAAAAACATTATAACCACGGTGAAATACGCCTACTATGATGGTTCCATATACCGCCACTAAACTACTTTAACTGCTAGTAATAATTTCCCAACATGCAATTTTACGTTGGTTTTTGAAATCCTCAATAGAAGAATATAGAGGCAGTTTAAACCTACTCTATATCTAAACAATAATCTTTGCCAAATTGAAATTTTCCTTTAGTGACCATATTAAAAAAATGTGCTTTGATGAAATATATTATTAAACTAATATGAAAAATAAGGGTTGTCTTTATGTAAAAATATAATGGAATGTAGTATCAAATGGTGAAAAATATAATATGTCATAAAAGTAAAAAATGATAGAATAAAAATGATTTGTGGTCTCATAACATAAGAATTTAAAATATAAATATGAAAGAGGACAAATTAAACGAAATAATAAATTTATTGAGTATGAATTACTAAATGATTCCCATAACTTATTATGAATATTATAACAACCCAAATAGAATCATGGTCTTGTAAAAAAAACTTGTGTACTATACAAGGCCTAATCTGACAACCCATGTACCAACTTTGTCATGTTCTAACAGCCCATGTACAACATGGGGCATGAGAAATAATCCTTGTTTACCTCTAGATCATATTATAATATTTTATGTATTCTATTAAGAACGGGATAGAGAACTATTTAACCCCTTGATATTGAGCTAATAACTTATGTATTAACATAACAAAAATATAAATTTTATTAAAATTGGAGAAATTTAATATACAAATCAATGTTGTGTAAACAAATAAAGCATGACCACATCTCTTGTATCATGGGGCCCATCACCGAGGTGGGGGGGGGGGGGGTAGGGTGAAAACTCCATGATGGGTGGTCTTGGGTTGCCATGGAATCTAATAAATCTTCCACATGAATTCTTTCTCAACACATATGAAATATCTCCATGAAGTTGGAGAGAAAAGACTTGCACTTGCGGATTAGGTAAGTGATTGTCCATGGAAAAGATGAGATTCCAATGATGGTGCTCCAAAACGATTTTGGAATAACATTCAATAGTGGATTTGGTGAAGATATTTTATTCTCAATGAAAATGTCAATTATGTATCACCAATGCCTCTACCTAACTATACTTACCTATCCCATAAAAGTAATTAAAGGCAAAGAACACTAATCCATACACATAAAGAACCATAGTTTCACCGTTCATGAAACTGAGACTACATGAACCATCAATAATGAGAACGAGACCTGGGGAGGGAGGGGACTAGAGAACCCAATGGACCAACTGACTATGTCTAGATGTTCTATAGGGGAGGCTGTTGAGAAGAAAATTCCTTAGGGAGGGTGTACCTCCCCCAACTTCAAGAGACCTAAAAATTCTGAAATAATACACATGGAACTCACAACTAGCGCCTAAACATATAGTTGATGCATGTGTTATGACTAGCTTCATGACTCCCAAATATAGTAAAACCCATTACCCGAATGGATCATTTTGTCCTTCTCGTCTAATATGCTGCACTGACATCCACAAAACAAATTATGTTAAAAAATATCAAGAGGGTCATCCAAAACTACAAGAGATGTGAACTCCCATAGATGACCTCAATCAATCATTCCCATATAATTTGGAAAGAGATATGTAGTGTATACTCATATGAAGGAGACAAGTAACATATGCACTTAGAGGCAAGCTCCAAATCCTTGCATTTAATTTCATGATTTTTAGGGATATCATGATAACTAATTCTACACTACAATAAGATGAATATTATAGGAATGACCCTTCACCAGAAATTCCTTCCCCATAGGTTACATGTAGGCTATATAATAATCACAAATTTGTAGGGATTAATAGAGAACTTATTATAGGAGGAACACACAAATAATAATTGGTTTGGGAACCCATACAATTTATTTCTATCAATTAAGGCCATCTTGGTGGGGTGAGAACCACAAGGATGAATGGTGGATGAGATCTGGCCTCCAGTAAATACAAAGTGATAATAAGGAAGCATTGAAAATACATTATAATACCCAGAGTGGGAATACCAATTATGATATCCCCTTGTACAACGATTAACTTATAATGATCAAGAAGGACTAGGATATGGTTACATAATTACATCCACAAGAAGCATGCAGTTCTAAAAATTTTTTGTGAGTGAAATCCATACTATCCTCTAATAATTTGGATCCACAAGAATTGACCCTCAATAACCTCTATTTTTTTCATTGTATGTTGTATATAACCAACTACACATCCATAGAACCAATTCCCACATTCTCAATAGGGCTATATTTATTACTCTAGGAGGCACATCATCATTTACCCTCCCTTTGAGGGTCCCAAATAAAACCATTCATTATATTCTCAATATTATTGATAATAGACTATAGAAGAATAGGCACAGATAATATATTAATAGAGATATAGGAAAAAACACAATTAATAGGGATAATTAGACCACAAAATTATAGGAACCAATTATTCTAGATGTTAATATGGTTTGTGATCTTGTTAATCATGCCTCAAAAGTGTTTGATACATATCTGGAAAGGGAAATGGAGGATCCAAGCTGGACCATGGGAAAATCCATGATCCAAATTCTCAAAGATGATTTAATTATTTCCCTTAAAATACATGGGTGGGAAGATATATTGAGTCCATTGATAAAGACTACAATGTCATCAGAAAATATGAGGTAAGAAACCCTAACAATATAATCTTTGTAACGGTATGGAAGGGAATGGTTTATATATATGAAGGATGCACCATACATACTAAGAACATATTGTACCATGATAAAGATTATATAATAGATTGGGTCACCCTTCCAAATCCATCTAACAAGATTCAAGAACCCACATTGTATCCCCATAATTACCACATTGAAACAATGAGATCTATAGAATAGAAACATAATATCAATGACAGGTTCAGAAAACTCCTTTCATCTCCTGGCAGAGATGATGAAACAAAACATGATCCTATCATAGGCCTTGTTCATATCCACCCTGATTACAATATTGGAGCCCTAAACCTTCCTATTGATGTCTCTAATCATCTCATGTGCTATGATCAGTTTCTTATTATATGGATAGTCTCTAGATAATAGCATGTTGCTCTTCCAAAGACACTAATTTATAGACCAAGAATATCTCCTATTAATGACGTACTCAAACACCATGTTTGCAATGTTACACATGCTGATAGGTCGTTACATAGAAATAGAGGAGGGACCACTCACATTATGAGTTAGTATTCAAGGAGTGGAACTAAAAAACAATGGAATCTGTCTATTGCAGATAAAATTTGGGACAGAACCGACAATTTCATCCTTAGTGACACTCCAGGAAATGATGAATAAATAACTTGGGAATCCAATGGTGTTGGGTGAACTCTTCTAATTTAGGGAAGTAATTGAATCTCACACATATTTTTCTTCTATTTTATGCTTAAAGAGGTCATTATAATGAGCAAAGATGACACTTGGAAATGAGATAAAAGGTTTTCTTGATAATTAGGATATCTATTATTTGAGTGAGGGTTTGTAGATAATAATAATGTTTCAAAATAAGAACCAACCTTGCCACCTATTATGGTAATGTAACAGGTTTATGAACCATCTTCAAGATTGATATTCAATGCACAATGCCAATACTTCTCTTCAAAATAAGCATAAAAATTAGATGATTTGTGGTAGTATTTTTTAAACCTTGTTTTCTAATATCGCTCTCAGATGCAACACTATTGGTCTAGTAGAAACTCATTGAATTGGGGTTTCATAAGTCTTATAGAGGCAGGTGTATCCTCATACCAAGACTCTTCTAGGCTCTATTATTCACTACCAATGTCCCTCTTGATATATTACAGATTTGGTTAAATATATGTGAGTTATTATTTCCAGTCTAATGTATCATTTTTCAAACACCATATTGTTTTTGAGGAGATAAATCCATAGCCTCCATTGGATCACTTGTGTATGAACATGGTCTATAGAAAAAATCTTCTATACACTCATATAGACCATGTGATATAGAACATAAACCCCAATATAATAAGCTGTTATTGGAAACCAACCATCATCATCTATACATATTTATCCCAAAATACACCATTCATTATCATATCATGAACACCCATGGATATAAAATGTCATTCATATCATTTCTAAATTGTACCACATGAAATGATATCAAATGTTGATCCAATGAGAAAAAAAATTCTATCAACCTTGAGGAGTATTTTATTATGGAATATAAAAAATTATTTATGATAAATAAATATTTAAGATAAATATATTTTATAGTTGAATAAGAAAAAAAATGAAATATTTATAAGAATAAAAAGAAAGAATTTCTTACCACTATTATAAAAATAAAAAGTCTTGTTTCACTATTTAAATGATCACTCTTGAGAAATTAAATGATTTAATTTTTAAAATAATTATACTAAAATAAATATACAAAATGAATCCTTACAAATTAAATAAAGATTTCCAAAAATAGTGTATTAATTATTTTTTAAAAACAGTTCTTTTGAAAATAATCTTCAATAATGGGGCCATGGAAAATACTTTTTAGAGAAAAAATTTAATAATTAATGAATAAACTAATACATTAAGAATAATATAATTAAAATTAAAAAAAAAGAATCAAAATAGTTTGGAAAACAATTTTTAATCATAAAATCGAATCTTGGTAATTAATAATGCACATAATAAAAAATAATTTGTCCACATGGAATAAATTAAAAATATTTTATTCTGATAAATACATTTGGAAAAAATAAAAAATTAAGTCAAATTGAATTAAATGAAATTAAATGATTATAAAATTACCCTAATTAGTTATTTAAATATGGATAATTTATTATATAAAATGAATGTGGGAATAAAGAAGTAGAATAAATTATCGAAAAGAAGTGGAAGGCTTGGATTCACATACAAATGTCACATTATCTAAATTGTTTAGTAAATAAATGGAATTGGTGAGAGAATATTAAAAAACACAATAAATAGAAAATTAAAAGAAAATGGCCTATGTCTAATTGTGAAATATAATTAATGTTCCTCTGATGGATTATCATTTAAAATCAATATTGATTCAAAAATATGATTGGCGGTGAAACCCATAAGACTTTGGTAATCATGGAATCAAAAGTCCATGAAATATAATACATGATATGGATATGCAATAAAATTTATAATCAATGAATTTATGCTAAAAATATATAAATATTAATTATATAAACCAAAATAATAATAAAAATTGGTGTATATGGTTAGATCATAACAAACATATTTTTTGTTGATAAATCAAATACCTTGTATTCTATCTTAGCATAACACCCTCTTAATTTCTTTATAATAAAAAAGCACATTAATAAATCAATTGATAACACTATTCCTATATATTACCTTTTAAAATAAAAAAATATATTTATTTTTATTTATTTATTTACATGTTAGTTATGGTTTAATTTTATCATCTGAGTTTTGTAATATTATTTATTTTCCACATGATTCATAATGTTATTTTCGTTCCCTGTTATTTGATACCACATTAGTCATTACTATATCATTGAATTTATTTTAATATATTTTTTATAATTATATATAATGATTCAATTTGATTCAAGGAGAGTCTAAATTATAATTCCTCAAGAGTAAATATGTGTTGAGATCATTTCTATAATTTTTTATGGATGATGGGTGGTATATTAATAATAATTTAAATATTAATAAATCATTTTCTCAATATTAATACAAATCATATTTTTTTCCTTTGGGTATAACTATATAATTATTTTTGTGTCTATAATCATGTATGATAAAATTTTATATCATTTTAATATTTATTGTCAATCTGATCCAATGAATGAATATTTTAATTGATGGATGAGTATGGTTAAGAATGTGATTAATTTGAATAATATATGTAATAAATAATCACAATTTTATTATATAAACATTTTTTATGCTATTAAATAATGTTTTATGGTATTTATAAGATAATTAATATACTAGTGATATGTAAAATGAAATAGTTCACTTTGTGGAGCCGGTAGTCTACACATATACATGTATAATTTTGAATTTATTTTTGTAAGGTAGATTGGATCACAGTGTTTTATAATTTATATAATATTTCGAATAATTCTAAAAATATTTGATCATTAATCACCATTTGTGAACCTTCTATGTACTCTTTTTGAAAAACATAATCTATTACGTCGTGGTGGAAATATTCTGTATGTAGACACAAATGAAACACCAATTTTTTTAAAGAAGGAGAAATAAAATATAATTATTATAAAATTAATATAATAGTCATTAATTATAAAAATTATACTTATATAATTATATTATAATTTCAGAAATATATTTTTAGAAGAATCGTAGAGGTGAAAATTTTTAATATGTGATTATTACTCACGTTGAGAGTTTGAACCCCCTCTTGAAGTACCTCTATAAAATGGAATATTTTAGGATTTTACAATGATAAATGGGATTTATAACCTAGTATAATGACTAGAGTGGATATAAAATGTATCTTATTTTCAAGATGATATCTAATTTTTTTTCCCTTAAAGGGGATCTGGAAGGATAATTTTTTTATGTAGAGGTAAGAACTTTTTTTATGTATAACATTTAATTATAAAAGGATTAGATGTTTCACATAGAATGTGTTATACAAAGTTGAAAATAATTTATTAGATTCATTTTTCTCAACGCAGACATCAAAAATTAGTTTTAATACATTTTCAATATTGTTTTCATATTTTTATCCTTTTTCAAACATGTTTTACCTCAATGTACATTAAGAGGGGTAACTACATTTTAAAAATTGTAATGTAATTTTTAGGAATAAAAATGAGAAGTATATTATTAAATAATTTGGAAATTTTAATTTAAATATGAAATCCATTTTATCAGATAAAATTCATAATTTAACGAAAATTTACTTTTAATATGAGGGAACTCTAAATGTAGAAACATTTTTTTATGAAATTTAATTTCTAAGAATATAATTTATTAATTTAGAACATAATCAATTTTTTGGATTTACTCAAAATTAAAGAGTTTATTAAAATAATATTTATAGTAATATGGATTAATATTGTTCTAAATGTAATTATACTTTGTGAAATCACAATTAAATGTAAAATTCAAAAAAAAATTATAAGAATGAAATATTACTTAGGATTCATAATATTAATCACGGATTTTATAAATAGTATTTCTGAAAAGGGTAATTATTATCCTTAAATATATATATATTCTCCATAAATTGTTTTATATAATTTCTCATCATTTATATATTCTGACATCATCCAAAAATCTATTCTATTAATAAAAATGATATTTTTCACTTTTTATATAACAATCAACCATTTAAAAAAAAGAAACATTTATCTGTATCTAGTATTTATATAATAATATAAAAAGTGAAATTAATTTTTTTCAAATTAAAATTAAAAAAATCTATAATTTATATGTTAAATTATTATATAAATTATAAATATAAATCACAGATAAAGAAAAAAATTTCCTTTTAATTAATAAATGTCTTAAATCTTATTTATTAGGAATTTAGGGGTAAATTATTTGAAATATATTAGGTTTTACCTCTAGTGATTATATATTATCATAATTACACTCTAAAAAGTTATTAATTTATGTTATTTTAATAAAACACACCTATGGTTAAAGGCAGTTCCTTAAAAAAATATCTCCATTTAAATTTTAAAGTGTTATTCGGACACATTAATTATTTAACATTGAAAACATAAATTTAATCAAATAAATGGTATTATAATAAATAAATATGTTATTATTAACAATAATAATATATCAAGAATAAAAATATATGTGTTTTTAATAAATAAATTTATTATCTATTTGTTGATGGGATTAATTTTAATAAAAAAATTATAATTGATCATTCACATTGGAATTTATTATTATAAATAATTTATTTTGTGTTAAATTTTTGTTCTATATTTTATGTGAAAAATGATATTAAATATATTATTTAGTAAAAAATTAATACTTGAATATTTTGGATTTATATTTTAATACATCAATCAGGTATTCGCTAGATAAATGTTTTTTCAATGTTTTTATCCAAACTAATAGTACCATCATAGATATCAAATTCAAATGATCACATCGTGGTTGCAGCAACTCAGATGATGGTATATACGAATATTACCTCAACTCATGCTACCCAAAAATGTTTTCTCAAATTCAACATCTAATCATCTAGGGATCATAAGGGTCATGTTTTTTCATCTCAATTGGATTTCAATGTTTTTAGGGTCTCTTAATATGTATAAGCCCTAAAATCCAACTATTACTAAATTCTACTACAAAACAAAAAATCCTCAAGAACAATCCTTTATAATTTATATCATTAAATAGTAGGTAAACCAATCTTTAATTCCAAAATCCTTCATCATTGGGCTGCATTCCTTATTAAACAAGTTTTACTTTTATTCCTATTGTGGATAAATAAGATGCAACCATCTTCAGACCCTAGAAGGATATTCTTAATCCCCACTTCGTCATCAATAACCATTATATTCGATGAAAAATATTATCAAAATTTCATATTCATAGTGATCCAATTCTTTCTCAATTGGTTTTATTCATACTAGAATCCATATCTTATTGATATTCCCATGAGATTGTGAATTCACCCATAGAGGTGGTAAAACATGGTTGAGAAAATAAATATTGGTTAACATAAAAATAAACTATTTCATTGTGTTTTTTTTAACATTTATTTAATTTATGAATTATGGATTATTACTTGTACATCCACCCCATATTTCCCGCATGACATGTAGATAGATGAAATTAAATAGAAGGCATGGATTTAAACAAGATTTGGTCTCATTTTTATACTAATATATGACATGTCAACTCCCAAACATGTTATGGATTATATAATAACATATATATAAAATATTACATTTTTTGTGGGAATGTGACACCCATAACCAGACTACTTCAATACATTACATTTGTGAATGACCTTTATACAATGATCCTTGTTTTATCTTTTTTTACACTTTGGATGTATCCTTGTTTATTTATGATGAACATTCAATGTTATCATTACTGTGGACTTTGATGTATGAAAAATATAATGTTTATTCTTGATATCTATCAAGATTTGTTTCATCTAATATTCAATAGATAAGAACACACTCAATACATGGTAAAGTTATCTTTAGGTATTCTAAAAATGAGAAACCTATTATCATTCAATGTAACTACTTTATCAACTACATCCTCCGTATATCAATCAATAAATCACTACATTTTATTCTCTTTTTAAACTAAAAAAATTCATCCCACAACTATTATATATCCAATTATCTGAAAATGAATATAGGTAATATGTGTCTTCCTATTTTATATTCCCAAAATATCAAATATTTTGTTTACTACCTCCAATATCTTATGATGATAGTAATATTTTATGCTATCTATGTCATATAAAAATTGATGTAAAATCTCTTCAACTCTTCTTCATATCTCGGTTGGAATGATTAAAAATCCACAAATAGATATTTCACATTGAATTTCCATATATTCATTATTATAATGGTTGAATTTATAACAATTCAAATTCAATATAAAATTTATTCCAATGTTAATTTTGTATAATTTAATCCTCTATTTTTTATTCTTCCATTACCTTAAGCAAATTTAGAATATTCTGGAAAAGGAACCTCTATAGAAGAGACATTGTCCCGTAAAGTTCTCCCTCTAAATCAACAAAAAAACCCATAAGATTTTTTTTAAATTAAATATTATCTATATTTATATGTATTATTCTTTTGGTCTATATTTCATACAAAAATATTTAGATTAATAAGGGATTATATCTTCTTCTTCCATTAAACTCAACAGTATCAACCAAATTTTCATGTTCTAAAATTCCAATTATCTAGGCATATATCATCATATTATAATCATATCTTCTAATATACTCAATATTATATATAGTATACATAAATATTAATTACAGTTTTTGTTCTTTACTAAATTAAATTAGATTAGAAACTTGTACATCTGTTAAATATGATACTTTGGATTAAGATCTATGTGGTTATATTAGTGTTTATATTCGTCTAGATTTTTTGTGCATTTATATTCATTCCCCCTAGTAATTGTTATTTATCATTTTGATCATTAATAGTTTATGAATCTTATTATCCACATCCACATTTTATCAGTTCTTTAATATTTCATAATTTACCGCTCTATCTTCCAATAACTACAAAACTAAAGGATTCATTACATTTATCCATAACATCCTAGGAGTTGGATTTTAACAAATTTAACTCATCGTAGGTCATTATTGATAATCTTTTATTGTTTATTCTTATTTAATAATTAACAAAATATCATCACCTATCTTAGTCATTCAAAAAACATTTATATTTTTGGTTTTATGGATCTTTATTCTAGTGTCAATCAGCTTTTGGATAAAACTACCAAAATTTATAGGTCATAAAAGTCCATCCCAATTAATATTATTTAATATCTTTCTTTGTATCTTAACAAATTTTTAGATTATTTTAATCAAAATTATTTACTATATAATCCACAAGTTATCATATATAATATTATGTTTAGTGCATCATAAGGGTTTTTTTCTTCTTCATGATTTTGACAAATTTATGCAATCAAATTTCTTTACCAAACTCATGAATGAATCAAATGAAATTTATCAATTCATAATTGTAAATAATCCTCATGACCCTATATTTCAATTTTCTAGTTATATTTCAAGGAAAATACCTTCACAATTACATTAATTAATAGATCATCTTTATCAATACATAATTTTTTTCACCTAATTTTTACTTCCTAGAAAATACTATTTTGGATCACATACATTATTTTGAATATTTTTTAGGGTCATTAATTACCTTGTAATTTGGATATACATATTAATCTCAATATATTGTATACAATTATTCTTCTTGCTTCAAAACATCCCTTGAATAAAATGATTATCATTTTTAAAATTAACTATTATAAACGGATGAACCCAAATATAAATATTCTAAACTAATTCTCCCTCATCTATCATCTGTAGTAAACATACTGGTCTTCTTAAATTCTAATCATATTTTAGATGTATATTTTGTATCTATAGTGTTCTTTTTTCAATTATCCCCCATCTTGAATAAGTTATTCTAGTATAATTCTTCTACAACATCCATGTGATCCCTCTCATTCAGCGTCCTGGTTGAATTTTACAGAAACCATTAAAAAATAAAATATAACACAATAATTTTTTATGGTCACTTTAATATAAATTTATCAATTTACTAACATTAAAAAATAAAATATTAAATAACAAGATATTTCTCAAGAATATTTGAAATAAATAAATAAAATATTATATCTCCATTTTTTGACCTTGCCTTGTATTGGGCCATGCACGTGAACTCTTTGAGAAAATAGCATGTCCCCTCACCCGGGGTCCTTAGTATGTGTCAGTTGGCACATTTCAATGCTACCCAAGGGGGTCACATAAAGTGTGTTTATAACCACACAATGTGGGTAAATTATCTTTTTTCTTAAACCCTTAGTGTCGTAGTCAGGGGGGCTACACGTTGTGTGATATTCCAACAGACACGGTGTGTAGTTATGTTTGCAATAGAAATGATCAATACCTCTTACAGATTCTAGATTTTATTCCATTACCTTGTAAATAACCTATTTAATAACTAAATTAATGGTACAGGATACCTAACATCATTTCTGGACCATTAATCGCTAAAATTCAGATTCTAACGATAAGTTCAATGACCTCATTGCATCTTGATCACATTCGATCAGTTCTCATCATTCATATATGCCAGATATATAATGTAATAATATTAATCTCTAAATACTCACCAAAAAAACAAATCTACTGATTATTTTACAAACCCCCATGAATATAGTTGTTAAATCATTCTTGAAAATGGAAAATGCTTTTTGTCAAAGTATCATAAAATAACTAACTCCATGTAGAATATCATGGGAATGAAAGTGTAATATAAATAATATAAAGTTACATGTTTGTGTGAATGTGGGATGAATAATGATCAAAAGTGGGTAAAATATCTATGAACAATGTTTTATTTCAATTGGTTGAAAATCCAAAATTGATTACTCAAACATTGGTTTGGGATTGATAATTTTAGTAGGATTTATTATCTATCAAATAAGTGGTACTAATACATTCATTTGTATCAATCCAAATCAATTTGATTAATTTATATCCTATAATCTCAATCTACTATCGAAGAACATCATATAATCCTCTCAAATTATAGAGTTTTATGTGGAAAAACTTATTGAATTTTCATAATAAGACTTTAAATATGAAATTTACTTTTGTGGTGTTAAAATAATGTATAAAATATTTAATTAACTAATACACATAACATTCCCACCAACGACTACCTCATCTAAATGATCGGTTAAAAACATATTTAGGTCATACATATGGTAAAACATACCCTAAAGATTTAATTGTGGTCTCAGAATTCTAATCCAACTCACTATTAAATAGATATTCCATTATTTCAAAAATCAACACACACATCAAAATTATATATTTAATTTTTATATTATATGAATTCTGGGGTCACCAATCCTCAGAATCATGCATCACATCAGAAAATTTCTACCAAATTATTCATTAATAAATATCAATGTCATACAATTAAATACAAGGTTTACCACATTCTCTCCCGTTAAATTAATTTATCCACTAATATTATAATCTAAAAAAATTATGTTGATATTGTTCTAGTATATTTCTCTATCTCTATAAGGGTCTCTCAGGAACACTCTCATGGTAACACATCAGACAAACCAAGGGATTGGTCTTTCCTCATAGGATACTCTCTTTCCAATACACAATCACCAATAGGATCATTGTGATGGTGGATCCATCCTAAATTTATTGATCATTACTTTCAGTTATATGTTTATGGTCATTCATGTATCTCATCATTTGTGATAGATGGAGGACAATATGCACCATCTCCAAGTCTAGGGGTAATTCCTAGTGGTATGAAACCTCATCGACCCTCCATAGGATATCATTAACCTCGATGAACCACATATATTATTTTCCACCTAATATAACCCTTTGAAATTTTTATTTTGGGGAGACTCTTTGGAAAACCTGATCTCACTGCTTAATTGAAATGGGGATAGGATATTGATATACATATGGTTTATTTCATGTCATGCCTATACTCATCTGCTCATGGATCACCAGAACATTCTCTATCTTGTTGTTCACCATCTCTATCATGAAATTATATGTCCCAACTATTTGAGTCATGTATAAGGAAGATCATTATTGCCTCTCATATGGGGCCATAAAATGCCTTATTCCTATATAATAATGAAATGTGTTATTACATTAAAATCCCACTACTTGAAATAGATCCTCCTAGTCCACCACACAAGGCCTCAACATATCTTCCAACAATATGGTAGTTAGTTCAGTCTTAACATCTATATGGGAGGTTAAATGATATAATCATACTCAAATTGGTATATAATTATTTTTTAATGACTCTCCATAATAGTGAATGAAACTACACATCACATTTAGAATAAATATTTGGAGATACCCAATGGATCCAACAATATAGTGCATGAACAATGACACCAAACTCTCTAATAAACACTACCATGTGATACCATGGAAATTCAATAAATTTTTAATATAGATAAGTATCTGGTAGATATAACTATAGATTCATAGTTTCATTGTAAGACTCGAGAAAAAAATACATGGACATTCTTTTCCATTACCTCACTAGGTTCTATAAAGGGTGTGTTGATCATTCAAAGATTTAGTTCTCTACATTCACCTACTGACATGCAATAAACTGACTGATGAACATGGATATGATCCACCTCATACCATACCACAAAAACATTTATCTAAAGGACCTTGTTCATAATAAAATTCCATGATTTGTAGCAAAAGTAAAAGTACTAATATCCATCGTCACCTCCTATAACATATGGCCTGAAACCACCATTCACTATTGATGTATGTGGACATGATTATCTCTGTCAGAGAGTCCATAAATTGTATCCCTTGAAGGTATCTGGCTAATAATAGCCTTGTAGTCAACATTTTTCAATTGGGCCTCTATAACATGTAGGAGGTGTAGAGGAGTAAAAACTATTAATTGATGATAATTTATACCACACTCCTCTATAATGGTCAGTAGGAAAAAAATTTATCCATCAGATTTCTCATCTATAAGGTACGAATAAAAATTATGGAAAAGGAAATCCTCTACCACATTTCCTTTTTAATAATTATAGACTGTCTAAAAGACATTGTCCTGCAGAAACAACAAATGAAAACGATGTTTTAGTATAATATCTATCTACCAGATGATATACCTGAGTGTCTTGTGTAATAATTAAATAAAAATATGTTTTCCCAAAAGATAGAATGTCAACATATTTAGAGATTTAAATTTTACTACCCACTAAAGGTAATTGGTAGTGTATTTCTTCTCATTGGGTCTCACTTACCTCAACGAATATTAAATGAATTCCAAACTCTAAATGAACACAAGTTTGATATATTATCTAGAGAAATCATATGAAATGTTATAATTCACACCCTCCTTTGTTAGTAATAATATTGGAGAATTTTTTAACAAAAACCTCAATATCTCGAAGGCTCCCTAACAGTGTTATGTCTACAAAAAATGTTTCCCTTACCGGGTCATGGTGTTGAAAGTTGTTATTAATATAAATACTTTTGTTACCAATATCATGTAGTGCCCCACAAAAAGAAGAATAATTCACACATCATCCAAACTATTGGTGGTATCCCAATAAATAATCTAAATAACCTATTACATGTGCATCGCTAATACATACCCAGAGTTTACGTTCCCAAAAAATTGAACATCGTGGATAAAAAAATTGGAAATTTTAGAGAACACCATAAATATAGTTATCATGGAGTAATTCTAGGTCCATATTTAGATGATATGAATTCTTTTTCTCTGACATAGTGTAAATAAGTAAGTCATTTAAGATGATAATAAAAAATCAGTCGAAGTATGGTTGAAATATGTGGTTCATAAAATACATAATCATATGGGGGATATTAATCAAACATATTGTAATATCCAATAACTCATAGTTTTTAATTGAAAATAGAAATTTTATATTTTTTATATCAACCACTGAAACCCACAACTAGTGGTATTTGGACATGTGATCTGTAATAGAGAACTAACTCGTGCATCACAACTGATCATGTAGGACATCAATCATTGACTGGGGAACTATTTCTATATATATATCTTATATTGGGGATTACAATAAACACATTATCATAATCTAATGATCATGTTTTTCTTGATCAAAACTAATAAATCCTAGTAAGATTAAATGGATCTGATGAAAACCTTCTCTATAAAGTCTTCTATCTTAACCCACATCTCTTAGATTTCGACATGGGATTTTTATATGCCACTAAATGTATCGGTCTGGTATTTGGGTGTACGTGGATATATAATTGTATTACCTAACATATAGGTAGTATCATAACATCCTGGGGGGATATTTTTATATAGTCCTCCACTACTAAAAGAATCAAGGTTTCTTAAAAGTATGTTGTGGTAAGGGATAAAATCTCCATCTGATGGGTGATGGGTTTCACCATCCTATTCATAATTCCCACTCACTCATCCATGAGATCTCTATCTCACTATCTCTCTCCTAAAAATGATATTAAAAAACCATCCATTTGTAAAAACCTAATAAATCTCTAATGATAATTAATTTATACTCAACCCCTGGAAAAAATACAGACCCATGATTACATCATAAGGATTCATTTTGAATTCTATGATGTCTAATGAAAAACTCCCTCCATCAACTGATATCATTCATTGGTATTAGAAAAGTGATATTTTTTAATCACACTACGTATGAATATCTAGGAATAGCTTCTAGAATAATGATTCAAATGTAAGAATCATCTCTCACAAAAAAATAAGAAGATTATGGGAAGACGCAAACCTGTGTCGATTAGTACTATGGAAAGAATATAATAAAAGCAAATTTTACCCCTTATATTCTAATGTATAGCCTATTCATATCCTTCAATGTATTGTAAAAACCCATGTCTCTGATTTTTGTCTCCCAAATCCAAACATGTGCTGCCATTTCGTGGTAGTAGTGCGATCTCGTAACATCATTCTCTACCAACTGTTGTTCCTCCATAGTATCTACTACTTCTCTATAAGTATCAACTACCTAAGAGTTGTGTTAGCTATATCTAGGAGATCCAAGTTCCCAGTGTTTCCTTTTTCATGGTGTTCATTTCAATGTTTTCTCTCATGATATGATATAAGTTCTAAGAAATCATGAATAATGTGACCTCACTCATCATAAAAAAACCATCACCCCTATACATACTGACTCGATAACCAATATGATCCCTAATATACATTCCCATTTGATATTTTTTGGGGATGATTATGGATCCTCTATCATGATTTCAACATCTTATTATTTCTCGATGCTTCAGATAACAAATCCATGTGATACCAAGTTTATGTATTATTTTTTAGAGTAATCAAATACATAAATCCCTCTAAAACTATATCTTGTTCTATCACATCATAGTACGTATCGGGACACACAAAATTAATATTATCCTGAATGTCTCTGTTAAAATCCATATCAAACATCATTTTGTGGAAAATCTATCTCTTTCATTATTAGGAGAGTATCAAGTAATGATAGTGAACCTCAAATCATACTGAGATACTGATATATCATTTTGTTTTATCTCTAGATTCTCTTGCATCCAAATAGATCATAAGAAAAAAGGATAATTCCCCTCATGAAAAATATTCTAGAAATCAGACAATGAGAGAAGAATCTCATCATCGATATGAATTACTAGACTCCATAACCACCCAAATTATCCATGGGTAATATTGTTTTCCGGTTCAACATTAAATATATCGAGATCCAAAATTAATTAATGATTCAAATCAAAAATTCAAGCCTAATATTCATATCCATGGGATCTGGATCCCCAAAATACCTCTGCTGTCTCTAATATTAGAACTCACATAGGGTTCTCACCCTTTAGAAATCCTCATCAAACACTTTTTGGTAAAATATGATACTAAACAGGAGGGGGTGATAAAACATGAAAACTAGGAATAAATACCCCATTAGATGGCCCATAAACCAAAGCCTCATTTCTCATTAGTTCTTCATCACAATACGAATTCATTAACATTGATGGATGAATTCAATGAACAAACATAAAATTTATAAATATATACCACTTTTGGGTGACCATAAATACATACATACATATATATATATATATATATATATATATTGGCAGCTAACTCAAGAAAGAAAGTCAAAGTAATAAATATTATGTGGTGCATGTACCACTAATCCATGCAACCAATGTCTTGATATGCAGAGGAAACAAGAAGGTATTCAAATTCCTATTTTATACATATTTTGGATTCCATGACAATTCTTGGTTACATGGATCAAAATCCCAACTCATGACAATGTGACACTATTTCTATGTGTGGAAACAAATAAACGTAATGGGAAGACTATAAAAACTATCACATTGAATGAAATTCTCTAATACCGCACTTTAAAGTCTTGAACAACCTAGGCCTACATCGCCAGCAGAAGGTCAAGATATCACAACCCAATGACCATCTATATTAGGCCATGGTATTTTAAAAAAATCATGATGGAATAAATAGAATGTGAGGCCTTTCCTAATGTACATGTATTAATCCACCCTTCCTTCTCCACACAATCATGATAATGAATATAAAAATTGATCTTGTAGAGTTAATCCCTGAATGAAATAATCAATAAGGAAAATATAAGTGTATAATAAAAAAACTCCAACGTATAAAAATGGAAAATTGGAGACCAACCACATATCATGTCCCAATCAGACAATAAGAGAAAATAATGATATCTGGGAGTTCATCACCATTAATTTCTATACTGAACAACTATATTTGGTATATACACATAGGTATCATTATTCTTCACCAAAGTCCCTCAGGATTCTCCATTCATCTTTATAAGACACAACACATGACGGAAACCCCGTACTGGGGTGAGTATATACATTCCATGTAGGATGCCACAAATACTGAATTAGAGTGATATAAATAATAAATTTTAGTCTTCTAAACCAAATGAATGTGGAAAATGATATCCAATAGATACACATATATATGATCATAATGAAATCCAAATGAGTGATAAATGGTATCTCTATCACACTACACATCCATAGTTGTTGTGTAATCTAGAAAATCCAATATTCTATCATTGATACATATCATCAAACACATGATCAATAAAAAATATTCTGGTGGGGCCCACCCCGTAATACCGCATTCCGCAATTGATGGATTCATAACACCCAAAAAGGACCCAAAAGCTAATCGAGCATGAATTATATGAAGTTCCACTGTATAGATAGGGTAATAACAGTACTATTGGGATATACTATCTATATCTGAATATATTTTTTAAGGAACCCACACACTAGGGAAAAATAGGAGTATCAACGCGATAAACTCATTGATGTTTTAACCCTAATAATTTTAATCATAAAGTGACACCTACATAAGTTTCATTCCCATAAAATATTTCCTAATATCTTGTATTACAAAAAAAAGATCCCCATTATGTTTTATGTGAAAAAAACTCTATATAGTATACTAAAAAACCAAAATCTAGTTCCAAATGATTAGTATGCGAGAGGAAACAATTCTCGTGGGAAGTAAACTATGTGTATGGGGTCCACATAGCATGTGGACCCACATCATTTCCTAGAAGTTTTATAATCTAGTTATTACTTGGATTACGTGTCATTACACATAATCTGTACAGGTGGAAAAAAATAGGTCTCAACCACTAATGGTTATCCCATGCATGAATGGATTTTCATATCTACTTCATGTTATTCCCACGTACCTAGTTATGTAACTAATCTAACCAGGGTACCGACCCATTCCTGTGTAATCCTAGAGTATATGTTGTGTGGTATACAAGTTGGTCCTATGTGTTTGGTAGTGGGAACAATCTGTTTCAACCGTGGGAGGGTCACACAACATTTGTGTCTTACCACACAACATGTGAGCCTTATATTTTCAAAAAACTCTTTGTGTCATAGTTTGGGGGATTGATGTCTCATCATTTTCCATGAAACACAATGTGTTGACACTTTTTTCAATGAATCTAATGGTTCCACATTTGGTTTCTAGATATGTTCCTATTGTTAAGGATCTCAACTGTTAGCTTTTCAAAATCGACAAAAACTATCTCTCGCCATCATTTCTTAAAATTTAATGGAATTAAAATGGAATCTGATGATGTAATCACAGTCTCTCTCTATTCCAATGCACATATTGTCACCATTTAAAATTCATGGATCATAGATCCATAAAATATAAAGTTAAATACATCTTAATACTCTATAAAATATAGATCGTTTCATCCTTCTCCAAACATCCATGAATCTGGGGGTTCAATCACTTCTCAACCACCATAACAATGTAAAATCGTGACCTCATGGAAAAACAGTGAATACAAGGATGAGTAACTACCTAATAAGAAATTTAAAAATATCGATGTCCAAATATTATTGGATGAGGATCATAAATCAAGGATATATATGGTTAATAACAAGGAATTTCTGGTATAATTGATTTAAGAAAATTAATTTGATCGTGTGAAGGGTGGATGAACACAAATCAAAGAAGATAAAATATACATTATAAATAAGTTAATAAACTTGTACAAAATCCATAATTTTTGAGTCATACCTTATGTTAGGATCTATATAATGTGAATAAAATGTTTCCCATTGTAAGAGAATCCCTTCTGCATTCACTACATCTTGATCCATCTTGATTGGATCAACTATCGTCCTCTGATATTTATCCACTAATGATATACATTAGTTGATACTCTCAAATTATATAGAGTTATGTAGAAAACAATAAAAAATTCCATAATTTGATATTGAAGAATTATTTTATGATCTCTAATATTAAATTAATGATTTTAACTAATAAATTAATTAATCCACCTAATGTACCTATCAAAAAACTACCTTTTCTGAATTTCATGCTTTAAACTACATTAGGACACACCTTGTGTAAAATCCATACTTAAAATTCAAACACATTATCATATTTAAATTAGAAATATTTTATTGGATATATATAATTATTACTGAAAAACAATTAATTCTTTATAGAAATATATTTATTATTTTAATAATATCTATTATAGGCTCACTATGCCTCAAAATCATGGTCCACATTAGCAACTAGATCCAAAAATATTGCTTAATATATTTCAAGGTCTTATAGGGAAAAGGGATGGATTTATATATTCAATACTATTTTAAATGAAATTATTATAATCAATGATGAATATGGTGGATATTTCTTTGATCATTAGGAATAGAAACATGGGGGATAAAATTATCTCAACTAAGAAACCCTGTGATTTTTTAACATTTATTATTCCTATTTTGTCCCTTTGTTTTATTAGTAATAATCTTCATATGCCTATTGGATTTCATCAATTTTGTTTTTTTCCTTTTTGCAGATAATTTCATTTAACATTAAATAACATGTCGCACGAATTTATGTTTTATTATACTGTCAATTTACTTTATTCTTCTCATTTAATTTGACATAAGATCCATACAATTCTTCATAATATGTTATACATTATTCTTCGTAATATAATTATCTTTTACTATAAAATTTTTATAATCAAAATCATTAACCATTTTATTTATATTCTTAACAATTTTATGAAATCAGTTCATGTAGTATCATAAAGTATGCCCATAATTTTTATATGTTCCACATAGTTTTGAACAATTATTGATGTTACCATTTTCTGGTATCTTCATCCAAATTTAATATTCATTATTTGAAATGTATTTTGATGTAATTTTAATATGAAGGTGAATAAATTCGACTATTGAGAATGCACCTACAGTTTTCCATAAACATCTGATAGTTGGGGACCTCCTGGTTCATCCAATTGTGAGATTTCAACCACCATCGACTAGTTATCCTCCCACCCACATTGATAACACCTTCAAAATGTGGTATTACACCACATGTTTCAACATGTTCGATGGAATCTCACAGTTCCACATCTCTCTATCCTACTCTCTTGGAACCTCCCACCCACATTGCCTCCTTGTTCCAGGTTGACTTCTGTTGGTGCCACCCCCAATCTGGGAATAATTTACAATAGTGTAAGTCTCTAAATTTGGCAGCAATTGATGCATTTATCATTTGGTGGGAAGCTGAGGCATTTGAGAGTAGTTGATTCCCTAAGAAACATCATGGGTATTTAAGTTACCCAATCCAACCATTAAAATCATTCGTTTTATTTCCACTTTGATGTGGGATGAAATCCCATTTTCCCTAATTGGTTTAATATGTTGTAATCATTCGATGAGATTTCAAGATGTATTATTTTGTCTCCTTATCCCATGGATATATGAAAATCCTCGATCCACATTAAATTTTGTGTGATCATCCATTTACATCTAAATTTTCAGTGATTTTTTTACCAATCACCTACACTAATCCCATGAAAGTGGTATTAGAGGGCAGAAGACTGAAATAGTGATGCGACAAAAGGTGTTCTAGTAACCGGGAAATTGAATGTTTTAAGAAAATTATTCTGAGCCCAGATAAGTGGTGGGGATGATGAGATGTTACTAATGGCACAAGCAGTGGTCAAAATGAATTTGAAATTAGCCCTATAAAGTCATCAAAATATCAAGTCAAATAGAATGTGAACAGTAACCTCATACATGAGAAGATGATATTCTTTACACCACAGAATAAATTCTGATGAGATTCCGACAGATGCTCCAATGTTCCACGTCAGGGCCATATCATCACCATATCAACAAGCAATTTGATCTATAGAATTTTGTTTGGTATATCTTGACCAATTGGACATTGAATTCATTAATCCAGGAGTCGATTCTTACAATTTCGACCATTATGGATGCATCAAATGCTTAGATAATAAAAATATCAACTTCATTAAGTGGTATCATAAGGGTGGGACATCGATTGTGGTGATCAAATTTTGCGACAATAATGATGCATGGTTTCATAGCACTACCAAAATTTATAATTGATATTTTTGGATGGTAATAACATTTCATCTTGTAGAAAATCATGGAGAAATATATACTTATGTAGTAGGGAATTATCAGACTGATAATCAGAGTAATTAACAAGACAACCAGTAATGATGACTGGGAAGAGCTCGAGATGTAGGTTGTTAGCACAATTCAACTGTGTCTGGTGAAATAGGTTAATTACTCAGTGTTAGATGAGACCTCATGGAACATGATCTAGAAGATTTTGGAGTATCGATATATGGTAATGTTTCTCAAAAACAAATTTTTCCAAAATAGAAAATTATACTAGTTATGCATGGATGACTAAAAAAATTTGTTGTATCACAACAATGAATTCAACAACATCCTGATATAATAATTGGGAATAAGTGTAATGGTTGGAGAGGAAGAAATCGCACTTTTGATTTTGTCATCACTTCATAGATCATTTGATAGAATTATAACTTCATTCTAGGTGGGGAAAGATAAATTGATGCTAGATTATGGGATGGAAAAATATAATGATTCAGAGGAATTCAAAAGTCCTGTGATTAATTTAGATCAGAAAATGATGGTGATGCGTGATGATCAATGTGGGAGGAGCCGAAATAAATATTCCAGATGTAAAATATGGCAGCCAAAATCTAGGGGACATGATCCTAGAAAAATCACATGTTTCTGGTCGAAGAAAAATGGCCACTATAAATGTGACTGTGGAGAGTGAAAGCAATATGTTTCTGAGAAAGAGACAGATGAAGGGAAAGATGTGAATATCATAGAATTATCAGTTGGTGATGAAACATTCCAGGAAATGTGATTCCCACAACTAGATGAGAGAATTGAACAATGAATATTTCAATGTCATTAATACAAAATATACGGGCACATGAAGCGGGAATATCGATTTTTAAAAATGGTGAATGAACAAGCTCAAAATCCAAAGGAAGAAGAATTGGATTTTATATGTGGAGCTTGACACAAAAAATTATGATGAACAGTGTGTTCCATACATTTCAATAGGTGATATATTTGGTCATACTTGGTGATGGGTCAACATTCGAGGTTCAAGGAGTCAGGATAGTGAAATTGAAGACACCCGATATAGCATATTGAAAATTGGCTGACTTGAAATTTGATCTCAAGAAGTGACATAACATGGTATCATTAACAGGGCTTGATGGAAAAGGGTGAAATATTTCTATAGAAAGTGGAGTGTTATAAGTCTCACATAGGGATGCAATGATGTTTATAGGGAAATATTCTCAAGGGTTATATAATTTTTTGGGGATCACAATCATCCAATGATCGATTGAAGATAGTGGAAGTGCCACGTCATCTGGCGTGAGGTAGAGTGTTTAATTAGCTAATTATATTTTTAGAACCTAAAAGGAGACTAAAAACCTGGTTTCTACCCCAAATAGATCGTGATGGGGTAATTTTCCGGGGTCAATCCCAATCAGAAGTGTCATTCCAATGGATAATGTCTTTAAACTCACCACCAATTGACGTGCATCTCATTTAGAGGACATGCGACACATTTCACAACAACTGATGGCTAGGGAAATGTCATGGTTAGATGATATACCCAAACCAACCCTTGACATCATAGGTTTTATTTACTATTTAAAATGGGATCAAATACCATTGTGTATAATTGGTTTAATATATTATAATCCTCCGAAGAGATCCAGAGATGAATAAATTTGGCCCCCTTCTCCCACAGATGTAGGTAAATCGCCGAACAATGTCAAAATTAGTGTGATAATCCATTTACATCTCTTTTTTTATTGATACCACACACCTTTTATGTTCCCTTACATCTTCCTCCCTCAGATCTATATGGTTGCAGTCGCATATCCTTGTTTGTACCTTCACATGAAGAGTTTTGGGCTTCCCTCAACTCTCTTAGTTCTTCTGTATTCCTCACATTATGGTATGGAGGATCAATAGGTTTCATCATTGATACCCCTCATCAATTATTTATCCTCACCGATGAGCATCCAATGAAAACCCAAAGTCCTATTGTACTGACATCATTATCCAAGAATTCTCCTTCTCCCAGTGGTGTGCAAACCAGATCCTAGAAGAAGGCTTCCTTAACTTTAATGGATGTTCAAACTGATAATTCCTCAATGGTGTGAAAAACATCCAAATATTCAATGATCTCATGATCGACCTCCTAATATGTCACTCCAATGGCCTGGGTACTTTAATTAAGAAGTAATTAATATACAGTGAGTTAGAAAACTCTAATGCCTCCATTTCCGCTATTCCAAAAACCATTAAGAAGTACTCTAAAATAAAATGTTTGTGAAACATATCTAAAATCATGAGTTCTTACTGGCCACCCCTCAGAACCACAAAATATTGATATTTTGTAAATTAAACATCATGGTGGACCCGGTATCATCTATAGATCAGTTCATCACAATAATGGCGATCACGGTATTGTAGTTTCTTTCAATGGACATTTTCAATGCTAAATGTGACATGCAATGTAGAGTGGCTTCATGGTAGGATCTCAGTAACTTTGATTCGAGTGAACTCACTTGGACTTATGGTGAAACAATCAATGTGGTAGTTGAAAACATGGTGACAACGTTCATGGAGATTTTTCAATCTTGGTGAGCCATTAATTCACTACATTAATGGCGTGGTCTATTCTAAAACAGATGGTATTTGTAAGTGACTTCTTCAAAAAGATCAACAAATAGAAATTAAAGAATAGAACATGGTGTTTTTCAGACTAGTGTTCAGAGAACCTATATGACATTGTCCCCTATCATGAATCTATGGTATTCCACCATATGAGAGTCCTTTCTGACCACACTACAATAGTGGTTGCTTTATCCTCCAAATACAATAGTGGTGTCTTATTCTTATTGTCTATTCATTGGATGTCTTCTCTAGGCTATGTCGAGGTGGTGAAATCATCATCAAAAAAGTTGGTCAAGGATATTTTTAGACTAGTCTATTTAGGAACCATTAATGATTCAATGGTGATGTGATCTCTTGGGAAACCAATAGCCCATCCCATTTCCATGGAGCAGACACCCTTAGTTCAATGATCCATAGGTTGGAACCCATGTTGGAGAAAAATTGGGTAGACATATTTTTAATCACTTTTCTATTAAGAATTAGTGTTTGTCTAAATTTCTATTGGATAAAGAGAGAATGTAATATGAAAAAGAAAGTATGGTAGGTTAGGTATTGTGACAAGAACATGACGTTTTTTCAATGTTTCATCAATGAAAAATGTGGTCTGATAATTTGAACATTATCTGGGATAATGTCTCATATATTGATGATGATGAGGTGGTGGGTAACATGGATGAAGAGGACATAAAATATGAGCATTTTGGCCCCAGTCAATACATTCATGGTTTTTACCCATGGGAGAGTGTGAATTTTTTTTATGTTGTTCTGAGAATGGTTTCTATGAGTGAAAATGCCTTCATTGAGGCTGCTCTGGATAAAATAGATATTTTTTCTTACTGTGAAAGTTATCAACCCCTATAGTTCACATGGTCAATATAAAATCCATAGATCATTCTTATATGTCTCGTTGGATTTGGTTAAAAGATGTTTAGTTACAATATTTGAGGATTATTTTTGAGGTGGCTATATCCCCCACGTTTCATGTGCCACTGAACTGGTTCTAATTCCCAATAGAAAAGATCCAATGTTTCTGAATAATTATTGGCCCATAAGTATGGTAAACATTCTTTCTGATGACTTTTCCCATATTATCAATAGTAGAATTACTACTTTCATAGATTAATAGGTTGTTAAAGAACTACATGAGATTATCAAAGGGAGGTCAATATAAGAATCCATTGGATTAACACAAGAGACGGTCACAGATATCAACATCTAGATCATTCGTTCTGATGATAGTGTAAAGTTCGAGAAGGAAAAGTACTATAATATTCATTAATAGATAATTATTTGGAATTTAATAGCTCACTTGAGTCTATCTAATTGGTATAATGACCTTATATAATGATATTTGAGATTCACCTAGTTGGCTCTATCCATAATAGATGAAAATTATTATTTCATTAAATAGGTGAAGGGAGTATGAAAAGGAGTTTTGGTCTATACGAACCAATTTATTTTCATGAAAACCCCTCACAGTAGTTATAATATCAAAAAATATGAGGATGGTAACTTTATTATTTTCGTGTATATAAATCAGTTATGTGGGGTTTCTTATATCATGTATATAGATGATGCCATTATGTTTCTGAACAGCAGTATAAGATCTATTTGTGGCATCGAAATTATCTTGTAAGAATATTGAAAATGTACTGGGAAGGATTTTAGCCGTGAAAAGAGCAGACTTTACCACTCATACCAATTAATAAAGAGGTGTATCTGTAACATGTAATGGATTCTTGGAAAATCAAGGAGACATTACCTAATTGAATACCTTGGGGATACAATATTAGATGGAAGAATTAGAATCCACCACTTTGAAAATGTGGTTAAATGTATCACTGGTAGTATCAATAAGTTGAAAACCCCTTTTTTATCTTTTTCGGGTTGTGTCACATTCTTTAAAATAATCATCATTTCAATCACCATGCATATACTGTATTCTATTAATTTTTAAAAATGTTCATATTTGGATTCGAAAACATCATGGTTTCCTTTATATGGGACTCTCACTCAAAAGGTAAATGCCAATGGTCATCCCATTATAACATGGAATGGTCATTCCATGAGGGAGGAATCAATGTTACGATTTCCCCCTAGAGATTATTGATATGTATGAAAAACATGAATTAGATGTGATCGGGGCACACTCAATGGGGAAAAATCATTATACAAATATATGGGTGTAACCTGGACATCCCGAACACGAATTACTCTCTACTTTGGGATATGATTCATCTCCCACATTATCACCTTAACCACATTTATCATTTTATCATAGGTTGAGGTGACCAATCCATATAGAATCTAAACTACATAGGTATCCGAATATTTTTTCTAGGATGCCTATCTCTATCCAAATTCTTCATGAAAATGAAAAATCTCATGGGCATCACTTAGGAGGTATTTAACCAAAAATAGATGTACCATGTTTGATCTAATGAAAATATTATCAAACTATAAAAATAAAATTTTCATTGGGAAACCATTGGAAACCATCTCTAGTAGGGGGTATAGAAATATTTTGTATCCTCATACCATGTGATACATCTGGGGAGACTCTCTCTCATGTAATGAAATTCCAAAAAAACAAAAAAAAAATTGTTTCGCGTATATGGAATGATGATTTATAATCTATTTGAAGACTAAAACACTTGATCAATAATATTTCTTGTAAATTTTCATATTGTGTTGTCCATATGGAATAAACAGGATGACACCTATTTATAGATGTAGAATAGGAACATGAGATGTCGATATCATTCAGGGAACTTATATGGATCTCTAGTGATGTGGTTTCACAGATTGGAGAAAGATATTATAGAAATATATGATAGGGAATTCATAATTTTCATATTAGGTTTTTGGTTATAGGAGGCCCGAAATAATTCTCAGCATGATAGTGTTTCATGTTCAAAACTATCTAAGGTTTTAAAAATTATATGCTTTCTTCATAACGTGTGTCATTTCATTAAAAACTAGTTGGATCCCCCTCGTTCAGATTTTGTTTCCATCAAAGTCACCCCCCAAACCTACCAACAACTCTATGGGCCATTAGATTTGTTGGCACCACCACCTTTAGTGAAACAATCATAACATGAATGAATCTTGTGTTGTGGTAATGATGCAAGGAGGTGGGGTGGTACATGACACCAAGGGATTGGTTGTTCTCACCTTTTCTGTATCATTTTAGAGATGTTGATTATCTCTAATATAAATCTTGGGAAATGATGATTCATCTGGAGATTTTAATCTAGCAGAACATATATTTTTAGTAGGTGAAGCATTCTCAAAATTCCTTTTGGAATATATTTTTGAGAATTTCAATATCCCATTGAATGTAACCCACCCCATCTGTAAGTCAACGATGCTTATTTAAAATGGAATGGGAATTATTCACACATGGAGAGTAGGTAATAATGTTGTGTAAATTGTTGTTCAAGGGCCCCTTAATGTGGTTAAGTCACATTTTCCCACTTGGGATCATTCAAATTTGAATATTTTTATCATTTTCAAAGGGATTCCCTAAGGCCTCCGCATTTTAAATCCACATGGTTTTATTATTGTATTTTTACTAGTCCACTTCTATCAAGCTCCTTGAATAATAATTAACATTAGTATTATTATTATTTCCCCATCCAATCAAATTTTTTTTGGATCGAATATATTCATACTATTATACATCTTCCAAAATCCTTAATATCCATGGATTTCATTCCTGGCTTCATGGTGGGAAATTTTGATCCATAGTCATGTCATATCCACTTTGTTTTGAAATATTCTATTACATTATTCATGGGTGTAACATTCATCATAATAATATTTTTTTAACATCCATGTATGTTTTATCATCTGTTTTTCATTGAAATTTCTTGATTTTTTGTTTCATTTTTTATTTCAGGTAACATAGTTTTTCATTGTTTTTGTAAACAACCACTTACAATAACTTAGAGAACTAATTTTAATATATCAATTAATATTTTCAAAATATTTAAATCTATTTTATATTAATATATAATACATCATCTATATATTCTAGTTGATCATAGTTTATTTATTATTATCATTCATCTCACTCCCCATAAATGCATGTCTTCTATATTTACTGTAATTTCCTAGGTTATTCTATCAAACAATCTACTAATGTTGATTTTTTTTTCAAAACACCATATGTAGAAAACAAGTCCTCTTTCCCTTCTTTCTCATTTAGTCTAGATAGTGGACGTTTCAAAATATTATTAAAAATTATGTTATTATATATATATATATATAACTTGGAGTGAAACTCTTACTCTATTTCACTCTTGTAAAATTTTGTAAGTTGTTGGTTCTAGTAAAAAATTATTATGCATCATTGTTTTGGAATAACAATTGTTACTTAAAACATTAAATTAAGAATAATTATGAAAAGGATAATTTATAAATCATGGGTTTATCCTATTCATTATATTATTTGAATGTGATACAGTAGAGTCATTCAATCTTGTCCTGCTTCTCGATAAAAACATTTAGGAATTATGAATTTATTATAAAATAATTATAGGAGTGTTTTTTCACAATTACATATGAAAATAGAATTAGAGTTTCTTCAATCCTCTTAAAAATAAAATCCATATCAGGAAACATTAATGTATATGTGTATTCCTAATCTTTGTGAATTTTTATCTCATTACATTCATCTGTTTCCTTTTAGAAATATTTTTCATGCATCAAACTCATTTTTAAAATTTATTTTCTTGACACCTTTAATATTATTTCATTAAATTATATTTTCTCTTTCTTAAAATCTAATATATCCGTTAGTTAATCTAATTATTCAATAAATATTTCTTCTAAAACAACAGTCTAAAAAATATTATATGGAAATCATCTTATACAATGTCGATTATTTATTAAGAATGCAATACCATTTATCCCATTTTATCAGTATGTTTAGTGATATTTTATTTGTTTATTTATTTTATTATCAATTTCATAAAAAATTAAACTAGCCTTTTTATCTAGATTAAATTTTTCATCAAAAATCCCCTTGATTTGTTTTTTTAAATCCTCAATAAGAACTTTCATAAAAAGAAATATAATTTCAGGGTAAAATTCCAAATCATTTTCACCAAAATTATACTAACCACATATTTAAAAACGTTCATCCAATGGATTTACTATTGTATTATTTTCAATATAACATTCCAAACACTTTATCTTCTGAAATTATTTAATCTTCCTTTAGTTTCTTTTGAGAGACCTTATGATGATTCTGATATTCCATCTTCTTTAATTTTTTCAAAATTGTAGTTGATGCATCCTTGATTCATACAATTTTATTATTTTTAAAATAATTTATCTTAGTATTATATCCATATTGATGAATATATTAATGTTTTTGTAATATTAACTACATGTAATGATTTGCAACACAAGTAGGAATGATATTTTTGATTCAAATAATGGTATCCTCATATTGATAGCAGTATAGATTACCACGGGATCATTCAATCACCCAGATATAGGGAAAGATGAATCATGGGTGACTAATTTTTATTGGATAAATTTTATCTAAATTCATCATTCTTATCAATTTTCAAAAAAATATTTCGTTAGTTAAGATATATGAATAATTGGAAATTTAATGACAAAACATTTCGCTTGTGATACGAGGATAATGTAATGTAAAATTTACATATATATTTTTACAAAAATAAAACTCAAAGTGAGAACATAGTCCTTTTAATGTTGAATATTATGGAATCATTTATTTACCACTAATATATCTATCATATATTATATGTGAAATCGGAAGGAATCACACTTACAGAAAATGAATCACTATATTACACAAGTGAATGATCATCATCCTGTGCCCCATAGTTGAGTTATCTTTAAAAAATACCATCAAAAATAAATATATGTTTTTTAAAATTTTTTTATACTAGATCAATGAGTCTCCAAATGTTCTGTTCAAAAATCTATAGAGAGAGTTATTCTAAAACCTCATAATCATCCATTTAACATCACATTAATGTCTTCCATATCCTCCACCCCATAAGTAATATTCCACAGATTAAAATTCCTATAAATAAGATGTATGGAATGTATACACATTGGTGATTGAAATATGTATAGATTTTCTCCTCATATACTAGGTTAAGATAAATATTCCAGGTCATCATAATATCTAGTTCCATTATTACCATAATTTGACCATTCTGATATTTTTATGAACGTACAAGGTTTCTTCAACTCTTTGACATTTAGTTTCCCACTCAATTTTTTTTTATATTTTTTAAATAATGTAACTCAAGTGTTTTCTCCCTTAATAAATACAATATTTCTCATATATATATTAATTATATGAATTATTTTAAAATTAATTATTCTAATCTCAACTTTTTTATGTAATATCATTAATAGCTTATGTAACATATCAGTTTTTGAAGAGGAATCAATTTTTTAAATCATTTTTAAAAACGTTTTTTTCTATAATTAAGGTAATTTAGGGTTCTAGAAAGAATTTAAGAGAGTCTTGGTATTTTTAGAATCTAAGAGATCTTGTTTTAGAGAAAGTGGAAGATGATGATGATTTGCTTGCAATTTTTATTAAATTGGATGGTCTGTAATGTGGCCATATAAGAGGTGTTTTTGGTTATATATCCATGAAATGAAGGAAAAATGGGTGTGATAAGTGGCGAATTCCGATTAAATAGGATAAATGCATCTTTAGAGTGATTTTTTCTTTTCATGTTTTTTATTTGTATGAGGATGGATGAATATTATATAGAAACGGAAGATATACCATGTGTCGTATTTCTAACATTGATCTAGGACATCTGATACATGTACCCTCTTAAAAAAAATTTGTACATATTTATTAAATGTAATTTTTATTATTTTTTGGAAAAAAACGTTCCATATTTTAGAAGGTTGAAATAGAAATTTTCCCTGGTGAATTAAAAAGTATAACAACCCATAACTCATCTTTTTTTCTAGTAGCTACTACATATTGGAGCTCCCTTTTCTCATCTTACTAGTTTTTTATAATCCTCATTATTACATTATTAGAATCTGTCAATATTATACATTTTAAATATATCTCAGTATGTTGTTCATTTCAATTTCTACTTTTCTTCATGTAACTCTCTGTATGGAATAATTAATGCATCCAAGCTATTATACCTTATTTTCATTTTATTTTCTTATTTTTATGATTTATATGATTTTGGAACAAATCCAACGATGATACTAGTTTATGATTCATCCACTGTGAATAACAATGCGGTATATAAATCTTTCCATATGTCGTTGTGTTTTTATTGTAGAACTATAGTGTTACTAATTGAACATTCTGTATGAAACCTTTAAATTATTTAATTACATAAGTTAATTGATATAATTTTGATTAGGGTAGTTTTAGCACCATAAATTTTCCATCAGTGTATTTTGGCATCGAATTGATCCACCAATTCGACTATCTTGCTTTTAGTAGTATGTTAACCATATTTTTTTGAAATGAAATTGAACCACCATTTTATATGTGCTGAGTTGTCCCTTATGAATAAGGTTTAATTATAATTATCTAAACATATAATGGTAATCCCTTAATATTGAGCCCTGATTATTCTAACATATATCATTTTTTTCCTTATCAGTTATATAAAAATGATGAATTATGATAATTTTTTAATGGAGTGAGATTATTGTAGGCTCACAAGAACCAAACAATTCATTTTCAGAATGATTCAATAGTTCTCATGAATAACATCATGAATAGTATCATCATGCATGATATATCCAATGAATTATTGGTCGTTTCTATACTGGGGTTCATTAAATATAGAATAATATACAGAATACTGTGGATTGGATCGTAGGGTGGATGGAATTTTATTACTTCATGAGTGACAAAATATTCTATTTTTAGAATATCTTGGAATGAATCTCATCCTTGCCTAATTTAACCTTGCCATGGGTGATATATAGTTCCCCATCTAGAATACATTGAACAATCTCATTATAAAATGACATTATATAACTACATGAGTGATACGACAGTTCCTTTGTGGAATTACTTATATAGACACCAATGGTAATTTGTTTTTATAATAATCTTGGAGAATGTAATTCTTTTCCTATGTATAATTCCTTTGATAGATTTGGGATGAAAATAAAAAATTCATGTGTCTCATATGATATATTACTTAATTTTAATTGGCCTAGATTTTATATACATGACATTCTAGAAGAACAACCTTATAATGCTTTAAAATTCCATGGGAATAATGAATCCTAAAATGAATATCACAATATGTTGATTCCTAGTTGGTACACCATTAGACCTAGACTTATTAATGAAAATTTTAAATTTATAATACATATATTCATTTCTGAATAAGGATTAAGTAGGTAGTATCACATGGGAATTCCTTGAGTAATCCTAAAATGACATGGTTTATTTATTTATCCAGATTATTCATCATAACAACCCACTAATCGATGTAAATTAAGATACTGGATAGTGTAGACACCGTTAGTGGTATCCTATTCCGTTTTTCTCACTCTATATTTCAGATACTGATGGGTAACTTGGTAGAAATATGGAAGAAGGTTGGAATAATGGAATTAATTAATCATTATATTCCTAGATTTCTATACTAGGATAGATTATGAGATAATTTAAACATGATATGAGTGACAACCTCTTCCTTGAGTCATCTCTAGATAAAATGTTATACTTTCTATTGTGATAGATCACAACCTTTATTGTCCACCAAGTCAATATAAAATCCTTTTATATTTAAAAATTTCTCCATGGGACCTAGTAAGAAGAGGTTTAGTTGTGGCCGTGAAGGATTATTTCAGAGGCGGATATCATCCCCATGAGAAATGTGCCACCAAACCTTTTCTGATTCCCAAAATCTACGATTCAACCTTGGTCAATCATTATTGTTCCATAAGTGTGGTTAACATTATTTATAAGGTCTTATACATTATTATTAACATGATGCATACTACATTCATTTATAAATGGGATTTTTAATGACTACATGGGTTTTTAGAAGGGAATATGATCCAATGATCCATGGGCATAACACAAGATATGGTTAGAGATATCGACATCAATTTCATAGGTACTAATGTTATTGTACACCTTGACATGTAAAAGACCTATGATAGGCGTGGATAGAGATTTATTTGGAATATATTATCTCACTTGATTTTCTCTCCTTGGTACATGGACAATGTTTTGAATATTAAGCTCCTCCATGTTGGTGATATCCTTCATATGGAGAAACTGTTGTTTCTCTAAACTGGTTTGGTTATTATGACAAGGATTCCCGATCTATACGTATCGAAAAATTTATTCTCATTAAAAACACTCTTAGTAGTTATATTATCAACAAAATATGAATATGGTAACCTTATTTTCTTTATGTATAGAAATCCATTCTGCGGGGTTTCTCTTCTCATGTATATAGATGGCACCATTATTTCTCATGATGGTAGTAGAAGATCAATTTGTAGCATCGATACTATCTTGGAAGAATATTGAAAATTTAGTGGGAAGGATTTCAATAGATATAAAAGAATCATTTTCCTCTCCTACCAATGAATTAATAGGTGTTTCTATAACATGAAAAATATTGTTTCCATATCGAGGAGGCATTTACCAATGGTATACATTTGGGATACAATATCATATAGAAGAAATAGAATCCACCACATTGACAAGGTGGTTAAAGGTATCAATGGTTGTATCAATAATCAAATAAACTTGTTTTATCATTTTGGTGTCATGTCACGTTGGTTAAGAAAATCTCATGTACAACCTTTGGAATATAATCTCTTCCCTCAATGTTCGAGGAATAGTCATATTTGGAGTAAAACAATTTCATGGTTTATTTCATATTTGAATCTCACTAGAAAGCTAAATGAAAAATGGCATTGTGGTCTCTCATGGAATGGTCATTTAGTGAGAGATGTATCAATAATAGAAGTGTATCTAGAGAGATTATTAGTATTTACACAAAACATGAATGGGAGGTGATCGTGGGGAACACACTATAGGGAAACTTCATTGTACCACAATTTGGGTGTAACCCAGGCATCCTGAACATGAATTCCTCTATGCTTTGGACTATGATTAATCCCCACATTCATCACCATAACCACATTCGTCACTATATCATAGGTAGAGGTGATACATCCTTATAGAATCACAAATACTTAGATGTCACAATTTGTTTTCTACATATCCTGACTCTAGCTATCACATTTATTCAATCCCAATATCTGCGGGGCTTTAGTCAGGTGATATAGAACCAAAATCAATGAACCATGTCTGATAGAATAAGGATATTACAAAAATATGAAAATGTCATTATCATTGGGACATAGTTTGACACCTTCTCTAGGAGGGAGTATAGAAATATTCAGTATCCTCATACCATGTGAGGTATCTATAGTGAAACTCTCTCATGTAATGAACCTCCACCAAAATAAAACTTTTATGATTGGAATATATAGAATGATGCATTATCAATTAATGAAATAGTGAAATACAAAATCATTCATATTAATTCTAAAAGTTCGAGATACATGTTACAAAGGGAAAAAAAATAAAGGCACATGTTAATAAAGGGAGACAAGGATCTTGAGGTGTGGTTATAATTCAGACAGATTACAGGGATCCCTCCTTGGGTGGCATCAAATAGATTGTTTTTAATGAGGTGGTTTCACGGATTGGATAAAAATATTCTAGAATAAAAAGTTGGTCTTTGATCTTTATGTGTCACGAACCACCTTCGGGGCCCATTTCGTGACTACCCCAAGCCTCCCTACCACATGCTAGGGTCTAGAGACTAGGACCAAAGTCGAATCCCTGATAAAAAAGGGAAGGCATAGCCTTTAAACCTGTAACACAAACAGTCTGAACACAAAAGTATAGGAAATAAGTACTAATATAGTAATGTAAGTTGTGATGAAAGTAAGTGGGCCAGTATAAAAACCCAACTGACCAACATGTTCAAGTAAAAAAGGGTAAATAGCTCCTAGATCGTCCAATGGGGAATCCTACATGAAGGGTAGGTACAGAACTCGAACAACTCGTCCCTACGGTGCGTCCCGTCTAGTCCAGCTCCGAGCAGCCTCCCATCTATCACCCTCAGCCTCGATCCCTGTTGTTCATCGTCTACATAGAACACAACAAGGTACGGGTGAAGCCCGTGTGGGGGTGAGTATATAAACACTCAGTAGCGGACCCCGCAACCCCCGAAGGTCTCCCAGAATACCCAAAGGATAAACCACTTAAAAAAGATACAACCACGAAGTACCAACCAACCCTACATAGGTATACACCCATACATATACCAATGTTTTAAATCATAGTTCGGCTCCAACTCTCGAGCCAAATCACCAACCATTCCACAAAGGAATTAAAGTCAATCACCATGATGATAATGGTTGAAAGACATGACTCAACTCACACAGGTACACATCTTTTGTAGTGAGATATAGATGATCAGATTTAGTCACTGATTCATCAATGTTGTTAGACTCACAGACGATACAGGACCACCAAAGATGTCATACCCACACAGGATACATGAACAACTATCTCATCTAAGTTGTGAGACCCACACAGTATACAGGACCAGCTATAACACATCGGAGCTGTCAGACACACATAGGATACCGGACCAGCTAAGCTGTCGGAGCCACATAGGATACATGACCATCTATTCTATCGGACCCAGATCGGATACAGGAACAGAAGTATGAACTGTCGGACTGACAGAGGATCCTGGTTCAGTAGTAATCAATGTCGAACCCACAGAGGATTTCGATACAGAATTCATCTCAGTCACAGCCATCCTGAGGGTTCCCGCACACAGCAAGCTTGATTCATGGAGGGTCCGCTCCTCAATCCTAGAGTTGATAAATACACAATCAAAAAGTCCTCAGTCGATGTATCCGGTAGTTCTGTCTCATCAAAAGTAATTGATTGCGAAAGACAGCGCATCAATCATACCCTCGGTCTGAGTGTTATATTCATTTCCGTTGCAGGGGCCCGGTAGGATTTACGCTCGATCCACACCTGGATGTTTTTCAAAATTGGATGAAACTCACTTAGAGTATCCCAAAATTACCACCTAGTCACAGGGGTCCTTGTGCCGCAGACGGCGCATCATTCGGACACGCGGTCTACGAGTTATTCACATTTAAGCGAAGATAGGCCCGACTCGTCAAGCCCAATGGGCTGGCCGGTTGGCCCGACCCGGTTTGGAGGGTCCGAACCTGATGTGGGGTCATCCCATCATTGTGGGGTGCGGCCTGACGGCAGGCCGGTCTGGTTCTCCAGGCGGTGCCACGCAGCGCCACCTCCTCCTCTGTCTGGCAGGCCGTAGCCGGCCAGTTCGGCCCGGAGCACATTGCACCTGCGGGCGTCGGGGTTCTACAGCTCGGTCAGCCCGCGGCTGGAAGATTTTCCTACCCAAGGGGCCCGCGGACATGGGCCTCATTCTCCTCCACTCAAGGCCTTGTGCTTCGCATTCTTACAGCAGGCCGACCGGTCGTCCCACGGATAGGGCGACCCGAGTGGCCGCCGGTCCCTCCACGAGGCCGGCGAGCGGCCTCCGCTGCTGCCGCCACCTTCGGTTGCCGACTCCACTGCCTCTTCCATTTGTGGCGGCCCGCTTGGCTGCGGCCACCTTCCTCTGGCGCGGTGCGACGACACCGCTCCCGACCATCTCCACGTGCGTCGTCAACACGAAGAGAAAAAGAAAAAAATGGGGGGGGGGTCAGACCATGTTTGTGTGGTCCGAACCCTCCTCGTTACATTGTTAACATTCGACATCAAGATATGCAACACACAATGAGGGAAGGAGAGTATAATTCATACATAAAAATAATCCAATTTCCCCTACCTCATTTTTTGTCATTGAATGTTGTCGAATAGTGGAAGACTAGCATCACAGAAAACGGACGTTATTCCGTCAACATTGAAGAAGGTAGTGCTCAGTGAAGACGAGTCGAGCCGATGCCCTTGGTGTACTTTGTGGGCGGCGGTTCTTCCCATCCTTGCTTTGGGTGGAAAGGAAGTATAAGGCATCGTCGTTCATCGGTGGAGATGGGTGTTCTTCTTCGAGAGGATATCGTTCCTCCAAGAGTTCTCCAAATGTTCCACTAATTCTCCAAACAGCGGAAAAAAATATACCAACCCCAACCATAATAATATAACTCATATTATTATGATCACATAATGAATTCAAATTATTTCAAATTGTAAGACCCAATTAATTAATTGAAAGTTTAGTTAATTAATTAAGAAAGAGAGTTGGTGCATTAAGAGGGAAGGTGGAAAGTGAATAGTTTCCACAAGTTATGGGAATTCCAAGGATTAAAGTGGGTTTAGGAGGTTGAGCTCATGTGGGCACCACCAAATAATATCCTCCCATGGAAGGTTATGTGGGGGTGGGACCCACCTCTATCTTCACACTGGAGGATTTAACCACCACTAACATAAAAATATGTTTGTTATATTTATATTTAATTTATTTAGGAAACCCCCAAAATTAACATCCGCTCTTGATAAAACGCAACTACGTTGATGGAATCCTTAAGTAAATATCAGCACTATGAGTTCATCGGTGTCCTCAGAATTCACTTTTTATCACCAGTTCAAAGGATATAAAATCCGGCACGTACGTTTACTGAACGTACGTGAAAAAAACTTCAGAAATTTTTTATGGCCACACCGGGCCTCAGAATCAGGCACCATCAGAAACTACGGACTCATAAAATTCCCTTGTTTTTAAGAGAAAAAATAATTCCACAGGATTTCAGGGTCTTTATATTTTCCCTACCTCAGGGATTTATGTCCCTGTAAACTACAACACACACTAGGGGAACAAATGTGGGTACTGAGCATGCATTTGAGCCACCCGCTCCAATGTGCTCTCCTGGAGGATCTCGTGCTGCCAGCGAACACGCACTAGCGGAATCGACTGTCCATGCAGGACCCACTCATGTCGATCCATAATTTCCACTGGAACCTCTGTGAATGTCTCCCCATCATCGATGTCTAGCTCCCCATGGTCGATGATGTGGGATGGGTCATGCACATATCTCCTCAGCTGAGATACATGGAAGAAGTCGTGTTCCCAGTGCAACTAAGGTAGAAGAGCCATGCAGTAAGCCACCTCGCTTACCCTATTGAGGACCTGAAAAAGACTGATGAATTGCGGAGATAACATGCCACCTCGGCCAAATCTCCATAGACCTCATCGTGGTGAGACCCGTAGAAGATGTGTTCTCCTTCCTCGAAATCTAGTGGTCTCTGTCTTCTATAAGTATGAGACTTTTGTCTACTCTCTGGAGTCTTCATCTGCTCCTAGATGATCTGCACCTCCTCCATCGTAGCCTACACCATCTCTGGTCCCACTAGTACTGAATCCCCTAGGTCAGTCTAGCACAGAGGTGATATTCAAGGTCGTCCGTACAATGCCTCGTAAGGTTCCATCCCGATGGTAGAGTGGCAGTTGTTGTTGTACGCAAAATCTACCAAGGGAAAGTGATCCTTACAACTGTGACCAGAGTCGAGGACGCATGCCTGGAGTATTTCATCGAGAGTCTGAATGGTTCTCTTAGTCTGGACATCCGTCTGAGGATGGACGATGATGTTCAAGTGAATGTGCAACCCCAAATCCTCCTACAACCCCTTCCATAGCCAGGAAGTTAAATGGTAATCCCGATCGGAGATGATAATCGATGGAACACCATGAATCCATACAATATCCTATAGGTAGAGGTGTACCAGGATATTTATGGATCTCTGCTCTCTGATCGGTAGGAAGTGGGATGACTTGGTTAGTCAGTCTACGAACACCTAGATAGAGTCATGTCCTCTAAATCAACATGGAAGTCCCGTCACGAAATCCATGGATATCCCGTCCCACTTCCACTCTAGGGCCTCTAAGCGCTGAACCAAGAATACTGGAACATGGTGATCTTCTTTCACTTGCTGAAAATTGAGGAATCGTGAGACAAACTCTGCTACCGCCTTCTTCATACCCGGCCACCAGTGTTTTCGTCTGAGGTCCTGATACATATTCGCCACTCCCGGATGTACCTATAGAGGGGATGTGTGGAACTCCCACAACACCTCCTCATGTAGTGCAACTAGTACCATGTTATGTCCTCTGAAGAGGATGATGTACTCCCCATTTTCAGAAAACCCATCACGTTCCTTCCCTGAGGATATCTGAACACGTCGCGTCTCACCGTCAACTTCCCCACGTTGTGCCTACCTGACTCACTGAAGAAGTGGAGGAGTGACTGTGAGAGACTGCAGAAAGGATGATCCATATCTATCCACAATTGATATATGCAACGTGTCCAGCCGCTCTTTCACCTCTCCTAGCATCTGAATTTCAGATCTACTGCAGAGAGAATCTTCTAAAATGTTCCCCGTCCGAGGATTATACACTATCTCGAAGTCATAGTTCTGTAGGAACTCAAGCCATTGTCGTTATCTCAGGTTCAGTTCCTTCTTTGAGAAGATGTACCAAAGACACTGGTGGTCAGAGTATAATGTAAAACGGTCACCCATCAGATAGTGCCATCACATCTTCAAGGCGAAGACCACTGCGGCTAACTCCAGGTCATGGGTAGAGTAGGTCTACTCGTGTTTTCTCAACTACCATGAACCATAATCAATCACTGCTCGCTCCTACATCAGGACACACCCATGTTTGGTCCCTCTTGCATCTCAGTACACTATGTACCCAACGCGATCCTCTGGTAGCCTCAAGATGGGTGCACTATTCAACTTCTTCCTCAACTCTTGAAAGCTCTTTTGGAATAACTCTGACCACATGAAGGATTTCCCCTTTTTCTTCAATTTTGAAAGTGGTGTTGCATCCTTTTAGATATCTGGAACAAATCATCGATAGTACCCTTCTAGTCCAAGAAAACATCATACCTCCATCACACTCCTAGGTGGATCCCAATTTAGTACTGCCTCAATCTTCTCTGGATCCACTGCCACACCAGCCTCCAAGATGACGTGTCCCAAGTAATGAACCTCTTGAATCTAGAACTGGTACTTCGAGAGCTTACCATAAAGATGGTGCTCTCAGAGTGTGTCTAGTACTACCCAAAAATGGTAGGAATGCACCTCCTCAGTAGTCGAGTAGATTATTATGTCGTCCATGAAGACTATGACAAAGAGATAGAGGTAAAGCTGGAAGATCCTGTTCATGAGAGTCATGAACACTAATGGAGCATTGGTTATGCCAAAGGGAATAACCAAGAACTCATAGTGGCCATACCGACACCTGAAGGTTGTCTTCTGCTCATCCTCGTCTCGAAATCGGAGCTGGTGATAGCCTGACCTATGGTCGATCTTCGAGAACCATCGTGCTCCCTTGAGCTGATCAAAGAGATCTTTTATCATCGGGAGTGGGTACTTGTTCTTCATGGTCACCATATTCAGGCGACGGTAGTAGACACACAGTCGCAAGCTCCCATCTGCCTTGTTGGCGAACAAAATCAGGGATGCCTGGGGTGAAACACTGGGTCGGATAAATCCCTTCCCCTGAAAATCCTCTAGATGTACTCTCAGCTCACAAGGCTCAGAGGGAGCCATCCGATATTCTGGAGTAGTTATAGGTGTTTTCCCGAGGTACATGTCAATGTATATGTCTACCTATCTATCTGCCAGCTCCCTGTGGTCGGGGTGGACCTCCTAGTGGTGGTGGGGGCAGAGCCTCGAAATGTCGTCCACCACCTGCTGCTCGACCAACTCCTCTGTCACGTCTACCTTCTCCCGGTGGACCTCTATGGCCAAACCTCTTAATCTACCTAGGAGGTCCCACTATTGTCTGCTGCTCATCTTCATGGAAAGTCGGGCAGGCTCGAGCCATGTGGCCCTGCCCGCCTCATGCATAGAACAACCTACTCCTCGTATAGATGACTCTGTCTCATGTGCCCCGTACAGCCAGACTTCTTTCCTGAGGTCGCCCACCCGATGGCCTGGTCCGCCTGGTCCTCGACGATATATGTCTACTATCAGCTACATATGTCTTCATTTCGTGTTTCCCTGTGGTGAGTCTCACTGCTGGTGACTGCTCCACGATAATACTCTCCACATGAAGGGCTCACTCCATCACCCCTGCCTGCGTCGGGATGCTGAGGGGAATCATCAAAGCCCTGATCTCATGATTGAGTCCCTTCTTGAAGGACCAGGCTTTGAATAAGGAGTCTGGTACCATATATGTGGAGTAGTGTGAGTGGTCGTTGATCATCGCGGAGTACTGAGCTACTGTCTTGCTGCCCTTATGTAGATAAAATATCTCCTGAATATGTACCTTACAAGGGGTGGTTGGAACAAACTCTGAGCAGAAAAGACTCTCGATGTCTTTTCAGACAATGATGCATCGTCATGCTCCTGGATCATCAGGCTCCACCATCTACCTGCTGTTGCATGTAGGAGACTCGCGTAGAGGATCACCATGAGATCGGCTGGTGTCCCTACTAATCTGAAAACACTCACTACAACCTCCATCCAATCCTCTGCTGCCTGTGGGTCCATCTCTCCCTGGAACCTAGGTGGCCTTAGGCGATGGAACTCATGAAACACACTCTGGCAGCGTGCACTCGCTGCTACTGGAGCTGGTTGTATCGGTGGTCCAGAGGGTAGTGGTACAGCTGGTACCTCTGCTGTGATGGGTCCCTACACTAGGGCCTCGTCGCTCGATGGGCTACCATCTCATACATAACTCGGAACCCTAGCTGTATGCCTTCGTGGTGCCATCTTGAAAAGAAATTGGTGTGCCATGGTTAAAACAATATTGCTGGTGAGCTGACAAAATGTAGTCACAAAGAAATTTTTTTCAAAGGAAACACACACACAATCAGTGTTTTCGTGCACTGAGTCGGTAATCAATAATCAGAGTCCTAGTGTATGGATACGTCGACCACCGCACCAACAATGGTTTCCAAAAACTGATAACCACACCCAAAACACCTAACACTATTGTTGTTAAAAGAATCAGAGTCCATGTTCTGTGGTAGAACCCACTCCTCTGATTCCAATTTGTCACGACCCGTCCTCGGGGCCCGTGCCGTGACTACCCTAAACCCGCCTTCCATAGGCCAGGGGCTGGTGACTAGAACCAAAGGTGAGTACCTAATAAAAAATGGAAGGCATTTCCTTTAAACCTGTAACACACACAGTCCGAACTCAAGAAGTAGAGGAAAAAATTACTAAAATAGAAAATTAAAGTCTGATGAAAGTAAGTGGGCTAGTATACAAACCCAACTGAAAAACTAGTACAAGAAAAAAGGGAAAACATATCCTGGATCATCCACCGGAGAATCCAACCTAAAGGGTAGGTACAAAACTCGAACAACTCATCCATGTGATACGTCCCATCTAGTCTAGCTCTGAGCAACCTCCCATCCGTCATCCTGAGCCTCCATCACTGTTATCCTTCATCTGCACAAAACACAACATGGTGCGAGTGAAGCCCGTGCAAGGGTGAGTATAACAATACTCAGTAGGGAACCCTGAGCCACATGGTGGCCTCCCAAAAATCTACAATGGATAAACCACTGAAGAAAGATAAAATTACGATGTATCAACCAACCCTACTTAGGTATATTCACATACATATACATATGTTATCAGTCATAGTTCAGCTCCAACTTTCGAGCCCAACCACCAACCATTCGACAAAGTATGTAAGGTTAATCACTACGATGATAATGGTTGAATGACATGACAAAGCTCACACATGTATACATCTTATACAGTGAGATAGAGATGATCATATTTAGTCATTGATTCATATAATCCATCAGACCCACATAGGATACAGGACCAGCTAAGGTATCAAACCCACATAGGATACATGACCAGCTATCTCATCTAAGATGTATGACCCACATAGGATACATGACCATCTATAATTAATCTGAGCTGTCGGACCCACACATGATACAGGAACAGCTAAACTGTCGGACCCACACAGGATATAGGACTAGCTATTCTGTCGGGCCCACATAGGATACTGGAACGGAAGTTATAACTCCCGGACTCGTGGAAGATCCCGGTACAGTAGTCATAATTGTTGAACCCATGGAGGATTTCAGTATAGAAGTCATTTCAGTCGCAGCCTGCCCTAGGATTACCGCACACAGAAAGCTCTATTCATGTAGGTTACTCTCATCGCGCCAAGATTTGACACATCATATATCACAAATTTCTGAGTTGATGTATCATGTAGTTCTGTCTCATCAAAAGCAACTCATCACGACAAACTACGCATCAATCAGACGCTCAGTCTAAGAGTTATTGGCTTTTCTGTTCTAGGGGGATGATAGGATTTACGCTCGATCTGAACCCGGCCATTTTCCAAATTTTTCCAAAACTCACATAGAGTTTCTCAAATGTACCACCTCGTCATGGGGGTCCCAGATCCATAGACGGGGCATCATTCAGATGCGCGGTCTAGGAGTTATTCGCATTTAAGCAAAGACAAGCCCGACCTGTCAAGACCAGTGGGCTAACGGGCTAGCGGGTCAGCACGACCTGGTTCAGCGGGTCCAACACGGCTGCTGGTCAGACCAGCCCTGTAGGTAACGGCCCACCTGCGGACCCGGCCTATGCTGTGGGCCTGTCCGTTTCGCTCGGCGGTGCCAAGCGGGGCCACCTCCTCCTATGCACGGACGGTCGGATCCGGCCGGTTCAACCAGGCGCACATGGCCCATGGACACGGGATTCATCCTCCTTTACATGGAACCTTGAGTGCCACGTTATTCTAGTGGGCTAGCCGTATCGTCCAACCGGTCATCCCGCAAATTGGGCGGCCCGAGCAGCTTCCTGTCCCTCCATGCGGCCGACGTGCGACCGCCACTACCACTGCCACCTCCATTCACCAGTGCCGCCACCTCTTCCATCCGTCGCGGCCCACATGGTCGCGGCCCCCTTCCTCTAGCGCGGTGCGATGGTAGCGCACCCTACCGAATCTGCCTCCCTCGTCAACACAAAGGGAACAAAAACAAAAAAAAACGGGGGGGGGGAGGTTCGGACCGTGTTCATTTGGTCCGAACGCTCCTCATTATGTTGTTAACATTCTACATCAAGAGCACAAAAAATGATGAGGGAAGGAGAGTATAATTCGTACAAAAAAATAATCCAATTTCTCCCTACCTCATATTTTGTCTTTGAATGTTGTTGAATCGTGGAAGACAAACATCGCGGAAAATGGACATCATTCCAGAAAATTTTGGAGGAGGTAGAGCTCGGGGAAGAGGAGTCGAGTCGACGCCCTCGGTCTACTTCATGGGCGGCAGTGCTTTCCTTCCTTACTCTGGTTGGAAATGATGGATATGGCGCCGTCGTTATTCGGTGGTGAAAAGCGTTCTTCATGGAGAGGATATCATTCCTCCAAGAGTTCTCCCAAAGCTCCACCAATTCTCCCAACATATGAAAAAAATATGACAACCCCAACCATAATAATATAACACATATTATTATGCTGACATAATGAATTCAAATTAATTCAAATTTGATTATACATTTAATTAATTGCATGTTTAGTTAATGAATAGAGAGATTGATTTGGCACAAGAAGTGGGAAGGTGGAAAGTGATGATTTTCCCCATGTTATGGGAATTCTAAGGGTTAAAGAGGGTTAATGGGGTTTAAGGGGGTTGAGCTCATGTGGGCCCCACCACATAATATCCTCCCATGGGAGGTTATGTGGTGGTGGGACCAGTCTATAACTTCCCCTTGGAGGATTAAACCACCACTTATAAAAAAATATGTTAGTTATATTTATATTTAATTTATTTAGGAAACCCCAAAATTAACTTCCGATGATGATAAAACGCAACTGCGATAAAGGTCTTTATAAGGGAATATCGGCACTGCGAGTTCATCAATGTCCTCAGATTTAAATTTTGAGAACCGGTACAAAATATATAGAATCCCACATGTACATTTACTGAACGTACACGAACAAAACTTTATTAATTGATTCCGGGCACACCAAGCCTCGAAATCAGTCGTCGTTAGAAAATGCAGACTCGTAAAATTTCCAGGTATTTAAGAGAAAAAAAATTCAACAAGATTTCTTGGTCTTTACATTATGGTAGTATGTTTTTTTATAGGAGGCTTGAAATGAGGCTCGTTATTAAGGTGTGTGATGTTCCAAACTGGGTATGGTTCTTAAAACTATACACTTTCTTCTTGACGGGTATCGTTCCATTTAATACTAGGCGTAACCCCCTTCATTCAAAAATTTATTTCTATCTAGGTCGTCCCAAAACCCTAAAATTACCCCTAAGGTTTGATGGATCTTTTTCAGCCCCCAAAGCAATGGTAAGAAACTAAAAAAAATATGGGTCTTGTGACATGGGCATGATGCGTAGAGGTGGTGTGGTACACAACACCAAGTGATTTGTTGTTATCGCCTTTACTGCATCATTTTGGACATGGTGATTATCTCCTATGTGAGTCTATGGAAATATTTATGGGACCTTATATTTTCCTAAAAAATAATATATAAATGGTAGTAGAGGAAACTTACTCTAAATTCATTCAGGCCTATATCCATGGGAATTTCATCACCCCATGGATTGTCACCTACCATATCTATAATGGAAAAATATTATTTAAACTAGTGTGGGAATTCATAAAATTTGGAGAATAGGTAATAAAGTTGTAGAAAGTGTTTTTCAAGTCCCCCTCAATGTGTTTCATTCACTTGTTTATTCATCTTGGTAACATTCCCATTCGAACATGTTGATCATTGTCAAAGGGATTCCCTTGGGAATCATCATTTCAAACCCGAATAGTTTTCTTATTGTTTTTGTACTAGTATAGTTCCTTCAAACTCATTGAATAAGAAAAAATATATATTTGATTTATTTCCCCATCCAATCAAAAAAAAATTGGATTTAATATATTTTAAATGATAGAATTCATTTTTAGTCCTTATTATCAATATATTTCTTTTATGGTATCATGGTGTGAAATTTTTATCCATAGTCGAGTCATCTCCACATTTTTTAAAATATTCTATTATGTTCTTCATGGGTGTGTATTTTATTGCAACAATATTTTTTGACCTCCATATAAGTATTGTCATCTCTCTTCCAATAACTTTTATAATTATTTTGATTCAGTATTCCTTTTGATATAACTATGTTTTTAATTTATTTTATAAAGAACGACATACAATAACTATGAAAAAAAAGTTTAATATTTCCAAAGATATTTTCATAATATTTAAATAAATTATTTATTAATATATATTCTTTCATCTATATATTCAATTTGATCATAGTAAATTAACTCTTATCATTCATCTCATTACCCATATTTCATGTATTCCTCATTTATCAGAATTTGACATGTTATTCCAATAAACGATCAAAAAATGAAGTTTTTTAAAACACCATATTTTGAAAAGAAATACAATTTCCCTTCCATATGATTTATTTAGTACAATGGATGTTTCTATAGTTATTAAAAATCGATTTTCTTTAATCTATATATCTTGGTGTCACCTATTACTCTATGTCATTCTCCTATATTTAGGTATGTTTTGGGTTCTCCTCATATTTTATTATACATAATTGTGTGAAATAATAAATATATAAAAAACTATAAAATAATCCTAATCATTAGGAGTAAAATTTATAAATAATTGGTTTACATTATTCTTTATTTTATCAGAAGATGACACATCAGATTCTGTCACTCGTATAATAATGCTCAAAAGGTTCATTTTGGACATATGATTTTATTTTGAAATCATTTTAATAGTGATTGTTTTCTCAATTCCATTTTAAATTATAATAGTAGTTTATTACATATTCCTTATCATAAAATCCATATCAAGTAACATTTATAGTAATGTGTTTTCACAATATTCATGATTATTTTTCCAATTACATTCAACTATTTCCATTTAAAAAAATCCTTCATGCATATAAGTCTCTTAAAATGGTTATTTTCTTCAAAATTGTATTATTATATTATTCAAATATACATGGAATTTATTAAAATCTACTATATATTTATTTAATGGAAAAATTCACTAAAAATTTCTTTTAATTTTTTTTTAAAAAAACTCTTTGTAAATCATCTTATACGATGTTGAGTATTTATTAAGAATGCAATACCAATTATCCCATGATATCTGTATATTTAGTGATATATTTTACTCATTTATATTCTTATAAATTGTTTCAACCATTACTTCAAATTATTTATCAAGAAAAAAAAATTCAACAAAAATCCCCTTTAAATAGAATAATTACTTTTTTAAAACCACAATTGGAACTTCTATGAGATGAAATTTAATTGTAGGGTAAAATTAACCAACACCTTCATAAGAATTATTCTAATAACATATTAAATACATTATTAAAAATGATTTATTTTATTACTATTATTAATATATATTAGAGAAAACATCATCTTCTAAAATTTTTGATTCGTACCCATGTTTCTTTCGAAAGACTAGCTTTTGATTATTCTGATATTATTTATTCCTTCACTTGTTCAAAATTATTTTCAATACCTTTTTGATACATACAATATGAATATGTGTTATCTAATTTATCTTAGTATTATATTCCTATAGAGGAATCTATTAAGATATTGGTAATATTCACTACATATTAGACTTTTAAATAGTAAAAGGAATAAACTTGTAGATCAAATGAATGGTAACCTCCCATTGACAACAATATGGATTACCATTGGATCATCCAATCACCCTAATATGGGGATAGTTGAATCATGGGTGATTAATTTTTATTGAATAAATTTTATGTAAATTATTTATTCTTATCAATTTTCAACAGATATTTATTAATTAAGTATTTATGCATCATTGGAAATTTACTTACACCAATTTTCACTGGTGATATGTAGATAATGTAATGTAAACTGTAAATATTTATTGTTAAAGTTCTCAAACTCAATGTGATAACATTTTTTAGTTCAATATGAATCTTATTAAATCATGGATTTCGTAATAATATATCTTTCAAATATTATATGTGACATTGGAAGAAATCAATCTTAAAAAATATTCATCACTATATTACAAAAGTGAAGGATATTCACCCTCTACCACACAATTTAGTTTTTTATAAAAAAACACATCCAAAAACATGATAACATTGTAGAATTATTTATTCTGGAACCACCAATCTGGTATGTTCTTTTCAAAATTCCACAATAAGTGTTATTTTAGAACCTCATTATCATCTATTTAACATCACATGGACATTTTCCATATCCTCCACCCCCTAAACAATATTCTTGAGCTCCTGATGTCTTGAAATTAAATGTATGTAATTTCAACATTTTGTTGACTGAATTTTTTCTTGATTTCCTCTTTGTGTACTTGGTTAAGATAAATCATCCAGTTCATCATAAAATCTACTTATAGTATTGTCATACTACAACCCTTCTGATATTTTTTATGAATGATCAAGGTTTTTTATTTCATTGACATTTAATATCTCTCTCATTTTTATAATATTTTCTAAAATCAAGAAACTCTTTTTTTTCAACTTTATATATAAACTATTTATCATATAGATATGTAGTATATGCATTATTATATTTGAAATTATTTTAAACTAAACTCTTGATTTGAATATTATTAATAGATTATGTAACATATCAGCTTTTAAGGGGAATGGATTTTTTAAAACATTTTTTACTATAATAAATGTACTTTAGGGTTATGGAAGTTTTTGAGAGAGACTTTGTAATTTTATGATCCAAGAGATATAGTTTTTTAGAAAATGTGGAATATTCATATTATTCGCATCGAATTAGTTGTAAATGTGAGTGGTGGTAATGTGGTCCTCTAAGAACAGTTTCATAGTTATATTTCCATGAATGTTAGGTCACTTGGCCATGATAATTTGTAAATACCTATTAAAGAGGTAAAATGAATCATTAGTCCAAAATTTTCTTACCCTTTATATTATTAATGTGAGGTTGGATGGATACAATATAGAATGGGCAAAAAGTCTATGTGGGGTAAATATAACCATGTGCTAGCCCGTCCGATGAATGTAAACTTTTGAATTTTTTTTCATATTTAGGAAATATAATTTATAACCATTAGGGAAAAAACGTTCCCCATTTTAGAAGGGTGAAAGTAATTTTTCCTCTTTTAAATAAAACTTCTAACAACCCATACCACATTTCCATATTCCAACTACTGCTGGATGATTGAGATACAATTTCTAATCATACTAGGATTTGATGATCCAGATTTATAAATGATATAAATATATATCTATTAGACATGGTGATTCTATCTTTGTATGTTCCTCATTACAATTTAATATTTTCTCCATGCAACTCTATCCATGGAATAAAAATTTTCTTCAAGTGATATACCTTATTTTCATTGTATTTTTCTATTTTTCTATTTTATTTTATATTTTTGGAAATCCAAAGATGTTAACTGTTGAAGAATCATCCACCATTCAAAATTATGTGTTCTAGATCTATTTACTTAATGTCTTGGTGTTTTTATTGTTAAACTATAGTTATATTCCCAGATCCTTCTAGATGAAACAACAAAACAATTTAATTAATTAAATGAATGGATATAATTTTAATTTATGTAGTTCTAGGACCCTAAATTAAAAATTGGAGGATATTGACCCCTACTTGAGAAACCCGCTATGGTTGACTACATTTAATGTCATTTGATCCATATGCATTGAAATGAAATCCAACTACCATTGTATGTGTGCTGAGTTGTCCATTATGAAAATTATGTAATTAAAAAATTCAAATAGATAATGGCAGGAAAATAATACTACACTATGATTTTGCTTACTTATATATTTTTTTATACTTATGAATTAAATTAATAAAGTAAATTATGATATTTTTTAATTGTGGGGGATTATTGTATTCCTACGAGAACCTAGTATGCCATTTCAAGCACGATACAACAGTTCTCATGTCGTATTAAAAAGAAAGGATCATCACACGTAATAAATTAAAATAATTATTATTTGGTTATATAATCGTTGTCATGAAATTTATAATCTTATATATAATTCAATATATGAGATTTGGTGGGGGTGGATTTTTATTATTCCATGGGATATGTAGTGTTCCCTTTGTAGAATTTCTTGAAAATAATCAGATTCCAATGTCATTTGACTATGTCATGAGTGATACAGAGTTCCCCATGTGTAATATCTTTATCTATATCATATAGAAATTACTCATACCATTCCTTTATTGATACCTTCATTCATATGTGGAATTCCATCGATGGACTCCTATGGAGATTGGTTTGTATAGTATACTAATAGAAAGACATGGATTCACTATGTATAATCCCTTGGATTGTGTTGGGATGAATATATACAAATTCATATGGATCCGTAGATAGAGAACATACTTGGGATTGGTCTATATTTCCATTACATGACATTTTGTATCAATAACCTTATTATGTTGTAAAATTCCAGGGGAATAATGGAACCTCATATGAATATCAGCACATATAGATTCCTAGGTGGTATACCATTGGACCAGGCCTTATTAATATAAATTTAATGTATATAATACTTATACACATTTATGAATAAGGATGAAGAAATTAGTATCACATGGGCATTAATTGGGGAATCCCGGAATGACATGGTTTATTTATTTATTAATATTTTTTTTGATACTACAACACCGATCATAGTAAATTAACTTACTTGATAGTGCTAATAACCTTTACTAGTATCCTACTAAGTTATCTCACACCAAATTTTGGTTCCCGATTAGTACCGTGATAGACAATGTGGATGTATGATGAAATTAGGGAAATACACTATACTTAAATTCCATGATATCTATACGAGGATATAGTATGAGATATGGGGAACATGCACATGTTTGTGATGATATTGAAGATATATTTTTCTTTTGTCATTTTTATAACATGTTGTATACGCCTCATTCTTTTTTTAATTTTAATTAAAAAAATTCACAGAGATAAGAAATAATTTTTATATGATATTTTATGTGATTTTTTATCAATAATTTCTTTCTACTGATTATTATAATACATTGATAATTTATATGTTTGTTTTATTAATTAGTATGTTTTCACTATTATTATTTTATTGTACTACTATTATTCTACTATGATAAAAATGGATATATTCTTGCCACTAAACCATAATATACCATTGATGTCAGTCAACAGCCCACGACATACGTGGATGTGCACCTGAAGCCATGTCCTCAACCATTTTTGGCTACTTGTGAGTTATCAAGGTATGGGACAATACAATGTGTGTCAGTGCCTCCACTTAATATTATTTTACTATTTGGGGTTGGTATATATGATGATATGATGTGTTGATATTTAGTAAGGATAATTACATTGGGTGTATAAAACACACATATAGAGAAAAATAAAAATTATATAGGATATTACTTATTGTTTTAGTTTCTGAATAATATAATTTTAATAATTTCAACATTGGGTGATGAACATGATATGTGTTGTTTTTTATTATAATGGTCTCAATTTCACACTAATAATGGTTTGAAGAATGTGTATTTGTTCATTCCTCATTATAGGATTATGAAGACTCACTTATCATGAATATTTCGTACTATATATACATTTCCTTGGGAATTTACTATAACATGTTATAGTGACATTATTACTATGTTATAATTGGACTAATGATTTTATAGGACGGACAATAAAAATAATCAATTTATCAACGGGTTCTACATCAACCTAAACGAGGTTTTATATCATTTAATGTGATAGTCTGTGAAATCAACCAATTAAAACATGTTATAACTATATAACTGTATTTGCAGAAGATAATACCCTATTTGATTTGGATTACATGAATTCAAATTTTATTTTATAAACTATGTAATTTTATTAATTTATAATAGTGGTTCCCCAAATAAATTATAATTACACTACTTTTTTATCCTAAAACCGGATGTAATATGTTTGGATGAAGTGACATGAAATGCTAATTTTAAAATGTAATGTTCTAACATAATAACTGGTGAATGATAACTCATATAACTAAAAATTTATACATATATAATTATATATAACTTTATAATTAAAATTCATAAATAAAATTATTTCTTTTAAATGGGGATGTTAATTACTATATAAGGAATGATTTTTCCCCAACATTCAATTGATACTCTATATACCAAAACTGGTGATGCCAAATTTGAGACCATAACCCTAAACTGCCATAGTAGAGGGAAGTAAGGAGTGTCCCTTCTCTCATTTATCATCAGCTATATCACATTGACCTAGATTTAGGATAATAAAGATGGTGATGTCTATTATATAATAAGGCTTTGTACCTATCCATTTATTTTATTTTGAGAAATTTTCTACTATAAAATCGGATCATGAGGCATGGGTTCAACATTATAGATATATTCCACCATGAGGGACTTCAATAAATCACTATGAGTGTCATGATGACAATGTTATTGTGCTAGTGGGGCTTAAGACACTTTTGTTTATGGTACCTCTTATGGAACCCCATTCTATTCCCATTTATCACAAATTCTTAGTACTAAGAGGTAATAATTTTAATTGATAATTAAATATAGGTCAACCCATAAATTGAAACTACAATGGAATGGTTGATGTTGAAATTCCAGTATCAACACCCAACAACTATTTCAGGGGAAGATGGCCCATCAGCTCTTCAGTCATGGCTAGATGCCATGATTACAATCTTTGGGCATTTATAGATGCCTCTATAGAGGATGTTCATTCACTAATAAAATATGATTCATGATTATACATAGAATATGTGGTAGATTATTAATCATGATAAAAAACCATCATTAAATTTTCTATATGGATTCATATATATCCTTTTATGATTACATCATTCCACAGACACATGCAGATGATCCTTTTGAGGATTTTATACACCTACAACCAACAATAATATCATTAATGGATTATTTATCCAATTTCATCAAGATTATATATATCAATCCAAATATTTATGGTGAACATTTTATGATTGTGAGATTATTTATTAGTGATCTTGTATACTCAATACAACCCCAATGTAATGTTTTCAGGTAGACTATCATTTATAAGATTGTGAACTAGGACCCCATCAATGATCAACTTATATGGGACATGGATGTTGTGTTCTCTGGCGATCCCTGAAATTCGACCTATCAGCCTCTTCAATGTCTCTTACAAGATCTTCTCAATGATCCTTGTTAATCGGCTACGACCTTGGCAACATGATATTATCTCTAAAAATCAGAGCGCCTTCTTGTTCAAGAGAATGATCACTGATAATGAAATTGTGGCACATAAAGTGTTCCATTGTATGAAATCACGCTCCACTTCCAAAAGAGGAACCATGACCTAGACGTTGGATATGACCAAGGCCTATGATAGAGTTGAATGGCACTTCATACGAGTCATTTTGCAAAAAATGGGCTTTTGTGCTATATGGATAGATATGTTCATGAACTATGTCTCGACCGTATCATTCAGAATCAATGTCAATGGGGAGATTACCAAGGGATTTGCTCCATCCTGAGGCCTTCACCAAGGAGACCCCTCTCCCATTTTCTCTTCATACTGGTGGCTGACGTTTTTTCTAATCTTATTTCTAGGGATATATCTTCAACGTCAATTCATGGGGAAAAAGTCTGCCAAGTTAGACCTCTAGTGTCGAATATCTTCTTCACTGACGACTGCCACCTTTTTTCAAGATAAAAAATGAATGAATGTTGGGTGATTTGACAAGAGGTCAATCAGTATGAGAAGGAATCTGGACAAACTTTCAATCATGAAAAATATGAAATATCCTTTAGTGCAGGGGTGCCTCTTTCTAAGCGGGGTGAACTTTGCGCATCAGTTATCATCCATATGGTTGATAAACATCAGAATTATCTCGGGCTTCACATGGTGATTGGCCGGTCCAAAAAATAAATCTTCGCATCTCTAGTGGATAGGATTGAGAACAAAATTCATGGATGGACCCCAAAAAGAATCTCTAAATCCGGTAAATAGAATATCATTAAAGCTATCATCCAATCTATCAATAGCTACTTTATATCTTTTTTTAAGCTCTTGGTGGCCATCGTCGACCATATCCACACACATACTGCCAATTTCTGGTGGGGGAAGAATGATGGAAGGAATCGACCCCACTGGATGGCTTGGGAGAAACTATGGAAACCCATATCAGAGGGTGTGATGGGGTTCCAGAATCTTCTTCTCTTCAACGACGCACTATTGGCCAATCAAGTATGGCGCCTTATTAACTGTCCATCATCTCTATGTATGTGAGTACTACGAGCTATTTACATTCCCCACACGGACTTTCATGCTTCCTCTCTTGGTCCACGTCCTAGCTTCCTCTAGAGAAGCATTTGGGGGTCCAAAAAGCTCCTGTAGAAAGGATTGGGCTGGCAGATTGGGACGGGCTCTTCTATTAAAATCTGGACTGATCCCTGGTATATTGATAAGGAAGATATATGAGATACATCCCCCACCCATCCAAGTATTGAAGATGCCACTAACAGCTACCTCGTTTCTTACCAGGGACAGGGTTGGTGTTTGGATAAGATCCTTTAATGGTTTAACAAAATAGACCAAAGAATTGTCCATAGCCTTCCATGTGTTCTAGATGCAGGCCCTGACCATGTCTTCTGGATCTATGACATCTCGGGCGAGTACATGGTGAGATCCAGCTACGGACTTGCACTTGGAAACCACTCAATCGGCCAGGATGAGAGACCTTGGAAATTGATTTGGACGCTCAACATCCGCCCAAAAATTCGTCAATTTTGGTGGCAGGTTTGCACAAGAACTCTACCAACAAGGAGCCTTATCATTAATCGACATATGGGTAGCACTATTTTTTCCCTTTCTGCCCAAACATTCTAGAAACTCCCTTGAACGTGATCATTAACTGCCCTTGAGCTAAGGAAATCTGGAATAAATTGGGCCCGACTTTAGTTACTTCACAAGAATTGGCCTATGACCTTCCTGATCTTTAGACGTGTTGGTGATCCTCTCTCTCTTTGGAAGATGTAGGCTCACTTTGCACTTTGTCTTGGATTATCTAGGTCCGGCGTAATGATGTTGTTTTTCATCATGCTCATAGACCCCCCAAATTCTTGATTGATCGGGCCATTTCATGGATTGAGGGTTGGAAAGGCCACAATGGAAATTTTTTGTAGGGTGTTACCCCTCTCATCCCGATCATTGGAATCCTACAATGGAAGGGATTATCAATATTAACGTGTATGCATATCTCCCAAAGGATGGGATTTTTGACATCGGCCTCCTTGCCTGAAATCATTTGGGGCAGATCCTTGCTGCTAAATATGAACCACATCTGGAATTCTGGGAACAGTCAGTTGCTGAAGCCACGAGCATCCTTGCTAGTATGATGCTCTCTATTGAACGTGGATGGGGCGATATCCTCAATGAGTCCAACTATCTCATGGTAATCGACGCTATTAATCACAATGATGGCAGACTCCAGTTATTTTGCACTATCAACAGGATAATTCTATCACTTCACCAATGCTTCTCATTATGCACCTTATCCTTCACCAAAAGGGAAGGAAAAAACGCGGCCCATCAGCTAGCTGCCTCAGGACCATTCATTATCAACCAGTTCTGGGTGAAAAATTTCCCTTCATGGCTTGGAACTTGTAATTATATGGATCTTCATCATTAATGATATATTCTATTAATAAAAAAAAGTAAACTGCTGCTTGAGTCTTTCAATACGAGTAACAGAAGTCAAACAGTATGAACAGAACGTTATACATTGTGTTTCCAGTGTGGTAGGTTGATCACAAATAATCCCCAATGTAACAAGTCCCCAATTTAATGTCGATATTTTAGGAAAAATTGGTCGTATTTAACATCTCTACAAAACATTTCATCTAGTTACTAGTGAAAATATATCTTCAACTAATCCATATTCTTATGTAGGATCATCTACTCCTAGCCAAGTAAGAAGATGGAATAATACATTTTGATCAGGCTAAGGAGTTGGGTATGGTTGTGGATGTCATCCTTTGGAGATTAAACACAATCATAGTGGTCCTAATCACGGTAGATAGGTATAACAAAGTATGAAATAGCTAAAAAATATTTATGAATTAAATTCTATACTAATGGAATAGTTTGATTGGCCTTTAACAATGCCTAGTAATATTTTAGTATCAACTACCTTATTTTCTTCTTTAATGGACACTGGAGATTCATATTTTTATATACCCATGGAAATTATGAAAGGGTATGGGATTATAATTTAGTATTTCTATAGGGAGATTACACATTACACTCAAATTAAGATTCAATCAAAAATTATATTCACATCTATGGAGTTCCCACATGAGTTAGGAAACAAATATTTTATATAGAACCTTTTCACCCCAGAGATGACATTATATGACATTATTCATAGAATGGATAGGATAGTACCCCACTATCAACATGTTTATTCATATCACTAAAGGGTATCCCTCACAACACCCAAGGCTATTACCATTATTCTTAATTTTGGACATGATATCAGGGATAGTTTATATGGAAAAACATCATGGGAAGAGTGGAGTGAAGGTCATAATTTTTATTCCTCATTGTAGTTGACCATGTATATTGAATTATTGATTTCCCACCTATAGTGTTTCATTTTAGTGATATTTTTCTTAATGAATTATATAGGATACATCCTAAGGGATTTGTGTATGATATACTATTGATCGAATTATAAGATTAACACCCATATCAATTCCTCTTTATGTGATGTGTAGAATTATGTTTTTGCAGATCAAGAGTTAGAAAATTTGGATTCCAACTTGTTTATATGACCATGCACTTCAATGTGGTGTTCACCTGTGATATTCCCCATGAATTTGAATGGATAAATCATTATTGTTATGCATTAAAATATGTTTTCAATATTACAGTTAAGAACAGGTGTCCACTAGCTCATATACATGACCTTATTGATCATCTTAATGGATCTCATATTTCCTAAAAGATTGGTTTGAGGTAGGAGTGCCATTATCAATGAGTAATTACTTTATATATAACATTAATTCCATTCCATATAAGATATTAATTGTGAGTGTATTCAGTTATGCTATTCAAAAACATGAATGAACTTAAAGATTTTATTATTATAATGAATCGCGTTTTCCTCATTCAACAAGAATATTTTTTGGTAGTCTTAATGGATGGAATCTTAGTGTATTCATATACTCTATGTAATCATTCCAAAAATATTGTTATGAATTCTAGTACACTGAGAGAGCATAAATTATATTATATTCTCCCAGAATTTATGTTATGGAATAATAAGTTCTACTTCGTGGGTCACATTATCTAATAGGTAAGAGTATTAGTGGACCTGTAGATTGTGAGATCCATGGATTTGTAGGGGAATCCCAAGAAAAACATCGATATACATAGTTTATTATGGGGTTCTAGCTAGTATATGAAATTTAATTAATATTTACCATTCATTGGTGGACATGTCATGGGGTTTAAAAAATGGTGCTTTATTTTTTTGATCTGAAACTTATGAAAAGTCCTTATAGGAGAATAAATAGAGGCTATATTTTGATAAAATACTAATTATACCATATCCAATTAGATAATAATCAATTTTTTATGATTATACATGCACTGTTCTCATATCCTTTTTTATGTAGGAATATAAATTCCCGAAATATGGGACTCACTAGTTGAGTCCTCATGTGAAGATTTTTCAAACACTCATCCTAGAGATAGTTGTAGATCTTCAGGACTTGTACTGTAGAATAAATTACTTTCTAGGTGAGCACATTGATGTATAAATTGACCAAAAAGCCTAATATATATTTTTAATTAGTGAGATTCGAACCTCAGATAGATAAAATAGATAAAGTACCCATAGTACAATTACATAAATAATTATTATATTCTTGATAAGGGTAATGTATCAGCTAAGGCATTAATCCAAAACACTCATACACAATATTTTTAGGAGACCAATTCGGAGTGGATGTTCATGGACATGTTTTATGAGAAGAACTTGGAGGTATATGAACTTTATGGAATGCATGAACATTATTCATTATAAGTATATTTTTCTACTATTAAAAGAGTAAAAATTTGGCATACCTGTGATCCTGATTGCTTAGTCCTGAGGTAAATTGTTTTTGGTTATGACTAACTCCCCGGTTGGGTTTTCTATAGGGATGTGATCAAACAAATTAATTTATATGATTGGTACCCAAAAAAAGAAGAGGGGAGCTGATTTGATAGTATAATGAATCTTTTTAAAAAGTGTATTAAAATATTTTGAGGATGTGTCGTGATTTCTACGACCAATATTTATTTCGTGGTAAGAAAAGATAGATTCATGATTTGTTACATGATTCTCCACCTGTCAGCAGGAGAAGGATGAATTCCATTGACCATCAAGACATTTACGAAAATTATAAATTCTAAAGATTAAATTGGAAAACATCAATAGGTATTTTGAGATAGGCTAACCAAGATATCCTTGTTTATGTGACATGGAATGATTGATCTTTGATAGACAAATATAAGTCACTTAATTAATTCATATTCGATAGGATTCTTTAGTGGAAAACCTAAGGAGGAACTATTTATTAAAAATATATTCAATAATTGAGTTCCATTTTATATCATATAATATAGGGACTATGTTTTTATGTTACAGTTATAGTAGGAGTCTTATGAGGCATTGGTTTCTTTGGTTCTTCTAGGTAATACCTATCACACATATACATATGGATAGTCTTAGTGTACTATATTGGAGTTAGATTAAATTATCCAAGTTTGTGTCCATGATATTGGAGGTTCTAAAAATTCCATTTACCAATTTTTAATTTCAAATATAATAAGACATTCTATGAAACCATACAGATGGATACTTATTAGGCCTTATATAAAATATCATTCATTTCTCCCATATTTTGGTTAGGGGCTGTAGAGAAAATGAAACAAGGACCTCAAAAAATAAATGTTGCCTTACACCTAGTATAACTCATCAGGAATCCTTTGGATTTAGTAATTTCTAATAAGTGTTTCTATGCATATTATCATTAGTTAAATCTGGAGTTCGAGGTCAAATGATGATTATGTTTTCCACTTAAATTTAGGAATGAATGGATTCAAAAACAATAAAAGATAGCACATAGGTTCATTGTAACCTTTTATATTTTTTTGTAAATCAATAGAGTATATTATCAGTTTTATTTTCCTTAAAGGTACCGAACCATTCATGATGTCCTCCATGCTTTCCATTATAACTTTTAATCTTTAATACCATTTCATATCCTTCAACCTTATGAGGTTGATTTAGATATTTAATCATTTTTTAAGGAATATATTTTACATATCAATAATATAATCATGAGGGATCTATGAAGAAGGTTTGTTACTCTTATCTAGATTTTATAGAATCTCAAATATGTGATAGGGAAAACTACCAAGAGAGAGGATAAAGTGCATTGTTTGTGTCCATATATATTTTCAAAAGACAATTTTCCATAATTAGAATAGAAATTGAGGGATGATTTATTTTAATGAGGGGATTTTGTAGCATCTTGAATTTTTAGCGAGATACATATATTTAAAATTTATTTTTAAAACTATTTTGTGTATTAATAAATGAACATAATTTTTGAAGAAGGGTTCAGAGGAATATGTTTCTAGTTCAGATTCTTGATCTCTAGTTTTTTGTGTTATAGGAAGAGAAGAATGGTTGTAACATGGTTAGTAGTAACCGCATGAATCACCTATAAAGCATGTAAGTTGATTTCCATGGATAAATAAACATGGAGAGTAGGCCACATGGTCATGTGAAGTGGTGAAGACCTATTTCAAAAGAAAAAAAATTATTTTTTCACATCTTTTTTATCCATGTGACTCGTTGTACAAAATCATAGGGATAATAGTTCTTCATGGTTGGTGTAAGGTTATTCAGGAAATGAATAAAACCCATTTTTCTATTGAAGAAGGATGAAATGATTTATTTTACCTCCATATAACCCTCATTACAACTTATCAATTTTACATCATCCACTACACATTTTAGATCCCTTTTCCCCTTCCCATTCATTGATCCTCCTACATCACAAAATGTTATAATCATACAAATTTTTTCATGTTGAATATATGTCCATAAGATATTGGAAAATCATTCTTATTTTCATTAGCGAACCCAATGTGTGGAATACGAATTCCAAGAAAGCATGATTAAATTTTTTCATTGTTATTATTTATTTCTCTATGTTCATCTAATGTTCCCCAAATACGAAGATGATACATGATGGGGAGTCATTTACTAGAATAATTGGTAATGTATAGTTATATTTCTGTAATGTCATGATGTTTCTATTATTTCACAGTTCTACTACTCAACATACCATCAACAAGACACTTCAAAAATGTATAATTAATTATATTAATGGGTTTCATCTTGATTAGGGTAGTTATATCACTGAAAACACATCCTCATAAGATATAAAAAATGATACAAGACAACTTTTAGGGTGTGACACATTTTAAAGTCTATGATACATATCTCTTATTTGAAATGAAACATTAATTTGAGGTGTGTTGATTTTCCAATAATGAATATGATGAGATTTCAATTAAACAAAAGAAAAATGGTAAACCCATACACATGTGAATTCATTTTTTATTGTTATAGATTGTGTTTTCTATATAAATTAAATGTAAAAGTTTTATTAATTAAATTATTAAATGGTATGGGTATAAAATTAGCATATAACAACCCATAATGTATTTTTGAGAGTGATAAAAGTGTTTTATCTGTGATTTACATGGATGATCACATTTTAATTATAAATTAAATGAATTATAAATGGGTCATATCACAAAAATGGTAAACATGAATTCTCATATAGAATTACATGGAAGGTCTCAATGGGTAGATGGATTATATTATTCTATGTGTGATATTGGGAACCATATGTAGAATAACATGATTATTATTTGAGGGAAATATCATCACTCAATGCCAAAACAGATCCATTATTACAAACATGGAATACCAGGGATCTACCTTGATGGAAATTCTTTTTTACAATGCATTATGTGATACCTTGGATCCTACGTGAAATTTAATGGTTAAAATCCTATAGAAATGGTTTTTAATATATAAATAGAGTGTGACCTCTTATTTAGAATGACTTGGATAGGAATTGTATGTAATTAAACCAATTAATGCATCTACCATGTCGAATAACATACTTTGATTTGGAATATGTTTGACATGGATGATAGAATATATTTATATATTTATTAATTTTTAAATGACATATGAATTATGGAAACTCATATATGTTTCACCACATATAGATTCCTAAGTGGTACATCATAGATCCTTCCATTATTAAAATAAATTTAAAATATAAAATAATTAGAGAAATTATTGTCTTATGCTAAATAATGTATTATCAGATGTGCATTCTAAGGGAAAACATGAAACGAAATTTATAATTAATTTATCGATATTTCATTTTAATCATTCACACTTCTTATTTTATATTCATAGACTAGATAGTTATAGAACCCATTGGTAGTGTCCCACTAAGTTTGTCTCATCACCTTATAGTGTAGCTAATAGTTTCATAGAAAGAATTTAAGAATACATGCAAGAACAAGGTAATAGTTCCATCCTTAGATGATCAATTTTCAATTCTAGGATGTATTTATTAAGCATAATACTGATTTTATTCATAAGATCATTTTTTTGTTTTTTCATTTACCCATATTATATATCTGGTTGTATATGCAATATTTCTTGTTTTCTGTATATTCCCTTTTTCAATATCATATGTACATGATATTATTTTTATATGGTAGTGGATGTGACATATTTAATATTCATGTTTCCGACTAATTATTATTATATTTTTATGGCTTATTTTCCCTAATTGTTCATTAGTATGTTTCTAATATTTTGTATACAATTGTGTTACTGATTTGATAATATAGGTAATGCTCACTCTATCATTCCATAATAGACTCTTGCTAATAATGAATAGCCTCTGGTATATGTAGAGGTATTCTTAAGACCTTGTCTCTAGCTAGACATGTTTAATTTTTAATAAACAATGTTCGTGACTGTACAACATATGAAAATATTTATATTTAACTCTAGAAAAACTATTACTAGTCATTGAGTATACTCTCTACAACTCTTCCTCATATATCATCTTGAATTATTAATATTATATTCTTGAATAATAAAATTTAAACAACTAGAAAAAAATAATTAGTATTTTTAACAATACAAAAATGAAAATTTCTGTTGTAATTTTCAATAAAATATACATTCATAGATGATAATTAGCTAATTATGGTACTACAAATACGTCAAATAAATATAGTATTATTACTATAACGAACTTATGTAAAAGGAACTTAGTTCCTTTTAATTAAATTTGTACCTAACCACAATATTCTATATCCTTTTTAAAATTACTATTATTTATCTTCATACATGTTCATATGGTAATCTCCCTCTAATGGGTCTTCATTTAGATCAAATTTTACCAACAACATATTTGTTTGATTTACTCCATTTAATCCACCATCTCTAGATGTTCTAATAATCAACTTATCTGGAAAAAAAAATTTGATGATTATCATATCATCTAATTATATCACCCATCTACAAATGATACATTAAAAATCTATACATTTTTTATTCCAAAAATTTTAAAATTATATAATACCCTTGTACATTTTTACCTAGGATAATTCACATTTTTTTGATTCAATGTTTTTAACATTACCGAAATTATTCAATTTTTTTTTCCTTTAGTCCACCTCATTATCGACCTTTCATATTTTAATCATTTTTAGATTAAGACACTTCTAATGTACCTCCTCATTAGTAATTTTCATAGTTATTTCTTATAATTTATTATAATCTTATAGTAATTAAAAAACATTATGATAAATTAAATATATCCTCAAAATACGATGACTATGATTTAATAAATACAAATAATCTGGGAACATTTCTTGTATTCCACCAATGTGATGTTGTTTTGATGGATGGATAACCTGTCATCATTTTACATTAATATTCCAAAAACAGTAGTTGTTTGGGTTTATTAACTTGTTCGTGGAGATAAATTAAACTATATGATACACCAATAGTAGTGTTTATTCATAATACAAATTATATCCTATCCATTGAAAAAATATTTCTAGACATTAAACAACTTTCATGTTTAGGAATATCATATTTTTATGTAATATTATAATCCATATATAATTTAATATATTATTTTATTCACATATTTTGGTGGGGATATAATCTAATCCTTTTAAATATTTATTGTAGTAACACTCTATAAATTTAGTGATAATGAATCATGGATACATTATCAATTCATCAATTTATTTTATCCTTCGATAATCGTGGTTTCATCATTAATTATCTTCTAAATATTTTAATTTTACATTAATATTCATTAAATATCATTTTCAATGAATCTTTTTATAATCATTGCAGGCTAATTTTATAATAACATATCTTTTATTGAACATATATCCTCCTAAATATTATGTTGGTTCTTCAATCAACCCATATGAAAGAACACACTTATTCAAATCTACACACTACCGACTACCCTTCTTTATCCTTTATTAGTATGCATGGATATAATTATGACTAGTTTCATGATATAATAATGTCAATTACATATTCTAAATATAATAATTTCTAGGTATTTCACATTTATTCTTAAATTCCCCAAAATTCACCCTTCTTCATCGGATTTGATGGGAACTTTAATCATCCCCCATCATAATTTTCTTTCAATACCCATTCAATATATGACGGTCCTTGATAACTACCCTCAATTTTACAAATATAGTAAAAGAAAATTTTATATCCTTCTATTGAGATCTTTAGGTGAGGGTCCTTTAATAATTAACATCATCCCTCATTAACATCAATTTAATGTATTATAATCCTTAAAATCCTTCTATAAAGGATAATATTACATTTATAAAAGCAATAATACCAATACTATCCCACTATATGTTTATATGATAAACTACTGGTGTTGGAAAAATATTAATTAACCAATACATTATCATTATCAAAAAAAATAAAAAGTGATATAAGATTTGGTAAATTTTCTTTAAAGGTATTTTAATTAAATTTTCAATTGATGTACCATCCTTCATTTGCCTCAACAATGAGAACACAAAAATTCAATTAGTAAAAGGTGGTTTCTCCATTTTAAAATAATTCAATCATTTTTATCAATAAATTAATTTCCCTTATTTACATTTGACCATAACATTTTATATGAGGATGAGAGAGTACATAGATCATATCTCTATGATTATAACATCATATATTCTCCATATTTTTATTTTCTAGATATTCAACTTCAATATACTAACTTAATTATTTTATGTATAATAATCATTAAACCCCACGATTCTTTATAATTCATTATTGTGACCCCTTGGTTTTCATGAATATGGGTTTTAATCATAGAATCGTAAATTCGATTTAATGATCATCTTCATCTTAACATCCTGAATCCCAATAAATTAAATTACTTTTAATTTCATTATCAATTAAAACAGTTGGATATATTTTGAAGAAAATGGATTCTACTTTTATAATTAACTTGATAAATAGGTAGGATACAAATTTCTTTAACAAGAAACTCTATTTTTCATATCATATATTTATCATGTTATGATCCTTGGTTTTCCATGCATTGATATTAATGGGATGAATTGATTTATTAATAATTGTATTATTCCTTACTTTTAATGGATAAATATTTTTATCTTATATTAGAAATGAAGTTCCTTTTTATTATATTATACAACCAATTTCCTTAATTTAACTAACTTATTTTGAAATATTATCATATAATCCTTCAGAACATGTTCTTTTTTTCTTCAAATTTTAATTTAATTTAAAATAAAACACTATATCTTCTAAATATCATCAAATTTTACTTTTCCAACATATCATTTCTAGGTAAAGATGCCTTCAATTTTTCAAGAGTATACCTGACCATTTTACAGATTCCAAACAGTTTCTTAATGTCCTTGAAATTAAAACTCTTTAGTAGATTCCTATAAATATTGTCTTCTTCATAAAAAATGTATTTCACCCAAAAATGATTTTATTTTTTAAGCAATTATCTTTAACATGGATTTATTTTACCATTTAATATAACTTCTTTCCTCCAATATCAATATTCATTGATTACATGCAATGGTTTAATATTTTTTCGGTTCTTCTATATTTGATGCATCGCTACATTAGTGCTAAATCATATGTTTCAATCTGCATGGGTGGAATTTTGTACTAAAATATATTTTTTTATGTATAATCTATATATACTTAACTATTTGTAATTTTTGAACCCACGATCCACTAAATTGGTGCCCAATTCTTGTAGGTACCATTGTTTCACACACAACTCTATGTATGAAATATGATCTCAACTAGGACTGAGTGTCTAATGGTTCTATGGTAAGGATAATATGCATTGGTTATTAGAGTATTACATCATTCAAATAATAAATAATCAATATGAAATAGTCTATTTATAAATAATATCTAGAAAGTAGGGGAAGAATATAAGAGACTGAATAAACATGACCACTAAAAAATACAACCGCACGTGCATCTCCATGTGAAGATACCAAATAAAAAGAAGGAAGAAAAATCTATGATAAATACAATAAAATTCCTGAACAATTCAAATGAATAAAAATACACTATGGAGATATCCATGAGGGTCATAATAAATAAATTATTTAAGTTATTATAAGCTCTTATGTATAACGTACAACAAAACCAATAATATAAGGGGCTACAAACATTAGGTTTTTTTAATCAACCCATTGAAATGGTGGAAAAAGTAGTGTGCGACATAAAATATGTTGGACAACACCAAAGGTTTCTAAAGTATAAACAAGTTCATGAATATAAAATATTGTAGTGTCCATGTATAAGAAATAATTAGGAGATAAATAAATAATCATTATTGGTTGGAATAGGTTCCTTGAGGACACCTAGCCACCCACACAAGATTTTTCCTTAGTCATAATTTCCCAGAATATATATATATATATATATATATATATAGTTTTATGTATATATAAACTATATCAATTTTTATTTTTGTTTTTATATATATTGTTACATAGTCTTAGCCGATAATAAAAGCATAACATAGATATCTATGAATTATACGACCAAAAATAAAACATGGAGCCTCATAAATATATATATAAGGGTCTTCATGCCCATGGATAATGTGTATATAAATGACAAGGGCCGTTCTGAATGATTATAATCATTAAAAATTCCAATCTAGGAATCATGAATAAATAACAAGTTGGGGTAAACTAAACCTGTAAATCATGGGGGATTTTAATATCATTATTAGTAACCCATGTGATGTGGATTCCATTCCAACATCATCGAACAAGGTGGTGTGACACACCATAGCTAACTACCCTTATTGAGGTCCTATTAAACATTATGGAATATAATGAAACTTTTTTCCCAATAATCCCAAATCCAATTGTTTTGATAAGAGGAAACTAGTATTACTCAAGGAATAATGGATCCTTTTTAATAGAATACATATAACAGTTTGATTCAATCCATGTTTTCATCCATTCCAATAACACATTTCAATTTTAAATAAATATTAAATCCATAGTAAAAAACATGCCAACCAAAAGTTTATTATAATTATGTGTTCCAAAAATTTAATATATGTGGAATTTCCAGGTGAATTGTATATAATAGTAAACACCATCTAGGTAAGGGTACGATAGGACATGCTAGCAAGCATGTCCTACATAAATCATAATGTTCACATATTTCAAATTAAACACCCTTTCTGCTTATAATTTATCATCATATTGAAAGGATAAATTATGTGAATAATCATGTAATAATAAGATATGATATATTAGTAAAAGGATTTGAAAATATCATGATATAAAATTAAATATAGATTTTATGATGTATGATGTCAATGGGATTCTTTTAGAGGTCGAACAAGAGGATAAAATGTGTAGAAGAAAATTTATAGGCTATGTAAATTATTAAAGGATCTTCAAATATAATAGGATGTGTAAATATTATATACTGTGAAATATTACACATGGTGAAAATATGAAATTTTTTTATAATATTACATGTGGTGAATATATTAAATATGGTATAATAATTAAACATGTTGTAATGGTATATAAGGGAAAATATAGCTAGATTTTTTTGTATCAGGAATTTTTAAATTTTTTATGATGCATGACCCACTTATAAACAAATTACTTCAAACATTATTTACATTCAGGATTGCAGGAAAACATATGGTTTCTTTAAATAGTGGGTCATATTACTTCCATGACGGGGGATCCTAGAGACTAAAACCTAAAGTGATAAGTTATACAATGGTGTGTCCTCACTAGATCTCATTATTTTGTAATTTTGAATTATTTTTGTTTCCTGCCCTCACATTATCTCATCATAAGGATGATGGTGGTAATCCCTTCTAATGATAAAGATATGTAGCTGAAGGGGAAAGGTGTTTTTATATTTATTTCATTTTCATTATTCTTGTATTTTTGGATTTCTATAGATTATTGAATAAATTTGTAATCTCTTTATTTTAAATATATCATTACATTTAGTATTTTAATTTGGTAAAAACATTATGGACTATAGAATAAGTTAATGACAAATTTCAAAATCATGAAAATTGTGTTTTGAAATTTTATCAACAAATATGATATTCATAAAAACCCTTTATTACCAATGTGATGTAAAAAATGAATTTTGGCATCATCGAGGGGATATGATCGCACCACGATTCACTGTTTAATTTTCACCCCTCCACCACTATTTTGAAGTCAATTTGTATTGTAAATTAAAAATATAGAAATAAATTTAAAATAATGTTAGATTTAATTATTTTATATTTATAAATTTATAAAAGATAAATATTACTTGTTTTGATAATTTCATTTTAGGTGGAGTTGATTTAGAGGCCCAGAGTATGATCCAGAAAGAAAATGATCCAAACTTCTTGGCAGCCCAATGAAATAGGTCCAGAGTTTGAAAAGTTACATACAATTAGTCTTTATAGATGGGCTGAAATGTTTTGGACCATTCCAAAACATCATTTTCTACAACTCATCTCAAGGAACCCAGGCCTAATTAGGCCATCTAGTGGGAAATCCGGACTGATCTTTCCAGCACACCGAATATGCACGAAGTCAAATGTGGTGTGTTGTGACTTGACCATATCTACAGGTGTGATATTTTATTTGTTTCAAAAAGATGAATGGAGATATTCCAGGGGTTAGGATACAATTATTTAATTTTTTCAATAAATTATATAATATTATATGTCCATTGAAAACCACGTGACAAGTATTTACAAAATCTATGTCCCAAAACCACCATCCAAATTTCCTATAAAAAAGAACAACATGCTCCCCATTTTTAAGTTCGAACTAGAATAAATGATCTATAAATTTGGAGTCATATAATAGTTTACTTCTCCTTCTAGATGTTATTTTAGTACTCTATCCACATAGGGGGATTAACAATAATGTAGGAGTTCAACATAAGCTTCCTCCGACTCATAATATTGAACTAAATGGTGGGTGACCATTGTCTGGGAGATACACAATTGAAGAGGATGTTATGAAATATATTTATCTACAAATTTGGGGTGTATTGTGTTATTAATTATTCTTGTGTATGTATTTTAACTTTTTTTGACCCATTTAATTGAAACACTTTTTATTACATAACCGATTGGTGTGGGATTTTATGAGTTCACCATGTGTTGTTCTGAATGAAAAACATAAGAACCCTTTTTCATTAACAGAAAATTGATATTTTGTTGTTCGTTTACAATCCATAATGCCTTATAGGGTTCGGGAACTTTATGACATTATTTTTATGTCGATGATTAGTTCTTTTCACATTATTTTAAGAGGCTTTTGGGTACCCAAGTTCTGGGATAACCCTCAGCCAATGAAGTACACCAAAATCCTAATATTAAATTAAGAACAAAGAACTCTTCATGTTTTATAGTAACTTAAAAATTATCACATATTTAGCTCATGTATTCCACAACCCACTTGTGTTTTTGAATTATAACTCTTTAAATTATGTTACATTCTTGAAACAGTTTTCAAAACCACACCCTCTTCAAATTATTTTTATTAAAAATACACATTAAAACCCTATAAAATTTCATTGAGATATGACCTAGGGTCATTTAAAGACAACTAAATCATCATTAAATTACTATCAATTTTAATGGTTATGATGACGTGGTCAAATTTTGGGGCCAATGTTGGGGAGAACATGGGTTTTTTAGGGTGAGTTAGTGATAATATTGTTTAAAATTTTGTGATTATTATTTTTTAATTTAGACATTTACCTATTTTGTGTATTCTGATTAATTTTATTAGTAAGGTTTATGCATTACATGTTCTACATTTAGAGAGCTATGACCAATCAAACACAAAATGGAGATGATCTTTTGTCAGTGACAATGAGACATATAAGATAACCCTTTGAAAAAGGACAGACATAACATCAACACACCTATTGATCATTCTACTTACTCTTCTAGAAGTGACATCAAAACTAAAATAAACATGAATAAATTTTTTGAAAATAATAATAAATTGAAAGAACTAACCTCACCTGATGTTGATATCCAACCCACCTATATTAAAATATAAGGTGAGACACATAATTTTGAACTAAAATCTGGTCTAATGAAACTTTTTCCATGATTCCATGGACACACAAGAGAATATCCTCATAGTCATTTAAAATAACTTCACACTATTTGTTCAACACTAAAATACATCAATTTTGGATGAGGAATAAGTAAATCTTATAAAATTACCATTTTCTTTAGAAGATAGAGGAAAACATAAGTCATATTATGTTAATTTCCCAATAAGAGGATGGGAGGACATGAAACCAATTTTTATTTAAATTTTTTTTCCAACCTATCAAACAGAAAATATAAGGAAATAAATATGTGTTATAAGGCTATCACAATGGGAAATAATACATGAATATTGGGAATACTTTAAGAGGTTATGATAATGTTGTCTAAACCACCAAACATGTGATCAAATTATAATTTATTATTTTTATGAATGTTTAATTCCTATTGATCAAAATATGATTGATGATACTAAAGGTGGTGGGCTAGTTGATAAGACCCCAATTACTACTCAAACCCCGATTGTGATCTTGTCACAGATAACACAAAAATTTAGTACAAGATCATATGAACCCATTTGAGGTGTCCATGAGGAGATAAGTACTTAATTAGAGAAGATGGTGGACATAATGTTTTAATATGTAAGTACCCTTATTTTTCAACATTCTCTCTCCCATGGTAAATACCAACCTCCACCTCTAATCCATTTTGGTATATGTTCTTCTGACACCCACTAATCTTACCAATGTCCCCAAATCAGAGAAACATCTGAGAGTTGTGAGGAAATCATTAAAGGCCACCCCTATAACCAACGTTGTAGTCCAAAACCATAAAATTAATCCAACATAAGGTGGAATTAAAAGTCGGATTTTAGTAAGTGGCGGTATTGAAGACAACTTCAACAACAATGGAACAACTAGGGCAGAGTAGTCACAACCCACCAACTCCTAAAATACCCAACCACCATAATCACCTTTCCAACTACCCCCCTCCAAAACCCAATCCTTGTATACATTATATAATGAAACTAATGGATTCCATATATCTCTAATTCCAAAAAAAACACTCAGGCATCCATACAAGACCTCAAAACCAAATTATGCCAACTAGATAACTTAGTGGGTAAAATTCAATGTCATGGGTCCGTAAACTACCCTATCAACCAGTAGATAACCCTAGCGATAAGGGAAATGTTAGTTCCATAACTATTTGGAGTGGAAAAACATAAAATCGAAATCACACCTCCACTAGAGGAATCCCATCCTGACGAAAACACCATCCCAATTTTTGAAATTAGACAAAATGTTGAAAATATTTATCCAGAGAGAATCCTATCCAAAGGAAAGAGTGGGTCTATGGATGACACACAGAGCACAACCAATCATCTTCCATTCACTGAAGGTAAAACCACACAAGAAAATAAAATTAAACTGAACATTATATGTAAATATTGGAAACATCCATAAAAATTGTAAATTAACATCCCCTTGATTGATGTCATGAAGAAAATTCCACAACTTACCATGATTCTAAAAGAGATTTTTACACACTAAAAGCTAATTAGTGTAGATGAATAAGTGATCATGGTGAGTAAAGTATTAGCATTAGAGCTATCACATCCCACTAAGTGTAATGATCCTGGGACATTCTCGATTCCATGCACCATAGAGAAGTATTAATTTTCCAATACTTTGCTTGATTTTGGTGCTTTTATAAATGTGATGACTCACTACATTTACTCTAAATTGTTGGTCGACGAATTGAATCCCATGGGAATTGTTGTTCAACTTCCCAATATGAATATATAACACCATTTCGGTGTGTAATCTAATTTACTTGTGGAGGTGAAAATTTTAATTTCTCTGGCATATATTATGTGCTAAAAATTGAATATAACAACCCATACTTTACATACATTGTTAATACTTCAAAATTGAAGCACACTTATTACAACATATTCCAAAACCACAAAGGACCATATAGGTATAGTGTCTTTAGAAACTGGGAAACCTAAACAACTGGTTCATAAATCTTCTATAGTGTCTCCCATTTATTTCATCATATCTAGGGTCCCTTTTAGCATATTCTACTTAAATCCATCTTCCTGACCTGGGGAAAAGAAAACATACAAAAAAGGGTGAGCTCAAATGCTCAGCAAGGGAAAATAAAGGAAATAAAAATCATATCATATTTTTTTGAAAATCATAACCTGCAAAAGAGATCATAATATCTTAACATGGAATAAATCATAGAAGTGAAAATGAGATCCCCATAAACATAACATAAAACTTGAAACTTTGTGGCATGCACAAATAATCATGGAAAATCATTTATTGTTAGTCATGACTCATTGACAAGACTATCTTAGCGGACAAAGTCCATTTCTGAACCGAGTTCACTCCTCATTTCAGTCCTGTATCACTGAACCGAAATAACCTTTCGTTCCAACCATGTCTATCTCAAGAGATATAAATCTTTACCCAATGCATTTGAGGGAGATATAGGTCCCACCCATCTTATAACGAATCCTTTCTTATGTATGCCACATAATCATAAATCATACATCATCGCATAACACATGTAACAAAAATGGGATTCTTGAAACATCATGACATCAAAAAACAAATCATATAAGGTAAATGACTTCATAAAAATAATTCCCTCACAACATAATCAAATCAATGCAATAATAGGGATAAAAACAAAACCCTTTATTATTTTAGATGGAAAATAATTTTGATAAAACACTTGAACTCCATTCTTGAGGAAAATATCGTTTCTTCTTCAAAAACACTTTTATTTTCTTAACATGTCATAAGATTATAAAATAAACATGAAAACTTGTAAAGGAAGATTCTTGGAAATAATGTTTTAAAAATCCATTCATGCCGTATAAGTTAAAAAAAATTCTTCGTACTTTTGTCGGAAAAGTCAAAAAGTACCTCATACGAAAAAATGACAAATGATTCCTTTCATATTCTTTACTAAAAACTCACCAAAGGGTAAAATTGGATTTAAACTATTTTAAGTGGATTGAAACAAAATTAAATTTTGAGGGAACATGGATATGGATGATAAAATACACCCTAGTAAATACCAAAGTATAAACAATCTCAGATAAAAATGAGATTGTGATATTTCCCCTTACCTTTGGTCCGATTTGCTTTGTACAAGTCTGAAGCTCATGTATAATGGTTTAAATAATTTTATTTACTTATTAAAGAATCATACATATTGATATGATATCATATATGGTCATATTCTTACCTTCTTATTAGTAGTATTTCATTGTTACTTGTTACTCGGGTCTTTATTGCCTTTTGTTCTTATGCATGTTTTGCCGAATAAATTCTTATTCTTATTTTAAGGTTATAGATACCTTATATCCAGAATGGTATTAGTGTAACATATATCATATTTATTCATTCCTTTCATTTATATAATTTCTATTTAATGATGATCATGTAGAACGAGTCGCATCACATCGTGGAGACGGTATTCCGTACGTATGCACGAGTGATGATATCATTCTTATGATCGTGGAATTGTATTGGAGTGTATGTATACTATTTCAGAATCAATATCACTTTTTAATAGTAATATATAGTCATTATTTACACCATTATACCCATCGAAGTAAGGTGGTGGTGGAAAATAGATTACACCACGGCGTGGAGACGGTATTCCGTACGTACGCACGCGCGGTGATTTCATTTTTCGGTAGGATGGATAGAAGGTGAATTAGGGTTGTTTCATATTTATAATAACATATCAGTATGTAAGTAATACTGATGTTATTACTTTATCATGAAACAACTAAATAAGAAGAAGTTGAAGAAGAAAGAAATTGAAAAGATCGGTAATGGATATTACCTCTTCTTTTAAACGCCTCTTTGAATCCTCCACTTAGGGAACTAAGATTGGTCTTTGAAGAAGACCAGGACCTCTAGGATTATTCTAGGGAAGTGGAGAAGAAATTTTCGCAGGGGTTTTCCGAGATTGGGTGCTCAAATTGGTTTGAGGAGGAGGGGTATGAGGTTCCCTTTTATAAGGGAGGAGAGGGGCACCTTAGGAATATCTCAAAATATTATTTTATATTAAAGTAAAAATCGGATTATAATGGTTCCAAAGGGTCTTAGTTCAGAGGTAAAGTGGGTATGGGTCGAAATCCTATCATCCAATAGGATTTAGACAAGTTTAGGTTATTATTTTAACCTTATCAATTAGATTTAACTCTAAGTTAAATAATATAACTTTTACCGTGTCTTTTTGCTTTCTTACACTATATGGTTAATACACTTACTATAACATGCCAAACAAACCCCAAGTTGTTTATTATTAATATATATATATATCCTTATCTAAGTCATTTGGCCGAACCTTAGATTTTTAGGTATAAAATACAATTAATAATATTTTATTTTATTTAGAAACTATTTTCTGTCAATTTTGACACTATTTGATATATGATTTTTGTGAAAGTCATAGAAGAATTATATGTTCGAACCAAGTTGATTAAATCAACACTAATATATCATAGTAACCTATAAAATTAGTGGAATTCATAAAAAGTCTCAAATTACATTTATTTGGGCATTTATAACATCAATTATGTTAACATTTCCCTAAAAGGGTAATTACTGCATCATCGTTGTGTCATAAATAAATAAATTTATTTAAAGTCTAAAAATTATAAATAAAATATCATTATCTAGGAAATAGTTTTAGATTTCTAATGAATATTTATAATCGAATTTATCTTATGTATAAACCCATATTAAAAATGTTTTAGTTATTAAACTTTGATTTTAACTATATTAACTATTCATTAAATAAAATAATATTAAATGTCATAATCTAATCCAAGTGGACCTAAATGGTCATATTATATTCATAAGGTTGTTTTTGGTCGAATTACACTTATCCAATAGAATTAGGACATGTGTTAGGGTAATAGTAATATCATATTTACCCTTAGTTACCCTATTTACTATGAACCGCGGTAAAAAAAAGTAAAAAGTTACTATTCACCAAAAAATTATTTTTATCTCATTGAACCACATTTTACTTACTGATATCAACCGTGTCTGTCGGATTTTCGAAATTCCATTCACAGAAGCGGTAAAATTAAGTTTTATGCAAAATTTAGTTTTTAACATACCACTTAGTGGTTTCACTATTCATCAAAAATTGAATGCTTTCAGAAAAATACCAAAATTTCACCCTAGGCTAATTTCGGTATTCCGAATCCAAAAATGAAGTCCATTTTGAAAGATAAAATTTCAAAAAGTGGTTATTACTATTCATAACGGCTATTTTAAATAATATTTTAATAGCATATCGTCGTTTAGTGAAACTCGGTATTGCGTACAACGCAAGCTATCGAGGAAGGTCGCGATTGTGTGTAAAGTAAGCCAAGCTAGTATGTAGTGAAATATTCCTTTGATGATATATAAAAGAAAAATATTACTCATAAAAATCTCGGGTGTTACATTCTACCCCCCTTAAAAAGAATTTCTCCATCGAAATTCGTCACTTTGTAAAAAACAGATGAGGATACTTCTCCCTCATCATATCCTCAAGCTCCCATGTAGCTTTTTCATGTTGGTGGTTCCTCCATAAAACTTTCACCAATCGAGTGGTCTTGTTTCGTAGGTCTTTCTCGCTACGATCCAGAATCTCTATCGGTTGTTCTTCATAAGAAATATCTTGCTCTAGTGGTACAACTTCTGAGCTGAGTACATGTGAAGGATCAGGTATGTACTTTCTCATGAGAGATACATGGAACACATCGTGAACTTGAGAGAGAATCGGTGGAAGCGCCAATTGGTAAGCTACCTTTCCAACACGATCCAGTATTTCGAAAGGACCGATATATCTAGGGCTCAACTTCCCCTTCTTTCCAAATCTCATAACCTTCTTCCAGGGAGATATTCGTAAGAACACTTTATCACCCACTTCAAACTCTAGGTCTTTTCTTCGGTTGTCGTCATAACATTTCTGTCGACTCCGAGCTGCTCTTATGTGTTGTTGAATATATCTGACCTTTTCTGCCATTTCATCAACGAGATCAGGTCCTAATAGATTTCTTTCCCCAACTTCATCCCAGCAAGTTGGAGTCCTGCATTTCTTTCCATAGAGAGATTCATAAGGAGACATCTGAATACTGGAGTGAAAGATATTATTATAAGAAAATTCCACCAAAGGTAGGTGTTGATCCCAACCTCCTTTGAAATCCATAGAGAAAGCTCTCAACATATCTTCTAGGGTTTGAATTGTTCTCTCAGTCTGACCGTCTGTCTGAGGATGATAAGCAGTGCTGAAACTCAACTATGTATCCAGAGTATGCTGAAGACTTCGCCAGAACTTCGAGGTAAATCTCGGATCCCGATCAGATATAATAGAAAGTGGTACTCCATGAAATCTTACCACTTCCTTTACATATATCATGGCATGCTGATCTAGAGATAAATCCTCTCTAATAACAATGAAGTGTGCAGACTTTGTAAGACGATCAACTATGACCCAGATAGCATTATTGCCTTTGGATGTTTTAGGAAGTCCTGTGACAAAGTCCATAATGATGTTTTCCCATTTCCATTCGGGTATGGGTAATGGTTGTAACATCCCCTTAGGCTTCTGTCTCTCAGCTTTAACTTGTTGACAAACCAAGCATCGAGAGGCATATTCCGCAACATCTCTTTTCATGCCATCCCACCAGAAATACTCTTTCAGGTCCCTATACATCATCGGGCTTCCAGGATGAACAGTGAATGAAGAACTATGAGCCTCATCCATCAGCTCCTTCTTTAATTCGGGGATGGAAGGAACACAAACCCGATTCCTGAACTTTATTATCCCATCACAATCAAGGTTGAATTCAGGAACATTTCTCACCTTCTTTTGTAACTCTACATATTATTTCTGTGCCTCTTTAATCTTCACATGTATAGATGGTTGAACATTCATTTGAAAAAGATAATATTTTTCCCCTTCCATTATAATTCCAAGACCCATCCTTTGTAAATCCATAAATATTGGATCTTTTGTAATCCTCGTCATGGATAAACTAGCATGGTCTTGTCGACTTAATGCATCTTCCACCTTGTTTGCTTTCCCAGGGTGGTAATGGATTGAGCAGTCATAATCCTTAATCAGCACCAACCATCTTCTTTGAAGCATATTCAGCTCCTTTTGTGTGAAAATATACTTTAAACTTTTATGATCAGTATAAATATCACACCTTTCACCATAAAGGTAATGCCTCCAAATCATTAATGCAAAGATTACCACAGCTAACTCCAAATCATGTGTTGGGTAATTTTTCTCATGGATTTTCAACTGTCATGAGGAATAAGCTATCACCATATCATTTTGCATAAGAACACACCCCAATCCCTTCTTGGATGCATCACTGTAGATCACAAACCTTTCTCCACTACAAGGCAGTTTGAGCACAGGTGCACTTGAAAACCTTCTTTTCAAATCCTTGAAATTCTCTTCACATTCCTCTGTCCAAACAAACTTAACTCCTTTCCGAGTCAACATGGTGAGTGGATTAGATAATCATGAAAAATCATTTACAAAACGTTGATAATATCCAGCCAAACCAAGAAAACTTCGGATCTCAGTTACTGTTGTTGGTCTTGACCATCTTTCGATAACCTCTGTTTTTGCTGGATCCACAGATATCACCTCTTTCGAGATTATGTGACCCAAAAATGCAACTTTTTGAATCCAAAATTCACACTTGGTAAATTTGTCATAAAGCTTCTCCTTTCCCAGGGTCTTCAATATAATTGTCAAGTGATCTTCATGCTCTTCCTTGCTCTTTGAATAGACAAGAATATCGTCTATAAAGACTACCACAAATTGATCAAGATAGTCTCTAAAGACTCTATTCATTAGATCCATGAAGATAGCAGGGGAATTAGTAAGACCAAATGGCATCACTATATATTCATAGTGTCCATACCTTGTACGGAAAGTCGTCTTTGGTATATCCTCCCTTTTGGCCCTTAATTGATGATACCCTTAATGAAGATCAATCTTGGAAAAGTATTGAGCACCGCGTAGTTGGTCAAATAAGTCATCAATGCGTGGGAGAGGATATTTGTTCTTGATAGTGATCTTGTTAAGTTCTCGATAATCAATGCAGAGTCTCATTGATCCATCTTTCTTCTTAACAAATAGAACAGGTGCTCCCGAAGGTGATGCACTAGGGCATATGAATCCCTTATCAAGATTCTCTTGGAGTTGCTTCTTTAATTCCTGCAACTCAATTGGGGCCATTCTATAAGGTGTATTTGAAATAGGCAAATCACCCAGTATGAGTTCTATTGAAAACTCAACTTCACGATATGGTGGAAGACCCGGTAATTCCTCTAGAAAGACATCATCAAACTCCCGTACGATGGGCATATTCTTAATCGTGAGTTTCTCACCAACCATTTGAGATAAATAACCTTCATTTAGTGGAATCAAGACCCATATAATGGAAGGAATTTCCACTGGAAGGTTATATTCATCCATGCATCGATAGACAATCGTAGATTGATCTGGAATATGAAATGTGACTTCCCTTCTTTGGAAATTGATATGAGCTCCATGTAGAGAAAGCCAATCAATGCCAAGAATCACATCAAATTCCAATATAGAAAGGATCACAAGATTTTCAGGAAGCACTTTCCCACAAACATCAATCGGAGAAGAATTATAAAGTTTTGATGCGACTGTTGTGCCATTAGGTGTTGTCACAGCTGACTCAACATCTAATTTTTGAGGTAATACGGTGATACCCTTAGAAAATTTTTCAGAAATAAAAGAGTGGGTGGATCCAGAATCAAATAAAACATTTGCTACTTTAGAGTGGATGGTAATTGTACCTTTCACTACACCGTTATCCTACTCCACATCGCTAATAGAAATTGCATGTGACTTTCCTTTGTCTTTATCCTTAAGAGTTTGTTGACGTCGACCATCATCATCAACCCTTGGATTTGGGCATTGATTGGCATAATGCCCCATCTCCTTGCACTTGAAACATTAAAGTGTAGTAGGTTCATTCTGTGTATCCCTTCCTTTGTTTGCATCATTATACATCTTCTTCCCATTATCACGGCATTCAAATGCCCTATGACCTTCCTTTCAACATTTGAAACATTTACTTGTCCCTTTAAGACAACTCCCTCCATGTTTCCTTCCACACTTTGAACCTAAGGGAAATCTCATCTTCTTTTCAGTGTGATCTATAGATTTTCCTTTGAATTCCATTTTCCTCTTCTTATAAAACCCATATGATTGATGGGTTACTCCAATCTCCATCTCAACTTTGAGAGCAAAGCGAACGATTTACTCGTAGCTATTGAAGTCCCTTATGGCTAAGGCCCATCGAAGACTTGGTTTTAAGCCACTAAAGAATCGATCGATCTTAGTCTCAGGTTGGATAAAAATACCATGAGCGTACCTTGAAAGTCTTGTAAAATTTTCTTCATAGGTACCAACAGATTCTTCATCCTTTTGCTTCAGTTTGAGAAACTCTTTCTCCATCTTTGTTCGGAGAATACGAGGGAAGTACTTATTGAAAAATAAGTTCTTGAACTCGTCCCATTCCATGGACTCAATTTCATCCCTTTGCCTCGTATTCTTAATAAGATTCCACCATTGATCAGCATCACCTTCCAAACGATACACCGCTAAGATGACTTTATCATGCTCAGAACATTGAAGAACTGAAAATATCTTTTCAGTAGTACTAATCCATTTTTCAACAACTAATGGATCAGTAGACCCGCTGAATGAAGGTGGACGCTGTCTCATGAAGGATTCAACAGAATGTTCCTCCTTCCTTTGCTCGTTTGGAAATCCTGCATGATTCATAGCTTGAGAATGTTGTGTGAGCATGGCTACAAGATTTTTCATTCCATCTCCCATAAAGTTTGGTTTCTCAGGGGGACAATCATTGCATTGCCCGTCGTATTCCGTATTAACACGGTTCCTCCGGGTTCCAACCATTGACTAAAACCAAGAAGAATAGTGTGAGCAACACTAATTATAATAGGAAAACCACATAATCAAGAATAAAATTTCACACTTAAGGTCTTATCCTAGGGTATTCATGGCCATTTCTAAAACACTAAGATTGTGTTCTATGCTTAGAATTATCCTTAGGGTTCTTATGAAGGCTTTCTCATCCTAGTTTCCAAAGGTTGACCATACCATTCCTCTAATACCAACTATAATGACCCATACTTTTCATACATTGTTAATACTTCAAAATTGAAGCACACTTATTACAACATATGCCAAAACCACAAAGGACCGTATAGGTATAGTGTCTTTAGAAACTGGGAAACATAAACAACTGGTTCATAAATCTTCTACAGTGTCTCCCATTTATTTCATCATATCTAGGGTCCCTTTTAGCATATTCTACTTAATATCCATCTTCCTGACCTGGGGAAATGAAAACATACAAAAAAGGGTGAGCTCAAATGCTCAGCAAGGGCAAATAAACGAAATAAAAATCATATCATATTTTTTTGAAAATCATAACCTACAAAAGAGATCATAATATCATAACATGGAATAAATCATAGAAGTGAAAATGAGATCCCCATAAACATATCATAAAACTTGAAACTATGTGGCATGCACACATAATAATGGAAAATCATTTCTTGTTAGTCATGACTCATTTCCAAGACTATCTTTGCGGACAAAGTCCATTTCTGAACCGAGTTCACTCCTTATTTCAGTCCTGTATCACTGAACCGAAATAACCTTCCGTTCCAGCCATGTCTATATCATGAGATATAAATATTTACCCAATGTATTTGAGGGAGATATAGGTCACACCCATGTTATAATGAATCCTTTCTTATGTGTGCCACATAATCATAAATCATACATCATCGCATAACACATGTAAAAAAAATGGGATTCTTGAAACATAATGACATAATAAAACAAATCATATAAGGTAAATGACTTCATAAAAATAATTCCCTCACAACATAATCAAATCAATGTAATAATAGGGATAAAAACAGAACCCTTTATTATCTTAGATGGAAAATAATTTTGATAAAACACTTGAACTCCATTCTTGAGGAAAATATCCTTTCTTCTTCCAAAACACTTTTATTTTCTTAACATGTCATAAGATTATAAAATAAACATGAAAACTTGTAAAGGAAGATTCTTGGAAATAATGTTTTAAAAATCCATTCATGCCGTATAAGTTAAAAAAACATTCTTCGTACTTTTGTCGGAAAAGTCAAAAATTACCTCGTACGAAAAAACGACAAAAGATTCCTTTCATATTCTTTACTAAAAACTCACCGAAGGGTAAAATTGGATTTAAACTATTTTAAGTGGATGGAAACAATATTACATATTGAGGGAACATGGATGTGGATGATAAAATACACCCCAATAAATACCAAAGTATAAACAATCTCGGATAAAAATGAGATTGTGATATTTTCCCTTACCTTAGGTCTGATTTTCTTTGTATGTGTCTGAAGCTCCTGTATAATGGTTTAAATAATGTCATTGACTTATTAAAGAATCATACATATTGATATGATATCATATATGGTCATATTATTATCTTATTATTAGTAATATTTCATTGTTATTTGTTACTTGGGTCTTTATTGCCTTTTGTTCTTATGCATGTTTTGCCGAATAAATTCTTATTCTTCTTTTTAGGTTATGGATACCTTATATCCAGAATGGTAATAGTGTAACATATATCATATTTATTCATTCAATTCATTTATATAATTACTATGTAATGATGATCATGTAGAACGAGTCGCATCACATTGTGGAGACGGTATTCCGTACGTACGCATGAGTGATGATATCATTCCTATGAACGTGGAATTGTATTGGAGTGTATGTATACTATTTCAGAATAAATATCACTTTTTAATAGTCATATATAGTCATTATTTACACCATTATACCCATCCATGTAAGGTGGTGGTGGAAAATAGATTACACCACGGCGTGGAGACGGTATTCCATACGTACGCACGTGCGGTGATTTCATTTTTCCGTAGGATGGATAGAAGGTGAATTAGGGTTGTTTCATATTTATAATAACATATCAGTATGTAAGTAATACTTATGTTATTACTTTATCATGAAACAACTAAATAAGAAGATGTTGAAGAAGAAAGAAATTGAAAAGATCGGTAATGGATATTACCTCTTCTTTTAAACGCCTCTTTGAATCCTCCACTTAGGGGACTAAGATTGGTCTTTGAAGAAGACCAGGACCTCTATGATTATTCTAGGGAAGTGGAGAAGGGATTTTGGCAGGGGTTTTCCGAGCTTGGGTGCTCAAATAGGTGTGAGGAGGAGGGGTAGGAGGTGCCCTTTTATAAGGGAGGAGAGGGGCACCTTAGGAATATCTCAAAATATTATTTTATATTAAAGTAAAAATCGGTTTATAATGGTTCCAAAGGGTCTTAGTTCGAAGGTAAAGTGGGGATGGGTCGAAATACTATCAACCAATAGGATTTAGACAAGTTTAGGTTATTATTTTAACCTTATCAATTAGATTTAACTCTAAGTTAAATAATTTAACTTTTACTGTGTCTTTTAGTTTTCTTACACTATATTGTTAATACACTTACTATAACATGACAAACGAACCCCAAGTTGTTTATTTTTAATATATATATCCTTATCTAAGTCATTTGTCCGAACCTTATATTTTTAGGTATAAAATAACAATTAATAATATAATATTTGATTTAGAAACTATTTTCTGTCAATTTTGACACTATTTGATATATGATTTTTGTGAAAGTCATAACAGAATTATATGTTCGAACCAAGTTGATTAAATCAACACTAATATATCATATTAACCTAGAAAATTAGTGGAATTTATAAAAAGTCTCAAATTACATTTATTTGGGCATTTATAACATCAATTATGTTAACATTTCTTTAAAAGGGTATTTACTGCATCATCGTTGTGTCATAAATAAATTAATTTATTTAAAGTCTAAAAATTATAAATAAAATATAATTATCTAGGAAATAATTTTAGATTTCTAATGAATATTTATAATCGAATTTATCTTATGTATAAACCCATATTAAAAATGTTTTAGTTATTAAACTTTGATTTTAACTATTTTAACTATTCATTAAATAAAATAATATTAAATGTCATAATCTAATACAAGTGGACCTAAATGGTCATATTATTTTCATAAGGTTGTTTTTGGTCGAATTAAACTTATCCAATAGAATTAGGACATGTTTTTGGGTAATAGTAATATCATATTTACCCTTAGTTACCCCATTTACTATTAACCGCGGTAAAAAAAGTAAAAAGTTACTATTCACAAAAAAAATTATTTTTATCTCATTGAACCACATTTTACTTACTGATATCAATTTTGTCTGTCGGATTTTCGAAATTCCATTCACAGAAGCAGTAAAATTATGTTTTATGCAAAATTCAGTTTTTAACCTACCACTTAGTGGTTTCACTATTCATCAAAAATTGAAAGTTTTCAGAAAAATACCAAAATTTCACCCTAGGCTAATTTCGGTATTCCGAATCCAAAAATGACGTCCATTTTGAAAGATAAAATTTCAAAAAGTGGTTATTACTATTCATAACGGCTATTTTAAATAATATTTTAATAGCATATCGTCGTTTAGTGAAACTCGGTTTTGCGTACAACGCAAGCTATCGAGGAAGGTCGTGATTGCGTGTAAAGTAAGCCAAGATAGTATGTAGTGAAAGATTCCTTTGATGATATATAAAAACAAAATATTAATCATAAAAATATCGGGTGTTACATGGAAGATGATAAGAAGATTGTGAATGACAAAAATATATTGGGGATACATTTTTTGAAACATCCAAAACCATAATTAATGTACATAAAGGTACATTATCTATGGACCTTTGTGGTGACATAGTCCATTTCAACATCCTTGATGTCGTGAATACCCATCAATAGAACATTCACCTCTCTCAAAAAATTCAATTGATGTAATTCCTTCATATGAAAACAATTTTTTTCATTCCCTAGATCCCCTTTATCAGTTTTCATAGTTGATTGAATTTCATGGTAATGAATCATAAATTGATTGTTGTAGTTATCTAGAAAAATTTATGCATGTTTATTAATTTATTATTTCCTGAACACTAAGGATCAAATTACCATTAATGATACTGTTAATCATGTAATATCTCATTTTACATATGAGAATGATTCCATTGATCATTTAGATGAGATTAATGGACTCTCACATTCACACCCACTCCCATCAATTCAATATTCCACAAAATTGGAACTAAAACAACTGCCTCAAGATTTAAAGTATTCATATCATTAGAATGGAAACATGTAACCTATCATCATTTATAATTTACTCCCTCCTATACATGAATTGTGACTGCATGAACTTTTGAGGGAGTATAAAAAAGCATTGGGATGAAAACTTGTGGACATTCCTGGTATTATACGATCAGTTTGTACACATCATATTTTTTTAAATGAATAATCTAAACTAGCGATACAAGCACAACATCTACTAAACCCAAACCACCTATATTTAGTTAAAAAAGAAGTTAAAATTAAGGGCTACTAGAATCATTTAACACATTTCTAAAAGATAATGGGTTAGTCCCATTCAAGTAGTTTCTAAAGAAACTAGTATTAGAGTAATAAAAAATGAAAACAATGAATCAGTTCCAACAAAATTTACGAATAGTTGGCGTGTCTATATAGACTATCACGGACTAAAATGAAAAACTTGGAAGGATCACATACCATTCTTTTCATTGAAATGGTGTTATATTGTCTAATAGGGAAGTCCCATTACTATTTTGTTTATGGGTATTTTGGATACATTTAGATCCATATTGACCTCAAGGATTATGAGATGACAACATTTACTTCACTTTTTGGAACATTTTCATATAGGAGGATTCCATTTGGCTTGTGTAATGCTACATTTATTTTTTAGTGATCTATGGTTAGTATTTTTTCAGATTACATTGAGATTTCATGGAAGTATTCATGGATTATTTCACTATTTATGGATCCTCTTTTGAAGAATGTTTTAGTAGACTTGCTTCAGTCCAAAGACCTTGTATTGAAAAGAATATCGTATTGTGTTTTAAGAAATTCCACTTCAGGGTGTGACAAGGATTATTTTTAGGACATGTAATTTATGCAGATGGAATCAAAGTAGATAAATCAAAAGTGGATTTAATTTCTCCATTACCATTCAATAAAAATATATGGGATGTGAAAATTTTCAAGGTCATTCAAGATTTTACCATCATTTCATTCGCGACATTAGTAATATTGCACTCCCCTATCTCAGTTACTCTCAAAAGAAAAGGAATTTTTTTCATGAATAATCCGAGGAAACATTTAATAAGTTAAAATGTATTCTCATGTTAGCCACATAAATTTAACCACATTTGGGGGATTTACCATTCGAGATCTTACTTGATGCCTCTAATTATGTATTTGATGCAGTCTTGTCCCCAAGGGTCGATCATACTCGACATGTAATTGCATATGCCTCACATACACTGAACCCTTCCCAATAAATCTACACCACAAATGAGAAATAATTTCATTCCATCATGTTTTCCATGAATATATTCTGTTTATACCTTTTAGGGTCCAACGTTATTGTGTTATTATACCATGCATCCCTCAGACGTCTCATTATGAAACTGAATGCCAAACCATGTATCATTCACTAGATGCTCCCACTTCAGATAATCAATTTAGAAATGAGGGATAAAAAGAACCATTGAATGTGGTGGATGATAATGTCATAAGGATTCATCCATCCTTAGTCATTGACTCATCACCCTATATTATCATAAATGACTTGTTTCCTAATGACCAATTGTTCCAGGTCCAAGATGTTATTTCTTGGTATGATTAAATTTTAAATTAATTTATGGAAACTTTTATTCTTATGGATTTCAACAAAATACCTAGCCGATTGTCTAAAAATGAGTCTTATAGGTACATTTTAGATTACACCTACCATTGGCACACATGTAGTGATCTATTCCTTAGGTGGTGTGTCCCTGAAAGCAAGTTTCAGTCCTTCCGTATGTTCTGCCCACTCTTGCTTGTGGGGGCTAGATTGGTCCCATATGGACAACCTACATGGTCCTCTACTCTAGAATATTTTAGCAAAAATTGTTTTGGGATGCCCCTGAATTTTCTAAATCATGTCCATCAATTTTAATAATAAGGAATGTATCTAAAAAAATGAGATTCCAAAAAAACCCTTGATCATATATGACATTTTTTATGTTTGGGGAATTAATTTTATGGGACAATTACTCAATTCATTTTTAATCCTTTACATTCTTTTAAAAATGGATAATGTTTAAAAATGGGTAGAATCATGATCTACATAGAATGATTATTCTACGGCTGTTGTGTAATTTTTTAGAACCCAAATCTTCTGTAGGTTTTTATTACCTAGGATCATCATTAGTGACTAGGGTTATCATTTCTACGACCAAAAAATTCAATCTATTATCCATTGGTATGGGGACATGCATAAGTTGTGTACTGCTTATCACCCACAAAAAATGGTCAAGATAAGGTGTCAAATCAGGAGGTAATTTTTTTTTAAAAAAAAGTTCAACCTTATGACAACCCTGCTTTTTATTTCAACTTAAACATGCTTTATTACATAAAACTTCACTTGATACAACAAAGAAGATCGAGAGGTTTAGTGTCTTTGGGGCTTAGGATCATTACATAAAAACTTTAAACATGAAATACAACATCCTTATTGAAAACTTCCTTTACATGACCACTACATTCCTTCGTACTTAGCATTGCATGGGATAACCTGAGGACATGCATAAGAAAAGGGTGAGCTATAAAGCCCAGTAAGGGAGTACACAATGAATAACATGAGGAGTACAATACATGTTAGCCAATAGGCATATCAATAGAGCATAAGAGAGACATGAACATAAAGGCATGATAATGCATGATAATCATAACATGGAAATGTGGTAACAACACTTATCATTGAATTAGCATGAGCCAAGGCTCATTGCACATGGAGCATGAGTAAACCCTCATTGCACTTGAAGCACGAGTAAACCCTCGTTGCACTTGAATTAGCATGAGTAAACACTCATTGCACATGACGTATCATGATACTATACTTTACCCAATGCATTGGAGCGCTATCAGGGCGCACCCTTCTTAAACATTTCATTTCATGCATAAGTGTGCCACATGGATCATAAAACATGGATTCATAAAACATAATAATTTATTCCACGATAAAGGAATGTGGAATTCATACATGAAACATTACAATCAATAAGTAAACGTGCATAAAGGTGAATACCCTTGATGGAGAAATGGTCATGGTATTCACTACACAATGATAATGGCTTAGAAAATCGGTGTGATTTCGGCAGCGTAACGGCGTGACATAAGAATTCATAAAAAAGGATGATGAGAGAGAAAGGGGTTCCTCATCATATTTACATGTAATGGACAGTAAGAAGGTCATATAGATACATGTCCCAACAATTGAAAAGGAATTTAGATTCATGATACAAAAGTATTGCTTGAATATAGAAGAGGAGAAAAAGGTTCCTTTCGGAATTTCGGCATAGTAACGGGTGTACATGGGAGGCATTTAATGAGAGAGAAAGGGGTCTCCCATCATTCAAACAATAAGAGGGCAGTATGGGAGAGGTGCGAAACCTATACCCCAACATTCATAAATTAAATTAAAAGGGCAATACAACTTAAAGAAAATTGACAAAAAAGAGAAAGGAAGAAAACCCCTTACTTGGATGTGTGCTTCCAAAGGCTAGAGAGAGGCTTGTGAGAGGCTTCTTGGGAGCTTGGGGCACCTTGAGAGGATTCTAGAGAGAGTAGGGCAGAGTTTGGACGAACTTCAAGGGCTTTGGGTGAGGAGGAAGTGGGAGCTTGGGTGGGTTTATATAGGAAAGGTGAGAGAATTCTTTATTATTTAGGTTTGGGACCCCTTATATTAAAATAATCCAAACCACAAACCATCCCATGGTATTTGCCCATGGTTTCTGGAAAAGGGAAGAGGAAAACAATATTTTACAAGGCCAAGGTCCGAACTTATTAAAAAATTAGGGTTGCTTATGTGGAGGTGAGTCACACTCCCATGGAAATTAATTTAAAAAGGCAAAGTGTTGAATAAGTCTTGAGGGCTCCATTAATGCTTTGAAAAGTGAGTCAAACAAACCCAAAACCTCATTATTTTATTGATAAAACACATATTGGCCGAACATAAGGATTATGGTATTTTATTACATCACCATTGGGTCATTATGATGTCATAAAACACATTATATATTTAAATGGTATTTAATTTTTACCCAAAAATTTGACTGTCTTAGAAAATTATGAAAAATTCACCGTTGGATAAATTCGACGTCCTGATTCCAAAAATAATATTTATTTTATCTAAATAATTTTCTAAATATGTGAATTTTCACTTTTAAAATAAAAACCGACATTTATAAAAATTCACGGGTTTTGACAGAAATGGCTTTCAAACCTTAATAAAAATTTTAATTGCATTCATAAAATTATAAGATCATTTATATTTAATAAAAATTAATTTAATATTAATAATAATATTTTATTAAAATATTATTTAATTCAAAAATCCTTTAATTTAATAAAATATAATTCTTAATTAAATAATAACTAAAAACATCATTTGTACTTTAAAAACTAATTACAATGTATCAAAAATGACTAGAAATTATATTCATTATTATATACAAAAATAATGTACATGAACATGGTGCTACTTATTTGTTACATAACCCCTTAAAATAGCCACATAAGACCTAAGGGTAAGGTGTGCGATGGTGACAGACTCTTGGGGTTGCTCGGATAACATCGCTCGAGTGGTAATCTCTATCAACTTCCATTTTTCCCGTAGACGATCACGTTCGAGCTTGACTTGATGAAGCTCAGCTTGGGCTTGGTCAAGGGCAATGCCCAAAGACGCCACCTCCTTTCCGAGCTCCGACAAATGGGCTTCATAAGGGGAAATTCTACTGGATGAGGCCATCGCTTCCTTTGTCTGAGTAGAGAATTGGTTCGTTAAAGACTTATATTTAAACTACCCAGATGATCACTGTTCAACGGCTATAAAAGTAACGGTCACAAATCTTAACGTAAAACTTAAAGAAGTTGACATCTTATAAAAACATTTTTCATAAAGAAATATTTAACTGGATCAAGAGGGATTTTCCATTAATGAAACTTTGGGTCGTTACAACATTCCCCCCTTAAGAAATTTCGCCCTCGAAATTTTCCTTTTCCCACACTAAAACAAATGTGGGTAACTTAGCTTCATCATATCCTCCGACTCCCAAGTTGCTTCTTCAAACTTGTGGTTTCTCCACAACACCTTGACGAGGGGCATTGTCTTATTTCGTAGAACTTTTTCTCTACGATCCAAGATCTTCACTGGTTGCTCCTCATAAGAAAGATCGTCTTCTAATTGTACCACCTCGGAAGAGAGTACATGTGAAGGGTCTGGTATGTACTTCCTTAAGAGGGATACATGGAAGACATCATGCACCTTGGCCATAGTAGGTGGAAGTGCTAGTCGATAGGCCACAGCCCCAACATGATCAAGAATCTCGAATGGGCCGATGTACCTTGGACTTAACTTCCATTTCTTTCCAAACCTCATGACCTTCTTCCACGGAGATATGCGTAAAAACACCATGTCTCCGACTTTAAACTCAAGGTCTCGTCGACGATTATCTGCATAACTCTTCTGTCGACTTTGGGATGCCTTGATATGCTGCTGAATGGTTTTCACCTTCTCCACCATTTCTTCGACCATTTCTGGTCCAAGCAGCTTACGTTCACCGACCTCATCCCAACATGCCGATGTTCTACACCTTTTCCCATACAGGGCTTCATATGGTGCCATTTGGATGCTCGAGTGGAAACTATTATTATAAGAGAACTCAACTAGAGGAAGATGTTGATCCCATCCTCCTTTAAAGTCCATTGAGCACGCTCTCAACATATCCTCAAGTGTTTGGATAGTCCGCTCGGATTGGCCATCAGTTTGAGGAAGATAGGCCATACTGAAGTTCAGTTCAATATTCAGAGCATGTTGAAGACTCTTCCAAAACTTAGAGGTAAATCTTGGATCTCGGTCCGACACAATAGATAGTGGTACTCCATGCAACCATACCACTTCCCTGATATATATCCATGCCAGTTGATCCAAAGAGAAATCCTCTCGAATAGCAATGAAGTGTGCAGTCTTTGTAAGACGATCCACAATAACCCATATTGCATTGTTACTTTTGGATGTCCTTGGAAGTCCAGTAACGAAGTCCATGGTGATGTTCTCCCATTTCCATTCCGGTATGGGCAATGGTTGCATCATCCCCTTAGAATTCTGCCACTCTGCCTTCACTTGCTGACACACCAGGCACTTTGATGTATATTCGGAGATCTCTTTCTTCATATTATCCCACCAAAAGTTTTCTCGGAGATCTCGATACATCTTTGTTCTCCCTGGGTGAATAGAGAAATTTGAACTATGTGCATCATCCAAAAGTTCCTTCTTCAGCTCCGAACTCGATGGGACGCATAGTCTTTTCCCAAACCGCATAATTCCTTCTTCATTAACATTAAACTCTGAGGATGTTCCCTTTTTGATAGCTTCCACTTTTTCTTGGATTCTCGCGTCATCCTTTTGAGCATCCTTTAACCTTTCCAAAAGAGATGGTTGAGCAATCATTTTTGAAAGGATTGATGATGTTCCCTTCTTTATGATTCCCACGTCCATCTTCTTCAAGTCTAAGAAGATTGGATCCTTCTCAATTCTCATCATTGATAGAATTGCTGGATCCTTTCTACTTAGGGCATCCGCCACCTTGTTCGCCTTCCCAGGGTGGTAATGTATTGAACAGTCATAATCCTTGATGAGCTCTATCCATCTTCTCTGGCGCATATTAAGCTCTTTCTGTGTGAATATATATTTAAGACTCTTGTGGTCAGTATATATCTCACATTTCTCTCCATAGAGATAATGCCGCCAGATTTTCAAGGCAAAGATCACCGCTGCCAACTCCAGATCATGCGTTGGATAGTTTCGCTCATGGATTTTCAACTGCCTTGAGGCATAGGATATCACTTTATCATTATGCATCAGCACACATCCTAAGCCCTTCTTCGAAGCATCACTGAATACCACAAAAAGCTCCCCACTTGTGGGTAAACTGAGCACAGGTGCAGTGATAAGCCTCCTTTTCAACTCCTTGAAGCTTTCTTCGCATTCATCACTCCAAGCAAACTTTACTCCCTTTCGAGTTAGCTTGGTAAGAGGGTTGGAAAATCGTGAGAAGTTTCTCACAAATCGTCGATAATATCCAGCTAACCCCAAGAAGCTACGGATATCAGTTACCGATGTTGGCCTCGGCCATCCCTCAATTGCATCTGTTTTGGAGGGGTCCACAGATATCCCATTGCTTGTGATGATATGGCCCAAGAATGAGACCTCCTTCAACCAGAACTCACACTTGCTGTACTTGGCATAGAGCTTCTCCTTGCGCAAAGTCTCCAGTACAGTTCTTAAATGCTCCTCATGATCCTCCTTGGTTTTGGAGTATATTAGAATATCATCTATAAAGACTACCACAAATTTATCTAGGTAATCTCTAAAGACTCTATTCATCAAGTCCATGAATATTGCTGGAGCATTGGTGAGTCCAAAAGGAATTACTATGAATTCATAGTGCCCGTACCTTGTACGAAAAGCAGTCTTGGGGATATCTTCCTTCTTCACCCTTACTTGATAATATCCCGACCGCAAGTCGACCTTGGAGAAGTATTGTGCTCCACGCAGCTGATCAAACAAGTCATCGATTATTGGGAGAGGATACTTGTTCTTTATCGGTATTTTGTTAAGTTCACGGTAATCGATGTAAAGCCGCATTGAACCATCCTTCTTCTTGACGAAGAGGACTAGTGCACCCCATGGTGATGCACTTGGGCGTATAAACCCTTTATCCAGATTCTCCTGTAGTTGTTTCTTCAGTTCTTCAAGCTCAACCACAACCATTCTATATGGAGTCTTGGATATTGGTAGCGCCCCAGGTATAAGTTCAATTGAGAACTCAACATCTCTTCTTGGAGGAAGACCAGGAAGTTCCTCGGAAAATACTTCAGCGAATTCCCTCACAATAGGCATTTCTTCAAGGGTGGTTTCTTCCTTGGACTCAATCATCTGAGCCAGATATGCGTGCTTATAAGGCAGTAATATCCATGCTTGAGATGATGGAGCTAAAGGAGATTCATCTTCCTCCTGACACTTGTAAAGAATCGGGGGTCGGTTCTCCATATGGAGTGTGATTTCCCTCTCCCGACAATTTATGTTGGCTCTATATAAGGAAAGCCAATCCATGCCAAGAATTGCATAAAATTCCACCAAAGGGAGTATGACGAGGTTCTCCGGGAAATTCAATCCACAGATTATAACCGGGGAGGATTTATACTCATGGGATGCAATGATTGCCCCATTTTCCGTACTCACCGACATCTTTACTTCCATGATTTGAGGTGGTGCATGGATTGTTCTACTAAACTTTTGAGATATAAAAGAATGCGTAGAACCTGAATCAAAAAGTACGTTCGCTATTCTTGAATGAATAACTAGCGTACCTGTCACCACTTCGTTGTCGGGGTTCACTTCGGCAGAAGTGATGGCAAAAGCTCTTCCTTGCTGTCTTGGAGGTTGTTGATTGCCTCCGATAACCCTTGGATTAGGGCACTGATTCGCAAAATGACCCGGTTCTTTGCATTTGAAGCATTGAACAACGCGTTGAGGTTCGAATGGAGCGTTCCTCCCCTCCGTCGCAGCCGCGGGTCCTTCTTGCTGACAGTTAACAGCTAGGTGCCCTTCTCTTCCACACTTGAAGCATTTTCTTGTCCCCCTAAGGCAACTTCCAGGGTGCTTCTTTCCACACTTTTGGCAAGTGGGGTGCTGGAATTTCTTAGCGCCGTTGGATTTATCCATCGGACCACCAGCATTGAAGTCCACCTTCCGCTTCTTGTCCCCATGATACCCCTGTGATTCTACGATCTCCATTTCAACCTTGAGGGCACATCGGACAATTTCCTCATAACTGTCGAAGTCACGGATCGCTAATGCTTTCCGCAAGCTAGGCTTCAGCCCACCAAAGAAGCGGTCAACCTTGCATTCGGGGGTAACGACAAAGCCGGAAGCGTATCGTGCAAGCCTTGTGAAGTTTGCCTCGTACGCTCCCACAGATTCCTCATCTTTCTGCTTGAGGGAAAGGAAGTCCCTTTCCATCTTAAGACGGAGGGTGCGTGGAAAATATTTATCAAAAAACATCTTCCGGAATACCTTCCATTCCAAAGCCTCGATCTCCTCCTCAGGCTTCGTATTTTTGATTAACGTCCACCATTGATCAGCTTCACCCTCCATACGATAAGCCGCCAGGAGAACCTTCTCTTTTTCAGAGCATTGGAGGATGGAGAATATCTTTTCAATGGAGTTGATCCATTTTTCAGCAATCGTGGGATCAGATGATCCACTAAAAGTAGGAGGCCTTTGTCTCATGAAGCATTCAATAGCGACTTGTTCTTTCTTAGGGGGGGTTGAACGTTCCTCTTGACCAGTGTTTCTATTCAAAACTTGAGTTAGCTGAGAGAGAAGCGTGACAAAGTTCGCGATTCCCGCTCCCATTGGATTGGGCATCTCATAAGTACAATCATCACACTGATCTTCACAACGGTTGTTAGCCCGAGTTCTCCTATTACCGGCCATTGGATGGAATAAAAGGAAAGTTAGGGGTAACACATAAAGGGTAATCCAAAGACAAAAGTTGATGACTTATAAATAAACTTTAATCTCTTTAACTCATGAGTCTATAGGATTCAATCCAGGCTTTTCATGATCTTCCTTCTAACATATATTCTTAGGGGCATTTTTCCCTTAATAAGGGTTCATACTAAGATTGTGAATTTATCAAAACATATCCCCCGGGAGTGTCGTAACCAAGAGTGCAGCAAGGCCCGTTGTCGTGCACCAGTTCCCGTTCGAGTCTAGCTCAAAGCGGTGTTTTCGGGTTTTACCCCTAGGATACATCTGTGCCAGAGCCGCCTCTACCTGCTCGTATCCAGACAGGGATGTATTTGTTTGATAAAACACTTAATTAGTATTTACCAAAACTTAGGGATGTTTTTATTATGCTTAGTCTTGTATCTAAGGCTTTACTAGGGTTTCCTAATCCCAAAAATAACTAAACCAATCCTATGATACCAACTATGACAACCCTGCTTTTTATTTCAACTTAAACATGCTTTATTACATAAAACTTCACTTGATACAACAAAGAAGATCGAGAGGTTTAGTGTCTTTGGGGCCTAGGATCATTACATAAAAACTTTAAACATGAAATACAACATCCTTATTGAAAACTTCCTTTACATCACCACTACATTCCTTCGTACTTAGCATTGCATGGGATAACCTGAGGACATGCATAAGAAAAGGGTGAGCTATAAAGCCCAGTAAGGGAGTACAACATGAATAACATGAGGAGTACAATACATGTTAGGCAATAGGCATATCAATAGAGCATAAGAGAGACATGAACATAAAGGCATGATAAAGCATGATAATCATAACATGGAAATGTGGAAACAACACTTAACATTGAATTAGCATGAGCCAAGGCTCATTGCACATGGAGCATGAGTAAACCCTCATTGCACTTGAAGCACGAGTAAACCCTCGTTGCACTTGAATTAGCATGAGTAAACACTCATTGCACATGACGTATCATGATACTATACTTTACCCAATGCATTGGAGCGCTATCAGGGCGCACCCTTCTTAAACATTTCATTTCATGCATAAGTGTGCCACATGGATCATAAAACATGGATTCATAAAACATAATCATTTATTCCACGATAAAGGAATGTGGAATTCATACATGAAACTTTACAATCAATAAGTAAACGTGCATAAAGGTGAATACCCTTGATGGAGAAATGGGCATGGTATTCACTACACAATGATAATGGCTTAGAAAATCGGTGTGATTTCGGCAGCGTAACGGCGTGACATAAGAATTCATAAAAAATGCTGATGAGAGAGAAAGGGGTTCCTCATCATATTTACATGTAATGGACAGTAAGAAGGTCATATATATACATGTCCCAACAATTGAAAAGGAATTTAGATTCATGATACAAAAGTATTGCTTGAATATAGAAGAGGAGAAAAAGGTTCCTTTCGGAATTTCGGCATAGTAACGGGTGTACATGGGAGGCATTTAATGAGAGAGAAAGGGGTCTCCCATCATTCAAACAATAAGAGGGCAGTATGGGAGAGGTGAAAAACCATACCCCAACATTCATTAATTAAATTAAAAGGGCAATACAACTTAAAGAAAATTGACAAAAAAGAGAAAGGAAGAAAACCCCTTACTTGGAAGTGTGCTTCCAAAGGCTAGAGAGAGGCTTGTGAGAGGATTCTTGGGAGCTTGGGGCACCTTGAGAGGATTCTAGAGAGAGTAGGGCAGAGTTTGGACGAACTTCAAGGGCTTTGGATGAGGAGGAAGTGGGAGCTTGGGTGGGTTTATATATGAAAGGTGAGAGAATTCTTTATTATTTAGGTTTGGGACCCCTTATATTAAAATAATCCAAACCACAAACCATCCCATGGTATTTTCCCATGGTTTCTGGAAAAGGGAAGAGGAAAACAATATTTTACAAGGCCAAGGTCCGAACTTATTAAAAAATTAGGGTTGCTTATGTGGAGGTGAGTCACACTCCCATGGAAATTAATTTAAAAAGGCAAAGTGTTGAATAAGTCTTGAGGGCTCCATTAATGCTTTGAAAAGTGAGTCAAACAAACCCAAAACCTCATTATTTTATTGATAAAACACATATTGGCCGAACATAAGGATTATGGTATTTTATTACATCACCATTGGGTCATTATGATGTCATAAAACACATTATATATTTAAATGGTATTTAATTTTTACCCAAAAATTTGACTGTCTCAGAAAATTATGAAAAATTCACCGTTGGATAATTTCGACGTCCTGATTCCAAAAATAATATTTATTTTATCTAAATAATTTTCTAAATATGTGAATTTTCACTTTTAAAATAAAAACCGACATTTATAAAAATTCACGGGTTTTGACAGAAATGGCTTTCAAACCTGAATAAAAATTTTAATTGAATTCATAAAATTATAAGATCATTTATATTTAATAAAAATTAATTTAATATTAATAATAATATTTTATTAAAATATTATTTAATTAAAAAATCCTTTAATTTAATAAAATATAATTCTTAATTAAATAATAACTAAAAACATCATTTGTACTTTAAAAACTAATTACAATGTATCAAAAATGACTAGAAATTATATTCATTATTATATACAAAAATAATGTACATGAACATGGTGCTACTTATTTGTTACATAACCCCTTAAAATAGCCGCATAAGACCTAAGGGTAAGGTGTGCGATGGTGACAGACTCTTGGGGTTGCTCGGATAACATCGCTCGAGTGGTAATCTCTATCAACTTCCATTTTTCCCGTAGACGATCACGTTCGAGCTTGACTTGATGAAGCTCAGCTTGGGCTTCGTCAAGGGCAAAGCCCAAAGACGCCACCTCCTTTCCGAGCTCCGACAAATGGGCTTCATAAGGGGTAATTCTACTGGATGAGGCCATCGCTTCCTTTGTCTGAGTAGAGAATTGGTTCGTTAAAGACTTATATTTAAACTACCCAGATGATCACTGTTCAACGGCTATAAAAGTAACGGTCACAAATCTTAACGTAAAACTTAAAGAAGTTTACATCTTATAAAAACATTTTTCATAAAGAAACATTTAACTGGATCAAGAGGGATTTTCCATTAATGAAACTTTGGGTCGTTACAAACCTTATAGAAAATATTTGAGTCTTCGACTCATTGATTCTTTATGGTCTTACTATACTTCTTTCCAAACTCCCATTGGAATGTCACCAAATTGGATAGTGTTTATAATTAGTTTCCACATCTCTGTTGAGATTGAGAACTGGGAATACTGGGCCATCAAAAAAAGAAATTATAATCATTCTGGTGCAGGTTCTCAAAGGAAGTTGAAAATTCATGAGATGATGGAAATGAGAGGAGATGCATATAAGAAATCAATGATTTAAAAGTAGATAACCAAGGATTCCCCTAAATGCCAAATCTTCTATCGCCAGTTCTTGATTGGGTAAAAGGTCCTCCTTTTTGTTGGAAGTCTTATGTTGCATCCATGTTCGAAATGAAGAAACCAATAAAAAATTCACTTACATTGGGCAGTGGCTGAAGCACTTCCATGAATACATTTAGGAGTCCCCAATAGAGGAAATCCATGTTCAAGAGAAAATATATGAATGATAGTCACTAGGTTTTATCCTTCCATCCCACATTCCCTTTTATTACAGGGAGGTATCTACATAGTTTATGTGTGGCATATTTTTATATTCTTGGGTTAGTTAGAAATTTTCATCATATTTATTATTTTCCTTTTTTTATCTTGTTGAATTGTATTGGTACGTTCCCACATTCCCTCCCCCTCAAATTTAGGCCAGAATATTATTTTTTTACATAAATTATCATAGAAAATGATTCATGTTTAATCATGGAAGATATTGGAAATTCATATGGAATTCTCATATTTCATTTTGTTTTAATATTAAAAAATATTCAGATGAAATTTTCATTTGAGAAAGAATTCAATACATTGATGTGACATTTTTTAAATTTAGATTTTAGTCGATTATATAAATGGTTCTATCATTTTGAAACCATTGAGAAGAATTCTGCCCTTTTTTGAATAGTTTAAAGGAAAAATTTGTCACTTAATATATCCAAACATTTTTGTACCCAACCATGAAGTGTAAGAAATATCTAACTTAATGGATGGTCAATAGAATTTAGAATTATTTTTCCCTATATTGAAAATTCTTTTTCCATACGTTCATTTTTTATCCGATCTTTTTCATTATGAAACTAGATTTTTCATATGCACGGGTTACTATTACCTAACTATTGTACACCCTAAAACAAAAACAAAAAGTGTAGTATATTGGTATAGTCAAAAACTAAACTTCCTCAACTTCTAATCTGGTTATAACTATTACAATTAGTTTCATGACAAGATCAAAAAGTTTTCAGAGACGAGTGTGACATTTATTCCAAGTGAAAATTTTGTAAAAAAAGTAATAAATAATTGGAGGGAATAAATGTATATCATATGGGGATATATACGTTAATATATTATGGTTTGACTTATTTGAATGCCTAAGAGAGATGATCTTCATATTTGATTGTAATCTATGTGGGGAAGTTTGGTGGAATAGATCTTTTTTGTAGAAAATTACTAAAATAAAATATATTTACATGAAATAAAGTGGAATAAATATCAAGAAATGGTTTTCCCACACAGACATGGAGAATTAGAGAAATGATTACATTTTGAATTTGTTTTTTTATTGGTATCACTAATCTCTTGGAATTTCATTTGGATACAATTTTTTAGATATATTTATCTATGATCACTAAGAATAACACTTTATTGTGATTTTTTGATTCGATAATATTTTAATCATGAATTAAATTTTCATAGATTTATTAGTAATTATAAAGTTGTAAATATCAACATTCATTATTTTTGGAAATATGTATTTTCTTAAGAGTTAAAGTGTTTAGTTTTGGGGGTGTTATCACGCTGTGATTCACTGTTTCATTTTCACCCTTACACAACTATTTTAAAATGATTTTTTATTATAAGTTCAAAATATAATAACTAATTGTACTTCATGATAGATTGAATTATTTTGTATTTATAACTATTTAAAACCTTAATGTACATTTTTTGATAATTTTATTGTAGTTGGAGGTGACTTAGATGCTCTAAAGATGATCTAGAAGAAAAATGGGCTAAACTGCATGGGATCCCAACGACCGATGTCCACTTTTTTAAACATTCAACACAATCAGTGTTGCAAAATGGGATGAAATATTGTTTGACGATAGAAAACATCATTATATACAACTCAACTCAAAGAAACCCAAGACTAATTAAACTATCTACTAGCCCATTCAGTCTGATATGTCCATCACACCGAATATGCATGACGTCAATAGTTGCGTGTTGTGATCTTTCCATATATTCAGATGTGAATTTAAAAATGGTGAACCAAATTCTTTCGAGAAATTAAGAAAGTGGAGATATAAATTTTTTGTTTTTTTCATAAATGAGTTAATACAGTTTTTCCATCGAAACCCATGGGAAAAGTTGTTTTATGAAATTTGTGTTCCCAAAACCACCATCCAATTATCCTACAAAATGGATCCCCAGGATCCCCATTTGTAAATGATAACTAAAAGAAAATATCTATCATTATGAAGTCATAGAGGATTCTCCTCCACATCTTATAAGTTATAGAGGTCCATACCCTTATAAGGGGATTAAGAATGAAGAAGGAGTTCCAATCAAGATTTTTCATCCTCCTAATGTCGAGATAAGAGGTGGGTGGTCATTGGGAGTTAGCTACACACATGAATATGGAGTTTCATAACATATTTCTCTACGATTATGGTTTATAATATGCATTGAATTTTATGTCAATATGAATTTTAATTTTTTTTGATGCATTTAATTGAAACACTTATTATTTAAAAATCTATTGGTGTGTGATTTTAACTGTTTGGCATGGGTTGTTTTAATTGGAAAAAATAAGAACCCATTTTGTTTTGAAATATTTGATATTTCATGGTTCCTTTACAAACCATAAATCATGATAAGGAATTTTAAATTTTCAAACATGATTTTTATTTCAATGTTTAGTTATAATCACATTATTTTATGAGGCTTGGGGGTTCCCAATATTTTAGTTAACCCACAAACAAAGGATTGCACCAAAAAACCTATAATAAATTTAGAATAAGGATCATATAAAGTGTTGTAGTAACTTAACAATGACAACTTATTAATCTCATATTTTTCCAAATCCCCTTGGTCTTTGATAGTTATAAAATCGTTAAAATAAGATACATTCCTCATACATTTTTTCAAAACTAACTCCAATTTTAGTACATTTTATTAAAAATACACACTCAAAACCTATCAACCCTCTGGTGTGACATCGTAGGGTCTTTCCTATATTACAAAATCATCATTAAATCATTATAAATATGGCGTGTCATGAAAGCGTAGTTAGGATAACATGGCAATTGGATCATTCTGTATTCATTCTTCCACCAAAATAAGAATAATAATTATTTTTATAAAAATCCAATTACACATTATCCCAAAATATAATAAAACCTATGAATACTTTCAAATATTATTTAAAATAAAATTAATCCATCTACCTCATATTCATTATTTTTTATTCAAATTAATCTAATAGGTATAATAAATCACATTATTATTCAATTTTAATTATAATAAAGTATTTTTAAAACAAAATAAAACTAATTCACTATCATTTTGGGATCGAAAATGGCAAACTTATTTACTACATCTTAATAAATATGGTAGCATTGAATGAATTTTACTATTTTTTTATTTTGATTAATCATTTTTGAAAATAAAAACTACCATTGGGTCTATCAAAACATGGGCTGTTATTTAGGGTCATTTCATGTTAGTTTTTTGGTTCCATTATTTATGAATTTTTTATTTTATTTATTTATTTCAATATCCTTTTTTACGATGGCTGTATTGTGTTGTTGTTTTCATGATTTTAAAAATTAATCCATGAACATTACAAGCATGTTATCCAAAAATAAATTTTCAACTTCAATTATTAACATGAGAAAATACTCACACTAAAAAGAGTTAGGATCTTGAAAGGAGAATAAATAAATCATCATATTGGAGTGTTTTGAAAATCCATTTGGGTTTGCAGGCACTCACATACAACAGGCATCGATCGAACAATGTTTCACAACAAATATTAATAGGACCCCCCCCACATTAATAAGAACCACTAAAAGATCAATCATGGAATAATTTAAATGATCTTAGGGAATGTACGATTTACAAAATATGAAATGAATATCTAAACCCACAATTGGGAAACATCCACAAACTCTTTGACAAATTCAAATTCAATAATGTTTCTAGCGATGCAGTAAGACTTTTTTTTCCTATTTTCATTACATGAGTGAGAATATGATAGAATAAAAATCCAACAAGGATATTACATTATTACAAGGGATGAGTTGCCTAGGAAATTTTTTTACTTTCATCTTTCCACCTTTTTATAAATCGGAGAAACAGTAAATATTATTATTTTTTTCATTTTTAAGATAAGTATTTATATTCCTCATCGGAAAAATTTTAAAATCATGTCTCATAAATTTTACGATCATGGTATTGATTAAAGGTCTCTAATATAAAAATTTTATAATAGTTTATCATAGGGAAACATATAAATTAATGATGCTACAGGAGGAAGACCAGTGATGTGTAAATTTCCTGAAGAGAGCTACCATAAGTTGGATGAAATGGAATGGAATAGTTTCAAGTGAGAATGATAAGGAATCTTTTAAAATGCATTCACATAGTCCAAAAATGAATATATGGAATAATAGATTGATTAATTAACAAAAAACGTAGACATTGTGATAGGGAATCATAAAATACCCTTGGTTAAACCAATATAAGATTAAAATTGTAATGATTACAATCATGTTAATGAATTTTGGGGTTGGTGACCTCAATTGTAATAAGGAGAAGGGTATCAAAACTATCCACAATGGTACCAACCAAAATCACCCTAAGGGACCACTACTAGAAAAACAGGTATTTGTGACGGGTCATTTGCGAGGGGATCCCGTCGCAAATGGCTTTTTGCGACGGGGGCCCGTCGCAAAAGGCTCGTTGCTGAAAACGGCGTCGCAACAACACTTATTTACGATGGGCCTGTCGCTAAAGCCTTTTTTTGCGACGGTTATTCTCCCTGTCGCAAATAGTACTCCGTATATTTGTAAAAAACTTTTAAAATAGTTTTTGCGACGGGTCCCGTCGCAAAAACTATTTTAAAAAAAAATAAAAAACTATTAAAAAATTATTTAATGCATATAATAATACTAATATTTGCGACGGGCATAGTATCCCGTCGCAAATACTATAAAAAAATAAAAAAAATAAATTATTAATAAATTATTTTAATTAATATAATAATAGAATTATAATTCACAAATAAAAATAATAAATTATTTTAATTAATATAATAATAATAGAATTATAATTCAAAAATAAAAAATAATAGAATATTAATAAATGATTTAATTAATATAATAATATTAGAATTATAATTCATAAATAAAAAAAATATTAATAAGTTATTTTAATTAATATAAAAATAAAAGAATTATTTTACATTCAAATATTAAAATAATTCAAGTATTACAAAAAAATATAATTAAATTATAATATTATAAAATTTTAATATATATAAAAAATTTAATATTATAAAATATAAATAATATTATTATTCATATTAATATTTTTTATTTAAAAATATAATATTATTAATATTTTATAATGAGACAGAAACTACGAATAGAAAAAAATCATATTTTGATTTCACAAATTTTATAACATAAATACAAACTCTAACTTGAAGGAGGGGAGAGGTTGGGGATCTGTAGATGGTGGTGGAGAAAACTCCATCCCTAAAGCATGAGTGAGTCGGCGCATGTACTCCATCTGCTCCTGATGCTGCCGCTGCCACCGACTCGTCTGCTATTCGTACAGCTGCTGCTGGCGTCGACACTCCTCCTCATGCTGCTGACGCATCTGCTCATGCTCCTGTCGGAGACTCTCTATCAGTGCAGTCTGAGATCACAACCGATCCTCATACTGTGTAGTAGAAGAAGATGCACGAGCTCCTCTCGAGCTGGACGCCGACATCGCAGCACTGCCATAATAATCTCCGGGAGTCTGTCGAGAGCCGATACCAACTACCCAGCCCTTCTCGAAGGCATACTGGGTGGCCTGCATCCATGCCGCCTCATCAAACTGACGGGCAGTGGTCTGATCTGATGACTCGACATGACTCTCAGGCCGGGCCTGTGACGCTGCGGCCTCATATGACTCTTATAGTTGCAATTTAAAATTAAAATTGTGAATATATTATATGCAGTTAATTTTTAAACTTGAAAACAAATAATACTGACCACGATGTGATGCTGACGATCACCTCTGAGCTCCCCAGTAGCAGGATCACTATACATCCTCCGATATACGTCGTACTCTGTAATATCGGGGTTCTCGACAGCCTATAAGAATAAAAATTAAACTGTTAATATTTATAGTTATATAAAATATTTATAAATAAAGTACATACCAGATGTTGTCTATGAGTACTGAAATAATGACTCCCAACTCGATGAGTCACCTCCTATCTCCCCCGATTCTGCCTCCCCACCGATGATCTCCTCTGAAAGGCACCACTAAACCAGTGCGCACATAATTCATCCCATACATGGGATGAAATGTACTCTGGTTGGTGTGCTATACATGGCTCGTCAAAATATGACACTCCTGCTTTCTTCATCATAGCTTTTCTTAAATTGTGCAAAAACTGACGAAGGCGATCATGCATGGCCACCTCCTATGCCTCGTGGATGGCGTCACGCATGGTATCCTCGATCGGATACCATAAACCCTACAAATAAATCAAAATATCAAGTTATAAATGAAATAATTTTCAAAAAAAAAATTATTTATTTACGTACGTACCAACCAATGGCCGAACATGGCCTGCTGCACATCAATGGGAATCTGCTCCCATGTGGTCCACGGCTGAGAGAAATAGATGCGCAAAATAGCATTGCCCTGTCCGACTGCTATATGCGGAAAACTGAAAAAATAATAAACATTTATTATATGAATAGATTAATGAAATCTTAGTCAAATCCACAGGTTATCACACAGGTTATCACACATCCGTGTGCGTGGATCAAACCCAAGACGTGGACATCGCTCGGGGACGGGGTTAGGAATCATCAATCATGCAAGACCGTGCCCCCTCCGCGTACTCCCTGGAGAGCCTGCAGGCTGAGGGTCATCTGTCAGCAACTCATCCGCATCGAAAGTCAGGTCAGCATCCACCAACTCACGAAATGTGGCGTCGTCCATCTGAAACAGAAAATGTTAATGTTAGAAAATAATTGATAATTACTATTATATATACATATATACATATTATGATTGTATATAAATACCATGGAATGCTATCAGTTTTCATCTTCATCATCATCTTCATATATATCAATGTCATCTTCATATTCCTCCTCAACATCATCGATATCCATTCGAGTTACAGTTGCTTCATCTCTTACCATTTCAAATTCATATGTGACATCATTAACATCATCGTCATCACCGACTCTTAAATGTGGGGTGTCGTCATCGATACTCATGTCTCTTTGTAAAAAATATTTATTTTGAGTACTCTCTTGAAAAACTTCAATTCTTTGCACATCAGTGAACGCACATTCACTTTGACTTAACTGATTGTCTCGAATTTTGATTTTTATTACACTCTACCAATCAGTCAAGTCTCTTGATGTTGCACAGTACTTTGCGTAATAAACTTGATATGCCTGTTGAGCCAATAAGAATGGTTCATTTACTGCGAGAACACTTTTACATTTAATATCGATGATTCCATGAGTCGGATGAACATGCACGCCTCTCTCTGTATCCAACCACCGACATTTTAACATGGTTATGTAATGTTGTCCAAGATAACAGAGTTCAATGATTTCATCAAGTATGCCATAAAAGTCAACTTCATTTTCTCGATGATGAGATCCTCTCAATCTAACTCCATTGTTCATTGTTTTTTTCGATTCCCCATATACATGTGTGTGGAATCGAAATCCATTCACCACATATGCATTATAAGTTTTAACAGGTTTGGAAGGTGGGTTACTCGATACACACAGCCGTTTGTCAATTTTATCAGCATGTAGAGACACCTGATTTTTTTTGAAATAAATATCAATATAGTAAACTATACATTGAATGAGTTGCTAAAAGATAAAGAATTTATTTTACTAGTTTTTGAAACCACTGAGAGAAATTTTTCAGTCGACGTTCTTCGAGAGCAGCTGCTGTAATTTGTGGAATTTGTTTCTTGATATGATTATCATGCAACCTATAAAAACCAAAGTTATTTACTGTAACATAAATGATAGAATAAGTGATATAAACACTTACAGTACAACTGATGTCATCTCTTCACAGTTGAGCAGAACATACGTATGAGCTCTCTGATGTTCATCATCTGAAAGCCAGCGTTCATAAACTCCACCAAAACCAAGCTCTGACTGGTTGAAAACAGATAATTGATTGTCGATTTCATCAATATTCCTCTCGTTCCATCCCATTCGGTTTTGTTTTGAAGGATACTCAGATTCAAAATAATGGGAGCAGAAAAAAGATATTTCCTCTTGCAAATAAGCTTCTGCAATAGATCCTTCAACAGAAGCTTTGTTACGTACTTTTCTTTTCAATTTTTTCATGCATCTTTCAAATGGGTACATCAATCGAAACTGTACCGGACCTCCACATTTGGCTTCATATTGAAAATGTAACATCAAATGTTCCATTGAGTCCAAGAAAGACGGTGGAAATATTTTTTCCAGTTTATATATAATTACAACAACATATTTTTCAAGTTTGCCTAGAGCATCATAATCTGTCGTAGCCGCACAAATTTCCCGAAAAAAATGATACATGTCTATTATGGAATCCCAAATCATATAATTCAACAGACCTCTTAATCCAATGGGTAGAAGTCTCTCCATTATAACATGGCAATCATGACTTTTTAATCCAGTAATATAACCATTCTTTACACATCTACCCAAATTAGAAGCACAACCATCTGGAAGTATCAAATCTGCAATCCACTAACAAAATAATAAACGGTTTTGTTTAGACAGTGTATAAGCTGCTTTTGGTTTCAGTAACCTTTCTGTTCTGACATTCTCAAATAGTTCCAATTCTGGACGCCTACAAATTTGGGCAAGATCTAAACGTTCATTTACATTGTCTTTGCTCTTTCCTGGCGTATCCAAAACTGTATGAAACAAATTATCAAAACAGTTCTTCTCAATATGCATGACATCTAACATGTGTCGGACCAACAGATCAGACCAATATGGAAAATCCCAAAATATGCTACGTTTAATCCAATTGTGTTCTTTCCCAAAACCAGAAATTTTCTGTTGGTTTATTGTGGGACCAAAAGTGATGGGAGGTAATGAAAATACAACTGATTTTAACTCCGAACCTGATAACATTTTTGGAGGTCCATCCCTTTCAACTGTTCCTTTTCTGAAATGAGATCTGTTTCTGCGAAAAGGATTATCAGCTGGAAGAAATCTGTGATGACAGTCAAAATAACAAGGTTTCTTTCCATGAATGAGCATAAATGCTTTGTTCTCTCCCATACAGTAAGGACATGATTTCTGACCATGTGTACTCCAGCCAGATAACATCCCATAAGCCGGGAAGTCACTTATTGTCCCCATCAATGCTGCTCTCAGTATGAAATTCTGTTTCGTTGCAACATCATATGTACTGACACCAGTAATCCACAATAAATTTAATTCATCAATCAATGGCTTCAAATAAACATCAATATTTTTTTCGGATGTCCTCGAATTAGTAAAGTCAAAAAGATATATGGCTCCTTCATCAACATCCATGGAGGTAAATTGTACGGAGTTAAAAAAACAGGCCAACATGAATATTGACTACTATAAGATCCAAACGGACAGAAACAATCAGTGGAAAGGCCCAATCGAATATTTCTAGCTTCTAAAGCAAAGGATGGATGCACTCTATCAAAATGTTTCCATGAATCACCATCGGCTGGATGATACAAGCTTTTATCGGTTGAAATATTCTCTTTATGCCATGACATCATTGTCGTTGTATTCTTAGACATGAATAAACTCTGAAGTCTGGATGTAAGCGGAAAATATCTCAACTATTTTACAGGAATCAAACCAGACTTCCCATGTTGTCCTTCTTTATATCTCAGTTGCTCACATGTGGGACATCTATCCAACGACTCATTTTCCCCAGAATATAAAATGCAGTCATTTGAACATGCATGAATCTTCTGACAAGTAAGTCCCAAATTTCGAACCAGCCTCTTACTCTCATAGTAATTTGCAGGTAAAACATTTCCTTCGGGAAACAGTGTTTTCAGCAAAGAAAATATCTGGTCAAAACATGTGTTTGACATTCCATTATATGATTTGATAGCCATAAATTTTGCAACTACTTCTAATTTGCTCATCTTACAGCTAGGATATAATGCATCCTCAACAGACTTCAACAATTCATAAAATTCAGATGGTGCCAACTCAGGATTTGAAGCTATATCAGCCAGAGTTTCTGTATGTTGAACAGATGAACCTGAAACATCATGTACTAAATCTTGAAACCAGGATGGATCCTGAATCAAGTTGGTATCTCCTGCTCTGGAACTGTGTTCACCATGTTGATACCAAAAAACATAATCTGGTTGAAAACCAAAACGCAAGAGATGTTCTCCTACTTTGTCAAACGTGTCAAACGTTCTCAATGCACATTTTCTGGAAGGGCATTTTATTTTGCATTCTGAAACAAATTATGGATTTGATGCCACAAATGATAAAAAAGTCTCCACACCCTGTACATATACTGGATTTTAACCAGAACCGTTTGGATTTCTACGTTGATTTATCCATATACGGTCACCTAATAATGATTTTTGATGACCTCGTTGTTCCATATTTCTCTATAAAATATAAAAGCATTACTGGTTTTGAATAATTTGTTAGAAAAAACACTCAAGCTAGGATCATTATAGAGTTTAGATCATACACGACTGACGCAAAATTTTTATTGAGATAGACCTAAAAATTGACCCTTTAAGAATTAAATATATTGAGAATAAAGCAAAACATGTTACAAATATTGATAATTTTAATATTATATAAATTTTTTATTATTTTCATAGTACTAATATTGTTGGTAATTATTACAAATTTTGGTAATTATTGGTAATTATTGGTAATTATTGGTAATTATTACTAATTAAAGATAATTATTACTAATTATTGGTAATTATTACTAATTATTGTTAATTATTACTAATTATTGGTAATTATTACTAATTATTGGTAATTATTGGTAATTAATACTAAATATTGGTAATTATTGGTAATTATTGATAATTATTGATAATTATTACTAAGTATTGGTAATTATTACTAATTATTGGTAATTATTACTAATTATTGTTAATTATTACTAATTATTGTTAATTATTACGAATTATTGGTAATTATTGGTAATTATTACTAATCATTGGTAATTATTACTAATTATTACTAATTATAACTAATTATTCGTAATTATTATTAATTATTACAAGTTATTCCTAATTATTGATAATTATTACTAATTATTGGTAATTAGTACTAATTATTGGTAATTATTGATAATTATTACTAATTATTGGTAATTATTACTAATTATTGGTAATTATTATTAATTATTGGTAATTATTGGTAATTATTGACAATTATCGGTAATTATTGGTAATTATTGGTAATTATTGGTAATTATTACAAATTGTTACTAATTATTGATAATTATTGATAATTATTGATAATTATTGATAATTATTGGTAATTATTACTAATTATTGGTAATTATTACGAATTATTGGTAATTATTAGGAATTATTGGTAATTATTACGAATTATTGGTAATTATTACCAATTATTGGTAATTATTGGTAATTATTGGTAATTATTACTAATTATTGGTAATTATTACTAATTATTGCTATTTATTACTAATTATTGGTAAGTATTGGTAATTATTGGTAAGTATTGGTAATTATTACTAAGTACTTGTAATTATTACTAATTATTGTTAATTATTACTAATTATTGTTAATTATTACGAATTATTGGTAATTATTACTAATTATTGGTAATTATTACTAATTATTACTAATTATTGATAATTATTACTAATTAATGGTAATTATTCCTAATTATTGTTAATTATTGGTAATTATTCATAATTATTGTTAATTATTACTAATTATTACTGAATTATTGGTAAGTAGTACTAATTATTGGTAAGTAGTACTAATTATTGGTAAGTAGTACCAATTATTGGTAATTAGTACTAATTATTACTAATTATTGGTAGTTATTACCAATTATTGGTAGTTATTACCAATTATTGGTAGTTATTACCAATTATTGGTAATTATTGGTAATTATTACTAATTATTGGTAAATTTTACTAATTATTGGTAATTATTGGTAATTATTCTTAATTATTGGTAAGTATTGATAATTATTGGTAATTATTGGTAAGTATTGGTAATTATTGGTAATTATTTGTAATTATTACTAATTATTACTAATTATTGGTAATTATTTCTAATTATTGGTAATTATTACTAATTATTGGTAATTATTACTAATTATTGGTAATTATTACTAATTATTGGTAATTATTACTAATTATTGGTAATTATTACTAATTATTACTAATTATTGGTAATTAATACGAATTATTGGTAATTAATACGAATTATTGTTAATTAATACTAATTATTAGTAATTAATACTAATTGTTGGTAATTAATACTAATTATTGGTAATTATTACTAATTATTGTTAATTATTACTAATTATGCTTAATTATTACTAATTATTGGTAATTATTATTAATTATTGGTAATTATTACTAATTATTGGTAATTATTACTAATTATTACTAATTATTGGTAATTAATACTAATTATTGGCATCTAATACTAATTATTGGTAATTAATACTACTTATTGGTAATTAATACTAATTATTAATAATTATTGGTAATTATTTGTAATTATTGTTAATTATTGGTAATTATTACTAATTATTACTAATTATTACTAATTATTACTAATTATTACTATTTATTGGTAATTATTACTAATTATTGGTAATTATTACTAATTATTGGTAATTAATACTAATTATTGGTAATTAATACTAATTATTACTAATTATTACTAATTATTACTAATTATTGGTAATTATTGGTAATTATTACTAATTATTGGTAATTATTACTAATTATTACTAATTATTGGTAATTAATATGAATTATTGGTAATTAATACGAATTATCGGTAATTAATACTAATTATTGAAATCAATACTAATTATTGGTAATTAATACTAATTATTGGTAATTATTACTAATTATTGTTAATTAGTACTAATTATTGTTAATTATTACTAATTATTGGTAATTATTACTAATTATTGGTAATTATTACAAATTATTGGAAATTATTACTAATTATTACTAATTATTACTAATTATTGGTAATTAATACTAATTATTGGTAATTAATACTAATTATTTGTAATTAATACTAATTATTACTAATTATTGGTAATTATTGGTAATTATTGTTAATTATTGGTAATTATTACTAATTATTACTAATTATTACTAATTATTACTAATTATTGGTAATTATTACTAATTATTGGTAATTATTACTAATTATTGGTAATTAATACTAATTATTGGTAATTAATACTAATTATTACTAATTATGACTAATTATTGGTAATTGTTGTTAATTATTACTAATTATTGATAATTATTACTAATAATTGGTAATTATTATTAATTATTACTAATTATTAAGAATTATTACTAATTATTGGTAATTATTACTAATTATTACTAATTATTACTAATTATTGGTAATTATTACTAATTATTACTAATTATTACTAATTATTGTTAATTATTAGTAATTATTACCAATTTTTGGTAATTATTACTAATTATTATCAATTTTTGGTAATTATTGGTAATTATTACTAATTATTGGTAATTATTACTAATTACTGGTAATTATTGGTAATTATTGGTAAGTATTGTTAATTATTACGAATTATTGGTAATTATTACTAATTATTACTAATTATTGGTAATTATTACTAATTATTGGTAATTATTACTAATTGTTGGTAATTATTACTAATTATTGGTAATTAATACTAATTATTGGTAATTAATACTAATTATTACTAATTATTACTAATTATTACTAATTATTACTAATTATTGGTAATTATTCCTAATTTTTACTAATTTTTACTAATTATTACTAATTATTACTAATTATTGGTAATTATTACTATTTATTACTAATTATTACTAATTATTTGTAATTATTGGTATTTATTCGTAATTATTACTAATTATTACTAATTATTGGTAATTATTGGTAATTATTACTAATTATTACTAATTATTACTAATTATTCCTAATTATTCCTAATTATTCCTAATTATTCCTAATTATTACTAATTAGTACGAATTATTGGTAATTATTGGCAATTATTGGTAATTATTGGTAATTATTGGTAATTATTCCTAATTATTGCTAATTAGTGGTAATTATTAGTAATTATTACTAATTATTACTAATTATTGATAATTATTGGTAATTATTACTAATTATTGGTAAGTATTACTAATTATTGGTAAGTATTACTAATTATTGATAATTATTACTAATTATTGGTAATTATTACTAATTATTGGTGATTATTACTAATTATTGGTAATTATTACTAATTATTGGTAATTATTAATAATTATTACTAATTATTCTTAATTATTGATAATTATTGGTAATTGTTCCTAATTATTAGTAATTAAATGAATAGTTACCAATAATTAGGAAGAATTACCAATAATTACAAATAATAACATTATTAGTATATTTTATTATTAATATTAAAATAATATAATTTTCTAATTTATATACAATTCTCCTTTCATCTGTGCGTTTTCAATCTCCACATACAAATAATACACGTGAAGACAGCAAACACACAGATGAAAAGAGAACTGTATATATATAAAAAATTATATTATTTTAATATTAATAAAAAAATATACTAATAATGTAATAATGTTATTATTCCTAATTATTTGTATTTATTACTAATTATTAATATTTATTCTTAATTATTAAAAATTATTACTAATTATTCCTAATTACCATTAACTATGAACAATACTAATAATTTAAATTTATTAAGTAACAAAACAATGTAAACATAATTAAATTACAACTAATTAAGAATAATTGAAACTGATAAAAAATTAAAAATAAATATTAAATTAAAATGAACATAAATACCTTGAAAATTGATCTGCTCTGATCGTTCTTCAAAACTTTAATATCAACTCCGGAGAAAAAAATTAAACTTGAAAAAAACTGAACTTTAGAAATAAAACATTGAGAGAAGAAGAAGATGGAGTTTGAGAATGATTTGAAAAAAAACGGATGGGGTATTTATAGGTTAGATTATTTGCGACGGGTCCATTTGCGACGGGATTCCCGTCGCAAATAGTGTTATTTGCGACGGTACCCGTCGCAAATACCTTAGCCAACATTTATTACGGTCAACGGTTAAAAAGTTACTTGCGACGGGTCCCGTCGCAAATAACCACCTGCCGACATACTATTTTGTGAAGGAGAAATATTCCCGTCGCAAATACATTTTACCGCCGCCGGTTATTTGCGACGGGAATATTCCCCCGTCGCAAATATTTTTCCCGCGATTTGGCGCGCAACGCGTGCCAGTTTTTTTGCGACAGGGAATGCAATCTCGTCGCAAAAGCCTACTTATTTGCGACGGGTAAATACCCCCGTCGCAAATACCCATTTTTCCCGTAGTGGACCACGTTTATAATAAAATTCCATACACTAGAAGAGATATTGGAGGCATTCATGATCACTATAAGGGTTGTACTCATAGAAATAAAAGAATATCTAGTGAACCAAAATTCATTATTTAGGAAGATAGATCCTCTACTTGGGAAAATTATATACAAAAACATAGAACACATATAAGAGTAATTCTAGAATTCCATTAATTATATCCACATATTGATTTAATGTATATACATTTTAGAAGTGGGAAGGAATGAAAAATTAATGGAATAAAAATAATGGGAAAACTACCCGTGGAATAGATTGAAGAAAAACATGAAAATAGAAATGAACATGTAGCTAAGGAAGAAAAATAATAACTACTATAGTACAAAAATAGAATTTATTTTCTATAATGAATGTCACATGTAAAGGAAAATGTGTAGAAAGGTAAATTTTCAGAACAATTTTAAAAAATTTAATATCAATATTTCTTTTGAATAGGCTTCCTCAAACATAAAAAAGTATGTAAAATTAATAAATGACATAAAAACTAATCAGATCAAACAAGAAGGTATTTGAACTATTCCACTCACATGGGAGTGTTTGGCATTTATATTTCAGGACCTACTGAATAAGATACCTAATCAAGGGATCCTTTTGATTCCAATCTCCATCAGAGCTAATATATATATAGAATATTTTTCTGACATAGGTGTGAGTGTCAATATCATGTCATAAATGAATTTCATCGGTTTTGGATATGAATACCCAAATCCCATGAGAGTGATTCTCCAATTTGTAGACAAAACATTAAATTCCCGAAGAGGACTGATCGAAATTTTCGGACAAAATATGAATTTTTTCTTTAATAAAAACTTCCTAGTTCAATATATGGAGGATGAGAAAAATACTATCATTCCATGGTGACAATTTTTATTCAGTCTGAATGCGCTAATTGACATCCCAAGTGTAGAAAATGTTTGAGGGTTGTTGGTGGCCATTTCTGTTTCCAAACCACTTAGAAAAGAAGATATATGAGGTGATAGATATCAATGATTTTGGAGAAGTAAAATAACCTAAATTTAATCATGAAACTAATATTTATGCGGAATATGATTTAGCTGTTGTTGTGTAAGATATTATCATCTTCAGAAGAATGTTTAGATCAGGACCAACATCACAAACATTATACAAGCAACAAAATCCACCAAATTTTAGAATGGGAAACATGTGTGGATGGAATGTGCATCGCTATCAAGTTAGTATTAAATTTGGAATAAATAATGGATTAGACCAATGGTGACCAAGAAATAACTTACATAAGAAAAATTTAAGCTATTTAGAGGGCAAGGGTGGGGGCTGAACTATAGAGATGTGACACAACTAATACCATTTATGGAACCCGACCAGGTAAAAACATTTCAATCACCCATCATGGGAACAAAATCTAAATGAGGAAAGGTAATTACAATAATAGTAAAAAAACCTTTAAAGAGGTAATGTGAGTTAATTTTTTATTTTTATTGATTTTTAAGCATTCACACTGTCACTTAAATTATTTCATAATTAGTTTATAATTTCTTATTATTTCACCCATTAATTTTCAAAGTTATAGGACAATTAAGACCCATTCCCAATTAAAGATGCAAAAAAATCAAGAAGAGGTTGTAATACAATTAAAAATCATGATCCGGTACAGGCATAACCTACACATAATTTTTTGATGAATCAATTTCAAGTGGAGTAATCATTTAAATTTTTTAGAATTTATTACCTATATTTAACAATATTTGATATTTAAAATTCAATTATATGTCCACGCATGATGTATTTTTTAATCAACATAATTTTGAGGCATATACTACATAAGATAATTTTCATGCTAGAAAGTTTATTTTTTTTAGTAATGTTTAATTTTAAAATTTGAAAAGAAACATAAAGATAAGAACGTGGTTTTGGATTAGAAGACTCATGATTTAATGGATCATCTTAATAAATCTAAGTGATATTTTTATGAAATTTGGCCATACTTTTAATTTTATATGTTTTCATTAATATATTTAATTACTCATATTAATTGCAATGAATAGTTTTATTAACTATTCATCTCATTACTGATTCAACTATTGGGCCAATATATATATTTATTTATATAGTATATTTAGTCATAAAGTTGGACATATTAAATTTTATAATTTTTTCCCACCCAATCATAGCTATAATCAAAAAAATATATCATTTAATATGATTGAGGCATCATTTTTTATACCTTACATAACGACCCATAATACATTAATTAATTTTAAATCCCATAGAACCCTTGAACATACTTTCATGGGAAAATATATGTTACAATCCAATATTATTCCTTCCTGCATATCTCAAAATATTTTGCTTGATTATCCCAAATAAGAGTTAGTGGATGGAAACTGGTGGAAGAGATGATATTTTTGTAATAAGTGTTGTGTGAAGTTTAATTATATTTTGTAATGGTTAATTAATTGTATTTTTTCAACCTCTTAGAAACAAATAAAAAAATAAAAAATGTTTATATATAAGGAAATTCAGATATATCCATTTCCTGATAGTTGATCATATTATAACTATTATAAACAGTGTAGTGAGGTGATCATTTTGGGTAGGGTAGTGGATGTGAGCATTTTTCAGAACAAAACATTAGGAAAATAATATATATATATATATATACATATTAAATAATGGTGTTTCATTTATTTCATTTCATGTCATTATCACTCTTCTCTGGGATATTGTTGGAAGATGATACATTCATTGATATTTTCAGTAACATCGTGTAATTTACTTTATAAATAAGCTTAATTTAGGTGCATTACATGATTTTTATCATTCACTTAGCTTCCCTAGGCCCTAGAATCATTTGATCCTAAAGGGTAAATCCCTCATGATTATATTTGATATTGAATTAATCTGATCGATGGGTCATATACATTGAATGATTATGGTAGGTGACAAGTTTTTCAGGAATTTATAGCACCCTATTATATTTTACATTGATAATGAGTGGAAAAATTCTTGTGAGGTAAATTAATATTGGAATGCATATAAATAAGAAATAGAAATTATTATAATTTATGAATGAAAATTACTGGATATTTTCAAAGTCAAAATTAATATACATCTTTGATTATTTTTATTTTAAAAAACAAGTATTTATACATTTTCTGCCAATGATGCTTGAAAATATAATATCACATTTAATTATTTTTTTTATTGTCATTGAATTTAAATCATCGTAGAGTAATCATATATAATGAAATATTGTGATTACATTAATAATGAAAAATATGGTTACATTTTTGTACATGTGGGGGGAGTTGAGGAGTGAACTTCTTTTATAAATGTTTGGATTTTAAAATTTAGTTCACTTCAATGATTTCATTGTTACTACATGCATATGCACATGACGTTTTCTTATTTTTTATCAGTATTTTAGATGATATGGGAGATGAGAAAAATTATTTTAAATTTTCATGATATCAACATAAAAGTGGATTCCCATAATGAGTGTTGTTAATGGGATTATCCCAGAGGTTAAACATTTATAAAATTGGTGTGCATTTAAATTTAATGGTAGTGTAAATATTACATGTTTTGTAAATGTTATAAGATATGTACATATTACGAGGATTGAAAATATTATATGATTTATTAATATTATAATATGTGAAATATTATAAATATTGAACATATTACATTTTGTGAATAGATTACACATTGTCAATAGATTACATGTGTTGAATAGATTACATTCTGGGAATAAATTACACATCGTGAATATATTACATAATGTGTAATAATTACACATGGTGTAATGATTTGGATAGGAGAAAATGGACATATTTGGAATGTCTTGAATTTTTTATTCGTTTAAATCCCCTGACCCACTTATCACTACCTTTTTAACAATACATAATTCCATTAAATTTCACACGATCCTATATAGTGTCTATAAACAGAGGGATATGATGATACTCAAATGTAGTATCCCGATAAAAGAATTATGGAGTGATAAGTTGTTCGATATTGGGTCCTCACCAGTTCATATATTTTTTCTAATTATGAATTATTTTTAATTCCTTCTAATATATTCTATTATCATGAGGATGAGGGGTTAAAACTGTATTTTTTTTGGGTTTTGCAGATGATGGTGGAATGTGATGATAGACTAATTTATTTTCTTTATTCATGTGTTTTATATTGCAAAACATTATTCATTAAATTTCTAATAAATTGATTCAAATTTTACCCTAACTATTGGTATTTTAATGTAAATGGAACATTATAAATTTTTTAAAAGGTTACCCTAATTTAAGGAATTAACATTGACAGTTTAAGGGAGACAATGTTTACAAATGTTATGGAGAAAAAATATATTTGGACAATCCTAAATTACCATAATGAATGAAAATGGGTATTTCCACATTAAGGATGTGATACCATTACCCTTGGGCCTCCCTCATCTTAACTTCAACACCAAATAATGATTACAAAATTTATTTTATAAGAAAAAAATTACACCTGATCCCTACTACTACAAAACTGAGTCACACATTCAAATATGATTTCAAACCAACTAATAAATCTGCTTCATAATTATTTTTATTCATTCATATTATTCAATAAAATATGATTCATCATCATTTTTTCAATTTTAATTAAAATAAAAAAAATTAAAAACATAAATAAACTTATGAACCATCTCTATAGGATCTAAATTGTCCTGATTCTTAAAAATATTTAAATTTATTGAGTATCATAGTTTGAGTTAAATATATATTTTTTATTTTGATTATATATATAGGTAATTAATGATAGAATTTGGGTATATCAAGAACGTGTGTATCGATACATATTACCCAGTAATTTCACAATAAAAATGAAACATCCTTCATACTATATAGGTTCTTATCACCCTCCCAATATATGATGGATTGAATAATGATCTAGTGCAGAGTCCTACTATCATAAGAAATAATAAAATTGGTTGATGACTTCCCAAGTCTTCAATAACTAATGAGGAAGAATAATAAGGGCCAAAATTCTTATAATGTTTTCATCCATTCGCTAGGTGTGCCTAAACTACTGAAATCTATAATTTGATAACTTTCATTCCTATGATGAGGTTCAAACTATTAATTTACCCCCCATCAATATAAAGGTCTCATTTCAGAATCTTATATTTTTTACATAGGATAATAGAAGGTGAATAGTACCACATATTGGATGTGGTTCATAGAAACATAATAAGGTTTTCATATAATAATGGAACTACTTACCTCAAGCTAGCCCCTTATATAAATCTGAAGTGTAAACCCAATAACTATGTCACACCAATAAAATTTCACTATGTTATACCACCAATATTTTTTGTTCAATATAGAGTATAGAGAGACTATGAATAATGTCGATGTATCTGTTCATAGGAAAGACACAAGGAATAATGAAACTACACTTACAAGAGGGTTTAATCTAAAATTTAACATTAATGAATTATTTAAGAGAATTCATTCATCTACATTTGTTATCTAAACATTTAAATATGGTAAATTTATACAACATGTTATAGTTATGAAATAAATCTCTTCTTGGCATATTTAATTTATTTTACCACACAAGGTGATTTGGAATGTTTAATCAAAAAACATTATAACATTTACTATATAATTGAAATCCAATAATAATAAGGAAATTTTTCCCCATTAACTAATTTTATCCATTTTATTCATATATCTTTTTATCAATTTTTTTATTAGTTAATGAAAATTTAAATTACAATGAACATATGAAAAAATACTTTTAGTTAGAGTTGGAATTTTAATTAACTGGCTCTATATATAAGTATAGATCAAAAGGAGATAAAAGGTATATTATATATTAAACAAGGTTCTCATCAAGTAATATGAAACCATACGTCTATATGTGAACCCATATAAGGAGGTTATGAAACATGAAATTTCAATCCCTATAAAACACATATATACCCCCATGGGGATAATAATTAAGGAATAATAAAATAAAGGTGACATTAAAGTGTCCCAATCTTCTAGGAATAAAGGTGACCTATGTGGTTCATATCAAGTCATTATGGGTTCATAAAAATTAATACTTAATGAAGATAAAAAATATTATTTAAAACACCATTATTTATTTTTATCACACTGACATAACATGCCAAGGTCTACCTATATGGCTCAAGCCATGGATAATAAGCATAATCTAGAAATTTAGTTAAGATTTAAGGTTTAACAGATTTTGAATTTATACAATAGTTTATAGGTAGGACAATTTGATAAAATATGGTTCAATTTTATGGGGAACCATTTTATATTTTATAAAGATCCCATATACAATATAAAATAAAAATTGGATCATATTTAATAATATCCAATATATTTCATCCCATGAAACCAATGGAACATGGATCAAACAGGGCAATATTTTTTAGTTTAGGGGTAATAATCTATATATGTAGAAAAAATCCTGTAAGATGATGTTGTATGTCTAATAAACAAATTTTTATTAAAAATATAACCTTGAATTGTACCAAATTAGTATATAACTGGTAACATGGAAATTGATTTTCTAGTCATGATAAAGCCCTTACTAAGAAAGAAACCCCAGAGACATGTTATTAATGAAATAAATACTCAATAATCACCTGACATGGAATACTGATATGTGTGATATAAATATTATAATAGTCAAATAAATATGATGAATGTATCTTAGAATCATGAAACCAAACCCAAGGAACATATCACTATATTAGGTATTCTGATAGTGAAGCCTACACCGTAGGGAATATATATGGGATGTGAATATCATTGTGATTATAATGATGCATGTAATTCTATTTAAATTATATATAGAGTCAAGGATAATTATTTTATTCTCTAAAATCACTAAAAACAAAATTTACATCAATCACACAAGATGAAATAATAATAAATGTTAATACTGAATATAGTGAACACCTATACTATTCCTGAATACATATATATTTTCCTATGTGTGGTGTGATCACTCTTGGTCATAACTATTTACAATAATCCCAAACATTTTTAGACTCTTATCGACCAGAACAAAACATTAAGATAGGTAATAGAAAAAATCACTGAAATAACATTAAAATTTCTTGACCCAAGAGCCACTAAAATGGACCTTCAGTGAGTTCATCAAATGGATTCAATAGCCCATACCTGTATGTTGGAGGCTTCCAACTAGAATTTACGTTCCATTAAATATATAGCTGGGAGAATATATACTCATTATTAGAATATAAAATGGTATAATAATAATGAATAAACAAAAAACAGTAGAAGAAGTAATAATATATGACATGTTGTGGAATAATATAAGATACAATTTAATCATGTCCAACACCAAATACAACCATCCATTAATTTACCTGTGAATCTACAAAATCCCAAGGAGGAAACATATAGTTGGTAGATAAGATACAACAACTAAAAAATAAGAATAAAACCCCCAAAGAAATATCTCCATGACCATCCTGTGTGCTTGCTTAGTCTTGTGCTCATTAGGTCCCAATGATATTGAACATTATAAAATGTTTTCCAGGTACTTTCTAACATTTGTAATTCTACGGATCCTCCATCAAATGGAGGCCTGATCAATTTGTTAGATATATTCATTAAGTCACCAACTATTGAGTAAAAATAATAATATAGTATCTGAATATAAAATAAATCAATGCGTTGTTATAATAAAAAATGGAGATAAAGAAAAAAAATAACAAGTTAATATAGCATCCTACACCAAGTGACCATATATTCTTCATCCCTAGTTGGAATGACTATGAATAATATAGAAATATATATTTGTTTGGGTTTTTGTGTGGGTGTGTGTGTGTGTGTTTAAATATAAATTCACTATTAAATTTGTGGCATTTATGGTAACATAAGAAGATACATAGTATAATTTAGGACTGAAGGTGTTACTTAGGCATTTATGTTTAAAACTACTCATAATAAAACTATGAGTCTGAATAGAATATATGTAAGGTTATTCCATTCCATTTTTCATATGTATCATAATTAAATAGTCCATTACAAAAGATCTTAATCATTATAGGATGATTTTTCATGTATTATGAATCAATAATTAAAAGGATCACACAAAAGAACATAATCAATAGAGCATGAAACCTAATTCCCAACTACACAAGAAATGTCGATTCCATACCGATATCTTCAAACACTATGATGTGAAATGACAAGGCCAATGACCCTACGTGATATCCCTTTATCAATTAAATAATATGATGTAATCCAATTTTCCATATGAGACTATAACATGATGTTTCAAAAAAAATTATATTGATTATGGTATAATGAATCTCATTTAAAATAAAACATTCAAACTTTAGAGTTAGGCCATTTTTTCAACAACAACACAAATAAGATTAATTTTATAGAAAATAAAGAAGTCCATAATGATAAACATGTCCACCACCATTTAATAATAAATTTTGGTTTCAAATAATAAATAAAAAAAATTAATTTCAGGTGAGATTTACATTTTAGTTTACACCATAAATTATCGGGTAATACATTCCATCCCATCATTCATTCTATATATAAGTCATCGTGTTAACAAAAATAAATTTAATCATCAGTTGAAATTATAATATGTCTTCACATATCAATAGTGATTTGAAGGGTTAATCATGGAATTATATTCTAATTCATTTAGATAGTATTAAATAAGGGTGATATATTAATGCAATCAAGGAACAATCAATGGTAAAAAAAAGACACATGAAAAGCTGTGCTTCATATTAAGGAGGAAACCAACTATGGTTTGACATTGAACAAAATGGTTATCATATTTAAGGCATTAATGTCAACATAATAAATTTAACATTTAATGTAAATCCTTTGAGAATTTTGATTGAAAAACCATTACATTTTTTATAAATAAGAAATACATTGTGGAAGGTTTGATATATAATCATCCTCATGAGTAGGATGGACGAAATGTCCAATATTGGGGCTTTAATTGAGGTTGTTCAAGATAAAAATAAGAAATATAAAAAATCCCTAGGAAAAAATAAATCACAAAATATAAAATAGTATATGGTGAATTAAATGATGAATGTATTGTGTTGTTGTAATATACTCCCTTAGAGATATCCACACACCTGAGGATTCTTGCAATAGATTCCAAATGGAGGCTTTATCTCCCTAGATGTAGGTGAGGAGGTTGAATCCCCTAGAGGGGTTGTTTTTGGGCATAAATAAGAGGATATGAAAAGGGAATATATATAATATGAAATTATGGTGAAAAGTAAAAATAACCCCTTAAAATAATATCATATTTTAGAATGATGTCGGGCCAAACTATGCACCAATCGTACATGGGCTACTACATATACATGGCTCTCAAATGGTTCATGTAAACAACATGAGAAACAACAATTGTTTTTTGATTTTCTCCAATTTTAAGAGATATTTCATATATATATATATATAAGTCCATGTGGCCTCATACAAGAGGTTAATAAAAACAATGTGACAATTTCGACCTCTATAAACAGGTCTCAGATAATCTTTGTTATGGTTTAACAGTTTTATAAAAAACATCTTCTTTTGACATAATCCTCTAATTGTTTTTTGTTTCAAAGTTTTAAGATTAGGAATCTCATCTAAAACACCAATTAAACCTATAATACTTTAAAAAAATACTATAAAATTGAATTTATGCATTTGAAATAATGGAATTTTGTTGGGATTCTTGGTTTACAATTCTTCCGTTCCACCTAACTAAAAATATCAAATTCATTCAGAAAACATCATTTAGTCCAAAAATCAAAGATATAAGACTATTTATTATATTTTGGGACTATAATTATATTTATATATTTTATTTATACTTGTTAATTATAAAGCATAACGTACCACTTGAATTTAAACAAAATTTAAAAGTTCAGTTAGTCATTTTATGATGTTAAATTCAATTTGATGTTAATATATTTTCATTAATATATGAACCCTTGATCAATATTGAATGATTATTCTAATGAATAATTTTCTACCCCAAAATTATAGTATTATACTATTTCTAGTATATGACTTGTTATATCAATTATCCAGGTGTTGATATCTGAATTTTTCAATACACCAAAAAATGATAATAAATTTTACTTTATACGTTTTTTATATAGTCTGAATGGTTGTTGTGACTTCAAATTTTTTAAAGAAACTTATTTCTTCAAATCATCTAGACAGAAGCCTATTAATTTTTTTCTCATAATATTATAAATATGAAAGGATTCTATTTAAATTTTACAAAAAAATATTTTTCATGAATAAGAATTATTTCATAGACCATTCCGTGAATCGGAATATATACATACTGAATTTATGAATATTGGGATTAAAATTGTTATCATATTATTAGATGGTTATATTAATGATGTAGTCGCATTTTTTGAGGTTCTCAATACGGTCATTTTTAATGTCAGAATATCTTTTGAAATAATACTATTTGAGGTTATTTTCTCAACTCTATATGAATATTGAATTTTAATATCATCCATGTTACATAGTATAAGCTATAACTGAAAACATTCTAAATTTTTTAATCAAAAAAATATAACATCTCATCCAAGTGATCATTTTTACTTCATTAAATGTTCATCATGCATCTTATCATTTTTAAATAATGATTTTACAAGAACATATATTCCATTTGATTTGAAATAAAGTTTGTATTTACTAACATCTATAATATATATTATTCTATGGAATCCTTCCATGAAAATATTATTTAGGAAAAAATTATCAGAAAAATTCCTATAAAATATAGATTCTATAATTTTGAATATTTCCTTAGAATGTAATTCCTTTTCTACCATTCCATCATCATGAATATAGATATTTTTACATTCACTTATTTTCTTAAAAAAATAATCCCTAATTACATCAAATTATTTCTCATACTTTTAATTATCTTCATAAAATCATGTATAAATGACAATATAACTATGAAAACTTCAATAATAACCTCTTTTGGATGGCCATTAATGTCTCAGTAAAAGTCAAAAATACCTTTAATTAATTAATTGTAATTATATAATGAACTAAATTCATATAGTAGATTAAATCATGATGTATTTTTAATATAACATAAAAATATAATAAAATTTATAAGTGGTTTATTCTTCTCCTAATAAATTTTATTGGATCCCTTTCACTTTTTCTGGCCTTATTTATTCGTCTGATTTTTAATATTCTTGTTTAAGCCGCCATATTTCTTTTTGGATGAATATTATCAGTTTTCTTCATGTCAAGATTGTCCTATAGTATATGAAAATGTTTGTCTTCTAGAAATCTTCACATCATGAAATAAAATTATACACAACTGGGAAGGTACATTTAGTTCCAAAAGGTTTTGGCCTCCCTTTGATTCCAAATTGGATTCCTATGGGATCATGATGTCACCCTAAGAGGGGGTGAATCAAGGCTCACAAAATTTTTAAATATTATGTTCAGATTAAATTATAAATACATTTTAGTCGATTGAACATATATTATGGGTTATAAATTTAATACCTTTATAAAACTACACAAATTTTTTTTCCATTTTTATATTAAATTACATTACATTAAAAAACATAAATGTGTTTTTAAAAGGTTTATCCTCACTCTGAAAACCATATTTTTTACATATTGACTCCCATAGAGTCACATATTATCTTGTAATATATCCATTAAATATTTTATGTGTTTGAGGAATGAATCATTATTACGAAAAATGTTATAATAATTTACACATGTTATGTAACTTTCTATTATGTCCCATAGTATCAACTATCACCAAAAAAGTCATCATATATCATAATAAGTATGAAGTATTATTTTAACTTGAACCGTGATGTAACATCCCGAGTCCGAAGCCCATCAACTGGTGCCCCGTACCCGGTTCTCCAAATGACTTCAAGCGCGTTTCCCTGAACGCCAGAGGCTGTCGACTAGCAGCGAGGGCCTTGGTGAGTCGGTGTGGAAACTATGCCCTCATTCGGTAAGGTATACAAGGTAAGAAAACAACAATAAACAGTGGAAGCAGTAAACGATATGCATAACAATAGAAACCAATAGTGGAAGCAATGTAGATATATAACTATGATGAAAATGATGCAGTAAGTACAAGTATCTAAGGAAAACAGCAAACACAACAACGTGATGAAATACAATCGAAACCAAGTGCAAAAGAAATACACAATAATCTCATCAGAATCGTGAGCCATGGCTCGGTCCCATGCTCCCCATCTCCTGATGCAGTCAAGATCCTGAAGTAGAAGAGAGCCTGCCCTTATCTATACCTATAGCAACAAAGTCTACTTGGGCTCAAAAGCATGGCCCAAACAGGGTTTGAGATACAATCCCAGTAGGCAATCACCCAAATATTTTCTTCTAATAGTCAATGAATTCGTGGATGTAAATAAACAAGAACCAGTAAACAGGAAAGCACAAGGAGCTACAATCCACAGTTCTAACAAGGTACACAAGTAAACAGTAAGCACAAGAAGAAAAAAAGGTAACCGTATGGGTAGCTCTCACAGTCTAACCCCTATGGTTCAACCTCCAAGTACTAGCAACCCTCTGGGAGGCAAACACAGTCTCACACCTCTAGTTCAGCTATGTAATTAAGCATATTCTCTCGAGAAACACTCACCATCAATTCCCCTTATAGTCTCGTATCGTGTTAAAGGCTCTCTAGGGAAGCACTCAACGTCAATTCCCCCTGTGGCCCTCGTCGTGGATCTACAGACTCACTGGAGACTCACTCGACTTTAATTCCCCCTATAGTCTCGCATCATAATTAAAATACACTCTGGAGAAACCCTTCCATCAATTCTCCCTTTGGTCTGCTACTCTAGGCTCTCACAGTCCTGAGTATAACTAAACATGCTCAACGTGTGTGTATCGTCCATGTAAACCTCAAGAACTACTTGTATATTAACTAAGGCTCAACAGTAATAATAAAACAACAGTTTCACTATCCTATAATTGGGCATGGCAACTGGAAAAACGCTGAATAGTCTGAACAAGCATAGAAAACATCCAAAGTATATCAATGCTACCATAATCACAGGGAAAACATCTACTCTAGCAATCAAGAAATGAAGACAATACAAAAATGGAAAAACAGGAACACACAATAACCCGTTCAAGGGTATTGGTGGAAATTGAATAATATATTCATCTACTTTCTACAGAAAGGCACAAACCACCTACCTCGATCCGAGGAGATCGATATACGCGAACCTCGACAGAAGATTCCTCTTAGAACAACATAGATCTGAGAAAACACACAAAACTTTCATCCCACCATAACATGGAAACGATGATGAATCATGAAACAAGGCTAAAGTAGAAGGAAGAACTCACCGTTGTGATTCCAATGCAACTAACTGTGCTCGAATAAGAGAATGGACGGCGATGCAGGACTTCATCGACGATCTGGTCGTACGTTCTCTCTCGGACGGTCGAAAACTGGAGAAGAAGATAGAAATAGGGGTTAGGCGTGACCCCGGGCCATTTAATAAAAAAAATAGAAAGTACACGGCGTCTACTTCTTGAGTACACGACGTGTACTTCAATTTTTTTGTACTTCGAATTAACTGGCCTCCAACTCAGCCTTACACACCATGTGCGTGGCCCGGACACAGCCTACACACGGCTTCGAGCTGGAATAGAGTACACGTCGTGTACTCAAAATGTACACGGCATGTACTTCTGAAATTTCTAGAAAATTTATTTTCCTTAAAAACTCCAGACAAGGGGAAAACATACCTGAATGAAGATCTGGGTTCCTACAAACTTTCCCCCTTAAAGAAATTGGTCCCCAAATTTCCCTAATGAGGTGGAGAAGAAGAATCCCCAAATAGCTCCGGCCACTGCGATCGTACATTGGCCTCCCTCTCCCAGGTCTTGTCCTGTACTCGCCTGTGCTGCCATAGCACTTGTACCAGAGGAACAGACCGCCCACGGAGAATCTTCGTACTATGATCAACAATACGGATAGGATGCTCCTCGAACGATGCATCCGCTTCAAGCTCGAATTTCTCATGCTGAAAGACGTGAGGTGGGTCTGAAAAGTAACATCGGAGGTGAGAGACGTGGAAGACGTCGTGCATGGCCCGATACCTCTGAGGTTGCTGCAATGGATAGGAAACTAGACACACTCTCTCCAAAACCTCAAATGGCCCGACGTACCGTGGAGAAAGCTTACCCTATCTCTGAATACTTTTTTCTCCCAACCTAGGTGCGACACGTAGGAAATCCTGATTACCAACCTCGAACACCAGAGGTCGTCTGTGCTGATCAGCATAAGACTTCTGCCGAGACTGTGTTGTAGCCATCCTCTTCCGAATCAGCTCTATCTGCTCTGAAGTCTCCTGTACAAGATGAGGTCCCATCAAAGTTGCCTCTCCTACCTCCAGACAGCATAAGGGTGATCGGCATGGCCTACTGTACAAAGCCTTGTATGGTGCTATCTGAATGGTCTCCTGTAAACTGTTGTTGTAGGGGAACATTACCAGTGGAATATGATTCTCCCAAAAACCTCCAATGTCAATGATGCATGCTTGGAGCATATCCTCAAGCACCTGGATCGTGTGCTCGGACTGGCCATCAGTCTGGGGATGGTATGATGTACTCAAAAGTACCTGTGTACCCGAGGCCTTCTGAAGTCCCTGCCAGAACTAAGAGGTAAAGCACACATCTCTGTCGGAAACAATAGAGCGCAAAACTCCATGCAGATGAATGATCTCTCTGATGTAAAGTCGTCCCAGATCATCGACACTAACATTATCCTTGATTGGCCTGAAGTGAGGAACCTTCGTAAGCCTGTCGGTGACAACCCAAATAGCATCGTTCCCTTGAGGTGATCTCAGCAACCCAGTCACGAAGTCCATCGCAACATTATTCCACTTCCACTCGAGAATGGGTATCTACTATAAAATGACTTCTGGTCGTTGATGCTCTGCTTTCACCTACTAACAAGTAGAACATCTCATGAAAAAACCAGCAACATCCTTCTTCATTCCTGGCCACCAGTACTGGCGATGAAGATCTCGATACATCTTGGTGACGCCAGAATGAACTGTCCAAACTGAGGAATGGAAATCTCGCATCAGCTTCTCGCGTATGTCTGCTGGCACCCATACACATACTTGGAAATGAAATATCTCATCCCTGACCACTATCCATCCAGGAATAGGGTCCCCTCCTGACACACTCTCCCACAGGACTAAGCCTTCTGAGTCTGATAGCTTCCTCATCCGTACCCGATCAAGTAGCATGGAGGTAATAGTTACCAAAGATAGAATGGTCAGTCCTCGTATGTCGTGCACCTCTAGATGAATCTCAGAGAGCAGAGCCATCAGCTGCCACTCACTAGTGGCCTCCTGAGCTACCTGAATCTGAGTTCTCTTGCTCAACACGTCTGCCATGGTGTTTCCCTTTCCCGACATATAGGCAAGATAGAAATCAAAGGACTGAAGATACTCGACCCACCTGCACTACCTCATATTCAGATCACGCTGAGTGAAGATATAACTGACACTCTTATGGTCAGTGAAGACCACAAAGTGCTCTTCCAGAAGATAGTGTCTCAAACAGTACAAGACATGAAAAATAGCTGCCAATTCAAGATCGTGCGTAGGGTAGTTCCTCTCACGTGGCATCAAATGCTGAGACCCATACGCTATGACTCCATCTCCCTGCATAGGAACAACTCCTAGCCCGACGCCTGAAGCATCACAATAAACAGTGTAGGTCTTTCCTGGATCTGGAAAGACTAGTATCAGTGCTGACGTCAACCTCCCATTAATCTCTTGAAAGGCCGACTCACAAGAATCTGACCATAAGAACATCGCCCCATTCTTGGTCAGACCTGTCAAGGGTGCTTCTAGATGAGAAAAGTCCTGAATGAAGCGTCTATAGTATCCAGCCATCCCTAGGAAGCTCCTTACCTGAAAAAAAGTTCTTCAGCTGCTCCCAAGAAACTATAGATTTCACTTTCTCTAGGTCCACAGATACTCCTGCCTCTGAGATGATGTGACCCGAGAAGTGAATCTGATCCATCCAGAAGTGACACTTCGAGAGTTTAGCATAAATCCGATGCTCTCTCAGTGTACTCAGAACGATCTCAAGTTGTGTGGTATGGTCGTGTCGAGTGTGAGAGTACACCAAGATATCGTCCATTAAGACCATGAAGAAGGAATTCATGTAAGGATGGAACACTCGGTTCATCAGTGCCATGAACACTACATGTGCATTCGTGAGTCCGAAAGGCATGATTGTATACTCGTATAGACCCTACCTGGTCCTGAAGGCTGTCAGAGGTATATCTGATGGTCTAACGCACTACTGATGATAACCAGACCTCAAGTAAATCTTCGAGAACACCCAGGCTCTTCAAGGTTGATCGAAAAGGTCATCAATCCTTGGAAAATGATATCGGTTCTTGACCATCAACTGGTTCAAATTCCGATAATCCACAAAAATATGAAGGGTACTGTCTTCCTTCTTCGCAAACAGAACAGGCGAACCCCATGGAGAAGTATTGGGTTGGATGAAACCCTTAGCATGTAACTCCTCCAACTGCTTCTTAAGCTCTTGAAACTCAGGTGTGGCCATCCTATATGGAGGAATGGACACCACTGCCGCTCCCGGCACGAGCTCAATAGATAAGTATACCTCATGATCCGGAGGGAAACCCGAAAAGTCTTCTGGAAAAACATCCCTGAAGCGATCCAACACTGGAGGAAAGTCCAACTGTGGAGTCCCCAGATCATCCAGATTAATACTAGAAATCTGGGCTGTCACTCCTCCTTGCCCAGGATGCTCGAGTCCTGCCCGACTCGCCAGAACGTCCCATTCGCCTCTATGAAAGAAAGATTCACCTTCTATTGAAATGAAACTAACTCTGCAAAGATAGCAGTCGACAACTTCCCAAAAGGGAATCAACCAGTCTATGCCAAGGATGTCATCATAGCTTGTCATCTGTAGGACATAGAGATCCCATAATAAGAAATACCCTTCAATCTCGAGAGGGCACTCTCTACACTGACGTACATTATATGTCATCATTCCCAAAGGTGTGTCTAGTGTCAATGAGTTGGAAGAAGAAAACGCGCAGAGTCCAAGGCTCTCTACAACAGCAGTAGAGATAATGCTATGCATAGAACAAGTATCGAAAAGGGCTGAAGATAAAACTGAGGCTACTAAAATCGTACCTCGAACAGTAGATGGTTCGGGATCCTGATCATGATAAGTCTTCTCTACGGAGAAAGACTGGCCTGCACCGCGGCCCTGCGCCCTTGACTGACCACTCTGAGATGAACCTCCCTACTGGTGCTGAGGAACTGGTGACTGACTGCCACTGCCTCAACCTCCCCCTCGGCCTGAACGGCCGGAAGAACTCCAGTTCCCTGACTGGTGAGAGACTGGTGGGGCTACTCCTGAACAAGGAGTCATAGAAGAACCCCGGTCACCTGCAGCTGGTGAGAAAACCAGGCAAGAATGCTGAAGGTTACCCATCTTCCCGCAAGATTGGCATTCCATGGGGTCTCTCTGGCACTGCGGCCTCGGGTGCCCTGTCAGGCCGAACTGGTAGCATGACACCTGGCTGCCTGATGATGCGTCTCGCTTCCTTGAATCACCGCACATAGGCTCCCTATGGCGCTTATTGCTCTCATCTAGAGGAAAGAAGACTCTGGAAGCAGAACCACCATGGATCGCAGCTCCAGAGTCTCTCATACTGTGCTATACAATCAGTTACTAGTTGATGATGGAAGTAATGTAAGTCAGCTGGATGATGTTCACCTGCGATCGAATCTCCCACCTGAGTCCATCCTTAAACTTCCTTGACAAGAACACCTCGCTCTCATCTTGAAGGGTTGTAAAATGCTGCAGCTCAGTGAAACGAGAGGAATACTCTATGACAGGTAGAGTACCCTGCTCTAAGCTCATAAACTCATGAGCTCGATTGGCCCTCAGAGTCTCCAGGTTGATGTAGTTGTAGAACACGCGCCAGAACTCCTCCCAAGCCATAGCCTGCAACTGATCGCCTGTGAGATCACGTCCCACCACCTCTTGGCAGAGTCTCGGAGCATGTAGGTGGTGAGCTTGACCCGCCTCTCTGGAGGCATCTCCAGATGCTCGGAGATAGTCAGCATGGCTTCTAGACATGACTCTGCAGCCTGAGGTCCTCCCTCCCCCAAGAATGCTGGAGGATGCTGCTGCTGAAAGACCCACGTCAAGTCTTCCATTGACGAGGTAGGAGGAGGTTCACCGTGGAAGTCCTGCATCATACTCATGAAACCTTCCCTGATCTGCGCATCAGCGCCCATGGTTGGTACAACAACCGGTGCCAAGGCTGGCTCGGCTAGGGGATTGACAGGAATTCCCTGATCAGCCATGTCTGGCGTCTGATCACTACCTGACGACAGACGTACGGACGTAGGATGTCTCAGAGGCATAACACTAAAACATCAAAAGCACACCTTAGATGAGGAAAACAAGGATAGATAACACAAGAGTACAAAATGTGAACAAGTGAAGAAAACAAACAAGATTGAAAAAAATGACTACACAGCGTGTATAAAACTACACGGCATGTCTTCTTAAACCACTAACATGGGCGTGTACTCTCACCCTACAAGTCGTGTACATTTCAAACTACACAGCGTGTTGACCCCCACACACGGCGTGTACTTGAAAACTATTCCCCTGCTCGAGTCTCTTTACACTGCTAACCCACATTGTCCGACTGAACCTGAGACTACATGGCATCTTCGAATCAAACATGGTGTGCACTAGACAAGGCTTTGGCTGTCCGTGTTTTTGAGTACATGACCATCTACACGGCTGGACCTTACACGGAGTGCTCCGAACAAGCACGGTGTGCATAGGAGAAGGCGACATCATCCCGTGTTGTTCGTGACACGGTCGGGTACCTGGTCAAGACTACACGACATGTTTTGAACGAACACGGCATGTGGAAAGAAGGTCACGTCGGCCCATGTTGTTCGTCACATGGTCGGGTACCTGGACAGGACTACAAGGAATGTTCCATGTGGACATGGCGTGTTATACCCGATCTTCCCTGTCCAGTGTTGTTAGTGAAAAGGTCGGGTACACTGCTCTGAACTCACACGGCGTGTACCAATGGTACACAGCGTGTTCCCGAAGTTACTCCCACGACACCATGTTCTGATCACACGGTCAGTGACATGGCCTGAAAACTACATGACATGTTTCTAAAAAGTACACACCATGTATTCTGAGTTTTTATGGGCAGCAGTTCAGAAACTGCACAGAATTCCAGAAACACTAAAATGAGGGAAAAGATGCCATATTCTGATCCCTTAGGGCCCATAACACCTCAAGAACCAAATTTTGTTGTTCACTTTAAACAAAGAACAAAACAACAGTTTTCTAAAATAGAAGTAGAGAATATATCAAGCAACTATCACAACAGCATGAATAATCTACAAAAAGTCTATTACAATAGCATGCAATCACTAATTCACCCTAGATGGCATGGAAAGAATGCATGACATGTGATTTCAACAAGTGCCTATATGATGCATGAGATGGCATACCATCATATCCTTGGGTTGCTACAGAAATAGAACTGAAATATCAAAACAATAACAACACAAGTCATACGAATCAATCTAGGTGAAAACATACTAACCATAAAATCTCAAAACCAGAAAACTGTAATTAACGAGGTAGTATGGATTTTCCCTATACACGGGTTAGCTACTCCTGAGCACATCTTAATGCCAAGTACCTAATCCATCCTATCCTTGGCTAAGGTCTCCAAATAGTAAGACAAGAGAAAAGAACTCCTCTGATACAAATTTGTAACGTCCCGAGTCTATAGCCCCACCACTGGTGCCCCGCACCCGGTTCGCCACATGACCTCAAGTGTGTTTCGCAAAACGCCAGAGTCTGCCGACTAGTAGCGAGGGCCTTGGTGAGTTGGTGGGGAAACTATGCCATCATTCAATAAGGTATACAAGGTAAGAAAACAACAATAAATAGCGGAAGCTGTAAACGACATGCATAACAACTGAAACCAACAGCGGAAGCAATGTAGATATATAACTATAATGAAAATTATGCATCAGGTACAAGTATCTAAGAAAAACAGAAAACACAAAAACGTGCTGAAATACAACTGAAGCCAAGTGCAAAAGAAAAACAAAATAACCTCCTCAGCATCGCGAGCCACGCCTCGGTCCCATTCTCCCCAGCTCCTGATGTAGTCAAGATCCTGAAGTAGAAGGGGATTTCCCTTATCTATACCTGCAGCAACAAAGTCTTCTTGCGCCCAAAAGCATGGCCCAAAAAGGGTGTGAGTTACAATCCCTGTAGGAAATCACCCAAATATTTGTGACTAACAGTCAATGAATACATGGAATTAAATAAACATGAAGCAGTAAACAAGAAAGCACAAGCAGCTACAATCCATAGATCAAACAAGTATGGTACACATGTAAACAATAAGCACAAGAAGAAAACAGGTAACCCTATGGGTAGCTCTCACAGTCTAACCCCTATGGTTAAACCTCCAAGTACTAGAAACCCTCTGGGAGGCACACACAGGCTCACCCCTCTGGTTCAGCTACGTAATTAAGCAGACTCTCTGGGGAAGCACTCACCGTCAATTCCCCCTATATAGTCTCGTATCATTCTAAAAGGATCTCTGGGGAAGCACTCAACGTCAATTCCCCCTGTGGCCCACGTCGTGGATCTACAGACTCTCTAGAGAATCAATCAATGTCAATTCCCCCGATAGTATCACATCGTAATTAAAAGAATCTCTGGAGAAGCCCTTCTATCAATTCTCCCTTTGGTCTGCTACTCTACTTTCTCACAGTCCTAATTATAACTAAACATGCTCAACGCATTTGTATAGTCCAAGTAAACCTCAAAAACTACTTGGATATTAACTAAGTCCCAACAAAAATAATAAAACAATAGTTCCACTATCCTATAACTAGGCATGGCAACTGGAAAAATGCCAAATAGGCAGAACAAGCTTAGAAAACATCCAATGTACAACAAAGCTACCATAATCACTGGCAGAACATATACTCAGGAAATCAAGCAAAGAAGGCAATACAACAAGGGAAAAACAAGAACACGCAATACCCCGTTCAAGGGAATTGGTGGAAATTGCATAATATATTCATCAACTTTCTACGAAAAGGCACAAACCACCTACCTCGATCCGTGGAGATCGATATACACGAACCTCAACATCAGATTCCTCTTAGAACAACATAGATCTAAGAAAATGCACAAAACGTTCATCCCAAGATAACATGGAAATGAAGAGGAATCAAGAATCAAGGCTAAAGCAGAAGGAAGAACTCACCACTGCGATTCCAACGCAACTAACCATGCTCGAATCAAAGAACGGACGTCAAGGCAGGATTCCGTCGAAGATTCAGCCGTACGATCGCTCTCGGACGGTCGAAAACTAGAGATGTAGATGGAAATAGGGGTTAGTTGCGACCCTGGTCTGTTTAATGAAAAAAAGGCAGTACACGGTGAGTAATTATTGAGAAACGACGTGTACTTCAATTTTTCCGTACTCCAAATTAACCGGCCTCCACCTCAGCCTTACACACCATGTGTGTGGCCCGGACATGGCCAGCACACGGCTTCGAGCAAGAATAGAGTACACAACGTGTACTCAAAAATTACACGGCGTGTACTTTTGAAATTTCTAGAAAATTTATTTTCCTTAGAAACCCTAGAAAAAGGGAAAACATACTTGAACGAAGATCCAGGTTCTTACACATGACTTTTCAAATGATATTTTTAAAATTACTAAATGATGATTTTTAATGCATCTTAATTATCAATAGAATTTCACAAGTACATTTTCCCTATTTTATTTTTAGAAGAATAAACTTATTTAGATATCATTTCTAAGAACATTTATTTCAAGAAACTTTTCATGTTTTTTATTTAAATTTAAATGTATTTCCAAATATTGACTCTATGTATCCATTTAAATCAATTAGGACATTTGGAGTTCTTTTTTCAATTTTAACAACCTTTATCCAATTTTATCATTCGAAGGATGTTATTGGTATGATGCTTCCTCTATTTGAAATTCAATTGTTCTCTCTATTTTAATTTTATTTTTTTACCTTAGTAAACCTATTAACAATTATCCCTTTTTATAACAAGACTTACATTGATGGATATAGGCAATTTATAGGAATATATTTGAATTTAATTTAATGTAAAATGTAAATTTATATTCATAAACATTGTATAATTATATTAGTGTTTTTATCCACCAATTTTCCACCAAAATGTGGAATAAAAATATTTATATTCTTACTCATATAACATAATTAATAAATAAATATTATTCCACGAATATATTAATTTAATAATATATCTCAACATCATTAGAATTTCATATTTCAAATACTATATTACACAACATGAATATTACAAAAAAATGTAATACCCTATAAGTCAATGAGCTACCTTTTCATTTACTATATCCTAAACTAAATTTCACATATTTTAAAAAATCTAATTCTGTAGATATTTATTTTTTCATTAAAACAATAAAATTCATCAACTAAATACTATATATCATTTTAATCATTAAAAATTCTAAATATCAATACTTGTTCTTTTGTTGGTCTATATCTAATTCTCCTTTTTATCACAAACTATGATTGAAACATCATCTTTCAATTGACTTGATATTAGATTCATTCTTTTGATTTTATAAATATACTCATTTATAGACATAACTCATGTTAATTTCATCACATACATGGGAATAAATTTATTTCATATTCCATACATCATGAATTCCATATTACATTAATTTAGATCAGAACCATGTACGTTTATTACCTATGATAAATTATATTTACATCAACTTAAACTTATCATATAATCTAACTATCCTGAAATATAGTGCTTCAATATTAATTTCTATTTAGAGATGGACTTTTATCTTCTTACATCCTATAGCATTAGAATCGTTTTTAGAGTATCCACTTTCATTATGAGCATTAATACTTCTTCATCAGTTATTCTTCATCCTTGAAACTCCAAAACTGCATGAAAATTTATAAGCGTCCTAAACTTCAAGTGATAAGGAATTTTTAAATTGAACTCATTTGTACTTTTTTAGTCTTCTAACAAAATGATGTTATTATAATAAATAAAAATCATAGAATTTAAAGAGTTTTTTCATACAAATATTCTAATGATTTCATTATATTATATTAAATTTGAAGATACGTTATTCCTTAAACAACACCTACAATGATATTTATTTCATAATACCTCACCTATTTTATCCTTATGAAATATCATTTTTGACATATGAACACTACATTAGATTGTGTTTCTCAAAATTTTATACAATATAATCATCCAATGGCTATTCAATATATTATTATCATCACATCATATTTTAGATTTATACTACTTTTATTTTTTATATTTATAGAAAAACTCTCTTTAATTTCCATATAAATAAATATTCAAAACATTATCAATTCAATAGTGTATTTCCTCCTCCCAATCATCCTTTTTTCTGCACCAAATATATTCTAATTTTTTAACATTAATATTATAATGATTTTTAAAAAAATTATATTTTTCACATTTTTTAATTTAGTTTTAGTGGATATTTTTCTTCTGGTGAACGTATCTAATTTTGAATATTCTTTAGGGTTTTAAATTTCCCCATTTGTTTTAAATGAATTATTTAACAAAAAATTTATTTTGAGTTCATGTTTTTATTTATAATGATTCATGAGTATAATGAAGATTAGTTCTAAGATCAATTGATTTTAAATAATGCTTCTAGATATAAAAATTCCCATGTATTTATCATTAATTAATTTTCTATATAAATAATACTCATATTCATTACATCATATCATATTCCAAAATTATATCATTCATCTATAGTATAGATTATTTTTTTTGTTTCCTCTTTAGAAATAATTTCTTCTGGTGGAATTCCTCAGTAACATCTATATACACATCTTCCATCAACATAAACATTAATAGTGATATATACTATTGAAACAAAATATATCATAATCGTCATCATATAATGTTCATTTAACTTATTATATTTTTTACCTTAAACTTTGATAATACCAACATGTTCTATATTTTATAAATTTAACACTAATCATTTTTGGGGACCCCTAACCTAGTATTGTAATCTTCATTACATTAAAATAAATATTTTATCCCTTCACAAAAAAATACTAAATTAAATGGTCTATTCCTTTCATATGACCTTAATCAATGCAACGTGGACCATACAGAATTTAATTCATACTATAACTAGATATGTAATATTCCACTCTAAGGATCAATACCAACACCCCATAGGTCCAAAATACATGAACATATAATTACATCTTGAGTTGAACTAATAATATTATACCAAATTGTTATATAATTATAAATTTTTATTCAAAAAAAATCATAATAATACAAACCCTATAATTATAAAGTTTTAGTGTAATTGTATACTAGATAAAAAATCACCTCGTTTCCTTAATAATATCCAACATCTCCATAAATTTTTTTAATGTATTAATTCTCCTAGATATATCCTACATAAAAAATTCCATCATAGACTGGGTATATGAAAACATAACAAGGGAGATATTAGATTCTTTATAAGGTAAATATATGAGATATCAATCAATAACAGTAATCTGGAATAACATTACGACAAAATAATTTCATACACAATAATTTAAAGACCATTATATAATAATTGTTGAATGGGATTTTATCATAAAAAAATTAGTATACAAAATAGTGTAGAATCATCAATAAAAAATCAGGATCCATGAGAAAATATCATAATAAAAATACTAATGTTTTTGGAATAAACATATGCATAAAAAATAATTTATTTTATCTGTGTTCATATATAGTACAATTATAATGAACAGTGTCCCATAGTGGATTAGGTTATCTTCCCAACCTATTTTTATTATTGTAATGAGTTCATATTCCATCATAAATTCATCCATGTATTGGGTTTTCTCATCGTCCAATCATTTTTTTAGTCATGATTCATTTCCAAAATAATTATGTTCAGTAGGTTCACTTATTTAACAATGTTTACTCTATATTCTAGTCAATATTATCTTTTAAGATATCATTATTTACCAAATTAATTGGGGAGATTAATAATTCATTAAAAAAAAATAAAAAAATAAAACCATAAATATCTATTTCATAAGATTATAAATCATTAATAAATTTAATATATCCTTACCCATTGTAGGGAAACTGATTTAAATAACATTCCAAAATTTCATCAGGGCATAACATAAAGAAAAGAAACGCGTTTTTATTAATATGTCATTTTAATTTAACAACCCAAAATGAAACAAATATAATTATTATAATTATATATAAATTATCATTATAATAAGTCATATATAGAATAAAATTATGTGATATCATTATATAATATCTCTAGTGAATCCTAAAATCTATATTGTATATATTAAAAAATTAAAAAGGAAATAAAGAATTTTAACATTTCCATGAAAATCGGAAGTTATAATTTTATTTTAGTATATTTAACCAAATTATGATAATATTGAGAAATTATTTTCATAAAAAAGAACAATGGAAAATTATTATGGTTTATACAAAGGAAATAAAATCAATGATAGTGGTAAAACTTATTTTTCTGGTTAACATTGAGATAAAGATTCATTTTAAACATTTTGGTTGAATGTTTTGAAAAATAATATTGGTGAATATTGAAAAAATTTCTTTTAAAATATTTTTAAATATAACAAAACATAGTATAGATATTATTCTTTCCAATTTCAGATAAAATAAAATAACGTTTATTGGACCATTTTAAAACAATGGACATATTATAAATAATTCATTGACCAAAGTTGAAATAATGACTATTGAATAATGAAAACGTCTTAGTAATTTTACTTACCAAATATTTGAAAAATATTAATTTTATCTCAAAATTATATGAATCACTAGAGTAAATGAAAATATACAGTATTTAATGTATAATTGTTATCTAACATTCATTAATAGCATTTTAGCATAGTCAAAAATGGATGTAATATTTTAAAATAACACCTTTAACTCACGTATAGTAATCTATTGTACATGTATAAAAAACTGTTATAATATATATATTTCTACAAAAAATCTATTATATTTGAATAGAAAAATATCTAGTACAATTCATTCTTAGTTTGAAATTTTTAGTTATTCATTTATTAAAAATTTATTTATCAAACACAACATATATGTAAAGACACATCTATTTTAAATTCATATTTTGGTTAAATTGTTTCATTAGACACACCTCATTAATGTTCTCATCACATATATTTTTTAAATCATTTTATAATTATAATACTTATTCATTTTATGCACTTATAACAGCCTCAGACCGAATAGACTGTAATTGATGGTCATATTAATACAATGAAATAAATGTAAGAGGTTAAATATATAAAAAACCATTATTTTAGTATTCTTATACATATATTTACATAAATGATACCCAAAATATATTGGTGATTAAATATGAATGGTAGTAATGGAAAAAATTCAGAATCTTCAGAATCATTTATAAAATTAATCTTCCCATCATGTATAATGGAAATATAATATGGGTGGGATGAAACACTTGGTAATGGTTATATATAGTTAAATATATACAGAATCAATAAATAATAATAAATATGGAATGGTAAATAAATTTATGCAAATTTAATTTAATCAATGAATTTACTATCATAATAAGATAATTTATTATCATTATATTAGTGTATATAAATGAAAAAAACCCATTTAATAATGTGTGAAAGAAATGAATCCATGGATAATATAAATTGAAAAATATCTTCAATTATAATAAAAAAATTATAAATTATTGGAATATATAGTTTTGGATATCATGATAATTGAAATCCTGATATATTTATTATCATTACCTTATACAAGACAGTTCAATACTATAGGAAAAAACCCAATTGCATAGGCAAAATTATTTTTCTTATGAGACCTATTAATTTTTTGAGGGAATATACAACTCCATGCCCCACTCACCTTTTCATGTTGAAATAATTACTCTTTTATCAAATGATCGATTTAATTCATGTATAGTTGTCTTTATCAATAAATATTTATATCGTATAAATTATATGAATATATAAATATTTCCCCTCATAATAAAATATACGTTAATTAGCTTCTATATGTAAAATTGGAATAAGGGTTAATAAATAATAAAATCAATGATAAAAATACTATGGCTGTTTAAAATATATTTAACTTATAATGAAAACTGATTATAATAAAATGATTGACTCAATAAAAATAAATTGATCAAAAAAATAAAAAGAAATTAGATACAATCATTGATTTATCATGAATATATGTTTTCGAGAAAATATAAGAATAAATTGAATGGAATGAAAATATTAAAATAATATTTCATAAATTATATTTATTTTTAAAATAATGTAACATATAAATGATGACAGATTTTGAAATATTGTTATGATGATTGGGATTTTTTTATCACAACATCTATTAAGAATCATTCATTTTTTACATTTTATTTTAAAGGTCCCTTATGAAAAATTGTGGAATGATTACATTAAAACCCTTTTTAAATTTAATAGATTACATAAAACTTCCTTTATAAATCATCTGTTTAATTAAGAGGTCCTATTTAATTAATTTATGAAAACAAGGTCATTAAATAAAATCTAGTATTATTTTAAAATTTTCATATCATAATTCACGTATTAATTATATTAATAGTTTGAAGAAATTATATTATCCCCTTAAATACTTATTGGTTATGATAATTATCTGTTCATATGGGTGATAAATTTTTAGATTTTATATATTAAATAAACGAAATTCCAAATAATTGTTATTGTATAAGAAATTCTTACCTCATTAGATACTTTTAAATTTTATAAAAACAATTAATAAAAATTAATATAAATATTATATATTTAATTAATAGATAATACTTTCAAATAAATAAATTGGTCAATATAAACTCTAGATAAATGTTAATATGTAAATATATACAAATGGGCCTCAAAGGAATAGAAATTTAAACAAATCCCTTACAACTTGGTTGATTTACATTAAAAACCCTCATAGATGAATAAAATGAAATTAAAACTAACAATAAAAGTAAATATGAATTATTCATGCTATTACGTGAATAATAGGTAATATATAAACAATATAAAAAATTTGGTGCATAACATTCGAATGTTCATAAATGAAATGAAATTTAGACTGAATCCTTTCCCTAATGCTTCCCAGCAATTGAATGTTAAATGATATCATTAATAAAGGTTATAATAAAGTTATAAATTTAAAATATAACCATATTAATATTTTTATTATAATATATGATCATATCCTAGTGTTTTACTTCCAATTAATTAATAATAATTCAATAATTTAATTATTTCGAGTCTTAATTTTCTTATTTTATATTTTATGTATTTTCATTAATTCTTTGATTATACACAATATGATATAGATTAATCATATAAATAATTAAATTACTATTATAAATATCATATTTACTAATTATATACATTACATAACCATTCTATAATGATTGTCATGTAAAATTAATGGCATCGCTTTATTGATACGGTCAGTTGTATGTATGCTCGAGCGATGGTGCCATTTCCTTAATGGGTTAATGGGAAATGTATTTTATAAAATATTAAATATTAAATATAATGTAAAAATTATTTTAAATATTCATTATTTCCATCAATATGATTATCCATGTGAGTCAGTAAAGGAAAAGATATTATATTGGTTCGTGAGGTAGTAGTTTGTCATACACATGGCTGACGGATATTTATAATTTTATGGACAAGGTGATGGACAAATATTTTTAAATAAAAAAATTTAATATATAAGATAGACTAGTTTTATTATATTTATATTTTTATACATATTTGAATTCTTAAAAAAAATTGTTGAGGCGGTTACCTTATCATATAGAAACGTCTCTTCAATATATTATTATGGACCCTATGTATGGTATTTTAGGAGATAAAAGAAGCACAAAATTCTATAAAGTGATTATAAGAGCGTTTATCATTATTTTTTTTGATCAAAATGGCTTGACATATGTGAATATGTAAGGGTACTGAGTTCCCTTTTATAATTTCAAAAGAGTGGAAAATTTTTTAATATAAGAAAAAATCGATAAGGGGAAATCAAACTACCCCGATGTTCCTTTAAAATTATTAAATAATTTATTAAAGATCATTTAATTTATAGATATACATCCAACACATAAAAAGTAACATGTTTTTAATATTTTACTCCCTTATCCTCTACATCTATGTGAATATACCATTATCCTTTTCACTATGATAACTAATTTTTTAACTTTGTAATTAATCCATTAATCCTAAAATAATTTTTTTGTTTGTAGATAATATTGATCTACTTTTTAACTATTTGAAATTGAATTTATCAAATAAAAAGTTAATTTTTTTAGATTATTAATTTAAATATATGCATTTCTAATGAATAATACATTATATTAACATTAACCATATAAATTAATAATTATTTTATTTACAAAAAATTCTGATAAATTTAAGTTCACCTAAATTATTAATATAAATTATTAATAATATATATGTGTAATATATTTTATTAAATTCAATTCAAATAAGTGTAATAATTTAATTTCTAAGTAAACATAGTAATCATGCTATAACACTATTTTTCAAACAATTAATATCCCAACTATAATATAACATTATATTAATAATATGACTTGTAGTAATAATTATAATCATTTTAATTATCATAGTTAGACATATTACTGAAAAAAATTCATTTTAATCCATTCATAATTAATTAATACATTAATTAATTAAAATATATTTAGTTTTTTATTTATAAATGAAGAAATGAATTTTGAAAAAAGAATCTGAAAAATAGATATTTTCCCCAAACGGATCTTAAACATATTTTATTAAAATTTCTACATAGTATATTTTAATTAAAAATATTATTATAAATTAGTATAAAAAATGGTGAGTGATTAAATATTATATTTTCTTTATCATAAAATTATATCTCTAAATGAAAATTACAAAAAATCAATTCTATGATTATTTTATCCATGTAAGTTCAGAACTGTTATTGATCCTATTAAATAATGTTTTTGGTGTATGAAATACTAAAATTTTCATGTTACTAATTTTTTATTCAAAATTAAATGTCTACATACTATAAATTATTATTGGTAGTTTCATACGTCTCTCCTATTAATATTTCATCCTCGAAATTATAATGGAAATTAATTTCTAAAAAAATGAGGGTTTTCCTACATGATAACACATTTTTGTTACCATATTTATTACTCATCATATTACTTATCAATTGTACCTATACCATTTTTTTTCTGAATCATCAGCTATTTCTCTCAATTTAAATAAATTTAGATAGTTTCTTCTATATAAGATAGATCAAGATCTAATTCTTTTTATTAATAATTCAGAATAGGTGGTGGGTCTAGCATGTACTTTAATATTAATGAAAATATGGAACCCATCATGTATATTAGATATGATTTTTTTTATTTTTTATTTAGTTATACATGACTCTAATCAATTCAAAAATATCATATAATTTGATGTACTTGGGTCTCATTTTTATAAAATTACCAAAACATTGACACCCTTCCATGTAGATTATTTAAAAAAACATGATATCACACATCAAATTTAAAATAATTTCTTTGATTTTCCTATAAAATATCTTTAATGATTTATCAACTATAAATTTATCCTAAATAGTCCATATCATTATAGTTGTCTTTCTAATAATCTATAGGGATAAAATTTGACTTCCCCCCATATTCAATGAAATGTTTTACAGTATGACATCACTTTCCATAATATTTATCATAAAGAACCATTGGAATACTTGAATAGAAAATATTATTATAGGAAAACACTTAAAAATGTAGAAAATTATCCCAAATTCCATAAATTCCATGTCAACCTTAAATAATCATGTATTCAAATGTTTGAATTGTGCTTTCATTTTCTATATTTGTTTGAGAATGTTTGGTGGGCCCCAAATGATGCTTAGTATCAAGAACATTATGAAGACTCTTCTTGAATCTCGGTGTAACATACAGTTCATTATCAAACATAGTATGCAAATTTTAAATATTTTGTCTTATAACATCATTAATATGAAAACAGTGCATGGATATAAGGATGTATATATTATACTATAGAGAGGAAATATGCCAACATGGTTAGAAGATAAATAATAACACATTATTGCAACATTCTTTCAATGATTCTTTTTTAGTACTGTGAAAAAGTCCATAGTAATGTCCCACCATTTTTATATAGTAATATGAATAGTTTTGAAGATTCATCTATAATATTTTCTATCAACATAAATTTTTTGAAAAACTGAACATTTGGATATATAATTCTTACATTACCACTTCATATTATCCCACAAAAGTGTTCCCTCAAATCTGTGTAAATATATGCACTTCCATTGTGTATAATATAATTTTAGATATGAGAATAATCAAAAAATTAATTCTTCATCAAAGGATTACATGGAACACATAATATCATTAAATATTATATGAGTATATACTCAAAAAATAGAACCTTCCAACATCCCATAACTCAATGATTTAATTTTATTTTAAAAATTAGAATCATGATATTAAGAAACCTTAATGTTTTCCAAAAAATATAGTTTTAAAATAATATGAAAACAAATGTTTTTACCCTTCTTAAATAATTATTTATCCATGTTTACTGGATCCCATTAACATAAGAACACTCTCAATTATTATTTGGTTCATTACTATAGGATTTTTCCATATCAATGAAACCACCAACTAATTTTCATTTCCACAGTTGTATTGTACTGAAAATTAATCAACCATGAATTTCTCGAATCATATCCATTAGACCATATTTATCTATTTATATGAAGATATATATTTTATGCCATTAAATAATATTTATATATCACATATTTAAAAATAATAAAAATTTATCTATATTTTTAAACCATAGTTTATAGTTTACATGTAATGATCATTGTTAGGATAGTTCATTTCATCAGTCTTTAACTACCATGATGTATATAAAATAACTTTTTCATTTTCTATAATGAAACATACTATTTATTTCTTTTAGGAATATATATATATAACCCATAATTTCATGATGGTAGATATAAAATAGAAATATTTCCCAATGTTCACTTCCATTCATCAAATAAAATCCTCACATTACTTTTTATAAACAAGAATAAAAACATTTCAATTAATCTTGGTTAAAGAATTAACTAATTGAAAAATATTATGAATGAATCCTCAATAAAACTCTCCAACATAATATAACTTCATAACTATGATATGTTTGTTAGTGTATATCTTTCTATGACAACTTTTTTCTCTATTTAATAAACTATGATTCCATATTTAGAGATAATATGGCCATGGATAGATATTCCCTAAACCCAGATTTCCATCATTATATACATCTTATATAAATATTTTCATCTAAAAATATCACGAATTATTGGAAAAAGATTATCATGGTCCTAATAACATTTATAATGGATATCATTGAATAAAAAAATTAAATTATAATATAATTATATGAATATTTTATCCATTATATCCAAAAAAACATATGAAGAACTGTTCTATCCAAATAGAATTACAATAAACTATTAATTTACATACCTCATTTATAGTTTCCTTGTAAGAATTTCCTTATTATTTACTCACAATAGATTACCCCTATAATGATGTTAAGTTTTTTAAAATATTGTTCTTCATGAATTTCCTCTAAAAAATATCAATTCGAGTAATTGTGTACTGGTTTATTATAATAATATAATTGTTTTAAATATAATCCATCTATATCCAAATGGATCCATCATCTTTATTCAAGAATAGAAACAGAGCTCCATATGGTAAATCATTATTGGAATTAATAACTAATAACACAACTCATCTTTTTTTAATTAAATTATCAAATTCCATAGTGTCCATTCTATAAATAGTATTTTAAATTGGGCTTTCATCATAGATTTGATAAATATAAAACTCAAAATCACACTATAGAGGATATCAATTTAATATTTTGGGAAATAAATATATGTATTCATATAAAATAGGTATATCGTCAATTTGAGTATTAAATAATTTATATACAAATTTGGTTTTCTCTACTACGACAAACATATTATTCAGAAGAGTTACTAGGGGTGGATGTAGATATTACAAAGAAGATGAAGCCTCCACTCCATTGAAAAGCAATTCCACAACATCTTAATGAATTTTAATTTCTATATTATTATAATAATTTTTTTCAACATTCTTTAAAATTCATTCCATATTAATTATCATATAAAAATAAACAATAGGAATGATAAAGAATCAAAAAATATTGTTTTTTAATGTTTTACAATGGGGACGACATTAAAAATCATTGCTATAGAGAGAGTTCCACTATGAGTTTTAACTACAAACATGCTTCTTATGGTTATTAAGAAATATCGAATTCTATTTGAAATCAAGGATGTTTTGAATAAGTGAATGTATCCAAAATAAAATATTTGATTGAATATTTTTGATTATACGATTAAGTACCAATCACCACATCAATGGTTAAATCCATAATATCTATATTGATCATATAAAAATATAATTCTCCTTTTTTTTATTTTTCTATGCTAAAACAATATCACTTCATTTCAGTTCATTTCTCATGAGGAAAATATATTCTAAAAAGTTTTTATTAAAATATATCAATTCCATGTGTTATATTTATTTATCCTCCCTGTTATTATAGATCAATGACCACCATTGATCAACATCACCTATGGAAAAATAAATTAAAAGTGTAGAAAATTACTTTTCATCAAAACCAAATTCCCAAAATACCATTTTAAGTGACACCCATTACTCATTAACTCCATGATTATAAGTCCATGTAAATATTGGTGACTTCTACTAAAAGATGTTATCGATAATTTTACTATCACATTATAGAAAAGTAGTTTTATCAATTCAAAAAATATTAATAATTGTAACATAAGTAAGATTACATATAATATCCAAGATATGATTAGTTCAAAACCCAACAATATTTATCATTACAAGAAATAAAAATTTTAAGTTGGCCATGGATGATGAAATGATTTTTTCTTCCCTAATCTACTTTTAGCTAATGCCACACAATTTATTTTCACATGACTTTATGAATTTTAAATCATATTTTATAATTATAATTTTAGTGTATCATTTTGAAAAAATAGGGCTTAATTGAGGATATATTTATTTTTAAATCCTTCCTATTGGTTTGAAAATAATATGGGATTTATCCTTTTCAAATCCCTTTGAAGTATTAAAAACTAGTGCATAGTAAGTTCCATTGTCTTAAATTAGGTGGAAATCAATTAAAATTCCAATTCATTATTTTCATTATTATTACCACTATGTGAAAATATTCCAAAACAATGTCAACATATAGTATCCATAGGGGGTTGAATTTCTTCAAAATCCATCAAAATCTATGCATTGAAAAAATTGAATGTGCTAGCATACTTGTCTTTAAATTCTATCACTATTTTATGTTCCCTAATATAGTTTATAATTATAGTTCTAAATGTGTCTATTAAACTTCCTCTAAAACCAATTTTATCAATCCTGAACCCAGTATCCAGGATCTAGTGGTCACATTTAAACAATAGCAATGACACAAGGGGTAATATACCCAATCATTGATAATTTTTGATGTATTAGAGGGCCATAAAAACACATGATACCCATTTTATATAAGGGTAAAATAGATAACTAATTAATGGATAAAATTCATCATTATTATACCCATTAAAATAATTCTTCTACAAATCCTAGGGAATTGAAACAAAAATGGGTGAACATAACTTATTAATAGGAATTACATATAGTGAATGATATTATATATCAATATGACATAATAAATATTGGAATTTAAATTACCAAACACATATTCCATATAACCAATAACTTGACATCATTAATTAGATATTTTTTAATAAGTATGTCAGGTAAAATAAATTAAATCACACTATATTTAATAACTTTAGCAAAAAATACATCCATAGAAAATATAAATGTTAAAATGCCATTAATAATAATAAATATATTCTCAAAATGGGAAAGTATTATATTTTTTTAATAATCAAGTAAATATTTGTCTCTATACTACTAAGATATTTCATAAGACAATTTCAATATATGGGTAAAAATCTCTTTAATTTGGAAAATTAATTTTCCCCATTAGACATATCGATGGATCTCATAGATATGTCATAATCATACCCACCCTTCTTTGTAGTTCCAAAGAATTCCAAAAATATCAAACGATTTTTTTAATTCATGAAAATAATTACTTATCAACACATATTAATATTGTGTAATATATAGGAATTTACAAATAATAAAAAACCATATAAAAGTTAACATAAGAACTATATGTAAAATTTTTATTTGTTTTAGGAAATAAACATATGAATGATATATATATATATATATATATATAATATTATTTAAAATTTTAATTTATAATGAAAAATTATTCCAATAATGTCATTAGTTATTGTTAAAATCAATAAATGTAAAATTAATCAAAAACTGAGAGGTGGCCATTGTTTTTCCATGAATATAATTTTTCTAAGAAACATAATAATTTCTGAATTATAAAAGTAGTTGAAGATAAATATTAAAATATTAATTCATAAAATATATTTTATTTTAAACCCATATATAAATTAAAGGAGAATCTATATTTCATAGAACATCTATTATGATGGAAAGCTCTTTGATTATCTTATATGTTAAAAACACTTCATTTTAACGTCTTCTCAAAAAATGAATATTTAAAAAAATATAATGATTCATTTGAAGAAATTATAATATTTCAAGGGTAATAAAAAGTCTCTCTCATAAATAATTTTAGTAATTAATATAAATTTGTTTATATTTTTTCAATAACATGGATATCGATAAAAAAATATATCTTTTTTAAAGAGAAATAAAGTCAGGTTTAAATTTTAACATTTAATTTCATGTTTAAAGAACCAAAAAGATAAAATGATATTAGAATATATAGATAATCATTAAATATTAATTGGACAAGAAATTTATTGGATCCTATTATTTAGAAATCTTAATATTATTTCAATCAAAGAATTGAAACCGAAAAATAATGTGAGTTATATATAAAGATTAATACCACTTTAGTAATTATAAAACTGTAACTCCACAGTGGAAAAAAATGAATTGTAAAATCAATTATAATGAATAAATTTGTATCATGTTAAATACATCATAGGGTTTTTATATACCCTAAATAAAATTTAATAGGATTATATTAAAAAATATGTTTTAATTGAATAAAAATTAAGATGAGATATCTTATAACTTGGTAGTATTTATGTCAAATCACAATAAATGAAATAATTATAAATTTAAAAAATACCATAATGATTAATAGATTCATTATCTGATATTTAAAAGTGGAATTATATATATTATATGAATGTAATTGGGGTATAACATTAAAATATACATCAATAAAAGAAAATGATACAAAATGGATATAATAATGTTATTAATTTATACCATATAATTATTAGTACTATAATTATTATATATGATCATATTTTAACACATTAACACATGTTATTTTTATAAAATTTCATTATTTACCATCATTTGGGTGTTAATTTCCTTTATTATTCAAGTATGTTTTATCATGAATATTATGGATATTCTGAAAATGATACAAATTAATTATATCCAGATTGATATTGATGTTATAAATATCATACAAACATAATTGATAAATTTTTAGATCCATTATTCAATATTGGATTTGTAAATTCAATCACATCAATTTGTTGAGACGGTAGGTCATAAGTACACCCAAACTATAATATCATTTTCTTTATGGGTGAAAGGGTAACGAAGTTAAAGACATATTAAAATTTTATAATAAATAACATGTAATATTTATTATATATATTAATTATTTAAATCATTATTATTATCCATGTGACTCGGTGATTGTAACAAAATTAACACGATCAGTGAGGTGTTAGTCTGCAGTACATACGAGTGATTGATTTGCTTTCCAATTGAAGATGAAAGAGAAAGATAAATATTATTCACCAAAGATAATAAAAACATCATATATTGTAGATATTTATTTTATTATATTTTATTATTTAAAAAATAATTTAATGTTGTAAATTATGAAATAAAAATAAGCACATCATTATGATAAATAACATCTCTTAGAGATTCATCCTTTAGATATATTTTTATGATTCCTGAGTTTTTTTATATTTGGGAAGACCATCGTTTTTACCATAAAATAATTGTGATTATTCACAATATTTAATCTATTTTACTAAATTAAATTCTCAAAATAGACTGAATTTATTTTAAAATTAAACCTAATAAGGTGTGGGAAAACAATTTTTCATCAAATGCATTTTTCATGTATAATAATATCATATATTAACTATATGAATATAAAATATATATATATATATATATTATTTCATATATTTAGATCAATAATATATAAATTTAATTTAAATAAATAAAAATTAAAGTTAATTTTAATTAATTAAAATGTATATACCTTATGCTATTTTAATAAAATATATTTTTCTAAAAATAAGATAAATTTTCAAAAAAATACAATTTTTTAAATACAAATGATCTTTTAATTGTTTTTATATAAAATTAATGTTTAATAAAATTTTCCATGTATATATTGTTATAAAATTTTAAAAATAATTTAGAGAGTATTTATGATATATATTTTCAATTTTTCTCAAAAACGTTTTTTCTAAGGGAATATTTTAAAAAATAATTTTAAGATTATTTTGCCCTTGTAACATCACAATTGATATTAATCCTATAAATTTATAATTTTTATTCAATTTAATAATAAAATATAAACTGTATAGTATTTTTATAAAAATAACCAAAATCAACTACTAAAATTGAGGCACATGTGTTATAACATGTATATAACCATTCATATATTGTTATGATGAAAATTATTTACAACACTTCATGGGGGTGGTATTTTTAATGTATACATGTGTGATGTTTCAAATTTTTTATGGATGGAAAAATGGAATATGTATAATAATTCAAATATATATAATCACAATTATATCTTAATTATAATATATATATATTTATTTATTTAATAAATAAATCCTCATAGAGAACAATGTAAAGAGGAAATGAAAATCAATCACATTGCTTAATGGAGTTGGTAGTCAACATGTATGCACAAAGGAAATTATTGTTTTCCAATAGCTCTTAAAGAGATATGAAATAGTTATAAAAATAATATAAAAAATATATAATTATATTTATTTTACATGTTATATATTTTTATGATGGTTATAGAATATTTTTAAGTTGTTTAATATAAAATTCACATGAAAATAATTTGTAAAAATATATATATATTCTTCAAGCATCCTCTATTGAATGGACCCTTAAGGCTTAATGGGTGAATATTTTGGGATGACAAAAAACACAAGATTATGGATAATAATTTAGAGATATTATTTTCAATCATATTGTTCATGGTATGGGTATAAATTAGTGTGTATAACATGTAAGATGAGATTCAATTTTATAAGTGAGGTGAGTAGATGAATTATAAATACAGAAAAAATTATAATATAATATATGTATTAATATATTCATGTGGAAAAAATTCCTAATATTATAATATAACAAATATTAAATATTAATAACATAAACCAATAAAATTTATTTGTGTTTTTTTAAATTTAAAACCATATCATTTTTGTTAACACCTTATCAAATCCATACTATGTAAAAACAAACTAACATGGTAACTACTCGTTATAAAAAATATGTTTAACTCATCATATTATAATAATTATTTAAATTAAAAATATATATTCTAACATTAAATATTAAATTCATATATGTTGAAAACATCTTAAAATATGATCTTAAAAATCAATAATTGTTTCTTGATAAATTAATTTCTTACCGTAAAAGTAATTTAATCATACTACATATCTAGTAGAAATAATTTTATGAATGAAATAATTATTTAGTTAATATATAATATAAATATTTTCAAAATCATTTAAAAATAAATATTTATTTCATTTTTTAAGATAATAATATATTAAACACATAAAAATGGTTTTTCTATAATACATTTAAATTTTCCATCACATGAATTTATTTACATTTCAAACAAAATGATAAACATTGAATTCATTTTATAAATATGTAAACAACACTTAAAAAATTTTATTTAAATTATTAAAAAATAATAATACAAAAACTGGATGACAAATACCAAATTAAATAATGGTATTTCAATTGTATTTTGTGGTTTTTGTAAACTCTGTGTTCCATATGAAGAATGATATCATTGAAATTAAATTAATTTTATAGAAATATATTGAAAAATATTAGGGTGTTACATTTTATCCTTAACCCCATCACATAAGCCTATCACCCTCCAAACTACATTATCCTAATAAAATCATCATAGGATACTCCTTCCATATAAAATCAGTGGGTTTCCATATATCTTTTTCAAATATTTTGTTTGTCCAAAAATCATTGGACTGGGTGTGGTATTTTTCAACAATGAAGTATACCATTAATCCATAATCTCATTTGGGTTTTCCTCATTATAATAAACATTCTCCAGTTGATTAAAATTTGATTTTATTATATTTTATGGATCAAGCATATACTTTCACTAGAGAAATAAATGGAACAAATCATAAAATTATGAGAGATTCTGTAAAAATTCAATGAAGTGAAAAAACATCCTGATATGTTCAAGAATTTATAATGGATCTATATAAAATTGTCTAAGATTTCCCTTTTTCAAAATATTATACACTTCATTCAATAAAATATTAAAAATAATACACATTCAAAAACATCAAACTCTAGATGTCACGAATGATTTCCAACATTAATTTTTTTGAAACTATGAATCACTTTTTTGATAGAAAATATAAATAATGTAATGATCAATTTCCATAGCAATATAAGGTCATAATTAATTTTTTTATAAAACATTCTGCTACCATGATATATTTATAAAATATATATCATATAAGAATTCATAAGAATCCTTATGAATTCTCACGTGATAACTATCATTGTTCAAAAACATGACTTCAATAATTTTTTGATCCCAAACACCTTTAAAATCCATAATACATTCTATAAAAATTTATTTTAGGGATTGGATTTTCATATGTGGATATCCATCTATCTCAGGATGATATAATGTTATTATTGTTCAACATGAATATAAATCATACAAAAGGTTTCCCAAAAACATTGAAGATATTCGTATTTTCCAATGAGATTAAATAGAATGTCATACTCCATGAATCCATACCTCTTTCTGATAATAAACCAATAATAACTATTAATATATAATTATTATAAAAATGTTATGAAATTTTAAAACATGATAGGTTGATTTTGACTATTTTTATAAAATAGAGGCACTTCTATTGTGTTAATGTTTTAGTAGACTTATAATTAATATGGTTATGTATTTTTTTCATATGAGTAGGCCTCTTCCACATAATTGTACATGAAATATTTAGTGTAGTTATTTTTGAGAGATTGACATGATATTAATGTTAAAACTAAAGTGTTATTTTTATATTCACCAATTTATATAATATATTATTTGATTAGATTACTGAATCCTCTTAGGGATAAATTAACAGAATCAATATAATATTGAGAAATTCGTTTGAATTTAATGATAGAGTATATGCAAAGATATCTAGTTCAATATTTTTATTGTGTCTCAAATTTATGTAAAACAATTGGAGGGAATTAATGAGGAAACAATAAATGGATTAAAAAATATATTCCAATAAGGATTTATTGGTTTTTGAACAATTTAATAAATTCATAGACAATTTCTGTGATAAAAACTAATATATGTTATTATAATAAATACTACTTAATTACACATGTTATAAAAATATATATGGTCATCATATTATTAAATTAAACTTCAATATCGCCTTTCATAATAAAATCAATATTGAAGTAGTATATCTAATAAAATGAGAATGGTTGTTATAAAAAATTAATTCTAATATGTTATTGGGGTCATAGAAATCATTGTGATAAAAATATATTCATATGATGAATCCAAGAGATGTTATATTTTATCATGAAATAAAATTATTCAATTATTTCATAAGTTATTATTGGGAGCACTATTTTTTCCAACTAACATATATTGATAACATATGTAATAAAATTATTTGTCTTACAGTTCATTAAGACTAAGAAAAAATATTTACCCATGAAGAAATTATGATAACAATCATTGTTTTATAAGACTATATATTTCCATGTATGCTTATTAGGCTCCATGATTTTACTCATATTACATGATTTTACAGGGAATTGAAAATAAATGATAGAAAAATTCAAGACTAAATTATTTCCTATAACACATGGCATGAAACCACTTTATGTGAATGTGTAAAAGAACATGAGAAGATTTGTATGGTGGATATATTTAAATATGTCTATGATTTCCTAGTTCATATAATATTTAATGATATTAATTGATTTTCATATTTTTGAAGTATAAATAATAGTATAAAAATATCAAATAAATCAATATTTACTAGTAATGATCATTATTTTAATAAAATAACAATATACAATAAAGTATTGGGAAAAATTAATGAGCAATTAGAAAAGTATGGATATAAGTCAAAATGAATATAAATGATTTTTTTATTTAGATTAATTTGTTCTAGTATGAATGAGAGCCTGAGTAAATATGAAATGGGAGATTTTTAATACATTGGTTTATATATCTACGTAGACTGATTAGTAAATTTTTTTGATATATATTATGAAATATTTTACAAATTTTTTTTCCTAGTTATAGGAGTTATATATAGATATTAATGTGTATTCATAATATATACTATGATAAACCTATTAATATGGAATTTCACATCATGTGAATATTACGACATTGGAATATTTACCAAGTCAAGGTGGCAATACTTAATGAGTGAATTTATTAAAGATGTGGAGTCATGGTATAAATATTTGAAATAAGTGAACATGTAAATCCCTTTTGTAGAGACCCAAAGCTTGACTTAAAAGGACATTACATTACTTTTGTGGAATACTTAATACATAACAAAAACATATATACAAGGACCGTAATAGTTAAGTGTCTTTGGAAACTCGAAAAAATAATCTTCTAATCGTGGTGAAAGCAGCTCAACATCTCCCATAAAGATCTTCCCCTTTTCTTATCTTACCTAAAAACTTTCTTTATATCCTAGGGAAAAGAAAACATATAAAGGGTGAGCTCAAATTCCCAGTAAGGGTAAGCATGGATAAAATAAAACAAATCATATACATTTGAACATAAAAACATGAACATAATGTTTAATCATCAAAATCATGAGAAATGACATAAAACATGGCAGTACATAAGGCATAGATCATAAAGAAACATTAATCATGATAAAATAGCATGGCAATAAATCATGTGATCGTGGAAACCATTAATCACATAATATGATTTCCATAGTAGCCAAGGCATTGCTTCCAAGACCATCTTAGTGGACAAAGTCCCTTTCTGAATCGAGTTCACTCCTCGTTTCAGTCCTCTAACACTAAACTAGATTAACATTCTGTTCCAGCCATGTCTATCTCATGAGATATAAATCATTACCCAATGAATTGGGGGGGGGGGGATATAGGTCCCACCCATCTCATAATGAAATCATTCTTTCGTGTGCCACAATATAAACATAAATCATTCATCGTAACCCAAAAAAAATAGGATTCATAAACATCATCCCATCATAACATAATCCATATAAAACAAAAGGATATCATTTCAACATAATAAAATCGAAAACCATTTAAGTCATTGAGAAAATATAATTGAAACATACACATATGTAATAATTTCATCTTATGTGGAAAATGGTTTTGATAAAATACTTGATATAAATTCTTGAAGAAAATATACTTTATTTTTCAAAATCATTTTCATTTCACAAAATGCCATGAAATTTTCAAAGTAAAGGATTTTATTGATAATAATAATGAAATATTATGAAGGAAGTTTCATGAAAATTAGTCTATATGAAACCGTAAAAATCCACTCATGTCGTATAAGTCCAAATTAAACATTTTCCTCGTACTTTTGTCGGAAAAGGCAAAAAGTACCTCGTATCGTAAAAAAAAGAAACATTCCTTACATACCTTGTGGTAAAATTCATAAATGGGTAAAAAGGAATTTAAACATACATAAAAAAACTTTTATAAAACATGTAAATGGATGATAACAATAACCCAAGTAAATACTAACAAATAAACAATCTCGGATAAGAACGAGATTGTAAAGGTTATCCCTTACCTTAGGTCTGATATGATTAGTACGTATCCCAAACTTTTGTATAATGATTTAAATAATTTTATTGACTTATTAAAGAATCATATTCATTGTTATGATATCATATATGGTTTACTAATGACTTTATATTACCCGTTGTTTTGTAAATCCCATGTTAAAACAACATTTTGGGTAAAATCATCTTATTTATCGTACGTGTTTGGACTTGTTGTTCTTGATGTTATTATTACTTATATACAGATTTACTTACTTCCAGAATGTAAATCATGATTTATATATCATATATATTCATTATATATCCAGCATATACATTTATTTATAGTAGTACATGACATATGGAGTTAAGAAATGAAATGCACCGTTCATGGAGACGGTAAGCCGTATGTATGCATGAATGCTACTTTAATTTCTATTTATTACTTTATGTAATACATATATTATAATTCCAGTATAATATCACATATAATATCATTAACTCCATCCTTTATGCATCCCACATAAGGCTTTAACGAATCACATCGCTTTGAGGGGGCGGTAGTCCGCACTTCCTCAAATGTGATCATCGTATTTACCCACTATGGAAACCATAAAGGCTTGAAATAATTGGGAAGTAAAGAAGCATAAGTAAATAATAAACATAATATATATCTTATATAAATACCTTTCCATCATAATTTCCACCATGAGAGGTGGTAGGAAAAAATCGAACAATCATCGTTTCGCGAGGCGTTAGTTTGCCATCCACAAAAACATTATGTTCATCATCCATTAGATGGAGGTGTGTGTAAATTTAGTTCTATTAATTCTCATAACAACATCATAGTATAGTTCAGATACTGGTTTTGTTACAAAATAAAGTATTAAAAGGATTTTAGGGGTTGGAGAAGTAGAATAAAAGAAAACAATTTAAGAGAAACAGTTACCTTTAATTTGGGTAACTTTCTTTGGTTTGAACCAAAAGGACTTCTTGGAGTGCCTTATACCTAAGGTGAGGCTTATAGGGGTAGTAGACGGATTTTGGGAGATTATTTGGTCATCGTATGGTCGAGAAAAAAGGCTTGAGAGGTGTGAGGAATTGTATAGAAGTGGTCTCCTTTTATAAGGTAGAGGAGGGGCTCTTTAGGAAGGTGTGAAAACATTATTTTATTATAAACTTATATTCGGTTTCAAGAGGTCCAAAACACATTAATGTAGAAGATAAGTTGACTAATATTAGAAATAAAATTTTCTAATAGGAATGGGACAGGTTTTGGATAATATTTTAATCATTATAATCTTATTTATTTAAATCATTTATTAATGAGGTAAACACTGCATCATTATTGTGTCATAAATAATTTAATTTATTTGATGTCTAAAAATTATAAAAAAAACACCAACATGTAGGAAATCGTTTTATCATTCCAATTAATATTTATAGTCGAAAAGATAATTTATATATCCCCTTATAAAAATTAATTACTAAAAGATTTTTGTTAATGCAAATTTTGTCTTTACATTAATTAATCTAATGTGTCATTGTCTTATATAAGTGGATTCATGGGGTCCCAAAATCAACCCAATGATTCCCATGGTCGGCCATTACTCATCCAATAAAGTTTGGAGAAGTGGTAAGGTAATTTTGAATTATTATAATATTCTTTTAGCCTTGAATTACCCTATTTACCATTAATCGTGGTAAATAAAAGAAAAAATTTACTATTCTCCAAAAATAAATTTAACTAGTTGAACCACATTTTAATCCTTGATATTAACCATGTCTCTCCGATTATTGATATTAAACTCATAGAAGCGGTAAAATTATGCTCTATGAACAAATACAAAAGCTCCTAGGAGGTGGGTAAAAGATGATGAAAAGTTCAATACAATTATTATAAATCTAAAATTATTATAAAATGACTCCAATTAATTTCACTTAACTTATATAAGTATTATTTATCTATTTTGACATAAAATAAATTAAAATCAAATAAATTATTATTTAAATAAAAATAAATTTTTAACCCCAAACTCAGAGTTTTCACTATTTATCAAAAATTGATGTTTTTCAGAAAAATACCAAAAATTCAGCCTAAGCTATATTTGATATTCCGAATTCAAAAAGGATTTCTATTTTCCAAAATTAAAAACATATAAGTGGAATTAATTAATTTTCAAATTAATTCCCATTATCAAAACAAAAAGCGTGTTTTTATGAAACAATAACTATCAAAAGATCATAACTTGTTTATGTCCATATTCAAAGTGAAATTAATTCCAAAGAACAACATTGGATTAAATGGTAAAAATATATTCTAATTACAGTTTAAATCCAATTAAAAAGATAATCTAACCATATAAATTATTGCGATGAAAAATGTTGTTTTTAATTAAAATATAGCCGGTTTTTACTATTAATCAAAGTATGAAAGTTATCAAAATAATATGAAAAACTTATCCAAATAATATTTTTATATCTGGATTCCAAGGAAGATTTTTTTTTTCAAAATGAACTTATAAAAATGTCAAAACTATATTTAAAGTGGGTGTTCCATCTAAAGGTGGAAAACTGCATTTTTTTAAAAATACTTATTTTACCTGAAATATTTATTTTGTTCTCATACCATGTTCTAGAAAATATATAAGATGAATAATAATGTTATTGAATTAAAAATATAGTTAATACTATTCATAACGGCTAGTCCATAATAATATTATAACAATATATCATTGTTTATTGAAACCCGGTATTGCATATTACACACACTATCGAGTAAGGTCGCGATTGCGTGTAATGCAAGCCAAGTCACGGTTGCGAGTTGTGCAAGACTCCTTTTTTGTTGTGTATAACAAAATCCAACCATATTTCATTTATATATTGAATATATATATATACACACACACTCAATGTTGAGTATAATTACTACTATCTTACAAACTTGAAATTGTGTGTAACACGATCCAAGAATAGTGTTGCGCATACTGCAAGCTAATACAGTGTTGCGTATATCCCAAGATAATCTTGGTGTAGCGTACAATAGAAGTTATGAAATAAATTAAAAACAATATATATTATGAAATCTCGGGGTGTTACATTCTACCCCCCTTAAAATGAATTTCTCCCTCAAAATTCATCAGGGTTATAAATGGTTTATTACATGAGAGTTTCTTTCATAGAAACCCACATCGTAAAAAGGAATACCAAAACGTAACTTTAAAAACTAAATTATGAAACTTAACGGTTAACCAAATTAACTAATCACTGGGTTTCCACATAGGAGAACATAGGTGAAAATATGGATATGGAAGAGAAATATAACCATCAACTTCTGATGAAGAGTGGTAGAGGACATGGCTATGAAAAAGCCATCAACCATAAAGCCATAAATTTGTGATGATCTAAGGTACCATCTGATTCATAAGAAAGGAGGAAACGAGGACAAAATTTTCTGTTTTCAATATCATTTCCCTAAAGTTGATGAATTAAAAGAAATACCTACACGATTTTGGTACTATCTAACTATTGTCCGTTCCTTGAAGAATTTAAACTTCATCTCTTAATGTAATGAAGTTCAATTTGTTATTCGTTAAGTGTTAGCAGATCAAGCGATAGAATGATAGGTCATTCCATCTGTTTCTATCACAAAACATTTAGCACTATTTATTAAATATACATAAGTCCATCTATATGATTCCAAAAATGGACTTATAATTCATCTATCATACCTCTTAATAAAATAAAACTAGTTTCTACTAACCAGGGACTTCCTGTTGGCCAGTGGTAGGCGATGAAGGCTTGTTGCACTTTGGTTGTGGGTTCCATTGCCACACCATTGTCTAACGCGATGGGTTGTCGCCCATCCTACGGTTTTTCCTTTTTCTAAAACTATACTATTATAACATTCTATCAATAATATTTAAAAAAATTTCCTGCCTTAAACAATACTTACTTATGTTCAATATAATCCATTCGAATCTTTTGGCTTATCCGGAATACTTCTTTCCAAACTCATTGTATAAAGAGAACGATTACTAAAAAGGTCATATAACAAGAATGTGAATACCATCATTTATCCCTCATATATCTTGTTGGTCTCATTCCAATCATGTTAATACCTTAATCATGTATTCTCTTGAAAAATGAATACCCATTGAACCTTAGTGAAAACATGAATGCTATTAAAAGTTAACTCTTTCCACATACTAAAATACCAAAAAATTTATATACTCAAACTATGATATCACATTGTCCTTATATAATTCATGAGCTCATTAATACTATCAAACATTTCATTATCTCTTTAGCACTTCTGCATGCGCATATTAGGTTCTTTCCAAAAATATCTGAATAACCTTTCATGGTTACCGGTACCAGTCATCATACAATTTCAAAACATAAGAAAAGACAACAGTGTAACAATCCATAGATGTCACTTTATTCCATAGTATGATGACATTACATATACAACATTTCTCTTGATAAATATGTAATCATTCCACTACCTTCTTAATCCATTGACTGAGCTTCAACAATTCTTTCATCTCACATATCATTTGTAGTCTCTTCATCATCATCCACATAAATACTACCCATATGTCCATGCTGATTCACTTTATGAGATTTTCCCTTAGGGCATTGGTTTTTGTAAAGCCCCTATATTCCACATTTAAAACACTTAAGTGTTTTTGATGTCTTATAAATACCATTATCTTTGTCCACAGTGTTAACTGAACCTTTTCCTTCACAATTACTAGCTTTGTGTCCTTCTTTTCCACACCCAAAGCATCTTCCAGTTCCTTTGAAACATTCTCCTTGATTCCTCTTCCCACCTGACTTACATGAGGGAAATTGAACTTTCTTTCCTCTATGATCATCATCAAACTCCATCTTTCTCTTATTAGCTGAGTTAGGGAACTTACCAAAGCTGAGATTATTGATCATATTATGAGATTGCTGATTAGGAATAATAACGATTTTTCACCTTCCAAATTCCATTTCATTTGCTTGATCATTAATAATAGCATTCCATTGTCCATAATATTCTCCATTATCGTGAATCTTCCCGTTTCCATCCATTTTCTAAAACCCAAAAAGAATAGTGTGAGTTGAAAAAATCAAGATAGGTAAAAAAACCTAATAAAGGGGGATTAGCATAAATATCTAACATCTTAGATTTAATTCGAAGATCGTTACCATAATTTTAGGACTATAACCTATACCTATACATAACCTTAGGGACATCCCTAGACATACCTTAGAAATATTTCAAGGGATCTCACTATAGTTTTTGCATCCTAGTTTCCAAAGGTTAACTAATCCTTTCCTCTAATACCAACTGTAGAGACCCAAAGCTTGATGTACATGGAAGTTACATTACTTTTACCTAATACTTAATACATAACAAAAACATACACACAAGGACCATAATACTTTAGTGTCTTTCGAAACTCGGAAAAATAATCCACTAACAGTGGTGAAATAACTTCAACATCTCCCATAAATATCTTCCCCTTTTCTTATCTTACCTAAAACCTTTCTTTATATCCTAGGGAAAATAAAACATATAAAGGGTGATCTAAAATGCTTAGTAAGGGTATGCATGGATAAAATAAAACAAATCATATACATTTGAACTTAAAAACATGAACATAATGTTTAAACATCAAAATATTGAAAAATCACACAAAACATGGCAGTACATAAGGCATAGATCATAAAGAAACATTAATCATGATAAAATATCATGGGAATAAAACATGTGATTGTGGAAACCATTAAGAACATGATATGACTTCCATAGTAGCCAAGGCAGTGCTACCAAGACCATCTAAGTGGACAAAGTCCCTTTCTGAATCAAGTATACTCCTCGTTTCAGTCCTGTAACACTGAACCAGATTAACTTACCTTTCCAGACATGTCTATCTCATGAGATATAAATCTTTCCCCAATTAATTATAGGGAGATATAGGTTCCACCCATCTCATAATGAAATCATCCATTCGTGTTCCACAACATAGAAATAAATCATTCATCGTAACCCAAAGAATAAAATGGGTTTCCTAAACATCATCCCATCATAACATAATCCATATAAAACAAATGGATATCATTTCATCATAAGAAAATTGAAAACCTTGTAAATCATTGAGACATTATACTTGAAACATACACATATTAAATAATTTCATCTTATGTGGAAAATGGTTTTGATAAAACACTTGAAATGAATTTTTAAAGAAAATATCCATTCTTTTTCAAAATAATTTTATTTTCACAAAATGCCATGCAATTTTCAAAGGAAATGATTTTTTGTAAAATAATCATGAAATATTGTGGAGGACGTTTCATGAAAATGAGGTTTTATGAATCCTCAAAAATCTTCTCATGCCATATAAGTTAAAAAAACATTTTCCTCGTACTTTTATCGAAAAAGTCAAAAAGTACCTCGTATCGTAAACAAAAGAATGATTCCTTACATACCTTGTGGTAAAAGTAAACAATGGGTAAAAGGACATTAAACATATATAAAAACACATTTAGGAAACATGTACATGGATGATAACAATAACCCTAGTAAATACATTCGAATAAACAATCTCGGATAAGAACAACATTCGAAAGGTTATCCCTTACCTTAGGTCCGATAAGCTTCATACGTATCCAAACCTCCTCTATAATGATTTCAATAATGCCATCGACTTATTAAAGAATCATATTCATTGTTATGATATCATATATGGTTTACTTATGACTTCATATTAACCGTTCTTTTGTAAATCCCATGTTAAAGCAACGTGTTGGGTAAAATCATCTTATTTATCGTACGTGTTTGGACTTGTTGTTCTTGATGTCATTATTACTTATATCATTATTTATTTACTTTCATAATGTAAGTAATGATTTATATATCATATATATTCATTATATATCCATCATATACATGTATTTATAACAGTACATAACATATGGAGGTAAGAAATGAAATGCACTGTTCATGGAGATTGTATGTCGTACGTACGCATGAACGCTACTTTCATTTATATTTATTATTTATTGTAATAGGTATATTATAATTCCAGTATAATATCATATATAATATAATTAACTCTATCCTTTATACAACCCAAATAAGGCATTAACGAATCACATCGCTTTGAGGGGGCGGTAGTCCGCACTACCTCAAATGAGATCATCATATTTACCCACTATGGAAACCATAAAGGCTTGATATAATTGGGAATAAAAGAAGCACAAGTAAATAATCAACATAATATATATCATATATAAATAAATTTTTATCATAATGGACACCATGATAGGTAGTAGGAGAAAATCGAATAATCATTGTTTCGTGAGGTGTTAGTTTCCCATCCAAAGAAACATTAGGTTATTCATCCATTAGATGGAGGTGTGTGTAAGTTTAGTTTTAATACATCTCATAAAAACATCCTAGTATATTTAGGATACTGGTTTTTTTACAAAATAAAGGATTAAAAGGAGTTTAGGGGTTGGAGAAGTAGAATAAAAGAAAACAATTTAAGAGAAATTGTTACATTTCATTTGGGTATCTTCCTTTGGTTTGAACCAAAAGGGATTCTTGGAGTGCATTATGCCTAATTTATGTCTTCTAGGGGTAGGAGAGGGATGTAGGGAGATTATTTTGTCAGAGTTTTGAGGAGCCAAATGGCTTGAGAGGTGTGAGTAATTGCATAGAAGTGGTCTCCTTTTTAAGGGAGAGGAGGGGCTCTTTCGGAAAGTGTGAAAATATTATTTTATTATAAATTTATCATTGGTTTCAAGAGGTCCAAAACACGTTAATGTCGAAGATAAGATGACTCATATTAGAATTAAAATTTCTAATAGGAATTCGATAGGTTTTGATAATATTTTAATCATTATAAGATTATTTATTTATATAATTTATTAATGAGGTAAATACTACATCATTATTGTGGCATAAATAATTTAATATATTTGATGTCTAAAAATTATAAAAAAATAACACAATTTAGGAAATCATTTTAGATTTACAATTAATATTTATAGTCAAAAATATAATTTATATATCCCCTTATAAAAATTAATTACTAAAATATTTTTGGTAAAGGAAATTTTATCTTTACATTAATTAATCTAATGTGTCATTGTATTTCATAAGTGGCTTCATGGGTTCCCAAAATCTACCCTAGGATTCCAATGGTCGGCCATTACTCATCCAATAAGGTTTGGACAACTGTTAATGTAATTATGAATTATTATAATATTCCCTTAACCTCGAATTTCCATATTTACCTTTAACCGTGGTAAATAAAAGTAAAAAAGGATACTATTCACAAAAACTATTTTATCTACTTGAACCACATTTTAATCCTTGATATTAACCATGTCTCTCGGAGTTTCTAAATTCAACTCACAGAAGTGGTAAAATTATGTTTTATGAACAATTGCAAAATCTCCTAGGAGTTGGGTAAAAGATGGTGAAAAGTTCAATACAAGTTTTTAAAATATGAAATTATTATAAAATGACTCTAAGGAATTTCATTGATCATATATAAGTATTATGTATCTATTATGACCTAAAATAAATTTAAATCAAAAAAATGATTATTTAAATAAAAAGTCGGTTTTAACAAAAAACTCGGTGCTTTCACTATTCATCAAAAATTGATGTTTTTAGGAAAAATACCAAAACTTCTGCCTAAGTTATATTTGATATTCCAAATTCAAAAATGATGTCTATTTTGAAAAATTCAAAACATAGAAGTGGGATTATTTAATTTTAAAATTAATTCCCGTTATCAAAACAAATAGCGTGTTTTTAAGAAACAATAACTATCAAAAGATTATTACTTGTTTATGTCCAACATCAAAGTGAAATTAATTCCGAAGAAAAAAATTGGATTAAATGGTAAAAATATATTCTAATTACACTTTAAGACCAATTTAAAAGATAATCTAACCATATAAATTATTGCGATGTTTTACTATTCATCAAAATATAAAATTTATCAGAATAATATGAAAAATTTATCCAAATTAAATTTTTATCTCCTGATTCCAAGGAAGAATTTTATTTTGTCAAATTGAACTTATAAAAATGTCAAAAACTAGATTAAATGTGGGTGCGCCATCAAAAGGCGGCAAAACATCATTTTTTGAAAAATACTTATTTTACCCGAAAAATTTATTTTGTTCTCATACCATGTTCTAGAAAATATGTATGATGAATAATAATGTTATAAAATTAAAAATCTAGTTACTAATATTTATAAAGGCTAGTCCATAATAATATTATAACAATATATCATTGTTTAGTGAAACCCGGTATTGCGTATTACACATGCTATCGAGTAAGGTCGTGATTGCGTGTATTGCAAGCCAAGTCAGGGTTGTGTGTTGTGCAAGACTCCTTTGTTGTTGCGTATAACAAAATACAATCATATTTCATTTATATATTGAATATATATATATATATACTCAATGTTGCGTAGAATAACTACAATCAAACAAACTTGAAATTGTGTGTTACACGATCCAAAAAATAGTGTTGCGCATACTACAAGCTAATACGGTGTTGCGAATAGCGCAAGATAATCTTGGTGTAGCATAAAATAGAATATATGAAATAAAATAAAAAGAATATATCTTATAAAATCTTGGCGTGTTACATTCTACCCCCCTTAAAATGAATTTCACCCTTGAAATACATCGGGGTTATAAATGTTTTATTACCTGAGAGTTTATTTCTTAGAAACCCACATCGTAAAAAGGAATACCAAAACGTAACTTTAAAAACTAAATTATGAAACGTAATGGTTAACCAAATTAACTAATCACCGGGTTTCCACATAGAAGAATATAGGTGAAAATATGGATATGGAAGAGAAATATAACCATCAACTTCTGATGAAGAGTGGTAGAGGAGATGGCTATGAAAAATCCATCAATCACAAAGCCATAAATTTGTGATGATCTAAGGTATCATCTGATTCATCGGACATGAGGACACTAGGACAACATTTTTGGTTTTCAAGATCATTTCCCTAAAGTAAATGAATTAAAAGAAATACTTACATGATTTTGGAACAATCTTACTATTGTTCGTTCCTTGAACAATTTACACTTCATCTCTTAAATTAATGAAGTTCAATTTGTTATTCGTGAAGTGTTAGCAGATCATGCGATAGAATGATAGGTCATTCCATCTGTTTATATCGCAAAAATATTAGCACAATATATTAAATATACATAATTCCATCTATATGATTCCAAAAATGGACTTATACTTCATCTATCATACCTCTTAATAAAATAAGACTAGTATCTACTAACCAGGGACTTCCTGTAGGCCAGTGGTAGGCGATCAAGACCTGTCGCACTTTGGTTGTGGGTTTGATTCTCACAGCCTTGTCCGACGTGACGGATTGCTTCCCATCCTACGAGTTTTCCTTTCTCTAAAACTATAATATTATAACATTCTACCAATAATATTGAAAAATATTTCTAGCCTTAAACAATACTAACTTTTGTTCAACATAATCCATTCGAATCTTTAGGCTTATCCAAAATACTTCTTTCCAAACTCATAGTATTAATAGAACGATTACTAAAAAGTCATATAACAAGCATGTGGATACTATCATTTATACCTCATATATCTTGTTTGTCACATTCCAATCATGTGAATACCTTAATCATGTACTCTCTTGAAAAATGAATACCCATTGAACCTTAGTGAAAACATGAATGCTGTCAAAAGTTAACTCTTTCCACATACTAAAATCCCAAAAATTCTATATACTCAAACTATTATATCACTTTGTCCTTATAAAATTCATGAGCTCATTAATATTATCAAACATTTCATTATCTCCTTATCACTTCTTTATGCGCATATTAGGATCTTTCGAAAAATATCTGAATAACCTTTCACGGTTTCCAGTACCATTCATCATACACATTCAAAACAAAAGGAAAGACAATAGTGTAATAATCCTTAGATGTATCTTTATTCCATAGAACCATGATATTACTTATACAACAATACTCTTGATAAACATGTAATCATTCCACTAACTTCTTAATCCATTGACTGAGTTTCAACAATTTGTTCATCTCACATATCATTTGTTATCTCTTAATTATCATCCACATAAATACTACCCATATGACCATTCTGATTCTCTTTATGAGATTTTCCCTTAGGGAATTGGTTTGCATAAAGCCCGTACATTCCACATTTAAAACACTTAACTGTTGTTAATGTCTTAGCAATACTATTATCCTTGTCCATGGTGTTAACTGAACGTTTGTCTTTACATTTACTAGATTTGTGTTCTTATTTTCCACACCCAAAGCATCTTCCTGTTTATTTGAAACATTCTCCTTGATGCCTCTTCCCACATGACATACATGAGGTAAATTGTACTTTCTTTCCTCTATGATCATCATGAAACTCCATCTTTCTCTTATTAGCTATGTCAAGAAACTTACCAAAGCTGAGATTATTGATCATATTATGAGATTGCTGATTAGGCATAATAACGATGTTTCTCCTTCCAAATCCCATATCATTTGATTGATCATGAATATTATCATTCCATTATCCATAATATTCTCCATTATCACGAATCTTCTTGTTTCCATCCATTTTTTAAAACCCAAAAAAATAGTGTAAGAGGAAAAAATCATTATAGGTAAAACAACATAATAAACTGGGATTAACTTAAATATCTAACATCTTAGGTTTAGTTCAAAGATAATTACCCTAATTATAGTACTATAACGTATACTTATACGTAACATTAGGGACATCCCTAGAAATACCTTAGAAATATTTCTAGGGATCTCAGTAATGTTTTCGCATCCTAGTTTCCAAAAGTTAACTAAACCTTTCCTCTGATACCAAATGTAGAGACCCAAATATTGACGTACATGGAAATTACATTACTTTTTCGGAATACATAATACATAACAAAAACTGACACACAAGGACCGTAATAGTTTAGTGTCTTTGGAAACTCAGAAATATAATCTTCTAATCGTAGTGAAAGATCTTCAAAATCTCTCATAAAGATCTTCCCCTTTTCTTATCTTACCTAAAACCTTTTTTTATATCCTTGGGAAAAGAAAACATATAAAGGATGATCTCAAATGCTCAGTAAGGGTAAGCATGGATAAAATAAAAAAAATCATATACATTTGGACTTAAAAACATGAACATATTGTTTAAACATCAAAATCATGACCAATAACATAAAACATGGCTGTACATAAGGCACAAATCATAAAGAAACATTAATCATGATAAAATAGCATGGGAATAAAACATGTTATTTTGATAACCATTATGCACATGATATGATTTTCGTAGTAGCCAAGGCATTGCTGCCAAGACCATCTTAGTGGACTTTGTCCCTTTTTGAATCGAGTTTACTCCTCGTTTCAGTCATGTAACACTGAACCAGATTAACTTACCATTCCAGCCATGTCTATCTCATGAGATATAAATATTTACCCAATGCATTGGAGGGAGATATAGGTCCCACCCATCTCATAATGAAATCATTCTTTCATGTGTCACAATATAAAAATAAATCATTCATCGTAACCCAAAGAATAAAATGGGTTTCATAAACATCATCCCATCATAACATAATCCATATAAAACAAATTGATATCATTTCATCATAAGAAAATTGAAAACCATGTAAATAATTGAGAAATTATACTCGAGATATACCCATATGAAATAATTTCATTTTATGTGGAAAATAGTTTTGATAAAACACTTGAAATAAATTCTTGAAGAAAATATCCTTTCTTTTTTAAAATCATTTACTTTTTACAAAATGCCATGCAATTTTCAACATAAATAATTTTTTTTTAAAATAATCATGAAATAATGTGGGGGAAGTTTCATGAAAAGGTGTTTTTATGAAACCGTAAAAATCTGCTCATGCCATATAAGTTAAAAAAAACATTTTCCTCGTACTTTTATCGAAAAGTCAAAAAGTGCCTCGTATTGTAAAAAAAAGAAAGCTTCATTACATTACTTGTGGTAAAAGTCAAAAATGGATAAAAAGGAAATTAATAATACAAAAAAACTTTTAGAAAACATGGGCATGGATGATAAAAATAACCCCAGTAAATACCTATGAATAAACAATCTCGAATAAGAACGAGATTGTAAAGGTTATCCCTTACCTTAGGTCTGATATGCTTCGTATGTATCCGAACCTCTTGTATAATGATTTAAATAATGTCATTGACTTATTAAAGAATCATATTCATTGTCATGATATCATATATTGTTTACTTATACCTTTATATTACCAGTTCTTTTGTAAATCCCATGTTAAAACAACGTTTTGGGTAAAATCTTCTTATATATCGTGCATGTTTGGACTTGTTGTTATTGATGTTATTATTACTTATATAATTATTTACATACTTCTAGAATGTAAATAATGATTTATATATCATATATATTCATTATATATCCTACCTATACATGTATTTATAATAGTAAAAAACATATGGAGGTAAGAAATGAAATGCACCTTTCATGGAGACGGTAAGCCGTACGTACGCATGAACGCTACTCTCATTTATATTTATTATTGAATATAATTTTTATATTATAATTCCATTTTAATATCATATATAATATATGTAACTTCATCCTTTATACATCCCACATAATTCATTAACAAATCACATAGCTTTGAGGGGGCGGTAGTCCGCACTTCTTCAAATGAGATCATCGTATTTACCCACTATAGAAACCATAAACTCTTGATATAATGGGGAAGTAAAGAAGAATAAGGATATCATAAACATATTATATATCATATATAAATACAGTGCCATCATAATGACCACCATGTGAGACAGTAGGAGAAAATCGAACAATCATCGTTTCGTGAGGCGTTAGTTTCCCATCCCCAGAAACATTATGTTCTTAATCCATTAGATGGATGTGTGTGTAAGTGTAGTTCTAATACTTCTCATAAAAACATTCTATTATATTTAGGATACTGGTTTTGTTACAAAGGAAAGGATTAAAAGGAGTTTAGGGGTTAGAGAAGTAGAATAAAATAAAACAATTTAAGAGAAACGATTACCTTTAATTTGGGTAACTTCCTTTGGTTTGAACCAAACAGACTTCTTAGAGTTCCTTCTGCCTAAGGTAAGGCTTATAGGGGTAGTAGATGGATGTTGGGAACTTAGTTGGGTAGAGTTTGGAGGAGCAAAAATGCTTGAGAGGTGTGAGGAATTGGATATAATTGGTCTCTTTTTATAAGTGAGAGGAGGGGCTCTTTAGAAAGGTGTGAAAACATTATTTTATTATAAACATATCTTCAGTTTCAAGAAGACCAAAACACATTAATGTATAATATAAGTTGACTCTTATTAGACCTAAATATTCCAATAGAAATTGGATAGGTTTTGGTTAATAGTTTAATCATTATAATCTTATTTATTTAAATCATTTATTAATGAGGTAAATACTGCATCATTATTGTGTCATTAATAATTTAATTTAGTTGATGTCTAAAAATTATAAACAAATTCCAACATATAATAAATATTTTTATCCTTCCAATGAATATTTATAGTCAAAAAGATAATTTATATATCCCCTTATAAAAATTAATTACTAAAAGATTTTTGTTAATGTCAATTTTGTCTTTACGTTAACTAATCTAATGTGTCATTTTCTTTCATAAGTGCCTCCATGGGGTCCCAAAATCGACCCAAGGATGCCCATGGTCGGACATTACTCATCCAATAAGGTTTGTACAAGTGTTAATGTAATTTTGAATTATTATAATATTCTTTTAACCTTGAATTACCCAATTTACCTTTAACCGTGGTACATAAAAGTAAAAAGTTACTATTCACAAAAAGTTATTTTTATCTAATTGAACAAAATTTTACTCCTTGATAATAACCACGTATCTCGGATTTTTGAAATTAAACTCACAGAAGCGGTAAAATTAAGTTTTATGAACAATTGCAAAAACTCCTAGGAGTTGGGTAAAATATGGTGAAAAGTTCAATACAGTTTTTATAAATCTAAAATTATTATAAAATGACTCTAATGAATTTCATTAAACATATATTAGTATTAGGTATATATTTTGACCTAAAATTAATTTAAATCAAATAAATAAATATTTAAATAAAAAGTTGGTTTTAACCAAAAACTCTGTGTTTTCACTATTCATCCAAAATTGATGATTTTCAGAAAAATACCAAAAATTCAGCCTAAGTTATATTTGATATTCCGAATTCAAAAATTATGTCTATTTTGAAAAATTAAAAACATAGAAGTGGCATTATTTAATTTTAAAATTAATTCCCGTTATCAAAACAAATAGCGTGTTTTTAAGAAACAATAACTCTCAAAAGATCATCATTTGTTTATGTCCAACTTCAAAGTGAAATTAATTCCAAAGTCCAAAATTGGATTAAATGGTAAAAATAAATTCTAATTACAGTTTAAAACCAATTACAAATATAATCTAACCATATAAATTATTGCGATGAAAAAAGTTGTTTTTAATTAAAATATAGAGTGTTTTTACTATATATCAAAATATGAAAGTTATCAGAATGATATGAAAAATTTACCCATATTAAATTATTATATCCTGATTCCAAAGAAGAAGTTTATTTTGTCAAATTGAACTTATAAAAATGTCAAAAACTATATTTAATGTTGGTGTGCCATCAAAAGGTGGCAAAACAACATTTTTTTAAAAATACTTATTTTACCTGAAAAAATTATTTTCTTCTCATACCATGTTCTAGAAAATATGTATGATGAATAATAATGTTATAAAATTCAAAATTTAGATAATACTATTCATAATGGATAGTCCATAATAATATTATAACAATATATCGTTTTTTAGTAAAACACGGTATTGCGTATTCCACACGCTATCGAGTAAGGTTGTGATTGCGTGTAATGCAAGCCAAGTCAGGGTTGCGTGTTGTGCAAGACTCCATTGTTGTTTCTTATAACAAAATCCAACCATATTTCATTTATACATTGAATATATATATACACTCAATGTTGCGTAGAATAACTACTATCAAACAAACTTGAAATTGGGTGTAACACGATCTAAGAATAGTGTTGTGCATACTGCAAGCTAATACGGTGTTGTGTGTAGCAGAAGATAATATTGGTGTAGTGTAAAATAGAAGATATAAAATAAATTAAAAACAATTTATCTTATAAAATCTCAGGGTATTACACTTTAGTTAGGGTTATACTTTACAATAACCATGTTTATCATGTGATTTAAAAAAATATTGTTTGACAATGTTTGAGTCTAATAAAACTGAAGATCTATTTGTGATAGTGAGCTAAAAACAACATAATTTATCTTTTATAAATACCATATAATTAATAAATATATTATCACATGATGTGAGTATATCTATTTAACATTAATGAATAATTTTACATAGGGTGTCTTTGGCATTGAATGATTATAGATTTTCGCCATATTAATGATAACATTGAGGTGATCTGATGGTATCTTTATTAAAATGACATATAGTCTATATAATATATACTTGAATAAATGAATACGATGTCTAACTATTATGCTTTATATTCTCATAATTAGATGATTATTATTCTCATAAATGTTCACATATATAATATCCAGGGAGGGAGGTTGTAAGGATAGACCCAATAATTGTAATTACACTAGTTATATGTGAAATTCTATAATCCTTTATATAATGGTGTTTATTTTTTATTAGATTTTATATCATGAAACATTAATTTTAATTTATTTTTGATAATTGTGAAAAAATATGATCATTATGAGGCAGGATGTGTTTGGTGAATCATATGTGATATAAAATTCATTAAATAAGTGATAAAATCATTCTCCATTTGAAATTTAATTTATAAAATTGTCTTATACCGTTTTATTGAAATTAAATTGTCTAATTAAATACATTCCTACTATATTTTATTATCAAGTAGATTTTAGAGAGGAAAATAATGATTAGTAATGAACATATGTTGATAAAATAATTATTTAACATGATTGATGATATATCTTAACAAGAAATATTATATTTTAAAGTAAGAGTTTGTATGATATTTATGTCATGACCACATTTTCTTCCTTCTCATTTATCCCTTAACATGTTTCTAAATGCAAATATTGGGCATAAAGAATGATATGATAATCCCACTAAGAAAGGGGGTCAAAAATGACACAAATAAGTATATCCGTAATCTCAATACAATTGAATTGAAACAAATATTATAAATAAATATTATTTTTATTTTGCTGAATAATATTTAATTTATCAATATTGACAAGAATTTATTCAATCACTAGTTATTAAATATTTAAATATATATATATATATTATGAATATTAAAAAACTATTTATTCATGAGTTAGTTAATATAATAATTTTGTAATGAATAAAAAAATATATGGATATATATTTAATTAAATATTCTTTATTATTTGAGGTTTTATAAATTCCATGGAGGATTGGAAACTGTAGAGACCTAAAGCTTGACGTATATGGGCATTACATTACTTTTTCAGAATACTTAGTACATAACAAAAAACAGACACACAAGGACCGTAATAGTGTAGTGTCTTTGGAAACTCGGAATATAATCTTCTAATCATGGTGAAAGATCTTCAACATCTCCCATAAAGATATTCCCCTTTTTTCTTACCTAAAAACTTTATTTATATCCAAGGGAAAAGAAAACATAAAAGGGGTGAGCTCAAATGCCCAGTAAGGGCAAACATAGAGAACATAAAACAATCCATAAACATTTGAATGAAAAAACTTGAACATAAAATTTAAACATCAAAATCTTGAGAAAAGACATGAATCATGGAAGTAAGTAAGTCATATATCATAAGGTAACATCAATCATGATAAAATAGAATGGTAATAAAACATGTAATTATGGAAACCATTAAGCACATGTTATGATTTTCATAGTAGCCAAGGAATTGCTGCCAAGACCATCTTAGCGGACAAAGTCCCTTTCTGAATCGAGTCCACTCCTCGTTTCAGTCCTGTAACACTGAACCAGATTAACTTACCGTTCCATCCCTATTCATATCATGAGATATAAATCTTCACTCAATGCATTGTAGGGAGATATATGTCCAACCCATATCATAATGAAATCATTCTTAGTTGTGCCACAAAATAAACATAATACATTCATCATAACCCGAATAATAAAATGGGTTTCATAAACATCATCCCATCATCTCATAATCCATATAAAAAAAGGACATTTCATCATCAGAAAAGTGAAACCATGTAAATCATAGAGACATTAAACTTGAAACATACACATATGAAATAATTTCATCTTAGATGGAAAGTGGTTTTGATAAAACATTTGAAATGAATTCTTGAGGAAAATATCCTTTCTTCTTCAAAATAATATTCATTTCACAAAATCCCACGCACTTTAAAATAAAAGTATTTTGTTGAAAATTTTCATAATATCTTTTAGAGTAGGCTTCATCAAAATGAGGCATTATGAGACTGTAAAAATTTGTTCATGCTGTATAAGTTAAAAATAACATTCTTGTCGTAATTTTGTTGGAAAAGTCAAAAGGTACCTCGTATGGTAATCAAAAAAAAATATTCCGTACATACCATGTAGTAAAAGACAAAAATGGGAAGAATGACTTTATAAATACATGAAAACATTTTTATAAAACTTGGGCAAGGATGATAAATATTACCCCAGTAAATACTTACGTATAAGCAATCTCGGATAGAAAACAATTGAGATTGCAACATTATCCCATACCTTAGGTCTGAAATGATTTATATGTTTCCGAACCTCCTGTATAATGATTTAAATAATGTTATTGAATTATTACAGAATCATATTCATTTTTATGATATAACATATGGTTTACTTATGACATTATATTACCTGTTCTTTAGTAAGTTCCATGTTAAAGCAGCATTTTGGGTTAAATCGTTTTATTTATCGTACAAGTTTGGACTTGTTGTTCTTGATATTATTACTTATAACCAGATTTACTTAATTACAGAATGTAAAACATTATTTATATATAATATATATTCAATATATACATATATATATGATATATTGATTAAATGGAATGAAATACACCGTTCCTGGAGACGGTAGGTCGTACGTATGCATGAACGCTGTTTTCGTTTCCTTATTGAATTGAATGAAATTAAGTATATGACATTCATATATATACACATAAATCCAGTATCATTATTATTCCATATATTTCATGATTACTTATTATATATACTTTATAATCATTCATGAATGGTTAACAAGTAGAATGAATCTCATCGCGTCGTGGAGACAGTAGTTCGTACTTACGCACGAGCGATGATATAATTCCCATGATCGTGGAATTGAATTGAAGTGTATTTATAATATTATATAATCAATATCACTATACAATAAACATATATAGTTATTTATTTAAACCATTATACCCATACCTGTAAGTTGGTGGTGGAAAAACTGATTACACCACGGCGTGGAGACGGTATTCCGTTCGTACGCACGCGTGGTGATTTCGTTTTCTGTAGGATGGATAGAAGGTGAAATAGGGTTGTTTCATATTCATAATAACAAATATGTATATGTGTGATACTGATGTTATTAATTTTTAATGAAACAACTAAATAAGAAGGAGTTGAAGAAGAAAGAAACTTGAGAGAATCGAAAGAAGAGATTACCTCTTCTTCGACACACCTCCTTTAAGCTTCCTCTTATGGAAGTAGATTTGGTCGTTTTAGAATACCAGAACCTCCAGAATGTTTCTAGGGAAGTGGAGAAAAGAAATAGGCAGGGTTTGGCCATGCTTCAAGGCTCAAAAGGGTGTGAAGAGAAGAGGGAAGGGGTGCCCTTTTTATAATGGAGGAGAGGGTCACCTTGGAAAAACTCAAAATATTATTTTATTATAAAGTCATATTCAGTTTTTAATAGATCGAAACTGATTTTTTTCGAAGCTAAGGTGGGGATGGTTCGAGATACTCTCATACAATAGAATTTATACAAGTTTTGGTTTCTATTTTAACCTTATCATTTAGATTTAACTTTAAGTTACATAATTTTACTTTTACCATGTCTTCTTGTTTTCTTACACTATAAGGTTAATAAACATACTATAACAAGACAAACGATCCCCAAGTTGTTTATTATTAATATATATAACATTATCTAAGTCATTTGGCCGAATTTTAGATTTTTAGAAATAAAGAATATTAATAATATAATAATAGTTTTAAAAACTAATTTATGTCAATTTTGACATTATTTGGTAATTGATTTTTGTGAAATTCATAACAGAATTATTAGTTCAAAAAAAGTTAATTAAATCCATACTAACATGTCATGTTAACCTATAAAATTAGTTTAATTCATAAAAAGTCTCAAATTACATTTATTGGGGTATTTATAACATCAATTATGTCAATATTTCATTGATAATATAATTACTGCATCATCATTATGTCATAAATAAATTAAATTATTTAATGTATGAAAATTATAAATAAAATACCATTATGTAGGAAATATTTTTATATTTTTAATTAATATTTATAGTCTAATTTATCTTATGTATAACTCTCTATTAAAATTTTTTAGTTAATAAACTTTGATTTTAACTATTTTAGCCCTTTTTTAAATAAATTAATAATAAATGTCCTTATCTAATCCATGTGGACCTAAATGGTCATATTTAATTCCTATGGTTGTTTTTGATCGAATTAATATTATCCAATAGAATTAGGCATTGTGTTAGGGCAATAATAATATCATTGTTTCCCTTAATTACCCTATTTACTTTTAACCATGGTAAATAAAAGTAAAAAAGTTACTTTTCACCAAAAATTATTTTCATCTAATTGAACCACATTTTAGTCCTTGATATTAACCGTGTATCTCAGATTTTTTAAATTCAACTCACAGAAGCAGTGATTTTTTTTTTAATTTCCAAATTCTCCTAGGAGGTGGTGGGTAAAAGACTGTAAAAAGTTCAATAAAATTTTTATATATCTAAAATTATTATAAAATGACTCCAATGAATTACATTGAACTTATATAGGTATTATGTATCAATTTTTACCTAAAATAAATTTAAATAAAATAAATAATTATTTAAATAAAAAGTTAGGTTTTGAATAGTAACCCTGTGTTTTCACTATTCATCAAAAATTGAATGTTTTCAGAAAAATACCAAAAATTTACCGTAGTCTAATTTCGATATTCCTAATCCAAAAATGAAGTCCATTTTTAATGATAAAATTTATAAAATTTCATAAAGTGGGTTATCTATTCATGACAGCTAGTTTATATAACATATCGTTGTTTAGCGAAACTCTGTATTGCGTATAACACACGCTATCGTGGAACGTCGTGATTGTATGTAATGAAATCCAAGTTAAGGATGCATGTCATGAAAGCTCCTTTTGCTGTAGCGTACAACACAAGACATTGATAAAATTAAAAATAATATTTTTCATAAAATAACGGGGTGTTACATTCTACCCCCCTTAAAATGAATTTCACCCTCGAAATTCGTTAGGGTTAATAAAGGTTTATTACTCGAAATATTCTTTAATAGAAACCCACATTGTAAAAAAGAATACCAAAACCAATCTTTAAAAGATAAATTATGAAACGTAATGGTTATGGAAATTAACTAATCACTGGGTTTCCACGTAGGAGAACATAGGTGAAAATATGGATATGAAAGCAAAATATAACCATCATGCTCTAATGGAGAGTGGTAGAGGACATGGCTATAAAAAAACCAAAAATCACAAAGCCATAGATTTTTGATGATCTAAGGTACCATCTGATTCATCAGATATAAGGGCACTAGGACAACATTTTTGGTTTTCAAGATCATTTCCCTCAAGTTGAAGAAATTGGAATTATAAGAAATACATTCTTGATTTTGGTACAGTCTCACCATTGGTCGTTCCTTGGACAATTCCCACTCCATCTCTTAAAGAAATGAAGTTGAATTTATCTTCCATGAAGTGATAGTAGATCATTCAATAGAATGATAGGTCATTCCATCTGTCTTAAACAAAAGTTATTAAATATACATAAGTCCATATATAGTGAGATTAATCGTATATGGTTCCTAAAATGGTATTATACTTCATATATCATATTGATTGATATAATAAAACTAGTTTCTACTAACTATGGACTTCTTGTAGGCCAGTAGTAGGCGATAAAGGCTAGTCGCACTTCAGTTGTGGGTTCGATTCCCTACAGCCTTATCTGACGCGATGGGTTATCGCCCGTCCTGCAGGTTGTCCTTTTTCTAAAACTATACTATCATAACATTTCAGGAATAAAAAGTTATATCCTTAACCAATACTATATGATGTCCATTCCAACCATTAGGCTTATCGAAAATAATTTTGTCTGATTACTATAAATTTCATCTTCCGAGCATGTGAATTCCTTCATTTATCCTCCATATATCACAAGATATATCTTTTTGGTCACATTCCAAACATGTGAATACCATAATCATGTATTCTGTTGAAACATGAATTACCATAGAACCTTAGCAAAAACAAGAATTCTGTCTAAATTTAACTCTTTCCACATACCAAAATCCCAAATAAAATCTATATACTCAAATCATGATATCATGTTGTCCTTTTATCATCCATGAGCTCATGAATACTATCAAACATACTATTTGCTATTTATCCCTTCATTGTGCGTATATCATCTTTTTTCCAATAATATCTAAATAACCATTCATGGTTACCAGTACCATTCAACATATACTTTCAAATAATTTAGAAAAAACAATAGTGTAACAATCCTTAGATGATTATTTATTCCATAGTACCATACATTATCCTTGATAAACATACAATCATTCCACTAACTTCTCAAAGCACTGACTGAGCTTCATAATTTCTTTAATCTCATTTTTTATTTGTAGTCTCTCCATCATCATCCACATAAATACTACACATATAACCATGCTGATTCTCTTCATGAAATTTTCCCTTTGGGAATTGGTTTGCATAATTCCCTACATTCCACATTTGAGAAATCTAATCATTATTGATGTCATAGAAATACCATTATCCTTGTCCATGGTGTTAACTGAACCTTTTTCTTTTCACTTACTGGATTTGTGTCCTTCTTTTCCACACCCAAAGCATCTTCCAGTTCCTTTGAAACCATATCCCTGATTCCTCTTCCCACATGATTTACATGATAGAAATTGAACTTTCTTTCCTCTATGATCATCATAAAACTCCATCTTTCTCTTATTAGCAGTGTCGGGAAACTTACCAAAGTTGAGATTATTGATCATATTATGAGATTACTGATTAGGCATAATAAGAATATGTGTACCTCCAGATCCAATTTCATTCAGTTTCCCATGAATAATATCATTCCATTGTCCATCATATCCTCCATTATCGTGAATCTTCCCATTCCCAGCCATTTTATAAAACCCAAAAAGAAATAGTGTGAGAGGGCAAAATCATAGTCAAGGGTGATTACCTACAATGTATAACATATTAGTTTTAATTCTAATATCTTTACCATAATTCTAGGAATATAACCTATACTTATACTTAACCTTAGGGACATCCATAGACATAACATAGAAATATATCTAGGGATCTTACAAAATTTCTCACATCCTAGTTTCCAAAGGTTGACTAAACCTTTCCTTTGATACCAACTGTAGAGACCTTTAGATTTACGTACATGGAAATTTCATTACTTTTGAGGAATACGTAGTACATAACAAAAACAGACACAGAAGGACCGTAATAGTTTAGTGTCTTTGGAAACTCGGAATATAATCTTCTAATCGTGGTGAAAGATCTTCAACATCTCCCATAAAGATCTTCCCCTTTTTTTTCTTACCTAAAACCTTTATTTATATCATGGGAAAATAAAACATAAAAGGGGTGAGCTCAAATGCCTAGTAAGGGTAAACATGGAGAACATAAAAAAATCCATAAACATTTGAATGCAAAAACTTGAACATAAAATCTAAACATAAAAATCATGAGCAAAGACATGAATCTTGGAAGTACGTAAGGCATATATCATAAGGGAATTTCAATCATGATAAAATAGAATGGGAATAAAACATTAAATTATGGAAACCATTAAACACATGTTATGATTTCCATAGTAGCCAAGGCATTGCTGCCAAGACCATCTTAGTGGACAAAGTCCCTTTCTGAATCAAGTTAACTCCTTGTTTCCGTCTTGTAACACTGAACCGTATTAACTTACCATTCCATCCATGTCTATATAATGAGATATAAATCATTAAACAATGCATTGGAGGGAGATATAGGTCCCACCCATCTCATAATGAAATCATTCTTACTTGTGCCACAAAATAAACATAAAACATTCATCATAACCCAAAGAATAAAATGGGTTTCATAAACATCATCCCATCATCTCATAATCCATATAAAACAAATGGACTTTTCATCATAATAAAAGTGAAACCATGTAAATTATAGAGACATTAAACATGAAACATACACATATGAAATATTGTTATCTTAGATGGGAAATGATTTTGATAAAACATTTGAAATGAATTCTTGAGGAAAATATCCTTTCTTCTTCAAAATCATTTTCTTTTCACAAAATGCCATTCAATTTTAAAATAAAAGTATTTTGTTGAAAATTGTCCAAAAATCATGTAGAGTAATCTTCATGAAAACGAGGCGTTATGAAACCGTAAAAATCTGTTCATGCCGTATAAGTTAAAAATAACATTCTTCTCATACTTTTGTTGGAAAAGTCAAAAGATACCTCGTATGGTAATAAAAAAAGATTCCTTAAATACCATGTAATAATACGTCAAAAATAGGAAAAAAGGAATTTAAACATACATGAAAATATTTTTATAATACTTGGAAAAGGATGATAAATATTATCCCAGTAAATACATACGTATAAGCAATCTTGGATAGAAAACAATTGAGATTGCAACATTATCCCTTAACTTAGGTCCTATATGATTCGTACGTTTCTGAACCTCCTATATAATGATTTAAATAATTTCATTGACTTATTAAATAATCATATTCATTTTTATGATATCATATATGGTTCACTTATGACTTTATATTACCCGTTCTTTTGTAAGTTCCATTTTAGAGCAGCGTTTTGGGTAAAATCATTTTATTTATCATATATGATTGGACATGTTGTTCTTGATATTATTACTTATATCCTGATTTACATAATTCCATAATGTAATACATGATTTATATATAATATATATTCAGTATATATATATATATATGATAGATCAATTAAATGGAATGAAATACAACGTTCATGGAGACGGTAGTCCGTACGTATGCATGAACGCTGTTTTGGTTTCCTTTTTGAATTGAATGAAATTAAGTAGATGACATACATATATATACATATAAATTCAGTATCATTATTATGTCATATATTTCATTATTACTTATTATATATACTTTATAATCATTCATGAATGGTTAACATGGAGAATTAATCTCATCGTGTCGTGGAGACGGTAGTCCGTACGTACACACGAGCAATGATATCATTCCCATGATCGTGGAATTGCATTGAAGTGTATGTATAATATTACAGAATCAATATCACTTTACAATAACCATATATAGTTATTTATTTACACCATTATACCCATCCATGTAAGGTGGTGGTTGAAAAACTAATTACACCACAACGTGGAGACGGTATTCCGTACGTACGCACGCGTGGTGATTTCATTTCCGTAGGATAGATAGAAGGTGAAATAGGGTTGTTTCATATTCATAATAAAATATTCGTATATGAGTGATACTAATTTTATTACTTTATAATGAAACAACTAAATGAGAAGGAGTTGAAGAAGAAATAAACTTGAGAGAATCGAAAGAAGAGATTACCTCTTCTTCAACGTACCTTCTTTAAGCTTCCTCTTAAAGAATTAGAGTTGGTCTTTTTAGAAGACCAGAACCTCCAGAATGTTTCTAGGGAACTGGAGATGAGAAATGTTCATGGGTTGGCTGAGCTTCAAGGCTAAAAAGTGTGTGAAGAGAAGAGGGAAGGGGTGCCCTTTTTATAAGGGGGGAGAGGGGCACCTTTGGAAAAACTCAAAATATTATTTTATTATAAAGTCATATTCGATTTTTAATATCTCCAAATTGATTTATTTTGAAGATAAGGCGTGGATGGGTCGAAATCCTGTAATCCAATAGAATTTATACATGTTTATGTTTCTATTTTAACCTTATCATTTAGATATAACTTTACGTTAAATAATTTACTTTTACCGTGTCTTCTTGTTTTCTTACACTATAAGGTTAATAAACTGATGATAACAAGCCAAACAATCCCCAAGCTTATTATTAATAATATATATAACCTTATCTAAGTCATTTGGCAGAACCTTATATTTTTAAAAATAAATAACAATTAATAATATAATATTTGTTTTAAAAACTATTTTATGTCAATTTTGACACTATTTGGTAATTGATTTTTCTAAAAATCATAATAGAATGATTAGTTCGAAAAAAGTTAATTAAATAAATATTAACATGTCATGTTAACCTATAAAATTAGTGTAATTCATAAAAAGTCACAAATTACATTTATTGGTGTATTTATAAAATCAATTATGTAAATATCTCATTAATAAGATAAATTATGCATCATCATTGTTTCATAAATAAATTAAATTATTTAATGTCTGAAAATTATAAATAAAATACCATTATGTAGGAAATATTTTTATATTTTTAATTAATATTTATAGTCGAATTTATCTTATTTATAACTTTATATTAAAATTGTTTTAGTTATTAAACTTTGATTTTAACTATTTTAACCCTTTTTTAAATAAATTAATAATAAATGTCCTAATCTAATCCAAGTGGAAATAAATGGTCATATTTTATTCCTAAGGTTGTTTTTTATCGAATTACACTTATCCAATAGAAATAGGGCTTGTTTCAGGGTAATAATAATATCATTTTACCCTTAATTACCCTATTTACTTTTAATCGTGGTAATAAAATTAAAAAGTTACTATTCACCAAAAATTATTTTCATCTCATTGAACCACATTTTATTCCTTGATATTAACAGGGTCTCTCGGATTTTCGAAATTCCACTCACAGAAGCGGTGAAATTATGTTTTTTGTGAATTTCCAAATTCTCCTAGGAGGTGGGTAAAAGACGGTGAAGTGTTCAATAAAATTTTTATATATCTAAAATTATTATAAAATGACTTCAATGAATTAAATTAAACTTATATAGGTATTATGTATCAATTTTTACCTAAAATAGATTTAAATAAAATAAATAATTATTTAAATAAAAATCTGTTTTTGAATAGTAACCCAGTGTTTTCACTATTCATCAAAATTTGAAAGTTTTCAGAAAAATACAAAAAAATCACCCTAGGCTAATTTCGATATTCCGAATCCAAAAATGAAGTCCATTTTGAAAGATAAAATTTAAAAAATTCCAAAAAGTGGGTATTACTATTAATAATGGCTAGTTTATATATCATGTCGTTATTTAGCGAAACTCGGTATTGCGTACAACACACGCTATCGTGGAAGGTTGTGATTGCGTGTAATGAACGCCAAGTCAGGGATTCATGTCATGCAAGATCCTTTTGGTGTATCATACAACACAAGACATTAATGTAAGTAAAAAGAATATTTTTCATAATATCTCGGGGTGTTACAGAAACCATGTTATGTGTAAAATGGAAATTATATGTGTTTTTGAAATTAATTTAAATAAATAAATATTTATTTATAAAAAAAATTATATTGAAATATATAATTGTTAGAGCATGTCATATAATATAAAAACAAAAATAATAATATTTTTTTATAAGACTTGTGGTATACCTAGAATAAACAATAAGTTAAGGGACTTTTTATGCTACTAATTATATATGTATATAAACTAATTTAATTAATTTTATATAAAGAATGAATGTTATTATAAATTATTAATTATCTCTGAAAAATTATCTCAAGATAAAGAAACCATCTTAAAAATATCCTTGTAATGTATAGGGAAAATAGTCCTTCTCCCTAATGAGATTGATAGATAAAAAATGTATTCATTTCGAAGCAAAAGTTTACTTATTATAATTGAATAGGAATAAAGTAAGGGACTTCATTCCTTCATTAATGTAATTGGAATATTAATGATGTTCATTAGGATTTAGGGATCACGGTTTAGAAACACCAGATGATTTATATTTTAGATTCATTTTAACAATGAAGTGTATATGAGATTTCCAATTCAATTAACCAATGTCCAACACATTATCAAGTCAATCCAATACAAGATTTTTATTTATTCAAAAATAAATATGAAAAAAATCAATAAAATAAAGAATTTTGGGATGATTCCTCAATTAAAGTAGATTTAAACCATTTGAACTAATGAAATAAATTATTCATATATTGTCTAATTGATAATGTTAGGACCTTGAATGTTTTCTTTTATATCTCTATTTCACTAGATATGAGTTCCTATAAGAACTCAAAATTATAACTAGAGAATTAGTATATGAAACACATTGGGAAATAAATAAATACAATTATTTAAAATTTGTATATATTCATTATTTAGTTTTTCCAAAATCATTTTTCCTAAATATACATAATAATTATTTAACAAGACACGTAATAATGATGTGGCTTCTAGAGGGGGTTCATTGTCATCATTTTACCAAAAGATGATAATGGGTTGGTTTGGGATATAAAATGAGTTTTCATATTTAAAAAATTAAAATTTTATATATATGTATATACAATCCTTCACAAAAATAACTTTAAATTCATCAAAAAGAGGCATATTATTATTTTTAGTAAACAATATTTAAAAAAGAACTATCATGTAATAGTTGTAGACATTGGATAAAATGTTCCAATGAATTAATTTCACCACATATAATCTAATGTATATTCCTTATGGATAGGATTTATCCTAATTAGATAAATTTTATAATATGATGAATTTCATAAAATTAGTCTCAAGTAAAATTTCATTAAGTATTGAGCATACCAATCACCACTAAAAATTTATAGTTCAATATTCACTCCCTGACAAAAACCAAAATGGATTGCAAGACTATTAAACCAAAAAATTAATATTAAAAAAAAATAAAAAAATCAATATTTTGATTTGTTAAATTATAAAAAATTTATTTTAAACTATAATATATAAGGATCGTCCTTTTTACACTCTTACATAGTAGTAAAATAATTTTGTTTCAATATAGGTTGGCATATTTTTTATCCCCATAATCAATGTAAACAAATTTTAAAAATTAATAAAAAATTAATCAAATTATAATGGATACTACAAAAACATAATATATATATATTTATTTATATATATATTACATCATTTGATAATGATATAAAAAATCATATTAAATGACATATCCATACATATAGGTTTAGTGCCAAAATAGATTAAATAAAAAATAATATTATTTAAAAAAAATTCATAATATCATTAAAATAATCATTACACATTAACCCTTTTAAAAAATCATACATAACACAATTCTAGTTTACTTAATGAATAGTAAAATAAGAATGTTTCTCATCAAATGATCTATAAAGAGTGAACATAATAGATTCAATCAAAATGCATAAGTGTGAACAAAATGAATATATGGGTATGTAAACATAATCATAGTACATAAACATAAAAAGTAATTCATACCAAAAAACATGGAGAATGAATAATGATATAGGGATTTCAACATAATTTCCATGTTGAGGATTATGAATGTGTAATCGAGAAACAATTTTCCTAATTAATGAAAAAAATTAGAATGTTGAATAACATAAATATGTGGGATAATAAAATGAATTGAAAATCATTTTTTATATAAAATATCAATTCTGCAATGATTCTAATATATTTTATAGAGTCCCATATCATATTATATTGGTTTACTCTCTATTTCATTTATCATATAAGATTTTTTTCATTCGCCATTCCCTAATATTTTATCTCCTAGGATATAATGCTACAACAATGCATATGAGGATAATTATTTTCAATTCCAACCCTCAAATAAAGAAAAATCACTCATATATGTGCATCATAAATATTAAAACATTCATCATTTCATCATGGAATAAGAAAACTATGAGATTAAAATAGTTTTCCATAAAATTTTAAAAATATATAAACATGAAATCCAGAGAACGAATGTTGATATTATCATTAAAACACATACCAAGTATAAAAATAGATAAATTATATAATATTGGTTTAGATTAAAAATTTATAATAATATAAAAAAAATTATTAAAAATTTTTGATGACATGTTCATATATTTTCATTTAAAATATTATTAAAATGTAAATAATTTATAAATCAATGGTTCTATAAATATACAGTAATATAAATTATAAAGAACATGAATAACTACTAATGCATGTGTCAAAAATCATTAAAATGAAAATTTGTAGTTCCCTCATATTTCAAAAGGAATGATTATGTTCTAAAATGTACAAGATACACAACATCATTATTAGAAGAACAATAGAATATTATTATTTAAATGTGAAAGTTATAAAATTATTTTTAAATACGTTTGTTTGAATAAAAATGTCTGATTATAGAAATAAATATAAATTTGATACTTAATATACATTTAATGAATATTTATTAGAAAAAAATTAATTAATTTTTATTATAATAATTTTATTATTTGAAAATATTTTTTTCTCAAAATTATTTTTCTTACTTTTTATGATTGAATATTATTATGAATTTTTATAGTTTCAAGAATGTTTATATTGAAAAATGATTTTTTTTTTAAAATCATCATTGTAAAATTTTATTAAAATATATCTTGTATATTTTTATAAAGAGACTGATTCTAAATAAATATTGAAAAATACTGATTTGGATTGGCAGGTGTTTTTATTAAAATTATATAAAAAATAAATTAAAATTGTGGATTTTTAATAAAATTTTATTAGTTTTTATTTATATAAAATAAATCAATCATGATTTTGAAATATATTTTATATATAAAAGGGGTATTTTCTAAACCAATTTTTCTGTGTAAAATTTTAATGTTTAATTTTTAATAAAATTTTGAATCATTTTTGGGTTTATTTTTGAAAAAATGATTCTATATTTTGAATGAGTAATTGAGAATTTTGTAAATAGATCCATTTTTTTGGGAATATAGATAGTAATTTTTGTAATATTTTATTACCAATATAAAGGGTAAATTAAGTAAAAGATTAAAAAAACATATATACAGATAATAAAATTACCATAACACTTTCTTAACTCTTATGGGATGTGTATATATAATCAATTGTCATCCAATGGTAAAAAATTTACACTTTTGTGCCACTTAAAAGACATTATGTCTTTTATAATATTTTATTTAATGAAAAATAAAACATTTTAACCACTTGTTTTAGATAAATAAAATATTTATAACATAGGGATTTATATAGTCGATGAATTATAATAAATATAATTTCTATATATAATGGATTTACCTTCATCATGGTAATTTATTTTTTTATGCGAAAAAATAATTACCCTAAATTATTTCACAACATTGATGTAGTAATGACTAAATTAATGGTAAAATAATATAATTTATATTAAAAATATTAAAACAAAAATTATTTTATATAAATAAAGTGATAACAGAATTTTATAGATACACGTTACATGTCAGGGATATAATAATATAATATCATCAAATTTTATATGTTGTTTTGATATCCTTAAAGAGAGAGTAATGAAAGTTCCCAAAATTGACATAATAGAAATTTTATTATAAATTATATATTATTAAATGAAATAAAATTAAAAAATTATCTTAATTTATTAGGTTAATGTCTTAAATAAAATACATGTTTTATTTATGTCTCGTTCTTCATATTCAATGTTAACGGGGTTAAACAATGGTTAAAGGAAATAGAAAATGGTAACAATATAATAAAACGATTCTAATTCTCATTCTGTGATTGTAATTCAAACCATAATAATAATTTTTTAACATAACTATATTTTTGTCAGCTTTTAATGAAAAATTAATTTATAATAATTTTATATATTGAGAAAGGCAATGAGTACCCCTCTACTATCTTATAAAAGGCAACATCATCTTCTAATATCATCACACATAAAAACATACCTTTTTCGTAGAATAGAAGAAACAATGATTTCCTATAATCCCACAACACATTATAGAATTCCCTTTTTTGATAATATTAATATTATATATATTAAGGTTTTAAATAAATTTGTTTTTCTAACTAATAGATGTCATTTAAATCTACATGATTTAGTTTTGACTTATCAATATCATCACACAAACCTTATTAAACCATAATAACATAACATATATTGAAACCTACATATTTTAATATGTAATTATGTACTTTTAATAACCTATATCATTATCCTCTTCTATCAAATGGGAAACAATCACCTTTCATGTGTGCGGAGGACTACCAACTCACAAACTGATGTAATTTATTTTCAATAACAATCTATAAAAAATATTTATAATAATTTAATTAAAATTTATATATTATATAAATGAAAATATTATTATTATTAAAATATAATATATCATTTACTGTATTACCTTTAAATTCATTAAAAATTATAATGGTGTTTGTTCATACATGTGGACTACCCCAACAATGAAGGAATGTGTTTCATTTTTTTTCATGAAATCAAATAGATGATATTCATAACTATATTTAAATAATTAATAATATATATATATATATGATATTTTATTTATTTTTTATTTATAAAATAATACTTAACATTCTTCTATAATGACAATTGAAAAATGTAAATGTCGCTCAAATGTATGTATGGAATATACCCTCCATGAGTTTTACAAAGTTCATATTCTATAATAATATTTAATGAATATGTTTAATAGGTTATTTAATGAATAAAAATTATAATTATTTTCCAAATATTATTTTATGTATGATGTAACAATATCCTTCTTGACCAAAGTTGACCTCTTAATGTCATTCTGTACTAGTGAACTGATTGTTTTTATAACAACCAATTGGAACGTAAATTATTGGGAAATTTTATATAACATTAGAATAAGTGATTTAAAAAGAATAATAATCCTAAATAATTTTTTAGTAATTTATTAATTAACCAATTTCTGTTACTATGAACGATAAAGAACATAGGTGACTAGTTAGACTCAAGGTGAGATACTTTCTTTTACAAAATAATTTACAAGTTTCCTTTAAAAATTTTCAATTTGCGTTTTTTTAAAATAAATATGAAAAACGGTATAGGTTAATTTTTTTTAAAATATGCTACAAAGGCAGAATCGGCGTTGCCACCATTTCCCTAAAACAATATTTTTTATTATATTTTTTATATATTTAATATTTTAATGTTTTATTATTATGTTTGTATGGATATAAAAATATATATAAATAAAACATAATGTTTCAACCTAAGTTATCTTTTATTAAAGTACTTGAATTTGATGGCATGTATAATATAAAATATAAGAACAATATGAACGAAATTTTAAACATTTTTTAAACATTTAACTAGTAGTCCAAAATAAAAATAACTTCTTAAAAAACTGGTGAAAAATTATTTATAACATTTCATATGGACCTCTTTGAAACATAAAAATGTTTCAAGTACAAGACTTTACTGGCCTATATATTATAAACTATAACACAGATATGAATGAAATTTTAAACATTACATAAACATATAACTAGTGGTCCAAATTTAAAAAAAAACTATTAAAAAAATTTGGTGAAAATTTACTTATAACCTATCATATCCACTTAATTGAAACTTAAAAATGTTTCAAGTACATGACTTTTTGTAAACTATATAATATAAACTATAAGATAGATATGAATGAAATTTTAAACTTTTTGTAAATTGGAACTAAATTCACCCCCTCTTGAGATTCCACTCCGACCAACATGTAATGATAGTATTTTGATTTCAGTAGACATAAAACATGTAAACAATAATTTATAATCAATTCCTATGTCTATGGCGAGGAGATTCTGTCCCACATGGTGGTCTGCGAATAAGATGTTCATGTCGAGTGCGTGGTGGAGTCTGAAGAACTAGAGAATACTGATTATCAGGCACTAGAACATCGACTATTGCATCCTCCATATGTGTGTTAGTGGGAGGAGCTTTCAACTGCATCTCGTACTGCCATCCAGATCCTTCTCCCACTAGGATGGGAGACGGACCTACCTCCATCGCAGTGCGGAACGAAGCCTGCGATGGAGCTATACCCCAAGATAGTGATGAGTCTAGAATCCAAGGTTGTGAAGGATCTGGAACCCAATATGGAGAGAACTGTGGATATCATGTCAGGGAAGATGGATCTCATTCCACCTAAGGAACATCCTGAATCAGTTGATCTTGGAATACTAGAGGGATGGAATCTTACTTTGGAACAGGTGAATCCTAATATGCATCACGACGTTGTCTATGTCATTGTGGTCATGGCTCCTCAGCACCAGCACCAGCTGCAAGATGTGCCTCTGAGGCATGAACCTCCTCTCTCCGATCTGGATGAGTGAAGATGCTTCCAAAAAGTGAACGAAAAGATTCCCTCTCCTCCAGCGCTATATCATGGATGGCTACCCAGATAAATACCCCCTCCTTCTATTCATCACTCATGTGAACAAGCTGCTCTGTGCGACTTCGATGTAAATAGATACAAATGGAATTATAAAATAATTCAATAAAAAAACTAATAGAAATTTATTGACTTACCAACCCTGCATCTTTATGTCAGCATGGGTAAGATACATTATAGACTTTATTCAACACCATGGTGCATAGTCAACCTGCTCTGAAAGAGAGAATAAATTCGTAAGAACACCCAGTATACATAACTATGCATGTGTGTGCCATCAGTTGAAAAAAATGGAATGTACTTGGGACCAACCATCATCCTGCCTCCCTGTCAGCTTCATACCATGAAGCCAGTCTGTCTATCTTGATGGTAATGGAATTGGATGAGTATGGAAAAACTAGCTCATGACCATTTCAGGCTGCTTCCACTCAATAATATACAAGTGAATTAGGGGTACTACACCCATAGCATCCTTAATCCCAATAGTTCTTTATGCTGGAAACTGGTCCATAATACTCAAGTATAGAACCCATGAAATATGAAATGATAAGTTATTTTTTCCAAAAAAACCTATGTAAAAACCAAAATTGAGGTTATAATTTAATATATTAGACTGTAATAGATTGTATATTCATATCTAATCAGGTAAGAGACTGTCCAACTGTAGCCGATATATGCCCAAATGCTATCTCAAAACCACGTCAGAATCATGTCACTAACACCACTTGTAAAGTACATCAACGATAGTGACAACTAATGAGAAATTATAGTCAATAACTCATAGTAGAATCAAAAATCAATAGAAATGACTTATCATACCACTGTCCATGTGGAGCATCATGCATCAACTCAATCTCGACCGGTGGACTAACAAGGTTAGGGTGAAATGTCGGGATGCTCTCTTATGCTCACATCTAAATAAGGATGATGCATCCTCCGAGACCTATACGGTCCCTTTGGGATAGCCTGCATAATGATATGTACGTGTATGCCTAGTAGGCTATTCCCCAACTATACGTACCATCCCGATCGAAGTCCTCTTGTAAGGGTAGTTACATCATATGCACGTGCATCCCGGAGTCATCAGTACACATGGTCCCGCTAATGATCCGAAAGATATTTGCAAATGTGTAACACATGACAGTACGCTCGTCATCATAATCCTGTAAATGTGGAATATGCGACTCCAACCAAGGCATAGATATGGACAATCCATCTGTAGCCCTACAATCAGACAAAATATAAATTCATAACAAGTACTGAAAAAGGTCTGTCCACGCTGCACGAGTGAGTCCAGTAACAGGTCTCCCCTGGATAGGTAGACCGAGAAGCACTGCGACATCCTCGAGGGTGATTGTCATATCTTCCCTAGGAATATGCAATGTGTGTCTCTGGTCTCCATCTCTTAGTGAGGGTACCAAGTAGGTAATGATCTATAAATGTAAAATCTGATACGGCAATTCCATAGAAGCCAGAACAACGCTAATAAGGTCTAATGGCATGTGGAGGCTCCATGGGATGAAAATGGTGCCCTCGATGCTCCTTCACCAATCGATCTGGTGGACCTCTTACATGGCCTCCAAAATATGGGTAGGCTGCAGAGTAAATAGTATTGTATCATCTATCTGTATTTAAACAAATGAAATGATTCGTAAGTGTAAAATGTAAATATAACATTATGGATTAGTTTATGATAAACCATGTCAATTAGTAATGATGTTTTTATAATTTATATAACATTATTTATTCAATAACATATGTTAATCATTATGATAATATAGTTTCATTAAAGAATTGTTTACAAATATATCCAACATGATTAGGTTGGGGTCTAGGTTTGAGGTTGTAGGGTTAAAAACTTTAATATTATCATTTAGGAAACAATTTTATTGGTTAATAAAATTTACTTCACAATATGGGTTATCTATTCCACTTTCAGAATTTTGAAATAAATTCTATTATCTCGGAATTATAGTTATTTCTTGAAATCAATAATAATATTATGAAATAATTTCTATTCTTTAAAATATTGAGTCTTGAATTTGGATACAAATATTCTGGGGGGCATTATGATTAACTACTAATGGATTGGATTAAGATAAACCATGTCAATTATTAACGATGTCTTTAGAATTTATCTAATTGTATGTATTCAATAACTTATACTAATCATTATGATAATATAATTTCATTAGACAATATTTTACTAAATTATCCTAAATGTTTTGGATGGGATTTATGTTTGAGGGATTAGGGTTAAAAATTTTAATATTAAAGTTCCGAAAACATGTTTATGGGTTAATAACATTTAAATTACAATATGGGTTAAGTGTTCTACTTTTGGATTTATGAAATATATTCTATTATATAATATTTAAAGTTATTTCCTAAAAGTAAGAATATTATAATGAAATAAGTTCTATTATTTAAAATATTGAGTCTTGAATTTGGTTACACATATTTTGGTGGAGCTTTATGAGTAACTACATATGGATTGGATTAAGATAAACCATGTTAATTATTAACGGTGTTTTTCAAATTTATCTAATTTTATGTATTCAATAACTTATGATAAACATTATGATACTATAATTTCGTTATAGAATAGTTTATTAAAATTTCTTACATGATTAGGTTGGGGTTTAGTTTTGAGGGTTTAAGGTTAATGTTTTTAAAGTTAACGTTCTTGAAACATGTTTATGGGTTAATAAAATTTACTTTACAATATGGTTTAAGTGTTCCTCTTTCGGCTTTATGAAATAAATTATATTATCTCATATTTAATGTTATTTCTTGAAAGAATGAATATTATTATGAAATGTAATATCAGATGTTTTGGGTTTAAAAAACTGAGGAAAAAATAAGAGATACCAACATTAAGTTTACAATATGGGAATGTCACAATGGTGACAATACATTGTTATGGATGAGACTGTGAACTCAACCCAACAACGTTAGGGCATTATTTCTAGTAATGACCTTTTTTATGATATATTGTGCATCACAAACTCTATCCTTTTTCTTGAGTCCAATCCATATCATTACACATAATACTCGCCTTTGGTCTCCCATGAGGACGTAACCAATTCATGTCAGGTATTACTATCGGATGGCCTTCAGGAACTGGGAAATAACAATACTACCTATTAGTTGTCCATGGTGAAGCATAACAGATATAAATGGTAGCCATCCGGTACATTTGATCAACATATGCTTCCCATGAGTTGTTCACAGAGGCACATGCTGTGATGGCATGTGTACATGGAAAAAGTAATGCCAAAATGATTCCTCATTGACAATGCCTTATTTCCAGTAATACTGCCATTTTTACACTGAAACGATTTGTGATGGGGTCTGAATTCACTTAAACTTCAAATCGGGAGTATTATCATTGAAAGAGACATGTGTGATAACGAGAAACATCTTCAATATTATTTCTAATCTATTGTTGAAAGTGTATTCTGTATCTTAACCCCTGTTGTATTCCATATGATGCTAGTTTTTTCCTATCAACAAAGTACATCACGCATCGATATAATGTCTCCTGATCTAAGGAAGTTATAGGTAGATTTAGAATGCTTTTGAAGATACCATTGCTGCACTCTACAATGTTTGTCGTCATGTGTTTGTACCTCTTCCACTCGTCATATTCCAATGTCCATTTCTCTTTATGAATATGCATCATATAATCATAAAAATTTTCATTAGCCTGATGAATTTGTTCGAAATGTTAACCAAACCATCATTCATCTAACACAAATGCTACAAAGCATAGATGATATTTTACATAAATTGATTTTATATTTATATTGAAATATTAAAATAGAACAAATTTAATGTGTACCAAGCCTTGTGATTTTCTTCTTTCATCGATTTGTTGTGGAATTTATTATGCACATTGCTAGAAATGTGTCTAATGCAGAACTGACGATGTGCATTTGGGTATTCCCATGTATCAGGATCGACATTGATTGCCTCATTAATTTCTCGATGATGATCAGATATCAAACAAACACCCCAATTTTGGTGAAATGGTTGCTGATACATCCACGAAACCAAATCCATGATTCATAGTTTTCATTCTCTACAATGGAAAATTCAAGAAGAATAGGTGAACATCCTACATATTGGGTTGCCATAGTAAACAATACGCCCTTGTATTTTCCATATAGAAATTTTCCATCAATCTGAATAACCTTTTTTTAGAAACGAAATGCGGAGATACGAGGAAGGAATGCTCAGAACAATCGATGAAATTAAAAACGATATGGATCAAGTCAGTTAACATGAGACACATGTTTGTGTGTATACAAAGGGAATAAAATTTGGTTATGATGCCTCAGTATGGCTAGCAATTGTAGAAATACCTGATATGATTCATCCCGATGACCATATACCTTCACAATTGCCTTTTGTTTCACCATCCATGCCTTATTATAGGAAATATTATAATCGAATGTCTGTTGAATCCTCTCTTTCAAAAGGGATATTGGAACATCTTGACATGTCTGAATCATCTCAACAATAATATATGACACAAATTCTGTATCCAATGAGGTATGATCTTGTGAGGCTTTGATGAATGCGAGTATGAGCCGCCTCAATCCTAGTGATTCTCCAACCTACAAACGAAATATTTGGAATCACCATTACAAAAAATCTATAATCACCCCCATACATCTCACACAATATAAAATATTTAATATGGCATGATTTGTGAACTACATAGTTGAAGTGTCTCTCAATATGAAATCTCCTTAGCGTTCTTTCTAAGGAATATTTACTAGGAAAATTCCATCCAATATATAAGGTTATGTCCACCTCACTAAACTTATCTTGTATAACTCCAGGGAACTCACTTGTTTGTGTGAGAATAGTATTGTTGAATTCAGGCTTGTGTGTCATTACTTCTGACCATGATGAAAAGAGTGGTGGGTGATTTATTGTAGTTCGTGGTTGATATACAACTAATGAATTTCTCAAAACCTCATCTCTATCTTTTGTTGGTCCATGAACATCATCATTGTTGTCACCATCTGATCCATCATTATGAAACTCCTAATTGGAATTCGGATTTATATGTATATCTAGGAGACCATCTTGGTTGTCCTCATGCGCTGCATCATTTCGAATAGGATCAATTTCATGGTGTGGACTGTCTTCAACCACTCTTGTAATTCTATATCTTCATACAAATGGACTATTTTGTTGTACAATAGCAATATTAACGTATAAATCCATCATGTTACCATCTGACCATTGAGAAAATAAATTAATTTCTTAGACCCACTGCACATCTGCAACCAATGGACAAGATAGATTCCACAGTGTTGTCAGAAATTGAAAATATTTATAACTCATAGACATGATCTCTTGATCAGGTCCCAGATTTAAAGAACCACGAATTCTCTCTTAATGGTCACTTATGGTTACACAAGTAGTTGTACTAACCACCGTAATTGGTTGTGCAATATAAGAAGCTCCTTGATCAGTTTGAATAATCACCTCATAGCAGTACACACATGCAAACATGACTCTCTACGTCAAAAATGCTTCTTTCATCAAAATTATGATAGTGTACCAAATATTAACAATAATGTTTGACCATATGATGTTTATTAAAATGTAATTTTAGGGTGCCTTTCTATACCCTAAACTAAGGTACTAATGTTTGAAAAAATGATATTTATTAGTATGTAATTTTAGGGAGCCTTTTTATTTAATGTGTTTGTTCTACTTCATTCCACTTTATATGTTCATCTGTATCGTCAGCTAATCATTATATAGATCCATGTTTTAATCCTATGTTATTTATTAATTATTCTATAATTAATTATGTCTAATAGTAAATATTATTTCTAAATGATATAATATTTACATTATAAAACATTTTCTTCTCCATTTCATTTTAAATAATTATAATTGACATTTTTAACTAATTTTCTTAATATATTTTTTAACTAATAAATCATTATTTAATCACTATTTAATCATTATTAAGTTATTCTTTAATTATTTATTTATTAATCATTAATCATATTATATTCATTAGTTAATTATAATTAATGAATAATAACTTTAATTCGTTAATTCATATGTCATTATGGATTCTATAACAATATATTTATCATTTTATCATTGATAAATATAATGATTTGTATTTTCTTCTCTTAGATATTTTAGTAGTTTATAAAAGAAAATATGAATCATCTAAAGCATATTCACTGGTAGTGTAAAACTAAGATGTAGCAAGGCCCATTATCATGTACTAGTTACCATTCGATTCTAACTCAAAGTGGTGTTTTTGGGTTTTACCCCTATGTACATTTGTACGAGAGCCACATCCACTTGTTTGTATCCAGATATAAATTTAATTTCTTAGATAACCAAATAATCTTTAAGTTACAAAAATTTCAATATACTTAATCCTAATTTAATCTATACTTATTCTATACTACCAAAAAATAATTATTTCAATCTATATAAAACTAATTACAGAAACTAAATGATCAAATATTAAGAACTACCAAAACTACATAAAAATAAAATATTTAAAACTCAAAAAATTAAATTATTTAAATAAAAACATTAAATTAAATAAAGAAACATACCTATAAATGAAGCATCATAAAAACCCACTCAAGAAATGAATTTTTTTTAAGAGATAGAAAGAGACGTCAGGAGATATCAATGCAAGGATCATGTGTGGAGAGGGGGGTGGCTACCCCTTTATAGGGAGTTCAGGCCAAGGCAGCATTTTTGAGGCCTCCTTTGGCCTCTATGTATAAAAAATGGTGGCATCGCAGAAGCCACCTTTCCTTTACCTAGAGGCGAAAGGCAGCCTCCGCCTAGTTCCCATTTCCATGTCATTGATCCGGGACAATTGCGGCACAGGGGACCAAAGGCGGCATCTGTGATTCTTCTTTTATAATGTGTTTTTTAAAAAAGTAACCAAAGCGGTTTTTCCAAAAATAATTAAAAAGTATTTAAAAAACTCTTTAAAAATATGTTATTTTTAATTTTTTTTATTTAAATAACTTAAATATGGTTTTTTACTCTCAATTAATGTTTAATGTAAATTTTACCCACGTTTAAAATCATTAAAAAAGATTTTAAAGTGGTTTTTTTGTTTCCAAAATGAGGATCAATATGACTTTGATAAATGATAATTTCATTACCAATTTTTAAACATATATGGAATCTATGTTTTTTCCCTAATGAAACTTTAATGATTTGTAGCTTACTTTAAAATTTTACATGGATATTTTAATGGAATTTTCCCCATTTTTTTGGAAATTCTATCTATAAAATATGTTATTTGTTAATAAATTTTTTTATTCATTATGAATGATATTATAATAATGTATTTCATTATTAATGGTCATTTTATCATTATTGTTAAATTTTATTATAATGGGTGGATTATAAATAAAGCAAAGTCTCTTAGTTATGTTATATCCTCTAATGAATTAGGTATCATTGTTGAACATCTGGTCATTACATTTATGTGATTGAGTTATACAATTTGTTTTATCTTATATAAAATGGGAATATATTTTGATTGATATTATAAGATTAACTGTGTTGGATAATTCATGAGTATCTACAATAGTAATTGTGTCATTATATTAAATAAAATTCTATAAAGGTGTTCCATGATTTTTTATTCTAGTTACTCCAATTATTATTCTAATTTCCTATATATATTATCTTTTTTTTCATTAGGATTAAGTGGTATTATATGATAATACGTTTTTGTGTTTTCATGTCTATTTTTTTAATATACTCAACTAATATATAATATAATGGAAAAAATACAGTGGATTTCGTTTTTTCAATGGAATAATGGATTTAATTATTTTTATATATCATACTCATCTCTATTTTCTTATATAACATTTTGAAAATGTTTTTCATATAGTTTATGAAACTGTATTGAAATGGTTGAGATTAATAAGAAAATTGGGATGATTTATTATGAAACGGAACCATTTTCTATTTTTCAGGTTTTTGTAAAATTGATTAAATTTGTACAATGTATAACCAAACACTTGTAAAGTATGTTTTTAATATTAAAAAGTTTTTCCTTATTATATAAATATCTTAACAGAAAAGATCCTCTTGATTATAAGAAAGTAAATTCTAGATCAAAGTCACTAGAAAACGCAATTCATATTGAATAGTTCTTATAGTTGGTATCAGGGGAAGGTTTATATAACACTGGATATTAGGATATTTTCATTTGAAGAAATTTTATGAGTTATAGATTCCATAATTGGTATATAAAATTTAGAATGACCGTATGGTTAGTGTCTTCGGAACCCTTTTTAATGTTTTCTATTCTTTAAATTTTCGGAGGCTATGGATATTTTGGTTTAGGTGTATGTAACCTTTATGTCAAACATTGAGAATTCTTTGATGAAGAATGTGTTTAAATTTTGCAGACATGTTTTTTAATGTTATTTATAAACATAACACTTTATATGATCTTTTACATTGAGGTAATTATAGGTTATTAGATTTTATGTATTTAAATTTAAATGAATGAGATAATATTTTATAAAAAACAATTCATTAATTATGAATATATTATGGTTATTATAATGATATTTATCACATTTAAGGGATTTGTATAATGTTTATAGTGAAATATTTTTATATAAAATTAAAATCACTGGTTGGGTGAATAACAATCACTTCTAAAAAGGGTGTGATATTTTATCCATGAACTGGAGGCAGACATGGTTGTATCACTTGCTTGTGGATAATGTGAAGCCACTTTTAACATCAAATACTCTTTTTAGTTAATAAAATTAACGAATGAAGAATAAGTTGATTTTGGTATCCCTGTATGATTCAGATAACAAATAATAGATGGTAATTTTATTTTAAGAATAAAGGATAAATTTTTTAATGGAATAATTTATGATTTTATTGTTTCTTTATAGTGATTCGTGTTAATTTTGGAAAATGGTTAGGGTATTTGGGTGATTATATGTTCAGGATATGCACATTCTATTATATAAATACAGTTTTGTGAATATTACATGATAAAATACCTTTTTTGGGTTCTCAATATTTATAAAATATTTTTGTTAGTTTTTAGGATAGTTATTTATAAATGATATTTGTTGATATTTGTTTTATTATAATTTAACGTTAGAGATTAATGTAGTTTTCCTCATATGATGAGTTATTATTTTTTTGGAATTATCTTATCTTGTAAAAACTATTTTTTTTATGAATAATATCTAAATATATGAGGTATATATAGTTATTATTTAGTTTATTTTATAATCCAAATGTTTTTTATTATAATGCTCCATTTACGAAGATCTCATCTTTATTTATAATCGTTTAAAGGAAAATATGAGATTATGGTTGAAATTGGTTAAAGGATGAATATATACTTTTCAGTAATGAATATTTACATATGTTCTTATTCTTGGTAGTAAAATAATTTCTCAATTTTTCAAAATTATATTTGAAACAAAAACATATCCATTTTCTATTATTACAGGGAAATCAATAATATTTTAACCCATTATAGATTTATGATTTTTTGATGGTTGAAATTATGATGACCTTGTTCTCTATTAGTATCAATTAGTTCAATGATTTTTTTTCTGTTCTATATTCATGTGTTCACTTCCCAAATATTTTCACCAACATGGATTCATAGTTAAGTGTGATTCCTGGGGAAATTCATACTACCCTTTCTCTCCTTTATATGAAGGTTCAATTAAATCTTGTTACTATATCAGATTTCTACAAAGTTATTTAGATAATTCCAAACATTAGTTTACAAGAATGATTTAATATTTTAGGGATGGAATTTATTAATGATTAGGATAATTTAAAACGACAAGATATGAATAGTAAAGACTTTGATCAATAGTCTTTCCTTTGCACAGAAATGATTATAAATAAACCATGAAATTATATTATTTAAATTTGACCATTCTATCCTTGATTAAAATTTATATGTTAACTATTAATTGGCCTAAAATTTAATTTTTAATATTTTCGTGAAATTATTATTTTCACATTGAATTGTGAAATATATTTATTTCTAATGAAAATTGATAAGTTTTGTTTAAAATCATTTAAAATGTAAAGCTATATTTTTGATTATTATTAAAATTTAATTCATTTTTTTATTTAAAATAATTAAATTGATATTTTTAATATGATTTTATTGAATAGTTTAGTATAAAATAAATTTGTATTTTAAGTGGGTAATTTGTTTAAAAATTGTTTTCATTGCAATTTTCATGTTTGATTATAGATATATATTATAATGTTTTGTGTTTAATTATATAATAAGTGGTTCCATAATCGTAATCATGGAGTCCATAATTATGATACTTGTCAATTTTAATTTTAGACCCATATTAATAGTAATCTTAGTAAATATTTTACCACGATTAATGGAAAATCGAGTAATTAGAGGATAGAAAATTATAAAAACCATAAAATTCCCATAACACATTAATTAATAAAATTGAATGATTATAACCCATACATAAAAATTCAAATATATAATTTCAGACCTAATGGGGCCATTTGGATGAGATTACAATTTTCAAAATATTTTATTTAAATAAAATTATATCACGTCTTTCCTTTTTATTCAATAAATAAAATATCATTAAACTAGGCTTCTGTATAGTCTATGTGCAACTATAAATATTATTTTCAAATCTAAAAGATTTAAATTAATCATGGTAATTTACTTCTAATTTTTAGTGAATAAATAAATAGCTTTAATGTATGCACAATGTTGATGAAATAATTATTTATTTAATAGAAAAATAAAATAATTTTTTTTGAAAGATATAAAAATTAATTATAATTTGAGATAAATAATGTTATTAAATAATATTCACTATTAAAATAAAATATTATGATATAAAAAATATTTGGATATAGTTTTTAGATGTTTGTTTGATATTAATAATTTCAAATTAATTTCTTATTCAAGAAATTGACATAAATGATATTTTATAGTAAATTATATCATAAAATGTGATATAAAAACAATAGTAGTATTAAATTTATCTAAGATATTAATATAAATATGGAAATATAAACAAAGTACAATTAAGGGTCTTTGTAATTATATAGTAACTATATTTACTCTCCAAGAGTAAAAACCATGTTGTCCACTATGCCTAAAATAATTTAAATTTATATTTCTATTACACTTTTTAACAATGTTGAGGGGTAACCTTACATGGATAGTAATATCAAAATAACTAAGTCCAAACACATTCCCAAAAAGCCCATAAGACATTGACACCATAAACAAGAAATCTAACCTAGAATATTATACATTAAACAAATCATCCAACATTTCAAGGGTGAACAACTAGCATTGTACAGTCCATATCATGGTCTATGGTACCAATGGTACATTCCACAACCTATAATTTAAAGAAATAAAGATCCCCTAAAACAAATAACCCAATTACTTAATTAAGAAATTTATATCAATAATATAGGATATCGAGGCATGAATATTTTTTCCCTCATCGATAGTGATTCTCTTTCTCACCACCCACATTGTTTTATTTATTGAAGAATATCCCAATGAAAACTAATATAGATGTGGTTGTCACCACTTCATGAGAGCCACCATCACTCGTCCATAGTTCCCCACAGCCATAGCATCATCAAATGAGAGAACCATCTACTACATCTCATTACCTTCGACGCATGCCAGTCATACCCCATCCTAGCCTGGATGAACAAACCCCAAGACCACATGATACCTTTTCCACATTTACAAAAGAATTTACAACTTCCCCTTGTGATTTTTCTTCTTCTAGGGTTACAACCTAGTCTTGTTGTAGGTTTACCAGGTTCTATTATCACATCAAGAGATAAATAGGTTAAATATGGGTTAAAACCTACTGATATATATAGATATATAGTGAAAACAAATTTAACTGTTATTTTATATGGGTATTTAGACCCATAAAAGTATTATCGTAGAAATAATCAAATTTTTATCATTTTTTAAATGAAAATAAATTTAAATTAATTTAATATTTTTAGGAATTTCAAGATTTCCCCTCCTCTCTCTTTTTAGAAGGAACCACAACTTCAAATTTCGTCACACATAAAAAATTATTTTTAACGGAATACATCACAAATAATGACATACAATCTATAAAAAATTTATAGATGTCTTTTAGGAACAATACCAATATTATATATTTAATGGATTGATGTAAAATTTGTTTTCCAGAGATGAGGTATAATTTTTATCTTCATGGTTTAGTATTGATTATTCTTAAAAAAACCATCAAACCATATTAAAAAATGATTAAATAACAACTATTGTATCCAACATATATTGATATTATTTTATTTTAATTTAATTACATATATATCTCATATTCCATTAAATGGGAAATGAATCCATCGTTTATCTATACCATAGACTACCGCCACATGAATTGTTGAATTTTTTTTATAACTATTTCTAAAGAGTAATTATAATTATAGAATCTGTTTTTATATATGTTATTTATGATATATAAATTATTCTAAAATGATAATATATCATTTATCCTGTTACCATTCCATTAATAAAAAAAATAATGATGTCATTTGTGAAAATGTGTGGACTACCACCACAATGAATTGATATTATTATTTTCATCGTGACATCATAAATATTATATATATAATTATATTAAAATAAATAAAATTATATATATATATATATCATATTATGATCATTATTGAAATATATTATAACGAATACCATCTATCAACAATGTTTTTTGTAAATTAGACTCATTACTCATGCTTACTTATGACCTTCCATCTACAAGATTGTAACACGGATCATTTCTCATTACCATATATAATGGATAAATTAAAAATTTATAACTGATTTATAAAAATTATATTTATTTGTGGAATATTATTCTTAATATGATTTCATAATAAAGTTTCTAACGATATTTATCCCACTCATGAAATTTTGGACTTATGAACCACATATCATCAAAAAATTCAAATGGAAATTAATTGATTATATCATTATTTATATCAATGTAATATGTCATAAGAATTGGATACAAAACTTGATAATGGTATATAATAAATTAAAAATTAACATATTATAATTATTATAAAATATAATGAACCTAAGTAATGTTCCAGACTCAAGGTAAGGGGTTTTCTTTTAAAAATATTATTATTAATGTTTTATTTAATAATAATTTTTTATTTCATAACCATAACATTAATTTCTACGATTGATTTAGATAATGTTTTGATTAATTATATATCATTTTTAAATTATTATTTGAATGTTTAAATTTTTATAAAATGGATTTATTTTAATCTATTATTCTTATTCCAAATGATGTCCTTTGTGACATTTCCAAAAAAAATTGGAATGAATGTTTTTTAGCATATATATAATGGGATGATTTTTACACCAACATGAAGATGCAATTACTTCACATTCCCATTAAACATTTACATGGTTATTTTTTGATAAAATTACTTCTTTTGTGTGTGGTACATATTTGTAGAAAATGAATGTTTTCAAAATAAGAAGGATATTTTTAGTAAAAAAAAATATTTATGATGCATTATTTTATGACATATGGTCTTGTCTTATTTCATTAGAATAGTTATTATAATGGGTTGTTTTGTAATAATACAAGGACTAGTGGTTACATTATAATCTCAAATGCATTGGATATATAAGTTGAACATGTTTTAATTACTTATATTAAATAGAGTTTACTTATTGGATTTATCCTAAGAGATAATCCAAATATACTATGATAGTTATTTGAAGTCTAAATAAGATGGCTGATCCATGATAAAATTTTATGGTTACTCTAAGTAATGATCGATTTTTTTCATTAAATATATTCTATGAGTGAATGTGGTGGTTACTCTAATTAATAATTATGTTTTAAATATGTTTTATCTATTTTTTCATTGTATTTTAAATGATTTATTTGAGAAAAATATTTTTTCGTTTCTTCATCTGGAAGTATATTATTTATTATGTGTAATTAAATTTGATGATAATGGTAAACATGAAATGGTTATTAATTTTTTTCACTGGACTAGTATATATCATTCTTTTAATGCCTATTTCATAGATTTATGTGAGCATTCAATAAAAAATTACAAAAATTCAAACAGTATAACGAACAGAAAGGAAAATGGTTCATTAAATATGGAAAATGAGAAGATTTATCATGAAAAAAACAAATAAATTATTATAAATTGTTTTCTGTAGTGGGAGAAATTGATATTATGTATAATTTTTCACCGGTAATGTATTGGTTTACTTTGTAATAGTTTCTCGTAGATCCCTAAAAACCTAAATCGAAAATATCCTTAATCTTTTAAGCAGGTGAATTATTTCTCAAAGTATCTACAATATGTAATTCTGAAGGACATGTCATTTCAAATTTTTAGAATACATCGGGATAAAAAATATGTAGAAAATGAAAATAATATTCCATACACACGTATATAAAAGATATTAATGTTAATAAAATTTTTAATTAAAGTAAAAATTGGTGTAGTGATAAGGAAGTCCATAAAAAACTATATAAATATGAATATTGTAAAAGATGATTCCTTACTCAAAATAAGATATATAGATATTTCCATTTACATTTATTGTTATAAAGAATTTATAGACCAATGTGGGTGGAAATTTTAAGAGAAAATGTAATCCAAAAAATAGTAATTGGAGAGGGAAAATGATGGGGTCTTAAGGGTAGTGAAATTTTAATTTGTTTTCCAGTGTATATTTAGTGATAAAAAATTATTATTTTAATGTATGTTTTGAATATAAATTTATACGCTCGTTATTCATTATTTTTATCATTAGATTCTAGAAATTTTCATTAATTTATATATTCCTCAAAAAATATGGCAATACTTGGTTTTTATTAAAATTTAATCATTCCTATACAACCCATTATTAAGGATAAATTTTGTTTCAAGTACATATCCAATATAATTTTTACATGATGTATTGTAGGTGTATTTTCGGTAGATTTGAGTACATAATGTTCATCCATCGTGTAATTTACTCATCAAAAACATGATAATTTGTTATGATTAATCTGTTTGGTGGAAAACATGTAGAACCATATTAATAATAAAAATTACATTATATTATGAAATATTATAATAATTAAGTTCTTCAAACAAATCAGTGATTAAAATGATGATTCTAGTATTTCATTGATCATGTTGGTGGCCAAACTAACCTAAAAAATACTTCTAATGATAATAAATGAGAATGAGTTTATATTTATATAATAGTAATATCATTGTAATATAAGAATAATTAGTTGAATATAAAATCACTATACTAAATAATAATGTTTATAATAGTTTTATATGAGATGATGTTTATAAAATATCGTGAAGTAATAGATATTTTGATGAATTTTATGTTTCTAAAAACATCTTCTTTAAAAAATAATGTATTTATGAAACATTCAATAAAGATGTTTATGATAAATGTAAAAAATAAATTACCAATAGAAATTTGGGTAGGTATTCATGATGTAATAAAATGTAGTTAGTTTTTTGATAGGATTACAAGATTGTTTCTATTATTGGTGAATTTAGAGTGAAATTTATACAAATATGAATTAGTTATAGTATAAGGATTATTTTTTACATGGAAATAATATTCAATTTATAAACACTATTGATAATGCTATTGCATCTCATTTTCCAAAAAAATTATTGAAAGGTTAGAGATATATTAACCCATTAGAGATTTATTTAACCTTTTTACCAAATTTTACCCATATTTATTATGTATGTTTTTACCTTCAATACAGAATTTGTTATTCCAAATTTAAATTGACCATGATCCCTAATTTAAATTCCTAGATTTAAATAATAAAATCCTTTATATCAAATATTTTTTTTACATTTTGTTGAAATTAATATAAAATAATAATTGAAAAATATTTATTTTATTGAATAGGAAAAAAACTAATTTCCAGGAATTTTATAATCCGTACATCATAAATTTATTTTTTAAATAAAAATATGTGATATAAAATAAATAAATTATATTTAAATATTTTTCACCAATATATTTTAAAACATTTTTCATTTAAACACCTAAATTAATTTTTTTATATTTCATTCACATTTTTATAAATAATTCATTTACATATGTAAGTCCATATTTTTAAAATAAGGTTCTAAAAGAAATATATTAAATTTTAATAGAATTATGGACCAAAAAAATTCTATAAAATAATTTTTATTTTGAAAAATAAATTAATATCATTTAAAATTATTTTATTTTTATTAACTGTAAAATATTATCTGTGTAACACATTTTTTACATATAACTATAAAATATTAAATATATATATATATATATATTTTATATATGAAAACACAATAACTACATATTTAAATACCATATATCAAATATCCATATATCCAAAATCCTAATATATAATAGTCATATTACAATACCATATACATCCTTACATGCTTTATTGACATATATTCATCCTACTCATTTACTTCTCTATAAAAATATTTTTAACATATCTAGCGGTTTTATTTTATTCCATATTTAAAATATGTGTTATATCCATCTCAGAATACCCTAAATGCGAAGAACCATGATCATGGTATTGTTAAATAATTTTTTTATTCTCTATTAATTATCACTATTCTACGTCATTATAGTGTAAAATTGTATTCTTGTGTTGAAATGTTTCATCTAAAAAAAATATAATAGTTATGTTTTCATTAGAGTCATGTATAAAGATATTTGAAAAAAAAACATTAAGTGAAACAAAATATGATGTGTGTTACAAATATGATTATTGTGTATTATCTCATATGCTATAAATATTATAGTTTCAATGTTATGTATACCATGATATAATTAAGATAGAATATTTTTTTAAAAAATCTCATATTATTTTGGAGTAATATAAGGAATCACTACTATAAATCACTCAATTGACTATATGGTTAAATGAAAATATATTATTATACATCATTATTATGTTTTAAAATATTTTTATACATAAATATATATTATTAATTTTCTAATTAAATGCTCTTTAAAATTCAGACATTTAAATTTCTATAACAGGTTTTATATTTACTACATGAATAGATCATATATTCATGAAATTTCAGATGATATTTATAATTACGCTCCATGCTACTAAATTAAAATATATAACATTACCAAAAACCATTAATGAATTAATATGGTTTAATATATTAAATTATAAAAATTTATATCAAATTATATAATTTACAAGTGATGTGTTAAAGAAATATTATTTTTATTTATTTAATAAAAAAATATTCAATGGTATATCTATGTTTATTTATATTAGTTTACATTTTTTTTCTTATTGATTTGAATATATGATATTATTTGTCGTGTAGAAGCATTATATTGAAAATAATGCTAATTTATTATTGGAGGTTGTATTATTCTCAATATTTAATCATTATATTGATATTATAAAAATTTGAATAGTTTAATGTAATATATTTGGGAATAATATATCATAAAATATGAGAAGAAGGATTCTGTGAAACTATGAAATTTATAAAAATAATTTTTATTCTGTTGAAAATTAAATTAAATTTGGAATAGATAATACAATTTTATTTTCATTGAATGAAAATTTTACAGAATAAAATATTTTGATTTATTTAACAATAATGTTATTATGTATATTTTGTTTGGTTCATTATTTTGGGGATTTATTATTTATGGTCCTTGTTCTATGATATGTATTCTAAATTAATCTGTTGTTATTTATATTAGATAGTATATATTATGGAATTATATTATTATGATCTAGTTCCATAATCTAAATTCTATACATATTTTCTATATTTTAAAGTTTGTTAATTGATTACAATGACTTTCTATGGTCATTAACGTCATTGGATCTATATTTCCTGTTTTTGGTTGATTAATCAGTGTTATGTGGTGTGAATAATTTGGGTCAATTTTATCTCTTTTTTTTCCATGTTTCTATGTTTTTTCTATATATGTTTTATGTCCCCTATGTAGATATATTTTACTTCATTGATTCTAAATTTTTTCTATATACATGTCAATCCAAAATATTTTGGGTCACAATATTGCAAAAATAAAATTATTTTATATAATCTATATTGTTATTTTAAATCATTACCTTGACACAGTTTTGGACTATTCACCTTATTACAAGATAATAAATCCATAATATAATTCATTATTAATTAAAAAATTATATATATAGGGAGTTAAATATTGAAGAGGAAAATATCAAGATCATATTTTTTTTTCTAGGTTCTTAATTCATGTTTTTATCGATCTCTATATGATTTATTTTTTGAATCCAGTTGATATCCTCTACAACATGACATATGAAATAGATATGTTCCTATATTCATTGATGTATATTAAAGATAAGCAGTGAAATATTATAATATTTTATCTTTAATAATGTAACCATCTATTTGAAAATGATGTTTATCCTTTCTAGATTCAATCTTTCTGTTTTTAAATAATTTATTTTTATTACCTTCTGTAGTGATTTGTATTTTTTGTGTGTAACAATTGGATACCATCATTTTGAAAATGTATATAATTCACTCATTCAAAGAATTATCACAATCTTGATCATTTTAATTGAGGTTAGATTTGAATAATTTTTATATATTTTTATAATATTCATTCACTATTATATTTTTTCTACATTTCTTATATAATAAATAATTTTTAAAATAAAATCAATAAAATAATTTAAATATATATTTCATATATTTTTATATGTTTACATTATTAGTCATTAGTATCTCAAACTATTCCATGAATTAATCTTGTTTTTGAAGCACATATTGTCAATGTAGAATAGAGAAATATAATTTATTAGATAATCAAAATTGGAAAATTAATGGAAAATTTCAAAAAATACTATTCAATACACATCTAATAAAAATGATAAAAATATAATTATATAAAATAATTATATATTAAATATAATAAAATTATTATGAAATAAATTTGTAACACTAACTTGTGGATGCTAACAATTTTGTGGAGATTTTTTTCTTTTATGGTGATAAAGTTATTAATATGTTTCCTTTTTTTGAAATATTGGACCATTAATTATCAATTTTTTGTTAATAGAACTTTAGTCAAAAAAAGAATATATTTTAGGTATTATCTAAATGTTAGAAATATGAGATTATTTTCTGAAAAAATAATGTGATATAGAGTATTTAGAAGATATTTTGTTTTAATGAAAAATTAATAAAAGTGTTTTAAAGAATTTAATTTTTTTACCAGACCATGTACATTGAAAATAGATTCAAATCATTGAGTGCCTCAGATTAATGAGGTTTCTCCATTGAAACATGTGTGGTTGAATTAAAATCTAAAATGGATCCATTATGGTTCTGAAAAGACATATCATTAGAGGGTTACACATAATAAATAAAAAGGAACATGTGGGAAGAATAATATCATTATATACTATAATAAATTATAAGTCCATGTTATTTCATTGGAGGATATGAAATGTTTATATCTATATATCTCTAACCAGAGATTGTAAATTGATGATTCCACACAACCTCTAGTTTTTGTCCAATATTTCAGATACATCTATCTAATGAAAATGAAAATATCTATATGATGGGATAATATTCTATTGGTATCATAACAACCCAATATTAGTAATAAAATAATTCATATTAATATTATCTATTTGGAATATATTTTAATTCACTATAGAAAATATATAGATATATGAGAAATAAAAAACAATTTTATATATTTGAAATATAATAATTAAAATATAAAACTCTACTACAATTCCTATGAAAATTCCTATATAAAAGAAATAAATAAAACCCCAATGGAATGATTCCTCTCACCTATCCATGACTAACTACCTGTTATCATCAGTAGATTCCGTCAACTATTGAAGGTATCACACCAGTAACTATATTATGAATAATGATGTGTAAATATTCAATTGAGTGTGGTTGAATGTTATATATATAAAAAAATAGCAATAAATGAACTTTATAACTCTATAAATACAACAATATATTTTTACTATTTTTATATGTTGTAATATCTCATACTCAATTTATACACTCCAGTCTTTTCATTGTATGCTAACAAAACCACCTAAAAAATTGACCCTGATACATATAGCCAATGCCGATCAATATTTAATGTTAATATTTTTTTATGTATAATATCAATTGACTATAAATATGTTACTATTTAATAATAAAAATGGTATTTGTTCTATATCCTTCATAATGTCTTATGATGCGAAATATCACTAATGTTCTATCGTTGATACTACTTCTCTACATTAACCTTTCATTGTCACAAATCATTAAACACATTAGTTTATGATAGACTATTTATTGAATATATTAAAACAAATTTATCATCAGAAAACATCACATATCATAACTCACTAATACCAATTATCTACATTGACCTACATATCCATATCTCACAATTATACACCCACCATAATGGATAAATTTATCATACCCTACTACTCTATAAAATTATGATTAGACACATGTATTATTCACCAATGGACTACACATACCACACTGGTCATAACTCTCTTAATCAATTATTTTACACCATAATTATACCATTGGTGTACTTGTAATGATTTTAATGATAATTTTATGATGACCAAAATTGTCTCATATCTAGTAACACCAACCATCTGACACCAAAATACCGGAATGGTCAATCACATCATTATATATAGTGACCATTATCAATTCACATGAAAATTAAGATAAAAGGTATACATAATTTATTTAAATTAGTAAATTTAAACCATTAACACTCAAAAACCAATATATGTTGATTATCCCACTCACATATGAGAGGAATCATAGAAATTAATCATTAAATTATTTCAAGTTAACAGAAATGAGTAATGTTACATCCCAAGTAAATAAAGAATAAAAAAATTTCATATTTATTAATATTTTTGAATTAAATATTATTTTTACTTTAATGGGGTTTCTATGTTCGATGGCGTACCTGATATGCAACAACGGATTTCTTTGAAATCTTACGTAGCACTCTAAAAATATAATAATGTTATTAAAAATGGTAGCTAATTCATAGTCATTGTATTAGAAGAAATTAATAAAAATAACTAAAATATGATTATATATGTTTGTTAAATGTTTTTACATTTATCCAATAAATGTTAGTGGCCTAAAATGCGAATAAATCAAATTTTAAGAATACATACTCTTATATTCACTAAATGGTCCATTTGTCGCCTTTTGATGGTGAACCCTCATTAAATATGGTTTTGGTTCTCTTATACTTTCTATTGGAACAAATAAAATTCTTATTTAGAATCAAGACATCAAAATTTACTTTGTGTATTTTTTGATTATTTTTCCGATAAAGTTCATTTTTTAAATGAATAGTGAAAATTGTTGTATTTTAGTTTAAAACCGAATTTTTAATCTAATTTATTTATATTGTTAGATTATCTTTTTAATTGTTTTAAATTTTAGTTAGAATATATATTTAGCATTTAATCCAATGATAGTCATTAGAATTAATTTCACTTTGAAATTGGACTTAAACAAGTGTCAAGGTTTTGATATATATTGTTTCTTAAAAACATGTTATTTGTTTTGACAATGGGAATTAATTATAAAATTAATTAATGAAACTTATATGTTGTAAATTTTTTAAAATAGGCATAAATTTTTAATTCGGAATATCAAATATATCTTAGGGTAAATATTTGGCATTTTCCTGAAAAATTTCAATTTTTTATGAATAGTGAAACCACTAAGTGGTAGTTAAAAAAATTGTTTTTTCTGTTAAAATGAAATTTTACTACTTATGTAAATTGAATATCCTGAAAATCAACATACATGGTTGTCATTAATAAGTAAAATGTGGTTCAATGGGATGAAAATAATTTTTGGTGAACAATAACTTTTTACTTTTATTAACCGTGATTAAATGTAATTAGTGTAATTTAAGGTAAAAATAATGTTATAATAATATGAAATTACCTTTACACAAGTTTTACCATTATTGGATGAGTCTTGGAACACCAATAAAAACCAAGGGTCAATTTTGGGACCCCATAGATCCACTTGGGTATGATAATTACACTAATACCTTTTTATTTAAAGTAAAAAATAAAAACGTCACAAACATGTATTATTTTACTAAAACAATTTATACATGAGTATATATAATTGATATATTTGACTATAAATATTCATTATAAATATAAAGATATTTCCTAAATAATGGTAATTTATTTTTATATTATTTATACATCAAATAAATAAAATTATTTATGACACAATGATGATGCATTGCTTACATCCTTATTGAATACTTTAAATAAATAAGATGATAAAGTTTGATACAATATCTAAAACATATCCAATTATTATTAGATAATTTTATTTCAAACATGGGCCACTGTATCTTTTATTTTAATGTATTTTGGACCTTTATAAATCGAAACAAAATTATATAATAAAATAATATTTTCAAACATTCCTAAAGAGCCCCTCCTCTCCCTTATAAAATGTCCCCAATTCCTTCCCATTTCACACACTTCTCAAACAATTTGGATCATCCAGACAATACTCATATAAGCTCAAAATATCCCTCTCTTCATCATATAAGCCTTACCTTGGCTAGAAAGCACTACAAGAATATTTTTTGGTTCAAACCAAGAGGAGTTACCCGATTTAAAGGTAGCGTCTTCTCTTATGTTCTTTTGTTTTATTTTGATTCTCCAACCTCGTAAACTCTTTTTATTACATTCTTTTGTAACAAAAATAGTATATTAAATATAATATGGTGTTTTTATAAGAAGGATTATAGCTACACTTACCCACACATCCATCTAATGGGTGAAGAACATACTGTTTCTGTGGACGGTGAACTACTGCCTCACGAAACGATGATTGTTCAATTATCTCCTACTGCCTCTCATGGTGGCCATTAATATTTCACTATATTTATATATGATATATATTATGTTTATGTTTTCTTGATGCTTCTATATTTATCATTTATGGAATACCTTTATGGTTTCCATAATGGGTAAACGTGATAATTTCATTTTAGGAAGTGCGGACTACCACCCCCTCAAAGTTAATTGAATCGTTAATGCCATATGTGGGATGTATAAATTATAGAGTTAATAATATTATATTTTATATTATAATGGAATTATAATTTACCTCTATATCATAATGTTTTCATTCCATTAAATGCGAAATTGAAATGAAAGTAGCGTTCATGCGTACCTACGATTTACCGTCTTCATAAAGGGTGCATTTCATTTCTTACCTTCAAATGTTATGTACTATTATAAATACATATTATAATGGATATATATGATATATATGAAATCAAAATTATGAATATCATTCTATAGATAATGTATATTTTACCACATGAACAAATTTTAATTATAAGAAGTTTATTTTTGACTCAAGTACCAAATATCGACAAAACGACCGCTATTAACTTAAATGATTACATAATGTTCATAACAGGGAAATAAGTGATATAAAAGGGGTAATGAACATGAAAAATGTTCATAAAAAAGTATAAATTACCTTTATTTTATTATTCAGAAGATTAATGAATGGTCAAGTCATGTCAGACACGAGGTAAGGGACTTCGTCTCAATCACTTTTCATTGAGGCATATTTTGTTTTAATACAAGACTTTCTTTAATACGTAGTATAAACACCTTTGAATTTTAATTTATTTCAAATGAGAATATTTTTATATGATGGTTTTTACTAAATGACAAAAATTAATGTTTCTTTTAACGTACGCGGTGACAACGACTTTTCCACCACTGTGAGTATTACTTGATCTATGGCTTCTTTAACAAGCTGTAATGTTTTTTTAAAAGGAAAAATAAACACCATATACTATATTATGTATTTTGGTATTGAAAATGGCTTCGATAATGTATTTTTTATGTCAATATATTTATGTGATATGTAGTGATTGAAATGTGGAAATTTTTTCTTTCCATTATATGTGTTTTATGTGTTATAATTTTGTAATGGTAATTAGACATTTCATGGGTGGTTACGTGATAAAACAAATGAGGGTGCTGCCCTGATAATCCCAGACAAAAGGTTACGTTATAACTATAACACCCAAGATTTCACGGTACACCTCTCTTTGAATAATACAGTAGCGTGTCTTGTACGCAACTATGAGTTCCAACACACACCATAGCCAATCCAACTAGCTGTTATGATAGTAATACCCACTTTTTGAAATTTTATAAATTTTATCATTCAAAATGGACTTCATTTTTGAATTTGGAATATTGAAATTATCTTTGGGTGAATTTTTGGTATTTTTCTGAAAACATACAATTTATGATGAACAGTGAATAACACTAAGTAATAGTTTAAAACCAAATTTTTATTTTAATAATTATTTATTTTATTTTAATTTATTTTAGGTCAAAATAGATACAAAATACCTATATAAGTTAAATTTAATCCATTGGAGTTAGTTTATAATAATTTGAGATATATCAAAATTTTATTGAACTTATCACCGTCTTTTTCCCACCTCCTAGGAGAATATGGAAATTAACATAAAAATTTTTTTTACCGCTTCTATGAGTGAATTTCAAAAAAAAGGAGAGACACGGTTAATATTGAGGAGTAAAATTTGGTTCAATAAGATAAAAATATTTTTGGTTGAATAGTAACTTTTTTCTTTTATTTACAACGGTTAAAAGTAAATATGGTAATTAAGGGGAAAAATTATATAATTATTACCCTAACACATGTCCTAATTATATTTCCTAACTATAATTAGACCATAAAAACCATAGGAATAATATACGAACCTCTTTGATCCACTTGGATTAGATTATGATATTTATTATTATTTTATTCAATGAAAAGTTAAAAGAGTTAAAATCAATGTTTAATAACTAAAACATTTTTAATATATGGTTATAAATAAGATAAATTAGATTATAAATATTTATTAAAAATCTAAAAAGATTTACAATTTAATGGTATTTTATTTAAAGTTTTTAGATATTAAATAATTTAATTTATAGATGACACAATGGTGATGCAGTAATTACCTAATTAATGAAATATTAATGTAATTGATATTATAAATATCCAAATAAATGTAATTTGAAAATTTTTATGAATTTAACTATTTTTATATTTTAATATGACATGTTAGGATTTCTTAAATGATTTTTTTAATTAATAATGTTGTTAAGACTTCAACAAAAATCAATTATTAAATATTGTCAAAATTGACATAAATGATTTTTTAAAACAAATATTATATTATAAATTGATATAATATCCATAAAAATATAAGTCTCCACCAAATGAATTATATAAGGTTAAATATGTTAATAATGAAACACTTGGGGTTATATAGTCGTGTTATACTATGTTTATTAACCATATAATATAAAAATACTAAGAGACATGGTAAATGTCAAAATATTTAACAAAGAGTTAAACATAAATGATAAGGTTAATATAGTAACCCAAACTTGTCTAAAATCTATTGGATGAAATAATTTAGACCCATACCCACCTTATCCTAGATATAGGTCACTTTGGAGCCAATATAAACTGAATACGAATTTATTATAAAATAATATTTTACGATTTTCCTAAGGTGCCCATCAACCCTCTAATAAAATGGCACTCCACCTTCACTCAAATTCATACCTTCAAAGCCTTTTGGTGTAGTGAAACCCTGCCCAAATATCATATAAACGTCCCAAAAATCATCCTAGAGGCGTTCCTTTGGTCATAAATCCAACTTAAAGATCCATTTTGATCAAATCAAAAGGAAGAACCCGAAGAAGAGGTAATAATTTCACCAACCTCTTTCAAGGTCCTTTCTTATTCCACTTATTGTTTATTTGTTATTTCAATTTTAAAATAATAATTCCAGTATATTCTATATAAAATGATGTTATTATAAATATTTTACAACCATATTCATTATTCTCTCCATCCTTTGAATGACATGTCACCAAACGTGCGTACGTACGGCTTACCGTCTCCACGTCGTGGTGTAATTGTTATTCAAAACAATATTATTTCGATGGGTTTGATATTGAAGAGTAATTGAAGTAATAATAAATATAAAAATATAATTCATCTATATATATGATATACCATACAATTATATATGATTTTAATATCAAAAGAATCAAATTTTCGCTCGTGCATACGTACGGACTACTGTCTCCACGAACGTGATGAGATTCATTCCCTATCATATCCATTCAAGACTAATTTACATTTCATGATTAAAATAATGTTTATGGACTTGATATCATTATTTATATGAATAATATACAACCTATGGATAACAAACACAACTTATGTAACAAAACATATAAAAGAAAACGGGTAACTGAACACCCGAAATGACGATAATACTAAAATATTATCAACAAAGAAATATTAAATGATCATATATGAAATCATATTTATTTATATGATTTTTGTATAATTTAATAACAATAATTTAACTATTATACAAGAGTTTAACCTACACTTGACCAAGGAAAAGTACCGGGTATGTATTTATCTCACAATCTCTTCATTATCTGAGGTTGTTTATACATAATTATCTACTGCGATCTCTATATCATCCACATCCATGTTTCTTAAAAATGTATTTCAAAACATTTTTACTATTTACTAGAGAATGGGTTAATGTATTATATACCCTTCTGTGTTTTGAAAGGAATATTTCCTTCGTTTTCCAAACAAGGTCCTTTTTAACCTTTTCGACAAAATTAATGTAAGAATGACTTTATTTACTTATATGACGGGTGTGGATATTTTCCATCATTATAAAATGGTTGAATATTCCCTTTCATGATTATAATAATATTTTCAAAGAAATTGTTTTCTTTTATAATTATGTGGCTTTTAAATGATTTAAAAAATAGATTGTTCTCTCAAATAGTTTTGATTTAATCTATGTTAACATACATTGATGGATTTTAATCATACATGAAGGTGATTTATTATGATACAAAACTACCATATTGTATTAAAAGTTCAATGATCTGATTGACTATAGATATGTTATTTTTATACTATTCATGGTTTATAGAGAAATTATTGACATTTCGTATGATAGTTTTAATATGAATATTTATGTTATGTTTAAACCTGTTCAAATGAGGAATGCATTAGACTTAGTATGTGACAGGTGGAGCCTGTTATAGCTCCTCGATGCATCGGCAGGTCTCATGAGACAAACTAGTGTCTTGGTAAAAGGCCTCAACAATATCTTATTTTTAGTCTTGGTATAAGGCCTTGACTATGTGTTTATGATAGTCTGGAATTATGCATTCCATCATTATTAAAGTGGTTACTGATATTGCATGTGATTATTCGACTAGTATAATATCCATGTGAATAAGTAAATGAAATTATTTCATTTTATTTTTTCCACATTATTCTGAAGTTCATGTTTTAAAGGATTTTGTTTTTGTTATAAATTTATTTAAATGTTTATGATTTTTTATGATAGTTTCTGCTATATTGTTATCGTTATGGAGAATTTGAGCTCACCCATTTATATGTTTTATTTTTTCTCACGATGTGAAGAAACATTTTATGACTGACCTTCATGGATAGTCATAAAGGGATATGAGTGTGGACCATGAAGACTATGTTATTGTATTTTTTCACTTTATGATATAATGTAACATTTATGAATGTATCTAGTGTTTCCAAGGCTACTCAACTAATCGGTCGTTCAACATTTGATTTTTTTGTGACCATGCCAATGTTATGTAATAATGCACCGACTCTGGGTAACTAGTGTTATGGTGTTACAGTTGGTATCATAGGAGGTTTAGTACAAACCTTGGAAACTGGGTTTTGATAAACTATTATTAGAGAACATAGCCCTAAGATAGAATATGAGGATTAGTATAGAAGACATTCCTAGAATTTTGGCATTGTATATATTTTTTGAGTTACTTGAGAAATGCATCCCTGTTTGGATACGAGCATGTAGATGTAGCTCTGGCATAGATGAACCTAGGGGGAATACCCGAAAACACCGATTTGATCTAGACTCGAATAGGAACTAGTGCACGACAACAGGCTTTGCTGCACTCTTGGGTACGCCACTCCTAGGGTATATGCTGAGGATAATTATAATTTTATTTAAAAATAATTATGAAGGGTTTATGAGTATATACTTTCTCAAAAAAAACATTTTTCATGATTATGGATTATATCTATAAACTGTTCAATTCTTGTTAAGTGTTTTACAAGTTTGGATTTATGTATTTAGATTCATAAACTAATATAGTGTATTCCATTGTTTAGAAATGGCTCATAGTAGAAAAAATGGAAACCGTATAAATTCACGCACTCCATTTAGGGACCGCCCTCCGACTTAAGATAATTATAGTGGAGCTGGTGGTGCAACTAGTTCAGATCAGCTAATCACCATATAGGGAAAACTCACTCAGGTTATTAATAATAACCTTACCCATATAGAGCACACTAATCCACAGTGTGGGGGATTAATTTTAGATCGTTTCATGAGGAAAACCCCCACCAACATTTAATGGGAGTAAAAATCAATTATTAGCTGAGCAATGGATAAATTCATAGAGAAAATATTACATTCCTTTCGAAGTAGTGAAATTGAAAAATTTATCATGGCAGTTTACTGCTTCTCTAGAGATTATAATCAATGTTGGTCATTGATTCAAAACAAGAAGGAATATGATAATGTATCAAATATGGAATGGAGGGAGTTCAAAGATATTTTCTTAGAAAAATACTTTCCTCATGACCATCGAGCAGATATGGAAAGGAAATTTCTGAGTCTGAGACAAAAGGAGGATGAGAATGTCGCAAAATATGAGGCTAACTTTATAAGGTTAGCGAGGAATATAGAATATTATATATGTAACAAAAGGAGTATAATTTATCATTTCATTGATGGGTTAAAAAATTTCTCCATTGAGCATTAGTCTCAAAATCATTCTCGTGGTACGAAGATATTGTATCATGTGCTATGAAGACATAAAAGTAATTCTACAAGACTTATGACTTTAAATCAAAGAAATATTATAAGAGATATAGTGATCACTTTGGGAATGGGAAGAAGGGGAAGAAGGGAAAAGATGAAAATACATCCTGCAGTAAATGTTGGAAGAAACCCCCATGTACTTTCTTGAATGGAATGGGAGTCTGTTACAAGTGTGGTTAAAAAGGCCACCAAGGTTGTGATTTCAAGGGTAAGAAAGAAGCTAATGATGTTCAATGCCACAACTGCTAGGAGATGGGACATTATAAAACTGAATTTCCTAACCATTAGGGGAACTTACCTTAGAAAAGACCAAGGAATCAAGTCCATGCTTATGCTATCACTACTGCTAAGGTAGATGCTCGGAAAGAAGTGGTGGTAGGTAATTTAATGGTTTCCTCAAGATTATCAAATGCTTTATTTGATTTTGGATCATCGCATTGTTTCATATCTTCCCAATTTTCTATGAAAATTAGATATTTCCAATTTTATTTAACTAGGGAGTTATCAGTTAAAACTCCTGTATCATTGCAACAATGTTTTGTAAATTAGTCCCCATTAGAGAACATAAATGTTCTTTATCTACTAATCTCATCGCCATACCCATGATTGAATTTGATATAATCCTTGGTATAGATTGGCATTCGGACCATGATGAAAAAAATTATTGTAAGAAGAAGGATGTTACTATTTTTGATAATGATGATAAAGAACACCTTATCTGTAGAGCAGAATCATCACCACCTGATACTAATGTAGATCCACCCCATGTAGATCAACAAAATTTAATTATTGGGGAGGAGGAGAATGAAATGATTATGACTGAGGAAAGGAATGTCCAAAAAGAGGATATACCTATTGTGAGACAATATGGTGATATTTTCCAGAGGATTTACAAAGACATCCTAAAGAATGAGAAATTGAGTTTTCCATTGATTTAATTCCTGGTTCAAGGCCCATATTGAAGACCCCTTATAGAATGGCCACTTTGGAATAAGTTGAACTAAATAATCAACTAGTGGAATTGAGTAATAAGGGATTCATTCGCCCTATTGTTTTTCCATGGGGTTCCCCTATCCTTCTTGTTAAGAAGAAAGATGGATCTATGAGGTTATGTATCAACTATAGGGAAATAAATGCTATAACAATAAAGAAAAATTATCCACTACCTCGCATTGATTATTTTTTTGACCAACTTCATAGAGCTAAATACTTTTAAAAGATTGACCTTTGATCTAGATACAATCAGTTGTGTGTGAAGAAGGAAGAAATTATAAATATGGCATTTCGAAGTAGTTACGGGAATTATGAGTTTACAGTAACGCCTTTTGGATTGACTAATGAACCCTAGGTATTCATGGATCTAATGAACAGAGTTTTCAAGAAATATATCAATGATTTTGTAGTGGTATTTATTGATGATATCTTGGTATTTTACAAATTTTACAAAGATCATCAAAATCACTTTCACATTATCCTGAAGAGTCTTATAAGACATGAATTATATGGGAATTTTAGCAACTGTGAATTCTGGCTTCAAAATATTTATTTTCTTGGAAATATAGTCTCGAAGGATGTAATCTCTGTTGATCCTTCTAAGAAAAGTGAAATCGAAGAATGGCCAACACCAATGAGTATAACCGAGGCATGCAGTTTTATTGGTTTAGCAGGTTATTATCGGTGTTTCGTACATAACTTTTCACGATTGGCTAACCCATTAACAAAGCTCACACGTAAAAGGGTTAAATTTATTTGGACAAAAGAGTGTGAAGAATTTCTTGAATAAATGAAGAGAAGATTATTCAACGCTTATATATTTACTCTACCATCAGAGAATGATGGATTTGTTATTTATAGGTATGCTTCAAAGAACGGACTTGGTTGTCTCCTTATGCAGAATGATAGGGTTATTTTCTATGCACCACGACAGCTGAAAAATCATGAGAAAAAAAAAATCCTACTCATGATCTTGAGTTAGCTTCTATAATATTTCCTTTGAAGATATGGAGACATTATCTTTATGGTGAAAATTGTGAGATATATACCGATCACAAGAGTTTGAAGTATATTTTTTCACAGAAAGAACCCAACATGAGGAAAAGTCGATGGCTTGAACTAATCAAAGATTATAATTTCATGATACACTACCACTCGGGGAAGGAAAATAAGGTGGAAAATTCTTTGAGTAGAAAAGATCATGGAGTTTTGAATAAAAGGAGAGTTAAAAGGGATAGAATTTTCATGGATCTAGTAATGTTGAATATGGGAATAACCATGGAAGGTGAAACATCGATACTTTTTCAAATGGTTTCCAAACTATATTTTCTAAAAAGGGTAAAAATTTATCAGATCGTTGATGAAGAATTTAAAAAGAAGATTAGAGTTGTGAATGATGGGATATTGAATGACATTGTATATGAAGATGGAATTTTGAAATTTGGTAAGAGACTTTGTATTCCTGATATACCTGATCTAAAAAATGAATTGTTGGATGATGCCCTTAGTTCCAATTTCTCTATACACCCTAGGAGCACCAAAATGTATAGTTATTTTGAAAGAACATTTTAGGTGGGACATCATGAAGAAGGAGATTGTTTATTTTGTGTCAAGATGTATGGTTTTTCAACCAGTGAATGTTGGAAGGCATCATCCTGGAGGAATCATTCAACATCATCCCATACCTGAGTGGAAATGGGATAATATCACGATGTACTTTGTCATGGGACTACCCAAGACTCCTAGAAGGAACGATCCAATATGGGTCATTGTTGATCGTCTTACCAAGTCATCACATTTTACTGTTATAAGAGAATATCTACCTGTAACATCCCAGGTAAATGAAGAATAAGATATTTTCATATTTATTAATATTTGTGAATTAAATATTAATTTTATCTTAAAGGGGTTGCTATGTTCGATAGCATACCTTATACACAACAACAATTTTCCTTGGATTCTTACGTTGCACACTAATAATATAATATTATTATTTTAAATGGTAGTTAACTCCTACCAATTGTATTGGCGGGAATGAAAAAAATCTAACTATAATATGATTATACATGTATTTATATTTAACCAATAAATGTTAGTGGATTAATATATAAATGAATCTAATTTGAAGCATAATTTACATTAAAAGGACGATTTTCCGCCTTTTAATGGAAAACCCTTTTTAAATATAGTTTTGTTCACATTAATAAATTCTATATGACCAAATAAAATCCTTATTTATAATGAGGACATCAGAATTTACTTTGGGTCATTTTTTGGTATTTTTCTGATAAAGATCATTTTTAAGGAATAGTGAAAATATTGTATTTTAATTCAAAACTATGATTTAATATAATTTATTTATTTGGTTAGATTATCATTTTAATTGGTTTTAAAGTTAAATTGAAATATATTTTCACCATTTAATCCAATTTTCTTCATTGGAATTAATTTCACTTTGAAATTGGACATAAATAAGTATCAATATTTTGATAGTTTTTAATTCTTAAAAACACGCTCTTTGTTTTGACAGCGGGAATTAATTTTAAATTAATTTTTGCTGCTTCTATGTCTTGATTTTATAAAAATGGATTCTATATTTGGAATTAGGAGGCATAAATTGTGTAAATAAGTAAATTTTATTTTTAGACATTTTAAATATTTATTTCAGTAAATATTTTATTTACCGTGGTTAAATGGTAAATCAGGTAAATAAGGGGATAGAAATAATATTATAATAATATAAAATTACCCTAACAGGTGTCCTAATCATATTGGTTGAGTCATATCCGACCATGGGCATCCTTGGGTCGATTTTGGGACCCCATGGAGCCACATAAAAGTGATTATGACACATTATTTTAATTAACATAAAGTAATGGCCAAAATGAAATAAACAAATATATTTTAGTAAATAAATTTTTTACATGGGGTTATACAAGGTATGTTTTCAACTATAAATATTCATTGGAAAGATAAAAATATTTCTTACATCATGGTATTTTTTTATAAATTTTATACATCAAATAAATTATATTATTTATGGCACAATCATGATAGAGTATTTACCTCGTTAATAAATGATTTAATTACATAAGATTATAATGATTAAAATAATATCCAAAAAATCTCCAATTCTAGTTGGATGATTTTATTTCGATTATGAATCATCTTATCTTCGACCATAATTATTATTGGACCATTATAAACCGAATATCATTATATTATAAAATAATATTTTCACTCATTCATAAAGATCCCCTCCTCTCCCTTATAAAAAGAGACCACTTCTATACAATTCCTCACACCTCTAAAGCCATTTGGCTCATCCAAAATATGACCAATTAATCTCCCTACAACCCTCTCCTCCTCCTAGATGTCTTACCCTTGGATGAAGTAACTTCAAGAAGTCCTTTGGTTCAAACCAAAGTGAGCTACCCAAATTAAAAGAGATTAAATAACGAACGGGTCAAGTCGGACACGTGGTAAGGGACTTCGTCTCAATATCCTTTCACTGAGGCATTTTTAGTTTTATACATGACTTTCTTTTATACGATGTATAAAACCTTTTGACTTTTACTTCTATTCAAATAGAATTTTTTCTCTATGAAGTGTTTTACTAAACGACAAAAAAGAATGTTTCTTTAACGTAAGCGGTGACAACGAGCTTTCTGCCGCCGTGAGTATTATTTGATCTTTGCCTTCCTTAACATGCCAAAATGTTTTTAAAAGGAAAAATAAATACCAAATACTCTTTTTACGTATTTTGGTATTGCAAATTATTTTGAGAATGGATTTATTATTTCAATATCTTGAAATGATATTTTATTATTGCAATGTGGAAATGTTTTCTTTCCTTTATGCTTATGTTATGTGTTAAGATCATGTTATGGTTCTTGGGAATTATTTACATATATGGGTGGTTCTGTGATAAAACTTCGGCGGGTGAGCCCGAGATAGCTCTCTAATACATTGGGTACCATGTTGGAGGTAAACGTGAATGATTCTCCTAAGAGATTGAGGGAATATACTGTGATGGGTATTCCAAAGTAACTCCCTATGTAGTTGTGATAGCTACAATGTAGGTATGGTATGGATGCCTGAAGTTACCTTAATGATTTATGATTTCTATGTGTCTTTCATAAATATTATGATTTCATGAGGTAAGTAAAAGAGTTCATGTTTTGTATCTATTTTTGAAAAAATGTTTTCATTCACTGTTTTATAACCCTTACTGAGCCTTTTATGCTCATCCCATGTTTTGAAATGATTTTCACAGGACTTAAAGATGAATAGGGTCAAGGATGGGATCAAGGAAAATCCACGCTCTCTTTAACATGGAATTTGACATGACTTTTTTTTTCAAGAGTTTCTATTTTATGAAAAAAAGTGGATTCTTGGTAGAAGTGCCTACTTTGTAATATTTTGAGATTTAATAGTTATGTCATAATTCCCTAAAACTCTAAACCTGAAAAGATCCTCAATGTGAATTATTCATATAATTCATTATTATGTAATGTTTAAGGCTGAGTCCTTATAGTTGGAATCAGAGGTCGGTTTAGATAACTTTAGGTGTTAGGATATTGTTAAATTAATATCCATAAAGTAATTTATGTTAATATTGAAATCATATAGCATTTCCAGATTACCATGTTGTTTCACCTAAGATATTTCTTTGTTTAGAATGGTTTTCCATAGAGGAAACATGACATCTATGATGGAACAACATCAGGAGGAATACAAACTTCCAAATCATCAACCTGAAATGGTCGGAATCGGAACTGAACAGTTTGGTGCAGTGATGGAACAATTGACTCAGACTATAAATGGTGGTGGTGTCCATGTACAAGATCAGCCAAATCAACCACAGAGGAACATTTTAGTTGTGTAGAATTTCATGAGGCAATATCCCCCATCATTCAGAGGATCATCTAATCCGGTGCTAGATGAAGGGTGGATTAAAGCACTGGAAAAGATTTTTTATGTTGTGGGTTGTTCAGAACATCAAAAGGTTAGTCTCGTAGTTTACCGCTTTGAAGGTGAAGCTGATCAATGGTGGTCGATGGGGAAAAATATCAGGGATAGTGAAGAGATTGATTATCTTGATTGGGATGAATTCAAAGGTATGTTTTTTGAGAGATATTTTCCTATGATGGTTCATCTTAGGATGGAAAAACAATTCTTGGAATTGAGTCAGGAGGATGACTTAGTGGATGCTTATGAAGAAAAATTCACTCGACTGGAAATGTATTCTCCAAACATCATATGAGATATTGATAGTAAAATCAACCATTTTTACTCAGGAATAAATCCAAAGTATCGAAGGGTATTAGATTCTCATGAGTTCAAAAGTTATAAAAAACATGTTCGTTGTGTGGAGAAGGTGGAAATGGAGTTTTATGATGATCAAGTATTATTTGACAAATATTAAAATAAGAGGTCGAGGTGGTAGGCGAAAGGAATGAACTCCTCAAAAAAGTTTGATGGTAAGAATCTTATGTTTACAGTTTGTGAAAATTATGGTAAAAAGCATGCTGGGGAATGTCTTTTGAATTCTAGTAAGTGCTACCAATGTGGAAAAATGGGACATAAGGCTCGTAATTGCACTGAAAAAGAGAAGGGTAATGGTAAGACAAAATATGATTTAAAGTCAGTAAATTTTTTTAAGTGCAATGAAATGGGTCATTATGCAAATGAGTGTCCAACAAGGAACTCAACCGACGAAAAGTAGCCAGACTACAAGCAGAAAGGGGTGGTGAAATCCTTTTCAACTACTTCAGTAGATTTTGGGCCATCAAATGAAGTTGTATCAGGTACATTGTTTGTTTATTCAGATTATGCCAATGTGTTGTTTGATTCCGGGTCTACACACTCTTTCATTTCTGAAAAGTTTTCTAGTAAATTGGGAATTCCAACGCATGATATGAATACTGAACTTACGGTAAAAACACTTGGAAGAAATGTTGAGACAAAAAGAAAACATAAGAACATTCATGTCCTTGTGTGCGGAAAGAATCTACCAGAAAACCTTATTGTTTTGCCTCTAGTAGAGTTTGATGTTATATTGTGCATGGATTGGCTTTCTGTTTATCATGCTAAGATTGACTGCATAGATAAAGAGGTTTCCTTTCAGAATGATTTTCAGTTTGTGTACAAGAATGAACCCTTTCTTTTGATAACATATCAAGAAGTCAAAAAACTGGTAAAATATGAAAATGGATGTTACCTTGCACATATTATTGAAAACAAAGGAACTATTCATATTAATGATTTGCCGGTGGTAACTGAGTACCTTGATGTTTTTACTGATTAGTTTCCTAGTATTATACCTAATCGGGAAGTTGAATTTACTGGTGACATAGTTCCTGATGCTAAGCCAATTTCAAAACCCCCTTATCGAATGGATCAAGTTGAACTTTTAGAGTTAAAGAAGAAATTGCAGGAGTTATTGGATAAATGTTTCATTCGACCTAGCACATCAACCTGGGGTGCTCCTATCTTGTTTGTTAAAAAGAAATATGGTTCAATGAGACTTTGCATTGATTATAGAGAATTGAATAACATCACGGTTAGGAATAAGTATCCGTTGCCTCATATCGATGATTTGTTTGGTCAGCTCCAGGGAGCACAGTCTTTTTCGAAGATTGACTTGAGGTCGGGGTACCATCAGTTGAAAGTAATGGAAGAAGACGTTATGATGAAAGTGTTTTGTACTAGATATGGCCATTATGAATTTCTAGTTATGTCTTTTGGGTTAAACAATGCACCTGCTGTATTCATGGATCTTATAAATAGAAATTTCCGGGAGTTCTTGGATAAGTTTGTGGTTATGTTCATTGATTATATTTTGTTTTATTCATAAAGTAAAGAGGAGCATGAAATTCATTTAAGGGTTGTCTTGAAAACCTTAAAAGAAAAGAAATTGTTTGGGAAATTCATTAAGTGTGAGTTTTGGTTACAACAAATTTCATTCCTTGGTCACATTATTTCAAAAAATGGAATAACTGTTGATCCTGCAAAAACAAAAGATGTTGAAGAATGGCCAAGACCCAGAAATATAACCGAGATTCGTAGTTTTCTTGTTTTGGCAGGTTATTACCAGAGGTTTGTTGAAAATGTTGCACGGTTATCTAGTCCAATGACTATGTTAACTCGAAAAGGTGTTAAGTTCATCTGGAAAAAAGAATGTGATGATTGTTTTTAAGAATTGAAAAGGAGATTGGTGAATGCCCAGTTTTGGCACTGCCTTCTAGAAATGGTGAGTTTGTTATCAAAAGTGATACTATGTTGAAAGGAATGGGTTACGTCCTAATGAAAAATGATCAGGTAATTTCTGATGCTTCACGTAAGTTGAAACCACATGAGTTAGATTACCCTACACATGATTTGGAATTAGCTGCTGTTGTTTTTGCTTTAAAAATTTGGAGACATCATTTGTATTGAGTGAAGTGTGAAATATATACTGATCAAAAATGTTTGAATTATATATTCACTTAGAAAGAATTGAACATGAGATAGAAGAGATGGTTGGAATTAATCAAGGATTATGATTTCACGATCCATTACCATCCGGGAAAAGCAAATAAAGTGGCCGATGCTTTAAGTTAGAAAAGTAATGTCTCATTAGCCATGCTACGTTTGGAACAAGATCCTTTGGTTTTTGATTTGATGAAATTTGGAATAGAAGTTTTTGGTGCAGGAAATTCTTCTGTTTTGTTTCAGGTGTCAGTGAGATCATCTCTATTAGACAGAATAAAGAAATTGCAGAAGGAAGACAGTGAGTTTCAGAAAAAGGTAGAGTTGGTTTAGAAGGGTAAATTGCCTGAATTTAACATTGAAAATGATTGTGTTTTGAGATTTTGAAATTGATTATGTGTGCCTTGTGATTAACATTTGAAGAATGAGTTGTTATGTGAAGCTCATAGTTCTCTTTTTTCAGTTCATCCTAGCAGTACTAAGATGTACATAGATCTTCAAGACTATTACTGGTGGGATGGAATGAAAAGAGATATTACTGATTTTACTGTGAAGTGTTTGACTTGTTAGCAGGTTAAATCAGAGTGACAGTTACTGAAAGGAATGCTTCAGCCTCTACCGGTTCCAGAGTGGAAATGAAAAAATATATCCATGGACTTTGTTGTGGGATTACAAAAGACATCTCGAGGTAATAATTCAATCTGGGTTATATTTGACTGATTGACTAAATCTGCTCATTTCCTTCCTATTAGAGATACTTAGTCTCTAGATCAACTTGCTTGGTTGTATGTTAAAGAGATAGTCAGGTTGCATGGAGTTCCCCTCTCCATTGTATATGATCGTGATACCAGGTTCACTTATAACTTTTGGAATGGCCTTCAGAAGTCACTGGGTACTAAATTAAATTTTAGTACAGCTTTTCATCCTCAATCAGATGGGCAGTCAGAACGAACAATTCAGACCTTGGAGGATATGTTAGGTGCTTGCTCGATGGACTACCAGGGAAGTTGGGACCAACAACTTTATTTGGATGAATTTTTATATAATAACAGTTTTCATTCTAGTATACAGATGGTTCCATTTGAGGCATTATATGGAAAGCGTTGTTGAACTCCAGCTTTTTGGGATGAAGTAGGTGAAAGAAATCTGATGGGACCAGAATTCATAGAAGAGATGGCAGAGAAATTTCAATTGATTTAAAAGCACATGAGAACAACTCAGAGCAGATAGAAAAGTTATGAGGATAACCGGAGGAAGTATCTTTCTTTTGAGGTAGGTGATCGTGTCTTTCTCAATGTTTCTCCTTGGAAAAGGGTGATGAATTTTGGTAGGAAAGGGAAAGTTGTGTCCGAGTTTCATTGTACCTTATGAAATTCTGATGAAAGTTTGATCATTTGTGTACAGGGTAGCTTTACCTACAAATTTATCCTAGGTACACAATTTTTTTCATGTTTCGATGTTGAGAAAATATATGCCAGATCCATCTCATGTTTTCAGCCCAGAGGTTGTTCAGTTGGAAGAGAATATCTCTTATGAAGAAAAACCAGTTCAGATTCTGGACCATAGAGAGAAAGTGTTGCGGAATAAAATAATTCACCAGGTGAAGGTTTTGTGAAAAAACCACATGGTTGAAGGGGAAACATGGTAATCTGAAAATGCTATGAGGGATAAATACCCCCACTTATTTTGATAAGTGGATAAAAAATACGAGAACACAATTTCCAAAAGGGAGGAAGGATGTAACATCCCAGGTAAATGGAGAATAAGATATTTTCATATTTATTAATATTTGTGAATTAAATATTAATTTTATCTTAAAGGGGTTTCAATGTTTAATAGTGTACCTGATACGCAACAACGAGTTTCTTTGGAATCTTACGTTGCACACTAATAATATATTATTATTATTTTAAATGGTAGTTAACTACTAGTCGTTGTATTGGCGGGAATGAAAATAACTAACTATTATATTATTATACATGTATTTATATAAATCCAATAAATGTTAGAGGATTGATATATAAATGAATCTAATTTTAAGCGTAATTTACATTAAAAGGCCGATTTACCACCTTTTAATGGCGAACCCTTTCTAAATATTTTTTGGGTCAATTTAATACATTCTATATGACCAAATAAAATCCTTCTTTAGAATGAGGACATCATAATTTACTTTGAGTCATTTTTCAGTATTTTTCTGATAAAGTTCAATTTTTAAAGGAATAGTGAAAATATTGTATTTTAACTCAAAACTATGTTTTAATCTAATTTATTTATATGGTTAGATTACCTTTTTAATTGGGTTTAAAGTGAAATTGAAATATATTTTTACCATTTAATCCAATTTTGTTAATTTTAATTAATTTCTCTTTGAAATTGGACATAAATAAGTATCAATATTTTGATAGTTTTTAATTCTTAAAAACATGCTCTTTGTTTTGACAGCGGGTATTAATTTTAAATTATTTTCTTCTGCTTCTGTGTCATGGTTTTTGAAAAATGGATTCCATATTTGGAATTAGGAGTCCCAAAATGTGTAAATAGGTAACTTTTATTTTTAGAAATTTTAAATATTTACATCAGTAAATATTTTATTTACCGTGGTTAAAGGGTAAATCAGGTAAATAAGGGTAAAGAAATAATATTATAATAATATAAAATTACCTTAACAGGTGTCATAATCCTATTGGTTGAGTCATATCGGACCATGGGCATCCTTGGGTCGATTTGGGGACCCCATGGAGCCACTTAAAAGTGATTATGACACTTTATTTTAATTAACTTAAAGTAAAGCCCAAAATGAAATAAATAAATATCTTTTAGTAAATTAATTTTTACATGTGGTTATACAAGTTATATTTTCGACTATAAATATTCATTGGAAATATAGAACGATTTATTACATCATGGTATTTTTTTATAATTTTTAGACATCAAATAAATTGCATTAGTTATGACAAAATCTTGATGTAGTATTTACCTCATTAATAAATGATTTAATTAAATAAGATTATAATGATTAAAATATTATCCAAAACATGTCCAATTCTGATTGGATAATTTTATTTCGATTATGAGTCATCTTATATTCTACCATAATTATTTTTGGACCATTAGAAACCGAATATCATTATATTATAAAATAATATTTTCACTCTTTCCTAAAGAGCCCCTCCTATGCCTTATAAAAAGAGACCACTTCTATGCAATTTCTCACACCGCTCAAGCCATTTGGATCATCCAAACTCGTTCCAATTAAGCTCCCTACATTCCACTCCTCCTCATAGAAGCCTTACTTTATGAAAAAGGCACTTCAAGAAGTCCTTTGGTACAAACCAAAGTGAGTTACCCAAATTAAAGGAGATTAAAGAACGAACATGTGAAGTCAGACACGAGGTAAGGGACTTCATCTCATTCTCCTTTCATTGAGGCATTTTTAGTTTTATACATGACATTCTTTTATATGATGTATAAAACCCTTTGACTTTTACTTCTATTCAAAAGAAATCATTTCTATACAATGCGTTTTACTAAACGAAAAAAAAGGAATGTTTCTTTAACCTAAGAGGTGACAACGACCTTTCCACCGCCACGAGTATTATTTGATCTTTGGCTTCCTTAACAAGCAAAAATGTTTTTAAAAGGAAAAATAAATACCAAATAATCTTTTTACATGTTTTGGTATTGAAAAGGATTTTGAGAATGGATTTATTATTTCAATATCATGAAATGATATTTTATTATTGCAATGTGGAAATGTTATCTTTCCTTTATGCTTATGTTATATATTAAGATCATGTTATGGTTCATGGGAATTATTTACGTATACGGGTGGTTCTATGATAAACCTACGGCGGGTGATCCCGATATATCTCTCCAATGCATTGGGTAACGTGACGGAGGTAAACGTGAATGTTTCTCCTAAGAGATTGATGGAATATACTATGATGGGTATTCCAAAGTAACTCCATGTGTAGCTGTGATAGCTACAATGTAAGTATGGTATGGATGCCACGAGTTACCTTTACGATTTATGATTTCTATGTGTCTTTCATAATTTTATGATTTCATGAGGTAAGTAAAAGAGTTCATGTTTTTTATGTATTTATGAACAAATGTTTTGATTCACTGTTTTATAACCCTTACTGAGCCTTTTATGCTCATCCCATGTTTTGAAATGTTTTTCACAGGACTTATAGATGAATAGGGTCAAGGAAGGGATCAAGGAAAATCCATGCTCTCTTTAACATGGAATTTGACATGACATTTTTTCAAGAGTTTTAATTTTATGAAAAATGTGGATTCTGGGTAGAAGTGCCTACTTTGTAATATTTTGAGATGTAATAATTATGTCCAAATTCCCTAAAACTCTAATCCTGAAAAGATCCTCAATGTAAATTATTCATTTAATTTAATATTATGTAATTTTTAAGGCTATGTCCTTATACTACCACTTGAAAATCTAATAGGACGATATATTAATGAAGTTGTGAGACTTCAAGTAGTACCCATATCGATTGTTTCTGATCGTGATCCCTATTTTACATCAATAATCTATAAGAGATTTCAGAAGGTCGTGGATACTGAACTTTGTTTGAGCACTGCTTACCACCCTCAAATAGATGTACAATCAGAATGGACTATTTAAACTGTAGAAGGCATTTTGAGATCCTCCTCACGTGAATTTCAAGGTATGTGGGATCAATATTGACCTCTAGTTGAATTTTAATATAACAATAGCTTCCATAAAAGTATTCAGATGGCACCATATAAAGTTTTATATGGAAATATATGTCACAGACCAACCTGTTGGGATGATGTTGGTGGAAGAAAACTCGTAGGCCAAGAACTGGTGGGGGAAATGACGGAAAAGGTGAAGGTAATCCAAAACCACATCAAAGCAACTCAAAGTAGGCAGAAGAGCTGTGCTGAAAATCGAAGGAAGGCTTTGGAATTTCAGGTAGGAGATCATGTTTTTATGAAGGTATCTTAATGGAAGGGAGTTATAAATTTTGGTAATAATGGTAAATTTAGTCCTAGGTAAATCGTACCATTTGAAATTCTATAATGAATTGGGGCTGTAGCATATCGTTTGGAAATGCCGCCAAATATCTCCAAAGTTCAGGATGTGTTACATGTATCACTATTGAGGAAATACATGCCTCACCCAACACATGTACTCACCTATGAAGAATTAGAATTTGAACCCAATATGTCTTATTTTGAAGAGCCCGTCCGGATTCTTGATACCAGAAAACAAGTGTTGAGAAACATGATGATTCGTTTGGTAAAAGTTCTATGGAGAAACCATAATATAGAAGAGGAAACGTGGGATCCCGAGAAAATCTTGATGAAGAACCACCTGAGTATTTTCATGTGGTAGTAATCTATAAATTTTGAGGATGGAATTATTTGATGAAGGGTAGAATGTAACACCCCAAGCTTCCACGATACGCTTGTCTTTGAATAATATAGTACTGTGTGTTGTACGAAACATCGAGTTCAAACACACACCACAACCAAACAAACTAGCCATTATAAATAGTAATACCCAGTTTTTGAAATTATATAAATTTTATCTTTCAAAATAGACTTCATTTTGGATTCGGAATATTGAAATTATCTTAGGGTGAATTTTGGTTATTTTTCTAAAAACATTCAATTTTTGATGAATAGTGTAAAACACTGAGTTCTAGTTCAAAACCGAATATTTATTTAAATAATTATTTATTTTATTTAAATTTATTTTAGGTCAAAATAGATACATAATACCTATATATGTTCAATTTAAATCATTGGAGTTAGTTTTTAATAATTTTAGATATATAAAAATTTTATTTAATTTTACACAGTCTTATACCCACCTCCTAGGATAATTCGAAAATTAACATAAAACATAATTTTACAACTTCTATGAGTGGAATTTCAAAAATCCGAGAGACACAGTTAATATCACGGAGTAAATTGGGGTTCAATAAGATAAAAATAGTGTTTGGTGAATATTAACTTTTTATTTTATTTACCCCGGTTAAAAGTAGGGTAAAAATGATATTATTGTTACTCTAAAACATGTTCTAATTCTATTGGATAAGTATAATTCGACCAAAAAAACCATAGGAATAATATATGAACCTCTATGGTCCACTTGGATTAGATTAGGACATTTATTATTATTTAATTCAAAGAAGAGTTAAAAGAGTTAAAATCAATGTTTAATAAATAAAACAAATTTAATAATATGGTTATACATAAGATAAATTCGATTATCAATATTAACTAGAAATACAAATATATTTATTACATAATTGTATTTTATTTATAATTTATAGATATTCATTAAATTAATTTATTTATGACACAATAGTGAGGCAGTAATTACCCAATTAATGAAATATTAAAATAATTGATATTATAAATATCAAAATAAATGTAATTTGAGACTTTTTATGAATTCCACTAATTTTATAGGTTTATATGACATGTTATTATTTCTTAATTGAAATTGGTTCAAATTAATAAATTTGTTACGACATTCACAAAAATCAATTATTAAAGTGTCAAAATTAACATAAAGGAGTTTTTAAAACAAATATTATATTATAAATTGATATAATATCCCTAAAAATCTAAGGATTCTAGAAAATTAATTAGAAAAGGTTATATATATTAATTATGAACCACTTTGAGTTCTCTTGGCTTGTCATAGTTAGTTTATTAACCATATAATATAAACATACAACGAGACATGGTAAATGTCAAACTATTTAACTAAGAGTTAAGCATAAATGATGAGGCTAATATAGTGACCCAAACTAGTCTAAAATATATTGGATGAAATGATTTCAAACTATCCCCAACTTATATTCTAAATAAGTCACTTTTTAGCCATTATATTCCGAATATAATTTTTTTATAAAATAATATTTTATGTGTTTCCTAAGGTGCCCCTCACCCCGCTTATAAAAGGGAACTCCCCCTTCTCTCAAATTCATAGCTTCAAAGCCATTTGGTTCGGCCAAACCCTGCCCAAATATCCTCTCAACTTCCCTCACTTCATCCTAGAGGACTTCCTTTAGTCAGAAATCCAACTTATGGAGGACTTTTGATCAAATCGAAAGGGATAACCCAAAGAAGATGTAATAATTTCACCACCCTCTTCCAAGTTCCTTTATTTTTCCACTTCTTCATTCATTGTTATTCCCATTATAAAATAATAACTCCAATATCATATATATAATTTGATGTTATTATAAATATGGTACAACCATATTCAGTACTCTATCCATCCTTTGAATGACATGTCCCTATACCTATGTATGTACGGCCTACCGTCTCCACGTCGTGGTGTAATTGTTATTAAAAACATTATTATTTGGACGGGTATGATATTGATGTGTAATTGAGGTAAATAATCAATATAACATTATAATTATTCTTTATACATGATATATCATCCAATTATATACTATTTTAATATCAAAATAATGATATTGTCGCTCGTGCGTATGTACAGACTACCGTCTCCATGAACGCAATGAGATTCATTCCCTATCATATCCATTCAAGAATAATTTTCATTTGATGATTAAAATAATGTTTATGGACTTGATATCATTCTATATATTAATACGATACAACCTATGGATAACAAACACAACTAATGTAACAAAACATATAAGAGAAAATGAGTAAGTGAACACCCGAAATGACGATAATACTAAAATATTATCAACAAAGCAATATTAAAAGATCATATATGATATCATATTTATGTATATAATTCATGTATAATTTAATAAAAATAATTTAACTATTTTATAGGATTTTAACCTACCCTCGACCAAGGAAAAGTAAAAGGTAATGGTTTATCTCACAATCTCTTCATTATCTGAGGTTGTTTTTACGTAATTATCTACTGGGATCTCTTTATCAACAACATCCATGTTTCTTAAAAATGTATTTCAATACCTTTTTACTATTCACTAGACAATGGGTTAATGTCAGTTATACCCTTATGTGTTTTTAAAGGAATCTTTCTATCGTTTTCCAAATAAGGTCCTTTTAAACCTTTTCGACAAAAATAATGTAAGAATGTCATTTTTTAACATATACAGTGGGTGCAGCTATTTTCCACCATTATAAAATCTTCTAATAATCCCTTACAAGATTATAAGAATATTTTCAAATTAAAATTTTTCTTTTATAATTATGTTACTTTTAAATGATTAAAAAATATATATATTTATTTAAAATGGTTTTGATTTCATCTATGTCAACATCCTTTGATAGATTTTAAACATATATGAAGTTGATTTATTATGATACAAAACTTCCATTTTGTATTGAATGTTTTGTGATATGTTTGACTTTGGATGTGTTATTTTTAGACCATTCATGGTTTATGGAGAAAGTATTGACATTTCGTAACCCAGTTTTAATACAAATGTTTATGTTATGTTTAAACCTGTTCATATGAGTAATGCATTAGACTTATTTAGTGACAGGTCGAGCCCTCTATAGCTCCCTGATGCATTGGTAGGTATCATTAGAAAAACTATTGTCTTGGAACAAGTCCTTAAAAAAATATTATTTGTAGTCTTCGCATAAGGCCTTGACTCTATTGTTATGAAATTCTTTAATTATACATTCCATCATTATGAAAGTATCTATTGATATTGTATTTGATTATTATAGTAGAATATCCATGTGAATAAGTAAATGAAATTATTTCATTTTATTTTTTCCACATTTTTATGAAATTCAATTTTTATAGGATTTTTTAGGTATACATTTCCTTAAATGTTTATTCTTATTTATGAATGATTTCGCTATATTGTTATCCCTACTGAGCATCTGAGCTCACCACTTTCTATGATTTTTTTCCAAGGATGTGAAGAAATATATTATTACTAACCTTTAGGGATAGTCTGAAAGGGATATGAGTGTGGACTATGGATACTATGTTATTTTAGTTTTTCATTTATTATGTAATGTAACATTTATGAATGTATCAAGTATTTCCAAGGCTACTAAACTAATCGGTCATTAGAGATTTGATCTTTATTGATCAAAAAAATGTTATGTAATAATGCACCGACATTGGGTAACTATGGTTGGGGTGTTACAATAACCACCAATGCATTGGGTATAGAAGTCAGCCATATGGAAATTCCATTTAGAGACATGTGTGGAAGTCGACCATAGGGTTATTCCATTTAAGTATGTTTATCTTCTAAGTTACAATTATATGTTATGTGTTCTTTATATATGTTTTACGGTGATATTTTGGTTACAAATGGAAAATAAAGGATATTTTATTTAGTGAAGGTAATTTACTACTTCATATACATGAAAATTATTTATTATGATTAGGTATTCATGGTTTACATGTTGTTTTGAAAAAGTAGCAATTTTCTTCTTTGTATATTCCTTACTGAGCTTTTTATGAACATCCCATGTTTTTTAAATTTTGTTTCCCAGGACAGAAGGTGTAATAGGGTCAAGGATGGGATCAAGGAAAGTAATGCTGTCTAAAACATGGAACTGTACATGACTTTTTTTCAAGATTTTTTATTTTACAAAATAATGGAAACTTAGTAGAAGTGCCTTCTTTGTATCTTTTGAGATGTAGTAGTTACGGCCAAATTATCTAAAACTCTAAACTTGAAAAGATCCTCAGTGTGAATTATTCATTTAATTCAAGATTAAGTAATGTTTTAAGGCTAAGTCCTTATATTTGGTATCAAAGGTAAGATTAGATAAAATTAGGAGTTATAATATTGTTAAAATCATGTCCAAAATTTAATTTATTGTATGATTAAAATGATATAGAATATAATGATTACCATGTTTCTTCTCTTAAGATATCTCTATGTTCAGAATGGTTTTATGTAGAGGAAACATGGCAGCTATGTTGGGATGACATTAGGAGGAAAACAACCTTCCAAATCAGCAACCTGAGACGGACGAAATTGGAACTGAATAGTTTCTTATAGTGATGGCATAGTTGACTCAGGCTATAAATTGTTGTAGTATCCATACAAGAGATCATCCAGATTAACCATAGAGGAACATGTCCATAGTGGAGAATTCTATAATGCAACAACCACCATAATTCAGAGGATCATCTGACCCTGTGCTAGCAGAAGGGTGGATTAATGCACTCGAGAAGATTTTTGATGTCATAGGGTGTTCATAACATCAAATGGTTAGTCTCAGTGTTTACTGTTTTGAAGGTGAAATGATCCATTGTGGTCGATGGTGAAAAATATCTTGGATAGTGAGGAGATTGATGATCTTGACTAGGATTAATTCAAAAGTATTTTTCTTGAGAAATATTTTCCTAAGGTGGTTCGTCTTAGGATGGAAAAATAATTCCTAGAATTGAGGCAGGAGGATGACTTAGTGGCTGCTTATGAAGAAACGTTTACTCGACTGGAAAGGTATGCTACAAATTTCATATGATATCTTGATAGTAAAATCAACTGTTTTTACTCAGGGTTAAAGACAAATTATAGATGGTCATTAGCTTCTCACGAGTTAAAAGTTATAAAAAACATGTTCAATGTGCGGGGAAGGTGGAAATGGAGTATGATGATGATCGGGTTTTCTTTGATAATCAACAGAATAAGAGGTCCAGTTGGTAGGAAAAGGGATAAAATTCATCAAAGAAGCCTCGAGGTAAGAAAAACAAATATCCATACTGTGAGAAGTGTGGTAAAATGAATCCCGGAGAAAATTTATCAATGTCTGGAAAGTGATTTCTATGGGGTAAGTATGGTCATTTTTCTCATTACTATAAGGAAGATGGTCATGCAGGTAATGAAAAGCCAATGATAAGTTGTTTTAATTGTAATGAAATTGGTCATTATTCAAATGAGTGTCTAACGAAGAACTCAGCTAAGGGAAAGCAGCCAGACTAAGAGTATAAAGGTGTGGTGAAATACTTTGCAACTACTTCAGAAGATGTTGGGCCATTAAATAAAGTAGTTTTTGGAACACCATTTATTTGTTCAGATTATACCAATATATTGTTTGAATCAGGGTCTACACATTCTTTCATTTCTGAGAAGTTTTCTAGTAAATTGGGAATTCCATCTTAATATATGAATACTGAACATGTGGTAAAAACACCAGAGGGAAATGTCGAGACAAAAATAAATTATGAGAACCTTCCTATCCTTTTGTGTGGAATGAATATACCAGCAAACCTTATTGTTTTTCCCTAGTAGAGTTTTATGTTATTTTGTGCATGGATTGGTTTTCTGTTTATCATGCTAAGATTGGATGTAGAGTTAAAGGGGTTTCTTTTCAGAATGATTTTCAGTTTGTGTACATGGATGAACCCTTACTTTTGATAACATATCAGGAAGCTGAGAAACTAGTTAACGATGGAAATGAATGTTACCTTGCACAATTTGTTGAAAATAAAGGAACTGTTCATATTAATAATGTTCCACTGGTAAATGAGTATCTTGATGTTTTTCCTGATGATTTTCCTATTATTATACATGATCAGGAAGTTGAATTTACTATTGACTTAGTTCATGATTCTAATCCAATTTATAGACCCCCTTATCAAATGGCTCAAGTTGAACTTTTAGATTTAAAAAAGCAATTGCCGGAGTTATTAGAGAAAGCTTTCATTTGACCTTGAACATCACTATGGGGTTCTCCTGCCTTGTTTGTTAAAAATAAATATGGTTCAATGATACTTTGCGTTGATTATAGAGCATTGAATAACATCACTATTAAGAACATGTTTCCTTTGCCTCATATCTATGATTTGTTTGATCATCTCTAGGGATATCAATATTTTTCAAAGAATGAATGGAGTTTGGGGTACCATCAGTTGAAAATAAAAGAAGAATATGTTCTTAAGGCTGCCTTTTGTACTAGATATGGCCATTATGAATGTGTAGTTATGCCTTTTGGGTTATCCAATTCACCTTCTGTATTCATGGATCTAATGAATATAATTTTCCATGAGTTCTTAGATATGTTTGTGGTTGTATTCATTGATGATATTTTGGTTTATTCTAAAAGTAATGAGGAACATGATTGTCATTTAAGGGTTATCATGAAATCCTTAAAATAAAAGAAACTGTATGGAAAATTCAGAAAGTGTGATTTTTTGTTACAACAAATTTCTTTCCTTGGTCACATTGTTTCAAAAAAATGGCATAACTATTGATCCTGCTAAAACAAATGTTTTTGATGATTGTCCAAGACCAAGAAATATAACCGATATATGTAGTTTTATTGGTTTGGTAGGTTATTACCAGAGGTTTTTGAATATTATTCATGGTTATCTGGTCCAATGACTAGGTTAACTCAAAAATGTGTTAAGATTATTTGGAATAAAGAATGTGAAGATTGTTTTCAGGAATTGAAAATAAGATTGGTGAATGATCTAGTTTTGGAACTTCCTTCTAGAAATAGTGAGTTTGTTATCTAAAGTGATTCTTCGTTGAATGAACTTGGTTGTGTCCTTATGGAGAATGATCAGGTAATTGCTTATGCTTCACGTTAGTTGAAAAATCATGAGTTAAATTACCCTACACATGATTTGGATTTAGCTACAGTTTTTTTTCTCTAAAAATTTAGAGGAATGATTTGTATAGAGTAAAGTGTGAAATATATACCAATAAAAAAAGTTTAAAGTATATATTCACTAAAAAAGAATTGAAGATGAGACAGAGGAGTCGTCAGAAATTAATCAAGGATTACGATTTTATAATTCATTACCATCTGGGAAAATCAAAAAAAGTGGTTCATTCTTTGAGTCGAAAAAGTAATGCATCATTAACCATGCTACGTTTGGAATGGGATCCATTGATTTTTATTTGATGAACTTTAGAATAGAATTTTTTGGTGCATTAAGTTCTTTTGATTTGTTTCAGGTGTTAGTGTGATCATCTCTATCAGATATAATTAAGAAAATGCAGAAGAAAGACATGGAGTTGCAAAAAAAATGTAGAGCTGGTTCAGAAGGGTAAGTTGCCTGAATTTAAGGTTGGTAATGATTTTATTTTGAGGTTTGAGAAGAGATTATTTGTTCCTTGTGATTCATAGTTGAATAATGAGTTGTTCTATGAGGCTATAATTCCACTTTTTTAGTTCATCCTGGCAGTACTATGATGTACAAGGATCTGCGGGAGTATTACTGATTGGATGGAATGAAAAGTGATATTTCTGATTTTACTATGATGTGTTTGACTTGTCAGTAGGTTAAAGCAGAGTGGAAGTTACCGAAAAGGATGATTTAGTATTTACCAGTGCTAGAGTGGAAATGGGAAAATATATCCATGGACTTTTTTGTGGAATTAATAATGATATCTCGAGGTAATAATGCAATCTGGGTTATTGTAGATCTATTGACTAAATATGATCATTTACTTCCTATTCAAGATATATTCACTCTAGATCAAATTTATCTGGTGTATGTTAAAGAGATAGTCAAGTTACATGGAGTTACCCTCTCCATTGAATCTGATCATGATCCTAGGTTTACTTCTAACCTTTGGAAAGGACTTAAAAATCGTTGGGTACTGAATTAAATTTTAGTACAGCTTCTCATCCACAATCAGATGGGAAGTCAGAACGAACACTTCAGACCGTGAAGGATATGTTACATGCTTGCATGATGGATTAACAGGGAATATGGGATCAACAACATTCTTTGGTTAAATTTTATAATAATAACAACATTCATTCCAGTATACAGATGGCTCCATTTGAAGCATTATATGGTAAATAGTGTCGAATTCCAGATTTTTTGGATGGAGTAGGAGAAAGGAAGCTGATGGGACCCGAATTGGTAAAAGAGATGGAAGAAAAGTTTCAGCTGATTCAGAAGCACATGAGAACAGCTCAGATTCGGTAGAAAAGTAATGCGGTTAACCGTAGTAAGGATCATTCTTTTCAGATAGGTGATCATGTTTTTCTCAAAGTTTCTCAACGGAAAAGTGTGATGCGTTTTGGAAAAAAAGGAAAGCTGAGTCTGAGGTTCATTATACCTTATGAAATCATGGATAATGTTGGATTAGTGTCATAATGAGTGATATTACCTCCATGTTTGTCCCAGGTACTCAATGTTTTTCATGTTTCAATGTTGAGAATGTATATGCCAGATTCATCTCATGTTTGGAGCCCTGATGTAGTTCAGTTTGAAGACAATCTCTCTTATGAGGAACAACCAGTCTAGATTATTGACAATAGAGAGAAAGTGTTGTGGAATAACGTAATTCATCATGTGAAGGTTTTTTTGAAAACCCATATGGTTGAAGAGGCAACGTGGGAATATGAAAATGCTATGAGGGATAAATACCCCCATTTATTTTATAGTTGAATAAAATTGCAAGGAAGCAATTCCCAAAAGGGGGGAAGGATGTAACATCCTTGGAAAATAAAGAATAATACATTTTCATATTAATTAATATTTGTGAATTAAATATTAATTTTACATTAATGGGGTTTCTATGTACTATGGCGTACCCGATATGAAACAACGGATTTCTTTGAAATCATACGTTGCACACTAATAATATAATAATATTATTTAAAATGGTAGTTAACGCCTAGACGTTGTATTTGCATGAATGAATAGAAATAACTAAAATATGAATATATATGTTTGTTAAATGTTTTTACATTTTATCCAATAAATGTTAGAGACCTAAAATGCGAATGAATCCAATTTTAAGCATTAATACTCTAATTTTCACTAAAATGTCGATTTATCAACTTTTGATGGAGAACCCGCTTTAAATATAGTTTTGGACACTCTTATACATTCTATTGGACAAAGTAAAATTCTTCTTTAGAATAAGGACATCAAAATTTAATTTTTGTATGTTTTTTTTATTTTTTCGATAATGTTCATTTTTAAATGAATAGTGAAAAATGTTTTATTTTAGTTCAAAACCTCATTTTTAATCTAATTTAATTATATGGTAAGATTATATTTTTAATTATTTTAAAGTTTAATTAGAATATATTTTTACCATTTAATCTAATGGTGGTCATTGGAATTAATTTCTCTTTGAAATTGGACTTAAACAAGTGTCAATCTTTTGATAGATATTGTTTCTTAAAAACAAGCTATTTGTTTTGACAACGGGAATTAATTATTTAATTCATTAATGCAACTTATATGTTTTGAATTTTTTAAAATAGACACAATTTTTTAATATGGAATTTTAAATATAGCTTAGGGTGAATTTTTGGTATTTTTCTTAAGAACGTCAATTTTTGATGAATACTGAAACCACTAACTAGTAGTTAAAAAGACAGTTTTTTTCGTTTAAATGAACTTTTACCACTTCTGTGAATTGAATTTCAAGAAATATGACATACATGGTTGTCATTAGTAATTAAAATGTGGCTTAGTGGGATGAAAATAATTTTCGGTGAATAGTAACTTTTGACTTTTATTAATTGCAATTAAAGGTAATGGCTGTAATTTAAGGTAAAAATAATGTTAAAATAATAAGAATTTATCTTTACACAGGTCCTACCCTTATTTTATGAGTATTTCAAGACCAAGACAAACCATGGGTCAATTTTGGGACCCCATAGAGCCACTTGGGTAAGATAATTACACTAATACCTTTTTATTTAATGTAAAAATAAAAATGTCACAAACATGTATTGTTTTACAAAAAAAATTACATTGAATTATATAATTGATATATATGGATATAAATATTAATTATAAAGATAAAAATATTTCCTACATCATGGTAATTTTTTTATAATATTTAGTCATCAAATAAATAAAATTATTTTTGACACAATGATGATGCAGTGTTTACGTCATTATTGAGCAATGTAAATAAATAAGAAGATAAAGTTTGAATCAATATGTAACACCTGTCCAGTTCTTATTGTATGATTTTATTTAGAACATGTTCTACATTATCTTTGAATTTAATGTTTTTGGGACCTTAATAACCCAAAGAGAATTATATAATAAAATAATATTTTCAAGCTTTCCAAAAGAGCCCCTCCTCTCCCTTATAAAAAGACCCCACTTTCTTCCCATTTCACACACTTCTCAAACAATTTTGGTCATCCAAATTCAATTCATATAATCTCCAAATATCCCTCTATTCATCTTATAATCCTTACCTTGTGCATAAAGAACTTCAATAAACCCTTTTGGTTCAAACCTATTGGAGTTACCCGATTTAAAGGTAACGTCTTCTATTATGTTCTTTTGTTTTATTTTTCTTATCCAACCCCCTTAAATCATTATATTACTTTATTTTGTAACAAATCCAGTATCATATATATACTAGGATGCTTTTATAATAAGGAGTATAGGTACACTTATACACACCTCTATCTAATTAGTGACCAACATATTGTTTCTGTGGACGGCGAACTACTGCCTCACGAAACGATGATTATTCAATTATCTCCAACCACCACTCATGGTGGCCATAAAGATGTCACTATATTTATATTTGATATATATTATGTTTATAGTTTCCTTATTCTTATTTATTTCTCATTTATGGCATAAAATTATGGTTTCATAATTGGTAAATGCGATAATTTCATTTTTGGAAGTGCAGACTACCGCCCCCTCAATGTGATTTGAATCATTAATGACATATGTGGGACGTATAAGTATGGTGTTAATAATAATATATTTGATATTATACTGGAATTATAATGTACCTCTATATAATAATGTTTTCATTCTATTAAATGCGAAATAGAAATGAAATTTGCGTTCATGTGTACGTACGGTTTACTGTCTCCATGAACACTGCATTTCATTTCTTACCTTCAAAGGTTATGTATTGTTATAGATAAATATTATACAGGATATATAGGGTATATATGATATCTAATTTATGAATATCATTCTGAATATATGGATATTTTACCACATGGACATCTTGTAATTATAAGAAATTTATTTTTGACTCAAGTGTCAAATATTGACAAAACGACTGTTGTTAACTTAAATGATTGCATAATTTTCATAACATGGTAATAAGTGATATAAAAGGGATAATGAACATGGAAAAGGTTCTCAAGAAAGTATAAATTAACTTTAGTTTATTATTCAGGATATTAAAGAACGATCGAGTCAAGTCAGACACGAGGTGAGGGACTTTGTCTCAATCTCCTTTCATTGAGGCATATTTTGTTTTAATACAAGAATTTATTTTATACAATGTATTTAAAATTTTTACTTTTAATTTCGTTCAAAGGGAATATTTTTTATGTAGCATTTTACTAGACGAGAAAAAGGAATGTTTCTTTTTACGGGCGTGGTGAAAACGACCTTTCCACCACCGTGAGTATTACCTGGCCTTTGGCTTCCTTAATAAGCTGTAATGTTTTTTAAAAGAAAAAATAAATACCATATACTCTAGAATTTATTTTGGTACTGAAAATGATTTTGATAATGGATTTTTTATGTCAATATATTTAACTGATATTGTAAAGACTCGTAAATTTCAAGGAAATTTTGTTTTCTTAATTTTCATTGGAATTTTGCAAGAACGCAGTTTCTGACGGCACCTGATTCCGAGGCCCGGTGTGCCCGGAATCATTTTCCGAAGTTTGGCTCGGGTATGTTTAGTGAACGGATGAACGGGTTTTTCTAACATTTGAACTGGTGCCCGGAATTGAATTCCGAGGGCACCGATGGAATCGCAGCGCCGATATTTACTTAGAAACGCCTCTTTCGGAGTTGCATTTACTCGGTTGTGGTTTTTAATTTTCAGTCTTAAAGTTAACAAATAAAATAATTGTACGACAAACTTTATTTTATTTCACTTAAGCCACTTAGAAGCCACTTGAAGCCACCTAAAAGCGTCTTAAGCTGAGTTGATCTAGATAGGATGCTATCGAGAAATATCCTACCCTCTTGGTAGGATATTTGTGAGGTGGGGCCCGCACGAGCCTCGCCGTTTCTTTTCCGCTAAGTAACGCACCTACAAAAACACATCATTATGAATGTCAAATGACGCTTTTTCTTAAATTCTTAACGCACCATTTATTTAAGCGGTTTATTTCATTTAATTAATTGGACGGTTTATTTCGTTGAATTAATTCTATGATTTAATGGGTCGTTACTTATCTCTTTTTCGTTTGTTGGCGTAATAATAAAATAAGACCAACACGAAATTTGGAGGATTTCACGTTGAGAGGCCTTGACAGAATTCCTGAGCCTTCATCCTCCTTCGCGAAGAACGCGAAGAATGTGAAGAACGCCGTCACCCTCGGAGTTTGACGAAGCTTCATCCGAGACGTTCTTCCCCGCCCCGATCTCCGATCTCCAACTTCTTGAGGTAAGAGATCTCGGGTTTCTTTTTTAAATCTCCTTTGTTGTTTTTAACAAACACGGATTTAATTATTTATAATTAAATCTGTTGTTTCATGGTCCGTTGAGTTCGTCGACGCAACACCGGATTCCGCGACGACGCGACGCCCTTCCGCGACGGCACACCGATCCCCTCCTTCCGCGACGAACAATTTGATGAAGAACGTGCGTACGATGACGACTACGAGGTAGGGGTTGTTGTGAATAATTCCTTTTCCCGTGATCGTTTCTTTTAAAAGTAAAGAACTCGGACAATAATAACAATTTTAATCTATTAAAATTGTTGATTCATGTGTTGATTATATTTCTCTCGTTGTTTTTTATCTAACGCGGAGGGTGCGGGCCAAACGAACCCAGCCCGACAACCCTCTGTCGTTCTTCGTTGTTGTGCAGATTTGACGGACGACGATGGAACGTGCCGCAATGGAAGTTTGATGGTTCCGCAGTGAAGAACGAGTCTTGGGAGGAGCAGTGGCGTAGACGGGAATGGAATTGGACAACTGGAGCGACTCCAGTGGCCCGCGGAAGCCGCTGGTGGCACGGGTCGCCGGCGCGGCGGTGCAGGCAGCCGGGGGCGGCGGCGCCCCGGCCCGCCGCCGGACAAGGCCGCAGAGGCGGCGCCCGCGGAACCGCGGCTGCGCGGGTCCGGCGCACTCGTCCGCGGCAAAGCCACGTCTTTTGATCTAGCGTGGCCCCAAGCGGGGGGCCGCGACACCTACAAGCCGCGGGGGCGGCGCCCCATGGCGTCCAGCTGCTCGGCCGCGCGGCCGAGCTGACCCAGGCCGGTCTGACAGGCCAAGCCGCGCCCTGGCCGGGCCGAACCGGGTCTGGCCGGGTCGGACCGGGTTGGGTCGACCCGGTTCGGTCAAAACGGGGGGGGGGGGGGGGGGGGTCTGGTCAGGTCGGCCCGGGCCCGGACCCCCCGTCTTCAAACCGTTTTCGGTCTTTTGACCGTAACTTGAGCTACGGGCCCTTGAATGACGCGCAGTCAGTGGTAACGCGATGCTTGGATCGAGACGGTCATTTCGGTATATCGCACACAAGGTTTCAGAATACTTTGGGTTCGGCCGGGTCGGTTCGTACACGAAACCAACCGGGCCCTCAGAGCGGAAACACTAATATCTTGAGCTACGTTCGTCTGATTGAAGTGTCGTCAGCTTTGGTGGATTATTCTAATTGAGACGGATCTTTTGGAATACTTTGCCACGAGGTTTGGATGTTGGTGGAGTACGGTCGGGTTGGTTTTGCCTTAAAAACCAACCGGGCCCCTGGGACGAAAAAGCCAATAACTCTCGGACCGAGCATCCGATTGATGCGCCATCTGCGACGTTGAGTTCCTATTGACGATACAGAACTTTTCGATACATCAACCTCAGACTTTGTGTCAGTTGATGTATCAGCCTCTCGGCTCGTGGAGCGGACCCTCCCGAACGAGCTTGCTGTGTGCGGGAACCCAAGAGCTAGCTGCGACAGCTACTTCGATAGCGACGACTGTGCAGAGATCCTCAGTGGACTGCAGCAACGACTGTGCAGAGATCCTCAGTGGACTGCAACGACTGTGCAGAGATCCTCAGTGGACTGCGACGACTACAGAACTCAGCGATCCCTTGCGGATCCGTGCTTCAGGTCCTGTGTGGGCTCGATCCTGTGTGGGTCTGATCCTGTGTGGGTCAGCGCTCAGCGGTTCTGTGTGAGCCAGCGCCTACAGGTCCTGTGTGGGCCCGATCCTGTGTGGGTCTGTGCGGGGGTTAGTACCTATCGATCCTTTGTGGGTCCGATGACTTAGATGGATCAGTGATCATCTTTATCGTCATCCGAAGAAGTATACCTGTGTGAGCTGAATCTTGTGTTACTCTCCATTGTGGATTGTGTTGAACTATCCTGTGTGGATATACTGTTTTACTCTCCTTTGTGGATTGTGTTGAGCTATCCTGTGTGGGTATTCGTTTTTCTTTCCTGTGTGGACTGGATTGTGCTAGATCTGGGATATTGGAGTCGAACGGGAAATAATGACTTAGGTATATGTATGGGCATATACCTAAGCAGTGTCAGTTGTTACTTCATGATTGTATCTTTCCGTTGTGGTTCATCCTTTTTGAATTTCGGGAGACCTTCGGGGGTCTCGGGGTCCCTACTGGGTATCTTATACTCACCCCTGCACGGGCTTTGACCGCACTACGTTGTGTTGTTTGTAGATGACGGACAACGCTGATCATGGTGGAGGCTTGCGGAGCAGGACGGTACCTGAAGGTGGACCACTGGGCGGGACGTACACGGAGCAGTCAGGTGGACCCGAGGAGCAGTGGAGGCTATCTGTACCCATCCTTCAGGTGGGACTTCCAGAGGACGGCTCGGCGCTACAAATTTTCTTTTCAGTTGCTGTTTTTCCCTTCAGTTGTACTTTACATTTGGGCTTGTATTTCCGGCCCCTTTTACTTTCAGCACAGCTTGTTACAGTTTTTACTTAGTGTTTAACTTTCCGTTTGCTTACTCTATGGTGCTTGTTTACTTTTCAAAGGCACTGCCTTTCCTTTTTCCAGGATTTATGCCTTGGTGCTAGTCGCCAGCCCCTGGCCTATGGATGGCGGGCTTGGGGTAGTCACGGCACGGGCCCCGAGGACAGTTTGTGACAAATTGTTATCAGAGGAGGTCGGTTCTACCGCAGACTCTGATCTTATTCTATGTGAAGCAATAGTGTTTAGCGTATTGGGTGTGGTTTTCAGTCCAGGGAGTCCAGTGTTGGTGCGGCGGCTGACGTATCCGTACACCAGGACCCTGACTTCTGATTTCTGACTTAATGCACGAAAAAATTGATTGCATGTGTGTTTCGAGTTTTCTTTGTGATTACTTGTGTCAGCTCACCAGGTATACTGTTTTGACCGCGGCGCACTTGTTTCCTTTTTAGGATGGCCCGACGACATCAGCTAGCTAGGGTTCCGAGGGTAGAGTGCGACGACAGCCCGCCGACCGATGAGGCCTCGGTACAGGGCCCGTTGACAGCAGAGGCACCGGCAGTACCTTTACCCACTGAGCCCCCGATGCTTCTAGCGCCAACCGCTAACGATGCACGTCACCTTGGAGCTCTGCACGAGTTCCAGCGCTAGCGACCACCCAGGTTTCGTGGGGAGACGGACCCCCAGGCAGCCGAGGACTAGATGGAGGCGGTCGTCCGAGTTTTCAGGCTAGTGAGGACACCAGCAGACCTCATGGTGATCCTCACGGCGAGCCTAATGCACGCAGCAGCAGGACGATGGTGGAGCATGATGCTCCAGGTGCACGATGAGGCCTCCCTCATCAGGACGGACTTCGAGATCCTCTTCCGCTCAGAGTTTGTCCCGGCCACCCTCCGTGCGGTGCGCATTCAAGAGCTTCTTCAGCTACGGCAGGGCAGCTTGACGGTCACCCAGTACGCGGCGAGGTTCACCGATCTTTCTCGCTACTCGACCGACATGGTACAAGACCCCTTCTTCTGGGCTCTGACCATCGAGCAGGGATTGAGACACGAGATCAGGGCATCGCTGATCTCCCTCAGCATCCCAACCCAGGCAGGAGTACTGGAGCGAGCCCTTTTGATCGAGATCTTTCTGGCCGAGTCCACAGTGAGACCTACCGCAGGGCGGCAGGTAGCGGAGTCTTCGGTAGCAGGTAGCTGACAGATGAATCAGGGTTCTAGGCACACCAGACCCTCTCGTAGACGACCTCAGGACACTGGCTCAGTAGTGCAGGGTACTCAGTGTAGAGCCAATCTTCCGAGAGGCAGGCAGTGCTACACCTGCAGCGGGCAGGGTCACATGGCTCGTGACTACCCGACCCGTCGTGCCGAGGAGCAGCAGACGGTGGAGGGGCCACCCAGGCAGAGGCAGAGGGTCAACCGTGGCGGTCCGCAGGGAGGAGGCGGACGAGGCAGAGGATTTGGCCGAGCAGAAGGTGGTGGGCGACGCTTTGAGGCTCTGCCACCACCACCAGGAGGCCCGCCCCGACCAGAGGGAGCTGGCGGGCAGAGACAGGCACAGCTCTAGGCAGCAGAGGCCTACGACCACGGTGCGCGAGAGATGATTCGAGGTACGATCTGTGTCTATTACACCCTTGTTGTAGTTCTTATAGACACAGGAGCGAGTCACTCTTTCATAACTGCTGCCCTTGTTCGGAGCTCAGATATTCCGACAGAGCCGTTAGCTCGATCCTTACGGCTAGAGACCCCTATGGGAGCAGACTCGACGATTACATACTAGTGTCGGCAGTGTGAGCATACTCTAGGAGGCGAGAGCTTTGGCTGGGATATTCTTGTAGCAGCTTCGAGGAGTTACGACGTCATATTGGGCATGGATTGGTTATCTACAGTCCATGCTCAAATTGACTGTTTTAGTGGCAAGGTGCGATGTGTGCGCACCGACGGGAGAAGGTTCACCTTCACCGGCGAGAAGGGAGCCTTAGCAGAATAGGATGGACTCACGCAGAGGAGAGGACATCCCATCACTCAACAGTTGGCTAGCCTCATCCTAGGAGCAGTGGACGTGCAGAGTCCATGTTTTCCTGCAGTGGTTGATCAGTACGGGGACGTCTGTCCCGACGACGTTCCAGGGCCACCTCCTCGGAGAGAGGTAAACTTTTACATTGATCTGTACCCCCGGGATAGCCCCGATATCCTCTCCAGCATATCGGATAGCCCCCGCTGAGCTTCGAGAGCTGCAGGTACAGTTGGAGGACTTGTAGGGCAAGGGGTTCATCCGACCCAGCGTTTCACCCAGGGCTTCCCCGATATTGTTCGCCAAGAAGGCGGACGGGAGCTTGTGACTGTGTGTCGACTATCATCACCTGAACCAGGTGACAGTGAGGAACTAGTATCCCCTAATGAGGATTGATGACCTCTTCGATCAGCTCAAGGGAGCACGATGGTTCTCGAAGATAGACATCAGGTCAGGCTATCATCAGCTCAGAGTTCGAGACGAGGACGTGCAGAAGACGGCCTTCAGGTGTCGGTAAGGCCACTATGAGTTCTTGGTTATGACTTTAGGCATAACAAACTCTCCAGCAGTGTTCATGAGCCTGATGAACAGGATCTTCCATCCATACCTCGATCGATTTGTCGTGGTCTTCATCGATGACATTTTGGGGTACTCGACCACCGAGGAGGAGCACGCCTACCACTTTCAGGTTGTACTAGACACACTCCGAGAAAACCAGCTTTATGGAAAGCTCTCGATGTGCCAGTTCTAGTTACATGAGGTCCACTTCTTGGGGACGTCATTTCTGAGGCGGGAGTTGTTGTGGATCCCGCGAAGATCGAGGCAGTGCTAGATTGGGAGCCACCCAGGAGTTTGACGGAGGTGCAGAGTTTCTTGGGTCTAGCTGGATACTATTGGAGATTTGTGCCAGACGTCTCCAGAGTTGCGGCACCACTCTCAGCTTTGACGAAGAATGGGAAACCCTTCGTGTGGTCAGACAGATGTCAGTAGAGCTTCCATGAGCTGAGACAGAGATTGACCAGCGCACCTATCTTGAGGTTTCCTGAGGAGGGAGTTGGATACATAGTTTACTGCGATGCATTAGAAACTGGACTTGGATGTGTCATGATGAAGGAGCGGGCCATGATTGCCTATAGATCGCGTCAGTTGAGGCCACATGAGCAGAACTACGCTACCCATGACCTGGAGTTAGCAGCAGTGGTCTTCGCTCTGAAGACTTTGCGGCATTATCTGATGGGCGAGCTCTTTACAGTCTTTTCTGACCACCAGAGTCTCAGGTACATCTTCTCGCAAAAGGACCTGAACCTGAGACAGCGGCGATGGATCGAGTTCTTCCAGGACTATGACTTTGAGATAGTCTATACTCCTGGGAAGGGGAACGTGGTAGCCGATGCCCTCAGCAGGAGGACGGGCATCCAACTACTTGAGGAGGCGATAGAGCAGCTAGCTGTTTTACAGATATCCTTCGTGGATAGGGATGGAGCCGCCTTCCTTCAGTCTCTCACAGTCTCTCCTCCACTTCTACAGCGGGTCAGAGAGGCACAGCGTGGGGATGCTGACTGTGAGACGCGGCATGCACAGATATCCTCGGGACAAGCACCCGATGGTTTCTCCCTTGGAGCAGAGCACGACGTCCTTTTCAGAGGACGTACCTTGGTACAAGTCGCTTTACGAGAGGAGGAGCTGAGAGAGTTTCACACTTCTCCTTTGGTGGTACATCCTAGAGTGGCGAAGATGTACTAGGATCTCAGATGACATCACTGGTGGCCAGGCATGAAGAAGGATGTGGCAGAGTTCGTTTCACGGTGCCTCACCTGCCAGCAGGTGAAGGCAGAGCATCAGGTACCAGCAGGCTTGGTACAGCCCTTGGAGGTCCCGGAGTGGAAGTGGGACGAGATATCTATGGACTTTGTGACTGGACTTCCATGCACTTCCAAAGGTCACGACTCCATTTGGGTGATTGTTGACCGACTCACCAAGTCGGCACACTTCTTTCCCATCAGAGAGCAGGGATTAGTGGAGAGAATGGGGCGTCTCTATGTTCCGGAGATTGTACGGCTTCTAGGTGTGCCATCGACTATCATCTCCGATCAGGATGCTCGTTTTAATTCACGACATTGGAAGGGGTTGCGGGAGGCATTCAGGACGCGACTACGTCTGAGCACCGCCTTTCACCCTCAGACGGATGGTCAGATGAAGAGGACCATTCAGACTCTCGAGGACATGCTCCGCACATGTGTCCTCGACTTTGGTCGCAGCTGGGAGGACCACCTACCCTTGGTGGAGTTCGCGTACAACAACAGCTACCACTCAACCATCGGGATGGCACCATACGAGGCATTGTACGGCAGGCCTTGCAGATCTCCTTTGTGCTGGACAGACCCTGGGAAGTCAGCACTTGTGGGACCAGAGATGGTCCGGGCCACGACAGGGAAGGTCCAGGTCATCCAGGAGCGTATGAGAACAGCTTAGAGCCGGCAGAAGTCATATGCTGACAGGAGGCGGAGGCCACTAGAGTTTGAGGATGGCGACCACGTCTTCTTGCGAGTCTCACCTCGACGTGGTTTGGGGAGATTTGGCTGAGGCAGCATGTTGTCTCCATGCTTCATTGGACAATTCCAGGTCCTCAGCAGGATTGGCGAGGTGGCTTATCGCCTGGCTCTACCACCTCAGTTGCACCGGGTGCACGACGTCTTCTACGTGTCTCAGCTAAGGAGATACGTGCACGACCCGGCGCATATCATTGACTATGGGGAGCTAGACGTTGATGATGGGGCGACTTTTTCGGAGGTCCCGGCGGAGATAGAGGATCGACAGGAGCGGGTCCTACGTGGGTGATTGATTCCTCTAGTGCGCATCAGATGGCAGCATGGGAACCTCTAGGAGAGCACTTGGGAGCGGGAGGCTCAGATGCGTGCTCAGTACCCACTTTTGTTTCCCTAGTTTATGATGTATCTTTATGGGGACGTAAAGCCCTGAGGAGGGAGTAATGTAAAGACCCGTAAATTTCAATGAAATTTTTTTTCTTAATTTTCTTTGGAATTTTTCAAGAACACTGTTTCTGAAGGCACCTGATTCCGAGGCCCGGTGTGCCCGGAATCATTTTCTGAAGTTTGGCTCGGGTACGTTTAGTGAACGGACGAGCGGGTTTTTCTAACTTTTGAACTGGTGCTCGGAATCGAATTTTGAGGGCAACAATGGAATAGCAGTGCTGGTATTTTCTTAGAAACGCCTCTTCCAGAGTTGCGTTTTCTCGGTTGTGGTTTTTAATTTTCGGGCTTAAAGTTATGAAATAAAATAATTGTACGAAAAACTTTATTTTATTTCACTTAAGCCACTTGGAAGCCACTTAAAGCCACTTAAAAGCGGATTAAGCTGAGTTGATCCGGATAGGATGCTATCCAGAAATATACTACCCTCTTGGTAGGATATTTGTGAGGTGGGGCCCGCACGAGCCCCGCCGTTTCTTTTCTGTTAAGTAACGCACCCGTGAAAACCCGTCATTATGAAAGTCAACTGACACATTTTCTGAAATTCTTAACGCACCATTTATTTGGGCGGTTTATTTCGTTGAATTAATTGGATTGTTTATTTCGTTAAATTAATTCTATGATTTAATGGGTCATTACTTATCTCTTTTTCGTTTGATGGCGTAATAATAAAATAAGAGCAACATGACATTTGGAGGATTGCACGTTGAGAGGCCTTGATAGAATTCTTGAGCCTTCATCCTCCTTCGCGAAGAACGCGAAGAACGTGAAGAACGCGAAGAACGCGAAGAACACCGTCACCCTCGGAGTTTGACGACGCTTCATCTGAGACGTTCTTCCCCGCCCCGATCTCTGATCTCCAACTACTTGAGGTAAGAGATCTCGAGTTTCTTTTTTAAATCTCCTTTGTGGTTTTTAACAAACACGGATTTAATTATTTATAATTAAATCTTTTGTTTCTTGGTCCGTTGAGTTCGTCGACGCAACGCCAGATTCCGCGACGATGCGACGCCCTTCTGCGACGATGCGACGATCCCCTCCTTCCGCAACGAACAATTCCACGAAGAACGTGCGTACGACGATGACTACGAGGTAGGGGTTGTTGCGAATAATTCCTTTTCTCATGATAGTTTCTTTTAAAAGTAATGAACCCAGACAATAAGTCCAATTTTAATCCATTAAAATTGTTGATTCAAGTGTTGATTATATTTCTCCCGTTGTTTTTATCTAACGCGGAGGGTGCGGGCCAAACGAACACGGTCTGACAACCCTCCGTCGTTCTTCGTTGTTGTGCAGATTTGATGGACGATGACGGAACATGCCGCAACGGAAGTTTGATGGTTCTGCAGTGAATAACGAGTCCCGGGAGGAGTAGCGACGCAGACGGGAATGGAATTGGACCACCGGAGCGACTCCGGTGGCCCGCGGAAGCCGCCGGCGGCGCGGGTCGCCGGCGCCCCGGCGCGTCGCCGGACAGGGCCGCCGCGGACCCGCGACTGCGTGGGTCCGGCGCACTCAGACGCAGCAAAGCCGCGTCCTTTGATCCAGCGCGGCCCCACGCGGGGGGCCGTGGCACCTCCAAGCCGCGGGGGCGGTGCCCCGCGTCATCCAGCTGCTCAGCCGCTCGGCCGAGCCGAGCCAGGCCGGTTCGACCAGCCGGGCCGCGCCCTGGCTGGGCCGGACCGGGTCCGACTGGGTTGGGTCGACCCGGTTCGGGTCGACCCAGTTCGGTCGACCCAAGGGGGGGGGGGGGGGTCGGGACGGGTCGGCCCGGGCCCGGACCCCCTGTCTTCAGACCATTTTCGGTCTTTTGCCCGTAATGTGAGCTACGGGCCTCCGAACGATGCGCCGTCAGCGGAAACCCGATCCTGGGATTGAGACGGTCATTTCGGTATATCACACTCAATGTTTCGAAATACTTTCGGTTCGGCCGGGTTGGTTCGTACACGAAACCAACCGGGCCCTCGGAGCGGAAACACTCATATCTTGAGCTACGGACGTCTGATTGATGTGCTGTCAGATTTGGTGGATTCCTCTAAGTGAGATGGATCTTTTGGAATACTCCGCCCGAGGTTTGGATGTAGGTGGAGTACGGTCGGGTTGGTTTTGCCTTAAAAACCAACCGGGCCCCTGGGACGAAAAAGCCAATAACTCTCGGACTGGGCGTCTGATTGGCGCGCCGTCTGCGACGTTGAGGTCCTGTTGACGATATGGAACTTTTGGATACATCAACCTCAGACTTTGTGTTAGTTGATGTATCATCCTCTCGGCTCGTGGAGCGGACCCTCCCGAACGAGCTTGCTGTGTGCGGGAACCCTAGAGCTGGCTGCGACTGCTACTTCGACAACGATGGCTGTGCGGAGATCCTCAGTGAACTGCAGCGACGACCGTGTAGAGATCTTCAGTGGACTGGGATGACGACTATGCAGAGATCCTCAGTGGACTGCGATGACTACAGCACTCATCAATCCCTTGCAGATCAGTGCTTCGGGTCCTGTGTGGGCCCAATCCTGTGTGGGTCTGATCCTGTGTGGGTCAGCGATCAGCGGTTCTGTGTGAGCCAGCGCCTACAGGTCATATGTGGGCCCGATCCTGTGTGGGTCTTTGCGGGGGTTAGTACCTATCGATCCTTTGTGGGTCCGACAACTTAGATGGATCCGTGATCATATTTATCGTCATCTGAAAAAGTATACCTGTATGAGCTGAATCTTGTGTTACTCTCTTTTGTGGATTGTGTTGAACTATCCTGTGTGGATTTAGTGTTTGACTCTCCTTTGTGAATTGTGTTGAGCTATCCTGTGTGGGTATTTTTTTTGCTTTCCTGTGTGGACTGGATTGTTCTTGGGCTCGGATATTGGAGCCAAACGGGAATTTATGACTTAGTTATATGTATGGGCATATACCTAAGCAGTGTCTGTTGTTACTTCGTGATTGTATCTTTCCGTTGTGGTTCATCCTTTGTGGATTTCAGGAGACCTTCGGGGGTCTCGGGGTCCCTACTGGGTAGCTTATGCTCACCCCTGCACGGTCTTTTCCCGCACTACGTTGTGTTGGTTGCAGACGACGGACATCGTTGATCGTGGTGGAGGCTTGTGGAGCAGGACATTACCTGGAGGTGGACCACTGGGCGGGACGTACACAGAGCAGTTAGGTGGACCCGAGGAGCAGTGGAGGCTATCTGTACCCACCCTTCAGGTGGGACTTCCATAGGACGGCTCGGTGCTACGGCTTTTCTTTTCAGCTGCTGTTTTTCTCTTCATTTTTACTTCACAGTTGGGCTTGTATTTCTGGCCCATTTTACTTTCAGCATAGCTTGTTATAGTTTTTACTTAGTGTTTACCTTTCCGCTTGCTTACTTTTTGGTGCTTGTTTACTTTTCAAAGGCAATGCCTTCCCTTTTTCCGGGATTTATGCCTTGGTGCTAGTCGCCAGCCCCTGGCCTATGGAATGTGGTCTTGGGGTAGTCACGATACGGGCCCCGAGGACGGGTCGTGACAGATATATTGTGATTGAAATGTGGAAATTTTTTCTTTCCTTTATATTTGTTGTATGGGTTAGGATTTTTTAATGGTACATGGACATTTGATAGGTGGTTATGTGCAAAACCAAATGATGGGTGGGGCTGTGATAAACTAGGACGGGTGGTTACGTTATATCCTCCAATGCATTGGGTATGAAAGTCATCCATATGGCTATTCTATTTTGTTACATCTGTGGAAGTCGACCGTAGGGTTATTCCATTTAATTGTGTTTATGTTCTGAGTTATATTTATATATTATGGGTTCTTTATATGGGTTTTATGGTCATATTTTGGTTACAAAAGGGTAATTAATGATATTTTATTTAGTGATGGGTATTTACTACTTCATATAGGTGGAATGTATTACTAATGATTAGGTATTCATGGATGAATTTTGTTTTAAAAAACTAATAGTTTCCAACATTGTGTATTCATTACAAAGCTTTTTATGCTCATCCCAAGTTTTTGAAATGTTTTTCAGAGGACATAAATTGGAATAGGGGCATGGATGGGATCACAGAAAGGTATGCAGTCTAAAACATGGAATTTGAGATGAATTCTTTTTCAAGAGTTTTTATTATACAAAAAAATGGGAACTGAGTAGAAGTGTCTACTTTGTAACATTTGAGATGTAATAGTTATGACCTAATTCTCTAAAACTCTAAACCTGAAGAGATCCTCAATGTGAATTATTCACTTAATTCAAGATTAAGTAATTTTTTAATGCTAGGTCCTTTTAAGTAATTCCTTAAGTCTTATTTTTTTTACGGCACCTCATGAGAATATTTTTCTAGTCCTCACATGATTTAATATATTTTTGTTAATATAATAATCCTAGAATCGACATATTATACTACATTACCTATTATTATTCAATCATTAACCCCCATTTTTAGGTCTATGGGTTCGAGTCACAATTTATATTAATATTTTCTCACACAATTAAGAAACAATATTATTTTATATGACAACTGTAACTTAACAGAGACACAATAGATATATTTCCATTAAATAAGTCATCTAAAACAACTATGGTAAAAAATCACAATATTTTATGAAAATGGAAGAAAGAACTCTTTGGTGATTTTTATTATATGATAGTAAATGAAATTATAATTTTTGGGTAATGATATCTTAATCATACCACCAAAAGGAACACCCTAATATATCTGTGTGTGTGTGTGTGTGTGAATTTTAGAATATAATGAAATATTAAGATAAACTAAATGCATAGTGTTATAATAAAGACCTCGAGGGAGGAATATCGATGTGTGATCAAAAAAATAATTCATAGAAAATGGAAAATATGAGACAAAAAAATATAAAAAATATCACTCGGAATAGAAATCAATAATCTATTAAACAATATATTTCCCACCAAATGATTCCCTATTTTCCTATATACCTACTGTCCATGGAATGGATTATTTAATCTCTGTTAAGAACATATATACACAGAGAAGTATTAGGGGGTGCCAAATGAGACACACTACTATATATATAATAATCCAAAAATATAAATATCATTTTCTATGTTTTTTATTCTTAATACGACATAATATTATATAAATTTTAATTTTTAAAATAACTTTTTTAATTATTATGACATTATAGAGTTGAGAATAATACATGGATTATTGAGGCTAATAATAAAAAATTAAAATATTATCCTTGAAATAGTTATTTGAATATGATAGATAATTTAATTCCATAAATAATGAAACAATTAAGTCAAAGTATATTAATATAATTGGGAAATTCTAATAGTTGAATAAAATTTTTAGATATTTGATGAAGGAATCAATATATCTTTAAATACATAGATTACAGTATTGGTATTCTTAATATTAAAGAAGGTTATATTTTTATTGAATAAAATCATATCATGATAAAAAAGGTGTCTGATGTAATCATGGAAAAAGAAAATATATTGTAAAAATGTTATATTTATTCTAAAATCCAACACATGATACAGTATAATGACCAGTAGGATGAGTTATGAAATACAATTCGTGGTCAAAATTATTATCGTTGTCAATAATAATTGATATTACAGTATATGGTATATTTATAGAACTAAAGTAAATGGTATAAACACAACCATTAACCTATAATATTTAACAAAATTATTTTTAAAATAAGAAATAAAAGTGTTTAGTGTGGGTAAAGATAGGGATAACCTAAGAAACAATGGTATTAAAATGTGAATACTATAGTTTCTCACTTACTTTAAACATTTATATAATTGTTATATTATATAATTAAGAATTAAATTTTGATAAATATGAAATTTTAGAGAGAGTTAATGTGTGAGGATCATTATTAAGGATAACTAATATAATGGTTCTGTAAAAATTGAATTTCATAAATTCTCTACTATAATTTCTTTATATACATCATTTTAGTTCATGTTTTTATATAATTTCAAATGAATTAGGAAATAGTTATTAGTATCTAATTTTTTAGAGTGATCAAAGTTAAGGTACAGTGAATTAAATATCAAAAGGATGGCATTTATTTTCATTTATTGATATTTTATTTTTGAATAATTATTTGGATCGACAGTATTCTAATGATTAATGATTATATCATTCTATATATTTTATTTGGGAAAAGTAATAAAAATGGGATGAACCCAATTGAAGTGTATAATAATTTTGAATATTAGAGTTACTAAGACACTTATTTTGAATTTGTTATTGGAACATAATGCATCCTTATTTTATCATATACTTTGTCACAAGATGAAATGAAATTATTTGGATGAATTAAATTAGGTTTTCATACATAATTTGTTTACACTCAATTCTTTAAACAAATAAATTAGAATAAATTTTTAGTGAAATCATTATTTGAAATTAATTTAACATCCCTACTTTTAATATAAGGGTAAACAATTTTTGAGTTATTATTTTAATATTCAATGAAAATATATTTTAAATATTCATGATTAACAATTAATGATTTTTAAGGTATATATTATTTTATTGATCAGTATTTAGAGTGGTTTTACATCGATTATCTAATCTATATAATGCTAAATTATATGTATTTATAGGTCGATTTTATATTAAATAATATATATTGAAATAAATTATTTAGAGTTTATGATTCTATGGGTTGGGTAATTATATTAACACTATAAAAAATCCTCAAAAAATTATTCGAACATGAAATTTTATAAAACAAATTCTGATTGATTCAGTTAAATTAATTTTTTCCTTTTTATTTATTTTTATGAATAATGTTATTTCTTTAGTGGGTCATAATTCCATTATTTAATCAAATATCACTAGATAAATGAGTGTTGTTGAATCAATATGATTTTATGTAAATAACAAGATCAAGATGTACATATCGATGTGATAATTTTCATCAATGTAAGATCTTGTTTTCCATGAAAAAATATGAAAACAATTTCACACCACATCAATGATTTCCTAAAAATGTGTTTTCTAATGAACATGATATACTATAGAATTCCATTGACCCATGGTTATTCCTGATCTATTTTTATAATTATGATCCATGAAAATATGTTTGAGCTAAAAATATCCATAATATAGATGATTAAAATTATTATAAATATTAGTGGCCTGAATAGTAAAAATCATAATGGAATCATCACTTATATTAAAACCATATATTAATATGTTAAAAACAATTTAGGGTCCTAATATTCTATTATATATATAACTATTAAATTTTAAAAAATTGGAAAAATAATTTTCTAAAGGATTTTTTTCTATATAGATAATAATTTGAGATGTTCATGCAATGAAATACCTAGTTATTTCTCTCTTAATCATTTGAATATATAAACTATTGAAATATAATGAATTTTTTTAACAATGTGATAAATAATTCACCATGGGGACATTTGAATTTATTTTATAGATTCTTGGAATGATTACTAGAAATAAAATTAATCATTTTATGTGGTTTTAAATCATTTTAAATGGTTTGTAACCTACTTCATGTATAATTTTTGATTTACCAAACATATAATGACATGAAAAAATGATACTAAATATTTCATATTAAATATTGGTTGAAATTTCAAGAAATTATTATTCTTATAATTCAAATAGGGTCACTTAATGAAATGATATTCATTATATAGATATGTCGACTACTGTTGCATCCCAACTGGGAAAAATATTGAAAAAACTGGATAAAATGTTATCAATTTAGAATATTAAAACACTAAAAGTGTGAAAAAATATATTTCATTAATGATATATTATAATAAATTCCCTATTCAAAAAAATGGCATTGAGTTGGGTGAATCAAATGGGGAATGTAATTATTTTTAGGTATAACTAGTATCAATCATATTATTCAAATTTTAATTGAAAATAATAATATTTAGTTGATAGAAACAAATGATATAAATTAAATATGAATCTTTAAATTACATATTATTATAAATGATCTTATAGGTTTATTCCATGTATAATATATTTCATGTATTTTTGAAAAATTGAAATCCTTTTGGTTTTAAAAGACATTACAACTTCATCTACAACATCAATAATTTTAGAATCCCTCTAAAAATATCAAACATATATTGAATAATTTGATAAAATAAATTCATATATAAATTACCAACACATTAATAATGTTTAGAGAATGGTAGATAAGAATCCAAATTTCAATAAAATCACTAAATTGTTTCATTAGAATAATGATAATCAATTGAGATATAATTCCCAAACATTGTAAGAGAGACCAGTAAAAACATTACTAAATGAAAATGATGTTATATTAGGGGGTGAGGATGTTATATTATGGAGTGAATGTTAGTTAATTAATATATAAACTGACTATAATCAATTGGTATATAATGATACATAATCTAAAAAATAGAATTTATAAGAAATTAATTATGGAAAAATAAGCTAAAAAGTTAATAATGTGATTAAACCAAAATCACAATTGATTAAAAAATAAACAACATAAATACAAAAAGTGAAATTTTTTAGGAACTATTATCCTAATCTATAGAGGATTCACAAAATTAAGGTGTAATATCAATATAATAAATTTATTTAGATATTACTACCATATAACATAATCATTCATTTCATCAATGAAATTTCACTTGGAAAAATTATCCCATAATAATAAATCGGTATAAATCAGTTTAACTTAATCAATAAATGAATAATTTTATATTGTTTAGAGAAATATTTCCCTTGAACATCATGATAATTTAGGATTCTATATTCCAAGAACTATTGGGTGTTGTGCCATCATAAAAATACCTTTTAATTTAGGAAAAACTGTAAATGTATTTTATATCATTGTTTTAATGTATCAAAAGATAATTCATCCAAATAAAATAAAATTATTCATTTAACTATTCCAATGTCATATCACATACCTTGTTTAAGTTGTAAAATATTTTTTAGTTAATATATGTAAGGTAATTTTTATTGTTTATTTTATTGGTTTGGAAATAGTAGTAAATGAAGGGTTATAGAACATATTTTTTCAAATATTCCTATACATTGATAAATATTTTATTAAATTTAATTAAGTAAATATAATTCCTTGATATAGGATTCATAATGTCACATATGAAATGATTAAAGAATTTAGATATAATGATGATCCTAAATATTTACACAAAATCCTCGTTACTGAAGATGAGTATATTCATTTAGGGATGAAAATATATATTGAAAAAGATTATATGGAATTTATTTTTGATGAATTTAAGAGAATATAAGAAAACATATATGGTAAATTGAATATGAAAATTATCTTACAATATTGGAAATACTTTCAATTAAATTTTTCTCTAAATTTATTCCCTCATTAGTGAAACCATCAAATATGGTACTGGGGGTATAACCATTTAATTTAATTAATTTTTCTTAATATAAGTAACTAATATTCCATTTATTCTATGTGATTCCCTATCAAATGAACTCGATCATTGGTTGGATAACGTGTTAATCAAAATTATGATGTTTATTTCGAGGGGAAAGGCTAGACATATTGGTATTATCTATAGAATTAGAAATCCAAAATTATTATTCAATGTATTATGAAATAAAAAATTTAAAACAATATATGATTATTGAACTTCACATATTAGAAGTAAGAATGTATGAAATATTGAATATATTAAATATAGGTACAATCTTTCTAATTTCAATGGTGAATGGGTGATCCCACTCCAAATTGTATCTAATAATGTTTAGATTTTTTAGTATTGATAATAAGATAATATGAATCTAAATATTTACTGTTTTGAAGGTTTTTGTTTATGAAATGAAGGAATGTTTTCTAAAAACTAATGATCACATTCCACCTCAAATTTAAGATAAAATGTAAGAATTGTTAATTTAAGATTAAAAGTAATTTATAATAGTTAGATACATGGAATAAAACTTAATTATAGAGGAATTCATTTATCATGGAAAACCAAATTCACTAAAATTTATAGGAACATATCTTCATAATGAATTTTTTTATGAATATTAATTTCATTCACAAGATCGTTGTGCCACACGAGAGAGATAGTTCACAAAACAATAGAGTATTTTTTGTATGTTACCTATGATGATTTCTCTTTTTATGGATAATTTATTCGATTAATATTGAAACAATTTTCATTTCTTTTTGGTATGATATGAGGAAACATTCCCTACATTTTATTGGGATAAGGTTATTATAACAAACATCTAAAATATTTCACTTTTTTCAGTATGGGTCATTTAATGTTAATTTTTGTTTGATATTTGATGTTATATCTTGTTAAAAAGTGGTTAACAATTTAGTGAAGTAATAACTCACCTTGTCATGGATGGACTGGTTAAGTCATGGTGTATTAAATAATTTGGTCATAGAGAATTTTTTGTCATTTTAGAATCTATTTCATGATGGAATTAGTTTGGTTTTGAACAGAAAATTAGCCCATAATGTATTTTTTTGTTGTTTGCGAGGTTGAGTCCCATGGATATTGGGTTTTCGGTTTTTCTTCATGCGTGTCTCGGCCACCATATGGTAGTTTAACCCATATTTTTAATTTTATGGGGAATTTTGGTTGACATGATGTTCAAATGATAAATTTAAATTCTAATCTGATTAATTCCATGACATGGACCATTGTATTTTGTTTTGAAAAGACCCAATGTGTAATTGGATATAGTAAACCATATTAAATACTATTTATTCAAACATTATATTTATTATAACTAATTTTATACTACCAAATTTATATATAAGAATCATAAATGTTTTGTAAAAATCAGGAATTTATAATCAAAACAGGAGAATCAAGATGCACCATCATGGAAGGAATTTGATTTCAGTACCATGAGTTCTGTATTGGAAAGAAAAATTGATACTAAAACATAAAGTATTATATTTTGAAGAAATATTTTATGAGTGAATTATTTTTTCATGGAAATTTCAGTATAAAAACATGTTGTTTGAAAATAGATCCCAAAAAAGAATTTTGAGTAAAGAACATTAAGCGAGGTTTTGAAAATTGGAGTTCAAAAGAAAGTTTCAAAAAAAAATTCCTTTAATTGTTTGTTTTTTATGAAAAAAAGTATATCATATTATATTGATCTAAATAGAAGATATATACTATAATATGATCTGATGGATGAATTCACTATATAAGAACACTATGGTAGTGAATTTCAGTAAATTGGAATTTTAATTTCCGAAATCATGACCTAAAATATAATGATATAGATGGGAAAAATAGTTGAGTAATGATTTTAATTAATTTAGTGGATATAAGAATATTTTAATAAGTAATATAATGATTTGATAGAAGGACGTAGGAGTAATTTAAAATGTATAATTTAATAGAGAGTTATATCTTGAATGAATTCCATTTAATGTAATTTTTGGATGTAATGTGTTGTTGTAAATACAGTGAATATTTTGATGTGTAGAGTGATGAATAATGAAAAAATTCCATTTTTACAGTTTTTATATCATATTTAATTATAATTGTGATTTTTAAATATATTTTGATATTATGTATTCATATAACTCTCTTAAATCATAGTTATTTCAAGAGAGGTAGAGGTCATAGGCATTAGATAAGAGTTATCATGTCTTGAAGATTGAAATAGAAAAATAGTAAAGCAATGATTAGTAGGAATATGAAAATTCATTGATATATACTACATGGATTAAACCTAGTACAAGTGAAACAAGTAAAATGATGGTTTTATTTAATATATATTTCATCGATATTGGCGTCTTATTTTGACATTAATGTTATTAATAATGTGTTTCATTACAAACATGAAGATAATATCCAATTGAATTTGTTATAAATGTGAATTTTAAATAACCAAATATACCCCCCATTTTGGTGTATGTTTTTAGAATTCAGGTTATAAAATTTTATAAAAACCCCGTATGCTATTTCAATGTGAATCTACCAGAGAATATTTTTCATCATATAAAATTCTATGAATGAAATGGGGGAACCCTAAATTTTTGGTGTTAATGGTTATTTGTGGAATAATATAATTGATAAGATATGTAATCTCCTTTTTTATTTATTTTTTTATGAATTTTATCGAATACATGTTATATATTCTATATAATTATTGTGAAAAAATAATATGAAAACTATTTTCTGGTAATTCAAATTAATTGAATGAATAGTTTGGAATAATTTATAATTAGAAAATTATAATGGTTTTGTGTTGTAATTAAGGAAAATAAATATGATAAAATCAATAAATTTTTTCTAAATATGAATGAAATGTGAAAAGATAAATGTTGTAGGTTTTTTTTATAAAATCCTATTTGATTTTATGATTTCATTATATGAAAATGTATATTGATTCTCTAACTAATTTTTATTATATTCTAAATCTGTGAATGTTAATGGTAATGAGATAATATATACTTATATATTGAAAGAGATCATATATATAATGGAAATAATAAAATATTATTTTGTTGTAATGTAAATAAAAAACAATTATTTTGGAATTATATTATGATGATACAGATAACAAGCTATTCACAATAATTTTTTTATATAATATAGTATTACATTAATAACAATTGAAAAATGAAATGGAAAATAAATATCTTGAGAATAATTTATTATAAGGGAATAAAAATAAATAATATGTTGTTAGTGGTGAATTTTTACATCTTGTGGAAAAGATGATTATTAGAGCTAACGGGGAAATTAATGGTGATTTTTCGTTTGATTTAATTAATTATGTAATAGTTTTTTACTAGGATATTAGGGTTACAAATAGATTTTATGGAGAGGATATATATATTGAATTATATTTAATCTAATAATGTTTTTGACCATTATAGGAAACATTAATTTCAGAAATTCCTTTGGAAGTATGTTTTAGAGAAATGTTCAATTATGTAGTATGGATTATAAATTTTATTATACGAGATGAACCAAGTATTACATGAATAAATTATATATCATATATCAAATTAAACATTACACATGATAAAAAACACATAATCTTATAACATAAAGGATTATATTTCTTGTATATTAGATATAAAAATTTCTTATTTCTCGTTATTTTTTCAATGTCTCTAAAATATAACATACATAGAAGATATAATTCTAGAAGAATCAGAGTTATAACTCTTCTCATTACCTAATGATTGGAAACATAAGAATGAGTGAGTTAAAAATATTGGAAATGGAGGAAATTACCAACGAATGATAATGTGATACATCATAAGAATGATATACAATATGCACATGAGGGTAATGGATGATTTAACAGAACATGAAATAATGTGAATTTTCCATAATATATAATTGAAGGACTTATAGTATAATAATTTAATATATATATAATGGTGAATTAATGTAGAAATATTAGATAATATTCATGAGGTTGGGTGTAAAACTTTGTCCTACAATATAAACATTTGAAAAAAATATTAACATTGAGAATACAATTAGTCAGAATTTATTAAATACTTCAGGTTGACAAAAAACTAATCAAATATATATATCAACACAATTAGTTACGAATAAATATGATAATAGTATATTATTTCTTTAACATACATGTCAATATCAATTCCAAGCATTTTATCCTGAGCATGTAACTAGGAAAAGTTATTTTATTTTGAATATGTCTTATTAGTTCCATCAATAATGTTGTGGACATGTAATCTTATACACAATTTTAATTGAAAAAATAAGTAAATAGACCCATGAATAATGTTTTTAATATGAAATATGTTCCAAACATAAGATTATGCTCATTTTTAAACACAAGAATGTCAATGTATATATATGTTAACATTAAGTCTTGTCCATGAAAATAATTTCAAACGTGACTAAATGGAAACATGTTTATGGAATAAAACATTATATACTAAGATAAAACCCATTATGTAAGGTGTTATTGGGTTATACAGGAACACACAATCACATCATGAGTAATCAAACATATGTTCAACTCATTATATAAATCATATATATCTTCGTCGAAAAGAGAAACATTGATATATTATAGGTTATAAAACACTATCAATGTTTATTATATAATGAAAATCAAGAATTAGATCAGTTGTCAATTAATTGAACCACCCATAAAAATATTATAATAGGAGAAATCGGTGTGATATTTATAGGAAATAATTCCATACGATATCGATGTTTGATATCTGGGGAGGATAACAGATGAGATATAATAAAAGCAAATTTCAAAAATCATTTTTAACATTTTCATAATATGGTGATGCTATATTAAAATTAAAAAAAATTATAATGGGTAATGATTTCATATTAGAAGAATTATTTTCAATTAAAATCTAATAATGTAACTATAAAAAGAAATAATTTTTATTAAAATAAATATGGAGTAAAATATATAATTTTTTATGAAATGGAGTTTTTATTTTTTTAATAAATTTGTGAGAAAATCAATATAGTTAAATGATTCATAAACTTTTTATGTGGAAAAATATAAAGAAAAATATAAGTACTAAATAAGAGAGAATATATGTGGGTTTATAATTAATAAAATAATATTTTTTAATAAATCAATATGGAATTATATATAAATTTTTTAAAAAAGGTTATTAATTATTCTTAAAAATATAATATTTTTAAAAAGAAGGAAAATAAAAAAAGATGAATCCGTTTAATAGAAAATTTAATCATACCTGAAAGAATATGGAAATTAGAGATGAAATATAGAGATATAATAATACATCAATATTAGAATATGATAGTAAATTTGAGTGATATAATGATTTTAAAATATATATCTAGTCAATAAAAATCCTAAACATTTTAGAGAAAAAAATTATTAAATATTAAGAATAGAAAATACATTATAAAAAAATAAATACTTTTAGATTGATATTTTTATATAATAACTAAATTTTATACAAGTAAAATTTGATCAGTTGTGGAGAATTAGAAATAATATGATAATTGTGTAATGAAATCCCCTTTATTCAATTGTGAAATTTTTTTAAAATTAAATTCCATTAAAATGTGGAAATTAAAATTGATCATTATTTATATTTAATAAAAAGGGAATTAAATTAAAATAATTGAAATATGTTATATATAATGATTATAAACTAATGTATGTTTATAATAGGAAATATGTCTCAAGTATGTATAAGTAACACTAAATAAAATTATTTCGGATTTATGTATGTCCTGACAATATCTAAACTCTATGATAGAATCATAATGTTTTCCTTTATGATGAAATAATTTATCCTCTTTATTTATATTTAATATTAAATAAAATTGGAGTTCAATTTATATATAAATATGTGGGTATATATTAATGAAAAATATGATTGATATAAGTGGTTTGGGGTGGGTAGAAGAGGGCTCCTTTTATTGGATAAATTTAGGGACATTTAATAGGAAACAAATTTTTTGTTTTGGGTAATGATGGATTTACATTTGAAATTGGTGTGTTATTAGAGTAATGTTTATGAAGACTATAATATGGGAGCCCAATTAAAAAAATAAATTTTCGATGATTAAATATTAAGAACTTTTCACAATTTTTGAGCCATTATAATTTTTTAATTTTTCCCATTTTCACCTTGATTATAAATTTACTATTCATATTATATGTTTTTTGAAAAACATAACATAACACATCATTTATAATTTGAATGTCTTGATTTAAAATATTCTCTCAATTTAATAATTATTTTTTATAAATATATCAGTATTTTCAATTTAAATTAAAACTAATAATAAAAAGAGAACACTATATTTTTTGGGGAATAAAATTTTAGTCATTATGATTAAAAATTAAAATTTCATATCATTTATTAATTATTAAATGAATGTTTATTTATTATTTATAAATATAATATGTTAATAAGAATAAATAATCAATTTCTATTAATATATATATTTTTAATGTAATATTCAAACATAATGATTGTTTTATTAAATTATATTTTAAAACATTAAATTATTATAACAACATTCCATTAATTATTTATATTATAAGAATTAAAATATTTAAATTCATTAATATTATAAAATTTCATTGAATAAAACAAAATAAATATATATTGAATTGGAAATCATATTTTTATAATATTGTAATTTAATTGATTGTTATTTGTTTATTTACCTGTTCTTTATTTACTCTTGTAATTTCGCAATCAAGTTTCAAATTTCATTAAGAAAATTGTATTTTATTTATCATAAACATTGATATAATATATCATGCAACCTTGTAGATTATTATAGTGTATATTAGAACTAATCAACCAAAAATTTTTAATTTGAAGTGAAATACATAGTAAAAATATCACGATCTATCATGCTAAGCTGCATAAAATAATTTTAACACTAAAAATTCTAAAACTATGATGCAAATGAATGAGATGAATTTTCAATTGTTAAATTTTTGGGATCCCATGTAACATCCAAACACATATTATTTCTCTATAGAAATATTTCAATTGAGTGTTCAGGATTTTTGTATTACATCACTGTAATACAAGATTTATATCAATTGTTCATTGTAAAAGAGATCATGTTATAACATCATAACCACTGATTTTAGTATATTGGATATATAGGGTATGAAAACTATATAAATTTATATATATTAGACACTATGAACAATAGAGGGGTTTTCTTGACATGAAATATGATTATTTTTAAACCCCAAAGGATCAATAATTTCAAAAAGGAAAGATTTGGCTCTGGATCAACTTTATATTCATTAAAAATTCAATAATCCTCTTTAATGACGAAATTGGGAGAAATTAATTTTCCAATAGAATTATAGTTAAGGATTCATTTTAGAATGATATTATTTATCTTATTATATTATTATTTAATGACATATCTTTACAAAAGTCCATGAGTATCGTGTATTATTAAATAATCATCATAAAAAAATAGAATGATCCTTTATTCTAAAAACATCAGTCACCATGTATGAATTTTTAGAGTATTAATGTATTGAGTAGTCACGGAACATGATTAAATATATATTTTTCCTTATTTACATGTTCAAATGAATATATGTGGATATATAATTTAGGATTATTTGATATGTATATATGTCACATATTTCACTATAGTGATAACTAAAATATATTATTTATGACAATAAATATTTTTTTTCTCTCCAGATCATTTGTTTGTGATTTTTCCTATTAGTTTTTAGTTGATTTGAGGTATATGATATCAACATGTTATTTTAAATAAAGAAATATCACACCAAATTATTTAAATAATAACTATATTTCACACACATTTATTTAATACATGGTATGGAATGTATTGAAATGATTGGTATTTTATTCTTCTAATTGATGTTGTCTTCACATTTCTATATCAAAAAGAATGTCATTCCTTTTTACATAACATGGTTTTAGGATTTCAAAATAATGGTAAATGTTGCACACAATTTCAATAGTATCCATATTATCTTATAAATATAAATATAAATATAAATATATAACATTCTGTAGTCACCAATTTCATTGAAGTATCAATATACATACCCTCACATGTGATTACATAATCAATGAAGAACAATTTTAAATCCAAAATTTAGACTTATGAATAGTCAATAAAACTTATCCATTTATTCTTATATCACAACATTCAAATAATCATCATTTCTTACATTCACTTAAATTATATTATAAAATCATAAAAATATATCCAACAAATTTCAATGTATTTTCTAAATAATATTTTCATCATATTAATAAAGATGTGAATTTAATTTGTAAGTCTATTTTTCATTACAATGAATTTATAGTGTTCATATATTGTGCACTAGGATGTAGTGGGTATATATAATGCTATTAAATATAATATGTTGTATCTATATTTATAATCCACCTTTGAAAAGTATCAAAACCATTTAACATGATCAAAAATATCATTGGAATGGGGTTGTAATACTTGTTCAGTATAATGATTTTTCCATGTTCAAGATAATCAATTCAAATTATTATTTTTTTATACTTTATTCTACATATATATATATATATATATATATATATTTCATCACATGTTATGAAATTGGACATATAATACCCTTGGTGAAACTATCCTAATGTTGTTACGTTGATTATTCTAATTCAATGGCTGTAATTATATACAGAATTAATGATGTATTAATAGAACTATAAATGTGTTTAATTGAAAACAAAACCTCAAATTATATGGTAAGGATATTTATTTATTCATATATTATCTCATCATATACTATTACAATTAAAATTCCATTAAATTTGTGTTAATCCCCTACCACATTATTTATCTATTATATATTATTGTGTACCAAGACTGATATTACCAAATTTTTTCCAATGATTTTTTTATAATTTTTGGTTAACTGATATTTTATCATGGTATTATTTGGGATATGAAGTGAATTTACCTATCTAAACAATGTAGGTGATATATATGTAGGGATGGAAAATCCATTAAAGACATGAAATTTAAATTTATTCAGGGAAGAATAAGTAAAGCTGATTGCAGTATCTTCCAACATACCTTGATTAGTGATGATATATATGCAGTTGATAGAACTACAACTCCATATTATTTTTTCATTGATAATAAAATTTGAAATCACTGATGATATGAATCAATAATCATATACACAGTGCTTTATTTGATGAAATATATAAATTTATAATCTTATAAATTGATAATCTTTAATGATCATAATTTCCACCACATAAATTCCATGTTTAAAATCATATACATAATACTAAATGGATATGATAATAGCTAAATAAAAATATGTTAGTAAAACCAAATTAAAATTAAATATGAATATGAAAATTAATTTTAAATACAATATACTTTATAACACCACTATTTCAAAATATGATTTTTCAATTCAAACTAGTTTGGTTTATGCGGTTTCTATTATACACCATAAGATAATCCCAAAAAATATCAAAAAACACTTATTATAGGATCTAATATTACCCAATAAAAACCTAAATATATTTTATATCATTTCAATTATTTGAATACTACATTCCATAAATAATCATTCAATCCCCAAACCTAAGTGTTTTTTTCCATTATATATTTTCAACATAAATTTTTTATTTCACAATTCATAAACACATCACACATATTTTATAAAATACAAAAACTTTTATTCAAGTATAAAATTATAATTATTATAATAATACCTTTATTAAAAAGAGAAATGTTCAAATAAAATACATATGAACCCTTCATTATTATATCAATCCTTATAAACCTGATGAATAATGTCACGACTCGTCCCCCAAGGCCCATGTCATGACTATCCCAAGCCCACCTTCCATTGGCCATGGGTTGGCGACTAGTACTGAAGGCGTATTCTCTAAAACTGGGAAGCCATTTCTTTTATAACCTGTAACACACACAACCAAGCGCACAACAAGATACTAACTCAAGTAAACTGAAGAGTTAACATAGTGAGCACAATATGTAAAAGGGGCCAGAATTCAAGACAAACTAGAAAGTACAAGGAAATATGGAATGTACAAGATGACTGGTAGGTGAAAAGTAGCTCCTAGATCATCCACCACGAATCCTACCTGAAGGGTAGGTACAAATCACGAACAATCGTCTCTATAGTCCACCTCGTCTAATATCCACCTCTGAGCTTCCTCCAGTCCTGGTACTCTCGTCCTCTATCAGCGGTGTCCATTGTCTGCACTGAACACAACAGGGTAAAAGCATATCCCATGCTAGGGTGAGTATAATGACTCTCAGTACGGACCTTGAGACCCTCAATGTCTCAAAAATCTACAAAGGATAATCCACAAAGCGTAAAGTCAACTGTCAACCCTACATAGGTATATTCCCATACATATAGCTAATTTATTATGTATACCCATATCAATATTGAGGAAACACAGGGTCCAACCCAAAATCCCAAAGCTCAACTTTTCCACAATAAAAGTAATAACACGAATGTAAGAACCACCCAATTATACCACAGAAAAGAATACCATCAAGGTATTAGCACAAAGTAAAGTAACACAAGGTATAGATTGAGCTCTCACCAGTATTACATAAGTACAGTAGTAGAGATGATTATATGTTACTACTAAATAATCATACTCTGTTAATAGGCAGACCCATGAAGGATTGTTAATCATCAATAGACCCATATATGATCTTAAGGTGCAGAACCAAACATCATCGCTCGGTGCTAACCCACACAGGATCGCTCGGTGCTGACCCACATAGGATCGCTCGGTGCTGATCCACATAGAATCTCTAGGTGCTTCCCCATATAGGATCACTCAATGATCAACCACATTAGATCTCTCTTCATTCTTCACGTCACATCCATCTACAGAATTCCCTCACTACACGTTCTTTTCTTCGAGAGGGGATGCTCCACATGCCACTGATCAATAATCCAACTCCCACAAAGTCCCACAAAGAAGGATCTCAATGGACCTCCACATAATAGGTATCTAAATGCAACAGACGGTGCCTCAATCGGCTATGGGGGGCCCGACCAGGCTCCGGGCAGTGTGGAAGGTCGCGGGGCGACGAGGCGAGGCCGTAGGGCGGTGTCGTTGTGCCGTCACATTCGTTGCGGCCGGAAGTGGTGCCGGCAGCTGTTCTCGAGTTCCACCGGAGCCACACTTTGGAATAAATCACCATTATCATTGGGAATAACACCCCAAAAGAAGTATAACAGAGGTGTATGGCCTTGTTTGTTTGGCCTACAAACTCCACGTTAGAGCGGTATCAAGAGGCTCAACAAAAAACATGAATCATGAACGTCAAATTCAATAATTTTATTTTAATCGTGTATCAACTCATTTTGGTTGATCCATGTTCTCTAATTCTTCAAAGAATGAGGAATTTAACTGATAAAATACAAGAATACGATAACAACCCCTACCTCATTCGTTTGATTTGATGATGTTTTTCCGTAGGGAAGGAGACGATGTCATTGGGAGTAGAAGGACGTTAGTGACGTCAGCGTTTCCCTGATCATCGTATTATTGACATAAAGATGTTCCTCATTAAATAATTTCCTATGGAATATTTCATAGTCAATGGTGTCCTTCATCGTTGTCGTTCTTCATTATAGATCTTTCTCTCAAGGCTCCTTCCTCCCAATTCCACCGAAATGAAGAGGTATCCCAAATAATATATTATCTTATCTACTATGTTTTTTGCATTTTTCAATTTTTTTTAATTAATGAATTGAGTTCATAAAATTAATTAAGGTGGTGGCACCATTAAATTTGGGAGACTCAAGAGGTTAATCCATATTAAGAGGGGAGTTCTGGGGGTTTAAGTCTCGAGTGGTCCCCACCACCATAACCCACATGGGAGGTTAGGCTCAGGTGGCCCCAACCACCATAACCTATGTTGAGAGTTTTTAGTTCAGGTGGTCCCCACTTCCCAACAAATGCATGGGAGTTCTGATGAAAAATAAAATTTTACACAATTTTATTTTATTTTATTATTTCACAAAAAAACCCCAAAATTTACATTTACCCTCGACAAACAGTCATCAATTTGAAAGTCTTATTAAGAGAATACAAGTGTTGTGAGTTCAATGGTGCCCTCAGATTTCAATTCTGAGCACCGATTCAAAAGATACAAAAACCCAGTCGTACTTTTACTAAACATAACTAAAAAAAGTTCAGAAATTCATTCTGGGTACACCGGGCCTCGGAATCACACGCCGTAAATTTTCGTGGACTCATAAAATTACTATATTATAAAAAATTTACTTGTAATTTATAGGTCTTTACATTTTACAATCATCAAAGAATTACTTCCCCGTAAGCTACATCTCAAAACTAGGAAAACATGTGGGGGTACTGAGCACAAATCTGAGCCTCCCTCCCTAATGTAATATCATCGAGGATACCGTGCTACCAATGAATGCGCACAAGAGGTATCAACCACCCACGAAGAACCTACTCCTGTCGATCCTCAATCTCAACTAGAACCTCCATAAAATCCCCCCCACCATAAAAATCCAGCTCGCCATATTCGATAATGTGAGAAGTGTTGTGCATGTATCTCCTCTGCTGAGATATGTGGATGTCATCGTACACATAGTAAAACAGAGGTGAAAGAGCTAAGCAGTAGGCAACCTTTATAACTCTGCTGAGGACCTGGAAATTTCTGATGAATCTCGGAGATAACTTGCCACATCGTCCAAATCTCTATAAACCTTTTTGGGGTGAGACCCGTAGAAAGGCATGCTCTCCATCCTCGAACTACAAAGTTATACATCTCTTGTTGGCATAAGACTTCTTTCTACTATGTTCAGTCTTCATATGCTCCGGGATGATATGCACCTTTTCTATGGTAGCCCGTACCATCTCCGGTCCCACTAGTGTTGACTCCCCAGGGTCAGTCCAGCATAAAGGTGATCTATAAGGTCGCTCGTACAACACCTCAAAAAGTGTCATCCCAATGGAAGAGTGATTACTGTTGTTGTATAAAAACACCACCGAAGGAAAGTTATCATCCCTTCTACGACTAAATTCATGGACAAAAGCACGTAGCATGTCCTCGAGGGTCTGAATGGTCTAATCAGTCTGGCCATTCGTCTGAAGAAGGAAGGTGGTGGTCAAACGAAGCTACGTCCCGAAAGCCTCCTGCATCCCCTTCCATAGTCGAGAATTAAAACACGAATCACGATTGGAGACAATCATCTAGGGTATTACATGTAGCCTCACAATCTCTTACACATAGAGGTGTCCAACGATCTATATTGAACCCTGCTCTCTAATTGGTTTGATGTGGGTCGACTTGGTGAGTCGGTCGATGATCACCCAAATCGAGTCATGAACCCTTGATGTATGTTGAATTCATATCACAAATTCCATGAATATTCCATCCCACTTCTACTCTAGAACCTCTAAATGATAAACGAAGCTTGTTGGTACCTGATACTCTACCTTCACTTGCTGACAAGTGAGTCATCGAGAGACAAACTCTGCTACTGCTTTCTTCATTCCTGGCCACCAGTGCTGTCGTCAGAGATCATGATACATCATCACCACTCCTAGATGTACTACTAGAGGGTATGTGTGGAACTCCATCAACACTTCCTCTCTAAGTGACACTCGTACCATGGTATGTCCTATGAAGAAGATGACGTTATACCCACCTTCATAAAATCTATCTGGTGCCTGCCCTATGGATATCTGAGCACATAGAGCCTCACAGTCAACATCCCCACGTTGCACCTCCCTGACTAGCTGAAGAAGTGGGGGAGTGACTCTAAGAGACTGAAGAAAAGCTTATCCATCATTTTCCATGATTTATATCCCCAAATAGTTCAACTACTCTATCACCTCACCGAGCAACTGTATAACAGATCTCCTGCTCAGTGTATCATCTACAATGTTCCCCATCATAGAATTATAGACTATCTCAAAGTCATAGTCCTATAACAACTCAAGAAAATGCCTCTATCTCAGGTTCATGTCCTTCTAAGTGAAGATATACCTGAGACTCTTGTGATCAGAGTACAATTTAAAACGCTCGCCCATCATGTAATGTCACCTCATCTTCAATGTAAAGACCATTGACACTAACTCTAGGTCTTCGGTAGCATAGTTTTTCTCATGTAGTATCAGCTGTCAAAAACCATATGTGATCACTGCTCGCTCCTGCATCAGGACACATCTGAGCCTGGTCCCTGATATGTCACAGAATACTACGTACCCTACACCCTCCTCTGGAAGCCTCAAGATGGGGGCACTAGTCAGCCTCTGCCTCATCTCTTGAAAACTCTACTGGAATCTCTATGAAGAAACGAAGGGTTCCCCTTCTTTTTCAATGTTGAAAGTGGTGCTGCAACTTCGGAGAAATATCGTACAAATCTCATGTTGTATCTTTCCAAACCCAGGAATCTCCATATCTCTGTCACACTCCTCAGTGGCTCCCATGAAAGTACCACCACACTCTTCCCTGGATCCACTGCAACTCCAGTCTCTTAACTGACATGTACCAAAAAATAAAACCTATTGGATCCAACAGTGGCACTTCGAGTGGTTACCATAAAGATGATGCTCTAAGAGTGTGTCCAGTACTACCCGAAAATGATAGGCATGATCCTCCTCAGTAGTTGAGTAGATCTGAATGTTGTCAATGAATACTACTACAAATCGATCATGTTATGGTGGAAATATCATATTCATGAGTCCCATGAACACTCATGGATCATTGGTTACACCTAATGGCATAACCAATAACTCGTAATGGCCATGTCGACATCAGAAATCTGTCTTCTGCACGTCCTCATCTCGTACTCTAAGCTGGTGATAACTTGATCTGATGCCTATCATCAAGAACCATCGTGCAACCTTTAGCGGATCAAAGAGTTCGTCAATCCTCGGATGTGGGATCTTGTTCTTCACGGTCACCTGGTTTAGGTGATTATAGTCAACCAATAGTCTCAAGCTCCCATCTTCCTTCATAGAGAACAAAATAAGTTCTTCCCAATGAGAAAAATTGGTCCAAATGAACCATTTCCCTTTTCATTCCTCCATATATACCTGCTACTCAAGGCGTTCTGCGGGAGCCATACGATACGCTGGTGTGGATATCTGTGTCATCCCTGGGTATAAGCTAATGTGATATTCCACCTCTCCATGAGGACGTAGAACCAGAACATCATCAGGGAAGACATCCATGTACTGGTCCACCTCTATAGGATATCTCAAACTATCTACATCAACTACTCCAAGGTTAAGGCTAGAAAACTGATGCGTGATCAGCTACTCTCTTTTCTAGGTAAATCTATCATGTGCTGCAAAGGATCCATTTTAACTGGTGAAGGTAAACCTGGTTCCATCCAAGCAGACACACCGCAATTTGCTCCTAATACAGTCAATCTGAGCATTGATTTTAGATAACCATTCCATACCCAAGATGGCATTCTAAGGCCTCGACGCCGCTACTAGGAGATCCCAGGTGAAGCTCTCACCTCCTAGATTAAGCTCACACTACTGGCACCAGTTTGTAATCGTCGTTTCTACTTTTGTAGGAATCTCTTGTCGTAGGATCGATCCAACGGCTCCGTCAGAATCTATGAGCTCCGAACGATGGTAGTTGAAATAAAATAATGACTGGAACCTGTGTCTATAAGTACTGCAGCTATGGTAGAGTAGACACAGATTGTACCTCGTCTCATCTCCGGAGCACCATGGTCATAAGCCTCAGTAGCCTGGAGTTAAGATCTCCCATTTCCTCCTGCTCCCTCTGGTTTTTGTAGACTACCTAGTGGTTGTGGTGGTAACATCTCAAATTGTCACCCACCATATGCTGCATGACTAGATCGTCTTCTATGTCCGCCTTCTCCCTACGGACCACCTCGATCGAAACTCTGTCTCGGCCTGGGAGGTCCCTTGACTGTCTTCTCATCATTCGTACAAATGGGTCGGACAGTCATGAGCCATGTGACCCTGCCCTCCGAATGCGTTATGATGCCCTCAATTGGCTTGACTGGCTCTACCTCAGGTGCCCCGCACAGCCGACACTAAATCTTGCGGTCGTCAACCTGTAGGTCAGGTCATCTTGGACCTTTGTGACATCTGTCTGCAGCCAGCTGCAGAAGACTCTGCTACATGAAGACTGGTGGTGGGTCTCACTACTGGTGATTTCTCAGCAAGGAAACTCTCCACTAATATGGCTCTCTCTAATACCCCCGCCTACATTGGGATGCTAAGAGAAATAATCAAAGCCCTGATCTCCCGTCTGAGTCCCTACTCAATGGTATGGACCCTAATGAATGGTTACCACACCATATAAGTGGAGTAGTGTGATAATTCAATGATCCTCACTGAATATTGACCTACAGTCATGTGGTACTGCTACAAATGAAGAGGCTCCTGTATGCGCACAGCGTGAAGAGCCGGTGGAACAAACTCTGCCAGAAACATGTTCTTGAAGTCTGCCCAAGGAGTTATCACCTTTTCATGAGCCTGGGGAATAAAGCACTACCATCTACCTACTTCTTCCTGAAGAATACTGGTGGAAAGGATCACCATGAGATCAGCTGGTGTACATACAAGTCGGAAGACTCTCACTACGACCTCCATCCAATTCTCAGCTACATGTAGGTCCATCTCTCCCTTGACCCTAGGTGGCCTCGTCCTCTAGAACTCATGCAGCACGCTCAAGCGGTGTGCACCCTCTACTGTTGGGGCTGGTGGAATCAGTGTCCCAACAGGTAATGGTACTGCTAGTACCTTTGCAAGTTCCCCTAATAGAAGAGGGCCCTACACCGAGGCCATGTCTCTCGGTGGTCTATCAGTGCATACTATCTCTGGAACCCTAGCTGGTTGTCTGCGTGGAGGAATCCTTAAAAGAAACAGGTGTGACACTGTAAACAAGTTATACCTGGTGAGCTGACTCAAATAGATCACAAAAAAACTCTTCATTACACACACACAATCACTATTTTTATGCACTGAGTCAAGAAATAGAGGTCAAGGTCCTGGTGTATGGATACGTCAGTAGCCTCACCTACACTGGATTTGCTGAACTGATAACCAAACTCACTACACATATAATTATATCTGTTAAAAAGGTTATAGTCTTACGTTTTATGGTAGAACCAATTTCTTTGATATCAATTTTTCATGACCCATCCCCCGGGGCCCGTGCCATGACTATCCCAAGCCCGCATTCTATAGGATAGGGGCTGGAGACTTGCACCGAATGCGTACTCCCTATAACTAGAAAGGCATTGATTTTATAACCAGTAACACACACAACCAAGCACACAACATGATACTAACTCATGTAAACTGAAGAGAAAACATAGTGAGTATATTAATTAAAAGGGGATAGAATACAAGGCCAACTGGAATGTACAAGAAAAACTGTAAAGTATAAGAAGGTTGATATGTGTAAAGTTTCTCCTGGATCGTCCACCACGAATCCTACCTGAAGGGTAGGTACAACTCATGAATGGTCGTCTCAGTGGTTTGCCTCGTCTATAATCCATGATCGAGCTACCTCCAGTCCTGGTACTCTCGTCCTCAATCAGTGTTTTCCATCATATGAACCAAACACAACATGGTACAGGCATATCCCATGCAGGGTTGATTATAATGATACTCAGTAGGGCCCCCGAGACCCTCAAGGACTCACAAAATCCACAAAGAATAAACCACAAAGCATGTAGTCAAATGTCAAAACTATTTAGGTATATGCCCATATATATACATAAGTTTTCAAGTATACAAATCACAATAATGAGGAAACACAACGTCCAGCCCAAAATCCCAAAGCTCAACCATTCCACAAATGAAATAATATCACGAAGGTAATTACCACACAGGTACACCACAGAGAAGAATACCGTTAAGGTATTACCACAAAAGAATGTAGCACAAGGTACATACTCATCTCACACCATGTATAACGTAAGTACAATAGTTAAGATGATTAGATGTAACTACTACATCATCTTACTCTGTTTAGAGTCAAACCCACGATGGATCTCTAATCATCATTAGACCCACATCGGATCTCAAGGTGATGACCCACATAGGACCGCTCGGTGCTGACCCACACAAGATCGCTCGGTGCTAACCCACATAGGATCGCTCGATGTTTACCCACACAGGATCGCTAGGTGCTAACCCACACAAGATCTCTCTTCATTCATCACATCACAGCCAGCTACAAGGTTCTCTCACTACAATCGATTGTATCTGAGAGGGCCCACTCCACAAGCCACTGATCGATACTCCAACTTCCACTAATTCCCAAAATGAAGTATCTCAAAGGACCACCAATTAATAGGGATATCAACGCAATAGACGGTGTGTCCATTGGACGTCAGGTCTGTGAGTTATTATCTTTTTAGTCCCGAGGGCCCTGTTGGGTTCGTGCTCAATCCAAACCGACTATTCCCCAACTTTAACGAAATCTCTAGTGGGGTATATCAAAGAGACCATCTCACTGAAAGGTTTCTGGTGACATAAACGGTTCATCAAACGAATTCCCGGTGACAAAGATATGGCCAAAAGAGCGTAAATCGGTCGAAGGGGGTCCAGGTATGGGCCGACACGGACGGACCGACCTGGCCCGCATGCCCCCTCCCGGGCTGCTGGGTCTGGCCCGGCCCACCCTAGGAGGTCTGGTAGGCCACGAGGTCCACAAGGGACCTTGGGGGTTGGGGGCGTGAAGGGTGTGGAGACTGCAAGGGGGCCGTGGGGCAGCTTGGCCGGCCACATGGAGGCGTGGCGAGGCTGGAGGGCCCTGAGGTGATTCCATAGGGCGGCGAGGCGAGGCTGCGGGGCAGTGCCATTGTGTCATCACATTCTACGTGGATGACAGTGGTGTCAGAATCTATCCTAGAGTTCCACCATTGCCAATCTTCAGCACCGGTCACCGTCACAATCATGAAAACACACAAAAAGACGAATGGTGGAGGAGTCGGTCCATGTTTGTTTGGCCCGCACCCTCCACTTTAGAGTGGTGGCAAGCGACTCAACAAAAACATTTAATCAAGAACGTCAAATTCAACAATTTAAAATGAATATTGAATCAACTCATTTTGGTAGATCCACTTTGTCCATAATTTCCAAGAACAATGAATTTAATCGATAATATACAAGAATTCAATATCAACCCCTACCTCATTCATTTGATTCATTGAATATTGTCTGCGCAAAAAGAGATGATGTTGTTGGGAATAGAAGGAAATCAGTGACGTCGGCATTTCCACAATCTTCAGTTCGTTGAAATTGAAAAAATTCTTCATCAATGAATGTCTCGAGGAAGAATTCAAAGTCGAATTTGTCATTCTTTTTTGGCGTTCTTCATTATAGAGATTTCTCACAAGGCTCCTTCCTCCCAATTCCACCAAAAAGAATAGGTATCCCAAATAATAGATAATTTTATCTATTATGTTTTAATTTTTAAAATTGGTTTAATTAATTAATTGTGTAGTTAAAATTAATTAAAGGCGGTGGCACCATTAAAGTGGGGAAACTCAAAAGGCTTCTCCCCACTAAGAGGGGAGTTCAAGGTGGTTTAAGTCTCGTGTGGTCCCCACCACCATAACCCACAAGGAACGTTAGGATAGGGTGGTCCCCACCACCATAACCTATATTGAGAGGTTTTAGTTCAGGTGGTCTCCACCTCTCAACATACACATGGGAGTTCCAATGATAAATAAAATAAAATGTTACACAATTTTATTTTATTTTATTCTTTCACGGGAAACCCAAAAATTAACTTTCACCCTCGACCAACTACCGTCGATGTGAAAGTATTCTTATTAGAATATTGGTGCTGAGTGTTCAATGGTTCCCTCAGAATTTAATTCCGAGCAACGGTTCAATAGTTACAAAAAATCGCTCACACGTTTACTAAACGTACCTGAATAAGGCAAAAAAATTCATTCCGGGCACAACGGTCATCGGAATCACATGCCGTAAATTTTTACGGACTCATAAAATTACTATATATTAAAAAACTTACATGGAAATTATGGGTCATCCCAAATAAAAAATTTTTTATAAATCAACTAAAATTTAGTAATAAAGAAAAAACACATCAATAGTTAATAAGGATTTAAATTACGGTGATGAGGGAAAAATGATCATGGGAGAAATGTAATATTAAAAAGAATATGGAATAATGAGATATTCACATAAGAATTTATAAAAAGACATATAAACTCAATAAATAATAGATATAATTATTCTTAAAGATGTGGAAACAAGAGACAATAATCATAACCCAATGAAGATAACAATGAATATTAATATATACAATAAAATAGAGAATGAAATCAATGTGGGAATAGATAATTGAAATCATGTATAGAAATTAGTTTGTGAAAATATTGAATCATAACAATATCTAGAAATTAGGTTGTAAAAAATATTTCAAAATTATATTCATGCAATATGTTTTTAATATTGCTAATCCCAATCTTATCCACGCATTATTACATAAACATATCCCTTTAATGGAGAGTAAATGCATTACATTGTAAAAACTAAATCTGGTCCACATATTGAGTTTTGATCATTTATAAATAGGCTAATGCATAATGTTTTGAAGATACAATCAATCTCATTCATAGCATTATGATCATTTATTAATAGGTCTATGCATAAAATTTTGAACATGGAATCTAGTCCATTCATAAGATTATGAAAGTTTTTTAATGAAATTAGTTTCATGATAGGAGGTTTGTATTTAGAATAATGTTAACCTATCGAATTGGAAAAAAAATAAATTATATTGTGAATAACAGCATTATATCATGATTATAAATGATTACCCAAGGAATTAAAGGGATAAATAAGACCCACACACCACATAACGATAGATCATACATATGTATACACCCATGTATAAAATCATATATCATATCATCAAAAACTATATTAAATAAATGTAGGAAACATAATACTATCAAATGGTATGGTATTAAATTTTATTAATACTCAGATCGGTCAATACCAATTAGTGAACCAACCATAATTTTTTAAAAAATGAATAATTAAAAGGTGATTAAAGAAACCTTACCCCAAATTGAGAAATATCATTTTAATATAGAGAATAAATATTAATTCTAGTTCATAAAATGAGTTTTCAAAAAAAAATTAAATATTCATAAAAATACAATTCTTCATGTCACATTAAAAAATAATTATTATGGGAGTGACAACAAAATTATATTGATGATATTATTTCAAATAATCCTCACTAATATAACATTAAAAATAATTTTTTTTGCAATGTTATATTGATTCAATTTTGATTATGTTAAAATAAACGACTCTATAGAATATTTTAATGTATTTATATAAAACCTAGATTTACAATAGATTTATATATTGTTATTTTAAATATATAAAAATAGAAATATAAATATTTTAACAAATAAATATATTTTAAAAAAATAATAATAAAATAAATAAGTTATATTTGAAATGAATACATATATTCAACATAAATAACCTATAGCGAGATTGAGAATTATTCTTCAAAACATCATATTTTTATAAAGAAATAAATTCATTAAAGAATAATACTTTAATGGAAAACATAATTTCCATTTCTGAAAACAAATAATACCATATAATGTAAAATATTGGTGTAATTTATCATACATATATGATCATAATCAAAGAGAAATTTATTATTGATTGAAAAAAAATTATTTCAACAAAAAAATTACATTTTTAAGAAATATATTTTAAAATAATAATAATGGTGACTAATTTGTAAAACCATTAGTACAAGATAGAACATTAAAAATATAAAAATAATTAAATCATAATTAAATGAGATCACATGGGTTGATTTATAAAATTTATTATAATTTATTTCAAAAAGTATATTGAAAGGGAGAACAAGAAATCTAACCTTAAAATCTATTCATAAAGAGGGATTTATAAAATATCATTTAAAAAAGATGTATAAAAAATATATAAATTAAAACAATTATTTATATGAAAAATTTCACAATTAATGAAATTTTTTGAAAAAACACTTACATTGGATTTTTTCAAAGTCAAAAGTTCCATTACCACTTTGATGAAATCACTCTTTATCACAATTCATTATATTGAAAAAATGGACGTTGGATTCCTACATATGAAAAATGTCTATAAAATGTGAAATTGTTTTTTAGGATATTTATTTTTTGTTTGTATTCAATATAAACATTTAGGATTAATTTTAATGAAGTGGGTGGAAGAATGATCAATTAACAATTGAAAATGTGGTACATTTTTCATAAAAATTAGTAAGGTGAATGGTAAATTATGAATCACATAGCAATTTTTTGAATTATATATGGAATGTATTGTGAGACAGGTATTATAGACTAAATTATATTTTAATGTAAATTTATAAAATTTAATTATTAGGTCACAAAAATTAAATGAAATCCATTTAAATTTACCCCTTTTACACACTTTTTCCATGTTTTAGTATCTAAAATCCAAATTAAATTTTGGTAAATATTTGTGATGAAAACTCATTACTAATTTTGTCATGTTCATTCAAAATTGTGACTAATTTGAATCATATTATATTTTTAAATATTTGAAGTTTTAGTTTTCAATTAAAACATATATTTTAAGGGGATATTTTATTATAATTGATTGTAATTTTAAAAATTACATTTTCTTATTTTTATTTAAATAATATTAATAAAAATTAAATTATTCTAAATCTACATTTATATAAATATAATAATTATATTTTTTTAAATCTTCACTTGACTATAACATTTGTAAAAAATATTTAATTTTTTTCACTATTTTAATAACATTCCTTAATTTATTTATAATCAAACAGATAAATTTTATAAATTTTTTGTATTTAATTTATTTTATAATAAATTCATAATAATATTCAATTGATTCAAATTAATATCCATAAGAATTAAATTTAAATAATTATTATCTTCTTAAATAATATTTTCATTATTATACATATTGTTTTATAAATGATTTTTCAAATTAAAATTTCATTATTTCATTATTTTTCAGTTTTATTTTGGTAAAAATTATAACTATCTCTTTTAGTTCATTGCTTCATTTCTTATATGCTATGATACAAATAGTATTTTTTTATGTTAATTACATACTAAATATGTAATGGTGTTACTGTATAATCCTTTAATGGTTATTGAAACTGTGTTTGTCAACGACACAAAAGATATTATGATGGATACAGTGGTTGAGAAAAAATATTATGTAGAATAGATGTTAAAAAATATGTATTCAATTATATAAAAGTGCAATTATAAGGGGATTTTGAGAAGTTTGCCTATAATTATATAATAACATGAACATTCAAGGATAAGTGAAATAATACACATGTTATATAAATGATGCCAAACATTAAATTGATATCCTAGAGAATATTATGGAAAAACATTAAAATATCTAGTGAACCCTAAAGAACATGTGAACTCTATGATATTAATTTATAATATTCTAATATCATTAATTATTTTAAAAATTTTAACCATAAAAAATCTCAAAATATTGGAATAATTTAAGAAGATGTTCTTTATTTGAAAACTAAACTTGACTTAGAAATAAAACTGAATAGATTAAGGGAGATGATTCGGTTTTGAATTTTTACAGATGATGTGTTGTTAAATAGAGTTGATCTAGGAATTAGAAATTATGTGGAAGTGTTGAACTGTAATGAAAACAATTTTTTGGATAAATTTGGCCTTATATTTTTTAATATGAAAAATAAAACAAAGAAAAAAAATACTATTAAAATATGAACGAAAATATAGGTTAAATTTCTCAATAATCATGAATATATCTAAAATTAGTTGTTTATTAAAATATATTTGACATCTGCAGAGATATAAGAAATAATATATTTCCTCAGATTAAGTATCAATATTTTGGATGTGATGGCTATATTTTGATTTAATGAAATAAGGCAGAGAAATATTTTAATGGATAATTAATTTGAGGATAGAAAATGAGATTCATAACATACCATAATAAAATAATAAATATTCAAACTATGAATAATTTTAAAATTACAATGTATCCAAATATTAAATATGTTGATTATATTGAAATGAGTGGAATATTGTTTTCATAGAATTTAATGAACAATTTATGAAACAGAATCTAAAATATTTATGTTGTTATATAGATTTTTTCAATCATGAAAATAATAATATGACATAAATTATTGTAGCAATTTTTATGATCTCATCTACTTATTGGTAGGTCACTATTTGAGTTTTTTGGTAACCCTATTTTGCTGGGTTTTCCATTGTCATTATAATTTTTACATCAGATTCCTTTTTGGGTACACAGAGCATATTTTGGGAGAAATTAATTAATGGTATAGTATGTATTTTTTGAATTAATATATTCTTGTAATAAATTATTCAATGGAAATTCTGAATGTTTCACATGAGTTTGAATGGATTTGGAGGTGCCTCATGCCCTTTTTCTGAAGATTTTATTATATTTGTATGTAGTGCATTAACACATCATGTATGAGGTACAAGACATGTTACAACCTCATATTAGAAGGAATTAAAATGATCCTTGACACGATGAATATAAACATCATGAAAATAGTTCATGTTGTGTAATTATTGATCGTGTCTACTTTAACCCTAGGTAATGTAATTTTCTACATGCATCATAATGTTAGATTTACACACTATGTAAATATTAAACTACATGCTATCACACTCTTATATATTTTATTACTAGGATGTGATGATATTTAATTTCTACCAATATAAATCCTCCTAACTCTCAATGCCTATTTTGATTTCATAGAGATTTTAGAGTTCCTTCATCCCTTGAGGACGTCCCAATCAAGTGATCAAACTATGGTGAGTTGTTTTCTTTGTTCTTCCCCTTTTTTCTTTTTTTTCTAAATTTTATTGTTGTCATATATTGATCACAATCATTTGGGATTTTATCATGACCTTGTGGGCTGTATTTTTCTACATCCAATCATTCATTCCATTATTATTGTTGGTGTCACCTGTTGAAATCTCAATCTTTATCATCAGTTCAATAATAGTGGTATAAAAAAACCTTCTGTCTATTTGAATTGACTAAGTATTTTTAATCTTATTATTTCACTAACATAGAATAAACTTTAATTAATTGAATAATGGTTGATGATAAATAACTTGTTGGATTACTCGTTGGATCGCTTCAGATTCAATAGTGTTTATAACGGTCTTGGGATTACCCGTTCAGTGTGTCTATCATTGGAACGATAATGATTTTTATGACGACTTAATGTGTCCGACAAATGAAATAAAACTATATGTTCTTTTTTATTATAAGTTCATATTATGTAATGTCTTAATTGATTAATGTTATGGTTGATGATGGTTTGAGATAAAATGGGTGTGCAGTTGGCAAGAAAAATAGGTTAAGATTAAATAAAAGAATTAATTTGTAATTGATTTGAAATTGTAATTTCTATAATTATATATAGTGTATCTGATATTATTATGTGTTTTTTATTTATATTTTACTTATTTTGTGTGTTATTATAAAATGATAATATAGATATTGACTCTTAGTTATGATTTAATTCTTATTGGGGTTGTCCTAATTATGATTTACTTACTATATAGTGTAATCCCTATGGAAATTAAAGAATGATTATTGGGAATGTCTCTATTATTCTATAATTAGTATATATAGGAATTTTCCATGATATTTTAATGTTTTTATAGTGCTATTGTCTTGGATGATAGAATTTATATATAGAAGGATTTTCCCAATTTGGTTATTATGCCATGGTTTGTGGTTATCGTTGGCACGATAATTCCATCTGCTTGAAGATATTATTGAATGGTATTGATAAATAATGATTGTGATATAGTATTATTTTTTAATTAATACAAATATTTATAAATTTTTTACATGAACACATTATCATGATTTTATAGGAATCTTGGTTTTGAATTAGTGGTATTTACTCACAACCTATTAAGGCTTCCATTTATTACTAATGAAGATTACATAGTTGTAGTTTTTGTCAAGGTAAAAGGACATTGTATATTATTTTTTGTTTTATACATTAGATAGAGATTGTATATGGGACTGACATGGTGTTTGGGATTAGTATATATTGTGTTTATTATTCCATTCATTTTCCTTAATTTTCATCACTTTCAGCATGACATTTAGATACATTCTAGCATTTCAATACGTGGTTAAATGTTATTTGGTTTTCAAGTTCTTCCTTTATATTATATTTTTATATTGTAATAATTTAAATATTTAATATTATTATAATATTTATTATTAATATATACTTATACTATATCATAACTCTATACTAGGGGGTATAATATCTTCATTTATTATTCATATCCATAGAACTAGTCATCAACCTCATGTATACGAGGATAAAATCCTGATGTAATTTCACCTAGGGGTATTCACATGTTTGTTGATTTTATTATTTCATGACTTATTTACTAATTTCTAGCTATTTAATGAAATGATTATGCATTCATCATGATTAAAAATAGGGTTATCTAAATATTGATAAGATTTGTTCATCATAGAGAGATATTTATTGTACGTAATATACATTTTCATGTAAGAAATATGTAATAAGATACATATAATATCTGTACGATGAAATTTATAATTATTTATGTCAAGAAAAATCAATTTTATTATGTGATTAGAGAGACCATGAGTCGGTGGATCTATGTTGTGTCACCTATTGAGGTTAACCTGGTTTTATCAATTATTCTAAAAAAAGTGTTTACCTTGTAAATAAAATTCCTTCTAATCATATTATAATTGACAATCATGCAAGTATTATTAAACATGATTTTAAAAAACTGATTTTTAGCTTCTTATAACGTTCAATGATTATATGATTTTCATCTTCCTGATAACTTCTTGAGGTTCAAGAAGTCCATGGAAAGGGATATTGTTCACTCAATGCCTTCATTATCTATGATCAAAAGAATGTTCTGCCTGTAGAATCCTACTACATTCACTAGGTAGGGAGGCCCAATGGTATCTATATTATGGATTCATGCATTCTAGATAATATTCAAGAACACTAAGAAAACCACTAAATTGATGGTATATATTTCTATATACTTGTATTGTGGACCTTCTAACAGTGGTGAGACATTCTATATCAATATGGGTAGTAATAATAGATATCCAATAAGTAATCTGATGTGTTGTTTCTAACCGACCATTATCCAGAGATGTTTTAGGATTATAAGGATCATGTGTTCATTCACTTAATGTAGTAGTTCAAGTGGATGATAGGATAACTACACATTTCACCAACCTACATCACAACTCACCAACATTAACTGTTGATGAGATATCATGGGTGATATGATTTTAGGATGGGCATTACTTTGAGATCAGTTCACAGTTTAACATCTATCTCTTCTATAGATTTTTCAAATGATATGAAATAGTCAATCATCACTACATAGAATCTGAGTATAGACCCAAGTAATTAATATGTTGTTTTAGTATAAACAACTAGGATATCTTCTTAATATATAAAAAATCATGGTTACAAAAATTATTTCCAAGTAAATAGTGGGATGAACTACCATGGTTGTGGTAATCCTTATAAATTTCATGCTCTATTTCACTTCAATCAGTGTGGAAATTATTGGAAAAGATGGCTTAATATCTAAACCCTACATTTGATTGACACTATTTTGGTAGGTTAGGTCACCGACAATGGTATTTTATGGGTGTACATGACTAGAGAAGTTTAGGGGATCTAGATTGGTTCTATAGTATATGAAAGACTCTAATACCCCTCAAAAGAAACGTAGTTTGAGTTATAAATGATGTTCAGGTGGAGGTAAGAGAAATGTTACCCCATTATAGGAGTGTTAGTGTCATATAAATGGAATTTCCCATCAGAGTTGGACTATTTCCTATAAAATATTTGAAAATCTAGTTATAGGCTATGCTCTTCTCAATGGCCTGTATATATGTAGGAAATTCTACCCTCATAGGTACTATTCTTATATAATCTTCCATTTCTTCAATTTATAGATGTAGGATCATTATATTTCTTTTTATATTTATTTTTAAAATAATGTTGATTTTTCTATAATTCTTGGATGGTTTTTTGACCTATTTTCCACTATTGGATGTGTGGTCGTATTATATCAGCAATTGAAGGATTTTTCTCTAAATAACTATGGTTATTGTTCCTTTTAAAATCAATTTTTGTTATAAAAGATTGTTAGTGATTTTAAAATTGGTATATATTCAGTAGATATAAACCAATCTAATATCAACTCTCACCATAATAGAGATTCCTTTCTATATTTAGAAGGTTGAATGTATATTCCCCATTGTGATTGGGATCTTCAGGAAGGTTGTGTGGGAAAAATTCAATGGAGATTGTAATGTCTCATAGTGTAGATATAAATCATTATTCCAGTATATGTTTATATATAGTAACTTACTTTTTGTCAAGTGTTACTCCATTTTCAAGTTGTTTTTTTCTATTGATTTTAATGTATTACTTGCTGAGAAGGAAACCATGTTCATGACGGAGTTGGTGTCGATTGTAAATATAATTTCTATTCTATCTTATAGGATGACACCATAAGAGTTATGATAATCAAATTTTAATTTTAATTTTCTTCAATATAATGGTTTTATATGGCCTAGTAGTTCTCTATATGGTTCCCTAGTTATTTTCTCTATAAAGGCTAATGTGAAACGGAATTTATGTAAGGATTATTGTATATTGAACTGGATGATTATCAAGAACCAATATCCCTGTATTTTCATCAATGATCACATTAATCAGATTATATTTGATAATATCATCTCCAACATCTGTTTGATATCTATATAACCCTAGTTCACGGTGACACCATCTAACATACCTTGTACTTCTTCTAGGAGTAGGTTTGGCCTGTATGAGTTTGTTGTCATGTCGTGAGGTCTAAAAATCACAACATGGGTATTCATGGACATGATGAATCAAATATTTCATCCATTTTTTTATCCCTTTTTGATGGTTTTTTTAATGAAATCACAGAGTACTCCCAGTTAGTGGGAAATTATTCCCAAAATCTTGATATCAAAATAAGTATATTGATATAGAAATGAAATTCAAAAAAGATTACGAAATTCTATTTATGTATTGATATCTTGCACAATTTGTGACATGTTATCAAAAATGTTGGACTGTTATTGGACACAAATATGCTTGATGTCCTGCTATCATGTGATAAAACTAATGATGTCGTCACGATTTCGAATTTGGTTGTTCTATCAAGTCATTATCAATGCTTTATCTAATAATTCTCTCATCTTGTAGCACCAAATTTAAGATGACCTATAATGGGATGAAATTTATTTGGTTATATTATTGAAATAAAGAGTATTAAGATTCAAAATATATATTGACATTGGAACCAATCCTCGCATTACATGTTTCTCGTAAAATATTTACCATGTAGAGTAACACTTCCTGAGTTTGTCTTGTGATTTTTGGATGAAGGAGGACCGAGTACTTGATAATGGTTCTACGAGTCTGTGACTACATGGTAAGAATTACAAGACTCCTAATATAGTTTTATCAGTTTTGGTACATTCCCTAATATTCTATAGAAACTATCTTTTTGTTGAATGTTTTGTGGTGTTCATGGACCATATTAGCCTTAGGTACATCTTCAACATGTGTGACATTAACCATTGATATAAGAGGTTGTTTGAGTATCTGTTGTATTATAATATTGATATATTTTATAGAACAAGAGATGGAAGCATCCTTGCTCTTGATTTTAGTCATAGGATAGAGATAATGATTGTGTGTGAGCTTGTGATGATTGGTAGATGAAGATTCTCTTTACTGCCAAGAATCTTGATGTTCAGGTGTCCCATGGTTGAGTAGTTCTAACTTTGACATATATCAATATGTCCATTTGAAATGGATCAATAAAAATTATTCACCTCATTTAGATGTAATCGTTATGATATAAATATTATATTATTGGGTTTCACCAGGTTGATGGTCTCATAGTAGTGAAGATTCACTTCTTTTCGTCTACCAAGTATGGGTTCATATGGGATTGTGTAAGGAGATGACGAGAGAGTTTCATGATTATATAAGGGTGATACATCATATTATGAAAAATATATATTATTATATTTTTTGATAGTACCTGTGGATAGGAATAAATAAGGAGGGAGTGAGATTTCAGGTGATATTTTTTCCGTATCAAGATTTGAAGACTAGACATTATAGTATTGATGGAATGTTATAACCGATGTCCATTTTGGAGTGGAAACTGGACGATGTCAATATATATTTTCTGATAGGAATACCTATGAAACCGTGAAAAAACAATTTATTATGGGTGATTACGGATATGCTAATAATGGTATCCCACTAACATATTATCAAGGAGACCATCATCATTGATGATCAAGGTTGTAATTATATGATGGATATTTTTCTAAACCATAGTGTTCATATGTGATTAATTTATTATATTGATCCCTATTTTAAATGATGGTTATGGTATTATAGTTATACTTCATTCCCTAACATGTCTATTACAAGATTTTAAAGATAAAGAACAAAATGTTTAAACATTCAAATATAGATGGGTTTAGTATCTAGTGATAATTTGGATCATACATCATTATTAAATAATAAATAAAAAACATTTATTTAAATCCTTCTAATTTATCCTTCTAAAAGATCATGTTATCATTAGTATACGTAGTCACCTAATGATATACATTAAAGGTAGGGTTATCTAGAATCTTAGTAATGGATTGGATAACATAGATAAAATAAGATACATGAATCAATACTAGACTAGTGAGAATAGTAAAAATCATCATATAATAAGAATAGGATCATCATCAACATCATGAGGGAATCAGTTGATAGTGGAAGGGAATATAATGATTCAAAAAATTGAATTATCTTGTCATAGAAGTCAAATACCACACATGGTTGTAATCAAATCTAGAATCTTGTTTGTGCATAACATATGTGCATAATAATAACGTCATCATTGTAAAAAAAATATATGATCATATGAATGCACAATACAAATTATCTAAGAAGAAAAAAAATATTAAACAATTAATTATAGTGATATTTAATTCTAGGCTATAATGTATGGTTTTCATGTTTTCCCAAAAGTTGTCTCGGACCTATTTGGTCACATTACTTCAAGCACATTTCCCATTTGTAATGTCATAGTTCCAGGTGCCGCCCAAAGGTGCCCTGTACCCAGCTGGTCACATAACCTTAGGTGCATTTCACTAAATTCCATAGTTTGTTGACTAGTAGTGATGACTAAGATAAGACATTGGGAAAACTATGCTCTCATTGGAAGAGTATACACTGTGGAATTATAATAGTAATAGTATCGGAATAATTAATACAACACAATAGAAGTAAACAAAAGAAGACTGATAGTATATACAAGTACAACATATATACGAATAAATGATACATTTCACATGTATCTCAGAAAGTATTCAAACAAGTCAAAATGTTGGAAATACAATATTGAACCAAAGTAAAAAAAATAGTGAACTCCTATAGCATCACAAGGCTCGTCTTGGTCTCATTCTCTTTAGATCCAACATCAAACGAGTACCTCATAAGGAAGGGAACTTTCCCTCATCTATACCTACAACGATATAATCTATTTGTGTCCAAAAGCATGTCCCAAACAGGGTGTGATAAAGAATCCCAGTAGGAAAATACCAAAATATCTGTGCCTAATTGTCAGTGAATGTATATAGTAGTTAATATACTGAAAAGATGAAATAAATTAGTAAGTACTCAAAACTATACAATCTTGCAATATTCAATTACATTCATTTACATTTACTAATTATTCAAATCGTTGAATAATGTATCCTAGAGAAATTTCATATGGTTTGTATCCCCTTGTATAATAATTACAATAGATGTCTCAAAAGACCATGTAAACAATCTCGTACTACCAAGTCCAAGCATGTGATTTTTCTTAGACCACTCGTCACAATCATTCAACTATTAAAAATAAACCCTTAGGGAATGTTCTCACACTCTAAACCTACTAGACAAATATATCATCAATTCAGTAAATAATGAACCTCTAGGAAATCCCATATAGTTTAAACCCTTTGGTACCACATATCCCATGTCACATACAAATGACAACCTAGGTAGGTCTCAAAGTCAATACCCCGTTGGTCTGCATAGAAATAATAAATTTTAATGACCACCTGGAAACACTCATAGTCAATTTCCTATAATCTAGAATCCTTCTAATAATAGCCCTTCGAGTATCACCAATGGTCTAACCTCACTTGTCTATGACCACCCGACATATCACATGTTCAATACCTCTAGTTCATCATAACAATAAAATGTACATAAAATGACCATACCTCGAGAAGCTCTCACAGTCAATTCCCCTTTTTCAAGAATTCACAATGAAAATCACATACATCGTATATAATCCGTAACAAAATCCTAATAATGTATGTAATGAAGAAAAAGCAATCCTAACTGTCATTCTAGACAAAATGGTCGTAATCGAATTGGCAAGGGAACTCACAAATAGGGTGTCACACAGTAAGGTATCTAACCCCATGCATAATCAATAACCCTTTTCTCAATCAAAAAAACCATAACAAGAATTAAACATTGTTATTATCCAAAACACACAATACCCTAATCATGGGTATTCATCACCTTAAGAATATATAATCAAAATACAATCAACAAATGACACAAACAACCTTCTGTGATATTGTATGATGAACACTCTTGAACATCGGCCCTTCAATCATTCTAGAAATCATAGATCTAAAAAAACATTAAAAATAATCATCCATGAATAATTTATGATAGATTTGAAATCGAGTTGAGAGGCTCTAGGGGAAGAGAGAAAACACTAATGGGAATCCAATTCACCTGGAAGAATTTCAATAATTTCTCAGACAAAGATTTAGTGGCTCAGAAATTGATCATCTTTCCCAATTACTAATTGAAAATCCAAGGTTAGAATAATAATGAAATGTAATTGAGACGCGACCCCACTCATATATATCAATTAAAAAGAAATGTAGATATATTTTCATTTAATGTACAGAACATGTACTAGCCTCAATTTTAAACATCTTTAGGCAGTCTTCCATGTCACCTACATAGCAGTGTATTCAACAGATACACAACTAGTACAAAATTACACGAAGCAACTAGGTACAGGGCATGTACTCAAAAGTACATGTCGTGTACCATGAAAAATTTCCAAATCCTCATTAAAAAAACACCCCGAATTCAAGATCAATTAATGAAATAAACATCGAGTTTCTTACAAACATCCCCCTATAATATATCCATCCCCAAATTTCTTTTCATAAGGTTGTGAATATGAAAATTCAATCAACTCTGGCCACTATGATAGTACGCCGGACTCCCTCTCTCAAGTCTCATCATGTCCTCAACCGTGCTTCTAGGACACTTATACCAGAGAAACAAACCGACCACATATGAACTTCATTATATGGCCCACAATCCGAATGGGTTTCTTCTAGAACGGTGCATCCACCTCCAACCCATTGTCTTTAGGATGAAAAACATGTGATGGTTCTGAAAATTAATGTCGTAGTTGAGAAACATGTAAGATTTCTTGCATATACTGGTACCTATGAGGTAAATAAAATCAATATGAAACTAGAAATAATATCTACAAAACCTCAAATGGCCCGATGTATCTCGATGAAATCATCCCCTATCTCATAATCCTCATGTTTTTAACCGCAGTGTGACACATATGAAAACCTAATCTCCATCCTTGAACTCCAGAGGTCATCTCTGTTGATCAGCGTAATATTTCTTCAAAGACTGTGTATTAGACATTAAATTATGAAATAACTCCAACAATATCGTGGTCTCTTGGAAAAGATGTGCTTCCAGCATAGCTCCCTCTCCTACCTCCTTCCAACATCGGGGTAATCGGCATGGCCTACCATAGAATCTTTATAATGGCACAATTGAATCGTGGTCTGAAAACTGTTAATGTATGAAGACTACACTAGGGGTATGTGTCTTTCCCAAGAGCCCCCAAAATATACTATGCATGATCTAAGTATGTCCTCCAATACCTAAATCGTGTTCTTATATTGTCAACCTAGAAGAGGATGGTATGCTGTACTCAGATGTAACAATATACCAAAATCCCTCTATAGTCCCTACCAGACAGGAGAAGTAGACTAGTCATACCTATTGGAAACCATAGAGTACAGAACCCCATGAAAATGTAGAATATCTAGGAATTAAAACCTTCCAAATTCATTAACACTTATGGTTTCCGTGATCATCCAGAAATCTGAAACATTTTTGAGTCTATTGACAATATCCCAAACTGCATCATTCCCTTGAACTGACATCGATAAACCCATCACGAAATCCATCACGACATCAATCCACTTCCACTCGTTAATGTTCAACTAATGTAAAATCCTTAAATATCACATATGATATTCCGTAACCAACTGACAAGAGGAACATCTCACAAAAAAACATGAAACATCCATCTTCATACCTAGTCACAAATATTAACGGTGTAGATCTCGATACATCTGGGTGACACCATGATGAACTGCCCAAAATGGGGAATGAAATTACCACATCAACTCTTCATGTATGTATGTTAACACTCATATGCGTCCATAAATGCACAATATCACATTTCTTTATAGTACACCTAGGATTATGGACCTCTCCAAACACTCTATCATAGGACTATGTTGTCGAAATCTGATAGCTACCTCATTCGAACTCGGTCAAGTAGAGTAGAGGTACCAGATATAGAAGAAATAAATGTCTATCCCTTTCAGTCTTGCAGCACCAAATGAATCTCAAATAATAGAGCCTGAAGCTGCCACACACTACTGGCCTCATGAACTTCGTGTATATAAGTCCTCCTGTTCTAATCATCTTCCATTGTGTTTCCTTTCCTAGGTGTGTAGGCAAGGTCAATGTCAAAAGAATTAATGTTCTCAACCCACCTTCATTGTCTCCAAATATGACCACGTAGAGTCGATATATAGTTGATACATCTTTGGTTAGTTTACACCATAAAATACTCACCCAATGATAATTTCTCCAAAATTACAAAGCATACCCAACTGTTACCAACTGAATATCGTGTGTTGGGTAATTTCTCTCATGTGGCCTCAACTTCCATGACCCATACTCAACGACTACTTCCCCTTGTAATAGAACATCTCTAGGCCTGATACCTAGTGCAAGAGAGAAAATGATGTAAATCATTCAATGATCTTAAAAAATCAGTATTGGTGCTTTAGTCAATCTATTTTTAGCTCATGAATGTCTGAATCACTAGAATATGTCAACAAGTACATTTCACCCTTTTTAGTTAGGATGGTCAGTGGAGCTGCTAAGAATGAAAAGTATTTTATAAAGCACCGGTAGTAACCATTTATCCCAAAAAATAACCATACCTCATGAACATTCATCGACTACTCCCAAGAACTTATATCTCTCTTTTTCTCTGGATCAATTGATACTCCTATCTCTGAGATAACATGAACCAACAATAGAATCTCATCCATCCAAAAGTGTCATTTTTAATGAATGGAATATAAACGATTCTCTCTAATTTTACTCAATACGATCTGAAGATGGGTGTCACAGTCATGTCGAGTGCATGAGTATACTAATATATCATCCTCATAGACAACCACAAAATAATTCTAGTAATGGATGGAACACTCAGTTAATAAATTCCATGAAACTTGTTGGTGCATTTGTGAGACCAAACGCCATAACCAAATAATTGTATAGTCCATAACTTCTATACAGGGTTATAGGTGGAATATATGATGGTGTAACATGAAACTGATGATAATTAGATATCATGTCAATTTCTGAGAACACCCAGGATCTTCAAATGTGATGAAAGAGACCATTAATCCACGGTAATGCATATCGATCCATAACCAACAACTGGTTTATCTCCCGATAATCCAGATAATGGTTGAGCCTATCGTCTGACTTTTTAACCAAAAGAACAAGTTAACCCCAAGGATAAGTACTTGGATAGATATAAAACTTCACCTACAACTCATCAAACTACTTCTTGAACTCCTATAACTCTGGTGAATCCATCATATATAGTGGAATGAACACCAATAACACTCAGGGAAAATATCTATTGAGAAATATTCTACTCTCTCTGTATGTAAACATGAAAATTCATTTGGATAAATATCTATGAATTGATCAACCATTGAAAGAATGTATATATGAAAAGTACCCTAGATATCCAGATATAAACTAGAAATGTGGGATTTAATTCCTCCCCACCTTTGATGCTAGGGTACCAATCTCCCTGCCTGGACAACCCATTCTCCCTTGTGTAGAAACAACCCACCCTCTAGTGACGTGAAACTGACATTGTGATGATAGTAGTCAACAAAGGACTTAAAGGAATCAAACCAGTCCATATCGACAATGAAATCAAATCTTGTCATCTCTATGATATAGAGGTCCCTTAAGAAATGACACCCACCAACATCCATAGGAAACTCCATTCACTAATGTACAATAGTTTTCCAAATCACCAACAGAGTGTCTAGCATAATAACATCCTCAAATGTAAATATACATAGCCCAGGGATCTCCATCATGAAAATAGATATAAAACAATGGAAGACCCTATAACAAAATCTGCCTAAAAATGAGGTAACTGAAATCTAACCTCTAACCATAGAGGTTCTGGGATCCTATACCTAATTGGTCTACTCCACTGCAAAATTGTCACATGTACCATGGCCCTATGACCTGGCATCACTACCCTAAGCAGATCCACACTACTGTCATTGAATTCCAAATGACTGGAAACCACTTCCACGAGCTCCCCCTTTTCCTAAATGGATGGACATAATATGGTACCATAATTGATGAGAAACTGGTGGTCCATATCCTGAACGTCAAGTCATAACAGAACCCATGTCACATGCTGATGGTGAGAATACACAGAAAAAAGATGAAGGAGAACAGTCTAGCCATAAGACATGCACTCAACTGGGTCTTTCATGAAATGTGGTCTCGTTTGTCTACTCATCCATCATAGATAGAATACCACCTATCTACTAGAAGAAACATCAACCGAAATCTCCATACAGCGCTTCCTACCCTATGTTAAAGGAGTAACAACACTGGATGTTGAAATTACCTTGCTTGCAGTTCTCAACTCTCTCAGAAAATGACCAGTAATCACTTCATGGTTCACTATATCTATAATTCACATCGGCCTAAAAACATTCACTGGTAACCAGATGTCAAACGAGAGACCATCCTCAAATAGACTAGCCATAGATAACTTATCACCTTATAGAATAGGTTCAAAGCCCATAATCTCTATAAAATGAGCAGATAAATAAATCACTGAAAGAGTTCCTTGATCCAAATTCATGTACTCTTAGTATCGATCGACCCAAAACATATAAATATAGAAGTATTCATAGAAGGACCTATGAAACACTTCTCAAGCCATGTCTTGATGATTTACTGCCTGTGAGTTAACAACCCACAATCTAATGATGGAATATTGTAGCATGTAAATCATGAGACTCACCCTCCTCTCTGGAGGCATATCCCGATTCTCAAAGATAACAATCATGGCTTACAATTGTGACTCTTGAGCCTTTATTTATCCATCCCTTGAAAAAGTGGGAGGATGCTGCTACTGGAACACCCTCATCAACTATTCAAAAAATGGGACAATATGTGGTTGTCCTTGAGAAGTTGGTAACGTACTCGAAAATATTTCACAGAACAATACATCATCAATTGAGTTCTTCATAATAGCTAGTGCTAAAATGGGCACAGTGGGAGGATATGCTAGTAGTCCCTGATCCACCATTTCTAGTGTCTGATCATTGCCTTGTACCTATAGTACATTGAGAGGACGTCATGGTCGCATGACTGTTCAAGGTCAAGTGGACACCTCATTTCAAGTTTATCAAGGAAAAATACATAGACGTGCAAGAATGGAATAAGAGTATAACATATTCATGCTTTACCAATTAAGGTTACATGGTGTGTAGAACCTGTACATGGTGTGTTCCATTGAGATTCAACATGGGCATGTTTATATGCCCATCCTAGTCATGTAACACCCCTTAGACCTGGCATGCTTCTCCTCAGAACAGGCGTGTACTCCAATGCCCCTCCTGTCCAGGAACTTCTACATCACTCAAACTACCCAATTCCCACTTTGTATTACCCTACACGGTGTGTTTACATTAAACACAACATGTACAATTTAAATGAAATCCCCCGGTGTTGTTGGTCACACTGCCTGAAAATTGGTTGATAACTACATGGAGTGTGAAATCTAGACATGGCATGTACAACCTATATTTTTTTACACAAGTATCATTAGTCACATGACCGGACACATGGTCTTTACGGCATGGTGTGTATTACTAGTACATAGTGTGTTCTACCAAACTTTTATCAACCTTGTCTCTCTACCCACACAGTCAGTCACATATTCAAGAGTTACATGATGTGCACATACAGAACACTATATTCATTTAAGTTTTTTTTATTCCAGAAGAGAAAAACACATGGTGTTTGTTCATAACACCACACAACGTGTTGTGTCGGTTTCTAGATAGTAGGCCCTTGAAACACTTCTAGAACCATTAAAAACATAAACCTTTGTCCAATCCATGAAAAATTATGACCCTTCAGAGCTTGAAACCCAATGAATCAATTTTTTGGAAATTTTTTCATTAAATTAATTGAAAAATCTCGATTAAAGTCCTCACTTGATCAACCATATTCTGATCGAATAGGGCCCATAAAACCTCATGGCCAATTATTGGAATCCATCCAAATGAAACTATACAACTTATAATACCCTAAAAAATTGATGGTATTCTATTAAGGAGTTTCTCACAACATCATGAATATCTCTCCCAACATCTATCACACCAATATGAAACCAATAATGCATTCTAAATTGAATGAAAAGAATGCATGGCATGCGATATATAGAATATGCCTATATGATACATGATATGGAATTGCCTCAACTCAAAATGTTCGAATAGAAATAGAATCTCAATAACAACAATCATAAAATCACAAATCAATTTAATATACTAGTAGTCATATCAAATCAACTGTAACAATTGAAAAACCGTAAAAATAGAAATATTCAAGGTAACATGGATTTTCCATATACAAGGATTAGATACCCACAAGAAATGCTTATTATCGACTAAATATTTTTTCCTATCCATTCCTATAAGATCCAAATAGTAATACAAATCAGAAATGAACTCCTATGATGCCACATTATAATATCCCAGTTCTAAGTGCTACCCAAAGGTGCCCTCGATCTGATTGGTCACATAACATTAAGAACATTTCCCCAAAATCCATAGGATACCGACGATGAGTGAGGGATAATATATGATATTGGGGAAACTATTCACACATTAGAATAGTGTACACAATGAAATAATAACTCTAACATTAGGGTAATTAGTAATAAACAAAACATATGTAAACTGCAGAAGAAAGATAGTATAAACAACAGAAGAATATATAACAATAAAATATTCATGTCACAAGTATCAAGGAAATCATCAAAAAAAGTCACAAGGATGAAAATATAGTATGGAAACCAATATATAAAAAATAGTATATTCCAAAATAATCACATTCATCATCTTGGTCACATGCTCTAAAGATCCAACAGCAATAATGTACCTGATAAAAAAGGGAAATTTTCCTTATCTATACATGAAACTATATAATCTATTTTGGTTCAGAAGCCTGGCCCAAACAGGGTGTGAGATGAATCCTAGTAGGTAATGACCAAAATATTTGTGCCTAATTGTCAGTGAATATGTATAATATGTAATATGAATAAATGATGTAATAAACTAGGATGCACTCAAATGTAAACAGTTCTACCATTATCAAAAACATTAAACTACATTTATAAATTATTCAAACTGTTTAATAATGAATCCCTTGTATCTAGACTAATATCTTTTTCCCATTACCTAATAATAACAATAGAAGTCTCAAAAGAAAATCTAGAAAATCATGTATGATCACGTCCAAGCTTTTTCATTGGCACGAGATACTCGTCACAATCATTTAATTATTCAAAAGAAATAATTTGGGAATGTTCTCATAGTCTAACTTCCTCTAGTTTAGCATATAATCAATTATCTAAATTATTAACCTCTAGGAAATCCCACCCAGTCAAACACCTTTGATACCAGATAGCAATAATAACTTACAAACAACCATCGGGGTAGCTCTCATGGTCAATACCCCCTTGTTCTGCATAGAAACAAAATTGTTATTACCACCTGGAATCTCTCACAGTCAATTCCCTATAGTCAATAATTAATTTAATGAAGACGCTTTTGGTAGATCTCACGGTCTATCCCCTCTAGTTCATGACCTCCAGGAATCTCTCATAGTCAATACCTCTTGGTCAACATAACAACCAAATATATATATAATGACCCTACCATGGGAATCTCTCACAGTCAATTTCTCTTGGTCAAACATTCACAATGTGAATCACACACATCTCATATAATCATTATATCCATCCTAAAAATGCGAGACATGGGAAACATAGCAATCTTAATAGAAATTCTAGGACAAACTGACATAATAAAATAAACAAAGGTACTGGCCCATGTGGTGTCCCCTAAAAATGTATCTGACCATACGCATAAGCTATATCCCCATTGTCAGTTAAAAATCCATAATATGAATTAAACCTTGTTAAAGTAAAAACCACGTAATACCCTAAACATTTGTATTCGACACATTAATAATATATAATCTTATTAAAATCAAGGAGTGGAACAAACCACCAACCTTGATATTGTATGATGAACACTCTCAATTTCTATCCCTTGATTATTCCTAGAACATTACTGATCTATAAATAGTGTAAAAATGATCATCCTTAAAAACCCATTGAGAGAAGAGAAATCATGAATAAAGGCACTAGTAGAAGATAGAACACACCAGTGGGAGTCTATGGCACCCATTGGCATATCAATCGGATCATGTATGAAGATTCACTATCTTAGACTTTGATCTTTTCTCCTTGTCACACCTGGATGAAACAAGTTCATAAGAAGAATGATCTATATATGAGACGCAACCCTTCACTGATATATTGATTATAAATAAAATTATAGTGTGTGTTCAACTATTTTACACATCATGTACTAGCCTCAACATGCCCTTTTATTAGGGGTGTCATCCAGGTCTCCTACATGACCATATATTCAGCATTATGTAGCTAGTACACAGCTACATGTGGCAATAGAGCACATGACGTGTACTCAAAAGTACATGGTGTGTACATAGAAAATTTCACAATTCATTTGTTTTCCTAAAAAACAACCCAAATTTAAGATCCATTATGAAATTAATATCTATGTTCTTACATGGGTCCACCCATAAAATCATAACATTTACATAATAACGTTTTCTGTATAGAACGTATCATAATCATTTTCGGGAAATATCCATTGAAATGGAATGGGTTTGATAACTATATAATATGGCATGATTTAATGAATAAACATGGTGTCCTACAATTAAATAGGTAAAAATTATGGAACTAAAATCATAATTATTTTGAGAAGACGAAACCAGTCAATTTGAGTAAAATATGTGTTTTAAAATAAAATTCTTTTTGTCAAATTATTTTATTTTTTCTAAAACCCATGCCGGAAACATGTATATCCTCAAAATAAAATGGAATAATAGTGAATTTATATTTGGTAAATATTATTGGAATATAAATACATAAAACTTCTTGTATGATAGATATCCCAATGAAAGGGATTTTGGTTCGCAAATCCCCTTACATTAAATATCAATTCATTTTCATACTTATAGACCTCTTAAATAATAATCATATGACTATTAGACCATTGATAAAAAATTATATTATATTAATCTACTCAACTATTTATCCATATCAATCATTTTAATATAATTTATCACACTCTTTGTTAAATATGATTTTTTGGATATCACGTTTCCATGAAATTTTTCAAATTTTTTATGTCTCTATTTTTTCGAGGGATGGGAAATTATTAGAATATTTAATTTATGAATGTTGACTCTCCTTTCTGTCACATAGTCTAATGAATGGAAAATGGAAATTACTTATGCACAAAGTGATTAATTATTTGAAGAACATACAAAATTGACAAAGGCATGAACAAGAAACATTTTAAAAATGGGTCATGCAAGTCACTTGCGTGCCACATATGGGTCGCACAAGTAACTTGTGGGAACTATTATTATTTTTCCTAAGGTGCTCAGTGGCCTATAAATTCCCCTTGTGGGCCCCCCATTTTAGGGACGAAAAATACAAAACATAGAATTAAGCTCTGGTCGCCCTACTCTCTGATTGAAGTCTTCCGAACACTTCTAAGGTAATTCTTTACCTAGAATAGAAGCTCTAAAGATGAATAATAAGGCCTAAGTAATAGAACTCATAAATACTTCCGTCCCTTAGTATCCATCCCTTTAAGGGAAGTTATGATACTTGAGTGCCGCCTTTACCTCTAAAAGAAACTGGCATGCCACCCATCTGAAATCCTCTAGAGATGATACTAAGGGATCCAATTCAAAGTATCCCACGTATCACTTTACAGGTTCTTCGTCGCCCAAGTGAACTCATGTTGCGCAAGTATAATTGCACGACAAGGACTTGTGCGCCAGACCAATACTTGTGCGGATCATTCCAATTCATTTCCTTTCCTCAAATTGACTTCTATTCTTCAAGATTTAGCATGCAATACCTTCTTCAAATCCATTTGTGGCATGGTTATTTTGTTGGATTCCTTAACTAAAAGGAATTATGAGAATTTCATTTGATTTGGGCCTCCTTATCAGGGGTATTCCCCAAGTCATCAGTCCTATTAACCTGTGCCTCTTTTTTAGGATTAATCCCCAGTCATAATTTCCAATATCATGAGGCTCCTTTTCTAGAGTAAGCCCCGATCATAAATTCCCTTAAACTGTGCCTCCTTTTTAGGAGTAATCCCCAGTCATAATTTCACTTAAACTGTGCCTCCTTTTCAATAGTAATCCCCAGTCATAATTTCCCTTAACCTGGGCCTCCTTTTCAGGAGTAAGCACCATTTCTCAAGTCCCCTTAACCTGGGCCTCCTTCTCAGGAGTAAGCCCCAAGTCTCAAGTCCCCTTAACTTTGGCCTCCTTTTCCGGAGTTAGCCCCAGTCACAATTTCCCCCCTAATTTGGGAACCCTTTTCATGAGAAGTCCCCAAGTTATAGTATCCAAATCTTCATAAAGAACAAATATCTTTATGGACCTTGTTCCTAGGATTATTTTCAGAAGTAAATATTAGTCTGCATCTACTTGGGTAGTCACACAAACATAATCCCCATATCATTCCCTGTGACCACATCATTTGTGGAAAAAATCACCAGGTTTACTGATACCTCTTGCTTCTTACACCGAGCATGACTCACGTGAGCTTAGAGTGTAGAAGTAACCATGACACATACTTTTAGGCCATTAATCAGAAGTAAGACCCACTCTTTTTAATTGAACGATGTGCACTTTGATCCCATCTGTCCTATATGGCGTTAAACTATATCTTAATTCCCAAACAACATGGGTTCTGATTCCATTTCTAACAAGGATACGTAGGTATCCCATCTGCGGGTATGATCCCAAATCTAAAATTTTCCATGTATTTATAAACGACAATAAACATCTAGTTCTCTAATTAGTGGCTTTAAAACCAGTACGGTTTTTATAATGACCACGATATTTCTATATAATGTATTGAAGGATACCATTGATAAAGAATCTCTAAAAAATACGGATGATTCATTATCGATGAAGAACCTTAAATACATATAAAAGATTCTCTAAATCCCATACATATCAATCATTGATTGCAAGATCTAAAGGAAGAACTCATTTTCATGCTTGGTAAATTAATAAGGATTCGTGAACATCACTTAAATCTATAAGAGAGTCCCAGTGTAGACAATAATTCCACCCAAAAAGGTATGAAGAGTATGACCTCTCATCCTCTCAAGCAATGGAAATTCATAAGCCTCCTCAGTCCAAAACTAATGATCACCTACCTTTTGGAATTAGGTCCAAATGGATATAGAATCATTGTATGTTTTCAGTTCTATGAATAAATCGATTAGAATCCAATTGGAATGTTTGAACCTTAAACAAATGAGGTCATCCCAATTTCCCAAAAGAAATAATGAATATAAATAATAATATATTTGTAAAATTATATAACCAAAATAATTTATTGTAAACAACCATAGGATTGGTTACATGAAGATTATTGGAAATATACTCATTGGTGAATAAATGACTATTAACGAGACAATTTCGAAAGAGCGGCAATGGGACGAATGAAATTTATATCTTTCATAAATATAATTCACATTGTATGATGAAATAACTAATATAATATTAAAAAAATTACTAATTATTTTTATAAGATATTTTATTCAATGGAATTTCAAAAAATAAAGGGAATAATAAAAGGGTACAAGAGATATTAGGAACATAATATTTCTTTTCTGTGGCTATTATTGTAAGACACTAAAAATAAAATGATTTTTTTGTTTATTATAATAATAAATCACTATGAATTATAATCAGTTTTATTCAGAGGATTTGAGAAATTTATTTTAAATTTTATAAAGAGGGGGGATAGGTTTTACAATGCGAGGTAAATGTGTTTTTTATACTCTATGAGATGGTATTGTTTAGAATAAAATGTAATAAAAATATTATATCAAAGTAAAAACATGTAATAGTAAATGTTTGACCATATTTATCAGATATAAATATAATATAATGGTTTAATTACTTTAAACCCCTTTAAAATAAAAATACACATAGTTTATTAAAAATGAATTTGAGGTAAAAGAAAGGAATTATTTACAGGGGACACTTTTTAATTAAGGTTTTGTAAAATTATTTTTAGGTTTTCAAATTTATCTTTATTTTATTAAAATGAATAATTTAAGTAATTGAATATATTGTTCCTATAATATTGAACAATAAATTATTAGAATATTATTAAATCACGAATGATGTAATTTATGAAACATTCTTTATTTGAAAATTGTATTTTTATTAATCCCTTGAAAATTTAGGTATTTTAAAAAATAAAAAAAAATATTACATGGGAATATTTAAATGTGATGATTTCATAAATTATAATAATTTTATAAAAATAAATTTATAATGATAGTAATTATAATTTAATATTAAAAAATATTATATTTATGATATAATTTAAAATATAGTTTATTAAATATATGGTTATATTTTCTTTATGTATTTTAATCATGTTATTTATTTTTTTAAATTAAAATATTTTTATTTACATAAATTAATCATGATAATTATTATTTATATGAAAATTTATAATTTCAAAGTATAATTACAATTTCAATGGTCATGTTACTATTCCAAATGGTTTGGTCACTATTCCTAATAGTCATGTTACATTTACAATGGTAATATTACAATTAAAATGTTCATATTAAATCCAATAAATACCTCTCTATTAATTTATTCATCATTCAACTAAATTCATCTAATGGTTTTATATTTATATTTTCTATAATATTGATTGGTTTAATGATATTTTTTTATTTTTAGTAGTTTTTTTTGTGGGAGGGGTGATTATTTTATATTTGGGAAGTATATATTTTACCATTATATATTCCTTTTATTTACCATTGAATTAATTATCCTATTTTATAGGCTCATTCATCAACTAATTCTAATATTTTCATTAATTAAATACCTTTTTGGAATCACTCTGTGTTTAATGTTTATAATACTGTATATTGTATTATAATACACATTTATTCTAGGAACATATATCATTTATAAACATGGGGTTGATACATTCAATCACCCTTTAATATTTTATTCCAAAAATTAACAAATTATACTCTAAGTTGAGGATAGGAAGGAATAATTTTACATAATTTTTTTCTATAGTTCCCATCTCCCCCATTCAGATTTATGGTTCTGTTAAATATTTTTAAAATGGATAGATTTATTATTTCATAGAACAATGTATTTATGGTAATAGAAATTCATAGGACACTCCCCATAAGAAAGGTAATTCTCCATCTACCATATCCAAATTAAAAACATATGGGGGGTCAGGTGGGTACCTTTTTTGAGAGAAAAGTTGACCAAATAATGAACATTATAAATATGTGGTTGAAGTGCCAGATTATTGTCTACTTCTATAATACAACAGCGAATCTGAAAGGGGTTAGTTTACCTTGGGCTTAGCTTCCCCTTCACTCTAAAAAACTTCAATATCTTCTATAGAAGTATTCTATGGAAAAATATTTATCCATCTTAAAACACCAAATCTCTTCAACTATTATCATATAATAGATTTCTTTGACATTAACTATCTATTATATGTTTAGGTATGTCCAGAACCATGTATGTCATATATATCAAAAGATCTATTCTATGTTGATTTCAATCCTTAACATCATCCAAATAGGTTTGAGTTATAAAAAAAACATATCATATAGAGAATTATATAGAGCCAGGTGAATTATTCAGTGGAATTTTTTGTTGAATGAGAAATAAAATAATGTGATGTGTTGATCAAATTCAACATTAAATTCTACTGATAATTGTCTTAGCATTTCATCATTCATCATAATATTATTTTAATATTGGATACAAATTTTTTGCTGAAATGCTATAAAAGAATTCAATTATATATTTAATGTATGTTAAATAAATCTCTTTAATTTTGAGGTCAACCATGGATCATGATCTGAGATGATCAAATTTATAATTTCATTTAGCATCCCTACATCCAACACATATAACAAGGTATGTTACTCTATTGGTAAATATTCATGGATGTAATTTACGTGGGTAGTCTTGGAGTGTTGATGCACTATAATCTATATTACATTGTTTCCTTTTGATATCATATTAATATCGGTAATCAATCTATGGTTCCATTATCCTATTTCCATGAAGGCATGGAATTAGTTGCATCATTATTTAGTCATTTTTGTCTTTATGAACATGAGGAAATACTAGGAGGCACAAAATATTCAATGAAATCATCTTAGTCATTTTTACAACCAAATGTTCTTTCAAATATCGTGATTCATCATCATAGATCTAGGATAGATAGATATTTGTTAGCTATGTGAATTAAAATTTTTAATACTTTGTATATCTATTAATGATGTCACCAAAGGCCTAGTTCAAACGAAATCACACCGTCATCATCGATGTGTAACTCATGTATCATCCCATTCGTTAAAGCATTCTCTTTTATTTTTTATTATAAATAATTCCCATGTGGTTTGTTTCCATATCTGGGATAGATGGTTGGTCAATAAATTGGAAAATTTATCATGTGTTCCCAAACATTTTTATTTCCATGTCAATCCTCTTCTTAACCATGAATATATCAAATTTATCAGTATATATAATTGATAAAGTGTTATGTTATTTTATGATAACCACATTTTATTCCTTGTTAACCATTCTTGGATGGGAGTGAATATATAAATCATAGTCGTTGATTATCTCAATGAGTATTCATTATAGGATTGTAAACTAGTAAAGGGAAACATTTTTTATAATTCCTTTACTTGGAAGTTTATGAGAAAAGAATTTCAGGTGTCGTCTGATCACTAGTGGACACAAACAATTTTTCAAAAAGACATCTTGATATTTATGATTCTGATGCATGAGTAACTAAAACAAAACCATATATCATACCCATTAATTTGGTATAGATCAAGACAAAGATGTTCTATAATTTGGAGGGCTTATTGTTTAGGGAAAAATTTTATAGTGAGGATTCACCAACTCAATGGTTTTTTTTCAAGGAAATTGCCTTCTTTGTTGTGCACAAGTAAGGATTCTTATGGTATTTGACATGAATTTAATGATATTACATCATGGATGTATAGGGGTGGTATATACTTATTTGAGAAATTTGTATTGTTGTCTCTATATATAGTACTAGTGTATATGAATGAAGAAGGAGGTAGTTGGAATAATGGTGATATGTCTTACTAGTCAAGAGGTGAAGACCGAGCAACAGAGTTCCGATGAGTTGTTGAGTCCTCTTATCATTCCAGAGTTGAAATGGTGTGATGAAACTATAGATAGTAGGATAGGATTTCAAATGAATCCTCATAAGAACAATGCATTTTGGTTCTCATGGATCATCTAATAGTGGTATCCCGCTTCTTTCCTATCAAGGTGACACTCACTATTGTTAATCTAAGAATTAATTACATGTAGAAGATAATCCTACATAATGATGTTTGTAGGAGTTTCATTTTTTATGGAGGACATCATTTTACATCTTGGTTTTGGTATTATAATTACCAATCTTATTCTTACCTTTCTATTATAGAATTTAAAAAAAGCAACATTATAGTTATACATTCAAGTATCGATGGTTTAGTTTCTTATTTACATTTGGATCATAAATTAGTGATACATAATTAAAAATATAATATATTTTTAGTTATTATTATTTATCATTAAAAAATATCACATTCTACTTAGTTTTTTTAGACACCTAAGTAAATACATCAATTAATAGTCTGAGCTAAAATACATGTGAAGGGTAGAATAACATAACATAAATAAAATACATTAATATATATAAAATGATAACAATCATGGCTTACAATTGTGACTCTTGAGCCTTTATTTATCCATCCCTTGAAAAAGTGGGAGGATGCTGCTACTGGAACACCCTCATCAACTATTCAAAAAATGGGACAATATGTGGTTGTCCTTGAGAAGTTGGTAACGTACTCGAAAATCTTTCACAGAACAATACATCATCAATTGAGTTCTTCATAATAGCTAGTGCTAAAATGGGCACAGTGGGAGGATATGCTAGTAGTCCCTGATCCACCATTTCTAGTGTCTGATCATTGCCTTGTACCTATAGTACATTGAGAGGACGTCATGGTCGCATGACTGTTCAAGGTCAAGTGGACACCTCATTTCAAGTTTATCAAGGAAAAATACATAGACGTGCAAGAATGGAATAAGAGTATAACATATTCATGCTTTACCAATTAAGGTTACATGGTGTGTAGAACCTGTACATGGTGTGTTCCATTGAGATTCAACATGGGCATGTTCATATGCCCATCCTAGTCATGTAACACCCCTTAGACCTGGCATGCTTCTCCTCAGAACAGGCGTGTACTCCAATGCCCCTCCTGTCCAGGAACTTCTACATCACTCAAACTACCCAATTCCCACTTTGTATTACCCTACACGGTGTGTTTACATTAAACACAACATGTACAATTTAAATGAAATCCCCCGGTGTTGTTGGTCACACTGCCTGAAAATTGGTTGATAACTACATGGAGTGTGAAATCTAGACATGGCATGTACAACCTATATTTTTTTACACAAGTATCATTAGTCACATGACCGAACACATGGTCTTTACGGCATGGTGTGTATTACTAGTACATGGTGTGTTCTACCAAACTTTTATCAACCTTGTCTCTCTACCCACACAGTCAGTCACATATTCAAGAGCTACATGATGTGCACATACAGAACACTATATTCATTTAAGTTTTTTTTATTCTAGAAGAGAAACACACATGGTGTTTGTTCATAACACCACACAACGTGTTGTGTCGGTTTCTAGATAGTAGGCCCTTGAAACACTTCTAGAACCATTAAAACATAAACCTTTGTCCAATCCATGAAAAATTATGACCCTTCAGAGCTTGAAACCCAATGAATCAATTTTTGGAAATTTTTTCATTAAATTAATTGAAAAATCTCGATTAAAGTTCTCACTTGATCAACCATATTCTGATCGAATAGGGCCCATAAAACCTCATGGCCAATTATTGGAATCCATCCAAATGAAACTATACAACTTATAATACCCTAAAAAATTGATGGTATTCTATTAAGGAGTTTCTCACAACATCATGAATATCTCTCCCAACATCTATCACACCAATATGAAACCAATAATGCATCCTAAATTGAATGAAAAGAATGCATGGCATGCGATATATAGAATATGCCTATATGATACATGATATGGAACTGCCTCAACTCAAAATGTTCGAATAGAAATAGAATCTCAATAACAACAATCATAAAATCACAAATCAATTTAATATACTAGTAGTCATATCAAATCAACTGTAACAATTGAAAAACCGTAAAAATAGAAATATTCAAGGTAACATGGATTTTCCCTATACAAGGATTAGATACCCACAAGAAATGCTTATTATCGACTAAATATTTTTTCCTATCCATGCCTATAAGATCCAAATAGTAATACAAATCAGAAATGAACTCCTATGATGCCACATTATAACATCCCAGTTCTAAGTGCTACCCAAAGGTGCCCTCGATCTGATTGGTCACATAACATTAAGAACATTTCCCCAAAATCCAGAGGATACCGACGATCAGTGAGGGATAATATATGATATTGGGGAAACTATTCACACATTGGAATAGTGTACACAATGAAATAATAACTCTAACATTAGGGTAATTAGTAATAAACAAAACATAAGTAAACTGCAGAAGAAAGATAGTATAAACAACAGAAGAATATATAACAATAAAATATTCATGTCACAAGTATCAAGGAAATCATCAAAAAAAGTCACAAGGATGAAAATATAGTATGGAAACCAATATATAAAAAATAGTATATTCCAAAATAATCACATTCATCATCTTGGTCACATGCTCTAAAGATCCAACAGCAATAATGTACCTGATAAAAAAGGGAAATTTTCCTTATCTATACATGAAACTATATAATCTATTTTGGTTCAGAAGCCTGACCCAAACAGGGTGTGAGATGAATCCTAGTAGGTAATGACCAAAATATTTGTGCCTAAGTGTCAGTGAATATGTATAATATGTAATATAAATAAGTGATGTAATAAACTAGGATGCACTCAAATGTAAACAGTTCTACCATTATCAAAAACATTAAACTACATTTATAAATTATTCAAACTGTTTAATAATGAATCCCTTGTATCTAGACTAATATCTTTATCCCATTACCTAATAATAACAATAGACGTCTCAAAAGACAATCTAGAAAATCATGTATGATCACGTCCAAGCTTTTTCATTGGCACGAGATACTCGTCACAATCATTTAATTATTCAAAAGAAATAATTTGGGAATGTTCTCATAGTCTAACTTCCTCTAGTTTAGCATATAATCAATTATCTAAATTATTAACCTCTAGGAAATCCCACCCAGTCAAACACCTTTGATACCAGATAGCAATAATAACTTACAAACAACCATCGGGGTAGCTCTCATGGTCAATACCCCCTTGTTCTGCATAGAAAAAAAATTGTTATTACCACCTAGAATCTCTCAGAGTCAATTCCCTATAGTCAATAATTAATTTAATGAAGACGCTTTTGGTAGATCTCACGGTCTATCCCCTCTAGTTCATGACCTCCAGGCATCTCTCACAGTCAATACCTCTTGGTCAACATAACAACCAAATATATATATAATGACCCTACCATGGGAATCTCTCACAGTCAATTTCTCTTGGTCAAACATTCACAATGTGAATCACACACATCTCATATAATCATTATATCCATCCTAAAAATGCGAGACATGGGAAACATAGCAATCTTAATAGAAATTCTAGGACAAACTGACATAATAAAATAAACAAAGGTACTGGCCCATGTGGTGTCCCCTAAAAATGTATCTGACCATACGCATAAGCTATATCCCCATTGTCAGTTAAAAATCCATAATATGAATTAAACCTTGTTAAAGTAAAAACCACGTAATACCCTAAACATTTGTATTCGACACATTAATAATATATAATCTTATTAAAATCAAGGAGTGGAACAAACCACCAACCTTGATATTGTATGATGAACACTCTCAATTTCTATCCCTTGATTATTCCTAGAACATTACTGATCTATAAATAGTGTAAAAATGATCATCCTTAAAAACCCATTGAGAGAAGAGAAATCATGAATAAAGGCACTAGTAGAAGATAGAACACACCAGTGGGAGTCTATGACACCCATTGGCATATCAATCGGATCATGTATGAAGATTCACTATCTTAGACTTTGATCTTTTCTCCTTGTCACACCTGGATGAAACAAGTTCATAAGAAGAATGATCCATATATGAGACGCGACCCTTCACTGATATATTGATTATAAATAAAATTATAGTGTTTGATCAACTATTTTATACATCATGTACTAGCCTCAACATTCCCTTTTATTAGGGGTGTCATCCAGGTCTCCTACATGACCATATATTCAGCATTATGTATCTAGTACACAGCTACATGTGGAAATAGAGCACATGACGTGTACTCAAAAGTACATGGTGTGTACATAGAAAATTTCACAATTCATTTGTTTTCCTAAAAAACAACCCAAATTTAAGATCCATTATGAAATTAATATCTATGTTCTTACATGGGTCCACCCATAAAATCATAACATTTACATAATAACGTTTTCTGCATAGAACGTATCATAATCATTTTCGGGAAATATCCATTGAAATGGAATGGGTTTGATAACTATATAATATGGCATGATTTAATGAATAAACATGGTGTCCTACAATTAAATAGGTAAAAAATATGGAACTAAAATCATAATTATTTTGAGAAGACGAAACCAGTCAATTTGAGTAAAATATGTGTTTTAAAATAAAATTCTTTTTGTCTAATTATTTTATTTTTTCTAAAACCCATGCCGGAAACATGTATATCCTCAAAATAAAATGGAATAATAGTGAATTTATATTTGGTAAATATTATTGGAATATAAATACATAAAACTTCTTGTATGATAGATATCCCAATGAAAGGGATTTTGGTTCGCAAATCCCCTTACATTAAATATCAATTTATTTTCATACTTATAGACCTCTTAAATAATAATCATATGACTATTAGACCATTGATAAAAAATTATATTATATTAATCTACTCAAATATTTATCCATATCAATCATTTTAATATAATTTATAACACTCTTTGTTAAATATGATTTTTTGGATATCACGTTTCCATGAAATTTTTCAAATTTTTTATGTCTCTATTTTTTCGAGGGATGGGAAATTATTAGAATATTTAATTTATGAATGTTGACTCTCCTTTCTGTCACATAGTCTAATGAATGGAAAAGGGAAATTACTTATGCACAAAGTGATTAATTCTTTGAAGAACATAAAAAATTGACAAAGGCATGAACAAGAAACATTTTAAAAATGGGTCATGCAAGTCACTTGCGCGCCACATATGGGTCGCACAAGTAACTTGTGGGCACAATTATTATTTTTCCTAAGGTGCTCAGTGGCCTATAAATTCCCCTTGTGGGCCCCCCATTTTAGGGACGAAAAATACAAAACATAGAATTAAGCTCTGGTCGCCCTACTCTCTGATTGAAGTCTTCCGAACACTTCTAAGGTAATTCTTTACCTAGAATAGAAGCTCTAAAGATGAATAATAAGGCCTAAGTAATAGAACTCATAAATACTTCCGTCCCTTAGTATCCATCCCTTTAAGGGAAGTTATGATACTTGAGTGCCGCCTTTACCTCTAAAAGAAACTGGCATGCCATCCATCTGAAATCCTCTAGAGATGATACTAAGGGATCCAATTCAAAGTATCCCACGTATCACTTTACAGGTTCTTCGTCGCCCAAGTGAACTCATGTTGCGCAAGTATAATTGCACGACAAGGACTTGTGCGCCAGACCAATACTTGTGCGGATCATTCCAATTCATTTCCTTTCCTCAAATTGACTTCTATTCTTCAAGATTTAGCATGCAATACCTTCTTCAAATCCATTTGTGGCATGGTTATTTTGTTGGATTCCTTAACTAAAAGGAATTCTGAGAATTTCATTTGATTTGGGCCTCCTTATCAGGGGTATGCCCCATGTCATCAGTCCTATTAACCTGTGCCTCTTTTTTAGGATTAATCCCCAGTCATAATTTCCAATAACATGAGGCTCCTTTTCAAGAGTAAGCCCCGATCATAAATTCCCTTAAACTGTGCCTCCTTTTTAGGAGTAAGCCCCAGTCATAATTTCACTTAAACTGTGCCTCCTTTTCAATAGTAATCCCCAGTCATAATTTCCCTTAACCTGGGCCTCCTTTTCAGGAGTAAGCACCATTTCTCAAGTCCCCTTAACCTGGGCCTCCTTCTCAGGAGTAAGCCCCAAGTCTCAAGTCCCCTTAACTTTGGCCTCCTTTTCCGGAGTTAGCCCCAGTCACAATTTCCCCCCTAATTTGGGAACCCTTTTCATGAGAAGTCCCCAAGTTATAGTATCCAAATCTTCATAAAGAACAAATATCTTTATGGACCTTGTTCCTAGGATTATTTTCAGAAGTAAATATTAGTCTGCATCTACTTGGGTAGTCACAAAAACATAATCCCCATATCATTCCCTGTGACCACATCATTTGTGGAAAAAATCACCAGGTTTACTGATACCTCTTGCTTCTTACACCGAGCATGACTCACGTGAGCTTAGAGTGTAGAAGTAACCATGACACATACTTTTAGGCCATTAATCAGAAGTAAGACCCACTCTTTTTAATTGAACGATGTGCACCTTGATCCCATCTGTCCTATATGGCGTTAAACTATATCTTAATTCCCAAACAACATGGGTTCTGATTCCATTTCTAACAAGGATACGTAGGTATCCCATCTGCGGGTATGATCCCAACTCTAAAATTTTCCATGTATTTATAAACGACAATAAACATCAAGTTCTCTAATTAGTGGCTTTAAAACCCGTACGGTTTTCATAATGACCAAGATATTTCTTTATAATGTATTGAAGGATACCATTGATAAAGAATCTCTAAAAAATACGGATGATTCATTATCGATGAAGAACCTTAAATACATATAAAAGATTCTCTAAATCCCATACATATCAATCATTGATTGCAAGATCTAAAGGAAGAACTCATTTTCATGCTTGGTAAATTAATAAGGATTCGTGAACATCACTTAAATCTATAAGAGAGTGCCAGTGTAGACAATAATTCCACCCAAAAAGGTGTGAAGAGTATGACCTCTCATCCTCTCAAGCAATGGAAATTCATAAGCCTCCTCAGTCCACAACTAATGATCACCTACCTTTTGGAATTAGGTCCAAATGGATATAGAATCATTGTATGTTTTCAGTTCTATGAATAAATCGATTAGAATCCAATTGGAATGTTTGAACCTTAAACAAATGAGGTCATCCCAATTTCCCAAAAGAAATAGTGAATATAAATAATAATATATTTGTTAAATTATATAACCAAAATAATTTATTGTAAACAACCATAGGATTGGTTACATGAAGATTATTGGAAATATACTCATTGGTGAATAAATGACTATTAACGAGACAATTTCGAAAGAGCGGCAATGGGACGAATGAAATTTATATCTTTCATAAATATAATTCACATTGTATGATGAAATAACTAATATAATATTAAAAAAATTACTAATTATTTTTATAAGATATTTTATTCAATGGAATTTCAAAAAATAAAGGGAATAATAAAAGGGTACAAGAGATATTAGGAACATAATATTTCTTTTCTGTGGCTATTATTGTAAGACACTAAAAATAAAATGATTTTTTTGTTTATTATAATAATAAATCACTATGAATTATAATCAGTTTTATTCAGAGGATTTGAGAAATTTATTTTAAATTTTATAAAGAGGGGGGATAGGTTTTACAATGCGAGGTAAATGTGTTTTTTATACTATATGAGATGGTATTGTTTAGAATAAAATGTAATAAAAATATTATATCAAAGTAAAAACATGTAACAGTAAATGTTTGACCATATTTATCAGATATAAATATAATATAATGGTTTAATTACTTTAAACCCCTTTAAAATAAAAATACACTTAGTTTATTAAAAATGAATTTGAGGTAAAAGAAAGGAATTATTTACAGGGGACACTTTTTAATTAAGGTTTTGTAAAATTATTTTTAGGTTTTCAAATTTATCTTTATTTTATTAAAATGAATAATTTAAGTAATTGAATATATTGTTCCTATAATATTGAACAATAAATTATTAGGATATTATAAAATCACGAATGATGTAATTTATGAAACATTCTTTATTTGAAAATTGTATTTTTATTAATCCCTTGAAAATTTATGTATTTTAAAAAATAAAAAAAATATTACATGGGAATATTTAAATGTGATGATTTCATAAATTATAATAATTTTATAAAAATAAATTTATAATGATAGTAATTATAATTTAATATTAAAAAATATTATATTTATGATATAATTTAAAATATAGTTTATTAAATATATGGTTATATTTTCTTTATGTATTTTAATCATGTTATTTATTTTTTTTAAATTAAAATATTTTTATTTACATAAATTAATCATGATAATTATTATTTATATGAAAATTTATAATTTCAAAGTATAATTACAATTTCAATGGTCATGTTACTATTCCAAATGGTTTGGTCACTATTCCTACTAGTCGTGTTACATTTACAATGGTAATATTACAATTAAAATGTTCATATTAAATCCTATAAATACCTCTCTATTAATTTATTCATCATTCAACTAAATTCATCTAATGGTTTTATATTTATATTTTCTATAATATTGATTGGTTTAATGATATTTTTTTATTTTTAATAGTTTTTTTTGTGGGAGGGGTGATTATTTTATATTTGGGAAGTCTATATTTTACCATTATATATTCCTTTTATTTACCATTGAATTAATTATCCTATTTTATAGGCTCATTCATCAACTAATTCTAATATTTTCAATAATTAAATACCTGTTTGGAAACACTATGTGTTTAATGTTTATAATACTGTATATTGTATTATAATACACATTTATTTTAGGAACATATATCACTTATAAACATGGGGTTGATACAGTCAATCACCCTTTAATATTTTATTCCAAAAATTAACAAATTATACTCTAAGTTGAGGATAGGAAGGAATAATTTTACATAATTTTTTTCTATAGTTCCCATCTCCCCCATTCAGATTTATGGTTCTGTTAAATATTTTTAAAATGGATAGATTTATTATTTCATAGAACAATGTATTTATGGTAATAGAAATTCATAGGACACTCCCCATAAGAAAGGTATTTCTCCATCTACCATATCCAAATTAAAAACATATGGGGGGTCAGGTGGGTACCTTTTTTGAGAGAAAAGTTGACCAAATAATGAACATTATACATATGTGGTTGAAGTGCCAGATTATTGTCTACTTCTATAATACAACAGCGAATCTGAAAGGGGTCAGTTTACCTTGGGCTTAGCTTCCCCTTCACTCTAAAAAACATCAATATCTTCTATAGAAGTATTCTATGGAAAAATATTTATCCATCTTAAAACACCAAATCTCTTCAAATATTATCATCTAATAGATTTCTTTGACATTAATTATCTATTATATGTTTAGGTATGTCCAGAACCATGTATGTCGTATATATCAAAAGATCTATTCTATGTTGATTTCAATCCTTAACATCATCCAAATAGGTTTGAGTTATAAAAAAACATATCATATAGAGAATAATATAGAGCCAGGTGAATTATTCAGTGGAATTTTTTGTTGAATGAGAAATAATATAATGTGATGTGTTGATCCAATTCAACATTAAATTCTACTGATAATTGTCTTAGCATTTCATCATTCATCATAATATTATTTTAATATTGGGTACAAATTTTTTGCTAAAATGCTATAAAAGAATTCAATTATATATTTAATGTATGTTAAATAAATCTCTATAATTTTGAGGTCAACCATGGAAAATGATGTGAGATGATCAAATTTATAATTTCATTTAGCATCCCTACATCCAACACATATAACAAGGTATGTTACTCTGTTGGTAAATATTCATGGATGTAATTTACGTTGGTAGTCTTGGAGTGTTGATGCACTATAATCTATATTACATTGTTTCCTTTTGATATCATATTAATATCGGTAATCAATCTATGGTTCCATTATCCTATTTCCATGAAGGCATGGAATTAGTTGCATCATTATTTAGTCATTTTTGTCTTTATGAACATGAGGAAATACTAGGAGGCACAAAATATTCAATGAAATCATCTTAGTCATTTTTTACAACCAAATGTTCTTTCAAATATCGTGATTCATCATCATAGATCTAGGATAGATAGATATTTGTTAGCTATGTGAATTAAAATTTTTAATACTTTGTATATCTATTAATGATGTCACCAAATGCCTAGTTCAAACGAAATCACACCGTCATCATCGATGTGTAACTCATGTATCATCCCATTCGTTAAAGCATTCTCTTTTATTTTTTATTATAAATAATTCCCATGTGGTTTGTTTCCATATCTGGGATAGATGGTTGGTCAATAATTTGGAAAATTTATCATGTGTTCCCAAACATTATTATTTCCATGTCAATCCTCTTCTTAACCATGAATATATCAAATTTATCAGTATATATAATTGATAAAGTGTTATGTTATTTTATGATAACCACATTTTATTCCTTGTTAACCATTCTTGGATGGTAGTGAATATATAAATCATAGTCGTTGATTATCTCAATGAGTATTCATTATAGGATTATAAACTAGTAAAGGGAAATATTTTTTATAATTCCTTTACTTGGAAGATTATGAGAAAAGAATTTCAGGTGTCGTCTAATCACTAGTGGACACAAACAATTTTTCAAAAAGACATCTTGATATTTATGATTCTGATGCATGAGTAACTAAAACAAAACCATATATCATACCCATTAATTTGGTATAGATCAAGACAAAGATGTTCTATAATTTGGAGGGCTTATTGTTTAGGGAAAAATTTTATAGTGAGGATTCACCAACTCAATGGTTTTTTTTTCAAGGAAATTGCCTTCTTTGTTGTGCACAAGTAAGGATTATTATGGTATTTGACATGAATTTAATGATATTACATCATGGATGTATAGGGGTGGTATATACTTATTTGAGAAATATGTATTGTTGTCTCTATATATAGTACTAGTGTATATTAATGAAGAAGGAGGTAGTTGGAATAATGGTGATATGTTTTACTAGTCAAGAGGTGAAGACCGAGCAACAGAGTTCCGATGAGTTGTTGAGTCCTCTTATCATTCCAGAGTTGAAATGGTGTGATGAAACTATAGATAGTAGGATAGGATTTCAAATGAAACCTCATAAGAACAATGCATTTTGGTTCTCATGGATCATCTAATAGTGGTATCCCGCTTCTTTCCTATCAAGGTGACACTCACTATTGTTAATCTAAGAATTAATTACATGTAGAAGATAATCCTACATAATGATGTTTGTAGGAGTTTCATTTTTTATGGAGGACATCATTTTACATCTTGGTTTTGGTATTATAATTACCAATCTTATTCTTACCATTCTATTATAGAATTTAAAAAAAGAAACATTATAGTTATACATTCAAGTATCGATGGTTTAGTTTCTTATTTACATTTGGATCATAAATTAGTGATACATTATTAAAAATATAATATTTTTTTAGTTATTATTATTTATCATTAAAAAATATCACATTCTACTTAGTTTATTTAGACACCTAAGTAAATACATCAATTAATAGTCTGAGCTAAAATACATGTGAAGGGTAGAATAACATAACATAAATAAAATACATTAATATATATAAAATGATCGATAATTATCAGAATTATTAAATCATAAGCATAGTATCATCATCAACATCATTGTGAAATTTTTTTTTAAATTCACAAAATGTGTTTATTCCTAAGAAAGAATCCCAATTTCATAGTGGTTAAACACCACACATAGTTCTGAAAACATCTAGCATCATGTTAATGAATAACATATGTGCATCAACCTAAAATAATCATTGCTAAAAAATATAGTGTAGTGTTCATGAAGAATACATAGTATATAATGAGATACATTACATTAGAAAATAATTAGAGTGGTTTATAATTATGGTCCCCCCAATCACGTCTTAATATTTACATAATAATATATGGAATGTAGAACATATCATAATAATTTTCAAAAAATAACTCATTAAATGGAATGGGGTAAATAATTATTTCATAATGAAAGATTCCATGAATAATCTGGGGTTGAAAAAATTGAAGTGGGAAAACATATTAGAATAAGAAACATTATTCTTGAGTAATGATGAAATTACACAACAAGATTTAAAGATGATCTTTTGAAGGAAATTTATTTCTATAATGGCATTCTATTTAGCATAAAAATAATGGTGGAACAATATATATATATATATACTCTAAATGAATGGTAATAATAGTGGAATCATATTTCAGATATATTATATGAATATCCATACTAAACATTATGTGTATGGGGGATAACCCAATGAATTTGATTTTGGTTAAAGAATTTCATTACCTTAAATCCCACATTATTTTGTAACTTCTAGACATAGTGAATAAAAAAGATAATATTACTTAATCAAATTTAAATATGATAATTATAATAATTTATTGAACAATTTACCCATTTTAATTATTTGATTCTAATTTATTACAATTTTTAGTAAAGGATAATTTTTTTTATATCATGTTTTCATTAAAATTTCATGTATTGTTTTCTTGTCTCTATTTTTTGTTTTCGGTCATTTCTAAATTATTTAATTTAATTATAGAATGTTAAAAAAATTATTTATAACATTATATAACATAAAAATTTATTTTATTAAATAATATATTTTGTGACACAAAAATTAATGGAAATGTCCACATTTGTGACTAACACATTATTATTAAGACATTTTAAGAATAATGGAAAAGGGTTGTCTGAAATTTATATATGTTATATGTATGATAATTATATAAGGTTTATATCAATAATATTATTTTCACATACAAACTAATTTACTTAATATGATAGCGGTTTTAAATGATCTCGGGAAATTAAATAGAATAAGAAAAATAGAGAAGAGTGGATAAAGACTTAATCTTTCATTAGAGTGGATTCTCGTTTACGACACTAAAAATATCATGACTTGTTGAGTTTTTTTTACTCTTGAAATTCCCTAGGTATTATATTGGTCTTGATAGGGAGGATTTTGTAAGATTATTATATTTGTAAAATGGAGGTGGAGTTTTTTTCCAAGGGGAGGGGTTGGGTTTTTCATAATTAAGGAGAGAGTTATTTTAATAAAATATTAAGTTACTGATAAAATATGGAATAAATATTATTTGATAATTATAAATTATATATGAAACATATAATTTTAAAAATAATTAAAACCAATTTATAATTAAAATTCACTTAATTTATTGATAATTAAAGGGGAAAGGAACATAATTTATTTTAAGGGAACAATTTCAACATTTTGTTTTGGAAAATGATTTTTTGGTTTTGGATTTATGTTTATTATGTTAAAAATTAATCATTTATAAATTAAATATTTTTTCCTTAACCTAATGATCAAAAAATTATTTGGTCCTTATTAAATCAAGAATTATGTAATTTATGATCCATCGGTTGTGTAGATAACTATATTCGAACAATTCAATAGAAAATTGTTTTAATTTAGAATATAAAAAAAATCACACATGGAAAATATCGACATGTTGATTTCAGAAATGATAAAAAAATTTAAAAAATATATTGGTAACATTGTTAATTTTAAATTTTATTATAAAAATTATGATTTTTATGAAATAGATTAAAACTAAATTTATTAACAATTTTCATATATTATTTTTTTATCCTTTTAATGACAATATTTATTTATAAGAATTTTATTATTTATATTATCATAAATTAATCATGATAAATATTATATATAAAACTATTTTTTATTTCGAGGTAAAATTAAAATTCAATAAAGCATATTACAATTCTCAATGATTAAATTACTCTTCCTGACAATTAGGTTACCATTCTAGTGGTCTTGTTACAATTCCAATGGTCACGTTACATCCTATAAATACCCCCATATTTATTCACTCATTATTCAACTCAATTAATCTTAATGAATTTATATTTCCATTTTATATATTGTCTTTTTTGTTAATAATATTTATTTCTTTTCTATAGTTTTTTAGTGGGAAGGGTGATTCTAGTATATTTCAGTGATATATATTTTCCAACTAATGATTTTTTATTTTCAATTTTAAACTTATGATAATTAGATTATTAACTAAAATGTGAAAAGATTATCATTAATGAAATATTTTTTTCATTGTTTCTCAATGTTTTTTATGTAAATAAAATTTTTATAATAAAATATAATACACATTTATTTTAATAAAGAATATCATTTCTAAACTATGTTTTGTTATATTATTTCACCATTAGAAATTGTATTCATAACACTTCATGTAATATTTTGGTTGAGAATAGGTGATTGTATTTTTTTCTTCATTTTTTTCTCTTGTTCCCATGTTTCCTTTTCATACTAATGGTTATGTAAATAAACGTTCATATGGTTAGTTTATATGTGGCATAAACCCTTGTCTCTATGGTCTAATATTTTCAAAAGATTCTCCCAATAAGATATTTCTTTATCCTATTTTACCACCTATGGATTCATCACGTCTGAGTGATCACGTGTCTACAAAAATTGGATAAACATTTTGACTACCTCATAAACAAGATCTATATTTATTATATGGTATGTTTTCAGGTCACAAATCCAATGATATCAATTATATTAAAAGGTAAAATTTAACTATGTCCAATAATCCCATTATAATTAATCTATGTCACTCAATTTCATGGTAATATTTAAAATAAAACATTGCCTCTAACTTTAAACTCCATTTTCCATTGAAAGTTGATATTATACCTCATTTTAAGAATTTAATCTATTTATATATGTTGTTGGATGTTCTGCACCTTCATAGACATATCACGAACATGATCTAGTCTCAGTTGATTGTATTCCCAAGAATTATCCAAATAATTTTGACTTCTATAACAATTTTTATACAGATCATCATATGGATCCATTTGACTAATTCTATGGAATATATTAGATTATGTTAATTAAACTAATGGGAGGGGGTGATTACATACATCATTTCATTTTATTCGGTATGATTACAGCATTACCTCAATAATTTAAACAGACATTTCAGATTTTCCCCCTTTTTGGAGGTGATATACCATAATTAAATAAAATTCCATGTTTAATGAATGTTTGGGAATTACCTAGAGTCATGATGTGAACATCTGATCAAGATACAAGATGATAAAATTTGGAACCCTATGTAGCCTCACCTCTTCCTCGAGGTATAGCATGGAATGTTTTTCATATGTGAAATATTCTAGAATATTGATGATTTGGTAAGTCATAGTGAGTCGATCAACCACAATTCATATCAAATTGTTTCTTGTGAATTCTATTGGGAGACAAGTGATAATTTATGATTGGAATGTCTCCCAATTACCAGAAGGTATATGCAATGGTTGCATCATCCATTTAAATATTTATCACTATGTGTTAACTTCACGAATTACAACAAACCATGAGATAAACTATATAATCTACTTCATCCAATTTTCCTACCATATTTGTTCAAAAATATAAAATTAAATTTTGGAACATATATAATGGATAGTAAAAGGTTATAATTTTAAATTATAAAATAGCTCTTTCTCTATTTTAGGTGATGAAGAGTAATAAATTCTACTTCCAAAACAAATCACACCATCTTCATCGATGTGGAAATCATGTAGATTCCCATTATTTAAACCATTAGCATACATTTTTTTCTCAATATCATTTTCTCTCTCTACCATCCCTTCTCTTGGATAGGTGGTTCTACAATCATTTGGAAATGGTAGGATGTATTATTTAGTATTATTATTTCTAGATCAATCATTTTCAAATCCATGGTGACTGGGTATTTCTCAATACACATCATGAATAAAGTAGTTTTAACACACCAATAACATAAAATGTTTTCCTTATATATTAATTTTTTTAAATATTTATTTACATACAAAACTATATTGGCTTGTGTTATACAAAATACAGAGTTCCTTCAATGGGGTATATGACCCATAATTCCAATAACAGAAGTATATATTACATCCAAAGATTTAATGACATATTTAATTTCATATTATATGTTCAATATAATATTATGACATTCATCCTATATACATCATAGACATATGATAAGAAGAAGTATAGTTTTATGCAAATTGTTTTCTCAAAATGAAATTTTCTACCTTATAATGTTGATAATATTATAAAATTATATTTTAAAAATTTCATAGATTTTATTTATAAAAAATAATCAATTTGAAGAATTATTTATTTCAAAAATATCTGATGGTGATTTATTTGGTATTTTTCTAAGAAATTTTATTTTTTGATGAATAGAGAAAAATACTACATTTTAGATTAAAATTGACTATTTTTTTAAATAATAATTAATGATAAATTTTATTTTAAATTGATTTTGATTTCATAATATATTAATTATAAATATATTCTTTCAATTTATTTAATTGGGATTTTTTATTATATATAATGTAAGAACCTGATTTTTATTTTTGAGGTACGTGCTTCTTCGTTTTCATTTTCCTTATGTGTTTTTGAGAAAATATGAAAATGGGGGAAAATCCTAAATTTGGGAACTACACGCCATGTACTTTACCCCATGCTATGTAATCTTGGACTTGTGGGATGGGTACATGGGGCGTGTAGTCATGCCGGCGACAAAGGGTGTAGGAACTGACAACACACCTTGTAGTGGTACTAACACTCCATGTAGTTAATCGGAAGGCCTAAACAGTAAGGTGGTGGAGTCACCGCCAGCTAGGTGACAGTACACGCTGTGTACTCAGGAGTACATGCTGTGTACTCATGTCGAAGGATGAACAGTGTGGCGGTGCCACCAAGTGAACAGTTAAATGAAATAAGTACACGTCGTGTACTCAAAAGTACACACGATGTACTTTGTTTTTTCGGGCTAAAATAGGCAGTAGCATCCTCATTTGGAAGAGGGGACACTTGAGCCTATTTGGAGCCAATGGAGGAGGCCAGACCTTTGAAGGTCCACCAGGTGTTCGTCTAGAATCGGTTTCCACCTCGGACGATCCAGTTGGAACCGCAAGGGTAAGCCCTCTCCTCTCCTGGTATGGTTCTTAAAAATACTTCCCCTAACTGAAGTCATTTACGTTTGAATGAGTTTTGTTCTTTGTTAGATCTACGTCGTTCTTGGGATTTTCTAGAGTCGGCGTTCGGGTATCACGTTCGTTGGCATATAAGGTAGATGTCATGGTGTAAATTTCCAACTGTTGTGCATTTTTGTGCGTTTTTGTGCCACGAACCCATGTCGGGGTGTCGTGAGGATGAGGACATCACTATTTTTAATGCCTAGAATTTCATAGGTGATTAAATTGTGATGATAAAATGCTGGTTGGGATCGTTGCTTGGATCTGGAACCTCCTCGGGGGGTGTGTTTCATTGTTTAGCCGTTTGGCCAGGATACCCGAGGGTATGCCTTCAATGTAGAAATTGTAGAATTGTCGTGAGAGGAATTTCTTGTTTACTTCATTTTGATATGTTGGGAATGGACCGGTTACCTGTTTAGCCTGAGGACGTTGTTGTGATTAGCCTGTGGGCACTGCACTGTTTAGCCTGAGGGCTGTAGTTATTTTGGCCTGAGGGAAACTTCTTCCGTGCCTGAGGGCCATAGACTTTGTGCCTAAGGGAAACACTACCTACTCTTGAGGGGAAAATTCTATTATGCCTGATGGAAATTACCTGCGGGATGGGTTCTGCTTAGCTGAGGGTAAGGTTTTTCTTGTCTGAGGACATGGACTATTTACGTAGAAATGCACTCTGGTGATTTATAAGACTTAATGGATTAAATGAATAAAAAAATAGAAATATAACTGGTAATTAGTGACTTTTGTGTACTTATTACTTTATTATATTTTACTACTGCACACTATTGTTGCATGTTTACACGCAGTTGGGCACGAGCCTTTGGTTGGTGCCAACTCAGATATATTTCTCACACCCTGTTTGGGTCATGCTTTTCGGCCCAAATAGATTACATTTCTGCAGGTGTAGATAGGGGCAAGAGTCCCAATACAGGTACTTGACTATTGCTGAGGAGTAGGAGGGCATGGGACCGAGCCTATGCTTGCAATGTCGTTGCCAGCTATTTTGCTTGTTTTGCTGTACTCTTTATTTTGTTGAACTGTATTGATGTATAACATGTTCTGGCTGTTTTCTTAGAACCTGAAACATGTAGCAGCATCACTTCTATACTGTTGGTTATATCCACTACTGTAGTTTATTTCAGTTGTGTATGTTTACTGCTTTCACTGTCGTTGCATGTTTATTTTGTATTCCGCTGCACTACAGTTTGACAAATGAGGGAACAGTTTCCCCACTATCAGACTTGGGCCCTCGCTGCTAGTCGGAAGCCTCTGGCGTTTGGGGAAATGTGCTTTAGGTCATGTGGTGAACCTGTCTCGGGGCACCCGTTGCATGGCACCCAGGTCCAGGACGTTACAAATTGGTATCAGAGGGGTTCTTTTCTTTGACTTACTATTTTGAGTCGTAGTCAGGGATAGGAAGAACGGTAGTTGGTAATAAGTTGTGTCGGTGCGTAGCTAACCCATGTACAGGTAAAATCCAGTCTACCTCATATTTTGAATTCTTTTTATTTTGAAAATTTTATGGTTGATATGTTTTCACTGTTGGGTGACACACTTTCAGATTGTGCACTTTATATTTTATTTATGGGATCTATTTATTTGCAACCCGATTAGATGAGGGTATTCCATCTCATGCATCATGTAGGCACATTCTAGATATCACATTCCATGCATAGTTTCCATGCCATGTAGTTTCATTATAATTTTCATGTTGTTGTGATAGTTGTTGTGCTAATAAAGCATGTTGTTGTGATATCTTCTTGATAAATACCCGCCATGGGACATGGTATGTTTTTTTGAGATTGTTTATTGAATGGACACCGAACATTGGTTTTTGGGGAGTATGGGCCCCCATTGACCGGAATTTGCTGGATCATTGACTACTTATTTTGTTATAACATAGATAAGATGTCAAACATTGATTCGTGGGGAGTATGGGCCCTCACGGGTCAGAATTTGACAATTAGGTGTTGTTTTACGGTATTTTCTTGGTTCCAGAGATGTTTCTGAGCCATACTATCCGGAAACCCAGTATACACGCCGTGTAGTATTTATCTACGCGCCGTGTATGTTTTTCTATTCGGGAAGAAAAATAAACATTTGAGTACACACCGTGTACCCTAAGTACACACCGTGTAGTTTCTTCCCATATCACAAACCGTTTGGGTGGCGACACAGGGTAGGTAAAGGCTTGGGTAAAACACGCAGTGTGGATTTTGATCACGTCGTGTAGTGTGACCCAGAGTCCGGCCATGTAACTAACAACATGGGTCAGTGAGATCCTGTACAGAACACACTGTGTCAATGATGAACACGCCGTGTAGTGTGACCTGGGGACTCGGTCATGTAACTAACAACACGGGCCGATTTCACCTCTCCCTGAACACGTCGTGTACCTCTAGGAAACGACGTGTAGTATTGTTCGGGGACAGACAGTGTGGAGTTATCTGTGTGGCTGGGAAACGGGGTGTTGTACACGCCGTGTATGGGTGTAACACGCTGTGTAGTGTCAAGCGGAGTAGTCGGCCGTGTCATAGATGACACGGGCAGTTGGAAAATAACATCATACACGCTGTGTAGATATTATACACGCCATGTAGTTTTTGTTCAATAGAATCTGTGTGGCTTAGCTGTGTGTAAGGACCCAGGCAGTGGAAGATATGTCATGTACATGTCGTGTAGTCATTGTACACGCTGTGTAGTCTTGTTTTCCAAATTTTGAAATGTCTTCTTCCTCTTGTTCCTTTGTGGTTCCTTCACTTTTAGCCTTAATAATCTTGAATCTAAGGCATGCTTTTGACCCTGTAGTGTCATGCTACCTAGACGACCGCGAATTCTTCTCCAGGAGAGCGGTGATGATTATACTCTAGAGATGGTGTGCCATGGGCTACCATTTGATCCTCCAATAGAGCCAGATACGGCACCAGCTGCTATACTGGACACAGGCGTAGAGGCGCAGTTCCGTGAAGGCTTCATCCGGTTCATGAAAACCGTTCAGGGAGAACTGTAGGCTGCCACATCTATGGCTGATCTGAATCGTATCTTCCAGCAGCAGAATTTGCCTATGTTTTCATGGGATGGAGGACCACAGGCTACGGAGTCTTGGCTAGGATCGATGCAGACTATTTTTGAGCATCTTGAGATGCCTCCAGGGCGGAGGGTCAAGCTCGTGACTTACATGCTGCGTGATTCCGCCAAGAGGTTGTGGGATGTTACCACCCAGTCAGAGAATCACAAAGACATGGCGTGGGAAGATTTTCAGGCAGTCTTCTATGACTTCTTCTTTCCTGAGACGCTGAGGGAAGATAGGGCTCGAGAGTTCATGAATCTGCAGGAGGGTTCTATGTCGGTGATGAACTAATCTACTCATTTTACGGAGCTACAACATTTTTCACCCGTGCTAGTGGGTGATGAGACGTTGAGAGACAGACGTTTTGAGGATGGTCTTTGTTATGACATCCAAGCACTAGTGAATATTTTCAGATTTCCTACTGTACATGTGATTGTGAACCAGGCGCTGATTATAGAGAGGAACCTGAGGGAATCTAGTGGTGTGGGCTAGGGAAGTTCAGCACCAGTTACTGGTATTATTTTTGCTGGCAAGAGGAAGAGACAGATAGACTTCTCTCAGGGTGGCAGTACCAGACAGACAGCTTCATCCTGTAGTCCGGTCAGGTGCTACTAATGTGGCAGAGAGGGGCATAAGAGGCCATAGTATCCACAAGACCCAGTGGAGTGCCGAGATTGCGGCAATATGGGTCAACTGTAGTGCTTTTGTAGTGTGTTTCAACCTGTGGCTAGTGAGAGGGGTTCCGTGTAGACTCTGCATGCGGGAAGAGGACCAGTGGCTTCTTACCTGTCGGGGAATTGGAATATGTCAGGGTAAGCAGGCAGAGATGGTGGTCATGGCCATGGTAGCCAGACACAAAGATCGTAGAGTCAGCAGGGCGGGACACCTCAGGGTAGCCAGGTTGAGTCATAGGGCCACGTCACTGGGTAGGCATATGCAGTCCAACAGACACAGCAGGACTAGAATCTCAGACCTTCGACAGTCAGAGGTACTATTCTATTAGCTTTTGTCTTATCTTTTGTACTATTTGATACAGGTGCTACACATAGTTTCATATCTGAACCCATTGTGGAGAGCCTTGGGCTCTGTGTTTCTACTTCTTTCGATATCTTGACGCTAGACAATCCATTGGGGACTAGGACCACTGGTGTGAATCACTTCAAGGAGTGACCCCATGAGGTTGGTGGGTGTCACTTCCTTTGGGACCTCTATGTCTTGGAGATGATGAGATATGACGTCATTCTAAGGATGGACTTGTTGGTTCCCTTCTGAGCCTTCATAGACTGCTACCGTCGTAGGGTGTGTTTCACGTGACAAGATGGTGGGGAGTTTCTATACAAGGGAGAATGGGATGTTCAGGCGAGTCGAGCTGGACCAGAGAATCATGGGCGAGGTAGAGTCACAACCCAAATAGCGAACTTATATCTGGATGATCAGGGGAATTGCCCGATGGATTTCCCTCCAGTGGTTTATCATTTCAGGGATGTCATCCCGGACGACTTCTCAAGTCTACCTCCAGTGTGTGAGGTGGATTTCTCTATTGAGCTTGTGCCAGGAGCAGCACTGGTGTCCATTACTCCTTAAAGGATGGCCACACCTAAGTTGCAGGATCTCAATACGCCGTTAGAGGAGAAACAGGCCAAGGGTTTTATCCGAACCAGTACTTCTCCTTGGGGTTCTCAAGTGCTTTTAACGAAGAAGGCGGATGGTACACTCAGACTTTGTGTGGATTATCAGAAGCTGAACCAGTTGACAGTTAAGAACAGATATCCCTTGCCGAGGATAGATGATCTATTTGATCTGCTTCGTGGAGCACAAGTGTTCTTGAAGATTGACATGAGATCGGGATAACATCAGCTACGTGTTAGACCATCTGATATACCTCTCACAGCTTTCAGGAGCAGGTATGGTCTATATGAGTATACGGTAATGTCGTTTGGACTGACGAACGCGCCAACAGTTTTCATTGCTCTGTTGAATCGTCTGTTTTATTCGTATCTGGATTCATTTTTGGTAGTATTCATGGACGACATCTTTGTGTACTCTCACACTCAACACGACCATGACACCCATATTGATATCATATTGAGTACACTGAGAGAGCATCAGATAAGCTCTCAAAGTGCCACCTTTGGATGGACCAGATTCACTTCATGGGTCACATTATCTCAGAGGTAGGAGTTGCAGTAGACCCAGAGAAGGTGAGAGCAGTAGTTCCCTGGGAGTATCCTAAGAACGTGTTTGAGATATGGAGTTTCTTAGGGCGGGCTGGTTACTACAGATGCTTCATATAGATCTTCTCCGGCTTAGCAGAACCATTTACAGGTCTGACTAGGAATGGTGTGAAGTTCGTTTTGTCGGAAGCTTGTGAGACATATTTTCATGACCTGAAGGGAAGGTTGACATCAGCACCGATCCTGATACTCCTAGAGTAGGGGAAGAGCTATATAGTTTTCTGTGATGCATCAGGGATTGGGATGGGATCCGTTTTGTTGTAGGGCGACCGAGTTGTTGCGTACGGGTCTCAGTAGTTGAAGCCACATGAGAGGAATTACCCGACACATGATCTCGAGTTGGCTGCAGTTGTTCATGCGTTGCACTGTTAGAGACACTATCTGTTGGGAGAGCATTTTCTGGTTTTCAGTGACTACAAAACCATCAAGTATATCATTACTCAGCGTGACCTAAATATGAGGCAGAGAAGGTGGGTTGAGTACCTACAGTCCTTCAATTTTGAGCTTGCCTATACACCTGGAAAAGGAAATGAAGTAGCTGATGCACTGAGTAGGAAGACTCAGATACAGGAAGTGCAAGAGGCCAGTGGTGCGTGGAAGCTCATGGTTTTTTTCTCTAAAATGCATCTGGAGGTGCATGATAGTCAGGGGCAGGCTTATCATTCTTCTTTGGTTGTGACATCTACCATCCTGGACATAGTGAGTATGAGACAGCTATCTGATTCAGAAGGCCTAGTTCTACGGGAGTCGGTGGCAAGTGAGGACCCTCCTCCCAGTTGTATGATAGGCGATGATGAGGATTTTCATTTCCATGGACGTGTATGGGTTCCAGGGGATATACTCGAGGAGATGATGCGGGAGTTTCATGCTTCAGCTTGGGAAGTTCATCCCGGGGTTACCAAGATATACCAAGACTTGAGACGTCAGTACTGGTGGACGTGTATAAAGAGAGAGATCGTTGGTTTTGTTATGAGGTGTTCCACCTGTCATCAGGTGAAGGCAGAGCACCAGAGGCCAGTTGGGCTGTTATAGATGTTTCCAATTCTAGGGTGGAAATTCGATGATGTCGCGATGGATTTCGTGATGGGATTGCTGAAGTCACCTCGAGGAAATGACGTCGTGTGGGTTATTGTGGATATTCTCACGAAGGTAGCTCACTTCTTTCCAATCAAGGATACCTTCAGTGTAGACAAACTCGGAAGGCTATATATCTGAGAGATCATACATCTTCATGCGGTACCTCATTCTATCATTTCAGATAGAGACGCCTGCTTTACGTCTCATTTCTGGCAGAGTTTTCAGAGGGTGTTGGGTTCACAGGTGCTTCTGAGCACAGCATAACACCCTCAGACATGTGGCCAGTCAGTGAGGATGATACCGGTGCTAGAGGACATGCTGCGTGCATGCGTCCTAGACTTTGGGGGCTCTTGGGAGAAGAATATACCCTTAGTCGAGTTTGCTGATAACAATAGTTTTCAGGAAACTATTGAGATGGAACCATACGAGGCGTTATATGGTAGGCCATGCCGTTCACCTTTTTCTGGTTAGAGGAAGGTGAGGTAGCTTTACTGGGGCCATAGCTCATATAGAAGACATCTGAGTAGGTCCAGTTGATTTGGAAGCGGATGGCTACTGCGTAGTCTCATCAGAAATATTATGTTGATCACCATAGAAGACCCTTGGAATTTGTGGTCAGGGATCATGTTGTTCTATGTGTTTCGCCGAGGCTGGGACAGAAACGGATCAAGAGGTAGGGTAAGCTTTAACCAAGGTATGTGAGGCCTTTTTGAATTTTGGATAGTGTCGAGATGGTTGCTTATCGGTTGCAGTTACCGCATCGATACCGAGCCATGCACGACGTCTTCCACGTGTCTCCATTGCATCGCTATCATTCAGACCTGTCTCACGTCTTTCAGCCTGAGGAGGTTGAGCTAGAGGCAAATGCGTCCTTTGAGGAGAATCTGATTCGTATCATTGACAGGAGCATGAAGGTTCTCCGAGGTCAGTCAGTTCCTCTCGTAAGGGTGCTATGGTAGCATGTCCGAGTGTAGGACGAGACCTGGGAGCGGGAGGCCGACGTACGTGCTCAGTGGCCAGAGCTGTTCTGAGCTTATTATTCGCCACCCTTGGAAGGAAAATTTGGGGACGAATTACTATAAGGGGGGAAGTTTGTTGGAAAATGGTTCTTATTTTTGAGGTACGGGCTTCTTCTTTTTACTTTTCCTTAAGTGTTTGTGAGAAAATATTTGAAAATGGGGAAGAATCCTAAATTGTGGAACTACACGTAATGTACTTTTCCAAACGTCGTGTACTCCTGGCCGTGTGGGATGGGTACACGGGGCGTGTACTCATGCCGGAGATGAATGGTGTAGGAACCGACTACACACCGTGTAGTGGTACTTACATGCTGTGTAGTCAGTCGGCAAGCCTAATTAGTAAGGCGGTGGATTCGCCGCCAGCCGGGCGACAGTACATGCCGTGTACTCAGGAGTACATGCTGGATGGGTATGATATTGATGTGTAGTTGAATTAAATAATAAATATAACATTATAATGATTCTTTATACATGATATACCATCCAATTATATATTATTTTAATATCAAAATAATAATATTGTCGCTCGTGTGTATGTACAAACTACCATCTCCATGAACCTAATGAGATTCATTCCCTATCATATCCAATCAAGACTAATTTTCATTTGATGATTAAAATAATTTTTATCGACTTGATATAATTATATATATTAATATGATACAACCTATGGATAACAAACACAACTAATGTAACAAAACATATAAGAGAAAATGAGTAAGTGAACACCTAAAATGATGATAATACAAAAATATTATCAACAAAGAAATATTAAAAGATCATATATGATATCATATTTATGTATATGATTCTTTTATAATTTAATAACAATAATTTATCTATTATATAGGATTTTAACCTACCCGCGACCAAGGAAAAGTACAAGGTAATGGTTTATCTCACAATCTCTTCATTATCCGAGGTTGTTTTTACGTAATTATCTACTGGGATCTCTTTGTAAACCACATTCATGTTTCTTAAAAATGTATTTCAATACCTATTTACTATTTACTAGACAATGGGTTAATGTCGGTTATACCCTTATGTGTTTTAAAGAATCTTTCCGTCATTTTCTAAATAAGGTCTTTTTTAACCTTTTCGACAAAATTAAGGTAATAGTGTATTTTTTTAACTTATACGGAGGGTGCAACTATTTTCCACCATTATAAAATCTTCAAAGAATCCCTTAAAAGCTTATAATAATATTTTCAAATTAAATGTTTTCTTTTATAATTATGTTACTTTTAAATGATTAAAAAATATATATATTTCTCTAAAATGGTTTTGATTTCATCTATGTCAACATCCTTTGACAGATTTTAAGCATATATGAAGTTGATTTATTATGATTCAAAACATACATATTGTATTGAAAGTTTTGTGATATGTTTGACTGTGGATGTGTTATTTTTAGACTATTAATTGTTTATGGAGAAAGTATTGACATTTCGTAAGCTAGTTTTAATACGAATGTTTATGTTATATTTAAACCTATTCATATGAGGAATACATTGGACATAGTTAGTGATAGGTGGAGCCCACTATAGCTCCTCGATGCATCGGTAGGTATCATTAGACAAACTAGTGTCTTGGCACATGTCCTTCAGAAAATATTATTTGTAGTCTTGGCACAAGGCCTTGACTCTGTGGTTATGAAAGTCTTGAATTATACGTTCCTTAATTATGAAAGTAGTAATTGATATTTCATTGGATTATTGTAGTAGAATATCCACGTGAATAAGTATATAAAATTATTTCATTTTATTTTTGACACATTTTTCTGAAATTGAATTTTAACAGAATTTTGTTTTAGTTATACATTGCCTTAAATTTTTATGCTTATTTATGAAAGTTTTCGCTATTTTGTTATCCCTACTGAGCATCTAAGCTCACCGCTTTCTATGATTTATTTTCCCTAGTATGTAAAGAAATATTTTATGACAAACCTGTAATGATAGTCTGAAGTGGATATGAGTGTGGAATATGGATACTATGTTATTTTAATTTTTCACTTTATTATGTAATGTAACATTTATGAATGTATCTAGTATTTCCAAAGCTACTAAACAAATCGGTCTTTAGAGAATTGATCTTTTGTGATCATAACTATGTTATGTAATAATGAACTGAATCCGGGTAAATATGGTTGGGGAGTTACAATAACCTCTAATTAATTGGGTATGGAAGTCAGCCATATGGAAATTCCATTTAGAGACATGTGTGGAAGTCGACCGTAGGGTTATTCCATTTAAGTATGTTTATGTTCCAAGTTACCTTTATATGTTATGTGTTATTTATATGGATTTTATGGTGATATTTTTGTTACAAATGGATATCCAAGGATATTTTATTCTATGAAGGTTATTTACTACTTTATATACATGAAAAGTATTTATTATGATTAGGTATTCATGGTTTACATGTTGTTTTGAAAACTAGCAGTTTCCTTCTTTGTGTATTCCTTACTGAGCTTTTTATGCTCATCCCAAGTTTTTTAAATGTTTTTCTCAGGACATAATGTGTTATAGGGTCAAGGATGGGATCAAGGAAAGTAATGTTGTCTAAAACATGGAACTGGACATGACTTTTTTTCAAGAGTTTTTATTTTACAAAATAATGGAAACTTAGTAGAAGTGCCTTCTTTGTAACTTTTGAGATGTAATAGTTATGGCTAAATTCTCTAAAACTCTAAACCTGAAAAGATCCACAAAGTGAATTATTTATTTAATTCATAATTAAGTAATGTTTTAAGGCTGGGTCCTTATAGTTGGTATCAAAGGTATGTTTAGACAACTTTAAGAGTTATAATATTGTAAAATCCATGTCCACAATTTAATTTATTGTATGATTAAAATGATATATCATATAATAATTACCATGTTGCTTCACTTAAGATATTTTTGTGTTCATAATGGTTTTATGTAGAGGAAACATGGCAGCTTTGTTGGGATAACATTAGGAGGAAAACAACCTTCCAAATCAGCAACTTGAGACGGTCGGAATCGGAACTGAACAGTTTCTTATAGTGATGGCACAATTGACTTAGGCGATAACTGGTGGTAGTATCCATACATGAGATCATCCATATCAACCACAGAGGAACATGTCCATAGTAGAGAATTTTATAAGGCAACAACCACCATAATTCATAGGATCATATGACCCTGTGCTAGCGGAAGGGTGGATTAAAGCACTAGAGAAGATTTTTGATGTCATGGGGTGTTCAGAACATCAAATGGTTAGTCTCGTTGTTTACCGTTTTGAAGGTGAAGCTGATCCATTGTGGTCGATGGTGAAAAATATCAGGGATATTTAGGAGATTGATGATCTTGACTAGGATGAATTCAAAAATATTTTTCTTGAGAAATATTTTCCTAAGGTGGTTTGTCTTAGGATGGAAAAAAATTCCTAGAATTGAGGCAGGAGGATGAATTAGTGGCTGCTTATGAAGAAAATTTCACTCGACTGGAAAGGTATGATCCAAATTTCATATGAGATCTTGATAGTCAAATCAATCGTTTTTACTCAGGGTTAAAGCCAAATTATAGATGGTCTTTAGCTTCTCGTGAGTTCAAAAGTTATGAAAAACATGTTCGATGTGTGGGGAATGTGGAAATGGAGTATGCCGATGATCAGGTTTTCTTTGATAAATAATAGATTAAGAGGTCCAGTTGGTAGGAAAAGGGATAGAATTCATTAAAAAAGCCTTTAGGTAAGAAAACCAAATATCCATACTGTGAGAAGTGTGGTAAAATGAATCCTAGAGAATATTTATCAATGTCTGGAAAGTGCATTCTGTGTGGTATGTATGGTCATTTTGCTCGTAACTATAAGGAATATGGTAAAGCATGCAATGAAAAGCCAATGATAAGATGTTTTAACTGTAATGAAATGGGTCATTATGAAAATGAGTTTCAAACGAAGAACTCAGCTGAGGGAAAGCAGTCAGACTACAAGTAGAAAGGGGTGGAGAAATCCTTTTCAATTACTTCAGAAGATGTTGGGAAATCAAATAAAGTAGTATTTGGTACACTGTTTAATTGTTCATATTATACCAATATGTAGTTTGAATCAGGGTCTACACATTCTTTCATTTTTGAGAAGTTTTCTAGTAAATTGGGAATTACATCTTAAGATATGAATCCTGAACTTATGTTAAAAACACCAGGGAGAAACATCAAGACAAAAAGAAATTATGAAGACCTTCCTATCCTTGTGTGTGGAAAGAATCTACCAACAAACCTTAATGTTATTCCCCTGGTAAAGTTTTATGTTATTTTGTTCATGTATTGGATTTCTTTTTACCATGCTAAGATTGAATGTAGAGCTAAAAAGGTTTCTTTTTTGAAATATTTTCAGTTTGTGTACAGGAATGAACCCTTACTTTTCATAACATATCAGGAAGCTGAGAAACAAGTGAACGATGGAAATGAGTGTTACCTTGCACATATTGTTGAAAATAAAGGAATTGTTCATATTAATGATGTGCCAATGGTAAATGAGTATCTTGATGTTTTTCGTGATGAGTTTTCTATTATTATACATGATCAGGAAGTTGAATTTACTGTTGACTTAGTTCATGATTCTAAGCCAATTTAAAAACCCCTTTATCGAATGGCTCAAGTTGAACTTTTAGAGTTAAAGAAGAAATTGCAGGACATATTAGATAAAGCTATCATTTAACCTAGAACATCACTATGGGATTCTCCTGTCTTGTTCGTTAAATAGAAATATGGTTCATTGAGACTTTGCATTGATTATAGAGCATTAAATAACATCACTGTTAAGAACATGTATCATTTTCCTCATATCGATTATTTGATTGATCATCTCTAGGGAGATCAATATTTTTCAAATATTGAATGGAGTTCGGGGTACCATCAAGTGAAAATAAAAGAATAATATGTTCCGAAGACCGCCTTTTATACTAGATATGGCCATTATGAATGTGTAGTTATGCCTTTTGGGTTAACCAATGCACCTGCTGTATTAATGGATCTAATGAATATAATTTTCCATGAGTTCTTAGATATGTTTGTGGTTGTGTTCATTGATGATATTTTGGTTTATTCCAAAAGTAAAGAGGAACATGAATGTCATTTAAGGGTTATCTTCCAAACCTTAAAAGAAAATAATCTGTATAGAAAATTCAGAAAGTGTGAGTTTTGGTTACAACTAATTTCTTTCCTTGGTCACATTGTTTCAAAAAAATGTCAGAACTTGTGATCCTACTAAAACAAAAGTTTATTATGATTGACCAAGACCCACAAATATAACTGATATCCATAGTTTTATTGGTTTAGAAGGTTATTACGAGAGGTTTGTTGAATATTTTTTATGGTTATCTAGTCCAATGATGAGGTTAACTTGAAAACGTGTTAAGTTTTTTTGGACATAAGAATGTGATGATTGTTTTCAGTAATTGAAATGATGATTGGTGAATGCTCTAGTTTTGGCACTTCCTTCTAGAAATGGTGATTTTTTTATCTAAAGTGATTCATCATTGAAATTACTTGGTTGTGTCCTTATGGAGAATGATCATGTAATTGCTTATGCTTCACATTAGTTGAAAACTCATGAGTTAAATTACTCTACCCATGATTTGGAATTAGTTACTGTTGTTTTTGCTTTAAAACTTTAGAGGAATCATTTGTATAGAGTAAAGTGTGAAATATATACCAATCAAAAAAGTTTAAAGTATATATTCACTTAGAAATAATTGAACATGAGACAGAGGAGATTCTAGGAATTAATCAAGGTTTACGATTTTACAATTCATTACCATCTGGGAAAAGAAAAAAAAGTGGTTGATGCTTTTAGTCGAAAAAATAATGCTTCATTAACCATGCTACGTTTGGAAAGAGATCCATTTGTTTTTTATTTTATGAAATTTAGAATAGAATTTGATGGTTTTGGAAGTTCTTTTTTTTGTTTTAGGTGCTAGTGTGACCATCTCTATTAGACAGAATTAAGAAAATGCAGAAGAAAGACATGGAGTTGCAGAAAAATGTAGAGCTGGTTCAGAAGGGTAAGTTGCCTGAATTTAACATTGATAATGATTGTATTTTGAGGTTTGAAAATAGATTATTTGTTCCTTATGATTCACAGTTGAATAATGAGTTGTTATGTGAGGCTATAGTTCCACATTTTCAGTTCATCCTGACAGTACTATGATGTACTGAGATCTGCGGGAGTATTACTGATTGGATGGAATGAAAAGTGATATTTTTTATTTTACTATGACGTGTTTGACTTGTCCATAGGTTAAAGTAGAGCAGAAGTTAACGAAAGGGATGCTTTAGTATTTACCAGTGCTAGAGTGGAAATGGGAAAATATACCCATGGACTTCGTGGTGGGATTAGTAAAGATATCTCAAGGTAATAATGCAATCTGGGTTATTGTAGATCGATTGACTAAATCTGCTCATTTCGTTCCTATTCGAGATACATTAACTATAGATCAACTTTCTAGAGTGTATGTTAAAGAGATAGTCAAGTTACCTGGAGTTCCCCTCTCCATTGAATCTGATCATGATCCTAGGTTTACTTCTAACCTTTGGAAAGGCCTTCAAAAGTCGTTTTGTACTGAATTAAATTTTAGTACAGCTGTTCATCCACAATCAGATGTGCAGTCAGAACGAACACTTCAGACTATGGAGGATATGTTACATGCTTGCACGATGGATTAATAGGGATTTTGGGATCAACATCTTTCTTTGGTTGAATTTTCTAATAAAAACAACATTCATTCAAGTATATATATATGGATATGTTTGATGCATTATATGGTAAATGGTGTCGAACTCTAGCTTTTTGGATGGAGTATAAGAAAGGAAGCTGATGGGACCGCAATTGGAAAAATAGATGGAAGAAAAGATTCAGTTGATTCATAAGAACATGAGAACATCTCAGATTCGACAGAAAAGTTATGCGGTTAACCGTAGGAAGGATCTTTCTTTTGAGGTAGGTGATCATGTTTTTCTCAGAGATTCTCAATGGAAAAGTGTGATGTGTTTTGGAAAAAAATAAAAGCTGAGTCTGAGGTTCATTAGACATTATGAAATCCTGGAAAATGTTGGATTAGTTTCATACTGAGTGATATTACCTCCATGTTTTTCCTAGGTACACAATGTTTTTCATGTTTCAATGTTGAGAAAATATATTCCTGATCCATCTCATGTTTTGAGCCCAGATGTAGTTCAATTGGAAGAGAATCTCTCTTTTGAGGAACAACCAATCCAGATTCTTGACCATGGAGAGAAAGTGTTGCGGAATAAAGTAATTCATCATGTAAAGGTTTTGTGTAAAACCTATATGGTTTAAGAGGCAATGTGGGAATATGATAATGCAATGAAGGATAAATACCCCCATTTATTTTATAGGTGAATTAAATTGCAAGGAAGCAATTCCCAAAAAGGGGGAAGGATGTAACATCCTAGGTAAATAAAGAATAAGACATTTTAATATTTATTAATATTTGGGAATTAAATATTAATTTTACATTAATTGGGTTTCTATGTACGATGGCATACCCGATATGCAACAACAGATTTCTTTAAAATCTTACGTTACACACTAATAATATAATAATATTATTTTAAATGGTATTTAACACATAGATGTTGTATTTGCGTGAATGAATAGAAATAACTAAAATATGAATATATATGTTTTTTAAATGTTTTTACATTTATTCAATAAATGATAGAGACCTAATATGTGAATGAATCCAATTTTATGCATGAATACTCTAATTTTCCCTAAAAGTTCCATTTATCACCTTTTGATGGAGAACCCTCATTAAATATAGATTTGGCTACTCTTATACATTATATTGGACCAATTAAAATTCTTCTTTAGAATAAATACATCAAAATTTAATTTTTGTATGTTTTTGTTATTTTTTGGATAAAGTTCATTTTTTAAATGAATAGTGAAAATGTTGTATTTTAGTTCAAAACATCATTTTTAATCTTTTTTAATTATATGGTTAGATTATATTTTTAATTTTTCTCATGTTTAATTGGAATATATTTTTACCATTCAATCTAATGGTGGTCATTGGAATTAATTTCACTTTGAAATTTTACTTAAACAAGTGTCAATCTTTTGATTGATATTGTTTCTTAAAAACAAGCAATTTATTTTGAAAACAGTTATTAATTATTTATTCATTAATGAAACTTATATGTTTTTAATTTTTTAAAATAGACATAATTTTTGAATTTGGAATTTCAAATATAGATTCGGGTGATTTTTTGGTATTTTTCTAAAGAACGACAATTTTTTATGAATAGTGAAACCCCTAACTATCGTTAAAAAAACATTTTTTTTCGTTTAAATGAAATTTTACCACTTATGTGAATTGAATTTCAAGAAATCCAACATACATGGTTTTCATTATTAATTAAAATGTGGTTTAGTGGGATTAAAATAATTTATGGTGAATAGTAACTTTTGACATTTATTAACTGCAATTATAGGTAATTACTGTAATTTAAGGTAAAAATAAAGTTATAATAATATGAAATTACCTTTACACATGTCCTACCTTTATTATATGAGTCTTGCAAGACAAAGATAAACCATGGGTCAATTTTGGGACCCCATAGAGACACTTGTGTAAGATAACTACACTAATACCTTTTTATTTAATGTAAAAATAAAAAAGCTCACAAATATGTATTGTTTTACTAAAAAAAAATTACATAGGATTATATAATTGATATATTTGGATATAAATATTAATTATAAAGATAAAATTATTTCCTACATCATGTTAATTTTTTTATAATATTTAGAAATCAAATAAATAAAATTATTTTTGACACAATGATGATGTTGTGTTTACGTCATTATTGAGTAATTTAAATAAATAAGGAGATAAAGTTTGAATCAATATCTAACACTTATCCAGTTCTTATTATATGATTCTATTACTAACATGGGCACATTATCTTTGAATTTAATGTTTTTGGGACCTTAATAAACCAAAGATCATTATATAATAAAATAATATTTTCATGCTTTTCAAAAGAGCCCCTCCTCTACCTTATAAAAAGACCCCTCTTCCTACCCATTTCACACACTTCTCGAAAAATTTTCCTCGTCCAAACTCTATTCATATAATCTCCAAATATCCTTCTCTTCATCGTAGAAGCCTTACCTTGTGCATAAAGAACTTCAATAAGCCCTTTTGGTTCAAACCTAGGGTAGTTACCCGATTTAAAGGTAACGACTTCTATTATGTTCTTTTGTTTTATTTTTCTTCTCCAACCCCCTTAAATATTTATATTCCTTTCTTTTGTAACAAATACAATATCTTAAATATACTAGGTTGTTTTTATAAGAAGTATTAGAGCTACACTTACACACACCTCCATCTAATGGGTGACGAACATATTGTTTATGTGGACGACGAACTACTACCTCACAAAATGATGATTATTCAATTATCTCTTACCACCACTCCTGGTGGCCATAAAGATGTCACTGTATTTATATAGGATATATATTATGTTTATAGTTTCCTTATTCTTATTTATTTCTCATTTATGGCATACAATTATGGTTTCATAATTGGTAAACGCTGTAATTTCATTTTTGGAAGTGCAGACTACCGCCCCCTCAATGTGATTTGAATCATTAATGCCATATGTGGGACGTATAAGGATGGAGTTAATAATATTATATATGATATTATACTATAATTATAATTTACCTCTATATCATAATTTTTTCATTCCGTTAAATGTGAAATAGAAATGAGAGTCGTGTTCATGCGTACGTACGGTTTACCGTCTCCATGAACGGTGCATTTCATTTCTTACCTTCAACAGTTATATTCTATTATAAATAAATATTATTCTGGATATATAGGGTATATATGATATCTAAATTATGAATATCATTCTGAAGATATGGATATTTTACCACATGAACATCTTGTAATTATAAGAAGTTTATTTTTGACTCAAGTATCAAATATTGACAAAACAACTGTTGATAACTTAAATGATTACATAATTTTCATAACATGGTAATAAGTGATATAAAAGGGATAATGAACCTGAAAAAGGTTCTCAAGAATTTATAAATTAACTTTAGTTTATTATTCAAGATATTAAATAACGATCGAGTCAAGTCAGACACGAGGTAAGGGACTTCGTCTCAATCTCCTTTCATTGAGGCATATTTTGTTTTAATACAAGACTTTCCTTTATACACTGTATTTAATCCTTTGACTTTTTATTTCATTCAAAGGCAATATTTTTCGATGAAGAATTTTACTAAATGACAAAAAGGAATGTTTCTTTTAACGTACGTGGTGAAAAAGACTTTTCTTCCGCCGTGAGTATTACCTGACCTTTGGCTTCCTTAACAAGCTGTAATGTTTTTTAAAAGAAAAAATAAATACCATATACTCTATTATGTATTTTGGTATTGAAAATGGTTTTTATAATGGATTTTTAATGTCAATATATTTAACTGATATATTGTGATTGAAATGTGGAAATTTTTTCTTTCCTTTATATTTGTTGAATGTGTTAGGATTTTGTAATGGTACATGGACATTTGACGGGTGGTTATGTAAAAAACCAAAGTATGGGTGGGGACATGATAAACCAGGATGTGTGGTTACATTATATCATCCAATGCATTGGGTATAGATGTCAGCCATATGGCTATTCCATTTTGTGACATGTTTGGAAGTCGACTGTAGGGTTATTCCATTTAATTGTGTTTATGTTCTAAGTTATCTTTATATGTTATGTGTTCTTTATATGGGTTTTCTAGTGATATTTTGGTTACAAAAGGGTAGGTAATGATATTTTATTCAGTGATGGGTATTTAATACTTCATATAGGTGGAATGTATTACTACTGATTAGGTATTCATGGATGACTTTTTGTTTTGAAAAACTAATAGTTTCCTTCATCGTGTATTCATTACTGAGCTTTTTATACTCATCCCATGTTTTTGAAATGTTTTTCAGAGGACATAAATTGGAATAGGGTCATGGATGGGATCACGGAAAGTCATGCAGTCTAAAACATGGAACTGGAGATGAATTTTATTTCAAGAGTTTTTATTATACAAAAAAATGGAAACTGGGTAGAAGTGTCTACTTTGTAACATTTGAGATGTAATAGTTATGACCTAATTCTCTAAAACCCTAATCCTGAAGAGACCCTCAATGTGAATTATTCATTTAATTCATGATTAAGTAATTTTTTAATGTTGGGTCCTTTTATGTAATTCCTTAAGTGTTATTTTTTTTACGGAACCTCATGATAATATTTTTCTAGTCCTCCCAAGAATTAATATATTTTAGTTAATATAATAATCCTAGAATCGATATATTATACCACATTACCTATTATTATTCAATCATTAACCCCCATTTTCATGTCTATGGGTTCGAGTCACAATGTATGTTAATATTTTCTCAAAAAATTAAGATAAAATTTTATTTTATATGACAACTGTAACTTAACAGAGACACAATAGATATATTTCCATTAAATAAGTCATCTAAAAAAACTATGGTAAAAAATCACAATATTTTTTGAAAATGGAAGAAAGTACTCTTTTGTGATTTTTATTATATGATAGTAAATGAAATTATAATTTTTGGGTAATGATACCTTAATCATACCACCAAAAGGCACACCTTAATATATATGTGTGTGTGTGTGTGTGTGTGTGGGTGTGTGTGTGTGTGTGAATTTTAGAATATCAAGAAATATTAAGATAAAATAAATGCATAGTGTTATAATGAAGACCTCAAGGGAGGAATATTGATGTGTGATCAAAAAATAATTCATTAAAAATGGAAAATATGTTAGAAAAAATATAAAAAATATCACTCGAAATAGAAATCAATAATCTATTATACAATATATTTCCCACCAAATGATACCCTATTTTCTTTATATACCTACTGTCCAGGGAATGGATTCTTTAATCTCTGTTAAGAACATATATACATAGAGAAGTATTAGGGGGTGCCATATGAGACACACTACTATATATATATGATAATCCCAAAATATAAATACCATTTTATATGATTTTTATTCTCAATAAGACATAATATTATATATATGTTAAATTGTAAAATAACTTTTTTAATTATTATGACATTATGGAGTTGGGAATAATACATGGATTATTGAGGATAATAATAAAAAATTAAAATATTATCCTTGAAATAGTTATTTGAATATTATAGATAATTTAATTCCATAAATAATGAAACAATTATGTCAAAATATATTGAAATAATTGAGAAATTCTAATAGATGAATAAAATTTATAGATATTTGATGAAGGAATCAATATATATTTAAATAAATAGATTACATCATTGGTATTCGTAATATTAAAGAAGTTATATTTTTATTACGTAAAATCATATCATGATAAAAAAGGTGTCTGATATAATCATTAGAAAAGAAAATATATTGTAAAATTGTTATATTTATTCTAAAATCCAACACATGATATATTATAATGACTAGTAGGATGAGTTATGAAATTCAATTCATGGTCAAAATTGATATCATTGTCTATAATAATTGATATTACAGTATATGGTATATTTATAAACCTAAAGTAAATTGTAGAAACACAACCTTTAACCTATAATATTTAACAAAATTATTTTTAAAATAAGAAATAAAAGTGTTTAGTGTGGGTAAAGATAGGGATAACCTAAGAAACAATGGTATTGAAATGTGAATACTACAGTTTCTCACTTACTTTAAACATGTATATAGTTGTTATATTATATAATTAAGAATTAAATTTTGATAATTATGAAATTTTAGAGAGAGTTAATGTGCGATTATCATTATTATGGATAACTAAAATAATGGTTCCGTAAAAATTGAATTTCATAAATTATCTACTATAATTTCTTTATATACATCATTTTAGTTCATGTTTTCTATATTATTTCAAATGAATTATGAAATAGTTATTAGTATCTAATATTTTAGAGTGATCAAAGTTAAGGTACAGTGAATTAAATATCATAAGGTTGACATTTTTTTTCATTTATTGAAATTTTATTTTTGAAGAATTATTTGGATCGACAATATTCTAATGATTAATGATTATATCATTCTATATATTTTATTTGTGAAAAGTAATGAAAATGGGAGGAACTCAATTGAAGTGTATAATAATTTTATATATTAGAGTTACTAAGAAACTTATTTTTAATTTGTTATTAGAACATAATGCATCCTTATTTTATCATATACTTTTTCACAAGATGAAATGAATTTATATGGATGAATTAAATTTAGGTTTTCATTCATAATTTGTTTACACTCAATTCTATAAACAAATAAATTAGAATATATTTTTAATGAAATCATTATTTGAAATTAATTTACCATCCCTACTTTTAATATAAGGGTAAACAATTTTTGAGTTATATTTTTAATATTCACTGAAAATATATTTTAAATATTCATGATTAACAATTAGAGATTTTTAAGGTATATATTATTTTATTGAGCAGTATTTAGAGTGGTTTTACCTCGATTATATAATATATATAATGCTAAATTCTATGTATTTATAGGTTTATTTTATATTAGATAATATATATTGAAATACATTATTTGGAGTTTATGATTCTATGGGTTGGGTAATTTTATTAACACTATAAAAAATCCCCAGAAAATTATTCGAACATGTAATTTTATAATACAAATTCTGATAGATTTAAATAAATTAATTTTGTCCTTTTTATTTATTTTTATGAATAATGTTATTTCTTTAGTGGGTCATAAGTCCATGATCTAATCAAATATCACAAGATAAATGAGTATTGTTGAATGAATATGATTTTATTTAAATAACAAGATCAAGATGTACATATCAATGCGATAATTTTCATCTATGTAAGATATTGTTTTCCATGAAAAAAATATGAAACAACTTGCAGACCACATCAATGATTTCCTAAAAATGGGTTTTCTAATGAACATGATATACTATATAATTCCATTGACCCATGGTTATTCCTGATGTATTGTTATAATTATGATCCATGAAAATATTTTTGAGATAAAAATATCAATAATATAGATGATTGATATTATTATAAATATTAGTGGCATGAATAGTGAAAATCATAATGGAATCATCAATTATATTAAAACGATATATTAATATGTTAAAAACAATTTAGGGTCCTAAAATTCCAAAATATATATAACTATTAACTTTAAAAAAATTGTAAAAATAATTTTCTAAAGGATTTTTTTCTACATAGATAATAATTTGAGATGTTCATGCAATTAAATACCTAGGTATTTCTCTCTTAATCATTTAAATATATAAACTATTGAAATATAATGAATTGTTCTATCAATGTGATAAATAAATCACCATGGGGACATTTGAATTTATTTTATAGATTCATGGAATGATTACTAGAAATAAAATTAATCATTTTATGTGGTTTTAAATCATTTCAAATAGTCTATAACCTACTTCATGTATAATTTTTTATTTACCACACATATAATGACATGAAAAAATGATACTAAATATTTCATATTAAATATTGGTTGAAATTTCAAGAAATTATTATTCTTGTAATTCAAATAGGGTCACTTAATGAAATTATATTCACTATATTGATATGGCGACTACTGTTGCATCGCAACTGGGAAAATATTGAATCAACTACATAAAATGGTATCAATTTAGAGTAATAAAACACTAAAAGTGTGAAAAAATATATTTCATGAATGTTATATTATAATAAATTCCCTTTTCAAAAAAATGGCTTTGAGTTAGGTGAAATAAATGGGGAATGCAATTATTTTTAGGTATTACTAGTATCAATCATATTATTCAAATTTTAATTGAAAATAATAATATTTATTTGATAAAAACAAATGATATAAATTGAATATGAATCTATAAAATCCATATTATTATACATGATCTTATAGTTTTATTCCATATATAATATATTTCTTGTATTTTAGACAAATTGAAATCCATTTGGTTTTAAAAAACATGAAAACTTCATTTACAACATCAATAATTTTAGAATCCCTCTAGAAATATCAAACATATATTGAATAATTTGATAAAATAAATTCATATATAAATTACAAACACATTAATCATGTTGATAAAATCGTAGATAAGAATGAAAATTTCAATAAAAATCACCAAATAGTTTCATTAGAATAATGATAATCACTTGAGATATAATTCCCAAACATTGTAATAGAGACCAGTCAAAACATTACTAAATGACAATGATGTTCTATGAGGGGGTTGAGGATGTTATATTATGGAGTGAATGTTAGTTAATGAAAATATAAACTGACTATGATAAATTGGTAGATAATGATACATAATCTAAAAAAATGTAATGTATAAGAAACTAATTACAAAAAAATAAGCAAAAAAGTTAATAATGTGATTAAACCAAAATCATCATTGATTAAAAAATAAACAACATAAATACACAAATTTATTTTTTTGGAATTATTATCCTAATCTATAGATTATTCTAAAAATTAAGGTGGAATATCAATATAATAAATTTATTTAGATGTTACTACCATATCACATAATCATTCATTTATTCAATGAAATTTCACTAGGAGAAATTATCCCATAATAACAAATCAGTATAAATCAGTTTAACATAATAAATAAATGAATAATTTGGTATTTTTTAGAGAAATATTTCCCTTGAACATCATGATTATTGAGGATTATCTATTCTAAGAACTATTGGGTGTTTTACCATCATAAAAATACCATTTAATTTAGGAAAAACTGTAAATTTATTTTATATCATTGTTTTAATGAATCCAATGATAATTCATCCAAATAAAATAAAATTATTCATTTAACTATTCCAATGTCATATCACATACCTTTTTTAAGTTGTAAAATATTTTTTAGTTAATATAGGTAAGGTAATTTTTATTGTTTATTTTATTGTTTTAGAAATATTAGTAAATGAAGGGTTATATATCATTTTTTTCCAAAAATTTCAGTACATTGATAAATATATTATTAAATTTAATTAAGTAAATATAATTATTTGATATAAGATTTATAATGTCACATATGACATGATTAAAGAATTTATATGTAATGACGATCCAAAATATTTCCACAAAATCTTCATTACTGAAGATGAGTATATTCATTTAGGGATGAAATTATATATAGAAATAGATTATATTGAATTTATTTTTGATGAATTTATGAGAATATAAGAAAAAATATATGGTAAATTGAATATGAAAATTATCTTACTATATTGGAACTACTTTCAATTAATTTTTTCTATAAATTTATTACCTCATTAGTGAAACAATCAAATATGGTATTGGGGATATAACCATTCAATTTGATTAATTTTTATTAATATAAGTAACTAATATTCCATTTATTCTAGGTGATTCCTTATCAAATGAACTTTATCATTGGTTGGATAACGTGTTAATGAAAAGTATGATGTTTATTTCATGGGGAAAGGCTGGACATATTGGTATTATCTATAGAATTTGATATCCAAAATTATAATTCAATGTATTATGAAATATAAAATTTAAAATAATATATGATTATTGAACTTCACATCATAGAAGTAAGAATGTATAAACTATTGAATCTATTATATATAGGTACAATATTTCTAATTTCAATGGTTAAAGGGTGATCCCACTCCAAATTTTATCTAATAATGGTTAGATTTTTTAGTATTGATAATAAAATAATATGAATCTAAATATTTCTTATTTTGAAGGTTTTTGTTTATGAAATGAAGGAATATTTTCTAAAAACTAATGATCACATTCCGACTCATATTTAACATCAAATGGAAGAATTGTTAATTTAATATTAAAAGTAATTTATAATAGTTAGATACATGGAATAAAAATTAATTATAGAGGAATTCATTTATCATGGAAAACAAAATTCACAAAAATTTATAGGAATATATCTTCTTACTAAATGTTTTTATGAATATCAATTTCATTCACAAGATCATTGTGCCACATGACAGAGATAATTCACAAAACAATAGAGTATTTTTTGTATGTTTCCTATGATAATTTCTCCTTTTATAGATAATTCATTCAATTATTATTACAACAATTTTCATTTATTTTTGGTATGATATGAGGAAACATTCCCCACATTTTATTGGGATAAGGTTATTGTAACAAACATCTAAAATATTCCATTTTTTCAGTATGGGTCATTTAATGTTTATTTTAGTTTGATATTTGATGTTATATCATGTTAAAAAATGGTTAAAAATTTAGTGAAGTAATAACTCACATTTTCATGGCTGGAAAAGTTATGTGATGGTGGATTAAAGAATTTAGACATAGAGAAATTTTGGTCATTTTAGAATCTACATCATGATGGAATTATTTTGGTTTGGAACAGACAATTAGCACACAATGTATTTTTTTGGTGTCCATTGCAAGGTTGAGTCCCATGGATATTGGGTTTTGGGTTTTTCTTCATGTGTGTCTCGGCCACCATTTGGTAGTTTAACCCATATTTTTAATTTTATATGGAATTTTGGTTGACGTGATGTTCAAAGGATAAATTTAAATTCTAATATGATTAATTCCATGTCATGTACCATTGTATTTTGTTTTGAAAAGACACAATGTGTAATTGGATACAGTAAAATAGATTAAAATCTATTTATACCAAAATTATATTTACTATAACTCATTTTATACTACCATATTTATATATAACAATCATAAATGTTTTGTAAAAATCCGGAATATTTAATCAAAACAGGAGAATCAAAATGCACCTTTATGGAAGGAATTTCATTTTAGTACCATGAGTTCTGTATTGGAAAGAAAAATTGATACTATATCATAAAGTAATATATTTTGAAGAAATAATTTATGAGTTAATTATTTTTTCATGGAAATTGCAGCATAAAAACATGTTGTTAGAAAATAGATCCCAAAAAGGAATTTTGAGTAAAGAACTTTTTGCCAAGTTTTGAAAATTGGAGTTCAAAATAAAGTTTCAAAAAAAAATTCCTTTAATTGTTTGTTTGTTATGAAAAAAAGTATATCATAATATATTGAGCTAAATAGAAGATATATACTATAATATGATCTAGTGGATGAATTCACAATATATGAACTCTATGGTAGCAAATTTCATTAAATTGGAATTTTAATTTCCGAAATCATGACATAAAATATAATGATATAGATGGAAAAAATAGTTTATTAATGATTTTAATTAATTTAATGGATAATAATATTTTAAGAAGTAATATAATGATTTGATATAAGGACATATTATTAATTTAAAATGTATAATTTAATATAGAGTTATATCTTGAATGAATTCCATTTAATGTAATTTCTGGATGTAATGTGTTGTTGTAAATACAATGAATATTTTGATGTGTAGAGTAAATAATAATGAAAAAATTCCATTTTTACTGTTTTTATACCATATTTCATTATAATAGTGATTTTTAAATATATTTTGATTTTATGTATTCATATAACTCTCTTGAATCGTAGTGATTTCAAGGGAGGTAGAGGTCATAGGAATTTGATAAGAGTTATCAAGTCTTGAAGATTGTAATAGAAAAATAGTAAAGCAATGATTATTAGGAATACAAAAATTCATTGATATATACTACATGGATAAAACCTAGTATATGTGAAACAAGTAAAATGATGGTTTTATTTAATATATATTTCATCATTTTTGGCGTCTTATTTTGAAATTTATATTATTAATAATGTGTTTCATTACAAACATGAAGATAATATTCAATTGATTTTGTTATAAATGTGAATTTTAAATAACCAAATATACCCCCCATTTTTGTGTATGTTTTTAGAATTCAGGTTATAAAATTTTATAAAAAACCCCTAGGCTATTTCATATTGAATCTACCAGAGAATATTTTTCATCATATTAAATGATTTGAATGTGATGGGGGAACCATACATTTTTGGATTTAATGGTTATTTGTGGAGAAATATAATTGATAAGATATTTAATCTCCTTTTGTATTTATTTTTTTGTGAATTTTATGGAATACATGTTATATATTCTATATAATTATTGTGAAAAAAATAATATGAAAAGTATATTCTGGTAATTCAAATTCATAGAATAAACAGTATGGAATAATTTATAATTTGAAGATTATAATGGTTTTGTGTTGTAATTAAGTAAAATAAATATTATAAAATCAATAAATTTTTTATAAATATGAATGAAATGTGAAAAGAGAAATGTTGTAGGTTTTTTTATAAAATCCTATTTGATTTTATAATTTCTTTATGTTAAAATGTATATTGATTCTCTAACTCATTTTTCTTCTATTCTAAAGCTGTTAATGTTAATGGTAATGAGATAATATATATTTACATATTGAAAGAGATCATATATATAATAGAAATAATAAAATATTATTTTGTTGTAATGGAAATAAAAAAAATTATTTCTGAATTATATTTTGATGATACAGATAATAAGCTATTCACAATAAATTTTTTATTTAATATAGTATTCCATTAATAACAATTGAAAAATGAAATGGAATATAAATATCTTGAGAATAAATTATTATAAGGGAATAAAAATAAATAAGATATTGTTAGTGGTGAATTTTTACATCTTGTGGAAAAGATGATTATTATAGGTAATGGGGAAATTAATAGTGATTTTTCAATAGATTTAATTCATTATGTAATAGTTTTTTACTAGGCTATTAGGGTTCCAAATAGATTTTACGGAGAGGATATATAGATTTTATTATATTTATTCTAATAATGTCATTGACCATTATAGGGAACATTAATTTCGAAAATTCATTTGGAAGGATGTTTTAGAGAAATGTTCAATTATGTAGTACAGATTATAAATTTGATTATAAGAGATGAACCAAGTATTACATGAATACATTATATATCAAATATCAAATTAAAGATTACACATGATAAAAAACAAATAATCTTATTACCTAAAGAATTATATTTATTCTATATTAGATATATAAATTTCTTATTTCTCATTATTTTTTCAATGTCTCTAAAATATAACATACATAGAAGATATAATTCTAGAAAAATAATAGTTATCACTCTTCTCATTACCTAATGATTTTAAACATAAGAATTATCTAGTTAAAAATCTTGGAAATAAAGGAAATTATCAACGAATGATAAAGTGATACATCATAAGAATGAGATACAACATGGACATGAGGGTAATGAATGATTTAATAGAACATGAAATAATGTGAATTTTCTATAATATACGATTTAAGGACATATAGTATAATAATTTAATACATATATAATAGTTAATTAATGTAGAAACATTAGATTATATTCACGAGGTCGGGTGTAAAACATTTTCTTACTACATAAAAATTTGAAAAAAAAATATTAACATTGAGAATACAATTAGTCAGAATTCATTAAATACTTTAGGTTGAAAAAAAACTAATCAAATATATATCCACACAATTAGTTATGAATACATATGAGAAAAATAATTTTTTTTGTTAACATACATGTAAATATCACTTCCATGTATTTTATCCTAAGCATGTAACTTGGAAAATTTATTTTATTTTGAATGTGTCTTATTAGTTCCTTCAATAATGTTGTGGAAATGTAATCTTGTACACAATTTTAATTGCAAAAATATGTAAATAGACCCATGAATAATGTTGTTAATATGAAATATGTTCCAAACATAGGATTATGCTCATTTTTAAACACATTAAGGTCAATGTATATATTTGTTAAAATTAAATCTTGTCCATGAAAATAATTTCAAACATGACTAAATGGAAACATGTTTATGGAATAAAACATTATATTTTGAGATAAAACCCATTATGTAAGGTGTTATTGGGTTATATAAGAGCCCAAAATCACATCATGAGTAATCAAACATATGTTCAACTCATTGTATAAATCATATATCTCTTCGCTGAAAAGAGAAACATTGATATATGATAGGTTATAAAACACGATCAAAGTTTATTATATAAAGAACATCAAGAATTAAATCAGTTGTCAATTAATTGAACCACCCATAATAATATTATAATAAGAGAAATCGGTGTGATATTTATAGGAAATAATTCCATATGATATGGGTGTTTGATATCTGGGGAGGATAACAGATGAGATATAAAAAAATCAAATTTCATAAATCATTTTTAACATTTTCATAATATGGTGATGCTATATTAAAATTAAAAAAACATTATAAGGGGTAAATAATTCATATTAGATGAATTATTTTCAATTAAAATATAATAACATAACTATAAAAAGAAATAATTTTTATTAAAATAAATAAGGAGTAAAATATATAATTTTTTATGAAATTGAATTTTTATTTTTTTAATAAATTTGTGAGAAAATAAATATTGTTAAATGATTCATACATTTTTTAGGTCAAAAAAGATAAAGAAAAATATAATTACTGAATAAGAGAGAATATATTTGGGTTTATAATTAATAAAATAATATTTTTTTAATAAATTATAACGGAATTATATATAAATGTCTAAAAAAGGTTATTAATTATTCTTAAAAATATAATATTTTTAGAAAGAAGGAAAACCATGAAAAATTAATCCTTTTACTAGAAAATGTAATCATACATGACAGAATATGTAAATTATATATGAAATATAGGGATATAATAATAAATCAATATTAGAATATGATAGTAAATTTGAGTGATATAATGATTTTAAAATATATATCTAGTCAATAAAAACCATAATCATTTTAGAGAAAATAATTATTAAATATTAAGAATAGTGAATACATTATAAATAAATAAATAATTTTATATTGATATTTTTATATAATAATTAAATTTTATACAAGTAAAATGTGATCACTTGTGGAGAGTTAGAAATAATACGATAATTGTGTAACGAAATCTCCTTTATTCCATTGTCAACTTTTTTTAAAATTAAATTCCATTGAAATGTGGAAATTAAAATGGATCATTATTTACATTTAATAAAAAGGGAACTAAATTTAAATAATTTAAATTTTTTATATATAATGATTATAAATTAAAGTAGGTTCATAATAGGAAATATGTCTCAAGTATGTATACGTAACACTAAATGAAATTATTTTGGATTTATGTATGTCCTCACAATATCTAAACTCTATGATAGAATCATAATGTTTTCCTTTATGATGAAATACTTTATCCTATTTATTTATATTTAATATTAAATAAAATTTAATTTCAATTTATATGTAAAAATGTTGGTATATATTAAAGAAAACTCTGATTGATATAATTGGTTTGGGGTGGGTAGAAGAGGGCTCCTTTTATTGGATAAATTTAGGGACATTTAATAGGAAACAAATTTTTTGTTTTGGGTAATGATGGATTTACATTGGACTTAGGTGTGTTATTTGAGTAGTGTTTATGAAGAATATAATATGAGATCCCAATTCAAAAAAATAAATTTTCGTTGATTAAATATTATGAAATTTTCACAATTTTTAAGCCATAATAATTTTTTTATTTTTTCCATTTTCACCTTGATTATAAATTTACAATTCAGATTATATGTTTATTGAAAAACATAAAATATCACATCATTTATAATTTCAATGTGTTGATTTAAAATATTATCTGAATTTAATAATTGTTTTTTATAAATATATCAGTATTTTTTATTTAAATTAAGACAAATAATAAAAAGAGAACACTATATTTTTTGCGAAATAAAATTTTAATCATTATGATTAAAAATTATTATTTCATATCATTTACTAATTATTAAATTAATGTTTATTTATTATTTAGAAATATAATATGTAAATATAAATAAATAATCAACTTCAATTAATATATATATTTTTTTAAAGTAATATTCAAACATAATTATTGTTTTATTAAATTATATTTTAAAATAGTAAATTATTATAACTACATTCCATTAATTATTTTTATTATAAGAATTAAAATTTTTACATTCATTAATATTTTACAATTTAATTGAATAAAACAAAATTAATATATATTGAATTGGAATTCATATTTTTATAATATTGTAATTTAATTGATTGTTATTTGTTTATTTACCTAATGTTTATTTGCTCTTGTAATTTCGCAATCAAGTTTCAAATTTCATTAAGAAAATTATATATTATTTGTCATAAACATTTATATAATATATCATGCAACCTTGTAGTTTATTATAGTGTATATTAGAAACAATCAACCCAAAAGTTTTAATTTGAACTGAAATACATAGTAAAAATCTCATGGTCTAACATGCTAACCCACATAAAATAATTTTAAAACAAAAAATTCTAAAACTATGATGCAAATGAATGAGACGAATTTTCAATTAATGAATTTTTGGGACCCCATGTCACATCCAAACACATATTATTTCTCTATAGAAATATTTCTATTAAGTGTTCAGGTTTTTTGTATTATATCACTGTAATACAAGATTTATATCAATTATTCATTGTAAAAGAGATCATGTTATAAAATCATAACCTCTGATTTTAGTATATTGGATATATAGGGTATGAAAATTATCTAAATTGATATATAGTAGACACTATGAACAATGGAGGGGTTTACTTGACATGAAATGTGATTATTTTTAAAACCCAAATGATCAATAATTTCAAAGGGAAAGATTTACCTCTGGATCAACTTTATATTCATTCAAAATTCAATAACCCTCTTTTATGATGAAATTAGAAGAAATTACTTTTCCAATAGAAGTATAGTTAAGGATTCATTTTAGAATGATATTATTTGTCTTATTATCTTATTATTTAATGTCATATCTTTAAAAAAGTCCATGAGTATCTTGTATCTTTAAATAATCTTCATAAAAAATAGCATGATCCTTTATTCTAAAACCATCAGTCACCATGTATGAATTTTTAGAGTATTAATGTATTGAGTAGTCATGGAACAAGATTAAATATAACTTTTTCTTTATTTACATATTCAAATGAATATATGTGGATATATAATTTAGGATTATTTGATTGGTATATCTGTCACATATTTCACTATAGTGATAATTAAAATATATTATTTATGACAATAAATATTTTTTTCTCTCAATAGATCATTCGTTTGTGATTTTTCCTATTGGTTTTTAGTTGATTTGAGGTATAGGATATCACCATGTTATTTTAAATAAAGAAATATCACACAAAATTCTTTAAATAATCATTATATGTCACACACATTTTTTTAACACATGGTATGGAATGTATTGAAATGATTGGTATTTTCTTCATCTAATTGATGTTGTCTTCACAATTCTCTATACAAAAGAATGTCATTCCTTTTTACTTAACATTGTTTTTTTTATTTCAAAATAATGGTAATTGTTGAACATAATTTCAAAAGTATCCATATTATCTTATAAATATATATATATATAACATTCTATAGTCACCAATTTCATTGAAGTATCAATATATATACCCTCACATGTGATTACATAATCAATGAAGAACAATTTTAAATCCAAATATCATACTTATGAATAGTGAATAAAACTTATCCAATTATTGTTGTATCAAAAAATTCAAACAATCTTAGTTTCTTACTTTCACTTAAATGATATTATAATATCATAAAAATGAATCCAAAAAAATTCAATGTATTTTCTAAATAATATTTTCATCATATCAATAAAGATGTGAATTTAATTTGTATGTATATGTGTCATTACAATGAATTCATAGTGTTCATATATTGTGCACTAAGATGTCGTGGGTATATATAATTCTATTAAATATAATATGTTGTATCTATATTTATAATCCACCTTTTAAAAGTAGAAAAATCATTTAACTTGTTCAAAAATATCATTGGAATGGGGTTGTAATACTTGTTCAGTATAATGATTTTTCCATGTTCAAGATAATCAATTAAAATTAGTATTTTTTTATAATTTATTCTATATATATATAGTTTATCACATGTTATAAAATTTGACATATAATACCCTTGGTGAATCTATCTTAATGTTGTTACGTTAATTATTCTAATTCAATAGTTGTAATTATATAAGGAATTAATGATGTATTAATAGGACTATAAATGTGTTTAATTGAAAACAAAACCTTGAATTATAAGGTATGGCTATATATTTGTTCATATATTATCTCATCTTATACTATTACAATTATAATTCCATTAAATTTTGTGTTCATCCCCAACCACATTATTTATCTATTATATATTATTTTATACCAAGACTGATATTAAGGAATTTTTTCCAATGATTTTTTATAATTATAACTTAACTGATATTTTATCATGGTATAATTTGGGATATGAAGTGAATTTACCTATCTAAACAATGTAGGTGATATATATGTAGGGATGGAAAATCCATTAAAGACATGAAATTTAAATTTATTCAGGGAAGAATAAGTAAAGCTGATTCCAGTATCTTCCAACATACCTTGATTAGTGAAGATTTATATACAATTGACAGAACTACAACACCATATTATTTTTTCATTGATAATAAAATTTGGAATCACTGATGATATGAATCAATAATCATATACATAGTGCTTTATTGGATGAAATACATAGATCTATAATCTTATAAAATGATAATATTTAATGATCATAATTTCCACCACATAAATTTAATGTTTTAAATCATATACATAATACTAAATGGATATGATCATAGCTAAATAAAAATATGTTAGTAAAACCCAATTAAAATGTAATTTGAATAGGAAAATTCATTATAAATACAATATACTTTATAACACCACTGTTTCAAAATATGATTATTCAATTCAAACTAGTTTGGTTTAGGCGGTTTCTATTATACACCATAAGATAATCGCAAAAAATATCAAAAAACTCTTATGATAGCAACTAATATGACCCAATAATAACATAAATATATTTTATATCATTTCAATTATTTTAATATTACATTCCATAAATAAACATTCAATCCCCAAACCTAAGTGTTTATTTCCATTATATATTTTCACCATAAGTTTTTTTTCACAATTCATAAACACATCACAAATCCTTTATAAAATACAAAAACTATTATTCAAGTATAAAATTATAATTATTACAATAATACCTTTATTAAAATGAGAAATGTTCAGTTAGAATTCATCTGAACACTTAATTCTTATATCAATCCTTATATACTTGTTGAATAATGTCACCACTAGTCCCCCAAGGCCCGTGTCATGACTATCCCAACCCCACCTTCCATAGGACAGGGGCTGGAAACTAGCACTAAATGTGTATTCTCTAAAACTGGGAAGACATTTCTTTTATATCCTGTAACACACACAACCAAGCACAGAGCCAGATACGAACTCAAGTAAATTGAAGAGTAAACATAGTGAGTACAATATGTTAAAGGGGCCATAATTCAAGACCAACTAGAAAGTACAAGGAAATATGGAATGTACAAGATTACTGATAGGTGAAAAGCATCTCCTAGATCATCCACCACGAATCCTACCTAAAGGGTAGGTACAGCTCACGAACAGTCGTCTCTGTAGTCCACCTCGTCTAATATCCACCTCCGAGCTTCCTCCAGTCTTGGTACTCTTGTCCTCTATCAGCGATGTCCACTGTCTGCACCGAACACAATAGGGTAAGAGCATAGCCCGTGCTAGGGTGAGTATAATGACTCTGAGTAGGGACCACGAGACCTTCAATTTCTCAGAAAATCCACAAAGGATAATCCACAAAGCATAAAGTCAACTGTCAACCCTGCATAGGTATATGCCCATACATATACCTAATTTATTAAGTATACCCATATCAATCATGAGGAAACACAGGGTCCAACACAAAATCCCAACGATCAACTGTTCCACAAAAAAAGGAATAACACAAAGGTTAGAACCACACAATTATACCGCAAAAAAAGAATACCATCAAAGTATTACCATGATGTAAAGTACCACAAGGTACAGATTGAGCTCACTCCAGTATTACAAAAGTACAGTAGTAGAGATGATTATATGTTACTACTAAATAATCATACTCTATTAAGGGGCAGACCTATGAAGTATTGCTTATCATCAAGAGACCCATATATGATCTCAAGGTGCAAGAGCACACATGATCGCCCGGTGCTAACCCACACAGGATCACTTGGTGCTGACCCACATAAGATCGCTCGGTGCTGATCCACATAGAATCTCTAGGTGCTTCCCCAAACAGGATCACTCGATGCTCACCCACATAGGATCTCTCTTCAATCTTCATGTCACATCTAGCTACAGAATTCTTTCACTATGCTTGCTTGTCTCCGAGAGGGTCTCCTCCACAAGCCACTGATCAATACTCCATCTCCCAATAAGTCCCACAAAGAAGCATCTCAAAGGACCTCCAGATCATATGGATCTCAACACAACAGATGGTGCCTCAATCGGCCATGTGGGGGAACGACCAGGCCGTCGGGCAGTGTGGAAGGTCGTGGGGCGGCGAGGCGAGGCCGCAGGGCGGCGTCGTTGTGTCGTCACCTTCGTTGCGGCCGGAAGTGGTGTTGGTAGCTATTCTCATGTTCCACCAGAGCCACACTTTGGAATCAGTCACCATTAGCATTGGGAAGAACACACGAAAATAATTACAGTAGAGGGGTAAGGCCTTGTTTGTTTTTCCTTCACTCTGCGTAAGAGCAGTATCAGGCGGCTCAACAAAAAACTTGAATCAAGAACGTCAAATTAAACAATTTTATTTGAATAGTGTATCAACTTGTTTTGGTTGATCCACATTCTCCATTATTCGCAGAACGTGGAATATAACTGAGAAAATACAAGAATACGATAACAACCCCTACCTCATTCGTTTGATTCGATGAAGATTTTCCACGGGGAATAAGACGATGTCATTGGGAGTAGACGGACGTTAGTGATGTCGGCTTTTCCCCGATCGTCGTATTGTTGAAATTGAAGACGTTCCTCATTAAAGAGTGTCCTAATGAAGAAGTCATAGTCAATGTAGTCCTTCATCGTTGGTGTTCTTCATTAGAGGGATTTCTCCCAAGGCTCCTTCCTCCCAATTCCACCAAAATTAAGAGGTATCCCAAATAATAGATTATGTTATCTATTATGTTGTTGGCATTTGTCAATTTTTTTTAATTAATGAATTGAGTTTATAAAATTAACTAAGGTGGTGGAACCATTAAATTGGGGAAACTCAAGTGGTTTATCCCTATTAAGAGGGGAGTTCTGGAGGTTTATGTCTCGAGTGGTCCCCACCACCATAACCCACATGGGTGGTTAGGCTCAGGTGGCCCCAACAACCATAACCTATGTTGAGAGGTTTTAGTTTAGGTGTTCCCCACATCCCAAAAAACGGATGGGAGTTCTGAAGAAATATAAAATAAAATGTTACACAATTTTATTTTATTTTATTTTTTCACAAAAAAACCCAAAAATTTACATTTACCTCAACCAACAGTCGTCGATTTGAAAGTCTTATTAAGAGAATACAGGTGTTCCGAGTTCAATGGTGCCCTCAGATTTCAATTATGAGCACCGGTACAAAATTTACAAAAACCCACTTGCACATTTACAGAACATAACTAAAAAAATTTAGAAATTCATTCTGGGTACACCGGGCCACGGAATCAAATGCCGTAAATTTGCGTGGACACATAAAATTCCTATATTTTTAAAAAAATTACATGTAAATTCCAGGTCTTTACATTTTCCTATCATCAAAGAATTACTTCCCCATATGCTACATCTCAAAACTAGGAAAACAAGTGGGGGTACTGAGCACAAATCTGAGTCTCCAACTCTTATGTAATATCCTGGAGGTTCCCGTGCTTCCAATGAATGCGCACCAGAGGTATCGACCACCCACGAAGGAACTACTCCTGTCGATACTCAATATCAACTCGAACATCCGTAAAATTCCCCCATCATCAATGTCCAGCTCTCCATATTCGATAATGTGAGAAGGGTCGTGCATGTATCTCCTCTACTGGGATACATGGACGACATCGTGCACACAGTACATCTGAGGTGGAAGAGCTAAGCGGTAAGCCACCTTTATAACACTGTTGAGGACCTGGAAATTTCTGATGAATCTCGGAGATAACTTGCCACCATGTCCAAATCTCTGTAATCCTTGTCGGGGTGAGACCCATAGAAAGGCATGGTCTCCATCCTCGAACTACAGAGGTCTCCATCTCATGTTGGCATAAGACTTCTTCCTACTATGTGATGTCTTCATCCACTATGGGATGATCTTCACCTTCCCTATGGTAGCCCGTACCATCTATGGTCCCACTAGTGTTGACTCCCCTCGGTCAGTCCAGCATAAAGGTGATCTATAAGGTCACTCGTACAACACCTCAAAAGGTGTCATCCAAATGGTGGAGTGATTGATGTTGTGGTATAAAAACTCCACCAAAGGAAAGTTATCATACCAACATCGACTAAATTCAAGGACACAAGCAATTAGCATGTCCTCGAGGGTCTGAATGGTCCAATCAGTCTGACCATTCGTCTGAAGATGGAAGGTGGTGGTCAAACAAAGCTGCGTCCCGAAAGCCTCCTGCATCCCCTTCCATAGTTGGAAGGTAAAACATGAATCACGATCAGAGACAATCATCGATGGTACTCCATGTATCCGCACAATATATTTCACATAGAGTTGTCCAAAGATCTCTATTGAACCCTGCTCTCTGATTGGTAGGATGTGGGTCGACCTGGTGAGTCAGTCGATGATCACCCAAATCGAGTGATGAACCCTAGATGTATGTGGAAGACCTATCACAAAGTCCATGAATATCCCATTCCTCATCCACTTTGGAACTTCTAAAGGATGAACAAATCCTGTTGCTACCTGATGCTCTACCTTCACTTGCTGACAAGTGAGGAATTGAGAGACAAACTCTGCTACTACTTTCTTCATTCCTGGCCACCAGTGCTGTCGTCGGAGATCCTGATACAATATCACCACTCATAGATGTACTGCTTGAGGGTATGTGTGGAACTCCATAAACACTTCATCTCTAAGCGACACTTGTACCATGGTACATCATATGAAGAATATGATGTTCTCCCCACATTCATAAAATCTATCTGGTGCCTGCCCTGGGGATATCTGAGCACATAGAGCCTTGCAGGGAACATCCCCATGTTGCACCTCCCTGACTCGCTGAGGAAGTGGGGGAGTGACTCTAAGAGACTGAAGAAAAGCTTCTCCATCATGTTCCAAGATTTATATCTCCAAACAGTTCAACTACTCTGTCGCCTCACCTAGAAACAGTATACCAGATCGCCTACTGAGTGTATCTTCTACAATGTTCCCCTTCATAGAATTATAGACTATCTCAAAGACATAGTCCTATAAGAACTCAATAAAACGCCTCTATCACAGGTTCAGGTCCTTCTAAGGGAAGATATACCGGAGACTCTTGTGGTCAGAGTACACTGTAAAACGCTCACCCATCAAGTAATGTCGCCTCATCTTCAAAGTGAATACCATTTCTGCTATCTCCAGGTCATCGGTAGCATAGTTTTTCTCATGTAGTCTCAGCTGTCAAAAACTATATGTGATCACTGCTCGCTCTTTCATCAAGACACATCTAAGCCCGGTCCCTGATATGTCACAGAATACTACATACCCTACGCCCTCCTCTGGAAGCCTCAAGATGGATGAACTAGTCAGCCTCTGTCTCAGCTCTTGAAAACTCTACTGGCATCTCTATGAAGAAATGAAGGGTTGCCCCTTCTTTTTCAATGCTGAAAGTGGTGCTACAACTTCGGTGAAATCTGGCACAATTCTCTGGTTGTATCTATCCAAACCCAAAAATCCCCATATCTCTATCACACTCCTCGGTGGCTCCCAAAAAAGTACCACCTCACTCTTCCCTGGATCCACTGCAACTCCAGTATCTTAAATGACATGTAAAAAAAATAAAACCTATTGGATCCAACCCTGGAACTTTGAGTGGTTACCATAAATATGGTGCTCTAGGAGTGTGTCCAGTACTACCTGCAAATGATAGGCATGATCCTCCTCGGTAGTTGAGTATATCTGAATGTTGTCGATGAAGACTACTACAAAGCGATCAAGGTATGGCTGAATGATCGTATTCACGAGTCCCGCGAATACTCCTGGAGCATTGGTTACACCTAATGACATAACCAAGAACTCGTAATGGCCATGCCGACATCATAAATCTGTCTTCTACACGTCCTCATCTCGTACTCTAAGCTGTTGATAACCTGATCTGATTCCTATCATCAAGAACCATCGTGCAACCTTTAGCTGATCAAAGAGTTCGTCAATCCTCGGAAGTGGGCACTTTTTCTTCATGGTCACCTGGTTCAGGGGACGATAGTCAAAAGAAAGTCTCAAGCTCCCATATGCCTTCATAGCGAACAAAATAAAATCTTTCCAGTGAGAAACATTGGGCCAAATGAACCTTTTACCATGTCATTCCTCCATATATATCTGCTACTCAAGATGTTCTGCGGGATCCATATGATACACTGCTGCGGATATCAGTGTCATCCCTAGGTACAAGCTAATATAAAATTCCACATCTCTGCGAGGATGTAGAACCAGAACATCATCTGGGAATTCATCTGTGTACTGGTCCACCTCTATAGGATATCTCCAACTATCTACATCAACTACTCCAAGGGTATGGCTAGAAAACTGATGTGTGATTGGCTACTCTCTTTTCTATGTAAATCTATCATGTGCTGCAAAGGCTCCATTTTAACTGCTGAATGTAATCCTAGTCCCATCCATGTGGACACACCGCAATTTTCTCCTAATACAGTCAATATAAGCATTGATTTGAGATAACTATTCCATACCCAAGATGACATCATAAGGCCTCGACGCCGCTACTAGGAGATCCCAGCTGAAGCTCTCACCTCCTAGATTAAGCTCACACTATCGGCACCAGTTCGTAATCGTAATTTCTGCTTTTGTAAGAATCTATAGCCGTATAGATTGATCCAAAGGATCCATCAGAATCTATGAGCTCCGAACAATGGTAGTTGAAATAAATTAATGACTACAACCTGTGTCTATAAGTACTTCAGCTATGGTAGAGTAGACACAGATCGTACCTCGTATCATCTCCGGAGCACCATGGTCGTAAGACTCAGCATAGTGGAGCTAGTATCTCCCTTGTCCTCCTTCTCCCTCTAGTTTGGGTAGACTACCTAGTGGTGGTGGCGGTAATATCTCAAATTGTCGCCCACCGTAAGCTGCATGACCAGCTCCTCTTCTATGTCCGCCTTCTCCCTGCGGACCACCTCGATCGAAACTATGTCTTGGCCTGGGAGGTCCCTTGACCGTCTTATCATCATTCTTAAAATAGGTTGGACAGTCATGAGCCATGTGACCCTACCCGCCAAATGCATTACGATGCACACACACCATTTGACTGGCTCTACCTCGGGTGCCCCACACAGCCGACTCTGAATCCTGCGGTCATCCACCTATAAGTATGGTCATCTTGGACCTCTGTGACATCTGTCTGTATCCAGCTCCAGAAGAATCTGCTACATGAAGACTGGTGGAGGGTCTCACTGCTGGTGATTTCTCAGCAAGGAAACTCTCCACTAATATGGATCTCTCTAATACCCCAGCCTACATCGGGATGCTAAGAGAAATCATCAAAGCCCTGATCTCTTGTATGAGTCCCTACTCAATGGTTTGGACCCTAATGAATAGATACCACACCATATAAGTGGAGTATTTTGATAGGTCAATGATCCTCGCTAAATATTGAGCTACAGTCATGTGGCCCTGCTACAAATGAAGAGGCTCCTGTATGCGTACTTCTTGAAGAGACGGTTGAACAAACTCTGCCTGAAACATGTTCTCGAAGTCTGCCCCAAGGAGGTCTCACCTCTTCGTGAGACTCAGTAATCAAGCACTACCATATACCTACTGCTTCATGAAGAAGACTGGCGGAAAGGATCACCATGATATCAGTTGGTGTCCCTACAACTCGGAAGACTCTCACTACAGCCTCCATCCAATCCTCAGCTACCTGCAGGTCCATCTCTCCCCTGAACCTGGGTGGCCTCTGCCTCTAGAACTCGTGCAACACGCTCAAGTGGTGTGCACCCTCTACTGTTGGGTCCGGTGGAATCGGTGTCCCAATAGGTAATGTTACTGCTGGTACCTTCTCCAGTGCCCCTAATAGAAGACGGACCTACACCGAGGCCATGTCTCTCGGTGGGCTATCAGTGCATACTATATCCGGAACCCTAGCTGGTTTTCTGCATGGAGCAATCCTTAAAAGAAATAGGTGTTCCACTATAAACAAGTTATACCTGGTGAGCTGACTCAAATAGATCAAAACGAAAACTCTTCATTACACACACAATCATTGTTTTTATGCACTGAGTCAGGAAATAGAAGTCAAGGTCCCAGTGTATGGATACTTTAGCAGCCTCACCAACACTGGATTCGATGAAATGATAACCACACTCACTACACATAAAATTATATCTGTTAAAAAGTTCATAGTCTTATGTTCTATGGTAGAACAAATTTCTATGATATCAATTTTTCATGACCCGTCCCCCGGGGCCCGTGCCATGACTATCCAAAGCCCGCCTTCCACAGGATAGGGGTTGGTGACTAGCACCGAATGCGTATTCCCTAAAACTGGAAAGGCGTTTCCTTTATAACCAGTAACACACACAACCAAGCTCACAAGAGGATACAAACTCATGTAAACTGAAGAGAATACATAGTGAGTATAGTAACTAAAATGGACCAGAATACAAGCCCAACTAGAATGTAGAAGGAAAACTACAAAGTATAAGATGGTTGAGAAGTGAAAAGTAGCTCATGGATCGTCCACCACGAATCCTACCTGAAGGGTAGGTACAACTCATGAATGGTCATCTCAGTGGTTTGACTCGTCTAACATCCACGACCGAGCTACCTCCAGTCCTGGTACTCTCGTACTCAATCAGCGTTTTCTGTCATATGCACCAAACACAATAGGGTACGGGCATATCCCATGCAGGGTTGAGTATAACGATACTCAGTAGGGGCCCCGAGACCCTCAAGGTCTCACAAAATCCACAATGAATAAACCAAAAGGCATGAATTCAACTGTCAACCCTACTTAGGTATATGCCCATATATATACATAAGTTGTTAAGTATACCCATCTCAATCATGAGGAAACACAGAGTCCAGCCCAAAATCCCAAAGCTCAACCATTCCACAAATGAAAGAATATCATGAAGGTAATCAGCACACAGGTACACCACAGAGAAGAATACCATCAAGGTATTACCACAAAAGAATGTAGTACAAGGTACAGACTCATATCACACCAAGTATAATGTAAGTATAATAGTTGAGATGATTAGATGTAACTACTACATTATCTTACTCTGTTTAGAGGCCAACCAACGAAGGATCTCTAATCATCATTAGACCCACATAGGATCTCAAGGTGATGACCCACACAGGATCGCTCGGTGTTGACCCACACAAGATCGATCAGTGCTAACCCACACAGGATCGCTCGATGCTTACCCACACAGGATCGCTAGGCGCTAACCCACACAAGATCTCTCTCCATTCATCACGTCACAACCAGCTACAAGGTTCCCTCACTACACTCGATTGTCTCTGAGAGGTCCCACCCCACAAGCCACGGATCGATACTCAAAGTTCCACGAATTCCTACAATGAATTATCTCAAAGGACCACCAAGTCATAGGTATCTCAACGCAATAGACGGTGCGTCCATTGAACATCAGGTTTCTGAGTTATTATCTTTTTAGTCCCGAGGGCCCGGTTGGGTTCATGCTCGATCCAACCCGACCGTTCCCCAACTTTTTCTAAATCTCTAGTGGGGTATATCATAGATAACATCTCGCTCCAAGGTTTCCGGTTCCGTAAACAGTTCATCAAACGGACTCCAGGTGCCAAAGATATGGCCAAAAGAGCGTAAATGGGTCGAAGTGGGTCTGGGTACGGGCAGACCTGGACAGACCGACCTGGCCCGCATGGCCCGTCCCAGCCCGCTGGGTCTGGCCCGGCCCACCCTAGGAGGTCTGGCAAGCCATGAGGGCCGCAAGGGACCTTGGGGGTGGGGGCGTGAAAGGTGTGGAGACTGCAAGGAGGCCGCGTGGCGGCTTCGCCGGCAACATGACCGCGTGGAGAGGCTGCGGGGCCCTGAGGCGATTCCGTAGGGTGGCGAGGCGAGGCCGCGGGGTGGTGCCATTGTGCCATCACCTTCTTCGTGGCTGACGTTTGTGTCAGAGTCTGTCCTAGAGTTTCACCGGTTCTAATCTCCAGCACCGGTCGCTTTCACCATCAAGAAAACACACCAAAAACGAATGGTGGAGGAGTGGGTCCATGTTTGTTTGGCCCGCACCCTCCACTTTAGAGTGGTAGCAAGTGACTCAACAAAATCCTTTAATAAAGAACGTAAAATTCAACAATTTCAAATGAATAGTGAATCACGTCATTTTGATTGATCCACATTCTCCATGATTTCCAAGAAAAAGGAATTTAATCGAGAATATAGAAGAATTCAATAACAACCTCTACCTCATTCGTTTGATTTGTTGAATATTATCCGCGGGGAAGGAGATGAAGTCGTTGGGAATAGAAGGACATCTGTGACATCGGTGTTTCCAAAATCTTCAGTTCGTTGACATTGAATACAGTCCTAATCAATGAATGTCTCGAGGAAGAAGTCAAAGTTGAATTCGGCATTCTTCTTTGGCATTCATAATTAGAGATATTTTTCCCAAGGATCCTTCCTCCCAATTACACCAAAAATAATAGGTATCCCAAATAATAGATTATGTTATCTATTCAGTTTTCATTTTTCAAATTGGTTTAATTAACTAATTGAGTAGATAAAATTAATTAAAGGGGGTGGCACCATTAAAGTGGGGAAACTCAAAAGGCTTCTCCCCACTAATAGGGGAGTTCAAGGTGGTTTAAGTCTCTTCTGGTCCCCAACACCATAACTAATAAGGAACGTTAGGATCGGGTGGTCCCCACCACCATAACCTATATTGAGAGGTTTTAGTTCAGGTGGTACCCACCTCTCAACATACACATGGGAGTTCCAACGATAAATAAAATAAAATGTTACACAATTTTATTTTATTTTATTCTTTCACGGAAAACCAAAAAATTAACTTTCACCCTCGACCAACTATCGTCGATGTGAGAGTCTTCTTATTAGAATATTGGTGTTGTGTGTTCAATGGTTCCCTTAGAATTTAATTCTGAGAAACGGTTCAATAGTTACAAAAACCCGATCGCACGTTTACTGAACGTACCTGAAAAAGGTTAAGAAATTCATTTCGGGAACACCGGGCCTCGGAATCACACGCCGTCGATTTTGGCAGACTCATAAAATTTCCATATATTAAAAAAATTACATGGAAATTATGGGTCTTCACAAATAAAAAAATTATAATAAATCAACTAAAATTTAGTAATAATGAAAAAACACATCAATAGTTAATAAAGATTTAAATTATGGTGATGAGGGAAAAATGATCATGGGAGAAATGTAAGATTAAAAAGAACATGGAATCATTAGAGTTTCCCAAAAGGAATTATAAAAAGACATATAAACTCAATAAATAATAGATATAAGAATTCTTAAAGATTTGTAAACAAGAGACAATAATCATAACCCATGGAAGATAACAATGGATTTTAATATAAATATATAATAAAAAATGAAATAAATGTGGGAATAGATAATTGAAACAGTGTATCGAAATTAGTTTGTGAAAATATTGAATCATAACAATATCTATAAATTAAGTTGTAAAAAATAATTCAGAATTATTTTCTTGCACTATGTTTTGAATATTGTTAATCCCAATCTTATCCATGCATTATTACATAAACATATCCCTTTAATGGAGAGTAAATGAATTATATTGTAAAAACTAAATCAGGTCCACATATTGAGTTTTTATCATTTGTAAATAGGCCAATGCATAATGTTCTGAACATATAATAAATCTCTTTCATTGCATTATGACCATTTATTAATAGTTCTATGCATAAAATTTTGAACATGGAATCTATTCCATACATAATATTATGAACTTTTTTTAATGAAATTAGTTTCATGATAAGAGGTTTGTATTTAAAATAATGTTAACATATCGAATTGGGAAAAAAATTAAATTAGGATTGTGAATAACAGCTTTATATCATAATTATAAATGATTACCCAAGGAATTAAAGGGATATATACGACCCACCCACCACATAACAATAGATTATACATATGTATACTCCCATGAATTAAATCATATATCATATCATCAAAAACAATATTGAATAAATGTAGGAAACATAATACTATCAAATGGTATGGAATTATATTTCATTAATAATCATATCGGTCAATACCAATTAGTGAAACAACCATAATTTTTTAAAAAATTAATAATTAAAAGGTGATTAAAAAACCTGACCCCAAAATGGGATATATCATTTTAAGATAGAGAATAAAAATTAATTCTAGTTCATAAAATGAGTTTTCATAAAAAAAATTAAACATTCATAAAAATATAATTCTTTAAGTCACATTAAAAAATAATTATTATGGAAGTGACAATAAAATTATTTTTATGATATTATTTCAAAGAATCCCCATTAATAGAACATTCAAAATAATTTTTTTTGTAAATTTTATGTTGATTCAATTTTGAGTCTGTTAAAATAAATGAATCTATAAAATGTTTTTAAAGTATTTATATAAAACTCAGATTGACAATAAATTTATAAATTTTTATTTTAAATATATAAAAATAGAAATATAAATATTTTAACAAATAAATATATTTTTAAAATAAATAATAAAATAAATAATATATTTTTGAAATGAATACATATATTCAACAAAAATATCCTATAGCGAGGTTGAGAATTATTCTTCAAAACATCATATTTTTATAACGAAATAAATTCATTAAAGAATAATACTTTAATGGAAAACATAATTTCCATTTACGGAAACAAATAATACCATATAATGTAAAATATTGGTGTAATTTATCATACATATATGATCATAATCAAAGAGAAATTTATGACCGAGTGAAAAAAAATTATTTCAACACAAAAATTTAAATTTTTAGGAAATATATTTTAAAATAATAATAATGGTGAATAATTTGTAAAACCATTAGTACTAAATAAAACATTAAAAATATAAAAATAAATTGAATCATAATTAAATGAGATCACATGGAATGATTTATAAAATTGATTATAATTTATTTTAAAAAGTATCTTGAAAGGGAGAACAATAAATGTAACCTTAAAATCTATTCATAAAGAGGGATTTATAAAATATCATCTAAAAGAAGATGTATCAAAAATATATAAATTAAACCATTTATTAATATGAAAAATTAAACTATTAACGAAAATTTTATAAAAAACACTTACATTGGATTTTTTCAAAGTCAAAAGTTCCATTACCACTTTGATGAAATCACTCTTTATCACAATTTATTATATTGAAAAAATGGACTTTGGATTACTAAATATGAATAATGTCTATAAAATGTGAAATTGTTTTTTAGGATATTTAATTTTTGTTGGTATTCAATATAAACATTAAGATTAATTTTTTTGAAGTGGGTGGAAGAATGATCAATTAAAAATTGAAAATGTGGTACATTTTTCATAAAAATTAGTAAGCTGAATGGTAAATTCTGAATGACATAGCAATTTGTTGAATTAGGTATGGAATGTATTATGAGTCAAGTAATATAGACTAAATTATATTCTAATGTAAATTTATAAAATTTAATTATAATTTCACATAAATTAAATGAAATCCATTTAAATTTACCCCTTTTACACACTTTTACCATGTTTTAGTATTTAAAATGGAAATTAAATTTTTGTAAATATTTGTGATGAAACCTCATTACTAATTTTATCATGTTCATTCAAAATTGTGACTAATTTGAATAATATTATACTTATAAATATTTGATGTTTCAGTTTTCAATTAAAACATATATTTTAAGGGAATATTTTATTATAATTGATTGTAATTTTAAACATTAAGTTTTCTTATTTTTATTTAAATAATATGATTAATAATTAAATTATTCTAAATCTACATTTATATAAATATAAGAATTATAATTTTTTAGAATCTTCACTTGACTATAACATTTGTAAAAAATATTTATTTTTTTCATTATTTTAATAACATTATTTAAATTATTTATAATCAAATGAATAAATTTTCTAATTTTTTTGTATTTAATTTTTTTATAATAAATTCATAATAATATTCAATGGATTAAAATAAATTTCCATAAGAATTGAATTTAAATAATTATTATCTTCTTAAATAATATTTTTATTATTATACATATTGTTTTTTAAATGATTTTTCAAATTCAAATATCATAATTTCATAATTTTTTTGTTTTATTTTGGAAACAATTATAACTATATATTTTAGTTAATTTATTCATTTCTTATAAGCTATGATACAAATAGTATTTTTTTTATGTTAATTACATACTAAATATGTAATGGTGTTACTGTATAATCCTTTAATGGTTATTGAAACTGTGTTTGTCAACGACACAAATGATTTTATGATGGATACAGTGGTTGAGTAAAAATATAATGTAGAATAGATGTTGAAAAATATGTATTCAATTATATAAAAGTGGAATTCTAAGGGGATTTTGAAAAGTTTTCTTATAATGGTAAAATAACATGAACATTCAAGGATAAGTGAAATAATAAATATGTTATATAAATGATGCCAAACATGAAATTGATATACTTGATAATATTATGGAAAAACATTAAAATATCTAGAAAAACCTAAAGAACATGTAAACTATATGTTATTAATTTACTATATTCTTATATCATTACTTATTTTAAAATTTTTATCCATAAAAAATCTCAAAATATTAGAATAATTTAAGAAGATGTTCTTTATTTGAAAAATAAACTTGATTTAGAAATAAAATTGAATTGAATAGGTGAGATGATTTAGTTTTGAATGTTTACAGATGATATGTTGTTAAATAGAGTTGATCTAGGAATTAAAAATTATGTGGAAGTGTTGAACTCTAATGAAAACAATTTTTTGGATAAATTTGGTCTTATATTTTTTAATATGAAAAATAAAACAATGAAAACAAATAATATTAAAATACGGAAAAAAATATAGGTAAAATTTCTCATTAATCATTAATATATCTAAAATTAGTTTTTTATTAAAATATATTTGACATGTGAAGAGATATAAGAAATAATATATTTCCTCAGATTAAGTATCAATTTTCTAGATGTGATGGCTATATTTCGATTTAATGAAATAAGGAAGAGAAATATTTTAATGGATAATTAATTTGATGATAGAAAATGAGATTCATAACATACCATAATAAAATAATAAATATTCAAACTATGAATAATTTTAAAATTACAATGTATCCAAATATTAAATATGTTGATTATATTAAAATGAGTGGAATATTTTTTTCATTGAATTTAATGAACAATTTATGATACAGAATCTAAAATATTTATTTTGTCATATATATTTTTTCAATAATGAAAATAATAATATGACATAAATTATTGTAGCAATGTTTAAGATCTCATCTCCTTATTGGTAGGTCTCTATTTGAGTTCTTTGGTAACCCTATTTTTCTGGGTTTTCCATTGTCATTGAAATTTTTTCTTCAGATACCTTTTTGGGTACATAGAGCATCTTTTGGGAGAAATTAATTAATGGTCTAGTATGTATTTTATGAATTAATAGATTCTTGTAATAAATTTTTCAATGTAAATTCTGAATGTTTCACGTGAGATTGAATGGATTCGGAGGTGCTTCATGCCCTTTTTCTGAAGATTTTATTATATTTGTATGTAGTGCATTAACATGTCAAGTATGAGGTACAAGAAATGTTACTACCTCAGATTAGAAGGCATTAAAATGATCCTTGACACGGTGAATATACACATCATGAAAATAGTTCATGTTGTGTAATGATTGATCGTGTTTACTTTAACCCGAGGTAATGTAAATTTTTATTTGAATCATAAAGTTAGATTTACACACTATGTAAATATTAAACTACATGTATATCACACTCTTATATATTTTATTACTATGATGTGATAATGTTTTATTTTTCCAAATATAAAGCCTCCTAACTCTCAATTCATTTTTTGATTTCTTAGAGATTTTGGAGTTCCTTCATCCCTTGAGGACGTCCCAATCAAGTGATCAAACTATAATGAGTTGTTTTCTTTGTTCTTCCCCTATTTTATTTTTTTTCTAAATGTTATTGGTGTCATATCTTGATCAAAATCATTTGGGATTTTATCATAACCTTTTGGGATCTATTTTTCTACATCCAATCATTCATTCCATTGTTCTTTTTGGTGTTACCCGTTGAAATCTCAATCTCTATCATCAGTTAAATAATGGGGGTATAAAACTAAAACCTTTTGTCTAATTGAATTGAATAAGTCTTTTTAATCTTATTATTTCACTAAAATATCATGCACTTTAATTAATTGAATAATGGTTGATGATAAATAACTTGTTGGATTAGTCGTTGGATTGCTTCAGATTAAGTAGTGGTTAGAACGGTCTTGTGATTACCCGTCCAGTGTGTCTATCATGGAACGATAATTATTTTTATGATATAGTATTATTTTTTAATTAATACACATATTTATCAATTTATTACATGAACTCATTATCATGATTTATTTAGGAATATTGGTTTTGAATTAATGGTATTTACTCACAACCTATTAAGACTTCCATTTCTTAATAATGAAGATTACATGGATGTAGTTTCTATCAAGGTAAAAGGACATTGTATATTATTTTTTGTTTTATACATTTGATAGAGATTGTATATGGTACTTACATGGTGTTTGGGATTAGTATATATTGAGTTTATTATTCCATTCATTTTCCTTAATTTTCATCACTTTCAGCATGACATTTAGATACATTCTAGCATTTCAATACGTGGTTAAATGATATTTTGTTTTCAATTTCTTCCTTTATATTCCATTTTTATATTGTAATATTTTAAATATTTAATATTATTATAATATTTATTATTAATATATACTTATACTATATCATTACTCTATACTAGGGGGTATAATATCCTCATTTATTATTCATATCCATAGTACTAGTCATCAGCCTCATGCATACGAGGATAAAATCCTGATGTAATTTCACCTAGGGATATTCACATGTTTGTTGATTTTATTATTTCATGACTTATTTACTCATTTCAAGCTATTTAATGAAATGATTATGCATTCATCGTGATTAAAAATAGGGATATCTAAATATTGATAAGATTCATTCATCATAGAGAGGTATTTATTGTACGTAATATACATTTTCATGTAAGATATATGTAATAAGATACATATAATATCTGTAAGATAAAATTTAGAATTATTTATGTCAGGAAAAAAACTTTTATTAATTGATTAGAGAGACCATGATTCGGTGGTTCTATGTTGTGTCACCTATTGATGTTAACCTTGTTTTATCAATTATTCTAAAAAAATTTGTTTACCTTGTAAATAAAATTCCTTCTAATCATATTATAATTGAGCATCAAGAAAGTATTATTAAACATGCTTTTAAAAAACTGATTTTGAGCTTCTTATAACATTCAATGATTATATGATATTCATCTTTGTGATAGCCTCTTAAGGTTCAAGCAGTCCATGGAAAGGGATATTGTTCACTCAATGCCTTCATTTTCTATGATCAAAAGATAGTTTTGGCTGCAGAATCCTCCTACATTCACTAGGTAGGGAGGCCCAATGGTATCTATGTTATGGATTCATGCATTCTAGATAATATTCAAGAACACTGGGATAACCACTAAATTGATGGTATATATTTCTATATACTTGTATTGAAGACCTTCTAATAGTGGTGAGACATTCTATATCAATATGGGTAGTAATAATAGATATCCTATAAGTACTCTGATGTGTTGTTTCTAACCCACCATTTTCCAGAGATGTTGTAGGATTATAAGGATCATGTGTTCATTCACCTAATGTAGTAGGTCAAGTGGATGATAGGATAACTATACATTTCACAAACCTACATCACAACTAACCTACATTAACTGTTGATGAGATATCATGGGTGATATGATTTTAGGATGGGCATTACTTTGAGATCAGTTCATAGTTGAACATCTATCTCTTATGTAGATTTTTCAAATGATATGAAATAGTCAGTTATCACAACATAGAATCTGAGTATAGACCCAAGAAATTAATATGTTTTTTTAGTATAAACAACTAGGATATATTCTTAATATATAAAAAATCACAGTTACAAAAATTATTTCCATGTAAATAGTGGGATGAACTACCATGGTTGTGGTAATATTTATAAAGTCCATGCTCTATTTCACTTCAATCAGTGTGGAAATTATGGGAAAAGATGGCTTAATATCTATACCCTACATTGGATTTCCACAATTGTGGTAGGTTAGGTCACCTACAATGGTTTTTTATGGTTGTACATGACTAGAGAAGTGTAGGGGATCTAGATAGGTTCTATAGTATATGAAGGACTCTAATACCCCTAAAAATAAATGTAGTTTGAGTATTACATGATTTTCCGGTTGAGGTAAGAGAAATGGTGCCCCATTATAGGAGTGTTAGTGTCATATAAATGGAATGTCCCATCAGAGTTAGACTATTTCCTATAAAATAGTTGAAAATCTAGTTATAGGCTATGTTCTTCTCAATGGCCTGTATATATGTAAGAAATTATACCCTCAAAGGTACTATTATTATATAATCTTCCATATCTTCCATTTTTAGATGTAAGATCATTATATTTATTTTTATATTTCTTTTTAAAATAATATTGATTTTTCTATAATTCTTGGATGCTTTTTTGACTATTTTTTCACTATTGGATGTGTGATCGTAGTATATCAGCTATTGAAAGATATTTTCTCTAAATATCTATGGTTATTGTTTCATTTAAAATAGATTTTTATTGTACAAGAATGTTGGTGATTTTAATATTGTTATAGATTTAGTAGATATAAACCAATCTAATATCAACTATCACCATAATAGAGATTCCTTTCTATATTTAGAAGGATGAATGTATATTCCCCACTGTTATTGGGATCTTCATGAAGGTTGTGTGGGAAAAATTCAATGGAGATTGTAATGTCTCATAGTGTAGATATAAATCATTATTCCAGAATATGTTTATATCTAGTAACTTACTTTTCATCAAGTGGTAGTCCATTTAAAGTTGTTTTTTCTATTGATTTTATTGTATTACTTACTGATAAGGAAATCATGTTCATGACTGAGTTGGTGTTGATTATAAATATAATTTCTATTCTATCTTATAGGATGACACTATAATAGTTATGATAATCAAATTTTAATTTTAATTTTCTTCAATATAATGGTTTTTTATGGCCTAGTAGTTCTCTATATGGTTCCCTAGTTATTTTCTCTATAAAGGCTAATGTGAAATGGAATTTATGTAAGGATTATTGGATATTGAACTGGATGATTATGAAGAACCAATATCCCTATATTTTCATTGATGTGTACATTAATCAAATTAAATTTGATAATATCATCTCCAACATCTATTTGATATCTATATAACCCTAGTTGAGTGTGAGACCATCCAGCATACCTTGTACTTCTTCTAGGAGTATGTATGGCCTGTATGAGTTTGTTGTCATGTCGTGAGGTCTAAAAATCACAACATGTGTATTAATGGACATGATGAATGAAATATTTCATCCATTTTTATCCCTTTTTTATGGTTTTTTTAATAAAACCATAGAGTACTCACAGTTAGTGGGCAATTATTCCCAAAATCTTGATATCAAAAGAAGTATATTGATAGAGAAATGACATTCAAAAAAGATTACGAAATTCTATTTATGTATTGATATCTTGCAAAATTTTTGACATGTTATCATAAATGTTGGACTATTCTTGGACACAAATATGCTTTATGTCTTGCTATAATGGGATAAAACTAATGATGTCATCGAGATTTCGAATTTTATTGGTCTATCAAGTCATTATCAATGCTTTATCTAATAATTCTCTCATCTGGTAGAACCAATATTTAAGATGACCTATAATGGGATGAAATTTATTTGGTTATATTATTGATAGAGAGAGTATTAATATTCAAAATTTATATTGACATTGGAACCAATCCTCTCATTACATGATTCTCGTAAAATATTTACCATGTAGAGTAACACTTCCTGAGTTTTACTTGAGATTTTTGGATGAAGGAGGACCGAGTACTTGCTAATGGTTCTACAAATCTGCGAATAAATGGGAAGAATTACAAGACTCTTGATATAGTTTTATCAGTTTTGGTACATTCCCTAATATTCTATAGAAACTATCTTTTTGTTGAATGTTTTGTGGTGTTCCTGGACCGTATTAGCCTTAGGTACATCTTCAACATGTGTGACATGAACCATTGATATAAGAGGTTGTTTTAGTATCTTTTGTATTATAATATTGATATATTTTATAGACCATGAGATGGAAACATCCTTGCTCTGGATTTGAGTCATATGATAAAGATAATGATTGTGTATGAGCTGGTAATGATTGGTAGATGAAGATTCTCTTTACTGCCAAGAATCTTGATTATCAGGTGTCCCATGGTTGAGTAGTTCTAACATTGACATATATCAATCTTTCCATTTGGAATGGATAAATAAAAATTATTCACATTATTTAGATGTAATATTTATGATATACATCTTATATTATTGGGTTTCACCAGGTGGATGGTCTCATAGTAGTGAAGATTCACTTATTTTCAACTACTGAGTATGCGTTCATATGGGAATGTGTGAGGAGATGATGAGAGAGTTTCATGATTATATAAGGGTGATACATCATATTATGAAAAATATGTATTATTATATTATTTGATAGTACCTGTGGATAGGAATAAATAATGAGGGAGTGAGATTTCAGGTGATATTTTTCCCCTATCAAGAGGTGAAGACTAGACATTATAGTCTTGATGGAATGTTATAACCTATGTCCATTTTCGAGTGGAAACTGGACGATGTCAATATATATTTTCTAATAGGAATACCTAGGAAACCGTGAAAAAATAATTTATTATGGGTGATTACGGATATGCTAATAATGGTATCCCACTAACATATTATCAAGGAGACCATCATTATTGATGATCATGGTTGTAATTATATAATAGATATTGTTCTAAAACACAGTGTTCAGATCTGTTTAATTTATGATATTGATCCCTATTTCAAATGATGGTTATGGTATTATAGTTATCCTTCATTCCCTTACATGTCTACTACAAGATTTTAAAGATAAAGAACCAAATGATCAAACATTCAAATATATATGGGTTTAGTATCTTGTGACAATTTGGATCATACATAATTATTAAATAATAAATAACAAACATTTATTTAAATCCTTCTTATTTATCCTTCTAAAAGATCATTTTCTCCTTAGTATACATAGTCACCTAAAGATATACATTAAAGGCAGGGTTATCTAAAATCATAGTAAGTGGTTGGATAATATAGATAAAATAAGATACATGAATCAATACTACACTAGTGAGAATAATAAAAATCATCATATAATAACAATAGGATCATCATCAACATCATGAGGAAAACATTTGATAGTGGAAGGGAATATAATGATTCAATAAATTGAATTATCTTGTCATAGAAGTCAATTACCACACATGGTTGTAATCAAATCTAGAATCTTGTTCGCGCATAACATATGTGCATAATAATGACGTCATCATTTTAAAAAACATATATGATCATATGAATGCCCAATACAAACTATCTAAGAAGAAACAAAATATTAAACTATTAAAAATAGTGATATTTATTTCTAGGTTATAATGTACAGTTTTCATGTGCTCCCAAAAGTTGTCTCAGACCTAGTTGTTCACATTACATCAAGCATATTTCCCCTTTGCATTTTCATAGTTCTAGTTGTCGCCCAAAGGTGCCCTGGACCCAGCTGGACACATAACCTCATGTGCATTTCACTAAATTCCATAGTCTGTTGACTAGCAGTGATGACTAAGATAAGACATTGGGAAAACTATTCTCTCATTGGAAGAGTATAAACTGTAGAATAATAACAGTAATAGTAGCGGAAGCATTAATACAACACAATAGAAGTAAACAACAGAAGACTGATAGTATAAACAACTACAACATATATACGAATAAATGATGAATTTCGCATATATCTCTGAAAGTATCCAAACAATTCACAATGTTGTAAATACATTACTGAACCAAAGTAATAAAAAAAATAGTGAACTCCTATAGCATCACAAGGCTCTTCTTGGTCTCATTCTTTCCAAATCCAATATTAAAAGAGTACCTCATAAGGAAGGGAACTTTCCCTCATCTATACCTACAATGATATAATCTATTTGTGTCCAAAAGCATGTCCCAAATAGGATGTGATAAGGAATCCCATTAGTAAAACACCAAAAGATCTGTACCTAATTGTCAGTGAATATATATAGTAGGTAATATGCTGAAATGATGAAATAAAATAGTAAGTACTCAAAAGTAAACAATCCTACAATATTCAATTACATTCATTTACATTTACTAATTATTCAAATCGTTGAATAATGAATCCTAGAGAAATTTCATATGCTTTGTATCCCCTTGTATAATAATTACAATAGATGTCTCAAAAGACCATTTAAACAATCTAGTAATACCGAGTCTAAGCATGTGATTTTTCTTAGACCACTCGTCACAATCATTCAACTATTAAAAATAAACCCTCAGGGAATGTTCTCACACTCTAAACCTACTATATAAATATATCATCAATTCCGTAAATAATGAACCTCTACCAAATCCCATATATTCTAACCCTTTTAGTACCACGTATCCCAAGTCACATACAAATGACAACCTTGGTAGGTCTCAAATTCAAAACCCCGTTTGTCTGCATATAAACAATAAATTGTAATGACCACCTGGAAACACTCATAGTCAAATTCCTATAGTCTAGAATCCATTTAATAACAACCCTTTGAGTATCACCCATGGTCTAGCCTCACTTGTCTATGACCACCTAACGTATCTCATGTTCAATACCTCTAGTTCAAAATAACAATAAAATGTATAGAAAATGACCATACCTCGAGAAGCTCTCAAAGTCAATTCCCCTTGTTCAAGAATTCACAATGAAAATCACATGCATCACATATAATCCGTAACAAAATCCTAATAATGTATGTAATGAAGAAAAAGAAATCATAACAGTCATTCTAGACCTAATGGTCGTAATCAAATTGACCAGGGAACTCACAAATGGGGTGTCACACAGTAAGGTATCTATCCTCATGCATAATCAATAACCCTTTTCTAAATCAAAAAACCATAACAAGAATTAAACATTGTTAGTATCCAAAACACACAATACCCTAATCATGGGTATTCATCAACATAAAAATATATAATCAAAATACAATCAAAAAATGACACAAACAACCTTCTGTGATACTGTACAATGAACACTCGTGAACATCGGACCTTCAATCATTGAAGAAAACATAGATCTAAAAAAACATTAAAAATAATCATCCTTGAATAAACTATGATAGATTTGAAATCTAGAAGATAGGATCTAGGGGAAGAGAGAACACACTGAAGAGAATCCAATTCACCTGGAAACATCTCAATCCTAGCTCGGACAAAGATTTAGTGGCTCATACATTGATCATCTTTCCCAATTAATAATGGAAAATCCAAGGTTAGAATAAGAATGAAATGTAATCGAGACTCGGCCCCACTCCTATATATAAATTAAAAATAAATGTAGATGGATTTTCATTTAAAGTACAGAACGTGTACTAGCCTCAATTATAAACTTCTTTAGACAGTCTGCCATGTCACCTACACAGCCATGTATTCGACAGTTACACAACTAGTACACAAGTACATGAAGCAACTAGGTACATGGCATGTACTCAAAAGTACATGTCGTGTACCTTGAAAAGTACCCAAATCCCCATTTTCAAAAAAAAAACACCCCGAATTCAAGATCCATTAATGAAATGAACATCAAGTTTATTACAAACATCCCCCTTAAAGATATCCATCCCCAAATTTATTTTCATAAGGTGGTGAATATGAAAATTCAATCAACTCTGGACACTATGATAGTACACTATCCTCCCTCTCTCAAGTCTCATCATTTCCTCAACCGTGCTTCTAGGACACCTGTACCAGAGAAACAAAGTGACCACATATGACCTTCATTCTATGACCCACAATCCAAATGGGGTGCTTCTCGAAGGATGCATCCACCTACAAACTATTATCTTTAGGATGAAAAACATGTGATGGTTATGAAAATTAATGTCGTAGTTGACAAACATTGAAGATGTCTTGCATATACTGGAACCTATGAGGTAAATAAAATCAACATTAAACTAGAAAAATCTCTAGAAAACCTAATATGGCCCGACTTATCTCGATGAAATCATCCCCTATCTCATAATCCTCGTGTTTTTATCTGCAGTGCGACACATAAGAAAACCTAATCTCCATCCTCGAACTCCATAGGTCATCTTGGTTGATCAGCGTATGATTTCATCAAAGACTATGTAGAATCCATCCTATTATGAATCAACTCCACCAATATCGTGGTCTCTTGGAAAGATGCGCTTCCAGCATAGCTACCTCTCCTACCTCCTTCCAACATAGGGATAATCGGCATGTCCTACCATAGAATATTTAAAATGGGACACCTGAATCATGGTTTGAAAACTGTTATTGTATGAAGACTACACTAGGGGTATGTGTCTCTCCCAAGAGCCCCCAAAATATACTATGCATGATCAAAGCATGTCCTCCAATACCTAAATAATGTTCTTAGACTGTCTACCTATAAGAGGATGGTATGTTGTACTCAGATGTAACAGTATACCCAAATCCCTCTATAGTCCCTACCAGACATGAGAAGTAAACTAGTCATCCCTATTGGAAACCATAGAGTTCAGAACCCCATGAAAATGTACAATATATGGGATTTAAAACCTTCCAAATTCATTAACACTGATTGTTTCCTTGATCATCCATAAATCAGAAACATTTTTGAGTCTATCGATAACATCCCAAACTGCATCATTCCCTTGAAGTGACATCGGTAAACCCATCACGAAATCCATCACGACGTAATTCCACTTCAACTCATGAATGTTCAACGGATGTAAAATCCCTAAATATCACTAATGATATTCCATAACCAACTGATAAGTGGAACATCTCACAACAAAACAATCAACATCCATCTTCATACCTAGTCACAAATATTAACGGTGTAGATCTCGATACATCTTGGTGACACCATGATGAACTGCCCAAAATGGGGAATGAAATTACCACATAAACTCCTCGTGTATGTATGTTGACACTCATATGCATCCATAAATGCACAATATCACATTTCATTATAGTCCACCAAGGATTATGGACCTCTCCAAACACTCTATCGTAGGACTAGGCTGTCGAAATCTAATAGCTACCTCATTCGAACTCGGTCAATTAGAGTACAGGTACCAGATATAGAAGAAATAAATGTCTAGCCCTTTAAGTGTTTCACCACCAAATGAATCTCAAATAATAGAGCCCAAAGCTGCCACACACTACTGGCCTCATGAACTTCATGTATATATGTCCTCCTGTTCTAATCATCATCCATTGTGTTTCCTTTCCCAGGTGTTTAGGCAAGGTCAATGTAAAAAGATATAATGTTCTCAACCCACATTCATTGTCTCCAAATATGACCACGCAGAGTTAATATATAGTTAATACTTCTTTGGTTTGTTTACACCATAAAATACTCATCCAATGATAATTTCTCCAAAATTGCAATGTATACTCAACTATTACCACCTCGATATCGTGTGTTGGGTAATTTCTCTCATGTGGCCTCAACTGCCAAACCCATACTCAACAACTAATTCCCCTTGTGTTAGAAAATCCCCAGGCCTAATACCTATTGTAGAGAAAAAACGATGTAAATCTATCCATGCTCTTACAAAAATCAGTATTGGTGCTTTAGTAAATCTATTTTTTAGCTCATGAATGTCTGAATCACTGGAATATCTCCACAAGTACATTTCACCCTTCTTAGTCAGGATGGTCAGTTGAGCTGCTAAGAATGAAAAGTCGTGTATAAAGCACCGGTAGTAACCATTTATCCCCAAAAATCACCATACCTCATGAACAATCATCGACTACTCCCAAGATGCTATATCTCTCATTTTCTCTGGATCAATTGATACTTCTGTCTCTGAGATAACATGCCCCACCAATAGAATCTCATCCATCCAAAAGTTTCATTTTTAGGGAATGGAATATAAACGATTCTCCCCCATTTTACTCAATATGATCTCAAGATGGGTGTCCTCGTCATGTCGAGTGTATGAGTATACCATGATATCATCCTTATAGACAACCACAAAATAATTCTAGTATGGATGAAACACTCAGTTAATAAATTCCATGAAAATAGTTGGTGCATTTTTGAGACCAAATGCCATAACCAAATAATCGTATAGACCATAACTTATATACATGGTTGTAGGTGGAATATATGATGGTGTAACATGAAACTATTGATAATTAGATATCATTTCAATCTCTGAGAACATCCAGGATATTCAAATGTGATGAAAGAGACCATTAATCCATGGTAACAGATATTGATTCATAACCAACAACTGGTTCATCTCCCGCTAATCCAGAGAATGGTTGAGCCTACCGTCTGACTTTTTAACCAAAAGAACTAGTGAAACCCAAGGATAAGTACTTGGATAGATAAAATACTTCACCTACAACTCATATAACTACTTCCCGAGCTCCTGTAACTCTGGTGAATCCATCCTATATAGTGTAATGAACACCATTTCCACTCAGGGAAAATCTCTATTGAGAAATATTCCACTCTCTCCGTATGTAAATAAGAATATTCATTTGGAAACATATCTATGAACTGATCAACCATTGAAAGAATGCCTATATGAGAATTACACTAGATATCCAGATATAAACTAGAAATATGGGATTTAATTCCTCCCAACTTTGGATGCTAGGGTACAACTCTCCTCGCCTGGACAACCCATTCTCCCTTGTATAGAAACGACCCACCCTCTAGTGACGTGAAACTGACATTGTGATGATAGCAGTCAACAAAGGACTTAAAGGAAACAGACCAGTTCATATCGACAATGAAATCGAATCTTGTCATCTCTATGATATAGAGGTCCTATAAGAAATGACACCCACCAATATCCAGAGGAAACTCCATTCACAAATGTAAAATAGTTTTCCAATTCACCAACAGAGTGTCTAGCATCATAACATCCTCAGATGTAAATATACAGAGCCCAAGGATCTCCACCATGAAAATAGATATAAAACAATGGAAGACCCTATAACAAAATCTGCATAAAAAATGAGGCAAATAAAATCTAACCTCTAACCATAGAGGTTCTAGGATCCTATTCCTAATTGGTCTACTCCACTGAAAAATTGTCACATATACCATGGCCCTATGACCCAACATCACTAGCCTAAGCGAATCCACACTACTGTCATTGAATTCCATATGACTGGAAACTACTTCCATGAGATCCTCCTTTGCCTGAATGGATGGACATAATCTTGTACTATAATTGATGAGAAACTGGTAGTCCATATCCTGAACATCAAGTCATAACAGAACCCATGTCACGCGCTGATAATGAGAATACCCAGAAAAAAGATGAAGGTGAACCGTCTAGCCATAAGATAGGAACTCAACTCGGTCTTTCATGAAATGTGGTCTCATTTGTCTACTCATCCCTCATGGATAGAATATGACCTATATACCAGAAGAAACATCATCTGAAATCTCCATACGGCGCTTCCTACAATATGTTAAAGGAGTAATGAACCTGGATGATGAAATTCCCTAGCTTGCAGTTCCCAATTGTCTCAGAAAATAATCAGTAATGACTTCAGGGTTCACTATATCTATAATTCACATCGTCCTAAAAACATTCACCGATAACTAGATGTCACACGAGAGACCATCCTAAAATTCAATAGCCATAGATAACTTATCACCTTATAGAACACGTTCAAAGCACATTATCTCTATAAAATGAGCAGATAAATCAATCAATGAAAGAGTTCCTTGATCCAAATGCATGAACTCTTAGTATCGATCGGCCCTCAACATCTAACGATAGAAGTATTCATCGAAGGAACTATGAAACACTTTTCAAGCCATGTATTGATGATTTACTACCTGTGAGTTGACAACCCACAATCTAATGATGGAATATTGTAGCATGTACATCATGAGAATCACCCTCCTCTCCAGAGGCATCTCCCGATTCTCAAAGATAGCAATCATGGCTTACAATTGTGACTCTAGAGCCTTTATTTCTCCATCCCTTAAAAAAGTGGGAAGATTCTGCTACTGGAACACCCTCATCAACTATTCCAAATATGGGGAAAGATGTGGTTGTCCCTAAGAAGTTTGTAATGTACTCAAAAATCTTTCACAGAACAATACATCATCAATTGAGTTCTTCATAATAGCTTGTGCCGAAATGGGCACAGTGAGAGGGTATGTGGGTAGTCCCTGATCCACCATTTCTAGTGTTTGATAATTTCCTTGTACCTATAGTACAATGAGAGGACATCATGGTCACATGAATCTTCAAGGTCAAGTGGACACCTCATTTCATGTTTATCAGGGAAAACAACATAGACGTGAAAGAATGGAATATGAGTATAACATATTCATGTTTTACCAATTAAGGTTACATGGTTTGTAGAACCTATACATGGTGTGTTCCATTAAGATTCAAGATGGGAGTGTACATATGCCCATCCTAGTCATGTAACACCCCTTACACCTGGCATGCTCCTCCTCAGAACAGGCATGTACTTCAATGTCCCTCCTACCCAGGTACTTCAACATTACTCAAACTACCCAATTCCCACTTCGTATAACCCTACATGGTGTGTTCACATTAAACACAACATGTACCATTAGAATGAAATCCACCTGTAATGTTGGTCACACAACCGGAAATTTTTTTGATAACTACATGGAGTGTGAAATCTAGACATGGCATGTACAAACTATGTTTTTTACAGCAGTGTCATTAGTCACATGACTGAACACATGATATTTATGGCATGGTTTGTATTACCAGTACACGTTGTGTTCTTCCCAACATTTATCAACCTTGTCTCTCTACCCACATAGTTTGTGACATATTCAAGAGCTACACGATGTGTACATACAGAACACTATATAAATTTAATTTTTTTTTCTTCGAGGATAGAAAAACACATGGTGTTTTTTCATAACACCACGCACCGTGTTGTGTCAGTTACCAGACAGTAGGCCCTTGAAACTCTTCTAGAACCATTAAAAACCTAAACTTTTGTCCAATTCATGAAAAATTACGACCCTTCAGAGCTTGAAAACCCATGAATCAATTTTTGGAATTTGTATTCATTAAATTTATTGAACAAATTTGATTAATGTTCTCGCTTGATCAACCATATTCTGATCGAATAGGGCCCATAAAACCTCATGGACAATGATTGGAATCCGTCCAAATGAAACTATACCACTTATAATACCCTAAAAAATGATGGTATTCTATTAAGGAGTCTATCACAATATCATACATATCTCTCCCAACATCTATCACACCAACATGAAACCAATAATTCATCCTAAATTGAATGAAAAGAATGCATGGCATGCGATATATAGAATATACGTATATGATACATGAGATGGAATTACCTCAACTCATAATGTTGGAATATAAATAGAATCTCAATAACATCAATCATAACATCACAAATCAATTGAATCAACTAATAGTTATATCAAATCAACTGTAACAATTGAAAAACCGTAAAAATTGCAAAATTCGACGTAACTTGGATTTTCCCTATAAACGGATTAGATACCAAAAAGAAATGCTTATTATAAACTACATATTTTTTCTTATCCATGCCTATAGGATCCAAATAGTAATAAAAATCATAAATGAACCCCTATGATTCCACATTATAACATCCCAGTTCTGGGTGCTTCCCAAAGGTGCCCTCGATCTGATTGGTCACATAACATCAAAAACATTTTCCCAAAATCCAGAGGATACCGACTATCAGTGAGGGATAATGTATGACATTGGGGAAACTATTCACTCATTGGAATAGTGTACACAACGAAATAATAACTCTAACATTAGAGTAAGTAGTAATAAAACAAATCAAAAGTAAACTACATAACGAAGATAGTTTAAAAAAAGAAGAATATATAACAATAAATTATTCATGTCCCAAGTATCAAGGAAATCATCCAAACATGTCACAATGATGAAAATATAGTACAGAAACCAATATATAAAAAATAATATATTCCAAAATAATCACATTCCTCATCTTGGTCACATGGTCTAAAGATCCAACAACAATCATGTACCTGATAGAGAAGGGAAATTTTCCTCATCTATACATGCAACTATATAATCTGTTTTTGTCCAGTAGCCTGACCCAAATAGGGTGTGAGAAGAATCCTAGCAGGTAGCGACAAAAATATTTGGGCCCAAGTGTCAGTGAATATGTATGATATGTAATATGAATAAATGATGTAATAAACTAGGATTCACTTAAAGGTAAACAGTTCTACCATTTTCAATAACATTAAATCACATTTATAAATTATTCAAACTGTTTAATAATGAATCCTTTGTATCTAGCCTAATAACTTTATCCCTTTACATTATAATAAAAATAGATGTCTCAAAAGACCATCTAGAAAATCATGTATGATCACGTTCAAGCTTTTTCATTGTCATGAGAGACTCGTCACAATCATTTAACTATTCGAAATAAATAATCTAGGAATGTTCTCATAGTCTAAAGTCCTCTAGTTTAGCATATAATAAATTATCTAAATTATTAACCTTTAGGAAATTCCACCCAGTCAAACAACTTTGATCCAAAATAGAAATAATAACTTACAAACAACCATCGGGGTAGCTCTCAGGGTCAATACCCCCTTGTTCTTCATAGAAGAAACAAATTGTTATGACCACATGGAATCTCTCACAGTCAATTAAATATATTCAATAATTCATTTAATGAAGATGCTTTGGGTAGATCTCATTGTCTATCCCCTCTAGTTCATGATGTCCAGGCGTCTCTCACAGTCAATACCTCTTGGTCAACATAACAACCAAATATATATATATAATGACCCTACCATGGGAATCTCTCACAGTCAATTTCTCTTTGTCAAACATTCACAATTTGAATCACAAGCATCTCATATAATCATTATCTCCATCCTAAAAATGTGATACATGGGAAACATAGCAAGCTTAGCAGTAATTCTAGGACAAACCAACATAATAAAATAAACAAAGGTACTGACCCATGTGGTGTCCCCTAAAAATTTATATGACCATACATATAAGCAATATCCCCATTGTCAGTTAAAAAACCAAAATCTGAATTAAACTAGGTTAAAGTAAAAGCCACGCAATACCCTAAACATTGGTATTCGACACATTATTCATATATAATCAAAATAAAATCAAGGAGTGGAACAAACCCCCAACCTTGATATTGTATGATGAACACTCTCAATTTCTATCCCTTGATTATTCCTAGAACATTATTGATCTATAAATAGGGTAAAAATGATCATCCTTGAAAAACCATTGAGAGAAGAGAAATCCTGAATAACGGCACTAGTGGAAGATAGAACACACCAGTGGGAGTCTATGGAACCAATTGGCATATCAATCAAATCATGTATGATGATTCGGTGTCCTAGACTTTGATCTTCTCTCCTTGTCACTCCTGGATGAAACATGGTCATAAGAAGAATGATCCATATATGAGACACGACCCTTCACTGATATATTGATTAAAAATAAAAGTACAGTGTGTGTTCAACTATTTTACACATCATGTACTAGCCTCAACATTCCCTTTCATTAGGGGTGTCTTCCAGGTCTCCTACATGACCACTTATTCACCATTACACAGCTACTACACAAATACATGTGGCAATAGAGCACACGATTTGTACTCAAAAGTACATGGTGTGTACTTAGAAAATTTCACAAATCATTTTTTCCTAAAAAACAACCCAAATTAAAGATCCATCATGAAATTAATATATAGGTTCTTACATAGGTCCACCCATAAAATCATAATATTTACATAATAATGTTTTCTGCATAGAACGTATCATATTAATTTTTGGGAAATATCCATTGAAATGAAATTGGTTTGATAACTATATAATATGGCACAATTTAATGAATAAACATGGAGTACTACAGTTAAATAAGTAAAAAAATATGGAACTAACGTTATAATTCTTTTGAGAATACGAAACCAGTTAATTTGAGTAAAATATCTGTTTTAAAATAAAATTATTTTTGTCTAATTATTTTATTTTTTCTAAAACCCATGAAGGAAAAATGTATGTCCTCAAAATAAAATGGAATAATATTGAATGTATATTTGGTAAATATTATTAGAATATCAATACATAAAACTTCATGTATGATAGATAACCCAATGAAATGGATTTTGGATCGCGAATACCCTTACATTAAATATCAATTTATTTTCTTACTTATACACCTCCGAAATAATAATTATATTACTATTAGACCATTGATAAAATATTAGATTATATTAATCTACTGAACTATTTATCCATATAAATCATTTTAATATAATTTATAACACTCTTTGATAAATATGGTTATTTTGATATCACGTTTTCATGAAATTTTTCGAATTTTTTATGTCTCTATTTTTTCGAGGGTTTGGAAATTTCTAGAATATTTAATTTATGAATGTTGATGCTCCTTTCTGTCACATAGTTTATTGAATGGAAAAGGGAAATTCTTTAAGCATAAAGTGATTCATCCTTTGAATAACATCAGACATTGAAAAAGGCATGAAAAAGAAACCTTTTAAAAATGGGTCACGCAAGTCACTTGAGCGCCACATATGGGTCGCCCAAGTAACTTGTGTGACCTATTATTATTTTTTCTAAGGTGATCAGTGGCCTATAAATTCCCCTTGTGGGCCCCCATTTCAGGGACGAAAAATCCAGAACTCAGAATTAAGCTCTGGTTGCCATACTCTCTGATTGAAGTCTTCCGAACACTTCTAAGGTAATTCATTACCTATAATGGAAGCTCTATAGAGGTATAATAAATCTTATGTAATAGAAATCATAAATACTTGCATGCCTTAGTATCCAGCCCTTTAAGGGAAGTGATGATACTTGAGTGTCGCCTTTCCCTCTAAAGGAAATTGGCATGCCACCCATCTGAAAGCTTCTAGGGATGATACTAAGGGATCCAATTAAAAGTATCCCAAGTATCACTTCAGAGGTTATTCATCGCCCAAGTGAACTCATGTGGAGCAATTATACTTGCGCGACAAGGACTTGCGTGCCAGACCAATACTTGCACGGATCATTCTAATTCATTTCCTTTCCCCAAATTGAATTCTATTTTTCAAGATTTAGCATACAAAATATTCTTCAATTCCAATTGTGGTGTGTTTATTTTGTTGGATTCCTTATCTGAAAGGAATTCTGAGAAGTTCATTTGATTTGGGCCTCTGGATCAGGGGTATTCCCCAAATATTAAGTCCCATTAACCTGGGCCTCTTTTTCAAGATTAATCCCCAGTCATAATTTCCCATAACCTGAGCCTCCTTTTCAGGAGTAATCCCCGGTCATAATTTCCCTTAAATTGGGCCTCCTTTTACGGAGTAATCCCCAGTCATAATTTCACTTAAACTGGGCCTCCTTTTCAATAGTAATCCCCAGTCATAATTTCCCTTAACCTGGGCCTCCTTTTCCGGACTTAGCCCCAGTCATAATTTCCCCCTTATGTTGGGAATCCTCCTCATTAGTAAGCCCCAAGTTAGAGTATCCAAATCTTCATAAAACACGAATATCTTTATGGATCTTGTTCCTAGGATTGTTGTCAGAAGTACATACTAGTCTTCATCTACTTGGGTAGTCACACATACATAATCCCCATATAATTCCCTGTGACCACATCTTTCGTGGCACAAATCGTCATGTTTACTGATACCTCTTGTTTCTCACACCGAGCATGACTCACGTGATCTTAGAGTGTAGAAGTAACCATGACACATACTTTCTAAGGTGCATGCCCATCACCCATTAATTCTCATTTGTCTTATATGGCGTTAAACTATATCTTAATTCCTGAACAACATGGGCTCTCATTCCTTTTCTAACTAGGATACGTAGGTAGCCCATATGCGGGTACGATCCCAACTCTAAAATAGTCCATGTCTTTTTGACCGAAAATAAACATCAAGTTCTCCAATGAGTGGCTTTAAAACCAGTAGGGTTTTCATAATGGCCAAGATATTTCAATATAATGTATTGAAGTATACCATTGATAAAGAATTTCTAAAAAATACGGATGATTCTTTATCGATGAAGAACCTCAAATACATATAAAAGATTCACTAAATCCCATACATTTCAATAATTGATTGCAAGATCTAAAGGAGGAACTCATTTTCATGCTTGGTAAATTAATAAGGATTTGTGAAAATCACTTAAATCTATAAGAGAGTCCCGGAGTAGACAATAATTCCCCCCAAAAAGGTGTGATGAGTATGAAATCTCATCCTCTCGACCAATGGAAATTCTTAAGCCTCATCAGTCCACAACTAATGATCACCTACCTTTGGAAAGTAGGTCCAAATGGACAATGAATCATTGGATGTTTCTGGATCTACGAATAAACCCATTGCAAACTGATTGGAATGTTTGAACCTTAAAAAAACGAGGTCATCCCCATTTCCCAAAAGAAACAATGAATATAAATAATAATATATTTGTTACATTATATAACAAAAATAATTTATTGTAAATAACCATAGGATTGGTTGCATGACGATTATTTGAAATATCCTCATTGGTGAATAAATGACTATTAATGATACAATTTCGACAGAGCGGCAACAGGACGAATGAAATTTATATCTGTCATAAATATAATTCTCATTTTATGATGAAATAACTAATATAATATCAAAAAAATTACTAATTATTTTTATAAGATATTTCATTCAATGGAATTGTAAAAAATAAAGGGAATAACAAAAGGGTACAAGAGATATTAGGAACATAATATTTCTTCAGTGTGGCTATTATTGTAAGACACTAAAAATACAATGATTTTTTTTTGTTTTTTACAATAATAAATCACTATGAATTATAATCAGTTTTATTCTGAGGATTTGAGAAATTTATTTTTAATTTTATAAAGAGGGGGGATAGGTTTTACAATGTGAGGTAAATGTGTTTTTTATACTCTATGAGATGTTCTTTTTTAGAATAAAATGTTATAAAAAATATTATATCGAAGGAAAAACATGTAATAGTAAATTTTTGACCATATTTATCACATATAAATATCACATAACGGTTTAATTACATTAAACGCATTTATAATAATAATTCACTTAGTTTATTAAAAATAAATTTGAGTTAAAAGAAAAGATTTATTTCAAGGGAACACTTTTGAATTAAGGTTTTGTAAAATTATTTTTAGGTTTTCAAATTTAGGTTTATTTTATTAAAATGAATCATTTAAGTAATTGAATATATTTTCCCTATAATATTGAATAATAAATTATTAGGATATTTTTAAATCACGAATGATGTAATTTATGAAACATTGCTTATTTGAAAATCGTATTTTTATTAATCCCTTGAAAATTTATGTATTTTAGAAAATAAAAAAATATTACATGGGAATATTTAAATGCGATGATTTCATAAATTACAATAATTTTATAAAAAAAATTATAACATTTGTAATTCTAATTTTATATTAAAAAATATTATTTTTATGAAATAATATAAAATAAAGTTTATTAATTATATGGTTATATTTTCTTTGTGTTTTTTAATCATGTTATTTATTTTATTGAATTATAATATTTTTATTTACATAACTTAATCATGATAATTATTATTTATATAAAAATGTATTATTTCAATGTATAATTACAATTTCAATGGTCATGTTACTATTCCAAATGGTTTGGTTACTATTCCTAATAGTCATGTTACATTTACAATGGTAATATTACCATTAAAATGTTCACATTAAATCCTATAAACACCTCTTCATTAATTTATTCATCATTCAACTAAATTCATCTAATTGTTTTATATTTATATTTTCTATAATATTGATTAGTTTAATGATATTTTTTTCTTTTTAATAGTGTTTTTTTTGTATGAGAGGGGTGATTATTTTATATTTGGTAAATCTATATTTTACCATTATATATTCCTTTTATTTCCCATTGAATTAATTATCCTATTTTATAGGCCCATTCATCAACTAATTCATATATTTTCATTAATTAAATACCTTTTTTGGCATCACTATGTGTTTAATGTCTATAATATTGTATATTGTATTATAATACACATTTATTTTAGGAACGGATAACATTTATAAACATGGGGTTGTTACATTCAATCACCCTTTAAAATTTTATTCAAAAAAATAACAAATTGTACTCTAAGTTGAGAATATGAATGAATAATTTTACATAATTTTTTTTATAGTTCCCATCTCCCCAATTCAAATTTATGGTTCTGTTAAATATGTTTAAAATGGATAGATTTCTTATTTCATATAACAATGTATTTATGGTAATAGAACTTCCTAGGATACTCCCCATAAGAAAGGTAATTCTCCATTTACCACATCCAAATTAAAAATATACGAGGGGTCAGGTGGGTACATTTTTTGAGAGAAAAGTTTACCAACTAATGAAAATTATACATATGTGGTTGAAGTGTAGGATTATTGTTTACTTCTATAATAAAATAGGGAATCTGAAAGGGGTCAGTGTACATTGGGCTTAGCTTCCCCTTCACTCTAAAAAACTTTAATATCTTCTATATATGTATTCTATGGAAAAATATTTATCCATCTTAAAACACTAAATCCCTTCAACTATTGTCATCAAATAGGTTTGTTTGACATTAATTATCTATTATATGTTTAAGTATGTCCTAAACCTTCTATGTCATATATATCACAAGATCTATTCTATGTAGATTTTATTCCTTAACATCATCCCAATATGTTTGAGTTAAAAAAAACATATCATATAGAGAATAATATAGAGCCAGGTGAATTATTCAGTGGACTTTTTTGTTGAATGAGAAATAAAATAATGCGATCTGTTGATCCAATTCAACATTGAATTCTACTGATAATTGTCTAAGAATTTCATCATTCATCATAATATTATTTTAATATTGGATACAAATTTGTTGTTGATATTCCATAAACGAAATCAATTATATATTTAATGTATGTTTAATAAATCTCTTTAATTTTGAGGTCAACCATGGATCATGATCTGAGATGATCAAATTTATAATTTCAATTAGCGTCCCCACATCCATCACATATAACAAGGCATGTTACTCTAAGGGTAAATATTCATGGATATAATTTAAGTGGGTAGTCTTGGAGTGTTTATGCACTATAATCCATATTACATTGTTTCCTTTGGATATCTTATTAATATCGTTAATCTATCCATGGTTCTATTATCCTATTTCCATGAAGGCATGGAATTAGTTGCATCATTTTTTAGACATTTTTGTCTTTATGAACATGAGGACATACTAGGAGGCACAAAATATTCAATGAAATCATCATATTAATGTTTTACAACCAAATGTTCTTTGGAATATCGTGATTCATCATCGTAAATCTACGATAGATAGATATTTGTTAGCTATGTGAATTAAATTTTTTAATGAATTTATATCTAGTAATGATGTCTCCAAATGCCTAGTTCTAAACGAAATCACACCGTCATCATCGATGTGTAACTCATGTATCTTCCCATCAATTAAAGAATTCTCTTTTATTTTTTATTATAAATAATTCCAATCTGGCTTGTTTTCATATCTGGGATATATGGTTGGTCAATAATTTGAAAATTTTATCATGTGTTCCCTAACATTATGATTTCAATTTCAATCCTTTTTATAACCATGAATATATGGACTTTATCAGTCAATATCATTGATAAAGTGTTATGTTATTTTATGAAAACCACATTTTCTTCCTTGATAACCATTCTTGGATGGTAGTGAATATAGAAATCATAGTCGTTGATTATCTCAATGAGTATTCATTATATGATTATAAACCAGTAAAGGGAAACATTTTTTATAATTCCTTTACTTGGAAGATTATGAGAAAAGAATTTCATGTGTCGTCTGATAATTAGTGGACACAAAAAAAATTTCAAAAATACATCTTGATATTTATGATTCGGATGCATGAGTAACTAAACCAACACCATATATCGTACCCATTAATTTAGTATAGATCAAGACAATGATGTTATATAATTTGGAGGGCTTAATTTTTAGGCAAAAATTTTATAGTGAGGATTCACCAACTCAATGGTTTTTTTTCATGGAAATTGCTTTCTTTGTTGTGCCCATGTAAGGATTCTTATGGTATTTGAAACGAATTTAATGATATTACACCATGGATGTATGGGGGTGGTATATCCTTATTTGAGAAATTTGTATTATTATCTCTATATATAGTACTAGTGTATATGAATGAAGAAGGAGGTAGTTAGAATAATAGTGATATGTTTCACTAGTCAGTAGGTGAAGACCGAGCAACAGAGTTCCGATGAGATGTTGAGTCCTCTTATCATTCCAGAGTTGAAATTGTGTGATGAAACTATAGATAGTAGGATAGGATTTAAAATGAAACATCATAGGAACAATGAATTTTAGTGCTCATGGATCATCTAATAGTGGTATCCCGCTTCATTCCTATCAAGGTGACACTCACTATTGTCGGTCTAAGAATTAATTACATGTAGAAGATAAACCTACATAATGATGTTTGTAGGAGTTTCATTTTTTATGGAGGACCTAATTTCACATCATGGTTTTGGTATTATAATTACCAAACTTATTCATACCTTTCTATTATATCATTTAAAAAAAGCAATATTATAGTTACACATTCATGTATCGATGGTTTAGTTTCTTATTTATATTTGGATCATACATTAGTGATACATAATTAAAAATATAATATAATTTTAATTATTATTCTTTATCATTAAATAATATCACATTCTCCTTAGTTTATTTAGACAACTGAGTAAATACATCAATTAATAGTCTGAGCTAAAATCCATGTGAGGGGTAGAATAACATAACATAAATAAAATACATAAATATATACAAATTGACCCATAATTATCATAATTATCAAATCATAATCATTGTATCATCATAAACATAATTGCGAAAACATTTTTTAAATTCACAAAATGTGTTGAGGCCTAAAAAAGAATCCCCATTTCATAGTGGTTAAACACCACACATAGTTCTGAAAACATCTTGCATCATGTTAATGAATAACATATGTGCATCAACCTAAACTAATCATTTCTAAAAAAATATAGTATAGTGTTCATGGAGAATACACATTATATAATGAGATAAATTACATTAGAAAATAATTAGAGTGATTTATAATTATGCCCCCCCAATCACGCCATTATATTTCCATTATTATATATGGAATGTAGAACATATCATAATAATTTTCAAAAAATAACTCGTTCAATGGAATGGGGTAAATAATTATTTCATAATGAAAGATTCTATGAATAATTTGGGGTTGAAAAAATTGAAGTGGAGAAACATATCGGAATAAGAAACATTTTTCTTGGGTAATGAAGAAATTACACTACAAGATTAAAATTGATCTTTGGATTGAAATTTATTTCTATAATGTCATTCTATTTAGCATAAAAATAATGGTGGAACCATATATATATATATATACTCTAAATGAATGGTAATAATAGTGGAATCATATTTAATAAATATTATATGAATATCCATACTAAAAATTATGTGTATAGGGGATAACCCAATGAATGGGATTTGGGTTAAAGAAGTTCATTACCTTAAATCCCACTTTATTTTGTAACTTTTAGACATAGTGAATAAAAAAAAGTTAATTTTACTGAATCAAATTTTAATATGATAATTATAATAATTTATTCAACTATCTACCCATTTTAATTATTTGATTCTAATTTATTACACTTTTTTGTAAAGGATAATTTTTTTGATATCATGTTTTTATTAAATTTTAATATATTGTTTTCATGTTTCTATTTTTGTTTTAGGTCATTTTTAAATTATTTCAATTAATTATAGAATGTTAAAAAAAATTATTTATACCATTATATAACATAAAAATTTATTTTATTAAATAATATATTTGGTGACACAAAAAGTAATGGAAATATCCTCATTTATGACTAACACATTGTTATTAAGACATTTTCAAAAGAATGGAAAAGGGTTGTCTGAAATTTATAAATGTTATATGTATGATAATTATATAAGGTTTATATCATTAATATTTTTTTCACATACAAACTAATTTACTTAATATGATAGCGGTTTTAAGCGAACTGGGAAAAATAAATAGAAGAAGAAAAAAGAGAGAAGAGTGGATAAAGACTTACTCTTTCATTAGAGTGAATTCTCATTTATGAAACTAAAAATATCATGACTTGTTTAGTTTTTTTTACTCTAGAAATTCCCTAGGTATTATTTTGGTCTTGATAGGGAGGATTTTTTAAGATTATTATATTTGTAAAACATAGGTGGAGTTTTTTTCCATGGGGAGGGGTGGGGATTTTCATACATAAGCAGAGAGATATTTAAATAAAATATTAAATTACTATTAAAATATGGAATAAATATTATTTGATAATTATAAATCATATATAAATAATATAATTTTATAAAAAATTAAAACCCATTAATAATTAAAATTCACTTAATTTATTGATAATTAAAGGGGAAAAGGAACATAATTTATTTTAAGGGAACACATTCAACATTTTGTTTTGGAAGGTGATTTTTTGGTTGGGGATTTATGTTTATTATTTTAAAAATGAATCATTTATAAATTCGATATTTTTTCCTTAACCTAATGATCAAAAAATTATTTGGTCTTTATTAAATCAAGAATGATGTAATTTATGATCCATCGGTTGTGTAGATAACTATATTCTAACAATTCACAAGAAAATTATTGTAATTCATAATATAACAAAAAAAAATCACACATGGAAAATATAAACATGTTGATTTCTGAAATGATAAAAAAATTAAAAAAATATATTGATAACATTTTAAATTTTAAATTTTATTATAAAAATTATGATTATTAAGAAATAGAGTAAAACTAAATTTATTAACAATTTTCATATATTATGTTTTTATCCTTTTAATGATGATATTTATTTATAAGAATTTTATTATTTATATTATCATAAATGAATCATGATAAATATTATATATAAACCAATTTTTTATTTCGAGGTAAAATTAAAATTAAATAAAGCATATTACAATTCTCAATGATTAAATTACTCTTCCTAACAATTAGGTTACCATTCCAGTGGTCTTGTTACAATTCCAATGGTCACGTTACATCCTATGAATACACCCAAATTTATTCACTCAATATTCAACTCAATTAATCTTAATGAATTTATATTTCCAGTTTATATATTGTCTATTTTGTCAATAATATTTATTTCTTTTTTGTAGTGTTTTAGTGTGAAGGGTGATTCTAGTATATTTGAGTGATCTATATTTTCCAACTAATGATTTTTTATTTTCAATTTTACACTTATGATAATTGGATTTTTATTTTGGATTATTCACTAAATTGTGAAAATATTATCATTAATGAAATATTTTTATCATTATTTCTTAATGTTTTTTATGTAAATATAATTTGTATAATAAAATATAATACGCATTTATTTTAATAAAAACTATCATTTCTAAACTATGTTTTGTTATATTCTTTCACCATTAGAAATTGTATTCATTACACATCATGTAATATTTTGGTTGAGAATAGGTGATTGTATTTTTTTTATTCATTTTTTTCTCTTGTTACCATGTTTCCTTTTCATACTCATGGTTATGTAAATAAACGTTGATATGGATAGTTTACTTATGGAATAAACCCTTGTCTCTATGGTCTAATATTTTCAAAAGATTCTCCTAATAAGATATTTCTTTATCCAATTTTACCACCTACGGATTCATCACGTCTTAGTGATCAAGTATCGACAAAAATTGGATAAAAGTTTTTACTACCTCATGAAAAAGATCTATTTTTATTATATGGTATGTTTTCAGGTCACAAATCTAATGATATCAATGATATTAAAAGGTAAAATTTAACTATGTCCAATAACCCCATTATCATTAAACTATGTCACTCAATTTCATGGTAATATTCATAATAAAACCTTGCCTCCAACTTTAAACTCCATGTTCCATTGAAAGTTGTTAGAATACCCCATTTTAGGAATTTTATCTATTTATATATGTTGTTGGATGTTCTGCACCTTCATAGACATATCATGAACAAGATCTAGTCTCAATTGATTGTATTCCCAAGAATTATCCAAATAATTTTGACTTCTATAACACTTTTTATACAGAGCATCATATGGATCCATTTGACTAATTCTATGGAATCTGTTAGATTAAGTGAATTCAACTAATGGGAGGGGGTGATTACATACATCATTTCATTTTATTGGGCATGATAACAGCGTTACCTCAAGAATTTAAACAAACATTTCAGATTGTCCCCCTGTTTGGGGTGATATACCATAGTTAAATAATATTCCATATTTAAGGCATGTTTGGGAATTACCTAGAGTCATGATGTGAACATTTAATCAAGATACAAGATGATAAAATTTGTAACCCTATATAGCCTCACCTCTTCCTCAAGCTATAGCATGGAATGTTTTTTCATATGTGAAATATTCTAGAATATTGATGATGGGGTAAGTCATAGTGAGTTGATCAACCACAATTCATATCAAATTGTTTCTTGTGAATTCTATTGGGAGACAAGTGATAATTTATGCTTGGAATGTATCCCAATTACCTGATGGTATATGCAATGGTTGCATCATCTATTTAGATATTTATCTCTATTTTTTTACTTCATTACTTACCACAAACCATGAGATAAACTATATAATCTACTTCATCCAATTTTCCTACCATATTTGTTCTAAAATAGAAATTAACTTTTGGTACATATATAATTGATAGTAAAAGGTTATAATTTTAAATTATAAAATATCTCTTTCTCTATTTTAGGTGATGAAGAGTAATAAATTCTACTTCCAAAACAAATCACACGATCTTCATCGATGTGGAAATAATGTAGATTACCATTATTTAAACCATTAGCTTCAATTTTTATCTCAATATCATTTTCTATCTCTACCATCCCTTCTATTAGATAGGTGGTTCGATAATCATTTGGACATGGTAGGATTTATTATTTACTGTTATGATTTCTAGATCAATCATTTTCAAATCCATGGTGATAGTGTATTTCTCAATACACTTCATGAATAAAGTAGTTGTTACACACCAATAACATAAAATATTTTCCTTATATAATTATTTTTTTTAAATATTTATTTACATACAAAACTATGTTGGCTTCTGTTAGACAAAATACAGAGTTCCTTCGATGGGGTATATGACCCATAATTCCAATAATATAAGTGTATATTACATCCAGAGATTTTAAGATATATTTAATTTCATATTATATGTTCAATATAATATTATGACATTCATCCTATATACATCATAGACATATGATAATAAGAAGCCTAGTTTTAAGCAAATTGTTTTCTCAAAATGCAATTTTACACCTTTTAATGTTGATAATATTCAAAAATTATATTTTTACCATTTCATAGATTTTATTTATAAGAAAATAATCAATTTGATGAATTATTAATTTCAAAAATATCTAATGGTGATTTTTTTGGTATTTTTCTAAGAAATTTTATTTTTTGATGAATAAAGAAAAATACTACATTTTAGTTTAAAATTGACTATTTGTTTAAATAATAATTAATGACAAATTTTATTTTAAATTGATTTTTATTTCTTAATATATTAATTATAAATATATTCTTTCAATTTATTTAATTGGGATTTTTTATTATATATACTGCAAGAACCCGGTTCTTATTTTTGAGGTACGGGCTTCTTCTTTTCCTTTTCCTTAAGTGTTTTTGAGAAAATATGGAAAATGGGGAAAATTCCTAAATTTTGGAACTACACGCCGTGTACTATTCCACACGTTGTGTACTCTTGGCCTTGTGGGATTGGTACACGGGGCACGTAGTCATGTCGGCGACGAACAGTGTAGGAACCGACTACACACCGTGTAGTGGTACTTACACTCCGTGTAGTCAGTCTGCAGGCCTAAATAGTAAGGCGGTGGAGTCCCCGCCAGCTGGGCGATAGTACACATCGTGTACTCATGTCGACGGATGAATAGTGTGGCGGTGCCGCCAAATGAACAATTAAATGAAATAAGTACACGCCGTGTACTCATAAGTACACGTCGTGTACTTCGTTTTTTTGGCTTAAAACAGGAAGTAGCCTCCTCATTTGGCAGAGGAGACACTTGAGCCGATTTGGAGCCAAAGGAGGAGCCTGGACCTTTGAAGATCCACTGGGTATTCGTCTGGAATCGGTTTCCGCCTTGGACGATCCCGTTGGAATCGCATGGGTAATCCCTCTCCTCTCCTGGTATGGTTCTTACCAATTCTTCCACTAACAGATGTTATTTACATTTGAATGGGTTTTGTTATTTGTTAGATCTACACCGTTCTTGGGTGTTTCTGGAGTCGGCGTTCGGGTATAACATTCGTTGGCGTATAAGGTAGGTGGCTTGGTGTTAATTTCTAATTGTTGTGCATTTTTATGTGTTTTTTTCCACGAACCCATGTTGGGGTGTCGTGAGGCTGAGGTCGTCGCTATATTTAATTCCTAGAATTGCATAGGTGATTAAATTGTGATGATAAAATTCTTTTTAGGCACATTGCTTGGATTCGAAACCACCCCAGGGGGGTGTTTCACTGTTTAGCCATTTGGCCAGGATACCCGAGGGTATGCCTTCAATGTAGAAATTGTAGAATTTCCTTGAGAGGAATTTCTTGTTTACTGCATTTTGATATTTTGGGAATGGCCCGGTTACCTGTTTATCCTGAGGGCCTTGTTGGGATTAGCATGTGGGCACTGCACTGTTTTGCCCGAGGGCTGTAGTTATTTTGGCCTGAGGGAAACTTCTTCCGTGCCTGAGGGCCATAGACTCTTTTCCGGAGGGAGACACTACCTACACTAGAGTAAAAAATTTGGTTACGCCTGAGGGCAATTACGTGCGGGCTGGGTTCTGCTTAGCTGAGGGTATGGTTTTGCTTGTCTGAGGACATGGACTGTTTACGTAGAAATGCACTGTGGTGATTTTTAATACTTAATGGATTAAATGAATAACAAAATGAAAATATAATGCTAATTAGTGACTTTTGAGTACTACTTAATTTATTGCATTTTACTACAGCACACTATTGCTGCATGCTTACACGCAGTTGGGACGGGCCTTTGGTTGGTTCCTACTGAGATATATTTCTCACACCCGGTTTGGGTCATGATTTTCGGCCCAAACAGATTACGTTTCTACAGGTGTAGATATGGGCAAGAGTCCTTATAAAGGTACTTGACTGTTTCTGAGGAGTATGAGGGCATGGGACCGAGCCTAGGCTTGCAATGCTGCTGGCAGCTGTTTTTCTTGTTTTGTTGTACTCTGTATTTTGTTGTACTATATTGATGTATAACATGTCCTGGCTATTTTCTTAGAACATGAAACATGTAGCATCATCACTTCTATATTGTTGGTTATATCCACTGCTGTGTTTATTTCAGTTGTGTATGTTTACTGCTTCTGTTGTCATTGTATGTTTATTCTGTATTCCACTGCGCTACACTTTGACAAATGAGGGGATAGTTTCCCCGCTACTAGACCTGGGCCCTCGCTGCTAGTCGGCAGCCTTCGGCGTTCGGGGAAATGCACATGAGGTTATGTGGCGAACCGGGCTCGGGGCACCCATTGTGTGGCACCCAGGTCCGGGAAATTACAATGTGGTATTAGAGGGGTTCTTTTCTTTGACATACTATTTGGAGCCGTAGTCAGGGATAGGGCGAATGGTAGTTGGTAATAAGTTGTGCCTGAGCGTAGCTAACCCGTGTACAGGGAAAATCCTGTCTACCTCGTATTTTTTACTCTTTTGATTTTTCAAATTTTACGGTTGATATGTTTTTACCGTTGGGTGACACACTTTGAGATTGTGTAGTTTATATTTTATCTATGGGTTCTATTTAGTTGCAACCTGATTAGATGAGGGTATTCCATCTCATGCATCATGTTGGCACATGCTAGATATCACTTGTCATGCATAGTTTCCATGCCATATAGGTGCATTTGAATTTGCATGTTGTTGTGATAGTTGTTGTGCTAATAAAGCATGTTGTTGTGATAGCTTCTTGATAAATACCTACCTTGGGAAATGGTATATTTGTTTGAGATTTTTTATTGAGTGAAATCAAAACTTTGGTTTTTGGGGAGTATGGGCCCCCATTAACCAGAATTTGGTGGATCCTTGACGGCTTATTTTTTTATAACACAGATAAGATGTCAAACTTTGATTCGTTGGGAGTATGGGCCCTCACGGTTCGGAATTTGACACTTAGGTGTTGTTTTACCTTATTTTCTGGGTTCCAGAGAAGTTTCTGAGGCATACTGTACGGAAACCCATTATACACGCCGTGTAGTATTTATCTACACATTGTGTAAGTTCTTCTATTCAGAAGGAAAAATAAACTTTTGAGTACACGCCGTGTACCCTAAGTACACGCCGTGAAGTCTCTTCCCGTGTCTCATACCGTGTGGGCGGCGACACGGGGTAGGGAAAGTCTGGGGTAAAACATGCAGTGTGGATTCCGTACATGCCGTGTAGTATGACCCAGAGTCCGGCCGTGTAACTAACAACACGGGTCGGTGATCTCCTCTACATAACACGCCGTGTCAATGATGAACACGTTGTGTAGTGTGACCTGGGGACTCGGTTGTGTAACTAACAACACGGGCCAGTGTCACCTCTCCCTGAACACGCCGTGTACCTTTAGGACACGTTGTGTAGTCTTGTTCTAGGACATATTGTGTGGAGTTAGCCGTGTGTCTGGGAAACGGGGTGTTGTACACGCCGTTTATGGGTGTAACACGCCGTGTAGAGTCAAGCCGAGTAGATGGCCGTGTCACAGACGACACAGGAAGTTGGAAAATAAAACCATACACGCCGTGAAGATATTATACACACCATGTAGTTTTTGTTCAATGGAAACAATGTGGCTTAGCCATGTGTAAGGACCTGGGCAGGGGAAGAGAAGTCATGTACATGCAGTGTAGTCAGTGTACATGTTGTGTAGTCTTGTTTTCCAAATTTTGAAATGTTTTCTTCCTCTTGTTCCTTTGTGTTTCTTTCGCTTTCAGCCTTAATAATCTGGAATCTAATGCGTTCTTTTGACCCTGTAGTGTCATGCTGCCTAGACGACCACGAATTGTTCGCCATGAGAGGGGCGGCGATTATACTCTGGAGATGGTGGGCCATGGGCTACTAGTTGATCCTCCAGCAGAGCCAGATGCAGTGATAGCTGCTATACCGGACACAGGCATGGAGGCACAGTTCCGTGAAGGCTTCATGTGGTTCATGCAGATCTTTCAGGGAGCACCTCAGGCTGCCACATCTATGGGTGAGCTTACTTGTATATTCCAGCAGCAGCATCCGCCTACCTTTTCATGGGATGGAGGACCACAGGCTACGGAGTCTTGGCTAGGATCGATGGAGACTATTTTTGAGCATCTTTTGACGCATCCAGGGAGGAGAGTCATGCTCGCGACTTAAAAGCTACGTGCTTCCGCCAAGAGGTGGTGGGATGTTTCCACCCAGTCAGAGCATCATAGAGACTTGGCGTGGGAAGATTTTCAGGTTGTCTTCTATGAATTCTTCTTTCCTGAGACATTGAAGGAAGATAGATCTCGAGAGTTCATGAATCTGCCGCAGGGCGATATGTCGGTGATGGACTACTATACTCATTTTACGGAGCTTCAACATTTTTCACCCGTTCTAGTGGGTGATGAGACGTTGAGAGACAGACGTTTTGAGGATGGTCTTCGTTATGACATCCGAGCACTAGTTAATGTTTTTATGTTTCTTACTGTACAGGTGATTGTGAACCAAGCGCTGATTATAGAGAGGAACCATTGGGAATCTAGTGCTGTGGGCTAGGGAAGATCAGCACCAGTTACTGGTATTATTTCTGCTGGCAAGAGGAGGAGACAATTGGACTTCTCTCAGGGTGGCAGTACCAGCCAGACAGCTTCTTCAGGTGGTCTGGTCAGGTGCTACCAGTGTGGAAGAGAGGGGCACAAGAGGCCACAGTTTCCACGAGACCCAGTGGAGTGCCGAGCATGCGGCAAGATGGTTCATCTACAACACTTTTGTAGGGTGTTTCTACCAGTGGCTAGTGAGAGGGGTTCTATGTAGACTCTTCATGCGGTTGCAGGACCAGTGGCTTCTTACCAGTCGGGTAACTGGAATACGTCAGGGTGTCCAGGCCGAGATGGTGGTCGTGGCCATGGTAGCTAGACACCAAGATCGTAGAGGTAGCAGGGTGGGACAGCTCAAGGTAGCCAGGCTGTGTCGCAGGGTCGTAGCACTGGGCATGCATATGAAGTCCAACAGACCCAGCAGGAGCAGGATCTCGGACCTTCGACAGTCAGAGAGACTATTTTAGTAGCTTCTGTCTTATCTTCTGTACTTTTCAATATGGGTGCTACACATAGTTTCATATCTGTACTCGTTATGGAGATCCTTGGGCTCTGTGTTTCTACTTCTTCTGATATCTTGATGCTAGACACTCTGTTGGGGACTAGGATGGTTGGGGTGCATTAGTGCAAGGAGTGCCCCCTTGAGGTTTGTGGGTGTCACTTCCTTTGGGACCTCTATGTCTTGGAGATGACGAGCTATGTTGTCATTCTCGAGATGGACTGGTTGGTTCCCTTCCGAGGCTTCGTAGACTTCTACCGTCGTAGGGTGCATTTCATGTCACCATAGGGTGGGGAGTTTCTATACAAGGGAGAATGGGATGTTCAGGTGAGTCAAGCTAGACCATAGCATCATGGGAGATGTGGAGTCACAGCCCAGATAGCGATCTTATATTTGGATGATCAGGGGACTTGTCAGATGGATTTACCTCCAGTGGATGATCATTTCAGGGATATCTTCCCGGACGACTTTTCAGGTCTACCTCTGTTTCATGAGGTGGATTTCTCTATCGAGCTTGTACCAGGAGTATAACCGGTGTGCATTCCCCCTTATAGTACGGCCACGCCTGAGTTGCAGGTGCTCAAGAGGCAGTTAGATGAGCTACAGGCGAAGGGTTTTATCCGAACCAGTACATCTCCTTGGGGTTCTCCAGTCCTTTTTGCGAAGAAGGTGGATGGTACCCTCAGACTTTGCGTAGATTATCTGAAGCTGAACTAGTTGATGGTTAAGAACCTATATCCCTTTCCAAGGATAGATGATCTTTTTGATCAGCTTCATGGAGCACAAGTTTTCCTGAAGATTGACTTGAGATCTGGATATCATCAGCTGCGCGTTAGAGCATCGGATATACCTCTCACAGCATTCAGTAGTAGGTATGGTCTATATGAGTATATGGTTATGCTGTTTGGACTGACGAATGTGCCAGCTGTTTTCATGACTCTGATGAATCGTGTGTTTCATTCGTATCTTGATTCATTTGTGGTAGTATTCATGGACGACATCTTGGTGTACTCTCACACTCGACACGACCATGCCTCCCATCTTGTGATTGTTTTGAGTACACTGAGAGAGCATCGACTATATTATAATCTCTCAATGTCCCACTTTTGGACGGACCGGATTGACTTCCTAGGTCACATTATCTCAGAGGCAGGAGTTGCAGTAGACCTAGAGAATGTGAGAGTAGTAGTTTCCTGGGAGTAGCCTAAGAACATATTTGAGATATAGAGTTTCATAGGGTTGGCTGGTTACTACAGATGCTTCATACAAGACTTCTCTCACTTAGGAGTACCGTTGACAGGTCTGAATAGGAAGATTGTGAATATTGTTTGGTCAGAAGCTTGCGAGACAGATTTCCAGGACCTGAAGGGAAGGTTGACATCAACATCGATCCTGATACTCCCAGAGCAGGGGAAGTGATATACAGTTTCATGTGATGCATCATGGATTGGGCTGGGAGCCGTTTTGATGCAAGGTGACCGAGTTTTTGCGTACGGGTCTTGATAGATGAGGCCACATGAGAGGAATTACCTGACGCATGATCTTGAGTTGGCTGCAGTTGTTCATGCGTTGTGCTTTTGGAGACACTATCTGTTGGGAGATCTGTTTCTGGTTTTCATCGACTAAAAAAGTCTCAAGTATATCTTTAATCAACGTGACCTGAATCTGAGGCAGAGAAGGTGGGTTGAGTACCTACAGTCCTTCGACTTTGAGCTTGTCTATACACCTGGAAAAGGTAATGCAGTAGCCGATGCACTGAGTAGGAAGACTCAGATACAAGCAGTGTAGAAGGCCAGTGGTGAGTGGAAGCTCATGGATTTGTTCTCTGAGATGAATTTGAAGGTGCACAACAATCAGAGTCAGGCATATCTTTCTTCTTTGGTTGTGACATCTACCCTCCTGGACAGAGTGAGTATGAGACAGCTATCTGATTCAGAAGGCCTAGTTCTACGGGATTCGGTGGCAAGTGATGACCCTCTTCCTAGTTGGACGATAGGAGATGATGAGGTTTTTTGTTTCCATGGATTTGTATGGTTTCCAAGGGATATATGCGAGGAGCTGATGTGGGAGTTTCATGCTTCATCTTGGGAAGTTCATCCTGGGGTTACCAAGATGTACCGAGACTTGACACGTCAGTACTGGTGGCCGGGTATGAAGAGAGAGATCGCTGGTTTTGTTACGATGTGTTCCACCTGTCAGTAGGTGAAGGCAGAGCACCAGAGGCCAGCTGGGTTGTTACAGTAGTTACCATTCTAGAGTGGAAATGGGATGATGTCACGATGGATTTCGTGATGGTATTGTTGAGGTCACCACGATGCAATGACGTCGTGTGGGTTGTTGTGGAAAGACTCACGAAGGTAGCTCACTTATTGCTAATCAAGGAGTCCTTTGGTGTGGACGAGCTCCGAAGGTTGTATATCCGAGAGATCATACGTCTTCATGGGGTCCCTCGTTCTATTGTTTCAGATAGGTACATCCTCTTTACGTCTCATTTCTGGAAGATTTTTCAGAGGGCGTTGGGTACACAGGTGTTTCTGAGCACAACATACCACCCTCAGACATGTGGCAAGTCAGAGTGGACGATACAGGTGCTAGAGGATATGTTGTTCGCATGCGTCCTAGACTTTGGGGGCTCTTAGGAGAATCATATAACATTAGTCGAGTTGACCTATAACAATAGTTTTCAGGAATCTATTTAGATGGAACCATACAAGGCTTTATATGGTTGGCCATGCCGATAACCATTTTTCTAGTTAGAGGCAGGTGAGGCAGCTTTACTAGGGCCACATCTCGTACATGAGACATCTGAGTAGGTCAAGTTGATTCGGATGCAGATGGCTACCGCGTAGTCTTGTCAGAAATCTTATGTTGATTGCCGCAGATGACCCTTGGATTTTATGGTCAGGGATCACGTTTTTCTACGTGTTTCGCCGAGGCTGGGACATAAACAGATCAAGAGACAGGGTAAGCTTTCACCGAGGTATGTGGGGCCATTCGAGATTCTGGAGAGAGTTGACCTATTTGATTATCGGTTGCAGTTATTGCAGTGATACCGAACCATGCACGATGTCTTCCACGTGTCTCTGTTGCGTCGCTATCATTCAGACTTGTCTCACGTCTTTCAGCCTGAGGAGGTTGAACTGGAGGCAGATGCGTCCTTTGAGAAGCATCCGATTCATATCGTTGGAAGGAGCACGAAGGTTATCCGAGGCCGGTCAGTTCCTCTCATACGGGTGCTATGTCAGCATGGCCGAGTGCAGGACGTGACCTAGGTGCGTGAGGCCGACGTACCTGCTCAGTGGCCAGAGCTTTTCTGAGCTTATTCTTCACCACCCTGGGAAGGGAAATTCGGGGGCGAATTGCTATAAGGGGGGAATTTTGTAAGAACTTGGTTCTTATTTTTGAGGTACGGGATTCTTCTTTTTACCTTTCCTTAAGTGTTTTTGAGAAAATATGGAAAATGGGGAAAATCATAAATTTTGGAACTACACGTTGTGTACTTTTCCACACGTTGTGTACTCTTGGCCGTGTGGGATGGGTACACGGGGCATGTAGTCATGCCGGTGACGAAGGGTGTAGGAACCGACTACACGCCATGTAGTGGTACTTACACGCTGTGTAGTCAGTCGGCATGCCTAAACAATAAGGCGGTGGATTCACTGCCAGCTGGGTGACTGTACACGCCGTGTACTCAAGAGTACATGTTGTGTACTCATGTCGACGAATGAACAGTGTGGCGGTGTACCCAAATGAACAGTTAAATTAAAGAAGTACACGCTATGTACTCAAAAGTACACGTCGTGTACTTTGTTTTTTTGGCTTAAAACAGGTAGTAGCCTCCCCATTTGGAAGAGGAGGCACTTGAGCCAATTTGGAGCCAAAGGAGGAGGCCAGACCTTTAATGATCCACCAGGTGTTCATCTGGAATCGGTTTCCACCTCAGATGATCCCGTTGGAACCGCACGGGTATGCCCTCTCCTCTCATGGTATGGTTCTTACCAATTCATCCCCTAATGGATTTTATTTACATTTGAATTGGTTTTTTTTTCTTTGTCAGATCTACGCCGTTCTTAGGGTTTTCTAGAGTTTGCGTTCGGGAATAACGTTTGTTGGCATATAAGGTAGGTGGATTGGTGTAAACTTCTAACTGTTTTGCGTTTTTGTGCGTTTTTGTGCCATGAACCCGTGTTGGGGTGTCGTGAGACTGAGTCCATCTCTATATTTAACGCCCATAATTGCATAGGTGATTCAATTGTGATGATAAAATGATGGTTGGGATCGTTTCTTGGATCCGGAACCACCCCGGGGGGTGTGATTCCCTGTTTAACCGTTTGGCCAGGATACCCGAGGGTATGCCTTCAATGCAGAAATTGTAGAATTTTGCTTGAGAGGAATTTCTTGTTTACTGCATTTTGATATATTGGCCATGGCCCGGTAACCTGTTTAGCCTAAGGGTGGTGTTTTTATTTGCCTGTGGGCACTGAACTGTTTAGCCCAAGGGATGTAGTTATTTCGGCCTGAGGGAAACTTCTTCTGTGCCTGAGGGCCATAGACTCTGTACTTGAGGACGAAACTACCTACGCCTGAGGGAAAACTTCTGTTACGCCTGAGGGAAATTACCTGCAGGATGGGTTCTACTTACCTGAGGGTAAGGTTTTTCTTATCTGAGGACGTGGACTGTTTACGTAGAAATTCACTTTGGTGATTTCTAATACTTAATGTATTAAATGAATAATAAAATTGAAATATAACAGGTAATTAACGACTTTTGAGTACTACCTAATTTATTGCATTTTACTACTCCATGCTATTGTTGCATGCTTACACGCAGTTAGGCATGGGCCTTTGGTGGGTGCCTACTGAGATATATTTCTCACACCCTGTTTGGTTCATGCTTTTCGGCCCAAACAAATTACGTTTCTATAGGTGTAGATAGGGGAGAGATTCCCTATACAGGTACTTGACTGTTTCTGAGGAGTAGGAGGGCATGGGACCGAGCCTAGGCTCGCGATGCCGCTGGCAGCTGTTTTTCTTGTTTTGTTGTACTCTTAATTTTGTTGTACTGTATTGATGTATAACATTTCTAGCTGTTTTCTTAGAACTTGAAACACGTAGCATCATCACTTCTATATTGCTGGTTATATCCACTACTGTAGTTTATTTCAGTTGTGTATGTTTACGGAATCCACTGTCGTTGTATGTTTATTCTGTATTCGTCAACGCTACACTTTGACAAATGAGGGCATAGTTTCCCCACTATGATACCTGGGCCCTCGCTGCTAGTTGGTAGCCTCTGAAATTTGGGGAAATGCGTTTGAGGTCACGTGGTGAAACGGGCTCGGGGCACCCATTGCGTGGAACCTGGGTCTGAGACGTTACATATAATTTATATATAATCACATAATTAACTTATGAACTTTCTCAATTTAAAATCCCTCATTCTAGGCACATACATGGGATTAACATTTAATTTAATTTCCCACGTCTATAGATTTTGTTTGGAAAAAAATGGAATAAATAATTTTATTCAGTATAATATTTATATTTCCATAATATTCACTTATTTTTGAAGAAATATTATTACTGAAAGTAATTAAAATTAATTGTAATGATTAAGGTTAAATCTAGTTTACATTGTTGTTAAACATTAATCTTAAGGAAAAAAATGATATATGAAGTTTATGAAAATAAATTTTATGAAAATACATCTACCATATCTTGTCTTGGATATAATGTTTTGAGATTTGGAAACATGATCCTGAATGTGACCCATATAATATGTTAGGAACAGAAAAAGATAAGAAAATGTACCTTCTTTTCATTGAATACCTATAAAGATTTTGAGTACGAAAAAAGCTACATAGTTTCAACCATAAAAATTATTTTGAAATATAAATGTGTTTATTTTTTTAATAATAATTTTAAATTTATTTTTACATATGAAATATTTACATTAAACTCTTATGAAATTCCAATAAAATGATTATATTGATAATAATTATATAAAAAAATTATACTAAAAATATTAAATGTAAGGTAAATAAAATGATATAATTGATTAATATTATTTTTATAGTTTAATATATCAAGATACCAGGATTAAAAATTAATATATTTTAATTCCACAACATTCATGATATTAATAAATTCAAATTAAGTTAATAATTTCAAATTTGAAAATATTTCTATTTAATAAAAAAGATATTTTTTAGAATGATTTAAAATATATGAAAATATTATCTTATAAAAATGTACTTTTAAATGTTAATACATATATATATATATATATTATTATATAAATGGGTCAATTTATCTTTTATAATCATCATATTAACCTCTATTTAGTGAAAAAATTGTTAGTATTGTTCATATTAATGTAGTGTTTTTAGTTAAACATTCTTAGATTAAAATAAATTTCCAACACACAAAGGATTTTTATTTTATAAAATTATTTATAATAATTATAATTATGTGGGTCTATATTTTATAATAAATAAAACATTAATTTATTCATAATTGTTAAATTATATACCCTAGAAAACTATTTACTTCAATAAAAACCAAAATTTTAAAAGTGAGGTAACATATAATTTAAGGTTAAAATTTATATAAATGAACTTTTTTTTGTGTGGTGGTGTTCTCTATAGACCATAATATCACTTTAATATATGCTTTTTTTATTTTTTCAAACATTATTAAGTGATTCCTCCCATTAGAGTTTACCTTATTGGATTTACAAAAATGACCCTCCACCTCAACTAGAAAAAGGAATTCATTCTTCCCCGTCCTCACACATCCTTATACATTTTGTATCATCCAATACATGACCATATAATCTCCAAAAATCACTAACAACCTCTTAAAATACTCTTTATAGTAAAAAGTCTCACCAATGAAGTCTTTTGGTATAAACATAATGGGTTTACCAAATAAGAGGTAACATCCATCAAAGATCAATTTTGATTCATTTATATATCCATTCCTTAAAATTAATTTTTCATCATGATTATAAACTAACATCAGTATATAAAATATACTTATATTTTTTTATTCTTATAGTTGTACCTATTCTTTCAGACACATCCATCAAATTGGATACACAATAATCTTCTATTTTTACGGTCGACTACCGCCTCTCAAACCGATGTCGTTTGTTCTTCCATTACCACATTTAATGATTGTAAAAATGATTTATTTATATATTATATATGATATTTAAATGGTAATTTTTAATATTTAGTATTTATATATCCCATAAAATTATTATTAACAATTATTTTGGAGTATGATCCCCTTTTTTGTGGACTTGTGGACTACCACCACCTTAAAACAATTTGATTCATTCAGGATATACAAGAATGTATTAAAGATGGTTTAAAAAACATATGTGAAATATATGAAATTATTATCAAACTCTTATTATATTATATATATATATCACTTAACTTTTAAATATGATAATGCAATGGAAGTTGAGTTCATGCATATAGAGGACCTATTGTCTATATGAACAGTTTAATTCATTTCTTATATCCAATTTTATGTTTTATTCTAAATATATATATAATTGGTATATATAATATTAATATTTGGAATAAATTCTGTATATTAATTAATAATTATATAGTTTAAAAGAATAAAAATAACAAGTCACAACATAATTGGAAATCAAGTCAATTTACACCCGAAATATTGAAAATGATAAACAGTTATTAAGGAACGAGTTATAATATGTTATAAAAAGAATATATATTATACCATAAATAATAATATGGTTCTATTTTATTTATATTACATTATTAAAACCATTATATAATATTTTTAATGGTGTTCAACCAAAAGGAACTCTAACATGAGGGGGTTTCATCTCACTTTTTACATTTGTGGGATAAATTCGATATTCACCACTTATATTATTTTTGTGGTGTATCTACATACAATTTTATTATATATTATAATTAATACTACTATATTCAAATTATTTATAGTTTTACATTTAATAATCTAATCCAATGTGTTTTAATAGGACAATTACAATGTCATAAAAGTTATTATGAAATATCTCTTTCTTTTGTGATTATTAACATTATCTTGATTAATCAATTTATTGTAGTCATTTTTCATTGGATGTGACATTTATATTAAATAAAAACATTATCTTATGATATATGATATCATATTAATGTATATTAATCTTTTATAATTTCATAAAAATTATTTAACTATTATACACAAGGATAACCTTCCCTAGACCAAGGCAAAGCACAAGGTAATGGTTTATTTCAAAATCTCTTCATTATTCGAGGTTGTTTATATGTAATTATCTACTTGGACATCTTTATTGTCCACATCCATGTTTCTTAAAAATGTATTTCCAAAAATTCTTACTATATTATAGAATATGGGATAAAGTAATTTATACCCATTTTTGACTTTTTATAATAAGTTTATAAAGGAATATTTAGGTCAATTTCCAAACAAGGACCTTTTAACCTTTTCGACAAATTAAGGTAAGAATGTCTTTTTTTAACTTATACGGAGGGTGCGGCTATTTTCCACCATTGTAAAATCTTCAAATATTCCCTTACAAGATTATAATAATATTTTCAAAGTAAATGTTTTATTTTATAACTATGCGACTTTTAAATGATTTAAAAAATGGAGATATTTCTCTCAAATAGTTTTTATTTCATCTATGTCAATATCCTTTGATTGATTTTAAGCTTATTTTATGTTGATTAATTATGACACAAAACTTCCATATTGTATTGAAGGTTTTGTGATATGTTTGAATTTTTATGTGTTATTTTTATACCATTCATGGTCTATGGAGAAAGTATTGACATTTCGTACGCTAGTTTTAATACGAATTTTTATGTTATGTTTGAACTTGTTCATATGAGGAATGCATTGGACTTAGTAAGTGACGGGTGGAGCCCGCTATAGCTCATAGATGTATTGGTAGGTCTCATGAGAAAAACTAGTGTCTTGGCACAAGGCCTTGACAAAATCTTATTTGTGGTCTTGGCATGAGGCCTTGACTATGTGGTTATGATTTGTCTGGCATTATGAATTCCATATTTATGAAAGTGGTTATTGATATTTCATGTGATTATTTGACTAGTAGAATATCCATGTGAGTAATTAAATGGCATTATTTCATTTTATTTTTTTCCATATTATGATAATGTTAAAGTTTAAAAGGCTTTTTTTAGTTATACATTGCCTTAAATGTTTATGCTTATTTATGAAAGTTTCTGCTATCTTGTTATCCTTACTGGGCATTTGAGCTCACCCCTTTCTATGTTTTATTTTTCCAATGATGTGAAGAAGTATTTTATGAATGACCTGCAGGGATAGTATTAGGGGATTTGATTGTGCAGTCAAAATGTTGATGTAGTTTCCACGTTATGATGTAATGTAATATTTATGAATGTATCTAGTGTTCCCAAGTCTACTAAACTAATTGGTATTTCGAGACATGATCTTTTGTGATCATTCCGATGTTGTGTAATAATGAACCAACTCTATGTAATTGGGGACTAGGAATTACATATTGATCACTAAATTGTTGAAAATTTATTATAATGGATCAGGCTAATGGTGGGTTTTTTCATGTTACATGAATTAGTTTTAATATTAATTTCAAATACATATAGGATTTGTAATTATTAAATTATATATAATATTTATAATTCAATGAATCTATATTTTATAATAAATCTCACATTAATTTATTCTTTTTATTTAAATAATATAGGTTTGAAAATTAGTTACCTTAATAAAAACATAAATGGTAAAATTGAAGAAAAATAGATATTAAGGAACAAAATTATGAAAATGAACATGTTTTTCTGTAGTGGATGTTATTATCAACACTAAATTAACAATAATCAATTATTTTTGTTTTTTTAATTACATTATGTATCATATACAACCCAATAGTGTTTACATTTTGGTATATACAAGAATGAAACTTGTCCTCCACTATAAAAATACATTCACTCTTCTCCTTCCTCACAAATCTCAAGCCACATTTTTTACATCAAAATCCTAAAAAAAATATGATTTGAAAATACCTTAACTCTTCCAAGAAGCCTCAATTTTTTCATAATTCAAAATATGGAAGTCTTTTGGTATATATAAAAAATAGATACCTGAATAAGAGGTCACATTATTCAAAGATCAATTTTGTTTCATTAAATAATCCACCCGTTATATTATTTTAATGTCATGATTATATATTAACCCCATTATATTAAAAATTTTGAGGTCTTTTTTGGGTAATATTTTAAATAATAATTTCACAAACATCAATAAAATGGGATACACAACCACTGTTTATGTAAACTGCAGACTACCACCTCATGAACCAATTTTGATCATTCATCAACTACCAACATTAACGTTTTAAATAATGATTTATTTATATATTATATATGATATTTATGATATTTATGATGTTTTTAGGATTCTTAAATTTATATATAACACATACCGTTATGCTATACTTTTTTTGGAAATGTGATAACATACTTTGTGGATGTGTGGACTATCGTCTCCTTAAAGAGATGTGATTCACTCACTATATACATTGAATGTACTAAGGATGGTTTAAAAACCCAAATGTGAAATTTATGATAGAAATATTATAATATAATTACAATATAAATAAAAATAGGGATATATATGTATAACTTATTTTTTAAATTATGACAATGAAATAAATGTAGTATTCATGTGTTCGTATGACCTACCATCTCCACAAATTGTGAATTTCACTTCCTATCTCCAAAATATACGGTGTCTCACAAAATGAATATATACTGGATTTATATTCTATTTAAAACAAGTTATAAATTCATGATATGATAATATGATGATGGATTAGATAATAATAAAAATAAAAACTCAAAACACACTTGAAAAAAAGTCAATTAACACCGGAAATGATGAAAATGATAAAAATGATAAAATACTATCAACAAAATGGTTATAATATGTTATTAAAGGGATATATATGATATAAAAAATATTAATATGGTTCAATTTTACGTTATTAATAATATTAACACCATTATATATTAGTTTTAATAGTTTTGATCCAATCAAAAGTGATAATAAAAGGATTTTCATTTAGATTTTTTTTACATTTGTGAGATAAATGTCATATACACAACTTAGTTCAAATTTTTGGGTATCTATAACCTCTATGAATATATATTTTATCGTTAATCTTCTTATATTCATTGTCTATAATGTTTTACTTTAATTTATATCATCTGACATGCTTTAATTTGAATATTTCCATGTGGTAAAAAATATATTGAAATATCACATTCATTTTTTATTATTAACATAATTTAGAATCAAAAAATTTATTGGAATAATTTTACATTAGATATTAAATTTTATTAAATATCGATATTCTTGTATGAGGAATATTATTATTTTCAAGACAATATTACATTTTTACATATGGTTTTTACATGGAATGTTTTTTTATTAATTAGGAAATTATTGATAAATCATTATGGTATATTCAATATTGAAATTTCTTGAGAGAAGAATGGTTTATTAATTAATTCTATTATTTTATATATAATTAATGGTGCATTCTAATATGGGTGGTTCTTGATTATAGATATCCCCTTGATGCATCGATAGGTTCTCATGAGATGAATTAGTTGGCCAAACCAAAATAGTTTACGCTATCTTGAGATTTAATTTTTATGGTAAAGTCATAATGTACCTAGGAAACAGTTTATACAATAATCAAGAATACCATTTATTTAGATTATGTAATTATTTTTACATTATATTTTCTATTTGAACTTATCTATTGATTTAGTTCATTCTCAGTGTATTTATTAATTGTAATTTCATTCAAATACTTACCTCTACATATTTATTTTGAACTATCATGTTCTACAAATGAAATATGTGAACAATTATTTACCTTTCAATGTTTATTATTCTCATTGATACATAATTAATTTAATTTTACATTGCCCTTATAGGGAATCTATGATCACCCATATTTATCTTCCTTTACCCAATGTATGAAGATTAATTATCGGAATGAGTTTTATGGATGACTAGATTTTACTTAATTTATTATTTATTTTCCTTTCCAAATTTATTTTGGGAATCATGATTATAATTTCGTTTTCTAACTACTAAATTGATCAGTCGTGGATTTTTTTAATAATTATAATGTGATAATGTAAGGCATTGTCTTTTTGATTCTGTGGTCTTGGTGTTAGATTTATAGGTCCATTTCTACAAAGAGAACAACTACCTTGTTTGCCTTTCTTGTATTATAGTGAATATTAAAATTATTGTCTTTGATTTGTGTTATCAATATTTTTTTATTCATGTTGACGTCTTTCTATGTGATTTTATATAATAGTCTCATTTGATATTTATATATGTAACACTTTTTTCCATAGAGTTGTTGTCTCAAAATTATCATGGAAATTATCACAGAAGATTACACCAGATCATGTATTTTGAAGATTTTTTCATGTATATTGAATTATCAATAGGTATGTTACATATCCTTTTCACTCCCCATGAGTACACAACCCAATCCCTTCTTTGAATAATCATTGTATATCAAAAAAACAATATCTACATGATGTTAGTGTGAGTACAAGTGTAGTGATTAACCGCTTCTTCAGTTCTATAATGATTTCCTTTCATTATTCAACCAAGTTATGAATTTCCCCTTTCCATGTTAACATAGTTAGTGTCCTAGAAAAATGTAATAAATTTCTCATAAATAATTTGTAGAACCTTACTATGGGATGGATACTATTAATTTTCATTGCTCTAGTGGGTATGGACAATTGTTAAATTTCCTTATTAATTGATGGGTCTATAGAAATTCCATCACTTCTAATAATGCTCCTCAATAATGTGACATTATATTTTCAAAAGGAATACTTGATTAATATATGGTACATTTTACACTTCCTTAATATCACTACCAAATCCCTTAGATGCTCTTCATTTTTCTCTTTTATCATGATGTAAATGATAATTTCATTGAAAAATTCTACCAAAATATTTTTAATGTAGTCTATAAAGAATATACTGATCATATCCATGAATATATAAGGGGAATTATAACATTATACGGACATCACTATAATCTCATAGTGTACAAACATTACAAAAAAGGTTGTCTTTTAAATATGTTCATTATTCACTTTCATCTGGTCATATCTAGAATGAACATGCACCATTGAGGAATATTGAGATCCTCATTTATTATCAAAAAAGTCATCTATACTTGTAAAGGATAATTGATTCTTATTATGATCTTGATGAGGTCCCTGTAATCGATACATAGCCACATTGATCCATCATTCAACTTTATAAGGAGAATCGACACACACTAAGTCGATGCACTATGGACAATGAACCATTTGACCAAATGCTCTTGAATATTGTTCTATAAATCTTTAGTAAGATTGGAGCCATCCAGTAGGGTAATTTTTATATATGTTTGGATCCATGTATTATTTCTATTAGTTACTCTACCTCATGGTATTGGGTAAGTATAGATAGTTTTCTTAGGAATTTATCAATCAATTCAATCTTAATTAAAATTTTCCCACGGTTTATACTACAAATATAATCGTCCATTTGAGTAGGGTATTCTTATTTAGAAGTCCTTTAAACCCACAAAATTATGTTATTTTTAAGAGGATATTCATGATATTCTTTTCATTTTTTTAGGATCAAGGGATGGTTCTAAAAATAACGGGATGTTTTCTATTCCTGAAATTTGGTGAGAGGCAATAAGACCCTCTAATATCCTTTAATCCCATAAAGGGAAGGATTTTCAGATTCACCGAATGAAGTATCCCACATATTATAATAACAAAAGAGTCCAAAAATTAGTTTAAAAAGGTTACAAAAACTATGTTTCTTTATATAAATATCATATTCAATGTATTGGGTCATCGATTCTATATCTCTAGAGATATTATAGAATATAAAGAAATGAATTGATTCATAAATAATGTAAACACTTTAAATTCCAAAGTGAATAGGAATTTTACCATGAAGGACTATTTTTCATGATCTTCATCGGCAGTAGTGATGGAACAATATTTATATTTCTTCTTTTTCATAGGGGATTGCTGACACTGATAACCCCCAAGGTCATGTGTTTTGGTGTACAGAATTGACTAGTGACCATTCCCTATATATTTTAAGAATTGATCCATGAGTGGTGTATTAGGTGGTTCTATCATTACTCTATTTAGTTTTATAACATATTAATTTCTCTTCTATGTTCATGATAATTGTGGCCTTCTCTCCCACACTTGGTGAATTTACCAGTATATCTAAGGAAATACATATGTTTTTTCTTCCCAAATAATTCATTGGTGGGTGGTTTGATCAGATTTATTCCTTTTTCATTTGACCCACAAGATTTAAATTCCATTTATTTATTATTATCTCCATAACAATGGGTCTATTATCAAAACATCAAATTTATATTGATATCACATCAATCAACGATTTTTTAACTCCTAAAGTCACAGAGAGCTTGAAAACATAGAATGTGTTTTTTAATCTAATAAAGAATAAATTTTTATTTTATTAATTGTTTATAACAAATAACATGGCATATATGGATTTCATTAGGATGATTAACCAATAATATTGAAATATTACCTTTATTTAGCTTTATATCTAAGAATTCAATCTCTATTTTATTTTGATGTGTTTAAGGGAAATAATTGTTATGAAATATATTCTTAGTGTCTTCCCAATCAATCTCATACATTTAATCCTTTGACATGGTGATCATAATCAACAACTTCCACTGAAACCGCTCTCTATCAAAATGATATGTAGTCATAGTCACACTCTCAATCTTAGAAAAATATTGTGTAGAAAGTATATTCTCTATTGAGATAACCTGATATATTCTAATAAATGGATAAATTAACCACTAGATGTTTGAGTTATTTACTATATACAAGACTCAATATAATTTTTCTTACTGTTATGAGAATGGGTGATCCAATATGGTTGAGGTTATTATTCATATCATGGTAAAACTAGGAAAGAATCACTGTGAAGTTTTTAACTCCACCTCTCATGGAATTGGGGATGTCAATCAAAAAATTGTTTCATTTGAAATCACTTGGGTTTTATTCAGGTTTCTCCTAGAACCCACCATTTTGTTATTTTTAAAAGGTGTGAACTAAACATAATTATTTAAATAATGAAAAAATATTTTATTATTCTTCAAAAATAACTCTTGTGGCATATCTTATAGAATCCCTATGTTTATCCCTTTTAAAAAATAAATATTCATGGGTGTTTATCTAAACATAGAATTATCCCAAGTTCTTTTATTAATGTTATCTAATCATAATTATCAAATTAAATAAATATTCTTCTGATATCAACTATAGAGACTTTAATTTTTATAAGATGACTACTACGCGATTTTAATGATAAATAACATAATAGTTGTACATTAAATAATCAAAAGATTTAGTATATTTGACAATTTTTAATCATAAATCACAATTAAATAACAAATAATACTAATTTATTTAATTTATAATTCTTTATTCTACTAAAAATTCTTTTTTCCATTATATATATTTTTACCTAAGAATATACATCAATGAATGGGGTTTTCTAATGTCATAGTAATTAGAAGGATGTCATTGAATAAATAAGAGATATGAATCAATAGAAATATGTGAGAATAATAACTATCATCATATCAGAATAATATATTCATCATCAACATCATAATAGATGAATTTGATAAAGAAGTGGAATGTGGAAATGAATAAAAACGAAACATCAATTCAAATCGTCCAAATACCATAGATAGTTATGATCTAAGGTAAAATAATGTTTATGGATAATGTATGTGCCTAATCAGAACATAATTATTATGAAAATATTATTGCATCATGACCCTACATAATTCAAACTACCGTAAAAGATAAATAACATTACCCAATTGATTACAGGATATACAATTTTATTCTTTCCCACCACATCATAATATTTACATAATTATGCATGACACCTAGAATATATAACAATTATAGTTAAGATATTACACATGGAATGAAATGGGTTCATATGGATTTCATAAATCAGGATTTAATAATTAATATTTGGGATCTAAATTAATTATTTGGAACATATTTTTTACAATAATTATTATTAAATGGAGAATAAACATCTCAAGAGGAGTAAAAGATTTGATTTTGAAGGAAATTTATACTGTAAAATATGTATATTTGGATTTCAAATCATGTGGGAAAATTGTATATAAAAAAAATAAAAAAAATGAATAGTAAAAAGATATTTAATAAATATTCATTGAATATACTATCATAAAATTACATTGAAGAGGGATAACCCATAAAAATGGAGTTCGGTTCAAGAAACCTTACCATAAATATTTCCTTATTGCATTTATTTCCTGACTCTTGAATAATTATTCAAGGATTATAATAACATTTTTATAGAAAAAAATAAGGTTAACTTGGTCAACTACTTATAAAATTTCACTATTGGATTCTAATTCATTACACTCTTTGTGAAATGTGAATTTCTTTTGTATCAAGTATTCATGAAGTTTTCTTATTTCTTTTCGATGTTGTAATTTATGTTCGAGGTTATTTATATATTAGTATAATAAATTACATAATCTTATAAACATAAATTTTTTAGCTTTATTTATAATAAATAATTTATTATAACCAACCATATTTTTACTTACATAGATAGGATTATCAGTTTCTTCATTGGCGATTAACCTACCGTTTATGGGAGATTATTTAAAAACTTATAAAAGGATGTTTTAATTTTTAATATGTAAACAATATGACATTTATAAATATTTATATTAATTTTCATAATTTAAATATATGTAAAAATTAATTTAAAAATATTTGGATGTAAAATTAATTCATTAAAAATAATGAGAAGCAGGAAAACATAGAGGAGTTTGTAGATACTTACTCTTTACATAATGTGGCTTCTCTTGTATGACACTAACACTCCCCTAATGATTGTAGTTTTAATACAAAAAAAATCCAGACAAATTATAAGAGTATTAATATGGATTATTTTGGTAATGATTTAAATTTTTCAGGTGATGGATGAATGGTATCATAAATGGAGGTGGAGGGTTATTTATATGTGAGGTGAGAGTATTTTTAGAAAAAAATATATATTAAATTAGATGTTATATCAATGGTACAACATGTAATAGTGAATTATTGAATATATAGATCATTTATCATTATAACCTTATTATTTTAGGTTTATGAACCCCTTTATAATTAATATTTACTTATATTGTTAAAAATTAAAGCGAAACATTGATAAATTGTTATTCATGCGAGTAATTGTTTACATTAGGGTTTGAGAAATTCTTTATAAGATTATAAATTGATATTAATGTAATAATTATTAATTTATGAAATTAGTTATGTTTTATCTGAAAATAAATATCTACAAATTATTATGTCATTATTACACCATGAAAGATGTAGTTTAAGACTCGTAGGTCACATAATAAACAGTATTTTTACTATTCAAATTAATGTTAATGTAATTGAAGAAATTTCATAAAATATAATTGAGGGAAATTTTGACAAGATTATTTCAAAAATAATATTCATTATATACAACTAAATTTATAATGAAGTTAATTTTCATTTTTAGTATAAAAATTATTATTTTTTGAAATAAAATAAAATACAGTCTATCAAAAATACTTATAATTTTTTTTAGTTTTTAATAATGCTATTTATTTTTTGGAATTATAATATTTATATATAGTTGTATTAAACATGACAAATAATATTCATATTACAATTTATTATTTTTAGGTAAAATTACTATTCCAACAGTAAGGTTACATTTCCCAGTAGGCATGTTAATATTTTTAAATTGAAATGTAGTATTCCATTGGTCGTATTATTATTCCAATGGTCACATTACCTCCAATAAATACTTATAAATTACTTAATCTCACAATCATCTAAATTCAACTTGGGGTTTTATTTTTCAATATTATATATTGATGATAGGTTTACTAATATATATTTTTTTCTTTTCTATATTGTCGTTCATGAGAGGGATTGTTCTAGAAGATTGAAGAAATCCATATTTTCCAATTGTGTTTTTTTAATTTTTATATTTGTTTCCCCCTTATAATCATTAATCTTTTTATGGGTTTATTTATTATCTTATTTATTAATTTTTATTGATGAAATAATTGTTTATAGGTTTATTTATATGTTATATGTGTATAATATAAAAAAACAATATAATATATATTTATATCAAGAAAAAATATCATAAAAACTTGGGGTTTTTATTGGATGGGTATTTTTGAGGCTCTGGAATCAAAGTTTCTTTTTTTCTACGTCATATCATCCTCAGACCGATAGGAAATCTGAGTGAAATATTCAAATTATATAGGATAAGTTATGAGATTGTGTTTCTTACTTAATTGGATAAAAGGAGTAGGATTTTAGTGGTAGAATCTCTTGAATTTTGTTGTCTAGGTGTTGATGTTGATCGTGTGTGATCCAGGTTTCTTATGAAAATCTTATCTTCCATATTTCTTGTTGTCTTTACTAGTTGGAATAATTATCAATATCACATGTTAATGGAATGTGTTATCAAACAAAACATTGTGGTATATTTTATCTGATTGTGTATGTTAAATATTATAATTTCACCAACATAACATAGTTTTTAATTAAATGAATTTTGGATGATGGAAAATCATGTGTTGGATTAATCTTCAGATCACTTTGGATTCAATAGTGTTTAGTCCAAGTATGTGGATTACCATTTTGTGATACTACCTTATAATGATAATGTTTTGGACAATTTATTAATTTTTTGTAATAATTAAATTCGAATTAATGTGATGTCTTCTTAAAAGTAACATTGAAAATTAATTAATAATTAAATGAGATATATGATTACTGTTTGATTTAAAATATTTGTGTAATTATCATGGAAAAGACAAAGCATGTTAATTAATAAATGAATGTGTAATTCAAGGATAAATTGTAATTAGAAGAATCTGAAATTATGTATTATGATATTATGAAGTTATTTTCATGTCATTTTAATTGCGTTGTGTGTGATGATTAAATTATAATATATAGGTCTAGTTCTGTTTATGAATCAATTATTTTTGAGCTTGTCCTTATTTTGATTTATTGTTTATATTAAGGGATTGGTCTGGTAATGAGGTTAAAACTATGAGGATTGGCCTAGATATGATGTAATTGTCATAAAGCGGTCTTGGAATAGATACGAAAATGCTTATATAGGAGGCTTGTACCAAATGTTGAAATGATTATACAAAGTTCTATTCCCTATTATGTGATTATTCCATGGTATGTGGTTATGGTTTGAAAGGTTATGCTACATGCCCAGCAATATTCTAGAATTTGGATTTAGTATGTCAATTTTTATACATTATTAATTGTTTAATTAATACATATATTTTTCACTTTTTTTAATTACATTTTATTAATGAATTTTTGTTTAGAAATGTTGGAATATACCCAATGAGTCTCAAAGACACAAAATTCATTCCACTATTCGGCTCCAAAGTAGATAACATGGATTTATATTTCATCAAGGGAAAAAGACAAGGTTTTGATTATTTCTGTCTAGATGGGTTGGATCCTAGAGATGGTACCGATGTGGGGGTTGAGACCAAGTTCTTTTGACATTATTGTTTCATATATTTCCATAGTTTTTATTACTTTTATATTGAAATTTAGATACATTCTAGCAAAAGATAACTTGGATCACTATTAAATGTATTATTGGTTTATCTTATACCTTACCTATTGTATGTTGTACTAGTACCACTATTTATCATTACACTGATGTAAGTTATAATTCTTTATTACACTATATTATAACTCCTTACGAGGGGGTATAGTCTCCCTACTATGTTCTCCCACTACTTGTCTATATTGTCTGGTGTACAGGGAGGCTCACTGAGGTTTATGAACCATCTTGATTTAGCCATGTGAGGGAGTGATGTATTGTAGTACATTACACAATGAATATGAGATGTTTCAATGTTAATGAAATTTATTTATATAGGATTTGATGAATGAATGTGCCATATAATATGTAATATCACCCAAAAAATATATATTGAAAGTTTCATCTATATCCACTGATGGAATAATTTAATTAATGTAGATATATACACATAAAATTGAGTATATATAATTCTTAGAGTAAAGAAAATTCTATTTCAAATGTATAAATGATATAAACAATCTTTAAAATAATTTTTTTAAAGTAATGGTTTTATTATTATTGGAGAGGTATATCGGGTAATGTTATGATCATGTCGTAGATTAAAGAGCCTTATTAACTTATCCTCCAAATACTAAATCTTATTAATGTTTTATCAATCTGATAAAAAAGTTGTTAAATGTATTTCCACGTGTGTTTATGAAATTGAATTTTAATTAAATTCTTGTGATTATGATCATGATGAAGTGGGTTATATAGAATAATAATGATATAGGGAATTTTCATAATTACACATTATTTAAATTTATTATTACAGTAATAAAAAATAATAAAGCTCTATAAAAATGGATTTAAATCCATGACTCAAATAATTGAAACAATATATGATGTTTATAATAGAAAATTATTTAACATAACACTACTTCAATAACTAGTTATAGAAGAAGAATAATGGAGATTTTTTATATATTATAAAATAATGGAACTAGAAAATTGGAAGACTTGGAAAATCGAGAATAAATTTGGAAATATATGAATGATGAAAAAAACCAAATATAAAAGAATCAAACATGAAAACTTCTATAAATACCTAGACATAATATTGTTATTTTTATTAAATTTGTTCTTAATTTTTTTTAACGTGTAAGAGAAGTCTATAATAATGAATGGAGAATATTTATACGACATACTCAAATAAAATTGGATGATTTTGTAGAAACAATTTCTCATATAGTGATTATAGAATGAATTATTAATTTTCTAAAATTGGACATTCAAAGGATGTTTAGATTTAATAAAATCAATGTGATGTTTTTTTTCGGAGTGTATTATAGAAAAAATAAGTATACATGAAATAAAACTTTATATTTATAATTGGAAATGTATATTTCAGTGTTCACAATTACAAAAAATTGTTTATATAACCTGAATTGAGATAAATAATCATGGAATGAATCGATGGATATGTATATGAGAATTATAGTGGTCAAGAGTTGTGGTTTTGATCACATTATCATTGTAAATGTCTAAAATAAATAACAGTTCAAGGATACAGAGTCTAAGGATTCCCAAATATTAAATACATAAATTTGAATAATTTTATTATAATATTAAATAAATTTATCAATAATATATACTAAAGGACAATAAAATAATTGGGTCTTTTTATACCATATATATATAAATGTTACTTCCTCAAATATCTACAACGCCTTCAAAACATTATTTCACAAATAGTGCACTCCATATATTTACCCAATATAAAAGTATTCATCATAAACTATGGAAAGTAAATAATCATGAATGTTTAAAAAAACTCATAGAATGGATAAATATAGGATATATCTGTTGATTATCATAATTGAGCATAAGCATTTGGGTATGAGAACATGATCATAGATTACAAATTTCACCCTCAAATAAGTAAATTATCTTTAATCCTGAATCATGACATATGGTTTTTTCATAAAAAATAAAAATTTTACAAGACTATGGAATCATCAGTAATAAATAATAATCCATGATAACATATCAAAATCATAAGGAATATATTTTTTAATACAATAAACCATTGAATATCATATCCCAAATTAATTATCTCTGTCAATTCTATGATAGTTGATTGAGTTCACTACCCATTGTATCATCTCCCTAGTCGAGGTCCACTATAAAGATTACTATATTTTATATATTTTGTTAGAAAAATGGAATAATTCCAAATTCCATTTTATATTATCTCATGAGATTTCAATATTAATCTGAAGATTTATAGGGCTATGTAATTCTCAAATCACCCATCATATAATGAAAATCATGTAGTTTTTTTCCATAAGATCATAATATCATCATTAATTAATCATCTAATAAAATGTGGAAATTAAACAGGTAAATAAATCATTTCATCCATTAATCATAGAAAAAACCATTTCAATTATATGTCTTCAATGACTATTTCATCGTAAAATAATGAACCTATGTGAATTAAACGGGTCTCATAGAATCATACTCAAATCATCATTATCATATGTCATCTAGAGATATAAATTGAATGGTATAATTATATCATATGTCCAATTGTGTATAATTACATAATAATAACACACCAATACAATTAAATAAACTTATTTTATAATAAATTCTATTTCTTTGATAGCTTGGAATATAAGTAACGGTGAGTTTAAAAGAAACACAATAGTCATTTAATATATTTTTATTTAAACAAGACTGTTAAAACATATAAGTTGTGATAATGGGTTTTAATAGGAAAATCTAAATGATGAAAAAACTATTTTTTACACATGAAAGTTTTTTACATGTTAATTAAAAATAAAAACAAGATCCCTTTGAAATCAAACAATCTGATTTCTTAAAAAATTGTATTTAAAAAAAGGTTTAATTAATTTTTCACACATGTTTTAAGATTAATTCAAACTGTGTTCATGAAATAGATTTTATAATTTTTTTTTGTAAAATAATAATATCAAAATTTCATTTGGGTGATTGTTTCACATTTTTCTTAGACTTGTCTTTTTTCAATGCATAGTGAGAAATATTGTTTTTTGTTAAAAATTTAAATGTTATTGAAAAAATTTATAAGTTCAATTGTTTGAAAATAAATAATAAATAAATCTATTTTAATTGAATTATATTTAATCATATTATGTTTATTTTAATAAATTATAATTAAACATCTTATTTAAAAACATTTTATACATTTGATGACTCATACTTTGGAAACACATTTTTGTCATAATATATGTGAGTATAATATTAATTTTAAATTATAAAAATTATATGATTTTAATTTTGTTAATGTGGTTATATGTTTATAAATGGATTTATTATTATTATATAATAAGTTCAACTTGTTTTTTTATCATATTCAATAGTGAAAAACAATAAAAATTAATTATCATGGTTACGGTGAAAACATGTTTTTATGGTTATTGTAACGACCTGAAATTTTTGAATAAATCTTGTTTCCTAATTTCATGTGTTATTTTATTTTTATACTCAACAAAAATGTTTTATTTGATAAACATGATTATAATTAAATTGAGACCATTGGGTTTTGACTGTTATATGACCATTGGTCAATATGACCACTGTGAACAAAATGTTTTGATTATTGTCTCTAAATACAAGTAATCATTGTTAATTAATATAGAAAGAAGATTCGATGACCTCATCCAGTAGTCTTGGATTGATCGAAGCCCATTTAACAGAACTTGGGAAGGAGGTAGGACTACTGGGCTTTGCTCTGGACCAAACCCAAGCTGAACTTCATCGTGTGAAGCTAGAACGGAATCGCCTTCACGAGAAGATCAACCTGATAGAAATTACTACTCGTGCGATGTTGGTCAAGCATCCCTCGGATTCTCTCACCTTACCACACCTTACACTTAGGTCCTATGCTGGTGTGATAAGAGGATATTTAAGGAGACCATAATTGCCTTGTCTAATCCTTTGTTTTAAATAAAAATTGGGATTTCTTTTAATGATGATGTTTATGACTTTTCAAATGTCCGGATAAATATAGTATGCATATTATTGATGAATTTTAGAGAAAGGATATTTTAAAAAAATGTTTATGTAAACCTTAAATAATTAAAAACGTGTAATGATTTTCAAAAAATGGTCTTCTACAATTATGTTTAGTACAAAATTTAGAGTCTAATAAGATCAACTTGATTTTTGATGAATAGTAAATTATGAATAGTGATTTTATTCTTAGGATTAGTAATGTGACCAAATGGATTAGTAATCTCACTTAAAGAAAGTTTTAAAATAATCTAGGCACCTTGATTAAGTAATGTGATTCAATAAAATGGTTAAATAATGGTTTCATAAATTATTATTCAAGTGTTAGTTTTTTCGGGTGAATAGTGTTTTTTAATTAAAAATTAAATTAAAAATATTTAGAAAATTATTTTTATAAAATGGATTTCATTTTTGAACTCAGAGCATCGATATTATGTTAAGGTAATTTTTGGGGTTTTTTCTGAAAAAAATGAATTATCGGTGAATAGTGTATTTATTTAAAAATAAAATTAATAATCTTTAGAAAATTATTTTTATAAAATGGAGTTCATTTTTGAAATCAGAGAATTGATATTTAGTTAGTGTGAAATTTTGGGATTTTTCTGAGAAAGTTGAATTTTCAGTGAATAGTAAAAATACAATTTTAGGGTTTCAGTATGTTTAATGACATCATAACTGTGTCATGGTGATGTCATGAGATATTTTATGGGTTTGCCGACCTAAGGCGATGGATATTTGTATTGGGGGACCCATGTGGCCTAACTTAATGGGAAATATCATGGGAGAGCACATGGTTTTGAGAAAAGCACATGTGAGGTGTCCCTTGGCCATTAATGCCTTGTCCCCTCACTTTCCCTATAAATACCAAGCCCTACTCTCATATATTCGACTCCAAAACCATCCTCAACGAAGTTATGGTCTCCTTACCTCCCAAGGAGTCCTCCCAAGGTGCCCCCAAGCCCTTAAGGTCCAAACCATTGAGTTTTAAGAGTTACGTTTTAAGGTAAGGGATCTGATCTCTCTCTTTCTTTTCAAGAAATATCTTTTATGTAATTTCTTTTATGCTCCATGTTATTATGTTAAAGGGTGTTATTTTATACTCATCTTACTGCCCTATTCATTTTTATATAATGACATATCCCCTCCTACTCTCATTATTTCTTTTTAAGAAGTTTTAAGTGGCGCCGTTAGGCTGCCGAAATTTTTGTAACAGATTCTTTCTCCGTTCTCATTTTTCAAGATCTATTTTCATGTAAAGTATTTCAAGTTCCTTTTTATTATGTTGGGGTATGATATCTAAATCTATCATACTGATCTTTTATGATCATATGATGAGATACCCCATTCGATCTCTTCAATTCAGTATTTTAATGTTTTAAGTGGCGTCGTTAGGCTACCGAATTTTTAAGTGGTTCTTCACCCTTCTCGTTTTGAAGTTCTACTTTCATGTAAATTATTTCAAGATCCTTTTTATTATGTTGGGGCATTATCTCTAAATATATCATACTGATATTTTATGTTCATATGATGAGAGACCACATTTGATCTCTTCAATTCAGTATTTTGATGTTTTAAGTGGCGCCGTTAGGCTGCAGAATTTTTAAGAGGTTATTCACCCTTCTTGTTTTGAAGTTCTACTTTCATGTCAATTCTTTCAAGTTCCTTTTATTTTTTTTGGGGTATGATATCTAAATCTATCATACTGATCATTTATTTTCATATGATGAGAGGCCCTACTTGATCTCATCAATTCATTTTCGTTGAAGTTTAAGTGACGTCGTTAGGCTGTCAAATTTCTAAGGTGTTCTTTCACCCTTCTCATTTTCAAGATCTATTTTCATGTCAAGTCTTTCAAGTTCCTTTTTATTATTTTGGGCTATTATCTCTATATCTATCATACTTATCATTTATGTTCATATGATGAGAGACCCTATTTGATCTCATCAATCCATTTTTGGAAGTTTTAAGTGACGTCGTTAGGATGCCGAATTCTCATAAGAGAAATCTTGTTTTTTTGTCTTCCTTTCAAGTTCTTTGTTCCAAATGGTATATCATTCAAATTTCATTACCATGTTCTTAAATACTTTATTTTTTTTCCTACTGTTTTATTTATCATTTTTGAGTGGGTGACCCATGTCCCCTCTCTTTCCAACTTTTTCTAAAACCATGAATCATAGCCATTATGCTGCATAATTTTCGTCTCAAAATGTCTCTCTCTTTTTTATAAAGATGATTTATTTTATTAAGTTAATACTCAAAGCTCTACCTTCTATATGGGTATTCACATATATACCAAAATGTTCTATTTTAAATTCTGGTATTTACATACATGAAACCCGCTCTCCCCTTCTGTGGGTTTGAAATGACGTAAAGATCATGTCTTTAAAGCAGTTTTTAAAATGTTATGATTATGAAATGGAACCCATTTATTTTATGATATATGGGTTATTTATGAAATTTTTGATGATGATATATGTGGATCACATGATAATAAAGGCAAATTTAAGGGTGCGCCCTGATAGCGCTCTAATGCATTGGGTAATGATGTAACCACTAGATATTACAATTTTCAAGATATCTTGGTGAATAACCTTGGTAATTTTCAAATGACACATTGGGGATGGACCTTGGTGATATTTTCATGATTGTCTATATTAAATGTTGCATCCACATCTTCAAGTTATGAAAAATGTTTTTTTTATTATGATATGCCTCATGATTTCTTTCTCATGGCATTATTGAAGTACCTCAAGTTCACATGTAAAATGTTTCTCTTGTTTCCCTTACTGGGCCTTCTACTCACCCTTTATTTCGATGTATGTCCCCAGGTTATGAGATGCAGTTATGAACCTCGGAAGAATGTTTTATTTTTCTCAATTTTTATGTTCCTGGTTTCCAAGACACTAAACCTTAAAGATCCTAAGTTTGTGTTATGTAATGAAAGTTTATGTTATAAAAAGACGGGATGCTATAGTTGGTATCAAAGGATGGTTTAGGTATTTTTGGAAATTAGGATATGAAAACTTTAGGAAGAATCCTATAGAAAAGTTTATATATAGGAAATCATCCTGGTATTTTGGTGAGTATTGGGTAATGGGTTGCCAAGAAAATACATCCCTGTCTGGATACGAGCAGGTAGAGGTGGATCTGGCACAGATGTACATAGGGGTAAAACCCGAAAACACTACTTTGAGCTAGACTCGAACGGGAACTGGTACATGACAACGGGCCTTGCTGCACTCTTGGTTATGATACTCCCGGGGTATATGCTTTTGTAAATTCATAAGCTTAGTATGAACCATTATTAAAGGAATAAGGATAAAACAAAATAATGATTCACATAAGAATATATGATCATGGATAACCTAGTTTGGAACCTAGGGGATCACAAGATAGGATATACTTTTATTCTACATGTTTATCCTTTTATGCTTAAAGTTTCCTTTTCATGATTATTAGCTAAGTATTTAAGCCCCTAATTATAGTTTATTTTCTTAGTTAATGGATGGAAATGGAAGAACATGTCCCAACAACCAATGTGTTAGGAAATGCGATGATTGCAGTATTAATATGATAGAGATGATTAGGGCATTAAAGGATGATTATTATTTTAGAAGATGTTCACTATTTTGGGGACCCTATATGATCGAGGTAAATAGATTACTACGGTATTTACATTGAGGAGTAAGGTTGACTTATATTTTGAAGAATCGATGAATTTAAGGTGGACTTATAGTAATTTAGGTTACTTATGGGAATGATTAACCTATCTTGGGTAAAATATGTTTAGGTTAGCTACTTTTGTTATAAGATGTTAGGAGTGATTGATGTTGTTTGGACATGAACAATGATGTTTATTTTGGAAGACTATGATATCAAATACTTCTTGTATTTCGGTTTCGATCTTAGATTATTTTATTTTGAGGAATTTTAAGGACCATTATTTATGGAATGGTCTATGATGGACTTTGGGTAGTACCATGGAACTTTGAAGAATTAAAAGTAGTTTCCATTCCTATGGGATTCTTTCTTTTTGAAGAGTTGTTTTACCTTACCCTTTCTGTTATTGGGATAATGTTTAATGATAGAAGAAATAAATAGTTAATCTTTTGTGGATTATGTGATTCTCTAGAAGATGATTCTTGTGTTTTGATGAGACCAAGTAGTTTTTAATGCTCATCGTTTGGAGAAAAGATTATTTTGGTAGAAACTTATTATAGGGTGAAACTCTATATGAAGGTAGATATATTTCCTTATGTTTTTATTCTATGTTGTAAATTAATTCCTCAAAATTATGAAAAGGATCGTAAAACAAAAACGTTGTTGTTTTACGTTTCCTACTAGGTAATCCAAGATCGTTTACACACATCATAAGTTTGGGATTTTCTTATGGTTAACTTTCTCCTAATCATGTTTTCTATCACTCTCCTTTAGAACGTGACCCTTTGTTTTCTCCTCCATGTCCATGTTTCCTACATGGAATCCTAGTATGAGTAAACTCGGGTGGCCATTGTACTTCCTTTTCTCTCATTTAAAGTAATAGTGTTACTAACTCTTTTTCCGATGTGGGACTTTCAATGAAATTTCAAAACCCAATTTTAAAAATGGCGAGGATGCAATTTCTTAAGGGGGGAAGATTGTAACGACCCGAAATTTTGAATAAATCATGTTTCCTAATTTCATGTGTTATTTTATTTTTATACTCAACAAAAATGTTTTATTTTATAAACATGATTATAATTAAAATGAGACCATTGGGTTTTGACTGTTATATGACCATTGGTCAATATGACCGCTGTGAACAAAATGTTTTGATTATTGTCTCTAAATATAAGTAATCTTGGTTAATTAATATAGAAAGAAGATTTTATGAGCTCACCCAGTAGTCTTGGACTGATCGAAGCCCATTTAACAGAACATGGGAAGGAGGTAGCACCACTGGGCTTTGCTCTAGACCAAACCCAAGATGAACTTCATCGTGTGAAGCTAGAACGGAATCGCCTTCGCGAGAAGTTCAACCTGATAGAAATTACTACTCGTGTGATGTTGGTCGAGCCTCCCTTGGATTCTATCACCTTAGCACACCTTACACTTAGGTCCTATGCTGGTGTGATAAGGGGCTATTTAAGGATACCATAACTGCCTTGTCTAATCCTTTGTTTTAAATAAAAATGGGGATTTCTTCTTATGATGATGTTTATGACTTTTCAAATGTCCGGATAAATATAGAATGCATATTTTTTATGAATTTTAGAGAAAGGATATTTTAAAAAAAATTATGTAAACCTTAAATAATTAAAAACGTGTAATGATTTTCAAAAAATGGTCTTCTACAATTATGTTCAGTACAAAATTTAGAGTCTAATAAGATCAACATGATTTTTGATTAATAGTAAATTATGAATAGTGATTTTATGCTTAGTATTAGTAATGTGACCAAATGGATTAGTAATCTCACTTAAAGAAAGTTTTAAAATAATCTAGGCATCCTGATTAAGTAATGTGATTCAATAAAATGGTTAAATAACAGTTTCATAAATTATTACTCAAGTATTAGTTTTTTCAGATGAATAGTGTTTTTTAATTAAAAATTAAATTTAAAAATATTTAGAAAATTCTTTTTATAAAATGGATTTCATTTTTGAACTCAGAGCATCGATATTATGTTAAGGTAATTTTTGGGGTTTTTTCTGAAAAAAATGAATTTTCGGTGAATAGTGTATTTATTTAAAAATAAAATTAAAAATATTTAGAAAATTATTTTTATAAAATGTAGTTCATTTTTGAAATAAGAGCATTGATATTTGTTTAGTGTGAAAATTTGGTATTTTTCTGAGAAAGTCGAATTTTCAGTGAATAGTAAAAATACAGTTTTCGGGTTTCAGTATGTTTAATGATATCATAACTGTGTCATGGTGATGTCATGAGATATTTTAAGGGTTGGACGACCCAAGGTGATGGATATTTGTATTGGGGGCCCCATGGGGCCTAACATAATGGGAAATATCATGGGAGAGCACATGGTTTTGAGAAAAGAATATGTGAGGTGTCCCTTGGCCATTAATGCCTTGTCCCCTCACTTTCCCTATAAATACCAAGCCCTCCTCTCATCCATTCGACTACAAAACCATCCTCAACAAATTTCGGGTCTCCTTACCTCCCAAGGAGTCCTCCCAAGGTGCCCCCAAGCCCTCAAGGTCCAAACCATTGAGTTTTAAGAGTTACGTTTTAAGGTAAGGGATCTGATCTCTCTCTTTCTTTTCAAGATATTTCTTTTATGTAATTTCTTTTATGCACTATGTTATTATGTTAAAGGGTGTTCATTTATACTCCTCTTACTGCCCTTTTCATGTTCATATAATGATAGATCCCCCCTTACTCTCATTATTTCGTTTTATGATGTTTTAAGTGGCGTCGTTAGGCTGCCGAAATTTTTGTAACAAATTCTTTCTCCCTTCTCTTTTTTCAAGATCTATTTTCTTGTAAAGTATTTCAGGTTCCTTTTTATTATTTTGGGGTATGATATCTAAATCTATCATACTTATCCTTTATGATCATATGATGAGATACCCCATTCGATCTCTTCAATTCAGTATTTTGATGTTTTAAGTGGCGTCGTTAGGCTACCGAATTTTTAAGTGGTTCTTCACCCTTCTCGTTTTGCAGTTCAACTTTCAGGTCAATTCTTTCAAGTTCCTTTTTATTATTTTCGGGTATGATCTATAAATCTATCATACTGATTTTCATGTTCATATGATGAGATACCCCATTTGATCTCTTCAATTCAGTATTTTTATGTTTTAAGTGACGTCGTTAGGCTACCGAATTTTTAAGCGGTTCTTCACCCTTCTTGTTTTGAAGTTCTACTTTCATGTCAATTATTTCAAATTCCTTTTATTTATGTTGGGGTATGATCTCTAAATCTATAACACTGATCATTTATGTTAATATGATGAGAGACCCTATTTTATCTCATCAATTTATTTTTGTTGAAGTTTAAGTGACGTCGTTTGGCCGTCAAATTTCTAAGGGGTTCTTTCACCCTTCTCATTTTCAAGATCTATTTTCATGTCAAGTCTTTAAAGTTATTTTTTATTATGTTGGGGTATTATAACTATATCTATCATACTTATAATTTATTTTCATATGATGAGAGACCCTATTTGATCTCGTCAATCCATTTTTGGAAGTTTTAAGTGACGTCGTTAGGCTGCCGAATTCTCATAAGAGAAATCTTATTTTTTTGTCTTCCTTTCAAGTTCTTCGTTTCAAATGGTATATCATTCAAATTTCATTACCATGTTCTTAAATACTTTATATTTTTTCCCCTACTGTTTTATGTATCATTTTTTAGTGGGTGACCCATGTCCCCTCTCTTTCCATCTTTTTCTAAAACCATGAATCATCGCCGTTATGCTGCAGAATTTTCATCTCAAAATGTCTTTCTCTTTTTTTATAAAGTTGTTTTATTTTATTAAGTGAATACTCAAAGATCTAGCTTCTATATGGGTATTCACATATATACCAAAATGTTCTATTTTAAATTCTGGGATCTATATACATGAAACCCGCTCTCCCCTTCTCTGGGTTTAAAATGACGTAAAGATCATGTCTTTAAAGCAGTTTTTAAAACGTTATGATTATGAAATGAAACAAATTTATTTTATTCTATATGGGTTATTTATGAAATTTTTTATGATGATATATGTGTCTCACATGATAATAAAGGAAAATTTAAGGGTGCTCTCTGATAGCGCTCCAATTCATTGGTTTATGATGTAACCACTAGAGATTACAATTTTCACGATATCTTGGTGAATAACCTTGGTAATTTTCAAATGACACATTGGGGATGGACCTTGGTGATATGTTCATGATTGTCTATATTAAATGTTGCAGTAACATCTTCAAGTTATGAAAAATGTTTTTTTTATTATGATATGCCTCATGATTTCTTTCTCATGGCCTTATTAAAGTACCTCAAGTTCACATGTAAAATGTTTCTCTTGTTTCCCTTACTGGGCCTTCTGCTCACCCTTTCATTCGATGTATGTCCCCAGGTTATGAGATGCAATAATGAACCTAGGATGAACATGAGGAGAATCCTTTCAAGTGTTTAAGAAGAATGTTTTATTTTTTTTCATGTTTTATGTTCCTGGTTTCCAAGACACTAAACCTTAAAGATCCTCAGTTTGTGTAATGTAATGAAAGTTTTTGTTATAAAAAGACGGGATGCTATAGTTATACTAAGAACCCAAGGGTTAAAATGACAGAAAATAAGGAAAATATAAATGTATGTATATATTTTGAATATATATTATAAAATATTCTATAATGGTAATATTTTTTACCCTTATTCATTTTTAAGAACATGGGTGTAATTCATTCTTTCAAATAATTCCTCATTTTAATTTTTATGTACCTATAAAATGCCACCTCCTCCCCTTTAATAATTACACATAAAAATGCATTTTTTTTATAAAATACCAACCCAAATACCTTCCTTAATTATATAAAAGCATCTAAGATAACATTTTTTGTCAAAAAAACAACCTATGATGGATTTTTCATCAAAACCAAATGATATTTTATAATGAAATGATATTGTTCTTAAATGAACAATTTTTAATTATTATCAAAAAATATATCAAATAAAACTAAAACATGATAATATAAAACTACTAGAATATTCTATAAAATTATGTGGTATAATCTTTGTGTAGTAAAATATATCCATCCCCCCATCCATTAAATTGGAAGCAAAATTATCGATCGTGTGTAAAAAGGACTACCACCTCACGATTCTATGTAAGTCTTTTTTTCATGAACACTTATCATGAATGCATATAATGATATTTATAATTATTATTTATATTATATATGACATTTTAATAATTATTTAGTTATAATATAACTTATACCTTCTTAATTTATATTCATTTTAAAATAAATCAACATCGATTGTGTTTATAGCGGACAACTGCCTTGTGATGTGATATGATTCATTTTTTCCCGATGCCTTACATAGATGGTACAAAAGAATGAATTTGATGAATTTATATCATATAGATTATATAATAAAATTTCATAAAAATTAATATACAAACCACTTCATTACTCTTTCACTCGTTAAGGGAATGATACCATCTCTTATGAATATATACGACTTACCATCTCCATGATGTGATGTGATTAATTTATCAAGTCCATATTTTGACAATGGTTGTAATAATTCCTATCATGAGTAAATATTATATTTATAAAATGTTTATTATTACAGAGATGGTATATTTATATCATATATATAAATTAAAAAAATCATGAAAAATACACAAGAGAAAATAGTGCAATTAACGCCCAAAACAAATAAAATAATGAAATATTATTAACACACATGTGGTATAATTTTAATATATTATCATTTATGATATTATTAATATAAATATGGTTCATGTGTATGATAATATCATTCTTAATACAATTATACACAAGTATAAAGAAAACTCAACTATGTTAAATCATTAAGTAAGTGATTTCATCTAAATTTCTATTTCATTGAGACAAATTTGTTAACAATAACCTATTCACATTTATGTGGTTTATATACTTCCACATTGATGTAATTAACGTAAATAAATATTTATTCTTTATAGTTTTGTTTTAAATTCATGTTTATTTATTTAATGTACTACAATTTAAAATTTACCAATATATAATAATGTATTCTTCAATTTCACTTTCTTTTTGTGGTTGTTACATTTCTCTTGAAAGTTTCACATTATTTTGACCAATATTAACTATAAATTAAATGTATCATAAATATCCATATTTTTTATAGATGAAATTTTTTATTTTCTAAAACATATAGAGTTCTTACATATGTTATTTTCAATGAATTTTAATAGATTGGCTGGGGAAAATGTAAAAATATGCATTATTTATTCAATATAGATATTTATTAAAAATAAAAAATATATTATAATGTAAATATAAGATTCTAGATATAAGGAGTGATTTGGAAATTCAGTGATCACTTGTGACCCAATTATATACCCCTTCATGCATTGATATTTCAATTAAGACAAATGAGTTCCAAAATTTAAATGGAATTTAACTATACATTTAGACAATCTTGTGGAGGGCCTTGAAAAAGATGTGTCGGGATTTATGAGATTAGGAAATACATTAATTATGTGCTTACTTAATTTATAATTCATTTATTATTATTGTCCATGAAATATTATCATTTATATTATCTCTGAAAAAATTTCAATATCAGTTTATTGATTACATGAAGAAATCATGTTAATTAACATGCAATTTTGATTATATATTATCTAATAATGTTAGTTAATAAATTGATTAAAGGAATTTTTTTCAGTTTCATAACAATGAATAATGATTTTGATTTCTGAATTTATTATATCATCTATAGTATGGGACCCCTATTGATATTTGTATCTCACCAAAATTTTCTTTCTTTTCATTGGGACATAATGAATACTCTTCTAATGAGTTAAATAAAGCCCAATGTTTTCAATTTTTCTCCAAATTATAAAATGGATTTTATGTATCTATCTAGTTCTCCATAATTAATAAATTGATTATTATTTTGTGATTTTGTCCCTTTTACCCATACCAATGTAATAAAGTATACATGAGGTCTGAATTACATGATTCAGGGTTGTCATAGTTGGTATTGGGGTATGTTTAATATAAATCATGGGAAATATATTAATAAAAACATATATTAGAAAACATAAACCTATTGTTTAAATTCAGGTTAATTATTGAATAAATTACTAATATTTCATTGTGTCAGAGATTCTATAGTTTTTCAATCAATACATTCAATATTCATTACTTCTCACATAGTTTGACACATCAGGAATGACCCATGAATTACATAGTAAATGAGAATTAGCCTTACTACTCACATGGGTTGACACTCAAGATGGATATTCATAATATAAATATAACCTTCCATAGAGACCATTATGAGAGTTTCAAAAATAATGATTTCCCCAAAGAATAAAACTTTATGATCTTAATATTACAAATTCAAAAAATTTCAATTTAGGTTATTCATTACATTTTGTAAAGAAAAAACATTATGATTTAATTGTTACGATTTTATGAGATAATCCAAAATATTCTATTATATTTAAATGAAACATTGAGTAAAAATTGTTACCAATACTCATATCTAATATAGATATTACCCTGATGAGTAGTCCAATATAGCTTCTATAAGGGACCAGATCCACATGGATCAACCCTTTTAATGTTTTTAAATATTGAATTGTTTGGACGTGTCTTGGAGGATGATTGGAGAATTTTGGAAAATTAAAATCACTAAATATTGGATTACATGACTTGTAACTGTATTTCACTATGTGACATCCTATATCATAGATTGTCTCATGGAATGAAAGAGGGGTTCATGGTATGAAATACCCACTGTTCCAAAATATATAATAAAGCATTGAGAAAAAGTTTTTTAAATTGGAACTCCACCTTTTGGAATTAGACTAATGGAAAGGGGATTACACTTTATGCAATACCCCGACATTGTATGTTTTATGTGATTTTCGGCTGCTTGTTTTTTTTTCAAAATATATGGTTGTAGTGGCTCCCCCTCTACCCAAGTAAACTCGATGAAAATATCTTCAACATTTTGGGGATTCCTTTATCCTAGAATGATCCCCGTACCCCTCTTTTGATCCATAGAAATCTAACTTCAATATATGGTTTGATATACCTCCATTAATGAGGTTTCATTTATTTGTTTCCACTAATTTCTCTTTTTTATTTAATGGAACTTGATATCCTTCTTTTTAATGGAATTTCCTTTGTTTATTGTTTTTGTGGTTGTGTCACAATGCCATTAGGTGGATGAAGTTGTTGTGGGTGAGGTGATTGTTATCCATTACATTGATCTTTTCTCATGTGAAGAACATCGACAAAATTTTATGGTAGGGGATTCAGGAATTCTCTATATTTACATGCAACAAAGTATTTATCATAATTTTTCAGTTTACATCACGATTAAATTGAAATAATTAATCAATGAACGAGATTAAATAATTGGAATTGATCATATGTTTTTGTGTTATACTATCATAATGGTTTTCCTCTTGATTTTTTTATATATTATTTTATCGACGACATTCTTGGTTAACATGTTTTTCATGATGTAAATTTGTAATGATTGTAAGCTAGTATCAATTGGTAGTTAATTGTATAACTATTTAAATAATAATGTTAAAAATTTAGTAGTTGATGTTGTAATTTGAATATAATAAAATTGATTCACGTACGGATATTTAACTGATAGATTGATGAACTGAAATAATGTTTCTACTTTTTGATGAATGTATTAATGAAATTAAAACTTAATTTTCTAATTAATTTGTTATATCTTCTGTTATCTTGTTTATTAAATTTCCTGTTGTTATGACATATGAATAATAAATTGGATAATTCAGGATTGAATAAATAATCAGTTGTGTGGTAAAAGATAAATACTTATCAGGACAGAGTTAACCGCTTTGTTATAAAAGATAAATTTATTGTACATTAGAGACATTCATGATCATTGTTTCTAAAGGATGAATTACTTTTTTAGAGTTGAGATCAAGTTTCTTTGTTTATTCATACTTCTTATGATGTGTTATGGATATCAGACTTGTGGTTGTGGGGAATGGGATACCCGGAAGCGACGTGAGCCTCAGATTGTTAATCCTAGAGGGATGTTGTATAATGTTGCATAGGGAGACCTTTTTTGGTGGAATAAGTTGATTCTTAGAGTGGTGAGATGCATTTTTATATGCATATGGTTGTCGAGGAGGATACTGGAGATGAGGCAACAGGTTGAAGTGGGGCTTACCCCTGGTTATGAATGTGGATGCTTAATTAATTAGTTATTTTTTTATCTGATTCACTTTCCCCAATATATGATGACTATGATAATTCTTACCCACATTCCAAAATAGGCTAATATGTGTGGGTTATGCCACACAATTTTTGTTTTTAGCTCATCTAGGATTTCTGGGTCCAGACTTCTATTATATTTAATTAAGGTTAGATGTTTATTTAACCTACACACTTTGTTGATCCACCTTTTATTGGTATCATATATATTTTTACTAGAATGACATGATGTGTTTAAAGTGTAAATGTGTTAAATAAATGAAAAAATGATTTTTAACCCACGAGGTTGGAGGTTCAGGGGATTCAATGCTGAGGTTGTGATTCTATGAGGCAGTGGACTAGATTAGTTTTTACCTATAAGGGATGGATCTTTATTGAAATGATAATGTAATTGAATGTGGAAAAGTATAATGGTTAAATAATGGTCAAATAATTAAGTATATTATTGTAAAACCGAAATAAGGATAATGTAACGTAATATTTATCATTTAATTTTTTTGTGCTTCTAGGATATAAAGTATTAATAGTGGCACCTAGGAGTCTAAGTGGCATTATATTTAGTTGAGTATAAGACTAGGTTATACGCATAGTGTTGTTTTGATCTATATTATATCTTTTATGTTTTATGGTTCAATACGATACTCCACCCAATCAGTTGGGGAAACTGACAACTCGAGTATTTTGAGCATTGTTGGATGTTTTTTCAAACATCCTGGTGGGAGGATGGTTGGATTACTACCCCCTTTTTCCCCTCACTCTTCTATTGGTAGTTTCTTGTTCTTGTATGCATGTTAGTTAGTTTTCCCCATATATGGGTACAGATGTTGTAATGGATTATAGTTATTCACATACATATATTTTGGGTATAGTTTCTTATAGACTATTATATATGTAACATGAATACGCTATGATGGATTGGGGATCCTTACTCAATCTATGGGATCTCCTGGATGGAGGTATAATACCTAATGTATAATACACAATATGTGAGCTATAGTGGATCCTTGAAAAAAATTGGTTACTTTGGATATGTGAAAATGGTTTTTTGATGCATGAAGTGCATTTTGACACATAAGGTGCATGTTCTGGTGCTTCAGCCAGGAGTCATTGATCTAACCTGGAAGGAGATAGATGTTGAGGATTTACGATGTTGGGGAGAAGTGGTAAACTAGTAACGAAGTGGTTGTGAGGTACCAATGATATTCTTTATTATATTACATAATCTTGTATGCGATACTTTCTGAGAGTATTCCTGGTGAGGCATAGAATCATAACATACATATTTAGGTGAAGAGTTAGTGTTACTTTTTGTTCACTATGATTTATCATGATTTCTTAACTTTTTCATGAGAGGATATGGGGATTATCCTACATAGTATACTATTATACTGACACTACATTATAAAAATTATTATTCTGTTCACTTAGATAAGCATTGAGATAAGGTTGGTTACTACTAGATTGGTGTTTTTGTAGAATCTTTTTGTTTTTCCATACAATTTCCATTTTACATTCCTTTGGTACTTACAGTTCTCCCGTTTCATTTTTAATAGGTTTTCATGAAATGAAATATGTGTACTTAGGTTTTCTATTATAATGTAGTATAATCCTAATTTTTTGGTGTCTCTCTTATCTTTCTCTTTTGCATGTTTTTTATTAGAGGGTAATTCCTCCTATTAGTGTGTTTACTATACCCTAGGTTTTAGTTCCCAACAGGAGGCCTATTGGAGGCGGGACTCAAGGTTCATTATCTCTCATCTGACACTTCTATCTAAGGAGGGTACACATTGTGTTTATGGGGTGATGATAGAGTTTTATTAGAGATAGGATGAGGAATATGATGAAGTTTTGAGTCCAGAACATGTGAAGTTACATGGGTTTCTAGGGAAACAATGTCAGTCATGTTCCAAAATCACTTTAAACCCAAGAGACTGGATGAGACACCGGTATTTAGGTTCCACTGTGATCTGATGCATGGCCTTTTAATTTTATAGTGTCTACAAAATGAGGTGCTACTGGTTGTAGTGAAGTGACCAAGGAAAGAATCATGCATCCTTTTTAAAATTACATTGTAGTAATGGGTACACCTTGCTATTGGATAACCTAAAAAGAATAAAATAAAATAGTTAATTAATTTTATTGTCCTTCATATTCAGGTATAGGATCTCTAAATATTATTCCTTTTGCAGGTATAGCTCCAGGTTAACATCATCATCAGGTTTGTATAGAATTTTTCAAATAGGTTTGGCCAGAAAATCACCGCATAGTAATGGTTAAGGACAATGAAACTTGGAGGATGGAACTCTGATATTTTTAGCATTAGAGTTTGTATAAGTATGCGAGTTCTCATTCAGATGTAGTCACAGAAGACTTCTCGGAGGTGGTTGAGATATCCATCTAATCGATCCATGATCTGAAGTAGCATTGTGTATAATTGGATGTGACAATGTGACATGAAGCAGCGAGACAATGGTGGTTCTTATTCCTTAGGAATTGATAGGTTTTAGTAGTATTGTGGGAGAATTTCCAAGATTGGATCAAGGTCGAGCATCTTTATTTGACTTTGAAGGTGGACATCCACCCAATGATACTTTACCTTCTAAAGGGGATCTCTAGTGTGCGAGAGTTTGGAATCCATTTTAGTGACCTTTTGTAATATTATTTGGGCCTATTTGAAGATGAGGAGGCCAAGCTGTGGAATATCTATAAGGTATTGAGTATTAAGATACATCATTAGGTCCCACTGTTTATACTGAAATCATATATTTAGGTGTTGGAGAGGGTAGAGGTTATTGATAGGATGTTAGCCAGAAATGGATCATCATGAAAGGTCATTCATCAGGTTTCCCCACAAAAAATATATGTGGCTTGGGGTTCCTAGTTTTCAAGGAAGAATACCTTTCATTTGGTTGGAGGTAGGTCCCAACCCTTATAATCTCGTTTTCATGGGGGGTGCATCTCTCAGACCTATGCTTAGGGATCATAAACTTTTTTTCTTGTGGATTATATGGTCATCAACAGTGAGACTGCCAGAGCATTCTTATCGGATAGTGTTTGATAGGTGTTCTGCTTCTAGTTCCTCTGTTGAGGTAGTTCTAGGCGAGAATACAGTATCACGTTGCACCAGTTTTGGATCAGTATAGAATGGTTGGAGAAGGAAGAGGAAAACCATTTGATGGTGCCCATCCTCAATGTCAAGATGAAAGCTATGGAGGTGGTCTCTGTAAGTATCAATGCGACTTTAGAGAAGGGCGTGGAAAGCTTCATACATTAGAGTAGTGAGCGCCATGTGATCCAGATGTCATTCGAGGTACCATTTTCATGTTTTATATTTATGTTCATGCATTTTTTTGATTCATGAGTTACACACTCATTCATATCACCAGGCCTTGTCCATGAATAGGTACATGATGTACAAAGGACTCAAATGCCCATGAAGTTGACTATTCCAGCAGGTGGTCTAGATGACTTCATTGAAGAATATAAGGTCTATGATCCAGTATTGGGGAAACACCACTTTGGAAAGATTTCATATATTTACTGATTTGATCATATGATGGAATCCTCATCTTGGATTTCTACTATTTATTACAAGATTTTGTGGATTTCCTTAAGTTCCTCATTATGTTCATTGATGCTAATATACAGATTGTAATGTCTTTTGGTGAGTGATACCCTTTGATGGGTTATAAGGTGTTCCATCCATATTGTCCTTCATGGTTGAGATGATGTTATTTTTTTCGATAATTCTGCAGTTGGAACTTCCGTGGATTATAGAAGATTACCCTAACGTCGTTTCGGAAGTGTTTCGAGCATTACCCCCTCAGTTATCGATTGAGTTCAAGATCGAAATACACCCAAGAATGTCTCCTATTTCAATATCTCTCTATATGATGGTGCCTTATGAGTAACAAGAGTTTTTTATATATCTCTATAGTCAATTACAGTGTGGTTTTATTTCTCTGATCATGTCACTATAGGGGAAACAGTTTTTTTTATGAAGAAGGCTGATTGTAGTTTACAGTTGTTTGTCGATTATTATTACTTGAACTGAGTGAAAGTGAAGAAATTCTATCCTCATCCGTAGATTTATGACTTATTCAATCAACTAAAGGGTAAAATTTGGTTCTGAAATATTGATTTGCGGTCAGGATATCATCAGATTCATGTAGAGGAGGAGGATATCCCAATGAATGTTTAATGTTTTCGTTAGGGAAATTATGAGTTCGATGTGATGTCGTTCAGCATAATGAATGCTCCATATTTGTTCCAAGGATTATTAACTGTTGTGTTTCGGGAGTTCCTGGATAATTTTTCCATGGTCTTCATTGATGGAATACTTGTGTAATATATATATATGGAGAGGAGTATGTAGAGAATTTTCATATCATTATGGTTGTTATTTTTCAACAAAAAATGTTTGGAATGTTTTTAAAGACTATATTTTGGGATTGAGAAGTATATTTCATTGGGAATGTTGTGTACCAATAAATAGTTTCTGTGGATTTTTCGAACACAAGAGCAGTTTTACCTTGAGAATCTACCAACACAGTGTTATAGGGGTAAAATTTTATTATCCTTTTTGCCAATTATAAGATGTTTGTCGCTGATTTTTATTGGTTTGTGAATGATATGACATCACTGACCAAAATGTATCTGGAAATAATGTGCATTTATCGGTGTCAGGCATTTATTGAGTATCTGAAGGCGATGTTGGAAAGTTCTTTATTTATTTTTCTTCCAGTAAAAGGAGTTCGATTTTAGTTTCTCCATAATTCTCTGTATCGAGGTTAGGATGTGTTCTGATGGAACAAATATCGCTCTTTTCTTATGGATATCAATAGTTGCATCCCCACAAATGTATTTATGCCACCTACAATCTCTAGTTGCAAGAAGATGTATTTGACTAGATATTGTGGAGAAAATATCTCATTGGAGAGAATTTCATGGTCTTCACCAATCATAAGAGCCTAAGGTACACTTTATCCCACCATGACGTAAACTTGTGATAGTGTCAGTGGATGGAGTTCTTATAGATTTATGAAATCAAAATTTTGTACACACAATGTAAAGGGGAATATTTTAGTAGTTGCAATGAGCAAGAAGTTGGGTAGTGATGTATTGTGTGATATAAGATTTTCTTAGAGGGTGATGGAATAGAATGTGGCATTAAATCAAGGTATGAGTGATTTTGTTGGAAGAATTTGTTTTTTCAAATGATGGTGTAGTCATCCCTATTGTAGTAGGTGGAGGAATACATGTTGGAAGATCCCGAAGTTGAGGTTAGGATAGACCGTGTAGATTTTTTCAAGGCCCTTGAAGGTTTTTCTGAGGATGAACAACATCAGGTATTGTTTTATGGAAGGATTATTTTTTCCTTTAGTATTGTGTGAGATGGTTCTCATAATGTTCCATAGTTAACCCATAGTGGTACATCCTTGCATGACAAAATGTACTGAGGTTTGAGAAGTTAGTTTATTGTCTTAGGATGAAGTATCCCATTATAGAGTTCATGTCTCGTTGTTTGGTCTTCCATAAGGTGAGGGCATAACATTGTTTTCCCTGTAGTTTTCTCTAGATGTTATTTGATCATAATTAGAGGATTGAGGACATCATGATGGGATTTGTTACCAATTTTCCTCGATCTCATGGAGACTATGGAGCTATATGGGTGGTAGTAGATCATTTTATGAAATCATCCCACATTACAGTGATCATGTTGTTGAGGATAGTGGATATTTTCTGAGGAAATATCTAGAGGTGGTGGTGAGACTCAATGGAGTCCCAAGGACGACAATTTATAATTGAGATCCTCATTTCACATATAGGGTGTGGATAGGTCTCTAACATGCTTTTGGTTCTCAACTATTACATATCAATGCGTTAAAATCACATATGGATGGTCATATATATCAAAACATCCATACTATTGATGAAATGTTGCACTCTTGTGTCCATGGTTTTCTAGGATTTTTATGTGCATCCTACCCTTAGTATAGATTTCATACAATAATAGTTTCTACTATGTCATCGTTGTGGATCAGTTTGAATCGTTTTATGTCTAACCTTTCCATTCAACGTTATGCTGGACTGGGGTCGGAGAGTTAGCAGTTCTTAGACAGGATGTGGTATAAAATATGAGAGAGAAGGATTTGGGAATTTTCAAGAGGATTAAGGAATCACATGATCGTTTGAAGTACTTTTCATATAAATGTAGAGACCTATAGTGTCTGGCGTTGGGAATCATGTGTTTTTAAAGGAGAAACCCATTCTATGAAGAGAAGGGTTGTTCGTGGGTGTAAGATTTCTCCTGGTTTTGTTGTGGCTTTGAAGGTGTTGACTTGTGTTAGAACAGTGGAGTATCAGGTAGAACTTCCCATGCAGATGAGCTGGATACATGATGATTTCCATATATCGTGGCTCCATCAATATCTTCGAGATAATTTCATGTCAACTCTTAGGGCATGATCATTGTTAATGATGACTCGGCCTTCAAGGAGAAACATGATGTGATCTATGAATGAAATGATATGGTTTTTCAGGGGAATGATATCCCATCTATTTGTATCTTATATAATCATGGGGACATGTAAGAGAGTACATGGGAATGTGAGTCCCCATTATGTTCTTTGTAGGCCAAGCTAATTGATATTTAGATCTTCCATTGTAACATTTATCATTTGGCTGTTACAAAACCTTTCTTTTAATGAGATGGATTTCTCTTGTTGCTTGTTGTGGATTTATCTCTTTTGATAGTTATCTCTCCATTCATAGCATTTAGGAAATAGTTGTTGATGTTTTTTGGTTTTTAATTGTTCCATTTATGAGGTGGTTGTTCTCTTATGGTAGAAAGAGACTTGTGAAGTGTCTCATGGGGTGGTTATTTTGATAACCCTTTTCTATTTCCCCTCTAGATTGGTTTTTTATTTTCGCTAATGATAATGTATTTATAAGTAACTGATGTGAGGTAAAAAAATCATCATGGATCTACCCTTTTTGTTTTTTTTTTGATGATCTAAGTTCTTGGAGGTGGATAAAAAAATTAGGAGAAGTTCAACTAGGAAAAAGATAGAAAAAGGGTATTAAATTTCATATAACTGTATTAGAAGATGTGAAATCTTGTTTTATAGGTCGTTTCTTGGTATTAAGGTAGGGTCTTATATGTGAGTTACATTGGGGAATAAAAATAAAAATAAATAATTGAGGCGACGCGTATTTTGGAGGAAGTTGACCTTGAAAAATAACATGATGTGAAAGGGAATTACACATCCTTTAATACCCTGAAGTTGAATGTTTTAATTTTCATTAGCTTCTGTTTTTTTTCGAAACATAATTCTATATCAGCTATCCCTCAACCCCAAGTGACTTAGGGACCCTCTCTAAAGGGTTTTTGGGATTCCATTTCATGGAAGGATACATGGCTCCGTCCATTGATCAATAGTGATCCATCTTCAATATAATGTATAATCAAACTCTATTCATAGAGATTCATTATCAATTCTACTCATGTTTATCCTTTTCATGTAAGGGTACATTATCTCCATGATTCTCAAGAAGGGTCCTTATTTGTAGTTTAGTGTGGTTGTGTCATGAAATCCTTGGTTAAACTCAATTATTGCGAGAGAGGTGATCATGATCAGTTACATTGATCTATTTTCATGAGAAGAACATTAATGAATATTTGAGTTAGAGGATTAGCTGTTTTTCTACATTTATGTGAAATTGTGTAGTTAGAAATATTTTTCATTTTGATCATTGTGAAATTGACATAATAATTATAATAACCAGATTTAGTAATTTTTCTGAATTATATATTTTTTCATGATACCATTATAATAGATTTCATCGTTATTTTCTTGATAGTATGATATCTATGCCTTCCAGGGTTAACATGTTTTTCATTATGGTAATTGGTAATGATCATAAAGCTATAATTAATTAATAATCAAATCGGTAACTATTTAAACTGTAGGAATAATAAATCATGTTGTAGTTGTTGTAATTTAATGGTATTAAAATTAATGCACGCAATTATATTTATCTGAATTAGTAGATGAACCTATATAATGTTGATTCTTATTATAAAAACTATTAAAGTTGCAACATGCTAATTTTTTAATTAGATTCTGATAACTTGAGATATCTTGCTTCTTAGGTTGACCATAGTTGGAACCTATGAATAATTAATCAATATATTCAATTTGGAATAACAAAATTATTGTGTAATGATAGGTAATTTTATATCATGCATGATATTCAAAATTTTATGTAAAATACACATTAATTGTTCTTTAGATCCATGAGGGATCATTGTATGTGAAGGGTCAATTCCTTGTATTAGGTCTAAGATACCATTTCAATGTTTTTTCCTGCTACTTGTGATGTGCTCTGGATAGAAGACTAGTGTTTTTGGGGTATGGGAGGCCCGGATTTGACATCACACTGCGATGACTGATCCATGAGGGATGTTTTGGCCTGTGGGGAAGGGAGGTAGGGTTTTTGTGACAATTGTTGACTCTTAGAGTAGAATGATGCATCAGTTAACACATATAGATGTCGTGGAGGTCAGTAGAGATGATTGAATAGGTTTAATATGGGCATATTAGTTGATATAAAATTAGATTTTTTTGAATATATTATTGGTAAATCTGTATTAATATCCCTGCTACTTATATAAGATTATCATGATTACCCAAATTCCAAAAATGGTGAGGTTGCACAGGGTATTCCACCTGATTTCTATGCTTATATTCTCTAGGATTGAGTGGTCTATTCTCTTGCTATATGTGGAGATTATTTGACAGGTTTTTCACCAACTCACCATGTTGAGCCCCTTGTGTTTGGTAGATTATAATGCCCTCATAAAATAATTATAATTATGGAAATTTCTAATGATGATAAATATTTGAATAAATGATGTTTAACTCAAGGGTTCAGATATTTATGGGATTTAATATTGTGGTTGTGATTTCCATAATCCATGGAATCAGATTTGTTATACCTAGAGGTAATGGATCCATGTTGTAATGATAATATAATGGAATTTGTAAAATGACATCATTTAATTAATGTTTAAGGAATTAATTTTTGTAATGTGAAACTGATACAAATTTATAAAGAAACATAATATAGCTCTTTAAATGTATGTGCGGATAAAGGATATCTATCCTATGTAGTGGCAGCTGAGTGTATGGGAAAAGTTAGTCGTAGTTGGGTCTATGATTTGGTTATTCCCATAGTGTGGTTGTTAGCTATATTATATCCTGATCTTTTTATTTTTCAATATCCCTGTCCACCCTTTCGATTATGGAAACTGACACCCCGAGGATTTTAATCTATGGGGGTGTTTTTCCCAACATCCCGATAAAAGGATGGATGGCTAACTAACCCATTTAGTCATGCTCTCACTTATTGGTTGTTATTTGTGCTTGTCTGTCCGATGGATAGTTTCCCCCTTTTATGTGTGTTGAGGAATTTAATGGCTAGTGGTTATTCACACCCATATATTCTGGATACAGTTTCTTATGAACTACTATAGGTATAATGTGTATAGGCTATGACGATTTGATGATCCTTACATTGTGTATGGGATATACTGGCTTGAGGTATAATACTCGATGTATGATAAACGTTATGTGAGATGTGTTGGATACCACTAATGACCTTGTTAATTTCGTTATGTGGATGTGTGAGTGTGATTCATGAGGTGCATGTTGATGCTTGATGTTCATGTTGTGGTGCTTTCCAAGGTATCTATGGGCTATCATTTTCAATAAATATTTTCAAGATGTGCGATATTGGGGGAATTCAAAAAACCATTGGGGAAGTGTTAGAGGGGTACCCTTGACCTTAATTATCATATAATATACTCTTTTATTAGATATATGGTGAGAGTAGCCATGGTGAGTATGGGAACATAGTATATTTATTTAGGTGACATTTTAGTTTAACTTGTTTTTCATTTTGTATTAGTGTGATTTCTTATCTTTTTCACAAGAGGATCCCCAGGGAATCATACTGAATATAATTTTATACTCACTTTATGTTATATAAACTATCTTGAGGTCACATGGAGAATGTTTGAGATCATGTTGGTTACTACTAGATTAGGGGTTTTGAAGGAGCTTTTTGGGATTGGGGTCGCTACTATTTTGCTTTCCATTCGAACTTGTAGTTTTCCCCTATTGTTTTTAGTAGTTTTGAATGAAGTTACATTTGGGTAATTGGTATTTCTTTTATACTTAAGTCTTATCATTATTTTTATGATGTTTTTCTTATCCTTATCTATCACATCTATTATCATAGAGGGTAATACCTCCCCTAGATGTGTTTATTATACCCTTAGTGCTAGTCTCTACCGAGTTCCTATAGTAGGCCAGAATCTGAGGGTAATTATCACTCTTATATCGTTTTCGTCCTAGAAGGGGTACACATTGTGGGGACTGTGTCGTGACTATTGTAATTAGAACTAAACATATCATGGATAAATTAGGTATCTTAATTAGATTATGAAAATTAATCCTTCCTAGATAGATAAAACTATTAATCCATAACATGATACTACTATTATTAATTGATTAATACATAATAATCCCTCGTCATTTTTTGGTATAACAAATCCAGTGGAAGTTGATCAATGGATTAGGTCCCATGAGATGATATTTATGAACTAGGGGTTTGGTGAAATGAAAATGTTTACACTCAAATTTTATGGTATCATAGGTGATTCTAATTAATGGTGTTCAATGATGTAAAATATAATATGGGAATATATGAAATGATATATAACTATTTTAAATATACATTATTTTAAAAATATTTATCTCATGAGAAATAATATAAAAGAAAGACAATGATCCATATCATAATTGTGAAGGAATAATACAATGTTTATTATTATGAGGATTACTTTACAACAAAATACAACTTTATTTATAGATTACAAATATAATATTGAATTCAATATTTAACATTTCAATGATGTAAATATAAAATTTCTCCAAAGGGCATTGGTTTGTAGAAAATTTTCATAATATATTAAAATTGTTTTTTATCCATCAAAATAGAGAATAAATTTTCTTGAATTAATACATTCAAAGGGAATTAAAATAATAATATGATGAAGGTGAAAAAATAGTGAAGGGGAATTATAGAAATAAATATTTTCTTATATTTGAATATCACGAAAAGAAACACACTAGAACATTATTAAAAAGAGTGTGAAAATACATCATATGTAGAGAGAAATTCCATCAAAAACATGAATTTAATTATAATAAATAAACATTTATTTTTTAGTGTAACAAATTTAAGGTGTTGGGTTACAATGAAAAAAATTACTCAGGAATCAAGGGGATATACCTCAGAAGAATATCAGGGATTATGGTCAAGATTATGTTATATTTATAACTCTAATGGATTGATTATGACTATTATATATTCATATCAAAGAATAATGTTTTAGAATAATTTTATCAATTATATTCTAACTATAAAAACAATTAAATACATAAGTATTGTACTTATATATTTTTTTATTTTTAATGCATATAATGAATAGTAATAATAACAAAGAAAACTGATTTAGTTGTATGGTGATAATTATTGAGAACACATGATCAACGGAAATTTAACCCCTATAATGTGCCTAATATTGTGTTAATGAAGAATATTTAAATTACTGAGATTGTTTACATTGATGAACAAATGGGATATTATTGATTACATTGGATCTAATTTGTCATTTTATAAAAATCGATGTTTATTTTATCCTTAATTTATTAAATGAATTTCTTGATTTATAAAAAATATTAGATATTGATTATTTTATTTATAGAACAAATACATTTTTAGTTTTTTTAATATCTATTATTTTTATTTAGTTTTTATGGTTTTTAGGTTACAAGCATGTTTTAGTATAATATATAGTGAATGTATTCATGTATTTGGTATGTCACATTTTGAGTTAATCCATGTGGTCTAGAGATTAATAATGATAAAATATTTGATATTTATAAGTTTTAAATTTTTTATACATATTATAGAAGTTTCCTATGCATTATATTTTTTTGTATGAATCATTCTATGGAAAGATATTTCATACTCATACATTTTGGATAAAGTTGGTGAAGGGAAACTTATAAGACTATAACTTGTTGAAGAGACTATGATATAGATAAATATTATTTAGGATAATATTAAAGAGTCTAAAAGTATGAAACTGTTTCATGACAAAAAATAAAGAAAATATATGGAATTTCAAGTAAGAGAATGTGTTTTCTTGAAATTACCTCTTTAGAGGGGTTTTTGAGGATAGGTATGAAGGAATAACTAAGCCCCAAATACATTAGAAAATTTTAATATTAAGGAATCTGATATATCGATAGGTAAATGTAATTTAGAGGATTCATAAAATTATTGAACGAATTTGGGAACTATAGGATGTTATAAAGAATAACCAACATCATATATATAATGTAATTATCCTAAAAATAGATAAGATGAATTTTTTACAGTGGAATAACATAAAACCTTGAGGGTTTATAACACATTTATTTTAGAATACATTTTATTTCATTGATATCTTTTGATATATGAAACACAGAACTTAACCATAAGGCAATAATATATTAAAATATAATACATTAGATATGACCATTATAACTTATTCATTATGTTGATGGGTACAAATATGAAAGACTAAAATATGGAGAATATAATTTTTACACATGATTATTGGAAGTATATAGATTAGAAATAATAATAATTATCATTTTAAAATAAATGACGTGTTTTTGAATAAATATATTTTTTAATGATAATGATTTCGAAGCCAATATAAAAATAAAAATAAAAATAATTTTTACAACTTTTATAAAAATAAAATTTTAAAATTAACTTCTTTTTTTAAATCATAATTTAAAAATTATCATATCGTTAATTTTTAGTAACTTTCTCAAAGGATTCATTTTTTTATGAATAGACATGAATAAAAATATCTATTAAAAACCACATTTTATTTTAAAGAATTTAAATGTTGATTTATTTCCAAAATTGTTTAAAAGTATAACTATTTCAATTATATTATAAATAATCCAATTTTAGTCTATTTAATTAATTGTATGTTCAATTTTGATATAATTGTTTTTTATACTTTTGATGTCTTCTCCTTTAGAGAAATTTTATTTCCCAATGTTAGTGGGTTTATTTTAATATAAAATTTTTTCCCATCTATGAGTATCATTTGGTAAAATTGAGTCTATTTGTGGAATCATAATAGTTAATATAATCCGATATGTAAACATAAATTCTAAACATTATTAATAGTGATATAGTAAAATTTAATTATTTTGGTAATGGTGAGAGCATGAATAGACATATTTCAACCATATCTCGTCTATGATTTAACAATGTGTCATTTTTCTCCTTTTTTCTTTTTAAAAAAGTTGTTTCAATTCATTCCTTTCGAAATTCTAGGTGTGTCGTATCCCCCACTTATAAAAACCATCACCCTATCCTCCCTTATCACACTTCTAAATCCCATTGATTTACCCATGTCTTTAGATAATCCATTACTATGTTTCCAAAATGGTTCGCAGAGGCCATGTTTTAACAATAACTTCATTCTATGAAGTATTTAGTTAAAATCAAAATATGTTTTCTAAAGAAGTGGTAATATTGATAAACAAACATATTTATGTTAATTCTTATTCCACCTATATCAAATCATATTCAATCATTATAATTTAATATAACTAGAATATCTCATATAATATTATTTTATTATGTTATTATAATAAATTGTATGCATATTCTCACAAAAAAATGGGAAATTAAATCTTAAATCATGTATTTAAAGGACTACCACGTCACGATTAAATGCCACTCATTTTCCATCAAGACATATCATCGATGAATATATTTATAGATTTAATGTATGTATATTATATATGTGAAATATATATACTTCAAGAGTATTAGTATTATATATTCATTTTTTCATTAAATTATATTTAAAATATGTTAACATCTACGATATCTATTAAGGACTACCACATCGTGAAGAAATGTGTTTCATTTTTCACGAACACTTTAAATCGATGTTAATGAAGGGTAATATTGAAAAATATATGTGATATATATGAGAATATAAGTTTTTTTAAAATTAATATAACATATAATTACTTAACCTTTCACTCATTAAGGGAATATTATCCTCACTCATTTATTTATACGACCAACCACCTCCATGATGAGATGTGACTCATTATTCATTTCTAATGTTTAAAATTGGTTCAAAATTTTTTTATAATGGTTATAGAATATATTTTAAAAAATTATCATTATTTATATGATATAATTTTATGTTATGCATATGAACTGGGTTTTTCATACCAACGACTTTTTGATAAAATATGGAATTAACACCCAAAATAGGGAATGTAGTAAAATATTTATAACAAATGGGTGGTAAAATATTATAAGAGGATAATATAATATTTTATAAAAATAAATATATTTATATTATAAATTTATATTATGATTAAAATAATTATAATATAGGTCAATGTACTTCCATCTAAAAAAATTGTATATAAATGGATTTCATGTCAATTTCTATTTCATTGTGGTGTGTTTGTTAATATGAAATGGATCAAATTTATGTTTTCTATATACATTCAAAATTAGGTATTTGAAATTAAAATACATTTAATTTTTTTGTAAATGTTATCATTCAATTTTATTATTTTAGGGGAATAAAATATAAATATTACCAGATATGTATGAATCTATATTACAATCAAACATTCTTTTGTGATTATTAAGTTTAATATGAATCGATCACATCCATATCATACTTCTTAACTATAAATTATATTTATATTATATATCAATATTATTTACTGATAGATATGATTATTTATGAAACTTTATACCATTTTTTACATGTGTAATTTACAATAGTAATTTAATTAATTTTTTTTAATATTGATAAATTTCCATATATTACATAATATAGATCTATGTTGATAAAGAATATTGAATCATGAATTAAATTGATCATTCAATTTATGAAAAATTATGTGAAAATACTGGGATAGGTAGGGTCTTGAATTATATGTCCCCTAGATGCATTGATTGGTCTCATGAGAGAAATATGATGGCTTATTAATTAGGGGTTTTACATATAGGTTTAAACTTCCATGGTAAAAGTCTTGAAAGTATAGGTATCATGATTTCTAATATCATCAAATCTATTAAATATGAAATTCATACATTTAGAATTAATTCACTATTATTTTCATTAATATTTTCGAGTTGAAATTATCTCTAGAAGCATTTGAATTTTTGTTTTGTGACTAAATGGATTTGGTTTTTCATTATTTACCATTCCATATTAATTATTTTTTATCTAATCATGGTAGTTATGTTATTTATATAATGGAATGTGCTTTCAGTCATTTACCACTCTATATTGATTATGAATTATTGATTCATGATACCTTTTTTTGATAGAAAACCTTATTTTTTAATTTAATCTCACACTTATTTTGTTTCCATTCACCATTGATATGAAGTATACTTCATTGATTGAGTTTAAGTATGTAATTTATTTTTTCAATTACTATGTCTTATTTTCAATATCCCAAAATTTAAAACAAGTATCATGTACATAATTGGGTCTCCAAAACCTCTAAATATATTTTTCCTTTGGGATTCGAGTACAGAATCTATAAAAATTTAATAAAGATTACATAAACTCTAAGTTACTATAGTCAGACTATTTACATTAATCAATGTTGTGATAAAAGAAAAAATATATAAAAATGTGATTCAAAGCATTATTCAATAACCTAGAAAAAAATTTATCTTCATTTGATGACATTTTATTAAAAATATCTAAAATATTGAAAAAATTATTTTCGATGAAAATAACTCTAGATTTTGGAATATAAATCATCAATGAAGTAAATATTCAAGATAACAGGGAACTAATTTTTTATAGTAAACTAAAATAGAGAGAATTATTTTCATACATTTTCAAAATATTCAAATCATCATTTTTTGAATTTTTTTAAAGATTGTTTTAATATTTTATAAATAAATTATTTTTTAGTGAATATATTCTTATTTATAAATTTAATGTTTAAATAAAATTTCACAATAAAATAAAGAAATTTTAAATAGTTCAAAAAATTTATCGACCAATAAAGATATAAGGTAATGTTTTATTTAGAAATATGTTATCAGTCGTTTATAGTACAAAAGATAAGAAATTTATTTTATTAAATTAAATTTAATGCAATCACTCGATTGTAAGAATATATTTTGGGATTAAAATATAATATCCATATAACATCCTTCAATGGGATTTTTCGATAATAAACCATACACATAAATGACTGTATAACGTAAACACTTATATCAAGTCCAATATTCCAATTTATTAGTTGTAAATGAATGTAATATATATATATATAATACGTCTATTTTAATGAACCATGATCACACTTATCATATATTGTATCATTCTATTATAATTTATAATATACATTTAATGGAAAATCATCATTAAAATGAACATTTGGGTGAAGAATAGACTATTTTCTCTATTTGTTTCAGTTAATCGGTTCTTCTTCACACCCCTTGGTTTTTATTTCCTCATCTTAGGAATATTAATCATTTAATTAGTAATATATTAATTCATTATTTAAAATTTTACATTTATTCATACAATGTAATTATGTAAAATGAATTTAATTACTTCATGAAGTTGTAGTTTGTTTTTATGCATGATATTTATTTCAAATTTCAGAGGATGGACATATAAATATATATAATAATTAATAATTAAATATTAATAATAATATCAAAAATATAAAAAATATTTATATATTGGGTACAATCAATTTAAATAATAAATGGAAATTAATTGCATCGCTTCATTGAGATTGTAGATCCCACGTCTACATGAGTAATGTATTTGTTTTATAACAAATGGGAAGGATACAAAATATATATATATATATAATATAAAATCATATAATCATGTTGAATATAATTAATACATAATTCTATAATTTTTATATTACTTTGGTTGGAGATTTATGAAGAATGAATCATGAAAATGATTACTAAGAATATATACCCATTCTTCTAGTACACTTATTTAAGAAACACCATGTGTATTATTGGATAAGTATTTTAGGAGAAAAAAATCATGATTAGGGTTAATTATTTTTTTAGAAAATTTCGGAATGTATTATTTGAGATAAATTTACAAAGTGGTGGTGAAGTGTGAGGAATATTTTTTTTCATTTAAAAGTAAAATGAATTGCATGGTTGTAATTATTAAGAATATTTAATTTTAATTAAACTTATATCATGATACTGTGGTTCAAAATGGAATCATTTTTAAAGATAGATTTATAGAGTTTATTAATAAATTTAGTCAATTGTATTTATATAAGATTTTAGTTCACATTAAGCTTTATCTAATTAGTATGATTTATAATTAAACCCACTTAACCATTACCATAGTAATGAATTGTTACATGGGAATCTATTCATAATGAAAACATAGTCAGCATTAATAAGAAAATAATATTAATCATTATTATTTAAATTTTGGAATCCATTTTATATGATTCATTTTCTATATTTTTTAAAAATTCATTTTAAACTAACTGTAAAAAACACAATATTTTTATAGAAATAGGAAATTTTTCGCATAAAAATTGTATATATTTTTATTCCATGAAATGTAAAATCCATTTGATTAATGTTAATATATTTTAAATGATATATTAAATAAATTTATATAATATAATTCATATATGTAGTTTCATTTTATTTTTTATGAAAGGGACACATTGTGATCCAAATAACAGTTATTTTGAGAAAAAACTCATTTGGATTGGGATTATTTTTTTTATTTATAACATATTGATGAGCAATGAATTCATTTTATAAGTGTGTAAAAACATGTTCATAATTTATTAAGTTTGACACATTCCCACCAATCCAATGGCATAGTGATGTTGTATCATTAAATAATAAATTTTCAACAGTATATCGTTGTTCATTCAAACTCATTATTTCACATAATGAAACCCATTATAGATGTAAAGTTAATATTTTAATATAATTATGTCATAAAATATTATTTTTTCACTTTATACCTATTTATTACAATTTCACACTAAAAATTCATTCACTCTGATATAATCAACTATCGATACTTCTTCTTCATCACATCCTTAGAATCACATATATCCTCCTCAAATTAATGGTTTCTCTATAAAAGATTTGAATATGTCACAAATGTTTTTTGGAAACAATTATTTCATAAAAAATAATTTCTTCAATCGATAAACCCTTCTTGTAATTATTATATATAGTATTAATCATATTATGGAAGATATAGAACAAAATAAAAACACTATAAAAGATTAATTAATGGAGTGAGAGGAATTTCTAGAAGTTATGGAATAAACACTAATGTAATAGTAACAAAAACATTAGAATAGTACTATAATGATTAGGATTAATAATCCAACCAATATAATAGTATCCTCATGAGTGAAATTTTAAATAATATTTTTTTATCTTTTGAATTAAAGTATGATATTCATATTTTAGTATATAAGTAAATAAATGTTTTATAAATGATAAATTATGTGTTTATGTCTTTGTATGTTATAAATATTTTATTAAAATTACATAAATTATACAATAATCTATAAAATAATCATGATATTTATTCAAAAATTAGTATTTTTCCGAATGATTATAAGATATTTGTGTGAGAACTTAATTAATATTTCAACTTATCATAAAATTGGTAATAATTTTAAAATTTCTATTTTTTAACAAATTATTATCTTAACTAAAAACAATTTTTCCCATATTTTGAAAATAATTCATAAAATTTTGTTCCTTTTTTTAATTCTAAACATCAGAAAATGGAAGGGGTAAATTTTTTGGATTTTTCTAAAATAGTTGATTTTTTGTTGAATAGTGAAATATGGTAATTTATAATATTTTAAAATTACATTAATTACTGGTTCATAGAGGAAGAATTACCAATGTAATATAATAATATTAAACAAACCTTTATTACTTATATATATTTAGTTATAATATTCACATTACACATAGTCATGATACAAAATAATTAACTAATGATTAAAATAGTCTGAAACACCACTCTCCTTCTCTATAATTACAACCCCTTATCCTCAAACCTTTAAATAATTAAATCTATTCAAATTTATACCCAACCTATATTCCAAGAACTCACCTAACGTCCAGGAGACTTTGGTTTTAAAAATGTATCAAAAACAATCTCTGTAAGGGGGTTCTCAAGGAGAAGAATTCAAGTGGTAAAATCTTCATTATTTTCATTTTTTCAGGTTCTTTTATTTTCATTTTATATCTTCACCTATTCTCATACATCTGGAATTATAACTTAAATATATAATATATAATTTTATTTTCTTATGATAATGGAATAATATATCATCAATACTCTTATCCACTACATTTTATTCATACAAATGAAATTTCATCATTGACCTATTTTTATCTCTTTCATAGAAGAAAAGATTACATTTTACATTAAATTCTCCATGTATTCTCATAAATCTATTAAAATTGTTGAAAAAGATTCTAAATTTTATGGTATAATTTATTTTTTATTTTATATAACTAACATACATACATAATATGAAATTATAAAACAGAATGTGATTGTTGTGATCATAAACTGCCATGTTAATTTAAACGATTATAATTAATATTTTGTCTATTTAATCAATCATCATATATGAAAATAATAATAAATGAGACCAATTAAATTTCTGAAATTTTATTAAGAACATATATCATTAATTTTGTATAATTATCCACATTTTACCCGATTATCTATACTTGTAAGAAGTGAAACAGTCATGAAATCCATGAAAAATAACACTCTCGAATGATGAAATTGTACTACATAACTCATTATAATAGCCATAAATTAAATTAATAAATTATATTTAGTCAAACTCTTATAGAATATTTTCTTCAATTGTTTTTTTCTAATATTATGATCCTAGAAATTATAGTTTTTAAATCATCCAGACATAAGGTAATGGGATTCCCAAACTAAATTTTATTATTTGGGTTATTCTTATTTCATTCCAAATTTCATTGTGAAATTTATTTTTATATTACTCTTATTTATTAATTTTTTTCATACATTCTCTTTTCAAGGATATAATGGTTTCCAATATTATTTTATGATAATTAAAATATTCCCCCAAAATAAGAATTACATGAAAAAATACTTCTTTTAATTCTCTAGTGATTATTTCTTCTTCACTCAAGTTTATTCTTATAAAAATTATGTTATTTCATTATTATATTGGGAAACTAAATATTTATTCATGAATTTATAATTAATAAAATAATTATGAAACTCATTTCCCTTCGATGGGTTATTTTATGCTAAGGATCAATATACGTTCAATGATTCATGCATGATTATATAAATATGATAATGTTAAGGGTGAAATAATAATTATATAACACTCTAATGAAATGGGTAATGTATTGTGCCCCATGAGATAGTGTAAAAATTTCATGAAAATTCTGTTATCTTTTTTCAAAATGATGATGTTATGATGATGTGCATACGTTATGTTTGACCATGATGCCAAATTTATTGATAAATATGTGTTGTGGTTCACCATTAACACATTATGTTTCATTTCTATGAATTTCCGCATTAAATTCTTTTATATATCAAGTCATCTGATAATTTTTATGATCATACTATGATTATACTGATTTGGTGATTATCATGCTCACCCATGTAATATTATTTCACATACTTATCTATACTCTATATTAAATTTTCTCTCACCCCTTTAATTTATGTATATCCTCAGTTTAATACTTTTATTAAATAGAAAATGAGGTCCAAAAAGTATTTAGAGGAGAAAGTATTAAAAATTATTCCAGTTTATTAAATAAATTTAAAGTTTGGACTTAATATTTGAAATATTCTAAACATTTGGATCTAGTTTTTGTAATGGTTTAAGGTTATTCATATTTAAAATTATGTAATAATCATAAACAAATTGTCATTGTAGTTGTTCTCAGAGAATGGTTTATTAATTTTTTGTATTAGTATTAGATAACATTAGTGAAAACCATTAGTATGAGAAAAATGCTATGAAATAATCCATGAATAATTATTTTAAAAAATGATAAACATTTTCATCACACAAGATATTCATGTAAAGTTAATTGTGCAGAGTATTAATTTACTTATTATTGACATTTGGAGTTTTTTTGTTAAAAAATTTATATTTTAGAAAATGGTTTGAATGAGGAGATTCCTAGAAATAAATCCTTATGAGGGACAATGTATTGTTTGTTAGGATAAAATCATCAATTCCTTGGGAGGTGGAGATTAAATTTTCATATCAATTTTTACCCAGCTGTCTTGGGTTATGAAAAATAACATGAATATAATATAAAATCCTCCATCACTGAAATGGGATAAACATTAAATATAGTGTTTTATATGAATATAACCACAAAAAATTATTGGATATTCTGATTTACTAGTCACATAATAGTATGTCAACTCAGTGGAGGAGATATTTTCTTTCATTCACTATTCTGATATGGAAACGGTGACTCTAGACATTTATATTTTATATAGAGAGGAATCATAATGGTGGAATTTGATTAAAAACACCAATCCAAAGGATTAAATTTTTTATACAGAGTGAAAAGACATAACGAAAAAAATTATTAATAAGAATTTTCCTCAAACTATTCATAAAATGATGGAGATATAATTCTTAATGCAAATGAAAATGAAAGGTAAATCACTCATAGCTTTGGAAAAAAATTCCAACTGTCTCTAAAATTATCCCCTGTTATTTTCAAAAATATTTATAGAAGAAAATAGATTCATAAGTTGTTTAAAATCACATATTCAAAAGGATCATTCAATTTTAGTCCTTAGGAGTTATAAATGGTTTATTCAGTGTGCTATCAATGTGGAAATATTGTTTGTAGAATGTTCTCATGGCTATTGAGATAAGAACTGAAATATAGATTTTCATGATCAAAGATATAATAAAAAATTTGTAATGAAATATCATCCAATCCCATGTATAATTTGTGTAGTAAAGAATCATGGGAATTTACTCAAAGGGATAGGAAATGATTCAAGTGTTTCATAAAATTCCACAGTTCTCATGAATGTCGAAGAGACATGATGAATCTAGAATATGTGGTGTAGGAATGCATATCACCAAATATAGTTCAATTATATAATTGTATAGATCAAGGTAATAATGTAAAAGTGTGTACAAACATCATGTCCCCAAGGGTAATCAGTATTAGCAACCATTTAATCCAATAGAGAGAGGGAAAGCCTATTCCATCAATACTGCTGAGGTGGATCCAGATAATGATGTGGTGAAAGGTGTCATGGTTATTCATTAATGAATAACGAACATACTATTTTATTTTGGTTCTGTGCATTCACTAATATATGTAATGTTTAGTATAAAAATTAAAACATCTTCTTAAAATATATATTTTTATATATGTGTGATAACATAAAATCTTAAAATTATTGCATCCAGGGTATATAAATTCTCCCCGATTAATTTTTGTAGAATGATCTTCCAAGAAAATCTTATATTATTTTATTTGGTGGATTTTGATGATATATCGATCATTTATTGGCTATATTTATAAAAATAAAACATCAATTATTCGAAAATGGATATAACTCTTCACACCCAAATGAATCCTCCAATTTTGTATAAGTGGAAAGATGAGGATGAATCAACTATAGAATAATTATCCCAATTCATGATATTATTTCAATATGAGGAAGCATATCTTGCTAAAATGACTTTGATAAAGGAGGGAATCATGATCAAATATCTTGTAATTATGAGGGAATAAATTGATCTGTTCCCAAAAGAATTTCTAGATCTTCATTATGAACAAGAGGTTGTGTTCTCGATTAGACTTATTAATATATCTCTTAAAATATCACATACACCTAGTATAATAGCCACCCATATGTTCTATGAACAAATTAAATAGTTATAATATAATATTTACTAGGGTTTTAGGTTCCCATGTGGTTCATCTTGGGTAACACTAGTCATTTTCATAAAAAAATATAGATGGAATGATGTTCCTCTATGGTGATTGTCATAAGGTAAACAAATTAATGATAATGAAAATGTATCCCCTTCCACAGATTGATGAATTGTTCGATCAGCTACGTATGACCCATTAATTCTCTGAGGTGGGCCTTTAGTCGGGATATCACCATTTAAAGGTGAGGAAGGAAGATATTTTAAGGCTTCATTTCGAATGAGGTATGAAAAAATATGATTATACAGTGGTTACTTTTAGACGCACTAATTCTCCAACAAAATCCATCATCATTATGAATAGATTCTATAGATATTACATGGATTTTTTTAATAGTCCTCAATGATAATATTGTTAAATACTCTATGAGAAAGAAGGAACATAAATATCATCTGAATAGTTTTCTATACTTTTTAAAAAGGGGCCAACTGTATGAAAATAACATTATATTTGAGTTCTGGATGGAGGATGTATCATTCTTGAGGCATGTTATCGATGATATTGAAATATTTTTGGACCATTCAATGAAACTAAAATCGAATAGTGGCCCAAGACAATATATATAATAGAGATATATAATTACTTTGGTCTAATAGGGTATTAACAATTATTTTTGAAAAAATTATTATGGTTTTAAATTCAACTAACAAGGAAATCATATATGTGAGAATTGTTTTTCTAAACAAGTGACTGTGAAGAAAACACCACAGAGTTGAAAAAGATATATATCACAACAAGAGTACTCACACTTCTGCCATGTCGATAAATATTTTTTGTATAAATATATTCTTCAAATAAGTTCATAGGTTGTGTATTGATAAAAAATAATAACTTGAAATCATAATTATCAATTCCATTGAAAATTATAGATTAAAGTTATACCATTAATGCTCTTGAGTTGGTATTTTAGATATTTTCAATGAAAATATGGTTCCATTATCATTATGAATATTAGTGTGAAATATATATTGATCATACTACCCAAAATAATTCTCATTAAAGAATAATTATATGTGATATGATTGGTGGTTAAAGATCAGAAAATGATTATTATAGTTCAATCCAATACTATCATGGTATGGAAAATAAGTTGTTAGATGCTCAATGTAGAAAGGGTCACTTGACATTATCAATGATGATAATTGAGTTGGATCACATATTGATAGATTTTAAAGGGATGTAAAAGGGAATAATTTACAAATAAACATCATCAATCCTTTCTCAAATTGTTGTCTAACCATCGTTCATGGATAAAAAAAATTGATTCCTAATGAAATGATGGTGAAATTCAGAAGAATGTGAATTCCATGTGAAATTGGAAATCATCAGAGTTCAACATTAATGAGGAAGGACTTGTTATATTTGGTTCTATAATCTGTATACCATTAAATATAGAGATAAATAAAGAGCTTTTGAGTGACTCACATAGATCATCCTTCTATATTCCCCCTGGGAGAACAAATATGTTTTGTGATATCTAAGAGAACAACTGGTGAGACAATATAAAGAAGGATATAGATGAATATACATAAAGTTTCATGGTATGTTCACATGTTATGGATTAAATGTTAAAATTTTAATGGTAAAATTACAATTTTACCCATTACAACAAGGAAATCGGAAAACATTACAAAGGTCATTCTCACCGAACATCCAAATACATCCAAAAGAAAACGATTCTATATGGGTTGTTGTGTATCATATCACAAATGGATCACATTTTATTATAGTTCATGAGGGATTATATCTTGATAAAACATCAATGATATATACCAATTAAGTGGTAAGGATGAATGTTTTACCACTATCCATTATATTCAATAGAGATCAAATATCCATCTCATTGTTCTATAAAATTTTCAAACATTCTCTGAACATCGAACTGAACTTTTGTACAAATTATCATCCTTAAAGTATTTTCCAATAATAGTAGATTATTTAGACACTGTAAGATAGTGTGATGGCATGTTATTTGGACATCAAAGGATGATGGGACCAACACTAAAATCTATCGGAATTTCCATTCAAAAACTATTTCTACTCAAGCATCCAAATAAACCCATATGAATATGTTTATTGTAAAATATGTACAACACTAAAATTCTAGGATATGGTTAGTGAACATAAGATTCTATGGCCTAAAATGGATGATGAAATGGTTGAAAATGTGAATTCCATTAAGTAGTATATCAATGTAGCCCAATGTCAATTGATGAGATGTGTAAACAAACATCGACAAGACATAAATAATGAGGATGGCTAAATTTTATTACTCTATATATATTTGTGGTAGAGGATCCTGAGATTTGTGAATAAAGGAATGTTGAGTTTTATGTTCATATTCCCCATTGAGATTAATGATTGTATTGGGGTTGTACCCTATTAATCTAGACATATATCCAACTTTTGTCAAGTATATAATTTATTCCATTAATATCATGTATCCATCTTGAGAATATACATATTATACCCCTCATAGGCAATAAATCCAAAGGTGGTATAGATCGAAAAAGATATCTTTTACGAGGAGAATTCAGTGAATATATATGACCATAGATTAATTATTCTATGAAAAATAAATACTCACATGGTAAAATTTTATATTGAGGAACTATATGTATGAGGTGGAAACATGGGAACTAGAGGATGTGATATAGGGGAAATAATGTCACTTTTCTCACTAAATATTGTCTGTATGACATTTTAACAAACTATGAAATTTCTTTATCTATTATATAATATATCTAACATTATTTTCCAATTCCTCAACTAGCTAAAGACCGTTTATAATCTGTTCTCTAACTTCAACACATATTTTTACAGGAATACACTTCTGCCTATAGAAGGCTTCTAAAGGATCCATCTAAATTCTCGAGTGAATGATATTATTGAAACAAAATAAAATTAAAGTATATTATCGATCCCTACCACCAATGAAATAAATATGACATGATCATTGAATATCAATTAGATATAAAATTACGATTTTAGTTAGATTATATTTCTAGGGATATTTAGTGGTAATGATGTCCTCCATATTCCAATCGTATTGATTGATTTTATAGAACATCAAGTAAAACATTGTAAACCAATTATATAAAATAGTATTTGGTACTCCATGAAACCTTAAGACATTAATAATTTTAATTATATAAATATGATCAAAATAAAAATATTCATTAATGGTAATGAAATGATCTCATTTTATATGGTGAGGTACTATAACCAAAGTTGTGTTGTTCCCTTTACATTTGTTGAAGAGTTCGAGGAATGAAAACCTAATAAGGTTTTCCAATTATAATTTTGGTGTTGGTATTGGTTATAATTATCCATTATAATATTTTCCCACGTATATAAAATTCTTATATACTAGTAATTGATTTATATATATAATCTTCATTATTGAATTTCATGTTGTCCCACAAGAAATACACATTCCAATCTCCATGCATATTTATACATCTACGATGAATAATGAATGATAAACTATGAGATTAATTCAGTTGTTCCAAACATTCTAGTAATGATGGGTCATATAATCTATTTCTAGACATTAAAATTCTAAAAAATCATAATTAAACTTCAAAAAAACACTCACCATTTTCTATAATCCATTATCCTCATGTTGTGTCTCTTTAATTCCCCCATGGATATGTGTTTGAATATTTATATAATAAGGATATTATAAATCCAATTTACATATGATTATAAGATTTAGATTCCAAATGTCACTAAATAATTGATCTATTTCAATCCTTATAATGTAACAACTTCAATGCTCTCTCTAACATAGAGCATCTACCACCAATGTTTCCTTCCAAAATATGTAGTGTATTGAGTCATGATAATAACCAATCAATTCAAACCATCTCCTTTGGATTATATTCGTACATATATAAGAGAATAAATACTAAAAATTCTTATGATTAGTAAATATTTTATATCTCTAAATATATTGATAAATCATTATTCGTGATGATTTTCTCATGAATTTTCTATTTGTGGGAGGAATAAATTATCATCAGAACATTATACATCACAATACATATTATTCCATTATTTTATGAATCCCTAAATATCACAATTCCATCTCAATTATAGTAAAGTGTAAGAATGGGAGCACTACAGAACTGTATTTTCATATCCTTCAAATTGTACTAACATCTATCTATCTAAGAGAAAATTTATGTCTTTTATGACATCTTGTTTAATGGATGAGACACCTGTGAGAAATAATAGCCAACAAAATTAGTTGTATCTATAAAACTCGTTAGTATTATCGATCTCAGTAACAATGTTTTTTGGTATATTTCCCAATAACATCAATCTTTGAAGTATCCATTAATATACCCATGCATGGGATTAAATGAACAAACAAAGAGACATTTTTTTACATGCATGCATAGTTGGTGAATTTTTCAAATAGAATCTATTTCCTCGTGGTCATCAACAAAACCCTCAAATTATCAATATGATTATTCATTATCTTTTAATATATAGTAATATCATTCATAAATACCTCCACGAATAGATCCTGATAATCTCAAGTGTTTCTAATCATTAAAATCTATAATATTATAACGCCCTGACCCCAGTTACGTAGAGCCAGTGCATTATTTTAATACATTTGCATGATTACAAGGAATCAAGTCCTAAAGGACCGATCAGTTTACCAGTCTTCAAAAATAGATTACATACATTAAATTTACATTACAATTTGAAGCCTAAAACCTAAAATATATAGTTCTTTGAGAATTATATTTTTCCCTTTAATTTGACGCTGCATATCAATCATAATACACTTCTTGGAATCCTGCCATTAACTAAAACCAGAAAGCATTGTGTGAGTAATAGTAGTCATAAAATCATTTAGAGAATATCATGTCCCCATATTATCAATTTGAAACATATTATGATTAAACATGGTCATTTATTCTCATCTTATATATAATACTTCAAATAGGTTTTTAAAGAAAATGTAAATTATCTTAAGCATATCCCCCGGGAGTGTCGTAACCAAGAGTGCAGCAAGGCCCATTGTCGTGCACTAGTTCACATTCAAGTCTAGCTCAAAGAGGTGTTTTCCGGTTTTACCCCTAGGTACATCTTTTCCAGAGCCGCCTCTACCTGCTCGTATCCAGAAAAAGATGTATTTCTTGGAAAACTCCCAAAATCTAGACAATACCAAAATATTGGATGTTCATCTATACTAATCCTCAATGTCTTCCTTAGGGTTGTCTGGTCTAATCAAGGTTTATCTAAATCTAGCTTCCATGGTTTGTACAAAACTCCCTCTAATACCAACTGTAATGGACTGACCCCAATTACCCAGAGTTGGTGAATTATTACAAAACATTGGCATGATTACAAAAGATCACGTCTTGAAAGACCAGTTAGTTTAGTATCCTTGGAAAAACATGATACATTCATAAAGTTTACATTACAACATAATATTAAAACTACAACAACATAGTCTCCATATTCTACACTCATATCCCCTCATACTATCCATGCAGATCATAAAATACATCTTCAAATCCTAGGAAAAATAAAACATATAAAGGGGTGAGGTCAGATGCCCAGTAAGGATAACAATATTACGGAAACATTCATAAATAATCCTAAACATTTAAGGTAGTATATAAATAAAACAAAAGCATTTTAAACATTAAATTTAGCATAATATGGAAGAAATAAACAGAAATAATGCCATTTACTTATTCAAATGGATATTCTACTAATCTAATAATCACATGCTGTAAAAACCCGTAAATTTGAAGGAAATTTTTTTTCTTAATTTTCTTTGAAATTTTACAAGAACGCAGTTTCTGACGGCACGTGATTCCGAGGCCCGGTGTGCCTGGAATCATTTTTCTAAGTTCGGCTCGGGTACGTTCAGTGAACGGACAAACGGGTTTTTCTAACAATTGAACCGGTGCCCGGAATCGAATTCTGAGGGCACCGATGAAATCACAGCGCCGATATTTGCTTAGAAACGCCTCTTCCGGAGTTGTGTTTGCTCGGTGGTGGTTTTTAATTTTCGGGATTAATGTTAAGAAATAAAATAATTGTATGACAAACTTTATTTTATTTCACTTAAGCCACTTGGAAGCCACTTGAAGCCACTTAAAAGCGGCTTAAGCTGAGTTGATCCGGATAGGATGCTATCCAAAAATATCCTACCCTCTTGGTAGGATATTTGTGAGGTGGGGCCCACACGAGACCCTCCGTTTCTTTTCCGCTAAGTAACGCACCCGCGAAAACACGTCATTATGAAAGTCAACTGACACGTTTTCTTAAATTCTTAATGCACCATTTAATTGGGCGGTTTTATTCGTGAATTAAATGGGATGTTTCTTTCGTTGAATTAATTCTACGAATTAATGGGTCGTTACTTACCTCTTTTTCGTTTGTTGGCGTAATAATAAAATAAGACCAACACGACTTTTGGAGGATTACACGTTGAGAGGCTTTGACAGAAGTTCATATGCCTTCACCCTTCTTCGCGAAGAACGCGAAGAACGCGAAGAACGCCGGCCTCCGACGAAAAACGCCGAACCTGTGGAAATCGACGTCGCGATGCCGTGTTCCGCGATGCCGATGTTTCCTTTCCTGCAACGTTCTTCTGCGACGTCTCTTCCTCCGCAAAGAAATCATCGATCAACTGTTTGAGGTAAGAGACTTCGGGTTTCTCTTAAATCTTCTTTGTGGTTTTTAGCAAAACACGGATTTAATTATATATAATTAAATCTGTTGTTTCTTGGTCCGTTGAGTTCGCCGATGCAACGCCGGATTCCGCGACGACGTGACGCCCTTCCGCGACGACGCGACGATCCCCTCCTTCCGCGACGAACAATTCCGCGAAGAACCCATGTGTGACGACTTGGCGAGGTAGGGATTTTATTTTGGAAATACCCCTTTTTTTATATTCCCGTGAAAGTTTCTTTAAAATTTAAAGAACCGGATTCATATGAACAATTTTAATTTATTAAAATTGTTGTTTCATGTGTTGTATAATTTCTCCTGTTGTTATTAACTAACGCGGAGGGTGCGGGCCAAATGAACACGGCCCGACAACCCTTCGTCGTTCTTCGTGGTTGTGCGGATTTGGCGGGCGACGACGAAACGTGACAGAAGGGCGTTTTGATGATTCTGTAGTGAAGAAGAGAACCTGGGAGGAACAACGGCGCAGAAGGAAAGGAAAACGGACCACTAGAGCAACTCCGGTGGCCCGCGGAAGTTATTGGCGACGCGGGACGCCGGCGCGGCGGCGCCCCGGTGCGCCGCCGGATAGGGCTGCCTCGGCTGAAGCCGCGGCCGCGCGGGTCTAGCTCGCCCGCACGGGACGCGGCAGAAGCTGCATCCGTTCAATCAGCACGGCTCTTCGAGGGCCGAGGCATCTCCAATCCGCGGGGGCAGCGCCCCGAGGCACCCGGGCACTCGGCCGAGCCGAGCTCGGCCGGGCCGGACCGGGTCCGGCCGGGTCGGACCGGGTCGGGTCGACCCGGTTCGGCCGACCCAGGGGGAAGGGGGGGTCGGCCCGGGCCCGGACCCTCCGTCTTCGGACCATTTTCGGTCTTTTGCCCGTAACATGAGCTATGGACCTCCGAACAACACGCCGTCAGTGAAAACACGATCCTTGGATTGAGACGGTCATTTTGGTATATCGCACTCAAGGTTTCGGAATACTTTGGTTTCAGCCGGGTTGGTTTGTACACGAAACCAACCGGGCCCTCGGAGCGGAAACACTCAAATCTTGAGCTACGGACGTCTGATTGACGTGCCGTCAGCTTTGGTGGATTACTCTAAGTGAGACAGATCTTTTGGCTCACTCCACCCGAGGTTTGGATGCAGGTGGAGTACGGTGGGGTTGGTTTTGCCTTAAAAACCAACCGGGCCCCTCGGACGAAAAAGCAAATAACTCTCAGACCGGGCATCCGATTGACGCGCCGTCTGCGACATTGACTTCCTGTTGATGATACGGAACTTTTGGATACATCAACCTATGACTTTGTGACAGTTGATGTATCAGCCTCTCGGCTCGTGGAGCGGACCCTCCCGAACGAGCTTGTTGTGTGTGGGAACCCTAGAGCTGGCTGCGACTGCTACTTCGACAGTGACGACTGTGCAAAGATCCTCAGTGGACTACAGTGACGACTGTGCAGAGATCCTCAGTGGACTGCGACGACTACAGCACTCAGCGATCCCTTGCGGGTCAGTGCTACAGGTCATGTGTGGGCTCGATCCTGTGTGGGTCCGATCCTGTGTGGGTCAGCGCTCAGCGGTTCTGTGTGAGCCAATGCCTACAGGTCCTGTGTGGGCCCGATCCTGTGTGGGTCTTTGCGGGGGTTAGTACCTTTCGATCCTTTGTGGGTCTGACGACTTAGATGGATTAGTGATCATCTTTATCGTCATACAAGAAGTATATCTTCGTGAGCTGAATCTTGTGCTACTCTCCTTTGTGGATTGTGTTGAACTATCCTGTGTGGATTTACGGTTTACTCTCCATTGTGGATTGTGTTGTGCTATCCTGTGTGGGTTTACGTTTTCCTTTCCTGTGTGGAATGGATTGTGCTTGGGCTCGGATGGTGGAGTCGAACGGGAATCGATGACTTAGGCATATGTATGGGAATATACCTAAGCAGTGTCGGTTGTTACTTCGTGATTGTGTCTTTCCATTGTGGTTTATCCTTTGTGGATTTCGGGAGACCTTCGGGGGTCTCGGGGTCCCTACTGAGTAGCTTATACTCGCCCCTACACGGGCTTTGCCCGCACTTTGTTGTGTTGGTTGCAGACGACGGACAACGCTGATCGTGGTGGAGACGTGCGGAGTAGGACAGTACCTGGAGGTGGACCACTGGGCGGGACGTACTCGGAGCGGTCAGGTGGACCCGAGGAGCAGTGGAGGCTATCTGTACCCACCCTTCAGGTGGGACTTCCAGAGGACAGCTCGGCGCTGCGGCTTTTCTTTTCAGTTGTTGTTTTTCCCTTTCAGTTTTACTTTACAGTTGGGCTTGTATTTCCGGCCCCTTTTACTTTCAGCACACCTTGTTTCAGTTTTCACATAGTGTTTACTTTTCCGCTTGCATACTCTATGGTTCTTGTTTACTTTTCAAAGGCAATGCCTTCCCTTTTTCTGAGATTTACGCCTTGGTGCTAGTCGCCAGCCCCTGGCCTATGGAAGGCGGGCTTGGGGTAGTCACGGCACGAGCCCCGAGGACGGTTCGTGACAAATTGGTCTCAGGGCGGTCGGTTCTACCGCAGACTCTGATCTTTCTTCTATGTGAAGCAATAGTGTTTAGCATATTGGGTGTGGTTATCAGTCCAGGGAGTCCAGAGTTGGTGTGGCGGCCGACGTATCTGTACACCAGGACCCTGACTTCTGATTTCCGACTTAATGCATGAAAACATTGATTGCATGTGTGTTTCATGTTTTCTTTGTGATTACTTGTGTCAGCTCACCAGGTATACTGTTCTGACCGTGGCGTACTTTTTTCCTTTTCAGGATGGCCCCACGATGGCACCCAGCTGGGGTTCCGAGAGTAGAGCGCGACGACAGCCCGCCGAGCGACGAGGCCTCAGTACAGGGCCCGTTGACAGCAAAGGCACTGGCGGTACCATTACCCACCGATCCCCCGATGCTTCCAGCACCGACCGCTGATGATGCACATCGCCTCGGAGCTCTGCACGAGTTCCAGCGCTAGCGACCACCTAGGTTTCATGGGGAGACGGACCCCCAGGCAGTTGAGGACTGGCTGGAGGCGATCATTCAATTTTTCAGGCTAGTGAGGACACCAGCAGACCTCATGGTGATCCTCGCAGCGAGCCTACTGCACGCAGCAGCAGGACAATGGTGGAGCTTGATGCTCCATGTGCACGATGAGGCCTCTCTCATCTAGATAGACTTCGAGAGCCTCTTCCGCTCAGATTTCGTCACGACCACCCTCCGTGCGGTGCGCATTCAGGAGCTTCTTCAGCTACGGCCGGGCAGCTTGACGGTCGCCCAGTACGTGGCGAGGTTCACCGATCATTCTTGCTACTCGACCGACATGGTATCAGACCCCTTCTTCAGGGCCCGGACCATCGAGAAGGGATTGAGACACGACATCAGGGCATCGCTGATCTCCCTCAGCATCCCGACCCAGGAAGGAGTACTGGAGCAAGCCCTTCTGATCGAGAGCTTTCTGGCTGAGTCCACAGCGAGACCTACCGCAGGGCGGAAGGTAGCGGAGTCTTCGGCAGAAGGTAGCCGACGGATGACTCAGGGTTCCAGGCAGACCAGACCTTGTCGTAGACGACCTCAGGACACTAGCTCAGCAATGCGGGGCACACAGTGCGGAGCCAGTCATCTGAGAGGCAGGCAGTGCTACGCGTGCAGCGGGCAGGGCCACATGGCTCGTGACTGCCCAACCCGCCGTACCAAGGAGCAGCAGATGGTGGAGGGGCCACCCAGGCAGAGGCATAGGGTCGACCGTGGCGGTCCGCAGGGAGGACGCGAATGAGGCAGAGGAGCTGGCTGAGCAGCAGGTGGTGGGAGACGCTTTGAGGCTCTGCCACCACCACCACCAAGAGGTCCGCCACGACCACAGGGAGCTGGCGTGCAGAGACAGGCACAGTTCCAGGCAGCAGAGGCCTACGACCACGGCGCGCCAGAGATGATTCGAGGTACGATCTGTGTCTATTCCACCCTTGCTGTTGTTCTTATAGACACAGTAGCGAGTCACTCTTTCATAGCCGCTGCCCTTGTTCAGAGCTCGGAGATTTCGACAGAGCTGTTGGCTCGATCCTTACGGCTAGAGACTCTTACGGGAGTAGGCTCGGCGATTACGCACGGGTTCCGGTAGTGTGAGCTTACTCTAGGAGGAGAGAGCATCGACTGTGATCTTCTTGTAGCAGCGTTGAGGCCTTACGACGTCATCTTGGGCATGGATTGGTTATCTATAGTCCATGCTCAGATTGACTGTTTTAGGCGCAAGGTGCGATGTGTGCGCACCGACGGGAGCAGGTTCACCTTCACCGGTGAGAAGGGAGCCATAGCAGCACAGGATGGACTCACGCAGAGGAGAGGACAGCCCATCACTCATCAGTTGGCTAGCCTCATCCTAGGAGCGGTGGACGTGCGGAGTCCTAGTTTTCCTGCAGTGGTGGATCAGTACGCGGACGTCTTTCCCGATGACATTCCAGGGCTACCTCCTCGCAGAGAGGTAGACTTTTATATTGACCTGTACCCCAGGACTGCCCCAATATCCACTCCAGCGTATCGGATGGCCCCCGCTGAGCTTCGAGAGCTGCGGGTACAGTTGGAGGACTTGCAGGGAAAGGGGTTCATCCGACCCAGTGTTTCACCCTGGGCTTCCCCGATATTGTTCACCAAGAAGGCGGACAGGAGCTTGCGACTATGTGTCGACTATCGTCGCCTGAACCCGGTGACAGTGAGGAACAAGTATACGCTACTGAGGATTGATGACCTCTTCGATCAGCTCAAGGGAGCACGGTGGTTCTCGAAGATAGACCTCAGGTCAGGCTATCATCAGCTCAGAGTTCGAGACGAGGACGTGCAGAAGACGACCTTCAAGTGTCGGTATGGCCACTATGAGTTCTTGGTTATGCCTTTCGGCGTAACCAATGCTCCAGCAGTGTTCATGAGCCTCATGAACAGGATCTTCCAACCATACCTCGATCGATTTGTCGTGGTCTTCATCGACGACATTTTGGTGTACTCGACCACTGAGGAGGAGCACGCCTCCCACTTGCGGGTTGTGCTAGACACACTCCGAGAGCACCAGCTTTATGGAATGCTCTCAATGTGTCAGTTCTGGTTACGTGAGGCGCACTTCTTGGGGAACGTCATTTCTGAGGTGGGAGTTGTTGTGGATCCCGCGAAGATCGAGGCAGTGCTAGCTATGGAGCCACCCAGGAGCGTGACAGAGGTGCGGAGTTTCTTGGGTCTAGCCGGATACTATCGGAGATTTGTGTCGGACTTCTCCAGAGTTGCAGCGCCACTCTCAACTTTGACAAAGAAGGGGAAACCCTTTGTGTGGTCAGTCAGATGTCAACAGAGCTTCCAGTAGCTGAGACAGAGATTGACCAGCACACCTATCTTGAGGTTGCCTGAGGAGGGAGTTGGATACGTAGTCTACTGCGATGCATCAGGGACCGGACTCGGATGTGTCTAGATGCAGGAGCGGGCCGTGATTTCCTATGGATCACATCAGTTGAGGCCGCATGAGCAGAACTACGCTACCCATGACTTGGAGTTAGCAGCAGTGGTCTTCGCACTGAAGACATCGCGGCACTATCTGATGGGCGAGCGCTTTTCAGTCTTTTCTGACCACCAGAGTCTCAGGTACATATTCTCTCAGAAGGACCTGAACCTGAGACAGCGTTGATGGCTTGAGTTCCTCCAGGACTATGACTTTGAGATAGTCTATACTCCTGGGAAGGGTAACGTAGTAGCCAATTCCCTCAGCAGGAGGACGGGCATTCAACTACTTGAGGAGGCGACATAGCAGCAAGATGCCTTGCAGATATCCTTCGTGGATAGGGACAGAGCAGCCTTCCTTCAGTCTCTCACAGTCTCTCCTCCACTTCTACAGTGGGTCAGAGAGGCACAACGTGGGGATGCTGACTGTGAGACGCGGCGTGCACAGATATCCTCAGGACAGGCACCTGATGGTTTCTCCCTTGGAGCAGAGCACAATGTCCTTTTCAGAGGACGTACCTTGGTTCCAGTCGCTTTACAAGAGGAGGTGCTGAGAGAGTTTCACACTTCTCCTTTGGCGGTACATCCTGGAGTGGCGAAGATGTACCAGGATCTCAGACGACAACATTGGTGGCCGGGCATGAATAAGGTTGTGGTATAGTTTGTTTCTCGATGCCTCACCTGCCAGCAGGTGAAGGCAGAGCACCAGGTACCAGTAGGCTTGGTACAGCCCTTGGAGGTCCCGAATTGGAAGTGGGATGGGATATCTATGGACTTCGTGACTGGACTTCCACGCACTTCTAGAGGTCACGACTCCATTTGGGTGATTGTTGACCAACTCACCAAGTCGGCACACTTCTTACCCATCAGAGAGAAGGGCTCAGTGGAGAGATTGGGGCATCTCTACATTTAGAAGATTGTACGGCTTCACGGTGTTCCATCGTCTATCATCTCTGATCGAGACGCTCGCTTTACTTCTCAGCTTTGGAAGGGGTTGCAGGAGGCGTTTGGGACGCGGCTACATCTGAGCACCTCCTTTCACCCTCAGACGGATGGTCAGACGGAGAGGAAAATTCAGACTCTCGAGGACATGCTCCACGCATGTGTCCTCGACTTTGGTCGTAGCTGGGAGGATCCTCTACCCTTGGTGGAGTTTGCGTACAACAACAGCTACCACCCCACCATCGGGATGGCACCATACGAGGCATTGTACGGCAGACCTTGAAGATCTCCTTTGTGCTAGACAGACCCTGGGGAGTCAGCACTTGTGGGACCAGAGATGGTCCGGGCCACGACAGAGAAGGTCCGGGTTATCCAGGAGTGGATGAGGACAGTTCAGAGCCGGCAGAAGTCATATGCTGATAGGAGGCGGAGGCCACTAGAGTTCTAGAATGGCGACCACGTCTTCTTGTGTGTCTCACCTCGACGTGGTTTGCGGATATTTGGCCGAGGCGGAAAGTTGTCTCCACGCTTCATTGGACCATTCCAGGTCCTCAGCAGGATTGGCGAGGTGGCTTATCACCTGGCTCTACCACCTCAGTTCCACCGGGCGCACGAAGTCTTCCACGTATCTCAGCTGAGGAGATACGTGCACGACCTGACACACATCATTGACCATGGGGAGCTAGACGTGGATGATGGGGCGACTTTTACAGAGGTCCTGTTGGAGATAAAGGATCGGCAGGAGTGGGTCCTACGTGGGCGATCAATTCCTCTTGTACGCATCAGATGGCAGCACGGGAACCTCCAGGAGAGCACATGGGAGTGGGAGGCTCAGATGCATGCTCAGTACCCACATTTGTTTCCCTAGTTTATGATGTATCTTTACGGGGACGTAAAGCCCTGAGGTGGGAGTAATGTAAAGACCCGTAAATTTCAAGGAATTTTTTTTTCTTAATTTTCTTTGGAATTTTACAATAAGGCAGTTTCTGACGGCACCTGATTCCGAGGCCCGGTGTACCCAAAATCATTTTCCGAAGTTTGGCTCGGGTACGTTCAGTGAACAGACGAGCGGGTTTTTCTAACTTTTGAACCGGTGCCCGAAATCGAATTCTGAGGGCACTGATTTAATCACAGCGCCATTATTTGCTTAGAAATGCCTCTTCCGGAGTTGCGTTTGCTCGGTGGTGGTTTTTAATTTTCGGGCTTAAAGTTAAGAAATAAAATAATTGTACGACAAACTTTATTTTATTTCACTTCAGCCACTTGGAAGCCACTTGAAGCCACATAAAAGCGGCTTAAGCTGAGTTGATCCAGATAGGATGCTATCCAAAAATATCCTACCCTCTTGGTAGGATATTTGTGAGGTGGGGCCTGCACGAGCCCCGCCGTTTCTTTTCCGCTAAGTAACGCACCCGCGAAAACCCGTCACTATGAATGTCAACTGACGCGTTTTCTTTAATTCTTAACGCACAATTTAATTGGGCGGTTTTATTCGTGAATTAAATGGGCAGTTTCTTTCGTTGAATTAATTCTACGAATTAATGGGTCGTTACTTACCTCTTTTTCATTTGTTGGCGTAATAATAAAATAAGACCAACACGACTTTTGGAGGATTACACGTTGAGAGGCTTTGACATAAGATCATGTGCGTTCACCCTTCTTTGCGAAGAACGCAAAGAACACGAAGAACGCGAAGAACACTGGCCTCCTACGAAGACCGCCGAACCTGCGGAAATCGACGACGCAACGTCGTGTGCCGCGACGCCGACGTTTCCTTTCCTGCAACGTTCTTCTGCGACGTCTCTCCCTTCGCAATGAAATCTTCGATCAGCTGTTTGAGGTAAGAGACTTCAGGTTTCTCTTAAATATCCTTTTTCGTTTTTAGGAAAACACGGATTTAATTATATATAATTAAATATGTTGTTTCTTGGTCCGTTGAGTTCGCCAACGCAACGCCGGATTCCGCGACGACGCGACACCCTTCCGCGACGACGTGACGATCCCCTCCTTCCGCGAAGAACCCGCATGCGACGACTTGGCGAGTTATGGATTTTATATTGGAAATAACCCTTTTTTTATATTCCTGTGAACGTTTATTTAAAATTTAAAGAACCGGATTCATATGAACAATTTTAATTTATTAAAATTGATGTTTCATGTGTTGTATAATTTCCCCCGTTGTTATTAACTAACGCGGAGGGTGCGGGCCAAACGAACACGGCCCAACAACCCTCCGCCGTTCTTCGTGGTTGTGTGGATTTGCTGGGAGACGGCGAAACGTGACGCAAGGGCATTTTGATGATTCCGCAGTGAAGAATGGAAAACAGGATGAACAACGGCATAGACGGGACGGAAAACGGATCATCGGAGCAACTTCGGTGGCCCGCGGAAGTTACCGGCGGCGCGGGCCACCGGCGCGACGGCGCCCCAGCGCGCCGCCGGACAGGGCCGTCGCGGCTTCAGCCGCGGCGTCGGCAGCCAGCGAACCCACGGCCGCGGGGGTCCAGCTCTCCCGCACGGGACGCGGCCGAAGCCACGTCCGTTCAATCAGTGCGGCCCTTCGAGGGCCGCGGCATCTCCAAACCGCGGGGGCAGCGCCCCGCGGCACCCGGGTGCTCGGCCGCCCGGCCGAACCGAGCCGGGCCGGTCCGACCGGTCGGGCCGTGCCCTGGCCGGGCCGGGCCACGCCCTGTCCGGGCCAGACCGGGTCCGGCCGGTCGGACCGGTTCGGCCGACCCAAGGGGGGGTCGGGCCGGGTCGGCCCGGGCCCGGACCCCCCGTCTTCGGACCATTTTTGTTCTTTTGTCTGTAACATGAGCTACGGGACTCCGAACGATGTGCCGTCAGCGGAAACGCGATCCTTGGATCGAGATGGTCATTTCGGTATATCGCACTCAAGGTTTTGGAATATTTTGGGTTTGGCCGGGTTGGTTCGTACACGAAACCGATCGGGACCTCGAAACGAAAACGCTCATATCTTGAGCTACGGACGTCCGATTGATGTGCCGTCAGCTTTGGTGGATTCCTCTAAGTGAGAGAGATCTTTTGGATCACTCCGCCCGAGGTTTGGACGCAGGTGGAGTATGGTCGGGTTGGTTTTGCATTAAAAACCAACCGGGCCCCTGGAACGAAAAAGCCAATAACTCTCAGACCGGGCGTCCGATTGACGTGCCGTCTGCGACGTTGAGTTCATGTTGACGATACGGAACTTTTGGATACATCAACCTCGGACTTTGTGACAGTTGATGTATCAGCCTCTCAGATCGTGGAGCGGACCCTCCCGAACGAGCTTGCTATGTGAGGGAACCCTAGAGGTGGCTACGAATGCTACTTCGACAGCGACGACTGTGCAGAGATCCTCAGTGGACTACAGCGACGACTGTGCAGAGATCCTCAGTGGACTGCGACGACGACTGTGCAAAGATCCTCAGTGGACTGCAATGACTACAGCACTCAGCGATCCCTTGCGGGTCAGTGCTACAGGTCATGTGTGGGCCCGATCCTATGTGGCTCCGATCCTGTGTGGGTCAGCGCTCAGCGGTTCTGTGTGAGACAGCGCCTACAGGTCCTGTGTGGGCCCGATCCTATGTGGGTCTTTGCGGGGGTTAGTACCTTTCAATCCTTTGTGGGTCCGACGACTTAGATGGATCAGTGATCATCTTTATCATCATACAAGAAGTATACATGTGTGAGCTGAATCTTGTGCTACTCTCCTTTGTGGATTGTGTTGAACTATCCTGTGTGGATTTACGGTTTACTATCCTTTGTGGATTGTGTTGTGCTATCCTGTGTGGGTTTACGTTTTGCTTTCTGTGTGGACTGGATTGTGCATGGGCTCGGATGTTGGAGTCGAACGGGAATCGATGACTTAGGTATATGTATGGGCATATACCTAAACAATGTCGGTTGTTACTTCATGATTGCGTCTTTCCGTTGTGGTTTATCCTTTGTGGATTTCGGGAGACCTTCGGGGGTCTCGGGGTCCCTACTGGGTAGCTTATACTCACCCCTGCACGGGCTTTGCCCGAACTTCGTTGTGTTGGTTGCAGACGACGGACAACGCTGATCGTGGTGGAGGCGTGCGGAGCAGGACGGTAACTGGAGGTGGACCACTGGGCGGGATGTACTTGGAGCGGTCAGGTGGACCCGAGGAGCAGTGGAGGCTATCTGTACCCACCCTTCAGGTGGGACTTCCAGAGGACGGATCGACGCTGCAGCTTTTCTTTTCAGTTGTTGTTTTTCCCTTTCAGTTGTACTTTACAGTTGGGCTTGTATTTCCGTCCCCTTTTACTTTTAGCACAGCTTGTTTCAGTTTTCCCTTAATGTTTACTTTTCCTCTTTCTTACTCTGTGGTGCTTGTTTACTTTTCAAAGGCAATGCCTTCCCTTTTTCTGGGATTTACGCCTTGTCCTAGTCGCCAGCCCCTGGCCTATGGAAGGCAGGCTTGGGGTAGTCACGGCACAGGACCCGAGGACGGGTCGTGACACATGCATTATCAATAACCACTTTCATAATGATGGAATGAAAAATTTCATACTATCATAACCACGTAGCCAAGGCCTCATGCCAAGACTACAAATAATATTTTCTCAAGGCCTCGTGCCAAGACACTAGTTTGTCTCATTAGACATACCGATTTATTGAGGAGCTATAGAGAGCTCCACCAGTCACATACTAAGTCCAATGCATTCCTCATGTGAACAGGTTTAAACATAACATAAACATTCGTATTTAAACTAGCATACGAAATGTCAATACTTTCTCCATAAACCATTAATGGAATAAAAATAACAAATCCACAGTCAAACATATTTAAAAACCTTCAATACAATATGGAAGTTCTGTATAATAATAAATCCACTTCAAATAAGCTTAAAATCCATCAAAGGATGTTGACATAGATGAAATCAAAACTATTTGAGAGAAATATATCTTTTTTCGAAATCATTTAAAAGTCATACATTTATAAAGGAATTAATTTAAAAGAGATTTTTGAATAAAAGTGTCACATACCACTTTGATACTTTTGGAAATAAATATCAGTTCAAAACATTCATTTCCATATAAATAAATCTTTTAATTCATTTTGAAGACATAGAAATTAATGAAAATTATTTCGAAATATAAATCTTTAAAACATTTAAAATTCTTATCTTGATAAAGAGAACCTTTCACAAATTCGTAAAATATTCATTTTGAAATCATTTAAAAGTCACATAATTATAAAATAAATCATTTTATTTGAAAATATAATTATATGCCTGTAAGGGAAGCATTATAGATTTTACAATGGTGGAAAATAGTCGCATCTGCCGTATAAGTTAAAAAAAGACATTTTTACCTTAATTGGTCGAAAAGGTTAAAAAGGTCCTTGTTTAGAAAATGACATAAGTATTCCATTATAAAAATCTTATAGAAAGTAAAACAATGGTATAAATGACTTTAACCCATATTTTGTAAAATATTAATAATTTTTTGAAATATATTTTTATGAAACATGGATGTGGATGATAAAGAGGTCCCAGTAGATAATTACGTATAAACAACCTCAGATAACGAAGAGATTGTGAAATAAACCCTTACATTGTTTGTTTCCTTGGTTGAGAATAGGTTAAAATCCTATATAATGGTGAAATAATTGGTATTAAATTATACAATAATCATATACATTTATATGATATCATATATGATCTTTTAACATTGATTTGTTAATAATATCTTAGTATTATCATTGTTTCAGGTGTTAACTTACTCATTTTATTTTATATATTTTGTTACATAAGCCGTGTTTGTTATGGATAGGTTGTATATTATTCATGTCGAGAATGATATCAAGTCATTAAACATTATTTCAAATAATCATATGAGAATTATAATTGCATGGATACGATGGGGAATGAATCCCATCGCATTCGTGGAGACGGTAGTACGTACGTACGCACGAGCGACAATATAATTATTTTGATATTAAGTTAATATATAATTGGATGGTATATCATATATACAGAATCATTATCATGTTATATTTATTATTTACATCAATTAAATATCATTATCTTAGCCATCCAAATAATAATGTTTTTGAATAACAATTACACCATGACGTGGAGACGGTAAACCGTACGTACACACGTATGGTGACATGTCATTAAAAGGATGGATAGAATACTGAATAATGTTGTAAAGTATTTAAAATAACATTACAGTATATAGAATATTCAATAGTTATTATTTTAGATAGGAAATAAAAAAGAAAGAAGAAGTTGAAGAAGAAATGAAATTGAAAAAGGGTGTTGAAAACATTACCTCTTATTCGGGATCTTCCTTTTTATTTGATCAAAAGGGCTCCATAAGATGGATTTATGAACAAATTTGGGCCTCTAGAATGAAGTGAGGGATGTTGATAGAATACTTGGGATGGGGTTGGAAGAACCAAAAGGCTTTGAGGGTATGAATTTGAGAGAAGGGGGAGTGCCCTTTTATAAGAGGAGTGAGGGGCACCTTAGGAAAAGCTAGAAATATTATTTTATAATAAGTTCATATTCGGTTTCTAATGTCTCTAAAGAGGATTATTTAAAGTATAAGGTGGGGATAGGTTGAAACAAAATCATCCAATAGGTTTTAGATAGGTTTGGTCACTTTATTAACCCTATCTTTTAGTTTTAACTCTTAATTAATTAGTTTGACATAAACCATGTCACTTTGTATTTTTATATTATATGGTTAATAAACTTACTATAAACATCTGAGAGACCTCCAAGTGGGCCATTAATATTACAAAAATCATTATATAAGTCTTTATTCCAATCCTTAATTTTTTTGGAATATAATATCAATTAATAATATAATACTTTTTTTAAAAACTTGTTTATGTCAATTTTGACACTATTCAATAATTAATTTTTTTAATGACTTAAAAACTTTATAAATTCGAACCAAATTCATTTAATAAATTCTAACATGTCTTATTAACCAATAAAATTCGTGGATGGCATCAAAACATTCAAATTATATTTTTTTACCTTTTATAATACCAATTATTTAATTCATTCATTAATAAAAAAATACAGCATCAATATTGTGTCATAACTAAATTTAATTATTAAATGTATAAAAATAATAAATAAAATATCATTATTTAGAAATCTTTTTATATTTTTAATTAATATTTATTGTCGAAATTATAACATCTATAACCCTATGTAAAAATTGTTTTTCTAAAAGATATATGCTTATGTCATTTTTGTATTTACTTTAACATAATTAATATAAAATGTCCTTATCACCTACAAGTTGCTTCATGGGATCCCAGAATAGACAAAAAGATTTCCATGGTAGGACATGTATAAACAAATAGGGTTAGAACACATTTTAGTGTAAATTATTATTATTATTATAATATTTATTACCCTTATTTAACGGATTTACCCTTTAACCATGGTAAATAAAATATTTACCGAAGTAATTATTCAAAATGTCTAAAAATAAAAGTTACATATTTACACAATTTGGACCTCCTGATTCCAAATAATGAATCCATATTTCTAAATTCAAAACACAGAAGTGGAAGAAATTAATTTAAAATTAATTCCCATTGTCAAAACAAAAAGTGTGTTTTTAAGAAATAATAATTATCAAAAGATTGACACTTGTTTATGTTTGGTTTAAATGTAAAATTATGTCCAATGACAAAAATTTTATTAAATTGTAAAAATATATTCTAAATATATTTTAAAACTAACAAAATTCATTATTTATCACTATTAATTATTTCGATTAAAATCGTTGTTTTTAATTTAAATTTAGTAATTTTCAGTATTCATCAAAATATGAAAGTTATCATAAAAGTACCAAAAATTCACCCTAAACTAATTTTGATACTCCGAATACAAAAATGAAGTCCATTTTGAATGATAGACTGTATAAAATTTCATAAAGTTTCTATTACTATTCATAACAGCTAGTTTTATTGGTTGTGGTGTGTTAGAATCTTGAAGTCGCGTACAATGCAATATATTGCATTATTCAAAGGGAAACGTACCGTGGAATCATGCGGTGTTACATATACCAACTGTAAGGCCCTGACCCCAGTTACCTAGAGTCGGTGCATTATTACATAACATTGGCATGATCACAAAAGATCAAGTCTCGAAAGATCTATTAGTTTAGTAGCCTTGGAAACATTAGATACATTCGTAAGTCTTAAATTACGTAATAAAGTGAAAAATAGCAACAAAATATTGTCTTCATATTCCCTTATACTATCCCTACAGGTTATTCATAAAATACATCTTCACATCCTGGGAAAAAACATTGAAAGGGGTGAGCTCAGATGCTCAGTAAGGATAACAATATAGTAGAAACATTCTTAAATAAACATAAACATTTAAGGCAATGAATATTTAAAACTAAAGCCTTTTAAACATGAAATTAAACATAACATGGAAAAAATAAATTGAAATAATGACATTAACATATTCACATGGATATTCTACTAGTATAATAATAAAATAAAATATCAATAACCACTTTAATAATGATGGAATGCATAATGCCAGACTATCATATGCATATAGTCAAGGCCTCATTCCAAGACTACAAATGAGATTTTCTCAAGGCATTGTGCCAAGACACTAGTTTGCCTCATGAGACCTACCGATACATCAAGGAGATATAGCGGGCTCCACCCGTCACTCATTAAGTGAAATTAATTCCTCATATGACCAGCTTTAAACATAACATATACATTCATATTAAAACTAGCATACGAAATGTCAATACTTTCTCCATAAACCCTGAATGGTATATAAATAACACATCCACAGTCAAACATATCACAAAACCTTCAATACAATATTGAATTTTTGTATCATTATAAATCAAATTCAAATAATCATAAAATCCATCAATTGATGTTGACATAGATGAAATATAAACAATTTGAGAAAAATATCTTTTTTTAAATCATTTAGAAGTCCCATATTTATAAAGAAAGTAATTTAAAATCGATTTTTGAATCAAAGTGTCCCATACCACTTTGGAACTTTTTAAAATAAATATCATGTGAAAACATTCATGTCCATGTAAATAAATACTTAAAATCATTTTGAATACATGGACATTAATTAAAAATATTTAGAAATATAAATCTTTATAAAAATTTAAATTCTGATCTTGATAAAGAGTACCTTTTAAAAATTCTTAAAATATTCATTCTAAAATCATTTAAAGGTAAAAAAATTATAAAATAGAACATTTACTTTCAAAATATTCTTATAAGCTTGTAAGGGAAGCTTCAACAATTTTGTAACATCGGAAAATAGCTGCACCCACTGTATAAGTTAAAAAAACATTCTTACCTTATTTCTGTCGAAAAGGTTGAAAAGGACCTTGTTTGGAAAACAGCAGAATGATTCCTTTATAAAATTCTTATAAAAAGTTAAACAAGGGTATAAATGACTTTAACCCATATTCTGTAAAATATTAAGAATGTTTTGGAAAATATTTTTAAGAATCATGGATGTGGATGATAAAGAGGTCCCAATGGATAATTACGTATAAACAATCTCGGATAATGAAGAGATTTTTAAATAAACCCTTACATTGTAATTGTCCTTGGTTGATGGTAGTCTAACCTCCTATATAATTTTGAAATAATTGTTATTAAATTATAAAATAATCATACACATTAATATGATATCATTTATGATATTTTAACATTTATTTGTTAATAATGACTTAGTATCATCGTCGTTTCGGGTGTTAACTTACTCGTTTTATTTTAAATGTTTTGTTACATAAGTCGTATTGGTTATCGATAAGCTATATCTTATTCATATATATAATGATTTAACATCCTTAAAAATTATATTTAATCATCAAATGAGAATTAGACTTGCATGGATACGATGGGGAATGAATCTCATTGCGTTCGTGGAGACGGTAGTTCGAACGTACGCACGAGCGACGCTATCATTCTTTTGATATTAAAATAATAAATAATGGGATGGTATATCATATATACAGAGTCATTATCAAGTTATATTTATTATTTTCATCAATTAAACATCATTATCATTCCCATCCAAATAATAATGTTTTGAATAACAATTACACAACGACTTGAAGACGGTAAGTCGTACGTACACATGTATGGTGACATGTCATTCAAATGATGGATAGAATACTGAATATGGTTGTACCATATTTATAATAACATCACAGTATATATAAGATATTGGAGTTATTATTTTAGAATGGAAATAACAAAGAAAGAAGAATTTGAAGAAGAATGGAACATGAAATATGGTGGTGAAAACATTACCTCTTCTTCGGGTTCTTCCAATTGATTTGATCACAAGGGGTCCATAGGTTGGATTTATGATCAAAATATGTTCTCTAGGATGAAGTGAGGAAGTTTAGAGGGTATGTGGGCAAGGTTGTTTCGAGCCAAAAGGCCTTTAATGTATGATTAATTGGTTAGATTTGGTGTCCTTTTATAAGTTGGAAGAGGGGCTCTTTAGAAAAAACATAAAGTCTAAATTTATAATAAAGTAAAATTCGGTTTCTAATTCCTCCAAAGTGGATTATTAAAATTATAAGGTGGGTATGGGTCTAAATCCTTTCAACCAACAGATTTTAGATAGGTTTGGGTCATTATATTAACCTTATCTTTTAGTTTTAACTCTTAGTTAATAAGTTTGACATTTACCATGTCACTTTTTATATTTATATTATATAGCTAATAAACATACTATATACATACAAGATACCCCCAAGTGGTCCATTAATGATACACCTATCATGATATAAGTACTATTTCTGAACAATAGATTTTTAGGAATAAAATATCAATTAATAATATAATATTTGTTTTAAAAACCCATTTATGTCAATTTTGACACTATTCAATAATTGATTTTTGATAAAGTCATAAAAATTTATTAATTACATTAAAATTCATTTAATCAATCCTAAAATGTCATATTATCCAATAAATTCGTGGATGTCATAAAAACTTTCAAATTATATTTATTTTAACATTAATAATACCAATTGTTTGATTATTTCATTAATAAGGAAAATACTGCATCATTATTGTGTCATAAATAAATTTTATTATTCAATGTCAAAAAAATATAAATAAAATACCATTATGTAGGAAATATTTTTATATTTATAATTAATATTTATAGTTGAAAAGATAACATATATAACCCTATGTCAAAAAAAAATTTCTAGAAGATATATGTGTTTGTCATGTTTGTATTTACTTTAACTTAATTAATATAAAGTGTCCTTATCACCAACAAGTGGCTCCATGGGGTCCTCAAATCGACCCAATGATGCCCATGGTCGGACATGTATCAACCAATAGAGTTAGGACACATTTTAGGGTAAATTATTAATATTATATTATTTTTATTTTCTACCCTTATTTACCGGATTTGTCCTTTAACCATGGTAAATAAAATATTTAATGAAGTAATTATTTAAAATGTATAAAAATAAAAGTGACCTATTTACACAATTTTGACATCCTGATTCCAAATATGGAATCCATTTTTCTAAATTCAAAATAAAGAAGTTTCAGAATTTTATTTAAAAATAATTCCCGTTGTTAAAACAAAAAAAGCGTGTTTTTAAGAGATAATAACTATCAAATATTGACATTTGTTTATGTCTGGTTTAAATGTGAAATTATTTTCAATGACCAAAATTGTATTAAATGGTAAAAATATATTCTAAATATACTTTAAAACCACTCAAAATCATAATTAATCACTATTAATTATTTTGATTAAAAATGTTGTTTTTAATTAAAATTTAGTAATTTTCACTAGTCATCAAAATAAAAAAGTTATCGGAAAAGTACAAAAAATTTTACCCTAGGATAATTTCGATATTCTGAATCCAAAAATAACGTCCACATTGAGAGATAAAATTTATAAAATTTTAAATAGTTTTTATTGATATTCATAACAACTACTTTGATTGGTCACGGTGTGTTAGAATATCGAAGTTGCATAGAATGCAAGCTATTGCATTATTCAAAGGGTAACGTACCATGGAAGCTTGGGGTGTTAGATTCTCCCCTCCTTTAATAAATTGTGTCCTCACAATTTTAAATTGTTTTCTAAAATAAAATTTTGAAAATAGAAAATATCTTTTTGGGAAAACCCACATCAGAAATTGGGTTAAAAAAATTTAGTCTTAGTAAGAGGAAAAGAGAATTGAAAGTGTCACCACCAAATTATTATCTCAATTTGTAGAACATTGGTATAAATTAGAGACACATAATTGGTGGAAAAACATAAATAATTATAGGTATTGATTGAGGTCATCGGTCACAAACAATTATAGATTTGAGGGCCTCAAAGCCATCAATCTATGATAATTTAAAATAGCATTGGTTAAACAAAACATAATGTATTAGTATAACACATTTTTGGTTTTAAGATACCTTACATAATGTTTATGAATTAGTTTCTTCATATAATAAGAGAAATATATATACATATATATATATATATACATGACAAGTAGAGTTTCATCCTTCAAAATATTTCTACCACAAACTCATTTTTCACTCAAAAGATAATAGAACTCATTAATATTATATTTCTCCTAATCATATAAGGATAAAAACATTAAAAAATACCATTATAATGATGAAAAATACTTTGTAATGACCAGGGACTTCTTGCAGGCTATTGGTAGGTAATAAAGGCCTGTCACAATATAGTTGTAGATTCGATTCCTGCAGCTTTGTCCGATGCGACGGGTTATCGCCCGACCTGCAGGTTGTCCTTTTCCTAAAACTATAGTATCATAATATTCTGATAATTGATCATAATAATTGTTTTAACCTTAAACAATACTATCAAATGTTCAAAATAATCCACTCCAAAAAATATAGTTATCCAATGTACCTCTATCCAGACTATCTGTTAAATGTATCTAAATTCCAAAATCATTTATCACATCAGATTCCCCAGACAAAGTAGAGTTTATCTTATTATGACATACTAAAAATATGATTACCTTATTCATATTAAAACATTAATAAAAACAAAAAGTACTGCAGTATAATCCTTATATATATCACAATATTTTTATAACAAGAATATAATCCTTGGGTCAAAAAACATAAATACATTATTTATTCCACTTCAACTGTAGTAACAGAAAAAGACTAGCCTTGATCCCTTGGCCTTTTCTGAGGTACTTTTCCTTGGTTCTTCGGGCATTCATTCACATAATACCCCATTTCTCTACAATTTTAGTATTCAACATTGATATCATCTTTCTTTCCCTTATAATCACGAGCCTCGTGACCTTTTTCTCCACATTTATAACAAACTACCATTCCTTTTAGCCAAGTACCGGGGTGGTTCATCCCACAATTATCACATAATAGTAAATCATTCTTTCCCCTTTTACCTTTATCTGTCTCTTATTCCACCGTTCTCTTATTCTCTAACTTTACTTTATTGTTATACTATTTAGATAATTCATTTTTTGTCTTTATACCACATGAGAAAATGTCCTCGTATGACGAGAAGGATTGTGAGGCTAATGCTCGATGGAGAAATGGATTTAACCCATCAAAGAAACAATCAATATTACTCATCAGGTTACGTATGTAATCTGCTACAAGCCTTGCTAACCATGTAAAGTTAGCTTCATACTTTGCGACATTCTCATCCTCCTTTTGCCTCAGACTAAGAAATTGGCTTTCCATATCTGCTCGATGGTCATGAGGAAAGTATTTTTCTATGAAAATATCTTCAAACTCCCTCCATTCTATAATTGATACTTCTTCATTGTCCTTTGTGTTTTGAATTAATGACCACCATTGATCAGCATCACCAGTGAGGCGGTAAACTGCCATGATATTCTTTTCCCTTTCACTACTCCCCAACGCCTGAAATATTTTCTCTAGGGAAGTTATCCATTGCGCAGCTACTAGTGGATTTGTACCCCCATTGAATGATGGTGGTTATTGCCTCATGATGTGATCTATCATTAATCCTCCACATTGAGGATCATGGTTCTCCATACGGGTAAGGTGATTATTCATAACCTGAGTGAGTTTTCCTAGTATGGTTATTAGCTGATCTTCACTAGTTTCATCACAAACACCACTATAATTATCTTGAACAGGAGGGAATTCCCTACATGGAGTGCGTGCATTGATACAGTCTCCATCTCTTTTACTAGGTTCCATTTCTGAACAATGGCATACATTAGAGTAGTTTATGAATCGCTATAAAAAAAATTCATACTTGTAAAACACTTATCATAAATTGTACAGTTTATGGATATAATCTATAACCATAAAAATGTCATCTTTGAGGACGTATATACTCATAAACCCTTCATAATGGTTTGTAAAGAAAATGAGAATTATCCTAAGCATATCCCTCGGGAGTGTCATAACCAAGAGTGCAGCAAGGCCCATTGTCGTGCACCATTTCCCGTTCGAGTCTAGCTCAAAGCGGTGTTTTCAAGATATACCCATAGGTAGATCTATGCCAGAGTCACCTCTACATGCTTGTATCCAGACAGGGATGTATTGCTCGAAAAACTCACAAAATATCTACAATACCAAAATTTAGGAAGTTATTCTACACTAATCCTCAAAGTCCACATTAGGTCTATGTGGTCTAATCAGAGTTTATCTAAATCAATCTTCCAAGGTTTGTACTAAACATCCATGTTATGTATCCCTTTTAATAATGCGATAGCTTGCATTGTATGCAACTTCGAGATTCTAACACACCGCGACCAATCAAAGTAGCCATTATGAATAGTAATACCCAATTTTTGAGTTTTCATAAATTTTTTCTCTTAAAATGGACTTCATTTTTGGATTTGGAATATCGAAATTATACTAGGGTAAAATTTTGGTACTTTTTGGAAAACATTTATATTTTGATGAATAGTGAAAATTACTAAATTTTAATTAAAAACAACTTTTTTAATCAAAATATTTAGTAGTGATAAATTACGAATTTGAGTGGTTTTATAGTAAATTATGAATATATTTTTACCATTTAATAAAATTTTGGTCATTGGACATAATTTCACATTTAAAACGGACATAAACAAGTGTCAATCTTTTCAAAGTTATTATCTCTTAGAAACACGATTTTTTGTTCGAACAACGAGAATTAATTTTAAATTAATTTCTACCACTTATGGGTTTGGAATTTAGGAAAACAGATTCAATATTTGGAATCAAGAGGTCCCAATTGTGAAAATAGGTATCTTTTATTCTTAGACATTTTGAATAATTACTTCGGTAAATATTTTATTTACCATGGTTAAAAGGTAAATCCTGTAAATAAGGGTAAACAAATAATACTATAAAAATATTAATTTACCCTAAAACGTGTCATAACCATATTGTTTGATACATGTCCGACCATGGGCATCTTTTGGTCGATTTTGGGACCCCATGGGGCCACTTGTAGGTGATAAGGACACATAATATTAATTAAGTTAAAGTAAATACAAAATTACAAAAGCATATATCTTTTAGCAAAACAATATTTAACGAGGGTTATATATGTTATATTTTAGACAATAAATATTCATTAGAAATATATAAATGTTTCCTACATAATGGTAGTTTATTTAAAAATTTTATACATTTAATGATAAAATTTATTTATGAAACAATAATGATGTAGTATTTTCTTTATTAATGAAATAATCAAACAATTGGTATTATAAATTTTAAAATAAATATAATTTGAATGTTTTGATTACATACATAAATTTTATTGGTTAATATGACATTTTAGGATTTATTAAATGAATTTTGTTTGAATTAATAATGTTTTTATAACTTTAACAAAAATCAATTATTGAATAGTGTAAAAATTGAGATAAATGTGTTTTTAAAACAAATATTATATTATTAATTGATATTCTATTCCTAAAAATATATGTTTTCGAAAAATGACATATATCATGATAGTTTTATCATTAATGGACCACTTATGGGTCTCTTGAATGTAGATAATAAGTTTATTAACTATATAATATAAAAATACAAAGTGACATGGTAAATGTCAAACTAATTAACTAAGAGTGAAAACTAAACGATAAGATTAATATAATGACCCAAACCTATATAAAATCTATTGGGTGAAAGGATTTCGACCCATACCCACCTTATACTTTTAATAATCCACATTGGAGCCATTATAAACAGAATATGAATTTATTATAAATTAATACATTATGTTTATTCTAAAGAGCCCCTCCTCCCACTTATAAAAGGACACCACTACTAATCAATTCATCAAACCTTAAATTCCTTTTGGCTCGTCCTACCCCTGACCAAATATACTATCAACATCCCTCACTTAAACCTATATGCTTAGTTTCATCATAAACCCAACCTAGGGAGCCCTTTTGATCAAATAACAAGGAAGAACCCGAAGAAGAGGTAATGTTTTCACCAACCTCGTTAATGTTCTATTCTTATTCAAATTATACTGTCTTTGTTATATACATTCTAAAATAATAACTGTAGAATATTCTATATAATTTTATGATTTTATAAATATGGTACAACCATATTCAGTATTCTATCCATCCTTTGAATGACATTTCATTATACGTGCGTACGTATGGCTAACCGTCTCCAAGTCGTGGTGTAATTGTTATTCAAAACATTATTATTTGGATGGGTATGATAATGATGTGTAATTGATGTAAATAATAAATATAACTTGATAATGATTCTTTATATTTATGATATACCATCCAATTATATATTATTTTAATATCAAAAGAATGATATTGTCGCTCCTGCATACGCACTGACTACCGTCTCCACGAACGCGATGAGATTCATTCCCCATCATATCCATGAAAGTATAATTCTCATTGTATGATTAAAAATAATTTTTAAGGACTTGATATCATTCTGTATATGAATAAGATACTACCTATCCATAACAAACACAAATTATGTAACAAAACATATAAAATAAAATGGGTAAGTTAACACCCGATACGACGATAATACTAAGACATTATTAAAAAAGAAATGTTAAAATATCATATATGATATCATATTAATGTATATGATTCATGTATAAATTAATAACAATTATTTCTCCATTATACAAGAGGTTAACCTGCCCTAAACCAAATAAATGTACAAGGTAAGGGTTTATTTCACTATCCCTTCATTATCAGAGGTTGTTTATACGTAATTATCTATTGGGACCTCTTTATCATCCACATCCATGTTTCATAAATATGTTTTTCAAAAAATTCTTAATATTTTACAGAATATGGGTTAAAGTCATTTATAACCTTGTTTGAATTTTTATAAGAAGTTTATAATGTAATACTTCTGTCTTTTTCCAAATAGGAACCTTTTTAACCTTTTTGACAGAATTAAGGTAAGAACGTTTTTTTAACTTATACGGCGGGTGCAGCTATTTTCCACCGTTATAAAATCGTCGAAGATTACCTTACAATATTATAAGAATATTTTTAAAGTATATTTTTCTTTATAATTACGTGAACATTAAATGATTTCAAAACGAATATTTTAAGATTTTGTGAAAGGTACTCTTTATCAAGATCATATTTTTAAAAGTTTTAAATATTTATCTTTCTATATATTTTTAATTAATGTCCATGTTTTCAAAATGATTTTAAGGATTTTTTTATATTGAAATGAATGTTTTAAAATGATATTTGTTTTCAAAAGATTAAAAGTTGTATGGGAAAATTCGATTCAAAAATCTCTTTTAAATTACTTCATTTATAAATGTGTGACTTTTAAAAGATTTCAAAATTGAGATATTTCACTCAAATAGTTTTGATTTCATCTATGTCAACATCCTTTGATGGATTTTACGCTTATTTGAAGTTGTTTTATTATGACACAAAACATCTATATTGTATTTATGGTTTTTTGATATGTTTGACTATGGATGTGTTATATCTGTACCATTCATGGTTTATAGAGAAAGTATTGACATTTCGTATGCTATTTTTAATACGAATGTTTATGTTATGTTTAAACCTGTTCATATGAGGAATGAATTGGACTTAATAAGTGACAGGTGGATCCCACTATAGCTCAACAACGCATCAATATGTCTCATGAGGCAAACTAGTGTCTTGGCAGAAGTCCTTGACAAAATCTTATTTGTTGACTTGGAACAAGGCCTTGACAATGTGGTTATGATAGTCTCCAATTATGCATTACATCATTATGAAAGTGGTTATTGATATTGCATGTGATTATTCAACTAGTAGAATATCCATGTGAATAAGTAAATGGAATTATTTCAATTTATTTTTGACATGTTATGCTGAATTTCATGTTTAAAATGCTTTTGTTTTAGTTATGCATTGCCTTAAATGTTTATGATTATTTAAGAATGTTTCAGATATTTTTTCATCCTTAATGAGCATCTGAGATCACCCCTTTCAATGTTTTATTTTTCCCAGGATGTGAAAAAGTATTTTATGAATGAACTATATGGATAGTATGAGGGATTATTAAGACAATATTTTGTTTTAATTATTCACTTTATCATATAATGTAAGACTTATGAATGTATCTAGTGTTTCCAGGGAAACTAAACTAATCAATCTTTCGATACATGATCTTTTGTGATCATGCAAATGTTATGTAATAATGCACCGAGTCTAGGTAACTGGGGTCGGGGTGTTACAGTTGGTATCAGAGAATATTTAGTACAAACCTTTAATGATAGATTTTGATAAACTCTGATTAGAGCAAATAGACCTAAGATGGACTTTGAGGATTAGTGTTGAATAACATCCTAGAATTTTGGTATTGTAGAGATTTTGTGAGTTTTCCGAGCAATACATCCCTGTCTGGATACGAGCAGTTAGAGGAAGCTCTGGCCCAAATGTACCTAGGGGTAAAACCCTAAAACACTGCATTGAGCTAAACTCAAATGGGAATTGGTGCATGACAACGATCCTTGTTGCACTCTTGGTTACGACACTCCCGGGGGATATGCTTAGGATAATTCTCATTTTCATTACAAACCACTATGAAGGGTTTATGAGTATATACTTCCTCAAAGAAGACATTTTTATGATTATGGATTATATCTATAAACTTTTTAATTTATGATAAGTGTTTTACAAGTTTGGATTTATGTATTGCGATTCATAAACTCATCTAGTGTATTCCATTGTTTAGAAAAGGCGTCTAGTGGAAGAAATGGAAACTGTATCAATGCACGCACTACATGTAGGGATTTCCCTCCTGCTCAAGATAATTATAGTGGTGCTGGTGATGCAATTGGTGCTGATTAGCTAATCACCATACTGGGACAACTCACTCAGGTTATGATTAATAACTTTACCCATATCGATCACCCCGATCTGCAGCATGGAGGATCAATGTTAGATCGCTTCATGAGGCAAAAACCACCAAAATTAAATGGGGGTATAAATACTCTAGTCTTGAGCAATGTATAAGTTCCCTAGAAAAAATATTTCAGGCTTTGGGGAGTAGTGAATGGGAATGTATATTTTCTTATAAATATACTTTCCTTCTGACCATCGAGAAGATATGGAAAAGAAATTTCTCAATCTGAGGAAAAAGGATGATGAGAATGTCGCAAAGTATAAAGAAAACTTTACAAGGATAGCGAGGCATGCATCAGATTATATACATAACATGAGGTGTAAGATTCATCATTTCATTGATCCGTTAAAACCATTTCTCCATCAAGCATTAGTCTCACAATCCTTCACTTCATACTAAGACATTGTCTCATGTGCTATAAAGACATAAAAGGAATTCTCTAAATCTTATGACAATAAAGTAAAGCAAGAGAAGAAGAGAATGGTAGAACAAGAGATAGATAAAGGGGAAAAGGTAATGAAGGATTTTCCATTATGTGTTAATTATGGGAAGAAACACCCTGATACTTGCCTAAAAGGAATGGGATTTTGATACAAATGTGGAGAAAATGGTCACCAGGATCGTGATTGCAAGGGAAAGAAAGATGATGTCAATGTTGAATGCTACAATTTTAGAGAAATGGGGAATTATGTGAATGAATGCCCTAAGAGACAAGGAATCCTACCTCAGAAAATGGCAAGGGATCAAGGCCAATATTATGATGTTACTACAGTTGAAGTTGAATAATTAATGTATTTTTTGTTTTTGGACTCAAGGATTATATTCTGGTTATAAGAATAATGTGATATATATAACAATTGTACTATAGTAATTGTTATTATCATTAAGTTATTAATATGATCATGGTAATCATATTTTCAGTATGTTACAATAAGATAAACTGTACATTGTCTAGGGAATCTGATGTGATAATTGATTTTGGAATTTAGATACCTTTTACAGCGAGTCTGGATAGATGTACTTTGGATAACTATAATGTTTGGAGTAGATTTAGTTGAAATTTGGATAGTATTGTTTAAGGTTAAAACATTTCTTATGATCAATTTTTGGAATATTATGATACTATATTTTTAGGATAAGGACAACATGCAGGTCGTGCGATAACTAGTCGCGTGAGACAAAGCTGCATGAATTGAACCTACAACCATAGTACGACAGGCCTTTATTTCATACCACTAGACTGTAGAAGTCCCTGGTCATTACAAAGTATTTTTCTTCATTTTAAAGGTATATTTTATTGTTTGGATCTATATAAAATTAGGATAAATATAATATTTTTTAGTTCTATTATCTTTTGGAGTGAAAGATGAGTTTGGGATAGAAATTAGTTGAAGGATGAAACTCTACTTGTCATGTATATAAATATATATATATATATGTATATATATTTCTATTATTATATGAATAAACTAATTCATAAACCTATGTTATGGAATCTTAAAACTAAATTTTTTTTATCCTTATACATTATGTTTTGTTGAACCAATGATATTTTAAATCATCATAGATTGATGGCTTTGAGGCACTCAATTCTACAATTGACTGTGACAGATGACCTCAATCACACCTTATAAATATTTACGTTTTTCATCCAATTATGTGTCTATAATTTCAACCAATTTTCTCCAAATCGATATCATAATTTGGTGGGGACCCTTCCATTTCACTTTTCCTCTTATTAAGACTAAATTTTATTAACCCAATTTCCGATGTGGGTTTTCCCACATGGATATTTTATATTTTCAACATTTTATTTTTGAAAAACAATTTCAAATTGCGAGGACACAATTTATTGAAGGAGGGGAGAACGTAATACCCCAAACAACCATGGTACATTTCCCTTTGAAAAAATCAATAGCTTGCATTGTACGTAACTTCGAGATTATAACACACTGCGACCAATCAAAGTAGTTGTTATGATTAGTAATACCCACTTTTTGAAATTTTATAAATTTTATCTCTCAAAATGGACTTGATTTTAGGATTTGGAATATCGAAATTAGCAGAGGGTAAAATTTTGGTACTTTGTGGATAACTTTTATATTTTGATGAATAGTGAAAATTAATAAATTTTAATTAAAAACAACTTTCTTAATCAAAATGATTAATAGTGATAAATTATAGATTTGAGTGGTTTTAAATTATATTTAGAATATATTTATACCATTTAATACAATTTTGGTCATTGTACATAATTTTATATTTAAATCATACATAAACAAGTGTCAATCTTTTGATGGTTATTATCTTTTAAAAACACGCATTTTTGTTTTAACAACGAGAATTAATTTTAAATTAATTTCTGCCACTTATGTGTTTCAAATTTAGAAAAATGGATTCCATATTTGGAATCAGTAGGTCTAAATTTTTTAAAAAGGTAACTTTTATTTTTTGACATTTTGAATAATTTCTTCTGTAAATATTTTATGTACCGTGGTTAAAGGGTAAATCCGAGAAATAAGGGTAAACAAATAATATTATAATAACATTAATTTATCCTAAAACGTGTCTTAACCCTATTATTTGATACATTCCTGACCATGGGAATCATTGGGTCGATTTTGGGACCCCATGGAGCCACATGTATGTGATAAAGACACTTTATAATAATTAAGTTAAAGTAAATACAAAAAAACATAAGCATATATCTTTTAGAAAAACAATTTTTACATAGGGTTATATATGTTATCTTTTCGACTATAAATATTCATTAGAAATATAAAACGATTTCATACATAATGGTATTTTATTTATAATTTTTATACATTTAATAATAAGTTTTATTTATGACACAATAATGATGCAGTATTTTCCTTATTAATGAAAAAATCAAACAATTGGTATTATAAATGTTAAAATAAATATAATTTGAAAGTTTTGATGACATCCAATAATTTTATTGATTAATATGACACTTTAGTATTGATTAAATGAATTTTATTAGAATTAATAAAGTTCTTATGAATTTATAAAAAATAAATTTTTGAATAGTGTCAAAATTGACATAAATGAGTTATAAAAAAAATAATATATCATTAATTGATATCATATTCTTAAAAATCAAAGGTTTGGAAAAAGGACTTATATCATGATACGTTTATCATTTATGTACCACTTTGGGGTCTCTTTGATGTATATAGTAAGTTTATTAACTATATAATATAAAAATACAAAGTGACATGGTAAATGTCATACTAATTAACTAAGAGTTAAAACTAAAAGAGAAGGATAATATCATGACCCAAACCTGTCTAAAATATATGGGTTGAAAGTATTTCAACCCATAATCACCTTAGAATTTGAATAATTTTCTTTGGTTCCATTAGAAACCGAATATGTATTTATTATAAATTAATACTTTAAGTTTTTCCTATAGATCCCCTCCTCCCACTTATAAAAGGACACCACTTCTAACCAATTCTTCGTACCTTAAAATCCTTTTGGCTTGGCCAACCCCTGCTCAAATATCCTCTCAAATTACTTCACATCAACCTAGAGTCCTTAAATTGATCATAAACAAAAATATGGAGCCCTTTTGATCAAATCAAAAGGAAGAACCTGAAGAAGAGGTAATGATTTCACCACCCTCTTTCATGTTCCATTCTTCTTCAAATTCATTTTTCTTTGTTATTTCTATTCTAAAATAATACCTCCAGTATATTCTATCTAATGTGATGTTATTATAAATGTGGTTCAACCATATTCATTATTCTATCCATCCTTTGAATGACATGTCACCGTACATGCGTACGTACGGCTTACCGTCTCCACGTCGTGGTGTAATTATTATTCAAAACATTATTATTTGGATGGGTATGATAATGATGTGTAATTTATTTAAATAATAAATATAACATGATAACGATTCTTTATATATGGAATACCTTCCAATTATATATTTTTTTTAAAATCAAACGAATGATATTGTCCCTCATGCATACGTAAGGACTACCGTCTCCACGAACGCGATGAGATTCATTCCCCATCGTATCAATGCAAGTCTAATTATAATTTGATAATTAAAAATAATTTTTAAGGAATTGATATTATTCTGTATATAAATAAGATACAAACTATCCATAAAAAACATGACTTATGAAACAAAACATATAAAAGAAAACGGGTAAGTTAACACCCAAAACGACGATAATACTATGACATTATTAACAAAGCAATGTTAAAAGATCATATATGATATCATATTGATGTATATTATATTTTTATAATTTAATAAAAATATTTCACCATTATACAAGAGGTTAACCTACGCTCAACCAAGGATAATTACAAGGTAAGGGTAAATTTCACAATCTCTTCATTATCCGAGGTTGTTTATATGTAATTATCTACTAGGACCTCTTTATCATCAACATCAATGTTTCTTAAAAATGTTTTCCAAAACATTATTACTATTTTAAATAATATTGGTTAAAGTCATTTATACCCTTGTTTTACTTTTTATTAGAAGTTTATAGTGGAATCTTTATGTCGTTTTCCAAACAAGGTCCTTTTTAACATTTTCGACAGAATTAAGGTAAGAATGTTTTTTTAACTTAAACGGCGGGTGTGGCTATTTTCCGCCTTTATAAAATCATCTAAGCTTATCTTAAACACTTATAATAATATTTGAATGTAAATGTTTTATTTTATAGTCTTGTGACCTGTGAATGATTTCAAAATAAATATTTTATGAATTTGTGAAAGGTACTCTTTATGAAGATAAGAATTTTAAATGTTTTAAAGATTTATCTTTATAAATCATTTTAATTAATGTCCATGTTTTCAAAAACATTTTAAGGATTTATTTATTTGGACATGAATGTTTTGAAATGATATTTCTTTTCAAAAGTTTCAATGTGGTATGGGAAAAATTTATTTAAAAATCTCTTTTAAATTACTTCCTTTATAAATGTGTGACTTTTAAATGATTTCAAAAAAAAAGAGATATTTATCTCAAATAGTTTTTATTTCATCTATGTCAACATCCTTTGATGGAATTTAAGATTATTTGATGTTTATTTATTGTGATACAAAAATTCCATATTATATTGATGGTTTTGTGATATGTCTAAATGTGGATGTTTTATTTCTATACCATTGATGGTTTATGGAGAAAGTATTGACATTTCGTATGATAGTTTTAATACGAATATTTATGTTATGTTTAAGCCTATTTATATGAGGAATGAATTGGAATTAAAAATTTACGGGTGGACCCGCTATAACTCCTCGATGCATTGGTAGGTCTCATTAGACAAACTAGTATCTTGGCATAAGGCTTTACCAAAATCTTAGTTCTAGTCTTGGAACAAGGACTTGACTATGTTGTTATGATAGTCTGGAATTATGCATTCCATCATAATGAATGTGGTTATTGATATTTCATGGGATTATCTGACTTGTAGAATATCACTTTGAAATAGTAAATGGCATTATTTCAATTTATTTTTGATATGTTATGCTGATGTTCAGTTTTAAAAGGCTTTTGTTTTACTTATTAATTGCCTTAAATGATTATGTTTATTTAAGAAATTTTCTTCTATATTGTTATCCTTAATGAGAATTTGAGGTCACCCCTATCAATGTTTTATTTTTCCTTGGTTGTGAAGAAGTATTTTATGAATGACCTGCAGGGATAGTATGATGGAATATGAAGACAAGATATTATTGTAGTTTTTAACATTATTATGTAAAAGGGAACTCCCCCTTCTCTCATATTCATACCCTCAAATCCATTTTGTTCAGCCAACCACGGCCCAAATATTCTCTCAACTTACCGCACTTCATCCTAGAGGCCCTCCTTTGGTCAGAAATCCATCTTAAGGATCCATTTTGATCAAATCAAAAGGAAGAACCCAAACGAAGAGGTAATGATTTCACCACCCTCTTTCAAGTTCCTTTCTTCTTCCACTTCTTCTTTCTTTGTTATTTACATTCTAAAATAATAAATCCAATATCTTCTATATAATATGATGTTATTATTAATATGGTACATCCATATTCAGTATTCTATCCATCCATTGAATGACATGTCACCATACGTGCGTACGTATGGCCTACCGTCTCCACGTCGTGGTGTAACTGTTATTCAATATATTATTATTTGGATGGGTATAATAATGATCTGTAATTCATGTAAATAATAAATATAACATGATAATGATTCTGTATATATGATATACCATCCAATTATATATTATTTTAATATCAAAAGAATGATATTGTCGCTCGTGCGTACGTACGGATTACCGTCTCCACGAACGCTACAAGATTCATTCCTCCATCATATCAATTCAAGAATAAATTTAATTTGATGATTAAAAATAATGTTTAGATACATGATATAATTCTAGATATTAATAAGATACATCCCATCCATAACAAATATGGATCACATAACAAATAATATAAAGGAAAAAAATCCTTTAACACCCGAAATGATGATAATACTAAGATATTATTAACAAATCAATGTTAAAAGATCATATATGATATCATATTAATCTATATGATTCTTTTTTAATTAAATAAAAATTATTACACCATTATAAAAGATGTTAACCCACCATCGACCAAGGAAAAGGAAAAAATTAATGGGTTTCTTATCTAACTTTTATTTCCATGAGATTTCTATTGTTCACCACTTATTTATTGCATGTGGTGTGTGTACTGCCCATGTTTATATTCATTTTGTAATATACATTCATTCATTTATATTTACATCCTCATTGTATGATCCTTATTGCATGTGGTGTGTGTACTGCCCATGTTTATATTCATTTTGTAATATACATTCATTCATTTATATTTACATCCTCATTGTATGATCCTTATTTCAGGGGTTTATGTTTCGTATATTACCAAATCGATAAGTGAATTTAAAATTTCAATTTCCACTCATTCAGCTTTATGCATACTTCATTGAATATTTTACTCCAAGATTATGTGTGTAATCACAATTAATTTTCTTATGTCATAATTTCCACTCCCCATCCTATGGATATGCTTTTAATACACATAATCACTCCATTCATAAATTCTCAAGTCATCAGTATGAACATGATAAGAGTAATTTTTACTCAATCTCCATTTGTTCAGTTTGACATCCAATTCATTGGTGTTATTTTTAAAAGAATATGTGTGAATTTCATTTGTTTTTTTTTGAATGAATATCCAATAATATTGAGTGTATTTATATTTTTCATACATAATTATGTCATTTATTTATCTGTAACCTTAGGATACGTCCTTTATCAGAGATTTCAACTCAATTTACATTCTAATGAGACTCCTTAGTTGTTATACACCAAATCACTTTTATATGGTGTAATAATTTACTTAGACATAGTATATCATGAATACCTTTATTCTCATTATATTAAAATGTTTTTATTACCTCAATTATTTGTATTCAAGTGCCTCTCTTTTGGTTAGGAACTCTAACTAAAATATCATTTTAAACTATTATAAATATTTTTTTTCTCTAAATCTTTCTCATTAATTTACATTTTTTAAAAATGTTTTTAAGGATTTATTTATATGGAAAATAAAGTTTTAAAAATAAATTTATTTTGAAAGTTTCAATGTGGACTGGGAAACGTTGATTAAAAAATCTATTTTTAAATGGCATCTCGACAAACAGTGTGACTTTTAAATGTTTTCAAGAAAAGGGGGGATATTTCTCTCAAATAGTTTTGATGATTATTATCATCTATGTCAATATCCATCATTATTTTTTATTAAGGTTAACATGTTATAATAAAATCCTATTTATTGTATTTAATGAGTTATGTTTGACTGTGGATGTGCTATTTTTATACCATTCTTGGTTTATGGAGAAATTATTTACATTTCGTACGCTAGTTTTAATATGAATGTTTATGTTATGTTTGAACCTGTTCATATGAGGAATGTATTGGACTTAGTAAGTGATGGGTGGAGCCCGCTATAGCTCCTTGATGCATTGGTAGGTCTCATGAGACAAACTAGTGTCTTGGCACAAGGCCTTGACAAAATATTATTTATAGTCTTAGCACGAGGCCTTGACTATGTGGTTATGATTGTCTGACATTATGCATTCCATCATTATGAAAGTGGTTATTGATATTTCAATTGATTATTTGACTAGTAGAATATCTATGTGATTAACTAAATTGCATTATTTCATTTTATTTTTTCCATATTATGCTGAAGTACAAGTTTAAAAGGATTTTGTTTTAGTTATACATTGCCTTAAATGTTTATACTTATTTATGATTGTTTCTGCTATATTGTTATCCTTACTGAACATCTGATCTCACCCCTTTATATGTTTTATTTTCCACAGGAGGTGAAGAATTATTTTATGACTTACCTGGAGGGATAGTCTGAGTTGATATGAGTGTGGTCTATGGAAAAAATGTTGTTTTAGTTTTTCATTTTATGATGTAATGCAAACATTATAAGTGTATCTAGTACTTCCAAGGATACTAACCTAATCTGTATTTCGAGATGTGATATTTTGTGATCATGCCAATGTTATGTAATAATGCACTGTCTCTGGGCTTCTGGGGTTGGGGCATTACAGTTGGTGGCTTTGAGGCCCATAATTCTATAATTGTTTGTGATTGATGACCTCAATCACTACCTATAAATATTTATGTTTTTTCACCTATTATGTGTCTCTAATTTCCACCAATGTTTTTTTAATCGAGATCATAATTTGGTGGTGACTTTTTTATTCCCCTTTTCCTCTAATCACGACTAAATTTTATTAACCTAATTTCTGATGTGGTTGTTCTCAAATATATTCTCTCTTTTCAACATTTTATTTTTGAAAAATAATTTCAAACTACAAGGATACAATTTATTAAAGTTGGTAATAATGTAACACACAAAGATTTAATAGTATGTTATTTCTTCAATGTAATGCAATAACTTGCACTACACGCAACACCGAGTTCTAGCGCCCCATGACTTACCAAACTAGCTGTTCAAAAGCAGTTATGAATAGTATTAACGGAATTTTAAACATTATATAATAATTATAAGTTTAGAATCCATATTATGAGTTTATTATACCTAATGAATGAACAAATACATTTTTTTATGATAAATGATGTACTTTTTAAAAAAATGCAATTTTACTGCCTTTTAGTGGAGAAGCCTTTTTAAAAACAAAATTTGAAACTTTTATATATTAAATTTGACAAAATAAAATTTTTATTTATAATTAGGACATAGTAATTTAGTTTCAAAAATGTTTTGGGGTTTTTCTGATTACTTTTTTTGTGGGTGAATAGTGAAAAATACTATATTTTAACTGAGAACAACTTTTTTAATCAAAATAATTTATATTGTTAACTTATACCTTTTAATGGTTTGTAAGTATATATAGATTATATTTTTACCATTTAATCCAATTATGGTAATTATTCGTAATTTCACATTGAAATTGGACATAAACAAGTGTCAAACTTTTGATAGTTACTATTTCATAAAAATATGCATTTTGGTTTTAACAACAGAAATTAATTTTAAATTAATTTCATCTACTTCTGTGTTTTGAATTTAGAAAAATGGAATCCATATTTTGAATAATGAGGTCAAAATTTTGTAAATTGAAAACTGTTATTTTTATACATTTTGAATAATTACTTCGATAAATATTTTATTTAAAATGGATAAAAGGTTAATCCGGTAAATAAGGGTAGAAAATAATATTATAATAATGTTAAATTACCCTAAAACGTGTTATAACCATATAGGTTGATACATGTCCGACCATGGTCATCTTTGGGTCGATTTTGGGACCCTATGAAGCCACCTGTAGGTGATAAGGACCTTATATTAATTAAGTTAAAGTAAATACAAAAATGGCATAAACATATATATTTTAGAAAAACAATTTTTACATAGGGTTATATATGTTAACGTTTCCACTATAAATATTAATTAGAATTATAAAAAGATTTATTACATAATGATATTTTATTTATAATTTTTAGAGATTTAATAATTAAATTCATTTATGACCCAATAATGATGCTGTATTTTCCTTATTAATGAATGAATCAAATAATTGGTATTATAAAAGTTAAAATAAATATAATTTGAATAATTTGATGCCATACACAAATTTTATTGGTCAATATGACATGTTAGTATTGATTAAATGAATTTGTTTCGAATTAATAAAGTTTTTTAGACTTCAACAAAAATCAATTATTAAATATTGTCAAAATTGACATAAATGAGTTTTTAAAACCAGTATTATATTATTAAATGATATTCTATTCCTAAAAATCGTAGGTTCAGAAAAAGGACTTATATCATGATAGTTGTATCATTAATGGACCACTTGGGGGGACTCTTTGATATATATAGTAAGTTTATTAACTATAAAATATAAAAATACAAAGTGACATGGTAAATGTCAATCTAATTATCTAAGAGTTAAAACTAAAAGATAAGGTTAATATAATGACCCAAACCTGTCTAGAATCAATTGGTTGAATGGATTTCTACCCATACCCACCTATACTTTGAATAATCCACTTTGGAGCCATTATAAACCGAATATGAATTTATTATAAATTAATACTTTAAGTTTTTCCTAAAGATCCCCTCCTCCCCCTTATAAATGGACAAAACTACTAACCAATTCTTCACACCATAAAAGTCTTTTGGTTCGTCCAAACCCTTCCCAAATAATCTCTCAACATCCCTCAATTAAACCTAGAGTCTATAGTATGATCATAAATCCATCCTATGGATCCCATTTGATCAAATAAAAAGGAAGAACCTGAAGAAGAGGTAATGTTTTCACCACCATTTTTCAAGTTCCTTTCTTCTTCTACTTCTTCTTTTTTTGTTATTTCCGTTCAAAAAAATAACCCCAGTATCTTCTATATAATATGATATGATAATAAATATGGTACAACCATATTCAGTATTTTATCGATCTTTTAATGAAATGTCACCATATGTGTGTACGTACGGCTTACCGTCTCCACATCGTGGTGTAATTGTGATTCAAAAACATTATTATCTAGATGGGTATGATAATGATATGTAATTTATTTAAATAATAAATATAACATGATAATTATACTTTATATATGATATACTACCCATTATATATTATTTTAATATCAAAAGAATGATTTTGTCGCTCGTGCATACGTACGGACTACCGTCTCCACGAACGCGTTGAGATTCATTCCCCATTGTATCCACCGAATTATAATTCTCATTTGAGGATTAAAACAATGTTTAAGGACTTGAAATAATTATGGATATTAATAAGATACAACCTATCCATAACCAATATGACTTATCTAAAAAACATATAAAGGAAAACGAGTATGTTAACAGCTGAAACGATGATAATACTAAGACATTATTAACAAAGCAATGTTAAAAGATCACATATGATATAATATTAATGTATATGAGTATTTTAAAATTTAATAAAAATTATTTCACCATTATACATGAGGTTAACTTGCCCTCAATCAAGAAAAAGTATAAGGTAAGGGTTTATTTTAGAATCTCTTCATTATCCGAGGTTGTTTATACGTAATTATCTACATGGACTTCTTTATAATCCACACCCATGTTTCTTAAAAATTTATTTCAAAACACTCATAGTATTTTTCATAATATGGGTTAAAGTCATTTATACCATTTTATTACTTTTTATACGAAGTTTATAATGGAATATTACTGTTATTTTCCAAACAAGGTCATTTTTAACCTTTTCGACAGAATTAAGGTAAGAATGACATTTTTTAACTTATACGGCGGGTGCAGCTATTTTCCACAATTTTAAAATAATTAAAGCTTCCCTTATAAGATTATAAAAATATTTTCAAAGTAAATGTTTTATTTTATAATTATGTGACTTTTAAATGATTTCAAAAGAAGAGATATTTCTCTCAAATAGTTTTGAGTTCATCTATGTCAGCATCCATTGATGGATTTTAAGCTTATTTGAAGTTGATTTATTATGATACAAAACATCAATATTGTATTGAATGTTTTGTGATATGTTTGACCGTGGATGTGTTATTTTTATACCTTTCATGGATTATGGAGAAAGTATTGACATTTTGTATGCTAGTTTTAATATGAATGTTTATGTTATGATTAAACCTATTCATATGAGGAATGCATTGTTCTTAATAAGTGATGGGTGGAGCCCGCTATAGCTCCTCGATGCATCGGTAGGTCTCATTAGACAATCTAGTGTCTTGGTATGAGGCCTTGAAAAAACCTTTTCTGTAGTATTGGCTCGAGGAATTGGGTACGTGGTTATGATAGTCTGGCATTATGAATTCCATCATTATGAAAGCAGTCATTGATATTTCATGTGATTATTTGATTAGTAGAATATCCATGTGAATAATTAAATGGCATTATTTCATATTATTTCTGCAATATTATGCTGATTTTCAAATTTAAAAGGCTTTTATTTTAGTTATAAATTTCCTTAAATTTTTATGCATATTTATGAATGTTTCTTCTATATTGTTATCCTTACTGGACATCTGAGCTTACCCCTTTCTAAGTTTTATTTTTCCCAGGATGTGGAGAAGTATTTTATGACCTGCATGGATAGTATTAGGGGATATGAGTGTGGACTATGGAGACTATGTTGTAGTAGTTTTCATTTAATGATGTAATGTAAACTTTATGAATTTAACTAGTGTTTCCAAATCTACTAAACTAATTGGTCTTTCGAGACTTGATCTTTTGTGGCCATGCCAATGTCATGTAATAATGCACCATCTCTGGGTACTTATTCACATAGATAACAATATAGATGAAACGTTCCTAAATAAGAATAAAAATTTAAAGAAATGTATAACTAAAACAAAATCCTTTTAAACTTGAACTTCGGCATAATATGGCGGAAATAAAATGAAATAATTCCATTTACTTAATCACATGGATATTCTACTAATCGAATAATCACATGCAATATCAATAACCACTTTCATAATGATGTAATGCATAATTCCAGACTAATCAAATAATCACATGTATAATGTAACACCACAAGCTTCCACGGTATGTTTCCATTTAAATAATGCAATAGCTTGCATTGTACGCAATTTCGAGATTCTAACACACCGTGACCAATCAAACAAGCTGTAATGAAGAGTAATACCAACTTTTTGAAATTTAATAAATTTTATCTCTCAAAAGGGACATAATTTTTGAATTCAGAATATTGAAATTATCCTAGGTTAAAATTTTGGTACTGTTCCGATAACTTTTATATTTTGATGAATAGTGAAAATTGCTCAACTTTAATTAAAAAAAACTTTTTAATAAAAATAATTAATAGTGTTAAATTATTATTTTGAGTGGTTATAAAGTATATTTAGAATATATTTTTACCATTTAATACAATTTTGGATATTGGACATTATTTTGCAATTAAACCGGACATAAACAAGTGTCAATTTTTTGATAGTTATTATATCGTAAAAACACGCATTTTGTTCTGACAACGAGAATTAATTTTAAATTAATTTATTCCACTAATTTGTTTTGAATTTAGAAATATGGATTCCATATTTGGAATCAGGAGGTCCAAATTGTGTAAATAGGTATCTTTTATTTTTAGACATTTTGAATAATTACTTCGGTAAATATTTTATTTACAATGGTTGAAGGGTAAATCCAGTAAATAAGGTTAAAATATAATGTTATAATAATAATAATTTACCCTAAAACATGTCCTAACCCTATTGGTTGATAAATTTCATACCATAGGCATCTTTGGGTTGATTTTGGGACCTCATAGAGGCACTTGTAGGTGATAAGGACACTTTATATTAATTAAGTTAAAGTAAATACAAAAATAACATAAGCATATATCTTTTTGCAAAACAATTATTACATAGGGTTATATATGTTATCTTTTCAACAATAAATATTAATTAGAAAGATTAAAATATTTCCGAAATAATGCTATTTTATTTATAATTTTTATACATTTAATTATTAAATTTATTTATGACCCAATAATGATAGAGTATTTTTCTTTATTAATGAAAGAATCAAATAATTGGTATTATAAAAGTTAAAATAAATATAAATTTAAAGTTTTGATTCCATTCACGAATTTTATTGGTTAATATGAAATTTTAGGATTTCTTAAATGAAGTTGGTTCAAATTTATAAAGTTGTTAAGACTTTATCAAAAATCAATTATTGAATAGTGTCAGAATTGACATAAATGAGTTTTTGAAACAAGTATTATATTATTAATTGATATTCTATTCTTAAAAATATAATATTCACCAAAAGGACTTATATAATGATAGGTGTATTATTAATGGACCACATGGAGGTCTCTTTAAAGTTTATAGTAAGTTTATTAACCATGTAATATAAAAATACAAAGTGACATGGTTAATGCCAATGGTGTATTTTTCTTGAAAACGACATAACATAAACTATTCTGATGCATTTGGATATAATCCTTAAAAGTGTCTTATCCCTAAGGTAATCAATAATTTTATCTAATCCTACTATCCAAAAATAATTATACCCTCCTCTAAATCTAATTTAGTAGATCCAATAATAGCATACATAAATATAACATATGTTTAAATTAATATTCCATGAATTATTCAATAATACATGAATTAGTACAATAATGGTCAAGTGAATTTCTAGGCAATATACATAAAAATCATATTTCATAAATATATTAAATATATCCCACAAATAACTTATCAAATATTAATATTCTTTAACATTCCCTAGATAAAAATAAATTACATAACTTTGTGAAATAAGACATAATAAAGGGTGAGAGTAGATCTACTTTAATTGTAAATGTATGTGACAACCATAAAAGGACATATGTGAGCATGAGATATATATATATATATATATGGTAATTATAATATGATCATAACTAAAAAATAATTCTGAATAACACAATGATCAATAATTATAAATCATTAGATTATGATTCATCTAAAAACTTATAAGGTAATAAAATCATAAATTATCATCCATTGGCCATAATAACACATCATAAAAATATGGAATATATATTTGGCCTATAGATAATAGTATAAAATAATTTATTTATCTACTGATCACATACAAGACTATCATAGTAGACTGGGTTAACTATCTATTTATTCATTTCTTTATTCATGGTTAATTACCAAGACTATGAGATTACAAATCCTCCCTCACCCAAAGGCTTTCACTTCCCATGCCAATCCCAAGTATATCTTGTTATGTAAATCATTACCAAATTATTTGTAGGGACATATAATTTATTTCCCAATAATATTATAATTAAAACCATATATATGTTCCACATTAGCCTAAAAAATCCATCATATCATCAAATCGTAACCCATGTATTGGAACATTTATTTCACAAAAATTTCATCATTTTAACAGAGAGTAACCCCTAGAAAATAATTAGGATTCATAACGGTTTCATAAAAATAGAATCTACTCATTTTGATGAAATAAGCTTTATATCCCAATTGATGAAAACAATCTTTATTGGATTTTGATATTTATTAAAATTATCTTTAATGAACATTCAATCCTTTCTTTGAAAACCTCGGAAAAATGCATTTCATTTGAAACTACAATAACAATAAATTTCAATAATATCGAGAAAATGACTACTTTTGAAAATAAAAAAATAATAATATATGTTAATATTGAAATATAATAATGTTACTGACTAATGTAAATTCCTATTATGTCATGTATGGTAAATAGAATCATTATTTTCAAATAGTTTTTTAAAAGTAAAAAATAATTTCTTTGGAAAACATTAAGAGAGATTGAATTTTAAACCATTAATAATTATGTAAAATGAATTTGAACTACACATATTAGAGAATTTAATTTATATTTATGTACATTCAAAAAAAATTTATGATTATGGATATTGTATAAAATGTTCTTTAACCAAAGTGGAAATAAGGTCGGCATTTCCATGGAAAAAAAATTTCAAAAATTTTAAGTACTGAAGATATAAAGATTCTACTAAAAATTAAAAATTAGTGGTGTAACAAATTATATATAAAATACATGGGGTTTAAATTATATGATCCATATAATTTCCCTTAATGAGAATTTGGCATGAATAGTCTAAAAAATAAATTATATTGTAACATAAAGCCTTACCATACATATCATATTTTCTAGTTCATGTTCCAATACCCAATATGAAAAATAAATATTTATTTTAAATATAATGTATAATATTATTCAAATATATATATATTACATTATATTTTTCCATTTGAATTTTAAATTTTTATTTGTTATCAATTTCATTATTAAAATGCACATTTGGCTAAAAATTGTCTTGTTTTCCATGCATGTTTTGGTTAATGGCTCTTGTTCTTGTACATTGCTAATAATTTCATCATTTTAAAAATAATAATCTTGATATAATATTCATATTCATTTAAAATCTAAAATATTACAATCATTTATATAACTTGGTGATCAAAAAATGAAGTACATCACTTTGTGGATACATTTATCTACACATACTCACATGTGTTGTTTCCATATTTTATTGTATGGATTTAAGAGAAGAATTAAAATAATTACACTCTTAAAAATCATAATTATAAAATAATTATTATAAATATTCATTTAATATTTATTTATTTTTTTCCATGCAAAATGTAAAGGAAAAATGAATCACATCTAATCAAGGAGGTCCTAGTCCTCATGGACAAATAAATGATGTTTTAATTTTACCAAAGATGGAAATTTAAGAAGGTATAATAATTTTAAAATTATTTATGGACAAATTTTTCTTATAAATTATATAGAAACATTACATCCATCATAAAAAATAAAATATGAATTTTGGTGATGAAAAAAACAGATCACTTTACGAGGCAGTAGTCAGCCAGTAATCATGATTGATAGTTTCATTTTTCCATTGATAGATAATGAGTAGAAAAATGTTTTTACTATCAGTATTATAAAATATTATTATGTTTGTGAACATATGATAAATATTTTTTTATGGATATAATATGATTATAGGTAGTGTCGTAAAAAATAAAATTTAATGTTTTTGACTAATAGTTAAACCTCTTACATGAAAAACCTCTTTTAAATGAACCTTATGTATTCAAAGAATAAGATTACAGTCAAATCGGTACCTATAGTATTTGGTGACTGATTTTTTGTAATATATCATGGTTGGAATTTATAATTTTAATATGTTTTTTACATCCTAGTAAGAGAGAATCGATGGTTTCCTTTTATTGTTGGGGGATACATCACATTTGAAATTGTTAAAATTATTATTATATATTGACAGATCTGTCAATATAAAGTTCTCCAAAACGACTCATATTCAGATATTAGAAATCATAGTGTCTTTAATTTTCCATTAATATTAATTTATATTAATATTTTTGTCATTTTAAGACATATCTCTTCATTTTAACCCCTCACTAACCTTTTTATCCTTTAACAGAGTGATGATTTTTTTGGCGGTTACTATTTATAATGAACGACATTTATATTTATATTTTTATAATTTTATAATAGTGATTTTTCTAAATTTGGAATCCATATTATAATTTTAAATATCTATAATATGCACTTTTTAAATTTAATATAATTACACAAAATAAACCAAATTCATTTTTCTTAAAAATGAATGTTTATGAATAAAAATGAAAATAATTTAATTACAGAGAAATTAAAAACAATTAAATTAATGTTTAAACATTCAATTGAATATATAAGATATATATTTAATTTATATATGTATTTAATATTATTTAATTTAATTCAATTAGATAGAAACAAAATTTTTGAAAAAAATTCTAAAAACCCACACTTTTTACCTTGAAATGATTTTATTTTTAATTATAAGTAATTTATAACAAAAAATTTAATTTTCTAAATTATTAAAAAATAAATTTCAATAATTAATTTATTCTTATTAATACCAACAAATACAATGGTTAGGATATGACTACAAAATAAAATAATAATAGATAAATAATATGTCGTGTTATATTAATACTCATCATTCTGTGTATAGTAGGAAATAAATGTAATTAAATTTTTATAAAGTGAAATAATTATTAATTTATCTGGGTGATATAAATTTCATACAAATTTAAACATTTCATCAATACGTATAGAGTGTAATATAATTTTTCTTAAACCATCATGATCCACTTTAACATTTAGCATAAAATTTGTATGTTTATTGGATAGGAATTAACCATTAGATTAGGGAAATATGCCAATTAATTCACATATTCCCCAAAACATTAAATTGAAATATTAATAGTAACATATGACAAAATTTATTTACATTATTTTAAATATTCTTTTTTTACAATTTTTTTCGTTATTCCCTTCAATTCAACATAAAACAATTCCCTCTTCCTTTGAGATATTTCACTTAGTACTTATTACCATATTATTTATATATAAAATATGGATATTAATTATTTAATTATTATAAGAAATTTAAATCCAATAAAAAATTGTTCTTATTATAATTCCTAGGAATCCCAACAGGTTTCATGATTTGTATCAAAAATTGAGAGAGTTCATTTGGAATAATCATTATACATCATTGTCCAAAAAGTTCCTAACACACAGTACAATTCTTAAACATCCCCAACATAAACCTTTATTAATAACCAATGTAATATAATACATATGAATGTGTAAGCTTAAATACAAAATAATGGTAAACATAAAAGATATTAATCACATATCATAATGTAGAATAAAGATAATTATATGAGAAAATAATCATAACATACAAAATTCATATCTATTTAGTCAAATATACCTAATCATCAGTCATGTATATAATCTCTATCATAAAAAAATACTCAGGAAGTATGATTTTCGAACCGTAAATAATCACTCATGATCAATGATATCATATCATAAGCATTATATATAGTTTTGTGGAACAGACATATACATTTAAAAACATTTAATTTGTTTAGGATCACTACTAATAACATCATAGTGGATTGAGTTCACACCCTATTCTATTATCTCCATAGTCAAAGATCACTCTTAAAACTATCATATTTGATATTTTACCCTATTGGGTTAGGATCAGTCCCCTTTCAAGTCTATATTATCTCAATAGTTGTGTGTCATTATCCAATTCATTATACACACATATAATATTAGGCCCACTCATCACATAATGAAAACCATGTATTTGTGTTCTAAAAAATAATTAAAAGTCCATAAATTCAGCATATCATAACCCTTGTCTGTTAAATGGGGTTTTTAAATATTCCATTATATTTTCACAGCATGAAAAGTTAAAAATAAACATGGTTTATAATTACTATATAATGAAATAATTATCCCATAGGAATGATATGGGTTTTATAGGGGAATCATTGTGTTTTCCACAACATCATCCATCTAGAAAAATATAATGTATACTGTCATTAGATTATATCCCTAGAGAGGAATTAAAAATCTTGATGGATATGGGCATTGATGATTAATAACTTTCAAATACCATTTTCTCCAATCCTTGAAAACATGACAATAATATTTTTTTCTTTTGATAAAATATTATATAAAATAACATTAAATTTTAAAAAGACTTATTTCATTGAAAATAAATGTGTAAAATGTTAAATATTTTAATTAAATAATGTATATGATGTTGGGTAATGCTATTTACACCATATACGATAAATTGGAACATTCTATTCAAACTTTTGTAAAATGTAAAAAAATATGTAGTTTGACAAAAATAGAATATTCCATTTGATAACATTGTAAATAATTTTTATTTTATTGAAAAACAAAATATAAAAAATATATATTCAGTAATAAACAACAATAAAATATATTTGAATATCATCAAAATTAAAAAAATATTGTAGACCAATGTTGGAATAAGGTTGAATTTTTATCCGAAAAAATGTTTGTGATAATTTTTATTAATAAGGTGAAGAAATATGGTACAATTAGTTCAATATTATATGAAATACTAGATGAGAAAAAATTATTTTGGTTTTAATAGATATGATTTATATAATTTCTATTAATAGGTATTTAGTAATGACCATATTGAATTGAATTTATATTAAAAACACAAATAGATCAACTCCAATATTTATTTTAATGTAATAAAAGATCCTTTAAAATAAATATATACATTTTCTATTATACCATTAAAATAATATATTGACATAAAACATACTATGTATCATCTCTTCCTTGATTCCAAATATGAATTCAATATACTTATTATATGGGGGACAATTGACTTATTTTTCATTCATGTTTCAATTCAATAATTGATTTCTAGAATTTTGGTCATGATTTAATTATATAAAAAAACCTAATAATATCTTAAGTATAGTATTAAACATAGTATATAATTTTATAATCATTGTTATAAAGTAGTTATTAAAAAAGGATTTCATCAATTTATAGATACAATAGTCAGTATGAATAATGGACTGACATTTCCATTTTTTTAATAGATGAAAAAGAATGATGTTATATAATAATCATTGAATTCATAATAATAATTAACTCAGAGTTATAATTTATTTCAAATAAATACATCCTTTTTACCTGTCATGTAAATATTAAATGAAAAAACAATCACATCAATTATAGAAGGTGGAAGTTTATGCTTACGCATGAGCTAATATGTCATTTAACATATTATGGGATGTAGATAGAAAATGGATATAAAATTAACATAACAATATATAATTATATATAATATATTTATTATTTCATTTTAATATGGTTATAGAACATTTTTTGAGGCATTAGATGAGTGAAACTAGAAAAATATTGGAAAAAGTATTTAATTTTTCTTTTGATATCCTATTTTAAAATACTCATTAATGATTATTGGATTGGTATTTTTAGAATACATTATCTTCATGTTTTAAGATATTTATTTTTGGAGTATTTTGAAAGATCATGGTATATCAAAAGGGCTGATATGATGTTGATAAAATGTGATAAGAATTACACTTTTATATGTGAGTGGAGTGGCACAATTGTCATTATAAAAAATAGTAAAATAAAATTAAGTAACCCTCATTACATTAGGCCTCAAAATTGGATTAGTATTAATGATAGTATAAGGTTAGATAAAAATCATTCCACCCAAATTGTATGGTTAATTTTTTATGTTATTTTAATCATTATCTCAAATGTGTAACCCATCATGGACCCATTATAAAATTAATTATTTTAATTATTCTCGTCTTATATATAATTCACAATTAAAAAAATTAATTTTTTCTTCATAAACTATTAATAATTTTTATTCTTCGAAATACAAAATATATTTTATAAGAATAAATTTCTATTATTGGATGAAATTATATATTATTTACATTTACAAAATGTAATGAAAACTGTTTATAGAAAAAATCTTTTAAAAAAAGGAATTATTATAATTCAAAAACATATATAAATAGTTTGATAATTTTGTAATTAAATGTTTGGTTATATTATATACATATTTATTTAAAATATTTCATTTGTAAATATTATTATTATTTTTAAAAGATGATGTCCCATTAAGCGAATAAAAATTAATTTTTGAAAAAGTAACCATTTTTTATATTAAATGAATTTATTTCAATTTAAAAAAATCATTTTATACACACCTAACCAAAAAATTCATAATATTGTTTTCTTCATTCAAACCCCTCAATACTATTATAGATAAATAAATTGAAAATTAAATAATAATATTTAAAAAATATAAAATGGTCCAATTAAGATCGATGTTTCCTGTAAAGAAAGCTATCAAAGTCATAAAATATATTAATAGAGTAATATATATATATATATAATATAGTTTTATGATACATGTAAGGACCCGGATCCTTTTTTCAGGTATGTTTTACCTTTTCTCATAGTTTTTGGGAAAAGGAGGATAATTTCAATATTTTGAAAGTACACGCTGTGAAATTTATGAGTACACGCCATGTACATTGATGTCGCTTCAGGCCGTGTGTTGGTTGTGTCATGGCCACACACATGGCCGTGTTAGAGTGACATGGAGGCCGCTTAATGTGGAGTACAAAAAAGGCATGTACACGGCGTGTACTCCAAAAGTACACACCGTGTACTTAATTTGTTTCCTTAAACAGACCGGGGTCACGTATTAACCCCAAAAACATCTTCTTATCTATATTATTAGACCGCGAGCAAGGGTACGGCCACAGATCTTTTTCGAGCTTCCAATATGTCACCAGTTATCTGAATCGAACACTGTCTGTTGCAATAGAATCACAGCAGTGAGTTCTTGGTTCTCCCTTTTCCATGTTTCCTGATTCTTTCTCTTAAGATAGTTATTTTAGGTTGAACATTTTATATGTTTTTACAGATCTACTATGTTATAGGATGATTCACGGTCCGAGATTCATCTATATTGATCTCCTATGATCGATTTAGGTGGTTTGTTTCTTTATGTTGAATGTATTTGAGTTTTTGTGAAAAAGTGTCGAATACCCAACTATCAGGTATCTCGGGTTATGGTTTTCATCTTTCATTTTTATGTGCCTTGGATTGATTGTATGTTTGAAGTTACTAGATGAATAATTATTGATTGTTAGAATGTTTGAGGATCACCCCCATGGTTGTTTCCCTTGTTTTGGTTATTTATCGCTGTTTGGATTAGGTTGCATGTGAGGAAGACCTTGTTTCTATGATTTCCTACCTTTATATATTTGATTGAATGTATTTCCCATTGTTTATATTCTTTTGATGCATTGTAACTATTATCTAAGTAGCATTTTGAACTTACATAGGGCTGATGGAAGTCGTTTACACACGATGGGACTGCTCAGGGCTGTGTGAACCTGGTGGGGTAGACTAAAGGGGGAATTTCCGATTATGTTCTTCCCTAGAGATCCTATTATAAATTTTTTTCGTACGCAGGACCTATGATAATAGGACTTTGTGCTTCCTAAGAGTGTCCTTATTTTATGCACGTATCGAGACCACGGGAGGAATTAGACGTAAGTGCTTCCTCAGAGAGTCTATAGCTATCATTATAAGACCATAAGGGAATTGACGATGGGAGCTTCCAAGACTCTCTATGCCTTTGTATGATTATTTGACTAGGGGGGTCTTCCAGAATGAGATACCCAAAGGGACAGTGTGAATATTGTTTGTTAAGTTTTGACGATTCCACCAAGCCAAAGAACAAGCTTAGGTTTTGTACTTCTTGTTGTTTAGGTAGTCTATTGAGATATATCATGACCCGCCTTCACCAAAATGAGGGAAGGATCAGCAGGTTTCCAAGCCCTTCCTTCTTTAAGTTGAAGGAGAGATAATGACCCCCGAAACCTGCCTTCTATAGGTCCCTGAGTGGCAACTAGCACCAAGGGTATAGAAATTTCACAAAAATGGAAGGCATTACCCCATTTTGTTTTATAGGATCGGGAGAAAAGATAATGAAACTCAACAACACCAAAACTAAAAGAAAAGTAAAGCCAAAAGTATACCATTCCCACATGCATGTTCCAAAAAGTAAAAGCCACAAGGTACAAAAGGTGACTACAAAGGTAAGTACCAAAGAAAGAAAAACAACAACTGCAATGGCCCCAAAGGTCCGAGCTAGTATAGTCCTGCCTGATCCCCAAAGTCCTCCTAGAATCCTGAATGTAGTTTTATATACATAGGGTGAGCATACAAGTACACTCAGTAGGGAAATCCAAAGACTCTCGTGCACAAGTGGGGGAATGTACTAAAGTCCGATGAGAAAAGGAGTAAACAAAACACCTATCAAGGTAAACTATCCACCAAATCCTCACCAAGGCACGCTCCCCAAATAATGCATGTTAGGTAATGTATATAATAAGATCACATCGATATTTGGGTACCTCACGCCACTTTCCCATTGGTTATTGAGAAATCCTACTCATCGAACCAATCCCGCCATTATCATTGCATTCCCACTACCACACCCGCCCGCACACACCTGGGACACAACCGTATACAGTCCCACTGCCGAATCCCTCCCACAAACACCTAGGCCACAACTATCACACATACCACACCTACAAACACCTAGGCCAGAACAACCACCACCACGCCTGAAGTCACCTGGGCTAGAAGATCCACTAGCATGCTCGAAAACACCTGGCCCTCATCCCAAAGATTCTTGAGAAACTACTTACCCGCACACACCTGGGCCATAACCACTACACTACCCCTCCCGAAGGTTCTTGGGCTAATAATGGACCTCAGACCATCACAGCCTGCCTGAAGGTACTTGGTCTATCCGGGAAAGGGAGCCAAAAAGGAGCTAATAACCAGCCACTAAGAATAGTGTTGGGAAAAACACCCTCCCCCATGAAAAGGGGGTGTTCGGCACTAATTGCTCAACCCGGGTGGGAAGCGGATAATAAAAACAAAACTACAAGTATATACATAGGTAACAAGCACTCACCCAAAGTCATGTTTTTCTTCAGACAGCCTATAGATCACAACAACACTCAAGTCCAAGTCACGACTCTCGCCAACAAAACTCGTTTGTCCCATTCCTATTTTCACATTCAGTATTAATGTTTAAATATGTTCGGGCACCTACTTGGGCAACTAACACCATAAGCATAACCAAGGAAAGAATCCAGACAAACGTCAATTTAAACATTCACACCCGGTTCTCTTGTAATGTTACAGCAACAAGTGGACAAGTGAGATCCATCGATGTACTAGAACCAAAGAAACAGTCGAGACACTACCCCAAGTCCCCCAAAATGGCTTCTCATCAACAGAGGATCCCACCCCAATTCGTGATATAAACAAGGTAACCACCCGGTTTAAAAACCCACAACCACTGAATCAATATCAATAGGGGATCACATCCCCTCCCACATCCCTATCAATTAGCCCATAAAAGAAAAAAACCAAACCACTACCACCAACACAAAGTAAGTACATGCCGGTATTTTCAGATTTATAAGATTTCACACACTCTATGATTCCAATTTCGTGGGATTTATCCGGGGGTTATCACAGAAGGGTTGATCCTGGTCCTTCCAATTCATTTAGTCAGGTGTAAATGATTAACCAATTTCCCTTTTTACAATAGGAGTTCACAACCACAAACAAGTCATTTCAAACATCCCCAGGGGTTCATTAGTGCACATAGAATGACCACTAATGGCCATGATTTTCAGTAGGCATAAGCCCGCACTATTCAAAAAGATGATCATAACATAAAAAAACATCAAAGATCATAGCCCCCCTTCCTTCTTCATATAATCAGTTCATTATCTTTATTCAGGTCTAGTTTAACCAATTCTACAGAACCAAAAGTACACCAACCCCACATGATACACTAAAGCGAGAGACGAATAAATTCCCTACTTGTTGATAAACAATTGATGCTAAGGCCAGGGGCAGAACTCCACAAATAGTGATGCGGTTCGCCTGAATGAAAAGGTGCTCGTCTGGAAGAAGGGTGCTCTCAATACAGGGTGATCGAGAAAATAAGAAACCATGGAAAACCCTTAGTTTATAAGAGCCATGGACGGTTGAGATAAGAATGCCAAACCACGTAAGGAGTGAGGGTCGTGGGATGACCACGCGGCCCCACACGTTATTAAAGGGGTTGGGTGGTCTAAACCGATGCACACATAAGGATAATTTATTTAATATTTAATAATAACATTTATGGGTCCTACTGGGCTTTAAAACAAGCTTAAAGGGAGTCAAAGAAGGGTTTACTACTCAATTTGTGCACATCACTGGAAAAACCCCGACAAAGCCGGGTGACACCGATCAGTCGCGCCAATCGGTCACACCGATCGGTCTCCTCGATCGGTCACGCTGAGACACTACCCCTTTAGGACCCGTATTTTGGGCAATGGAAAGGACCAAGAGAGTCTAGGTCATCACATCAGATACCTCTCAAACTATTCTCTCCCTCGGGAACATAAACAAACCAGAAGGAAAGAGTGGGTCTGAACAACCACCATGAAAGATACCTCTCAATAGTGACCCTCATTGTTAACTAAGAAAAAATTCTTGTCACGAACCAAGAAACATATCATGTCAAACTTCCCAGGCATGTGGGGGTTGGGGATTCTCCTTCCACATGTCATGATATTATCTGTTTTGGGAGGCACTGACTCGCCCGCATGGGTTTAATTGCATCCACCTTAATGCGTCTTGATTAGGGGTCGGGTTCTCTCCTCCTTCATAGCCAGGACATTTCACACACATTCAAAGGAAAAATAATAAAACTAGCATTTCATATCCAACAAGGTAAAACTTCCTACCAAAACAGCTATAACAACAGAACAAAACTCAAAACAACTCTAGGTACTGGGCACGAATCTGTGATTCCCTCTCCCACGTACTCTCCTCAAGCCCACCATGTCTCCACAACACATGAACCAAGGGAATGGTTCTCCCATGAAGCACCTTTTCTTTGTGATCCTTGATCATAACTGGTCTCTCCAAAAAAGTCACATCGTCCTTGATGCCCTACTCTCCCCAGCCGAGGACATGTGAATCGTCGTGCAGATACCGACGGAGCTGGGACACGTGGAAGACATCATGTATCCTCAGTAGCGGCGGTGGTAACGCTAGCTAATAGGCCACTTCGCCGACCCACCATAACACTTTGAATGGCCCGATGAACCTGGGAGAAAGCTTACTCCCCTTACCGAACCTCCGTTGTCTGTGCCGAGGGGAGACCCTTAAGAACGCGTGGTCTCCAACCTCAAATTCAATGGGCCTCCTACTGGTATTAGCATATGACTTCTGCCGGTCCTGGGCTGCCTTCATCCTTTCCCATATAAGCTGAACCTTCTCTGTCATGCTCTACACCACCTCCAGGCCAAGGATGCCTGCTTCTCCTACTTTGTCCCAACACACAGGTGAACGACATGACCTACTATAAAACGCTTCAAACAGGGTCATACCGATGGTAGAGTGATAGCTATCATTGTAGGCAAACTCTACCAAGGGAAAGTGTCGCACACATGATCCTCCTGAGTCTAGAACACATGCCCGTAGCATATCCTCCAAGGTCTGGATGGTGCGCAGTGCTTTCCAAACTGTCTGGGGATGGAAAGTAGTGCTAAGGCATAAATGTGTTCCAAAAGCATGCTGCAATCCTTTCCAGACCCACGAGGTAAACCGTGCATCCCTATCTGAGACTATATACCTCAGAACTCCATGAAATCGCACCTCCTCATCCAGTTAATTTCGTGTCAAAGCATCCACAGTACTCGGCTCCCTGATCGCCAAAAAGTGGGCCAATTTCGTCAACCAATCCACCACCACCCAGATGGCATCGTATGCCCCTTGGACCTTGGGAAGTCCCGTGAAAAAATCCATCGAGATGTCATCCCACTTCCACTCGGGGACATCTAGAGACTGCAGTAGGCCTCCTGGAACTTGGTGTTCAGCCTTCACTTGCTGACACACTAAGCACTTTGCCACAAAATCTTCCACTCCTCCCTTCACTTAGGGCCACCAAAACTGTCTCTTCAGTACCTAGTACATCTTGGAAACTCCTGGGTGTATCGGTAGGGGTGATTTGTGGAACTCACTGAGAACCTTTCTGCGCATCACTCCTTGAAAAAACAACCTTCCATGGAAAAGCATCTGATTCTGACCATCCTCTGTCCATCCTTCCGGAGCATTGCCCTGATCAACTTGGTCATGCATCACTTCGCACTCTGGGTCTCCCCACTGAGACTCCTACACTTGCTCCAACAGAGACGAATGCACTACCATCTGATATAGGCAACCTCTACCACCATCGATCCTCTCATCCATGTGTAAGGAAGCCAACTCCTCCATCGCCTTCCAGGCATCCGCTGACTCCCAGACCGCATCCTTCTGCATCCTCCTGCTCAAGGAATCTACCACTATATTTCCCTTGCCCTCAGTATAAGAGATATTGAAGTCGTAATCATGGAGGAACTCCACCCATCTCCACTCTCGCAAGTTTAGGTCGTGCTGGGAGAAGATATACCTCATGATTTTGTGATCTGTGAAGACCAAAAAGCATTCTCTGATGATATAGTGCCACCATAACTTTAGCGCAAAAACGACCGCTGTAAGCTCCACGTCGTGGGTGGCATAATTACACTCATGAGGGCATAGCTACCTAGACCCATAAGATATCACCCCTTGTTTCTGCATAAACACACATCCCAGGCCCTATCCTGAAGCATCGCAGAACACCTCATACGCTGCCCATTCTTCTGGAAATCTCAGCACTGGGGCACTGACCAACTTCTCCTTCAGATAGCTGAAGGCTGACTCACGCTTCTCACTCCCCACGAAAACCTGGTCTTTCTTGGTTAGGGTTGTCAAAGGGGCGAAAAATCGGGAGAATTTGGGTACGATCCTCCGATAATAACCTGCCAGCCTGAGGAAACTATGGACCTTTGCCACATTCTTGGGTACTTCCCAAGAAACCACTGCCTCAACCATTGATGGGTCTACCACTACCCCCTCCTCGGACAGCATGTGCCCATGGAAGTGCACTTCTCATGTCTAGAGCATGCATTTCGACAACATCCCATAGAGATGATGCTGTCAGAGGACCTCCATAACCGTCCTTAGGTGCTCTGCATGGTCATCCTCTGATCTTGAGTAGACCAGGATGTTGTCGATGAACACAACTACGAACCGATCTAGGTACTCCCAGAAGATGGAGTTCATAAGCCCCATGAACATAGACGGGGCGTTCGTAACACCAAAGGGCATGACTACAAACTCGAAGTGTCCATATATGCACCTGAACACTATCTTCTGGATGTCGACTCCTTCACTCTCAGCTGGTGGTACCCAGACCGCAGGTCAATCTTCGAGAACCATCCTTCACCTTTCAGCTAGTCGAAAAAAACGTCTAGCCTCGGAAGAGGGTAGAGATTCTTGATAATAACATGATTCAGCCTCCTGTAGTCTATGCACAACCTGAGACCACCATCTTCCTTCTTTGCGAACAAGACTAGAGAACCCCAGGGTGACGCACACGGCCAAACATAACCCATATTCATTAGATCATCAATCTGGATCTGCAACTCTCGTAGCTCTGATGGTGCCATCCGGTAAGGAGCCATCGAGATCGGACGAGCGTCGGGCTGTAGGACTATTCCAAACTCGATATCCCGTCGAGGGGGTAGAGTCGTCACCTCCTCAGTAAAGACGTCCATAAATTCACGGACAACCTTTGGCACCTCCACCATATTAGCATCTACTAATTCCACTGACATCTCAGCCAACAAGGAGTGGAGGGGTTCTTATCGCCTGCTGCCCTTTTAACTGCTCCACTCGCCGGTGAAGCTAACACGTCGGCCGCCCAAGTTTGAGAACACAACCCTTCCTTAGAAATAGTCGATGATGGGACACACCAAAAATATCCATTCGATTCCTAGGATGAAATCGTATGGTTGTATCTGTAGCAGAAGAAGATCTGTAACCAAATGATGTGGCCCTATCATCAGTCTGCATCCCCAACAAACAAACAACAAGTCGGTCTGACCTCCGACTGGTGTGATCAACACCAGGGGCACTGGAAGTCTCTTGTCATCTAGGCCCAAGGCACAGGCTAGACTGGGTGCAACAAAGGAGTGTGAAGCTCTGGTATCGAACAAGGCATAAGCAATTGTGCTAAACAAACTGATCGTACCTCGAACAACCTCCAGCCCTGCTGGAAATGTTACCTCCACGGCGTGAATCTGTCCACGCCCAGCTCCTCTGCCCCTCGGCTGTCGGAAACTCCCCGACCATGCCCTGGTTGAGGTCCATGAGGAGCACCCTGAGGTCGGCCCCCTCCTCCTACATCTGTCCTCGGAGGAGCACGAGCTCGCTGTCCCTGATGCAGCTGCTAGAAAGGCTTGGATAGAAGCTGCTGCTGGGGTGCATGTTGGGGATGTCCGCCACCACCGTACTGTACCCGGTCCAGGCACTGACTTGAGAGATGTCCATGGCTCCCAAAGACGAAGCATCGCGGTCCCGGTCCCGAAGGAAAAGGGCGAGGACCGGGGGATCGAAACTGAAACTGTTGCGGCCTGCTCCCTATATGTCAGAACCTAAAGGATCCTGACGCTGGAGTCTTCGTACTGACAACCTTCCCCTTTGATGGTCCCAGATGGATCCCCTCTCTTGACACACCTCCTAGAGCGTGCATCCTCTCCACCACTTCGACTTTCTTCTGGACCTCCAAGTACGTCGGAAGCGTAAAGGGGGTAACAACATACTGGAGGGAGGGTCGGAGTGCGTCCTCTAGACATCTTTCCTGAGACTCCTCATCGGGAAGAGGTTCAGAGGAAAACATAGGAGGTCTTTGAACCTGATCCTAGCTCCCTCACTGGCATACTACCCTGTTGGAGGGAGAGTAGATCCTATCTCTTTTCCGCCTTCATCGTCGAGGAGAGGAATTTCACCCGGAACTCCATCTCAAAATTTTCCCATGGCACCTCAGCCTCTCTCCTCTCCCCCAGGTAAAGTGTCCACCACTAATGCGCCGCTCCCCACATCTGGCTGACGGCCAGAGGAACCCAGTACTCGGTCGGGGCCCAAATCAGGCCGAAGGCTATCACTATCTCATCTAGCTAGCCTTCCGTCATCATGTTGGAGGTGCTTCCCTCGTACATATCGAGGGTCTGTCACTGGAAGGCCCAAATAGTCTTCTTCCACTGGTTGTCCTCTTCCTCTCGATCAGCTCTCTGCCGATCGGCCAAAGAGTCTCTGGGGCCTCGATAGCCTGTACCTCACGTGGTTTCCTTCCAGGTTCCATAGCTGCAAGGTAAATAATGAATTCCTAATCCCAAGTAGTTCATAATATTGTTCTTAAAATTTCTTAAACTTTTCATTTATTATTAATTCCCAAGACATCCCAGAAACAAGAGAACACAAGACATTATGATGCATGTACCTCTCCTGGGGTCTCTACCCTGCAATCAGCATGGCCTCACTTGGTCGTTCGGTAGGTCCAGAGTCCTTGCATCGGATCAAGGGGGGCCCTAAAATCCCATGTCCTAACCGGTCTTCCCTGGCCTAATTCACGCACCAAGGTCACCCAACACTATTGGCTTAGTATCCCATCCAATCCTCAGAGTTCCTAACTCCAGACTCCATCCTATCTCTCAACTATGCCTTTGATAACATTCTATCACGACCCGCCTTCACCAAAAGGAGGGAAGGGTCAGCAGGTTTCCAAGCCCTTACTTCTTTAAGTTGAAAGAAAATTAGTGACCCCCGAAACCCACCTTTTATAGGACCCAGAGTGGCGACTAGCACCAAGGGTATGGAAATTTCACTCAAATGGAAGGCATTACACATTTTCGTTTTATAGGATCGGGAGATAAGATAATGAAATCCAACAACACTAAAACTAAAAGAAAAGTAAATCCAAAAGTAAACCATTCCCACATGCATGTTCCAAAAAGTAAAATCCACAAGGTAAATAAGGTGACTACAAAGGTAAGTACCAAAGAAGGAAAAATAGCAATTACAACGGCTCCAAGGTATGAGCTAGTATGGCCTTACGCGATCCCTGAAGTCCTCCTGGAATCATGAAAGTAGTTTTATATACATAGGGTGAGCATACATGTACACTCCTTAGGGAAAACCAAACAATGTCATGCAAAAGTGGGGGAAACTTACTAAAGTCCCATGAAAAAAATAGTAAACAAAACACCTATCAAGGTAAACTATCCACCCAAGCCTCACTAAGGCACGCTCCCCAAATAAAGAAAGTCAAGTAATATATATAATAAGAGAACAAGGATGTTTGGGTACCCCGCGCCACTTTCCCACTGGTTATTGAGACATCCTACACATCGAACCAATCCTACCATTCTCACCGCAGTCCCACTGCCACACCCGCCCGCACACACCTGGGCCACAACCGCATGCAGTACAACTGCCAAATACCACCCGCAAACACCTGGGCCACAACAGTCACACGTACCATGCCTGCAAACACCTAGGCCAGAACAACCACCACCACGCTCGAAGACACCTAGGCTAGAAGATCCACTGCCACACCCAAAGACACCTAGGCCTCATCCCAAAGATACTTGGGAAACTACCTTCCCACACACACCTAGGCCATAACCACCACACTACCCTGCCCGAAGGTTCTTGGCCTAATAATGGACCTCAGGCCATCACAGCATGCCCGAAGGTACTTGGGCTATCTGGGAAAGGGAGGAGAAAATGAGTTAATAACCAGCCACTAATAATAGGGTTGGGAAAAACACCCTCCCCCATGAAATGGGGGTGTCCGACACTAAGTTCTCAACATGGGTGGGGCGCGAATAAGAAACACAAAATAAAAAGTATATACATAAGTAAAAAGAACTCACCCAAAGTTAGGTTTTTCTTTAGACAACCTATAGATAACAACATCACTCAAGTCCGAGTCATGACTCTCACCAACAAAACACGTTTGTCCCATTATTGTTTTCACGTTCAGTATTAATGTATAAATAAGTTCATGAACCTACTTTGGAAACTAACACCATAAGCATAACCAAGGAAAGAATCCATCCAAACGTCAATTTAAACATTCACACTTGGTTCTCTTGTAATGTTACAACAACAAGGGGATAAGCTAGATCCCTCGAAGTACTATAACAAAAGAAACCCTCAAGACACTGCCCCGTGTCCCCCAAAATGGCTTCTCATCAACAGAGGATCCCACCCCAATTCGTGATATAAACAAGGTGACCACCCGGTCTAAAAACTCACAACCACCGAATCCATATCAACAGGGGCTCCCATCCCCTCCCACATCTCCAGCAATTAGACCATAAAAGAAAACAACCAAACTACTACCACCAACACAATGCAGGTCCATGCCGGTATTTTCAGATTTATAAGATTTAACACACTCCATGATTTCAATTTCATGTGCTTTAACTGGAGGTTATCACAGAAGGGTTGATCCTGGTGCTTCTAATTCATTTAGCCAGGTGTACGTGATTAACTAATTTCCCTTTTTTACATCAGGAGTTCACAACCACAAACAAGTCATTTAAAACATCCACAGGGGTTTATTAGTGCACAGAGAAACACCACCAACGGCCATGATTTTTAGCAGGCGTAAGCTCGCACAATTCAGAAAGATGATCAGAACATAAAACAGCATCAACGATCACCACCCCACCTTCCTTCTTCATATAATCAGTTCATTATCTTTATTTAGGTCTTTTTTAACCAATTATATAGAACCAAAGGCACGTCCACCCCACAGGATACCTAAAAGTAAGAGACGACGAAATTCCTTACCTGTTGATCAACGATCGACACTAAGGTCGGGGGTGAAACTTCACGGATAGCGATGCGGTTCACCTGAACGAAAATATGCTCATCTGGATGAAGGGTACTCTTAACACAGGGTGATCAAGAAAAGGAGAAACCATGGCTAACCCTTAGTTTAGAAGAGCCGTGGGCGATTGAGATAAGAACGCCAAACTGCGTAAGGAGCGTGGGTTGTGGGTTGACCACACGGCCCCACACGTTATTAAAGGGGTCAGGTGGTCTAAACAGACCCACACACCTGGTTAATTTATTGAATATTTAATTATAACATTTATGGGCGCTACCGGGCTTTATAAATTCATTATTACTCAAAATAGTTTTTTATCTGTATTTTATATAAAGAGAATACATATCTTATAATTCAATTAGAAAAATATATTTTTTTTATTACTAGAAATAATAAAGAATCATGCCACAGAATTTTTCAAATAATATATGATGTGATCCTCACTAATAAAAAGGGTTCTGTTTTAATATAAACAGTATAGTTTCCTTGAAAAAGATGTAGAGAGTACTTCCATATTTTATAAGCCTGCCCATGCTAAAATGGAATGAGATTCCTAAAAAAAGTTTCCAAATTTGATTATGTGGTAGTGAGAACCTCCCTATCTGATTAAGTCATATATTTTTGGTATTTATAATAAAATATTGTTTGTAGATTAAAAACTTATTTTTATGGAATTTAATATTGCATTTAGCCCCATAGAACCAAATATCTATGGGAATATATCATTTCATTTGAATTTTTTTAACTACTCATTGATTTAAAAAATTCAAACAACTCAATTTTTTTCCATTTTAATGTTTATATACAATGAAGGAATCACTCTTGGTTTCTTCATAGCATTGTAAGAGTTTCATTGATGTGAAACTATCGTGGTGTTATTGTTGGAGTTATGGGTAGACACTAGTGTAGAAAACGTTTTTAACGTCACCATTTTTTACGTCGGTTATATATAAACAACATGATAAGCTGTTATATGTGGTTTTTTACGTCGGATACCTTATAACCGACATAAAAAAATATGGAGAGTAATTTTTTTACATCAGTTATTTTAATAACCAATGATAAAAATCGTGCACGTTCGTTTTTTACGTCAGTTATAAATTAACTGACGTAAAAAAACAAAGCGCGGTGTTTTTTAGGTAGGTTATAAAATAAACGACGTAAAAAACGAGGTATCTAAATTTTTTTAGGTCATTTATAAAATAACCGACGTAACAAAGCGGCATTTGAGGCCCTTTTTACGTTTGTTATTTAATAACCGACGTAAAAACCCAACCCGTAGATTTTTTAACGTCGGTTATATTATAACCGATGTAAAAAACTGTGATTTCTGATGTATTTTTTACGTCGGTTATTCTATAACCGACGTAAAAAACCAACAGGCTGGTTTTTTTAGGTCGACTATAAAATAATCGACATTAAAAAAGTGGTATCTGATACATTTATAACATTGGTTATTATAATAATTGATGTTATAAATGTAATAAAAATATTTTATAACATCAGTTATTAAATAACCGATGGTATAAAACATTTTAAAAACTAACACACCTCGTTGATTGACATTTAATATTTTTTGATTGACTGTCCGGTAACTCGTCTCTCTCGCGCGGAAAACCTTAATCGACTCTTCGATCTCATTGCGTTTAACTCATTTTTCCATCATTTTTTATCATCTTTACTCTCCTCAAATCTATCATCTCACCTCGCAACACTCAGGTTAGCCTCCCACGACAATATTTCATTCATTTTTTCCTGGATAGTCTATATTTAGGTTTTGAGTTTTTTTTGTTTAAACTAGGTAAGATTCATCGATTTCGAACCCTCTAACCTTGTTATACCATAATCATCTTATTTATTATCACCAGATCTATTAGATCGACTGGAAATATTCACGTAAGCCTCACCTACTTCTATTTCATTTGTTTTTCTTTTTCGGATCCCCGACATTGATGGTAATTATTGTTTCATTGAAAACTACTGATCTTATTCACCTATATTACTGCAATTTATATGTAAACCATGTTAATACACCCATTCCATGTACTGTTGTGATTTATTTTATAAGTATATTTGTTTTTTCATGTTGGAATGTTTGTTTTGGATCCTTGGTTGTTTCTATTTTGGGTATCACTTTTTATTGTTCCATAATCTATTTACGTCGCTTAATTTCATGGACTATTTTAAGTCTTCATATGCTATTAAAACCTGATTCATTGAATAATAGATAATTTTATACTAGTAGGAGATACAGTTAGGGTTATCATTTTGAATAAGGGAATGATACCAAAACTAGTAGCTTGAGGTTAAAATCTCTAGATATTCCAAAACTAGTATCTTGAGGTTAAAATCCCATGGTTCTGGGGGGCTGTCAAGAGGGTAGGTGGCTATCCAGGGGGTTTGGGGCTGTCCAGAGGGTTGGGGGCTGTCCAGGGTGTCCATGGAGGTGGGGGAGGGGGGGGGGAAAGTCCCAGGGTGTGGGGGGGGGCAAGGGGGTGGGGACTGTCCAATGGGGGTTGGTGGGTGGGTAGGTGGGTGGGTGGGGGGTTGTCCAAGGGGGTGGGGGTTTGTCCAGAGGGTTTGGGGGTTGTTTGGGGGGGGGGGACTGTCGATAGAGTTGGGGTGTCCAGGGGGTGTCCAAGGGGGTAGGGGTTGGGGGTGGTGTCCAAGAGGGGTCGGGGTGCTGTTTAGAGTGGTGAGGGCTGCCCTGGGGGTGGGGGGCTGTCCAAAGGGTTGGGGTGTCTAGGGGTGTGTCCAAGGGGGTAGGGGGTGGGGGTGTTGTCCAGGTGGGGTGGGGGTGCTGTCCAGAGCGGTGGGGGATTTCTAGGTGGGGGGTGTTGTCTATAGGGTGGGGGTGTCCATGGGGTGTCCAAGGGGGTAGGGGTGGGGTGGTGTCCAAGGAGTGGGGGGGCTGTCCAGAGGGTTGGGGGTGTCCAAGGGGGTGGGGGTGGGGGTGGTATCCAGGAGGGGTGGGGTGTTTTCTAGAGGGGTGGGGGATGTCCTGGGAGGCTGTCCAGAGGGGTGGGGGCTGTCCAAGGGGGTGGTGGTGTCCAGGGGGTGTCCATGGGGTGGGGGTTGTCCATTGGGTTTTGGGGTTGTTCGGGGTGGGGGGGGGGTGCTTTCCAGAGGGTTGGGTGTTGTTAGGGGTTTTTCCAAGGGGGTAGGAGGTGGGTGGTGGTGTCCAGGAAGGGTGGGGGTGTCCAGGAGGGGGGGCTTTCCAAGGGTGTGGTGGTGTCCATGGGGTGTCCAAGGGGGTGTGGAGTGGTGTCCAGGGGTGGGGGCTATCCAAGGGGGTAGTGGTGTCCAGGGGATGTCCAAGGGGGAAGTGTCAGTTGGGATTGACTACTATATCGTGGTTTCTGTTATTATGACATGATGAGTGTGCTGTGATGATTGGCTTTACATTGTGGTTTTCTCCATCTGAGTTTTTTTAAATGTGATTTGATTCTCAAGTTTAATCCATTTTCTCCAATTTTTTATCAACCATTGTGGGCCCCATGCTTTTCATTGATTCAGTGGAATTTAAACATGTTATATCTAACTATATTTTATTTTTAAAATAACATTCATGCATTTTTTTTAATACGCCTAGATTTGATTTATATTTCAAAATTGTTTTACATTCAAATTATGATTTTTTTCATATAAACATATATTTGCCTTATATTAAAAATATATATAATTTAGATATTTTTTATAGGTAATAATGAGTTGAAGTTGGATTACGACACATAGAATGAGCAATGAAAATGAGGAAGATGTTGATGCCTTTTTTAAAATTTTCTAAATGAAATGTTCAATGTAGTGACATTTTTTTCTGTTTATGCCCGAAATGTTTGAATATGAAGAAGTTGAAAAGTAGAGAGATAAAAGATCATCTGAATTTTCATGGTTTTAATCCAAGTTACAGCCCTTGGATTTTGGCAGGGTGAAACTGGACGGAATGTCACTAATGATGATGATTTACAAGATGGTAACTCTGATGGAATTTAAGAAATGATTTGCGATATTACAGCAGAACAAATTGAGATAGAACTGACAGTTGCACGTCTATATGGTGATGCTGAAAAACCATTATATCCTAGTTATACAGATGTTACGGTTTTTTCGGCGGTGTTAAGATTGATTAACCTGAAGACAAAACATGGATGGAGTGATAGAAGTTTTATAGAGCTGCTATAATTAATGAATGAAATTCTTCCCAATGTTAATGATCTTCCAGATTCAAATCATAAGGCCAAGAAAATATTATGCCCAATGGGATTGGGATACAAGAAAATACATTCCAGTCTAATTGACTGCATTGTATATAGGAAGGAATATGAATTTCTGTTAGTGTTTCCTAAATTTGGTACATCACGGTATAAGGTGAAAGATAAATCACAGGCTGATGTAGATATTACAAATATCACTTCAAAGGTATTTTGGTATCTTCCTATAATTCATCATTTCAAACGTTTATTTACTAATTCACATGATGCGAAAAGGTTATGATGGCATGATTTTGAGTGGTTATGTGATGGAAAAATATGTCATCCAGCTGATTGTACAAAATGGTAGAAAATTGATGAGTATAATTCTACAATTGGAAATTAAATTAGAAATCTCAGTCTAGGGTTGTGCACAGATGGAATGTATCTATATCGAACCCTCAGTAGCACACATAGTTCATGCCCTATTTTATTGGTAATTTAAAACCTCTCTAATGATGTTTTTATGAAGCGCAATTATGTCATGTTAAGTATAATGATCACTAGTCCAATGAAACCTGACAATGATATTGATGTTTACTTGTCACTGTTGATTGATGATTTGAAACTGTTATGGACTGATGGTATTAGGGTGTATGATTCTCATAAAATGGAATATTTTCAACTGCGTTCAGGGTTTTTGTTCACTATAAATGACTTCCCAATGTATGAAAATTTGTCTGGATACAGTGTTAAAGGGCATAAAGCATGTCCAATTTTCGAACAATAGACATCATATTGTAAATTGCATCATGGTAGGAAAACAATGTACAAGGGTCCTCAAAAGTATTTGCCTATGGATTACCCTTATAAAAGACTAAAAAAAGGAATTCAATGGCTCACAAGAATTTTATATTTCACCAAAACCATTATCCCCTGATTTGTATTTAGAGAGGGTGAGAAAACATGATGTGACATTGGGAAAGACACATAAATCTGGAAATGATAGACATATTTGGAAGAATAGGTCAATATTTTTTGAGCTACCATATTGGAGGTATCATGAAGTTAAACATAGTATTGATGTCATGCACTGGAGAAGAATATATGTGATTGTTTGACTGGAACATTGTTAGATATTAAAGGGAAGACAAAAGATGGGTTGAATGCTAGTTTAGACTTACTATCAATGGGGATACCTTTGGAGTTAGCTCCCAATCCTAACGGAAGACGAACATTTCTTCCCCCGACTTGTCATACATTATTGAAGAGGGAGAAAATTATCTTTTCTCAGTGTCTTCATGATATCAATGTTCTTCAAGGTTATTCTTGAAATGTAAAAAATTTGGTCTCATTGAAGGACTTGAAGTTGATAGGTATGGAATCACTTGATTTTCACGTCATGATGCCAAAAATTCTACCTGTTTCATTCCGTGGAATATTTCCCAATTGTGTTAGAAAGACTATTATGAAGTTTTTTTATTTTTTAAATTCAATTTGTAATAAGGCTATTGATGTGAATGATTTGAAAATTATGGAAAAGGATAAAATTTTTATACTTTTCCAATTGGAAATGTATTTTCCTCAAACATTTTTTGATATAATGGTGCATTTAATGATTCATCTGGTTCAAGAAATAAAGATTTGTAGACCTGTATATATTTGTTGGATGTATCCTTTTGAAAGTTATTTGAATATATTATAGGGGTATGTTAAGAATCCATATCAACCTGAAGCCTCCAATATTGAAAAGTACATTAATGAGGAGGTATCAGAGTTTTGTATGAGCTACATGGCTGCGGCGCAGCACATAGGTTTGCCTCTATCTCTCCATGAACGAGTTAATAATGATGGAAACAGGATTTGTGGCTTGAAAGTAAAATCATTGTCAGTTAAATAGATGAATAAGTTAGAATCATACATCGTGAATAACATAGCTGATGCTCAACTGTATATCACATTTCATATTAATGAATTGAAATAGTGTCATCCAAATAAAAAAAAGTGGATTTTGAATGAGCACAACAAAACATTTTTTTCATTATTTATAAAGACCTTTCTTGGTAGATCAGATTTATCAGAGACATTAAAATGGATAGTGGGTGGTCAATGTTTAAATGAGATAACAATGTCCGATTATGACATTAATGGATATACATTTCATACGAAATCTCAGGACAATAGAAGTGTAGTTCAGAATAGCTGTCTATTGGTGTTTGCAGAAGCAATGCATTTTTTGAGTGATAATGACAAAAACCCAATTTCTGCATCAAGTGCATATTATGGAGTGTTTTAAGACATATGGGAGGTTGATTACATTAAAATTAAAGTTCATGTTTTTAACAGTAAATGGTTTTTTGGTAACAATAGGGTTAGACATGATGAATTTGGAATGACACATGTTAGTATGAATAGATTGGAAGACACCGTTGATTCTTTTATAATGGAAACACATGAAAAACAAATTATCTATGTAGTTGATCAATAAGATATGCAGTGGGCTATTATTTTACAAGGGAGAAAACAATATGTTGGTGAGGATGGACATGATGAAGATGTTGATTTATGTGAGATCCCTACTTCCATGGAAATATTAATAGAACATAATTATGAGCAAGTTGAAGACATGGTTTGTGCCATGAGGAACGATCATGATGGAATTTGGGGAAAAGTCCATTTGGACATTCCTTAAATTATAGGTAACATATGTTTATTTCGTGTTTACAATTTTTTTTATAAAATGTTAGATATTGTATGTTTTTTCCTGTATTAAAACATTTATTAAAATAAAATAAGTATATATTTTTGTTTGTTTTAAGTTTATTTGGTTTACTTTATCATGTTTAACATTATATGAATTATATATCTATTATTTTTATTCAGTGACAATTACTTTACCATGTTTACCAGGTTTACCATGTTTACCATGTTTACCATGTTTACCATTTTTACCATCTTTACCATCTTTACAATTGTTTAACATGATTACAATATTAACAATGTTTACTATTACGTAACGTAGTACAATTTTCTATTTTAGGATTACCGTAGTATTAAAATATTTGAATTTGTATATTTGTGAACTAATGATTGTTTTATTTTTGATTTGAAGGATAATGACAGATCATTCAGTTGATCAACCACATGATTCTAGAGATGATCATATTGGTCATACCTCTATGGAGGAACATTCACATGCTCCTCTTGATGTTCCCCAATCTTTCTCATGTGCTCCTATTACAACAAAGAGTTCAAAGGATGGTAAACGTGGGTGCGCACGTTTACCAAAATTAGCACTTTACCATATGCGGGATCATAGGATACTCATTGAGTTTGATGATTATGATATTCCTAGAGGTCCAAATGCAAAATATTTTAAGAGTTTTGTAACTCAGGCTAAGATAAAAGTAAGCATTCTGTATGATGATTGGAGAAGTGTGCATAAAGAGATAATCTCTCAGTTGTGGGTGACTATTTTAGTAACATCTTTTTCTATTTTTAACTATTCATTAAAATTTTCTGGTATATATAATATGTTTAACCTCTTCTTTATCAGATGAAATTTGATATTACTCTCACTGGAGGAGTTAGGAAGAAATGCATATCATTGGATACCAATAGATAGAGGTATTTCAAATCAACCATCTCATATGATTTCATTTATGTTCATAGGAGTCATGACAATCCATGTCGTATATATCCTTTTATAAATGAAGACAGATTGTGACAGTTTTTTGAAAGTAGAAGAAAAGAGTCATTTTTTTAAGGGTAATGTAAAATTTTCAATGATTTCTTATATAAATGATCTTATTAATGTTTTGTTAATGATTTCTTATTCTTAATTTATATAACACAAAGCAATCTCATCATGAGATCTAATCTAAAAATGTATAACCTCATAGTTTATATAGGGGAGGGTATGCATTTTTTGAAGAACAAATTATGGCAGTAAAATTTGAACAACTAAGAGTTGATTCTTCAGGATCTGGAGAGGTGGCCCCTTCATCCCCTCCATCTATACATGAAAAAGGGCAGAGATCTCAGATGGAAAAAGAAGATAAATATCATTCAGAAGAATTGAGAATCGTAGCTGAGAGGATTGTATGATATATATTTTATCTTTTTTTGTTAACTATTTTCTTCATATAATTTAAATCATTAATGAAATGTCAAATTAATTAATATAGGACTCTCTTGTGGAGAAGAGTTCACAGGGGACACTTATAGCTACTGGGAGGAAAGATATTTTATCTGTAGCATTGGGAAAGACCGAACATCCTGGTCGTGTAAGAGGATATCTAACAGGTATATCAGTAAGAAAAGTGTTTCCATGTTCTTCAACTTCTAAAATTGAGGGGGTTTTCAAAAGAAATAGAATCCTTGGAGTCTGAAGTTCAGAATATTAATGCAATGATGGAGGAAAATATTAGAGCTTCGGTACAGTCTTTGTTTGCAGACATGAAAAGTCAATTTCATACTAGAACTCCCACTCATCCACCTCCCCATATAGACCCCATTGTTTATCTTCCACCTCCTCTAGTAGCTCCCACCCCCCCACCTCATCCTGCAGACCCCATTTTTTATCATACTCCTCCACCACAGCTTCCTACTTTTTATGAGTTGTATGTTGATGATCCTCAACATCATATAGTTGCATATGGGTTTGTATAATGTATAGAAGATACAGTTCATCATAAACAATTAGAGGTAGAGAATCAGAGTGTCACTGTACATGATATTATAGATAGATCAGCTCGAGTACCATTACCTACAGATGAGGTGATGATAGTTGGACATAGTATCGGCCATTTTTTAATTTGGCCATCCAGACTTCTTCGACTCATTACCATAGAGGTATGAATGTTTTATCTTTTATTTAATTTTCTTTATTAATGTTATTTTATCATTTGAAAACAAATATATTTTTATATTTATTTTTACAGGAATACCTCAAAGGTAAAGAAATACTGTATAGAAAACAACAAAGACAAATGGCTATGACATCAGATACAGTTTATAGTAGTCTTGGAAGATTGTCAAGATATTCAAATTTTTGGTAGGTCATTATGAGTCTCCAATGGAAGCTCATGTTTGCGGACATGAAATAAATGTGGGGATTATGAAAACTGATATCAGGGATCTTGTTACTAGAGATAAGTTGGGCATCAATGTGGTGCAAATTTTTTCCATGTAAGTCTTAACAACTTTTCCCCATGTTATATTCATTAAAAATGTATACTTACGTCTGTTTTGTATTAGATATCTTTATAAATTTTGTTATAGGAATGAGCTAACATGTTCATATGGATTCATGGACCCGCAATTGATTTCCCATAAAGCATGTGCATTGAATGAGGAACAAAGAATGATTTATATTGCTGAAAGACATAAACAGAATATATTCACACAATGTTGGATGATGCCTTTTTGTGAGTGGTATGAAATGCATATCTCTTAAATAGTTCATTATCTTTTAACATAAAAAACCACTAACCATAAATTTCCTTTTATCAGTGATCATTGGGTGTTAGGGGTTTTTTTCCAAGGGAGAAAACACCTTATTGGATATGCTACGTCCATGATGATGTGCGGGAAAGTTTTAAAAATATATTGGAAAAGTAAGTCCCAATTTCCCAATAGTTTAATATATTATAATTAATTTTAAATTTAACCTATTCATATTATTTTCTAACAGGGGATGGGTCTACTTTCGAAAAAACAATATGAAAAGGAGTAGAAAGATCAAATATGTAGATGCAAATGTAAATATCCATTTATAATTTGTAATTTTTGATTTATTACATAAAAATAATATATTGAATTTACACTCATTCAAACAATGTTTTCATGAACAACAAGGCGTCATCGAATGCGGATATTATTTGTTAATATTTATGTATGAAATAATAACAACTGGGACATTTGTGAATTTTGACCTGGTAAGCTTTCCTCTTAAACATTGCCATAATATTTCAATTGGATATATTCATTATACACATTAACTAATATCCTTTTCAATTGTAGCTTTTTGATGACCCTCAAACCTATACTGCAAAAGACATCAAACACTTTCAAGAGGAGTGTTAAAATTATTTTACAGGTTTGATTGAATTTTAGTTGTTTGTAATGTAAAATGTAATTTTGAATATTTTCATTGTAATTATATATTTGGTAGTCATTTAGATTGGATTTTTTTTAAGTTGACAGTGTATGTTTTGAATGTTATATATGTGAATGTTTAATTTTTCTATACTTCTTGTTTTTGTTTACATATGGTGGTTTTATTGTTTGGATTTTGTCCTGGGGGGAGGGGTTCCAAGTGTGGGGGGTGTTTCATGGGGTGGAGGGTGTCCAGGGGTTCGGGAGGGGTTTCCGGTGGGGTGGGGGGGGGGGGGGGGGTCCTGGGTGTCCATGGATGTGGGGGGGGGGGGTAGTACAGGGAGGTGGGAGAGTTTCTAGGATGGTGGAAGGGATGTCCAAGGGAGTGGGAGGCTGTCCATGGGGTGTCTAGGGGTGTGGGGGTGTCCTTTATGGTGAAGGGGGTTTCCAGGGGTGGGTGCAGTGTAGTGGGGGGGGGGGTCTAGGGTGTCCATGAGGATGGGGGGCAGTCCAGGGGTGTGGTGGGGCAGTCTAGTGGGTTGAGGGTGTTCTGGTCTATTTTTGGTAACTTTTTGGTCTCATTCAAGGGTGTGGGAGGGTTGTCCAGGGGTGTGGGAGTGTTGTCTAGGGTGTGGGGGTCTACTGGAGGGTGGGGGGATGTCCAGGGGTGGTGGTGATATCCAGGGGAGTGGGGGGTGTCCAGGGGTGTGGTGGGGGCAGTCCAGTGGGTTGAGGTGGTTCTGGTTTGTTTTTTGTAACATTTTGGACGGTTTCCGGGATGTGGGAGGGTTGTCCAGGGGTGTGGGAGTGTTGCCCTGGGGGTTGGGGGTTATACATGAGGGTGGGGGTTGTCCAGGGGTGTTTTGGGCTATCTAGTGGGTCAGGGGGTAGTCCAGGGGTGTGGTGGGGTCTGTCCAGTGGGGTTGGGGGTGGGGGGCTGTCCAGGGGTGTGGGAGTGATGTCCATGGTGTGGGGGGGGGGGGGTATACATGAGGGTGGTGGGGTTGTCCCGAGGTGTTCGGGGCTGTCCAGGGGGTCGGGGGCAGTCCAGGGATGTGGTGGGGGTTGTCCAGTGGGTTGTGGGGGTGCTGTTCAGGGGGTGGTGGGGGGCTGTCTAGTGGGGTATGTTTTAAATGTTATCAATGTAAATGATTAATTTTTATTTGGTTCTTGTTTTGATGTACTTCTGTTTTTGTGGTACGAATTCTTGATTTGGTTTCTGGTTGTTTCTGGGGAGAGCAGAGGACTGCATTCGATTTTAAACAAAAATTGGTCTTCCACGCTGGTTATTTTATAACCGACGTGATAAAGAAATCAGGAAGGGTTTACCATGTCAGTTACTTAATAACTGATGTCATAAAAGGCCTGGGAAATGATTTATCACGTCAGTTATTTTAGAACCGATGTGTTACGCCCCCTACCCCCTAGACTGGTTTAGCATGATGGTTATTATATAACCGACGTGATAACCCATTTCCAGGGGTTTATCATGTCGGTTATTAAATAACTGACTTGATAAACATCCTCCTCATGGGTTTATCATGTCGATTATATAATAACTGACGTGACCTCCCCCCCTCCAGTTTATCAAAGCGGTTATATAATAATCGACGTGATAAAACATCCCCCTAGTTTTTGCACATCCATTATTAAATTAACCGACGTGATAAACACTGTGATATTTTGTTTTTTACGTTGGTTTTTAAATAACCGACGTAAAAAAATTATTTATAACCTCATCCGTATTAACATAGGCTAAAAAACGACGTTAAAAATGAAAAATAGCCGACGTAAATAACGTTTTATCGACTAGTGAGAGGTGATGGGCCTTCTATTGTGACAAATAAACACCAAGGATTGTCCCCATCTGGTGAAGATTCATTATTTTCCACCAAATCCCTAGGACGATTATCCTTGAATGCTACATGACATATTCATGGTATGAAAAATTTTCATAGAACCATCCAGGTAAACCCTTTATGACCACATGCTCCTCTATTCGATTATCCATAACTTTATTTCTTATATTCAAAACCATATTTTTCATAAATGGGTAGTTATTGAAACCCATGATAATGATAAATAACTAGGAACCTCTTGGATGGGGAGATTTAACTGACATCACGTCTTGTATAGTTACACTATGCAATCTATCTTCGCTTAGACATTTCTTGGATCTAGGTACTCAATTAACTAAAATAACCTTTTGGAATGTGGTATTGACATCCATCCCAATATAAGTGAATTCTTACACATTCAAAATACCTTACTCTACATGATAAAAGGGTTCATTTAGGGGCCACCTACACAAACATGATATTGTTTATGTGGGTATCCTACTATGATACATTATTATGACACTCTATGAGGTTAATATCTGACTATTTACATGACCACCAAAGTTACTAACCTTTTATTTAAATAAATATAACTCCTCTAGAAGATAATTATGAACACACATAATATGTAGGAAATGAGATGAAGCATCATAACCTCAATAGTGATTCCTTATGTATCTCAAATATAAATATAATATAATGTAAATGAGGTTAAAAGAATCACATAAGGAGAAACTTGTAATGATGGTTTTGTTAAGTGAACTACACCACATATAAATAGCAACCTCATGGTGGAATCTCCTATCTTACTATCACATTATTTCTTTGGAAGAATTGACCAACCCATCTACAATGCCAATTTAACCGAATGAATGGGGAATAGATGTGTGAGGTAGGTGGATATGTCTTGTTAAAATTACGTATGTGGATTAGAATATGTGTAGCACCCAATGTTAGCTACATATATAGATCATAGAAAAATTAACCATGAACATTGATTCACATCACATGTTTTGGTGCCTAAGGACCTATCACACATATTAAAGACTATGTGATCCATTTTGTCTCTTCTGATTCCCCCTAAAATGGGATTGATAACCGCCATTAATTATCAACTTCATAAAACCTATATATATATAATCATGTGAAACCCAACAAACATTGAGATATTCCATTTTTATGAGGTCAAATACCTAAAAATAACATCTTATGTACTCCTAATATGATTCATAATACCCATGATAAAGTAATTTACACTGTCATGCTCTCCATTGAATAATAATTCCTTTGATAAATAGAATTTTTGGGTTGTCACCGGAAATATGTAGAATTGTTGACTGGATCACAATCATCAATTCTCATTATAATGTGGGTTCATATCAATTAGACCTAAAATTTGTTTATCTTCGACCAATAATGGATTTAAAATTTATTTTATGATCAATGTCATATATTACATCTTTTCTTGAGTAATCCCCTATTTATTCATGATGTATGACATACTTCTAGTATAGTGCACAACCTTCACCTATCGATAAGAAGATAGATGTTATGTTGGATTCCTTTTTTGGAGTAGGTCCCCTGATGATTCTTATTAGTGATACCATAAACATTACAAGAATACCCATAAAGTGAACTCTTTGCACATATGTCCCATAAAATGATAATTTATTACCCTCATGGAATTTATCATATATTATTTCTCTTATCTCTCACACTATTTATAACCCACCTAGGCATATCTATCTTAGTTTATTATTCCATTTTCATAATAAGGGTGACCCTATTCAAGGATTTTAACTAGGTGTAACCCCCAACCTATCATCCTAGAGGAAAAAATATATTTAAACTATACTCTATTTTTTATTATAAAAAAAATATAATATACACATTCTCCTATCACTGTGTTAAATTTTGAATCCAAAATCCTTACCAAAAAATGTTATACTACATGGTATGATCTTAAAATTTTACATTAAACTGTGTCTTTAAAACAATGAGTTTTTTTATTATTTCTATATGATTCATATGATTCCTCCCTAAGGTTCCAAAGTACATCATAAATCCTTTAAATCCCTCCTTAGGGGCTATTTCTACATGAGGTAATATATACACTTTTCTCAGCTAGTTATATACTAATGAACCATTAAATCACCTTCGTTAGTTCCATTTTCCTTTGAAGATCCTCATTATTGGGATATTCTTATGATGACATAATACCCCCACCTATATGGCCATATTCCATCTAGGTAATCATCACACTTTGGTAAATAGTTAAATATTCACTATGAGTCACATAACTATCCATATTTTTGTGATCAATCTCAAACCAACCTAATTTGTATGTTTTCTCATTAATGGGTGTATTAATGTTACATATTAACAATTATCTAACCAACCATTGAAGAGAAAAATTTACATAATTGTAGTTACTATATGAATTTTAACTACATGTATCTCTTTTTTCATAAGACCTTATATAATTTCAGATGAACATCATTGGTTTTTATTCCTATTCTCATGGAATACATAGTACACCTCTGTGAGGTTCAATATGAACACTATAACATATTATTCCTTCTATAACATTTATAATATCAACTATACCTAGTTACATGGATTATACCATAAAACCTAAAAATTGAAAATAATTTACTAGGTAAACATGATCATGAATTGATGATACATAAAGGGGATCATATTTATTTATGAACCATTTTAAATCATGATGTCTATTAAACTTTTTTTCTACCTTATTAGTATGTTTATTTGCAATAATTATGTTATATACCATGGGTATTTTAAAATGAAGAAAAACATTGACTTGAAATGGAGATAATAATAAATTTAAAATCATCGTAATTAACACACCCCTCCTATTGAATATATTTTGGGTCCTCATGTTATAATAATGTTCCATATAATGGGTAATGAATGTATTCTTCTCTATTACATAAATTTAAAAAAACTATATGTAATATGATTATTCTACTTCATAATTAATAAGATTATATTTAAAACCCATTTAGATGAATATTGTTCAATTTGTTTTGACATATAGGGTTTTTACATGGATATACCAGATATTTCTCCTAAAATTATCTTTCTCTCTTAATTATCAATATAATGGAAAAAGAATTTATTATTTATGAAGGATGAAATCAATTATTTAATTAGTTAATGAAATTTTTAATCCCTACGCATATCCCGGTACACCTTAATTGGGAAGGGATAATGATATATTGTGTCATGAGAAAAATTATGTCTTTTTGGACTATTCATGTACTTTTGATATGAAATATTTTCTATCCCATCAACTATACAACTACAATTTAAAAAGAGGCACAATTAAAATACAGTATACTGAATAATGGGAATACCTACATTGTCATTTATATTTAATAATTTATACCCTATTTTATAGTCTTGAATGTGTCCGTATACACTTATCATGAATCACATAAATATATATTGAAAAAAATGGATGAAAATCCATGGTTGATTAGGTGGATCTTGTTACTCTTAGAGTTTAACATTGTGATCAAGGATAATAAAATTATATTATAATATCATAATTAACCATCTATCAGGGATGTAATTTCTACAACTATGTGGATGATGTGTAGTAAATATCATAGAATAATTTTTATATGATCAAATATTTTTAGTAATGTTTATTAAAAAATAATGGTTTTCTGATATCTATAATTATTAGAGACTTATATGACATAAATTCAATTAAAAAAAAATTAGAATGATGTTCATTAATAAATTGGGATATAAATTGGATAATAATCTTATATTCATGAAATTATTTTATGGGATTACTTTCTAGTGTCTACTAGAAAAAACTGTGGAACTGTGCTATAATTTTATCTGTCCTCATTTTTGGGGGGGGTTTGATGGTCAATACGAAATAGTGACTATGTTTTTTTTTCAGGTTTTGTTTTTTTCCAATGTTACCTAATAGTTATATATTATTTTTATTACCATATGATCAATATAAAATAACTAAAAACATGTTCCAATGAAAATAAATTCCACAAATTCGTTTTTTGGATTTTGAAGTATTTTTGGTCTTCTAAATAAACTTAATGTGTCCTTTTCGAATTATTATGGCCAAACATGCATCAAACTTGTTGTATTTGACATAAAAAAGGATTTTTGTATAAGACTTATTAGATTTCATGCATATGGTGGTAATTGAAATTATAATAAGAAAAAAAATCTAGGATTATAATTTCAAAATTTTTTTCTCACTGATCATGTTTCAGACACGAATAACTACATAATAGTGGAGTTTTATAAAAAATTTGAGTTTTTTACAAAACAATCCCATCATACTAACCTAATAAAAGTGGATAACTAGTTATTTTATGTCATAATCCAAAAAAAAGTTTTTATAATATAGTAATTGTGGTTTAAAAGTATTCGTTCATTAATAATGATGATTTTTTATTGCTAAAAAATAATGAAAATACATTAGAGGATGTGTTTCAGATAGGATTGGTGTTTTGAAATTCGTTCCCCCTTCCACTGGATCATTCCACCCACATAAAACTATAATTATCATTACATAAGTGTTGAAACATTGCATAAATATATTTTTTATGGAATCTAAATTAGTGGAGTCCATGGGAATCTATACAATAAAGGAATTGTAAATTTAAGTCTATGAGGAATAATCGTAGAAAATAATTGCACAATTTTTATCATTCCATTAACAGTTAACGTATCTTTATAATTATTCTCATAAAACCAAATATTTTAATTTTTCACTTCCTAAATATTGAAAATCCAACATTTTAAAATTACATAAAAAATAAATCATTGGTATTGGATATAAATTTCTTGTATTTTAACAACAATGTTGAGATTACTTATCCTATAGATAATAAAATTCTTCTATACCTTTAAATATTTCGACCACAACTAATAATATAGGATTCCACTCCAAAAATAAGTCCTTCAGCATAAAAATTATTCTAATAATAAATCATTAATAATTATCCAAAATCAATAATTATATATCCAAAAATAATTATACTTCCATAGGAACCATCCTTTTTAAGATAGTAACTAGATGATGGTGGAATCTAAAATACCCAATTCTTATATTTTTTATTTGCAATGTTATTCTAAAAATATAAAATTAAAATATATAAATAACACAAGGTTGGTTAAGGGAATCAAAAAATATTGTGATAACCTACGGAATTAATAATTGAGATTTTATTCATTTATAATCAATATAATCCTAAAATTATTTCTCAATTTGTATACAAGTTTTTGGTTTCCAATGTAGTCCAACAACATACAATGAAGTCATATATGTAAATAAATGTATTGATATATGATATTCATTTACTCTAGAAAAAAATTTAGAGTATCAAATAAAATAATGTAATGAAATTGTTGATCTGTATAAAATCCCTACGGATGTTCCACATGAATTGAGCTTAATAGCTTCCATAAAATAAGTGTTCCTCTATATAAATTTTTGGGTATTAGTAAAAGATGAATTTAGTGGATAGATTAATACATCCTAATTGGATTATATTTTCTATTGGTAATGTGATTTGATGATATCAAAAAATCATGAAGGTATGTTTTTACAGAGTGTAACCATTCTATAATTATTTAGACCATAAATATATCCCTTTCTGGACATGGTTGATGTTTTAAAAATTCATATTGAAAGAAAAATAATTCAATGGGGGTGAATACACAATGATTATGATTCTATACCAATTAAGTATTGTTAAATAATTACCTACGAATTATATTAAGGATAACATTAAAGTTGTTTGGGCTTAATTTTAACCCTTATAAGGACATATTGGTGATTGAGAAGATGAGGAATTAATAGGGATACCATACCAGTTATTAATTAAAATAATTGCCCCAATCCTAATACTTTTTCGCAAATGATCATGAAATATTTGGAGGAAGGCTTGTATATTTAACCTCAATGAGTAATCTATACATTTAAATATTTAATAACATCTGTTTTATTACCAAATATATTCATAATAGTGCGAAAAAATATATAAGGTTATCATAGTATAAACTTCATGAATGAACTCAATTATTCCTCTCATGTTGAAACAAAATTCATTGAAGGATATTAATAGGAATCTGTAGATGTACTGTAGAAAATTTAATTCATGATTCTAATACTCTAGAAATGTGTTGAGGTTATATAATTATGTTAAAAAGTTTTATCCTACCTCTAAATGAATGAAGATGAAATTTCTATATGGTGATGCACCATTTTTTGAAAATTAGTAGACTTAAATAGTGGAATATTATGATCTTCCTATAAAAATAGTATTATCCAAGACACTCAGTGGGAAAAAAATTACATGATAATTTAGTTCAACAATCAATCAACTATGACTTACTATCCTAGAGAATACTATATATATAAAAAATTAATTTCAAGCATACTCAATTTTATCCCACTCCATATTCCATATATACTCATGATCTATAAGATTCATAGGATAAATTTCCATCAATAATTTTTAGAGAAAAAAAATATCATCTATGATAAAAAAGTAATAAATTATGAATGATTTATACATTTCCCTAAAAAGAGAAATATGTCCAAATGATATATCACTTTTAAGGCTTCCAATTAGTTGATCCAATTCTTAGAAACTGAATATAGAATAGTAAGGGTATCCGTAAACAATTAACTTTCCTTCCCATCAATGTTACCAGAGATCATTGGTGTGGCGAAATATAAAAAACACTAGAAATAAAATAATCGAAATGTTACAACCTAATATTTTAAAAAGTAACTCTCTTTTAAATAATATTATGTGTGATACGATGTACCACATGGAACACTATTATTAAAAGATCCATGATGTACTATATAAGTATTATTTTTTAATATGATTTTTATATCCATGTTGATGGTTTTTCATATATGAATAGAAATAATAGTATTTACATAAATATATATTCATTTATTTTTATAATTTATTCACTTAAAAAAATTATTTATTATTCATACCATGATTATAAACTAGTTTAAAATATGAAAAAAATAATTTTTAGGTAAAATATATATTTTTCATAAAACCATTTTTATATGTGAAATTCATTTTAGTCTTAATATATTAAATAAAATGCTATTAATATGTTATTATTGTGAAATTTTAGGTTATATATTAACAAATTTTAATTATAAATCATTAAATCTTGTTTATTAAGATGATATGAAGGATAAAGTAATTTTATTTTTTATAAAATACATGATATTAATAAATTGTTTTTCCTTAACTTTGGTAGACAATTATTATAATTAATATATACTTATTATTAATATTTTTTTTAAAAAATGTATATATTTTTTTAATTTATTATATCAAAATAGGATTATGATAAATATTTATTACTTATATGAAATTAATTAGTTTCATAAGAATAGTTAATATTGATGAATTTTTAAAACATTCATTTTGTTTCATATAATAAATTACATTCAATGTTCAATTATTTATGAATTTTCTAAAAATAAAAAACGATCCCTTTGATTAATCCAAATATAACTAACTCAATTTTAATTTAAATAATATTTTTATTTTTTATTAGGTTTGTTATTATTCCAAAATATAGTTTTTATAAAAATAGTTTTTCTTTAAATTTTCAAAAAGTATATTAAAATTTATTTTTAACAATTGAATATATTGATTTTTTTTAAATTTATTTCAAATATTTTATCATATTGTAAAAATGTATTTTAAATTATAACATAATTATGGGTCACAAATAAAAAATAATTGAGATACCATAAAAAGTTATCATGGTAAATATATATTAATGTAAAAACTAGAAATACTATAGAAAAGGAATCAAATACCACAAAATATATAAATTATTTTCATATATAAAGATAATATTGGATTTTAATCGTTTCTAGAAAATTGTTTTTTAGCTTCCATTGAAATAATTAAAGGATTTCAATACAAGGAACTAAAATATTTAATAATATTTTTCTCTAAATTAATAACTTAAATAATTTTTCAGGATTTTGATATGAGTAAATAACAATTATGAATTATCTATGACTTTTATAACAATGTAAAATAATTTATTTTCATTTTAATAATGGGTTTTAAAATTTTAAAATATAGTATAGTAATTTAAAATTCTAATACAATGATTATACAATGATTGTGAAAGCACATAAATATCATATAAACGGTTTCAATGTTTTTAAAATTATTAATATTCTCATTATAAATTGTATTAAATTAATATTGTTGATTATTATAACGAATAATGTATTTTTTAGTGAGTGAATTATAATTACATTGATTCCTTGATTCCTTTAATGTCAAAATTTTTAAATTGTAATTACAATTACTTTAAATAATATTTAATGTTTAAAATAATTATTAAATCATTTTAAAATTGTGATATATTACTATAAATTGTTTGGTTGGAAAATTGAACAATATATCATAAATTACCCATTTTTTGCACTTGATATTTTTAAAATTATTTTCTCAACACTTAATTATTATAATATTCATTGTAAAAATCAATGATATGAAAGGTTAATGAGGGGGTTAAAAAAATTAATGGCTTAAAATAGAATAAAAAGTTTACAAATTTTATTTTTTTGGGAAAATATGTTTACCATATAATCCTTATATTATAATATATGGTATTTTTTTTCTCATTTTACAAGAGATAAATGCATATTATATATTAATATTTCATGCATTTACAACATCACCACCTTCCTCACACAAAAAATGGAATCTTATATCCTATCATACTCACACATATTTATCTATTTTTCATGACCAATAACTAATCAATCTATTCCAAAACATAAATACTATGTATTATAGGTTCTATTCTCACTAAAATTCCATCTTATGTAGACATAATCTATTCACCAAGGGTGTAATTCCATAAGAGTGGTATAATTCTTAATGAACCATTTCAATATTAATCCTCTTTACAACTCATGAAAATATTAATTAAATATTTTGAAATTTTAAAATACTTTCATTAAATATAGATATATTTTATTATAATTATTTTACAATACATTTTCATTTAATTTTTTGTCATATTTGAAATCGAAACATTTCTCATTCCTGAATGTGGACTATCACCTCAATAAAGTGATGTGTTTTTTTCTACATCATCAAAAAATATTTCAATTAAAATCGTGGATCAAATGAATATATATGATATTTATGAAATTATTTTGATTCTTTAAATATATTAGGTTACTTAACATTCTATCCTACCAACTAGTATTAAATTTTAACATTGCACATGCATATATGTTGACTACCACCTTTGTGAAGCAATGTAACTCTTTTTATTTTACATCACAAAACGTTTGTCTTTATAAACATAATTAATGAATAATAATGCAATTTATAACATTATTTTAATTCTATAAAATAAAAATAATATATTCTTTATTTATTTTCCACCATGTATAAAAATGAAAGTAATGTCCATGCGTATATACAGACTTCCATCTCAAAGATATTATATAGCTCATTTTTCATGATCATAATACATGGTTTTTTTAAAAATAATATTTAAATTATGAAAATGGAAAATATAATTTTTTTGTGGTCCTGGAAACATTACTCTAATGACCATGGTCAATGCACCGATGTTGTTTTAAATGTTTTCAATCAAAAAACCCCCAAAAAATTCAATGAGAAAAAAACCATTTTATTAAGTAAATAGAATAAAAAAATAAATATTAAAAATGTTCTCATGATATGAAATAACTAATATTGTTTTTTTGGTATATATAGAAAATATAAATCAATATTATACTTATGGTGACAAATTTGATTCATAAAATTCTTTAATGTTTTCTAATAATAATATTTCTACCATGTAGACATGTTTTTTTAATTAATAAATAATATTAGTATTTAGGATTCAAAAAGGATTAATGGTCACTTTCAACTAAATTTTATCTTCTTGTTAAATGATTAAAATATATCTTTTCAAATTGTTTTTTATATGTTTCTCATTTCACATTTCATAAAACATTGAAAATATTATTCTCTCTTACCTTATATATCATGTAAATATTTTTACTTTATTATTACTAATAGTTATTTTGAATATAACATTACATGTTTCTTTGTAAAAATTTAATAAAAGTAATTTCCTCATTTTTCGGAATATTTATTTAAAATTTTATCTGAAATATGATATATTTCTGAAATAATGAGTCAAATGATATTATGAATGTATTTTAATCCATATCAATATATTATGATGATTCACATGCTTTAGAAGATATATACTCTATTGATATCATCCACCTTATTTATATGGATGAATTATAACTCATTGTTCTATTTAATGATTTATGAAAATATTAATATGTCCAATGCCAATTTTTTAATATGAATTATTCTATTTATTATATGTTTATTTGTTATTAACTTTTTTTGTGATGGACTCCTTAAATAATGTAAGTGATATGAGTGGTTGATAATTGATAGTATATTCCTCAATATGTTACATAAGACAAACTAGCTATGCTATTCTATTTATTCATTTCCAATTACTTATTATTTCATGTAATGAGGCTTTAGAGATATGTTTATGATGTCTTAGAACAATTAATCCTTATAATTAATATGATATTTAGAATTATGAATTTCGTCAGTATAAAATCAGTTATTCTTTTCCCTCTGATTATTTATATTTTCATCCGTGTTTGTATTACATTCTCTAGTTTATGATGGTTTTTTTGTAAATATTTTTGTTTTATATAAGAGAAAATTTATCATTAATTTAAAATACTTTCTACGATCTCTAATTGGTAAAATAATGGATTTCATGGAAACTCCTTATGTTTTTTTCTAAGAACTATAATGAACTATATATATTTCATTCTAATTTCTTATGAATTTTTTATATCAAATTATGGAAGAAATAAGACTTCAAGAGTAATTTATTATTAATTTGAAACATAATATATAATGAGAATAATAAATTTAATTTATATGTTTCCATGAATTTTAAATGGAATAATGGGTTTCCTTAATTTTTTTTTCAATTACATCAATTTTTTTCTCATCCCATGAATCAAAATGATTTTCTCAAACCTAATGATGTGTGAGAAATATAAAAAATTCTGTGTTGAAATGTATTTAATGAATAATTATTATCAATAGTGAAAACAATTGTATAATCATAATATTTTATGTGGTAGGAAATGATCATGAAAAAATATGGAATAATAGAATATTATTTATAATGGAAAAGCCTTAATATTATGAGAATGTAATGTCTTTTATCATGTATTATTTTAAATTATTCTCTACATATATAGACCTAAAAATATATTTTTGTGGTATTTAACTATGTATTTATTTTTAAACTTTTTAATCAGGGAAGATAAAATTTGGCCCACTTTATATGGCATCAAACCATTAATATTTTCAGTTTGATTTTAGCACATGAACTGGGAGTAAGGGTCCGAAGTTATACTTTTGGTATCAGATTAAACTTTTATATAAATTTAGTGGTTAATATGATTCATATCACTCTCTTTTCATCGTTTTATATACCAATAGGGGTTAATAAATATAAGGTTCCTCAAATGTCTTAATTCATAGATACTACTACTATAAGGACCCAACCTTAAACACTACATAATCTAGAATTAAATGAATAATTCACATAAAAGATCTTTTCATGTTTAGTTTTTTAGAGAATTAGGCATAACAATTACATTACAACTTGAATATTACATGTAGACACTACTACTCGGTATCCATTTTTTTCATAAAAAAACACATAAAAAGAAACATGTCTAGTTCGATGTTTCAGATAGCATGACTTTTCTTTGATCCCATTATTGAACCTATTCATCTTTAAGTCCTATGGAAAACATTTCAAAAACATTGGATCATCATAAAAAAGCTCAGTAATGGTTATGAAGTAAGGAAGGAAAACATTATCCAATTAATAAATAAAAATTAATGAAACTATACTTTTCAATCGTAAAATACCTTACGAAATGGTAAGATTTATGAATAGCACACAAAAATCATAAATCATAAAGGTTACTTATGGAATCCATATCAAACTTACATTGTAGCTATCACATCTACATAGGGATTTATACTTGGAATACCAGTCACAATATATTCCCTAAATCTCTTAGGGGAAACATCACGTTTACGTCTGTCACGTTACCCAATGCATTAGAGAGCTACCTCGGGCTCACCCGCCCTAGGTTTATCACCAAACCACCCATATACATAAATAATGCCCAATAACCATAACATAATCATAACACATAACAAAAGTATAATGGAAAGACAACATTTCCAAATTCCAATATATCAAATCATGATATTGAAATAAACAATGCTTTATCAAATCATTTTCAAAACCATTTCAAAAGAGATTTTTGAATCGAAGTGTCCCATACCACTTTGATGCTTTTTAATGAATTATCATTTGAATACATTAATTTCCATATAAATAAATCCTAAAACTCATTTTGAAATCATGAACATTAATGTGAAATATTTAGAAGAATATATGTTTAAAACATTAAAAACGATTTTTTAGTTAAATAGTTTTTTTAACAAAAAGAGGGACGCTTGAATACAAATAATTGAGGAATAGAGTTTAATAAAAACATTATAATATCATGAGAATAAAGGTATTCATGATATAATATGCCAAAGAACATTATATACACCATTTGATAGTGAATTGGTGCATAATAACCATGAAGTCTCAATGGAACATAAATTGAGACAAAATCCCTTATAAAGATGGTATCCTTAGATTAAGGATAAATCAATTACCTAATTATGTGTGATGAATATAAATAAACCCAATATTAGTGAATATTAGGTGTAAAACAATCATAGTCCATTCATACATATTTTTTGAAAGATATAATCAACATGTATAAGATTAACCCAACGAATTGAAATTGGGTTAAGAAGTTTTTTTACAGAAATTCAATAGCCAAACGGCGCTACTTTAAAATTCAGAAAATGAGTTCAGGAAAGGAAAAAGGGTATCTCATCAAATGGACATAAAATTTACATCAATAAGGATATAGAAGAACATATACCAACAAAATAATATGTAAATTAAAATAAATAACAAAAAATAAGTCTTCAAAAAAGAGGAGGGGGAAAGGTTCCCTTACCAATTTGGTAGCATACAAAACATACGCCACATGAAAGAAGGATCATACACTGAAGATGTAAATACTCATAAATGAATGTATATTACAAAAATATTACAATCATGGGTAGTACATACTCCACACAAGGAGAATATTGGGAATATATCATTAATCTCATGGAAATAAAAATTTATATGAAAACTCCTTACCACGACGTAATCAATTGAGTCGTATGACAAAAAGTTAATACCCATTAAATGAATCACAGAATACCATGAATATAAAATGAAGCAAGATAATATATATCAAATTGCAGTAAAAAATACACCACATGCAATAAATTTTTGGTGAACAATGGAAATCTCACAGAATTAAAATTGAGATAAGAAATCCCTTACCTCATGTCCGACATGACTCGATCATTATTTAACGAGTCATATCACTTTGAGGGGGCGGTAGTCCGCACTTCCTCTAATGAGATTATCGTATTTATCCACTATGGAAACCATAAATAATTTCTATAAATGAAAAAATAAAGAAACAAAAAATATAACATAAACATAATATATATCATATATAAATATTGTGCCATCATAATGGCCACTATGAGAGGCGTTTGGAGATATTTGAAAAATCATCATTTCGTGAGGCGTTAGTTTTCCTTCCATAGAAACAGTATGTTCATCACCCATTAGATCGAGGTGTGTGTGAGTGTAGTTCGAATCCTTCTTATAAAAACATTATATTATATCGAGGATACTGTTTTTGTTACAAAAGAAAGGAATAAAAAGAGTTTATGGGTTAAAGAAGTAAAATAAAAGAAAACAATTTAAGAAAAATTGTTACCTTTAATTTGGGTAACTCCCTGTGGATTGAACCAAATAACTTCTGAAGTGCCTTCATCATAATATAAGGATTATAAGAGGAGGATAGGTATCTATGGAGCATAATTGGGTAGATGTTTGACCAGCCAAAAATCTTGAGAGGTTTGAGGAATTGGTTAGAAGGGGTCTCCTTTTATAAGGGAGGGGAGGGGCTCTTTAGGAAAGTGAGATAATATTTTTTTATTATATAATTTTATTCTATTTATAAAGGTCCTTAAATGATCAAGGTTTAAGATAAGATGACTCATGGTCTAAATAAATTCATACAATAAGAATTGGACGGGATTCGGATGCTATTTTAATATTTATAATGTTATTTATTTAATTTTTTTGTGAATGAGGTAAATACTACACAATTATTGTGTCATAATTAATATAATTACTGTGATTTATATAAATTATAAAAAAATACAATGATGTAGAAAATATTTTTATCTTTCCAATGAATTTATATAGTCGAAAAACTAACTTATATAACACTATATGAAAATTTATTTATAAATAGATATTGGTTTATGACATTTTTGTCTTTACTTTAAATTAATTAATCTAAAGTGTCAATATCACTCCCAAGTGCCTCCATGGGGTCCCAAAATAGACCCAAGGATTCCATTAGTTGTCCAGGACTCATACAATAAATTTAGGACAAGTGTTAAGGTAATTTTGAATTATTATAATATTCTTTTTACCATTAATAACCTTATTTTCCTTTAACCACAGTAAATAAAAGTCAAAAGTTACTATTCACAAAAAATTATTTCCATCTTATTAAACCAAATTTAATAAACTAATAAAAACCATGTATATCTTATTTTTTAAATTCAATTCACATAAGTGCTAAAATTTCATTTAAATGAAAATGTCAGTTTTTTTAAATACTACTAAGTGGTTTCTCTATTCATCAAAAATTGATGTTTTTCACAAAAATACAAAAAATTCATCCTAAGTTTTACTTGATTTTCTAAATTCAGAAATTATGTATATTTTTCCAAATTCAAAACACAAAAGTGGAATTAATTAATATACGTTAAATCGCATTGTTAAAAAAATATCGTGTTTTTACGAAATAATAACTATCAAAAGATTGACACTTATTTATATCCAATTTCAAAGTGAAATTAATTCCAATGTCGAACATTGGATTAAATGGGAAAAATATATTCTAAATATAATTTAAAACCAATTAAAATGGTAATATAAATATATTAATAAATTAGATTAAAACACAGTTTTGAATTAAAATAAAATAATTTTCACTATTCATTAGAAAATGAACTTTATCAAAAAAATTCCCAAAATTTACAGAAAGTAAATTTTGATGTCCCCATTCTAAAAAATATTATTTCTTGGAAACATATCATGTATTAATGTGACCATAATTATATTTAAATAGGGTTTTCCATTAAAATGATTTAAATCGGTCTTTTAATTTAAATTATGCTTAAATTAGATTCATTCACATTTTAAGCCTCTAACTTTTATTGAATAAATAAATATACATTTAACAAACTTGTATAATCATATTTTAGTTAGTTTTTTTCATTATAGCCGATAAAAATTCTATATGTTAACTACCATTTAAAATAATAATATTATATTATTAGTGTGCAACGTAAGATTTCAAGGAAACTCGTTGTTGCGTATCAGGTATGATATTGAACATAACAACCCCTTTAATGTAAAATTAATATTTAATTCACAAATATTAATAAATATGAAATAGGTCTTATTCTTTATTTACTTGGGATGCTACTTCCTTCCCCCCTTTTGGGAATTGTGTCCTCAAAATTTTAAATCGGGGCTAGGAAACTTCATTAAAAGTCCCACATCAGAAAAGAGTTAGTAAAACAATCACTTTAAAATAAAGAAAGAAAAGTACAATGGTCCCCTGAGATAACCCGTACTAGGATTCCATGTTTGAAACCATGGATATTGAAGAGATAGAAAATGGTCAAGTTCTGATGGAGAGCGATAGAAAACATGATAATGATAAAGTTAACCACTAGAAAAGCACAAACTTATGATGTGTTAAACAGTCTCTGATTACCTAGTAGGAAACGTAAACCAACAATGTTTTTGTTTTACATTCCTTTTTATAATTTGGAGGAATTAATTTACTACATAGAATAAGAACATAATGAAATATACTTACCTTCATGTAGAGTTTCATCCTTCAATAAGTTTATAGCAAAATATATCTTTTCTCCAAACAAAGAGCATTCAAAAAGACGCGGTCACATCAAAATCACAAGAATCGTCTTCTTGAGAATCACATAATTTAAAAAATAGGAACTATATATTTCCCTTATCTTTAGACACCAACTAAATCCAAAAATTTTACAGCTAGATCAGATTATACCCAAAAAGTATAATCTTTTACAAAAAGAAAAACTACTCATAATCGTCAAAACTTTTCAAACAAAACCAAAAGTTCAACAACGATCATTCAAAAAATAGCTTTCCATAAAATTATTCAAAGGTGATCCAAACTAATATTGAAACCCAAATCTCATAAGTATTTAATTACATTGTCTTCCAAGATAACATTTATCTCCGAATGACAACAGTTACTCATAAAGTCTCATACAGAAAAGTAATTAACCTAATCACGTGTCCTCCATGATAGGTTAATCATTTTCATAAATAAATAAAATCGTCATATGTCCATAATAAAAACATATATTCTTCAAAACTATAATTTCAAATATTATTAAAAAATTTAAATCCATAGTATTCTATCTTCCTTATGCATATAGTGTTTCCTCAAAAGAAAGAACGTGTTCCACCACAACCTTTATAACTTAATCACTAAATTATTTTTCTATAATATGTATATCCATTTGATAAAACGTAAGTTTCAAAAATAAACATCTTCTTGTTCAATAAAATTTTTTTACTAAAAGAATAAGTTATACTAACCAGGGACTTCAAGTAGGCTAGTGGTTGGCGATTCACCCTTGTCACCCTTCGGTTGTGGGATCGATTCCTGTAGCCTTTCCAGCTGTGACGGGTTGTCACCCATCCTACAAGTTTTCCTTTTTATAAAACTCAAAATAACCCTAAAATGTTTTAACCTAAATGGTTTCCTTATACCTCTATTTTTCATCCAAATTCATTATGATCTCAACATATTAATTCTTAAAATCTTATTTCACCACAATTTGATAAAATAAAATAATCCCTAAAATGAAGAACACCATACCTTGATCATGGTGTCCATTTGGTTTCATCGTCATCTTGTTCATGTAGGTAGAACGTCTACGAATCACAACAATGATTTAGAGATCCTTCAAAATCATTTCCATCCTCCATCCAAATACACCTTGTACAACATGAGTCATATGGGTGTTCACAGAAAAATAGTTTTGGAAAATAATCATGTATGACATATAATTTCAAAACATCTGATAAAACATGAATTATATTAAATAGTCAAACCAAATATGAATTAAAAATTTCTATTAATGGTATTTTTTAAATACCATAGGTATTTTCTGAGAGACTATATTGTAAAAGAAAATATAAATAGGTTGCACAGGGGTCTCCTTCTTCAGCACCTTTTTTAAAATCATAATATGCTTCAAAATATTGTCATAAGGTAAAATATTTGTAAATGCCATGATAATATTTACCTTTCTTTAAAATAAGTGAATATTGTGAAAATAATATTTGTCTAAATACAACCCATGATCCACGATGATAACGAGGCATATTGGAGGTGTTTGATATCTCAAACAACTACATGTAAGTAAGTTTTATGCTAAAAAAGGTTTCACAATCATTTGAACATGACTTTGCAATAATTATTGAAAGCTTGTCATTAGGAATAGATAGGAATTTCGTTTAAGATATTACTCCTTCCATTTGTAACCGACATTACAATATCTAAAAATGTTATAAAACAATGTTTTAACTGAAATAATAGATAAAGGGACTAACTATGTGTCTAACGAAAACTCATAATCCCTAAATTTGTCTAAACCGACCTTTGATACCAACTATAAGGACCCAACCTTAAACATTACATAATGTCGAATTAAATGAATTATTTACATTGTGGATCTTCTCATGTTTAGATTTTTTGAGAATTAGGTATAACAATTACATTACAACTTGAATATTACAATGAGACACTACTACTCAGTATCCATTTTTTTCATAAAATTAAAACACTTAAAAAGGAACATGTCTAGTTCCATGTTTTAGATAGCATGACATTTCATTAATCCTATCTTTGACCCTATTCATCTTTAAGTCCTACGGAAAACATTTTAAAAACATGGGATGATCATAAAAATATCAGTTATGGTCATAAAATAATAAAGGAAAACATTATCCAATCAATAAATACAAATTAGTGACAATACTTTTCAATCATAACATACCATATGAAATAATATGATTTATGAATAACACACAAAAATCATAAATCATAAAGGTTACTTATGGAGTCAATATGAAACTTACATTGTAGCTATCACAGATAAATAGGTAGTTACCCTTGGAATACCCATCATAGTATATTCCCTAAATCTATTAGGATAAACATCACGTTTACCTCCGTCACGTTGCCCAATGCATTAGAGAGCTATCTCAGGCTCACACACCCAAGGTTTATCACGGAACCACCCGTATACGTAAATAATTCCCAATAACCACAACATAATCATGACACATAACAAAATTATAAAGGAAATATAACATTTCCATATTCAAATATATCAAATCATGATATTGAAATAAACAATGCTTTATCAAATCATTTTCAAAACCATTTAAAAATAGAATTTTGAATCAAAGTGTCCCAAACCACATTGATGCTTTTAAATGAATTATCATTTGAATACATTAATGTCCATTTAAATAAATCCCAAAATGAATTTTGAAAACATGTACATTGATGATAAATATTTAGAAGAATATATCTTTAAAACATTTAAAATGATATTTTAGTTAAATAGATTTTTTAACAAAAAGAGGGACGCTTGAATACAAATAATTGAGGAATAGAATTTAATAAAAACATTATAATATCATGAGAATAATGGTATTCATGATATAATATTCAAAAGGACAGTATATACACCATATAATAGTGAAATGGTGTATAGTAACAATGAAGTCTCAATGGAACGTAATTTGAGATGAAATGCCTTATAAAGATGGTATCCTTAGATTAAGGATAAATCAATAACATAATTATGTGTGATGAATATAAATACAAAAAATATAATTTAATATTAGGTGTAAAACAATAATAGTTCATTCACACATATTTTTAGAAATATATAATCAACAAGTATAAGATTATCCTCAATAATTGAAATTGGGTTAAGAAGTTCTTTTACAGAAATTCAATAGCCTAACGAAACCACTTTAAAATTCAGAAAATGAGTTGATGAAAAAAAATGGTAACTCATCACATGGACATAAAATTTACATCAATAAGGATATATAATAACCTATCCCAAAAAAATAATATGTAAATTAAAAGACATAACAAAAAGAAGTCTTCTAAAAAGAATAGGATGAAAGGTTCCCTTACCGATTTAGTAGCATACAAAACATAGGCCACATGAAAGAAGGATCATACAATGAAGATGTAAATACACATAAATGAAATTATATTAAACAAAGAGTACAATTATGGGTAGTAAATACACCACACAAGAACAAAAGTGGAAATATAGCATGAATCTCACGGGAATAAAAAGTGAGATGAAAACTCCATACCACGGCGTAATCAATTGAGGCGTATGACAAAAATTTAATATCCATTAAATGAATAACAGAATACCATGAATATAAAAATAATAATGATAATATATATCAAATTTCAGTACACAATACACCACATGCAATAAATTAGTGGCGTACAATGGAAATCTCATGGAATTAAAAGTGAGATAAAAAATACCTTACCTCGTGTCCGACTTGACTCGAACGTTCTTTAATATCCTGAATAATAAACTAAAGTTATTTTTTACTTTATTAAGAAGCTTTTTCATGTTTATTATTATTTTTATATCACGTTTTATCATGTTATAAATATTATGTAATCATTTATGTTAATAATGTTCATTTGGTCGATATTTAGTACTTGAGTAAAAAATGAACACATTATATTTACGGAGTTTTCCAAGTGGTTAATAGTCTATTATATCCAGAATTAAATTAATTATTTAGATATCATATATATCATATATATCTAGTATATATATCTATTTAAAATATTACACATAATTTAGAGGTATGAAAAGAAATGCCCCGTTCATGGAGACGCTAAGCTGTACGTACATATGAACGCTTTCCATTTCTATTTATTATTTTAATGGAATTAAAAACATAATGATACATAGTTGTATTATAATTCCATTATAATATCATATAAAATTTTATTAACTCATTTATTTATACATCGCACATAAGGCATAAACGAGTCATATCACATTAAGGGGGTGGTAGTCCGCAATTCCTCTAATAAGATTATCGTATTTACCCTCTATGGAAACCACAAAGTATTCTTATAAATGAAAACATACAGAATCATAAAGAAAACATAAACAGAATATATATCATATATAAATATTGTTCCATCATAATGGACACCATGATAGGCGGTTGGAGATATTTGAACAATCATCATTTCGTGAAGCATTAGTTTACCATCCACAGAAACATTATGTTCTTCACCTATTAGATGGATGTGTGTGTAAGTGTATTATGAATCCTTATCATAACAACATACTAGTATATTTTGGATACATTTTTTGTTACAAAAGAAAGGAATAAATAGAGTTTAGGGTTTAGAGAAGTAAAATAAAAGAAAACAATTTAAGAGAAACCATTAACATTAATTTGGGTAACTCCGTTTGGATTGAACCAAAGGACTTCTTGAAGTGCCTTATTCCTAAAAAAAGGCTTCTAAAAGGAGGATAGGGATGTAGGGAGATTAATTGGGTTGAGGATGGATGAGACAAAAGTCTTGATATGTGTGAGGAAATTGGTAGAATTGGTCTCCTTTTATAAGGGAGAGATGGGGCTCTTTAGGAAAGTGTGATAATATTATTTTATTATATAATGATATTCTGTTTCTAAATGTCAAAAAATAATTAACGATGAAGATAAGATGACTTATGGTCGAAATAAATTCATCCAATAATAATTGGACAGGTTTTTTATTTTATTTTAATATTTATTATCATATATATTTAAATATTTTATTAATGAGGTAAATCATACATCATTATTGTGTCATAATTAATTTAATTTATGTGATGTCTAAAAATTATAAAAAAAATACCATGATGTAGGGGATCGTTTTAGATTTTTAATGAATATTTATAGTCAAAAAAATAAATTATATAACACTATGTAAAAATTAATTTACAAAGATATATTTGTTTATGTTATTTTTGTCTTTACTTTAAATTAATTAATCTAAAGTGTCAATATCACTCCAAAGTGGCTCCATTGGGTCCCAAAATCGACCCAAGGATGACCTTGGTCGGTCATGACTCCTAAAATATGATTAGTACTAGTGGTAAGGTAATTTTTAATTATTATAATATTCTTTTTACCTTTAATTACCTTATTTACCTTTAACCGCGGTAAATAAAAGTCAAAAGTTACTATTCACCAAATATTATTTTCATATTATTCAACCAAATTATACATACTAATAACAACCATTTATGTCATATTTTTTAAATTAAATTCACCTATGTGATAAAATTTCATTTAAATGAAAAATTCATTTTTTAACTACTACTATGTGGTTTAACTATTCATCAAAAATTGATGTTTTTCAAAAAATTACCAAAATTTCAGCCTAAGATTTACATGATATTCTGAATACAAAAATAATGTCTATTTTTCCAAATTCAAAACATAAAATTGTAATTAATTAATTTAAAATTAATTCCCATTGTTAAAACAATTAGAGTGTTTTTACAATACAATAACTATAAAAAGACTCACACTTATTTATGTCCAATTTCAAACTTAAAATAATTCCAATGAACAAAATTAAATTAAATGGAAAAAATATATTCTAATTATACTTTAAAACAAATTAAAAAGATAATATATCTATATAAATAAATTATATTAAATCATATTTTTGAATTAAAATACAATATTTTTCCCTATTCATTAGAAAATAAACTTAATCAGAAAAATTCCAAAAATTTACACAAAGTAAATTTTGATGTCCCCAATATAATGAAGGATTTTATTTGTTCAAATAGAATGTATTATAGTGACAAAAATTATATTTAAAGTGGGTTCTCTATTAAAAGGAGCTAAATTGGCATTTAAATGTAAATTATGCTTAAAATTAGATTCATTCACATTTTAAGCCTCTAACTTTTATTGCATATATGTAAATAAATTAAACAAAACATGTATAATCATATTGTAGATAGTTTTGTTAATTCCCTACAATACAATGACAAGGAGTTAAATACCATTTAAAATAATAATATTATATTATTTTTGTGCAACGTAAGATTTCAAAGAAACTCGTTGTTCCGTATCAGGTACGCTATTGAACATAGAAACCCATTTAAAGTAAAATTAATATTTAATTCACTAATATTAAGAAATATGAAATATGTATTATTCTTTATTTACCTGGGATGTTACCACTACTTAGTTTTATCTAAAATGATTTTTTATCATTATAGATCAAGATAATCCCAATTGATAAATAACTCTACTGAAATTATTATATTATATATCAACCTAATGTAATTATCAGAGATTTAATTTTCATTATCCTAGAAGAAATTAGGATAAATTCACTTATTATTTAAATAAGACATTATATTGAACAATATTATAAATTGTATTTTTTATTCAAATAATATAATTAAATTCATCTATATTTATAAATGTATATTGGAAAATGGACAATTGTTTTAATCATAGTGTAATTATAGTCATACGATAATATTTAAAGAATTTAAAAAAAAGTTATTATTAGTGAATAGTGAAAATCCAATTTTTTTTGAATAATTTTAATTTATTTTCCTGATATAATGTAGTTATAAAGACTAAATTTTTTTATTTTATTTTAAGGTAACATAATATCCATTTTTGATCACAATAAAATTAATTCAATACTAATCATAACTATATTTACTCTTTTTGTTGATTCATTTTTAATAATAAAAATAATTCTAAAAAATAATTTCCATTTCATATTTCCAACTAATATAAAAATTTATTTTGTACACAAATACAAAGTGAATTTTAATGAAATTCATATAAAATTTGGAATCATCATATCCAAATAAAATTAAGAGTTTAAATTTTTTTAACAACCCAATAATTTAAGATATTTTCTATTAGAATAAATTTACCATCATTGAGAGCTTACAAAATACAAATTACCATGTTTAGAAATGACACAATACACTATTAAAATATTATTATTTAAACATCATCATTATAATGATGTTTTTATGTATCTATTTCTAAATATTAATAACTAATTTATAAAAATGTATAGTTTACACATTTTAAATGTTTATCTTTAGACAATATATAAAAATATAATTCATTTTAATGAAAATATAAAATTTTTGTTAAAAAATATATATTCTAATGAAAACAATTAACTTTCATCATGAAAACTTCTTCCAATATTAATTTCATTCACATTTAAATTTTTTTAAAATGGGCTCCATTTTGTAAATGAGATTATCATTATTGAAAAAAGTTGAATTTTTTGGATTTTTTTGAAATGTATTAATTTTTTTATGAATAATAAAAAAATAATATTTTTATTAAAAAATTGATTTTCATTAAAATAATATAAAACCACCATTTTTAATATGATTTTCAAATTGAAATTATATAAATAATATACTTATTTATCCAAATAATATCATTCGAATCAATTTAATGTTAAATGTTGATAAAAAACACTATAAAGTTTTAATAGGTTTTCCTTGGGAACACTGTTTTTTATGTGTTTGTACGTCTAATTTTTATTTGGTAATTTTTACATCTATTAATTGAATATTGTAAAATAAATTCCATTTTAAAAAAAATTGGTTCTAAATCCAATTTTTATTATGAAATTAATGACCTCTTATCAATATGAGTAGAGGGTAACCCTTTACATAACCCAAAGGCCCAATACCAAGTGTCTCATGAAAATGGACCAAAGGCCCAATATGGTTTCATTCTATAATCTTCCTTACTATCTCAATAGTATCACATCATGCATTATTTATTGTTTTCTTTCATCATTCCTAAATCACCATTAGCCTATATAAAAATTACCAACGGTCTTTCCCGGATTCAAACCCTTCAAATTTGGATGCAAGATTATATGGTCTACACTCAAGAACTACCCCAGCAATGTGGATTCAACCGTATAAGTCATCATAATATATATTATCTATTAATTTAAAATATTTTTTGACCATATTTAATAGTGAAATTTATAAAATTTAATTATCTAAGTTATGGTAAAAATGTGTTTATCTGTGGTTGATCTTTGAAGAAAATCCATAAAATTATAAATACATGTCCAAAACTTATTTTATAGACATATTTCAACATTATCACCTATATGGTTATAAAATGGATTATTTTGGAAACTCTTTTCATGTAAAATACATGGATCACTTTATTTTTTAATATATTCTATTTGTTTCTGCTCCCCACATAATAAAAGGAAAACCCCGAACTTCACATAATAATGCATTTAGGGAGCTTTCTATCTGAAAATAACTTCAAATATATATATTCATAATACTTATACTCTTTCTAAAGAATCATTTATTCTATAAATACAAAACATATGGTCTTTAAGAAGAGTCCCAAAGGGGGTTTTTCTATGATAATGTCATTTTACAAACGAATATTTTTTTTCTTCTTTTCTTTAACTCCATAAATTATGTCATAAGAATTAATATATAATAATACTAATATCTATAATGTAATTATATATTTTTATGTTTATGTAATAATATTTATCTATCTCCTCCTCTATCAAATATGAAATGATATTTTTGCCCATGCGTATGGGGGAAGCCTACCATAAGAATCGATGGAACTCATTTTCTATTTACTTGTCTCATTATTTTATATAATGATGGATTTAATGTATAAATATATTATATTTAATATATAATAATACTTATGAAATTATAATATAACATATACCTTCATACCATCCATGGTTTTTAAAATAACATATGTCACTCCTGTTAATCATGATGTGCCTCCTCACAAATCAATGTAATGGTTTTTCACATACTATTTAGTTAAAAGTTAATAACGATATATTTTATGAATGTATGTTATATTTATGAAATGATATTAAAAAAAAAATTAATACATCCCCAAATTCCTTACACTTTCTTTATTAATGTAATTTTATCATCACTCAAGCATACGTACGACCAACTAGCTCCACGAAGTGATGTGATTCATTTTCAATATCCAACCAGCATTTATGATTATAAAAAATATATCTAATGAGTAAATATAAAATTAATAAAATTTGATATAATTTTTTATATGATTTATCTAAATCCTAAATTCATGATCTGGATCTTTCATGAAATATAACCCAGGAGAATTCATGAAAATTAGTAACCAAAACAATGAAAACAATTAAATATTATTAACAAAAAAGGTGGTAGAATGTTATAAGAAGATCATATATGATATTTTAATTATAAAAATTATACTTTTTAAAATTAATTACATCGTTTTAACAATAATTCATGATGTTAATCACATTTAACCAAAATTATTGAAGAGCTAATGGATTTCGACTAATATTCCATTTCTTTGAAATATTTTTTTTAATATGCACATATTCTATTTTTGTGGGGTATATACAATACCCTATAATGATTTAACATGAATCACATATTTATCCATGATTATATGGCGAAAAGTTTTATTCTCTATGAATTCGTGGTCACCTCTAATTTCATTTTTAATTTTTTAATTGTTATCTTTCTCTTGAGATAATAACTTTTTTAAGATCATTTTTCATTGGAAATTACATTTATATTAAATATCTATATTATTTATATTATTCATATGATAATTTTAATAAACCATTAACATTTTTACATGTGATTTTTAATTTTTATGGTATTAGATTATTTGGTTAAATATTGATAAATATATATATTTATTAATCAACACAAATATTTTATGATAATAGACATTATTCACGAATTAAATTTATTATTTAATAAATATGTAATGATTTTAAAATAAAGTGATGGGTGGATAAATTTAATATATATCCAATAGATGGATCTGTGTTATAATGATTTGAATCTATAAGTTACCATTAAATTGGTTTTTACACATAGTTTTATACAGTCCTATGAAATGTCATGAAATTACATGTATCAGGATTCTTGAGAACTTAATATACAATAATTTTTAATTTCATTCATTGATAATTTTTTTATTCTTCTTATACTTGGGTTTTTTCACTCTAATTTTATCTATTGGTGAATTTAATTCTCTATTTATTAATTTATTATCCTTGGTGTTCATTTATTTACCTATAAATATTGTGTATTTATTATCTATTCATGAGAGTAAATTTATCGATTAAATAGAATGTTTTCTTACTTATTTACCATGTAATATTGATTATACACTATATATTTTTGATATATTTCGTTTAATGTAATCCATCATAATATTTTTTTATTATCCTTATTTTATGACTTTTCTCGTAGATATAAATATGAATTCATTAAATTGATTCAATGATTCGGAATGTTTTTCATTTCTATTATTTGTATTTTTCCCCCCATATAAATGGGAATCTGGATGGTATTTACATAAGAATGACTAATAATCTAAAATAACTATAGTGATGTGATCTATTTTATATTATTTCAATGTAATAATGTAGACATAAACATTAATTTATAGTAATTGGGGTCATTATAGTTGATATGAAAATTAATTTTATTAGAACCATTAGAAACAAGATAAAGGAAAACATTGATTTTAGAAGATATCACTATGATAAATTTTAAGGATAATTATATAATAATCTCTAAAACTTTTGTGTAATTTTTAGATTATAAGACTTTTCCCCCGGACACTACATGTGGATGTGGTCCCAGAACAGATGTACCTAGAGGTAATAACTCTAAAAAGGTACATCAATCTTGACTAAAGAATTACATAGTACAGGACAACAATACATGCATCATACATGGATTGGCATTCCTGTGGGTTATGATTATGATAATTCAAATTTTTTATTACCAACCATTGGGAAGTATTTTAATATAATATATCACCAAATCCATCGACTATATGATTCCATGATTAAAAATTTCTTATTTTTTTGATTTAGGATAATTGATACACCTCATTTAAAATTAGTCAATATGATTTAAAATTCATTTTTATATAATGTAATACGGTATATTCTATTATTTATACATTGATCCTAAAATAAATAAGATTATCAATACTTATGTCTAATATATATATTTTCCAGCAGAGCAAGACAATACAACTAGTTATCGAACAAATTATATAATTACTGTGTTAGGAAATATTATTTGTGGTAAACAAAATAACATTGGATTAATGGATTAACATATTTCTCTATATTTTGATTCTCATTTATTAGATCAATTCATGTGATATAAGTCCTCATAATTTTATGGGAGTACTAATCGAATAGGATATAAGAAATATATTATTTCCCTTGAAAAGATATTCTTTACTTCAAGATGAAATTGAAAGGAAATGGTTATATGGGGAGTTGACTATCTCAATAGAGATGTTGAAAACTTGTGGTCATTGATCAAAAATACTATGAAGTATATAGAAACTATACATATCGAATAAAGATCTTCTAAGGAGGCTTTATTTGAGAGATATTTCCATCAGGAGTAGTGAAATAAAATGAATAGAATGTCCCATAAAATAATTAAAAGGAATGAATAATGTTTTTTGTATTATAAGGATAATTATACCACACTACCAAGTTATTCTATGTCTTAAATGAATAATTTGGAGGAAAATATCAACCATTTCATTCAAGGTCTTAATCCTAGGGTTTGAAGGTTATTGGCCTATCAGTATTTTTCATCATACATTGAAAATGTTTTATTTGACTTAAAATAGTTAATTAATTTTGTAGATTTTATATTTTTCATATTAATCTAGAAAATAAGAGTAAAACTAAACAATAATAAAATGGGAATTCATCAAAGAAGAATATGTGAACCATGAAATTTTTCATCTTGTGATGATTGTGGAATGAATCATCCTTGAAAATGATAGTATTGTATGGGATTTTGTCACAATTGTAGTTATTAGGATCACATTTATCAATAATGAAATGGTATGAAAAAATTCAATTATTTTATATTCTTGAACTACAATTAAATGTTGCAATATTCAAAAAATGACCCCTGATTCAAGGGAATCTACCACAAAAGAGTATAAGGGTATAAATAAATGTTGTACATTCAGTAAAAAAATGTTCGAAGTACTAAATATTATTTTCAAAGGTACTTTAATCATAAACTGACATTCAGAAAATGATTTATTCGATTATTGATCATCACACAATTTTTTATCTATAATTTTTTATGAAAATTTAATATTTCCCTAGAATTTTATGAATGGATTTGTAAGTCATAAATATATATGGAAGTCCCACTAAAAAAATAATGTGTATGGATGTTATCACTATCACATAGAAACACGATCTATTTATATACTTTCATATAAAACCTATTTTTTTACTTATATATAATCCATGGTATTGTCTCAAATTCAAAATATGATTCAATGATTTATTACAAGGATAGTTAAATTTTAAAATATGGAAATTTTGTGTAATTCCATATCATTAGATAATAGAATTTGTTTTTTGGGTTTTTCGTTTATCTATTCCCTTATGAGATACCAATACCAAAGACTCCCAATAGAATATACACTTTGTAATTTGTGGAGTTATAGAAAAAACATCATGATTTGTGTAATAAGGGAATTAATCTTTCTAGCATTTCACTATGGGAACACTTTATTCTCATTATTGAGAATAAATATGGATATAAAAGATTTTTTTTTGATTATATAGAAATCTATTCAATAAAATATCAAAAAACTATCTTATATTTAAAATTGATGACTTATTTAATCTACTTCATAAATCACAGTATTTTCAAATATTTTTCCTTTGTTCAAGGTATAACCAATTGTGAGTAAAGATAGAATAAATTCTAAAGGAAACATTTTGAATGACGTGTGGATATAATATTTCTATAGTAATTCCATTTGGATTTTTTAACCAATTACCATTTTATGGAACTAATAAAAATATTATTCGAGGAATATTGGGTTGATATTTTGTGTATTAATTTTTTATATGTTAGTGAATTCTTAGAGATATTGAGACCAAGATAATTTCTTTCAGATTATTATTGATAATAATAGGTAAAAATAGTTATATTGGATGTTTAGAAAGTGTGATGTATGGATTCAATATTTTCACTTCATTTATATATTGTCTCCTAATATAGAACCTCATTTGACCCTCTAATGAATGTGTTAATAAGAGAATGGAATATACAAATGAACATTACTATGGTATTTTTTTTAAGTTTTTCAGGTAATTATTATATGTTCCTTTAGAATTTTTCTCAATTATATTACAAATTAACATAGTTTACACATGAATTGGTTATGTTTACATAGAAAAATAAATGAGATCAAAATTTTCATGAACTGAATAGGACATCATTCAATCCTTATAATGAAACGTTGCCATCAAGAATTGATGGATTTGTGAAATATAATAATGAATCAAACAAAAAATTGGTAGTTTCTTAATAAAATATGATAATATTATCACATATTCGTTAAGGATGTTAAATAATCTTGAGTCGAAAAATTTGAACCATGATCATTAGTTTCAAGACACAATATTGTCTTTAAACATATAGATACATTATCACTCTGGTGACAGATTTGAGATATATCCATAATAAAAGTGCCTAAAATATATATTTTCACCAAAAATATATCAACATGAGGCACATATAATTTCTCGAGAAACTAAAGTATTACAATTATTAAAAAACCTACCTCTTAGGGAAGGAAAATAATATAGAAGATGTATTAAAATTGAAGGATCATAGAGTTTTAACCCAAATGAGAATTCAGATGGATCCTTTTGTCTCGGAACAACTATTGTTACATATAAGAATTATTAATGAAGGGTATACATTAGCACATTTCCAAATTATGGTGAAACAAAATTTATTGTAAAATATCTAAATTTCAAAACATGATGATGATAATTTTAAGACGAAAATTAATGATTTGAATAATGAGATATTGTCAGACATCAATTTTGAAGATGGATTTATGATGTTGGGATTTGGATTATGTTTTCCATCTATAACTGAGTTAAAATGGTATTTACTAGATGATTCTCAAAAAACAAAATTATCACTACACCATGTAAGTAATATGATGTATAGTGATGTGGGGGAATATTTTTTATTGAAAAACGTGATGTTGGAAATTTTATATTATGTTTCAAGATGATTATTTTTCTAATAGGATAATTCTATAAAAAACCTTAGGTTATTCAAGAAATCTCTTCCCATTCATATATTTAAATAGGATGAATTTAATGTGCACTTTTTCATAAGATTATAGAAAACTCATTGAAATAATAATAAAATATAGGTTATTATTGATTTATTATCCATTAAGACATTCTCATTTAATAAGAGTATATTATACACTTAATAACCTCACAGGGTAAACATTAATGAGTTTTTTAGACATCATGGTCCACATATCTCGATTGTTTCTTGTCTTGATCCCTATTTTAAATAAAAATATTTGAGGGGTCTTTAGAAGTCTCCTAATACATAGCTATATTTTTGAATAACCTAACATTATCAAAATAATTTACATTCTAAACTGAATATTCCAAAATTAGGTGATATATTGAGATCATTCTCATTTTACATTCATGGAATGTGTGATTTGTATTTACCTTTTATATTTTATTGTTATTGAAATAGTTTCCATTTTTTTATTCAAATGTTATTGTATATAGAATTGCATAGTAAGATATTTTATACCACAAATTGTTGTAATGATGTTTTTAAAGGAAACATGTATGTCCAGAACATGTTAGAGGGACAAAAAATCTAAATTCTTTTATTGATTTTATAAAACAAACATAAAGTATGGAAACTATTTTTGGAAGCAATTGGAGGAAGGATTTGGAATTCCATATGGGTGATCTTGTTTTCTATAAATTAGATTCCATATAATGATGTCATAATGTTTGGTAAGATGGTAAATATGATCCCTAGGTACATAAAACCCTTTTCAATTTTATAATTTATGGGATCCATGGATTATCATTTAGATAATAGACCAATGCTCTCTAATGTACATGATTTTTTCAATATATAATTGTAATTAAAGTATATTCCATCACCAATGTATGTTACAATTTTTAGGTTATATTATTTATCCATCTCCACCTCCATCAAATGGGGAATTGTATGATCGACTGTGTTTATAGTGGACTATTACATCGTGAACTGATGAAACTGAACGTCCACCAACACATCTCAAAATTTTATATAATAATGGATTATATATATATATAATATTTATTATAATATTATACTTAAATATTTATAATATCTAATATAACTTTTAAATTTCCATTTTTTAACAAATTATAATTTTGCTCGTTTAAACGGTGGAATATGACATTATTAAGTGATGTGATTAGTTTTTCTTATGTGATTTTATGATAGTTAATAATGATATATTTAATTAATATATATGAGATATAATAAATTATATTTATTTTTTAAAAATATTATATCACACAATTTTTCACCCTTTCACTAGTTTGTAGATCATATTATCGATCATGCATATTTGTGGCCAACTGTCAATATGAGGTGATGTGATTCATTTTTCATGTCCAACATTCATGAACGACTATAATACAGTTATTTAATTATTAAATGTTATAGATAAAAATTAATATAATTATGGATATTATGGATATATATTTTATATACGATAATGAGAAATTATATGGAAAAACACCTATGAGAGAATAAGTCAATTAACACCTGAAACGATGAAAACAATGAAATATAATTAAACAATATTTGGGTAATGTTATGATAATATAATATAATATATTATAAAAATGAATATTGTTACTTAATAAATTATTAATATTAATAAAACCATTATACAATATGTTAGTTCATGTTCATCAAAAATGAAGTGTGGTGTAAGAGATTTCATCCCAACTTCCATTTCATTGATAAATATTTTCAAATATTAACCTATTCACAATATATGGTGTGTATAATTGCCTATTAATTATTTTTAATGTAAACATATTTATTTATTATTTTATGGTAAAATTTAGATATTCTATATGAACTGATGGTCATCTCTCATTTCTTGATTCATTTTTTTAATGCTAACTTTCTCATGAGAAAATTACTTTCTTGAGAACATTTTTCAATGAAAAAACATTTCTATAAAATATAGATGTTATTAATATCATATTTATGTAAATTAAATAAAATATATACCATTTTAACATATAGTTCATTCATTTTATGATATTTTATTATCTAGCGAATAAATTATAAATATGTATTATTTTTAAAATATGAATATTTGATTGTATGGAACATTAATCATGACATAAATTGATTATTAATTATTGTAAGAATACTATGGATATTAAGTGATGTGTGTAGACTGGTTAAAAATATCTCCCTAGTGTATCTATAATCTCATGAGCCAAATTCATAATCTAGATTCAAATAGGTTTTTGGGCACAGTTTTAAATTATATTAAGAACGAAATTAAAAGTAGAGGTATCAAGATACAAGAGATCATATAATACAATAATTACTAATTTCTATAATTGATAATTATTTTATTATAATTATCCAAGATACTTTCACAATGATATAATCTTTATATTTATTTCATTATAATATTATTAATTAAATGTAAATTGTATTCAGTTATTTACCTTGTCATATTTATTGTGTCGTGTATAATCATGATAATAAATTTATTGATTAAGATACATGTGTGTTAAGTAATTTTACCTTCCATTTTTATTACTCATTATTGATTCGTGTTATATTTAATCATTTTTAACTCTTGATGATGATTTTATCACACCCTTAAATTGTTTTTTTCCCTGTTATATGAATAATAACTCAGTGAAATAGTTAAAGGATTCCAAATTTTTACTTGTAATATGATTTCTATATTTTCCACATCATAAAATGGATATCATTTATGAATTTCCTTATAAAAAAAACTAAATTGATTTATACTTGGATATTTGGCCGCTTGTATCTTACTATAATGTCAAAAAATAGATACCGAATCTCGATTATTGGAGTAGTGGGTGTTACATTTTTTGGACACAAACATATGTTACTTGGATAAAAAAATGTATTATCATGGAATAAAAAACCTAATGCAAAAATGATATAATGTTAAAAATGAAATCAAATAGCGAAAAAATCTCACTTATTTTTTAAATGTAAGATTTCTTGAACTATAATACGTAATTTATTATTTTAAGTGACTTCCATGGAAATCATGGTCGGTATCTAAGATTATAGAGTGTTATATTTAATAAATTATCATTTTCTTTAATTTTATATATTAAATATTTTTTCATGATTTTGATATGATTAAATATACATTATGTAATAGTCTATATTTCTATTATAGTTTATATTAATTTATTTTAAAATTAATACGTTGTTATAAATTTTTTAAACAGAGTATAATAATTTAAAATCCTCTAGTAGTGTTGATTCAATGCTTCAGAAAGAATTGTAAAAATCAATTAAATATTGTTAAAAATAGTTAATGTGATAATACATAGATTATTAAAGGTATTATGTGAATTTTATAGATACTTATGAAGGCTACATATTTCATTATGTGTTTGAATTAAAATTACATTTGTTATCGTTGTTCATTTAAAGACAATTTTTTTGAATAATCAATAAACCGACGTTAAATATATTCTAATTTTAAAATTCATTTATACAATATTTCTTAAAATAATAATAAAATCCCAAAATTTTATCATGACTATATTATATGTGAAATTATTTAGGATATTATCGATGATCAATTTATTTCCACTATTCATTTTGAAAATTACTTTCATGAATGTTAAAAAATGAATTTTTTTATAGTGGTTTAGTTTAAACATTGATAAAAAATGTGATAATATAAATAATAATGATTCAAATTACACTTAAACCTTTATAAATTTTATTTTTTATATTTCATCTTTATCCTCCATATAATTTATGTTGTATATTTTGTGTTCCATTTGAAAAGAGTGAGACATAAATTAAATATTAATATTTTATTTAATTATATGATTACAGCCCACCACACTTATAAAATGGAATCTACTATAATATATTACTCACACCTCTTGATCATATAAACTTGAATAATATGTTCACAAATACCTATAAAAACTTCTGATACATGTCAATAGGTTCTAGAACAAATAGATTACTATTATATGAAGTTTTTATGTGTAGTAAAATAATGAACTTCACATAGAAGTGGAAAAATTATTAACTGATTATTTCATGATTATTTATACACCTACCTCGATAAAATATTCTTGAACCAATAAATAATAATATTATATTTTTAATTTCTCTACTTAAATGTTATAATGATTATGGTAGAATATATTTTTATCTATTTTTCGATCCCATGGAAAATTAATGAAATAACCATGTGTATGTATGCACAACCACATCCGTAAGGTGATGTGTTTCATTATTCATCACTGAATCATACGTATGGTTAAAAATATATATCAAATTAATATTTATTATTTTTATGAAAAATTTATGATTTATTATTGTAAATATATTACATACCATATTACCCTACCATCCATTAGAAAATATCAATTTCACTCATCTCTGTTTGAACTACCACGTAAATGATGTGATGTGACTCATTTTTCATTTGTACAATGCAATTATAGATACAATTATATTAATAATGATTATGTATGATATTTAAACAATATTTATGTATATTTAAATGAAAAAAGTAGTATACTTTATTTTGGTTCCATATTGTTGGGAAATTAAAATGATGTTCAGGAATATGTATAGACTACCATCTCTAAAAAACAAAGTAATTAATAATTCATGATTACATTCCATATGTTGTTTCCGAAAAATATTATTGTATAAATTTAATAATTATAACTTTTTTATTATTATTGAGATAGTTAAACTATAACCACTTTGATAATGGTCATCAGACAAGTGTTGATTTCAGGGTATAAATTCAATGATCATAAAACATCAAACATGGAAATAACCATTTTTTTTAACTAAGAAAAATAAATGAATGATAATTACTATGTTTCATAACAGATTTAATAAAAAATATAATTTTGTTATTGTATATTTTTAAAATTTATAAATCTATATGGGGCTTAAGGTAATGGATTTTTTATTAGAACCTTATTTATTGTTTTCCATTAAAATTCATTCTCCTCCATGTCCATATTCAAAATAATTCAAGAACATTTTTCTTTAAATTTAAAATATATTTATTGGTAATTTTAAAAAAAATCACCTTATTTATACATTAATAAACTGGGTATTTTCAAGTATTTTTCATATGACTCACTTTATACTTTTTATAAAATTGAGAAAATAATTTTCTATTTTACCATATAAGTGATGAATATATTTTAATATCCTCTAAATACTTAATTTTTTTAATAACTATACATGTATGAAAAATTTCTTTATAATATATTTATTCTCCCATTATGATGGAAGTTTTTCTTTAAAATTATATTAAAATAAAAGGAATATTTTATAAAATAAATGATTGAATTTTGTATTAAAGGTTTTTTCATATATGTTAAGGACTATTGATGTAGATTGTCTTAAACTTAGATACTTTTACTCTAGATAAAATAATGGGTTTCAAAAATAAATTGGAGGGAAAAATTAGGTGAATCTATAATTGATAACTGTAACGTGTACGTTATATGAGAAATTGTGAAAATTATTGGCAGAAAATATTTATAGGATCTTGGATTATTTACCTAAAGGATGAGTTTTATATTTGAACCATAGATAGATATTTGTATAGAGAGACTCATTATATTGTCACACATAGATATTGTGAGTGATATTTTAATAAAATCCCCGAAAAATTATACAGAGGGCTTCTGTAATGATGACGGGGCATAGGGTAGTGTTAGATTCTAAACATTTATAATCCTCTGAGTGATCATACTCATTGGTAATCAATTTAATTTTTATATTCATAACCCAATAAATCGAAAAATGAAAATAATAAATAAAAATGATTTAGTTTCATACTCAATATAGTATCTACCCCTCAAATAATTCCATGAATCAATAAGAAAGGTTTATATATATTTTACAATAATATGACCAATAGTTTTGTTATTGTTTTTGTTGGATCCATGATCCATTTGAATATTTAGGTTTATAATGTAAATTACCTCATTAATGAATGCATGGAAATCATTTTTTTCCTATAAAACTCGTTGATTCATTTCCCCCATGAGTTTTTTTAATCCATTCATCACTCCTCAAGTTCTTTGTCTACCAAGTATATTTTACTGGATAAATTTCCCTGGATATCCCATCACTACAATAGTAATGTGTTTTTTGGTATAGTTTTTTTGTTTGATTTTAAAAATATCCTAAATTGGAATGGAAAATATCTTAATGATTTTCCCATTCGATGTTATTGTTTTTTAGGTGTTGAAGTCTTTTAGAGGATATCACATTGTTTCCAACTCATGTAACATTCCCATGTGATTTATATTACATTAATGAAACAATATTTGATTATATAAATTGAATAGAAATGAAAATAATGTTTTTAAATTGAATAAATTTTCAATACATATAAAAAAGGGTGAGTGATCTGATAAGAACCATATATGGTGGTGAAAATATTTCCTGTGAAAATATTAATACCATGGGAGTTGGTGAGATACAAATCCTAGAAACTATAAATTCCACTGTAATATTAATTTTTATTAACATAGGTAGAATGATAACTTGAGTAACTAAGGTCACCTAATTTGTGGAATGAAATGAATGGAAATGAATGGAAATGAATCATAGATTTCCTAGAATAAAAATATTCTACATTCATCTCATTATATAAGATAATGATGTTTAAAACTCTTGGATGGATAAAATAATGTGATCCCTATTTAAATAAACAGTGGTATTTCCATAGATATTCTATTTCGACCATAACAAATGTATTAAAATTTGAGGATATATAAATTAATAAGAAATTATGAGTAAACATGATATTTGTTCACATTTGGTATTATTTCACATGTTCCACTAAATGTTTATCAATCATGAAGATCCAAATACAATTTTTGGATAGAATGACATTCAAAAAGTATTTAAGCGAAGTAGTGAAATAAATGAATCGGTATATCCTTACTAATTATTAGGATCCATTGAATCATCCAAATAAGTATTTTTAGATATAAAATGTTATAAACTAAAAATGTTATTAAATTTTTTTGAATAAATCATAGAATATTTATGACAATAAATGCATCTGAAGAGAGGAAACGATGATAAACAATATATAATAATTACAAAAAAGGTGGTCTACTGCTGATAAAATCATATAAATATGGTACACTTAGAAAAATATGTATATATCTTTCCTTTGATTCCAATTTTGTTTTAGAAAAATCTTTCCATGATGGTCATGATTATCATGGGTGTCACAACATTTCTGTATAGAGTGGAATAAATACATAACAATAATGAAACCGAATGTTGATTTAAACTACAGCCACTATATCAATATATTAAACATCATAAAGAAGGATGCATCCACCAATTTCAATTGAACTGAATACTACACAACTACATTTATATTTTTATTATTCATATGTAGACCACCGAAAAATAAATGTATAAGGATGAATCTAATGTTTTTTTGGAACATCATTTAGTACTAAAAATTTTATCATTAATTGAGACCCTATTGTAATTCGATCCAAGATAGTCATAAATTAAATTTATTAATAGTGGGATATGATAAATTATGTGAATATTCAATGTAAATTCATTATATTTATAACCAAAAATATTGGAGAATTTATTCAAACCATGAATCCAGCATCACTAAAAAATATATATTTTATTGATCTATATGAACCTAATGAGATAGGGAAAATGAAAACAAGAAAATTCCCCATCACAATTCACTACCTCCTTGAGCATACCAGTGCACTATGAAAATAATGTGGGCCTCCCTATTTTACAGAAATATATAAAAAACATTTGGGACAATACGTAATATGTTGGGATACTATTCCCCCATATATATATAAAACCATAAATAAATATACAATATTATACCACAATTATCTTATTAATTATAATATAATATATATATATCAAACATAAATTCATTCATAAGGTAAAAATTGACATATGATACACCAAATTGAGGTTTTTGGTGTTCTTTATAAGTCATATGAATATATTTGGATCCCCTATGAGCTGATCATATATATGTAATCCTGAAACAAATAAATATTATTATTTCATCAATAATTAGTCTTAAATCTTGTAATATAACTTTCTCCAAGCAATGACTATGCTCCACTATTTGATGAATCTAATGTTCTAATACCCCATCCCTTACATGGGTTATAAAACATTTACTCTACTCAAGTACCAGGGTGGTCGAGTTAGGTGTCTGTAAATCATATCAGGCCACCAATAATAGTATACATATAAAATATACTAAATAAATGTGACTAATTTATTTGAAATTTTACTAATGTAAAAATATTAAATCATCACTATATTGTGTGGTTTTCAATTCCACAGAGACCACAACATCTTCGTTTGATGCTATATAGGGATGGTATATCCATGTTATAAGCACAAACCATGAAAATTAATTAAAATAAACACCACTTATAAATACTATGGTAAATGAGATATCTTAATAAGAAAACTCTAGGCGATAATTAATCACCATTACCATCCATCAAAAAGAAAAATATATAAGAGAGGCAATATTAATGGTATTTTAGTCATTACTAAAAAATGAGGCATCACAAATATTGAAAACATGATATACTATAATTTCCAATCAAGAAATGGTTATATACTTCTATATTATATCTTGGGTGGATGAGGACCTTGAAAAGAATCTTTTTTATAAGGTGGATACACCATTGTTCCATGATCTCAAGTGGAAGATGCACCATGTGGAAAATATCAATTCTTGTGAAATTGAACAAAAATAATATTATATTATTGTAATGATCACCCAAGACATACCATACCTAGTAGAAAACACCATTATAATCAAGTATCATGTTTATTATATACCACTAGAGTATGTCCTCAGATATAAAATCTTCCATTGAGGGAAATCACAAAAGTGGATAATGATTTATTATTATAAAACTATATGTTTTCAATATATCACTTATTCTAGGATTATATAGTGAAAAAAATTTATCACCTCTTTATGTAGCCTAAGAGGATGAAAAACAACCTTTTTTACATGTGTTGATTATTTTATACCTAATTCATATATATTCATGATTGATATTCTGACAATTGATTAATAATGTGAATAATTCATTGATAGTAAACTCCTCTTTGTGAAATATGTATGAAACATTAAATAGCATATTTGATCCATATATATTGTTTCAAATAACATAGTCAAACAAAGAATTGTAATTTAAAATTAATAATTGAAGTCAAATGTGGATCAAATTTTAAATAGTCTATGGGTTTAATATTTTATAAAACATAGGTAACATGGTAGGGTTTTTATGTTATAAACATTGGCATGGGTCTATTAGAATTCCAACCCTCCTCTATACGTGTTCTACAATATGATAAATACCTATAAGGACAACCCTAAGACAGAAAAATGTGATCCTAGGGTAAATTAATAGATGTATTCACCCATATAGGGTTTATATTATTAGTTCTGTAACATCCCTTAAAATGAAAATTGTAATCAAAAACTAATTGTGTTAATTCACACCACACCTGGGGAACTCACAGTCTAATAATCCTCAATCCAATGAATGGATAACATGAATTGAAATTTTAATCACTTTTAGGAATTACAAAACAATTTTTTATTTCAATTATATTATATGATTCATGTTAAAATATTAAATATGACAACAAAATAAATGTTCAACCTTAATTGGACTAGTTTAGTCTCAATAGTCAACAACTACATGAATATCTATTCCCAAGTGGAAAAAATAAATAAATCAAAAAAAATCTATGGAAAAGGGTATAGTTATTGATAAAAACTTTAGAAATGATAAATTTATAGAATTGGAGTGATAACATTTATGATGAAAAACCTAATATAAATGATACTTTGATATATGAATGAGTGAAAAATTTATCAATGTGTAAGATAATTACCCCATAGATAAACATGTCTATGGGATGTAGTTGTTAATTAAATATGTAACTATAATATTTTAAATTTTTATTATTTAAATTGATGAATTTAAAAAAAATAAGGGTTGTAGTGTTTTAATACATGAAATATCAGGATTACTCCTCTAGGGTCACCCTTATATAGGGGTCCCAATGATAATGACAGAGCTCCCAATTACAAGTAAAATCCAAGAAATTTGAGTGTAGGAGTTAAATTTATAGGCTTCACCATTTTATGATCTTGTGTTTTTATGGTTCTAAAAATTCCAATGCAATTTGAAAACTCATTTTGGTGAGAAGAAAAATATTAATTTAATCATTAGAATGGCATTAAAATACTTTTGAACCTCAAAATTATTATTTTTTTGGAAGGATTACAACATATAGATGGTTCCTCAACATTTTGGATGAGTTTTGGAAGAATAAGACTTTAAAAATCATGGTTTTGGAAAGTCTATTTTTGGTGCAGATATAGAACATTGTTAATTCAAGTCATTAATCTCAACTATTCATTATTAGATGGGTGTCACATCTTTCAAAAACTAGGCACATAGGGGAGATATATTGATTGAGACCTCTGTAGTAAAATGGCGAAAGAATCACATTATTTCCATAATAATTTCATGAACATGTTTCTAGCCATGATTGGGGGATGATCATTGGATTGTTGGTTTAGATGATCAAAATGATAGACGATATTGATTGTAGTATAGTAATACTAATGTGGATTCTCAATAAATAAGAGGGAGATAATTGTATACTTTCAAAATCATTTGGGAACTTTTAATGTTTGTAAGAAACGTTTCTATTGTTTAACAAGGTTAAACAAGGTAAATTCACAAAACCTTTAAGTTCTACAAACTTTCTTGATTCCGGAAATACGATTCTGAAAATGAAATTCTGGAAATTTGGTTCCGAAAATGAAACTTAACCAAAGTTTATGAAGATAAAGATTCTACCCTAAAGCATATAAAATCTCACTAGGTCATAGTATTCAAGTATAATAATGTATCTGATAGTTATAATTTCCTCAACAAATAAAATGTAGTAGAAAAATTGAAACAAACAAGTCACAAGTAGTAAATCTTTTAACCCAAAGAGAAGGGTATCCGACAATCTAGGATAAAGGTACCTTGACTTATACATTCAAGAAAGCATGTCTTACCCACACAAGGGTAAGCCCTCAATACGAAGATCAGAGTCTGTCATGCTATCCCCGCAAGCCCTCAGCATCAAGGTAGTCGGCACCTCTGTCTTCCTCAAAAAGGAAGTCCTCTAACATTAAGGTAGTTGACCCTTCTGTCTTCCTATAACTGGAAGCTCTCGAATATATTCAGAAACATTTGGAGTTACACGAAGCAATTATTAACAATATTTTTCGTACACACTAAGCATGAAAAGTCTCTCTCTAGAAATCCCTTCAGCAGCATGTAATCTCAAGAGTTGTAGAACTTTTTTGAGGTTTTACACATGATCTCTTATTTATATGCAAAATTTCAACAGTTGGCTCCCTCCTCCAACTATCATATTTTTCCTTGAATTTATATGGGACATGTACATGAGTTAATCAAACAACGGTTAGTTAGTAAATGAATGCACGACATCATTTTATAACCAAAACATGAGTAAGAAAAAATATGGTTACCTAAGAAAATTCATATTTCAGAGAGTAATGAAAACTGAAAGTTTGGATACTTTCCAAAAACTAATTCGGTTTCTATAATACATGGATATTCATATTCTGTTTATCAAAAGAATTCAGAGTCTGAATTTCAAGAAAATTCAGAGTCTTGAATTCAGTAGAATTCAGAGTCTGAATTCATAAGAGTTGGGAGTCTGAACTTACAAAGGTTCGGAGTCTAAATTCTGAGAACTGGATGTCAAAACTCCTAATATTTCGGAGTATGAATTCAGAGAACTCAGATTCAAATTCATAAGAGTTCAACGTCTGAATTCTATGAACTCTGAGTCAAAACTCATAAGATTTCAGAGTCTGAATTCAGAGAACTCAGAACCTGAGTTCAGATATTGAAAACAGAATGCTCTATACCTATGTATTATAATAATAAAAGTTTTTTAGATATGAAACCGATTTTTATACATAGATAAAAAATGAACAATGAAAAAGCAGGGTATGGATAAATTTTCCATGGGGAAGGAAAATTTCATTATGAAAGTTAGGAATTGGGTAAATTAAATTTGCCTTAAGATAAGGTGTTTGTGATTTTAAAATCATGAAGAAATGTAAAGGTTATAAAGAAACCTTATTTACTCAACAATCTCCCCAAACATAAAGGAATGAAAAATTCATAAGTAAACCTTATTGACTCAACAATCTCCCCCTTTTTTGAAAGCGCACCCATCATTTTGAAAAAGAATATAAGGACTTATAAAATATTTTCCTAGACTTTGAATACAAAACTTATCTCCCATATCTCAGGGGTAGTGATGAGTATAACTAACTCCCCTTAGGCTTTGGAACACTAAGGATCGTATTCTAGATTTTTGGAATGAGACTTAGAATTTTATTGAATAGGAAAATCTTCTTGTATAAGAACTCCCCCCTTAGATGAACAACGCCACTTACTTACAGAAATATCTTCTTCTTTTAGTATTATTTTTCTTTTCTCCACCTTTGTGATTTTCATAAAGAAATACAGGGAATGGAAAAGTAAATATGGTAACTGAAATATTAGTACAAAACATCCAAATAGAAACAAGTAACCAAAATTTCATTAAGATTGGGAAAAAATTATACAACAAAGAAAATACAAGAAAAGATTAGATTGAATCTATAATCCCTCCTTCTCCTTGGGCATCAAATTCTTTACAATGGATTTAAGGTTTTTTAACTCCTTATTATCTTTCCCTTCTCACATTAGAAGCTGATCCTGATCTTCTGACTTCTTCTCTAAGGATTTTATTTTTTCTTGCTCATCCTTGAGAGCCTCTGCATGAGCCTTCAATAGTTCATCTTGCCTAGCAAGATTTTCTTCAATCTCAATCTAGAGATCCCTTCCTCTCTTCCAGCTTTGGGAAACTGAGTATATCTTTCCATTTAGATATTTCACATCATGCATCTGAGTATTTTTCTTAAGAGTTATCTTTTCCTCAAATATTTTAGGGAGAACCATGATCTTCCCATATTTGGTGTCAAAATCATCTGTGACACTTTCTTTAAATTCAACATGGATTCCCATCTCTTGAATAGTTATATTTGACCAACTAGTTATCTTCTTGAAATTTCTCTTCTAAGCCTTGTAGTCTATGACAAAATTCTAGAAATATGCCTCTGGTTTTATACACTTATACATCACCCTGGATACTGAATCTGACATTTGATTTAGGTTGTGTTAGATCATCTAGCATCTTGATTCGATACTTGGAAATATCGGAATAGTGCCAACATGCTTCCTCAATGATTGGACTACAAAATCATGTCCATGGGAGGGCGACTCCAAATTTGAAACTTTTCTTGGTGGGGCTTCTTTCTCTATTTTATCTTCCTTCCTCTTTGATGATGCACCTACATATTTCTTCTTCATAATAGCTTTACTAAGTGTATTAACAACCACCTGTTGTCCCTTATCAGCCATCATAATAGCTTCTTCATCAGGGGATTCATGTTCACTATCAAATAGTTGAACAACTCTGTCTTCATCAACCTTTTCCATCTCATCACCTGGCATAACATCTTCTGGATGAATGAAATCATGATTATACCTTTCTTATTTAGGTAGATTATTCAATTCTTCTTCATTCCATTCTTTTTCTTTCTTTTCAATCTCATTAGTTGTCTTCTGTTTTAAAGACTTTGCTTCTGTAGGATCCAAACCAAATCTTGGATCCCATTATCTTTTATTATTCTTATCTTACCTAAACGTATCTACAACCTCATCCAGATATAACTTTTTCTTCTTGAGATTTGGTTGTGTGGATTGGGTTTCCTTAGGCTCTGGGGTTTTTGGTTTCTCTTCTACTTCCTTCAACTTTGTCTTTCTTCCAGCCTTTTCTGATGGTTCAGCCATCTCCTATTTCTCCTAAACTATTTCATCTTCTTCCTCAGGCAAGTCATAAAATTCATCGGATTCCTTAGAAAATCTAACATTTATTATTCTTATAGTATCCTCACTAACCAGCATGACTTTTTAATTCCTTGGCTTTGAACTACTGGGGATTTTGAAATACTCCAAGCACCAAACAATCTTCTTCGAAAGAATCACTGGATACATAATGATACGAGGCATCAAATTTCTATTCTTTATATTCTCTATGATATTAAAAATATTCTTAACCAAGTTTGTCTTTCTCAGGTTCACCAGAAAATCCAAAATATACATATTACCAAAATTTTCCTTACCTAAGGTAATTTTGAAAAAAACTTCCTTAAAGAATCTATTTCGTTACTTTAGTCAAATAACTATGTTCATATCTTCCAAAATATTATCTTTACAACTAGAGTTAAGCTTAAAAAAATTTCTTAGATATTACTTTTTCTATATCCTTATAATGTTTATCCTTCTTTGAATTTACCTCCTTGAGGCTTTATGAAATACATACAAAATTAAGGTTTTTTATATCAAGATCTTTAGAAAAATCTTATATTTTATTTGTAAGAATAAAAATCTTAGAATTTTCCATATCAATCTTTTTGTTGACTTTAAAATTTTCATTCTCAATAGGCATAGAAAACCTAGAAACATCTTCGTTGGTAGAGAAAGTATTATCATCATCAAAAAAATATTTTTCATCCAAAGAGTTATAATATTTACTATTACTATAATTATAATTTAGGTATTCATTGGGCATATATTCATCATTATGTACCTTTTCCATTAAGTAATTATTTTCATTAGGTAGTCTGGTTATTAAACAAATATTCTTCTGTCAAGAAGATTCATAATCTGATGATTATTTAGATGAGTCTCCACTACTAGAACTCCAGGTGTCTTTTTCATTAAAAACATTATTATCATTAGATTTGTAGTACCTCTTTCTATTTCTATTAGAATGATTCTCTTTTCATTCATTTATTTTAATAATAGGAATATCATGCCTTATATGTTCATCTCTTTTTCATTCATAACATGTGACTTCTTAGTCATTCTTATCTTTCCTTTCATTCTTATTGTATCTGGATTGAATGTTCTTCTATCCAAAAATATTGTTCATACTTTGAGAAAAATGGTCTAACACATTTTTTGAAGATTCACTTCCACTAGATTCGGATTTTATAACAACCTTATTAGATTTAGATCTTGTATCTCTCTCATGAGTCTTGGCTTTAATATTATTTGATGTCATTGTAAAAGCAACACATCCATTCCCATTTTTCTTCTTAACATTATAAGAATCTCCTTTTATTCTAGTATCATGTTGAATAAGAGTTCCAAAAAGTGCATCAAGAGTGATATGTGTAACCGTCGTATTCTCATTTATAGCTAATCTCTTGGATTCCCACTCATTGGGCATGATGTCTATGATCTTGTCAAAAATAGCTTCATTATCTAATCCTTTCTCACCAGTGGATTGTAAACTGTTAACGATAGTCATAGATATTTTTTGCACTTCACATATGGGTTCTCCATAAGGAAATCAAAATCCATGATATTTGGCTCTGAGCATGTCTCTTCTAGTTTCAATATCATTGGATGTTCCAATGTGCGTAACTTCAAGCTACTTCCAGATTCAATTTTCTACTTCGCAAGATGTAATTTGGAAATATATATTTATTTTCATAAAACAAAGAAACATATTTCGTACCTTATAATTCAGTTGATATTAATGTTTTTCTTGGTTACTGATGGTACTAACCTCCTTGTCAGTGATTTTATATCCTCCAATAAGGATGAAAATATTGTATACTTCAGTATTCATAATAAATGTCTTCGGGCGATCTCTCCAATATTCATAATCATTCCCATAAAAAATTGGTGTCCTTGTAAGATTTAGGTTTTCAATGGAACCATAATTGATTCATGCCATATTAATGAAATTCATTCCACCCAAACATGTTAGTTGTAATGATAATTGAACAAGTAAAATATTCATCAGTATGAAAAAAGAAGAAAAAACATGAGAAAGGATAACTTATATGTGAATATCTGTATTTCAGATACTGCGTATGATAAAAATTTTATGATAGAAATGATAGACGATAGTGATTGTAGTATCGTAAAACTAATGTAGATTCTCTATATACCATAGGGGGTGAATTTTATACTTTAAAAATCCTTTAGAAACATTTAATTTTGGTTAGAAACCTTTTTATTGTTTAACAAGGTTAAACAAGGTAAATTCACAAAACCTCTAAGTTCTACAAACTTGCTTGATTCTGGAAATTTTATACCTGGAATGAAATTCCGGAAATGTGGTTCTAAAAATGAAACAAAAATAAGTTTACAAAGATAATGATTATACCTTAATGTGTATAGAATCTCACAAGATCAGAGTATACAACTATAAGAATGTATAAGACAGTTATACTTTCCTCAAAAAACAAAATGCAGTGGAAAACTTGAAACAAACAAGTAACAAGTAGTAAATATTTTTACCCAAAGAGAAGTGTATCCATAAACCATGGATAAATGTCCCTTGATTTATACATTTAATAAAGTTTGTCTTACCCACACTAGTAAATCCCTCGATATGAAGATCAGAGTCTGTCTTGTTATCCACGGAAGTCCTCAACTTCAAGGTAGTCGGCTCCAATGTCTTCCTCAGTAAGGAAGTCCTTGAACTTTAAGGTATTTGGCACATCTGTCTTACTATCCCCAGAATCCCTCAAATGTATTCAGAGAAAATCAAAGTCGCATGAAGCATTTCTGGACAAGATTTTCAGTATGCACAAAGCATGAAAAGTATCCCTCCATAAATCACAACAACATCGTGTAATCTCGAGAGTTGTAGAATTTTTCTGAGCTCTTTCAAATGAGTTAATATTTATAGGAACAGCTTCAATGGTCGGCTCCCTCCTCCAAAGGTCACATTTTTCCTTGAATTTAGGAGGCACATGTACACCTGTCACTCAAAAAATGGTTAGTTAGTAACTGAATGCACGACATCATTTTATAACCAAAACATGAGTAAGAAAAAATATGGTTACTTAAGAAAATAAATTTTTTGAAGTGTAAGGAAAAAATTAAATTTATAAGTCTAACCAAAATATCATTAGGTGTCTATAATACATGGATATTCTGATTTTTTTTATCAAAAGAATTCGTAGTTAGAAATCTATAGAATTCCGGAGTCTGAATTTAAAGGATATTTGGAGTATTGAATTCAGTAGAATTTAAATTCTAAATTCATAAGTGTTTGGAGTCTGAACATACAAATGTTCAGAGTCTGAATTTAGAGAACTCAGAGTCAAATCTCATATGAGTTCAGAGTTTGAATTTAGAGAACTCGGAGTCAAAACTCATATGAGTTCAAAATCTAAATCTAGAGAACTCGAAACCTGAATTCAGATCCTGAAAACAAAATGATCAAAACCTAAGTATTATAAGATTCTGAGGTTTTTAGATATGAAACTGATTTTTATACATAGAGGAAAAATGAACAATGAAAAAACATGGTAAGGATAAATTTTCCATGGGGAAGGAAATTTTCCTTATTAAACTTAAACATAGGGTAAATGAAATTTTCATTAAGATAAGGTGTGTATGATTTTCAAAACATAAAGAAATTGTAATTTCATAAAGAAACCTTATTGACACAACAATCTCTGAAAACGTGATGGAATGGAAAAGTCATAAGTAACCCTTATTGACTCAACAGGGTTCTCATAGTCAGGTAAGGATTAGACAATCCATGTAGACATACATTGCAACCACTTAAAATTTGGGATTTTTTTTTGAACTCATCATTTACATCTTATGTCACCCCCTTATTTTTCCTTATCTCTCATAGAAGCCACCATGGTAGAACCTTCTCTTATTCTATATATTATTATTTTGATATCCATTTATAAATAAATTGCTCAATAAATATCCATCCTGCAGGATCCATCATGTGAATATTTATAAACATCGATATTCTCTCATTTCAGCTAAAACAGAAGGCTAATATTTGAATAATGCATTTTTTAGCATATTGTAGCTGGTTAATATATGTCTTATAATTTATATTTGTATTTATATAATGTCTGATAAATAGTAATGTGTGGGTTTCTATGGGTGAATATGTTTTTATACATCATTTTTTAATATTTTTTTGAGAAAAATGTAAGTGTAGTATCATATCTATTAAATTATATTCTAATAAAGTGTTGTATGATAGCAGTGAAATTGAGTTCCATATTGGTTTGGTACAATATTGGTTGTTATGTATTTTATTTAAATTGGGCCTATGACTATGTTTGTTCAATGATATGTTTCTGGAATGGCTTTAGATATATTGGATGATGTTCATCCCTATGGTTAAGGGGATGTTATTTTTGAAGATGGTGACAATGGTGACTAACAATTTCATAGTTGGGATATGTGGTTTTTAGGTGTTGGAGGATGATCCATAGTGTAGTGTATTATGTTTTTGGTGATTTCATATCCCTGAGGTTGGCCAATATAATCATTGGGGTCATGTTCACATAAGTTCAGAACATAGTGAGGTTTTTCTAACTAGTAGATATGGGTGTATTCTTCTATATACTTTGTGGAATATGGGATTATTATGACCATCAAAACTGAGGAGGATGACAATATAGAAATTACTGTGTGGTGTTGTAAGACCATCTGATGGCAGAACTGTCTCACGAATATACAAGGTCCAATGGGACATGACTATAGAATTATAGATATCACTATCCCTTATGACATCAGGTTTATTAATTCATGATGATATAATAAATGGATTTACTATATGATATTGATATATATATTGTCATATTAATTGGATTTAATATTTACTCAACATGTTGTATAGGTTCTTATTGTTGACACATGATGTTGTTTTATACTGAAATAGATGAAAAACTGAGGGTAAGTACTGTATGATTAAAATTGGGTGTGTCATTCCACTCCATCATTGTTTGATATAGGTTAATGATCCCTTGTGTGTATTCAGAATAAGGGTAGATAGCTATTTTTTAGGTGAAAATTTTTATTATTCAACATTTTTCATACATGGGTACATGTATGTATGAAAATATAGGCACGCATTGTGGTGGCCTATTATGATAATAATCACACCCTACATGGGTCCCTCATAATACATAATAACTTTATAGAATACAAAGATAGGTGCCGACCAATCTCACTCACTTGACCTATGTGATATGGAAAGAGAAATGGCCACACTTGATATATGGCATAGTTTTTGTAAAATGAACTAGCTGGTTCATTTGAGATAGGCTAGGGATCTTTTTTACTTGTTATTTAATTCATATATGAATATCTAAAGAGCGATCTTGCATGTTTTTTAGGAAAGTCATGACATTAAGATATTGTAAAGTATTTTCAAAAGGTATATTTTCTCCTCATTATTTACATTATTGTGTATTAATTTATCTATGATTAGATGACTTCACTAAGAGTATAGTTAGTATTACTATTTTTATTATTATCACTAGAGGGTATCAACTCCCTAATATGTCCCAATAGTCCATTTATATTTTTCAACTAATTATTGTGTTTCAGAACACATGCTTATGGCCATATGGATGACAAACATGATTCATGGTTTTATTGGATCCAATTTAAACTATGAAAAATTGGAATCAAATTCATTTGGATACAAATTGATTTAAATTGTTCTGCAAATAATGTGGTAAACTCATTCTGGTGGTTTCAAATTGGTATTTATGGTTAGTTTTTGGAAGTGTCCTATTAATTGGGATATGTTATAATTATTTATATGATTGTATCAAAATGTGGGATAGAGGTTGTCTTGTGGGACCTGGATGCAACAATATGTTGTAATTTACAGGTAATCACTGAGTAATGGATACATTATCATTTTTCGATGTTTACAATTGATTTATTTAATTATATTTATTGTATATTTGATATTACTAATTTTTATTAGACTCAAGGACTAATGGGAAATATTAGAGAGTTTATACATCAATATATGAAACTTTGATCAAATTAAATATGTATCTTATGGTTATTTTTTCATCGAATATGCAACAAAATAAAGGGGTTATTTTTTTAATGTGTCAATAATAGGCAAAACTATTTCATTTTATATAGCCTCTTTGTGGAATTCTTCTAAAAAATCCCTTGTATATGACTATTAATGTGATTGATATGAGATCTTATTGGGATGTGGTTTATGTGGTTCCTAAAACTAGTTTTCTATTAAATGATAAAAGAACTGGTGAGTGGTTTGAAATTTTAAAAATAGATAAATATTTACTTCTTTTATAGCCTATGTGTTAAATTATAATTAGTCATCCTATATTGGTAGTTTCAAGTGTGATTTTTATGTGATTCCTTACACTGATATGGATAGGACTTGGGATATGAGGGTGGATGATATGTGATATGGATGTGGAAAGTAAGGGTCTGTGTTGTGAGATGTACAACATGTCATTACATTTTTAGTTGTGATATCTACACTACTATAGTTGGTTTTCAAAATGGATTTTTTTCTTAATTTTATTCCACCTAGAAGTGTTCTGGTGAAGCTTTAGGAGGTATAAGATGTGGTTCTTGTTTGGAGTTCATAGGATGAGGCCATTGAGGGTTGGTATGAACATGAGCCATATGTATTGGCTCTGAGGTTTGTGAGATGACTATAGAAGATATCAAAGCTTTTGTCTTTGTAAGATGAGTAGATCAGGGTGGTCTTGGGGAAGGACATTTATAATTCACCAAGTATATCACAATGTTTATTTTTCAGTGGTAGCTTTCACATGGGGGTGATAGTTAAACCTCCCCAATTTTTATAGGGAAAGGTTTTCCATAGTTCATTATGTTTTTTATTTTATATTAACGGTCAAATTTGTATCTAATTTTTAAACCATTAGGGTAGAGGATGATGTTTTCAACTTATATGCTCATGGGAAAATAGAATCAACGGTTGGAAATATAGGTGGACATTGGTAGTCCAGAGGGAATGAAGTTGGATGACTTAATTATTAGGTTCATTAAACACTTCATTCTAGAGACATTGAAGGATGATATATATCATGAGTTTATAAAAATCCATCTAAGGGAATCTTTGGTCAATGATCATTTTGGAATATTCACATACCTATTGTGTTTCACAGCCACTATGGCATAAAATGGAATTTCTAGGTTGATATGATTCGAAGATGCTTTGTGACATATCATTAAGGTATTTTTGAACATCATAATTTTTAAAATGTTCTCGTTGACATTGAATTAGGAATTAAAATCTAAGGGGAACTTTATGAAGATTAAAATAAAAAGTTAGATGATGGAATCTAATGGGGCATTCATGTGAAAATATAGGTAGTCATAGGATTGGTTTTGCGGTGTCTCAAAAGATAAGATATGTCAAGTAATCATGTACGACACTGAAGAGTGGTTCATTATTGGTCTGCTTCCACTATCGGTATCCAAGAAATGTCAAGACTATGGTTGAGATCCCTCTGATGGATTGTCTGGAATGAAATTAGCCATGACATTTAGATAGATTTTTTAAACGAATTATTCTAATATTGGGATCTAGGGGCATGTTCATAATCATCGATATGAAACTGGATAATGAGATGTACTAGGAGTGGGTATCTAGGAAGAAATGACTATGGAAGGTTGGGTCATGTAAATAAATAAATAAAAATGGTTGAAGAGAAAACTACCTGGTATAGCTCTAGTAAGATGGAATGCGCCAAGAAGAAGAGCTACATTCCAGCTAGATATGCATGAAATGACCAGGTTTCAGTTGGCCAGGGAGCCAATGATGATGTTCGGTATAACATGGTAATTTTTAGGATATTTTTTTCATGACATATATTGATGCATGATGTGCACATGTGGTTTCAAAATTAACTAGGTGTTGGTTAATATGTGACCATCATGAAGGATTCATGGATATTATAGGAATTTTTTAATGAGGGTATTTTTTACGAAATTCTGTAAAATATAAGATCTTTTGGAAAACATATGTGATGTGGGTTTTTTGAGAATGAACTGAGATGAAAAACCTTGTGTGTATGGTAATGTGATGGTTTGGATATGTGTGTATAGGGTAACATTATTTTGGGACCACAATAATGTTGAGAGTTAGGTTGGGGAGTGACCATGTAGTTGATTCCTATTGTGGCAAGCACCATAGATGGATTTAGGCACGAGTAAGTGATCAGGTTATTAAAATTGTTTTAAATGAGAATTGTATATTTAGTAATATATCTTCATATGTAAATTAATTCATGATAGATAGGGATCAGGTTAGTGTCTAACCAAATATCTAAGTGTTATGTTATAGTAATATGGGGAGGTCTTAAGATCCTTTGTTTGAGTGAGTTAAAAATTCCATTGGATTTGAACATTCTTTTTGGTGGGATTAATAAATAAAAATTTAAATTAGGAAACAATTTCATAAAGTATCAACCATATAATTTTATTTTAGATAGTATTTAATAGTGTTAGAGTTCCCTGGGTGTTAGCTAGATTTTTGGTAGCATCGGTCTTTGAAATACAATGTTAGTAATTGGCCAGGAAATTCATAAAATTAGTGTATAGTATATTATAACCATTAACCTCAACCTAATTTCCTAGGTAGGTTTTAAAAATTATTGAGAATACATGCACCTATGGATGAATTTTTGTATTATTCATCTACATTATCATTTAGAGATAAACACATGGTCAAAAGATGGTTTTTCTAACTATTTTCCAAGAATTTCAAGGATGAGGGGTTTTTAATAGTAGGTATGCTCTATTTCCACAAAATATTCCAAACCATATGACCCTTTAAAAATTAGGAAATTAATTTTTTTATCCCTAACACCATTTCACATTATTCGACTCATTTATTTTCCCTCATTCCATATAACAACCACTCTGTCATTTCCCTCTAATCTCCTACATATGTTTCGTTGGATCTCCACTGTTTGGTCTTTCATTTAAATGTTTTCCCTATAATTGGATACTTACAAAGTGTTTTTATATTATTAAATTCTATATCTTTTCATCTCAAATAAATATATTATGTTGAATGATTTAATCATCTTAAACTATAGGAAGGTGGTTTACTAATTTATACAATTGTTTATGTTATGAGAGATAATTGAGTTTTATTAGGCTGTTCTGGGTGAAAAAATTGTTATATTTATTAATTGTATATTGTTCCTAAGAGATGTATATGGGTAGTCTCAAATATTCTAATATACGTTTGAATCAGGTATTGTATGAGAGTGGTCAAATAGAGTTTCATCTTATGTCATGATGATATATTTTGTAATGTAATATATTTAAATTGTTACTATTGATCTATGGGTTCTTTGAGAATGTGTCATGCATGGCCTGAGATATCATGGGAGATTATGGACAACAGAGTTGAGATGATGTGGTTTTTCTAGTTAGGGATATTGGTGATTACCAAAACCATAGTTTAGAGACATGGTTAACATGTGGCGAGAGAGGTTCACCATAGGTGTGAATTTGGTTATCTATAATTTTTTCTCAATGAGTTTGGTTGATAGTCTCATTTGGGTGATGTGAAAAAATATCAAGACCTTCTATGGTGGTTCTGACCACAGGATGATGGTGGAGGTCTATATAGACATTTTATTATGGGGTTGGTGATTAACATTAAAATTGAGGAGATACTCACTCTAGAATGTCATGTGTGAGGGTGTGAGACCACCAGATAGTGTTTCAGACTCAGTTTGATTTGATGGAAGATGGGATGGTACTATGTAAGGATATATATCACTATGCCTTGGGATGTGAGATGACTGAGTGAGCGATAATTTAACAAATATAATTCCAATGAACATGTTATATTCTTATGGGAATCTCAAAGTTACACAAAATTTACTCAATAGGTTTTACACATTGTAATGGTTGGTACATGTTTTCATGTTGTATATAATATGATGGAAAACTAAAGATTCATCTAGTGGGACAGATAACGGATTCATCATTTAACTCTAGAATTGGAAAATGTTATTAGACTCTCCATTGTCTTATTGACCATAGGTGTAGTGATTTATTTTATTTGGGATTATTTATATATTATTAAGGTTTTTCATACACTATTATATGTATAGATTTATGATAGGTACAAATGTGTGATGTCATAATATTTTCATACTCACATGCTACTTGGTCCCCATACGATGTGTGAAGAATTTATGGTTATGAGTGTCCGAAATGGATCAAGCTCATGGGTTAGACCTTAGTGAATTAGTATGGTTCATGGGTACATAAAATGGATGGATACGATTTAACATAAAGGGTACATTGTTTCTTCAAATTCAAGTGGAATATATTTTGGGATTTTTCATATATTCATATAAGACCATCCCATTGGAAATATTTCATATTTTTGAATGACTTTTGGACATGTAGATATCTTATAATATGTTTATAATGTATAAAATTTTATCATTATATTTATTATTTTATATTATTTATTATATTTTTTATGATTAATTATATACATAAGCTATTATTACAAGTATTATATTTATAATGAGGGGGTTTAATCCACCCAATATCACTCAATAGACCCAAAATACTAGTAATTCGTCTTTAGAATATGGGGATTAATTATAAATACCATGTGGAACACTGGTATGTGGCATGGGTTTAGTAGATATAATTATAAGGTGTGAAAACCCCAATGGGGGTGTTTTTTACAGACACTATTTCTTATCATAATGCCCTTGTATTATGAGATAATTCCATTACCATGATTTAACCAACATAATGGAGAACATGGGTTATGGTGCGACCATATTCATATAAAAGGAATTAATATTATCTGACCTTTTTATTTACTCTTGCACAACCATTTCTACAATGCAAACCTCCTCCAATGAAGAATTATGCATAAACCACTTTAAAATATATCTTTTCATTCTTATCAATTACACTAATTTATCCCCTCGTCAAGCTAGAATTCAAGATAACATGGTGTGATGACAAACATCTAAACCCTTTTCATGAGGGAACCTAGAGGATCTATGACATTATGATCCACTAATAATATACCTTTAACCTAAACTTGTTTCCAAATAGTGAAAACAAAATAGGGGTCACACATAATCGCCTCCAACTAGCCAAAAAAACATATGATTTGGAGAAAATTATTCCAACATTTACCTCATGAATATGCGAGGAATTAAAAATGGGATGAAATCACATTCATTTAATTTTAGGAGTATTATAACAAGGATATGTTGTGTATGGATGATTTGGGTAATTAAAATGCTACCTCATAGATGTGTATTACTATTTCACCTCAATCTTGTACAAAAAAATCCCCAAATATTTATTGCTTAATTACATCTATTATGAAGTATTAGTTTAGAGAGGGAAAACAATTTTATATCATTGAATCCCAATATAATTTATTTATAAAAAATACATAGGTTTTATGATATTACAATTCCAAATAAATACACTAATTCCTACCCCACAACAATCAACAGATTATCAATGTCCATAGATTACTCCATTTGTATATATATTTATAACATATTTACATCTTATCCATCCATTTAAATTTACTAACAATATAATCCTTCCTCCTTCCCCTATAAGAGGGGAACACAAATTGCCTAAACTAGTAGTTTCCACCTCTTTTCATGAAAATATGTATTCCCTCTTTGTATCATGTAATTAATATGACATAATAAGGAAAATAAAAGGGATTGTAATTTGGGTTGATTCATTTATTGAGATCCACATTATATACCAAACAACATAAAGAAATGCATCCCATTAGATTAGGGATAAGTCTATGGGGGATGCGATACTATAGATGGAAGTAAATCTTAAGAAATGGTTGGTGTGACCATTAAAAGGATACACACTATTCAGTCCCTAACTGTAGAGGTTTCCCAAATGTCAAAAAAATTTACCAGTAACCCCAGGAATTCCCCCACCACTACTCACATGTGTCCATAGAGGGAAATTAAATCCACATTTCCGATTTCAACTTAAAATGAGTCAATTTTTATGATTTTTTATCATGTAATAAATATACTAATCAATGGTTAACCATCCTAATCATTAAAAACATCTATTTATAACAATAAGTCATAATATTTTGGTCTCAATAAAGGAGTTGTATTTGTAGAGATAGAGCTCTGAGAGTGATCATCATTTGTAAGCTCTAATACCAAAGGCTTATGGTAACAAATTGGATAATTTTGACGATGAGAAAATAACACTAGAAACATATAATACCCATTTATTTAGTTTTCAATTCTGAGAATTATCAATTTTAATATTTATACATTATTTTTAACAGCCTTGTAATTATTTTTCATTTTTAGTTTTTTAAAATATAATTAAATTTATGAAAATGTTTTAATATATTCTATTTGAAATATTTGTTAAAAGGATATAATTCATAAAATTTATTTATATAAACATCATTTTCTTATAATTGTTTTTACAGTGTAATTTTTCGTTTCATGAATTCAATTAACTGATTCAACAAATATAAGTTATTTAAATGAAATCCATTTAATTAAACAACCACTACAAAATATAATAACCAAAAAATGATAAATCAAATATTTTTAGTTATTTTGAATATTTTACTTTTTTGATATATATACTTACTATCCAAAATCTATTCAATAATAATTACTCTTCATGAAAAATTTATAATTAAACATTATTAGAGAAATAATTAAACCCCTCTAGATTTTTCACCAATTTTATAAAGGGAACACCATTATTTAGAATAAGTATTTTTTTTCAAACAATTTTGACTCATCGTGATCATAAATGTTAATGATATGGGTGGAAAGAGATAAAACTTATCCATTAATTTTTTTTGATGTTTTTTAAATTTTTTATTATTTATATGATACTTTTTCTTCCTTGAAATTTATAGATTATTTCCATACCAATATTAGTTATTTTCAATTATTCAATGAAATTATAAACCAAAAATAAAATTATGGCCCTGAAAATTAATCAAAACCCATTGACATATTCATTATATTTTTCTCATTATTGATATATTCAAGGGATATGAGTCAATACTATAAAATGATTTATGTTTTTTTTTGAAACATAAATATTTTGAAACATAATTAATTATTGAGAAATTTTTTGATGCATATATGATATATTTTATTAGAATTACCTTAATTTTATCTCTTAATAATCCCATTACAGACCATGGATAGCCTTATTGGGAAACATGCATTGTAATATTTCTTCTCTATCGCACCAAAAACAAAATAATTTTCTTTTTCATTATTAAACAAATCTCGGGTAAATTTTCAATCTAGATGCTTAAATGGAAGAGTAACATTAAATATAGAAAATGATAATGCTTACCATTGTTTGAGGGTAAATGAATTACATACCATATCATATTTTTTATTAAATAATATTCTAAAAAGTGAAGAAAAATGTTTCATATAATACCAAAACTAAAAAAATATCTCATTAAAAAATTATATATTTTTTAACTATATATATAAGAATATAATAATAGATAAACAGATTTGATATAATGAATTTAGATTGAAAATTTCCATCAGTGAGTCAAATTAATTAAAATTAAATTATTTTGATTGTATGAAACAAAATATTTAAACCCTTCATTGATATTTTATTAATATTTTCACATAAATTTCCATATAACTGATTAACGTTATAAGAACCTTCTTAAAATTACCCATTTTCAGTGTGGTTTTATTTTTAAATTTTTTGTGGAGATTTCATTATTATTTATGGATAGAGATAATATACAAGAGATTGAAAATAACATCTATTAAATTATTATGAGTGATGATAATTATAGTTTTTTAGTATATTATTAGACAAATGAAATGAATATAAGTAAAACAAAGGATAATAAGATTGTTAAGTGGGAGGAGTAATTAATTGTTGTCATATATGAGGCTTGATTTCATCACTCTAAATGAAATGAGTATTATGACTTTGACATCAATAGTTATACCATATTTTTATAAAAATAATAAATTTAATGTTTCAATTTTCAATCTAGTACTATAATTTTTTATATTTTGATATCTTTCTAGGAAAAAAGAAAAAAAAATATTTAGTAAATTTTTATAACTCATAAATATGTAATTAATTATCACATAATTTTCATTAATAAATTCAATTAATAATATATAATAAATTTTTAAACTCTATTGGATAAAATGATTATTTTAGAATCATTCAGAAGAGATTAGAGAGGATTAATTATTTCATGTAAAAATCATAACATATACAATGTAGTTTTTATGTTATTATTTTACAAAAGTTATTGCTAGAAATTTTGATAATATCCAAATGAAAAATATAAACATAATTTCATTATCCAAATGGAAAGATATAATTTTATGATATTTTATAATGTACGTATTATTTTTTTTGAATCACCATAATTACACGATAGATCTCACCTTTGAATAAAAAGTTATGAATTTTATAAAGTATAAATCTTATCATGTTTAATTAAACTCTTCCACAATGGTCAAAAAAATATGTATTGAGTTTCACATATATTATTATAGTGAAATTTATCATTTTAAATGGAACAAACATGTTGATATATATATATATATGAATTTTATTCATTGATTAAAATCAATGATTATTACGTTGTTATTTTTGTATATTTGAAGGAAAATAAATATAGAGTTAAATACATCATTATAATTCAAACGAATAAGATTACAATATTTGGATACATTTAGTTTGAAAGCGTTGATAATGGTGGAATTTTGAAAAAAGATACTATAACATTATGTGATACATAAAATATAGTGTAATGACTATATTTTTATCATGAATTTCAAAATTTGTATACTTTTAATATTTTCATATGATTTATATGATTTGGAATATTTTCCTAATTTATGGAGACTTATATTGTAAAGAAAATTATGTAAGGAAAAAGTATGATGATTTATGAAATGAAGGGTGGTTAATTATTTTCACTAATTAAACTTTTATCATGAATTAATTTTTAGGACTTGTTATCAACTTTTAATTAAGGTTAAAATAATTACATATATATTAATTGACGAAATTATTCCATATGTGATGAAAACAAATATGGGTAAAACTAATTTTGGTCGGTACAGTAAATATTGATATATAATTTTCACTTGATAGTGGAACATAGTACCTCTAGTTTTGGGAATGTTCTATTCATCATAAATAATTGAAATAATTTGGATAATATTAATTTAAATTTACCAAATCGGTGTTGTATATTTTATGATGTTCACAGTTAATTAATTCAATTAAATCCATATGTAATGTGGTTATATTTTTTGAGAAAACATCACTAGAAATACATTTACCATATTTTCATTCAATATAAGGTTAACTATTTTTTTTAGGATATATTTTATTTTTAATTGAAATTTCAGTTATAAAATTTGTAGGAAAAGAATAGATTGTTTTTATGGTTTTTGAATTATAATGTTATAATGTTTTGATGGGATTAACAATGAATATAATTATTATATTTTTTAATTCATCTCAAGGATTTCTGAGATTTAAATTCTAAACAACGAAATTCATCCTTAGAGTTGATGAAACCCATTGATTGGTAAATTATAGCTCCACATCCTGCTTATAAGATTAGAAATATAGATTATAAATTTTAAATATCCATTATATATATGAAATTACTTTTATATAAATATATATTATCACAGAACCATATTAAAATCTATCTATATAATTATTGGTCCTTGAAATTTCTAAACCATCATGCTTATATTCATTGAGTTGTATTGCACAATATTTACAAAGAAAAACTCGAATGATTTTTACCATATATTTATTTCTAATTACCATATCTCCTACTTGATAAATCATGTCATTATAGTACTATAACCTAAGGTATAACCTTCTAATAACACTACATTCTCCTTATAATCTATCATATAAATAAAATATTCCTAAAAAGTTGTGTTACACATAATAAGTAGCACAATAATATAGATTAAAAAGTGAATCATATGTTTGATAAAACCTCAATTAAGTTACTTGAATATAAAAATGAATATAAATATTATGTATAAGTATAGATTAGTCTTATATAACAATGTTGATCTAATCCAATATCATAATATAATCCATAAATGGAGTTTTCCAATTCAATATTCTCTTTATAATCAAATGGGATAACCACATAATACCTCTAATAAATTAATGAACATCCAATCAAAAATATAATGGTCGATATCAAGAGTGATCCTCACATTTATATATACAATAGATAATGAAAAAAACATATACATTATCAGTACTTGATCAATATTCTATATTAAAAATACCATAAAAACACAGATGATTCTCCAAACTCTACGCGTCATAGAGTTGATATACATAGATTAACACAAAAAGCCTCTAACAACACTATATTAATTGATTAATAATAATTTTTCTTCTTGAAAAATTCCAATAATTCCATATTATTTCCCCATTTACCACTAAATATAAAATATAAATGAAAATAATATCATCCATTTTACTGATCATGTTTTTATAATATCCATCAAACCATGTTTAATAAATTTTTTAGGTCTTTAATGGATTCTATTATACCTTCTCCATATCACAATAGTAAGGAAATGTGAATCATTCATCAATATTTGATATGATTATCCTAGACATAAGATGTAGTATAATTATTCATCAAACACACAACTTTACAATAACATTAAATTATTAAGTCTTCAAGTGTGTAAAAGGTGGGAAACCTTTTTCAATTCATTCATGAAAACCTATAAAGAACATCCAACTTATGAATATTATAGTAATAAAATCCTTAAATATACACTGTCATTATACATCATTCTCATATAAATTAAAAATATAAATAAATCTCATTTATTCCTTTCAGATTCTTCATATTACATTTCTAAAAAGTGAGGTACAATGGTACAATTCTAGTTTTATATATTTTTACACCAGTTTGTAAATATAATCTTTAGTCAATATGGTATATCTTAATCAAACAAGGAATAATGTCTACTAATATAGTGTGGATATTAAACATAAACCCATATCTTCTGTTTATAGGAACTATTATCCTCCCTCATGCATTTAAGATCAAATCACTATAATGAGTATGATTATGAGTGTAATCCACACCATCAAATATATTCGAAAATAATATTTTCTTTTTTATCTAATAATTATTTCCTCACTATATCCACTCATGTTGATGTCATATTATGAAATAATAAAACATCCTTACAGTGATCAGATTTTAGTATTATAATCATTTTAGAAAAGAAAAACATCAATTATTTTTCCATAATCAACCGCTAAGTCACATTCAAAAAAGTATTCTTGCATAGTTAATCTTTTAAAACATTACCCTTCCCCATCAAGTAAGTCGACTCAATATCAAATGATGCATTATTCACATTCCAATTCATATATCCTATGATTAAATATTTATATAAAAGATATTTCATAAAATCATTAGGCTTATTGTAATGATAAATATCTAACTGAATATATGTTTTTTGACACTCATTAATGTGTATACATCATCCACAATATCATAAATTATATATAAGGTGCTTCATCTTAAGCATCCTTAAATTTCAATATAAATTATATAAACAATGATTTCATTATATAAATACTAAACATTACCCAAATTTTTTTGGATCCACAATACACCTTGAATATCGATATTTTCATAAATTATATTAATACTAAATTACATTGATAATCCCCTTGAATTATCAAAACCATACTTGTTAACAATGAAATATGTTCTTCAATCAAAGATGAATATTGACTAAATATATTCTTATAACTTCTTGTACAATTTAATCAATGATCTATAGAGGTATTCTTTGGAATATCATTTTAGCTCATACTATCTCTACATCCATTTTTCTTCCTATCATCTACACCATGTGTCCCAATAATATTGACATAAAAATAAAAAAGTCACAATTTATCAATTTTTCATGTAATATCTCCTTATATGATATAGAAATATATTCCCTATTTACTTATAGTGATTCTCGCAATATTGAAAGTGAAAAAAAAACATAATAAATAATATAATGAAGAAATAATATTGGTATGGGGAAAATGATTAGTTAATCAATGAAATAATCACTATCATCATGTAATTCTCCATAAATAAAATCACTACAAAATCAAGAATCATGAACCCTCTATTAAATAAAAGTTTTAGGATATAACAACACACATATTTTTCAAATGATTCTTATATATAAAATGGATCATAAATAATAATAAAGTCCTCTTTTCTTATCATGTATATAATCTATTCAAGGTAATGGATACAGTTTCATTACAATGAAACGATTTATCATTTTTTAATACACACATAGTAAGAAGTTTTCATCTATCTTCATAATTACTAACACTTGAAAATCAAAAAGAAGATATATTATTCAAAAAAATCTTATCGCTTTTATGTCCCCATAATGGGATCTTTAACCCTATAAACTTTAGAAAAGAAATATGATAGAAATGAATTGAAATAATTTCCTCTCATAGTGTCATGTCAATTACAAATTATACATTTCCCTCAATAGGTAACCCAAAAATTCAACCATATTTATATTAGAAATCATATAATAATCAAAGGCATTATTAGTAATATATCTTAAATTTGTACAACAATATACTAGATAATTTATATAAAAATACTTGTTGCTTATTTTTAGGACATGGTAAAACTAACAATAAATCCATCTCAATAATAAATGTTTATACATAACATTCCATATTTTTAAATTATATTTTTATCTTCAAGAAATCCAAATTTTCCAAAAAAAACATGTCAACCAGTCTATCCCAATGATTTTATCAAAAAAATATCTCCCTATATTAGTTCCATGAATTATATAACATTATCCATCTTCAAATTATCTTGGTACAAATTATTATAAAATATTTTCTAGTAAAAATCCTAGGTTAACCCATCATCCTTAATAGACTATTCCATGATTCCATACTATCTTCATGTTATCCCCTCTATAATTATAACATGTATTCTCTACTTATTAAAATTACGAAAACCAAACTTCATAAACACATGACGGATCCTCGGATTTCATTCATTTATTCTCTGAAATGTAAAATAACTCATATAAATTAGTGTATGGTATGTTTAAAACATTTAATAATAATGGTTTTTTAATGAAATACTAACTAGGACCCTTTTAATTATTATTTTTATAATACGATGTATCAAACCTAATATTTATTCTTCTACAAGAGTTTTTTGTGTTACCTCTAGATGTATATTATATTCTTACTCCACATGTTTCTAATACAGTTGAATCCATGGAAAAATATATTTACCATAACATGTGTTATTGTATATTAATATCAATAATTATTAAAGGAAACATGTTTATTAAACAATTATGTTCTTTATATGTTATCACATAGAATCAATAATGACTCCCTTAAGTTATATACACATTATTTCCCATAGTTATCAATCCAAATATTATACCCCATGCAACTATCATCAAATTGACATGATATTATTTTCTAACATCTCTATGAAAATTTATATAAATTTAATTGGTTGGAAAACGATTTTTAAAATATATTAAATCAACAACAATAAGAAATTTAAGAAAGTAATAAATATTTAATTAGTGAAAAATTATTAAACATTAAATGATTTTGCTACGAAAATAATAGAAAATCCCATATAATAATAAACATATCACGTGATCCTATTTTAAAAATATGTAACAAATTCATATAAACTACCACATAATTGGTTGGAAAAAATCACTTAAGAAAAAATATCATTAACTCATAAATCTAAAATAATATCTAATTCAACCATGGTAAAAATGATTTTCCCCATAGGTTTGTTAATGGATATAAATAAATATTATTTATATATCATATAAAGTATTATCCTTATTTTAAATAATCCACATAACTATTGTAAAATAAAAAAATCCTTATATACCATTTAATATTATCGTTTTTAGAACCTGAGTATTTCATGTCATTTGTTTTTTGGAATTCATCTTTAAAATCTAATGATTAGTTCATCGAGGTGTTTTCCTAATCCATGTCATGTTAAAACTATAACCATGATACCATAACCATACAATTTGTGTAATTTGGGGAATTAACATAATAATATATCTATTAAAATAGTATAACACAACTATATAAAAAATACCAGAAGTTGATATATACCTAAACACTTGTATATACCATCATCAAAGAAAATCATATGTAAATTATATAAAATCTATTTTTACATATATATAACTAAAAATGAAAATGGGAATTATTAAATAGTCTACATAGTAACTCTTCCACCTATTGAGAAAAGTCAATTTCCTAGTTATCATATCAAAAACCAATATATCCTGTAAATATTTCAAAACATTGGGAACCTAACTAATCCTGATGATTATATATAAATCATGATGGATATACATAGTATGACTTTATATACCCATTTTATATCAATAGAAGATATCCAACATAAATTAAAATATTTTATGAAATAATTTCATAGGAATCAATATCCTCTACCTAATGGATATAATTATGTAAGATTGTCATTTTATAACGGGACACATATTTAACCCAAAACTAACATTGTATAATTTTTTTAAATATAATTATTATAATCCTATAAGATGTTATAATATGATTCAACCCAATTGGCCAAAAAAATTCATACCTTAGTGATTTTTGTCAATTATTGAACCTAATTTCCCACAATGCGAATCACCATAATGACTAATGAATAAAACCAATATTCTAAACAAGATCAACTACTAATTAATGTAACATCCCTAGTAAATAAATAATATAACATTTTCATATTTATTAATATTTTAGAAATAAATATTTATTTTATTTTAAAGGGGAATGTGATGTTTGATAACGTAGTCTATATGCAACAATGAGTTTCATTAAAATCTTACGTTGTGGATAACATTGAGTTATACCAAAAAATAAAATATTATTATTATTATTTTAAATTGTAGTTAACGCCAATACATTTTATTTGTGGAAATGAACATAAATAACTATAATATGATTACACTTGTTTGTTAATTTTTTTAATTTTATCCACAAAATATTATAGGCTTAAAATAAGAATGAATCTTTTATTATGCATTATATACTCTAATATTCTTTAAAATTTCGATTTACCCGCTTCTTTTGGTGAAACCTGTTTAAATCTAGTTTTTTTAATTTATATTTTCAATATGACAAAATAAGCTTTTTTTTATAAGAGGGACAGAAAAATTACATTTGATAAATTTTTTGATATTTTTATGATAAATAAAATTTTTAATGTATAGTGAAAATAGTACATTTTAATTCATAAATACATTTTAATAAAACTTATTTATATAATTAGACTATCCTAATAATTGTTTTTAATGTATAATCAGATTATAATTTTATAATTTAATCCAATTTTGGTCATTTTATTAAATTTAACTTTTAAATTGGACATAAACACTTGTCAATCTTTTGATAGTTTTTACTTATTAAAACACATATTTATTTTTTGACAATGAGAATTAACATTAAATTAATTTATGAATCTTCTGTGTTTTTAATTTTGAAAAATGGATTCAATATTTAGAATCAAGAATTCCATGTTATGTAAATAGGTAACTTCTATTTTTATAAATTAGGAATAATAACATCAGTAAATATTTAATTATCTATAGTTAAAGGGTAAATTCGTTAAATAAGGGTAAAAAATAATATAATAATATTAAATTACCCAAACACATTTCATAACCCTATTTTAGGAGATATTTCTAAACATGGCCATCCTTGGGTTGATTTTAGAACCCCATTAAACCATTGTGTTTGAAAATGACAACTTATTAATTTTAACTTATAGTTAAGAAAAATATAAATTAAACATGTATATTTTACTAAAACAATTTTTATATGTGGTTATACAAGTGATTTATTCAAATATAAACATTCATTATAAATCTAAAACTTTATCCTAAAACATGGGTTTTTATTAATCATTTTTAGAGATTAAATAAATAAATTTAATTATGACACAATGATGATGCATATATTTCATCTTTAATAAAGGATTCAAATAAATGATATTGTAAATGTTAAAATAATTGTAATATTGTAATTTAGATGTAATCCATGAATTTTATGAATGATATATTCATGTTATATTTGTATTAATTAATTCTTTTCGATTAAATCATGGTATTATTGATTTTAAAAAAATTCTTGATGTAGAAAAGTGTCAAAATTCACATAATTCATATTTTAAAATATGAAATATTTTATAAAAGGTTATGAAATTCCAAAAAATCTATGAATCATTAAAATAGTTATAATAATAATAATATTGTATTATTTAATCTTTAATTGGATATATTTCACCATATATTCCGCATGTATTTTAATTTAATTTGTTCTGGACCTTTTGAAACCAAAAATCATTTTATAATAAAATAATACATTCTATCATTTCTAAAGAGCCCCTCCCCCTTATAAAAGAGAACCGACTATAACCCAATAAACACACCTAAAAAGCCACATAGAACATCCAAACTCTTCCAAAATAATCTCCTAACATCACTCACTTCATACTAGAATCCTTCCCCTGAGAAGAAGGAAATTGAAGACATCCTTTGGCTCAAATAAAAAGAAGTTACCCGATTTGAGGTATCATCTTATCTCAAGTTTCATTCCATTATTTTTCCTCCTACACATTATATTATCTTCTAATTATTTATTTATATAAAAAAATTATACTTAATATACTAGGTTCTTTATGAGAATTATTCTATCTTCACTTACACATACCTCCATCTAATGGGTATCAAACATAATGTTTCTCCAGATGACGATCAACTGCCTCGCAAAACGATGATTGTTAAATTTTATCCTACCACCTCTTATGGTGGAAATTATGATGGAAATGTAATTATATATGATATTTCTGATATTTATTTTATCTCTATTATTCTGTAATTCATATTTAAAACATACCATTATGCTTTTCATGTTGTATAAATACTATAATTTCATTTTATAAAGTGATGACTACCACCCCTCAAATTGATGTGACTCATTAATGCTATACATAGAACGTATAAAGTATGGAATTAAAGAACATATTTAATATATATTTATATAATATAGATATTATACTAGAATATAATAACCATATTTATAATTTAGTTTTCATTACTTTAAATATGAAAATGAAATGAAAGTTTCATTCATGCGTACGTACGGCTAACGGTCTTTATGAATGGTGCATTTAATTTCTTATATCCAACTGCTATAGACAATTATAAATACGTATATACTGGATATAAATGATATATGTTATATTTAAATCATGAATATCATTCTTGAGATAATGGACTTTTGACCACAAGTACAATTTAAAATTATAATAGGTTCATTTTCGACTCAAGTTCTGAACATCAACAAAATATCCGGTATGAACTCAAATAACTACCTATTATTAATAGAAAGGTGATAAGTGATATAAAAAATAATTATAAACTTGAAAAAAGTTCTTCATCTTGTAGATATTAACTTATGTTTATTATGTAGGAAGAACATGTAACATACGAGACACGTCAAACTCGAGGTAATGAAATATATCACCATCCACTTTTCGTCAAAGAATTATTTTATGTTATTACTTTTAATTTATATTTAATTATGTAGGAATGTCTTATTATATATCCTTATTTCTTTAAATTTTATTTCCAAGTGATGTGAGACCTTTTCCTCTCCCATCATCTCATTTTATGATTTTGAAATTGACGTTGTTAGGCTACCAATTTTTGTAAGGGACATTGTCTCAATCTACTTTCTTTGAGGTGTATTTTTATTTATACACCACTTGATTTTTATGGTTTATAATCCCCTTTTACTTCTAATTTCATTCAATGGGAATCAATTTTCTACAAATAATTTTACTAAATGAAAAAAAAATGTTTATATTGTTTGCGGCGATAATGACCTATCTACTGCCTTAATCATTATTTTTGTTCCTTTCTAAGCCTTAATATTTTTAAAAGGAGAAAAACCATTATTATATTTTTTTTGTTTTTATATTTAAAATGGAATTAGAAATTGATTTTTTATTTCCATATCCTGAAATTATTTCTTGTGATTGTGAATGAAATGTTATTAATGAAATGTTATTATCTACCATATTTTATTTGTTATGATTATGTAATGGTACTTGTATATTAGACAGGTGGTTACATGATAAACCAAATGATGGGTGGTTCCATGATAATCCAAGGACTGGAGGTTACATTTTACCCTCTAATGAATTGGGTATGGATATCGACCGTAAGTCTATTTCATTTAGTAATATTTGTTGAAGTCGGTCGTACGGTTCTTCCATTTAATTATGTTTATGTCTAATTATACCTATATATGTTATACTTTATTTTCTATTGGAATTATGCATTCTATTAGTGACAAAAAGTGTATGTAATGTGATTATATTTAGTGAAGTGTTTATTTCCTACTTCTTTAAGGTGAAAAGATTTAATTTATGAATAATTATGCATGGTTTACATTGTGTTTTGAAAACTAAAATCTTTCCTTCATTTTGTATCCCATACTGAGTTTTTTATGCTCTTCCCTTGTTTTATGAAATATTATTTATAGTATTGTAGACACCATGAAATTTGTTCCACACACTTTTCTATAGAGTGGAGATATAATTATCACATAGAAGACAACTGTCATGTGTGGGTAAAGATTTTTTTACCGTGAAGGAAGAATATTCAAGATGGATTTCTACATGCCAAATTACAACTCCATACCAACGGATAATTGGAATGATTCCCCATCGAGAAGTAGGAAGTGGATTTCCAAGATAAATAATGAAAAGGTGTTGACACATTAATTTCTATTTCAGAGTTTCATCTGATAATACATACTATATTTACCATATCAATAATTTTAGATCATTTCAAGACCTTTGATTTAAATTGTCGCGGAGCCCAAAGATTCTTATGGATAAAAAATTATGGCACTCGGAAGATGGATAAAATTTCACAAAGAAACATATGCGAGGGACCAACGCGGAGGACCTACATGAGGGACCTATGCTGAGGACCTACGCGAGGGACCTACGTGAGGAACCTACTCCTAAGACCTATGTGGAGGACCTACATGGAGGACCTTCACGGATAACTACCCTTCGGCCATGTCCCCACCTTGCCTATAAATAGAGCCCCTGGGCTCCCCATTTGAAGAACAAAAAAAGTTTGAAGACGTCCCAAATCTCCCATTGCATAGCTCTTTTACCAAGATCCCCCAATTTTTCTCAAGTGCTCCGATGGGTGCTTCATGCATCTCCATATTTTCTAGACCCTGATGGGACATTGAACCACATTTTCCAATGAAAAATAGAGAGTCGCACATCGAAATTTTTGAATTCAGTCAACCACGTTTTCCATTATTCCCTTTATGTGGCCCGACTTTTAACCTTGGAATACCATGATTTGAGGAACCCCATCACACTCAATGAAGTTCCTTTATTCGACTAAGTCTTCTTGGTTCCTTTTCACAAGTTACGAGTTTTGACTCTCCTTATGGATTCCTCAAGTACCTTGAGTCGATATGATCCTCAAGACACTTCTCAAACCTCATCACCTGACTCCTATGCTAGGTTAAATCTAAAATGGGCATCCTCTTTAATAGTAAGCCCCAACCAATATCAAATTGGAATCCTCCTAAAGAGTAATCCCCAACCAATATCAAAGGGGTATCCCCCTATGGAGTAAGCCCCAACCAATATCACTAAGGGTAGCTATCCTAGTATAATCCTCTCTCCTTCACCCCTTCTTCCTTACATTGGACCATTGTCCAATGTAAATATAACAGAGGGAAGGCTCATCGCCTCGCCCTCTTCCATGGTCAACGCACCCTCTTCCATCAGTGGAGGAGGAAAAGTGTGAAGTGTCAGTGTTAAATATTTAACATCCTCTTGCTTCTCACACCGAGCATGACTCACATGGGTTTAGAGATTAGTTATGGTTATAACATATTCACAAACACTCATATGGAAGGAAATTCAAGAAATCTGATTCCTGTTCAATCCAGGATACGTAGGATGCCTTTTAGGGCCTGATGTCACTAGATATCCTCCTCAAGAATCCAAACTTAATTCCCAAAATTTGGGAATCCTCCTAATATAATAAGCTCTAAATTAAATCCTCAAATAATCAAGGAATCTTTTTTCTGGATGTAAGCCTAGACTCATCTCTTTCATAGGACTATAATCTCCTAGGAGACACATAGAGCTACATGGGATTGGTTATCATCTATATGGTATACATACAAAGTCTCCTTGAAGTAAAAACCCGACACTTCAAATCATCCTTGTTCTCTTTGGGCCAAATTCCTAATAGGGTATGATCCTACATGAAAACTTGTATCTTTTACAATGTTACTTGGTCTACTTCAGAAAATGTCCCACACTATGTTTCAACAAAGAACCTTCTGCCTAGAGCTCCTTATCACGTGACCTTAAAAAGAATGATGTGTCCTACTATGCGACACTGAACTATGAGGGTTCTAATTTCTTTTACAAGGATACGTAGGTAGCTCATTTTATTAGTATGATCCTAAGATTAAAACAAACTTTCGTCTCCCTGGATGGAAATAAATTACAGAGTTCCCCAATAAGTAGCTTAAAAACCAGTATCATTATAAATGTTGATTAAAATAATTTATTTAAAAAATGTGATTGTAAATTTCAAGGGATACTTATGATATACATGGTGAATTAATCAGGATTCATGGAAAAATCATTTTACAAATAGTGTCCTGGAGTAGACAATAATTCACCCCAAAATGGATGTGATGAGTCCAACCTCCCATCCTCTTATCCAATGCACATTATTAAGTATTGTAAAGCTCAAAACATAATGAATTTCTGCCTTTGGAAAGAAGGTCCTATTTGGATAATGAACTATTGGAAGATTCCAGTTCCATGAATAAATCCAATGGAAACCACCTGAAAAAAGTGATTCTTAAATCTAGAATGCATGTTTCAAGGAACTAAGAAACAAGGAAATAAGGGGAAATATGATCAAGGATGGGATAATGGAAAATTTATTCTATTTTAAACATGGATCTAAACATGTTACAATTACTTTAAGTGTATTTATTTAATGAAAAAATTCATATTGAGTAGAAGGTTCAACATGTAATATTTAAGATTTATTATATAAGTTATGACCTAATTCTATAAATCTATTAACTTAAATGATCATCCATGTGAATTATTAACATTATTCAAGATTATGTAATATTTAAAGTCAGGTAATTACAGATGGTATCATAGGTCGATTTAGATAACATTAGAGTTTAGGGTGTTACTTAAGAATAAGTGACATAACTACAATATTTATCATGTTAGAAAGATTTATATTAATTTTATATACATTTAATGAATTTAAGATAACATGAATAAGTATAACATAGTTTTTACCCTCCTCATAAGTTATTTTATGATTATTTTTACTAATATACTTACACTGATCTTTTTGGTTTTAGTAAATGGCAGGATCTAGCCAGACCAATGTAACAATGGATATGATGAAAACAGTGACAATTTTCTGAATAAGAATCCCAATAAAATGGGAACTTAAACAAGAACTGTTGTGGTTATTCTGAAACAACAATTTGAGTCCTGATTGACAACCTAAACCATGTTTATTTTTATAAGGCACCGTATATGTGAGAATTAAATCCCTACGAATGTTCATGTAATAATCATAAAGGTATTTAGGCTCAAAAACCTATGTGTCAAGAATGTGGAAAGAAACACCTAGGAAAATGATTCAAAGGGTTGAGAAAATGCTACATATGTGGTAATAAAGGTTATAATGAAATGACATATGATTGAAAAAAGTAATCATCTAGTTGACTCAAGTAAAGGGAAAGAATTTATGTCTGTGGGATTAAATGAATGTTTTAAATGAGGTGTGCATGGTCATTATACAAATAGATGTCCTATGAAGAATGTCCATGAATGGGATCAGAAGGACATTAAAAATATATGTTTTCCAATAACTAATTCCATTACAATTTAGGATGAGGAAGATAATTATTACCAATGATAGGTGTGGATTATTTTTTAGCTAAATTGTTGACATTATTGATTCTAAGGATATGATTCATGATTTTGACTGTCAGAAAGAAGTATTCTAGAATAATATGGAAAATAATGGTTAATGGATCATAATGAATTCTGAATGAGTAATAAGTAAACATATAATGGATTCAACTGTTATGGTAGATTTTAGGATGATGAAATTATTAAAATTATTTAAGATCATTTTATTATGGGATTATTTTGGAGGGATTTTTCTTGTATGTGTAACCATGATATTTTATATGTGAAAATTTTATTTATGAAATAACTATATTTTATTATGTGGACATCATGGATAACCATATGGGTTCATACTATATTTATTTGTAAGTGATAAATGGTTATTACATTTTGGTATGGAAAATGAAAGGTATTAGATAACCTTTAAGGATAAAATAGGTTGTGGTTATTTTTTGAGGAAATTATATTATATATAGATTTTTAAAAGAATGATACGGTTTTTGAAAAAGGAAAACCCGCAAGGTGGGTGAAAACCTTTAGCGTCTGGAAAGGCCATGGGAATCAAACCCAAAACTGAAGGGCAATAAGGGTGAATCACCAACCAGTGGCCTACATGATGTCCCAAGTTAGTATAAATTTTTTTAGTTAAATGATTTTATTGATCAATAATAAGTTGATTTTGGATCATAATTTATTTATCAAATAGATATCCTTGGTATAGGAAAATGATTTGGTAATTATGTGAGACAGGTTATTTTGGAAGACGTTTTCTTTTTAGGGAACACTATGCCTAAAAAATGTAGAATACATGGGAGTTCAATGGAGGAGTAATGGTAGAATTTTAATTTGGAAGAATCTAGGTTTTTATTGTTTACATATAGTGATTTGGGTTATTTATGGAAATGATTAATTATCATAGATAATATCTGATTAGTTTAATTTATTTTAAGTATGACACATTAATGGTTTTCGATGTTATAAATGTTAAGATTTATCCTTGAAGACTGTGTGATCAAATACTTCTGAATTATTGAATTCAGGAATAGTTTGAATTATTTTGAATAATTTTACGGACAATTGTTTATTTAATGATATTTGTTGTGTTTGGGTATTTTTTGTTCAATTTAATAGATTTAGAGTAATATTCATTTTTTTATAAAAGATTATACCTTTTAGAATTATCTAAGCTTGTACTAACAATTTTGTTATTGTATAATCTCTAAAGGCATGGGAAATAATAGTTCATCTTTTGTGGATTATGTGATTATATAGAATTAGATTCCAGTGTTTGAGTTGTGACCAAGTCATCTTGAATTCTCAATATTTAGAGAAAATATGAGTTTTTGTTTGAAACTTATTAAAGGATGTAAATATACATGAAAATTATGTATATTTCCTTATATACATAGTCAATATCATAAATAAATTATCCAAAATTATGAAATGGAGATGAATAAAATAAAAATTTCCTCTTTACTTTTCTTACTGGGAAATCAAAGACCGTTTAACCCATCTCATGTTTGTAGATTTTTTGTGGGTAATTTTCTGCTGCTCATTTTGTTTATCACTCTTCATCAAAACATAATGGTTAGTTTTCACTTCCATATCTATGTTTTCCTATTTTTAATCCTAGTATGTGTTATCTCCAATAACATTTGTACTTCTCTTTCTTTATTCTCAAGTTATAATCTTATTACCTTTTTTTTTGATGTAGGACATTTAATAATTTTTCTAAGCCCAATTTTAAAATTTTGACGACAAAATTTCCAAAAGAGGGAAGGATGTAAATCCTAGGTAAATAAAGAATATAACATGTTCATATTTATTAATATTTTTGAATTAAAAAAAATTACTATAAAAAGGGATTCTATGTCTTATAGTGTAATCAACACATAATAACAGGTTTCATTGAAATATTATGTTGCACACAACATTGAGTTATACCGAAAAATAAAATAATAATATTATTATTATTAAATTGTAGTTAACGCATAACCATTGTATTGGTGTAAATGAATCAAACAAACTAAAAAATTATTAAACATGTTTCTTAATAGTTTTTATTTTATCCAATATATTTTACAAGCGTAAAATTAGATTGAATCCAATTTCAAGAATGATATCGTATAATATTCATTAAAATGTCGGTTTACCACCTTTTGATAGAGAAGCCATTTTAAATATAGTTTAACTCACATTTATATATTCCATTTGACAAAATAAACATATAATTTATAATCAGGACATCAAGATATACTTTTTGTAATTTTTTTTTGTATTTTTCTGATAAAGTTCATATTTAAAGAATAGTGAAAAATACTGCATTTTAATTTAAAATTTTGTTTTAATATAATTTATATATATTATTATACTATCCTTTAAATTGGTATTAAAGTGTAAGTAGATTATATTATTATCTTTTAATAATTGTTTTTTCCTTGGATGTAATTTCACAATGAAATTGGATATAAACACATGTCAATCTTTTGATAGTATTTTTTCCTAAAAACAAGCTTTTTGGTTTTGAAAATGGGAATTTATTTTACATTAATTTGTGCTACTTCTATTTTTTGATGTTGAAAAAATTGATACCATATTTTTAAAATCAGGGGGTCCAAATTGTGAAAATATGTAACTTTTATTTTTAGACATTAAGAATAGGAACATCTGTAAATATTTTATTTTACATGGTTAAACGGTAATTCCAGTAAATAAAGGAAAAATTAAAATTATAATAATATCAAATAACCCTAACTCATGTCCTAACTCTATTATTTTAGTTGTTTCTTACCACGGGATTCCTTGGGTAGATCTTAGCACCCAATGGTTCCACTTATGTTTGAAAATGATAAAAAATTACTTTTAATTTAATGTTATGGAAAATATAACCAAAACATGAAACTTTTATTAAAAAACATTTATTTGACGATATATAAGTAAATTCTTCGAATATAAATAGTTACTATATATCTAATACAACTTGAAAATTAGTGGTATTTTATTTATAATTTTTATATATTAAATAGATAAATTTAATTATGACACAATGATGATGCAGTGATTGCTTCATTAATAAAGGAATATAATAAATGATATTATAAATGATAAAATAAGTGTAATATGTTTATTTTTATGTCATTTTTTTTGGTTTATTATTACATATTATATTTTTATTTATGAAGTTCTTTAGAAACAATCATATTGTTATACATTTTTTAAAAATTCATAACATGAATACTGTTAAAATTGACTTAATTCATATGTTAAAATATACAAATATTTTATTAAATATTATTAAATTACAAAAAATCTAATATTTGGAAAAATAGTTATAAAAAGTATAAAGTTCTATTATTGAATCTTTAATTGGATAATTTTCATGTTTTGGTAATGATTTTGATTCTCAATGTGTCAAATTATTGATAAAATGGTTAGAGTAAAAATGTTTTAAACAAAAAGGATGAGAAATAAAAAATATCCAAACAAATATATTTCTTATTGGATTATTTTATTTCGAATTATATTCATATTATCTTTTAATTTAATTAGTTGTGATCTTTTTTAACCTGAAAATCATTTTATAATAAAAAAATACTTTCAAACATACCTAAAGAGCCCCTTCTCCACCTTATAAAATGGAACCACCTTTATCCCATTATACACACCCCTGAAGCCCCTTGGAACAGAAAACCTCTCCCGAATAAGCTCCCAATGTATCTTTATTCCTCATAGAAGACCTCACTTAGCCATGATTCAATTCTAGAGAGACATTTGGCTCAAATCAAAAGAAGTTATCCAATTTGATGTAATGTCTTCTCTCAAGTTTCTTTCTATTATTTTTCCTTCTCCACTCAATTTTAAATTTTTTTTTATATAACAAAAAAATCATCCTATATATACTATGTTGATTTTATGTGAAGTATTCAAAATACACTTACACACACCTTCATCTAATAGGTATAAAGAATATTGTTTCTATGGACGACGAACTACTGCCTAACGAAACAATAATTATTCAATCTTATCCTACCATCTATTATTGTGATAATTATCATAGAAATGTAATTATATATGATATTTATGATATTTATTTTAACTTTATGATTCATAATTTTTTATTTATAACATACCTTTATTCTTTTCATGTTTTAAAAATATGATAATTTTATTTGAGGGTCTGCGAACTACCGCCCCCTCAAAGTGATATGACAAATTCATGCTATAAATGAACATATAAATGATGGAATTAATGAAGATATGTAACATATAAAACATATATATTATACTGGAATTATAATATTCCTTTTCATCATTTAGTTTTTATATGAGGGACTACGAATTACCGTAGTTTCTCATTCATTAATTATAAGTTAATTATATTTATTTCACAATATATTAATCCATCATATAGTTAACATTATATCAATATATCCTTGGAAATAATGATAATCCTATACTAAATTCAATAAACTAGAATATCTATTAATTTCCTTTCATCCAAAAAATAATAATTAACCCCCTTGGGTTCACTTCCTAATCCCTACACATATACACTGACACAAATGGAAAAATAATTACACCATATATTGTACATTTATTTATAAATATATAATGTATTTTTATCCTTTAAATGAACTTTATCAAACAAATTTAATTGTAAGGAATAGATAAATGCTAATAAAATTGTAAATACGTCTTTTATGATACTCTACAACCAAACTACGAATGAAATAATCATACATGGGTCCCAAAACCATATCCCCACTAACATAACAAAATATAAAATCCATCATTTTATTGAAATTTATAACTCAATAATGTATTATAGGACCAAAAATATTTTATTGGTTTGACATACAAAAAATATATATATATGAGGGATGAATAGAATTTATAAAAACATATAGAAAATATAAAATATTACTTGAGATGTATCCTTTAAAAAAAATAAAGTACCCAATGGGTTCTCAATAGACACATAATGTCCACTAGTTTTCAGTGGATAAGGCTAGCACTTTTTAGCCTCTTATAACCTCAATAAGTACATAGTGATCCCTAAGTGGGTACCCAATTGTGTATATTGTTATATTATAGTTCGTTTATCATCTTCCAAGTTCTATAATATTGATTGTGACTTCCAAATTAAAATTTAATAGATATATAATATTACAAAGAACTTATTAATCTATAAAAACTAAATAAATATCTATATTTAGTATCTATGGTTTCTGATGTGATAAAGGATTAGAATAACATCAAAATTAATGGAGTGAAAATTGGTTTGCACCCTAAAATCATAGATTATATTAATATATTGTATTTGGGATTTCCAATATTGTTTTATTTAATATTTTTTAATTTATAACTATTTTTATCATTGAGTATGTCTACATAGATGTACTAATACCTTCTAGAGTTATATATCATGTTTGAATTTATTATTTATATATTTATATAAGTCAATTTTCTATAAAATAATGTATATATATAACAAAAAAAATATAATCCCTATATCTATTTTTTTCTATAAATAATATAATTCAAATCCAAACATATAGTAAGATAGGGGAATCAAATAAATGATCCATGGTAAAATTACCCATTGATTAATTTTATTTATTCAATAAAAAACGTTTTTATGAGCAATATGGTTCTTTAGAAACTACTAAAATGAACTAACTAGTAGAAAGAATGAGTAAATAATTTTTTAGAGGGTTACGAGGTTTTTTCTCTTCTATAGAGTATATAAATCCTTCTGGGAGGTATTTTTAAAATCAAAAAATTATTTAATTAATATATGATTATCCATTTTTGAAAATATAAAATACAATAATAATTATTGAATAGAAATACCCATTCTTATAAAAAAATAAAAGTATTTGGAATCAATATAAATGTTCACTTAAAAACATATAATGATTTTTAACATATAAAGATCATTTTGTGTGTTTTATATAATTAGAAAATATTTATAAATTATGGGTTGAAAAAATTGTTTATCAAACTTTTATCATAGCCTATATTCCACATTATATTCCTCAATTATAAAATGTCATCATAGTCTTTCTATATAATCCCTAAAAACCAAAACCCAATGGTGTTGAGGTTTATTTGTTACCTAGGACTATATATTGATATTTGGAATTCCAACATGCTCTAGGATAAGGCATAATATCATAATTAGATAGTAGGTGTTCAATAATAATTGCTAACATTAAAATATTTTTACAAATATTTATGGAATACATTATTGCTTATTCCATTTTTCAGAATAGTGAAATTAATACGTTTTCATTCAATATATCTATGGATATTATGGATGACCGGTGTAATGCCAAATAATGTAAAAGGGTTAAATAGATAAATGATATGACTCACGTCATTAAGGTTTACCATTCTATTGAGGAACCTATATGATTATATCACCACTATTAATCATGATTTTTTGAAGTAATGATTAATATGGGTGACCTTCTAGAAAGTATCATAGGTTGTGTTCATGTTATGAGAAGAATCACTTGAGAGAACATATTTTAACCTATGTGTATATTCATTATTATGATGTCATGTTCGAACACAAGGGTAGGCTCCCAGAATGGAACCATGTACCTGTGAGGATACTGGTCGTACATGGAAGGGAAGGACTTGATGGACATTTTATTGATGGTATTTGTGTTATTAGTGGGGCCAAATTTTGACATCAGTATCATTGTAGAAACCTAGACGTAAGTGGGGTGGAATTACCTGGGTTTAGATTTAGGGTATACAACAAGTAAATTATTCTCTATAGTGGTGGTGAGTGTTACACCCTAGAATATAAATGGTTTAAAAGATAAATAATACGAACCATGTCAAATATTTGAGCCTTTATTTTCAGGATCATACATAATAAAGACTTTATACTATTGTGTTTATGTCCAAGAGGACTAAAATGGATTGGAGACCTTCAAGGATGATTCTTTGGTTGTGTCCATGTGGGGAAAAATACATTGGAATGAACATGTGTTATCCTATAGGGGCATTCATTATTCTGTTGACCCATTAGGGCACATGGGTGGACCATGGAGAATGAAACACATGTGTTTGGAATCAATATTGTTATCTTATGGGCTAAGAACCGATGTAATAAACTTTTGGGATGTTCTTGTTCAAGAAATAATCAATTTTTGGGACAATTTTCACCCATCTACATCACACAACATTATTATTATATTTACCTTGTATCTATATTCATTATTTTTTCTCATATGTTTTTTAAATAGATGTGTATTTTTTGTTCAAAATGATGGTGGTTCATTTTTTGTGCATGGTTTGTACAAACCTAGTTCCATAACATTCTAGTAAATCTGGCCTAACATGTGGGTTAGTTAGGTCTAGACCGCTAGGTGAACGATCATGTGTTATCTCCCATTCAATTGTTCAATGTAGATATAAGGACACTCTATCCCAAATTGTTAGCTACATTATCATTAATATTCATTCAATTAATGATATAGCTCTAGTCTACTTTGTATAAGACCACTAAATGGTTGGAGAATAGCTTGGATGACCATGCGACAAGTCAATGTTTTCTTCAATGTCAATTAAAAAGTATCAATTTAACTATTTTTCCCTCTCAATTATAATAAAAAGTCTCCCTTATTCTTCCATCATTTGACATACAATAGTAGTGGAGATCCTCTCATTACTCTAGATTGTATTTCACTCCTCCTCTAAGGGGAAATATTGGTATTTAATAATGATTTGATGTGGATCATCAATGTAGGCCCTTATGGTGCCTCTATCTTCCCCCATTATTTTTATTGTTCTTCATCCTCCTCCTTGGTTTCCTATGACCTTGATATTATGATACCATGGTTTTAAAATTATTGGTTTAATTTTTTATGGTTTTCCTCATTTTCTATTTCAATAGGGTTCATCGTTGAAGTTATTTTTTGTTTTCATCAACATGTGAATCGTGATTTGAGGAAGTTATTCTTGTTTCATGATTAGAAATTGGAGGTCATTCCCATGACTACACCAAACATTCCACAATTTCTCTAGGTGATGGAAACCATTTTTGATTAAACACAGCCCAAAAAAGAGATTTATTATCCTAAACTAAATATAAATACCCACACCTCAAACCCCATACAATACTTTAATTTAACACAACTAAAACAATTCATGCATACAACTCATATCCCACAATAGAGTATAAATGTACAGTAATGAATGCTGAAAAAGGGTCCAAATACAATCCCAACTAAAAAACTAAATAGGTATCATTATATTCCAAGGGAGAGTATGAAGTCGAATTCATTATCCTTTTAAATCACCTTGGTATGAAAAGCTCCATCTATGCTCCATCCAATCCATTTCCTCCTAGGACACTTTCAAATGGGTCATCATCTACAAATAAAACAAAATGTATAGGAAAATCCAATGTAGGGGTGAGTATAAAAACACCCAGTAAGAAACCCTATAAAACTAAATATAAAATATTCTTATATAGTTTTTTCAATTAAATATATAAAAATAAACTTATAACAGAATTACCAGGATATACTCTGGAAATACACCATGCCACCAGGTGGTTATAAATGACTATCAACTACATGATTCTACTCACACTACTGGAAAACAGGTCTATACCCACGGTTTTTCAAAAACCTGTGGGTATAGGGATAGTCAGTGAACCTATACCCACGGTTTTCCAAAACCATGGGTATAGGCCACCTATACCCATGGTTGTGCCAAAAACTGTGGCTATAGTTTTCTTTTAAGACCTATAACAAAGGTTTTGGAGAGAACCGTGGGTATAGGGTATTTTCCGAAGACCTATACCGACGGTTCTTGAAAACCTTAGGTATTGTGGGTTTTTTTTAAGACTTATACCCACGGTTCTTTCAAACCATGGGTATAGCTTTCCCGCGTTATGGCGCGGAAAGAAATTTTGGCGGGAGACAGAAACAATTTGGCAGGTATACTATTTTTCACGGTTTAGATTAATATATTTATAAACATATAAATAAAATATTACAAACGTTACTTAGCTCGGTTGGTCTGTCATTGCTTTTCAGTTCTCATGTTTTGCATGAGTTCGGGGTTTGATTCCCCACGACCGCTTTTTTTTAATTTAAATAGAGAATATATAATATATATAAGCAGATATATGAACATTAAGCATGTAGAAAACGCATCTCGGTTGGTGGTGTGGCTGCGATTATTACTGCGTGTCCCTGGTTCAAAACCCCGTGGTTTCAATTTTGAATTTAAATACTGAATATAAATATATATGAGCAGATATATGTACATATAATAGATTTTCTGCCCATCTCGGTTTGTGTGGCGTTTTAGCGAGTTTGTGCGAGACCCAGGTTCGAATCCCTCCCCTTACAATTTTTAAATTTAAATAATGAATATATACCAAATATCAATATATATAAGTAGTTATATATATAAATTACATATTAAGTGTCCAGCTCGGTTGGTGGTGCGCCTATGAGGTATAGCGGGAGTTACAGGTTTGCAACCTGTTGGGTAAATTTTTTGAATTTAAATACCCCATGGTTTTCAAACCGTGGGGTCTGTTTTGTGCCACGCTGGAACAACTAGTGTGACACATGTGACACCCTTACACCCATGGTTTGGAGAACCGTGGGTATAGGCTGAGACCCCTGTACCGACGCCATTCCATCCCACGGTTCCCAAAACCGTGGGTATAGGCCATTTTTCTAGTACTGTCATAGAAATGATTGTTTTGGTAGATTACACCCCCACAGTATAATCCATAATTGGAGAAACTCTAAAAATATGTATAGGTAATAGGACCCCACCAATGAAGGCTCACTACTAAAAGAGGACCCAGATATTTAGTTATGGGATCATGACCATATCCACATAGGGACAACCTAAACCCAATATGGGTCAAACTGATACATAGGGGATTGTATTTCAATGATACCACCATCCCTAATGATATATAATTATCTATGTAGTCTCTATTACCAAATTTTGGAGGTTACATAGATTCTAAAAACCCCACCTTGGGATCAAAGGATGATAGTGGAAAACACTACAATCTCATTGGGGACCCAAACAATAAATCTAAGACTCGGCCTCAGTAGGGGTTTAGAATCCTGTGATGTGGATGTAATGTCACACAATACCCTTGATGTAATTGACCAAGGGAACATTACCTACCACGAATGGTCCAACATAAGGATATGATGATCAAAAAACTATCTTAAAGGGGATACATGTAATATACAACAGTCCCATTGCAGACATGTGTAAGAGAAACACATGACATGTGTGTATCCGTATAAATGGAATGACGATGAATTAATTGGAAATTATAAAAACCAGAAATCCTATCTTGGTCTCCTATTCATATCCATGTATGGTGGTTGTGTCCATGTACAATAGTCATGTCTGTGTAACAACCCATGTACAATAGACTATGTTTGTGTCTAAGTACACAGCGTGCCATCTGGTTGGATACGTTTAACCATGTCCTTGAACTCTCTATAGTAACCACTGAGAAAGATGGAATGGTTCACATTTCGTGTGATATTTTTCACATAAATTAGGAAAAGTTCACCCAAAATTTGACACTTAACTTCATCCATAACCTTAACACGATATCAAGGGGCCCCAAACGGGGTGTAATCCTGAATTACAGCTAGTGTCAATCATGATTTTCTAGAACCTTAATTTTACCATTATCCCTGATATATGTGTCTCCAAATACACTGATCTCAAATAAATGTAAATATATGGGGTTTTATGACAATTTTAGTCATATATTTCATGGATCTATGCTCGAATCGGCTTGAAAATCACAACTGTTAAGACATCAGTTGCCTTATACTAAAACTGCATTGAACGAATATAGAATATGAATTCTGATCAACCATCGGTCATCCACCACCATATTTACACCTATCTCACAACACCGATCATGATTTTCACTCACTGCATTGATCCATTGAAATGGATAATGGTCGCTTAACAATAAAATACTAGGTATTTATTGAACCACTATCCAAAAGAAAACTACATTGATGAACATGAGATGAATTGGGAAATAAATCCAATTTCCATAATATGTTAAGAATAATCCTTTTTTATTGTTATTTTTTCATGATCCATTATCATAGATAAAGAATAATTAAGAGGAATTATCATAATAAATAAAAATTATAATCCATTCAACTTAATTCTATTGATGACTCACTTATCAATTATATTAATTGAATTGATCTATGTTCATTTGAGGTTTATAAATGGTATATAAATCTAAATGAAAAACATCCTCCATTGATTTTTAATTGATATTTTATAAATAATGATTTCTATTTTCATCCTAGAAATAATACATGCACACTGTTGGAACAATGATACCCACTCTGATCCCAATCCATCATCATTATCCAAAGAAATATCTCATACAACAACTCCTAGGTCTCTTGGGTTTACTGTCCATTGATGAAAAAAATATATCCATATATTTAATGAGTATGTATTTCACTACATCAAAAAAAATTATTTAATTTATTTATTTTTTTAATTTCACACCTATGATAATGTTTTCTGAAATAGGTCTTGCCTACAATGGTTATGTCATGTCAATGGTAAAAACCCTATTATAAACTCAATATTTCCCATATATTTCTGATACAGGACTGTATTCAGGAGATATTACCCTTTTTTACGTTAACTATGAAAATGTTATATTTAATATATTTAATATATTTAATATATTTCAATCATTTATTTTGGTTATAAAAGGCCTAAAAGTCACATTCCATCTCATCTCTTGGCCTCAAAAATATTATATATATTTTCACAAAATAATACATGAAAAATATGTTTTTTATAACCTCCCCATTTTAATTATTTTTACCCAGAAAGGTGAAACAACTAATCATAATGATGAGGTTACATTTCTTGCATATCGGTCACCCACCCCCAGGTTCTCCCCTAAATATTCTCATGATGCCAATATATATGAATGAGAGGAATAAGTCTCCAATGAATGATACTCTCATACCAATCCTCGGTATCCAATTTTAACTCCACATATTTAACTCCATCCTCGAAGTTCTGCTTTCCTCAGTAGAAAATATCTGATGGGTCGTTCGAATTCTTGCTCAGCTATGACATGTTGAAGATGTCTTGTTCCCGGTCAAACTATATTAATAGATCTAAGTAGTAGGCCACCAAACCAACTCAACTCATTATATGGAAGGATCTAATGAATCTGAGAGATTAAATTCCCTCATTAACATATCTTCTAAATAAATTTTGAGGGGAGAATCTCATGAAAAAATGGCCTCCTTACTCAAACAATAGAGGTCTCCATCATTGGTCCACATAAAATTTCTGACATCTCTGTATAGTTCTTATCCTCTTCAGGGTGATCTTCAACATCTCTATAGTAGCTCACAATAACTCTTGGACCTTGAGTACTGATACACCTAGATTATTCCAATAATGTGATGACCAATAGGTTTTCCCGTACAAATTATTTTATGGAGTGATACAAAAAGTTTTATGTAAGTAGATGTTGTAAAAAATCCACCAAAGGTAGATGATCCTTCAAACAATGGACAATTTCAAAAAGGAAATCCTTGAACAAGTCCCCCAAAAATTTAATGGTCCACATTACTTTGATGTTACTTTATGGGTGAAACATCATGCCCAAGAGTATGTGTCTCCCAAAAACCTCCACTAATTCTATCAATAACTAAGATGTGAAGATATAATCATAGTTTGAGAAAATTATTGAAGTGACTCCCTAGATTTATTTGATCACCTATACATAGTGGCATCAAAATCACTATACTGAACTCTTATCCTGAATGGATAAAAAGTGGGATGAAATAGTGATTCAATCTACGAATACTCAGATTGAATCTTGTCCCCTAGATGTATGTTGTATGACCTTCTTGATGTGCATGGATAATCCATCCCACTTCAACTCTAGAACCTTAAGATGTTGGGTTAAACCTACTAGAACCTGCTTCTCTACATTGACCTTATGTTGAGTGAGGAATTGAGATGAAAACTCGACATCTCCCTTAACCATTCTTATCAACCATATTTGATGTTGGAGTTATTATTACCTCTTTCGAACATATTTTTGTACTACCAAAGGGGAGGTATGATACTCAGATGAATCATCCTCCTAAAACATCAAAGTAACCATAGTATATTCTATGAAAAGAACAGTGTTCTCTACACCTTCCAAATATATATTCAGAGCATGTCTAGTAGATATCTATGAACATAAGGTATCATAGTCGATGTCTTCATGATGACAATCCTAGACTTTTGTAAATGTAGTGTGGTAATAACCATCATCATAACATACAATTCACCATCCTAGTAAGAAATATAAAATGATAATGAGGATATCTTCTCTAATGCCTCGGTCAACAATAAAGAAAAAGATATCATATTGATAGATTCTTCAACCATGTAGGCATTCCCAAGATTAATGAAAATATCCAAGACATACTTCTATATTATCTCTATCCATAACCTCTACCACAAGTTAATATCAATGGGCATGAATTGATACTTGAGACAATTTTTGTCAGTGTATATGATAAACAGCTCACCCATCAGGTAGTGTTTCCACAACATTATTGTAGAGACTACAACTGTTAACTCAAGATTGTGGTTCACTTAGTTTTTATCATGTAGTCTCAAAACACCTAATATAAAGGCAATAAATACTATCTTATACATCAGAACAAAACCTTATCCACTCATTGATTCATCATAGGAATCTATGTACTCAATACCCTCTTCCTAAAATCTCATGATAAAGCACTCAGCAACCTCTACCTTATCATATAAAATCACTATTAGAACTTTTTTATCCATGAAAAATGATATATAATCTATGTAATATTTTTTATAGGTTTATTCATCATTAGATAAATTCAGTACAAACCTCTAATAGTACCCTAACAACCATTGGAAACTCCAAAACTCGATAACACTCTTGGTTATAACCCAAGCAGGCACTCCCTCAACATTTTAAAACTCCACTTCTAATATATCCTCTAGGATGATGTGTCCTAGAATGTGGACTATTGGAATAGAAAACAAATACATTGATAACATGGAAAAAATAATTTACTCTCAATGTGTTAAATGTTCCATCTTTAATTGTGTCGTGTGCTACTCCACTGATGCTTAAATCACATGGATTTCATCAATGAAGACCACCATGAACCAATCACTGAAAGGTTGAATGATTAGGTTCATGAGACCCACTAAAATTTTTAGGGAAATTAATATGCCACAAAACATAACCAAAAAATCATTGTGACTGTAAAAATATCTTAATTTCATATTCAGTATATCTTCATCTTGTACTCACAGATAGAGATTGCTTGATTTGAGGTCATAAATCAAGAACCACCACAACCCCCTCGATTGGTTAAATTGTTCTCCAATCCTTGGTATTTGATATTTTTTCTTCATTTTCACATGATTTAAGGGTTATTAATCTACACTAAAAAATAATCTCTCATCATCCATCTTGGTGAAAAACATTGGCACTACCCAAGGGGAAACATTTTGTCTCCCAAATCCAATCTCATATAAGTCCACCAACAACACTCTCAACTCTAAAGGATATACGAGACCCATATGATATGATGTTGTATATATGTTTTCCATCATGGAATGCAAGTTGATGTAGAATTATACCTCTAAGTGTAGAGGAAAATATGGTACTTCTTCAGGACTGATATTCTCATACTACACCATCGCTTCTAGAAACTTGTAGCCAAAATCATCTACAACCCCAAGAGGCTTGCACGATAACTTTTCATTAATTGGTTTCACTCATTAATTATTTATCCCATTCTAGGAAGAAAAGGTTTCTATTATGAAACAAAAGAAAAACATAAATTTGTCGCTTTGGACACACTAAATCCTCCACCTAAATAATTCAATTTGGTCATATACTATGGATATCCAATCCTTACCTAATATTACATCCTAAGTAATCATTAATAAAAATTCAGATATCCTATACAAATATCTCACCATATAGATTTAGTATTCAATTCTAGAAAACATGTCCAATTACTAAGTCACAACTTGTTTGAGTCTCCTACTTCATGGTTGAGTGATTGGAGCAACCAAAATCATTATGTATCAAATCAGATTAGGGTAAAAAATGAATGAAAGGATCCTATGTCTACTAATATGACATTAATATATAAACGTCATATAACATAATATGTATCAACCCCATAGACTCGAGGTCACATGCCTTTATAGATTGCACCTGGCCTCATCCCTCTCCACCACCCCATACTATAGGTCTGAAAACATGGTGGTTAATGTGGTAATATGTCAAAATATTATAACCTATCATGACCTTTTTCTAAACTCTTCCTCCTATACCACTCTATTGACCACCCAGCTCTATCAAGTGCATCTCCCTCAGAGGTCCTGAGACATTCTCAAGATCAGTTGTATGATATGTCGAAAAATCCCAAGCCTGATTTCCACAATCATTGGAGGTGAAAAACTAATTTCCCTTAGCTGATTCAATCCACCCTAAGAGACCGTCATTTTTGACCATGTGTCCTAGTATTTCCTCATGTGTTATTTGAAACACTTGGATCTGTGTTTCTGACATTATCTACCTTCTTCCAAGTCCTCAGCTTTGGGGTTCCAAACACTAGCTCCCATTATCGATGTGTACTCTACTGGAAATATATCCACATCTAAGGAACTCTCAGGATCCACATAATAAGTTCGAATGAAAAGGGATACCATTTAATCCTTGATTTTTTACTAAAGTCATTCTCAATGTTATATGGACTGAATAACTGATCTCACACCACATCCAATGATTAATGATAGATATCATTAATACTCCATGATTACTCTTCCATGGTCAAACTACCCTACTATAGATGTAGAGGCTATTATATATTATCAATCTCAACATGGTTGAGTAGAACTACTCCATGAATATTTTCTCAAAATATAACTAGGAGAGAGTATTCTCACCATGTGATTGAGTCACAAATATCCACCATCATAAAACAAATTCATTAATAAGAGTCTCGTTGGGGACTGCCATCTAATTTTCCATAGTCCTCACAAGCCATAAAATGTGAGTGAATACACTATAGCTTGTCCTTAGCCACATAGAGGTCTTCCTCACCCTGAAACCTAGGAGATTTCATCCTCTAAAACTCATGAAACATACTCAAACTATCTGTCTATTCGGCTATAAATTCTAACACTAGAAGTATCTCAAGGGGTGGTGGTTGAGATGGTAAACCACCAGGATTTGAAATCTATGGTACATGTCCCTTTTTAGATGCCACATCACATGGTCGATCATCTCTATGATCACATATTGGAATCCTAGATGGCTATTTGATTATAGGAATCCAGAAATATAACATCATGAAGCATTCTCAAAAAGTATATATAGAACGATGACTCATGAAGTAAATATATAACACGACCATTCCTATATGATTTATGTTACTACAAAAATTCTGTGTGACCAATATTTCATATGCCAAATCATAAGGATTGTGATCGGAGTCCTAGTGTGTGGATACGTCAGCCGTCACACAAACACTACCGTCCCTTTTCTATAATACAAACTCAAAACACTAAACATCATTTCCCTAAATCAAACTCATTGAAATCGGTCCTTAGGTAGAAGTAAATAGATTTTATACCCCGCTGTTTTGACTCAACCACCGATTTCTGACCCATGATTACCTCAAGCCAGCCTCTAATAGGCCTAGTGTGAGAAACAAGATCAGAGTAGTCATATCCCAAAATCATGAGTCATTATACTAAAGTACTTCTACCAATATACACATATCCAGGACCAAAAAATATTAAAATTTAACACAATTGAAACAATTCATGAATATATCTATGATCCTTCAACGTTGTATGATAGTAATGTACTGAATGTGAAATAATGTGATGAATTCATGACCAACATGAATCCATAATGAGTTAACCCTACTCTAATTGAATTAGATAAGTAAAATTCATGTTCTAGATAAAATAACTCATTATAAAAAATTCTATATATTATTTTCCCACACCATCTACTCCCAAGACACTTCCAAAAATGGCCTTCATCTATATAAGAAACGAGATGTGAGAGAAAATCCAATGTATGTGTGAGTATAAAAATACTCATTTAGACCCCCCAAAAACACTAAACATGAGGAGCGAAGTATATTCAGATAAATAAAATAAATAAAAGCCATTGTATAACATAAAAACCCTGATATAATCAAGAAACACCATGACACTAGGAACTCATAACCTTCTATTAGCCACACGATTCTTCTCATAACAATAGTAATTCTAAGGGAGTCCACTTCATGAGCTAATCCATCATTGGAGACATTTAACATATCCATCAAGATATTTGGACCCCACAAATATAACGACCAAAAGTTTATAAATAGTTTGATACCTTTCTAGGGGGTCCTACCTAATATAGTTGTGGGGAAAGCATGATCCTAATATGGATCTACAAGCTACATGGTGGATCATATGTCCACGAAGAATTTAACCCCACTAATATGGAATACAAGACTGATGATCAATTCCCTACTCAGGGTGGTCTTCCAATTCTATAAACACTACCAAGGAAAAAAATAATGAGAGGGGATCACACACTTGTCTCACGAAGGGATACAAAAACTCTATTTTATGGTCATCCTATAAAGGGTATAAACATATTTGATATGGATTTTTTTACACAGTATACCATTGAGCTAATAGACAAGTGGAACATGCTAAACCTAGACTAGTTCAATCTACAGAAATAAAAACTACACACTCTTGAAGGGGCTACACAGCATATACATGGGGATACATGACATGTTATGATATCCCTATGCATGTATGAGTGGAAGATATTGACATATCATGTAATTATTCATATATGCAAAATATATAGGATGTACCTTGTGATTATAGACCCAATACATCCTATATGTGTCAACTATACATGTATGTTTATGGTGGCTATGTCATTGTACCAGCCCGTGTGTATCTAGTTGTGTCTATGTCCAAGTACACATCATGTCTCATGGACATGTAATTTTTCATTTTTTATGTACTCTTCTATGTAGACGTCAAGCATCACATAATATATCACAAGGCAGGTGACAAGTTTTTAGGGAATGTTCTATTTTACCTCATCAAGAACCCTATCACTTAATACCTGGTGGCCCACAAGGTGAGTAATCCATCGTTGCACTACATGTTGTTCTAGATTTTATTGAACTCTCAAGTTCCCTTTTGCATTGATAATCACATTTCTAGAAAAACCAATTTCATTGGGATATATAGATCTAGTTTTGGACAACCCATTCAAACTGTAATCTCTAGTATCTGGGTTTGAATCTACCCAAAAGCCTCCACCGTCAAGCCATCTATTGTTGTGCATCAAAACATTCTTGAACGAATATTGAAAATCTATTCTTATACAGCTCTAATTGTACATAGTTGTCATTAAATTTCTACCACATAACTTATCCTGAATTGAAACCATTATATTGATCTTTTAGGATAAATAATGGCCATGAAATGATCAAAAACATGTTATTCATTGAACCATAGGCCAATATAAAACTCTCGAGATGAACAAGTGAAGAATTGGGGAAGAAAACCATAAAACAAAATACGTGAGGAATGATCATCGTTTTTTGTCTATTTGGACGAGATTAGTTCTTTTTTAATGAGAATAATGAAGAGAAATAATCAAAAACAATGAAATCAATAATTTCATCAATTTAATATTACTAATGATGCAAGTTTCAATTCTCTTCATGGTATTAATCATTGTTTATCTCGGACTAAGAAATGGGATGGAAATAACAGAGAAAACAATCCAACAATTATTTTGGATTGATCATTATTGAGGAATAGTTTCATTTCATCATTGATGAGATTCACATAATCTTTTGGGGAAAATGATCCATGATATGATCTCGATCTGTCGTAGTTCGCCAAAACACTCTCCTCCAACGGATCCTACAACTAAAGGGATTAGCATCCAACAGTAAGACAATATTTATAGATTTATATTTCGGGACAAATAAACTCTCCACATGTATAAAATAAAATAAATTATTTTATTATTTTATTTTATTAAATTTATGTTACTGATTTCTTTTTCACAAATGGCCAACTCATAAAAAGGATATGTCGCAACTAGGGTAAAACTTTTGTTTTAAACAAAACAGTAGTCTAATATTAATGATTAGGGCCCCATGTAAATTTTATTCCACATTTTCAAAAAACAAATCATTGGTGTGAAATTTAATAAATTTTTATATTAAAAAACTTCTTTCGAACAAAATGGGTCAGAGAATCGCAGACCATCTTATCCCCTGGTCTTAAAAACAGTCAATATAATATCAAAAAATAATACACTGAAAATCCAATTTATTAAGCACTATTTACAATGATTTATCCTCAATTCCATGATTACATGGTGTTTTTTAATTTGGGTTTTAGTAATAAATAAAATTTATATGATATTTATTTGTTGTAATCCTAGGAATTTGGTCTTTTCTCTAATCATCTTCTCTTGACATTATCTTGGATCATAATGGTTTCAACTAATTTTTATTATTTTTTGTTGAATGCGATGAGATATTAATTATTCATATGATTTTTAAATTTTTCATAATAATAAAAAGTGAAAATTCCCAAAGTGGTTTTGGTATTTTAGTCAGGTTTTATAGAAAGGTCTTAATAGATTGGTAAACTCTCCACATAATCCCTATGGAATTAACAAACATAAAATTATATGCATATACAAACAATGATATATATATATATATAAATTAATATATGAGTTCATCCCTTTCACATATTTACTGATTAAGTGTGTAATATGTGTATTGTGTGAAAGGTGTACTTATGTACACAAATATATACACATATCAATCTATGTGTATCTGATATAAGTATTGGGAGAGTTTTTGAAATGGTAACCATTTTGTAAATATTTATTCTCTAAATAAAGGTATTTGATTTAAAATAATGAAGCTTTATTGTAAGTTTATGTTGTTCTATATAATTAAAAAACAACTATTAAAGAATACCCCCATTGATTTTCACACTGAGGTTATTTATAAATGTGTGGTTTGTATTATGTCCCTTCTTAATTGGCATGTGCTTGGATTGTTCATTACTAAAAATGGTGTACACTTAAGGTGGGAGTTTCTAGGTCAGACGTGGGTTATTATTTTAGTGGGAAATCGATGGTGGGTGGGTGGTTCTGTTTGTGTGTGAGTCCTAGGTAAAACTCTCATATACATTATTTTTTATGGGATCCTTGCGTAGATAGGCGGGATCCTAGGTACACATGTGGCACTCTGTTAGATAATTCAATTACCAGTGGCCCATAGTAGATAACCTGACTACATTTTGAATGATCTCCTCTTTAGAGCTAGTGGGGGTGTCACCGAGTGTATAGTATGTGTGCTTGATAACAACAATGGGTAGGTACTAATTAAGAGATGGAATTATAAATTTTTTCTTATTCATCTATATGATCACATGAGATCCCATGACACATATGTTTAATGTACTATATATTCCTCTATTATATAGTATCATAATAATTTTACACCTCTAATTTTTATTCCACATTAAGATACATGTTCCAGAATTGGATATCATTAAAAAAAATTTACTGAAATTTCTTTTCATGTATTGGAAAATATTTTTCAAATGTAATGGAAAATGGATTTTACTAAAAAAAATGGATGCTTGTTAGTTAATTTTCATAATCTGTTTAAAACAAAATTTTTATATGTCTTGTTTTTAAAAATTCATAACTATATTCATATATTATTATAAGTTATAAGGCATCATTTCTCTTTGGAATCCATACTGATCTTGTCTGTGATTTACCCTATTTTCATTATTATGGTTTAGTTTCATTTTCATTTTCTACCCATCTTTAATTCAACCAAAGAACAAGTGTGCTTCCTTGGTCTGATAGAACCCTTGGGGCCACATGAAGGTATGTTCTTTGTTAATTTTTTTAATGACATTTATGTTTTATTTGTTATAATTTTATTTATTTATTTATCTATTTTTTCATGTGATAAATCATTCCCATAAAATTTATCATTACTCTCATAACTGGTTTCTAGATTTGGAAGATTGTGAAGGACTATCGGGCCTTGACACGGACCGACTTGGGTGGCTGATTTAGGGTTTACCCAAGTTGGTTTGTGATAAAAAAAATTAAAAATGAAATATATAATGATTAATGGCTCTAAAAGTTTTTATAGCTCAATAAAAAATAAAATGGATTCTCATTTTAAAATATAATCCTAAATTTCATAAATAGCCTTAACGATTCCATGAATATTCTATATAAATGGATTTATTATAAAATAAATATAATATGAATGAAAATTAATTTCTTTAATGCATTAATTTCTATGATATTCATACAATGAAATTAAAATTATTATAATAAATTTGTATCACTAATTCATAAATATTATTCTACTTGAAACATTATATAATTTATTTTCTCTAATGATTTCTAGTTTGAACTATTTGATATTGAAACTAGATTTTTTCCAGAATGCATAAAAAAATAATTAACATTAGTCCTAGGTTAGGTTATTCATTCTATTTTATATTAAATTAATATATTAGACTTAATAATTATTTTAGTAGTCTTATGATGTAATATATAATATTTAGATTTTATTTCTTTGTTTTGGATAATGGATATAATTATAATGAGTAAAAGTTTGGGTTTTTATAGAAATGAGTAGTGAAATGTATGATTTCAAATGTTATGTATGATGATTTATTGTTACACATATATTATGAAATAAAAATTAATGGATCTTTTTAATTCCTTTGCAAAAAATTTTTCTCAAATAAATGATTTAATCATTACAAATAATATTCTGGATATATTAATCATTAGATATTGGAAAAAAAATATTATTATACATATCTATGTATGATAATTTTGAGAAAATATTTGTATAATGCTTGTATAAAATATTAAAACCCATTTATATAAATCTAGTTAAATATTTTAAACAATCCTTAAAACAAGACCACTATAATATTAAAAATATCATTTACAGTATTATCTCATATGTTAACTTCATTTTTATTCCAACCATGGTATGAACAACTCCAGATAGTTCATATGTTATTTTTTACTCAATGAAGATTGATAAGGAAACCTAAAACCCCTCAATAGAATTCACTCAATCTTATAGAAAGGAAGATATATAATTTTCTTAAATCTCTTTATGTTATATTAATATTTACGATTAGAAAAAGTTTTAGTTTATGTTTACTATGATTATATTGAAAATATAAGTATTAACAAACATATTACAAGTTATGTTTGAACATGGTGTTGTTTGATATCAAAAAAAATGCAAAAAATAAAATTATCTTTTCCCATATACAATATACAACACATGTACATTGACATGATGAACTATATTAAAAAAATATCTATAGTTTTATGATTTATTAAGTAATGAGTAATTATATACTACTAATATAGATTATTTATGTGATAGTAATCCATGAATTCCTTTATCAAATAATCATGTATTTAATATTTTATATAAAAATATAGATATAATTTAATATATTATTATAGGGTACATAGAATGAAAATGTATACGATGGTAAAAAAATTAATTCTTTCATAATGATTCTTCTATTTTCAAAAAATAATCAATTTTTTAAATAATTAAACTAATTCCAACTGAGTGACCTTGTTAAAAGAACGACATAGAAGGAAATGAAAATTTATTTATTTATGTTCATCATTTTTTTAATATAGTTTTATTATTGTAGATATTTTGCATACACATTTATTATATTATTATTTTATTTTATTCCCCACAAAACGTTTCTTATAAAAATATATAAACTTATTTAATTATATAATTTTTGGGGTTGATATATTTTTATTTGGTGTTAAGGATTCATATTATCTAATTTTTTATGTGATTAGCTTACGATCCCAATTTGTTGATTTATTTTTTATTGATCGGTGTTCTGAACTCTTGTTCTATATTTTTTGTTTGTTGATTTATATTGGTAAATATTTCCTTGTAATATATGTTTTGTGATTCATATTATACAAATAATTATTATATTTTTTTCATTGATATATTTTCTCTTGTAATTTTTGTAGTTATTGAGGCCCTCGAATATGAGTTATATAATTTATGGACAAGATATCTAGTAAGAGTTATATGGCTTTAAAATCCATTATATTTAATTTTTTCACCATTAGATCATTTTTTATGAGAAATATGTTTTTTGTATCCTAACATGATCTTTTTTCTTTACCTAGTAACCAATTGTGTTCGACTTCATGTCCATATAATGGCACATTCCACAAGGACTCTCAAGAGATCCAACACGTTTATGTTATATTATGGGTGTCAATATTCTCACCAAACCCATGTGTCCAAACTGTTAACATGACAAGTCAATATATATGCTATCTCTAGTTTCTCCACTACATTGAAAACTATATATTTAGTCATATCAAGATGGACCTCAAATAATGACCATGTTTCTCTTCATCGACTGACATAATGGTTTATGTGAAAACTGATCCTTGTAACTCAATATGACTTAATATAGTTGGGAGACTTTTTATTATGTAGAGTTTACTAGATATCCATCACAATTTATTGAAGGGTACTCTTTATATAATACTAAATGTTTGATATTTTGTTGAATTAATTATTTTTAAATCATGTACAAATTTATATTTTCTACCTATAGAACACACTATAGTAAATCCAATGGGTTTTCTCACAGTGTGGCTGCCCATAAATTAATTGCATTTATTATTAGTATTTTCTATTTTATTATATAATAATACCCTAATAAAAATTTTATTTATATTTTTTCTACCAAATTTTTATAATAAAAAAATTAAAATATTATTTGGATTCTAATGACTAAAATAAATTACCTTTCCATAAAAAAATTCTAACTCCATTTTTTCACATGTAAAAAAATGTGTTTCTATTTCATTTAATCTAATTTAGTGAATCAATCATAATATCAATGACTCATTAACTTACAGGCTATTGGAAGATGATTTCCCAAAGAATATAACCATATTTTATTTACCTATTTTAAGTGGTAAATGGTTTAAATCTATTTAAAATCACTAATAAATATAATTATTCAATGGATATCACTACCCAAACAATTATAAAATGAATTAAGGGAATATCCTAAAGTTAAAAATCATGATTTCATTCCCCATACATATCAAAACAATTATGTTAAACTCACTATATATCTGACACAAATTCATCATATATGTAATATGTGATGAAGATTAAAATTAATTTATAAATAAGTAAATGAATACAATAAATTAAAAAATTATAGTGAAAAGAAACAATAATTTATTTATCACTCATTAAACATAATAAAAATCAAATAAAATCATATCCAAAATATATAAAATGAGTGAAGGAGAAATTCGATTGTGATTCTATTTTCTAGTACTGTATAAACTATTGTGGTTTGTCATCCTTTCAAAATGTATTCGGTAATATACATTTGAAGAATATATCAACTCAAATAAAAAATTTAGAACATAATTAACATCTCCCAAATGGATCGTTTAAAAATACTATGTATACATCCCTTTATGTCTCTATAGTATTATCATTATGTTTAACTTTATATTAATTGCATATTTCATGTTTGTCATAAAACTATTGATTCAACCATATAAATATTCGATAAATCATGAATTCAAAAAATAACTCTATTTTTTCAACTAACATATTTGATCCATTTCCCAGTTAACTATCATATTATCTTCCCAATTACTAAATATATATTAATATTTTATTTGGAATTTACCTAAAATAGATATAAAATATTATTACAATGATTTTGTACGCCACATGTTTTCTTATTACTATATCCTATAATAAAACCATTCCCCTTCTCAAACTCATCTATTTTGGAACATATACAATCCTTCCAAAAATGTATTAAAAATTGATAAAGGCCCTAAAATCAAATTTTTTTAATGATAAGATATGTTGATATCATTTTATCATTAGAATTTATTTTTATGTTTTGATATATGAAATTTTATACTCAAATCCCCATTCATCAAAGATTATATAGAAGTATCATAATATATAACACTAATTGTTTCCTTAACATAAGTGTTTGTATCCCAAAAATCATAAATTATGACATTTCTTTACTCCTTAGGAATAAAAAATAAATATTTTGCTTTCAATAATGACACGATAAATCTTTATAGTGATATAAACTATAATATTTTATGATAGAATAATTTTTCTTTATAGATACTCGTAATTTATATGGTTTTGGAAACATTTCATGATATTAAAAATGAATTTTAATATTAATAAAAAATATAATATTTATTCAATGTCTATATCTGATTGTCCATCAAATGTTTGAACTAATTCCCCAGTTTCAAATGATATGATACTGACATAAAACAATTTTATGTTGAATATATCATTTTTGTTGTCTCCTAACATCTTATTATAATAAATAGTGAAATTATAATTATCCATGTTACATGATTCCATAATAGGTATTTAATTTATTTTATTTAATGTTTTGAAACCAATAAATTATGACATTTGGCAGCATATTCAATGATTCCAATCAATCGTATATGTATCCCAATGTCATAATCATTTATTCTAGCTCTTTTATGCATTAAACTATATAATATTATATGACTTCAGATAACATATCTAGGAAATATATAAAAATTCCTAAAAATGAATCAATATTTTGAGTTTCTATAGTCAATATCCCTATATCATTAAAAATAAAATTTAATAACATATTTATACCAACTTGATATAGAATATTTCTATCACCAAATTATGTAATCTGTAGCTTCCTTATATTTTGTATTGAAATACAAGAGAAAATGTGTCACAACCTACTCAGGTCGACCCTGAACAAGTCACCCAAGCCGGTTTGTTGTATGGCCCAAAGGGCATTCCTGATCCCCATAGGCTAGAAACTAGTGTCGGGCATCAAATTTTAATCACTGGGAACTATTAGGCACCAAGAGATAAATAAATAAACAAGAATAAGTAGAAAAATGAAAGATAAATAAAAGACATGAAAAGAAAGAATGACCAAAACCTGAAAAACATGTCCAAGGAAAAGACTCCATGTAACCCCATGGGTTACTCTCTGATAATGAAACCAAACATCGCCCAAGGCAATCAGAACCAAAGATTGAATCTAGAAGATAAACTAAAAACATTAAAACACTATATACATCATTATTAAAACTCAAAAGTTTTAACATACCAGGTAGAAAAATAACATGAAATTCTCATATTTGACAATATTTGTGAATAAAATGTTAATATTACTTTAAATGGAATTCTATGCTCGATGGCGTACCCAATACGCAACAACGAGTTTCTTTGAAATCTTACATTGCACACTAATAATATAAAAATATTATTTTAAATAATAGTTAAAGCCTAGCCATTGTAAAGGTAGGAATGAACAAAAATAACTAAAAATGATTATATATGTTTGTTAAATATTTTTACAGTTATCCAATAAATTTTAGGGGCTTAAAATTCAAATTAATCCAATTTTAAGAATAAATACACTAATATTTTTTAAAAGATTATTTTACCGCCTTTTGATGGCGATCCTTTTTTAAATATAACTTTTGAAAATTTGAAAAGAACTATTTGTCAAAATAAACATATTCTTTTTAATTGGGACATTGAAATTTACTTTGGATAATTTTTTGGTATTTTTATGACAATGTTCATTTTTTTAATGAATAATGAAAAATAATGTATTTTACTTCAAACTGCTTTTTCATCTAATTTAATTATATTTTTAGATTATATTTTTAATTGTATTAAAGAATAATTATTTTATAATTTAACCAGTTAATCTAATGGTGGTCATTATAATTAATTTCCCTTTGAAAATGGATGTAACCAAGTGTGCATTTTTTTATAGATATTGTTTCTTAAAAAAAGCAATTTTTTGACAACAGGAGTTAATGATATAATTTATTAATGAATATTATATGTATTTAATTTGGTAAAATTGTAATCATTTTTGAATTTTTAATATCAAATATATCTTAGGGTGAATTTTTGTATTTTTCTGATAATGTTCATTTTTTTAATGAATAGTAAAAAATACAGCATTTTAATTCAGAACTGCCTTTTCATCCAATTTATTTATATAGATAGATTGTCATTTTAATTGTTTTTAAAGTATAATTGAATTATTTTTTTATCACTTAAGACTATGTTGTTCATTGGATGTAATTTCACTTTTCAATTGGATTTAAAAACAAGTCAATCTTTTGATAAAATTTACTTCATAAAAACCCATCTTTTGTTTTGACAACGGAATTTAATTTTAAATTAATTACTAAAATTTCTATGTTTTAAATTTGGTAAAATGGGTTATATATTTGGAATCAGAAGTTTCAGTTTATTTAATAAATAATATTTTGTTTTTGGACATTATGAATAGTAGCGACGATAATTATCTTTAATTTTCGTGTTTAATTAGTAATCGTGTAGTTAAGGGTAATAAAATAATATCATAAAAATATAAAATGACCCCAACATGTGTCCTAATGATATTGGAGGTGACATTTCCAACGATGGGATGCATTGTACCAACCTTTGGACCCCATGGAATTACTTTACTGTGATAGTGACTTTTTATCATATTATTTTTTAAAGAAAGAAAATATAACAAAGGTTTGTATACCCTAAGTAAAACAATTTTAATTTCATTTACATAAATGATATCTTTGAATATAAATAATCATTGGAAATATAAAACGATTTCTTACATGATGATAATTTTTTTTAAAATTTTTTGACATTAAATAAATAAATTTATTTCTGACACCGTGATGATGCAGTGATTACCTCATTAATGAGGGTGGTGACTATGAATGTTTTGACTTGTAATCTCTCTCACTTCCTTCTCCTGTTTCTGCACTTTTATTTTATTAATAAATTTGGTGGTCCAAGCTTGCTTGGATCGGACTTTCTGGTAAAAATATAAGGTAAAATATAAGACTTACACTTGTCAAAAACCTATTGGGTGGGTGTATTTATAACCCTTATCACCATATCCTCGAAATATATAATTTTGGGACATTTATAATCTGAAAACATTTTATAATAAAGTAACATTTCACGACTTTCCAAGAGTGCCCCTCCTCCCTATTATAAAAGGCCCCCAACTCTACCCCTTACCCACACCTCTCAAGCCATTGTCTCATCCAACCTCTTCTTATATTGTCTCCCCACATCCCTATATTACTCCTAGAAGCCTCACATTGAGAATAATTCTTTCCAAGGAAGCCTTTGGGCTCAAATCAAAAAGAGTTACTCGATTTAATGGTAATGTGTTCTCTTATGTTCTATTGTTGTATATTACATCTCCAACCCCTTAAACTCTTTTTATTCCTTTATTTTTTAATAAAGATAGTATCTTAAATATACTAGTATCTTTTTATGAGAAGGATTCTAGCTACACTCATACAAACCTCCATCTAATGGTAAAAGAACAAACGGTTTATGTGGGTGTCGAATTACTGCCTCATGAAACAATGATTGTTCAATATTCTTTTAACACCTCTCATGGTGGCCATTAAAATGTAACTATATTTATATATGATATATATATTATGTTTTTTTCCTTGTGATTTTGAATTTTTCTTTTATTCCATACCTTTATGGTTTCCAAAATGGGTAAACATGATAATTTTATTTTAAGAAGTGCGGACCACCGCCCCCTCAAAGTGACTTGAATCATTAATTCCATATGTGGGGTGTATAAATGATGGAGTTAATGATATTATATGTGATATTATAATGTAATTATAATATACTTATGTATAATTTTGTTTTCATTCCATTAATGTATGAAATAGAAATGAAAGTAGCGTTCATGCGTACGTACGGCTTACCGTCTCCATGAACGTTATAATTCATTTCTTATCTTCAAAAGTTATGTAATATTGTTAGTATATATATATATATATATATATATAATTGATATGTATGATATATATTACAACCAAATTAATAATATAATTCTGTAATTATAATATATATATCTATCATTTGGTTTTAACTCCATTAATATGACAAAGAAATGACAGTATTGTTCATACATACATACGACCTACCGTCTCCATGAACGGTGAATTTCGTTTTTTATCTACAAATGTTATGGAATAGTATAGAATGAATATATACTGGATATATATGATATTTAAATAATTAATACTATTCTGGAGATGGTGTACTTATAACATCATGGACAATTCTTTTCAAACATGTTCATTTCTGACTCATGTACCGAACATCGACAAAAACGTCTGATATGAACTCACATAATTAACAAATTATTATAAAATTATAATATGTTATATGAATTTAATAATAATATTTAAATGAGGTCCTTATGAAATTATAAATTGACCAAAGTTTATTAATCAGAAATATAATGAAACGAACAAGACAAGTCGGACTTGAGGTAAGGGATCCTACCTCTCTCTTTCTTTTTAAGTACTCTTTTTTATGTCATTTCCTTTAAGATCATTTTTCATATGTTGGAGGATGTTATTTTATATTAAACTAACTTTACATTTTATGTTCATATAATGATAGACCCTATTTTATATCGTCAATCCTTTTTTTTGAAGTTTTAAGTGGCGTCGTTAGGCTGCCGAGTTTTCCTAAGGGAATTTCCATCTCACTTTTATTCCCATGAGATTCATGCTACATTGGCCACTATTTACTTTTTATGTAGTGTTTATACTTCCCATTATTATATTATTTGTTTCATATAAATTAATTTATGGGTATTTACATCTTCATTGTATGACTCTTCTTTCATGGGGTGTACATTTCGAAAGTTACCCAAATCGGTAAGGGAACCTTTCTCCCTCCTCTTTTTAAAAGACTTATTTTTGTTATGTATTTTAATTTACATCTTATTATGTTGGGATATGTTCTTATATATCCTTATTGTGGTAAATGTTATGTAAAAATGATGAGATACCCTTTTTATCTCTCATCATCTTATTTTCTGTATTTTAAAGTGACGTCGTTAGGCTGTCGAATTTCTGTTAGGGATCTTCTTAACACAATTTTAATTCTTTGGGATAACCCACTACACCTTGATTATGTAGTTCTATGAATATGTGTGGATGAACCCTGATTTTGTTTCACATAATATCCACTTATATTGGATGTTTTTATGTTTTTCACACATATTTACGAAATTGATTTATCCTTAATCTAAGGATGTTGTCTTTGTAAGGGACTTTGTATCAATCTCTTTTCATTGAGGCATATTTTGTTTTATACACAACTTTATTTTATACTATGTATAAACCCCTTTTAATATTTCTTTTATTCAAAATGAATCTTTTTATACGATGTGTTTAAATAAATGACAAAAGGAATGTTTTTTCATACATATGCGGTGACAACGACTTCTCTGCCGCCATGACCATTATTTGAGTTTCAGCTTCCTCTACAAGCCATAACTTTTTTAAAATGAAAAATAAAACCATGTTTTACTTTTCATTTATTTTGGTATTGAAAATGGTTTTGATAATTTTTTGATTATATCAATGTGTTTTATTGATAACTTGTGATTTAAATATAGAAATATTATGTTTCCTTTATGAATGATTATGTTATGGTTCTTGGGAATTGTTTATATGAAGACGAGTGGTTCCGTGATAAACTAAGGGTGGGTGAGTCTGACATATCTCTCCAATGCATTGGGTAACACGAAGGAGTTAAACTCTAAGGTTTCCCCAAAGATATTTAGGGAATATACTATGATGGGTATTCCAAACGTAACCATGAGGGTTACTCCCTATGCAAGAATGTTATGAATGCCTCAAGTTACCTTTATGTCTTATGATTTACCTGAGTAATTAATTAATATTATGATTACATGAGGTATCCTAAAGTGATAATGTTTGAGAGTAAAGTATGATTTTGTTGATTATTATTTATAAAGGGACTAATATTTTCTTTTCGTATTTTTATATCCCTTACGGAGCTTTTTATGCTCATCCCATGTTTCTGAAATGTTTTCCATATAACATAAAGATGAATTGGGTCAAGGATGGGATCATGGAAATACTTTATATCTAAAATGGGGAACTATATATGTTTCTTTTTAAAAGTTTTTATTTTGTAAAAAAATGGAAACTAAGTAGGAGTGTCTACTTTGTAATCATTTAAGATGTAATAGTTCTATCCTAATTCTCTAAAACTCTAAACCTGAAAAGATCCTCAATGTGAATTATTCATTTAATTCCAAATTATGTAATGTTTTAAGGCCGGGTCCTTATAGTTTGTATCAAAGGTCAGTTTAGATAGCTTTAGAGGTTAGGGTATTCTTTGAGAACTAGTGACATTATAATAATGGTTAGTATTTCAGAAAGGGTTGTGGTTTTAGATAAAGGGGATGAGTTTAAGAGAACATGAATAATTATTTAATAGTATTTAACCTCCTCATAAGATATTATATGATGATTTTAATGATATAATCACACTGAAATTTTTGGTTTTAGTAAATGGATGGATCTAGCAGGGACCAAAGTGACAATGGGGTTGAAGGAAACTGTGGTGGTTCTATGATTAAGAGACTGGATGAAATGTGGGATTCAATGAGAAATCTCGTGGTTATTCTAAGCCAACTATCAGGATTCATGATCAACCACTTGAACCTTGGTGAGTTCTCCAACGAATCATGTATGAGAGAACAAACTCGATGTGGAAGTTCAGGTAATAATTATAAAGGTAACCATTAGGGTTTATATAATCCTTACTTTTGAGGTAATTATGGGTTATTATATGTTATGATGGAAAATGAAAGGAAAGAGATAAACTTTAAGTTAATTATTTTATGGTTATTTTTGAAGATTTTATATCTTTTTTAGGGAATGTTTTAAGAATTATATAGTTTTGGAAAAAGGACAAGACGCAGACCGTGTAGCAATTCGTCGCGTCGGACAAAGCTACGGGAATCGAACCCACAACCAAAGTGCGATTCATATTTATCGCCTACAACTAGACTACATGGAGTCCCTGGTTAGTATGAAAAATTATTTTTAGTTAGATGATTTTATGATTCCAGAATAAGTTTATTTTGGTTTATCTATGGAAATAATTAGCCTATCATGGAGGATATGGGATTAGGTTAATTACTTTTCAGTATGAGGCTTTAAGAGTAACTGATGTTATTTGGAGATAAATGATAAGATTTATCTTTGAATACTATGTGATTAAATCCTATAGAGATTTGGGTTTAATTCATATTTTGGATTACTTTGAAGAATTTTATTGATAGTTGTTTATTGAATGGTCTTCGAAGAACTTTGGATTTTGTTGGGAAAATTTTGGAGATTAAGAGTAGTATTTATTTTTATAACGGATTATCGTTTTTGGGTATTATCTGATCTCGTACTAACATATTTTGTTTTTGTTAAGGTCTAAAAACATGGAAAATTTATAGTTCATCTTTTTTGGATTAGGTGCTTCTCATGAAGTTGACTATAGCGCTCTTAATGTGAACAAGTCATCCTAAATACTCATCTTTTGGAGAAAATATAAGTTTGTGTTTGAAATATAGTAAAAGATGAAAGTCTAAACGATAAGTAATTATGTTTCATTATGATTTATTTAAGATCATAAATAAATTCCTCAATGAAAAGTAACTTAAAACAAAAGTTTTGTGTGTTATCTTTTCCTACTGGGGAATCAAACACCATTTAACCCATCACAAGTTTATGATTTTCTGGAGGTTAACTTTCTCCTAATCATGTTTTCTATCACTCCCCATCAGAACATGACCCTTTGTTTTTTCTTCCATATCCAAGTTTTCATACATGGAATACTAGTATGGGTAAACTCGGGTGACCTTTTTACTACTCTTTCATTCTTTTAAAGTGATAGTTCTGCTGACTATTTTTCCGATTTGGGGCTTTCAATGAAGTTTCCAGCCCAATTTAAAAATTGTGAGGACGTAATTTCCCAAAAGGGGGGAAGGATGTAACATCCCAGGTAAATAAATAATATTAAATTCTAATATTTATCAATATTTTTGAATAAAATGTTAATATTACTTTAAAGGGAATTCTATGCTTGATGGCGTACCCAATATAGAACAATGAGTTTCTTTGAAATCTTACGTTGCACACTAATAATATAAAAACTATTGGTTTAAATAATAATTAATGCCTAGATATTATAATGGTGGGAATGATCATAAATAAGTATAAAATTATTACCTATGTTTGTTAAATATTTTTACATTTATCCAATAAATGTTAGAGGCCTAAAATGCAAATGAATCGAATTTTTAGATTAAATACTGTAATATTTTTTAAAAGATTGTTTTACCGCCTTTTGATGGTGAAACTTTTTAAAATATAAATTTTGAAAATTTTATAAGCTCTATATGCCAAAATAAACTTATTCTTTAGATTTTGGAAATTTAAATTTACTTTGGATAAATTTTTTGTATTTTTCTGAAAATGGTCATTTTTTAATAAAGAGTGAAAAATACTGCATTTTACTTCAAAACTACTTTTTCAACTAATTTAATTATATGGTTATATGATATTTTTAATTTTTTTAAAGCTTAATTATAATATATTTTTACCATTTAATCCAATGGTGGTCATTAGAATTAATTTCACATTGAAAATAGACATAAACAATTGTGAATCTTTTGATAGATATTGTTTCTTAAAAACACGCTATTTGTTTTAACAGATGGAATTAACTATATAATTTATTAATGAAAAATATATGTTTTTAATTTGGTAAAATGGACATAATTTTTGAATTTGGAATATCAAATATATCTTACATTGAATTTTTGGTATTTTTCTAATAATGTTCATTTTTTAATAAATAGTAAAAAATACAACATTTTAAATCAAAACTGCCTTTTCATACAATTTATTTATATAGTTAGATTATAATTTTAATTATTTTTAGAGAATAATTAAATTATTTTTTTATCACTTAACAAAATTTTGTTCATTGCAAGTAATTTCATTTTACAATTGGATGTAAAAACAAGTCAATCTTTTGATAAATTTTACTTTTGATAAACCCGTCTTTTGTTTTGACAACGAGATTCACTTTTAAATTAATTACTAAAATTTCTGTGATTTGAATTTGGTAAATTTTTTTCCATATTTGGAATCATAAGGTACAAATTATGTAATTAATTATCTTTTGTTTTTTGGACATTATGAATAGTAACGACAGTAATTATCTTTAATTATCGTGTTTAATTAGTAATCAGGTAGTTAAGGGTAATAAAATAATATCATAAAACTATAAAATTTCCCTAACATGTGTCCTAATTCTATTATTGGTGTCATGGCCGACCATGGTATGACTTTTTCTAACGCTGGGACCCCATGGAATAACTTTAGTGGGATATTTACTTTTTATCATATTATTTTTTAAAGAAAGGAAATATAACAAAGGATTGTATAACCTAAGAAAAAAAAATTAATTTTTTTTACATAAATGATCTATTTGACTATAAATAGTAATTGGAATGATGAAAATATTTTATAATTTATGATAATTGTTTTATAATTTTTTACATTAAATAAATAAATTTATTTATGACACCGTGATGATGCAGTGATTACCTCATTAATGAACGATTTAAATAAAATAAAAAGATAAGGTACAATCTAAGACATAAACTTTTCAAAAACCTATTGGATGGGTGGATTTCGAACACTTATCACCTTATCCTTGTAATATATAATTTTGGGACCTTTAAAATCATAAAATAAGTTTATAATAAAGTAACATATCATGACATTCCAAGAGTGCCCCTCCTCCCACTTATAAAAGGGCCCCAACTCTACCCCCTTACCCACACCTCGAAATCAATTGTCTCGTACATCCTCTACTCATATTGTCTCCAAAAATCCCTGTTTTACTCCTAGAAGCCTCACTTTTTGCAAAATTATTTTTAATTAATCTTTTGGGCTCAAATCAAAAAGTGTTACCTGATTTAATGGTATTGTCTTCCCTTATGTTCTCTTGTTTTATTTTGATTCTCAAACCCCTTAAAATCTTTTTATTCCTTTATTTTGTAACAACATAATCATATTCAATATAATATGATACTGTTATGAGAAGTATTTGAGCTACACTCAAACACACCTCCATCTAATGGTTAAAGAACATACTGTTTCTGTGGGTGGTCAATTACTGCCTCACGAAACGATGATTGTTCAATCTTATTTTAACAACTCTCATGGTGGCCATTATGATGTCACTGTATTTATATAATATATATATATATTATGTTTATGTTTTCCTTATGCTTCTATATTTTTCATTTCTTCCGTACCTTTATGGTTTCCAAAATGGGTAAACGCGATAATTTCATTTTAGGAAGTGCGGACTACCGCCCCCTCAAAGTGATTTTAATCGTTAATGTCATATGTGGGATGTATAAATAATGGATTTAGTGATATTATATATTATATTATACTTTAATTATAATATTACTATGTATCATTATGTTTTTATTCCATTAATGTATGAAATAGAAATGAAATTAGCGGTCATGGGTACATACGGCTTACTGTCTCCATGAACGGTACATTTCATTTCTTATCTCAAGAAGTTATGTACTTTTATAAGTATATATATATATAATTGATATATAAGATATATATTACATCTAAATGATTAATATAATTCTGTAAATATAATATATATATCTCTCATTTAGTTTTAATTCCATTAATATGACAAAGAAATGAAAGTAGTGTTCATGCGTACGTAAGGCCTACCGTCTCCATGAATGGTGCATTTCTTTTTTATCTCCAAATTTTATGGTATAGTATAAAATGAATATATACTGGATATATATGATATTTAAATTATTAATACTATTCTGGATATGTTGTTCTTATAACTACATGGAAAATTCTTTTCAAACAAGTTCATTTTTGACTCATGTACCGAACATCGACAAAAACGTCTGATATGAACTCACATAATTAAGTAATTAGTATCAAATTACAATATGTTATATGAATTGAATAATAAAATTTAAAGGAGGTCATTAAGAAATTATAAATTGACCAATGTTTATTATTTAGTAATATAAAGAAACGAACAAGACAAGTCAGACTTGAGGTAAAGGATCCTACCTCTCTCTTTCTATGTAAGTACTCTCTTTTATGTCAATTCCATTAAGCTCTTTTTTCGTATGTTTTGGGATGTTCTTTTATATTCCTCTTAATTTAAATTTTATGTTCATATGATTATAGACCCTATTTGATCTCATAAATCCTTTTGTTGATGTTTTAACTTGCACTGTTAGGCTGCTAAGTTTTCGTAAGGGATTTTTCATCTCACTTTTATTCCCACAAGATTCATGCTACATTTTCCACTTTTTCCTTTTTGTGTGGTGTTTGTTCTGCCCAGGATTGTATTATTTGTTTAATATACGTTAATTTATTGGTATTTACATCTTCATTTTATGACCCTTCTTTCATGGGGTGTACGTTTCGAAAGTTACCCAATTCGGTAATGGATCCTTTCACCCTCATCTTTTTAAAAGAATTCTTTTTGTTAGGTCTTTTAATTTAAATTTTCTTACATTTGGATAAGTTCTTATATAACCTTACTGTTGTAAATGTTATTTCCAAGTGATGAGATACCCTTTTTATCTTTTATCATCTCATTTTCATAATTTTAAAGTGACGTCGTTAGGCTGTCGAATATTTGTAAGGGAACTTCTTAACCTAATTTCAATTCTTTGGGTCAACCCTCTACTTCTTGATTATGTCATGCTATGAATATGTGTGGATGACCTATGATTATTTTAAACATAATATTCACTTATATTGGGTGTATTTATGTTTTTCACACATATTTATGTAATTGATTTTTCCTTAATATAAGGATAACGTCTTTGTAAGGGACTTCGTCTCAATCCTCTTTAATTGAGGCATATTTTGTTTTATACACAACTTTATTGTATACGGTGTATAAACCCCTTTGAATTTTACATTTATTCAAAAGTAATCTTTTTATACGAAGTGTTTTACTAAAAAACAAAAGGAATGTTTTGTCTTATGTATGCGGCGACAACGACTTCTCCGCCGCTGTGACCATTATTTGAGTTTCGGCTTCCTCTACAAGCCATGACTTTTTTAAAATAAACAATAAATACCATGTTTTACCTTTCTCTTATCTTGGTATAGAAAATGGTTTGGATAATGTTTTGATTATATTAATGTGTTGTATTGATATCTTGTGTTTGAAATATGAAAATATTATGTTTCCTTTATGCATTATTATGTTATGGTTCTTGAGCATTGTTTATGAAGACAGGTGGTTCCATGATAAACTAAGGGTGGGTGAGCCGGATATAGCACTCCAAGGCATTAGGTAATGAGAAAGAGTTAAACTCTAAGGTTTCTCTGAAGAGATTTAGGGAATATATTGTGATGGGTATTCCAAACGTAACAATTAGGGTTACTCCCTATGAAAGAATGTTCTGAATGCCTCAAGTTACCTTTATGTATTATGATTTACATGAGTTATTCATAAATCGTATGATTTCATGAGGTATTTTAAAGTTCATCTGTTTTTATGAGTGAAGTATGATTTCTTTGATTCTTATGTATACATGGACTAATGTTTTCTTTCTGTTTTTTTATATCCCTTACTGAGCTTTTTATGCTCATCCCATGTTTTTAAAATGTTCTCCATAGGATTTAAAGATGAATTTGTTCAAGGATGGGATCAAGGAAAGACATGTTATCTAAAACATGTAACTATATATGATTCATTTTAAGATTTTTTATTTTGTGAAAAAAATGGAAACTGAGTAGGAGTGTCTACTTTGTAATCTTTTGATATGTAATAGTTATGTCATAATTCTCTAAAACTCTAAACTTGAAAAGATCCCCAACATCAATTATTAATTTAATTCTAGATTATGTAATGTTTTAAGGTCGGGTCCTTATAATATGATTTCCGAATAATCTATTCCCAATGCCCCAACAATAAATAAAGAAAAACATTGATTAAAAAGTTTGAAATACAAATATAAAAGTAAGTTTTTGATACTCGGAATTTTACAAACAAACATGCATAACCCATAACCCTCTTAATTTGAAATAATGATCAAGGGGATGAGAAATAGGAAACAAAGAATGGTAGTAAATACTTTTTATTTCTAACACTGAGTAAATAGAGTGGTGTTAATTACTTCCAAAACGCTTTTTCTTGAAAAAAAATTTAAACATTATTCCATGTTCATAATTTACCAAAAGAATCGTCAAAACCAAGTATGCGGATACATTTCCACATAGTAAGGGTAATGGTACTAAGGGTACAAGTGTCAGAGGAACACATGAACATCTAGAAACTCAAGGGAAGACCTTTTTATACTATACATATTACTCATCCTGAAGAAATTCCCTACTCATGGACTTCATAACTCCTTATCGCCCAACCGTCACGCTACCTGTCTTGGTCGAAGGGGCCCAATCCCATAGCAATAAAATAACACCCCCCCCCTTCTATGGGGCACTATAAGTACATACCCTAATAGTGCATCAATCATTCTCGATATGAATTGTTTTTATAATATATTCTCATGTATATTTCACAAAGAGGTGTTCCAAGAAATTTGAATAACAAGCCACATATATATATTTATATAACTACACACACCACACAGACCAACACCCCCCCCCCCCCCCCGACCACATCAAGGTTAGTCCACTACCTTAATGTTATTATCATATGAGGGAAATCCCATAACGAGGACCCTTCAAACTCACAATAAACCAAATAGGTAGGAGACCCAACCCAATATGGGTTTTTTTCAAATAGCCATTCAACATGACAAATGGGCCTTTTGATTCACAACATTCAATGGAATTACCATATTCAAAAAAATAACCACGAACATCCATTTTTTAGAACCAAACACACCTTTGAAAAAACACATTTAATAGACACAAGCCACAACATCAATACTAAAACATTTTTTAAAAAAGACAAAGCAATATCACGACAAGCACTTAGAAGAAAAACCTATTTGAAAACACCAATCATCATTTTTTCCATCTCAAATAAATTTTTTAAAATAAAAACATCATTCTCAATGTCATAAAACATATGTAACCAACACTTGGTTTTAGAATTCTAACTAAAACACACCACACATTAAAATTTACATTTAAATTATGTACAACTAAAAAATTAATAAACATGATTTGAACTATTCAATCTATTTAATAAACCATTTATATTTTTTTAAAACACCCTTTTTTAGAGAAACCATAACTATTAATAAACAATAATTTTTTTAGAAAAACACACATCCTTGATTAAACGCATACCCAAATCCCACTAAAATGAAATATACACCTCTTGCACTGTTAAATGAACCAATTTCACAATTTATGAAAGGTTGTTAAACAACATGAGATTGGTTTCCATCAAAAACAAACTTTCTACCATGTAAAAATTCTAAAAAATAATAATCATAAACTAAATTCCAAAATAAAATCACCAAAATAATGATTCACAATACATGCCGATTCAACTGAGTAAGTAAAAAAATTAGCCAAACAATAACCGTATACAAAACCAAATAATTTTTTATCCCAAATCATTTAAAAAAATCTAATTAATATTCATTTATTGTGAAACATACGATAAATCAATGTATCTCTAAATTTAACGATGCGAGACAAAGGGATCCTACCTCAAATGAAGTGCAGACTCGACTAAACATCGGTAGAAGGTAAAATAATCCCTCCATGCCAACAACGCACCTAAATAAATGAGATAAAAGTGAAAAATTAATCCCCTAGTGTTTGGGATTACTAAACCAAAGGAAAACCCGTAGAAAAAAAAGGCAAGCCCATGCTGAGGAGGAGATGACCAGATATGGAGTTGGGTTCTCTGGAAACGACCAGGCCGGAAGCGCAAGAGGAATGGGGGTTGGGCTACCAGGACACGGTTCAAAGAGGTGCGTCGGAATGGGGATTCAGACGAAAAAACAATCTCATAAAAAACAGGTCTGGCTGCGAGGAGGGACGCTAGAGTGGTCAGGACAGGGGTGCAGAGAGCGATGCAGCCAGGATCCACGGTGAGGTGAGGCGGGGCAACTGGCCGAAGGCGGGGTGGCTGGCCGAAGGCGCAGTGCGGGAAGGATGGCTGGCCAGAGACGATGGTGCAGAGGGAGTCCAATGGTCCACAGGTGTCCGTGTGAGGGGAGAAGGCCGGAGGGGGTTGGGTATCGAGGTGCACACAGGCAGACAAAGGGGAAGGGGCTCGCGTAGGGAATGGGGAAATAGGGGGTGTGGCCTTGATTTAGGGTTTTCATTCTTTTTTTATATAATAATAATATTATTATTATTATAAGTAATAAAAATAAAAATAGTAGTAAATAGAAAAATAAATAATAATAATAATAATAACATCATATTATTATTATTATTATTAAAATACAATTTTTTAAATGTAATACATTTAATTATCTAATTCTGAAAACCGGCTAACCGTACGCTCATCGCATGACTTTAAAACAAATGTGTACGCCAATTCCACACCTCAACGCAGTTCACTTAGGCACCCACACAAGCACCTGGGGTGATAGCACAGTTACCGCTAACCACGCGGTGCCTGCGCACAGGTCTGAAACCCACCAAAAACATTAAATGTCAGAAATATTAAACTGGGACCCATCCCAATCCTCGACGCAAAAACGAGGATCACAAAATTAATAAAATAAAAATTAATGTAAAATTTGGGGTGTCACAATTCTCCCCACCATATACACTTTCTTCTCCCAAAAAGTCACCCGCCTGATCAATATACAAAACAATAGTCAATGCCCGACTGAAACTGAAAAGTACCACAACACAAAAAAAAATTGAGTACATGAGAGGCTTATGTCCACCACAAGAACTCAACTATTGATGAAATTTAACACTCAAAAATATCACCCTGAGTAGGGGGTTCACTGTGGGGACTTCCAATTGATCCAAACAATCTTCTATAGCATGACTGAAATAGCACCTCTGTTGAAACATGGATCTCTCGACCCGGACCAAAAACCTTGAATAATGGAGAAAAAATCCCTAAGTAGAACGTAACTCAAACAGTGAAACCATATATAAAAAAAAGCCTTAACTCTTTCCCTGTCACTAACATCCCTAAATGAACATCATTAAACAATAATTATTCCATTAAATATCAAAGAAAACATTTAAGAAAAGTGCACAATTAAGAAAACCACGTTTAGAAAAAAAACTCTTTGGATTAAAATAGACATGCTAGTCATTACTCCACAATGAAACATTGAACGCACAACAATGTTAGAACTTTAACTGTAGAAAAGAAATAACTAAAAGACTTTAAATGTTACACCACCAATGCGGAACACAAAACCCAAACCAAGAATTCACACTCCCATCAACTAATGACTACACGCGAGCTTCACCCCGAGATATGTGGTTGAGGCTATTATGGCTGAAGAATATTTTTCCTCAATGTCTAGCACTATAATTCCTCTGGTCATAGCATCTTCTTCAAGTGAATATTACTATAGAACATCTCTAGATTACCCAGACACCCGCAGTGATGACACATCTTCAGAGGGATGTGACATGACAACATCACGTGCCCAAACTGGCTACATTGGTGGCACAACACTGAATGGTCTGATGAACTAGAAGTCAAAACAACTGCAAAAGACTCTTTGGAAACTAGTTCCTATGGCACATCCTGCTCGCTAGATGGGTAACCTTTGTAAGAGACCAAATATGCAAGATTTTTTACCATCTGCGCTCCGGAGACCAACTCAGATAAGAACGCCTCATCTACCAGCATCTCTCCAAATCATTTTTATATGTTTTTTAAAATCCACATAATAGAAAAGTGGTAACTTCACAACAACCAAATACAAACCAAAGTACCATAATTCAAAATTCAAAAACAAAATATGAAACAACCACAAAATTTAAAATTCAAACATCCTGGGTTATGAAGCCTTGAGTAGTGAGATCTCTCGAGCCGCACCCCTGACAATTGAGTACACCACGTCATCTCCACATTGTCGGAACAGGACCGTCATCCATCACCCCACTGCATGTTCAGAAAACCATCACATAAGATACATACGCCCATGGTATTCGCTAACCACAAACCACCTTCATCGCCGATAAGTACCCCACCATCGCCACTGTAAAACACCATCTTCGCCATCAAAAAAGAATCAAAACATAACATTGGAGGACATCAGGACCATCGTCATGCCGGAAACCACATCTCGCAGAATATGAAGGAACCCAAGACACATAGCCAGTTCAAACAACAAATCACAGCAACAACCAAGACCAAAAAGGTGACCGAACGATCAAGTTAAAATAGAAATACAACACCAGGTAGAAACAACGAACCCAAGAGAGGAAGAAGAAAATCATAAGAAAATAAGATGCAAGTGCCGATGAAGAACACAAACTGAAGCCGCTGTAAGATCCCCCCCAACACCATCCCAAGTTGACCTGGATCTTTCGTCGAGCGTGACCAAAATAGAGTCGAGCACAATGGGTGGGTCAACAAGAGCAGTGGAGTAGAAGGACACCGTATGCCGCCACAGAATCCAAACCAAATCGTCTGAAGCTCCATTAAATGGTCCTAGCTTGGAGGTCTGATGCACATGGTTAGACAACAAGAGTGGTGGTGAGTGACATACGCTATCCACAGCAGCAAACAACATCAATTGGTAAGGTTGAAAGAGATAGAAAGAGTAGAACGAGAAGACAAAACTGATTGAAGAAGGAATCTCCATCTTCATTGGGAAGAAACACAAAACCCAAGAATGAAGAGGAAGGATATTATTCCGGAGAGCCAGGGGAACCAGGAGTATAGGGCGAGTGTGGAGACATCCCCATCCACCAGCTTCTCGGTATAATGGTCCTTAGAAGGGAGGATCTGCTCCTTGATCTCTGGACGAAGTACCCTGATGAAGAGATAATACATCATCAAATCACGCGACGCTTCCCCAATAGAAAAGGAAACAAGTTCCTCGAAATGTTAAAAATATGATTTCATTGTTCATTGGAATTGTTGAGTACACATAAGCTCTTACCTTTTCTTTATCTTCACCTCTTTAGGTATAAACCATCAGACAACGAAGTATTTAAAGACGTACCACATCATCCCAACTTGAATTGATGGTTGGGCGAACTACTCCGATTTATCTAGGGTTGGACCTTCGAACATCCCCAAAAAGGTACACACTATGACAGCTTCAGGATCACCCAGTCCCTTGAAGGCATGCTCGACCTCTTCAAACAACTATATTTCCTCTAACGGTCCCTAATCACCATAAAGGATAGACAATTACTGAGAAGGAAAAATAAATGGGAATGACTTATCATAATCCTTAAGGTCCTCTCTGGATGGAATTTTCTGAAAAACATACAAAACACCCAACCAAAACTGATATCATATCAAATTATAATAAATAGTAACACCCTTAGCCAAAATGACCGGCTCAAAAACAAAATAAATACAAACCCAACCCCAAACACCCTTTTACATTTATAGATTTCAAAACCAGCTTCTTTCAAGGCCACCTCTCAATTACCAAACCCTCTTTTCAATCCAATCTCAATTTTCAAAATCATTTTCCCATTTCAAATTCACTTTAGAAAATTAATGTCAAACATTTAATTCCTTGTACATGCCCCATCAATCCCCTGAACCATTTCAAATGTCTTCACCCACTTTCATTCATATGCACTAACCATCACATCTCATGCATTCTCTCACATGTGAAAAAATTCATAAAGAGTACTTGAGGATGCACCCAACCCATTTCTATTACTGTTCTCAGAAAACACCAGATTTTCAGATCAAGATTATCCATTTTTAAAACCCCTTTTCATGAATTTAAATCCATTTAAAAGAAACCATTCTAATTTTAAAAACCCTTTTTCATTTTCAATAGCCCACTTACACCCACCAGAACAAATACGACACTCAACTTGCATCAATATATCGAAGTGAGGGACAAGTATTCACTCTTAAATTAGTGGCATGGTAGTGGGTCATACCCCAAGTAAACATCAACAACTAGAAGAAATATAAACTGTGTACTCGAACTCCACAAGGTTCATTACTCCATGTTAAATAACAATGTAACATAGGCTTGCCTCCCTTGTCATCCCTCAATCTAAAATGAACCAAAACACAACAAATAATCAATTTGGGTACTACCCCTCGTATCATTAGGTTTAGAACGAGTGAGGGTTCATAATGTCCTTCCCGTGCCTACCTCTTGAGTCTCTATATTCCTACTATCAATCTACCGAACACCCGAAATAACCGGCCCATTTTCTGATACAATTTTGTCATGAACCAACCTGGGTGGACCCTGAAACTGTCCCCTGTCCCGGTCGGTGACATGGCCCGAAGTGCATTCTCGATCCCCATGGGCTGGAAACTAGTTTCCGGAATCAAAAATTCACCATTGTAAACGATTTTTCCCATAAAGATTCATAAATCAACCAGAATATGTTGACCAACATGAGATAAATAGCTGACATGAAAAGAAAGAATGACCAAAACCTGACTAACCTTTCCAAGACTAAGACTCCATGTAACCTCGTGGGATACTCTCTGATACGGAAAGGAAACATCTCCCTAGGAAATCAGAACCAAAGCCGGAACCAGCAAGTGAAATTAAAAACAAGAAAAAACAATAGGCATGATTATTAAAAATTTGTAGGTATTCCCAACTAATCTATTCCCAATGCCCCACCTTTAAATAAATAAAAACATTGAATAACAAGTTTGAAATAAAAATATATATGTAACGTTTTTCATACTGTGTATTTTACAAACAAACATGCATAACACATTACCCTATTAATATGAAATAAGGATCAAGGGGAGAAGAAAAAGAAAATAATGAAAGGCAGTAAAGACTTTTTTTTATAACATTGAGTAAAGAGAGGGGTGTTAATTCATTCCAAAACACTTTTTATTGAAAATATTTTTATACATAAACCCATGTTCACAATTTAACTAAAAGCACATCGAAACCAAAATTGAGGTTTCAGTTCCACATAGTGAGGGTAATGGTACTATGGGTACAAGTGTTGGAGGAACAAGTGAACACCTAAGAACTCAGAGGAAGAACAGAACATACTATACATGTGACACATTCTGAAGGTATTCCCTACTCATTGATTCCATAACACCCCAACGCCCAACTGTCGCCCTACATAGCCTGGTCGAGGGGCCCAATCCCACACAAATAAAAAAAAATCCCCCTACTATGCGGTACTATCAGTACATAACCTAAATAGTGCATCAATAGTTCTCGATAATCCTCTTTGATATGCAAGATTCCCATGTATATTTCACAGAGGGGTGTTCCATGAAATTTAAATAAAAGCCATATATATAATTATATCACTACACAGATCGCAATGACCACCACCCCTGACAACTTATAGGTTATTCCCTTACATTTATTTGATTATCATACGATGAAAATCCCATATCGAGGACCCTCCAAACTCGAAACCAACTAACTAGGCAGGAGACCCAATCCAAGAGTGGTTTTTATAAATAGACATTCAAAACACCAAATGGCCCTTTATATTCACAACATTTTACAATATACTCCTATTCCCAAAAAAAACCATGAACAACCATTTTTAAGAACAAACACACCTTTGAAAAATCCATTTAATAAACTCAATCCACCACATTAATTCTAAAACATTTTTATAAAGGCCAAAGAGACATCGTAATAAGCACATAGCATGAAAACCAATTTAAAATAACCAATCATCATTTTTGGCATCTCAAATAAAATTATAAAAATCAAGAAGATATTCTCAATGTCATAAAACTGGTGTAACCAACACTTGGTGTGAAAATCCAAATTAAAACACACCACATGTTAAATTTTACATTTAAAATTTTGTTCAATTCAAAACCTTTCAAAAACATGGTTCGCATTATTCAAACTTTTTAATAAACCATTTATAATTTTATAAAACCCCATTTTTTTAGAGTAACCACACCATTTCATAAGAAAAACTTATTTTAAAAAATACACACATCTTCGATCAAATGCATACCCAAATCCCACTAAAATGGAATACGAACCTCTTACATAGTAAAATGAATAAACTGCATATTTTATGAAAAGTGATTAAAAAGAATGATATTGGTTTCACTCAAAAACATAGTTTATACTATGTAAACATGCTACAAAATAATAAACATAAAATAAATTCCAATAAAAAAACATTTTTCAGTAAACTAAATAATCTAAATGCATGGCAAATCAATTGAAAAATGGGTAACCACGGGCTCATCATACGACATAAAAACGTGCATACAAACTGCGCCCCTCAACACAGTCTGCTTGGGAACCCGCACAATCACCTTGGGTGACCGCACAGTTACCGCTAACCACAAGGTGCCTGTGCACGGGTCTGAAACCAACCAAAAACATTAAAATTCAGAAATTTTAAACTGGGACTCATCCTGATCCTTGACGTGATAACGTGGAGCCCAGAAATAATAAAATTAAAATGAACATAAAAGTCGGGGTGTGATAAAATGGGGATTATCAATATCATTTTGTTTTTAAAATTAATTAATTTAAATATTCTTCAAATTTCACCAACTGAACCACTAAATTAAATAAATATAAAAGAACAACTAAAATTTCAAAAGTGTAACTAATGATAAATACATTTCAATTGTAAGGAAATACAATTTAATAAATTACTACTATGAATTATGTATAAATATTCATTTATAAATTACTATAAGTTTATATATGTTTAATTTTAATGAAAATTTCTTATAAATGAAATAAATTATATATATATATATTTATTTATTTCAAAAATATATATCATTTGTGATAAAACACATTTAATTCAAAATTACCATGTATTTATCATTATTCATTCACACACTCAATTCCAAAATTTCATTTATGATCCATATAAATTCATAATAATCTTTTATTTACAGTCATGAAATTTTTCTACATATATTAATATTAATATTTCCCTTTCAAATAGATGTTTGTATTTTTAAAATATTTTTTTATTTCTCATTGTTATAAATTTTTACTAAAAGGTTTTTTATACATCTTATATATCTACTCACAATGTCGGGATCTTTCATCAAAAATATGATCATAATGTGATATTCATAAGGATAATGGTTTCTTGTATTAGTGTGAACATTTTGAAGGTTCAAATGATAAGCGGTTCTTATTTTGATAATATACATGATTTATAATTTTAAAACTCAATGAAAGGTTCTTTCTCATTCCAACTATAGTTGTATCACCCATCATAATCCTTCCTCTTCTATATTATTTTTCCAAACTATTAGGACTGTGTATTGAGTAGATGAATTGTTTGATAAGAATTTTATTTTTGGATAGATTATTTTAAAATATGTGATGAATATCATTTTATATTGAAATAGTCTAACTATCTTATTGTATTCATCATTAAAGGAAATATTTGATGTAGATGAATTTAATATGATATTTTTTTTCTTTATTTTCAACACAGTAATAATTTTTTTCTGAAGAAATCTTAGTTGAAGTCCACTCCTACATTTTTTGTGTGTTTATTTTTTATAATTATTTTGAGAAGATTTCATATCATTCTAAACCGATTTGTTTTTAATCTATATTTTTCTGTTTGAAACTGGATTTGGATTTTTTAACGTTCATGAGTGTATGACATCATCAAATCAATTTTAGGTTACCTAAATACCTCATCGTAAAACATTTATACATTTTATGACATCAACATATTTATTTTTATTTTGTATTAATTTTAATGTCCTATAAAAAAGGAACTCTAATTCATAAGTGTCAATTTAGTTGAGATAAATAAATTTGATTGAGATTTCCTTGAGAATCATTATAATTATATTTGAAGTGTAAGACTTTGGGTTTATATGGAATGTCTGTTAGAAATTATATTCTAATGATATAGTTTTTTTAGTTTGGATTCTAGTATTATATTTTTTTAATTACTAAATTATATGTTGTTGAGTATGGTGATAATCAATTAGATAAATATTACTATATTGTGTATCAAGATTCAAGAAGTTCATAATGTAGAGGAGTAAAACATATAGAATTTTATTCCATGAAATAGGATCCATGATCTTATTTCGTTCATGAATTTATATATTTAGATAGTTTATGAAAATATATGTTGGTAACATGGTAAAAAATAGGTTGAATAAATAGATTTATGATTTAAAAAACCATGATAGTTATTTTTTCACCTAGGATTTATAATAAATTATGAAGAAGAAAAACCGTGTTATTTTGAATTTTGAGTCATCATTAATATAGAATCAAAATATTTAAATTTGTTTTATTAGATGTAGAAGATTAATGAATAAGCATATATATATGGGGGATTATTCACATAGTTATGTAAATAAATATTTATATAAAAGGAATAAGTGTGAATTGTGATATATGAAAAATATACCATGAAAAAGGATATTATTTTTAGAAAAATAGAGAGATGATAAATAAGTTTATGCATAAATATAAAATTAATTAAGAACATTTTTATAATGTATGGACAGTTTTCTAGTGAAGTTGATTCATGTTGTTTTTTTGATTAAAATATATTGTTGTAACTTTACTATAGAAAAAAAAGAAGAATAAGAATAAGAACATAGAACCAATGAAGTATCAATAGCAGTCAACATGAGAACAAATTTTTACTTGTTACACAAACCATTGATCATTATAAACTTTATAATTCACTTAAGTTTAGGTTAAACCGAATAATTCTCAAAAGACATTTGAAAATGAGTATCAAGGCTATATACCCTTATTTTTTATACTCACATGTAAATTATTGAGGGTAGTGTGGATTCAATGAGTTTTAAATTACATCAAGGTTTAGATTTGTCACATTTAGTGGTGGTACTAATAAATATAAGTGATCATTAGGATGATGTTTGTTGGAATATGTGTGAATTGAATATTTGAAACATCTTAACTAGGCAAAAAGGATTTTTTGAATGGAATATAATATTAAAAAATATTACTAATCAACCCATGTAATGTTGACTCAAATTTTAAATATGGATGAATAAGTGGTATTAGATCCATTTTACCTTCAATTTTTTATTTTTTCAAGAATATATTTTAGAGTCTTTATCTAGAAGAATAAATTAACATTTATTTAATATATTTTCTATTGATAATTAAAATTACGATAATAGTAAGAGGATTCCCATATTTGATGGGGACAATAATAATTTTTATAAGGACATTATTTATATGTGGTTTTATATCAGTTATGATTTATTATAATGTACTACTAGTAAACTCCCCCATGTGCAAACAGAGCATCCATAAAATTGGAAGAGAAAATGAATTTTGAAATTGATGAAAATTATATAATCGTAATTTTTTCATCATATTCAGAGAGTTGGATTATAAAATATAATGATATCAAAACTACATATGTTATTAATGATAAACTGGAGAATTAAATTGATGTAAAAACTAAAAGGAATCCATAAATGATTCTTGTTTAGAGAACAAAATATACTGATATATAGATGCATGTTTGTGATACTATTGAGAGAATATTCATGAGAAATATTTAAAATATTCAAAATTAAAAGATATGTTGAGAAGTCAAAATACTCTACTATAGTATAGAATATATTTAGTATATTAACTGACATGTTTTACATGAAAGTAAATTCTTTGAATGAATAAGATCTCGGTGATATCCCTCGTGATAATTTTTAAATTAATCTTATATAATATTAAATGAGGTAAAAAAATAATTTCTATAAAAAGGGGAATCATGAGTATATTATCCAATTATTTTATGATATTATACTATTTAAATAAATTCTTTCTCTTCGATAGATTACTTTATAGGCAACATTGATCCCAAACGAACCCCGAAATATTATTTTTTAAGTATCATCATTTTAACCAATTTTTTTACATAGTGGGTATGGATGTTATTTAAATAATTAATAACTATATATTAAAGACATACTAAATAAGAGTTTATTTATTTATTAATATGAAATATGTACTCAACTTTTAGTAAAGTTCTGCTTTAGAAATTCCATTTTCATAAAAATGAATTTTTATTTATTTTCATGATTTCATATTATAATAAAATTATAGAAATGATAGAAAATTTATTTTGAAAGAAATTTATTTTATTTTTTAAGTCACCAATTTATAATTATATTATGATTAAATTTTTACAATTTTCTAAAAAAAATGATTTTTTAGTGAATAGTGTATAATGGTGACATTTATAAAACTATAATTTTTATTAAATTAAAAAGTTCCATTTTTATAAGAATTTAATCTAAAAGCATACTAATTATTATTTAGGTAAATATAATATAATTAATTACTTTTTAGTCATATTTATACCATATCATTGTATAAGTTCATTTTAGGGCATAAAAATAAAATTTTCAAGGAAAATGGTTTTCGTAGCATTATGAGGAAAATAAAATTAAATTAAATTATACCACTTACTTGTGTTTAATATTGAAAACTTATTTCCATATTTTGGGTAATTTGTTCAATATTTTGAAATATATCTTTTCTTTGATTATTTATTGTAACTACATTACTTTTATTACAGTGGTAATGGTAAGGCATGCCATTTATGTTAAAAATTAAATGATATGGACTATAAGATGACCCTGACCATTGAATAAATATTATTTCAGTAATATTATACATCCATTATTATTATATATTTGGTAATATTTAATATTATGTCCCTTTATATAATATTATGTCCCTAATAATATTTTATTTTCAAAACATTGACATGTCACACACTTGTTCTTAATAAGTAAACAATTTTAAACAATGGGTAATACAAAAGATATGTTTGACTATAAAAATTTTCTTGATAGAAAAAATAATTCTATCATTAATGGTTATTTATATTTAATTTATAGGGATGAAATAATTATCTTAAATTCTTACACATCGTTTATGTAGTAAATACTTATTAAATAGAAAAATCAAATAAGTGATATTAAAAATATTAAAAAATAATATAAATTGAGATATTTGAGATGTTCCAATAAATATATATATTAAATTGATAATTTTGGGTAGAATAAAATATTTTTATCAAATTTATCTTTTTTTATGTTATTAATGACAATGTAACTAATAATGACAAAATTAACTATAATGATATTTTATTGGAATTTAATTTTATTAAATAATTTCAAAATCAAACAAAATTTATAAATAAGAGGAAAAGGGATAATATATAATCTAAAATTTCTTCCCTTATTAATTTATAGGTCATTTAAAACCATTTTTATCTAAAATAGTTTTATTTTATTTTAATCTTTTGATAAATTTCCAAAGATCCCATGAGCATAATAAAAATATGGAAACTCATCCCTTATTTTTTTCAAACCACATTAAACCATCCATCTCAACCATGTACTATCCATTACTATTTAAAACAGCCTTAGAAATGTTCTAAAGTATATGGTATCCTAAAAATACTTTCATTAAGTCCCTTAACGAGGGATCTAAATGATGTATCTTGAACAAGAGGTGATTTCTTACATAAACTCCTAAAATTTATTTATTCGTATACATCTTCTAGAAATGTTGAATTTATTAGTAAATTGTGGAAAATAAGTGCACTCTAAATATCTTAGTAACTTATACTGATCTTTTTTCTTCTCATTTTTTTGTTTAATATCACCAACTCTGAAATGAGAAAATTGTAGTATCCCTCCTGATTGAAATTTTCAATGTCATGGAATATTTTAATATCACTAATGAATAAAATTATTCACAATTATACATAGAGAATTATGAAATATTTTCATCTGTGATAAATCATCTCATTTATGAATTCAATATCACATGCATCGATTCATGCATAAATGTATCCATGAACACTTCTATGAAAAAAGGTATAAAACCCAATTTTTAAATCTATTTATTATTCATAAGTATAAGTATCATCATCCATTTCATTAATTAATGATAATGATCTAATGCATTTTTGTATTTAAACTCAGTATAACAGACAAAGAACAACAATAGAACCTCATGCCTGATAGATGGATTCTTGACCAGCTTCTCAAATGAATAGAATCCTCTTAGTGTCTTGAGGATGAAGAAGATAATGTACCTTAGATCAAACAAATAATATTGGTCCAATCCAACAATATTTGTTTTACCCATAACATGTTAAAATGGATTAATACTGGAGTGTTCTCATTCATCCCACATTGATTCATTGTATATTTTAGGGGGATATTTAGCAATGATATTATTCTGCTACACCATTATGCCATGAAACCATGTGATCAACACTATCCCCTTACCTTCACATACCAGTTGGGCTTTGTCTTGTCAGCATATCCAGTCGAGTTTTGTACCCTTATGGGGGTGCACAACTAGTGGTACTATACTTGGTTCCTCACTCAAATTATGTACCAAACGATCTCCATTGGTATGATGTCTAATGGGTTTTGATACATAGTTCCCCGTAAATATGGATTGCGGATATCCTTGGGGGATTATTTTGTTGGAACATAATATTTTGATAACACATATAAATAAAATAATTGAAAATTTAAATTCCACCTCATAATTTTTTTCGGCCCACCTTATCTTCTTAATAAAAATTGTAGATACATTTTTCATGGCCTGATTCAATTTGTCATGAAAGAATAATTTAATAGGATGGACTTCTTCTTTATCATCGATTAGTAAATAATGTATCATAAATGATATAATTATTAGTACATAGGGTCACTTAAAACTATCATTACATTATCAAAGATAATTTTCAATGTGGGTAATCCAATTTCATTGGATTTATCCATAATAATATTAGGGCATTTACACATCATCAAACAACATATAATGAAATGTTGAAAAATCTAAACTTAGTCACCACTTTGTCATCTTTTTTTCAAAATTAGTTTTGCAACCTAACGCATCATGTACTACCGATGAATACCCCAATCCCATCACAAATAGATATGGAGCACAGAAATATTGTCGAGTAAGAATGTCCAACAAAACAGGGGCAATTTTCGTAATTTACCTGAACACATGGACCCATCTTCAGTGACACTAAATTCTGAAATGTAACTAAAATGAAACCAATTAATTCATACATATGTTATCCCACAATATAGTATGAAAATAAACTACTAGAGAAGAAAAAACAGGGAAAATACCATCCCAACAAAAAGTGTAAATAGTCCAACATTATATTAGGTCCATAACTTCAATAAAACACATGCTCCAAGAAAACACCTCTATCTTCTAGGCTCATGCTAAGATACAAATGATCTATCATCTAACAAGACACCATCAAAAGTTTCATCATCTTTGTAAGACATGGAACATTTTGGTAGATCCCTTGTAGGGGTTAGTATAACAATACCTAGTAGGACTCCCCAAAAAACACTAAACACCATGTACTGAGCAGATTATACTCAATAAAAAGATAAAATAATCAACATATAACTAAAATCATCTAGATATACTCAAAATGGACATCTCACCATTAGATTGTTATAAATAACTTCTAGCCACAATATTAATCAGGAAGCCACACTTGTTATGGGAGAATCCATTCCATAATACATTCTATCACTAGATATACTCATCCAATATGTTAAGATAATAGGGACCCACTCTACTAAAAAAATTCTCTATAGCCGCACACCTATATCCATGGATTAATAAAATAGAATATATAATATATAGAATTACATTATTAAAAATAAAATCATGGAAATGGACGTCATCACATTTATGATCAATCCCACACCCCACTTCCCTTGTGCAATCAAGCACCCAAATTACCTTCTACATCATGATCAACAACCCCCTTCTCATATCGCAATCAAGCACCACCCCGATCCATTAATTATTAATCCCAGCTTTTACTCCTGATCAATATCTCCATAATGATGATATACAAAGCCGAACTTAAATCTTATGTAATCTTGAATTAAGATAACAATTCACATTGAGGATATTTTTATGTATTTTGTTTTAGATAATTAAGCCATAACTATTACATTACATCTCAATTATTACAATGTAGACACTTATATTTAATATCCATTATTTTCATTTAAAAAATACTCTTAAAAGAAAATAGGAGTTTTTTTCTTGATTAAAATCTTCTTGAATTCTTCATTTATCTTACCCTCCTTATATATTATGAAATTTTTTTCAAAAACATGGGATAACACTAAAAATCTCTGTAAGGGTTATAACACTAAGAATGAAAACATTAGTCCATCAATACATAAAAATAAATAAAATCATAATTTTCAGTCATTAACTTAACAAAAAAAACATATGATTTATGAATTAGAAATGGAAATCATAAATCATAAAGGTAACTTATGTAATTCATAACATATTGTGTTGTAGCTTTCATAGCTGTGCAGGGTGTTTCATTTGGAATACCCATAAGAGTATATTCCCTAAATATCTTAGGAGAAACATTCTCATTTTCCACATTCACATTGCCCAATTCATTAGAGATCTATCATGGGCTCACCAGACCTTGTTTTATCATAGAATGACCCATAAGCGTAAACAATTTCCAAGAACCATAACATAATCATAACACATGAACAACCATAAATGAAAGATAAAATTTATACATTGCAATCACAATATAAAATTTCAATATATTAACCTAATCAATCGATTCTAAAAAACATCAATACCAAAATACATAAAAAGTGTATATGGTATTTATTTTCCCTTTTAAAACATTAAGGCTTTTTAAGGATGAAAAATATCAACAAATGCTTGTAGCAGGGAAATGGTCTTTGTCTACAATTACATTAAAAAGAAGATTTATTTTTGTCATTCAGTAAAATGATTCATAGAGAAATGAATTACTATTAATTATATTAAATTTTTATGGGGTTTATAAACTGTATAAAATAAAGTCGTGTATAAATCAAAATATTCCTCAATGAAAGGTGATTGAGATGATATCCCTTACCTCTTGTCAGAATTGACTCATTTGTTATTTAATCTTTTGAATAATAAAATAAAGATAATTTATACATTCATAAGAACCTTTTTCATGTTTATTATTCCTTTCATATTAGTTATTACCATTTTAAAAACATTACATAATTGTTAAATTTAATAATGATCGTTTTGTCAATATTTGGTACTTGATTCAAAAATGAACTTTATATAATTAAAAGTTGTGCATGTGGTCAAATGTACATTATCTACAGAATGATATTTGTTAACTAGATATCATATATATCATATATATCCACTATATATATATATTTTTAATATTTCAAAACATTTGGAGATAAGAAATGAAATGCACCATTCATGGAGACGGTAAGTTGTACGTACACATGAACACTACTTTCATTTCTATTTTTTATTTATTGGAGTGAAAACTTAATGATACAATAGTATATTAAATGTACATTATAATATCATATATAATTTCAGTAAATCCATCCTTTATACATTCCACTTGTGGCATTAATAAGTCATATAACTTTGATGGGGAGATATTCCACACTTCTTCACATTAAATCATCTTATTTACCCATTATGGAAACCATAAATGTATTATAAAAATGAAAAATACATATGAAGAGAGAAATATAAAAATAATATATATCACACATATATACAATGACATCATAATGTCCAACATGATAGGCGATAGGAGATAATAAAGCAATCATCATTTCGTGAGGTAGTTTTTCACCATACACAAAAATTGTATGTTCATATCCATTAGATGGAGGTGTGTGTAAGTGTAGTTTGAATCCTTCTCATAAAAAAACATAGTATATATATTATAATAGTGTTGTTATGGAAATAAAGAATAATAATTTCATAGGGAGTGAAGAAGTAAACTAATAGAAGAGAACTTGTGGGAAGGATATACCTTAAAATCTGGTAACTCACATTGGTTTGATCCAAAAGGCTTACATGAACTACCTTATTAATTAGTTAAGGATTTGAGGAGGAAGAGAGAGATCTTGGAATTTTATTTGGGCAGAGGTTTTATTAGCCCAGGTGCTTGAGAGGTGTGTTTAATTGGTAAGAGTTGATGGAATTTTATAAGGTATTATATGGGATCTTTAGGATAGTTTGAAAATTTTATTTTATTATAAAATGATTTTCTGTTTCAAAAGAACCAAAATTTCTTTAATTTGAAGATACCGTATATATAGATTGAAATATAATCATCCAATTTTAATTTATAGGATTTGGATATTTTTTAATCCTTATATGTTTTTATTCCTTTTTTACTTATTTAACGTTTACCATGTCTTCTTGTATATTCAAACTATATAGTTAATATATTTACTATAAAATGGAAAGAGACCGAAAATGGATCATTACTGACATTTTTTTCATCATATTTGTCACTTGGCAGAATCGTATATTTTTTAGACTATTTTATCATTTATTAAAATATTAATTAAGTATAAAACTCGTTTATGTCATTTTTTACACTATTCATGTCACAATGTTTTAAACAACTCTAAAAAATGATTCTTTGGAAGAAACATCATTGGTTCAATGATAAAAATTCATCCTCATCTATAAATTCGTGGATGTTATAAAAAAATTTAAAATAAAATTGTTTTAATATTTATAATCTAATTTATTTAAAACATTCATTATTGAGGCAATCATTACATAATCAGTGTGTCATAATTAAACTTATTTATTTAATGTCTAAAAATTATAAATAAAATACCATGACTTAGGAAATAGTTTTAGATTTATAATGACTTTATATAGTTTAATATATCAATTATTTATAACCACAATAAAATTTTATTGGAAAATTTATACATGTTTATGATATTTTTATTTTTACTTTATATAAAATGTTATTAATGTCATTATCTTACCCAGATGGAATTTAAAGGTCAACATCCTTACATAATTATTTTATTGGTAAGACATTACTCATTCAATTTTGTTAAGACGCTTATTATGGTAATTTTATATTATTATAATATTATTTTTACCTTTAATTCCTCTATTTACCTTTAACCACGGTAAATAAAAGTCAAAAATTATAATTCACCAAAAATTATTTTCATCTTATTGAACCACATTTTACTTTTTGATAAAAAACATGTATGTCAGATTTTTGAAATTCAATTTATAGAAGTGGTAAAAATTAATTTAAATGAAAATGTTGGTTTTTAACTACCATGTTGTGTTTTTCACAATTCATAAAAAATTGAACATTTTCTGATAAATACCAAAAATCACCCAAACCTAATTTTGATATTCTGAATTTAAAAATGATGTATATTTTACCAGATTAAAAACATATAGGTTTGATTATTTAATTTAAAATTAATTTTCTTTGTCAGAACTAGAAATTTTTTTTTATGAAAGGATAACTATCAAAATATTGACATTTTTTTATATCCAATTTCATAGTGAAATTACATAAAATGACCAAAAATTAATTAAATGTTAAAAATATAATCCCATTACCCTTTAAACCCCTTTTAAAATATAATCTAACAATATAAATACATTACATTAAAATTCGGTTTTGAATTAAAATACAACATTTTTCAGTATTAATTATAAAATGAACATTATCATAAAAATACCATAATATCAACCAAATTAAATATTAATGTCCAGATTCTAAATATTTTTAAAAACAGAAAATATAAATTGAAAAAAAACTAGGTTCAAAAAGTGTTCGACATCAAAATACGGTAAAACGATCTTTAAACAATATAAGAATATTTCATTCTTAAAATCAGATTCTTTCTTATCATAAGCCTCTAAAATTTATTGGAGAATTTTAATGAAATTTAACATACATAGATAATCATATTTTAGTATGTTCTGTTCATTAACACCAATATAATGGATATGCATTGAATTGAATTTAAAATAATATTATATTATTATATTTTAGTATGACTCTGTGTAATGCCTCGACCCCAGTTACCCAAAGTAAGTGAATTATTACATGACATTGGCATGATACAAGGAATCATGTCTTGAAAGACCTATTGGTTTGGTTTCCTTAGATGTTCTAGATACATACATATTTTTTACATTACATTATGAAATGAAATACAACTTTAACATTTTGTCCCATTTTAACACACTTATATCCCATATCCTAACCCTGTAGGTCGACAATAAAATACTTATTCACATCCTGGAAATAATAAAACATAGAAAGGGGTGAGGTCAGATGCTCAGTAAAGATTACAATATAGCAGAAACGTTCATAAATATACATAAATAATTTAGGCAATATAGAATACTAAAACACAATCCAGTTAATGTTATAATTCAGCATAATATGGAAAATATAAATCAAATAATTCCATTTACATATTCACATAGATGTTATACTATTCGAATAATCACATGTAATATCAATATCCAATTTAATAATTATGGAATGCATAATTAAAGACATCATAACCACATAGTCAAGGCCTCATGCCAAGAATACAAATATATATTTTGTCAAGGCATTGTTCCAGGAAAATAGTTTGTCTCATCAGACCTACCGATCATTGAGGAGCTATTGTGGGCTCTAACCATGACATACTATGTCCAATGCATTCTTTATTGTAAAAGGTTGAAGCATAACATAAACATTTGTGTTAAAAGTAGCACACAAAAACTCAATACTTTATCTATAAACAATGAATGGTATAAAAATAACACATCCACAGTCTAACATATCACAAAACATCCAATACAATATGGATGATTGTATCATAATAAATCAACTTCAAACGTTTGTAAAATCCATCAAAGGATGTTAACGTAAATGAAATCAGTACTTTTTGAGTGAAATATCACATTCTATTTGAAAATAATTTAAAATTAACATCATTATAAAAGAAAACATTTATTTTAAAAATATTCTATTAATATTTTTAGGGAGGCGTCGAAGGTATTATAGTGGCAGAAAATAGTTTCACCCACCACATAAGTTCAAAAAATTATTCTTTCCTTAATTTTGTCGAAAAGGACGTAAATGAAATTGTTTGGAAAACTATGGAACAATTCCTTTATAAACATTTTATAAAAATTCAAACAAGGGTATAAATAAATTTAACCCATTGTCTATGAATTATTAAAAATGTTTTCAAATACATTTTTATGAAACTAGGATGTGGATGATAAAGATGTCATAGTAGAATCTCATGTATAAATAAACATGGATAATGAAGAGATGGTAGAATTAATCCTTAACATGTACATTTCCTTGATCGAGTGTATGTTAACCTAATTTATAATAGATATATCATTATTATGAAATTATAAAAGAACCAAATAAATAAATATTATATAATATATGATCTTATAATTTTTCTTTGTTAATAATATTTCAGTAGTGTCATCGTTTTGGGTGTTAAATGATTCGTTTTATTTTATATGCATGGTTAGGTAAGACATGTTTGTTATAGATAGGATGTATTCAATTCATTTATAGAATTATATTAACTTTATAAACATTATTTTTAATAATAAAATGAAAATTATTATTGAATGGTACTAATGGGGAATTAATTTCATCACATTCATGGGGATGATAATCTGTACGTACGAACAAGGTACAATATCATTATATTGATGGCGAAATAATATGTAATTGGATGGTATATATTATATTAATAATCCTTAACATGTTATATATATTATTTACATAATTTATACTCTTTATTATACCCATCTAAATTTTTAAGTGTTTGAATAGGAAACTACTCCACGACGTGGAGATGGTAAGTCGTACATACGCATGTATGGTGACTTGTCATTCATAGGATGGATAGAATAATTAATATGGTTGTACCATATTTATAATAACATCACAATATGTATAAGGTACTGGAGTTGTTATAAATAGATTCATATGGAATCTATAGGGGAAACTATTATTTTAGGAGAATTCATGCAATGGAATATGTTGGTCCCACCCTCCTTTGAATTCAATTGTTAATGCTCTCAAAATATCTTCCAAATTATGAATATTTCACCAATATTGGTAATCAAATTGAAGATGGTAGGTTATAGAAAATTCTAGTTTAGTACTAAGATCATGTTAGAGAATTTTACAGATCATTGTGGTGAATCTAAGATCCCTATCAGATGCAATAAATAGTTGTAATCCATATAGCCTTACATCATGTATAATGTATATATCCGTGAAATTTGATCCAATTATAATTCCTATAAATTTTCAATAAAGTGATTCATATTTGTAAGATGATACACAATGACCCATTTAGCATTGTTTCCTCTGGATGTTCTTGGCAGTCAAGTGACAAATTCCATTGTGATGTCCTCCCACTTACTTTTTATTATGGGTATTAGATTCATCATCCCCTGGGACATCAGTCTTTCAGATCTCACTTGTTTATATACCAGGCACATTGAAGTATTCTCTTTAATATTATTCCTCATATTATCCCACCAAAAGTTCTCTCAGAAATCTCGATACAACTTTGTGCTCCTGGGGTGAATAGAGAATGTTGAGCTATGTTTTTCTTTCAAAATATCATTCTTTATATATGGATTGGATGGTACACATAATCATGACACAAATCATACAACTCCTTTTTCATAAATATTGACCTTATAGGATTCAATATTATTAATATCTTCCACCATTTCTAAATGTCCACATTCTTTCTTTTATCATCCTTTATTTTCTCTATGAGGGATGGTTGAAAAATTATTTGAGAAGGGATTGATGATGTTCCTCATTTAATGATTCACATGTACATCCAATAAAAATCTATGAATATTGGATCCTTTTCAATTCAAATAATTTTAATGATGATTAATCGTTTCTACTTAGATCATCTTCCACCTTATTTTCATGACCGAGATGGTAGTAGACTGAGCAGTCACAATCCATGATGATATCTAACCATATTCGTAAGAACATATTAATCTCCTTTTGTTTAAATGTATATTTGGGAATCTTGTGATTAGTAAATATCTTATACTTCTCCCAATTTTGATTATGCCACAAAATTTTCAATTCAAAGATCACAACCAACAACTCCACAACATGCATAGTATAGTTTTTCTCATGTATTTTCAGCTTCCTTGGAGCATATGATATAACATTATAATTTTTTATCATTAGACTACCTAATCCTTTATTTAAATCATCACTATACACCACAAAGAGTTCTCCACTCATTGGGAGTGTGAGTATTGATGTAGTGATAATACTCTTTTTCAACACCTTAAAGAAGCCTTAAAATTCATGAATCTAGAATAACATCAATCCCTTTCATGTACAATTTGTTAATGGTTTTGTAAATCGTGATAATTTCTTCACAAATCGTCGATAATACTCTGATAAACCTAAAAAAGTTGTGGATCCCCATTACATATGTTGGCATGGGCTTCTCTTCAATTCCTATTTTCTTAGTAGGGTTCACAAATATCCCTTTACTAGTGATAACATGCCCAAATAATGATACTTCCTCCATCTAGAACTCAATTATACTATATGTTTCTATATTTTTACCCTTCAAAAAGTATTTAGAACAATATTCCAATTCTTCTCAAGTTCCTCCTTGGTCATGGATTATAGCAGAATAACATCGATAAAAAATAGCTAAAATTTGTATAGGTAATATCTAAATACTCTTTTTATTAAATAAATTAAAATAATTGGACAATTAGTGAGTCCAAAAGAATCACTATGATCTCATACTGTGTATAACTCATTCAAAAAGAATTATTGGGAATATCTTCCTTCCTCACCATTATGTTGTGATATCCTGACTAAAGTTCCATCGTAGAGTAATAACATCCTCCATGAAGCTGATATAAAAAGTCTTCTATCCATAGAAGGGGATACTTGTTCATTATCATGATTATATTGATCTCATGATAATATATGTAGAGGCATATTGATCTATCATTCTTTGTGATGATGTAGACTAGAACACCCCATGGTGAAGCACTCAGGCGTATAAAACCGTTCTCCAGATTCTACTATAACTTCTTCTTCAGCTCTTCCAACTCTATGGTGGCCATTCTATAAGTTTTATATGATATAGTTAAGGATCCTGGAATAGGTTCAATTTAGAACTAAACCTCTTGATCAAGAGGGAGGCCAGGAAATTATTCAAGGAATGCATCGGTGTAATCCCTCACTATGGGAATATCTTTTATAAGTATCAAATCCTTTGTCTTAATCATTTGATCTACACATTCTTGTTCATAAGGAAATAATATCCACCTTTTCGACAATGATTCTAAAATATATTCATCTTTCTCCATACACAAGTAATGAAATGGAGGATTCTTTTTGATGTGAATAGTAATCTTCCGTTACCGACAGATGATGTTGGCCTTGTATAAATATAGCAACCTCATGAAAAAAATTACATCAAACTCCACTAAAGGATGTATTAAAATATTTTATGTGAGGTTCAGTCAATAATAATTTTTTGGGGAGGAGTTATAAAGCATGGAAATGTTAATTTTCCCATTTTGTTTATCAGAACTAACATAACCTTGAAATTTTGATATGGCGAATGAATATTTCTACTAAACTATAATGATAAAAAAAGAATGAGTCGAACTAGAATCATATAGTATGTTATTATAGAATAAATAACTAGTTTTTGATTCAGCAAATCATTTTTTGACGCCACATTGGCAGTAGTGATAGAATAATCCCTTCCTTATTTACTTGGAGGTTGTTGTTGATTTCCTTCAACAACCCTTGACCAAGGGAAAATGTTCTCATAATTCCCATTCTCGTTGTAGGTATTACTTTACACCAATGGATGGGCATCTATCATAACCATCCTTTCATCATCCATATTAGTGGTATTCTTCATATCTTTTTAGTTGTTCATTTTTGATGTAACATCTATCCACATTTGAAGAAATTCTCGGTTCCCATTAAAAATTCCCTAGGATGATTCTTCCAAAAAAAATTAAACTAGGGATCTTCGATCTTTTTTTCTATCATGGGATTAATTTTTCTAAACAACCCATCTTAGTCTTTGTCATATGATATTTATATCCCAGACCACAAGACCACTATGAGTCATCGATATCCATTTCGACCATGAGGTCACAACAAAAAATGTATTCATAATTATCATGGTATCAAACAACCCATGAATTTTATAGAATCATATTTTGTTTTCTAATAAAGTGGTCATCTTTGAATTTGGTGTTCATGAAAAATCCAGAGGCATATCTTGAAAGCCTTGTGTTGTTTTCTTCATATGCCCAAATGGATACATCATACTTCTTGCATGGGTCCCGGGAATTATATTTCAACCTTGAGCTGGATGGTTCGAGGAAAATATTTATTCCAAAACATTTTCATGAATTCCTCACAATCCCTGGGATCAATTTCCACTTGGGAAATCATATTATTTATTAGTTTTCAACATTGATCAAAATCCCCATCAAAATTATAAACCACTGGTTCAACTTTTACTTTATATGAGAACTAGAGGACAAAGAATATCTTTCAACGGATTTAATCCACCGTTCCGCAAGGAGGGGATCTTAGTATCTACTAAACATGGTAGGAATTTTTTGCATGAAGGATTCAATGTGAACTTGATAATTTCTTGTTGGAGGATGGAATTAAACATGATTCAAGTAATTATTTATAACATGAGTCACCTGAGAGAGTATTTTCCTGAGGTTTTGAGCACTCGTTCTCATCATATTTGTCATATCAACAAGTAAATATTCACATTCTCTAAAATATTGATTGTTGGGACATGTTCTTGTACTTCTCGCAATTAACTATGAAAAACAATAAACAATTAGAGGAGTTGAATACTTAGTTCAAAATCATACAAAGGAAACATTGAACATTAAAGGATAAACTTGTAAATGAAAATTATATCGTAACTTTTGATTCCGTAAGGTTAAATATTTGTTTTCCTTGATATATTTCTTAATGTAAATTCTTATGGGATATTTTTCTATTTCCTTAATAATGGTTTTTACCATGTTCATAAATTTAACAAACCATATCCCCTAAGAGTATCAAACCATGATTGTAGAAATAATTGTTATCATGCACCAGTTTCCATTCGAGTCTATCTCAATGTGGTGTTTTTAGGTTTTAACCTTAAATACATATGTACCAGAGCCACCTATACCTATTAGTTTCTAGACAGGGAATTATTTTCATAATAACCAACTTACTCAATACATATAAAAAATTAGGGATTTTTACTATTACTTAGTCTCATCCATAAGGTTCTTACTAATGTTATATATTCATAATCTAGAAAAATTACTTTAACATCCTTTGATACCAACAATAAATACTCTATACTTTACAAACATCATTACATGATTTTAAGAAAATCATATTACAAGATAAGGATAGAGATTTCTAGTGTAATAGAAGACTAGGAACATAAAACTAAAAATGTGGCACTCGACAAAACATTTATTTATTTATTTAATATTTATTAAAATATCCTAACTTCTATTATGATCATACATCTTCATAGGGTGACATGGGGATAAAATGAACCAAGGGATAAGCTAAAAGACTGGTATGGAAAAAATAATAGTAATACTGATTCTTCACCTGGGTTAAAAGCAATGGAATAGTGATAAAAAAGGAAGGTAACATGTGAAATCATAATATATAAATATGGTTTCATGTGAACATGGAGTCCTAATAATGTGGAAGCATAAAAAACATGACTTTAGAACAAGTAAAGGATTGTATCACATAGAGGAGCACAATTTAATCTTAAACACCAAGACTCTTACACATTGTTGCATGTGTAAAGGCTAACTGCCAAGACCATTCCAAATAACAAATAATGGGAGTCAGTATTACCCAATGCATTAGAGTACTATCTTGTCGCACCCATCTTAAGAGGTTCATGAATATGCTTTCCACATAAAGAAATATACATAATCATTCATAAATAAATATAAGGGTACACATGGATTGAAAAGGGTATAATAATTAAGTCAAAAAGAATAATATATGAGCTTATCATAGAAGTGTTCATGAAAGAAATAAATTAATAAATACCTATAAATTGATATGGAAAATAGGAATATATCATGGTAGGTGATTTCAAACAGATGTGACAAAATTTATGAATATTATTTATGACATTTTATCATTAAAGTATTTTAGAGCGGTTTTTAGAATAATTATAAAGAACATTTAAAATTGAAACAGGAATTAAATTTCATATAAAAAGCATTTCAACAAGATTTTTTTCATAATAAATAATATTGTTTTTAAAAAACATGTCTTATAACATATTATATAGTGATATTTAAATTGGGTGTGATTTCAAGAAGATCCCTTAAAACATGTTTCTTTTAAGGAATGTATTGATGTGTGAACGAATTAAAAACACTTATATACATGAAGGATAATAATGAATAAAATCTTGATTCATGATATTAGATCATGTACAAGAACATTTAAAATTTGTACATAAAATGATAAGATAACTAAATTTGTGTTAAAAGAATTATAGATAAAACCGAAGTAAAAAAATGGAGGTTCGTGTAGAATCCCTTACATTAAGTACGATATTGTTCTCCAATTTATATTAATGTTTTGAATAATAAAATTAGGTTCATTAATTAACAATTACAGAACATGGTTTAGATGAAATTTATTTATTATAACCATTTTGGGTTCATTCATAATATTTTTTATTGGTTTTGAGGTTCAATATATATTTTTGGGTTCATTTGATTCGTGATCAGTTTATTTATATACATGAATGTATAATAATCTATAATGAGGATAGTTTTCTAAAAATGGAGTTATATTTTATTATTGAACATCCATAAGGTACATGGCTATAAATTTTATTTGGTTACTTGGAGTAATGTTGAGTCCTTGTATAAAACATTGGTGATAACCTTTTATGTTATTTGGTGGTATATTTATCACAACGTAAACATTTTAATTTATAAATAAACCCATGTGTAAAAAATATTATATAACCATAGATGATACATAATATATATATTATTTTCTTTTATAAATATATTAATGGTTTCATAACCAGAATTCAATATGGTAATTGAAATTGAAAACCCATCGTCCATGAATGTGGTAAATTAACACATCTCAAATGGTGTTTATACTATTAGTATAAAAGAAGGTTAAATTAGAGAGGATAATAAATTATTCCATTATCGCAACAATATTTTTTTACATATATGGTACTGGATATTTCATAGCATTTGGATGAGGCATGTTAAGGATAGAAATGTAAATAATGTAAGTTGAAATGAATGTAAAATAATTAAAAGGAGTAATTTACCTTTAAAATTAATTTTTATTAAGATCCTATTAATGGGAGATGATTCAGCCATTGAAGAGAAAAAGGGATGATGGACATGGTGGAGGATCTTTCGGAGAGATTTGAAAATAATTTATCCAAGGAACAAGGCTTGATAGGAGTGAATAAATGAGGGGTGTGTTGGTGGTTTTTATAGTGGAGGGAGGAGTGTTTTCTTAATATTTTAATCATTAGTTTATTATTTTCCCAAAAGACAGAATATAGTAATGATTCCATGACCAAAAATTGTAATATGTGTCTGTGAGTTCGAACCGATGTTACCTACCTCCACGATGAAGCTAGGAAATAATGCATTTAACATAAAATGTATATGTACGTTAAATTTCCATATTTTACTATAAATTAAAAATAAAAGTATTTCTTAAAAAATCCAAAAAAAAACTCACCCAAACTAATTTTTAAAGTGTAGAATAAAAAAATTAACTTTATTTTATGAAAATTACTTTATAAATATTTGAAATATAATTTTAAAATTAAATCATCATTTACATGAAAAATAAATATTTTAAAAATTATAATAGATTATATAATACTTTGAAAAATTAACTCATGTCTCATAAAGTTATCTTATAATCATAAGATATCAAAATAATAATTAATAAAAATTATTATGAAAATTATTTTTTTTAAAATTAATAAATTATTAATATATTTTTAATTGAATATTTATGACTTATAAATATATCAACTCTCTCATATTGTAACTTTTAAGATGGATAACTTTTTTTTATAAATTCATTAGTAAGGTTGTAATTTAATTTTTTGATTTACTATTCATAAGAATCATATTCTTATTCATAAAGGTGAAATTACTATTCATGTGGGTCAGTTACTATTTACCAAAAATAGGCTACTCTTATCAAACTCTAAACATCATACTGATAATTAATCTATTTGTCAGATTTTTGAAATTCAATGAATAAAAGGGATAATATTAGGATTAAAGGTTACATAGTACTTAATAGTTCATTATGTTGTGATTTCATGGGATTATATGACATAATTATAAGATGGATATTTCTATTGATTAATAATTGGGTCTTTACAATCAACATGAATCATGTCGTAATTCTTGGAAGAACATAAGTCAAGAATCATATAAAAATTAAGTACATAATACAGTAATGTATATTATAGAAATAAAACATGGAGTTGTGAACGATAGATAATCATTTAATGGTATTACAATTTTAGCCAATGAATCGCATCCAAGACCATCTTAGTAGTATAGGTTCACTCTCTATAACATCATGGAAGTAATTATTCATTTGTGATTGCCAACATAGTAGCATAATTTCAATCCTCATACCATCATGCTTTTCATGGTTCACTCCCATATACACCTCAGTAGTAAAGATGTACTCCCAATACCATATTAGTATATCTCATGAGATATAAATTTTTTCCAAATGCATTGGTGGAAGATATTCGACCGATGTATCTCAAAATTATATCACACAAACATGTGATATAAAATAATATACAATAATATTGTTACCTATAAAATTAAATTGGTATTATAAACATGTAATCATATAATATCTAGTGAAAAAATACATGATTCATAATCATTTAATTATAAACATAACTCATGAAAATGAAATTTTTTGAAAAGTTTATACACCATTAAAAAGAAATAGGTTTCATAATCAAAAGTCCATAAAAATAATCTATTAAAACAAAAAATATGAATTGAAACCTTGAATAATATCCCCATAAAATTCCTGAGTAACACCAATATATGATATCATGCATTGGAACTAATATTTTATGATATTTTGATAGCATTTCATTGGGGAAATATCCTTTCTTCTATGAAAAAATAATTTTAAAACCTAAATATTTTAAATTTAATTTTAAATATTATAAATGGAGATTTTAAAAAATCCCAATATTTTTAAAATCATTTTTAATTGAATATTTTCTTTTAGGATCATTTCAAAACATTTTTTAGAACATGGGTTTTAAAATAAAATAATTTTTGAGTGAACAGATAATTAAGGAAATGTTTTTATTTGAATAATTTTACTAATTATATTAACTAATAAATAGTTCTAAATTGTATTAATACATGGATATATCTTGAATAAATATAGGATAATTAAATACATTCATGTTCTTGAGATATGGATTATAATATTTCCTTAAAAAGCATAATCATTAACAGTCACGAAAAGCAGTGAGATTGTTTTGATAATCTCTTATGACATGGTTACATGGGATGATAATCCTCATGTAAAAAATGGAATCTAAATGAAGATTAAAATATCATAAAAAATTATATTAATTATATATCATGTAAAATGGAAGTATACAAAACAAAAAAATGAATTGAGGTTCTAACAATACATGACTATGGGGGAATGAAAATTAGGAGAAAACTATTTTACCAATTTTGTAACTTTTGAAACTGTAACCCCATGATATAAATATCATTAAATTGAAATTTAAATACACATAAGTATAAATATAATAATCATTGTATAAGACCATGGTAAATATACAATCCACATAAAATTAATGGGTGGGGAATAAAGCATGTATCTCATAGAAATAAAAAGTAAGAAGACATCCCATTATCGTATGAATTAACTCTCATCTTACTCATTCAAATGAACTGTATAATAATTATAAATTTATTATTCAAATTTTAAATAAACATATTATTATATATAATACCATATATGGTTTTATTATGACTTTATATTACACTAATTTTAATAATTATTTGTTAAGAATTCACTTCAGGCAATATTCGTTGTGTTCGTCACATGTGTCTTAATTTATTATACATTTTTCTCTTATACATATATCTTGATTTAAAGAAAGTAAAACATAATATAAATATAACATATATTAAGTATATTTTTATTATAATAATAAATATAATATATAAGAATGAATTGGAATACATTATTCATTGAGACGGTGGGATGTACGTATGAATGAACATTATCTTTTTAACTATCATGTTGTTAAAAATGATTAAATGAAATATATGTATATTGATATATGAATATATATAATTATAAATTAATATTTATTATATCATATATATCATATAAATTCCCTAAACCAAACCATAAAACATTCAATAATGTGTATGAACAAACCACATCACTTTGAGGGGGTGGTAGTCCACACTTTCTCAAGGAAAATTATCATATTTACACCAACTTGAATGTAAAAATATATTTGATGTAATTGGTATAAATTATATTAAAGATATAATAATTAAAATATATGAAATATATAGAGAGAGTTTTGATTATAATTTCTACAATAATAGGTAGTATTGGAAAAATGAACAGTCATGGTATAGTGAGGCAGTAGTTAACCGTACACATAACAATATTTTCGTTAGCCATTAGTTGAAAGTGTGTGTATGTGTATGTGTAAACATTTGAATAAATAAACACTATTATAGTTAAGATAAATTTCTTATAATCAGGGAATAAAAAAACTAAAGGGAGGAGAAATATAATATAACATAATAGTTTGAGAGAAGATGTTACCTATTAATCAGGTAACACATTTTGGTTTGTGGAAACTGCTTTGTTAGATTGATTTGACCCCAAGGGAAGGATTTTAGGATTAATGGAATATTTTGGGAATATTTTGGGAATATATTTTCATATCCTTAGTGGTTTTAGTTGTTTGAAGAAGATGGAGAGGTGGTGTTATTTTATATGTAAGGGAAAGAATACACATGGAATTTTGGAAATCCAGTTTGGTGTAGCAATATTTATACCCCAAAAAAGTCTCAAAAAACAAAACAAACTCAATACATGACGGTAAATGGAAGAATAATGTCCATTCAATAGATGTTAGAAAAGTTTAATTTTCTTTTTTAATGATTTATTTACTTTATAAATCCCAATTTTATCTTAACCGTTGTATTTAATTTTAATTAATTTTACTAGTATTTTTGTTAAAAAACAAATTTTAACATAATATAAATTATAAATGATGATTATTAAAAATATTTAATACATTTTTAAAAATTTTAATCATATGGGTCATAAATATTACTTCAAAATTAATCCCAATTATTTGATGATAGTACGGGTTTTTTATGTGAAAAAGTCTAAACTTTTTCCATGTTTTTATACCTAATTAAATAGTGAAATTAATTCAAATATCCTAAATTATATTATTTTATAAAAATATGATTTAATAAAAAATTTAAACCAAATTAAAATATAATTTATTCTTATTAATAATGTTTACTAAAATAAAGTGTTGAATTAAAATACGGTATTTTCATTATTCTTCCAAAAAATGATATTTCTTAGAACAATCCCAAATATTTTCTCTGACAAAATAATGACATTATAAATTAAATATTGATGTTTATTTTATAAAATTAAATTTATAAATGTTTTAGATATTAATTTTATTATTTTTCACATAATGACATTAAAAATAGTTCATTTATGAAATGTATATTTTAAACATATAAGAACTTAACCACAAATTATATCAGTCATTATCAATGTGTTTAATTTAGATTAATAATTAATAAATGATACATGAAAATTAGTTATTACTATTAATATAATTTATTTTAATTTCTAGGTAACAAGTACTAAATTTAAATAATTATATGAGTAATGTAATGATTCTTAGAAACATTAGTGTTGTGTGTAACCTTCACCAAGTTGGTGTTGCGTGTAACATACAACAATTCATTGTTGCGTGTTACATATTACAAGTAGATTTTCATTTTATCATATGCTGATTCCATGCCCTGTGAAAAGATTATTTTTCTTAGTACCATTCATTAAATAAATTAAAATGTAATTTATTAGAGAAAAAAAGGTTCACAAGAGCTCATGGTGATATAGTTTCATCATACACACAAAATATATTTAGGTCCAATGACTGCATATTATTTAGTTCTTAAGAAATGAAATTTTCAAGGGTATAATAATTCATGTTGTAAATATTCATAGTATGATTTATGTATGTATGACGCCTTCTTAGTAGTTCCTCATTACCATTATATATGAAACCCCAACTAATTCAATCAAGTGTGTCACGATGTCCTTCTTCATCACAAGACATTAAGTGTATGTATACATAGTCTTGCAGTGTATATTTTTTAGAAAACGAAGTAGACAAATATCTTGATATATCAACATCGTTATTGAAATCACATTCCATTTTTGAAACATAATGAGTGTTTTTGGAATATGTAAAATATATAATGATTTTTTATATTTTATGAATCTAGTAGCTTCGTGGATATTTTCATCATGAAATCATGTTTGAAAATCACTCTATGTTGCTGAAAAAATTAGCTCTCTGAATATCCGACAAAAACATTACGGCCTCATTCCTTATCCTTTTATAGCTGAATTTCACATCCTTTGATCTAATATAAATATTATATTTATCATATAAGATATAGTTCATATAAAAATAAATTATAATATCACATGATGGATCAATTATACTCTAATATATTCTGAGAATTATGGAATATTATCTTACATGAATAACTCATATCATTCATGATTAGAATATGACATCCATCGACTCGTGAATCAATACATCTATGAAAACATCCACGAATAAAGCATGTATAAAAACCCTACTGCAAATCCATATCTCATTCAATAGTATAAATTTCATCATATCATTAATGAATGATGTTTGTGGAGGTCCATCAAAGAATTGTGTGTGATATAGGACAACAATGGAAAACATAGGATCTATGGATGGATGTTTACTCAACTTAACGAGAGAACAAAATCCTCCATATTTCAGGAGGATGGAGACAAAAAAAACCTTATATGCATCTTAAATTATTAGAATATCTCAGGTTGGTTGACCCGTGGGTCCACCAAAACATTCTTGAGATCTATCCATGATGGAATGTGTGGTTGGATCGTAAATCTTTCATAACACATAGAAATAATCTTTGTTTAAATGTAAATGAATGCTCATATAATATGTTAATCCACAATCAATTTTTCATAAAAGTTGCACATAAATATTGGAAGGCATCATTTAAATCATCATTCACTAATTATTTAACTTCATGAACTTGTTCTTCATTATCTTGTAGTAAGAAAAGATTCAAAATGACATAGGTATTTAGACATAAGATCACCTCAAACCATCATCCCATTATCAAGGGTAATTTTACAACAATGACATTAAATTAAAGTAGATGAATCCATAAAATTTATCCATGAATAACTACATCATACAGTAACACATATTGAATTATTAACAAAAAAAATTCGACACTTGATCAATATAATAATAGTAGATCCTATAAAGAAATATGAATACCATGAATGGAATACACAAAAAAATGTAACATAGGTACATAATTTGATTGGTTTTGCAGGATACTATATGTTTTTATTCAAAATATTACACATTAGGTTCACCCATTAATCAGGTATACATGTATAGTGGTTATGATTAAATTTAAAATGGAATGTGATAAATTTTTTTATAATTGAATATTATATTTTTCAGTGCAATAATATTGACTCTATAATCCAAAAATGATATATTTTCGTATAGATAGTGATTCATCAAGGATGTGAAATGATTGTTTCCTCCCTCATAAGGATAAATTAATTACCTATGCTTCAAGATAGTTAAAGGATCTGAAAAAAAACTATTTGAACCATTATATTCAATTATTAGCCATAATCATTTCTCTAAAGATATGGAGACACTATCTATATGAGGAATTATTCGATATATATATATATATGGATCAGAAGTGTTTCTAATTCATGTTATCAAAGAATGAAAACAATCAAAGGAAATAATAATGGATCATTCTACTTGAGGATAATGATTTCTCAAAACAATATAATATGTGAATGGAAAATAAGATAATAGATGCATGGGGTAGGGAAGATCATACTATTGTAACTGAAATGAGTATTTATATGGATCATTTATATATGAATTTAGTAAAAAGGGATATCTGAATTACTGAGGTTGTGAAAAAATAACTATTTTTCAAAAAAATATCCAAACCATGATTATTAGATAAGACAAACGTTTATAATCATGATGATGATAATGTACAATCTAAAATTTATTCTGTGAGATAAGAGAAATTGATAGTCTCTATATCTGATTATGGTGTTTTGAAATTTGGAAATAGACCATGTTTTTTATCTACATTATCTAAAATGGGAATTAATATAATATGATAATACCTCAAATTTTTCTATATAGCCAATTAGCATGAATATGTATTGATACATCAAAGAATTTTTTTTGGTCGGATATTCTGACGCTAAATTTTTTAGATTATGTAACTAGAGGATTAGTTTTTCAGTAATAGAAGGCCAAGATAAATAATCACTATGGATATATTCAACAGATTATTATTCTTACATATGAATGGGATGAAATTTTGTGGATTTTTTTCATAGTATTACCAAATACTCCAAAAGGAATGATACAATATATATTTATATTGATATCCATAAAAAATCAATGCATTTAATTTATATCATAAAATATTTATGTCTTGATAACCCTACGCATATCTATAAAAATGTAGTCATAAGAATTCAAGGAACACCTATTTAACTTTTTGTCTAATTTTGATCCATGATTTAAATAAATATTTGGATAATTCTATGGAAATTTATTAATACATAGCTATAATGTTTAACCACTTATCATCCTCAATCTGAAATGCAGAGAGAATATATTATTCCATATTTGGAAGTCATATTTAAGATCATTCTATATTGACTTTATTCATATGTGGGATTTATATTTAAATTAGGTTGAGTTTCTGTATAACAATAGCTTCAATTCGATTAATCAAATAGAATAATAGGAAAAATTAGAATGAAAATGTAAGCACACTGAATCTTTAAGTGTTAAATTGTTGAATGGAATCTTGTAGGTACAAATCATGTGGAGGAGACAACGAAAATGGTTAATAATATTCAAACACATAAAAAATTTGTATGTTTTGTAATCCTATAAACAATTGTATTTGTGAATTACCATTTAGGAATTACACTTAGCCTCTATAAATTACACATTTTGTTCCATGTATCATTTTCAAAAAAAGTACTTTCCAGACCTGATGCATTTTCTCCCATAAAAAGAAATTAAATTTCAACCTAATTTAAATTACATTCAAGAACCTATCCATATTCAGGACACTAGAGAACATGAGATGAGGAATTGGGTGACTCAGATAGTAATGGTATTGGGGATAAATAATATGATAGAACAATTGACGTGGGAACATGAGGAAATTATGATGAATAAATAACCAAATATATTCCTAATATGACATTATTTGACTTTTGGGGATCATTTTTTGGTATGGGAGAAGAATATTACACCCTGATATTTTTTGGTATGTATCTTTTTAAATAAATGTAATCTTAATGATAGCTTATATTGCATGAAACATCAAACCTTAAAAACCATAAATATATATAATTTAAATATATCCACAGTTACCAATCTATTAATTTAAATGGAATGAATAAAATTAACCAAATTATTAATTAAATAGAAAGGACCTAATCAGTAAAAATTCATTGATTAATTCACACTGACAAAGTACTCAATTCTCAATAAAATTTTTCTTAAGAGATACGTTTTCTTCAAAAATAATTTGTATTTATTTAATAAGTGAAAATTATAATTAATTTATGGAAATTTAATAAAATTTATTTAAAAAATAATAATTTCATATTGGAATTCATAATTTCAAAATCATCTTAGGTTGAATATTTTAAAATCAAATGAAAAGATTAATTTTTTCATAAATAGTGAAAAATAAATTTATTTATAAAAATGTCATTTTATTTATTTTAAAAATTAATTTTATGATTAGAAATTGAGATAAATTTAAAATGAGTATTATTTATTATTAAATAATATAATTAATTTAATTTTAATAATACTTATATCTTATTATGGTATAATTACATTTTTGGGAATAAAAATGGATTTTTCAGGGAAACTGTTTTTCATTGGAGCATTACGGGATTAATATTAAATTTAATTATGGAACATGTCGTAGTTGAATATTGGAAAACAGATTCCATAATTCTAATAATTATACAGATTTTTTTTAAATAATTATATAATATATTTTATTACTATTTCTAACTATACTAAATTTATTACAATATTAATGGTAAATCAGAAACATTAGGTTACAAAATTATAAGGAAAATAATATGAATCTATAAATTTAATAAATTTTTTTATATGAGTAACTTTCATCCATATTCATTTGGTTTTCAATTTTTTTTTATTTTATTACAATTTATATAATAGTTTTACCTTTATAATATTTTGTCAATAAAAGTCAAATATGTCATACTCTTGTTTTTAATAACTACAATATTTTTAGTTTGGGATTATACAAATGATATTTTCAACTATAAATATAATTCTTAAATCAGAATTATTTATTCTCGTTGTGGTAATATTTTTTTGATTTCTACATTATAAATAATTCTCTTAAAATCGTTCACAATGCTTATGATGTAATTATTTAAAGAATAAAATAATAAAAATAATTATTTAAAAATATTAAAAATAACAACAGTTTATATATTTATTATGATAATATTAATATATATATTTACATGAAATTTTACTGATATAATAGAATAGTTATTTTTATTTTTAATGTTTTTCTTGATATATTTAAAGTAATTGTATTGAATAATATCAAAATAGGCAATACTGATATTTTATTTGATTAATATTTTATTATATTATTTTTCCATCATAAAAAAATTAAAAAAATAGGTTAATATATGGTATTAAATTACATGACATTTTCATTTATATTTAATATGAAATCATTTTCCTCATGATATTTCTTATTATATATTAATCATTTTAAAATCCCCAAAAGTTCCCCTCAGATCAATTATATAAGGGCACATACTCCAACCCTTATTCACAAAACATTATGAAATCAATATTGACAAATTAATCCCTACTTAAATTCCAAAATTCTCTATCTATTTTTTGTAGGAGACAAATCCAAAAAATACTAACTGTTAGTCCCTTAATAAATGATCTAAGATAGTCCCACAAAGAAGTTGTTATTGTCTTATCTAAACTACATAATTTTTTTTCCATCTTATTCCTTGTTTAAATATATAAAATTTAGTATTATATGGTACTATAAGTATACTAAATATACTTATATTTTATAATATTTATGAATCAACCATTATCCACCAACTTTCTGAGTAAATGAAAAGTGAATGTACCGCGTGTTCATACGTACGATGTAAAAACACCACATAGTGATATAATTTATTTTCATCACAATATTTAATGAATGGGAATTATTATAGATTAAATATTTATATATTATATTTAAAAAATAATTATAATTCAATAATTGTAATATCATATATAATTTCTCACATTCTATTCCATTGGAAAACGATATCCTCTTCCTTTCATACATGTGGACTACCACTCCAACAAAGAGATGTGATTTATTATTTCTATTTTACATGGTTGGTAAAAAAATCTATCTATTGAATATATATTATTTATATGATATTATAATAACTTTTTAATCGAAAATTATAATTTAACATTCATTTTAATATTCCGTTGATAAATGAAAATAATGTTCATTCTTATATATGTCATACCATCTCTATGTATAGTATATCTAGTTTTCTATGTCCAACTATTATATAATAAAATAATTAAATAAAAAAATTAATATATAATACATTAATATCATTATTATATTTATGTTCCTTATTGAAACTTGATCGATTTTTAAGGACCAAGACTATAAAACAAAAAAAAATATTTAAATTAATGTAGTTGTTACCTAGAACACTAATTTAGAAAATGAGTTTTTAATAAAATAGTGATAAAATAACTAAATAATATATGGTATTGAACATAATACATTGGTCATAAAATAATAGTAAATCTATATTTTTTTATAAAAATGTTTAAAGTCACATATATGTAAAGTTGAACAAGATATAATATTTTATTACAGAATCACTTCAACATTTCGGTTTGTTTATGTTTTTGTCCTTGTCGGGTAATATTACACATAAATGTTTATGTTTTCTAATAGTTTTTTCGAAAATAGTTATAATTGTATCATATAATATTTTAATGTAATTTTTAATGATGTTGGACTTATTAAGAAATTTTTAAAGGATATATTTTTCATTTTTCAAATGAGGTACATTATTAATTTTCTGAAAAAATATGGAAGGAATTGTTTTTATAACAAATATGACATGATGGAATTTTCCTTCCATTATGATGACTTAATTAATATAATATTCTATTAAAATATTAATTGGTATTTTTCAACAAATATTTTTCCTACAAACCAAAATTTTTTCTTTAAATTTGAATTTCAAGTTGAAAATTACACTTCCCTTAAATATGGTTTAATGATATTTATATGTTTATTCAATTCATTAATAATAAAAACAATTTATGCAACATATTCAAAAATAATTATACGTTTCAATAATATCATACATTGAATAATTTGATATATTTTTTATTATTGGATATTAAATTTATCTTAAATATTCATATTCTTGTTTATTAGATATTAATTTTTCCTTAGTCGTATACGATTCGTATATATGATGATATATTTTGAAACTATTTGATTAATGTGAGAATTACTAATAAATCTATATAAATTTTATATTATTAATATATTTTGATAATTTATATTATTCATGAATTAAATTGATATTATATTTAAAAAAAATCTATTCCTTATCTGTTATAGTAAATCAATAATTCCATATATAATTATTTCATTTGATATGTAGTGATGAGTGGGGATTGAAATTATATATCCCCTCAAGGTATAGAAGGGTCTTAAGAGAAAATGAATATCACTAAATTCAATGCTTTTTTTTCAATTGTTTTCAATTTTAAGGGTGAATGGTCTTGATGGGAGAGACATTATGATATCAGAAATCATAGTAACCAATAGTATTTATTTCCTTAGTTGATAAATTGTTTAATCATATTCCTGTGATTTTCACAATGATATTATTCATGGATTCAGTATATTCTAAATATATTGACTAAATTTGATGTTTTTTCTAATTACTTTACCATAATGATTATGATTTACTTATTTAGAATTGACCTATTGTATTCATACAATTACTATGAATATTAGCTCATGATTATATTTTTTTCTTTTCCCCATGAAACAAAGAATGATATTATGAATAATATTGATGATGAAATAATATTTTTTATGATAGATATTTGAATATTTATAATGTTATATGGGAAATATGTATGTATTTAGTTATTCAATACTACTGAACAATTTGGTTATTTTGGGATGCAATCATTTAAACCTTATTCCATTTTTATAAAGTAACCACTAACTCTAGGATTGTGGAAATGGGGTTTGTTAATGTGAAAGATATTTTTTATTCAATTCATCAATATGAAAAATGTTAAATAAGTATGTTTGGGATGGAGGAGATTAGTGATGCTTATGCATTTAGGACTATATGGAGGAGATGGGATGTGATTTCATGTGCCTTATATATAGATAAATTTTAAGAGTGAATGGAAATAATACAAGATTGATCTTTTTGAAAAAAATTCAATATGGTTATTATTGGAAAATATTATATAAATAGTCGAAAATCATGATTTGAAGAAGAATGTGAAGAGGTATTAGTTTATCCTAAAATTTTATATATTTGAAATATAATAAGTAAAAGTTTTATTCAAAATATATGGTAGGAGACACAACCATTACATTTGTAAACATTATATTTTACTAAATGAATATCAATCACACATTTTTATGATACATGTGAAAATTAGATAGGATTAGTTTCTTTTCAAACATGAATTTATAGAAAAATAACTACCTAAATGATCTTAATCATATTCCCTTATATATCTTCCCAAATATCACCCTTCATATATATATCACGCATAACCATTCATCATATCCTTTCGAAAAGAACACATAGTAATGGGGAATCTCAAGTACTAAGTACATGTAAATGTGGTAGTTATCAATCAATGGTCATTTTTAAGAATAAAATAAGTAAAAGGATATGATATCATGAGGTCTATATTTAATAATTGTACCAAAAAATTCTTATATAATAATCCTATGAAGTGGAATAAATCTTGGAAGTTAAAATTTTATAAATAATAAATAAATGAAATAAAATGATACATCATAAGATTAAATTGTCAAAATGTCATGTCATAAATGATTGGAATAATGTTTAGGACAATAAGAACCATAAAAATATTTTTTCAAAGATACCCGAAATGAATTCACCACATGTCATTCTTGGGATAAACACATGTGTATCATCATCATTAATGGAATGACCTCATATGTACCCTCCATTGTGATTGTTATAGAATATAATATACCCTTTATGATTATAAAATATTAACCAAAACCTAATAAAATATATGGATATAATGGAAGAACTGATTAAATAATAATTATTCACTCATATGTATTGCAATAGATCTTGAAAACAGTTATCATTAAATCAATACATAACCCATGGAAAAGAAAACACGATTCATCAATATTTCATAATCTAAATCATAAATGATCATGATAAATAAAAAATTGTTTATAATTTATCACAATTCCATATAATCATAAAAATAATCATGAATTGTTCTTATTGGTGAAAATAAAATTAAAAAAATCTGGATCAATTCTTAGTAAATTGACCTTTTATCTTGAAATTAATTATTTAAAATATAAGTATTTCAAAAATATTCTAGAAACATTTATACAAAAATAACCATTTAAAATTTTATATAAATCATAAAATCTATGTGAATTCATTATAATAGAATGATTTTTCGATAAAGAGTATGTTAAAACAATGATTCATTTCACATTTTCAATAAAAATTCAAAAATTTCCAACTCAGAAAATAAAAATAAGCTTCCATATAAATAATTTTTATATTAAATCTTATGTAAAATTACATAATACAAGCATAGAGTGAATTTAATAAAATTATTGAAAAATATTTTTAATAAAATATTGACATTCAATAAAACGATTCACATTTGAAGGCAAAAATAAACACCATTTTTTATAAAAATATTATTACATTATATTAGGTACTTAAAAAAATAAATGAAAATTTTAACATGTAATATTATTTAAAAATAATAGTATAATTAATGGAATATTATTATTTCCCGATATGTCATATAATTTCATAATAAAAAATTTAAGAATCAATAATATATTTATGATGTTATATTGTAATGTAAAAACTATGAAGATTTGGTATCTTATGAGACATAACTCATATAAAAGAAATAAATTCAACTTACATAATCAATAATGTAAATATAAGTATATTAATGTTACAGTATATAAATCAAATTTTGGATATATATATATATATATATATATCATAATATAACTATTTTTCATAGTAAAACAAATGTCTCGAAGAAGAAAACTGATTGTGATAAACCCTTAACACATTCTTAGCTTTCAAATCAAATCCCCATGGATGGAATAATTTTTTTTACATTAAATTAAATTATTTAAGAAGGGTACATGTTATGATATAAAAAATGGAATGTATTAACACATTAAAATAATTAATAGTTGTATAACATAAAACAAGTATCAATAATACAATATTGAAAAGTAGAACTCCTGCCTCAAATCTGTCTCGCTTTTAATAACAATGCCCTCTTTTATGAAACATTTAATTTTTTATTATTATATAAAAAAATATTAATACATATACTAATTTATTTTGTATAACTATAACATTTCAACAATAAATAATTAATAATCAATTAATAAAATCGTAATTTATGGATGTTAAGTATTTAATTCTTTAGGCTAGTTTTGTTGCGATAATTATGGTCCATTCAAATTGATCAGTCTTGCATCATATATATTACAATAATAACTGAATAATTATAATATTTAAACATTAAATAAATTTTAATAATCATTCATGTATATCCTTGATGAAAAACGAATAACATTCCTTCATGGAGACTCTAGTCCGAACGTATGGACAAGTAATTTTTCTATATTTTCTGGTTTGTAACAAAATAAAGATAATTTTTTTTTCAGATTTATTGAATCACTATTAAAATATATATATATATATATATATATTAAATCTTCCATACTAACCATAAATTAATGAATTTTATGAAAAATTAATCATACCACTGAATGGATGTGGTGGTCCATAACTACACTCAATAAATACTTTATTTTAAAATTGGATGCAAAGAGGTGGGAAATGCTTATGAAATTAACATAATAATATCTCAGTATAATGATTATACTATATTTATCATGTTTTTATAGTTACAACATTTTTAAGGAAGTTATAATAAAAAATTAAATTGAATGTTCTTGGTTAAGATTTATACCTATTCACTGAAAGTCCTCCATTGTCATGCACATTAAGCCATGAAAGATTGGTCATGTTAGAATACCAAGGGAAAATTATGAGTGGATGTTAAGTTGAATGGATTTGGAAGAGGTATAGAGATGTTATAAGGCCCAAATTATGTGAATAATTGAGTGTAAGTTGTCCCCATAAATTACTGAGGGGAGGGACACACAGATAATTACCAAACGATCTTCAATAGTATCAGATGTATTTCATGTGCTAATTAAAAAAAATCAAATGTTTAAAGGATGTGTATCAAATAACATCCTGAAAATAACCAGAAAATATAATATTTAATTTCAATCACCTTTTTAATTTATGATTTTTTTTAAAATAACTTTTATTTCAGTTATAGATTGTATTATACAAAACACATAGTTCTAGAGATCATCGATCTAATATTAATATTATTATTTAAAAATGTGTATTATAAAATAACTATTAATTTTTTATGTTTAAATAGTAAAAAAATTAAAAATTTATATAATGGTTTTACATAAATAAAATATATTGATAAATAACTACTTAATTTTTTGAATAGAATTAATTTCTTGAAAAATTATTCTTTATTAAAAAATATATTTGTATATATTTTTTGAAAAGAAATTATAAAATTAATATCTAAAACATTTATATTTTAAAAAACATAAATTATTAAATATGAATATTAAAAATATCATTTAGATATTTTAAAATAAATTAATAAAAATCATCATTTTTTGTTGAATATAAAAAATACTGACTTTTTACAAATAATGCCTTTTTGAATAATGTATATATAAGAGATAATTTCTTTTAATACTTATTATAAATTATAATTATTTAAATAATATATTTTATAATTCAAATTAATTCATTTTATGAAATTCCATATTGAATTTTGATATTAAAACATTTTCTACCTATAAAAATTTTATTTTTGGAAAACCGTGTTTTCATCATATCTATTTGTTTAATTTTAAAATATAATTTTTTAATTATCATAATGTAATTTTAAAAAATTTATTCCATATTTTTAATCAGAAAACATAATAACGTATAATAAGGTGAAAATAATCTTTTGTCCAAATGAATAGTAAAATTGAGAGAAAATTAATTTTAGTGGTTAAGGATAAGAAAAGATTTCCAGGGGTTAAACTGAAAATATATGAGGAAAATGACCTATTCACATGTCAAAAAAACATTAAATATAAATATTTTGACCATTTAACCTCTTATATTTTCTAATGAACCATTTGGTAGATATTTTCAGGTTAAAAACTATGGTACACATTATTCCTCAAATGAATTCCATATCAGTCCTCTATACCACTTATCTAAGACCACAAGAGTACTCTTATATTATCAAATATAAAAACAATTTCTTTAGATAATAACTACCCAAATATATTTCTTAATTATATATTCACCTTGTATATAAATTATTATTATTATTATTATTACTGCATCCTAAGAAGGATTTAGGTTTAAACCTAAAGTGGTTCTTTGAAGAATAAGTAAAATTGTTTAATATCTGTTTTTGTTTTATTTCATCTTCCACTTTGATAATATTATATTCAACGAAGAAGATATAATAAAATAAATTTATTACATAATCATATATTGTTTTGAGGTAATGTAATGACTTCAATCCATATCTTCTTCAATCAAGTGTGAAATGAAACTATTGATCGTGTGTACGGAGGACTACCACCCCGCATTCTGGGGTATTGAATTATCCCTAAGAACCAATAATTGTTTGATATAATTATATATATATATATAATATTAATATGATATTTAATACATTATTATACTTATGGATATCACAAATACTTTCTTACATTCTATTTCATGGGAATATGATAACACTACTTGTGTGTACAACGAACAACCACCATATGAAGTGATGTGATTTATCCTCACATTAAAATGAAGGTAATAAAAATAGTTATAATAAATTTAGGTCATATATATGAGATAAAAATGATTATTTAAGGGTGATTCATTATATAATTTTATTTTTATTCATATTTTGATAATATATAAATATTGTACATGTGTTTGTACGGTCTATCATCTCAACGAGTACTTTAATTTATTTTCTACATATAACGTTAATGTATTAATCATAAAACATATATAAAATATAAATATATATAATATTTATATCATTGATAATTTTTTTGAGAATATATATCAATGATAAATACTAAAAGTAATTTAGATACCAAAATAAAACATACATGAAATAACTAAGAAGATACTAACTGAATCATTATTTAAACAAGGAATTGTTAATAAATGGGTAATAAATGGTTATAATTAGATCAAATATATTATGATACATATATTAATGGTTATTTAACTTATTTATTATAATACTATAATTATTATACCTTATTTTTTATTGTTTTTAATGGAATTTGATGCTTATAGTAAGCGATTTGTGTCTAGCATAGCCTTTGTTGAGACATGAATTATGTTTTGCACCTATAAAATTTTATTAGGTCTGTATGATACACCTTTGAAATGATATTTAATTAATATCCTTATTTTTATGAATTTATCTTATATTATTTTATTATTCTATGGGGATTTTTATTAAAAATATACCAATAATGGTTTTATGTTATGATCTCATTATCTAAAAATATTGTTTATGACTATGTTTACTATGATTAAATATTATTATATAACTTTTAGAAAATTCAAGTTTACCAATATTTTTTAATTTGATTAGAAACATGATTTCCCTTCATTTCCTCTAACTAATAAACAAATTTGAAAAAAAATCATTTTTATGAAAAAATTTATTTATTTCCTTAGCCAAACAAAATTTTTCATCCTTCTAAATGTTTTCTAAAAATAATTTATAAAAAGGTTTAAAATTCAATAAATTATTTCATAAAGAGATAATTACCCATGATTTACTTTTTACAATGTGTTTTAAGATAGATATTGATTTAATTTTGTTTAATTGAAAAATGATTCTTTAACTAAAAAACTAGAAGAAATCATAATTTTAACGTGTAAAAAATGAATGGAATTTCTGACCATTATGACCATTGTTTTAATATATGATTAAATTATACATATTCAAGGTGATTTTAAATTTAAAGTATTTCCAAAAAAATTATATGTATTTATAACATTAAGAAGGTTATTTTCATGGAATGTTAATTTTACTCAAGAAATGTTCCATGTAATTTATAATTGTAAATAATTTTTCATATTAGATGAAAATTTTTTATGTTGCATACTTTTTATGATGGATATGATCCAATAATATTATTTTTAATACTTCCCTCGATGTTTAATGTTTATGATAGAAATAAACTTCTGATACTCATTTAATTTCAATGGGTTTTGATATGATGTAATATATTATGTAACCCATTTATATTCAGGGATTATAATATAAAGGATGCCTATAAAGCTCATCACTTATGCTGAATGTTTTATGGTCTTTTGTTACACATATTAAATATTTTATTCATGTGATGGGTGGGACTTATCTCTCTATCTCTAATGATTTTGGTAATGTTGTATATCTCCTGAGATAACAATTTGAAATAATATAATTTAGTTTATTTACAATGAAATTTAGGATGGTGGGCTTGATTTATAATGGGAAATATGCTAATAGGATTATATAATCATGAGGAATATGTCATATGTGATATATAACATGTTTATTAGGTTTGTTACTATACCATTTAAAATGAAATTTTTTCTATTTCTATATTGGTTACATACTTTATGACATGGATATATTGTTTTTGAATTGTGAGGGTTTCACAGTCTTATGAATAGTTCCTTCTTGAATGATAATTCATTATTCCTAAAATTTGGTTTAGGATCAATTATATATTTGTTTATGAACATTAAATGATATTTTTAGGATCTCATAAAATTATTCTTATCTTCTTATTTAAAATGAAAATAGAAGAAACTCTCTCATGTTTACCCTTACTTAGAATATATTCTCACCTTTAAATATGTTTCTTTTCACCGTGATATAAATAATTTTTTTTGTAGGGTTTTCATTAGAGATTATAGTAATGGAATTTATTTGTGGGAGATATTGAATATCATTTGTTAAATTCGTGGATTTTCACATATTCTCTAAATACACAAAAAAATTATGGATATTTGGTGTGACATTTTGGAGTTTATTGAATACATCTTCTAATAGATGTGATATTTATGGTTGAATAGTATGGGTCATTATTTTTAGTAACAGGGAGAAGGATTAGTTAACCTATGGAAACTATTATGAGAATATATTACTTAGATCTCTAGGGATATTTATATGGATAATTCTAATTCTAATTATAACTTTAGGAAAATAACCTGTAATTTTGTTAAAGTATATAGCTAGTGGATTTGAAGAAAGTATAATTGTGTTTAGATACTTAATGTAGACATGGTTCTATAACAGATGCTCCTTGGGGTATTAACTCCAACAAATGAATGTTGGACATGACTTGAGCATTACATGGTACACAATAATTGTAATTACTTATCACATGGTTTAACACATCCATGTGATATTCCATAGAAACTAAAAACCCATTTATGAACCATCATGAAGGATTTTAATACATGAATACAATTAGTGACTTAGGTTAAAAATATGGGTCCATATATTAGAATGAAAATTTCAATCTTTAGATATCTAATAAATGATTTTTCATCAATAAAATTTGTTTCACTTGTACTTTGATTTTTTATTTTAGTGCAATATTGGTAACCAAATGAACATCGCTAATGTTGAATGTTATAAAAAATGAAATTATTATACAAATGTAAAAATATTATATGGGATATAGAGTGAAAAATATTTTTTAATGATCACAAAACAATATCAATATTTGAATCATGGTGAACTTATAAAAGAGAAAATTATGTAAAAACATTCTATTGATTCCAACATGAGGAATCAACCACCCACTCTTAGTGGTTTTGTTGATCCACTTGTTACTCAACAATGTATCAATTCCACTGAAAATATATTTTTCATCCATGTTTTTTATTCCATGAAAAATTATTTTTCATAGTTTATCATTTGGAAGGAAGAGAGTATTAATGGTGGACTCTTATCAATAATATAATTCGACAGGATGATATTAAATCCCAGGAATGGGTTGTGTTAATGAAAAAAAATTCAATAGTTAATTTTCAAATATTATACTCATTAAAGAGATATGTAATTACACTAGTTAAAGTTGGTGGATTATGCATCTTCTGTTATGTATTAGGAAAACTTAATATTAATTTCTAGGTATACTTACTGTAATATCATACAACATAAAATCAAGGTTGATCGATTATTTAGTGGACTAAAATCATGTATCCAAAAGGTTTTATCTAGAAGTAACTTCATTGGTTATGAATAAATCATTTTATATGTTATCAAGGTGAAAATTGGAATTTGGTTAACCCATCAATTTTTCTTTTTTAATATGAATTCAACGATATAAGTCAAGGGAAACTGTAATAGACATTTAAAAAAGAGGATGATCATTCCATTACGCTTGAATTGTTGATGAAAATGTGGATAAAATTTTATTTAAGGGATTACTCAACGTTTTCTGTAATCAAAGGAAGGCCAAAAATTTGAAGAATTCTGGTTTTATGGGAATAATATTATTAATAATAAAAATTATGGGAAATATATATAGAATACACCATCCAAATTACATTACATAAAATATGATTAGTTTTGGAATTACATGAATCAATTTATCATTCTAATGGATAATAAGGATAAAAATCTGTAGTATCCTCTGATGATAAAGAAAAAAAGGAAATATTATTTAATAAAAATAGAAAAACTGAATAAGGATATTTAGGGAACACGTATTCTCAACCACATTATTCAGAGTTACATGTTTTATATTTTATAAAGGAGACCCCTAAAAATTTATTATTCATCCTTTAGTGGAACCTAATGTGATTATAAGCATCGATTATCTCCCTCTATATGTATTCTAGAATATTGAAATCACATTTTATAATCCATCAACACAAAGATGAAAAAATTATTCCATTGGAAATGAATTTCATATGACATGATTTTTAGAATGAAGGGTGAATAATTAATTCAGAGCATAAATGTATCTATATAATATTACCATAATTATTATGGATTTCATCCACAGTTTATGAGTTTATGTATGATCATATAATGGATGTATTAGAAACCAATATTTACTTATTCTGTGGTGGTTGATTATCATGATTAAAGGTATTTTGGGAGTAATTGAAGAAATAAAACCCTTTGGTTTTGTATTTTTTTTAAATGAATTTTTGGAGGAATGAATTTAAATATTATGGATGAAATATTAAATATATTACTAACTTTTAGGGATAATAATATTTATATATGTTGTGGTAATTATTGGTTATTTCAATATGGGAATATTATTTTAATTTTAATTTTATAGTTTTGGAAAAAGGTTAACTTGTATGCTGGGAGAGAACCTGTTACATCGGTAAAGGTCATGGGGATTCAAAACACATACAAAGGACAATAATGGTATATTATCAACCACTCTCCTAAATGAATGATTATGTTTTGTTTATGTAAGGGAAGAGTAATGTTTTTTATTATGTTAACCAATTCTTTGATTTTCAAAAGGTAAAATCTTAAAGACAAATGTTTGAAGGATTCTACAACTATTATCCATAATCTAATAGAAATAGGAAAATATCTCCAAGGATATATTCATGTAAATCACCAAAATATATAAAGTGAATAATTCTATATGGGTAGTATTGGTCATCTTATGAATATATTACACTTAATTTATATCAGATAAGAATTATATTTCAATAACAATTCCCCAATATAAATTATGGAAGTTGTAATGATGTATGAATTACAATATTCTACATATCAGTTCGGGATATGAGGATTTCCTTGATGTTCTAGTGAATCCATTAGTAGAACTTTGATATGAAGTTATATTTTATCACTACATATCACTGTGAAACAATTGGTTAAGAATAAAGTAAAATTTATCCTTAAAAAATATTATATGTCCTTTTTGTATTTAAAAGGTGGATGGGATCATCATGTCCCTCTTGTTGAAAATTCATGTAATAATAACTTTAACTTGAGTATTAAGATGTATTATTATAAAAATATATATATAATTTAATTTATAAATCTAACATTTAAGAACATTGTTGGAAAATGAAGGATATTTGGGAATGTTCTAGTGGTTGAAATGGAAGAGATGGTAAGTCCCATTGATAAATACATATGGGATTCTCATATTGATAGAAAACATATAATAAAAATAAATGACGTTAAAAGAAAATTTAATTAAGTGGTAAGGGGTTTCTAAAAATATCAATATGGATGAAATATTGGAAAAATTTATATATTTATATTGGTTCTAATGAAATATATGACCATATTGGGATCATATATAATTGTATGTTGCTTCAATTGAACCACTCCCAAGTTCATGATACTTTCCATGTATCTCTCCTAAGAAATTATATATCAGATCCATCGCATGTAGTAATCATAGAAATAATTTCCATGGATAATAACCACTATTATGAGTAATTAATAGTAGATATTATGTATCATAAAATATTTATGATATAATACCACTCACCTTGTCTAAATATACTGCCTAAACAACCAACTTAGGAAAGCTATGTTGGATCCTAGAGATATAATGTGTCAAAAGTTTCTTCTATTTTGTTTCCTTATGCGATGGAATTTTGAGTTATAAATACAATTTAAGAGGGGTAGAATGTTACACCATAATATTTTAGAGATGTTTCTTAAATTAAATATAATTTCTTCCTTATCTTGAATTAGAAAAATAGAATATATCTTAAAAAAATTCTATATACAACAAATATATTATTTAAAAATATCTTTTGAAACTTATCAATTAAATTTGGTAGTTTGAGTTGAAATATCCATATTTTAAAAATATGTATGATGTTTCTATGTAAATAAAATTTATTTCTAAATATGTTATTAATCTTTGGTAACGTCTTCATATGTTTTAGAGATACATTTTTCTTAGAAAATAAATTTTTTGAATTTTTTGAAAAAAGATAAAATTATTTTTTATAAAATAAAAAAATATTTTTTACAAATTCCTTACTCTTTTTTATGTCTACTTTTCAAAATTATCATTGTGTGGGTTTTGGTGAATTTTCTAAAGAGTATAAAATATTTATGAATAAGAAAAAATGGATTTACACAAAATATTTCATTTTTGTTTAACATATTCAAAAGATAGATTTTACATTATATGGTATTAAAAATATAATTACGTGAATTATATATTTAATATTATATCTTTTTAATATAAAATTAGTTTCATATTGAATCATAATATAAAATATTTCTCTACTTATGAAAAATTTATCTTCTAAAACTACTTTTATATTTCATCTATAACTTTAATTGTGATTTTTTTATTCTATGAATATAATTTGTAAAAATAGATTGAATATTTAGGATAATAAATATTTATATTACATAATAAGTTCAAAATTATTTGGTCAAAATAAATATTAAAAATAATAAAACAAATAATTTTTGTGGTTAAGGTTAAATGGGTATAACAGGCGGTTAAGCTAAAATGATAAGGGCTAAAGTGATCGAGATACATTTAAAACCCTCATTTTATGGCCATATATCTACCTTATCACATAAATGGTTCAATAATGTCCCATTATATAGCCTTTTTTCATGTGCAAATACATGGTATAATTTATTCTTCTTAAAAATTCCATGTTCATCCTCTTCTGTAATTAAAAAGGGATACCACTCTCCTCTACACATCACACTTCCAAACCCCTTAGATTAAACCATTAACGACCAAAAAACATTAGTACTTCTTTATATTGCTCTTAGATTACATAGATATATTATTAACCCCACCTAATAAAGCATTACATATAATCCTAATTAGGTTCTCCAATGAGGAAAAAAAATTATATTATATCTCTGTTTTATTTATTATTCCACCAACACAAAATACTCTTAAACCATTTTTATATAAAAAATAAGTATCTAAAATATTCTATGATTTTATTATGTTAATTTAATTAATTTCATCAATATCTTCTATAATAATGTGGGAAATGGAATAGTCGTTTATGTGTACGGAAGACTACTACCTCATGAAATGATGTAGTTCGTCAAAACAAATTGAAAATTTATATAAAATCATATTTAAAATATTTATATCACATAAAAGATATATGTATACTTATAAAAACATAATATCACTTATATCATCTTACATTCGAATCCATGGGAATATGATAATGTCTTCATGTGTATGGTGGAATACCGCCTAGTGAAATGTTATGACTCATTCATGCTTTACATGGATTTTAATAATGATAGGTTAATTGAAAATTGCTATTAAATATTAAATAAAACATATTATAAAATGGTTATATATTATTTAAATTTCTTTCATTTCAACCATAGGTTAAATTAAAAAAATGTCTATGCATACGTACTGTTTAACGTCTCCTTTAACGGTGTAATTCATTTTCTTTTTCAAACATTAATGGATAAATATAAATACATGTTTAATATATATATATATATATATATATTACGTAATGGTTATTTTTTTGATATGATATAATTTTGATCAAATTAAATAGATTGACGATATCAAACTAATACAGAAATGTAAAAATGATGATTTTTTTAACTAAAATGTGATTTTAAAAATGAATTATTAATAATATCTTAATAAAATTTCCTAAGAAGTTAAAATATGGTATGATACATATGATTATGTATATATAATATATTTATATTATACCTATATTTATTATACATGATGTTTTAATGTTTTCATTTTATATTGAGCATTATGGTTGGAATTTTTTTTCTAAAATTACATTCCTTGGGACATAAGATTTATTATGAACATATATTATTCTATGAGATGTATATAAGAACCCTTTAAATTTAATATCAAAAATCACTTTATTATAATGACATTTAATTGTTTTTTTATTCCTTAATGGGTATTATGCAATGAAATAGGCTTATAACATACTATTACTTTCTTTATTGAATTTCACCTCTCTATTTTCATTTTCCACTTAATTGGGTGTTGTTTGAGGAATATGGGGATATATAGGATTTTAAAGGGAAATTTACACAATTAAACGATGATTTTTTTGGAATTAATGTAATCCATGCATAATTATCGAAAAGGACTAAGATATTGTCTATTGAGGTAAAGGTTGAATCTACGATTTTTTCTATGTGTTTTATTAGGATATGCATGCCAGACAATTTCAGGTCATAAATTGTTTATACAATAAGGATTTATTGTCAAGATGATGTCATGAATTGGTTCAGTGCATCAATTTTTTTACATGTTATGAAATTGGTTCACATCGTGAAATGTTAAATCTTTTTTTCATGGAGGTGGGGCCACTTTTTGTATATTGATTTTAGGTATTCTAGTTTCTATTCCATGTATTCATATCATGAAACATTTTCAGTTTAAATGACTTCAGATATTCACATCTATTTTTTATTTAATTATATCCTTACCTCACACGACCTAGTATTTATTTCAGTCAATTTTGGGGATCTATGCTTCATCGGGATCATTTTCCCAATCAATGATCTTAATTGTATTGGAACTATGTCACTCTAAGTAAGTGGTCTTTATATTCATCATTTATGTTGGGTGTAACATAATCATTTCACTATTTTTTTATATATTTTTGTATTGTGGTGTCTATTCTCTTTATCCTTTAAAGATCTTATTTGTGATCATCCTATAAATGAAGATATATTTGTGGTTTTTGGTGTGTCGTGTCATTTTCTTAAGGTACATGTTGTGCTTTATTCTCCCCCAATTTTTTTTAATTTTTGATCTATTTTATAGATATAAGGATTGATTGTAGGGCCTCCATTTTTTCCTTACATTCTTTCATGTTAGTAGGTCCCATTATAGATGTTTAGAACTCCTGTTTGTGGTAGGTGGATTCATCTCTAGCATGTGGTTGATGAACAATATTTCACAAGTTTTTAGAAATCGATTAAAAATGAATTTCCATGATTGAATTGATTTTGATAAAATATGTTGTTGAGAAATCATGGTTTTCAACATGTTCTATTAAAATAATAGTTATTTTCAAGGAATTTTGAAATTTTTTTATGACTTTATTTAAAAATAATTGTATGGATAAAATGTTATTAAAGTTGTATCACCTGGGAAGCCTTGGGTATGTAGGTGGAAGGTGTATTAATAGGTCTCACCAGTTAATACTATTGGGGTTTCATTCATGAGGTATTCCTTTGCTCCATGAAAATTATTATGGTGACTTAAAAAAATATTCTGATAGGTTTATTATTAGTGTTTTCATATTCACACTATATTTGATACATATTTCTAGAGGCCTGATTTTTCATATTTCCTATGCTTGGGTTTCAATTTCCCATCTATAAGGACATATTGTGTCCTTGGAGTAATGTAACGTATTCTTTTGATTTTGGGATATTTGGATATTATATGATATTTGATAGTTTATTTTATTTGAAATGAATTGATATGTTTATATATTTTTGTGTGTGTGAAATTATTTGAAACAATATTACCTTGAATTTTTGGAAATATAAGAAATGTGGAAAAGATATACAAGGAATTTGATATAATAATTATCTAACTTATTATCATGACTTGTTTTCTTTACATTTGGTCATGCTCAGAATATTTTACAAAGACATGATATGAAACTCTTTGGTGGGATCCTACTGATCATATTTAGCTCACACCCTTTTCACCCCCTAAAAAATGTGTATAGCCTGATATGTCTTTCAATTCATGGAATTAATAGGAAACATAGTGAGGTGATGAGGTTTCTGATAGCTATTTCTAGATAGATGGTGGTCAAATTATGGGTATTTCTCCATGCTTCCACAAATATAAGCATTTTACATTTTAGTTATCTATTTATGTTTCACTTGTATCTTATAGATTATGTATATAATTTTTAGTTATATTCATCATATTAGTTCCCTTTTTAATTGACATATATTTTTTATTTTAATCATTCTCTATTTCATCCCGTCATATATATATATAAATATATATCATGTTTCCCACATCATAATTTTTGAAATCATTCACTATCATTTTGATTTATGCCTGGGTGCTAGTTGACAGCCCATGGGTATGGATAATTCCTTTAGAGAATTCGGAATTTCTATTAAGATACAGGTTTTAGTGGGTATCTGGTTAAGGTTGTCACAGATTTGTATCATAAGCATGTTTTTATTTGTTTCAGTAAGTTGATAGACTATATATTTATTATCAATAAATGAGATGTAGGTTATGATGAGTTTCTATCATGATCCTACCATGACTTTACTCATGTTTCAATTGACTGTTGGGATGTATGTCACTTATTATGAGTTAGTAATCATATTCTCATTTATTTCTTAAGTGTTTCTAGTATGAATTGAGATGATCATATTGTTATATTATTTATCTTGTTTTTATTTGTAGTTACAGGACTATGAGATGTTATCCATAGGATCTTGAAGAGGTTGTAGAGAATACACCTAATGGGAATCCACCTCTAAATAATAATATTATCAAGGAAATGATATGAATAGTTTGTGTTATTGACCAAAATTTAATACAAGTCTAAAATTTTGTAATCAAGGTATATCCGAGAGCATTAGTATAATGGGATTGATCATGGGAGCTATTATGTGAAAATAAACCATAATTTAATGGTAATAATGAACTTCAATATATGTAGTATTGGTAGGATGAGAAAGATGAAATACTCAACTTCCAAGGTCTACCTGAGAATTTCAAGGTAATGATTGTTGTGTTTAGACATAAGAGTCTCAAAATGCGAGGGTTGGATTCCATGAAAAATGATGATAGACTATGATATTGTTCTGAGAAGGTTTAAAAAATCTCTTATTCCGTTAGTTATATCCAAAGTCTCTGATGATAGTGTTGTCTCTTGAGTTCATCTCCTTGTATTAGGTAGAGATTTCACTGTTATTGTACACAAATTGGATCTAAGTTCTTGTTATTTTTTACCCATACGAAGAAATGAATAATCTGATATGGGAATATCATTTCCCATAGGGTTTTCCACTAGATAATATATCACTATTATTTCGGATTAAACTACTAAATTATGTATAGATGGTATAAAATTATATTATTGAAGAGTTTTATATTGTAAAAAATAATTTTTATTCTAAAATATAAAATCCAACCAGTGAATGCTCCTGTGGCATGTAGTGGAGGAATAAGAATTTTATGATCATCACATGAGTGGTCTTGGTGCATTTCATTAATGAGCCTCCCCAATAACTTCATTTTTGGCACATAGTTTTTCCCAGATATACTATTAGCATAGAATGGTTGGTAACACACATTGTTGTTTATCCACACATGTGAAGATGTATAACTTTTTTTGGAGTTATTTTAATCTACAATTTTTCTATCAGGATATGTCTATTCCTTATTTTAGTCAATGATCATCAGCTCCAAAATTGACTTTGGTAGAGTTAGATGATTCAAATACAACATGGGACCAACAATAGGACTCAGTATTAAATCACCTCCATATAGTAGATTAGTTCATTATGGAGGTATATGTTGGTCCAATGCTAGTGAGAGGTATCATTATTGTTTCTTTTTATATTTTGACTAGTTTATTTGATAAAAGTGTATCCTAATCATTTTTATGGACTCATTCTGTGGATGTATTTTAACCTCTAATGGATATCATGTAAATCATTATATTATTATTTAAACATCATTGAAATAGAAAATAACAGGGCTTTTAGTATTCTTCTTTAGTTTTGACAGTTGTTACGTTGTTATTATGTCATTTAGTTTTTCTTTATTTCAATATCATTAACATCATAATGATGTTTTTTTGGGTTATCACTCGTCTTTTTTGTGTTGATTATTATCATCTGTGTGTTTTTTTCTTTACAGCAGATAGTAACTCTCATGGGTTTTAGATAGAGTTTGATCTATGATATTGTCATACATGACCTTCAAGACTAGGGATTAAGAGTATTTTGTCAGCTATTGTGGTTGATCATGATGAAATCTAATCCATTTATGATCATCCATCTTTATTTTGGGGTTTTCCAAACATTTTCCCATATTATTTCTCTATTAATTCCCCATATAAGGAAGTAGGTTTTTGGTTTGATGTGCTTTCAAATAGGCATCCAGTCTCGATACCCACTTATCATATGGTTCCATTGGATCCGAGATCCAAAGATTTAGATAGATGATTTTATAAGGAATTTTTTACCTATTTTCATTCTCTAGGTATCCATTGTACACTTTGATATGAATGATTATTTTTGTTTATGACTGTCTACAGTCTACTAGATGATAAAAACGAAAACAATTAATAATAAATATTGTTTTCCCCTTTGGATTGTTTTTTTCAATACCTAAATGGGGAAATGGTTTTTTTTCAAATGCATATATTTATCTAGGTTACAGTCACATCAGTGTTCGGGAGTCTAATATAATAAAGTTAGATTTCATTAGCAGGTATGACTGTTAAAAATATCATTCTATATTGTATTTGATAACTAATTTTCTTTCCTTTTTGTTGTATTAAACGAATTTGATACTCCATGAATTGCATGAAATATTTTTGGTAGTGTGTATCGATGATATTTTTCCTTATTCTTGATCTAAGTATGTGTATGATCACTATTTGAATTTGGTTCTTGAAAACATGAGTAGTCCCAATTTTTGTGGAAATATTTCAAAAAGAAATTTACGAGTCTAAGAAGTGAATTTCATTGAGATTTATTTTTCAGTGTGGATTATCAAGTGATCCGAAGAAGGAGATGGGATTTATTTCAGGGTAAATGGCATAAAACAACTTTGAAATTCAGATCATCCCTGTACTTGATTGGTACTTCCGATGGTTCATCAATGATTTCTCATCAAAAGAATAAACAATGACTTCTATTTTACATAAATATGTGAAATTAATATGGGATGAAAAGTGTCTCTCTTCTTTTTATGAGATAAACTGACTCCAGATATATAATCCTATTTTGATATTACCGGATCCTGATAATGGGTTTGTGTTTTTTGTGAAGATTCTGGTGTTCTTCATTGAAGTAATCTTATACAAGATAATCATGTTGTATCTTATGAATCCAAATATCATAGAGCACATGATACTAATTACCCCACTCATTATTCAGATCTTGGAATAATTTTTATTACGTTAAATGGTTGGTAGAAATATAGTATTTGGGAAAGGTTCCCAATAGTTTTTTATCAAAAGAGTATGTGATATACCTTATCTTTAAAAGGATAATATATCAAATTTAGTTTGTTGCTGGAATTCTTTAGATGTATAAATTTGACATCACTTGTACCCTAGGGAAGGGGAATTCTATTATATACCATCTTAGCTGGAATGTATGACATTAGGATATTTTAGAATCTATGTAGATGTTGAACCATTAGGTACTCAACTCTCTGTTATACCTAGATAATCCTAAGTATGTTTTATGAGTGGTTCTTAAAAGTGTTCCCTTGACATCATCTCTCTATCTATTGATTTTTCATGGTTTGAATAATGATGATAAAATTTGTGAATCCTTGAATGGTAGGGATAGAATTTATATTTAGTCTCTCTCTTCAAATGGTATTCTGCGTTTTTGGAATCGATTAGAATTACCAGATTCTTTGAGGAACTCATTTTTTTTACTTCCATAGTACTTGAGGGGCTCTGTCATTTTGTTTCAATGAGTAGGTATTATGGTTTGAGATGATTATTCTGGTATCTAGGTATGAATCATGGAATTACATATTATGTGTCTCACTGTTCTACACAAAAACTAATAATTAGAGATCATCTAAAACCTTCTATTTATCTCTAAACTCCTCTTATGTGGGTATAGAATTGTGAAAAAGTCCCTATGTAATTTTTTGTTGGGTAACCATGAACTTCTCGGGGAGGAGTTTTATCTGGATAAAGGTTGATTGGTCAAAAATATTGAACCACATCATTCCAAATAAGGACACGATAATATTGAATAACTAGGTGAGCTGTATGAATAAGATACTGTGAGGTTGAATGGATTCCCCTCTTCTATTTTTTGAATAGGGATAATAGGCTTACCTCACGGTTTTGGAAGATTCACTGATTGTTTATGGTGTCTTAGGTAAAGTTGAGTAAAACCAACCATCCACTAATAGAAGATAGAATAATTTTTTTATTTCAATACTATATGATATGATCCATAGTTAGTTTTTGGATTTCATTTGATCAAGATATATCCATCAAGTACATGATGTCTTTTCTTATAAAAATAGTTATTATTTTTCAATTAGAATGGATCCAAATGAGGATTCGTATAGTTGCCTTTTCATATCACCGTTTTTTTTGGGAAAGAGAGGAAAAGGCCACTCTTGTAGGATCAAGTCTCATTTAAAAGATATCAGTTATCATTTAGGATATAAATCTATGTTTCGTTATAATGCATAGTCAAAAGGAACCATTTTAATATGATTGTCATCTTTAATTTTATTTTTCAATTTGTGACAGTATTTTCATCAATCCTTATCCTTAATAGAATGACTATCGGTTTGGAAAATAAAAAAACATGGCTCTTAGTTATTTTAAACAATTTTAGGGATCTATAAGGCTTTGGATGGTTTTATATCGGTTAGAACATTCAAATTAGTTGAAAAGAATCCATGCTTTTTTATAGATAATTCAACTGAAGAAGTACCATTTGTTCCCACTAATGTTTTAATTGGGAAAGAGATTGAGATGGATCCTGAAGTTTCTATTTTAGATTATCCATTTGAAATGTATTACTCTAATGTAAATTTCATGTGTGTGAAGTTGATTCTATTTTTCAGAGTATTTTTGTTACTCATAATATCTTTTCACAAGACTTGAGAGTGTGATTCGTTGATGAAGGAACTTTGGTTGCACCTCTTTCTAGACACCATTATTCCACAAGATATCTCAAGGATGGAAAGTCTTATAGTGGGGAGTTTGTAACATTATTTTAAATTATTCTTGATATTTATACAATATATTTTAACATAAAACATTATTTGGGATCATTTTTGGCCTTCCTAGGATGAAGATTCATTGAAGGCTAAATTGATCCAATTTTTAAGGTGGTATATTTTTTTGGGTTTAATGGAGCCCATTCAAATATTGGAAAACATTTAATATGATTTCATTTGTGGTATGGTTTTTATTGTGGGATTTTATTAACTATTTCTTAAGAATATTCATACATGACGATTTCGCATCGTAAAAGGGTTACATGATATGAAAATATTTTTAGGATGATAATTTCAACTAGTTTATAGAATGAATTAAATAGAAGACGTAAAAGTAGTTCACATCATGAAAGGTTTGTTCCCGTTTTTTTCCAAGGAAATTCCATTTTTATAATATATAAATTTTATGGATTTCATCTCATGAGAATGGTATTCACATCAAGAATTTTTCGTCTTTAGTAGGTTTTATACACTGCAATTTTTTCATCTTCATTTGGTTATAGAATTATCTCTCAATAATAATGAGATCCCCCATTCGATTTTGGGGATCTCTTCTCTAATATTGTTGTTTAGTTTGATGATTTATCTTCATTGTGGATTAATTGTGTCTCTATAGGTTTGTGGTATTTTAACTTCATCATTTTCTATGGTTATTGTGACATTGAATCACTATATTTTCTGAAACATTAGTCTTTTTTGTTGATTCTCTTGGTCCTTTCATGGTTGTTTGTCCACACTTCATCTAAAGGATTAAAATTATGCCGGTTGTGGGGTAGTGTGTGAGTTTCTTAATGTACTTGTATTTTATGTTCTCATCCAATAATTTTTAATTTCATTATTTTATTCTATTAAACAAGGTTTGATACAATGGCCCATGTTGTTTCCCTTTCAATCATTCATACTAGTGGATCTCATTGCGGGCATGTGCGTCTAGAGTAAGAGGTAGGTGATTTTCTCTGTATCCTATGTTGGATGAACTATATTTTATTGGTATTATATTTTATTATCTAAATTAATATTCATGATTGAATTGTGTTTTCAAAAATGGGTTTTTGAGAAATTGTGGTTTTCCCCATTGTTTGGTAAAACAAATGGATGTTTACAAATAATTGTGGGATTTCTTTCTGAAATGGTTTTTACACCATGTTCTTCATGAAATGGATAGAATAATGTATCACATGGGATGTTGAGGTAGATTTGTTTCAATGATCTTTTCCACATCATTTTTTATATTTTATTGACTTTTTAATCTAAAACAAATCTTTTCTAATTAATATTTATTAATTTTTTTACTTTTGTACATAATTAATAAATAAATTAGTTTTTGTTCAAATATGTATTTTATTGAGTATATTTTGTCATTTTATAATATTATAATATTATTTCATTCATTCTAATTTTTCCTTCATTTTTTATTTTATTTTTTGTTATCATTTTAGATTTTCATTTCCATTATTTAAATTGTTTTAATATTTCATCTCTTTTGTTTTCAAATTTTTTTTATTTAATTTATTATTTTAATTAATTATTTATTTATGTAACTAATTTTATTTTAATTAATGTTCTATGATTCTTTTTAATTAATTCGATATTTTTTTAATTTGTAAATAAATAAATTTCAATGTTTGTTTTCTATTTATTAATAATTAAATTAATTATAACAATTTATTTTTATTTTGTAAATATATTTTCTCTTTGTTTTATTTAATTTTAATTTATTTTTTTGATCTCCTTAATTATATTAAATAACTAATCTGTTAATTAATTTAAGAAAAGTGATGTTAAATATTTTTTAATTTTATAAATAATTTTTTTATTGACATTTTGTAATCTAGAATAAATACATAAATGAATAAACATTGTTAGTTAATTTGGTATATAATATTCTACAAATTGAATGTCATTATTTTTTATTTTTTTTATTTTTTTCATTTATTTAATTAAATTATATTATTTTATTACTTTTTTATTAAATTATAATTTTTTATGTTAGTTTGTCATGTGATGCCTAGAAACACTCTCCACTATACTCAAATTTGAAATGTCTAAAATTTACTGAGCATTAGGAAATAATTATGGTTAATTATTTTTAACCTTTCTTTATCCCATGCTCCCTAATAGTGACACATTCAAATCCCAATCACCTTCAACCACCATTATTTCCCCCGTGTCGTCTAATTCATAATGTTTCCCCACTAGAATTCCACTCACCGATGAATTCCTTTATCACCACTGAACAACATTTCGTAACACTCACCACTCTATCATCCACCACCCGTAGCCAATAGTGACCCATGGAGTTCATGCTGACTCGCAACACACTATTGTATGTTCTGTGAAACCGCCACCTTCGGCCCCACTCCTAATATAGAAAATGTGTTCTCTACACTCAATTCACCATTATCCACATCACCATGCTCTTACAATAGTGATTCATTATTCTTGGTTGTTCTAACCTTCCACTAGGACCCATCATTGTAACAACTCCCTTTGAATCACCATCGGACTTCACTACTAGCATCATATTAAATCAAATAATAGAAGATCCCAAAACTACAATAAATGAATATCTATAGTATAATTTATCGAATTCAATAGTAGATAAAAAATTTGAGTCCAATCCCAAATCATAATAAGAATAATCAACTAAATTAAAACTCATTTTTATAGATCTGTAAAATCCAAAACCCACTAATGACTTAGATACACAACATATGAAAGTTTCACTATGGAAAAAGGAACCATCTTAATCCAAGAGATGATAACCACTTCCTACACTCTTTATTCTTTATTATTTTCCATATTATTGTGTTTTCCTTTTTTATATAAATACCATCATTACCATGAATATTTTTTCAATTCAATTTTGTTTTTTATATCAACTGTGATGTTATGTTTGTTCTTCTTCACATCATGATGTGATCTACGATCTTCTATAATTGATAGATAGTTTAAGATTCTAGATCCTGGAATTGAATCCTGAAATCACTTTGATATATGATCTTCAATATGATATTAATCTTCCTCATTTTATCAGATTGTGACTGTGAATTATAGTGATAGAGAGTGAAACCTTGAACATGAACGATATTTTAATTTAACTCCTCATTTTTTATTAGTTTCCTCTATCAATTTCATAAATTGAAAAATTATGTTGTGCTATGTGATCTGATAGCCTCAACTAGATCATCTAGACTAGTGCATCCTATACAGAATTAGTCGGTTAAGTGAATTATTTTTCAATTTTGAGGAATGGTCAAGAAAAGATAAAAATCTATGTTTGATTGTTCACTTTTCTGGTGAGATTTTTGTGTGATAGGTTTCATCGATCATATATTCAGTGGATATGAGGGTTTTACATTTTTTCTCATTATGTTCAATGGTAGTTCATTAAGGGTAGATCCCCTAGAACTTGTCTTATTCTTAGTAGCATACTTCATTTGTTCCATTCAATCTATTCATGTTCTTCATAACTATTTCATGTGTCTTATTCTGTTGTTTTCTAGTTCACCATTGTTTCACACTCCTTATGTCTTCCTAAACTAATTTTTTTTCTTTCTTTGTTATGAAAACATATAAAAAAACAAAAAATGATATTTGAAAAGACCACAAAGGATATCAATACTATTTACATGAGATATTCACCAAGGTTATATAATATTCTATATCATTGGGATTATTAATGTAATCATCACAATCATTTTCCAACATACAATTTCAAACATCAGCACCTTTATGGGGGAAGTAATTTTTTCCTATGTGGCTTTTCATATGTTTCATTTACAAAAATAAATTAAAACACTATAAAATGAAATTTTTATCTCATTAGAGTGATGAGAATATAGATATATCTATTATGAAAACACATTCTATGGATTTTTCTATTCTCAAATTTTGGCAAAAAAAACTAGATGGAGATATTTCAGAGGCTATTAGGTATGTCACTCATCACACTAAATAGATATATGCATTGTGATTCAATAGAAAAAGGGTTAAGTGGGAAATGATCCTACGAATAAGGACATGATTGATTCAAACAGGATAATGGACTTCCTTATAATTTCCTACATGACTAAAAAGGTCTAAAGGATCATGTTTGAGCCTCAAAACCCAATATTGATTCACATTTTAAAAATAATCTATGAAGGCTGGATAAAACAAAAACTAATTAAGAAGTTGGAATATACTATTTTTTATCTAGATTGTTTCCTAGAGTAAAGGAAGAAAATTACAAAATCAATTTTGAGGGATTCTTGCAAGGGAAAGTCCGAGATGTGATTTTATCAATTTCATGATGATGGGAAGAATTTTTATGATGATTATTTTGTTCATCTTCATTTTAATGAAATTTTTCTCCGTAACTACTCTAATAAATTTTCAATATCTAAAAATGTCAACCCAACACAAGTTATCCACTTCTTTACCTAAGTATAAACTACCCCAAATGTGGTTTGTTTTGTATAATAGTTATATGTTGTTTACTACCACACTCTTGCATTGTATTTTCAACCAAGAGTATATAATAATCATAGGGAGGATGAAATTGACCAAACTCAGATTGAATTTCATTTCATTGAGTAGGGTTTTCTTAATTTATTAATCTACCATTCTTATTGCTAATGTTATTTTTGATTCTACCTGTGTAGCTTCTGAAGAGTCATATGAGATATGTGATTTCATAATGAGTTTGGAGGAATTAGATCATGTTGAAGAATAGGGTGAGTTTTGGGAGTTGTGCATGACTATTAAAATGGGCGTTGAATCACTTACTATTGTAAATGAGGATGCGATGAGTTGGGCTGATCTAGAAGACAAGTATCCCACAAGATATGCATATTTCTACCTTGTGCACCATAAACCCCATGTTGATGAAGAGGGAAAATACGCCTAAATTTTTTCTACCCCTTTTGTACTCCAAAAGTTTTCCACATGCTCTGTGGGGGACTTCAAGGAATAAAACTAAGGGGTACCCGAAAATCTACAATGCAAAAATGTTATAATGAACAACATATGATGGTTATTAAGAATAAATTCACACCCTAATCATATTAGATATGATCCAGTGATTGATTATCAATGGACATTAAAACTATATAACCCTAAAGGGGTTATCTGAAGATTAAAATTTATAATTTCATTATTTCTTTTCTTAATGATACTATTTTAATTTGACTTGCTTTAATGGAGGTTAATAATTAGGAATTTAGTTTCTAATGGAGTTATTTATCACCAAAGGTAGAAGAACATTAGATTTTATAGATAAAAATAATTCACTAAAACATTCATTATTTTTTTACAATGAGATTTAAAATATGAAGATAAATGTTAATTGTATACATCCATCACATACGGGAATGGATTTTCTAGAGTTCATGAACAATGATAACCTGGACAGACTTCAATAAAATGAATTAAAACCTCTTACATTAGGGGATTAATTTTTAAAATTTAGTTATTTTAATTCAATAATATTACTCATTAGATTAAATGAAGTTTTGAATATTTACCATGATTTCTTTTGAAATATATGAATTTTTTTGTGGGGTGTTATATTGATAAAATCTTGTGAGTTGAAAATTATTATTAACTAAATTGTAATTTCTCTAGAACCAATATTTTTCATTTTCATTCAACTATTACTGAACAAAATTGATCATGATGCAGCAACTTGATCTGATTTGAGAAATATAATGTCAATTTTAACATCAAAATGTCTGAAATTTTCAATAAAATTGAATTTTATTGTTTTGTGATTGGTGGTTGGGTTTTTATTTGTTTTTGTAATTTTAATTTTAATTTTAATTTTCTTTTTTTTGTGTCAAGGTGAATTTTAAAAATAAATTTTAACCCTTAGAATTCATTTCAAAACGAATATCTTATCTTTTTTAAACATAGCTAACTCCCTCCTTGAGAGTAAAAAATGGCTATAATTTTGAGTATTAAGTGTGGGGGATGGGTTTATTTGTGTCGAGCTATACTGAACTTTTTTATATAATTCTCCAATTGATGTTTTTAAAAAAATTAGTCAATTTGTTTCATAATATTTTTTTTTATTTATTATATTCAATTTTTCTCACAATTTTTGGTTCTTATAGGTACATTTTCCACATTAATTATTTTTTACCTAGTTGATAACAACATAATTGTTGTTGATGGTTGCAATAATTCTGAAATTATTAGGCTTGACTGATTGCTGAGTAGTATTTCAATATGTATTTGTGGGAATAATATTATGAAACTAAGAAATCAAGTACATATAATGGATATTATGGAATAATAATCAAAAATTTATAAATCAGAATATTTTAAATTCAAACTAGTGGACTCATGTTTTAATAATAATAAAAATAATCACTTTAAGGATCCAACTCTAATAGTAATATTAGATTTCCATTAATACCAGAGTCAAATATTAAAATGGGATCCCATAGAGAACATATGAGGCACTAGGAAATAGTAGTGTTTGTCATCTCTATTTACATATCAATAAGGGTTTTCTCATAGTTCCTTGCACATAAAAGGTAAGGAAAAATTCAAAAAAATATAAAAACAATGTACCTAGTAGTTAAAAAGAAGTTCATTTTGGTGAGGGGAATTATGAACCCAGATGAAGAAAGTAAAAATTTTCTTGTTTGGAGATCATTTTACTTGTATCAATGATGTAACTAAAAATATTGGACAATGATTTTTTTGGAACTTCATAGAATGAGAAGATTGAAGGTTAAATTGGTAAAGGATTTAATTCAACATTATCTAACCTTTTATAACACATGGATGATTAACATGAATTGTAGAAGATGTAGGGATGTAATTTACATCATATAAGAGGTATGAAATATTATACATTTAATCGTTTTTTTGTTTCCCTTAACTTACATTGGGTACTTGAATTTAGATAATGCTATTGTTAATCCATCTTGAAAAACCCAACCACATTTTATTTCTTTTTCATTAATAACAGGTCAAGATTCATTATTTTCCTAACAATCAAATTATTCATTCTATTTTACACAAAAAAAAATAATTATCGTAGGAAAAACAAATATATATGTATTGGGGATTTTAATGTTCTTATTATTTAATGTTTTTTCAACCTAATTTTTTTTATTTTATAGACTTTTTAATATCAAATAATTGTATTTTAATTAATATTTTTTTAATATTGTTATTTTTTGTACAAATATAATAAATTAATGAGTTTCTGATTATATTTTTTTATTGATGATTTTTTGTAATATTTTTTATAATATTAAAAAATATTTCAATATTTTATTACCACCATTGTTTAATATTTTTTTTCTTGTTTACTTTTAATTTTCATTATTTTTATTCATTCATTATTTCATCAATTATATTTTTAAATTTTATCTTTATTAATTAAATTTTTATTTTTTTATTTTTTTTATTTTTTTATTTATTATTTTTTTATTTTATTAATTTTCAATTCTTCAATTCAATTTATTCTTTATTATTTATATTTGTAAATAATTAAATTATGAATTTTTATTCTGTTTCTATAAATAATTTAATTAACTATAACTATTTAGTACTATTCATTAAATATATTACTACTTTTTTATTTAAATTTAATTTATTTATTTGATATCATTATATACTTTAATTAATTAATTAGTTAATTAATTTAATTAAACTATTGTAAAATATGTTTTATTACATTAAATTATTTTTTTCTTTACATTTTTGTAATTTTTAATAAATTATTTTTTGAATTATTATAATATATTGATTTGGAATATAATAATTTAAAATATGAATGTCAAAGTTAGTATTTTAATTTATTTTTCATATTTTAGGATTTTTTGTATTTTTTGTAAAATTAATTTAATGTATTCATTGTTATTTTATTAATTTATTATTTTCATGGATCTGTTCTCCAGGTAATGTGAAGCCCCACCCTCCACCATCCCAAATATAGAAAATTTCTAAATTTACTAACCATTGGAATTACCAATGGTGATTCATTTTTTATCTTCTGCTAGCCCCTTCTCCCTAGTGGTGACTCTTTTGAGTCACCCTCCCCTTCAACCACCATTGTTTCCCACATGTCTCTCCATTAAACATGTGGTTCTGCCATCAATCTATGGATTTCTATATTTATTTTCTCATGGCCATCTGTTATATCCTCACACGCACCACACCAACAACCACCACTAGTAGACATCGATTACTCAGGGATTCACCACTAGCACGCTAATCATTGATACATCATCTGCGAAACCAATACCCTCTACTTACCTCTCAACCCACATCCAGTGTTATCCAGTCAAAATTCACCAAGATTTTTCTCGCCATTATCTTGCAATGGTGACTCCCCAGTCACCATTGTGGAAACCATTTTCTTCAACCCACCAAAACAGATACTCCCCATGACTCATTATCTTAATTCCCCTTAATCAACATAAAAAAAATAAAAAAAATTCATATCCCCAAACTAGTAACAAAAAATGAAATTCCTTAGTAGAAGAAAAAAGATTTAACAGTATATAAATTTTTTTATTCAGTACTGAAATCTGGAGAAGAATATTAAACATAAAAAACTCAATTTTATTGATATGTGCGAACCAAATCACACTGATGTAGTATAACCCCAAAATTAAAAAAAACAACACCCTGACCATAATAATTTTCTTCATCCTAGAGATGGTAACAAATTTCTTTCCCTCTTCCTTGTTATTATTTTTGTTCTATTTTTGTGTTTTTTCACAAAATAACAACATCATTTCGATGGTTTCATGAATTCAATTGTGATTTTGTTTCAATTGTGTGATGGTTTTTTCATTCTACCTAGCATTATTCTATGATCTAAGATTTATAGTAATGAAGAGATTATTCTTGGGGCTATGTCCATGATGTGAATCTTATTACGACCTACAGATATGATCATCAATGTGGTTTTCTTCTTCTTCTTCTAGGACTAATAAGACTATGATTATTAATTAGGGTGACAATGAGAGAAATTAGTCATAGTAATGGTATTCAACATTCATTTCATATTTCTTCTCCTCTTACTTTTTAAATTTCATGAATAGGGTAATGGAGTTGGGTTGCATGATCTCATGAACTCAAAGGGTTTGTCATGGTTAGTAAAAGCCTGTTCAGAACGAATCGGTTGAGGGAATTATTTTTCATTTTGCGGGAACAGTTAGTTAATAAAGAAAGTTTGTGTTTGAATATTTACATTTCGAGTGATATAGATGTATGATCAGATTCAGCGGTCAAGCATTGATTGGATATGAGTGTTTTTTATTATTTATCATGATAATAAATGACATGGAATTGTGGTTAAACCCCTCTAGAACTACACTTATTATTACTAAAATAATTATTCTATTTCTTTCATTTCATTTTTATTTTATTTTATTTCTTCCACTTTTGACTTATTTTTCATCATAGTTTCACACTCACTATGTTTTTCAGAACTGATTTTTTTTACTTCATTATTGATTTTAAAAATAAATAAAAAAACCCAAATATATTTTTAGAAAGACACCAAGGGTTTAAACACTTCCTCCTTGATAGTAGCCTCTTGGTTAGCCTTAATTATATATCTTAGTTCTAATAAATGTAATTCCAATTATCCTTGATATAGAGATGAATTCTAAAACCTAGGATACCTAGGTCGATGGTATAGTAATTTTCTTCTTTTTTGATACTATAGGGGGGTTCATTCAGGTGGTGTTTCTAGATTCCCTAGTTCCTTTTTATAGGTAATTATTAGAAACTATTGGGAGGTCCACTTTAGGATGTGTTCCTCCATGACCTATATTCGATTTATATTTATTGATTCATCATGTGTGTGATTATCTCTTTATTGGTATGAGTATCCTAGCTAACTTGACTTGTTCTGATTCCTAGAATAATGTTACATGTTCTTTTTTTGGACTTATTTGGATTTGATATGTTTTGTGATACATTATTTTCATTAAAAATTGATATATATGTGAATATATTTCTAATTTTTTTACATGGATTATTTTGAAATGTAGAAAAATGGGATTTTTTTACATTGGTTTTGAAAAAAAATGTTTTCAAATTATTATTCATTGGTTTCTATAATGTTGATCATGTTTATATTGTTTTAGACAGACCAGATAAAAAACCCATGTCCAGATCCTATAAAGACTTTTTAGATAACTCTATTTAAAACCGATAATATGGTGTGGGCCATTTAATTCCTTTTTAGGTAGGTAAATGCTATGTCTTTTAGTGAGTAAATGATGATTTTATCAGTTGTGTCTAGATAAGTAGTGATGAGATGGTGTGAGTTTTCAAATTCTATCACATGGATAAACTATTTCAGTTTTATTTTTCATTTTCTATTAAAATTGTATGATATATATTTTTATATATATTACAGTTTATAACATAATCTGTTTCAAAAAATATATATTTTTTGTTTAACTCTTATTCTATACCATCCCATCGTGTATATATATATATATATCATTCTGTCTTCTTCCAAAAGGGAGTAGTGATCCCCACTAGTTTTTAATTATGCTTGGGTTGTAGTCACCAGCCCATAGAGATCAATAAAACCCTTTGACTATTTCAAAATTTGTGTTGGGTACCACTATGATGGGGTATCCAGGTCTGTTTCAACACAATACCAATGTTTTAACAGCTTTATGTTCCATTATCATTGATTATTAGGATTTTTTAGATTATCTATTTGATGATGAAATATTATGATATACCTCTTATGAAACACATTCCTTTTCCTTCTTATTCTATTATTTTTGGTTGATATATTTATTCACATGATATCCCAATCTTAAATGATTTAAAAATCTAATATAAATGTTTAAATAAAAATCATCCTTATTTATTCCATCGATCGAAAACCCTTTTTAATCCATATCTTTATATTCTAAAAATATTTTCATAATTTTTTATCATTCTCTAGTGTATGTTTTAAAGTTATTCATACTCATGTATGAATTTTTTAAATTAAATTAAATAGAATATTCATTTCATTTACTAAAAAATTCATTTGGATTTACATTAAATATAAATTGAATCATTGGTTAAATGTGTAAATCATGAATTTAATACCCCATTTTTATGATCATTATTTTCATTAATTATTACATTACATTTTTTCATGGTCATTTTCCCATGAAATGAAATTCTAAATATATTTTTTGAATTCCTAAAATTTTATATATTATTTTCAATTAATGTTTATCTACCTAATGATCTATTCCATGTGATTTTATTTTAAAATCATTTTCCATTTTAGATAACACCATTTGAATTATCTAATATTTACTGTGGATATCATCTAATGAAAAAAAAAATTATTTACAAGGTTTATGATTACGATTTAATGTCATATTTGAAACCTATATCATTTCTAGGGGTTAGGCGGTGATGAAATGTTAAATGATACCTTTTTCATTTCATGGGTTATGATTTGATGATTATTCTATGATGTATAATAATTTCCATGGATATTTGTATGATGAATTTTTTCTGATGTACATATGTATTATTTTTCTAATGTTATGGGTGTGAAAAATATGTACATCAAATAAATTGGGAAAAATAAGTGTCTCATGTGATAACAATGAGAAACATATCGATGGGATTGATCCACAATGGGAAACTAGTGGATGATCATGGTCTAAAATGGAAATCATAAAGATGGGCTTGATCAAAAATGGGAAATATTTGATGAGGTATTATTCACTATGGTTGATGGTCTTAATAGTTAAACATAAAAATGATATGTTTTCTATGACTATGTTTGAACGATTTTATGAAATGAGCATATAGTTCCTGAAATAGGATGATTTCACACACTTATAAATCATGATATTTGGAATGATATTCCATTATAAAATGACTAGTGATTATGATTTATTATAGGTTGGGTATAAATATTTTATTATAAGATCATGATCACATTACCCTATTATAATCCTATTATTTTATGTGATCATAAAATGATATCTATAATGTTTAACTTTACTAAGAATATGAGCTATACCTTTCATATTTATCCATTCTATTAGTTATGAATAATTTTTTGATGTATGTTATGTTTTATATAGGATATTTTTTTTGATATTCCAATGAAAATTTCTATTTCATAATAAATAATATAAAATCCCGAAATTTCTATAAATGGATGATTTAAATAAAATGGTACATTTATATAGTTTTTTCATTAAAAAAATTTACATAATTCATATCACAACATATTTAAATTATTTTTTATAAATTATCAATGTTTTGAAATATATTTTTTTTATTTAAACGCATTATATAATACATATATTAAATATGATTATAAAAGTGGTTTATTTGTATATAATTTTGAAAAAGAAACTAACTTTATTTTGAAATTGATTAATAAAATAAAAAAACGCATAGTGGTATTAAATAGTTCTATAAACAATAAGTCATATCACAGTTCTCTTCACTTGGAAATAAAATTCATAGAATATGTCATATTTAATAAGATAACTCCCCAAATACTTTTTATTTATTTTTTAAATCCACTTTATGATAGTGTTAACTGTACATCAGGGTTACAAAATTAAAATTATTGGCATGTCAAGTCACACCCACATAGTCACCAAAATCATCGCATCTCTTAAGGTGTCATCCATTCACCATCATCCCCTCTCCAAGCATCATCATCAGGTACTACGTCAACCGTTGGCCCGAGGAACCACTGGTTTCTATCAGTGCCACATGAATAGAAACACTTGAAAATTGAATAAGGATGATATCCCATATGTCATCACCCCACCTTATTCATCAACAAATAAACATTTCACCTTCATGTCACTAACATCTCAATATCAAAATCAACACTGAATTTGTCACCACAAAATATCACCATATACCACCTTTGAACTGAGAGCCCTATTGAGATACAACAACCAATTTTCACACTATTACCACTATCTCATCTTTACTCCACTAATGATCAACACCAATGAATGAGAGACCCACTGTACCGGACAAACCAATATCGATTAAGAACACAAAAATATAAAATAACCTAAGGTTGTATCATTAAATGAAACCGAATCAAGATGAAAATAGGAACGAAACCCAAAAAGGGAAAATGAATGAAGGACGACACATGGGACTCCGCGACCACCAAACCACAAGGCCCAAAACCCGTGTTAATCTATCACTCCAAATAAAACTAGGAGAGGAGTAGTGGAACACTAGGTCAAAGGAAGGAGAGATGGCCGATGAAGAACCCCTGGGAAGAAACCCTATTATGAAATCCCAACAAAAAAGAAAAAAACTAGGATGGGAACCAAGAAGGAAGATCTGACTCTTGTAGCATGTAGGAATCTAACTTCCACCAAATCACTTTCCCAAAACATCAGAGTATCCCTTGCTCCAAATCCGACCTGGAGTGGAAAGAATTAACACGAGTTCAGTGTGTAGTATAGGAAGACACAAAGAAACCAATGTACCTCATGGAGTAGGGAGGCGAAACGAATACTAGAAACCCAAAAAAGAAAGTGCGATAGAGAGTAAGGATGTAAGGGAAAATGTAGGCCAAGTGAGCAAGGGAGAGTAACATGAACCTGAATCACGTGAGGTAGAGGATTCATTAGATTTAGTTTATCAATTGTCTTTATATCCTTCCATGAAAATATTTTAAATGATTATTTTACTTAGAGTCTATAAATGAAGTGTTTCGTTGAATATTTCATAGTGCAATTCGATAGTGTATCACTGTATGTCTCATGAATGATTATAAACCACTAAAACATTTTTTACAAGTTTCTTTAAATTTTAAAGAGATAAAATATTTAATTATCAATAATAGGATGTTCATAATTTAATACCCATAATAATTCTTTTTAATATTAACTAATTATATAATTAATTTTCTAAAATATATCCATTTTAGAATTTAAAATATCTCAATACATACGTTTAAAATAGTCTCTAAGTCTTCATTTAAATCATATTTACTTTCGATTAGGGTTACATGGAATGATAAATTTCACACTATTTCAAGTCATAGTATGTTGGCATAGTAACATTATTCCTTCTTATTATCACTTATATTCAACATGTTGTCACATAAGTTTTTTACGTTATCACTATTCATCGTTATGTCGTATCATAATATCTTCTTACGATAACTTCTTTACAACAAATGATCACATGAAATATTTTAGTGGTTGGTTTATTTAATCTCGTGTTTAGTGTACATCATGTTATGGTCACTTTATGTATTTCCTCAGATAATTAATATCATCATGTACTAGTTTCATTTCATCTCATGGTCACAATGTTATGAAAATGGTTATTTCAATACATTGTAAAAATATCTTCACATTAATCACAATAATATTATTTTTCATGTTTTCTATTGAATCTTTCATTTGGTCACATGGTCAATATTTAGTTTCCAATTCATAACATAGAAAAATTTTCTCATCTAATTCATATTCACATTGTTTTTCATGTGTCACTTTGAGTTTAGTGTGTGCTTAATCCCATATGGTCACATGACCTTCATAGTCATGGGAACTTCTTCCGATAGTATTTTTACCATTCCAATCAATACATGTGAATGTTTATCATTTTTTCCAGAAAACACTAAAATTTCAAAAAACATAATATTCATTTGAAACATAAGAAACATTATTTTAGATTATTAAATTATAGATGTCTTAAAATATACCAACAATATACCCCTTTTCATGATCCCAATATATGAAATAAAAAAACAATTGTATATATTATAAATTTTAAATTAATCATATTAGATAATGTCAGAATGTCTTCCCCTTTTAGATTATCAAGACATTAATCTAGGAAACAAAATAGAAAAAAATAAAAATTAAATAAATAACTGAAAATATTAACATATAAATAATACAATTATTTTATATCAACATAATTAAAAAATAATGATTAAAAAAATTCCCTATCTGCTAATCTAATCAGAATATTCATTGGGAATATCCATAATGTGGGTATGAGTATAGGTACCATTACATTTAAGATAGAGGTTAAGAAAGTTTGGGTATGTTGAGTTGTTTTTGGGAAAGTTGAGGTAGAATCTTCTTGGATCACCACAAACCAATAAAATTTTCAAACGTGTATACCAATTTTTCTAGGAGACAATTTTATAGGGATAAAAGAGTTTATTGAATAAGTAGTATGATTTTATGTAATGTGAAACGTAAGATAAAAAAATGAGATTATTTTCATAGTATTGGATAGACTATAGAAATATAATGAAATTCATAACATATCTTGATCAGTGTTACATATACAAAAAAGAATCATCTTTGATCAATGTGAATTATTCTTGAACATGAGTTAAGATATTCATGATACCAACATGAGAATCAAATACTTGAGTTAAGGGAGTAAACCTTAGATCAATGGGTAGAGAACAAAAAATTTACAACTGGTCAGACTTGGTGAAGTTTCTGCTAAGATATAATCGAATTTTTCAGCTAATTGTATCTTTATATGTACCAAACTATTTGATATTTTTCAGACCAGTCCCATGCTTTTATCATCTAGTGTTTGAAAATTTTTAAAATCCAATTCCCCTATTCTCTAAAACTAATTAATATACACTTCTAACTCTGCTGTGATGAGTTTTTATAAAGTCTATTTAGAATGAAAACATGGAATATGAGATGGGGAGGTACTAAGGAGGATAAAATGAGACCGTCTAATAACTAAAACACATTATTTATAAATATTTTATATAACTTCTTAATCATCATATCTTGAATATATTTTATCAACAATACTATGATTTCCCTCAATAGATCAATAAAAATTTAAATAAGTTCAATTTTGTGATGGATTATTGGTTAAAGATGAGAAATTACTAATGTTACTATTATAACTATAACATATTCTCTAAATAATTACATATAAAAACAAATAAAAATAATTGTCTCTTTTAATACAACCATTAGATATCATTTGAATTCATTCATATACAATTTAATCAATAAGGGCTTCATTAGGGTGTAAGAATCTACAAGAGTATAAAGTTAATTTAGAGACTGTATGCCACCTTACACATCATAAATTTCCACAGAAACAGTTCCCAATGTCTAAAATTCAACCAAATTATAAATTTTCTCAACAATAACAAGAACATTTGTATGTAAAGATCCAACATGTTCTATAGACCATCTTTTAAAAGGTTTTATAATTGTCTTAGTATGATTAAAACCTAATATATATTCTAGATCGTGATCTAAAAATATTATGGGAGGGGATACCTAAACTCTTTCTTGAGATTCAACATCAATTATAAAATATCCATCAATAAATATATAATCAGAAGGGTTGGGAAGTCTACCATGATCAGGTTGAATGACCCCATTGTCATCATCAGACCTAGAGTAATCCTAAACATACAATATTATTCCAGTGGACTTTATCACTACATAATTTTCATACGGTATGTTGGGTCAGGGACTGTGTCCATTCACAAGGATTTAAGTGAAATCCCTAAATGCTATTTCATCATCATTTTATGAGTTACACGATTCATCTCATTCATGTTTTTAAAAAAAAATCTACTGACTAATATTATAGTTTAAACATTATTGTCATCTTGTAATTCATCTTCATAAGAAGTAAGAGGTATAACCTATTTATGAGTTCCAAAATATACTTTAGTAGGCGATTTTGTATCATATTTATAAGATTTCACAATTTCCTAATTATGGTATACCACTTCATGTTTTTATTTTTCCGCTTCCCAAACTACATCTTCATTATAATATATATATATATATATATATATATATATTCAATAAATTCTTGATGCTACAAACTAAGATCAACTATATCATTTCTCCTAACATTATATATGATAGTACAAAACATTTCATTTATTTTTTAACTATCAAACACACATTTAAATATTTTGTGGTTTATGTTTAAATTTTGATTTTAAAAATAATATTTTATAAGAATAAATATAAAATGAAGTCATATTTACATACCTTATAAGTGGTAATACCAAGACTCTAGAAAATTTATAATGACCTATAATTTTAATGGAATTCTAAATCATATATTTGTATAATATTTACTGATTTAGTATAGTGCACACTTACAACATGATAAAACCAACTACATTTTTTATATTTATTTGAATAGTATTTTCAAATAATAAAAACATCTATAGGAATTTAATAAGGACCATAGAGACAATAATACCAAATAAGAATACTAAAATAAGAAAAAATTTATCTTCTTGAGCCACCAAAATAAACATACTTTGGAAGAGCGTTTTTGAAATAAATGATAATATTAGTAACTAAATTTAAATGGGAAAATGAGAATTTATATATCCATTCAATATAACATATTTTAAAACTGAATGAATGAAATATTAGTTATTATAATGAATTAATTAACCCATTTTTCTATTACAATTCTGAGCCTTGGAATAATAATCTATCTATTGGAATAATAACCCCACTATCAGAATAAAAATTTTAACATTAGAAATATTAAACTAATAGATATCATACTATAATCACCTATGTGAGTGTAAAATAATAATTAGGTATTATATAAAATTATAATATGATATTTTCAAAGCACATTAAATGTAATTACATGTTTCATAAATGAAAAATAAGTGTTTTTTTTGGAAAAAATAACAGTTTAAATGTTAATGTTTTTATAAATATTTTTATTTTAATAATTTATGTATATAAAATGGGCTTTTAAAATATGTCCTATTTTATCCGAGTAATAGGAAAATATTATGATACCAAAATAAATTTTTCAAAAGGTCGAAAAATGGATAATAATATTAAGACGGTTATTTTCCAAATAAATGGTCATCTTATTTAAAAATAGAGTTACTCTTGTATAGAATATTTTTTATAAAAATGGATTTAATTTTTTGAATACATAAAATGAAAAATGATAATGGTTAATATTTAAAAAATTTATCAAATTTTTTATTTTTCATTAAATAGTGAAATTTAGTAAAATATATTCTTTCAAATTATATGTTGAAAAATAATTTTCGAGTCCATACTATTATAATAACCAATTATTTCAAAATCTCCAGAATTATTTTTCATTATATAGTCATAGGAATCTAAAATATTGGTATCCTTGATCAAAAATAATATCCTAATGAATAAAAAAATTAAAAAATAACACTTATCTTAATGGCATCTAACCTTCTTATTGAATAAAATTTCATTTCATTACAAATATTTGATCTTTAATGTCTAGTGTCTTGAAAATAAGGGGCATAATACCTGGAAACCTAAATAAAAATTTTAAGCCACATGAAATGATTATTTAAATGTACGTACTATGTAAAATTACTTCATCTCATAACCTTGGGACATACCTCAATGAAAACAGTGAGAAAAAAGCCCAATATGGAAAAGAAGTTAAACAATTTACATGTGGATTTCAGTGATATCAATAAGAATGTGGGGAATATCATAATGGTATGATAAATATGAATATAATGATACTATTAACTTGAATAATATATTTAAAATATTTTCACACTATTTTATTAGGTCATTCATAATTATATCACCAAGGTCCATCACTATAGTGTCATAAAAATTATCAAGGTTATCAAACAAGGTATCATAAAACTTGTCATCACTAGAGAATAATTCATAACTAATGAATTGGAGTGTTATCAGGGTGCACTCTAAATATGTATTTATTTTCATGTGATCCACATATTTAATAATCAAACATTTTATAAATAACCAAAACATAATAAAAGAAATGGGTTTCATATCAGAATCGGGATATTTTAAAAGCGATTAAAAAAATCATTAGGTCATTTATAACCCATGGAAAAATAATAAAGATTTTATTTTTGAAAATTATAGTATCAAATATATAATTTTAATATCGTGATAAATACCCATATAAATGAATGATTTTTGGGTATTCATATAAGAAAGATAAAATAAATTCTTGATAAAAAGAGATAGATTTTGAGACGAAAATTCAATAGCATAATGGTTATAAATAATAGACTTCGAAAACATTAAAAGTAAATGGGAAAATGGCCGACCACTAATAAATAAATAATAATACACAATAAGGTCATAATAAAATGAAAATAAGAACATTTTAGGGATATTTAAATGACATAAGACATGAAAGAAAACAGGAAAAAAAAAGAAAAGAGGTCATTTCATTTAAGAAAATTCGATAGCCTAACGGTGTCACATAAAATTCAAAAAATTATTTGATGAGACAAAATAGATATATCATCATATTTAAAAAAATGGAAAGTAATAGGGATACATAATATCATACACCATCATATGAAAGAGTAATTCAAAGATATAACAAAAAAGATCTGTTGACTACAAGTGGATGGTTAAAGGTTCTCTTACAATGAAGTCTATATTCAAAAACTCAATGTATGGGACCATGGGTGTCTTTAGGGCACCATAGGAGGACTAAATTCGTGGTAAAAACACTAAAAATTATTTTATATAGAATATGGAATGAAATAGATGATGTAATGGATTGGTATTTGTAGAAAAAGTTGGGGAATATTTTATTAAATTTCAAGGGACACTTCATTTGTGGTATTTTCAAAACCATGGGCTTGCATACGGTATTTTCCAATGGTATCTTCCACAAGGGACACATCATAAAATATCATAATATACACAAATATACCTGAATTATTAAATCATTAATGATGTCGTTAAACACATTAAAACTCAAAAAGGTATTTTCACTATTCACTGAAAAAGAAAACATTTTATAAAAATCTAATAATCTCTCCCTAACATAATATTGATGCTCTAAATTAGAAAATGAAATCCATTTTATGAATATAATTTTTTAATTAGGATTTATTTAATTTTTTTAAAACACTATTTACAAGAAAAATACTATTACTTAACTAATAATTTCTAAAACAGTTATTAATTATGATATTATATCACATTTCCAATCAAGATTCATAGATTATATTTATTTTTAATTAAGTGATGTAACTATTCCATTGGTTACATTTCTATTCATAAGGGTAATATTACCATTCATAATTTAATATTCAAGAAAAAATTAAGATGATCTTATTGTAATCTAAATTTCATACTGATCCCAATTGTAGAAGACATTTTTTTGAAATCATTACACATTATTAGTTATTTTATTTATAAATATAATATTTCAAAATTATATTTTTACAATATTCATCAATAATATATGAACTTCTATAAAGTCATCCTATATTTATCTTGATATTTGAGCTTCACAAATTTTTAGATAATAAGAAATAACAATTTTATTTATAGAAAATGATTAATAATGTATCTAAGGCCTCATTACATAGAACATTATAACACCTAACTAGAACATAATAGTAGGGTGTCAAAAGTTTATATAATCTTGGGTAATCTTGAACAACATTGCTTGAGTGGTGATTTATATAGGCTTGAACATATCCCATAATAAATTTCATTTAAGCTTAACTTGTTAGAGTTCAAATTGGGCTTTGTAAAATGAAATGTCCATTGATGATACCTCATTCCCAGGCTCTAACAGGTGGGATTAGTATGACCTGAGTCTATTGGATGAGGCCACATTCTCTTATTTCTTTGCTAATTATCCATGATCATTTTTATTTATAAACAATAATCATTAAATTTAGATTTTAGTTTCAAATAGTCACATTGAATAACAATAACATAACAATTGAAACCCAAAATTCTCATTTTTATTATACAGAATTCGTTAATTAAAGGATATAATTTTGTGGAATAACCCACAAAATTATGAAACAAATATTATTCCGACATTTGGGTCATTACACTCCCCCTTATAAATACCAAAACTCACCACCCTTTCTCCTCACAACTACTAATATTTGGGCCATTCCAAATTTTAACCCAAATATATTCATAAACCTCTCCTACACATCTTAGTGTTACTATTATAATCTAAAGTCTATTTCACCGGGCCTTAAGGGGCAGATTGAGTGTAGGGTACTAAAGGAAAAAATAATATTCATGAGTAAAGAATTTAAATATTATTTTTATTTTACAACCAAGTATAATTTCCATTCATCTATAAAATATAACATTTTTATCCAAAATAAATTGATATTATATTATCAGGGTATAATATAAATCCTAAAACCTCCTTTATTTTATTTCTAAAATTATAGTGCTGTTTATAATACAGTTGTTTTTCCACCTCATTGAGCAACTGACTTCATTTTCCCCCAACACATTTAAGGGAGGACATAAAATTATTATTTTTAAATAATATTATAATAAGTATATAAAAAATTATTTTCTATTTTTGAATTATTATATGTAACTAATATTTATCAAATTGAATCCAGTTTGTGGAGGTCAGTAAAATCTCCTAAATGAACTAACCACAAAACTATAACATATTTACAAAATTATTTGTCCTTATATTGTAACATATATGTATTCGTGGGATAATTTAAAATTATAAAATGTCATAAAAACAATTTTTCCTCTATTCTAAAGTATTATTCTCATATGATAATAAATTCTAACATTATTCTTGACAGATATAACATTGCACTGGTTAAATGAATTCCCTAGAAATAGTGAAATTTATATTTATATCTCATAGAAATAGTTATAAATGAACATGATTTTAGTAAATACAATAGATATGTAATGTTTCCTAAATAATAAATATTTGATCTAATTATATTATTCTTGAAATTATGTGTGTGGTAAGAATGATTCTAGAATATAAGTCAATGGATATCTCCAAACTACCCTATTTTCTTTGGCTTATGATTTCACTCTATTTACACCACTTTAAAACTATATTATTGTTATTTTACAATTATATATTGAATATATATATATATATTTATTAAATATATATAACATTTTAAATTCACTATTTCTTTAAGGGAATATCTATGTTTAAACGATTCCCTTGTCAAATTCTATCGAAAATTTGATTAAAGAAAACTTATATGTTTTATTTTCATTCATTAATATGACACACTCAATGAATCTTTTTATGATATTCTTGGTTTCTAAAAACTATAATTTTTAAATATAATACAACAATTTTCCACTTCTTATTTTATGGATACTATTACAGTATTACCTATTTTGATTCTTATTTAACCATTTTTTAAAAACCCCACTACAAAGGAATTCTTTCAAATACTTTTAGAATATAATTTTTTATTTATGAAATTGACATGGTCATAGTTGTCATATAATATTCTTATTTGTTCATTCATGAACAATAAATGATAATTTACCTCATTATCTCATGAAACCCATTGTGATATTCCCTCTAGTTATTCTATACTATATGATTATGTAACCCATTTATATTCAAAGGTAATTATTATGTTTATGATTTATTATTTATTTTCATTTATTTTACACATAATTATGTACATATTTTTATGGGTAGCATAAAATATCACACAAATATATTTGTTAATTTTTTTATCATCATGAGACATTATAAATGGGATTAGTTTTTAAACCTAATCCATGATGGGACTCTATCCTTTATGTGATGCTGTATTTATAGTTATCCATATATTTTGGTTATTTCATGTATTACATCACTACCAAATTCTTGTGTTTCCATGATCATATGATAACATGTTTATAATATTGTGGTCCCATGTGATTATTCATGAGCCTTACCTTTTATGATATCAACTTATATTATTTTACTCATTTTTTATGATTCATTTCCATGTTTATTACTTTACTGATATTTTTATCTCACAACTTTTTTTACGTATTCCATGAGAAATAATATGCAATTTTAGGAACACAAATTCATTTATGAGCACATTATATATATTTGAATAATGTTTTTTTAATTTTAAATTGATATATTACAGAAAAAATATTCAAAAGACAATAATATTTTCGATCCCTTGATTGTATTTAATCGATATATATGAAAACAGTCCTATAATAATATATGTAATAGTATTGGGTATCTATTAATTATATCAAATAATGGTCTTGTTATTTTGGTGTATTAGTAAAGGATAATTTTGTAAGAACCATATAGATAAATAAAATATAGAAAAATATAAATGTATTTTATTATAGAATATAGTAAGTGGTTTCCATGGAAATAAATTCTTTCCCTTATACAAAAATTTGATGTGGCTCTCACATAGTTGTATATAAGGGTAATAAAACATCAAAATGGTTCATTGGAAATTACCTGATCATTACCTAAGGGATGAATAAGTGGACTTACTACCCACTTGTTCTGATACTCATGTGGGATATCCATTTACTAATTTATATACACATTATCGACTAGCATAATGGATATATATAGATTAATAGGATAAGAACCATAAAAATGAAACCACGATGGATAATCAATATTTAAACACTAATACTCAACAGTTCTGATTAATATGCATTTATAAGTTATTATTTCTAATTTCATAGTTTTCATTTTATAATTTAAAATGTAAAATTAGATTCATAATTTATTCCTTTATTATAATAATGGTAGAAAATATGAAGAACTATCCCAAAAACCAATGATGTAGGAAATATGATAAGTACCGTATTTATAATCTAATTCTAAGGGGAGTGGGCTATGAGAACATTATTTAATTATTGGATCAAATATTTCATTATATGAATAATAACATGAATCATATTGAATGCATTCCTATGATTAAGAAACACAAACATATGATATAGTCGTTTATAAAAATATATCCACATAAAAATAGTTGACATTATGACCCCCACCATATAGTAATTGAATAAATCTATTGAATAGATATTAAATATCCTCTAATGATTGGATGTAGACAAAATCATGTAGGTTGAATATCATCTTTAATGGAATGATGATCATTTTTTGGACAATATCTAGGAACTAGAAGTTGAAATTTGATATTGAATCCATGGAATGGGAAGAATTTATGAATTTATTTTAAAAAAATTTCCTAGAACTCATTTACTAAAATATAAAGAGAGTTTCTCAGAATAATGGGCAAGAAATATAACTCTATTAGGGAATATGAGACAAAAATCAAAAGGTTGTCACGATACACCTCTATATTAGTAATTAACACTGAATCTAAGGTGTATTTTTCTAGCATAATAATTCCACTTATACATAATTAATTTTTAATTAGAGACTTATAAAACTATTAATACATTTTTTATTGTTCCATTAATGTTGATGAGGAGATTGGAGACTCTCATTGGTCTCATTATCTTATTGATAAACATGTTAAACTAGAGATTTATTTAGAAGTATAAATTGTTAAAACATATGAAGGAAAGAAAAACCAACTTCCCATGTATAAATAATTTGGGATGATGAATCCTAAAAGCAGCCTCAATGAAATTGGGGCATTCTTATGATGTGAAAAAGATAATAATCAAGGTAATAAATGCAGAAAGCAGATGAGGAATCTCAGTTATGATATGGAATAAAATAAATTTTTTATAAATTCTATAAAAATTTCATATATTTCAATAAAAATGAAAATATGAAATATAAAAAAAATTTATTCCAAGGGTAATCATAGATATCCAATGATAAAATCCTCCACGACCAAGAGAGAAATGAAGGTCACATGTTATAACTACAACTGAGGTGGATATCGACTACCATGTGGTGAAAGATATATTGGTTATTTATTCATGAATATAAAACATACATGTTGATCATGATTCTAAGCATTAATCAATATATTTCATATTTAGTATAATAATTTATACACCACCCCAAAAAAGAGTTGATCTGTCTGTGAGAATATAAAATGGATTAGTTATTATATCTCATGTATATAACTCTTCTTTAGTGAATTTTTATTAGTGAACCATCAAAAAAACATTCCATATTTCATTTTGTGGAGTTTTTTCTATATTGAATGTTGATTTTATGTCGGTATATAAATCCAACATCAGTTTATGGTTGGGGAGATCACTCATCACACAAGAGTGATCCTCCAATTCTATATAAGTTTATTCCGGAGGATTATTCTCAATTAGAATCTTTATCTCTACTGTGGATGTTATTTTTTTATTAAAATTAATATATAGGTAAAATCATATAAACAAATGAGATAATCCTGATTAATGATGTTCTATTGTGTGGGTGTATAATAATGTAATCTCTATACAGTTTCATGGTCTTCCTTATACTAAAAGGTTGGGATCACAATTGAACTTATGCCATGATCTATGACTATATAAAAAACACCCTATAGAATGGAAATCATGTAGTTACCAGAATAGATGAATCAGTTAAAATAGAATATTTAAAAGTGTTTCAAATGCCTGAGTTTTACATCATGGTGTTTTCTAGAACTCTTCATCGATGTTAAGTGTGCTTCAATCAACTTCTGTATTGATTATTATAAAATCAATAAAATATTGATTAAGAAAATGTAACAAGTTCCATTGATATATTTTCTATTCAATAAACTATGTAGGGATGAGTAATTATCTACGGTATACCTTCAATATATATATCAATAATTAAATGTAAATAGGGATGATATCCCCAAGATGTACTTTCTAACAACACATAAATGCTATGAGTTCATAGTAATTCTGATATAAATCACATGTTCATTATGATTTTTTGAATGTAATGAATAGAGTTATTTGAGATCATCTAGATAAAAACATCATTGTATTTATATATTAAATTATAATATACTCCAAGAAAACAGAGAATCATGAAGATCATTTGAATTCTATGTGAAATACTTTATGAAAGGTCACATTATATGCAATGAAATGTAAATGATAGTTTTTGATAGAGGATGCATCATTCATGGGACATGTTATTCCTATAAAATAGATATTTATGGATCCTTATAAGTCATTATAAATTAAAAACAAACCTAGACCAATATCCTTAATAGATATATATAGTTTCCATTGAATAGTATAGAATTAATTATAAATTTTGAGATACTTCTTTTGATTTTCAAACATGCTAAACATCTTGACTCGAAATGATTGAATTTTTTTATTTATTAGAAAATATAAATAAATTACATGTAATTTAATAATAGTCAAATAATTTCACCAATCATATTGTTTCCCTCAAATTGGTATCATTTTGTTGTAGAAAATGATGATTAAAAGAACAACTTCATTTTCATACTAATGGTGAATTATAATGTGATATCATATGCCTCAAGTAAGTTTATTGTTTAGGAGAAAAATTATCAAATGCATGCTCTAGATTTTTTTATGGTAATAATAACATTAAAATTCAGTTGGCAATATCTCTATGTAGAGAATTGTGAGATATACACGGACCATAAGCGCCTCAAATATATATTCACACATAAAGGGATTAATATGTGTTACTGAATATGGGTAGGTGTGATAAAAAATTATGAATTCAAAATCCAGTACCTACCTAGGAAATAAAATAACAATGAATATAGTATATATAAAAGATATTTGAAAAATATATCATTATGTAGAATTTAAATGAATCCAATGTTTTTATACCAACAATGTATGTAATGGGGATTGTAAAGGAAGAAACAAAATCATTACATTATCAGATGATTAATTAATCATCAGTTATGGAGGTGATAAGGGATTCCCAAATAGATTATGTGGACATATATAAGAAGATGGAAGTGATATTATTATTTCCTATATACATTTTCCAATCAATAATTCAGTATTTATATATGTTTTTCACTTTGGTGCTGTAAATTTTTTATTTAATTTTTTTTAGTTTGAATATTAATTTGAAAAATTGGTGCATCAACATAACTGTTAATATTGTTTACTATTAAAATTACTAATCTAATTCAATATATTAATTCTTAATAAAAATTCTATATTGATCTGTTGGCCCATGCCTTAAATCAAGTACATGCCATGAATTTTCTAGATTAACAAAAAAAGGACATGAAAGCAATTATCGCTATGAATGTCACACAAATAGTCCCATTAAACCCTCAATGATGTTCAAAATATCCTAAAAACATTAAATCCATGAATAGTGAATTAAACCAAATCACAATATCCCTAAAATTCATATGTGGGATGTATAATAGAGGTTCCTAATGTAACTGTTGCAACACACTATACAATCTACAAAAACACATTATGTAAAATCCATTCAAGTCATGTGTTGATCATTACATTTTAAATTTCATGCATTGTTAGCTTCTAAAGACATTCTTTTATATTCTTTTCATATTTATTATTTTCAATTTTATCTCTTTTTATTTTGAAGTAACATTTTCATAGTGCTCTAGTTTTAACCATTAATTATTTATTCACCTATCATTATTTTAATCCATTTGTTACATAAAATTCAAACTATTTTTGCCTTGTTCATTATTCATTAATACATGTTATTGAGTTTTATATTATTTCTTTCAACACTAAAATGTGGTGATTATTATTTCATCTTTTGATATTTTTTACATATCTACTTCTATTATTCAAATGTGACTCTAATTTAATGAAGGATATGAATTAATAATAAGGGTAAAAATGGATAATTCAATTCATTAAACTCAACTAAAGAAATATTTTTGATAGGAATTCAATTTAGAATACATTCGTATTTAATCTATTACATTATCGTGATCCAAGGGATTGAAAAGTGGGTATTCAGACCTAATTGAATTGATAATGTTATCTCTAATCAATTGGATTATTTTCCACTTCTAATGTTGCACCTAATGTACCTTTGTTGATAACCACCCCTATAAGAAAGTGTGGCTGCCAGTCTAGGATGATCCAATACATTTGACCACATCCAACTAAAAATTCAAGAATTTATTTGATACCTAATCCATCATAATTTCTTATTATGCATTTATAAATACCCAAAATTTGTTCTCCCCAAAATTTATCTTCAACCCATAATTAATCAACAAAAATCTAATCAATATTTATATTGTAAATTCCATCTTCTAATATAATTAATGTGTAATCAGCTCTTGGTTTCAATCTCTAGATAATACCTATCAACATCACAACCCTTTGGGGTCAAAATTATACTCCCATTATTTGGAATACAATTTAAATATTGTTTGTTTGGATAAAATATAATTCTTAATATGATCACCATATATAAAATTAATAAAGTTATTTTATCATTTCAACCCAAAAACTTATACAATAATAAATCCAATGAATTAAGTGAAGAAATAGGGGTTTTGAAAAATTAATCATAGGGTAATTAACCATTACGAGATTTATACACTCGATGGGCAGATATCATGTGACATTTATGGATGTTAATGGGGTATCAAGTGATAACTATGATGAACAAAAAATTGGAATACATATTTCCATCTTTCCTGAAGTGAAGAAGATCCATCTAATTTTAAATGAGTTTCTTTCACATTTTCAACAGGTGAATGATGGAATATATATTTGGGGAGCATTAATTGGGTGATTTAAAAATTGTAGAGGTCTCATTTTCTTCCTTGGTAAGCTCAAATACATTATATTTCCAATGACAATTCCCATTTTATTATTTCATGTTATTATGCATGAATTTAGACACCATACCCATATGAGGTACTAAATTCCAAAATGAATGAGCTCATATGGATATGAATGATCCCCACATATAAAATGAAGGGTACATGATCCATCCACTCTAAGTTTAATGAAATTAGTATGTGATTCTTCACAACCATCAATAAATTGGGATGGGTTTTTATATAAATGATAAAGTTACCAGCCCTACAACTAAAATTTTCTATGTGTGGGAACGATCTATGTCTTTTTATTAGAAATCCATGTGTACCACCGAACACATGGGCCAAACTAGTAATTTTATATATTTTCAACATTATCTTTTATGACTTACCTTGTCGATTTTATTCTAGATGTAAGAGTATATAACTACACCGAGGATTGTTTATGCCTTCTATTTTGTGGTTTTTTCTTATTTGATTCTAAGACTAGAGGTTCATAAACAGTTTCAAGAAAACTCTTCTAAGGAAAGACTATTGATCTTTCTTATGGATCATTAAGTGAATTTTACCACTATTCTCCATATTAAATTTGATATGTATTTTCTCAATTTTTATTTTGGTAGAAGAATAATTTGGTGATGGGTTTTATCACATAGAAATTAATCTCTTCATATAGGGTTATTTCATGGTTATAATGGATCCAAAAAATAAAGGTAAATTTCATGATAATTTCATTGAACCAATGGTTACCCCACCGATTCATTTGTAACCACCTGTTTTTTACTAAATCACTTTCCAATAATTTATATCATAAAAATCTGTGTTGGAGATCCAGAGAAGGTACATTTAACCAATTCATTCAGCATTCTGATACCATTGATGAAATCGTAGTCATATTATAAAGAACTAGCCTTAAAACATTACATAATATTGAATTAAGTAAATAATTCATATTGAGTATGTTTTTAGGTTTAGAGTTTTAGAGAGTTAGGACATAACTATTACATTAGATATCAAAAATTACAAAGTAGAAACATCAACTAAGATTACATTTTTTCATAAAATAAAAACTGTTGAAAAAAGAGTCATGTCCAGTTCAATGTTTTAAGCAACATGACTTTCCCAGGGTCCCATCATTGACCCTATTCATAATTATGTCGTCTGACAAACATTTCGAAACATGGGATTGGCAAAAAAATATCAGTCATGGTTATAAAAAAAAGAAGGAAAACATTAGTTCATAAATACACACATAACATAATATCTTTAACATACCTCATGAAATCATAATATTTATGAATAACACATAGAAATCATAAATCATAAAGTTAATTTGTGGCATCCATATCATACTTACATTATAGCCATCACAACTACGTAGGGAGTTACATTTGGAATACTCATCATAGTATATGCCCTAAATCATTTAGCAGAAACATTCACATTTACCTTTGTCACGTCACCCAATGCAATGGAGTGCTATCTCAGGATCACCCACCCTAGGTTTATCACAAAACCACCTATATATGTAACAATTCCAAAGAAACATAACATATTCATAACATATAAAATAAACACAAATAAAAGATAAAACTTCCACATTTCAATCACAATATATCATTTAAATATATTGACATAACAAATACTTTATTAAAACCGTTTTCAATACCAAAATATGTAAAAGAGTATATTTTATTTATTTTCCTTTTAAAACATTACATCATATTAAAGAATCCAAAGATCAAATAATATTCACTATGGCAGAAAGGTCGTTGTCACCAATTACATTAAAAGAAACATTTTTTTGGTATTTTAGTAAAACTACTCATAGAAAAAGATTCGATTTTAGTGAAATAAAATTTCAATGTTTTTTATACAGTGTATAAAATAAAATGGTGTATAAAACAAAATATGGAACATTGAAAGGAGGTTGAGATGAAGTCCCTTACCTCGTGTCCGACATAGCCTGTTAATTCTTTAATCTCATGAATATTAAACTAAAGTTAATTTCTACTTTCTTAAGAAACATTTTCATGTTTATTATTCCTTTTATATCAATTATTACCATGTTATAAACATCATGTAATCATTTATATTATTAATGGTCCTTTTGATGATATTTGTTACTTGAGTGAAAAATGAACTTCTTATTTTTAAAAGTTGTCTATGTAATCAAAATTATAATATATCATTAATGATATTCATGATTTAGATATCATATATATCATATACATCAATTATCTACAATAATTTATAATAGTACATAACATTTAGAGGTAAGAATTTAAATTCATCATTCATGGAGACTGTAAGTTTTACGTATGCATGACTGCTACTTCCAATTCTATTTCATATTTTAATGGTATTAAAACAGAATTATAACTATTTTTATTAAATTCAAGTATAATATCATATATAATATCATATATAATATCATTAACTCCATCCTTTATACATCCCACATTTTTCAGTAATAAGTCAATCACTTTGTGGGGGCGGTAGTTCGCATTTACTCCCATGAAATTATCACGCTTACCCATAATAGAAACCATAAAGGAATGCCATAAATGAAAAATACATAATCATAAATAGAACATAAACATAATATATATCATATATAAATACAGTTCCATAATAATGGACACCATGAGAGGCGGTAGGAGATAATTGAACAATCATCATTTCGTAAGGTGTTAGTTTTCCGTCCATAGAAACAATATGTTCTTTACCAATTAGATGGAGGTGAGTGTAAGTTCTCATCGAATCCTTCTCATAACAACATCCTAGTATATTGAGGATACTAGTGTGGTTATAAAATAAAATAATAAAAAGATTTTAGGAGGTGGAGAAGTAATATAATACTAAAGAACTTAAGAGAAGAAGTTACCTTTAAATTGGGTAACTATTTTTAGTTTGAAATAAAAGGGTTTTTTGAAAGGTCTTCTACCTATGTTAAGGATTCTAAGAGGAGTAGTGGGATGTAGCAAGCTTGATTGGGTAGATGTTTGATGATCCAAGAGGCTTTATAGGTGTGAGTAATGGATTAGAGGTGATGGATTTTTATAAGGGTGAGGAGGTCTCATTAAGAAGGGGTGAAAACATTATTTTATTACATAATGATTTTTTGTTTATAAATTTCAAAAACATATTAATGTAGAAGATAATATGACAAATAGTCGAAATAAAATCATCCGATAAAAATTTTATTTTATCACAAAAATACAAAAACTTCATCTAAATTAAATATTGATGTCCTAATTATAAAGAAGAATTTTATTTTGTCAAATATAACATATAAAAGTGACCAAAACTATATTTAAAGAGAATTATCCATAAAATGGAAATAAATGGACCTTTTAAAGAATATTATAGTATTTGTGCTCAAAATTGGAATCATTCACATTTTTAAGCCTCTAAATTCTAATGAATAAATGTAAAAACATTTAAAAAACATGTATAATCATATTTTATTTAGTTCTATTCATTCCATCCAATACAATGGCTAGGTGTTAACTACCATTAAAATAATAATATTATATTGTTAGTGTGTAAAATAATATTTCAATGAAACCCGTTGTTACATATTGTGTACGCCATAGAATATAGCTACCCCATTAAATGTAAAATTAATATTTAATTAACAAATATTAATAAATATGAAAATGTATTATTATTTTTTAACATGGATGTTACATCCTTCCCCCATTTTGGAAATTATTTCCTTGAAATTTTATTCACTTATCAAATAAATGTGGGTATTTATCCCTCATAGAATTTTCATATTCACATGATGCCTCTTCAACCATATGTTTTTTCCACAAAACCATAATCTAGTGAATTACATTCTTCTGCAGAACTTGCTCTTTTCGGTCAAGAATCTTGACTAGATGTTCCACAAAAGAGAGATTATTTTCCAACTGAACTATCTATGGGCTCAAAACATGAGATGGATCTGGAATATACTTCCTCAATATTGAAACATGAAAAACATTGTGTTCCTGGGACAATTTTAGAGGTAAATCAACTCGGTATACAACTGTTCCAACTTTCATGAGGATTTAATAAGGTACAATGAACCTCAGACTCAACATTCCCTTCTTAACAAAACACAACACTCATTTCCATGGAGAAACATTGAGAAATACACGATCACCAACCTCAAATGGAAGATCCTTCCTCCGATTAGCTGCATAACTTTTCTGCCTGCTTTGAGAGGTTCTCATGTGCTTCTAAATCAACTGAACTTGTTCTTCCTTATCTTCTACCAATTCTGGTCCCATCAAATTCCTTTCACCTACATCATCCCAAAAAGATTTAGATCGACAACGCTTCCCATATAATGCCTCAAATAGAGCCATCTATATCCTGGAATGAAAAATATTATTATAGGAAAATTCTACCAAATAATGATGTTGGTCACAACCTCACTTGCAATCTAGTGAACAAGCATGTAGCATAACCTCCAAGGTTTGAATTGTTTATTCGAACTGCCCATATGATTTCAAATGAAAAGTTGTACTAAAATTTAATTTAGTACACAATGACTTCTGACGGACTTTCCAAAAGTTAGATGTAAACCTGGGATCACGATCAGACACAATGGAGAGGGGAACACCATGCAACCTCACTATCTCTTTTACATACAACCGAGAAAGATGATTTAGAGACAAAGTATCTACAATTGAACGGAAAGGAGTAGTTTTAGTCAATCGATCAACAATAACCCATATTGCATTATTATCTCGAGGGGTCTTTGGTAGTCCCACAATGAATTCCATGGATATAATTTCCCATTTCCACTCCAGCACCGATAAAGACTGAATCACATAACAACTCATTCTTCAATTTTGAATCACATGGAACACATAATCTTTTTCCAAATATCAAAACAAAATAATTATCAACGATAAATTTCGGAAACTTACCATTCTGAACAAACTCTACCTTTTTCTGCAACTCACTGTCTTTATTCTGTGATTTCTTTATTCTGTTAGATAAAGATGATTTCAATGACACCTAAAACAAAACAGAAGAATATTTTTCACCAAAAATTTCTATTCTAAAGTTCATCAAATCAAAAACAAAAGGATCATGTTCCTAATGCAACATGGTCAATTAATCATTACTTTTTCTACTCAAAGCATCATCCACTTTATTTGCCTTTCCTGGATGATAATGAATAGTGAAATAATAATCCTTGATTAATTCAAGCCATCTCCTTTGTCTCATGTTCAATTCTTTCTGAGTGAATATATACTTTAATATTTTTTGGTCAGTATATATTTCAAATTTTACTCCATAAAATTGATGCCTCTCAAATTTATAAGTAAAAACAACAACAGTTATTTCCATATAATGTGTATGGTAATTTAACTGATGTGGTTTCAACTAATGTGAAACATATGAAATTACCTGATCATTCTTTATAAGGACATAACCAAGTCCTTTCAATGAAGCAGAACTGTAGATAACAAACTCACTATTTCTGGAAGGTATTTCCAAAACTGGAGCATTCAAAAAAATTCTTTTCAATTCCAGAAAACAATCATCTCATTCTTTTGTCCAAACGATCATAACATCTTTTCATATTTACATAGTCATTAGACAAGATAACCATGAAAAAGTTTCAACAAAGTACTAGTAATAACATACCAAACAAAAAAACTTCAAATATCTGTAATATTTATAGGACATGGACATTCTTCAACAACATTTGTTTTAGTAGGATCAATAGTTATGTCATTTTTTGAAAAAATGTGACCAAGAAAATAAATTTTCTATAACCAAAACTTGAGATTGCTGAATTTCCCAAAATTATTATTCTCTTGTAAGGTTTGCAAGACAACCCTTAAATTACTTTCATGTTCCAAATTGATTTTGTAAGGAACCAAAATTTGATCAATGCACACAACCACATTCTTATCCATGAACTACTAGAAAATTCTATTTATGAGATTTATAAATACAATAGGTGCATTGGATAAACCAAAATTCATAACTAAAAATTCATAATGGCCATATCTAGTACAAAACTCGATATTTGGAATTTATTCTTCCTTTACTTTCAACTGATGGTACCCTGACCACATGTCAATCATTGAAAAATACCAAGCTCCCTAGATCTGATCAAAAAAATCATCGATATGAGGAAAATGATACTTTTTCTTAACAGGGATGTTATTCAATGCTCTATAAGAATTGAAAGCCACATTGAAACATCTTTCTTTTTAACAAATAAGATAGGAGAACCACATGGTGATGTGCTAGTTCGAAATAATCCTTTATCTAATAACTCATGAAATTTCTTCTTTAACATTAAAAGTTCAATTTGAGCCATTATATAAGGGGGTTTTGAAATTTTCTTAGCATGAGGAACTAAGTCAACGATAAATTCAACTTCCCGATCCGGTATATTACTAGACAACTCATCAAGAAAAACATCAAGGTATCCATATACCACTGGCACATAATTAATCTGATTAGTTCCTTTATTTTCAAAAATATGTGCAAGGTAACATTAATTTTCATCTTTTACTAGTTTCTCAACTTCCTAATATGTTATCAAAATCAAGGGTTCATTCTTGTACACAAAATAAAAAACCTTCTGAAAATAATCCTCTTTATCTTTGTAGTAATCTTAGCAAGATAAATATAAAGCCAATCCATACCCAAAATAAAATCTAACTCTACTATAGTCCAAACAATAAGGTTTCTAGGTAGATACGTTTCGCATACACTGATAAAAAAGTTCTTATAATTTCTTTTTTTTCAAAATTTCCTCTTGGGGTTTTTACCATATGTTCAGGATTCAAATTTTGAGATGGAATTTCAATTTTAATATAAAACATCACAAAAATGAATGAATGTGTATACCCCAAATCAAACAACACATTGGAATAATCTAGAAAAACAATTAGTATACCTGATACTACTTCATTTGATGGCCCAACATCTTCTGAAGTTGTTGTAAAGGACTTCACCACCCATTTATTCTTGTAGTCTGGTTGATTTTCCCTAGTTGAGTTCTTCATTGGACACTCATTTGCATACTGACCGATTTCATTTCACTTAAAAGATTTTACTAATTGTAAATTAGATTTTGTCTTACCATTACCCTGATATTTTTCAGTGTAATCACGAGTCTTATGTCCCATTTTACCACATCGGTAGAACTTACTAGAATTCAGAAGACATTCCCCAACATGATTTTTGGCACAATTTTTACAAACTGTAAACTTAAGTTTCTTAACATTATACTTCTTTTAAGAATTTTTTCTTTTCCCCATCTACCCTGACCTCTTATTTTTTTTTCAAATAAGACCTAATCATCGGCAAAATCCATTTCCATGTTCTCTGCACATCGAATTTTTTTTCATAACTGTTTAACTAACAAGAAGCTAAATCCCTTCAATACTTTGGATTTAATCATGAGTAAAACTGATTGATTTAACTATCAAGATTTTGTATAAAATTTGTATCATACCTTGCCAGTGGAGTGAATTTTTCTTCATAAGTAGACAATGAGTCATCCTCCGACCTCAATTATAGGAATTTTTTTCCATTATATGAGGAACCACCTTAGAAAAATATTTCTCAAGAAACATAAATTTTAATTCATCCCAATCAATAGCATCAATATCCTCACAATCTCTGATATTTTTCACCATTGACCACCACTGATCAGCTTCACCTTCAAAACGGTAAACAATGAGACTAACCTTTTGATGTTCTGAACACCCCATGACATCAAAAATATTTTTAAGTTCTTTGATCAACCCTTCTTCTAGAACAAGGTTAGATGATCCTCTGAATGATGGAGGTGTTGCCTCATGAAATGTTCCACTACTGACATGTTCTTCTGTGGTGGATCTTCCAAATCTTGTGCATGGATACTTCCACCATTTATAGCCTCAGTCAACTGTTCCATCACTGTAACAAACTATTCAATTTTGGTTCTGACCATCTCAAGTTTTTAATTCGTAAGGTTGTCTTTATTCTAATGTCATCCCGACATAGTTTCATTGTTTCCCTTGAAAAAACCCATTCTGAACACAAAAATATATTAGGCGAAGGAACATGGTAATATGTAATTAATATATCACTTTAGTATAACAATAAATTAATTTAGTCACATTAATTTAACAGTATTGTAACTTCTAAGGTTATCTATACTGACCTCTGATACAAAATATTAGGACCCAGCCTTAAAACATTACGTAATTTTGAATGAAATGAATAATTCACATTGAAGATATTTTTAGGTTTAGAGTTTTAGAGATTTAGTTCATAACTATTACATTACATCTCAAAAATTACAATGTAGACACTACACCTCAGTTTCCATATTTATCATAAGATAAAAACATTTGAAAAATAGAGTCATGTCCAGATCCATGTTTTAGATAGCATGACTTTCCCTTGATCCAATCCAAGCCCCTATTAATCTTTATGTCCTGTGAAAAAAAATTTAAAACATGGTATGAACATAAAAATCTCATCAAGGGTTATCAAAAAATGAAATAAAACATTAGTTCATCAAAAAATACATAACATATGCTCTGTATAATACCTCATGAATTCGTAATATTTTTTAATAACAGATAGAAATCATAAATCATAAAGGTAATTTGTGGCATCAATATCACACTTACATTATAGCTATCACAGCTACGTAGGGACTTACATTTGGAATACCAATCATAGTATATTCCCAAAATATCTTAGGAGAAACATTCAATTTTAACTCTGTCATGTTACCCAATGTATTAGAGAGCTATCTTGGGCTCACCCACCGTAGGTTTTTCACGGAACCACCCATATACGTAACAATGACCATGAACCACAACATATTCAAAACACATAAAATAAACACAAAAAATATATAACATTTACACATTCCAATCACAATATATCATTTATATATTTTGACATAACAAATACATTATCAAAAACATTTTCAATACCAAAATATGTAAAAGATTATATGGAATTTATTTTCCTTTTAAAAACACTACGGATTGTTAAGGAATCCAAAGATCAAATAATTCTCATGGCGGAGGAAGGTCGTTGTCACCGATTATGTTAATGGAAACATTTTTTTCCTTTTATTAAAACAGCTCATATAAAAAATTCCCTTTTAATGATATAAAATTACAAATGTGATTATATAGATATCACATATATCATATATATCTCTATTATATACATGTATTTATAATTGTAAATAACATTTAGAGGTAAGAAATGAAATTCACCGTTCATGGAGATGGTAGGCCGTACGTAGACATGAACGCTACATCCATTTCTATTTCATGTTTTAATCTAATTAAAATATAAAGTTATATATATATATATTATAAATCCATTATAATATAATATATAATATCATTAATCCTATCCTTTATACGTCTCACATATGGCATTAATGATTCATATCATTTTGAGGGATTGCTAGTCCGCACTTCCTCAAATGAAATATCGCACTTATCCATAATTGAAACCATAAAGGCTTGGTATAAATGGAAAATTCCAAAGCATAAAGAAAAACTAAACATAATATATATAATATATAAATATAGTGTTGTAATAATGGCCACAATGAGTTTTGGTAGAAGATAATTTAAAATTCATGGTTTCGTGAGGTGTTAGTTTGTCGTCCACAAAAACAGTACGTTCTTTACCCATTAGATAAAGGTGTGTGTAAGTGTGGACCAAATCCTTATCTTACAAAAATAATATTCTATTTTTGATACTGGGTTTTTTATATCATAAATTAATAAAAAGTGTTTATGGGGTTAGAGAAGTAAAATTAAACAAAATAACATAAGTGAAGACGTTGCCTATAAATCGAGTAACTCCCTTTGTTTTGAAACAAAGGTGTCTATTGAAGTGCCTTCTGCCTATGTTAAGGATTATAGGAAAAATATAGGGATGTAGGGACTTAATTGAGAAGATTTTGGATGAAATATGGGGCATGAGAGGTTTGGGAAATGGGTTATAGGTTAGAGATTTTTATAATGGGGGGGCTCTTTTGAATAGTGTTAAAATATTATTTTATTACATAATGATTTTTGGTTTTTAAATATCCAAAACATATAAAAAACTAAGATAATATAACTCATGGTAGAAATAAATTCATCCAATAATAATTGGATAGGTTTGGAATAATAGTTTAATCTTTATAATCTTATTTATTTAAATCATTATTAATTAGGTAAACACTGCATAATTATTGTGTCATAAAGAATTTAATTTATTTGATTTCTAAAATTTAAAAAAACCATGATTTAGGAAATCATTATATATTTACAAATAACATTTATAGTCAAAAATAGAACTTATATAACCCTATTTTAAAATTAATTTACTGAAAGATATTTTTTAGGTCATTTTTTTCATTAGTTTAAGTCATTTAAAATAAAGTGTCATTATAACTCCCATGTGGCCCCATGGGGTCCCAAAATAGACCCAAGGATTCCAATGGTAGGATATGTATCATAAAATAGGATTATGACATAAGATATTCTAATTTAATTTGATTATAATATAATTTTTTAACCTTAATTAGCAGATTTACCTTTTAACCATCGTAAATAAAATATTTACCAAAGTAAATATTCATAATGTATGAAAATAAAGGTTTCCTATTTAAAAAATTTGGACCTCCCGAATCAAAATATGAAATCTATTTTTCAAAATTCAAAACACATAAGTGGAAAAAATCAATTTAAAATTAATTCACAATGTCAAAACAAAAAACGTGTTTTTAAGAGATAATAACTATCAAAAGATTAACACTTATTTATGTTCAATTTCAAATTGAAATTATTTTCAATGACGCACATTGGATTAAATGTTAAAAATATAATCAAATTAAAAATTAAAACTAATTAAAAATATAATCTTACTAGATAAATAAATTATATTAAAAGGATATTTCGAATTAATATACAATATTTTTCTTTATTCATTAAAAATTGAACCTTATCAGAAAAATACCAAAATTTCATCCAAATTAAATTTTGATGTACTCATTCTAAAGAATAATTTTAATTTGTCAAATATAACATGTAAATTCAACAAATACTTGATTCTAATAGGGTTCTCCATCCAAAGAAGGTAAATCAATCTTTTAAAGGATATTAGAGTATTTGTGCTGAAAATTGGACTCATTCACTTTTTAAGCCCCTAACTATTATTTGATAAATGTAAAAACATTTAAAAACATGTATAATCATATATACATTAGTTATATTCAATTTTTCCAATAAAAAATCTCTGAGTTAACTACCATTTAAAAAATAATATTATAGTTTTAGTGTGCAACTTAATATTTCAAAGAAACCCATTGTTGCGTATTGGGTACGCCATAGAATATAGAAACCCTTTGAAAGTAAAATTAATATTTAATAAAAAAATATTAATAAATATGAAAATTTATTATTCCATTATTTACATGGGATGTTACACCTACAGATTCAAGATATCATGAATGATATTTTGAAGGATGCATTCTTAGGTTAATGTGAGGAAATAAGTAAGGAAACTATTGAAGAATAGAAAGGTTACAACTCTTTTGTGTGTTCAAAATTGATATCATCTCATCCAAAAATACCATGCTATAGTAATTTAATAAAATTGAAATGGATTTTTAGAACATTCCAAAAGCTATATGCATTCCTTAATTTTTGGATCATATGATCCTAATACATTGAAGTGATGAAGCCATATGAGAAAGACTTACCCAAAAGGGATCTCCAAGACATTTTGGATTAGATCCGTTATATGGTGAGAAAAATTCATTGTAGGTTAAACCCCACCATCACAAACCATCCATGTAGTCCTTTAAAATTATTCCTAATGGAATATTAAATATTCATGGTAATACCATATAAAATAATACATTATATTTTGTATTTTCTTAAATATTGTCTATATAACCTTGAGAAAAATGAAAATGTTCAGGGGAATATACAATACATAAAATCACATCAAATATTGGTGATATTTTTATGGACTCTATGTAAATGCTGAATCCTGAACTAACCAAGGATTACCTAACATCCAACCTCCCATTTATTTTATAAAATTTTAGAATCTTATTACCTTGTCCATCTAGTTTACGTATCCTATAAAGGATCTAATAGCATGGGACTAATTTTGGGATCTTAGATCCCCAATAACCTCATTATTTAGAAACCCAAATCATGATATACGTATCTATGTAATTCATATCTCAACCATGGATGATCTCAATAATAATTTATAACTAAATATATATTGTTATCAATTTATTCCACTATAAAAGTAGGGTGTGTGACCAGAACTATTTGATCATGGAATTACATACTATGGATTTCTATTCATTGGGGGTGTCATAATGAGCATTATCTCCCCTCCCATATAGGCACTAGCATTTGATATAAATCTCACCCTCATTAAAATTATTTTAAACCATGGTCAACTTAGCGAACCTCAAAGTGATGGTCCAGAAGAAAATATATCATCTTTTCTCAGGACTGTGACACCTCTGAAAATAATGGTGTATCCGTATATGCTATTAGGTTTAGTGTCCTCCAATTTTATTTATGTAATAGAGCCAAATATTTCTGAAATATTCAATCTAAAAAGTCTATCAAAACTTTGGATGATCTCGACAAGATATTTCATGAAAAATGAATCCACTAATATGGACATAGAAGCTATGTAATGAAATATAAAAAATCACTCATGTAGATAGTCAATTGTCATTGTAGGTAGTGTACATATTCAATGAAGTGAATAGAAAATTCTTACACCATTGGATTCATTTATTCCTACCACTCTATACTTTTCCTCGAGTCTTACAACCCACCATGTGTACCTTGGTGGCCGTTTTTTCTAATGGAAAATCCATTAATAAGACAAAGAAAGTATAAATATTCATTTTCAATAGATCTCACACAAAAATAAACTTTTAAAATTTAATGGAAGACCTCCATGATTTAGGATACACCATGGTAAAGAGAACTCTCTTTGAATCCCATGTCAAATCTCCTATGAAATAACTAGAGATATGTTATCTTCACCACCCACAAACCCCACAACCTGGTCATGTCATGGAGATCATGTCATGTGAAATCATTTGGTATTCATTATTTTGAGTATTACTTGAGTAAAATGATGACAATATTTAAATTATGGTTATTAAAATCCACAACCAAAATAGTACCATCAACCCTAATACCAAAAATGAACAATTCATCATTAGTAATAAACCTATCTAGGTATTTATCAATAATTAAATGGTCAAATCCTATTTGAAATTAGGGACCACCTAGGATCCTTACTTAAACCCTATATCATCGACCAATATAATTGTTTCGTAAAAAATCATATATGTAATGTCTTAGAATTTCCATGTAGATTTTTTTAAATAAATGGGAATTTTATGAGTCCACGAAAATTGACGGCTCATGATTCCTAGCGCGGAGTGCCCGAAATGAATTTCTTAATTTTTTTTCAGTTATGTTTAGTAAATGTGAGAGCAGGGTTTTTGAAAATTTGAACCAGTGTTAAGAATTTAAATCTGAGGGCACCGTCGAACTCGCAGCTCTTGTATTATCTTAAAGAGACTTTCACCTCGATGTAAGTTCGTAGATGGTGGAAGTTAGATTTGGGGATTTTCCTGAATGAATTGAATAAAAATAAAATTGTACAATGTTTTATTTTTATTTTATTTTTCAAAACCTCCATGTGGAAGTTGAGAAGTGGGGACCGGCAGACTTTAACCTCCCATGAGAGGTTATGGTGGTGAGGACCACTCAAGCATAACCTCCCATGAGAGGTTATAGTGGTGGGAACCACCCGAGGCCTAAACCTCTTCAACTCCCTCATTAATGTGGAAGAGCCTCTTGAGATTCCTCCACATTAATTGTGCCAAACCTCCTTAATTTATTATGACAACCCTCCCCCACTAAATTATGCTAAGTAATTAATTAACCCTATATAATTTATGTCAACAAACATAATATAACACATAATATATTATTTTGGGCTAAGATTTCTTTTTGGTGGAATTGGGGAGATGAGGAACATGGGTGAAAGCTCTCCACCGAAGAATGCGCCACCAACGAAGAACGCCGACTATGACTTCTTCCACGAGTCACCCTTCAAGGAGGAACGTCTTCAACTTCAAATAACTGACACACGAGCCCGGGATTGGAGGTGTGTGGTGGACTAGGCGAACGTTGACAACTTCACTATATTCCCTCCTCGTCAACATCAACAAACCATCCAAGGTAGGGGTGTTTTTAAAAATTGATCAATGCCAATTTCCTCTCGCATTGTATCATTTTATGATGAGTCGGTTGTTACCGCCGTAACGCGGAGGGTGTGGGCCAAACAAACATGGCCCGACCCTTCTGAAAATTATGTGGTGTTCTTGCGATGGAGGAGGATGACAACCATCCATGGTAGAGGCACGAGAATTGAGGTCGGCCCCACCGCCAGCCGCAACGAAGGTGACAGCCCAACGGCGCCGCCCCTGCGGCCACCACCGCCGCCTCATGGCCTCTGCACCGACTGTGGCCCCTACTGCCATCCATGGCAGCAGACCTCCCTCCTATGGTCAGAACTCTGCCGACCCACGGCCGGACCGTCGCCCATGGCTAGACCATTGTCTCGCGGCCGGACTGCCGGCCATCGGCCGGACGTCCCTCCCACTACCGAACCGCCGCCCCGGAGCCAGACCGCCTCCCCACGGCTAGTCCGCCGACATGTGATTGGACCAACCTCCCATTGCCGGACCACTACCCTACGGCCTCCGCCGCCATTCGCATCTCTGCACCACCCTCCCACTGCCGGACCGCCGCCACCTAGCCGCCAGACCGCCTCATTACGGCCGAACATCCCTTCTGCGGTCGGACCTCCATCACCCCGCTTCCCGACCCCCCTTGTGGCCTTCGCGGCTGAGCCGATTCAAGCCGTCATACGGTCTTTGCAGCTACCGCGGCCCTCACGGCCTACCAAACCCAACGGGCCGGACCCAGGCCCACTAAGACCCAATTAATATCTTTTGGGCTAACATTGGTACTAGTCGTCTGTTAGACGAACCGTTAGTGGTGTTGGGAACCTTGGAGAATGTTACTCCCTTGGAGTGATACCCCCACTGTGTTTTGGAATAAGATGGGGAATGGTCGGGTTGGATCGAGCACGAATCCAACAGAACCCCCAGGACTAAAAGGCTAATAACCTACAGACCGGGCATTCGATTGACGCTATTTCTATTATGTTGAGACCCTGATGACAAGGTAGACCGTTGAGATACTTCTTTGTGGGACTTCATGGAAGTTGGAGTATCGACCAGTAACTTTTGGAGAGGATCCTCCTGGAGATGAGCGAGAATAGTATGGGAACGCAGTGGCTAGCTTAGACTTGACGACTGCTGACCGTTTTGACTCGGACGGACTCTACAAGCCTAGTGGGGAGCATCTCAGTGATGCGGAAACCCCACAGTGGGGGGCGCCTTGGTGACGTGATAGAACCACGACACTAGACAGGAGGAGTACCTCAGTAGTCCATGAGGGGAAGATCCTTTGTGTAACGTAGCAGACCCACGTTGGGGAGTGCCTCTGTGTGACATGGAAGACCCACAACACTTGATAGGAGGAGTTCCTTCAAAGTTAGTGGGAAGTTCCTCTGTGTGACGCGGCAGGCCCACGGTACTCAATAGAGGAGGATTTCTCTATCAGCCGAGGTGTTCTACGTTGTGACTGGGAATGTTACTTATACTACCCCTAGAATAAATCCTGGTGTGAGATAAGTCAGTACGTCTATTTTTTCCTCATGAATGAGATTGATTACTTGATAATAAGTATATATATGGTCATATATCTATGTAAGGTTATCTGTTGATTTCATACTTTGTGATTTATCCTTGATGGATTTTTGAGACCAAGATGGTCTCGAGGTCCATACTAAGTATCACTATACTCACCTCTTAACGAGCTATGCCCACACCTTGTTTTGTTGGATGCAGATGACGGATAGTGCTGACTAAGGCTGAGAGTACCAGGACAGGACGGTACCTGGAGGTGGACCAAACAGCGTGTCAGAATTCAGAGGAGACAGGTGGATGTGGAGTGCTGAGTAGGAGATCTGTACCATCCCTTCAGGTAGAAACCTCAGAGGATGACCCAACAGCTGACTTTCTCTTTATTTTTCAGTTGTATTGTATCACAATTGTACTTGTACTTTCCATTTGGGCTTGTATTCTGGCCCCTTTTACTTACTGCAATCACTCTGTTAACAGTACAGTTTACTTGTGATCGTATCAAGATATTTTCATGGTTACGTGTGTTTACTAGTTGTAAAGGTAATGTCTTCCCAATTTTAGATAATATGCCTTTGGTGCTGGTCTCTAGCCCCTGGCCTATGGGAGGCGGGTTGGGGTAGTCACGAAATGGGCCATGAGGGACGGGTCCTGAAAAATTTGTATCAGAGGGGTCAGTTCTACCGAAGAACATAAGACTCTGATCTTTCTTTTTAATGGAAATATTGTTATGTGTAGTGAGTGTGGTTATCAGTTTAGGGAAACTGGTGTTGGTGTGCTAGATGATGTATCCATACACCAGGACCCTGACTTCTGTTTTATGAATCAGTGCATGAAAACACTTATTGTGTGTGTGTTTTAAAAAGTTTTATTTGTGATTATTTGAGTCAGCTCACTTGGTATAACATTCAGCTCACGAGGTATAACTTATTAATCAGGGAATACCTATTTATTTTTAGGATGCCTCCACACAGACAGCCAGCTAGGGTTCCAAGAGTTGTATGCACTGATAGCCCACCGAGAGACGAGGCCTCGGTGCAGGGCCATTTTCTAGTAGAGGCACTAGAAGAGGCACCATCAGTACCACTCCCCATTGGACCACTGATTCTCCCAGCCTTAGAAGCAGAGGCTGCACAATGCTTGAGCACGTTTCACGAGTTCCAGAACCAGAGGCCACCTATGTTTAGGGGAGAGATGGACCCACATGAGGCTGAGGATTGGATGGAGGATGTGGTGAAAGTCTTCTAACACATAGAGACCCCAGTTGATCTCATGGTGATCCTTACCGCCAACCTTCTATAGTCAGTAGCAATTAGATGGTGGAGATTGATGCTCCAGGTTCACGACAAGGTGACGCTTCTCTGGGAAGACTTTGAGAGCCTATTTTGGGCAGAGTTTGTCCCAGCGACTCTTCGAGCTGTGCACATACATGAGCTTCTTCATCTGCAGAAGGGAAACATTATTGTGGATCAATACTCAAAGAGGTTCACTGACCTCTTACGGTACTCTATAGATATAGTGAAGGGCCCATTTTTTAGGGCCCATAAGTTCGATCAGGGGATTAGGAGGGCGATCTGGGATACGATGATCTCAGTCAGCATCCCGACGTAGGAGGGGGTGTTAGAGAGATCCCTCTTGGTGGAGAGATTCCTTGCTGAGAAGCCACCAGCAGCGAGACCCACTACCAGTTATCACATTTCAGAGTCTTGTATAACTAGATAAAGACATACATCATAGAGGTCCAAGAGGACCAGACCTACATTTGGACGACCGCATGACTCAGGATCAGTTGTGCAGGGCACCTGAAGCTGATCCAGTCATGCCTGGAGTAGGCAATGGTACTCATGCGGCGGGAAGGTTCACATGGCTTGTGACTGTCTGACCCACTATATGGATGATCAACAGATAGTCAAAGGACCACCCAAGCAGAGACAGGGGTTCGACTGAGGAGGACCACAAGGAGCAGGGGATGTGGAAGGGGAGCTGGCCGTGCATCTGAAGATGGGAGGTGATTTGAGATGTTACCGGCACCACCACTAGGAGGTCAACCCTGACCGTAGGGGGTTGGTGGAAAAGGGAGATCTCATCTCCAAGAAGATTAGGCTGAAGATCGTATCACTCCTATGATCATACAAGTTACAATATGTGTCTACTCCACCATAGATGCAGAACATTTAGTAACAGGTTCCAATCATTCTTTTATTTCCACTTCCCTCATTCGTAGCTCAGAGATTCTGACAGAGTCGTTGGCTCAAAACATACAGGTAGAGACTCCTACAGGAGAGGATTTGACGATTATGCACTAGTTCCGGCAGTGGAATCTTTCTCTATGAGGTGATATATTAAACTAGGATATCCTATTAGCGATGTCGAGGCCTTACGACGTCATCATGGTTATGGAATGGTTATCTGGATTCCATGATCATATTGACTATATTAGGTGCAAAGTGTGGTGTTTCTACATGTATGGGACCAAGTTTGACCTCACCAGCAAGAAGGGAGCCTTTACAACACAAGATGGACTTACCAAGAGGAAGGTGTAGTCGATTACACATCAGTTGGCTAGCTATACCCTCATAACGGTTGTTGTGGATAGTCATGATTATCCTGTAGTGGTGGATGAGTAAGAAAGTTTCTTTTCAGATGATGTTCTGGATCTACCTCCTTGAAGAGAGATGGACTTTTACATTTACGTGTACCCTAGGATGACACCGATATCTACACCATCGTATCGGATGGCTCCCATAGAGCATGATGAGATATGTGTACAATTAGAGGACTTATAGGGGAAGAGATTCATTCAGCACAGTGTTTTACATTGGGTATCCCTAATTCTGTTTGCTAAGAAGGAAAATTGGATATTGAGAATTTGTATCAACTATCGGCACCTGAACCAGGAAACTGTGAAGAAAAAGTACCCACATCCAAGGATTGATGAACTCTTTGATCAGTTGAAAGGAGAACGATTGTTCTCAAATATAGACCATATATTAGGCTATTTCCTTCTTAGAGTACGAGATGAGTATGTGAAAAAGATGACCATCAGATGTCTGTATGGCCATTATGTGTTCTCGGTTATGCCTTTCGGCGTGACCAACGCTCCAACAGTGTTCATGGGACTCATGAACCAGATCATTCAGCCATTCATTGATTGATTTTTAGTATTCTTCGTCGACAACATTCGGATCAGCACGGCTACTGAGGAGCAGCATGCCTATCATTTACAAGTAGTACTGAATGCACTCCAAGATCACCCGATTTATGGTATGCTCTTGAAGTTACAGTTCTAGTTCCGAGAGTTTCACATTCTGGGACATGTCATATCAGAGGATGGATTTTTAGTGGATCTAGCTATGATTGATGTGGTACTTACTTGGGAGCCACCTAAGAGTTTGATGGAGGTACAAAGTTTCCTGGGATTGGCTTGATAATACCAGAGGTTTGTGTCCGACTTCTCTAGAGTTGCAGCACCACTATCAGCATTGATGATGAAGGGGAAACCCATCGTGTGGTTGGATAAATACTAGTAGAGGTTTTAGAAGCTGAGATATAGGCTGACTTGTTCCCCCATCTTGAGGCTTCAAGAGGAAAGCCTAGGGTATGTAGTCTACTGCGACGCATCAGGGACCGGGCTGGAATGTTTCCTGATGCAGGAGAGAGCATAGATTGCATATGGTTCTCGATAGCTGAGACATCACGAGCAGAACTACACTACCCATGACCTTGAGTTAGCAAAAATGGTCTTTGCCTTGAATATGTAAAGACACTATCTGATGGGTGAGCATTTTATAGTGTACTCTGATCAGAAGATTCCCAGGTAATCTTCTCTCAGAAGGGACTGAACCTAAGACATCGACATTGTCTTGAGTTCCTTCAGGACTATGACTTTGAGATAGTCTATAATCTTGTGAAGGGGAACTTTGTTGCAGATGCTCTCAGCAGGAGGTCTGGTATTCAACTACTAGGAGAGGCGATGGAGTAGCTGGCCGCTTTCCAGATTTCCTTTATGGATAGAGATGGAGCCGTTTTTTAGTCTCTTACAGTCACTCCCCCACTTCATCATCCAGTCATAGAGGCGCAACATGGGGGCGTAGATAGCGAGGCATGACATGATCAAATATCCAAAGTACATGCACCTTATTGATTTTTTTAAGGTGCGGAGCATGTCATCCACTTTAGAGGACAAACCATGGTACCAGTTTCACTTCAGAATAAAGTGTTGATGCAGTTCCACACATCCCCTTTCGCATTACATCAAGTAGTGGTGAAGATGTACTAGGATCTCCAATGACAACAGTGGTGGCTAGGAATGCAGAAAGCAGTAGCAGAGTTTGTCTCTCGGTACCTCACATGTCAGCCAGTGAAGGAGAAGCATCTGTGACAAGCAGGCTTGGTTTTGCCTTAAATGGTCCCAGAGTGGAAGTGGGAATGGATTTCCATGGACTGCGTGATAGGAAATTCACGTACATCCAGGGTAAATGACTTGATTTGGATTATCGTCCACTAACTCTCCATGTCAGCACACTTCCTACCGATCAGAGTGCAGGGTTCAGTAGAGAGCTTGGGATGCCTCTATGTGTAACAGATTGTGCAGTTACATAAAGTACCCTCAATGATTGTCTCCTATTGTGATGAAAATTTTACTTCCCTACTGTGGAAGGGGTTGCATAAGGATTTCGGGATGCAGCTTCATTTATGCACCGACTTCCATTCTTAGATTTATGGTCAGACTTAGCAGACCTTTCAGACCCTCGAGGACATGATGTGTTCTTGTGTCTTTGAATTTAGTCGTAGCTGGGAGGATCACTTACCTTTGGCAGAGTTTTCATACAACAACAGCTATCACTCCACCATTGGTATGGCACCTTTTGAGGTGTTGTATGGGAGAACTTTCAGATCAACTTTGTACTAGATTGGCCTAGGGGGGTCAGCACTAGTGGGACCAGAAAGTTTACGAGATACCACAGAGAAGGTGATGATCATCCAGGAGAAAATGAAGGCTGCAAAGAGTAGGTGGAAGTCATATGCCGACAGGAGACGGAGTACTTTCCAGTTTGAGGATGGTGACAACGTCATTCTACGGGTCTCACCTCAACATGGTTGGCTGAGATTTGGTTGAGGAGACAACTTATATCCGAGATTCATCAAACCTTTTCAGGTCCTCAATAGTGTTGGTGAGGTGGCATACTGCTTCACTCTTCTACCTCAGTTGCACCGGGTGCATGACGTCTTCCACGTGTCCCAGCTAAAAAAATACATGCAGGACCCTTCTCACATCATCGACTATGGCGAGTTGGACGTCAACGATAGGGAGACTTTTATGGAGGTTTCAGTGTAGATTGAGGATCGATATGAGGGATACCATTGTGGATGGTCTATACTTCTGGTGTGTATTTGCTGGCAATACGGGAACCTCTAGGAGAGCACATGGGAGCAAGAGGCTCAGATGCGTGCTCAGTACCACCAAATTTTTACCTAGTTTTAGTTATGTCTTATGGGGACGTAGATCCATGAGGTGGGGAGAATTTAAAGACCTGGAATTTCCATGTAATGTTTTTAAATAAATGGGAATTTTACGAGTTCGAAAAAATTGACGGTTCGTGATTCCGAGTCCCAGAGTGCCCGAAATGAATTTCTGAAGATTTGTTTTGGAACGTCCAGTAAACGATCGAGTGGGTTTTTCAAAATTTTGAACCGGTGCTCAGAATTGAAATCTGAGGGTACCGTTGAACTCATGGCGCCTCTTAAAGAGACTTTCACCTCGATGGTAGTTGGTCAGGGCTGTTAGTTAGTTTTTGGGATTTACATGAAAGAAGAAAATAAATATAAAATTGTACAACGTTTTATTTTTATTTTATTTGGTAAAACCTCATGTGGAAGTTGGGAAGTGGGGAACGCCATACTATAACCTCCAATGGGAGGTTATAGTGGTTAGGACCACCCGATCATAACCTCCCTTGAATGGTTATGGAGGTGGGGACCACCCGAGGCCTAAACCGCATCAACACCCTCGTTAATGTGGAGGAGCCTCTTGAGATTCCTCCACATAAATTGAGAAAACCCTCCTTAATTTATTATGTAAACTCTCCCCCACATATTTATTCTAAATATTTAATTAAACCTATTTGAATTAATGCCAACAAACATAATAGAACTCATATTCTATTATATAGGCTACATATTCATTTTTGTGCAATTTGGGAGAGGAGGAACTTGGGAGAATGCTCTCCAATGAAAAACTCTCCACCGATGAAGAACACCGACTTCGACTTCTTCCATGGGACAACATTCAAGGAGGAACATCATTGACTTCGATGAACCGATGCATGAGCCCAGGATTAGAGGTGTGTGGCGAACGAGAAGAATGTCAACTACTTCACCATCTTCCCTCCTCATCGACATCAATGAACCATCCAAGGAAGGTGTGTGTTTAAATGTTAATCAATGTCAATTTCCTCTCACATTGAATCATTTTATGACGAGCCGCTTGCTACCGCCCAAACACGAAGGGTGCGGGCCAAAAAAACATGGCCCGACCATTCTGCAAATCTTGTGTTTTATTCACGATGGAAGAGGATGAAAACCATCCATGGTTAGGGCACGAGAATAGAGGCTGGCACCAAAGCCAGCCACGATGAAGGTGAAGGCACAACTACGCCGCCCCGTGGCCACCGCCGCCGCCCCACGACCACCACACCAACCGTGGCCACCACCACCTTCCGTGGCTCGGGACCTCCCTCCCACGGTCGGACCGCCACTAACCCACGGCCGGACCGCTGCCCCATGGTAGGATTGCCGCCCTGTAGCTGGACCACCCTCTCGAATCCAGACCACCGCCCCGCGACCGTGCCCCCAACCCGCAGCTGAACCCCCCCCCCCCCCCCCCGCAGCCGGACCACCGCCCCACAACCGGACATCCCTCCTTCGAGAGTACCACTACCCCATGGCTGAACTGCCGCCCACGACCAGACCGCCCCCCATGACTGGACCACCACCATGTGGCCAGACCGTCGCCCCGCCACCCAAGGCCAGACCGCCACCCTATGTACAGAATGTCTCCATGCGATCAGACCGCAACCCACAATGGGTCTGCCGCCCTGTGACTAGACCACCTCCCCTCGGACGAACCCCCCCACCCCCCGCCTTGCGGCCTTTAGGGATACTACGTCCCTCGCAGCCTACCGAACCCAATAGGCCAGAACCAGCATGTCATAATGGTTCGACCCGAGATGGGTCGGGCCTAGTCGGCCGACCGGGTCAGACCGGACCGGACTGGGGCCCACTACGACCCAATTACATTCTATTGGCCATAAATTTGGTACCATAAATCCATTAGACAAACCGTCAGTGGCGTTGGGAACCATGGAGTGAGTTGGCCACTTTGAGTGATACCCCACTATGTTTTGGATTAATATGGGGACTATATAGGATGGATCGAGAACAAATCCAACCGTTCCCCGGGACTAGAAAGAAAATAACTCACAGATTGGGTGTATGATTGACACGCCGTCTATTACGTTGAGACCCCTATGATGTGGCGGACCATTGAGATGCTTCATTGTGGGACTTCGTGGTAGTTGGAATATTTACCAGTAGCTTGTGGAGTGGATCTTCTCAGAGATGAGCAAGCATAGTATGGGGAACCAGTGGCTGGATGAGGCTTTAAGAATGGTGACTGTTTCGACTCAGAGTGACTTGACAGGCCCAGTGGGGAGTGCCTTGATGATGCAGAAGACCCATGGTGGGGGGCGGCTTGGTGACGTGGAAGAACCAAGAAACTCGATAGAAGGAGTACCTCATCAAGCCATGAGGGGGAGCACCTCTATGTGATGCGGCATACCCACGGTTGGGAGTGCCTTTGTGTGATGCAGAAGACCCTTGATAGTCGACAGGAGGACTACCTCAGTCATCCATGGTTTGTGGGAAGTGCCTCTGTGTGATGCGGCAGACCCACTGTACTCAATTGAGTAGGAGTTCTTAAGAAACTGAGGTTTTAGATGTTGTGACTGATAATGATACTTGATACTACACCTAGATTAAATCCTGGTGTGTGATAAGTTAGTACATATGTGTCTTCCTCATGATTCAGAAGGATACCTTGAAAACTCAGGTATATGTATGGGCATATATCAAAATAATTTTATATATTGATTTCTTACTTTTTGATTTATCCTTGATGGATTAGTGAGACCAAGAGGGTCTCGGGGTCCCTATAGAGTATCATTATACTCACCACTGCACGGGCTATGCCTGAACCTTATTGTGTTGGATGCAGACGACGGACAACGCTGACTGAGGCTGTGTGTAATAGGACTAGACGGTACCATGAGTTTGACCATACGGTGTGTCGGTACACACAAGAGACGGGCGGTCGTTGAGTGCTGAGGAGGCGATCTATACATACCATTCAAGTAGGATCCTCAAGGGATGACCCAACAGATAATTTTCCCTTTTCTTCAGTTTTATTGTATCATAGTTGTACTTGTACTTTACAATTGGGCTTTTATTCTGGCCCCATTTACTTACTGCACTGACTTTGTTTACGTTTCAATTTACTTGGGATCCTTTCTTGTTGTGTGCTTGGTTACATGTGCTTACAGGTTGTAAAGGCAATTCCTTCCCTATTTTAGGGAATAAACCTTCGGTGCTACTCGCCAGCACCTGGCCTATGGAAGGCGGGCTTGGGGTAGTCACGACACGAGCCCTGGGGGATGGGTCGTGACAATATCCACTATCTAGGGCACATTAGTTTCAACAAAAATAACAATATCTACAATAAACTTTACCTAGAAAGACACTAGTAGACCTGGCTCAATAGTGATCCATAAATAATATTCTCACTTCGTTTGATCAAAAAACGAATAAATGGATTCCCACACAAGATAGTGAAATGAAAAATCAAAGGGGTTCCCTCTTAAAAATCAAACATCAAGTAGGATAACTTTTTCAACCTCCATTTCATTAGATATGAGTTAAATTGCACAATAATACCACGATATATCAATGATTGGTGGTCAAAGATGTTGTAGTAATCAGTGTAATGGATAAGAAGTTGTCATATCAAGGAATTTGGAATGACAATAAGAATTAACACCCCACACAAAAAATCTAATATTTATAAAAAAAATTAATAAGAACGATGATGGTGAGAAAAACACGCACAAAAAAGATGAAATTTAAAAGAACCAGGGAAACGAATTATGTAAGATACTTACATGGAACCTCCACCATATAGACCCCCACTTCTATTTCTAGACTATGACCCCAAAAGTATAATTATTTGTCACTATAATATTTATAAATGAAAACGATAACTCATAATGTAATATAAATTTAATTTAATTACCCCAATTCTAAAATCTCTATGATATTCTATCCATTTCCATAAATAACTTGGGTCACCTATCAGTCCAACAAAATAAAATTTCATTCCAAAATAAAATTCAACATTTAGTTCTTACAAATAATATATTTTCCAAAATCATGAAGGATTCCAAAAAATTTTATCATCTTATGAAATAACATTAATCCCTTAATCACTAAATCATTTCCAATCCAAATGTTATCCACATGATATTACATTGATTCCCTAAAATCAAAATAACTATTATCCATTTTATGTTTTAATAAAAAAGCATGATTACCAGGACTTCAGGTTGAATAGTTGTTAGTGTTTCACCCTCTTCTCCATTTGGTTGTGGGTTCAAACCGCATGAACTTTCTAGGAATGATAGGTTCTCAATGGGCCTAAAAATTATCCTTTTTTGAAATCCATATTAATATAACATCCAAAATAAATTCGAGTTGCATTCATAAAATATGTTCCATCACGAAACATTATTTTATCTTTTATTTTCAATACAATCGGAATACATAAATAAATCATAAATATATATCCACATAGTTCCTTCCTTGGTCTAGAGGTTATCCAATATAATATAGAATTGATTCAGGTGACGCCCAAGTTCAACAAATTGAAGGAAAACAACTAAAAATGAATTCTTATGGTCATTTTTATTTCCTTTCATTGTACTCTTCTTTTTTACATGAAAATTTATTACTTTATGTCCTTAATTCCTACACATAAATCATTTCTCAATTACATTGAAACCCTTTTATGGGTGTATTCATCAATATTTCTTGCATAATGGAAATGGAGTCTTCTTTTCTCCATGGTCTCCACTATTTGATCCCTTAGAAAACACCATTTTACTCAATATTGGTGGGTTTGTGAGTAAGTAGTGTTTTATTTTTTTAATAATATTTTGGGAAAACTGATTAGGAATGAACAAGATATCATTCACTACTATGAAAACCCAATTTGGATGCTCATTTCCACCACATCGTCCATCTTTTTCAAAGTTAACATGAATCCCTCAAGTTCCTTACATTGACAAATTCCAAAAAGCATAGCGTGAGTAACAACAATAACAATGATAGAATCTTATTATCACATATATAATATCATAAAATCGTATTTAAAAGATAAAACATCTTAGTTTTCAAATATGTATTATATTCGAATACTTCATAACGGATTGAACGAAAAATATATATTTTCCTAATCATATACCTAAAGAGCGTCAAATGAAGATCAAAATAAATAGCATTGACATGTACCATGTTACCCTGAGTCAGGCCTAGGACACCATGTCAGAGTTATAACTCATAGTAACATCTGTTATGAAACCACATCCACTTGTAGCATCGAAATAGTGATGTATTTCTTGGAAGACACACATAATATCTACCATTCCAAAATTCAATGATGTTATTCTTTGATAATCCATAATATCTATCTTAGAGTTATGTTCCCTAATCTATTTTATCTAAATCTTGTTTTAAGCATTTATACTAATCTTCCCCTAATACCAACCATAAGACCATTAATCTAGTTTCTCAATGATGGTGGGTTACTGCATTGAATTTACATTTTAAACAATGAATTCATATCCCTATGGAACTAATAGTTAAGTAGTTTTGAGATTTTGAATATAAACAGTTGTTTTACATTACATATTTGAATGGAAAATATATAAAGTTTCCATTGGAATAATCCATAACTCCTTGATTATCTAAAAAAGTCATTAATAATATTTATATTTGCATCATGGGGAATAATAGAACATAAGAAATGAGTTATCTCAGGTTCTTAGTAATGGAGTGTAATAGATCGGAAGTATAGATAATAAAGAATTGTGAATAACTAAAAGTTCACATTATATAAAAACATAATATTGAGCATAATATAGATATAATAAAAGATGATTAAATAATTCCATATTAAAACATAAACATGGATAATATAATATCTGAATATTCACATTGACTATCAATTACAAGTTTTATAATTATTGAATTCATGATTCCTGATATCATAAACATACCATCAATTCCTTATCCAAGAAACCATCAAAAAAAATATAAAAACCCAGGATAGATTGTCTCATGATACATACTGATCCATCAAGGGGATATATCAAGTCCCACTGATCACTTACTATGTCTAATAACTTCCTCATATAAAAAGGGTAAAACATACAAAACATAATAATTATTATTTAAAAATTAGAATATGTAATATTAATACATTAACCATAAACCACGAATGATATCATAAAACACATAAAAAGTAAATCTTATCATAATCCCTTAATCAATATTTTTTATATGATATCATTAAAGATTGACCTCATAAATTTACAAAATTCAATAATGGATGTTTTCATATATGAAGAAAACATTAAAATATTCTTGAATACAATAATATTTAAACATTTAAATGTGTCCCCTAAGACCACGAATCATTAAATTCATAATCCATATAAAAGGATAATTAAATGAAACATATAATGTCAAGATAATAATTAGAATCGTGATATAATATATCAATTTTATGTACATACACCACATAGATAAGGAATAAGTAGTCAAGAATGATCATATCTCAAAGATGTAAAAGTGAGTCGAAATAATACCATTTTACTTTGGAAATAAATGTTCATTTGGAAAATAAATTTTATTTTTCATCAAAATATATTGAAAAATTTTATAGCCCAAAATAGAAAATGTAAGTCAATTAAAATTAAATTATAGTCATAAATTCTTTCCCACATTATTGAAATCATGTAAAAAGTTATTTTAAAAAACTTTAGAAATAAATTTTTTTTGTGTCATTTAAGGAAAACATTAAAGGGGTTTTAAAGAGGAAAGGAATGATTGTTTTAATACATCTAGAAATTAATGAAAATATTATCTAATGAAAAAATTATTATTTTATAGAAATAATAATTGATTTAAGATGATTATATATTGAAATTGAAAATGGGAAAGAATTTGGAAAGTCCCCTTTAATCAAGATTGCTTATAGAGAAGAATTGATAATGGAACCATATTAAAAAATGGATTCTACCTGAAATGATCTATATATGTGGGTTTTAAAAATATAAAAATAATATAGAATAATTATATAAAAATAATTAAAAATTAAATTAGGTTAATGTGATAGATAGTGTAACTCGAATGAAAAATGTAGGTTTGTGACAAAATCCATAACACTTAGTAACCAATTGAACCGTATGTCCAAAAATTAATAATCATCCAATGGATCATTTAATAAATTAAATATAAATATAATCAAGATATTATATATCAAATTTCAGTATACATACACCACATAAAATAAATAACTTATGAATGATGAAAATTTCACGGATATAAAAGTGATATGAGGAACCCCTTACCTAATATTCTAATATGTTCTGCACATGACCTTAATATCCTCGATTAGTATTATAAATCCATTAATTAAATAATTAAGAAAATTATTTTTATTTATTTAATTCATTTTATTTTTTATGTTTAATTGTGGTGTTACAAATGAGTTATAGTGTTTAATTTCATCATTCTAGAGAATGTGTTTCCTTGGTTTTCCAGATCGATTTTATCGTTTATAAGTAATTATGTTCATAAAAACTAGTTTTTATTGTAAATAACATTAATGATATTAAAATGAAGAAAAAAATAATTTTAATTGGTTTTAAATATATATTTTTCCCCAGATATGAGGATAAATTATTCCAAACATGTTAATTATAATTGTTTAGATTATTTTATGTGTATTTAGATCCCAAAAAACTAATTTCGTTTTATCATTTTCTATTATGTAAATATGTTACATCAAGAACATAAAAAGGGTTATAATAATTATTATAATATCTCTTTCAACCATTAAAATGGTTTTTTGTACATAGTTGAATAAGTTGATGTAAAATGAAAACTTTTCATCCTTATAGGTGATAAAACAACAATTCAAAAATGATGATTCCATTTCATGAATAAAACATAGATGATAAGGTATTTGAGGATAATTTAAAACATTATCATTATAAAATTATATTATAAATATTATACTAGTAATATCATTCTATTTGGATGAGTGATGGATATGATAGAACACAAAAAGAAAATAATATGAAAAAAATTGAAATAAAAAAGATGGTTTTCCATCTTTATTTTATCCTCCTTGAGAAACCCCATAGGGAAATTCTTTGGGTATATTGATGAGTCCCATAATTCATGTAAGTGGGGTAGAGTCTTTGGAAGTGTTCTGTGAAAATTTTAATAAAGGCTCAATGCATGGAATGTGCATGGAGAAGGGTTGGTGATGGGAGTCATTTATAGTGGTGGAGAGGGGTGTTCATTAAATATTTTATTCATTGGTTTGTTATATTGGCTCAATACTATTAATTTTTTGATAATTATACTCAAATATAATAAAATATTTAATGTGGGATCTAGATAATGGTTATTTACATCATCAATGACTCAAGGAATTGTGTATTTAACCTAAAATGTTTTAGACGGTATATTACTATATTTGACTATTCACCATTTATTCAAGTATATTAGATTATTTCCAAAAGATTCTCCTTAACTATTTAATGATATGTTGAATTCTAAAATTAACTCTATTGTAATAAGAATAATGTGTTTTCTTGTTTATGGAGGAGTTTTAACGATGTTTTGTAAAAGACATCAAAAAGTAGATCAATGACTCTAAAACCTTATTAAAAAATATATCATGTTTAAATTCAGTGAATATTATGGAAAATAATTTGGAATTTTGAAAAACATCCTAGTAGAAACATCTATAAAATAGTTCCGGATTGGAATGTTGATATCATGTCAATGAGTGGTCCATGTGACTTTTTTGTTGTTGTTTTCCAAAGAAAAAGTGTGGTATTATTTTCTAACACATATATTATTTAATAAAATCCTTCAATTGTTCTCAAATCAATAACACTATTATGGGAAAATAGTTTCTTGTGGTTGTTTTCATGTTTTATAATTTATGTTCATACTTCATTCTCTATAGGGGTGTTGTCTTCATATATCATACTACATTAAAATAAATTTCAAATAAAAATAATTTCAAACAAAGTTTGTATGGTGGATCGTTCTCCTAAATGAGCTTTATATTTTTTTAATGAGACAAAGGGTATGGAAGATTTTATCATTGAACATATTTTCAATCAACTTCTACCAAATGATCAATATGAGTAAGGGAAATACAAATATAGTGAGATTACTAAAGAATAATTCTTCTATATGGATCTGAAAGCTTTTATGTGGTTTTATTACATAGAGAATTATTTATTTAATGTTAAACTATACTAACACATATTATATCAACGTAAGAATTTTTTATATATATGATTCACCGAGATATTACTAGGACTTGAAAAAATTACTTATGAGCTGTGTTGATGGATTGATGAAATAATGCATCCACTGATCTGGCATTTGCAAGGTTCCAAAAAAATCAGACCTCACTAATTAGTGGAAACAATGGGTCTAATCATATAATAGATAAAATAATATGATGATTATTTTTCAATCCCATTCTCTATTCATATGTAATGGATTTCATAAAAATATATTTTTGGGGATAACAAATTGGCCGCATTGAAAAATTCAATGTAATTCTACAAAACACAATCATTGATGTTTAAATATTCAATTCCTATATAAAAGGATTCATGTCCCATTTCTCAATTTATATGGAAGTATATATATATATATATATATATTTAGTTCATTTTTGATGATGTATTAATTTTATTAGAATCATAATCCACTACTCTATGAAAAACAATTCCTAATGCAATGCCAAAAGAAAAATAATGTTATTGGTATGAAATTCTGAGGTTACTCATCATTGATTTGGGAATGCACTTCCTCAATCATTCAACAAAAGTACTTGTTGATAAGTATAGAGTTTTCTATAATATTGGAACCCATTTATAAAAATAAAAAAGAAGGAATAAGTAAATATCAATTTGAGAAATCAATAAAATTCATAAGAGGACAGTGAATACATGTAGAAGGGATTGGAACATGGAACTGGATGATGCACTATATGCATATTACACATAATTCAAAACATCCATTATAATAACTCACTATCAACTTTTCTATAAATATCCATTTCATTTTCATTTTAAATTATATATTTATTCATTATTGTGAACAAAAAGGTAAACTTGGATTCTCAAATAGATTTGAAGAAATAATTGTTACAATTAGATGAGTTGGAATAGAAAAGAAGAGGCACCTATGAATGTGCCAAAATTTATTAGCAGAAAGAAAAAAATGTAAAAAATGAAGTTTTATTTTAATGATATTCATTAATAGGGATAATTTCCTTTTAGTTAATTTTGTATTAAAATTTTTCCCTTGAAAATTGATATCCTAACTATATAGAAACTTTTATTTAATTAATTTCTTCCATTATGGATTTATTTGAGTTCAATAATTTAGAGACCATCTACCAATGTTATTATACAATGTGTGATGATTTACTATGAAACATTATAATAAGTTTGTGTCCTCTATTTAAAATCCAGATGACCTCATTAGAATGTCGATCCCTCTACCATAAATGAATCACAATATTATAGGAAACACATTTTTTTTTACCTTAGGTAAGAATAGGTTTAAAAATATTTTCTTAATTTCTATCTTCTTAATTAGGATTAAAGACCCTTTAAAAAGATTTTCTATTGATCCAAATTAATGATATTAATTATCCATTCAAATATTGAGATTTATGGATTTATATGAATCCTAAAATGGTTATTTGAGTTTCATATTCCCAATTTATGCAGTTATTTTATATAATTTTCTTTTTTAACCTATGAACCAATGGTTCACTATGATGGTTCATTTCACATCATCACAACTCATTCTCCTCGGGGCTCAGTTCTTTTCCCCTTCCATATCCATTCTTCTAAAAACCATTTATTCTCACCCTATATTTCCTTCTCCACCAATATTATATTTCCTTAATATTATCATCTTTATAGAAATATTTCTCAACAAAGTAGGTGGTCAACTGAAAGACAACTATATAGATAAGTACACCCCTACTACTAACTGTCTAATATAGGTCATTTCACCACCATTAGAGTACACCTCATTCATCTCTCACCTTCTCACCCTACAATGTGTTCCACATATAATTATTCAAAAATATTTTATAATGATTCCTTGTATACTATACTCCATTACCATATTTCATCCCAGCCTTTATAGATACATTCATACATGTATTTTTTGAACAGAAAACATTTTTCATTCTTTCACCATGCATATTCCAAGACCATTCTATCCAATAAAACTCTAGTATTTGTTTTCCCTAAAAATATGTTCATAATAAATTAATTCATGTATGCCCTTAGAAGGATTAACCTTTATAATATTATTCACCTATATGAGGAAACAAATAAAGAACTCTTTCTAGAGTTCCTAGCCACCATCAAGCTAGAAATCATTTATGTATCTTTTGAGTTCGGAATCTAGCAATTGTAGATCTAAAATGGATCGTTTGGAGTTATCCAAGTGTTATATTATTCATATTTCTCTTCCTTAACATCTAATTCATTAACTATTATATACCCTAAAAAGATACATATGTTTATGAAATGGGTGGTGATAGATCGTGACATCAACAACCTCAATGATCCACATATGGATAAGGGAAACCAGTTGGGTGGGTCCACTCTACGGATCAGTGAATACACTAAGCCAATGTTTTTATAGAATGATTATTCTCTCATATAGAATTTTGTCAGACTATGTCACTCAACCATTCCATATCCATGCTAGTCCCCGAGGTGAATTATGACTACAATTTATTATCATTATTATGAGGGAAATGTGGAGGAGGTCTTACGGTACTCATACTAGTGATAGAATAATAAAATCATATTATAAAATTTTTAGAAATATTCAATTCAGAATATGACCTATCATCCAAATTACTGAGTAAATCCATAAATCTTATACTGCTTTAAAATATGGGGTTCCTTTAGAAGTTGGTGAAGAATTATGACTTGGTCCTTGAGTATATTGGGTCCAAGAATGATGCATCGATTACAAAAACCTTAGTTTCCTCTATATTTTATCCTATCCATGCCATCACTAATAAACTCCATTCCATGACTGAGAAACTTTATATTAGGACCTTGTCATCCCCTACCAGTACTGAGGATTCATCCACCTGGGTCCAAGAACCCACCTCCAACCTAATCCTACTACCGCACCCTTTTCCGAAAGAGTGGATGACATAACTAATAAGGGATCTATATAGTATTTTATAGAACTATTTTACAAGTATATAATTCATGGAGAGACCATTTCTCACCCCCCTGAAAATTCCATCTTCCTCCCCACAAGATACCACCCAACCATATCATTCAGCAACTGGACTTACCTTTAGTTCAAAGTAAATTTCAACCACCCTAGCACCATTAGCCACCCTGATTTGTCATACAACCAATATAACTAACCATAGTACATGTAGGAAATATGTATAAAGCATTGTCAAAAAATAAAATATTCTCTTATAGTGACTCTGTATGAGGTCCCCTTCATTTTTCTAACTTCGAAACACATGACCTCTGTATGGATCTTCACCTCAACTCCACCATATTCAAACCTATTTGTTTTATTGGTGATTGATCTAGCATCAATCCCTATAGTCCTTATTTCAATATTCAATACACATTCCTCTACCTATATTATTGATATAGACATGGTGGGGTATATCCATCCACCCACCACTTGGGAGGGGAACACATATGTTGATCATAGAGATTCTTCCAATTATTCTTTGAATCCTTTTACATAAAGTAACCCTCCAGTTTCTATAATTTGGAAGAATATTTGATTCACTATATTCCATATACCTACATTGTATCATCTATTTTACATAATGTAATGGATATACATTTTCTATGGATTCTCTTCTTACTCATTAGTTCATCTACTAGCATGGTTATGTGATATCTACGTATACTATTTATTCCATCAATGTTTTCAAATATATAAACATTCTAATTGGCCAACATCAAATGGTTTTTCTTCATTACAATAAAATTTATTGTCCACCCCAAGAGATACATTTCGGAGCTACTGGGATACCTTGTTTTAATAAAAGTGGTTTGTCCTGGAAATATTTTTAGGTACTCCATCATTTAAAGAGACCCTCCGAGCTAGCAGACATTGCCTTTAATACCAATATGAGGCCTTGGAATGTTGAGTTGATGAAATTTTATAAATAATCCTTGTTTATCCTTATATATGATGATTTCATCATAATTTCATTGTCTTAGGAAATCCATTTTTAGTCTATTGTGTTTTAATTGTCTCTATTTATGAAAACAATTATATCTACATGTCTTTTATTTTTGGTAGGTTATTCAGGAACTCATTTTTTACTCTGGTCCATAATTATATTAGATGGCATTTTTTTAATTATTTCTAATATTATCTGTTTTAAAACATTCTAACGTGATATATATTATTCCCAACTCATTTACCCATAGTAGATGTACATTTTTTTGAATACTATAATAAATACTCTGAATTTTCACCATCATCTGCAAAAATCCTCATTGCATTGAATTAATTTCATGGAGCTCCCAAATATATATATGTTTTTTATTTTTATAATAAATGGTTTCATTTAATATATTATATATATCTCACACATTATTAAAAAAATAGTTTGAACACTATTTTATTTTAATTGTGTGGGAACCATCTCCATCTTTATTGAATTTTAACATTCTGTTTTTTCGATTATTATTTATCTTGGACATAGTTCTCTAAACATATATTAATTTGAAATATCATCACAATAATGATTTTTATTGATATTTTTTAGAGGAAAATTATTAAATGTTGTTATTTATTAAATTTTATAAATTTATAATGATTTATTAGTTGAGTATATTAATTTTGAATTTTGAATCCTAATTTTTTTGATTGACTTTTTACATATAATTATTCCCCTAGTGATTTCTATTTCTATGCTTATTACAATTACCATGAGTATTTTGGATATACGATTCCCTATTATTTTATGATAATATATATTATGTAACACATGATACATGTAAAACTATAAAACTATTCACTAGAATCTTATCTAGTTTATGAAACAAAAAAATATTTTTTTAAAAATTGGTAAGGAATTTTGATAATTGAACTGTTTTTTCATGACTCACCTATTCATTAGACATTCTTACAATTAGATTCCATGGATTAATTTTTTATAATTTAGTCATAATTCAATCAAATTTTATCCCTTACTACCCCACTATTTTTTTATTATATTATTATCTCATTCATAAGTGTGGAGTAATGGTCATTTATACTAGAAATTTGAAATCTTGTATTGAGAAGAAATGTGGTGGAATATTCACTAGATCTTCATGATATAGTTCATGATAAATTTTTTTATAACATTATGATTACCAAGTATTATTTATTAAAAACCAAAAAACATGTGTTTTTATTAAGAATTTCAAAAGTTACTAATAACAAAATCATAAATTACATAACAGATCATATGGGGTTAGGTGTTAGATATGAGATCTATCCAAGGAATGAAATCTAGAAAAAAGTGAAATTGTATTATATTAATTCTTTTGAATAATATTTATAGACCCTCTCTCATCTTTTGGGGGTATAAATACAGAAATTTTTGTAGGATTTTATTTAATACAATTTTCATCATTATAATGCATAATGAAATATAATTTACACTTTTTTTGATATTTATTTTTATCATCTACCCACGTAACCTTATCCTCACAGCCATTAAAACCATAATTAATAAGTCACCATCATTAAATATGTTATTTAAATTTTTTAAATATTGATTTTAGATTGTTAAGACCATATATTAAAGATTCTCAACTTTAATGTAATAAAATTTTACCATGACAAATTAATGGAAATACACAATGAGGTAAATTACAACATGTGAATATCTATATAAAGAACAATTGATAAATTTCAGTTAAATATTGAGGGATTAAAATAAGGTACATAAATATTAATCATTACAATTATTATTTATAGGGATAATTATAAAGTACTGGACCCTTTCTGTTAACACATTTTTTCATTAACATGGTTTTAATGATTAAATCTAGTTAAAAAACTGTTTCCTTCAAAATTATGTTTTATATTATTATTTATTAATGACATAAAATCAATCATTTTTATCATAATATGTTATTCTTAATTCATATATATACATTAGAATTACTTTTTTGGGATTTATTCATGTTTCAAATTTCCATACTATCATATATGAATGATTTTTTGTCAAATTGGGGAAAACGTTAATAAATAGGTGTTTTTGTGTAATTGCTAAAATTGAAGGCTATTCATGCATTTAATAGGATTCATAATTTCTATTACTAGAAGAAATATTTATGAAACGATGCGTACTAGAACTAGAAATCCTTTACAAGCTATGAATTTTCTAGTTGAAAAAGTCTACATGTAAATGAATTTTATGACATGAAACTCTTAACCTTGGTACTAGTAAACCATCTATGATGCCCTAAATATATTTTTAACAACTATAAATATATGAATCGTATAATATAAAATATTATCATAGCCCTAATATTCATTTTCATGATATAAGAACTTGGTTCATGGTGTTAATGTTATTAAGTAGAAGAGAATCCCTGACAATTAAGGAAATTGAAGTTATTGACATCATGAGTTAATCTTGTATAATTATATTCTCGGTGTCTATTAATTCAAATGAAATTCATTTTTTTTACTTATATTAGTTTTATTTCTATTTTTCTCTTATATTTTAATTATATGTTAATTTTTATCATAGGTGTGGTTGTGAAAAATGATGTTTTCCATCATCCATTGTTATTTGAAACCATTAGTTCTATCAATTCCAACTATTTTTTAATTTTCATTATTCAATCATGTAGGATATTGACTTTTCTAACTTATTTCATGAAAAATTTATATGTGGTGAGGACTATTTCAACATCACTTCTTATTCAAATGCCCAAAACGTCTATTTCCATTTCTGTATAATATTCACAGGCATATGGATCGAGAGTTGTTGTAGAAAATATTTAGTAAATTATTAAATCAATGAATGGGTAATATTTTTTCCTGGAATTACTTTATTAATAAAATAATATTTAACCCCTTTCATGATCCGGATTTGGGGGATTTCAAACAGAGGACCCTAAACCAATTAGAATAGATCCTATTAAAACCAATAAGTAGTTTTTTTCTGCTTATAACATTGCACGTAAAGTACCTAGGAAGAATCAAACCTCTAGACTAAATATTTCATGATAATATAGATATATCCATGTTTTTTGAAAACATCTAATTAGTGACACATGAAAATCTTTGCGGATGAAACCATAAGGCTTCTCTACACTAGATTTATAGATAACCTATACATGATCTCCTAGAAACTAATCCAAAAACCATCACTAATAAACATAAATAAAATCCATTTTTTAATTTAAAAGAAAAATCCACTGAAATCAATTTAGTTATAAACTATGGGTTACAATATCAATTTCACACATATTGCCTTTATCTCCCTATAGGTTCAACACCATTCATCAAATTATCTTTCATACCTTTTTAGTATTGTCATGTATGAAAAATTTTTTATCAAATCTAATATCACTGTGAGGAACTAATGATGAGATACAAGTGCAACAAGAATCTATAAAAACGATAAATCATCAAAAATAAAACATGAAAAAAAAGTGTAGAATGATTTGTTTTATGAATATATTTACGCACAAATATTGAGATAAAAGGGACTTTGTGAATGATGCATATAACTCATACATCTCCAGAAAACCAAGGAGTAAAATGATCTATCACGATCTCAAGAAGTACTAGTTATTGGATAACATATATAATGATATCATTGAATATATATATATATATATATACATCAATCTGTATCTTATATTTGTAATTGGAATATGAAAAGGAAAATACCATAGGGAATAATACAATAGTTACCAATAACATAATGGAAAGGGGAAAACACTACCATTGACTTTTTCACAATCCTTCTTAAAAAAATACAAAGGAAATAATTGTTTATAAATTAGGTTGAATCATCATCGAAAAATTAATCATTTAATGTTAACTTATTAATTATTATTATTTGATCATATTTTATGGATATCTATCAGAGAAGATGTTAGGTTCTATGGAACTCCATTACCAATTCTATTTAATTGAGATCTGAGATTAACCTCAATGATCTAGAATAATATCCAAAATTATATAAACACATATTTAAGCTTCACTATATTATATCATCATCACATCTATGGCTAATATGATAATACTATCTAGACAAAAAAATACTTGATGCAAGCATGATTGAGGGATTCCAAATAAATATGGGATGAACGTCTTCCTCTAGTATATTTATTAAAAAATTAATGCTTCCACTCAATAATAAAAATGTATCCATATTAATAAAATTATAGGAATATATGTATAACACTTGATTTATATCATAAAGATAGTGAAATTCTGATTTAATAACATGAAATTATGCAGAAATGGTAGAAAATCTCAAGATCATACAAAAAATGCATCATATATCCTTAGAGTCTATAAAAGATAAATAATAAAAATCCTCAATTATACAAGGTGTTTCATGTTATTTATAAATTATCTCTCTAGATAAAAATATTTTTTAGGTTTATGAGGTTTTGGGAAAATTTTGAGCTAAGCCCTATGTACATCGAGACATTTTACATTCTAGATTGCATCTGATATGTGGATTATCAACTAGCACTTCTACCATACTTATCTCAATAATATGAAAAATTAATCCTATTAATATGGACAAGTTATATACCAAATAACTAAAATATAATAAATCTAAAGGTTCAATATATTAAAAGTGACCTCTATTATGATAGAAGCTACTGATTTTTTGGAAACCTATACATAATATTATATGAAATAAAAAACCCAACCTAGTCAAAGTTCTATAGTGAAAACATATGAATGAGGTGGTGACAAGGGAACTCAATTATTCCATGAAGTATAATTACCCACATCAATATTGATATTATTTTTTAATTAAAATTTTCGAATATTTAATATCTTGTTGGGAAGAATTTAATAACCCTAAACATTAAGGGAATTACCCTTATTATAATTGTGTAGAATATAGTAATGTAGTATATTAAACATGAACCACAAGATGAAACCAAATAAATAATATTATATTAATAAAAACAATTTACATTATTTCAGCCAGATTTCTATAAGAATTGAAAATATTATAAATGGATAAAAATAGAAGAAAATTAACAAAAATATAAATATTATGATATGCTTGATCTAATATAATAACTACACTCAAAAAAATTATCTAGAGATAAAGTATAACATTATTAATGAAATATTCGTATTGGAAAGGAAAATGTAAATATGACTAAGCTAAAAAATATGTAAATGAATAATAAATGGAAAATGGGTTGTTTATATAAATTTGGGAACCCATACAACTTTTTGAAATCTGATTGTTGGAATATTTTTCTGACTATTGGAATAGTAACATAACCATCAGAATAGTAATATGACCATTATAAGTTGTAGCATACCTATTATAAAGGTATCCTCACCTATGTATGTGTAAAATAATATTTAGGTATCATAGAAAATGTAAATATGATATATTTAAACCAATGTATATTTAAATAAATGTTTTAAAAATAAAAAATTATGTCATTATATTTTGTTCAAATATAGCATTAATGTCATATTTTAAAAAAATATATTCATTTAAAATATATTATATTTTCATTAAATGGTCTTATAAATTAATATTATGTTTTATTGTTATTATAAAAAAATTGTTCATGTTGTGTGGAATTTTAACTAGATCTGTAGGATGTAGTTCACAAAAAATTTTGATGTGCCTTTATGATGACTTGTATTCTATTTTTATAAATAAATAAACAAGTTTTTTTATTAGTAATTTAAAAATTAAATATTACCATACCGATAAATTTCATAATTAAAAATATGGGTTTATGTGGTCAATATGATATCTATCCAAAGGATGACATTATGAGAAGTAACATGGTGTTATCTTAATGCTTTTGTAGAATATTTAGAGAACCACTTTCATATTTTGGGAGTTAAGAGAATTTTTTTATTTTATTTTCTAAACATTTTATTATTATCATGCTTAATGAAATATATTTTACCCTCTTTTGATGTTTATTCTTATTATATACCAACCTATCATTAAACTTAGAGTCATTAAAAACATAATGCTTTTGTCACCCTGATAAAGTATTTTGTTTTTATTTATAAACTACATATTTCAGATGGTTTGAAACATATATTCAAGATTCATAACATATCTTTAATATTATTTTACTTTTACTAATTAAATGAAATTCACTATGATATAAATTACATCATGGGAATAACTATATAAAAACAGCTATGAAATTTTAGGGAATGGATGGAGGAATTTGAATGAGAATCATCAACATGAAGCATGACTAAAAATATTTGGACGCATGATTTTATAGAAATGGAACCTTTCTATTAACACTTTATTTCATTTACATGGTTATAATGAATATTTATAGTTACAAATTATTTTATTCAAGTTTATTTTTGAGTTTCTTATTTATTGATGTTATAAAATCATTTAAGTGTGTGATAAATGATATTATAAATTCATATATACATTTTTGGAATAAATTATTTTTAATTAATTCATGTTTTAAATTTCTATACTATGATATTTGAATCATTTTTTCGGGAAATTGGTCCATACATTGAAAAGATGGTGTTTCTATAATACTGAAAAAATTGCTAGCTATTAGTGCTTGAAAATTATTCATGATATTAATTCCTAAAAATCATATATAAGGAATTATGCATACCAAATCCAATAATCCATCTCAACCTAAAAATTATTGGGTTCAAAATTTTCAAAATGTAAATGAAATTCATGACTTGAAACTATATGGCATGGTCCTATTCAACCATCTATGATATCCCAAAGGTCCTCTGAATGAATATCTAGCTATAAATCATGATAGATACCAAATTATAATCGAATTAAAATTAAAAGCCACTATATAAAATTTTGGTTCATGATTTGAATTTTACTAAGATGAAATAACCCAATCAAACTCATCACATAGAAGCTATATTTCTCAAGAGTTGATCTAGTATATTTATATTCCAGCTCTTTATGAGTTTAATGAACATTAATTTCTTTTACATTCATATTTTTTTAATTTTTAATTTTCATATTTTATAACATTGATTTATTGTCGTTGTTATAAAAAAAGATGGTTTTCATCATAAATTGTTATTTATGACCATTTTTACTTCTAGTTCCAACTGTTTTGCACTATTCATTATTCAATCATGAAATCAATTGTTTTTTAATTAATTTGATTAAAAATTACTATGTGGTGATGACTATTTAAACATAACTTCTTTTTTCACATGTCTAATAGGAATATTTTCATATGTGGAAAATTTTATTAGGGATATGGATGAAGTGTAATTATAGAAAATATTCAAGTAATTATTTAATCAATGCTTGGGTAATATTTTTTGATAGAATTTTGTAATTAATAAAATATTATTTAATCCCTTTCAGGATCTAAATCTACATTATTTCAAACAAAGGACCCTAAACCAATTATATGGAATCACGTTACAACTAATAACTATTTTATTCTACTTCAAAATTTACACCTAATATATTTAGATTAAAAATAAACTCTAGACCAAATAGTGGATTATAGTCTTGGTAGATCAAATTAGATTAGAAAATTCTAATTGGTGACTCATGAAAATATTTTTGGACTAATCCTTAATACTTTCCCACAGTAGATTTAGGAATAACCAATATAGGATCTCTTAGAAATGGATCATGAACTATTCATTAATTATCATCAATATAATCTATTTTCCTAAATTAAAATAAAACATCATTTAAACTGATTGTGTTATCCACTCTAGGTTCTAATATTGTGTTCACAGCCATTGTCTTCATCTCTCTGTTGGTAAAACATCAGACATCAGTTTTCATGCATTCCTATTCTTTATTTTTAGATAAGATAAAATATAATTTCTCTTGTAAAATAAATGTGTGGAATTAATGATGACATACTAGTGCATGAGGATTCTATTAGAATAATAAATCCAAATCATTTAAAATTGATTAAAAAGAGTATCATGATTTGGGGAAGGACTATTTGTACCCTTGTAACATCCCAGGTAAATGAAGAATAAAATATTTTCATATTTAGTAATATTTTTTAATTAAATATTAATTTTACTTTAAAGGGTTTGTTATGTTCGATAGCGTACCCGATATTCAACAACGAGTTTCATTGAAATCTTACGTTACACACTAATAATATAATATTATTATTTTAAATGGTAGTTTACTCCTAGACATTTTATTGGTGGGAATGAATGAAAACAACTACAATATTATTATACATTTTTTTAAACATATTTTCATTTATCCAATAAAATTTTAGAGGCTTAAAATGGGAATGAATCTAATTTTCAGCATAATTTAAATTAAAAGGTCAATTTACTGCCTTATTATGTAGAATCATTTTTAAATATAGTTTTGGTCCCTGTAATACATTCTACTTGACCAAATAAAATTATTCTTTAGAATGGAGACATCAAAATTTACTTTGTGTAAATTTTTGGTATTTTTCTAAAAAAGTGTTTTTTGAAATTGTGAAAAATAATATATTTTAGGTCAAAACTGTGTTTTAATGTAATTTATTTATATGGTTAGATTATCTTTTTAATGTGTTTTAATGTTTAATTAGAATATATTTTTACCATTTAATACAATTTTTTTCATTGTAATTAATTTCACTTTGAATATAGACATAAATAAGTGTCAATATTTTGATAGTTATTGTTTCTTAGAAACGCAGTATTTGTTTTAACAACGAGAATTAATTTTAAATTTATTTAATTCCACTACTATGATTTTAATTTATAAAAATAGACATCATTTTTGAATTCAGAATATCAAATAAAGACTAGGCTGAATTTTTGTTATTTTTCTCAAAAACTTCAATTTTTGATGAATAGTGAAACCACTTAGTAGTAGTTAAAAAAAACTGAAATTTTCATTTAAATGAAATTTTACCACTTTAGTGAATTGAATTTTGAAAATAAAACATACATGGTTGTTTTTAGTATTTAAAATTTGGTTCAATAAGATGAAAATAATTTTTGGTGAATATTAACTTTTGACTTTTTTAATCGCGGTTAATGGTAAATATGCTAATTCAAGGTAAAAAGAATATTATAATAATTCAAAATTACCTTAATACTTATTTTAACCTTATTTAATGAGTAATGGACGACCATGGGCATATTTGGGTAGATTTTGGAACCCCATAGAGCCACTTATGAATGATAATGACATTTTACATTAATTAATTTAATGTAAAGACAAAAATGACATAATCAAATATCTCATTGTAATTTAATTTTTACATGGTATTATATAAGTTATTTTTTCAACTATAAATATTAATTAGAAAGCTAAAATATTTCCTACATAATGGTGTTTTTTTATAATTTTTGGACATCAAATGAATTAAATTATTTATGACACAATAATGATGCAGTGTTTACCACATTAATAATTCATTTAAATAAATAAGACTATAAATATTAAAATAACATACAATACTTGTTCAATTATTATTGGATGATTTTATTTTTACCATGAGTCATATTATCTTCGACTCTATTGAATTTTGGACCTTCAAAAACCGAATATCATTATATAATAAAATAATATTTTCACACTTTCCTAAAGAGTCCCTCCTCCCCCTTATAAAGAGCCATCACTTCTAAACAATTTCTCACACCTCTCAATCCTTTTGGCTCGACCAAACCCTGCCCAATTATTCTCCATAAATCCCTCTCTTCCACTTAGAAGCCTTACCTTAGGTAGAAGTCACTTCAATAAACCATTTTGGTTAAAACCAAAGTGAGTTACCCAAATTAAAGGTAACGAGTTCTCTTAAACTCTTTTGTTTTATTTTGTTTTATTTTACTTATCCTACCTCTAAACTCTATTTATTACTTAATTTTATAACAAAACTAGTATCCTAAATAAAATATTATGTTGTTATGATAAGTATTCTAACTACACTTACAATCACCTCCATCTAATGGGTGAAAAACATAATGTTTCTCTGGATGGAAAAAAAATGCCTCACGAAAAGATGATAGTTTCAATTATCTCCTTCTGCCTCTCATGGTGGCCGTTAAGAAGAAACTATATTTATATATGATATATATTATGTTTAAGTTTTCTTTATGCTTCTGTATTTTTCTTTTGTAGCATACCTTTATGGTTTCCATTATGGGTAAATGTGATAATTTCATTTGAGGAAGTGTGGACTACCGCCCCCTCAAAGTGATATGATTCATTAATGACACATGTGGGACGTATAAAGGATGGAGTTATTTATATTATATATTATATAATACTATAATAATAATATACCTATTTATCATTACGTTTTAATTCCATTAAAATAAGAAATAGAAATGAAAGTTGCGTTCTTGCGTACGTACGGCTTACCTTCTCCATGAACGGTGCATTTCATTTCCTACCACCAAATGTTATGTACTATTATAAATACATGTATATACTGGATATATATGATATATATGATATCTAAATCATATATATCATTCTGGATATAATGAACTTTAGACCTTGTGAACAACTTGAAAATATAAGGTGTTCATTTTTTACTCAAGTACCAAATATCGACAAAATGAATGTTATTAACATAAATGATTAAATAATGTTTACAACATTGTAATAAGTGAAATAAATTAAATAATAAACTTGAAAATGGTTCTTAATCAAGTATAAATAAACATTAGTTAATTATTCAGGTTATTAAAGAACGATCGAGTCAAATCGGACACAAGGTAAGGGACTTCGTCTCAATCTCCCTTCATTGAGGCATATTTTGTTTTAAAACACACTTTTTTCATATGTTGTATAAAAACTTTTTACATTTTATTTCATTAAAAGGGAATATTTTTCTACGAAGCGTTTTACTAAACGACAAAAAAGAATGTTTCTTTTTAACATAAGTAGTGTCAATGACCTTACCCCCGCCGTGAGTATTATTTGATCTTTTGGCTTCTGTAACAAGCCATAATGGTTTTAGAAAGGAAAATAAATATCATATATTCTTTTTACGTATTTTTGTTTTTAAAATGGTTTTGATAATGGATTTGTTATGTCAATACATTTAAATGATATATTGTGATTTAAATGTGGAAGTGTTATCTTTATTTTATGTTTGTTTTATGTGTTACGAACATGATATGGGTCTTGGGCATTGTTTACGTATACTGGTGGTTTCATGATAAACCATGGGCGGGTGAGCTCGAGATAGCTCTCCAATGCATTAGGTAACATGACAGAGGTAAACGTGAATGTTTCTCTTAAGAGATTTAGGGAATATACTGTGATGGGTATTCCAAATTAACTCCCTACGTAGCTGTGATAGCTACAATGTATGTATGTTATGGGTGCCACAATTTACCTTTATGATTTAGGATTTCTATATCTTATTCGTAAAATCTTATGATTTTATTAGGTAAGTAAAAGTGTTCATATTTTTTATGTATTTATGATCAAATGTTTTCTTTATTTTTTGTATAACCCTTACTGAGATTTTTATGCTCATCCCATATTTCAAAATGTTTACACAGGTCTTAAAGATGAATAGGGTCAAGGATGGGATCAAGAAAAAGTCATGTTGTTTAAAACATGGAACATGACATGACTCTTTTTTTCGAAAGTTTTTATTTTATAAAAAAATGGAAATTGTGTAGAAGTGTCTACTTTGTATTCTTTTGAGATGTAATTTTTACGTCCTAATTCTCTAAAACTCTAAACCTTAAATTATCCTCAATGTGAATTATTCATTTAATTCAATATAATGTAATGTTTTAAGGTCGGGTTCATATAATTGGTATCAGAGGTCGGTTTAGACAAATTTAGGAGTTATGGTATTGTTAAATAATTGTACATAAATTAATTTATGGTAATATTGAAATAATATAGAATTTACTGATTCACGTATTGCTTCGGCTAAGATATTTCGGTGCTAAAATTATTTTTTCGTAGAGGAAATAGAGATGCTTTTCTTGGAGGCATATAGAGGGAAATGACCTTCCCAATCATCATCTTGAGATGGTCATTATCAGAATTGAATAGTTTATTGTAGTGATTGATAAGTTCACTCAGGTGATAAATGGTGGTTGTGTTTATTGATGAAATTTTGGTTTAATCTAAAAGAAAAAACAAACATGAAATTTATTTTTGGGTCATATTAAAAACCTTAAAATAAAATTAACATTATGTGAAATTCAGAAAGTGTGAGTTTTGGTAACAACAAATTTCTTTCATTGGTCACATTATTTCAAAAAATGGCATAACTGTTGATCCTTTTAAAAAAATAGTTGTTGAAGAATGGCCATGTACCAAAAATATAACAGAGAATCATAGTTTTCTTGGTTTGGCAGGTTATTACTAGAGGTTTTTTTAAAATTGTGTACAGTTATATAGGACAATGACCAAGTTAACTCGAAATGTTGTTATGTTCATTTGGACAAAATAATGTGATGATTGTTTTCAGGAATTGAAAATAAGATTGGTGAATGCTCCAGTTTTTGAACTTACTTCTAGAAATGGTGAGTTTGTTATTTATAGTGATGCTTCATTGAAAGGACTTGGATGTGTCCTTATGCAGAACGATTAGGTAATTTCTTATGCTTCATGTTTGTTGAAACCACATTAGTTAAATTACGCTACACATGATTTGGAATTAGCTATTGTTTTTTTTGCTTTATGAATTTGGAGGCATCATTTGTATGTAGTAAAATGCGAAATATATACTAACGACAAAAGTTTAAAGCATATATTCACCCAAAAATAATTGAACATGAGATAGGGGAGTTGGCTAGAATTAATCAAGAATTATGATTGCACGATATATTACCATCCAATAAATGAAAATAATGTGGCTGATTCATTGATTCGAAAAAGTAATTTCTACTTAACCATGCTACGTCTGGAACGAGATCCTTCAGTTTTTTATTTGAAGAACACTGGTGTAGAAGTTATTTGTGCATGAAATTGTTCTGTTTTGTTTCAGGTGTCTGTGAAATCATCTCTATCAGACAAAATAATGAAAGTGAATAAAGAGCACCGTGAGTTGCAGAAAAAGGTAGATTTGTTTTAGAAGGGTCATCCTGCCAGTACTAAGACGTAAAGAGATCTTCAGGAGTATTACTGGTGGGATGGAATGAAAAGAGATATTTCTGATTTTAATATGAAGTGTTTGACTTGTCAGTGGGTTAAAGCAGAGCGGCAGTTACCGAAATGGATTCTTCAGCCTTTACCAATGCCATAATGGAAATGGGAATATATATCCATGGACTTAATTGAGGGTTTACCAAAGAAATATCAATTTAATAATGCAATTTGGGTTATGGTTTATCGATTGACTAAATATGCTCATTTCATTCATATTCATGATACATTGTCTCTAGATCAACTTTCTCAGTTTTATGTTAATGAGATAGTAAGGTTTCATGGAGTTCCCCTCTCCGTTGTATATAATCGTGATCCCAGGTTTACATCTAACTTTTAGAAAGGCCTTTAGAAGTCGTTGGGTACTGAATAAAATTTTAGTACGACTTTTTATCATTAATCACATGGGCAATCAGAATGAAAATTTCATACATTGGAGGATATTTTACGCGCTTGCTCGATCGATTATCAGGGAAGTTGGGAACAACTTCTTTCTTTGGGTGAGTTTTCATATAATAACAGTTTTCATTCTAGTATATAGATGGCTCCATTTGAGGCATTATATGGAAAGAGTTGTTGAACTCCAACTTTTTGGGATGAACTAGGTGAAAGAAAGATGATGGGATCAGAATTATTAGAAGAGATGGCGGAGAACGTTAAGTTGATTAAGAAGCACATGATAACAACTCAGAGTAGACATGAAAGTTATGCAGATAACCTGGGCAAAGATCATTTTTTTGAGGTAGGTGATCATGTCTTTCTCAAAGTTTCTTCATTGAAAAGGTTGATGCATTTTGGTAAGAAGGGAAGTTGAGTCTGAGGTTCATTTGACCTTATGATATCCTAGAAAAGGTTTGATCAGTTGCATACAGAGTGACTTTACCTACAATTTTATATGAGGTACACAATGTTTTTCATGTTTCGATGTTGCGAAAGTATATGCCAGATCTATCTCATGTTTTGAGTCCAGAGGTAGTTCAGTTGGAAGATAATATCTCTTATGAAGAACAAAAAGTCTAGATTCTTGACCGTAGAGAGCAAGTGTTGTGGATTAAGGTAAATCACCAAGTAAAGGTTTTGGGGAAAACCCATATGGTTGAAGAGGCAACGTGGGAATCTGAAAATGCTATGAGGGATAAATAACCCTGCTTATTTTTATAAGTAAAATTGTGAGGATGCAATTTCCAAAAGGGGGGAAGGATGTAACATCCCAGGTAAATGAAGAATAAGAGATTCTCATGTTTATTAATATTTGTGAATTAAATATTAATTTTACTTTATAGGGGTTTCAATGTTCGATAGCATACCAGATACACAACAACAAGTTTCTTGGAAATCTTATGTTACACACTAATAATATAATATTATTATTTTAAATGGTAGTTAACTCCTAGCCATTTTATTGGTGGAAATGAAAAAACTAACTAAAATATGATTATACATTTTTTTTAAATGGATATACATTTATCCAATAAAAATTTAGAGGAGTAAAATATTAATGAATCTAATTTTAAGCGTAATTTACATTAAAAGGTCAATTTACCACCTTTTAATAGAGAACAGTTTTTAAATATAATTTTGGTCACTTTAATACATTCTAATTTACCAAATATAATTATTCTTTAGAATGTCGACATAAAAATTTACTTTTTGTAAATTTTAGGTATTTTTCCGATAAAGTTTATTTTTTTATGAATAGTGAAAAATATTTAATTTTAATTCAAAAATGAGTTTTAATATTATTTATTTATATGGTTGGATTAACTTTCTAATTGGTTTTAAAGTGTAATATGAATATAGTTTTACCATTTAATTCAATTTTTGTCATTGGAAATAATTTCACTTTGAATTTGGACATAATCATGTGTCAACCTTTTGATAGTTATTATTTCTTAAAAACACACATTTTGTTTTAACAACGGGAAATAATTTTAAAATTAATTATTTCAACTTCTATGTTTTGAATTTGGAAAAATAGACATCAATATTCAATTCGGTATATCAAATAATTCTTAGGATGAATTTATTTTATTTTTTTAAAAAACATAATTTTTTAATGAATACTGAAACCACTTAGTAGTAGTTTCAAAAACTGATTTTTTCAGTTAAATGAAATTTTACCACTTTTGTAAATTTAATTTAGAAAATCCAAAATACACGGTTTTTGTTAGTAAGTAAAATTTGGTCAATAAGATGAAAATAATTTTTGGTGAATAGTAACTTTTGACTTTTATTTACCGTGATTAAAGGTAAATAAGCTAATTTAAGGTAAAACAAATATTATAATAATAAAAAATTACCTTAACACTTTTCCTAACCTTATTGGATGAGTAATGGACAACCATGGGCATCTTTGAGTCAATTTTCGGACCCAATTGGGCCACTTATTAATGATAATGACATTTTAGATTAATTAATTTAATGTAAAGACAAAAATGACATAAACAAATATCTCTTTGTATATTAATTTTTACATGGTGTTATTTAAGTTATTTATTGATTATAATTATTAATTGGAAAGATAAAAATATTTCCTATATCATGGTAGTAAAAAAATAAGATATTGAATAAATTTAATTATTAATTACACATTAATGATAGATTGATTACCTCATTAATAAATCATTTAAATAAATAAGATTATAAATATTAACATTACATTCAAAACATGTCCAAATATTATTTAATGATCTTATTTTGTCTATGAGTCATCTTATCTTCGACTCTATTAATTTTTGGACATTTAGAAATAGAATATCATTATATAATAAAATAATATTTTCGCACTTTCCTAAAGATCCCCTCCTCTCACTTATAAAAAGCCCTCACTTCTAACCAATTACTCACACCTCTCAAGCCTTTTTCATTGTCCATACTCTGCCCAATTAAGCTTCTTACATCTCTCTCTTAAACATAGAATCCTTAATGTAGGCATAAGGCACTTCAACAAACCATTTTGGTTCAAACCAAAGTGAGTTACCCATATTAAAGGTAACAATTTATCTTAAATTATTTTGATTTATTTTGATTTATTTGATATCTCCATGCCCGAAACTCTTTTTATTCCTTTCTTTTATAACAACAAAAGTATCCTTAATATACTAGTATGTTGTTATGAGAAGGATTCAAACTACACATACACACACCTCTATATAATGGGTGAAGATCATACTATTTCTGTGGATGGTAAACTAACGCCTCACGAAACGATGATTATTCGATTATCTCCAACTACCTCTCATGGCGACCATTATTATGACAATATATTTATATATCATATATATTTTGATTATGTTTTCTTTATGCTTCTGTATTTTTCTTTTGTAGCATACCTTTTTGGTTTCCATTATGGGTAAACACGATAATTGCATTTAAGGAAGTGTGGACTACCGGCCCTTCAAAGTAATATGATTCGTTAATGCCATATTTTTGACGTATAAAGGATGGAGTTAATAATATTATATATGATATTATACCAGAATTATAATATACCTATTTATCATTATGTTTTAATTCCATTAAAATAATAAATATAAATGAATGTAGGGTTCATGCGCACGTACGGCTTACCGTCTCCATGAACGATGCATTTCATTTCATACCTCCAAACGTTATATACTATTATAAATAGATGTATATACTGGATATATATAATATATATGATATCTAAATCATGAATATTATTCTGGATATAATAAAATTTTGACCATGTGAACAACATGTAAATACAAGGTGTTCATTTTTGACTCATGTACCAAATATCGACAAAATGTACAATATTAACATAAATGATTACATAATGTTTATAAAATGGTAATAAGTTTTCTAAAAGGAATAATAAAAATAAAAAAGGTTATTAATAATGTTGAAATTAACTTTATTTTATTATTCATGAGATTAAATAATGATCGAGTCAAGTCAGACACAAGGTAAGGGACTGCATCCCAATAACCTTTCATTGAGGCATGTTTTGTTTTAATACGCGATTTCTTTTTTATACACTGTATAAAAACTTTTTTACTTCATTTGATTCAGTGGAAATCTTTTTCTATGAATCGTTTTACTAAAGGAGAAAAAAAGAATGTTTCTTTTTAATGTAAGCGGTGACAATGCCCTTTCCACTGCCGTGTGTATTATTAGATCTTTTGGATTCCTTAACAAGCCATAATGATTTTAAAAAGAAAAATAAATACCATATACTCTATTTACGTATTTTTTTTATTGAAAAATGATTTTTTATGTCAATTCATTTAAATGATATATTGTGATTTAAATGTGGAAAAATCATCTTTATTTTACGTTTGTTTTATGTGTTACGAACACGTTACAGTTCTTGGGAATTGCTTATGTATACGGGTGGTTCCATGATAAACCTAGGGTTGGTGAGCCCGAGATATCTCTCCAATTCATTGGGTAATATGGTGGAGGTAAAAGTGAATGTTTCTCCAAATAGATTTATGGAATATACTGTGATAGGTTTTCCAATGTAAATCCCTATGTAGGTGTCCTAGATATAATGTAAGTATGTTATGGGTGCCACAAGTTACATTTATGATTTATGATTTTTATATTTTATTTATAAAATCTTATTATTTCACGAGGTAACTAAAAGAGTTCATGTTTTGTATGTATCTATGAATAAATGTTTTCTTTATTTGTTTTATAAACCTTAATGAGATTATTATGATTATCCCATGTTTTGAAATGTTTTCACAAGACTTAAAAATGAATAAGGTCAAATATGGGATCAAGGAAAAGTCATGTTGTCTAAAACATGGAACTAGACCTGAAAATTTTATCAAGAGTTTTTATTTTATGAAAAAAATGGAAACTGTGTCGAAGTGTCTACTTTGTAATCTTTTGAAATGTAATAGTTTTGTCCTAGTTCTCTAAAACACTAAACCTGAAAAGATCCTCAATATGAATTATTCATTTAATTTAATATTATGTAATGTTTTAAGGCTGGGTCCTTATAAACCGCATATTTTGAGATAAAAAAAGAGATGTTGAATGATGCCCATATATCAACCATCTTCATCCACATGGTGAGTACCACTATGTGTCATGATCTCTAATAGGTATTATTTTTAGGAATATATAAATACATATATGATAATATATATATATCTAAGTGACTTTTTTTAGGAATTGAATTCTAAAAGGGAAATATCTCAGGTAATAATGATGTTGTTACCCATAACGACATGAAAATGATAAAACAACACCATTTTATTTGTCATAATCCTTCTGAAAAAATATTTAGGAAATAATTTTTTATGCATTATGGTGGATAATATTACAAATAATAATCACTTAATTTAAATATAAGTTGAAGTGTTATTCGATCATATTTAATGGATATCTATTATAGTCGTTGTGAGGTTGTATGGAGCTCCATTATCAATTATATTTTTTTGAGATGTGAGATTTACCACAATGTTATATAATATTCTCCAAAATTATCTAAACACTCAATTTATCGTTAGTATATATTATCATGCACAAATAGATGGATATTATGATAAGAATATCTAGACATAGAAAGACTAGTTGTAATAATGATCGTTGGATTATAATGTCGGATGGTTTGAACGTCTTCCTCAATTAGAGTTTTTATATATTCATTGATTCCACTCAAGCATCCATATAAATATTGTTATATAAATATTTGTAGAAAACCTATTTTCTTAAATAATTTTGCATAATGTGATCTTATAGGACCTGGAATTATGATTAAATGGTATAAAAAATGATGATCATACAACAACGCAGTATGGATTCTTAGAGTTAATAGAATAAAAATAATGAAAATCTGTGATGATACCGAGTTTTTGTAGTTATAGATATCTTATTCCTCCACATATCTCAATTTTATAGAGTTATGGGATTTGGGGAAAAGTGTGGGTTAATTCCCCGGAACATCATCCCATTTGAGATTTTGGATTGCATCTAATATGTGCATTGGTGAGTAGCACTACCACCATCCCTAACTCATGTACATGAAATATTCCTTGTATTCCTATTGATAATTTATATTCAAAATCACTCAAAGGAACTAAATTTATAAGATATATTGCTAAAAAATGACCTTTCTTATGAATAAATACTGAAAATGATATGGGAATATCGGAAAAATATTATATGAAACATGAAAACTCACCTAGTCAAAGTACTATTGTGAAACAATATATAAGAGAAGTTGAAATGGGAACTCAAGGAATCCATTAAGCAGAAGAACCCTCTTCTATCGTCATCTTATTTTTTATTACAAAATTTCAAGAATTCAATTTCTTATGGGGGTGAATTTAATGACCCAGTACATTAATGGAATTCCATTTCTAATAATTGTCTAGTATGTAGTAATGTAGCATAGTGCCCATACCCTAAAATATTTATCAAAAATAATTTTTTATATTAATAAAAATATAAATTTAGGGATTAAAAATTTCTATAAAAATTGAAAATATTATAAGAGTATAAAAATAGAAAATAAGATCACTAAATTCGAAAAATATGGACCTAATTAATCCACTAGAATAACTAAACTCACAAACAATGATATATAATTATTGAATAATATTAATAATAAAATTATATTATTGAAAATGAAAATTTATATAATATTAAGATAAAACATATATGAATGATGAATTATTGGAACATGGGGTGTCTATGGAAATTATAGAACCAATATGACTATTACAAATCTAACCATTGGAATAGTTATCTGACTATTAGAATAGTAACCTGACAATCAAAAGAGTAATCTAACCATTATAAATAGAATCATAACTATTATAACGGTATCATCACCTGTAAATTCATAGAATAATATTTAGATATCATACAAATTGAAAATATGATATCTTTAAAACATTTTATATGTTAATCGATGTTTTTAAAAAGGTAAATTAAGTGATTGAAATTTTGGTAAAATATAATATTAATGACACAGGTTTAATACATATTATAATGTAAATGAATTTTATTTTCATAAATTGGGTTTGTTAATTAATATTAGGTTTTTTATAATAATTAATCAAATTTACGGTAGAAATATTAATTTTTCAGCGGTTCATAAAATCAATCATAATATAAAATTCGTATTTTTAATAAATGAAGATATTTTTTAAAAATTAAATTTATCACACTCATTCGCAGGAACCAGCTCGGGTACCCTAGAATCCCGATAACCGAGAAAACCTTGAACTAGAAAGAAGAGATTTCCCGATCCCCATAGGTTTGCGACTAGTCCTGATATCATATAACATGCAAGCTGGAACGATTTTCCACTAAAAATGTGGCTGTGAAAGAATAATGATAGAATTCATATCAAAAGAAAACTCTACTGGGATTAATATAACAGAATACAATAATTCATAAACAAGCCAAAATTACCACATCCCAAGTACTAAAATATGGAGATATATCTCATGTCCCTACCTAAAATACTAAATTAGACTAGTGATAAACAGTTAGATCCACCCTCCAATGATCCTTCCCTTTTCTCTAACCTGGAAGAGGATAATCTACCAACACCTGAATGTTTGAGTAGGGTGTGAGCTAAAAATCTAGAAGGTTATCACATAGGAATCCATAACAGATCCCAGCAATTGATTATCTAATGGAATTCTTAAATTTTTTTATAAAATAGGATTTGAATTTATTTAAATTATATTTAAGCAAATCATCCTTTATAGTTCATTTGATGAAAAAAATTTAAGAAAAATCATTATAAATTGTGGAATATTTCCAAAAAAATGTCTTAAGAAATGGTTACATAAAATATTTTATGTAAAATAATAAGGAATTTATAAAAGTTTCAAATCATTCTCATTCATTTATATCTCAAAAAAATAAACAAGTGAGAAACATAGTCATCTTCCCAAAGGTATGATAGTATCTCCAATTATATGATTTCACACTGTTTATGTGAAATCTGCAAAATATGTATACACACATCCCTATGACACTAGATAAAGGAGACATGTCACCAACCCAAATTGGATTTGACCCACGGAATCTATGTTTTAGAATATGTCATATCCTAGAGGGTATCAAAATAACTTAATAACTACATACAAATTTCATCCGCTCTTACATGATGGGTGAAGTATTTTAGGACTTCGTAAAAATAAAATCAGTCCCATTGTTCAATTTCTATAGTTCCAATTTCATTCCATTTAAAACCAAAATATTTTAAAATCACAAACATACCTCTTTCACAAAATAAAGCCACTGGGATTATATCAAATCATTTTAAGCCATTTTCACTAGTTACTGAAATCTATTAAAAACCAATTCCATTATTTAATAATTTATAACCACAATTAAATTAAACAATTTAAATGAAATCATTTCCTTCAAATGCACAATTTAAATTATAAAATATAAATAATCCATCTCCAAAAACACACCCAATTCAATAGAATTGGGGGTTTTCCAAAATTCCATGTCAAACCTATTGTAAATATCTTGATTCACTGAAATCGTGGTTTTATCAATTTAATTTAAAATCAAATTTGAGCAATTTAATTTAAATAAAAAATTTATATAAATTTAAAAATACAAGGTCAATCAATTTTTCTAATTGGAAAAGAACCACCTACCTCAAGGTCATCGATATTAATGGTATAGAAAAACCACCATTTGTGGTTCCATACACATCCCCATGTCGTTATTAACAAAAACGTTGTCACACCACTGATCGATGTTCATCAAGGGTTCATAGAACCAAAACTAGTTATTTTATTTCAAAAAGAAATACAATTTCACATTTGATGATATGTTCTCTCTCTTATATAGTTTTAAAATTATCAATTAGAATATTATATGCTGTAATAACTTCTCTCTCCATGATAATTATAAAATTATCACTTTGATTATCACATTTGACTATGCTTCTAATACCCTTGATAAAATTCCAAATTTTCTTTTTATGTTGATGCATATGTATAAAATATTTTAATGAAAATAAGTATAAACCACATAATATGTTATAAAAAAAATGATAATACATGTGGTAGTCCATTATAATTATTCATATATTATTTAAATAATTATCCTTTGATAAATTAATTTTATAATTATCATTTTCAAATATCATGATTATCTCATGATTATTCATTGTAATTATAATTTTGTAATTATTTATAATTATACTTTATAGAAATATGAAATTATTACTTGGAAATTATTCATAATTATTATTTTACAATTTTAGATAAATATATTTTGAAATATTACATATGATAATCTCATATACACTGTTTTATAATCTAGTGAAATTATGATTAATAATTCTATGATATTACCATTTGAAAATTATGATAATTATCCTTTGATAAAAAAAGTAATTATTCCATGATAATTTAAATAATACATGTCATGTGATAATTATATTATAATTATCCTTTAATAATTTTTTCATAATTATCTACAGAAAATTAATGCAATTATAATTTGATGATTTTTTATAATGTTTCTATTGAGAATTCTTAATCTGTTTAAAAATTATCATTTGATAATTTAGAAATTACCATTGATAATTTTGTATTTAAACATTCATTGAATCAATCCATTTTTTTCATATTTCATTTTATAAAATTATTAATAAATAAATAAATATAAATAAATTAAATAAAACCAATGTGAATCTCACTTGTTGTACTACAAGAGGAACCATACAAGAAATAACCTAAATCAAATCACCGGACTATGTCTGACATGAACAGGGTAAATCTACGGTTTGTTAGACTCATCAAGATCAATCTAATGAAGGAAACAAGTTTTTTGGACATTCTAGAACATCACACATGTTTTCGTATGAATTTATTTGACATCATATTTTAAACTCCAATTTTAATATGTGTTTCAATTTTAACAAGATAGAGGAGTTATTTTTTCCCACATGATGAGTTTCAATTTTTAAACAGTCAAAACAGGTGTTAAATAATAGTTCTCGAAATATTTCCCATTCAAAAATAGAGGATGGGAATGGGGGAAGAAGATGAATGGTTCAAAATATTTTTTTAATTAATTATAATTAATTACATAAGATAAAAATCAAAGGACACAAAACATCCATTTCACATTAAATTTATATTTAGTCATGGGTAAACACATCTTTCTAGATCAAACTATTATCTCACATTTATCAATGGACGTACCATTTGAGAGATATTAATGATTAAATATTTAAAAATCTGAATATGTAAATAATTAAAATAAAAATGGGTTTTTGTTGGTGAGGAATCCAAACATCTGTTGAAAAAAAATATTATACCCCATTTAGGGTAAACCCCACATTCTGGACACATCGGTGGTCTCAAATTATCAATATGAAGAACCGTTTAAGAGATAAATAAATAAGTATAAAAAATATTATATTAAATATTATTTAATAACATTATCTAAAGAGTGAGGAATCCAAATTTTTGGCGCCACATAATGTTATACCCCTCCTATGGCGACCAACACATTCTAGACATAAAATTGGTCTCATATTTCTCATATGATGCACAATTTTCTAGTGATTCAATTATTTTGAATAAATTTCTTAAGCTTAAAATAATATATTTAATATTTTTATTCTGTACTCCATGAGTATTTTTAGTGCTTAGAAACTCATACTTAATCTGTTTTTAACTCAGAAATATTTCATTTAATGTTCTAATGTATTAATTGAGCATTTTACTATTTTGAAAAGTGTTTAACAAAAACACAAATTTTCACTGATAATACATTTTTTCCATTTAGCATAATATAAATTTAATATAAGAGGGTTTTAGAATACCTAAAATAGTAACTGGATGTTACAACCTCCCCACCATAGGAACTTTTTATCCCTTAAAACACTACAAAGAAGCCTCCATGTCAAAAATCCAAGGTCATTATTCATTCATAAGTGCCTCCCTCTCTCACATCTCATGATAATTATAACCCTAGTTCTATATCATATGGACTAGAGGTATCATCTTACCATTATGTACCTTGGTATCAGAATCAACAACCATTTATGGTCGTTTAGTTACACATAAAACAGGGTGCACTTTAAATGATGCCAACTCAGAACAAGATATGGGTTATATAATATAGTTCAATGATGAGATACATGAAAGGTACTATGTATCAATTTCTATTGTGGTAGTAGTGTTCAACGGTAACCAGATTCCACACATAAAAAACCTCAAAAGATACCAAAAAACAATGAGAAATCTACCATTTCCTCCAAAACCATCGATTACCCAACAAGGGTGCATCCATCAAAAATTCATGGTCACACAAAAAACTTCTTGAAGTTATTGAATGTCTTAGTGACTTTTGATTTTAAAACCCATATAAATTTATTAAAATCCCAAATTATATTATTCTTGTCCCTAACAGTTCAACATAACAATTAAAAAAACACAGAACACCCCCTTTGGAGAATGACAATAGGCATCATTATCCCCCAAAAAAGAGTCTCTAATGATTACAGAATATTTAAACAAGCTTATGTTACTGGTGTATCATCTCAAGGGGAGAAGATGTTAGAGAACCTTAGTCATGTAAAGCATAGTGAACCGGCACTACCCAAGGTGACACACAAGGGTGAATAAAGGCTTTATTAATAAGATCATCCAACTTAGACATTAGTCATTTTTGTTTAGATTGAGCCATTTGGTATTAGTGAAATGAAATAGGTTGAGTACTAGATATTAAGTCAAAATAACAGTCAATCTCTCTTATTAGAAGTAAACCAGAAATAATAATAAATAAGTATGAAGTTAACCTGGATGAAAACTGGAGGGAGATCAACAACAATTGATTCTCACTTCAAATCAAAAGTAATCATTGATATCAAATTCACAAACAAGGTATTTGAAGGTCACACAATGTTAAACCTTGGTCCCATTCTCTGTGAAAGAGAAGAGGCATACCAATTGGTGTAATAAGGTAGACCCGTCGAAGAAAAAAAATGAATTTGGGATTTATTGGTAATGGAAAAAACCATTTTGAATATGATGTCAAGATATTTCTTGTCAAGTATCAGAAAACTCCATACAAGCTAGACATATGATAGAGAGAAGACACAAGCGAGACTATAGAGATCATACTCTCTCATCACGCTATGGGGTGTAATAATACCCATTAAACAAGATAAATTATCTTTAAAAATATTAAAAATATTAATGATACATGTTTATATAAACAAGTGAGATACACTGGTATCAAATAGAGAATTCACTAACGATGATGAAATAGTAATGTTACCTCTCCCAATTGTTGGACCAGTATCTACATCCTCTAGAGACTCTTCCACTGTGTGAAAGAAGATTCATTTTGGATTACTGTGGTTGGAATACATTTTAACATAAATATTTTGATTTCCCCTCAACCTTTTAAGGTTCGGATGATCTCATGTCCCTACGTGGAGATGAAAATTTGTTGCAGAACTTCCATAAGTTCCTTAAACATATGCAGTAGCCACATTTCTGTCGGTATACTAAATATTGAAAAACTAAACTATCTTGGCCCACAACATTGAATATGGATCGAAGTGGTATGTGAAAAGAACATTTAATACATTATAATCTAAAAAAACATGTTTCTTTTTTGCCACTATCATATCTAACCCTCTCATACTTGGTCCTTCTAACACACGAAGGTGGCACACTTCACCATGATCTCGTATGCTGAGTCCAAGAACATAAACAGACGTTCTATCATTTTCAACCATTTTTCATCATGTTGAGGATCAATATATCCCTTGAAAACAAGTTTTTTACTTGTTAATGAACAATTTATAATGATTTTTAAGAACATCCCCTTGAGGATCCACAACAAGATCCTGAACAAGTACTAGGGGTGGTGCCTTCTCCATAGCATGGATATTACGCATGATCACATCAACTATAATTGGATCCATATCATGATTTTCTCATTGGGGTTCAGTAGTAGCCTCCTCCAAGATCCAATTTTCATGACATATCAGGGTAATAATGTTACAAAAAATCACCATTAATTATGAATACAATAGATTAACACCCAAACTAAGTAATGAGAGATATTATTCTCAACATAAAAAATAAAAAAGATGTGTATGACACACTATCCAAATCACAATAGGGATGATACAAGAACCAAACCACATGAAATATTTCCCTAACCACCCCTGGGGACTTAATGTTTATTTCAGTGAGAGCTATCCAGGAAGTCATTCAAAACTACCTCCCATGTCCCGAAATGATTTCACAATTTCATGGTGACTTCAAGACAAAAGTTCACCCTCCCTTTGTTAAAATTTTGTCAAAAACCAGAATGATTACCCTGGTAACATGATAACCAATCCAGCCGTGACGTATCAGGAAGGGTGATCTCAATCCTCATGGGTTGGAATCTAGAACCTGGGATCATACAACATACAAGTGCGAATGATTTTCCAATAACATTGAGGAAATAAAATATGCAATACGATATTCATATAAAATGAGAACTCTACTGGGAGTAATTTACCAGAATGGAATAACACATAAACAAGCCCAACGTACGAAATCCCAAGAACTAAAACAAGGAAACATAACCCAGGTCCCTAAGGACACAACTCACAAAGACCACTATTCTATATCTCGATCCACCTCCATGTGATCCATTCCCTTTTATCGAACTAGGAATAATATAATCTACAATCACCTGATCACATAAGTTGGGTGTGAGATAATATACCTAATAGGGTCTCAACTCAGATTCCATAATAGTTTCCTGAAATTGATTAACCAATGAATGAATTTTATTTTTTAAAATAAACAGCATTGTAATTTCTTAAATCATATATACAAAAATCATTCTATATAGTTTAAATGATAAAAAATACCATAAGAAAATAATTTTTAAATAATGGAATATTTCTAACACAATGTCTTAAATAAAATATATACATAAAATAATTTATATAAAAGCATCAAGCATATAATGTAGTTCAAAATCATTTTCATACATTAATTTCTCAAATATAAATTATCAAGTGAGTTGCATGGTCATATTTTAAAAGGTGCGATAGTATTAACCAGTTATAGGATTATGCACTCTCTATGTGCACTCAAAAAATAGTGTATACACACAACTCTATGAAACTAGGTAATGGAGACTCTTCACTAACATTTTAAGGATGTGACCCACCACAATTATATTTTAGAACATTTTCATAGTATATACTATATCCTAATAACTCGCTGACTAACTAAGGATTGTATTCACTCTTCCATGATTGTTGAAATATTTTATAACTTCTTAAAAATAAGATAAATCCCATTCTTCCTTGTGAAAATGTCAAATTTATTTCCATTTAAAACCGTAATAGGTTTTATTAGAAAATATCTTTTTTTACAATATAAAACCACATAGTTTCAATCAATTCATTTTAATCCATTTTTAGTAGTTTTAAATCCAATAAAACCCAATTATTTTATTACACAATTTATTTCCATAGTTAAATTAAATAATATAATTGAAATCATTTCCATGAAATCCAAATTATATATTATACAATTGAAACTAGACAATTTCCATTAACATGCCCTATTCAATGGAATTGAGGGTTTTTAAATATTTCTTACCAAAATCATTTCAAATATATTGATTCTCTGGAATATGGATTTTAGAAATTTAATCGAAAGAAAATTTGAGGAATAGAATATAAATTTATAACTAAAATAAATCATACAATACAATGATAATAAACATGGCTACTTGGAATGGAACCACCTACCTTAACGTCTGCAATATCAACAAAAATGATAAAAAAACCCTGTGTGGTTGAATACAACTCCTCAAAGACTTATTAATGAAAACTTCAACATATCAATGGTCGATGTTTGTCAAAGATTCCTAGAACCAAAACAAGTTATTTTATATCAAAAATAAATTAATATTCACATACGATGATATGATCTCTGTCCTAATTAATTTTATAATTATTGATTAAAATATTAAATGCAGTGATAACTTCTCTCCCCTCAATAATTATAAAATTATATCTTTGATTTTCATATTTTATGATACTTCCAATCTCCTGGATAAAATTTACAATTATCATTTTATGTTAGTTCATATGTTCAAAATATTTTCCTAAAAAAATTATAAACTACATTTTATAATATACAAAAAATTATAATATATGTGGTAGTCCTTTAAAATTATTCCTATAAAATTAAAATAATTATCCTTTGATAAATTATTTTTATAATTATCATTCACAAAACTCATGATCATCTAATGATTATTCATTGTAATCATAATTTGACAATTATTTATAATTATCATTTAAACATAAAGAGTAAATTATCAATTGGTGATTCCCTATAATTATTATTCACGAATCAGACATAATTATCTTTTGAAATATTACATAGAATAATCTAATAGACAATAATTGATAATTTGGTGGAATCATCAATAATAATTCTATGATATTACCATTTTAAAACTATGATAATTATTCTTTGATAAAACACATAATTATTCCATGATAACTTCAATAATCCATGCCACATGATAATTACCTTATAATCATCCATTAAATTTTTTTGAAATAATATCTTCAATATTTTTATGGAATTATAAATTGATGGTTTTTTCTAAATTTTTTTATTGATAATTACTAATCGGTTTCAAATTTTTCATTTGATAATTTATAAATTACCATTGATAATTTATGATTTCTACATTTTGTTAAATCAACCCATTATTTTCTTCTATTTTGAATTTAGTAATTAATTTAATAAATAAATTAAATAAAAAAACCAAGGTGAAGTTTACCTGGTGCGCAGTATGAGGAAGCACTAAAGAAATAACATGAATCCGATCATTAAACCTCATCTAACATGAGATGGATACATTCATAGTTTGAAAGAATCATCAAGAACAATAATGTGAAGGAACCGAGTGGTTTGGCCATTCTAGAACCTCAAATGTGTATTCCTATGAATACATTTCACCTCAAATTTGACACTCCAATTTTAATATGTGTTTCAATCTAAATAGGATGGAGTAGATATTAGTTTCCCCCCATTTAATGAGTTTATAGTTTCGAATGGTCAAAACAGATGTTAAATCATGGTTTCTGAAATCTTCCCCATTCAGAAATTGAGGTTACGAACGAGGAAGAAAATTAATGGTTTAAAATAGTATTTCTTATTAATTAAATGTAATTATTTAAGACAAAATTAGAGGACATAAAACCACTGTTAAGCATTAAATTTATACCACTTCTATGCTAAACACCTTATTCTAGACCCAACAGTGGTCTCCTATTTCTCAAAGGATTCCTCGTTGGATAGGTATAAATTATTTATTATTTAAAAAATAGAATAAATATATAATTAAAATTATAATGTTTTTGTGTGGGTTATGTATCCAAATTTACAATCATTACAAATATTATCCCTCGTATAGGGTAAACTTCTAATTCTAGACCCATCAGTGTTATTATATTATACAAATGACGAACCATTTATAAAAAATTTAATTATTTCTAGAAATAGTATATTAAATAATATTTAATAACAACATCTAACGAACGACGATTCTTAAATGAATGGAACCATAAAATTTTATACCCCCTAGGGTAAACACCATAATTATGACATAAATGGGGTCTCATATTTATCATACGACACACCATTTTTTATTAATTCAATTATTTAGAATAAATTTCCCGTGCATAATATAATATTTTTATTATTTTGATTCCATCCTCCTGAGGCTTGGCAGACTTAGGAAAATCATACTTACTCAGTTTTTAACTAAAAAATATTTAATTTAATATTCTTGAGAATTAATTTGGAATTTTAACATTACATGATGTGTTTAACAAAAACCAAACATTTCAGTTATAAACCATTTTTTCCAATTTAACATAGTAAAAATTTTTCAGAAGATGGTTTAGTAATACCTAAATAGTAAAGGGATGTTACAGTCATAAAATTATTTTTATTAAAATTATTTTCATTATAGAATCTATACATAAAAAAATTCAATGAATCGTTTTGGTAATAATATAAAATAATTATCATTTTGTGAATAGTGTTATATGAAAAAATATGATATTTGAATTTATAAGAAATATAATAATACTTTTCTATCCTAGTTGATTTAATATCCCATTATATTGAACTAAAATTCATTATTTACTATTTAGAGCCACAGGAATCTGTAATATTGTTAGTCTTATTCGGAAATAATGAACTAATGGATATACTATTTAGAGGATAACCCCCTCATCCCATTATAAATAACTCCCTTTTTCCTCACAACTATTAATCAATGTATATTTAAAAATATATACTGAACTCTCTTCCCAAACATCTACCCAATGTCGAAGTGTTTTTTGCCTCATCCTAAAAAAATTTCAAGAATCCTTATGGCATATATTAAGTGGAGGAGACTAATGGAAGGGGTGAGATTCTCCACTAATATAATTAAATTTTATTCTTCTTATACCACCCCATATAGTGTATATACACATATATATATAGAAACATTATTATATTATATATTACCATATGTTATTATTATGGTATAATGTCTAACATAATCCCTACATTTTTTTAATTTCAAATAAGAAATTTTTGTTTACAATATGGATAGTCTGCCACCATAATGAACTATGAATTATTTTTTTCTCAACCTACATCAAGGCTAATGGTAAAATTTTTATTAAATTTTAATAAGATAATAATAAATATATAAAAACTTATTTCTTGTTTTGTAATGAATATATGTCCATGTAATTAATTATAACAAATCTAGTTTTTGATGGTCTGTCAAGATCAGTAAAGGAACTAACCATGTAACATTAATTTTCTTAATTAATGATTGGTCCCTATGGTTGAACAAATAAGAGTTCATGGGACCATTTTAATGTCCTTTATGTCCACTAATAAAATTTAATCTCAATTCTAGAGTAACATGAATATCAATAACAATCCATTAGTGATCCGAACTTTGATCCTTGGAATTAACGATGTCAAAAATTCAAACTATAAATTATGTCCCATATACATGATAATTAGTGAATATAATTAAATTATAGTAAGGTAAATATAGTTAGGAAAGGATATGAATTAGTTAAACAATAAATTCAATTTTTTATCTAGGATATTATGTTAAAGGGTATAATGATTCTATAAAATAATGTAAGGGCCAAGGAGCCCATACTTGAGTCGTAAGGGCTCCTTCTTGGCATCCAAGAGACCGAGCTTCAAAACTAGGTGGAGGTGAATTTCTGGGTGACTGAAGCAATACTATAGCAGTACTATAGTAGGTACTGTTTGGTATTATTGAAGCCTAAACTATTTACTCTATTTCGGACTTCAGGCCACCGGTTCGGGCCTACATGTCTCAAGGGACTTTGTGTCATCAAAGGTCATCGGGCATCAGGACCTTCTGGCCATAGAGACCATGGAGTAGCCCAGTTCACAAAAAACATGCTCTAGAAAAGGATCATAGAAACAATAGTGGTCACCAAAAGTAGAGCTAACTGGAATGGAAGAAATAGAGGTTTTTTCAACTGCCATCGGGACCAGGGATCATGCATTTTTGTATGGGGAAATTCTAGTTGATCAGCAATACAAGGTGGGGAGTTATACGATCAATGATGCAGAAGCTGGGGAGGGGAAGTTCTAGTGGGTTGGTCCTACAGGTCATGTATTGGGCATAGTTTCCCTCTGGGCCTTCGGGTTGTGTGTTGCGGGATATGTCATTCCTTGTGCCTTGGGCTGAATGGACATGTACGGTTTCCCCTTCATCCCTTAAAAGTGGGATTATCCACAATAAAAAAATTAAGGCCTTCAATAAGGTAAGTTATATTTTTGAACCACCCTATTACATTTTAGATACACATTTTCTGCCTTTATGTCATTTTATATCAATATTCATCCAATTATCCACTTTTATATTCCATATACATGTCAAAAACATATATTCTAAAAATAATTCACCTTTTCCTAAGGGAGTATATACATGTTTTAATGTTTCCTTTAATAATTTATTTATAATATATGACTAAATGGAACTTATTTGATTTCATTGTTTCCATTAAATTACCACTCAAAAAAATATTTTAAAACAACCATGGTTTCAAAAAAAAATTGTTTTTTATATGTAAGTCCATTTTTTCAGGTCTGATTTCTGGAAATTACTATTATCTTACATTATTTAGATTCTCTCTATATTCAGTATAAAAATCCCTCATTATTGGATTATTTTCAATGATATTTCTCCACACATTTTTATATCCTCAATTGACATGGTCTTATGTTTCATATAATATGATTATTTTTCACCGACAAACCTACATGGATGATTTAATAACTTCTTTGATTGAAACAACTATGATATTTCACCTCATTATGATATAATACATGATTATGAAACTCAATTCTTTCCTTGTGAAATATTAATATATATGTATTATGATTGATTTTATTTAATCGTAAACTTACTCATGTGAATTTTATGATTGGTGAACCTAAATAGAACTCCAATTCATTAGGTAAAGTTTTTTTATCATGAGATGATATGAATGTGATTAGGGTGTAGGAATAATTAATAATTGGCCTCTATTCACCATTTAATGTTGCCTTTATAGTGATCCATGTCTTATTTATATGTCATGTGGTATGTAGCGTAATCCTTCTTACATTTCCATGATAACATGACACCATGTTTATTATGTTATGCCCTTATGTGATTATTCATGAATATTCTATATTATGATACCATTTTATATTAATTATCTCACATGTTATGATTCATTATCATGTTAAATCCCATATTACTATTTTTACTTGAACCATTTCCTTAATGTGTTCTTAGGGTTACCCTGGGATATTTTATGAACATAAATGGATATAAGACATCATTATATAGTATAAAATCAAGACATTTTATATAAGTTAAAATTCTTATATTATGAATCTAGTATTTCAAAGAAAATATAATTTGGATCTATTGGATGTATTTAATGGATATGTTTTTATAACAACAATGTAATTACATTTGAGATTGGATTGGGTCACTGTAAGAGTTGATACGAACATGGTATAAGTAAGTTAATTGAACATATAATTGGTGTTGAAATGTCTATTCGTAAGCATCTTTATATACATTGATAGAATAATTTGAGTCTAATTATTCAACAAGTAGAAAATGAACAAGTACTCGTGGATTATAATACTAATTTCCACTTTATTGAAGTTATTAAATATTGGGTAATCATTACGAACTAACTATATTTGCTGCTAATCTCTAATGAGGTTAGTCATTTAGGAGAAGTATTCTCTGTCAATTCATTTGTTGTATTATGAAACTCTTATTGTGTAGGGTATATATTATTTGATCTCTGAAAATATGCATATTTACACTTATGAGGCACACTTAATATCCTATCCCAGGGTTTTGATAAAAACAAAAAAAAACATCTCCATTCAAAATTTTCTACATGATAACTATTATTTTATTAGAAAATAATTACATATGGGAATAAATTTATACAACTACCATCAGATACAATTCAATTCAATTATCCTTGATCAATTCATTCCATCCACTCCTTTGAATTGATTTCTGATGTAGATATTTTCTAAACAAAAAAAATTATTATCTTTTTTTATCCAAGACTAAGTGATTAATGAGATTAATATTTCTCTATTTCACCATAGAAATCATTATAATTTCATATTTTTGATTTCCTTGAGGGAGGTGATCAGGCCTAAAATGTGACATGAATAAATCATTTCATTGTTTCCATTTTTCAATGCCATTCAATTTTTAGAGGTTCAGGTTTGTGATGGAGATAGAGAGGCTCAAGAATGGAATGTTTTGAGACAGAATATAGGGAATTTAAAAGAATGAAATTATTTGAATATATGTGTGGATATTTTTTGTTTTATTTAAAAAGTTATTTAATAATTATTTTATTAAAATTTTAATAAAAATAAATAAAATGAAAATAAAAAATAAGTAAAAATTCAATCATAAAACAGTTATAGTAGGTATAACAACTAAAGAATAATTATAGGTGTTGTTAAAACAAGATAAAAAAAATCATGGTATACATACATTCTACAAAAGGAAACTATTTATTTCAGTTATAGTGACTATATGGCAAATTAGTCATCATCAATTCAAGAAAAATATAAAATTAAACTCATGACCTCTTTACTAAATGTGTGATCAAATACATACATTCTCATTTTTGATAGTTTGATTAAAAATTCAAGAAATCTTAAGACCTAAAAAATATTAAAAATTATTAAATTGAAAAAAAATATTAAGAAACACATAAGTTATGAATTATAACAATAATTACAAATATATAAGATGTATAATTAAATTGAATGATTTATGAATAGTTAGGAATTATTAAATCATTTATGATATAATTAATTATCTCAATAATAGATGAAATTGTAAATATATCAATAGTGTATAATTTAGTACTAATTAATTCAATATTAATATCAACCTTTTGGAAATGGTATCTCAAAAAGTGATATATTATATCAATATTTCTTGTACGAGAATATGAAAAATGATTTTTAGTAATATTTATTGAAATTTTATTTACATGGTTTATAGGGACATGTATTAATAGATATCCACAATCCAGTAATGTGTTTTTCATCAATATACTCTATTCACCATAACTACCTACTACTATGTAATTAGCTTCAATAATGGATAGTGAAATAATGATTATTTTTTTATGGAATAAATAAATTATATATTTATTTTAAAATTGACATGTTATATAGGTTCTTTTTCATTCTAATATACTACAACAATAATTTAAATCAATATAACTACCAAATTGATTTTCTAATACTCCACAAAAAAATCTAAACTTTTCTATACAACTTATGAATTTGAAAATTATTTTGATTGTATTGAAATGTTTTTTTATTTTCGTGGAAACATTCACTCAAAACATATAATATAAGGGTACCTGGTAGTTAATAATAGAAAACATCTAATAATAACAATATTAGAAGTATAGTTAAATAGTTCTCTAGTTTCATCGATATTTGAATTACAACATTTACACATAAAAGCATCCCTACCGTTGAGGCAATATACACCAAAACTTTTAAGAAAATTACTAATGTAATTTCCTTCATTTAAAATTATTTTTTCCTTACTTTGGTAAATCTAAAATCTGCGGAAGAATTTTAACACACCAATTACACTCATTTGAAATTCGTTTTTCATTACCATTTTTGAAATCTTGTACATAAATAATTTCATTAATATCCAAAAAAAATATTATTAACATAAATTTTAACTACGTGAAAAACATCAAAAATCTATTTAAAAAATAATTTAAGATAATATATAACTTTCGAACAACCTTTATAAATTAAAAATGAGGTGATAATACAATAATAAGTTCTATGATATTTTTAAACCATACAAATCATTTTTTAATTGAAAAAAATATTTTGAATGTTATCCTTTTGAAATTCAATGGGTTTTTAAACCAAAAAAATACTAAGTAATATAACCATTTTGAAATAAACTATTAACATCCATCTTATAAGATTTACTTATAAAATGTGAAGTATTAGAAAGTAATATTTGAATAGATTCAGTTCCTTATACCAGTGTGATGGTACAATATAGTAAATACCTTTTTATAGAATATATCCTTATTCAACAAGTATATATGTATTTATAATATTTATTCCATATTCATCAATGTTTTTTCATAAAAACTAATTTATTATCATTTTTCATGAGGTCATTAGATATTTGTAATAGTTACCATATATTTTTCTTTATAACTTACCTATCTCTTATTGTATACACATTAAATAAAATTTATCAACTATATACTCATTGATGTTTTTGGTTCATGTTATGAAAAGATTCATTCATGTTCAACATGTTACTAATAAAATATGTACTTTGAGTTTATCTATCTATATCACCATGTATATAATTACATTGGATGGCCTATATGAGTTCTTTCAACTATAAGGATATAAGTAATTGGTATATTAATTTCTCTTCTGGTTCTAGTTCAAAAAATTTCTATATAAGAGTAATTTTTCTACCACGTTTTTTGTAGAACCATCATTAGGCTAGGTTTAGGTATTGATATTCATGTAAGAGTGATAATCTAAAAAATATATAAGGAGGTATTAGAATCATTTTGATATATTAAACCAAATTTTATATCTATAGATTCATCCATAACATTGGTTCTTTTAGAGAATATCATATATGATTTTCAATAATCTTAACAACCTTGGAATATTCATTCATCCCTCTTAGTTGAAAATTTTCCAAAACATTTAATTGTATAACAAATAATTACATATCCATAAATTCTATTAATTATTTAGACTTTTCTCATTCAACAAATCACATAGAGTACTATTTCAAATTTATGTAATAAGATCCATACTATTATAAATCATGGTGTTTTATTAGCCTCTTATAAAAAATAAATATCTTCCTCCTACTCACTATGAATTGTCTGCAAAATCTCATGAAGAGTAAAAATTCTTATATATATAGGATACCATTAATTTAGGGAGTCTTATGAGTAAATTGTTATTATTTTATCAATTTTTTGAACATAAATATTTAAAGTCATACAATTCAAACACATTCCCTTGATCACTCCTTCAGGCCTTAACAATATATGTAATATGAATTTTTCGATTTTGCTTGCCTTAAGAAATTGTAAGAATATTCCATTTCATGTGCTAAAAATTATTCCCAATTGTATCTAGATAACCCACTTATAATATCATAAGAATAATTATTTCTATTTAGGAATGAAATTTTACGATCTCCAGACCATTCCACATGAACCAACTTTACGAGATGTGATATTAAAACTTTATTTTTATGTTTAAATGAAACTTTACATTGTCTCCCATTTTGACATGATTTATAGAATATTTAATTTAGGAATTTTAGTTTCAGATGATCTTTAATAAAAACATTCATAGTAATGATTATAATATAATAAAGAATTTAGTGTCCTAGTCTCCTTTTCCATGTCAAATATTCATCATGAAAGAAACTGTTTTGAGAAAACAATGAATCTAATTTATATTAAAAAAATTAGCCTTTATAGAAGTAAAGTCTATTACATTCAAAGAATCATATATTTTAGAGTAATTATTTTCAAATTTGACCTGGTATCAATTATTATATAATTATTATCTTCTAAGAATATTATAATTTATTCTATCAATATATTAGAGTTTAAAAATTAAAAGAGAATTAGAGTTATCAATTTGATCAATTCTCCTTATTATATATTAGTGATTTAACCCAAATTGGAATGTCAACCATTGAACTTTATAATTATTTTTATGCTTAGGTCATCTATAATCATTTTTCTATAACATCCACTATCCAATACCAAAAATTCTTACAAGTTTTCTTCATGATTGTTCCTATAAAAATTTAAATAAGAGTTGATTTCATAAACCACAATTTCTTAGGTCCATAATTATAATTAATAAAATAATTTTCAATCTAAATATATGTAATTGGTTTAACATTAATAGATAGAATATTTTTTTGAAATAAAAAAATAGGAACAAAACAACATGAACTATTAAAAAAATTGGATGATTGTGAGATTAAAATAGATAAATACCGATAAATAAAACTATGTGCGGTCGGGTATCCAATCCCAGTTGTATAATTTGGTTTTCATTTATTACTATGAATCTTAGTTAATGTATCTCTACCATTTTTAACCTTTAATGATCACTTTTATGTTTCTCCTTCGATATTTTTATCTTTTTTTAATTATAATGAATGATAATTATTGATTTCCTCAATATTATAAACATATTTTACAAGAATAAATATAACATGATAATTATTAAAAAATATATACATCAATTAAATTCCATTGAATATTTCTTATGGAATATTTCAATACTTAAATAAATAACCACCCCTCATATTTTCCTAAATAATTTTATTTTCAATTAGATATTAAATTTGAATATAATATGTAGAGATATTATCAATTACCTCATATGTATTTATCATAAAGAAAATTATTTCTTTATAATCATTATCTTCTCTAATCATGTCATACTTACTATAATTATCTTCAGGGATCTCCATGTCACTATGGATTATTTTTTAATTTTTAATTATCGATGTATCTTTTCCAAGAAATAAATTTTTGACATTGAACATTGCTATTCCATTTTTTTCTTTCTCTCATAAATGGAAACTCACCTAATTTGTTTTTTTATTGTTTCGTCATCTTTCATAAATCCATCCATAATTTTATTTCACGATGAATTTCATTTTCCAATATCAATTTATAAATCTTTATTTTAGATGATCCATTACTTAATAATTTTAAAACCTTGATTCATCCATTATTAAATTATCTTCTCTGATTTCACCCTTTATATTGAAATCTTATGTTTTGAATGCAATATTTTTTTTTGTTCATTTTCTTATTTTACCAAATTAAACTATTTTCAGACATCAGGATTTTTTTAATCAAATCCTTCACTAGATGATTAATTATACACATTGACTGTCTAATGGATATAAATTTTTTGGCTCTACTAATATAGTAATCATCAACATTGTCTAATTAAATGATCCTTATCTTCAATTTTCATTAAAATTGTATGTATTGTATTTATAATTTATTTCAATATGAGATATTTGTCATAAAATTATTCATCAGTTTTCATCTTAAAATTATCATACTTAATAGTATTATTACTCAGGTGAATCTCTTTAATATTATTTTTTCCCGAAGGAGAAATATAATTTGTTACCCATATTTCATAAATATAATATCATGAATAAATTATATTGAACTCATTTAATCCTAATTAAATAAAATATGGAATTTATAACATTGAAATCAAATTCATAAGCAATATTAGTGGAACTACTCTATTAATATATAATAGCTTTTTTATTTTTTATTTCTATTATTATTTTCCATATATCAGTTAATATTTTCTCAATATGTATTTTTATCTTAATAACCCACCAAATAATATGGAATCATTAGATTAAGGAGTATTTTTATGGTTGTACCATCAATATAATTTTTATACATAATGAAATAAATTTAGAAATTATATAAATATAGTTATTTTTATAAGAACATTATCACAACTAAAAATAAATTTACCTAAATGAATAATCATTTTATATCAAATTCTAGTTGGATTGGAAAACTCAGGAGGGGGTGAATTGGGTCTCTAATAAAAAAATTACATTACATTTTTCTAATAAAATCCATAAATTTATGGAAATTTATCATCATACATAAATAATACAAGTGATTTGATCATTCAAAAACCTTCTCAAAAGTTCATTCACTAGTCAATAAAATTAATTTTTTTAAAAAATTTAAGAATTTAATTATATTTATTTGTTTAAAAAACTGTATATAAAAAAATAATTAATGTTAATAAAAAATGTATTGTTTCACTATAATGTTAAGAAAACTAAAATTTATTTTTAAAAAATAAAGTAAATAAAACATTAAAACACATAGTATAATAAAATAACTGGTTCAGACATATGCCCAGATATAGTCTTCTCCAAATTGAAATAACCAGCTATAAAGTAGTTTATTAAACAGAATTAATAATAAAAAACCTAGATAAGTTTTTATATATAAAAACATCAAATGGGATTTCTAGGCTAAAAATACTATTCCACAGTTATACATGGGACAAAAATGTAAAAGAATGAGGAAATTATTTTATTACACTATTTAATATAATACAGTTTTATGTGTTAATTAGTAAAGATGGAATAACAAAAAATATTATAATGAAAGGAAAAAATAGAGAAAGAAAAATGTTTTAGGTGAGATGAATTTATCCTCGTCAATCTTATCATACTTATCTAATAAAATTTCATTTAGATATGGGCTTGAAAATATTCAATTTATCATTTCATATTGGTGTAAGTATAATATAGTTCCATGAATGTGTTTCTAGTGTACTTACTCAATGTATCAGAATGTATCATACGCACAAACATACACTATTAAAACTTTTTTCCTTGACTAGATCTAATTCATAACAGTAGAACATATCTAAATATCTATTGGATTATATTCATAATTTAGTCCTCATTATCAATTTTGTCTTTAATGAACCGAATATATAATTAATTCTCAAAAATGTAATAATGATATATTCTAAAATAACTTTTTAAAATTGTCACATGGTCATCACTTGTATCATGGTTTCCAGGCTTATGGTTACATTCCATGGTAACTGTTGCATGTTCACGTAGTATAGTAAGAAATCATGATAACTTGGTTTCTACATATGGTAAATTATTTTCTACATCTTGTAAATAAAATTCATCAAACAACCACATCACTTATTCATGTGGTTACTTCATATCATATTATGGTAGTTGCTCTAATTTTCAAAATTATTTGATTTATACTTGTCTAAAGTTTTTAATTTAACAGTCAATTCACATCACGTTTTTGTCACTCGATGTATTATAACTGTGTTATATTTTATTCATGTGGTAACCTAATCTCTTCTTTTAGTTTTTACATTACACATAGTTTCTGTTCAAGACATGAGATAAATGTTGCTGACATAAAACACAACAACATATGTTTTCATGTGGTGGGTTGAATCCATTTTGTGGTTAATTATTTTTAAACATTCAAGAAGTTGTTGAATTAGAAAAAATTAGTTCATTTGACTTAAGGTCAACTGATTGTTCATGTGTTCACTTCTTTTTCAATGTGCGGTTACATCCATATAGTAAATTGGCTTTTATGATATCATGAACTTCATCACATAATATTTTTTATCAAAATTAAATAAATTATAATTTTTATAGTTATTTCTAGAAAAATGTTAACTATAATAAAACATAAAATTCATTATATAAAAAAATGTCATAATTGTATATCATTAAATTAAGGTTTTTAAAAACTAAGAGAACATAATTCATGAAATACACTATGAAATTCAAGAAGGATATATTGAGGATTATTTATTGGTGAAGGAATAATAGGGAGTGTTTCTGTTTATAATAACTAATCATGATAATTATATTAGAATATTAAATATTGGAAATTGGTCATGCAATCGAATAGAATTTATTTATATTAGAAGAAATAACAAAATTGAAAAAATAAATAGAAGGGCATAAGAAGATAATTGATGATGTTAAAAACATAACATTAATACATAATAATTTTGAAAAATAAAAGAGAAATAATTTTAATATATTTAATATAACTTGATCAAAATAGAAGAAAAATTGAGGTAGTGTTGATCTATTTTCCAAGGATATATTTTTGAATTTAGAAAATGTTCATTATAACGTATAGATCTTATAGAAATAATATAGTGATCCATTTATGAAAACATGTATGAATGTATTGTGGATGAATAAACAGAGATGAACCAAGTAAAAAGTCCATTTTTGTCTAAATCTAGTGATACATTGATATCTAGAAATTATGGGAACACCAACATCTCATAAAAATGGTAATAAGTAGTTTCTCGATTAAGGATTAGAAGACTTATATTTTAAATAAGAAAATTTTATGACTTCAATCTATTTTTTCAATAAATTATCTATTATTGGTAACTTTTTGGAGAAATGAATACAAGATACAAAAAATGGGAAACCTGGTTCATACAAAGGTATATAGGATTTATATGGATTATATTAGTATTATCGAGGATTTTGGAATATATAAAATAATTTTTTGTTTAATTTTAAGCATAAATTATATTTCTAATGGGCTTTAAAGGAATATTATGAATGAGTATCATCCCATTTTGTAATTAAATATTAAAAATTTAAACATAAATATCTGAATATGTGTTATATTCTTGATGAATTCTATGGAAGGTATGTTTGGCATAATACATATGCAAATGAATATATATTACTTATATAAGACCAAAAAAACCATGAAAATACACAAAATAAAAGGGATAATAAAATAAATGGGAATTTTTATTATTTTGTCGTTGAATTTACACTCAAAACATCAAAAAACAAGATGTCGTTGATTTTGTACAGCAAACAAAAATAATACAAGATAAAAAATCAAGAAAAACAATGATGTTTAAAAGTAAAATAGATTATTCCTATATATTTTTTATAATGGATCACTATAAATTAAATTTTTTAGGTCAATTATTATTCTGAATGTGACAATAAAATACAAAAAAAACATTTTATTGGCTGAATGAAACATTATTTATTAAGTGTTTAAAAAAATTATAGTGAAAATCAATTTGTTAATATTGATTATGGGTTTTTTTCTTGATCATTGAATATATTATATTTTTCTTGGGAGTAAAAAATAATAGTAGTAACTTTTATGATGTGGGATACAATAAAAATTAATTTTATCCAAGCGAGAGTGAAGAAATTATTTTACTACATCAAATGAAACGTTATCTACTCCAAATAATATGACTATGGTCAATGAAGAGAAATTGTTTATGATTTTTTCATGATAAAAAGAGATATAAAAGTTATCAAAAAACATTTCTATGTTAGGGATTTCAATTCACTATATAGGAAAGTCGAGATTAAATCCACACATAAATAAGAAAAGATCCATTTAGGAATCTGTAGATCCATGAAAAAATAATCAATTAAAAAAGATAATTATAAATTATTTTATTAATCAAATTTCTTTAATTAAATAAATTATCATCATGTAACATGATTTTTAGTCACTTATAGTGTACATGAGTTTTATAATAATTTAATAAAAAGAGATTGGTTACTCCGTAAAAAAGCTAGGATGAAAATAGTGCTACATTTATTATTCATTGGTTTGAAGCTTGACTTGAGAAGCACAGTATTATCCATGAACATAATACACCATATACACAATAAAAAAATTCTTTGTGATAATAAATTATAGGTGTTTGGTGGATATATCTTAAACTATACATATTGATAATAATATGTCTCAATATATTTTGAGATAAGAAATAAATGAATAAGTTCCTGTATAATTTTTTGGTATGCTTATACATTATTATGATATGATAAAATACAATATGTACAAAAATAAGATACAAATATTGATTTATACAATATAGTTTTGTATACCATTCATTATAAAAGTAAAGATAAAAATATAAGTATGCTTGGCCCAAGAAGTATAGTAGAAATATTTCTGGGATATCCTCCAAATTAAAGATGATAAAATTGAAACATTAAATATATTGGAAGATTTTTTTCTCATATCATGAGATGTTTCTAAAAACATCAACTAAGTACTTTATATATGCATAACTCTGTTCCAAAAGTGTTGATGATGTTATTTTTTCATAATCATAAAACAATTCCGTACAATGATGAATGTATAAAAATTATATATGTAGGTGAACAAGTTTCATACATTCAATATGATGAGGATAAACATTATTAATCTCATCAAAGGATGATAATGAACTTATAGTTCCATAAAATATCATTAGACATTAAAATTAGTATGTAAAAAATATAGAGAACAATAACTATAGAAACTCACACTAAATTTTACACTCATGTAGAACCTAATGAATTTTAATAATCATAAATGAATTAAGAGTGGGTTTAATTTTCAAATGAATAATTATACCATAATGAGATGATAGATTATTTAGAGTTAGTTTGAGAAAATAAAGATAAGAATTTGATTAAAATAAATTGTGTGGTCTGAAATAATTTAAATGAGAAAAAATAATTGATGAAAAATAAAAAAAATTGTGTGAATATAGCACAGAGGACGAATGAGTGGAAATATACCGGTTATTATAATTGGTTATAATATATGAATCCATATGAATATTTCTAAATATTGATTCCCAATTGGAATTATATAATTTTAAAATTTATGGCATGTCCAGATTCTTTAATTATGAGTAGAAAGATGGGTAATGTATTAATTAATATCATTATTTATTTCTTGGAGAAAAATAAGATCATGTTTTTTGGGTAAAGAAATATTTCTATGGGATAAAATAATCCACAAAATCAATTGATTATAATAATTACAACTTCTTGAAATAATTTTAATTTCTGAAATTGAATAATGGACATAAATTTCTATGAACATAATAAAAAATATGTAGTTTTTTTATTTTTTATATACATGATATTATCTTTTCAATAAATTATAAATAGGGTTGGTATATGTTTTCCAATGATAAGAATAATCTTTTTGAAATTATATTCTTAGGTAGATGATGTGATGTTCTTATAGAAATAATTCACTAGTGAAAAATTAAATTTTCATTTGATAATAAATGTATTAAGGAACTTATTAAAAAAAATCATGGATGATTAGAATCAGGGTCCCACTACAATTTTATTGGAAACCATATTTTTCATGGATTATTTTGGAAAGAAATAATATCCTAGAGAGTTCCTATAACTAATTATTACTTTATTATTTGTCATAGATTCATGGATAGAATTAATGTATAAAATCAAACACTATAATTTATATCTAAGTGAACCATTATTTTCAACTTAAAGACGAGGGAAAGGGTTATAAATTATAAAAATGGAATAACATATTGTGGATTGAAAATGGTTGATATAGTAAGTTCATTTTTATGATTATACAGGTGTAGAAATAGTTGGATGTGTTTAGTATAGATGATTCACAAATTTAGAATATTTAATACTTATTGGGTTCTATTTTTATTGGAACACCACAAAAAAATATTTTCTTATGTTGAGAACTTATGAAGAGGAACATGTTGTTGTTATAAATTCCATAACCCAACTAACATAGACAAATGAATGGTTGGAATATATTGTCTAAAGATGAAATTCAAAATCTATGTTATATATTGAGAGTTTAACATCACCCTTATAAAGTCCAAGGTGTGGTGATTATCCCCCTCTCAGTTATTTTATTTCATTGAACTAAAGAAAAAACACGAAGTAATTTTGATAAGATTTTTTATTCTGACATTCTTGAGTGCATTGATAAATGTAATCTGGCCCATTTCCCTCTTACTGGAGATGACTTTAAATGGGAAAGATACACTTGGAAGGGGTTTCAAGTGAGAAAAAATGATAGATTCTTTTCCCAAATTAATTTCCAAAGTGTTTCCCATGGTGTTTCTTGATTCAAACTTCTTAATAACCATTCTGATCAGAACCTTATAGTTGTTCATGTAAATACATAACTGACCTGGTTAAATCCTATCCCTTTTCTATTTAATAAAGGTCAGATAGTGATTTCTTATTGTTAGAAAATTGTATTATAGGCCTGGAGGCTAGAACCTATTGGGATACCACTCAAAACATTGGATTTGAAACAAAAACATCTTAAGGGGATACAGAGGGAATGAGGAAAATCATTCTCTAAAATTGATGATGACATCAGGACCATTGAATATGAGTTAGCCTATATTCAAGATAATAATGAGCTTCAACCCACCCTATCTATAGAATAAATTATAGATCATAAAAACATCGATGAACTCTTATTAATAATTGATTGATTGGTCAAGAAACATCTAAATGTGAGATTTTCAAATGGTTATGATAGAAATTAAAAATTATTCAATATATTAAATAATTATAACAGTGTACGTGCATGATATAAGGTGATCAGCATTGATGGTCACCTATATACTAATTAAAATAAGATTTTCTAGGTTGTTATGGAGCATTTATAGGGTATATACAATGATGATGGTCATTACACTATTCATAGCATGGTGGATAAAATAAACCCCTTCATTTTTTACTACATGAATCAATTTATTATCAACCCATGTTAGGAGGAGATCAGTGCTACCCTACTATCCATTAATCTATAGAGTGCCCTAGTTCTAGCTAGGTTTACCAACAAAATTTTATTTCCTATTAGGACATTCTAAAAGATGACATCACTCAAGCCGTTATGGATTTCTTCCCTAACCCATATATAACTCATGGAATGATCTCCTGCTTTATTTGTCTCATTCATATGAAAGATAATTCTCTTGAAATCAATGATTTATGGAAATTTTTACATAGGAACACCATTCCCAATCACATCAAAAAGATTCTCATGAACATTATGTGAGGATTGTTTGGTGACATGATCACAGAAAACTAGTTTGGCTCTTTCCCTTATAGAAGTATTCAACATAGTCTTTTTATGACCTTATAAAGTATCAAATTAATGAGGAAGAAAATAATGGAAGGAAACTTTTCCTTTAAAAATTGGTATTTCAAAAGATTTTGATAAACATAAATGGATATTCATTCATGATTATATTAAAAGATATGGAATCTCTAGTGCTTTTATCGAATTTATTAACACCATACGTGGATTTTTAAGGTTGTCCATTCTATTATATCATGCCCCCAGAAGATTTTTTTCAAGCACTATGCATGTGATAAAAGGTGACCAGCTATATAGGATACATTTTTCTATTTATCAGGATTACTTATGTATATGTATAAATAATCTTTCTGAAATGAATCTCTACAAAAATATTATATTTGGTTTTAATAACAATGCTCCATATCACCTCATATATGATGAGGACATTTTAATTCTTGGTCTGGCCTCAAATGTAACCATATCCTCAATTAAATCACTCTCAAATCATTATTAGGAGGCTTCTGGCCATGAAATCATATGAAAAAAGCTCTTTATTGAATGTGGTATTTTAATTTAATTTGCAAAGAAAACATGATCATTGGGGACCTTCTAGTGATGACGGGATCCTTTTTTTAGTATATTGGTGTTCCCTTGTTATGGGGGAAGGTTAAAAGGTATTACATGGAGAAAATATATGATGATATCATACATCAACTCTCCATATGGAATGAAAATTAAATTTCACTATCTGGTATGGATTTCATTGTTAATTAAATGATCACATCCAAATTTTACCAGTCCTTATTACTCTATATATGGCACAGATGCCTTCTCAAGGAGATAAAAAGCATATTGTAGAATCTTATATAGACAGGTTCAGAACATGAGAGGAAGATAATCACTATCTATTTTAATGAATGTACGAAGACAGTTTAATTGTGTTGCCTTGGAATCAAGGATCTTAGAATTTTCAATGATGGCCTAATTGGTAAATTAAAATGGAACCTGATCTCCAATGATTTCTCTGATGGATTTCTTTAAAATAGATTCACATGGTGGTTTTTTAGTGGTTACAAGTACTACCTGGTTTCATTAGTTTGGCCATCTCTCAATAATTCAAATATGAGTATCATTTATGATACAAAGTGGTTAGTTTTTAGGGACACCACCCAAAACTATTAAAACATGAGATGGATTGATCACTCTTTTAAGGACCTGGGTTCCCCACCAGAATCATATACTCAGAATATATCACAACTTATAACAAAAATACATTATTCTAACATCTTGACCCCCTCATGTATGTTTGAAATAAATTCATACAAATTTATGGACTGTGATACCTTGGATTGGAATCATAATAGGACCGGTCTGGTAAATAGAAAATATTATTATCGCCTTGAATGTGGGGGCCTCATTCACCCACACGCCTAGATTATGAATTTTAGTTCCAATTTTATATAGCCTGCTAGATTAATTCTGTTCTAGATAATCTTGAAAAATCATATCCTCATTTATGGATAGTTCAAAAGAGCTGGTTTCCATTTTGCTTTTTTTACATTTTTTATGAGTGATGAAGAAAAATTACCTCACATGGTTCTAGTCTTTTACTTGGAGAAATAGTTATGGGACTATATTACATTCTTGTTGAGATAATCCTTGACACTAGTATACCGCTCGTTGACATTCTATCATTGTTTAACATTGTACAATATTTTCACCAATAGGGAATAATTTCCATACATAGGGAAGTATATAATGCTTCACATGTCCAAGAGGGTTCAATTAATAACTTTGTTTATAAAATTCAAACTATCAGATTTAATGGGTTTTTTAGATGGCTGCAGAATTTTTGGATTCTGAAGTACATTTGGTGAATACCTCTGATTGCACCGTACCTCAAGGTGAATGTTTGTGGGGCTGCTTTAGGTGCACCATGTATGTCAGATTGTGGTGGGGTGTTTTGTATATACAGTGTTTTTGTAAAATTATGCTTCTATAAATTCATTAGAGATTGAAATTCTTACGAATCCTAATTATGGGAAATTATTCATGTAATTAGGTATGCTCTCCAGTTTAATTGGAAATGGATATGGATTGAATCTAATTCTAAAATTTTAGTACATGCCTTGAAGAAGAAAAAACACATAATGTTCTTTCCTGAGTGTTATCTCATTGGGTTGAATTTCTAAACAAGCTCACACGAATTTTTTTTCATTGTTTCAAAATCCTATCAGGAGTCCAATCATGCAGAGGATACACTAGAAAAGAGAGTGATCATTGCAATGTATTTTATGTGGTATTTTATAGCCCAAGATTAATTTTCCACATTTTTAGAGATTGATAGATGTAGTTTCAAACACTCTCATTTCTATAATAACTCCTTTTATTCCTGACTAACTGTCCATTTTTATTTAATAATTTCTTTGTTCCAACATCAACTCGACTTTGTAATTTTGGTCATATCTTGTCGTTGTATTTTCCTTAACATGGGGGGAAGTAGAGAATAGACTGCAAAAATATCCTTTTCTTCATAACTTCCTTTATTTTTTATAAAGGAGGATTATATAGTTTATGTAGTGTATTGATTAATATTTTATACCTTTAGAGATTGATAAGCTCTAATGGGAAAAATGTATTCATAGAAAGTTATTAAAAATGGGTAATCAATAATTTCAACATATTTCAAGTGGAAACAGTTCTAATGGTTTTACTGTTGGTCATATATGAATTTGTCAATAATTGGTTTCATGGATATATCAGTCAATTTAAAACAAAATTTTATGTGTTGAATATTTATTGGTTTTAGATGTTTTGTTTCTTAAATTAGATGATGAATTGTTGATTGGATAAATTTTACATCTTCAATTCCCTTTCAAGTTGTATCGTTTCATCTATGGGTATCATGAAAATAGGGTTTTATGAGATTCCCAATTTTATGCTTATTTTTAAATATAGCATTATTTTTAAAATCATTTTTCATTTTTCTTACATTGTTTTTCTCATGTAGTCTTATAATTTTTGGATGATGATTCCTCATTGTTTTTATAGCCATATTTGTTTATTTGTAAAGAAATTCATAATGGGTATTTTGGCAGCCAAATCTTGAGTCGATTAATTATTTGAGAAGAATTTTATTTTTTGAGTGTTGGTGAAGTTTTAAGAGGAATCTGAATAGAGGTTAATGATGTTCCTGTGGATTATGGTGTTTATATAGATAATAAATTTGATAAACATGAAGTAGATATAATAGTTGTGTTGCATTTTTTTCATCACATAAATCATGCTCAAATTGATGTGATGCATAATAATTCATTTAAGGGGAAGAATATTCTAACATTCTAGTGTTTTTATGTTTTTTGAAATTATATCTTGAATATATTGAATATATATGTAATAATTTTTGGTTAATATATATTTCTAGTGGTTTATGTGGGATTTTGAGTTTTGGTAAAGTCCTTGAGTGTTTAACATCATCGTATGTAATTGATGTTACTATAAGACAACAAAATTTGGAATTAAAAAAAAATATATGACTTCATCATATGTATTTTTATATCATATAAATTTTAAATTACCCCAAAAATGAAATAATATGTATTGAGATCCATTTAATATGACATTAAAAAAATCATTTAAATTTGGATGAAGATGGAATGTTCATTAGGGATTAAAGTCCTTTGATATAGATTTTTTAATAGATTCTAGAATTAATTTTGAAAAGAAAATAATAAATCTAATGATTATTCATAATATTATCTTCAAAAAAATAATTATAATGATATAATTTATCTTGGTTTTAACACATACTGAATAAGACGAATGTAATTAATTTCGAGTTTATATCATTCTATGATATAGTCTTCATTATCATGGTTGTCATAAGAATTCATATATTTATATGTTGGGTAAATGTGTGTGGATATATTTCCTACATAGAATAATAATGAAAATATTTTAGAAGAAATAAGATCTTGGTAGTTCTAAATGTATTTTTATGAATAGTTTTGATGGGGAGCAGTGGGATTTTTTTTAATAACAACAATTTGGGAATTTGAAGTGAAAATATCATTAATTTTTTTTCTACAGGTATATATCTAGAAAATATATAGAGATAATGGGATGATAATTCATATATCACTATAAATTAATATTAAACGAATAAATATAAGTGTAGAGATTTGAATTTAAAATATATATTAGGCGAGTAGGTTACGAAGTTTAAATAATGTGAGATATAGGAGAAGAAGATGTTTTTGTTTTTATATACATACATTCAATAAATTTTTCTAGATGGATATATAGACATACATTGATATAGTTTCATGAATTTTTGAGCTTGTAAATTTGTTTGGTGTCTAAATACTATGAAAGAGTATAAGAAAATGAATTATCACACCTCATAAATCAATAATAGTCTATAAGATAATGAAATATAATTTATTTCTCAAACCATTTAACATTTAAAATTTTAGGATGAATGTGTGTGTGATATGCATCAAATTATAGTTTAGTGACCTGAAAACATAGTTTTCATGGTCATAACCAACCCTTTTAGACACTTATGAGAATTTCAGTGGGTAGTGTAGATTCAATGAGTTTTCAATAATATCATGTAGTATCCTTCCCAAATTGAGTAGAGAACTATTTATGTTGATTTTCTCTTTAGGTTGGTGTTTGTTTAAAAATGGTTGATAATTAAATATCACTCATTTTACTAGATATTGAATGATGTTTTTAAAGAAACATAAAAATATATAAGATCACTAATTCAACCCTTTTCCATATAAGAAACATCAGATCATATACGTATCTCTACAAAAAAACATCAATTCATTAATAAAATATGAAATTATTCCTCTTTATTAAATTTCTTTCTTTTTTTGTTTTATTTTTTATGTACTAATTATTCAATGATGGAAAATTATTATAATAATTTTTTTATATAAGATTAATGTAAATAGTCTCTTTATTATTAGTAAGGAACATTCATTATATTTGTCCCATATTTTTCAATGTCTCCCATTAATTAATGTTCTGTTCTTCAACTCATACTTTTATTTACCTATAATAATAAAAAACACATAAGAGTAAATTTGGTGAAAAAATTAAAATTATTATGTGTATCAATATTAAGATGTTCATGAATTATAAGAGTTGAGAATGGGTAATAAGTTAATAGTTTTCTATACATTTTATTGGGATTTCATTGAAATTTTATATATCATAATGATAAAAATATGTTATACAGGGATTTTTTATGTAACTTTTCAAAAATATGAGTCATAAAAATCATCAATCAGGATCATATATTAAATTGATATATAATATAACATCTAAGATGGAATATAGTGCCTCTCATGTTTTTGAAATAATTACTTCATTGTACATGGGCCATGGGATCCCAAAATTTAAAATAATTTGTAAAACTATTTTTTTTTTAAAATAGCATTTGAAAACACATTATTATTAATCTATATATTGGATATAAAAATTTAATGTAACCCTTATTGATGAATGAATTATTTATATTAACATGTGATATTCATTTACAATGAAATTTATTGAAATATAAGAAAAAACACACTAAATAAAACAGAATATATACAATTTAAAAAACAATAAGAAACAATTGATCCCAGTAGTGGATACCCACCCCCCAATACTACAATTTTTTCATTTTAGTAAATAATATTTCATCTAAATTAAAATAAAATACAAATAAATTATTCTACGAATAAAAAATGTTTAAAAAATATATAAAATTTAATCACTATTTTCTTCTAAACATAGAGACAATATATCAATTATTTATGCGATAATTTTTCTAGTTTATTAGATCATTTATTTCCCATTAACATTGAAGGACTTATTTTATTATTCATCAATAATAAGGTAACACATTAGTGAAATAGAATGGTATTTCTCAAATTAAATGATGTTTAGCATGGATGAATTTAAATATAATGTTTTATAAAAAAATATCATGTTTGTGTGTCTTATTTATATGAATTTACTATGGTTACACTTTATATTAACATATAATTTCTTGAATTAATAATATATTCCCTCATGATATCATTTATTCCATAATCATAAATATTATTATTATTTATATCACACTCCAAATCCGTATTCATCAACCTAAAAATATATTATTTATTAATTTCCAATTCCATTATGATATAGAATCCTTTTCTGAAAAACTGGTCTATAGTGGGATATTCTTATTATACTCTTGAATGCATACCAATATTATCATAGGGTGTATCCAAACAGTTTACTATATTATTTCTTATTCAACTAGGAAAATTTCCCCATGATACTCTCTATATACTTGTTAGAGACATCATTTTTTATTATTATTTTCATGTTATTTTCATGAAAACTTTTTTGTTAATCCATACTACCTCATCTATGTTTTCAAATAATTATTATAGAATTAAAACCATTGTAACATACAATTTATCATCTAATTATAAAACTTTAACAGATGTAAGACCTAAAACTAATATAATAAAAATTTAATCATCAATCCTAATAGGTTTTTTCATACACCGAACTATAATCATAATATATTAAAAAAATTAAAATACTAAAAAAATAATTTTACATTAAATCTATACCATACACCTCTGATATTTCATAAAAAAATCATTGTTTTCTAATATGTTCTTTTCTTTTTTAGATATTACAAATGAATTTGATTCATATATAATTTTTTAAAAAAACATGGGAAGCATTTAAAAATGTGTCCCATAGTATTCCGATTTTCTAATTTTTTATGCTATATATGGAGGTTTAATATAGATTCCATGTGATAATGTTTTTATACCTTTTAAAATAAACTAAACATTTTTAATGGATAGCATCATCTTACTACACAATTATTTGAAATTTTCTACAGGTATGGTAATATTATAAAAACTTTTTTTAGATATCGTTTTGTTTCAATATTTTGGTTATTTTAACTAACACTTAATTTATGAGGTGATAAGATAATTCAGTAAATTATTATACCATGTATTTTGTAAATAAAATTAAAAGTTATTTACCATATGGAAAAATGTTGTTCAAGAGTAAAAATTATATAATTTTCAACCTCATCTAAAGGTTGAATTTTACTATCGTTATTATATAGTATATGTTATTTCTATATTTATTTAATTTATTATCTTCTTTTATGTAATATAATAATCTTATCCATCCCGATAATATGAATATAAATATAATAAATCATAAAAAAGTAACTCTGTAATACATGAATTAAAATATTTTTTCATTACCTATTAATAAATAATAAGAAAACATTTATTATGAAAACTATTTATCTATCAACCCTATAACACTCTAATGTTTTATGTTATATTTCTCATCTAATAAACTTAATTTATGTGATAGCTTTCAATAAATGAAACACTAAGTGTAAATGAACATTGATATTGTATACCATTTTATAAGACCTCTAAATCATGCGTCATTAATACAAATAACCACATTAAAATAAATATAATGGTTTTAGATAATAAAGGAATATTTTTTCAGTAATGTCCTTATATTCTTCAGAAAACAAGTTTCATCCAATAAAATATTTATTTTTTTTATAAATAATATAAATAATATTTATTAATTTAAGATTATTAATTTTTAAAAAAGAACAAATTTTTTAAAATAAACATGTCATAATTTTCTGGGATTTAATTTTTTATATTTTTATGAAAAGATTAACTTTTTGATAAATAGTGAAAATAATAATTTTTTTTGAAAACTATTGTTTCATTTAAATAATCTAAAAATTTAATTTTTATTTAAATTTTTTTACAAATATAATATTTTCATTTATATTATCATAAATATAATCCGGTTTATTATAAATAATTTTATAATATATTTTGGAATAGAAAACATTTATACATGAGTAACCATTTTTAAGAAAACTATTTATCATTGCATTTTGTGTATTTATTAGTAATTTATATTATACAACTTCTCCAAATTGAATCTAGAAAAATAGATTCCGTAATTTTAATCTGGAGGAATGATGTTTTTAAATCGTTCTATTTATTTTTTAGTAAATTTGAATAATAAAATTCATATATATTTATCACCAGATTAATGGTAAAGCAAATAAAATAGGGATAAATAATTTTTTAAAAAAATATGACCTTATCAAATTAGATGAAAGTAGTATTTTGATTTCTACCCCATTATCGAATATTTAGAAACATTACTTCTTATTTCATTTATTATAAACATAATTTTATTTTATGAAAATATAAAATTCACTATATCACTCTCATGATCATAATATATCTAAAAATTCAGATAAGTACAATAAGAGGATATATTCAAATAAAAAAATTTATTAAAATTTAAATAAATCTTATTATCATATTTTTTTAACTATAAATTGATTGAATAATTACACTAAATACTTCAGTAATACATGATATATATATATATATATTAAATTAATAGAAAAATAAATTAAATGAATTTAAAAATATTTAATGTTATAAAATTCAGATGAATTATTATGTTAAAAATAATTTTTATAAAAATAATATTTGTGATGTGCGAATTTATTATATATTAAATCTATTTATTTCAGGTTGTTTTTAAAATTGAAATTGTGTGAATAGTTTTTAAAATGAAATTAATAATATTTTAACATAAATATATTTTATTATATTGTTTAAATTAATAAAAATCATGAAATTGGAATGTTAGGATATAAATGGTTTTAAATATCATTCCTTATACATTTAGGATCCAATTTTCAACTTATAAGTTAAATTATAAACCATTAATTTTGAAAAATTCACTACCAGGGTTAATGTACAAATTGGTTAACCAATTTGTCAAACTAAAATATAAAGATTAAAATAATATCTAAACATATAAAAAATTTATTTTATTATTTTATTAAGATAATATCTTAATAAATTTTGATAAATATATTGAACAATTTATCATTATTTAGAAACATATTATATTATAATATTTCTTATATTTCATACAAAACATTAAATATATTTTATAATAAACAATATTTTAAAAAAGGATTTATAATAAATTAAAATCTAATCTTCATACAATTAAATTTAATTCTATTTGAAATATAAAACATGGAATATTTTTTTTTGTATTTTTCCATTTATGGTATAAATATTTACACTTAATATTAAAAAACATGGATTTAATGGTAATTATGAAAATGATTTAAAAGCTTTTTAAACTAAATAATATGGTATAAATTATGACATAAACATGTAAAGGTTCTATTATATTGTAGTATATGTACTTATAATCATATTATATTTTTAATATGTCAATTTAGAGTAACTTTATACAAAAAAATATTTATATTAATTTAATCCTTTAATTAACTCCCAGAGATCACCTATCCTCAGTTATAAATGGGAACCTCTTCTTCTTTCATTATCACATATTTAGATTCTTATGTATTAACTAAGAACTATCTCAATAATTTCCAAAATATTTATGCACCATATAGTGTTTCTAGTCACTCTAAATGAACATCTATTCAATTCTTTAAGGATATGTCAAAATTAATTTCGTAATGAAGATGGATTACTATTAAATGAGAATTTTCATGTTGATTTATTCTTATATATCTACTAAATAATTCTTCTTAATTCATAAATATTTAATTTGTTATAATTAATATAAAATATTTTTATTATGATGAAAGAAGCCCCCTAATACACCTTTATTCCATCCAATATAAAGTGACCACATCACTCTTGTGGATGTACAACTTTCTGTGTCCACAAAATAGTGTAATTAGTTTATCATTACCATATTACATGAATTGTTATAAATTTGGAGAAAAATTTTATATATGATATCTATGAAATAATTATAGTTCTTTAAATAAAATAAAATATTTAAATTCTTACCCTTCCATTGGTTGGAAAATGATAATGTCAGTCCTGCATACGCGTGAACTAAAACCTCCATGAAGTGATGTAATTCATTTTTTATTTACCTATATGGTAATAATGATATATTTAATTAATATATATTATAAATATTATATAATAATGATTCAAAAAGAATTATTTTCAATTAACATTCTTTCACTCCATACATGGAAAAGTGAAAACAACGTTCTTCATACATAAAACCTACAATTTACATGAACGGTGTAATTCATTTTTATATCTATACCATTCATGGATGAAGATAAATATGTATATAATAAATAATTATTATTTTTATATATCATAATATTTAACTTTTATGTGATTTCACCATAATCAGATTTCATGCATCAAATCTATCGAACCAAACCGTACAGAAAATAGAAACAAGTTTTCACCTTGAAGTGTAATTTTAATTAGGATTTATCAATATACTAGGGGAAAATATTATACATAAACCATATATGATATGATTTTTATGATTAATTTTCTCATATAGAAGAAAAATAAATATATATTTATTATATACTATTTTTTAACATGTATAAATGAATTTTAAGGTGATGTATAGTTTTCTCTCCTAACTTTTATTTCAATGATACATATGAATGATTCACCAATTATTCCCTCGATGTGTGTATATAAAACCAACTTAGAGTTTTATATCATGATTCCATTTATATTAATGGTATTTCATGTTTAATTTTGATTTATCCCCTTTATGGGAGTTTTAATTTAAAGTTTATCAAAACTATAATGGATATACTTTAAATTCATGTTTTATTTTAAGATTTCATAAGTTTAAATTTCAATTGGGGGAAATTATATGATACAAATCAGGGAAAACAATTTAATTTTATTTTAATATTCTTATCGATTAAATTTTCATTTAATATATACACTTTTGTCCCTTATAATCAAAAAAATGTTGAAAAAATGTTTTCTACAAAAACAAAAAATATTTTTTATTTAGTTAGGAATATTTTTCATCCATTCCCATAATTTTTAAACATGTTTTAAATATTTTTTTAATATAAAAAAATATTTTTTAAAAATTAATGTTTTCATATGATTGAATTTTTATTTTTTTTTAAATATGTTATAGTTTATTGTCCAAATGAGGTACTTTTAACTATTTACTAAAAATGCTAAAAAAAATTTAATATACACGACATGAATAAAATTTCTGAATATCATAAAGATTAAATTATTTGATGTATAATTTATATGTGTACAAATTTATTTTATAAGAAATTTTTTTGTTTAATAGTAGTGAAATTATCTTATTTAACTAAATGATTTCAATGTAAAAATTGTATTTTTCACTGATATTTTATCACTTATATTTTAGAGCCATTTTAAACTCTAAAATGCCCATTTTCAGTTTGGGTATATGATCCAACAATACCATCTTCACTTTCTCTATATAAATTTTATGGTGACGATGTAATGATGTTTTGTATTCTTGATTCAATATATGTAATTTCTCACTTAAAACGAATTATGAGAATGAATTTTATTATATATTCAAACTACAAGGATTGGATATGATATAAATGTTATGGTAGAGGGCCATTTATAGATAACCCCTAGATTTATTGATAGGTATCATGAGAAAAAATATCAAGCATTCTATATTACCCAACGAATGGCCCAAAGGAATCATTTTTTATTGATTTTTGATAACCCTCATTTCAAGGGATGATGAGGAACCCTTATAAGGTCTGTAGGCTTAATGATTACATGGATCTCAGGCTTAAGAGACATTAAATGACATGAAGGTATTAAGGAATTAAACCAAACTATAACTACATGAAAATTCCCTTCCCCATCACATGCATCATGATGGTATCTATTCACCTTCACATAGTCGTCTGGATAAGCATCTCGTGCAAGAACAGGATGGTCCTGATGGCATAGTCATACCCTCACATTCTTTTCTAATCCATTTGGTTCTTCTCTGGTGAGTGTGACTGCTCTAAATCCTCTTATAGTGTTGTTCTTTATTTTTTAGAGTTTGTCTAGGGAAACTGCATGTGGCCTGAATTCCTTATGGTTTTCTAATGGCCTTAAAGGTGGACTGAAATCCCTAATAACATGAAGGCCGTAAGGACACCAAGCCCAAACTGGTGTTCCAAGGTGAATAGTTACAACTGCTACTGTACCGAATTGTACCTGAAATAGTACTACTATAGTAACTGTTGCAGTCCATGCACAGTGGCTATTACAGTACTGCTACAATACTAAAATAGTACCCAAAAATATTCCTCCACCTGGTTTTGAACTTGGGACTCGTGGATGCACTTAATTATACCTCACCAACTGGGCTGAGTCTCATGTACATCATTCTATATTAGATGTTTTTTTGTTTACATTTACCCAGTTACAAATAATTATAACATGGGTGAGAGGTCATGTAGGTAAGATTCCTGATATCATGTTCGAGATTCCTTGATCATGAATGTCTGTAATTTTGAATTATTTTAAATAATTAATTTTCAATATACATTATTTTTCTATTTTTATATTATCCAGGGATACCTGTCAAACACATGTGTAGTCAGAATTGAATGTTATCTAATTATCTTGTCATCCATGATGATTATGCCTTATTTTTTCATGATATCATTCCTTATACATAACCCATTAATGGAATAAAAAAATCAATCCATACACTATTTTGGATTCCCTTTATATAATCCTTGATTAGACAATATATGATGATTTTGAGAATATATTTTTCTCAATTCGATAAGAAAAAGTATGTCTGATTTCCTTGTACATCCATACTACTCACAAATGGTGGGATAGATATTCCTCATAGACATTTTTGAATACAATGAAAGGGTGGCGAGATCATCTCTATGTGATAAATACATGGATTTTTTAAATTTAGAATGAATATTTTTTGATACCATAAAATGGTTTTTTGAGGTCCTCTTTGAACTTTTTGGAAAATGAAAATATACATATGGTGTGTATCTATTATATCTTGGGACATATTCATCTTCTAATTCATTGATTTGACTAGGTTCTATGTCAAAATAAACCTATTGACGCTCCTTTTCATCACATTGTCTAAAATAATGGAAAGGGAAATGACTTAGCACAAATTGATTTATCCTTTGAAGAAAACATCAAAAATCAAAAAAGGCATTAACAAGGCTTCGAATGCACATGGGTCATGCAAGTTCCATCACTGTTGCGCAAGTATATTTTCATGCCACATAATGGTCACGCAAGTGACTTGCACTCCCTTAAGGATAACCGCCCTGGGTCTTCTCCATCCTATAAATAGACCCCATGGGCCCCCCATTTGAGGGGGAATTTTTCCAAAATTCAGATACAGAGCTCTGAACACCCAAGTCTCTTCTTCAGGTCTTCCGAACACTTCTATGGTAATTCTCTACCTATAATGGAAGGTCTAAACAAGAGGAGTAAGGTCTATGTGTTGTTATTCACTAACACTTGTGCGCCTAAGGTGTTTTACCATTAAGGGAAATGAACATACTTGCGCGCTGCCTTACTTATTCACCAAAACTTGTGCGCCTCTCTTCTGAAAGTACCTTAGGATAATTCTAAAGGCTTTGGTCAAGGATCTCCCAAGTGTTACCAAACTGGTTAACAATCACGCAAGTAACCATGTGTCGCGCAGGTATACCTGCACGACCAGGACTTGCGTGCCCATGCAGTACTTGCACGCCTGCCAGGACATGCATGCCCTTGCCTTTTTGGATGCTCGTCTTGCCAATTTAACCCCTCTTATACCATTCCACCTCTCCTATTCAAGATTCAGTCTTCAAGACACTCTTCAAAGCCATTTATGGCATGTTTTCTTCATTAACTTCCTTATCTGAAAGGAATTCTGTGGAATATCTCTCAAAACCTAGTGATTTACACATCTTTATTTCACTAAATATTGAGATTTCATTCATTCAACCTCATCCTTTAAGATGAGAGAACCCCTTAACCTGGGCCTCCTTTTCAGGAATAAGCCTCAATCATAAAATTCTCAAATATTGGCATCCTCCTTAAGAGTAAGCCCCAAGTCCTTTTTATCATGGGTCTCCTTTTTAGGAGTAAGTCCCGGTCATAATTCCCATTAATTTTGGGCATCCTCCTTAGGAGTAAGCCCCAAGTCCCTTAATCTGGGCATCCTTTTCAGGAGTAAGCCTGAATCTTAAAATTTTTAAATATTGGAATCCTTCTTAGGAGTAATCCCCAAGCATAATTCTCTTAACCCAGGCTTCCTTTTCAAGAGTAATCCTCAGTCTCAAATATGTGAATCCCTTTCTTGAGTAATCCCTAAGTCCCATAATTTTTCAAGTCCCTTAACATGGGCCTCCTTCTCAGGAGTAACCCCAGTCTTAATTTCTCTTAACGAGTCCTAATTTACTTTTGATTTGGGATTATTTCTCAGGAGTAAAACCCAATCATAAGTCCCCTCCTAAATTGGGAACCTTTTTAGGAGTGAGCAAAAATATTAGAGTATCCAAATATCCATGAAGCACATATCCCTTTATGGACCCTGTTTCTAAAATACTTCCCTGATATAATCTAAATCCTCATCTATTTGGGAAGTCATACACACAATAGCCCCACATCATTGCATCTTTCGTGTCACAATTGTCTGGTTTCACCAATACTTCTTTTTTCTCACACTGAGCAAGACTCATGTGAGCTTATAGTGTAAAAGTAACCATGACATCTTTCTTTGAGCCATCAATCATGCATAAGCATCATACTCCCTTACTCGAACTATGAGGGTTCATATTCCTTTTCCTAAACAAATGATATGTAGGTAGCCCATTTGTGGGTACGATCCCAACTGTGAAATAATCCATGTCCTTCTGAAAGAAAATAAACTTCATGTGCCCCACTGAGTGGCTTTAAAACTAGTATGGTCATCATAATGACAGTTGGCGCCAAAATATTGCATGAAAGGAAGGAGTAAAAACAATCCTTGGACGCTGCCTTGCGAAGCACCGACGCGATGCACCCATGAGCATCGTAGTCCCGTGAAGCACCGGAGGCGGTACCTATCCACGAACGTATGTGACGTTTGCGATCCCGCTGCGAAGCACCGGAGGCGGTACCTCTACGCGAACGGATGTGACATTCGCGATCCTGCCGCGAAGCACCGGAGGCGGAACCTCTTCGCGAACGGATTTGATGTTCGCGATCCCGCCACGAAGCACCGGAGGCGGTACCTCTCCGCAAACAGATTTGACATTTGCGATCACCCCGTGAAGCACCGGAGGTGGTACCTCTCTGTGAACGGATGTGACGTTCACAATCTCGCCGCAAAGCACCAGAGGCATTACCTCTCCTCGAACGGCCTGACGTTCGTCAGCCCATCGTGAAGCAACCTCCGCCCCTTCGCGCCACGTGAGTTCTACTTCACGGCGTCCCTTGCCTATAAATACTGGGTTCCCCCTGAGCCCAGAAGGATGAAAAATCCAACCATTCGGCATCTCCTATCCTGAATCGCGAAGCTCCCTTCGCCCCGGGAATCATGAGCTCCGCGAGGTACTTCTACATCGTGTGACGCCTTCACTTTGTCTCGTTTTGAGCCCCTCTTCCAAGAGGTATTCCCTTCATGAAGCCCAAGGGAATTCATGAAGGAGGGGGATTCCCAAGGGAACTCGGGCAGCCACGGAGCATTTATGCTTTGCGAAACACCCATCATGTACTAGTGATCCCCATGCTAAGGCAGGATTGCTACATATCGTGAATCACACTGCCTCGCGGCACCTTTCTTCGCGAGGAACCTCTGCTTCGTGAGGCAGTGCTCCCCGAATACTATTCCACTTCACGAATCACCCCCCCCCCCATCCACACCTCTTCCCCATGATAAGGCCAAGGCACTCCACTTCGCGAAGCACACTCCTCTGCTTGGCAATTCCTCTTCCCGTACGACCCTCCATTTTTTCACGATGTGATTTCAAAGTCCCATGGACAACACCACTAATAGCGTTGCTTCGCCTAAAACTTCTTCACATAGGCACGCTAACGGCTATTGCTTCTTCGCATAGCCACGCTAACGTGGACCCCTCGATGATTCGCTCTACGACCCCCTTTGACCACGACCTTACTGGTACCTTCCCTCCCCCAAGGAGCAAAGGGTGTCTCTCATGTAAGTCCCAAGGGTGCGGAGTGAACCCACCTCGCTCTAGCTCCAGGACGTTAAACTATAAAGCACCTCATCCTCAACTCATTACGTTAAACTGTGATCTGGCCCCGTGCTTCACACGTAGGTTCCCCCTAGCTCGGACATTTTTTACGCCACCCATCTCCACAGAGACGGGGTCACCACCTCTACAAGGGATGATATTCTCCTTCTCGGAGTAGCGTATGTCCATGGGAGAAGGGAAACCACCTTGGCGTAAACCCCCTTGCCCCTCTTGCAGAAGGCTGCACCCCTGCATCTCTGTACTTCCCCACTACCAAGGTCAGTGGAGGGCATGATAGGGAACGAGGTACCTCCCATCATTGGTCCCAAATCCCTCTCCCGTTGCGCTTTCCCGCACTTCAGGCCTCCATCCTAGAGTAAGTCTTAGCACCATGGGCTGCCCAACGTGTAAGCCCCTCTTCACTTCTCGCGGACGCACCCTTCGCAGCATCATCGTTAGGTCCTTGCTGCCTCTTGTTTCTCACAATGACCGTGAATCACGTGGGCTTAGAGTTGGCATCGGCCATGACAATACCACGTCCAGCATGATGTTAAACTGTATGCCCCCATCCATCATGACGTTAAACTACACATCCATTTGAACTACAAAGTCATTGATCCATTTCAAGGCATAGTACGTAGGAAGCCTCCCTGAGGTTCAATCCCACCCATCATTTATTCACGTCGAGTTCATCCTCATCCCGCAAGATGTTAACTGCATCGCATTCTGACGGTAAACCATTGTGACTCACCTTCCGAACTACGAGGAATTTGATCCATGTCAAGGAATGGTACGTAGGAAGCCGTCACGAGGTTCAATCCCACCACTAGTGGACCCATGGGTCTACTTTCACGTCGGTTCACCGACAAAACCAACCCGAACTATGGGGACATTGATCAATCTCAAGGCATGGTACGTAGGAAGCCTCATGAGGTTCAAGCTATCCACCGATCGGTCCAAGGTCCACCTTCACGTAGGTTCGCCGACGAAGCCCCCTTTGAACTACGAAGACTTTGATCCATGTCAAGGAATGGTACGTAGGAAGCCTTCATGAGGTTCAAGACGACCACTTGTGGACCCCCAGGTCCACATTCACGTCGGTTCACCGATGAAACCCTTCCAAACTACAAGGACTTTGATCCATGTCATGGCATGGTACGTAGGAATCCTTCATGAGGTTCAAGCCCACCACTTGTGGACCCCCGGGTCCACATTCACGTTTGTTCGCCGATGAAACCCTTTGAACTACGAGATCTCTGATCCATGTCAAGGAATAGTACATAGGAAGCCTCCCAGAGGTTGAAGCCCACCACCTGTCAGTCACTCCAACCTTCTTCATGTCAAGTCATCAGCACCTGGGTAGTCTAGTGTGTAAGCCCCGCACCATCTGGACCAAGGTCCTCACTCGCGTCGGTTCGCTGACAACACCCATCGGACCAAGTTCCACATTCACGTCGGTTCGCTGATGACACACATCGGACTAAGGTCCACATTCACGTCGGTTCACTGACGATGTCCATTGGGTCAAGGTCCACCTTTAGGTCGGCTCTCCGACACCATCCCGAACTACGCCGACTTTGATTCCCTGCCACAGGGATACGTAGGAGGTCTCTTTGAGGCTCAAACCCAACTTTACTGTCGCCCCCGCTATGGTCCCATTTCATTCCCCCTCCACATCATTCAACTCTCTATCACCCATACTGATTCTCACCCAGACTACCATGTCCCGGCAAGATCATACCATTCTGCTCCCCTTCGCAGCCGCCCATGGGCTGGTCCTGATATCGACACCCCTTCAAGGAAAATTACTCAATCCGATCCATTCTAGCTAATGCTCTAACCGGGCCGATCCGTCTCCACTGGACGTTAAAACTGTGTCATACCCTGTGTTAAATACAATAAGCTGAGGAAAACCTCAAATATACATCTATGGTATATAATTCCCCATGCTAGATGTGGGATGCCTAGGGCTTCCATGCCCTCGAGAAGCCCAATGATAAGGGACAGAAGACAGACCCACCAGTTTCCCAGCATATAGACACGCTGCTGATGCCTCGACATGACTACTCCCCCGACTGAAGGTTGCTTCCCTGACCGGACCATTTGGAATGACCTGACAGAAGCAGTGTAATTAACAGACGTCCATGGAAACATGGTACTAGGAAGAGTTTCACGAACAACGTATTAAATCTATGAGGGAGACCCGGACTAGGTGACGAGTTCTGAGGAGGAATTCAAAGAAGGAAGAACAAACATCCCATCATCCCAGTTTCGATCAAGGAGCAGACGTTCCGGAATAAGGAGGAATGTCGCCCACCTTTGGAAAGCAGGAATGCGGGGCAACACAGTGCAGTGTGTCCTCCTCCATAGACGGATACATGCACGCCCCGAAGAAAGAGTCGGGAAAAGAAATGGTGAACCCGACGTGAAATTATTCTCCTCAATGTGGAGATTAGTAGCGTTCGAGACACCAGTAGATTGACATGTCCCCATATCCAGATATCCAGCACCGGGTCCCGCCAAGAAAATGGCGGGCCTGGTGTGAAACTCACCAGAAGATGGGGCAGTAGAACGTAGGGCATTCCGTTCTACAATGTTTTGGCGTGGATCCTTCTTACAGACATGGAGAATGGAATGACGCTGGGGCACTGGTTTTCAACCCTTTTCCTCGCAGTGCTGATGAGTTAATCTCTCCGTTTCCCAGGAACCAGGTTGCTGCTATGGATACACGATCACTGCATGCTCGCCTACACAGAGGCAAGGGAAATACCGGCACAGCCACCCCACGTGGCTCTGCTGCCGCCACGACGGCCTCTACATCTGTGAATACGGGGCGCCCATGTCTCCTCTCCCCGTCATAGATCATCCATTGAAGGATGATCAACAACCTTGTATGTAGGTATGAGGAGGAAGGGGTCATCCCAACTCGGGATATGGCCCGCCTGGACCTGGAGGCATCTAGGCCCCGTCGTCAACGCCGCCCTAACAGGCCACGCAGGGTGCCCCTGCTCCCCACCCCAATGTTCAATCGTTTAGAGAGCCTGTCCCCGGAACGCCTCGACAACTCCTCGCCTTATGCTGATGAGACGTGAGGCGTCCAGCTCGGCCCACTCAGAGTCCCGATCCAAGGGCTCCATGCAAGGGCTCCCATTCAGCAGCGTCAACGCCATTGTCCGATTCCACAAGAAGAGTAGGTAGTCTATGCCCCTCCACCACCTACTCCAGCTCGTCTGACCCGATGTCAGCGCCGAGCCCGGGCTGAGGACGCTCGCCAAGATACGTCGACGTCATCAACTACTATGGCCCAAGTCACCACCGATGCACATCATGGAGTTCCTGCAAACACTGAGCAGGGGAAATCCTTCACCTGACTGGGATTGAGGCCTCAGCCTCCCCATGGGCAGGCTGGGTTGACTCTCGGGGTCGCAAGCCCGAGTGATGATTGCCGCGAACCAATCCACGGTAACGTCACTCCATACAAAGGTCCACTCCGTATCACCATTCCACAGAGTGTGGGATTTCCCCGCTCCGAAGCTCATCACGGAGGTATGCCTCAGGCTACCCCTCTTCCGAAGGAAGACCCGCCCCACGGCGGTGACGCTCGGTGCAGAAACCTCCCCTACACCCACTATACAGGGTATCGAGTCCCTCCTCCTTCCCCCGACCACCGATCTGAAGGCACTGTCCATCCGGTTTGTCTCCAACGTGGGGGTCCTCCCTGTATCCTCTCTATAATGGGCGAAGGTCCTCCTCACCCCAACAACTCGAGGAGTGAAGTTCAGCCTCGCTCTGCCCGCATCGACCATGGAGGTCCTCCCCATGCTCCTCCCGATTCCAACAGAGGCTCCGCCCACATGGGTGCTATCCATGGAGTTCCTCCCCATGTACCCTTCGAAATTTTCCCTAGTTCCCCTCGCACCCCGGCCACCTCGAGAGGGAGCCCTCTCCGCCATGGCGCCAGCGCCGCCCCAAGACTACATATTGGGAATCAACCCTTTCCCGAAGCGCTACCCTGGGATAGAAGAGCGGGTCGTCGCCGCCACAAGAAGAGTCCTGGGAAGGCCCGGGTGTAGATCAGACCTGCCCATTTCTCGGATTCTGAAGCGGAATGCGACTCAGCGATGAAACCTTCTCCCCGCTCCTCCGCATCAAGGACTGGGGCAGGAACCAGGCATGTCAGACTCATTCTCCCGGAATGCGAGGTCCACCGGACTCCCACCTCTCTCCGTAGGTACATCAAGGAGGACGAAATCGTGGAAATTACGCAGGTCCCGGCCATTCAATCACCATCGTTTTCACCAGAAGCGCCCTCTATCTCTTCCAGTGATCACAAGGAGCTATTTTGGGGACCAAAGATGGCAGAGCAACAACGTAACCCATCGTCGGTGACCGCGACTCCTGGACCTGAAGCTGTGGCTATCAGCCCATCGTATCATGATATCATGGTTAGGTCACCTCACTCTTTAGAGGATGGCCCGGAATTCAGCGGCCAGTCATCTCGTTCGCCGTATTCTCCGCTGCCAAGTTTATTGTCTTAGCGGTCCAACTTGGTACCGATACCAGTCCCTCAGCCACCCCCAGTTGACGAGTGGGAAAATACAGGTCCTGACCCCGAGTCCGAACCCAGGAGCTTCTGGATCATTCTCACAGCGGATCACTTCCCGGAGGAGTTCTGGCCGACGGTGGTGCCTAACTTTCACGCGCCAGAGTCCCTTACCCTAGAAGAAGTGGGGTGCCTTTGCCAAACCATATTAGCGACACACTTCTTCCTTCTTTACGAGCAGGTGATGTACCCCAGATGTCGAGAGCACTTTGAAGAAATCGGTGAGCAATGCTGCCTGATCGATTTGGCCGCACTCCCTGTGGCCCAGCACCCTGAGTCACCAGGTCGTCAGAGCACCCATCAACGGAAATGTATTTAGAGTATCAAAGTACTCCGCATAGTCATTAGGGAAGCTACCCCCCATGTGAAAGTCCATGGCTGGGGACACTATGCCACTCTCCTCTTTAGCCCTATCTGACGGCATCCCGATTCTTTATGCGATATTGAGGACATGCCCTCGAGAGGGGTCGCGGTCCACATGGCTGACGTAGTGGACAAGGAAGACGAGATTGAATTTCTCGATGTAGACTTACCCTCTGCGGGCGTACCTCCACTACTGGACCCATCAGGGAGGGTTACCCGTCAGCAGAGGAACCTTCTAGGACTCCCTGTACCCACCGAGTCGATGGTACTCAGTCGAAATGCCGGTAAGGGTAAGGAGCACGTCGGACTGTCAAGAACTCTGACCCATCCGCCTCTGTACAGAAGATGGACGAAGATCCCAAGAAGGCCATGTTACGCCAATAGCTTGCTGAGAAGAAGAGGCTGGTTGAAGAACTCTTGGCTGAGCGCGCTGCAGAGCAGTGACCCGACTATGGTAATCCCAAGCCGGGGCAATAGGGGCAGGAACAATTTTCCCCTGGTGAGATGCCTCCTGGAAAACTTGATCATGCTACTTCCGCAGACCGGGAAGAAGCCAGAACTTACAGAAAGAGGGTGTGATACATCTCGCCAAACCCTCCTGAACGACGGGTCAATATGCAGAATCCAGTCTGGGTTCCCCCAGTCACCACACAAGCCGTTCCTCCAGTCTCTCCACGAGCCCCCGAAGCCATCTACCATGTCGAAGAACCTGGAAACACACTTGTGATTAGGAATCCCTGTCAAGACAGGGACCCCCACCCGGATGATCTTATAGCGTCACTCATAGCCCACCTCGAAGTGTTAGAAACGTGGTAGGTTGCAATCCCACCGGATGACAAGTCATATCCCGCATGGGTGGATGATATGCCTGCACCCCCAGGTTTTGGGAACCCCACTTTCTTTCCCTTCAACGGGACAGGGGACCCGTCGCAACACTTGGCCCATTTTTCTTCCAGGTGTGGCCCCATGCTGGGGACTTTGGCCCAGTAAGAAGCGGCCAAGCTCCGATGTTTCATGCAGACATTGGAAGGTCCCACTTTCGTCTGGTACAGCCAGCCCCCTATCGGATCGGTGACCGGTTGGGAGGATCCCCACCAGCAGTTCCTATAGCAGTTCAGCTCCACCATGCAGAAGACCAGCATTGCAGACCTCTTCAAGTGCAAGCAAAGGCCTAATGAGTGAGTCATAGATTTCATCGCCCGGTGGAAGGGACTTACATACTCCCTCGATATTCCACTGACTCAAGAGAAACTAATGACGATGTGTGTAGGGAACGTTAAAAAGGAGCTAGTACCTTCCTTTATTACCCATAACTAACCTGGAGGGTTCCAGGATTTCTCAGATAAGGCTCAGCGCCTTGAGGAGGCTCTAAAACAGGCTAGTCAGGAACGTTCACTGCCCCCTATGATCCCAGCCAGGAGGAATTCCAGAGCCAAACCTGCCGTGGTGGCCCAAATAGAAGCCCCCAGGAAACTATAATTACTTCTAGCGGCACCAGCCATGAAACCCCACAGAGGCCCTCCACCTCAAGCGCAGGCTCCTACCCAGCAGCGACCGCCTCAGAATCGGCAGGTTCCCCCGTACAATGTGCCAACTCCACCAAGGTGAGACAATCAGGCATTGCCTCCTCGACAGGCCCCTCTGGCCCCTCACCAGGACCAGGCCCCCAGGGCCCCCTATCCAGAAAGAAGTCACCGGACTTATTCGTTCAATGAAAATCAGGTCCCTGGCTACTTCCGAAGTGCTCTAGAGCAAGGGATTGTGCGCCTGCCCAAGTGCAGATGGTTGGCAGAGGCGAATCTCATCGATCACCCCAACTACTGTCCTTATAATCAGATTCTGGGGCACACCCTCAAGAAATTCTATGTAATTAAAGACTGGCTTCAAGACTAGGTCAACAACAACATAGTCAGGTTGGGCCCAACACCAACACAAGTAGCAGGTGTCTTTGCAGGGTAAGAGATCAGTAGCGACATCGAGGGCGAGTGGCAGCAGGTTCCCATCCACGGGTCCTAGATATACGACAACTGGATGGCTCGAAAAACCATCATTCGTGCCCATGGTACCATCCGAGCACGCCTGAAGCAGCCGGAACCTTCATAAGGAGTAGCAAGAACCTCTGCATCGCCTTCACAGTCGACCTCTTCCAAAAAGGGTAAGAAACGACAACGCAAGGAGAAACAACACGCTCTGCCAGTGTCATCATCATCCCGAACTCTTGGTGACTTTATGCCCCCTGAAATGGGGATTCCACCCGGAATCCGCCCGGTGGTGGATGACTCGTCGAGCGACAGCCGGGGGTATGCTTTGGTTAACACCGTGGAGCTGGTAAAGCCCTATATGACCCTCGACGAGGGGGAACGCCAGGAGAACCCCCCTAACGTTTCCAGCCGACATCAATGTCTGTGGAACCGCAACCAATCCGGTCGTCGAGGCATGTTAGCAGGCACTATCAGCTAGGCCGTGCACGCTACTGAGACCATACAGCAGGCTCAGAACAGATCTCAGCACGCGCAACCCCATATGACACCCTCAGCTCTACCACCACTGCCGTTTGTGCTACTAGATCAGGAAGATCTGCCTCGTCCAAATCACAGTTAGTCTCGCCCGACTATAGTCCAATATCCTCTATCCAATCCAAGTCTGGAAACTACTCTCCAGGCTTCAACTAGTAGGCAGCAGGATGCACCCAGCACTAGCCAACCACCGGTTCAACCGGCAGGAACTGCTATGCCTCCAACTATAGAACGACCTCTTATAAGCATAGGTTTGCGCATGGCACGATAGTACGATGTCCTGAAGCACCTGGCCGACATTCCAGCAAGGCTTTCTATCCTTGATGTCCTTCCCCTATTGTTTGAAATGCGCGAATCACTTTCTGAGGCCCTAAGGAGCCCCCCCCCCCCCCCCCCCCCAGTTTGAGACGGAGGTAGTAGTTGCAGAAGCCTTCCATGCTGAGGCAATTGAGAGCGCCGAATGTCAGGTGGTTATCTCGTTCTCTGGTGAAGATGAGGACCCTCTTATACAGGGGCATATTTGTCCACTGTACATCACTGGCCACTTCAATGGTGTGGAAGTCTGTCATTGCCTCGTTGAAACGGGTTCCAGAATCAACCTAATTCCGACTCGGACACTGCGAAAGCTGGGTCTGTCTGAGGATGGTTTAACTCCTTCTAACCTCACAATCCAGGGATACAACAGGACCGAGCAAACCCCAGTTGGCAAGATTCACTTGAAGACTCAGTTTGGTGGCTTAATTGCCAGCACCGAGTCCATGGTCGTCTCTCAGGACACCACCTACAATGCATTGATGGGTAGACCATGGATCCATCTGCACATAGCAGTCCCTTCGTCATATCACCAGTGCCTCAAATACTCCCTCAATGGTCGAGTAGGTGTGCTCCAAGGAGATGCGTCTCCTTTCGCCTATTGTGAGGCCCTTTATCTGGATGCTGATTATTACAAGAGTAAGGATAAGAAAATCCTAGTAAGTGAGGATGAACCCGCCTCGGTCATAAGTGATCCCTGGGCAAGCATGGATGACGCCTACATACTCCCGATCAACCAATTGGATGCCACGACCCCCGACATGGGGAAATGTTTTGTTATTTCAAGTATGAAAGGAAGGCATGTTCCCATGTCCAAACGACGGCGGAAAATCACCTCATACTCTTACACTAGCTAGGCTCAGGTGATCCCGGAGCCTCTTACCCCTGTGCGGTACTGGGATGTCAAGCTTATTACAATGGCAGTACATCATACGTGTCTCTTCTGCGGGGCTGGAATCAACCGACTCAGGCTGAAGCGTCACCACTACTTTGATATCATCAAACGTAGCCCCTTAGGTTGAAGGCCAGATGGGATAGGGTCGACTGCCTTCATTGCTATGGTCTCAATGGAGAGTGAGCCTCCTGATATGATGACCACTGCTGCCCAAGCCGGCACCAGCTGCCCCTCAGGCTTTGATAGCCCAGAAGTATCTTCTGTTGCGGGAAATCCCCCCACGGGTGGAGAGGAAGACCTGGAGGATTCTCCCCCCGCCTTTGAGGAAGGAGTCTCTACCACGGTTGATGAACTGGTACAAGTGAACCTTGGTAGCATGGCAGATCCAAGACCCACATTGATCAGTGCAGCCATGTCCCCCGAGGAGCAGCAGTAATACGTAGACATTCTCAAACAACACTGTGACGTGTTGGCCTCATGTTACAATGATATGCCAGGACTAGATCCCTAGGTAGTCGTTCACCGTTTGGGCCTCCCAGCAAACCATCGTGGGTTTAAGCAGTCTCCCAGAGAGATGCACCCTTGTCACGGTGCTATGGTTGAGGCCGAAGTTGACAATTTATCAAAGCCAACTTCTTCATGGAAGTCCAACACCCCAAGTGGCTAGCCAACATTGTGCCAGTCAGGAAGAAGAATGGGCAGATCAGGGTCTGCATTAACATCCGCGACCTCAATCGCCACAGCCCAAAGGATGACTTCCCCCTCATGGTGACTGAGTTATTGATTGATGCCATGGCCGGGTTCCAAGCTCTCTCTTTCATTGATGGGTATTCTGGGTACAACCAGATCCGGATGGCCCCCGAGGATGAGGAGTCCACTGCTTTCAGGGACCCCAAGGTACCTTTTGCTACCAGATTATGCCCTTCGGCTTGAAAAATGCAGGTGCCACTTATCAAAGGGCCATGCATCGCATATTCCATCCAATTCTCGGGATGCTGGTGGAATGTTGCGTAGATGACCTAGTGTTCAAATCGTTCCAATGCCAGGACCATCTCAAAGGCCTTGAAAAAGTGTTCGATTTCCTCCGTTCCCATCACCTGAAGATGAACCCGTTGAAGTTTGCCTTCGGGGTCACCTCTGGGAAGTTTGATGGCTTTTTTGTTAGATACCGAGGCATTGAAATCGACCCAGAGAAGATCAAGGCCATCATCCAAATGCCTCCCCCGAGTAATATTCGGGAACATCGAGGTCTCCAAGGCCACCTAGCCTATATACGCCGATTCATCGCAAATCTGGCCGGCAAGTGTATGTTTTTTTCCCAGCTCATGAATAAAGGTGCCGCCTACGAATGGGTTGAAGAGTGTTAGACCGCCTTCGAGGAAATCAAGCAGTATCTGCTACAACCTCCAATTTTGATGCCTCCTATTTCTTAAAAGATGCTAGTCCTTTACGTGACCGCCCTAGAACGGTCCCTCGGCTCACTTCTCACCCAGAAGAATAACGAGGGTACTGAGAATAGTTTCTACTATCCTAGTCACATGCTTCTCGATACGGAGGTCAGATACTCCCCTATCGAAAAGAGCTGCCTTGCGTTCATCTTTGCCGTACAGAATTTGTGACGTTACCTGCAGCACCATGAGGTACAATTGGTCTCTCAGGTAGACCCACTGAAGTACATCCTAAACCGCCCCATGTTCACCAGCCGACTAGCGTGGTGGGCAGTGATTCTCCAGCAGTTTGATATCAGGTTCGTACCTCAGAAGGCCATTAATGGACAGGCGTTTGAAGACTTTTTAGCTGCCCATCCAACCTCCGCGGATCAATCCCTGGACCTGGATTTTCTTGATGAGGCAATCCTCTCAGTCGATCATGTTATCCCATGTTGGAAAATGCACTTTGACGGTGCCTCCCAGAGCCCCATCGGTAGGAGGCTCAACAATCCGAAGCTCAACAGAGTGGACCTGGGTATCGTCTTCATTACCCCGGTGCAAGCCGTCCTACCATACTCATTACTGTTGTCAGAAGGCTGTACCAATAATGAGGCAGAGTACCAGGATCTTATCCCCGGCCTCGAGTTGGCCCTTGAGATCGATGTGCCCCATCTACATGTGAAAGGATATTCCGAGCTGGTAATCAAGCAGGTCAATGGTGATTATGTAATTAGGAAGCCGGAGTTTGTACCATTGCTAGAGTGCACCCTGCGCCTAATGGCCTAGTTCCCCTCTCGGCCAGAGGTCACCCATGTCCCTCAGTCACAGAACGGTCGAGATGAAGCTTTGGATGGCTTAGCTACGTCGCTCGCGGAACCCAAGAAAAATGATTTGATCAAACATGTGGCACACCAAAGATTCATTTCCCCCATCTCCCAAGAGGACAATGATGGCCTACGGGTAAGTCCTCACACCGTTGGGCCCTCTACGTCAGGGGTCCCGGGTTCGTCAGACACAGTGGTTGAAGCCACTCCCTACTGGAGGGCACCTTTTGTCGAGTATCTCCAAAATGGTCACCTCCCAGACGACCGGGCCGAGCACAAGTGAATCTGATGCTGCACGTTGCAATTTACCCTCCAGAGCGGACCCAGTCTTGAACTGATCCTTTATAAGTGGAGCATCGATGGCGTTCTCCTTCGTTGCATTCAAGGAGTAGAGATTCCTCAAGTTATGCAAGAGGTTCACGCCGGTTCCTGTGGTGCCCATCATGCTGGGCCGAAACTGTCCCATCAAATCCAGAGGATGCTGTACTTCTGGACCTCTATGATCCATGATTGTATCAGGTATGCCAAGAGCTTCCATGCGTGCCAAGTTCACGCCAACTTTCTGCATCGGCCGCCGGAGCCCCTCCACCCCACCAAGTACTCTTGGCCATTTGCAGTATGGGGACTTGATGTAGTGGGACCATATCCACCGGCAACAGCTCGCCAGTGTAGGTTCATCCTTACTGCTACGTATTTCTTTTCCAAGTGGGCAGAGGCAGTTCCACTCAGAGAGTTCAAGGCCCGTTACATCGTCGACTTTGTGAGCTCCAATATTATCCACTGGTTTGGAGTCCCTCACGTCGTCCTCACCGATAATGGCACCAACTTCCGAACGGCTGAGCTGAAGAAACTGTATGCCATGTACGACATCCGTTCAAACCATACCTCCTGCTATCACGCGTAGGCAAAGGGACAGATCAAGGCACTCAACAAAACCCTCTCAAACATTCTGCAGAAGATGGTTGGTCAGAATAAGAAAAGTTGGCCAGAAAAGCTCCCCAATGCCCTCTGGTCTTATCGGATGATGACTCGCAACTCCAACTAGGTGACCCCATATTCCCTGGTGTATGGGGTTGAGGCCATCCTGCCCAATGATATCCAGCTGCCATCATTACGTACTGCAGTCAATGATCAGTAGGTGCCAGATGAGGTGGCCGAAATCCGTCTAGCAGAATTAGAAGCACTGGACGAGAATCGGCTTCGTGCCCTGCACAATCTGGAAATGCATCAGAATAAGATATCAAGGGCCTTCAACAAGAAGGTTTTCCTCCGTTCTTTTCTATAGGGCGACCTAGTGCTAGCCCTTCGAGCGCTAATGATCCCCGGTAGGAAACCGCCCAAGCTAGAACCCAAATGGGAAGGGCCTTATATCATCCATAATGTTTACCCCAATGGGGCGTACTCTTTGGTGACCATGGATGGTGAGCGCGTAACTCCTCCCAAAAATGCAAGGTTCCTCAAGAAGTATTTCGCCTGATCCTGTAAGGTCTAGCACGACTTTAAACTGTATGGTCCAACACAATCTTAAACTGCATCGCCGTCCTGCAGGATGATAAACTGCAAAAAGGTCCCGCACGACCTTAAACTGTATGGTCCAACATGATCTTAAACTACACCACCATCCTACAGGATGATAAACTGAAAAACGGTCCAAGCTCTATGACCTTAAACTAAGATCTCCCCTCGTCCTTACTGCAAGACGTTAAAATGCAAGCCAATCAGGCCTTCCTGACCCATTCGCAGCCTCGAGCCCCTTGGCCTTCGTTGACTTAGACTCTCTTATGGGATTGTACGGTGTGGTGTGGGATTACATCCTTGTTCACGTAGGGTTACCCTCCGTACCATACATATACCCAGTTGAGACACATTTCTCATCCAGGAAAATGTTAAACTGCGCTTTAAGAACTACATGCGGCTTGATTCCCATCTTAATGGGATATGTAGGAACGCCCGAACGCCACGTCTTGAGCCCAGCCCAAAGCTTTTCTTTCCCACTATCCCCCTTGGGAATAGTTTCCTTGGAGGGTCCTTGCGTAGCAAGGAGTAGGCTTTCTTAGCCCCGCTCATACAGCCCCGCTCATACAAGGATTGTAAGGGTTGCCCCATGTTCCCACTCTTGTTCTTCTATCATCCCTCGTCCTCACCGCATGACGTTAAACTGCATGGCATTCAAGAACTACGTATGGCTTGATTCCCATCCTAATGGGATAAGTAGGAACACCTGGACATGTCGTCCATTGGCCCAGCCCAAAAGCCAAAGTATTCCCCTCGAGTCAAGACATATGGCATGGTGCACACTTTTTCCCCAACTCACATCGAGCAAGCCTCGACCCGGCTGCACGTTCCCCCTGGTGATGTTCGCCTCTTTTGTGGATGGATACAGCTATGCTTCACCCACTCCATGACTGGGATTCCATCATTTTTCACACCTGGATGGACCCCCAAGAATGGCATGGATACTACGCCCAAGGGCTCTCCTACCGATATGGGCCGACGCCCCTGAGGGTTTCTGAGCAACAAGCCGATACAAGTCCCGCGTTGTGAATTTGGTCAACGGTCGACGCTCATTTGTTGCTCCCATGTTGGGTCACCATAGGGACACTATGTTTCGAACATGGTCAATAGTGTCCCGAATCCTCGGTTCCACCCTGAGATGTCCCAAACATTGAGTGCAGTAACTCGTTCTGCCCCTTCCTGAAGCGACAAATTCCCCTCCGGGTTATGCCAGCGGTCGGGTCCACGACCCCGATTCTCTAATAAGGAATGTAAGGCATGGTGTAGGATTACGTCCTCTTTCACATCAGGTTACTTGCCATGCTGTACAAATACCCTGACGAAACACAGTTATCTCTTTCCCCATCCTTTCTGCAAGACGTTAAAATGCAAGTTAGTCAGGCCGTCCTGACCGAGGCCCACCCTCATGCCTCCCTCACTGAGGCTCAACCCCAGGCCCCTTGGCCTCTTTGGGCCCCTATCCCCCATCCTTACTGCAAGACGTTAAACTGCAAGCAGGTCGGGCCTTCCTGACCGATGCCTAACCATCAATCCCCTTGGCCCTTTTCGGGCCCCCGGTCCAGTTCCTCTCTTATAGGAGTGTATGGTGTGGTGTGGGATTATGTCCTCATTCACGTCGGTTTATTCACCGTACCATACACCTCCCTTGTTTGGGGGTATATTACTCCCCTCCTCATCCCACATGACATTAAACGACATCTAGAGAACTATGTGCGGCTTAATTCCCATCCTCATGGGATATGTAGGATCACCTGAATGTTTAGGATTCGGGTCCAGCCCCATCTCTCGGGAATCTCCATCCCATCTTGGCTCCCTGGCCTACCCTTCCTCCATGAAAGGATTATATGTTGTGATGTGGGATTATGCCCTCATTCACGTCGGTTTCCTAATGACTGCTCCATGTACCTCTCCCTCCCGAGCAATTTCGTCGACCCTTTTCAGTGGTTCACCAATGTGCCTAAGGGTACTCTGGTTTATTAGCTGGAATACCAGACTTTACTCGGACACGTCTGCAACCACTTTCTAGGCTTTGGGTATCCCTGCATTAGGGCTTCCATCATCGTTCACGCCCAGAGGGACCCCCAAGAACGGCCTGGATACTACACCCAAGGGCTCTCCTACCGTTACGGGCCAACGCCCCCGAGGGTTGCGGACAACAAATCAATAAAATCCCGCGTTGTGAATATGGTCAGCGGTCGATGCTCGTTTGTTGTTCCCACATCAGGATAATGCGATATAGATACTATTTTTTCTGCCACGGTAAACAGTTTTACTCAATCACCACGCCAACCCCATTAAGCCCAACATGTCGGTTACACGATTCACATCCTTCTCCATCCTCATCATGTCCAAGTAGAGTCTCAGAACTCATGGTACTATTCCTCCGTGCACGTCTGCGCATTGGGGGAACAAGCCGTGTCAAAGGTGTCCTTCAGGACTCTCTGCCGAACCCCCTTTAATAGACGCCCCGAGTATTGTGATAAGGATTCCCCCTCTTGTTTCCCACACCGAGTTTCAATCACATGGGCTTAGGGATCGAGTTGACATCTTCACTTACTCGGGAAGTTGTCACCATTTATGGTCTGAGCTCTAAGACCATAAACTAAGATCCATCTAAAACTACGTTCATCTTGATTCCCATCCTAATGGGATATGTAGGAACACTCAGACCTCCTTTCATTGGGTCTAGCTTTAGTTCAGCGTCCTTCCTTCGGGACCATGACTACGGGACTGTGTGGTGTGATTTGGACTCCAAGTCCTCATCCACGTCGGTTATGTCACACTACACCATACACATTCCCCACCTAGCATCACCTCTGCCACGTCTGTACAGCATGACGTTAAAATGCATGCTTGGTCCTATCATATGACCCTAAACTGTGACATTATCATCCTAGCCGAATGACGAAAAACAGCACTGCATTGTGATAACCTCGTTGTAGAGGACATCATGTTGGGTATTAGTTACGTGCCATGCCATTTGTCAACGCCTATCACAGCTTGATTCTTGTGGCGACACCAGGTCCTGCTACCCTATGCCTATCGATTCACAAAAAAACACAGTCACCTTAAAGGACAAACATGATTTATCAAATTCCGCTTCTTTCAGTGCAAGGTCCACGATCACACTTCCCTTTTTCCCCTGGCTATGGTATCTTACCATGTCACCCTTTCAAGAACTACGTGAGGCTTGATTTTCATCCTTATGAGATAGGTAGGAGTGCCCGGGAACTTCCCCATAGGCCCAGCACATCCTTCGTGTTCGGTCCCTCGACTCGAGCATTTCCCAAGGGAACACACGGTAAATAGGGCTTAGGTCCTCATTCATGTCGGGTTTTGTAACCGCCTTTCCATGTGTCCCCTACTCCTATTACCCATTCATGGTCTGAGTTCTAAGACCATAAACCAAGATCTCTCAAGAACAACGTGAGGCTTTATTCTCATCCTTATGAGATACATAGGAGCGCCCGGGCACTTCCCCGTGGGCCCAACCTAATCTTCACCTTTTGTCCCTTGACCTAAAACCTCTCCCAAGGGGGTCGTGTAGAGTAATATGGGATTATGTCCTCGTTCACGTCAGGTTGTTCACCATACCGTACACACCCCCTATTCCCATTCATGCCAGGTGTTTGAGTTACTCCACCATGTGACTCTTATGTTTCATGTAGAGACCCGAAGCTTGACGTACATGGAAATTACATTACTTTTGCGGAATACTTGGTACATAACAAAAACACACACACAAGAAACGTAATAGTTTAGTGTCTTCGGAAACTCGGAATATAATCTTCTAATCATGGTGAAAGATCTTTAACATCTTCCATAAAGATCTTCCTTTTTTTACCTAAAACCTTTCTTTATATCCTGGGGAAAAGAAAACATAAATGGGTGAGATCAAATGCTCAGTAAGGGTAAACAAAAGAAATACCAATCACATCATATTCATAAGAACATAACATTTTGGAAATCTTAACCTGCAAAAGAGAGCATAATTTCATAACATGGGATAAATCGTAGTAGTGAAATGAAATCCCAATAATAATAACATAAAACATGAAACTTTATGGAATACAAACATAATCATAGAGAATAATATCTTATTATTCAAGACTCATTGACAAGACTATCTTAGTGGACAAAGTCCATTTTTGAACCGAGTCACCCTCATTTCAGTCCTGTTTCACTGAACCGGTATAACCTACCGTTCCAGCCATGTCTATCTCATGAGATATAAAATCATTTCCCAATGAATTGGAGAGAGATATAGGTCCCACCCATCTCATAATGATACAATTCTTATGTGTGCCACAAAATCATAAACCATACATCATAGCATAACCCATATAATAAAAATGGGAATCTTAAACATCGTGACATCATAAAACAATTCATATATGATAAAGGAATTCATAAAAATATAATTCCATCACAAAATAATAAAATCAATGTAATAATAGGTATAGAAACAGAACCCTTCATTATCTTAGATGGAAAATAATTTTGATAAAACACTTGAACTCCATTCTTGAGGAAAATATCCTTTCTGCTTCAAAAACACATTTCCTTTCTTAACATGTCGTAAAATTCTAAACTAAAAGAAGTTGATTAAAAATAAACTTGAACACTTGTAAAGTAAGATTCTTGGAAATAATGTTTTAAAAATCCATTCATTCCATATAAGTTAAAAAAACATTCTTCTCGTACTTTTGTAGGAAAGGTCAAAAAAGTACCTCGTACGAAAAACGACAAAAGATTCCTTTCATATCTTTTACTAAAAACTCACCGAAGGGTAAAATAGGATTAAAAAAATTGTAGGTGAATGGAAATAATATTACATATTGAGGAAACATGGAGGTGGATGATAAAATATACCCCAATAAATTCCAAAGTATAAACAATCTCGGATAAAAATGAGATTGTGATATTTCACTTACCTTAGGTCCGATTTGCTTCGTAATTGTCTGAACCTCCTGTATAATGATTTAAATAATGTCATTGACTTATTCCAAAATCATATTCATTGTTATTATATCATATATGGTTCACTTATGACTTTATATTACCCGTTCTCATGTAAATTCATGTTAAAGTAGCGTTTTGGGTAAAATCGTCTCATTTGTCATTCGTGTTTTAACTTGTAATTATTCATATGATTACTTAGATCATGATTAATTAATTCCAGAATATAAAACAAGATTTATATATAATATATATTCAGAATATACATATATATAATGGATCGATAAATGAAAAGAAAAACACCGTTCATGGAGACGGTAGGTCGTACGTACGCATGAACGCTGTTTTCGTTTCCTTATTAAATTGAGTGGAATTAAGTAGATGACATAAATATATATATACATAAATCCAGTTGTATTATTATGTCATATATTTCATGACTACTTATTATATATACTTTATAATCATTCATGAATGGTTAATGTGGAGAATGAATCTCATCGCGTCGTGGAGACGGTAGTCCGTACGTACGCACGAGCGATGATATCGTTCTCATGATCATTGAATTGTATTATAGTGAATGTATACTATTTAAGAATTAATATCACTTTACAATAATCATATATAGTTATTATTTACACCATTATACCCATCCAAGTAAGGTGGTGGTGGAAAATAGATTACACCACGGCGTGGAGACAGTCTTCCGTACGTACGCACTCACGGTGATTTCATTTTCCGTAGGATGGATAGATGGTGAAATAGGGTTGTTTCATACTTATAATAACATATCTGTATATTAGTGTTACTGATGTTATTACTTCATAATGAAACAACCTAAGAAGAAGAAGTGGAAGAAGAAATAAAGTTGAAAGAATCGGTAACGGACATTACCTCTTCTTTGAAGCGCCTCTTTGAGTCCTCTTCTTAGGGTACTAAAATTGGTCTTTGAGGAAGCTCATAACCTCTAGGATGTTGCTAGGGAAGTGGAGAAGATTTTTTGGTAGGGGTTGGCCGAGCATGAAGGCTCAAAGTGGTTTGAGGAAGAGAGGGAGGGGGTGCCCTTTTATAAAGGAGGAGAGGGGCACCATTGGAATAACTAAAAATATTATTTTATTATAAAGCCAAATTCGGTTTTAAATAGCTCCAAATTGATTTATTTCTAAGCTAAGGTGGGTATGGGTCGAAATCATTTCATCCAATAGAATTTAGACAAGTTTAGGTTCCTATTGTAACCTTATCATTTATATTTAACTTTAAGTTATATAATTTTACTTTTACCGTGTCTTCTTGTTTTCTTACACTATAAGGTTAATAAACATACTATATCAAGCCAAAAGAACCCCAAGTTTTTTATTATTAATATATATAACTTTATCTAAGTCATTTTCCCGAACCTTAGATTTTTAGGAATAAAATAACAATTAATAATATAATATTTGTTTTAAAAACTATTTTATGTCGATTTTGACACTATTTAGTAATTGATTTTTGTGAAAATCATAACAGAATGGTTAGTTAAAAAAAGTTAATTAAATAAATACTAAAATGTCATATTAACCTAGAAAATTAGTTTAATTCATAAAATGTCTTAAATTACATTTATTTGGGTATTTATAACATCAATTATGTCAATATTTCATTAATAAGACAATTACTGCATCATCTTTGTGTCATAATAAATGATAATTATTTAATACGTAAAAAATATAAATAAATTCCAATGATGTAGATAATTGTATTATATTTCTGGAGACTATTCATGTTTGAATGTTCATGAATTTTATCAGTAAATTAAAATTATTATACTTATAAGATTTAGGAAAGTGACATGTTGTCACATTCTTTGGTTTTAATAATAATTAAATTATTTTCATGGACAAAAGTCCATTAAATGAATCTAATCCGACCCTTAGGTGATATGGGTCGACTTTTAGTCATCCAATAATATTTTTACATCTGTCAGGGTAATTTTATAATATTATATTTACCCTTAATTACCAGATTTACCTTTAACTATGGTAAATAAAATATACCGTAGTTACTATTCATAATTCCCAAAAATAAAAATTAACTTATTAACATAATTTGGATCCACTGATTCCAAATATGGAATCTATTTTTACAAATTCAATACACAAAATTTGCAGAAATTAAATTATAATTAATCCCGTTGTCGAAAGAAAACGAGTTTTTCTTCAAAACATTACAAAAGATTGAATTGATTTATCCTAGGAATTCAAGGTAGAATCAATGCTAATGACATACATTATATTAAATGGTAAAAATATATTCTATTTATACTTTAAAACCATTCAATATTATAATTTAACCATATAAATTATTGCGATGAAAAAAGTTGTTTTTAATTAAAATATAGCGTGTTTTTACTATTCATCAAAATATGAAAGTTACCAGAATAATATTAAACATTTATCCAAAGTAAATTTTTATTTCATGATTCCAAAGAAGAATTTTATTTTGTCAAATTAAACTTATAAACATGTCAGAAACTAGATTTAAAGTGGGTGCGCCATCAAAAGGCGGCAAAACTGCATTTTTTGAAAAAATACTTATTTTACCAGAAAAATTTATTTTGTTCTTATACCATGTTTTAGAAAATGTGTAAGTCGAAAAATAATGTTATAAGATTCAAAATTTAGTTAATACTATTCATAATGGCTAGTTCATAATAATATTATACTAATATATCGTTGTTTAGTAAAACCCGGTATTGCGTACAACACACACTATCGAGGAAGGTCGCGATTGCGTGTAATGCAAGCCAAGTCAGGGTTGCGTGATGTGCAAGAATCCTTCGTTGTTTCGCATATTATAATCCAAAAATATTTCATTTATACATTGAATATATATATATATATATATATACACTCAATGTTGCATAGAATAACTATTATCAAAATTGTGGGTAACACGATCCAAGAATAGTGTTGCGTATACTGCAAGCTAATACGGTGTTGCGTATAGCGCAAGGTAATCTTGGTGTAGCATACAACACAAGACATTAATGAAATTAAAAGAATATTTTTCATAAAATCTCGGGGTGTTACATTCTACCCCCCCTTAAAATGAATTTCTCCCTCGAAATTCGTCGGGGTTATAAATGGTTTACTATTAGAAAGTTTCTTTAATAGAAACCCACATCGTAAAAAGAAATACCAAAACCAATCTTTAAAAACAAAAGTATGAAACGTAACAGTTACCCATATAAACTAATCACTGGGTTTCCACATAGGTGAAAATATGGATATGGAAGAGAAATCTAACCATCATGTTCTGATAGAGAGTGGTAGAGAACATGGCTATGGAAAAGCCAGCAATCACAAAGCCATAAATTTGTGATGATCTAAGGTACCATCTGATTCATCAGATATAAGAGCACTAGGAAAACATTTTTGGTTTTCAAGATCATTTCCCTAAATTTGGAGAAATTGGAATTAGAAGAAATACTTTCGTGATTTTTGTATAGTCTCACAGTTTGTCATTATTTGGAAAATTTCCACTTCATATCTCAAAGAAATGAAGTTGAATTTGTCATTCGTGATGTGTTAGCAGATCATGTGATAGAATGATGGGTCATTCCTTCTGTCTCAAAAAAAGGTTTGAAAAGTTATCAAAAAATACATAAGTCCTTATATAATGAGATTAATCATATATGGTTCCTAAAATGAACTTATGCTTCATATATCATATCGCTAAATAAAATAAAACTAGTTTCTACTAACCAGGGACATCTTGTAGGACAGTGTTAGGCAATAAAGGTCAATCACACTTCGGTTGTGGGTTCGATTCCTATGACCTTGTCCAACGCGATGGGCTATCGCCCGTCCTACAGGTTGTCCGTTTTCTAAAACTATATTACTATAACATCTCATCAATAATATCGAAAAAAAACTTCTATCCTTAAACAATAGTAACTTATGTCCAACATAATCCATTCCAATCTTTAGGCTTATCCATAATACTGCAGTACATTCTCATAATATAGTGAAAACGATTACCAGAGATTTAATACCATCGTTGATCCCCATATATCATAAGATATGTCTTTTTGGTCACATTCCTAACATTCAAAGGCCTTAATCATGTATTCTCTTGAATAACCATTGAACCTTAGTGAAAACATGAATGTAGATAAAAGTTAACACTTTACACATACCGAAATCCTCAAAATTATATATACTCAAACCATGATATCACTTAGTCCTTATATCAATCATGAGCTCATGAATACTATCAAACATATTAGATTCTATTTATCCCTTCATTATGTGCATATCATCTGCTTTCCAAAAATGTCTCAATCACTTTTCATGGTTACTGATGCCATAAAATTATTGAAAACCACAATAGACCAAAACATAAATATTCCAATATTCCACGATACAATATTCAACATTATTTTGGAATCCCATTACATAAACACTTAATCATTCCTCCACATCGTTGTCATGTTCAACATCACCAATGGTGATCACATGTGACTTCCCTTTGTCCTTTTCCTTGAGTGGTTGCTCATGTCGATCATCACTAACCCTTGGATTATGGAATTTATTAGCATAATGCCCCATTTCCTTGTTCTTGAAGCATTGAAGTGTAGTAGGTTCATTCTGTGTATCCCTTCCTTTGTTTGCATTATTAGACATCTTCTTCGCATAATTTCGGCATTAAAATTCCCGATGACCTTCCTTTCCACATTTGAAACACTTACTTGTCCCTTGAAGACAATCACCACCATGCTTCTTTCCACACTTTGAGCATAAGGAAACATTCAACTTCTTTTCACCATTATTCTGAGATTTCTCCTTGAACTCAATCTTTTGTTTCTTGTCAAAACTATGAGATGGATAAGTAACACCAACTTCCATTTCTACCTTGATAGCACAACGCACAATTTCTTCATAGCTACTGAAGTCTCTTATAGCTAATGCCCTTCGATGATTTGGTTTTAATCCACTGAAAAATCGATCAACTTTACTTTCAGGTTGGATGATAAATCCAGATGCATACATTGCAAGCCTCGTAAAATTCGCTTTGTATATACCAACAGATTCATCATCCTTTTTCTTTAGTTCAAGAAACTCCTTCTCCGTATTTGTTTGAAGAATAAGAGGGAAGTACTTATTGAAAAATAAGTTCTTGAACTCGTACCATTCCATGGACTCAATTTCATCTCTTTTCCTCGTATTCTTGATAAGATTCCACCATTGATCAGCTTCACCTTCCAAACGATATACTACTAAGATGACTTTATCATGTTCAGAACATTGAAGAACTGAAAATATCTTTTCAGTGGTATTGATCCATTGTTCAGCAACAAGTGGATCAGAAGACCCACTGAAAGAAGGTGGACATTGCCTCATTAGGACTCAATAGAATATTGTTCCCTTCTCTGCTCATCTGAAAGTACAGAATGATTCATAGCTTGTGTAAGTATAGCAATAAGATTTTTCACTCCATCTCCCATAACATTTGTTTGTTCAGGAGGACAATCATTTCATCGTCCATTGCATTGATCCACACGGTTCCTTCGGGTTCCAGCCATCATCTAAAACCCAAAAAGAATATTGTGAGAGGAAAAAATCATGATAAGGAAAACAACATAATAAAGGGGGATTACCTTCAATATCTAACATCTTAGGTTTATTTCTATGAGCGTTAGCGTAATTCTAGTACTATAACCTATATGTATACTTAACCTTAGGGACATCCCTAGACATACCTTAGAAATATCTCTAGGGATCTCACTAACGTTTTCGCATCCTAGTTTCCAAAGGTTGACTAAACCTTTCCTCTGATACCAACTGTAGAGACCCGAAGCTTGACATACATGGACATTACATAACTTTTGCGGAATACTTATTACATAACAAAAACACACACACAAGGATCTTAATAGTTTAGTGTCTTTGGAAACTCGGAATATAATCTTCTAATCGTGGTGAAAGATCTCCGACATCTCCCATAAAGATCTTCCTTTTTTTACCTAAAAACTTTCTTTATATCCTGGGGAAAAGAAAACATAAAAGGGTGAGCTCAAATGATCAGTAAGGGTAATAAAAAGAAATATCAATCACATCGTATTTATAATAACATAACATTTTGGAAATCTTAACCTACAAAAGAGAGCATAATTTCATAACATGGGACAAATCATAGTAGTGAAATGAAATCCCAATAATCATAACTTAAAACATGAAACTTTGTGGCATACACACATAATCATAGATAATCATATCTTATTAGTCAAGACTCATTGCCAAAACTATCTTAGTGGACAAAGTCCATTTCTAAACCGAGTCACCCTCGTTTCAGTCCTATTTCACTGAATCGGTATAACCTACCGTTCCAGCCATGTATATCTCATGAGATATAAAATCATTACCCAATGCATTGGAGGAAGATATAGGTCCCACCCATCTCATAATTATAACATTCTTATGTGTTCCACAAAATCATAAACCATACATCATAACATAACCCATATAATAAAAATGGGAATCTTAAACATCGTGACATCATAAAACAATTCATATAAGATAATGGAATTCATAAAAATATAATTCCATCACAAAATAATAAAATCAATTTAATAATAGGGATAGAAACAGAACCCTTCATTATCTTAGATGGAAAATAATTTTGATAAAACACTTGAACTCCATTCTTGAGGAAAATATCATTTCTGCTTCAAAAACACTTTTCCTTTCTTAACATGTCGTATAATTTTAAACTAAAATAAGTTGATTAAAAATAAACTTGAAAACTTGTAAAGGAAGATTCTTGGAAATAACGTTTTAAAAATCCATTCATGCCGTATAAGTTAAAAAAACATTCTTCTCGTACTTTTGTTGGAAACGTCAAAAAACAACATCGTACGAAAAACGACAAAAGATTCCTTTCATATATTTTACTAAAAACACACTTAAGGGTAAAAAAGGATTTAAAAATTTTAGGTGAATGGATATAATATTACATATTGAGGAAACATGGATGTTGATGATAAAATACACCCCAGTAAATGCCAAAGTATAAACAATCTCGGATAAAAATGAGATTGTGATATTTCCCTTACCTTAGGTCTGATTTGCTTCGTAAGTGTCCAAACCTCCTGTATAATGATTTAAATAATGTCATTGACTTATTCCAGAATCATATTCATTGGTATTATATCATATATGGTTCACTTATGACTTTATATTACCCGTTCTTTTGTAAATTCATGTTAAAGTAGCGTTTTGGGTAAAATCGTCTCATTTGTCGTTCGTGTTTTAACTTGTAATTATTCATATGATTACTTAGATCATGATTACTTAATTCCAGAATATAACACATGATTTATATATAATATATGTTCAGAATATACATATATATAATGGATCGTTAAATGGAAAGAAATACACCGTTCATGGAGACGGTAGGCCGTACGTACGCATGAACGCTGTTTTCGTTTCCTTATTGAATTGAGTGGAATTAAGTAGATGAAATAAATATATATATACATAAATCTAGTAGTATTATTATGTCATATATTTCATGACTACTTATTATATATACTTTATAATCATTCATGAATGGTTAACGTGGAGAATGAATCTCATCGCGTCGTGGAGACGGTAGTCCGTACGTACGCACGAGCGATGATATTGTTCTCATGATCATTGAATTGTATTTTAGTGTATGTATACAATTTAAGACTCAATATCAGTTTACAATAATCATATATAGTTATTATTTACACCATTATACCCATCCAAGTAATGTGGTGGTGGAAAATAGATTACACCACGGCGTGGAGACGGTATTCCGTACGTAAGCACGCGCGGTGATTTCATTTTCCGTAGGATGGATAGATGGTGAAATAGAGTTGTTTCATAATTATAATAACATATCAGTATATGAGTGATACTGATGTTATTACTTCATAATGAAACAACCAAATAAGAAGAAGTGGAAGAAGAAATAAAATTGAAAGAATCGGTAACAGACATTACCTATTCTTTGAAGAGCCTCTTTGAGTCCTCCTCTTAGGGTACTAAAATTGGTCTTAGAGGAAGACCAGAACCTCTAAGATGTTTCTAAGGAAGTGGAGAAGATAATTTGGTAGGGTTTTTCCAAGATTTAAGGCTCAAAGTTGTGTGAGGAAGAGAGGGAGGGGGTTCCCTTTTATAAGGGAGGAGAGGGGCACCTTTGGAATAACTGAAAATATTATTTTATTATAAAGCCAAATTCGGTTTTAAATAGCTCCAAATTGATTTATTTCGAAGATACGATAGGGATGGGTCGCAATACTTTCATCCAATAGAATTTAGACTAGTTTAGCTTCCTATGTTAACCTTATGATTTATATTTAACTTTAAGTTAGATAATTTTACTTTTACCGTGTCTTCTTGTTTTCTTACACTATAAGGTTAATAAACATACTATATCAAGCCAAATGAACCCCAAGTTGTTTATTATTAATATATATAACCTTATCTAATTCATGTTTCCGAACCTTATATTTTTAGGAATAAAATAACTATTAATAATATAATATTTGTTTTAAAAACTATTTTATGTCAATTTTGACTCTATTTAGTAATTGATTTTTTTGAAAATCATAACAGAATGATTAGTTCTAACAAAGTTAATTAAATCAATACTAACATGTCATATTAACCTATAAAATTAGTGGAATTCATAAAAAGGCTTAAATTACATTTATTTGGGTATTTATAATATTAATTATGTCAATATTTCATTAATAAGACAATTACTACATCATCTTTGTGTCATAATAAATGATAATTATTTAATCCCTAAAAATTATAAATAAATTCCTATGATGTAGATAATTGTATTATATTTCTGTATACTATTCATGTTCAAAGTTTCATGAAGTGTATCACTAAATTAAAATTATTATACTTATAATATTTAAGAAAGTGACAGGTTGTCACATTCTTTGGTTTTAATAATAATTAAATTATTTTCATGGGAAAAAGTCCATTAATTGAATCTAATCCGACCCTTAGGTGATATGGGTCGACCTTTAGTCATCCAATAGGATTTTGACATGTGTTAGGGTAATTTTATAATATTATATTTACCCTTAATTACCAGATTTACCTTTAACTATGGTAAATAAAATTTACCGTAGTTACTGTTCATAATTCCCAAAAATAAATAGTAGCTTATTAATATAATTTGTTTCCAATGATTCCAAATATGTAATAAATTTTTCCAAATTCAATACACAAAAGTTGCAGAAATTAAATTAAAATTAATCCCGTTGTTGAAAGAAAACGGGTTTTTCTTTAAAACATTGCAAAAGATTGAATTGATTTATCCTACGAATTTAAGGTAGAATCAATGATAATGACATAAATTATATTAAATGGTAAAAATATATTCTATTTATACTTTAAGACCATTCAATATTATAATTTAACCATATAAATTATTGTGATGAAAAAAGTTATTTTTAATTAAAATATAGCGTGTTTTTACTATTCATCAAAATATGAAAGTTACCAGAATAATATGAAACATTTATCCAAAGTAAATTTTTATTTCATGATTCCATAGAAGAATTTTATTTTTTCAAATTGAACTTATAAACATGTCAAAAACTATATTTAAAGTGGGTGCACCATCAAAAGGCGGCAAAACTGCATTTTTTGAAAAATACTTATTCTACCCGAAAAATTTATTTTGTTCTTATACCATGTTTTAGAAAATTTTTAAGACGAATAATAATTTTATAAGATTCAAAATTTAGTTAATACTATTCATAATGGCTAGTTCATAATAATATTATAATAATATATCGTTGTTTAGTAAAACCCGGTATTGCGTACAACACACGCTATCGAGGAAGGTCGCAATTGCGTGCAATGCAAGCCAAGTCAGGGTTGCGTGCAGTGAAAGAATCCTTTGTTGTTTCGTATATCATAATCCAACCATATTTCATTTATACATTGAATATATATATATATACTCAATGTTGTGTAGAATAACTATTATCAAAATTGTGTGTAACACGATCCAAGAATAGTGTTGCGTATACTGCAAGCTAATACGGTGTTGCATATAGTGCAAGGTAATCTTAGTGTAGCATACAACACAAGACATTAATGAAATTAAAAGAATATTTTTCATAAAATCTCAGGGTGTTACATTTCCTCTAGCCCTTTGGTCCGAATTCTGTGACCCTAAACTAAGATCTCCCTATGGGAAATGTCTCTCCTCCCTCTATCTAATACGTCTCGTTGTCGTTTTCAGATGTGTTTTGGCAAAGGGCCTGAAGTGTGGAATTTTCAGGGGGACATTCCCCCTGTCCCATGACCAAGCTTTGTGAGCTCTCTATTTGGATCCTCACCCTCTTCCACATTCAAAAGGACCCTCGGACGACATGGATACTAGGCTTAAGAGCTCTCCATGGATGTTGGACCAAAGGGCCCTCTAATCGTTTCGGGCCAACGTCCCTATGGATCTTTGACAGCATTTGTGACATGGTCCCGTGTTTCAAACATGGTCAACGATCAACCCTCATATGTTTGTCCCCATTGTAGGATAACGCGATATGGACGTTGTGTTTCTGCCACGGTTAACAGTTATCCACTATCGTCGTTCTGCCGTCATTGTGATCCAAATCTCGAGCGTCCTGATTCACACATTACCACTTCCTCATGTTCAAGTGGAATTCCAACATATTAGTCTCTATCTCTTCACGCATCTTGGGGAGCCACATGGTTGTGTTAGTATCATGGGGCCGGTATTCACCAAGCGTCTCTCCACCCTAACCTTCCCTTTTCTATGTCGGAAAAGTCCCACCACTACTTGTTTCCCACACCGAGCATTACTCAAGTGGGCTTAGTAGTTTTTGCAGGATGTGTACCAACACAACCGGGCTTCTCATCGTCCCAAATGAGGTTAAACTGTGTTTTCAGAACTACGTATGGCTTGATTCCCATCCTCATGGGGTACGTAGGAATGTTCGACCACTCTGCTTCAGGCCCAGCCTAATCCTCACTCTTGGTCCCTCGACCTGAAGAGTTTCCTCCGGGGATACGTGGTGTGATTTGGACTCTAAGTCCTCATTCACGTCATTTTCATATCTACTGCGCCACATGCTCCCTGGGATATTCCCTTTTATTCCACATCATATCGTATGAAGTTAAACTATAGGAGTCAGTATGTCCTGAACGCATGACACTAAACTGCGGTTCTACCCTGAACAAGTTCAAGATGCCCTATGTTAATCATGGGATGCACCAGTGCCTCTGCCAGAGAAGATTTCACCTATCGGTGTTGGTCTATGACTACACTGTGCTTCCAGAACAATGTACGGATTGATTCCCATCCTCAAGGGATACGTAGAGACGCCCAGGAATTTCACCTAGGGTCCAGCCCCATGAATCGCAAAATCCTGTTCCTCCCCATTTTCGTCCCTCTGGCCTGACCCCTCGGGGGGGGACTATGTAGGTACAATTTTTCCCTGAACATGTTCAGGATGCCCCAAGATCCCATTGGGAAGCAACAGACCCCCTCGCCAGAGAGGCCCTGTCCCAAAGAAGGAATGATCTATGATCAAACCGACGCGTCCATATGGCGTACTCCCACCACGGTGGTGTAATTACATGAGTGTTGGATTCTGTTCGGACAAACCATCACTCCATATTCCACGCTTTGCGTGCCCCTTATTCGGACTCTTGTCCCCTTTCATGTTTGAAGGGACCCCCTAACGGCATGTTCTCATGGCGCATCGGCTCACCTACCATCCCGGGCCAACGTTCCGGAAGACCGGTCATGTTTAGAGGGACCCCCTAACAGTATGGATGCTCATCCAAGGGTCCGCCAACTATCCTGGGCCAACGTCCCGAAAGATTGACCGAAAAAATCTGTGACATGGTCCCGTGTTTCGAACATGGTCAACGATCGACCCTCATTTGTTGTACCCATTTTAGGCTAACGTAGTAAGGGTACCACTTCTCCTCCATGGTTAACGGCTGTCCTTTATTATCACGTCATCCCCACAGTTCTCCAAATATTGGGCATCGTAATTCACGGTTCCCGTTTTCGTCTGTTTGGACCGATTTCAGTGCCCCGGGCGTTGCATCATTCGTGCATGAGGGCACACGGAAGAAATGGTAATTTGTCTATTTTGGGAAATTCATTCTCCGTCCAAGCCTCTCCCATCTTTCGGAAATCCGGGCTGGTAATCCAAATCTCCAATGCCCGGAGCTTGGTCTCCACTCCTATGTTAGGTGAGATGAGAAGGCAACTATCTCCTGTTTCTCACATTTTTCTTGAACCACGTGAGCTTGGGGAATTATCATCGAATGTCTCGCAAACATTGTAGGGATGTAATGAACCAATGCAAACAGTGGAAATCGTGCATGCTACGACATTCAAGAAAAAAAATTTAAGTGCGAAAGTACCATTGAAAGGTTTGTAATTTGTTACAACACCCGAGGGTCGAGTCCCCCCATGGACGGGTTGACCCCATCAAAACAACGTTGCAGCCCTGCCACCATTTGGATTGTGGAGTCCAAGACTTGTTGTCGCCTACTCAGCTCCTGCTCCTCCTCAACAGCGGCGGGGCACAGTCCATCAGCCTTGGCTCTGGCCCTTTCTACGCCAGCTTGAATGGCATCCATCTTTACAGAAGCCTGCCTCATATGCTCCTCTGCCTCTGCCATCTTGGCCTTTAACCATGAGATCAGATCAGATTGTTCATTAAGAGAGGCTGAGTGCTCATCCGCCTGGGCCTGTATCTTTTGGACCTCGCTTTCAGCCTCCTGGAGCTTCTTGATGTTTTTCGCCTTCCTCTGCTGCCAGCCCATGCTGAGCCCCCAATCATGATCCCGGATCTTCTCAGCCATAAGATCTTTGACGAACGCATGAGGACGTTGGGAATCCACTCCCCCAGTGCAGAGTTTGCATAGCCGCGACCGATGTCTGCCCATTTCATTCACCCATATCATTTGGGGGGTGTCCCTGATGAAACGTGTGATCAGCTTCCATGACCGGCGGCGGACTATGCTACTGTCTTCCTCGTCAGAGGCCATTTTTTCCCAGTCTGCGCGATTGACGGGCTCGTACACAGGATACGACCACAGGAAGTCCTCGGCAGGATCTGCATCTGGCGTTGAATCTGCCACGACATCTGGCGCCGAAGCAGACGTGGCAGGATTGGGACCGGCCGGTCAATCCTCTTCATCAGACTCCACTTCAATAACCTCAGGCACGACCCTGCTGGTGGCCCCGCTAGTGATAGTGCGTGTGACAGCTCGGGGAGATGGGTGGACTATCTCCACCATCACCTGCATGCCCCAAGGAGGGATGCCACCAGACATCCCGACTAGCCTTGCCGTAGTAGCCCACGCCGGTCGGAGAGCTCTACAACAGAGAGGGACATAAACGTTAGTTGGCATAGTCTAAATATGACGACAAGGAAACCGGTAGAGAAAACTTATAGAGATCGACCTCCTGGTGCTGCTCTTGAGCCGATACAGATGAGACCCTGAGGCGACGCCCTACGTATACTGTTGGAAGGTCTGGAGATTCTGGAGGGTCCACATCGGGTGCTCTGGTCCCACCAGACGCGGAACTGGATGCAGCCATAGGCGCGGGTTCTGAAGGTCCTGCATCATCACCTGCTGAGGGGCGAGAACGAGGCATGCTTATAAGTTCCTCATGCATGGCTCAAACATCAGTGAGAATTCCATAATGGCGCATGAATGGACCATAAGGAAATAAGTTCAGAATGATACCTCAAGAGCCTCCGTGAAATCTTCAGAATCTGAGCCTTGATCACCGACCTCACCCTCCTCCAACGTGCTCCCTCCTCCAGCCTCATCCTCCCGAGAGGAGTCCTCTGATTCTTCATGCAGGGGGAAGAGCTCCCTCAGAACAGCATCTGACGACTGTGGTGGGACCTTTTGATCCAGCAGTACACTCACCTGGTCTGTCATTGGGCGAGGGACACCACTGGAGTGAACGTAATCCTCCAGCTCGTCCTAATATTACTCTGCCTCCGCCGGAGATGCCATGAAACCAGCCCAGACTAGGACTATGCCAGAAAACTCCATCCCGAGGCGATTAAAGTGCGCCCATATCTCGGGTGGACTGAGGAATTGCCAGTTGACATCCCAAATGTCCCAGGCCTCCGGGAAGACGACATCCTCTGCCACATCGATATGACGCAGCCACTTCCCTGGAGCCTGAGTGTATATCCAACGAAATCCCCTCAGTGGCCGCCCCTCCGGATGGCCCTGCTCTTCGGGAATCACCGGAGCCGCCGCTGCTACCACACCCTCAGTCGGTGCGGGTCCCACCGCCATGGTAGCCCTGCCACCGCGAGAGGCCCTAGCTGCCCTCTGACCCCGACCTCGGGATAGAGGTGGCCCACCGTTGCCAACCCGAACAGTTGGCTGCTTCAGCATCTCCCCTAGGTAAGAGGCTTCCCAACTAATGGCATACTCCCTCACCAATCTGAATGCGGTGGTGGATGGTGGAAATGAAATTCGCATCTTCCCATCTTCCTGTGTGAACATAAGCCACAACTGCCTCATCACACACGGGTGCTCCTCATGACGAACCACCCAGTAGACCTGCGGGGTCATCCACTGGAGGCACCGTAACTGCCTCGCAAACCGATGCGGTGTGTACATCTCATAGAGCGGCTCACGATCCACTCATTCCACCAAAACTCCACCTCGAAAGGCCAGGAGGTAAGCCCGGTGCTCTTCCGTTCCCCGCCCGTCATCAGTGAGTACCCCCATCAGCAATGGGAAAGGGTGGGAATTAAACTCATCCGCCCTCCACACCCAGTTCAGCACCATTGGCAGGGTTAGTTTGAACGGGAAGCTCCCAACCGCATTCAGGATGGAGGGGCGGAAGTTTGATCCCGGCGGCGAGATAGGGTTTGGATATTCATAGATCCCCCTGATGTGCACCGCAACCCACCTATACAGAAGGTGGAAGGGCCCGCATATCCTTGGGGGCTTCTTGCCCTCACTAGTGTACCGCTGCATTCTGCACAGCTTTGCGAGCATGGGAATCCCCAGATTGACCTTCTTCCCCATGGCCTACATGAACGCCATGATAAACGAGCTGGGCTGCACCCCCATTCTGGTATCCCTCACTGGTAGAATCCAACCGCAGATGAGAGCCACAATGAACGTCGCCAGCCTGACTATCGGCTGTTGTTCAGTGCTAACACTGAAACCCCACATCTTCCATTGGTTATCCTCCAAGACCCACCAATACATGTGCTCCTTACCTCATTGGGCCGCCCTCAGACAAGTTCGAGGCCTCAGAGGGAACTCTTGATTTTCTGGGAAATTCAGGAAGCACTTGAACCACTTCTTAAAGTGGACATCCCTCACTGCCACCTTGTCCTCTCCAGGGACGAGTACCATCAGCACCGACGCCAGTTGCAGAATTTTCTCTGTATCCTCCCATGCCCTCATGATAGGGAGGAACTCATCATACATGGCCCCTAATATCGGAACCCCTGAAATCTGGTGGACATCCCACAGGCTGATTCCCACCTCCCCATGGTGCAGGTGAAAGGTATTGGTCCTAGACGACCATCTGCTCAGCAATTCTGGCATCAGTTGGTTTAGTTGGTAAATGTGGAATTGGGAGGTCCATTCCCCCTCATATAAACCCACTCTCCTCAGCTCGGCCCCAAAATCCTTACATGAGGCGCCTACCCAGTAGGCCTAGGCCCATTCATTAGTAAAGTTTATGCCCTGGCGCTGGTCCCACTCATCGGACAACCCTTTCTTCGAATCCTGCAAAGCCGCCTTCAGCATGGTACGGTGGAGAGGAGGGGACGTCTCCGGTTGCAGTAGATTCCCATCTATATTTTTCACGTGGTTGTAGAGACAGTCGGCGGTGATGGGTGTGAAGTCCTCCTGCGCATGACCATCGGCCACCCTGAACCATTGGTGCTGTCATGGTGTGCTCCTAAACCAGCAAGCTGGTTCGTCCCAACTCGCCTCACGGATGAAGACGTCATCCCTCAACCCGAAGCCATACAATGGAAGCTTCTTCCACTGTGGATAATTCTTCTAACCCTCTGATAGAAGCTCTGTCAAAGAAATGTGGTCCTAGTGGATTCAGACCATCTCCCCAAGGCCCGGACAGTTGGCCATCTCAACCCGACGGGCAGCGTCAGCAAGCACCCCCAACACAGCTTCTCGGTGGGCCATTTTTGGATTCAGCACAGAAACAATTTTTTTTCAGGCCCGCATCATGAAGCTTGCTCGCGAAGATCGCTCGTGAAGTTCAAATGAGAAACCAAGCCAAAAAGTCTGTCCTTGTTCGAAAAAACAGATGTTCGCTTGGCGCGGTCGCGGAGTCAGAGACTCGCGGTTCGCCGCGAAGCTCGATTCGTGGAGATCAGGCACAGAGTATGCGGAGCTTCGTGAAATCGAGAGTGCAAAAGGACAAGAAAGTCACATGAAGACAAAAGAGGTTGGCCCCCTATTTATAGGCGGTGACCCCAGAGCTACTCGGCACGCCCCGCCGGCGCGGAGCTTCGCGGCGCGTCCGAATCCCGGGGCCGCGGTCAGCACCACAGTCCCCCTTTGCAAAGTCACATCACGAACCACTGACAATTTTGGCGATTGTCCCTCAGACTTCAACCCTGCGGTCCACGGCTCCATGTCTGAGGGGGGGAATTTGTTGGAGCCAAAATATTGAATGAAAGGAAGGAGCAAAAGGAAGCCACAAATGCTGCCTCGTGAAGCACCAACGCGAAGCACCCCCGAGAATCTCGGTCCCGCGAAGCACCGGAGGTGGTGCCTCTCTGTGAACGGATGTGACGTTCACGATCTAGCCGCGAAGCACCGGAGGCAGTACCTCTCCGTGAACGGATGTGACCTTTTCGATCCCGCCGCGAAGCACCGGAGGTGGTACCTCTACGCGAACAGATTTGACATTCACGATCCCGCCGCGAAGCACCGGAGGCAGTACCTCTCCATGAACAGATTTGAAGTTCGCGATCCCGCCACAAAGCACCGGAGGCGGTGCCTCTCCGCGAACGGTTTTGACGTTCGCGATCCCACCACGAAGCACCAGAGGTGGTACCTCTCCGCAAATGGATGTGACGTTCGCGATCCCGCCGTGAAGCACCGGAGGCGGTACCTCTCCGCGAACGGCCTGACATTCGTGAGCCCGCCGCAAAGCAACCGCCGCCCCTTCGCGCCGTGTGAGTTCTGCTTCGTGGCGCCCCTTTACTATAAATATTGGGTTCCCCCTGAGCCCAGGAGGATGGACAATCCGACCTTTCGGCTTCTCCTCTCCCGAATCGTGAAGCATCCTTCGCCCTAGGAATCATGAGCTCCGCGAGGTACTTCTAATTCGCGTGACGGCTTCGCTTTGTCTCGTTTTGAGCCCCTCTTCCGAGAGGGATGCCCTTCACGAAGCCCAAGGGCATTCGCGAAGGAGGGGGATTCCCAAGGGAACCCGGGAAGCCATGGAGCATTTATGCTTCGTGAAACACCCATCCTATACTAGTGATCCCCATGCTAAGGAAGGATCGCTACATATCGCGAACCACACTGCCTCATGACACCTTGCTTCGCGAGGCACCTCTGCTTCGCGAGGCAGTTCTCCAAAAATACTATTCTACTTCACGAAGCACCCCCCATCCACACCTTTGCCCCATGCTAAGGCCAAGGCACTCTACTTCGCGAAGCACACTCCTCTGCTTGGCAATTCCTCTTCTTGTGTGACCCTCCAGGTTTCCACGATGTGATTTCAAAGTCCCACGGACATCACCACTCATAGCGTTGCTTCATCTAATGCTTCTTCGCATAGGCACGCTAACGGCTATCACTTCTTCGCATAGCCACGCTAACGTGGACCCCTCGATGGTTCTCTCTACGACCCCATTTGACCACGACCTTACTGGTACCTTCCCTCCCCTAAGGAGCAAAGGGTGCTAGTCATGTAAGTCTCAGGGGTGCGGAGTGACCCCACCTCGTCCGAAAAGTGTTTAACAAAAACACAAATTTTCACTGATAATACATTTTTCCCATTTAGAATAATATAAATTTAATATAAGAGGGTTTTAAAATACCTAAAATAGTAACTGGATGTTACAACATCCCCACCATAGGAACTTTTTATCCCTAAAAACACTACAAAGAAGCCTCCATGTCAAAAATACATGGTCATTATTCATTCATAAGTGCCTCCCTCTCTCACATCTCATGATAATTAGAACCCTGGTTATATATCATATGGACTAGAGGTATCATCCTACCATTATGTACCTTGGTATCAGAATCAACAACCATTTATGGTCGTTTAGTTACAGATAAAACAGGGTGCACTTTAAATGATGCCAACTCAGAACAAGATATGGGTTATATAATATAGTTCAATGATGAGATACATGAAAGGTATTATGTATCAGTTTCTATTGTGGTAGTAGTGTTCAACGGTAACCAGATTCCACACATAAAAAACCTCAAAAGATACCAAAAAACAATGAGAAATCTACCATTTCCTTCAAAACCATCGATTACCCAACAAGGGTGAATCCATCAAAAATTCATGGTCACACAAAAAAATTCTTGAAGTTATTGAATGTCTTAGTGAATTTTTATTTTAAAACCCATATAAATTTATTAAAATCCCAAATTATATCATTCTTGTCCCTAACAGTTCAACATAACAATTAAAAAAACACAAAACACCCCCTTTGGAGAATGACAATAGGCATCATTATCCCCCAAAAAAGAGTCTCTAATGATTACAGAATATTTCAATAAGCTTATGTTGTTGGTGTATCATCTCAAGGAGAGAAGATGTTAGAGAACCTTAGTCATGTAAAGCATAGTGAACCGGAACTACCCAAGGTGACACACAAGGGTGAATAAAGGCTTTATCAATAAGATCATCCAACTTAGACACTAGTTATTTTTGTTTAGATTGATCCATTTGGTATTAGTGAAATGAAATAGGTTGAGTACTAGATATTAAGTCAAAATAACAGTCAATCTCTCTTATTAGAAGTAAACTAGAAATAATAATAAGTAAGTATGAAGTTAACCTGGACGAAAACTGGAGGGAGATCAACAACAATTGATTCTCACTTCAAATCAAAAGTAATCATTGATATCAAATTCACAAACAAGGTATTTGACGGTCACGCAATGTTAAACCTTGGTCCCATTCTCTGTGAAAGAGAAGAGGCATACCAATTGGTGTAATAAGGTAGACCCATCGAAGAAAAAAAATGAATTTGGGATTTATTGGTAATGGGAAAAACCATTTTGAATATGATGTCAAGTTATTTCTTGTCAAGTATCAGAAAACTCCATACAAGCTAGACATCTGATAGAGAGAAGACACAAGCGAGACTATAGAGATCATACTCTCTCATCACGCTATGGGGTGTAATAATACCCATTAAACAAGATAAATTATCTTTAAAAATATTAAAAATATTAATGATACATGTTTATATAAACAAGTGAGATACAATGGTATCAAATAGATAATTCACTAACGATGATGAAATAGTAATGTTACCTCTCCCAGTTGTTGGACCAGTATCTACATCCTCTAGAGACTCTTCCACTGTGTGAAAGAAGATTCATTTTGGATTACTGTGGTTGGAAAACATTTTAACATGAATATTTTGATTTCCCCTCAACTTTTTAAGGTTCGGATGATCTCATGTCCCTACGTGGAGATGAAAATTTGTTGCAGAACTTCCATAAGTTCCGTAAACATATGCAGTAGCCACATTTCTGTCGGTATACTAAATATTGAAAAACTAAACTATCTTGGCCCACACCATTGAATATGGATAGAAGTGGTCTGTGAAAAGAACATTTAACACATTATAATCTAAAAAAACATGTTTCTTTTTTGTCACTATCATATCTAACCCTCTCATACTTGGTCCTTCTAACACACGAAGGTGGCACACTTCACCATGATCTCGTCTGCTGAGTCCAAGAACATAAACAGACGTTCTATCATTTTCAACCATTTTTCATCATGTTGAGGATCAATATATCCCTTGAAAACAAGTTTTTACTTGTTAATGAACTATTTATAATGATTTTTAAGAACATCCCCTTGAGGATCCACAACAAGATCCTGAACAAGTACTAGGGGTGGTGCCTTCTCCATAGCATGGATATTACGCATGATCACATCAACTATAATTGGACCCATATCATGATTTTCTCATTGGGGTTCAGTATTAGCCTCCTCCAAGATCCAATTTTCATGACTTATCAGGGTAATAATGTTACAAAAAATCACCATTAATTATGAATACAATAGATTAACACCCAAACTGAGCAATGAGATATATTATTCTCAAAATAAAAAATAAAAAAGATGTGTATGACACACTATCCAAATCACAATAGGGATGATACAAGAACCACACCACATGAAATATTTCCCTAACCACCCCTGGGGACTTGATGTTTATTTCAGTTAGAGATATCCAGGAAGTCATTCAAAACTACCTCCCATGTCCCGAAATGATTTCACAATTGCATGCTGACTTCAACACAAATGTTCAGCCTCCCTTTGTTAAAATTTTGTCAAAAACCAGCTTGATTACCCAGGTAACATGATAACCAATCCAGCCGTGACATATCAGGAAGGGTGATCTCAATCCTCATGGGTTGGAAACTAGAACCTGGGATCATACAACATACAAGTGGGAATGATTTTACAATAACATTGCGGAAACAAAATATGCAATACGATATTCATATAAAAGGAGAACTCTACTAGGAGTAATGTACCATAATGGAATAACACATAAACAAGCCCAACGTACGAAATCCCAAGAACTAAAATAAGGAAACATAACCCAGGTCCCTAATGACACAACTCACAAAGACCACTATTCTATATCTCGATCCACCTCCATGTGATCCATTCCCTTTTATCGAACTAGGAATAATATAATCTACAATCACCTGATCACATAAGTTGGGTGTGAGATAATATACCTAATAGGGTCTCACCTCAGATTCCATAACAGTTTCCTGAAATTGATTAACCAATGAATGAATTTTATTTTTTAAAATAAACAACATTGTAATTTCCTAAATCATATATACACAAATCATTCTATATAGTTTAAATGATAAAAAATACCATAAGAAAATAATTTTTAAATAATGGAATATTTCTAACACAATGTCTTAAATAAAATAGATACATAAAATAATTTATATAAAAGCATCAAGCATATAATGTAGTTCAAAATCATTGTCATACATTAATTTCTCAAATATAAATTATCAAGTGAGTTGCATGGTCATATTTTAAATGGAGCGATAGTGTTAACTAGTTATAGGATTATGCACTCTCTATGTGCACTCAAAAAATAGTGTATACACACAACTCTATGAAACTAGGTAATGGAGACTCTTCACTAACATTTTAAGGATGTGACCCACCACAATTATATTTTAGAACATTTTCATAGTATATTCTATATCCTAATAACTCGCTGACTAACTAAGGATTGTATTCACTCTTCCATGATTGTTGAAATATTTTATAACTTGTTAAAAATAAGATAAATCCCATTCTTCCTTGTCAAAATGTCAAATTTATTTCCATTTAAAACCGAAATAGGTTTTATTGAAAAAAATCTTTTTTTACAATATAAAACCACATAGTTTCAATCAATTCATTTTAATCCATTTTCACTAGTTTGAAATCCAATAAAACCCAATTATTTTATTACACAATTTATTTCCATAGTTAAATTAAATAATATAATTGAAATCATTTCCATAAAATCAAAATTATATATTATACAATTTAAACTAGACAATTTCCATTAACATTCCCTATTCAATGGAATTGAGGGTTTTTAAATATTTCTTACCAAAATCATTTCAAATATATTGATTATCTGGAATATGGATTTTAGAAATTTAATCGAAAGAAAATTTGAGGAATAGAATATAAATTTATAACTAAAATAAATCATACAATACATTGGTAATAAACATGGATACTTGGAATGGAACCACCTACCTTAACGTCTGCAATATCAACAAAAACGATAAACAACCCTGTGTGGTTCAATACAACTCCTCAAAGACTTATTAATGAAAACTTCAACATATCAATGGTCGATGTTTGTCAAGGATTCCTAGAACCAAATCCAGTTATTTTATTTCAAAAATAAATTAATATTCACATGCGATGATATAATCTCTCTCCTAATTAATTTTATAATTATTGATTAAAATATTAAATGCAGTGATAACTTCTCTCCCCTCAATAATTATAAAATTATATCTTTGATTTTCATATTTTATGATACTTCCAATCTCCTGGATAAAATTTAAAATTATCATTTTATGTTAGTTCATATGTTCAAAATATTTTCCTAAAAAAATTATAAACTACATTTTATAATATACAAAAAATTATAATATATGTGGTAGTCCTTTATAATTATTCCTATAAAATTTAAATAATTATCCTTTGATAAATTATTTTTATAATTATCATTCACAAAACTCATGATGATCTAATGATTATTCATTGTAATCATAATTTGAAAATTATTTATAATTATAATTTAGACATAAAGAGTAAATTATCAATTGGTGATTCCCTATAATTATTATTCATGAATCAGACATAATTATCTTTTGAAATATTACATAGAATAATCTAATAGACAATAATTGATAATTTGGTGGAATCATCAATAATAATTCTATGATATTACCATTTTAAAACTATGATAATTATTCTTTGATAAAAAACATAATTATTCCATGATAACTTCAATAATCCATGCCACATGATAATTACCTTATAATTATCCATTAAATTTCTTTGAAATAATAACTTCAATATTTTTATGGAATTATAAATTGATGGTTTTTTCTAAATTTTTTATTGATAATTACTAATCGGTTTCAAATTTTTCGTTTGATAATTTATAAATTACCATTGATAATTTATGATTTCTACATTTTGTTAAATCAACCCATTATTTTCTTCTATTTTGAATTTAGTAATTAATTTAATAAATAAATTAAATAAAAAAACCAAGGTGAAGTTTACCTGGTGCGCAGTATGATGAATCACTAAAGAAATAACCTGAATCCGATCATTAAACATCATCTAACATGAGATGGATACATTCGTAGTTTGAAAGAATCATCAAGAACAATAAAGTGAAAGAACCGAGTGGTTTGGCCATTCTAGAACCTCAAATGTGTGTTCCTAGGAATACATTTCACCTCAAATTTGACACTCCAATTTTAATATGTGTTTCAATCTAAATAGGATGGAGGAGATATTAGTTCCCCCCCATTTAATGAGTTTATAGTTTCAAATGGTCAAAACAGATGTTAAATCATGGTTTTTGAAATCTTCCCCATTCCGAAATTGAGGTTACGAACGAGGAAGAAGATTAATGGTTTAAAATAGTATTTCTTATTAATTAAATGTAATTATTTAAGACAAAATTAGAGGACATAAAACCACTGTTAAGCATTAAATTTATACCACTTCTATGCTAAACACCTTATTTTAGACCCAACAGTGGTCTCCTATTTCTCAAAGGATGCCTCGTTGGATAGGTATAAATTATTTATTATTTAAAAAATAGAATAAATATATAATTAAAATTATAATGTTTTTGTGTGGGTTATGTATCCAAATTTCCAATCATTACAAATATTATCCCCCGTCTATGGTAAACTTCTCATTCTAGACCCATCAGTGTTATTATATTATACAAATGAGGAACCATTTGGAAAATTTTTAATTATTTCTAGAAATAGTATATTAAATAATATTTAATAACATCATCTAACGAACGAAGAATCCAAAATGAATGGAACCATAAAATTTTATACCCCCTAGGGTAAACACCATATTTCTGACATAAATGGGGTCTCATATTTATCATACGACAAACCATTTTTGATTAATTCAATTATTTAGATTAAATTTCCCCTGCATAATATAATATTTTTATTATTTTGATTCCATCCTCCTGAGGCTTGGAAGACTTAGGAAAATCATACTTACTCAGTGTTTAACTAAAAAATATTTAATTTAATATTCTTGAGAATTAATTTGGAATTTTAACATTACATGATGTGTTTAACAAAAACCAAACATTTCAGCTATAAACCATTTTTTCCAATTTAACATAGTAAAAATTTATCAGAAGATGGTTTAGTAATACCTAAATATTAAAGGGATGTTACACTCATAAAATTTTTTTTATTAAAATTATTTTCATTATAGAATATATACATAAAAAAATTCAATGAATCTTTTTGGTAATAATATAAAATAATTATCATTTTGTGAATAGTGGTATATGAAAAAATATGATATTTGAATTTATAAGGAATATAATAAGACTTTTCTATCCTAGTTGATGTAATATCCCATTATATTGAACTAAAATTCATCATTTACTACTTAGATCCACAAGAATCTGTAATATTGTTAGTCTTATTCGGAAATAATGAACTAATGGATATACTATTTAGAGGATCACCCCCTCGTCCCATTATAAATAACTCCCTTTTTCCTCACAACTATTAATCAATGTATATTTCAAAATATATACTGAACTCTCTTCCCAAAAATCTACCCCATGTTAAAGTGTTTTTTGTCTCATCCTAAAAAAATTTCAAGAATCCTTATGGCGTATATTAAGTGGAGGAGACTAATGGAAGGGGTGAGATTCTCCACTAATATAATTAAATTTTATTCTTCTTATACCACCCCATATAGTGTATATACACATATATATAGAAACATTATTATCTTATATATTACCATATGTTATTATTATGGTATAATGTCTAACATAATCCCTACATTTTTAAAATTTCAAATAAGAAATTTTTGTTTACAATATGGATAGTCTGCCACCATAATGAACTATGAATTAAGTTTTTCTCAACCTACCTCAAGGCTAATGGTAAAATTTTTATTAAAATTTAATAAGATAATAATAAATATATAAAAACTTATTTCTTGTTTTGGAATGAATATATATCCATGTAATTAATTATAACAAATCTAGTTTTTGATGGTCTGTCAAGATCAGTAAAGGAACTGACCATGTAACATTAATTTTCTTAATTAATGATTGGTCCCTATAGTTGAACAAATAAGAGTTCATGGGACCATTTTAATGTCTTTTTTTGTCCACTAATAAAATTTAATCTCAATTCTAGAGTAACATGAATATCAATAACAATCCATGAGTGATCCGAACTTTGATCCCTGGAATTAACGATGTCAAAAATTCAAACTATAAATTATGTCCCATATACATGATAATTAGTGAATATAATAAAATTATAGTAAGGTAAATATAGTTAGGAAAGGATATGAATTAATTAAACAATAAATTCAATTTTTTATCTAGGATGTTATGTTAAAGGGTAGAATGATTCTATAAAATAATTTAAGGGCCAAGGAGCTCATACCTGAGTCGTAAGGGCTCCTTCTTGGCATCCAAGAGACCGAGCTTAAAAACTAGGTGGAGGTAAATTTCTAGGTGACTGAAGCAATACTATAGAAGTACTATAGTAGGTACTGTTTGGTATTATTGAAGCCTGAACTATTTAATATATTTCGGACTTCAGGCCACCGGTTCGGGCCTACGTGTCTCAAGGGACTTTGTGTCATCAAAGGTCATCGGGCATCAGGACCTTCTGGCCATAGAGACCATGGAGTAGCCCAGTTCACAAAAAACATGCTCTAGAAGAGGATCAGAGAAACAATAGTGGTCACCAAAAGTAGAGCTAACTGTAATGGAAGAAATAGAGGGTTTTTCAACTGCCATCAGAACCAGGGATCAAGCATTTTTGTATGGGGAAATTCTAGTTGATCAGCAATACAAGGTGGGGAGTTATACGATCAATGATGCAGAAGCTGGGGAGGGGAAGTTCTAGTGGGTTGGTCCTACAGGTCATGTATTGGGCATAGTATGCCTCTGGGCCTTCGGGTTGTGTGTTGCGGGATATATCATTCCTTGTGCCTTGGGCTGAAGGGACATGTACGGTTTCCCCTTCATCCCTTAAAAGTGGGATTATCCACAATAAAAAAAATAAGGCCTTCAATAAGGTAAGTTATCTTTTTGAACCACCCTATTACATTTTAGATACACAGTTTCTGCCTTTATGTCATTTTATATCAATATTCATCCAATTATCCACTTTTATATTCCATATACATGTCAAAAACATATATTCTAATAATAATTCACCTTTTCCTAAGGGAGTATATACATGTTTTAATGTTTCCTTTAATAATTTATTTATAATATATGACTAAATGGAACTTCTTTGATTTAATTGTCTCCATTAAATTACCACTCAAAAAAATATTTTAAAGCATTCATGGTTTCAAAAAAATTTGTTTTTTATATGTAAATCCATTTTTTCAGGTCTGATTTTTGGAAATTACTATTATCTTACGTTATCTAGATTCTCTCTATATTCAGTATAAAAATCCCTCATTATTGGATTATTTTCAATGATTTTTCTCCACACATTTTTATATCCTCAATTTACATGGTCTTATGTTTCATATAATATGATTATTTTTCACCGACAAACCTACATGGATGATTTAATAGCTTCTTTGATTGAAACAACTATGATATTTCACCTCATTATGATATAATACATGATTATGATACTCAATTCCTTCCTTGTGAAATATTAATATATATGTATTATGATTGATTTTATTTAATGGTAAACTTACTCATGTGAATTTTATGATTGGTGAACCTAAATAGAACTCCAATTCATTAGGTAATGTTTTTTTATCATGAGATGATATGAATGTGATTAGGGAGTAGGCATAATTAATAATTGGCCTCTATTCACCATTTAATGTTGTCTTCATAGTGATCCATGTCTTATTTATATGTCATGTGGTATTTAGCGTAATCCTTCTTACATTTCCATGATAACATGACACCATGTTTATTATGTTATGCCCTTATGTGATTATTCATGAATATTCTGTATTATGATACCATTTTATATTAATTATCTCACATGTTATGATTCATTATCATGTTAAATCCCATATTACTATTTTTATTTGAACCATTTCCTTAATGTGTTCTTAGGGTTACCCTGGGATATTTTATGAACATAAATGGATATAAGACATCATTATATAGTATAAAATAAAGACATTTTATATAAGTTAAAATTCTTATATTATGAATCTAGTATTTCAAAGACAATATAATTTGGATCTATTGGATGTATTTAATGGATATGTTTTTATAACAAACATGTAATTACATTTGAGATTGGATTGGGTCACTGTAAGAGTTGATAAGAACATGGTATAAGTAAGTTAATTGAACATATAATTGGTATTGAAATGTCTATTAGTAAGAATCTTTATATACATTGATAGAATAATTTGATTCTAATTATTCAAAAAGTAGAAAATGAACAAGTACTGGTGGATTATAATACTAATTTCCACTTTATTGAAGTTATTAAATATTGGGTAATCATTACGAATTAACTATATTTGCTGCTAATCTCTAATGAGGTTAGTCATTTGGGAGAAGTATTCTCTGTCAATTCTTTTGTTGTATTATGAAACTCTTAATGTGTAGGGTATATATTATTTGATCTCTAAAAATATGCATATTTACACTTATGAGGCACACTTAATATCCTATCCCAGGGTTTTGATAAAAACAAAAAAACATCTCCATTCAAAATTTTCTAAATGGTAACTATTATTTTATTAGAAAATAATTACATATGGGAATAAATTTATACAACTACCATCAGATACAATTCAATTCAATTATCCTTGATCAATTCATTCCATCCACTCCTTTGAATTGATTTCTGATGTAGATATTTTCTAAAAAAAATTATTATCATTTTTCATCCAAGACTAAGTGATTAATGAGATTAATATTTCACTATTTCACCATATAAATCATTATAATTTCATATTTTTTATTTCCCTGAGGGAGGTGATCAGGCCTAAAATGTGACATGAATAAATCATTTCATTGTTTTCATTTTTCAATGCCATTCAATTTTTAGAGGTTCAGGTTTGTGATGGAGATAGAGAGGCTCAAGAATGGAATGTTTTGAGAGAGAATATAGGGAATTTAAAAGAATGAAATTATTGGAATATATGTGTGGATATTTTATATTTCATTTAAAAAGTTATTTAATAATTATTTTATTAATATTTAAATAAAAATAAATAAAATGAAACTAAAAAAAATAAGTAAAAATTCAATCATAAAACAGTCATAGTAGGTATAAAAACTGAAGAATAATTATAGGTGTTGTGAAAACAAGATAAAAAAATCATGGTATACATACATTCTACAAGAGGAAACTATTTATTTCATTTATAGTGACTATATGGCAAATTAGTAATCATCAATTCAAGAAAAATATAAAATTAAACTCATGACCTCTTTACTAAATGTGTGATCAAATACATACATTCTCATTTTTGATAGTTTGATTAAAAATTCAAGAAATCTTAAGACCTAAAAAATATTAAAAATTATTAAATTGAAAAAAAATATTATGAAACACAGAAGTTATGAATTATAACAATAATTACAAATATATAAGATGTATAATTAAATTGAATGATTTATGAATAGTTAGGAATTATTAAATCATTTATGATATAATTAACTATCTCAATAATAAATGAAATTGTAAATATATCAATAGTGTATAATTTAGTACTAATTAATTCAATATTAATATCAACCTTTTGGAAATGGTATCTCAAAAAGTGATATATTATATCAATATTTCTTGTCCTTGAATATGAAAAATGATTTTTAGTAATATTTATTGAAATTTTATTTACATGGTTTATAGGGACATGTATTAATAGATATCCACAATCCAGTAATGTGTTTTTCATCAATATACTATATTCACCATAACTACTTACTACTATGTAATTAGCTTCAATAATGGATAGTGAAATAATGATTTGTTTTTTATGGCATAAATAAATTATATATTTATTTTAAAATTGACATGTTATATAGGTTCTTTTTCTTTCTAATATACTACAACAATAATTTAAATCAATATAACTATCAAATTTTTGTTCTAATACTCCACAAAAAAATCTAAACTTTTCTATAAAACTTATGAATTTGAAAATTATTTTGATTGTATTGAAATTTTTTTTTTATTTTCGTGGAAACATTCACTCAAAACATATAATATAAGGGTACCTGGTAGCTAATAATAGAAAACATCTAATAATAACAATATTAGTATTATAGTTAAATAGTTCTCTAGTTTCATCGATATTTGAATTACAACATTTACACATAAAAGCATCCCTACCGTTGAGGCAATATACACCAAAACTTTTAAGAATATTACTAATGTAATTTCCTTCTTTTAAAATTATTTTTTCCTTACTTTGGTAAATCTAAAATCTGCGGAATAATTTTAACACACCAATTACGCTCATTTGAAATTCGTTTTTCATTACCATTTTTGAAATCTTGTACATAAATAATTTCATTAATATCCAAAAAAATATTATTAACATAAATTTTAACAACGTGAAAAACATCAAAAATCTATTTAAAAAATAATATAAGATAATATATAACTTTCGAACAACCTTTATAAATTAAAAATGAATTGATAATACAATAATAAGTTCTATGATATTTTTAAACCATACAAATCATTTGTTAATTGAAAAAAATATTTTGAATGTTATCCTTTAAAAATTCAATGGGTTTTTAAACCAAAAAAATACTGAGTAATATAACCATTTTGAAATAAACTATTAACATCCATCTTATAAGATTTACTTATAAAATGTGAATTATTAGAAATTAATATTTGAATAGATTCAGTTCCTTATACCAGTGTGATGGTACAATATAGTAAATACCTTTTTATAGAATATATCCTTATGCAACAAGTATATATATATTTATAATATTTATTCCATATTCATCAATGTTTTTCATAAAAATTAATTTATTATCATTTGTTATGAGGTCATTAGATATTTGTATTAGTTACCATATATTTTTCTTTATAACTGACTCATCTCTTATTGTATACACATTAAATAAAATTTATCAACTATATATTCATTGATGTTTTTGGTTCATGTTATGAAAAGATTCATTCATATTCAACATGTTACTAATAAAATATGTACTTTGAGTTTATCTATCTATATAACCATGTATATAATTACATTGGATGGCCTATATGAGTTATTTCAACTATAAGGATATAAGTAATTGGTATATTAATTTCTCTTCTGGTTCTAGTTCAAAAATTTTCTATATAAGAGTAATTTTTCTACCACGTTTTTTGTAGAACCATCATTAGGCTAGGTTTAGGTATTGATATTCATGTAAGAGTGATCATCTAAAAAATATATAAAGAGGTATTAGAATCATTTTGATATATTAAACCAAATTTTAAATCTATAGATTCATCCATAACATTGGTTCTTTTATAGAATATCATATATGATTTTCAATAATTTTAACAACCTTGGAATATTCATTCATCCCTCTTGGTTGAAAATTTTCCAAAACATTTAATTGTATAACAAATAATTACATATCCATAAATTCTATTAATTATTTAGACTTTTCTCATTCAACAAATCACATAGAGTACTATTTCAAATTTATGTAATAAGATCCATACTATTATAAATCATGGTGTTTTATTAGCCTCTTATAAAAAATAAATATCTTCTTCCTACTCACTATGAATTGTCTGCAAAATCTCATGAAGAGTAAAAATTTTTATATATATAGGATACCATTAATATAGGGAGTCTTATGAGTAAATTGTTATTATTTTATCAAAGTTTTGAACATAAATATTTAAAGTCATACATTTCAAACACATTCCCTTGATCACTCCTTCAGGCCTTAACAGTATATGTAATATGAATTTTTGGATTTTACATGCCTTAAGGAATTGTAAGAATATTCAATTTCATGTGCTAAAAATTATTCCCAATTGTATCTAGATAACCCACTTATAATAACATAAGAATAATTATTTCTATTTAGGAATGAAATTTTACGATCTCCAGACCATTCCACATAAACCAACTTTACGAGATGTGATATTAAAACTTTATTTTTATGTTTAAATAAAACTTTACATTGTCTCCCATTTTGACATGATTTATAGAATATTATAATTTAGGAATTTTAGTTTCAGATGATCTTTAATTAAAACATTCATATTAATGATTATAATATAATAAAGAATTTAGTGTCCTAGTCTCCTTTTCCATGTCAAGTATTCATCCTGAAAGAAACTGTTTTGAGAAAATAATGAATCTAATTTATATAAAAAAATTAGCCTTTATAGAAGTAAAGTCTATTACATTCATAGAATCATATATTTCAGAGTAATTATTTTCAAATTTTACCTGGTATCAATTATTATATAATTATTTTCTTCTAAGAATATTATAATTTATTCTATCAATATATTAGAGTTTAAAAATTAAAAGAGAATTAGAGTTATCAATTTGATCAATTCTCCTTATTATATATTAGTGCTTTAACCCAAATTGGAATGTCAGCCATCCAACTTTATAATGATTTTTATGCTTAGGTCATCTATAATCATTTTTCTATAACATCCATTGTCCAAATAGCAAAAATTCTTACAAGTTTTCTTCATGATTGTTCCTATAAAAATTTAAATAAGAGTTCATTTCATAAACCATAATTTCTTAGGTCCATAATTAGAATTAATAAAATAATTTTCAATCTAAATATATGTAATTGGTTTAACATTAATAGATATAATATTTTTTTTGAAATAAAAAAATAGGAACAAAACAACATGAACTATTAAAAAAATTGGATGATTGTGAGATTAAAATAGATAAATACCGATAAATAAAACTATGTGCGGTCGGGTATCCAATCCCAGTTGTATAATTTGGTTTTCATTTATTACTATGAATCTTAGTTAATGTATCTCTACCATTTTTAACCTTTAATGATCACTTTTATGTTTCTCCTTTGATATTTTTATCTTTTTTTAATTATAATGAATGATTATTATTGATTTCCTCAATATTATGAACATATTTTACAAGAATAAATATAACATGATAATTATTAAAAAATATATACATCAATTAAATTCCATTGAATATTTCTTATGGAATATTTCAATACTTAAATAAATAACCACCCCTCATATTTTCATAAATAATTTTATTTTCAATTAGATATTAAATTTGAATAGAATATGTAGAGATATTATCAATTTCCTCATATGTATTTATCATAAAGAAAATGATTTCATTATAATCATTATCTTCTCTAATCATGTCATACTTACTATAATTATCTTCAGGGATCTCCATGTTACTATGATTGGATTATTTTTTCATTTTTAATTATCGATGTATCTTTTCCAAGAAATAAATTTTTGACATTGAACATTGCTATTCCATTTTTTTCTTTCTCTCATAAATGGAAACTCACCTAATTTGTTTTTTTTATTGTTTCATCATCTTTCATAAATTCTTCCATAATTTTATTTCACGATGAATTTCATTTTCCAATATCAATTTATAAATCTTTATTTTAGATGATCCATTATTTAATAATTTTAAAACCTTGATTCATCCATTATTAAACTATCTTCTTTGATTTCACCCTTTATATTTAACTCTTATGTTTTGAATGCAATTTTTTTTTTGTTCATTTTCTTATTTTACCAAATTAAACTATTTTCAGACATCATGATTTTTTTAATCAAATCCTTCACTAGATGATTAATTATACACATTGACTGTCTAATGGATATAAATTTTTTGGCTCTACTAATATAGTAAGCATCAAAAATGTCTAATTACATGATCCTTATCTTCAATTTTCATTAGAATTGTATGTATTGTATTTAAAATTTATTTCAATCTGAGATATTTGTCATAAAATTATTCATCAGTTTTCATCTTAAAATTATCATACTTAATAGTATTATTACTCAGGTTAATATATTTAATATTATTTTTTCCCGAAGGAGAAATATAATTTGTTACCCATATTTCATAAATATAATATAATGAATAAATTATATTGAACTCATTTAATCCTAATTAAATAAAATATGTAATTTATAACATTGAAATCAAATTCATAACCAATATTAGTGGAACTACTCTAATCATATATAATAGCTTTTTTATTTTTTATTTCTATTATTATTTTCCATATATCAATTAATATTTTCTCAATATGTATTTTTATCTTAATAACCCACCAAATAATATGGAATCATTAGATTAAGGAGTATTTTTATGGTTGTACCATCAATATAATTTTTATACAAAATGAAATAAATTTAGAAATTATATAAATATAGTTATTTTTCTAAGAACATTATCACAACTAAAAATAAATTTACCTAATTGAATAATCATTTTATATCAAATTCTAGTTGGATTGGAAAACTCAGGAGGGGGTGAATTGGGTCTCTAATAAGAAAATTACATTACATTTTTCTAATAAAATCCATAAATTTATGAAAATTTATCATCTTACAAAAATAATACAAGTGATTTGATCATTCAAAAACCATCTCAAAAGTTCATTCACTAGTCAATAAAATTATTTTTTAAAAAAAAATTAAGAATTTAATTATATTTATTAGTATAAAAAACTATATATAAAACAATAATTAATGTTAATAAAAAATTTATTGTTTCACTATAATGTTAAGAAAACTAAAATTTATTTTTAAAAAATAAAGTAAATAAAACATTAAAACACATAGTATAATAAAATAACTGGTTCAGACATATGCCCAGATATAGTCTTCTCCAAATTGAAATAACCAGCTATAAAGTAGTTTATTAAACAGAATTAATAATAAAAAACCTAGATAAGGTTTTATATATAAAAACATCACATAGGATTTCTAGGCTAAAAATACTATTCCACAGTTATACATGGGACAAAAATGTAAAAGATTGAGGAAATTATTTTATTAAAATATTTAATATAATACAGTTTTATGTGTTAATTAGTAAAGATGGAATAACAAAAAATATTATAATTAAAGGAAAAATAGAGAAAGAAAAATGTTTTAGGTGAGATGAATTTATCCTTGTCAATATTATCATACTTATCTAATAAAATTTCATTTAGATATGGGCTTGAAAATATTCAATTTATCATTCCATATTGGTGTAAGTATAATATAGTTCCATGCATGTGTTTCTAGTGTACTTACACAATGTATCATAATGTATCATACGCACAAACATACACTATTAAAACTTTTTTCCTTGACTAGATCTAATTCATAACAGTAGAACATATCTAAATATCTATTGGAGTATATTCATAATTTAGTCCTCATTATCAATTTTGTCTTTAATGAACCGAATATATAATTAATTCTCAAAAATGTAATAATGATATATTCTAAAATAACTTTTTAAAATTGTCACATGGTCATCACTTGTATCATGGTTTCCAGGCTTATGGTTACATTCCATGGTAACTGTTGCATGTTCACATAGTATAGTAAGAAATCATGATAACTTGGTTTCTACATATGGTAAATTATTTTCCACATCTTGTAAATAAAATTCATCAAACATCCACATCACTTCTTCACGTGGTTACTTCATATCATATTATGGTAGTTGCTCTAATTTTCAAAATTATTTAATTTATACTTGTCAAAAGTTTTTAATTTAACAGTCAATTCACATCATGTTTTTGTCAGTCGATGTATTATAATTGTGTTATATTTTATTCATGTGGTAACCTAATCTCTTCTTTTAGTTTTTACATTACACACAGTTTCTGTTTAAGACATGAGATAAATGTTGCTGACATAAAACACAACAACATATGTTTTCATGTGGTCGGTTGAATCCATTTTGTGGTTAATTATTTTTAAACATTCAAGAAGTTCTTGAATTAGAAAAATTTAGTTCATTTAACTTAAGGTCAACTGATTGTTCATGTGTTCACTTCTTTTTCAATGTGCGGTTACATCCATATAGTAAATTGGATTTTATGATATCATGAACTTCATCACGTAATATTTTTTATCAAAATTAAATAAATTATAATTTTTATAGTTATTTCTAGAAAAATGTTAACTATAATAAAACATAAAATTCATTATATAAAAAAATGTCATAATTGTATATCATTAAATTATGGTTTTTAAAAACTAAGAGAACATAATTCATGAAATAAACTATGAAATTCAAGAAGGATATATTGAGGATTATTTATTGGTGAAGGATTAATAGGGAGTGTTTCTGTTTATAATAACTAATCAGGATAAATATATTAGAATATTAAATATGGAAAATTGGTCATGCAATAGAATAGAATTTATTTATTTTAGAAGAAATAACAAAATTGAAAAAATAAATAGAAGGGATAAGAAGATAATTGATGATGTTAAAAACATAAAATTAATACATAATAATTTTTAAATATAAAAGAGAAATAATTTTAATATATTTAATATAACTTGATCAAAATAGAAGAAAAATTGAGGTAGTGTTGATCTATTTTCCAAGGATATATTTTTGAAGTTATAAAATGTTCATAATGACGTATAGATCTTGTAGAAATAATATAGTGATCCATTTATGAAAACATGTATGAATGTATTGTGGATGAATAAACAGAGATGAACCAAGTAAAAAGTCCATTTTTGTCTTAATCCTGTGATACATTGATATCTAGAAATTATGGGAACACCAACATCTCGTAAAAATGGTAATAAGTAGTTTCTCGATTAAGGATTAGAAGACTTATATTTTAAATAAGAAAATTTTATGACTTCAATCTATTTTTTCAATAAATTATATATTATTGGTAACTTTTTGTAGAAATGAATACAAGATACAAAAAATGGGAAACCTGGTTCATACAAAGGTATATAGGATTTATATGGATTATATTAGTATTATCGAGGATTTTGGAATATATCAAATAATTTTTTGTTTAATTTTAAGCATAAAAATTATTTCTAATGGGATTTAAAGGAATATTATGAATGAGTATCATCCCATTTTTTAATTAAATATTAAAAATATTAAAAATTTAAACATAAATATCTGAATATGTCTTATATTCTTGATGAATTCTATGTAAGGTATGTTTGGCATAATACATATGCAAATGAATATATATTACTTATATAAGACAAAAAAACCATTAAAATACACAAAATAAAAGGGATAATAAAATAAATGGGAATTTTTATTATTTTGTCGTTGAATTTACACTCAAAACATTAGAAAACAAGATGTCTTTGATTTTGTACAGCAAACAAAAATAATACAAGATAAAAAATCAAGAAAAACAATGATGTTTAAAAGTAAAATAGATTATTCCTATACATTTTCTATAATGGATCACTATAAATTAAATTTTTTAGGTCAATTATTATTCTGAATGTGACAATAAAATACAAAAAAACATTTTATTGGCTGAATGAAACATTATTTATTAACTGTTTAAAAAAATTATAGTGAAAATCAATTTGTTAATATTGATTATGGGTTTTTTTCTTGATCATTGAAGATATTATATTTTTCTTGGGAGTAAAAAATAATTGTAGTAAATTTTATGATGTGGGATACAATAAAAATTAATTTTATCCAAGCAAGAGTGAAGAAATTATTTTACTAAATCAAATGAAACGTTATCTACTCCAAATAATATGACTATGGTCAATGAAGAGAAATTGTTTATGATTTTTTCATTATAAAAAGAGATATAAAATTTATCGAAAAACATTTCTATGTTAGGTATTTCAATTCACTATATAGGAAAGTCGAGATTAAATCCACACATAAATAAGAAAAGATCCATTTAGGAATCTGTAGATCCATGAAAAAATAATCAATTAAAAAGGATAATTATAAATTATTTTATTAATCAAATTTCTTTAATTAAATAAATTATCATTGTGTAACATGATTTTTAGTCACTTATAGTGTACATGTGTTTTATAATAATTTAATAAAAAGAGATTGGTTACTCCGTAAAAAAGATAGGATGAAAATAGTGCTACATTTATTATTCATTGGTTTGAAGCTTGACTTGAGAAGCACAGTATTATCCATGAACATAATACACCATATACACAATAAAAAAATTCGTTGTGATAATAAATTATAGGTGTTTGGTGGATATATCTTAAACTATACATATTGATAATAATATGTCTCAATATATTTGGAGATAAGAAATAAATGAATAAGTTCCTGTATAATTTTTTGTTATGAGTATACATTATTATGATATTATAAAATACAATATGTACAAAAATAAGATACAAATATTTATTTATACAAAATAGTTTTGTATACCCTTCATTATAAAAGTAAAGATAAAAATATAAGTATGCTTGGCCCAAGAAGTGTAGTAGAAATATTTCTGGGATATCCTCCAAATTAAAGATGATAAAATTGAAACATTAAATATATTGGAATATTTTTTTCTCATATCATGAGATGTTTCTAAAAACTTCAACTAAGTACTTTATATATGCATAACTCTGTTCCAAAAGTGTTGATGATGTTAATTTTTCATAATCATAAAACAATTCCGTACAATGATGAATGTATAAAAATTATATATGTAGGTGAACAAGTTTCATACATTCAATATGATGAGGATAAACATTATTCATCTCATCAAAGGATGATAATGAAATTATAGTTCCATAAAATATCATTAGACATTAAAATTAGTATGTAAAAAATATAGAGAACAATAATTATAGAAACTCACACTAAATTTTACACTCATGTAGAACCTAATGAATTTTAATAATCATAAATGAATTAAGAGTGGGTTGAATTTTCAAATTAATAATTATACCATAATGAGATGATAGAGTATTTAGAGTTAGTTTGAGAAAATAAAGATAAGGATTTGATTAAAATAAATTGTGTGGTCTGAAATAATTTAAATGAAAAAAAATAATTGATGAAAAATAAAAATAATTGTGTGTGAATATAGCACAGAGGAAGAATGAGTGGAAATATACCGGTTATTATAATTGGTTATAATATATGAAGCCATATGAATATTTCTAAATATTGATTCCCAATTGGAATTATATAATTTTAAAATTTATGGCATGTCCAGATTCTTTAATTATGAGTAGAAAGATGGGTAATGTATTAATTAATATCATTATTTATTTCTTGGAGAAAAATAAGATCATTTTTTTTGGGTAAAGAAATATTTCTATGGGATAAAATAATCCACAAAATCATTTGATTATAATAATTACAACTTCTTGAAATAATTTTAATTTCTGAAATTGAATAATGGACATAAATTTCTATGAACAAAATAAAAAATATGTAGTTTTTTTATTTTTTATGTACATGATATTATCTTTTAAATAAATTATAAATAGGGTTGGTATATGTTTTCCAATGATAAGAATAATCTTTTTGAAATTATATTCTTAGGTAGATGATGTGATGTCCTTATAGAAATAATTCACTAGTGACAAATTAAATTTTCATTTGATAATAAATGTATTAAGGAACTTATTAAAAAAATCATGGATGATTAGAATCAGGGTCCCACTACAATTTTATTGGAAACCATATTTTTCAAGGATTATTTTGGAAAGAAATAATATCCTAGAGAGTTCCTATAACTAATTATTACTTTATTATTTTTCATAGATTCATGGATAGAATTAATGTATAAAATCAAACACTATAATTTATTTCTAAGTGAACCAAGATTTTCAACTTAAAGATGAGGGAAAGGGTTATTAATTATAAAAATGGAATAACATATTGTGGATTGAAAATGGTTGATATAGTAAGTTCATTTTTATGATTATACACGTGTAGAAATAGTTGGATGTGTTTAGTATAGATGATTCACAAATTTAGAATATTTAATACTTAGTGGGTTCTATTTTTATTGGAACACCACAAAAAAATATTTTTTTATGTTGAGAACTTATGAAGAGGAACATGTTGTTGTTATAAATTCCATAACCCAACTAACATGGACAAATGATTGGTTGGAATATATTGTCTTAAGATGAAATTAAAAATCTAAGTTATATATTGAGAGTTTAACATGACCCATATAAAGTCTAAGGTGTGGTGATTATCCCCCTCTCAGTTATTTCATTTCATTGAACTAAATAAAAAATACGAAGTAAATTTGATAAGATTTTTTATTCTGAAATTATTGAGTGCATTGATAAATGTAATCTGGCCCATTTCCCTCTTACTGGAGATGACTTTAAATGGGAAAGATACACTTGGAAGGGGTTTGAATTGAGAAAAAATGATAGATTCTTTTCCCAAATTAATTTCCAAAGTGTTTTCCATGGTGTTTCTTGATTCAAACTTCTTAAGAACCATTCTGATCAGAACCATATAGTTGTTCATGTAAATACATAACCGACCTGGTTAAATCCTATCCCTTTTCTATTTAATAAAGTTCAGATAGTGATTTCTTATTGTTAGAAAATTGTATTAGAGGCCTGGAGGCTGGAACCTATTGGGATACCACTCAAAACATTGGATTTGAAACAAAAACATCTTAAGGGGATACAGAGGGAATGGGGAAAATCATTCTCTAAAATTGATGATGACATCAGGACCATTGAATATGAGTTAGCCTATATTCATGATAATAATGATCTTCAACCCACCCTATCTATATAATAAATTATAGATCAAAAAAACATTGATGAACTCTTATTAATAATTGATTGACTGGTCAAGAAACATCTAAATATGAGATTTTCAAATGGTTATGATAGAAATTAAAAATTATTCAATATATTAAATAATTATAAAAGTGTACGTGCATGATATAAGGTGATCAGCATTGATGGTCACCCATATACTAATTAAAATAAGATTTTCTAGGTTGTTATGGAGCATTTAAAGGGTATATACAATGATGATGGTCATTACACTATTCATAGCATGGTGGATAAAATAAACCCCTTCATTTTTTACTACATGAATCAATTTATTATCAACCCATGTTAGGAGGAGATCAGTGCTACCCTACTATCCATTAATATATAGAGTGCCCTAGTTCTAGCTAGGTTTACCAACAAAATTTTATTTCCTATTAGGACATTCTAAAAGATGACATCACTCAAGACATTATGGATTTCTTCCCTAACCCATATATAACTCATGGAATGATCTCCTGCTTTATTTGTCTCATTCATAAGAAAGATAATTCTCTTGAAATCAATGATTTATGGAAATTTTTACATAGGAACACCATTCCCAATCACATCAATAAGATTCTCATGAACATTATGTGAGGATTGTTTGGTGACATGATCACAGAAAACCAGTTTGGCTCTTTCCCTTATAGAAGTATTCAACAGAGTCTTTTTATGACCTTATAAAGTATCAAATTAATGAGGAAGAAAATAATGGAAGGAAACTTTTCCTTTAAAAATTGGTATTTCAAAAGATTTTGATAAACATAAATGGAGATTCATTCATGGTTTTATTAAAAGATATGGAATCTCTAGTGCTTTTATCGAATTTATTAACACCATACGTGGATTTTCAAGGTTGTCCATTCTATTATATCATGCCCCCAGAAGATTTTTTTCAAGCACTATGCATGTGATAAAAGGTGACCAGCTATATAGGATACATTTTTCTATTTATCAGGATTACTTATGTATATGTATAAATAATCGTTCTCAAATGAATCTCTACAAAAATATTATATTTGGTTTTAATAACAATGCTCCATATCACCTCATATATGATGAGTAAATTTTAATGCTTGGTCTGGCCTCAAATGTAACCATATCCTCAATTAAATCACTCTCAAATCATTATTAGGAGGCTTCTGGCCATGAAATCATATGAAAAACGTTCTTTATTGAATGTGGTATTTTAATTTAATTTGAAAAGAAAACATGATCATTGGGGACCTTCTGGTGATGACGGGATCCTTTTTTTAGTATATTGGTGTTCCCTTGTTATGTGGGAAGGTTAAAAGGTATTACATGGAGAAAATATATGATGATATCATACATCAACTCTCTATATGGAATGAAAATTCAATTTCACTATCTGGTATGGATTTATTTGTTAATTCAATGATCACATCCAAATTTTACCAGTCCTTATTACTCTATATATGGCACAGATGCCTTCTCAAGGAGCTAAAAAGCATATTGTAGAATCTTATATAGACAGGTTCAGAACATGAGAGGAAGATAATCACTATCTCTTTTAATGAATGTACGAAGACAGTTTAATTGTGTTGCCTTGGAATCAAGGATCTCAAAATTTTCAATGATGGCCTAATTGGTAAATTAAAATGGAACCTGATCTCCAATGATTTCTCTGATGGATTTCATTAAAATAGATTCACATGGTGGTTTTTTAGTGGTTACATGTACTACCTGGTTTCATTAGTTGGGCCATCTCTCAATAATTCAAATATGAGTATCATTTATGATACAAAGTGGATAGTTTTTAGGGACACCACCCACAACTATTAAAACATGAGATGGATTGATCACTCTTTTAAGGACCTGGGTTCCCCACCAGAATCATATACTCAGACTATATCACAACTTATAACAAAAATACATTATTCTAACATCTTGACCCCCACATGTATGTTTGAAATAAATTCATAAAAATTTATGGACTATGATACCTTGGATTGGAATCATAACAGGACCGGTCTGGTAAATATAAAATATTATTATCGCCTTGAATGTGGGGGCCTCATTCACCCACACGCCTAGATTACGAAATCTAGTTCCAATTTTATCTAGCCTGCTAGATTAATTCTGTTCTAGATAATCTTGAAAAATCATATCCTAGTTTATGGATAGTTCAAAAGAGCTGGTTTCCATTTTTCTTTTTTTACATTGTTTATGAGTGATGAAGAAACATTACCTCACATGGTTCTAGTCTTTTACATGGAGAAATAGTTATGGGACTATATTACATTCTTTTTTGAGATAATCCTTGACACTAGTATACCGCTCGTTGACATTCTATCATTGTTTGACATTGTACAATATTTTCACCAATAGGGAATAATTTCCATACATAGGGAAGTATATAATGCTTCACATGTCCAAGAGGGTTCAATTAATAACATTGTTTATAAAATTCAAACTATCAGATTTAATGGGTTTTGTAGATGGCTGCAAAATTTTTGGATTCTGAAGTACATTTGGTGCATACCTCTGATTGCATCATACCTCAAGGTGAATGTTTGCGGGGCTGCTTCAGGTGCACTATGTATGTCATATTGTGGTGGGGTGTTTTGTATATACAGTGTTTTTGTAAAATTATGCTTCTATAAATTCATTGGAGATTGAAATTCTTATGAATCCTAATTATGGGAAATTATTCATGTAATTAGGTATGCTCTCCAGTTTAATTGGAAATGGCTATGGATTGAATCTAATTCTCAAATTTTAGTACATGGCTTGATGAAGAAAAAACACATAATGTTCTTTCCTGAGTGTTATCTCATTGGGTTGAATTTCTAAACAAGCTCAGACGAATTTTTTTTCGTTGTTTCAGAATCCTATCAGGAGTCCAATCATGCGGAGGATACACTAGAAAAGAGAGTGATCATTGAAATGTATTTGACGTGGTATTTTATAGCCCAAGATTAATTTCCCACATTTTTAGAGATTGATAGATGTGGTTTCAAACACTCTCATTTCTATAATAACTCCTTTTATTCCTGACTAACTGTCCATTTTTATTTAATAATTTCTTTATTCCAACTTCAACTAGACTTTGTACTTTTGGTCATATCTTGTCGTTGTATTTTCCTTAACATGGGGGGAAGTAGAGAACAGACTGCAAAAATATCCTTTTCTTCATAACTTCCTTTATTTTTTCTAAAGGAGGATTATATAGTTTATGTAGTGTATTGATTAATATTTTATACCTTTTGAGATTAATAACATCTAATGGGAAAAATATATTCATAGAAAGTTATTAAAAATGGGTAATCAATAATTTCAACATATTTCATGTGGAAACAGTTCTAATGGTTCTACTGTTGGTCATATATGAATTTGTCAATAATAGGTTTCATGGATATATCAGTCAATTTAAAAACAAATTTTATGTGTTGAATATTTATTGGTTTTAGATGTTTTGTTTCTTAAATTAGATGATGAATTATTGATTGGATAAATTTTACATCTTCAATTCCCTTTCAAGTTGTATCATTTCATCTATGGGTATCATGAAAATAGGGATTTAGGAGATTCCCAATTTTATGCCTATTTTTAAATATAGCATTATTTTTACAATCAATTTTCATTTTTCTTACACTGTTTTTCTCATGTAGTCTTATAATTTTTGGATGATGATTCCTCATTGTTTTTATAGTCATATTTGTTTATTTGTAAAGAAATTCATAATGGGTATTTTTGAGACCAAATCTTGAGTCGATTAATTATTTGAGAAGAATTTTATTTTTTGATTGTTAGTGAAGTTTTAAGAGGAATCTGAATAGAGGTTAATGATGTTCCTGTGGATTATGGTGTTTATATAGATAATAAATTTGATAAACATGAAGTAGATATGATAGTTGTGTTGCATTTTTTTCATCACATAAATCATGCTCAAATTGATGTGATGCATAATAATTCATTTAAGGGGAAGAATATTCTAACATTAAAGTGTTTTTATGTTTTTTGAAATTATATCTTGAATATATTGAATATATATGTAATAATTTTTGGTTAATATATATTTCTAGTGTTTTATGTGGGATTTTGAGTTTTGGTAAAGTCCTTGAGTGTTTAACATCATCGTATGGAATTGATGTTACTATAAGAGAAAAACATTTGGAATTAAAAAAAAATATATGACTTCATCATATGTATTTTTATTTCATATAAATTTTAAATTACCCCAAAAATGAAATAATATGTATTGAGATGCATTTAATATGACATTAAAAAAATCATTTAAATTTGGATGAAGATGGAATGTTCGTTAGAGATTAAAGTCCTTTGATATAGATTTTTTAATAGATTCTAGAATTAATTTTGAAAAGAAAATAATAAATCTAATGATTATTCATAATATTATCTTCAAAAAAATAATTATAATGATATAATTTATCTTGGTTTTAACACATACTGAAGAAGAAGAATGTAATTAATTTCTAGTTTATATCATTCTATGATATAGTCTTCATTATCATGGTTGTCATAAGAATTCATATATTTATATGTTGGGTAACTGTGTGTGGATATATTTCCTACATAGAATAATAATGAAAATATTTTAAAATAAATAAGATCTTGGTAGTTCTAAATGTATTTTTATGAATAGTTTTGATGGGGAGCAGTGGGAGTTTTTTAAATAACAACAATTTGGGGATTTGAAGTGAAAATATCATTAAATTTTTTTCTACGGGTATATATCTAGAAAATATATAGAGATAATGGGATGATAATTCATATATCACTATAAATTAATATTAAATGAATAAATATAAGTGTAGAGATTGGAATTTAAAATATATATTAGGAGAGTAGGTTACGAAGTTTAAATAATGTGATATATAGGAGAAGAAGATGTTTTTGTTTTTATATACATACATTGAATAAATTTTTCTAGATGGATATATAGACATACATTGATATAGTTTCATGAATTTTTGAGCTTGTAAATTTGTTTGGTGTCTAAATACTATGAAAGAGTATAAGAAAATGAATTATCACACCTCATAAATAAATAATAGTCTATAAGATAATGAAATATAATTTATTTCTCAAACCATTTAACATTTAAAATTTTAGGATGAATGTGTGTGTGATATGCATAAAATCATAGTTTAGTGACCTGAAAACATAGTTTTCATGGTCATAACCAACCCTTTTAGACACTTATGAGAATTCCAGTGGGTAGTGTAGATTCAATGAGTTTTCAATAATATCATGTAGTATCCTTCCCAAATTGAGTGGATAACCTTTTATGTTGATGTTCTCTTTAGGTTGGTGTTTGTTTAAAAATGATTGATAATTAAATATCACTCATTTTACTAGATATTGAATGATGTTTTAAAAAAAACATAAAAATATATAAGATCACTAATTCAACCCTTTTTCATATAATAAATATCAGATCATATACGTATCTCTACAAAAAAACATCAATTCATTAATAAAATATGAAATTCTTCCTCTTTATTCAATTTCTTCTTTTTTTTGTTTTATTTTTTATGTACTAATTATTCAATGATGGAAAATTATTATAATAATTTTTTTATATAAGATTAATGTAAATAGTCTCTTTATTATTAGTAAGGAACATTCATTATATTTGTCCCATATTTTTCAATGTCTCCCATTAATTAATGTTCTGTTCTTCAACTCATACTTTTATTTACCTATAATAATAAAAAACACATAAAATTAAATTTGGTGAAAAAATTAAAATTGTTATGTGTATCAATATTAAGATGTTCATGAATTATAATAGTTGAGAATGGGTAATAAGTTAACATTTTTCTGTACATTTTATTGGGATTTCATTGAAATTTTATATATCATAATGATAAAAATATGTTATACAGGGATTTTTTATGTAACTTTTCAAAAATATGAGTCATAAAAATCATCAATCAGGATCATATATTAAATTGATATATAATATAACATCTAAGATGGAATATAGTGCCTCTCAAGTTTTTGAAATAATTACTTCATTGTACATGGTCCATGGGATCCCAAAATTTAAAATAATTTGTAAAACTATTTTTTTTTAAAAAAAATAGCGTTTGAAAACACATTATTATTAATCTATATATTGGATATAAAAATTTAATGTAACCTTTATTGATGAATGAATTATTTATATTAACATGTGATTTTCATTTACAATGAAATTTCTTGAAATATAAGAAAAAACACACTAAATAAAACAGAATATATACAATTTAAAAAAAAATAAGAAACAATTGATCCCAGTAGTGGATACCCACCCCCCAATACTACAATTTTTTTCATTGTAGTAAATAATATTTCATCTAAATTAAAATAAAATACAAATAAATTATTCTACGAATAAAAGATGTTTAAAAAATATATAAAATTTAATCACTATTTTCTTCTAAACATAGAGACAATATATCAATTATTTATGCGATAATTCTTCTAGTTTATTAGTTCATTTATTTCCCATTAACATTGAAGGACTTATTTTATTATTCATTAATAATAAGGTAACACATTAGTGAAATAGAATGGTATTTCTCAAATTAAATTATGTTTAGAATGCATGAATTTAAATATAATGTTTTATAAAAAAATATCATGTTTGTGTGTCTTATTTATATGAATTTACTATGGTTACACTTTATATTAACATATAATTTCTTGAATTAATAATATATTCCCTCATGATATCATTTATTCCATAATCATAAATATTATTATTATTTATATCACACTCCAAATCCGTATTCATCAACCTAAAAATATATTATTTATTAATTTCCAATTCCATTATGATATAGAATCCTTTTCTGAAAAAATGGTCTATAGTGGGATATTTTTATTATACTCTTGAATGCATACCAATATTATCATAGGGTGTATCCAAACATTTTATTATATTATTTCTTATTCAACTAGGAAACTTTCCCCATGATACTCTCTATATACTTGTTAGAGACATCAATTTTTATTATTATTTTCATGTTATTTTCATGAAAACTTTTTTGTTAAACCATACTACCTCATCTATGTTTTCAAATAATTATTATAGAATTAAAACCATTATAACATAAAATTTATCATCTAATTATAAAACTTTAACAGATGTAAGACCTAACACTAATATAATAAAAATTTAATCATCAATCCTAATAGGTTTTTTTATACACCGAACTATAATCATAATATATTAAAAAAATTAAAATCCTAAAAAAATAATTTTCCATTAAATCTATACCATACACCTATGATATTTCATAAAAAAATCATTGTTTTCTAATATGTTCTTTTCTTTTTTAGATATTACAAATGAATTTGATTCATATATAATTTTTAAAAAAACATGGGAAGCATTCAAAAATGTGTCCCATAGTATTCTGATTGGCTAATTTTTTATGCTATATATGGAGGTTCAATATAGATTCCATGTGATAATGTTTTTATAGCTTTTAAAATAAACTAAACATTTTTAATGGGTAGAATCATCTTACTACACAATTATTCAAAATTTTCTACAGGTATGGTAATATTATAAAAACTTTTTTTAGATATCATTTTGTTTCAATATTTTGGTTATTTTAACTAACACTTAATTAATGAGGTGATTAGATAATTCAGTAAATTATTATACCATGTATTTTGTAAATAAAATTAAAAGTTATTTACCATATAGAAAAATGTTGTTCAAGAGTAAAAATTATATAATTTTCAACCTCATCTAAAGGTTGAATTTTACTATCATTATTATATAGTATATGTTATTTCTATATTTATTTAATTTATTCTCTTCTTTTATGTAATATAATAATCTTATCCATCCTGATAATATGAATATAAATATAATAAATCATAAAAAAGTAACTCTATAATACATGAATTAAAATATTTTTTCATCACCTATTAATAAATAATAAGAAAACATTTCTTATGAAAACTATTTATCTATCAACCCTATAACACTATAATGTTTTATGTTATATTTCTCATCTAATAAACTTAATTTATGTGATATCTTTCAATAAATGAAACACTAAGTGTAAATGAACATTGATATTGTATACCATTTTATAAGACCTCTAAATCATGCATCATTAATATAAATAACCACATTAAAATAAATATAATGGTTTTAGATAATAAAGGAATATTTTTTCAGTAATGTCCTTATATTCTTCAGAAAACAAGTTTCATCCAATAAAATATTTATTTTTTTTATAAATAATATAAATAATATTTCTTAGTTTAAGATTATTAATTTTTAAAAAAGAACAAATTTTTTTAAATAAACATGTCATAATTTTCTGGGATTTAATTTTTTATATTTTTATGAAAAGATTAACTTTTTGATAAACAGTGAAAATAATTTTTTTTTTGAAAACTCTAATTTCATTTAAATAATCTAAAAATTTAATTTTTATTTAAATTTTTTTACTAATATAATATGTTCATTTATATTATCATAAATATAATAGGGTTTATTATAAATAATTTTATAATATATTTTGGAATAGAAAACATTTATACATGATTAACCATTTTTAAGAAAACTATTTATCATTGCATTTGGTGTATTTATTAGTAATTTATATTATACAACTTCTCTGAATTGAATCTAGAAAAATAGATTCCGTCATTTTAATCTGGAGGAATGATGTTTTTAAATCGTTTTTTTTTATTTTTTAGTCAATATGAATAATAAAATTCATATATATTTATCACCAGATTAACGGTAAAGCAAATAAAATAGGGATAAATAATTTTTTAAAAAAATATGACCTTATCAAATTAGATGAAAGTAGTATTTTGATTTCTACCCCATTATCTAATATTTAGAAACATTACTTCTTATTTCATTTATTATAAACATAATTTTATTTTATGAAAATAAAAAATTCACTATATCACTCTCATGATCATAATATATCTAAAAATTCACATAAGTACAATAAGAGGATATATTCAATTAAAAAAATTTATTATAATTTAAATAAATCTTATTATCATATTTTTTTAACTATCAATTGATTGAATAATTACACTAAATACTTTAGTAATACATGATATAAATATATATATATATATATATTAAATTAATAGAAAAATAAATTAAATGAATTTAAAAATATTTAATGTTATAAAATTCAGATGAATTATTATGTTAAAAATAATTTTTATAAAAATAATATTTGTGATGTGCGAATTTATTATATATTAAATCTATTTATTTTAGGTTGTTTTTAAAATTGAAATTGTGTGAATAGTTTTTAAAATGAAATTAATAGTATTTTAAGATAAATATATTTTATTATATTGTTTAAATGAATAAAAATCATGAAATTGGAATGTTAGGATATAAATGGTTTTAAATATCATTCCTTATACATTTAGGATCCAATTTTCAACTTATAAGTTAAATTATAAACCATTAATTTTGAAAAATTCATTACGAGGGTTAATGTACAAATTGGTTAACCAATTTGTCAAACTAAAATATAAAGATTAAAATAATATCTAAACATATAAAAATTTTATTTTATTATTTTATTAAGATAATATCTTAATAAATTTTGATGAATATATTGAACAATTTATCATTATTTAGAAACATATTATATTATAATATTTTTTATATTTCATACAAAACATTAAATATATTTTATAATAAACAATATTTTAAAAAAGGATTTATAATAAATTAAAATCTAATCTTCATATAATTAAATTTAATTCTATATGAAATATAAAACATGGAATATTTTTTTTGGTATTTTTCCATTTATGGTATAAATATTTACAATTAATAATAAAAAACATGGATTTAATGGTAATTATGAAAATGATTTACAAGATTTTTAAACTAAATAATATGGTATAAATTAGGACATAAACATGTAAAGGTTATATTATATTGTAGTATATGTACTTATAATCATATTATATTTTTAATATGTCAATTTAGAGTATCTTTATACAAAACAATATTTATATTAATTTAATCCTTTAATTAACTCCCAGAGATCACATATCCTCAGTTATAAATGGGAACCTCTTCTTCTTTCATTACCACATATTTAGATTCTTATGTATTAACTAAGAACTATCTCAATAATTTCGAAAATATTTATGCACCTTATAGTGTTTCTAGTCACTCTAAATGACTATCTATTCAATTCTTTAAGGATATGTCAAAATTAATTTTGTAATGAAGATGGATTACTATTAAATGATAATTTTCATGTTGATTTATTCTTATATATCTACTAAATAATTCTTCTTAATTAATAAATATTTAATTTGTTATAATTAATATACAATATTTTTATCATGATGAAAGAAGCCCCCTAATACACCTTTATTCCATCCAAGATAAAGTGAACACATCACTCTTGTGGATATACAACTTTCTGTGTCCACAAAATAGTGTAATTAGTTTATCATAACCATATTACATGAATTGTTATAAATTTGGAGAAAAATTTTATATATGATATCTATGAAATAATTATAGTTATTTAAATAAAATAAAATATTTAAATTCTTACCCTTCTATTGGTTGGAAAATGATAATGTCAGTCCTGCATAAGCGTGAACTAAAACCTCCACAAAGTGATGTAATTCATTTTTTATTTACCTATATGGTAATAATGATATATTTAATTAATATATATTATAAATATTATATAATAATGATTCAAAAAGAATTATTTTCAATTATCATTCTTTCACTCCATACATGGAAAAGTGAAAACAACGTTCTTCATACATAAAACCTACAATTTACATGAACGGTGTAATTCATTTTTATATCTATACCATTCATGGATGAAGATAAATATGTATATAATAAATAATTATTATTTTTATATATCATAATATTTAACTTTTATGTGATGTCACCATAATCAGATTTCATGCATCAAATCTATCGAACCAAACCGTACAGAAAATAGAAACAAGTTTTCACCTTGAAGTGTAATTTTAATTAGGATTTATCAATATACTAGGGGAAAATATTATACATAAACCATATATGATATGATTTTTATGATTAATTTTCTCATATAGAAGAAAAATAAATATATATTTATTATATACTATTTTTTAACATGTATAAATGAATTTTAAGGTGATGTATAGTTTTCTCTCCTAACTTTTGTTTCCATGATACATATGAATGATTCACCAATTATTCCCTCGATGTGTGTATATAAAACCAACTTAGAGTTTTATATCATGATTCCATTTATATTAATGGTATTTCATGTTTAATTTTGATTTATCCCCATTATGGGAGTTTTAATTTAAAGTTTATCAAAACTATAATGGATATACTTTAAATTCATGTTTTATTTTAAGATTTCATAAGTTTAAATTTCAATTGGGGGAAATTATATGATACAAATCAGGGAAAACAATTTAATTTTGTTTTAATATTCTTATCAATTAAATTTTCATTTAATATATACACTTTTGTCCCTTATAATCAAAAAAATGTTGAAAAAAATGTTTTCTACAAAAACAAAAAAAAAATTTATCTAGTTAGGAATATTTTTCATCCATTCCCATAATTTTTAAACATGTTTTAAATATTTTTTTAATATAAAAACAGATTTTTAAAAAATTAATGTTTTCATATGATTGAATTTTTATTTTTTTTAAAATATGTTATAGTTTATTGTCCAAATGAGGTACTTTTAACTATTTACTAAAAATGCTAAAAAAAATTTAATATACACGACATGAATAAAATTTCTGAATATCATGAAGAATAAATTATTTGATGTATAATTTATATGTGTACAAATTTATTTTATAAGATATTTTTTTGTTTAATATCAGTGAAATTATATTATTTAACTAAATGATTTCAATTTAAAAATTGTATTTTTCACTGAAATTTTATCACTTATATTTTAGAGCTGTTTTAAACTCTGAAACGCCCATTTTCAGTTTGGGTATATGATCCAACGATACCATCTTCACTTTCTCTATATAAATTTTATGGTGACGATGTAATGATGTTTTGTATTCTAGATTCAATATATGTAATTTCTCACTTAAAATGAATTATGAGAATGAATTTTATTATATATTCAAACTACAAGGATTGGATAGGATATAAATGTTATGGTAGAGGGCCATTTATAGATAACCCCTCGATTTATTGATAAGTATCATGAGAAAAAATATCAAGCATTCTATATTACCCAACGAATGGCCCAAAGGAATCATTTTTTATTTATTTTTGATAACCCCCATTTCAAGGGATGATGAGGAACCCTTATAAGGCCTGTAGGCTCAATGATTACATGTATCACAGGCTTAAGAGACATTAAATGACATGAAGTTGTTAAGGAATTAAACCAAACTATAACTACATGAAAATTCACTTCCCCATCACATGCATCATGATGGTATCTATTCACCTTCACATGGTCGTCCGGATAAGCATCTCGTGCAAGAACAGGATGGTCCTGATGGCATAGTCATACCCTCACATTCTTTTCTAATCCATTTGGTTCTTCTCTGGTGAGTGTGAATACTCTAAATCCTCTTATAGTGTTGTTCTTTATTTTTTAGAGTTTGTATGGGGAAACTGCATGTGGCCTGAATTCCTTATGGTTTTCTGATGGCCTTAAAGGTGGAATGAAATCCCTAATAACATGAAGGCCTTAAGGACACCAAGCCCAAACCGGTGTTCCAAGGTGAATAGTTACAGCTGCTACTGTACCGAATTGTACCTGAAATAGTACTACTATAGTAACTGCTGCAGTCCATGCACAGTGGTATTACAGTACTGCTACAATACTACAATAGTACCCAAAAATATTCCTCCACCTGGTTTCGAACATGGGACTCATGGATGCACTTAATGATACCTCACCAACTGGGCTGAGGCTCATGTACATCATTCTATATTAGATGTTTTTTTGTTTACATTTACCCAGTTACAAATAATTATAACATGGGTGAGAGGTCATGTAGGTAAGATTCCTGATATCATGTTCGAGATTCCTCGATCATGAATGTCTGTAATTTTGAATTATTTTAAATAATTAATTTTCAATATACATTATTTTTCTATTTGTATATTATCCATGGATACTTGTCGAACACATGTGTAGTCAGAATTCAATGTTATCTAATTATCTTGTCATCCATGATGATTATGCCTTATTTTTTCATGATATCATTCCTTATACATAACCCATTAATGGAATAAAAAAATCAATCCATACACTATTTTGGATTCCCTTTATATAATCCTTGATTAGACAATATATGATGATTTTGAGAATATATTTTTCTCAATTCGATAAGAAAAAGTATGTCTGATTTCCCTGTACATCCATACTACTCACAAATGGTGGGATAGATATTCCTCATAGACATTATTTAATACAATGAAAGGGTGGTGAGATCATCTCTATGTGATAAATCCATGGATTTTTTAAATTTATAATGAATATGTTTTGATACGAAAAAATGGTTTTTTGAGGTCCTCTTTGAACTTTTTGGAAAATGAAAATATACATATGGTGTGTATCTATTATATCTTGGGACATATTCATCTTCTAATTCATTGATTTGACTGGGTTCTGTGTCAAAATAAACCTATTGACGCTCCTTTTCATCACATTGTCTAAAATAATGGAAAGGGAAATGACTTAGCACAAATTGATTCATCCTTTGAAGAAAACATCAAAAATCAAAAAAGGCATTAACAAGGCTTCGAATGCACATGGGTCATGCAAGTTCCATCACTGTCGCGCAAGTATATTTGCACGCCACATAATGGTTACGCAAGTGACTTGCGCTCCCTTAAGGATAACCACCCAGGGTCTTCTCCAGCCTATAAATAGACCCCATGGGCCCCCCATTTGAGGGGGAATTTTTCCAAAATTCAGATACAGAGCTCTGAACACCCAAGTCTCTTCTTCAGGTCTTCTGAACACTTCTATGGTAATTCTCTACCTAGAATGGAAGGTATAAACAAGAGGAGTAAGGTCTATGTGTTATTATTCACTAACACTTGTGCGCCTAAGGTTTTTTACCCTTAAGGGAAATGAACATACTTGCGCGATGCCTTACTTATTCAGTAAAACTTGTGCGCCTTTCTTCTGAAAGTACCTTAGGATAATTCTAAAGGCTTTGGTCAAGGATCTCCCAAGTGTTACCCAACTGGTTAACAATCACGCAAGTAACCATGTGTCGCGCAGGTATACCTGTACGACCAGGACTTGCGTGCCCATGCAGTACTTGCACGCCTGCCAGAACTTGCATGCCCCTTCCTTTTTGGATGCTCGTCTTGCCAATTTAACCCCTCTTATACAATTCCACCTATCCTATTCAAGATTCAGTCTTCAAGACACTCTTCAAAGCCATTTATGGCATGTTTTCTTCATTAACTTCATTATCTGAAAGGAATTCTGTGGAATATCTCTCAAAACCTAGTGATTTACACATCTTTATTTCACTAAATATTGAGATTTCATTCATTCAACCACATCCTTTAAGGTGAGAGAACCCCTTAACCTGGGCCTCCTTTTCAGGAATAAGCCTCAATCATAAAATTCTCAAATATTGGCATCATCCTTAATAGTAAGCCCCAAGTCCTCTTTAACATGGGTATCCTTTTTATGAGTAAGTCCCAGTCATAATTCCCATTAATTTTGGGCATCCTCCTTAGGAGTAAGCCCCAAGTCCCTTAATCTGGGCATCCTTTTCAGGAGTAAGCCTGAATCTTAAAATTTTTAAATATTGGCATCCTTCTTAGGAGTAAGCCCCAACCATAATTCTCTTAACCTGGGCTTCCTTTTCAAGAGTAATCCTCAGTCTCAAATATGTGAATCCTCTTCTTGAGTAAGCCCTAAGTCCCTTAATTTTTCAAGTCCCTTAACATGGGCCTCCTTCTCAGGAGGAACCCCGGTCTTAATTTCTCGTAACAAGTCCTAATTTACTTTTGATTTGGGCTTCTTTCTCAAGAGTAAAACCCAATCATAAGTCCCCTCCTAAATTGGGAACCTTTTTAGGAGTGAGAAACAATATTAGAGTATCCAAATATCCATGAAGCACATATCCCTTTATGGACCCTGATTCTAGAATACTTCCCTGATGTAATCTAAATCCTCATCTATTTGGGAAGTCATACACACATTAGCCCCACATCATTGCATCTTTCGTGGAACAATTTTCTGGTTTCACCAATACTTCTTTTTTCTCACACTGAGCAACACTCATGTGAGCTTATAGTGTAAAAGTAATCATGACATCTTTCTTTGAGCCATCAATCATGCATAACCATCATACTCCCGTACTCTAACTATGAGGGTTAAAATTACTTTTCCTAAACAAAGGATATGTAGGTAGCCCATTTGTGGGTACGATCCCAACTGTGAAATAATCCATGTCCTTCTGAATGACAATAAACTTCATGTGCCCCACTGAGTGGCTTTAAAACTAGTATGGTCATCATAATGACAGTTTGCGCCAAAATATTTCATGGAAGGAAGGAGTAAAAACAATCCTCGGACGCTGCCTTGCGAAGCACCGACGCGATGCACCCTTGAGCATCGTAGTCCCGTGAAGCACCGGAGGCGGTACCTCTCCACGAACGTATGTGACGTTTGCGATCCCTCTGCGAAGCACCGGAGGCGGTACCTCTACGCGAACGGATGTGACATTCGTGATCCTGCCGCGAAGCACCGGAGGCGGAACCTCTCCGCGAATGGATTTGACGTTCGCGATCCCACCACGAAGCACCGGAGGCGGTACCTCTCCACGAACAGATTTGACATTTGCGATCACCCCGTGAATTAACGGTGGTGGTACCTCTCCGCGAACGGATGTGACGTTCGCAATCTCGCCGCAAAGCACCAGAGGCGTTACCTCTCCTCGAACGGCCTGACGTTCGTCAGCCCGCCGTGAAGCAACCGCCGCCCCTTCGCACCATGTGAGTTCTGCTTCGCGGCATCCCTTGCCTATAAATACTGGGTTCCCCCTGAGCCCAGAAGGATGAACAATCCAACCGTTCGGAATCTCCTCTCCTGAATCGCGAAGCTCCCTTCGCCCCGGGAATCATGAGCTCCGCGAGGTACTTCTACATCGCGTGATGCCTTCTCATTGTCTCGTTTTGATCCCCTCTTCCAAGAGGGATTCCCTTCATGAAGCCCAAGGGTATTCATGAAGGAGGGGGATTCCAAAGGGAACGCGAGCAGCCACGGAGCATTTATGCTTTTCAAAACACCCATCATGTACTAGTGATCCCCATGCTAAGGTAGGATTGCTACATATCGTGAATCACACTGCCTCGCGACACCTTTCTTCGTGAGGAACCACTGCTTCGTGAGGCAGTGCTCCCCGAATACTATTCCACTTCACGAAGCACCCCCCCCCCCCCCCATCCACACCTCTTCCCCATGCTAAGGCCAAGGCACTCCACTTCGCGAAGCACACTCCTCTGCTTGACAATTCCTCTTCCCGTACGACCCTCCATGTTTTCACGATGTGATTTCAAAGTCCCATGGACAACACCACTAATAGCGTTGCTTCTCCTAATACTTCTTCACATAGGCACGCTAACGGCTATTGCTTCTTCGCATATCCACGCTAACGTGGACCCCTCGATGGTTCGCTCTACGACCCCCTTTGACCACGGCCTTACTGGTACCTTCCCTCCCCCAAGGAGAAAAGGGTGTCGGTCATGTAAGTCCCAAGGGTGCGGAGTGAACCCACCTCGTTCGAGCTCCAGGACGTTAAACTACAAAGCACCTCATCCTCAACTCATGACGTTAAACTATGATCTGGCCCCGTGCTTCACACGTAGGTTCCCCCCAGCTCGGAAATTTTTTACGCCACCCATCTCCACAGAGATAGGGTCACCCCCTCTACAAGGGATGATATTCTCCTTCTCGGAGTAGCGTATGTCCATGGGAGAAGGGAAACCACCTTGGTGTAAACCCCCTTTCCCCTCTTGCAGAAGGTTGCACCCCTGTATCTCTGTACTTCCCCACTACCAAGGTCAGTGGAGGGCATGATAGGGAACGAGGTACCTCCTATCATTGTTCCCAAATCCCTCTCCCGCTGCGCTTTGCCGCACTTCAGGCCTCCATCCTGGAGTAAGTCTTAGCACCATGGGCCACCCAACGTGTAATCCCCTCTTCACTTCTCGCGGACGCACCCTTCGCAGCGTGATCGTTAGGTCCTTGCTGCCTCTTGTTTCTCACAATGACCGTGACTCACGTGGGCTTAGAGTTGGCATTGGACATGACAATACCACGTCCAGCACGACGTTAAACTGTATGCCCCCATCCAGCATGACGTTAAACTACACATCCATTTGAACTACGAAGTCTTTGATCCATTTCAAGGCATAGTACGTAGGAAGCCTCCCTGAGGTTCAATCCCACCCATCATTTATTCACGTCGAGTTCATCCTCATCCCGCAAGACGTTAACTGCATCCCATTCTGACGGTAAACCGTTGTGACTCACCTTCCGAACTACGAGGACTTTGATCCATGTCAAGGAATGGTACGTAGGAAGCCTTCATGAGGTTCAATCCCACCACTAGTGGACCCATGGGTCTACTTTCACGTCGGTTCACAGACAAAACCAACCCGAACTATGGGGACATTGATCCATCTCAAGGCATGGTACGTAGGAAGCCTCATGAGGTTCAAGCCATCCACCGATCGGACCAAGGTCCACCTTCATGTAGGTTCGCCGATGAAGCCCCCTTTGAACTTCTAAGACTTTGATCCATGTCAAGGAATGGTACGTAGGAAGCCTTCATGAGGTTCAAGACGACCACTTGTGGACCCCCAGGTCCACATTCACGTTGGTTCACCGATGAAACCCTTCCAAACTACAAGGACTTTGATCCATGTCAAGGCATGGTACGTAGGAAGCCTTCATTAGGTTCAAGCCCACCACTTGTGGACCCCCCCCCCCGGGTCCACATTCACGTTGGTTCACCGATGAAACCCTTTGAACTACGAGATCTTTGATCCATGTCAAGGAATGGTACATAGGAAGCCTCCCAGAGGTTCAAGCCCACCACCTGTCAGTCACTTCAACCTTCTTCATGTCAGGTCATCAGCACCTGGGTAGTCTAGTGTGTAAGCCCCGCACCATCTGGACCAAGGTCCTCACTCGCGTCGGTTCGCTGACAACACCCATCGGACCAAGTTCCACATTCACGTCGGTTCGCTGATGACACCCATCAGACCAAGGTCCACATTCACGTCGGTTCGCTGACGATGTCCATTGGGACAAGGTCCGCCTTCAGTTCGGCTCTCCGACACCATCCCGAACTACGCCGACTTTGATTCCCTGCCACGGGGATACGTAGGAGGTCTCTTCGAGGCTCAAACCCAACTTTACTGTCGCCCCCGCTATGGTCCCATTTCATTCCCCTTCCACATCATTCAACTCTCCATCACCCATCCTAATTCTCACCCAGACTACCATGTCCCGGCAAGATCATACCATTCTGCTCCCCTTCGCAGCCGCCCATGGGCTGGTCCTGATATCGACACCCCTTCAAGGGAAATTACTCAATCCGATCCATTCTAGATAATTCTCTAACCGGGACGATCCGTCTCCACTGGACGTTAAAACTGTGTTATACCCTGTGTTAAATACAAGAAGCTGAGGAAAACCTCACATATACATCTATGGTATATAATTCCCCATGCTAGATGTGGGATGCCTCGGGCTTCCACGCCCTTGAGAAGCCCAATGATAAGGGACAGAAGACAGACCCACCAGTTTCCCAGCATATAGACACGCTACTGATGCCTCGACATGACTACTCCGTCGACTGAAGGTTGCTGCCCTGACCAGACCATTTGGAATGTCCTGACAGAAGCTGTGTAATTAACAGACGTCCATGGAAACATGGTATTAGGAAGATTTTCACGAACAACGTATTAAATCTATGAGGGAGACCCGGACTAGGTGACGAGTTCTGAGGAGGAATCCAAAGAAGGAAGAAAAAACATCCCATCATCCCAGTTTCGATCAAGGAGCAGACGTCCCGGAATAAGGAGGAATTCCGCCCACCTTTGGAAAGCGGGAATGCGGGGCAACACAGTGCAGTGCGTGCTCTTCCGCAGACGGATACGTGCACGCCCCGACGAAAGCGTCGGAAAAAGAAATGGTGAACCCGACGTGAAATTCTTCTCCTCAATGTGAAGATTAGTAGCGTTCGAGACACCAGTAGATTGACATGTCCCCATATCCAGATATCCGGCACCGGGTCCCACCAAGAAAATGGCGGGCCTAGTGTGAAACTCACCAGAAGATGGGGCAGTAAAACGTGGGGCATTCCGTTCTACAATGTTTTTGTGTGGATCCTTCTTACAGACATGGAGAATGGAATGACGTTGGGGCACTGGTTTTCAACCCTTTTCCTCGCAGTGCTGATGAGTTAATCTCTTCGTTTCCCAAGAACCAGGTTGCTGCTATGGATACGCGATCACTGCCTGCTCGCCTACACAGAGGCAAGGGAAATACCGGCACAGCCGCCCCACGTGGCTCCGCTGCCGCCACGACGGCCTCTACATCTATGAATACGGGGCACCCATGTCTCCTCTCCCCGTCAGAGATCATCCAGTGAAGGATGATCAAAAACCTTGTATGCAGGTATTTGGAGGAAGGGGTCATCCCAACTCGGGATATGGCCCGCCTGGACCTGGAGGCATCTAGGCCCCGTCGTCAACGCCGCCCTAACAGGCCACGCAGCGAGCCCCTGCTCCCCACCCCAATGTTCAATCGTTTAGAGAGCATGTCCCTGGAACGCCTCGACAACTCCTCGCCTTATGCTGATGAGACGGGTGACGTCCAGCTCGGCCCACTCAGAGTCCCGATCCAAGGGCTCCATGCAAGGGCTCCCATTCAGCAGCGTCAACGTCGTCGTCCGATTCCACAGGAAGAGTAGGTAGGCTATGCCCCTCCACCGCCTACTCCAGCTCGTCTGACCCGATGTCAGCGTCGGGCCCGGGCTGAGGACGCTCGCCAAGATACGTTGACGTCAACAACTACTATGGCCCAAGCCACCACCGACGCACATCATGGAGTTCCTGCATACACTGAGCAGGGTCAATCCTTCACCCGACTGGGATCGAGGCCTCAGCCGCCCCATGGGCAGGCTGGGTTGACTCTCGGGGTCGCAAGCCCGAGCGATGATTGCCGCGAACCAATCCACGGTAACGTCACTCCATACGAAGGTCCACTCCGTATCACCATTCCACAGAGTGTGGGATTTCCCCGCTCCGAAGCTCATCACGGAGGTATGCCTCATGCTACCCCCGTTCCGTAGGAAGACCCGCCCCGCGGCGGTGACGCTCGGTGCAGAAACCTCCCACACACCCACTATACAGGGTATCGAGTCCCTCCTCCTGCCCACGACCACCGATCTGAAGGCACTGTCCATCCGGTTTGTCTCCAACGTGGGGGTCCTCCCTGCATCCTCTCTACAATGGGCGAAGGTCCTCCTCGCCCCAACAACTCGAGGAGTGAAGGTCAGCCTCGCTCCGCCCGCATCGACCATGGAGGTCCTCCCCATGCTCCTCCCGATTCCAACAGAGGCTCCGCCCACATGGGTGCTATCCATGGAGGTCCTCCCCATGTACCCTTCGACATTTTCCCTGGTTCCCCTCGCACCCCGGCCACCTCGAGCGGGAGCCCTCTCCGCCACGGCGCCAGCGCCGCCCCAAGACTACATATTGGGAATCAAACCTTTCCCGAAGCGCTACCCTGGGATAGAAGAGCGGGTCGTCGCCGCCACAAGAAGAGTCCTGGGAAGGCCCGAGTGTAGATCAGACCTGCCCGTTTCTCAGATTCTGAGGCGGAATGCGACTCAGCGATGAAACCTTCTCCCCGCTCCTCCGCATCAAGGACTGGGGCAGGAACCAGGCATGTCAGCCTCATTCTCTCGGAATACGAGGTCCACCGGACTCCCACCTCTCTCCGTAGGTACATCCAGGAGGAAGAAATCATGGAAATTCCGCAGGTCCCGACCATTCAATCACCATCGTTGTCACAAGAAGCGCCCTCTATCTCTTCCAGTGATCACGTGGAGCTATTTTGGGGACCAAAGATGGCAGAGCAACAACGTAACCTATCATCGGTGACCGCGAATCCTGCACCTGAAGCTGTGGCTATCATCCCATCGTATCGTGATATCATGGTCAGGTCACCTCACTCTTTAGAGCATGGCCCGGAATTCAGAGGCCAGTCATCTCGTTCGCTGTATTCTCTGCTGTCAAGTTTATTGTCCTAGCGGTCCACCTTGGTACCTATACCAGTCCCTCATCCACCCCCGGTTGACGAGTGGTAAAATACAGGTCCTGACCCTGAGTCCGAACCCAGGAGCTTCTGGAGCATTCTCGTAGCGGATCACTTCCCGGAGGAGTTCTGGCCGACGGCGGTGCCTAACTTTCACGCGCCAGAGTCCCTTACCCTAGAAGAAGTGGGGTGCTTTTGCCAAACCCTATTGGCGACACACTTCTGCCTTCTTTACGAGCAGGTGATGTACCCCAGAAGTCGAGAGCACTTTGAAGAAATCGGTGAGCAATGCTGCCTGATCGATTTGGCCGCACTCCCTGTGGCCCAGCACCCTAAGTCACCAGGTCGTCAGAGCACCCATCAACGGAAATGTGTTTAGAGTTTCAAAGTACTCCGCATAGTCATTAGGGAAGCTACCCCCCATGTGAAGGTCCATGGCTGGGGATACTATGCCATTCTCCTCTTTAGCCCTATCCGACGACAGCCCGATTCCTTATGCGATATTGAGGACATGCCCTCGAGAGGGGTCGCGGTCCACATGGCTGACGTAGTGGACAAGGAAGACGAGCTTGAATTTCTCGATGCAGACTTACCCTCCGAGGGCGTACCGCCACTTCTGGACCCATCAGGGAGGGTTACCCGTCAGCAGAGGAACCTTCTAGGACTCCCTGTACCCACCGAGTCGCTGGTACTCAGTCGAAATGCCGATAAGGGTAAGGAGCACGTCGGACTGTCAAGAACTCCGACCCATCCGCCTCTGTACAGAAGACAGACGAAGATCCCAAGAAGGCCACGTTACGCCAACAGGTTGCCGAGAAGAAGAGGCCGGTTGAAGAACTCTTGGTCGAGCGCGCTGAAGAGCGGCGACCCGACTATGGTAATCCCAAGCCGGGGCAGGAACAATTTCCACCCGGTGAGATGCCTCCTGGAAAACTTGATCATGCTACTTCCGTAGACAGGGAAGAAGCCAGAACTTACAGAAAGAGGGCGTGATACATCTCGCGAAACCCTCCTGAACGATGGGGAAATCTGCAGAATCCAGTCCGGGTTCCCCCAGTCACCCCACAGGTCATTCCTCCAGTCGCTCCACGAGCCCCCGAATCCATCTACCATGTCGAAGAACCTGGAAACACACTTGTGATTAGGAATCCCTATCAAGACAGGGACCCCCACCCTGATGATCTTATAGCGTCACTCATAGCCCACCTCGAAGTGTTAGAAACGCGGTAGGTTGCAGTCCCACCGGATGACAAGTCATATCCCGCGTGGGTGGATGATATGCCCGCACCCCCGGGTTTTGGGAACCCCACTTTCTTGCCCTTCAACGGGACAGGGGACCCGCCACAACACTTGGCCCATTTTTCTTCCAGGTGTGGCCCCATGCTGGGGACTTTGGCCCAGTAAGAAGCGGCCATGCTCTGATGTTTCGTGCAGACATTGGAAGGTCCCACTTTCGTCTGGTACAGCCAGCTCCCTATCGGATCGGTGACCGGTTGGGAGGATCCCCACCGGCAGTTCCTATAGCAGTTCAGCTCCACCATGCGGAAGACCAGCATTGCAGACCTCTTCAAGTGCAAGCAAAGGCCTAATGAGTGAGTGATAGATTTCATCGCCCGGTGGAAGGGACTTACATACTCCCTCGATATTCCACAGACTCAGAAGAAATTAATGACGATGTGTGTAGGGAACGTTAAAAAGTAGCTAGTACCTTCCTTTATTACCCATAACTACCATGGAGGGTTCCAGGATTTCTCAGATAAGGCTCAGCGCCATGAGGAGGCTCTAAAACAGTCTAGTCAGGCACGTTCACTGCCCCCTATGATCCCAGCCAGGAGGACTTCCAGAGCCAAACCTGCCACGGTGGCCCAAATAGAAGCCCCCAGGAAACTATAATTACTTCCAGCGGCACCAGCCATGAAACCCCACAGAGGCCCTCCACCTCAAGCGCAGGCTCCTGCCCAGCAGCGACCGCCTCGGAATCGACAGGTTCCCCCGTACAATGTGCCAACTCCACCTAGGTGAGACAATTAGGCATTGCCTCCTCGGTAGGCCCCTCTGGCCCCTCACCAGGACCAGGCCCCCAGGGCCCTCTATCCAGAAAGAAGGCACCAAACTTATTCGTTCAACGAAAATCAGGTCCCTGTATACTTCTGAAGTGCTCTAGAGCAAGGGATTGTGCACCTGCCCAAGTGCAGATGGTCGACAAAGGCGAATCTCATCGATCACCCCAACTACTGTCCTTATCATCAGATTCTGGGGCACACCCTAAAGAAATGATATGTGTTTAAAGACTTTCTTCAAGACCATGTCAACAACAACATAGTCAGGTTGGGCCAAACACCAAAAAAAGTAGCAGGTGTCTTTGTAGGGTAAGAGATCAGTAGCGACAGCAAGGGTGAGTGGCAGCAGGTTCCCATCCACGGGTCCTAGATATACGACAACTGGATGGCTCGAAAAACCATCATTCGTGCCCATGGTACCATCCGAGCACGCCTAAAGCAGCCGGAACCTTCAGAAGGAGTAGCAAGAACCTCTGCATCGCCTTCACAGTCGACCTCTTCCAAAAAGGGTAAGCAACGACGACGCAAGGAGAAACAACACGCTCTGTCAGTGTCATCGTCATCCCTAACTCTTGGTGACTTTATGCCCCCTGAAATGGGGATTCCACCCGGAATCCACCAGGTGGTGGATGACTCGTCGAGCGATAGCCAGGGGTACGCTTTGGTTAACACCGTGGAGCTGGTAAAGCCCTATATGACCCCCGACGAGGGGGAATGCCAGGAAAACCCCCCTAACGTTTCCAGCCGACATCAATGTCTGTGGAACCGCAACCAATCCGGTCGTCGAGGCACGTTAGCAGGCACTATCAGCCAGGCCGTGCACGCTACTGAGACCAGACAGCAGCCTCAGAACAGATCTCAGCACGCGCAACCCCATCTGACACCCTCAGCTCTACCTCCACTGCCGTTTGTGATACTAGATCAGGATGATCTGCCTCATCCATATCATAGTTAGTCTTGCCCGACTATAGGACAATATCCGCTATCTGATCCTAGTCTGGAAACTACTCTCCAGGATTCAACTAGTAGGCAGCAGGATGCACCCATCACTAGCCAACCACTGGTTCAACCGGCAGGAACTGCTATGCCTCCAACTATAGAACGACCTCTTATAAGCAGAGGTTTGCACATGGAACGATAGTACGATGTCCTGAAGCACCTGGCCGGCATTCCAGCAAGGCTTTCTATCCTTGAGGCCCTTCGCCTATTGTTTTAAATGCGCGAATCACTTTCCGAGGCCCTAAGGATCCCCCCCCCCCAGTTTGAGACGAAGGTAGTAGTTGTAGAAGCCTTCCATGCTGAGGCAATTGAGAGCACCGAATGTCAGGCAGTTATCTCGTTCTCTGGCGAAGATGAGGACCCCCCTATACAGGGGCATATTTGTCCGCTGTACATCACTGGCCACTTCAATGGTGTGGAAGTCTGTCGTTGCCTCGTTGAAATGGGTTCCAGAATCAACCTAATTCCGACTCGGACACTGCGAAAGTTGGGTCTGTCTGAAGATGGTTTAACTCCTTCTAGCCTCACAATCCAGGGATACAACAGGACCGAGCAAACCCCAGTCGGCAAGATTACCCTGAAGACTCAGTTTGGTGGCTTAATTGCCAGCACCGAGTCCATGGTCGTCTCTCAGGACACCACCTACAATGCATTGATGGGTAGACCATGGATCCATCTGCACACAGCAGTCCCTTCGTCATATCACCAGTGCCTCAAATAATCCCTCAATGGTCGAGTAGGCGTGCTCCAAGGAGATGCGTCTCCTTTAGACTCTTGTGAGGCCCTCTATATGGATGCTTATTATTACAAGAGTAAGGATAAGTAATTCCTGGTAAGTGAGGATGAACTCGTCTCGGTCACAAGTGATCCCTGGGCAAGCATGGATGACTCCTACATACTCCCGATCCACCAATTGGATGCCACGACCCCCGACATGGGGAAATGTTTTGTTATTTCAAGTATGAAAGGAAGGCATGTTCCCATGTCCAAACGACGGCGGAAAATCACCTTGTACTCTTACACCATCCAGGCTCAGGTGATACCGGAGCCTCTTAACCCTATGCGGTACTGGGATTTAAAGCTTATTACAATGGAAGTACGTCATACGTGTCTCTTCCGCAGGGCTGGAATCAACCGACTCAGGCTGACGTGTCACCACTGCTTTGATATCATCAAACGTAGCCCCTTAGGCTGAAGGCCAGTTGGGATAGGGTCGACTGCCTTCATTGCTATGGTCTCAATGGAGAGTGAGCCTCCTGATATGATGACCACGGCTGCCCAAGCCGGCACCAGCTGCCCCTCAGGCTTTGATAGCCCAGAAGTATCTTCTATTGCGGGAAATCCCCCCACGGGTGGAGAAAAAGACCTGGAGGATTCTCCCCCCGCCTTTGAGGAAGGAGTCTCTACCACGGTTGATGAACTGGTACAAGTGAACCTTGGTAGCATGGCCGATCCAAGACCCACATTGATCAGTGCAGCCATGTCCCCCGAGGAGAAGCAGTAATACGTAGACATTCTCAAACAACACTATGACGTGTTTGCCTCATGTTACAATGAGATGCCAGGACTAGATCCCCAGGTAGCTGTTCACCGTCTGGGCCTCCCGGCAATCCATCGTGGGTTTAAGCAGCCTCCCAGAGAGATACACCCTTCTCATGGTGCTATGGTTGAGGCCGAAGTTGACAATTTTATCAAAGCCAACTTCATCATGGAAGTCCAGTACCCCATGTGGCTTGCCAACATTGTGCCAGTCAGGAAGAAGAATGGGCGGATCAGGGTCTGCATTAACGTCCGTGACCTCAATCGCCACAGCCCAAAGGATGACGTCCCACTCATGGTGACTGAGTTATTGATTGATGCCATGGCCGGGTTCCAAGCTCTCTCTTTCATTGATGGGTATTCCGGGTACAACCAGATCTGGATGGCCCCCGAGGATGAGGAGTCCACTGCTTTCAGGGACCCCAAGGTACCTTTTGCTACCAGATTATGCCCTTCGGCTTGAAAAATGCAGGTGACACTTATCAAAGGGCCATGGATCGCATATTCCATCCAATTCTCGGGATGCTGGTGGAATGCTGCGTAGATGACCTAGTGTTCAAATCTTGCCAACGCCAGGACCATCTCAAAGACCTTGAGAATGTGTTCGATTTCCTACGTTCCCATCACCTGAAGATGAACCCGTTGAAGTTTTCCTTCGGGGTCACCTCTGGGAAGTTTCATGGCTTTTTTGTTAGATACCGAGGCATTGAAATCGACCCAGATAAGATCAAGGCCATAATCCAAATGCCTCCCCCGAGTAATATTAGGCAACTTCGAGGTATCCAAGGCCACATAGCCTATATACGCCGATTCATCGCAAATCTGGCCGGCAAGTGTAAGTCCTTTTCCCAGCTCATGAATAAAGGCGCCGCCTACGAATGGGTTGAAGAGTGTCGGACCGCCTTCGAGGAAATCAAGAAGTATCTGCTACAACCTCCAGTTTTGATGCCTCCTGTTTCCTAAAAGATGCTAGTCATTTACGTGACCGCCCTAGAACGGTCCCTCGGCTCACTTCTCACCCAGAAGAATAACGAGGGTATTGAGAACAGTCTCTACTATCCTAGTCACATGCTTCTCGATACGGAGGTCAGATACTCCCCTATCGAAAAGAGCTGCCTTGCATTCAACTTTTCCATAGAGAATTTGCGACATTACCTGCAGCACCATGAGGTACAATTGGTCTCTCAGGTAGACCCACTGAAGTACATCCTAAACCGCCCCATGTTGACCAGTCGACTAGCGTGGTGGGCAGTGATTCTCCAGCAGTTTGATATCAGGTTCGTACCTCAGAAGGCCATTAATGGAAAGGCGTTGGAAGACTTTTTAGTTTCCCATACAACCTCCACGGATCAATCCCTGGACCTGGATTTTCTTTATGAGGCAATCCTCTCAGTTGATCATGCTATCCCATGTTGGAAAATGCACTTTGACGGTGCCTCCCAGAGCCCCATCGGTAGGAGGCTCAACAATCCTAAGCTCAACAGAGTGGACCTGGGTATCGTCTTCATTACCCCGGTGCAAGCCATCCTACCATACTCATTACTGTTGTCAGAAGGCTGTACCAACAATGAGGCAGAGTACCATGCTCTTATCATCGGCCTCGAGTTGTCCCTTGAGATCGATGTGCCCCATCTACATGTGAAAGGATATTCCGAGCTGGTAATCAAGCAGGTAAATGGTGATTATGTCATTAGAAATCCGGAGCTTGTGCCATTGCTAGAGTGCACCCTCTGCCTAATGGCCCATTTCCCCTCTCGGCCAGAGGTCACCCATGTCCCTCAGTCATAGAACGGTCGAGATGAAGCTTTGGACGACTTAGCTACGTCGCTCGCGGAACCCGAGAAAAATGATTTGATCAAACATGTGGCACACCAAAGATTCATTTCCCCCGTCACCCAAGAGGACAATGATGGCCTACGGGTAAGTCCTCACACCGTTGGGCCCTCTACGTCAGGGTTCCCGGGTTCGTCAGACATAGTGGATGAAGCCACTCCCTACTGGAGGGCACCTTTTGTCGAGTATCTCCAAAATGGTCACCTCCCAGACGACCGGGCCGAGCACAAGTGAATCTGATGCTGCACGTTTCAATTTACCCTCCAGAGCGGACCCAGTCTTGAACTGATCCTTTATAAGCAGAGCTTCGACGGCGTTCTCCTTCGTTGCATTCAAGGAGTAGAGATTCCTCAAGTTATGCAAGAGGTTCACGCCGGTTCCTGTGGTGCCCATCATGCTGGGCCGAAACTATCCCATCAAATCCAGAGGATGTTGTACTTATGGACCTCTATGATCCATGATTGTATCGGGTATTCCAAGAGCTTATATGCGTGCCAAGTTCACGCCAACTTTCTGCATCGGCCGCCAGAGCCTCTCCACCCCACCAAGTACTCTTGGCCATTTGTAGAATGGGGACTTGATTTAGTGGGACCATATCCACCGGCAACAGCTCGCCAGTGTAGGTTCATCCTTACTGCTACATATTTCTTTTCCAAGTGGGCAGAGGCAGTTCCACTCAGAGAGTTCAAGGCCCGTTACATCGTCGACTTTGTGAGCTTCAATATTATCCACTGGTTTGGAGTCCCTCACGTCGTCCACACCGATAATGGCACCAACTTCTGAATGGCTAAGCTGAATAAATTGTATGCCATGTACGACATCCGTTCAAACCATACCTCCCGCTATCACGCGTAGGAAAATGGACAGATCAAGGAACTCAACAAAACCCTCTCTAACATTCTACAAAAGATGGTTGGTCAGAATAAGAAAAGTTGGCTGGACAAGCTCCCCAACGCCCTCTGGTCTTATCGGATGATGACTCGCAACTCCAACCAGGTGACCCCATATTCCCTGGTGTATGGGGTTGAGGCCATCCTGCCCAATGAGATCTAGCTGCCATCATTACGCACTGCAGTCAATGATCAGTAGGTGCCAGATGAGGTGGCCGAAATCCGTCTAGCAGAATTAGAAGCACTGGACGAGAATCGGCTTCGTGCCCTGCACAATCTGGAAAGGCCTCAGAATAAGATATCAAGGGCCATCAACAAGAAGGTTTGCCTCCGTTCTTTTCTATAGGGCGACCTAGTGCTAGCCCTTCGAGCGCTAATGAACCCCGGTAGGAAACCGCCAAAGCTAGAACCCAAATGGGAAGGGCCTTATATCATCCATAATGTTTACCCCAATGGGGCGTACTCCTTGGTGACCATGGATGGTGAGCGCGTAACTCCTCCCACCAATGCCAGGTTCCTCAAGAAGTATTTCTCCTGATCCTGTAAGGTCTAGCACGACTTTAAACTGTATAGTCCAACACAATCTTAAAATGCATCACCGTCCTTCAGGATGATAAACTGCAAAAAGCTCCAGCACGACCTTAAACTGTATGGTCCAACATGATCTTAAACTACACCACCGTCCTACAGGATGATAAACTGCAAAACGGTCCAAGCTCTATGACCTTAAACTAAGATCTCCCCTCGTCCTTACTGCAAGACGTTAAAATGCAAGCCAGTCAGGCCTTCCTGACCCATTCGCAGCCTCGAGCCCCTTGGCCTTCGTTGACTCAGACTCTCTTATGGGATTGTACGGTGTGGTGTGGGATTACATCCTTGTTCATGTAGGGTTACCCTCCGTACCATACATATACCCAGTTGAGACACATTTCTCATCCATGAAAACGTTAAACTGCGCTTCAAGAACTACATGCGTCTTGATTCCCATCTTAATGGGATATGTAGGAACGCCCAAACGCCTCGTCTTGAGCCCAGCCCAAAGCTTTTCTCTCCCACTATCCCCCTTGGGAATAGTTTCCTTGGAGGGTCCTTGCGTAGCAAGGAGTAGGCTTTCTTAGCCCCTCTCATACAGCCCCACTCATACAAGGATTGTAAGGGTTTCCCCATGTTCCCACTCCCGTTCTTCTATCATCCCTCGTCCTCACCGCATGACGTTAAACTGCATGGCATTCAAGAACTACGTATGGCTTGATTCCCATCCTAATGGGATAAGTAGGAACACCTGGACATGTCGTCCATTGGCCCGGCCCAAAATCCAAAGTATTCCCCTCGGGTCAAGATATATGGCATGGTGCACACTTTTTCCCCAACTCACATCGAGCAAACCTCGACCCAGCTGCACGTCCCCCCTGGTGCTGTTCGCCTCTTTTGTGGATGGATACAGCTATGCTTCACCCACTCCTTGACTGGGATTCCATCATTTTTCACACCTTGAGGGACCCCCAAGAATGGCATGGATACTACGCCCAAGGGCTCTCCTACCGATACGGGCCAACGCCCCTGAGGGTTTCTGAGCAACAAGCCGATACAAGTCCCGCGTTGTGAATTTGGTCAACGGTCGATGCTCATTTGTTGCTCCCATGTTGGGTCACCATAGGGATGATATGTTTCGAACATGGTCAATAGTGTCCCGGATCCTCAGTTCCACCCTGAGATGTCCCAAACATTGAGTGCAGTAACTCGTTCTGCCCCATCCTGAAGAGACAAATTCCCCTCCGAGTTGTGCCAGCGGTCGGGTCCACGACCCCGATTCTCTAATAAGGAATGTACGGCATGGTGTAGGATTACGTCCTCTTTCACATCCGGTTACTTGCCATGCTGTACAAATCCCCTGACGGAACACAGTTATCTCTTTCCCCATCCTTGTTGCAAGATGTTAAAATGCAAGTTAGTCAGGCCGTCCTGACCGAGCCCCAGCCTCATGCCTCCCTCACCGAGGCTAAACCCCAGGCCCCTTGGCCTCTTTGGGCCCCTAGCCCCCGTCCTTACTGAAAGACGTTAAACTGAAAGCAGGTCAGGCCTTCCTGACCGATGCCTAACCATCAAGACCCTTGGCCCTTTTCGGGCCCCCGGCCCAGTTCCTCTATTATAGGAGTGTATGGTGTGGTGTGGGATTATGTCCTCATTCACGTCGGTTTATTCACCGTACCATACACCTCCCTTGTTTGGGGGTATATTACTCCCCTCCTAATCCCACATGAAATTAAACGACATCTAGAGAACTATGTGCGGCTTAATTACCATCCTCATGGGATATGTAGGATCACCTGAATGTTTAGGACTCAGGTCCAGCCCCATCTCTCGGGAATCTCCATCCCATCTTGGCTACCTGGCCTACCCTTCCTCCATGAAAGGATTATATGGTGTGATGTGGGATTATGCCCTCATTCACATCGGTTTCGTAATGACTGCTCCATGTACCTCTCCCTCCCGAGATATTCCGTCGACCCTTTTCAGTGGTTCACCAATGTGCCTAAGGGTACTCTGGTTTATTAGCTGGAATACCAGACTTTACTCGAACACGTTCGCAACCGCTTTCTAGGCTTTGGGTATCCCTGCATTAGGGCTTCCATCATCTTTCACACCCATAGGGACCCCCAAGAACAGCCTGGATACTACACCCAAGGGATCTCCTACCGTTACGGGCCAACGCCCTCGAGGGTTGCAGACAACAAATCGATAAAATCCCACGTTGTGAATATGGTCAGCGGTCGATGCTCGTTTGTTGTTCCCACATCAGGATAATGCGATATAGATACTATTTTTTCTGCCACGGTAAACAGTTTTGCTCTATCACCACGCCAACCACATTAAGCCCAACATGTCGGTTACACGATTCACATCCTTCTCCATCCTCATCATGTCCAAGTAGAGTCTCGGAACTCATGGTACTATTCCTCCGTGCACGTCTCCGCATTGGGGGAACAAGCCGTGTCAAAGGTGTCCTTCAGGACTCTCTGCCGACTCCCCTTTGATAGACGCCCCGAGTATTGCGATAAGGATTCCCCCTCTTGTTTCCCACACCGAGTTTAACTCACGTGGGCTTAGGGATCGGGTTGACATCTTCACTTACTCGGGAAGTTGTCACCATTTATGGTCCGAGCTCTAAGACCATAAACTAAGATCCATCTAAAAGTACGTTCATCTTGATTCCCATCCTAATGGGATATGTAGGAACACTCAGACCTCCTTTCTTTGGGTCCAGCTTTAGTTCAACGTCCTGCCTTCGGGACCATGACTACGGGACTGTGTGGTGTGATTTGGACTCCAAGTCCTCATCCACGTAGGTTATGTCACACTACACCATACACATTCCCCACCTAGCATCGCCTCTGCTACGTCTGCACAACATGACGTTAAAAGGCATGCTTGGTCCTATCATATGACCCTAAACTGTGACATTATCATCCTAGCCGAATGACGAAAAACAGCACTGCATTGTGATAACCTCGTTGTAGAGGACATCATGTTGGGTATTGGTTACGTGCCATGCCATTTGTCAAAGCCTATCACGGCTTGATTCTTGTGGCGACACCAGGTCCTGCTACCCTATGCCTTTCGATTCACAAAAAAAACACACTCACCTTAAAGGAAAAACATGATTTATCAAATTCCGCTTCATTCAGTGCAAGGGCCACGCCCGCACTTCCCTTTTTCCCCTGGCTATGGTATCTTACCATGTCACCCTTTCAAGAACTACATGAGGCTTGATTATCATCCTTATGAGATAGGTAGGAGTGCCCGGGAACTTCCCCACAGGCCCAACCCATCCTTCGTGTTTGGTCCCTCGACTCGAGCATTTCCCAAGGGAACACACAGTAAATAGGGATTAGGTCCTCATTCACGTCGGGTTTTGTAACTGCCTTTCCATGTGTCCCCTACTCCTATTACCCATTCATGGTCTGAGTTCTAAGACCATAAACCATGATCTCTCAAGAACAACGTGAGGCTTGATTCTCATCCTTATGAGATACGTAAGAGCGCCCGGGCACTTCCCCATGGGCCCAAACTAATCTTCGCTTTTTGACCCTTGACCTAAAACCACTCCCAAGGGGGTCGTGTAGAGTAATATGGGATTATGTCCTCGTTCACGTCGGGTTGTTCACCGCACCGTACACACCCCCTATTCCCATTCATGCCAGGTGTTTGAGTTACTCCACCATGTGCCTCTTATGTTTCATGTAGAGACCCGAAGCTTGATGTACATGGGAATTACATTACTTTTGCGGAATACTTGGTACATAACAAAAACACACACACAAGGATCTTAATAGTTTAGTGTCTTTGGAAAGCCGGAATATAATCTTCTAATCGTGGTGAATGATCTTTAACATCTCCCATAAAGATCTTCCTTTTTTTACCTAAAACCTTTATTTATATCCTGGGGAAAAGAAAACATAAAAGGGTGAGCTCAAATGCTCAGTAAGGGTAAACAAAAGAAATATCAATCACATCATATTCATAAGAACATAACATTTTGGAAATCTTAACCTGCAAAAGAGAGAATAATTTCATAACATGGGATAAATCGTAGTAGTGAAATGAAATCCCAATAATCATAACATAAAACATGAAACTTTGTGGCATACACACATAATCATAGAGAATCATATCTTATTAGTCAAGACTCATTGACAAGACTATCTTAGTGGACAAAGTCCGTTTTTGAACCGAGTCACCCTCATTTCAGTCCTTTTTCACTGAACCGGTATAACCTACCGTTCCAGCCATGTCTATCTCATGAGATATAAAATCATTTCCCAATGCATTGGAGGGAGATATAGGTCCCACCAATCTCATAATGATACAATTCTTATGTGTGCCACAAAATCATAAACCATACATCATAGCATAACCCATATAATAAAAATGGGAATCCTAAACATCGTGACATCATAAAACAATTCATATAAGATAAAGGAATTCATAAAAATATAATTCCATCACAAAATAATAAAATCAATGTAATAATAGGAATAGAAACATAACCCTTCATTATCTTAGATGGAAAATAATTTTGATAAAACACTTGAACTCCATTCTTGAAGAAAATATCCTTTCTGCTTCAAAAACACTTTTTCTTTCTTAACATGTCGTAAAATTCTAAACTGAAATAAGTTGATTAAAAGTAAACTTGAACACTTGTAAAGTAGGATTCTTGGAAATAATGTTTTAAAAATCCATTCATTCCATATAAGTTAAAAAAACATTCTTCTCATACTTTTGTCGGAAAAGTCAAAAAAGTACCTCGTACGAAAAACGACAAAAGATTCCTTTCATATCTTGTACTAAAAATTCACCGAAGGGTAAAATAGGATTTAAAAAATTGTATGTTAATGGAAATAATATTACATATTTAGGAAACATGGATGTGGATGATAAAATATACCCCAGTAAATTCTAAAGTATAAACAATCTCGAATAAAAATGAGATTGTGATATTTCACTTACCTTAGGTCCGATTTGCTTCGTAATTGTCCGAACCTCCAGTATAATGATTTAAATAATGTCATTGACTTATTCCAGAATCATATTCATTGTTATTATATCATATATGGTTCACTTATGACTTTATATTACCCGTTCTCATGTAAATTCATGTTAAAGTAGCGTTTTGGGTAAAATCGTCTCATTTGTCATTCGTGTTTTAACTTGTAATTATTCATATGATTACATAGATAATGATTAATTAATTCCAGAATATAAAACAAGATTTATATATAATATATATTCAGAATATACATATATATAATGGAACGATAAATGAAAAGAAAAACACCGTTCATGGAGACGGTAGGTCGTACGTACGCATGAACGTTGTTTTCGTTTCCTTATTGAATTGAGTGGAATTACGTAGATGACATAAATATATATATAAATAACTCCAGTAGTATTATTATGTCATATATTTCATGACTACTTATTATATATACTTTATAATCATTCATGAATGGTTAACGTGGATAATGAATCTCATCGCGTCGTGGAGACGATAGTCCGTACGTACGCACGAGCGATGATATCGTTCTCATGATCGTTGAATTGAATTATAGTGAATGCATACTATTTAAGAATTAATATCACTTTACAATAATCATATATAGTTATTATTTACACCATTATACCCATCCAAGTAAGGTGGTGGTGGAAAATAGATTACACCACGGCGTGGAGACAGTATTCCGTACGTAAGCACGCGCGGTGATTTCATTTTCCGTAGGATGGATAGATGGTGAAATAGGGTTGTTTCATACTTATAATAACATATCTGTATATTAGTGATACTGATGTTATTACTTCATAATGAAACAACATAAGAAGAAGAAGTGGAAGAAGAAATAAAGTTGAAAGAATCGGTAACGGACATTACCTCTTCTTTAAAGCGCATCTTTGAGTCCTCCACATAGGGTACTAAAATTGGTCTTTGAGGAAGCCCAGAACCTCTAGGATGTTTCTAGGGAAGTGGAGATGATTCTTTGGTAGGGGTTGGCTGAGCATGAAGGCTCAAAGTGGTGTGAGGAAGAGAGGGAGGGGCTGCCCTTTTATAAGGGAGGAGAGGGGCATCTTTGGAATAACTAAAAATATTATTTTATTATAAATCCAAATTCGGTATTAAATAGCTCCAAATTGATTTATTTCTAAGCTAAGGTGGGTATGGGTTGAAATCATTTCATCCAATAGAATTTAGACAAGTTTAGGTTCCTATTTTAACCTTATCATTTATATTTAACTTTAAGTTATATAATTTTACTTTTACCGTGTCTTCTTGTTTTCTTACACTATAAGGTTAATAAACATACTATATCAAGCCAAAAGAACCCCAAGTTTTTTATTATTAATATATATAACTTTATCTATGTCATTTTCCCAAACTGTAGATTTTTAGGAATAAAATAACAATTAATAATATAATATTTGTTTTAAAAACTATTTTATGTCAATTTTGACACTATTTAGTAATTGATTTTTGTGAAAATCATAACAGAATGATTAGATCAAAAAAAGTTAATTAAATAAATACTAACATGTCATATTAACCTAGAAAATTAGTTTAATTCATAAAATGTCTTAAATTACATTTATTTGGGTATTTATAACATCAATTCTGTCAATATTTCATTAATAAGACAATTATTGCATCATCTTTGTGTCATAATAAATGATAATTATTTAATACCTAAAAATTCTAAATAAATTCCTATGATGTAGATAATTGTATTATATTTCTGGAGACTATTCATGTTCGAAGTTTCATGAATTGTATCACTAAATTAAAATTATTATACTTATAAGATTTAAGAAAGTGACATGTTGTCACATTCTTTGGTTTTAATAATAATTAAATTATTTTCATGGACAAAAGTCCATTAAATGAATCTAATCCGACCCTTAGGTGATATGGGTCGACTTTTAGTCATCCAATAAAATTTTTACATGTGTTAGGGTAATTTTATAATATTATATTTACCCTTAATTACCCGATTTACCTTTAACTATGGTAAATAAAATTTACCGTAGTTACTATTCATAATTCCCAAAAATAAAAATTATCTTATTAACATAATTTGGATCCACTGATTCCAAATATGGAATCTATTTTTACAAATTCAATACACAAAATTTTCAGAAATTAAATTATAATTAATCCCGTTGTCGAAAGAAAACGGGGTTTTCTTTAAAACATTGCAAAAGATTGAATTGATTTATCCTAGTAATTCAAGGTAGAATCAATGCTAATGACATAAATTATATTAAATGGTAAAAATATATTCTATTTATACTTTAAAACCATTAAATATTATAATTTAACCATATAAATTATTGTGATGAAAAAGTTGTTTTTAATTAAAATATAGCGTGTTTTTACTATTCATCAAAATATGAAAGTTACCAGAATAATATGAAACATTTATCCAAAGTAAATTTTTTTTTCCTGATTCCAAAGAAGAATTTTTTTTTGTCAAATTGAACTTATAAACATGTCAGAAACTAGATTTAAAGTGGGTGCGCCATCAAAAGGCGGCAAAACTGCATTTTTTGAAAAATACTTATTTTACCAGAAAAATTTATTTTGTTCTTATACCATGTTTTAGAAAATGTGTAAGTCAAATAATAATGTTATAAGATTCAAAATTTAGTTAATACTATTCATAATGGCTAGTTCATAATAATATTATACTAATATATCGTTGTTTAGTAAAACCCGGTATTTCGTACAACACACACTATCGAGGAAGGTCGCGATTGCGTGTAATGCATGCCAAGTCAGGGTTGCATGCAGTGCAAGAATCCTTCGTTGTTTCGCATATTATAATCCAACAATATTTCATTTATACATTGAATATATATATATATACTCAATGTTGCGTAGAATAACTATTATCAAAATTGTGTGTAACACGATCCAAGAATAGTGTTGCGTATACTGCAAGCTAATACGGTGTTGCGTATAGCGCAAGGTAATCTTGGTGTAGCATACAACACAAGACATTAATGAAATTAAAATAATATTTTTCATAAAATCTCGGGGTGTTACATTCTACCCCCCCTTAAAATGAATTTCGCCCTCGAAATTCGTCGGGGTTATAAATGGTTTACTATTAGAAAGTTTCTTTAATAGAAACCCACATCGTAAAAAGAAATACCAAAACCAATCATTAAAAACAAAAGTATGAAACATAACAGTTACCCAAATAAACTAATCACTGGCTTTCCACATAGGTGAAAATATGGATATGGAAGAGAAATCTAACCATCATGTTCTGATAGAGAGTGGTAGAGAACATGGCTATGGAAAATCCAGCAATCACAAAGCCATAAATTTGTGATGATCTAAGGTACCATCTGATTCATCAGATATAAGAGCACTAGGACAACATTTTTGGTTTTCAAGATCATTTCCCTAAATTTGGAGAAATTGGAATTAGAAGAAATAATTTCGTGATTTTGGTATAGTCTCACCGTTTGTCATTCTTTGGAAAATTTCCACTTCATATCTTAAAGAAATAAAGTTGAATTTTTCATTCGTGATGTGTTAGCAGATCATGTGATAGAATGATGGGTCATTCCTTCTATCTCAAACAAAAGGTTAGAAAAGTTATCAAAAAATACATAAGTCCTTATATACTGAGATTAATCATATATGGTTCCTAAATTGAAATTATGCTTCATATATCATACCTCTAAATAAAATAAAACTAGTTTCTACTAACCAGGGACTTCCTGTAGGCCAGTGTTAGGCGATAAAGGTCAATCACACTTCGGTTGTGGGTTCGATTCCTATGACCTTGTCCAACGCGATGGGCTCTCGCCCATCCTACAGGTTGTCCTTTTTCTAATACTATATTACTATAACATCCCATCAATAATATCGAAAAAAACTTCTATCCTTAAACAATAGTAACTTATGTACAACATAATCCATTCCAATATTTAGGCTTATCCATAATACTGCAGTACATTCTCATAATATAGTGAAAACGATTACCAGAGATTTAATACCATCGTTGATCCCCATATATCATAAGATATGTCTTGTTGGTCACATTCCAAACATTCAAAGGCCTTAATCATGTATTCTCTTGAATACCCATTGAACCTTAGTGAAAACATGAATGTAGATAAAAGTTAACACTTTACACATACCGAATTCCTCAAAATTATATATACTCAAACCATGATATCACTTATTCCTTATATCAATCATGAGCTCATGAATACTATCAAACATTTTAGATTCTCTTTATCCCTTCATTATGTGCATATAATCTGCTTTCCAAAAATATTTCAATCACTTTTCATGGTTACTGATGCCATAAATTATTGAAAACCACAATAGACCAAAACATAAATATTCCAATATTCCACGATACTATATACAACATTATTTTGGAATCCCATTACATAAACACATAATCATTCCTCCACATCGTTGTCATATTCAGCATCACCAATGGTGATCACATGTGACTTCCCTTTGTCCTTTGCCTTGAGTGGTTGCTCATGTCGATCATCATTAACCCTTGGATTAGGGCATTTATTAGCATAATGCCCCATTTCCTTGTTCTAGAAGCATTGAAGTGTAGTAGTTTCATTCTGTGTATCCCTTCCTTTGTTTTCATCATTAGACATCTTCTTCCCATAATTTCGGCATTAAAATGCCCGATGACCTTCCTTTCCACATTTTAAACACTTACTTGTCCCTTTAAGACAATCACCACCATGCTTCTTTCCACACTTTGAGCATAAGGAAACATTCAACTTCTTTTCACCATTATTCTGAGATTTCTCCTTGAACTCCATCTTTCGTTTCTTGTCAAAACTATGAGATGGATAAGTAACACCAACTTCCATTTCTACCTTGATATCACAACGCACAATTTCTTCATAGCTACTGAAGTCTATTATAGCTAATGACCTTCGAAGATTTGGTTTTAAGCCACTGAATAATCGATCAACTTTACTTTCAGGTTGGATGATAAATCCAGATGCATACCTTGCAAGCCTCGTAAAATTCGCTTTGTATATACCAACAGATTCATCATACTTTTGCTATAGTTCAAGAAACTCCTTCTCCATATTTGTTTGAAGAATACGAGGGATGTACTTATTGAAAAATAAGTTCTTGAACTCGTCCCATTCCATGGACTCAATTTCATATCTTTTCCTCGTATTCTTGATAAGATTCCACCATTGATCAGCTTCAGCTTCCAAACGATATACTACTAAGATGAATTTATCAGGTTCAGAACATTGAAGAACTGAAAATATCTTTTCAGTGGTACTGATCCATTGTTCAGCAACAAGTGGATCAGAAGACCCACTAAAAGAAGGTGGACATTGCCTCATGAAGGACTCAATAGAATATTGTTCCCTTCTCTGCTCATCTGAAAGTCCAGAATGATTCATAGCTTGTGTAAGTATAGCAATAATATTTTGCACTCCATCTCCCATAACATTTGTTTGTTCAGGAGGACAATCATTGCATTGTCCATTGCATTGATCAACACGGTTCCTTCGGGTTCCAGCCATCGTCTAAACCCCAAAAAGAATAGTGTGCGAGGAAAAAATCATGATAAGGAAAACAACATAATAAAGGGGGATTACCTTAAATATCTAACATCTTAGGTTTAATTCTATGATCGTTAGCGTAATTCTAGTACTATAACCTATACGTATACTTAACCATAGGGACATCCCTAGACATACCTTAGAAATATCTCTAGGGATCTCACTAACGTTTTCGCATCCTAGTTTCCAAAGGTTGACTAAACTTTTCCTCTGATACCAACTGTAGAGACCTGAAGCTTGACTTACATGGACATTACATAACTTTTGTGGAATACTTAGTACATAACAAAAACACACACACAAGGATCGTAATAGTTTAGTGTCCTTGGAAACTCGGAATATAATCTTCTAATCGTGGTGAAAGATCTCCAACATCTCCCATAAAGATCTTCCTTTTTTTACCTAAAACCTTTCTTTATATCCTGGGGAAAAGAAAACATAAAAGGGTGAGCTCAAATGATCAGTAAAGGTAATCAAAAAAAATATCAATCACATCGTATTTATAATAACATAACATTTTGGAAATCTTAACCTACAAAAGAGAGCATAATTTCATAACATGAGACAAATCATAGTAGTGAAATGAAATCCCAATAATCATAACTTAAAACATGAAACTTTGTGTCATACACACATAATCATAGATAATCATATCTTATTAGTCAAGACTCATTTCCAAGACTATCTTAGTGGACAAAGTCCATTTCTAAACCGAGTCACCCTCGTTTCAGTCCTATTTCACTGAACCGGTATAACCTACCGTTCCAGCCATGTATATCTCATGAGATATAAAATCATTACCCAATGCATTGTAGGGAGATATAGGTCCCACCCATCTCATAATGATAACATTCTTATGTGTGCCACAAAATCATAAACCATACATCATAGCATAACCCATATAATAAAAATGGGAATCTTAAACATCGTGACATCATAAAACAATTCATATAAGATAAAGGAATTCATAAAAATATAATTCCATCACAAAATAATAAAATCAATGTAATAATAGGGATAGAAACAGAACCCTTCATTATCTTAGATGGAAAATAATTTTGATAAAACACTTGAACTCCATTCTTGAGGAAAATATCCTTTCTGCTTCAAAAACACTTTTCCTTTCTTAACATGTCGTATAATTTTAAACTAAAATAAGTTGATTAAAAATAAACTTGAAAACTTGTAAAGGAAGATTCTTGGAAATAATGTTTTAAAAATCCATTCATGCCGTATATGTTAAAAAAAACATTCTTCTCGTACTTTTGTCGGAAACGTTAAAAAACTACCTCGTACGAAAAACGACAAAAGATTCCTTTCATATCTTTTACTAAAAACACACTTAAGGTTAAAAAAGGATTTAAAAAATTGTAGGTGAATGGAAATAATATTACATATTGAGGAAACATGGATGTGGATGATAAAATACACCCCAGTAAATGCCAAAGTATAAACAATCTCGGATAAAAATGAGATTGTGATATTTCCCTTACCTTAGGTCCGATTTTCTTCGTAAGTGTCCAAACCTCCTGTATAATGATTTAAATAATGTCATTGACTTATTCCAGAATCATATTCATTGTTATTATATCATATATGGTTCACTTATGACTTTATATTACCCGTTCTTTTGTAAATTCATGTTAAAGTAGCGTTTTGGGTAAAATCGTCTCATTTGTCGTTCGTGTTTTAACTTGTAATTATTCATATGATTACTTAGATCATGATTACTTAATTCCAGAATATAACACATGATTTATATATAATATATATTCAGAATATACATATATATAATGGATTGTTAAATGGAAAGAAATACACCGTTCATGGAGACGGTAGGCCGTACGTACGCATGAACGTTGTTTTCGTTTCCTTATTGAATTGAGTGAAATTAAGTAGATGACATAAATATATATATACATAAATCCAGTAGTATTATTATTTCATATATTTAATTACTACTTATTATATATACTTTATAATCATTCATGAATGGTTAACGTGGAGAATGAATCTCATCGCGTCGTGGAGACGGTAGTCCGTACGTATGCACGAGCGATGATATTGTTCTCATGATCATTGAATTGTATTTTAGTGTATGTATACAATTTAAGAATCAATATTACTTTACAATAATCATATATAGTTATTATTTACACCATTATACCCATCCAAGTAAGGTGGTGGTGGAAAATAGATTACACCACGGCGTGGAGACGGTATTCCGTACGTAAGCACGCGCGGTGATTTCATTTTCCGTAGGATGCATATATGGTTAAATAGAGTTGTTTCATACATATAATAACATATCAGTATATGAGTGATACTGATGTTATTAATTCATAATGAAACAACCAAATAAGAAGAAGTGGAAGAAGAAATAAAGTTGAAAGAATCGGTAACGGACATTACCTATTCTTTGAAGAGCCTCTTTGAGTCCTCCACTTAGGGTACTAAAATTGGTATTCGAGGAAGACCAGAACTTCTAGGATGTTTCTAGGGAAGTGTTGAAGATAATTTGGTAGGGTTTTTCCAAGAATGAAGGCTCAAAGTTGTGTGAGGAAGAGAGGGAGGGGGTTCCCTTTTATAAGGGAGGAGAGGGGCACCTTTGGAATAACTAAAAATATTATTTTATTATAAAGCCAAATTAGGTTTTAAATAGCTCCAAGTTGATTTACTTCGAAGATAAGCTAGGTATGGGTAGAAATCCTTTCATCCAATAGAATTTAGACTAGTTTAGGTTCCTATGTTAACCTTATCATTTATATTTAACTTTAAGTTAGATAATTTTACTTTTACCATGTCTTCTTGTTTTCTTACACTATAAGGTTAATAAACATACTATATCAAGGAACATGAACCCCAAGTTGTTTATTATTAATATATATAACCATATCTAAGTCATGTTTTTGAACCTTATATTTTTAGGAATAAAATAACTATTAATAATATAATATTTGTTTTAAAAACTATTTTATGTCAATTTTGACTCTATTTAGTAATTGATTTTTTTAAAAATCATAACAGAATGATTAGTTGTAAAACATTTAATTAAATCAATACTAACATGTCATATTAACCTATAAAATTAGTGGAATTCATAAAAAGTCTTAAATTACATTTATTTGGATATTTATAACATTAATTATGTCAATATTTCATTAATAAGACAATTACTACATCATCTTTGTGTCATAATAAATGATAATTATTTAATCCCTAAAAATTATAAATAAATTCCTATGATGTAGATAATTGTATTATATTTCTGGATACTATTAATGTTCAATTTTTCATGAAGTGTATCACTAAATTAAAATTATTATACTTATAAGATTTAAGAAAGTGACAGGTTGTCACATTCTTTGGTTTTAATAATAATTAAATTATTTTCATAGAAAAAAGTCCATTAATTGAATCTAATCCGTCCCTTAGGTGATATGGGTCGACTTTTAGTCATCCAATAGGATTTTGACATGTGTTAGGGTAATTTTATAATATTATATTTACCCTTAATTACCAGATTGACCTTTAACTATGGTAAATAAAATTTATCGTAGTTACTATTCATAATTCCCAAAAATAAATAGTAGCTTATTAATATAATTTGGATCCACTGATTCCAAATATGTAATCCATTTTTCCAAATTCAATACACAAAAGTTTCAGAAATTAAATTAAAATTAATCCCGTCGTTGAAAGAAAACAGGTTTTTCTTTAAAACATTGCAAAAGATTGAATTTATTTATCCTACGAATTCAAGGTAGAATCAATGATAATGACATAAATTATATTAAATGGTAAAAATATATTCTATTTATACTTTAAAACCATTCAATATTATAATTTAACCATATAAATTATTGTGATGAAAAAAGTTGTTTTTAATTAAAATATAGCGTGTTTTTACTATTCATCAAAATATGAAAGTTACCAGAATAATATGAAACATTTATCCAAAGTAAATTTTTATTTCATGATTCCATAGAAGAATTTTATTTTGTCAAATTTAACTTATAAACATGTCAAAAACTAGATTTAAAGTGGGTGCGCCATCAAAAGACGGCAAAACTGCATTTTTTTAAAAATACTTATTTTACCCGAAAAATTTATTTTGTTCTTATACCATGATTTAGAAAAAAAATTAGACGAATAATAATGTTATAAGATTCAAAATTTAGTTAATAATATTCATAACGGCTAGTTCATAATAATATTATAATAATATATCGTTGTTTAGTAAAACCCGGTATTGCGTACAACACACGCTATCGAGGAAGGTCACGATTGTGTGTAATGCAAGCCAAGTCAGGGTTGCGTGCTGTGAAAGAATCCTTCGTTGTTTCATATATCATAATCCAACCATATTTCATTTATACATTGAATATATATATATATATACTCAATGTTGCGTAGAATAACTATTATCAAAATTGTGTGTAACACGATCCAAGAATAGTGTTGCGTATACTGCAAGCTAATACGGTGTTGTGTATAGTGCAAGGTAATCTTAGTGTAGCATAAAACACAAGACATTAATGAAATTAAAAGAATATTTTTCATAAAATCTCGGGGTGTTACATTTCCTCTAGCCCTTTGGTCCGAATTCTGTGACCCTAAACTAAGATCTCCCTATGGGAAAGGTCTCTCCTCCCTCTATCTAATACGTCTCGTTGTCGTATTCAGATGTGTTTTGGCAAAGAGCCTGAAGTGTGGAATTTTCATGGGGACATTCCCCTTGTCCCATGACCAAGCTTTGTGAGCTCTCTATTTGGATCCTCATCCTCTTCCACATCCAAAAGGACCCTCGGACGACATGGATACTAGGCTTAAGGGCTCTCAATGGATGTTGGACCAAAGGGCCCTCTAATCGTTTCGGGCCAACGCCCCTAAGGATCTTTGACAGCATTTGCGACATGGTCCCGTGTTTCGAACATGGTCAACGGTCAACCCTCATTTGTTTGTCCCCATTGTAGGATAACGCGATATGGACGTTGTGTTTCTGCCACGGTTAACAGTTATCCTCTATCGTCGTTCTGCCGTCATTGTGATCCAAATCTCGAGCATCATGATTCACACATTTCCACTTCCTCATGTTCAAGTGGAATTCCAACATATTAGTCTCTATCTCTTCACGCATCTTGGGGAGCCACATGGTTGTGTTAGTATCATGGGGCCGGTATTCACCAAGCGTCTCTCCACCCTAACCTACCCTTTTCTATGTCGAAAAAGTCCCACCACTACTTGTTTCCCACACCGAGCATTACTCAAGTGGGCTTAGTAGTTTTTGCAGGATGTGTACCAACACAACCGGGCTTCTCATCGTCCCAAATGAGGTTAAACTGCGTTTTCAGAACTACGTATGGCTTGATTCCCATCCTCATGGGGTACGTAGGAATGTCCGACCACTCTGCTTCAGGCCCAGCCTAATCCTCACTCTTGGTCCCTCGACCTGAAGAGTTTCCTCCGGGGATACGTGGTGCGATTTGGACTCTAAGTCCTCATTCACGTCATTTTCATATCTACTGCGCCACATGCTCCTTGGGATCTTCCCTTTTATTCCACATCATATCGTATGACGTTAAACTATAGGAGTCAGTGTGTCCTGAGCACATGACACTAAACTGCGGTTCTACCCTGATCAAGTTCAAGGTGCCCTATGTTAATCATGGGATGCACCAGTGCCTCTTCCAGAGAAGATTTCACCTATCGGTGTTGGTCTATGACAACACTGTGCTTCCAGAACTATGTACGGCTTGATTCCCATCCTCAAGGGATACGTGGAGATGCCCAGGCATTTCACCTAGGGTCCATCCCCAGGAATCGCAAAATCCTGTTCCGCCCCATTTTCGTCCCTCTGGCCTGACCCCTCGGGGGGGGGACTATATAGGTACAATTTTTCCCTGAACATGTTCACGATGCCCCAAGATCCCATTGGGAAGCAACAGACCCCCTTGCCAGAGAGGCCCTGTCCCAAAGAAGGAATGATCTATGATCAAACCGACGCGTCCATATGGCGTACTCCCACCACGGTGGTGTAATTACATGAGTGTTGGATTCTGTTCGGACAAACCATCACTCCATATTCCACGCTTTGCGTGCCCCTTATTCGGACTCTTTCCCCCTTTCATGTCTGAAGGGACCCCCTAACGGCATGTTCTCATGGCGCATCGGCTCACCTACCATCCTGGGCCAACGTTCCGGAAGACCGGTCATGTTTAGAGGGACCCCCTAACAGTATAGATGCTCATCCAAGGGTCCGCCAACTATCCTGGGCCAACGTCCCGAAAGATTGACCGAAAAAATCTGTTACATGGTCCCGTGTTTCGAACATGGTCAACGGTTGATCCTCATTTGTTGTCCCCATTTTAGGCTAACGTAGTAAGGGTACCGCTTCTCCTCCATGGTTAATGGCTGTCCTTTATTATCACGCCATCCCCACAGTGCTCCAAATATTGGGCTTCGTAATTCACGCTTCCCGTTTTCGTCTGTTCAGACCGATTTCAGTGCCCCGGGCATTTCATCGTTCATGCATGAGGGCACACGGAAGAAATGGTAATTTGGATATTTTGCGAAATTCATTCTCCGTCCAAGCCTCTCCCATATTTCAGAAATCCGGGCTGGTAATCCAAATCTCAAATGCCCGGAGCTTGGTCTCCACTCCTATGTTAGGTGAGATGAGAAGGCAACTATCTCCTGTTTCTCACATTTGTCTTGACCCATGTGAGCTTGGGGAATTATCACCGAATGTCCCGCAAACATTTTAGGGATGTAATGAACCAATGAAAACAGTGGAAATCGTGCATGCTACGACATTCAAGAAAAAAAATTAAGTGCGAAAGTACCATTGAAAGGTTTGTAATTTGTTACAACACCCGGGGGTCGACTCCCCCCATGGACGAGTTGACCCCATCAAAAGAACGTTGCAGCCCTGCCACCATTTGGCTTGTGGCATCCAAGACTTTTTGTCACCTACTCAGCTCCCGCTCCTCTTCAACAGCGGCAGGGCGCAGTCCATCAGCCTTGGCTCTGGCCCTTTCTACGCCAGCTTGAATGGCATCCATCTTTACAGAAGCCTGACTCATATGCTCCTCTGCCTCTACCATCTTGGCCGTTAACCATGAGATCAGATTAGATTGTGCATTAAGAGAGGCTGAGTGCTCATCCGCCCGGGCCTGCATCTTTTGGACCTCGCTTTCAGCCTCCTGGAGCTTCTTGATGTTTTTCGCCTTCCTCTGCTGCTAGCCCATGCTGAGCCCCCAATCATGATCCCGGATCTTCTCAGCCATATGATCTTGGACGAACGCATGAGGACATTGGGAATCCACTCCCCCAGTGCAGAGTTTGCATAGCCGCGAGCGATGTCTGCCCATTTCATTCACCCATATCGTTTGGGGGGTGTCCCTGATGAAGCGTGTGATCAGCTTCCATAACCGGCGGCGGACTATGCTACTGTCTTCCTCGTCAGAGGACATTTTTTCCCAGTCTGCGCGATTGACGGGCTCGTACACAGGATACGCCCGCAGGAAGTCCTCGGTAGGATCTGCATCTGGCGTTGAATCTGGCACGACATCTGGCGCCGAAGCAGACGTGGCAGGATTGGGACCGGCCGGTCGATCCTATTCATCAGACTCTACTTCAATAACCTCAGGCACGACCCTGCTGGTGGCCCCTCCAGTGATAGTGCATTTTACAGCTCGGGGAGATGGGGGGACTATCTCCACCATCACTGGCATGCCCCAAGGAGGGATGCCACCAGACATCCCGACTAGCCTTGCCGCAGTAGCCCACGCTGGTCGGAGAACTCTACAACAGAGAGGGACATAAACGTTAGTTGGCATAGTCTAAATATGACTACAAGGAAACCGGTAGAGAAAAATTATAGAGATCGACCTCCTGGTGCTGCTCTTGAGCCAATACAGATGAGACCCCAAGGCGACGCCCTACGTATACTGTTGGAAGGTCTGGAGATTCTGGAGGATCCACATCGGGTGCTCTGGTCCCACCAGACGCGGAACTGGATGCAGCCATAGGCGCGGGTTTTGAAGGTCCTGCATCATCACCTTCTGAGGGGCGAGAATGAGGCATGCTTATAAGTTCGTCATTCATGGCTCAAACATCGGTGAGAATTCCATAATGGCGCATGAATGGACCATAAGTAAAGAAGTTCAGAATGCAACCTCGAGAGCCTCCATGAAATCGTCAGAATCTGAGCCTTGATCACCGACCTCACCCTCCTCCAACGTGCTCCCTCCTCCAGCCTCATCCTCCCGAGAGGAGTCCTCTGATTCTTCATGCAGGGGGAAGAGCTCCCTCAGAACAGAATCTGACGACTGTTGTGGGACCTTTCGATCTAGCAGTACACTCACCTGGTCTGTCATTGGGCGAGGGATACCACTGGAGTGAACATAATCATCCAGCTCGTCCTAATATTGCTCTGCCTCCGCCGGAGACGCCATCAAACCATCCCGGACTGGGCCTATGCCAGATAACTCCATCCCGAGGCGATTCAAGTGCGCCCATATCTCGGGTGGACTGAGGAATTTCCAGTTGACATCCCAAATGTCCCAGGACTCCGGGAAGACGACATCCTCTGCCACATCGATATGACGCAGCCACTTCCCTGGAGCCTGAGTGTATATCCAACGAAATCCCCTCAGTGGCCGCCCCTCCGGATGGCCCTGCTCTTCTGGAATCACAGGATCCACCGCTGCTACCACACCCTCAATCGGTGCGGGTCCCACCGCCATGGTAGCGCCGCCACGGCGAGAGGCCCTAGCTGCCCTCTGACCCCGACCTCGGGATAGAGGAGGCCCACCATTGCCAAACCGAACAGTTGGCTGCTTCAGCATCTCCTCTAGGTAAGAGGCTTCCCAACTAATGGCATACTCCCTCACCAATCCGAATGCGGTGGTGGATGGTGTAAATGCAATTCGCATCTTCCCATCTTCCCATGTGAACATAAGCTACAACTGCCTCATCACACACTGGTGCTCCTCATGACGAACCACCCAGTAGACCTGCGGGGTCAGCCACTGGAGGCACCGTAACTGCCTCGCAAACCGATGCGGGGTGTACAGCTCACAGAGCGGCTCACGATCCACTCATTCCACCAAAACTCCACCTCGAAAGGCCAGGAGGTACGACCGGTGCCCTTCCGTTCCCCGCCCGTCATCAGTGAGTACCCCCGTCAGCAATGGGAAAGGGTGGGAATTAAACTCATCCACCCTCCACACCCGGTTCAGCACCATCGGCACGGTTAGTTTGAACAGGAATCTCCCAACCGCATTCAGGATGGAGGGGCGGAAGTTTGATCCCGGCGGCGAGATAGGGTTTGGATATTCATAGAACCCCCTGATGTGCACCGCAACCCACCTATACAGAAGGTGGAAGGGCCCGCATATCCTTGGGGGCTTCTTGCCCTCACTAATGTGCCGCAGCATTCTGCACAGCTTGGCGAGCATGGGAATCCCCAGATTGACCTGCTTCCCCATGGCCAGCATGAACGCCATGATAAACGAGCTGAGATGCACCCCCATGCTGGTATCCCTCACTGGTAGAATCCAACCGCAGATGAGAGCCACAATGAACATCGCCAGCCTGACTATTGGCTGTTGTTCAGTGCTAACACTGAAACCCCACATCTTCCATTGGTTATCCTCCAAGACCCACCAATACAAGTTCTTCATACCTCATTGGGCCTCCCTCGGACAATTTCGAGGCCTCAGAGGGAACTCTTGATTTTCTGGGAAATTCAGGAAGCACTTGAACCACTTCTTAAAGTGGACATCCCTCACTGCCACCTTGTCCTCTCCAGGGACGAGTGCCATCAGCACCGACGCTAGTCGCGGCATTTTTTCTGTATCCTCCCACGCGCTCATGATAGGGAGGAACTCATCATACATGGCCCCTAAGATCGGAACCCCTGAAATCTGGTGGACATCCCACAGGCTGATTCCCACCTCCCCATGGTGCAGGTGAAAGGTATTGGTCCTAGAAGACCATCTGCTCAGCAATTCTGGCATCAGTTGGTTTAGTTGGTAAATGTGGAATTGGGAGGCCCATGCCACCTCATATAAACCCACTCTCCTCAGCTCGGCCCCAAAATCCTCGCATGAGGCGCCTACCTAGTAGGCCCAGGCCCACCCATCAGTAAAGTTTATGCCCTAGCGCTAGTCCCACTCATCGGACCACCCTTTCTTCGAATCCTGCAAAGCCGCCTTCAGCATGGTACGGTGGAGAGGAGGGGACGTCTCCGGTTGCAGTAGCTTCCCATCTATATTGTTCACGTGGTTGTAGAGACAGTTGGCGGTGATGGGTGTGAAGTCCTCCTGCGCATGACCATCGGCCGCCCTGAACCATTGGTGCTGTCATGGTGTGCTCCTAAACCAGCAAGATGGTTCGTCCCTACTCGCCTCAGGGATAAAGACATCATCCCTCAACCCGAAGCCATACAATGGAAGCTTCTTCCACTGTGGATAATTCTTCTGACCCTCTGATAGAAGCTCTGTCAAAGAAATGTGGTCCGAGTGGCTTCGGACCATCTCCCCAAGGCCCGGACAGTTGGCCATCTCAACCCGACGGGCGGCGTCAGCAAGCACCCCCAGCACAGCTTCTCGGTGGACCATTTTTGGTTTCAGCACAAAAACAATTTTTTTTTCAGGCCCCCATCGTGAAGCTTTCTCGCGAAGATCGCTCGCAAAGTTCAGCCGCAAAACCAAGCCAAGGAGTCTGGCCTTGTTCAAAAAAATAGAAGTTCACTTGGCGCGGTCGCGGAGTCAGAGACTCGCGGTTCTCCGCGAAGCTCGATTCGTAGAGAGCAGGCACAGAGTATGCGGAGCTTCGTGAAATCGAGAGTGCAAAAGGACAAGAAAGTCGCATGAGGACAAAAGAGGTCGGCCCCCTATTTATAGGCGGTGACCCCGGAGCTGCGCGGCACGCCCCGCCGGCGCGGAGCATCGCGGCGCGTCCGAATCCCGGGGCCGCGGTCAGCACTATGGTCCCCCTTTGCGAAGTCACATCACGAACTGCTGACAATTTTGGAGATTGTCCCTCAGACTTCGACCCTGCGGTCCACGGCTCCAGGTTTGAGGGGGGGAATTTATTGGCGCCAAAATATTGAATGAAAGGAAGGAGCAAAAGGAATCCACAAACGCTGCCTCGTGAAGCACCAACGCGAAGCACCCCCGAGCATCGTGGTCCCGCGAAGCACCGGAGGCGGTGCCTCTCCGTGAACGGATGTGACGTTCACGATCTAGCCACGAAGCACCGGAGGAGGTACCTCTCCGTGAACGGATGTGACCTTTTCGATCCCGCCGTGAAGCACCGGAGGTGGTACCTCTATGCGAACGGAATTGACGTTCACGATCCCGCCGCGAAGCACCGGAGGCAGTACCTCTCCATGAACGGATTTGAAGTTCGTGATCCCGCCACAAAGCACCGGAGGCGGTGCCTCTCCGCGAACGGATTTGACGTTCGCGATCCCACCGTGAAGCACCAGAGGTGGTACCTCTCCGCAAACGGATGTGACGTTCGCGATCCCGCCGTGAAGCACCGGACGCGGTACCTCTCCGCGAACGGCCTGACGTTCGCGAGCCCGCCACAAAGCAACCGCCGCCCCTTCGCGCCGTGTGAGTTCTGCTTCTTGGAGCCCCTTGACTATAAATACTGGGTTCCCCCTGAGCCCAGGAGGATGGAAAATCCGACCTTTCGGCTTCTCCTCTCCCGAATCGTGAAGCATCCTTCTCCCTAGGAATCATGATCTCCGCGAGGTACTTCTACTTCGCGTGACGGATTCGCTTTGTCTCGTTTTGAGCCCCTCTTCCGAGAGGGATGCCCTTCACGAAGCCCAAGGGCATTCTCGAAGGAGGGGGATTCCCAAGGGAACCCGGGAATCCAGAGAGCATTTATGCTTCGCGAAACACCCATCCTATACTAGTGATCCCCATGCTAAGGCAGGATCGCTACATATCGCGAACCACACTGCCTCATGACACCTTGCTTCGCGAGGCACCTCTGCTTCACGAGGAAGTTCTCCGAAAATACTATTCTACTTCACGAAGCACCCCCCATCCACACCTCTGCCCCATGCTAAGGCCAAGTCACTCCACTTCGCGAAGCACACTCCTCTGCTCGGCAATTCCTCTTCTTGTGCGACCCTCCAGGTTTCCACGATGTGATTTCAAAGTCCCACGGACATCACCACTCATAGCGTTGCTTCACCTAATGCTTCTTAGCATAGGCACGCTAACGGCTATCGCTTCTTCTCATAGCCACGCTAACGTGGACCCCTCGATGGTTCTCTCTACGACCCCCTCTGACCACGACCTTATTGGTACCTTCCCTCCCCTAAGGAGCAAAGGGTGCTAGTCATGTACGTCTCAGGGGTGCGGAGTGACCCCACCTCGTCCGAGCTGCAGGACGTTAAACTGCTATGCACCTTGTCCTCAACACATGAGGTTAAACTATGATCCGGCCCCGTGCTTCGCACGTAGGGTCCCCCCAGCTCGGACATTTTTTACGCCACCTGTCTCCACAGAGACGGGGTCACCCCCTCCACAAGGGATGATATCCTCCTTCTCGGAGTAGCGTATGTCCATGGGAGAAGGGAAACCACCTTGGCGTAAGCCCCCTATCCCCTCTTGCGGAAGGCTTCACCCCTGCATCTCTGTACTTCCCACTACCAAGGTCAGTGGGGGGAATGATAGGGAACGAGGTACCTCCCATCATTGGTCCCAAATCCCTCTCCCGCTGCGCTTTTCCGCACTTCGGGCCTCCATCCTAGAGTAAGTCCCAGCACCATGAGCGGCCCAACGCGTAAGCCCCTCTTCGCTTCTCACGGACGCACCCTTCACGGTGTGATCTTCAGGTCCTTCTTGCCTCTTGTTTCTCACACCGAGCGTGACTCATGTGGGCTTAGAGTTGGCATTGGCCATGACAATACCACATCCAGCATGATGTTAAACTGTATGCCCCCGTCCAGCATGATGTTAAACTGCACATCCATTTGAACTATGAGGTCTTTGATCCATGTCAAGGCATGGTACGTAGGAAGCCTCCCTGAGGTTCAATCCCACCCATCATTTATTCACGTTGAGTTCATCCTCGTCCCGCAAGACGTTAAGTGCATCCCAGTCCGACGGTAAACCATTGTGAATCACCTTCCAAACTATGAGGACTTTGATCCATGTCAAGGCATGGTACGTAGGAAGCCTTCAGGAGGTTCAATCCCACCACTAGTGGACCCATGGGTCTACTTTCACGTCGGTTCACCGACGAAACCAACCCGAACTGCGAGGACTTTGATCCATGTCAAGGCATGGTATGTAGGAAGCCTCACGAAGTTCATTCCCAGCACCCATCGGACCAAGGTCCACCTTCAAATCGGTTCGCTGACAAAGCCCCATTTGAACTACGAAGTCTTTGACCCATGTCAAGGCATTGTACATAGGAAGCCTTCATGAGGTTCAAGCCCACCACTTGTGGACCCCCGGGTAAACATTCACGTCGGTTCACTGATGAAACCCTTCCGAACTACGAGGACATTGATCCATGTCAAGGCATGGTACGTAGGAAGCCTTCATGAGGTTCAAGCCCACCACTTGTGGACCCCTGGGTCCACATTCATGTCAGTTCACCAAGGAAACCTTTTGAACTACGAGGACTTTGATCAATGTCAAGGCATGGTACGTAGGAATCCTCCCAGAGGTTCAAGCCCACCACATGTCCGTCACTCCGACCTCTTCACATCAGGTCATCAGCACTTGGGAAGCCTAGTGTGTATGCCCCGCACCATCTGGATGAAGGTCCTTGCTCGCATCGGTTCACTGACGACACCCATCGGACCAAGGTCCACATTCACGTCGGTTCGCTGATGACACCCATCAGACCATGGTCCACATTCACATCGGTTCGCTGAAGATGTCCATTGGTCCAAGGTCCACCTTCATGTCGGCTCGCCGACACCATCCTGAACTACACAGACTTTGATTCCCTGCCACGGGGATACATAGGAGGTCTCTTCAAGGCTCAAGCCCAACTTTACTGTCGCACCTGCGATGGTCCCATTTCATTCCCCCTCCACTTCATTCAACTCTCCATCTCCCATCTTGATTCTCACTCGTACTACCATGTCCCGGCAAGAACATACCATTCCGCTCCCCTTTGTATCCTCCCATGGGCTGGTCCCAATATCGACCCCCCTTCAAGGGAAATTCCGCAATCCGATCTATTCTAGCTAATGCTCTGATCAGGCCGATCCATCTCCGCTTGACGTTAAACCTACGACATACCCTGTGTTAAATACAGGAAGCTGAGGAAAACCTCAGATATAAGTCTATGGTATATAAATCCCCACGCTCGATGTTGGATGCCTCGGGCTTCCACACCCTTGAGAAGACCCATGACAAGGGACAGAAGACAGACATACCAGTTCCCCAGCATACAAACACGCTACTGATGCCTCGACGTGACTACTCCCCCGACTGAAGGTTGTTGCCCAGACCAGACCCTTTGGAATGTCCTGAAAGAAGCAGTGTAATTAACCGGCGTCCATGGAAACATGTTACTGGAAATAGTTTCATGAACAACGTATTAAATCTATGAGGGATACCTGGACTAGTTGACAAGTTTTGTGGAGGAATCCACAGAAGGAAGAACCGACATCCCATCATCCCGGTTTCGATCAAGGAGCAGACGTCCCGGAATAAGGAGCGAATGCCGCACAGCTTTGGAAAGCAGGAATGCGATGCAAAACCGTGCATCGCGTCCTCCTCTGCAGACGGATGTGCGCGCGCCCTAGCGAAAGCGTCGGAAAAAATTACCAAGAGAATTTTTATGTATGAAAGGATACCATTGACTAGGAATCTCTAAACAAATACAGATGATTCTCTATCAATGAAGAACCTCGAATACATATAAAACATTCTCTAAATTTCCTATATATCAATCATTGATTGTCAGATCTAAAGGAATTCTCATTTCATACTTCGTAATGTAATAAGGATTCACGAAAATAACTTATATCTATAAAGAGAGTCCCAGAGTAGACAATAATTCCCCTAAAAAAGGTGTGATGAGTCCGACCTCCCATCCTCTTCACCAATGGAAATTCTTAAGCCCCATCAGTCTACAACTAATGAGCTCCTACCTTTGGAATATAGGTTCAAATGGATATGGAATCCAAAGTCCTCTTTAACCTAGGCCTCTTTTTCAGGAGTAAGCCCCAATCTTAAAATTTTTAAATATGTGCATCCCTTTTAGGAGTAAGCCCCAAACATAATTATCTTAACATGGGCTTCCTTTTCAGGAGTAATCCCCAATCTCAAATATGGGCATCCTCTTCAGGAGTATGCCCTAAGTCCCTTAATATTTCAACTTACTTAAAGTAGGCCTCCTTCTCAGGAGTAAGCCCCAGTCTTAATTTCTCTTAACCAATCCTAATTCACTTTTTGATCTGGGTCTCCTTCTTAGGAGTAAAACCCAATCATAAGTCCCCTCCTAATTTGGGCCTCCTTTTCAGGAGTAATCCCCAAATTAGAGTATCCAAATATCTATAAAGTACATATACCTTTATAGACCATATTCCTGGATTTCTTCCCTGAAATAAATCCTAATCTTTATCTATTTAGGCAGTCTTACATACATAAGCCCCACATCATTCCTTATGATTCAATCTTTCATGGAAAAATTGTCTGGTTTTACCAATACCTCTTGTTTCTCACACCGATCATGACTCACGTGCGCTTAGAGTGTATAAGTAATTATGACATCTTTCTTTGGGCCATCAATCATAAAAATCATATTACCTTACTCGAACTATGTGGGTTTTGATTCCTTTTCCTAAACAACGGATACGTAGGTAGCCCATCTCTGGGTACAATCCCAACATTGAAATAATCCATGTCCTTATGAATGAAAAAAAACATCAAATTCCCAACTGAGTTGCTTTAAAACCAGTATGGTCATCATAATGACCAAGAGACTTTTTATGTATTAATGGATACTATTGACTAAGAATATCTAAAAAAATACAGATGATTATCTATCGATGAATAACCTCGAATACATATAAAAGATTTTCTAAATTTCTTATATATCAATCATTGATTGTCAGATCTAAAAGAATGCTCATTTTATACTTGGTAATGTAATAAGGATTTACAAACATAACTTAAATATATAATGAGAGTCCCAGAGTAGAAAATAATTCTCCTAAAAAAGGTGTGTTGATTCCGACCCCCCATCCTCTCGACCAATGCAAATTCTTAAGCCTTGTCAGTCTACAACTAATGAGCGCCAACCTTTGGAAAGTATGTTCAAATAGATATGGAATCATTGGATGTTCTCGGTTCTACGAACAAACCCGTTAGAAACCGCTTGGAATGTTTTAATATTAAATCAATGAGATCATCCCCAATTCCAGAGGGAAACCAAAAATGGTGAACCCAATGTGAATCCTTAACCAAGTTAAAATGATGTTTTACTTATTTGTTAGGCCCCTATTTCAAACTCAATGAGAGGGCCAAAAAAACAATCATTGATATATGTGCTCATCCAAAAAATGTAGTGGCTGAATTTATCTTGATTACGTCTGTTATATCAAACATGCAATCTTTTCCAAGATTTTCTAAATTCTAAGAAATTGATGCTCTCAAGTTCACACCTGTGAATACTGCTACTGCAAATGCCACTGATGCTACTCGTACTGGATCATCATCCGCTCTAAAGATGAAATCACCTACTCAGCGTCTTCAATGTTAGGTATCAAACACGCTGGTTAAGGAGTACCGTCAAAATGGTACTATTACAACTCTGTAGGCTACTTGAAAAGCCCTCCAAGTTAACAATTCACCATGGTCGTCCGGATAGCGATGACTAGTGATCAAGAAGTAGGCAGTGCTAACCACCGTCTCCAGTCATTTCTGGTCGTTATCCCCGGAACGCAATCACCATTTGCTCCTTTATTCTGGGGAGGTGAATGAGCAGGTCCCTCTAGGCCTTAATTCAAGCTGATATGAGTTCTTCCCAAGGGCTCCTATCAACAATTGCCGCCAGAATCGTGCAGTAGTGAACCCTCAACATGATGAGGGTATCGACTCCAGGCATTCGGCTCAGGTTCCTCGAACCCGAGTAGGCAAGACGAATCGCCAGAGGCAAAATCCGGTTAACAGTGAGCAGGTTCTCATCTCTACCATCTCCGGAGAAGTCCAACAACTTAACTTGGTGGAAAGAAACGAGTGGGCACACACACCTGCACGTTTTAATTCTGTTGTCCAGCAGACTCGTTTGGCAGCATCACACCAATCCCGCCAGGCAATTCCAGCGGAGTACTATAGGAAGGAACATTTTCCTGTTTATACATTATCAGTTAGTCAGCAGGATCATCAGACTACATTTAATGGAGCTTGTCAACAATTTTCAGTGAAGTACAATCAGTAGGCGCATACACCGGTAAGTATTGATCAAGCCTACCAATAGTCTCACTTGGTAGCACACAGAGAAGTCATTCGGAGAGCTCCGACGAAAAACAGGAGGAAGACTCAAATCTCTGCCCCCACACTTGAGTACTGTCAGGATTCAATGAAATGAAAATCAGGACAAGAGCAGGCACATACACCTACTCCAAGCATGGAATGGATGTATATACCCATTCTGGTAGCTGAAGTCACTAAGCACATTCTGTAAATGGTGAAAGAGAAGAAGAAAATTTATGCTCATATCCTGGATGTCTGTCAGGATATTATAACTGCTTCAACAACATCTTTGGGAAGGACTCATAAATCTATCCCTACCAGTGGAGTGACACATCAACAGTTCAGTCCGGAACAAACACTCACATCTGTTCCAGTCCAAGAGGGTTGTGGCGCATACTCCCCCATATCATACGGACAACCAAGTCAGGCACATACACCTGATTTGAGTAGAGATCATCAGCCTAAACTGGAAATCTCTCTTGATCAAGCATATACACCTGCTCAGGGCAGCCAATTTTGTCAACAAGTGGTTTCGAAGGAGAATAATAAGGCTTCTAAAAAGAAGACCCACCCAACACAGTCAAGAGATCAAGGTCCAATCTGTAACAAGGCCTTTCTTGATGCTGGAGTTCTTGAAGCCCTTAGACAGTTATCTGTTGGAATGCATGATTCTACTCCCTCATTTCCCAATAGTGGGAACATTAATTCTGATGTTCTTCAACATACACTTCCTCATTAAGTCTTACTTCATGACAGTTTGGTCAATCTCGATGTTTCATCTCCAGATGAGATCCACATAAACCCTCTTTATGGTCGGAAGACCAAGGAGCAAGAGATCTCATCTTTTGCTGTAACCCACCATGGTGGTCCTCCCCGTGATGATGAATTTCATCGTGAAAGTCCTCTCCGAAGTAGTGATTCACATTGCCCGGAAAATGCTCAAGTGGACAATGTAGTGCCGAGAAAGCCCTCTTATCATGAGGCACTTGAAAATGCCAAACCAGTCATGTCTGATGCTTCATCGCTAGCAGGTGAAATACTTTCTCAATCGGAAGATAGCACAGGGTGTAGGTCATTCTCCAAACCACCCCAAAGTCATGCATCTTCTAGTTTGATTAGTGATTTCTCTACCAATATTGTTGAATCCAATGAAGCAACAAGTAAAGACCAGCTCTAGTCAAATAAGGTAGAAGAATCTTCATTGAATGATAAAGAGGAAATTCTGAACATGAGAAAAAAACTGGAAAAAGGTGAAGTGCCAGTCATGTTTTGGCCTTTGGCTGACTCTCAGTAAGACATTCCAGAGATATTGACGGAAGATGGGATTCATGATATTCGTCTCAACATATGGAAAACACTTTGTCAGTTGAAAAAGAATGTATTATCTTATGATGAATATGAAAATCTTGTTAAGATAATAGAAGGGTTACAACGTCAGATTGATTTGACATCTCTATCAGTCTCTCGATATCTGAAGGCTGAAAAGTAGAAGAGAGCCCTTCAGTGTTCATGCCTTGGCACACTAAGAAAATTGTGCCAGTTAATTTCCAATGCCCCATCAGGTATTCATGTCAGAGGATGGGGTGTTCATGGAGCACTACATTTCACCGTGCTCTTCAGTCAGCAAAGCCCACCGAAAATGGTCTCATGCAATGTTTTTGCCTGTGGCTGGCCGCTATCAATGGGTTTTGTCTGTAATCAATAGCTTTCCCAATAACAGGCCTCAAATAGTGTTGGTCGGAGTGGATACTCAAGAGGGGGGGGGGTGAATTGAGTTCCAATTAAAAATTTTTGTTAAAAATATTTCTCTTAAAATCCCACAATTTAAAAAAAAAGTTAAACTGTAGTAAATCTATACAGAGTGTAAATGTTCAATCAGTTTCTCAAAGATTGATCAGGTTTCAGTTGACTTAATCTGAATATTAAATTAACTTTTGAAATAGACTTACTGATTTACAATAAGTATAAACACTTGCGAATTTAACTATCAAAGTAGCTATAAAATAGTTTTGTATTTCAAAGTAATAGCAGTGTAATAAGTATATAGTTTACTTATAGAATTAAATTAAAATGCACAGCAGAGTTGACCAAGAGGTTCAGTATCAAGCCGAGACTTAGTCCTCTCAACAATTTATATAAATCTATCCACACACTAGATCGGGGTTAACAATAGTGAACAACTGTCCAGGACACACAAGGACCTCTTCCACAGTTTTCATTTGTAAACAAGAGTAAACAATTGTTGTTTGAGGATTTTGATATCCTCCAGTTCATCACAGGGGTCAGTGTGTGTTTAAGATATAGAGAGTACACACACAACTCAAAAATGTAATTAAAATAATCCCTAAGAGAGAATGTATTAGAGTGTAGAAATCTCTAGTGATTTGTAGTGCAGCTCTGGACTCGTTGGATTCAGCAAAAATGCTTCTAAGTCATTCTCTGGGTTTTCCCTTGGAAAACAGAGTATCATGATTTTCTTCCTCCACTTCTAGTGTAGGTGTTCAGCTCAAGTATGTGTAGTCGTTACAGCTCTTGAGCTTTTCCTTTGAACTTGTGTTCTTGATGTATATCAATGTTCTTCAAGTTATTCTTCTCATTCATGTGTATGGAAGAATTCACTCTCTTTTTGTATCTTCGTATCTGTTGTATATCTGTGTGTATCCTTTTTTTGTCTTTCGTCACCTTTCTTTTCTGTAGCTTGATCTTCCTTTTATTCCACGAGCTCTGGCAGTAGGAATGATTACCTTTTCAGAGGTACGAGGTACAGTCTCCTGACATGCCAAAAATCATCATTAAATAACATTAATTGCATTAAAAACATCAAAAATGACCGTTAGAGTTAAATAAGAATTTATAGAAATTCAAACAGTTTTCATGACTATCGGTGAGACATTTTTAATATGTATTGGTTTCGGTAGCATTAGCATCAGTGTCACAGCATCAGTGTCTCAGCATCGGTGTCTCATGATCAGTGTCTGAGAATCGGTGTCTCAGCATCAGTGTCTCAATATCAGTGTCTTAGTATCAATGTTTCTGCATCGGTGTCTCAGCATCGGTGTCTCAGCATCGTCGGTATCGGTGACACATGATCGTCGGTATCTCTTTAGATCTTCGGTAGCTATTGGTGTAACTGTTCATCATCGGTGCGATCGTTCATCATCGGTGTGACCTTTCATCATCGGTGCGACCATTCATCATTGGTGCGACCGTTCATCATCGGTTCAACCGTTCATCATCAGTGCAACCATTCATTATCATTGCGACTGTTCATTATCTGTAACTCCGGAAAATGGATATCGGTGAGTCAAGATGAGAAATTCTTACAATGTCTCTGTTCAATAGAGAATACTTCCAGGTCAACCATAACCATACATGGATCATAGATAAACAATTTTAGATATGATTTAAACATATTTAGAACAAGTTTAACAAGAGATTAAAAGGAAATAAATAAAACTAAGATTTGTGATTATTAAAATAACCATTCTACAAGGAGTTCAACAATATCCACCTTTTTGATAATCACAAATCAATGGCATAAATGAAAAGAGAATATAGTATTTCATTCATTATGCCCCCCCTATAAAAATGAATATATTCCAAAAGATAAAACATGGTTATAATAGAAACTAGAACATATATATAACTTAGGCATTCTCATCGTTCAACATTTCTCCCCCTGTGTATACATGCATCTGATAAATAGCCAGCATGGGCAGTCAGGTCACCTATCCAGACATGAAGCATCCAGAGATGATGCGTCCAGAGTTCGCATATGCATGCATGATTCACCTGTTTTGTCTCCATGATTTCTCTCTCCCCCTTTGGGATTATCAAAATTAAGAGAATAAAGAAATATAAGCAAGGAGATTTCATACCAAAAAAGGGTACACATATTACAACCAATAGAAATTAGTTCTGAAAAACAAACACCCTATAAAAAATGATATTAACAACTATTTCTCTGGGTGAAAGGGAGCTTTCCCTTTAGCAGTAGGAGGAATTGAAGGTCCAGAAAGTTTTTTGATAGAAGGTGGAACTGGAATTATGGAGAAAGGAGGTAGGACAAACTGAGCTAGATGAACTGTGGGTTCCAAGGACACCTGCTGCAAAGACGGTCATTCTGAAAGTTGTTGTTGAAAGACTGGTCTAATACTGGAAAGAGCTTGAGAGATAGACATCTGGCCAAGAGCAACATCTGATGATTGCAGAGTCTCAGCTGTAGGAAAAACAATGGCTTTTTCTTGCACATGAAGGTAGGGTTTTGGCAAGTTGATGATGTCCTGAATGACTTCTCCACCATACATCATGGATTTTTCAAAATCATCCTTATTTTGCATGAAATTCTCTAAAGTGGGGGTAAAATCTTTTAACATCTTAACTTGAGCTTTAAAATCTTGAGTCACTGGAGGGAGTCTCAGATTATAAGCCGGTACTTTAAAATGATGATTCAACTCATGCTTTATGTAGATCTTAGAAAAATAATGATCTATTTTATCTTTAATCTCCTTTTGAGATTTTGTAGCATCAGCTGAATGCAACTGTACCATTTTATGCACATGATCACTATGCTCTTTCATTTTCATCAAAGAATCTAAATCTAAAATCTTCCCAAGAGCCGCCAGCTCTTCTCCAACAACATCTATTAAGGTATATAATTCTTGACCAGTGATCTTGGTCACCTTGGCATTGCCCGCCTGAGCAATAAATCGGGTAATCTCAGCTTTTAACTTCCTCAAATCTGCTTTCTTCAAATGTTTTATTAGATTTCATAACACTTCCATCATGCCAAAGATGGTTGTTCTGAACTCACCTGACAAAGAAACAAGATTGATTCCTAACTCCATAAGTGTTTGATTCAAAGAGGTAATATGCCGACCAATTGATTAACTGTAATTGCACAGGTTTGGTTTGATACGGTTTGCCACTCTTTGAGCAAAATCATTCATAGCAACATCAGATAATGTCAAAGGAGTAGAAGCATGAATTTGAGATAACTCACTTTTCGCAATATCCCTAATAGCTTGGATCAATTCAATCATGAAATTATCAAAGTCTGACTGAGAAACTGCCATATCAGGTCAACTTTGAGATACTGAACGATCTGGTCTGACATCTGTTCTTTGAAAAAACTCAACAACGAATTGAGGCTTAACAAAATCACTTATTCCTGCAAGATCTACTTCTACACCTTCCTCTTCGTTTGGGTAGTCTAATCCAAGAACAGTAAGACCTGGATGCTCTTCCCATGCCGCATTGCATGAAGGGTATAGATGTTTCGCAAACTGATCTCGTCTAGAATTTTCAGAAGGGACATCCTCATCCTTATCACTCACCAATTGTTCTGTCCTCTCAGCTTCAGGAATATGTTCCCACTCAAGTGGTTGGTGTTGAGGATCATCTTGGATCACATATTGACCTTCTAGAGGTCCAGCATCAGAATCATCATCATTACTTTCACTGTCACTGGTACTACCATCACCATCAACATCACCCTTATCACCATCACCACCTTCATCATCATCATTATAATGAACTGATATCTCATTGGAATTTTCTGTACTTTCGGATTCATACTCCTCAGAAGTTGATTCAGTAGTCTCGCCTTCTTGTTCATCATCTAATAGCGGTTCAATTTATGGTAAATTGAGAGGAGGACTTGCTGAACCAAATTGCATCCTTCCTCTCTTTAGGCTAACAGTATCAGGATCACTCCTTTCATCAGGAGATGATTCATCCTCTTCTTTAGCATTTAGATTCTCATCAGCTTATTCTTATTCTTCTATTCCTTTCTTACTGGATTCACCAGTTTCATTAAGAAGAACCACTTCTTCTTCTTCATCCGAATAGATCACTTCCTCACTAGGTTTTATGCTAGGATCTCTTACTTCCCTTGGACTCCTTGGATGATCAGTAGGATTGAAAGACTCATATAACTTTTCTTTATCAGCAACCCAGGCTTTCTTCCATAGGTTCCAATTGATTTTTATTCTCTAACAATTAACATTATTGAAGCAAAAAATAACTAATGAGATACACTCATTTACATCATCCGCATAGCCTAAGAACTTTAGCATGGAACAATTTGTTTAGAATAAAAAAGAGTGGTAGATTTCATTGATGTTTTTATCATCTCAACAATATGCTCAGAATAATATCTACATAGATTGATCTTTTAACCATTGAGCAATAGAAATGAAAAAAAACATCTTGATACTTTACTGTAGAAAAATAACCTTTTCTCAGACATACCTGATGTTGAATAAATTTGAACAGGATTTGGTTTTCACCATCCAACTCAATAGCAATTATCCTTCACGATTAAGACTTCCCAGTCAAAAATACCAGGCCTAACTCATAAGAAAAGTAATCAGTTGTGGGAGGAATATTACTAGAATAGTCCTTGTATCTTCCATTGTGAGGTACTCCTAGACATTCAGCCCATTGTTTTGATGAAAATGTAATCTTTTTCCCTTTTACTATAGAAGATAATCACACAGCCTCTGCTCTGTCCAAATCTATATCCAGGTTCAAATAGAACTCATGCACTAGCTTCGGGTAAAAGACTCTATCATTATTATAGAACCACTCCTTCCAGCCTTGCGTTTCCAAAACCTTCAAGAGAACGAACTTTCTAGATAAAACTCATTCCGATCAAATTTCCTTTTCAGCTATAACTTCTCATTTTTTTAGCTCCGGGTTCACAGACCTCTGCATCGTACTGCTCGACTCACCTCGAGAACGCTTGATAGGTGAAGTTCCTTTAGATTCCTTGCTATATCTTTTTTTCTTGTCCATATGAGGTTTTGAGATAATTGAGAGGCTTGGAAATATTCAAAAAGGCTTGGGTTACAGATAAGAGAGGAGAGAGTTTGGCGGGAAATGGAAGGCAACAGTCTTTATAGAATGGAATAGCCGAGTGTCATTATTTGTATCATTTAGGGTTATAGATAATAAAATATTGATTAAGTAATACAATCATTTTTAAACAAAAAAAATAGTATGACCCAATCGGTAGCACTAGTCAACATGACATATAATTTTGACATATCGATTTGACAGATCGGTTTGACAGATCAGTTTCACATAACCGTTTCACAGATCGGTTTCACAGATCGGTTTGACAGATTGATTTCACAGATCGGTTTGACAGATCGGTTTCACAGACCGGTTTCACAGATCTATCATACCTAACTCTCGTTTAATTGAGTTTAACCTTTCACAATTTAAGGGTATGGTGAAAATATCAGCTAATTGATGTTCAGTACCTATAAACTCAAGAGTAATATAACCTTCATGGTAGTGATCTCTCAAAAAGTGATGTCTAACGTCAATGTGTTTGGTTCTAGAGTGAGACAAAGGGTTCCTTGAAATGTTAATTTCACTAGTGTTATCACAATTAATTGAAATATGCTCAAAATAATATCCATAGTCCAAAAGAGTGTGTTTCATCCACATAATCTGTGCACAACAACTACCAGTAGCAATGTATTCTGCTTCAGTGGTAGATAATGAAACCGAGATCTGTTTCTTAATAATCCAAGATACTAAGGATTGACCCAATAAATCACATGTTCCAGATGTGCTCTTCCTATATAACTTGCAACCAGCAAAGTCAGCATCTGAATAATTGATTAGCTCAAAATATTGTCTTTTTGGATAAAACATGCCTAAGTTTACAGTGTGTTTAAGATACTGAAAAATTATTTTAACATCAAGTAAATGATATTCTTTCGGGTTAGCTTGAACTCTTTCACACATACACAAACTAAACATAATATCTGGTCAACTAGCTATAAGGTAAAGTAAGCTTCCAATAATACCTCTGTAATTTGTTTGATCCCCTGGTTTCCTAGCTTCATATGCATCCAATTTACAGATTGTACTCATAAAAGTATAACTTTCTTTAATACTATCCAAACCAACAAGTTTTATAAAATCCTTTGTGTATTTACTTTGAGTCAAAATAATACCATTTTCATTTTGAAAAACTTGAAATCCAAGAAAATATTTAAGTTCTCCCATTAAACTCATTTCAAATTCATTCTACATATTCTTTGAAAATTCAGTACAAAAAGAAGTTTTAGAAGGTCCAAAACTAATATCATCAACATAGATTTGAACTATTAAAACATATTTAGAAATTCTTTTAATAAAACGAGTTGGATCAGCAATCCATTTATTAAAACATTTTGAAATAAGAAAATTACTATGTCTATCATAACAAGCTATTGGAGCCTATTTTAAGCCATATAATGCTTTAGAATGTTTAAACACTTGATTTGGAAAATGAGGATTAATAAATCCAGGTGGTTGTTCAACAAAAACATTTTCAGCAATAAACCCATTTATAAAAGCACTTTTGACACCCATTTATAAAAGCACTTTTGACATCCATTTGATATAACGTGAAATTAAGATGAGCCGTATATGAAAGTATGATCCTAATAACTTCTAATATGGATATAGGTGCAATGTTGTCCTCATATTCTATACCTTCTTCTTGACCAAATCCTTGTGCAAATATCCTAGCATTGTTTCTAACTATGGTTCCAGACTCATCAACTTTGTTTTCAAACACCCATTTTGTGCCTATTTTCAAAGTATCCTCAGGTCTATCAACTAATTCCCAGACTTTTTTTCTTTCAAATTGATTTAAATCTTCTTGCATAGCCATTACCCAAAATTAATCATTGATAGCATCATTGACATTTTTAGGTTCTTGCTCTGAAATAATGTCTTGATGTTCAACCTGGTTTCTTAGAGAAGCTATAGTTTGTGTCCCCCTATCAGGATTACCAAAAAAAGAATCTAAAGGATGATTCTTTAGAATTCTGGTAGATCTAATAAAGGTAGGACTATAAATATTTGGTTCTTCTCTAGCATCGGGTTCATTAGGTACAGATTCTAGAATAAATCAAGAACTGGTTGTCTTTATAGCCGGTTCTTTAGGTTTTTCATTAAGGTCCAGAATAGATAAATATTCTTCAAGATTCTCAAGAGAGGTTTTAGGCTCATGTGGATTAGTTTCATCAAATTTGATGTGAACAGACTTTTCCACACACTTGGTTCTTTTATTAAAAACTCTATAAGCCTTTCTAGATAAGGAATATCCTAAAAATATTCCTTCATCACTCTTAAGAGAAAAAATATCAAGATTATCTTTTCTATTGAGAATAAAAACATTGTAGCCAAAGCCTATAAAGTAACTTACATTAGGTTTTCTATTATTCCACAACTCATATCAGGTCTTCTTAATGAACTAGTCTAATTAAGACTTTATTAATGATATAAGAAGCTGTATTGACAGCTTCAGCCCAAAAGTAAATAGGCAGGTCATATTCATTAAGCATAGTCCTTGCAATTTGTTGAAGGGTTCTATTTCTTCTTTCTACTACACCATTCTACTGAGGTGTCCAAGGAGCAGAAAATTTATGACTATAGCCATTATAAGAGCAGTATAATTCAAATTCATGATTCTCCAACTCATGGCCATGATCACTTTTTAGAGTTTTAATCTTAAGTCCACTATGGTTTTCTACAGACTTGGAATATTTGAAAAAGTAAAATCAAGCTTCACTTTTGTGAGCTAAGATGTATACCCATGTATATCTAGAAAAGTCATCTACTAGAACATAGACATAGTGCTTACCATTTAAACTAGAAACTATTGATGGTCTGAACAAGTCCATGTGAACCAACTTGAAAGGTTGAGAATTAGAAACATCTTTCTTTGATGTAAAAGAAACATTATGTTGATTTCCCTTTTGACAGGGATTACAAACATTGTCAATTAGGAATTCAAGTTTAGGTATGTCTCTAACCAATTTTTTCCTAGTTAGTTTTCTAAGTGAATGGATGTTGCAGTGTCCTAATCATCTGTGCCAAAGCCAATACACTTTATGAAAAGCATTAAACAAGTAACAATTTGCTTAGATAAAGAATTTAAATCAACTGCATAAACATTTTCATTTCTTAAAGCAGAAAAGACTAAAATATTTTTAGAAATAAAAACATTAAAAAAATCATTTTCATATTTGACATGAAAACCATCATCACACAATTGAGAAATACTCAACAGATTATATTTCAGTCCATCAACAAATAAAACTTTGGAAATTAAAACTGAATCAGTGTTACCAATTTGGACTTGGCCGATGATTTTTTCCTTTAGAATTATCACCAAAGGTGACATGGCCTCCATAAATATTTATTAAACTCTTGAAGAATGAGTAATCTCCAGACATGTGTCATGAATATCCACTGTCCACGTACCATACCTTCTTGTGAGAACTCTTCAAACAGGTTTCCTACAAAATAGATTTAGATAGAAAATGACTTTAGTACCCAGATTTTCTTGGGTCCAGACTGGTTAGCAATCAAAGATTTTGGTACCGACATTTTTCTTAAGGGTTTCATAAAATTTACAGAATCAATAAATTTTGAAAGATAAACATTATTTGATCTATAACTATGTGAATTCCTGGTTGTAGCATATGAATTTCTAGAACTAGAACTACTATTATTCTGTTCAGATTTAGGAATAAATCTATTCTTAATAATCTGACTATGTCCAGGTTTGTAGCCTATTCTAGTAGGGTATTTGGGAGCTACTTTCTTTCCTAGAATTTGAGTTAGTGTATCCTTTCCATTTTTAAACTTCTCTAAGTCTTTTATAAGTTGCTCATTTGACATTTTCATTTTAGTGTTTTCCTTTAACAGTTGAGCATTTTTTCACTTTTTCAATAGTAAGTTCGGTTTTAACAGTAGTAGTGAGAGCATGCTATTTCTTCAATGATTTCTATTTATCCTTAAGATCATTTCATGTCTCTTCCAGCATATTACAATATTCAAATAATTCCTCACTAGTCATGTTTTCAGAATCAGAATCAGATTCTGCATCATCTCCAGAATACTATGAATTTAAAATAGGAGAATCTGAGGTTTCCTTAGATGTGTTGGTCATGAAACACATGTTGGCATGATTCTTATTAGAATCAGACATTTTAGATTCACATGTAATATCATCAGATGCACTCCACGTAGCCTTCATAGATTTCGTGTACTTACTGTCTTTGTAATCATATTTCTTCTTGAATTTTAACATTGGGCAGTCTGCTTTAATGTGTCCTTTTCTTTTTCACTCTTAAAAAACAACTTCATCACCTCTATCTGGATTATTTCCATTCATTCTTCCAATGTCCCTTATTTTCATACTTTCCTTTGTAATTTGATTTTCTGAAAAATATCTTCTTCCTATAAAATTTCTTAAACCTCCTGGCTATCTGATCCATTTCAACATCACTATCTGAATCAGAATCTTCACTGGTTGAACTCTCAGTAGGTATTTTCATTTTCTACTTGTCTCTGCTCTTTGAAGCAGTAGTCTTGAAAGGCACAGATTTTCACTTAGGTTCATCATCTTCGTCTTTATTTACCTTGAGTTCTTCCTCATACATCATGAGTTTACCAATAAGTTCTTTGACAGGTAGAGCTCCAATGTCACATGATTCTTTGATTGAAACAGATGTGCCTCTCCATCGGTCTGGTAATCATCTCAAGATTCTCATGATTTGTTCCTTTATTGGAACAACCTTTCCGAGTGAATTCATTATATTGACTACCTCATTGATCCTGAGATACATATCAGAAATAGGTTCATCAGTCTTCATTTTAAAATTATCATATTTAATAGTATATGTATTCAATCTCATTTCATTAACATTATTTGTTCCTTCAGGAGAAACACCCAATGTATCCCAAATTTCAAAAGAAGTTTTACAAGAAGAAATTCTATTAAACTCCTCATATCATAAAGAAAAGTACAGGGCATTCATGGATTTACAGTTATTATTATAAGTAGTCTTTTTAGGTTCATCCCAAGTTGTTCATTCAGTTTCTGGAATTTTATATTGAGACTCTATAGCAGTCCAAATATCAAAACCCATACTTTCTAAATGAATTTTCATTTTACATTTCCACTGAGCATAGTTTATACCATTGAAGAAAGGTGGCATGTTAGTAGTATAACCCTCTAGTCTATTATCTATAGCTATATTTTTGGAAAGATAATTTAAAGAGATAAAATTTAGAACTAACAGAAATTTAAGAACTTTAAAGATGCAACTAAAATCACAGTTGAAAAAAAGAGTGTTTCAAACATCATTAAACAAAAAAAAACCTCCGATACCAAATATTGGATTGAGTGGATACTCAAGAGGGGGGTGAATTGAGTTCCAATTAAAAATTTCTGTTAAAAATATTTCTCTTAAAATTCCCCAATTTAAAAACAAAGTTAAACTGTAGTGAATCTATACAGAGTGTAAATGTTCAATCAGTTTCTCAAAGATTTATTAGGTCTCAGTTGACTTAATTTGAAGATTAAATTAACATTTGAAATAGACTTACTTATTTACAATAAGTATAAACACATGCAAATTTAACTATCTAAGTAGCTTTAATATAGTTTCTATTTCAAAGTAATAGTAGAGGAATAAGTATATAGTTTACTTATAGAATTAAATTAAAATGAACTGAAGAGTTAACCAAGAGGATCCATCTCAAGCCGAGACTTAGTCCTCTCGACAATTTATATAAATTTATCCACACCCTGGATCGGGGTTAACAACAGTGAACAACTGTCTAGGCCACACATGGAACTCTTCCATAGTTCTTTGTGGGAAACAAAAACAATGACCAGGCCATACAAGGACCACTTCCACATTTTTCGTGGGTAAACAAGAGTAAAAAATTGTGGTTCGAGGATTTTTATATCCTCCATTTCAGCACATGAGTCAGTGTGTGTGTAAGATATAGAGAGTACACACACAACTCAAAAATGTAAGTAAAATAATCACTAAGAGAGAATGTATAAGAGTGTAGAAAGATCTAGTGATTTTCAGTTCATCTATGGACTCGTTGGATTCAGCAGAAATGATTCTAAGTCCTTCTCTGGTTTTTCCCTTGAAAAATAGAGTATCGAGATTTACTTCCTTCACTTCCAGTGTAGGTGTTCAGATCAAGTATGTGTAGTCGTTGCAGCTCTTGAGCATCTCCTTTGGACTTGTGTTCTTGATGTATATCAATGTTCTTCAAGTTCTTCTTCTCATGCACGTGTATGGAAGAATTCACTCTCTTTTTGTATCTTCGTATCTGTTGTATATCTGTGTGTATCCTTTTTTTGTCTTCCGTCGTATTTCTTTACTACAGGTCGATCTTCCTTTTATTCCATGAGCTCCGGCAGTAGGAATGATTACCTTTTCAGAGGTACAATGTATGATATCCTAACATGCCAACAATCAACATTAAATAACATTAATTGCATTAAAATCCTCAAAAAATGATTGTAAGAGTTAAATACGAATTTTTAGAAAATCAAACAGCTTTCATGACTATCAGTGAGTCATGTGATCGGTGAGACATTTTGAATCTGTATTGGTTTTGGTAGCATCATCATCGGTGTCTCGACATTGGTGTCTCATGATCGGTGTCTGAGCATCGGTGTCTCAATATCGGTGTCTCAACATCGGTTTCTCAGCATTGGTGTCTCAGCATCGGTGTCTCAGCATCAGTGTCTCTGCATCGCTGTCTTAGCATCAGTGTTTTAGGATCATCGGTATCGGTGACACATGATCGTCGGTATCTCTTTAGATCTTCTGTAGCTATCGGTGCAACTGTTCATCATTGGTGCGACTGTTCATCATCGGTGCGACCGTTCATCATCGGTGCAACCGCTCATCATCGGTGCGACCGTTCATCATCAGTGCGACCGTTCATTATCGGTGACTCAAGAAATGACTATCGGTGAGTCAAGATGATGAATTCTTACTAAGTGTCTGTTCAATCCAGAATAGTTCCAGGTCAACCATAACCATACATTGATCATAGATAAACAATTGTAGATACAATTTAAACATATTTAGAACAAGTTGAACAAGATATTAAAAGTAAATAAATAAAACTAAGATTTCTGATTATTAAAATAACCATTCCACAGAGAGTTCAACAACTAGTTATTCTCAAAATCAAGAATACAAAGAACAAGTTGTTGAATTACTCCTGCATCAAGAAAATGAGAATATTGAACATGCCTCCCATATGGAGAAAGCACATCATCAAGTGACAGAAGTGTCAGAAATCATCAAACGGTCTTTTGAACTGGGTGATAAAAGTGGATGCCGATTGATGCATCCAGCTAATTTCCAGACTAAGGTCCGTAAGATCAAGAGAGATTTTAAGAAAGTCTCAGACATAACATTTCAAGAGCCACCCCAACTTTCCAGACTGGGGACTCTTTTGAAACAACCCTCGGAATCAACAAATAGGATTCGAGGAGTTGAGAAAAGACATCCGGAACAGCCCCAGTCCACCAGACTGAGGACTTTTTCAAATCATCAATCCCCTCCTTAGTGAAATTCGGTCTTCTCTCGATTTGGGAAGAAGCCAAAGGAGGAACGAAGATCCATATTATCAGGAAATTTCCTCCAAATTACGGTTCGTCAAGAAGTTATTGAGGGATCGAATCAACGAAAGGAAATTTATCATCAAAGACATGGAAGAAAACAATATCACATAAATTCTGATAGAAGGGATGTGATGCATTATGCATCAATCAATTTCATCAATGTCGTTGTTGCTGATCCACCAGATGAGGCTCACTCAGGGGACTCAGATGAAGAGGATCCTGCTCAGGAAGTTGTACGCACAGACACAAATGAAGAATGTGTGTGTACACAAAATCAAATATTTACCAAAAATCTGGTTGTTCCTTCAAATAAAACACTTCCCCCTCTCCCAAAGGGATTAAACAAGGGGAAGGGAAAGAATCAGGTTACATATCCTCCCTCTGGAGAAGTCCAATCGCTCTCACTAGAGCAAATATTTGCACAACAGGAGGAAGAAATGAAGGAATTGAGGAGGATGAATGCAGAACTACTTCAGGGTAGTCTTCCTCCTAAGTGTGCTGGAGTCAGTCAGCCAAGGGAGTTTGTTGCAGCTACTTAGATGGATCAAGAATATCTTCCTTTATAAGTAAACCCTCACAGGTCTAATGGGTAAAGTGAAACAAAAATTGGAAGTGCGACCATCGGTTGCAGTACCAGCCACCACATCTGTCCATGCTCTAGTCATTGCACCTTCCCAAGTCCATGTTCAACTAGATGTATCTCAAAAGTTAATAACTACCACTGAGTCATTGAAAGCTCAGTTAGAGACTATGGAAGGGAAGTGTGCACAAGTTCAACCAGAAAAGATAGCTCACCCTGAATGGATAGATGCAATCCCTCCCCCATCATGTTTTGGGAACCCTTTATTCTCTATTTTCAATGGATCAGGCAACCCTGAACAACATTTGATGCATTACATGTCTTGTTGCGATCCAATGATGGGAGCTACAGATTAGTAAGAAGCATTGAAACTCAGATGCTTCGTGCGAACCTTGTAAGGACCAACCTTTGTTTGGTACACAAGCTTGAAATCCCGATCAATTACTGGATGGGAAGATCTCCATCAACGGTTTCTTCTTCAATTCAGCTCAACTTTGGAAAAGACAAAAGTTTTTGATATTAAAAACTGTAAGCAAAGGGAGAATGAAAGAGTCTGTAATTTCATTGTTCACTGGAAGGGATTAACATATTCCCTAATCTTAGAACACCCTCAAGAGGAACTGTTGCCAATCTGTGTAGAAAATATACGTGACAAATTATGCATGTCGTTGATCCCTGTGAAATACACAGGAGGGTTTCGCGATCTTACTTCAATATCTCAACAGATTGAAGATTCTCTTATACAGAATAAGGCTAAATCTAGTGTAATTACATCAGCTCCAGGAAGTAGAATGGGTAATGTAGAGACTGCTACAGTTATGCTTAAACATGCACCTATACCTGCTTCTACTTCAAAACCTTCATCTTCTCGAAGGGCTCCACCTCCTGAGCGCCATAAACAAAGGTCGTTTCGTCAAGACAATCATGGCGATCAAAGGCAAAAACAATTTGTGGATATGAAAAGAAAAACATACTTTTTCCGAAATAAACAAGTTCCTGGTTACTTCATTTTGGCTCTGGAAAATAATTTGGTTCAGTTTCCAAGGCCTAAAAGGCCAAACAAGGAAGGAGCTGAAGACCATCCCAATTATTTCCCCTTTCATCAAATGTTGGGGCATCCCATCCAGGAGTGTTTTGTCTTCAAATACCTCCTGCAAAATATGGTCAACTCGGGAAAAGTCAAATTAAAAGGTTCTTTAGCTTAGGTAGCATGTGTAACTGCTACAGTTCCAGAGGAGGAAGGCGAATGGCAAGAAGTTGAGAAAAAAAAATGCACAAAAATATGATTATTGGATGATCAGAAAGACAATCAACTGAACTCATGCTATTTTTCAAACGCAATTGAAGAAACCAATTGTGCCTTCTGCCATGAATGCCGTAGCAAAACCCTCTTCATCAGAGGGAAAATTATCAAAGAAATTGCATGATTCCAAGAAAGATAATGAATCAGAAGAAGATGAGTATGTGTCAAATCCGATGATTTCTTTGACTCTGGAAGACATCATGACATCTAATTCAAATTCACGGGCACCATCCCACCAAACGGCACAGCCTAAACAGGTTAATCAGGCAGAGTCTTCATCAGATGAAGAGTTGATTTTTGGTTCTGTTAATATGATTCAATTAATAGATTCACATGCCAGTCACAGTTTCAATTTCGATGAGCCTGAATTCCCTGTATCAAATAGCGGAATCAGAGGAAGTTCCAGAGGCTCAGGATACAGGGGAAGACGTGGATCTTTCAAAAGCCACTATTCCAATTCTACCCCTACTAGAACTTTGTATGTAGTAGAAACTCATGGCATAGCCCTTCAGCATTCTCAACAAGAACAAGCAAGTTCTTCTAGGAATAGAAAATTCAGTCCTGGAAAAGTTATTCTGGAAGACTGGTTGAAGGTTCCATCTTCTTCCTCTCAGCACGTGAATGGATCTAATCGTTCTAATCTTCCAAAACAAGGAATATTGCCAACTCCTATCCCAATACAAGATGCATCAACTTCCAAAGCATCTTCTTCCAAGGAACCTACTAAACTAACTATTCCTGTTGGGAAACACAAACCTCTGGATCAAAAGTATGATATATTGAAACACCTGACCCAATTATCGGCCATGTTATCAATTCTGGATGCATTGAATTTATCAAAGGATCTTTGGGAGGCACTTATTGAGGCTTTTTCAAGTCCTCAGGAGTTTTAAACTAAAATTGTTGTAACTGAAGTCTATCATATAGAGAATAATCCGGAAGAATTCCATGTAATAATATCTTTTACTGATTAAGATGAAGATGATGTAGTGAATGGTCATATTAGACCTTTGTACTTATCAGGCAACGTCAATGGCGTAGACGTCCGAAGAGCATTCATTGACAATGGTTCAGGAGTCAACCTCATGCCCATTCGTACACTTCGTCGATTGGGCCTCACGGAATATGATTTATCTCCTTCTACCATGATGTTACAAGGACATGATAAAAATGAACAAGAACCACTAGGTGAAGTTACACTCAGAACTCTGTTTGGAGATCTTGTATCCAATTCAAATTTCAGGGTTGTTGATCAAGACTTAGCTTTCAACATCTTGCCTGGAAGACCCTCGCTACATCAACATGCGGTTATCCCTTCATCATACCATCAATTTATCAAATATTGTTTCGATGGTCAATTTGGGACATTATATGGCGATAAGGCCCCATTCAAGACATGTGAGTCTCAATACATTGTGGCGGAATTCTATCACATGAAGGGAAAGGATAAATCCACAACCAAGGAGATTACCAAAGTTAATGCTCCATATGGTTTGGAGAATGTTCCAGTAAATCTATTTGCACATGTGAGTACAGATTATGTGTAGCCTACCAGTCAAATTGACAGGATAAACCCAAATCAAAATAATCTTATAGAATGATCCATAGTGTCAATTACATAAATTGATCCAGAAAACATGGGTGAAATTGGTAACCCACCAAGCCGTGATGAAATCCCAAATAGTGATGTCTTCATTTCATCTGCTGAAATCCAACAAGTCTATACTTCGTCAATCAGACCAGAAGAATTTATAGCAACATAGGAGGTTACCAATGATGTCGATTCTCAATCCATAATCTCCTCTATATTTCCCAAGGAAGACCCTTCATCATTAATTAGGACATAAATGGAAGCTTCTTCTTCATGATGTTCAAATTTTTACATCTTGTCTGATCATGGAAATTCTGCTTTATTATATTATATGAAAGTAGAAATGGAAGAAATAACACATGTTGAAGAAGAGGAGGAATATCTCAAAGATGCTCCTCCAGCATTTGAAGAAGGTATCTCTACCACCACGTATTGACGTATAGAAATAAATCCAGGTAAAAAAGAAGATCCACACCCCACTTTAATCAGTGCGGCCATGACTCATGAAGAACAAGAGATGTATATTTCCTTTTTAAAGAAAAATAAAGACATATTTGCTTGGAACTATATAGAGATTCCCGAGCATGATCCTGATGTTTCTACTCATCATTTTGGTTTACCAGAAGAACATCCAGTATATAAGTAAGCCACGAGAAGAACACACCCAACTTATGCTTCTAAAATTGAAGCTAAAGTGGATAATCTTATCAAAGCTATCTTCATCAATGAAGTTCAATATCCCATGTGGTTGGCTAATATTGTCCCTGTGAAGAAGAAGAATGGAAAAATTAGAGTTTTCATTGACTTCAGAGATCTTAATCAACATTGTCCTAAGGATGATTTCCCAGTTCCGATTGTAGAACTTTTAATTGATTCAATAGATGGTTATGAAGCACATTCCTTCATGGATGGATATTCCGGATATAATAAAATCTGAATGGACCCAGAAGACGAGGAATCCACAGCCTTCAGAGCCCCTCGGGTGGATTTTTCTACCGGGTAATGCCCTTTGTCTTAAAGAATTCAGGTGTAACATATCAGCGTGCTATGCATCGTATCTTCAAACCCCTTTTAAGGAAGTTTGTTTAATTCTATGTGGATTATTTTGTGGTCAAATCCAAACAACATTCTAATCATTTGACTGATTTGGAAGTCATATTCTGCAAGCTTCGACAACATAATTTGAAGATCAACCCCTTAAAATGTGCTTTTGGGGTAACCTTAGGAAAATTTCTCGGCTTTGTTGTATGCCATCGTGGTATTGTAGTCGATCATGAGAAGACAAAGTCAATCCTTGGTATGTCACCTCCACAAAATTTAAATGAATTCAGAGGACTTCAATGACACGTAGCCTATATTCGGCGTTTCATCCCCAATTTGGCAGAAATTTTTTTACCCTTCACCAAATTGATGAAGAAGGGGGTCACTTACCAGTAGAATGAAGAATGTCAAGAAGCATTCGATATTCTCAAGATATACCTATTGAGTCCGCCGATACTCATTCCACATGTTGAAGAAAGACCACTTATCCTCTACGTGATAGCTCTAGAGCGATCATTGGGTGCCTTTCTTGCTCAGAAGAACGATGCTGGGAATGAAAACAACCTCTACTACCTCAGTGAGACTATGATTGAAGCAGAAACTCGATATTCAAGTATTGAGAAGTTCTTCCTAGCATTAATCTTTGTAGTTCAGAAGTTGAGACACTACCTGAAACATCATTAGGTCCAATTGGTATCTCGCAATAACCCGCTCAAATTCATCCTTAGTCGTCCAATGCTTACAGGACGTCTGGAAAGGTGGGCAGTTATTTTGCAGCAATTCGACATTCAGTATGTGTCTCAAAAGGCAATAAAGGGCCAAGATCTGGTTGATTTCTTAGCGGAAAACCCTTTAGTGGATAATACACCTTCAGATATTGAACTCCTGGATGAGGAAGTCTTCTCTATTCATGAAAGTCCTCAGGCATGGGAAATGTATTTTAATGGTGCTTCCAGAAGTCTAATATGGAGGAAAATGGAAAATACTAAATTCAACAAAGTTGTCTTAGGAATTGTGCTCATTTCTACAGAAAAGGCAGTGTTACCTTATTCCTTCTTATTGTGGGAAGGTGGTACCAATAATGAAGAATAATACCAAGGTCTCATCGCAGGCTTGGAATTGACGCTTCAAGAACAAGTGAATCACTTAAAGGTGAAAGGTGATTCAGACCTGGTAATCCAACAAGTCAATGGGGATTATTCCATCAGAAAAGAAGAACTAATCCCTTTGTATGATTATGTTAGATAGTTAATGGAGGAATTACCTTCGGAACCGACATTTTCTTATGTCCCGCGATCACAAAATGCTCAAGCTGATGCACTGGATAATATAGCCACAGCTCTGGAAGATCCAAATCGGGATGAGACAACCATCAGTATTTCCCACCATCATGAAATTTCACCTTATGTTCGAATCAGAACAGAGGAAATTAATGTAATTAGTCCCATTCCTGAACCATATGGTCATACTATAGGATGGATGTCACCTATCGGAGAATACCTTCAAAATGAAACACTTCCACCTGATAGAGCTGAGAAAGTACAAATCTGGCGACATGTGGTCAATTTTAATCTTTGTGATAGCCCAGATCACCAAGAGAAAATTCTCTACAAACGTGGTTTTTATGGAGTTCTCTTCATATGCATTGATGATGAAGAGACAATGGCTATCATGAAAGAAGTGTATGCAGAAGTCTGTGGTGCCCACCAGTGTGGACATAGACTGTCTGATCAGATTCGAAGGCTTGGATTCTTTTGGCCTTTAATGATACAAGATTGTGTTGATTTCATAAAGAAGTGTCATTCATTCCATGTACATTCCAACTTCATTCGTCAACCTCCAGAGTTGCTTCATATAGCTAAATACTCATGGCCATTTTCCACATGGGGAATGGATGTCGTGGGACCTTACCCTTCAGCTACAGCCAAGCAGTTTAAGTATATTCTTACTGCTACTGATTTCTTTTCCAAATGGGCAGAGGCAATACCTCTTAAGGAAGTCAGTTCTTAATGAATTTTTTGCTTCATCAAGTCTAACATCATTACCATATTTGGTGTCTCTCATACCATATTTATGGACAATGGCACCAACTTCTGTTCATCTGAGGTGAAGAAGTTGTATCAAGAATACAACATCAAATACAACCATTCATCTCAGTATCATGCAGCGGCCAATGGATAAATAGAAGCCTTCAATAAGACTCTTTCAAATATACTGAAAAAGATGGTGGATCAAGATAAGAAATCATGGCCTGATAAACTCTTCCATGCTTTATGGGCTTATCAGACTACCCCACGAACTGCAACGCGGTCAACTCCATATTCATTGGTATATGGAATGGAAGCAGTATTTCCAATTGAAGTTCAACTACCCTCGGTCAAAGTTTCTATTTGTGATCAGTCATCTATATATGAACAATGTCAAAAGTGATTTAATGAATTGGAATGGTTAGATGGGAAAATATTGTGCACTTTGCACCACTTGGAAGTCTATCAGAATCGAATAGCATGAGATTTCAACAAAACAGTTCATCTTCGTTCATTCACTTAGGGAGAATTTTTATTAGTTCTCAGATCTCAAATGATACCAGGGAAGAAACCTCCCATGCTTGAGCCAGAATGGGAAGGACCTTAATCAATATATAAGGTCTACCCCAATGGAGCTTATTCTTTAATCTCAATGGATGGATAACTCATCACTACTCCAACCAATGCCAGATTTCTGAAGAAATATTTTGTATAAACACAAAATACATCATTTTCAGTCCATGCATATGACCCTAAACTATTTTCAACTCACTTAAGTCTAGAAAGAAGTTAAACTACATTATCAATAGTCCATGCATACGACCTTAAACTATTCGCACTTTCATCCAACATGACGTTAAACATTGTCCCATTCATCCTCCTTACTATATGAAGTTACACTATATAGAAGCCCCTTACGTCCATCAAGATGTTAAACTGCATAACCAACGGTCCATGCATAAGACCTTAATTTATTGGCACTTACATCCAACATGACGCTAAACTGTATCATCACTTTTTCCTCCAACATGAAGTTAAACTATGAAAAAGCCCCTAATACGTCCAACATAACGTTAAATGGTATACTCTTTTGTCCTCACTGGATGACATTAACCTGCACAGTCCCCCTTTCGTCCAACATGGCATTAAACTATATTTTCCCCATCGTCCTAACTACATGACGCTAAACTATATAGAAAGTCCTTTATACATCCTACACGACATTAAACTGTACTTTGTCCCTGCTACATGACACTAAACTGTGCAGCACCAATATTCCTAACTACAAGACTTTAAACTGCATAGTCCCTTTATATTTCCTACATGACATAAAACTGTGCATCGTTAAGGTTATTGTTACCTCATTTTTCTCACACTGAGTATGAATCACATGAGCTTACCGCAAACTTCAACCATAACACTCTCTCTAGGCTACTAACCATGTGTAAGTCCCAACAACATCATTTTTTAGGTCGTTGTCCCCAAGAAAAACTTGATCATTAATTATTTCTTTAATTGAACTACGCGGAATTTGATCCTTGCCTTCCAGGCTAGGTACGTAGGAAACATCCCAAGGATCAAGCCCAAAATCAATCTCTTCACATCGGTTCACCTCCATCTCATACGATGTTGATTCGTGAAAACGCCCCTAGAATCAATATCTTTACATTGGTTAACTTTCGTCCTTTCTATACGATGTTAAACTATACAACACTTTTTTCCAGTATGACAATAAACTATACTATTCTTTGATACCCTCACCTGAGAGGTAATAATTATTTACATTGATTTTCAATCATGTTTCATTCCAAGGACTACGTGCATACATGGCAATGCCCGAACCTTTTATCTTGGGTTAAACCATCATTGCACTAATGTCCCTTTTCACTCATCTTATGTATGAACCAAATTTGTAAAGAGGGTAGTTATAGAACTACGTGGGCTTGATTCCCATCCTTATGGGATACGTAGGAACGTTTGAGTGTCCCTCAAATCCGGCCCCAAGTCTTTTGGTCCAAACCCCAAATCCCACTTTCAGTCCCTTGGCTGAAAAGTCCCCACGAAAACACACACTGTGTATTTCTTATAATGGTCCAAGATTTATGACCCTAAAATAAGATCTCCAATAATTTTTTCCCAAATGACGTTAAACTGTAGTTCATGAACTATGTATGGATTGATTCCCATCCTTATGGGATACGTAGTGAAGTCCAACATTTCCATTAAGGACCCAGCCACAACATGATTATGGTTAGCAATGATTTGTGTATCTCTATATACATTGGACAATACCCATCTTTATGTGTCATAATCCTATCCTTAAATATTTTCAGATCATCATAACCATTTTCTTGACTTTTAGTCACAAAAATGTAAAATTTCTGAGATTTGTTTTACTTGACTATGCAGTACATGCTCTTAGGCGGCCTTGCATAAACAGTGTTCATAACGGATTTTTCAGCCAAAAGATACTATTATTTTACTATGTAGCCATTTCCTTTAGGTGGCCCTGCATAATTCAACCCCCTAACGGGTCTGTCAGATACTGGTAACTTCATTCATGGGATGAAAGCCTCTTTTGTTCTCATTTTTCTTAAATGAAAGAATGTAGGGATCTGCAAAAATATCCAACCTTAACATACTTGTCCCATATACCTTTTCATGATCTGAAAGAATTTAAGTCTATGTTTTATATTCTCCTTCCCTACGTTAGCGTCAGAACTTTGTAGGAGTGATATTCATCCAGTTCTTTGATAATATTGTTTGGAAATATCTTCTCCATATTCAAGTACCTCTTTCTATAAAGAAAACTCTATACTTTGGAAAATTTAAATCTCCATAAACATTCACTGGATTTTTAGCATTAGGAATGTAAATTTCTGAGAGTTCTTTTGCCTGACTATACAACATATGCCCTTAGGCAGCCTTGCATAAACAGTCTACATAACAGACTTGTCAGCCAAAAGATGCTATTTATTTGACTATACATCCAATGTCGTTAGGTGGCCTTACATAATTCAACCCCCTAATGGGTTTGTTAAAAAATAGTAACTTCATTCTTGGGAACTACTTCTTCTAATGCCTTCTAGCTCTTTTTCATATCATTCCTCAGATCCAAATTTTCTTAAGTTATAGTTTACATATTTTCCCTCATACTTGAGTATGGTAATATGTTTTTAGATAAATTTTCAAAGAATTGAGTCAAATCTAATTCATTCGGTCAAATCTATTTCGACCTTAAACATTAGCCTCTTTATGTATGATGTGAATGACTTTAAATGACCCACAAAAGACAAAGGAACGATGAGTAAAAGTCATTTTCCAACTCACTAAACATACATTTTTATGATTTAGGTAATATTGAGCAATTAAAAGATTCAATGTTTTAGGGTAATTTATATTAATCCTAGTAAAAATCAAATTATGCTCATTAGGCCCATTGGCTTAGTTAAAATTTAGATTAGGGAGAAAAGGAAAATACATACACAAGTGATTGAAGATGAAAGAATTCTTTCCATTTGATGCACAAGAATTTGAAGGACATCCACAGATTAGATTCTCTTCTTTTTTCTAAGAAATTACAAAGGTTTTCGACATAAGTCTTCACTTGATGAACCGCATCCCGAGCATCATCAGCAGCTACTTGAAGCTCATGCACTCAACCAACTTCACTCTTTTCAGCCTGATAGAGTGCTTTCCTAGCATCCGCAATAGTCATCATACCATTTGTTTGAACTCCCTCTAGTGAATTATTGTGTTGGTCAAGTTCGCCAAAAACAAAATCTAACTGTTGCTAAAGGTGCATCTTCTAGACAACTTTTTTTTGATCTTATGCTTCAGTTCCTTCATCTTGGAAGCATAGTCAGCCTCAGCTCAGGATACCGCAGCCTCAAATTCACTGATGATGACTGACAGTTTCACACTGGTAAGATATTTGCGACACTTTTTCTCCTGCTCCCTCCTGAAGATGACTTGTTTCACCGCGGTATGGATCTCTTGGTATCCAGAACCGCTAGGTCCTAGCATGATAAACTAGGATGAAAATATAGGGATATTCGATGATAGATCTTCTAAAGTAACATCATATGTAATTTTCCATATGTTTTTCCATGCCTTGCATTGTGAGAAGCTAAGCGCCTTAAGCACCTCTAGGTCTGATTCAACATCATCATCATAGGGGGGAATGTAATCTGGCATTATTGCACTTAAGGAAGTGCCCTATTCTACTTCTTCCCCCATACCCTAGTTGCTTAACCTTTTATTGCTGTTTGGGAGGAAGTTGAGACCTCACCTCCAGTTCTAACCATTGAAGTTGATAGATCTGTTTGATCAATTAAAAGTATGGTTAGTTTCATAGAATAATGGAAGTTGGCTGTCTATCTTGAAATCTCAGTCCAATCATTACCAAACAGTAGATCAGCAGCTTGAGAAGACTCCTCCCCATCATTCCCAGTTTCAATAGGATCTTCAAGATGGGTCTCATGGGGTTTTATTGGGTTTAGCTCCACATGAGCTAATGTTTCTGCGATTGTAGGGTTTACATCAATGTACACACCCTCTTTAGGCATTGGTAGTTAAGTAGCTTCTATGGATGGAACTACATATTATTTTCAGTCATGATTAGACATGTAAATTATAAGAAAATTTACTGGGTGAAGGATAACACTCACACCCAAGGTATCTTAAATCACATGATAACTTAGCATGATCATAAAATTCTTTGAAAGACATGCCACGATTATTCATTTCATCCAATGATATTTCATAATCCTGGTTAGTCTCACTGGTGGGAGAATTTGATGTGTCCTCTTGGAGACCCTCATTCTTCGGCCTCTGACCCTGGATAGATTTTTCAGGAAGGAGGCAGATTCAGTTGCTGCGACCGCCAATGAATCTGGTGCAGGTTCGTCTCTACTTGTAGTAGCAGTAGGAGCAGTACGGGGAATAGATGTTGGCTCTTTTTTAGCAGCAGCCAAGTCATCCTGAATTTAAATTTTTTCCACAGCACCCTCTGTGTTCCTTAGTGGAGGATCAATCCTTTCCCTAAGAGGGGAAATTGAAGAAGCCCCTACAATCTCAAGGAAATTGAGCAATCTTTTTCATTGTTTAAAATTCATGATTATCCGAAGGACTTACCACTACTGATAAAGCATTTAGCAGTGGACGTCCTCCTTCGTCGCCTTTGTCCTTTTTTGATTTTTGGGAGTGTCGGCAGTCTATCTTATTGGCACTTGAATTGGAGAATGGAAGGCTATTTCCAACGCCTCATTCATGGCATGTTGGCCTGGAGATATCTCGCCTGGTTCGCAAGGAGAATCAGCAGCATCCCCAATGGCAGTACCACCAGGTCTATACTGTGGCAAAGGAACCTCAGTTACTTTCTTTGCAAGCTGCAAGATGAATAAAATAACTTCCTTAAGTAAAAAAGTTTCAACTGGAATCAAGTTGCTAATAAAATAAGGAAAGAAAACATAAATCTTCAGGAGCCACATAATCATGCCCCTTTTAATCTCCAGAACTACAACCCCCCTCAGTGGCGCCACAATAATTCATTTCCTTCACCCGCCTGGTGACAGGAATGGACTCATCAGTGGCATATATGAGCATTTCCAGCTCTCTGATGTATGCTCTCACATCATTGGGGTTATCCTAGTATTGGATATCTGTAGAATCCAGAAGATTCCCTATTCCAGGAAGTTGTATGCCCTCACACAAATCCAGCCAGGCCGTCTCAGAACCATAGTATAAACACATCCATGCCTGGACAGCCTCTGGTCTTAGATATGAAGTCTGTGAGGAAGGTCCTACAATCTTTGACTTTAATTTTTCCCAGATCCTGCAATTGTAGATAATGAATAAGAAAATATGACTTATTGCTTTATAAAGTAGTAGTGATTAAATTAGCACAATGAAGTAACTCACCAGGAGTTGATGGAGTAGGTCTCTTGATTCTAACCGGAGGATTATATCGGTCACAAGGCCACTTTTCCACTTGTTGTGCCTCATCATCCCCATCATGGGAATCTGGTGAATCAGTCCTAGAGAAGGAATCCAGCGAGTCAGCTTCAGCTGGGGAAACATCACCTTCATGAGGAAGGGTTTCCTTATCTATTGTCCTCTTCCTTTTCCCCACCTGATAAACTGGGTGATTCAGCACCCCTTTGGGGTATTATGTTATCTGGTGCTCGGCATACCAAGTAGTCAGGTTATGTGCCGCTTTTTCAACTGGTAGATCAAATACCGCCCCAGTCTACTCCCTTGATGTCAGCAGCCACAGTTGTCGAGCAACCATCAGATGTTTCTCTAACCTGACATGTACTGGAGGAGATACAACAATCTGTTGTAGACAGTTGAATTGACGTGCAAATCTATATGGAGCTTAGGCCTCGCATATAATTTCTCCTTCAATCCTGGCATCTAACACACCATCTCTACAAGATAGCATGTATGACCTCAAATCCAAATGGGTTATTCCATCATCAAAAAACAGCCCGGTTGGCAGATTTCTATAGGGAAATAAGTTGAATTCCTTAAACATGCTCAGCCTCACTTTAATGTCATAAACATTAACATATAATGAAGAAACTCCAAGGAATGCTTCCACTGATGGCCAGAAAGAACGTCCATTAATTTTTAATCCATTATGTACATTGTAAGTCATGAAGTGAGTGGCAATCCATCCCCATAATAATTTTAATGGTCCTACTATTCTCAAAGGAGATTCACCAATGAAGACATGACATAAACTCCTGTGAATCTATGCTAAAATGGGGGTAGCCAACCCAACCATTTTTTCCTCAGCTAACTTTACCACAATGACGAAGGTCCCTGGCCTGAGGCCTCCCTTAGAATCCCTGACTGGAAAGAGATAAAAGATGAGCCATAAATCCAAGAATCCCACCAGATGAGTCTTCTTTGAGATCCTTTGATTCACCTAATATCCCCATTTCTCAAACTCTCCTGCTTCTAGAATTGACCAGAATGTGCCAGGAGCACCCCTCTTCTCAGGTTTTGGGCAGGTGGTAGGACGTTTGGGCCTCTTATCCTTGGATTTATTTTTCTTGGATCCTTTCTCCTTCGGCTCCTTCTCCTTTGGATCCATCTCTTTCTTCTAAATAAGAAATATATTCATCCAATCCACAGGATGAATATCCTTTCTAGAATGAGTTAAAGAGGTCTCTAAACTCTTGATCCCGTGGAAGATTTTAAATAATTCTTGAGCTAAAGCAGGAGTCTTCTCTGAATCATTCCAAGTCAACTTGGGTGGAATGAATTCATCATACATGTCACCCAAAATTGGATCCCCTAAGATCTTGTGGACATCCCACTGACTGATACCTACTGCTCCATGAGTCAGATGGAAAGAATTAGTTTCTAGGCTTCAGTAGCTCAGTATATCCGGCACGAAGTTATCATGTCTATAAACATATATTTTCCCAACCCAAACAGCTTCTTATATCGCAACTCCTTTCAGATCCTTGACAAAACTCTACACAGGTTTGTCACACCCAGTATGCCCACATCCAAGTTGTCTTTACACCTCCCCCAGGACGTAAGTCCCAACTTTTCTTCCAGCCTTTGGATTAATCCATCTGAGCATTTTGGAAGATTGAAGGATGACAATGTGGTTGCATCTCAGGCTTATGAGGGTTCAGATCTGGTGTACAAGGACTATGATGCATCATGTGGGCCTTCTCCACAGTTCCATCACTTATAAATACTCCTCCACATGAGGTATTTGTTGAAGCAAAGTTGGTATAATTCTGAAACCATGAAAATTGGAGATAGTTCTTTGCTTCTGGAATAGTAATTTCACACAGATGACCATAGCCATACAAAGGAAAATAAATGCTTTGGGGGAAGTCGCAATGATATTTTTCCAGATACGTAGCCAAATCTGGAAGAGTGCTACTTTTGACCGTATAATAATCATGGCCAATGATGTTCATCATATCATCACTCCACTTGCTAGCCAGTTCATCAGCTATTCCAGTTCTAAGAGCCATTGATTCTGCACAAAAGTCGAATAAATTAACTCTTAAGTAAGTTTATTTTTCATAAACTTTGTGAAGGAATTTCAGAAAAATGGCAAAGGCATTAAGGCGCGCAAGTCAAAACTTGGCGCGCAAGTATGAATATGTCGCGCAAGTGTTAATGTACCGCACATGTATTTGGCACACAAGTATCACCGCGCAAGTCCTATTACCTTGACAACAGCACGACAACAAAGAAATAGTGGAAAATGAGTAACTTGCACGGTGAAGGGGACCTGCGTGGTGAGAGCTCGAAAATTTGGAAATCAGATGCTCTGCATGGAAAATGACCGCATATTTATATGCCAGGCTTCCCACCTGCGCGCCTACAGCTAGCCCAATCCATCCAGGGAGCTCTAGCCCTGGACGACTCGCACCTGTGTGGCTCGCTCCTGCGTGCCTCTTTCCCTTCGATTTTCTTCTCTTCCTCAGATTCACATCCTTATTCTTTCGGATCCAACTCTGAGGGGGGGACTTTTGTTGACGCTCATTTTCATCACATTGTCTAAAAGAATGGAAAGAGAAATGACTTAGCAGAAATTGATTAATCCTTTGAAGAAAACAAAAAAAATCAATAAAGGCATGAACAAGGCTTCGAATGCACAAGGGTCACCCAAGTTCCATCACTGTCGCGCAAGTATACTTGCGCGCCACATAATGGTCACGCAAGTGACTTGTGCACCCTAAAGGATAACCACTCGGGGTCTTCTCCAGCCTATAAATAGACCCTGTGGGCCCCCCATTTGAGAAGAAAGTTTTCTAGAATTGAGATATAGAGCTCTGAATGCCCAATTCTCTTCTTTAGGTCTTCCGAACACTTCTAAGGTAATTCTCTACCAAGAATGGAAGTTCTAAACCAGAGGAGTAAGGTCTAAGTGTAAGAATTCACTAACACTTGCACGCCTAAGGTGTTTTACCCTTAAGGGAAATGAACATACTTGCGCGTTGCCCTACTTCTTTACCAAAACTGGCGCACCTCTCTTCTGGAAGTACATTAGGATAATTCTAAAGGCTTTGGTCAAGGATCTCCCAAATGTTTCCCTACTGGTTAACAATATCTCAATTACCCATGTGTCGCACTGGTATACTTGCACAACCAGGACTTGCACGCCCACGCAGTACCTGTGTGCCTGCCAGGACCTACGCGCCCCTGCCTTTTTGGATGCCCTTTTTACCCATTTAACCCCTCATATACAATTCCAACTCTCTTATTCAATATTCAGTCTTCAAGACACTCTTCAAAGCCATTTATGTCATGTTTTCTTGATTAACGTCCTTATCTGAAATGAATTCTGTGGAATATCTCTCAAAACCTAGTGATTTACACATCTTTAGGTCACTAAAGACTGAGATTTCATTCATTCAACTTCATCCTTTAATATGAGAGAACCCCTTAACATGGGCCTCCTTTTCAGGAATAAGCACCAATCTTAAAATTCATAAATATGGGCATCCTCCTTAAGAGTATGCACTAATTCCTCTTTAACCTGGGCCTACTTTTCAGGAGTAACGCCCAATCTTAAAATTCTGAAATATGGGCATCCTTTTTAGGAGTAAGCCCCAACCATAATTCTCTTAACCTGGGCTTCCTTTTCAAGAGTAAGCCCCAGTCTCAAATATGGGCATCCTCTTCCGGAGTAAGCCCCAAGTCCCATAATTTTCAAGTCTCTTAACCTAGGCGTCCTTCCCAAGAGTAATCCCCGGTCTTAATTTCTCTTAACCAGTCCTAATTCACTTTTTTATCTGGGTCTCCTTCATAGGAGTAAAACCCAATCATAATTCCCCTCCTAATTTGGGGCTCGTTTTTTAGGAGTAATCCCCAAATTGTAGTATCCAAATCTCCATAATGTACATAAACCTTTATGGACCCTGTTCTTGGATTTCTTCCCTGAAGTAAATCCAAATCTTCATCTATTTAGGCAGTCATACATACATAAGCCCCATATCATTTCTTATGATTGCATCTTTCATGGTACAATTTTCTAGTTTTACCAGTACCTCTTGTTTCTCACATCAAGCATGAGTCACGTGAGCTTAGAGTGTAAAAGTAATTATAACATCTTTCTTTGATCCATCAATCATAAACATCATATTCCCTTACTCGAACTACATGGGTTCTGATTCCTTTTCTTAAACAAAGGATACGTAGGTATCCTATCTGTGGGTACGATCCCAAATCTGAAATAATACATGTCCTTCTGAATGACAATAAACTTCAAGTGCCCAAATAAGTGGCTTTAAAACTAGTATGGTCATCATAATGACCAAGAGACTTTTTATGTATTAAAGGATACCATTGAATAAGAATCTCTAAACAAATACAGATTATTATCTATCGATGAAGAACCTCGAATACATATAAAAGATTCTCTAATTTTCTTACATATCAATCATTGATTGTCAGATCTAAAGGAAAGATCATTTTACACTTGGTAATGTAATAAGGATTCACAAACATAAATTAAATCTATAAACATAGTCCCAGAGTAAACAACAATTCCCCCCAAAAAGGTGTGATGAGTTTGACCTCCCATCCTCTCGACCAATGCAAATTCCTAAGCCTCATCAGTCTAAAACTAATGAGCATCTACCTTTTGAAAGTAGGTTCAAATGGATTTGGAATCATTGGATGTTTCCGGTTCTACGAACAAACCCGTTAGAAACCACTTGGAATTGTTTGAATCTTAAATCAATGAGATCATCCCCAATTCCAGAGGGAAACAAATGGATGTACCTCAGGATAATTCTAATGGCTAAGGTCAAGGATCTCCCAAGTGTTATCCTACTAGTTAACAATCGTGCAAGTACCAATTTGTCACGAAGGTATACCTGCGTGACCAGGACTTGCGCGCCCACATAGTACCTACACGCCTTCCAGGACTTCCACGCCCCTGCCTTTTTGGATGCCCTTCTTGCCCATTTAACCCCTCTTATACCATTCCACCTCTCCTATTCAAGATTCAGTATTCAAGACACTCTTCAAATCCATTTATGGCATGTTTTCTGGATTAACTTCATTATCTGAAAGGAATTCTGTGGAATATCACTCAAAACCTAGTGATTTACACATATTTATGTCACTAAAGATTGAGATTTCATTCATTCAACCTCATCCTTTATGATGAGAGAACCCCTTAACCTAGGCCTCCTTTTCAGGAATAAGCCCCAATCTTAAAATTCTAAAATATGGGCATCCTCCTTAGAAGTAAGACCCAAGTCCTCTTTAACCTGGGCCTCCTTTTCAGGAGTAATCCCCAATCTTAAATTTCATAAATATGGGCATCCTCTTTATGAGAAATCCCGATCCATAATTCTCTTAACCTAGGCTTCCTTTTCAGTAGTATGCCCCAGTCTCAAATATGGGCATCCTTTTCAAGAGTAAGCCCCAAGTCCCTTAATTTTTCAAGTCCCTTAACCTGGGCTTCCTTCTCAGGAGTAATACCTACCCTTAATTTCTCTTAACCAATCCTAATTCACTTTTTGATCTAGGTCTCCTTTTCAAGAGTAAAACCCAATCATAAGTCCCCTTTTAATTTGGGCCTCTTTTTCAGGAGTAAGCCCCAAATTTGAGTATCCAAATCTCCATAAAGTTCATATACCTTTATAGACCCAGTTCCTGGATTTCTTCCCTAAAGTAAATCCTAATCTTCATCTTTTTAGGCTGTCATACTAACATAATCCCCACATCATTTCTTATGATTTCATCTTTCATGGCATAATTTTCTGGTTTTACCAATACCTCTTATTTCTCACATCGAGCATGACTCATGCGAGCTTAGAGTGTAAAAGTAATTATGACATCTTTCTTTGAGCCATAAATCATAAACTTCATATTCCCTTACTCAAACTATGTGGGTTCTGATTTTTTTCCTAAACAAAGGATACGTAGGTAGCCCATCTGTGGGTATGATCCCAACTCTAAAATAATCTATGTCCATCTTAATGAGAATAAACTTCAAGTGCCCCACTGAGTGGCTTTAAAACCAGTATGGTCATCATAATGACCAAGATAATTTTTATGTATTAAAGGATACCATTGACTAAGAATTTCTAAACCAATACAGATGATTCTATATCGATGAAGGACCTCGAATACATATAAAAGTTTCTCTAAATTTTCTATATATCAATAATTGATTGTCATATATAAAGGAAATCTCATTTTATACTAGGTAATTTAATAAAGATTCATAAACATAACTTAAATCTATAAAGAGAGTCCCGGAGTAGAAAATATTTTCCCCCAAAAGGTGTGATGAGTCTAACCTCCCATCCTCTCGAACAATGCAAATTACTAAGCCTCATTAGTCTACAACTAATGAGCACCTACCTTTGTAAAGTAGTTTCAAATGGATATGGAATCATTGGATGTTTCCGGTTGTACAAACAAACCCGTTAGAAACTACTTGGAATGATTGAATCCTAAATCAATGAGATCATCCCCAATTCCAGAGGGAAACAAAACCTAATGATTAAATTTATAGATATCAATGATTTATATATTTTTATAATGTAATTCAAATGTCCACACAAGACATTCGAGAAGCTTCCTCTCACAATCCACATAACAACACCCTCATCAATCCCATAAATCTACATCATATATGTAACTCACCTATTTCCTCCATTTAGATAAAAAATATTCCACCACCTCTATTTTGAGATTAAATATGATCTCTTAGTGGATTAATTGTTTATGTGCTCCAATCTCCATACTTGTTCACCTAAGATGTCCACCCCTACTTAAGAGAGATACTATGTACAAACCTATACTAGTATGGAATCTCTAGTAATATTTTACATGAGAGGGATATTTGGGTATCTAACTACTTCAGATACCCTTTGTGCATCCCCTTACATGGATGAGACATTTGGGTCACCCACTACTTGGGAGACCATTCCCCCAATCCTCTACATAGGCAAGACACTTTGGTGACCCATTACTTTAGAGACCCTTCGCCCATCCATCTACATGATAGAGACACTTGGAAGACCCTCTACGTGGGTGATCCATCTCCTTACCCACTTCTAGGGTGACACATGTAGGACACCCACTTCTTAAGAGACACATCACACAACCTGCAACTTGGATAACCTTCACATAGGGAAACCTCACTTGTGTGGCCCACACATAGAAAATCCACAAATGGGAGAGCCTTATCCCAATTAAAACCACATGGGAGACACTTCATCCAAGTCACTCCACTTCGTCAACCCTTTCCTATGTCACCCCTCTTAGGAGACCCATCACCCAAGTAATTAAAAATTTGATATTTTATCAAATCCTCATATTCATAGGGAAAATAATGTGATTATAGCCCTCACTTTGGATAGGCATCACAACTAGCCCTCACTATGGATATGTATCTTTTATATCCCCCACTTGGTCTATAAAAATTTATTATCCCTCACTTAGGCTGAGTACCTTTTCTTAACCACCCTAGGTCTAGGCATCTCTACTAACATTCACTGGTCTATTCACATTTGAAAGTCCTCATAATGTATAAGAACCAATTTCATACCTCATTGAGGATATGAAACATAATTTTCCCTTTCACTAAGGGTTTGAACCAGTTCACCTAGGTCTCATGCCCTGTAATCGACTGATGTTATATACACTTAGAGTTTATATATTCCTCTAGACACAATGCCCCATTAATAGGTGTTAGAACCAATCTTAATAATCTCTCATTCTCATCCTTTTACCAGTATATGGGGGTATTTAATCAAAAATGTTCATTCTCCTAGGTTTGAGCTCCAACCAAACCAAAAATTCCATATGAGTTGAGATACTTCTCATAGTTTCTAATACATGGGAATCATCCTTGGATTAAGCCTCAACCAAACTATATATATACAAAATGATGGATATTTCACATTGTTCCAAATAATTGTGAATACTCTAATGTGTAATCAACAATATAACATTCAATTAACCATGAGTTAAGATATTTCTAATGGTTAAATATACTTCAACATCCACTTAGGTTTAATCCCCAACCAATACATAAATTCCCATTAGTTGAGATACTCATCACGATTCCAGATTCTTGGGAATCATCCATGGATTAATCCCAAAACAATCCTTAAATCACCATGTGTTGAGATACTCATCATTGTTCTATACTTATGGGCATCATCCTATATGTAAACCCCATACATACCTTTAGTCCCTAAGATTCGAGATAATAATCATGGTTCCATAAAGATGGGAATCCTCCTAGGTTTAAATCACAAAACAAACCTCTATTAACCCTTATTGTATATACTTATGATGGTTCCAGATACATTCTCATCATAAAAGGTGTAATGACCAACCAAAAATTCAATTTTACAGGATTTTAGATACACCTCATGGTTCTAGATACATAGGAACCATCCTTTTTGTAAGCCCCAACCAAGCCACCAATCAAGATACTCATCATGGTCACATATAAATGGTCATCCACTTAGGTATAGTACTCAGTCAGATATTATGTTAACAAAGGATTGAGTTTCATCTAATTGTAAAAATTCTTCATCATTAGATTATATTATCCTCATTATTCCAGAAACGTGGGAATCCTCATCAGGGTATTCCCCAACTAAAAATTTATTTTCAAATGGGTGGGAATACTCCTCATGGTTTCAAAAATATAGTCATCATCCAATGTATAATCCCAAACCAATCCATCAATTAAACATGAATTGAGGTACTCCTCATGGATCCAGATACATGTCTATCCTTCTTTGTGTAATACGCAACAAAACCTTGTATCATCATATGTTGATATATTCTATGAGGTTATTGATACCTGGGAATCCTACTATATGTGAGGCCCATTCAAATAAAAAATAATCCTTAATATTAGATTCTCCATATGGTTACCATTGTTCTCGATGAGTCTAGATACTCAACCTGGTTTCAAATACATGTGAATCCTTCTTGTGTAATCCCCAAACAATCATTTGATTACCCATGGGTATAGATGCTCCACATGGTTCAAGAAACATGGGAATCCTCTTAGATGTAAGACTAAACCAAATTATCAATTACCATAAGTTGACGTACTCTTTCTGGATTCAAAAAATAAGTATCCTCCTAGGGTAAGACCCAACCAAATCATCAATTACCATGAGCTGAGAAACACCTAATTGTTCCAAAAACATAGGAATTATCTTTATTTTAATCCATAACCGAATATTCAATTACCAAGAGTTTATAAACTCATCATGGTGATGGAATCCTTGTCTTCATCCTAGGTTTATTCCTCAAAACCAACCATAACCTGAACCACCTACTAGTCCATGACTCTTAGGTAAGCTCACTTATAATCCATGTATTCTTTCATTTTATCACCCATTTCCTGACACATGATCATATCTCAGGGATTTATTGGTGTTTAATAATATTTTAAATATAAGTGTACAATCTCATGCAATGTGATTGATCGTTTAATGTCTCTTATTTTTCACACTGATAATGAATCTTGGTGTCTTAGAGATCTACAATGATGAACCGTTAAGAATTATGAATGTACATCTACCGTGATCCTCATTTTGAGGTGTAAGACCCAACCATTCCATATAACTATTTGGATATTAAATACTACATTCACATTATACTTATGATTTCTCTTCTATTTTTAATTCACAATTCAAATAAACAACATCCTCTGTAGATATTAATAAACTAAAAATTTCCTAAATAGTCAGCTTTAATCTAAAAAATTATGAATTAATAATATTTGAATATGGAACCTATAAGAAAAATATAGGTTTACATAAAACACATGCTCTCCATCAGATCAATTTAATAGAGGACACTAGTCATGAACTGGTATTGGGGAAAGACTATTGAAAAATTCATTAATCTATATTAGAGTCTTTATGTTAGAAATAATCCCCTTAAAAGGGTGTGGTGAACCCAACCTCCCCTAATATCAACCAATAAAATTATAATATATTGTTAGTAATGTTATAATGAACTATTACCTTTGGAAAAATATTTTTCATTTACAAAAAATGCATGTGGGAATGAAATCCCCCAGAAACACCCTTTCTATGGATTAGAGCTCACCCATATTTTTCTTATTTTCTATTAGTTTCCATCAAGTGTTCTACAAACGATTTGAAAGGAAATATGATAGACTATAAAGATGTTCCTGGGGAAAATACATTGTTTTATAATTTGTTTTCAAATTCATGTTGGATTCAAATATGTATATAGTATAACAATAAAGATAAAATATTTTATCAATTGGGATTTGATTACTTTTATCTATTTCCAATATAATAGAGTAAACAATGACTCTTTCGTAATGGGGTAATAATATGTTTAGTATGTATTAGATAATTTTTAGTCAAAACCAAGGGAAATAGATTTGGAAAAAAATAAAATTTTCAATATAACTCTATGATAATCTTTGAGGATTTGTCTATGTTTTTTTATAATATCATAATTGTTTATGTATGGTAGAAATTATGTTCCTTTCCTAGAAATACATCCTTATATTGATATTAAAAGTGGATGTGATTTTAGAAGTGTGGTGTATAGGGGAAATAACCATGAATATATTTGGTTGTGTGGATCGCATCCATCACTATAGTGCACAGTAAGTGTGTAATGTCCCAGATCTGGCATCCTCCCAATGGTTCCCCAAACTCAGTTGGTCACATAACCTCAAGTGTATTTCCCAAAAATGCCAGAGGCTGCCGACTAGAAGTGAGGGTCATAGTGTGATAATAGGGAAATTATTACCTCATTGTAAGAGTGCACAAAGGTGAATTAAAATAGTAAATTATAGTGGAATAAGTAATACCATACAATAGAAGTAAACAATATAAGTCTGATAGTAATAAAAATGGAAAATATATAATAGATGCATGTCACATGTGTCTTTAAAATCATCCAAACAAGTCCCATTGTAGTAAATACAATATAGAAACCTTAAAATAGATAATCAATTAAACTCCAATAGCATCGCAAGCCTCATCTTGGTCTCATGCTCTACATCTCCACATAAATCATATAATTGAAGATAAAGGGTTCTTTCCCTTATCTAAAACGACAACAATATAATATGTTTGGGTCCAAAACATTATCCAAATTTGGTGTGAAGCGAATATTAGCTGTCAACCACCAAAATATGTGTGCCAATTGTTAGTGAGTATATATAGTATGTAATATACATAAATGAAGAAAATATAGTAATTACTCAAATTTAAACAATCCTATAGTTTTTAATTAAATTCATTTTCATTTATTATTCAATACATTAAATCATTTAAACATTAGTTTCTAGCCTGATTTCTTTATACCCTTTGTAATATTAACAAAACAGATGTCATATATGACTATCCAAACAATCTAGTAAGACCGAGTCTAAGATTGTGCTTTATCTTGGGAGACTCATAAAAAACATTCAATTATTCAATAATAACTATTTTCGAACTTCCTAATAGTCTAATCCCCATATTCTAACACGTCTTCAATAAATTTAATGATGACCCTCTGGGTATCTCTTCTAGTCTAACCCCTTGGGTCTAATATAGGACTAATCATTTACAAAAGACTACATGGACAGCTCACACGGTCAATACCCATTGGTTAACATAGCTTAAATAAATTATAAATGACCACCTGGACTGCTGTCATGGTATATACCCTCGATTCAATGACCACATGGTAGCCCTCACAGCCAATACCCCTTGGTCAACATAAAAATAAAATATTCATATGCGACCCAACCTTGGGAATCTATCACAATCAAATTACTCTTGTTCGATCATTGAAGATGCATATCGCAGGAATCTCATATTATTAAAAACACCATCCTAACCAAACAAGCCATATAAAATATGAAAATGTTGACATGCATTCAAGACCAAATGATCATTAATCATTAAATATGGACAACGCACCCATGGTGTCCCATAAACAAATTATATAATCCTTACACACATGAAACTACCATTTATCAATCAACCAACCCAAAACAGCTTATAAAAATGTTGTAATTCCAAAAAACCAAAAACCCAAACATGGGTATGCATCACATTGAGAAAATATAATCCAACGATGAACAAAATGAGACATAAACAACCTACCTCAATTGTCATACGATCAATACTCTTGAACATCCGCCATTGAATAGGGCTACATCAGCATAGATCTACAAAAAGGTGAAAAACGTTCATCCTTTTATAACCCATGAGAGAGAACGAATCATGAAAAGATGATATATTGGTTTTGAGAACTCACCAGTGGGATTCCAACACACTCGATGGCATCTCAATACAATATTGAAAAGTGAATTGGGAGGTGTTCAATGTTTTTCAGCCAAACCATCATGCTCCTGTATGAACCAATGTCATTAGAAGGTGTTTCTGAGGCTGAGACATGAGCTCGCACTGATTCACCAAATAAAAAGAAGTGTACACAATTTTTCCATTAAATATGAATGTAAATTATAAGCCTCAACCTGCCCTTCACATAATTGGGTCAGTGAATTCATCAGATGACCATATACTCAGCTATTACACGACAATTACATGGTTTTACGTGACAACTGGGTACAAGACGTTTTCATAGAAAACACTATATCTTCATTTTTCCGAAAAAAAACTGAAAATCAATATCCATACCTAAAATTATGATTCAATTTCATAAAAAAAACTCCAATAAAAGTAATTATTCTATGAATTACCCTTCCAAGGGTGGAAAAGAAGGATTTGTGAACAACTCTAGCCATTGTGATTGCACTTCAGCCTCCCTCTCTAAACACTCATCATGTACTTGCCTATGCTGCCATATCACCCATACCCAAGGAACAAACCGGTCATAGATAACCTTCATTCTATGATCCAAAATCCAAAGAGTGTGATCCTCGAATGATGCATCCACCTCTATCTCAACCTCCTCTGGTTGAAAAACATGAGACACGTCTGAAAAGTAATGTCGTAGCTGGGGAATGAGAAAGGCATCATGTCTTGCTCGGTACGTCTGAGGTAACTGCAACTGATAGGCGACCATCCTGACTCTCTCTAATACCTAAATGGCCATGTCATGTATAAGTTAAAACTTCCCCTATCTCACAATCCTTCTAGGTCCTAACCTTGGTTTGACTTGTAGGAAAACCTGATCTCTGACCTTGAACACCAAAGGTCAACTCTATTGATCACTATATAATTTCTGGAGTGATTGTGCAGTATCAATTTTCTTCTGAATTATCTCTAGCTACTCAGTGGTCTCCTAGAAAAGACAGGGTCCCAACATAGCTACCTCTCCCACCACCAGCCATCATAGGGGGGATTAGCAAGGAATACCATAAAAGTATAATAAGGTTACATCTAAATTGTTTCCTGAAAACTATTATTGTTGGAAAAATCCACCATGGGTATGTGTCTCTCCGAGGAGCCCCCAAAAGCTAGGATATTTGATCCAAGAAATTCCTACAATACCAAAATTGTGTGCTCGTACTGAACATCTGTCTAAAATGTAAAGTTGTACTCAGAAGAACCTATATTCAAAAATCACTATGTAATCATTTCTAGATAGGAGAAGTAAACCAGGGGTCACTCTCTGAATCGATAGAGGATGGAACCCCATGAAAACATAGAATATCTCAATTGTACAACATTCCAAGCTAATCAAAATGGAATTTTTTATTGATAAGCAAGAAATGTGAATCCTTTGTGAGTCTATAAAAAATAAATTTTACGACCTCATTTCCATGGGGAGACCCTGGATAACCTGTCACTAAATTCATCGTGACATCATTCCACTTTCACACGGAAATGGGTAAATGTTGTAAAACTCATGCTTGTTGCTGATGCTTCGCCTTCATCTACTGAGAGGTGGAACATCTAATAAAAAAACTAGAAACATCCCTCTTTATACATAGCTACCAATACTGACGAAATAAATCTTGATAAATATTGGTGACACTAGAATGAGCTACCCATACTGAGGAATGAAAGTCTCACAACATCTCCCCACATATTTCTATTGACACCCTTACATTCCCCTGAAAATTCAAATCCTCTTTGTCGCATACTGTCCACATAGGCATAGGGTCCACTCCTAACACACTCTCCAGTAGGAATATGTCTTTGCAATATGATAGATACCTCATTTGCACTTGATCTAGTATAGTAGAGGTAGCAACTATAGATGAAATAAATTTCGACCTCTATCTGTTGTGAACCTCCAAATGTATCTCAGAGAATAGAGCCATAATCCTCCACTCACTATATTCATCTTGAAATGCATGTATATGAGTCCTATTTCTTAGTGCATCTCTTAATACGTTTCCTTTCCAAGATGTTAAGGCATGATCAAAGTCTAAAGAATCATGGTACTCAAACCACCTTTGATATCTCAAATTTAGATCACACTATGTAAATATATACTGAATATTTTTTGGTCATTGTATACCAAAATATTCTCTCCCAAAATATAATGCCTCCAACAATACAAATCATACACAACTGAAGCTATCTCAAGATTATGCATCGAGTAATTCCTATCATGTGGCCTTAATATTCGAGACCCTTATGCAACGACTCCTTACCCATGCATAAAAAATTCTCTTTGACTGATACCTAATGCATCACAGTAAAAAGTGTATCATATTCCTAGATACATAAAATCAGTATCAGTGATGAGCTCAACCTCCCCTTCAAATCAATAAATTATGATTTGTAGGAATCTGTCCACAACTACATTGCACCTTTCATAGTCAGGCTTGTCATAGGCACTACTTAGCGTGAAAAGTCCTGTATAAATCATCTATAGTAACCAGCAAGCCCTTGAAACCTCTGTACCTCAAATATGTTTTTCAGCTGCTCCAAGGAAACTACTTCTCTTACTTTCTCTTTTTCAACTGATACTCTTGCCTCTGAGATGACATTACTAACAAAGTGAATCTGGTCTATCCAGAAGGAGGATTTTAAGAGCATAGAATATTACTGATGATCTCTAAGTGTAATAAATACAATACCTATATATACGGTAGGGTCGTGTCAAGTGTCAGAGTAAACCATGATATTTCCCCCGAAAACTACCAAAAAAGAATCCATGTAATGATATAACACTCATTTCATCAATGCCATGAAGATCTTTGGTGCATTCATGAGACTGAACGACATAACCAAATACTTGTATAGACTGTACCAACTCCAAAAGGTGGTAAGAGTTATATATCACTACTGTATAATATGTATTTGTGATGACCAATTTGTGATGGGCTACTATCGCAAATATCCCATTACAGAAAATGGCGTCGCAAATATTATTTTTTGGGACAGGCCCATCGAAAAAAATAGTATATGCGACGGGAAATGTCTCTATCACAAATAAGACTTTGATTATATACATTATGTATAAATAAACCTTTCGCAATGGGCCCGTCTCAAACAAAATTTGCGAAGGGGAACTGTCTCATCACATATAATCCTCCTATTATATACATTATATATATATATATATATATATATATATAAATTTTTGCGACGTGCCCATCGTCCCGTCGCAAATACTATTAATAAAAAATTATATTTAAATTATTTCTGACAGGAGCCTGCTAAAAGATGACCTATCACAAATACTAAACATAATTAAAAATATTTAAAAAATTTATGATTAATGAAAAAATTATATTAAAATTATTAAAATAATATAAAAATAAAAAATATTATTATTATTGAAATAGAAAAACATTAAAAACATAATAGTAAAAAATATATTTAATTAAATTATTATTAATAAAAAAGTAAAATTAATTTTATTAAAATAATAAATAATAAATAATTATTACAATTCCAAATATTTTCCTTAAAATATAAAAAACACGTAAAATGTTATTATTATTAGTAAATAAAAAATATTAAAAAACATAATACTAATAATAAATATTAAAATATTAAAAATAAATAGAATTAAATTATGCAATATTGACACCAATATAAATGATAGAAACTGTAAATAGTTCAAATTACAGTAAATCTCCAATTCAAATGTTTTTAACATTAAAACCAGATCACCAGGGGTAGGCTTCTTGAAGAGGTGGAGGACCTATATGAGATGGTGGAGGAAAATCCATATTTAAACTATGAGTCAGACAACACATGTACTCTATCTGCTCGTGATGATGCTGATGCTGCTGTTGACATAGTCACATCTCCTCCTGATGCTACTGCTGCTGCTGCTGCTGACACATCTCTTCATGCTGCTTCTGCAAACTCTCTATAATCTCGGACTGAGATTGCAACTGCTCCTGATACTATGAGGCAGAAGATGATGCCTCTCCACGAGCTTCTCTCGATTTAGACGCTGACATCAATCGGTACCATAATAAGTACTAGGATTCACATAAGAACCGATACCAACTACTCGACCCATCTCAAAGCCATACTGAGGCGCTTGCATCTGTGTCGCCTCATTGAAATGGTGGGCACTGGTCTACTCAGTCATTTCATCCAGACACACAGCCTGTGTTTGAGAGGTCACAAACTCATATAAATCCTTCAATTCCAATTTAAATTTAATATATGTAAATTTTATATGTAGTTAATTTTCAAACTAAAAAAAATAATTCTAACCATAATCTAATGTTGGCGATCACCTCTAATCTCTCCAGTGGCTGGATCACTATACATCCTACAATAAATGTTGAACTCTGTAATATCGGGATTCTTGACTTCCTACAGAAATATAAAATATACTTTTTTTATTTAATGTTATATAAAATATTTAAAAATATACATACTAGATTATCTCTATGCGTATTGAATGTACGACTACCAGCTCAATGTGTCACCTCCCGTGTCCTCCAATTCTGCCGTCCCACTAAATAGCTCCTAGAAATCCACCACCCAACCAGTGTAAACATAATCCATCCCAAACATGAGATGAAATGTACTCTAGTCGATTGGCACTACACGACTCATAAAATTGTTCCACTCCTATTTTCGTAAGGGTTGTTCTTCTCTAATTGTGCAAAAATCGACGACAAAAGTCACGCTTAGACACATGTCATGTCGTGTGGATAGCGTCATGATTGCTATCATCGATGGGATACCATAAACCATACAAATAAATTATAATATCAAGTTATTAATAAAATAAATTTCAAAATAAATATTTTTTATTTGTGTACCAGCCAATGATCTAACATGTCGCGCCGCACATCAACGTGAATTGGTTCCCATGTTATCCAAGGATGAGAAAAATAATTGCGCAAGATAGCGCTCCCCTATCCAATAGCTACATGCACAAAATTATGAAAAAGAATAAATAATCAAACAATTAGTATATATATAAATAAATTAATGAAACCTAACTAAAATATATAGGTTTCCACACCTCCATGTGTGTGGATCGGAGCCAGGATGTGGACGTCACTCAGGTATAGGGTCAATAATAATCAACCGCACAAGACCGAACCCCCTCCGCATACCCCCTAAACAGTCAGAAGGATGAGGGTCAGATGATCCACAATCCCCCTCATCCAAATGTAGATAAACCTCCTGCAACTCATGAAATAGATCCAAATCCATCTGAAACACAAAATGATTATTGTTAGCCAATATTTGAAAATTGATATTATATATAGATATTTATTAGTTAGGATTATAACCAGCATTTAATTATGTCAATGTCTATCTTCATCCTCATCTTCATAGCTGTAGACGCTGGAAAAGTCTGTTGTTCCCAAACGAAGCTCCGGATGCGGAAAGCGAGGTCATATTCAGAGTCGGAAGAATGTTTCGGAGGGCCCGGAGGCCTTGCGCGGAATTTCAGAGGTCTGCACGCAAAGATGATGATCCGCGCGCAAAACCCCCGGGATGCGCGCAACTCCCTTGCGCGCCGTGCCCGATTCCGCGCCCGCGAGGAGAATTCCGCGCTCGCGCCTTGGATTCCGCACCCGGGGTTGCCTATAAATACTAGGCGACCCCCAACGTTTCAAAGGTTGCTGGAAGTCGAACGGTCTCCCGCGCGCGCAATTCAACCCCTTCCGCGCGCAATGCCGATCTTCAGGTAACCTCCTTTCTTTCGCGCAATAGAGCCTTGGGGTCCGCCTTCGCGCGCAATCCCCTTGGCTCATTTCCTTTGAATAAATTTCAACTCGAAGGCCTTTGCGCGCAAAAGAAGCCTCTTGCGCGCAATTGCCCCCTGGGTGCGCGCAATCCAACCCGATTGCGCGCACCCCCCATCTTCAAAGTGGCCATTCGTTAGAGAATGAGCCGTTGCCCCCGCGCGCTACCCGAAGCCCGGTACGCGCAATCCCCATCATCCGCGCGCGAAGCGCTGGCCCAATTGCGCGCCAGCCCGCCATTTTGCGCGCCGATCCGCGGTTTTGCGCGCAAAGCTCCTCTTTTGCGCGCAATCCGCCAGGGTCGCCTCCCTTGACCCCCTTTGGGTACCCGCCTGCGTGGCGCCCGATGGTCTTCATCGCAGGTGCCCGCGTTGTGCGTCGTCTTTCCGTGCGGCCCCCCCCCCTAGGCTCGCGCGAAGTGACACGGACCTACCGGCGGCTTTATCGTCCAGCATGACGCTAAACTGCACTACGTCCGAGCTATAAGACGTTAAACTGTTCAGCATTCGTCCTACATGACGCTAAACTGCACCACGTCCTGCACGACGTTAAACTGTATACGTCCAGGCTGCACGACGTTAAACTACCTAGCCCCCATCGTCCGCGCTGCAAGACGTTAAACTGCCAAGTGTTTCGTCCTCAACACACGACGTTAAACTGTACTTCGTCCGGCAAGACGTTAAACCGTCCGCTTCGTCATCAACACACGACGTTAAACTGTACTTCGTCCGGCAAGACGTTAAACCGTCCGCATCATTCGATCCCGTGCTTCGCACGCAGGGTCTCCCCCGGTTTGGACGTGGCCCCCACCCGCTCGTCTCTGCAGGGATGTCGGGATTGTCCCCCTTTTGGGACGATTTAATGGGAGTGGCTTTTCCCTACGGGGGCAGGGTATTACAAACCCCTAGTTTCTCGTGGGAGGCTGCACATGTGTATCTCCATTGCGCCTCCCCACTGCCGAAGCCAGTAGAGGGTGTGACTGGGATCGAGGTGTCTTCTGCTTTCGGTCCAAGTCCCTTCCAACTGAGTTTTGCCGCATCCGGGCTGCCCCAAGTGCGTAAGTCCTGACAGAATGAACTACGTGGACTTTGATCCCTGTCTTCTATACAGGGTACGTAGGAAGCCTCCCTGAGGTCCAAGCCCGCCACCTGGTCGTCCCGGTCATATTTACGTCGGTTCGTGCATCAGTGGACCCCTCCAGGGTTCACGCTTGCGTCGATTCACCTATGAATCCGCCCCTGTGGGAGACTGCCCGTGTGTATCTCCACTGTGCCTCCCCACAGCCACTTTTTCCATTTCTCTTTTTATCGTCCAGCATGACGTGAAACTGTGATCCACCCGGCCGTTCCACCCCCCTCTGTGTGAGGTGGTCCGGTTCAATCCTCCGCCCGGCGGCCTCGACCTCTTCGTGAGTCGGCTTGCCGACGTCCAGCATGACGTTAAACTGTATACCCGAACTACGTCGACTTTGATCCGTGCTAACGCGCGGTACGTAGGAAGCCTCTACGGGGTCCAAGCTCTTCACTCCATCATCCATCCTGATCCTTACCCGGGCTGCCACATCCCGGTGGGGTCATGCCACTTCACTCCACTCCACATCATTTGGGAAGCCGCCCATGTGCTGGCCCCAGCGTCGGAGGTTCCCCGCAAGGGGTTCTGTCATCTGATCCACTTTTCGTGTTGATCGGTCCGATGCCGTCCCCGCTGGACGTTAAACTCGCGGCATACCCCGTGTTAAACATGGGAAGCTGAGGAAAACCTCAGGTGACACAGTTCCCCGCACCTAGTACGGGATGCCTCAGGCCATCATGCCTTCGAGAAGCCCTATTAGGGACGGAAGACAGACGTGCAGAGCCGCAGTGCTACGACACACCCCCAGCACCCAGAGCCACCCGGCCTTCTCACCGCAGGTTGCTGCCCCGACCAGACTCCCTGGAGCGTCCGGGCGGAAGCAGCGTAATTAACCGGTGTCCATGAAGATATGGCGCCGGGAACGAGATTCACGAACATTCTTAAGTCTATGAGGGAGACCCGGATTAGGCGACGAGTTCCAAGGAGACGTCCAAGGAAGGAGGAGCCGACATCCCATCATCCCGGTTTCGATCAAGGAGCAGACGCCCCTGAATAAGGGACGAATGCCGCCCGCCCTTGGAAAGCGGGACTGCGGGACCACAAGTCGCGCGCCCATCCCCTCGGGTTGACGGGTGCACGCGCGAACGCGTCCTGGCGGAACAGCGTAACCCGACGCACATCCGCACCGAAACAGAAAAATGGTGAACCCGACGTGAATCTCTTCTCCTCAATACGAAGACCGATGGCTTTCAGAGGTGTTGGAAGACCGGCGTGTTGCCCGGCCAAGCATTCAGTCTTACCCGCCAGGGGCTTGGGAAGGGACATCGGGCACTCCGTCTCGCAACGTCGAGGGCCTGGGTTCCCCCCACGGAAGGCGTCGTGGCGCTAATGGTTGGTTGTCGATTCCTTTTTCCTGTCAGTGTTAATGGGTCATTCTCCCTGCTTTTAGAAATCAGGTCGCCCGATCCAGTGCCCGATCGCCACCCGCCCACTGGCGCAGGGACAGGGGAAACACCGACGCGGCTACTCCGCGCGGTCCCGCCCGTTCCACAGCCGTCCCAGCAGCCGCAATTGCGGGACGACCACGCCCTCTCTCCCCCTCGGAGGTCATCCAGAGAAGGGTGATCAACACCCTGGTGCGGAGATACGAGGAAGAGGGAGTCATCCCCACTAGGGAAATGGCTCGCCTAGACCTTGAGGAGGCTGCGCCTCGCCACCACCGCCGCCCCCGAGGGCCGCGCAGGGAGGCACCGCTGCCTACCTCAACGTCCAACCGCTTCGGGAGCTTATCCCCGGAGCGCTCTGACAGTTCCCTTCCCTACGCGGATGAGGTGGAAGAGGCCCGGGATCACCCTATCCGGGATTCGCTCCAGGGATCTACGGTAAGGACTCCCGCCAGTCCACGGCGACACCGCCGCCAGGCCTCTCCAGTCGAAGAGCGGGCTCCCCACCTGCCCGCGCCGCTCATCCCGACTCGTTTGTCTCGACGCCAACGTCGGGCACGAGCGGAAGAGGATGCCCACCTTGGGGCTCTAGCAACAGCTGCCGCATTGGCTCAAGCCACTGCTGGCTCCAGTCGCCAGGCCTCTGCGCATCCTGAGCAGGGGAACTCCTATGCCCGACCTGGATCGAGGCCCCGACCGCCCCAAAGGCAGGTTGGGTCGACTCTCCCGGTTGCTGGCACTGGCAGTAGCCACCGCGGACCACCTCGCGGTAGCGCTATTCACCGGCAGGATCTACTCTGTGTGGCCGATCCAGGAGGCATGGGTCATCCCACCTTCCGATCCCGGCCCGGAGTCCTGCCCGGAATCATCTCTCCCCGCGTCCCCTTTGATATCTGTCCCGGTGCCCCTCGCACCTTGGTTCCCAGTCCTCTTGGCCCCAGCACCAGTGCGGCCGGAGGACGCCAGGACAGAGATCAGCCCTGCCCCGAAGAACCACCCAGGGGCAGGAAGGCAAGGCGTCGACGCCGAGGGAAGAATGTTACGGAATTCCGGACGGAGATCCGACCGGTTTGCTTCTCTGACTCAGAGGCGGAGTACGATTCGGCGACAGAGCCCCTTCCCCAATCCCGCCAGTCAAGGGCAGGGGTAGGAATGCGGCACGTCAGCCTCGTGCTCCCCGAGAGCGAGATCGATGTGATCCCCGCTTCTCTCCGAAGGTATATCCGGAGTAACGAGGGCCTGGTAGACCCCCAAGGATCAAGCTTGCGGTTGGTACCGGCCCCTCCGGAAGTGCCATCCGCCTCGATCGGAGAAGCCGGAGACTTTTTCTGGGGATCGACGGTCGAACCACGATCTGGTTCACCCTCGGCGAGCACCGATGCTACGGAAGGATGTTCGCTCGCCGGCCCGTCCTATCGTGATGTGGTAGCCAGGGCACCGCCACCCTCAGAGGGCGGCCCGGGATATGGAGGCCAATCGGCCTGTTCGCCGTATTCACCGTCGGCCAGCCCGTCGGCCCGGCGGCCCGCCTCGGCACCACTACCAGTTCCCCGTCCGTTCCCAGCCATGGAAGAGGACCAAGGAGATCTGGGTCCCGAGTTTGAGTCGTGGAGCTTCTGGACCGTCCTTGCAGAGGGCCACTTCCCTGAGAAGTTTTGGCCAGTCGCAGGACCGGGCTTTGATGCACCCGAATCGCTCACCCCGGATGAGTTCGAATGCTTCCGCCGAACTCTCCGGGAGACTCACTCCCGTCTTCACTGCCTACAAATGCCATACCCCGGGAGTCAAGCGCACCTGGAGGATATTGGTGAGCAGTGCCGTCAAATTGACCTGGCCATGCTCCCCGCGGTTCGGCACCCCGGGTCATTTGAGCGCCACGAGGCCCTCCAACAACGATGCGTTGAGTGCTTTCAAGTACTCCGCAAAGTTATCGAGGAAGCCACTCCCCACGTGTATATCCGTGGATGGGGGCAGTACGCTGCCCTACGCTTCAGTGTGATTCGCCGACAGCCCGATTCGCTGGGTGGCCCTGAGGGTATATCCCCAGGGACAGGAACGGTCAATATGGCTGACCTGTCGGGAGAGGGGAACGACTTGGAACTTCTCGACGGGGGCTTCCCCCCCGAAGACAAGCCGTCGTCAGATCCATCAGTGAGAGTTACTCGTCATCAGAGAAACCTCCTGGGGCTCCCCGCACCCACTGAAGCACTGACGTTAAGCCGAAACGTCAGCAAAGGAAAAGAGCACAGCGAGGCTATAAAGCCCGCTGACCCATCTTCCTCCATGTAGAGGGCAGAGGAGGATCCCGAGAAGGCTACGCTGCGTCAGCAGCTCACCGAATAGAAGAGGCTGGTTGACCAGCTCCTCGCCGAGCACGCTGCAGAACGGCGGCCTGACTACGGTGATCCTAGGCCAGGACAGCAGGGACCGGAACAACCGCTCCTCGACGAGACTCTCCCGGGCAACCGTGATTACGCCGTGTTCGCCGACAAGAGAGAGGCCATTGCCTATGGCAAGAGGGCGCGGTATGTTTCGCCACACCCTCCCGAGCGGCGTGACTACCTGAGAGATCCCGCTCGGATTCCTCCCGCTGCCCCAAGGGCCGCTCCGCCCGCCATCCCACGAGCTGCCGAGTTCGACGACCCGGTCGACGACCCGATTGAAGGGCCATGCAATGCGCTCGTGGTTAGAGATCCTCTCCAGGACTGGAACCCATGTCCCGACGATCCGATGGCGGCACTCATTGCCCGCTTGGAATCCTTGGAGACTCGGCAGGTGGCGATCCCACCGGACGGCAAGCCCTGCCCAGCATGGGTGGATGACATGCCGGCGCCTCCGGGATTCGGGAATCCCACTTTCGCCCCCTTCAACGGGACTGGAGATCCGCCACAGCATTTAGCCCACTTCAACTCGAGGTGCGGGCCTATGTTGGGGACTCCGGCGCAGCAGGAGGCCGCTAAGTTTCGCTGCTTTGTTCAGACACTGGAAGGGCCAGCATTTGTCTGGTATAGCCAGCTCCCCGTCGGGTCGGTAACCAGCTGGGAGGACCTCCGTAGACAGTTCCTCTACCAGTTCAGTTCCACGACCCGGAAGACAAGTATCGCAGACCTCTTCAAGTGCAAGCAGAGGCCTGATGAGCGAGTCGCGGACTTCGTCGCCCGATGGAAGGGTCTCACGTATTCCCTTGACATGCCATTGACTCAAGAGAAGTTGCTGACAATGTGCGTCGGGAACGTCAAGACCGAGCTGGTCCCTTCCCTGATTACTCAGAATTACCCCGGAGGGTTCAGGGACTTCTCAGACAAAGCTCAACGTCTTGAGGAAGCCCTGCAACAGGCCAGCCAGGCACACCCGCTGCCTCCTATGATTCCTGCAAGGAGAGTCAGTAGGGCTGAGCCCGCTGCTGTTGCCCAGATAGAGGCCCCCAGGCCGTTGGAGCTGCTGCCGGTGAGGCCATCTCCACAGCCTCACAGGAATCCTCCTCCACGGGCTCAGTTCCCGGCCCAGCAGCGGCAGCCTCAGAACCGGCCGGCCCCTCCGCGTAATGTACCGCCGCAACCCAGGCGAGATAATCAGGGTCCACCTCCTCGGCAGGCCCCTCCAGCCCCTCGTCAAGACCACGCTCCCAGGGGCCCGCGACACCTGACTTACTCATTCCATGAGGATCAGGTCCCCGGTTATTTCCGGAGCGCCCTGGAGCAGAGGATTGTGCGACTGCCTGAGTGTTGGAAGCCAGAGGAGGCACATCTTACGAATAACCCCCGCTACTGCCCCTACCATCGGGCCCTGGGGAACACCATCCAGCGGTGCTATGTGTTTAAGGATTGGATCCAATACCAGATTAACAACAATGTAATCAGGTTGGGCCCAGCTCCAGCACAAGTGGCGGGCGTGTTCGTGGGATCAGATGACGATAGTGGCAACGAGGACGAATGGCAGCTGGTCTCCAACCGCGGATCCCAGAAGTATAATAACTGGATGGCCCGCAAGACGACCATTCGCGCCCATGGAATCATCCGTGCGCGCTTGAATCAGCCTGAGCCCCCAGAATCCGCGGGTGCTACTTCGGCATCGTCGTCCCAGCCTGCCTCTTCCAAGAGGAGCAAACGGCGGCAGGGCAAGAAGGAAGAGCGCACCCCGCCAGTTCCGCCACTATCCCGCACTCTCGGCGATTTCATGCCCCCGGAGATGGGGGTCCCTCCTCGGATCCGCCCGGTGATGGATGATTCGTCCGATGACGGTATTGGGTACGCTTTGGTTAATACCGTCGAGCTGGTAAATCCCTTTTCGGTTCCCGACGTTGAAGAACACCAGGTGGACCTCCCTAGTGTCCCCGGTCGTCGCCACCGTCGGAAGAACCGCAGCAACATGAGTCGCCGGGGCACAGCCGTTGGTACCTCCAGCCAGGCCGTGCACGCCACTGAGACTAGGCAGCAGGCTCAAAACTGAGCTCAGCGCGCGCAGCCCCCCCATCCGGGGATGACGGATTCGCCTCCGCCACTGTTTGTGGTGTGGGACCAGGCAGAACCGCCTCAGCCGCGTCGCGACCAGCTCCGCCCTGCCATAAGTCCATCCCGGCCTCCTGACTCTAGTACGGTGACCGTTTCCCGGACTGCGACCAGTGAACAGCGAGATGCGCCAAGTACCAGTCGGCCGCCGATCCAACCGGCAAGGCCCGTCATGCCACCAACCGCAGAGCAACCTCCTGCAACCAGGGGCTCGCGCTTGGCCAAAAAGTATGATGTCCTGAAGCACTTGGCCGACATCCCAGCAAGGCTCTCCATCCTAGAGGCTCTGCGCATGTCATCTGAGATGCGCGAGGCACTCGCTGAAGCCCTGAAAAGCCCCCTCCAGTTTGAGACAGAGGTTGCGGCTGCAGAGGCCTTTCACGCCGAAACGATCGAGGACGCCGAATGTCAGGCAGTTATCTCGTTCTCTGGTAAGGATGAAGACCCTCCTATACAGGGACACATTCGTCCGCTGTATGTCACTAGCCAGTTCAATGGCCTTGAAGTCCGGCGCTGTCTTGTCGACACGGGGTCCGGGATTAACCTGATTCCAACTCGGACGCTCCGGAGATTGGGGTTGTCTGAGGATGACTTGATTCCCTCCGACCTCAGGATCCAGGGGTACGATCGCACCGAGCAAACCCCGGTCGGCAAGATACGTTTGAAGACCCAGTTCGGTGACTTGGTTGCCAACACCGAATTCATGGTAGTATCTCAGGACACTGCGTACAACGCATTGATGGGCAGGCCATGGCTCCATCTTCACGCGGCGGTTCCCTCGTCATTCCACCAGTGCCTCAAATACTCCCTTAATGGTCGAGTAGGTGTGCTTCAAGGAGATGCCTCTCCTTTTGCCTCATGTGAAGCCCGCTATCTGGACGCGGACTATTACAAGAGCAAGGATAAGCAGATCCTGGCAGGTGAGGTTGAGCCTGTCGCTGTTGCAAGTGATCCCTGGGCAAGTCTGGATGACGCTTACGTCCTCCCGATTCAACGGTTGGACGTCGCCATGGTCTTGATGGTCCGCGAGTCTCCTGATGAGATGGTCGCGACCGCCCGCGCCAGCACCAGTGGCCCAGCAGGATCTGGTAGCCCCAATGCAGTTGCCAACGCAGTCTCTCCCGTGGACGATCCCTCCCCGAGTGGAGAGGATATGGAAGACGCACCCCCAGCCTTCGAGGAGGGCGTCCCCGCCACGGTCGATGAGTTAATACAGGTGAACCTTGGAACCGAGGCCGATCCAAGACCCACATTGGTTAGTGCCGCCATGCCCTCTGAGGAGCGGCAACAGTACGTGGACTTTCTCCGGCAGCACCGTGATGTATTCGCTTGGGGCTATGACGAGATGCCGGGGCTGGATCCTCAGGTAGCCGTCCACCGCCTTGGTCTCCCGGCGAACCATCGCGGGTTCAAGCAGCCTCCCAGGAAGATGCACCCATCCCACGGTGCCATGGTTGAGGCCGAAGTTGACAAGCTTATCAAAGCCAACTTCGTGAGGGAAGTTCAGTACCCCAAATGGCTGGCCAACATTGTGCCGGTCAGGAAGAAGAACGGGCAGATCAGAGTCTACATCGACTTCCGCGATCTCAACCGCCACTGCCCGAAGGATGATTTTCCCCTTCCAGTGACAGAGCTGTTGATTGATGCCACGGCAGGGTTCCAAGCCCTCTCCTTCATGGATGGATACTCCGGATACAACCAAATTCGGATGGCCCCTGAGGATGAGGAGTTCACTGCCTTCAGGGCCCCCCAAGGTACCTTTTGCTACCGGGTCATGCCTTTCGGCCTGAAGAATGCAGGTGCCACCTATCAACGGGCGATGCACCGCATATTCAAGCCAATCCTCGGCACACTGGTGGAATGCTACGTCGACGACTTGGTTGTCAAATCGCGCCAGCGTCAGGACCATCTCAAAGATCTTGAGAAAGTGTTCAGCTTCCTCCGGTCTCGATGCCTGAAGATGAACCCATTGAAGTGTGCCTTTGGGGTCACCTCCGGAAAGTTCCTTGGATTTGTGGTAAGATACCGGGGTATTGAGATCGACCCAGAGAAAATCAGGGCGATTAGCCAGATGCCTCCCCCAGGTACCGTCCGGGAACTGCAAGGGTTCCAAGGCCACTTAGCCTATATACGCCGATTCATCACGAATCTGGCCGGCAAGTGTAAGCCCTTTTCTCGGCTCATGAAGAAAGGTGCCACCTATGTATGGGATAAAGAGTGTCAGACCGCTTTCGAGGAAATCAAGCAGTACCTGCTTCAACCTCCGGTCCTGATGCCGCCCGTATCCGGAAAGCCGCTGGTCCTTTATGTGACCGCCCTGGAACGGTCCCTGGGTGCCCTTCTCGCCCAGAAGAACAACGAGGGAACGGAGAATAGCCTCTATTACCTCAGTCGCATGCTCCTCGATGCGGAAGTTAGGTATTCCCCCATCGAGAAGAGCTGCCTGGCGCTCGTATTTGCCGTACAGAAATTACGGCACTACTTGCAGCACCATGAGGTACAGTTGGTTTCTCGGGTAGACCCGTTGAAATATATCCTGAGCCGACCTATGTTGACTGGCCGCCTAGCGCGGTGGACTGTGATTCTCCAGCAGTTCGACATCAGGTATGTGTCTCAGAAGGCCATCAAAGGGCAAGCATTGGCAGACTTTCTGGCAGCTCACCCGACCTCCGCGGATCAGCCGCTGGATCTAGGCTTTCCAGATGAGACCATTCTCTCGGTTGATCGAGCCGATCCATGCTGGCAGATGCACTTTGACGGTGCCTCCCGGAGCCCCACCGGTAGAAGACTCGATAATCCTAAGCTCAACAGAGTAGGCTTGGGTATCGTCTTCATTACCCCGGAGCGAGTCGTGCTGCCATACTCTTTCCTGTTGTCAGAGGGCTGTACCAACAATGAGGCGGAATACCATGCCCTCATCACCGGCCTCGAGTTGGCTCTCGAGGTCGACGTGCCCCGTCTGTGCGTGAAAGGGGACTCCGAGATGGTCGTTAAGCAGATCAATGGCGACTACGTTGTCAGGAAGCCGGAACTTGTGCCATTGTTGGAGTGCACCCTCCTTCTGATGGCCCGGTTCCCTTCTCGGCCGGAAATTGTCCATGTTCCCCGGTCGCAGAACGGTCGAGCAGATGCTTTGGCCAGCCTCGCTGCGTCACTTGTGGAGCCTGAACAGGACAACCTGATCGTCCGCGTGACGCGCCGCAGGCTCATCGCTCCCGTTATCCTGGAAGAAGATCGCGGCCCGTTGGTAAGTAACCTCACCACGGTTGCCCCTATGCCCGGAGCCCCGAGTACCCCAGATATGACAGTCGGATCAGCCCCTGATTGGAGGACGCCTTTGGTTGAGTACCTCCAATATGGCATTCTTCCATCGGATCGGGCCGAGCGCGAGCGAGTTCGACGCCGCACATCGCAGTTCGTCCTCCAGAGCAGTCCCGGCCTGGAGCAGATCCTCTACAAACGCGGATTTGATGGTGTTCTCCTCCGTTGCCTTCAGGGAGTTGAGATCCCACGAGTCATGCAAGAGGTTCATGCTGGTTCATGCGGCGCCCACCAGACTGGGCCGAAGCTGTCCCACCAGATTCGGAGGTTAGGATACTTCTGGCCCTCCATGATCCATGACTGCATCGAGTATGCCAGGAGGTGCCATGCGTGCCAGGTTCATGCGAACTTTGTGCATCGGCCGCCGGAGCCTCTCCATACCACAAGGTACTCCTGGCCCTTTGCAGTCTGGGGACTGGACGTTGTGGGACCTTACCCACCGGCGACAGCTCGCCAGTGCCGGTTCATTCTGACCGCTACGGACTTCTTCTCCAAATGGGCAGAGGCGATTCCGCTCAGAGAGGTCAAATCCTGTTCGATCGCTGACTTCGTGACCTCCAACATCATCTATCGATTTGGAGTGCCTCACGCTATCCTCACGGATAACGAAACCAATTTCCGAGCAGCCGAGTTGAAGAAGTTGTACGCCAAGTATAACATTCGCTCGAACCATACATCTCGCTATCATGCGCAAGCGAATGGACAGATCGAGGCGTTTAACAAAACCCTCTCTAACATTCTGCAAAAGATGGTTGGTCAGAACAAGAAGAGTTGGCCGGACAAGCTCCCCAACGCCCTCTGGGCTTATCGGACGACGACTCGCAATTCCACCCAGATGACCCCTTATTCCCTGGTGTATGGAGCTGAGGCCGTCCTGCCCATCGAGATCCAGTTACCGTCCTTGCGCACTGCGGTCTACGACCAGCAAGCGCCGGACAGAGTTGCTGAAGCCCGTCTAGTCGAGTTGGAAGCACTGGATGAGAATAGACTTCGCGCTTTGCACAACTTGGAGAGGCATCAAAGCAGAATGGCTCGAGCTTTCAATAAGAAGGTTCGCCTCCGCTCCTTCCTGCAGGGTGATCTAGTGCTAGCCCTAAGAGCACCGATGATCCCCGGCAGGAAGCCACCCAAGTTGGAGCCCAAGTGGGAGGGACCGTTTGTTGTCCACAAGGTCTATCCCAATGGCGCGTACTCCCTAGCGACTATGGATGGTGAGCGTGTCACTCCTCCCACCAACGCTAGGTTCCTCAAGCAGTACTTTGTCTGAGTGTACCAACGTCCAGCATGTCGTTAAACTGCACATTCGTCCCGCATGACGCTAAACTGCACTTCGTCCTGCATGACGTTAAACTGCACCACGTCCTGCACGACGTTAAACTGCATTTGTCCAAGCTACAAGACGTTAAACTGTTCAGCATTCGTCCAACATGACGTTAAACTGTACCTCGTCCAGGCTACAAGACGTTAAACTGTTCAGCATTCGTCCTTCATGACGTAAAACTGCCCCTCAAGAACTACGTGCGGCTTGATTCCCATCCTTATGGGATACGTTGGACCGCCTGAACATTCATGTTTCAGGCCCAGCCCCATCCTTCGGGAATTTCCATCTCATCCTGGGCCCTTGTCCCAGTTGCCTCTGGGTATGTGGCGTATGGTGTGAGCGCGGGGGATTATGCCCTCATTCACGTCGGTTTTCTCGCCACGCTGCACGCCCCCCACGTTTGGGGATGCCTTCTGCTCCCCCCTTCTTTTCCCCTCATCGTCCTGCATGACGTTAAACTGCACTTCAAGAACTACGTATGGCTTGATTCCCATCCTTATGGGATACGTAGGACCGCCTGGACATTCCTGTTTCAGGCCCAGCCCCATTTCTCGGGAATCTCTATCCCGCGTTGGGCCTCTGGCCCCAGTTCCCCTCCTTTTTGTGCGAGGCGTATCGCGTGAGCGGGGGATTATGTCCTCATTCGCGTTGGTCTACTGGCCACGCCGTACGCCTCCCCCCGTGTGTGGGACTACCTCACACCCCTCATCGTCCTGCATGACATTAAACTGCCTCTCAAGAACTACGTATGGCTTGATTCCCATCCTTATGGGATACGTAGGACCGCCTGGACGCTTGTGTTTCAGGTCCAGCCCCGTCTCTTGGTTGATCACGAGGATCTGCCCTCTTTTGGTTGCTCTCAGGGTGAGTCCTCCGACCCTTTCCGGAGATCTGTTAACATGTTTTGGGTACTTCGGTCTATGACTCGTAGTGTCAGATTCAATCCCGACAAGTCCTGTGTTGCTTGTCAGGCCTCGCGCTTCCTCTTATTCGAGCCTTCACTCAAAGGGATCCTCGTTAGCGGTTTGGGTACGATGCCTCAGTGCTCTCCCACCGCTCCGGGTCGATTTAACGGCGGGTCTTGGGCCGCAAATCGATATGAATCCTGCGATTGAGCGGTTGATGCTCGTTTGCTTGCCCCGTCTTAGGCTGACGCGATCGGATGTTGTGTTGCGAATGCGTCAGCAACATCCTTGATCGCCATGTCGGCTCATTCAGGCTCTGAACATTGGTTGCGCAGTCCTCATCACACTCCGCCTTTATGCGTTGTAGTGGAATCTGGACACTCTTTTCATACTGACCTTCAGTACACCTTTACACGTTAGGCAGACCAACCAAGGTAATGATGTCGTTCGAGGCTCCCATGATCTGAGCACCAAGGATGTATGCGGATGTTCTCCCCAAGGGCCATGCGTAGCTGGACCCTCGTCCCCATAAGGAGGGAGGAGTCGCTCGAACAATCACGTTCTGAGCCCAGTATGTCTGGAGGCTAGCATCTCTGCCCCTCGGGTGATGGACATACGCAGACCCCCATCCCAAGAGTCTTCTCCTGGAATCGTGCGTGACCGCAGGGCTGGGTATGATCCCACCTCCGCCGTGTCCGCCGTACCGCGGTAAGAGGATTCCTCCATGGTCCGAACCACACGACCTTAAACTGTGTTGTCTGGTCCTACCACACGACCATAAACTGTGATCGTCTTGGCCGCCCGACGAGAAAACGGCACTGCATCGTGATGTTCCCCTCAGGGGACACTCATGTTGGGCGCTGGTTAATAACCACGCCATTCATCAATGCCTTCCATGGCTTGATTATTGTGGTGACGCCAGAGATTTCTCAATCACAGGCATGTCGCCGCACAACGAAAAACCATTCATCTTTAAGGACAAACAAGAAATATCAAATGCCGCTCCTTCTGTGTGCGAGGGTCAGACCCGCACTCTTCCCCGCGCTGGTGCCCTATTGTGTTGCGCCGCGCTTCAAGAACTACGTGCGGCTTGATTCCCATCCTTATGGGATACGTAGGAACGCCCGGATGTTTGAAACTTCGGGTCCAGCCCCCCATCTCTTAGAGATTCCCCCTTCTCTGGGGAATCCGCCGCCTTCAGGTCACCCTCAAGGCGTGTTCCCCGACCCCTTGCAGTGGTCCACCGGTGTCAAGAGTACTCTGGTTTATTGCCAGGAGGGTCAGGATCCGCTTGGTCATGTTTCCTCCACTTTTCAGGCTTCGTGCTCCCTTTCATTCGGACCCATCGTCTACGCCCTGGGTGGAGCCCCCGTGAGCGGTTCGGACACAATGCCTCAGTGCTCTCCCACCGACTCGGGCCGGTACCCCCAATGGCCTCGGGCAGCAAATCGATATGAATCCTGCGATTGAGCGGTCGATGCTCGTTTGCTGCCTCATTCCACCAACGGTTAGTGCGATGTTGATGCTGCTTTTCCGCCACGGTCGGCAGTACTCTCATATCGTCACGCCGGTGCTCCCGGTCCTCGAGTGAATGGCCGCATGATTCACATTTCCCACCTCCCATTCTGACCAGGCGAAAACTCGACACTCTTGACACTATCCCTCAGTGCATCTTCGCATATCCAGGGGATATGACCAGATGCGGCGTACTTTGAGGTCCTTATGGTCCGAGCTCTAAGACCTTAAACTAAGATCTCTCCTTATGGTCCGAGCTCTAAGACCTTAAACTAAGATCTCTCCTTATGGTCCGAGCTCTAAGACCTTAAACTAAGATCTCTCCTTATGGTCCGAGCTCTAAGACCTTAAACTAAGATCTAGCCCTTATGGTCCGAGCTCTAAGACCTTAAACTAAGATCTCCCCTTATGGTCCGAGCTCTAAGACCTTAAACTAAGGTCTACCCTTATGGTCCGAGCTCTACGACCTTAAACTAAGATCTCCCCTAAACGGGATTCTACGTCCTGCATGACGTTAAACTGCACTCACAGAACTACGTGTGGCTTGATCTCCAGCCTGATGGAGTACGTAGGAACGCCCGGGCATTCCGACTCGGGTCCAGCCTCAGGGATCGTTAAGTCCCGCCCCTCCTCGTCGCCGACCGTCTGGCCTGACTTCGGGTAGAGTGGTGCAGTTGTGATATTCTCCCCGATTCAGCTCGGGATGCCCTATCGCAAGGATGGGAAGCGACAGTTTCCTCGTCAGAGAGGTGCTGTCTGAGAATTGAGGTGACTCACGGCCAGATTAGTGCATCCGCCTAATACGTTTTCCCCACGGTGGCGCAATTTTGAGAGCGTTGGATTCTGTCCGAACAAATCGTCACTTCGCCCCACGCTTCGCATGCCCTGTTGATCTGGATTTTCCACCCTTGTGTCTGAAGGAACCCCAAAGCGGTATTCATGATGACATGTGGTCCGCCTCCTGCAATATGAATGATGGCCTTTTTCGGTCCGTCTATTGCAGTTGTTATGGTCGATCCACTGTCCGCCTACCGTCTTGGGCATTTCCTGGAAGGCCGACCGTTGTGGATGTCTGGATTCGGGACACGCGATTCACCCTTTCTCATTTCCCTATGTTCGGATAAAATCTCAACGCCCCTAGCATTGTCCCGCTCGTGTGTTGGAACAGGTTGGGGGAATGGTACATTGATTAGGTCTGAGGTCTCCTTTCCTAGGAATGACCTCCCTCTTTTCTCCAGAAATCCAGGCCCAATTATGGATGCCTGATGCTTGGTTAACACTCCCGCAAGACAACGAATTGTGGTTGAGCATATTAAACCAAAAGATGCAGATAAATATATTGATTCATACAGATGGATCAAAGTAGCGGAAGCAAATGTTTTGGGAATGGCAAAACAAAGCCCTTAGGGATTAGCGTGCTGAATGAGTCTTTCTAATGCCGCTACCCTTTGGCTGGTGGCCTCCAGAGCTGCTTCTCGCTCTCTGCGTGTCCTCTCTTCGTCGGCGGTCGCAGCACGCAGTTCGTCGATTCTGGCCTGTGCACACTCCCGCTCGACCTGAATTGTGACCATCTGTTGGCCCGCCTCCGTCAGCTGTACTTGGGCGTCAACCAGCTGAGCTGCTAGTTTCTCCACAAGCTCGGTACACGTCGCGACGAAGGCCTCCTTCTCTGCCTCCTGCCCTTCGAGGCGCCGGACTTCCTGCTCCGCCGCGAGGAGCGCCCGCGTGCTCTCCGACATGTCCCGACTTTGTGTGACGTCGGCACGCCGGCAGCTCTCGCGCATCTTTTCGGCCATGAAATCACGGACCGTCAGATGGAGGCGTTGAGCATCAGCTCCCCCGGCACACAGGAAGCGCAGCCAGGTTTGAAGTGATCCCATGCGCCCCAGCCACTCCGACGGGTCTCGCTTGAGGAAGCGCTGGATGCACTTCCACCCCCTGCGGCGCGTTATCCGGCTCTCCTCGACCGCCTCCGCGTCCGAGTCGTCCATCTCCTCGGGATCGGCAGGCCGGTAGGCAGGGAAGGCAGCCAGCAGGTCTGCTGCAGGGTCCGCCCCTGGGAGGTCCTCACGAGGGATAGGTTCCCCAACATCCGGGCGACCTTCTTCTCTCTCCCCAGTGGCGCTGACACCCTCGTCAGCCCCCAACCTCTCTCCGATGTCAGCACCGCCGATGTCCGGAGCCCCTTGATCAGCAGTTGGTGGGGCCGGCTCGGTTTGGGAAGTCTGTTCCGGAGCAGGCGGCATGTCCACCACTGGTCCACTCGTAGATGGCCCGGGTTCGGCAACCCGACGAGCCTCCAATGTTGAGATCACTGCGCGGGGCATGCCATGGTTAGTCACGGATCGTCAACGGCAAGCACCAGCAGTAAAGTAAGGAGACTTACGGGAGTTCGGAGCGTCATCTTCCGCTACCCCGGTCGCCGCAGGAACAGTTGCAGTAGGGGACCCTTCCACGCTTGTCAGTTCGATGATGGGTGTCTGCCCCCCGCCTTGTCCTGCTGGCGCCCCTCCTACTCCCGCTGAGGATGCCTGACCAACATCAGTGCGCTCCTGAGAAAGATGGAGAAATGGGTTAGAAGCTGCATAAGAGAGTGGATGAAGCAGATTGAGTAGGGATAGAAGCGGACCTCGAGGAGCTCAGTGACATCAACGTTGTCAGAGCCGGCCACCTCGCCGCTCTCCCGTGGGCTCCCCTGATGGGATCTTCCCTCAGAGCCTTCATCCTCCCCCATTTCCTCCTCTTCTTCGGAGTCGTTGCTACTGTCGTCTTCTTCCGGCGACATCTGTTCCGGAGCAGGCTCGAGACCGAGCATCACCTTCACCAGAAGGGCTGGCTCCGCGCGCTGACCACGTTGGCGCGCGTACTCGTCCATGACCGTCAGATACGCATACTGCCGGTTGAAGTCCACCCTGTCGGCAATGTGGAGGCGCCCGACCTCTGGCAGATGGATTCCTTCTCTGAGAATCTTTCGCCAGATGGCGTCGGTCCCCAGTGACTGCCGCAGGGTCATCCAGGCCGACCACAGCGCCGAGAAGACTGCATCGTGGGAGGGTTCGAGCAGACGTCTCACCTGCTTCCCGGGCCGCTCTTCGACTGCCGCATGTGCCCCCTCTCTGGGCGCCGAGGTCGTAGCGGCAGCCTGCGATGTGCCCGCCGCCGAAGTCCCTGCCCGCGCCGGCTCCGCTGCTTGGCGCGCCTCCGTTCTCCCCCGTGTGGCGGCGCCTCGCCTCCTTCCTTGACGCCCGGTCTCCGCACGGGTAGCCTCGAGCCGCCGAACTAGCTTCCGCAAGAGCCCCTCGGGGAACGCGATGGCCCAGTGTTCGGCGTACTCGGTTGCCAAGCCTGCGTCAACTCCGGTAGGAGGGAGAGTGATGACGTCGCCAGAGCCGAAAGCGGCAAACATCAGCCACATCTGGCGAAGGACGCAAGGGTTCGTCTCCTCCCGGACAGCAGTGAATACCCTCTTCGGCATCCGTTGAAGGCACCCGAACTGCCTGGCGAAACGGGTCGGCACGTAAGGCTCGCAGATCACCTTCCCGTCGATCCGAGCCACGAGCACCCCGCCCCGCATGTTCAGGAAGTATTCATGCTGCTCCAGCGGACCCTGCCCATTGTCGATCATCTGGCCGACGGGAGTGGGGAACGGACTGAAGTTGAAGTTGGCATGATTGCCAATCCGGATCCGCACGCCCTCCTCACATAGGGTCATCAGAGCGACCCCCGCGATGTTCAGCAGGGAGGGTCGCAGGCCGTTGCCCGGAGGAATGATGGCGTTCGGAAACGTGTACCCACCGAGGTGAGCAGCCACCCAGCCGTGGAAGAACTGAAAGGGCCCACAGATCCTTCGTGGCGACCCCCCTCATGAGATGCGTCCCAGGATGGCATACAGCCTCGCCAGCACTGGGACCCCGAGGTTGTATCTCTTATTGGCGGCCATAGCGCCCGCCACCGCCAGTGTCGCCGGGCGAACGCCCATTCTCGCGTCCCGCACTGGCAGGAGCCACCCACTCAGAAAGGCGTCCAGGAACGCCGCGTACCGGACATTTGGGTCCCGGGCCTCGATGACGCGGTACCCCCATGAGCGGTAGTCGCCCGTCTCCAGGACCCGCCAGTACGACCCGTTCCGGCTCCTCTGAGCTGCGGTCGGGCACCGCTTCCCCCTGCCTGGCATCTTGACCGCCGGGTCATGCTCCAAGAACTGGCCGAACCATTCCTTGTAGGCTATGTCCTTCTGGAAGTCTTTGATCCCGAGCCGCTGCGTAGCCAGGTCAAGCAGATGCCAGGTCAGGATGGGAGTCCGTGACCTGTCCTCCCAGATGTTCTTCGGTGGCAGGAACTCATCGTATTGGTAGCCCTCCAGCGGGATACCTCTGATGCAGTGGATGTCCCAGAGACTGATGCCGACCTCCCCATGGTGAAGATGGAAGGTGTTGGTATCCGGAGACCATCGGGTGAACAGCTCCGGCCCGAGCTCGGACTGCTGGTAGAAGTGGAACTGCGACGTCCACACCGCCTCGAACAGGCCGATGTACCGCAGCTCCTTTGCGAAGTGATCGCAAGTGTGGCGTACCCAGAACGCCCAGGCCCACTCACTGGTGAAGTTGCCCCCAGACCGCAAGTCCCAGTCCTTCAGCCAGCCCTTGGTGTCGTCCGTGACGCTCTGGCGATATATGCTCGAGTAGAGGGCTGGAGAATTCTCCGCAGTAGGCTCACCCCCATCAATGGTTCGCGTCCTCGGATTCAGGACATAGACATCCAAGTGTCTGGTCTCCCTGGCAGGATGCCCATTGTTGGTGATGTTATAGCGGAGAAGCTCGTCCTCCCGGGTCACCCAGGTCCGCGGCGCATCAATCTCGAACCCTGGCACCGGAACCTCATCTAGGATGCCGAAGTTCCAGAGCGGCAGGTTGTCCGACAGTGGATATGTCTTCTGGGCCGGCGTCAGTAAGTCGAACAAGGATTGATTGTTGGAAACAATCTCCTTGGCTCCGTAAACCTCCTCGTTCGTCGCCATCTCAGCCCTGCGAGTGGCGGCATCCCCCTCATTTCCTCTGTGCGCGGCCATCTCAGAAGTTTCGGGAGTCGTGCGGGTTAAGGGATGAAGTGTGCGGAATCGGACGAGGCTGGTAGAGAAGTTTGAAGGTTGGCGCGCAATCCAAGTGGGCGGCGCGCAATTGGGAAGACTGTCGCGCAATGTTCCGTGTTTTCGCGCAAAGACAGGCGGAATCCGGACGGTTTTGCGCGACGAGCGGGCGAATTCCGCGCCGGAAAAGGCAATTTCGCGCACGAGAGCAGAGATGCTTATCGCGCGGAAGGCCAGTGTACGGCACGGAGGGACCCAGTGCCCCTATTTATAGGCGAGGCCGGGGTCCGCGCTGCGCGGAAAGCGCTTTGCGCGACCGCAGCGGCGAATTTCGCGACCGGCGCCCCTTTTTGCGCGCCTAAGTCCCGTGCCGCCCAGGACTTCGGCATTCCGGCGTCTCCCTCGGAACCCGATCGTTGCGACCTCTCGCCGATCAGATTCCGAGGGGGGGCTTTTGTAGACGCCGGAAAAGTCCGTTGTTCCCAAACGAAGCTCCGGATGCGGAAAGCGAGGTCATATTCAGAGTCGGAAGAATGTTTCGGAGGGCCCGGAGGCCTTGCGCGGAATTTCAGAGGTCTGCGCGCAAAGATGATGATCCGCGCGCAAAACCCCCGGGATGCGCGCAACTCCCTTGCGCGCCGTGCCCGATTCCGCGCCCGCGAGGAGAATTCCGCGCTCGCGCCTTGGATTCCGCGCCCGGGGTTGCCTATAAATACTAGGCGACCCCCAACGTTTCAAAGGTTGCTGGAAGTCGAACGGTCTCCCGCGCGCGCAATTCAACCCCTTCCGCGCGCAATGCCGATCTTCAGGTAACCTCCTTTCTTTCGCGCAATAGAGCCTTGGGGTCCGCCTTCGCGCGCAATCCCCTTGGCTCATTTCCTTTGAATAAATTTCAACCCGAAGGCCTTTGCGCGCAAAAGAAGCCTCTTGCGCGCAATTGCCCCTGGGTGCGCGCAATCCAGCCCGATTGCGCGCACCCCCCATCTTCAAAGTGGCCATTCGTTAGAGAATGAGCCGTTGCCCCCGCGCGCTACCCGAAGCCCGGTGCGCGCAATCCCCATCATCCGCGCGCGAAGCGCTGGCCCAATTGCGCGCCAGCCCGCCATTTTGCGCGCCGATCCGCGGTTTTGCGCGCAAAGCTCCTCTTTTGCGCGCAATTCGCCAGGGTCGCCTCCCTTGACCCCCTTTGGGTACCCGCCTGCGTGGCGCCCGATGGTCTTCATCGCAGGTGCCCGCGTTGTGCGTCGTCTTTCCGTGCGGCCCCCCCCTAGGCTCGCGCGAAGTGACACGGACCTACCGGCGGCTTTATCGTCCAGCATGACGCTAAACTGCACTACGTCCGAGCTACAAGACGTTAAACTGTTCAGCATTCGTCCTGCATGACGCTAAACTGCACCACGTCCTGCACGACGTTAAACTGTATACGTCCAGGCTGCACGACGTTAAACTGCCTAGCCCCCATCGTCCGCGCTGCAAGACGTTAAACTGCCAAGTGTTTCGTCCTCAACACGCGACGTTAAACTGTACTTCGTCCGGCAAGACGTTAAACCGTCCGCTTCGTCCTCAACACACGACGTTAAACTGTACTTTGTCCGGCAAGACGTTAAACCGTCCGCATCATTCGATCCTGTGCTTCGCACGCAGGGTCTCCCCCGGTTTGGACGTGGCCCCCACCCGCTCGTCTCTGCAGGGATGTCGGGATTGTCCCCCTTTTGGGACGATTTAATGGGAGTGGCTTTTCCCTACGGGGGCAGGGTATTACAAACCCCTAGTTTCTCGTGGGAGGCTGCACATGTGTATCTCCATTGCGCCTCCCCACTGCCGAAGCCAGTAGAGGGTGTGACTGGGATCGAGGTGTCTTCTGCTTTCGGTCCAAGTCCCTTCCAACTGAGTTTTGCCGCATCCGGGCTGCCCCAAGTGCGTAAGTCCTGACAGAATGAACTACGTGGACTTTGATCCCTGTCTTCTATACAGGGTACGTAGGAAGCCTCCCTGAGGTCCAAGCCCGCCACCTGGTCGTCCCGGTCGTATTTACGTCGGTTCGTGCATCAGTGGACCCCTCCAGGGTTCACGCTTGCGTCGATTCACCTATGAATCCGCCCCTGTGGGAGACTGCCCGTGTGTATCTCCACTGTGCCTCCCCACAGCCCCTTTTTCCATTTCTCTTTTTATCGTCCAGCATGACGTGAAACTGTGATCCACCCGGCCGTTCCACCCCCCTCTGTGCGAGGTGGTCCGGTTCAATCCTCCGCCCGGCGGCCTCGACCTCTTCGTGAGTCGGCTTGCCGACGTCCAGCATGACGTTAAACTGTATACCCGAACTACGTCGACTTTGATCCGTGCTAACGCGCGGTACGTAGGAAGCCTCTACGGGGTCCAAGCTCTTCACTCCATCATCCATCCTGATCCTTACCCGGGCCGCCACATCCCGGTGGGGTCATGCCACTTCACTCCACTCCACATCATTTGGGAAGCCGCCCATGTGCTGGCCCCAGCGTCGGAGGTTCCCCGCAAGGGGTTCTGTCATCTGATCCACTTTTCGTGTTGATCGGTCCGATGCCGTCCCCGCTGGACGTTAAACTCGCGGCATACCCCGTGTTAAACATGGGAAGCTGAGGAAAACCTCAGGTGACACAGTTCCCCGCACCTAGTACGGGATGCCTCAGGCCATCATGCCTTCGAGAAGCCCTATTAGGGACGGAAGACAGACGTGCAGAGCCGCAGTGCTACGACACGCCCCCAGCACCCAGAGCCACCCGGCCTTCTCACCGCAGGTTGCTGCCCCGACCAGACTCCTTGGAGCGTCCGGGCGGAAGCAGCGTAATTAACCGGTGTCCATGAAGATATGGCGCCGGGAACGAGATTCACGAACATTCTTAAGTCTATGAGGGAGACCCGGATTAGGCGACGAGTTCCAAGGAGACGTCCAAGGAAGGAGGAGCCGACATCCCATCATCCCGGTTTCGATCAAGGAGCAGACGCCCCTGAATAAGGGACCAATGCCGCCCGCCCTTGGAAAGCGGGACTGCGGGACCACAAGCCGCGCGCCCATCCCCTCGGGTTGACGGGTGCACGCGCGAACGCGTCCTGGCGGAACAGCGTAACCCGACGCACATCCGCACCGAAACAATAGCTATCAATGAAAATGTCTTTATCTTCCTCCTCAATATCATCAATATCCATATGAGTTTCATTTTTATCATCTCTAGTAATGTCAAAATAATTTTTAACATCATTAACACCTTCTTCATCATCGATCCCTATTTGTGGAAGTCTTCTTCAATATTTCACATCTCTTTGTGAAAAATATGGATTTTGAGATGTCTTTTGAAAAATTTAAATTCCTTCTAATTCAGCGGAACCACATTCAGTTTGAGTAAATTTATTTTCTAGATATTTAATTTTTATTATGCTCTACCAATGACTCAAGTCTCTTGAAGTAGCACATTACTTTGCGTAATAAATTTTATGTGCCTATTGAGCCAATAAATGTTTTTTATTTATAGAATAATACTTTTATATTTAATATCAACTATTCCATGAGTCGGATGAACATGAAAGCCTCTCTCAGTATCCAACCGTCAATATTTAAACATAGTTATGTATTTCTTTCATAGATAACACGACTCAATATTCTCATCTGAAATTCCATAAAAGTCACCTTCTGTTTCTCTAGGATGCAATCCTTTCAAGAAAACTCCATTTTCATTGTTTTTTATTCCCCATATGCACGTGTATGAAATCAAAAACAATTTACCACAAATGCATAATAAGATTTAAATATTTTGGATGGTTGGTTACTCAATATACACAGTCACTTATCAAATTTATCAGCATGTTGAGACTCCTAAAAATTTGTAAATCAATTATCAATATGGTATGTAATGAACATAATTAATATTAAACCATCAATAATTTATGTTACCAATTTTTGAAAGCATAGGGAAATTATTTTTTCTCTGCGTTCTTCAAGAGCAGGTGCTGTAATTTTTGGAAGTTTTTTCTTCATAAGATTATCATATAACAATCAAATAAAAAAAGTTTTCATACTATAACATAAATTATAGAATAAGTAATATAATCACTAATAGTACAAATGATGTCATTTCTTCACAGTTGAGTAGAACACATGTATGATCTTTGTGATGTTCATCATCTAAAATCCATCATTCATGAACTCCACTAAAACCAATATTTGGATAATTAAAAACTGCTAATTTATTTTCCATGTCATCATTAGCATTCCAATAATTTTTCCACATACGTTTTTGTTTTTAGGTATATTGAGATTCAAAATAATGAGAGCAGAAAATAGAAATTTCAGCTTTAAAATAATATTAAAAAATTGAGCCTTCAACAGATGCTCTGTTATGTACTTTTTTCTTCAATATTTATATGCATATCTTGAATGGGTACATCCATTGAAACTTTAATGGACCTCCACATTCATCTTAATGTGGAAAAAGTAATATCAGATGTTCCACTGAGTCAAAGAAATCTGACAGAATGATTTTATCCAGTTTATATAAAATTAGAGAAACATCTTCTCCCAGTTCTCTTAGCACATCATAGTAATTTGTCACTACAGAAATGTCTTGAAAAAATATGATATGTCTATTATCGAATCAGAAATTATAGAATTCAAAAAACCTATGAATTTAACTGGCATTATTCTTTCCATTACAACATGAGAGTAATGACTTCTTAATCTGGTAATATATCTATTCTTAACACTTCTTCCCAAATTTTAATCACTACCATCTAGAAGTCTCAAATCTGCAATCCACTAACAAAATAGTAAACTACTCTCTTTGGATAGTGTATAAGCTACTTTTGGCTTTATTAATCTATATGATCTGACATTTTATAATAGTTCAAGTTCTGGTCGCCTACAAATTTGGGAAATATATAATCATGCCCTAACAATATCTTTGGTCTTACCTGGTGTATCCATAACTGTATAAAATAAATTATCAAAATATTTCTTCTCAATATGCATGAAATAAAACATGTGGCGGAACAAAAAATCAGTCTAATCTAGAAGATACCAAAAAATAATTTGCTTTATCAAATTATATTATTTCCCAAAGCCATGAATTTTATGTTGGTTTACAGTTGGCCCAAATGTAAAAGGTGGTAATGAAAATAAAACTATTGTTAACTCTATACCGGAGATAACTTTTAGAGGTTCATCACATTCAATTGTACCTTTTCTGAAATGAGATTTGTTCCTCGGAAAAGGATGATTAGTTGGAAGAAATCTATGGTGACAGTCAAAATAGCATGGTTTTTTTCTATTGATGAGAATAAAGGCTTTGTTGTCTTTCATACAGTAAGGACCTGATTATGGACCATGTTTACTCCATCCAGATAACATTCCACATGCCGGGAAGTCACTAAACGTCCACATCTTTGTAGCTTTTAATATGAAATTTGATTTTACAGTAACATCATATGTACTAACACTATCACTCAACAATACATTTAACTCATCAATCAATGGTTTCAAATAAACATAAATATTTATTTTAGATATCCTGGGATTAATAAGTTCAATAATATATAGGGCTTTTTCATCAACATACATGGAGGTAAATTGTATGGAGTTATAAAAACATGCCAACATGAATACTAACTAACAAAAGATCCAAACGGACAAAAACCATCAGTAGAAAGACCCAATCATAGGTTTCTGGATTCTAATGCAAAATACGGATGTAGACGGTCAAAATGATTCCAGGAATCACTATCAGATAGATGATTCAAGCTTTTATCAGTTGAAATCGTGGTTTTGTGCCATGAAATCATTAACGATGTGTTCTAGGATATAAAAAAATGCTGTAACCTGGGTGTAAGGGGGAAATATCTAAACTGTTTTACTGGAATAGATCCAATACTACCTTGTTGAGCTTCATTATAACTCGATAGCCAACATGTGGGATAACTATCCAACGAATCGTTTTCACCAGAATATAAGATGCTGAAATGCCTGGATCGGTTGTGATCACTGAGAGGGGAGGGGTGAATCAGTGATAACTTTTTCTTTTTATGAATTGTTCCTCTTGGATTATCAATTCAACCTCTGCAGCTGGTTAAAGCCTAGATCTACTCTTTTAGTGGTGCAGTAATTATGAGAGCACAGAACACAGAGATTTACAAGGTTCGATACAAAGACCTACTCCTTGCCGTGTTGGTTACACCCCCCAACACGGATTCTTCACTATGCCAAAAGATGATTACACCGTCTTTGGTTACCCCCCCCCCCCAATTACAAGTTGGTTAAACCCCCCAACTCCACAGCATCATCTTCATCATGGCTTCACTTCACTTCTTCAAAGGTGTTGTTCAAAACTTCAAGTAGCTTCAACAGTATTCAAAAGATCTCGTTGGTCTTGCTCACAAAAACCCAATCACTTAGAATGATCAGTTCTTTTGTATTCACACACATAAGTGTGTACTCCTCAAAGTTGATCTTCTTCACATGTGCACACATACACTACTCATTCTTTTAGTGCACCCACTTGACTTGTCCTTCTTCTTCAATTTATAAACACACAAAGTGTGGTCTTCCTTTTGCACCCAAAGCACAAAGGTCCTCGACCTTCTCCTCTTTGTGCACACACTCTACCCGTATACTCCTCTTCACTTGGCACACAAACACAAAGGCCTCGGCTTCTTGTTCACTTGTCTTGCACACACACTTGGTTGCGGCCTTCAATTGCACACACCCGAACACCAATCAAATGCAAGGTGCAAGGTGCGGCCTCCTCCTCAACACTGCCGCGCAAGGCTCAAGCCACAAGGGCCGCGCAAGCCACGGGTGCAAGCAGTTCAAGGCGCGCAAGGCCTCGGGTGGCCACTGCTGCGCAAGTGCTTACCGCGCAGGGGGCCGCGGTGCACAGAGGTGGCGCACAAGTTCGTGCTGCCCAACCCTCTCTTCTTGTCGCGCAAAGAGGTTGTGCGCAAGGATCTTCAGCCGCGCAAGATACTTGCTCGGGGATTCAAATCTTCGCGAGGCAGAGAAGGACTCTCACGAGACTTCAAATATTCAAAGGATCAGCAGCAAATCCAGAGGTCTCGGCCTCTCTTTATATAGGCAGAGGAATCCTCAAAACATCTGCGGGATATAAATCTTGATCCACCGAGATTTTCGGTTCTTTGAAAACTTCAAACGCGGGCCGAGAATCTCGTTCTTTCTCTCTGCACAACGCGGACTTCTTCTCCTTCTCCTTTATCCACGTGCATGCATTTTAAAACGCATGCAAGCCTCTGTTTAATCCATCCCATGCAAAACATGAACACCGTGTGGCCTCGGCACTTCGTTTGCCTCGGCTTTCATCAAATTTTCTCATTTGTCGCATGCAAGTCTATTTTTGTGCATGGTTGTGTTCAGTGTGGCCAGACGAGCAGAATGGAGGTCTCGGTTTCGAAAATGGTGGCCGGGAACTCGAAATAGGTCGTCGGGAAGGCGCCTGGTTCAGCGGGGCTCGCGGGTGGCTTCGGCTTGAGCTCGAGGTTGAGGACGAAGCCGGGGCCGTCAGATCAGATCTTCAACGGTCTGGATTAGATCGCGACGCCGCGGATCAGATGTGCGGCGCAGATCAAGCGCGCGATGAGACGGACGGCGGAGATTTGCTCCCGGGATTTTTTGCGCGTCCCACATCGAAACGGCGGCCTGTTTTTCCACGCTTTATCACCTAAGCGCTGGGGGAAAGCGCTCAGTTGAATCCTCTCCCCCCACGGTGCCGCCCCGCACCGTGTTCTCCCTGCGGGCGCGCTCTGCGCCCACTCTATGCTCCCTGCGGGCGCGCTCTAGCGCCCACTATGCACCTCGGGTGCGCCACTGGCGCCCACTATGCACACTGCGCTCCTCCGGGCGTGCCCCTGGCGCCCACTCGGTTGTCTTGGGTGCGCCCCTGCCTCAAGGGATGCTGCCTTGGCCTGAGGGTTCCCCATGGGCGTGGTGACCTTGAGTCCCACATGTGCCTTGGGTGATGACCCTCGGCTGGCCTCCTTGGTGGCCTATTTTTTGCAACAAAAACACTAAGTCCTTTGTTAAACAAAGTGACCAAGTGTAACATGCCAAGTGCCACATCTTCATCTTCTTATCCATCCTCCCTTATTCATATCTTCTCTTCTTCTTAAGAATTCCTCCAATTCTTCCTCAACATTTAATCTTCACTTAGGAGTGAAATTCAAAAGGTTCATCTTCATCAACCGAGCTCCTTAGTCAAATAGATTCTTCAACGTTCTTCATTGATCTAATCAGAGATCAAATTGGTTCTTCTTCAAATTCACATGAACTAAGTGATAGTGCATGGACTTCATTAATGCACATCATCCACTTAGTAGTTGTGGATGGAACTCGTTTCAACTCCTCATGTATTGTGAAGACAATGCATGGTCTTCTAATCATGTTGTGACTTTGTATCATCTTGATACAAGTTCTTAGAACTTAAAGATCAGTTCAGCAATCGTCAGATTTAATGCTTCTGTAATCATCAATCTTCAAGATGTACTTCATCAGATGGCACACCATGACAAGTTATTGACAAAAAATTCAATTACTTCACTTGGGCACAACAATCTCCAATCTTCAAGATGTACTTCATCAGATGGCACACCATGACAAGTTATTGACAACAAATGCAATTACTTCACTTGGGCACAACAATCTCCCCCTTTGTATTTGGTTGTCAATACTCCGAAGCACACTGATAGAATGTCGTGTGCCTTGTGCCTGATGATTTCTCCCCCTTATTGGCCAACAAATGCAAAGGGATGAATGAAAGCCATACTCATAGTATAGAGCTTCTGGAACCTGCACATCTTCAACTACCAATGCTCCCCCTCAGGGGATGCACTCATCTCCTTCAATTCCCTGCATGTAAGTACAAGAATACAAAAAATTTAGTGAATAAGGAGGGACCTTCTTCTTCCTCAAGTGAGAGTAGAAGGCTGAACATGAAGTTTCAGCCTCAATTCAACAAATCTTTCCGTAGGCATAGCTTTGGTGAAAATGTCTGCCACCTGATCTTGAGTAGGAATGTAGTCTAGCTTGATGTCTCCATTGGCGACCCTTTCTTTGATAAAATGATATTTTATATCAATGTGCTTGGATCTGGAGTGTTGGATAGGATTCTTAGACAACCCAATTGCACTTTGATTATCACATAAGATCCTCAATGGTTTTTCAGCTTTAATCCTCAAATCTGATAGCTGCACCTGCATCCAAATCATTTGAGTACATGCATGTGTAGCGGCCACATACTCTGCTTCAGCTGTGCTCAATGTTACAGAATTTTGTTTCTTGCTGTACCAGCTAACACATCCTTCTCCCAGAAAGAAGGTTCCACCAGATGTGGATCTTCTATCAGTGCAATCACCAGCCCAATCAGCATCTGTGAATCCCAACAACTGTATGTTTGCACTGTGTTTGTATAAGAGTCCATAGTTGAGGGTTCCTTTAACATATCTCAGGATTCTTTTGGCTGCAGTTAAATGAGATTCTTTTGGGTCACTTTGGAATCTGGCACACAAAGTCACTGCATATGCTATATCTGGCCTTGAAGCTGTGAGATAAAGTAGACTGCCAATAATTCTTCTGAACTCTTTCTGATCAACATTATTGCCTTCTTCATCCTTGCATAGCTTGGTTCCGACAGAAATGGGTGTGGAGACTTCCATTGAACTTTCCATTCCAAACCTTTTCACTAAGTCCCTTGCGTACTTTTCTTGTGAAAGAAATATGGAGTTTTGTCTTTGTTCCACCTGAAATCCTAGAAAATATGTCATTTGACCAAGTATCGACATTTCAAAAGTTCTTTTCATCTGCTCAGCAAATTCTTCACATAGTCCTTCCTTGTTACCAGCAAAAATGATATCATCCACATAGATAATGACTATGAGGGTACCATTGGCCATTTCTCTGACATAGAGGTTACTGTCAACTGTTCCTTTGACAAATTTCATGTCTTTAAGACAACCATCCAATTTTGAGTACCAGGCTCTAGGGGCCTGCTTCAATCCATACAAGGCTTTTCTCAATCTGCACACCATACTGCCATCTTTGTCTAGCAAAAATCCCTCTGGTTGTTCAATATACACCTCTTCTTCAAGATCTCCATTCAGAAATGCAGATTTCACATCCATCTGATAGACCTTGTACTGCTTGTGTGCTGCAACTGCTAAGAACATTCTGATAGTTTCCAGTCTTGCAACTGGTGCAAAGGTTTCCTCAAAGTCGATTCCTTCCATTTGTGAATATCCTTTGCATACAAGTCTGGCCTTGTTTCTGGAAACTTCTCCCTTTTCATTGAGTTTGTTTCTAAACACCCACTTTGTCCCAATAACATTTTTATTTTTGGGCCTTGGCACAAGATCCCAGGTGGAGTTCTTTTCAATTTTATTGAGTTCCTCATGCATAGCTTGTATCCATTCCTCATGTACAACTGCTTCAGCCACTGTGTGAGGTTCAACTTGAGAAACCAGTGCAGTCTGATCTTCCAATCTCAATCTTCTTCTAGTTCTTACTGAGGACTGTAGGTCTCCAAGGACATTTTCTGTGTCAACATGCTTCTTCAATTTGTTGTATCTTCTTCTTCCATTTTCATTACCTTCATCTTCATCACTGGTATATTCAGAGTTGATTTCACCAGCAGTTGGTGTTGGCTCAGGTAATTCTGCATTCTTCTGTTCCAAGGCTGTGTCATTCTTTGAGTCATCATCATCCACAGTGTATGGTTTGGTGTTGTTTTCAATTATTATGACATCACTGCAGTCAATCATTTTATTCAACCTCTTATTCCAGCATCTGTAGCCTTTTCCATTAGGTAGGTAACCCATAAAGATTCCTTCTTCAGCTTTTTCGTCAAACTTTCCCAGATTGATGTTTTTAATCTTGATGATGCAGGGACTGCCAAAGACTTTGAAATATTTAACAGTTGGTTTTCTGTTAAACCACATTTCATAGGCTGTCGTTTGTGTTTCTGGTCTTAGGAGACATCTGTTCTGTATGTGTATAGCAGTGCATACTGCTTCTCTCCAGAAAAACTTAGAGATATCATGCTCAGCTAACATAGTCCTCCCCATTTCAACTATGCTTCGATTCTTTCATTTCAGCCACTCCATTCTGTTGTGGAGTATATGGTGTACTATATTGATGTTTGATTCCATGCTTGACCAGATAGATTTCAAAGACATCACCGGTATATTCTTTTCCGTTGTCTGATCTTACTTTCTTGATGCAGAGCTCTAGTTCCTTCTCAGCCTGCCTTCTGAAAGTCTTGAACATCGTGATTGCCTCTGACTTGTGTTTCATGAACATGACATTGGTCATCCGAGTGTAATCATCAATGAAGGTTATAAAATAGAAATCTCCTCTTGTAGACTTCTGTCTCATCGGTCCACATATGTCTGTATGGATGAGTTCAAGAGGCCTAGTAGTCATGATATCAACTCCTTTGTGTGACCTATGGGTCAGTTTTCCCATCTGACATGTGTCGCAGACTTCATCTCTTTCTCTCTTTAAATTGGGTAGATCTCGTACAACATTGTACTTCAGAAGTTTACTCATACTCATTTGGCCAAGATGGCCAAGTCTTCTATGCCAGAGGTTGTTTTCATCTTTAGAGCTAAGAAAACAAGAATTGATGGGATTACCAATTTGAAATAGATTTCCAGTGGTTCTTCTTCCTTGAGTGATGATTTTTCCATCCTTTGAGCTCTTGATGATGCATGAGTCCTTCTGGAACAACACCTCATGTCCATCATCACATAATTGACTTACACTGAGTAGGTTGTGCTTTAATCCTTCAACAAACAACACATCATTGGATTTAAGATTTTTTGTTGCAATCATAGCCTTTCCAACTCCCTTGATTTTCAGAGAACGATCATTTCCAAACACCACGGTTCCTCCCTCATGACTTTCAATGTTGCTTAGAATTTTTGTATCACCAGTCATGTGGGATGAGCATCCACTATCAAGAATCCATGACTTGGTTTTACTGCTGGCTTTTAGAGCCACTTCAGCAAAGCATGTGATTTCATCATTGGTTTCTTGAATGCCTTTCCCTTTCATGTCTTTGACTTTTTGTTCAGGAAGAGTTGTCATACATTTATCAGCTCTATGACCTTGTTGGTCACATCTTCCACAAGCTTCACTCAGGCAGTCAAATGTGTTCTGAGTTGGTGGTTTTGATGCTTTCTGCAAAACACTCTGGGTTTCAGGATGTCTCCCCCTTGACTCATGCCTCATGATTGGACGAGACATGTTATACCAGCATGCATAGGCCTTATGTCCAAACACACCACAACACCAGCAGTAGCCTCTGAACCTTGACCTTCTTTGTTGATAAGAGTCATGTTGTAATTTTCTGTCCAGGATTTGAGTAGTCCTTCCTAAGGATTTTCTTTCTTCCATTGAAGATGATTTTACACAGGTTGGTTCATGCCTTGTTTGTCTCAATTTTATCTTTGAACCTGCATTGTTAGGAATAACAGATGTATTTAGAGATTTACTTAGTGGTAAATTGACCTGCCTCTGAGCACCAGCATAAGATGATTCTGCCTTGACCTCAACAGCCTTGTTGAAGTCTTCTCTTATCTTTGTCAAGCTATTCTGTGCTTCAATCCACTTGGAATGTGTCACTGATTGCTCTTCTTCTTTGAGGTGAAGTTTCTCCTCAAGATCTTTTGCTATCTTGTCCAGCTCAGCTACCTTCAGTTTATGTCTCTTGATTTCTTCAATGTACATTGTCTCTTTCTTCATACATTCTTCCAACTCCTCAGTCATTCTTTTAGTTTCCTTTTGTAACAATTTATTCTCTTTCTTGAGTTTAATGTTTTCCTCAAGGCAAGCCTCTAATTCATCTTTCAATATGTATTCAAGCTCTGTTCGTTCACTTTCATCATCTTTACTGCTGCAGGTATCAAACCCTTTTTCCACATGAGCCATAAAATTCGTTTCTTCTTCTGATTGACTGGCTGAAGTAGAGTCTGATTCTTCCTCTTTGCTTACATAGCTTCTTCTTTCACCTGGAACGAACCTTTTCTTTCTTACACCTGATTTGTTTCCTTCTCTTGGGTATCTACTCCATTTCTTCTTTTGTGACTTCTCATCTTCAACTTCTGGAGCACTATATCTCTTCTTGGGGCAGTTTACAGCAAAGTGTCCGATGTTATTGCAATTGAAACATCTTGATGGTGATTTCCCTTTTCCCCTGAATTTAGTTTTTCCAAACCTTTTAGAAAAAAGTGAAATAATCGTGTTGAGATCTTCATCCTTTTCTTCATTGTCAGTATCACTTGATTCTAGGACTTCGTCATCTTTTATCTTGAGTTGTCTCATGGCCTCAAAAGCCATCTCGTCCTTGATCTTCTTCTTGAATACTGGGATCTTCCTCATTTCATATGCAATGAGAATGTTGTGTAGTTCATCAAGAGAGAGATCATCTCTGTCTTCTAATGCTGAGACTTTGGGGTCAAACCTGTCAGGAAAATTTCTCATTAGCTTTTTAACAATAGTGGAGTCCTCCAACTTTTCTCCAAAGCCCCGAATGTTACTGACAATTTCATTGAATCTTGTGAAATAATCATCAATATTTTCTTCTTCTCCCATCTTGACATCTTCAAACTTGCTTCTCCAAATCTGTAATTTGGCTTCCTTGACTTTCATGTTGCCTTCATAACTACTTTCCAATTTGTCCCAAATTTCTTTAGCATTCTTGAGTCCCATGACTTTTGTGTATACCTTTTCTGAGAGTGACATAAGAATGGCATTTTGAGCTTTACCATCAACTTCCATATTTCTTTTCTCATCGAGTGTCATAGCAGCTTCATTAGCAAGAGGAGGGAATCCAAATAAGGCTGCATTTCTAACTTCAAGGCCGAGAGATAGAAGGTAGGGTAACATCCGATTCTTCCAGCTGTGGTAATTCTTTCCATCGAATGTAGGAACACCCCTACTATTAACAGAATTCAGATTGTCCATCTTCTCAGAAGTAGATCCTTACAGAGGTAACCTCGCTCTGATACCACTTGAAATGCCTGGATAGGTTGTGATCACTGAGAGGGGAGGGGTGAATCAGTGATAACTTTTTCTTTTTATGAATTGTTCCTCTTGGATTATCAATTCAACCTCTGCAGCTGGTTAAAGCCTAGATCTACTCTTTTAGTGGTGCAGTAATTATGAGAGCACAGAACACAGAGATTTACAAGGTTCGGTACAAAGACCTACTCCTTGCCGTGTTGGTTACACCCCCCAACACGGATTCTTCACTATGACAAAAGATGATTACACAGTAATTGGTTACCCCCCCAATTACAAGTTGGTTAAACCCCCCAACTCCACAGCATCATCTTCATCATGGCTTCACTTCACTTCTTCAAAGGTGTTGTTCAAAACTTCAAGTAGCTTCAACAGTCTTCAAAAGATCTCGTTGGTCTTGCTCACAAAAACCCAATCACTTAGAATGATCAGTTCTTTTGTATTCACACACATAAGTGTGTACTCCTCAAAGTTGATCTTCTTCACATGTGCACACATACACTACTCATTCTTTTAGTGCACCCACTTGACTTGTCCTTCTTCTTCAATTTATAAACACACAAAGTGTGGTCTTCCTTTTGCACCCAAAGCACAAAGGTCCTCGGCCTTCTCCTCTTTGTGCACACACTCTACCCGTATACTCCTCTTCACTTGGCACACAAACACAAAGGCCTCGGCTTCTTGTTCACTTGTCTTGCACACACACTTGGTTGCGGCCTTCAATTGCACACACCCGAACACCAATCAAATGCAAGGTGCAAGGTGCGGCCTCCTCCTCAACACTGCCGCGCAAGGCTCAAGCCACAAGGGCCGCGCAAGCCACGGGTGCAAGCAGTTCAAGGCGCGCAAGGCCTCGGGTGGCCACTGCTGCGCAAGTGCTTACCGCGCAGGGGGCCGCGGTGCACAGAGGTGGCGCACAAGTTCGTGCTGCCCAACCCTCTCTTCTTGTCGCGCAAAGAGGTTGCGCGCAAGGATCTTCAGCCGCGCAAGATACTTGCTCGGGGCTTCAAATCTTCGCGAGGCAGAGAAGGACTCTCACGAGACTTCAAATATTCAAAGGATCAGCAGCAAATCCAGAGGTCTCGGCCTCTCTTTATATAGGCAGAGGAATCCTCAAAACATCCGCGGGATATAAATCTTGATCCACCGAGATTTTCGGTTCTTTGAAAACTTCAAACGCGGGCCGAGAATCTCGTTCTTTCTCTCTGCACAACGCGGACTTCTTCTCCTTCTCCTTTATCCACGTGCATGCATTTTAAAACGCATGCAAGCCTCTGTTTAATCCATCCCATGCAAAACATGAACACCGTGTGGCCTCGGCACTTCGTTTGCCTCGGCTTTCATCAAATTTTCTCATTTGTCGCATGCAAGTCTATTTTTGTGCATGGTTGTGTTCAGTGTGGCCAGACGAGCAGAATGGAGGTCTCGGTTTCGAAAATGGTGGCCGGGAACTCGAAATAGGTCGTCGGGAAGGCGCCTGGTTCAGCGGGGCTCGCGGGTGGCTTCGGCTTGAGCTCGAGGTTGAGGACGAAGCTGGGGCCGTCGGATCAGATCTTCAACGGTCTGGATTAGATCGCGACGCCGCAGATCAGATGTGCGGCGCAGATCAAGCGCGCGATGAGACGGACGGCGGAGATTTGCTCCCGGGATTTTTTGCGCGTCCCACATCGAAACGGCGGCCTGTTTTTCCACGCTTTATCACCTAAGCGCTGGGGGAAAGCGCTCAGTTGAATCCTCTCCCCCCACGGTGCCGCCCCGCACCGTGTTCTCCCTGCGGGCGCGCTCTGCGCCCACTCTATGCTCCCTGCGGGCGCGCTCTAGCGCCCACTATGCACCTCGGGCGCGCCACTGGCGCCCACTATGCACACTGCGCTCCTCCGGGCGTGCCCCTGGCGCCCACTCGGTTGTCTTGGGTGCGCCCCTGCCTCAAGGGATGCTACCTTGGCCTGAGGGTTCCCCATGGGCGTGGTGACCATGAGTCCCACATGTGCCTTGGGTGATGACCCTCGGCTGGCCTCCTTGGTGGCCTATTTTTTGCAACAAAAACACTAAGTCCTTTGTTAAACAAAGTGACCAAGTGTAACATGCCAAGTGCCACATCTTCATCTTCTTATCCATCCTCCCTTATTCATATCTTCTCTTCTTCTTAAGAATTCCTCCAATTCTTCCTCAACATTTAATCTTCACTTAGGAGTGAAATTCAAAAGGTTCATCTTCATCAACCGAGCTCCTTAGTCAAATAGATTCTTCAACGTTCTTCATTGATCTAATCAGAGATCAAATTGGTTCTTCTTCAAATTCACATGAACTAAGTGATAGTGCATGGACTTCATTAATGCACATCATCCACTTAGTATTTGTGGATGGAACTCCTTTCAACTCCTCATTCATTGTGAAGACAATGCATGGTCTTCTAATCATGTTGTGACTTTGTATCATCTTGATACAAGTTCTTAGAACTTAAAGATCAGTTCAGCAATCGTCAGATTTAATGCTTCTGTAATCATCAATCTTCAAGATGTACTTCATCAGATGGCACCCCATGACAAGTTATTGACAACAAATGCAATTACTTCACTTGGGCACAACAATCTCCAATCTTCAAGATGTACTTCATCAGATGGCACACCATGACAAGTTATTGACAAAAAATGCAATTACTTCACTTGGGCACAACAGATGCAATCATTTAGACATGCATGAATCTTCTGATAACTAAGGCCTAGATTACGAACCAGCCTCTAGATCTCATAATAATTTTCAGGCAACACATTTCATTCAGGTAACATTGTTTTAACCAAAGAAAATATCTGATCTAAATAGTTTTTTACATTACATTATCTGATTTAATAGCCATAAATTTTACAACTGCTTCTAATTTTCATATCTTGCATCCAGGATTTAATGCATCCTCAGCAGACCTCAACAACTCATAATATTTAGATGGTTCCAACTCATGAGTTAAATCAATATCAAATTGAGTTTCAGTTTGTTGACAAGATGGACCTGCGACAACATGTACTAAATTTTGAAACTGTTATGGATTCAAAATCATGTTATTAGTAACTTCTCTAGAACTATGTTCACCATTTTGATACCAAAACACATAATCTTCTTGAAAACCAAACCACAATAGATTTCCCCTATCCAGGTCAAATGTGTTAACCATTATCACAAATTTTTTTTACATGGACACTTTATTGTGCCTTATGAAACATATAATGTATTCGATGAAGAAATTGATAAGAAATATTCAACACCCTCAATATATATAGGATTTAAACCAGAACTGTTTGGATTTATACACTGATTTATCCAAGCATGGTCATCTAATACTGATTGTTGTCGACTTCCTTGTTCCATTTTTTATAAAAAATATAAAATCATTACTATTTTTGAATAACATGAAATTATAAAAACACTATCTGAATAAAAAGATAAATAATTACAAGTATTTATTAATAATTACCATTACTTATGGGTGACAAAATTTCTAGTGGATTGACGGCTAATATTTTGTCTGACGGCTAATTTACTTGCAACATTCTCACACAGAAATCACAATGAAGAACTTTCTCAGTGGTACACATATTTATTCTCACATGCACGAGAATTAATATGCATACCTCTCAGCATATTCTTCATTGGGATTTCTGTGTGAGAAAGTTGCTAGTAAATAATCCGTCAAACAAAAGAGCCACCTTTTAGTCGATTAATCGTCATCTTGTAGCTATAACCACCTGATAAAACTATTAAAAATGTGGTCCTATGAATTCGTATTCAAACTCTTGCATACAAGATTAGATATGCTTAAGTAGAAGCATAATTTTCTTAATGTTTTGAGTCGGTGAAAGTTGAAAGGAGAAGAGTCATTGAGAAAAAGGATTGTCGTCAATCTACTATAAAATTATACCAAGTTATTACAAGTTATTACAATTTCATACAATTGATTTTCATCCTAATTGTTCCTAATTGTTCATAATTTTTCCTAATTATTCCTAATTGTTTCTAATTGTTGCTAATTTTTTCTAATTATTGCTAATTTGTGCAAATTTTTTCAAATTTTTGCTAATTATTGCTAATTTTTGTTATTTATTCCTATTTTTTAAATTTTTTTTCTATTTATTATTAATTATTACTATTTGTTTACAATTTTTTACTATTTTTTTACTATTTATTACTATTCATTCCTATTTATTACTATTTATTACTAATTATTACTAATTATTACTGATTATTTCTATTTATTCCTATTTATTCTTATTTATTACTATTTATTCCTAATTATTTCTCTTTATTCTTTTATATTCCTATTTATTCTTATTTATTACTATTTATTACTATTTATTATAATTTATTACTAATTACTACTAATTATTCCTATTTTTTACTAGAAATTCCTAATTATTCTTAATTATTCCAATTTATTCTGATTTATTTCTTTTTATTAATATTTTCACTATTTATTACTCTATATTACTATTTATTACTAATTATTAATAATTACTTCTATTTACTACTAATTATTCGTATTTATTACTGATTTTTATATATTACTAATTATTCCTATTTATTACTAATTATTCATAATTATTACTAATTATTCCTATTTATTACTAATTACTCCTATTTATTACAAATTATTTTTACTTATTACTAATTATTCCTATTTATTCCTAATTATTCCTAATTATTCCTACTAATTTTTAATTATTCCTAATTATTCCTATTAATTACTATATATTCCTATTTATTCCTATTTATTCCTATTTATTTTTTTTACAATTTATTACTAACTATTACTATTTATTACTATTTATTCATATTTGTAACTAATTATTCTTATTTATTACTAATTATTCTTAATTATTACTAATTATTCATATTTATTAGTAATTATTCATATTTATAAGTAATTATACCTATTTATTAGTAATTTTACATATTTATTAGTAAATATTCATATTTATTCATATTTATTCCTATTTATTGCTATATATTTTTATTTGATCCTATTTATTCTTATTTGTTCTTATTTATTGCTAATTACTGCTATTTATTACTAATTATTACTAATTATTACTATTTATTACTATTTATTACTATGTATTAGTAATTATTAGTAATTATTACTATTTATTACTATTTATTACTATCTATTCTTATTTAATAAAATTTATTCAAATTTATTCAAATTTATTGCTATTTATTACTAATTATTCCTAATTATTACTAATTATTCCTATTTATTACTAATTATTACACATTATTCCTAATTATTTCTATTTATTACTCATTATTACTAATTATTACTAATTAATACAAATTAATACTATTTATTACTAATTATTACTAGTTAGTACTATTTATTACTATTTATTACTACTTAATAATATTTATTACTATTTATCCCTTTTTATTACTAATTATTCCTATTTAATACTATTTATTACTAATTTTTACTATTTATTATTAATTATTCCTATTTATTACTAATTATTCCTATTTATTACTAATTATTACTAATTATTACTATTTATTACTAATTATTCCAAATTATTACTAATTACTACTAATTATTACTAATTATTTTTAATTATCACTATTTATTACTAATTATTCCTATTTAATACTATTTGTTCATATTTATTACTTATTATTCATATTTATTAATAATTATACATATTTATTAGTAATTATTCTATTAATTACTAATTATTTTTATTTATTACTAATTACCAGAAATTATTACTAATAAAACAAAATTATTACTAATTAAACATAACTATTACTAATTAGCATTAATTGATATTAATAACTACAATTTACAACTACTAATTACTAATTACTAATTACAAGTCATTATTTATATACAATACTATTTTTTGTTTATAATTATTAATTATTACTAATTTTTAATTATTAATAATTATTAAGAAACACAATTAATAATTTCAATTTATCATTACAAATAAATACATATAAATAATCAATTTAAATCAATTTTAATTACAACAAATCAACAATAATTAAAAGTTACATAAAAATGGAATAAATACTAAATTAAATAAAATATAAATACATTTAAACATGATCTTCAATTGATGTAAGCGACTTGATAAAATCTCTGTAAAAAAAACTCAGAAAAATTTTCACTCTAAAAATAGAGTTTAGAGAGAGGAAATGAAAAATGAGTGGATGAGAAAGAAAAACAGAGGGGGTATATATAGGTTAGATTTGTTGTGACGGGACTATTTGGGATGGAAATACCGTCGCAAAAGGTACATTTTGCGATGGGGCCCGTCACAATACCTTTTTCCACATTAATTGATGTCGGTGGTTAAAAGAGTATTTATGACAGGGGCTGTCCCAAAAAATGACTTGCCAACACACCTTTTGCGATGGGACAAAATCCCGTCGGAAAAATCCATTTACCGCTGCAAGTATTTGCAATGAGACCCGTTGTAAAGACCCTTCGACTTACACATCATTTCTGACGGGGGATACCTTCATCACAAGTAACCTTCCTGCGCCTTGGCGCGCATCCCGCGCCAAACCGCGCATTACCATTTAGGACGGGACCCCAAACCCTATCACAAATAACATGTTTTTTTTAACTGGATGAACCCCCCCTCACAAATAACCTCTTGGATAGACTATTTGCGGCACGATTAATTCCCTTCGCAAATAGACCATCGAAAAAGCATGTTTTCCCTATATTGTCAGATGGTTTAACGTGAAAATGATGATAACCATATATGAAGTCAATCTTCTAGAACACCCGAGATCCTCGAAGATGATCAAAGAGATCATCAATCATCAACATGTGATTTTGTTTCTTGACCGTGAATGGTTCAACTTCTAATAATCCACATAATGTTTGAGGGTAATTTTTGGATTCTTTGAAAAAAGGAATGGTGATCCGCAAGGAGAAGCACTGGGTCAGATTAAACCATTTTCCTATAACTACTTCAACTACTACTCGAGCTGCTATAACTCTAGGGTTACCATCCTATATTGAGTAATGGACACCAGTGCCTCTTGTAGCACAATCTCTATAGATAAATCCCCCTTCTTTTTGGATGTATACCGAAAAATTCATCTCGGAAGACATCTCTAAAACAATCCATCACTGGGGGAAATTCCATCTATGAAGTCCCGTGGTCATTTAGATATAAACTAGAAATATCGGCTATAATTACACTCAACCCATGATTCTTGGTTCCATCTATGCTCTCCCAGACATCCCATTCCCCCATTTGCTGAAAAGTAACACCCTATAGTTACGTAAAACTCACCATGCGGTGAAAGTAGTCAACAAAGGCCGTATGTGAGACCAACCAGTCCATTTTTAAAAAGAAAATGTAGATTTTTCTATCTAAGACATAGAGGTCCCATAATAAGTGATACCCACCAACCTTAAAGGGACACTCCTTGCACTAATATACACTAGTCATCCTAATTTACAATGGAGTGCCTAGCGTCATAACATCATCATATTTAAAATTTCAGTGTTGAAGGCTCTCCATAATGTCTATATATATAACACAATAAGAATCCCTCATATCAAAGAGAGTATAAGTATTTAATGTGGGAACTGGAATTGTACCTCTAATTTTAGAGGGTTCCAGATCCTGCTCCTAATGGGTCTCTTCCATCCTAAACGTCTCTCATATAGAACAGCCCGAAGATCCTACCTGACTACCCTGAGCTAGACCACATTACAATCACTGAGAACTTGTCTTCTGGCTTCCATGGCTAGAACCACCTCCTCAGCCTGATGAACCCTGATTCCCAGAATGATTAAAAACAGCTGGCATGGATCCTAAATGTGGAGTCATAAGAAATCCCCTCTCACTCATTACTGGTGAGAACATCCAAAAAATATTGAATATGACCCATCTTACTACAAGATCGACACTCGACTGGGTCTTTCAGGCAATGTGCTCTCGTGTTCCAACTCTGTCCGCACTGGTATCACAACACTCGGCTACCTAATGAAACATCATGTGAGAGCTATGTGTGGTGATTCATGCTATCGGTCGAAAGAGTACCAACCATGGATGTTGAACCACCCTGGCTCACAGTTCCCAACTCCATCAGATTTTTCTCGGTAACAAGTTACTGATTAACTATATAAGTCACCAAATTAATACTGAAAACATTCATCGGCAATTAGACTTCATTCCTAAGACCATCCTCAAATGTTCTTTCCAAATATAACTCATCACCTCCCAAGACAGGTGTGAATAAATGCAGGTCTGTAAAGAAAGAAGAATAATCCATCATTGGAATTGAACATTACACCGATTTCATGAAATCTCAAGCTTGATCTTCCCTCAACGTCTCGGGGTAGAAGTAATCATAGAATGTCCTCTTAAACTCTTCATAATCCATATCCCGATGAAATCCCACCTATGAGATAAAATCCCACCAACTATTCATGGAATCATGTATCATGAACATCACGAGCATCAACCTCCTCTCTAGAGGCATCACCAGATTCTTGGGGATAGAAAGAAAGGCCTCCAACAACGACTCTGCAACCTGTGGTCCACCATCACCAGAAAAAGTGCCAGGATGCTACTGCTAAAACACCTAATTCAACTCTACGATAGATGAGGTAGGGTGTGGGGATCCATGAAAGTCTACATCATCCAAAAAAATCCTCCACAGAGCTGTGTATCAGCACTTACATCTAGTATAACTAGTGGTGCCAAGACGGGCCTTCCATGATTATCTGCTTGAAGTTCTCGATATTCCATTTCTAGTTTCTTATCTTTAAACTATACATTCCGTAAAACCGTAGGACGTTTGGGTGGCATGAATCTGCATGGGGATTCACACACTTCAATTCAACATTATCAATGACAACCACATAGAGGTTTAAGAATAGAATAGGATAAGGAAGGCATTCATGTTTTACAAAAGAGGGTTACACGGCATGTAGAACCACTACACGACAAGTTCCCATAATCTTTAACATGGGTGTGTACCCCTTCTAACCTTGTCATGTAACACCTCATACACCCGTTGTGTTCCTTAGAAGACACGAAATGAACCTTAATATCCCTTCCAACCTAGGTACTTCTACACAACTATAACTATATTGTTCTCCAAGTGTAACATTGTACAACATGTTCACCCTAGAAATGGAATTTACCATTTAATTCCATATTCCCATGTCATTAGTCACAAGTCCGAATACACATCGAATACTACACAGATATAATAAGCTAGACACATCATGTACAACATGTGCTTCATCTACCCATGTATTTAGTCACCTGATTGAATACAAGGTCTTTTACAGCATGACGTGTACCACCATTACACAACATGTTCTACCAAATTATTATCAACCTCATGTGTCTGATCACATAGTCAATCACATGGTCAAAAATTACATGGCATGTATATATATAAATGGTGTGTATTTTAGAGAAGTCAGTTCTTCTAGATTAGAAGATAACATGGCATGTGTTTCCAACATCACATGTCGCGTTGTATGGGTATCCTGATAGTAAGCCTCTAAAATATCTTTGAATCCCATTAAAACATAAAATTTTCCACATTCATTCCATGTTTTGGCCGGTGACATATCATACTCCTTGCAATGAAATGTTTGGAAACTATATTAATAAAATAATTTGAGAGAATTCAATTAATGTTCAAACCTTATCCAAGAAATTCTGATCCAAGAAATATTATAACACCCCAGGGACCAATTATTTTCATCCATCCAAAATATTCTTTTCATATTCAAATACCCATTCAAAATAGATTTTATTTCAATCATTCCATTTAGAAAAACAAAATTAATATCTAGAAAAACATTTATTACCACAACTTACAATCAGTAATGTACCATAAATGGCACGAAATGAATGCATCACATGTGATCTCTAGAAAGTGAATATATGATACATGTGATGGAATTCCCCCATATCATTTGGTTTAAAAAGAAATAGAACCATAATTATATCAATAATAATAGTACAAAACAAGTTAATCAACCAACAGTGAAATCAAATCAATTGTTACAAATGAGAAACTAGAAAAATTGTAATATTCAAGGTAACATGTCTTTTCCATGTACATAGGTTAGTTACCAGTGAGCAAAGCTTTTTACCATAGAACTATTCCTTTATATCCTTGTATATTTGCTCAAAATATTAAGGAAAATCAGAAAAAAAATTCAATTAATTCCAATTTGTAACATCCCGGATCCGGGTCCCACACAAAGGTTCCCCAAGCTTGGTTAGTCACATACCCTCAACCACATTTTCCCAAATCCCATAGGTGCCTGACTAAAAGTGAGGGCCAAGGTGTGATAATGGGTATGATATTACCCCATTGGTAGAGTATACCCAATGGAATTCAAATAGTAAACAGTAGTAGAAGAAGTAATACCATACCATAGAAGTAAACTACTAAAAACTGATAGTAATAAACCACTAGAGCATATATATATATATAATGCATGTCACATGTGTCTAGGAAACAAAACGAAAATTTACAATGAATGAAATAAAATAAAGAAACCCAACTATAGAAAAAAAAATTAAACTCCAACAACATCGAAATCCCTATCTTGGTCCCATTCTCTCCATCTCCACACAAAAAAGTACCTGATGTAGAAGGGATATTAAACTTATATACACCTGCAACCATATAATCTGTTTAGTTCTAAAACATGACCCAAACAGTTTTTAAGATAAATCCTAGAAGTCAAACACTAAAAGATCTATGTATAATTTTCTATGAAGGTATATTGCAAGTAATATACTGAAATAAAGCAATAATATCAGAAGTACTCAAAAGTAAAAAATCTAATAGTTTTAAATTACATTAATTTAAATTTATTATTCATTCTGTTGAATCGTGTAAGCATTAGGATTATTCCTATGCTCTGTAACCCCTATGTAATAGTAACCAAATAGATGTCTCATAAGATCATCAAAACAATCTAGTAAGACCATGTCCATGCATGTGCTTTCGTATAACAGACTCCTCAAATTCATTCAACTTTTCAATAACTACCCATTTGGAATGTAATAACAATCTAATCCTCTTGGTATAATGTTATATAAATACATATAACAAAGACCATCTAGGTAGATATCATGGTCTTACCCCTCTGGTCTAACATAACAATAATTATTTATAAACAACCACTTGGGAAGATCACACAGTGAATACCCCTTGGGCAACATAGCTTCAATAAATTATAAACGACCACTTGGGTAGCTCTAACGATCTAAAACCCTGAGTCGATGACCCCCTGGTATCTCTCATTGTCAACAACCCTTGGTCAACATAACATTAAAACATGCTTAAGTTACCCTACCTTATTAAGCTATCATAGTCAAATTCCCATACTTCAAAAATTCACAATGCATATGACATGCATCACAAATACTCTGTAACTCCATCCTAACAAAACATGTCAAAGAAACCAAGAAAAGACTAACAATAAATCTCGACCAAACTGCCAAAAAACTGTTAAACCAAGAAAACATACCCCTGGGGTCCCATAAACAAGGTATATTACCTTACACACATGTACCTACCCTTTATCCATCACCAAACCATAAGAGGTAATAAATAAGTTTTAATTCCAAAATATACAATACCTCAACATGTGTATATTTCACTTTAAGCACATATAATCCAAATATGAAAAATGAAATGTAAAAACACCTACTTTTAGGTCGTCTAATAAATAATCTTCAATATCAGCCCTCGAATCGGCAAAGAACGTCATAGATCAACAAAAAGGGAAAACATGGTCATCCTTGTATAACATACTAGAGGGAAAAAATTAAGAAGAAATGATCCAGTGGCTTTGAGAACTCGCCGGTTAGATTCCAACACACCCAGTGATGTCTCATTCAGAGCTCAGACAGAGAATCGATAGGGGTTCAATGTTCGTCGGCCCTTCTATTGCACTCCAGTACAAACTACTGCCAAAAGAAAGTGTTTCTGAGGATTAGACTCGACCCCTCACTGATATATCAAAACAAATGTACACAGTGTGTTCATTTAATTGCACAAATAATATATAAGCCTCAATTGGCCCCCGAATTATTTAGGTCAGCCATGTCATCACACGACCCTGTACATGGTAGTGACACAACCAGTACACAGATGTATGCGGCAACCGAGTACACAATGTGTACTCAAAAGTACACAATATGTACATAGAGAAACCAAAAATCATCCTTTTTTCCTTCGAAACAACCTGAAATTAAGATCCATACCATAAATGAATATCCAGGATCCTACTGTGTCTTCCCTTACAACCCACCTAGTTTGGCACTCCCAAGGGATATGATTTAGTAAATTCAATGATTCTTTATGAAATATTATGAGGAATCTGATCATAGAATTTATATAATCCAATTATATCCAAAAGTTATATTGGATAAAACTAAATTGCTTGGGTTGAAAAGTCTATATTTAATAATATGTTCAAATTCATGAATACCCTTTTTAGATTTTTGTGATGAGACATATACATTATATTTTTGGAGACATTTATAGGAATACAACTCTTTATTTCTGTACACTAATTTAGTGATAAGGTGAATTCAGTAATAATTTTTTCGTATTTTTTATATACATTTAATGTTTTTGATAACCATTAGGTTTAATATTTTCATTGTTTTTATGTTAATAATCGTAAATTAAGATTATATTATTTTTGATTAATAATAATTTAAATTAAAAAACATGGTCATTAAAAAGTGATTTGATGATTAAGTTATTTTTTAGGATTTTTATAATAGTTTTGGTAATATTATGAGAACTATATTCTTATTATATCAGAAAAAGGAATCCATGAAATATCTGTGATGACCCATCATATCTTTCATGGTAATTGGGCATAGACCCACAATCAAAGAGTGATATGGATGTGCTGCCTACCACAAGTCATCATGATATCCTAGTTAGTAAAATATGTTTTTTAATTAAATGATTTCATGTGAAAAGATTAAATTTATTTTTGGAGGGTTGTTATAGGATTAAATGTTTTTTAGTATTCCAAACTAATTAATGATATTAATAGAGATATATTATTGTTTATAGGTATATATGACCATTATGTTTAACAAAAATTATAATTTGGGAATAATTATATTGCATTATTGGGATGTAAGATGCATGATTTGAGATAAAAAAATTAGGTGAAAACATTATTTAATGTTGTGGTTGTTCAGGTTATTTGGGATATAGGGTTATTTATTTACAAAATGATCAAGGATAAATCATCGGTTTTATTATTAAATTTTACAGATTAATGTATTATTTCAGCCAGCAATGGTTTATTCATTTTTGGGTAATATCATAAATTTTGATACATGTTATATATATATAGATATTTTAGGTGAATAGAATTATATTATTTTATGGATTATGTGATATATTAGAATAGTATTTTAGTGCTTTAGGAATGAATACATCATCTCAAAAACACATTATTTGGATAAATTATGTTATTGTAGATTAAATTGTTTAACATATAAATTCAAACATGTAAGGTAACTATATTTAAATATTCTGATTTTATAAGTAGTGAATTAATTACTCAACACTATGAAATGGATATTTAAATAAAAATGATATCTTATTACACTATCCTTTGACAAATTGGTGGTGTTTTTTAAACATCGTGGGATTTTTTTGTTTTCATTAAAATTATAGTGGACATGTTTTCAATCACCTTTATTTTCTCGGGATGTTATTATTCATCATCATGTCTCTATTTTAACATTCAAACAATTTTATACTTATCTAGAAACAAATATATGTTATATTTTTTTAACCATTATATATCCATAAATCCCTTATCAAAAGAATGATTATTACCCCAATATATGATGTGGGCTTAAAAAAGGTTGAACATTTTCTTTTAAAAATTTTTTTGAACGATGTAATTTATTTATGGGGGTATAATGTTACACTGGGATATTTTATGATATATTTCCATTCAAATAAATTTACTTTATTCAATAGCTTATGATACGAAAAAACCAGATTTTAAATAAAATATAAAATAATATATAATTATTACATAGTAACTAAATTTATTGAATTAATATGAATGTAAAATTTAATAATTTTTTTATAAAGTAGTTTTATTTATCAGTAATTTCATTTTAGGCATTAAATAAATAGGTTTGTTTTTAATTTTTTTTATTTATTTCCATGAATAAATAGTATTATTAATATATGAAGCTTTAAGATAATTTATTTGAAAATATAAATATATTTTTCAAAAAAGTTAGTTAATTAATATCTTAGAGTGAAATTATGAATATTTTCTTAAAATGTTGTTTTTTTATGATTGGTGAAATTTAATGATATTTATTTAAAATTTACATTTCATTTAAAACATTTAAAATTTTTAGTTTTCATTTAAATGTTTTAAATTATAATATTTGTTCAGTAATTTTATTAATTAATAATTTAGGTCATTTTAAATAATTTTTGGTTTTATTTTTTATTTAAAACATTTATACATCAGAAATCATTTGTCTATAAAACAACTTTTAGTCACAATTTAGGAGTTTAATTTTAAATAAAATTTCACATATTATATGAATTTAATACTAAAAATAGGATTAAATAATTTTTATTAGGATAGATTAATTTGGTAAATAGGTCAATTATTAAATTATGAATAATAACATTTATAAATATTTGTCACCTCAGCATGGGTAAAAGTGGTAAAATTGGGTTAAAACAATGGGATAAGGATCTAAAATTTAAATAAAAAATAATGTTATCCTATTTAATGATTTTATTTCATTCATATACATACAATTGTATAATATATTTCCATATTATGTCAATTTTTTTGATTATGACCTTTATATTATTTCAGGAAATGAATAAACAAAAAATGTCTATATTTTGTTATTAATGTATCTTGTCTTTTTATTTAAAGATAAAATGAAATTATATTCAGTTATATATTTTTCTTTGAAATATATATTAATTTTATAATAATGTTAAATTATTTTTAATTTTATTTGTTGAATAATTAACTTAATTGTTTACGCAGTACAAAATCATTATTTATTCAATTAATAGAGAAATTAAATAAATTATTTTAAAAATGTTAAATGTGATAAAATTTATTTGAATTATGGTGTTTAAAAATTCACCCTATAAATATATTATATTTTTCATGTGAAAAATGTTTATATGCAATTCAATTTTTTTTCATTTTTTTTAAATTCAAATTACTTGAATAGTAATTTAAATAACAATTATTGTATTTTATGATAAATATATATTTTTATGTTATAAAAAAATCACAAAAATCCACGAAGATGACAAGTAAGAATATAAATAGTTTAAAATTTCATTAATTTTCAATTTATGAGGAGCTTATCGACTTATAAGTAAAATCAAAAGACCCATTTTTTTAAAAAAATCATTACCAAAACTAAGGCTAAATTTTTTATCCAACATGTTATATGAAATTATAACATTTAAAAAGATATATAAAACTATAAAAAATTTATTAAATAAATATATTATGTCTATTTTTTGTTATATTATAATATATTTCATTTTCATTCCATTTTAAATAAGTTATACACATATTATATTAGACAATTACTTATATTTATAATAATGACTTTAGTGATATTTCATAATAAAAGGTATTATGTGAATTTAATTGAAATTCATAAAATAATTATACTCATACAAGTTAATTTGATATAGTTTAACATAAAATCAATTTTCAATTTATGGGTCACTTTTCCTTTTATTGTAATCTCTTTGACTGTAAATAGTTGAAAATAATGATTTTGCAGTCCCTATTAAAATGTTTAACTTGAGTTGAAACTAAAATATATGGGATAAAATATCACATAAAATATTCTAAATTTTATAATATGAGATTATATATACATATAATCACTCTATATTATAAAAATATCTATTCATATACACATGATTTTCAAAAATATTTTATATCAACACAAAGCATTTATTAATTCTAAGCGTATGCATCCCTTAAATTATAAAAGGGAACTTATTATTCTCCTTACAAAAAACTATTGAAAATTATAGATAAACCACGAACTTCCATGCCACCATTATGGAATCATTTTCCACATCCTATAGTTTTTGTCTTTCAAAAATACCATCCCCTCAATTCTTATTGTGTAATATAAAAGGGACTTATCAATAAAGAGCTATAACTCTCAACAAATAATTTTTAGTTTTTCTTCTTCTTCTAACTCCTATACATAAATGGTATCGATTCTATGTAAGTTACTACATTATATTATATATAATTTTCTTATTATGATTATAGACAAACATTATTTACAATTTTTACATCCTATGGAAAGTGAAATCATCATGACTGTGTATGTAAAACATATCGTCTATATATGGCGGTGTACATCATTTTAATGACCATTCTATTTGGATTGTTATAATTGTGGAAATAATTATTATAAATTATATTTATCATATAATTTTTTTTATAAATAAATTATATTATTTACCTTCTTACAATTCTATCTGTTGGAAATGTTTAACACCAATCGTGCATACCTGTAGACTATCACCAGCATGAAGCAATGAAATAAATTTTTTAATTAAATTTATTGAGATACAAATATATTTAATTAATATATATTATATAATATTAATTTTTAATGGTGTATTGTTATTTAAATTTCATTTATTTCAATCGGTTAAAAGTTAATGCAATGTTCTTGCGTACATGTGGCCAACAATCGCTGGGGATGGTATAATTTCTTTTTCTAAATCTACATTTCATGGGTGATTATAGAGATATATATAATTAGTATATATTATACTTATATATAATGATTTTATTTATATAATTTATGGAACCATGATCAATTTTCATGGATTGAAACTACATAAGCAAGAAGAATTTGAAGAATGAAACAATTATCAACCAAAAGTGTGATTTTAATAAAAACAATTAATAAGTTTAGTGATAAAATGTTTGAAATAAATCTTATATATTATTATTTATATTATTATAGAACTATAAAATATGTATGATAAATTTATTTTCATTATATCTATGTTTTGAACATGTATGAAGCAAGTTGTATATGATGTATGGGTTTCTCATCAAACTTTCGTTTATGAGACGAGTATGTCATATTCACCAATTATTGTATTTATATAGTATATATAATAAATCATTAATATGTTAAATCATGATTGAATTAATATTCAATTTATTTAATTTTTCATTTTAATTTATTTCTTTTTTTTGTCAAGATTCAAATGTATGAAAGCGGTAAATGATTTCTTTTAAAATCTCATTTTATTTAAGGATTGTGTATGTTTAAAATTCAATTAACAAAAATTATATGATATTTATCTACAAAAAACAATTTATTTTACCATAATTAAATTTTAAGGATATATAATAAATTTACTCTCTTTGGTATAAAAAAATACTGAGAATGTATTTTTATTAAAATGATAATTTATATCCACTTTAGTTAGGAATCTATTTATTCTAATAACAAGTTTTCTATCAATATATAATAATTATTTTTAATATTAAACTTCTATTTTTCAAATTAAATTTTACATAGTATTGAATTTTTTAATATATTTTAAAAAGAATAAAATTTTCATTTTCTAAATATGGAAATTTTGACATTTTACGAAAAAGTAAAAATAAGGAATATTTGTATTAACATATGTAGAAATAATGTAATTTACCACATTCATGATTATTAAATACATTGAAAATTTATTTAATTATTTATAATGTAAATTTAAAAGGAAAATTTTAATTTAATAATTTTTAAATTTTTATATTTTAATACATTATTTCAATGTTAAATGATTATTTTCCTTATGAATTTTTTGACTGCACCTATAGAGGAATTTTAAACTATTATAAAGCAATTTAATATTACTAAGGATATTAATCAATGATACCATATATATTTTTCCCATATATATTTTATGATGATGATGTATTAATGTTTCATATTATTGATTCAATACATATAACTTCTTACATATATGGTATTTTGGTAATAAATTGTATGGATCATTCAAAAAATATTAAATTCATAGGTAGTTAACATAATGGGTTTTTCCAATTTATTGTTATCCCATCAATGAATCAATAGATATCATGAGGAAAAATTGAAATAATTTCATATAATATTGTTATTTTTCTTACACATTCAAGTTTATTAAGAAATATTCTATGGTTTTAAAATATGAAAATAATATTCATGACATCTTGGTTGTGAGGCCTTGGTTAATAATGCCCATAATTATGCATTAAATTTTTTTGAGAATTAAATTTTATTTATCCATATGTTTTTATGATTATATTATTCATGTATACTCATTGAAATCAATTTTTAATGGAATATGTGTTAATTATCCTCTCCTATATGTTAATTATACATTATTTACACACAGTAACATCCACCGTATGTAGCCCTTACTAAGAAATTGATCTCACCATTATTTTGATAGATTTTCTGCATAATTCTTGGAAGTGATCTATAATACATATTCTAAAATATAATATAGAAAATAATGATCTTATCAAATTGAGGACACATTTATTGTATTTTTTTCAAATGTAAGTGAGATTACAATATTTATCTATTTTACAAAGACTACTAATTCATTTTATGAATTTGGATGTGACTTCATTAATCTTGTTTCAGGGAAATAAATTAACCCCTAACTATTGGATATATTGATAGGGGTCTTTACAAAAACCTTCATTTTGTTATGTAGTTAACTTTTACAACATTTATTTCTTTAATTAATTTTAATACTTATAGGATTTTCTGACCAAATTTTACAATATTATAGCTCCAATAATAATTTTTAAAAATAAATAATTAAATTTATAGGTATTTCTTATATTTATGATTTCTCTATTATGGTTTATTCGTAATTATCTTAAGTTCATTAAAATATTATCGTCACGAGTTATTGAAAAAAACTTATCCTATTGGAGTAATTTAAATTTCAGAAAGGATGATTTAGGAAAATAATTAATGAATCTTATATAAATTTTTTAATTTTTTATATATGAACAAATATGATCAAAATATTCAAGGTATGGTATAGTATAAATATTATAAAACATATATTTCATTGACTTAGTTACAATATTTTATAAAAAATGTCAAAACAAATTTTATAATCAACAATAGAATTTTATTTTTTAAAATATAAAATAACATTTTCATCAATGAAAATTTTAAAATAAAATTATTTTACATATGAATGTGACCTATAAATTGTAATAATTAGGGATTGCAAATTTAAATTAGAGAATATGCATACCATTTATAATAAAACATTTTATGAGTTATTTCATTATCTAAACAAAATTAATTTGTATGAAAATATACTAAAATGCAAATAATGAGGATTTATAATTTTCCCCATGTGTAATTAGAAACATACTGTACTTAATTAATCCGTATAAAATTTTAAATGGTTATTTCATTTCCATTATGTAAATATTTTTTGTCAATAAATTGGATTTTTAATGATCATTCTTTATAAAGTGCTTCAATTTTTTATATTAAATTGAAACACTCTAACATTTTTATACACAAACACATACCAATTCATTTTTTCATACTCAATTATTGTAAATAAAAAATCATAGGGTTTTATCTAAATAAAGATAGCACAATAATAGATATATATGTCATAGATTAATCATGTTTTTAATAATTTGAGTCCACTTTCATATCTACTTCATTTTCAATCATATTCAATATCATATGTTATTACCTAACATGTTTGGCCTCATTTTCATGTAATATATTAGTGTATAAATATGTTTGGACTGTGTAATTGTATATATTCTAACAACTAAACCACATTCATTGAAATATATTTCTTAAATGATGTAAATTGAATTATTTCACATAAAAACAATTTTTAATAATTAATGCCAATAATTCTAGAATCAATAAAAAACACACTTTAAATTAAATGGAATTGGTATAAGTTAATATATTTATATGTGATTTGGATATGAAATTATACTTCATTCATAAATATGAGTAACTTATCTATCCTATAGAAAAAAAATTCTAATTTCAATTATGCAAAATAATATAAAAAACATCATAAAAATAATCTATCACTACACTAACTATCATCTTATTCACATAAATCATTTTATATCCCTGAAAAAATCATTAAGAGAATGATATATTTTAGAAAAATATAGCAAAATAATACAACTTAAATTCATGACTTCCCTTATCAATTAATTATTTATCTATAATGATTGATTCTAAAAATGTTAGAGGATGAAATATAAGTGTTTCATGGTGGTAAAATCATTCATTAAAAAATATTTAGATATATATTATTCTCCCCTAAATTCTTCAAAAAATTTAATTCATGAATGATTACAATAGATGTAATATTTTTCAAAAAATTGCTTTTATAATTATGGGTTTTGGGTTTTTAACTCTTTATTTATCATTATTCCTGGAATATAATTTAAAAGGATAATATATGTTCCTAAATCTTACATTAATCATTTAAAACTAATGTTTGAAATATTTTCACCCATTTTTCTAGTCATTAAACCTGTCCATTTATCTTGGCCTTTCCAAATAAAAAATATAAGTTGATATAATGAGTCATTTAATAAATATATTCCCCTACAATCTTCCAATAATTATTAATGTTAATTTTTGTTGTTGTATATAAATTGGATAATATTCATAAATTAAGAAATTTATTAGTTGAATTGTTATTATTGGTGATACATTCATTCATATGATCACTCTTTTATTTCATTGATGATTACAATCCATAGAAAAAGGGTTATTTCCCGTAAATTTCAAATTTAGTAATATTTTTCTATGGATTCTAGGACAGATTTTATGATATAAAATGTTGTAAATGAAACAAGGAAATATTTATAATATAATTCTACAGTTTATTTTTCATGATTCTATAATTACATATGGTAATCATAGAAGAATATGTGTCTTCTACTCAAATATTTTGTTTATTTTTTTGGTAATTCTTCATTTTCTATATTTATACTGCCTGTATAATTTTTTTTAAAACTGTCCTCCTATTTATAATAAATTTTTATGAATTTTTTTTGTTAGTGAGTAATTAATCTAATTATATCTATTTTATATTTTTTAGCATTTTCATAGTTTAATTAACTTTTTTTGTTAGGGGTGGGTTTAGAGAAAAGTTTATTATACTCCTAATTTAAATATGTAATCAATTTTCAACTTATGCGTCGATTGGAAATTCCATTCATTTTTAAAAAATTTATAGTGGTTATAATATTTATCATTTAATAATAAGATGATGTTACATTTTTATTGAATATTTTTTGGGATTGGTATCTATTTAAATTCTTATCACAATCTCCTCCTTGATGAAATAAAATTGTTCGATATTACTTTTATAATCCTTTATATAAAATTTTTATTTGGTTTTTTTTCTAGTAATAAAATATCTAAATTGGGATTTATAAATCTCTCTAAAACATTGAATATTAATTTCAAGTTAAATGATCAACTATATAGAACTCAGTAATAAAATTATATTTCTTGTAATAGAGTATATAAATTCTTTAAGTGTTTCATGGATGTATAACCACCATGAATCACAAATATAGTGTAATACTCTATTTCTTTTGTTTTAAATCCATATTTATCAAATTAGTAGTTAATTAATTAGTTTAAATTCCATGAAAATATTATTTGTTAGGTTTTTACCAAATTTATACCATTCATCACAATACCCCTTTCTCAAAAATGACATAAGTACTGGAAAATATTTTTTAAGGGTGAATTTGGAATCAATAAGAAACTTATTAGATAATACACCAATTTATAATGCATATAATATATTTTTAATTTGTCACTAATCATATTTAGAATTATTCCATGAAATGGTCCTCCTCTACCTGTTGGGGTGTGTAGAATACAGTAAATTTTTTAAACTATTCCTAGTGCTCATAAATTCATTATACATTGAAATTTATGATGTTAATGATTTTAATTTGTATATAGGTTATTTTAAGAATAGTAATATATTTTTTGGAAAAGATAATTGATACTTGTACTTGTTTTTATATTAATTTTATATGTTGTAGAATCATTCCCCTCTAATGTAAATTGAAATTCCATCTACTAAACATTATATTTGAATATTGTCCTTAAAATTTTAATTTCCTTCTAAATTATGTACTCCTATATATATTTATAGGGATCCATATCTAGAATCCCATACATATTATTCTATTACTATATAAATCCATGTTTTAACCCAATTTTACTATTTACATATCGATAAAAAATTTGTTTTTTTTTTGAAAAAACAAGTGATATGAATATGTTTATCTTAAGGTATACATATATTTTAAATGTTCATAACAATTATATAAATAATTGGTATAGAATTAATTGTGTAATGTGTTTGAGTAGAACCAAAAGAGATAATTTTTATCAATTTATTATTAAAACTCTCAATAAATTTCATTTAATAAGATCTTGCTAAATTTTTTTTAATAATATATGGATATAGATCATAGAGTACAACATTTCTAGTTCTATACACATATAAATAATTTTAAAATTCTGAAAGATATGAAAATAGAAGTTGGTTCAACAATGGAATCTTTAGTAATCTATATTGGGATCAACCACAATTCATCCCCATAAAAATAAAATTTTATGTCATTTCCATAAACTATGTTTAAAATAAATTTCGTGCACCACGTTACAAGTTTAAAGAATTAAACAGACTTTTCCTTATACTACACTAACCGTTACAGGGTCTCTAATAACGACTTAGATGTTTATATGTTGAATGGGAAGAAGATAATCAATATTTCAATACACCTACTTCCATTCTAATTATAAAAGTTATGGAATGAATTGGACTCCCCCATGAATATGGGTTGAAATCCCTGATAATGATTTTTCAAGGGCAATAAAATGAGATTCAATAATAATTTATCCTCGGAATACTTAATTTTGTGATACTATAAAATATAGAAGCAATAATTGCAACAGATTCATGGACTCAGTTATCAAATTAAAGGTGGTGGTTGAATTAATATATGAATAACCAATATAAAATTTCTATGTCATCAAATTATTAAATCAAATCTATGTGAATTGAATCAATTTTATCTATATAAGGCCTCCATAACGAATTTGATATATATCCCTTCTCAATATCATTGATATTTTTATCCCCCATTATTGCCTATTTTTTATTCATTTTCATTTCCTATCCTGAACACAATAGCATGGATTCAAATCTAATAAAAAATATATTTGAGAAAAAAATATAAATTAAAACGAAAAATATTATTTAATGATAATTTAATAGAAAAAATCACTATGGAAAACTGGGTGTTTTGCAACAGTTTCCAAAATCGCCGCTATATTTTTATAAATAACTTCACAGTAGTTTTTTTATAAAATGCTGCTAAATAGTTGAAAATTTTTACAAACACGACACATTCCCCCTCCCCCGAAACCACCAACCCCCACCCCAACACCCTCGACCACCCACCCCGCAGAATCCCTAAAGCCCTAGACTCATTGCTTCACATCACTATAAATCAATGACCCTCTCTGCACCCCACAAACCCTCATTTCCAATCTGAACCACCACCTCACTACCCCAAAAAGTTAAAGTGGTAAGTGAAATGTAGTTTCTGTCTATCTTTTTATTTTATAGAAAACAATTTACTATGGGTTTTTAGAAATTATATTTGTAATGCCCCAACCCCAGTTACCTAGATTCGGTGATTTATTACATAACATTGGCATGGTATAATGAATCATGTCCCAAAAGACTGGTCAGTTTTGTAGCCATGGAATTACTAGATACATACAAAAGTTTTACATTACATCATGAAATAAAAAAACATTGTGTCCCCTTTGAACACTCTTATATCTCAAAGCCTAATCCAGCAGGTTAATCGTAATATAGTTCTTCACATCCTGGTAAAAATAAAACATACGAAAGGGGTGATCTCATATTCTCATTAAGGATAATAATATAAGGGAAACATTCATAAATAAGTATAAACATTTAAAGAAATGTATAAAACTTAATCTTAAGACTATTAATCATAAACTTCACCGTAATATGAAAAAAATAAATCAAATAATTCCATTTAATTATTCAAATGGATATTTTTCTATTTGAATAATTACATGCAACATCAATAGATAATTTCATAATGATGGAGTGCATAAATTTTGACATCATAACCACGTCTTCATGGAATTGTGCCTAGACTAAAAATAAATATATTTTCAATGCCTTGTTCCAAGACATTGATTGTCTCATGCGACCTACGCATGCATGATGGATCTATAGCGGGCTCCACCCGTCACTTACCATGTCTTATGAATTACTCATATGAAAAGGTTGAAACATAACATAAACATTTGAATTAAAACCAGCATACAAAATGTTAATACATTAACCATAAACCTATAATGGTATAAAAATAAAACATCCACAATCAAACATACCAAAAAACATTCAATACAATATGGAAGATTGTATCATAATAATTCAACTTCAAACAAGTGTAAAATCCATCAAATGATGTTGACACGGATGAAATCAAAACCATTTGAGAGAAAAATCAATTTCTATTTTGAAATAATTTAAAATTCATGTAATTATAAAAGAAAAAAGTTATTTTTTAAATTTTCATATAATATTTAAAGTTACACTCTAATGATGTTAAAATGGTGGAAAATAGCCGCACTCATCGTATATGTTAGAAAACATTCTTTTCTTAATTTTGTCTAAAAGATTGTAAAGGACCTCATTTGGAAGACGATAGAAAGATTAATTTATAAAATTTATACAAAAAGTCAAACAATGGTATAAATGAATTTAACCCATAGTCTAGGAAATTGTAAAAATATTTTGAAATATATTCATAAGAAATGCGGATGTAGATGATAAAGAGGTCCTAGTAGATACTCACGTATGAACAGCCTCAGATAATAAACAGATAGTAGAATTAACCCTTACCTTGTAGTTTTCCTTGGTCGATTGTATGTTAACCTTCTGTATAATAGTAAAATACTTTTTATTAAATTATACAATAACTAAATACATAAATATGATATCTTATATGATCTTCATATATTTCTTTGTTAACAGTATTTCAGTGGTATCATTGATTCAAGTGGTAACTGATTCGTTTTCCTTTATATGCATGGTTATGTAAGCCATGTTTGTTTTGGATAGGATTTATTTTAATCATATCCATAATGATTTTAATTTCTTAAAAATTATATTTAATCATAAAATGAAAATTATTCTTTAATGGTTGTGATGGCGAATGAATTTCATCGCGTTCGTGGAGATTGTAATTTGTACGTACTCATGATTGAAAATATCATTCTATTGATTGTGTAATCACATATAATTGGATGGTATAACATATATACATAATACTTATCATGTAATTTTTATTATTAACATCATTTATACTCATTATTATACCAATCCAATAAATGTAGTGTTCGAATAAAAAACTACACCACGATGTGGAGATGGTAAGTCATACGTACACACGTATGGTGACTTTTCATTCATAGGATGGATAGAATAATGAATATGGTTTTACAAAATTTATTATAACATCACATTATTTAGAAGGTACTAATGTTATTATTTTGGTATGGAAACAACAATGAAATAGTAAGTGGAAGAAAAAAGGATTTTCAAAGAGGTGATGAAATTATTACCTCTTCTTCAGGCATTTATTTTTTCAGTTGATAAAAAGAGATATATAGGTTGGATTTATGATGAATTTATGTCCACTAGGTCAACAGAAGAGTAGTTGTGAGGATATTTGAGTAGGATTTTCCTGAGCTAGATGGCTATGGAGGTGTGATTTTTAGAAAAGGATAAATACCCTTTTATAAGAGAGTTGAGGGTGACTTTAGGAAGAGCTGGAAATATTATTTTATTATAAAATCATATTCGATTTATAATGGCTTGAAAATAATTTATTTTAAGGAAAATGTGTGTATAGTTCAAAAAAATCCCAAAAAATAGATTTTAGATACGTTTATTTCACCATAATAGCCTGACCTTTTAGATTTAACTCTTAGGTAAATAGTATAACTTTTACCATGTATTCTTGTATTATTATAATAAATAGTTAATAAACCAACTATAAAAAGCCATGAAATCCAGAAGTTTTTAATTATAGATATATATAACTTTATCTATGTATTTTGGTCGAATCTTATATTTTTAGGAAAATTATTTCTATTAATGAAATATTATTTGTTTTAAAAACTCATTTATGCCAATTTTGACAATATTTGGTATTTCATTTTGGGAAAGTCATAAAAACTTTACCAATTAGAATAAATATTATTTAACAAGACCTATAATTATATAATAACAAAAAAAAATTAGTTTAATTCATAAAAATTATCAATATACAATTATATTAATATTTATAAAAACAATTTTTTAACCTTTCTATAATAAGGTAATCAGTGCATCATCATTGTGTCATAAAAAAATTCAATTTTTTAGGTCTAAAAATATAAATAAATACCATTATATAGGAAATATTTTTTATCTTTCTAGTGAATATTTATAGTATAATTTAGCTTATTTATAGCCCTATATTAAAGATGGTTTAGTAATTGAACTTTGAATTAAACAGTTTTGACTCTTCTTTAGATAAAATATTAATAAATGCTCTAATTTAATCCAAGTGGACCAAAAGAGTCATATTTTATTCCCAAGGATTATTTTGGTCGAAAAAAACATATCAAATAGAATTAGTACATGTTTTAAGTTATTTTTAATATCATTTTCCAGATTAATTACATTATTTACTTTTAACAGTGGTAAATAACAGTCAAAAGTTACTATTCACAAAAACTAATTATCATCTTATTGAACCAAATTTTACATAATGATGTCTACTATGTCTCATGGATTTTTGAAATTCAATTTGCAGAATCAGTAAAATTATGTTTTATGCAAATTTTTAAATGCTCCTAGAAGGTGGGAAAATGACGATTAAATGTTCAATAACATTTTATATATCTAACATTATTATAAAATGAATCAAATAAATTACATTAAACATATATAAGTATAATGTTTATATTTTTACCTAATATAAATTTAAATAAATAACTAATCATTTAAATAAAAAAGTTGGTTTTAAACAAAAACGAAGTGTTTTTTCACTATTCATCCAAAATTGAAAGTTTTCAGAAAAATTCCAAAAAATAACCATTAGCTAATTTTGATATTCTGAATAAAAAAATGAAGTCCATTTTGAAAAATAAAATTTATAATATTTCAAAAAGTGGGTATTAATATTCATAATGCCTATTTTTATTGGACATGGGATGTTAAAACTCTAAGTTGTGTACAATGCTGGATATTGGATTATTCAAAGGAAAACGAATCATGTAATCTTCTCATGTTACATTATCACCACATTCCGATAATTTCATCCTTGAAAATTCTATAATATTAATACATAAAAAAATTAGTTTGGTTCTTATTCATATGTTACATGGGTTCCCACCTTTCCTTTACGATCTTATAATTTATCCATAGAAATTTCACCAGACGAGTTGGCTGGTTTCTCAACACTTGTTCTCTGGTATCAATAATTCTAATAGACTCTTCACAATAAGACAAATCGGGTTCCAATTCTATTTATTCATAGGATTGATTCTGCATTGGTCTATGCATGAATTTTCTCAATAGTGATACATGGAACACATCATGAACATTTGCGAGACATGGCGACATTGCCCAACGATATGCTAAAACACCTTTTTTTCTAGAATTTCGAATGGTCCGATGAACCTATGACTTAATTTACCCTTATTAATGAATCCTATAACACCCTTCCATGGAATACCTTCAAGAAAACATGATCTCCTTCTTGAAATTCCAAATCCCCTCTTCAGTTATGGGCATAGCTCTTTTTCATACTTTGAGCTGCTTTGATGAGTGTTTGGATAATCTTCAACTTTTACATTGTTTTCTCAGCATGTTCTGGGCCTATAAGTTTTATTTCACCACCATCATCAATAAATGTTGGTGTAATACATCTCTCTCCAAATAACTCTATATAATTCCATTTAAATACAAGAAAGGAAGCTATTGTTAATAGAAAATTATACCAGAAGAAAATATTAATCTCACTTACTTTGAAAGTCAGGTGGTCAAAATATGGACATGTCTTCTAAGGTTACAATAGTTCTTCTTGAGTTTCCATTAGTTTGAGTATGGTAGGATGTGCTCAAATGATGTTAAGTATCCAAGGCCATCTAAATACTTTTATAGAATCTTGTCGTAAAATGGGGATCATGATTAGAAAAAATCGATAAGGGTACTCCATAAAGTCCTACAAATTCATTAATATTTATTATATCTGGACGTTCAAGTGGTAAAGCATCTCTTATAGAATGAAAACGTGCTGAAATTGCAAGACGATCAACAGTGACCTTTATTGCATCATTTTATCTAGGATTCTTTGGTAGTCCCATGATAAATTCCATCATAATATCATCCCATTTCCACTCAGGTATAGGAAGAGGTTTCATGACTCCTCTATGATGTGGTTTTCTAGTTTTTTACTTATGAAAAAACCATATATATTGACACATAATCATTAATCTCTCTCTTCATGTTTTTCCACAAAAAATGTTCCTTAAAATCTCTATACATTTTACTACTACTAGAGTTTATTGATAAATTGGAGCATTGAGCATCATCCAACAATTCCATTTTTAGATCAGGTATGTGAGGAACAAAAGTTCCCATCCCAAATTTCAAAATCCCATCATCATATATGAAGTAGATCAATCTCACATTTTTCCCAGAATTAATTTTCTATTGAAACTCCTCATCATCAGTCTGAGAAATTCTTATCCTTTTTAGTAAATATGGTAGAAAAACCATTTGAAACAGAATTTAGGTTTCAATATACATGATAATTCCCAAATCCATCTTTACTAGATCCATGATCATATGATCTCTTTCAACTCCCATTTTGTTTAAAACGCCATGATTTTATTGATCAAATCATCTACCACCATATTTTTCTTCTTCAAGTGGTTGTTTAGTGCAATTATAATTCTAGAGTTGTTTAGGCCATCGTATTTTCCTCATGATGAGTTCTTTCTATGAGAAAAAATACTTCAAAATCGTTGAATCAAAATATATATCTCATATTTTTTATCATAAAGATATTTTCTCTATATCATCTAAGAAAAGATTATAGTTGCAAACTCAAGATCATGAGTCTGACAGTTTTGTTCATGAATTGTTAGCTATTTTGATGCACATGAAATAACCCTATCATTCTGTATAAAAAGAAAACCAAGTCCATTCATTGAAGCAGCACTATAAATAAAAAACCCATCATTCGCTGATAGTAGAGTCATCATTGAAGCATTGAATAATATTCCCTTTAGTTCTTAAAAAAAATTCTCCACTCTCTTTTTTCTGAAAACATTTAACCCCATTACATGTGATTTAGGCTAGTGGGTTATCAAATTGTGAAAAATTCTAGATGAAATGTTGATAATAACCTACTGAACCAATAAAAATGTGTATCTCAGTTATACTCGTCGGTGTTGTCCACTCCTGGATTTCCTTGGACTTTGATGAATCTACAGAGATTCCATCCTTAGAGTTAATATGGCCAACAAACGAAATCTAATGATTCTAGAATTCACACTTTATAAACATCCCATATAATTCTTTTCTTCTAAGGGTTTTTAGAATATTTTACAATTGATTTTTATGATCTTCGTAGATTTTTGAGTATACCAAGATAACATCAATACATACCACCAAAAATTCATCAAGATATTCATTTAGAACTCTATTCATTATATCCATGAAGAAAGAGGGTGCATTAGTCAATCCAAATGGCATTACTGTAAACTTTTATTTCATGAACCTTGTTCGAAATGCTGTTTTTGGAATGTATTCCTTCTTCACACACAACTGATGTTATCCTGATCGAAGGTCAATATTTGAAAAATGTTGAGCTCCATGAAGATGGTCAAATAAATCATTAATAACTGGTAGGGGATACTTGTTTGTTATTGTTATATCATTGATCTCCCTGTAGTCAGTGCACAAACTTATAGATCCATATTTTTTTCTTAACAAAATGAACATGGGCTTCCCATGGAGAAACACTAGGCTGAAAAAATCCTATATTACTCCATTCCTCTAGTTGTTTCTATAGTTCCAATAATTCCAAAGTGTCCATTTTAAAAGGGGTCTTCAATAAGGTCTGTGAACCCGGAATTAAATCAAGGAAAAACACAATTTCTCGTTCTGATGGATGTCCAGGTAAATCCTTTGGAAACAAATCAAAACATTCTTGTACAATAGGTACTTCGTCTATTTGATCATTGTTTCCTCACCCAAAGTTATTTCATTATCTTATTCCCCGATAATTGAATTTAGTAGAGATACTGGGGGTAGATCTAGATAAGAATTATGTGGTGAAATTTCTTCTCTAATGATAAGGTACTACTTATCATCCTAAAAAATTATAACCTCATTCTTACAATAAATTTTCCCATCATAGTCTGAATGCTAACCCATTCCAAGGATTATATCAAATTGAATATTGGGTATGATGATGAGTTCAGCAGATAAAGAAAATTTATACGCCCTAAAGGGAAATTATTCATAAAACATTGTTTCAATGATACTTCCCTTGAAAGTTTTGACTGACAACTCTCTTGTTAAATAAAATTGGAAATATCTAATTTTCATAGAAAAGTAGGATGATAAGAAACAATGCAATGATCCAGAATCAAATAAAGCATTGGATAAACTTGAGGAATCCATTAAATTACCAACCACAACATCTTTAAGAGCTTCAACCTCAGCTTTAGTGATCACATAATCTTGTCCATTCTCCCAAGGCCTTTCCCGAGATAATTTTCCTTGGTGATAAGGACATTATTTTGAATAATTCCCCATTTATCAATAATTATAGCATTCAAAATTGATAGCCTCTTTCTTTAACTTGAAATCACGAGCTTAGTGGCCTTTTTCAGGACAGTTGTAACTGAATCCCATTCCCTTTGGGTAAGTATTGGAGATTTTCTTCCCAAATTTACCACATGATGGATATTCAACTTTTCCCTTTTTCTGTTATTTCCATTTCTAGAGTGTTTAGTTGATCTCTTCTTCTATTTCTTTTCATTAATGTCATAAGACAAAGATAATTCCTTTTCTGTATTGATAGCACAGGAGATAATATATCCGTATGATGAGAAGGATTGTGAGACAAATGCTTGATGGAGAAATTTTTTTAACCCATTGAAGAATCAATAAATCTTACTCAATGGGTTAAAAATATAATCTGCTGCATGACTTGATATCCTTGTAAGGTTACCCTCATAAATTTCAACATTCTCAACCTCCTTTTTCAACAGACTCAAAAATTTAATTTCCACATCTGCTGGACTATCACGAGGAATGTATTTTTATAAGAAAATATCTTTAAACTACCTCTATTCCATATTTGATACTTCATCATCTTCCTTTCGGTTTTGAATTAGTTACCACCATTGATCTATATCTTCTGTGTGGTGATAAAAATGCATGAAATTTTTTCCCTTTCGCTCCTCCCAAAATAATTAAATATTTTATATAGGTAACAAATCCATTGCTCAACAACAAATGGATTTGTAGTCCCATTGAATGTCAGTGGTTGTTTCCTCATTAAACGGTCTAACATTAATCCTATGAGTTGTGGATCAGGGTGCTCCATATGGGTAAGGTTATTATTTATAACTTGAGTGAGTTTCCTTAGTATGGTGATAAGTTTATCAGCACTAGTCGCATCACCAGCTCCTCTATAATTATCTTGTGTAGGGGGAAATTCCTACATGGATTATGTGCATTGAAACTATTTTCATTCCTTCCACTATGTGCCATTTCTAAAAAATTTCATACAATAAATTAGTTTATGAACTACAATACATAATTATAAACATGTTAAATACTTATCATAAATTTAGTAGTTTATGGATCTAATCCATAATCATAAAAATGTTTTCTTTGTGGAGGTATATACACATAAATCATTCATTAGGGATTGTAAAGAAAATGTGAATTACCCTAACCATATCCCCAATTAGTGTCTTAACCCAGAGTGAAACAAGGCCCTGTATCATGTATTAAGATACCCTAGGTCAAGCCTAAAACTCCTTTTTAGAGATTTCACTCCAAGTTACATCTATGCCAGAGAATCTCTATCTGCATGATTCCAGACATGGATATATTGCTTATAAAACTCAAAAAATCTTTACATTATCAAAAATCTAAGAAGTTCTTATTTATTAATCCAAAAATTATATATTAGCGTAATGTTATCTATGTAGAGTTTTTCTAAATCTAGATTCCATGGTTTTTACTAAACTTCCTATGATACCACTATAATGCCCTGACCCCAGTTACCCATAGTCGGTGAATTATTACATAACATTGGCATGATACAAGGAATCATGTCCCGAAAGACCGATCTGTTTATTTTCCCTAGAATTACTAGAAACATTCATATGTTTTAAATTTATTATTAAATATATAAAATCATTGTGTCCCCTTCAAACAATATTATTTCCCTTAGCCTATTGCATAAGGATAATCATAATATACTTCTTGGAATCCTGAAAAAAAAATACAACATAAGAATGAGGTGAGCTCAGATGAAACGTAAGGATAAAAATATAGCGGAAAATTTCATAAATAAGCATAAAAATTTATGGAAATATATTAATCTAAAACAAAACCATTTAAACATAAACTTCAGCATAATATGGAAAGAATAAATCAAATAATTCCATTTAATTATTGAGATGGCTATTCAACTAATCGAATAATAACATGAAACGTCAATATCCAATTTCATAATGATGGAATGCATAATCCCATACATTATAACCCCATATTCAAAACCTCATTCCAAGACTACAAATAAAGATTTTGTCATGGCCTTGTTCCAGGAAAGTAGTTTGTCTCATAAGACCTATGGATGCATTGAGGAGATATAGCGGGCTCCACCTGCCACCTACAAAGTCCAATGTATTTATCATATGAAAAAGGATGAAACATAACATAAACATTCATATTATAACTAGCCTACAAAATGTCAATACATTAACCATAAACCTTGAATGGTATAAAAATAACATTATGATTTAGGGCCATCCCATTATCCCATGATGTTATAGCCAAAGAATATCTATAATATCTTCCTACAATTATTGGGGGAGGAGAAGACATTAAATTGTGCTTATATTTATTTTCTTCCCTACCTCCCAAATTTCATCAATTTGAAGAGAAATCAATGGAATTAGGAATTCCTGAGGATATAGGATTTATGAATAATAAGAGAGATTAAAATTACTTTTTTCATGTTTTCCCCATCCCCATATTAGTAAAAAATTTCTAATTCAATAATTATATGAGGTGATTGTCCCCAAATACTATTGTATGATATATGTTTCAGCTTGTGGTGTAGTTTTGGAAAAAATTACTTTCTCCACTTATGTCTTAATAGAGAACATGGCAAAAAATAAACAATTATTTGGGACACTAAAAATTTCTTCCAGTTGAGGAGATAATGAGGTCATTAATTTATCCCTAAAAAAGGTAGATAATCAACATAGTGAGATGAATACCCTTATAAAAAAATTATATCATGCTCAAGGTAATTCACACTCTACACCTCATGCATTCTATTTTGGTCGTTGTTTTGATTGCAACCATATTTTAAGCCAGTTACCATAACATAAGGATTCCTCAAAGTATTATGTAGTATTATTCCATGGGATTAATATTCAGCTAGCACCACCCCTCATGAAATAGAACATTAGTCCTAATAAAAATCTTTGGCTGAAGGCACAACTATAATAAGGAAAAGTGTGTAACTAAAACAACCCTAAATATAAAAATTATCAAAAAGGACATGGTATACAACCTTCTTATCATTCAGCATCTCGAATGAATCATCCTCTTCTAAAATCAAAAACAAACCTTGAACAAATGGTGAAGGAAATGGAATCCCAAAACCTTCAGTTCCAAAATTAGACCCATTGGTTATTTAATGACTATGATATCAAGTGGGAAAATGGTAAAACTCCCTATGTGTAATAAAGATGCAACGTTCTGGAGAATAACCATCCCTAAATTTTTCTAATACAAATAGAAAAGGTAATGTATTCTCAAAAAAACATCATATTAGTACAAAAGTTTCTTTTTCACTAATTTAACTGAACAAGAATGTCCCCCACTTGAATGATATCTTTATATAATAAAATACAATCTAATTAAGAAAATAGAAATAAAAATGTTAAACAAGTTATTATTGAGGATTCACCTAAAAAATATATTCCTCTTCCTCTCACCAAACAATATATAAATAAAATAAAAAAATTATAATGATATTGATAAATAAATAATTGATACATTTAAAAAGGTACAAGTTAACATTCTTCTTTTTGATATAGTAAAAAAATCCATGCTACAGAAAATTCATTAAATAAATTTTCACCCATATATAGTGACTAAAGTGGAATCAAAGTGTAATCCTTCTATAGAATGTATAAAATTTTATACAACCACCAATGATGACCAAATACATGGATATAAGAATTTTATAATACATTTCACCGTAAGAGATACATTAATATCTAATTAAATTCAGTTTTTATGTTTTCTGACACTCAATTTTTTGATAAAGTAAGGAAAAATGATTATGAAGAAGCACTTTGGATATCTCAAAGTATCAATTAAATTTAAGTGTTGAAACAAAATATAGTTTAAGGGATATATTAAATATAAATATGGATATGAAGTCCAAAACATATCTTTCCCTTTTAGTGTAAATGCAGAGGGACGTACATGGCACAAATACCATCAAGTGGCCAGTGCACGTCCAGCTCGTGCAGCCCAGTGCCCAGCCCCCTATGTCGTGGACCTATATTGAGGACCTACGCTGCCGACCTACGTGGAATCATATTTTTTGAACTTCTATATATAACAGCAACACTATATAGCTATGATGAATACCTATGTAGAGATAGAACATTCAACGAGGTCCCCTCCTTCCCTATAAATAAAAACTTTCGACTCCCTATTTCTATAACTATAATTTTGTATGAACTCTGGATGAACCCATTTCATAGCTCCTTTTCCCAGGCCCCCAAATTTTATTAGGTTTCTCTTTAAAACATGCGATATGAGATAATTAGATGATATAAGAAAGATAAAATTCTCTTTAGAGTTTTATATACAAGACATCTGATTAAAGATTCTCCCTTCATAAGGAAAATTCATCTACACAGGGTAATTTCAATAAACAGAGACCTTCGCGGGATTCTTCCAATGAAATCAATGGACAAACAGGGTGATTAAGTTAAAACCATACCAACTTGTTATTGTTCATAAGTCCTTTCTCAAGTAATATCAAGAATTCATAATCATACCCTTCTTATAATAATTACATTTTGTGTTCCTCCTTGGACCTACACGGTACCCCTATGTGGTACACATATGTGGCAAACCCACGTAGAAAACATGTGTGGACCACCTATGTGATCCATCATAGAAGTCCTCTTCTAATCCACCCATGGAGGGGCCTCACCTTATTTATCTCCCATATCTAAAAGGTAAGATGTTGAAACCTCTACCAAAACCACATGACGTACCAAACCTTTGGGAATGGCACATTTACATGTATCTCATTTGGGATTTAATTTCTATATTCATAGTTTTCCAAAATTTTACATGTAAGGGAAGAATTTCTGGGGTACTGTAGAAGAACGGTTGTAGGCCACTCTAGCAGTGCTGTAGTTGTGGTGAAATGTAGCACTGGAAACACTGTAGTGGCGGAGGCACTGTAGCGATGGTTGTACTGTAGCTGCATGGGTAATATAGCATTACTATTATCTGAGGGGTCCTTTGGGTCAAAAAGGGATTTAAATCCTTGTATTCAAGCTACTTGGCGTTTGGCCTTCGGGCTATTTAATGGGTCTCCCTCTACCCAGTCTTAAAGAGTTCATTGCTTAAAATAATAAATTGAGGCTTCAGCCCCAACCTTTAAAAACAATTTGTCATATAAGGGAGTTAGGATCCGTTGGGTGTATATAGATCTATATATCAATAGTTACAAGGATACTTACCCCATAGATAGTGTTTGTGAGTTTCTAATTTGTAGGATTAGGGTTCGACCCATGTCCCCCCTTCACATATCTATGACTCGGATCTTTGGGTCCCTCAATGGAATGTTATAGTTCATGCTTTCATATCCTTTTGACACAAAGAATGGTATCCTCCTTTCACTACAGGACCAATTTTAGGGCAACCCTCCTTGAGTGAGCCCCTTTCCTTTTAGGCCAAACCTAATGACCTTCACTTTCATTCTATATTAAATAGATCATTCCAATGTTCCCTCATCCACATACACCCTATCTTCTTTCTCCATAGGCCTGATATCTTCCCTTAATGGATGAGAAGTTATGTGGTATGAGGAATATTTTACATCCTATTGTTTCTCACATTGAGCATGAGTCATGTGGGCTTAGATACTTCTGAGATCAAAACATCTAAACTATCCACCTCAAATCATGATCTACGATAACTAGAATTCCCACCATAATTGGGATATGTATGAATCCTTCATCTAAGGCCCGAGATCAATAGAAATTCTCCTTAGGACCCGAACACTAATTCCCTTAATTCGGGTATCCTCCCAAGAAGAAATCCACGATTTAAGTCCCCTTGAATCTCTATGAGTTAAAAAATCTCTCATGAACTATGTTATAAGGCATTCTCTTTAAGAATAAGCCCCAACATATTTCTATAAAAGGGCCATACTCCTCTATGAGACTAACCGATAAATGGGGGATTTTATTCTCATCCCTATTGGTTTTTTAGGGATCCTCCCTATGGTTCCAACCCAAAACACTGAATCTACCATGTTCTCTCTGGACCACATTCCCAACAGGGTCTTATGAAACTTCAAAACTCACATCATTTCTAGGTTTCTTGGGCTTCTTTGGCATAAGTACCACACAAGAATTAACTTGGAATCATCTTCCTAGATGTCCTTACCACATTAAATTAAATTTTATGGTTAGGTCCTTATCACACAATCTTATAAGGTATGGTTTTTCCCATTAAGTGGAACCAAAATGAAAGGGTTCTGATACCTTTTGGGAGAATACATTCGTATCCCATTTATGGTTACACTCCCAACATCCAAACAAACTTATCTCTCCCTGGGTGATGATAAATTCTCGTGTTCTCCATTGACTAGATTAAAAACTAGCATCAACATTACAATAAATAATGTCTCTCTAAGTAGTATATGAGAGGATACCAATTATTGAGAACCTTGAATTCATATGGATATCTCCATTGATGATTAAAATAAAATACATATGGATGATTCTGACTTCCATGCATGATTATAATCGATTTTAAATTGCATGTGAAAACAACATTATGCTTTGAAATTTAATAAGGATTCATGAAAATGTCTTAAATCTGAAAAAGAGTCCCATAGTAGGAAATAATTCCCCCCCACCCCCATGGGTTTTATGAGCCCGGCCTCCCATACTCTTGAATAATGTGAGTTCATAAGTATCATAGGCCATAAAACCAAAATAATACATTCCATTAGAAAGAATCTCCCTTTGGATACAGAGAAATTGTGAGTTTCTAGTTCTAAAAATAATTTTGATCGAAACTATCAGGATGTATCAATTCCTAGGAATAACATACATTACTAGAGAAACAGAAAAAATTGAACCCAATTAAATATTTAAAAATGTTGATAGCATTACCCATCTATTATATCCCCTATAAATTAATAAAATAGGTACATAAAAGGGAATCCATCACACATGTGTTCATTTTAAAAAATCTTCTTCATTGGAGTTCATTGTTTTTATTGTTCATATATACTAAAACTTTTCATTCGGGAACTCCCTTCATTCCAGATGTATTCCTTCAAGTTTTCACATGTAAATTCCCCAAATACAACTCAAAAAATATCCTCATCCACTCAATAGATTTCTTCACCAAATAAATGTCATCAACACTGGGTCTCTAGGGAATTGGTCCAATTGTATTGTCAACTTTGTAAAATATAGACCTCGTAAGATGCTAGAAAGTTCCTCAAAATCAATAATAACCTAGGTAATCTAATAATCATTGACCAGTGGTCCAAATAGAGATGGTGTCCACCACCCTCTTCAATTGTTTTGGGAGTTTATCCTTAGATTAAAATCATCAATCTCGTCCATATTCAAAGAAGGTCAACCAAGTAGTCACACATGGCTACGTTCCAAAGTCATATGTTTCCTTCCAAAGGGATCCTACCAAAAATCACCATTACCGACAAAGCACTTTAGTAATCCATCAACATGTTGAGGGAGTTATATTTGGCTGTTTGGACCAGGACCCTCAGACATGGTCATGCATATCGAACCGCTGGAGAAAACAGTCGACTAATAGGGAGAAGTTTCCTACCTATTCCCCCTCTATAGAAATCCATCATCCTAACTTGGTGGAAAACAACAAACGAGGACATACACATGTTTTCCATAACTCATATAGCATAGAGACCCGTCTTGAAGCACCCAACCAATCCCTTCATACAAATCTGGTTGAGTTCCATGAGTAGGCTCATATACTTTATTATAATCTATCATCTAGTCAACTGACTAATTTGACCACATTCAAGGAAGCCCAATTACCACATGTGGAGGCAATTAGCCAGTTGGCACATACAACTACCAGTATACATAATGCCTTCCAACAGTCTCATTTGAAATCACCTTAAGAATTCATTAAAACTGTTCAAATCAAAAACGTGGTGCAGAATCAACTCTCTTCCCCCATTCATGAGTACTATCAGTATCCAATTATACAAAATGGAGTACATTATTTAGAACATACACCCAATAAATATTTGGAATGGACATATATTCCCTTTCCAACCACTGAAGTCACCAAACACATATTGAAAATTTTGTATGGGGAGACAAGAATTCTTACCCATATAATGGAATATTTTCCGGATATCAAAATGTAAAATTTTTCATCGCAAGAGGGATGAGCACATAATTCAGTATCTTTTCTTGAGTTGAGTCATCAACCAGCCATCACCGAGTAGATAAACACCTCTATTTTTGTCCAAGACTATCATGGGGCATACTCCATCATATCATATGGATAACCAGATTGAGAACATACACTTATTCCGATTGGATATAATCACTCTATTCTGATATCCACTCCAATTCAAGAACATACATCTTCTCATGATGAAATATTTTCCTATCATGTGTCCCCAACTAAGTATAAGATATCATCTACGAAGATGTCTCACCATGCAGTTTTAGATGATCAAGAGTCGATATGAAATCTCACTCCTCCTAAAATAAGAGTTCTTGAGGCCCTTAGGCATTTATCTATTGTATCTCGAGATTAAACCCTGCCATTAAAAAATTACAGGAGTAGTAGTGGAAATTATGGAAGTTACTCATTGTAAAATTCATCATTAAGGATTAATTCATGACAATTTAGTCAATATTGATAACCTATCGTTAGATGAGAGCCAACGAAAATATCTGTTTAACCAAATGACCATAGAAAAATAGGATTTGTACCTTGTTGTAATATACCATGGTGGTCCTCCTCATGATGGAATTTGCAATAAAATATATCTCTGTAGTAGTGTTTCACACTTTCAAGAAAATTCATTAACTATCAATGTAGTGATAATAAATCCCTCTTATCCGGAGGCACTTTCATGCATAATCCCAGTCATAGTTGATTTCATATTACTAGAAGGTGAAATACATTTTCAGCCAGAAGTTAGACCAAGCTAATGGTCATTCAATGATCCTACCTCGGGTCATTTTACATCTTATATAATAGAAAAAACACTAACATATTTCATTATTTTTGATAAATAAATCACAAAGAGTTCACTCTAGTCAGACCGTGTTGAGAAACCTCTATTAAAATATGTAGAGGACATGTTTAATATGAGAAACAAAACTGGCTATGGGTGAAATACCAGTCATTTTCTAGCATATGGAAACCTCTCATTATAAAATTCAAGGGATTTTGGTGAATGATTGTAATCCTGATATCCACCTCAAAAAATGGATGAATATTAATCATCTGAAACCCAAAATATTACATTATAAATAATATCAAATCCATGTCAAGATAATAGAATGGTTTGAATTGCAAATTGAATTGGAATATTTTTAGGTTTCCAAAATCCAATGATCGAGAAGAAATAGGACGAAATTAAACATGATTGACTCAATTAATTAAAGAGTTTCTGACAATTGATTGTAGAGAACCCACCTGGAGTTTATATCATAGAATGCGGTTCACATGGATCATTTCATTTTAATGTGTTCAAAAATAAGTAATGCCCATTGAAAGTGGTATCATTCAAAGTTATTGACTGAGGCCAGCTACAACAAAAAAAATTATAGAGATTCTCAGTAGGAAGATTCCTTTATTAGTTTTTAACAATATCATATCGAAGAGAGAAATAAATTGATATACTTCTTTATCAAGCATCTGAAAACATTGATAGGGTTCTCTCTTAAAAATTTTTCATCCATAAAATCACACAAATGTATAAAATGGAACAATTTTTTTAATGAAGAGGTTGTTTAAGAGGATGTTTGATAATTCCCCCATCTAATGTTCAAACTAAAATTCATAAAATCAGAAGAGCGACTGCCCAGATATCGGCTATATTTATTTATGAACCATCCCATTACAAATTTCGTAGGGCTTTATTACCTATCCTTCAGAGTAATCAAACATAGATTTAATTTTTATGGAATAATAAGAAGATAATCCCCATACTGTGTGTCCATGAGGCTTTTTAACATCCACAATATCCTCCTCTGTAGAATTCAATTCTCTTCTGATTAGGGGAAGAAACTACAAAGTCAATTCCCAAATGAAATATACGAGGATTCTGATTATATTATTGTCTATCAAATAGTTCTTTGGGAATTCTAAAATAAGAGAATAATGTCCCACATATGATGATGAAGAATAATATTTCACAATAATGTTGATTGAATTCTATCAATACATTATGCTTCACTAATTGTCATTAATTCCATAATGAATGATCCTTTAAAAAATGATCCCATTTTTTTGGAAATCAAAGGATGAAGATAATGATCTTGATACTATCCATACCCAAGAAAATTAATGATGTGTATAGACCAAAAAAATGATTTCCTGTAATCAAGTTGATCCCTCAAATAGTACACTTCCTTCATTCAGAAAGGCAACTAATAGGGAAAATGGTAAATGTCAAACCATGTCTCACCTTCACCCTGTAGAAGTTCAATACCTTTCTCTTGAGGAAATATTTTCTTAGTTTTAGGATTAAATGAAAGAATCGATAAGACTGAATATAGACTTACACTGAAGAAGGATTCTTGCTAGACATGCTACACATGTAGATCCTCATATTGAAATTCATGTAGGAGATCCAAGGTAAATAGGGGTTTTTAACTAATAATGTAGATAAATGAATTACATCTATTCATTATATAGTCAGAATAGGGTTACACACATCAATACCGACCATCCTCTATTGGTTATCCAAGAGAAATACCAGCAGCAACACCACAAACGATCCTGCTAATTTTGACCCATGTTCAGGATCCCTCTATTATACCTATACAGGTCCTAGCATATCCATATATTAGTCAAATTATTTTAAATACAATTTATTCATTAACTAGACAATTGGAATCTATGGAATGATGGTGTGCACCGATATAACCAGAAATGAAGACTTACCCTGGATGGGTAGATCTGATTCCTCCCCCACCAAACATTATGAATACCACATTTCCAATATTTATCAATCTGGGACATCTGGAGAATCATGTGATGAATTTTTATTCTTTATATGATCCTAATATGTAAACCCCTCAACAAAAGAATAAATAAATCTCAAATTTTTTCTGCAATCACTACATGGGAAATTCTTTTTCTGGTACTCAATTTGCAATCTATATCGACTACATGATATGAAGACCTCCATCATAAATTCCTTTTCCAATTCATCTCAACACTGCATAAAAAATAGTATTCAGTCATACAATCTGAAAATAGAGAGAAAACGAAAGAGTTTAACATTTCATTTCCTGGTGGAAAGATTAACATATTCTTTTATAATACCACTCACTCTAGAAGTATTGCTTTCTATTTTTGTGGAAAACCTCCGTGATGAGTTTCACAAACCTTTAATCATAGTGGAATAAATATGATCATTTCCCGATTTATCCTCAATTTCCCAATAAGTGGAAAACACCATAACATTGTCTGAAACCAAATCTTGAGTAATCCCATCATCTCTATGACGGAGAATAGGAAATGCATTGGCTCTCGTAGTTGCACTCAGAAATTCACTTAGGCCTACTTCTACTTCAAAGCCTTCATCGTACTGTAGGGATCCTCCTCTTGAGTGTCAGTAAGAATGAAATCCATGTCAATATGATCAAAAGGATCAATGAAAGAGATATTTTGATGAGATGAAAAAAGTACTATTCTTTTTGAAATGACCAAGTCCCCGACTACATTATTTAAGACTTTGAAAATCACCTATTATAGTTTGCAAGACCCATGAAACCAATCATATAATGAGAAAATGTCCTCTAAAACTACTATCCATTACATAAAATATTGGGACAGCCCATCTAGGATTATTTTTCTTCAATGAACTACTGTAAAATATGGGTGACTCTAGATAAGTGAAACTAAAATGTTCATCATCCAAGGAAGAATGTGTTTCTATTACTGATCCAGAGGAAGAAGTCGAATGGAAAAATGTCATAACAACAAATTTTTAGAGGATTTATTATTTGATGAATAGGAAAACAATCAATCAAACTCATTATATTATATGGACACAGTTGACATGACTGACTATGCTTGTTTCCCCTTCTACTGCAACTAATCCATATTTATCAAAATATTTGTTCTATGAAGGCCATTCCACAAGGAAGTGACATGATCAGAAGGATAAAGAGAAGTAAAAAATAATATGAGGTAATTTTAAAGACATGGTTTTCCTTGACATTAGAAAATTTCAGTCCAGCTATCTCAATAAATTAAGAATCTCCCTGCCAAATGAAACAACATGAAACAGCCTTTCAGGAAGAATCCTCATTAGACGAGGAGTTGATCTTTAGTCCCATTAATTATATCCACTTAATGGTACACTATGTGAATGATGATTCTACCTATGAACCTGAATTCTATATATATTATTGGGTAAATAGCGGAAGAAGATGTCAAGGTCGAGGATACAGGAAAATATATGGGAATACTAGAAGACATTTTTTTAATTACACCACTACATGAAAAATTAATGTAGCTTAAAATCATGGAAGATCCCTTCAACGTTCTTTGTAAGTCTAGATTAATTCTCCCACACATGATAGGGTCAACCCCAAAATGATCATATTAGAAGATAAATTGTTGAATATACCATAAATTTCACTATAGGTGGACAGATCTAGTATGGTTAATACTCGAAGAGGAGATGTATTTTCAACTTCTACCATGACACACTATCTATCTACGTCAAATCATCAACTTACACGACACCTAAAAATAACATCTCCATGATAGAAAATACAGTATTTCGGACAAAAAGTGTGATATTTTGATGCCGATTCTAAATGTACCAGCCAAGTTATCATTCCCGGATGTTTTGAATCATTCAAAAGATCTTTAAGAAGAACTTATTGAGGCTTTTTCAAATCCTCAAGAATTTAAAACTTTTGTTTCTATTGAGGGGGTCTACCCTATTGATACTGATCCTGAAAAATGTCATGAAGTTATATCTTTCATGGACTAAGATGAGGACGATGAGGTACATGGATATATAATTCCTATGTATTTATCTATAATAGTTAATGATTCAAGCTTTCGACAACCATTCATTGATAATGGTTTAGGAGTCATCCTCATTCCAATCTGTACAATTCATCAGTTGTGTTTCAATAAATTTGATATATCTCCCTCAACATTAATATTTCAAGGTTATAGTAAAATTATATAGGACTTATTAGTGAGATAACACTCAGAACTCGGTCTGGGGATCATGTATCTAATTCATATTTCATGATTTTCTAGAAGAATACAACTTCCAATATTCTACATGGAAGGGATTGGCTACATAAAAATGCATCAATTACTTGGTTACACCACCAATGCATCATTTATTTCATAATTTGTAAGATTGGGACACTACACGGTGATAAGGACCCATTAAAAACATGTGAATCTTTATATATTGATGTAGTGTTTTATCATGAAAAGGAAACACGGTTTATAGAAAAATATATAACATGAATCACTTCTATGATGGAATGTAAAAGATACCAACTAACCCATTCAATAATCTCACTGTAGATTTCGTTCTTCCTATCAATAAAATTTAAATGGTAGACCCAAATCCAAGAACTTGTCCAATGGATTCCATAATTTTATTTGTGAAAACTGAGCCTAAGAGAACGAGGTAAAGTATTGATTTTCCATCTATTGATGAAATCTTAAATAGAGATGTCTTAATTCAATCTATTGAACTTTAGTAAGTCACTACTTAATCATCCAGGTTATAAGAATGTTTTTTCTTTTATCAAGATATATATGGATGTTGATTCTTCACCCATCATTTTAACTTAAATTCTCCAGGGAGACCCTTCATCATCCGTGGGTTCATATAAGATTTCCTCTTCTTCAGGATTTCAAAATATGAATCCCTCCCCTAGCTCTGAATGTCTTTATTCATCACCTACCCTTCATGAATAACTACAAGAAGTGGTACATGGGGAAGAGGAATAAGAGGAATTCCTCAAAAATTCTCCTCCAGTATTCAAAGAAGGTGTCTTCACCACTATAGATGAACTAAAATAAATAAATCTGGGTACATAGAAAGATCAATTCCCCTCTATGATTAGTTCAACCATGAATTTCAAAGAGAAAGAGGTGTATAATTCATTTATAAAGAGACACCATGATGTGATTCCTTGTATCGATATTGAATTGAATGGAAATTACCTCAACATGGCCACCCATAATTTGATTTTTCCAAAATAGAATCGGGTATTTAAAAAGGCAGTAAGAAGAACACACCCATCACATAATTCTAAAATTGAGGCAGATATAGAAAAGATTATCTAAGAAGAATTTATTATGGAGGTGAACTATCCCAAATATATGGCCATTATTGTCCCAATGAAAAATAAGAAAGGTAAAATTAGAGTTAGCATTTAATTTAGAGATATCAAATGGGATTTTCCCAAATATGACATTACAGTTCCTATCACATGTCATTAGATTGATGAAATAGTTGGATAAAAATATCAGTCTTTAATGGATGGATAATCTATGAATAATAAAATATTAGTGGACCTACAATATGAGGAATATATAGATTATAGATCCCCTAAAGTCATATTTTTCTATTAGGCAATTCTCTTTTGAAAAAAGAATTATGGTGCAACATATCAACATGAAATCCACCATATTTTTAGAAAATTATTGGGGAAATTCATTGAATTCTATGTGTATGATATATTGGTTAATTAAATACAATTTTTTGAACACTTTAATGATCTTGAGACAATATTCAGCAATCTTTGGCTCCATAATTTGAAGATAAATCCCTTGAAATATTCTTTTTGGGTAACCTCGGGAAAATTTCTTAGTTTTATTGTATGCCCTCATGGAATCTAAGTAAATCCTGAGGAGACTAAGGTTATACTACGAATGTCACATCCTCGAAACCTGAAATAATTGAGAGGCCATCAAGAAAACATGGCATATGTCCATCACTTTATAGAAAATTTAGTAGGAATGTTTTTCCCCTCTTCAAATTGATGAAGAAGGGGATCACATATCTATGGACCAATAAATCATTTGATACCACCAAGAAATACCTCTGGATCTCACTAGTGTTGATTGCACCTATAGATGAAATGTATACTATTATTTATGTGACCTTTTTGGGGTTATCACTAGGCACCGTCATTGCACAAAATAATGATAATGGCAAAGAAAACATCCTTAATAATCTCATTCAGACCATGATATATGTAGAGACTCTATATTTAGGTTTTGAGAAAAGCTTTCAAGAATTAATCTTTATTGTTTTGAAATTGATGCACAATTTGTTAAATTATGAGGTCAACTTGGTATCTCGCAATAACCCACTCAAATTTATCCTCTGACATCCTATGCCTACAGGATTGCTGGAAATTTGGGAATTTATTTGGAAACAATTTGATAACCAGTATATACCTCAGAACATGGTAAAATGACAAGCTTTAGCAGACTTCCTTGCTGAGCACCCATCTGTAGAAAACAGATCATTGAATATTTAATTTATTGATGAAGAAATAAATTATATTGAATAATGTCCTAGAATATGGTAGATTCACTTTGATGGAACTTCTATAAGTACAATGCGGAAGATTATGGAAGACCATAAACTCATTCAAGATGAGTTAGGAATTGTGATTATCTCCTTATAGAATTTAGTGTTTCCATATTTCTTTCTATTATAATAAGGTTGTACCAACAATGTTTCATAATATCAAGCTCTCATTGTGGGCATGTAATTATCTCTCCAAGTACCATTGGATTACTTGGATGTCAATGGTGATTCAGAATTATTTATTAAACAAATCAACAAATATTTCACCATTAGAAATGAATAATTAATTCCCATGTGTGGTTTTGTTTGAGGGTTAATGATATAATTTCCCATATATTCAATATTTTATTACATACCATGATCAATCAATTCCCAAGGTAATGAATTAGAAAATTAATCCACAACCTTCGAAGATATAAATTGGGAAGAAACAATCATTAGAATTTCTCATCATCATGTTTTTTTACCTTTCATCCATATTAGATCATAGGAAATCAATGAAGTATGTCCCATTTAGGAGCTATATGGTCTTACCACGGGATGAATAACACACATAATGGAATATCTCAAAAAATGGGGCACTTCCTTAGAATAGAATGAAAAGAAAATAGATATAGAAGTGAGTAGTTAATTTAACCCTTTACGATGTCCCTGATCAATTGAGGATCCCTTATAGATGATGTTTTGATCGAATTTTTCCCAGATTCCTTTATGGGAACGTACGTGCGGATATCATGAATGATGTACATGAAGGAGACCATGGTGATCACCTGTCTGGGCATAGACATTGTGATTAAATTTGATGTCTTGGATACTTTTGGAGTTTTATGAAACATGATTACACAGATTTCCAAGGGATGTGTAATCCCTACCAGATGCATGCACACATTATTCATCAACCCCCAGAGTTGACAAATAAAACTAAATACTCTGACCCATTTTCTACATGGGTAATGAATGTACTTGGACCCTAAAATCCAAATATGACTAAGCAGTTCATGCTTATTCTTATTGCTACCGATTGCTTCTCAAAATGGGCTATGGATATGCCTCTCAAGGAAGTGATGGCCAAAAGAATTTTTAGCTTGTCATATCTAATATCATTAAAAGATTTTGTGTCCCTCGTAGCATATTGATAGAAAACAATACCAATTTTTCTTCCCCTATGTTAAAGAAGCTATATTAAGAGAACAATATCAAATCCAACCATTAATCTTGAAACCATGAAGTGGCCAATGGACGTATATAGGATTTTAAAAATACCCTTTCGAATATACTCCAAAATATGGTGGATAAAGAAAAAATTTCTTGAACTGGTAATCTGTTAAATTCATTGTGGTATTATAAGACTACTAATCATACTGAAACATGGTCAACCTCATATTCGTTGGTCTATAAGACAAAGGCATTTTTGGCTATACAAATTTAATTACCTTTACTATGAGTTGTAATTTATGATCAGTTATCCATAGATTAACAATCTAAGAATCTATATGATGATCTAGTATGATAATAAAAAATATATAGACTACAAACATTGCATCACATAGATGTCTATTAGAACAGAACTACATGATATTTTGACAAGAATGTTTACCTTTTATCATTTTTTCAAGCATAGTTGGTATTATTCTTGAAGACCCTGATTATACTAGGAAAGAAGCCTCAAAATCATGATAAAAAGTGGGAAGGACCTTATTATATACATAATATCCACTATAAATGATTTATTTCCGAATCTCAATGCATGGAGAACTTATTAAAACTCAACCAATGAATGATTCATGGAGAAGTACTTTGTGTAATATCAGAGAGTTATGTTCTACTTTCCAGACATTAACCTGAATAGAAACCATATACATCTATGCTTCCCGACTTTAAAATTTATAGCATCATTTTCCTTATTACATGATGTTAAACTGCATGATGTCATTTATCCTCCTTACACAACATTAAATAGTACAGTCAATGTATCCTTTATTTGATGTTAATAAAACACCATGATACGATAAAATAGAACTCCTTGTGTTTCTTAAATAATGAGTGACTTCCTTGAAAACTCATTAGTCACATCATTGATATAATCTTGTGGCACATGAGACCCATTTCTCCCAACATTGGAATTAGATCATTGTAGGGACTCCTTTTCATGAACTTCGTGTGGCATGATTCTTTAAGGTAGAAAGATACATAGTGACACTTGGGTATTATCCCATGGTATAGCTACAATGTTTCATTAACATCTGGTAGCATACGTCCTCGTCACATGATGTAAAATAGAATGGTTCTTCCATAACTATGAATAGATTGTTTCTCATTTCAATGGGATACATAGAGACACCCAGATCTCCAATTTTTGTCCCAACCACAAAAAAATAAAAATCTCTATTACTTTGGTTTAGGAGTAAAATATTCACATGTAATACCATCTTCATGTACTATGTGTGGATTGATTCTCATTATAATGAAATTCATACTGATGCCCAAATCTCTAATATTAGGATCAGCTGTAAACATAAAATAATTTATTTACCTTTTCTTCCCATATATAAACTAATTTTATACCTAGTACTCTTCCAAAATTCGTGGGTTGATTTTCATACCATCTTACATTAAAAATATCCATTATTATAGAATGTATTAAAACCCATCATCTCTCACATCAAACTCAATCGCTGTGGGGAACAATATTTTCATGAAATACATATGGATTTTTTTTCATTAAAATGAGATATGTAGAGACACCCATATCTATAATTTCTATATGATACCCAATAAAAAAACCTATCACTCCCCATGTTAATAAATCAAACTTGGACAAGGAATGATTTATGAAGTACTGGTGGATTGATTCTTGCTTCAAAAAGATACATAGTGACGCATGTGTTTCAATGCAGGGGAAGTTGTAATATCTTCATCTTTTCAAATTAGTTCATCTCCATCCTTACAGTATGACATTATACTTAATTAATTTATAGAGAACTATGTATGGATTGATTCTCATTTTATTGAGATATGTAGTGACACCCAAATCTCATATCTCGGGTCTAGTCTCATTTAAGGAAAATAACCCACTACTAGTGTACATATCAACCGCACACAAGAAACCATAATAAGTCAATATGAAATGATTCTCATTTCAATTAGATTAGTAGCGATGCTAGAATATCTAATTTTGGGCCCACCAATGATAAAAATAATAAAAAAATCCCCTTCATTTCCTGTCTGTATAAATCAAACCTACAGAGTAAATGTATCAAGATCTACATGTGGCTTGATTATTTCCCCAATAAGATACATAATGACACCTGGGACATATCACCTACTTCAGCTGCAATATTCTTTTTCACATCAGAATCCTTTTACATCCTCAACACATGGTGATAAACAGTGTGGACCTATATGAACTATGTCTGTCTTGATTATCATACCATTGAGAAACATAGTGAATACTAGGACATAAATTTTAGTACCAACCATGGGATAAAATAAAATTTCCCAAATATTATATATAATTAATATTTTATGTTAGAGACCTTTATTTTGGGTCCTCTCTTTTGAGATCCCACTAAGGAACTATATGATATTCCCATTATCCATATGTGTTAGATCTATGTATGTGACCCCAAATTCATGGCCAACATTAATCCAAATATTTCTCTTATGAATTTGAAATTACCCCTTTCACATTTCATACTCATAATCATAAATACTTTTAGTTCATCATAATAATTATTTGATTTCTAATGGCTGAATGTCTCATACCTGAGTTCCCTTTTTCCAAACTATGCAACATGTCACCTAGGTGTTCTTTCATATGATGCCCACATAACAGGCATGTTAGCCCAAATATACCCCTATATGGATATATAGAATATTCCCCAAATATTATTACATAATACAACCCTCATAACAGGTTTTTCTAATAATGGTATCTACATTATTGAAATAAGATTCTTTTGTCCCATTAAAACATTAATGACAGAATGCATGAACTAATATTTTAGAGCGGTCATCCGTTAAATATTTCTCTCATATCATTTCTCCTGATCTAAATGTTTCCAATACTATGGTTTTAATTTTTTCCCTTCACTTATCTATGTAATATTGAAATTACATTGGATCGTTCAACCATATACCATCCATTGTTTTCGTAAATTTTTTGACCTAGTCATATGACCTAAAAAATAGAGATACAATTTCTTCTACGTTTTCATCAGACCTTCACAAAAATATTAATCATCCATTTATTTTGAAATCATGACTGGAATTACTCTTTCTGTGTTCATGTAATTTCCTCCATTATCCAAATTTTTTGTTTCGGGAAATTTAAATTTTCATAAAAATTCTTCATCTTTTATCAATATAATTTTTGATACCTATGAAGTCTTTTTATTGACGTTTTATTATGTTACCCTATGTGCCCTTACATATGTTTCCTGGATAATAGCCATATTATCCAATGATTTCAGTTCTTATCTATGCAGCACATAACCCATTTGTCCCTGCATAATACAACCACTATAATAGGTTCATCAAATAGTCATAATTTTGTTCTTGATAAATTCTTCCTCTAATTCAATTATCCATTTTCACATGTTTTTCTTTGAATCTAGAAATTCCCAAATTACAATTTGCACTTTTTTCCTTCCATACCAGAATACGGTACTATGTTTCCAGATGAATTACCAATATATATGAGAATCATAAACCTTTGGTAAATTTTAATGAATTTAAATTAAATTCATCTAATTTCATTGTTCCATGACTTAAAACTATACACCATAATTTCATTTCATCATGACATTAACCATTATTGAAAAATATAAGAAAAACTCTTTCTAGAAAATTTACCTTCCTTCACACATTAAAATAACATATGAATGGTTTCTCATTCATAGGTATGAGTCAGTACAAATTCACTCTTTTATCCTTAGATATATTTTCATTCAAAAATTAAGCCATTGTTATCTACAGACAGAAAAATATTAAGCCTCCTTTGGTCTATCAAGTATAAAATATCAAAATTCATGGTAACTCTTTCAATTGGCGTTGTTGTACATTCCCTAGTTGTCCCTGCAAAATAATCATGGCTCAAAATTCCCATTGAAAGTATATAAGGAATGTTCGTACCTTCCCTTTCCATTAATACATGTTTGGGTTCTAATTAAGAAATAAAATCATTTTCAAATATATTCATCCTTAAACATTTGAATTATTTGTCTATTGTAGATTAATTTAACTACCCTTAAAAGTGTCATGATACTCATCAGATTGACAACATGAAAGGGAATTGTAGAAAAAATTCATTTCTTTGATTTCTAGATCTATACTCTATATGTTCTGAGAAATATCAAGAAATTAAAGGTTAAATGTAAAAAATATTGATGGGTTGAAAACCCAAAAATAATAATAGAATAAAAATGGAAAATCATACCCTCTCAGTCTTCTCTATATGATGATTATGAGAAAATCAAGGTAATGACCCAAAAATATACAATGATTGTATCATTGTTCATATAACCCTAGTAAAAGAAAAACTACACTCCCCAGGCCACTTGGCTTAGGTAATAATTTAATGTGCTCTCATCCCTATCAATATAATATTGATTATCTGACATAAAAATTTCTTGTAATGAAAATTATATATCATATTGCCAATACAGAAATAAATTAGTGATAAATATGTATATATGACTAGAGGCAGAGTACTTTTAATTTATATGAAAAAATTAGAGGAACATCCACATAATTGAGTCTCTTTGCCATGTACGACAAAAATCATTTAACATGACTATTTACTTATTTATGGGTCTCATGGGCCTAATCAACCTCTTGTTGATGTTCATTCAGTTGGCCAACTTTAGCCTCTTTGGAATGAAAAAGTGAATCTATAATAGTTGAAATGGTAGTTACCAGATATAATTTGGGTTCTCTTAATTATTGGTTCAATTTCACAAGCATATTTTGAACAACATTCAATTGTTCTGGAATATGTTCCATTTACATAATTTTCTCCTTAATTTTCTGATCAAATTTCATCGTCATCTTGATATGATTGTCTTCTACCTCACATAGTCTAGCTCAAAATCCCTTAAAGATGGTGAGTTGTTTGGAATTTACAATATTATTCCGCAGTTTGTGTTTTTTTGCCCACCAGAAAACCATCTCATTCATCACATTGTAAAGTTGGTTATAATCAAATCCAAACTATCATAGTATGCTAAAAAGTAATCGATTTTGTTCAAAATATGAAGGATACTCATCCAAATTAAATTAAGAGATTATATCCCAAATGGTTTCCCATGTTTTCTTCTATTTAATTCTTAGAGAAAACTACATGCTTATGTCCGAATTAGAATAACTACCATTAGGTGGAACATATTCTTGAATCAATCACTGAAGAAGGTGCTTTGATTTTCTACTTTCAAAGCATAAAGCATTTCATCACCCCTTTTTATTTGATCCCACATGGGGTGATTCATCTTTAGACTAAACCATTTGAGCCGATAAACCTAAATGTTAATTTAAATGATTATTGGATCATTGTCTATAGCATTAATTGAAGCTTGATCAAGACGGTCAATGAAATTTACCATGTAATAATTTAGTTGCATCAGTTGATTCCTCCCTACTATTATCAACTTCAAATGTTTGAGTAAGTACTTCTTGGTGAGGGTTATTCTCTAGAGGTTTCCCAGTCACCATAACCATAGGTTCTGGATCATCTATTATTGTGACATTTTTTGTGGGTATTTTCTCAACGTCATTATATGCAGGAGAGAGTGGGACTCCCACTTCTTTAAGGGTCATCACAATATTTTCTATAGACAAATCTCCATAAATTGGTCTTTAATATGAAATTTCTGGCAAAAAACAATTTTTATGACAAATGGATGAATGAGAACTTAAATTCATTCAGTTACTCATTCAAATACCTATACTCCTTGATGGGACCTTGAAAATAAATATATGGATTAAGATAATCCATCATTTTAGTGTACATGGTTTTTTATTTTATATTATCCTCATTGTTTTAGATATCCCTAAAATGTTGATTGATGCACAAATTGGCTCCATTGACATTTTATTCCATCATCTCATCAACTTGTCTAATGTTATCAGGCCTTGCTAAATTAAGATCAACACCAGTACCTAACTCAAATTTCTTAGTATCCTTAATCCTTCCTCCTCAAGAAATAAGAACATTAATTTTTATTATTGTCAAATACTTCATCAAATGAAATATATCTTAATTGTTAAATAGAAAATAATGTCAAAAAAAACACGTGATACCCAAAAAAATGCATCTAATATTTTTGTGACCCTATACTATTTTTATAGAAACAGAAGAAAATATAACCACGTCCCTTGACACTTCATTTGTTAAGGTAACAAATTCATTGACATGAATTTTTACTACTCCTGGAGTTTAATCTCATTCATTGATGGATCAATTTTTAATCTCATAAGATATTAATGGGATGCAGATCATGTGAAATTATGAACATGGTCACCAAGATATTTAAAAAAGATGTAATATTTCAGGATAGAACAAATACTGACATTTAGATGTACACTACAGTTCAATTTGAATAATTTCTTGAATTTCATTTCATGATACAGTGGAGAGATTGTTCTACTCCTCTTGGCAGTATATACCTAATGTAACATCTCAATCTTTTCTATCACTATTACCTCCCCCACAGATTTTCCTCCTAGATAATGTTCTAGAGCCTTGGGGTTTTCAACTAATGTGTCAATGGTGTCCCCTTAGGTCCATATTTCAGTGACTCAGGAAAATTTTCTGATAATACATCTCTAATTTCAAGATGTAAAATGAAATCCCATAGAAAATAATGATGCTAGATGATTGAGCAAAATTGAAAAAAAGTGAAATATATTCTTAGTATTAACAAAAGTGTCCCATTCCTCTTAAAGGTGAAAAATTACCCCTTCATGTATCTATCAATACATGATGTCAGATACTTGTTTTGAGGATAGTACTTGGTCATTGGTTTCATATACAAATGTCTCCAACTCCACGATATGCTCATGTACATCAGACAGATTACTATCGGGATGAAAATAAGATGGTGCTCTATTATAAACCATATATGGTATTTGATGTCTAGATTGGAGAAATACCCATGCATCACTGAGTTCATTAGTCACACTATCCTAGTACTTTATAGCTAATGGTCACATATAATTCATCTTTGATACAATTGGATACAGTGAAAACTCAACACCCTCTATTTGGAAGCCCTTATCAAGCCTCTCTTATTCTTCAATATAATCAGTAGATTGGATAGTTATTTCCTTCAGATAACAGATACTATAATTCTTCAGTACCTCAGGAATCATCTCCCTAACCTTGATGTTCATAGTTTTTTTTTCAGACAATGTTTTGAATGTTTAGAAGATTCTGAAGAATCTGTATTTTTTTTATTTAGACCTTTTACCATGATTTCTTCCAAAAACAATTGTTGTGGCCTCTACCTAATTTATGCCATTTGTTAAATCCCCATAAGGGTTTGATGAAACCCAATATTTATAATATATATCCTCTAATCAAATTGATCCTTCTTATTTAGGTAGCATAATAGAAATTTTGGATGTGTCTAGATCCATAAGAATCTATAATTGTCGGTCTACCATTGGGAGCTTCTCATGCCTAACATATGTATGTGGAAAAAGATCACACTTCTTGATAGAATTTGAATTGGAGAGAAAACCTATAAGGGACATAATAATCATAGATGATTTCTCCATCAATCTTGGTTGGTTGTACACTAATCCTGAATACAATCATATAATCCCTCAACTCATAATTTTCTTCATAACCATCATAAAATAATATTCCAATTTGTGGGATTCCAAATATAATGAATCTGAATTATCTTGATGCATTTCGTTCCCTCATGACTACATCAGGCTTCATGTTGAAAGGCTAAATTTTAAAAAAATTCTACAAAAATTGATTAAATGAACCATTGGTGAATCTTATAGAGTTTATGAGGGAATGTGGAAAAAACGTTGTTGTAATAAAACCCCACAATACTTGAATGTGTCCTGCAAATTGAAATAGAGACTTTCAATTTCATAAATTAAATAGGACGTGATAAATTCTTTCAAATATAGGGGTATAAAACTTAATATATTTATCTTCTACCATCAAGGGTGCAATAAAAAAAGTCTATGTTCTTACACCACCACCAGACTCATGGAATGGAAGAAAATAAATTCATAGCCACATGGAATGGAATCCGGCTCACTATACATTTGTATCAATCATAGACATAACCTTGTAACCCCAATACGTGTAGTCATGTTTCTCCAATGATGGCCAGTATGTGCCTAAGGCACCCTGATTATTTACACTTGGAAAAATGGTAGGATTTCCACATTTGGGAAACATATCTTTTGATGTTTCTAAAAAATATTCAATCCACACACTTTCATAAATATCATCACTTGTGTGAAGATAATTCTTTTCTTTCAGAAATTTCATTTCTGTTTTTAATAGTTTAGAATCCAATGGTGGTGTCCTCTTAGCATCACACCATGTTGTTATTGGTGGAATAAACCTAATATATATATCCTGAGAATGGTAGTCCCATATATTTGGTAGATATACCCTAAACCAATTCCAACCTCACCATTCATCTAGTGGAAGGAATATGTTTTCAAACTCGATCGACTATGTAATTTAGGAATGAGGTAATTTTTCTAAATAAGAGTTTGTCTTATCTAGAAAACATTAAAAACGTCAACATCCATCAGCTCTTTTTTGAACACTGCATAGGTCTGGTGCACCCAATATGCCCACATTCTTTCAGGCATGACTCCTCCTCCAGAATGTAGTTCCCAAACATACTTCTAGCTGTCAGATTGATCTGTTTTTGAAGCATGAGTTGTTGAATAATAAAAATGATTTCTATACAATACAACATTATTCTTTCATATCAGGATTATAACCACTATGATGTAGGATGCAAAAAATATTGTATGTTCCCTCATGAATAGGAATAACCTTTGAGTTAATATTCATAAAATTGTAGATATGGTTTTCAACAAATAATGTATTTGGAAAATATTTCCTATAATCCGTAATGAGGTAATCTTAAAAATAATATGCTTGTACATAGGTAAGTAGTGACATCGTGGATATTAAAATTGGTATTGAATCAATCCATTCAGAAACTCATGAACGTTACTCTCAACATCATCGTAATAGTTTGGTATAATGATTTTCACCTTTTTGGTTTGGAAAAATCTATCATCATCAGTTGAAGTCATCAAATGATCCATTTAATACAAGATAATTACCTAATTATCCTCACTAAATTGGAATATCAAATTAAGAAAAATCAAATTTTAACTTAAATTAATTCATGAATTTGAAAAAGGAAATGTTCTATGTAGCTCCATCGATGTCGTCACCCACGTAGGTCATCCAACAAGGTACCCAGTGCAGGTCCTTCAACAAATTTCTTCTATGTAGATCCTTTGCTAATATAACTCTACGTAGCTACATCACTCAAATAGAAATACCTCAAGAAAATTTCAATATAAATATGCAAGAGCATAATGCAAGAGAGACGAATGAAAGAGCTGCATGAAAAAAGCAGAAATCTGAGAACAGAGGTGAGGGAAATGATAACAAAATGGGCGTATTTATAGGCACTTCTGGACCACACCGCCAAAATATGGAAATGAACTATGTGACATAGCAACACAGAAGACCTGCGTGGTCCATAATTAATTCTCCATAATCATTTCTTGATAATCTGACATCAATAATTGACCCAATTTTTTATTGGATCCAATGCTAAGGGAGGTCTTTTTTAGACACTCCGTTTTTCTATAAAGGAAATAAAAAATGATTATGAAGAAGAAATTTGGATGTCATGATGTATCAAAAAATTTAAATGATTTAATGAAATATATTTTGATGGATATACATAAAATACATATGCATAAGATGGCATGTGAAGCACTTTACCTTTCAAATAAAAGCACATGGAGGTACACGACACATCTATACATAAATCGTTCGACATGGGTCCTGCCCAAGCATCCTAATGCGCAACCCTTTAAGAAAAGGACCTATATTAGAGTACCTAGACTAAGGATCTAAGACACAGACCTACATGGGAGAATAATTATCGCACCCCTATTCATAAGAGATACACTATGGAGCTACTATGAAGACATGGGAAAACATATTCATTTTAATCAAGTCCTTTATTTCCATATAAATAAGACCCTTTATCTCCCCATTTTCATAACTGAAAAAGTCTGTATAACTCCTTAAGCTCCCCTAGCATAGCTCCTTATCCAAGGCCTCCCAAAATTTTCTCATTTATCTTTTTAAAACATGAAATAATGTGAAATTAGATGAGATAAGAAATATCAATGTCCTTTTAAAGTTTTTAATTCAAAACATCTAATTAAGGAACCTCCTTTATTAATGAAATGTCATCTATTAAAGGTAGTTTCCCTAAAAAAACACCTTCACAGTATGATTCCAATGATAGCATATGACACCCAAGGTGCTTAAGTTAAAAACTTACCCTAGTGTTTTTCTCCATAGTGCATTTCCCAAGGAATATGAAGATTTTATAGACTTATCATACCTATGTTATGAATTTTTTCAGTTCCTCCTAGGACTTGTGTGATACACCTCTTTGATAAAACTACATGGAAAACCAATGAGGAAGACCTGCATGGACCTCATATATGAGCCATATTTTAATTCGTCTTCGAGTCCATCAATAGAGGGGTCTCTCCTCCCATGGTTTCCTTGTCTGAAAGGGACCAAGATGAAACCTCCTACAAAACCTCATAACATACCAATCCTTTTGGAAAGACACATCAGGGTGTCTCCCATTTGGGATTATATTTCTACCACAATAGGTTTCCCACATTTTTCATATAAGGGAGTTAGTATACGCTGAGTTCTTGTAGGTCTGTATATATAAAGTCACATCGATACATTCCCTAGAGTTAGTTTTGTGAGCTTCTTAGTTTGGATGATTATGGTTCGGGCCATGTCCCCCTTCTCATCTCTAGGACTCAAAACCTCAGGTGCATAGTAGGTAAGGTAAAATTCACACTTTTGTTTTCTTTTGACCCAAAGAATGAAATCCTCCTTCCACTATAGGAATACTTTTATGGAATCCCTCTTTGAGTATACCCATATCATTTCAGTCTGGTCCTAATGGATTTCACATTTATTCCACGTTGAAAGGTTCGTTTCTATGTTCCCTTGACCACAATCGCCCTGTCTTCTTTCACTACAAGACTGACATTTTCATTAGTGGAAGAGAAATATGTGGTTTATTTAATATTTCACATCCTCTAGTTTTTCACATCATGCATGACATAGATGGGATTATAGATTTGTGATGATCACAAAATATGAAAATCCACCTCATATCTTAAACTATGAGAACTCTAATTCCCAACATGATTCTGATACATTTTAAGCATTCATCTAGGGCACATTATCAATGGAAATCCTCTTTGGGAGTCTATCCCTAATTCCCTTAATCTAGGTATCCTCCCGAGGAGTAAGCCCTGAATTGAATCACCCTTGAAACTCCATGAGTTAATACATATTTCATGGACCTTGTTATAAGGGAACACCCTTTAGTAGTAATCCTGAACCTATTTATCTCAAAAGTCCATACTCACCTAAGAGAATTTCCGAACTACACATGATTTGATTATCATCCATGTGAGATATGTAGGATGTCTCCATAGGGATGAAACCCCCACACCCTAAATCAACCATATCCTCACTGGACCACATTCCCAGCAGGGTCTAATCCGACATAGATAGTAATATCATTTAATTGTTTCATAGGATTCTTAGGCATAATTCCCACACGAAGCGTTGAATTGGAACCATTTTGCATGTTATCCTTACGACATGACATTAAAATATATTGTATGTTCATTATCACATGACCTTAAAAGATATGATTAATTCAATTAATAAAAACCAAACTATAAGGATTCTGATTCACATCATGAGGATATGTAGGTAGCCCATTTATGGGTATGGTACAAACATCCAAATAAATAGATGTCTTCCCGGGTGATGATATATTCTCAAGTTCCCCACTGATTATGTTAAAAACTAGCATCGTTATAACAAAAACTAATGAATCATTATGTAGTTAAAAAGAGAATACCATTGATGGAAATCCTAAAATACATAAAAATATCTTAATTGATAAAGAACTGTGAATAGATACAGATGATTCTTGAATTCCACACATGCTAATAATTCATTGAAAATTTGAATGGAAACCTACATTATGCTTGGTAAATTAATAATTATTCATGAACATATTTTAAATATATATGAGAGTCTCAAAGAATGATATAGCTCCCCCCAAAAGTGTGTGATGAGCCGAACTCTCATCCTCTTGACCAATGTGAGTTCTTAAATATCATAGATGAACCCATACCATTGGAAAGAAGGCCCCTTTGGATTTAGAATTATTGGGGGTTTCCAGTTCCATAAATAAATCTAGTGTAAACCTTACGAAATTTCAAATTCCTAAGAATTACACCAGTTATAGGGAATGTAAGGTTATATAATTTATATAATGAAAGAATATATGTATACATCTCTTGTAGTTGGATAGCATCAATTAACATCCATAGTCATGTAACATTCTAATAGGGGCACACCACACCTTTTAGATGTTATAAATGATATCCATGTCGGAGTGAATAATTCCATCTTACCAGTAGAATTATACATTCTTGAGGCAGAAGATACTCTAGAATATGGAAATACTCCCCACATTCATGGATTTTGATTCCTTAAAACAAAGAATTTGATCATTAATTTTAACAATGATGAACTTTCCATGGATTCCAGTTAAGGAAATGATCCATGAAGTTATGAAATACCAAGTTGATGAGATCTCTAATATTTATGACTATTTTATTGAAGTGATATGTAATGATTCACACACACACACACACCACATTCCTCCTCAAACCCTACCCAGATTCATTTTTTTACATTATACTTTGATGATTTGAGTTTTGATACATGTTGTGAGTGTTTTTTGGGTTCAAAAAAGTGAAAATTTCATGCTTTAATTGATTTCTGTATTCGAGGTACCCATAACCATCAATAATTATATAAATCTAATTTAAATATATAAGTTTACTTTTAGAATAAATAGGAGATGGTAAATAATTTCATCAACCTCACTCCCCCCAAAATACCCTCTATCAATCCACAAACCAACATTTTCATAATTAAAACCACTCCCATAAAATTTAATTTATCCATATCTTGATGGTATGGACCAATTTATCATCATTATTTCCAACAATATCCCTCCATGGTAGAAATAAAAACTATTATAAAATTATAGAGAGTGTAAAAAGGGGATATGATTGACATTAAAAGTTATTACTAATATTATCCCATCTATTTTTATTCATTATATACTTTCTGATGATGAGGTTGATCCCTGGTGTCATGAAAAATGCCAGTTAAATCCTACTCTCCTTGAATTGTTAAAATTGTAAGTCATTAAGTTACATGATTTTGGGATCATCTATATTAAATAAAATATTTAATGGGATAGCCTATTGAAAATTGTGCCTAAATAAACAAGAATAAGAATTGTGTCAAATGAATAGAATGAATTGGATCTAACATGTGTGAAAAAATAGTTAGAGAGTCTGTATTAAATACCTTCAACTGAATCAATCCATACAAAAGGTACACTTTCCTCTTCAACTAATGAACAAAATGATTGAAATATTATCTAGTAAGTCACATTATTGCTACCATGGTGTATTTTTGGGTTATATTCAAATATATATAGAACCTGAAGAACAAGAAAATACAAAATTTATCTATCCATTTGGCAAATTTTAATAAAAGAGGGTTCTTTTTTCCCAATGTAATTCTCCTGGTACTATTTAGTGACATTTGTTGAGTATATTTTCTGAGTAACATGAGAATGTTATTAATGTATTTTTTGTTTATTTCACCATTTATGGATCTTACTTTCATAACCTCTTAGAACACCATTTTTTCCTTTACCTTTTCATTGAAAATGATGTCATATTAAATTATGATAAATTACATATCATGGTTGTGTGGGGGATAATTCTTGGGAAAGTGATTTCAAAATAGGTAACTCAATTAGAAAAATCAGAAATGAAATAATTTCATCCATTCCATATACATATTGTGTTTATAAGGTGAAGTCATTCTTGGTTCGTACTGCTTATTAACACACATTCATTAAATAGTTTATTATGATCACAATTCCATTTTCCTAGTTATTACAATATGATCCAAAGTTTTCATTTTATAAAACTATGAAGATGTAGTGAATACACTAAAAAGAATTCTCACATCACCTCCCATTATCCCACCACCAAGGTGGGATCCCCCCTTAGAACATATGTGTGATGCCTCTAAAATTGCATTTGTTTCATTTTTTCAAATAAGGTTATGAAGGATCCTAATGTCATTTTCTATGCGTCACATACCCTAGACCCTGAACATGAAAAGTATACTATAATTAAAACAATTTCTCATTTTTATTGTATTTTCATAGTAATTTTTATTTCATAGAATATTGGGTCAAAAAATCATTTTGTTTTTTATCTAACATCCCTTTGTTTCCACCTAAAGAAACCCAAATCTAATCCATACCTCATTCGGTGGAAGTCTTTAATCTAAGAGTTTGACCATGATATTGAGATAAGAGTGGGGTGGAAAATTTCCTAAATGTCAAAATTATATTAATTTTCCCACCATTGTACCAAAACCTTGAAACACACCTTCCCATCAAAGAATTCTTCCCTCATGAGACCCTTTTTGATGTTTCAGACCTCACCCTTGGTATGAAGACAATGTGAATTTTATAGAATAATCTAAAGTCCTCATTGATTTCATCACTTTACAAACCAAAAGGCTTAATCTTGATTCTTGATGGTATATATTGGACATAAATAATTGTTGATATTTTGTAGTGAATTTTTTTCCCATTGAGCCACTCACCATGATTTCTTATCTATTTTGAACCTCTACCACATATTATCTTATGGGGACCACATTGGTTCTTAATGTTAAGATCAAAATATTCCTAACTCTAGACATTATTGACTAAAAATTTAAAGAGTTTCCAAACTATTTTTATGTCAGGTAATTGATTTCAATTCATGAATAATATCATTATGATTAATGAAATGGCCAACAACCCATGTTGTTTTTTGAGATATTCAATGAATTTGGCATTGAAATCAAGGAGACATTTTTAAATTCCTTCATATTTGTGTACATTTTAGTGACTGTTGATTGTGTCTCTAAATGGGTAGAAAAAATAACCACCCTAACTAATGAATCTTGAGTGGTTATATATTTTCTTAATATCGTAGGTTTTCATTATGTATGTTTTTCCAATATTTATACTTCATGATCATGGTTCATATTTTTTCAATAGTGTCTTAAAAAATTTATATGTATGCATGGTTTTTTTCATAAATTATATACTTCATATCACCCCTAAATAAATCTACAATAAAAAATTTCAAATTGCGAAGTTAGGAAAATCAAGTAAAAAATAGTACTACCTAATATGAATGATTCTAATTTTTGTTTGGATGATCAGTTTTTTGCCTACTGAACAACTTTTAGTACCATAATCAAAATTTCACCAATGTGGATTGTATTTTAAAATCTTTTTTACCCATGGGTTGAGGTATAACACATTCTATATTTGGATGTTAAACAATAAAATATGAATCTTTCAAATGAATTTGGGAATAGGAATCTACAAATTCAACAACCCAAATTAATTAAACATGATGAATTGGATAACTGATAGATTTTTAAATAGTAGATAAACACTATCAATGAAGTGATTATTTATCTAAAAAACATCCATATTTGTAGGAAGGCCATCATGTAATATTCGTTGCTAAATCTATAATCTTACATACAATGGCTCAGTCCAATATAGTGGGTGATGAAACGAATAGTGATATATGATACAAAGAATATAACTAATTTGATTATGGGATGCTTATATTGGAACATAAATTTATTATGAATGTTGTTCGAAGTGACTTGTAGATGAACTTTTTTTATAATATTGGAGTTTCCTTTTTAACTACATAAAGATATGTTATTACTTATAAAATGAATACTTCACAGTCGAATATATGAAAATGTGAACAATTTTAGATGATATTGAAGGATAAATTATAAAAGGTTATATTTTTAGTTAGTTGGATATATGATTCAAAAGAAAAAACAATATTATATGAAATATATAAATAGTGGTGATGACTATTAAATTTTAGGAATGTGTATTGATAAGAAAAGATTTCACTCAATGGATTTGTAATGGATGTAAGAATATTGGACACAATAATCAAAAAAATTTAGGGTGAATGAAAATGATAAAAATATAAAAATATATAATAATAATATAGAAAATAACACATTGAAGATTCTGGATACTTGGAGTGTGAATGAGGATCCACTATCTGATAGTTTTTCAAGATTTTATTATAGTTAGAAGATCACTGCCATTATGGTTTTAATCCCTCAAGAAGAGTAGTGTTTCATGGTAGGGTAATGAAAAAATACGTGATTTGGGTTTATTTATATTTTATTGATCCCTATTCATTAGAATATGAGGATAAAATTTCTCCATCCTATTAATACATTATGGAATATGTCGATAAAGTATAAAATACACATCAAATGATATTTAAGATATACATGGAGGCCAATGTAGAGGATTCTAATGAAAAATTTGGTATTTCTAATATCAATACTTATTGAAATTAAAAATATATTTCAGTTTTAATTACATATAATTATTAGAATGAGGTTATCAAAAATAACATCTATATATATATCCTTATTAAAAATATTTAATTTTTTTTTCATTGACATAATTTTGTAATGGATAACTGGAACCATCATGAATATAATTAAATGATCCTTTTTTATCTTATAGTAAGTAAAATTTCATGAAAACCATATTTTTTAAAAACACATTACCCTTTTTAATCAAATTTCAATGTATAGATCAGTGAAAAACAAATTATTTATTGTGAAATGTATAATCATTTGAAACATATAAGGTTTTTTTTCATAATAACTCACTATTGTAGAACATTATTGAATTCATAATAGTAGGGTTATAAAGTCTTATTTAGTAATTTTTCCATCCCATGAAAATCTTGGTACCTATATTATATTTTTATTTTAGGGAGGAATTTTGATTACTAGTAATTAAAACAAATGATATATAAAACTATGATATTATTTCTATAGGCTTACATAACATTTAATTTGTTCTAAAAGTACATGTGTAAGATTAATATTATTTTAATTTCTTATATGTAAGAGTTACTTTGTTAATTAATTATCACTAGATGGAAAAATTTTGTTATATTATAGTTTTCTAACCTTTATTCTAAAATTACATATTTACTGAAGGTTTTCAAATCATATTAATTTTTTTTAATTTGAAATCATTAACCATATTATTTATAAAAATAGCTTATGTATATCTAAAGATAAATTATGGATATGAATTTAATTTTTTATTTTCATTCATATTATATAAAATCCAACAAATTAATCTAATATATTTTAATACTTTTGGTAATTTTTAATGATATTTTAAGTCTCCATTATTAAGAAAAACATATAAATATATTAGATTAGATATCATAGGATAATAAACCACAACATAGAATATATAAAATATTATGTACTTCCTCACACATTTTCAAAGTTTTCTATAAAGTGATAGTATTTTTTGTCAAAAATATTTCATCTCTTTTTATATTTATATTTGATATGGTTGTTTCTTATGATTCTGTTAATAGATAAATCATTATAAAAAGTATTAGTAACTTGTATTGGGGTAAAAATCATGAATCCTTATTGAATAAGGTTAATTTTTTTCTATATGATTGTTTCAATTAATAGAAATTTTATTTTCCTTATCCGTTAATTTACTGATTTTTTATTCAACTACATCCATTGAGGAAGTATAAGGAAAAAACAATGTAAATTTAATGATTAAATTCCACAACTTATTTATATATATAATGGATTTTATAAAAGTGATCATTTTCTACTTGATGGTAAATTTATGCATATAAATCAAGAACTTATAAACACTAGAAACATCTAAAACAAGTCATTTGTAGACTTATTTTATTAGAAATGTAGAAATTCAATAAAATTACTAATTTATATATAGAAACTAGAAATTGTTTCATTATATTCGAGGGTTATTACAACTGATTAAATGAACTAATTATATAAAAACGATTGAATATTTTTTTGGATTTTAAATTAGGGGTGGGAATGATTGTCATCATCAAATTAATATAGCATTTATTGAGACCATTTTTAATATTTTTTTAATTATTATGATATTTCCATACATAATAATTTGATTTCATAATTTTCAAAAGGATTTATAAAAATCATGGATGATTGTAATGGGAACTCTATAGTTGCTAAAAGATATACCTTTAAATGAAAAACCTTTGTATTAGATGAATATTGTCTGTGGATATATGAGTAATATTCTTTATGATAATATAATGGACACTAATATTTAATAAATTTTTTTGAAATAGAGTAAGAATAAGCCTACTGAGAAGTTGTAAAAATATAAGGACGATTAGTAATTAATTTCTACTAAAATAATGATGTGGAAAAAGGGATAAAGTGAAAGAAAATCTATTTTAGAGTAATAAGATTTTGTGATTGAAAATATATACTATACCAAGAAAATAACTAAATATTAGAAAGAAATTTTTTGAGAAGAAATGTATAAATCCTTCCTTTTGTAAAATTAATGTTGAATCTAAATATATAAAAGAAAAAGAGGTTAGTGAAAAGTAAGATGAGATAATGGAAAAGATTTACTCATTCATATTTCAATCAAGGACAATTCTTCCATTGATTGAAATTGGAGAGGTTTCCAAATATTTTCTCATGAGACCATAGATAAATTGAATTTCTATGGTCCACTAAATGAGAAATAGAATGAAATAAAATTTCTCTATTGTCTAGAAAAACATAGATAAATCAAAATCTGTTATATGTATTGTTCAACCATCATATGAATCATTTTAAAGACTGTATTAAATTAAATTTAAGATGTAAATGTATTATGAACATTTTTTATAAGAATTTATTATCGAATATACACCACATGATATTGGGAAATCCAGGTATATCTATCTTAGAAAAAGATTTAATAAAAAACAAGGGTACATAAAAACCATAATATTTTACTTAAAATAAATGTTTTATGATTTCTTATAGGGAATTTAAACAATAAATATAATCATTATATAGAATTAAATTTAAATATTCCACCCTCATGATAAGAATTATTATATGTATAAATAAATAAGATAAACTAATATAATATCAAAATATCCTAATAGAAAGTTGATAGACCAAGAAAAAAGTCTGAAAATACAAAATGACTTAGTTGAAAAATGTCGAATGAAAAAGTAATTGAATATTTCTATTTATATTTAAATTTGAATTAGATAAAATAATTTCTTATTCTCTTAAATATAATACATATTATTATTATTATGCCTTTTTTTCATTTTAAAAATCACAATGGGGAAATATAGTGTGTGGTAATTATTTCATAAAGGTGGAGATGTTTTGTGCTGAATGGAGGAAATTGGTTTTCAAGATTGTTATAATCAAGTGGATTTTTTAGGGAGAAAATTCATTTGTTTTTATTTTTATCATTGTTAAGAAATATTTTCTTAAGTGTCTTATTGTTTTCAAAAAAGGGGGAGATTTTTGAATTATTTCTTATATTACATCATCTGTATACATTATTTTGAAAAACACAATACATATCAAAATAACATTATAATACCTTGTAGTTTTTATTTAATATTTTATTGTTCAATTTTAACAAAAATTTTATTTATATTAGGTCAGATGATTCGAAACTATGAATTTTAGGAACATCAGGATGTTACATAAAATAATTCAACTAGAATAGTGGGTTATTTCTTTCATTTTTGTGACAGTCTTATAGGTTTTCATGAAATCCAAAAACCTTACCAATTAGATTTCATAACGTACAGTAATTATAAGTAGAAGACTAACAGTTTCAAAAACATATGTTGGTGTTACTAAAGGCATGTTTATCATTCTACAATAAAGACATATGCAGTTCTAAAAAGATTCAGTGCATCTCTTTGTTTATTTATATTATATTTTAAACTAATATATTTAATTTTAGTGCATTAATTTTGAAATTTCATGGTTTTCCCATTATAAATTACTATCTTATATTGTGTATTATTGATGAATGTTTTGGATAAAAACAATTATTTATTACATATAGTTTCATTTTTCTTGTGGATCAGATTTGATGCTATTATTTTTATCAAAATGGAGATCGATGATAGATCTTCTTGCTAAATTTCTATCAAATAATCAAAGGTATATGTTCTTTTCATAATAAATTTTGATCAAAAAAGTTCAGGAGTTTTATTATCTTATTACATTAAATATGGGTCTTGATCCACCAACTACAAGAGAAAATGTTCATTCATTTGAACAATAATCTCTTCTAATAATATAGCGTGATGGATTTAATTATTTTTTCTAAACTAGTTTGGTTTGGTTTCAATATGTATTTTTTCATATTATTTGGGGATTATTTTACATAAATTAACTATCAGTATTATAGTTATTTATTTCCATTCTATTTTTTACTAGATTAAATCTAATTAGTTCAGAATTTATAACATAAACACTTTACAATGTATAGAGATATAAATTGATTCAATTTTTTTAGACTAATATTTACACCAACCCCCTCTTGAATATACTATATTGAGATAATAGATGTTTTTTACCTATGTAATCCATGGTAGTGGTAGTAAATAATAATATTTTATGACATTCACACATGGAAGAATAAAATGTAATAATATTTATAATAAAATGGTGTGTATGTGAGGGCTATTGTATATCATTGTATTATAATTAGTATAAGAAGTATTTATTTATCATAAAGGTAACATAATGAGTCTCATTCTAAAACCAATGTAATCAACACATTAGAGGAAGCTTTCTATATTGAAATCTAAACAGATTTTATTTCCTTTAAATCATCTAAATCAATATTGGTGAAGTCACATAGAATTTCTTTAAGTGATACAAATTTTGTGGAAGAAGATATTAAAGTTATATAGAATAAATATAAATATTTAATGATTCTAATGAATTGATCTCTCAATAAATATATTTTTCTGTTGAATATTTTAATTGAGGACATGAATAGCATGAAGAAAACCTAGAAAATTTCAAAATTGTAAGATAAATCTTATGAATATTATAACATCATTTAAAATAAATAGAGATTAGTTTTAAAGAATGATACAAATTATTTTTATTTTTATAGTGTTTTTAATATTCTATTTTATTATGGGATGAGAAATAATTTGTATAATCTTGTGGTATTAGATAAATTCTGAGACGTGTTACTTCATAAATTATGAATGTTTTGGTTAAGGATGATCTTGAGTAAATGTATATTTAATCCATGATGAAATTATATTCCAAGAATCTTAGTTTAGTAAATGTAAATTTAAATGGAAAATATAGTACCTCACTAATGTTCTTGGAATTATTATGATCTAATTTTCAAAAAAAATGTGCATATTGATGAATTATTTATGTTGCATGTGTTGGAAGAGTCTCGATAATTGGTTTTGGGAAATGAAACCAAGATTCATGACATTCGATCTTTAATAAATTCAATTTGGTACTTGATATCTTATTACTTGGTGCTATAATAAAATAGAAATGGATATATTAGCACCATATGGTTTATTTGGTGGTAGGTGATAATAGATATTATACCTAGTGAGGTATCGGGTGCCCAGAAGATCCGTAACATGTACCCAGTGGAGCATTACTGGGTACCTAGTAGGTTTTTTCATGTTTTTTTCATTCTCATTATACAAATATGGTTAATTATTAAATATGATTAAAATATTTTTTTCATCGATCTTCTCTAATAGTTTCATTTGAGCATTCCACACATCTTTTGGGATGAATTATGATATGTTTTATAACTCCTTTATTAGTGAAAAATATCATTTTTATTAATTTTGATGAGATTCCTATTGTCAGGATACAAATCATTTCATATCTATTATTTTCTTTCATTTTTTTCTCTATATATAAAAAATTATTCATAATTTTAAATGATTTTAGATGTATCATTTTATAAAATATGTGGATAAACTTGATGGATGTATTATATATTTAAGAATTTTATAGACCTTTGTAAAAGGTCCCTCAAATTGTCAAAATTATTTTCATGTGTGGTATGTAACCTAATTTCTTTTTCAAATAACTATTTTATTTGTTTTCCATAAAAATAATTTAATTTAATTTATTTAATATAATAAAATGTTAGTGAAACCTGAAGAGGAAATTCATGTTGAGTGAGAGGTGTCTATTAAAAAAATTTAATTGAATTTAAAAATTTTGATGTTCGATATGGTAATATTACATATGCTTTAGACATCTATCATTGATCCTTGTGGGGTTTACTAAAATATTCCATTGTATGGAATGCTATGATAAAACATTATTTTGATGTTGGACTATCCTATGAGTGATACATTGAGAATATTAGTGGTTTATGAGAATCAACCTTTATTCACTAAATGTTGAAAAATATATTACATAGATAAATTTTATTAATAATGAACTTAAATAACTGATTGGTGGTATATTTTTCACCCTTGATGAGCTATCAGTATCTTAACTAGTATTCCAGTTGGTTTGGTGTTTCCTCATCTACCTATAGATGCTATGTGGGTTGTTCCTTTTCAAAACAAATTGGCATGATATTTCTTCTTTATCATTCACCCAGAAAGAATCCTTGGAGGTATATTTACCACAATGATATTATCAATAGTAGTTCATTGAGCACCAGAGGAATCCAGTTCGCAGTATAATATCCACCTATGTGATTAGTTCTGGTGTAGCATCATCTAAATAGATACTAGTACATTTTTTTATATCCTCCTCCCATATATTGTTTTCATTGGAACAAAATCTTCCATAAAAAGACAATATTGGTTCATCATCCACTAAGATATTAATGATGAAGGTACATCAAATACCCATGTTATATTGTGTTGTTGGTTTATAATTCACTTGATTTGTTTAATGGTAGAATATTATACAATTAAATATGGAATCATATAGTAGATTATCCCATTGTTGTATGTTTTTCCAATTCATCGGGGAATATCTCATTTAAAATTTATATTAGATTGGTGATTGACCATTCACTTTATTTGGTTGAAATGGAAATTGAACATTTATCTAGAATAATTGTTGGTGAATTCTTGTTCTATGTGATTTTAATATAAATATTAATATATCAATCATCCTCCACCTATGTATAGAACATGGTTATACTATTATATTCTAGCATTGGAAAAAATAAGACGTGATCACGCCTAGTTTGGAAAAGTTATACCCCTATGGGGTGACATGTTATTTATTTACAGATTTAATATCATTCTAAATTTATTTTTCCCTTTCTCACTAAATATTTAGGGACATTATTGGTGTTGGACTACTATGTCGTGATCACACCCTACTCATGTTCTTTGGTTTGTGATATGGAATTGTGTTTCAGGACTGGTTAAGGGAAAGGGATTTACGTATTTATATGGTTCGTCTAGGATTAAAAGTCAATGTCTGGAGATGGGCATGATGTTCATCTATGATTCAATGTTAGTGGGAAGACTCTAGTGTATGGGGAGGTGGTAATGAGGTACCTAAAATCTCAGATTACTAAAAATTGGTATCAAAACACTATTTTTTATTTCTATTTTGTATATTGTTGAAAAAATAAAGGATTCCCTTTGTAATTATTATAGATATTATCCATTAGTTAGCTAACTGAGCTATAAGGGATGTCCATGTTACAAAGGATGTGATTGTTATTATTTTATTTCTCCAATATAGTGAGATTAGATCACTAGATATGATTTATTATGATATTGATTTAAGATTTGAGGGATTTTACCCATTCAATATGGTGGTAAGTGACTATGCATAATTTGAATTCTAGGATTACATGAAATCTATATGCTTTCCTATTATTAAAATTTATAGATATTATGGTTGTATGGGTTGTTTAAATGATTACAAATACAAATATAAAGTTTTATTCTATAAATTATTATTGGTAAATTACCTAACCAAACTATAATTTCAGCCTATTACAAAGATATACTATAATTTTTATGGGTTCATGTTTTCTATTTTACTATAAATGAGTGGTTATGTTGGGTAGAATTAATTTTAGAGTTTTGAGTCCCATATATCATAGGGTATGTCAATATGGTACATTAATATAGTAGTTTTATTACCTACTATAAAATGTAATTTGAAAATATATAATATAATTGTATTCTTTGTCAATTTCATGGAATTAAAGATATATGCGAATATGTAAACTTATAGTTCATAACCAAGTGGGAGGGGAAGGGAATTACTTAGTGGTAGATGATCTAGAGTCTCATATTTTGATTATTACTCATATTCTTTATTATTCAGATACATTCCACTTAGGTGTATTATTCCATAAGACATGGAAAACATTGATTCAAACTAATCATGTATGATATAACTAGCAATTTTTAGCTATATCATTTATCATCTATTGATAGTGAGTATATACCACCAGATACCGAGTTTTGGGTAATTTATATGACACCCATTTTTTAACATCACAAGAAAGCCCTATGGGAGGAGTGGACCTTCCACCAATATAAATTATGGAATAGAAAATTCATGATGGGACATTCTTTTCTAGGGACAAGAATATACGGGGAAACCCTGGAAGTAATTTAAGCCATGATTTCTTGGTAATTTCATTTTATATATTTTTTGGGATGATAGATTTGGGAGGTCATCATTCTCATTTAGTAGGTCTTGTAAATGATGGATTATTTTTCAAGCTTTACAGACCAAGTATGGTTTTCACCTACATTTTTGAGTGATAAAATTACTAAGATTAGTCACTTTGAACATGGTATAAGAAACTCAATTCAATTTCAATTGTATATAATTTTCATTACATACTTATTAGAAGTCATGAATTAAAATTTGATTAAAAATTGAAATTATATAGAGATTTTACCATCTAGAATTCATAATTTTTCAAATGGTTTTCAAAAAAATCATTGGTTGGTATGAATAATAGGTTTAAAGAGCCTCACATAGGATAATACAAGGATACTAGATGGGGTATAGGTTTTTTACTTCCACCAATATGATAAGTGTAACATACATATATATATATATATATATTAACTTTAAATTCAATAACATCCATCCCATAGATTTACATGAAAATTATGATACATTAAGAAGTTTTGTTTATTAACTCTTTTTTTACCAATATTTGATTTATTATATTGGAATTATTTACGTTTTAATGTTTTTATAAAATAGTATTAATGAAATTATGTTTAAAAACATTATTGATCAATATATGTTTTTTAGTTTTTATTTTTTATTTTTAATCAAAATTTAAATATATATGTTTTAGAAACAAAATACAAAAAATTAACAATATTTTTATATTTAGAATATTAATAATTGAATTAAATAATTTTTTATTCTTGTCTAAAAATATCAGTTTTAATTGAAATTATAATTTCTAAAAAAATATATAATATTAACGATTTTATAAAACATATATGAATGAAATAGAAGATAAATACACATTTATGATAATGAATATTAATATATGGATTAAAATTATTATTTTTTAAATATTATTTGAACTTAGAGAACCCATTAAAAAGATATTTTATACTATTAATAATGGTTAATATTAAAATTAAAAAAATATTTTTCATTTATTTCATTTAATTAATATTCAAATAAAATTTATTTTAATTTGATATATAATAAATCAATTTACATATAAAAATTAATTTTTTGTAAGATTTTTAAGTAACATATAAATTTTATGATAAAATAGATGATTATCTCAAAAATATTTTTTTCCACTAAGATCATCCATTTTAAAATTATCTTTTATTATTAATATTATTTTAATTTTATAAATTATTTAAATATATGGAATTATAATACTAAAATTATGCAGTAAAATAAATATTAATTGAGAAAAATTTAAATAGTAAACTTTAGGGAAAATAAAAGTTACTAACATAAAAGTATCCTGGGTAATGTGAAAAGTGAATGTAGAAGTCTCTAAATATTTAAAATTTCTCAAATACATGAGTGTATCATATTTCTTTTGGATATATCATATAAAATTAAAAACAATTATAAAATATTAGTGTCATTTAATTTTTATAGTTTAAATATATAATTTAATATGTGTATGTGTTTCCAAAAATACACAGTCTATCACATATAAAAGGGAGGACTCCTACCCCTTCAAGATACACACATTACCTCTATTTATAAGAATAATATATTCTTGTTTAATATTTCTAGAAAATCCAAAAAAATAATCCTGTATCCTTCTTTATTTATCATAATACTTTCATTTCTAAGGAAAGTTGCATGGAAAATCAACCTCCTTGACGTGAGTGTTTCTTATTCTCACTGTTTCTTTTAAAATTTCTTTTCTTATAATTTCCATCAATAAACCCCTAAATTTGACATATTAGGTATCATTTATGTATTTATCTTTCATTATACATATTTGACAATAATTATGAATCCTCATTCATCCACTAGAAAAAACATGATCATCGATTGTGCATTTTTGTGGACTACTGCCTCCATAAAGCAATATGGTTTGTTTTTCATGACCACACTTAATGGATGGTACCAAATATAAAATTCATGAATTAATATGGGTTTTAAATCTAAATTATAAATAAAAACATATTATTCATTTTTTCAAATTACCGCCCATTTTATGGAATGGTAATGTGTTTTCCATGTGTAAGTCCAAACAATTTCTTCCACATCAATGACTCATTTACATTTCCATTATCACAAAAAAATAGATTCCATTAAAAATATTTGTGACATATTATAATTATATATATAAATATATTTATATTTTATTTATTTATTTAATTTTATGATAATATTTTTTTGGGTCAACATTTCAAGAGAATCATATAAAAACCAACAAACCCACATTTGTTAACCGAGGAGACCAAAATGGTTTTTATATATGAAAAACATTTAATGATAAATATACACTAGTAAAATAATTAATGGGGAGTATATTTATTATTATTATTATTTATAAACATCATTTAGTTATAATGGATTCTAATTATAGGTTAATAATTCTTTCATACATAATGTTAGGGGATCTTTTGTACTCCCAACATAACATTAAAGTTATGCTTTCTCCTTATTTTAATCCAATTAATGACAAAATATTATCATCTATGTATTCTATATTACTATATATTTCCCTAAAATATATACATAGATTAATATACCATCTATTAATATGTTTAGCTTTGTATTATTTTTTCTTAAAAATAGTCACTTCAAATAAAAACTAATTTATGGGGATTCTAAAAATTATTATTTCAATATGTGATGGGTGGGACATGAATTATATATCCCACTATTGATTTTTTTATTGTTTACATTCCTTGATATATCATTCTGCAGGGCCAGTGAGCCTAACTGGATATCGTAGAATCTAGCTATCCTAGACAACTATGTAATGTTAATGGGGTAGGGATCATTTAATTATGATTATGATGAAATGTTTATATTTCATTAATATTAATATTATATGATAAACTTATAATATGATCATGTTTACTCTATTCTTCTATTATATCATTTCCTTATACCTTGATTCTATGTTTAAGATAATTCTCTTTATGATATCATGACATGTATCCCATGTTATAATGTTTGTCCATGATTATCACATTCCAATAATTTCAATATCACCCATTTATTTATATATTTCACCTTGTTAACCTTTGTAGTTTTGAGTGTTCATATTAGAGTTAGGATCACTATAAGGATATTAAGTTAAGAAAATTATGTTATGTTTTATGATGTTTTTGTTTAGGATCAAAATAATTTAAAGAGAGTAGTCCATATATCCTTATATTAAATTTGATATAAAATACTATAAATGTTTTGAATTAATTAATTTTTATTTCTTATTCCACTATATATATCTTTGTTTGTGTGTTATCAGTGTGTTTTACTCGGGAACATTCAACCTTACTTAGATAGAAAACGGATGGAGTTTCACACCAATGGGTATATGGAGAAACTATAGAGGAATTATTCTGTCACACTCTGATTGTGTGGAATTTTTACACTAATAGAAAAGTGATACGTAAAAGAAATATATTTTAGTACCTATGTCATAGTGGTACAAATTTCATTTCGGTATCATAGCTAATTTGAACTCTATAGTTAACCATGTTTTCCTGGAGTAAAGTTAGGATGGTTAACCACTTTATAAGTTCCCCTGTTGTTTTTTGATTGAGGATAAATCACAATACAATATAAGGTGTTGATCTAGGGTGATACCCATTAGCTTGATAAGTAACCTTAGTGGGTAATCGATTGTGGTGTGTTGGTTAGGAAACCATGGTTTGTCATGAGACCCAAAGTTAGAAATGATCTATTTCACGGCCTAGGGATGTTGGGACATATAAAATGGTATCATATATAATACCTATTCGGAATTTTAATGGAACTAACTTGGTTTTATTTGTGGTGCCATGAAGGAGTCTTATTTTCATTATAGGGGTGGATAGTATAACACTCCTATAAAAGTTATATATGAAAAGGGTTAACAACACAACCCATTACATCATGGTGATCCTTAATGTTAACAATCCAACATAATTAATACTCAATTGTTAATATTTATTATCTTATGGTTGTGTAAGTAATGATTATCTCATTTGATGTTTTTCAGGGTGTTTGTGAGTGGGGATAAAACACACTAATATAGGATGTGTTTAACTATGGGGATAATAATTAGTCTAATATGTGACCCTGGTTGGTAATAAGTTGTTGTCTATTACTATAGATACCAAGGAATTATAGGAGACCCACATTGATAGATGATTAGGTTAATAGATCGTTGAGGTCAGGACATGGTTGGCAAGAATGGTTTTGGAAAGAATTGATGTTTGGGATAAGGGATAAGATAATTATTTAAGGTTGTTAGTAAGGGATCATATAGTTGTTTTTATCATGAAGGTGGTCATAGTACCCAATGAAATGTGATATAACTCTAGTTTTATAATTCCCCTCTAAGGTGGTTGGAATCATATACAAAGGATTAGAGACTAATCTAGCTCAATTTTTTCTTGTAGACTCCTAACATGAAAATAGGTGATCCATGAATGTTTTCAGGTACGATTATTAATAAATTGTCACTAAATTATATTTTATTTCATAAAAGTGTGAAAACAATGATCATATCTATGAATTTTATAGTTAGTCTATGATTAGTTGTAGGGTATCTATTTGGGATTATTTCTATCAATTTTCCCTTATGTGTTAGATCATTGGATATATTGATATTTCTTGATTTTCCAATAGTTTTTAGTTGCTATATGTGTCTCCTGGATTTCATCACGGTAGATATGTGAGTAATTGATTTGATCTATGGGATTTATTGGATGACTCATTACAGAGTACACATTGAATGCTATCACTAATGGGAATATTTAATGTCTCCAGAGATTGACTATCTTATCAATTTCATGGAATAATATTTGAATGTCAGTAATTTTAGAATTTTCCAATAATGGTTGCAGTGATCACAACTTATTTAATAATTAGTTGTTTTAGATATAGATAGGTGTGATTGTAGGATCATTTTCCAGCTTCTATTGATTTCTAATATCTGTTTCCTAATTATTTTATAGTAATTTTACATGCTAATGAGTATAATTTTATAATCAATGATATTATTAGTTTAATGAACTAACATTTTGAATATAGATGAAATTATTATTACTAAAATAAATGATATATAGAGATAAACTAATGCCCATAATGCCAAAGAAAAAATATACTTGGTTATGATGTATCTATCTTATCACCCCTTTATCAAGGGTCAACTACCTACTAATTTAAATAATTATATTATACGAATTGGTGTTGAATTCCTATAATCTAGAATGTATGATGACGTGGTGATCTAGTTTATTAAAAAATATAATATATATATATATACACCCAACATCTAAATCTATGGTTATAATAAACCTCATTGTAACTAATTTTTAATGTGTTGAAATATATATAGTAACAAAATGTCATACGTGTTCTCTTTCTAGAAGATATACTTTTATCAACCAATCAAACACTATGTGTATTTAAGTGTGATATAGATGAAAGTAATGTAGATGCATGATGATGCGTGTCTATATTGAGACCATATATAGTTCATGTACATCTATCCCATATAGTGTCACCAAATATCAGATACCATGTTATTTTAACATGCACAGATTTAATGTACTTAGAATAGTTATTCAAGCATATACTACCATTTCAATGGGTTTATAAAAGAAATAATGACTATACTAGTGGCCTTTACCTTCCATTTGTGTGTACAATAAAGGAATTTATGGTTTTTTAAAGCATAAAATAATTATTTTTTGGAACTATGGTGTAGCGATCACAACCCTTATATCCCAGATCCATTGTCCACTTTATTACATTATAATAAGATATCATGACTCACATCCCAAAATAATGAATAGTTTCATAGTTTTGGTAATATAGATACATAAATTTTTCCTATATTACATTTGAAAAAATAAATAAAAATAATATTTTTTATAATAATAGTATTCCATCTAGTATATCCTTTTACATAAATCATAGTACACATTATAAAATTCCATGAATGGGAAAAAATTAGGGTCAGCTCAAATTATCATTAATAGTTTTTTTCAGTCAAAGAAATAAAAATCCAATAAATAATAATCCATATGGATATGTATATAAATAAACACAAATTTGATTTAATAAATAACATAGATGACATAATTATATAAAGCATATTCAATAGAGAAACCTAAATAATTGACAACGCATTTTATTTCATCAATTAGCTGAGAATATTATTCATCTAGAAAAAATATAATTAACAAAATTTCATAGATAATACAATACTTGTAATAAATATGGAATGGTGAATAAAAAAAAACACATTCCATTTAATCAATAAAATTTGAATGAAATGAATCTAGATATAATATCATTTTGAAAATCACATGTATAATTATAACTGAATTATTAATGAAGGAAATGATTAATTGTGGGACATCATGATATCAAACAACAAGATACATCTATATTCATAACCTTTTAAAATATGGTATAAAACTATATATAAGATCCCTTTTAATGATATCTTATGGATTTACTTCATCAGAACATTGATGCATTTATGGCTAATAAAATTTAAGGCCCCATCCATCATTTCATATCCAAATAATCAACTATATATCAAATAATATTTTAATTAATGAACAATATTTCTTGAAATAATATATCCATATTTAGTCATGAATATACATTTATCAATATTTCATATTTGGTTAGATAACATTAAAATTTAATCCTTTATGTAGAAATAAAATACTATTTCAGAAATATTCATATCTCTAATACAATGGTTATGTATATTTAATAGAAAAACATTATGTAAAAATGGTATAGGGTTTAAGAATTAATAATATACATGTTATAATGAAAATTGGCATTCAATAGAAATTAATTTTACAATGATCACTAGAAAGTGAATGATTCAAATAAATATTAAAGAATACAAAAATGAATAATTAATGGGAATTTAAATAATCAATTTGTTAGAAATGGTCGTAATCCATCTAGAGGACTAATAATTACGGTATAAATAGAAAACTGTTATGGGTAAATAATATATAAAATAATTGTTTGTTATCATTAATTAATAAAAAAACATATAACACACTTCTAGAATATATGTTGTTCATTTGGAAAAACAACATTAAAATAAAAATGTGCAAAAGGAATTTTAAAAAAATTATTCTTTAACAATAACCTCTGAAACATCTGAAAAAATATTTATGACATTTTTGTGCTCATGATGGCTAGAAATTATTTATATAAAATACTAGTTAAAAGAAATATTCCTTTATCATTTTTAGTAAATCCAAATGGGGATTTTTTTTTAAAAATGATGTGAATATTTCTTTAAAAAAAATTAAAAAGTAAAATGTGTCATAATTTCATTAATAAATCATTTGGAAAATGGTAAAAAAATTGAAAATATTTTTATAAAACATAGTGGTGGGAAAAATAGTATATCTAACAAAGGAGTGAAATGATGTCGAGTTTCCTTTAAATCATTTTCTCAATTATTTTATGTAAAAAAGTGTTCAAAAAATAATACCATAAATTCAAAATGCCGTTAATAATCAAATGATAATAAATTTAAAAGGGTATATTAAAAAATTTTCAAATAAGTTCCTTTAGCAAAAATTAAATAATTAATAATCTAGATTAAAATGAAATTGAGAAATAAACCCTTATAATTATAAAAAAATTTAAGTATGCATTAATAAATGAATTTATTATGTGTATCAAATATAAATATACATGAAACAAGTGAAAATAAAGCATAAAATAATCATAAATCATTACCCATATAATCATTGATTACCAATGAAAACAAAGAAGTAATATAACCTAATAAAAATAAATTGAGTTATGAGATTACTTTCCATTTGGAGGCATTTTTTCAAATCTATGAGGATGATATAATTCCAATTAAAACATCAAAATCCATTAATTATTATAGTGTCTTTATATTATATTTCAATCGATAGTATATATACCATTTAAAATAAATTAGGTGTATAACATTACTAAATACGTCAAATTAAGTGAAATTGAGAAGAAGTCTCTTAACTCATAGTTCCATTTGGTAGATCATGATTTAACCTCATTTATTGTCATTATAAACAAGTTATTAACTTATACCATGAATATATTGATATTAATAATATCATATAACATTTTTTTTATAACACCTTATATATTTAAAAATAAATTTAATATTGAATGCAAGAAATATTTAGTCTCTATGAAACAACACATTGATATAACCTATCCAATAAAAATAATTATTCTACTTTTGCGATTAGAATTTTGAAAAAATCGACAATCGCAGTTCTCTTCAGTAAGATATTTAGAGTATAATAGGGTCAACTCACATTTTTGGTGAATAGTAATTTAAACATTGTGAATAGTAATTAATAATAATGTTACCCTTATAAATAGTAATACAAACCTTATAAATAATAACATGTCACGTGAATGTATAAATAAAATTTATTCACCTTGTAAATGAAATAGATTTAATAATTAAGTGTTGGTGTTTCTCGTGAAAATAATAAATGTTTAATTAAAATATTATAATTAATAAATTTATTTAAAAGAAAATTTATTTTAATTAAATATATTCCCAAATCAATATTTGTATTTCTCATGATTTATGGATATTTTAATGATACCTTAGTTAAATTTTAGGATGTTATAAAGTCTTTTTTAATTATAAAGACTATATTTTTAAATTAATTTATTATTTTAATTTAAAATATAATTTATCATAATATAAAAATTATTTTGATAAAATTGAATCATTTTTTTATTCCAGACATTAAAAAAAGGTTATAGTATATTTTTGGGATTTTCCTAAATATTTTGAAATTTTAGTGAACAGTGAAATACAATATTTTACCATATAAACACATTATATGTGAACTACAAAATTCCTTGCATCGTGGATGATGTAATCAACCTTATGTTCTAAATCTCATGCACATATTAATGTCCTTGGTCACAATAATAAAAAAATATTACTTTTCCTGAGCAAAATAGTAAAATATTGAATTAGATATTCAAAAACCACACTTCTCATCAACCATAAAAACAAAACCTCACACCCTCATATCCTCGCTCATATAATAATTTAATATTTTCAATGTTCATACCAAATAGAATTCCCTAGTATCTCCCCACTTCCAGAATCTCTTGTCCTTTCCAAATATTCCAAAAACCATTCCCTGAAGGAGGTTCTCAAGGGGGACATTTCAAGAGGTAAATTGTCTTCGAATTTCTATTAATTTCATTTTCAATTTGTATTTATATTCATATCATTTCATATATCATATATCCAAATGATCATGATAACTCTATTATCACCTATATAATTCAATAATATCATATTAATGTAATACTAAACATCAATTTCTTTACCAACAATATTTTAGTTAAAAAAACAAAATAATCATCCAGGAGGTTCCGATTTAGAACCTTCGTGGATAACGAATATTGGATCTTCATTTTATACATAAAAAACTATAATGAAACCACTTTTATGGATAAAAAATTTTATAATATATTTATTATATACTATTTAATATTTTTCATCTATTATATATATGTAATATTAATTCATACGACAAAACTAGTTCATAAAAATTGAAATATTTCCATAATAATCTAAAAGATTGTCATTTATGTTTCATCGAATAACTCATCCTCATACCGTATTAGAAAAATAATTATATGACCATTTAAAACTATTTACATTAATTATTATCATATAAAATCAATTCTATAGAATTATATCCATTCCACATGAACCCCACAACTTATAAACAAGAAAACATATTATGAAAACCAAGAAAATGAACACTCCAGAACGACGAAATTCAATATTTTAATTTCTCAATATTGAAATAAATGAACATAATAAACCTATAATGAACAAAATATATTTATATATGTATATTAATTAGTTAATTAAGGGATATAAATTTGTTATGCTGGATTTTACATTGAAGTGAAAAATACATTCAGGCATAAGGTATGGGTTTTCTCATCGCACTTCCATTTTTTTGTGAGATATTCCTTAATCATGAGTATTTATTGTGTATGGTGTAGGTATACATCCCATTAATGTATCATATTCTGAATATATTTATTTTTAATGTATTAAATGTATCATTTGATAATTATAAATTTTTGGTCATATGATTCAATTGATTATAAACCAGTACATGATTCTACCTGAACCTCTGTTTTCCTTTGAGTTACCCTCTCACTACCTTTAAAAAAATGTAATGACTCGTAAATTATTATTATTCCTCAAAATTATTAATATTTTTACAAAAATTAATATATATATATCATATCATATTATTATGTGGATATACATGTTTTATAATGGGTTGCTTCTCAATTCTTTTGGCTACACAAGCTTAATTAAATGGAACTTCTTGAATTCTTACACATTTTTAAGTGAACTATATAATACATTTTAGTCAATAATTATTTTTCTAAAAGAAAAAATTTTATAATGAAAAAATATCTTGGTTAATTTAATGTTTTATGAAATCAAATAGTTCTTTATGTTACAAAATTTCTTATATATTTTATTATATCATCATCAAAATATTTTATTTTCAATGATTAGTAAAAAAATATTTTGCAAGACATATATTCATTGAAACATCATTTATTTCTCATATATAAATTCAATATAGTTGGATTATCTTTTCTGGGATATACTTGATTAGAATATGATTTTTGAAAAAATACAAATGATTTTCCAAAATAACCCTTATTACCAAAGTAATAAAAAAGATTTTTCTTGTCTAACTATAACTTTTATGAGATATATGACTTGTTCATCAATTATTTCATGAATGTGGTGTATGTATTTACATTTTTAATTTTGTATTAAATGTCTCATTACTGTCATGATGTTCTAAGAGACTATGAGTTGAATGGTTCAAGGTTGTATGAGACACTAATGGTTAAGGATTATTTATTCATGAAGTTTTCAATTGTCTCATTTAAAAGTATCTTCATCTTTTTAAACATACTTTGTCTAATCTTGTAATGAATTGAAGTTTATCTCACATTATATCATATAAAATATGTTTTTTAAGGATTTATGATTAGTTAGAATATACTGGTGTTATCTGGATACCATTCACCATATTAATCAAAATGGTTATTGTGTATGTATAATGATTGAGGAATGTTATTTATATTTCATATATTATTTTCAAAATGAATTTTTATATTGATTTTGTTCAATCGATTTATATGAGGGATGAATTGGACATATTGAGTAATGTGTGCAGCCCTCTATAGCCCCTCGATTCATCGATATCTCTCATGAGGAAAACTACTTTGGGTTTTTAACTATTAATGTATATATTAGGTATAAGGACTTCACTGAATGGTTATAATGTTCTTCATTATGAATTACATCATTATGAAACTATTAATTTATATTCCATGTAGTTATTATAATTTTATAATACTAATGGTTATATTTTACTATGAAATTATTTATTCGACTCTTATTCCTTCAATGTTATACTGATGCTAATTTTCTAAATTCTTGTCTCCGTAGTTATTCACCATTACTAATAATTATATTTATGATATCATCTATTTTACTTCTTACCATTACTGAGAATCGGAGCTCACCTATAATGACTCTGTTTTTTTCATGTAAATTTAATTTATAGAGGAATATTATGAGTCTGCGAAAATTGACGGCGTGTGATTCCAAGGCTCGGTGTGCCCGGAATAAATTCCAAAATTTTTTTAGGTACATTCAGTAAAAATGCAAGTGGGATTTTGTTAAATTTGAACCGGTGCATGGAATTAAAGTCTGAGGACACCGTTGAGCTCACAACATAGTTATTCTCTTACGGAGACTTTTTCCTCGACCGTAGTAGGACGCGGGTGAAGGTTATATTTTATGTTTTTTGTGGAAATAAAAATAAAATAAAGAACAATTTTTTTTTTGAAAACTCTATTTTAGAGTTATGGAGATGGGGACCACCAAGGGTAGAAATCCCCAATTTCAAATATTCATGGGGGGGAGCACCTGAACCCCTCTTAATGGGGGAAAACCATTCAACACTCCTTTTAATTAAATGTTCCAATTATAACTAATTAAATGTGTCATCTTTTATTGTTACAATGTGGAATTAAATTGATAACCCTATATTAATTTATATTGTATCCTCTTTACCATTGATAGGCTTGGTTAGAAAAGGAGAATTGGGATAGATCCATGGAGTTCATTGGAGAAATATTTCCTCCAATTGAATAATTCCCTCTCCAATTAGGAACATACTCTGGAATCGAAGAACGATGATGATGCTTGAGCCCGGATCAGAGGCATCATGTGGAAGAGAGTAACGCTGAAGTAACCATCCCCAACAACAAATTCTTCTTACTCATGACATCTTCCAATGAGGAATCAAGGTAGGTTTTATTGTTTTCTTGAATACCCCTTAAGCGTCCTTCACGTTCTTCATGATTCAAGATCAAATTAGTCGATTGCTACCGTACCAACACATAGGGTTCGGGCCAAATGAAAATGGACCAAACTCTCTTAAACCATTGTGTATTGTTGTGCTTTTAAATAAATTGCTACATACCGAGATGTGTGAGTATGTCCATAGAATAAAGAACGATCCACCGGGGTGCGCATGGTGACCCGAAGAATGTCATCGGCGACTATGCCAGCGACTGACACCGGTGGGGATCATGAATAGTTGCGGCGTGACTGAGCCACCAGAGAAGGTTAATGGCCCATAGGCCACAAAATAGTGGAGGCGGTGATCCAAGCACGGCCGGTCGCACGAAGTGGATGCGGCGGTGCACATCTGCGCCACCGGGCTTGCGGGAGCTGCGACACAAGGCCGCAACGGCGAAAACGGGGTGGCCAGCTTACTGTCGTCCACCGGTAATGGCACGGTGCGTGACCGCACCACACGAAGGAGGCTGGTCATCCAGCCATCTAGGGAGATGAGCGGGACACCCATCGCGGGTCGCCCAGCGGGCCTCGCTGAGTCGGTCCAACCGGCTCGGACTGGACACGGACAAGTTTCAACCTCTTCTACTCTTTTGGCCATATCTTGACCTACGAGGGTCTGTTTGACAAACCGTCTGCAGCGCCAGAAACCATAGATCAATAAGGTCATTTTTATATACCTAAAATGAGTTTTGGATAATGTTAGGGTACATATAGGATGGATCATACACGAATCCAACCGGGCCCTCAGGACTAAAAGGCCAATAACTTACAGACAGGGTGTCCGATCGACGCACTGTCTGTTGCGTTGAGACCCCCATTATGTGGTAGTACATTTGGACACATACTCTTGGGACATCATGGTATTTAGAGTATCAACCTGTTTCTTGAGGAGATGACCCTCCAAGAATCTAGCGATCCTAGTGTGGGAACCTCGTAGCTGGCTGTAACATGAGAAATGGATCATTTGTGGGTCTTTGATTTGGGATCCTACGTGGGTTTGTGTTTGAGAGTCTCACCTGGAATGACATTAGGAATCCATGTGGGACTAATCAAGGATCTTATGTGGTTCTGATGATTTATGATACTACATGGGTCTGCCTCTTAAATGAGTAAGATGATTCAGTAGTTACATCTAATCATTATTACTACCGTACCAAAGTTATACCTGGTGTGAGATGAATCATTACCTTTGTGGTATTCTTATGTGTGGTGATACTTGCGTGGTATTTAACATTGTGGTACTCACAATAATATTGATTCTTTTGTCAAATTCTTCTATGTGGTGTAACCTTTATGGTACTTAACATTGTGGAAATCTTTCCTCCATGGAACTTTTGAGATTTTGGCTCTTGAGTTGGGCCTTGTGTTTCCTCATGAATGAGATTGGGTATAATTAATTACATAGGTATATGTAAGGGAATATTCAGGAGTAGAGTTGATTGTTGTTTCCATGCTAATTGGTTTATCTATTGTGGATTTTTTAGACCTTTAATGGTCTCGGGGTCCCTACTGAGTATTGTTATACTCACCCCTACATAGGCTATGCTGGCACCTTGTTGTGTTTGGTGCAGAAGACGGACAACACTGACTGAGGATCAGAGTACCAGGACTAGAGGTAGCTCAGAGGTGGACATTAGATGAGTCATACCACAGAGGCGACAGTTCGAGAGCTATACCTACCCTTTAGGTAGAATCCATGGTGGGAGTTGACATGAGATGTTTCAGTTACTTGTACTTTTTAGTTTTATTGTAATTTATAGTTGGACTTGTAATCTGGACCCTTTTTCTTACTATATACACACTTTTACTATATATTTTACTTGTGTTAGAATCTTTTTTTCTTCTTGGTTGTGTGTGTATATAGGTTATAAAGGAAATTCTATCCCGATTTAGGAAATACGCCTTTTGGTGCTAGTCTCTAACCCCTGGACTATGGAAGGAGGGCTTGGGGTAGTCACGTCATGGGCCCAAGAGATGGGTCATGAAAAAATCGTATCAGATGACTCATTTCTACAGTAGAACATTGGAATCTGATATTTTTAATGGAAATAATTTTATGTGTAGTGAGTGCGGTTATCAGTTTAGGGAATCTAGTGTTTGAACGGTGGCTGATGTAACCATACACCAAGACCATAACTTCTGATTTCTGACTCAGTGCATGAAATCAATAATTGTGTGTGTTCTTAGAAAGGTTTTCTTTGTGATCATCTTGAGTTAGCTCAAAAAGTATAACTTATTATCCTTGTCCCACATATTTCTTTTCAGGATGCTTCCACATAGACATCCATCTAGGGTTCTGGGTATAGTACGCAATAATAGGCCACCAAGGGATGAGGCCTCAGTGCATGGATCTTTATCTGTATAGGAAATAGACGAGGCACCAGCGGTACCATTACCCATTGGTCCACTAGTTCCACTAGCCCCATCAGCAGAGGGTGCACACCGTGTGAGTGTGATTTCACGAGTTCCAGTGACAGAGGCTACCCAAGTTCGGGGGTGAGATAGACCCATAAGTGGCTGAGTATTGGTTAGAGGCTGTGGTGAGAGTCTTCCAACTGGTAGGGACACCAGATAATCTCATGGTCATCCTCGCCTCCAGTATTTTATTGGAAGTAGCAAGTAGATGGGGGAGATTGACACTACATGTTCACAAAGAGATGACACTTCTCTGGGCAGACATTGAGAGTGTGTTTCGGGAACAGTTTTTCCTTGCATCCATTCGCGCAGTGCGTATACAAGATATTCTTCATCTACATTAGGGCATCATGACTGTGGCTCAGTACTCAGTGAGGTTCATTGACCTCTCATGCTACTCCACTGATATGGTGTGGGACCCATTCTTCAAGGCCCAAATTTTCAAGCAGGGACTCGGGCAGGATATCATGGCTTCGATGATTTCCCTCACCATCCCGACGCAGGCGGGGTTGTTAGAGAGATCCCTCTTAGTGGAGAGTTTTCTGCATGAGTTGTCACCAGTAGTGAGACCCACCACTGGGAAACACATAATGAAGTCTTCTATAGCTGGAAGCTGACAGATTCCATAGAGTTCCAGGAGGACCAGACCTATTGGTGGATAACCGTAGGATTTAGGGTTGGTTGTGCAGGGCACCAGAGACAGATCCAGTCGTGTGAGTATCATGTAGTGTAATATATGCATCGGGCAGTGTCACCTGGCTCGTGACTACCAGAACCGCCATACATATGATTAGCATACAGTAGAAGGATCGTCTAGGTAGAGACAGAGGTTTGACTGAGGAGTTCTGTAGGGAGAAGGAAGACGTGGCAGAGGAGATGTTCGTGCATCTAGTCGTGGGTGATGATTTCAGGTGTTACTTCCACCACCAACAGGTGGTCCACCCCAACTACAGGGAGTAAGTGGATAGTAGTGAGCTCAGCTCCAAGCAGCTGAGTCCTACGAACATTGCGCTCCAGAGATGATATGAGGTATGATCTGTGTCTACTCCACCTTAGCTGTAGTACTTATAGACACAAGTTCAATTCATTCTTTTATTTCCACATCCCTCGTTTGATGCATATAGATTCTGGTGGAGTCATTGTCACTATACTTGCAGCTGGAGGCTCCTACGGTAGAGGATTAGATGATTACACACTGGTGCCGACATTTTGAGATTACTCTAGGAGGCGAGAGCTTCAGCTGGGATATCATAGTAATAATAGTGTCCAGAACTTACGACGCTATCTTGAGTATGGACTAGTTATCTACAGTTCATTCTCAGATTGATTGTATTAGGTTCACAGTGTAGTTTTTCTACACTGATGGGACTAGGTTTACTTTCCTCGGTAAGAAGGGAGCCTTTTCAGCACATGATGGACTTACCCAGAGAAGAGTGCAGACAATCACTCATTATTTGTCTAGGCTTACCCTCAAAGTGGTTGATATGGAGAGTTCGAGCTATCCTTTAGTGGAGGACCTGTATGTGGATGTCTTCCCTGATGATGTTCCGGGTCCACCTCAATGAAGAGAGGTGGACTTTTAAACTGATTTATACCCCTGGACGACACTGATATCTACTCCTGTATATCAGATGTCTCCTGCAGAGCATCGTGAGTTGCAGGTACAACTAGAGGACTTACAGGGGAACGGGTTCATCCGACCCAGTGTTTCTCTTTGGGCAGCACTGATTTTGTTCACCAAGAATGAGTATGGGAGCTAAATACTTTTTGTTGACTATCACCACCTGAACCAGGTGGCCATGAAAAACAATTACCCACTCCCTAGTTTTGAAGACCTATTTGATCAGCGGAAGGGAGCGCGTTGGTTCTCGAAGATAGACCTCAGATCAGGCTATCACCAGCTCAGAGTACGAGATGAGGACATGTAGAAGTCAAAATTCAGATGTCGGTATGGCCACTATGAGTTCTTGGTTATGCCATTCGATGTGACCAACGCTCCATCAGTGTTCATGGGATTCACGAACATGATCTTTCATCCATACCATGATCACTTTTTAGTATTCTTCATCATCTTCATTCTGATCTACTCAGCTACCATGGAAGAGCATGCCTATCATATAAAAATACTATTCGATTGACTCTGAGAGAACCAGCTTTATGGTAAACTCTTGTAGTGCCAGTTCTGGATCCGAGAGGTTCACTTTCTGGGACATGTCATCTTGGAGGCTGGAGTTTCGGTGGATCCAGCAAAGATTATGGTGGTACTTGTTTGGGAGCCACCCAGAAGTGTGATGGAGGCATGAAGTTTCCTGGGTTTGGCTAGATACTACTGGAGGTTTGTTCAAGATTTCTATAGAGTTTCAACACCTTTATTAGAATTGACAAAGAATGGGAAACACTTTGTGTAGTTAGATAGATGCCTACTGAGTTATCAAGAGCTGAGGTGGAGGCTGACCAGTGCCCCCATCATGAGGCTTTCATGGGAGGGAATTAGGTAGGTAATCTACTACGAAGCATCAGGAACTGGCCTCAGATGTGTCTTGATTTATGTGAAAGAAATAATTGGATATGGTTCTCGTTAGCTGAGACAACATGAGAAGAACTATGCTACCCATGACCTTGAGTTTGTATCAGTGGTCTTCGCTTTGAAGATGTGGCAACATTACATGATGGGAAAACCATTTAGAGTCTACTCTGATCACAAGAGTCTTAGGTATGTCTTCCTTCAGAAGGACATGAAGCTGAGACAGAGACGTTATCTAGAGTTCCTCTAGGAAAATTACTTCAAGTTAGTCTATACATTTGGGATGGAGAACGTTTTAGAAGATGCACTCAGCATGAGATCCGGTATACAACTTCTAAGTGAGGCGACAGAGAAACTGGCCGCTTTGAAGATATCTTTTGTGGATCGAGATGGAGAAGATTTTCTTTAGTCACTCCCCCACTTCTTTAGTTAGTCAGAGAGTCGCATTGTGGGGAAACTGATTGCAAGTCTCGACGTGCTCATATATCCACATGAAAGGCACCTGATGGATTTTATGATGGTTGGGAGAACTTCAAACTCTTTAGAAGATTTAACATGGTACCAGTGTCACTTCGGGAGGAATTTTTGAGAGAGTTACACACATCCCCTCTAATGGTACATCCAGGAGTGGTGAAGATGTACCAGGATCTCTGACGCTAGCACTGTTGGCTGGGAATGAAGATTATAGTAGCAGATTTTGTCTCTCGGTGCCTCACTTGTCAGAAAGTGAAAGCAGAGCATCAGGTACCAGTAGGTTTAGTTCAGCCTTTAGAGGTCCCAGAGTGGAAGTGGGATGGTATATCAATGGACTTCATGAAATGACATCCACATACATCCAATGGTCATGATTCTATATCGTTGATCGTCGACCGACTCACCATGTCAGCCCACTTCCTACCAATCAGAGAGTAGGGTTCCATAGAGAGCTTGGGGCGCCTTTATATGCAGGATACTGTACAGATACATGGAGTAACCTTGAAAAGTTTCATTGATCGTGATGCACGTTTAACTTCCCTATTATGAAAGGGGTTATAGGAGACTTTCGGGACACAACTTTGTATGTGCACTGCCATCCATCCTTAGACAGATGACCATATTGAGTGGACCATTCAAACCCTCGAGGACATGTTGCGTGCTTGGATCCTTGACTTCACTCGAACCTATGAGGATCACTTTCACTTTGTAGAGTTTTCATACAACACCAGATATCAGTCCACCATTGGGATGACACCTTTTAAGGCCTTGTACGGTCGACCTTAGAGATCTCCTTTGTGCTGGAATGACCTAGGGGAGTCAGCACTCATGGGAAAAGAGATGATATTGGATACCACAGAGAAGGTACAGATCATCTAGTATCAGATGAAGACTACACGGAGAAGGAAGAAGTCTTATGCTGACTAGAGACGGAGACCTCTGTAGTTCGAGGATGGTGATCACACCTTCGTATGGGTCTCACCCCGAAGAGGTTTGCAGTGATTTGGCACGGGAGGCAAGTAATCTCTGAGGTTAATCTGATCCTTTCGGATCCTCAACTAAGTTGGCGAGGTGGATTAATGCCTACACATCCCCCTTAGTTTCACTGGGTGCATGATGTTTTCCATGTATCCCAGTTGAGGAGATTTGTGCATGACCCTTCACACATCATTGACTAGGGAGAGATGGACATCAATGATGGGGTGACGTTTACGGAGGATCTAGCAGAGATTGAGGATTGAAAGGAGAGAGTCCTTTGTGGGTGGTCAATACCATTAGTGCACATTTGTTGGTAGCACGAGAAACTCCAATAGAGCACACAAGAGAGGGAGGCTCAGTTTCATGCTCAGCACCCCACTTGTTTTTCTAATTTTCGTGATGTGGCTTTCAAGGACACAAATCCCTACGGTGGGGATAATGTAAAGACCCAGATTTTTCCATGTAAGTTTTTTTGTTATATAGAAATATAAAGAGTCTGTGAAAATTGAAAATGTGTGATTCTGAGGCCCAGTGTGTCTGGAAGAGATTTCTGAACATTTTTTAGGTATGTTCAGTAAACGTCTGAGCGAGTTTTTTTAACTTTTGAACTGGTGCTCGAAATTGAAATCTGAGGACACCGTTGAACTCACAGGGCCGATATTCTCTTAAGGATACATTCACCTCAAACGTAATAGGATGAGGTTGAAAGTTAGTTTTTGTGTTTTTCATGGAAATAAAAATAAAATAAAGAACAAATTTTTATTTTATTATTGAAACCTCTCTTTTGGAGTTATTGAGGTGGTGACCACCATGGCTTGAAAACCCCCATTTTAAATCATCGTGGTGGGGACCACCTGAACCACTCTTAATGGGGGAAAAATATTCAACTATCCATTTAATTGATTGAGCCAACTAAAATTAATTACATGTGTCATCATTAATTGGGCCTAAGTGGAATTAAATTGATAAACAAATTTTAATTTATATTGGCTCCTATTTAACATTGATAGGATTGGTTGGAAAAGAAGAATTGGGAGAGAGCCTTGAAAAAAATTAGAGAAACATTTCCTCCAAACTAAAAACACCCCCTCCAACGAAGATCATAATACAGAATCGAAGAACGAGAATGGCGCTTGATCTCGGATCGGAAGCATCTTGCAGAAGCAACGTACGCTGACCTCACAGTCCTCAGCGACTTCATCTTTTTTCCCGTGAAATCTTCCAATGAGAAATAGTGGTGGAGTTTATTGTTGTTTTGAATACCCCTTACACGTCCATGACGTTATTCACGATTTAAGAACAAATAAGCCGCTTGTTACCACCCTACCGCACAGGGTTTGGGGCAAATGAACACATCCCATCATCTTCAAAAACTTTTTGGATTGTGGTGGTTTTAAATCAATGGAGACATCTCGTGACGAGTGAAGATGTCCACGGAAAGAAGAATGATCTACCTGGGAGTGCCCAGTGACTTGAAGAATGTCGCGGGCGACCATGCTAGTGACAGACACTGGTGGGGAACGGGAATGGTGGTCGTCACTCTGGCCAGTCGCGATGACAGCTGTGGCACGACCACGCCTCCATAGAAGGTCTGTGGTCCATCAGCTGTAGTGGTGTAGAGGTGAAGGCTGGAACATTGCCGGATATGCGAAGGGGAGGCATCAGGAGGCGTCTGCACTGTCGGGAATGCGGGAGCCGCGTCACAAGGCCACGACAGCTAAGGTAGGGAGGCCATATAACTGTTGGTAGCTAGTGATGTTGTGGCGCATGACCATGATGTGTGGAGGATGCAGGTCCTCTATCTAGCTATTGAGACAAGCGGGCCACCCATCGCGAGCTGTCATCGTCGGCCGCCTAGCAGGCTGGGTCAGGCCAGCGGGCCGGGTCGGTCCGACCAGACCCAGAGTAGTTTCGACCCTTTCCACTCTTTCGACCATATCTTTAGCAATGGGAGTCCATTTATAAAACCATATATGGGGCCGAAAAACTTGTATAGAGAAGGTACTTTTGGTATACACCACATGAGTTTTGAATAAAGTTGGGGTATGACCGGATTGGATCAGACATAAATCAAACCAGGCCCTCAGGACTAAAAGGCCAATAATATACAGACCAGGTATCCGATTGATGCATCGTCTGTTGCATTGAGACCCCCATTACATGGAGGTCCTTTGGGATACTTCTTCATTGGACTTAGTAAAATATGGAGTATCAACCTGTTTCTTGATGATCATACCCTGCCGGAATCGAGAGAGTTTAGTGTGGGAACCCTGTAGATAGTTGTAACATGATAAAGGGATCCTATGTGAGTCTGTGCGTTGAGATCCTATGTGGGTCTGTGTTCAAGAATCTCACCTGGATCTGTTCTATGAATCCACGTGGGAATACTCTAGGATCCTATGTGGGTCTTCTGTATTAGGATCCTTAGTGGGTCTGATGATTTTGGATCCTACATGGGTCTGATGATTTAGGAATATACATGGATATGACTCTTAATAGAGTAAGATGATTCAGTAGTTACATATAACCATCTTTACTACCGTACCAAAGTTTTTCCAAGTGTGAGCTGAATATTTACATTTTGTTGAAACCATTGTGGTATTCTTCTGTTTGGTGATACCTTTGTGGTCTTTAACTTTGTGGAGCTTACCTTTGTGGTATTGTTCTGTGTGGCATTACATTTGTGGTACTTACCTTCATGGTAATCTTTAATCTGTGGAACAATTGAGATTTTGGATCTTGAGTTGGGCCTTGTGTTTCCTCATGAATGATATTGGGTATAATTGATAACTTAGGTATATGTTTGGGAACATAATAATGTGGGGTTGATTTTTGTTTCCATTCTAAGTGGTTTATCCATAGAGGATTTTGAGAGACCTTTGAGGGTATCAGGGTCCCTATTGAGTATCATTATTCTCACCATTACACGATCTACGCCCGCACCTTGTTGTGTTTGGTGTAAACGATGGAAAGCACTGCCTGAGGGCGAGAGTACCAGGACTGGAGGTTTCTCAGTGGTGTAAATTAGATGATTCATACCACATAGATGAACATTCGAGATTTGTACCTACCCATCAGGTCAGATCCTTGGTGGGATTTCACAGGAGCTATTTCAGTTACTTGTAATTTTTAGTTTTCTTGTACTTTCTAGTTGGGCTTGTATTATGGTCCCTTTTTCTTACTGTACACACTCCTTTACTATACAGTTTACATGTGTTCAAATATTTGTGTTTGCATGGTTCTGTGTGTTTACACGTTATAAAGGCAATGCCTTCCTGGTTTAGGAAAAACATTTTTCGGTGCTAGTCGCCAGCCCCTGGCCTATGGAAGGTGGGCTTGGGTAGTCATAGAATGTTCCTTGGGGGATGGGACATGACGTAACCCCTTTCGTATTTTTTTACATTTCCCCATGATATAAGTAAGTAAATATTAATGAAATTTAGGGATAATCTAAGAGTAGTGTACTTTTCTATTGTAATATATATATTGTATTTAATTTGATGTTTTAATTTGGAACTTATGTCGGTATCTTGTTTTCCAGTACTATTAAACTACTCTATCCTTTGGGATTTGATTCCTTGTAATAATGCCAATGTAATTAAATAAGGTACTGAATCTAAACAACTTGGGTTACGTCTTTACAGTTGATATTGTAGGATGTTTAGTATAAAACACAGAAAACTATATATATAAAAAGTATATTATGGAAAAATACCCTAAGATAGACTCTGAGAATAAGAACACAAGAACATTCTATATTTCTGGTAAGGAATATATTATGTAGATATTATGAGAAATGTATCCCAATATAGATACTGCAAGTGGACGTGGTTCTGATATAGGTGTACCTAGGAGAAACAACTCTAATAAGGTTCTCTGAGCATCACTTAGGGTAACCAAGTGCATGATAATGGGCCTTACTGTACACATGGTATGACACTATCAGAGGATATTATTATTTAAATTGAAATTTATTTTACCCACCATTATGAATTATGTATTCCCCCAATGTAACCAAAGTACAACGTTATAGGATTTACAATGTATAAGATAATGTTATGATCTATACCATGTTTATATTTTTATAAATATCAAAATTTTATGAGATAATATAGTATATGTAATTGATTAGAAATGGAGCCTAGTTGATGGAGTGAGAACTTCACCAATTCATAAGATTTAAACAGTAAGAAGGATCATATCTCTTACAGTCTTTATCCATCATTTAGAAGGAAGATAGTCTCCCAAGTATCCTCATCATATAAAGAAATAGTATCATGTGTTAACAATATATATAAATAATTCTATGAGCCATGTGGTGTTGATGAGAAGCAAGAGAAAAAGATGATGGAAAAGAAAAATATAGATAAAGGGAATAGGGGAATGAATGGTTTTCCAAAATGTGACAACTATGGAAAGAATCACCTTATAAAATTATTGAATATAATGGGAAATTTTTATATGTGTGGAGAAAAAGGACACCATGTTCATGATTTCATGAGTAAGAAAAAGGATTCCAAATTATAATTCTTTAACTACAAGGATATTTTACACTATGTGAATCCATGCCTTTATATCAATGGAATACATCCAAAAGGATGTTACTGGATAATAACCATGTCATGATACTGCCGCAAAAAGTGGAATTATTATCTTGTCTAGTCACGAATCGTGTCATTTTAATATTTTATATACATTTTACTATTTATAATAATTATAGAATATATTTTTATTGTAGTGGAGTAATTTCTCATTAATGATTTGGGACAATTAGTTGAATGGTACAAATGAAAGACACTCAGTGGAAAGATAAAATGTTTGTAAAATTCATGATTGACAGAAAGAAAACCATAAATATATTCCTAATGTTGATATAATGATACATAAATGATTCATTTGGATAAGGGATGATTATCTTAGAATAGATTAATGTCTTCATGATATGTTGTATATGTTATCATTGATGGAGTTAACATCAATTTTTGATATAAGGAACGTGTCCAATAGAATTTGTAAGGATGAATGCATGATTCTAATAAGGCTTTATAGTAATGCGTGTTATTGGCATATTTCAAGAGGAAAAATGATGAAATTACTTGCATGTTTGGAATGTAAATATTTAGATTTGCTTTAAGTTTATTGAAATAAAATAAGGTAGTTGATCCATTAAGTTGGATGTGTCATGGAGTTCTAATCAAAATAAGGATTTCCAAGGACCTCATGTACGTGGATCTAGAAAGGATGTGTATTGAAATTATTATGGAGTGATGTTATTATATTTACAATGTAAGGGAAACTGGGCCCCAGGTACATTGGTTTATTTGATGTTCTAAATAGAATTGAAGTTGTGTCTTATCATTTGAAAATATCTGTTAGACATTATATGGTAGAAAATGTGTTCCATGACTCTTTTTTATTGAAGTTCATGCCAGAAAAAACACATGTACTCACAATTGATGGAATATAATTGGAACCTGAATTATCTTACAGTGACGATCTTATATATATTTTGGACACAAAATAATATGTCTTGGGTATTTAGATGACTCGACGGGTAATGATACTTTGAAATAATCATAAAAACGAATAGGTGATATGGGACCCCAAGGAATGTATCATGAAGAGATACCCAATTAGTTTTATGATGAAACATTCTAGATTTTTTGAAGATGAATTTTTATAAGGTGGAATAATGTACCATCCCAAGGATTTATAAATAAATTTAATATAAAATGCATGAAAAACTGAATTTCTATGATACAACACATTATTATAACCTATCAAATATACATAATTTTTTTACTTATGTGATTTAAATTTCAAAAGGTGACTTATATGGTTATGTTAAGTAAAATATTTAGAGTCTGTTTGGGTCAACTAAATTTTTTGGTGAATTGTAACTTCACACATATGAATAGTAATAGATAGAAAGTTTACCCTTTTTAATAGTAATCTGACACATCTAAATAGTAACCTCACTCATTGAAGTACGAATAAAATCTATGCACCTTGTAAATGAAATAATATTATTAATTATGTCTTGATATTTTTATAATGAATAAAAAAATTAATTACAATTTTATAATTAAAAAATATATTTAAAATAAAATTTATTTTCTTCAAAATACATTTGAAAATAAATATTTTTTCCCTCTATCTTTATTATAATTTAACAAGACAATAGTTTCTTTTTAGGGTGTTATAAAATCAGTTTTAATTTAAAAGACTATAATATTCAATTAATGATATTTATAATATATAAAAATTCTTATATTTAATTTTTTTTTAATAAAATGGAGTCGAATTTTCGAATAATCTCTTCTAAAATATTTTAATTTTCGTGAATAGAGAAATATGATAATTTACCATATATAAACTTTACATGGTAAATACACTATTCATTTCCACATTACTGGTCTAATCAATAATTATATTGATATAACATGTACATGTTACTGGTTTTTGTAATAATAATCAAATGCAATTTCTTTCCTTGATCATAATAATAAAATAATGAATATGATTTTAAAAAATAACCAATATTCTCCACTATAAAAACCACTCCTCACTCCCTCTTCTCCTCACTCTTCTAAGCCTTGAAGCTTCTCAATGTTAAGAAAATAATAATTATTCCCCAGTCTCTCCCCACTTCTAGGATCTCTTGGTCTTTCCAAAACACCAAAACCCCTTCCCTTGAGTATGTTTTAATAGAGGATATTTCAAGAGGTAAACTCTCTCCATTTTTCTTTTAATTTAATTTTCAAATAGATATATATTCTTATAATTTCCCCACCTAATATTTAAAAATTATTATTTTAACTCCAATATAACCTATATAATAAAAATATATCATGTTAATGGAATACACATCTTCATTTTTTTTCACTATCTCTTGTTTTAAAAATGAAATCATTATCATGGAGGTGTCAGTTTTAATCTTTTGTGGTTGATGAACCACCATTATTCAATTTATACTTCAATAATTTACATGAAACCATTATTATGGTTAAAAAAACTATAATAGTTTTATTCTAAACTATTTTATATTCTATAACTAGTAGATATAAAAAATATTAATTCATACGACAAAACAAGTTTGTAATAATGGAAATAATACCAAAAAAATATAATTAATTATCAATAATGATTCATCTAGTTACTAATCCTATTACCATATTACCAATTGAATTATATAACCATTTAATCTTATATATGTTTATTTTTATTATATTAAATCAATTCTAGATAATTATATCCATTCCACATGAACTCCACTACTTATTAAGAAGCGATCCGATTATAAAAACTAAGAAAATTAACACTCCAAAATGAAGGAATTAAATATTATAACTCATCAGTAATGACCAAAATGAATTTAATAAAACCTTATTTAATTAAATATATCTAAAAAAGGTTCTTAATTATTTAATTATTTGATTTTATTTGATTTTTCAAAATGTTATGGTCAAGTGCAGAATTCCCACAACTGGCTTTAAGCTAAACTCAGACACTGGGTGTGTTGGGTCCCACCTAGCACCAGCTTCAAGCTCAACTCGGATGATGTCTGCGGGATCGGGGTCATTCTAGGTGGAGGTATTGTCAAGGATCATAATGGGTCTACAATTATTTCTTTCTTGGCCTTCTATGGGAGCAGTAATCCCTTTCAGGTGGAAGAGAATGCAATGCTCACCGGACTTATTCTCTATAGTGAAAGTAATATCACCCTCCCGATCATTGAGACCGATTCCTCTACTATTCACCATGTTGTTCAAGATGGTGGAATTTCACCATGATGCATCGCATATAATATCCCTAAGTTTCATTGTCTCATTTCCTCCCATACAAAGATTCTTCACACATTGTTGTAGGGAAATAGAGTCGCAGATTGTCTAGCCTCTATGGCAGGCCCTCTTGATGAGATCACATTCTACTATAACCATGTATCCCTTCCTCCTGGGAGCATGGATCTTGTCATTGATGACTCCCTCAGCCTACATTACCTTAGACCCTCCATGAATTCTATCTCTGGATGTGTTCCCCCTTCTTCCTGTATGTTTTCGTTTCTTTAATAAATAAAACTCTGGTGGTATGGTCATGTGCAGAATACGTTCGGACATAAGGTAAGAGTTTTCTTATCCTACTTCCATACTTTGTGATATATTATTTATTCAGAACTATTTGTTGTGTATGGTGCACTTATACTGCCCAATAATGCATAATATCATCAATCTATTTATTTTTATGGTATTGAATTTATCATTTTTTATTTATTAATTTTCCGGCATATGATTTGATTAATTACAGACTGGTAATGGAATCCAACTGAACCCCCATTTTTCCTTCTGGTTACTCTTTCACTAACATTACTCGTATGTAATACATATATATTTTCATATTGCTTATAAATTTTGTGTATTTTTTCAAAATCATATATCCAAATAATTTCATCCAACTTTTATGGGGATATACATGTTTTAAAACGGTTCCCATCACAATTTTTTCCGATACAGAAGCCAAATTAAAAAAAACGTATTGACTTTTTGAACCTTTTTAAGTGCACTCTATAATATATTTTATTCCATAACTGTTTTTATAAAATCAAAAATTTTATCGTGAATAAATATCTTGGATCATTTCTAGTTTTATAAAATCAAAAATACCATTCTGATTTAAAATATATTTAATATTTTACATAAACAACACTAAAATGTTTTATTTACAATGTTTCATAATAACAATTTTTACAGGATTTCACTTCGGTGGCACATATTTCATATCTCAAAAATAAATCCAATGTACTCCTATTTTTTTCATGGATATACATTTTTACAATATGATTTTATGGAAAATAAAAATGATCTTCCAAAAGAACTCCCCTTTGAAAACTAAAAGGATTTTCCTTGTCTCAGTTTAACTTTTCTGATATATATACCTTTTCACAAAATGTTCTTTGGATGTGGTGTATGTACTCCCTTCTGGAATATCATATAAAACATATCTTTGTTTTTATTATATTCAATGGGATTGTGATTTGATTCTTTCAAGCTGGTGTGTAACTCTTTGGTAGGTTTTAGGATTATTTCCTCAAAAAAATATAATGGTGTCATTGAAAAGTCTCCTCATCTATGTCAACATACTTTGTTGATTCTTGTAATTTTTCAAGTTTTATCATTTATGAATTAATATAAAATATTTTTTTAGGTTTTTTAATTATTTTAACTATAGATGTGTTATCTGTTTACCATTAACCATATTACTTCGAATGGTTAGTGTTTAAATTTAATGATTGGGGAAGGTTAATTAAATTTCATATGTTAGTTTTCTTATGAATTTATATGTTGATTATGTTCCTCCATTAATATTATGAATTCATTATAATTATAAATTGATGGGTGGGGACCACTATATCCCCTTGATGCATCGATTGGTATAATGACATAAGCTAGTCTAGGTTATTACCCATTTTTATATGGCCTTGGTATGCGGCCTTGGATGACTGGTTATGATGTCCCTCATTATGAATTATATCATTATGAAACTATTAATTGATATTCCATGTGGTTATTAGATTAGTTTAATACTCATGGTTATGTTTTATTATTCCATTATTTACTCAGCTCTTATTCCTTCCATGTTATAATCAAGCAGGATTTTTTAAGGGAATGTGTTTTAGTTTTTAACCATTCCAAACATTTATGTTTATGATATCTTTCACTTTATTATTTACCATTTCTTAGAATCTAATATCAACCCATTATTATGTGTTACTTTTCCCCATCATACTAGGAAGCGTATTGTGAATTAAGTTTAGTAATAATCTCAGATTTGTGGATATTTCCCCTGGAAATTATATAATGTATTTCATTACAAGATGTAATGTTGAATTTATGTATGTATCTTGATTTCCACAACTAATAAACAATTTTTTCCTTTGGTATTTTATTCCTTGTAATCATGTTAATGTAATATCATGAGGAATTGAATCTGGGAAATTTGGGTTGGTTCTTTACAGTTTGTATCTTAGGATGTTTTGTATAAAATGTCAGGTATAGAAAACATTGACTTGGGAACAAAACACTAATATAATCTTTGATGATAAGAATACAAGAACATCCTTGAATATTTATGAGGAATAGATTATGTGTATTTTCATATAAATACATATCTATCTATATAATATGGGTGAATGTGGTTAATGAAAATATGTACCTAGGAGTAACAGCATTGAAAATGGTTTTGGGGCATGAATCTAGGTTACCAGGTTCATGAAAATGGGTTATAATGTGCACCTAGTTTGACACTCTCAGGAGATATTCTTAGGAATATTCACATTTATTTTACCCACCATTATGAAATATTTATGACCCCAAAGTATCCAAATAATATGTCTCTAGGATTTATGATGCATAAGTTTATGTTAATTTTTATACCATCTTTAAATTATTAGAAATCTCTTAAATTTTATAAGATAATTTATTATATGGAATTGATTATAAATGGAACTTAGAATAACGAAATAGAACTTCACCAATGCATGTGATTCTATGTGTAATAAGGATAATATCTCTCAAGTTCTTGAGCCACCATTTCGAAGGAAGATAGTCTCCCAAGTATCCTCAATATATGAGGATATAAAATCATTTGCTAACAATATTTTTAATGAATTATCTGAGTCATGTGTCATCAAAGTGAAGTAAGAGAATAAGTGGATGATAGAGAAAAATTTTGGTAAAGGGAATAAGGTAAAGAAGGGTTTCCCACATGTGATAACTGTGGAAAGAATCACCCAAATTTTTTTTGAAGGGAATGGGATTTTGTTATACGTGTGGGAAAAAAGGACACCATGTCAATGATTTCAAGGGAAAATAAGGTTTTACAATGTACAATGCTCCAAATTCAAGGATATGAGACACTCTATGAATCAATGTTCCAAGCATCAAAAGAATACACCCCAAATGATGTTACTAGATAATTGTAATGTTATGATACTACCGTAGATGAAGTGGAATGATAAATATGCATATTCAAGAATCATTCAATTTTAATTTTTTTATTAGTGGTGCACTAGTTTAAGAATTTTGGAATACCTGAAGATTTTAATGCATTAATTTTCATTAAGGATTTCAGACCATAATTTTAAATGTTCCAAGAAAATATATTCAATGAAAAGTTAAAATTTTAGAAAATTCATGATTTATAAAAAAACCCTTAATATATTCATTATGTTGATATAATGATGAATAAATTATTTATTTGGATAAGTACATAATATTTGGGAACTGATTAATGTCTTGTCGACAAGTAGTATATTCTATCTTTGATGTAGTTTACAATATGTTTGGATATAATGAATATATCCAATAGAATTTTTTGAGGAATAAATTTTTTTAATATGTTTGTATGGTAATTTGAATTATTACCATATTTTAAGGGAATACATGATGAAGTTACTCACATGCTTAGAATCTAATATTTTAGAGCATCTTCATATTGATTGATATAAAATAACATAGTTGATGCATTATTTTAGATGGATCATGGAGTTCTAAACCAAATGAGGATTTCAAAGGACCTCGTGTACATGAATATATCAAGGATTTATATGGGAATCATCATGGAAGTGTGTTCTAATATTTAGAAATAAAAGGAAACAGAGCCTGAGGCACTTTGGTCCTTTTGAAATCCTAAAGGGAATTGGTGCTATAGATTACTGTGTAGCGATTCCTACCAGTCTTGTAAGGTAAACAAGGTGTTTCATGTCTCATTGGTAAGGAAGTTCATTCCTCACCAAACACATGTACTCACTAATGAAGGAATCGAATTGGAACATGACTTATTGTTCTATGAAGAAAATATCTAGATTTTGGACACCAAGGAATATGTTTTGAGGAATCAGATGACTTGGTAGGTGAATTTACATTGGAAAACAATAAAATTTAAGAGGTGGTGAAGGATTTGGGGGGAACATATCATGAATAACTACCCAAATATTTTTAGAAGGTAAAAATATGGAATTTTGAGGATATAATATTTCTAAGTGGGAAAAATTTATCACCACAATTATTTACAAATATATTTAATATATAGTTCATGAAACACTGAGACTCTATGAAGAAACACTTTTTTATAACCTAGTTAATATACAATTTTTTTTTGATTTTTTTATATGTATTTCAAAAACTTTATATACACAGTTAAGTTCAGTATGATATTTATAGTCTCACAGGGCTGACTCACTTTTTGGTGAATATTAACTTGACCTTTATGAATAACAAATAATATTAATGTTACCTTTATGAATACTAATATCAGCCATGAATGTATAAATAAAATTTGGGCACCTTGTAAATGAAATAGAATTTATAATTATGTATTGGTGTTTTTATTTATAATAATTAATAATTAATTATAATTTTACTATTAATAAATTTATTTAAAATAAATTTCATTTTCATAAAATATATTCTAAAATAAATATTTTTTGTCCGATGATTTTAGGATTATTTAATGAGAACTTAGTTAATTTTTATGGTGTTATAAAATAAGTTTTAATTTTAAAGACTCTATTTTTTGTGTAAATAATAGTTTTAATTTAAAATAAAATTTCCCACATATATATAATTATTGTAATAAAATGGAGTCCATATTATGATTCTACATGTCAAAAAATGGTTCTGGTTAATTTTTGTCATTTTTATGAAATATTGGATTTTTGTGAATAGTGAAATACGATAATATAATGTATATATACATAACATGTAAAATAAACTATTCCTTAAATCATAGATGAATTGAGAAACCATTAGATCGAAAACACATGAACCGATAAATTTTTTGGTCATAATAATAAAACACAATTTCTTTCCTTGAGAAAAATAATAATATAATGAATAAGTTATTCCAAAATCATCTCTCTCCTCTACTATAAGACCCACCACATAATATGTTTTCTCATTACTCATTAAAGACTTAAATATTCTCAATGTTCTTCCTAAATACTCTTACCTAGTATCTCCTCAATTCTAGGAGATCTTTTTCTTTCCACAGGACAAAAACCCCTTACCTTAAGGAGGTTTGCAAGTAAGATATTTCAATAGGTGAACCCACCCTCTTTTTTTAATTTCATTTTCTATTTGTTTTATATTATTATATTTTCCTCACCACCTCTATAAATATTCTTATGATAATTCCAGTATTACCTATATAATTTAATGATACCATTTTAATGGAAGACTCATCCTCAATATTCTTACTCTCTATCTTTTATATTAAAAACAAAATCATTGTTTGGGAGGTGCCGATTTATAACCTTTTTGGATGAAGAACCTTCGTACATCAATTTATACTTAAAACCTGGCCATGAAATCATTTTTATGGTTGTTAAAAAAACAATAATATATTTATTAAAACCTATATAATATTATGTAACCAGTATATATACATAATATTAATTCATATTAAAAACCTAGATCATAATAATTAAAATACCACCAAAATAATCTAAATGATTGTCATTATTGTTTCATCAAATAAATTATCTTCATACCATATTAAAGATTGAACATCATGACCATTTAATCTTTTTTATTTTCATTAGTATCATAAAAAATAAATTATGTATAATTATAACCATTCCTCCTGAACTATACTACTCATAATCAATCCAACTGATTATGAAAACTAAGAAAACAAACTCTTCAGAAAGACTCAATTATATATTATAAGTTATCAATAAGGACATAAATGAACTTAAAAAAACTATATTGAATAAAATATATGTACATAAGGTTCTAGATTATTTTATTGATACATTTAATTTTATTATTCAGGATGTTAACGTCATGTTCAGAATACATTTGAACATAACGTAAGGGGTTTCTCATCTCCATTCAATGTTTTTGTGAGATATTCCTTATTCACCACTATTTATTATGTATGGTGTTTGTATACATAAAATTAATTTATCATATCATTAATATATTTATTTTCATGGTATTCAATTTATCATTTTTTTATTATTAATTATGGTTCATATGATTTGATGGATTGCAAACTGGTAGTGGATTCTGCCTGAACCGCCATTTTTCTTTCACGTTACAATTTCACTACCGTTACAAAAATATAATGATTGTTTATTTTTATATTTATTTTAATATATATTTATTTTTTCCAAAATAATATATTCATGTTATATCATCTTTCTTTGATGGGGATAAACATGTATTAAAATGGTTCCTTTCTCAATTCTTTTTGATACACAAGCCTAATTAAAGAGAACCTATTGAATTCATTCCCATTTTTATGTGAACTCTATAATCTATTTGAAGCTATAATGTTTTTAAAAAAATTGCACATTTTATCAGTAAAAACTATCTTGGTTCGTATCTATTTTTATTAAACCATACATGCCTTCACACAATAAAATCGATTTAATATTTCACTTAAACCACACTAAATTTTTTTATTTCCAATGTTTCATTAAACCAATTTTTACCTGATTTCATTTTAGTGGAACATAAATTATGTCTCGAATGTAAATTAAATGTCTATAAATTCTATTTTCTGGGATATAAATGTTTAAAATTATATTTTCTGACAAGTAAAAATTACTTTTCAAAATAACTCTTCTTTCCAAATTAAAAAAAAGGACTTTTCTCATCCCATATTAACTTTAATGATAAATATTCAATGTTCACCACTTATTCCATGAATTTGGTGTATGTACTACCCTTTTATAATCATATAAACTGTAAATTTATTATCATGATATTCTAAGGGGTTATTATTTGAATGTTTCAATGTGTTATAGTACACTTTGGAATGTTTATGATTATTTCCTCAAAAAAAGAATTGGTCTCATTTAAACATATCTTAACCTATAAAAAATTCTTTCATTGAATCATGTACGTCATATTGTTTTATTTATTATGATATCATCTATAATATTTTTTTTAGTGTTTTTAATTAGTTTGACTTTGGATGTTCTATTTGGATGTCATTCACCATATTAATTCGAATGGTTAGTGTTTATGTAAAATGATTGGGGAATATTATTTACATTTCATATAAAAGTTTAAACATGAATGTATATGTTGATATTTTTCACCCATTTCATATTATGAATTAATTATAATTTTTAAATGATAGATCAGGCCTTCTATATACCCTCAATTCATCGGTATGTATCTTGAGACAAACTAGTTTGCGTTTTTACCCATTTATGTATGGCCTTGGCGTGAGGCTTTAACTAAATTTTTATGATGTACCTCATTATTCATTCTATCATTATGAAATGAATAATTAATATACCACATTGTTATTATAATAGTAGAATACTCATGGTTATGTTTTACTATTTCATAATTTATCCAGCTCTAATTCCAGCCATGTTATACTGAAGCTTATGTTTTTAATGGAATGTGTTTTTAGTTATTTACAGTGCATAATGTTTTTGTTTATGATATATTCCACTATATTACATAACAATTCTGAGCATCTGATATCACCCCTTTATTATTTATCCATTTTCCCAAGGATTTTTGGAATTATTTTATGAATTAATTTCATGGGAAATCTTGGAGTTGTGAATGTTTCTAGTAGAAATTATTTCATGTATTTAATTTCAAGTTGTAATTCTGAATTTCTATTTGTTTATTATAATCTAATACATCTAAACAGTTTGGTATATTAATATTTTATTCCATCATACAATAAAAATGTCATAAAATAATACACCAACTTTGGGCAACTATGGTCAGGATTTCACATATATATTATCTTATCTCCTATTTGTTCATAATCTTTCATTATTTTCGTTGTTTTGGGAGTTATCTTCAATGTTTTCTCAGTCTTGATTTGTCCTAATTGTTATGGATTTTATTTATATTAAATTTTTCCATGATATCAATTATAATAATCATCAAATTATTTTAATAATTATAAATAAATTATACTTTTAATAACATTCATGAATCATTGTTTTGAGAAATAATGTATGGTGGAATCATGTTGACAGTTTTATGTACATATACATGACTATCATTAAATTTTTAAAAAATAATTTAGGAAAGGTGTTATGTAATATTTTAACATTTTATAATTACCATGATATTATAAATAACATTATATATCTTCAAATTTAATTTTATATATCATCCATGTATTGTGGGTAGGAAAAGTGAGTTTCATTTCTTCATGATGGTCATAGTCAACAAGTACATGAATGATGTTATCATCCATCAGTGATTGAAAATGAATGAAATAAAATTATATTTTATCATTTTGGATGATTAAATTTTAAATTAATATCATTATTTTTACATTTATTTCTCATATAATCCATAATTTTAACTTAATTACCTTTCATGTGATGTTTTATTGAATGATGTATCATAACACTTCATGAGGCGGCAGTCTACCTTACACATGAGCAACATTATTTTATCCCCTAAAAAATTTAAATTAAAAATGTTATATATTATGTAATACCTAAATGAATAATTATTTCATAAATATAGTGTACACATATATATATATATATATATATAATTTATATTCATCGCCATTATGAACTATTAGAGGCTGTAATTGAAAAATAAATGACATCAGTTCGTGATGTGGTGGTTCACCAAACACATGGATAATGATCTCATAAAATATTTGATGGATTTGGGACGTTTGTAGAAAAAAAATTAAATTAAAAACATATTATGATATTTAACTTATTTATTTAAATATTAAATATTGTTTTAATAACAATGTATGTATGTGGAGGATCAAATAAAATAAAAATTCTTATTGAAGAATGTTCACTCTTCTTCGGTTACCCTAATCTGGTTTGTTACAAAATCATTATTAAGATATATTTATTTCTAAAAAAATATTATAATATGAGAATATAAATTTTGGTATCTCATTTGGGTAGGTATTTTCTGAACCAAATGGGTTTTATTAGGTTAATAATTGATGAGATGGTGTATCCTTTCATATGTGAGGTGAGTAGCACACATGAAATGTTTAAAAAACATGTACTCACATTATTCACATTGAAAAAGGTAAAAAATGGATTATTTTAGATAATATGACATGATAAGGTCTATATATGGGAATAAAATATATTTTGGATAGGTTTTTAGATCATTTTAACCATTATCTTCTTATTTAAATCCCCCAATCAATCCGTTTTTACATTGACAACCGTAAATAAATTACATAGTTTATATTATTTCTTATGGTAAAAAATTAAGTTGGATTATTTAGATAATAAATTTTATACTGATTCAAAATATTAAATCAAATTTTTAAAAAGTCAATTAAGACAAGTTGGATTTTTAATTTAAAATTAATCCCACACACGTGACGAGAAATCCTATTTTCCAAGAGAAAATGTCCAAAAAGATACAAGGTTTTTTATATCATAATTCGATTTGAATATTACTAAAATGAAATAAATTGGGTTTCTAGATATAAAATTGAAATAATTTAAAAATTAATTTAAATATAATTTAACATAATAATTATTTTAAAATATAATATAACATTAAATTAAAATTCTGCAATTTTCACTATTCATCAAAAATAAAAATATATCATAAAAATATAAAAAATTTAATCCTAAGATAATTTATATATGATTATTTAAAAAATTTAAGTTCATATTAAAAAATGAATTTTATAAAATTGTGAGAAATTAAACCCAAATTATTTTTACAAATAGATACTGAACCATATTTTAGAAAAATTTAGTTTTTCAAAAAAACAATTAAATTTATTTTAAATGATTATAAATTTATTTCTAATAAATATTTAACAATAAATTTAATAATTTAGTTAAAAAATTTATATATTCCAATTTAATATCTTGGTTTTAATGGTATACTCTGTTATGTTTAATTTCAACTAGGGGTTTCATTTTCACAAGCTGTGGAAGAGATTAAATTTAATGAAATGCATATTATGGGTAATTTAAGGTCGATGTTGTGTGAATAAAATTCTAATGAATATAAAAAAATATTTTATTTAATTTAATGGTGTTAAATACTCCCCATATTAAAAAAATTGTGTCCTCACAATTAAAATTCAATCTCAAAAATGAAGTGGTTGCCATTTAGAAATACCATTATTGAAAACCACACATCATAAAATGGTTAGTAAAAAAACTTTTTAATATGAGAGAAAGGAATGTAAAAAAGGTCACAAAAATAATTTTATAAGTTAGATACCATTGGTATTTAGTGAATACATGGACATTGATGAAAATATTAAATAATTATAGAGAGTGATATATGTCATTTATTAGATGAATGTGAATTATCAAGGTAAAGATAAGGACGTCGAAACAATAAATCTATGATGACTTAAAAACCATTAGATTCCTAGGATATAAAAGTAAATGATTTTTTTATATATAAATTCCCTGAAGTAGAAGTGTTGTTTTAATCTTTAATAGTATAATTACATATACTTATATGATACATTTATATTTCATATTCACAGTTTCATCCTTCGATTGTGCTATGATCAATTTCCAATTAATCACTTAGTCCAATAAATTAAAACCTAATAAAATAATGTTTTGTGAAATAATAACTAAAATTAACGTTTAATGGATTATAATATCCCTAAAATATTGAAAATTATTTCTATCCATCTCAAAAAAAATTCAAAAATCCATATTTTTTGAAGAACTTATCCAATGTAATTAATTAATCTCTAAACCTTAATAATGGAAACAAATGTTTGTCATTAATATTTATTAATAATATTATTATAATAAAAATAATGACATATTAACCATGAAATATCATATTTCAATAGTATGTTCTAAAACAATATCATCGTTCAATCATGGGTTTAAAAAAGTCACTTTTTGGGTTAGTGAGAACCAAACATGCAATGGGAACCATAAGTGAGCCCTGCTTGGATCCAAACAAAAATAACCATAAATGGGATTGTTAGGGAACCATGTACAGGACCGACCCCCATAGAAAGCACACACAATAACCTTAACTATCACATCTCCCTGCGATTACAGTAGCACCGCCCGCCTTCGCTGATCTGATACCACCATGAACAAAATCACCTCGACAGCCTGTAAACATATCTATCACAATTGTTTAGAAATAAAATTTAAATTGTATTATGAATATCTCCATTGTGTGTCAAAGTAGGTGTGTGTAAAGTCATGTTGTCATGGAACATGTGATAATGGCTTCAATCCTAATGTTCCCTTTTTGGTACATCTATTCCATAACCACATTAACTTGAAGTATACAGAACAGTGATATTTTTTGCAGAAACCACATAATATCTACCTTACCAAAACTTTATGATTTTCATATATACTTATCATTAATGATTTACAAAGGTTTATAATTCTTAATCTTTGTTTTTTTAATTTATTCATATGGTTTCTATTAAAATTCCCTTAACTCCAATTGCAGAGACCCTTACCTAGTAACATATAGATACTGTCTACTTTATTAAATTATCATAGTATAAAAGAAATAAAATCCCAAAAAACATAATATTTTATTATTCTTGTTAAATTAGATACATACATTATAGACATTTTTTTGAAAACACAAATTATAATATTTTTTGAGAATAAAATTATTCCATTTACAACACCTTTTCACAGTAATCATTGTACATTTCATAAGAACCTTGGGAAAGAAAAGAATGGAAAATACGAATTTTAATAAGGGTTAATTACAATGGATTAAATCATAAATCATTAATTATTCATTAACATGTCAAGATAAATAACTAAACACACAATCCATTTAATCCAAAAAAATTAAATCATAATTAAATAAGGAATAAACAATACGGTATGTTAATTAATTAAATATAAATTCAATTTAATAAAATAACTAAAAATAAAATTTATATACAGATTATATATCTTTTAAAATATCATGGAAAATAAAATAAATCATAATCAATACGAATAGGTAAATAACTAAAAACAAATTCCATTTAATTAATAAACAGAAAATTAAATTCATCAAAAGATAATATCAATTTGAAAATCTCATTAATAATAATAACTAAATAATTAGTAAAATAAATTTTTAAATATTGGATGTTATTATCTTATGAATCATAATACCTCTACCATCCAGACCACTCAAAATATGGTTTAAAGATACATATAAAAACCTTTTTAATTCTGTTACACTAGTTTCCTCAAATGACTATTAATAAATTATGGGGATATTTAATTCTATGATCCAACCATAATATAATGACAAAGGAATCCACCATATATTGAATAACTGATTCAATTCATGAATAATGTTTCTTCTAATAAAATATTTATTTTGAGTAAATAATATAGGTTTTTCAATATTTCAAAGTAAAACAATTAACATTCATTGATAACACCCATTGTAAAAATGGTATATGATTTAGAAAATAATCATATCAATGATTCAAATCATATAGATATTTAATAGAAACCCCATAAATAAAAATAAAAAATGGTTTAAAATATGATGATATAAAAGATATAAATAATATAGATATTTAGAGGAAATTAATTTTACAATGGTCCTAAGAATTTGATTGATTCAAAGGAATGTTATTTAATACAAAAAAAATGAATCTAGAATGGGGATTTTAAAACCTTCATATTTCAAAATGTTTATAATTTATCCAAATAGAGAATAAGAATGGTATCAATACAACATATCACTAGTATAAAACATATAAAATAAACAGTTGTCTTCAATGATGAATAAAAATAACATAAAAATATTCTTGAGGAAAATACCCTTTAAATCTTGACAATATCCTTTTAAACATAAAACATCAAAAAAATTAGAATAGTTATCTTTGAATATAACGTTGAAAATTATAAAAAAAATATTTATAAAAATTTAGTTTTCATGACAACTGGATATTGTTTTATTATTGTATGTATTTAAAAAAATATTGTATTAACTTTTTCGCAAAATCCAGACATTTATTGTTTTGAAAACTACATATATATTCCTATTAAAATACTATATAAATAAAAAATGGATAAAAAATTATTTAAAAAAGATTTTTTAAAATGATAAAAACATTTCTAAAAATATTTTCCTATAACATGGTTTTATAAAAAAAATGATTTTTTATCGAACAGTGAAATTAAGTCGAAATTTCATGAAACTATTTTTGTATTTATTTTGACTAAAAAAGTGTAAAAATGCTTCTATTACATGAAAATATCATGAATAACCAAAGTATTATAAAAATAAATTATTTTGTTATGAAATATTTAAATTATTTCCTTCAACTTCAATTCAAGAATAAACAATCTCTATTAGATTGAGATTGCTTTATATACCCTTAATATGATCATAATGTTGAAGTGATAATTATTAAATAAATAAATTATGTGTATAAACTTTAAATGCACTTAAATTTAGTGGAAATAAACAGAATATAATGAGGATTCATTTCAAACATCCTTATAGAATATCAAAGACAAAGAAGAAGTAATAAAACATAATAAAAATAAATTGACTTATGAAATTATCTTACACTTTTTAACTCTTAGATAAAAAAAACATGGATTAAGTAATAAAAATTTAAACATAAAATATCATGAATTATTTTTTAATATTGATATGATATGGAAAGGGGTAGTATGTACACCATATAAAAGAAATTATTTTCACAACATTACAATAATCCTCATTCACGGGAAATTGAGATGGTGTGCCTCATGGTTCATTTTGATTGAATTTTTTTTAGCCTAATATATAAATATTTTTAAATTGTAATTAAAATTAATTTAAAAAATATTATTTATAATATCATATGGGATCTTTTTATCAAATATTAACACCCATTATTTAAAAATCAATCAATATTTTCATTGTTTCATGTGTTAATTTCCTTGTTTTCACATATATGATTTTTCAGGTATTTTTTGGTTTTTGTGTATATTATAATGTTACATAATCTCCATAATAGTAATTATAAAATAATTGTAATATTTATTCACAATATAAATTTTAAGAAAATCCTTAAGGTTGGTTTACTGATATGAATTATGTTTCGATATTGAAGATGATAGGTCGTACAAATGATTGAGTAATGATTCTATTTTCTAAGATTGTTATGGAATTATGTTATGTATTATTTTATGTTTAATGAATTATCCTGATATGATAAATATAATATTATTTCTTTAAATATAATAATATATCATCCATGTGGTTGGTGATGAAAATGTAGTCACATCTATTTCTGAAACTTTCTCTAAGGCGCACACTTTAGTCTGATCGTGGACGGTGACGTTGTTTGCTTCCCCGTATTCCCACTTTCCAAAGTTGGGCGACATCCATTCTTTCTTCAAGGATGTTTACTCCTTGATCAAAATGGGATGATGAAGTTTCAGTTATTTTATTCATGGATTCCTCCTCAAAACTCGCCACCTAGTCCGGGTTTCCCTTATAGACATAAGAAGTTGTTCGTGAAACTCTTCCCAGGGCCATATCTTCATGGAAACTAGTTAATTACACTATTTCGGTCGGAAGGTTCCAAGGGGTACAGTCAGCATTGTAACCTTTGGTCCGGGGATTAGTCAGGTTGGACATAACTGGTGTGTCTGAATGCTAGAACACTAGCATGTCTGTGTTTCTTCCCCTTATTATAGAGATTTTTGAGGGCACGGAAGCCTGAAGTATCCCACATCAAATGTTGAAAACTATTTTCCATAATAATTTTTCTAAGGTTTTCCTCAGCTTCCCATATTTAAAATAGGGAATGCTGCAGGTTTAACATCTTGTAGAGATAGATTGGACTGATCAGAACACTAACTAGAGCAGATCAGGTGAGTGAAACCCATGAAGAGAACACTGATGTTGGGGATAATTCATGGTTATCTTCCTAACTGTGTTTAAAGGGAATGCGGAATGAGGTGACATGATCCAACTCGGATGTGGCGGCCCGGGTAAGAAACAAAATGGTTGACAGATATCTATGTAATGTGTGAGGAGAATGAGATGGAGTCTACTCGAGGTAGACAGTGATGTCGGGATTGAGTTTCAAAGATACCTCTTATGTATCCCTGTGGTAGGGAATCAATGTCCTCATAGTTCACTAGACAATGGTTTACTGTCAATTGGGGACTTCAACGGCTTACCACCGAATGGGATGACAACGGCTTGCTGCTGGATGGAGGTCACAACGACTTATCGATGGATGGGGTCACAATGACTTACCCCAAGATGGGTCACAACAGCTAACCACTGGATGGGTTCAACATGGATTACCACTGTATGGGGTCACAAAGGCTTACCATTGGATGGGGTCACAATGGCTTACCGCTGGATGGGGTCAGAACTACTTGACGCTGGATGGGGTAACAACGGATTACCGCTGGATGGGGTTACAAAGGCTTACCACTAGATGGGGTCACAATGAATTACTGCTGGATGGGCTCACAATGGCTTACCACTAGATAAAAACACAATGGATTACCGCTGGATGGGGTCAAAACGGCTTACCGCTGGATGGGGTCACAAAGGCTTACCGTTGGTTGGGGTCACAACGACTTATCTCTAGATGGGGTCACAACAGCTTACCACTGGATGGGGTCACAAAGGGTTACCTCTGGATGAGGCCATAACTTCTTACCACTAGATGGGGTTTGAACCTCATGGTGGCTTCTTACGTACCTTATCTTGGAGATAAAGACCAATGCCCACATAGTTCGGATTGTGGATGCAGTTTAACGTTGTGCATGAGTAAAACAGATGTCATGCATTTAATCGTCATGGAGGACAAAGTTGGTCTTATGTGAAGGGGGTTAGAACCAATGGTAGTCGGGCTTGAACCTTAGGGACGCTTCCTACGTACATAGCCTTGGAAAAAATCAAAGTCCACGTAGTTCTGAAAATTTTTGGTAAAACAAAATGAAGATGGTCGGGACCAAAGGTTGTTGGGCATAAACCTCAAGGAAGCTTCTTACGTACCTTGCCCTGGCAGGGTTCAAGTCTGTGTAGTTCAGGTAGGGTGTGCAGAACCTACACTCTAGGATGCCCATAGAGGATTTCATGGTTGATTTTTTCTCTAATCCCTCACGAGTCATGTCGGTGTGAGGAACAAGGGGATGAAAAGACCTGACAATCATGTCATGGAAGGTGCATTAATGGGAAGTGGAATAGGGATTACATGTAGTTGGCGGCTGAAATAGGAAACGAGGTCTTACTCATGGTAGGTATCCCGAGGGTGATGGAGATTGGGAATTACTCCAAGATTGAGGTCCGAGTGGTGACAAAGCCCATAGGGAGAGGGATTTAGCAACCAGGAAGAGGTGATGAGAAAGGATGCTATATCGTGAAAGAAAATCTAGGGGCTTACACCAGGGTGGGTGCCCTCCCCCCAGGGTAGAAGCTGCTCTGATGAAGAGGATCTCATTCCATGTGAGGAATGTTCTCACTCTCGTAGTGACCAGTGGGCATACAGAATGTCCAAGGTGGGGTACCATGCATATGATGCATGGAACGAGGCCACAGTTTAATGTCATGTACAGATGACGATGGTTCATGGCAGTTTAATTTCTTGTAGCTCGGACGAGGTGGGTTTGCTTCGCACCACTAGGACATACCTGACTTATACCCACCCACCCTTGAGGGAAGGAAGGAATTGTCAATGTCATTAAAGGGGGGGTTATGGAGCAGTCAATTGGGGGCGGGGGTCCAAATTATCATGGCTATGTGAAGAATCAATTTCTTTTAGCATGTCTATGTGAAGAATCATGAGGCTGACAAATACAAAGGAAAGTGACACCCAAGGGACTTTGTAATTGATCAATTGAAACCTGAGGGGCCGCAAAGGAAGAGAGCATGGGACGTTGGTGTATTTCACATAAGAGGTGCATAGAAAGGGTGCCTTAAGGTGAGGGCAACACATTGGACATGCGTAAGAAAATGGGTCTGGGGAATGATGGAAGGTCTACGTGCAAGATGTAAGGATAGAACTCAAGAAGAAGAGCTTTCACGCAAGAGGGAAACTTTTTTCACAAGATGTACTGGTTTCACACAAGATTAATGGTTTGCAAAAAAGATAGAAGTTTTATGTGCATGAAGGAGTGGTTCCTCACAAGAAAGAGGGGTGTGCGCAAGATGGAAGGATTTCACGGGAAAAAGGACAGCTAGCTCGCAAGAGCTCCTGACATAGAGGGATCTTTCACACAAATGTGGATCCCTTGCACAAAAATGACTTGGAGATAAAAGGAAGTCTCGAGGATTAGGTCCAAGAGGGCCTAATCAAAGGATCCCCATCGGGGGACCTGTCGCACAAAATATAATTCCTGATGTCCCTGGGGTTTTTCATGCGGTCACGGAAGATGTGGTTTTTGCACAGTAGAGTGTCTCTTCTTCTTCTGTTTCCATTTTTGAATGGTGGGGATACAGTTCGTTTTATAGCCTGAATCCACAGGGTGGCACATAAGGGTCAGGTGTACAAACACCCATTTGACACCGGATTGGGCGCGCAAAGGGGGCCGAGCACCCAAACAACTATTTGATGTCTCCTTGTGCACGGAAACGGGTTCAGGCACGCAAACGACCATTTGACATCACCTTGTGCATGGAAACGGGTAGGGCATGAAATGCCATGGTTGACATTGCCTTGGGAATGGAAAAAGGGATGGGAACACAAATTCACAATGGATTTTTCCTTTGTAATGACCTGGAAGTTTTGTAGAAATTTTATTTCTTAAAATCATGGGAAATATTATGAGTTCACGAAAACTGACGACGCGTGATTCCAAAGCCCGGTGTGCCCCAAATCAATTTCTGATGTTTTGTTCATGTATGTTCTGTAAATGTACGAGCAGGATTTTATTTCTTTTGAACCATTTCTCGAAATTGAAAATTTAGGGAACCATTGATCTCATAGCACCGATATTCGCTTACAAAGTATTTCACCTCAATGGCAGAAGGTCGAGAATAAAAGATAGATTTTGGGTTTTACGTGGAATAATAAAATAAAGTAAGTTCGTGTCTTATTTTGTTTTATTTTTGTTATAACCAACATCTAGAGATTGATGGTGGGGATCACCACACCATAACCTCCCATGAGAGGTTATGGTGGTGGGGCCTTCCTGAACTCAACCTCCATTGTGAGGATTAATTTGGTGGGGACTAACCGAGTTGGAAGCCACTTGAACTTCCCATTAAGTGGGGAGAGCCTCTTTAGCTCTCGACATTATGGTGCCAATCCATTCAAATTAATTAATGGATCATTAATTATTTAATTTCAATCATTTTGAATTTTTGGGCCAAAAATTAAATAATGGATTAACTAAATCCATTATTTTTTGTTGGCATTTTATTTTGGGTGGAGCTTTGGAAAAGGAGACCTTCGGAGAAAAAGGATTATCCAACATATGGCACTTCTTCCACCAACAAAGAATGATCTCCAATCGGAACATGGGAGGAAGCGTCGTCCTTGAAGAACGCAGATGATATCATCCTCGAATTTTCCTCATCTATTCCCAACGACAATGAATCCCTGGTAGGGGTGTGTTTTGATTTGATAAATGTTGATTCTTCATTCCAGGATTGTTTATTTTGACCTGCTTCCAACCAAACTAACGTGAATGGACCGAGCCAAACAAACACTGCCCGATCCCTCCATTGTTCTTGTAAATTTTTGGTGTGTTCTTCGTGTTCTTCATGGGTGATGAAAAACAGATCATTGAGAGTTCAATGTGTGATGCACTGATCCCAAATTGAAGACCCAATGTCATGGCGACCTAAAAGAGGTGCGACGACAATAGCGGACGACGGGTCGAACCAGAACGGGTAGGACCGTTCCTCGACCTTTCTTCGAGTTGGTGAATCAAATCGTGTTTTCAGAGCTGATCGGAGGCCCAAAAACACCGGATATGACTAAGGGACATCGGGATGACTTAGTGTATGAAGTTTCACGATGAATTAATCGTTAGATCAAAGAACGGACTTCACAGGAGGCGCGCTTGCCGGAGGGGCTGTTTTTGGAAAATTCCAGAATACATGGCATGTACTTCTGATGAACACACCATGTAGTATGGGCGTTCTATATCTTGAGATTCAGACGTTAGACAAGTAACACATGGCGTGTGACCCCAGTCACACGGTGTGTATTCTCTACGTGGAATGGCAGATGCAGCTTCACAAGACATAGTGTGTATTCTGTGAAATACAAGGACAGGGGTAGAATTACACGGCAAAGGGACACGGCGTGTACTATCTATGAAGAATGGAAGAAGTGGCTTCGTGAGACTCGGAATGTATCCCAGGGATACACGAACACAGGGTAGAGTACATGGGTATGTACTCCACCACACGGCCAGGCATGGCCAGTGGCACAGGCTACCCCATGGACCAGTTACATGGGTTGGAAAACACAGGTTGATGCTATGTACAGGCACATGCCGAGTGTACATGGAGCTGACCCTAGTTTCGTAGACATGGAGTGTAACCATACCACACTCTGTGTACTTACTATTCTAAACGACCAGCCTAACGACCCGGGATGTTGAACACGGGCTGTACCCGAGGTCTGACTACACGACGTGTACCATATTACAACACGCCGTGTAATTTTTGGTAAATGGCTTGGTCATCTCATACTCTGTGTCTTGGACACGTATTTCTTTGGTTTGACCCCTATGACTTGGCAGAACATTGAGACACTAGGTTTTAGGAGCGGACCCTCTCGGAATAAAGCATTCTTCATGAAGAACCCTATGGATAGTTGTGTGTGGATTATTATTCCTCGATCATGTGTGGGTTTGACAATTCTAACTTCTATTCCTAGATCATTTGTTGGTCTGACAAAATAGATGGTTCTGGGTCTTGTGTGGGTCCAAATGCTCTGACTACTATTCCTGGATCCTATGTGGGTCCGACAGTTCTGACTTCTGTTCCTAGATCATGTATTGTTCTGACAGAATAGCTGGTCATGGATCCTGTGTGGGTCTAATAGCTCCAACTACTATTCTTGCATCCTGTGTGGGTCCGATTGTTCTAACTGCTGGCCCTAGATCTTGTGTGGTTCTGATAGCTTAGATGATTCAGTGGCTATATCTGATCATATCTATCTCTTTACTTTTTTTGTATAGCTGTGTGAGATGAGTTAGTGGATTCTGTGTTTTCCACAAGATTGAGACAGGTTACTTGATAACTTAGGTATATGTATAGTCATATACCTATGTAATGGCTATCCGTTGATTTAATACTCTATGGTTTTTCATTGGTGGATTTTGTGAGACCTTGGTGCTCTCGGGGTCCCTACTTAATATCGTTATACTCACTCTTACATGGTCTATGCTCACACCTCATTGTGTTGGACGCAGATGACGGATAGTGCTGACGGAGGTAGAGTGTATGAGGACTAGACGGTACCTGGAGGTGGATCTCACGACGAATCGGTACCCTAATGAGACTGAAGGATGTGGAGTGGTGAAGAGGATATCTGTAACTACCCTTCAACTGGGAACCGTGGAGGATGATACAAGATTTTATTTTAACCGTTCTGTTGTTTGTCCCATTTCAATTGTACCTTTCCGTTGGGCTTGTACTTCTGAACCCCTTTACTTTTCAGCACTCATTTGTTATAAAATTTTACTTAGTTTTTTTCTTCCATCTTGTACTCTGTTGTGTGTGTTTACAGTTATAAAGAAAATTCTTTCCTATATTTAATAAATTATGTCTTTTGTGTGAGTCTCTAGCCCCTGGCCTATGGAAGGTGCGCTTGGGGTAGTCACGGAACGGGCCCAGGGTGATGGGTCGTGACAAATTGGTATCAGAGTTTTCAGATCTACAACAGAACATAGGACTATGATCTTTATTTTCAGTGAAAAAATAGTGTTAAGGGTAATGAGTTTCGTTTTCAGTTCAGGTATTCCAGTGTTTGTGTGGAGGCCAACGTATCCATTCACCAGGACCTTGAGTTCTGATTTCAGACTTAGTACACGAAAACACTGATTGAGTGTGTGTTTCAAGAATTTTCTTTGTGATCTCATTGGGTTGGTTCAAAAGGTATAACTTATTAACCATGGCACACCTATTTCATTCCAGGATTCCTCCACACAGACAACCGGCTAGGGTTCCGAGAGTTGTACAAGATGACAACCCACTGAGTGATGAGGCCTCGGTGAAGGGCCCTATCATAGCAGAGGCACTAGTGGTACCACTACCCGTTGGGCCACCTATACCACCACCCTTGTAGCAGACAGTGCATGTCACTTGAGTGCGTTTCCCGAGTTCCAGCGCTAGAGGCTGCCCAGGTTCAGGGGTGAGACAAACCCGCAGATTGCTGAAAATTGACTGGAGGATTTAGTGAGAGTCTTCAGACTAGTAGGAAAACCAGCTGACCTTATGGTGATCCTTTCTGTGATTCTTCATTATGATGCAGGATACAGATAGTGGGGCCTAATGCTCCAGGTGCATGACAAGGCGACACTACTCTGGGCAGACTTCGAGACCCTGTTTCGGCCGGAATTTTTCCTAGCCACCCTACCAGCAGTACAGATACAAGAACTACTGCATCTACAGCACGGTAGCATGACAGTGGAACAGTACTCAGCGGGGTTTAATAACATCTCTCACTACTCTACAAATATGGTGTGGGACACATTCTTCAGGGCCTGGACCATCGAGTCGTGGCTCAGGCAAGAGATCAGAGCTTCGATGATCTCCCTCAGCTCCTGACACAGGCGAGGGTGTTGGAGCGAGACCTCTTAGTATATATTTTCCTTATTGACCAGTCACCATCAGATAGACCCACCACCGGGCATCACATAGAGGAGTATCCTATTGCTGGAAGTAGATAGATATCGTAGAGGTCCAAGCGAACCAGACCATCTGGTGGACGACCTCAGGATACGGGTTCAGTTGTGCGGGGCACACGAGACAGAGCTAGTCATTCCAGGAGCAGGTAATATTACTATTGTGGAGGCCATGGTCACATGGCTCGTGACTATCTGACCCGCCGTATTGATGATGAGCAGATGGTCGAAATATTGCCTAGGCAGAGAGAAACATTGGATCGAGGCAGACTGCAGGGAGTAGGAGGACGTGGCAGAGGAGCTGACTGTGCAGCTGGTGGTGGATGACATTATGAGGTGTTACCACCATCAACACTAGGAGGTTCAACCCAACCACAGGGAGTAGGTGGACAGGCGAGAGCTTAGCTCCAGTCAGCTGAGGCTTATTATCATGATTCTTCAGAGATGATTCGAGGTATGATCTGTGTCTACTCTACCATAGCTTCAGTTCTTATAGACATAGGTTGCAGTCACTCTTTCATTTCCACTGCCCTTGTTTGGAGCTCGGAGATTCCGATAGATTCGTTGGATCGATCTTTATAAATAGAGACTCATATAGGATAAGGCTCAGCGATTACACACTGGTTCCGGTAGAGTGATTTTACTCTGGGAGGCGAGAGCTTCAGCTGGGATCTCCTGGTAGTGGCTTCAAGGCCTTACAATGTCATCTTGGGTATGAACTTTTTATCTACAGTCCATGCTAAGATTGATTCTATTAGGCACAATGTGTGGTGTTTCCGCAGAGATGGGACTAGGTTCAACTTCACCGGTGAGAAGGGAGCCTTTTCAGCACATGACAGACTTACTTGGAGGAGGGTGCAGTCGATCACTAATCAGTTGGCCTGGCTTACGCTCAGACCAGTTGATGTGGAGAGTCTAATCTATCCTAGAGTGGTGGACCAGTATGCATATGTTTTACCTGATGATGTTGTAGGACTACCTCCTAGTAGAGAGGTGGACATCTACATTGACCTATACTCTGGGACGCCACTGATATATACAACATCATATCAGATTGCTTCCACTGAGCTTCGTGATCTGTGGGTACTGCTGGAGGACTTGTAGGGGAACAGATTCATCCGGCCCAGTGTTTCTCCCTGGCCAGCCCTGATTCTATTCACCAAGAAGGCAGATAAGTGAATGAGGCTTTGTGTCGACTACCATCACCTGAATCGGGTGACCGTGAAGAACAAGTACCCACTGTTGAGGATTGACGACCTCTTTGATCATCCGAATGGAGCATGGTGGTTCTTGAAGATAAACCTCTGATCAAGATATCACCATCTCAAATATTGAAACGAGGATGTGCATAAAATGTCATTCAAATGTCGGTATGTCCACTACAAGTTCTTGGTTATGCCTTTCGGCCTAACCAACTCTCTAGCAGTATTCATGGGACTCATGAATAGGATATTCCATCCATACCTCGATCTCTTTATTGTAGTCTTCATCAATGAAATTATGATCTACTCAACGACAGAGGAGGAGCATACATACTATTTTTGAGTAGTACTAGACACACTCTGAGTGCACCAGCTTTATGGCATGCTCTCGAATTTCCAGTTTTGGATCTGAGAGGTTCACTTCCTAGTACATATAATCTCAGAGACTAAAGATACAGTGGATCCAGTGATAATTGAGGCGTTACTTTCTTGGGAGCCACCCAGGAGTGTGACAGAGGTATGGAGTTATTTGGGTTTGGCTGGGTACTACCAGAGGTTCGTTCTAGACTTATTTAGAGTTTTAGCACCACTATCATCCTTGAAGAAAAAGGGGAAACCCCTTGTCTGGTCAAAGAGATTCCAGCAGTGCTTTCAAGAGAAGAGGCATAGGCTTACTAGTTCCCCCATCACGAGGCTTCCAGAGGAGGGCATAGGGTAAGTAGTTAATTGTGACCCATTAGGGACCAGACTCGGATGCGTCCTGATGCAGGACCCAATAGTGATCGATATGGTTCTCGGTAGATGAGACAACATGGGAAGAAATATACTACCCATGATCTGGATTTAGCAGTAGAGGTATTCACCTTGATGACGTGGCAGTAATATCTTATGGTCAAACGTTTTACCGTCTACTCAGATCACAACAGTATCAGGTATATCTTCTCTCAGAAGGACTTGAATCTAGGTCAACGATGTTGGACTGAGTTCCTCCTGGATTATGAATTTTATATTGTTTATACACTTGGGAAGGGGAACATTGTTGCGGATGTGCTCCGCAAGAGATCTAGTATACAGCTTCTATGAGAGGCGACAGAGCAGCTGTTTGCTTTACAGACTTCTTATGTGGACCAATATGGAGCAGCTTTCCTTTATTCTCTTACAGTCACTCCTCCACTACCTCAATGAGTCAGGGAGGTGCAACATGGGGACGCTGACTGCAAGACATGACGTGCACACATATCCACAGAGCAGAAACCTGATATATTTTCTAAAGGCGGGGAGCACATCATCCTCTTCAGAGGACGTACTATGGTGCCATTGTCACTTTAGGAGGAAGTGTTGAAGGAGTTCGGCACATCCCCTCTAGCGGTATATCTAGGAGTGGAGAAGATGTACAAGGACCTTCGACGATAGCACTCGTGGCGGGGCATGAAGAAGGCAGTAGCGGAGTTTATCTCTCGATGTCTAAATTTTCAACAAGTTGAGGCGGATGATCAGGTACCAGCAGGCTTGGTTCATCATTTAGAGGTCCCAGAGTGGAAATGAGATGGGATATCGATGGACTTCGTGACGGGTCGTCTAGGTCCATCCAGGAGTCATTGTTTGGTTTGGGTGATTGTTGACCAACTCACCAAGTCAGCCCACTTCCTACCGATCAAAAAGAAGGGTCCAGTGGAGATATTGGGATGCCTCTATGTGCTGGAGATTGTGCGGAAACATGGTATAACCTAGATTACTGTCTCAGATCATGATGTAAAATTTACTTCCCATCTATGGAAGGGGTTGCATGATGCCTTCAGGACGTAGCTTCTCTTGAGCACCGCCTTCTATCCTCAAACGGAAGTTCTGACCGAGTAGACCATTCAAACCCTTGAGGACATGTTCTGAGCATGTTTCCTCGACTTCATTCGTAGATGGTAAGATCACCTACCTTTGGTGGAGTTTTCATACAATAAAAAATACCACTCTATCATTGGGATGGAACTTTTTGTGGCCCTGTATAGCTGACTTTGCAGATCGCCACTGTGCTGGACAGACCTAAGGGATTCAGCACTAGTGGGACCAGAGATGGTACGAGCTACCACAGAGAAGGTGCAGATCATCCAGGAGTGGATGAAGACTGCACAGAGCAGGAAGAAGTCATATGGTGACACGAGATTGAGACCTCTGGAGTTCGAGGATGGAGACAACGTCTTTCTACAGGTCTCATCCTGACGAGGTTTGTAGTGATTTGGTTGAGGCAGAAATTTATCTTCATGTTTAATTGGACCTTTTCAGGTCCTCAGTAGAGTTTTCGAGGTGGCATACTGCTTAGATCTTCCACATCAGTTGCACCGGGTGCATGACGTCTTCCACGTATCGTAGATGAGGAGATACATTCATGACCCTAATCACATCATCGACCATGAGGAGTTGGACATCGATTATGGGGAAACATTTACGGAGGTTCTAGTGGAGATTGACGATCAACATGATGGATTCCTTTGTGGATGGTCGATACCCCTGGTGCGCATTCATTGGCAGCATGGGAACCTCCCGGAGAGCACATGGGAGCGGGAGGCTCAGATTCATGCTCAGTACCCCCATTTGTTCCCTTAGTTCGAGTTGTAGATTACGTGGATGTAAAGACCTTAGGTGGGGAGAATGTAATGACCTTTAATTTCTATGGAAATTAACTTTTTCTTTAATGGATGGGAAATTTATGAGTCGAAGAAAACTGACGTCGCATGATTCTAAGGCCTGATTTACCCGAAATAAATTTTTGAAGAATTGTTCGGGTACGTTCAGTAATCGTACGAGCGTGATTTTATTACTTTAGAACCAGGTCTCATAATTAAAATCTGAGGGCATCGTTGATCTCGTAGTGCCGTTATTTGCTTAAAATTCTTTCACCTCGATTTCAGATGGTAGGGAATAAAAGATAGAGTTTGGGTTTTACATGGAATAATAAAATAAAATAAGTTCATGTCTTATTTTATTTTATTTTTGTTATAACCCCCATGTGGATGTTAGAGGTGGGGAATGCCACACCATAACCTCCCATGAGAGGTTGTGGTGGTGGGTCCCACCCGAACTCAACCTCCTATGTGAAGATTAACTTGGTGGGGACCACTCGAGATGGAAGCCTCTTGAACATCCTATTAAGTGGGGAGAGCCTCTTGAGCTCCCCACTATATGGTGTGAATCCATTCAAATTAATTAATGGAGTATTAATTAATTATTTTTAATATTTATGAATTTTTGGGCCAACATTTAAATAATGGATTAACTTAATCCATTATTTTTTGTTGGCATTTTCATTTGGGAGGAGCTAGGGAAAAGGAGATCTAGGGATAAAAATAATTCTCCAACGAAGGGCACTTATTCCCCCAACAAAGAATGATATCACACTAGAACACGTGAGGAATCACCATCTTTGATGAACGCTGATGATGTCATCCTTGAATTCTTCATCTTATATTCCATTGACAATGAATCTTAGGTAGAGATGTCTTTTGATTTGAGAAATGTTGATTATTCCTTCCATGATTGTTTCTCTTGACCCATATTCTACCAAACTAACATGGAAGGGCTAGGCCAAACAAACATGGCCTGATCCCTTTATACTTCTTATGAATGTTTGGTGTGTTCTTCGCGTTCTTAATTGGTTACGAACAACGGTTCATTGCGAGTTTTTTGTGTGACTCAATGATCCCATATCGAATACCCAACATTACAATGACCTAGATGAGGTGAGACGACAATAGAGGATGACAAATCAGACTAGAATGGGAAGGACCGTTCCTCGACCGTTCTTTGAGTGGGTGAATCAGATCATGTTTTTGGAGCCGATCGGAGGCCCAAAAACACCGGAGAAGACTATGGGACATCAGGGAGACCTAGTGTCTAATGTTTCATGATGAACGAACCGTCAGAATGAACAATGGACTACAAGGGAGGTGCGTTGGCTGGAGGGGCCATTTCAGAAAAATTCCAAAAGACGTGGCGTGTACTTCTAAAAAACACGCCGTGTAGTGCAAGCATTCTTCGGCATGAGAGTCAGACATTAGAAAAGTAACACACGTCATGTGACCCCAGTAACACAGCGTTTCTTCTCTACGCAGAATGGAAGATGCGGCTTCGCGAGACATGGTGTGTATTCTGGGAAATTCATGGACACGGGTAGAATAACACGACCAAGGGACATATAGTGCACACTCTACGCAGAATGATAGAAGAAGCTTTGCGAGACTCGCCGTGTATCCTGGGGATACACTGACATGGGGTTGTGTACATGAGCATGTACTCCACCACATGGCCAGGAATGGCCAGTGGCACAGGCTACCCCATGTACCAGTTACATGGGTTGGCGATCATGGGTCGAGGTCGTGTACATGCACATGGCCAACGTACATCCAGATAACCCCAGTTTCTTAGACACGACATGTAACCATACCACATGCTGTGTACTTCCATTTCTACATGACCATCCTAACAACCTGGTTCGTTGAACACGAGTATTACCCGAGGTTTGTCTACGGGGCATTTACCATATTCCAACATGCCATGTACTTTTTGGTAATTGTCTTGGTCATCTCATTCTCTATGTCTTGGAAAAATATTTCCTGGATTTTCCCCCTATGAAGTGGCAGACCTTTGAGACACTTGGCTTGAGAAGCGGACCCTCCCAAAATCGAGCATGCTTAGTGCGGAACCCTGTGGCGGGTTATGCTCTGACCACTGTTCCTGAATCCTTTGTGGGTCCTACAGTTTTGACCTCTATTCCTGGATCATATGTTTTTCCAAAAAAATATCTGGTCTTAGATCCTATGTGGGTCCGACAGCTCTTACTACTATTCTTGGAACATGTTTGGGTCCGACAGTTCTGACTTCTATTCCTGGAACATGTGTTGGTCCGATAAAATAGTAGGTCCTAGATCATGTGTGGGTCCGACAACTCCAAGGATTGTTCCTAGATCTTGTGTGGGTCCGAGAGTTCTAACAAATGGTCATGGATCTTGTGTGGGTCTGATAGCTTAGATGATTCAGTGGCTATATCTGATTATCTCTATCTATTTACTTACGTTGTATACCCATGTGAGATGAGTTAGTGGATTTAGTGTTTTCCTTATGATGGAGATGGGTTACTTGATAACTTTGGTATATGTATGGGCATATTCCTAAGTAATGGCTATTCGTTGATTTCATACTCTATGGTTTATCTTTGGTAGATTTTGTGAGACATTGGTCGTTTCGGGGTCCCAACTGAGTATCATTATACTCACCATTGCACAGGCGATTCCCACACCTCATTGTGTTGTATTCAGATGACAGACAGTGCTAACCGAGGATGAGTGTATGAGGAATAGACAGTACCCGGAGGTGGACATCACAACGAGTCGGTACCCGGAGGAGACTGACGAACGTGGAGTGCTGAGGAGGCTATCTGTACCTACCCTTCAAGTCGGAACCGTGGTGGCTGATCTAGGATCTCCTTTTCACCTTTCAGCTGTTTGTCCATTTTTAGGTGTACATTACAGTTGGGCTTGTATTTTGGGACCCCTTTACTTTTCACCACTCTTTTTTTATACAATTTTAATTAGTGTTTTGCTTCCAGCTTGTACTCTGTTGTGTGTGTCTATAGTTATAAAGGAAATGACTTATCAGATTTACGAAATTACGCCTTTGGTGCTAGTCTCCAGCCACTGTCCTATGGAAGGTGGGCTTGGGGTAGTCACGACACAGGCCCTGGGGGACGGGTCGTGACAACCTTGTGCGCTGAAATGGGTCAGGAAAGCATACTCTCGTTTGACGTCGCCTTGTGCGTGGAAAGGGGGTCGGGCACGCAAACACCCATTTGACGTCACTTTGTGCCTGGAAACGGTGACGGGCATGGAAATCCACAGTGTATGTTGCCAGGGTGTATACAGGGGGTCGGCACACAAGGTTTTGCACACCGAAGGCCCCCTAGCGCGCATCCCCTTAATCTTGCATGTGCCAGCCTCCCGGGCCCTGAAATCTCCTCTTACCATACCTGATTAATTCGTTGCTATTTTATCTGCTCGATACGGCCCCTCTTGGAATTTCGGTGCCAACAACATCGCATCATGAGGAAGCCAGTTTACAAATAAATGAACTATGTTATCATATTTTAGTGAGTTAAAAGGTAAGAAACAAAAAGAAATTTTATCTTCTCAGAATGATAAATATATGTCACATATATTAATTATTTAATTTATTTAAAATATTATCATTAAATGTATCGTTATCACCCTTCATATAAGGCCTTATTAAAAAGTTTATCACATCAATTCGTGAGGCAGTATTCTCCCAAACACATAATTTATATTATCATATCCCATAAAGAATAAAATATAAATATTTATATATAATATATATTACTATATAGGTATAAATATGATATAAATATCAAATTTCTATATATATACATAATTTATATCCATCACCAAATCCATCAATGAGGGTTGGTAATGGAAAAAATAATGACATCAGTTCGTGAGGTGATACTCTGATGTACACATGAATGCTAATTTTGTACCCCATTTAACAGAAGTGAAAATTATTATATTTAATTCCTTAATATTAATAATATTAATTATATGTAATATAATTACATTAATGTATCATAATAGTTTAATTATAAATGTTGGTATTTGAGGAATAAATAATATAAAATAACTCATTGATGAATGTTAAATCTTTTTCAGGTAACCTCATTAGGTTTGATCCAATAAGCTTCTTGGGATATATTACTACCAAAACAATGGATTATAGAGTGATGGTATAGATATTGGGAGGTTGTTTTGAGGTGTAATTTCTGAAAAAATGTTTTAATGTGTGTATAAGAGAGGATAGGGGTGTCCTTTTATATGTGAGATGAGTGGAATAATTGTTATTTTTGAAAAGAAAATGTTTCCACCAACATTTATGATAAACAAAAAGGGACCAAAATTTATAGTTCTTTATTTGTAGACATTATATAGAATAATTATTTCCAATAAAATCTATTATATACATGATTATGGTCACTTTAAAAATTATCATCTTTGTTTGACACCCAACAAGTCCATTTTAACCTTAACCATGGTAAATAATTTTTTCTATTGTTGTTATTCATTATGATAAAAAATATATTCAAATTATTAGATAATATAAATTATTATGATCTAAAATATGAAATCAGTTTTTAGAAAACACATTTATATAAGTGAAAAATTATAATTTAAAATTAATCACGTAAATGTGATAAGAAAGTAGGTTTTCACAGAGTTAGTGTTCAAAAGATTACTGTGTTTTTATATAAATATTCAATTTGAAAACGATTCAAATAACCTAAATTATATATATATATAATTTCCAAAATTTAAATTTTATACCAATTAAAAATATAACAAATAATTATAAATAATTTAAATGAATTGTCTTTTTTCAATTATATTTTAGTATTTTTCACTATTAATCAAAAAATGAATTATCTTATAAAAATCCTAAAAAATCACCATAATCTAATGTTTATAAGTTTATTTAAAAAATAAATTTCATTTTATCATTTTAAGTTTATAAAATTGTTAAATTTTAATTATAAATTATCTTCACAAGCAACAACTACATGAACTTTCATAAAAAATATATATTTTTAATTATGATTTTATATGTATTTTTGATGATTATAATTTTATTTTTAATCAGAAAATAAATCTAATTTTAATTGTTTTATTATTACAATTAATTAAAATAAATTTAGTGGTTATTTTATAATTTTAAATTATAAAATAGTTCATTTTAAATTTGGGATTCATGCTTTACAAGCTATTAAAGATATTAAATTTTTAAAAAATAAGTTATTATTTGTAAATGTACAGAGTTTCAGGGTAAATAAACTATCAAATTATATGTTCCTACATTATAATCACATGTTTTTACATATGGTAACATTAAAGACATGTATATGAAGCATTGAAATTATTGAATTAATATGGGTGTTGCACCAACCAATTAAAAGTAGGTCACTCTTTCAATTATATATTCTACCCATTATCATTTAAAATTGGATTTAGAGTTGTATAATTATCATTCTAACATTGTAAATAAGAGCACTATATTATTCTAATAGAATTTGATTTTTAAAAACACACATCTAGATCTTTCTATGAAGAAATTATTTAAATAAATAATCCATTTTGATATAAGAACAACTATTAAAATTACTCACATGATATCACCTCAACATATCATACTTAATAAATATATTTCTTAATTCCATGATATTATTTTTTCACTAAAAAAGACATATGGTCTATAAATAATAAATAAGATATTCTAGAAGTTTCATACCTACCTTATAATGGGAGGGTCGGACCAACAATGATTTAAATATTAATACTCATATTAAAAGTATTGTGGGAAGGAAAATAGGTTCAAATAAATGGGGTCACCTAATTGAAGACCTATTCTTTATTATATAAATAATAATTCCCTTATAATTAGATAAAATAAGAAATAGGAAAAATATAAATTTTAGATTCATAAATCATAGAACTATTCTGTGAAACCTTGATAATGTATGATGTTGATAATTATGTTACTATCAATAATGTGAACTGTTTTTTAAATATGAAAATTTAAAATATAATTGTACTAACCAACATATTTTTGATGTAATGGATTATTTCTAGAGATAAATTTATTACACCTCTAATATTGATATTTTTAACAAACAAGTTCTTCTAAAATTAAATTAGTTCATTCTAGTGGTTTAGATTATTGGTACACACCCCGTAATTCTACATTGAAAATGAGGGTTGAAAACCCATTAAGCGTAGGTACAGTAGCAGTACTGTAGCGTTACTGTAGTAGTGGCAGTACTGTAGATTGGCAGCAACTGTAGCTGCGGCAGGGTACTATAGCAGCAGTGGTACTATGCTGGTTTTGTAGTAGGCAGGTTACTATTCATAGAATGGGCATTGCGTCAAAATTTTGGCATGAGGGATATGTTATGGGATACTTTCCCACTGGGCCATCAGGATATGTAATAGGTCTCCCTCTAACCAGTTAAAAGAGATATTTTCTTTGATTTAATAATAAAATGAGGTTTCAGCCCAAACATTTAAACAAACAAAAACTAGTTAAGGGAGATTAAAATATCTGAAGACATTGATTATTTTATCTTTTATTTTATTATTGATATTACACAAAAAATAGGATGAAATTGATCAAACAACATGGCTGATTGACTTTTGAAATAATGACTACGGTGGCTTCAAAATTGATTCATTAATATATGGCCACCTGAAAACCAATATTGGATAACTCTAGTTAAATATTGTTCAATTATGTTTCATGAATAATTTAAAAATAAACCTATAAATTCAACTAATCTTAAGGAAAAAAATTTAATTAATGATATGGTAGTGTTCATAATTCCATGTACATCATTGGACGCCTTTAAGAGATCACTCAAATGATTGTTAATAACTAGTGATATTGTCACAAAGAAAGTCTCAATATGTTAATCCCTTGTATATCATCCTTAAATCACAAAAAAAAACGATTTAAAAAATGTACAAATTCCACTCTTCCCATTGTAAACAAATCATTTTTCATGGATCTATCTTTTGTTTTCATGTTTAGTTTACTGATATACCTTTTTTCTTCAATACATGAATGGAAATTAGTGTAAATCATATCCACTTCTTCAAGTCAATGTAAATAGAAACATTCAAAAAATATTTTCTACATATATTAATATTTATCATAGTATAATTTTTATCCATGACATTTATAATGGTTTCATCATTAAAATATTCTTGCAGTCTTCAATCATTCATCGTAATATAATTTTCTAATTTATTGATACCATGAATCTTAACATCTTAATTTTTAATCCATTATTTAATAAATGTTCTTAGTATTATATGAATACATTACTAGATATCCCAATGAATTACATTCATTATGTTCTCCAAGAACTAATTTACTATGGTAAGGAAATCAACCAGCTATTGTTGGGACATAAATAAACTAAAATTTAAATAATAAACAACGAATTCTATTAACTTGTTAACTAATGAAAAGTGATTTGAAATTACTAATTTTATTAATATATCCACTTTTATAAAATTATTTCATCATCCATTAATATTATTGGATGCATTTTTCCTAAAAATATATATTATAAATTATAAAACTTTATATTAAAATACTATGTTTAATTTAGAAACCCATTCTAAACATTTTTCAAATTTATGTAGCATTTTTAAAGGAAACTATTTTTTACTATTTTATTCAATTAAATATAAAATCATTAAACTAAATGCTTTATATTTTGTTGTAAAATAAATTAAACTTGATTAATAATTATTATTTTAAATTCAATAGACTTAATGGAATTATCTATGTCATAAATGATTTTGTAGAAGAAATACTTTTCAAAAAGAGGTTTGTTCATGTAACATGTGCTTCTATTAAAATATCCACTACTTATATATATAGAGTAATTTTGAAAAAATTATTATGTTATTTTATATAATAAATATGAATACATTATTTTGTATGAGTTAAATTTAAATCATCATGGAAAATTCTATATAACACGATAATTGTGAAACAATTATTTTAACATAATTGTTCTATTAATATAAAGAACTATATTTTGAATATATTTAATATAAATATAATATATAATGAATATAAAATGAAATATAAACTCATAAATAAGTATATTAACACACATTTAGTTGTTAATCAATACTAAATGAAATTAAGAATAAATAATATTAAAATGTCATTTTTCATCTAAAACAATTATTATACAAATTATATATATTAATTTGAATGTAAATTTAAAATATTTTAATAATTGAGTTGGATTAATTAGAGGATGAATTTATTTCTATAATACCCAAACCAAAATATGTAGGTCATTTTATATTTTAAATAATACATAAAATCAGTTAGTTAAATAACTAGTTACCTAGTGTAAAAGTTGAGTAAAATGTAAAAAATAGTGGTGAAAAACAAATAACAAGAATAAAAAATGTGTTGAAACACATGGTAGAGAATTTTTTTTCCAAAAATATACTATAATATAATTTTTTTATTGTTTTTTCCATTTACCCTTTAATATTATTCTACCAATATTAAAATATAAAGGTTGTTTCCAAAAGTTTTTTCTAATATAATATATGGGTACCAACTATACTCATTAAAACATGATTATATACTTAAAATTAATCCTAGAAACTATAACAATTTAATATCCCTATAAACCTCTCCTAAAAACATAATCCCATGGCCCCTCATAGTTTTCCAAATCCCATCGATTTCAAGGGAACATCCAAGGAACAATGAAGTCTTCAAAGTAATCATTATCTTCTTATTATGTTTTTATTCTTAATCATAATATTTTGAGTATCTTATCACCATTATAATATGATTGATTTGGTATCATTATTTTACTGATATTTTTTTAATTATAAAACCATTATTTATCCATTTCCATCCTTGAAAAAAAATGTAATATTTTAAATTCATTCTGTGAACTACTGCCTCTAATATGTAATGTTTTTTTTCATTACCTTCATTTATGGATGGTAATAATGGTGTTAATTATGAATAAGTAAGATGTATAGAATATAATTGTGATTCGAAAATTTCAATTTAATATCCTCCATCAACATTAATCAAGCATTGAGAAACTGAAATGTTAATCATGTGTGTGTAAGGATTACCACTTACATAATAAAACACTTTTTTCAGTCATATAAATTTTTTAAAATGATTTCAATATCATGAAATACGATTCAATATAATAAGAAATAACAATAATATCAATATTAAAATATTATAATGATATTACTTCAAAAATAAAATACATCTTTTACCATACATTTCAATCGATTGTTATAAATGAAATAATATCTACATGATAAATGAAATAAAAACCCATTCTTGAGATTTGGGGAAAATGAAAAAAATATATTATAATAATATACTACAAAAATATCTATTGGTATATAGTTATACAAATATTTTAAGAAATAAAATAATTATTATCAAAAAAATAATTTTTCTTTGTGAAGATCACCGAAATAAGAAAAATCAATTCCATTTTCACACGGCGTTAATAAATACCATATGAAATGAAATAATAATATTTTAATTAAATTTTTGTTATATATTTTTGGTTATTTAATTATTTATCAATAATTAACTTTTAGTCAACTCGGGGTTAATTATATCTAAATTATTAAACATGTGAAAAACGGTAAAAGTTATTAACACCCAATGGTCCTCATATATTATAACTAATTATTTTAATCATGAAAAAATTTCATAATAATGATTATAAAAGGGTAAATTTTTTGATTAGGGTTATTAAATAGGATATTATTTAATTCATTTTTATTATACATTACCATATAGTGAATCTTTCTAATAAAAAATATATGATGTGTTTTTTTATAACTAATTTTCCTTTCATTGAGGTGAAATGGTAATTCTTGAACCCCATTATTCTATGTTGAATTAATTTATTATATGAACGTATAAAATTTTATTTCTTCTTAATTTTTTATATATTTATAATAATTCTTATTATTTACTTTCTAATTGATCAACACTTAAAATATTGTGACATTTTTATAGGTTTAATTGTCTTAAATTTAAATACCATGAGAGATATAGAAGTTATACACCATGTTTCCTTTAAAATTGTTTCTTATTTTAATTTTGTATCATGATTTACATATACTTCATGTTATTAAATTTTCATTTTAATGAAAGACCACTCATATTGGTTTGGTTCAAATGTTACAACAACTATATAGGGTTCTTGTGACCAAAATATTTTCCTTGGGTCAAAATCTCTATTCTTTGAATATAATATTTCAATATAGTTTTATTATAGTATATGATGTTGTTATGTTATATTTATTACTCTTTTTGAGAGAAATCATCTTCTAAATCAATGTATTATTCTTTGAAAATTCTATTATTTTTTACAATTTATTTTTTAACAGAATAATATCTATTTCTTTTAATGTATTTTTCATCTATGCCCAGGTTTTTACATCCCATAAAGTTCTCCTTTCCCTAGTGTAAACTAAAAATGTTTCTATATTCTAGGATCGTTTTATACACATTTATTAATTTTAAAAATAAAATTTCTCCATATTTTTGTCAATTTCGATTCTGACAATAGTTATTTCAAAATAATCAAAAGTTTTTTCAATCATTTCAAAATAAAATTTTTTATGACACAACCAAAAAAATCATATTATAATGATTATATTTTTTCCAGGTTATATTATTGATTATGAAAATAAATATTTCAATGTATTTTCTCTTCCCATTTTTTAATTTTATTTATTTTTTTTATGTCTCCATTATTTAATATTTTTTAAAAAATATCCATTTTAATATATTTCCATTGCCCATTTCATTATATATATTTTTATTCAGTGAAATCATATTGGGTTATATTTATAAAAACATTTTCTGGAAATTCTTCTCTTTCTTTACACAAAATTTACTTAATTTAATTTACAATTCATGTTTAATAAAAAAATTAACGACTTTTGTGAAAAAACACATTATTATCTCTCTTGTTTTTACCCCAATGATTATCTCTCATGAAGTGATGTTTTAACCATATTCAATATGTTAATATGTAATGAATCTTTTATGTTATGGGATTTGTATTTATTATTATTTCATATGATCAATATATGTGATATGTTTAAGAAACCCATCATTTTTCCATTAGTTTTTTAAGATATGATTATGATTGATTTTAGGTGCACGCATATGTATAAATGATTATGTGTGGGTCATATTTCACACATTAATTCATATTTTATATATATATATATCATGATATTGTCAGGAATAGACATGATGAGTTTGTTCACACAGGATTGTTAATAACGGGTTTCTCCCATTTTGAAATGTGGATATATTAATTGTTTTTAAATAAGTGTTGGAATAATGAGTGTTATTGCATATTTTTTCTAATGATTATGATTGTTCAACATTTCAATGTTATTCACCATGTTATGCTAAATTTTCATGATTTTCATTCATTTCCATGAAATTTCATTTTTTTCAAGATTAAGATTCATTTTTAAAATATCCAACATATTTAGGTAATGATATATTGTTATATGACTGTTGAGATATGTTTTTAGTGAATTCATATACTTTCTGAATCATTAATGACATATTTATGATCTTATATAAGTCTGATTTTTATTATTATTATCATATAAGGTCTATTTATTGGTTTTTATGATATTTATGCCTCCTTCGTTTTTTCACTATTTTTATGAAATTGTTTCCCTTATTGATCATTTTTGTATATCCCTTTATTATAATTTTAATATGGTAACCATGGATTCCCACAAAAATACATTAATTAAATTTTTGATGAATATTTAATATATTACAAGAAAAACTACCAAATGTCATATTAGTTTAGTTCCTTTAAAAAAATAGAAACATAAATACGAGTCCATAAGTAAGCTACCTCATCTCCCACAATGTACTTCATAATTATCTCCCTTATTAGACACATCATTAATAATGAATATCTTTTTAACGTGGGAAAAGGAGAAATACGAAATGGGTGATCTCAGATGCTCATTAATGGTAATCAAGGGTGATACATAAGAATATAATTAACATAAGGGTATCATAATATGATTATAACATTTAAAGAACGTTACACCCATATCTAAGATCATATACATGAGTCATGTCATAAATATTTCGATTAAAAAGGCATAATCATAAGGAAATAAAATAATAATCAATGAAATCAAAATTTAGGAATAAAACCCGGAGATATAGTTGAGGGTGATGGAACTAGAAAGAATGTAGGAATGGTCATGGAAGAGGTTGGACAAGCGGAGAGGGAGGTGCTCTTGGATGTTGGTAAGGTTGTTGTTAAGGGTATACAGCTGGCTTCAGTTAATGCAGCGAGGGTGAGTGAGTAAGTTGGAGATAAGATAGCCATGGGTGAGAATCCCCTTAGTCTGGTCATAGGGGATCTACATTTTCTATACATGGGACGTAGCTTTGAAAAACCTAGTGGATCTAATTTTCCTACGCATGCCTTCAGATCAAACCTTCCTTCAATGAGAAGGTAAAATCTGGAGGGAGTTTTAATACTTCTCAAAACCGATTTGCAGTGATGGGTGATGGTGAGGTCCAAGATCTTGGGGATGGTAATGTTATGGAGGCTATCCTTGGGGTGATTATTTTATGATATCGGAGGCTAGCGATGAGGGATCAGAGTCATATTCGGACTCCCCTACAGAATCAAAGGATCTGGGCATTGCAGAGGGTTTTTTAGAGTCTCTTCATGGAAGAGAAAGACCACTATTCAAGATTCATAAGGCTTTATCAAACATATCAGGAAGCCATGACACCGGATAGGCAACTATAACATACCAAGAAATCTTGTTTCTAGGTCCTCTAGTAATGTCAAACATCAATCAAAGGTGAAAATAGGTGTTGATAAAAAGGTGGGTGTTTCCACCTATAAAGAGCCTGGATCTCAGGTTGGGGGAGATCCAGAGCTAGCTACCTGTGGGGGTGTTGACCCCCCCACATGTGGATGAGGCTATGTCTCCTCAAGGGGAGGAATAAGAGCTGACTAATGGCCACCTAGGGTTGAGTCTTATTATATTTTTGGAGGTGCACTGGGTGGAGGATGCACTTACATGGGGGTAGTATCATGAGGTGGGCTCCCATGCTGACCCACAATGTCAAATAGCATCAGCGATGCTTCACATAGACCTTTTTTATCACTCGAATGAAAAAATAGTGGAGTAAGTTTTGGATATTAAAACTCATAAGGAAGTTATTAAACAAATGAAGGGAATATTGCTTTCTGTGGAAACTAAAAAGGCGCAAGTAAAATGGATTGATAGAAATAACCATATTTTTTAGAGAGGCTTCAACTTGGGAAATATCAACTTGAATGAATTCATGAAATATTGGGACATCTTCACTAAACATTATGAAGACATCATTAAGGATGATCCAAACACCCAGGTATATTCTATTCCATGTATACTGTTCAGGGTGACATATTCAAATCACCTAAATCTTAACTTCAACATAAATGTAGTAAATGTTTGCTGTAGTATTGAAGTCTTATTGTCGAAGCTATCTTAGTAGAATGATTTTACTGCCCAAACCATCTTAGTATTCAATGTTCACTCCCAATACTGTATTAAATAAATAATTTACTAAAATGGGTTATGTTCCCATTTTATTCATATCTATCTCATTAAAAATAAATATTTACCAAATGTATTGCAGAGAGATATAGATCATACCAATCACATGATGAAATCATGTATACATGTTCCATAAGATCCAGAAAATGAATTATAATATCACCCCTGGAATGAAATGGGTATCATAAAAATTTAATCATATCATGAGCTACAGAAAATAAACATGTTTATGATCCTATAAATAATATTCAAAACAATTTGGTGTTGTAACCATATAAAATGTTGAAGACAAAAATGTCTCATAAACATTATTCCATATAAAAATAAACCATTCAGATAAAGAATGTGAATGGTACCATTGTACAATAAATTCAGTATGGCATGAGAAAAATATAAACAATCAACTTAGATGAAAATATTTCTGAAAGATAATATAAACTTTTTTAAGGAAAATATTCTTTCTTATTTGAAAATGTTCTTTTTATGTATAACATTTTTGAAAAACCTTTTATTTGAAAATAACCATCAAATGTTTTAAAGATATATTTAAAAAAAATTAAATTATTTTTAAATATAATTTTTGTAAAATCCTTTTACATGAAAATTATATTAAAATATCATTTTAAATAAAGTTTATAAATATTTTTAGATAACAAGACTTTTTAATAAAACATATTTCCGACCGAATAGAGATATAATGTTATATTTTTATAAATATTGTTTCTTAATTATTTTAAGTATATAAATAATGTAAGAAATGTTGTCGTTACATTAATATATAAAAATTAGCAATATGATAAGAAAATTTATTATAATTTATTATATATATATATCATAAGAATTTATAAATGGAAACATGATTAAAATAAATTCTAATAAATGGTGAGATTTTAAAAAACAAGTCTTTCCAGAGTGGTAACTTTGGATCAAAAACCCAATGAAGGAGAAACATAAAATGAATAGTAAAAATTAATGAGGATTAAAAAATTAATAATATTTCCTGTCAGATGGGTTTTATATAAATATCATTAAACAACATAGGTTCATAACACACCATTTATCTCAAAGAAGGAAAAATGAGACAAAATTAACATACTAGTTTTGTAATTTTTTTAGCAATAAGACCCATGAAATAGAGATCCTAAAATGGATATGTAAATCCCAATAATTATAAATATATGAATAATAAAATATAGTAGTGGGAGGTATAAACATCAAAATTTGGAAATATGTTGTGAAAATTGATTTTGTTCAATGGAAAATAATATTGACATGGAGATCCCTTCCCATAAATCTTTACTATCATCGTACTTGTTCAATCAACTTCCAAAATAAATATAATTTAATTATAAATATATTAAAAACACATATTCATATATATAACAAAATACATGATCTTTTTATGTCTTTATATTACTCGTTTATTAATAATTATTTTTTAAAGTTATGTTTAAAGTAATAACCACATTGATTTCGATACACGTTTTTAGTAGTTAATCTTGGTCCTCTTACTTAGTTCAGGATTTTATCATATCCAAAATGATTTAAATGATTTAAATATAATATATATATATATTAAAATTAATTTTATATTTATTTGTAATAATCTATAAAAGAGCGAAAAATTACATTAAATACATAGTTCATGGAGATAGTAGGTCATACATACTTGTGAATGCTGTTTTCCTTTTTTTCATATTCAAAGAAGGAAAATTATGATATATTATAATTATGGAATATGTTTTATTTCATTTATATCACATATGTATATTAAACTCATATTTAACAAAATCTATGTAATGGGTGAATGAATCTCATCACTTTTTTGAGGTAGTAGTATTCCATATACACGAACGACGTTATAATATTTGTCATGACCCATCCCCTAAGGCTCGTATCGGGACTACCCCCAGGACTGCCTTCCATAGGACATGGGCTGGCGACTAGCACTGAAGGCATAAATCCCTAGTACTGAGAAGGCATTTTCTTTATAACTGAAAACAAACACAACCAGAGTACAAGAGGAAGCAAACACTACGTGAAAAATATATAACAAGAGTACTGAAAGTAATGGGTCCATAATAAAAGCCGAACTGTTATGTATAAATACAATGAAATCATGTGCAACTAAAAAGGGACAAACAACTGGAAGGTGAAACCAGCTCTTGGATCGTCCTCTGGGGTTCCTACCTGAAAGGTTGGTACAGATAGCCTCCTCAGTGCTCCACGTCAGTTCGTCTCCTCCGGATATCGTCACATCGTGAGGTCCACCTCTAGGTACCGTCCAGTCCTCGTACACTCTACCTCGATCAACATTGTCTGTCGTCTGCATCCAACACAATGAGGTGCGGGCATAACACGTGCAGGGATGTGAATAACGATACTCAGTAGGCACCTCAAGACCTTCAAGGTCTCACAAAATCCAAGAAGGATAATCCGCAAAGTAAGATTTCAATGGATAACCATTATGTAGGTATATTCCCATACATATATCTAAGCTATCAAGTAACTCATCTCAATCATGAGGAAAATAGAAAGGTCATTGACTCAGCTCAAACCATGATTTTTATTCACGAAGTCGAAACCACGGCTACTGGAGAACTCCTCCTCTGTCGAGTATAGTGGTCCTGCCGCTACAACCAATCGCTTCCAACTAACCTTGGATTACTGAAGTACTCCACCTGTTGAGTACTATGGGTCTGATGCTATGACCAAGCACATCCTACCATGGGTCTGCCGCTATAACCAAGCACTCCCCCTCATAGCCTACAAAGGTACTCCTTCGGTCGAGTACCGTGGGTCTTCCACTACAACCAAGCACTCCTCAACTGTGCGTCTACTGCTACAACCAAGATCTCCCAACATGTCCATCCAAATCATTCCAAGTCGATCAATCGATAGTCGTCAAGTCTCAGACAGCTACTAGGTCTCTACAATCTGCTTGCTCATCACTGGGAGGTTCCCCTCCACGTTCCAGAATCCTATACTCCAGGTGTCATGAAATATTACGTGAAAGTATCTCAAAAGAACTTCCACATCATAGGGATCTCAACATAATTGACGGTGCCTCAATCGGATGCCCAGTCTGAGAGTTATTAGCATTTCCGTTCGAGGGGCCAGGTTGGTTTTTTGGCTCAAACCAGCCTTTCCGCTCCGAGGGCCTGGTTGGTTTCGGTTTCGAACCAACCCAGATGTTTTTCCAAAGTCGTCCAAAACTCACTAAGAGTATCAAAAAATGACCGCCTCATCACGAGAATTTCAATGCTACAGACGGCACATCGATCGGATGGGCGGTCTTGAAGTTATTCTCGTTTAAGGAAAACGAGCCCGACTGGTCAAGACCGGTGGGCTAGCGGGTTGGCCCATCCTGGTTCGGCGGGTCTGACCTGGCTAAGGGGTCATCCTAGCCTGATAATGCGGGGCCCGGCCCGGTGGGGCATGTCCCGACATGTGGCAGGTGGCCCGGACCGCGGTAGGGCGCGGCCCAGCCCGCAGCTGGCCAAGCCGGTGCGGGAGCCCCCCCCCCTACATCCAAAATCGGCGGCGCCACCCTCTTGTCCGGCCGGCCGAAGCCAACCGGTCTTCATGGCGGGAGCGGCCTACACAGGCCAGAGCGGCCTACGCAGGAGGGCCACTGTCCCCCCAGTGCGGCACCCTCTTGGCATCGCAGGGTCTTCCCAGCCCGGTTGGAAGCATGTCGGCCGGTTCATCTGTCAAGTGGCCCGCGGTCCTCCACAGTGCGACACCCTCATGGGGCCATAGTTACTTCGGTCCGCCCAGCTTTAGCCGGACGGTTCTTTGTCGGCCGAGTAGCCCGAGGTTGCGGGTCGCGGCCTTTCCCTCTCCGCGCGGCACCCAGTGATGCGGTCCTCTTTGAGCCAGCGCGTGACTATCGTTGCCACTGCCGCCTTCAGTCGTCATTGCCTCTCTGACACCACTTTCGTTTCCAAAACAAACATGTATCAACAGAGGGTCGTCGTGCCGTGTTTGTTCGGACCACGCCTTCCACGTTAGGTGATATCAAGAGGCCAATACATTTCTGAAGTACACATCAAAAAAAGTGTATAATTATTATTCAATTTAAAATTACACAATCCCCTACCTCGATATCAATAACGATGCACATCGATGAACTACAGAAGACGAGCGTTGCAGAGGTCAGGTGTCGCGGATTACAGACGTCGATTCCGTTGACGTCGGGGTGCATCCGAATAGGAATCGGCATCTTCTCCCTTGTCGTAGAGGAAGAGGAAGTAAGTCACGTCGTCGTTCTTCGGCAGAATCGACGTTCTTCATCGAAGAGGGCATCGTTCTTCGTGGTCATAACCATTCTTCATCGAGAGAGAAACACTATCTTTCCAATTCTTTAGAGCCTCCCCAACACAAAAAAGCCAACCCCAAAATTAATACCCTAATCTATTATTTTATTCTCAATATGAATTTTAAAAATAATTCAATAGGTTGAGCCAAATAATTAATTTCATGCTGGACAATTAATTTTTGAGTATGTTGGCATAGTTAATTGAGATAAGGGAGGTGGAGAGTAAAGAGAGGGGGTTAAAGGGAGTTAAAGAAGAGATTTGAAGGGGTTAGGGCTCATGTGGGCCCCACTACTGTTATCGTCCCATGGGAGGTTATGTGGGGTTTCGGCCCCACAACCAACTCCTCTTTGGAGAAAATTACCACCATCAAATAAAAATTATTTACACATAAATTTTATTATTTTTTAATGAATGTCCAAAAATTAACTTCTCCTCCCAAGAAAACGCAACTGCGGTAAAGGTCCCCTTAATCGAATACAGGTGTTTTGAGTTCATCGGTGTCCTCATATTTCAATTCCGAGCACTAGTTCAAAAGATAGAAAAACTCGCACGTACGTTCACTGAACGTACCTGAACAAAAATTCATAAATTGATTCCGGGAACACCGGTCCTCGGTATCAAGTGCCATCAGAAACTGCGGACTCATAAAATTTCAAAGAATTTAAGAAACAATTTTCCTTGAAATTTCCAGTTCTTTACAATATTCCCAAAAATGGATGGTATAATGGTCTGTATAATATAAATATTCCAAAATCATAAGAACATGATAAAAATAATAAATATAAAATATAAACTAAAAATTCATCATTTTTACTAATATTAAATTGTTGTAATGGAAAAAATAATGACATTGGTTCACAAGGTGGTAGTCCATAATACAAATGGATGATGATTGTGTATACTATTTTATGGAATTATGAAAACTTGTAGGTCTTACCTGTAGAATAATAACATATATGTGTATGTATGATACTAATTTTAATATATATTCATTATATTAAAATTTTTATTTGGTTTGAGTTAGAAATAAGACAGAAATATTTTTTAAATAGTGTTACATATTCTTCAGGTATCAGTTTTTGGTTTGCACCAAATGATTTACTTGGTTGGCATTCCTCCCAATGGATGGATACTAGTATAAAGAAATGGAAGTTGGAAATAGATTTTTAAATTTTTTTTATTGGTCAAATTACTTGAGTGGTGTGAAGGGAGGAGAGGAGGTGGTGGAATTTTATAAGAGAGGTGATTGGAAGAGTTGTAAATACCAAAAAGTTAAACACTATTGTGACATCCTACTTATATCAAGTTCCTCTAATAAAGAATAGTTTTAGATCCATGAGTTGATAATGTCAAAATATTTAAAGCCAGTGATTTTTAAAAAAAAAGTTAGTGTACCAAATAGATTTTTTATGAATCAATTCACTTTTATAATAAATTAAATTTTTTTATGCCTTTTCATATTTACTACACAAATTTAATCTCACCCTAGATTTAATATCTGGTTATCTTGAATTACATGAAACTCTGAGTTTATATAAAATATAATTTTACAATTATACATATTTATAATGGAAAATTATAACCATGTTTTTAGAATATAAATTATGAATAAGATCAAACAAATTATGAGATTATGTTTTGCACATAATTATTTGACTAATTAATTATAAATGAATGAAAACACTGATATAAAATAAAAGGAAATGTTGTTATAAACATTATTAAAAAGACTACCAATGTGTTTTATACCAATAAATAAAAACATTAATAAATTTTAATTATATTAATGAAATATATATATATATATAATATTTAATATAATATTTAATATTGATCGTACATGTTTTCATGTAAAGATATATGGACAAATCCAATTTTAAATATAAAAGATTAATTTTTCTAAAAAATATTTTTACAAAAATTTAATGGTGCACTTGTTTAAATTTTTTTCATAAAACATTTATAATTTATTACTACAAAAATAAAAAACCTATTTAAAATTGGAATATTATAATTTATATGATTTGATTTTTGGTATTTTTTGATAAGATTCATTTTTTGAATAATAATGATAACAATATTTTATTTTAATTTATAAATTCTATTTCCTCTGATTTTTATATATATATATATAGATTATATTTTAGAATGGATTTAATATATAATTAGATAACTATTTTCTCATTTAATTCAATAAACGTCATTAAAATAAAATTCATATCGAATTTTGATATAAAAACATTTCAATCTTTTTTATGTTTTAAATTTAAACACTCTTTTTCTCGATCCATCAGTGGGATTAATTTCCATATTTTTACTGAAAATATTTTATTTTTCATTTTTAAAAATATAATAAATATTTAGAATAATAGGGTACAAATTTATTAAATATGTCCCTTTTATTTATAGAAAAAATATGAATAATAGTTTTTGTAATTTTTATTAACACTTATAAGATAAAATAGGGTAATAAATGGTAAAAATAATAATATAAATATTATAAAATTATCGAAAAACATGTACACATTTTATTGGAAGATTTTTCTTCCCTAATAATTAATTTTTCAGTTATGAGACCATTTACTTCCTTTTTTATGAGAATATATCCATTATAATATTATATTGAAAGGAAAGTAAATTTTGGAATACTACTGTTTTTAACAATATATATATATATATATTTAATATAAAGATATATAAGTGATATAATTAACTATAAAGAGTATTTATAAATATAAATTATATTTCTGAATCGGGGTAATTTATTTATAATTTTTTTAATTAAAAAATTACATTTAATGTCATCACAATGGTGATGTATTACTTGTTTAATTAATTCGAGAATCAATTAAATGATATTAAAAGTATTAAAATATATACAATTTGATATAATTGTTTTAATTCAAAATATTTATGGATTATATTGTCATGTAATTGAAGAATTAAAATAAATTTTTCAAATATATCATGTTATTTTCATATTTTTTAAAACTCAGGTAATTGTTCCTACAAAATTGACATTTTATGATATTTTAAAATTAATAATATTTAATTAAATGATATAAAATTCATCAAAATATAACATTTTGTTAAATGTTTTTGATAATAATTATATTTTTATAAATGAATCATTTATTTATCCTTTTTCATTTTATAGTAATTATATTAACTCTTAAAATATAAATTACATGATATAACTATACAAATTAAAAAGTTTAAATAAGGGTTAAACATAATAAATAAGGATTAAACAACACTCAGAAGACATATAATTTTTATTTTATTATTGTATTTAGACCCAATATTATCTTATAATTTTAATAAATATGTTTTTACCCTTTTTATTAAAAATTTCATTTATATTAATTTATTGTTTTGAAAAATTCTAAGAGTACCCCTCCCCTCTCTTATAAATGGTCTCCTCTTTTAATCTTTTATTCACACCTGATAACCTATTTGGGTCAGAAAAAATATATCCAAATAACCTCCTAAAATACCTCCACTCATCTTTGACGCTGTAATCTAGGCATAAATCTATCCAAAATAGACATTTCCTGTAAATAAAAAGGAGATACCCATAAAAGAGGTATTGTTCCTCAATGAATGTTTTTGGTTTATTTATTCCATAATCCCCTTATATTATTTTATTACTGGATAATACAATATAAATTGTTTCCAAAATATACTAATATGTTTTTATATTAATTTTTAGATTTATAATCACACACACTTCCATTAAATGGGATATGCAATCATCATTCTTGTGTACGATTGACTACTACCTCACAAACTGATAGAGCTAATTATTCCATTTATACCATTAAAGGTTAGAAATAACTATATAATTTTGGTTTTTAAGTTATATATATGATATGTATTATGTATGAATTCTTATTTTATTATTTTATATTACATAATTTCTTGATTTACATTTTCTGGAAATATGATAACTTCGTTTTTCAACATGTAAACTACTGCCTCCTTAAAGTGTACTCATTCGTAAACAAATTACATGGAATTAATTAAGGATTTTAATAACATTATATTATATATATGAAATAATAACGACGCTTAACTGATATTATATATATAAATTTAGAACATTTACTTTTTTTATTTCAATACAAAATTAAATAGAAGTAGCACTCATGTGTATGTTTGGCCTACCATCACCATGAACGATATATTAAATTTTCTATTTCAATATTTTATAGATAATGAAAAATAAATATAAAAATAATATATATAATACATATATATAATGTTTATCATTATATATATAATTACATTAGTATCTTATTATAAGTATTAATAACGACAAGCGAAAACATGTACGATAAAAAAATCAGTTACTACTGGAAACATAATAAAAACATGGAATTTTTAATAAGTGGTTAATATAGAGTAATAATTATATAATTTATGGTATTATATATATATCTATGTATTCATTTAATAGATTTATAATAAATCTATATTTATTATACATGATGTTTTCAAGAGTTTGATGAGAGTCATGATATATGGTAATGAATTTGCGTATCGCTTTTATTTTGGTGACACAAATGGATTTTATTGTAACACACCATGGTTTTGAAAATAAATATGAATGAATGAAACACTTAGTATCTAAAAAAACCATTTTGTTAAAACCTTTCAAGTAAACATAATTTTTTAACCTCTATGATTTGAAATTCAAAAAACTGACGTAAACAATTACTTTCAGTAATGTCTGATAAGACAAACATAATTTTAGATTAATAGTAACATACCATTATGAATCATTATAAGAATATTAATATGACCCTTATGAATATTAAATATTATTATTATTTTATGTCCTTACAGTTATAATATAGTGAGATCTTGTTTAACTTTTCAGTGTAATATAAAACAAATTATAGTTTTAAAGTTGTTATTTTAAGAATATACTATTATTTTATTGAAAATTAAAATTAATAATTTTTATAAAATAATTTTAAATTAATTGATTTAATTTTGGAATTATACCCATTGAAAAATTGTTTGGGTGAATTTTTTGAAATTTCCTAAAATAATCAAACTTCTCATGAATAGTAAAATGTGATAATGTACCGTATGTATAGATTATCATTTAAATACAAAATTTTTAGCATTATGGATAATTTAATCACAATTAGTTTTAAATCAAATGAACTTATTTCTATTAGGGGTAAAATGAATCAACAATATAGGTTATGTTGAGCGAAATAATAAAATAATGAATAAGATATTCCCAAATCAATCATCTCCTCCATTATATCCCACCCCCACTTCCTCTTCTCTCCACTCCTGTATAATTTTAAAATCCTAAAATGTTAAGAAATAATACCTTTAAATTGTCAATACCCTTGTTTAAGATCTCTTATTCTTTCCAAAAGACTAAAAACCCTTCCCTTAAGGAGGTTCTCAAGGAGCTTATTTCAAGAGGTAAAGTATCATTATTTTTTATTGAGGTTCATATCAATTTATATTCTATTCTTATTCTTCATAACCTCATCTATAAAATTGATCATTATAAATATAGTATCATTTATATACTATAATTATACCGTGTTAATGTAACAGCCCAAGATTTTATAAAAAATATTCTTTTTAATTTTATTAATGTCTTGTGTTGTACGCTACACCAAAAGGAGCTTGCACAACACGCATCCTTGACTTGCCTTTCATTACACGCAATCGCGACCTTCCTCGATAGCGTGTGTAATACGCAATACCGAGTTTCACTAAACAACGATATGCTATTAAAATATTATTAAAACTAGCCGTTATGAATAGTAATAACCACTTTTTAAAATTCTATAAATCTTATATTTCAAAATGAACTTCATTTTTGGATTCGGAGTATCGAATTTATCCTAAGGTGAAATTTTGGTACTTTTCGGATAACTTTCATATTCTGATGAATAGTGAAAATTACTAAATTATAATTAAAAACAACTTTTTTAATCGAAATAATTAATAGTGATAAATCATTAATTTGAGTGGTTTTAAAGTATATTTAGAATATATTTTTACAATTTAATACAATGTTGGACATTGGATGTAATTTCACATTTAAACTAGTTATAAACAAGTGTCAATCTTTTGATAGTTATTATCTCTTAAAAACACGCTATTTGTTGTGACAGCGGAAATTAATTATAAAATTAATTAATGAAACTTATATGTTGGGAATTTTGTAAAATAGAAATCATTTTTGAATTCGGAATATCAATTATAGCCTAGGGTGATATTTTGGAACTTTTCTGAAAACTTTCAATTTTTGATGAATAGTGAAACCACTAAGTGGTAGGTTAAAAACTAAATTTTGCATAAAACTTAATTTTACCGCTTCTGTGAATGGAATTTCGAAAATCCGACAGACACGGTTAATATCAAGGACTAAAATGTGCTTCAATGAGATGAAAATAATTTTTTTGGTGAATAGTAACTTTTTACTTTTTTTTACCACGGTTAATAGTAAATAGGGTAAATATGATATTACTATTACCCTAACACATGTCCTAATCCTATTGGACAAGTGTATTTCGACCAAAAACAAACTTAGGAATAAAATATGACCATTTAGGCCCACTTGGGTTAGATTAGGACATTTATTATTAATTTATTTAAAGAAGGGTTAAAAGAGTTAAAATCAAAGTTTATTTACTAAAACATTTTTAATATGGGGTTATACATAAGATAAATTTGACTATAAATATTCATTAGAAAGATAAAAATATTTCCTACATAATGGTATTTTATTTGTAATTTTTAGACATTAAATAATTTAATATATGTATGACACAACGATGATGCAGTAATTATCTTATTAATGAAATATTGACATAATTGATGTTATAAACACCAAAATAAATGTAATTTGAGACTTTTTATGAATTAAACTAATTTTCTAGGTTACTATGATATATTAGTGTTGATTTAATCAACTTTGTTCGAACATATAATTCTGTTAAGACTTTCACAAAAATCATATATCAAATAGTGTCAAAATTGACACAAAATAGTTTTTAAATAAAATAAAATATTATTAATTGTTATTTTATTCCTAAAAATCTAAGGTTCGTCCAAATGACTTAGATAAGGATATATATATTAATAATAAACAATTTCGGGTTCGTTTGGCATGTTATAGTAAGTGTATTAACCATATAGTGAAAGAAAACAAAAAGACACGGTAAAAGTTAAATTAATTAACTTAGAGTTAAATCAAATTGATAAGGTTAAAATAATACCCTAAACTTGTCTAAATCTTATTGGTTGATAGGATTTCGACCCATCCCCACTTTAGCTTCGAAATAAGACCCTTTGGAACCATTATAAACCGATTTTGACTTTAATATAAAATAATATTTTGAGATATTCCTAAGGTGCCCCTCTCCTCCCTTATAAAAGGATACCTCCTCCCCCTCCTCCTCACACCAATTTGAGCACTCATGCTAGGCCAACCCCTGCCAAAATCTCTTCTCCACTTCCCTATCAACATCCTTGAGGTTCTGGTCTTCCTCAAAGACCAATTTTAGTGCCCTAAGAGGAGGTCTCAAAGAGGCGCTTCAAAGAAGAGGTAATTACCGTTACCAATTCTTTCATCTTTATTTCTTCTTCCACTTCTTCTTCTTAGTTTGTTTCATTATGAAGTAATAACATCAGTATCAATCATATACTGATATGTTATTATAAGTATGAAACAACCCTATTTCACCATCTATCCATCCTACGGAAAAAGAAATCACCGCGCGTGCGTACGTACGGAATACCGTCTCCACGCCGTGGTGTAATCTATTTTACACCACCACCTTACATGGATGGGTATAATGGTGTAAAGAATAACTATACATAGTTATTACAACATTATATTGATTCTGATATATTGTATAATCCACTCCAATTCAATTCAATATTTATAGAAATGATATCATCGCTCGTGCGTACGTACGGACTACCGTCTCCACGACGCGATGAGATTCATTCTCCATGTTAACCATTTAAGAATGATTATAATGTATATATAAGAAATAATAATGAAATATATGAAATTATAAAGCTACTGGATTTATGTATATATATACATATGCATTTCATCTACTTACTTCCATTTCAAGACAATAAGGAAAGGAAAACAGCGTTCATGCGTACGTACGGACTACCGTCTCCATGAACGGTGTTTTTCATTTTATTTATCTACCTGTTATATATATATATATACTGAATATATATGATATATAAATCATATTTTATATTCTGGAAGTGAGTAAATCGTGATATAAGTAATAATGATGTCAAGAACAATAAGTCAAAACACCTACGATAAATGAAACGATTTTACCCAAAACGCTTCTTTAACATGGAATTTACAAAAGAACGGGTAATATAATGTCATAAGTGAACCATATATGATATCATAACAATAAATATAATTCTGTAATAAGTCAATAACATGATTTAAATCATTATACAGGCGGTTCGGACACTTACAAAGCAAGTCAGACCAAAGGTAAGGGAAATATCACAATCTCATTTTTATCCGAGATTGTTTATTCGTAAGTATTTATTGGGGTGTATTTTATCATCCACATCCATGTTTCATCAATATGTAATATTATTTCCACCCACCTAAAATTGTTTAAATCCATTTTTACCCTTCGGTGAGTTTTTAGTAATATGTATGAAAGGAATCTTTTGTCGTTTTTCCGTACGAGGTACTTTTTGACTTTTCCGACAAAAGTACGAAGAATGTTTTTTTTACTTATACGGCATGAATGGATTTTTAAAACATTATTTCCAAGAAGCTTCCTTTACAAGTTTTCAAGTTTATTTTTAATCAAATTCTTTTATTTTAAAGTCGTATGACATGCTATGAAAGGAAAAATGTTTTTGAAGAAGAAAGGATATTTTCCTCAAGAATGGAGTTCAAGTGTTTTATCAAAATTATTTTCCATCTAAGATAATAAAGGGTTCTGTTTTTATCCCTACTATTACATTGATTTGATTATTTTGTGAGGAAATTATTTTTATGAAGTCATTTACCTTATATGATTTGTTTTATGATGTCATGATGTTTTCAAGAATCCCATTTTTGTTACATGTGTTATGCGATGATGTATGATTTATGATTATGTGGCACACATAAGAAAGGATTCATTATAGGATGGGTGGGACCTATATCTCCCTCCAATGCATTGGGTAAAGATTTTATATCTCATGAGATAGACATGGCTGGAACGGAAGGTTATTTCGGTTCAGTGATACAGGACTGAAACGAGGAGTGAACTCGGTTCAGAAAGGGACTTCGTCCACTAAGATAGTCTTGGCAATGAGTCATGACTAACAAGAAATGATTTTCCATGATTATGTGTGCATGCCACAAAGTTTCAAGTTTTATGTTATGATTATGGGGATCTCATTTTCACTTCTATGATTTATCCCATGTTATGATATTATGAGCTCTTTTGCAGGTTAAGATTTCCAAAAGCTATGTTCTTATGTATATGATTTGATTGATATTTCTTTTGTTTACCCTTACTGAGCATTTGAGCTCACCCTTTTATGTTTTCTTTTCCCCAGGATATAAAGAAATGTTTTTAGGTAAAAAAAGGGAAGATCTTTATGGGAGATATTGAAGATCTTTCACCACGATTAGAAGATTACGTTCTGAGTTTCCAAAGACACTAAACTATTACGATCCTTGTGTGTGTGTTTTTGTTATGTACTAAGTATTCCGCAAAAGTAATGTAATGTCCACGTACGTCAAGATACAGGTCTCTACAGTTGGTATCAGAGGAATGGTTTAGTCAACCTTTGGAAACTAGGATGCGAGAACTTTAGTGAGATCCCTAGAGATATTTCTAAGGTATGTCTAGGGATGTCCCTAAGGATAAGTATACGTATAGGATATGGTCCTAGAACTATGGTAACGATCTTAGAATTTAACATAAGATGTTAGATATTAAGGGTAATCCCCTTTACTATGTTGTTTTCTCTAGAATTATTTTTGCCTCTCACACTATTCTTTTTGGGTTTTAGACGATGGCTGGAACCCGAAGGAACCGTGTTGATCAATGCAATGGATAATGCAATGATTGCCCTCCTGAACAAACAAATGTTATGGGAGATGGAGTGAAAAATCTTATTGCTATACTTACACAAGCTATGAATCATTCTGGACTTCCAAATGAGCAGAGAAGGGAACAATATTCTATTGAGTCCTTCATGAGGCAACGTCCAACTTCTTTCAGTGGGTCTTCTGATCCACTTGTGGATGAACAATGGATCAGTACTAATGAAAAGATATTTTCAGTTATTCAATGTTCTGAACATGATAAAGTCATCTTAGCAGTATATCGTTTGGAAGGTGAAGCTGATCAATGGTGGAATCTTATCAAGAATACGAGGCCAAGAGATGAAATTGAGTCCATGGAATGGGACGAGTTCAAGAACTTGTTTTTCAGTAAGTACATCCCTCGTATTCTTCGAACAAGGATGGAGAAAGAGTTTCTTGAACTGAAGCAAAGGGACGATGAATCTGTTGGTACCTATGAAGCAAATTTTACAAGACTTGCAAGGTATGCTTCTGGAATTATCATCCTACCTGAAAGTAAAGTTGATCGATTTTTCAGTGGCTTAAAACCAAGTCTTCGAAGGGCATTAGCTATAAGAGACTTCAGTAGCTATGAAGAAATTGTGCATTGTGCTATCAAGGTAGAAATGGAAGTTGGTGTTACATATCCATCTCATGGTTTTGACAAGAAACGAAAGATGGAGTTCAAGGAGAAATCTCAGAATAATGGTGAAAAGAAGATGAATGTTTCCTTATTCACAAAGTGTGGAAAGAAGCATGGTGGAGATTGTCTTAAAGGGACAAGAAAATGTTTTAAGTGTGGAAAAGAAGGTCATCGAGCAGCTGAGTGTCGAAGTAATGGAAAAAGGGTTTCTAATGATGTGAATAAAGCAAACACTGCAGAGAACGCACCGCCAACACTTCAATGCTTCAAGTGCAAGGAAATGGGGGCATTATGCTAATAATTGCCCTAATCCAAGGGTTAGTGATGATCAACATGAGCAACCACTGAAGGCAAAGGCCAAAGGGAAATCACATGCGATCACTATTGGCAATGTTGAATATGACAACGATGTGGTGGAATGATTAAGTGTTTATGTAATGGGATTCCAAAATAATGTTGTATCATTGAGTATTGCAATATTTATTGATGTGGTATTCAAAGTGATTGAGATATTTTTTGGAAATAAGATGATATGCGCATAATGAAGATGAGAAAATGAAATGTTTAATAGTATTCATGAGCTCATGATTGATATAAGGACTAAGTGATATCATGGTTTGAGTATATAGAATTTTTAGGATTTTGGTAACTTTTAACTGCACTCATGTTTTCACTAAGGTATTCAAGAAAATACACGATTAAGGACTTTGAATGTTTGGAATGTGACCAACAATGATATGTGGGGATCAACGACAGTATTAAATCTCTGGTAATCGTTGTCACTATATTATGAGAGTGGACTGCAGTATTATGTATAAGCCTAAAGATTAGACTGGATTATGTTGGACATAAGTTAGTATTGTTTAAGAATAGAAGATTTTCGATATTATTGATGGGATGTTATAGTAACGTAGTTTTAGAAAAAGGGACAACCTGCAGGACGGGCGACAACCCATCGCTTCGGACAAGGCTGTAGGAATCGAACCCACAACCGAAGTGCGACTGGCCTTTATCGCCTACCACTGACCTACAGGAAGTCCCTGTTTAGTAGAAGCTAGTTTTATTATATTAAGCAGTATGATATATGAAGTATAAGTCCATTTTAGGAACTATATATGATTACTCTCACTATAGAATGACTTATGTATATTTAATAACTTTTGCTTACCTTTTGTTTGAGACAGATGGAATGACCCGTCATTCTATCACATGATCTGCTAACACTTCACGAATAACAAATTCAACTTCATTTATTTAAGAGATGAAGTGGAAATTGTTCAAGGCACGAACAACAGTGATATTGTATCAAAATAAAGTAAGTATTTATTCTAATTCAAATTTTCAACTTTAGGGAAATGATCTTGAAAACCAAAAATGTTGTCCTAGTGATCTTATACCTGATGAATCAGATGGTACCTTAGATCGTCACAAATTTATGGATTTGTGATTACTGGCTTTTCCATAGCCATGTTCTCTACCACTCTCCATCAGAACATGATGGTTAGATTTCTCTTCCATATCCATATTTTCACCTATGTGGAAACCGAGTGATTAGTTTATTTGGGTAATCGTTACATTTCATATTTTAGTTTTTAAAGCCAAGTTTTGGTATTCCCTTTTACGATGTGGGTTTCTATTAAAGAAACTTTCAAATAGTAAACCATTTATAACCCCGACGAATTTCGAGGGCGAAATTCATTTTAAGGGGGGTAGAATGTAACAGCCCAAGATTTTATAAAAAATATTCTTTTTAATTTTATTAATGTCTTGTGTTGTACGCTACACCAAAAGGAGCTTGCACAACACGCATCCTTGACTTGCCTTGCATTACACGCAATCACGACCTTCCTCGATAGCGTGTGTAATACGCAATACCGAGTTTCACTAAACAACGATATGCTATTAAACTATTATTAAAACTAGCCGTTATGAATAGTAATAACCAATTTTTAAAATTCTGTAAATATTATATTTCAAAATGAACTTCATTTTTGGATTCGGAGTATCGAATTTAGCCTAAGGTGAAATTTTGGTACTTTTCGGATAACTTTCATATTCTGATGAATAGTGAAAATTACTAAATTATAATTAAAAACAACTTTTTTAATCGAAATAATTAATAGTGATAAATCATTAATTTGAGTGGTTTTAAAGTATATTTAGAATATATTTTTACAATTTAATAAAATGTTGGACATTGGATGTAATTTCACATTTAAACCAGTTATAAACAAGTGTCAATCTTTTGATAGTTATTATCTCTTAAAAACACGCTATTTGTTGTGACATCGGAAATTAATTATAAAATTAATTAATGAAACTTATATGTTGGGAATTTTGTAAAATAGAAATCATTTTTGAATTCGGAATATCAACTATAGCCTAGGGTGATATTTTGGTACTTTTCTGAAAACTTTCAATTTTTGATGAATAGTGAAACCACTAAGTGGTAGGTTAAAAACTAAATTTTGCATAAAACTTAATTTTACCGCTTCTGTGAATGGAATTTCGAAAATCCGATAGACACGGTTAATATCAAGGACTAAAATGTGGTTCAATGATATGAAAATAATTTTTTGGTGAATAGTAACTTTTTACTTTTTTTTACCACGGTTAATAGTAAATAGGGTAACTAAGGGTAAATATGATATTACTATTACCCTAACACATGTCCTAATCCTATTGGAAAAGTGTATTTCGACCAAAAACAATCTTAGGAATAAAATATGACCATTTAGGCCCACTTGGGTTAGATTAGGACATTTATTATTAATTTATTTAAAGAAGGGTTAAAAGAGTTAAAATCAAAGTTTATTTACTAAAACATTTTTAATATGGGGTTATACATAAGATAAATTTGACTATAAATATTCATTAGAAAGATAAAAAGATTTCCTACATAATGGTATTTTATTTGTAATTTTTAGACATTAAATAATTTAATTTATGTATGACACAACGATGATGCAGTAATTATCTTATTAATGAAATATTGACATAATTGATGTTATAAACACCAAAATAAATGTAATTTGAGACTTTTTATGAATTAAACTAATTTTCTAGGTTACTATGATATATTAGTGTTGATTTAATCAATTTGGTTCGAACATATAATTCTGTTATGACTTTCACAAAAATCATATATCAAATAGTGTCAAAATTGACACAAAATAGTTTTTAAATCAAATATTATATTATTAATTGTTATTTTATTCCTAAAAATCTAAGGTTCGGTCAAATGACATAGATAAGGATATATATATTAATAATAAACAATTTCGGGTTCGTTTGGCATGTTATAGTAAGTGTATTAACCATATAGTGAAAGAAAACAAAAAGACACGGTAAAAGTTAAATTAATTAACTTAGAGTTAAATCAAATTGATAAGGTTAAAATAATACCCTAAACTTGTCTAAATCTTATTGTTTGATAGGATTTCGACCCATCCCCACTTTAGCTTCGAAATAAGACCCCTTGGAACCATTATAAACCGATTTTGACTTTAATATAAAATAATATTTTGAGATATTCCTAAGGTGCCCCTCTCCTCCCTTATAAAAGGATACCTCCTCCCCCTCCTCCTCACACCAATTTGAGCACTCATGCTCGGCCAACCCCTGCCAAAATCTCTTCTCCACTTCCCTAGAAACATCCTTGAGGTTATGGACTTCCTCAAAGACCAATTTTAGTGCCCTAAGAGGAGGTCTCAAAGAGGCGCTTCAAAGAAGAGGTAATTACCGTTACCAATTCTTTCATCTTTATTTCTTCTTCCACTTCTTCTTCTTAGGTTGTTTCATTATGAAGTAATAACATCAGTATCACTCATATACTGATATGTTATTATAATTATGAAACAACCCTATTTCACCATCTATCCATCCTACGGAAAAAGAAATCACCGCGCGTGCGTACGTACGGAATACCGTCTCCACGCCGTGGTGTAATCTATTTTACACCACCACCTTACATGGATGGGTATAATGGTGTAAAGAATAACTATACATAGTTATTACAACATTATATTGATTCTGATATATTGTATAATCCACTCCAATTCAATTCAATATTTATAGAAATGATATCATCGCTCGTGCGTACGTACGGACTACCGTCTCCACGACGCGATGAGATTCATTCTCCATGTTAACCATTTAAGAATGATTATAATGTATATATAAGAAATAATAATGAAATATATGAAATTATAAAGCTACTGGATTTATGTATATATATACATATGTATTTCATCTACTTACTTCCATTTCAAGACAATAAGGAAAGGAAAACAACGTTCATGCGTACGTACGGACTACCGTCTCCATGAACGGTGTTTTTCATTTTATTTATCTACCTGTTATATATATATATATATACTGAATATATATGATATATAAATCATATTTTATAATCTGGAAGTGAGTAAATCATGATATAAGTAATAATGATGTCAAGAACAACAAGTCAAAACACCTACGATAAATGAAACGATTTTACCCAAAACGCTTCTTTAACATGGAATTTACAAAAGAACGGGTAATATAATGTCATAATTGAACCATATATGATATCATAACAATAAATATAATTCTGTAATAAGTCAATAACATGATTTAAATCATTATACAGGAGGTTCGGACACTTACAAAGCAAGTCGGACCAAAGGTAAGGGAAATATCACAATCTCATTTTTATCCGAGATTGTTTATTCGTAAGTATTTATTGGGGTGTATTTTATCATCCACATACATGTTTCATCAATATGTAATATTATTTCCACCCACCTAAAATTGTTTAAATCCATTTTTACCCTTCGGTGAGTTTTTAGTAATATGTATGAAAGGAATCTTTTGTCGTTTTTCCGTACGAGGTACTTTTTGACTTTTCCGACAAAAGTACGAAGACTGTTTTTTTTACTTATACGGAATGAATGGATTTTTAAAACATTATTTCCAAGAAGCTTCCTTTACAAGTTTTCAAGTTTATTTTTAATCAACTTCTTTTATTTTAAAGTCGTATGACATGCTATGAAAGGAAAAATGTTTTTGAAGAAGAAAGGATATTTTCCTCAAGAATGGAGTTCAAGTGTTTTATCAAAATTATTTTCCATCTAAGATAATAAAGGGTTCTGTTTTTATCCCTACTATTACATTGATTTTATTATGTTGTGAGGAAATTATTTTTATGAAGTCATTTACCTTATATGATTTGTTTTATGATGTCATGATGTTTTCAAGAATCCCATTTTTGTTACATGTGTTATGCGATGATGTATGATTTATGATTATGTGGCACACATAAGAAAGGATTCATTATAAGATGGGTGGGACCTATATCTCCCTCCAATGCATTGGGTAAAGATTTTATATCTCATGAGATAGACATGGCTGGAACGGAAGGTTATTTCGGTTCAGTGATACAGGACTGAAACGAGGAGTGAACTCGGTTCAGAAAGGGACTTCGTCCACTAAGATAGTCTTGGAAATGAGTCATGACTAACAAGAAATGATTTTCCATGATTATGTGTGCATGCCACAAAGTTTCAAGTTTTATGTTATGATTATGGGGATCTCATTTTCACTTCTATGATTTATCCCATGTTATGATATTATGAGCTCTTTTGCAGGTTAAGATTTCCAAAAGCTATGTTCTTATGTATATGATGTGATTGATATTTCTTTTGTTTACCCTTACTGAGCATTTGAGCTCACCCTTTTATGTTTTCTTTTCCCCAGGATATAAAGAAATGTTTTTAGGTAAAAAAAAGGGAAGATCTTTATGGGAGATATTGAAGATCTTTCACCACGATTAGAAGATTACGTTCCGAGTTTCCAAAGACACTAAACTGTTACGATCCTTGTGTGTGTGTTTTTGTTATGTACTAAGTATTCCGAAAAAGTAATGTAATGTCCACGTACGTCAAGATACGGGTCTCTACAGTTAAGGTTATAAAAATTATCAATATTCTTACTCACTCTCTCTCTTATAAATGAATCATTGTCCCTGAGGTTCCAATTTACAACCTTCATGGATGATAAAGTTACATTCTTCAATTTATCCATCATAACTGGTCATGAAACTATTTTTATGTTTTTAAATAACTATAAAAAATATATTATAACCCACTTAGTATTCATGAACTAGTATATGTACATAGTATTAATTCATATGACAAAACTAGTTCATAATAATCCAAATGCCACCAAATAATCTATGTGATTGCAATTTCATCCAATGATTCATTCTCATACCATGTAAAAAAATTATATATATAACCATTAACCCTTATAAAGGTTCATAAATAATATATTATTCCAATTCTGTAAAATTACATACTTTGCAGATGAATATACATACTCATGTACAAATATACAGATTATGAAAACCAAAAAAATCTACACTCTAAAATGAAAAAATTCAATATTATTACTTATCAATAATAACATTAATGAACATAATAAAATTATGATAAAATAAATAAATGAAATAAAAGGTATTTAATTAAGTTATTAATAATTCTAATTTCATATTCTCCGACCGTATGTTTAGGAGAGGAACACATTCGGGCTTAAGTTAAGGGTTTTCCACCCAAACCAGCATTCTCAATTAGATTACTTTTATTATCAACTTACCTTAATTACATTATTAATAATTCATAAAAATTTGTCCTATGTTCTATATAAATTTTCTATATCTGTGTTCCAACTAGAATCATACGTTCAGTTATGGGGTGTTATATTCTTTAAAAGGATATTTTAAAAAAAACCTAATGAAATACAATCCGGATTCAAGAGAATTTCTCAAATTATTATCTATTTTCAAGTGCTCTCTATAATATATTTTTAGAAACCATTGTTTTTCAAAAAAAATTTTTTTTATGAAAATGCCATCTTACTTAACTTATAATTTTATAAAAAAATTTCCCAAAATAACTCTTCAATTTAGTGTTGAAGATTTTTTATCAATATAATTACTCAATGATTTCATAGGACTATTTTAAACTATTTCAACACTACTATTGATTATTATGTATTTTTTGTATTAATATTTATGATATAATGTAAAATATTTCATTTAATGGTTTATTATTAGTTTAATGATAAATGTAATATCTTAAAATCATTCACCAATGTACTCTGAATGGTTAGTGTTTATGCTTAATGTTTGGGATGTTAATTGCCTTCCATATGTAAGTTTCAATATAAATGTATATGTTGTTTATGTTTATCCCAAATAATATGATGAATTAATTGGACTTATTATGTTATGTTTGCAGCCGCTATAGACACTCGATTCTTTTGTAGGTCTCACAAGAGAAATAGATATGTACTTGGTCTAGGGATTACCTATTTTGAGATATGGTTTTGGATGAGGCCTTAATCATTTGTAGAAGTCTTAGTCGAGCCCTTAATTACATTTTTCAGAATTTTTGTAAAATGAATTTCCAAAATTATTAAGATATAAATTGATATTTCATGTGGTTATCGTATTAGTTAAATACCCTAGAATATGTTTAATTATAGAAACTTTTACTGATATCATATTCCCGCAATTTTATGTTCACGTTTTTTAAAAGGCACATGTTTTCAATTATTCACCATGTCTAATGTTTATGTAATCTTACACTATAATATTTACCCTTATTGAGAATATAATATCAGCCCTTCTTATGTTTCATTTTTCTAAGACCTGAAGATGTTTATTATGATTGACTTGTAGGGATAATCATAGTGTGGTGGTTATTCCCATTGGCACTTTTATGTTTTTTTCTTTAAAGTTGTTATGTGGAGCTAATATATGTATCTTATTTCCAAAATCTACTAAACTAATTGGTCCTTGAATATGCATACTACTTGTTTATATGACAATGTAATAAAATAATTCACAGGTTTTGGGCAACTGGTGTTGGGTCATTACACTTGGTATCAGAGGAATTTTAGAAGAAAACATGGAAAATTGATTTATAAAACATAAATTAATGAACAAACCATTAAAAGAGTCATTGAGGATAAACATAAGAATTTTATCTTTGTATTTTTTGTGTAATTGAATATATTTACCATTCTATAAAATAAATCCATGTTTGGATACTACAAGTGGACTTGGTTCAAGAACAAATGTACCTATGAGTGAAAATTCTGACAAAAAGTTACGGTCATTAAATGAGGTATATCGGTAAATGAATACGATCCTTATTTCACACATGGATTGACACTCTTATGGGATATTCTTGGGATAATTAACATATTAATTACAAGACATTATAAAATACTTAATTTTAATTTTTCTTCAAAGAAACATTGTTTGTGATTATGGGATTATCCATGCATTTAATTTAAATTTATGGATAGTATTTTGATAATTTAAGATTATAAATTATGATTCATAACCTAGTCTGGTTTATGCCATTATTTATAAATGGTTCCTAGTGGAAGAAATTGAAACCACATGAATGTGTATATCCCATGTATGTATTTTCCTCATGTACAATAAAATGATGTGGGCTCTGGAGTTACAACTAGTGTAATGAAACTTATAATTATACTGTGATAACTTACTCAGGTTATTAACAATAAGCATACCCATATAGATCTTTTAAATCCATATAGATGAAGATTTATTATAGATCGCTTTATGTAACAATATCCTTCATCATTCAATGGTACGACAACCCCATTTGTAGTCGAGTAATGGAAATGTTCCCTAGAGAAGATATTTCTCACTTTGGATGTAATATAATAAAGAAAGTAGTTGTGGTAGTTTATCATCTATTGGGAGATGCGGATCAGTGGTGGATGTTAATCTAAAACACAAAGGAGGAGGAATAGATTTAATATATAGAATTGATGGATTTTTTTGAAAATATTTGTAGTGAAATACTTTAATTGTGAACTATGAAACGATATGGAAATGAATTTTCAGAATTTGAGGAAAAAGGAATATGAGAATATTGAAAATTATTATGCTAACTTCAAAGGGTTAGTAAGGCATGTTGTTGACTACATAAAAAATCCAAGGGGAGTTATTGATCGATTTATTGATAACTTAAATTCATTCCTCTGACTGGCGCTAGTCTCCCAAAGATTCTCATTACATGAGGATATTTATTCAGGTGGAATCAATACAGAAATGAAAGTATTATGAATTCAATGGAATTCAAGAGAAGAAGTGGTTTTTTATAAACACTGGAAAATTAAATAAGGAAATGAGGATGAAGGGAAGACTTGAATTTCCAACCTGTGATTATTGTGGAGGGAAATATCATGGTGCCTGTTTAGAAGGAAAATAAGTATGCTACAAATGTGGATAGAAATGCCATATTTATAGTGATTTCAATGGGTAAAAAAAGTTATTAATGTTCAATGCTATAAATTTTGGGAGATGGGACACTATGTTAATGATTTTCCAAAGCGTCAAGGAAACATGCCAATGAAAAGGACATGGGAGTAAAGAGAAGCTTATGTGATCACAACTGTAGATATTAAAGTTCTTAAAGATGTGGTTGTAGGTTTTTTAATTATTTCCTCAAAATTACCCAATTATTTATTTGATTCCAGATCATCACATTCCTTCATATCTTCCCAGTTTTCTTAGAAAATTAGATATTTCAAATTTTACTAACTAATTGAGTTATGAGTCAAAACTCTTAAGGTAAGTATCATTGAAACAAAGTTGTGTCATACGATCCCCATTATAGAATATAAACATGGTTTAGCTCGTAATTTTATTTTTACACCCATGATTGAATTTGATATAATCCTCAGTATGGATTATATTTAGAACCATTAAATGAAAATTTATTTCAAGAGGAATGAGGTTACAATTTTTGAGGACGATGCAGAATCCTGTATCATTAGGGAAGAAATATCACTATATGATTCTCATCTATATCCACCCCTAATACCTCTACTGAATTAAATTATTGGGGAGGAAGTGAATCAAATAACTATAAGCGATGAATGGAATGTTCATATAGATTACATACCAATTTCATAGGAATATGTTGATGTGTTTCAAGAGGATTTACCAGGACATCCTCCAGAGTGGGAAATTGTGTTTTCCATTGACTTACTTCCAAATTCATGTCCCATATCAAATACGCCTCATAGAATGTCCATTATAGAATTAGTGGAACTGTAGAAACAACTAGAGGAATTATGTGATAAAGGATTTATTCTGCCTAGTGTTTCTCCAGGGAGAGACCCACTAATTGTTTATAAGATGAAAGGTAGATATGTCAAGTTGTACAATGAGTATAGTGATATCGATTATATAAAAATAAAGAACAAGTATCCCCTGCCTCTTATTGATGATTTATTTGATCAACTTCATGGAGATCAATTTTTTTTTAATATTTACCTTTGATCTATATTTTATCAGTTGCTTGTGAGGACGAAATACATTCAAAAAACAGAATTTTGAATGAGGTATGGGCATTACGAGTTTACAGTAATTACTTTTGGACTGACTAATGTGAATTCTTTTTCATGGATCTAATTAATAGAGCTTTCAAGTAATGTAGTGATGACATTTTGGTAATATTTATTGATGATATCTTGGTATACTTTAAAATAAATGAGGAACCCGAAAATCACTTTGGCACTATTCTAAAGAATCTTAGAAGAAATGAATTATATTGGATTTTTAGCAAGTGTGAATTTTGGATTCAATCAGTTTCCATTATTGGCCAAATTGTCACAAAAGATGGAATATTGGTTGATCTTGTTATGAAAAATGTTTTAAAATAATGTCCAACTCTAATAAACATAACTAGGGTACAGAGTTTTATAGGTTTACTAGTTTATTATGGGCATTTATTCTAAAATTCACCCATTTAGCCAACACAATGACCAAGTATACATGTATATGGGTAATGTTCATATGGGAAAAAATTGAAGTATTTTTTGAATAATTTAAGGTGATATTAGTGAATGTCTGCATCGTAACTCTACAATAAAGGAATGAAGGGGTTCTGATCAATAGTTATTCATCAATGAAAGTTCATGTTTGCATCCTTGCGTAGAATGATATAGTTATTGCATATGCATCAATGTAGTTAAAAAATCAGTGACAACATTATCCTAGTCATGATCTTGAGTTATTATAGGTAATCCATTCTCAGATGATATAGATACATTATCTCAATTGAAAAAATGTGATAAATACACATGTCAAAAGAGTCTAAAATATATATTCTCGTGGAAAGAACTCATCATGAGGAAAAAGTGATGGATATAACTACACAAAGACATTGATTTCTCCAAAAACTACCACCCAGTAAAGGAAAACAATATAGAATATCAACATAGTAGGAAGGATCAATGAGTTCTAAACAAAATGTGGATTGACAAGGATCCTTTGTACTGGGATCTATTGAGAATGGATATGGGAATTATCAAATAAGTTGAAACATCAATACTTTTTCAAATGGTTTCCCATCTATATATATTGGAAATAATTAATGATTCATAGTATGATGATGAGAATCATGAAAAGAATATTAATGCTATAAAATATGGGAAGCTGACAGACTTCGTTTGTGATGATAGAATTTTGAAATTTGGGAAGAGGCTATGTGTTCCCTCTATGCCTGAGATGAAAAGGGAGTTATTGGATTATTCCCATATCTCTAATTTCTATATAAATCCTTATAGAACTAAAATGTATAGTGATTTAAAGGAACATTTATGGTTGCATTACTTGAAGATGGAAATTGGGGATTATATATCAAGATGTTTAGACTGTGAAAAAGTGAAGGTCGAACAATAACATCCAAAAGGATTAATGAACACTTTACCTATTTCTACATGCAAATGGGATGACATCATAATTGATTTTGTCATTGGATTACCCAAAACTCCTATAACCAATGCTAAAATATTGGTAAATGTTGATTGACATACGAAATCAACACATGTCCTCACTTGAAAGGGTATTTTCCACTAGAGGGCATAGAAAAAATCTACATTAATGATTTTGTGGTAATTCATGGAGCACCTCTCTCAATGTTTTCTGATAATGATCCATAAATTTCAAATAAATTTTGGAAAATTCATTAGAATTATTTGGATATTTCTCTTCTATTGAGTATTTCTTATCACCCAAAAACAGATGGGAAATCAGAAAGAATAGTAGAAACCCTAGATGACATGTTGAGATCATTTTAACATGTTTTTAAGGGTATTTGGGATCAATAATTTCCTTTAGTGGATTTTTCCTACAATAATATTTTCTAATAATGTATTCAAATGGCACAATATAAAGATTGTATAGAAAGAGATGTCGTACATCAACATGTTGGGATGATGTTATAGAAAGGATACTTATGGGAATATAGATTTTGGAGGAAAAAATTGTGATGTTAATTACTATTCAAGGCTATATAAAAGAATCTTAATGAAGATAAAATAGATATGCTAATAATTGAAGGAAATATTTGGAATATTAAGTGGGAGATCATGTTTTCTTAAATGTATCTCCATGGAAGGGTTTTATAATATTTTATATTAAAGGAAAAATAAGCCCTAGTTTCATATTTCCTTTCAAAATTATAGTGAGAATCTGAACTATTGAATAGCATTTAGTTATTCCACCTAGCCTGTATAAAGAACAAAATGTTTTCCATGTATCATTGCTGAGAATGTGAATGCTAGACTGAATGCATGTCCTCACTTCTTAAGGTATATAATTAAAAACAGACATTTCAAATTGTGAAGAGCCTATCCAGATTCTGGAAAATAAAATAATTTTTTTAAGGAATCAGACAACTCGACTTGTAATGAAGCTTTGAAAAATTCATTAAATCAAAGAGGAAACATAGGATCATGAGGTGATTATAATAAAGACATGTCAAAATCTATTTGTGAGGTAACATTTTGAAAATTATGAGGATAAAATTTTTAAAACGAGGGGAGAATGTGAAAACCCAAGGTTTTGAAAATAAATATTGAATTCTTGAAACACTAAGTCACTAAAAAAACCAATTTGTTTTGACCAAGCTTGTAAACCTAATTTTTCCACCGTTGTGATTAGAAATTCAAAAAACTGAAATACACAGTTATGTCTAGTAATGTTTGATAATAAAAAATTAATTTATGATGAATAGTAACATACACTTATGAATAGTAGTATGAATAGTAATATGACACTTATGAATAGTAAATATTATTATTATTTTATTTTTTGAAGGTTATAAGATAATTAGATCTTGTTTAATTTTTTAATATGATATAAATGAAATTATAGTGTTAAATTTTTTATTTTTTTGAATATATTATGATTTTATTTAAAAAATAAATTAAAAATATTTAGAAAAATGTTTTCCTAAAATGGAGTACATTTTTGAATTATATATGATGAAAAATGGTTAGGGTGTATTTTTTGGGATTTTTCTAAAATACATGTACTTTTTATGAATATTAAAATACAATAATTTAGCGCATATACACATTATTAGTTAAATTAACTATTCCTTGAATCATGGATGATGTAATCACTATTAGTTTAAACTCACATGCACTTATTTCTATTAGGTTTCAGATGAATCAATAATATTCATTATCATGATGGAAATAATAAAATAATAAAAAAGATACTCACAAATCCCTCCACTCCTCTACAATAAACACTCCCTTCACTCCCTCTTATCTTCACTCCTCTAACCCTTGAAGATTATCAAATTTTGGCCAAAATAGCCTTCCCTAGTATCTCCCCACGTCTAGGATCTCTTGATCTTTTCAAAATACCAAAACCACTTACCTTAAGGAGGATCTTAGGAACGTTATTTCAAGAGGTAAAATATCATTTTTTTCATTTAGTTTCATTTCAATTTATCTTCTTTTCTTATTCTCTTATAACCACTTATATCCAATTGATCTATATATATCTACTATAATCTATATACTAGATGTATAACATGTTAATTTAAAAACCAATATCAATCTTCTTGCACACACAAACACACACACACACACTCTCTCTCTATTATAAATGAAATCACCATTTGTGAGGTCCCAATTTACATCCTTCGTGGACACTGATGTTTCATTCTTCAATTTATCCTTCATTAGTGGTCATGAATCCATTTTTATGTTATGGAAAACTATTATATATGTTTTATAACCAAAATTTTATAGATGAAACAGTATATGTACATATTATTAATTCATATGACAAAACTAGTTCATAATAATAAAAATATCGCCAAATAATCTAAATGACTGTCATTTTATCCAATGATTCATCCTCATACCAAATAAAATATTCAATATATAAAAATTAAAACTTATAGATGTTAATAAATAATATATAATTCCAATTCTGTAGAATTAAATCTTTTCCACATGAGTATCTATACTCATATACAAATATACCCATCATGAAAACCAAAGAAACGAATTACTCTGGAACGATGGAATTCAATCTTATTACTTATCAGCATGTACATAAATGAACCAAACAAAATTATGATAAACTAAATAAATTTATAAATTGGTTTTAATTCGGTTATTAATACGTATAATTTCTTATTTAATGAACCTATGTTCAAGAGCAGAACACATTCATGCTTAAGGTAAGGTTTTCTGATCAGAACCTCCATTTTCATTCGACTAACTTTTATCATCTATATACCTTAATTAAATTTTTATTCATTCATATGTACACCTCATTATTTATGTGTGAATTTTCTATATATGTTTTCCAACCATAATTAAAACTTCATTTATGCTTATTTATATGATTTAAAAAGAACTTTCATAATTTCTTTCTGAAATACAATCTTAATTCAAGGGAATTTTTCAAATTCTTACCTATTTTCAAGGGAACAATATATTCCTTTATTTAACCATAATTTTTCTAAAATAAATTATTTTATTATTAAAATACAATCTTATGTCATGTCACATACATATCCCATTTTAACTTTGTTTTTATTTTAATTTCCATTATTTCTTTGGTTTGGGGGTTTCCCATGCTTTTATGGAGGAATGTGTGAGTTTTCATGAATTGGGCCAAACCGTGAGACGAATTTGAATTTGGAAAATAAATTTTGATTCTTTTATATATTCTTAATTTTTCATCATGTTTCATCCACTTTACTTTCTACATGGCCTCCCCTGGCCTATTAACACCATCATGTAAATTTGGATCCTTTAGAAATCGGTAACGAAGGTGTATTTTGGTTTTTATTTAAGGGAATGGGCCTACCAGGAAGCCCATTTCCACTTTTAAAAATATATTTGTTTATTTAATAAATTAAACAATTTTAACTATTGTTTGGTTATTCAAAGATTCACCCAATCCCACTGAACCCATCCACGCGCCCCTCCTCTTTCCTGCCAATTTGGAGATCGTTTCCATCGTGATTTGGTGTAGAACTACATAGGGCTTCTCAAATCGACTGAATTTGAAGAGGAATGTTTTTCCCTTGATAATTATTTAAATTATTACTTTCATTCTTCCATTCCATTTCTTAATTTGACCCTTCCTCATCCCATTCAAAACTAAAATCCATTGATGCCCTCCATATTTTTTAAAACCTCTTTGTAACCCCATTTTGAAGGGGTATTTGGTGGAGGCACTTCAAAGAAACTTGAGTAAGTGTCTGTCCTCCTTGGTTCCTCCCCTTTACGTGATGTTTATTTCAATTTCCATGAAGTTACAAATGAACATGGGGTAGGGTTTAGATCCTAGGGTTTAAACATTCGTTTTATCGGTCAATTATTATGGTTTTAGGTTTGATATAAGTCCCTCTTGGTGTGGCGGTGTTGCGACTTGATTTTCGCACGGTGATTCATTAGTTTAATCTGATTTGATAGGTTATTACAAGGTTGATTCAACATTTTTGTATTATCATAATGTATTTATCATATTTTCAAATTTATATCATTTTATTATTTCTGCAAAAATTTTTGCTAATGATGTTCCTATTGCAATTGAATTTTAAATGCCAATTTGGTGTGAAATTGGGGATTTTCCAAAAAAAATGTTTAATTGGTTTATTTGGGGATGCCCTATAAATACTTAGTTGTTTTTATTGACTTTTAATAAGGATTAAAATACTGTTTATAATTTTTATCCCCTTGGGTTGTTGCTGCAAAAATGGGTTTTAATTGTGTTTGTAAAGAAAGTGATGTTCAGGTTCCACTTTTGTGTGAAGATGAAGGTTTTACAAAGTTATCAATTCTTGTACAACATGGGGATGCCCTAAAATTGATTTGTTGTTTTAATTGAAATTTATTGGGCTGCCTTTAATTTATTGGTAACTTACAAGTGTGAACATAGTGTACAAGTGGGGTTCTTAAGGGGTTTGGGTGAAAAACAACACTGGATTTTGAGAATTTTTTTATTAAAAATCAAAGTGTTTGTTTTGTGTATTAAGTGGTATAAAATGAGTTAGCTACTGTATTTGGTTTATGTTACGATTAGTGGTATTTTAAATTAAAATGGAAATGTGTTCAATGCCAAAATTGTTAGAGCATAATGGGGGAAGCCCGAGTTCCTAGATTGGGCAGATATGTACTAGTACGGCTAGTGGATCAGATGGGTTTTTCCCTGTTTCACTTAGAATTGGATAACAACAACACTAAATAACTATATGGATGATGATTAAGGACCAATAGGTTACGGTTATGTTCCCTACTAGTGGGTCGTTCATGAGAACATATTTTACTATGGTTACTTTACATTGAGGTATGTTATACATGGGGACTGAGACTATCTATTGCCTAGGGGTGTTCCCGATTTTGTCGCTCTTGTATTTTTGGTATTTACCCTTTCCTTGAGTGTGTTTTTGTAAGATCTTTACAGTAGATAAATTTTCTATTTAAATGTGTTACCATTCAAAAAAATTTAGTTTGAAAACTGTTTTCAATTGAAATTTGCATTTCTTCGAGGTTATCACTACTTTTATTTGTGTATAAATACTTATTTCTTTTAACAATGTATTGAATTATCTTTGGAATAATTGGGTGGTATCATTCTAGGAATTGTCTCAAACCCTACATACACCTTTGTGTGTAATTAAACTTGGTTATTTTGTTGTCACAGATTGGGTACAATTTTTAGTTCCATTGGTTTTGGTTTCTAGCAGGTCCACGGTGGTGATGTCTTTTGGAGATGGCTGGAGGGCGGTGCCCCTTGCCATGAGGGTTCTTGGGATATTTCCTTTTGGTTCTGTACATTATTTATAGTCTTGTGTAGTTGTTTTAAAATATGTAATTCAGTTCTGATTTTTTGTAAAAGATTGTTTGGTTGAAAAAATCATGATTGGTTTTATTAGATTCTCTTGTTGTTTTAAGTTTATGAACTCAGGTAAATCGTTAAAAATTCCCATTTTATGATACATGGGAACTTATTCTAGCCCGTGGGGATTGAGAATGCCCTTCGGGCCTTTCATGGCCAGGGTTTGGTGCTGGTTTTGGTTGGAACCATATTTGGTTCGTGACCAAATGTTATTAGTGGAGGTTCACTCTCTTTGGGTCATGTTATTTTGGGAACATTCAGTATTGTCTGGAGTTAGGATTGTCAAGAAATGTAATTTTGGTTATGATTAGTGTCGCTGATATCCACACTTCTTGACAGGAATCATGACTCCAAGGGAATTCAGGACCTTTCAGTGTCCTTTGGTTTTCTTGGTTTAATGTTGATTAGGTGAAAAGAAAAGAGAGTTGGGTTAATGGTCTCTGTGAGATTGTAGGGCCTGAAAAGCCATGTAGAGATGAGGATATTCCCTAGAACACTCTCTATGATAGTGAATTTATTGGAATATAGCTGCCAACCATATGTCTAAGTCACCCACTGAAACTAGTTTCCTCTCGTATTGTCTTGGGTTCTTTAGTTTTGAATTCTTGGAACATTGGTTTTAAAGTGACTAGGTTTTATGAAGTGTAATGTTTTTCTGAAATTATTTTCAAATAAAAATGGAATGCTTTGATTTATTAAATTGTGAAACTAAATATTCAGAATTATTTTTAAATGGAAAATTGTGTGCTTACACCTCTTTTGAAAGCAGAAACTATACTGAAGCTGGTTTTGAAAAAGTGTTTCCAATGGAGTTTTCTAAACTATTGAAAGGTGTTTTAATGTGATTAGATGTTTTTAAATTGATTTAAATAACTGGAAAGTGAGTTTTCATTGGAATGATTGTTCCTTTCTGAATTTTTTTTAAATATGGTAATTTAGGTTCGATATCCTGGTTAACTGTTTTGAGAAAAATGATGTGTTGGTTGACCATTTTGGTTTTGAAAAGTTGAAAGAATCTTTTTTAACCTTTGGTATTTCCATGAGAGACCACATGCATGGGATTATATGGGATGATGGATGGTTGATGGCATGACTGGATGAGTTTCAGGAGGGATATGAGTAGGCTGCTCTGTGCGGCACAAAAACATGCTTGTTTGAGGACCATGGGGTACCATTGGTGAATACGCTTACCGCTAAACCATTTGTTTTCAAAAAAATGGTTTTAAAAAAAGAATTATGTCTTGATGAATATTTTAGGATGGTTTGTATCATGGGATTTTGATAATGATGATGTTGTGGGATGTTTTTGATTCTACGAACCCCTTCTATTTGAACTGTGTTTTGGGTTTGTGTTTGTTCGGTAGGCTGTTTTGTAGGGACAGTTAGTGATCCCTTTTGAAATTTTTTTGGGATGCCTTTATGGTGGTTCCCTTCATGTGTATGGATATGGTTTGTGGCATATCATGACTAATGGAACATCTTGGTCGGGTCCTTGGGTTTAATCGTTGGATAATGTACGACCCATTAATGATTATTGTACAACAGAACCTGGATTGTTTCACCATTTGAAGACCCTCCAGTTGATCAATATAAGGAATATTTTTCTTGAGATTTTTATATTGAGTCTAAACCCTTTCCTTTCATGGTTTTGTGTATCCTCTTGTAGCGGGAGAGTGATCATGAAAGGTTTAAAGAGACCTTATCATCTTAAGTTTCCTGATTTGCCGAAGGTGGAAGTGGTCTGGGGTTGTTAACCAAGATGAGTAACTATTTGGTGCCTAAGAGGTCCCCTAAGTCCTTCATAGTATCTTCGAAGAAAGATTTCATGTTAAACTAACAGTGTGAGAAATGTGGTCATGAGAGGATATTGTGGCCACTTTCTAGAATTGTTTGTTGTTTGGGGATGTTGTATAAAGTCCCTCTCCAGGCATTTTTTATATTAGTCGCAATGGTTGTAACAAATCGAGAATTCATGTTTTGTGTAATGATATGTTGACCTTTTAATTGGACCATCTTGCTATAAAATGAAAATGAAAATAAATGAAAATCCGTAGCAACAAGCATGAATGAAACACTCCATTATTAAGAAACATGACAATTACAACTCCCCACGATCAAAACATCACTAACCAAAGATTCCAACCAAGAATCCGATTACAACGATAGGAAGACTTCTTAGAACTACTAGGAGCCCGAGTATGCGGTAGGTATTTCGGGCATCCATCATAAGGAACATAAGAATGGCTGACGCCACCGCGACCGTGCTCAACACCAAGGGGATCACACAAACCATCTTCCGTTCTTCTTCGGTCACTTGGTGTAAGGGACACCCGAGACCAAACCCTTTTATAAGCACCAAAGATGACCGTTAGACCTCAAACGGCCATAAATCCGACCGTTGGTTCCCAACGAATCCCATGTTCATTTTGACCGTTGGGGGTAAAATGATCGGAATGATAAGTGGGCAGTTTTTCTTTAATTTTTTTTTAAAAATGACACCAACGTTAATTACCTTTTGTTTTCCAAAATAAGAATTTTATTTTATGTTTCAAATGGAGAAAAATTAATATTATTGTCTTCTTCCACTATACTTTTTATTTGAACAATTAAACATTTGTTTTTCTAGTTATATCAAACCTGTTGGATTTCATTTATGAGTTTGCATCAAAATAGATACCTTATTTCTCGTATGATTTAACCTTTTATTAACTATTTTACAAACTATGTCAAATTATGGTTTCTTTCACTTGCCTGTTTCGTGGTAATAATCAACACACTTGTATGTGTGATAAAATATAGTTGAATTAAATGATATCTTCTAATTAAGAAAATTAGGGTAGATAGCTATCAAGGGAAATTAAAATATATATACTTGTGTTATGTTTTTACTACTCAACATTCTTAATATTTATTTTTTCATAACGAAAAATTATGTAGTTAATAATTAAGGATTAATAATAATGACAATATAATATTAATTTTTTGATGTTTTAAATATATATATATATATGTATATACTTATAATAAAACGTTTTGATGAAATCAATATATATATTTTTTAATAAGAGTGGTTTAATAATGATAATATAAATTAGTTTTTATTAAATCAATTGACAAATGACCTTTATTAAAATAATGATTGTTAATTTAATATTTGAGTTTAATAATGTTGTGTTAAATTAATAATAACTTTATTAACAAAGCGAATCTTTTTTTTAAAAACAAAATCTGTAGAAAAACCGTGTTTAAACCGCGGTGAGTTTCCATCCGTCCGATCCTCTCTCCCCCGGATCACGGTTGTCCGATTCTTTTTATCGCGTTGCATCCTGAGCCATCGATCGCACCGCATCTAATCTCGGCTGTCGACTTTCTTTTTTTTTCCATGTCGCGCTTCTGTTCTTCCTCGCGCCGCGGAGTCTTCTCCCATGTTGCCTCATCGAACCAGTAGCGTAGGGCTCCGCTTTCTTCATGTAGGCCGGCGAGTGGACCCGAGCCCCTCCCTTCTTTCCACGAGCCGACCCCGGATGTTTCGGCCGACGACTTCTCTTCCCCCGAAGCCCTCTTCTCCTTCTGTTTTTTTAACCCCTTGTTGCATCAAAGGCCGAAGGGCCTGCACCGAACTGCTTGACCCCTCTGACCTCCAGACGTCATTGCTGCCTCATTCACTCCTCCTCCTCCTCCTCGTCGAGCTAAGGTAAGGGAGAGGTTTTTGCCGTGGTTTCCGTTTGGGTTTTGTTTATATATATATACATATATATATGTGTTTTGTATATACATATATACATCCTAATGGTTATACACCTGATTCTCACTTGTTGTATCGCCTTCTCTTCTCCTCATCTCCATTTTGTAAGGATCGTACCCTATTTATAAAGTTTGATTTTTAAACTTCGGTTTTCTTATAAACATGTGTATATTCGGATTATAGGTATGTATATATATGTATCTCCAACTTCTATGTTTATACCCCTGGTTCCCCTTGCCTCATTCATCATTTCTTTTCCTCCTCTCCGAAGGTAAGAGGCATGTTTATTTTGTTGTGATGAAGTTTTGGAGTATATATTTATATATATATATACATGTTATGTATGTATATATTCCAGGTATGTGTGAACCGGGTGAGAACCCAGAATTTGAGATCTCTCTCCCTGGACAAATCGAATAGTGGGTAAAAGGAAAAAAAAATCCCCTCTTATGTTTAGTTTCCTCCGGCCTTGGTACAGTATAATTTATACACACCTTTCATAAATATATATGTGTATATGAATTTGCATCATGGCCTTAAGAACCGGTTACCACTGCTTTCTTCATCCAGAATTCGATTTTGTTAAAGGCAGTTTTCTTTTAGAGTTCTTTTTATCTCAGTTTTAATGTTATACACATAAGAATAAGAGGACATCTACAAATATACAATTCTTCTTTCGTGTCTATAACACTAGTTTTTATTTCGCCTATAAACATGGAGGTTTTTGGGTAATTGTACGAACATGCAAAATCATGCAAGTATACGAAGTATATTGGTAAATACATACATGCGATTATATCGATGTGTATGTACACCAACGTGTACTTGGTCTTCTTATCCCTTTTGTAATGTATTTCGGTATAACATGATGAATTTATGGGTTGGTTGGATTTCAGAATCACTCTCGAAACTAAGAATTTTCATTTATCACTGCTTCAGATAATCAGGATTTTTCCTTAAAATGGATAGTATGGGCTTCTTGAACTTTTATAAATGCATTCATGTATTGGTAGGTGTGTTCCCATGTGATAATGGAAAAGTTTACACAAACATACATAATGAACTGATTATGCACTTTGTAACCCCAGCCGCCTGTATGAAACGCCTAGTATATCCATTAATCATCACATGTGTAATTAATGAGTGACCATGCTTTAATTGGGAATTTTTGATGTATGGAATGTTAAGTGTTATGTTTACTTTCTTAAAACCCATGTTAACTTTTATATGCACAAAGCATGAGCATGCATATCTTAATGTTTTTAATGAAAGAACTGTTTTCATGTTATGCATATGTGAAAATGGGGTTTAAGTAAGAATGCATGAAACCCCATGAATGTATGACCATGTCAAGATATGTGAGGGATGTATAGGACTTACATGTGACGGGTGCGCCCGGAATTATATAGCACTCCAATGCATTGGGTAAAGCAAGAGTCTCATGAGACGAACATGTGCGACGGTCTTGGCAAGTTAGCCTTGACTTGTGCTAAAGAAACAGGGCGGGCGGTGAGCCTCGACCTGTTAAGTATGTTATACGGTCATGATGAAAAGTCATGACAAAGTCCAGGATTATACATCCCCTCTGCATGTAATGATAAAGGTTACCAGGGGTTAGTTCAACTAACAGGACAACCCCTAGTTGAAAGCTCCTAAGATTATGAAAATGCACTTTATGTGACAAGAACTGTTTTTCGTATGGTAAATTGTTAGATGATCTGCTTTCTACTCATGAACCATGATATGCATGTCTTTCCCTGCTTAAGTCATAGAAATCTTTTAGAATTGAAGTAACCCTGTTTTAACGTTATGCATTGTTTATTTTGCGCACTCTGATCATGTTCATTTCAAGTACGTGTTTCTTTATGAAAGTGGTTTTCAAACAGAGATGGATTTCATGTTTTTAAGAAATGACAATGTTTTGTTTTAGGGTAGTATTTTTATTCATTTCAAAAGGACTTAAGAAAGGACTTTTTTAAAAAAAATGTGTTTTTAAAACCCCTTACTGGGCATTTTTGCTCACCCTACGTTTTGTTTAAAATTTTTCATGCACGGTTGATATTAATGAAGCTAATGAGAAGCAGCTGGTTTCCCAGAATCCTGAGCCTCGCGATCCTCTTTTGTGATGATGTAATGTTAAGTATATCATGTCTCATTAAGCACCCCGGTTTTGGGGGTCGCTACAGTTGGTATCAGAGGATGGGTTCGAGAAACTCTGGAAAACCAGGTGATATAAATATATTGCTAAGACTAACTAAGTAAAAATAATTTTCAGATGGCTGATGTACCTACTGACCTTCTGTCACTCCCCACCGAGGCTCTAGAAAACATTATATCTCTAGTCAGCCGTGAAAACTTCCTAAACTATGCTCACATTCTCATGACGTGTAAGCGCTTGTACGATGTGTCGAACTCATCTAGGGTGCTTAGTCTCCACCGGGGAATAGGGATGGACTATCTCCTAATGATGATGACTCAGTTTCCCTCGTATTCACGTCGAGGAAGGTATCACGAAGGACTATTCTGAGTGTTTACGGCTGGAGAGGAATTTGGAACAATTCTAGATAACCCTTTCCAAGAAGTGGCTGATGCCGGCGATCTTCGAGCAGCTTATCTGTGCCAGGTCCTGCACTATAGCTTCTGGGGCCAGTTAATGGACTTCAGAGCATTGGAGAATGAGTCCACACGTGTGTCTCTTAGGCAAGAAGTGTACACCGACATTTCCCAACTTCACACCCCTCATGCTAAACTCAAGAGGCGATATAAATGTTCCCATGAGTTTAGTTCTGTATGTTCATCCTGTGTATGGTTTGTGGAGTTAGAGAGTTTCGCCTCTCTTTGTGGTGTCCGTCTGGAAAACTCAGACATTAATGTGTAAAATTTCTTAATTAAAAAGTTTATGATCTCTTTCCTCTTAGTGTTGTTAAGTGACCTTTCTTGTTTACCTTTTCTTCCAGATGGAAAGTTAGATGAACCTCTCGTCTCTACCTGACGAGTTAGTAGAGGTTGTCTTGATCAGAACTTGTATGGTGGACTTTCCCTCTTTTCTCCACCTACGAGGGTCCTGCCAACGTTTTCTGGATATAGCGAATAGTTCGGAAATTCTCCGTGCATGTCAGGAGAATGAACATGTGATCCACCTCCTTGCCACCACCCAGCTCCCCTACTATAGGCGAAGGGGGAGATACCATGAAGGGCTTTTTCAGTGTTTCTCTATGGCACGAAACTTCTCCGCCCGAGATTGATTTCTCGTAGCAGCCCAGGATGGCCACCTCAGAGCCGCCTACATGTTCCAGATCCTGAACGTCAGCCTTCTCAATCGCGTCGTCCCCCTCAACTACCTCGAGCATGATGAAGTTCGAAGGGTTACTAGGGGATTCGTCCGCTTGGACGTATCAGAGTTGTTTATTGCACGGGCCTCCCTGTGGAAGCCTGCATGTAGTGCCCATGAGCTGGAGTACAAGTCTTATTGCTCAAAGTGTATCTGGGTTAGGGAAACAGAGGAGCTGTGTACCAGTTTAGGGGTTCCGTTAACTGAGCCAGGCCTTCAGTTTTGGTAATGTTGTGCGACCGAAGTCTTTTTCTTGTCTTTTACGAATAGAATTGCGAGGACGCAATTCTTTTAAGGGGGAGATAATGTAACAACCCGAGAATTCATGTTTTGTGTAATGATATGTTCCCCTTTTAAATGGACCAACTTGATATAAAAAGAAAATGAAAATAAATGAAAATCCGTAGCAACAAGCATGAATGAAACACTCCTTTATTAAGAAACATGACGATTAAAACTCCCCACGATCAAAACATCACTAACCAAATATTCCAACCAATAATCTGATTACAACGATAGGAAGACTGCTTAGAACTACTAGGAGCCCGAGTATGCGGTAAGGATTTCGGGAATCCATCATAAGGAACATAAGAATGGCTGACGCCACCGCGACCGTGCTCAACACCAAGGGGATCACACGAACCATCTTCCGTTCTTCTTCGGTCACTTGGAGTAAGGGACACCCGAGACCAAACCCTTTTATAAGCACCAAAGATGACCGTTGGACCTCAAACGGCCATAAATCCGACCGTTGGTTCCCAACGAATCCCATGTTCATTTTGACCGTTGGGGGTAAAATGATCGGAATGATAAGTGGGCAGTTTTTCTTTAATTTTTCTTAAAAATGACACCAACGTTAATTACCTTTTGTTTTCCAAAATAAGAATTTTATTTTATGTTTCAAATGGAGAAAAATTAATATTATTGTTTTCTTCCACTATACTTTTTATTTGAACAATTAAACATTTGTTTTTCTAGTTATATCAAACCTGTTGGATTTCATTTATGAGTTTGCATCAAAATAGATACCTTATTTCTCGTATGATTTAATCTTTTATTAACTATTTTAGAAACTATGTCAAATTATTGTTTCGTTCACTTGCGTGTTTCGTGGTAATAATAAACACACTTGTATGTGTGATAAAATATAGTTGCATTAAATGATATCTTCTAATTAAGAAAATTAAGGTAGATAGCTAGCAAGGGAAATTAAAATATATATACTTGTGTTATGTTTTTACTACTCAACGTTCTTAATATTTATTTTTTCATAACGAAAAATTATGTAGTTAATAATTAAGGATTAATAATAATGAAAATATCATATAATTTTTTTGATGTTGTAAATATATATATATATATATGTATATACTTATAATAAAACGTTTTGATGAAATCAATATATATTGTTTTTAATAATAGTGGTTTAATAATGATAATATAAATTAGTTTTGATTAAATCAATTGACAAATGACCTTTATTAAAATAATTAATGTTAATTTAATATTTGAGTTTAATAATGTTGTGTTAAATTAATAATAACTTTATTAATAAAGCGATTCTTTTTTTAAAAAAAAACTGTAGAAAACCCGTGTTTAAACTGCGGTGAGTTTCCAGCCGTCCGATCCTCTCTCCCCCGGATCACGGCTGTCCGATTCTTTTTATCGCGCTACATCCTGAGCCGTCGATCGCACCGCATATAATCTCGGCCGTCGACTTTCTTTTTTTTTCTCCACGTCGTGCTTCTCTTCTTCCTGGTGCCGCAGAGTCTTCTCCCACGTTGCCTCATCGAACCAGTAGCGTAGGGCTCCGCTTTCTTCATCTAGGCCGGCGAGTGGACCCGAGCCCCTCCCTTCTTTCCACGAGCCGACCCCGGATGTTTCGGCCGACGACTTCTCTTCCCCCGAAGCCCTCTTCTCCTTCTTTTTTTTAACCCCTTGTTGCATCAAAGGCCGAAGGGCCTGCACCGAACTTCTTCACCCCTCCGACCTCCAGACGTCGTTGCTGCCTCGTTCACTCCTCCTCCTCCTCGTCGAGCTAAGGTAAGGGAGAGGTTTTTGCCGTGGTATCCGTTTGGGTTTTGTTTATATATATATACATATATATATGTGTTATGTATATACATATATACATCCTAATGGTTATACACCTGATTCTCACTTGTTGTATCGCCTTCTCTTCTCCTCATCTCCATTTTGTAAGGATCGTACCCTATTTATAATGTTTGATTTTTAAACTTCGGTTTTCTTATAAACATGTGTATATTCAGATTATAGGTATGTATATATATGTATCTCCAACTTCTATTTTTATACCCCTAGTTCCCCTTACCTCATTCATCATTTGTTTTCCTCCTCTCCAAAGGTAAGAGGCATGTTTATTTTGTTGTGATGAAGTTTTGGAGTATATATTTATATATATATATACATGTTATGTATGTATATATTCCAGGTATGTGTGAACCGGGTGAGAACCCTGAATTTGAGATCTCTCTCCCTGGACAAATCGAATAGTGGGTAAAAGGAAAAAAAAATCCACTCCTATGTTTAGTTTCCTCCGGCCTTGGTACACTATAATTTATACACACCTTTCATAAATATATATGTGTATATGAATTTGCATCATGGCCTTAAGAACCGGTTACCACTGCTTTCTTCATCCAGAATTCGATTTGGTTAAAGGCAGTTTTCTTTTAGAGTTCCTTTTATCTCAGTTTTAATGTTATACACATAAGAATAAGAGGACATCTACAAATATACAATTCTTCTTTCGTGTCTATAACACTGGTTTTTATTTCTCCTATAAACATGGAGGTTTTTGGGTAATTGTACGAACATGCAAAATCATGCAAGTATACGAAGTATATTGGTAAATACATACATGCGATTATATCGATGTGTATGTACACCAACGTTTACTTGTTCTTCTTATCCCTTTTGTAATGTATTTCGATATAACATGATGAATTTATGGGTTGGTTGGATTTCAGAATCACTCTCGAAACTGAGAATTTTCATTTATCACTGCTTCGGATAATCAGGATTTTTCCTTAAAATGGATAGTATGGGCTTGTTGAACTTTTATAAATGCATTCATGTATTGGTAGGTGCGTTCCCATGTGATAATGGAAAAGTTTACACAAACATACATAATGAACTGATTATGCACTTTGTAACCCCAGCCGCCTGTATTAAACGCCTAGTATATCCATTCATCCTCACATGTGTAATTAATGAGTGACCATGCTTTAATTGGGAATTTTTGATGTATGGAATGTTAAGTGTTATGTTTACTTTCTTAAAACGCATGTTAACTTTTATATGCACAAAGCATGAGCATGCATGTCTTAATGTTTTTAATGAAAGAACTGTTTTCATGTTATGCACATGTGAAAATGGGGTTAACGTAAGAATGCATGAAACCCCATGAATGTATGACCATGTCAAGATATGTGAGGGATGTATAGGACTTACATGTGACGGGTGCGCCCAGAATTATATTGCGCTCCAATGCATTGGGTAAAGCAAGAGTCTCATGAGACGAACATGTGCGACGGTCTTGGCAAGTTAGCCTTGACTTGTGCTAAAGAAACAGGGCGGGCGGTGAGCCTCGACCTGTTAAGTATGTTATACGGTCATGATGAAAAGTCATGACAAAGTCCAGGATTATACATCCCCTATGCATGTAATGATAAAGGTTACCAGGGGTTAGTTCAACTAATAGGACAACCCCTAGTTGAAAGCTCCTAAGATTATGAAAATGCACTTTATGTGACAAGAACTATTTTTCGTATGGTAAATTGTTAGATGATCTGCTTTCTACTCATGAACCATGATATGCATGTCTTTCCCTGCTTAAGTTATAGAAATCTTTTAGAATTGAAGTAACCCTGTTTTAACGTTATGCATTGTTTATTTTGCGCACTCTAATCATGTTCATTTCAAGTACGTGTTTCTTTATGAAATTCGTTTTCAAACAGAGATGGATTTCATGTTTTTAAGAAATGACAATATTTTGTTTTAGGGTAGTATTTTTATTCATTTCAAAAGGACTTAAGAAAGGACTTTTTTTTTAAAAAACAAAATGTGATTTTAAAACCCCTTACTGGGCATTTTTGCTCACCCTACGTTTTGTTTAAAATTTTTCAGGCACGGTTGATATTAATGAAGCTAATGAAAAGCAGCTGGTTTCCCAGAATCCCGAGCCTCGCGATCCTCTGTTGTGATGAGACACGATATTTAATCTTGAAATGATGTAATGTTAAGTATATCATGTCTCATTAAGCACCCCAATTTTGGGGGTCGCTACAATGGTCATTTTCGGTGACACCATATGATGTCATGTTCTTGATTGACCATCAAGGTGAAATTCATGCAATCCTATTAGAGTTTATGTTATGTTGGGAAAATGGCTCCCTTGTAGAAACATCAAAACCTTCCATTTTAGAGGATGATGATTATATGTTTTCTTTACTTCTAGTTTTTCTCACCCGAATAAACAAGGTGTGGTGTGAGTGCATCTTCTAAGCCCTTGTTTTAGTGAAATATCAGGTTAGGGTAAAGTGAGTCTGGAATGTGTTATGTCTTTGGAAACTTGTCGGGGATTGTAGTGTAGTTATTGGGGACACTGAAAGGAGAATTCTCATTCAGGGGGTTTCCAAAGGCTAACTGCGGGGTCGAAGATGCTTCAATCACTTGAGCTCCAGCCATAGGTCTTAGACAGACGCTAGCTCGTAGTCAGCGAAAATCCCAACATTGATTAAACCCTTGTAAAATGTAATATCCTCAGTATGAAATATAGGAAGAGTTTAATCCTTGGTGTCATCATATTTCTTAAGTTATTCTCATTTGGTGGAAATAGTTTGAGGGTCTTGTACCCATGTCATCACACAATGTTATTCTCTCCCCGTTGGTTTCCAATGATTCTTTAGAGAATGGTTAGAAATTTGGATAGACAGGTTGAGAACACGGTTTTCATATGGTTTTTTGTAACTGTTCCCCAAAGAATAACCATTGAGATATAAGGATCTACACTGTTATCGCACAATTTCCCAAACTGTGCAGACTAACCTTGAAGTCGTCCCAACTCCTTAATTTTGTGGTCTTTTCGTGTCGGCCCACGATGGTCAGTTATGATGGTTGGTTCTTATTGGGGGAAGACCCACCACGGGTATCATGCATATTCTTTTGGAAATTTTTAATGGATGTATAACCCTTGTACTAGGGAGGTTGTTAAGGCCTCCCCTTGTTAGTTTCATGATTATGTCTCGGGAAAATATTTAAATCGTCCCTTATGGTGGGGAGCCCATTTGTGTCACATCATACAAGTAACTCAGATTTTTCCATGGTCTTGTCTTGGAAGTAGGTATTATCATTTAGAGATATCTAACTACCTACATCTTCCTTGGGTAAACATTGATATTGGAGAGTACCGAATTGTTTAGTTATAGTAGGGTAAGTGTAACCATGTTGGATGTTGTTGTTTGTTTGGGTAAATTGATTGAGTAGTGTTCATGTTGTGTTTGAGGAGTTTTCATTTGGGATAAATCCTAAAATTCATGATTGTTTCATGAAAGTGGTGTATGTTTGGTTTGAGAGAGTATTCCTTCATTCATTGATCACTGGAGGTGTTTTGGCATTTGGGGGAGAAACCTGGGAAGGGATTACCTCTTGGTTTCTCAGTTAGGGTTGGTTGTTACTTTTTCCTTTCTGGGACTTTCTGGGGTAGAATGTTTTCATGGTTGGAAGATTTGTCACATACATAGCTTATTTTAAATATATTTTTATTTTAATTTCCATTATATTTTTTTTGTGGGTTTCCCATGCTTTTATAAAGGAATGGGTGAGTTTTCATTGGTCCAAACCGTGAGCCCAATTCCAGACTTGAAAATAATTTTTTTTATTTGATATATTGTTCAGTTTTAAACATTTTTTATCCATTTAACTTCCTAATTGGCCTCCCCAGACCTATTAACACCATCATGTAAATTTTTATCCTTTATAAATCCATAACCATGGTGTATTTTGGTTTTTATTTAAGGTAATGGGCCTACCAAGAAGCCATTTTCTAGTTTTAAAAATCAATATATTTTATTTAATATATTACTCAATTTTAACTATTTCACAGTGATTCCAAGTGTCACCCAATCCCATGGAACCCATCCGCACACCCCTCCTATTTACCTTCTCTTTGGAGATCATTTCAATTGCGATATGGTGAAAAACTTCATAGGGTTTTTTAAATCGTCTGAATTTGAAGAGGTAAGTTCTTCCCTTTATAACTCTTTCAATTAGTACTATATTTCCTCCATTATAGTTCTAAATTCATCCCTTCCCCATCCACTTCGAACCTAAAATCCACGGCTTCCCTCCATGTTTCTCAAAACCACTTTGTAACCCCAATTTGAAGGGGTATTTGGTGGAGGAACTTCAAAGAATCTCAAGTAAGTGTCTCCTCTCCTTAGTTCCTCCCCTTTCCATAAAGTTTATTTCAATTTACATGAAGTTAAAAATCACAAGGGGGTAGGGTTTAGAACCTAGGGTTTATCCTTTGATTAATTAGTCAATTATTTTATTTTTAGGATTGATATAATTCCCTCTTGGTATGATGGTGGTGCGACATTATTTTCACAAGGTGATTCAAGGGTTTCATTTGATTTGGTAGGTGGTTCTAATGTTGATGAAATATTTTTGTATTAGAATTCTGTATATATCATATTTTTTGGTTTATATCATTTTATTGTTGTGGCGAAAATTTGTTCTTATGATGTTTCTATTGCAATTGAATTTTAAATGCCAATTTGGTGTGAAATTGGGGGTTTTCCAAAGAAATGTTTTATTGGTTTATTTTGGGGTACCCTATAAATACTTAGCTGTTTTTATTCACCTTTAATAAGGGTGAAAATCTATTTAGAATGTATATCCCCTTTTGTTGTTGCAGAAATAATGGGTGTTAATTGTGTTTGTAAAGAAATTGAAGTTTTCATTCCACTTTTGTGTGAAAATGAAGGTTTTACAATGTTGTCACTTCTTCTTTAACATGGGGATGCCCTAAAGTTGATTTTTTGTTTTAATTGAAATTTATTGTGCTGAATTTACTATTTTGGTAACTTAAAGGAGTGAACATAGTGTACAAGTGGGGTTCTTAAGGGGTTTTGTGTGCAAAACAACACGATATTTTGAGAAGTCATTTTTTTAAATCAAAGTGTTTGTTGTGTGTTTTAAGTGGTATAAAATGTGATAGAAAATTTATTTTGTGTATTTGACCAGTAGTGGTGTTTTACATTAAAATGGATATGTGTTAAATGCTAAAATATTTTGAGCACAAAGGTCGATACCCGAGTACCTAGGTGGGGCAGATGTGTACTAGTACAGCTAGTTGACCAGATGGGTTTTTTCCCTTTTTCACAGAGCATTTGGATAAAAATCACTCTAACTAAACTGTATGGATGATTATTATGGACCACTAGGTGATGGGTATGTTCTCTACTAGTGGATCATGCACGAGAACTAATTTTACTGTGGTTACTTTACACTGAGGTACGAGGTACATTGGGCCCGAGACTATCAAGTGCCTAGGGGTGTTTCCGATTTTGTAGCTCATTGTATTTTTGGTATTTTCCTTGTCTTTAGGATGTTTTTGGACTTAATTTATAGTAGATAAAGTTTCTATTTAAATGTGTAAAGTTTATGAAAATTTGTGTTAGAAAACATTTTTCAATTGATAGTTTCATTTCTTGAATGTTATCACTACTTTTCATTGTGTACTAAAACTATTTACTTTTCACAATGTATTGCATGCTCTTTGGAATAATTCGGTGGTATCCTACTGGGAATTGTCTCAAACCATAATTAAACCCTTGGGTGTAAGTATAATTGGATATTTCTATTGGTGCATGTTGGGTATAGTTTTTACATCTAGTGGTTCGGTTTTCTAGCAGGTCCTTGGTGGTGAAGTCTTGTGGAGAAGGATTCTGGACGGTGCCCATTTCCATGAGGGTTCTTGGGATGTTTATTTTTGATTTTTTACCATTGTTATAGTCTTATTGAGTTATTTTAAATTATTTAATTTTGTTCTGATTTTTTTTCATTGATTGTCTGGTATGAAAAATCCAAATTCGTTTTATTAGATTATCTTGTTTATTTATGTTTATAAACTCGGGTAAATTATTCCTAATTCTCATTTTATGATACCCGAGAACTTGTGCCAGCCCGTGGGGATCAGGAACGCCCTTCAGGACATGTCACGAGTCGGGTTTGGTTCTGGTATTAGCGGGAACCATATTTGTATCGTGACATGTCAATTCTTGTTTTATACAAATATTTTTCCAAAATAACTCTTCTTTTCAAAGTAAATGGGAATTTCTCTCAATAATTACTCGATGATTTCATAAGAGTGTCTTCATCTGTTTCAATGATCCTATTGATTTTTATGTATTGTTGTGATTAATCTTCATTATACCAACTACCATATTTAATATAATGGTTTATTATTTGATTGATTTCTGATGCAATATCTTAAAACTATTCAAAAATTTACTCTGAATAGTTAGTGTTTATGTTTTATGTTCAGGGAAAATTTATTACATTTAATATGTTAGATTCAATATGAATGTATATATTGTTTATGATTATCCTTGATCATATGAGGAATGAATTAGACTAATTATGCAATAGTTGGGGCCTTCTACAGCCCCTCGATGCATCAGTCAGTCCAATGAGACATATAAATATGGACTTGGCCGATGCCTTGCCCATTTTAAGAGATTGTTTTTTCTGTGGCCTTAATCATTTTTAGATGTCTTGGCCAAGGCCATGATGATAAGTTTTATAATTTTCATAATATGAATTTGACTCTTTATGATGATATAAATTAATTGTTCATGTGTTTATTCAACTAGTATAATACCAATGAATATGTTTTATTATTTCAATATTTACTTAGCTCATATTCATGCCATATTATGTTTAAGTTTTTTAAAGGCATGTATTTTCAATTATTTAAAATATCAAATGTTCGTGTTTTCTTATACTGAAATATTTACCCATACTGAGCATCTTATATCTTCACATCTCCGATTTAATTTTTCACGTACATGAAGAGTTATATTATGATTGACATGCATGGGTAATCATAGAGTGGTGGTTGTTCCTAGTGGATATTTTATGTTGTTTTTCTTTTCAAGTTGTAAAGTTGAACTTATGTAAATACATTCCTTACAAAAGTTACTAATCTAATTTTCCTTTATATATGCATATTACTTTTATATATTTTAATGTAATAAAATAAGGCACTGACTCTAGGAAACCTTGGTTAGGTATTTACATTTACACACCTTGTTATCTCTACATAGTGTATATACACACCATTAATGTATTTTATGAGTCATATCACGATTTTTATGTTATTATTATATCCTTATAATTTTATTTAATTCCAAGAAAAAAATATTATTCGTATTATAAATTGATTAGTATATATTTCAAAATCTCATCAATATTTGGGATTGTTTCTTTTTAAGACTCATATGGCGAATATTTATCTTCCATATACAAGTTTTCTTAAATCATTTAAAAAAATTGTTATTATTATATGGATGTTTGAATACATTTTTACACAAATTTAACTTTTTACTACATAGTTTGAATGAACATTTTCTTCATTTGTAGAATGAGGTACTTTATGTCTTTTCTGAGAATAGTACAAAATGAATGTTTGTCAGCTTATATGACCCTTAAATAATTTTTTCCTATCATGAATCCATAATTATTTGATATTTACATTATATTATTCCATAATTATTTTAAATGAAAATTTATTCTTTTAAAATAGTCTATCATTTTTGGAAATGAAAATGTTTTCAAAGTAAAAAATGATATTTTCCTCAAGAATTGTTTTCAAGTGTTCTATCAAAATTATTTTCCATACAATATGACATTATTTAATGTCACTTAGGTCTTAATTGGTATAAGATTCAGTTATACCATTATTATGCTTTCTAATATTTGATTATTTTTATGATATAAAGATATTTTTGAAACCCATTTTTTTCCATGTGTTTTTTATGATTCATTGATGTTTTTAAAACCCATTTCATTTAATGGGTTATAATATGGTTAATTATTTATGATCATGTGGAACATATTTGTATAGATTTCATTATGTGACTGGCAGGACCTATATCTCACTTATATTCATTTGGTAAAGATCTATATCTTATGACATAATGACGGGAATCAATCCCGTGATATTAATAAACTAAGAATATAAGGACGCTCAATTCACTATGGGATGTTGGGAAACCCAATTCACAATGGGAATATAGGGAAACAAGATCCATTATATAGAATGGACTACGATGTGGGTTGGTGGTGTGTACCACCGAGTACTTTTAGTCCCCACTATGATTCATGTTATGTTTTTGAAATACTTCTTTGACTTATAGGAAATTATATTACATTTTTTTTGTCTTCCAGAATTCCCATGTATGTTTCTATTAATATACTCTCATTGATCATGAGATTTTATTTTCATATTATTTATTTCTTATGATACTCCAATTATTATTCCATGTATGATATATATTATATTGTATATTTATAACATGATCTTAAAATTTTATAATCATGTTTTCACACAATTATCCTCATGTTATGAATAATTATATTCCATGTTTACCCCTTCTAATCAATTCATCTCACCATTTATTATATTCCGATTCCTAGAGTTATAATGAATGGTTTTTATAGGCTTACTAATTTGGAAGATATTTATTTTAGATGTTGAATAAATTTTACCAAACTAGAATATTGTTTTCAGGTTTCCTAATTCACTAAACTATTATAGTACTTAACCATGTTCTTTTATATTGTAATGAAGATTAAAATAAAAGAATGTAATATCCTTGTATGAAAATACAGTGTCATTATTGATTGTATCATATGAATCGATTGGAAAACAATAAGAAACTACAATGAGAAAACACTAGTCATATACCTAGATACATTTCAATGTATACATATAAGGATCAACATATTGAAAGAATAAGTATAGGTTACAATCCTATTGTTTTCGTGACAATTGGGTATAACCTAGGATTAAATCTATGGGGTCCTATATTGAAATATTATAAGTATTTACCTTGAATAAGAGGTTCTACCACTTTTATTAGTGTTTCTCACAATGTGATTTTTTGTTTTAGTCCATGGATGGAACCCGAAGGAACTATGTTAGTGGTGAATGTAATGGTCAATGCAGTGATTATCCTCCAAAATATCTAACTATTATAGGAGAAAGAATAAAAAATAATATCACAATACATATGAAATATGTAAATAATTATATATTTCCAAATGATAATGGAATTGAACAAATTTCTATTTATCCATTGATGAGGCAACATCCACCTTCATTCAATGGGTCTTTTGATTCACTTATTTTCGAATAATTGATTGGTACCACAGATAATATATTTTCCATCCTTCATTCTTCATATCATAATTTTTTTTCAATGTTTATAATTTAGAAGGTGAACTGGACCAATGGTGTAATCTAATAAGGATTAAAAGTAAGAAAGAAGAAATTAAATCCACATATTTGAATGAGTTCAAGAAATTATTCTCCATTTAGTATGTTCAATCTGTTTTTAGATAGAAGAAAGAGAAATAGTTCCTTGAGTTAACGAAGAGATATGACTGTTCTATTGGTACCTGTAAGGATAATTTTAAATGACATACATGGTACACATCTAGTATTTTCGAGCAACCTAAAAGTAAGGTTTAATGGGTTTTCAATGGTTTAAAATTATTACTTTGATAGTATTTATCCATAGAGACTTTAGTAGTTATGAAGAAGGATTTTGATGTTCCATTAACATGGTAATGGAGTTTGGAGTTGTAAATCAATCTCATGGTTTTAACATGAAAATGAAGATGGTGTTTAATGGAAAATATAAAAACAATGGAGAAAGGAGTTTTTTTTATGATCTAAGATTGGAATGAATCAAGGTGGATATTTTCTAAAGGGCACTGATAAATGTTTCATTTGTGGAAAATTATGACATATAGAAAATAACTTTTGATGTAATGGGAAGATGTTTTCTAATGATTTGAATAGATAGAAGGATACAACAAATTAACCCCCCACTTTAATGCTTCATGTGTAAAGAAAATGGGAATTATTGAAATCAATTCCCAAATCCAAGGGTTAATGATGATGATCAATTCCAAAAACCTTTTAAATCTAAAGTAAAATTGTGATATCATGGACACATTGTTGCAAATGTGGAGTAGGAAAATGGAAGGGTGGAATGATTGAGTATTAATCGAATGTAATTCAAGAATAATGTGTTAGAAGTGCATTTATGGTATTATGGAACAATGAAACATATAATTGTTGGTCGACTCTAGTTTTTCGAAAAATATTTTAGACATGTGATGAATGGGACTGGTAACCATTAATAGTGATTGAGGTTTTAAGGTGATATTTTTGGAATAAATAATGATCAAGGTAAGGTTAAACCATAACATGTGCATGATATATGGATAATGAAATAATGATAAGTTTGATTATGCTAAACTAAATGGGATGGTATTGATATCCTTATAACAGATGAAAATGGTGTTTATTATTTAACAATATGAATATTTATTCATATTGGAAAATATGTGCTAAAAATTTTATTATGAAGAAAACTAGAGACATAATGAATGATATGTCATTTAATTATGGATAATATTATCAACTAGTTCTCTAGGAATTACAATTTTGACCACATTTATTATAGAATGATGGGAAGTAGAAATTGATCATGGCACAACCAATGGGTGAGATCATACATACAAAAATAAATGAAATAAAATATTTTTATCTTCTTGTGAAAATCATTCAACATTTGGAAAAGTATCTTGAAAATATATATTATTTTAACTACATTTTTAAGAAATCAAATGTTCCCTTACATCATCAAAGATTTATCATTCAGTGATTATTGAATTTATAATGTCCTTGATTTCTATAACTCTCCATTGGAACATGGCTTTTGAAACTCACATCCAAGCCCATATTTTCAATTTTAACTAGTCCTATTTACTTGGGGATATTTTCTTTTTTACTTCCCTCTATTTAAGAAGATGTTTTATTGACCCTTTTTGCGATTTTATTTTCCCACAAATAAATTATCCAGAATCCACTATTGATTTTTGAATTTAAATTTTAATTTTATAGGATGAAATTTCCTTTTTAAATTATTGATTGTATTGTCATGTCATCTTATCCATTGAAACAACTACTTAAACTCTCTCATGTTTATTATGTTTTCATTATATTTTTTATGAGAAATTACATTCCTAATCCTTCACAGCTACTAAATTCATAGTTCATATCGTTGGAGAAAGATCCTCCATATGAATAAAAAATGGAAGAATATTTTGATCATAGAGATAAATTTCTACAAAACAAGACCACTCAACTAGTTAATTTTTTCTGCAGAAAACCAATAGTTAAAATAAGTTGTGTGGTATCTTTAGAATCTTATGGGTTAGATTTATCCACAATTTTTAGTATTATATATACAAATTTCAAAGAGAGAAATTCATTTTAAGGGGTGTCAAATGTAACACCTTGATTTTTATAAGCTTATTATTTATATGATTAAATTAATTTTTTATGTCTTTTGGTATACACTACATTTGGGTATGCTTTCACTTCACATAATACCTACTTATCATTTCTTTAGATGCATCACTGTGTTTCTAAAAAACATTAGTTTATTATTATACTTTTTTAGAAGAGAAACTTATATCATAGCTACTAGAAATGAAGTTATTTATAGGATTAACTGAATTATGATATTATGTAATTTACATAACTATTTGACCAATTAATTATAAATGAACATAAACCCCTTTTTAAAATACAATTAATTATTTATCTGAATATAATTTAATTTATTACAATTGTGTTTTACCCCAAAAAATCCAAAATCAATATTTTTGAATTATATTAATGAAATACATATATATTATATTGAATATAATATTTAGCATTCATCTTAAGATACAATTTATTGCCTCTTATATTAGAATATAACCCTCATAATATTATATTAAAGGAAATTTAAATTGGTAATACTTTTGTTTTTAACTCGATAAATATTTTTAAAATGATGCCATATAATGTATATGTTCTACTATAAATTTTATTTAGAAATATAAAACTTTTATACAAATCATGGTAACTTTTTTATGATTTTTAATGATAAAATAATTACATTAAATGGTGACACAATTAAGATGCACAAATTTTAAAATTAATGGATGATTCAAATAAATGATATCATTAATATTAAAATAAATATAATTTTATATCATATATATTATATAAAAATATTCTATGTGACTTTCATTTGTTATTTAGGATTTAAAATATTTGTTTCAACAAAATAATTTTTTTATGATATTTAAAACAAGTCATATAAGGATTGGTGTCAAAATGGATATTAATGGTATTGAAAAATAAATTATATTTTATTAAATAAAATAAAATTTATAAAAAAATTGATGAAATTATTGGAATTAGTCTTAAAATTTAATTACATACAAATTTATTATTCGTTTGTAAATATATGGTAATTATATTAACCCATTATGTATAAGTTACGTGATATCACCATATGAATTACAAAGGATAAATAAGGTTTAAGATAAAATAGAAAGATTAAAAAATAGTCAAAACATAACTAATATATAATGGATTAGTTTTTTTAGACCTCAAATAATCTAATTATATAAATTAATATGTTTTTTATCATTTCATTATAAAATTAATTTATATTAATTTAATATTGTAATGATTGTCATGATATCCCCTCCCCTCTCTTATAAAATATCACTTATTCATCAGTTTTATTGATACTTAATAACCTATTCAGATCAGCTATAATCATTTTAGTTCATCTCCCAAATTATCTAACCTCATCCTAGAACCCTTAATTTGTGAATAATTCCAACCAATGTGGTTGTCTTTTGGAAATTAATAGGTGACACCCAATGAGTAGGTAATGTGCATCAACAAACATTGTTTTTAAATTATTCCTTAAAACCCTTCAGTTATTTTTTATTTCATATTTATATAATAATAAAATTATATTCATTATATAAATTCTTTTTATATTAATGTTTCTATCTACTCTCACGCACACTTTTATCTAACGGTATATGAAAACATTATTTGTGTTTATTACGGATTTTTGCCTCACGAACCAACATGACACGGTATCCATTTCCACCTATAATGGTTTGAAAAATTAAGGAATTTATTTTAGTATTTGAAATATATGATATTTATGATTTATTAATTAATTTTTATTTATTATATAAAACATACCATCATGTTTTCCACTCTTTGGAAATTGGATAACTTCATTTTTGGGCATGTGGATTATCGTCTCCTCAAAGCAATCAGATTCAGTCAAACATTACATGGAATGTAATAAGGATTTGTTTAACAAAATAATATAATTTATGTGACATAATTATGCTATTGTAATTTTATTATATATAAAAGTTTATTTCACTTAAATTATTTCATTCAAAATTGCATGAAATTGAAGTAGCAGTCATGGGTATGTAAAACCTACCGTCTCCATGAATAGTGAATTCAGTTTTCTATTTCTTTATTTTTTACATAACCATATATATATATATATACTAAATATATATTATATTTAAATTATATTTATTGTTCTATATATTATTAAATCATTATCTAACTATGATTACCAAGAATAATTGGGTAAAATATATATGAGAAAAAAAGTGGTAAATACTCTAAGCATAGCTTAAATATGGAATTGTTAATAGGAGGGTAATATAAGGTCATAAGTAAATCATTAATGGTATTATAACTATGAATATTTTAATATAATAGATTTATAATTTACTTTTATTTATAATATAGTATGTTTTCAAAAGTACGATTAGATTCAATATATATAGTAAGGGATTTATGTCTCACTTTTATTTCTATGGGAAACATTCCTTACGCACTACTTGTTTCTTCTAAGTTGTGTATATACTCACCATGAATGTAATTTATAAGTATTATCACATATAATTTTCTATTTTAATATCTATATATATTTATTTCTTTTATTTGGAATAAAATTCTCCTAATTATAATGTGATGAGAATTTATTTCACAATCTCGTTAATATTTGACATTTTTCCATTTAAAGCATATGACGGAGAATTTTTATCTTCCATGTCCAAGTTTTCCAAAATAAATTCAAAATTTTTTACTATTCTTATATATACTTATAAAGTGATTTTTACCGATTTTTTTATTTTACTACATGGTTTTAAAGGAATGTTTTTTCCATTTTTGAAATGAGGTAATTTGTAAATTTTATGAAAAAAGTATAAAAGGAATGATTTTTAATATTATATGGAATAAATATAATTTACCACTATCAAGGAACCATAATTATTTGATGTTTCCATTAGAATATTGCTGTTTTGTTTTCAAATATTTTTTTTCATTCACTATTGGATGTCCTTTTATTAAATGAAAACGTTTTAAAAAGATAAAGGATGTTTTCCTCAAGAATTGTTTTTATGTGATCTCTTAAAATTATTTTCCAACTATGAAGATATTATTTTATGTAAACTATGTTTTACTAGGGCTATTATTCAACTCCATTATTCTTACTCATTCATGTATTGGTTTCATTTTAATGATGGAATTATAATTAGGATGCCAATTTCTCTTCAATGGTTTATGTTATGATTGAATGATGTCTTTGAATGAAATTTCATTCCATGTGATATAAAATGATTAATGATTTATTTTTTTATTGAACACATATTTATCATTTTCATTATGTGATTGGTGTGACCAATATCTCCCTCTAATTCATTGTTTAAATGTTTATATCTCATGAGATAATTATAGGAATCAAGTTGATGGGATTAATCCAATATAGTAGATAGGTAAAACTAATCCACTATGTGAATATGTTGAATCCTGATCCACTATAGAGAAATCAAGAAACCTAATTCCATATAAGTAAAGGACTATGATTAATGATAGTGGTGTGTCTCTCCCAGTATGTGTAGTCCCCATGAAGATTCATGTTTTGTTTTTGTGATTCACCTTGACATGTAGGGAATGGTATTACTTGTTTAAGTGTATTCAATAATTTCCATGTCTCATGAAATTTTAATAATCTCATGGATCATGTGATTTTATTTTAATATGATTTTTTCCTTATGGTCTCCCAATATTTATTCCATGACTCTTGTATATGATCTTTGATATGTAGTTTATGATACTTATATGCTATTTTCATGCTTTCATACCCTTATGTTTATGTTACACTTATGTATCTTACAATTATACCTTTAAAAATAATATGAGGTCAACTATTCTTATTTTTCCATTATTCAGGTTATAAATAATTGTTTTATGTAATATTTCTAAAGGGGAAGACATTATAGGAGATATTAAAGATCTTTTACCAATATAGACAAACGTTTTCGATGATTCCAATGTCACTAAACTATTATGGCCCTCAAACATGCATATTTGTAATTTAATGAGTATTCATATAAACATATGAAATTTTATTGTTGGAATATATTTATTTGTTATATTTAGTTCTATTTTTCAAATTATGATTTAATTTCTCCCACTATAAATTCTTAGTTTTTACATTAATTAAAATAATTCATTTTAATTTCATTCACAAATCACTTTGGCCAATAATATTGATTGAATTACTAAACATTAAAAATTATAATGATTTCAAATATGGAATCCATTTTTACCAATTCAATTTTTATAATTTGTATAAATTTATATAATATTAATCTCGCGGATAGGCTGAGCCAATGAGTTTTTACATTAATTTTTTTTCAAAAGTTTGAAATGTTATTATATAAAATTTCAATGTGAAATAAATTCCAATATACTAAACTAGATTAAATTATTTATATTTGAAACAATTGTAAATTTTAAAAAATAAAATATAATTCAAATATGTAATTAAATTAGAAAAAAATAATTTTTCTATTTAAATTATTTATTTTAACCACTCATCAAAAAATCAATTTTTTCAAAAAAATCAAAAAATCCACAGAAAGCTAATTTCTACAGTATAGATTCAAAAAATGTAAATTTTTAAGTCACAATTAACAAAGTTAATTTTTTTTATAATTTTCCATATGTGGAAAAAATAAGTTTTTTTAGGAAAATGTTATATACAAAACAAAAAAACTTTATAGAAAATTATATATTTTATTAAAAAATGAGTTTCATATATATATAATGATTGTATATAATAAGTAGGTATTTATATTAATACTACTATGTTTATTTTCTAGGTTATAATGGTGACATTAAAAAAGTATATTAATAATTATCATTGTTTTTTCAAAACTCAGTTTCACATGCAACACAATACAAGTTGTTTTCATTATGTATTTCGATATTAACTTTATGTTTCATATAAAAAAATGTTTTCTTGGTGTAGTATATAATCAAATACATCAAATAATAGTAATTTATCAGTTAAAAATTGTCATAAAAGCCTTGGGTGTTTCATTATACCCCTATTAAAATTAATTTCTCCTTTGAAATTTGTCACTATGATACAAACAAATGGTGGTACATCTACCTAATTAAATAGTAAAATTCCCTCATTGCGACATAAAATTGGTGGTTTCATAGAAAAACATTGAATATGTGAGTGGTCTCGTTACATAAAAATTTCCCTATATGATCCATAATATCAAATAGACTTTCCTGATGAGAAATATCATGCTCCCATAGTATAACCAATTTTTTCAATACATGTGATGGGACATAACATTACTTTCTTAGGATAGACACAAGGGAAACATCATCCACTAGATTGTGGTTTGGTGTATTCTCTAAGAGATTGGATAGCATCCTGATATGATCATGAATTGTAAAGGGATAGATATACCAAGGAATTCATTTTCATTTCTTAAATAATCTCATAAAATTATTCCCAGGAAATATCCTTAGAAATTCCTTATCATTGTATTCATTTTCAAGATCTCACTAATGGTTATTAGTATAAATTTTTTTCTGACATTCATCTCCCTAGACATTCAGTTGAATTCATCTGAGAATTTCTTCCATTTCATTAGCTATCTTAGACCATAATATGTTTCATTATTTAACATCATTCCATCACATTGTAGGCATATATTTCTCATTATATAGGGATTCATAATGATCAAACTGAATTCTTGAGTGAAAGGAACTTTTGTATGAACACTGATCTAGAGAAAAGGATTGATCCCAACCACCTTTGAAATATAATGAATAAGATCTCAAAATATCCTCCAGGGTTTGAATTGTTCATTCAAACTAACCATTTTAAGAAGATGATAAGTAGTTATGAAACAATATATTCTATCACATCATACTAAAGACATCATCAAAACTTTTAGGTAATCTTTATATCACTCTAAGATTCAATATAATGTGGTGCTGCATGAAACCTTACCACTTGCCTTAATGTGTATCCTAGAAATCTTTTATCAGGAGAAGTCTTCTATGATAGCGATTAACTATGATGTCTTATTAAGGTGATCTACTACCACCCATATAGCATTATACCATTAAGCTATATTGGGGAGTCTAATGAAAAATCTAGTGTGATTTTATCAAATTTCTATTCGTTTAGGGGTAATGGATGTAACATAACATAACACTTTTGTATTTAATCCTTAACTCGATGGAATACTAAGCACAGAGATACATAATCTTCGATATCACACATTATGTCATCCCACCAAAAGTTTTTTTTCAATTATCTATACATCTTGGTTTTTAAGGATGAATATATAATTAATAACTATGATCACCCTTTTACCACTCCTTTGAATATATTGTACATAGAATGTATACATGGTTAATGAACCTTACCACTCTATCATTATCAGTATTAAACATAGGAACATTTATAACATTCTTTTAGAGTACTATATGTTCCTCCTCAACCTCATTAATCATCCCTTGGATAAATGGTAGAGCATTCGATTTTTATAGATAATATTTTCCCCTTCCATTAAGATTTTCATATCCATCCTTTGAACATAAAGAAATTTTGAATCATTTTATCCATATCATTGATAATATGGAATGATTCTATCGAATAAATGTATAGTCCTCCTTGTTCACCATTCAATGTTAGTAATTTTGTGAGAAATCAAAACCCTTAATTAGTTATAACCATCTACTATGGCACATGTTCAACTTATTCTATGTGAATACAAACATTACATTTTTTTATTAGCATATACATCACAATTATTTTCAAAAATATAATTCCTACATATCATTAATAGAAAAATTATCACATTTAACTCGAAATGAATATTTGTGTAATCTTGCTAATGAATATTAAATTACTGTTCAGAATCACTTATAACCATGTTATTATATATAATAACACATCTATATCAACTAATGGAAGTGTCTTTATATATTACAATACCTTCTCCACTACATGGTAAGGTATGTATAGCTTCACTAACTAACCTTCTTTTTAGTTCCTTGAAATTTTGACCACATTCATCAATCTAGAGGAACATAGTTCCCTTTCATGTTATCTTGGTCTAACGATTTGATTGTCATGAGAAATTATCCACAATAAATTGATAATACATATATAAACCCTGAAAACTACATATATTATTCAACATGGTGGGTCTATTACGACATTCACATCCTCTATCTCTTATTGATCGACTATTAAACTCACTCTTGAGATTATGTGACATAAAAAATTAATCATTTTGTAGACAAAATAAAAACCATATAAATTTTCTATATAGTTTCTTCTTCCACAATATCTTTAGTACAATTATCATTTTGTCTTCATGATCTTTCTTCAACATCGAGTAGATAATATTTTTTTCTATAAAGACTACCACAAACTAATCATGGTGATCTTTAAATACATTATTCAAAAAATCCATGAAGATAGAAACCGAATCAGTAATACTGAAAGGAATCCCTATATATTCACAGTGTTCATACCCTATATGGAATTTTATATATTAAATATCCTCATTCTCAACCCTTAATTTATGATATTCATAATGACAGTCAATATTTGAAATTTTTTGAGTTTTTTTTAGTTGATAAAACAAGACATCAATATAGGGGAGATGTGTAAGAACCCGTACATTCTTTTTAGGTATGTTTTTCCTTTTCCCGGAGTTTTTGAGAAATGAGATGTTTCGTTAAATTTTTTAAGTACACTCCATATAATTTATGAGTACAATCAGTGTACTAGGTTACCGCAGGTAGCCATGTGCTGGTCGTGTAGCATCCTTGCACATGACAATGTGTGATGACATGGAGGCCATCTAATACGGAGTACAGAAAAAGAAATTACACGTCTTGTACTCCAAATGTAAATGTTTTGTATTTTGTTTTTTTTCATTAAAAGCATCGAGGTCGTGTCGGATGGACAGAACACCCTTCTTCTCAACCTAGTTTTTATGAGAGCACAATGAAGCTGCGGATCTTCGACGATCCCCCAAGCCTTCATTCGTCCTCTGATTTGAACACCATTTATTGCATTGGAATCGCATCGGTGAGTTAAATCTTCTACTGGAACATCATTTCACGATTTCTCTTCTTTTCGATGTTATCATGGGTTGAACGTTTTAGACATTTTATTAGATCTACAGTGTTCTAAAAAGATTAAAGCATCGAGGATGAATTATATTTATCTCTTAACCCCGAGGTAGGGGGTTTATGACTTTACGATCAATGTCTTTGAGTATTATGTGAAAATTCCACCAATACCCTTGAACGGGGTATTGTGTGTTTACCATTTTACCCATTTTTATTGACTTCCATGATTGTATTCTTGTGTATTGGTTATTTGCATATGAATAGGGTTGACTCCTATGCTTTGGGTGTTTTTCCCTTTCATGTTCTTTTCACGACTGTTTGGTCCTGTTTAGCCAGTTTGGCTGCCGTTCCGGTTTTCCATGCCTGTTGCTGTAGGATGGAGAGTTTTTATTCTGACATGCTTGATTTGACATAGACTATTAGTCAAGTAGTTCTGTAGGTTTAATTTTTCCATATCGCACTACTATGCTTGTTCACCTACACAGGGATGTGAGAACCTAGTATAGTATACTATATAGGGAATTGACTAAGTGAGCTTCCTCAACGAGTCTATGATCACTTTAGTCTATAAAAAGGATTCAACGAGTGAGCATCCTCATAGAGCCTAGGGCCACTTGGGGCTATAAGGGGAACTGACCGAGTGAGCTTCATCAAAGAGTCATTGATTACATTAGACTATAAAGGGGAATAGACCATGTGTGCCTCCTCAGAGAGTCTTTTTTTACATGAATAACAATGATTATTCTAGACTATAAGGGGAATTGATAGCGAGTGCTTCCTCAAATAGTCTATGAACGACCTAGGTTATAAGGGGAATTGACCAAGAGAGCATCCTCAGAGAGTCCTTGACCTTGGGGCTATAAGAGGAATTGACTGTGTGAGCTTCCTTAAAGAGTTCATGACTACCATAGAATATAAGTGAATTGAATCTGAGTACTTCTTCAGAGAGTCCTCATATACTAAACAAGAGAGGATAGGTTGTGTGAACTTCTTAGATGGTTACTTTGCTTGATTGATTGTTTGACTTGTGTAACTGTTTACTGCTGAGCACCTTCGTGTTTACTGTTTTCTGTACTTTTAACTGTCATATATTCACTTATTGTTAGGAACAGATCTTCGAGTGGTTGCCTACTAGTATTTAGTCTCACACCATATTTGGGTCATGCTTTTTGGCCCAAACGGATTATATTTTTACATGTATAGATAAGGTAAATCACCCATCTACTTTAGGTACCTAATTTGCTATGGAGATGGAGATCATGGGACCAAGCTATGGCTTTCTATGTTCAAGAGTTGATCTTCTTTATTTTTCAATTTGGTTTAGTACTGTTTTATTCTTGAATTGTGACTTGCTGGGCTGTTTTCCTAGAAAAATGTATCATGCATCATATATATATTTATATTTATATATATTTCCTCCAGTTGATTCTTACTCTCAATATTCTACTGTTACTCTTTATTGGTTTATTACTGCATCTTCTATTTCATTTTGTTTACATCCAATGTGTTAATCTACCAATGAGGGAATAGTTTTTCCACTATCACACCCAAGGCCCTCACTGCTAGTCGACTGCCTCTGGCGTTAGGAGAAATGAACTTGAGGCCATGTGACCAACCGGGTACGGGGTGCCTCTGGGTGGCTTCTGGAACTGGGACGTTACATCGTGGTATCATAGGAACATTTGTTTTTCGTGAGGTAATATTTGGAGCCTTTAGCCAGAGATAGAAGGAATAGGTACTTCGTAATATGTTTTGCTCGAGAGTAGCTAACCCATGTACAGGGAAAATTCATTCTACCTCGTTAATTAAATTTTTTTCTTCTTTTGCAGTTAATACAGTTGAATTTATTTCACCTTGAGTTATTCACATGTTTGTGATGTTGTTCCTGATATTATTGAGGTTCTATTTCTATAACAACCAGATGGGATGAGGGTATTCCATTTCATTCATCATATAGGCACTTGCTAGAAATAACATGTTATGCATTTTTTCCAGGTCATCTAGGGTGAATTAGTGATTACATGTTGTTGATATAGATGATTTTAAAAATATGCATGCTTTTGTGATAGTTTCCTTGATAGAAATACCTGCTGTTTCATAGGGTATTGTTTGTGAAGAGATTTTGTTGAATGAATTCCAAACTTTGGTTCTTGAGGTATTATGGGACCTCATGGACCAGAATTTGGTGGATAATTGCTTTGTTTTCCAAGCTATAACTTGTATAATAATCCAAAATTTTATTTTTGGGGAGTATGGACACTCACAAATCAGAATTTTGAACTTTCAATGTCTGTTTCAGTGTTTTTTGGGTTTTGGACTTGTTCTTAAGGCTGAATATCCAGAAAAACTCAGAATACACGTTGTGTAATGATATGTACACGTAGTATATTATTCCGTTCGAGAAGAAACTATTTTTATTAAGTACATGACATGTACTTTATGTAAACACCATATAGTATATGACTGTGTCATAGGCCGTGTTGGCAGAGTCACGGGATGGGGAAAATCTATAGTGTACATGTTGTGTATTGTCCATACATGTCATGTAGTGTTGACCCAGTTCCCACCTGTGTCACTAACAACACAGGTTGGTCGAGTCATGCCAAATACACGTCGTGTTCCATTTAAACACATTGTGTAGTCTGACCTAGGTACCCAGCTATGTCAAAAACAACACGGGTTGGTGTTACCCTTTCATGTACAAGACGTGTCTGCCTTGAACTCACCGTGCAGTTTGATCCAAGTACCCAACCGGGCCACAAACAACACAGGTCTGTGTTATCCCTAATCATACATGTCGTTTCCATCTGGAACATGCAATGTAGTTTGAGCCGTGTGTTAAGTCATGTCACTAACAACATGGGCCAGGTAAAGCTTGTCTAGTACACACTGTGTAGGAATTTTACACTCCATGTAGTCATTCCTAAGGAGAGCTGTGTGGCTTAACTGTGTAAGAAGGACTTGGTATGGGGAAGAGGATTCAAGTACACACCCTCTATTAGTAGAACACACCGTGTGTCTGGGGTGTTACATGACCAGTTTAGGTAGGAGTACACGCCCATGAAAATTAATTCAGGGAACACGCCATGTAGAAAATGTACACACTGTGTAGTCATGTTTTATAAAACCTGAGTGCTTTCTTTCTCTTGTTCACTTCTGAAACTTCTAGTTTTCAGTCCTTGATAATCTTGATCTAATTAGGCTGCTTGACATTGCAGATTCATGCCATCGAGACATCCTCCGGTTGTGTGCCAGTTTCCAGATGGTGATCAGACCCCATACAAGGATTATTAAGGATTACCTTGAGATCTGTTAGTTGTTCCAGACTGGGCACCACCCATTGTACCTGACATAGGTGCATATACATAGTTCACGGATGGGTTTCTGAGGATGATTCTGACCTTTTTCGGAGCTCTGTCTCCTTCCCTGTCGATGGATGATTTGACATGGGTCTTCCAGCAAAAACATCCTCCCACTTTCTCTGGGGATGGAGGACCCCAGGCTATAGATTCATGGATGGAGGGCACACTAATGATTTTGGAGCATCTGGAGATACCTCTAGATAAGAGGGTGATGCTTGCTACCTACATGCTCTAAGACTCCACCAAGAGGTGTTGGGATGTGGTCTCACAGGTAGGCCGCCAGCAGAATATGTCTTGGGATAAGTTTCAGTGCATCTTCTATGATTATTTTTATCCAGAGTCCTTGAGGGTAGATCGAGCCCGAGAGTTCATGAGTTTGGAGTAGGGTACTCTTACTGTTATGGAGTATTCCTCTCTTTTCACATAGCTGTAGTGTTTCACGTCTATTCCAGGAGGTGAGGAGTTGTTCCTTGCACTGATGTTTGAGGATGGTTTGAGTCATGAAATTTGATCGCAGGTGAACATGTTCATGTTGGCTTTGATATCTTCTATTGTCAGCCTGGCTCTGATCACAAATTGCAATCTGAGGGATTTTGGAGATGTGAACCAAGGTGGTTTAACATCCAGAGTTAGTGCTCCACTAGCTAATAGCAGGAGGACTTGTAGGGAGGCTGCATGAGGGGATTAGAGAAGGCTGAATGCATGTTCTGGGAGCCAGGTGGTGTGCTACCTATGTCGGAGAAGCAGGTATATGAGGCCACGTTGCCCGAGATACCTAGTGGAGTGCTGATATAATGGAAATATGGGTCACCTTTAGGGCTTCTGTCAGTTCCCCTCACCAGCAACTGGTGATAGGGGTTCTTCTATGAGTCCTCACTCATGAGCTATGCCACCGGTTTCTCACATGTCTAGGAACTGGAGTTCTTCTGGCAGTTTAGGCTGAGGTGGAGGTCATGGCCTTGGTAGCCAATTTCCCGGTTTTTAGCGACATCATGGAGGATCAGCTCAGAGTGGTTAGGAAGGGTCACAGGGTCGTGATATAGGCCAGAATTTTGTAGTGGATCAGACCCAGCAAGAGCATTATCCCAGACCATCTATCATTCAAGGTACGATCTCAGTATCCTTAGTTTTAGCTTCTTCTCTTTTCGATACATGGGATTCCCATAGCTTTATCTCTATTTATATTATGGAGATCCTTGGTCCTTGAATATTTTCTTCTGCTGATATATTGACGCTAGACACCCCGTTGGGGACTATAACGACTACTGTACATTAGTGCCGAGAGTTCCCTCTACTAGTTGGTGGATGTCACTTTTTGTGGGCCCTCTATGTCGTAGAGATGACAGACTATGATTTCATTCTTGTGATAGACTGGTTAGTTCCATTCCAGGTAGTCGTCAACTATTATCACGGCAAGGTGAGTTTCGTATCACCAGAGGGTGGATCCTTTCTTCATAGGGGCAAATGAGATGTCCAACCGAGCAGAGCGGGTCTAGAGCATCATGTGTAGGGAGGAGTTACAACCCAGATTTCTAGTCATATCTACATGACTAGGGGACTTCACAGTTAGACTCTCCTTTAGTGGTGTATCATTTCAGATATGTCTTTCTTGAGTAATCTTCATGTTTTCCTCTAAAGTGTGAGGTAGACTTCTCGATTGAGCTTGTTCGTGGAGCGGCATCGGTGACCATTACTCCTTTTAAGATGGCAACACCATAGTTTCAGGAGCTCAAGAAATTATTGGATGAGTTGTAGCTAAATGGTTTCATCCAACCCAGTACTTATCCTGGGGGATCTCATGTCCCGTTTGTGAAGAAGGTAGACGGTACCCTCTGATATTGTCTGGATTATCGTAAGCTGAACCAGTTGATTGTCAAGAACTGATATCCCATGCCCAGGATTGATGATCTATTTGATCAGCTTTGAGGAGGCTGGGTGTTCTCGAAGATTGACTTGAAGTTCAGTTGTCATCAGTTTCACGTTAGACCATCAGATATTACTCATATGGCCTTCACGAGCATGTATGGTCTATACGAGTATTTGGTTATGTCTTTCGGTCTCAAGAATGCACCTGTAGTTTTCATGGAACTAACGAAATGAGTGTTCCATCTATAAATGGATTCATTCGTGGTGGACTTCATGGATGATGTCTTGGGGTACTCTCACACTTGACATGACCAAGCTACCCATCTTGATATCATTTTGAGTACACTGAGGGAGCATCAGTTATATACTAAGCTCTCAATGTGCCACTTTTAGATGGACTAGATTCACCTCTTGGGTCATGTTATCTTAGAGAGAAGAGTATCAGTAGCCCCAGAGAAAGTGAGAGATGTAGTTTCCTGTGAGCAACTGAAGAACATATTTGAGGTGTGGAGTTTTCTAGGGATGGATAAATACTAAAGATGTTTCATACATGACTTTTCATGCATAGCAGCACTACTGACGAGTCTGACTAAGAAGGGTGTGAAGTTATTAGGGTCAAATTCTTCTGAGTCAACCTTTCAGGAGATGAAAGGGATGTTAAATTCAGCACCGATACTAGTCTTTCTAGAGCCACGAAAAAGCTATACTATTTACTGTGATGCATCAGGTATCGGGTTGGGAGTCGTGCTTATTCAGTGTGATGGGGTTGTTAAATACGGGTCTCAGCAGTTGAGGCCATGTTAGAGGAATTACCCGATGCACAATCTATAGTTGGAAGCTATTGTTCATGACCTACGTTGTTGGATACATTATCTGATGGGATAGAATTTTCTGGTTTTCACTGACCAAAAAAGACTTAAGTACATCTTCACTCAGCGTGATCTAAATTTGAGACAGCGCAGGGGGTGGAGTACCTACAGTCCTTTCACTATGAGATTACCTATACCCCTGGGGAAGGCAACATAGTGGCTGATGCGTTGAGTAGGAGAACTCATATACATGCAGTTCGAGAGGCCAGTAGTGAGTGGCAGCTTATGGATATGTTCTCTGAGATGCATTTGGAGGTGCAAAATAGTCAGGGGCAGACGTTTCTTTCTTTTATAACTGTTATCACTACTGTTCTTGATCGAGTGTGAATGAGGCAGCTATCATATTCTGAAGGCCCAGTCCAATTGGAGTGTGTTTCAGGAGAGGACCCCATTACTGGATGGATCGTAGGTGAGTATGAGATCTTGCTTTTCCAGGGCCGCGTATGGGTGCCAACAAACATACGCGAGGAGCTGATGTGGGATTTTCATTTCTCGATTTGGGCAGTTCATCGTGGTATTACCATGATGTATCGTGATCTAAAGCATCGTTATTGGTTTCTAGGTATGAAGAGGTACGTTTCTGATTTCATTATTATATGTTCCACTTGTTAGTAGGTAAAGATGGAGCATCAGTGACCCGCAGCGCTTTTACATCAGTTACCCATTCCCGAGTGGAAGTGTAATGATGTCGCGATGGACTTCATGACCAGTTTTCTGAGGTCTCCTCAAGGGAATGACATAGTTTGGATTTCATTGACAAACTCACGAAGGTTTATCACTTCTTGATGATCAAGGAAACCTTCAGTGTTCATGAGCTGTATGGTTGAAAATTTGAGAGATCATATGTCTACATTGAATTACACACTCCATTGGTTCATACATGGATGCATTTTTTACTTCTCGGGTATGGAAGGGGCTTTAAAAGGCTTTGGGAACACAGGTAATTTTGACTACAGCTTACCACCCCCAGACAGATGGCCAGTCCGAGCATACGATTCAGGTGCTTGAGGATATGCTCCATGCATGCATTCTGGATTTTGGAGGTTCTATGGAGAAACATATACCTTTTTTGGAGTATTCCAAAAACAACAGTTTTCAAACAACTATTCAGATAGCACCTTATGAGGCATTGTACTGTAGGCCATGCCGATCACCCTTATGTTGGCTGGAGGCTAGAGAGGTAGCTTTTCTGGGACCTCTTCTTGTTTATGAGACCATAGAGCTGATAGATTTGATTCTGAAGTGGATGAAAATTGAACAGTATCAAAAAAAGTGTTATGCTGATCAGCGGAGACGACATTTGGAGTTTGAGGTCGGGGATCATGTTTTCTTGTGTGTCATAAAGAGGTTATGACCCAAAAAGGATCGATAGGTAACTGACCCCCGCAATGACCCACACAGGATCGGACCACCACAGGATCTGTAGGCGCTGGCCCACACAGGACCGCTGAGCGCGGACCCACATAGGATCTGACCCACGCAGGATCAGTAGCACTGATCCACGTAGGATCGCTGAGTGTTGTAGTCATCGTCGTCAAATCCATGGAGGATTTCTGAACAGTCGTCATCGTCGTCGCAGTCGCAGCCAGCTCTAGGGTTCCCGCACATAGCAAACTCGTTCAGGAGGGTCCGCTCCATGAGACGAGGGGCTGATACATCAACTGACACATAGTTTGGAGTTGATGTATCCAAAAGTTCTGTATCGTCAACAGGAACTCAACGTCACAGACGGCGCGTCAATCGGACGCCCGGTCTGAGAGTTATTGGTGTTTTCTTCCCAGGGGCTCGGTTGGGTTTTAAGTAAAAAACAACCTGATCTTACTCCACCTACGTCCAAACTTTGAGCGGAGTAAGCCAAAAGGTCCGTCTCACTGAGAGAAATCCAACAAGGTCGGCGGCACATCAATCGGACGTCTGGAGCTCAAGTTATAAGTGTTTCCGCTCCGAGGGCCCGGTTGGTTTTGTGTACGAACCAACCTAGGCGAACCCAAAGTACTCCGAAATCGTGATTGTAATATACCGAAATTACCATCTCAGTCCAAGGATCTCATTGTAGCTGACGGTGTGTCGATCGGTGGTCCGCAGCCCATGTTAAGGGCAGAAGACTGAAAGAGGTTCAGTATTAGGGGGTTCGGGCCCGGTCCGACCCGGCCCGATAGCCACAGGGTCGGCCAGAACCGGACTGGGCAGCCCAACCCGGAGCACTGGCGCGGGCAGCGGCCGAGCGGTGAAGGGGGGCGCACTGCCCCTCACGTTGAAAACTCGCGGCACCCATGTGGGGGGCCACACCAGCTAGCCGGCCGGGGGTTACAAACCCCCGGTTTTCCCCTGACCGGTTGGCCCGCTCTGGCCGGCTGGCTGCTGCAGCCAAGGGACCGGTGCTGGCTGGTCCTCCTGCTCCGATGCCGGCGGCCCGAAACCGGCCGCCGGTCTTCCCACTCCGTCGTGGCCTCAGTCCGTCCGGCGCGGCGCGACGGCGCCGCGGCCTCGCTCCGACCACGTCGCTTTCGTAGTTCTCCGGCGTGGCGCTACCGTGTCACGTCTTTGGTTCGTCTTCAATGGCGCTACGCGACGGCGCCGCTTCTCCCCCTTTCTTTAATATTTCCGCGTAGTGCTTCGGCACAGCGTTGCCTTGTTCGTGCCACAAACAACATCAAACAACCAAAGGGGAGTGGAGGGTCGGCCGTGTTCATGCGGTCCGACCCCCTCCCGTTATTGCAGTTGTAGGCAGCTCCAATAAAAATTTAGAAAGGCAACAGAAGAATTCACGAACAACAATTAGAATAAATCCTTACCTCGTTGAATTCGATGAGTGAGGATTCGTCATGGAATTAACCTTCGCCGAAGGAGGATCGTTGCGTCGCAGAGATGGAATGTCACGGAAGAAGTGTCACGTCTTCGATCTCCAAGGATCCGGCGTTCTTCACGTTCTTCATCGAGGAGGAAGAACTTCACGACTTGAGAGAATTCTCCCCAAACCCTCTTGCACAACCAACCCCTCATAATATAAGAGTTGTCTCATTTTATTAATGCACATTCAAACATTTGAATTTCAAAAAAGACAATCAATTAAATGAATTAATCACAATCATTTAACCGCCCAAATTAATGAGGAAATTATTAACCAGATGAAACGCATGGGTTGACTTCATTAAAAAGGGGGTGTGGGTGCGTTTCTCAATTTAAGGAGGGAGGTTGAAAGAAAAGGAGGGGAACATGTGGGCCCCACCCCACAAATATCCTACCTAGTGGTGTAGGATATTGTGGGTCCCACTTTATCCCCTTAACTTAGGCTAAAAATCTTAATTAAAATAAATGGGGCGACCAGTTTATTTTATTCATTTACTTAACCCGAAAATTTAAAAACCACTCCCGAGCAAATGAAACTCCAAAAAAGGTGTTTTTATGAAATTACTGGCACTGCGATTCCAACGGTGCCCTCAGAATCTGATTCCGAGCAACGGATCAAATGTAATAAAAATCTGCTCATTCGTTCACTGAACGTACCCGAGCTAAACTTCGGAAAAATATTCTGGGCGCACCGGGCCTCAGAATTAGGTGCCATCAAAAACTGTGTTCTTGTAAAATTTCAAAGAAAATTAATAAAAATATTTCCCTGAATTTTTGGGGTCTTTACATCAGTCCCATCTCAGGGATTTACGTCCCCATAAAGATACATCAAAAACTAGGGAAACAAAAGTGGGTACTGAGCACGCATCTGAGCCTCTTGCTCTGAAGTGATCTCCTCGAGGGTTACAGTGCTGCCATCTAATGCGCACTAGAGGAATCGACCATCCACGTAGTACCCACTCCTATCGATCCTCAATCTCCACCGGGACCTCCACAAAAGTTGCCCCATCATCAACATCCAGCTCCCCATGGTCAATGATATGTGTCGGGTCATGCACGTATCTCCTCAGCTGAGATACGTGGAAGACGTCGTGCACCCGGTGCAAATGAGGTGGTAGATCCAGGCGATAAGCCACCTCGACAATCCTGCAGAGGACCTGTAATGGTCCGATCAAGCGTGGAGACAACTTGCCGCCTCAGCCAAATCTCTGTAATCCACGTTGAGGTGAGACCCACAAGAAGACGTGGTCACCATCCTCAAACTCAAGTGGCCTCCGCCTCCTGTCAGCATAAGACTTCTGCCGGCTCTGAGCTGTCCTCATCCGCACCTGGATGACCTGGACCTTCTCTGTCTTGGCCTGGACCATCTGTGATCCCACAAGTGCTGACTCCCTAGGGTATGTCCAGCAAAGCGGTGATCTGAAAGGTCGGTCGTACAACGCCTTGTATGGTTCCATCCCGATGGTGGAGTGGTAGCTATTATTGTACACAAACTACACCAAGGGTAGGTGGTCCTCCCAGCTACAACCAAAGTCGAGGACACATGCACAGATCATGTCCTCAAGAGTCTGAATCGTCCTCTCCATCTGACCATCTGTCTGAGGGTGAATGACGGTACTCAGACGTAGCTGCGTCCCGAATGCCTCTTTCAACCCCTTCCAAAGCCGTGAAGTAAAGTGAGCATCTCGATTGGAGATGATAAATGATGTCACACAATGAAGTTGTACAATCTATTGAACGTAGAGATGTGCCAAGCTCTCCATTGATCCCTTCTCTCTTATGGGTAAGAAGTGAGCCGACTCGGTGATTCGGTCAACAATCACCCAAATGTAGTCGTGACCTCTGGAAGTGCATGGAAGTCAAGTCACAAAGTCCATAGATATCCCATCCCACTTCCACTCTGGGACCTCCAAGGGCTGTACCAAGCCTGCTGGTACCTGGTGTTCTTCCTTCACCTGCTGGAAGGTGAGGCATCGAGAAACAAACTCTGCCACAACCTTCTTCATGCCCGGCCACCAGTGCTGTCGTCTGAGATCCTGGTACATCTTAGCCATGCCTGGATGAACTGCCAAAGGGGAAGTGTGAAACTCTCTCAGCACCTCCTCCCGTAAAGCAACTGGTACCAAGGTAAGTCCTCTGAAAAGGATGTCGTGGTCTCCTCCTACAGAGAAACTATCAGGTGCATGTCCTGAGGATATATGTGCACGCCGCGTCTCATAGTCAGTGTCCCCACGCTGTGCCTCTCAGACCCACTACATTAGTGGAGGAGTGACTGTTAGTGACTGAAGGAAGGCTGCTCCATCTTTATCCACGAAGGATATCTAAAAAGCGGCTAGCTGCTCTGTCACCTCCCTAAGTGGTTGAATGCCCATCCTCCTACTAAGTGCATTGGCTACTACATTCCCCTTTACAGAAGTATATACTATCTCAAAATCATAGTCCGAGAAGAACTAGAGCCATTACCGCTATCTCAGGATTAGGTCCTTCTGCGAGAAGAAGTACCTGAGACTCGGATGGTCAGAATAGACTGTAAACCGCTCACCCATCAGATAGTGTTTCCATGTCTTCAGAGCGAAGACCACTGCTAATAACTCTAGGTCATGGGTAGTGTAGTTCTTCTCATTCGGCCTCAACTGACGTGATCCATAGGCGATCACTTCGCGCTCCTGCATGAGGACACATCCGAGTCTAGTCCCTGATGCGTCGCAGTAGACTACATACCCTACTCCCTCCTACGGTAGCCTTAGGATAGGGGCACTGGTCAATCTCTGTCTCAGCTCCTGGAAGCTCTACTGACATCTGTCTGACCACAAAAAAGGTTTCCCCTTCTTTGTTAAAGCTAAGAGTGGCACCACAACTCTGTTGAATTCTGGCACAAATCTCTGATAGTATCCAACTAGTCCCAAGAAACTCCACACCTCCGTCATGCTCCTGGGTCCCAAGCTAGCACTGCCTCGATCTTCGTAGGATCCACCGCAACTCCCACCTCACAAATGACGTGTCGCAAGAATTGGATCTCGCATATCCAGAAATGAAACTTCGAGATCTTTCCATAAATATGGTGTCCTCGGAGTGTGTCTAGTACAACCCGCAAGTGGTAGGCATGCTCCTCCTCAGTGGTCGAGTAAATCAAAATGTCATCGATGAAGACCATGAAAAAGCGATCGAGGTATGACTGAAAGATCCTATTCATGAGGCCCAAGAACAATCTGGGAGGATTGGTTATGCCAAATGGCTTAACCAAGAACTCATAGTGGCCATACCAACATCTGAAGGTCGTCTTCTGCATGTCCTAATCCCGAACTCTGAGCTGATCATAGCCTGACCAGAGGTCTATCTCCGAGAACCACCGTGCTCCCTTGAGCTGATCAAATAGGTCATCAATCCTCAGTAGCGGATACTTGTTCCTCACTATCTTCTGGTTCAGGCGATGATAGTCGACACAAAGTCGCAAGCTCCCGTCCACCTTCATGGGGAACAATATCGGGGAAGCCTAGGGTGAAACTATGGGTCGGATGAATCCCTTGCCCTGCAAGTCCTCCAACTGTACCTGTAGCTCTCGAAGCTCAGTGGGATCCATCCGATATACTAGGGTGGATATCGGGGTTGTCCCGGGGTACAAATCAATATAAAAGTCTACCTCTCTGCGAGGAGGTAGTCCTGGAAAGTCGTCGGAGAAAACGCCCCCATACTGATCCACCACTGCAGGAAAACTAGGACTCGACACATCAACTGCTCCTAGGATGAGGCTAGCCAGCTGATGAGTGATGGGTTGTCCTCTCCTCTGCGAGAGTCCATCCTATGCTGCGAAGGCTCCCTTCTCGCTGGTGAAGGTGAAACTGCTCCTATTGGTGCGTAGATACCACACCTTGCACCTAATACAGTCAATCTGAGCATTGACTGTAGACAAACAATCCATGCCCAAGATGATGTCATAAGGCCTCGATGCCGCTACAAGAAGATCCTAGCCAAATCTCTCGCCTCCTAGAGTATGAAAACACTGCCGGCACCGGTGCGTAATCATCGAGTCTACTCCCATAGGAGTCTCTAGCCATAAGGATCGAGCCAACGACTCCATCGGAATCTCCGAGTTCCGAACAATGGGAGTGGCTATGAAAGAATGACTCACTCCTATGTATATAAGAACTGCAGAAAGGGTGGAATATACACAGATAGTACCTCGAATCATCTCGAGTGCGCCGTGGTCATAGGCCTCCACTGCCTGAAGTTGTGCGTGTCTCTGCCCGCCAGCTCCCTTTGTCGGGGTGGATCTCTTGGTGGTGGTGGTGGTAGAGCCTCAAAGCGTCGCCCACCACCTGCTACTCGGCCATATCCTCTTCCTCGTCCTCCTTCCCCCTATAGACCACCATGGTCGACCCTCTACCTCTGCCTGGGTGGCCCCTCGACCATTTGTTGCTCCTCGGCACGACAGGTCGGGCAGTCACGAGCCATGTGGCCCTACCCGCCGCATGCGTATTACTGTCTGCCTCTCGAAAGACCGGCTTTGCGCTGTGTGCACCGCACTCTGAGACAGTTTCCTGAGGTCGTCTTCCTGAGGGTCTGGTCTTCATGTACCCATGAGTCATCTGTTGACTGCCTTCTGTAGAATACTCTGCTACGTGCCGCCTTGCGGTAGGTCTCGCTACAGAAGTAGGCTCAGCAAGGAATCTCTTGATGAGAAGGGCTCACTCCATTATTCCTGCCTGTATTGAAATGATGAGGGAGATCAGTGATGCCCTGATCTCATGCCTCAATCCCTGCTCAAAGGTCCGGGCCCAAAAGAATGGGTCTCGTACCATGTCTGCCGAGTAGCGCAAGAGATCGATAAATCTCGCTATGTACTGGGCGACCATCAAGCTGCCCTTCCGCAGCTATAGAAGCTCCTAAATGCACACCGCACGGAGGGTGGCTGGGAAGAACTCCAAGAGGAAGAGGATTTCAAAGTCCATCCAGAAGTGAGATGCCTCATCGTGCACCTAGAGCATCAAGATCCACCATCTGCCTGCTGCCGCGTGAAGGGGGATCGCTACGAGGATCACCATGAGGTCGGCTAGTGTCCTCACTAACCTGAAAACCTGTACAACTGCCTCTAGGCAATCCTCCGCTGCCTAAGGGTCCGTCTCCCTGTGGAACCTAGGCGGTCACTGGTGCAGAAACTCATGTAGTGCACAAAGGCGACGTGCATCGTCAGCGGCTGGGGCTGGTAGCATCGGTTCCTCAGCGGGTAGAGGTACCGCCGGTGCCTCTGCTGTCAATGGGCCCTATACCGAGGCCTCGTCGCTCGGTGGGTTGTCATCATGTACAATGCTCGTAACCCTAGTTGGCTGCCGTCATGGGGTCATACTGAAAAGTAAACAGGTGTGCCACGGTCAAACAGTATACCTGGTGAGCTGACACAAAGTAATAACAAAGAAAACTTGTAACACAAATGCAATCAATGTTTTCGTGCATTAAGTTGTAAATCAGAAGTCAGGGTCCTGGTGTACGGATACGTCGGCCGCCGCACCAACACTGGACTCCCTAGACTGATAACCACACTCAATACTCTTAACATTATTGCTTCACATAGAAAAATATCAGAGTCCTGAGTTCTGCAGTAGAATCGAACTCCTCTGATACCAATTTTTCACAACCCGTCCTCGAGGCCCGTGTCGTGACTACCCCAAGCCCGCCTACCATAGACCAGGGGCTAGAGACTAGCACCAAGGTGTAATTCCCGACAAAAATGGAAGTCATTGCCATTGTAAAGTAAACAAACACCACAGAGCAATCAGGCAGAAGTAAACACTAAGTAAAAACTGGGTACAACAGTAAGTGCGGAAAAAGTAAGTGGGCCAGAATACAAACCCAAACTGAAAGTAAAGTACAACTGGAAAGGGAAAAAAACAACTGAAAGTAAAGTAACAGCCTCGATCTATCCACTGGAAGTCCCACCTGAAGGGTGGGTACAGATAGCCTCCACAGCTCCTCGGTTCTAGCCATCCGCTTCGAGTACGCCCCGCCCAGTGATCCACCTCCAGGTACTGACCTGCTCCTCGTGCCTCAACCACGATCACCGCTGTCCGTCGTCTGCAACCAACACAATGTAGTGCGGGCATAGCCCATGCAGGGGTGAGTATAAGCTACTAATTAGGGACCACGAGACCCCCGAAGGTCTCCCAGAATCCACAAAGGATAATCCACAAAGGAATGATACAAACACGACGTAACATCTGGCACTACATAGGTATATTCCCATTCATATACCTAAGTCATCAATTCTCATTCGGCTCCAACATCTGAGGTCAAGTACAACCCAGTCCACATAGGGAACCAAACACCAATCCATACAGGAAAGCATAACGTAATCCACACAGGATATCAAGTCAATCATATTGAAGATAAGGATTGAAATTCATGATACAGCTCACATAGGTATACTTCTTCGTATGACGGTAGAGATGATCAGATATAGCCACTGATTCATCTAAGCCATCGGACCCACAAAGGATCGATAGGTACTAACCCCCGCAATGACCCACAAAGGATTGATAGGTAACTACCCCCCCCCCCCCCCCCAATGACCCACAAAGGATCGATAGGTAACTTACCCCCCGCAATGACCCACAAAAGATCAGACCCACACAGGATCTATAGGTGATGGCTCGCACAGGACCGCTGAGCACTAACCCACAGAGGATCTGACTCACACAGGATCAGTAGCAATGATCCATGTAGGATCGCTGAGTGTTGTAGTTGTCGCCATAGAATCCACAGAGGATTTTTGCACAGTTATCATCGTCGTCGCAGTCGCAGCCAGCTCTAGGGTTCCCGCACACAGCATACTCGTTCGGTAGGGTCCGCTCCACGAGCTGAGGGGATGATACATCAACTTACACATAGTCCAGAGTAAATGTATCCAAAAGTTCTGTATCGTCAACAGGAACTCAACGTCACAGACGGCGCGTCAATCGGACGCCCGGTCTGAGAGTTATTTGCTTTTTCGTCCCAGGGGCCCAGTTGGTTTTTAAGACAAAACCAACCCGACTGTACTCCACCTACATCCAAACCTTGAGTGGATTAAGCCAAAAGGTCTGTCTTACTAAGAGGAATCCAACAAGGTCAACATCACATCAATCGGACGTCCGGAGCTCAAGTTATAAGTGTTTCCACTCCGAGGGCCCGGTTGGTTTCGTGTACGAACCTACCTGGCTGAATCTAAAGTACTCCAAAACCTTGAGTGTAATATACCAAATTGACCGTCTCGATCCAATGATCACATTGCACCTGACAGTGCGTCGATCGGAGTTCCACAACCATGTTATGGGAAGAAGACCGAAAGAGGCTCAGTATGGGAAGAAGACCTTAACGGCCGACCGGTGAGGGGGGGGGGCACTGCCCCCCGCGTTGAGAACCTGTGTACCCCATGTGGGGGGCCGCACTTGCTAGCCGACTAGGGGTTATGAACCCCCGGTTTTCCCCTGACCGGTCAGCCCACTCTGGTCGGCCGGCTGCTGCCGCCATGGGACGGGCGTGGGCCGATCCCCCTGCTCCAACGTCGGCGGCCCAGAACCATCCACCTGCCTTCCCACTCCACCACGGCCTTAGCCGCGGCCTTGTTCCATCTGGCATGGCGCGACGGCGCTGCGCCCCTCCGCTGCGGCCCCACTCCGGCTGCGGCGCTTTCGTAGTTCTCCGGCGTGGCGCGACCGTGCCGCGTCTTTGCTTCGTCTTCAACGGCGCGGCGCGACGGCGCCGCTTCTCCCCCTTTCTTTAATATTTCTGCGCGGTGCTTTGGCACCGCGTTGCCTTGTTCATCCCACAAACAACATCAAACAACCAAAGGGGAGAGGAGGGTCGACCATGTTCGTGCAGTTCAACCCCCACCCGTTATTGCGTTATCAGGCGACTCTAATAGAAATGAAGAAAGTCAACGGAAGAATTCACGAACAACAAATAGAATAAATCCCTACCTCATCGAATTCGATGAGCAAGGATTCTTCATAGAATTAACCATCACGGAAGAAGGTTTCGCGGAAGGAGGATCGTTGCATCGCAGAGAAGGAACATCACGAAAGAAGCGTCGCATCATCGATCTCCTAGGATCCGGCGTTCTTCGCGTTATTCGTCAAGGAGGAAGAACATCATGACTTGATAGAATTCTCCTCAAACCCTCTTGCACAACCTACCCCTAATAAAATAAGAGTTGTCTTATTTTATTAAAGAAGAAGCCAATGTTTGAATATCAAAAAAAAATCAATTCAATGAATTAATCGCAATGATTTAACCACCCAAATTAATGAGTCGTTTATTAAACAGATGAAACACATGGGTTGACATCATTAAAAAGGGCGTGCAGATGCGTTTCTCAATTTAAGAAGGGGGGTTGAAAAAAAAGGTGGGGCTCATGTGAGCCCCACCCCAAAAATATCCTACCTACTGGTGTAGGATATTTTGGGTCCCACATTAACCCCTTAACTTAGGTTAAACAACTTAAATTAAATAAATGGTGCGACCAATTTATTTTAATCATTTACTTAACCTGAAAATTTAAAAACCACACCCGAGTAAACGCAACTCTAGAAAAGGTGTTTCTAAGCAATTACTGGCACTATGATTCCAACGGTGCCCTCGTAATCTGATTCCGAGCAACGATTCCAATGTTAGAAAAACCCGCTTGTTCGTTCACTGAACGTACCCGAGCTAAACTTCGGAAAACGATTCCGGGCACACTGGGCCTCGGAATTAGGTGCCGTTATAAATTGCGTTCTTGTAAATTTCCCAAGAAAATTAAGAAAAAAAATTTCTTTGAATTTTTCGGGTCTTTACATGTACGAGCAGAGTGGGAGGTACTGTTCAGGGTTTCTTTTTCTACACCGTGCTAGGGAAATTTGGGGATGAATTTATTTAAGGGGGAAGTTTGTAAGAACCTGGACCCTATTTTCTGGTACGTTTTTCTTTTTCAGGGAGTTTTTGAGAAAAGTGGAGTTTCTGGAAATTTTTTAAGCACACGCCGTGTACTTTATGAGAACAAGCCATGTACTAGGTTACTGTGGGTAACCGTGTGTTGGCCGTGTAGCGGCCTTGCACATGGCCATGTGTGATAACCTGGAGCCCGCCTAATACGGAGTATATAAATAGCAATTACAATCCATGTACTCCAAAAGTACATGCCTTGTATTTTGTTTTTTTTTCATTAAACGCACTGGGGTCACGTCTTATAGAAAGAAAACCCTCTTTCTCAACCTAGTTCGGTTGAGAGCATAGAGAAGCCACAGATCTTCAATGATCCCCTGAACCTCTATCCGTTCTCTAATTCGAACAATATTGATTGCATTAGAATCACATCTGGGATTTCTCTCTTCTATGGGAACCTTTTTTTATGATTACTCTTCTTTTCCAAGTTATTTTGGGTTGGACGTTTAAGACATTGTCTGAGATCTATGGAATTTTAAGAATATTAAAGATTCTATGATCACATATATTGATCTCCTAACCCTAGGGTAGGTGGTTTGTGCCTTTCTGTTCCAAGCCTTTGAGTATTATGTTCAAATTCCCCCAATACCCTTGAATGGGGTATTGCGTGTTTACCGTTTTACCCCTGTTGATTTCCATCCATGATTGTATGCTTGTGTAAAGGTTATTTGGATATGAATAGGGTTGAAATATATGATTTTTATGTTTTTCCCTTTCATGTTCTGTTTACGACTATTCGGTCTTGTTTAGCCAGTTTGGCTATCATGCCTGTTTTCCATGCCCATTACGGTAGGAAGGAGAGTTTGTATTCTGACATGCTTGATTTACTATAGACTGTTAGCCATGTAGTTTTGTAGGTTTACATGGTCCATATCGCACCGCTATGCTCATTGACCTACACATGGCCATGAGAACCTAGTGTAGTAGACCATATGAGGAATTGACCAAGTGAGCTTCCTCAGAGAGTCTTTGAGCACTTTATGCTATAAGGGGGATTGATCGAGTGAGCATCCTCAGAGATCCTAGGACCACTTGTGGCTACATATGCAATTGAACGAGTGAGATTCCTTAGAGATGCCTGGATTGATTTAGACTATTAGGGGAATTTAATGTGTGTGCCTCCTTATAGATTCATTGTTATACTTGAATTACCTTGATTATTCTAGACTATAAGGGGAATTGATTATGAGTACTTCATCAGAGAGACTATGAACAACCTGGTCTATAAAGGGATTTGACCAAGTGAGCATCCTTAGAGATTCCCTGACCTTGGGTCTATAAGAGGAATTGACTGCGTAAGCTTCCTCAGAGAGTTGCTCAGTACTTTAGACTATAAGGGGAATTGACTGTGAGTGCTTCCTTAGAGAGTCATCATATATTGTACCAGAGATGATAGGTTGTGTGCACTTCCTAGAGGTTTAATGTGCTTGACTAGTTTTTTTGACTTGTGGAACTACTTACAGCTGAGCACCTTCCTTTTTACTATTTTCTGTACATTTACCTTCCATATATTCACTGACTGTTAGGCACAGATCTTCGGTTGGCTGGCTTCTAGGATTTAGTCTCACACCCTATTTGGGTCATGTTTTTGGGATCAAACAGATTATATTGTTGCTGGTATAGATAAGGGCAAGTGCCCATCTACTTCAGGTACCTGATTTACTGTGGAGCTGGAGAGCATGACACTATGTTATGGCTTGTGATGCTGAGGAGTATATCTACTTTATTTTTCACTATGGTTTAGAATTGTTGTATTCTAGCATTGTGACTTGTTTGGCTGTTTTCCTAGCACTAGTGCAGAAAACGTTTTTTACGTCGGTTATTTTTAATTTTTTACGTCGGTTTCTAGCTGACGTTAATACGTGCGACGTTATAAATAAGGTTTTTGACGTCGGTTATTTAAAAACCGACGTCAAAAAGCATAAAATCGCGATGTTTATCACGTCGGTTATTTTAGAACCGACGTGATAAAGAGCCTGGAGAATGGTTTATCACGTCCGTTATGTTAGAACTGACGTGATAAAAGGCCTGGAGAATGGTTTATCACGTCGGTTATTGAAGAACCGACGTGATAAACTGGGGTGAGGGTGGTTTATCACGTCCGTTCTCTAAGAACCGACGTGATAAACCGGGCTGAGCGTGGTTTATCACGTCGGTTCATATAAAACCGACGTGAAAAACCGGGGGAGGGGGGTTTATCACGTCGGTTAGTCAATAACCGACGTGAAACCCTTATCCAGGCCATTTAGCACGTCCGTTATTCAATAACCGACGTGCTAAACCATTCTCCAGGCCCTTTATCACGTCGGTTATTTAATAACCGACGTGATAAACCATTCTCCAGGCCTTTTATCACGTCGGTTATTTAATAACTGACGTGATAAACTAGTTTACAGGCCTTTTCTAACGTCGGTTATGAAATAACCGATGTGATAAACTATTTTCCAGGCATTTTATCACGTCGGTTATTAAATAACCGACGTGATAAACCCAATTTTTTTTAGAATGCAGTGATCTTCTCTCCACCAGAATCAACCAGAAAATCAATCAAGAAATCATACCACAAAAACAGAAGTATATCAAAAATAAGCATGTAAAATAGATAAAATATAAAACTTACCCACTAGACAGCATCCACCCTCATTTATACCCCATGGACAGCCCTCCCCCACTCCGTTGGAGCCCGCACCCTCATGTATACCCCCTGGAGAGCCCTCCCCCACCCCGTTGGAGCCCTCACCCTCATGTATTCCCCCTGGACAGCCCTCCCCCACCCCATTGGAGCTCCCACCCTCATGTATACCCCTTGGACAACCCTCCGCCACCCCATTGGAGCCCCCACCACACTCCTGGACTGCCCCCGACCCCCGGACACCCCCAAACACCCCTCGACAACCCCCCCACCCGCCTGAACAGCACCTCCTCACCCCCTCACCCCACTTGACAGCCCCCACCACACCCCTGGACAACCCCCCCACCCCTGGACAGCACTCCCACACCCCTAGACCGACTTCCCACACCCCTAGACATCCCTTCCACCCCCCAAGACTGTCCCCCACCCCACCGGACAGCCCTCCCAGACCGTTGGACACCCCCAACCCCACTGAACACACCCCCACACCCTGGGAACCCCTCCCCCACAGACCCAAATCCATACCAGAAGAACCATCAAAAGTAGACCAAAACAAGAAGTAGAGCAAAATTAAACATTCACTTATATAACATTCAAAACTTACACTGTCAACTTCAAAAAAAAACTAAATCAAACCTAAACAACTACCAAATAGACAATTAAAACGACAATATTCAAAATTACATTTTACATTACAAACAACTAAAATTCAATCAAACCTGTAAAATAATTTGACCACTCCACTTGTACGTGTTTGATGTCTTCAGCAGTATAGGGTTGAGGGTCATCAAAAAGATTCAAATGAAAAAGAAGATAGTTTACGTGTATAATGAATAAATCAAATTAAAATATGATGGAAAAGTTTAAGAGGAAATCGTACCAGGTCAAAATTCACAACTGTCCCAGTTGTTATTATTTCATACATAAATCTTAACATATAATATCCGCATTCGATGAGGCCTTGTTGTTCATGACAATTCTGTTTTGAATGAGTGTAAATTCAATATATTATTTTTATGTAATAAATAAAAAAGTACAAATTATAAATGGAAATTTACCTTCGCCTTTACATATTTGATCCTTGAATTTCTTTTCTTTGTGTTTTTTCGAAAGTAGGCCCATGCACTGTTAGAAAAATAATACGAATGAGGTAAATTTAAAATTTATTATAATATATAAAACTATTGAGAAATTGAAACTTACTTTTCCAATATATTCTTAAAACTTGCCCGCACATCACCATGAACAGAGCATATCCAATAAAGAGCTTTCTCCCTTGGGCAAAAAATCCCTAACATCCAATGATTACTAATAAAAGGAAATTTAATGTTAGTGGTTTTTTATGTTAAAAGATAATTAACTATTTGAGAGAAATGTGTTTCATACCTCTCACAAAACGGAATCATCCAACATTGTTGGATTATATTCTTTTCAAATCTTTCAGCAATATAAACCATTCTTTGTTCCTCAGTCAATGCACATGCTTCAGGGGAAATCAATTGCAGGTCCATGAATCCATATACTTCTGTCAGTTCATTCCTCTCACAAATTTTATAAAGATACCTAATACAAAACATATATAAGTATACATTTTTAATAAATATAACGCAGGGAAAAGGTGTTAAGACTTACATGGAAAAAATTTGCACCACGTTGATGCCCAACTTATCTCCAGTAACAAGCTCCATGATATCAGATTTTGTAATCCCCATAGTTATTTCACGTCCACAAACATGAGATTCCATTGGAAACTCATAAAAACCCAACAACAAATGTGAATATCTTGACAATCTGTCAATACCACTAGAATCTGTATCTGATGTCATATCCTGTTGTCTTTGTTGTTTTCTATACAGTATTTCTTTACCTTTGAAGTATTCCTATGAAACAAAATTGAGAATTATAGTAGTTTTAAAATGATAAAACAACTTTAATAAAAAAATAAAATAAAAGATATAACATTCATACCACTATGGTAATGAGTCGAAGAAGTCTGGATGGCCAAACTAAAAAATGGCCGATACTCTGTCCAACTGTCGCCACCTCATCTATAGGTATTGGTACCCTAGCTGATCTATCTATAATATCATGTACAGTGACCCTCTGATTCTCTACCTCTAATTGTTGATGATGAACTATATCTCCTATACAATATACCAACCCGTATGCTACTATATGATGTTGAGAATCATCAACATACAACTCACAATATGTAGGAAGTTGCGGCGGAGGCGTAGGATAAAAAATGGGGTCTGCAGGCTGAGGTGGAGGAGTGGGAGCTACTGGCGGAGGTGGAGGATATATAATGGGGTCTGCAGGGGGAGGTGGAGGAGTGGGAGCTGCAGTCTGAAATTTTCTTTGCATTTCTGCAAACATAGACTGCACCGAATCTCTAATCTTGTCTTCCATCGTCGAATTAATATTTTGAACTTCAGCCTCCAAGGATTCTATTTTTTTTATAAACCCCCTCAATGTTAGAAGTTGAAGAACGTGGAAACACTTTTCTTACCGATACACCTGTCAGATATCCTCTTACACGACCAGGATGTTCAGGCCTTCCCAATGCTGCAAATAAAATATCTTCCCTTCCAGTAGCTGTAAATGTTCCCTCTGAACTTTTCTCCTCAAGAGAGTCCTGTATTAATTAATTGAACATTTCTGTAATGATTGAAACTTATATGAATAAAAAAGCTAACTTAAATAAATTAAATAGATATCTTACAATCCTCTCAGCTACGATTCTCGATTCTTCCGAAAGATATTTCCCTTTTTTCCCTTCCGAGCTCTCTTCCATTTTTTATGTCTAGATGGAGGGGATGGAGGGGCCACCTCTCCAGAGCTTGAAGACACAGCTCTTAGTTGTTGAAATTTTTCCGCTATCATTTTTTCTTCCAATAATGTATACCCTCCCCGAGATAAACTATGAGGGTATACATTTTTAGATTGGATCTCCTGATGAGCTTTCCTTGTTTTCTGTAATTTAAGAATAAGAAATCATTAACAAAACATTAATAAAATCATTTATATAAGAAAGTATATAAAAGTTTACATTGCCATTACCAGAAATGAATCTTTTTTTCTACTTTCAAAAAATTGTCTCCATGTGTCTTTATCTATAAAAGGATTTATACGACATGGATTGTCATGACTCCTATGACCATAAATGAAATCAGATGTGAGGGTTGATTTGAAATCCCTCCATCTCCTGGCAGCCAACGATAAGAATTTCTTCCTGACTCCTCTAGTGTCAGTAATATCAAATGTCATCTGATAAATAAGAGGTTAAAAATATTATATATACCAGAAACATTAAAAGAATGGTCAAACAATGACAAAAGATCTTACCAAAATCGTCTCCCACAGCTGAGAGATAACCGCTTTATCCACACCTCTCCAATCATCATACAGAATGCTTACTTTGGTCTTAGCCTGAGTTGCAACAAAACTCTTAAAATCTTTGGCATTCAGACCTCTAGGAATATCATCATCATCAAACTCAACTACTATACTCTGATCCTGTGTACGGGCAAGTGAAAATTTTGGTAAACGTGTGCAACCACGTTTACCAACCTTTGAACTCTTTTTCGTAATAGGAGCATGTGAATGTTCATCCCCAGAGGTATGACCAGCAATATGCTCCTCCCCAGAATCATGTGGTTGATCATCTTAATGAACTGTCATTATCCTTCAAATCAAAAAAACAAACGTCAGTTCACAAATATACAAATTCAAATATTTTAATACTACTGTAATCAGAAAATAGAAAAGTGTACTAGGTTACATAATAGTAAACATTGGTAATATGGTAAGCATGTTAAACAATGGTAAAGATGGAAAGGATGGTAAAAATGGTCAAGATGGTCAAGATGGTAAAAAATGGAAAAAATGGTAAACCTGGTAAACATTGTAAACATGGTAAAGTAATTGTCAGTGAACAAAAATAAGCATTTTAAAATTCATGTAATGGTTATAAACTGTTGGGTCGTAGAGCATTTCTTTCTGTCTGGGTTCCACCGGTTGGCCGGTGTCACCAGGCAGTGGGCAAGCCTACTGCCTGGGTCCTCCGGCTGGCCGGTGGGCAAGAACCGGTTGGCCGGTGGTCATCCACCGGTTGGCCGGTGTCACCAGGCAGTGGGAAAGCCTACTGCCTTGCCCTCCGGCTGGCCGGTGGGCAAGAACCGGTTGGCTGGTGCCCATACCGGCTGGCCAGTGCACTAACACTGGCTGACCGGTGGCTCTGGCAGAAAGCAATGCTTCTGCCAGAGACCACCGGCTGGCCGGTGGGAATCCACCGGTTGGCCGGTAGACTCAGAGAGTCAATATCAGCCTTCTTGGGCCAACTCCTGGGCAACCTTTTTCCTAGCATCAAAACACTTGAAACAAGTTAGAACACGATGAGAGTGATTGTGATCATTAAATCCAAGAGAGAGGGGTACAACAATAAACATGATAAAGTAAACTAAACAAACTTAAAACAAACAATAACATATACTTATTTTATTTTAAAACATGTTTTAATAAATAAAAAACTTAAAATATCTAACATTTATGGAAAAATTAAATGTAAAAAAGAAATAAACATATGTTACCTGTAATTTTAGGAATGTACAGATGGATTGTTTTCCCAAATTCCTTCGTCGTGATCGTTCCTTATGGAACAAACTATGTCTTCAACACGATCGTCATTATGTTCTGTTAATATTTCCATTGAAGTAGGGATCTCACATTAATCAGCATATTCATCAAGTTCATCCTCACCAACATATTTTTTTTCCTTGTAAAACAACAGCCCAATGCATATCTGATTGATCTACTACATAAAAAATTTGTTTTGCATGTGTTTCCATTATAAAAGAATCAGCTGTGTCTTCCAATCTATTCAGATTAACAAGTTTCATTCCAAATTCATCGTGTCTGACACTGTTGTTACCGTTAAACCATTTACAGTTAAAAATAGGAACTTTAATTTTAAAGTAATCAACCTCCCATATGTCTTCAATCACTCCATAATATGCGTTTGATGCAGAAATTGGGTTTTTGTCCTTAGCAATCGAAAAATGCATTGCTTCTGCAAACACCAATACACCACTATTCTGAACCGCACTTCTCTTGTCCTGAGCTTTTGTATGAAATGTATAACCATTAATGTCATAACCAGACCACGTTATCACATTTAAACATAGACCACCCACTATCCATTTTAATTTCTCTCATACATCTGATCTACCAAGAAAAGTATTTTTAATCCATGACAAAAAAGTTTTGTTGTGCTCATTCAAAATCCACATTTCGTTCTTCTTTGGATGAAATTGTTTCATCTCATTAATGTGCAATGTGATATATGGTTGAGCATCACCTATGTTCTTCAAGATTTATGATTCTAACTTCTTCATCTGTTCAGCTGACAATGATTTTACTTTCAAGCCGCGAATCCCCTTTCCCTCATTATTAACTCGTTCATGGCGAGATGGAAGCAAACCTATGTGTTGCGCCGCAGCCAAGTAGCTCGTACAAAACTCTGCTACCTCCTCAGAAATATACTTTTCAATAATGGAGGCTTCAGGTCGATATAGATTTTTAACATACCCCTTTAATATTTTCATATACCTTTCAAAAGGATACATCCAACGAAGATATACAGGTCCACAAAGCTTTATTTCTCGAACCATATGAATCATTAAATGCACCATTATATCAAAAAAAGTTGGAGGAAAATACATTTCTAATTGACAAAGTATTAAAATTGCATCCTTTTCCAAAATGTTCAAAGCATTCACATCAATCGCCTTGTTACAAATTGAATTGAAAAAATAACACAACTTCATTATAGTCTTTCTGACATGAATGGGAAATATTCTACGCAATGTAAGTGGTAGAATTTGTTGCATCATGACGTGACAATCATGTGATTTCATACCTATCAACTTCAAGTCCTTAATTGAGACAAACTTTTTTACATTAGAAGAATAACCTTGAGGCACTTTGGTATCATGAAGACACTGACAGAAGATAATTTTCTCCCTCTTCGATAATGTATGACAAGCCGAGGGAAGAAATGTTCGTCTTCCTTTAGGAGTGGGAGATAACTCCAAACGTATTACCATTGATAGTAAGTCTAATCATGCATTCAACCCATCTTTAGTCTTTCCTTTAATATCTAACAATGTTCCAATCAAAGAATCACATATATTCTTCTCCACGTGCATGACATCAATATTATGTTTAACTTCATGATACCTCCAATATGGTAGCTCAAAAAATATTGACCTTTTCTTCCAAATATGTCTATCATTACCATATTTCTATGTCTTTCCCAATGTCACGTCAACGTTTTTCACCCTCTCAAAATACAGATCATGGGATAAAGGTTTTGGAGCAGTATCAAATTCTTGTGAGCCATTAAATGCCTTTTTTAGTCTTCTATAAGGGTGTTCCATAGGCAAAAACTTTCGATGACCCATGTACACTATTTTCCTCCCATGATGCAATTGACAATAGGACGTCTGTTGTTCGCAAATTGGACATGCTTTATGCCCTTTAACACTGTATCCAGACAAATTTCCATATGCTGGGAAGTCATTTATAGTGAACAGAAGCACTGCATGCAGTTGAAAATATTCCATTTTATAAGAATCATACACCCTAATACCATCAGCCCATAACAGTTTCAAATCATCAATCAACGGTGACAAGTAAACATCAATATCATTACCGGGTTGCTTTGGACCAGAGATCATTGTACTCAACATGACATATTTGCGCTTCATACAAACTTCAGGAGAGAGGTTGTAAATTACGAATAAAACAGGCCATGAACTATGTGTGCTACTGAGTGTTCGGTATGGATTCATTCCATCTGTGCACAACCCTAGTATGAGATTTCTTATTTCATTTCCAAATGTAGAATACTGCGCATCAAATTTTCTTCCATTGTGGACAATCAGCTAGATGACGTATTTTTCCATCACATACCCACTCTTCAGCATGCCATTTTAACCTTTTTGCATCATGTGAATTAGCAAATAAACGTTTGAAACGATTAATTATAGGAAGATACCAAAATACCTTTGAAGGGAGCTTTGTAATCTCTACATCACCCTGTGATTTTTCTTTCACCTTATACCGTGATGTCCCACATTTTGGACACTCTATCATAAATTCATATTCCTTCCTATATATAATGCAGTCATTCGGACAGGCATGTATTTTCTTGTATCCCAATCCCATCGGGCATAATATTTTCTTGGCTTTGTAATGTGAATCTGGAATATCGTTATCTTTTGGAAGAATGTCTTTCATCAATTGTAGCAGCTCTGTAAATATTCTGTCACTCCATCCATGCTTCACCATTAGGTTAATCAATCTTAACACCGCCGACAGAACCGTAAAATCTGTACAACCGGGATATAATGGTTTTTCAGCATCACCATATAGACGTGAAACTGTCGGTTCTATCTCAATTTGTTCTGCTACAATATCGCGAATCATTTCTTCAATTCCATCGGAATTACCATCTTGGGAATCATCATCATCAGTGACATTCTGTCCAGTTTCACCATGCCAAATCCAAGGGTTGTAACTCGGATTAAAACCATGACATATCAGATGATCTTTTATCTCTCTACTTTTCAACTTCTTCATATTCAAACATTTCAGGCATGGACAGAAAAAAATGTCACTACTTGGAACATTTCGTTTTGCAAATTCCAAAAAGGCATCAACACCTTCCTCAAATTCATTGCTCATTCGATGTTCCGTAATCCAACATCGACTCATTATTACCTATAACAAATATCAACAAAAAATATATATTTTTAAGATAAGACAAAACATGTTTATATAAACAAATTCATAATTTGAATGTAAAAAAATTTAAAATATAAAACAAATCTTGAAAGTAGTAGTAGTTTTCATAAGTACCCAACACCAAATAGCTATACATCGTAAGTGTCATGTTAAAAATATGAATATAGACCATTTGTTTTATGTTTAATAATATTGTCATATTATCTGATCATTCTGATTATATATTAGAATTACTATATTCTTTTGATCCGATATATAATCTAACGACATTAATATTTCTTTAGAAAAACTAATGTTAATATCATGGTAATGTAAAAAAAAGTATATGTCGAACTATATATATGTAATACCAATAAAAAATACATATGTGTTTGGCCTGGGTTTCACACATAAATCAACTCATCTCACAGATTAAATTTTTGAATCATCCTACATAATACTTATTTTTATAACATAGGGAATGTAAATAATAATGTTGCTGGAAGAATGGAACATTACAGTACCACCCATTATTTTTCAGATTTTGCTGAAGCTAATCCACAATGTTTTAATAATCATTTGTGAGTTTAATGTTGCAAGTTTAATGAACATAATAACCATTTGCAATAAAAAAAATTCCACGAGATTCAAAAATGAACGAAAAGCACATCAAGAATCGAAACAAAAACGAACGAAATAAATTCATCGAAGGCTTACTTGAATGTCGCGAGTTGAGATGATAGATCCGAGAGCAGTGAAGAAGATAAACAATGAATCCAAAATGAGTGTAATGCAGGCGATCGACGAGCCGATTAGAGTTTACCGCGCGAGAGAGAGACGAGCCGGTGACTGTCAATCAAAAAAATCGTAAATGACATAACACGGGCTTTAATTTTTTTAAATTCTTTATAACGTCAGTTATATAGTAACCGACGTTATAAACTATTTTAAAGCTTTTTTATGTCGGTTATTTTATAACCGACGTAAAAAAACCCCGTGTACTTTGGTTTTTTACGTAGGTTATTTGATAACCGACGTAAAAAATGCGTAGATATCAGGTTTTTTACGTCGGTTTCCAAATAACCGACGTAAAAAAACCCGATATCTACAAGTTTTTTACGTCAGTTACAAAATAACCGATGTAAAAAACCCCCCGCGCATTGATTTGTTACGTCGGTTATCAAAGAACCGACGTAAAAACCCAACAGGCGCGATTTTTTACGTCGGTTATTAAAATAACCGCTGTGAAAAATCTACTCGCCGCATTGTTACGTCGGTTATATATAACCGACGTAAAAAATGGTGACGTAAAAAACGATTTCTGCACTAGTGTAGACATATTTATCATGCATCATTTATATATATATTTTCTCCAGTTGTTTCTTGCTCTCAGTCTTCTGTTATTAATGATGCATGGTTTTTTACTGCTTATGCTATTGAATGTTGTTTACTTCTGATGTGTTACTCTACCAATGATGGAATAGTTTCCCCACTATCACACCCATGTCCCTAGTTGCTAGATAGTAGCCTCTGGTGTTAGGGGAAATGCGCTTGAGGTCATGTGACCAACTGGGTACAGGTGCCTCTTGGCGGTTTCTGGAACCGGGACATTACAAGATGAAAATTTTTAATCATTATGAGATTTTTCATATACAAATAATTAATGTAGATTTCTAGTGATATATCTTTCTTGTTAATTAAAAAAAAGTTTTATCTCATGGTGAAACACATTTCTGAATGAATCCCTTTTCACTTTTTTTTGGAGTTACTTCATCAATTCCTGCACCCCAATTGGATCCAACATAGAGGTAGTCTTCAAAATGGATGAGCAATGTGATATGATTTCAATTGAGAACCGAAAATCATGTTTTAGTGGAATAATTGGAAATTATTCTTAAAATATAGTTTCAAATTTTGGAAAAATAGGCATATCATTGATCTCAACTTTCTCCCCATGATAAACATGCCTTCTGAATGAGAATTATGACTTATATAATAGATTTAATCTCTGTAAGAATTTCATACATATTATCACATTGATAAATGGAAAATGGTTGTTTCTTAATATTAAAAATAAATTACCATGATTGAATAATCATTTATGATTTATTTCATGAAATACAATTCCTGCCAAACATTACATCAAATTAAACAAAATCAATAATGATAGGATTTTTAGGAAGAAAATTCCACAAAACTAAACTTGAGAGAAATCATACACATGATCTGTGATCATAATAACATTAGGGTTTTCACTACTAATTTAACATCTAATAATTTTATTTGGAATAATAATACCCCATGATGATTAATTAGATATGAATTAATGGGTATATCTAAAATAAATAATGCATTAGAATTTATAGAGTTGATGGTAAGTGTACCTTTCACTATTTCCTTATTTCACATCTCTTCATAAATAGTGAACATATGTTATTTAACTTTGTACCTACATTTAATAGTATTTATTTTTCAATCATCATCATTAACCATCATGTTTGGGTATTGTTTAGAATAATTCCCAATCTCCCTACACATAAAGCTCTAAGGTAAGGGAGGTTCATTCTATAAAAAATTCTCTATATTCAAATTTTTATCTAATTATTACCATCAGAATGGTATTAAAATGAATGATAAACTTCTAATAAATAGATAAGACATTTATTAGATACCATAAGACAATTCTTTATATGATTCTCTATACACATAGAGCATAAAAAAATATCATCTTCATTTCACAATATTTTTTATATTTTTCTTTGAATTCCACCTTCCATTTATTATCAAAACCATGGGATTGATACCTATCTCCTACCTAAATTTCCACAATGATTTCACAATTCATAATATAGTAATATCTAATAAGGTATCTTATGTCCAATTCCCTTAATATACTTGGTTTTATGACACAAATTTTTTTTTAATCATTAATTTTAGGTTCGATGATAATAACATATATATACCTCAGAAGTCTTGAAAAATTATGTGTTTAGGGACCAATAAATTCAACATACCTATTAATTAACTCAATGAACCCCTTATATATATTCATATAAAGAAAATATTGAATTTAATTATTGAATATTTAGTTATCCAGAACATCCCAAACAAGGGACTCTATTTTATGTTCTTCACTCATATTCTTGATAAGAGTCTACCACTGGTACACTTCACCTTCTAAATGATAAATGACCAAATGACATTTTCATGTTCTTAACACCATGAAATAAGAAATATCTTTTACTCTGTACTGATCCACTGTTCATAAAAAATTGGATTGGAATACCCATTAAAAGAAGGTTGATGTTTCATCATGAAGGAATCAATAGAATGGCGGTCCCTCCTTTGATCAATTAAATGCTCTGACCGATTCATAGAATAAGAAAGCTTTGTGATAATGTAAATGAGGTATTATATTCTATTTCACTTAACATATGGATTCTAATGAGTAAAATAATTACAATACCCATCACACTTAGCATTTAGGTGGTTTGTTCAGGTTCTATCCATCAATGAAAACCCAAAAACATAGTGTAATAAATAATAATTCTAATAGGAAACCTCATATTCCTAAAAATCCTTTATTGGGTGTCTATATTATGAAACCTTATATGAAACTTTTGATCTATCTCAAATCACTCATATCCAACATCTACATAAATTCTTTATTATGATTTATACAGAGTTTCATAATTTCTAATGAATATCCCCCAAGAGTGTCAATCCAAGTGTGCTTCCAGACTCATTGTGATGAACTAGTTCCTAATGAAGTCCATCTTAAAAAGGTGTTTTCTGGGGTTTTCCCCAAAATTAAACATATTATAGATACACATCCACATGTATAATCTAGAATGTGATTTATTACAAAAAAACTACATTCTCTATCACTTATCGAACTTCTAGAACATTTTCATATACTTTGGATCATCTTCAGACTTATCCTCATGCATATCATCGGTGAATCTTCTTAGAGTTATCTCATTATAATTTACAAATGATAACTAAAATTTTTCTATGATAATAACTATAGAAACACATGCTCATAATAAATTTCAATTACTTAATTTTTATAGAATTTTTAATTCATTATTCAAACACATTATTAAAAACTATGTTAGTTTAGTGCCATTAAAAACAAGGAAAAATAAACACTGTTCCATAAGTGATCTACGTCATCTCATAATATTTTTATCATAAAAATAACTATTATTTGAAAAATAATACATAATACATATCATCATAACATTGGGAAAAGAATCTTATGAATAGGTTGAGCTAGTATACTTACTAAGGGTAAAAAAGAATGATACATAAACATAACATGAACATAATATAATTTGAAAATGATTATAACATTTTAAGACATTACCCAACATATCAAATATCATATAAAGGAATCATGGGATAATGATTGGAAATTCATAAGACATAAATCATAAGGGGATCAAGAGAAAAACAAATGAAAGCATAACATAGGAATGAAATATTGAATTGTGGAAGACACGTAAACATATAAAAGGATTTCTATAATAGTCAAGTATCACTACTAAGGATATTATAGTATAATGGGTTCACTCCCGAAACCATCTTAGTAGTCAAGGTTCACTCCCAATACCATCATAGAGAAAAATTTATTTACAAAAATAGGTTCTCCCCAATTCCTTCAATTTTTATCTCATGATATAAAAATCATTAAACATCATATTAGATAGTGATATTGGTATCTCCCCTCACATAATAATATCACACATATGTGTTCCATAATATCATAGAGATTAATAATATTATAACCCATGAAATGAAATGAATATCTTAAAATTTTATTTATATATTGGACTATAAAAAGAGACTAGTTTTATAATATTATCCTGACACCGAAAATGAAGCATTTTTCATAAACATTAAACATATGGAATAGAAATGGGTTTTATGAATATCATGAAATGAAAATATAAATCATCTATAGAAATACTATGAATAGTGGACTTAGATCATAACCCCAGTAAGGAATAATTAACACCAATAGTTTTCCAATTAGAGTCGAAATAATTTTGAAGGATATTTTGTAACATCTCATGTGGAAAAAATAACTTCTGTTATTGAAATGGGTTTTTAACATAATTTATTTAAAAACATTATCTTCAAAAATAAATACAAATAAATAGAATGCAAGATTTGAAAACCAATTTAAACACATTTTAAAAAAGGAAAAAATTTAAATTACCTTATTCATGAAAGTAAGATTAAAATATCATTTAAAAAAATTTGTTATGATGTTTTTTTAAAACAATGCTTTTAAATAATTTAGATTTCAAACTGAAGAGAGAAATATAATCATATTTTCATAAAATCATTTTCATAATTTTTTTATGTACCATAGAGTTAAAAAATTGTAAAATTAATTGAATATATATTGAATAACCAGATGAGAATAAAATTGAATATAATTTGTCAGACATGGGCCAAAATATTTCTTTAATGAGAGAATAGTCATAAAAATTCTAGATAAATGATGAGACTATAGCAATAAACTCTTGACACTATGGTAACATTGAATCATAAAACCCAGAAACTACTGAAATAAAATGGAATATAAAATCTCCTGAGGATTAAAAAACTCTTGATATTATATTTTAAAGGGGATGTATATACACCTACCTTTTTGTAAAATTGTAACTTCATTTTTTCATCTTCTTATTTTATGTTTAACGACAAAATAATATGGTTCTTACCTCAATCCCTGTAATTAATTTTAATTTATTTCAATATTTAAATTGATCAAAAATTACGATGACATTATTAGTCATTATAAACTAGGATGATATAAAATATGGAATATAATTACCAAAATATAATTCCAAAAAGAATCATAAATTTGTTTAAAATTATTCTCATAGATGGAAGTTGAAAATGGGATTTAAAGAGAAAACTTTAAAATGTTTGAAATGTTTTTAAATCCAACTAAATGTAAAATTGGTTAAAATTTAATTGATTGGATTAATTTATTTAATATTTAACTAATTACACTTTAAAATGAATTAAAATATCATTTAACTACATTAATAAAATATATGAATTTTTTTTTCAACTCGTAGTTATTATTTTTACTATTCATCCAAAAAATAAAATATTTAATAAAAATAAAAAAATAACACTAATATAATTTTTAAATTATAAAACATATATTGAGTTTTTTACCGAATTTAATTTAAATTAGTTTCCAAAATAATTTTTTTACTGTTCAATGAAGGAAATAAAAATTCATTCTTTTTTAGAAAATAAAATCATCAAAACATATAAATAACTTAAAGAAAATTATATTTTTTTTAATAATTTTATTTTTTTATATAAAACCATTATTATTAAGTGTAGTTATTTGTGTTGATACAAATAATTTTAATATCTAGTTAATAATGGTCATATTTGATTAATTATATTGATAATATATAGTTTTTTTGTTACAAATCAGTGTCGTGTATAGGATAGTAACCTAGAATATTTTTAAATATATGAAAAACTTATTTTCCTAGTAATACATTATTTTTATGCTATAACATGTGTATTTGCATTTAGAACATGAACATCTAAGCTTAATAATGTGATTTGTTTTATATTTTGACCATAATTCTTGAAAAAGGTGAATGTGTCATTAATGCAAATCTTATTTGATGCTCTGAGGGGTTATTCTAATCATATTCTTTTAACAAACCACTATAATGGACTTGTTTATAATTTTAATTGAGGGACTTATTTGATAAGGTTAATATATTCTAACATAATTTAATACATATAAATGATACATTGATCTATGTTAAACTAAATGAACTATGGTCCTACATTGAAATGTAAAAGAACAATATGTTTTAAGGTAGAATTCATATTATGATTATGATAATTCTCCAATAATGTTAATGTATTTTCACTCAACTATTTTTGTATTAGTAATGGATGGAACTCGAAGGAACCACACATCTGAGGGACCATGTGAAGTTTATCTCAATAAAAATCCCATTAAAATTAGAGGTGGAATAAAAAACATTGAGATTATTACAAACTAATTATGGCATCATATGGTTAATTATGTTAAAATACTTGAAGTCCTAAGTTAACCATAGATGAAAATGGTTAAGTCTTGTGAAAGATCAATTAATGAATATGACTAAGAGAAAATTTTCACTTTTTATAGGTCTAATGGATTTGGAGGTGTCAAATTAATAGAAAGGGAAGTACCCTTCTAAAAGAGCAATGAGGGTCTCTTTAGGAAAAGCCTGAAATATTATTTTATTATAAAATCATTTTCAATTTATAATGGATCAAAATAGATTTATTTCTAGGATAAGGTGGTAATGGGTCGAAATATTCTAAAAATTGGTTTTATACATGTTTAGGTCACCATATTAACCTTATCATTTAGATTTAATTCTTAGTTTAATAGTTTAACTTTTAATATGTATTTTTGTATTTTTATATTAATTGGTTAATAAACATACTATAAAATGAAAAGATAACCTCAAGTGGTTAATAAATGATATATATTTAATTATATAAGTATTTTGGCCAAAAAATGTATTTTTAGGATTATTATATCAATCTATAATATAGTATTTTTGAAAAACACTCATTTATATCAAATTTTTTCAATTTTTAGAAGTTGGTTTTTTTGAACGTCAAAAAAACATCATTACTTCAAAAAAATGAATTAAATCAACCCAAAAATGTATTATTAACCTAGAAAATTAGTTTAATGCATCAAAAGTCTCAACTTACAGTTATTTGTAAATTTATAATATAAATTATTTTAATCATTCATTAATAAGCTAATTATTGCATCATCATTGGGTAACAAATAAATTTATTTATTTCATTTCTAAAAATTATAAATAAAATATCATGATGTAAGAAATATTTTTATATTTATAATTAATATTTATAGTCAAATTTATCTTATGTTTAACCCAATATCAAAAAATGTTTAGTTATTAAACATCGAATGATACACTTTTAACTCTTCTTTAAATAAAATAATAATAATTGTTCTAATCTAATCCTAGTGGATCAAAGAGCATAATATTTAATTAATAAGATTTATTTTGGTCAAAAAAACATATCCAATAGAATTAGGACATGTGTTAGGGTCATTATAATATCATTTTTAACTTTAATTACCCAATTTATTTTTAACCGTGGAAAATATAATTCAAAAGTTGTTATTCACCAAAAACAATTCATCCTATTGAATCAAATTTTACTTACTGATGTCATATGTTTCTCTATTATTTTTGAAATTCAAATCACAAAAGCAGTAAAATTATGTATTATGCAAATTTTCAAATGTTCTTAGAAGTTGGTTAAATTACATTAAAACGTTCAATAAAATTTTATACATCAAATCTTGTAATAAATTGAATCTAATGAAATACGTTGAACTAATATATGTATTATTTATCAATTTTAAATTTAAAATAAATTTAATTAAAAATAATAATTATTTAAATAGAAGGTGGTTTTAAATAGTAACGTAGTGTTTCCACTATTCATCAAATATTGAATGTTTTCAGAAAAATACCAAAAATACTCCCTAAGATAATTTTGAAATTCCAAAACCAAAAATGATGTCAATTTTAAATAATAAAATTTACCATATTATAAAAAGTGGGTATTACTGTTCATAACGGCTAGTTTGATTGGTTGTGGTGTGATAGAACTCATATTTGAGTTCAACACAATCTATTTCATTATTCAAAGAGAAACGTAGGGAAGAAGCTTGGGGTGTTACACTAAGGATGAGTATAAATGATTATGAAGGTGGGATAATTTTTTTCAGGTTTTATCCTTGTCTAAAGAAATAGAACCACTCAAATAATTTTATTTTGGTGCAAATGATACAATTGAAAGGGGAAATGATTCGATTTCATTATGTTTTTGTTTTTATTAATTGTAATTAACTCTCAAAATGATAGGACTTGTTAATGTAAGTGATGAAATATTTTCTATAAATCACATAATTATAGAATTGTTATTTTTGGGCCTTAAATGTTAGAATAAATGTATAGATATGATAAAATTATATGTTAAGAAGTTATTAGTATATGAAAGTGTTAAAAATTATATATACCAAAATGGGTTAGTAAGTCTCTCGGTTGTCACAATCTGAAAGACTAAAAAAAATTATAGACTGGTCTGATTCGATTTTTATGTAATTAATTATATATTATGACTTTTATATTTTGTTTTAGTAATAATAATTTATTTAGTTATATAAAACCATTCATATTGGCATGTTATTTGACATTGAGGTTATTATAATGACCCCCACTGAGGAATATTTTATTTAAGGAATGTAACAATATCAATATTGATAACCATGGGTATTAATAAGTTATTTTGTAAAAAATATATTAATGGTATTTTGGGAAAAATATTGTTGTCATTTAAGGAACATGACATGATTATGGTATTCATAGAAAATTATTTTCTAGTATGTGATTTTATATTAAGTGGTTCACATTATTTTTAGAGATAAATATTGAGTTAATATTTGAAAACATATATAATTTATTATATCTTCATTTCATGAAGATTCAAGATGTTTTGGAAATAAGATTAATTTAATTAATGTTTAAAATGTACTAAGTAATATATTGGTTTCTATTTAATATTTAATATTAGAGAGAACGTGTGACATATATTTTCATTATTTTTAATTTTGTTAGAATAATTTTGATAATTTCATGGAATTAGTTTTTTTGTAGATTAGATTATTATAAATTATTAAAGTAACATATGCTAAACAGGTGTTTCTATTTTATAAATTTTCATTTTTTTTCTGTCAATGTTTTCTTATATAATTTTATTTACCAGTCATTATGATTTTAACTAACAGATTGTTAAATATAGAAACAAATAAAAATAATTATAAAAATGATTACATATTCTCTCATTATTAATTTAGGATAAAATTGATCAGTTTACAATTAAGAACTAGATAATTTAACATATTAAAAAACATTTAAAATGATTTAATGAATAAAATATCACAAAAGATTTTTTTTTTCAATGTTCAATAACTGCATTTATTTTTCCAATGTCATGATCTGAAGAATTTGATAGTTTTTCCACTATAAAAATCACTTAAAATTAGTTTCATATTATAAAAACACTTTTATAACACACAAAAATTTAGGGGTCATATATTTTTTAAGACCCTATTTTAGATTCTCAACTATATAATCTCTTCGACTTGCGAAGAATCATAAATGAATTTATAAATTTTTCACATATTCAGGAACATATAATGTGTGAGATGATTTCAAAAAATATATGATGACACATATATTTGACAGGCCAATATGAACTTAGTTATAAATTTCTATCTTCTAAAAACATTTCCTCGCATCTTGGAAAACCAAAAATTTGAAAATATCAAATCTAACACCATAAAAATATGTTATAAAAATCTTATACATTCATATGTTACTAAATAATATATATAAAGTGAAAATTTCCATAAATTATATTTATGGTTTCATCTATTTAAACCTGATTATGAAAATAATACAAGGATAATGGAGGTGTAAGATTTTGAGAATTCCTTAGAAAATTAAAGTAATGTGTGCATCCCCACTCTTCAGGAATGAAAAATTAAGGGAAATTAGTATTTTTGTTTTGGTATAAAATGTTTTTGTGTGAAAATTTATTACACTAAAAAACTGTTTAGATAAGGTGGATTGAATATTGTTAATAATTATGGGAAATAATTATTATAATATATTAAAAATGGAAAAATTATTTAAAATTTGTTATGTTATCAATGATTTGGAATAAAATATTAAAGATGTGTGGATTGGTTATATTTTAACTGGTTTCCAATGTGACAGAATTTAATGGATGGGAAATTTTTAAGGGGACAATGATATAACACATGTTTTAGAATTTTTTCCCCTTTGATAAATTATATTATTCTCTATATATATTCAACATATATATATTTGGAATGATAAAATATCAATAAATAAATGGATATTTATGTGGAAATATAACATTATATAAGATTAGTAAAATTATGAAAGGAAAAAAATAAATAAACATAATAACTTCAAGATTGAAGAATAAAAAATCGTTATCTACCAAGAATATGATTATGTCCAAAATTATTATTTAATAAATTTCGATTATTACAAATAAAAAAACAAATTATGAGGAGTAAATTATTTAACATAAGTAATTTTTATTTATAGTGAAATCTATGATTGTAGTGAGTAGTCATTATATATCTGATAAAGTATTCATTTTTGATAATTATAATAAGATCACTAATAAAAGATATATGGTATGTATGGAATTTTATATAAATAAAATATATTAATATTTCATATTATAAATATATTTTACATGTATATGTGTTTATTTTATGACCTGAAAGATCTAATAAAGTGAATTAGATGAAAATTATACAAACAATAAATTATGTTTTTCTCTTATAATTTTTTATTGTTTGAGGATCAACATGATATTAAAATATTAATTTATAGGATAATTTCATCATGAAATATTTTATATTAATATTGAAATTTCTTATAACTTTAGAAATAATTTCAAGTTGGTTTTCATAGAATGATTATTAGAAATATTTATTTTTAACTTATTTTAAAATAATTTTCTATACTAAATTTTGATTTCTTTAAATGTATATTGTTTTTAATTATTGTTTTTATTCTAAAGTTTATATTATACAAACCTCATAATCTATATTGATAAAATTTTTCTAAAGCTAAAAATTATAACTAAAAACCCTCATATACTGACATTTTGTCCAAATAAATAAACCATAGTGATTTTGGTACATTACCATAGTTCATACCTAGTCTTATTTGGATACCTTTATTTTGTTACTTTTATGTACCACAGTTCACTCTGATCCTTTTCCAAATTTCAGTTTACTCTTTACGATTTAAACACAACTTTATTCTTCACCATGTATTTTCTAGTTTTGTAGTGACCTTATTTTTCATGATATAAATAAGAAATATTGAAAAACTAAGAACAAATCTTAATATCCCTATCAATTATTTTGATGTTTAATAAATTGATTATTAGCTTCATCTTATGTATTATTAACTTCTCAATCATCTTTGAGAATTACTTAAAATTCGAAAACATATAATTATGTCATGTCATCTAAACTAATATGGAGATATTGTAAAAATGATATTCATATTACTAATTGATAACCATTATGTATGAAATTATTAATTTTATATAACATTGTGATTTTATTCCTCTGCCCATATTCTAATCTAAGTAATTTTACCCTTAATATGTGGGAATATCATATTAATTAATTCCATAGAATTAAAAAATTGTATAACTGGTGAAAATATTAAAATATCTTGATAAATATTAATATTATAATAAATTTTACTAATTACATATGATATTATACTTTACTATATTTTCATATAGGCCTCTGTGAATTAATAAAAAAATATTTCGAAATATACTAATTGAGTAGGATTCTTCAATTACCATATTTCCATATTTATTCAATGAGTCCCAACAAAGTATATTATGTATCCTTTCAAATTTATTATTCATCCATATCATATCTTATATATCCTCGAAATAGATTTCTGTTTCAACATTTCTGAATTATCAAAATAACATATATGCCATCATGTCTAATCATTCATGTATAGGCGGTGCTTTTCCATTATTATGATCTTCACTCATAGAGATACACTTATACTCACACAATGCTATGTTATTGTAACTTTCTCAACCATTTATAATAATTAATTTTAGTGAATTCACCTTCATTTTAATAGTATTAAATCTTCATAAAGATGTTTAAAGACATTGAAGTATCTTTATAAAACTAATACATATCATATCATGACTCAAGAAATTTCCCTATTCATGTAATCCAAAATCACATACATGACGATCTATATCATTTTTTTATTTTTCATTCATATTCTAAATTATTAAATATATCACAATTTGGTGGGTGACATCTCGGACACACTTTCCAGATGGCCACAAGAACATCACCGAAAATGAAAGAGGATTCTAACTAGTAGTGTGGGCCTTGGGTGTGTCTATTGGGGAGACTATACACTCATTAACAGAGTGTATCACATCAAATAAATTAAATTATCTGTAAATATTGGAAGAAATATAGTAAACAGATCGTAAAATAGAGGTATATAAGAATAGTAAACAACTAAAGCTACTAGTAATCAAATAAAAAATATGATGATACATGTAATGTCCCTATAAAACTAGAAAACATAGATATAACATAGTTGGAATAAAATTATATCAAAAATAAAAAAAGGAATCCCAAAAACGACCAAATCATCATAGTCTCCTAGTCTATCATCTCATACCAATCTCCATACAAAAAACAATAAACCAATCAACTATCTAAATTGGTAACCTTCCATTTTTCCTTAAATGAATACATGTAATCTTCTTGAGTGATAATAGAGGAAGGGATAGGGTATGAGATAAATCTCAGTGGGCCCCCACTAATGACATCTATATCATACAGTCTATGTAATATCAATTAAAATAATGTGGATGCATGCATATATAACAGTAAAGCATTACATTAATGAAATTACCCAAGTACATTCTTCATCCACATTTGTGCCTAAACATGTAACAGTTTCATTAATTAATTTATTGAAATTATATATATATATATATTATTTTATGTGATTATTACTATGCGATGACATATTAACATGATAGTAATGAATGATCAAATATAAAATGAGGCATCCTAATGATATAAAAAATGAAAAGGTTCCAAGAGATAACCCTAGAAACTTTGACCTCATTGGTTAATCTAACTCTGGTAGTAATTGTTGCATTGATATAGGGGTAAGATTTTCATCCAAGGATTTTTTTCAATGTCCTTCCAAAATAGTGTAAATTCTAAATGAGCCTAAGGAAAGCTTCTGTGGAAAAATCGGAGAAGACGTGACTAGGAAAAAGGGAGTAGTGGAGGAACATAATTTCTATAGAAGTCAAGTTTTATATAATTAGTGTATCCAAGGCATATTATAATTAAAAAGTAGGGGTCATTCATTCTTTTACTAGGAATCCACTGATATATAATGATCGGGTTCCAAGGTACATCTTAGCCTTAGAAACTAGCATCCATGAATTGGAATGGAATCTATGAGTGAAAAAGGAATTCCCTAAAAAATACAAGGCTATCTTGAGTCTGAAAACTCCAATAATAATGTAAAGGTTTTTAAAAATGCAACTTAAAATTGATTCATATAATTAGGCCATGTAAATTTCACACCACTTTCGTATTTCAATGGTTCATTTCATGAATTTCATATGAGTTACAAGGAATCTCAATGACATTATACCATTAATTTATTTATATAATTCGTATTCAATTCCTTAGGTTCACTTGGCTCTCTTATATAATAATTTAAAGGTCATCAATATATTTTCAACTCATTTATTCAAATACATTTAAAAAGGAAAAGTAATATATATTATACACACTAATTCCATTTCCATTAGATTTTTCAAATTAATGAAAATAACTTAGGTGGATAAAGTGAAAAGAATATGGGTGTATGTAGCTAAAAATCCATTTATTTATTGAAACACTATCCTTTTTTGATCTCAATTCATTGTACACCCGATTAGTGGAATGAGTAGGATTAATAAGACAATAAAATCAAAAATATGTAAAACATCCAACATGGGGTGGTCAGAGTACTGAATGTAACAACCAACGATGGATATAATATTTAATAAAGGTCTTAGGACAAGGTTATAATGACTATAATAATTACTTATAAATTAATCAGTTCATACAAGAAGAAATATTAATGGACACACATAATAAATTATAAATTGACTAAACATAAAGTATGAGTTATAGACTACCTACCTCGTACTTACAACTTTCACCTCATCTAGTATCAGCCTTCATTTTGTTCTAAATTGGGAGAAATTTTCTTAAAGGATCAGTTCCTTGAAAATGTAGCATATGAATAGACAACAAAATAGTGGCGTCAACAAAATAAAGAATGATGAATAGAAAAAAAAATTTCTCTTACCAGTATAGATCCAACGACATAAACTGTAATTCGATCAGACTCTAGACTGTGGAATAATATCGATTCCTAAGCTAGACCTTCAAATGAGCCAAAAATATAAAATATAGGGGTTCATTTCCATTAGAAAAAATTATTAAGAAGGGTTTAATAAATATAATAATTTAATAGAATTTTTGTAATATCACCCAAAATTGGGGAGCATAGGGTTAGGCTACGCAGTTGCCTAAAACATGTTCCAAATTTAATACATATTCTATAGTAAGGTTAAATTAATAAAGATAGGTATTATTGTTATGAAAACCATGTTCTAACCATGAAGAAAAATCCTCTGCAACATTTCAAGGTTATGCACCCCAACATAAACAATTTAACTAACACTGAGAGATTATCTATTCCACTGTGAAACACTACATAGTTAAAAGTAATTGTGAGGCATAATCCTTATGGTTTTAAATAATCATGTTGTTGGGCTATTTCTCTAAGAAATCAAGATTTTGGGCTTTAAACCATCCCTGGACACCTCTGAGATACTCGTGAATTGATTGGGAATCCATATTAGGTAAAAAATAAATAATGAATCCAAATTCAAACGAATCCAAACTTGAGTCAAAACTAGGTTATTACAGTCTAACACCCCCTCCCCCCTCCCCACCACCTAATGTAACTCATTCAAAATATCCTCTTCCAATGGTCGACAAACAATATCTGATAACAACTCTGTCCACATGGCATGTATGTCGGCCCCCAACTCCAAAGTCTTTTCTTGCACACATTTGTTTTGTCATAGAAACCATACATAAGTGACACAATGGTCTCTATGAGTATTAATTTTCTATAAAATTAAATTTATATGATACTCATCAAATTAAACATAGGAATCTAGATTTACTTCCTCTTGATCGAAATAAAGATACAATTCATCATGAAATCAGGAAAATTGTTAAACGTGAATGATTTCAGGGAATGATAGACACCTCTAAGAATGTAGAAATTGATAGGAAACCATCCTTAATATTTCAAAGATCATAGATGTCCCTATATGATGAGGTTACGACTTCCATATCCTCAATATCAGTGTATACCCTATCCTAGGTGATAACTGTAGGAAAACAAAAACCTTGACCTCAAACTCCAAAGTCATTTTCAGTGATCGTCATATGATCTCTATCATGACTAATAAGTAGAAATGTGCCTCCCGATCACCTAGATATTATCATAATTCTCTATAATGAGAGGAGGAACTAGTAGATATTCCTTGGTTTCCTTTATCCATCATAGGGGTGAATGGAACAACCTACTATAAAAGGACTCAAGAGGATCTTTATGAATTGTGTCCTAAAATATATTTTTATAGGAGAACCATAACTGATATATTTTCTACTCATAATAAAATCTAAAATCAAGGATAAATTTTCAGAGAATATCCTCAATAAGCAATATAATCTATTAAAAAATTCCATCAATCATAGGGTGAATGGCTATGATCATAATCACTTGTGTACCCATAACTTTCTGCAACCCTTTCCAAAGTTGTAATGTGAAATGAGATTCCCTATATAAAATGATTGTATGAGGGACCCCATGTAGTTGGGTGATCTCAAGAACATAAAACTTTCCCACTTCTTCAACTGAGAATGTCTCATCGATATTAAAGATGTGGGATATTTTTTCAATCAGTAAATGAGTACCCATACAACATTTCAACCCCTAGGTTACCTAGGTAAAACAACTATAAATTCCAGGGAAACATCTTTCTATTTTCATTTAGAGAAAGGAATTGGATATAAAAATATTATAGGTCAATAGACATCTGCCTTCATCTCTTGAGAGTTGGAACACCTAGTGATAAATCCTTATATCTAAAACTTCAACCCATTACACCATTACCAGAATTGCATATCTTAATACATCATGGAGATTCCTCATTGAACTACAACTATGAAGTGTGGGACTCATGCATCATATCCACTCCCATATCTATAATATCCCACACACATCAGTGTATATTAGGGGTTTTTCATTTATCCATACACCAATCCGGAGGTGGTCCATCTCATGAAATACACTCATAGTGAACCAAGACATTGGGAAATTAAAATTTCATATTATTCACCTTAACTGAGAAGGAAGAGGTAACTGTTAAGGATGAGAAGTAATATTGATAATGACTCTCAAGGAACTCCAAATTAAACTCAAAAAGAGGTCCATCAATTCAATTCATCACTATATACACATATGGCTTGGGCCTGAGTTTTATGACTCGGTTCATTTTCCACTATATTGGATTTTTCAGGTATACAGGCAACCAAAAAATTGATGAAATAAAGATATTTAACCCATTTCTATTTTATAAGGTGCAACTCATTATATTAAAAGATATTTTTGAGGCTTTGTTGGTCTGTATACTCCACAAAATGATCTCCCATTTTACAATGTATCCATCAACATTAGACATAGACAGGTTATGATAGATTGAGGTCAGGTGTCAGGTAATTTCTCTAATGAGGAATCAACTACCCTGATTCATATGCAAAGACTCAGTCTTCCTACATTATCACTACAACAACAATGAATCTTGATCAATCACAAAACACAATATAGACTTCACTAAGATTTGACCGAGTCAAATTAGATGTTGATACATGCCACCTTTTCGACTCCCGAAATGAATTGTTTCACTCTTCTGACCACAATATCTTGATACACTATATTTTAATACTATTAAAAGGTTCAACAAGGAGTTAAAAGTCCTATATGAAATTCCTTTAATATTCCTCAATCCACATGAATTTTCGTATAACAATCTTATTCTGGGGGTACTTTTAAGAAAAGATTCCCTAACTTTATGTGGGTCAAAATTAACTCTCAATTATGAGATAATATGACCAAATAAATGAAAATTGTTGATTTAGAAGTGGAACTATACTAGGATGGAATAAATTTGATGCTCTCTCAGGGTACTCATAATGATCTCAAGATGTTTATCATACTAAATATGAGTGTGATAATACAAAAATGTGTCTTCCCAAAACACCACAACAAAATAATCATAGAAGGGGTGAAACACCATATTCATAAATGATATGAAATTGGAGGGAACATTCATGAGACCGAATGGAATAATTAGGTACTCATAAAACCATACCTACAACAAAATTTGAATGTTGTATTTTTGATGTCCTGGCACACACATGATGATAGCCTGATCTCAGTTCGATCATAGAAAACACCCTAGATCATTGGAGCAGGTCAAAGAGATCATATATATGTGGTAGTGGATTCCATTTCATTACCATAATATTTTTTAACCATCTACAATCCATGTATTGATGAAGGGTCCAATTTTACATCTTGATAAAAGGTATGGGTGAACCCCAATAGGAAGTAATTGGTCACATAGAAACCTTAGAATCAAAACCCTCTCAGTATGTTCCATCCTATATGGATGAAGGGACACAAGAGATTAACTTAGAATGAGATCAATAATAAAATCTACCTCTCTATCAAGAGGTAATCTAGAAAAATCCTCAAGGAATATATCCATGGAAATGATCTACTGCCATAAGTAATTTTTCCTGATGTAAAACATGATCCTCTATGAAGTGATTTGAAATTTTGGTGGTCATTACACCTATCCCATGATGATTTGGTCTATATATACTAGTATTGATATCTCACTCAACATTATTTGAATACCTACTACTCTTTTTTAATGAATGAAACACCTAAAAATAATAGAAATCTACAATGGTGTTATACGAATCCAAAAAATCTATCCTAAGAATAAAATTGAAGCTTGTCATCTTCAGAAAAAAGAGGTCCCAAAATAAAGAATAAATTCCTACCTGAAGGTGTATTCCCTGCATTGGTTTAGTCCCTCTTACTACACTCCAAATGGTATATCCAGGGTCATTACAACCTAGTGATATTGTATTTTTTGATGGATAGTTTCTTTGGTAGAGAAAGAGATAAAGGAATGTAAATTCCATGTACCAAATAAATCAGATACTATAGTTGAGGATACTCAATTAGTACCTCATAATTTAGATAGTATTGAAACTAAATCCATGAGTTGCAGTTGTAGTTCATGAAAATTACATGATCCATGGCTTTGTGCAATTGTTTGACGGCCACAATCATAGATTATCTGCCAGTGCTGCTGGTAATCTTTAGTCTGGATAAAATTCCCAAGTCCTCCTCCACAGTCATTCATATAATCGCTACTCTAACTCCCTGCATGAAGTGTCATAAAAGAACATACTTATGAAGGTAAATCTATTGTATATCCCATACCATTATAATTTTTTGTAATGGTCTGAAAAAATCTTCGAGGATTCCCTATATAGCTGCAAAACTGGAACACCATAGGCTCTCTATCACACTAAGGATTTAGGTGACCCTAATTTCCACACTAATGACATTCCATTGATATACCTGTACAGGTACTCTGGACACCACATTCCTGATAAGAAATCCCATGGGGTCTCTTTTTTCTACTGGAAGATCTACTAGTATCTCTCATCACTAATCTTATATTCATAGTACAATCAACATCCCTCAGGTTTCACTCAGTGTTAAAAACCTAATAGACTATTTCAAATAAATTATAGAGGAAAATACTTTTATATGGGTTTTAATGGTATAACAAATCCAATCATCAAGTAATCTTGGACGTGGAAGCTCATCAATGTCTAGAAGTGATAAAAACTATTGTAACTCGGTTATATGTCCTAATTAATCTATGACTATAATATCACCCTTCTCTAGATTCATGACATCATTGTCTTAGTTATCTCTTCGTAAATGAGGATTAATGTAATCATAGAATGCAATCTGAAAGATTTCAAATATCATTCCTTGATACCAACCATCCTAGGTAATTAAAACCCCCCAACTCAATGATAAATCATGTTGTTTGTAGGTAGAAAGCTTGACCCTCCACTCTGGAGGCATCTCGAAATTACCAAATAATAGACATGGTATCCTCTAACCAAGATTCTACATCTAGTGGAGCAAAATATCATGAAAAGGTCATAGGATTATACTACTATAACTCATGGGTATTCTCATCCATCATAAGTTCAAGTGGGGGAGCCCCTTTTATGTACTGAATTATGCATAGAAAAATATCACAGAGTTGTGAATTAATTCACTAATTCGGAATAAAATTAATTTCCACAAGAAGAGTTTCTCTAAATAAGACTATCGTCTCACAGACCACCACTTATTTAGCATGGTAATTTCAACCCTCCTAGTGCATGATATAAGGAAATTTTGGAGACAATAGTCAACAAATTATAAAAATACACCTCAAAACAAAATTTTAAGCATGTGGATAGAAATACTGAAATATTAACAAAGTAAAGCGATCACTACCCATGGAATACTACCCTAACTACCTTCATAGAAGACCAAGTGTTGGTAACATCCCTTGTTTCATTTATAGGGGTTCTGGTAGATGAAGGGTCAACTATACCTTGCCTCATCATCTATACTCTTAAATTTAATTTCATAAGTAAATATTCACTTTTAGAGTTAGAATTTTTCATTTTTTCATATATCAATTATCATTTAAATTGGATCACCATTTCTAGTAAATTAGGGCCCGTAATCCTATCCACTAAATTTGACAACCATCTTATTTCTAATTAACCTAACCTACATTTGATCTTAGAATGTAATAGGTTGTATATAATGGATGGACTCGTTAAACTACTCATTCCAACCCATAAAGACCCATAAAAACATGAATTTAAATAGTAAATAACTCAATCACAGCTAAAGAGAATCACAAAAAAATATATAAACAATCCCCACTCAATAATTACAAGAATATAAGGAAAATAAAATTAGTGAAATTAACCTATATGAAATGGAAATATGTGTGGGATATGAATTCTAGGTGACTGGAATGATGTATTTAAAATGTTCCTTAACCTCATGTCATTAGTCTTAGTATGAAATGAAATCCTCAATCATATTAATAATAATAACCAAAACATATCATGTGTCTCACACCATAGTGAAATAAAATTAAATATAACAGAAAAAAGCATAATAAAAAATATAATTCAGAAAACATAGAATTTTCCCCGATCATGGGTTATCTATGACCAATTAAAACTAATAAAAATTTTAAAATGGGTTCCCAAAATGTTTTCCATTGACTCAAAATAGTAAAGTAATAAAAAGATTTTCTGATAAAACTTTGTGATGTCCCAGAATAGGATACCACATGGCCTCAATCACATCTCACCAAATGCTAGGGGATTCCAAATAGTAGTGATAGAATAGGGTGTGTCCTTGGAGATACTATTCCATAATTACAAATTTTTATCATATTGGAGAAATGAAATGGTAGGTAAATAAAAGAAGTAGTATAGTAATAAAATGGTACTACACAAGTTGAATGGAATAATAAGAAATATAAGTGAATGACAATCATAAACCAAATATGATGATACATGTAAGGCCTATATATAACTAAAAACTCTGATTCAAGGCATCAGTCGTAACAAGTAATACAAAAAAAGTAAAAAATCAATCCCTAAAACTATCCAAGAATCCTTATCTCTATCTCAGTCATCTGCTACCAAACTCCATCCTAAATAAATAAATCAATCAACAATCTAAAGTGGTAGACTTCCCTTTATCAACACCTTCCTATATATAATATTCATAGTTTCTAATGGAAGAACCTATGTGGTGTGAGATAAATCATGGTATGCCACCACCAATTGTGTCTATAACATTATGTCTGTATATTATTCACTAAAACTATGTACAACCATTCATAATTAAAATTAATGAAGTATATTAATGTAAATACCCATGTATGCGATTCAACCATAGAAGATGCATGAACATGTACCAATTTCATTAATTAATTTTGTTAAAGTTTATATATATATATATATTAATTCATGAGAGTTATACACATTACTAACATCCTGATATGATAAAAATGAATTATCCAAGATATAATTATACATCCCAGTGAAATTAATAATGAAAGGTTTCTAAGGGACATCCACAGAAACCTTGACCTCAGGGCTATATCCAAATATGTTAGTAACTATTTTCAGGATATAGTGGTAAGAGTGTAATCCAATGAAATATTTCCATAGATTTTGACAATATTTTATATTCTAACTACGTCCAAGGAAATAATCCAATGTAAAATGGGATAAGTAGGGACAATGACTAAGGGGGTCTCTAAGGTGCCTCAAATTCATATAATTTACATGTTATCCAATTATTATATCCAACTAATATTGTAATGATAATGGTGGTATTCTAAAATGTCATACCAGCCATCCACTGATATATAAAGATTAGTTTCCATGGTGGGAGTCACCCTAGGAAACCAGCATCCTTGAATCGTAATGTCATCCATGAGTGGACAAGGCATTCCTTTAGTTTGTCACGGGTTCATTCCATGCCTTTCATAGATTTAAAAGGCATGTCAAGGACATTCAACAATTTACTTATTCATATAATCTATATTCAATTCATTAGGATAACTCCACTTCCTTCTATAAACACGTAATGGTGTGCAATGATGTGAAATGATGTTCATCAATTCCACTTAAAAAAGCCAAAGCATATATATTACATAAATTACAATTCCATTTAAATTCTATTTATAAAGTTGAAGAACATTCCATATATGGGTCATGTGATAAGAATATATGTTGTAGAAATTAACAATACATATTTCTAATTAAACACTTATCTTTATCAATGTTAAGTCAAATCACCCCCAAACTATTGTGAAAATAGGCTCAATAAGCCTCTAAAAGAATAAATATTGAAAACACCCTATATGGGGTGGTTGGCATTGTGGATGTCACCAAAAGGTGATAGATAACACAATTAATAGGATTATTAGAACACAATTTCAATTACTATAAGAAATTCATATAAATTAAATGGGTCATTCCCGATTAAATCAGTATACACACATTGAAATTTATAAAAGGGTGAAACTTATGGGATGAGTTATAAACCCCCTACATATTACTCATTTGACACTCCTCATCTAGTAGCAGCCTTTATTTTGGCCTAAATTATAATAGAACTAAAAAATGGTTCAATTCCATGAAAATAGGCCATATGAGCCTGCATCTAAATAATTACGTCAATATAATTAACAATGATTAATGTCTAAAATGGAATTATGTACTTACTATAGTTGATCTAATGAGACAAATAATTCTTCAATTGAACACCATATGGATGAATGGGATCAATTCCTAGGTCAACTATCAAAGGATCTCAAAAGATAGAATAGAATTGTGGATATCTTTCAGAAAATAAATAGGATGAAGTTGTTAATAAATTAAATAAATTAAGGCCATTTTTTAAAAAATCACCAAAAAATGGGTATTAAATGGTTTGGACGCATGATTGGCCACACAATTCGCTAATCGCGAGCCATATGTTGTAGGAAGAGGCATTTAGTATGGGCTGTCTACACTATTATGTAAACCATGTGCCTACTGCTACAAACACATCTACAAAAGTTCATCAGTTTTTTCATGGTCACACAACCCAAAATAAATGTTTTAACTAACCATGTGGTATCCTTCCTCCCTCAATACAATACCATGCTATTAGATGTAACTATGTGGTATCCTCAGAAATGATTCTACTAACATTGATCCTAGCCAATTACTCTAAAAATATAGGGTTCTGGGCTCTAAACAAGCCATGGAAACTCTTGATAAACCTTTGAACTCATCATCCATCAGTATTAGGTCAAAAATAAAAATTATTTTTAATTTAAAAAGAACTATACATAAGTTAAAAATTGGTTTTTTAGGTGGTTGGGTAGGTTATTAATAATATTTTACAATTGAAATTAAGTATCCTTTATGAATATAATTATATAACTAATTAATTTTACATTGACTCCCATGTTTACACTTTTATATAGTTATATTTTTTTATTTAATTTTATATTTCATTCTGGGTTACATTTACATATTGGTAAAGAACCTTACATATTTAGAGACTTTGCTGATATTCGAATTATTGATTTTTAACATCACACTTACAATGAAGTATGAGTTATTTTTATATATTCCCCCAAAGTAAATTTTCATTTTCAATTATATATTTAGGAATTAATCTTATATATACATGGTTATTCTTGACATTTTTATTTTATGTAAATCTTTTTCATGATGTGACACCTTATTCTTATGTTGTTGTTTACTCTAGTAACTTCTATATCATCCAATGTGATCATCTTCTAGACTAAATTTTATTGAAAACTTCTATTACCAAAATAAAATTTATAAAACTTCGAGTATATCATCAATCCTAGTATTTTTTTCATCATAATTTAGAATTACTCTTGAAAATTAAACTCATTTTTGATCATTTTTATGTTTTGATAAAAATATAAAAACAACATATCATACAAAATAAATATATAAAGTATAATGTTAAATGACAATAGGGATTAGTCAATCTAAATGGATACAGAAATTTCATAATAATTACATGGTATAGTCTTGTGTATCATTATAAGGATTAAAAATATATTTTTATTAGTGGGGAAATTTAAAATCCATCACATAAGAAAATAAGGAATTCATGAACATATTTTTAAATATATTTATACATTTTAACAAATATAAGTTCTTACTTCATTATACGCAATAATGATATAAAATTATTTTTAAATAGATATTTATATTTTGATCTGTAGTGAATCCTGTGCTGATAGTGGATAGGGATATGTGAGTTCTCACTACATGAAACAAAAAAATTAAATCTCTTTCTTTGATAAATTTTAAATGTTCTAATAAATTAGAAATTTAAATGTGGAAGAAATAATTATTATATATTAAATCATTTAAGGTTCGGTATTCTATCAATATTATTACAATATTTTCCCTAATATAACTATTATACTTTACCTTTTTTAGATTCATGAATAAAATTTATTAGTTCAACACGAGGGTAAACCTTCTTACGATGACTTGAATCATGTACATGACATATGGTAAAGAGATTTATTATTCAACACTACTATTTTTAAGACATATATTTTTATCTCATATCATTTCAAATCATTATTCTTGGGCTATTATTTTTAGTTATTTTTACCAATGTTCTTTCCATTCAATAAATGTTTTATTTTTTGTATAATTTAAAATATTTTTATGTATTCAAAAAGATGTTTAATTTATTTTCATTCATTAAGTGGTGAATGTTAATATACAATATGTTTAATTCATGTTATGGTAAATGGAAATTATATATTAAGACATGTGATCATAGGGTTTATATATCCAATCGACTGGGTAATATTTTATTCTCTATAAAAAATTTATTTGAATTAACTAGAATAATAATTCAATTATAGGTTATATTGGACGTAACTAGTGAAAGTGTTTTTTGTGATTTATTATGGTTTTTGAAAGGATTCATTTTTTCATGAGGTAGAATGTTTGTTTCATCAATGAATGAATTTTTATAATATCTTCAATATTACTAGTTAGATTTGAACGATAGAATATTATCACTTAAGGGTGAAACTTTTGTGTTTTAAGAAATAAAAATTTCAAAAAACATCGATGTTTTTTCTAAGGACCCATAATATTTATATTATTTCTCTTATAAAATATTTTTTATGGAACAGTTTGAGAAAATAAGATGACTTAGTGATTGATTTTTTATTTAGTATGATCTCATCATTATATATTTAAATTAAATACTTTATTAAACTCTTTTATTTATTTTAATAGCCTAATGGTTTTTTAATTTTTCTCGTATACACCATACTATGATTTCTGTTATCATTCCAAAATTTCAAATGATTATTATAGGGCTTAAGGATGAGTATGGAAAATTATGAATCCATGGTTCTAGTTATAATCTTTTATCCATGAATAATAAAATTGAATCATTCAATAAATTCTGAGTTTTAAAATATGATTCTTATATGGTAAATGTAAGGGTTTGGTAATATAAAGGGTTTTTCTTAAACTAGTAGACTATAAACATTATAGGTATTGGGTAATGATGTGATAAAATATTTAATAAATATCATTTAATTAAGTGAGAGTTATAATTGGGTCATTAATCTTAAATTGATTTAATCAAAATGGAAGTGATAACTAATATCAATATCATGGAAGTGGTCAGTATGTGATATGAATTGGTTTTACCTGTTGTATTTTATACTTCATATATATGTTGGAAATGTAAATGTCAAGAATATTAAGGTGGGTACTATTGGACTATTCTCCAATAATTTCATCCTATTTAAATGATTCCATTATGGTGTATACATTTAAAAAAATATCTAACTAAAAATATTGGTCATTCTAAACAATAATTACAATAGATATTATGATATGAAGTAACCCTCCAATTCCCTACTATCCAAAATAATGTTAGGTGTGAAAAACCCATACACACTTATAATAGGATACGGGATATTGAGAAGAATATATAATGAATAATATAAAATGGGATGCCCAGGACTTGGGTACCTATATGGACACAAAAATCCATCTCCATGAAAAAGTGGAGTGAAATAATAAAATAATATAACATATAGAGTATACTACTGAATTTAATAACCCCTAGAGAATACCTTGGAGTAAAGTATTATTGTAACACCCACAAATGATAAAGGGTTAAATGACTAAATGATATGACTCATGTCAACAAGGTGCACCTTCCTTTTCGGGAGTCTATCTGATTAGAACTCCAAATTTAAGAGTTCTAGGCCTGGAGTAGTGATTAGGATGGGTGACCTTCTGGGATGTTTCCCAAGGTGTGTGTGAGTGAGGGAAAAGCACACTAGAAAGGACACATGTTGGCCTGTGGGGACAATCATTAGTCAGATGACCCATTCGGGCACGTGGGTGGACCCAGGGTGGGGACCATGTGTTTGTGGGGAAACTGGTGGGTGGGGTCCAGTTGTCACATTTTGGTATCAGAGGTGGTACCCAGCCTTAAGTGTGGTGCACTGCCTTGGTTGAGATGTACGACCCACAACGAGGGCGTTGTTCTCTAAAGAGAGGGTGAATGTAACACCCCAAAATGATAAAGGGATAATGACTAAATGATATGACTCATTCAACCAGGCGAACCTTCCAATTCGGGAGCTTGTCTGATTAGAACCCCACAGTTAAGCGTGCTTGGCCTGGAGTAGTGACCAGGATGGGTGATCTTCTAGGAGGTTTCTCAAGGTGTGTGTGAGTGAGGACAAAGCACACTAGAATGGACACATGTTGGCCTCTAGGGACAGTCATTAGTCAGATGACCCGTTCGGGCACGTGGGTGGACCCAGGGTGGTGACCTCGTGTCTACCGGGAAACTGGTGGGTGGGTTCCATTTGTCACAAGTATACACCAAATTGTATATGGGTAATATAAATTCATAACTTAAAATATATTCCTAGCTTGCTAAAAATGGAAAAAGGAATGATTGAGAGAGGCCAACTCTTGATCTCCATGTCATACCACGTAATTCAGTAGATGCTCCAAAATATCATTATGCACCACTGAATTCAACAAAGCTCTTCACCTCATATTCATAATTGAATGTTCATTTGGGCACGTGGGTGGACCCAGGGTGGGGACCATGTGTCTGCAGAGAAACTAGTGGGTGGGGTCCAGTTGTCACAAGTAAACACCAAATTGTAAATGGGTAATATAAATTCATAACTTGAAATATAGTCCTAGCATGCTTAAAAATGTAAAAAGGAAATATTTTGAGAGACCGACTCTTGATCTCCATGTCATACCACGTAATTCAGTAAATGCTCCAAAATATCATTATGCACCACTAAATTCAACATAGCTCTAACCTTCATATGCATAATTGAATGTACATTATTTCAAAATTCCATGTAGGAACATGTATATATATATCAATTAAAAAACACCCAAACCACAAACGATGAAACATAGAGATATATTTGTACTCAGATACAACCACAAAAGAATGTTAATCAGAATAAGAATCAAAACTACAATAACATTGATATGATCAATAAGAATCCAAAATTAGAGAGAAAAGGGATATCCATCACAATAACCCATAGTTATCCTTCAGCTCTAATGGTCCGACAGTGATAACCAAAATCATGTGAAAACATTCCAACACCCAACTGTATATCCCACACCACACCATTTTATCTTAAAAAGTGAGGGAAAACTATCACTCTTTTTTGTTCTATGTAACTACATATAATTCAAATTGGAGGGCTCATTCCCCAAAAGTATATATTTAAGCCGAGGGAGAAATATATATAGTTTATGCATCACTTATAAACTCTCAAGATTCATAGTGCAAGGACCACACCTCTCCATTACACTCCAAAAATTAGGGGGAACAATATCGATTAGAGTACTTGTGACTTAGTGTTTCATGTGGTACCTCTTGGTGGATATTTTACCCTTGTCTTGGTGTGATGGGTGGTTCCACTTGGTGGATAGAAAAAGTTTACCCTATTTTGACACACGTGTTACACTCATGAGATAGAAAAATCACCCCTGGTACGATAGGGGGTTCAACTTCATAGGTTGATGAATTGTGTCCTCTTGTGATATGTGATTCCACTCAGTAGATCGGGGAAATTTGTTGTGGTGTGAAATGGGTGTTCCACTCGATATGAATAGGGTTCTCACCTGAGTGTGATAGGGGGTGGCACTCAATGGGTAGAGGAACAACACCCTAGTTAAATAAGTTGATCCACTCAACCTTTGTAGAGATAATTGGGGACCCGATCCCAGGTGTGGTAGAATGTTTTCAACCCTATAATATCTTGGATGATCCCACTCTATCACTACCAATCTTATAGAATCTATGAAAAAGGAATAATTTTCAATAATACTTATGTCAAAACTAAAAAGAAACTATGAAGGCTACCATTATTTTGTATATTGAAAAATACTTGAGATAGGCTAATCTTGAGATAACATTAGAGTTCCAAAGAATAAGATATGGAAGGTAGATGTTCCTAGGAGATGTAAATGGAATGTATGTGGGGTCACATGTTGTGTGACATGGCCTGAACACATAACTTATTCTCCCTAGTAAAAATATTGGGAATCCATGTCATACAATATGATTTGTACAAGTGGTATACAGTGTGTCTGGGCCTCCCGAGGTCTACACATGTCCTCCTTGCATGTTCCCATTTACATTGTATTTCCTATGTACTATGGTAATTTCTGACCACACATTCATCCCATGTACTTTGTTCGTGCCCCTTTTTCGGAGACATGTCCATGTTTGTGTACTCCTAGAGTAGACATTGCCCAACCAATATAAGGTCACAAAATTTGAATGGTTCATACATCACATGTGATGTTTATATCAACCAGAAACCCAAGTCTTCGTAACTGGGGGTACTACACGGTGTCTATTCCAATTTGATACATGATCAGTAGTGAAGAAATAATTTGAAACCTTGTTTCCTAATAAAGATCATAGATCCACTATTTCCACATTAATTGCACTACTTGAAATTGGACTATTTGCGATGAGACCCCATCGCAAATGACCTGTTATAGAAAATGGTGTCGTAAAAAGTTTTTTTTATGACGGGTTGTCGACCCATCACAAATAAATGTGACGTGGAACCCCTCTCAGAATCTCATGTTCAAAATAATTTCCCTAAGATTTTTAAATAAAATTATTTTCGACGGGCCATCACAAAGGGCCCAATTTCAAATATCATTCAATAATATTCAATAAAATAATGTTATTAATATTAATAATAAATATTCTAAAAAATAATCAAATAAAATTTGGAAATAATACTTCTAATACTAATATTACTAATAAAAATATTTTTAATATAATATTAGTAAAATAATATTAATATTATTTATATTAATGAAATAATAATATTAATATTAGTAAAAAAACTAATAAATTATAAAATAATAAAAACATCAATATTTTGAAAAATATAAAAAAAATAACAAATAATAAAAAATAATAGTAAATAAATGAAATAATTAATGCAATAAAATAATAAAAAATTAAATAAATACTAAAAAATTAAATATATAATAAAACTGCAATATTTGAAATAATAAATAAAAGAAATATATAGAAATGTAAATAGTTTATATTACAAAAAAATGCATTCAAATATTTAATCATAAAAAAAATTTCAGTAAGGGTTGTCCTTTGGAGGGGTTGGAGGAGATGGTGTAGCGAACTTAATCCCTAAACCATGAGTGAGACGTCACCAGTACACTATATGCATGTGTTGCTGCTACTGCCATCGACATGTCTTATGTTGCTGCTATCGTTGGATCTCTTCAAGTCGTTGTTTCATCCATTTGTGCATCTCCTACTTCTATCATCGATGCATCTCCTCCTGATCCATATGGATTCTCCTTACAATCTCTAAGCTCACAGATACTCTTGATACTATGTAGCAGATGATGATGAATCAACATGAGCATCTCTTGAGTTGGGCGACAACATCACATCGGTACAGTAAATATTGTCAAGCATCAATCAAGAGTCGATACCAACTACTCGGCTGTTCACGAAGGCATACAAAGTCTCCTACATCCATGATGCCTCATCAACTTAGTGGACACTGGTCACACCCTATGTCTCATATTGACTCGCAATGTATTTTTGAAAACTTGTGATCTTATATGACTTCGTCAATTGCAATTTAAAATTAAAATAGTTCAAATATTATTGGTAATTAAATTTAAAACTAAAAAAGAAATTAAACTAACCATAATCAAACACTATTTATCAACTGTAATATCTCTAGTGACTAGATTATTGTACATCCCCCTATACTCATAAAGCATTGTAACTTCAGGATGTTTGACTGCCTATTTGAATATAAAAAAACTGTTACACTTAAAATATATAAACTGTTTTTAAAAAGTACTTATCTTAAAATTCCAACATAATAAATGTGAATAGAATCTACCCGGATCTTAAGATGAAATGTAATCAGGTAGTTTAAGAAGACAAGACTCATCCAACTCTATCACTCCATCTTTTATCATTTATTTCCTTCTCAAATTGTGAAAAAATTGAAGGAAATGCTCATGCATAAATCCCTCCCATGACTTCTAGAGAGCGCCACATATGATCTCATCAACGGGATACCATAAACCATACAAATAAATTATAATATCATGTTATTAATTAAATAAATTAAAAAATATATTATTTATTTATGTAGTATAAAATGATCGAAGATGCACTGCTGAAAATCAACAAGAATCTCATCCACATGACCCCTGCCTTATAAAAATAATTGTGCAATATATCACTCCCCTCTCCAATATCTGTATGTCAAACTATATAAGAAAAAGAACAAATTATCAAACAATTTGTATGTAAGTAAATTAATGGAATCTAAGTAAAATACAAAGGTAAACATACATCTGCTTGTGTAGATCGAGGCCACGAAGTGGACATCACTCTGAGAAAGGTTCAGGAATAATCAATCGGGCAAGAACGTGACCCCTTTTAGTCCTCACTGACCCACCAATAGTCTTAGGGTCATGTGATCCAATGTACTTCTCATACCACATTAGATCAGCCTCCTACAACTGACGATATAGATCCTAGTCCATCAAAAACAAAAAATATCTATTGATAAAAAAAGTACAAAAAAACTATTATATATAGATATATATTATATATGATTATAACCATCATTTAAATGTTCCAATATTCATCGGTATCCTCATCTTTACATCTGATGGTGTTAATGTCTCCATATTTCTCCTCAACATCATCATTTTTTATATGAGATTCAATATCATCTTCTCTTGTCATTTCAAATTCATTTTTAACATCACAAATATCATCATAACTATATACCCTTAGCTAATTGGTGTCATCATCGATATTCACGTCTCTTTCTAAAAAAAGATAGATTTGGAGCAGTCTCTTAAAAAAATTCTATTCCTTGCACTTCAATGGAACCTCATTTACTTTAAGTAAACATATTTTTTTGAGATTTATTTTTTATTCTTCTTCACCAATCCTCCCAAATAATTTAATATAGAACAATAACTTTCATTATAAATTGGATGTTCCTAATGATCCAATAAAAAATGTTCATTCACTAAAATAAAAATTTTATATTTAATATCAACAATTCAATGGGTCAAATGAATATATGACCTCTCTTATTATCCAACCATTGACATTTTAACATTTGTTATGTATCTATGTCTCAGATAACACAATTCATTAATTTTATCCAACATACCATAAATGTCAAATTTAGTGTCTTTATGATGGAATACTCTAAAGAAGACCCAACTGTTCATTTTTTTATTCCCTATATGCACGTGTATGAAATCAAAAACCACTCACAACATATTCGCTATAATATTTAACCATTTTTTATGGTGGGTTACTTATGATCCACATTCGATAATAAATTTTATCATCAGTTTGAGATTATTGAAATCATGTTAAAAAATTATCAATATTAATAGGTAATAAATTGATTTTATATGTTAATCCATAAATAATTTATGTTAACAGTTTTTTAAAACAAAAGGAAAAATTAATTTTCCAGAGTTCTTCAAGAGAAACTACTATAATTAATAGAAGTAGTTTCTTGATATTATTATCATATAAATTATAAATGAAATAAGATTAATTTAATGTTTAATGATTATATAAAAATTGATATGATTACTCACATTAAAAATGGGTTCATTTCCTCACAATTGATTAGAACATATGTATGATCATTGTGATGTTCGTCATCTGAATGCCATCATTCATAAACTCTGCCAAAGAGAAGATTGAGTTTATTAAAAACTGATAATTTATTTATCATATCAATCATAATATTTCCCTTATTTTGGACCATGTGTTTGAGTTTTGAGAGATATTAGGATTTATAATAATCAGAGAAGAACAAAGATATTTTCTCTTCCAAATAAACATCTGCAATTGAGCCTTCAACAAATTCTTCATTATGTACATTTTTCTTCAATTCATACTTTCATACATAGAATGGGTATATCCACCAGAACAAAACTGAAACCACCACTGTTTTCTTTTTGTGGAAAATGAAGTATCAAATATTACATTGAGTTAAAGAAAGACAATGAGAATATTTTTTCCACTTTACATAAAACTAAATCATAATCTTATTGTAGTATTTTTAGTACATTATAGTCTATTTTTTCCAAACAAATGTCATGGAAACTTATGATATTTATGATATCACATCGCAAATCATTGAATTTTATACTAAAAATTATTTCAATTATAACATGACAATCATGACTTTAAATCTTATAATGTGACTATTTCTAATACATCATCACAAATTGGAATCATAACCAATTAGAAGACTCAAATCTACAATCCACTATAAAATAATAATCAATTTTATTTTCATATTGTATATGCTAGTTTTTGGATTCATTAACACCTGTGGTCTATCATTTTCAAATAGTTCTTATTCTATTCGGCCGTATATTTGGGGAAAATATAATTATGCCTTTAAATTATATATTGTCTTATATTGTGTATATAAATCTATACTAAATAAATTTTCAAAATAGATCTTCTAAATAGAAATTATATCCAACATGTGATGGACAACAAAATATGACCAATATAGAAGATCCCAAAATGCTCTATTTTGTATAATAACGTCCTTTCCCAAATCCATCAATCTAATCTGGGGTTATATTTAGTCCACATATGTTGGGTGGAAATGAAAACACAATTAGTTTAACATATATACCTATGATAATTGTTGTAGGTTCATCTATTTTAATTATAACGTTTTGGAATGATATTTTTTCTTTTGAAAGAGATGATCAGTTTGAAGAAATTTGTCATGACAGTCGAGAAAACAAGGTTTTTTTTCCATTTGACGAGAATAAATGTTTTCCTATATCTCATAAAATATAGTAATGGTTTTGGACCATGTGTAATCAAGAAAGATAACATGCCATATTATGTTAATTCATTAATTTTCTACATCAATGAATATTTCAGTATGAAATTATAATTTGAAGAAACATCATATATATTGACATCATTATTACACATTGAATATAACTCATCAATAAATGGTTTTAAACAAACATAAATATTCGTACTCAGGTTTACTATAATTAATAAGGTAAAAAATTATATGGATCATTCATCAACATACAAGGAGTTAACTTTTATGGAGTTATAAAGACATGCCAACATGAATACTAACTACCGTAATAAACAAATAGACAGGAACCATAAGTAAAAAGACAAAATCGCACATTTCAGTTATCTAAAGTAAAAGAAGGATGCGCTTTGTCAAAAAAAAATTATTGATCACCATAATTGGGATGATTTAATATTCTACTAGAACATATATTAGTTTTTTTACATGACATCAGTCTTGTTGTGTTCTGAGACATAAATAAACAATAAAATATGCTTGTAAGAAAGAAATTTCACATCTATTTTATAAGAATTAATCCAGAAATCCCACGTTGAGCCTCTTTAAACCTCAATCATCAACATCTTGGAAAACTATACAATAACTCATTTTCACCATAATATAAGATGAAATCATTTTAAAATGCATGAGTCTTCTGATAACCAAGACCCAAATTACGAAGCAGCCTCTTTCTCTCATAGGAAATTTTCAGCAACACATTTTCTTCAAGTAATAGTGTTATAACCAAAGAAAATATATGATAAAATACTCTTTGACATTCCATTATCTGAGTTAATAGCCATAAATTTTGAAACCAGTTTAAATTTTCTTATCATGCATCCAGGATATAAGGATTCCTCATTAAACCTCATCAACTCTTAAAACATAGAGGGTTCCAATTCAATATTTAAATCAATATCATCATGAATTTTAGTTTTTTGAAATTACATACCAGTCGCATCATGTACTAAATTTTTAAACTGTGAGAGACTCGGAACCAAATTATTAATATCTTCTCCGGAACTATGTTCATGATGTTAAAAATAAAAATCATAATTTTTATTAAAACCAAAATTTAATAGATGACCTCTAACACAGTCAAATATGTCAAACATCCTCACAACACATTTTTTAAAAGGACACATAATTGTCCCTTCTGAATCAAATTCTAGTGATGATGATGCAAATGATAATAAAGCTTCAACACCATCAATATATACAAGATTTAAATTAGAACCATTTGGACTTATGCACTGATTTATCTAAGAGTCATCATATAATATTGAATATTGTCAAGTTATTTGTTTCATTTTTATCAAAAAAATATTATAATTGGTTATTTTCAATAATTTCATATAATAAAATCACAATCCAAATAAGAGAAAAAGTTAAAATTAAATTTTCTATAAATTGATAATAAATTATATTATTTCATAACTATTTAATGTATTTTTATTAAATTTTATTCTAATATACACGAATTTGTTATAAATTTAACTAATTATATCAAATTATTACTAATTATAGCTGGTTTATTACAATTTTTTCTAACTACATGTGTCGGAATTTCTATCGGATTGATGGATGCTCTTTTTCCTGATGGCTCATCTCCATACAACTTCCACCAACTGAAATCACTATGAAAAAACTATGCTGACGTACGAATATCCCTTTTTTATGCTAGTGAATCGATAGAAGGGAGGAGTCACTGTGATGCTCTCCATTTTCATGCGTATAAAAATGGATATCCATATGTGAGAGAATTTTTTTAGTGTGATTTCAGATAGAGAAAGCTAGATGAAGTTGATTCCTTAAGAAAAAGAGCCTCTTTTCCCTAACTGCTCATCTCTTTTCTATTTTATCTCACTAAAATAAGTATGAAAAATATGCTCCAATGTACGCATCTCAATTATCATGAATATCAAAATTAATATATGTAAATTATAATAGATTTTTCATATTGATATCAATGAGATAATGTTTCATGGAGATAAGCCATCACGAAAAGGGAATGTGGCTAATCCACTAGAAATTTTGTCTAATTTATTAAAAAAATATTGCAAATTATTTCTATTTATTTCAAATTATTTCTAATTATTCATCATTATTCTTAATTACACGTATTTATTCATAAATATTTCTAATTAATATTTATTATTTCTAACTATTTATAACTAAAGCTAGTTATTACTAATTAATGCTAATTATTTATAGTTATTCTTAATTATTACTAATTATTCCTAATATTTTCTAATTATTCTTAATTATTTTTAATTAATGCTATTTATTTCTAATTATTCATAATTAATTCTACTTAGTCTTAATTATTCGTAATTATTCCTAATTGTTTCTAATTATTTTTATTTATTGCTAATTATTCCTAATTAAATATAATTATTCCTAATTATTCCAAATTATATTTATTTATTCCTAATCAGTCCTAATTATTCCATATCAATCCTAATTATTCCTCTACAATACAAACTATTAATAAACAATACTAATTATAAGATGTCAATACAAATTATTATTAACCAATCCATATTGTTATAAATCAATCCTAAATATTTATAATCAATCGTAGTTATTACTAACCAAAAAAAACTATTATTAATTAATCCTAATTATTAAGAATTAACCTTAATTATTAATAATTAATATTAATTATTACTAATCAATCCTAATTGTTACATATCAATCTTAATTTTTACTAATCAATCAAAATTATTACTAACAAATCCAAATTATTACTAATCTATCTTAATTATTACTAAAAACTCTTAATTATTTCAAATCAATCCTAATTATTACTAATCAATCCAAATTATTACTAATCAATCCAAATTGTTAGAAGTTATAACTAGTTATTTCTATTTGTTACTAATTATTACTATTCATTACTAATAATTACTATTTATTACTATTTATTTCTAATTATTACTAAATATTACGGTTTATTTATAATTATTAAAATTATTTTATAATTATTAGTAATTATTACTAATTATTTATAATTATTTCTAATTATTACTATTTTTACTATTTTTTCTATTTTTAACTATTTATTTCTAACTAATCCAAATTACGAAAAATTGATGAAACTACTTGAGAAATTGACTAAAATTACAATGAAGAGAACCCCAGATCTTACAGATTCAAAATCAAGGTTTGAAAAGTATAAATGAAAATCAATAATACTTCTAAAGAGCTTCGCGATGGAGTAGCATCACGGATCTGTGCGGCAGACCTACGTGGCTGACCTGCGTGGCTAACCTCCGCGGTGGAAGTCTATGCTAGAAAATATTTAGGCACTTACGTGGAGAATTTTCACGGTGGAGCGGCGTGGCTTACCTAGGAAGTGGAGCCACGCACCAGTCCTCTGTGCGAGAAGATGTTTGGGGCACCTACGTGGAATACCCTTGCGGCGAAGCTATGTGACATACCTATGAGGGAAACATCTCTTTGACCAGGCCCATCCATGCCTATAAATAAATCCCCTGGGATCCCATTTCAGAACTAAAAAAAGTGAAAGACTCTCTGAAGTTCACATTGCGTAGCTCATTCACCTAGATCTCTCAAATTGTCTCAGGTACCTCTCTAAACTATGATTTCTGAGATAATTAAATGAGATAGGCATGTATTGATGTTCTTCACATTCTCCAATCATCATCCATACATGTGCGCAATACCTGCGTGCCAAACTTGTGTGGTATACCTACACGCCATACCTGTGTGCCATACATGCGTGGTATAATTGTGCGGCATACCTATGCGGTAGACCTACATGTTACATCTATGTTGGGTAACTACGCAGCATACTAGTGCGAGGGACCTACGCGACCAATTCATATACCATTTTTAAAAGCCATTCATGGTAGGGTATATTATTTATTGGTTCCTTTATCTGAAAGAGGCTAAGTTGAAGCCTCCACCAAAACCTTCTAACTTCTCAAACCTTTGGGAAAGGCCCATCAATGTGTCTCTTATTTGGGTTTGTATTTTCACAGTCAGAGGTTTTCCACCGTTTTTTCACAATGGGTTTAGGATTCATGGGATGTTTGTGGGTTTGTATATCCACAGTCACGTGGAATTTTCTCCTAGAAATAGTGTTGCGAAGTTCCCAGCATGGAAGAGGGTTGGGTCACTGGCCTCTCCTTTCTCAAAGATATGACCCAGAATCTAAGGTTTCTGGTAGGAAAGGTACCGTTCACCTATTTCATTTCCACGCAAGCATAGCAGAAGTCTCCCTCCCCTACCAGGACCAATTTTAGTGTTTCCATCCGGGTGTAAGCCCCACACCTTCACCCCATCTTCCTTATATTGGACCCTTGTCCAATGTAAATATAACAGAGGGGAGGTTCTTTTCATCTCCATTTTCCATGGTCGATGTTCCCTCTTCCATCATCAGAGAGGAAAAATTTGAAAGTTTGAAGTGTCATTGTTGAATCTGTCACACACAATTGTTTCTCACACCGAGCATGACTCATGTGGGCTTAGAGAAACGTGATGGTTATAACATGTGTGCAAATACTCATTTGAAGGAACTACAAGAACTCTGATTCCTATCAAATCTAGGATACCTAGGAAGCTCTTTCAGAGGCTGAGATCACTGGATATCCTCCTCAAGAATCCAACCCTAATTCATGCAATTTGGGAATCCTCCGTAAGAAATAATCCCGAAATTCAATCCTCAAATCATCAAGTCATCCTTTTCATGAAGTAAGTCCACAATCCTCTCTCAACGGACCATACTCTCCTATGAAACTTATCGAACTACATGGGCTTCGATTCCAATTCATATGGGATATATAGGAAGCCTCCTAAAGGTTCAATCCCAACATTTCAAAAACCCTATTCTCAATGGGACATATTTCAAACAAGGTCTAATCTTACATGGAAACATATATGCCTTCCATGTTCCTTGGTTTTCTTCAGCATAAGACCCGCACTAAGTTTCAACTAACCACCTCCTTCTTAGAGGTCCCTATGAAATGACCTTAAAAGGTATGATGTGTCCTATTAAGCCACACTGAACTACGAGGGTTATGATTCCATTCGCAAGGATACATATGTAGCCAATTTTACGGGCACAATCCCAAGATCAAAACAAACCTTCATCTCCCTAGATGACAATAAATTCTAGGGTGCCTCACTAAGTGGATTCAAAACCAGTATCATTCAAATGATGATTAAAAGAATCTCTAATCAGTATATTAGAGGATACCATTGACGGAAAACCTCGAATACATATTTATATTTCCCTTAATGAAGAAAATTGAGTACCTACTAATGATTCTAAAGTTTCACACATGTTAATACGTGATTATAAATTCCAATGGATACTTATGATATACTTGTTAAATTAATAAGGATTCATGAAAATATTTTTATTTTACAAAGAGAGTCCTAGAGTAGACAATAATTCCTCCCAAATGGGTGTGATGAGCCCGACCTCCCATCCTGTTAACCGATGCACGTTCTTAAGTATCATAATGTTAAAAATATAACAAACGCCTGCCTTTGAAAATAAGTTCCTCTTTGGATAAAGAACAATTTTATGTTTCCAGTCCCATGAATAAATTCAATGGAAACCACCTGAAAACAGTGATTCTTAAATCTATGACACATGTTTAAAGGGACTAAGAAACAAAAATGGTGAACCCGATGTGAATCCTTATCCATGTTAATAATGTTACCCCACATGTTGGGCCCCTATCAATTGATTAAGGAAGGACAAACAAAAGAATTAATCTCACATGTATTCATTTGGAAATATGTTTCTTAAATATAATTTGTCTTTTTCTCAGTTTTCCATAGAACACCCTTAAATCCGAAGAATATTTTTATCCAATAAAACATCTGTAAAATTCCATAATACTACTCAAGATGGATCTCCATCCACAGGAATGATGTTATCACCAACCCAACATCTTCAAAATAGGGTCTCTAATGTGCTGGTGATGGAATATCCCTAGCATGGTATAATCCTGAATTTGGTGGATGATTGACAGGCCCTCCAGGTAAACAACAATCCTCGATCATCTAGCCAACGATGACCAATGATTAAGAAGTAGATGGTGCCAACCACTTTATCCAATAGTTTCGTGTCTTTATCCCTAGAACACAATAACCAGTCCCTCCCGTAAAATAGGTAAGTGGATCAAGAGGTCACTCAGAGCTTCAATTAAAGAATGTAGGAGTCCTTCATGAGGACTCCCACCAGAAATTGCCACCCAAACCATGCGGTTGTGAAACCCCAACATGATGTGGTGTTTCATCTAGACGTTTGACCCAGGTCTCTCAGACATGGGTATGTAAGACAAACTGCCAGGGAAAATGTCCGGAAAACAGGGAATATGTTCTCACATCTTCCTCTTTCGGAGAATTCAATCGACCTAACTCAATGGAAAACAACGAGCATATACATACACCCATCCATCCTAATTTGGATTCTCAACTGGCTCATCTAAAATCAATGCATAGATCCCACCAGATAAACCCAATGGAGTATTGTGAACAGACACATACACATTCTTAAAAGCTATCATCCAGTCAGAAGGCTCGTTTGACTTCATTTAAATAGGACCACCAATCTAATAGAGTGGAAACTGGTAAACATGAAAATACATCTATTTTCAATCACCAATTCTATATACAGTCTCAAATATTAGTATTGAAATAATTCTATCAGCCATTCTTGAAAAAAAATAGCAAGATGGCACATACACCTGCCAATGTTCATCAAGCCTGCCAACAGACTCGTTTGGTAGCACCCGGAGAAGTCAGTGGGAAATCTCTAAAGTCAAATTTGGGGCAGACACAACTCTCTTCCCCCATGTGTGAGTACTGTCAATATCCATTGATTAAAAATGGAGGAAATGAGTGTGTACATATGCCTACTCTAGAATTTAAATGGATTTATATTCTCGTTTTGGTTGCTGACGTCACCAAACACATCTTATCAATGGTTAAAGGGTAGACGCGTATCCCTTCCAATATTCTGGAAGCCTTCCAGGTTATTTTAACAACTAGTTCAGTAGTATTAGGGGAACAATCATATAAATCTATCCCCACACATGGGATGAGACATCGAAATTCCATTCCAGAGCATATACACACCTCTTTTCTAGTTCAGGAGGGTCATGGGGCATATTCTCCCATATCATATGGACAAAAGAATTGGAAACATACACCCTTTCCAGTTGGATTTAATCAGTCTGTTCAGGTCACTACTCCAAGGAAGCCACATACACCTTCCCATTATAACCACTTCTCCCATCTGGTGGCCCCAACTAATTATAAGAGAACATCCAAAAAAAGTCTCTCTAAACACCATTAGAAAATCAAGATTCATGATGTGATTTATCTCCTCTTAATGCTGGGGTTCTGGAAGCCCTCAGACATTTATCTATAGAAGATCATGATCCTACCATCACAATACTAAATTTTGGGAGTGGAAGTTGTAATTATGAAGTTTCTCATCGCACACTTCATCATGAAGGATTGCTTCATGAAAATTTGGTCGATCCAGAGTTTATATCTCTGGATGAGAGCCATGGAAACCATCCATGTGGACAGAAGTCCAAGGATCAAGAAGATTTATCCCTTGCTGAGATCTACCATGGTGATCCTCCCTATGATGGAATTCACTACAAAGGTTCTCTCCACAGTAGTATCTCGCATTTTCAAAACAATTCCATAATTGAAAATGTAGTAATAAAGAGGCTCTTCTATCTCAAGGCACTTGAAAACACGAGGCCTGTCATGTCTGATGACATGTCATTTATGGGTGAAGCACTTTCTCAGTTAGAAGACAACTTAAGGGAACCGTTACTCTCCAAACCTCCCTTATGTCATTTATCTTCCAATACAGTGCATCCACTCTGGTCAGATCATGTAGAGAAACCTCTTTTGAAAGATGAAAAAGACATGTTAAAAATGAGGAGACAATTAGCTAAAGGAGAAATACCAGTCATGTTCTGCCCTTTTTAAAATTTATAGAATGATATTTTAGAATTGATAATAGAAGATTGAATTTATGAAATTTGTCAGAACTTATGGAAATCTCATTGTCATTTGAAAAGCAATGTACTACTATATGATGAGTATCAAAATCATGTAAAGGTAATAGAAGGGTTGCAGCACCAAATTAACTAGGAATCTCTCTTAGTTTCCCAATATCCAAAAGTTCAAAAACAGTAGAGAACCCATCAGTGAACATGTCTCAATGATTTAAAGAGACTAATCCAGTTAATTTCTGATTCCTCATCTAATGTTTGAATTATAGGATGTGGTGTATATGGAGCATTTCATTTCACTGCACTCCAAAATCATCAAAGTCCTCCAAAATTGGTTCATCCAATATTATTTCTCACTATTGGACCCAATCAATAGGTTTTGTATGTAATCAAATGTACGCTCAAGAACATGCCTCAACTAGTTCTCATCAGAATCAGGACCAAAGAAACAATGTTTTTGAGTTACTTTTACATCAAGAATCTCAGAACCAAGAACATGAATCCCATTTAACGGATTTCTGGTATTAGAGTATGAAAATGTCTTAAAGAGCACAAAAATATTCTAAAACAGATGATTTGAGTGATTGTCTAATAATGAATCTAGCAAATGTCTGAACCAAAATCTGAAAAATCAGAAGAGAAGTTTCACAAATTTCATCTATAGCGGTTCAAGAATCACCCAAGATTTCCAGTATAGGGGCTCATTTAATTCAACATTCAAACTCATGAAACAATGTTCAACGATTTGAAGAAGAAGAACAAGAACAACCCTATCCTGCAGGGATGTGGGCTTTTTCATATCTAAAATCCCCTCCCCAACGTAAGTCATTTTTCTCTCGATTAAGGAAGAAGTCACAATTAAATCATACAAATGAACAATCCAATGATTTCTTTCATGTTACTATATACCAAAAAGTTCTATGGAATTATTTATATAGGTGAAAAGAGTTGTGAAAGAAAAAAAGGGAGAAAATATAGTAGAACCACAGATAGAATACCATCAATGGATTAGGTGTCAGTGAATGTTATCAACACCATTGTAGAGGATCCTCCAAAAAATATGTCCAGTTCAGGGGAATCAGAAGATGAAGTTCTTGTACATAATATGGTATACAACGAGACAAATGAAGAAGGTGTGTGTACCCAAAATCATACGCTTACCCATAATTTGGGTATGACTTCAAATAACCAACTCCCCCTCTCCGAATGGCATCTCACAAGGGTAAAGGAAAAAATTCGGATTGCATCTCACCTTTCCAATGAATAAAGTCAATCTCTTTCACTCAAAGAGGGATTTTCATAGTAAGAAGAGGAGATGAGGGAGTTGAAAAAACATAACCCAAAGTCACTTAGAAGCATCATTTCTGCTAGGTGTAATCCCCCGACAAATCCTAAAATTGAAAATCATATAGGAGCTTCTCAGAAAATGGGATTTGTAGTAACTACATATGTGGATAATGAATTCCCTCTTTAGGGAACAAAGTAAAGACAAGATCATATACATCATCATAGACCTATTCACGTGGGTTATCCAAGGTAGATATCTGCACCACCATCAGTGGTCTTACTTTCATCACAATAGCTCAAACTCCATTTTCTATACCTACACATAATCCAGCTCATCGAGATATTCCACAAATACCTATGAACCAAATTTATTAATTAACGACTCGATTAGAATCTATGGAGGAAATATGTGCACCAGTTCAGCCGAAATAGAGAGCGTACCCCGAATGGAAGGATTTAATTCCTCCCCCACCAAATTTTGTCAATACTACATTCTCAATTTTTAATGCTTTGGGAGATCCGGAACAACACTAAACACATATTGTTTCTCACTGTGACCTAATGAAGAGAAATTCTCAACAACAAGAAGTAGTTAAGATTATGTGTTTTTTGAAATCATTACAAGGACCAGTTTTTTTCTATTATATAAGTTTTCAATCTCGATCAATTACTAGATGGGAAGATCTTTGTCAGAATTTCCTTCTTCAATTTAGCTCAACACTACCAAAAAAACAATTTTTGATCTTACCAATTTTAAACAAATGGATAATGAAAGTGTTTCAGATTTCATTTCATGATGGAAAGGATTAACATATTATTTATGTATAGCACTCCCTCAAGAAGAGTTGCTTCCAATCTATGTGGCAAATCTATATGATGAATTACGCACACCATTGATCCCTGTGAAATACACAGGACGGTTTTGAGACCTTACATCAATCGACCAGTAGATAGAAGACTCTATTAAAGAAACAATGGCTAAAAATTGTTTAATTCCATCAGTTCCAGGAAAGAGAATAAGAAAGGCATAAGATGCTACAGTTACACTCAAACAAGCATGTATACCTGCTTCTACTTTAAGACCCTCATTAAACTGAAGGGATCTTCCTCCTTAGTATCAACAGTAATGACCGCCTAATCAAGATGATAAAAGAGATCAATGGTGGAAAAAGTTTGAGGAATTAAATAATAATTTTTATTTTTTAGGAATGAGAAAATACTTGGAAACTTCATCTCAACCGTAGAATATAATTTGGTTCAGTTTCAAAGGCTGAAGAAGCCAAATAAAGATGGAGAAGAAGATCATCCAAATTATTGTCCTTTTCATAAAATGTTGGGACTCCCCATTCAAAAGTGCTTGTTTTTAAATACCTTATAAAAATGATGGTTGAATCTGGATAATTGAAACTAAAAATTTCATCATCTCAAGTAGCATGTGTCATTGATACAAATACAGTTGAAGAGGTATAATGGTATGAAGTTAAAATTAAAAGTGTGCAAAAATATGATGATTGGATGAGGTGGAAAATGATCAACTAGACTCTTGATATTTTACGAACACAGTTGAAACAACCAATTGTGTCTTCTACCACTCCTGTCACAAGAAAACCATCTTAATGAAAAGTTCATTCCTCAAAGAAGAAAAGTGATGATAAAGAAAAATAGCAGTCAGAAGAAGACAAGATCGTGTTAAGGCCAAAGTGGTCCTTGACCCTGGAAATTTTTATGCCATCTGTTTCAAAATAACGAGCACCAACACATCCAACGATTCAACCAAAAGTAACATATATGAAAAATTCATCATTAGAAGAGGAATTGTCTTTGGTTATGTTAATGATGTCCATTTATCAGATCATTATGCCAATGGTTATTTTGATTGTAGTGAGCCATAATTCCTTATACTTAATTGGAGAACTAGAGGAAGAGGCTAACATCAAGGATATAGGGGAAGACACAGGTTTTCCCGAAACCACCATTTTAACTCTACCCCTTCTCGATACATATATGCGGCAAGATGTCATGGAAGTACCCTTCGACGAGCTCAATAGAAAAAAGGAGTTACTTCTATGAATGATAGGCTCAGTTCTGACTCAATTATATTGGAATACTAATTAAAAGCCACACCTTCTTATTCTCAACATACAAGTAGACATAGTGAGTATAATTTACCAAATCCAGTTGTATTTCTAGCTTCTGCGCCAACACAATGTACATCTACAATAGAAGCATCAACATCCAAAGCACCTAAAAAACTACATCTCCATGTTGGGAAACACATTCATTTGGATCAAATGTATGATTTTTTGAAATAATTGGCCCAGGTACCAGCCATGATTTCAATTCTGTATGCTTTGAATCTAACAAAAGATATTCGAGATGCACTCATTGAGTCTTAGTGAAGTCCTCAAGAGTTTGAAACTGAATTTTCTGTTGTTGAGGTCTATTGTATAGATAATGATTCTGCAGAATGTCATGCAGTCATATATTTTATGGATGTAGATGAAGAATATGTGGTACATGGTCATATCAGACCTTTGTATCTATCTGGAAAGGTCAATGACATTGATATCTGATGAGCCATCTTTGATAATGGATCTAGGGTCAACCTAATTCCCATTCGTACACTTCGCCGATTGGGCATGAATGAATCTGGAATATCTCCTTCGACTTCAATATTTCATGGACATGATAAAAATTAACAAGAACCTCTATGAAAAAATTACATTTAAAACTCAGTTTGGAGAACTTGTTTCTAATTCAAATTTCATGGTTGTTCGTCAGGACACATGCTTCAATATTCTGCTTGGATGATCTTGGTTTCATCGACATGCATCCATACGATCATCATATCAAAAAATTATAAAACACTGTTTCAATAGTCAAATTGGGAAATTGTATGGTGGAAATGATTTTTTCAAAACATGTGAATCTCAATACAATGAGGAAGAGCTTATCACACAAAAGGAATGATTCTCAGGAGTAAGGAGATAACCGGAGTGAATACTCAAAATGGACTGGAAAAGATCACAGAAAATCCATTCAAAAATTTGAGTATAGATTATGTGTTATCCATTAGTAAAATTGAAAGGGAAAAACAACATCCATGCACTCATCCAGAAATTCCCATAATGTCAATTACGGCGATTGAGCCTGATAACATGGGATAAATTGTTGATACACCAAGAAATGACAGAAACGTGAATGGAGATGTTTTCATTTCATCTGTTAAACTACAAAAAGACACTACTGCATAAATTAGAATAGAAGAAATTGTAGCAATGTTAAAGGAATACAACGATGTTGACTCTCAATCCATCAATCCCTATTCCCCATAGGAAGACCCTTTATCATCAGTCTAGTCATATATAGTGGATTATTTTTCAGGATGTTCAAATATTGACTCCTCCCTTAACTCTGGGAGTATTTCCTTGTCATCTACATTGCATTTGGAAAGAGAAGAGGTAATACATGATGAATATGAAGAGGAAGATCTCGAGGATTCTCCTCCAGCATTTGAAGAAGGTGTCTCTACCACTATGGATGAACTCAGAGAAATAAATCTAGGTATAGAAGAAAATCTATGCCCCACTTTGATAAGTGATGCCATGACCTCTGAAGATAAAGAGTTGTATACATCCTTTATAAAGTAGCATTGAGATATATTTTCTTGGAATTATATGTAAATTCTAGGTATTAATCCTGATGTAGCCACCCCATCATTTGGGTTTTTCAGAGGAACATCGTGGATTCAAGAAAGCAGTAAGGAGAACACACCTAACTCATGCCTTTAAAACTGAAGTATAAGTTGATAAGATTATAAATAATAACTCTGTCAGGGATTTTTATTATCCTAAATGGTTGTCCAATATTATCCCATTGAAAAAGAAGCAAGGAAAAATTTGAGTCTGCATTCATTTCAGAGATCTTAACCAGCATTTTCCTAATGATGATTTTCAACTTCTGATTACAGAGCTTATAATTGATGCAACATATGTCTATGAATATATTTACTTTATGGATGGTTACTCTGGGTATAATAAAATACATATTGCCCCAGAAAACAAAGAATCTATAGCCTTTATATCCCCTCATGGTGTGTTTTTCTATAGGGTAATGCCCTTTGGTTTAATGAATGCATGCACAACATACCAACATTCCATGCACCATATCTTCAAACCCTTCTTAAGGAAATTTGATGAATGTTATGTGGATGATTTGGTAGTCAAATCCAGAACACGTTCCAATCTTTTGGCTCATTTGGAAACTATACTTCCCAAAAATAGAAAACGTAATTTAAAGATGAACCCCTTAAAATGTTCTTTCAGGGTAACATAAAGAAAGATTATTGGCTTTATTGTACGGCATCGGGGTATCTAAGTTGATACCGAGAAAAAGAATCAATACTTGGTATGACACATCCTCTAAATTTAGAATAATTAAGAGGGCTTTGTGGATAATAGGCCTATATTAGGTGCTTTATCAGCAATTTGGAAGGGAAGTGTTTACCCTTCACCAGATTAATGAAGAAGGGAGTTAGCTACAAATGGACTGATGATTTCCACAAATAATTTGATACACTCAAGAAATATCTCATGAGTCCACCAATATTGATGCCTCATGTTGAAGGAGCATCACTTATTCTCTACCTGACAGATTTAGAGTGATCACTAGGTGGCTTCCTCGCCCAAAATAATAATGTTGGGAATAAAAATAACCTTTATTATCTCAGTATCACTATGCTTGATGTGGAAACATAGAATTCAGGTATTGAGAAGTGCTACCTAGAAACAATCATTGCAGTTCATAAATTGAGACACTACATGCAACATCATGAGGTCCAATTCTTATCTCGTAATAACCCGCTAAAATTTATCCTCATTCACCCTATGCTTACAGGACGTCTAGCACGGTGGTGGTTATTTTGGAACAGTTCGATATCTAGTTTGTGCATCAAAAGGAAGTAAAAGTCCAAGATCAGGATGATTTCCTTACAATTCACCCATCTATGGAAGATACATCATTTGATAATGATCTTCTTGATAATGAGGTCATCTTTATTCATGATAATTCCCAAACAAGGGAAATGTATTCTGCTGGTGCATCTAGAATTCCAGTAGGGAAGAGATAGAAAAACCCTAAACTCAACAAAGTTGGATTATGAATTTTCATTATTTACCTAGAAAAGGCAATATTTATTTATTCTTTTATATTATCAGATGGTGTTACCAACAATGAAGAATTGTATCAAGCTCTCATCGCAGGTTTGAAATTATCCCTTCAGGTGAAAATGGATCATTTAAGGGTAAAAGTTGATTCAGAATTGGTAATCAAGCAAATTAATGGGGAATATTATATCAGAAAAGAAGTTTTAATCCCTTTGTGTGATTGCGTCAGAGATTTAATGGATGAATTTCTTCCAGATATGACATTTTCCTATGTCCTGTGATTACAAAATTCCCAAGAAGATGCACTGCTTAATGCAGTTACAACCTTGACAGATCCAAATTGGGATGAGATGGTTATCAGAATAACCCATCATCGTGTGGTCCTACCTTTTTTTCAAACCCGAATGGAGGAAATTAAGGAAATTTTCCATGTTTCTAAACCATATGGTCATACCATGGGATAGATAACATCCATCATATAATATCTTCAAAATGGGGTACATCCACCAAATAGGGCTGAGAGAGAGCATATCGGGGGGACAAACGACCAATTTTACTCTTTCTGATAGTTCAGACCACCAAAAGATCCTTTACAAGCGAGGCTTTAATGGAATTTTCTTCAGATGTATTGATGGAGAAAAGACTACAGTTGTCATGAAAAAAGTACATTTAGGAGCTTGTTGTGCCCACCAATCTGGGCACATACTCTCTGATCAGATCTGAAGGCTTGGATACATTTGGCCTTCAAAGACAAATGATTGGATAGATTTCACTAAGAAATTTCATCCCTAACAAGTGCATGACAACATCATTCATCAACCCCCAGATTTGCTACATATAGCTAAATACTCATGTCCATTTTTCCAATGGGTAATGGATGTAGTAGGGCCATATCCTTCAACCACAACTAAGCAGTTCAAGTATATTCTCACTACTACGGACTTCTTCTCTTGATGGGGTGAGGAAATAACTCTCGTGGATTTTGGATCCAAAATCATTGTTAGTTTTTTCAAAACTAATATCATCACCAAATTTGGTGTCCCTCATACTATTTTGATGTGCAATGTCACCAATTTTTTTCTGTTGAATTAAAAACGTTGTATCAGGAACATAATATCAATTCCAACCATTCATCTCGCTATCATGCAGTCGCCAATGGATAGATAGAGGCTTTCAACAAACCCCTATCAAATATACTGTAGAATATGGTGGATAAAGATAATAAATAATGTACTATTAAACTTTTTAATGCTTCATGTGATTATCAAACAAAATCCCTAACTGCTACCCAAGAAATATCTTATTCATTAGTATATAGAACTGAAATGTTTTTTTAATTGAGTGACAATTGCCTTTAATTAGAGTTTCAATCTGTAATCAGTTTTATAAATATTAAAGATCTCAGAAACAGTTCAACGAGTAGGAATGATTAGATGATAAAATATTGATTACTCTGAATCATCTAAAAGTATATCAGAATACAATAGCGCGAGCTATTAATAAGAATGTTCACCTTCGTTCATTCCTTCAATGAGAATTGGTATTGGCCCTTAGTACTCCAATGATACTAGGAATGTAACTTCCAAAACTTCAACCAATGTGGGAAGGAACATATTCTCTACATAAGGTCTATTCAAATTGAGATTATGCTTTAATCTCAATGGATGGAGAGCTCATTGCACCTCAAACCAATGAGGAATTTTTGAAGAAATACTTTGAGTAATTATACACCATAGTTTTCACTTCAAGACTTTAAAATGTACACTACCATGTCCTTTCTACAAGACATAAAACTACACAGCCCCCATGTCCTAGTTGCAAGACATTAAAAGGAATAATAACCACATTAGTCCTAACTGGAAGACTTTAAACTACACATCACATAGTCCTCATTAAAAGACTTTAAACCGCACAGTACCATGTCCTTGTTGCAAGAATTAAAACTACATAGCCCCAGGTCCTAGTTTCAAGACATTAAACTTCATAACATCCACATTAGTCATCACTGCAAGACTTTAAATTCCACAGCACATAGTTCTCACTACAAGACATTAAACTATACAGTAACATGTCCTTACTGCAAGATGTAAAACTGCATAGCGCCCATGTCCTAGTTTCAAGACATTAAACAAACTAACAACCATAAGCATCCACGCCGCATTACATTAAAGTGCATAGCATCTTCGTCCTGGTCACATGTTGTAAACTATATGACCTCATTTTTAAAACTCGTGTTTTTTCTATTTGACGTTAGAAAATTCCATAACAAAACATCATTGATGTCATCACAACTCATTAGTAGTACATGAGTCACTCTCTTTCCTATTTGGGGCTCAAGTCTTCATGGAGACCATGTATCAAGAACTGTGTATGGCTTGATTCTCATTTTCAATGATATACGTAGAGACGAGTGAATCTCTAAATTTGGGCCCAGCCACAATCCAAATATCATCATAATTTCTTTTTCTCTTCCTATATATGAATCAAATCTATACAGATCATTTCCTTAAGACATATGATTTGGTCTATATACCATTTTATATTTTAATATTTACTGTTCTCTCAGAATGTGTAAAAAACACCATTCTTCATGTCAAATTCTATTAGCATGAGGAATGGTTGTTTCAAGAGATATGTATGGCTTGATTCTCATTTTCAATGAGATATGAAGAGACACCAAGTTCTCATATCTTAGGCCCATCCCCACAAGAAAAACTCTTTTATTGTTTTGTATAAAAATAAAATCTGCATAAGGAATGTTTTAAGAACTATGTATGACTTGATTATTTCCCCAGAAAGACATATAGTGATAGTTGGGTTCTATCCCTTAATACAGTTACAATAGGTATTTCCTTTCATATTGGTTCATTTTTTCCTTACAACAAGAAGTTGCATGGAAATCTAATACCCCAATTATTCATTTGCATCACCTTTGTGTTATAAAAGAAACCCTTTCTTCTCCTTGTTTCTCACACCGAGCATAACTTGTGTGGGCTTAGGAATTGTGTAAATGTCTTCTTTATATAAGGTGTTTTAATTTCTTATGGGGTTAATAATGTCCTCACTGCATGAATCAAAACTACATAGTATAATGTCTTCACTACATGACATAAAATTGCACAATACAATGTCGTCAATGCATGACTTACAATTACACATCATCATATTCATTCAAAAGAAACAAAAAAATTTCTATTTTACATATGAGTCCGATCTATGTAAAGGACATAAAACTCAAGAAAAATATTGATTCAATGTTTCCTCATGTGAGTTAAGAAATACCTCCTTCTACATTTCACACTCTTAATATTGCATATTTACTGATTCTCATAATATTCCTTATGGATTTTGGTGATAGAATTGGTAATATTTAAGAGCTATTTTTCCTGACTATGCAGCACGTTCCATTAGGCACCCTTACATAAGTTGTCCTACATAGGAGGCCTATCAGCCAAAAGATGCCATTATTTGGCTACGCAGCATATGCCCCAGTTGTATCTTCTTAATTACAGCCCCCATTATGGGTTTTTCAAGTAATGGTAACATCATTCTTAGTTATAAAATCATTGTCCCCTTTAATCTTTGATGACAATATACATAAATCTGTATTTTAAAATAGTCATTCATATATATTTTTCTTATTATCTTTCTCATAATATGAACATCTTCAAGACCATGGATGACACATTTCCTTCACCATGTGATTGATGCACAATGTAATAACCTTGAATTAACTCGACCATATATCATATATTGTTTCTATTTATGGTCATAGTTCTATGATCTAAAACTACAGACACCATATCATTTACGTTTGGGTAAGACCTTTGTAAAAGTCATGTTCCTTCGATTCGTTAGATATCTTGATTGGAAATACCCTTCCCATATTCAGGTAACTTTCTCCATAAACCAAACTCTTTGATTCAGAAAATATGAATCTCCATAAACTTTCTTCGACTTTTACCAATAGAACGTCAGACTTCTGAGAGCTCTTTTTCCTTATCATGCTGCATGTACCCTTGGGCGGCCTTGCATAGTTTGCATACATAATAGGCATGTCAGTCAAAAGATTCCACTATTTTTCTATGCAGAATATGCATAGTTGGCCTTGCATAATACATCCCCATAAAGGGTTCATCATGTAATTTAAACATAGTTCTTATAAAATATTTCCTTTGATGCTTTTATCCCTTTCCCCATATCATTCTTCGGTTCCAGAAATGTCTAAATCCCAGTTTACAGTTTTCCCTTCCATACCTAAATATGATAGTATATTTCCAAAAAATTATGAAGACATTTGGATGTTTTTCTCATACCTTTGTTCAGAGTTAAAGACAGAAATTAAAGCCACACAATGTCCACACTTCGTGACTTAGAACTGCACAATACCAATGTCCCCACTGCATGACATAAAACTGCACAGTACCAATGTCCTCACTGCATGACTTAAAACTGCACTATACCAATGTCATAACTTTATGAATTAAAACTAAAAAGTATGATATGAGAAATCTCCCCTGTTCTGATAAATTTTTATCCATTAATCATACAGCAAATTTTTTAAAAAATGGTTTCCAATTCCTGACTTAAGTTGGTCTAAAGTAGCCCTTTTTCATTATTAAAATTCATTACATTGGAAAAACAACCTAATGTGGTCTTAAGTCACCCAAATCTTATTTCCCCATAACTATAAGTAGAAAATGTAAAATTATTAATGAGCTCTTTTTCCTGATTATGCAGCATGTTCCGTTAGGATGTTTTTCATAAGTTTCCTACATAACCAGCTTTTCAGTCAAAAGATACCACTATTTGTGTATGCAACATATTTTCTAGCTGGCCCTGAATAATTCGGCCCCCATAACGGGTTGTTTTAAATAATGGTAACATCTTTACTGGAAATGAAACCCCTTAGGTTGATACAAGTTTTTAGATTTGGTGACTATAAAAATCATGACTCAAGATTAACCTTGGAAATGTTTAATGAATATTAAAGTAATTATTATACACTAATTTATGTTTGAAATCCAATTCAAATTTTATGGTCAAATCTATTCGATTGTAAATATTATCACTTTATAGTCCAAAATGAATGAAATTAAACATCCAAAAATAAAAGACTCGGTACTCATTAGATTACGAACTTACAAAGGAAAATATAATCAAAAGTCCAATCCCATCTCACTGAACATACATTTTTTTATGATTTAGGTAATATTGAGAAATAAAAAAATGAAGTCAAAAGATACAAAATTTGTGGGGTTATCCATATAACCCCAGCAAGTGTCAAATTATGCTCATTAAACTCCTCCTCTTAATGAGAAAATTTTGATCACTTCATTCTTATTATTATAATAATGATTGTTTAACATAAATGAATCACTATCATTATTTACCTACCATACTAAAATCATGAAAAACAAGAATGAAGATTTTTATGATTGAAAACGAAATTTCATTCATTCATTTGAAAATTGAGGGTCATTAACAAAATGGATCCTCTCTATCATGTTTTATAATAAACTCTCAACATGACTTGTCATTTGTTGAATTGCTTCATTAGCTCTATCAGCTGACTGTTGATATTGAGATAGTTGAGAAAATCCAGACCCCTCTTCATGACGAAGTGATTCCTTATCATTTAAAATTTTAGTTATCCCATCTAATTGGGTTTCTCTTAATTTCTATTTCAACTGTTGAAGATTGTTATGAATATAATCCTATTTTTGTTGAATATATAACAACTCCTTCTCGGTTTCATTGATTTATTAGATTATCTCGATTGATTTCCTGTTAAGATTTTCCTCTGCCTCAATTATTGTAGCTTTAAATCCCCTAATATTGATGCATCTTTTATCCTCTTCAAAATATTGTCGCGGCTTATGCTGCTACTCCTGTTGGTGAATAGTCTCCTTCGTGGAATCATAGACTTTCCAATAATTAAATCCACCAGATCCTAATACACAGAATAATGCTGGGAGTTTTGAGAAATGGGACAACAATTCAACTAAAGGGTTTTTAGAAATTTTTCTCTAGATATGTCGTCATGTCTTCTTACATTCCATACCAAGAGCATCTTGCATATCTATGTCTGAATCTGAGTCACTACTATGAGGTTAAATGTACTATAGAAAAATGTCACTTAAAGAGCTGCCTTGTTCAGCTTCTCTTGGGATAGTATAAGCATCACCTTATCATCTAAAAACTGATAACCCTAAATGATAAAATCAAGTTCATTATTAGTTTCAAATGGAGGAAACAAATATTATTCAAACAGCTGATTATATTTACCCAATAATAAGTCACCTACTTGATTGGATTCATTCCCCATATTCTTATCTCCAGAGTTTCAAGAAGATATTTCTTGAGAAGGTTCATTTCCTTGAATTTTTTCAATTATGACATTTGAAGGCTCTAGAATATATCTTTATGAAGGTTCCTCTATAGGTATTTCTCCAGCCCCAACGGAAGGATAAAGTGGAACACCTTGTTCCTGAAGAGCCTTTGCAACATTTTCTGCAGATAAATCAATATAAGGTGAACTTTGATGTAAATAATCATGTTGAAGTGAAATTATGTATGGAAAAAATACAAGAATAGGGACTCACATCCTTGAAATTCTTCATGAAAATCCCCAAACTCCTTGAAGGAACCTAGAATATCAATATTTTGATTAATTTTGCCCATCATTTCAGTGTATATGTCCTGAAATGTTACAGAATCCTCATCATTTCAGGTATCCAACAAACATTGGTTGATGATTATCTTGGATCTTATGAGATTTTGTTCCACAAGATCTTCAATTTGTATTTGAACATCAGGTCTTTCTAGGTTTGGGTCAACATCAACATTGGTCTTAGATTTCCCAGGATATTCATTCCTTTTTTCTGAAGCAATAGGAATATCAGTGTTGATTATTTCAGGATCCTTTGTAAAAAATGAGGTTTGTATTTAATCTCACCATGAATTTCCTGTATCTCAGTAGAGCTGGGAGGAGATATAGTGGATTCTTCTGACGATTTATCTACTAAAATAGAAGATTCATTAGCATGAACCTGGGTTTCCCCTAGGGAATCATTTTCTAGTTTTAGGAATCAGCTCTTAATACCTTGAGAGAGGAGAGAGATATAGATCCTACAAGAAGATAAAATGTGGTTTCTAGAATATATTGATAATTTTGTATTCCCTAAGGATCGAATAAATAAATACTCCTTCAGTGAATTCTTTAAATCACTCTCATTTCTCTCTTGCATTTTTTTCAAAAGATTGGGGAGATATTGAAACACTCCTCTTAGTAGGAGAAACATGAGGTAATGGTTCAAGATTATCTGTTTCCATTACCTCAGTCATGATTCGTGCTCCTAGAGAATGTTCTGTTGAACTGGTAGGATCATTTATTCCATCGATAAGAGATCATACAGAACCATACTGATGAGATTTGAGAAGTGTTCTGGATCTTCCTTCCCTACATTCAAGCATCACAAATACATTTTTTCATCAATATTAATGATGATAAATGGTAATGAATATTTGAGAAAAAATTAAGAAGGAAAATACATTCTAAATATAAACATAAATATTTCACTCCTCCTCAGAGTCATTAATTACCCCTTTGTGGACTACTAAGTCCAGCATATGAGATACTTGTTTAGAGGATAGGATTTTTTTCAATAGTTTAATATATATAAATGCATCCAACTCTGTAATATAATTTTGTACTTCAGCCAAGTTATTGTCCAAATTGCAAGGAGAACACGCCTTTATGTAACCAATATCTAGAATTTTAATGTCATGCTGGATAAATTCCCAGGAATCCCTATGATCATGGGTTACACTCTCCAAATGTTGAATGGTCGAAGGTCGCACATAATTCCATCATGGTGTGGTTAACTAAAGATTATATTCAACACCTTTTTATTGGAGAACTTCGTCAGGACTCCTTTATTCAGTATGTTCAATATATGGAATAGGAATCTCTGTTTGATGGTGGCGATTGGATCGCCTTGGCGTTGGGGGTTTTTATTCTCTAGCTCTAGTCTTCATGGTATATTCTCTGCGAAGACATTTTGAGGGCTCTGATTCCTCCGAAACATCTATATCATCTCTGGACTTGGACTTCTTTCTACGATTTCCACCTGCAACAGTTGTTGTAGCTTCCACTCGATCTATTTTTTCGTCAAAGCCCCTTGAGGATATGAAAAGGCCAATGATTTGTCATACCCAGCTTCCAATCCAAACAATGCATCTGGTGGAGGTAGCTTAATTGATAGTTTGTATACCTCTAAATCCATTAGGATCCAATGTATTCCTGCTACCATTGGGTGTTTCTTTTGTCTGACAAATGTACGTGGAGAAGTGTTTGATTGTTTAAGGCATCTGAACTGATGAGCTAACCTATAGGGGACATAAGCCTCTCATATAATTTCACCATTAATCCTGGTTGATAATATTCCATCCATGATTTCCATCATATAAGATCTTAACTCATAATTATTTTCATTACCATCATCAATAAATGAACAACTTTTGGGTTACCAAAAGGAAAGAATTTGAATTCTCCTGAGATATTCAATACCTTTATCTCCTCGTTAGGTCTCATGTTTAAAGGCATAATACTAGAAAATTTCTGTAAATATTGGGTGAATCGACCATTGGAAACTCTGACTGAATTCATCCCTGAGTATAAAGACAAATGTTCTACAATCCATCTCCACAACACTTGGAATGACCCTGAAATCCTAAATGGAACCATCCTATTGTATAACTGCAGTAGGAGATGGTAAAAAATTGCTAATACAAGGGTTTTTATCCCAATATACTTCTCATCTGCCAATTTTGCTACTATGATGAAAGTCCCTTATCTTACACCACCTCCAGATTCATTGATTAGAATAAAATAAACACTTTTACACAAAGTAAGGAAATAAACTAATCAAACTTTTTCATCTATATCAGGTTTGAATTTATATCCCCAGTATTTATAATCATTTATTTATTGTGTAGGCCAATATATGAATGAATTGCCTCAATTTTCTACAGAAGAACAAACAATAGGATGTCCACAAGTTAGAACTTCCTCTGTTGTTGGTTCTATGAAGGCTTCCATCCACACTCTAGCATTGATATCTTTCTTGTCCTTAGATAAATTCTTCTCTATCTTAAATAATTCATGAGATAGCAGTGGTTTTGTAGAAGCATTTCCCCATGATGTAGTAGGCAGAATTAATTCATCAAATATTTCACCATGAATGGGAACTCCAGCTATTGGTAAATGTCCTAGAGACTAATACCAACTTCACCATGCATCAAATTAAAGGAATTTGTTTATGGACTCAATCAGCTTAGAAATTTAGGAATGAATTCATTTTTATAAAAATAAGTTTTCTCAATCCAGGCATCTTTGTAGATATAAACATCTGATAACTATTTTCTGAATTATTTACAAGTCTGACGTACTCAGAATGCCCACATCCACTCGGAATTTACACCCCCTCCAAAATGAAGGTACCAATATCCTTTCCAACCATTAGATTCATCTGTTTGAGAAGCCTACAAAGTAGAATCATAACAATTTGTTCTTGGCTCTACAACATGATCTTTCATATTGGGAGTGCAACCACTATGATGAAGGATACATCTAATAAGGATTGTTCCTTATTGTATTGGAACTCACCTTAAACTAATATTTATGCAGTTATAGTTGGCATATTAAAGAAACCAATTTATTGGAAAGTACTTCGTAACAGATGGAACATTGGAATCTTGCAAAAGACCATGCCTGTACAATGGTAAATAAGTACTTTGTGTGTAGTCACATTGGTACGGAATTGGACCCTTCCATAGACTAGGAAGAGTACTCTCAACAATGTCATAATTGTCTGGTCCGATGATCTTCATCATTTAATTTTAGCGAGCCATTGCGTGTTAAGTATGGGTCATCAAATGATTCTTCTTTCCCGGAAAAGAATTACCACACTTCCAGGTCAAAATTTCAAAGAGGAAATCAAAACATTTGTCAAAGTACACTGTTCGTGCATGTCCTACGATGAGGCCGGTTGTGTAGGTTCGTCTAAGAGGCATGTCGCGTAGGTCCATAGCTGAGGTCTATCACATAGTTCCTTCACCAAGGATCCTAGAAAAACCCCATCAGTTAAGTCCTTTGGCATAGCTAAATTGTGTTATTAATTTTACATTGAAAATTTTTCAATGAAATTACATGAGAGCACAATGAAAAAAGAGCTGGGAAAATAAGCTACGCAATGAGGGATACAATATTTCGTAGAAATAACAGATGAACAAAAAAAGCATGGAGGGGTAGACCAAACTAGGGAGCTGAAGACCTATATATCCGGACTACACACAACCTCTTCATGTCAGACCTTTGCGAAGCATCTGCGTGGTAAACCTGCGTTGTTCGGAAACTTTCACCTCAGGACTCGACCCTCTTTGTATGTTTTCGATCCAGTCCAAAGGGGGTATTTTGTTGAAACTACTTGAGAAATTAAATGAAATGATTATGAAGAGAACACCATATCTTTTAGATCCCAAATCATGGTTCGAAAAGTACAAATGAAAATCAACAATACTCCTAAAGAGCTTCACAATAGTGTAGCTTCACAGATATGCACAGCTGACCTACGCGGTTGATCTGCGCGGCCGACCTACACGGCTGACCTCTATAGCGGTCCTCTGTGCCAAATTTTTTTTATGAACCTACGTGGATTATTTGAACGACATAGATACATGGCTTACCTACACAGAGGAGCCACGGGCTAGACCTCCTACCATAAGATGTTTGGGGCACCTATTTGGAATACCTCCGCAGCAATGCTACGAGCAATACCTACATGGGAAACATCTCTTCGACTAGGCCCATATGTTCCTATAAATAGAGAACATGGGCTCCCCATTTCAGAAAAAAAAATTGAATGTCTCTCTGATGCTCCCATTGCATATCTCTTTCACGTAAATCTATCAAATTGTGTCTGGTAGATCTCTAAACAACTAGAGAAGAGATAATTTAATGAGATGGGAATGTTTTGATGTTCTTTTGATTCTTTAGTCATCTTACATACCTGTGCGCCATACCTGCGTGGTATACCTATGAGCCATACCTGCACAGTATACCTGCGTGCCAGACCTGCTCGTTATACCTACATAGTACATCTATGCGGGGTACTGACGTGGAAAAATTGCGTGGGGGAACAACATGACAAAATCAATTACCCTTCTTAAAATCCATTCATTGAAATGTATCTCCTTCCTTGATTACCTTATCCGAAAGGGGCTAAGTTGAAGCCTCCACCAAAACCTCTTGACTTCTCAAACCTTTGTGAAAGTCACATCAGTGTGTCTCCTATATATGTGTGTATTTCCCTGGTCAGTGGTTTCCCACATTTGTTTAACAATGAGGTTAGTATTCAGGGGATGTTTTTGGTTTGTATATCCAAAGTCACATGGAATTATCTCCCAAAAATAGTGTTGGGATGTTCACGGTTTGGAGGAGGGTTGGGTCCCTGACTTCTCATTTGCCATAGAGACGACCAGGGATCTCAGGTTTCTGGTAGGGAAGGTATGGTTCACCTATTGATTTTCTAAGCAAGCATAGGAGAAGTCTCATTCCCCTACCTAGACCAATTTCAGGGTTTCCATCCAGGTGTATTCCCCTCACCTTAACCTTGTCTTCCTTACATTGGACCCTTTTCCAATGTAAATAGAACAGAGGGAAGGTTTTTCGCCTCTCCCTCATCCACGGTAGATGTTCCCTCTTCCATCAGCATGGAGGAAAATTTTGAAAGTGTGAAGTGTCATTGTTGAATCCTTCACACCCTCTTGTTTCTCAGACTAAGGATGACTCACATGGGATTAGAAATAAGTGATGGTTTCCAGATGTGCACAAACACCCATTGGATTAAACTACGTGAACATTGATTTCGGTTCAAACTAGGATACATAGAAATCTCTTTCAGATCCCGAGCACACTAGATATACTCCTCATAAATCCAACCCTAATTCCCCAAATTTGGGAATCCTCCTGAGGAAATAAGCCCCAAATTCAATCCTCAAATTATCAAGGCATCCTATTCCAGATGTAAGCCCAAACTCATCTCTTTCAAAAGACCATACTCTCCTAAGAGACTTATCGAACTACGTGGGATTTGATCCCCACCAATATAAGTTACGTAGGAATCGTCCTTGAGGTTCAAAACCAACATATCAAATAAAACCTATTCTCATTGGGCTATATTCCCAACTGGGTCTAATCTTACATGGAAACTCATATCACTTCCATGTTCCTTGTGCTACTTCAGCAGAAGTCCCACACTACGTTTCAACAATTCACCTTCCACATAGAGGTCCTTATCACATTACCTTAAAAGGTATGATGTGTACTAGTAAGCGACACCAAACTATGAGGGTTCTGATTCCTTTCAAAAGGAAACATAGGAAGCCCATTTTATGAGCACAATCCCAAGATTAAAACAACCCTTCGTCTCTCTGGATGACAATAAATTCTAGAGTACCCCATTGAGTGGATTAAAAACTAGTATAATCACAACAATGATTAAAAGAATCTTTAATAAGTATATTAGAGGATACCATTGATGAAAAACCTCTAACATGTACAAATATTTCCATTAATGAAGAAACTTGAATACATACTGATGATTCTAATGATTTACAGTTGTTAATAACTGATTAAAAATTCCAAGGGATACTTATGATATACTTGGTGAATTAATAAGGATTCATGAAAATCATTTAATTTTACAAACAGAGTCCCAGAATATATAATAATTCCCCCAAAAAGGATGTGATGAGTCTGACCTCCCATCCTCTCTATCAATGCCCTTTCTTAAGTATCGTAAAGTTCAAAACATAACAAATTCCTACCTTTGGGAAGAAGGTCCTTTTTTGATAATGAATTGTTGGATGTTTTGTGTTCCATGAATAAATCCAATGGAAACCCCATGAAAACACTGATTCTTAAATCTAGAGCACACGATTCGAAGAACTTCAAAACACTAGTTAATCATAATTATTAATAAAAAATCATAATTATAACTAATAAACCCTAATTATTAATACTTAATCATATTTATTACTAACTAATCCTAATTATTACTAATTAATCCTTAATATTACTAATTAATCATAATTAGAACTAATTAATCCCAGTTATTACTAATAAATACTATTTATTAATATTTAATCTTACTTATTACTAATTAATCGTAATTTTTACTAACTGGTCCTAATTATTACTAATTATTCTGAATTATTACTAATTGATCATAATTATTAATAATTATTAAAGAGTATTACTAGTTATTACTAGTTATTACTTATTATTTATAATTATAACCAATTATTACTAATTATTACTAATAATTACTAATTATTAATAATTATTACTCATCATTACTAATTATTAGAAATTATTACGCATTATTACACATTATTACTAATTATTACAAATTATTTATAATTATTCCAATTTATTCCTAATTATTTCTAATTACTCATATTTATTACTATTTATTACTAAATATTAATATTTATTACAATTTAATATTATTTTATACTATTTATTACTGATTTATACTATTTATTACTATTCATTAATATTTATTACTATTTATTACTATTAATTACTAATTATTACAATTTATTACTAATTAATCTTAATTATTACCAATTAATCATAATCATTACCAATTAATCCTAGTAATTACTAAATTATCCTAATTATTACTAGGTAATCATAATTATTACTAATTAATCATAATTATTACAAATTAATCATAATTATTACAAATTTATCTTAATTATTTCTAATTATTCTTAATTAATACTAATAAAAACTAATTATTTTAATTAATCCTATTAATTACTAATTAATCGAAATTAGTTCTAACTAATCATAATTATTACTAGTTAATCCTAATTATTACTACGTAATCTTAATTATTCATAATTATTACTAATTATTCCTAATTATTACTAATTATTCCTAATTATTTCTATTTATTACTAATTATTCATAATTTTTTATTATTTATTAGTAATTATTTCTAATTATTACTATTTATTACTATTTATTACTATTTATTCATATTTATTCCTGATTATTAATAATTGCTCATAATTATACCTTAATATTACTAAATAATCCTAATTAATCGTATTTAGTACTAATTATTATTAATTATTTCTAATTATTACTAATTATTGCTTATTATTATTAGTTATTTCTAATTATTTTCAATTATCACTAATTATTATAAACTGTGCTAGTTATGACAATTTATTATTATTTATAAATATTTATTTCAACTTACTACTTATTAATGCTAATTTTTCCTAATTATTGCAAATTATTACTAATTATTACTATTTTTTATGATTATTAATAATTTTTCTAGTTAATACTAATGACTACAAATTAATAATTATTAATACGACTATTAATAAATACTAATTAATACTAATAACACATATTCTTAAAAAATGAAAATAAAAATGATCTAATTATAATTTAATTTAATTGCAACTAATTAACAATAATTATAACTAATATCAAATAAAACTAATTAACTGGACAAGAAAATAAATAGATAAATACCTTAAAACTAAATCTATTGGAGGATTTAAGTCGAGAATATAGCCCAAATTTTTAAAAAATTAACTTAGAAATATTTTGAGAGAGAAACTGTATGTACAGAGGGATAGAGGAGTAGAGAGGGGAGCAGAATGAGAGGAAAAATAGATGGTGGTATATATATAGGTAAAATAACTAAGACATGAGTATTTGTGATAGGGCCAGTCACAACTACTAACCCCCCACCCCCTCAATATTAATTAGGGGAGATGGTTAAAAAGGTATTTGCAATGGGACCAATCACAAATATAAACCTACTGGCATATTATTTGCGACAAGATATAAGCCCAAACACAAATACTAAAAAATCATTGGGTATTTGCGACAGGCTCTTAAACCCATCTCAATAACCCTTCCCGTGGTGTGGAGCACAACTCACACCAAACCTTTTTCAATGAGAAAAATCTCCCCGTCCCAAATAAATAACGATTTGGGATGGGAAGAGGCTCTAGTTGCAAATTTTCTCTCTTGACAAATATTTTTGCGATGGGACCATTCTGAATCGCAACTACCCATTTATTCTATAGTGTTGGTTACTTTTTGACCACTCGAAACCACCTAAATTGAAAGAAATATCAATATTCATCGATTTACAACTTCCTTTAGCTGGAAATTTGATATATGATTTCAAATGTGGGACTCTGTCATGCATCCTTTGACACTTTGGATCGAGAGTTCATGAAGAAATCCCATATATCTTATATTTATCTTTTATCCACACCAAATGATAGATTCATACAAAATATGTTAAAATTTCATGATTAGAGGATTCGATCACACTTAAAACATCATCGAAAATTTCAAACTTCGGTCATATAAGAAGAAACTACAAAATGAAAAGAATGGTGGGGTAAAATCACAATAATTTACTAAATCCATCATTAATTGATGTAGTCTCTGAAAATGACCACATAACTATGTAATAAACCGGGTTCAATGACATGATTTATAATTGATCTCATGTGATGAATAAAAATCACAAGAAAATGAAATCATATAACAAATCAGGGCTTATTATTTAATCAAATGTTTAGAAACTCTATATAATGATACCTATATTGATTATGGAACAATCATTAGGGAAGAATGTATCTTCCAAGAATGTAGATTAATATTTGTTTCAATTTCTATCAGTCACACGATTCACCTTAATTCTTGTGTTGATGGTTTCTGATCCCGATCCTAATCTGTCTACAATAAATGGTTTCTACACCTATATAATATAGCCATGGTTATACGACTTACCATAGAATGAAATTATAATTGTTTAATTATAAGGAATTCTTAGGTCTATGGTTATTAGATAAATTACTTAAAATAAATAATTTATTTTCTTAATACACAATCTAATGGTTGTCTTAACTAAACATCCCACACTGCACAACATTTGGATGCGCTTAGTATAAAACCACCCTTCTAGAAACAATTGTATTCTCAAATTACCCATCCAGGTCTCTATTTAAGATTTATTGTTTTATTCCTATAATACGTCCCACCAGTGATAAAAAATATTTAATATTTTTATTATATCATTATCAGGTCTCCATGGGGCTTATAATCTCACACTTATTCAATGCCAGTTTTTGAAAATATTCCTGTATATATTCTATGTTCTTATATAGATCAAATATAGTCATTACATTCTCCCCACATTCATGTATTTTCATCCTAAAATGAGAAAACGTACTCAAAAGTGATGATATTGATCTCTCATCGGGTTTCCCACTCTAATGATATCTCCACAAGGTTCTTTCTCTATCAACAAAAAACACCCATAAGTAAAACGTATTCCTACTAAATGTTTTCTCTTACTAGTTATCAAATACCCTAGAGCACCTCAAAAAGGTATCTACACCCCTATGATCTACCTCATCTTAGTCCGCATAGTGCAATTGTTCATGTACAAATATCCTTGGCTGCAACATGTGCAAAACACCAAGAATCATGTCTAAATGTGGCTGCAGGGTCATGTGGTATGACACCTCACTAACCTAATGTAGTAACTGGAAAAAAGGGACAATAATCTCCAAAGATATCCTAGAATCCTAGATATATCCCTATTATCTTCAATGAGGTGAGATCTCTCTAAACTGATGATATCCTCACTAAACTCAGAAGACCCAAATAATTGATCCAAACTGAACCCTGATGTCTATGGGAAATCATAATCCTATCCATGATGGATGACACCGTTCAGAACCATTACTGGAACCAATGTTATTCCCACAACTATTGAATATCATCATATCTAACAAGTATATAGGTGAGATGCAATGTCTCACATACGAAGCCTCATATTGTGCTATATTAATATTAGATGATCATTCTTGGTTTTGAATGTAACCAACATGAAAACCCAAATAATGTTCATGAGAACTGGAATGGTCAACCTTATTTGGATAACATTCTAGGGTAGGAAGACTATGCTTAAGTTACAATGAGTCCCAAATTCTCTAGTATCATAAACATGACTATAATGTTAGCTGATTGTCTTGGTCTACAACAAACTTCAAAAGAACTCCATGATGTCGGACTACCTTCGATGCAAATAGGAGTCCCAAACTCTCCACTAATCCCTACCGATGGATGGTAAGGATTTTTTCCAACTCAATGACCCAATCGATGAATACTGAGAGTGTGTAATGACTTTTATTGTTCATCGAAGCTCCATCATGAAATCCAATTTGAAACCTAATGATTTCCTATTCTATCTGGGAACCACAACCTTAACAAACATTTAGGTGAGGTGTTGAAAGACAAACTCATAAAGATGATACAACATCCTTGTATACCTGACCTGATGCTAAATTATTCTGGTATAGTCTCACCTCTCCCGGATGTACTACCAAGGTAGAACAATCATATCAATACCAAATCTCATAGCATTACTAGTGCAACCATCCATTTTCAATAGATGATAACATATATCCCACCATTAAAAAATTCATTTTAATCATTCTTGATGGGTTTTTAATCATGTAATATCTTATAGTCAGTATCTCCAAGATGGCCCTCCATAACAAATTAGAGTAGTAATTGGGTAAAAACTATCGACTGGAGGTGTGTTCCACCATCCTCACCATCAAGGGTTAACGACAATGTGGTTAACTACTCTCCCACTATTCTCAATAACATGAGATAAAAGACACTGTTGTGTGAATCTAATTTTGTGGACATTCCTTTGGGTAAACCTCATGTTAGAACTTCCTCATCCTTGCATGAACCATTGTCTCTACCATTTCCAAGAAGACATAACACATAAATTTTGCCTCTCAAATCCAAAATTGTATCTATGAGAGCACCACATAAAAATGTTCCTCTCATAGAATGATTCTAAATATACTAAAATGTACCATGTGATCCACCTCTGACATCATGTACATGATAGTGTCATAAAATAATATTATAAAGAACTAATCTAATAATGGTTAGAGAAATGGTTCTTAAGTCTCACAAATATTATTTGGATGTTCAATAAACATAAGGGTATCATAAGAAACTCAAGGAAAACATGGATGATCTATGAATTCATTCTTGTATCATCTACCTATCATACCTGGAGCTGACCATGACATTTATTTTGGTAAACCATCGAGATCCACTTCACCCCAAGAAGATGTCCAAGATGTCATTGGTTCCAGTGGGTGGATACTTATCTGTGACAATGACATAGTTCATCTAAATGTCAATACACACCTACCCCTAAGACATGTTTACACCTCATAGGTGAGAAAAAGAGCTACAAAATGGAACACAAAAGGGAGAACAAAGCTCGTTCTATATATATTCTCAAACTAGACCTTCAACCCTCATATATATATGTGATCATCTCTTATTATGGTGAAAATAACATGATATCTCTACTAAAATTCCATAAGGAAAACAACCTCTTGATGGGTGAAAAGTACTAGAAAATACATTGGATGAAATTCCTAATACCCCTACACCATAATAAGAGTATAAAAATCATATAATCGACTCTTCCAGGGGCCATACTAGCCAATTATTAAAATCAGATGTATCTATAACATAAGATCTCATCATTCCCTTCTTGAGATTTCTTATCACCCAAGACAAAAAAATCACATAACGCCAACAGAATTACATTATAACTAATAACACTAATACTCATATAGGAATGGATATTAGAAATCTAGTGAGTTCTTATAAAAATATCAAAGGGCCACATTTTCTTTTATGAAAAGATTACACGTGAGGCTCTACCTACAATTAGAGTGATTCCACACTATTAACCCGAATGTGTGATCAGTAATCATATTTGCTGGATACTTCTAATATAAGGGTTGACCACAAATGGATACATTATTATCACAAGGTCACCAAAAGAGGATATGATTCAAAACATGTGTCTTTTGAGAATGTATTACATTACAACTAGGTAAGTTAAAAACGACATCGTACCTAGAACAATATTCGAAGCCTCCAGGTCACAGCCTCATAGTGCCTAAATCTATCCTACCACTTTCTCGCCTATTCACCATAACATGGTTTTGATCTAACACCACAGAAAACTTAAATGGATTCAAATAAAAAATTATATGTAACACATCTACAAAACCATTAAACTATCAACTTTGGGATCCAATGACCCACCACACTCTTTTTTATTACATCATAAGAAAGTGTCTCTAAGGAGAATTTTTTTTCTTATTTACATGTAAAAATCCACATAAAGAATCTCTATATCGTGGTTCTTCAAATTCCATTAATCAACCTTTAGAATGTTTGCCACCAGCACCACCACCAAGGGGGTCATATCTAAGTGTGACCTTCACACCACATGATCATACATGTCATATTCCATATTAGAATGGTGTCTGGGTCACTAAGAAACTTTGGAGGTCTATATATCATGACCTTTCTATTATTAATAAAAAAGGTTTTCTATATTATAGAAATATTGGGAATAATTTATTCTCCTTGATTTAGAATACTTTTGATCAAAACCTTCTATTTAGTTGGAGTCCATGCATGATAGAAAACTAAAATAATTACCTCAAGCCAATACTATACAACTTGATGGATTTGATCAGTCAAAAACCTATGTATTATCAATCACTTAAACTTGATAAACAAAATAAGAAAATTTTCAACATCTTTTGATCCTGTTAGTTTCATCAACTACTTAACATGCAGACAATGATATACTTGGACCACATGAGGATGATGAACATGTTGTTACCATTAGGTGCCCTCATAGAGGGATCTCTGTATGAGTTAGTCCCTAAATTGTGTCCTTCTCATGAAATTAGATATTTTCATGAAACTATATTCAAATATTACCATGTTTTAATTACGATGGAATCCTGAAAATTATCAATATGTAACGCATTCAAAGAGCATATCTGGAAAGCTTACTAAAGATAGAAATTAAACTGAATTGATTGTATATGATACATTTACCAATTCTTATCTAAAACTAGTTTGTTGGTATATCAAGTTGAAAATAAGGTATTCAAAGTCCTAGTGAATGGACATATAGGTCATCATACATGTACATGATTCCGTAGACTAAAATCCACAATTTAGACACTCTCGCAGAGTTTCACTAACATCCCAAACTAATCCTCACCATGGACCCCACATTAAATCCTACCTGAGGATAATCTATTTTGATAGTATTCTATCATGACCCAACCAACAAAATCCCTATTGGATTGAAGCAAGGTGGGTGTGACAACCCCAATCCCACCTCTTATTGGATATGGTATTGCAACAAGATCTGAGAAGGCATGAACTGAAATATGATACCTTATCCTGAATTACCATCACACACAAACACATCCACCTCTATAAAAAATTCAAGTGGAATAATATAATACTATAGAATCTAGAGTATAGTCATACATTAAATAACCTATAGTGAATACATCATAGTGAAATAGTGTAAACAAAAGTATAAAGGGGAATAATACACATGAATCTATCAATAAAGTCCCAAATTGAAACAAATAAAAAGGGAAAGTGTGAGAGTGGTTGACCCATGATTTCCTATTTCAACCAATAAATGCACCATGTATCACTATAATCCACTAAATTCACCACAATCTATACCATCATATGTGTATAAGACTACAAATGTAGAATAATCTAATATAGGTGATAGTATATACATAAAAAATATGGTGTCCTGAAAATTATAATGGGTGTAACAGAACATGTCATTACTATTCAACACAATCCAAATAGTCATGTCAATAAAAAAATGATAAAAAACCCAAATAACCCATATATTCTTTAAATGAGTCCCTAATGTGAGAGAAAAGGTATATAAAACTCTATGAACATTGTAATATTGTTGAGTTTGCATACAACTTCAAGTGTCCAAATCTAATGCTTAGTATTAGGAAAAAAATGTACCAAAGTCTATTTGGGGGGACCACACCTCACAAATACTCTCAATTATTAATTGGGACCAATATAAAATTTTGGTTTCATGAATCCACATATGTTATAAATTGGAGGTTTTTCTCTATGACACTGTGCATTCTAGCTGATGGAGCACTATATCTAATCCATACAACTATAAAAAAATCACATGAATCGGATTAGTGGTCTTATACCTCACAACTACACTCCAAAACTAAGGTGTTAGGATATACAATGGAGTAACTACTCCCGAGTGTGTCTGGGTTGTTTCACATGGTAGATATAGGACCTACACCCTAGTGTGATAGGATTTACAATTAGTAGATAGAGAACATTTTCCCTACTGCGATTGGGGGTTCCACTCAGTAGCGATAGGAATCAAACCCTTGTGTTATAGGGGATGCCTATCGATATTTAGAGAACACATGGAGTGGTGTGACCTGGTGTTCCACTATGTAGATAGTAGACCCATTCCCTTATGTAATTGGGAGGTACCACTTGATATATAGAGGACATGAACCCCTGTATCACATGGGGTGACACTCTATTATAATAAGAACCACTCCCTAGAGTGAGAGGGGTGGTGAAACACAACCAATGTAAATAGTATAAAGTCATGTTCCCGAGGGTGATATGGGGTTTTATCTTTGGGATATCTATTATAAAACTGAAAAATCACTAATATCACCCATGATTCCCCTAAAAACCATTGTTCTCACCACAACTCATGTTATATATTGAGACATACTCTGAAGAAAGATACATCATATTAATATTTTGATTGAATAGAAAATATTCTCTATTTAGGGTGAATGAGAAATTATAAATATAGAATCAGCAATAAAAGAATCTTTATGAGAATCATCATACATGAATAGATATTAGTTCATTAGACAAGGAATTAAACTGATACACCAAAGGAATATGGAGAAATGACACATTACTATGACATAGAAACCGATCCATTAGAATGACACATATGTTTACCCGTTGGATTAGAAACAAAAAATTGATACATAGAAAAATGTGTCAATCTAATTTGTAATTGGATTCATAAAATCAGTCTAAGAAATTGTATGAGTCATTTTATCATAATGAGAGAAAAATTAATATTTGATAAATGTTTGTGTATTTGTTGAAGTGATTGAAGTGACTAAATTATATTAAAGGGACACCAATTATTATGGAAGAATTTTTTTAATGATTCATCTTGTACAAAGGATTAAATTATGAAATAATTTTTTCATTTTATTTTTTCAAGTGATTAAATATAAAATTAACCAAGTATGATTGAATTGAATTAAGAAAAGGATGAAATTTTTTGATGAGGTGAAAATATGTTCTATTTTTATAATAAAATTTATAAGATGCATTTTTTATAAGAATTTTTATCAGACCGAGAATGAGGTAGATATATCAAGTGCAATCATAAAAAAAGGATGATCAGACTTAAAAAATAGAATAATTTATTTTAAATTCAAAAATTATAATGCTTTGAGAAGATCTGAGTTGTTTTGAGAAGCCCCAGATGTATCTATAATTTTTGAAGATGATAAATATTAATAATTAAAGTTACAAGAAGTTATGGAATTTTGATTTTCTTTTAGAAGGAGTTACAACTTTCTTCCCCACCATTACAATTATGGGATGTCTATAAATAATAAGAAAAGAGATTTCATAATAGAAATTGTTCATTTGAGTATAAATTGAAGATCTAAAAATTTTGGTATGTGTATTGAATTTCAAACCAAAAATTTGTTTCAGGTTGAAGCTAGGAAGATCAATCTAAGTAAGGTTAAATCCTATCATTAGATCTAGTTCTATATGACAATGTTTCATTAGTGTGAGTCCATCATAGTGAACCCATCAGAGTGACATTCATCAAAGACTGGTCCATTATATGGAGTTTCTATGGAGGAATTAGTGTTTAGTTGATTATTGAATTTTTTTAAATAATTATATTAGTAGAATGAGAAGAATAATAAAGAAAAGGCCAATTGGACATAGAAAATCAGATAGATTTTACTTTAATGAGGCTGAATGAAAAATCTTATGCAGAGGAATTTTTCTACAAATAGATTTGGGATGGTGTTTTAAGTCAATTAAATTCCGTAGGTAATTATTGAATTATTTCAGTATTAATACTGGTAAAATTTGATTCATCTTACTTTTGTAGTAAGAAAAGAACATAATGAAGTGAATTAGAAATGAAGGAAAGTGGAGCCTCTAACTATGGATAATTACCAATTACTAAAAATTATTTTCTGGTTTGTTGGGGTGTATACCCAACTATTGGAGGTTGGTGTAAAAATTATTGTTTGAGGTATAAACTACTGTAGTAAGTATGTTATACTAGGATTTTATAACTTAACAATGCATGTGCCATTGTATTATGAAATTAATATAGTTAAATAATCCATATCAGTGGGACTGTCTATCTTGTAATGGATTATGTCCTTGAACAAAACCATTTAAATATAGTTTCATTCCTTATATTTACATTGTTTGCATATGAAAGGTATGTTTGATAAGACATATAATAGTGGATCATAAATCTAACATGTTTTTGGTAATAAGAAAAGTTATTATAGTAAGTATGAAATAGACTTATAAAAAACGAACCACTAATTCGAACCCCCTCCCTCTCAATGGTCTCGATCATACCTAAGAAAAAAATTAAATGATACATGTGGTGATGCATAATAAATAATAAGAATAACTTTCTAAAATTGACCAAGGATTGATGATACATTGGTACCATTAAAAATATTCAATGTAGAACCCAACGATTTTACTATGTATTGTTATTTTAAATAAATACTATGTTAATAGCTTATTTCACACACAACACCAAACTAAAACAAATCAAAATAGATTTTTTTAAATTAAAACATTACAATGTATGTTAAAATTTATTTCTTAGTGTGAATAAAATATGGAACATTGTTTAAAAAGTATAAGGTGAATAAAACAAATAGCTAATAAAAATACCAAAATCTTTTCCCCCAATATTTTCATAAAAATCAACCACTAGATATAAACTATAAAAATATGGTATATTATTAAAAATAGGATATACGTGTTTAAGTACAAGTATATAAACAATATAAATGATTCTATGAATTTATATAAGTCTACAAACATCGATTAAATTTGATTGTTATCAATACAGTCATTAGAAATATAGTAATTATAAATATTTTCATTTTATATGTAATTTTTGGGTATGAATGTATCGAATAAGTATATTAATATTATTTTAATTTTGAAAACAAATTGAAGATAATATAATTATAAAACAATTAATAATTCAAAAATGAATTTAAAATATAACATTTACATGAAATAATTATTATAAAAAACTTTATTTTTATATGTTTTATTATTATTATTTTTAATTTAAATATTACAATAACTCTATATTTTTAAAATTTAATTTCTATATGACAATTAATTAAATTTATGAAAAATGTGATAAAATTAATGTAATACTAAAAGGCAATATTTTTCAGACTATATTATATGTTCAATATGATTTATATTATTAAATATAATTGGTAAAATTTTAATTATGAATAAAATTAAATTATTTCCCTAAAATTAAAATATATTTTATCACTAATTTAATTATTAATTGATATGATATAAGTCTAAATAAATGTAATTATTCAAATGTGATTTTTCTATAAAAATACATTTCTTCTATAAATTTTTTTTTTGTTTAAAATTTATATTTATAATATTTAAAAAATGATTTAGATTTAATAGGCTATAAATATAGAAATATTAGGACAATATTATTTATAAAGGCACCCTTATATTTTTATTAAAATATTTAATTACCATAGTAAAGAATTAAAATAGGTATGAGGGGTGAAGATATATAAATTAAAGAAGGCTGAAATATTTTATAATTAAATAAATATTAATTAATTAATTATAGAATTCTATTGTATGGTTTACGAAAAAAACATAATTTTATATCTTTCACTTACACATCTAAATTACCCAAATCCCATGGGATTTTATTTTTATCGTTAACCAAACTAATGTTGCAGATGAAATGTCCTTTATTTTAACCTATAAAAATACCTCCCCAAATACCCTACAAAAAAATTATCCCTTTTAAGGAATCATCAATACATTCCTATATTCCATATCACAAACAATAATTCTAATTTTTGTAGCTTCTTAAACCATAAAATAATCTTACATTCTTCATTTTTGGGGAACCTGTGTTGAGAATGAGATAACTCATCAAGTAAATATCGATGTTTTGTTACATTCATCTCAATTAACAACTCACCTCTACTATTTATAAATATCATTAACTATTATAATGATATTATATTAACAAAATCATTCTTATATAAAAATTATAGTTTTATTATATAAGTATAAACTCTTACTCATTCATTACTATTACAGGATCTAGTTTGGTTCAGTACAACCACCTACATGAATGATGTCATACCAACATTGTAAATTTTTATCATGAATCATAATCAAGAAATTATAATCAATTATATTTTAAATTGAACTATATTTTATGTTATAAAAAATGTACTATAAATTTGCACAAAAATTAATGATCAATATATAGTAACTCATTATTAACGGTAAGTTACCCAAACAATATTTCTCATGGAATACATTTCCACAAATCATATCCATAACATCAATCAAATGAACATGAGACCAAATAAATAATTGTAACAATGATTAAAAAAACATAAATAAATTGGGAATTATTAACATTGAATTAATGAATGGGTATCAACATCCCCATTTAAAAACTCGTATGAAATAGTAAAAATGAAAAACCTTTGCTGATGAAAATTAGGAATAAATGACTAATAAATGATTATAATCAGTTATTATAAAATTGAATATATTTAACTAATATTATTAAATATGTAATAATATATTTTTATATATAAGATGTTAAATGAATTTCATAGAATAAAATAGTAACAATTGTGGAGTTTTCATCTCAATTTTCATTACTTGATATATGATATATATCAACCATATTATTTATATATGTGGTTTATATAATTCCGTATGATATTATTTTACCTTATTATTAATGTAATTAATGGGATTTAAAATACATATATTTATCTTTTGTAAAATGTCATTTTTCTCAAATTTTAACAAATTTTCATATATTGTTTTCAAACTCACAATGAAATTGAGATTATTTATGAATTAATTTCCATCTAATGAATTTGAATGATTTTTATTTATAATAAAAACAAGTTTTTTTCTATTATATTAATTAATGGGATTATATTTCCTCCTTATATTTCATATCATTTGAAATCATAATATTCTAAAGTGATGCTTTTATGAGAAATGGGTCTTATCTCATATTTTTTTTCAAGTTTTCCTCTTACTTTTATACATATACATTTTTTAAGGATTTCCATATCTCTATTAATATTATTTATTGAGGAATCTTTATATTGGATTTAATTTTCTATAGCCACGTTTTATAAGAATATTTTTTAAATTTTCCACTTTAATTGACTTCTAATGACTTTAAATTTCATTAAAAATTATGAAAAGGAATCTCCATTTTATATTTTTCATTCAATATCATCTCTCATCCCTCTCAATTGGTTTTATTATCCTGAATAACCTATATTATTTCATGTATTACCATTGTTATTTATATTCCCATTGTTTTGAAGAATACATTCTTTTAAAATAATTTTTATCAAATGTAATTTATATTTCTTCGAATTTTCCAAATAAATTTTCCAATTATTTTATAATGTTCTTTCCATATATTCCAAAAATAAATAAATCAATATTATGAACCATTTTTAATATTCATTAATAATAATATCCAACCTCATCCTCTGTATTCATTATGATGATTTTTTCATAAATCATTGATTTTAATACCTCATGTTTGTATAAATTATTTCAAGTGAAGAGTTTTCATATTAGTGGATGGGATGACTTTTGAACCCTAAATTATACTGCATCTACAATGTTAATAAAAACTTGATGGTGAATTATGGACACAAAACATAGATTTAATGGTGGATGAGGGGTTTGTGAGATCACGAGAGGAACGTTTTTATAGTTTTCCTATAATCTAAATCCACTATCTAGTCAATACCACCCTACTAACTAGCTGGTGGTGCTAGAAGTGGCCTAAGAGCTACAGTAGGTGACACCAACAAGTATGTGTCATAATAGAAACTATATAATGGGGTTAAGAGGTGGTGAAATTCTATTTTACCACTCGAACTTTTTATAGGGAAACCCTCACTTTGCCATCCCATTTTTCTCATCCAACCAGGAGGTCAAGCCTCTCTCTATCTCCCACATTTTCCTTGTTTTTTAGTTTTTACCAAAGATTATTCTTGAAAATTTATGGTATGCCTTGATCTCCCCTGATCATCATGGATCCACCCCTCCATAAATTCTAATTTTCTAATCCCTTTGTTAGGTTTTTTGTTTTGATTCCACAAGATTTTAGTGGAATCTATCTATTGTATTAACGATTTATTTCTATCATTAATTTATATTCCTCACATTGTAATTTATGTACCTACATTCATTTTTTATAGGTATTCTATATTACCAGATTATATAGTGTTTTTCTATATTTTGAAATTAAAATACCTATGTAATTCATGAAATGTGTTAATAATTTCACCCTGGTTGATGTTGGGGGTTTGATATGGAACTCTTATGAGTATTTGATTACAACTCTGATGGAACACGAGTTTTTGGTCTATTCTGAATGATTATTAAATTTTAAACATAATGGTATATTTTATTTTAATTGTTTATAATTATTTATTTATGATTCTTTTCTATAAGTTAGGTTCCTATGTGTACTAATAGTTGTTGTTGGTGCAGACACAACCTTGAATATGTTTGAGATATCCTAGGGGGAAGGTATTTGGTTGAAAATAAAATTGGGATAATCTCATAATACTATGTAGGTGGTCATAGCTACTTTACCTACAGATTTAAAAAAGTTTTTTATGATGAATGTAATTTTTAGTCATGTATCTAAGGGTGTTTATCATCTTCATTAATTAATTTAATTGTTAAATTAAATTGAAATTTCAAATTTATATGAAATTTATTATAATATATTGAATAAAATATCAATACCAAATTGGCCATTTACAGTACATTGATCACCTTGTCCATCGATGGATGGGGATATCAATTACATTGGTATGTTATGTGACAGTTGGACCCTTGAGGTGTGTGATTGAGGTATGGATGAATAATTAGAACCTATATGAGATCATTGGCCACATATTTTTAGATTTTTGTCATTTCTTAAGTGAAATAACCAATGTTGGGTAGGTTAAAACTTGGAAAATTTCATGAGGTCAATTGGATCATCTAAATGGATTAGGCTTGATGGATAGTGACATTGGCCTAGAACTGAAAAGGGTGTTATGGTCTTGGCTATACTTGATAGATTGTTTCACCTTTGATCATATATTCTAATAGGGCTTTGGATAGTGACATTGGTTTAGTTATTTGTCCATTCCTTGAATGTTTATTTACATCCTTTAATTTTTTTAATGAATTTATAGATTCTTAGAGGTACTTTTATGGATATAACTTATGAAACTTATATAATTTAACTTTCATATGGGGGATACCCAAATGATCTTCCAAATAATTTTCGTATAAATTTGTTTTGGTAATGATGGGATACGACAAGGATATGATAACATCTCCATGGATTCCCAGTGTGTATACAGGGATCTGACTATTGAAAGATGTAAATAATTTTTGGGGTATCATGATTCTCTTTCAAGTCTATATTGGATTTCATAGATTCCACGAGTCCTTATAAGTCTTAGAAAACCTATGATACATTTATTTAGTATTGTAGATTGTGATCGCTCTCATTATCTATATGTTGATTATTATTTTTTGATTCCTAGGTCACCCCTAGGATCCAGGTAGTTAATATTGGTAATGATTCATAATGATTATGATTCACTAGTATTCTAGGATATTTCTATTTAGCCTAGAGACATGTAGATTATTATAATTCAATGATTTCAGGGATTACCATTAATAACAATTAATCCATTCATTAAACCTAGAGGTTGGGGTATTCCAGTAATTATTATGATCTGTTCCTAATTCCATTCATGATATGTGGTGTCTATTAGAGGCATATGTCTAGTGATACATATGATAAAACCAAGTATCTGGTATTTATATGGCCAGAAATATATCATCATGTTCTTAGAGATTCACAATCATCGGCTAAAGAAAGTTAGGTCAATTGAGGTCCCCATACTAAGGATCGATAATGCTTTATTCTTTATGTATCTCCTATAGTTATTTATTTATTCTCATTAAACATGTCATGTTCATATACCATTTCATTGTTGTTATATTATAGGACTTATTTTCTGGTTTTATTCCAAATTATGTACTCACACCTGGATTAGGACACCATTATACTGGGGTACCTAAGTTGACTCTCACACGGTTATGGGAACAGGTTTTGCTGAGACTTGGTTTTGATCAAGTGGGATGAATCAAATTAACACATGGAGCTTGTGATGAGGTATGGAATTATTTTTTAGTAGAGTCATTTATCTAATTTTTAAAATTTTATTATCTTATTTATGTGACTAGACTAGTGTCAGATTTAGTCTGTATATATGTATGAAAATTTTAACATCATATTATTAATTTTTGGATATTTTCTTTATCTGCATAAATTAATGGTTTTATTTGGTGTATGATACTATATGATTTATTATATGACTTTATACTCTTATATAGCGGGTATATTCTCCCATGGATAACTCCTTAGACTGGTGTTTCATGTCAACAACCTCTGGTATACGATGAGGCACACTTCTGGTCACATGGTGAACCAGATTAGGGAACCAGATTAGTGTCCCCCAGACTAAAAAATTATCATTTGGTAGTATTTTATTATTTTTCATTACTATTATAGTAATGAGTGCTAGTATATTTGTGGTTGTGTCATATTCTATGATTAGTATCAGTGTGGGTGCATCATGAACACCTTTTTTGGAATGAATTCTATGTTACCATGGGCTTCAGATAGTTATTTATTAGTATGATATGTTTTGATTGAATTTATATTCATCTTTTCTTGTTCACATAGTGTTTTTATACAAGATTAATATTCATATGGATTTTTAGCTCTTGGAATTCTGGTAAGACACCCATTATAATTTTTAATACTAACATATATTGTTGTGAGGAATCTCATGAATAATAATCAGTCGTCTAGGATTTAAATATCTCATGGAAGTCTTATATTGTGTCCCTTTATATCACTAAATACTATGGTTTAACTATTTAAAGGTTTTAAAAATTTATATGAAAATTTGGTATATAAGTTCTTAGTGGAATTATAGTCTTGTGGGTAGACTTGTATTTTAATTTCCTACAATTAAAGTCCACGTGCATCTATATTAATGATCATGATTATGATTGATGGGTTGATGTTTATTAGAGTTATAATTACCTAATCAAGTAAGTAAAAAAACATGGTGTCTTACTGAGAAACATCTCATGTGTAGTTTTTATTCATGTTCAGTTGTTAAAAGTGCTAATAACTACTTATATAGTGTTTCCCCATATTTCATGGAATGTAATTATAGTTAACGAATAATAATTCTATATATTTATTTATTATGGACCATCTAGGATTATGATACTGGATGTGGAAGTATTGAATGATGAGTTATGATTTAACGAGGGACTAGTCTGGTAAGTGGATAATCAGTGGGAATCAGTTCTCTAGTAGTATTATGACATGTTATGAGGTTTCTGATATAAGTTTATGTGAAACTCTAGAGTTTTTATTCCTATAATAGCTGTTGTGTGATGTTTCATATATTTTTACCAAGTACTATCCCACGTGTTATTACCCTTCACAAGACCATATATTTTGGTATTATAGGGAGACCCTAGTGACCCAAGATATCTAAATTAGACCTCAGTGGTCCGGTTAATGATTTTATTGTGTGGGATACCCAATAAAGTATTTTTCTCTAACTTATGATTCTTGCAGTGGAAGAAAATAAATGGTTGATTCTATAGTATTTATACCAATTCACTGAAGGTACAAATAATTTAATTGGAATGTAATAGTTATGCCCTGTGTTTTTTTAAAAATGTAACCTTTAGTGGTAGTGATTTGGGTTGTGTGGAACATGAAGTTCCTTGGTATTGAGGCTAGTTTTGAAGGGAATGAATGTCTGGGTGTCTTACTCGTTAAATTTTTCATGCATTTTAGTACATGGATTGATCAAGGGTTGATTCTTGTTTTTTATAATACATTGTGTTCTTATTTTATTATTACTTTTAAATAAATCAATGTTTTTATAGATCAATCCACATCCAACATCGACCATATATGAGCCTTTCATATATTTAGTTAAAAATATAAATATTAAGTATGATCAATAAAATATAGACATATAATGATAATTGATGAATATGAGTAACATATTTATCAAATCTTTATGTATATAGTATAAATCCTTCTATTGATATGAATGAAAATCAATTAATATATTTAAAACAACAAACAATAATTTTATTCTTGAAATATTCATATCTAAAATTAGTTATTTATCTAAATAAAATAAGTATATTATTATTATATAATAATTAAATATATTAATAACATAAATTATATAATACTATAAAATTAATTTGTAATAGATTTAAAATATGAATAAAATTAATTACCATTTTAAAATGATATTTCATAATATGAATAGTCTCCCACAATACATTGGGATATAAATTAAATATTAAATTATCAAAATATAGTAATTCAATTGGAAAACATGATAATGATTTCATGATTAACCTTAATTAAAAAATATTAAGATGAGTTTTTGGATTTTGTTTAAAATAACCCCATTACTATCAATTCTCATTACTTATTAAAGGTTCATCTTAAAACCTTTTCAAGGAAAAATTAAAATTCATTTTTTATAAAAAACCCAACCCTTATTTTTTATTGTATAAACTTTTTCACTCCATTTATCTTATGGTCACAAGAAATTAGCATACCACATCAATTTCAAAGGGTTGTTCCAAGGAAAATTCAATGATCTCGCCATGAGTAACAATTTTTTACTTCACTTATTTATTTTAAGTTATTATTTTATATTTATTATTGTCAACTTATATAGTAACTAAATAAATATTTATTGTATAATTAATGTTATTATTATTTGTTAATCATCATTATTCCCATTTTAACTTTTCTATTAATAAAAATTAAACTCTAAATCGTGTGTTGTGTGAACTATCACATCAATGATACAGTGTGTTTAATTTTCCTTATCCACCATATAGGGATAGTATAAAAGGATAATTTTGTAATGTATCAATTATAATATTCTCTAACAATAATCCATATTATTATTTTCTCTTTCTTAATAAAAAATAAAATCATCAACCATACTAACTTGAGGTCTACAACCTCTATGTAATGATTGATTTTCATTTTTCATTACATTGATACCTTATAGGGATGGTAATGAGGATTAAATTAAATTATTGCTGTGATTTTTCTGATATAATTGAGGTTTGTTAAGGAGAAAATAGGTAACCTATTAATTATGTTTTGAATAAATAATTATCATTAATTCAATCGTTCCAATTGAGAGAACGAAATGGAAAATGATCTCTTCTTTCTAAGAAATAACATAATATAAATTATAACCTATTTATAAAAATTTAAAATTAAATTTAATAACTATAATAAAGACTAAATAATTTCACTATGATTCTCATACAAATATATTATTACTAACCCACATCGTATTCATCCATTAATCGTGGTAGATTCTTGTTTCAGTCGGTTCAACCACTTACAAGGAAAATAATATGAATTTTTTTAGGGATTAATATGAAAACTAATTTAATGGTATAATTTGATATAAATTAGTAAATAATTTTGTTATTTATTTTTCTATCAACATTTAACTAATAAATTAATGAAACATATTTCATTCATTAAGAGTAACATTAACATGATTATCACTGATTTCATCTTCATGATTTATATCCAGAACTGCAACATAATGATATTATACCTTTATAACTATAATTTTAAATATACAACACTACCATATATTATTTTATAATGATTTAATTTCAAAAATGAAATATAACAACACAATTTTTATGAATCTACAGCAAAATGAAAAAGATTACTTACACCCAATGTAGAAAATAGGTAAAAATTACTTTATATCAATGTGAATACAATGATTTTAAATGAAGAGTAAAAAATTGTATAGTTATAAAAATGTTTTTTGATTATGTACTTAATGAACACAATTTAATTATTCTAGATGTTTGATTCATCTTAAAATTGAATCAGTATAAAGGTATGTGTTTTCATTGCAAATTTCTCTCTTTGAGAAATGATTGGTATTATACATTGAGTTTCAATTATATAATGTATGTATTTTCTATAAAAGATATCATATAATCAATAACATTTTAATCATTATATATAAAGTTCAATTATAATCCCTCTATTTCAAAAGGCTTTTATTAAAGTGTTACTGAAGCTACAAGGGTATTTCTTGTTCTGAATTCTAATTCTTTGTAACATGATTAATGTTATACCCCATGTTTCCCTTGAATTATATTCTATAGACATACTATCCCATGATTGTTCTATAAATTATTTCCTTTAAATATTTAGTAAAAACTAAACAAAATCAATTTTATTTATTTAAATTTTATTTATGTAATGTTTTAGCCCTCTCATAATATTTATCAATAACTCAATTTTCATATTCTGAGTTCAGATCATTTATTGGAACTTATGACATATAATTTGGTTTCAATTTCCCATTTAATTTTATTATATGTTATTCAATAATTGTATTCATTTTTACCAAACAAACTCATTTTAAAATGTTTCATGTTTCATGATGTATCATTCCCTTAAGTGATATTGGTAACTCAAATCACATTTCATTGAGTTATAATGTTTCATCTTCAACATTCATTTTCCATGTTTGGGTTTCCCCGGCCTAAAATTTTTTTATATGGTATTTAATAATCATATTTTGTAAAATTAATCTTTTATACATTTTAATGTTTTTTCACACTTATTACAATGTGAGTTTTTGGAAAATTTATTTTCAATGGAATTAAATGGTTTTTTCCACAAAAATTCTCATTTTTTTACTCCACACAAATTTATAAAAGATAAATTAATATCTTTTTTAGGATTATTTATTAGAGAATAATTATATATGTAATGCTTTCAAATTTCAGTCAAATAAATATATTCCAATTTATATTTTAAATAGAAATGTAATTTTAATTTTACATTAATTAATATAAAATAATTAGATTCTCATGATACCATTCTATGTGTTCTTTTTCAAAGTTGTTTTTCATTTTTGTAATCAAACCTAAATGTTTCCATATTATGTTGGGGTTATATTCATAGAAAACTATTGACATTATTTCAATTATTTGATTATGATCACCATTATTCTATTACTGATACCGGTTTGTACTCATTATTATTTATGATGGAACACCACATTTTACATAATTCAATTTGGATGATGTTAACCTAGAATTAATTTTATTCAATTGATAAATTAAATAGTATTAACATTCCATCTATTTTGATTATAATATGGATGATTATAGTCAAGTTGTATATTTATTTATTAACCCTCCAACGTCTTCATCAAGATGATTTGTTATCATTTTATTGCTTTTATTGAAATATGTAAAAGTATTGGTATTCCATATATTGTTATTCATATAGAGAAGATTAATTGAAATTTGACTATTATTCTTTTGAACTTCCTCCTTCTATGTCATGATGGATTATGATCATGTTATTCAATTGTTGACGTGGGTATAATTATTTATATACAAGATGATTCTTTTTTTATAACATAGGTTGATTATATATGGACATTTTATATCCTTCATCATATAGATAACTATGTTATATTCTGGAAGAATATTCTTAAGGAACTGTAGGAAAAGTATTATTGCCACTTATTGTTAATGCAAGATACATAAGCATGTGATTGTTGGGACCAAGAATTATATAGAACCTTGATTCATCGACACCTCTCAGGAGACCAAATTTGATTGGTTTTTGTTTATACCTATCCCTATAACAAGATTAAAATTTTATTAGAAGGCCTTTATTATAGTTTTTTTAGGACCAACATTTTTCATTCCATCAACATGAGATCAATATTATTTATATTCCTGATTCTATTTGTTTCCATGGATTTAGGATTTTCTCTATTTTAATTGGACTATGGTTTCTTGTTTTTTACTTATTATTTCCATAATATTTATGCTGTCTTTATTCCATGATTTCCATAATTTTATGTTTTCTATTACTGAGTGTTTGAGCACAGAGTATCCTAAATTTCTATTTCCCATTTTTTTGATGAAAATTAGTACACATGAAATTTTTATAGGGATTGTGTGAGTTAAATATTTAAGGGGAGATATTTAAGACTCGTTATTGATTAATAGATTTATTTTATAATAAAAACTGAATATTAGAAAAAAAATAAGATGATATTTTCACATGTAGGATGATATCCAAAAATATTATAATAGAATTTATTAATTGGATTTTCTGTACATACATAAATGTATTTGTATTAGAAATGGATGTAGATGTGATACATAAGAGCATAAGGTTAATTTCCCCAAATGGGTTTGTTGATCATTAACTTGATCATCACTCTGGTATATGATGGGTTTTCATAATACTACACACCAAGCTGAACACCCCATGGGGGATATTATATAGTTATTCACACTATAATTTCATACCATTATGAATGATTTATATTCTATCTACTTTATCAAGTTTAAATGATAAACAAGATTAAATCCAATTCGTAGATACCTAGGATGAACCTATTATGAGATAGGTTTATCTATGGATGATATATGTTGAGATATTAGTGACAAATTTTGAAATACTAGCACATTAGGAAAATAAGGATTATTGAAATATGTAACCTATATGAGAATGGAATCAAGGGAATAGTTATTCTACCCCTATAACTAGGATTTGATCCTGAAAAATAATGGAAAATTATACACTTATCTTTCACTCTAGAGATGTGGTTTCCATATTGGATTGTTATTCTCCCAACACTAGTGGATCAAAATATTTTTCAATGATTATTAAATCACTACCCTAATGATTTTATTGTCGATGGGAACTTATATTAGTAATATTATTCTTTCCCAAGTTAATGATAACAAAAATATTGATCATTGTGATATTCCATTAGATAAAATTTATTTGATAATTGTAATGGGATAAATATTTCAAAATAGACATCATATTTATTGTATTATGGTTATAATATTGTGATATTATTTACCGTTAAAAAATATATAATGGAATATAAAATAAAAAAAATCCATGTCAGAGACACCTTAACATTAATTCAACGTAAAAATACAACAACATATCATCATTATCATAATGTATCATTGCACCACCACCATTTACAATCCCCGATGTATCCATGTACATAAATATCACTATAACAATGATGGGAGTATAATATAAAACCAAAAAACTACCAATGGATCAAGATGAAAAGTTAGTGATATCGAAACTGTTGAGTCCACCCTATGACAATGAGACTAAGAGTAGATCAACAATCAGGTTTGATACCGTAGTGCACACATGTCCACAAATCATGCGTGAGAAACATTTTAGTTTCTAGAAATCCCTATTTGGTTATATGATGTTTCAATGAGACCAAATTTGGAAAAGAATTAATCCCCCACCTACCTTCATCGAGGATGATTTCACTGTAAAGGTATCTTAGAGACCAATGAAACAAGGAGGAGAAGACGTTAGTCATTGTCTATTTATGATGGTGATGCAGGCTATGGATATTTTGGAAAGGTTTTAGGTTGGTGCAATCGATGTGGATACTCTAAAATTGTATTATGGGAACTAAATATAGATCACAATTAGCATTATGAGTATGAAGATCATTCATCATAAAAATCATCATTTGACCTCAACCACCCATTAGCATCACCATGTTGAAAATGATCTGGAGACAATGGATAGATTTATGTTGTTGTTCAATTTATCTTCATATGTGTGCATACTAATTATGATAATTAAGAATGAAATTTCATATCATTATTTGGTAATATATCGTTCTAATCATGAAAAAATAATCAAAGAGAATTCAAACAAGTCTTAACACTAAACTATGAGTTATTTTTTATTCAAATGGTTGTAAATAAATGAAATATGTAGACATACCTATAAGTGAGTTTCCTAGACTTTCATATGTTTTTAATGTTGTTAAATCGGTCCATTTTTAACATATGGATGCAGATAAATATTTTATCTAAGAATTAAATTTAAAAAAATTGGAATAATTTTTTTATGCGGATAAAATTTAACACCATTAGATTTTATTAAATGATTTCCTTTAAATATGTCAATGTGTCCTATAGATTTCCCCACACGTAAAAACGAACTCAAAAACACTTGATAAATATTGTATGAAATATAAATAGTAAGTATAACCTTTAAAAACTAAATATTTAATTGGATGGAATGAATAGGATTAGCCAAATTTGTGAAACATAAATAGAAAAAAAATCTAAAATTTATATGAATTAATTTCTAATAATATAGTTGAGGGAATAATTATTAATATTTTATGCATAAAATAGGGTTTTCTAAAATGAAATATTAATTTCAGGAATATAAGAATAATATAATAGATAATTATAAAATTTATCTATAACATGGATGATATATTACTAATAAATTAATTAGTAGTCGAAGGAAATAATATTAAACAATTGTTAAATTTTTTTGAAATATATATTCCAATATGAACAGTTTTCCACTAAATTTCATGATTTAGTTAGAATATTGAATTACAAACTTTCTAAAATTTAATCAAAAAATAATAATATTATTTTTGGATTATATATAAATATATATTCTGAATAATAACTTTTGATATTTTTTTAAAATTTTTTATTTTTTGTGAGTAATGGAAACTATTTTTTAAAAAAATAAAAAAATTTATGAAATTTTATATTTAAGTATGAATTTAGAATTAATGAGACCATTTTACAAGAAAAAATATATATTTCATAAGGGTCATTATAATTTCAAAAAAAAATTTACAAATTCATATTTTTTATATTTATAATCTCATATTTTTTATTATATAATATATGTAATATTTTCTAAAAAATATGTTTTTTCTATAATAAAAAATTTTAAAAATAAAGTTTTTTTTATAAATTTTTTAAATTTAATAGATTAGAATTGATATATAATTTATAATTTATGGGATAAAACTATCTAATAGGGACAACGCTATTTCAAGTCAAAATTATTTAGTTACCTTAGGTAAATATTAATTACTATGGTAAAAGAAGAAAGATTAAAAGTAATAATTCAAGGCTTAAATGTATTAAAACCTAATAAATACATTATTATAATTGGGTTTCTAATTATTTTATAGACCCTATCTCTTCCTCAATAAATTATTCCTTTGTTTTGTATTATCTTGAGATTTTTATCTTGTTCTCTCATTATATTAAGTTAAATTATTTTAAAAAATGTCATTCATGACATTTTTATAAGGATGACATCACCACCCCTTCATAGAAATGCTAAATTTTTTTCCTCATAAAAATATTATTTTATTCCTTTTAATAGTATAATATTCCACTCTCTTGAGTTTCTTTTAAAAGAGATTGTCTTATTCCATTCATCTCCAATGGATCATCTAGGGAAATCTTAAAGTCTTAAATCTGAGAAATTGTTTTTTAATTAAATTCATTCATATTTATTTTTATTTTACAATTATAATTTTAAAATTCCAATGTGATTACATAGTTTTTGGTCATATACATAGTGATATTATTCTATTTTAATAATTAATAATCACCTTTTCCATTATCTATTAAATAAAATGAAACCATAATTTGTGCGTTGTATGGACTACTGCCACATCGATGAAATCTGACTCAATTTCATCCATTACCTTAAAAGCATGGTATAAAAGGGGTATTTAGTAAATATTAAATATACTTTTGTCATTATTATTAATCTAAAACAAAAAAACCATATTACTCCGTCCTCTTGTTATATTTAAGATGCAATCATCAACCATGCATAGTGTGAACTACGACCTCCATGAAAAAATGATTTATTTTAATTTTCATCAATTCCTTACATGGATGGTCATGAGAATGGAATTAAAGGATAAAAATCATTTTTATGACATAATTAATTTTTTTGGTAGGAAATATTGGAGATCCTATGAATGATATTATGAACAAAATATTACCGTCAATTTAGTTGTCTAAATCATTGGATCTAAGAGGAAAATGATATCTTCTTTCAAACTAATAAATTTATAGAAATTATAAACTATTATAAATAAATTAAAATTTTTATATTGTAAAATTCCATGATTTTAGGATATATTTTTCAATAAATAATATTTTTCATTAACAGCTAACTTCTCACACAAAATCAAGCATAAACAAACCAGATTATAATACAGAAATATTTTTATATAATGTTTTAGTTATCAGTTATACTTTTAAATGGTGGTTATGAATAATGTTAAAAATTTATTAAATATTTATGAATGATCTAATCAACAAAAATTTCTTAATAAGGGTTCAATATTTATGTAAAGCCATTTTTTCTTAAAAAAATTTCTTTTTATTCAAAAAATGTATTTTATTACCTTTTGTGAATGAATTTTATAATTAATTTCAAAATTTTATTTAAATTTTCCCGATAAAAAAATAATTTTTAAAATCATCACGTCATTGTTATCTGAAGTATAATTTTTTTTATTTTCTGAAAGAGAATGTTATTCTAGTGAATAGTGAATAATATAGTCTTTTTGACAGAATTTTATTTTGGTTTCAAGAATTTACAAAGTAACATTAGATTTTATAAAGGATTAAAAGTATAATTCGTTATATTATATTATTAATAATTAAACAATGTTCATTGGAATCAATTTCTTTGTTCAATGTTTATTGAAATCATTTTTACTCTTTAAAAAGGCATTAAAAAACACTTTTTCATTACGTTTTGTGTTTTTACTTTAAATTAATTTCAAAAAATTATAGAAATTTAATACTTAAAAAAGGATTAAATATTTTGGATCAAGACTTAAAAATTATCTAAATTGTTATCTTCCATTTTTGGTCCTTATTAACTGTATTCTTGGTAAATACTTATCACTATAATAAGGGTAAAACAGGTAAAATAGAATTATAAATTTGGGATAAGACTTTATAATAGAAGTAAAACATTCCCTTATCTTATTTAATAAGTATATTTTTTATATTGACATTCAATTATCTAATATATTTCAATATGGTTCCATTTATATTTTGTTATAATGATTATATTAATTTATGAAAATAATAAATACAAAATGTCACTCACATTAATTTAATATCTCAAATATTTTTAACCAGGGAAAAAAATATAAAAATTATGGTTATAAATTATTAATTGAAATATGAATTGATTTTATTATTTATGGTAATTTTTTTTGAAATTTACTGACTGTATAATTACATTAAATTATTATTCAATGCCAAAAAAGATTAATTAATAAAAGAAATTATTCTTAAAATGAAAAAAGTAATACATTTTGAGTTTATTAAAGAATCACTTAAATTTTATAGATCAATATAAAATCTTATTTTTGTGTTAAATGTATATATTTTTGTTACTTTTTTTTCATATTGTTTTTAAAGTCCAATTATATGAATAGTTTAAAATATTATCATAATAACATTTTATAATAAATTATATTTTATTAAATGATTAAAAATCAATACAAATAATATATAAGGACAGTTTAATTTGATAAAGTTTAATATATCATGCATGTTCTATTTATGGGTCATTTATTATTTTTTGGTAACATTTATGGCCCTTAAATTTTAAAAAACACTAATATTTTGGTAATTATCAAAATTGGTGATTGGGGTTAAAACAAACAAATAAGGGTAACCAAAAATCAACAAAACATTAAAAAAATTATCCAGTGATATTATATAGAATAATAATCACCCTATATTGATAATATATCAATTTTGTTCCACATGAACAATAAAATTAATTTTTATTGATATAATAATTTAGGGAGTTTCAAGAGTTCCCCACCCCTCACATATAAAATGAAACCTATTCTCCTCTCATCCTCACTACCACGAAGCCATATAAATAGACAAAACCCTACAAAATTATATTAAAAACATAATTAGAAATGAATGAAATGTTTTATATCATTAAATTTTCATTCCATGGGTTGTTAAGAAAGTGAAAAATGTAGGTCTATCAAATGAGAGGTAATCTTCTTACGTGACCTCTTTCTATTTATTCATGTTCTATATCTACTATATCAATGGTATTTAACATTAAAATTAATTTAAATACCATAAATAAAATAAAAAACTATTATAAATGTTGAATTACAAATATAAACCCTCTATTCAAAACATGTGTTTTTATAGTATAATTTATTTTATGTATGGACTATCTCCTCTAGGTAGTGATACAGTTCATTTCCCATCATCATATTCTTTGTATGGTTATTATGATGGGTTTAATATCTATATAATATATCTATTATATAATTATTCTTATGTAATTATAATATCTCCCATACCTTTTTTCATTCCCATCCGTCACTAAGTGATAATGTCACTCATGAATATATGTGGACTGCCACATATACGAAGTGATATGATTCATATTTTCCATTTCTTATTTTCACAAATAGTAATAATGATATATTTAATGAATATGTATGATATATTTGATATAGTAATAAATATGTTATGTTGAATTATTTTAATTTCATTCATTCAATTAGTCAATTAGTGAAAGCATTGTTCATGCGTAAGTACGACCTATAATCTCCAAAACGGTGTAACTCATTTTTCTAAATATACTATATATAGATTAATCAAAATTATATATATATATATAATATTAATATCATAATTAATATTCTATAGATGATTTAACCATGATCAATATATAGGTACTTGGACATCCAAACCAAAATAAGAATGAAAAAAATGAAGGTACAACTATGAATGATAATTTTAATAACATATTATTTGTAAATGGATGATTAGATGATATAAATAAGTCATATATTATATGATATGTATTATTATGGATCTAGAATAAATTTATAATAAATATCAATTTATTATATAAGTGACATAAACATGTATAAATAATGTATTGAATTGATGTAATAGATTTTTGATTCAATCCCAATTTAATAGGAATTATTTATGCTCGAATTTATGTTGAGAAAATTTTATTACACTTATTTATAAAACCAAAAAATTTTATTATTCGCAAATTCTTTCAATGTAATAAATTTTTCCCTATTATTTTCTTCATTTAATGTACTTGATATACCAAAAATAATTATTTTAATAAAAATCAACCATGTTTAACTATTCGTTTGGGAATATTTTTCTTCACAGTATATTTTTTCACTAAAAAAATTAGGAATGTTTTTTTATTATTAAACAATGATTATTAAGATTTATTTTTACCCTTATTTTTATTTCTATAAAATTATTTCAATTGAAAATTAATGTATTCCCAAAACAATTTACTTTTTATTGAATGTGAGAATGAAATGTTTGTTTCAATATACACGACATGAATGAAACATATCACCATCATAACCAATCACTGTATTGAAAATTTATTTTCAAAATATCATTTTATTTTTCAAATAAATTTTTTCCGTAATATTTTAGAAACATTATTAAAAATGTTTTTGAATGAAAACGTTATTATCCTCTTAAAATATTCCAGTGATAATTTAAAATAATTTTTATCTATGATAACATCCATTGATATTAATTGTACCTTAAAAAGGATATGGTACAAAGATACCTATCTTTTTTTTCTATTAATTGTTTAAAATTATGATAATGAGATGACTATGAAGCCTATTCATTTTCCAAGGGTTATACTACGATTAATTTTTCTTATGTTTATGATTTTTATTATTTTAATATATAACGATACGATGATATAATTAATTTTTTATGTTCTTGTGGCAAACATATATATAGTATTTATTATGTGATTAGTGAGGCCAAAATTATATATCTCTTTAATAAATTGTGTAAGGTTTTATATGTCATAAAATAATTTTAAGAAATAATTTGATGTTTTTATACACTACTGGAAAAATGTAGATTTTCTTAAAACACTATGGGAAAATAGTAGGGATTTATAATACACTATGGGTGAATGGTATGATTCCTAGTCTATTATGATATAGGAAACAGGTGTTCATATTTGATCCTCTATGATATTATTTTCTCAGTATTTAACCAAGACATTTGCAATGGTTTCTATACCTATGATGGTGCCACCAATTTATGACAATATTATGATCTGAACATATAGCTCCTAATTTATTTATAATGTCTTCTCACACTTATGATATTTTTTTTTCAAATTATTGTTTTTTATTTTAGGAATCATGTTTACAATCTATGATATATGGCGTATGAAAATTTTATGTTAGGTTCATGATCTCATACCCATATAACTATATTTTTTTCATAAGATTGTTGATTGATATATTCTATGATTATCCTTATCATTCATGTTCAACATTTCTTATTTTTATTTTTCCTAGTTTGTGAAGAAATGTATTGTGTGGTTTATTTCAAGAAGGATATAAAGTGAGATTAACATTGTGAGATATGGATAAGATATACCTAAATAATATGATTATGTATCTAGTCACCCAATACAAATAGTCATTTGTGCTTGTGGAATTGATCTTAGTTTTATTTATTGAATATTTGACTAAAATGATGTAATATTTATGTATGGAAATCATGGGCCATTATAGTTTGTATTTGAATTGTGTTCTTTCATTACTATGGTTTTCTATTAGTGAAATTTGGTGAAAGAATTTGCGATAATTCTTTGTATATAATAACATAATAAGGTTTTGGTAAGATATCTATTATGTGGTGTTACTAGATATAAATCCCTATATAAATACAACATGGGAATGTGGTTTTAAAATATATTCACTTATGGGAAATAACCCTAAAAAAAGTTGGTTTCGTATATATCCGTCATTATAATTTTTCATGATGAATTTTCCCCTTAATGATCAACTAGTTTGACACTCCAGGGTGATATTTATGGGTTAATCTGTAACACCATGACCCTAGTTACCCAGAGTCAATGCATTATTACATTTCATTGGCATGATCACAAAAGATCACGTCTCAAAAGGCTGATTAATTTAGTAGCCTTGGAAACACTAGATACATTCATAAAGTTTACATTATATCATAAAGTGAAAACTAAATCAATATCTTGTCTCCACAGTCATATCCCCTTATACTATCCCTATAGGTCTTTCATAAAATAATTCTTCACATCCTGGGAAAAATAATACATTGAATGGGGTGAGCTTAGATGCTCAGTAAGGATAACAATATAGCAGAAACTTTCATAAATAAGAATAAACATTTAAGGCAATGTATAACTAAAACAAAAGATTTTTAAACTTAAACTTCAGCATAATATGGTAATGATAAAATGAAATAATTCCATTTAATTATTCAAATGGATATTCTACTAGTCTAATAATCACATGCAATATCAATAACCGCTTTCATAATGATGGAATGCATAATGTGAGACTATCATAACCACATAATCAAGGCCTTGTTCCAGGACTACAAAATAAGATTTTTTTAAGCCCTTGTTCCAAGACACTAGTTTTTCTCATGAGACCTACCGATGCATCGAGGAGTTATAGCGGGCTCCACCCGTCACTTATTAAGTCTAATGCATTCCTCATATGAACAAGTTTAAACATAACATAAACATTCACTTTAAAACTACCATGGGAAATATCAATAATTTATCTATAAACCATGAATGGTATAAAAATAACACATCCATATTCCAACATATCATAAAAACATCAATACGATATTGAATTTTTTTATCATAATAAATCAACTTCAAATAAGCTTAAAATCCATCAAAGGATGTTGACATAGATGAAATCAAAACTATTTGAGAGAAATATCTCTTTTTTTGAAATCATTTAAAAGTAAAATAATTATAAAATAAAACATTTACTTTTAAAACATTCTTATAAGAATGTAAGGGATGATTTGACGGTTTTATAACGGCGGAAAATATTTGCACCCACTGTATAAGTTAAAAAAGACATTCTTACTTTAATTATGGAGAAAAGGTTAAAAAGGAACTTCTTTGGAAAAAGACAGAAATATTCCTTTATAAAATTCATATAAAAAGTCAAATAAGGTTATAAATGACTTTAAACCATAGTCTGTAATATAGTAAGAATGATTTGAAATACATTTCTATGAAACATGGATGTGAATGATAAAGAGGTCCCAGTAGATAATTACGTAGAAACATCCTCGGATAATGAAGATATTGTGAAGTAAACTCTTACCTTGTACTTTTCCGTGGTTGAGGGTAGGTCAAACTCTTGTATAATTGATAAATAATTATTTTTAAATTATAAAAGAATCATATACATTAATATGTTTTCATATACGATCTTATAACATTTTTAGTTAATAATATCTTAGTATTATCATCGTTTTGGGTGTTAACTTACTCATTTTATTTTTTATATTTTGTTACATAAGTCGGGTTTGTTTTGGATAGGTTGTATCCTATTCATATACAGAATTATATAAAGTTATTAAACATTACTTTTAATCATCAAATGAGAATTAGTCTTGAATGGATACGATGGGGAATGTATCTCGTCGCGTTTGTGGAGACGGTAGTCCGTACGTACGCACAAGCGACAATATCATTATTTTGATATTAAAATAACATATAATTGGATGGTATATCATATATACAGAATCATTATCATGTTATATGTATTATTTTCATTAATTATACGTCATTATTATTCCCATAGAAATAATAATATTCTGATTACAATTACACCATGACATGGAGATGATAAACCGTATGTACGCACGTATGGTGGCATGTCATTCGAAGGATAGATAGAATACTGAATATGGTTGTACCATATTTATAATAACATCACAGTATATAGAAGATACTGGAGATATTATTTTAGAATGTAAATAAAAAATAAAGAAGAAGTGGAAGAAGAAAGGAACTTGAAAGAGGTTGGTGAAAACATTACCACTTCTTCGGGTTCTTTCATTTGATTTGATCAAAAGGGCTCATTAGGTTTGATTTATGATCAAAATAAGGCATCTATGTTGAATTGAGGGAGGTTTAGAGGATATGTGGGAAGGGGTTGGCCGAACCAACGGGCTTTGAAGGTATTAATTTGAGAGAAGGGGGAGTTCCCTATTATAAGAAGGGTGAGGCACACCTTAGGAAAAACATAGAATATTATTTTATAATAAATTGATATTCAGTTTATAATGTCTCCAAAGTTACTTATTTCAAATATAAGGTGGGTAATTGAATAAATCCTTTCAACCAATAGATTTTAGACAGTTCTGGGTCACTAAATTAACCTTATCATTTATATTTAACTCTTATTTAAATAGTTTGACATTTACCATGTCTCTTTGTATTTTTATATTACATGGTTAATAAACATACCATATACATCCAAGAGAATCCCAAGTGGTTCATTAATTATACAAATATCATTATATAACTCTCTTGGCCAAACCATAGTTTTTTAGGGATTTAATATCTATTAATAATATAATATATTTTTTATAAACTCTTTTATGTCAATTTTGACACTATTTGGTATTTGATTTTTTTGAAAATCATAACAGAATTATTACTTCGAAAAAACATAATTAAATCAATATTAACATGTCATTTTAACCTATAAAATTAGTTTAATTCATAAAACGTCTCAAATTACATTTATTTGAATATTTATAATATCTAATATTTTAATATTTCATTAATTAGGTAATTATTGAATCATCATTGTGTCATAAATAAATTAAATTATTTAATGTCTAAAAATTATAAATAAAATTAAATTATGTAGAAAATATTTTTATCTTTCTATTGAATATTTACAATCGAATTTATCTTATGTATAACCCTATATTTAAAATGTTTTAGTAATTAAACATTGATTTTAACTCTTTGAACTCTTCATTGAATTAAATAATAATAAATGTACTAATCTTAACCAATTAGTCCTAAATGATAATATTTTATTCCTAAGGTTTTTTTCGTTCGATATAAACTTGTCCAATAGAATTAGGACATATGTTACGGTAATATTAATATCATTTTTACCCTTAATTACGCTATTTACTTTTAACCGTGGTAAATAAAAGTAAAAAGTTACTATTCACCAAAAATTATTTTTATCTTATTGAACCACATTCTACTCCTTGATACTAACCATGTCTCTTATATTTTCGAAATTGAACTCACAAAAGTGGTAAAATTATGTTTTATGTGAATTTACAAATTCTCTTATATGTTGGGTAAAAGACGGTAAAAAGTTCAATACTTTTTATATTTCTTAAATTATTCTAAAATAACTACAATTATTTACATTGAGGTTATATATCTATTATTTATCTATTTTTACCATAATTGAATTTAATTAAAATAAAATATTATTTAAATAAAAATTTGGTTTTAAACTATAACTCATTGTTTTTTCACTATTCATCAAAAATTGATTGTTTTTAGAAAAATTCCAAAAATTCACCCTAAGATAATTTCGATATTCCGAATCCAAAAATGAAGTCCATTTTGAAAGATAAAATTTATAATATTTCAAAAAGTAGTTATTACTGTTCATAATGGCTAGTTTGATTGGTTGTGGTGTGTGTTAGAACTCGAAGTTGCGTACAACACACACTACTGTATTATTCAAAGAGAAGAATTCCATGGAAGCTTTGGATGTTACATTCTACCCTCCTTCAAATAATTTCATCCTAAAAATTTCTAGAATATTACTGCATGAAAAGACTCTGGTGGTTATTCATCATAAGTTCCTCGGGTTCCCATGTTGCCTCTTCCATCTTATGGTTTCTCCATATAACTTTTACTAGACGAGTCGTCCGGTTTCTCAGCACTTGTTCTCTCATATCAAGAATCCCGAAAAACTCTTCGCAATAAGACAGATCAGGATCCTATTCTAATTCCTCATAGTTGAGTACATGTGTTGGGTCATTCATTTATTTTCTCAACAATGATACGTGGAACACATCGTGAACTTTGGAGAGATTTGGCAGCATTGCCAAATTATAAGCTAAATCCCCAATTCGTTCTAGAATTTTGAAAGGTCCTATGTACATGGGACTCAATTTACCTTTCTTATCGAAACTTATAACTCCATTCCATGGAAATACCTTCAAGAAAACATGACCTCCTTCCGTAAATTCCAAATCCTTCCTTCGGTTATCAGCATAGCTCTTCTGCCTACTTTGAGCTGCTTTGATGTGGTTTTGGATTATATTTACTTTTTCCATCATTTCCTCCACCAGTTCTAGGCCTACATGTTTTCTTTGAACAACATCATCCCAACAGGTTGGTCTGCGACATCTCTTTCCATATAACGCTTCATAGGGTTCCATCTGAATAGGTGAATGGAAGCTATTGTTATAGGAAAATTCTACCAGAGGTAAATATTGATCCCACATACCCTGAAAGTCAAGTGAGCAAGATCTCAACATGTCTTCAAAGGATTGAATATTCCATTCTTATTATCCATCTGTTTGATTGTGGTAGGAAGTGCTCAAACAATATTCAGTATCCAAGGCCTTCTGAAGACTCTTCCAAAATCTTGATGTTAAATGGGGATCACGATCAGAAATAATCGATAGGGGTACTCCATAAAGTCTCACAACTTCATTCATATATAGCCTTATAAGACATTCAATTGGTAAATCTTCCCATATAACAAGAAAATGTGCTGACTTGGTAAGATGATCAACAATGAACCATATTGCATCGTTCCTTCTAGGATTCTTTTGTAGTCCCATGACAAAGTCCATTGTGATATTATCTCATTTCCACTAAGGTATGGGAAGAGTTTTCATGACTCCTCTAGGTTATTGCCTTCAATCATTCACTTGTTGACAAACCATACATCTTGACAGAAAATCGGCAATATTCCTCTTCATGTTGTCCCAACAAAAATGTTCGTTCAAATATCTATACATTTTGGTGCCTCCATGGTGTATGGAGAAATTGGAACTATGAGCATCATCCAACAATTCTTTTTTTAGATTGGGTATTTCGGGAACACAATCTCTCTTCCCAAATTTCAAAATTACATCCTCATATATAAAGCCACTCAATCTCCCATCATTCATAGCTTTAATCTTCTTTTTAAACTCTTCATCATCAGTATGAGAACTATTTTTCCTTTATAGTAAAGATGGTTTGGCAATAATTTGAAAAAGTATTGATGTTTCGCCTTCCATGGTGATTCTCATATCCATCTTTTCTAGATCCATGAAAATAGGATCCCTTTTCACTCTCATCTTGTTCAAAACTCCATGATCCTTTCTTCTCAAAGCATCTTCCACCTTATTTTCCTTCTCGGGGTTGTAGTGTATCATGCAATCATAATCCTTGAGTAGTTTAAGCCATATCCGTTGCCTCTTGTTGAGTTATTTTTGTGATAAAATATACTTCAAACTCTTGTGATCGGTATATATCTCACATTTTTCACCATAGAGATAGTGTCTCCAAAACATAAAAGTAATGATTTCAGCTGCAAACTCATGTTAATGAGTAGGATTGTTTTTCTCATGAATATTCAGTTGTCGTGATGCATAGTAAATAACCCTATCATTCTATATAAGGATGAAAAAAAGTACTTTCTTTAATGAATCACTATAAATAACAAACTCTTCATTCCCCTATGGTAGAGTCAATATAAAAGCATTGACTAATCTTCTCTTCAGTTCTTCAAAAAATTCTCCACACTCTTTTGTCTTAAAAACTTTAACACCTTTACGTCTAAGCTTTGTTAATGGGTTAGCCAACTGAGAACAATTCTGGACAAAACATCGATAATAACCTGCTAAACCAGAAAAACTATGTACCTCAGTTATACTCGTCGGTGATGGCCATTCATGGATAGCCTTGGTCATAGAAGGATCAATAGAGATTCCATCATTAGAGACAATATGTCTAAGAAAAGAGATCTCCTAAAGCCAAAATTCACACTTCCTAAACTTCCCATATAATTCATGTCTTTGAAGAGTCTTAAGAACAATTCTCAAGTGATTTTCATGATCTTCATAGATTTTGGAGTATACCAAGATATCATCAATAAATACCACTAAAACATCATCGAGGTATTCCTTGAAAACATTATTCATTATATCCATGAATACAGAGGGTGAATTAGTCAATCCAAAAGGCATTACTATAAACTCGTAATGCCTGAACCTGACTTGAAATAATGTCTTCGGAATGTCTTCCTTCTTCACACAGAACTAATGATATCCAGATCAAAGTTCTATATTTGAAAAGTATTGAGCTCCATGTAGTTGATCAAATAAATCATCAATGCGAGGTAGGGGATACTTGTTCTTTATTGTTATAGCATTGATTTCCCTGTAGTCGATACATAAACTCAAAAATCCATTATTCTTCTTAAAAAAAGGACAGGGGCTCCCCATGGAGAAACACTAGGGAAAATAAATCACTTCTTACTCAATTACTCTAGTTGTTTATTTAGTACCACTAATTCCACAGTGGCCATTCTTTAAGGGGTATTCGATATGGGCCTTGAACCCAGAATTAAATAAATGGAAAAATCAATTTCTTGATATGGAGGATGTCCAGGTAAATCTTCCAGAAACACATCTACATATTATTTCACAATAGGTACACCCTCTATTTGAAAATTCATTTCATCACCCATAGCCATTTCATTATATTCCTCCCCAATAATTGAATTTAGTTGAGCTACTGCGGGTGTATCTAGATAAGAATTAGGTGGTGAAGATTATTCTCAAAAGATAAGGTGTTCCTTATCATCATCATCAAAAAGCATAACCTCCTTCTTCATAAAATAAATCATCACATCATGGTCCGAAATCCAGTCAATATCGAGTATTTTATCAAACTCAATCATAGGTATGATGATGAGACCAGCAGATAAAGAACATTGATGTGCTCTAATGGGGACTGATTCACAAAACATTATAGGAATGATACACCCCTTAGAAGTTTTTACTGTCAACTCCATTGTAAAATAAAATTGGAAATATCTAATTTTCATATCAAACTGGGATGATATGAACAATGTGATGATATAGAATAAAAAAAATTCATTGGCTAAACATTAGGAAACCATCAAATTACATGCCACCACGTCTTTCAGAGCTTCTACCTCAGCAATAGTAATAGCATATGCTTGGCCTTGATCCCATGGACTTTTCTGAGGTATGTTCCTCTGACACTTAGTAAATGCATTTGCATAATGTCACATCTCCCTGCACTTGTATCATTGAACATCGGTAGCTTCTTTCTTCCCGTTGCAATTGTGAGCTTGGTGGCCTTTTTTACCACACTTGTAATAGAATCCCATTCTTTTCAAGAAAGTATCGAGGTGTTTCTTCCTACATTTACAGAAGAATTGATATTCAACTTTTCTCTTCTTCCCCTTATTTCCATTTCTAGAGTGATCAGTATATCTTTTCTTCTCCTGCTTTGATTTAAATTTGTAAGACTTAGAGAATTATTTTTAAGTCTAGATAGAACATGAGACAATATCATCGTATGAAGAGAAGGATTGGGAGTCTAATTCTCGATGAAGAAATGGTTTTAACCCATAAAACAAATGATCAATATAACTCCTCAGTTTATGTTTATAATTTTCTACATGCCTCTCTATCCTTGTATAGTTATCTTCATACTTTGCGACATTCTCATCCTCCTTTTGTCTTAGACTCAAAAATTGCCTTTCTGTATGTGCTCAATGGTCACGAGGAAAGTATTTTTCTATGAAAAGATCATTGAACACTCCCCATTCTATATTTGAAAATTCATCATCTTCTTTCGTGTTTTGAATCAATGACCACCATTGATTAGCATCTCCAGTGAGGCGGTAAACTGCCATGATAACTTTTTCCCTTCCACTACTCCCCAAGGCATGGAATATTTTTTCTAAGGAATTTATCCATTGCTCAGATACTAGTGGATTTGTACTCCTATTGAATATTGTTGTTTTTTGACTCATTAAGCGATCTAACATTGATCCTCCACACTGTGGATCTTGGTGCTTCATACGGGTAAGGTTATTATTCATAACATGAGTGAGTTGTACCAGTATGGTGATTAGATGATCAGCACCAGCTCCACTATAATAATCTTGAGTAGGAGGGAAATCCCTATATGGAGTGTGTGCATTGATATGGTTTTCATTTCTTCCACTAGGAGCCATTTATATACAATGGCATAAAATAGATTATTTTATTAATCACAATACATAAATCCAAACTTTTAAAACACATTACATAAATTGAACAATTTATGGATATAATCAATAATCATAAAAATGTTTTCTTTTAGGAAGTATATAATCATAAACCCTTCATAATGGTTCGTAAAAAATGAGAATTATCCTAAGCATATCCCCCGGGAGTGTCATAACCAAGAGTGCATCAATGCCCATTGTCATGAACGAGTTCCCGTTCTAGTCTAGCTCAAAGCGGTGTTTTTGGGGTTTACCCCTAGGTACATCTGTCCAAAAGACGCCTCTACCTTCTCATATCCAGACTGGGATGTATTGCTCTAAAAACTCACAAAATCTCTACAATACCAAAATTCTAGGACGTTCTTCTATACTAATCCTCAAAGTATATCTTAGGGCTATGTGCTCTAATCAGAGTTTATCTAAATCTAGCTTCCAAGGGTTTTACTAAACTTTCTCTGATACCAACTGTAAAACCCTGACCCTAGTTACCCAGAGTCAGTTCATTGTTACATAACATTGGCATGATCACAAAAGATCATGTCTCGAAAGACCGATTTAGTTTTGTAGCCTTATAAACACTAGATACATTCATAAATATTACATTACATCATAAAGTGAAAACTACAACAACATCATGTCTCCACAGTCATATCCCTTTGTACTATCCCTGTAGGTCATTCATAAAATACTTCTTTACATCCTGGGAAAAATAAAACATTGAAATGGGTGAACTCAAATGCTCAGTAAGGATAACAATATAGCAGAAAATTTCATAAATAAGCATAAAAATTTAAGGAAATGTATAACTAAAACAAAATGCTTTTAAACTTGAACTTCATCAAAATATGGCAAAGATAAAATGAAATAATGCCATTTACTTATTCACCTGTTTATTCTAATAGTTGAATAATCACATGCAATATCAATAACAACTTTTATAATGATGCAATGCATAATGTCAGACTATCATAACCACATAGTCAAGGCCTTGTGCCAAGACTACAAAATAAATTTTTTTTCAAGGCCTTGTGCGAAAACATTAGTGTGTCTAATGAGACCTACAGATGCATCGAGGAGCTATAGCGGGCTCCACCCATCACTTATTAAGTTCGATGCATTCCTCATTTGAACAGGTTTAAACATAACATAAACATTCAAATTAAAACTAGCATAAGAAATGTCAATAATTCCTCCATAAACCATGAATGGTATAAAAATAACACATCCACAGTCAAAAATATCACAAAAACTTCAATAAAATATGGAGTATTTGTATCCTAATAAATCAACTTCAAAAAAGCTTAAAATCAATCAAAGGATGTTGACATAGATGAAATCAAAACTATTTGAGAGAGATATCTATTTTCTTTAAATCATTTAAAAGTCACATAATTATAAAATAAAATATTTACATTGAAAATGACCTTATAATATTTTAAGGAAAGCTTTGAAGGTTTTATAATGGCAGAAAATAGTCGCACCCGCTATATATGTTAAAAAATACATTCTTACATTAATTTTGTCGAAAAGGATAAAATGGACCTTGTTGGGAAAAAGAAAGAAAGATTCCTTTATAAACATCTTATAAAAAGTCAAAAAATGGTAGAGATGACATTTACCCATAGTATATAAAATAGTAATAATGATTTGAAATACATTTTTAAGAAACATGGGTTTGAATGATAAAGTGGTCCAAGTAGTTAATTACGTATAAACAACCTCAGATAATGAAAAGATTGTGAAATAAACCCTTACCTTCTACTTTTCCTTGGTTGAGGGTAGTTAAACCTCATGTATAATGGTTAAATAATTGTTATTAAATAATACAAGAAACATATACATTAATATGATATCATATATGATCTTATAACATTTCTTTGTCAATAATATATTAGTATTATCGTCGTTTCGGGTGTTAACTTACTCATTTACTTTTTTATGTTTTGTTACAGAAGTCGTGTTTGTTATGGATAGGTTGTATTTTATTTACATCCAAAATGATATAAAGTTCTTAAACATTACTTTTAATCATCAAATGAGAATTAGTTTTGAATGGATATGATGGGGAATGAATCTCATCGCGTTCGTGGAGACGGTAGTCCGTACGTACGCACGAGCGACAATATGATTCTTTTGATATTAAAATATTATATAATTGGATAGAATATCATATATACAGAATCATTATCATGTTATATTTCTTATTTACATAAATTACACATCATTATTATACGCATCCATATAATATATATTGAATAACAATTACACCACGACGTGGAGACGATAAGTTGTACGTACGCATGTATGGTGACATGTAATTCAAAGGATGGATAGAATACTGAATATGGTTGTACCATATTTATAAAAACATCATATTATATAGAATATACTGGAATTATTTTTTTATAATGGAAATATCAAAAAAGGAATAAGTGGAAGAGTAAAGGAAATTGATAGAGGGTGGTGAAAACATTACCTCTTCTTCGGGTTCTTCCTTTTTATTTGATCAAAAGGGCTCCTCAGGTTGGATTTCTGATCAAACTAATGCCTCTAGGTTGAATTTTGGGAAGTTTATAGGACATTTGGGCTAGGGTTGGCCGAATAAAAAGGCTTTGAAGGTATTAATTTGAGAGAAGGGCGGGTTCCCTTTTATAAGAGGGGTGAGGGGCACCTTATGAAAACCATAAAATATTATTTTATAATAAATTAATATTTGATTTATAATGTATCCAAAGTGACTTATTTCGAGGATAATGTGGGATGGGTCAAAATACTTTCATCCAATAGATTTTAGACAGGTTTGGGTCACTAAATTAACCTTATCATTTATATTTAACTCTTAGTTAAATAGTTTGACATTTACCATGTCTCTTTGTATTTTTATAATATATGGTTAATAAACATACAATATACATCCAAGAGAACCCCAAGTGGTTAATTAATGATAAAAATATAATTATATAAGTATCTTGGACTAACATTAGATTTTTAGGAATTGAAAATCAATTAATAATATAATATTTGTTATAAAAACTCTTTTTTTTCAATTTTGACACTATATGGTATTTGATTTTTGTGAAACTCATAATAGCATGATTACATAAAAAAATAATTAAATAAATAATAACATGTCATATTAACCTATAAAATTAGTGTAATTCATAAAATGTCTCAAATTATATTTTTTTGTAAATTTATAATATCCATTATTTTAATATTTCATTAATTAGGTAAATACTGCATCACTATTGTGTCATGAATAAATTAAATTATTTAATGACTATAAATTATAAATAAAATACCATTATTTAGGAACGATTTTTATCTTTCTAATGAATATTTTTAATCTAATTTTTCGTATGTATAACCTTATATTAAAAATGTTTTAGTAATTAAACTTTGATTTAACTCTTTTAACTCTTCTTTGAATTAAATAATAATAAATGTCCTGATCTTATCCAAGTGGGAAAAAATGATAATATTTTATTCCTAAGGATGTTTTTGGTCGATATAAACTTGTCTAAAAAGATTAGGACATGTGTTAGGGTAATAATAATATCATTTTTACCCTTAATTACCATATTTACTTTTAACTGTGGTAAATAAAAGTAAATGTTACTATTTACCAAAAATTATTTTTATCTTTTTGAACCACATTTTAATCCTTTATATTAACCATGTCTCTCAAATTTTCAAAATTCAACACACAGAAGTGGTAAAATTACATTTTATGTGAATTTACAAATTCTTCTAGGAGGTGGGTAAAAGACGGTGAAAAGTTCAATAAAATTTTTATATATCTAAAATTATTCTAAAATAACTACAATGAATTGCATTGAGATTATATAGATATTATGTATATATTTTTACCTTCATTAAATTAAAATAAAATAAATAATTATTTAAATAAAAATTTGGTTTTAAACTATAATACAGTGTTTTTTCACTATTCATCAAAAATTGAATGATTTTAGAAAATTACCAAAGATTCACCCTAATCTAATTTCGATATACCGAATCCAAAAATGAAGTCCATTTTGATTGATAAAATATATCAAATTTCAAAAATTGGGTATTATTATTCATAACGGCTAGTTTGATTAGTTGTGGTGTGTGTTAGAACTCAAAGTTTCCTACAACACACGCTCCTGTATTATTTAAAGAGAAGTATACCGTGAAAGCTTCGGGTGTTACATAATCCATATTTTATTTATAAAAAATTATTATGGATTTTAATTGATGCTAACAATGGATATACTATGATAATCTTACAATGTCACGGATTTGAAATATATACTCAGGATTTAGACTTCCTATATGTGAATTTTGATGATTTATCACTCAAATTAACAATGCTTGATGATCATTCTAACAATTTTTATTTTAGTAAGGGACTGAAAACAAAACAATAATGTTTATTTTGTAAAAGGTACACTCAAAATATAGAAATTTATTATTTGAGATTAGTTTTATAAATTACATTATTTAATGTAAGGTCTCTATAAATTGAAATTACTATTCTCAAAGATTATATTTTTTAATTTAAAAAATCCTAATAGTATGATGATCACATAATAAGTTTATATATCCTATTTAATAAAAGTTTGTATGAATGTAATTCCTATAGATCTTGTTATAGTCACTCTAGTTTAAATTAATTTTACTTTATATGGGGATTTTATTTCATTAAATTAATCCGAAGAAAATTAAAGAGAATTGAAGTCACTTTTTATATACTAAATGAACATATGAAAATTTATAATTGAGTGTCTGAATATAAAATCCCAATGAAAAATTATTATATATTATGTGTTTTAAATTCTATAAATAAAGGGTTACTTTCTTAAATTGTTGGGGAGAATCTCATAATTAAGGATAGAATAATTTTGCTGCAGTTTTTTTGAAGATCAATTACCTAGATTTCCTCTGAATAGTTAACTTTAGTTTTCAATATAACTCTTACATAGTGCTACGCATATTTCAAAGATTCCATGTCGAATGTCCCCAATTGATTTTTTAGAATTGAAGAATCAACACTGTGAGAATATTTATTAAGGATTCATACACCCTTGTGTGTCCCCATGGGTAGAACCTATTATATTTCTTAAGAAGGATAATGGGTCAATGTATCTTTTTATTGATTATAGGAAACATAATAGGATCAATATCATGAAAAATTATCACCAACCCTCTATTAATAAATTGTTTCATCAACATTAATGATCTCAATACTTCTTCAAGGTTGAAATTTATTATGGATATACTCTATTAATGATTAAGATGGAAGATATTAAAAATTAAACATTTCATATAAGATATCGATACTATATATTTACATTTATTTGATTTGTTCTTTCAAATGTTTCACTATCATCATAGATTCAATGAATAGAATCACTAGAGATTTTGTTGAGTAGTTTAGGGATATCTATATATATGATACTCTTACATAGTCAATAATAAATTTAATCTAAAATATCATTGGATAGTTTTTTAGAATGACCTAATGAATAATAATTTTTATAAATATTTAATAACTGTGAATTTTGGATTCAAAATGTTTTATTCTTGGGTAATATAATCTCATTTAAGGGTATTTAAATGTATCCATTAATGAAGAAGTTATTGTAAAATGATACAGAGAAACCATGATAACCTATATCAATTGTATTCATGGGTTAGAAGGATAATACTAACACATTATGATCGATTTATCATTCCTATATAAAAAACGCATAATGTTGATATAGAATGGTGTTAAATTCTTGTTTAAATATGAATGTGAATTATATTTCAAGTAGTTTAATAGAAGGTTGGTAAGTACACATATACTAACAAAACCCTATAGTAAAGATGGGTTTGTGATATATATTGATGCATAAAAGAATGGACAAGGATTATTTATCATATAGAATGATATGGGGATAGAATATTCCTCTCTCTAATTGAAAATACGTAATCAAAATTACCCAAAACTTGTTTTGGAGTTAGCTATGGTAATTTTTTAATTTAAAGATATGAAAGAGTTATTATTATTGTAAAATTTATGAAGTATACTTGGATCATGTGCTTTGAGTAAAAAAGATAATGCTAGATTATATAGAATGAGGATCACAAAATATAAAATATCTCTAGATTCTCATTGGATTCATATGGAAATATTTCTGTAAGGGGAGAAATATTATCCTCTCGGATGAATATTTAATAATCTATCATTTAGGGATTAAATATGTGTAGAGGGAACATGTGGAACTACAAAAAAAGTGCGTATTGATCTAGAATTCAACCATGTTTGTAATATATGTAACACCCGAGATTTTTATGAGTAATATTTTGTTTTTATATATCATCAATGTAATCTTTCACTATATACTAGCTTGGCTTACATTACACAAAATCGCGACCTTCCTCGATAGCTTGCGTCGTACGCAATACCGAGTTTCACTAAACAACGTTATGCTATTAAAATATTATTAAAACTAGCCGTTATGAATAGTAATAACCACTTTTTGAAATTTTATAAATTTTATTTTTCAAAATGGACTTCATTTTTGGACTCAGAATATCGAAATTAGCCTAGGGTGAAATTTTGGTATTTTTCTGAAAACTTTCAATTTTTGATAAATAGTGAAACCACTAAGTGGTAGGTTAAAAACTGAATTTTGCATAAAACTTAATTTTACCGCTTCTGTGAATGGAATTTCAAAAATCTGACAGACACGGTTGATATCAGTAAGTAAAATGTGGTTCAATGAGATAAAAATAATTTTTTGGTGAATAGTAACTTTTTACTTTTTTTACCGCGGTTAATAGTAAATAGGGTAACTAAGGGTAAATATGATATTAATATTACCATAAAACATGTCCTAATTCTATTGTATAAGTGTAATTCGACCAAAAACAACCTTATGAATAACAGATGACCATTTAGGCCCACTTGGATTAGATTAGGACATTTATTATTAATTTATTTAAAGACGGGTTAAAATAGTTAAAATCAACGTTTAATAAGTAAATCATTTTTAATATGGGGTTATACATAAGATAAATTAGAATATAAATATTCATTAGAAAGCTAAAAAGGTTTCCTACATAATTGTATTTTATTTGTAATTTTAAGACATTAAATAATTTAATTTATTTATGACACAATGATGATACAGTAATTATCTTATTAATGAAATATTGACATAATTGATGTTATAAACACCAAAATAAATGTAATTTGAGACTTTTTATGAATTACAATAATTTTCTAGGTTACTATGATATGTTAATGTTGATTTAATGAACTTGTTTTGAACATATAATTCTGTTATGAATTTCACAAAAATCATATATCAAATAGTGTCAAAATTGACACAAAATTGTTTTTAAATCAAATATTATATTATTAATTGTTATTTTATTCCTAAAAATCTTGGTTTCGGCCAAATAACTTATATAAGGATATATATATTAATAATAAACAATTTGGGGTTCGTTTGTCATGTTATAGTAAGTGTATTAAACATATAGTGAAAGAAAACAAAAAGACACGGTAAAAGTTAAATTATTTAACTTAGAGTTAAATCTAATTGATAAGGTTAAAATAATACCCTAAACTTGTCTAAATCCTATTGGTTGATAGTATTTCGACCCTTCCCCACTTTAGATTCCAAATAAGACCCTTTGGAACCATTATAAACCGATTTTGACTTTAATATAAAATAATATTTTGAGATATTCCTAAGGTGCCCCTCTCCTCCCTTATAAAAGGGAACCTCCTCCCCCTCCTCCTCATACCAAATTGAGCACTCATGCTCGGCCAAACCCTGCCATTTTCTCCTCTCCACTTCCCTAGAATAATCCTAGAGGTCCTGGTCTTCTTCAAAGACCAATCTTAGTTCCCTAAGTGGAGGATTCAAAGAGGCGTTCCAAAGAAGAGGTAATATCCGTTATCGATCTTTTCAATTTCTTTCTTCTTCAAATTCTTCTCCTTTAGTTTTTTGATGATAAAGTAATAACATCAGTATTACTTAAATACTGATATGTTATTAAAAATATGAAACAACCCTAATTCACCTTCTATCCATCCTACGGAAAAATGAAATCACCGCGCGTGCGTACGTACGGAATACCGTCTCCACGATGTGATGCGACTCGTTCTACATGATCATCATTACATAATAATTATATAAATGAATTGAATGAATAAATATGATATATGTTACACTAATACCATTCTGTATATAAGGTATCTATAACCTTAAAAGAAGAATAAGAATGTATTCGGCAAAACACGCATAAGAACAAAAGGCAATAATGACCCGAGTAACAAGTAACAATGAAATATTACTAACAAGAAGCTAAGAATATGACCATATATGATATCATATCGATATGTAGGATTCTGGAATAAGTCAATAACATTATTTAAACCATTATACAGGAGCTTCGGACACGTACAAAGCAAATCGGACCTAAGGTAAGGGGAATATCACAATCTCATTTTTATCCGAGATTGTTTATTCGTAAGTATTTAATGGGGTGTATTTTATCATCCACATCCATGTTTCATCAATATGTAATATTATTTCCATCCACCTACAATTGTTTAAATCCATTTTTACCCTTCGGTGAGTTTTTAGTAATATGTATGAAAGGAATCTTTTGTCGTTTTTCGTACGAGGTACTTTTTGACTTTTCCGACAAAAGTACGAAGAATGTTTTTTTAACTTATACGGCATGAATGGATTTTTAAAACATTATTTCCAAGAAGCTTCCTTTACAAGTTTTCAAGTTTATTTTTAATCAACATATTTTATTTTAATGTCGTATGACATGTTATGAATGGAAAAATGTTTTTGAAGTAGAAAGGATATTTTCCTCAAGAATGTAGTACACGTATTTTATCAAAATTATTTTCCATCTAAGATAATAAAAGGGTTCTGTTTTTATCCCTATTATTACATTGGTTTGATTATGTTGTGATGGAAATATTTTTATTAATTCCTTTATCTTATATGGTTTGTTTTATGATGTCATGATGTTTCAAGAATCCCATTTTTGTTACATGTGTTATGCGATGATGTATGGTTTATGATTATGTGGCACACATAAGAAAGGATTCATTATAAGATGGGTGGGACCTATATCTCCCTCCAATGCATTGGGTAAAGATTTTATATCTCATGAGATAGACATGGCTGGAATGGTAGGTTATACCGGTTCAGTGAAACAGGACTAGAACGAGGGTGACTCGGTTCAGAAAGGGACTTTGTCCACTAAGATAGTCTTGGAAATGAGTCATGACTAACAAGAAATGATTTCCCAAGATTATGTGTGCATGCCACAAAGATTCAAGTTTCATGTTATGATTATGGTGATATCATTTTCACTTCTATGATTTATTCCATGTTATGATATTATGATCTCTTTTGCAGGTTATGATTTTCAAAAAGATATGATATGATTTTTATTTCTTTTATTTTCCCTTGCTGAGCATTTGAGCTCACCCTTTTATGTTTTCTTTTCCCCAGGTTAGGAAGATGGATATTAAGTAGAATATGCTAAAAGGGACCCTGGATATGATGAAATAAATGGGAGATACTGTAGAAGATTTATGAACCAGTTGTTTATGTTTCCCAGTTTCTAAAGACACTATACCTATACGGTCCTTTGTGGTTTTGTCATATGATGTAATAAGTGTGCTTCAATTTTGAAGTATTAAAAATGTATGTAAAGTATGGGTCGTTATAGTTGGTATCAGAGGAAAGGTATAGTCAACCTTTGGAAACTAGGATGTGAAAGCCTTAGTAAGAACCCTAAGGATAAGACTAAGCATAGAACACAATCTTAGTGTTTTAGAAATGGCCTTGAATAACCTAGGATAAGACCTTAAGCATGAAAATTTTATTCTTGAATTATGTGGTTTTCCTATTATAATTAGTGTTTCTCACACTATTCTTCTTGGTTTTAGTCAATGGCTGGAACCCGAAGGAACCGTGTTAATGCGGAATGCGATGGGCAATGCAATGATTTCCCCCCTGAGCAACCAAACGATATGGGAGCTGGAATGCAAAATCTTGTAGCCATGCTAACACAACTTTCTCAAGCTATGAATCATGCAGGACTTCCAAACGAGCAAAGGAAGGAGCAACATTCTGTTGAATCCTTCATGAGGCAGCGTCCACCTTCTTTCAGCGGGTCTACTGATCCATTAGTTGCTGAACAATGGATTAGTACTACTGAAAAGATATTTTCAGTTCTTCAATGTTCTGAGCATGATAATGTCATCCTCGCAGTGTATCATTTGGAAGGATATGCTGATCAATGGTGGAATCTTATTAAGAATACGAGGGAAAGGGATGAAATTGAGTCTATGCAATGGGATGAGTTCAAGAACTTATTTTTCAATAAGTACAAACCTCATATTCTCCGAACAAAGATGGAGAAAGAGTTCCTTGAACTGAAGCAAAGGGATGATGAATCTGTTGGTACCTATGAAGCAAATTTTACAAGACGTGCAAGGTACGCTTCTGGTATTATTATCCAACCTGAGAGTAAGATCGATCGATTATTTAGTGGCTTAAAACCAAGTCGTCGAAGGGCGTTAGCCATAAGGGACTTCAATAGCTACGAGGAAATCGTTCGATGTGCTCTCAAAGTCGAGATGGAGATTGGAGTAACCCATCAGTCACATGGGTTTGATAAGAAGAATCATATGGAATTCAAAGGAAAATCTAAAGAGCACACTGAATAGAAGATTAAATTTCCCTTATGCTCAAAGTGTGGAAAGAAACATGGAGGGAGTTGTCTTAAAGGGACAAGTAAATGTTTTAAATGTGGAAAGGAAGGTCATCGGGCATTTGAATGCCGCGATAATGGGAAGAAGATGTCTACTGATGCAAACAAAGGAAGGGATACACAGAATGAACCTACTACACTTCAATGTTTCAAGTGCAAGGAGATGGGGCATTATACCAACCAATGCCCAAATCCAAGGGTTGATGATGATGGTCGACGTCAACAAAATCTTAAGGCTAAAGACAAAGGAAAGTCACATGCAATTTCTATCAGCGATGTGGAGTACGATAACGAAGTGGTGAAAGGTACACTTACCATCCACTCTAAAGTAGAAAATGTTTTATTTGATTCTGGATCCACCCACCCTTTTATTTCTAAAGAATTTTCTAAGGGTATCACCGTATTACCTCAACAATTAGATGTTGTGGGAAAGTGCTTCCTGCAAATCATGTGATCCTTCCTTTAGTGGAATTTGATGCGATTCTTGGCATGGATTGGATTTCTCTACATAGAGCTCATATCAATTTCCAAAGAAGAGAAGTCACATTTCATATTCCAGATCAATCTACAATCGTCTATCGATGCAAGGATGAATATAACCTTCCAGTGGAAATTCCTTCCATCTTATGGGTCTTGATTCCACTAAATGAAGGTTATTTATCTCAAATGGTTGGTGAGAAACTTACGATTAAGAATATTCCCATCGTACGGGAGTTTGATGATGTCTTTCCGGAGGAATTACCAGGTCTTCCACCAAATTGTGAAGTGGAGTTTTCAATAGAACTCGTACCGGGTGCTTTGACTATTTCAAAGACACCTTATAGAATGGCCCCAATTGAGTTGTAGAAATTGAAGAAGAAACTCCAAGAGAATCTTGATAAGGGATTCATACGCCCTAGTGCGTCACCTTGGGGAGCACCTGTTCTGTTTGTTAAGAAGAAAGATGGATCAATGAGACTCTGCATTGATTATCGAGAACTTAACAAGATCACTATCAAGAACAAATATCCTCTCCCACGCATTGATGACTTATTTGACCAACTACGCGGAGCTCAATACTTTTCGAAGATTGATCTTCGTTCAGGGTATCATCAATTAAGGGTCAAAGGGAGGATATACCAAAGATGGCTTTCCGTACAAGGTATGGACACTGTGAATTTATAGTGATGCCATTTGGTCTTACTAATGCCCCTGCTATCTTCATGGATCTAATGAATAGAGTCTTTAGATACTATCTTGATCAATTTGTGGTAGTTTTTATAGACGATATTCTTGTCTATTCAAAGAGAAAGGAAGAGCATGAAGATCACTTGAGAATTATATTGAAGACCCTGAGAAAGGAGAAGCTTTATGCCAAATTTACCAAGTGTGAATTTTGGCTTCAAAAAGTTGCATTTTTGGGTCACATAATCTCAAAAGTGGGGATATCTGTGGATCCAGCAAAAACAGAGGTTATCGAAAGATGGTCAAGACCAACAACAGTAACTGAGATCCGAAGTTTTCTTGGTTTGGCTGGATATTATCGACGTTTTGTAAAAGATTTTTCACGATTATCTAATCCACTCACCAAGTTGACTCGGAAAGGAGTTAAGTTTGTCTGGACAGAGGAATGTGAAGAGAATTTCAAGGAGTTGAAAAGAAGGTTATCCAGTGCACCTGTGCTCACACTGCCTTGTAGTGGAGAAAGGATTGTGATCTACAGTGATGCATCCAAGAAGGGATTGGGGTGTGTTCTTATGCAAAATGATATGGTGATAGCTTATGCCTCACGACAGTTAAAAATCCATGAGCAAAATTACCCAACACATGATTTGGAGTTGGCTTCGGTAATCTTTGCATTAAAGATTTGGAGGCATTACCTTTATGGTGAAAGGTGTGATATTTATACTGATCATAAAAGTTTAAAGTTTATTTTCACACAAAAGGAGCTGAATATGCGTCAAAGAAGATGGTTGGAGCTGATTAAGGATTATGACTACTCAATCCATTACCACCCTGGGAAAGCAAACAAGGTGGCAGATGCATTAAGTCGACATGACCATGCTAGTTTATACATGATGAGGATCACAAAAGATCCAATATTTATGGATTTACAAAGGATGGATCTTGGAATTATAATGGAAGGGGAAAAATCTTATCTTTCTCAAATGAATGTTCAACCATCTATATATGCGAAGATTAAGGAGGTACAGAAAGAAGATGTCGAGTTACAAAAGAAGGTGAGAAATGTTCCTGAATTCAACCTTGATTGTGATGGGATAATAAAGTTCAGGAATCGGGTTTGTGATCCTCCCATCCCCGAATTAAAGAAGGAGTTGCTGGATGAGGCTCATAGTTCTTCATTCCCTATTCATCCTGGAAGTACAAAGATGTATAGGGACCTGAAAGAGTACTTCTGGTGGGATGGCATGAAAATAGATGTTGCTGAATATGTCTCTCGATGCTTGGTTTGTCAACAAGTTAAAGCTGAGAGACAGAAGTCTAAGGGGATGTTACAACCATTACCCATACCCGAATGGAAATGGGAAAACATCACTATGGACTTTGTCACAGGACTTCCTAAAACATCCAAAGGCAATAATGCTATCTCGGTCATAGTTGATCGTCTTACAAAGTCTGCACACTTCATTGCTATTAGAGAGGATTTCTCTCTAGATCAGCTTTCCAGGATATATGTAAAGGAAGTGGTAAGATTGCGTGGAGTACCACTTTCTATTATATCTGATCGGGATCCGAGATTTACCTCGAAGTTCTGGCGAAGTCTTCAGCATACTCTGGATACAGAGTTGAGTTTCAACACTGCTTATCATCCCCAGACAGACGGTCAGTCTGAAAGAACAATTCAAACCCTAGAAGATATGTTGAGAGCTTGCTCCATGGATTTTAAAGGAGGTTGGGATCAACACCTACATTTGGTGGAATTTTCTTATAATAATAGCTTTCACTCCAGTATTCAGATGGCTCCTTATGAAGCTCTCTATGGAAAGAAATGCAGGACTCCAACTTGCTGGGATGAAGTTGGGAAAAGAAAGCTATTAGGACCTGATCTCGTTGATGAAATGGCAGAAAATGTCAGATCTATTCAACAACACATAAGAGCAGCTCAGAGTCGATAGAAAAGTTATGCCGACAACCGAAGAAAAGACCTAGAGTTTGAAGTGGGTGATAAAGTGTTCTTACGAATATCTCCCTGGAAGAGGGTTATGAGATTTGGAAAGAAGGGGAAGTTGAGCCCTAGATATATCGGTCCTTTCGAAATACTGGATCGTGTTGGAAAGGTAGATTACCGATTGGCGCTTCCACCGAATCTCTCTCAAGTTCACGGTGTGTTCCATGTATCTCTCCTGAGAAAGTACATACCTGATCCTTCACATGTACTCAGCTCAGAAGTTGTACCGCTGGAGCAAGATCTTTCTTATGAAGAAAAACCGATTGAGATTCTGGATCGTAGCGAAAAAGTCCTACGAAACAAGACCACTCGATTGGTGAAAGTTTTATGGAGGAACCACCAATTAGATGAAGCTACATGGGAGCTTGAGGATATGATGAGGGAGAAGTATCCTCATCTCTTTGTTACAATGTGACGAATTTTGAGGGAGAAATTCTTTTTAAGGGGGGTAGAATGTAACACCCGAGATTTTTATGAGTAATATTTTGTTTTTATATATCATCAAAGGAATATATCACTACATACTAGCTTGCCTTACATTACACACAATCGCGACCTTCCTCGATAGCTTGCGTCGTACGCAATACCGAGTTTCACTAAACAACGTTATGCTATTAAAATATTATTAAAACTAGCCGTTATGAATAGTAATAACCACTTTTTGAAATTTTATAAATTTTATTTTTCAAAATGGACTTCATTTTTGGACTCAGAATATCGAAATTATCCTAGGGTGAAATTTTGGTATTTTTCTGAAAACATTCAATTTTTGATGAATAGTGAAACCACTAAATGGTAGGTTAAAAACTGAATTTTGCATAAAACTTAATTTTACCGCTTCTGTGAATGGAATTTCAAAAATCCGACAGACACGGTTGATATCAGTAAGTAAAATGTGGTTCAATGAGATAAAAATAATTTTTTGGTGAATAGTAACTTTTTACTTTTTTACCGTGGTTAATAGTAAATAGGGTAAATAAGGGTAAATATGATATTAATATTACCCTAACACATGTCCTAATTCTATTGGATAAGTGTAATTCGACCAAAAACAACCTTATGAATAAAATATGACCATTTAGGCCCACTTGGATTAGATTAGGACATTTATTATTAATTTATTTAAAGAAGGGTTAAAATAGTTAAAATCAATGTTTAATAAGTAAATCATTTTTAATATGGGGTTATACATAATATAAATTCGACTATAAATATTCATTAGAAAGCTAAAAAGATTTTATACATAATGGTATTTTATTTGTAAATTTTAGACATTAAATAATTTAATTTATTTATGACACTATGATGATGCAGTAATTATCATATTAATGAAATATTGACATAATTGATGTTATAAAGACCAAAATAAATGTAATTTGAGACTTTTTATGAATTATAGTACTTTTCTAGGTTACTATGATATGTTAATGTTGTTTTAATCAACTTTGTTTGAACATATAATTCTGTTATGACTTTCACAAAAATCATATATCAAATAGTATCAAAATTGACACAAAATTGTTTTTAAATCAAATATTATATTATTAATTGTTATTTTATTCCAAAAAATCTAAGTTTCGGCCAAATGACTTAGATAAGGATATATATATTAATAATAAACAATTTGGGGTTCGTTTGGCATGTTATAGTAAGTGTATTAACCATATAGTGAAAGAAAACAAAAAGACACGGTAAAAGATAAATTATTTAACTTAGAGTTAAATCTAATTGATAAGGTTAAAATAATACACTAAACTTGTCTAAATCCTATTGGTTGATAGTATTTCGACCCTTCCCCACTTTAGCTTCGAAATAAGACCCTTTGGAACCATTATAAACCGATTTTGACTTTAATATAAAATAATATTTTGAGATATTCCTAAGGTGCCCCTCTCCTCCCTTATAAAAGGGCACCTCCTCCCCCTCCTCCTCACACCAAATTGAGCACTCAAGCTCGGCCAACCCCTGCCATGTTCTCCTCTCCACTTCCCTAGAATAATCCTAGAGGTCCTGGTATTCTTCAAAGACCAATCTTAGTTCCCTAAGTGGAGGATTCAAAGAGGCGTTCCAAAGAAGAGGTAATATCCGTTATCGATCTTTTCAATTTCTTTCTTCTTCAACTTATTCTCCTTTAGTTGTTTCATGATAAAGTAATAACATCAGTATTACTTACATACTGATATGTTATTATAAATATGAAACAACCCTAATTCACCTTCTATCCATCCTACGGAAAAATGAAATCACCGCGCGTGCGTACGTACGGAATACCGTCTCCACGATGTGATGCGACTCGTTCTACATGATCATCATTACATAATAATTATATAAATGAATTGAATGAATAAATATGATATATCTTACACTAATAACATTCTGGATATAAGGTATCTATAACCTTAAAAGAAGAATAAGAATGTATTCGGCAAAACACGCATAAGAACAAAAGGCAATAAAGACCCGAGTAACAAGTAACAATGAAATATTACTAACAAGAAGCTAAGAATATGACCATATATGATATCATATCAATATGTATGATTCTGTAATAAGTCAATAACATTATTTAAACCATTATACAGGAGCTTCGGACACGTACAAAGCAAATCGGACCTAAGGTAAGGGAAATATCACAATCTCGTTCTTATCCGAGATTGTTTATTCGTAAGTATTTAATGGGGTGTATTTTATCATCCACATCCATGTTTCATCAATATGTAATATTATTTCCATCCACCTACAATTGTTTAAATCCAGTTTTACCCTTCAGTGAGTTTTTAGTAATATGTATGAAAGGAATCTTTTGTCGTTTTTCGTACGAGGTACTTTTTTACTTTTCCGACAAAAGTACGAAGAATGTTTTTTTTTAACTTATACGGCATGAATGGATTTTTAAAACATTATTTCCAAGAAGCTTCCTTTACAAGTTTTCAAGTTTATTTTTAATCAACATATTTTATTTTAAAGTCGTATGACATGTTATGAAAGGAAAAATGTTTTTGAAGAAGAAAGGATATTTTCCTCAAGAATGTAGTACAAGTATTTTATCAAAATTATTTTCCATCTAAGATAATAAAAGGGTTCTGTTTTTATCCCTATTATTACATTGGTTTGATTATGTTGTGATGGAAATATTTTTATGAATTCCTCTATCTTATATGGTTTGTTTTATGATGTCATGATGTTTCAAGAATCCCATTTTTGTTACATGTGTTATGCGATGATGTATGGTTTATGATTATGTGGCACACATAAGAAAGGATTCATTATAAGATGGGTGGGACCTATATCTCCCTCCAATGAATTTGGTAAAGATTTTATATCTCATGAGATAGACATGGCTGGAACGGTAGGTTATACCGGTTCAGTGAAACAGGACTAGAACGAGGGTGACTCGGTTCAGAAAGGGACTTTGTCCACTAAGATAGTCTTGGCAATGAGTCATGACTAAAAAGAAATGATTTCCCAAGATTATGTGTGCATGCCACAAAGATTCAAGTTTCATGTTATGATTATGGTGATATCATTTTCACTTCTATGATTTATTCCATGTTAAGATATTATGATCTCTTTTGCAGGTTATGATTTTCAAAAAGATATGATATGATTTTTATTTCCTTTATTTTCCCTTGCTGAGCATTTGAGCTCAACCTTTTATGTTTTCTTTTCCCCAGGTCAGGAAGATGGATATTAAGTAGAATATGCTAAAAGGGACCCTAGATATGATGAAATAAATGGGAGATACTGTAGAAGATTTATGAACCAGTTGTTTATGTTTCCCAGTTTCTAAAGACACTATAACTATACGGTCCTTTGTGGTTTTGTCATATGTTGTAATAAGTGTGCTTCAATTTTGAAGTATTAAAATGTATGTAAAGTATGGGTCATTATAGTTGGTATCAGAAGAAAGGTATAGTCAACCTTTGGAAACTAGGATATGAAAGCCTTAGTAAGAACCCTAAGGATAAGTCTAAGCATAGAACACAATATTAGTGTTTTAGAAATGGCCTTGAATAACCTAGGATAAGACCTTAAGCATGAAAATTTTATTCTTGAATTATGTGGTTTTCCTATTATAATTAGTGTTGCTCACACTATTCTTCTTGGTTTTAGTCAATGGCTGGAACCCGAAGGAACCGTGTTAATGCGGAATGCGATGGGCAATGCAATGATTGTCCCCCTGAGCAACCAAACGATATGGGAGCCGGAATGCAAAATCTTGTAGCCATGCTAACACAACTTTATCAAGCTATGAATCATGCAGGACTTCCAAACGAGCAAAGGAAGGAGCAACATTCTGTTGAATCATTCATGAGGCAGTGTCCACCTTCTTTCAGCGGGTCTACTGATCCATTAGTTGCTGAACAATGGATTAGTACTATTGAAAAGATATTTTCAGTTCTTCAATGTTCTGAGCATGATAAAGTCATCCTCGCAGTGTATCGTTTGGAAGGATATGCTAATCAATGGTGGAATCTTATTAAGAATATGAGGGAAAGGGATGAAATTGAGTCTATGGAATGGGACGAGTTCAAGAACTTATTTTTCAATAAGTACTTCCCTCATATTCTCTGAACAAAGATGGAGAAAGAGTTCCTTGAACTGAAGCAAAGGGATGATGAATCTGTTGGTACCTATGAAGAAAATTTTACAAGACGTGCAAGGTATGCTTCTGGTATTATTATCCAACCTGAGAGTAAGATCGAATGATTCTTTAGTGGCTTAAAACCAAGTCTTCGAAGGGCGTTATCCATAAGGGACTTCAATAGCTACGAGGAAATCGTTCGATGTGCTCTCAAAGTCGAGATGGAGATTGGAGTAACCCATCAGTCACATGGGTTTGATAAGAAGAGGAAGATGGAATTCAAAGGAAAATCTAAAGAGCACACTGAAAAGAAGATGAAATTTCCCTTATGCTCGAAGTGTGGAAAGAAACATGGAGGGAGTTGTCTTAAAGGGACAAGTAAATGTTTTAAATTTGGAAAGGAAGGTCATCTGGCATTTGAATGCCGCGATAATGGGATTAAAATGTCTAATGATGCAAACAAAGGAAGGGATACACGGAATGAACCTACTACACTTCAATGTTTCAAGTGCAAGGAGATGGGGCATTATGCCAATCAATGCCCAAATCCAAGGGTTGATGATGATGGTCGACGTCAACAAAATCTTAAGGCTAAAGACAAAGGAAAGTCACATGCAATTTCTATCAGCGATGTGGAGTACGATAACGAAGTGGTGAAAGGTACACTTACCATCCACTATAAAGTAGAAAATGTTTTATTTGATTCTGTATCCACCCACTCATTTATTTCTAAAGAATTTTCTAAGGGTATCACCGTATTACCTCAATAATTAGATGTTGAGTTAGCTGTGACAACACCTAATGGCACAACAGTCGCATCAAAAGTTTATAATTCTTCTCCGATCGATGTTTGTGGGAAAGTGCTTCCTGCAAATCATGTGATCCTTCCTTTAGTGGAATTTGATGTGATTCTTGGCATGGATTGGCTTTCTCTACATGGAGCTCATATCAATTTCCAAAGAAGGGAAGTCACATTACATATTCCAGATCAATCTACAATCATCTATCGATGCAAGGATGAATATAACCTTTCAGTGGAAATTCCTTCCATCTTATGGGTCTTGATTCCACTAAATGAAGGTTATTTATCTCAAATGGTTGGTGAGAAACTTACGATTAAGAATATTCCCATCGTACGGGAGTTTGATGATGTCTTTCCGGAGGAATTACCAGGTCTTCCACCAAATTGTGAAGTTGAGTTTTCAATAGAACTTGTACCGGGTGCTTTGACTATTTCAAAGACACCTTATAGAATGGCCCCAATTGAGTTGTAGGAATTGAAGAAGCAACTCCAAGAGAATCTTGATAAGGGATTCATACACCCTAGTGCATCACCTTGGGGAGCACCTGTTCTATTTGTTAAGAAGAAAGATGGATCAATGAGACTCTGCATTGATTATCGAGAACTTAACAAGATCACTATCAAGAACAAATATCCTCTCCCACGCATTGATGACTTATTTGACCAACTACGCGGAGCTCAATACTTTTCCAAGATTGATCTTCATTCAGGGTATCATCAATTAAGGGTCAAAAGGAAGGATATACCAAAGACGGCTTTTCGTACAAGGTATGGACACTATGAATTTATAGTGATGCCATTTGGTCTTACTAATGCCCCTGCTATCTTCATGGATCTAATGAATAGAGTCTTTAGAGACTATCTTGATCAATTTGTGGTAGTTTTTATAGACGATATTCTTGTCTATTCAAAGAGCAAAGAAGAGCATGAAGATCACTTGAGAATTATATTGAAGACCCTGAGAAAGGAGAAGCTTTATGGCAAATTTACCAAGTGTGAATTTTGGCTTCAAAAAGTTGCATTTTTGGGTCACATAATCTCAAAAGAGGGGATATCTGTGGATCCAGCAAAAACAGAGGTTATCGAAAGATGGTCAACACCAACAACAGTAACTGAGATCCGAAGTTTTCTTGGTTTGGCTGGATATTATCGACGTTTTGTAAAAGATTTTTCACGATTATCTAATCCACTCACCAAGTTGACTCGGAAAGGAGTTAAGGTTTTCTGGACAGAGTAATGTGAAGAGAATTTCAAGGAGTTGAAAAGAAGGTTATCCAGTGCACCTGTGCTCACACTGCCTTGTAGTGGAGAATGGTTTGTGATCTACAGTGATGCATCCAAGAAGGGATTGGGGTGTGTTCTTATGCAAAATGATATAGTGATAGCTTATGCCTCACGACAGTTGAAAATCCATGAGCAAAATTACCCAACACATGATTTGGAGTTGGCTTCGGTAATCTTTGCATTAAAGATTTGGAGGCATTTCCTTTATGGTGAAAGGTGTGATATTTATACTGATCATAAAAGTTTAAAGTTTATTTTCACACAAAAGGAGCTGAATATGCGTCAAAGAAGATGGTTGGAGCTGATTAAGGATTATGACTGCTCAATCCATTACCACCCTGGGAAAGCAAACAAGGTGGCAGATGCATTAAGTCGACATGACCATGCTAGTTTATCCATGATGAGGATCACAAAAGATCCAATATTTATGGATTTACAAAGGATGGATCTTGGAATTATAATGGAAGGGGAAAAATCTTATCTTTCTCAAATGAATGTTCAACCATCTATACATGCGAAGATTAAGGAGGCACAGAAAGAAGATGTCGAGTTACAAAAGAAGGTGAAAAATGTTCCTGAATTCAACCTTGATTGTGATGGGATAATAAAGTTCAGGAATCGGGTTTGTGTTCCTCATATCCCCGAATTAAAGAAGGAGCTGCTGGATGAGGCTCATAGTTCTTCATTCTCTATTCATCCTGGAAGCACGAAGATGTATAGGGACCTGAAAGAGTACTTCTGGTGGGATGGCATGAAAAGAGATGTTTCTGAATATGTCTCTCGATGCTTGGTTTTTCAACAAGTTAAAGCTGAGAGACAGAAGTCTAAGGGGATGTTACAACCATTACCCATACCCGAATGGAAATGGGAAAACATCACTATGGACTTTGTCACAGGACATCCTAAAACATCCAAAGGCAATAATGCTATCTAGGTCATAGTTGATCGTCTTAGAAAGTCTGCACACTTCATTGCTATTAGAGAGGATTTCTCTCTAGATCAGCTTGCCATGATATATGTAAAGGAAGTGGTAAGATTGCATGGAGTACCACTTTCTATTATATCTGATTGGGATCCGAGATTTACCTCGATGTTCTGGCGAATTCTTCAGCATACTCTGGATACAGAGTTGAGTTTCAGCACTGCTTATCATCCCCAGACAGACGGTCAGTCTGAAAGAACAATTCAAACCCTAGAAGATATGTTGAGAGCTTTCTCCATGGATTTTAAAGGAGGTTGGGATAAACACCTACCTTTGGTGGAATTTTATTATAATAATAGCTTTCACTCCAGTATTCAGATGGCTCCTTATGAAGCTCTCTATGGAAAGAAATGCAGGACTCCAACTTGCTGGGATGAAGTTGGGGAAAGAAAGCTATTAGGACCTGATCTCATTGATGAAATGGCAGAAAATGTCAGATCTATTCAACAACACATAAGAGTAGCTCAGAGTCGACAGAAAAGTTATGCCGACAACCGAAGAAAAGACCTAGAGTTTGAAGTGGGTGATAAAGTGTTCTTACGAATATCTCCCTGGAAGAGGGTTATGAGATTTGGAAAGAAGGGGAAGTTGAGCCCTAGATATATCGGTCCTTTCGAAATACTAGATCATGTTGGAAAGGTAGATTACCGATTGGCGCTTCCACCGAATATCTCTCAAGTTCACGATGTGTTCCATGTATCTCTCCTGAGAAAGTACATACCTGATCCTTCACATGTACTCAGCTCAGAAGTTGTACCGCTGGAGCAAGATCTTTCTTATGAAGAACAACCGATAGAGATTCTGGATCGTAGCGAAAAAGTCCTACGGAACAAGACCACTCGATTGGTGAATGTTTTATGGAGGAACCACCAATTAGAAGAAGCTACATGGGAGCTTGAGGATATGATGAGGGAGAAGTATCCTCATCTGTTTGTTACAAAGTGACGAATTTTGAGGGCGAAATTCTTTTTAAGGGGGGTAGAATGTAACACCCGATATTTTTATGAGTAATATTTTATTTTTATATATCATCAAAGTAATCTTTCACCACATACTATCTTGGCTTACATTACACACAATCACGACCTTCCTCGATAGCTTGCGTCGTACGCAATACCGAGTTTCACTAAACAACGTTATGCTATTACAATATTATTAAAACAAGCCGTTATGAATAGTAATAACCACTTTTTGAAATTTTATAAATTTTATTTTTCAAAATGGACTTCATTTTTGGACTCAGAATATCGAAATTAGCCTAGGGTGAAATTTTGGTATTTTTCTGAAAACTTTCAATTTTTGATGAATAGTGAAACCACTAAATGGTAGGTTAAAAACTGAATTTTGCATAAAACTTAATTTTACCGCTTCTGTGAATGGAATTTTAAAAATCCGACAGACACGGTTGATATCAGTAAGTAAAATGTGGTTCAATGAGATAAAAATAATTTTTTTGGTGAATAGTAACTTTTTACTTTTTTTACCGCGGTTAATAGTAAATAGGGTAACTAAGGGTAAATATGATATTAATATTACCCTAACACATGTCCTAATTCTATTTTATAAGTGTAATTCGACCAAAAAAAACCTTATGAATAAAATATGACCATTTAGGCCCACTTGGATTAGATTAGGACATTTATTATTAATTTATTTAAAGAAGGGTTAAAATAGTTAAAATCAAAGTTTAATAAGTAAATCATTTTTAATATGGGGTTATACATAAGATAAATTCGACTATAAATATTCATTAGAAATCTAAAAAGATTTCCTACATAATGGTATTTTATTTGTAATTTTTAGACATTAAATAATATAATTTATTTATGACACAATGATGATGCAATAATTATCATAATAATGAAATATTGACATAATTGATGTTATAAACACCAAAATAAATGTAATTTGAGACTTTTTATGAATTAGACTAATTTTCTAGGTTACTATGATATGTTAATGTTGATTTAATCAACTTTTTTTGAACATATAATTCTGTTATGACTTTCACAAAAATCATATATCAAATAGTGTCAAAATTGACACAAAATTGTTTTTAAATCAAATATTATATTATTAATTGTTATTTTATTCCTAAAAATCTAAGTTTCGGCAAAATGACTTAGATAAGGATATATTTATTAATAATAAACAATTTGGGGTTCTTTTGGAATGTTATAGTAAGTGTATTAACCATATAGTGAAAGAAAACAAAAAGACACGGTAAAAGTTAAATTATTTAACTTAGAGTTAAATCTAATTGATAAGGTTAAAATAATACCCTAAACTTGTCTAAATCCTATTGGTTGATATTATTTCGACCCTTCCCCACTTTAGCTTCGAAATAAGACCCTTTGGAACCATTATTAACCGATTTTGACTTTAATATAAAATAATATTTTGAGATATTCCTAAGGTGCCCCTCTCCTCCCTTATAAAAGGGCACCTCCTCCCCCTCCTCCTCACACCAAATTGATCACTCAAGCTCGGACAACCCCTGCCATTTTCTCCTCTCCACTTCCCTAGAATAATCCTAGAGGTCTTGGTCTTCTTCAAAGACCAATCTTAGTTCCCTAAGTGGAGGATTCAAAGAGGCGTTCCAAAGAAGAGGTAATATCTGTTATCGATCTTTTCAATTTCTTTCTTCTTAAACATCTTCTCCTTTAGTTGTTTCATGATAAAGTAATAACATCAGTATTACTTACATACTGATATGTTATTATAAATATGAAACAACCCTAATTCACCTTCTATCCATCCTACGGAAAAATGAAATCACCGCGCGTGCGTACGTACGGAATACCGTCTCCACGATGTGATGCGACTCGTTCTACATGATCATCATTACATAATAATTATATAAATGAATTGAATGAATAAATATGATATATGTTACACTAATACCATTCTGGATATAAGGTATCTATAACCTTAAAAGAAGAATAAGAATGTATTCGGCAAAACACGCATAAGAACAAAAGGCAATAAAGACCCGAGTAACAAGTAACAATGAAATATTACTAACAAGAAGCTAAGAATATGACCATATATGATATCATATCAATATTTATGATTCTGGAATAAGTCAATATCATTATTTAAATCATTATACAGGAGCTTCGGACATGTACATAGCAAATCGGACCTAAGGTAAGGGAAATATCACAATCTCATTTTTATCCGAGATTGTTTATTCGTAAGTATTTACTGGGGTGTATTTTATCATCCACATCCATGTTTCATCAATATGTAATATTATTTCCATCCACCTACAATTGTTTAAATCCATTTTTACCCTTCGGTGAGTTTTTAGTAATTTGTATGAAAGGAATCTTTTGTCGTTTTTCGTACGAGGTACTTTTTGACTTTTCCGACAAAAGTACGAAGAATGTTTTTTAAACTTATACGGCATGAATGGATTTTTAAAACATTATTTCCAAGAAGATTCCTTTACAAGTTTTTAAGTTTATTTTTAATCAACATATTTTATTTTAAAGTCGTATGACATGTTATGAAAGGAAAAATGTTTTTGAAGTAGAAAGGATATTTTCCTCAAGAATGTAGTTCAAGTATTTTATCAAAATTATTTTCCATCTAAGATAATAAAAGGGTTCTGTTTTTATCCCTATTATTACATTGGTTTGATTATGTTGTGATGGAAATATTTTTATGAATTCCTTTATCTTATATGGTTTGTTTTATGATGTCATGATGTTTCAAGAATCCCATTTTTGTTACATGTGTTATGCGATGATGTATGGTTTATGATTATGTGGCACATATAAGAAAGGATTCATTATAAGATGTGTGGGACCTATATCTCCCTCCAATTCATTGGGTAAAGATTTTATATCTCATGAGATAGACATGGCTGGAACGGTAGGTTATACCGGTTCAGTGAAACAGGACTGGAACGAGGGTGACTCGGTTCAGAAAGGGACTCTGTCCACTAAGATAGTCTTGGCAATGAGTCATGACTAACAAGAAATGATTTCCCATGATTATGTGTGCATGCCACAAAGATTCAAGTTTCATGTTATGATTATGGTGATATCATTTTCACTTCTATGATTTATTCCATGTTAAGATATTATGATCTCTTTTGCAGGTTATGATTTTCAAAAAGATATGATATGATTTTTATTTCCTTTATTTGACCTTACTGAGCATTTGAGCTCACCCTTTTATGTTTTCTTTTCCCCAGGTCAGGAAGATGGATATTAAGTAGAATATGCTAAAAGGGACCCTAGATATGATGAAATAAATGGGAGATACTGTAGAAGATTTTTGAACCAGTTGTTTATGTTTCCCAGTTTCTAAAGACACTATACCTATACGGTCCTTTGTGGTTTTGTCATATGTTGTAATAAGTGTGCTTCAATTTTGAAGTATTAACAATGTATGTAAAGTATGGGTCGTTATAATATAAGGATAACTTTCAAGAGCGAAGTATGAGTAATTTTAAAACCAGAAATGAAGAATTTGTTGTATGTTGAAATTCATAGTTCATTATATTTTTTTCATCCCGAAGGTACAAAGAATTAATCATATTTCAAAGAGTAATTATGATGGGATAACATGAAAATGGATATTGTAGAGTATATATATATCGGTACCTAGTATTTAATCATGCTAGGGCTAAGAGATTGAATTCTATGGGGATATCAGAACAATTACGCATACTATAAAGGAAAAGAGAAAACATTACTATATATTTTAACAATGGAATACTCCAAAACATCTAATATCCATAATGTAATTTGAGTTGTATTTGTTCGTTGTAAGAATTCATCACAATTAATTATTGTCAAAAATATTTCTCTCTTGACTGTCTTTCTAGGTTATTCATTAAGGAAGTGGTGATATTTCATGTATTACCAGATTCTATAGCATCTGGTCATGATATGCGATTTACATTGATGTTCTAGAGTAGTCTTCAATTGGATCGGGATACAAAGTTTATTTTCAATAATTTTTGTAGAGTCCCATGCGTGACATACATGGACATTTCATTATTTTTGCAGAAAACATAATACCTAATAAAAACAGATACCCAAGGACAGTAATAGTTTAGTGTCTTGGGAAACTCGGAACATAATCTTCTAATCATGGGGAAAGATCTTCATCAACTCCCATAAAGATCTTCCACTTTTGTTTTCTTACCTAAAATCATTCTTTATATCATAGGGAAAATAAAACATATAAAGGGTGAGCTCAAATGCTCAATAAGGGTAATCATGTAAAAAATAAAACAAACCATATACATGCTAATTTAAAAACATGAACATAAAGTTTAAACATCAAAATCTAGAGCAATGACATAAAACATGGCAGTACATAAGGAATAGATAATAATGAAAAATAAATCATGATAAAATAGCATGGGAATAAAACATGTAATTGTGGAAAACCATTAATAACATGATATGATTTCCATAGTATCCAAGGAATTAACTGCCAAGACCATCATAGTGGACAAAGTCCATTACTGAATCGGGTTTACTTGTCATTCCAGCCATGTATTAATTAACCGGATATACTTTCAGTTCCATCAATTTCAATATCATGAGATAAATCATTACCCAATGCATTGGGAGGAGATATAGTTCCAAACCATCTCATAATGAAATTGTTTTTTCGTGTGCCACAAAATAATCATAAATCATTCATCACAACCCAACGAATTAAATAGGGTTTCATAAACATCATCACATCTTAACATAATACATATAAAATAAATGCATATCATTTAATCATAAAAAAACATCAAAATAGGTAAATAATAGTGAAAATAAACTTGAAACATACCTATATTAAAGAATGTCATCTTATATGGAAAATAGTTTTGATAAAACATTTGAAATGAATTCTTGAGGAAAATATCTTATCTTCTTCAAAACCATCTTCTTTTCTCCAAACATTGTGCAATTTTAAAAAATAATAATTTGGCTGAAAATAATCATGAAATATTGTAGAAGAAGTTTCACGGAAATTAGCTGTTATGAAACTGTAAAAATCCGTTCATGTCGTATAAGTTAAAAAACATTCTCCTTATACTTTTGCGGAAAGTCAAAAAGTACCTCGTATGGTCAACAAAAGAAAGATTCCATCTATACTACATAAAAGTAAAAAAGGGGTAAACATGACTTTAAAAATACATGGAATAATATTAAAAACATTATGAAAATTTTTTATAAAACACAGACATGGATGTAAATATAACCCCTGTAAATACTTACGTATAAACAATATCAGATAAAAATGAGATTGCAATATTATCTCTTACCTTATCTCTAATTTCTTCTGTATGTGTAAGAGACTCTTGTATAGTGGGTTTAAACATATTTTTAACTTGTAACAGAACCATAATAATATTTATGATATCATGTATGATTGACTTACGACTTTATATTACCTGTTCATTTGTCAATTCCATGTAAAAGAAACATTTTGGGTAAAATCGTTTCATTTATCGTACATTTTTTCACTTGTAATTATTCATATGAGTACTTAGATCATGATAACATACTTTTATAACTTAGAACATGATTTATATATAATATATATTCAGAATTTAATATATATATATATATAATAGATGTATAAATGGGATAAAATATACCGTTTAGGGAGACGGTAGACCGTACGTATGCATGAACGCTATTTTAATTTCCTTATTAAATTGAATGGAAATAAGTAAATAATGTATAAATAAATATAGTATCATTATTATGTCATATATTTCATGATTATATATTATATATACTTTATAATCCTTCTCGAATGGTTAACATGGAGAATGAATCTCACCACATCGGGGCGACGATAATCTGTACATACGCCCCAACGATGATATTGTTCCCATAATTATTGAATGTAATTGAAGTGGATGATATAATATATAAGATTCAGTATGATTTTATAATAATAATATATAGTTTTTATTCCCACAATTTTATCCATCCAAGTATGGTGGCGGTGGAAAACAGATTACACCACGGCATAGAGATGGTTTTCTGTACGTACGCATGCGCGGTGATTTTGTTTTTCATTGGATGGGTATGAAGGTGAAATAGGGTTGTTTAATATTTATAATAACATATCAGTATATGAGTGATCTTTATTTTATTAATTTGTAATGAAACAACTTAATAAGAGTAAGTAGAAGATGAAATAAATTTGAAAAAATCAGTAGAAGATATTACCTCTTCCATGAAGTGCCACCTTTAAACATTCTCTTAGGGAACTGGATTGGTCTTTTGAGAAGACCAGAACCTCTATAATATAACTAGAGAGGTTGAGAAGATGAATTGCCATGGGTTGTCTGATATTGAATGCTCAAAATGTAGTGATGAGAAGAGGGAGTAGGTTCCCTTTGATAAGTGAGTAGAGGGGCACTTCTGGAAACCTCTAAAATATTAATTTATAATAAACTCAAAACCCACATAAAAACATTAAAAATGACTCAAATACAAATATTAAGAGAGATAAGGTTGTAATATCATCAACCAATAAAATTTAGATATGCTGGGAAATTATTTTAAACCTTATCAATTTGATTTATCTTTGTTTACTCTATTTAATCTTATTTGTGGTTATAATTTTCATAATTTTAAATTGTTATAAATACTTACTTATGTGTTGTTAATTATCCATAATTGTATAATTTATGACATTTTCGAACATATAAATTTCAATTTATAATTTTTAAATTTTCTTGTGATTTTTAACCAATTAAATAATATGTTATTTTTATAAAATATCAGTAGTGTCGATTTTGAAACTATTTATTTATATGAATTTAAATAAAATCCACACAGAAGATATGTTCGAATAAAAATATTTAATAGATTTATAAAATATCATATTAATCTATAAAATTTGTGGAGCACACTAATTTATTCATATGTAATTTATTTTAATATTTTTTATACAATTTATTTTATATTTCTCTAAATAAAATAATTACTACAACATTATTGGTATGATTATTAAATATAATGATTTTTTTGCATAAAAAATAAAATTAAAATACTATGATTATGATAAATATAATAGATTTCATAAGAATACTTTTAGTCAAATTTATCTTCTAAAACAACCAAATTTTAAAATTTTATCTTTATTAAAGTATAATTGCAACAATAATGACATCATTTAAAATAAAATTATATAAATTTCATAATCTAATTTATAAGGCTCAAAATGGTCCAAATTTTGACCCTTGAATGATCAGGGTTTATATATACTTAACCGAAATGTTTTGGTAATGTTTTTGGTCCTTTTTATGTGTATTATTATTTTAATGAAAAATATATTATTGATTTTGTCCTAAATAAATAATTTCTGCAGCCTTAATGTATAAGCTATTAATGTAATTATATATTTCATAAAAATAATAAATAAATTACCATGATGAGGATAAACATTTTATAATTAAAATTAGTATTTATAATTGAATTTATATTCTGTATAACCTTATATTAAAAATAATTTAATTATTAATGTTTGAGTGAGATATATTTCACATACTTTAAATAAAATAAATTAAAGGTCTTAATCACATCCAAATGGGTTCGAAAAGATACCATTTCTACCCAGTTATATTTTATAACGAAATATAATCATTCAATTATATTAATACATGTTTTAAGGTAATTTTATAATATTATTTTTACCCTTAATTACCTGATTTACCTTTACGTGTATTAAAAAAAATTCACGTAGTTACTATTCATAATGTCTAAAAATAAAAAGTAGCTTATTTACATAATTTGGACCTAATGATTCCAAATATGGAATCCATTTTTCGAAATTAAAAACACATAAGTTGTAGTATTTAATTTAAAATTAATCTCGTTGTTGAGAAAACGGGTTCTAAAAGTTAAAACATTGCAAAAGATTGAAATGTTTTTTCTTATGAATTCAACATAAAATTAATGATAATTACAAATATAATATTAAATGCTAAAAATATATTATATTTATAATTTAAATCCATTCAATATTATAATTTAACCTTATAAATTATCTTGATGAAAAAAGTTGTTTTTAATTAAATTTTAGCATATTTTTACTATTCATCAAATCATGAAAGATAAAAGAAAAATATTAAAAAACGATCCAAAGTAAATTTTTATATATTTATTTCAATGAATAAGTTTATTTTGTCAAATATGACTCATCAACATGTCAAAAACTAGATTGATAGTGGGTGCGCCATCAAAATATGCAAAACTGTATTTTTTTTAAAAATACTTATTTTACCCGAAACAATTATTCTGTTCTAATTCCATGTTATATAATATGTGTAATATGATTGATAATGTTTTCAAATTAAAAATGTAGTTAATTATATTCATAAATTCTAGTTCATAATAATATTATATCAATGTATCGTTGTTTACTGAAACTCAGTATTGCCTACAACACAAGCTATTGAAGAAGGTCGATCTTGCGTGCAACACAAGACAAGAATAGTTTTTGCATATACTACCAGATAATATGGTTTTGCGTATAGTGAAAGATAATCTTGGTGTAGCAGACACCACAATATATCAATAAAATGAAAAATAATCTTTCTCATAAAATTTTGTGGTGTTACTTTCTACCCCCCTTAAAATGAATTTCACACTCGAAACTTGTCGGGGTTATAATTGTTTACTTCTTTAAAGTTTCTTTCATAGAAACCCATATCATAAAAAAGAATACTAAAACATAACTTTAAAAACTAATGTATGAAATGTAAATGTTACCCAAATTAACTTACCACTGGGTTTCCACATAGGAGAACATAAATTAATATATGGATATGGAAGAGAAATCTAACCATCATGTTCTGATAGAGAGTGGTAGAGAACATAGCTATGAAAATGACTACAATAAAAAAGTCTTAAATTTTTGATGATCTAAGGTACCATCTGATTCATCAAATATGAGGGTACTAGGAAAACATTTTTAGTTTTCAAGATCATTTCCCTAAAGTTGAAAAATTGGAATTATATGAAATACTTGCTTGATTTTGGTACATTCTTATCGTTGGTCGTTCCATGAACAATTTCCAGTTCATATCATAAAGAAATGAAGTTGAATTTGTTATTCTTGAAGTGTTAGTTTTTCATGTGATAGAATTATGGGTCATTCCATCTATCTCGAACAAATGGTTGGTAATATATATAAAATATACATAAGTCTATATATGGTGATATTAATTGTATATAGTTCTAAAAATGGAATTATACTTCATATATCATACCTCTTGAAAAAATAAAATTAATTTCTACTAACCAGGGACTACTATAAGGCCAGTGGTAGGCAAAAAAGGTCTTCCACACTTCAGTTGTGGGTTCGATTCTTGAAACCTTGCTGATGCGAGGGGTTGTCGCCCATCCTATGGGTTGTCTTTTTTCATAAACTATACTATTATAACAATTCAGAAGTAATATTAAAAAGTTCCATCCTTAAACAATACTATATGATGTCTGACTAAATTTATTACAATCTTTAGTCCTATCCCAAATACTTTTATCCAGTATCACAGTATAAAGAAAACGATTACTAGAAAGGTCATATAACAAGCATGACAATACCATTATTTATCCCCCATATATCAAAACATATATCTTGTTGGTCATTATCGAAACATGTGAATACCTTAATCATGTATTCTTGAAACATGAATTACCATAAAACCTTTTTTAAAACATGAATGCTGTCAAAAGTTAACTCTTTCCACATACCAGAATCCCAAAAATTCTATATACTCAAATCATGATATCACTTTGTCCTTATATCAGTCATGAGCTCATTAATAATATCCAACATATTATTTTCTCTTTATCCCTTCATTATGCGCATATCATATGACTTCCAAAAATAATTCAATCACTTTTCATGGTTACCAGAATAATATAATTATTTAAAACCACAATAAACTAATACATAGATATTCCAATACTAAACTATTTTGGAATCCTGTTACATAAAAACGTAATCATTCCACCACTTCATTGTCATATTCAACATCACCAATAGTGATCGCATTGGACTTCCCCTTTATCTTTTCCTTAAGATGTTGTTGATGTCGATCATCATTAACCCTTGAATTAGAAAATTGGTTTGAATAAGTCCCCATTTCATTGCACTTGTAGCATTGTTTGTTGGTGGTGCGTTCTCTGTAGTCTTTTAACTATTCACATAATTAGCTACCTTTTTTCCATTACTTCGGAACTCAGTTTCTCGATAACCTTCATTTTTATACTTAAAACATTTTCTATTCCTTTTATGAAAATTTCCACCATGGTTCTTTCCACACATTGACCATAAAGAAAATTCGTCATCTTTTCACCATTTTTTTGAGATTTTTCATTGAACTCCATCTTTCATTTATTATCAAAACCATGATATTGATATGTAACACCAAATTCCAGTTCTACCATGACAGAAAAATTCACAATTTCTTCTTATCTACTAAAGTATCTTATAGCTAATTCCCTTCGAAGACATGGTTTTAAGCCACTGAAGAATCAATAAACATTACTTTCATGTTGGATGATAGAGTCAGATTCATACCATGCAAGCCTTGTAAAATTCGCCTCGTATATACCAACTGATTCATCATCCTTTTCCTTAAGATCAAGGAACTCCTTTTCCATATTTGTTCAAAGAATATGAACGAAGTACATATTGAAAACCATGTTCTTGAACTCTTCTCATTCCATGGATTCAATTTCATCTTGGGTCCTTGTATTCTTAATTAGAGTCCACAATTGATCTGCTTCACCTTCTAAATAGTAAACAACCAAAATGACTTTTTCATGTTCTGAACAGTGAAGCATGGAAAATATATTTTCAATGGTATAGATCAATTGTTCAGTAATAAGTGGATCAGAAGACATAATGAAAGAAGGTGGACATTTCCTCATGAAGGACTCAATAGAATATTGTTCCCTCCTCTTATCATTTGGAAGTCTAGAATGATTCATAGTTTGTATAGGTATAGTAATACGATTTTTCACTCCATCTCCCATAACATTGGTTTGTTTAGGAGGAAAATCATTTCATTTTATATTACATTGTCAACATGGTTCCTTCAGGTTCCATCCATCGTCTAAAATCGAGAAATAATAGTGTGAGAGGCAGAAATCATGCTAGGAAAACAACATAATAGAGGGGGAGTACCTTCAATATATAACATCTTAGGTTTAATTATAAGATCATTACTATATTTTTAGGACTATAACCTATAATTATACTTGACCATAGAGACATCCCTAGACATACCGTAGAAATACTTCAAGGAATCTCACTAATGTTTTCACATTCTTGTTTCAAAAGGTTGACTGAACATTTCCTCTGATAACAACTGTAGATACCAAATATTGATGTACATGGAAATTACATTACATTTTCATAAAAAATAACACATAACAAAAAAACTCATGGACCGTAATAGTTTAGTGTCTTTGGAAACTCATAACATAATCTTCTAATCATGGTGACAGATCTTCAACATCTCCCATAAAGATATTCCACTTTTTTTTTCAAACTTAACACCATTCATTATATCCTGGAAGAAGAAAACATATAAAGGGTGAGATTTAATGCTCATTAAGGGTAATCATGGAGAAAATAAGACAAACCATATACATTTTAACTTAAAAACATGAACATACTGTTTAAATATAAAAATCTAGGGCAATGTCTTAAAACATGGCATTACGTAAGGCATAGATCATAATGGAACATCAATCATGAAAAAATAGCATGGTAATAAAACATGTAATTGTGTAAAACCATCAATAACATGATATAATTTCCATATTACCCAAGGTATTGCTACCAAGCCCATCATAGTGGACAAAGTAAATTACTGAACCAGGTTTACTTGTCATTCCGGCCCGGTATTACTGAACCTAATTTACTTATCGTTCTATCCATGTCTGTGTAATGAGATATAAATCATTACCCAATGCAATGGAATGAGATATAAGTCCCACCCATCCCATAATTAAATCATTCTTTTGTGTGACACAAAATAAATATAAATCATTAATCATAACCAAATGAATAAAATGGGGTTCATAAACATCATCCCATCATAACATAATCCATATAAAATAGATGGATATCATTTCATCAGAAAAAACTTCAAAACATGTAAATAATAGTTAAATTATACATGAAACATACCCATATTAAATAATGTCATCTTATATGGAAAATATTTTTGATAAAACAGTTGAAATGAATTCTTGACAAAAATATCTTTTCTTCTTCAAAATCATCTTCTCTTCTCAAAATATCATGAAATTTTAAAATAAAAGAATTTCACTAAAAATAATCATGATATATTGTAGAGGAAACATCATTGAAGTAAGGTGTTATGAAAATTTAAAAATTTGTTCATGCCGTATAAGTTAAAAAACAGTCTCCTTATACATTTTCCGAAAAGTATAAATGTACCTCGTATTGTAAACTAAAGAAAGATTCCTTCCATACTACATAATAAAATTAAAAAAGGGGTAAACATGAATTTAAAAATACATGGAAGAATATTAAATCCTTTATGAAAACATTTTTATTAAACATGGACATAGATGATAAATATAACCTCAGTAAATACTTACGTATAAGCAATCTCAGATAAAAACGAGATTGCAAAATTATCCCTTACCTTAAGTATAATTACATTCATATGTGTCTGAGACTCATGTATAGTGGGTTTAGACATATTATTTAATTATGAAAAAACCATAATAATATTTATCATGTCATATATGATTCACATACGACTTTATGTTACCTATTCATTTGTGAATTCTATGTATAATAACGTTTTGGGTAAAATTGTTTCATTTATTGTACGTGTTTTGAATTGTAATTATTCATATGATTCCATAGATCATTATTAATTAGTTCCAGAATGTAGAAAATAATTCATATATAATATATATTCAGAATTTAATATATATATATATATATATAATAGATGGATAAATGGGATGAAATACACTATTCATGGAGACGGTGGGTCGTATGTACACATGAACACTATTTTCTTTCCCTTATTAAATGGAATTGAAATAAGTAAATAACATTTAATTAAATCAACTATCATTATTATTTTATATATTTTATGATTTTTTATTATATATACTCTATAATCATTCTGGAATGGTTAACATGGAGAATGAATCTCACCGTGTCATGGAGATAGTAATCCGTACGTACACACGAGCGCTGATATCGTTCCCATAATTATTAAATTGAATTAAAGAGGATTATATAATATCTAAGAATTATTATGATGTTATAATAATCATATATGGTTTTTATTCCCACAATTATATCCATCCAAGTATGGTGGTATGGGAAATGATATTACACCATGGCGTGGAGACGGTATTCCATACGTATGAATGCATGTTGAATTCATTTTTCATAGGATGGGTAGAAGGTAAAATATGATTGTTTTATATTTATTATAAAATATCAGTATATAATTAATACTAATGTTATTAATTTTTAATGAAAAAAATAAGAAGAGGAAGTAGAAGAAGAAATAAATTTGAATGAATCGGTAGAAGATATTACCTCTTTCTCGAAGTGCCTACTTTAAAATCCTCTTAGGGCACTAGAGTTAATATTTTGAGAAAAAAGATCCTCTATAATATAACTAGAGAGGTTTAAAAGAGTAATATTCAGTGGTTTTCTGAGCTTTAAGGCTCAAAATGGAGTGAAGAGAAGATAGAGTAGGTTCTCTTTTGTAAGAGAGTAGAGGGGTACTTTTGGAAACCTCTGAAATATTTATTTATAATAAACTAAAACCCCACATAAAAACATTCCAAATGACTCAAATTAGAATATTATCTGAGGTATGTTTTTAATATAATCATAAAAAACGTTAAATATTTTGGGAAATTATTTTAAACATTATCGATTTGATTTATCCTTATTTAATCTTTTTAATCTTATTTGTGGTAATAATTTTCTAAATTTTAAATTGTTATAAATACTTACTTAAGTGTTTTTAATATTCAATAATTGGATACTTTATGACATTTTCGACCATATAAATTTCAATTTATAATTTTGAAATAATTTTTTGATTTTTAAACAATTTAATAATATGTTATTTTTATAAAATATCAATAGGGTCAATTTTGACAATATTCATTTATTTGAATTTAAATAAAATCTACATAGAAGATATTTTTGATCAAAAATATTTAATATATTCCTAACATGTCATATTCATCTAGAAAATTTGTGTAGAACACTAATTAGTTCATATAAAATTTATTTTAAAATTTTCAAAACCATTTATTTGATATTTCTCTTAATAAAATAATTACTACAACATTTTTTTGTATGATTATTTAATATACTGATTTGTTGCATAAAAATTAAAAATTAAATTTTATGATTAAGATAAATCTAATATATTTTATAATAATACTTTTAGTCAAATTTATCTTCTTAAACAACCAACTTCTAAAATTTTATCTTTATTAAAGTATAAAGGTGACAACTTTGATATCAGTTAAAACTATATTATATAAATGTCATAATATGTTTTATAAGGATCCAAATGGTTTGTAAGCAGACCCTTGGAATATTAGTGTACATATTTACTCTAAAAAAGGGTTGGACATGTTTCTAGTCCATTTGATGGGTATTATTATTTTAATGAAAACTATATTATTCATTTTTCACTAAATAAATAATTTCTGAATCTCTAATGTATAAGCTATTAATTTAATTATATATTTCATAAAAATCACAAATAAATTACCATGATAAATAAGAAAAAATTTAATTAAAATTTGTATTTATAATTGGATTTATATTCTATATAACCTTATATTAAAAATTCTTTAATTATTAAAGTTAGATTGACACGTATTTCACTTTCATTAAATAAAATAAATTAAAGGTCTTAATCACATACAAGTGGGTTCCAAAAGATACATTTTCTACCAAAGTATATTTTAGGACAAAATATAATCATCCAATTATATTAATAAAAGTGTTAGGGTAATTTTATAATATTATTTTTACCCTTAATTACTAGATTTGCCTTTAACTGTATTAAATAAAATATACAGTAGTTACTATTCATAATCTCTAAAAATAAAGAATAGCCAATTAACATAATTTAGACCTACTGATTCCAAATATGGAATCCATTTTTCGAAATTAAAAAGATAAAAGTTATAGTATTTAATTTCAAATCAATCCCACTGTTGAGAAAACTGGTTCTAAAAGGTTAAACACTACAAAAGATTAAAATGGTTTTACCTATGAATTCAATATAAAATTAATGATAATAAAATACATAATATTAAATGGTAAAAATATATTATATTTATATTTTAAAACCATCCAATATTATAATTTTACCATATATATTATCTTGATGAAAAATGTTTTTTTTATTAAATTTTAGCATATTTTCACTATTCATCTAAATATGAAAGTTAATAGAAAAATATTATAAAATTATCCAAAGTAAATTTTTATATACTTTTTTCAATGAATAAGTTTATTTTGTCATATTTAACCCAAAACATGTCAAAACTAGATTTATATTTGGTATGCCATCAGAAGGCGGAAAACTGCATTTTTTAAAAAAATTCTTATTTTAACCGAAAAAATTATTTTGTTCTCATATATGTTCTAGAATATGTTTAAGATGAATGATAATGTTATAAAATTTAAAATTTGTATAATACTATTCATAACAGCTAATTCATATTAATATTATTACAATATATTGTTGTTTAGTGAAACTCGGTATTGCGTACAACACAAGCTATTGAAGAAGGTCGCTCTTGCATGCAACATAAGCCCAAAATAGTGTTTGTGTATACTACAAGATAATACAGTGTTGCCTGTAGAGAAATCTAATCATGGTGTAGCGTACAACACAACACATCAATAAAATTAAAAAGAATATTTCTCATAAAATTTTGGGGTGTTACACCTCTTATCATCCACATATATTTGGTCTGTCTAAGATAACAATTAAACATATATAGGGTATATTAAGATATTTTTCAATATTATTCAAAGGTGGTTTAGATCAACAACTTCTTTTGGTATAATATTATTTCAACAATATATTTAACTTAAACATTAATTTTGTTGTACATTAATCCCTCTAAGGATATACGTATAGAATTACACTGTACAATGATGAATTTAGTGAAAGAAAGATATTGATAAATGATCTGTTTGATTAAATGACATAGATGTTTAGATTCATACAGGAACACATAAGATAATTTCATAGTCTATAGATCTGTTTTTCTATCAATCATTAGTGAAATATGAAGTTCAATGTTGTGGAAAACTTATTCCTAAGAATATATTCTTTGAAGTATGGTATGCTATGTAGAATTAAGTAATCCCAATATATATAGGTCTTTTAGTTTTTGTTGATCATATTTAGATGGTATATTATCACTTCATGCTTATACCAAATCTCTCCCAAACTCATGATGTATTCATGAATTTCTTCTGAGTAAGTAAATAACTAATCCTTCACATATACTGAACTGTGTGTTTATACTACAATAACATGATCTCTGTTATAAAGAAAAAAAAGTGGATAATTTGGATAACCAAGGGAATGTTTAATGAAACAAGACCACTCACATGGTAAATAATTTTTAGTAAACCCCTAAATTATAGGAATATACTTATGAATACAAGGATGTAATAAAATAGATATATTCTTATATATATATATTTTAGTAAAAGAATTTACAGATTAAAATTATATTAAGGTTTTAAAATGTAACACCCTACAGTTTTATGATATATTTCTCTATAAATAAATTGGATTTCCTTGATAATTTTCTATATATAGAACACTGAGTTCAAATAAACTGTGTTACATTATTGAAATGTATTTATTTAATGTTTTAGTTATCTCTATTACATTTAATTAGTGAGTATTAATATTATTAAACAAATTATAAATATATATATATATATCCTACACAAAAATATATATTAATAAGTGCTCTATTTTTTGTAAATTATTTTTATTATCAATAAAATTTAATCAAAAATTGTTTTGTTGCTTTTTATGAGAGAATATTACAATTAATTTGAATTATTTTTATATATTTTGTTTTATAAATCTATTATTATTTTTATATTTTCATATAAAATTTCTAATTGGGTGACTTTTTGTGTTATTCTAAAAATTATAATTTTCAGTGAATAGTGAAAAATTATTAATTCTTACTGAAAACCCTATTTTTAATTTTATTATTCAAAACGTTCTACTTTTTCTAAATTATTTCAATGTAAAATTTGACAAAGGATATAATTGATAATTAAATTAATATCATTATAATGAATTCTATCATATAATTTGGTATTGAAATGGTATTATAGATAAAAGGAATTTGTTAATAAAATTAGTTTACAATGTGTTTTTAATTTTTATTATAAATTTTATTTTTAATACTTATATATAAATAATCATTAAAATTGATTCCATATTTTTAATGAGGAGTTCCAAATTTGATAAAATTCCCCTTTATTTTTATCCATTATGTATAGTAACCATAGTAAATACTTTCGTTCGCAATGAGGATAAAATGTGTAAAATAAGGTAAAACATTTTAGGTTAGGATTTAAAATCTCTATAACACCATCATTTAAACAATTAGTTGAGTTTATTTTTTCCATTTCATTCTAATTCTTGAATATATAGTAGTGTGGTGTTGTTTATCTATGATTATTACATTTATATTAATTTATCAAAAGAAAGAATAAAAAATGTCACTCTCTTTTATTTAATTTCAATAATATTTTACATAATTAAGAAATGAGAGAATGTACAGATATAAATATTTATATTAAATTTGACTTATTAATTTTCATCATTTATTTTATTTTTAAATTTTAAGGGTTGAATAATGACCATAAATTCTTATGCAACACCAATATAATATTTATTCTATTCATTCAGAAACATATATTGAAAAATATTAAAAGTAATAAAATTTTTGGGGGTTATAATGTGTCATGAATTATATATATATCATATTAAGTATTTTTTTTAAGGTTTATATCTTAATTAAATCATTTTGTTATTGTTTTCAACGTCAAATTTAATAAATTGTTCCAAAATGACATTAACGATATTTTATTATAAATAATAATTATTTAAATTATTTGAAATTCATATAAATAATATATTTAAAAAAATTATTTCTATATGGTTAGGAATTTAAATAATTTTTCATTTTTTATTCACTTTTAAAATTTTGGAAACATTATTGACCATGAAATATTAAAAATCATTGATGTTGTGGTAATTGTTAAAATGTGTAACATGCGTTAAAATAAATAGATATGTGTTTCAAAATCACCCAAAATTGGAAAAATTTCATTTCATTAGTTTTTGTAGAAACATTTACATGGAATATTTTAAATATATTATTTTTATACCACAGGAACCAGAAAATTAATATGTCTTAATTTAAATCTCCAAGTAATTCTAATAGTTCCCTTCTCCTCACTTATAACAGGTAACTACTTCTCATCTCTTCCTCACACAATTATTTCCATATATCTAAAAAACCCATCGAATTTACATATATTATTCCCTATATATTTTTACAGGTATTTTTGTCCTCAAAAAAACTATTCCAAGGGTCTTTAATAATGTATTTAAAGGAGGCTTAACAAATAAGGGGTAATCATCATTCCTGAACACTTTCAATTTATTTCTTTTTCAACAAAATCTAAATCTATATAATTCATTATAAAATAATAAATTTATAAACATATAAATAATAAGATGTTATTCTGGTTATGAAAACACTGATATCCACCCTATATTCCATCAAATGGGAGGTGAAATTATCAGTTGTGCATATGTGTGGCATATCGCCTCTCTATAGTGAAATAATCAATTTTCCACCACCCTAATTAATGGATGTGTTTCAACGATGGTTTTGATATTTATATATTATATATATGATATATTTATTATTATGGGACAATAATTTCACATCTACATTTCTGCACTACCATCTGTTGGGAAAATATAGCATCTCTCAAGCGTACGTGTGGACTACCACCTCCACAAAGCTATGAGGTTCTTTTTTTTGAATTTATGATTTACATGGATGGTAATAAATGAATATTTATTGAATATATATCATATTTATTAAATGAATATGATTATTTGATGATTATTTATTTACCTATCTTTTGATCAATCCATCAAAACATTAAAACAATGTTTATGCGAATGTGCGGCCTTCAATCCCCATGAATAATGTAATTTATTTTTCAATATCTACCATTTATGGAAGACTCTCTATATATATATTTATATTTATAATAATTTAAATTATATCTATAATCTAACCATGATCAATGTGTAATGACTAATATTTCCAATGAAAAAAATTCTGGAAAAATGTACAAGTTATAACCTAGATCAAATATTTCAATATAAAATTGTGAATAAAAAGGTGATAAACATTTTTTAAATTAATCATATAAGGTATGATATGTATGATTAAGGATCTCAAATATATGTATAATATGTACACATTTATTATACAACATATTTGAATACATATGATAAAAAATATTCTACTTGATTTAAGGAATTTATATTCTGATCCCATTTTAATCGAGATTATTTTTAAAGACTCGTAAATTCCATGTAATGTTTTTAATTATATGGGAATTTTACGAGTCTGAAAAAATTGAAGGTTCATGATTCTGAGGCCCATTGTGACCAAAATGAATTTCTAAACTTTTCTTTAGGTACGCTCAGTAATTGTACGAATGGGTTTTTGTAACTTTTGAACCGGAGCTTGGAATTGAAATCTGAGGACACCATTGAACTCACAGTGCCGATATTTTCTTAAGGAGACTTTCACCTGGATGGTTGTTGGAAAATGGTGAAAGTTATTTTTCGTGTTGTTAGTGGAATAAAAATAAAATTATAGAATAACTTTTATTTTATTTTTATCCTCCCATTCGAATGTTCTATTGTGGGGACCACCTGATCCTAAACTCCCCAATTTGAATTCTCAAAGGTGGGGACCACCTGAACATAAACTCCTCATTTAATGAGGAGAAATAAATGGGTGGATACACAAGAAGTGTAACCAACCATTTAATTATCTTTTTGATTAGATGATTTTAGGGTCTTATGTTATGATCTTATTATGTCTCCTCTTCTTTGAGTTTAGTTTTGGGTTGGAAAAAGAAGTTACTTAGTGTGAGAAAGTTCTCCAACGAAGAATAACCTCCATCAAAGAGAGATTATCTGATGAATCTATGAATGAGCCCAGGATCAGAGGCATGTTTTAGGCACGAGGAATTTCGAAAACTTTGACTTCTTCCTCACACCAACACCAACAAACTAACGAGGTAGGGTTTGAATTTTCTTTCATCCTGAATAATTCATGAAATGCTTGCTATAAATATATGGTGGAGGGTACGGGGAAAAAGAACAAGGCATGATCCATCCACATATTTCCATTTTGACGTGTTCTTCACACTGTGTGGGAGAAGGGCAGCACGCATCTGGTCCGCCGAAAGAAGGGAAGGTTGCAGCTATCGAGCCGCGGCACTGCACTCGAAGGGTGGCCGACACCTGGTGAGCTGCGGTTCGAGCAAGCAGCTCACCAAAGAGAGATCGGCACACCGGTCAACCGCATGGCAAGGAGGTGATGGTGACCGCGCCGCCATAGCAGGGAACCGCAACTAAGAGGCCATGGTGGGAACCGAACAGCGGCCAGAGCTTCGGTCAACCACGGAAGAACGGGCACCGCGACCAGCGTGCCGCCGTCGGAGCGGATGGCCACGTCCCACCTAGCCATGACGGAGGATGGAATGTGGTCAGAATTAGGCCGACTATGGATGGGTGGTGCACGATGTGCCGCTAGGAGGACCATGGCCAACCGTTTCTGCCAGCCGAGTTGAACCGAGTGGGACCCACGGGTCCCGCGTGCTGCTAGAGGGTGAATGAATTCGGTTGTTCGGTGAGTGGAGCTGGGGGCACGCAACTCCCCCCCCCCATCATACGGCCACACTGAGCCACCCAGCGCCGGCCTGGTCAGACCGGACCCGGATCAGCTTCGCCCCATATTTTCTCTCTTGTCCATATCTTTGGAACTAGGCTTCTGTTTAAAAAACTATCTGCGAGGACAGAAACCTTGGAGCAAGATGGTCCTTTTGGTATACCCCAATTGAGATTTGGATGAAATTTGGGTACCGTTTGGTGGGATTGAGAAGGAATCCAACCGAACCCTTGGAACTAAAAGGCTAATAATTTACAAACCAGGCATCTGATTGATGCACCATATCTTGTGTTGAGACCCCTATTATGTGGTGTTATATTTGGATACATCTTCATGGGACTTCATGGAAGCTAGAGTATTGACATGTGGATTTTGTATCATACCCTCCCGGAATCAAGAGAGCTTAGTGTGAGAACCCAATAGTAGGATGTTACATGAGAAAGGGATCTTTCATGGTTCTATATTTTAGGATTCCACAGGGATCCACTCTAGAAATCCATGTGGGACTATTTTAAATGGATCGTGTGTGGGTCATACCATGTACTAGGCTCCTATGTGGGTCTACAGTACTAGGATCCTGTGTTGGCCTGATTATGTACAAGGATCATGTGGGGTCTGATGTTGTACTAGAATTCTCTGTCTGTCTAATGATGTACTATGATCTTTTGTGGGACTAATGATGATTTTGGATCCTACGTGGGTCTGACTCTTAATAGAGTAAGATGATTTATTAGTTACATATTGTTATCTTTATTACCGTACCTAAGTTATACGTGGTGTGAGATAGGTCTTTACCTTTGTGGTATTCTTCTGTGTGGCATACCTATGTGGTACTTATCGTCATGGTGATACGTTTGTGGTATTCTTCTATGTGGATTACCTTTATGGTACTTACCCTTGTGGTAATCTTTCCTTCATGGACCCATTATACATTAGCTATGGATTGGGGACTAGTGTTTCCTCATGAATGAGATGGGTAAAATTTGATAATTTAGGTATATGTATGGGGCATATACCTAAGTCAGGTTTTCAATGGTTTTCATGCTTTGTGGGTTATCCTTTGTAGATTTTGTGAGTCCTTGAGGATCTCGGGGTCACAAATGAGTATCGTTATACTCACCCATGCATGGTCTTTTCCCTCTCTTTGTTGTGTTTGGTGAAGATGATAGACACCACTGATCGAGGCTGAGGGTACTAGGACCGGACGATGTCCAGAGGTAGACCATACGGCATGTCAGTACAACGAGGATATGGGTAGACGTGGAGTGCTAAGGTGGAAATCTGTACCTACCATTAAAGTAGAAACCTAAGAGGATGACCCAGTAGCTGTCTTTCCCATTCTTCAATTGAATTCTATTTTCAGTTATACTTGTATCTGTACTATTGGAATTGTATTCCGCCCCCTCTTACATTCATCACATTTTTCTCTATAAAATTTACTTGCATTCATATCTTTTTGTGTGCTTAGTTGATTATGTTTATAAGTTATAAAGGAAATTCCATCCCAGTTTTAGGGAATACACATTTTGGTGCTAGTCGTCAGCCCCTGGCCTATGGAAGGTGGGCTTGGGGAAGTCTTGGCATGGGCCCCGAGGGACGGGTCGTGAAAATTGGTATCAGAGGAGTCACTTCTATCGTAAAAAATTTGAATCTCATCTTTTAAAATCAATAGTGTTAAGTGTAGTGAGTGTGGTTATCAATTTAGGAAATCCAGGGTTGGTGCGGCGGCCAACGTATCCATACACCAGGACCCTGAATTCTGATTTCTGAATCAGTGCATGAAAACAGGGATGGCATGATTTTTTTGGAGAGTTTTCTTTGTGATATGTTTGACTCATCTCACATGGTATAACTTAATGATAGTTGGGAACCTGTTTCTTTTTCCAGATGCCTCTACATAGAAATCCAACTAGGGTTCTGAGTAATGTACGTGACAATAGCCCATCATGCGACGAGGACTTGGTGCAGGGCCCATTTACAGTAGAGGCACCAGTAGAGGAACCAGCCTTACCGTTACCCATTGAGACACCAATGCCACCAGCCCCATAAGTAGTAGGTGAACACCACTTGAGCATGTTGAAAAAGTTCCAGCACCAGAGTCCACCTAGCTTTAGGGGAGATACGGACCCACAGGAGGCTGAGGATTTGCTGGAGGTCGTGGTGAGAGTCTTCTGACTGGTAGGGAAAGAAGCTGATCTCATGGTGATCCTTGTTGCTAGTCTTTTTAATGAAGAAGCATGCAGATTGTGGAGCTTGATGTTCTAGGTTCATGATGAGGTGACGCTTCTCTGGGAAGACTTTGAGAGCCTATTTTGGAAAAAGTTTTTCATAGATACCCTTCGCACAGTGCGCATTCAAGAGAATATTCATCTGCATAAGGGAAGAATGAATGTGGCTCAGTACTCTGTGAAGGTCACCAACCTCTCACGCTACTCTACTAATATGGTACATGACCCATTATTTATGTACTGGACCTTTGAGCTGATACTCAGGAGGGAGATCAGGGATTCAATGATCTCACTCAGTATCCCCACAAAGGCGGGGGTGTTAGAGAGAGCCCTCTTAGTGGATTGTTTTCTTGCAGAGAAATCACCAGTAGCAAGATCCACCACCAGTCATCACGTAGACGAGTCTTTTGCAGCTGGAAGCAGAAAGATGTCATAGAGGTCCCAGAGGACAAGACCGATAGGTGGAAAACTATAGGATTCAGGTTCAGTTGTGCGGGGCACCGAAGGCAGAGCCAGTCATGCGTGGAACATGCATTGTTACACTTGCAGCAGGCAGGGTCACATGGCTCGTGACTGCCCAACCCACCATTCGAATGATTAGAAGACGGTCGAGGAACCGCCCTGGCAGAAATAGAGGTTCAACTGAGGAGGTCCATAGGGATATGGTGGACTTGGCAGAAGAGCTGGTCATGACGTTGGCGGTGGGCGACGATTCGAGCTATTACAGCCACCACCACCAGGTGGTCCACCCCGACCACAGGGAGTAGAAGGATAGGGGCGAGATTAGCTCTAGAAAAGTGAGTCATACTATCATGGATCTATAGATATGATACGAGATACGATCTGTGTCTGCTCCACCCTAGATGTAGAACATGTAGACACAGGTTCAAGTAATTATTTTATAGCCACTACCCTCGTTTAGAGCTCGGAGATTCTGGTGGAGCCGTTGGCTCGATTTTTTGACTAGAGGCTCCTACAAGAGAGGATTCAATGATTACAAACTGTTGTTGGAAGTGTGAGCTTAATCTAGGAGGTGATACCATCGACTGGGATCTTCTAGTAGCTCTGTTGGGGCCTTACAACGTCATCTTGGGTATGGACTGGTTATCTATTATTCATGCTCAGATTGACTATATTAGGCACAAAATGCGGTGTGTTTTCTCAGATGGGAATAGGTTTAGCTTCAATGGCACAAAAGGAGACTTTGCGGCACATGATGGACTTACCCCAGAGGATAGCACCGCTGATCAATGTTTCTCCTTGGGAAACCCAGATTTTGTTTTCCAAGAAGGAGGATTGGATCTTGAGACCTTGTGTTGACTATCGGCGCTAGAACCAACTAACCGTGAAGAACATGTACACACTCATGAGGATTGACAACCTCTTTGATCAGCTAAAGCGAGCACGATAGTTCTTGAAGATACACCTTAGATCGGGATATCACCATCTCAGAGTACTAGATGAGGATGTTCAGAAGATGGATTTCATATGTCGGTATGGCCATTATGAGTTTTTGGTCAGGCTGTCCGGCATAGCCAACGCTCTAGCAATATTCATGGGACTCATGAACAGGATCTTCCAGCCATACCTTGATCACTTTTAGTAGTCTTCATCATCCTCATTCTGAGATACTCGGAAACTTACGAGGATCATGCCTATCATTTTCAGATTGTTCTGGACACACTCCGAGAGAACCAGCATTATGGTAAGATCTCTAAGTGCCAGTTCTTGATCTGAGAGGTTCAGTTTCTGGGACATGCCATCTCAGAGGTTGGAGTTGCGGTTGATCCATCGATGTTTGAGGTTGTACTTTCTTGGGAGCCACTGAGTAGTGTGACAGAGGTACGAAGTTTTATTTGGTTAGGCTGGATACGACCATAGGTTTGTGAAATATTTATCCAGAGTTTCATCACCTTTATCAGTGTTGATGAAGAAGGGTAAACCCTTCTTGTGGTCGGAGAGATGATAGCAGAGTATTCTGGAGCTGAGGCAGAGGCTGACTACTGCCTCCATCTTAAGGCTACTAGAGGAGGGTGTAGGGTACATAGTTGTCGGTGATGCATCAGGGAATGAACTCGGATGTGTCCTGATGCAGGAGAAAGTATTGATCACATATGGTTCTCGAAAGTTGAGACAACATGAGCAGAACTATGCTACCCATGTCCCGGAGTTAGAAGAAGTGGTATTCTCCTTGAATATGTTGTGACATTACTTGATTGGTGAACACTTTACAGTATACTCTGATCACAAGAGTCTCATGTATATCATCTCTCATATGGACCAGAACCACTGATAGCAGTGTTGGCTTGAGTTCCTCCAGGACTGTGACTTCGAGGTAGTCAAACTCATGGGAAGGGGAACGTTGTAGCAGATGCACTCAGTAAGAGATATGGTTTAAAACTGCTAGGTGAGGCGATAAAGCAGTTGGACGCTTTTCATATATCCTTTTTGGATCAATATAGAGAAGATTTTCTTTAGTCTCTTACAGTCACTCCCCCAATTCTTCAGCAAGTTAGGAAGAAACATCATGGGGATGCTGACAATAAAACTATACATGCTCAGATATACACAGGAAATTAACCTGATGGATTAAATGAAGGTGGGGAACATGTCATCCTCTTTAGAGGACGTACCATAGTGCTAGTTTCACTTTGGGAGAAAGTGTAGAGGGAGTTCGACACATCCCCTCTAGCTATATATCCAGAAGTGGCGAAGATGTTCTAGGATCTCCAATGACAACACTGGTGGCCAGGAATGAAGAAATCAGTAGTAGACTTTGTCTCTCAGGGAATCACTTGTCAGCAAGTGATGGTGGAGCATCAGGTACCAGCAGGCCTTGTTCATCCATTAGAGGTCCCAGAGTGAAAGTGGGATGGGATATCCATGGACTTCATGATAGAATTTCCACATACATCCAGGGGTCATGATTCTATCTGGGAGATCATAGAACGACTCACCAAGTCATCCCACTTCTTATCGATTAGAGAGAAGGGTTCAGTAGAGAGCATGGGACGCCTCTATGTGCAGGTGATTATGATTCTACATGGTGTACCCTATATGATTTTCTCCAATCATGATGCACATTTTACATCCCGTCTATGGAAGGGATTACAGGAGGCTTTCGGGACGCAACTTCATTTGATCACCACCTTCCTCCCTCAGACGGATGACCAGACTGAGCAGACCTTTCATACCCTCGAGGACATGCTGCGTACATGTGTTCTTGACTTCGGTCACAGAAGGGAAGAACACTCTCCTTTGGTGGAGTTCTCATACAAGAACAGCTATCACACCACCATTGGGAGAGAACCTTTTGAGGCATTGTATGTGCGACCTTTAATATCACCATTGTGATGGATTGACCTATGATAGTCCGCACTTGTAGGACCAGAGATGGAATGGAATACATCATAGAAAGTGTGGTTCATCTAGGAATAAATGAAGACTTCACAAAGCATATAGAAGTCTTATGCCGACCAGAGACAGAGACTTCTATAGTCCGAGGATGGCGACCATGTATTTCTATGGATCTCACCCCGATAGGGTTTGCAGATATTTATTCAGGGTAGAAAGTTATCTCCACGGTTCATTGGTCCCTTCCAGGTCCTCAGCTAAGTTGGCAAGGTGGATTACCGACTAACTCTTCCACCACAGTTTCACTTGGTGCACAACGTCTTCAACATATCCCATCTGAGGAGATACGTGCAGGACCCTTTACACATCATCGACCATGGCGAGCTGGACATCAATGATGGGGCGATGTTTACAGAGGATCCAGTAGAGATTGAGGATCTAAAGGAGCAGGTCCTTCGTGGGCGGTCGATACCTTTGGTGCATGTACATTGGTTGAAATTGATACATTATTAGTACCCTCACATGGTTTCCTAGTTTTGTGATGTGGCTTTCAGTTATCCAAAGCCTTAAGGTGGGTAGTATGTAAATACTCGTAAATTCTATGTAATTTGTTTAATTATTTGGGAATTTTATGAGTCTGAGAAAAATGATGGCGCATGATTCTGAGGCCCGGTGTGCCTGAAATGAATTTATGAAGATTTCTTCAGGTATGTTCAGTAAATGTGTGGGCGGAATTTTGTATCTTTTGAACCAGTGCTCGGAATTGAGATCTGAGGACTATTGAACTCACAGCATCGATATTCTCTTAAGAAGACTTTCACCTCGACGACAGTTTGTCAAGGGTGAAAGTTAGTTTTCATGTTTTTCATGGAATAAATAAAAATTATAGAATAAATTTTATTTTATTTTTATCATCCCGTTTGAATGTTCTATGGTGGGGACCAAATGATCCAAAACCCTCCAATTTTAATTCTTAAAGGTGGGTACCACCCGACCTTAAACTACTCATTTAATGAAAAGAATTAAACGAGTGGTTACATAAGAAGTGTAACCACCAATTTAATGATCTTTTTCAGTAGATGATTTTAATGTCTTTAGTTAAGATATTATTATATCTACTCTTCTTTGAGATGAGTTTTGGGTTGGAAAAAGATGGTCCACAGAGGGAGAAAATTCTCCAATGAAGAACAAACTCTATAGAAGTGTGATTATCTGACAAACCGATGAACGAACCTGGGATCAGAGATGTGTTACGAGATAGACAAACATCAACATCTTCAAATTCTTCCTCATTCCAAAACCAACGAACGAATGAGGTAGGGATCAATATTTTTTTCGTTGTGAATAATTCATGAAATGTCTGCTATCGATCTAAGGCGGAGGGTACATGCCAAACAAACATGGCCCGATCACTCCACATCTTTCCTTTTTAACATGTTCTTCACACTGTGTGGGAGAAGCGCAGGGTGAATCCATGCCACATGAAGAAGTTAAGGTTATGGCTTTCAAGACGTGGTGGTGCATCCGAAGGGAGGCCAACACCTGGTGAGCTGTGTTTCAAGCAGGCGACACACGAGAGGGCAGCTGGCGAACTGGGCAGCCGCATGGCACGTCAGCGGTGGTGAACACACCGCCACAGTAGGGAACTGCAGCCAGAAGGCCATGGAGGAAACTAAAAATAGGTCGACGCTTCGGCTGAAAGTGGAAGAACGGGCGGTCCGACCGCTGTACCACCGTCAGAGCAGATGGTTGCGACCCTCCTGGCCGCGGCGGAGGAAGGAAGGTGGTAGACATTTGACTGGCCGCAGATAGAAGAAACATGACGCGCCGCTGGGAGGACCAAAGGCCCGCTGTTACGGTCGACCGGGTTGAACTGAGTGGGACTCACAAGTCCCGCGTGCTGCTAGGAACTGAACGGATTTAGCCATTCGGTGAGTAGAGGCAGGGGGCACATTAATCCCCCCCCCCGCATGCAGCCAGGCTAGGCCACCCAGTATGGGCTGGGTCGGACCCATTGGTCCGATCCACACCCGTGTTTTGGGCCAGAACCAGTAGGTCTGGCTGGACTCAGCGGTCTAGGTCGGTTCGATGGGGTCGGTCCGGACCCAGGCAAACATCTACCCATATTTTCTCTTTTGTCCATAACTTTGGCACCGACCGTCTTTTTGAAAAACCGTCTGCAGCTCTGAAATCCTTGTATTGAGGTTGTCCCTTTGGTATACCACACTTGTGATTTGTACAAGGTTGGGTTATGGTCAGGTTGGATCGAGCACGAATCCAACCAGGCCCTCGGGACTAAAAGGCTAGTAACTTAGAGAACGGGCGTCCGATTAACGCAGCGTCTGTTGCATTGAGACCCCAATTACGTGGAGATCTTTTGGGAGACATCTACTTGGGACATAGTGGTATTTGTAGAATCAATATGTGGCTTAACGATCATACCATCCCATAATCAAGAAATCTTAGTGCAGGAACCCTGCAGCTGGCTGTAGCATGAGAAATGGATCCTTCATGGGTATGTATTTGAGGATTCCACATGGATACACTATAGGAATCCATGTGGGTCTACAATACTAGGATCCTGTGTGGGTCTAATGATGTACTAGGATCCTTTGTGGGTCTGCAGTACTGGGATCCTATGTGGATCTGATGATGTACTAGGATCCTGTGTTGGTCTGATGTCGTACTAGGATCATGTGTGGGTCTGATGATGTACTACGATCCTATGTGGGTCTGATGATGATTCAGGATACAACATGGGTATGCCTCTTAATGTAGTGAGATGATTCTGTAATTAAATCTATTCATATTTACTATCGTACCTATGTTATACCTAGTGTGAGCTGAGTCTTTACCTTTGTGGTATACTTCTGTGTGGCATACTTGTGTGGTACATACCTTCGTGGTGATTCCTTTATTATATTCTTCTGTGTGGTGTACCTGTGCAGTACTTACCATCATGGTAATCTTTCCTTCATTGAACAATTGTACTTTGGCTAAGTATTTGGGAATTTTTTTTCCTCATGAATGAGATGGGTAATGTTTGATAACTTTGGTATATGTATGGGAATATACCTAACTAGGTTTGTCACTGGTTTTCATGGTTTGTGTATTATCCATTATGTATTTTGTGAGACCATGAGGGTCTCGGGGTCCCTACTGAGTATCGTTATACCCACCCTTGCATGGGCTTCACCCGCACCTTTTTGTGTTTGGTGCAGACGACGGACAACGTTGATCGAGGCTGAGGGTACCAGGACAGGATGGTGCCCGGAGGTGGACCATACGATGTGTCGGTACGCAGAGGATACATGAAGATGTAGAGTGCTGAGGAAGAAATATTTACCTACACTTCAAGTGAGAACCTCATAGGACGACCCATTAGTTGCCTTCCACTTTCTTCAGTTGTATTGTATTTCCAGTTGTACTTGTATCTTTACTGTTGGGCTTGTATTCTGGTCCCTCTTACTTTCAGCACTATATTTTCTTTACAGTTTACTTGTGCTCATATCATGTTGTGTGCTTGGTTAAGTGTGTTTATAGGTTATAAAGGAAATTCATTCCTGGTTTTAGGGAATACGCTGTTTAGTGCTAGTCACCATCCCCTGGCCTATGGAAGGCAGGCTTGGGGTAGTCTCAGCACGGGCCCCGAGGGACGGGTTGTGACACTATTAATGCTCGATTTTCGATTTAATAAATTTATTTATCATTAAATAATAAATAACAATAATTTTTCATCACATATTTTAATATTATAGTAATAAATGTTTTCTTTTTAGTTTTCCCAATTTAGGTAATTTGGATATTAGAGGAATGTTTTTATGAAAACCCGACTTTGTTTTACTATTTAGTCGATAATATTTTTCATCCATATCCATGTTTTGATTAAAATATTTTTTATAATTTTTCAAATTACTATCTAATAATTTTACGAAATATTTATCACCCGTTTTTTACTTTAGATAAAAAAATCCAATGAATATTCTTATAATTTTCCTAACAAGGAACTTTATATCAAATGTAGGAATACAATACTTGTTTTCATATACATAGAATTAATTGAATATCCATCCATAAATTCTAGTCAATTTTCTAAATCTTAATTTATAAAATTTCCAGGTTATTTTCAAATAAAAAGTTTTCCTTAGTATTTTATACATATTATTATTTTCATTCAGTAATTTTAAATTAATAATTATATTTTCTTCAAGAAATATTCCATTGTCCTTTTAATGGAATTTCAATCTATGATTACATCCTTTTATGTATGTTATTTTTTACTGGTGATAATATCCAATTATACTATACTTATTATTTTTCTTTAGTGTTTATGATTATGATAAAAATATTGTTACAAAACATGTTTGTTTTTTATGTGTTATTCTATGATTAATTTTTGAAATGTTTATATAACCCATTTAATTTGGAAAGGTTGTGATATGATGATATAATTTATGATTTATGATCTTCTAGTGCACATATATATGGTTAAGATTATGTGATGTGGGGCTAAAACTACATATCCCTCCAATTCATTTCGTAATGATTTATATATCATGAGATGATTATGTGAAACAAGTCGATAAGAATGTTCCACTCTAGGAAATGGGTAGGGATTCTTGATCAATTTTAGGATACATGTGATGATTTGTGATCCATTATGATTTTGAAAATTGGTTTTGATTCTTGATCCACTATGATTTTATGTTCTTGGTTGTTAACCTTAATAAATAAAATACATTCATTAAATATGATGGTGTCACACTTTTTTATTATATGATTACGATCTAAACACATAATTCTTGATTGATTTAATATTTTTCACTCATTTTATTCATGTATATTGAAATGATAATGTTTTATTCTATGAGTCATGTGTATGATAAATAAAATATAGGGTATGAAATTTTTAACTTATGTTCATGATATCATGCCCATATGATTATATTATTCTTTCATAAGATCATCAATTTATATCATTCATGTATACCCTTACTGATAATTTGAGATTTAACTTTCTTATATTTCCTTTCTCCATGTATGAATAATTCTGGGAAATGTAAATAAGGCTAAAAATTTATAAAAAATTTAGATATATGATGAATAATTTATCCAAATAATAATTTTATTTATCTAGTCTCAAAAGACACTAAACCTTTATGGTTTTAACATGGTTCATAATATTATATGTGTAATATTCTTCTAAAATTGAAATATTTACATAAGGAAATATTTGGTCTTTATATATAATAATGATGAACAAAAAATAAAAACATTATGCAATTTTAATAATAATATCACAAATAAACAACTTCAAAATCATCATTTAATCATAGAAGGTTTATGTGCCAGCTGATGTAACCACTTACTTGAATAATATTATGACTTTATATCATTGATGACTATGGGAATTTATAGATCAGTATATAATGATATAAATTTGTAAATAATGTTTTTTATATATATTTTATATCAATATTTAACTCATAACTTATTAAAATACCTTTCATTCATAAATAATCGTCCAAACTACATCATCACTGATTTCCACTACATGATTTGTATCCAAAACTACCTTGGAATGGAAATATAAATATATAGTTTTATTTTTAAATCTATTCTAGAACCTTATATTGCCTAATTACTTTTTTAGTTTTGAAAAATTATATATACCAAAACCGTTTTTATGAAAATATGTTATAGCGATAAATATTACTTACACATGGTGTTGAAAATTAGTAAAAAATATAAATTAATTATATTTTTATTTATTTTAAATTAAGAGTATAAATATTTATATTTATAAATAAGTTCCTTGATTATGTATTTAAAGAAAAAAATTAATTATTCAAGATATTTGGTGTCGGTGCAGAAAGAATCAAGATCTAGGTATTGTTTTTCCTTAAAATTCCACTCTTTGAGACATGTTGTGTATTACATAACTAATTTCATTTATGTTGTGTATAAGGTATATAAATTAAATATAATATCATTAATTATCCATTAATAAATATTTTTATGGTAAATTAAAATCCTTGACATTCAAGGAGTTTTGATTAATTTTTTAGTCAATCTATAATGGATTTTCTTAATCTCAATTCTAATTCTTGGAGATATGATACATTTTAAGCACCAGTTTTCAACTCTATGGTTTTCAATTAAAATTTTATTTCATTAATGTTTTATAAATTATTTACATGTAATATATGGTAAAAATTAATTGAAATCAAGTAACCTTCCATAAATGTATTCTGACTCAATAGTACCCCCATCGTATGCATTTTTGGTAATTCAATATTCATCCCTTGAGTTATGATCAATAAATGAAACTTATATATCCCCTAGATGCATTTATGGGTCTTATGAGACAAACAATTTTTGTTAATGTGTATTCATTTCCTTATAAATGGATTATTTCTTTTTCACAAATCATTGGAAGTACATTTTTAACACCAAACATTATGAATTCAATAAGTATGAGAACAATATTACTAATATCCATGTATTCAGTTATTTTTATAGATATTTAATGATCTTAGAATCATTTTGACAATATATTTATGTTGTTTAATTAATACTATGATAATATTGATTTTTGTTTATGCCTTCATTTTAACATTTTTATATTTTCCCTAACATGGATTTGGCGCTCACACCTTATTGTGTTTCCATTTCTCGAAGTTAGAAATAAATGTCGTACACATGACATGTTTTGAAGGATATCATATGTGAAAAAATTTAGTAGTGATAATAAAAATTAATTTTGGATTTAGTTGTTTTGTATATAGTAATGAACATATTTTCTATATAAAAAAACAGGGTCTTTTCTATTAATTGTCTTTTCCCAATTAAATAAAAATCAAATCCTAAAAAGATCTATCACATTTAATATATATAATATTCATCATTGATTTTGTTAATAATGATCATTATATAAAAAATTAAATTTATTATCATTTTGTTTTTCTGAATTATGTGTCTATGAGAACTAGATACTGAACTGTGTATTTGGGGAACTATAGTCTTCGTATAGAGTCTGGTGGTGAATAAGTGTATATATGAGAATGGTAAAACATATAAAATATATTGGTGCCTTTTGTTTAGAAATGGAACCCATGTAATTGTTAATTATTAGGTAATTCATGGAATATGTGACGTTTTTTTTGAAGATGATTTCCAAGGGACATTTGGTCTGGTAAAAGGAACTTTTCTAGTAGAATGGTTAGTTTTTTGACTTGAGGGCCTTATTATGATGAAATATGAATCATGGGAGAATGAGTTAGTTTTCTATGTTTGGAATGTTCCTGATGGTATTACCATAATATTTCTTATGTGAAATTTAAATAACATAAGAAACTTACACATAAGACATGATGAAATGGTGATCAATGATGGCTACAAGGGTGTTGAGTTTCAATAAGAGTTTGAAAGATTTTGAGTGAATGATTTCATATAAATTGTGGTGAAATGAGATATATCCCTCTATGGAAAAGTGTGCATTGAAAATATATTAGGTAGTATGACAATAGATTATGTTAATTAATACTTTTCAGGTATTTATAGAACAAGCAGTGTGGCTCAATACGAGTGACTCACATACAGTGGTGGAGCATATGCTAGTTTCACATAAGGAACAGAATAAGTGAAGAAATGTAGGGGGAGAGCACTGAGGGATAGTTCATAGTGGTGAATATCATTATAGGTAAATTTTTATGTATTTCTTGAGTGGTGTTATCGTGATTTGGGAATGAGTATAAATTTTTTGTTCTTAGTGACACACATGTATGATTTAGTTTGGTCATGTCTAGTTATTATAATCGATAATGGGTGACAATGGGTGGCAGTCACCATATTTATCATTTATTGATGTGACAATGATGTCACTCCTAATGTGGTATGAATTATTTATGTAATCAGTGGTGTGATCCTTAGGTTTTAAGGGTCTTCAGAATGTGTAATTTTTTTTAGAATAATATTAGGGTGTTTGGTTGCTGGTTGATGAATAAAGATGATTAAAAAAGGACTAATTGGGGAATTCCATGTTTGGACTTAGATGTGTTAATAGATGGAGATTGAGGTCTACAATTTTGATCAAGGTAGTTTTGAAATGATCCAAACATGATTGGATCAGTAACATTTCAGTTCTTTCCATTAGAATACTATGGTGGAATTGATCAATTGGGGATTCAAACATGGAATCACATTAGAAGATATTTTTATATTTTTTTGGGTTTATTAGGATGATCTTAGGGACACTCTAATATTGATGGAACCATGATTAGGTAAATTGATATCACATAAATGGGTGTAGTTGTGGCCACCCTAGACTTTAATATACAACATTACTTAACTATAAGCATAATTATACATCAGAGTACAATCCAAGGATCAAAAAGTCTAGAGACATTGAAGACTAGTTACCTAAAACATAAAACATATGGCTAAAAACATATTTATTTAGTCTTTATAAAGATACCCTAACTCCTATTATCCTCATACATCTTCATAGAATAACCTGGTGATAACATGGACAAAAGGATGAACTAAAATTCTAGTAAGGGAATAATAATAAGAAAAATCCATAACACATGGGTTTGGTACGCGACATAAAAAATTAAAAAGGCAAGTAATATACGGTATAATAACATATACACATGGAGTAATATAAACATGGAATCACATAAATGTTGCGAAAATATTAAAAATGTCCTTAGTACACGTCAAGGCTAACTGACAATCTCATTTCCCATAGTAGTATGGTACGAGCCAAGGCTAACCGCCAATCATGTTTCCCAAAGTAGCACAATCCAAGGTGGACCTCCAAGACCATTGCACATAAAATCTCATGAGACTTAACTTTACACAATTAATTTATTCACTCTCTATAATCACCCATCATTCATTTCATTAATATTTTGTCCACGTAAAGATTCATACACAGTCAATCATACATAAACATAATGGTCACCCATAAAAATAATTGGGTACTATAATTATGTTGTAAATCATAAAAACTGGGTGTATCATGAATGTGTACATGAAATAAAATAATTAGAACATACATGAATGTTAATAAGGTAAAATAAGAATATATCATCGTATGTAATGTCAACCAGAAGTGATAACATGTAAGAAATTTATTAGCATCAAAACTTTTTATGTAGTTTTAAGGAAAATACTATATATATTTTTAAATAGAAAAGAGGAAAATATAAAAACAGAATAGAACCAATAGGGTTTTCATAATAAAAATATTGAATTTATAATCAAATTTGTTGCTTAAAACAGATGATATAGTGCACTTTGAATTGGGTATAATTTTGGGATGTTCCCTTAAAATGATTTTTCTTACTAGTATGTATCAAGGAAGGAATCACATTAAATCATATATATCCCTAAAAGAGTATGGGGTATGGATCAGGAAACATGGATTTGGATAATATAAATATTGAGTAATAGTTGTACATAAAATTAAAACACAAATTCATTTATGTAAAAAGAAATATAGATCGACCTAAATGAATAAAGGTGGTCCATGTAGAATTCTTTACGAACTATCTGCATGATAATGGGTGTACTTTAGAGGTCTTAATGAGACAAAAATTGATATTTCATCTTTTGCAAATCATGAGGAAAATATGGGGAGGTGCTTTATCATACTCCATCACTAGTAATTACACATTAAATTTCATAACATAGAGGACAATCATTAATAAAAGTGAAATGGATATGATCCTGACCATAAGTCGTGTGGTGTTATCCACTTTTTTTAATGACCGGAATAAAAAAATTAGGTTTATTAATTATAATTTCAAAACATATTCTACATGTAATTTATTTATTATAACCTTTTTTAGTTCATTCCAGACCACTTTGATTGGTTATAGGGATCAATTTCATTGTTCGGGTCTGTTTCCTACCTTTGTTTTTAATGATCGACTCATGTTTGGATAAACACGTATAATGAAATTATAAATAAAATACCATGATTTTGAATATATTTTTATATTTATAATGAATATTTATAGTCAAATTTATTTCTGGAATAACCTTATAATAAAAATAGTTTATCTTTTAAACTTTGAATTATACACTTTTAAATATTCTTTAAATAAAATAATAATAAATGTCCAAATCTAATCCTAGTGGATCAAATATGATCATATTTTATTCCTAAGATTTATTTTGGTCGAAAAAAACTTATCAAATAGAATTATGACATGTGTTAGGGTCATTATAATAACATTTTTACCTTTCATTTCTTTATTGACTTTTAACCATAGTAAATAAAATTCCAAATTTATTATACACCAAAAATTAATTTCATCCTATTGAAACACATTTTGAATGATTATGTCAACCATGCCTCTAATATTTTTGAAATTCAAATCATATAAAAGGTAAAATTATGTTTTACGTAAATTTCCAAATGTTCTTAGAAGGTGGGTAAATTATGTTATACGGTTCAATAAAATTTCATACATTTAATCATATTATAAAACGAATCCAAATAATTACGTTGAACAAATAATTATTATGTATCTGTTTTTTCGTTAAAATAAATTTATATATAAATAATATTTATTTAAATAAAAGGAAGTGTTAAAGAATAACGTAGTGTTTTCACTATTCATTAAAAATTGAAAGTTTTCAGAAAAATACCAATGATCCACCCTATGTTAATTTTGATATTCCAAATCCAAAAATTAAATTAATTTTGAAAAATAATTTTACAAAATTTTAAAAAGTGGGTATTAATATTCATAATAACAAGTTTGATTAGTCATGGGGTGCTAGAACTCATAGTGGCATACATCGCAATGTATTGCATTTTTCAAAGGGAAACATACAGTGGAAGCTTGGGGTGTTACACTATGGATGATTATAAATAATTATGGAGTTGGGATTATTATTTTACACTTTTAATGTTGGATAAATAAATGGAAGAATTAAAATAATTTTATTTTGTCGAAAATGATACTATTAAAATGGGAAAAGAATAAATTTCATTATTTAGTTGTTTTTATTAATTATCTTTAACTCTCAAAATGATAGGACTCATTAATGTAAGTGATGAAATATTTTTCGATAAATCTAGTAATTATGGGATAATTATTTTTGGGCCTTCTATGTTGGAATAAATGTATGTACTAGAAAAAATAATATGTTAAGATGTTATTAGATAGGATAGTTTCAGAATTATATATACCACAATGGGTTGATAAATCTATGGGATGTCACAATCCGATAGTATAAAAAACATAATGTCTAGTGTGATTCTATATTGAGATGATTAATGATCTATGATGACATGTATATTTGGTTTTCGTAATAATATATTATTTAGGTATATAAAACCATTCGGATTGGTATATTATTTGACATTGAGGAGATTATAATGATCTCATACCAAGGATTATTTTATTTTGGGAATGTCACATTATCAATATTGATAACCATGGGTATTAATAAGTGATTTGGTCAAAAAGAGATTAATGATATTTTGGGAAAAAAATTATTTTCATTTGGGGAACATTACATTATTAAGGTATTCATAGAAAAATATTTTCTTGTATGTGATTTTATATTAAGTGGATCACATAATTTTAGAGATAAATATTGAGTTAAAAAATATAAACATATATAATCTATTATAGTTTCATTTCAAGATGATTCAAGTTTTTTTTGGAAAAAAATATTAATATAGTTAATATTTAAAATTTACTACATAATATATGGGTTTCTATATAATTTTTAATATTAGAGAGAATATATGACATATATTTTCATTATTAGTAATTTTTTAAGAATAATTTTGATAATTTCTAGGAATTAATTTTCTGTAGACTAGATTTTTATTAATTTGTAATGTAACATATCTTAAACACGTGTTTCTGTTTTTTAATTTTTCATATGTTTGAATGTCAATTTTTTTATATATAATTTTATTTATAAATAATTTCTATTTTAACTAATAATTTTTTAAATAGAGAAAAAATAAGAATAATTAATAAAATGATTAAATATTCTATCGTAATTAATTTTGGATGTAATTTATCAATTTATAATTAAGAATTAGATAATTTATTTCATGATATTATTCCATTAACATATGTAAAAAATTAAAATTATTTAATGATTAATATTTCACAAAAAAAATTATTTTTTAATATGGAATAATTGCATTTATTTTTTCAATGTCATGATATGAAGATTTTGATACTTTTTTTCTGATATAAAATCCCTTTAAAATTAGTTTCATGTTAAAGTCCCAACTATCTAATCTCTTCAACTTAGGAAGAATCATCAATGAATTTAAAAATTTTTCTTATTTTAATGAAAATAAAATATGTGAGATGATTTCAAAAAATATTAGATGCGAGAGATATTTTACAACCCTATATATACTTTGTTATAAATTTTTATCTTCTACAAAATTGAGCTCATGTCTTGGAAAACCCAAAATTTGAAAATATCAAATCTAACTCCATCAAAATTTGTGATAGAAATATTTTCCATTACAATGTTATAAAATATTACGTATAAAATGAAAATTTCCTTAAATTATATATATTTTTTCATCCATTTAAACCTGATTATAAAACTAATACATGGATAATGGAGGTGTAGGATTTTAAGAATTCTTTAGAAAATTGAAGCAATATATGCACCCCCACTATTGAGGAATGAAAAATTAAGGTAAATTAGAATTATTGTTTTGGTATGAAATGTTTTTGTGTGAAAATTTATTATACTAAAAAACATATAAGAATATTTTTGATATAATATTGTTAATAATTATTGGGAATAATTATTATAATATACTAAAAATGAAAAAATATTTAAAATAGGTTATATTATCAAATAGTTGAATAAAATATTAAATATTTGTGGATTGGTGAACTTTTATTTTGTTTCCAAAGTTATAGAATTTAAAGGATTTAAATTGTTTAAGGGTAGAATGATACAACCCATGATTGAGAATTTTGGACCCTTTGATAAATTATATTAGTGTCTATATAAATTCAACATATATATTTTTAATTATAATATATCACTAGAGAAAATAATATTTATTGAGAAATATAACATTATATATGATTAGTACAATTATGTAATGATAAAAATAAATAAACCGAAGAACATCAAGATTGATGAATGAAAAACCATGATCTCTCATGAATATGATTATATAAAATATTATTATATAATAAATTTTGATTCATAGAAATAAAAAAATTAATTTTTAGGAGTAAATTATTTAATAGAAGTAATGTGTATTTATAGTGAAATCTATGACTATAGTGGGTAGTCATTATATATCTGATAATGGATTCATTTTCGATAAATTTTATAAGATCAATAAAAGGAAGATATATGATATGGTATGGTATTTTAAATAAATAAAATTAATTAATTTTTTCATATTATAAATATATTTTACATGTTTATATTTTTATTTTATAAAAAAATATCTAATAAAGTGAATTAGATGCAAATTATAAAAACTATAAATAATGTTTTTCTCTTTTAAATGTTTTTTTGGGGATCAACATGATATAAAATTATAAATTTGTGGTATAATTTCATCGTGAAATATATTATATTAATAATGATATTTTTTTAAATCATTGGAGATAATTTCATGTTGGTTTTCAAAGAATGATTATTATGAATATTTATTTTCAAGTTATTTTAAAATAAAATTTTATAATAAAATTTTATTTCCTTAAATGTATATTGTTTTTAATTTTTTTTATTCTAAATTTTATATTATACATACCTCAGATTCTATGTTGATGATATTTCTCTAAAGATAAAAATGGTAACTAGACACCCTCATATACTAAATTTTTTTTAAATTATGTAACCCATAGTTATTTTGGTACATTACTGTACTTTATACGTGGTCTTATTTGGTTACCTTTATTTTTTTTAACTTTTATATACCACAGTTTACTCCAATCCTTTTCCAAATTTCAGTTTCATCTTTACTATGTAAACTCATCTTTATTCTTCACCATGTATTCCCTAGTTTTAGTGTGACCTTCTTTTTCATGCTATAAATAACATATTTTAAAAAACTAAGCTCGAAATTTCATATCCCTAATTGACAACCATTATGTATAAAAATATTAATTTTACAGATCAATGTGATCTTATTCCTATACCCATATTCCAATCTATGGAATTTTACCCTAAATATGTGGAAATATCCTATTCATTAATTCAATATAATTATAAAATTTTATAACTGGTGAAAGTTAAATAATATGTTGATTAATTGTAATATTATTATAAATTTATCTAATTACATATGATATTATACATTACAAAATTTTCACATAGGCATCTGTGAATTTATAAAAAAACATTTCGAAATATTCTTATCGAGAAGGTTTATTCAATTTACCATATTTCAATTTTTATTAAATGAGTTTCAAAAAATATATTATGCCTCCTTTCATAATTATTATTCATCCATATAGGATCTTATATATCCTCAAAATGGATTTTCTATTCCACATTTTGTAATTATCCAAATATCATATACACTTTCATGTATGATCATTCATGTATATGGAATTTTTTTCCGTTATTATGATCTTCACTCACAAAGAGACCCTTATACACACACTATTCTATGTTTTTGTAACTTTATTAAACCTTTTATAATAATTAATTAGGGTGAATTCACCTGTTGTTTAAAAGTGTTAAATATTTATAAATATGTTAAGAGACCTTGAAATATCCTTATAAAACTAATACATATCATATCATAACTCAAGAAATTTCCATATTCATGTAATTTTAACTCACATAAATGATAATATATATCATTTTTTTATTTTTAAATATTATTTTAAATTATGTAATATATCACAATTTGGTGGGGTCACATCCCGATCACACTTTCCAGATGGCCACAAGCGCATCACACAAAATTACATTTGTTTTTCACTAGTAGTGAGGGCCTCGGGTGTGTCTATGGGGGGAAATATGACCTAATTAACAGAGTGTATCGCATCAAATAAATTAAATTATTGGTAAATGTAGGAATAAATATATTAAAATGATTATACAATAGAAGTATATAGGAATAATAAAAAACTCTAGTGACTGATAATCATATAAAAAATATGATAATACATGTAATGTCTCTATAAAACTAGAAAACATATATATAACATAGTTGGAATAACATGGTAAAAAAAATAAGAAAAAAGTAATCCAAAAAACAACCTAATCATCACAATCTCTTTGTCCATCATCTCAAACCATGCTCCATGAAAAAATCAAGAAAGCAATAAACTATATGAATTGGTACCCTTCCATTTTTAATTACATAAATACATGTAATCTTCTCAAGTCCTACTAGTGGAATGGATAGGGAATGAGATAAATCTTAGTAGGCTGCTACCAAGGTCATATATGTCATAAATTCCATGTAATATTAATTGAAATTGGTTGGATTCATGTATATATAACAGTAAAGAATTATAGTAATGAAATTACCAAAGTACCTGCTTTAGCCACATTTGTGCCTAAACATGTAAATGTTTCATTAATTAATTAATTTCAAGTATATATATATATTATTTAATGGGAGTTTTACCTAGTGATTACATCTTAACATGATAGTAATGAATTATCAAAGATAAAATAAGGCATCCTGATGATAATAAAAATGAAAAGTTTCCAAGAGATAACCCTGGAAACATTGACCTCATGAGTTAATCCAACTCTGGTAGTAATTGTTGCTTGGCTATAGGGGTAAGAGTTTAATATAGGTAGTTTTATCAAATTCATTCCAAAATAGTGTAAATTCTATGTGAGCCTATGGAATGCATCCATTGAAAAATCGGAGAAGAAGTGACCAGGCCAAAGTGTGTAGTGAAGGAAGATATTGTCTACATAAGTCATTTTGCATATATTTAGTGAATCCAAGGCCTCCAATAATTATAAAGTCGGGATCCTATAGTGTTTTACTAGGCATCCACTGGTATATAGTGATCGGGTTCCAAGGTGTGTCTCAGCCTTAGAAACCAGCATCCAGGATTTGTAATGGCGTCCATGAGTGAACACGAAATTACCTAAAAAATCCAAGGCTATCTCGAGTATAACCACTCCAATAATAATTTCAAGGTTATTATACAATAAACCTCACAATTTAGTTATATAATTAATCCATGTAAATTTCACACCATTTTCACAAGTCTATGGTTCATTTCATGCATTTCATACTAGTTACAAAGAATCTCAAGGACATTAAACCATTTATTTATTTATATTAGTCATATTCAATTCCTTAGGTTCACTCTACTCTCTTCTATAATCATTTAAAGTTCATAAACAAATTTTCAACTCAGTTATTAAACTAAATTTAAAAATGAAAAGTAATATATATTACACTCACTAATTCCATTTCTATTTGATTTATGGAGTTGATAAACATACCTTAGGTGGATCAATTATAAAATAATATGTGTGTCATTAATTAAAAATCCATTTATTTATTTAAATACTATCCTTTCACAATCTCAATCCATTGTACACTTGAATAGTGGCACGAATAAGATCAATAAGACAATAAAATCATAAATATGTGAAACATCAAATATGGGGTTGTAAGAGTTGTGAACGTAACCACCAATGATGGATAACATATTTAATAAGTGTCTTAGAACATGGTTCTAAAGACTATAAGAAAGCCATATAAATTAAACAGTTTATCCAAGATGAAATATTCATGCACACAAACAAGAATTATAAATTTATGAAACATAAGGTATGAGTTATAGACCCCATACCACGTACTCACATGATTCTCCTTATCTAGTATCAACCTCTATTTTGGTATGAATTGGGAGGAATTTTAAGAAAGGATCATTGCCTTGAAAATATCGAATATGAACCTACAACAAAATAGAGGCGTTGACAGAATGAATAATGATGAATGACAAAAAAAAATTGGTCTTACCGGTATAGATTGAACAAGATGAACTATGCTTTGATCAGAATCTAGACGACTGAATAAGATCAATTCATAAGATAGGCCTTCAAAGGAGCTCAATATATAAAATATAAGGGTTTATGTCAATTAACAAAAATAGTAATAAGGGTTTAATAAATATAATCATTTAATGGAATTATGGTAATATCACCCAAAATTAGGGTGCATAAGGTTAGGCTACGCGGTTTCCCAAAACATGTTGCAATTGTAATCTATCTTGTTAGTTTAATCTACTACTAAACATGTAGAAAATGATATATCTGGACCACATGAGGATGATGAACATGTTGTTAATTATGTGGTACTACCATTCGATGCCCTCATAAAGGGTAAACATTATGAGTCAGTCCCTAAAATGTAGCATTCACATAAAATTAGTCATTTTCATGACATTATATTCAAATATTACCATGTTATAAATGTGGTGGAATCTAGAAAATTATCAATTTGTAACACATTCAAAGAGAATATCTAGAATGTGAACCCAAGAAAGAAATTAAATTGAATTCATGTTATTTGATTCATATACCATTTCATCCTTAAAACTGATTTCTTGGTATATCAAGTTGAAAAGAATCTATTCAAAGTCTCGGTGAATGGATATATCGGTCATCATACATACACATGATTCCCTAGAAAAAAATCCACAATTGAGACACTCTCACATTGTTTCGCTAACATCCCAAACTAATCCTCATTGTGGACCCCACATTAAATCTAACCTGAGTAAAATATCATTTGATAATATTCTATCATGAACCAAACCACTAGGTCCCTCTTGGATTAAAGCAAGGTGGGTGTGACAACCCCAATCCCACCTCTTATTGGATATGGTATTGCAACAAGATCTGAGAATGCATGAACTGAAATATGATACCTTAGCCTTAATTACCTATACACACACACCCACCTCTATGGAAATGTGAAGTAGAATAATAATGTATTGTAGAATCTGGAGTATAATCATACATTAAATAATCTCTAGTGAATACGACATAGTAAAATAGTGTAAAACAAATTATAAAGGGGAATAATACACTTGAAATCATAAATGAAGTCCCAATTGAAAATAAAATAAAAAGGGGATGTGGGAGATAGGTCGACTCATGATATCCCATTTCAACCAATTAATGCACCATGTATCAGTATGATCCACTAAATTCACCACCTTTTGTACAGTCATATGTATATAAGAGTACACATAAAGAATAATCCAATGTAGGTGTGAGTATATACATACCCAATATGGTGTCCTGAAAATGATAATGGGTGTAACAAAAATTTACATTAGTATTCATCACAATCCAAAAATTCATGTCAATCAAAACATGAGGAAAAAACATAATAACACTTATATTCATGAAATTAGTCCCTAATGTGACAGAAAGGGGATTTCTAACTCTATGATGTTTCTAATTTTGTTGAGTTATCCTAAAGCTCAAAGTGTCCAAATCTAATGCCCTGTATTTGGCAAAAATGTACCAAAATAAATTTGGAATGACCACACCTCACAAATACTCTAAATTTTTTATGGGGACCAATCTAAAATTTTGGTTTCATGAAACCACATATGTTATAAATTCATGGGTTTTCTCTATGACACTTTGAATACAAACTGATGGAGCACTATATCAATTCTATACAACTATCAAAAAACTCACATGAATTAGATTGGAGGTACTATACATCACAACTACACTCTAAAAATAAGGTTTTATGGTATGCAATGGTGGAACTACTCCCAAGTGTGTCAAGGTTGTTCCACAAGGTAGATATTGGACATACACCCTAGTGTGATAGGATTTCCACTCAGTAGTTAGAGAACCTTTTCCCCACTACCATTGTGGTGGTCCACTCAGTAGAGATAGGAATCGAACCCTTTTTTTATATGGGATTCCACACAATTGGCAGAGAACACAAGTCGTGGTCTAATAGGGTGTTCCATTCTATAGATAGTAGACCCATTCCCTCATTTAATTGGTGGGTACCAATCAATATACAGGGGGAAAAACCCATGTTCTCATATGAGGTGACACTCTATTAGAATAGGGCCCACTCCCCAGAGAGAGATGTGTGGTGACACTCAACCAGTGTAAATAGAACGTAGACATGTTCCCTAGTGGGATAGGGGGTTTCATATTTGGGTTATCTTTGTTAAACATGACAAATCACTACTATCAGTCATGTTCCCCCTAAAAAAGCATTATTCTCACAACGCCACATGTTATATATTGAGAGATACTCTAAAGAAAGATACATCATATTAAATTTTTGATAGAATGAATAATATTCTATAATTTTGATGAATGATAGATTATAAATATTGAATCATCAAGAAAATATTTGGTATGAAAATAATCATATATGCATTGAAGTTAATTCATTGCAAAAAATTCAACTGATCTTCTAGAGAAATCCAGAACAGTGACACATCACTATGACATAGAAATGGATCCATTATTATGACAGAGATTTTTACCCATTGGATTGAAAAAAAATGATACATCGACACATGTGTCAATGTAATTTGTAATTTAATTCATAAAACTAGTCTAAAAAACTGTATGAGTCTATTTATCGTAACTCAAAAAAAATTTAAATAGTTGATAAATGTTTGAGTATTTTTGGAAGTTACAAATGTGATTGAATTATAATGAAGGTACAAAAATTATTATAGAAGGTTTTTTTATTATTTATCTTATACAAATCATTAACGTATGAAATCTTTTTTTTCTTCAAGTATGTAAATAGAAAATTATATGAGTATGTTTCAATTGAGTTATGAAAAGGCTGAAAGTTTTTGAAGAGGTAAAAATATGTTCTATATCATGATATTTAGATAATAACTTTTATATGATGCATTTTTATAAGAATTTTTATCGGTCTGAGACTGTGGAAGATATATAATGTGGTGTCAAAAAACAAAGGGTGATCATACATAGAAAAACTAAATAATTTATTGTAAATTTAAAAAGTATAACTCTTTGATAAGATTTGAGATGTTTTGAGAATCCCCCTAGATGTATCTATAATTATTTAAGAAGATAAATATTAAAAATTAAATTTACAATAAATAATGGAATTGTGAATTTCTTTTAGAAAGAAGAATAATTTTTCCCCCATCGTTACCATAATGGGATGACTATATATAAGAAGAAAAGTGAATTCAGAATTTAAATTGTCCACATGAGTATTTATTGAAGTTCTAAAAATTTTGGGAATGAAATGAGTTTCAAATCAAAATTGTGTTTCAGGTTGAAGCTACGGAAGATCAATCACAGTGAGGTTAAATCGGATCCTTAGAGTAAGTTCCAGAAGATAGTGTTTCATCAGTGTGATCCCAACAGATTGAGCCCATCAGAGTGAAATTCATCAAAGACTAGTCTTTTATATGGAGTTTAAAAGGAGGAATAATTATTTTGATGATTATAGTGTTTTAAAAAAAATTAAATTCGAAGGATCAGAAGCATAATCAGGGAAAGGCCAATTTGACAGAGACAGTCAAACAGAGGTTAATTGAGCAAGGATAATTGGACTATGTTTTGCTAAGGAATTTTTATAGAAATATATTCTAGAAGGTGTTTCAAGTCCATAAATATCTATAGGTAATTTTTTATTTTATTTGTATTTATACTTCTAAAATTTGATTCATCTTGCGTTTTTAGGAAGTAAAGAACATTATAAAGTGAATTATAATTGAAGGAAAGTGGAGCCTCTAACTATGGATAATTACCAATTACTAAAAATGGTTTTTTGGTTTTTTTGGGTCTATAAAAAGTTGTGGGAAGTTGGTAAAAAGATTATAGTTGGAGGTATAAACTACTATAGTAAGAAATTTTCTACTGGTATTATATAACCTTTCACTTCATGATCCATTGTATTACATAATGAATGTAGTGGATGAATTCATGATGGTGGGACTATCCAACATGTAATGGATTATGTCGTTGAATGAAACCATTTAAATATAGTGTTCTTCCATCTCTTTACTTTTTCCCATATGAAAGGTTTGTTTTAGAAGACATATTTGAGTGGATCATAACACTAACAAGTTTTCGTTGATAAGATACATTTCTAGGGTAACTATGAAACATTCTTATAAAAAGAAAAATGTACCACTAATTCGACCCCCTCCTTTTCAATGGTCTTGATCATACTTGAGAAAAACAATTGAATGATACATGTAGTCATACCTAATAAATATGAAGAATAACATTCTAAAATTAACCAAGGAATGATATTACATTGGTAAAATTGAAAATTTTCAATGTAACACCTAATGATTTTACTATGTATTGGTCTTTTAAATAAATATTGTGTTAATAGATTCTTTCACACACAACACCAAACTAAAAAAATCAAAACAAACTTTTTTTGAAATAATAGATTACAATGTAAGATAAAAATTATTTCTTAGTGTGAATAAAATATGAAACATTATTAAAAAATTATAACGGGGTCAATAAAATAGTGAATAAAAATACCAAAACCTTTTCTTTAGAGATATTCATAAAAATAAACCCCTAGATATAAACTATAAGAAAATTTTTTATAATTAAGAATAGGATATACATGTTTAGATACAAGTATATTAACAATATAAATGTTTCTATGAATTGATATAAGTCTACATAAAATGATTAAATCTGATTGTTATCAATACAGATAGTAGAAATATAATAATAAAAAATATGGTCATTTTATATATAATATTTGGGTATGAATGTAAACAATAAGTGTATTAATATTCTTTTAATTTTGAAAAAAAATTAATGAGAATATAATTCTAAAATAATGAAAAATTCATAAAGGAGATATAAATATAATATTTACATAAAAAATATTATAAAAAATACATTTTCATATGTAACAAATTTATTATTTTTATTTTTAAATTAAATATTACAATACCTCTATATTTTTAAAATATTATTTCTATAAGATAATTAATTAACTTTATGAAAATGATGTAAAATTTATTTAATACTAAAAAGTGAAATTTTTTTAGATTATTTTATTTATTCTATATATTATATATTAATAAAAAATTTGGTAAATTTTTAATTATGAATAAAATTCAATTATTTAAAAAAATTTAAAATATATTTTATACCTATTTGAATTAGTAATATATATGATATAAAATTAAAGAACACTTAATATTTAAAAAGTGATTTTTCTATAGAAATATATTTATTCTATAAAATATTTTTTTGTTTAAAATTAAAATTTCTCATATTTAGAAATTTGTTTAAATTAAATATAATATAAATTTAGAAATATTATGACAATATTATTTGTGATGGTACCCTTATATTTTTATTAAAATATTTAATTACCATAATAATGAATTAAAATAGGTGTGAGGGGGGCAGATATATAAATTAAGAAGGATGTAATATTTTATAATTTAATAAATAATAATTAATTAATTATATGAAGTCCCTTGAAATGATTATAACAAAAACATAATTTACATCCATCATTTACACATATAAATTACCTAAATCCCATGAGATTTTATCTTTATTGTTAACCAAACTAATGTTTCCAACGAAATGTCCTCCATTTTAACCTAAAAAATACCTCCCATATTACCCTACCAAAAAAATTATTCCTTTTATAGAATCATAAATACATTCCTATATTCCATATCAAAAATAATAATTCTAATGTTTCTAGCTACTTAAACTATAAAGAAATACTACATTCTTCATTTTGGGGGAACCTATGTTGAGAATGAGCTAACTCATCAAGTAAATTTAAATGTTTTGTTATATCCTTCTTGATTAACAACTCACCTAAAATATTTATAAATATCATTAACATTTATTATGAAATTATTTTAAACAAATTATTCTTATATTAAAATAAAATTTTATTATATAACTATAAAATTTTACTCATTCATTAGTATTGTATGCTCTTGTTTGGTTTAGTTCAACCACCTACATGAATGAAGCCATACAAACATCATAAATTTTCATAATGAATCATAATCAAGAAATCATTATCAATAATATGTTATATTTTAGTATATTCTATGTTATAAAAAATGTACTTTAAATTTGACATGAAAATTATTGATCAATATATTGTAACTCGTTGTTAACGGAAAGTTACCCAACCAATATTTGTCATGGAATTCATTATCGCAAAACATACATATAACATAAATCAAATGAACATGAGACTAAATATATAATTGAAAAAATTATTAATAAAACATAAATAAATAGGGAATTATTAACTTTTTATCAATGAATGGGTATCAATATCCTCATATAAAAACTTGTATGAAACAATCAAACTTGAAAACATTTAATGACGAAAATATACAATAAATGACTAATATATAACTATTAAATTATTATAATTAATTATTGTAAAATTTAATATACTTAAATAAAATTATTAAATAATAATTATTTTTATTATTTTTTTATATAAGATGTTAAATGAATTTCATTGAATAAAATTGTAAAGGTAATGGATTTTTCATCTCAATTTTCATTACGTGATATATGATCTATATTGACTATATTATTTATTTATGTGGTTAATATAATTCCCTATGATATTGTTTTACCTTATTATTAATTTAATTAATAGGATTTAAGGTCTATATATTTATCTTTTGTGAAATTTCATTTTACTCAATTCTTACCAAATTATCAAGGTTTTTCTTTCAAAACTCACATTGAAATCAAGATTTTTTATTAATAAATTTTCATCTAGTGAATTGGAATGATTTATATTTTTAATAAACACTTGTATTTATATATTATATTAATTTATGGGATTATAATTCCCTTTTATATTTCATATCATTTTGAATCATAATAATTTAATGTGATGCTTTTAATAGAAACTAGTCTTATCTCATCCATTTGGTCAGGTTTGTCTCATCTTTATATACATATTCATTATTTTTTAATGATTTTTTTATATCTAGTTATATGATTTATTGGTGCATTCTTATGATGGATATAATTTTCATTACCCGTGTTATATAAGAATATTTACAAAAATTCCACTTCAATTGACTTGTAATGATGTTATGTTTATTTAAAATTTGTTATACGCATCTCCATTTTAAATAATTCATTAAAAATCATCTCTCATCCCTCTCAATTGGTTTTATTTACTTGAATAACCTCTATGATTTCATGTAATTCCATGGTTATTTATATTCCCATGGTTTTAAAATTTACATTCTTTTAAAATAAATTTTATCAAATGTATATTTTATTTCTTCCAATTCTCTATGGACATTTTACAATGGTTTTATAATGTTATTTTCATATATTCCAAAATAATTCAATCATTCTGATTAACAATTTAAAATATTATTTAAGAATTTTATCCAACCTCCCCCTCTATATTCATTATGATGACTTTTTCATAAATCATTGACTGTAATTCCTCATGTTTGTTAAAAAAAATTAAATGGTAGAGTTTTCAAATTAGCGGATAGTATGACTTTTGAAACATAAATAAGATTTTATATACAATGTTAGTAAACCCATCATGGGGTATTATAGACATTTAACATAGATTTAATTATGGATTATAGGTTTTTGAGATCACGAGAGGGACATTGGTCTAGTTATCCTATAGTCTAAATCCACTATCTAGTCAATACCAACCTATCGACAAGCTGGTGGTGCTGAATGTTGCCTAGGTGACACTATAGGGTCCACTAACTATTATGTTACATAATAGAAAATATATAATGGTGTTAAGAGATGGTGAAATTATATTATACCACTCATAATTTTTATAGTGAAACCCTCTCTTCGCCATCCAATTTTTCTCACACAACCATGGGGTCAGGCCCCTCTATATCTCTTAACATCGCCTTAATATTGAGTTTTTATAAAGGACGTTATTTAAAAATTTATGGTATGTATTAAGCTCCCCTGATCATCATGGATCCTCCCCTCTATAAATTCTAATTTTCTATTTCCATTTTTAGGTTTTTTATTTTGATTCCACTGGATATTGGTGGAATCTATTTATTGTTATGAGGATTTATTTCAACCTTTAATGTAGATTCATCACATGGTCATTCAGGTACCTCTATTCATTTTTTAATAGGTACACTATCTCACAACATTATATAGTTTTTTCCATATTTTGAAATTAAAATACCTATGTAATTCATGAAATGTGTTAATAATTTCACCCAGGTTGATGTTGGTGGTTTGCTATGGACCCCTTATGAGTATTTGCTTGTAATTTTGATGGAACTAGGGTTTCCAGTTAGTCGTCAATGATTATTAAATTTTATATTAAATTGTAAATTATATTTTAATTTTTTATAATTATTTATTTTTGATTCCTTACTATGAGTTAGGTTCCTAAGTGTACAACTATTTTTTAGTGGCATAGACATAACCTTGAATATGTTTTGGATAGCATAGGGGAAAGGTGTTATGTTGAAAAACAAATAGGGATAATCTTCTAATACTATTTATGTGGTCATGGTTACATTACCTGTGGATTTATTAATATTTTTAATGATGACTGTAATGTGTAGTCATATCCCTAAGGGCGTTGATCAGCTTGATAAATTAATTTAATTGTTAAATTAAATTGAAATTTCAAATTTACATGAAATTCATTAGAATATAATGAATAAAATGTCAATACCAAATTGGACATTTACACTACATTGATCACCTTGTCCATTGATGGATTGGGATGTCTATTAAATTGGAAGGTTATGTGGCATTCAGACCCTTTAGCGGTGTAATTGTGGTAAGAAAGACTAATCAGCACCTATATGAGATCATTGGCCACATATTTTTATTTTTTTGGCATTTCTTAAGTGAAATAACCAATATAGGAAATGTTAAAACCTGGTACATATCATAAGGTCAATTGGATCATCTAAATGGGTTATGGAAGATGGCTAGTGACATTGGTTTAGACATGATTTAGGTGTTATGATCATGGGTATACCTAATAGTGTGTTTCTCATTTGAACATATATGCTTAGAGGGCTATGGATAGTGACATTGGTTTCGTTTTTCAGCCATTCATTTAATTTTTTATACATCCTTTATTTATTTTGTTGAATTATTAGATTCCAAGAGGTAATTATATGGATATAACTTATGAAACTTATATTATTTAATTTTGATATGGGGGATTCCCAAATGATATTCCTGATAATTTTTTTAATTATTTTTTGGTACTGATGGGATACGACGAGGATGTGATGACGTCAACATGGAATCCCAGTGTGTATATAGGGATCCATCTATTGAAATATGTAAATAATTCACTAGGTATCATGATTCTATTTCAAGTATATATTGGATTTCAAAGATTCCATGAGTACCTATGAGTCTTAGTAAACCTATGAGACATTTATTTAGGATTGGGGCATGTGATCACTATCATTATCTTTATGATGATGATTATTTTTTGATTCTTAGGTCTCCCATAGGATCTATCTAGTCAAGCATGATAATGTTTCATAACTATTAAGATTCCCTAGAATTCTAGGATATTTCTATTTGGCATAGATACATTGAGATTATTATAATTCAATTGTTTCTTGGATTAAAATTTATAAACATTAATCCATTCATTAAACCTAGAGTTTGGGGATATTCCAATAATTGTTATGATCTTTTCATGATGCCATTCTTGATAGGTGGTGTTTATTAGGGCCTTAGGACTAGTGATAAATAGGTTACAACAAAGTATCTGCTATTTATATGGTTAGAAATATATCATAATTTTTTTAGAAATTCCCAAACATTGGATGAAGAAAGTTGGATCGATCGAGGTCATCATGCTAAGGATCGATAATGGATTATTATTTATTTATTTCCATTAGTTATTTATTTATTCCCATTTAACATGTCATGTTCATATATCATTTCATTCTTGTTATATTATAGGAATTATTTTCTGGTTTGATACCAAATTATGTACCCACACCTGGCTCAGGACACCATTACACTAGGGTACCTGATTTGACTCTCACATGGTTATGGGAACAGGTTTGGATAATACATGGGTTTTATCAATTGGGATTAATCAGATGAACACATGGAACATGTGATGAGGTATATCATTGAGTTTTAGTCAATTCATTTCTCTAATATTTAATCTTTTGTTGTCCTATTTATGTGATCAGACAAGTGGTGGATCGTGTCTGTATGTCTCTATACAAATTTTAACATCATATTATTAATTTTTTGATATTTTATTTATGTACATAAATTTATTGTTTTATTTGCTTTGTGATACTCTATGATTTATTATATGATTTTACGCTCTAATATAGCAGGTATAGTCTCCCAAGCATAATTCCTTAGACTGGTCTTCCATGTCAACAACTTCTAGCATACTTGGAGGCACACATGAGGTCATATGGTGAATCAGATTAGGGAACCAGATTAGTGTCATCCAGACTAATAAAATATCATGTGGTGTTATTGTATTCTTTTTCATTACTATTGGGGTAATGGGATCTAGGAGATTTATGTATGTGTCATAGTCTATGATTAATATCAGTCATGTGTATCATGAACAAATTTTCTAGAATGAATATCATGTTACTATGGGATTGTGATAGTTATTTATTATTATGATTTGCTTTGATTTAATTTTTTACAAATTTTGTGGTTCACATAGGGTTTTTATTTATGATTAAGAATCATATGGATTTTCTGGTAAGACAGCAATTATGAATTTTCTTCTTATCCTAGATAGGAATGAAGAATCTCATGAATTATAATCAGTCATGTATGATTGAAATATATTTTGGGGAGGGGAATTATGTTGTGTCCATTTTATCACTAAATATTTTTGATTATCTATTAAAAGCTTCTACAAATATTTATATGGAATTTTCATATATATGTACTTAATGGAATTTTAGTCATTTGAGGAGACTTGTATTTGAGTTTCCTACAATGAAAGTCAACATTGATATATAGTAAGGATCATGATTATGATATAGGGGTTGAATTTTATAACAGTTATAACGACCTAATATTGTTAGTACAAAAGAGTGTTTCTTACTAAGAAGCCTCTCATGTGTGGTTTTCATTCATGTTTAGTTGTTTAAAGTGATAATAACAACTGATATGGTGTTTACCCATATTGCATGGAATGGAATTATAATTAACGAAGAATAATTCTATAGATATTATTTATTATGGACCATCTAAAATGATGATATTGGATGTGGAAGTGTTGAATGATGAGTTATGATTCACGAGGGACTAGTCTCATAAGTAGATACTCGGTGGGAATTAGATCCCTAGTAGTGTTATGACTTGGAATGGGGTGTCTCATTAAAGATTATGTGCAACCCTCGAGTTGTTATTCCCACAATAGATGTTGTGTGATGTTTTTTATTTGTGTATAGAGTACTATCCAAGGAGTTATTACCTTTTACAAGACCAGATATTTTGTTATTAGAGGGAGACTATAGTGACCCAATATATATGAATTAGACCTCAATGGTATGGTTCAAGGATTTATTGTGTGGGATACCCATTAAAGGATTTTTCTCTAACTTATAATTGTTTTAGTGGAAGAAAATCATGGGGTAATTCCTTGTTATTCATATCAATTCACTGAAGGTACAAATAATTTTAAAGGAAAGGAATGGTTAGGCCCTGCAGTTTTCTAAAAATGTAACCATTAGTGGTATTGATTTGGGTTTTGTAGAACACGAAGTTCCTTGTTATCGAGGCTAGTTTTTAAGGGTATGAATGTTTGGGTGTCTCAACCTATATGTTTTTCATGCACTTTAGTATATGGATCGATCATGGGTTGATTCTTGTTTTTTTATAATGCATTGGGTTCTTATTATATTATTACTTTTATATAAATCAATGGTTTTTTATATATCTATCCACAACCCACATCAACCCTAAAGAATCCTTTCATATATTTATTTAAAAATATAAATATTAAGTATGATCAATAAAACATATAAAGATAATGATAATTAATGAATATGAGTAATAATTTTATTAAATATTTATATAAATAAAATAAATCCAACTATTGATATGAATGAAATTCAATTTATATAGATAAAACAAAAAAGGAAATCATTTTATTCTTGAAATATACATTTCAAAAATTAGGTATTTATTTAAAAAAAATAAGTATATTATCATTAGATTATGAAAATATATATTAATAATATGAATTATATATTACAATGAAATTAATTAGTAATTGATTGAAAATAAGAATAAAAAATTATTAACATTTTTAAAAGATATTTTATAATCGAAATATTCTTCCACTATACATTGGGATTTAATTTAAATATTAAATTATCAAAATATAGGAATCGATTTGAAAACATTATAATTATTTTATGATTAACCATAATTACAAATTCTTAAGATGAGTTTTTGGATTTTTCATAAAATAACCCCATAACCATAAATTCTAATTTCTTATTAAATTTTCCTCTTAAAAACGTTTAAAGGAAAATTTTAAATATAATGTTTTGTACATAAACCCAACTCTTTTCCCTTATTATAGAAAATTTTAAACTCTATTGATATTATGGTCATAAGAAATTTGTTAACCACATCAATTTCTGAGGGATATTCCAATGAAATCTCAATGTTCACACTATGAGAAACAATTTTTGACTTCACTAATTTATTTTTATTATTATTATTTATTTATGATGTTAAAATATTTTATTGAATACATAAATATTGGTTGTATAATTAATGTTATTATTCTTTGGTAATAATCATTACTCCCATTTTACCTTTTCTATTAAGAAAAATTAAACTCTAAATCATGTGTTGTGTAAACTATCACATCAATGATGCAATGTGTTTCATTTTTTGTAGCCCCCATACTAGGATAGTATAAATGGTTAATTTTGTAATGTATCATTTTTATTATTCTCTAACAATAATCTAAATTACTATTTTCACTTTCTTTATAGAATATGAAATCATTAACCATACTTACATATGGTCAACAACCTCTATATAATGGTTAAATTTCATTTTTCATTTCATCGATACCATATAGGGTTGGTAATGAGGATGAAATTAAATGATTGATATGATATCTATGATATAATTAATGTTTTATTATGTGAAATTTGGTAACATATTTATTATATTATTAATAAACAATTATCATTAATTAAATCATTCAAACTGATAGAACTAAGGGGAAAATGATCTCTTATTTCTAAGTAATAAAATAATATAAATTATAATCTTTTAATAATAATTTATAATTATAATAAATTGCTCTAATAAAGAATAAATAATATCACTTTGATTCACATAGAAAGATATTATAACTAACCCACCTCACATTCATCCATTATTCCTGGTAGATTCAAGTTTCAGTCGGTTTAACCACTTACATGAAAAAAATATGAATTTTTTTCATTGATGAATATGAAAACTTATATAATGGTATAATTTGAGATAAATTTGTAAATAATTTTTTTAGTTATTTTTATATCAAAATTTAACTAATAAATTAATAAAACTTATTTCATTCATTAAGAGTCACATTAACATGATCATCACTGATTTCATCTTCATGATTTATATCCAAAACTACCACATAATGATATTAAACATTTATAACTATAATTTTAAATATACATCACTACCATAGATGATTTTTTAATGATATAATTTTGAAAATTGAAATATAACAACACTATATTTATGAAACAATATCAAAATGATAATGATTACTTACACTCAATGTACAAAATGTGTAAAAACTAACTAATATTAATATGTATACAATGATTTTAAATGAATATTTTAAAAATATATTTTTATGAACATGTTTCTTGATTATGTACTTAATGTACTTAATTTAATTATTCCAGAAGTTTGATTCATCTTAAAATTGAATCAGTACATAGGTAAGTGATTTTATTTGAAATTCTTCTCTTTGATACATGTTCGGTATTATGCAGTGAGTATCATTTATATGATGTAAATATTTCATATAAAAAATATCATATCATAAATAATATTTTAATCATTATATATAAAGAACAATTATAATCCATCTCTTTCAATGGGGTTTTATTAAAGTGTAACTAAAGCTACAAGGGTATTTCTTGGTCTGAATTCTAATTCTTTGTAACATGATTCATGTTATGCCCCATGTTTCCCGTGTATTATATTCTTTATACTTACTATCCCATGATTTTTTATATACATTATTTCCTTTTAATTCATATTAAAATCTAAACAAAATCATTTTTTATTATTTAATTTTTATTTCTGTAATTTTTTAACCCTCTCATAAGATTTATCAATAACTCAGTTTTCATATATTGATTTATGATCATTCATTGGAACTTATGACATCTAATTTGGTTACATTTTACCATTTCATTGTACTATGTGGTATTAAGTAATTGTATTCATTTTTAACAAATAAACTCATTTTAAAATTTTCAAGTTTAGTGGTGTATCTTTCCTATAAGTGATATTGTTAACTAAAATCTCATTCTTTGAGTTATAATGATTCATCTTCAACTTTCCTTTTCCATGTTTGGGTTCTCCCAAAATAAAATTTTATTATATGGAATTTTATAATCATATTTTGTAAACATAATTTTTTATACAGTTGAATGTTTCTTCAGTCTTATTACAATGTATGTTTTTTGAAAATATACTTTCAAATGAATTATAATGATTTTCCATTAACATCCGTATGTATTTTACTCCACAAAAAAATTATAAAAGATAAATTTGTGTCTATTTTGTTATTATTTAATAGAGATTATTTATATAGGTAATGTTTTCAACTGAATTCACCTAAATATATTCCAATTTACATTTTAAACAGAAATGTAATTTTTATTTTACATCAATTGATATCAAATAATTAGATTCTTAGGATATCATTCAATGTGTTCTTTTTCAATGGTGCTTTTCATTTATGTAATCAAACCTAAATGTTTTATTATTATGTTGGGGTTATATTAGGAGAAAATCATTGAAATTATTTTTTTTAATGGATTATGATCACCAATATTCTTTTACTGATACAGTTTTGTACTCATTACTCTTTAAAGTGTGAACAACACATTTTACATATTTCAAATTGGATGATGTTCTCCTATAATAAATTCTTTTCAATTGACAAATGGAAAATTATTAACATTCAATCTATTTTTATTGTAATAAGGATGATTATAGTAATGTTGTATATTTATTTTTTAACCCTCAAACATCTTCCTTGAGATAATTTATTATCATTTTATCCCTTTTATTGAAATGGGGAAATGTATTGGTATTCCATATATTGTTATTCTTATAGATAAGATGAATTTAAAATACGATTATTATTATTATATTGAACATCCACATTATATATTTTGATAGATTATGATCATGTTATCCCATTATTGACACGGGTATAATTATTTATATATAAGATGATTATTTTTTTATATCATAGGTTGATTATATACGGACATTCTATATCATTCATAATACATATAACCATGTTTTTTTGTGAAGATAATCCTTAAGGAATTGTAAGTAATTTATTATTGCCTATTATACTGAATGCACAGGAAATAATCATGTGATTATTGGGACCTAGAATTAAATATGACCATGATGCATAGACCAATCTCATGAGACCATATTGGATTGGTTTTGGTTTATACCTATCCCTATATCAAGATAAGAATCTTGTTAGAAGGTCTTGACTGTAGGGTTTTTATGACTAGAATTTTTCATTCCATCGATATGAGATCAGTATTATTGATATCCATGCTTTTATTTATTTCCATTGATTTTGTATTGTATCTATTTAATTTTGATTATGGGTTCTTGTTTTTTACTTATTCCATCCATAATATTTTTTTCCATGTTTATTCCATGAATTCCATATTTTTATGTTTTCCATTACTAAGTGTTTGATCTCACAATATCATAAATTTCTATTTCTCCATGTTTTTAAGAAAACTAGTACACATGAAATTTTCATGAGGACAATGTGAGTTAAATATTAAAGAGGTTATTTTGAAGACTAATTATTGATTTAGTGATTTTATATATAATTAAAAAATACTATTTGAAAAAAATAAGATGATCTTTTCTAGTATATGATGATATCCAAAAATATTATAACAGAATTGATTAATTAGATTTTCTATGCATACATATATGTATAGGTATTAGAAATGGATATAGACGTGATATATAAGAATATAGGGTTAAACACCTCAAATGGGTTGGTTGATCATTAACTTGATCATCACTCTTGTGCATGATGGGTTTTCCTAATACTACACACCTAGCTGAACACCCCATGGGGGATATTATTCAGCTAATCAAATTATATTTTCTTGACATTATGAATGATTTATATTCTAGCTAATTTAGTAGGATAAAATGATAAATAAGATTAAATCCAATTTTTTGTTACCTAGGATGAATCTATTATGATAAAGGATTATCTGTTAATGATATATGATGATATATTAGTGACAAAGTTTGAACAGAAACAACATTAGGAAAATAAAGATGATAGAAATATAAAACCTCTATGAGAAAGGAATCAAGAGAATAGTTATTCTACTAATTCTACTATGACTTGACCCTGAAAAAAAAAGAAAAATTATACACTTATCCTCCAATCTAGTGTTTCAGTTTCCATATTGGATTGTTATTCTCCCCACAGTAGTGGATCATAGGATTTTTCAAGGATTATTAAATCAATACCCTAATGATTTTATTGTCGAATGAAACTTATATTAGTAATATTATTTTATCACAAGTTAATGTTTACAAATATATGGATATTTATATTTATCCATTAGATAGAATTTATTTGATAATAGTAATGGGATAAATATATCAGAATAGTCACCTGATGTATCCAAGGATGTAAAAATCACTATAAAATGGTGGGAGTATAATATAAAACCGAACTACTACAAATGGATCAACATAAAAAGTTAGTGATATTGAAAATGTTGAGTCCACCAAATGATAATGAGACTCAGAGTAGTTCAACAATTAGGTTTGATACCATAGTGGACACAAGTCCACAAAGCACGCGTGGTAAACATTTCAGTTCCTAGAAATCCCTATGTTGTTATATGAAGTGTCAATGAGACCAAATGTGGAAAGGATTTTATCCCCTACCTACATTCATCAAGGATGTTTTCATTATGAAGGTAGCATAGAAACCAGTGAAACAAAGAGGAGAAGACATTAGTCATTATATATTTAGGATGGTGATGTATGCGATGTATATTTTGGAAAGGTTGATGGTTAGTGCAATAGATGTGGATACTTATTAATGGTATGAAGGGGTCTAAATAAGGATCCAAATGAGCCTTATGAGTAAGAGGATCATTCTTCATAAACATCACCACTTGACCTCAACCACCCATTAACATAACCATGTTGAAAATTCTCTAGAGACATGAGATAGATTTGTGGGGTTTTCCCATTTATGTTCATTTGTGTGCATACTAATTATGATAATTATGAATTAAATTTCATATCATTTTTTCTGTAATATATCGCTATAATATTGAAAACATAATCAAGGAGAAATAAAAAAATGTCGTCACACAAAAATATGAGATATTTTTTAATAAATGGTTATAAATAAATTAAATATGCAGATATACTAATATTTGAGTTTCATATCCTTTCATATATTAACAATGTTGTTAAATCGATTAATTTTTACCTTATAGATGACCTTAAATATTTTAACTAAGAAATAATTTTAAAAATTTTGATTAATTATTTTATGGGGATAAAATGTAAGACCTTTAAATTTTATTATATAATTACATTTGAATATTTCAATGGGTCTCATAGCCTTCTCCTCACGTAACAACGAACTCAAAAACCCATCATATATATTGTAAGAAATATAGATAGTAGTTATAACTATTAAAACCTAAATATTTATATGGATGGAATGAATAGGATTAACCACTTTTTTAAATTTATATGAAAAAAATAAATTTTAAAATTTATATTAATTAAATTCAGTTAGAATAATTAAGGCAATAATGATAAAAATTTTATTCATAAAATATTATTTTCTAAAAGTAGTGATTTATTTCATGAATATAAAAATACTATAATAGATAATTGTAAAATATATTTATAATATGATTAATATATTACTAATAAATAAATTAGTAATTGAAGAAAATAATAATAAACAATCATTCACATTATTGAAATCTATATTCCAATATTATTAGTTTTCCACAATATTTCATGATTTAATTAAAATATTGAATTATAAACTTTCTAAACTGTAATTAATAAAAATTAATATTATCTTTTTATTATGTATAACTATATATTCTTAAGAATAACTTTTGGAATTTTTTTTTAAAATTCTATTTTTTTTATGTGAGTGGTGGACACTATTTATTTAATAATATAATTTAATGGAATTATATATATAAGTATGAATTCATAATTAATGAAAACATTTTATAAGAAAAAATAAATATTTTATAAGGGTCATTACAATTTACAAAAAATTATATTTACAAAATCATATTTATATATTTACAATCTCAAATTTTATTATGTAATATATGTAATATTTTCTAAATTTATTTTACTACAATACAAATTTTTAAATTAAATTTTATTTTTATCAAAATTTTAAATTAAATAATTTGTAATGGATATTTAATATATAATTTATTGGAAAAAATATCTATAGGGACAACATTATTTCAAGTCACAATGATTAAGTTGCCTTAAGTAAAAATTAATTATTGTGGTAAAAGAAAAAAGAGAACAAGTAATAATTCAAGGATTAAAGGGATTTAAACCTAATAAAACCATTATTATTATTGATTTTATAATTATTTTTATATACCTTATCTCGTCCTCAATAAATTATTTCTCTATTTTGGATTATCTTGACATGTTTAACATGTTATCATTTTATATTAAGTTAAATTATTTTAAAAAATTTCATTCATAACATTTTTAGAAGGATCTCATCACCACCCCTTCATGGAAATCCTAAATTTCTTTCCCTCTTAAAAATATTGTTTTCTTATTTTTATTGGTATAATATTCCACTCTCTTGATATTTTTTTCAAAATGAATTATTTTATTCCATTCAACTCTAATGAATCTTCTAGGGAAATCTCAAAGTGTTCAATGTGAGAAATTATTTTTTACTTAACTTCTTTCATTTTTATTTTTTTTACAATTATAATTTTAAAATTCCAATATGATGACATATGTATTGATCATATAAATGGTGCTATAATTATTTTGGAATAATCAGTAATCACCTTTTCCATTTTATATTTAGAAAAATGAAACCATAATTTATGCGTTGTATTGACTACCGCCTCTTAAAATAAATATGACTCAATATCCTCCATAACCATAAAATCATGGTCTAAAAGGGCTATTTAGTAAAAAATTTAAATATTTATATCATTATTATGATTCTAAAACAAAAAATAATATTACTCCTTCCTCATGTTCTATTTAAGATGCAATCCTCAACCATGTGTAGTGTCGACTACGACCTCCAGGGTAAAATGATTTTATGTTATATTTTCATTAAATTAATTTCATGGATGGTCATGAGAATGAAAATAAAGGATAAATATAATTTTTATAACATAACTAATATCTTGGTAGGAAATATTGGAGAACTTACGAATGATAATATGAGCAACCTATTACTGTTAATTCAGTTGTTTAAATCATGGGATCTTAGTGAAAAAAGAAATATTCTTTATAAGTAATGAATTTGTAGGAATTATAAACTATTAAAACTAAATTAAAATTTTTATATTTTAAAATTCCATGATTTTATTATATAGTTGTCAATAAATATATTTTTTCCTTTATACCTAACATCTCACGCAACATCAAGCATAAACAAACTGAGTTATAATACGTAAATATTTTTATATAATGTGGTAGTTATCATCTATACATTTAATTGGTAGTTATGAGTAATATTGAAATTTTATTAAATATATATGAAGGTCCTAATCAATACAAATTTATTAAAAAGGGTTTAATTTTTAGTAGTCATTTTTTCTTCAAAATTTATTCTTATTCAAAGAAGTTATTAATTCCTTTTATGAAATAATTTTGTAATTAATTTCTATTTTTTAATTTTTCCTGATAAAAAATATAATTTCTAAAATCATCACATCATTGTTATCTGAAGTATAATTTCTATTTACCTTTCTGAAAAAGAATGATTATTTAGTGAATAGTTAACAATATAGTTTTTTATAGAGAATTGTATTTTGGTTTTAAGAATTTACAAAGTAACATTATATTTAATAGTGGAAGAAAATTATAATTAATATTATTATATTATTAAAAATTAAAGTATTTAATTAGAATCAATTTATAGGTTTAGTTTTTATTGAAAACATTTTTACACTTTAAAACCACATTTAAAAAGCAATTTTTCTTATATTTTGTGTTTTTATCTGAAATTAATTTCATCAATTTATGAAAATTTAATATTTAAAAAATTATAAAATATTTTCGATCAAGATTTAAAAATTATATAAATTGTTATATTTCATTTTTGGTCATTATTAACTATAATCTTGGTAAATACTTGTCTCTATAATAAGGGTAAAACGGTTGAAATCGGGTTATAAATTTGGGATAATACTTTAGAATATCTCTAAAATAATCCCTTATATTATTTAGTAAGGATAGTTTTTATTTTCATTAAATTCTAAAATATATTTAAACATGGTACCATTTATCTTTTAATATGAATATTATATTATTATATGAAAAGAATAAATAAAAATTTTCATTCAATTAAATTTAATATCTCACATATTTTTACCTATGGAATAAATTATAAAAACAACGGTTATAAATGATCAATTGAAATATGAATTGATTTTATTTTTATGGTGCATTTTTAACATTTACTAATTGAATAATTACATTAAATTTTTATTGAACACAGACATAATTAAATTAATAAAAAAATTAAATAAATCATTCTTAAAATGACCAAAGTAATACAATTTGAGTTTTTTAAATAACCCATCATCTTTTATATATCGATATAAAATATTCTGTATGTGTTAAATTTTTTATATTTGAATTACTTTTTTCATGTTGTTTTGAAAGTCAAATTATATGAATAGTTCAAAATATTTCTTTAATAATATTTAATAATAAATTATATTTTATTAAATGATTAAAAAAAATGTGAGGACAATTTAATTTGAAAAGGTTTAATATATCATGCATGATCTCTTTTTGGGCCAGTCATTATTTTTTGGCAACATTCATGGCCCTTGAATTGTAAAAACACTGATATTTTGGTAATTATAAAAATGAGTAACATGGGGTTAAAACAAAGATATAAGGGTGAAAAAATTCAACAATACATTAAGAAAAATTGATCTAGGGATAATATATAGAATAATAATTAGCCATTATTAAAAATATATCAATTTGGTTTCACACAAAAAATAAAATTAATTTATATAGATTTAATAATTTAGGGATTTCAAAGAGTGCCCCTCCCCTCACATATAAAATGAAACTTCTTCTAATATTTTACTCAGTACCATAAAGATATATAAATAGACTAAAACCTACCAAATTATATTAAAAACATTCTTAGACAAGAATTATATATTTTTTATCATTAAATTATCATTCTAAGGGTTATAAATAAAGGAAAAAATGGAGGTCTATTGAAGAAGAGGTAATAATCTTATATGACTTCTTTCTGTATATTCTTCTTCCACCTCCACTATATATATGGTATTCAACATAAAAATTAATTTAAAAACCATAAATATAATAAAATTATATATGAATGTTTAATTACCAATATCCACCCTCTATTTATATCATGTGTTGTTAAAGTATAATTTGTTTGTATTTGTTGAATCTATTCTCTATGTAGTGATATAGTTAATTTCCCATCATCATATTTTATGGATGGTTATTATGATGGATTTAATATTTATATATTATATATATTATATAATTATGCTTATGTAATTCTAATATCTCCCCTGCCCTTTTTCCATCACATCCGTCAAGAAATTATAATGTCGCTCATGAATATGTGTGGACCTCCATATCTATAATGGGATATGATTCATATTTTCCATATATTATTTACACATATAGTAATAAGGATATATTTAATGAATATATGTGATATTTATGATATAATAATAAATATATTATGTTTAATTATTTAACTTTTCTTCACTCAATTAGTCGATTAGTGAAAACATTGTTCATGCGTACGTATGACCAGCAATCTCCACAAACGTTTTAACACATTTTCTATATATACCTTATATATATTAATCAAAATATGTATTATATATATATATATGATATTGATATAATAATTAATATTCTACACATGATTTAACAATGATCAATGTACAAGTATTTGGACCGCAAAACCAAAACAAGAATGTAAAATAACGTAGTTACCACTATAAATGATAATTGTAATAACATCTTGATAGTAAATGGTTAATCAGATGATATAAATAACAAATATATTGTATGAAATATATGATTATGGATATGGAATAAATTTATAATAAATATCTATTTATTATATAGATGTTTTAATAATATATATTCAACGAAGTGAATTGAGCTAGGGGATTTTTTTCAATACCATTTTAAAAGGAAATTTTTATGCTTTAATTTATGATAAGAAATTTTTAATACACTTATCTACAAAAAAAAGAAATTATTATTCGCTAGTTATTTCTATGGAATATTTTTTTTTCCTTTCATTTTCTTCATTTAATGTACTCGATATACCAAATTAATTATTTTAATAAAAATCAACAACGTTTAACTATTCATTTGGGAATATTTTTATTTATAGTATATTGTTTCATTAAAATATTAAATAATATTTTTATAATTAAACACGGATCATTAAGATTCATTTTTACCATGATTTTTATTTCTATAAAAATATTTCAATTGAAAATCAAGGAATTTCCGAAATGAATTACATTTTTATCCCAAGTGATAATGAAATGTTTGTTTTATTATACACGACATGAATGAAACATATCACCATCATAACCACTCACTATTTTGATAAATAGTTTTCCAAATTTCATTGTCCTTTTAAAATAAAATTTTTTCCTTAATATTTTTGAAACATTTTTAAAAAAACATTGGAATGAAAAGGATATTATCGTCATGAATTATTCTAGTAATAATTTAAAATAATTTTCATCTACGATAGCATCCATTGATTTTAATTATACTTTACTAAGGATATGATCCAATGATACCACTTTTTTTTCTATGAATTTTTTACAGTAGTTATAATGAGATTATTATAAAACCTATTTATTTTACAAGGGTTCTTCTAATATTAATTTTTAAAATGCTTTTGATTTTTATATTTTAATGGGTTATGATATGATGATATAATAAATATTGTATGTTATGTGGGAACAAATATGTACGGTATTTATTATATGATAATTGAGGTTAAAATTATATATCTCTTAAATACATTGGGAAAAGTTTTATATGTCATTAGATAATTATAGGAAATAATTTTATGTTCTTGATCCAGTAATAAAAAATGTATATTTTCTTAAAAAACTATGGGAAAAAGGTAGGGATTCCTAATCCACAATGGGGTGAAAGGGAATATTCATATTCTATAATGATATTGGAAACATGTGTTCCTATTTAAATCAAAATGATCTTTTTTTCTTAGTATTTAACCATGAAATTTAAAATGAATTCTATACCTATGATGCTGTCACCAATTTATTACAAGATAGTTATTTGAACATATAGGTCATGATTTATTTAGAATGTTTTCTCACACTTATGAATAATTTATTTTTGAATTATTGATTTTTATTTCACGAGTCATGTTTAAATCCTATGATATATGGCATATGAAAGTTTTATGTTATGTTCATGATATCAAAACCTTATGATTATATTTTTTTCAAGAGATTGTTGATTGGTATCTTCCATGTTTACCCTTATCATTTGAGATCAACCCTTATTAATTTTCTTATCCCTAGTTTATGAAGAATGGTTTAATGTATTTATTTCACGATGATTATAAAGTGATAATAACCTTGTGAGATATGGTTAAGAATATTCCAAAATAATATTATTATATATCTAGTCACCAAATACAATAGAAATTTATGGTTATGGATTGGATCTTAATTTCATTTATTTAATATTCAACTAAAATGAAGTAATATTTATGTATTTAAATCATAGAAATTTAATGTTCGTATCAAAATAGTGTTTTGTCATTATTATGATTTTTTCATAGTGAAATTTTGTGAAAAAATTTGGGATAATTCTATATATAGGATAACATCATAAGGTTTTTGTAAGATAGATATTATGTGGTTTTTCTTGATATAAATCCCTATCTAGATAAAACAAGGGAATCTGGTTTTCAAATAGATTAACTTATGGGAAATAATCTTGAAAAACATTTGTTTCATATATATCAGTCATTATTCTAGTGCATGATGACTATTCATCTTAATAGTCATTAATTTTGACACTCCAGGGTGTTATTTATGAGATAATCCACATTTTCATTATTTACTATTATAAAGGATTTTAATTGATGATTACCAGAAATATACTAGGATAATCCTACAACGTCATAGATTTGAAATATATAGTTAGGATTTAGACATCTTATATGTGAATTTTGATTGTTTATCACACAAATTAAAAATGATCGATGATCATTCTAACCATTTTAGTTTTATTAAGGGACTCAAAACAGAACAATTTTGTATAGGTGGTGAAAGGTAAACATAAAATATTGAAATATATTATTTTAGATTAGTTATATAAATTACTTTATATCATGTAAGGTCTCTAATAATTGAAATTACTATCCTCAATGATTATATATTTTAATGTAAAAATTCCTAACGGTATGATGATCAAATCAAAAGTTTATTGCCCCTGTTTAATAAATTTTTGTGGGAATGTACTTCCTCTAGATCTTGTTATTATCCCTCTAGTTTAATTTGATGTTACCTTATATGGGGAGTGTATTTCTTTAAATTAATCCAATGAAAATTAAAGATATGTAGGTGACATTTTATATACTTAATGAACTTATTATCATTTGTTATTAAGAGTATGAATACAAACTCCTAATGAAAATTACTTATATATTAGGTATTTCAATTTCTATAAATAAAGGGATCGTATCTTAGATGGTTGGGGAGAATCTCATAATTGAGGATTAACTAATTTTGTGGAGTTTTTTGAAGTTTTTATAGATGAATTACCTAGATTTTACTCTAAATAATGTGCTTGAGTTTTCAATATAACTCTTACATAGTGATAGACATAGTTAAAAGACTCCATGTCGAATGGCCCCAACTGAGTTTTTAGAATTGAAGAAGCAACACTATGAGAATATTGATTAAGGCTTCATACTCCCTTGTGTGTCCCCATGGGTAGAACCTATTAAGTTTCTTAAGAAAAATAATGTGTCAATGTGTCTTTTTATTAATTATTAGAAACTAAATAGGATCAATATCATGAAAAAGTATCACCAACCCTATATTAATTTTTTCCTTTCATTAATTGTACAGATCTCAACACATCTATAATGTTGATATTTATTATGGATATACTCTATTAATGATTAAGATGTAGGATATAGCCAATTCACTATTTCATATGATATAGCGATACTATATATTTAAAGTGACTCGATTTGGTCTTTCTAATGTTTCACAATATTCACTAATTCAATTAATAGAATCAGAAGAGATTTCATAGAGGAGTTTCTGGATATCTATATTAATGATTCTATTATATACATAATGATAAATGGAGATCTTTTAGATCATTATATAGTTTTTTAGAACAACCTAATGAATAATAATTTTTTTTAAAAATTAATAGGTGTGAATTTTGGCTTCAAAATGTTTTATTATTGGGTAATAAAATCTCATTTTTAGGGTATTTCAATGTATCCTTCAATGAAGAAGTTATTGGGAAATGATACAGACCAACCATGATAACCAATATCAATTGTAATCACGGGTTAGAGGGATAATACTGAGACTTTATAAAATATTTATCATGCCTATCTAATCCCCTCATATTATTGACATAGAACGGTCTTAAATTCAGGTGGAAAGATGAATGTGAATTACATTTCAAGTAGTTGAATAGAAGGTTGTTTATTACACTAATACTCACAAACCCCTATTGTAGTGAAGGGTTTGTGTAATATATTGTTGTATCAAAAAAGGGTCCAGGATTATTTATCATATAGAATGATATGGGGATAGAATATGCCTCTCTCTAATTGGAAATATGTAATAGAAATTACCCAACACTTGTTTCTATGTCAGCTATGGTAATTTTTTCATTTGAAGATATGGAAGAATTATCATTATTGTGAAATGTATGAAATATACATGGATTATGTTCTTTGAGTCAAAAATATCATTCAAGATTATATAGAATTAGGATCACGAAATAAAAAATATATCTATATTCTCATTGGATTCATATGGAAATATTTATGTAAGGGGAGAAACATTATCCTCTCTGATGAATGTTTAACAATCTATCATGTATGGATTAAATATGTGTAGAGGGAACATGTGGAGCTACAAAAAAGTGAGGATTGTTTTATAATTCAACCCTTCTTGTGATAAGGATAACTTTGAGGAGCCACGAATGTGTCATTTGAAAACTAGACATGAAGAATGAGTTGTTTTTTGAAATTCATAGTTCGTTATACTTTATTATTTTTGAAGATATATAGAATTATTGATATTTCAAAGTGTAATTATGATGGGATAACATGGAAATGGATATAGTAGAGTATATATATCAGGACCTAGTATTTGAACAAGTTAACGCTAAGAGAGTGAATTTAACATGGAAATTACCACCGTTACCCATACAATAAAGTAAATGGGAAAACATTACTATATATTTTTACAATAGAATACCCCAAAACATCTTATATCCGAAATTTTATTTTAGTTTTATTTGATCGCCATAATAATTCATAAAACTTAATTACATTCAAAAAAAATTCTCTCTTGATCATCTTTCTAGGTTATGCATTATATAAGTGGTGATATCTCATGAATTACCACATTCTATTGCATCTGGTCATGATATGAGATTTACATTGATGTTCTAGAGAAGTCTTTAGTTGGATCTGGATACAAATTTTATTTTCAATACTTCTTATCATCCACATATATTTAGTCATTCTAAGATAAAAATTAAACCCCTATAGGGTATATTAAGATATTTTTCTATATTATTCCATGGTGGTATGTATCAACACCTTCTTTTGGAATAATATTATTTCATCAATATATTTAACTCAAACATTAATTTGGTTGTACATTAATCCCTCTATGAATATATGTATTGAACTGCATTGTAAAATGATGAATTTAGTTAAAGAAAGATATTGATAATTGATCTAGTTGATTAAATGGCATAGAAGTTTAGTTATATACATAACCACATAAGATAATTTCATTGTCTAGAGATCTGTTATACTAACAATCATTAGTTAAATCTAGAGTTTAGTGTTGCGGATAAGTTTTTCCAAAAAATATCTACTTTTAATTATGGAATAATATATAGAATTAAGGGAAAGATTATCATAATATATATAGGACCTTTTGTTTTTCTTGATCATATTTAAATGGTATATTATCACTTCATGCTTATACAAAATCTCTCCCAAACTCATGATGAATTCATGTGTCTATTTGGAGTAAGTAAATTACTAATCCATTATATATATCAAACTATGTGGTCATAACACAATAGCATGATCTCTCTTAAAAAGAAAAAACTAGTGGAGATTTCATATTAACAATAGAATGTTCAATGGAAGAAGACCACTCACCCAGTAAATATTTTTTAGGAAACCCCTTAATTAGAGGAATCTATTTCGGAATCAGAGGATGTAATGAAATTGATATATTCTTTTATATATATATATATCAGTGACAAAATTTATAGATTTAAATTAAATTTAGGGCATATAATGCAACACCATGTGGTTTTATGATATATTTCTGGGTAAATAAATTGGATTTCTTTGATGGTTTTCTTTATATAGAACAGTGAGTTCAAATAAACTGTGTTACATTATTGAAATGTATTTATTTAATGTTTTAGTTATCTCTATTCGATTTAATTAGTTGGTATTAATACGATTAACCAAATTATAATATATATATATTCATATATATATATATATATCTCTTAGACAATAAAAATATATTAATAAGTCCTCTATTTTTTGTAAATTCAATTTATTATCAAAAAAAATTAATCAAAAATATTGTTTCTTTCTTTTTATTATATATTATTAAAATTAATTTTCATAATTTATATATATTTTATTTTATAAATATATTATTCTTTTTGATAATATCATATCAAATTTATAATTGGGTGAATTATTAGTGTTATTCTAAAAAAATACATTTTTTAGTGAATAGGTAAAAATTAAAAATTCTTATTGAAAACTCTATTTTTAATTTTAGAATTCAATATGTTCTAGTGTTTCTAAATAATTTAAATGTAAATTTTGACCAAAAATTTTATTAATAATCAAATTAAGTTCCTTATAATGAATTTCATTATATAATATTCTTTGGAAACGTTATTATACATAAATGGAATTTTTTAAACAAACTATTTTTCATTCTATTTTTCATTTTAATCATAAATTTAATTTCAAATACTTCTATAAATATAATCATTAAAATTTGATTCTATATTCTTAATAACGAGTTCCAAATCTGGTAAAATTCCCATTTATTTTCATTCATTATGTATAGTAACCATTGTAAATACTTCTGTTCGCAATGAGGCTAAAATGTGTAAAATAAGGTAAAAATTTTTAGATAAGGATTTAAATTCTCTCTAACAACTTCATTTATACTATTAGGTAAGTTTATTTTGTCCATTTTATTCCAAGTCTTGAATATATGGTAGTGTGGTTTCATTTATCTATGATTATGACATTTATATTAATATATCAAAGGAATGAATAAAAACTGTCACTCTCTTGTCTTTAATTTCTATAAAATTTTAAAAAATTAATAAATGACAGAATGTGTAGATATAAATATTTATTTTAAATTTCAATTATTTCTTTTTATCATGGATTTTATTTTTAATTTTTATTGGTGGAAAAAATGACCTTAAATTCTTATGCAACACAAATATAATATTTATTATATTCATTCAAAACAATATATTTAATAATATTAAAAATAATAAACTTTTAAGTGGTTATAATGTATCATGAATTAGTATTATATCATATTAAGTATTTTTTATGGTTTATATCTTAATTAAATATTGTTTCTGTTGTTTTGAATGTCCAATTTAATGAATAGTTACAGAACAACATTAATGGTATTTTAGTATAAATAATAATTAATTAAATTATATCAAATTCATATAAATACTATATTTATAAATTTTAATTCTATATTGTTATGAATTTAAATAATTGTCAATTTATTATTCACTTTTACATTTTTATAAACATTTTTGACCTTGAAAGATTAAAAAGCATTGATGTTGTGGTAACTGTCAAAATGGGTATCATTAGTTATAAAAATAGGTAAGGGTTTCAAAATCACCCAAAATAAGAAAATTTTTTATAGAGTTTTTAGAATAATTAATTCCACATATTTTAAATATATTATTTTTAATCCACATGAACCTCAAAATTAATATATCTTAATTTAATTTTTCAATTAGTTTTGACAGTTCCGTTCTCCTCACTTATAACAAGGAACTATTTCTCATCTCTTCCACACACACATTTTTCCATATATCTCAAAAAAATATATCCAATTCAATTAATTTATTTCCTATACATTTTTTAGGTATTTTTATACTCAAAAAACTATTCCAAGGGACTTTAGTAAAGTATTTATAGGAGGCTTACAAAATATGGGTTAATCCTCTTTCTCGAACTCTTTCAATTTATTTATTTTTTTACCTAATACAAATCTAAATAATTCAAATTACAATAATGAATTTATAAACCTATATATAATAATATGTTATTCTTATTATGGAAACCCTAGTATCCACCCTATATTCCATCAAATGGGTGGTGAAATTATCAGTTGTACATATGTGTGACCTACCTCCACTATGTAGTGATACAATTAATTTTCAAGAACCATAATTAATGGATGGTTTTTTTGGATGATTTTGATGTTTATATATGGAAAATATGATATAATAATTCTTATGTGACTATAATATCATATCTACTTTCTTGCACTCCGATCTGTTGGAAAAATATAGCATCTCTTAAGTGTACGTGTGGAGTACCACCTCTACAAAGCTATGTGGTTGTTTTTTTTAATTTCTGATTTTCATGGATGGTAATAAAGATACATTTATTTAATATATATCATATTCATTAAACAATAATGATTATTTTACAATTATTTATTTACCTTTCTTTTGATCCATCCATCGAAACGTTAAAACAACGTTTATGCGAACGTACGACCTACCATCTTCATGAATAATTTAATTTATTTCTCAATATCTACCATTAATGTGTATATATATATAATAATTGAAACAATAGCTATAATCAAACCTTGATAAATGTGTAAAGACTAAGACTTACAATGTAGAAAATTTCTAAAAAATGTACCAGTTATCATCTAGAACATAGATTTTAATATTAAATTGTTAATAAAACGGTGATAATTTTTTTATAATTCATACAAGGTATGATATGTGTGATTAATGATATATAATAAGTGTATAATATATATAAATTTGTTATACTACATTTTTGAATACATAGGAAAAAATATGCTACTTTAATTAAGGGATTTATATTCCTGTCGCATTTTAATCGAGATTATTTATGGATGATTTTAGATTTATTAAAGTTATATATCATTAAATAATAAATAACAATAATTTTTATTCACATATTATTATTCTATAGGATTAAATTTTTTCATTTTACTTTTCTAAATTTAGTAAATTTGGATATCGGAGGATTATTTTAATGAAAAACCAACTAAGTTTAGCTATTCAGTTGATAATATTTTTCTTCCATATTCATGTTTTGATTAAATTTTTTTTAATAATTTGTCAAATTATTATCCCATATTTTTTAGAATTATTGTTCACCCATTTTTTACTTTAGAAAACAAATTCTAATGAATATTCCTATAATTTTTCTAACAAGGAACTTTTTATCGAATGTGAGAATAGAGTCCTTGTTTTAATATACACAGCATGAATGGAATATCTAGCCATAAATACTGGTCAATTTTTTAAAGATTACTTTATAAAATTTCAATTTAATTTTCAAATAAAATGTTTTCTTTATTATTTATTACACATTTTTATTTTCATTAAGAAATTTTAAATTGATAAGTGTATTTTTTCATGAAATATTCCAATGACCTTTTAAGGGAATTACAATCAATGATTATATCCTTTGATATATGTTATTTTTTACTATGGAGAATATCCAATGATATCGTACTTATTCTTTTTCATTATTGTTTATGATTATGATAACTATATTGTAACATAACATGTTTGTTTTTTATGGGTTATTCTATTATTAATATATAAAATGATTATAAACCCCATTTTATTTGGACGAGTTATGATATGATGATATAATTTATTATTTATGATATTTAAGTGCATATACATATGGTTAAGATTATGTTATGGGGGCCAAAACTACATATCCCTCTAATTAATTTGGTAAAGTTTTATATATCATGAGATGGCTATGTGAAACAAGTTGATGTGATTGGTCCACTATGGGAAATGGGTTTGGATTATTGATCAAATATATGATATTTGTGAATATTCGTGAACTGTTATTATATGGGAAATGGGTTTTTATTCATGAACCACTATGATTTTATGGTATTATTTTTTAACCTTAACATATAAAATATATTCAGTACATATGATGGCGTCACACTTTTTTATTATATGATTATCATCTAAACATATCATTCTTGATTGATTTAATATTTTTCTCAATCATATGATTTGGGTCTTTTGAAATTATATTGTTTTATTATATGAATCATGTATATTATCTATAATATATATGGTATGAAATTTGTAACTTATGTTCATGATATCATACCCTAATGATTATCTTACTCTTTCATATGATGAAAAATTTATATCATTTATGTATACCCTTACTGGTCATTTGAGCTTGCATACTCTGATGTTTCCTTACACTATGTATGATGAATTTTAAGGAATGTAAATAATGGTAAAAATTTAGAACAAAATTTAGATAGATGATGAATAATTTATCCAAATAATAATTTTAGGTATCTAGTATCAAAATAAACTCAACCTTTATGGTTTTGACATGCTTCATAATAATATATTTGTAATATTCTTCTAAAAATTTAATATTTACAAAATGAAATATTGGGACTTTATATATATCAAACTAATAAACACCAAATAAGAAAATTATGTTATTTCAATAATGATATTACAATTAGAAAAACTTCACATTCATAATTTAATCATAATAAGTTTATGTTTCAGCTGATATAACCACATTCATCAATAATATTATGAATTTATATCATCAATTACTATGAGAATTTATAGATCAGTATATTATGATATAATGTTTTAAATAATGATTTTTCTATAAATTTTATATCAATATTTAACTCACTACTTATTAAAATACATTTAGTTCATTAATAATAATCCAAACTATATCATCACTGATTTCAACTTCATGGTTTGTCACAAAAGATACCATGGAAAGAAATTTTAATTTTATTGTTTTCTTGTAAAATCTATTCTAGAACCATATATATCCTAATGATTTTTTACTTTTGAAAAATTATATATTTCAAAACCATTTTTATGAAAATATGTTATAGCGATTAAGATTACTTACACATGGCGTTGAAAATTAGTGAATAATATAAATTAGTTATCTATATATTTAATTATTATAATTTAATAGTATAAATATTTATAGTTATAAATAAGGTTCTAGAGTATGTATTTATAGGATAATAAATATTTAGGATATTTAGTGTCAGTGCAGATTGAATCAAGATCAAGGTAAGGTTTTTCTCTAAAATTCTACTATTTGAGAAATGTTGTGTATTATATAACTAATTTCATTTAATTATGATCTTGGGTAAATAAATGAAATATAATATAATGAATTAACCATTAATAAAAATTTTATAGTAAATTAAAATCCTTAAAATTCAAGGAGTTTTGATTAATTGGTTAGTCAATCTGTAAAGGATTTTCTTTATCTCAATTATAATTCATGGAGACAGGATACATGTTATGCACTAGTTTTCCATTATATGGTTTTAAATTAATATTTTATCTGATTAATGTTTTATAATTTATTAACATGTAATACATAGTAACATTTAATTGAAATCAAGTAACCTTCTTTCAATTTTTTCTGACTCAAGTGTACCTCAATCATATGAGTTTTTGGTAATTCAATATTTAGTCATTGAGTTCTGATCAATCAATGAATCTTATATATATCCCCTCGATGCATTGATGGGTCATATGAGACAAAATTTGGGTTTTTATGTATTCATTTCTTTATAAATGGATTATTTCTTTTGCATAAATCATTAGAAGAACATTTTTAACAACCAACATAATGAATTAAATATGTATCAGATCAGTATTACTAATATCCATGTATTCTGTTATTTTTATATATTTAATATTCTCTTATTTTCAATTTTATTAAATATTTATGTAGTTTAATTATTATGTACATAATATATATGTCTTGTTTATTCAATTATTTCTTCATTTTTATATTTTCCCAAATTGGGAGTTTGCACCCACTCTTATTTATGTTTCCGTTTCCCCAAGATAGAAATAAATATAGTACACTATATAGGTTTATAAGGATATCATCTATGAAAAAAACTTATGAGTGATAATAAACATTAATTTTGGATTAAGTAGTATTTTATATGGTAAATAATATATATTATATATATAAAAACTTGGACTTTTTTATTAATTTTATTTTTCCAATTAAATAAAGATCTAAATATGAAAAGATCTATCACATGTAATATATGTAATAATCATTACTGATTTCCTAAATAATGTTCATTATATCAAAAAAAATTAATTTATTATCATTATGTTTCTGTAAATAATGTGTCAATGTGAACTAGAAAATGAAGTGTGTATTTTGGGTACCATAGTTTTTGTATGGAGTCAGGCGGTGAATAAGTGTATAGTTGATAATGTTACAACATATATAATATATTGGTGTCTTTTGTTTAGAAATTACACATATGTAAATGTTTATTATTAGTTGATTTATGGAATAAGTGATGTTTTTTTATTTTAAATATGATTTCTAAGGGTTATTTGGTCTGGTAAATTGAACATTCTAAGTAGAATGGTTAGTTTTTAGATTTGAGGGAATTGTTATGATAAATATGAATAAAAAGAGAATGAGTTAGTTTTATATGTTTGGGAGGGGCTTGACCATATTTCCATACAATTTTCCTATTGAAATTTAAATAACATATGAAACTTAAACATATGACTTGTTGAAATGGTGATCAGTGATGACTATGAGTGAGTCAAGATTCAATGGGAGTTTGTAACATTTTGAGTGAATGATTTCATAGAGATTATGGTGAAATAAGATATTTTCCTCTATTGAATGGGGTATATTGAGAATGTATAGGGTTGTATTATAATAGATTATCTTTATTAATCCATCTGAGGTATTTATAGAACAATGAGTGTGGATCAATGAAAGTGAATCACATGCAATGGTGGAGCATATTGTGGTTTCACATGACGAACAGAATAAGTGGAGACGTATTGGGGGAGTGTACACATGGATAGTTCATAGTGGTGAATATCATTATAGTGAAATTTTTATGTATTTCTTTAGTGGTGTTATCATGATTTGGGAATGAGTATTAATTTTTTTCTTAGTGACACTCATCTATGATTGAGTTTAGTCATGGATGGTTATTATAATCGATAATAGGAGGTAATGTGTGGTGGTGATCATATTTATCCTCTAGTGATTTGACAATAAGGTCACTCCTAAGGTGTTATGTATTATTTAAGAAATTGATGGTGTGATCCACAGTTTTTAAGGGTCTTCGAAAAGTGTAATCATTTATTAGAATAACATTAGTTTGTTTGGATGCTTGTTGATGAATAAATCTGAATAAAAATGGACTCATTGGGGAATTCTAGGTATGGACTCAGATGTGTCAATGGATGGAGATTGAGATCTAGAATTGTGATCAAGGTAGTTTTTAAATGTTCCATACATGATTGCATCAGAGACATTTCAGTTCTTCTCATTGGAGGACTATGGTTGAATCGACCAATTTGGGATTCAACCAGGGAATCACATTAGAAGGTAGTTTTAGATTTTTTCTGGGTGTATTACGATGATCTTAGGGACACTTATGTATTTTTGGAACTGTGATCAGGTAAATTGATATCACATCAATGGGTGTAGTTGCAGCCACCCTAGACTTTTATATATAACATTTCATGATTTTAAGCATAATTATACATCAGAGTACAAGACAATTATTGTGAAGTCTAGCGACTTTGAATACTAGGTGCATAAAACATAAAACATAGGGCTGAACAAAATAATTATTTAGTCTTCATAACGAGACCCTAACTCCAATTTTTCCCATACAACTTCATAGGATAACTTGGGGATAACATGGACAAAGCGATATACTAAAATCCATGTATGGGAATAAGATTAAGAATAAATAAATAGCACATAGGTTAGGAACATGACATAAAGAAATAAAAGGCATGAAACATGAGATATCATAACATATAAACATGGATTCATATAAACATGGAATCATATAAATGTAGTAGAAAGATAAAACATGTATTTTTTATGAGTCAAGGCTAACCACCAATCCTATTTCCCATAGTAATACGGGCCATGGATAACCGCCAATCTTGTTTCCCATAGTAACACAATACAAGGCTAACCCCCAAGACCATTTCCCATAGAATATCATGAGACATAACATTACCCAATGCATTTTTGAACTATCTAGATGTACCCATATTAAATTTCATAAATATGTTTTCCATATAAATATTCATACATAATCAATCTTACATAAACATAATGGCTACCCATGGAAAGAATTGGGAACTATAATTTTGAAATAAATCATAAAAAATGGGTGTATCATGGATGTTTCCATGAAATAATGGAATTAGAACACACCTGGACGTTTATAAGGTTAAATAGGAATATATTATGGCATGTAATGTCAACCATAAGTGAAAAAATGTAGGAAATGTATTAGCATTAAAACATTTTTGTGAAGTTTTAGGGAAAATACTATAGAGATTATAGAATAGAAAAGAGGAAAATATAAATCTAGAATTGAACCTAGGGAATTTTTATAACAAAAATAATTAATTTATAAAAACATTCGTTTCTTAAAACAATGGATTTAGTGCACTAGAAATTGGGTAAAAAGTTGGGAAGTTCTCTTAAAATGATTTTTTTACCGGGATGTATCGAGGAGGGAATCACATAAAATCACGTATATCCCTGATATGAAATGAGGTATGGATCATGAAACATGATTTTGGAGAATATAAATAGTATTTAGAAGTTCTAAATAAAATAAAACACAACTTCATTTAGGTAAAAAGAAATAAAGACCAACCTGAAGGAGGCACTCTAGGTAGAATTCCTTATGGACTATATGCATGATATTGGGTATACTTAAGAGGTCTTAATCAGAAATAAATGGATTTTTCATCTTTTTTAAATCATGATTATTTTATTTTGGAGGTACTTAATCATACCCCATCACTATTAATTTCATATAAAAGAGCATAACATAGAGGAAAATCATTAATAAAAGTGAAATGGAGAGGATCCCTTACCTTATGTCATGTGGTGTTGTCCACATTTTATTAATGATAGGATCAAATAAATTTGGATTATTAATTAATAATTCCAAAATATATTATATATGTAATTTATTTATTATAACTTTTTTTAGTTCATTCCATTCCACTTTGATTGGTTAAAAGGTTCAATTTCATTGTTCGGGCATGTTTCCTTCCTTTGTTTTTAATGATAGATTCATGTTCAAATAAAAATGAATAATGAATGTGGTTGTATAGAATTGAAAATGTATTTTATTAGTGAACATACAGAAGAATAAATTTCTATAATAATTCATTTGTTTATTGGGAGTGAAGATGAATTATTATATAAAACCTTAGTGACAAAAAATTGGGTTAGTCAGTTGGTTTTGATTATAACGAACATGTTTTTATTTAGAACATAATACCATTTTTAAAAAATTATTATAGGACATTAAATAGGATATATTAAATATATAATAATATGGTTAAAATAGAACACAAATGCGTTTATGACAATAAATAAAGATGATAATAGAAATTGATAAACTATTGTCCTTGAATGTGCTAAATTAACACATCTCAAACGGTGTTTTCATTTATTTCAAATAAAATAATGGTAAAGGAGAGAAGATAATGAATTATCTCATAAGAATAATATAATTTATGTACATTTATTTTTTGCAAGATATCATACCATTTGAAAAATGTGAGGTGAGGAATGAAACAATAAAAGAAAAGAACTTAAACGAAACAAAAGAATTGGAAAGATGAATTTTTATTTTGAGTATAACTCCTTTGAGAGCCTCTTAAGATGAGAGGATTTGGTAACTAGAATATTCTAGGGGATTTTGGATGGGTTAAACGATCTTGGGAGGATATTTGGAATGAATATTGGAAATGAACAAGGCTTGAGATCAGTGAAGAGAAGAGGGAGTTAGGGGGTTTTATAGTGCTGGAAATGACAGTTTTCAAAATATTATAATCATTAATATATTATTTCTTCACAAGACAAGAAATATTAAGTATTACATGGACAAGAATAGTAATAAATGGTTATAAGTTCAAATAAAATTACATTTACATCATCAATGACTCAAGAATGATGTAGAAATTGAGGTTTTATCATTTTCTTTGAATTAACAAAATTTACTTTTCATAAACTAATCATGAATTTCAGAAAAATCCCAAAAAATCACCGTAATAAATTTTCAACATTTAAAATAAAAAAAGGAAATTATTTTTTTGAAAATAATTTTATATATATTTTTAATTTAATTTTTAAATAAAATTATAATTTATTCAACAAAATGAACAATGAAACAATAAATCATTTTTTAACACCTTGAAAAATTAATCATGGTCCTATTAAATTATCATATAACCATAAGAAAATAATGTAAATTTTTTTATTCTATTTTATTAAAAAATTTCCATTTTAAATTATTAAATTAATCACAAAATATTCAATAAAATATTTTTGACATACAAAAAATACCAATTCATATACTATGATTGTTTTTTCACTTTTATGATGTCAAAATTTTATTTGTACATTCATGGGTGATGTTTCTATTCTTTTTTCTATTTTTCTATTCATTACAATTAATTACATCTCAAAAATGTGTGCTACTATTCATTAGGGTATGTTACTATTGTTCATAAATTATTTTTATCTTATCAGACTCCAAATCAGTTACTGATCAAAAATGTAGATGACCATTTTTTGAAATTAAAAAGACACAAGTGACAAATATATGTTTAAAGGATACATAGTACTTAGTAGTTCATTATATTATGAAATAATTTTATTATATTAAATAATCATAAGAAGTGATTCCATTGAAAACAATGTTTCATTACATTCTTCCCCCATTTTGAAATTTCTCTCTAGAAATTTTAGTTTACATTCTAGGCTAAAAACGGGTGCGGGTTCTTTTACTTCTTTGAATCCTACAGTTCCCTTGATTCCTCTTCATACTTAACGTTCCTTCATATTAGCATGATTAGGTGACTAGTCTTGTTATGTAGATGCTTATTTATAGGATCCAAGATAATCATTGGTTTCTCCTTAGAAGAAATATCATCCTCCAAATATACCACATCTGAAAAGAGTACACATGAAGAGTGTGGTATATACATTCCTAAGAGCGATACATGAAAGTCTTTATATACTTTTTTCAAGGAAGCTGGAAGTGCTAGTCGATAGGACACATCCCAAACATGATCAATAATTTTTAAGGGGCGATGTATCTTGGACTTAGCTTCCCTTTCCTGAAAAACCTCACAGACTTCTTCAATAGAGATATGCGAAGAAATAACATGTCTTCAACTTTAAACTCAATTCCTCATCAATGATTATATGCATAAATCTTCTATCAATTTTGGTCTTCCTTGATATGATACTGAATGGTTTTCACCTTATCTTCCATTTCTTCAACCATCTCAGGTCATTGAAGATAACGCTCACAAACCTTTTCCCAACACATCGGCGATCTTCTCCTTTTCTTATAAATGAATTCATATGGTGCCATTCAGATTCTCGAGTGAAAACTATTTTGGTAATAGAATTCAACCAGAGGAAGATATTCGACCCATAATCTTTTTAATTACCTAGAACATGCTCTCAACATGTCTTCCGATGTCTGATTAGTCCTCTCAGATTGGACATCAGTTTGAGAATGATAGGTCGTACTTAAGTTCAGTTCAATGCTTAGAGCATGTTGGCGCCGTTTCCAGAATATCAAGGTGAATATAATATCAATATCATATACAAAATATAGTGGTACTTCATGCAGCTTTACCACATCATTGATGTAAATCTGTGAAAGATTATCCAATGAGAAGACATCTCAACTTTCTATTATGTGATCTATCTTTAGAAGATGGTCCAAAATAACCCATATAGCATTGTTTTCTCTGGATGACCTTGGATGTCCAGTGAAAAAGCCCTTGGTAATGTTCTCCCACATCCATGTTGGTATGGGTAGGGGTTACATCATCCCCTTATAATTTTTTTATACTCATCCTTCACTTGCGGACACACCAAGCACATTGATTTATATTCAGCAATCTCCCTTTTCATATTGTCCCACCAAATGTTTTTTCATAGATATAGATAAATAATTGTTCACCCTAGGAAGATAATGAAGGTAGAGCTATGTTCATCATTCAAAAAATACTTCTTTTTTCGGTATGAGATGGTACACATAATAGTGACCCAAATCATACAACTCTACCCTCATCAATCATGAACTTAGTGGATTTTCAACTTTTGATAGCTTCCACCCTTTTAAAAATTTCAACATATTTTTTTGATAATACTTTATTACATCCATGGGGATGGTTGAGAAATCATTTGATAAAGGATTTATGATGTTCATTCCAAAATGATTCTCATGTCCATCATTTGCAAAATCCAATAATATTGGATCCTTTTTGATTATCATCATTAATAAAGATGTAGCATCCTTTCTACTTAGAACATCTACCACCTTATTTTCCTTACCAGTATGGTAGTGGATTGAGAAGTCATAATCCTATCTAAGATCTATCCATATTCGATGGCACATATTAATCTCTTTTTGTGTGAATATATAATTCAGTCTTTTTGGTCAGTATATATCTCACACCTTTACCTATATACATAATGCTGCCATATTTTCAATGAAATGATCATAGCATCCAACTTAAGATCATGTGTGGGATGATTTTTCTAATGGATTTTCATCTTCCTTGAGGTTTAGGCTATCACTTTATCATTTTTTATCTGCACATAGCCTAGCCCCTTCTTTGAAGCATCACGATACACCATAATGAGTTCCCCAGTTGTTGGGAGTGTGAGTACTTGAGTAGTGATAAGCCACTTTTTTAAATCATTGAAATTGTATTAATATTCATGAGTCTAGAAATACAATACTCCCTTCCATGTCAGTGTGGTCATTGGGTTTGAAAATGGTGAAATGTTCTTCACAAATCATTGATAATACCCAGTTAGACCCAGAAAGCTATGGATCTATGTTACAGATGTTTTCTTAGCACACTATTCAATTTTCCTTTTCATAGAAGGGTCTACAGATAGCCCTTTGCTGGAGAGAACATACCCCAAGAATGATACTTCCTCCATCAAGAACACTCATTTTATATACTTTTAATACATCTTTTCATTGTGTAACGTCTTTAATATAGTATTCAAATTTTTCTCATGTTCCTCCTTTCCCATGGAGTATTTAAAAATATCATTAATAAAGACTTCCACATATTTTCATAGCTAATCTCTAAAGACTATATTCATTAAATCCAAAGAAATTTCTAGAGCATTAGTGAGTCCAAAATGAAATCATTATGAAATCATAGTGTCCATACATGTTTCTAATGGAATTCATGGGAATATCTTCTTTCCTCGCCTTTAATTTGTGATTTCCTGACAGAAGCACTGCCTTAGCGAAATAACAGGCCCAATGAAGTTGTTTGAACAAGTCATATATCCGTGGAAAAGGAAACTTGTTTTTTCTTTCGTGATTTTATTGAGTTCACGATAATAAATAAAGAGGAGAATTGATCCATCCTTATTCTTGATGAAGAGGATTGACACACCCCATGGTGAAGCACTTGGGACTATAAAACCATTATCCAGATTCTCCTATAACTACTTCTTCATCTCTTCTATCTCTATGGTGACCATTCTATAAGGTATCTTTTTAATTGGCATATATCCATGGATATGTTCAATTATGAACTCAGCCTCTCGGTTAGGAGGAAGACCAGACAACTCTTCAAGGAATTCATCAGTGTAATCCCTCACGATGAGAATGAATTCAAAAATGATTCTCTCATGTGTCTCAATAATCTGAGCTAGATATTATTTCTCACAAGGAAAAAATACCCACACTTCAGGCGATGATTCTAAAAAAGATTAATCTTTCCCTTTACACTTATAAGAAATCAAAAGATGATTTGAGATGTGAAGAGTGATCTCCCTTTCTCGACAGTTGATGTTGGCCTTGTATAAAGATAGATATTCCCTTCCTAATATTGTGTCGAACTCCAGTAAAGGATGTATGATGATATTTTCTAGGAGGGTCCATCAATAATTTTTCACATGAGATGAGTTATAAACCATGGTGGAAATAATTTCCCCATTCATTTCTCTCATAGATAACTTTTCCTCCAAATTTCGAGGTAGTGGTTGAATAGTTCTACTAAACATTAAAGATGTTAAAGAATGCATAGAACCAGAATCAAATAGAATGTTCTTTTTTCTTCAATGAATAACTAGATTACATGTCACCAAATTTTTTTCCGGCTCCACCTCATCTTTAGTGATAGAATAAGACCTTCCTTTTTTCCTTGGTGGTTGTTGTTGACTTCCAACAACAACCCTTGGCTTTGGAATACTGTTTCCATAATGACCATGCTCCTTGTAGTTGTAACACTACCCTACTAGTTGAGCGTTGATCAGATCCTTCCATTCATCTTCTACATTAGCAGGATTTTTCATATCCCTTTGACATTTTTTAGCCATATGACCAAACATTAAACATTTGAAACAATTCCCGATTCACATTAAATAGTTCCCAGGATGCTTCTTCCCAAAACTATTTCATGTGGTATATTCATTCTTTTTTCTATCATGGTATTTGATTGTTGAACCACCCATGTTGTTCCCCATTTTCACTACTTTTCACTAGGCCCAGAAGACCACTGGGAGTTTCCAATCTCCATGTCAACCTTGAGGGCACAACGGAAAATCTTCCTCAAAACTGTTAAATTCTCAAATTGCCAACATCTTCCATAGTCATGGATTTAACCCACAAAATAAGTTTTCCACCTTGATTTTGGTGTTCATGAAAAAACCATAGGTGTACATTGAAAGCATTTTAATGTTTTCTTCATATGCCTCGATGGGCTCATCCTCCTTATTCTTGAGTCCGCAGAAGTCTCATTCCATATTAGGACGGAAGGTTCTAGAAATATATTTATTGAATAAAATACTCATGAATTACTCTCAATTCAAGGAATCAATTTTCTTTTGGGACTTTATATTCTTGGTCAATTTTCACCACTGATAAGCTTCCCCATCAAAATGGTATACCACCAGCACAAATTTCTCTTCTTCCAAGCACTAGAGGACATACAAATTTTTTTTCAATGGATATAGTCCATTATTCCACGAGGGGGGATCAGAAGATCCACTAAACATGGGAGACCTTTTCAGCATAAATTATTATACAGAAACATTATCACTCCTTGGAGGAGGAGGGATTTTAAGATGATTCAAGTTATTATTCATAACATGATCCAACTAAGAAAGTACTTTCTTGATGTTTTGAGACCACATTCCCATCATAACATGTATTCCAATTAGTAATTCTTTATATCCCCTTTCACATTGATTTTTCGAACGGGTTATTCTATTTCCCCCCATTATCTATGAAAAAGAACATAAAATTAGGGGGATTTAATACTTAGAAATTGAGCATAAAAAAAAAATCTGTGAATATAAGGGTATATACTTTTAAAGGAGAAGAATATCCTAACTTGTGGTTTTTTGGTTTAAATCTAGATTATAATAAATATATTATATATATAATATTCTTATAAGATTTTTTTGTTTCCGTAATAATGGTCTATAAAAATCTCATGAATTTACTAGAGCATATCACCTAGGAGTGTCAATACCAAGACTACAGAAAGGCCCATTGTTGTGTACCAGGATACCCTAGGTCAATCCCAAAACACCTAGTCGAAGTTTTCACTCTTAGGTACATCTGTGCTAGAGCCACCTCTAATAGTTTTTATCCATACATGAATGTACATTATTGATCAACCACATACTATATACCTACCAAAACAAAAGAGTGTTTTAATATACTTGTCTCATCCTTATGGTTTTTACTAAAGTCTTCTACTCCTAATATCAAAAATAACAAAACTGTCCTCTGATACCTATTATAGAAACCCCACACTTTTACATAAAACATTAAATTATTTTAATCAAAATTATACATTGGATTACGATCCAAGGATCTTTAATTATAGTGTATTTGAACACTATGTTCATAAATCAAAAAATGTGGGTCATAAAAACACTTTTTTATTTAGTATTCATACTGAGACCTTAACTCCCATTGTGCTCATACATCTTCATTGGATAACCTGGGGACAACATGGACAAATCGATGAGAAAAAATCACTATAAGGGAATAATAATAGGAATAAGACTACATCCATAGCACATGGGTTAGGAACATGAAATAAAGAAATAAGAAGGCATGTAACATTAGTGGTCATAACATTTAAACAATGATTAATATATACATAAAATCATATAAATGGGGAAAAACTTAAAACATGCCTTTATTACAAGTCAAGGATAACTACCAATCTCATTTCCCATAGTATTATGTGCCAAGGCTAATTTCCAATCCAATTTCCTATAGCAGAACAAGTCAGGGTTGCCTCCAAGACCATTGCACATAGCATCTCATGAGACATAACATTACCTAATGCACTGGAGCTCCATATGAGGACACCCATATTACCTTTCATGAATATTTTTTCCATGTAAAGAATCATATATAATCAATCATACATAAATATAATGGTAATTCATGGAAATAATTTGGTACCACAATGATGACATAAAGCATAACCAATGGGAGAATCATTAATGTGTACATGAAATAAAGGAATTATAACATACATGGACATTCATATTGTAAAATTTTCATATGTCATGGAATGTTATATCAGCCATAACATAAAACATATAGTAAATTTATTAGCATAAAAACATTTTTGTGCAGTTATAAGGAAAATACTATATTGGTTTTAAAATAAAAAAGAAGAAAATATAATAAAATATTTGAACCAAGAAGGTTTTCATAATAAAAATATTGATTTTATAATTATTTTGGTTTCTTAAAATAGAGAATACAGTTCCCTTTAAATTAGGTAAAATTTTTGGAAGCTCCATTTAAATGAGTTTTCTTACTAATAAGTATCAAGGAGGGAATCACTTAAAATAATGTATATCCCTAAAAGAGAATAAGGGATGGATCTTAAAACACTAGTTATCATAATATAAACATTAGGTCTAAGTTTTGCATCCAAATAAAAGATAACTACTGTCACGAACCAGGTTGGGTTGTCATCTGACCCGGCGCACGACAAGGTCTGCGACATGGCCCGAAGGGCGTCCCCGATCCCCACGGGCTGACAACTAGTGTCGGGCATCAAAATAAACCCATTGGGAATGGTTTGGCCCATAACAAAGATAAATGAACATAAAATGGACAGGCAGATCAATAAATGAAAATAAACTAAACAACATGACAGTGGAAAAAGGGATAAACAAAGCAATGTGACATACCTCAGGTGACCCCATAGATCACTATGGTACGCTAACTACACTTTCTTCCAAAAGAGATCCAAGACTGAAACCTGCAATTGAAAAGTAAATTAGGTGTGAGCACTGAAATGCTTAGTAGGAATGCCAAAATATAACCACGTCCTATGTCCCCACCTTTAGTAAGAAATCCAATTATGCTAGTTTGAAAATAAGATATAAAAAAATAATATTTCTCCTTTTCAAATTCAAGTAACGTGTTTGCATTTTCAGATAAAGAATTTTACTCCCACTACATTTTCAAAATAGATTTCAAACATGCATTAAAATTTCAAAATGAAAAGAAACCTGTTTGGATTAAAATATGGTTTTCATAAAAAAGACATCATGTATGAAACGACTAAAAAGAAAGTTACATCACTAGTATCATGTCACAAATGAGAACCATGGGTAATCCCTATAGGTAGCTAGAACAAGTGGGAACCTAGAGACCTCGTACCTCGGTGAAACGTGGCTTAGAAGACCATGACCCTCAGAAAATGTGGCTTAGAAGGCCACGACCCTCAGAAAACATGTCTTAGAAGACCACGACCCTCATAAATTCATAAGTTTAGTTAGTGTTGTTGCATCAATCCTTCTAGACAAACCGGGACGAACCCCTCCCGTGTCATCTAGCGTACTAGTCCTGGTCACACACCTAGATACCCAGGTATTCCATTGTGCTCTATTTCTTGTGGTGGTGATTTTTCTTTATCAAGCAAACGTATATATACATAACACTTTCTTTTTCTAAAATGAATTCAACATATCACCACTGCTCTCCCTCTATGAGTGCATTCCCCCCACATTCATGTCACACAGGGCATAAGCATCAAATTAGGCACATGATAACACATTCAACTTAAGAAAAAAATCATTTTTCTAAAACCAAGTGGGGGCGTTCCTCAAAAGAGGTTTTTCTTTTTCAGAAAACATTCTTAAGATGCCAAACAGGCTTAATTACATAAAGGGAACACTTTTTACAATCAAATGGCCAAAAGGCCAAATACCTTTGGAAATGCACCTTACCAATTCAAAACCACTTAAGAAATCAATTTTCAAGAAAAGACACTTAGGACCAATGTCATTTGAAATACATTTCAATTTCCAAAACAAGGTCATAATAGTTTCTAGCAACTATAAACAGATTCCATAGCATGTGTATATAGCATAGTGTAAAACATATTTTTAAAACAATTAAGCATATTCGAATTTCAAATTAAAAGCATAGGCATTGGGGACCTACCTCAAACGTGTTGTTAATTTTCGACGACCACTCGAACCCACGTTTGACTCATACACGCACATGAATTTATACATATATATAAATACACACCTAGCTGCATTGCACATATTCCCCGCGCCATGAGGTAATATGTACAAAGAGGTCATATATATATATATGCCTTACCCTATGCATGTACATGTAGGATACCTCAAACCTGCGGCCCCAAACCACCGTAGTGAGGCCCAACACACTACAAAAATAATTAAATAAAACAAATCAAACACTTAAACAATCTATAAAACACTTCAAAATAAGTCATCAAAGACTCGCGCCACCGAAAAACTCAACTTCAAGTTTTAATTGCACTTTAAAACTTGATGCACGAGATAACCATATCAAAACTTGTTTTCCATTGTTCAAACAATTTTTTTTGTTTTAAAACTCATTTCACACAACTTATTAAACACAACCAATCATTTATGAAACACACATATAAAATACAAAATCATACTATTTTTGAAACCCAATTTTCATCAAACGAGCATGACAAAACATTATAAACATAGATCGCACCATTCAACTAAATCACAGAACATGTTAAATTTAACTAAACAATCAAATTAAATTATCTAAATGTTGCAAAGGCATGGAACCACATACCTTGGAATGTAGGAACCCTCGTGACCTTGGCGCGAAACTCCCTCCGCATACCAAACACACCACAAACAACACAATTAATCCCTAAAACAAGAAATCGGAGCAATTAAACCATAATTGGACCAAAAACGAATCCAAAATCCAAGTTGCAACTCAATCAAATTAAAAGAACTAACAACTGAGGTATAGCACACATACGACGAGTAGTTTGAAAGGCTGGCTGGAGGTCGGCAGAGGGTGTCGGAGTTTGCACAATGCCGAAAAAAAGGAGAAGGCCGCTGATAATTCGGTTGAACAAAGGGGAGGTGCGCAGGGGGTCTTGACTGAACCTAGAAGAGGAGACAGCATGGTGTGGCCACGGGAATGGCCGGCTGGAGCTTCGTCCTAACCCCGGGGAGCTGTGCGGATGGTCGGACGAGGGTGAGTAGGGTCATAGATTAATGGGGGTGTTGCGTGACTGCGGGAGTCACACGAGGGGGAGGGAGTGTGGCCTGCGGCGTGCGGTGCGCCAAGTAAATCCGGAGAGATGGTGAAGAGGCCCGGGTAGTCAGTCCGGCCAGAAGAGCGGCGCCGCGATGGGAGAGAGACGGGGCCTGCGTGGATGGAGCTCAGGGGTGAGGGCGTCACACCGCCATGTTTCGCTGGAGAGGAGGGAGGCCTGCCGGAAGGAGTGAGAGGAAGGGGGAGGCTAGGTTTTGCAGGAGATGAAGGCTGCAAGGGAGAAATGGGGAAGAAAGGTGGTGAGGCGTGACCCACCATGACAGAAGAGGGGGGGTGGAAAAGATGGGAGGGAAAAGAAAGTAAAAATGAAATAAAATTAAACAAAATAAAATGAAAATAAAGAAAATAAAAATAGGATAAAAAGGAAATTGAAAACAACCCACAACCCAAGAGAAAAAAAGGAAAACATAATCCATTCTAAATAATAAAAATAATAATAATAATAATAATAAAATAATAATTCTATAAATATAAATTATTTCGACATGCATAACCAAATTAAGGGATCAATTGAAATAATAACGATCCCAACAATATTATTAGTATTATTATTATTATTATTATTATTAAGACAACTTGTAAATAATATTATTTTATTTGTTCGTTATTTTATTTTATGAACACTTCAATGTTTACCCTGTTGATTAATTAATTAACCACATACCGGGAAGGGCGCACAGACAACTGACGAAGCCATGCGGCTTTTCCCATTCCTCACCTGCACGCCGGACACTACCAAGCCAAAACACTCATGTACCATCAAAACGAAAAAACTAAAGTCAGTTCTGGAAATGTGCATGGTCATGCGCAAGGTCACACACCCAATTTAATAACACATTTAATAATAAAAACATCATCCGATTATGATTGGGCGCTACACACGGTCGCGCGTAAAGGCGCCCACCCGTATAAGATCACAAATCCCTTTTTAATTAAAATCGATTCAAACTGAAACTCAAGAAAGACCTAAAATAAATTAAAATATAATAAATGTCAGTTCGGGGTGTGAAATTTCTTCCCACCATGACACTTTTTTCCCCCAGAAAGTCCAAAAAGACTTGACCAACCCAAAGATTCCCGGAAAGACTGTGAAGATACCTAAAATAAAAACTCAATCACTCGATGACCGAGTATTCGAAACACCATGACCTAAAACATCAAAAATCTCCAAAACAGAATCACTTTGAAGAAAATCCAACAACAAGGAATTCACCTTCGAACACAACTACAACATCGAACACCCCAACCCCCAATATAGGGATCACCGGGGCCGCTCGAGATCTCCAAAAACACTCGGCCAACGAACCATTATCTGAGCTAGCCAATTAGCATGGTTGAGATCAGGTGGAGCAGAAGCAAAGGGTTGCTCCGCCAAGCGCACTTTGAAAACAGAGTCTTACAGAAGATTTTTCTATGGTGGTCTCCCCACCATATTAGGGTTCTCTTCAAACATTGGCTCTTCAAACCAAAACAACTCACCAATTCAGACAGACATCTAACACTGGCTTGACCCTTCAAACACCCTATGGTTAACCAACACAAGAGGGGAGATCGGCGAGACCCGCACTGGGTCTCCCCACCATTTTAAAATATCCTAACACCACGAAACCTGCACGGTCATTCCTAGTTTACTTTAAGCAATACTGATTTAACCCTTCATCATGAACCCACCACATGGGCCGACCCGCACTGATCATTCCTACAGTGGAGAACACTCTGTCACATGAGATAGCTTTGATAGCAGAAACCCCTAACCAGGAGATGAACCAGATAGGCGCACAACGATTCCACAAGACATGAGTATCTCCAACCACAAGAAGGTTCACGAAGCACACCCACTAGCTTTACAAGAATATGGGTTTTTCCGAACCTATTTAAGGCCCAAGAGGAACTCCCATAAAATAAGACCACAACAAGTAGACAAGGGATCCATTCCCTTCACAACAATAATGATACCTTCGGAGAGGGCACCACAATAGGGAAATTTATGTTTTCCCCATTACGACATTGCAGACTAAAGTCAGACGAAGCCCGTCCCACGCCCGACGAGTTTTGACTACGCACAAGCTTCACCCCGAGACCTATGGCTGGGGCACTGTTGTCTAAAGCATCTCTAGCCTCACAGTCCCAAGCTGACCACTTCAAACTAGATCTTCCCCCGCTGGAAAAGTAGCCTGCATACTTCTCCTCATGTCTCACGCGGCCACTCTATTATCATACCCACTGATGATTGCAGCGAACGACTTAGAGTGTCTGACTGACCACACTAGAGATAGGAGGTTGAGCGGTCTGTCTGACACGCAACAGGAAATGATGGAAGGAGTACTCCATGAACAAGTCCCTTTAGTTCACACGCTTCATTAGATGAGGGACCTACTCTTACAACAATAAAAACAGGACCAACAACTTGTACCATTTTTTTTGACCGATGATTCCACACTACTTCTAGGGAACATAGAACTAGCTTATCAGAAAGGTCAACACACCTCCTTCGCCGCATGTTTATTGGTTAAGCACCTATGAGATCAACCAATTTCCCTCGCCTTCACTTCCTTAGGTACAATCATGGAATGAGGCTTGTCTTGAGGATTTCTCACTACGTCCTCATTTGAAATTAAAACGGAACGATCACCATTCACTAGTTTAGTCCCGCTCCACCAGACGTATTCGAGACAATCTTACATCCGCACAACATTTGAAGTTCCTTCAAAACCAGATACACTTCCAACTTTCCCAAATCACTCAACGACATCCAACTGACATCGAAGTCTATGAACAGTCGATGCCACCGAGTAGAACCCAACTCTGCCACTCCACTGAGAGTCTGGGTCGGGCCATGAACTGAGAGAGACTTTCTAGAACCCATGGAACGTTTCTAGGGGCATATCCCAAACTAGAAACACAAAACAGCCTTCCACAAATCCAAACACATCACAAAACAAACACCAACATTTCAGAAACAAATCCAATAATTCCAATTTAAAACATCAATTCATTTTCAAAGAAAACACTCACTTGAAAAACCAAGCACTGCACAATAATCCCAAAAGCTATTTTAAAAATCTATCTTTACTCTAAAAGCAATGTCATTTTTTTCCATTTCCAAAACCATTTGACCAAGAAAACCCATTTAAGAAAAAAAGACCACTTTCTAGGAAACAAGAAGCAACCTTATAGATCAATCAACCACCAATGATATTCCATGGTGCCTCACAAGTATGAATTTTCATGCCACTCAGGCACCCGTCCACATGATCCACCAACTATACATTAATCAAGTCCATATGCACATGCGAGCACCCATAGGAATACCACTAGAAAGAAACAAGGCTACTTCTCTTTCAAAACAAAACATTCTCAATATCATAAAATACCTTTTTCCTTTCAAACCCATTTCAAAAATTCAAGGCAAATTTCAAGAATTCTTTCCAGTACTAAAACAACCCATTTCAATTTCAGATGACCCAAAACATCCCTTTAGAAATTCAACTTTGACAAATCAACGCCAAATTCCAAAAACAAGGTCCAAGTGAAACACACCCCAAAATGAAATAACAGTAGTAGCAAAGTCCGCTTCCCTTTTAAAAATAAAACTATTTCACACTAACTCCCAAAACTGAAGCAAGACATCACAAGAATTAAAGCACATGGGCAGAGGACTAGTCGTCATGTCTAACCCGGCTACATGGTTTTGCAGACCATTCCCTAGGCAAGAACCAACCACTAAGAGTGTCGAACCGTACTCTCGGGCATCACATGGGTCTCTACCCCATGTGAGACCACGCACAGTACCGATTTACACCAATTGTCATCCCCCATCCATAAAGACCAAAGCATAAACTTGGATCCCAGACTACCCCTGGTTACTCGAGGATCGGAACGAGAAAGAGTTCGCGACACTCTTCCCACACCTACCACTCGAGTACTGACAATCCTATCTCTGATCAACCTGACATACCGAATAACAAGAACAAAAAAACCTCCCTTTGATTCCATTTTTCCACGAACCAGGTCTGGTCGTCATCTGACCCGGCGCCCGACCCGGTCCGCGACATGGCCCGAAGGGCGTCCCCGATCGGCACGGGCTAGAAACTAGTGTCGGGCATCAAAATAAACCTGTTGGGAACGGTTTGGCCCATAACGAAGATAAATGAACATAAACTGGACAAGCAGATCAATAAAAGAAAATAAACTAAACAACTTGACAGTAGAAAAAGGGATAAACAAAGCAATGTGACATACCTCAGGTGACCCCATAGATCACCACGGTACATTAACTACACTCACTTCCAAAAGCGATCCAAGACTGAAACCTACAACTGAATAGTAATGTAGGTGTGAGCACCAAAACGCTCAGTAGGAATTCCAAAATATAACCACGTCATATGTCCCCGCCTTTAGTAAGAAATCCTATTATGCCAGTTTGAATATAAGATATAATAAAATAATATTTCTCCTTTTCAAATTCAAGTAACGCATTTTCATTTTCAGGTAAATCATTTTACTCCCACTACATTTTCAAAATAGGTTTCAAGCATTCATTAACATTTCAAAATGAAAACAAACCAGTTTGGATTAAAATATGGTTTTCAAAAAGAAGACATCAAGTATGAAACGAGTAAAAATAAAGTTACATCACTAGCATCATGTCACAAATGAGCACCATGGGTAATCCCTATAGCTAGCTAGAACAAGTGGGAACCTAGAGACCTCGTACCTTGGTGAAACGTGGCTTAGAATACCACGAACCTCATAAAACGTGTCTTAGATGTCCACGACCCTCAGAAAACGTGTCTTAGAAGACCATGACCCTCAGAAATTCATAAGTTTAGTTAGTGTTGTTGCGTAAATCCTGCTAGACAAACCGGGACGAACCCCTGTCGTGTCATCTAGCGTACTAGTCCTGGTCACCCACCTAGATACCCAGGTTTTCAATTGTTCTATATTTCAAGTGGTGGTGAGTTTTCTTTATCAAGCAAACATATATGTACATAACACTTTCTTTTTCTAAAACTCATTCAACATCTCACCACCGCTCTCCCTCTTTGAGCGCATTCCTCCCTCTTACACGTCACACAGTGCATAAGCATCAAATTAGGCACATGATAATACATTCAACTTAAGAAAAAATCATTTTTCTAAAACCAAGGGGGCCGCCTCAAGAGAGGTTTTTCTTTTTCATAAAACATTCTTAAGATTCCAAATGGGATTAATTACATAAAGGGAACACTTTTTACAATCAAATGTCCAAAAGGCCAAATACCTTTGGAAATGCACCTTACCAATTCAAAACCACTTAAGAAATCAATTTTCAAGAAAAGACACTTAAGAACAATGTCATTTGAAATACATTTCAATTTCCAGATCAAGGGCATAATAGTTTCTAGCAATTGCAAACAAATTCCATAGCATATGTATATAGCATAGTGTAAAACATACTCTTAAAACAATCAAGAAACTTTGAATTTCAAATTAAAAGCATAGGCATAGGGGTCCTACCTCAAATGTGTCGTTATTTTTCGAAGACCACTCGAACCCACGTTCGACGCATACACACACATGCATTTATACATATATATATACACCTAGATGTATTGCACATATTCCCCGTGCCATGAGGGAATATGTACAAAGAGGGCATATATATATATATATGCCTTAACCTATGCATGTACATGTAGGATACATCGAACCCGCGGACCCAAACCACCGTAGTGAGGCCCAACACACTACACAAATAATTTAATAAAAAAACCAAACACTTAAACAATCTATAAAACACTTCAAAACAACACATCAAAGACTCACTCCAATGAAAAACTCAACATCAAGTTGGAAAGTCACTTTAAAACTTGATGCACGAGATAACCATATCAAAACTCGTTTTCCATTGTTCAAAAAAAAATTTTGTTTTAAAACTTATTTCACACAACTTATTAAACACAACCAATAATTTATGCAACACACATATAAAAAAAAAGCATAATATTTTTGAAACCCAATTTTAATCAACGAGCATGCCAAAACATTATAAACATAGATCTCACCATTCATCTAAATCACAGAACATGTTAAATTTAAATAAACAAACAAATTAAATTATCCAAACGATGAAAAGGCATGGAACCACCTACCTCGGAATGTAGGAAACCTTGTGACCTTGGCGTGAAACTCCTACCGCATTCCAAACACACCACAAATAACACAATTAATCCCTAAAACACACAATCAGAGCAATTACTCCATAATCAGACCAAACGCGAATCCAAAATCCAAATTAAAACTCAATCAAATTAAAAGAAATAACAACTGAGGTATAAGAAACTTACGAAAAACAGTCTGAAAGTCTAGACGGAGGTCGGAGGAGGGTGTCGGGGTTTGCGAAATGCCGAAGAAAATGAGAAGGCCGTTAAGAATTCGGTTGAACAAAGGGGAGGTGCACAGGGGGTCTCGACCGAACCTAGAAGAGGCGGCAGCATGGTGCGGCCATGGGAATGGTCGGCTGGAGCTTCGTCTGAACCCCGGCGAGCTGCGCGGATGGTTGGACGAGGGTGAGGAGGGTCACAGCTCAAAGGGGGTGCTGCGTGACGGTGGGAGTCGCACGAGGGAGAGGGTGTGTGCTGTGTGGCGTGCGGTGAGCCAATGAAATCTGGCAAGATGGTGAAGAGGCTCGGGTTGTCGGTCCGACCGAAAGAGCAGCGCCGCGATGGGAGAGAGACGGGGCGCGCGCGAAGAGAGCTCGGGGGGCGACGGTGTCACACCACCATGGTTCACCGAAGAGTAGGGAGGCCTTCTGGAAGGAGTGTGAGGAAGGGGACAGCTAGGGTTTGCAGGAGATGAAGGATGCTAGGGAGAAATGGGGAAGAAATGTGGTGAGGCGTGACCCACCACGGTGGAAGTGAGAAAGAGGGAAAGATGGGGGAAAAAGAAAGTAAAAATGAAATAAAATGAAAATAATGAAAATAAAAAGAGGATAAAATGGAAATTGAAAATAACCCACAACCCAAGAGAAAAAATGGAAAACATAATCCATTCTAAATAATAATAATAATAATAATAAGTTAATAATTCTATAAATATAAATTAGTTCAACATCCATAACCAAATTAAGGAATCAATTGAAATAATAACGATCCCAAAAATATTATTATTATTATTATTATTATCATTATTATCATTATTATTATTATTATTAAGAAAACTTTTAAATAATCTTATTTTATTTGTTCATTATTCTATTTTATGAACACTTCAATGTTTACCCTGATAATTATTTAATTAACTACATACCGGGCAGGGCGTACAGACAACTGACGAAGCCATGCGGCTTCGCCCGTTCCTCGCCTGCGCGCTGGAAACTACCAAACCAAAACTCTCATGTACCATCAAAACGCAAAAACTCAAGTCAGGTATAGAAATGTGCATGGTCGTGCGCAATTTCGTGCACCAAATATAATAACACATTTAATTATAATATCATTGTCCAATTACGATTGGGTGCTACACACGGTCGCACTTATGGGAACCCACCCATGTAAGATCACAAATACCATTTAAATTAGAATAGATTCAAAATGAAACTCAAAGAAAGACCTAAAATAAATTCAAATATAATAAACATCTGGTCAGGGTGTGACAACTGCATTTGGGTAAAACGAATGATAAAGCAACCTGATGGAATAAAGGCAGTTCAAGTAGAATACTTTACGAATTATCGGTATTATATAGGGTGCACTCAAGAGGACTTAACGAGAGATAAATGGATTTATAATATTTTATACATCATTATAATAGTATGGGGAGGTTTTTAATAATACCACATAATTTATAATTACACATAAAAGGGTATAACATAGAAGAAAATCTTGAATAAAAGTGAAATGTAGGGGATCCCTTACATTAAGTCTGGTGGTGTTCTCCGCTTATTTTTAATTACCTGAATTAAAAAATTAGGTTTATTAATTGAAAACTTCATAATCTCTTATATGTGTAATTTTTTTATTATATCATTTTTTAGTTCATTCAAGACCACTTTGATTTTATTAAAAGGATGAATTTTATTTTTCAGGACCGTTTGATTGCTTGGTTTTTAATGATCAGTTCATGTAAAGATAAACATGTATAATTAAAGTGGTCATCCATAATTGAAGTTGTATGTTTCTATTTAAGATATAGGAGATTCCATGGTTATAATAATTCATTTTTTATTGGGATTGAAGATGAATTTTTATATAAATATTTTCTGACAAATATTTTGGTTAATCAGTGGGTTTTGATTACAACAAACATGTTATACATTATAACATAATACCATTTGTAAAAAATTATTACAATGCCTTAAATAGGATAAATAAAATATATACTAATCCTAATCAACCATAACACAAATTCTATAATGAACAAAATTTAATATGATAATAGAAATTGATAAATTTTTGTCCTTGAATGTGCTAAATTAACACATCTCAATCTGTGTTTTCATTTCATTAAAACAAAATTAGGGGAAAGATGAGAAGATAATGAATTATTTGATTAAAATAATATAATTACATTAAATTTATGTTAATGGAGTTATCATACCGTTTTGTTTAAGGGAGGTGAGGAAAGAAACAAGAATAAAAAAGGACATAAAATAAATAAAATAATTGGAAAGAGGAATTCACCTATTGAGTATAACTCCTTTGAGATCCTTTTAAGGGGAGAGGAATTTGTAATTTGAAGACACTAGGAGATTTTGGACGTAGAGAAGGATCTTGGTAAGATATTTGAGAAGAAAATTGGACAAGCACAAGGCATCATGGGATTGAAGAGAATAGGGAGTGTGGGAGGTCATCATGGAGGAGATGAGGGTTTTCAGAATATTATAATCATTAATTTTTTATTTCTTCACAATATAAGATATACTAAGTATTAAATTGACAATAATAATAATATATGTATGTATGTTCAAACCAATTTACATTTAAATCTTCCATAACTCATGCATGATGTACGAGTTTCATGTGTTATAATTTATTGTGAATTATCAGATTTTACTATTTATAAAAATTCATGTATTTTGGAAAAAACCGAAAAATTCATCCTAACCATTTATCGATGTGTAGAATCGAAAAATAAAATCCATTTTTTGAAAATAATTTTCTATATATATTAAATTTATTTTCTATATAAATTTTTATTTATTCAACAAAATCCACATTAAAACCATAACTCATTTTATGACACCTTGAAATATCAAATCAAGGTCCCATAAAATTATCTTATAACCAGAAAAAAATGAATAAAAATTAATGATAAAATTTTATGAGAAAACATTTCCATTTAAAATTATTAAATTAATCATAAATTTTTAAATAAAATATTTTTTACATACAAAAATACCAATTATTATAATATGATCTTTTTTCCCTTTTATGATATCTAAATTTTATTTCTACATTCATGGGTGAAGTTTCTATTTTTTGGCAGATTTTCTATTCATTACTATTCATATGGGTATGTTACTATTTATCCAAAATAAGGATTGTCTTATCAGACTCCAAATCACTTAATGATCACAAATGTACATGATCGTTTTTTGAAATGAAAAACAAAAAAGTGACAAACATATGTTTAAAGGTCACATATTACACAGTTGTTCATTTTTTTTGTGAAATCATGTTTTTATATGACATAATTATAAGAAGGTATTCCATTGAAAAATTTGGGTCGTTATAGTAATTGGGTGTTTTGTGGTAGGGTGGACAGAGGATGTTCAAATATATTCTTTTTCATGTTTTGTTGGATGTGGTGGGTTAGAGGCCATGTGGTAAATTTCATTTTGGATAAAAAGGTGTCTTTTTGGAATTTGTAAATTCTTAATGAGGAAAAGACTGCATTCTATGGTTTTGAATGGATGGACAAGGAATATCTATTATATTTTTTGGGTTGGAACTGAAAATAAGTATTGGTGTTTAAATAAAATTTTCAAGTATTTCCACAAGCGGTAAGTTCTAAGTCATGTTGAGTGAGACGGTTGAACACTAAGTGAATGTTTTGTTAAGTAATTATGATTTAGTGATTTCCATGGCATAAAATTTTCTATTTTGATCTAAAATCTATAATGGGTATCACTACAATTCACATGATCAACGAGATAAAGACATATATATTTTTCGATGTAGATATGTTTTGGGGATAGTAGTATTGTATTTTCACTAATATATGTGACTGTTGGCTCAGTTTTTAGTCTTTGGAGAAGTATGATTTTAGAAATTCACATAAGAATTTTTTTTTAACATTAATGGATGGAACCAAACCTTCAAAATGGATATTTGATATGAGTGGGTAAAGAAAAATTAAAATGGATTTTGGAGAACGTTTCTATACATAATATTTTTGTGGAATTTGGTGTTTTCCTTTATTAAATGAGTTACAAAATGAAATTGTAGAGACCCGAATCTTAAATTACATGAACATTACATTAATTTTGTGGAATACTTAGTACATAACAAAAAACACACACACAAGGATCGTAATAGTTTAGTGTCTTTGGAAACTCGGAACGTAATCTTAGAATAGTGGTGAAAGATCTTCAACATCTCCCATAAAGATCTTCCCTTTTTTTACCTAAAACCTTTCTTTATATCCTGGGGAAAAGAAAACATAAAAGGGTGAGCTCAAATGCTCTGTAAGGGTAAACAAAAGAAAAATCAATCACATCATATTCATAAGAACATAACTTTTGGAAATCATAACCTGCAAAAGAGATCATAATTTCATAACATGGGATAAATCATGGCAGTGAAATGTATTCACAATAATCATATCTTGAAACATTAATCTTTGTGGCATACACACATAATCATAGAGAATCATTTCTTGTTAGTCAAGACTCGTTTCCAAGACTATCTTAGCGGACAAAGTCCCTTTCTGAACCGAGTCACCCTCGTTCCAGTCCTGTTTCACTGAACCGGTATAACCTACCGTTCCAGCCATGTCTATCTCATGAGATATAAAATATTTACCCAATGCATTGGATGGAGATATAGGTCCCACCCATCTCATAATGATACCATTCTTATGTGTGCCAAAAAATCACAAATCACACATCATTGCATAACCCATGTAGTAAAAATGGGATTCTTAAACAACATGACATCATAAAACAATTCATATATGATAAGGGAATTCATAAAAATAAATCCATCAAAACATAATCAAATCAATGTAATAATAGGGATAAAACAGAACCCTTTATTATCTTATATGGAAAATAATTTTGATAAAACACTTGAACTCCATTCTTGAGGAAAATATCCTTTCTTCTTCAAAATTATTTTTCCTTTCTTAACATGTCATACAATTTTAAACTAAAAGAGGTTGATTAAAAATAAACTTGAAAACTTGTAAAGGAATCTTCTTGGAAATAATGTTTTAAAAATCCATTCATGCCGTATATGTTAAAAAAACATTCTTCGTACTTTTGTCGGAAAAGTCAAAAAGTACCTCGTACGAAAAACGACAAAATATTCCTTACATATTCTTTACTAAAAACTCACCAAAGGGTAAAATTAGATTTAAACTATTGAAATTGGATGGAAACAATATTACATATTGAGGGAACATGGATGTGGATGATAAAATACACCCCAGTAAATGCCAATGTATAAACAATCTCAGATAAAAATGAGATTGTGATATTTCCCTTACCTTAAGTTTGATTTGCTTCGTAAGTGTCTGAACCTCCTGTATAATGATTTAAATAATGTCATTAACTTAATACAGAATCATATTCATTGTTATGATATCATATATGGTTCACTTATGACTTTATATTACCCGTTCTTTTGTAAATTCCATGTTAAAGAAGCGTTTTGGGTAAAATCGTTTCATTTATTGTAGGGGTTTGGACTTGTTGTTCTTGACATTATTATTACTTATATCATGATTTACTTACTTCCAGAATATAAAAAATGATTTATATATCATATATATTCAGTATATATATATATATATGTGATAAATATATAAATGAAATGAAACACACCGTTCATGGAGACGGTAGTCCGTACGTACGCATGAACGCTGTTTTCCTTTCCTTATTATCTTGAATGGAAGTAAGTAGATGACATACATATATACATAAATACAGTATCCTTATAATGTCATATATTTCATTATTATTTCTTATATATACTTTATAATCATTCTTAAATGGTTAACATGGAGAATGAATCTCATCGCGTCGTGGAGACGGTAGTCCGTACGTACGTACGAGCGATGATATCATTTCCAAGGGTCGTGGAATTGTGTTGAAGTGTAAGTATACTATTTCAGTATCAATATAACTCTATAATAATCATATATATTTACTCCTTACACCATTATACCCATCCAATTAAGGTGGTGGCGGAAAATATATTACACCACAGCGTGGAGACGGTATTCTGTACGTACGCACGCGCGGTGATTTACTTTTTCCGTAGGATGGATAGAAGGTTAATTAGAGTTGTTTCAGATTTATAATAACATATAAGTATATAATAAATACTGATGTTATTACTTTATCATGAAACAACTAAAGAAGAAGAAGTGGAAGAAGAAAGAAATTGAAAAAGATCGGTAATTGATATTACCTCTTTCTGACGCGCCTTTTCTTAACCTCCACTTAAAGAACTAAGGATGGTCTTTGAAGAAGACAAGGAACTCTAGGATGATACTAGGGAAGTGGAGACGAGATTTTGGCAGGGGTTGGCCGAGCTTGAATGCTCAAATTGGTGTGAGGAGGAGAGGGAGGAGGTGCCCTTTTATAAGGGAGGAGAGGGGCACCTTTGGAATTCTTAAAAATATTAATTTATAATAAATCTAACCCCACATAAACCTCCTAAAATGACTCATATTCGAAGATTAGATGAGATAGGGTTGTAATCGCATCATACAATAAAATTTAGACATGTTTGGATCTTATTTTAAACCTTATCATTTTGATTTATCCTTATTTAATCTATTTAAGTTTATTTGTGGTAATAAAATTCTAAATTTTAAATTATAACAAAAAATTACTTATTTGTTGTGAATTTTCCATAATTGTTTACTTTATAACATTATAGACCATATAAATTTAAATTTATAATTTTTAAATAATTTTGTGATTTTTAAACAATTTTATAATATGTTATTTTTATAAAATAACAGTAGTGTCAATTTTGACACTATTCTATTATTTGAATTTAAATAAACTATATACAGAACATATGTTCGAACTAAAAGCTTTAATATATTAATAAAAGTTCATATATATCAATAAAATTATTGGATCAAATTAAATAGTTTATATAATATTTATTCTATTATTTTTAATACCATTTATTTGGTTTATCTCTTAATAAAATAATTACTACTTCATTTTTGTATAATTATTTAATATACTTATTTGTTGCATAAAATTTAAAATAAAATCCTATGATGAAGATTAATATATTACCTTTCACAATAAGACTTTTACTTGAATTTACCATCTTAAAATCACAATATTTAAATTGTTATATTTATTAAATTATGAAGGTGACAACTTTGGCATCATTTAAAATAATATAATATAAGTGTCATAATTGATTGTATAAGACTCCCAATGGTCCAATATTAGACCATGGGATGCTTATAGTTTATATTTACATGTCCAATAAGTTTTGGTCAGGGTTTTGTGCCTTTTATGGTTACTATTAGTTTAATAAAAACTATATTCTTGATTTTTCACTAGATAAATAATTTCTGCATCACTATTGTGTCACAATTAATGATAATTATTTAATCCCAAAAAAATTCTAAATAAATTCTCATGATGTATATAATTTTGTTTGATTTCTGGAGACTATTCATGTTCGATGTTTTATGATGTTTATCACTAAGTTAAAATTATTATACTTATATAATTTAAGAAAGTGACATGTTGTCACATTCATTGGTTTTAATAATAATTAAATTATTTTCATTGAAAAAATTTAATTCAATGAATCTAATTCGACCCTTAGGTGATATGGGTCGACTTTTAGTCATCCAATAGGATTTTGACAATTTTTAGGGTAATTTTAAAATATTATATTTACCCTTAATTACCTGATTTGCCTTTAACTATGGTAAATAAAATTTACCGTAGTTACTATTCATAATTCCCAAAAATAAAAAGTACCTTATTAACATAATTTGGACCCACTGATTCCAAATATGGAATCCATTTTTCCAAATTCAATACACAAAAGATGCAGAAATTAAATTAAAATTAATCCTGTTGTCGAAAGAAAACAGGTTTTTCTTTAAAACATTGCAAAAGATTGAATTGATTTAACCTACGAATTCAAGGTAAAATCAATGATAATGACATACATAATATTAAATGATAAAAATATATTACATTTATACATTAAAACCATTCAATATTATAATTTAACTACATAAGATATTATGATGAAAAAAGTTGTTTTCAATTAAAATATAGCGGGTTTTTACTATTCATTAAAATATGAAAGTTATTGGAAAAATATCAAAACTTTATCTAATGTAAATTTTTATATCTTGATTCAAAAGAAGAATTTTATTTTGTCAAATTGAACATATAAACATGTCAAAAACTAGATTTAAAGTGGGTGCGCCATCAAAAGGCGGCAAAACAGCATTTTTGAAAAATACTTCTTTTACCCGAAAAATTTATTTTGTTCTTATACCATGTTCTAGAAAATGTGTAAGATGAATAATATTGTTATAAAATTCAAAATTTAGTTAATACTATCCATAAAGGCTAGTTCATGACAATATTATAATAATATATCATTGTTTATTAAAACCCGGTATTGCGTACAACACACGCTATCGGGGAAGGTCGCGATTGCGTGTAATGCAAGCCAAGTCAGGGCTGCGTGTTATGAAATAATCCTTAGCTGTTTCGTATAACAGAATCCAACCATATTTCATTTATACATTTAATATATATATATATAAATATATACGCAATGTTGCGTAGAATAACTATTATCAAAATTGTGTGTAACACGATCTAAGAATAGTGTTGCGTATACTGCAAGATAATACGGTGTTGTGTATAGCGCAAGGTAATCTTGGTGTAGCACAAGACATTAATGAAATTAATAGAATATTTTTCATAAAATCTCGGGGTGTTACATTCTACCCCCCTTAAAATGAATTTCGCCCTCGAAATTCATCGGGGTTATAAATGGTTTACTACTCGAAAGTTTGTTTAATAGAAACCCACATCGTAAAATAGAATACCAAAACATGTCTTTTAAAACTAAAGTATGAAATGTAACGGTTACCCAAATTTACTCATCACGGGGTTTCTACGTAGGAGAACATAGGTGAAAATATGGATATGGAAGAAAAATCTAACCTTCAAGTTCTGATGGAGAGTGGTAGAGGACATGGCTATAGAAAAGGCAACAATCACAAATCCATAAATTTGTGACGATCTAAGGTACCATCTGATTAATCAGATATAAGAGCACTAGGAAAAAAATTTTGGTTTTCAAGATCGTTTCCCTAAAGTTGAAGAATTATAATTAGAATAAATACTTACTTTATTTTGGTACAATCTCACTGTTGTTCGTGCCTTGAACAATTTCCACTTCATCTCTTAAATAAATGAAGTTGAATTTGTTATTCGTGAAGTGTTAGCAGATCATGTGATAGAATGATGGGTCATTCAATCTGTCTCAAAAAAAAAGGTTAGAAAAATTTATTAAATATACATAAGTCATTCCATGGTGAGATTAATCATATATGGTTCCTAAAATGGACTTATACTTCATATATCATACTGCTTAATATAATAAAACTAGTTTCTACTAAACAGGGACTTTCTGTAGGCTAATGGTAGGCGATAAAGGCCAGTCGCACTTCGGTTGTGGGTTCGATTCCTACGACCTTGTCCGACGCGTTGGGCTGTCGTCCGTCCTGCAGGTTGTCCTTTTTCTATTAATATAACATCACATAATATGAAAAGTTCCATCCTTAAACAATACTTACTTATGTCCAACATAATTCATTCCAATCTTTAGGAAATACTTCGGTCCAAGCTCATAATATAAAGAATATGATTACTTGAAATGTCATCAACCAAGCATGTGAATACCATCATTTATCCCCCATATATCTTGTTGGTCACATTCCAATCATGTGAATACCTTAATCATGTATTCTATTGAAAAATGAATACCCATTGATCCATATTGAAAACATCCATGCTGTTAAAAGTTAACTCTTTCCACAAACCAAAATCCTCAAAATTCGATATACTCAAACCATTATATCACTTAGTCCTTATATCAATCATGAGCTCATGAATACTGTTAAACATTTCATTTTCTCCTTATCCATTAATTATGTCCATATCATCTACTTTCCAAAATATTTTAATCACATTTCATGGTTACCGGTACCTTAAAATTATTGAAAACCACAATAGACCAATACTTAAATATTTAAATACACCATAAAAGTACCTCAAAAACATTATTCTTGAATACCAATACATAAACACTTCAGTCCATCCACTTCAATGATTGTCCTGGAATAAGTCCTTCCTTGATTTAGAAGTAACTTTTTAGGTCAGGGCATTGAGTTGGGTAATGACCATGTTCTCTACAAATAAGACATTGAACTCCTTAACAGTCAGTCACTCTATGACCCTTTTCTCTACACAGATAACATCGGTCCCTCCATTTGAGGTATTCCTCAAGGTTCATCTTCCCTTCTTTAGAAATCTCAATCTTCCTTTCTTTATGCTCCTCAACATGCGAACATGCATAATAGTCTATCTTCCTCTTCTTTGATGAATTAGGCATACCACTAAATTTCACCTTGTTAATCATATATCGCGATGACTGATACAACATAATCACAACATCTTTCTCTCTAGGCATTACACAATTTTGTTGCTCATAGTCACCAATTTTTCCATTGGACTCAATGTTAACCGAATTCCTTTTGGTTCCCTCCATTAACAAAAACACAAAAATAATTTTGTGAGAGGCAAAAATCATGCTAGAGAAAACAACATTGTAAAGGGGAAGTATCCTCAATATCTAACTTCTTAGGTTAAATTATATGATGGTTACCGTAGTTCTAGGACTGTATCTTATACGTGTACATATCCTTAGGGACATCCCTAGACATACCTTAGAAATATCTCTAGGGATCTCACTAACGCTTTCGCATCCTAGTTTCCAAAGGTTGACTAAACCTTTCCTCTGATACCAACTATAGAGACCCGAAGCTTAACGTACATGAACATTACATTACTTTTGCGGAATACTTAGTACATAACAAAAAACACACACACAAGGATCGTAATAGTTTAGTGTCTTTGGAAACTCGGAACGTAATCTTCTAATCGTGGTGAAAGATCTTCAACATCTCCCATAAAGATCTTCCATTTTTTTTACCTAAAACCTTTCTTTATATCCTGGGTAAAAGAAAACATAAAAGGGTGAGCTCAATTTCTCAGTAAGGGTAAACAAAAGAAAAACCAATCACATCATATTCATAAGAACATAACTTTTGGAAATCTTAACCTGCAAAAGAGATCATAATTTCATAACATGGGATAAATCATGGCAGTGAAATGTAATCACAATAATCATATCTTAAAACATGAAACTTTGTGGCATACACACATAATCATAGAGAATCATTTCTTGTTAGTCAATACTCATTGACAAGACTATCTTAGTGGACAAATTCCCTTTCTGAACCGAGTCACCCTCGTTCCAGTCCTGTTTCACTGAACCGGTATAACCAACCGTTCCAGCCATGTCTATCTCATGAGATATAAAATCTTTACCCAATGCATTGTAGGGAGATATAGGTCCCACCCATCTCATAATGATACCATTCTTATGTGTGCCACAAATTCATAAATCATACATCATTGCATAACCCATGTAGTAAAAATGGGATTCTTAAACAACATGACATTATAAAACCATTCATATACAATAAAGGAATTCATAAAAATTATTCCATCACAACATAATAAAATCAATGTAATAATAGGGATAAAAACAGAACCCTTTATTATCATAGATGGAAAATAATTTTGATAAAACACTTGAACTCCATTCTTGAGGAAAATATCCTTTCTTCTTCAAAAACATTTTTCCTTTCTTAACATGTCATACAATTTTAAACTAAAAGAGGTTGATAAAAAATAAACTTGAAAACTTGTAATGAAAGCTTCTTGGAAATAATGTTTTAAAAATCCATTCATGCCGTATAAGTTAAAAAAAACATTCTTCGTACTTTTGTCAGAAAAGTCAAAAAGTACCTCGTACGAAAAATGAAAAAAGATTCATTTCATATTCTTTACTAAATACTCACCGAATGGTAAAATTGGATTTAAACTATTTTAAGTGGATGGGAACAATATTACATATTGAGGGAACATGGATGTGGATGATAAAATACACCCCAGTAAATGCCAAAGTATAAACAATCTCGGATAAAAATGAGATTGAGATATTTCCCTTACCTTAAGTCTGATTTGCTTTGTAAGTGTCCGAACCTCCTGTATAATGATTTACATAATGTCATTAACTTATTACAGAATCATATCCATTGTTATGATATCATATATGGTTCACTTATGACTTTATATTACCAGTTCTTTTGTAAATTCCATGTTAAAGAAGCGTTTTGGGTAAAATCGTTTCATTTATCGTAGGTGTTTGGACTTGTTGTTCTTGACATTATTATTACTTATATCATGATTTACTTACTTCCAGAATATAAAAAATGATTTATATATCATATATATTCAGTATATATATATATATATATATATGTGATAAATATATAAATGAAATGAAACACACCGTTCATGGAGACGGTAGTCCGTACGTACGCATGAACGCTGTTTTCCTTTCCTTATTGTCTTGAATGGAAGTAAGTAGATGACATACATATATACATAAATACAGTATCCTTATAATGTCATATATTTCATTATTATTTCTTATATATACTTTATAATCATTCTTAAATGGTTAACATGGAGAATGAATCTCATCGCGTCGTGGAGACGGTAGTCCGTACGTACGTAAGAGCGATGATATCGTTTCCAAGGGTCGTGGAATTGTATTGAAGTGTAAGTATACTATTTCAGTATCAATATAACTCTATAATAATCATATATATTTACTCCTTACACCATTATACCCATCCAATTAAGGTGGTGGCGGAAAATAGATTACACCACAGCGTGGAGACGGTATTCTGTACGTACGCACGCGCGGTGATTTACTTTTTCCGTAGGATGGATAGAAGGTTAATTAGAGTTGTCTCAGATTTATAATAACATATAAGTATATAATAAATACTGATGTTATTACTTTATCATGAAACAACTAAAGAAGAAGAAGTGGAAGAAGAAAGAAATTGAAAAAGATCGGTAATTGATATTACCTCTTTCTGACGCGCCTTTTCTTAACCTCCACTTAAAGAACTAAGGATGGTCTTTGAAGAAGACAAGGAACTCTAGGATGATACTAGGGAAGTTGAGACGAGATTTTGGCAGGGGTTGGCCGAGCTTGAATGCTCAAATTGGTGTGAGGAGGAGAGGGAGGAGGTGCCCTTTTATAAGGGAGGAGAGGGGCACCTTTGGAATTCTTAAAAATATTAATTTATAATAAATCTAACCCCACATAAACCTCCTAAAATGACTCATATTCGAAGATTATATGAGATAGGGTTGTAATCGCATCATCCAATAAAATTTAGACATGTTTGGATCTTATTTTAAACCTTATCATTTTGATTTATCCTTATTTAATCTATTTAAGTTTATTTGTGGTAATAAAATTCTAAATTTTAAATTATAACAAACAATTACTTATTTGTTGTGAATTTTCCATAATTTTTTACTTTATAACATTATAGACCATATAAATTTAAATTTATAATTTTTAAATATTTTTGTGATTTTTAAACAATTTTATAATATGTTATTTTTATAAAATAACAATAGTGTCAATTTTGACACTATTCTTTTATTTGAATTTAAATAAAATATATACAGAAGATATGTTCAAAATAAAAGCTTTAATATATTAATAAAAGGTCATATATATCTATAAAATTATTGGATCACATTAAATAGTTCATATAATATTTATTTTATTATTTTTAAAACCATTTATTTGGTTTATCTCTTAATAAAATAATTACTACATCATTTTTGTATAATTATTTAATATACTTATTTGTTGCATAAAAATTTAAAATAAAATCCTATTATGAAGATAAATATACTAACTTTCACAATAATACTTCTACTAGAATTTAACATCTTAAAATAAAAAAATTTAAATTTTTATATTTATTAAATTATGAAGGTGACAACTTTGGTATCATTTAAAATAAAATAATATAAGTGTCATAATTGCTTGTATAAGACTCCAAATGGTCAAATATTCGACCATTGGATTATTATAGTTTATCTTTACATGTCCAATATGTTTTGGTCAGGGTTTTGTGCCTTTTATGGTTACTATTAGTTTAATAAAAACTATATTCTTGATTTTTCACTAGATAAATAATTTTTGCATCACTATTGTGTCACAATTAATGATAATTATTTAATCCCAAAAAAAATATAAATAAATTCTCATGATGTATATAATTTTGTTATCTTTCTGGAGACTATTCATGTTCGATGTTTTATGATATTTATCAATAAGTTAAAATTATTATACTTATATAAATTAAGAAAGTGACATGTTGTCACATTCTTTGGTTTTAATAATAATTAAATTATTTTCATTGAAAAAATTTAATTAAATGAATCTAATCCGACCCTTAGGTGATATGGGTCGACTTTGAGTCATCCAATAGGATTTTGACATTTTTTAGGCTAATTTTAAAATATTATATTTACCCTTAATTACCCGATTTACCTTTAACTATGGTAAATAAAATTTACCGTAGTTACTATTCATAATTCCCAAAAATAAAAAGTAGCTTATTAACATAATTTGGACCCACTGATTCCAAATATGGAATCCATTTTTCCAAATTCAATACACAAAATATGCAGAAATTAAATTAAAATTAATCCCATTGTCGAAAGAAAACAGGTTTTTCTTTAAAACATTGCAAAAGATTGAATTGATTTAACCTACGAATTCAAGGTAAAATAAATGCTAATGACATACATCATATTAAATGATAAAAATATATTCCATTTATACTTTAAAACCATTAAATATTATAATTTAACTACATAAGATATTATGATGAAAAAAGTTGTTTTCAATTAAAATATAGCGGGTTTTTACTATTAATTAAAATATAAAAGTTATCGGAAAAATTTAAAAACTTTATATAATGTAAATTTTTATATCTTTATTCAAAAGAAGAATTTTATTTTGTCAATTTGAACATATAAACATGTCAAAAACTAGATTTAATGTGGGTGTGCCATCAAAAGGCGGCAAAACTTCATTTTTTTTAAAAATACTTCTTTTACCCGAAAAATTTATTTTGTTCTTATACCATGTTTTAGAAAATGTGTTAGATGAATCATATTGTTATAAAATTAAAAATTTAGTTAATAAAATTCATAACGGCTAGTTCATGACAATATTATAATAATATATCATTGTTTATTAAAACCCGGTATTGCGTACAACACACGCTATCGGGGAAGGTCGCGATTGCGTGTAATGCAAGCCAAGTCAGTGTTGCGTGTTGTGAAATAATCCTTAGTTGTTTTGTATAACAAAATCCAACCATATTTCATTTATACATTGAATATATATATATATATATATGTGCAATGTTGAGTAGAATAACTATTATCAAAATTGTGTGTAACACAATCCAAGAATAGTGTTGCGTATACTACAAGCTAATACTTTGTTGCGTATAGCGCATGGTAATCTGGGTGTTGCACAAGACATTAATAAAATTAAAAGAATATTTTTCATAAAATCTCAGGGTGTTACAGAAATGGTATCCTAACTAGATTTTAGATAGTCATATCCTCTCAAAGGGGGTATTTGAGAAGATAAATAGAGGTTGAATAGCGGTGAGGGGGTTCATGAGTGATCTGGATGGATTTTTGGCTAACCATGATCTATTATACAGCCACTAGCTAATAGGAACCCACCCACTAGTTATCTAGTGGGGTTGGTAGTGGCCTGGGTGCTACTTCAAGTTCCTCCCACTAGAAAGTGGTGTTAAAAGGGGTTCAAATTCTATTTTTACAACCAAATTTTTTTATGTGGCTTTAATCTCTTACACACTTAATTTTGCCCCACTACTAGAGCATAAATCCCTTCTCCTTCACCCTCATTCTCTTTTATGTAGGAGTAATATCAATGGTGTTTCTTTATGATATGAGTTATTTCATCAAATACATGGATATATATTTATCCTCTCCTCCCCCCAATAATAATTTACTTCTTCTCTTGGTTACATTCTGTTGTATCAATTATATGAGATTTGGGGTAATCTTCCAATCGAGATGTGCCTTCTATTCTTACTATAATGGTGATTACGATGAGGTCGTCCGAGTACAATTGTTCCTCAGTTTGGGAATGGTATATTGTGGTGTCAATTTATTTAAGGTATATCATTGTTTTTTTCGTTAGAATAAATATGTAATTAGAAATATATGATAGGATTTTCTCCTGGGATGATGTTGGGGGGTCTACTACAAACCACCCATGGGTTTTTTATCATAGTTCTGATGTGAGGAGGGTTTACAATGTGAGTTTATTGGTTAATACATTTTCAAAAAAAATATTATATTTTATTATACTTGATTATAATTAATTTATTTTTATGAATTTGTGTGATTTAGCTTCTTGGGACTAAAATTAGGGGATAATGGTGTGAGAAGGACATGAACAAGTTTGGGGAAACTAGCAGGAAGTCATCGAGTTATGAAATTAATGGGGAGAAACTTCTAAAATGACTTAGGTTGTCATCAGTAAATTTCCTATTGATTGATGTGTGTTGTTTTGGAAAAATATGACAAATAATAACATCACTATGAGTCTTGAATTATTTCATTTACTAAATGAATAGATATATTAAATTAATATTTCAAATTTAAATGAAATTCTTTACCATAGAGGGGACACAATTTCATTCCATATTGTCCGTGTACATTACCTTTAATGACATAGTCATTGATGGTGGGGCCATAATTGTTTTTAATGATATATGAAATATAGAAACTTCAGAGGTGTGGTAAAGGTAATAGTGACTTAGTGGCCCCTGTGTTGGATTAATGGCCACCTCGTTGTATATGTATGGAATATCATAAGAAAAGAGGCTTAATTAGGAAAAGTAAGAACCCTTGAGGTTCTTTAGAGACATTTAGATCATTGAGATGGGTAATACCTATGTGACTTAACTAAGACTAAGTACCACTAATAGGATACCTCATTATTGATGTGACCCAGGGGACCCTAATAGGTACCCTGATGACTAGTCAACCAATAGACGGAATTATGGTCTTGAGTATTGATGGTTGTGGGTGTCACATTAGATCTCTTTGAAAATACGTAAGCCATGGTTCAATGAACAAAGAATTTTTATTTAGGTGTTTATCTAACTCTTGATTTTTATTTATGATTTATTTATTTGATTTTATTCATATGGGGATTCCCATAGACACATCCAGAGATCTATATTATAAGACTCATATGATCTGATGGTGATGTTGCCGATTCCAAGAGGCGCTACCTAAGACATGTCTTGTGAGCCTCCCCTTGATTCTGATGTGATACTGCCCAAATATTTTGATGTATTGAGGGATTCATGGTATTTATATGGGGATACAGTTATTCATATATGTGATGATTGTTTGGGATGTTAGTATTTGACCATAGCTCTGTATGAGATGTCATTTATGCCATGAGTCCCTTGGATTCCTAGCCTATCTAAGGTATAGTTCTTCAGGCTTGGGAATTATACCTACTATCATTATTTTTATAATGAATATTAGTTTTTGATGTCTAGGTCACACCATGTATTTGGATAGTAATGTATAATGGAATTACATGATAATTGATATTTATAGGATTCTTAGTATCTGACCAAATGTAATGGTGACATGGGGACATTTCTAAATAAGTTATTTCCAAGTATGTACGATATTGGTGTGAGATATTAATTACACCCATATTTCTGGGATATTTAAAAATATTTTTGGGAATTATTCATGGATCTCTTCGTGATACATGCTATCCATTTGAGGAGAAGGTTTTGAGATTTTTGGTCTTCACCCTATGATATGATATTTGCATTATTGGAATGATATATTTAGATGCATAGAGACACCCATACATTTTGTTATGTATGAATGGACAATTGAGGTTTTGAATGTGATGATTTATAGTTTTTTATTAATTACGTAGTTTTTTTAGATATTTAAGTCACCCCATTGGAATTCACACATGCACATGGCATTGTATTTTTGAAATAGTACATGAACCAATTGGTGGTTCACTGCATAGTTATTTTCTCGAACCCTATTCGGGCAGCCACTACAATGGAAAACCCAGGAATATTTCCATTTTATTGAATGTATAGGTTAGGCTAAGTCATAATATTTATATAGTGGTATGTCTCATACATTTATATAAATATTTGGTTTAGAAATGTGTCTAAGATGATGTAGAGACATTGTTTTGATCTTTACTCTTTTACTATCCTTTATATGTGAACGTCATGGTGGTTTATTGAGTTTGTATATTTGTTTGACTATTATTACATTGTATTATTATTATTTGGATATTAGTTTTTTCTACACGATATAATGGTTATCAATGGTGTATGATACTTGGTGATTTCTTATATTATTTCACACTCTAATATAGTCTCTCCAGAGTACCTCTTAAAAACCCCACTACATGTAAACAAACTCCGGAATAAGGGGAGGATTGAATAATGTCATGTGGTGAAGTGGTTCAAGGAACCAATCAACTAGAATATGGAACTATATGTTACATTAAAGAACCCATATCTTTCTCACTAGTTAATTAAGATATAATGGTACAATGACTATTCACATGGTCATGTAGAACATATATGTTTGATTTTTCATTTTAATATTGGTGAGTCCATTATATCCCTATAATACTTTATGTAATTTTTTAGATCTCATGAGATCATTATGGGATGTGAGTGGTTTTAATAATTCCATTGTGTTTCATAGAAAGGGTGGTTATGCCATGTAAACTATTTTATAAGATGATGTTTGGCCTAACAAATTATGATTTTAATGTCTTAGGTGGTTATCCATTTCATTTATTACTATATTTATGTTTATGTTTTTACCACATTATTATAGTATTAAATATACATATATTTTTACCTAATAGATCATGGTTGTATTCATGTGATTCTACACATATATGAATCATGTATTATGGTGATCAAAAAATCATTATTACATGATTGATGACTTTTGGTCTTTGTTTTATTGATTATGATTCTCTTATATTATAACTAAAAACCATTATTGTGTTCTCAAATACATGGGATAATATTATTATATCTTATAATATTTTATTCATATCTATTATGTTTACACATTTTAAGCTTCTAAGTCCACCCCTTATTATTTTTCCATTCCACTCATTATTAAAGAAATTATTATGTGTTATGTTTCTAAAAGGGTATCATGTGAGGATATTATTTATGGAAGATATTTTAAATTTTAAAAACTATTTAATTTTTGGAAATAATATATAATCACAAAAAATATAGGTTTATGTGTATGATTTATTAAGAGATGTAAAAATTAATAATGTGAAAATATAATATATATATATATATATAAATCTTATGTCACCTTATTTTCTATGTGATAATGGTTTATATATTTTTGGGGGCATAGTTTCAATAATAATATAACAAAACCTAAAGAAACTAATGATGAACCAAAATTTATGTCCGATGACCCTAAAATATCTAATGTTGCAATGAATGTTTCATAATTTAGATCATTTTAGAAATGATTTGATTTTTCATATAACTATTTTATCAGAAAATTATCTTTTGATACTCATTATAACCAATTTTGTTTTTATCAATTGGTATAACTAAAATTAATAGTGTTAATAATGAGAGTGATGTATAATGGAAGGATTATCCCAATGAGATACTAAATTATATGGGATTTGGAGTGAAAAAATCATAGCCATGATCACCCATCTCTCTCAATATATGAACAATAACAAAAATCATATTAAACTCCCTAACACACCAATGAAGAAATAATATTTCATTGATTCCAACATGAAGTAATATCCACCCTACATGAATTGTTCTTCCAACCAACTTATTACATAGAAAATGATAAAAAAATAGAAAATATATTTTTTTATGTTCAGTTCCCAAGTAATAAAAGTGTTATTTTTGTTATATATCATTTTGGAGGTGAAGTTGACTAATGGAGGAAAATTTTTTATAATATTATTCAAGTGGATAAAATTTAATCCATGGAACTGGAGATTTTAAAAAGGCATTACTTTGTAAATAATATAATTAAAATATTTTCACAAAAATGTATATATAATTATAGGAGAAGAAACAAAATGATGATAAATCTTGAAGTACCCATGAAGATAAATCTCTAAAACATTCATGTTATTTATCTTGTTTTATATATGATATTGAAAAAAATTTACCATTTCTATAGTGACATAGAAATAGTTCTTATAAATTAATTTTTCTATAACATAATTTGGTATCCCGGAACAAAGTGTTTGATGTTATATCAAGGTGGAAATAGATATTATAGTATCAAATTATTCATATAATTTTGAGGAAAAAAGAGGAAACACAAGTTTCCTAGAAATACAAATGATAATATTGATGTACAAATGGAATTTCTTTATCCTACATAAAATGTATGTGGGGAGAAGAGTGGGGGAATTATCTAAATGGATTGACTAAATGATTGAATTATTCAATATAATCCCATAAGGAGCATGATTTTTGAAGATATGTGAAATTTCCAACCATTGTAATGAAAAAAAAAGAACCCCAGAAGAATTCACCAGCCACACTCTAATGAATAAATTATAAGAAGTATAGAAATTATTCCAAAAATTACACCAATCCATGGGTTGATGAAAATTTATATCATTAAAACTCTAAGACATGGTAGATAGAGAATGAAAATGGAATCACCACTACTGATGTACGTCATGAAAAGAAGTGTGAAATATAAACACATAATCCACTCTAAATATAATTTTTTTATTTTATTCTAGATTTAGCCACTCTTTTATAAGAGGATGAAATCACCAACCCAATTGATAGATATTTAATAATAATTTCAATCACCTAGTGGTATGATCAGTGCATCACATGTCTATAACTCCACCATAATATATTTTTTAATGTACTTTATGAAAATCATATTAGCCTACCATTATGGATTTTGATGTTATTTTGCTTATGGATTGGATCACTCTAAATATTTTCAATATTAATTTAGATTATAAGTCCCATTTCATTTCCATTATTATTATTTATTTATTTAATAAAGGATGAAAAATTACAGAGAAAAGGGTTTCCTACCGACCTAGGGTTGTCTCAAAGAAATAGAATCTGAGGGAATATCCTCCCTAGGTATATTGACCCCCTGAAGACAGAATGAGTTAATACTAGAAAAAAAAGAAATACTGGAAAAATGTGCCTCCATATAGAAAAGATTAACTATGGCCTGATTGCCTTGACACCAACCAAGAGACACTTGGGTTTTTCGATTAAGGAAACCTTTGCACATTATGATATAATAGGATATCTACCATGGAATCACAGATTCAATGAGAATTTAGTTATATGTAATGGTTCAATCAGTTTCCACTTATGTCAAGGTAATGTTCCTTTGGCTGTAGAGATTCAACCAAATAAGCATAACTTTCCCTTCCACCTGGAGAGAGTTCCCCTAAACAAAATGAGCATTAAAATACAAGATGACTGACATCTATAATCATGACCCCCACACATTTCATGATTCCAGAAACACAAGATCCAACATCTATTATCTTGGACCCTTTAAGGGGAGAGATACATTAGACCCAATGGCCCTAGGATGCTTTGAAAACAATATATACATGAAGATTATGAACCTGCGTGGGGATTATTGTAGAGGGAATCATGCTAGTTTTTTTAAAAACATGAACTTATAAACAAGATGGTTTTTTTGTTCTAATGATCGATCCCTATCATTAGTTTAGGTATCTTTGTGGAGATCCTTGTTCCTAACATTTTAGATACACTAGTACCCAACACATAGAACAAGATATTAAGTCCTTCTTTCTATCCCTGCAACACCTACACCTTTGAACCAATGATCAAGGAAGGGCACATCAGAATTATTCTAAGAAGAAAAGGTGGTTAATTATCCATTAAAACTATGCTTTGTTTGAGCCGAGTCTTGTTTAAATAATATGTGTTGTGAACTCTATTCCCTATGACTTCTAAAAAATTCACCTTGATAAAACGTAGATAGCAGCCCATTGAGTTTTAGAAAAAATCATATATAGATTAATTCCTATATCAATGACTCCTTATATAATGTACATACTTGAATTAAAGGAATTTATTAAGATATCCCTAGAGAATACGAATAAGGTTTTATATTTCAATTTGTGTCACTGTATGGTGTACCAATACACTTTGTTATGAATAAAAATAGATTAATGTGTATCATTGTACATTATCATGAACATAAGAAAATAATCATCAACTACAAGTGTCCTCTACCTTGTATTAAAAAAATGATTGATAATAAATGATGTGTTCAATATGTCTCAAATGTTATCCTTCGATCAAGATATCACTAATTAAAATTGAAATGACTGGATTTACCCTAAAAAATATTTCATACATGTTATGGAAACTTTTAATTCCTATTGATGTCATTCATGTGTAAAAATAGCTATTATGTCTTTCTATATATAAATAATATATTATTTATAGAATGAAAAAATCAATTTTTTTAATCTTAATAAATTATATTCTAAAATATTGCAATGGAAATTAAGGGAATAAATATTATTTTAGGATAGTGCTGATAACCTTGAGAAATGATAATTTATAAAATTTAAATTATGGATGTATAAAGTATAATTAATGGTTTATGTAATAATGATAGAGCATATATATGTGGATAAATCAAATACATATGTGATTTAAGAATTTATATGACCAACTATCCTAATAGATATCCATAGTTTTCATGGCGTGGCTAGATATTTTTATGATTTGTGAGAAAATTATCATGAAATTAAATTCCATTAACAATTTAAATTTAGTATTGATGCATTATATCCATGGTGAAAAGTGTAAATTATATATTGGAAACATTATATTATATTATATATTAACATAGGATTAGTAGAACATGTACAAAATGATGTGGATAGATAGATGAAGGTATATGTCTATTCAATACATTACCACCCTGGAATGCAATATAATGTGGTTGATACTTTTTGTGGGAATTATAATTCCACCTTATAAATGATAAATATCATAATAGACCCAATAATAATGGATTAATTAATGATGTATATTGAAATCATAAATGAAAATGATAAAACAAATCATTCACAAATGATTTCTCATCCATCCTTCCATGTAAAGATCAATGAGGTGAATATATAGGATATAGATCTATATATGAATATATTCAATATTCTAGAATTAAATGTTGACACTAAGGGAATTAAAAGATTCAAGAATTGAATGATTATTATATCAACGCCTAAAGTCAAGAATGATTTTTTGAATGATTCACATATACCATTGATGAGAGCTAATATATCCTAAAATTTTAATTAAAATTTATCGATAAATAAAATATAAATTAATCTAAAACCTAACAATTTATTTCATTTATTTCAATTTTATGTTTTTTAATTTATAAATGTATTTAATCATGGTTTTTAGTTGTTTTAGTCATTCATATAAATAATTGAAATCCATTTATTTATTTTTATATTATGTTTTTTAATGTGTTAAAAATATAGTATTTATCATGTTTAATTTTTTTAATTATTATATAGTTAAATTGAATAAATCTTATTTTCAGTTACCCTTACACAAGGAGTTTGTTTTACAAGGGTTTCCATTACATGAAACCTAAAATAGAGGGTGTGACATATATGTTGCATCAATGTATTATGATTATCATGTGAAGGTAAAAATAAGTCTATATAAAGGTATCACCTATAGTACCTCTACAACGTAACGGTATTAAGATACTATGTGATGGTTATAGTATATTTTTTATGGGTATCCAACACAGTCTAAATAAATATTATTATCCATAAAAAAATTCTATATTAGGATAGTTACTATATCCAATGACTTATGTAAGGGTTATCTCATGGGAGGTATATATGAAACGGTAAATACTTTTCCTTGAATATACCGTCCTAAATACTCAAATTAGATATAAAAAACCACAAACCATATTTCCCTTATTTTCCCAAATCAGGAGCCTTTTCCTATGTTCCACCTAGTAATAATTGATGAGATAGAGAATTTGTTGATCATTGAAGATTTTTGAGGATGTTTAGGATTTAGGATGGACATGATGATGATATCATCATCCCTCTATCTGGACCTGAGTATATTACCAGAAGAAGGGATCATGGGAGCTCACAATACTATAATTAAAGGAGGATAAGTAAGATTCATGGATTATAATAAATTTATTTTCCCTACCAATTTGAAAAGGATTCTAAGATTTTTCTTTTATCCTTGAAAAGATTATATATGAATTTTATTATCTTTAACTATTTAACTTTTTCTCTAGAGATGACACTGTAGGATGTTACAGTCTATCTACGGATAAATTCCCTCATCCCAACACTTTAATTTCAATGAATTTAAATTTTTATTTATAAAGGGTTTATTTTTATGATATTGAGTATTTTTATAAGAATAGTATATGATCAACATTATAAGAATGTATTTCAACTAAGTATCTCCTCTTTGTTTGGTTTACACATAATCCAATTTTGATTGTCATTTATTTCTTATATAATAGAGGGTAGTGATGACTGATTTAGGAGTTATTTATGGTATTTTGAAACTATTGTTAAGTGAAAGTAGTTATATAATGATAAATTTTTGTGTTTCCATAACATACTTAATTGAGACATAATGGGTAAATTGGGGTCTTCAGTTACTTATTGTGAATAGGTAAGGGAGTGATTTTGTTTGAGAATTTATGATAGGGTGTATGGTATAATTATCCATGGTTTTGTCATTATTTGTTTCCAATTACTCATACATTCATTTCATGTACAAATTGTCCTCATTGTTATCCCATTATCTTAAATTTAAATGGTCATAGGTTAGTATAGGTGTACAGAGAAAGAGTAATAATTCATATCCTCTTAGGATAACCATGTTTATCCCTATGATACATTCTAGGAAAATTGAAAATTTATTTTGATTGCAAGTCTCATGAAATATTTATCATCACTTGTACCTCTACCAAGGAGGATTAGTATCTGAATTCATATTTTTCACATCATAGGTTTTTATTTAAACTTATTTTTCATTAAAATTACTTTTCTATTTTATTCCAATTACTACGTTTAATAAACAGTGAAATCAATTAATCTCATAATAGATTACCATTATTACTCATTATTATAAAATGTCTTGTGAGCATATTTAAAAGGTTAAGAAATACCTTGATAATACTACTGAAAAAAAATTCATCTATAGGTGAAGGAAGAAAATGAGGTGCAAATACTCTTCCTAGATGAACACAAGGACCTACTATATCACATAAAATATGAATTTCAAACACTTATAGAATAATAATATGAAGATGATGATGTAATAGAATTTTCTATATGTAATGATGAAGTCCAAGAGAAATTTAAATATCTCATCTGCTCAATATTTAAGGTAATGGAAGATCTTGAAGAGAGGAAGCACCACCAATGGTTACTTAGGGAAACATTTTTTTTATTACAATTAATTTTGAATGAGATATAAAATTTAGTGTAAATGTAGAAGGTATTATTTCATTTGCCTCATTCTATTTCGACTTTGTAAATCTAATTGTAATAATTATCAACCTTATATTGTGAATTAATATGAAACAATCACCTTGAAGGACATTTATTTTCAATACAAAAATCAAATGGATGGGATCAAATTAGAATAAAATGTAAAATGTAGAGTTCTATATATATAGGTACTAGAATACTTCAAATCGGAATTTCATTCAGAAAAATAACAAAAATATAATATTAGTGAGGGGGAATTTTAGATTTAAATACATTTTATTCATATTTTATTGATCATTAACATCCCATGGATTTCAGAATTATAACACTGCTAATGAACACCATTTTTTATTTACTGTAAAGAGTAATAAGAATATATGGAAAAAGGAAAATAATAATTAGTTGGATTTTCAAGTGTTTCAATTGATAATGATCTTAATGGATATTTTTTTCATAATCTGTTAAAGGCTGTTCAAATAGTGATTTGGGAATATACCATAAGAGATGTGGTAATGTAAAAGCATTGATATAAATAACAAAAATTTTGAATTTTATCTATAATCATATCACTCATAAAAAATAAGAGCAATATATAGACAGTGTAAGAGTATAGACAGAGTCCCCAATGGAATCTCATAATGAAATAAAATTTACTGTTTCAATATATGATCGGGGAACTTTAATTGGAAATTAACATATCTTAATTAAAAATTGTTTGAATTGTCCACTAACTCACCCATAGTTGAATGTATCTAAAAAACACCACTGGAGCTAAAACTATAAGAATAATTGACAACATTTATTCTAGATGATGAAAAATAAATCATAATTTGACCCTAAATTTATAACAAACACCACACCGGTGAAGTGTGGACAAGAAGAAGACTATCAAAGGGGACCTATAAGTAAAATAAAATATGAGTAAAAAAATAGGAAGAGTATTTAGTAGATTTCATCACACAATCAATATCTTTTAGCTAATATAGGATACTCATAATAAAATATAATTGTGTAAAACCTAACTATATCCCCTCTTATGAGGGAATCCCAATATTCTTTCCTCTTTATCTTTATCTATTTATTTTTTGAAGTTTATTAATTAAATTTTTAATTTTTAATATAGTTTAAATAGGTTTACTAATTTGTAAAGAACCATAGGAGACTGTCTCAAAGTTGTGTAAAATCTACATAGGAGAGGTTAACTCATTCCAACTCGGTCGATAAACACCATGTTGTTTCTATAATTTTTCAACTATTTATTCACTATAATAATAATAAATGTAATCTAAGCCTAATATTTAAGTGAAAAATATGTATCAAGAAAATTGAAAACCTATCTAGAATATTTTTAAGACTTATTCTATAATAGTTTATACCAGTTTTAGAAGAATATTATAATATTTTTTAGAATATTTTAACAAACATCTTGTGTTTTTTTAAATTATTACTTTCTTTTTTTGGATTACTTATTTAAAATGAATATTGATTTTTTATTGTTTACCATTATATGAGTTAAATGATATATTTCAATGATTCCCCTTATTTTTTTAAGATTCAAGAAATTCATGATTAGTGAGTGAATTTTTCCACTCTTTTCATTGATGTTTTTTTGGAATCAGGAAAGGTCTTTTTGTAGAAATTTTTTAGTGGAATCAAATTTTATTTCTAGGTAAAAATATTTTTGAACTTAAATCAAGGAAACATGGTCTTAGAGAATATAAATCCTCCGTAAAAAAACTCAAAAATAGTCATATAAGGCCATTAAAAGTATATTAAAATAGACAATTGGGATATCATAATTAAATTATGTGATGATTAGGCACTAGATATGTGAGTAATAAATTACACTTTTTATCCAAAAATTGTTTTAACAACACATGGTTCAGAAAATTTAAATTAGTTAACAAAAATAAAAAATTAAATAATTTAGGTTTGGGGAATGTCAAACCCAATTAAGGAAGGAGGAAATTGACTTATACAAATATCATATAGGTTTTTTCATTGATGTCATAAAATGATCATTGGTATAAAGAACATAGGGAGTAAGAATATTGAATTTTCTCCATGTAAATGTTTTAATTTAAATAAAATCTATTTTTATTCACACATGCATATAAAGAATTGACTTGGTTTAATGTAATAAAAAGAGTTAGATTTATATAAGACAAATGTAATTTTAGTAATATATGATTTTTAGATCATTTTCTACAAGTTATATGTTACTATATATATAGGAAAAATATATTTCCTAAGTTTAGTTATTTTTATTTCTCTGGATTGAAATGGTGTAACTGTTGTCGAGTTTTGATATATAATATTTCCAAAACAAATTAGCTAATGTTCTATAATAATTAACCCATAATTTATTTAGAACATGGGTCTTTAATTAATTTTTATCACTTAATGGAATTTTAATTTTAATTTTTGCATGAATTTAATCTAGGTTTTTAGTTTTTTATTCATTAATAAAATCAATGTAAATTGATATTCTTATTTTTAGAGTATGTGTTTGGAAGTGTTATTAGAAAAATATTTATGTTTTTTAATTTGTTTTTATGCTCCAATTGATCTAAAAAAATTGTTTATTGAAATTATTATTATATGTTACACCTATTAAAGGAGTATAATGCATAAGAGTAACCATTGTAGGTTCATGAAATTAATGGTTTACCATAACTACAACTTTGAGGAATCAAGAATATCAAGTAATTAAAAATGGAAAATGGTGAAAGGAAACACTCATGGTCCCATGTATGCATAATGAAATTCGGTCCACTACATAATGGTCTTATTAAACTCTTATAATGGTAATCATCATAGGCTGTGTAATGGTATTTCATTATAAAAAAACACTACCTCAGTGTAATGAGATAATTCAAGGACGAGTATAGGGGTCAACTAGTGGAAAAGAAGCTATTTAAGTTTCAATACTTTATCATAAGAAAAAAACGAAAATACCATAACTGGATAAGGAAAATCAAAAAACCCATTTTCATTTTTCTCTCAAATTGTGATGATACCCATGAATTAAACATGGAATCAATAGAGGAGAAAATGAATATGGAGATAATTAAAAGGATTCAAGGAATGAGAGGAAGTGATATTAGATTATTGTAGAGGTCCTCACCCCTTTCCATGGACATGAGGAGTTGATCAGAAAAAGGGGTTATAGGAAATCATGACACTATAATTTTAGGAGGAAGAATAAGGTTCTTGAATGCTTATAAATAAAGCCTCCTATGTATTTGAAAATTATTTTGAACATGTCCTTTATCCTTACTTATATTTGACATGAACTTTTATATAATTAATTTATTTCTACGATTTTCTTTAATGATATCACTAAATTATTTTATAACTTGTATGGGGAAAAATTACCCATTACCCACTTTTTTATTTCCATGATTTTCTATTTTCATTTATCGCAGATTAATTTTTATGGGTATTGAATGGTTCTATAAAAATATTATAGAATTGTCTATATAACTGTGTATCTCATCTCAATCACCTCAATATATTTGGATTTAATTTAATATCATTTTAAATATTATTATTTATTATTTAGTAGAGGGTAGTGGGGACTGGTCAGGGAGAGATTCATGTTCCTTGGTCCCTATGGGTAGTTGAAGGCAGTGTTGTAGTGACCATTTTTTATGTTCCTATATAATTACAAATTAGTGTGATTGATTTGAATTAGGAATTAAGATACCTATTGATATTAATTAGGGGATTAATTTTATTTATTAAAGGCTTTGATAGAGTGTGTGGGAGAATTATATAAAGATTTTCCTATAACGCCATAATATTTGGAAAAAGAATGTCAGCTTTGATAGTGTATATGAAATGTTACATAATTCATTGAAGAGGATATAATGTATAGTCATTATAATATATTTTTAAAAAAATAAATTCAATTTCTTTGATAGCTTGTTATGCAAGAGACATTTAGTTTAAATAAAACACTATAGTCTATTAAAATGATATTATTTGAACAAGACCATTATAATCCACCTATTTTGTTTTTAGGTATGAATAGGACTAAATAAATTATGAAAATTATAAATTTTTACACATATATAAAATAAATTAAATTGTTATATACTGATTATATTTTAAATAATAACCAATTTAATTAAAAAGATATTGTTTCTCAAAAGACAATATTTTTCAATTAGAAGTTTTAGTTACATTTTTGCACACATAATTTAAAATTTATTTTTACCAATTTAAAATAAAAAATTCAGAAAAAATAACTTAATTTTTTAAATCTACATCAAAAAATTTAATTAGGTGAGTTTTTGTTAATTTTATGAAACGATTAATTTGTTTGATGAATATTGAAAATTACTTTTTTTTGAAAACATACATTTTTATTAAATTATTTATACAAAAAATTATATTTAAAAATAATTTTATAGTAAAACTGGTTAAAATATATTATAATTTAAATAATTTAGGTAATAGTAATCAATTTAATTATGAATTTTGATATAAAAACATTTAAAACTATTTAATATTATCATTAGAAAAACCATTTTTGTCAACGCATCTATGGGATTAATATGAAATTTAATTATACCACTTAGATAAAATTTATTTGGAAAATATATTAAAAATTTGGAATTAGAATAATTTTAAAAATCAAATTAGGTAAAATTAATTTCTTTCCATTATGAATAGTAAATAAAAGTTTAATTAATTATTGTGCTAATTGTAAAAATAGGTTTACAGTGAGATAAACAATGAAGAAAAATGTTAAAATGAAATTAAAATATTCCAAAACACATTTAATGGACATATTTAGACCTTATAACCTCTATGTAATTTTAATATCACATTTTGGAAAATTTTGGATAGATAAAAACATTGGTATCAGTTAATCTATTCAAAAATTCCATGTGTGGCATCTCTCACACTTTTAAAATGTAACTCCCTATCCTCACTTATGCAAAACATAAAACCCATTTTTCATTAAATACTTAAATATATCCTTAGATACCTTTAAAAATCCTATATGAATTATTATTATTTGTAATCCCTCCTATGAAGGATTTAGTTATATGCTTAAAGGGGCTCTTTAAAAAAGTGGTAAATTCTTAATGATGCGTATTTGTATTATTTCTTTTCCATATTGGTAAAATTATCATAAACCATTATCATATAAAAAAACAAATATCCTTTATATACTGATATTTTTCTATGTTAATTTAATAACATATATCCATTTCAACTCTTAACAAATAGTAAACAAAATTGTCAATTTTGTGTAAGGTGGACTACCACCTCATACACCAATGTAATTATTTTCCCATCACTACCTTTCAATGAAGGATATAATGATGTATTCAAAAAATATAAAAGATATTTATTAAATTTTTATACTTATATAATTATTATATCACATATAACTTATTACTTTTCTTTCTATGGGGGATACGATAATATCAATCGTGTGTACGGTGGACTATGACCTCATAAAGGGATGTGATTTGTTTCAATTATGCTTTACAAGGAAGGTGGTAAGGATTAATTTAACAAATATAGTTGATATTTATAAATAAAAAATTCATATGTTAATATAATATCATATCTATCTTTTTTCCTGCCAATCCATTGGAAAATAACAACATCGCTTGTGCGTAAGTGTGGATTGCCGCCTCCATGTAGTGATATAAATTATTTTTCATTATATTTTAATATGGATGGTAATATAAATGTATTTTATTATTATCAATTATATATATGAAATAATAATGATTATATAATTGTTAATTAAAAGTTTTTATCCTTTAATTTCATCCTTTGAGAATATGGAAACAACATTTATACAAACTTATGGACTACTGTATCAATGAATGGTGCAATGGATTTTTTATCTATAAATTTCTTGGATTACAATAAAGACATATTTAATGAATATATTAAATATATAAAAAAAATTTAAATTTTATATTTTATATTTCCAATATAAATGTAAAACGATTGAAATTACTAAACTAAAACATACAAAAAAATGAAGCAATTATCACTCGAAATAATGATTTTGAAAAATAATAGTTAATAAACAGGTCTTGAAAGGATATACGTAAATCATATACAATATAAAATATATTATTATGGTTATTTAATATATTTAAAATAAATATGTATTTATTATATAGGATTTATAGGCACATACGAAGGAAATTAGAGATGAGGTAAGGGTTTTTTGTATCAGTTTCATTTTCATGAGAAGTATACAGTATTGAAAACTCTATTATTTTGTATGGTTCATATATTGTCCCTTTGATATTTTAAATCATGAATTAATTTATAATAATGGTAATTTATGTTTAATTTGAATTTATTTATTTCACAGGAATTATAATTCAAAAGTTACCAATGTTGCAATTGTTTATTTGAAAAACTAATCATTAATCAGATTGTTTAAGATTAAATTTTCAATGATGACATATTATGATCTATCACTCAAGAAAGTGATAATTTTTATTTGGCTATGTTTATTCATTAAATTTTAATGTAATATTACTATCTTCTTCTCTCTTTTACTTAATGTTTCTCTGAAATGTCTTTTAAGAAAATCTGACTTTATTTCACTCTTCAATCGAAAATAGCATTACCAATAAAAATGTGTCTTCTAAAAAAATTAAAAAACGTATTTAAAATTGAAAAAAATATTATTTAAATAAATTTTTTCTTATTTTCAATATATTATAAATAAAATTAAAGGAATCATCACATCATTTTCCAAAAAAAAAGATATAAATCTTTCATTAGAAATATGAAACGAATCTTTTTTAATGTGTATAGAATAAATGGAATTTTACACCTACTGACCAATAAAGGTTTTAATGGTAATTTTAAATGTTTAAAAGGTTATTTTCAAATAAAAATAAATTAATCTTTTTTAAAAAAATTGTTTTAAGAGGAAATTTTCAATATGAAAAGAATACTTTCCTCAAGAATGTTTTTAATAGAATTTTTATTGTATTTAAATTTAGTAATGAAACAAATACTCAATTTTACTTATAGTAATTTGATAATATGTATTCATTATTCCATATTAATTATATCTCTATATATTTTATGATCATTTTAATGGGATATACAATTTTGATACCATTCCCAATATTACATTGAGTGGTTTAAGATTATGTTGGTTGATTGGGGAAAGTATTACCATTTTGTCTTATAGTTTTCTTGATATATATGTATATATATATATATTAATATTATGATATAACCATTTCATAATATTAAATCATTATAAATATTTCATGATATTTGTGGCATATAATTACAAAGACCCTTGTTGAATTTTTATGTCTCAGGAGATAAAAAAATTCCAAAACAAATGATCTTTTGCGTATATTTCTTAATTTATTATGAATGGTCTTGACAATAGGTTTCATATGTGCATAATTATTTATTCCCTCATTATGAAATCATTTTTTGATATCTATTTGAGTATTTTATTATTCGTAAAATCCATTATCATGTTTCAAGATAATGTTATTATATATATATAATTATTTGAAAATTATTTATTCCTTCTACATTATGATCAATTAATTGAATAAATAAAATGTGTTTCAGTTGTTTACCTTTTCCATATTGATTATGATTATTTATTTTCGATAGATTATACTATGAAATTAATCATAATAAGCATTTTTTTCACCACTATTTATTTATTATTTTTCCTAGTATACTAGGAAGTGATTTTTAATTGATATTGGGGGATATACTAATGGGAAATATTTCGTTATCAATAGAAAAGCTTTGTGAATTTTATGTTTTTTATTTTAATGATAATTTCATTTATTTATCTAGTTTAAAAATTATATTAAATTAATAAATAATTAAATATGAGCTTCATTGTACATTATTCCCAATTATTAAAGTACCCACCATCTCAGGGCTACCGAGGTCAGGGTCATTACAGCTTATATTAGAAAAAGTTTAGTATAAACATTGGAAAATAGATTAAAAACATATATTATGGATCATAAAACTATGATATAAATTGATTGTAAGTATAAAATAATGTACTAATGTTTTGGTAAGGTATATATTATTTTGGTTTCTTGTCAATACATCCATATATAGATATTACAAGTGGTTGTGGTTCAATAATATATATACCCAGTGGTAATAACATTGAAAACGAAATTTTAATATTGATTCGAGCATTAATTAGTATAAAAAAATGGTACATACTATGCATCTAGTTTTAAACACTTGGTCTGTTATATGGTTTAGTTCAGATTTAATTTACATACCTTTATTAATGATTTAGAAATATCTTATGATTTGGAAACATTCCCAAAAAAACCAATTTTTGAGATTATCCACACATACATTTTTCAATTTATAATAATTTTTTCACTAGATTTGGAATGATAAATTATTATACATGATGTTATATTGTAAAATAATTTATAAAGTTTTTCAAAAATATATCATTCTTGAAGTTATGAGAAATATATCTATGCATGTAGTCCAAACATTAACTATAATTGTCTCTTTACTAAGATTAACCAAATATTTTGAAAGTAACTATTCACCCAAAAATTCCCATCGTAGGATTACATAGTATCATTAAAAAGCAATATAGATAAATAATTATCTATATATTATAGATTAAAATGAAATCACAAGAATAAGAGGACGGTAGATAAAAATGGATAAGGGGAAAAGAGAAATAAGGGTTTTCCCACATGTGGTAATTATAAGTGGAAAAACCATGGAACGTCTTTGAAAAGTGTGGGAGTTTCTTATATTTGTAAAGAGAAAAGGAATGATGATCGTGAAACTATGGGTAATAAAAAAAAATTAATGATCAATTTTTAATCTATTATTATATATGGGAATTTTAAAAGGAATACCCTAAGCCTTAGGGGAACATACCTCAAAAGAAGATTAATAATCAATGTCATGATTATTTTATTACCACATGAAAAGTGAAATGATTAATTTTCTTATGTTTAGATTCAACAATTATATTATAGGAGTATTTTATAAATGATTTTATGTTTTTAAGAATAATGAATGTTATAAGTAGTTTTTTGTTGTAATATTTCATTAAAATTTGATAGCATGTGATTAATGGAACCACTAACCATGAAAAGTGTTTCATTGGAACATTTAAATTCTTGAAAAAAATTATTAAGTGAGGATAACCCGAAATATACTCTTTATGATGATCCAATTATTATATGTTTATTGGATAGTATTAGGGAGAATGAAATCTGTTTTAGTTATTATGGTTTATGTTATTCCTTATCGATTTTACTAAAAGTATTGATTTAAAGAATATACTCAACAGCATAAGATTTAATTATTTGACTCACGCATGTTTTCATTAAGGCCTTATAGAGATAATGGTATTCTCGTATTTGGAATGTGACATTATATGTTTCTTTATTATGACTAGGGAATGTAATGTTATGGTGATTTTGGAAATTTTGTGGCATGCCTTTAAAATGTTTGGATACTAAATTTGGTAAAACATATATGGAAAAGTTATTAAGGTTAACATTTTATAGAATGGATTAAATTAACTTTTTTATTATTGGATTACTCATTATAGCCTTTTTTAAAATATTGTATGAATAAATTTTTATTATTTTACAGATATTAGGATTCATTAAAAGATAATATTAGTTGTTTAGGGAAAAAATACATTTTGGATATTCATATATTGTCATAATAGCTGAAATTTAAATTTGTAAAATTACAACCCAATGATAAAATTATGATTTTAAAGTAATTATTCATCCTTATGTTATAATAATTGTTAGTAATGAAGTTCATAAACTCTAGGAAAAGGGTCTTAAATAAATACTATTATATAACCTTCATATCTGATTAATCAATTTATCTTCTAAATCAATAGAGATTAATGTTATTGAGGTAAATAACTATCTATTTATCATTGAATTTCACTTTATCAATAATTTTTATCATTCTCTATAATTATTTACATTTTTCTTCCATGTCCAAATATTTACGTCCCGCTAATGTTCTTCTATTTTGAAACCTATTTATTTGTTATTTTAGATGAACTTTGTCATAACAATCTCTAATATCATGTGGATATTTTAATAACCCTTTTTATAATGTGGGATTCCAAAAATACTAGTTTCAAATGTAATACCCTTAATTAGAAAGATCATGATTAAATTGTGAGGATAAAATTTATTTAATAGTGTCTGATTTAATTTCCATTATTTGAAAAAACATCTTTGATTGAATATATAACCTGAAACATAAGGAACTAAAGAGAATGTAACACCCAAATAAATTATTATATATTATTTTTTTGAAACCCAATCTATTTGATAGCTTCTAATGCATTGAACAATGATTATAAATTAAATTTGATACTCAATTATAATATTATTAATTAATAATGACCATTATAACCTAGCCATTATGTTTATGCATATGAATATAACTAAATAAAATTATTTAATTATATAATTTAACCATTTATTAAATAAATCAAATTTTTATCTATGGAATATAAATAAAATAATAACCACTTCATAGAAAAAAAGGTTTTTTGAAAAAATATTATTTTTCAAAAATACACCTTACTTATTATTTCCACACATCATTTAAAAAACTATCCAAATTATAAATAATTTATTTTAAAAAATTTACGTTCTTTTTTTGAAATATCCATTTCAAAATTATTCTTCGCTGAATTTTGTATAATTTTATGAATATATTATTTTTTAAGTCTATACTTAAATATAATGATATTATTTGAAAATTCTTATTTGTTTTATATTATTTATAAATATAAATTACATTATAAAATTAATTTAATGTAAAATTAGTTAATATATACTATAATCTAACATATTTAGGTCATTGGAAACAATTTATTATTTAATTTTGATATAAAATGTATTTAATAATTTTAATATTTTCTTTGAAAGAAACTATTTTTTCATGTAAATGATCATAGTTCTATTCGGATTTAACCACCATATCATTAAAAGAGAATTTTATGACAATTTATATATTTTTTGTGAATATGATTTTCATGTAATGTTGGTAGGTGGTATTGAAATTATCTGAACTAAATATAATGACTTTTCAGAATAATATCTCTTAGGGTTATCTAAAAGTGGTGGATTATTTATTTTTAGTGGTAATCTTCATCATATTATACACTAAAGATAAATCTATAAAGAAAATGTATTATAATACTATGTCCAAATACATTAATTCTTCCATAATTGAGACATATAAATCATATTATAGAAGGCTTCAATAAAGATCTATAAAATAGAGGAATACCCTGATCTACACATTGTTTTACTTAAAGGGGAATATATTATAAATCTATTTACGGTATTTTACCTCTAAAATTATATTTTCTTTAATAATAATATCAAAATTATACACTACTTTGGAATAAATTGAGGGATTAATTCTATTATCTTCCTTCTTGAATCCTCAATGATAATCTGTAAGGATAAGATAATAGGTGGTCAAATCAAGATCCATCCCCCATATCTTTGTGGAATTTGAGGATAACATGTAGTGATGTAATATCTAGAAAGATATATAAATTTATTGATCATCAATTGAAATGCAGGAAATGATCAACGTGGATCATTTTTCATCTTCGAAACCATGATTTATTTAATTGATTGCATCAATAATGGTAGGGAGGCCTTTATTGGATGTTGGAGGGGAATCTCTAAGGTTATCCTCATATTCTTCCATATCAAATTTAATGAAACTATAATCAGGACTAGTAGATAGTGTAGAGGAATTTCAATATTTTTGAAAGGATATATTGTAATTCCGAGGCCCATAAGAATTCCAACATATTGAAATCATAATCATCACAATATGAATATTCTTTATTTCTTCTCCACTTTCATTTATTTAATAAGAAGCATTGATATAGTGATATTTAGGAGGTGTGTTAGGTCAAATTTTCTCTATAAATGGATGGTGATGGGGATTTATTTGATCCAAATGGTGGTATGAGGATCCCATGAAATTTCAATAATGGAATCCATTTACTCTTTCTTAGGTAATTTCAAAATGTGGCATTATGTTTTCCATGTGTGATTTGACTACCTATTTATGGGAATTTTTAAGATGCCAGGTCCAATACTATATTGACAGGGTCTACTGTGTCATGAAAACATCAATGAATCTTTGTAAATGGACCTGATACCTATATCAGGTTTGTAAAAATAAATATTCATTGTCCATCAGTATCTATGGGTTTGGAGGGGTAGTACCTGAAACATTAGAAGTGGTAACCCACATATCTTCCTCCATCATCAGTTTATTTTCTTCACTGTTACAGAATAGGATTTCTTACCATGTAATACCCCAAACAACACATTCTTATAGTACTTAAAGCATTTATGGTATGATGGAGGCACTTACACACACCTATCAATCCATGGTCTTCTATGTAAAACATTATATAATTTTGTCATATTTTATAACCACGAACCCAAAATTAGACATCAACTCTCCAAACTAGACCTTCTGTTTTATATTTCTATGGGGTTTTTTCTCACTATTATTATACCTCTTAATGGTCATCTTCAATGGTGACTAATCATCATCACTATATCTCAAACATAATATATCTGGGAATGGGATAATATTAAACAAAAAAATGTTTTTGATCAAACCCATTGAATGTTGTAATTGTTGATCTTTCATTAAACGTATAACAGTTTAATAATCCCCTGAACTGTTCCAACTCAATTAGTCTATTTTATTGAGATAATGGTGTGGATATATTATAAAAATTATTTAAATTGATAAACCTCTTCAATAAATACTTATTTGTTAATATCTTTGGGACTCTAGAGGGCATCAACACATTCTTAATTGAGCACCTTTGAAAGATGAAGAGAAACTAAAATCAAGAACATATCTATGAAATCCACCAACTATTTAAATATGTTATACTTATTACCTAGTTAATTTTACATCAAAATATGTGTTTTCTCTTTAGTGTGTGGATGAGAGGATAATTCTATTGAGTCAGATACATATGGTTCTTATATAGAAGTTGAAGGAATAACTATCACAAATAGGTTGAGTCGATCTAGTCTACCCACTCCTCTAGGATTTCATGCCCTCAAAATGGTATTCCAAAATAATTGGATTGGGAAGACTATTTATGGATTCAGTAGTGTATCAAGGATCCTTTTGAGCTTGATTAAGTTCTTATCAAAGTTATTTGGCCTCATATATATTCATAGATAGTTTGGTTGAAACCCTAAGTTACTCCATGATTTAGTATCCCCATATTCCCTCGTCTTATTTGGATTTAATGTTCATCTCCTCATTCATGAATGAAGAATTCAGGTTAATTTATATATTCATCAGTAGAGAAGGGATCTTATAAGGGGAATAAATTAATATTACTTAATTGAACCTCTTCTTTCAGTTATGTTTAATTTTTGCGTAGCAGTGTCCTTTATTTGAAAGATGAGGGTATCATATCTACCAGAATATACACTTGTTTGGGAGTCATATTAATCACATCATCATATTCTCTATTATTTTTTCATTTTATTATACCTCATTTTATGAGTTCGACAACATCCCTTTAGGTAGTACATGATGATTTAGGATCATAACATTTTTTCAAAATTCTTTATGGAGAAGAAACTTTTCCCAAAAAACTAACTTTTGAGTCATCCAATCATCGAAAATTACATAATGAAGTGTATAATCTTTATTCCAACTATTACACCCTGACCCTAGTTACCCATGTTTGGTTCCTTATTACATAACATTGGCATGATCACAAGAGATCATGTCTGATAGAAATATCAGTTTAGTATCCTTGGAAGTACTAGATACATATATATGTTTTAAATTACATTATAAAATGAAAAATCAACATTTTATATTCATATAACACACTCACATACCTTATCCTATCCATGCAGGTCAGTCATAATATACTTCTTTGCTTCCTGGGAAAAATAATACATAAGAAAATAGTGAGCTCAGATGCTCAGTAAGGATAAAAATATAGCAGAAACTATTATAAAAAAGCATAAACATATAAGGTGATGTATAAGACAAAAACCCAGGCCTTTTAAACATAAACATCATCATAACATGGAAACAATAAATCAAATAATTCTGTTTACTTATTCACATGAATATTCTACTAGTCGAATAATCACATGAAATTTCAATAGTTTATTTCATAATGATGGAATGCATAATGCCAGACATCATAACCACAGAGTCAAGGCCTCATGAAACACTACAAATGTTTTTTTTCAAGGACATATTCCAAGACACTAATTTGTCTCATGAGACCTACTGATGCTTTGAGGGGCTATAACAGGCCCCTCCTATCACTTACTATGTCCAATGCATTCCTCATATGAAAAGGTTGAAACATGACATAAATATTCATAGTAAAACTAGAATAATAAAGGTTAATAATTATAACCATAAAACATGAATGGAATAAAAATGGATCATCCATAGTCAAACATATCACAAAACCTTCAATAAAAGATGGAATATAGTAACATAATAAATCAACTTCAAACAAGTGTAAAATCCAACAAAGGATGTTCACAAAGATGAAATCATAACTAATTGAGAGAAGTATCTCTTTCTATTTTGAAATTATTTAAAATTCATGTTATTATAAAAAAAAATTTATTTAGAAAATATTTTTATAAGTTGTTAAGGGAATCTTTTGATGTATTACAACTACAAAAAATAGATGCACATGCCTTATATTTTCAAAAACATACATCCCTTAATTTGTTTAGAAGGTCATAAAGTACATTATTAGGAACACGATATAAAGATTCCTTTAAAAGAATTTTATAATAGTAAAAAAAGGATATAAATTAATTTAACCCATATTATATGAAATAAAAACAATTATTTGAAATACATTTTATAATACATGGATGTGGATGATAAAAATGTCCCAGTAGATACCCTGTAATAAACAACCTTGGATAAGAAGGAAATTGTAAAATTAACCCTTACCTTGTAATTTCCCTTAGTTTAGGTTACGTTAACCTCATGTATAATAGTTAAATAATTTTTATTAAATTATAAAGGAACCACATACCTAAATATGATATCATATATGATCCTCTATTATTTCTTTGTTAATAATATTTCGGTAGTATCATTGTTTCGAATGTTAAATGATTCATTTAACTTCATATGATTTGTTACATAAGTCATGATAATTATGGATGGAATGTATTTGATTCATATTTATAATTATATTACATTCTTAAAAATTATTTTTAATTATCAAAATGATAATTATTCTTGAGTGGTTACGATGGAGAATTAAATCTCATCGCATCGTGGAGATGGTAAGTCGTACAAATGCACAAGTGACTATATCATTCTATTGATCGTGAAATAGTTTTTAATCAGATGGTATGTTTTATATAGATTATCATTAATTTTTTATATTCATTACTTACATCCACTATACTAATTATTAAACTCTTCCAAATAAGGATGTGTTGAATAACAAACTACCCCACTATGTGGAGATCGTAAGTCGTACGTACGCACATATGGTGACTTTTTCATTCAAAGGATGGATAGAATAATGAATATGGATGTACCATATTTATTATAACATCTCAATATATTGAATTTACTAGAGTAATTATTTTAGTATGGAAACAAAAAAAGAAAGTGGAAGTGGAAGAAGAAAAGAACTTCGAAAGTGGTGATGGAATAATTACCCCTTCTTAGGGTTTTTTTATTTCAACAAAGGGCTCCTTCAGATGGATTTTTGATAAATGTAAAGCCTCTAGGCTGAAGTGAAGGTAGTTGGTAGAAGATTTGAGTTGGGGTTTGCCAAGCCAAAAGGCTTTGTATGTGTGAACTTGATAGAAGGGGATGTACCCTTTTATAAGAGAGGTGAGTGGTACTTTATGAAAATCTTGAACTATTATTTTATTATAAACATATTTTCGGTTTCTAATGGCTTCAAATTTCTTTTTACTGAGTATAAGGTTGGTATTCATCGTAATATTCTCAACAAATAGGTTTTAAACACGTTTATGTCACCATATTAACCTTATCTTTTAGATTTAATTCTTGGTTAAATAGTTTAACATTTATCATGCCTCCTTGTTTTTCTATAAGAAACGTTTAATAAAATTACAATAAAATGAAAAGTGTGGCTATAGTGCTTAAATAATAACATATTTTTCATTATATATGTTTTTGTCTGATCCTTAGACCTTTAAGAATATAATATAATTTAATAAAATAGTATTTGATTTAAAAATTCATTTATGTTAATTTTGATACTATTTAGTATTTTCTTTTTGTGAAAGTAATAAAAATTTTATTTATTCAAAAAAATATATTTAATCAACCCTAAAATTTCATATTAACCTATAAGATTCGTGAATGCCATAAAAATTTTCAATTTTCATTTATTTTAATATTTATATCATCAATTATTTAATCCTTTCATTAATAAGGTAATTACTCCATTATCATTGTGTCATAAATAAATTTAATTATATAATGTCAAAAAATTAGAAATAAAATACAATGATGTAGGAAATATTTTTTTCATTTTAATTAATATTTATAATAAAATTTATATTATTTATAACTATATATTTAAAATATTTTAGTTATTATAATTTGAATTTAACACTTTTCACTCTTCATTAAATAATATATAATAAATTTTTTAATCTAATAAAATTTGATAAAAAAAAATATCCTATATTATTCCTTAGTTTGAATTTTCTCGATATAAACTTATCAAATAGAATTAGTACATGTGTTAGGGTAGTTATATTATAATTTTTACCTTAAATTACCCTATTTACTTCTAACCATGATAAATAACATTCAAAAGTTATTATTCCCCAAAAATAATTTTTATCCAATTAAACCACATTTTACATATTGATTTAAACTTCATGTTTTAGATTTTTTAAATTCAATTCATAGAAGCTGTAAAATTATGTTTTATGAAAATATTCAATTGTGCCAATAAGGTGGGTAAAAGACGTTAAAATGTTCAATATAATATTGTATATCTATTCTTGTTATATAATTTATCAAATAAATTACATTGAATTAATATAGTTATTATGTATCTCTTTTTTACTTTCAGATTAATTTAGTTCTAAAAATAATTATTTAAATAAAAATTCATTTTTAAACAAAACACATTGTTTTCACTATTCATCAAAAAATTAAATGTTTTCAAAAAAATACCAAACATTCACCCTAAGATAATTATGATATTCAAAATCAAAAAATGAAGTCCATTTTGAAAAATAAAATTTATAAAATATGAAAAAGTGGGTATTACTATTTATAACTACATTTTAAATGGCTAGTTTGATACGGGGTGGGGTGCTAGAACTCGAAGTTGCGTACAACCAAAGTTATTGTATTGTTAAAAGATAAGTGTATCATGGAAGTTTGGTGTGTTAAATTCATCCCTCCTTCAAATAATTTTTTCCTCGAAATTTATATAATATTTTTACATAAAAAGATTCTGGTGGTTCTTCATCATAATTTCTTCAGGTTCCAACATTGCCTCTTCCATTTTATGGTTTCTTTAAATAACATTTACCAAACAAGTCATCTGATTTCCCAAAACGTATTATCTGGAATCAAGAATCCTGATAGGCTCTTCATAATAAGACATATTGGGTTCCAGTTCTATTTCTTCGTAGTTGAGTATATTTGTTGGATCAGGCTTGTATTTTCTCCATTGTGATACGTAGAACACATCATGAACTTTGGAGAGACATGGAAGCATTGCCTAACGGTAAGATATAACACCAATTCATTCTAGAATTTAAAAAGGTATGATGTGTATTGGAAAAAAATTTCCCTTCTTACCGAATCATATAACACCCTTCCATAGAGACACCATCAAGAAAACATGATCGCATACATAAATTCCTAATCATTCCTTCGGTTATCGGCATATCCCTTTTTCCTACTTTGAGCTATTTTGATTTGGGTTTAGATAATCTTCACATTTTCCATTGTTTCCACAACATTTTTTGGGCCTATGAGTTTTATTTCACCAACATCATCCCAACAAGTTGGTGTGCGACATCTCTTTCCATATAACGCTTCATATGTTCCCATCTGAACACTTGAATGTAAGCTATTGTTAAAGGAAAATTCTACTAAAGGTAAATAATGATCCCACATACCTTTAATGTCAAGTGAGAAAGATCATAACATGTATTCTAAGGTTTGAATAGTCCATTCTAATTTCCCATCAGTTTGAGGGTTCTAGTAAGTGATTAAAAGAAGTTCATTATCCATGGGTTTTTAATTAATTTTCCAGAATATTCATGTAAAATGGGGGTCACGATAAAAAAAAATCGATAGGGGTACACCAAAAAGTCTTAAAACGTCATTGATATATAGTCTATCAAAATAGTAAAGTGTTAAATATTCTCTTACGACAATAAAATGTGTTGACTTGGTATAATAAGAAACTATGACCCATATTGCATCATTTCTTCTATGATTATTTGGTAGCCCCATGACAACATCAATCATAATGTCATCCCATTTCCACTCAGGTATGGGAAGAAGTTGCATGAATCCTCTAGGATGTTGTCTTCCAGCCTTCACCTATTGACAAATTATATATCTTGACACATAATCAGTAATCTCCCTCTTCATGTTTTACCACTAAAAATGTTCCTTCAAATCACTATACATCTTAGTGCTACCAAGGTGTATAGATAAATTTGATCTATGATCATCATCCAACAATTTCCTTTCAATATTATGTATATCAGGAACATAAATCTTCTTCCAAAATTTCAAAATTATATCTTCATATATAAAGTTGATCAATCTACCAACATTTACAACTTTAATTTTCTTTTGAAACTCCTCATCATCAGTTTGAGAAATATTTTTCCTTTATATTAAATATTTTTTTTAAACAATTTGAAATCGATTTAATGTCTCACATTCCATTATTATTCCCAATACATATTTACTGGATCCATGAACATAGGATCCCATTAAACTCTCATCTTATTCATAAATCCATTATTCTTTCTACTCAAAGCATCTTCCTCCTTAATTTGTTTCCCCGTCTCATAGTTTATTTTGAAATCATAATCCATGAGTAGTTCGAGTCATCACCTTTGACTCATGTTGAGTCCTTTCTAGGAGAAAATATACTTCAAACTCTTGTGATCAATACATATCTCACATTTCCCACCATAGAGATATTGTCTCCATATCTCCAGAGAAATTATTAAATCTTCTAACCCAAGGTCATGAGTAGGATAGTTTTGTTCATGAATTTGAAGCTTATGTGATGCATATTCAATAACCCTATCATTATACAGAAGGACACAACCAAGTCCTTTCTTTGAAACTCCACTATAAATAACAAACCCATAATGCCCTGATGGTAGAGTCTAGATAGGATCATTGACTAATAATCTCTTCAATTCTTTAAATCATTCTTCACACTATTTATTCCAAAAAAAATTAACCCCTTTATGTGTGATCATGGTTAATCAGTTAACCAATTGGGAAACATCTTGGACCAAATGTCGATAATAACTTGATGAACCAATAATACTGCGTACCCTAGTTATACTCATTAGTTATGTCCATTCCTAGATTTCCCTTGTCATTGATGGATCAATAGAGATTCCATACATAGTGACAATATGACCATGAAAGGAAAAATTATGAATCCAGAATTCACAATTCATAAACATCCCATATAATTGACTTCATCTATGATCTTTCAGAATAGTGTGCATGGGATTTTCATGATCATCATATAATTTGGTGTATACCAAGATATCATAAATAAATACCACTACAAAGTCATCATGATATTTCTTGAAAACATTATTAATTTGATCCATGAAAACTAAGGGTGATTTATTCAGACCAGAAAGCATTATTGTAAACTCGTAATGCTCGTACCTCGTTAAAAATGATGTCTATAGAACGTATTCATTTTTTCATGCACAACTAATGGTATCCAGATTGAAAGTCAATCATTTGAAAAAATTGAGTTCTATGAAGTTGATCAAATAAATCATCAATGAAAGGTACGGGATACTTATTCTTTATTTTTATTGAATTGATCACCCTATAGTCAATTCAAAACCTCATAGATCTATATTTCTTCTTAACAAAAAGAGTAGGGGATCCCCATCGAGAAACACTAGGGAGAATAAATCCTTTATTACTCAATTACTCTAGTTTTTTCTTTAGTTCCACTATTTTCAAAATGGAAATTTAATAAGGGGTCTTCAATCTGGTCCATGAACCATGAATTATGCCAACGAAAAATTCAATATCATGTTCTTTCGGATGTCTAGGTAAATCCTAAAGAAACACATCGACATATTCTTGAACAATAGGTACATCATCTATTTGTACATTCTATTCAACATCCATAGTTATTTCACACCCTCTCTCACCAATAATTGAATTTAGTAGAGATAATGGGGGTGGATCTAGATGTGAATCAGGTGGTGACATTTCTGCTCTAATGATAATGTATTCCATATCATCATCATCAAAAAAATTAACCTCCAACATCATACAATAATGTTTTAAATAATGATCTGAAATACAACCCATACCGAGGATTATACCAAATTAAATCATGGATATGACAATAAGATCAGAAGATAGATCATGTTTATATTCCATAATGGCAACTAATTGATAAAACATTGTTACAATGATACTTCCCTTTGGATTTTTGACTAAAAATACCTTGTTAATTCAAAATATAAATATATAATTTTATTGGAAAACTAGGAATATATGAAAGAATTCCATGATCCAAGATCAAATAAGGAATTGGATAAATTTTAACAATTTATTAATGTACCTTCCACCATGTCATTTGAAACATCAACCTCAGCCGTTGTGATCGTAAAATCTAGGCCTTTCTCCCTTGGTCTTTTCTAAGGTATGTTTCCTTGAATCTGAGGAAATTCATTTGAATAATACTCCAATTCTCTACAATTATAGCTTTCAACATTGATAGCCAATTTTATTCCCATTCAATCAGGAGCATAGTGGCCTTTTCACCACATATTTAACAAACTCTCATTCCCTTCAAGAATGTACAGGGGTGTTTCCTCCTATATTTACTTCAGGATGGAAATGAAATTTTTTTTCCTTCTTCCCATATTTCTATTTCCAAAGTGTTTAGCAGATCTCTCCATCTCTTGATTTGCATTAAAGTTGTACACCTTTGAGAATTCCACTTCTCTATTGATTGCACATGAGACTATATCTTCGTATGATGAGAAAGAGTGTGAGACTAATGCTCGGTGGAGAAATAGTCTTAACCCATCAACAAATAGATCAATGTTACACCTTGGTTTAAATATATAATATGAATTATGCCTTTCATACATTGTAATGAAAACCTAATACTTTAAAACATTCTCATTCTCCTTTTTCCTCGGATGTAGAAATTTCCTTTCCATATCTTCTCGATGTTCATGAGGAAATTAGTTTTATAAGAAAGGAACATTAAACTCTCTCTATTCCATATTTGATAATTATTTATCATACTTTGATTTTTTAATTAACGACCTCCATTTATTTTCATCTCCAGTGAGGTGATAAACTGCCATGAAAACTTTTTCCCTTTTGCTACTCCCCAAAGCATTAAATATTTTCCGTCTAGAACTTATACATTTCTCCACTACGAATGGATTTTTAGTTCCATTGAATGTTTGTGGTTGTCGACTCATAAAGTGTTCTAACATTGACCCTCAAATTTGTGGATCAGGGTGCTCTCTACATTTGAGGATATTATTCATAACCCGAGTGAGTTATTCTATTATGGTAATAAGTTGTCCGACACCAGTTTCATCACCCGCTCCACTATAATTATATTGATTCGGAGGGAAATTAATATATGGATTAGGTGCATTTAAACTTTTACATTTCTTCCACTATGCCACATTTCTAAACAATGACATACACTAGATTAGTTTATGAATTGTAATACATAATTTCTAACTAGTAAAATACCTAACATAAATTGAACAGTTTATGCATATAATCCATAATCATAAAAATGTTTTCATGGAGGATGTACTTACTCATAAATCAATCATAATTTTTTGTAAATAAAATGTGAATTATCCTAATCATATCCCCATGCAGTGTCAAACTAGGTGCACAGTAAGGCCTGTTGTCATGTACCACGATACCCCAAGTCAAGCCTAAAACATATTGTTGGAGTTTTTACTCCTATATGCATCTATTCCAAAACCACGTCCACTTTTAATATCCGGATAAGGATTTATTTCTCGGAAAAATCTTAAAATATCCACATTACCAAAATTCTAGGAAGTTATCCTATACTAATCCTCAAATTATCTCCTAGGGTAATGTTCTCTATTCATAGTTTTTCAAAATATATTTTCCATGTTTTCAACTAAACTTTCTCTGATACCAACTGTACCACCCCGACTCTTGTTACCCAGAGTCATTTAATTATTACATAACATTGGAACGATCATGAGAGATCAATTCTGAAAGACAAATCAGTTTAGTAGCCTTGAATGTTCTAGATACATACATATGTTTTTCATTACATTTTAAAATGAAATATAAACATTATGAATTCGTATAACAAACTCATATCCCTTATCTTATCACTATAGGTCAGTCATAATATTCCTCTTCACATCCGGGGGAAAAGAAATGATAAGAAAGGGGTGAGCTTAGATGCTTAGTAAGGATAACCATATAGCCAAAACTATCATAAATAATCATAAACATTTAAGTAAATGTATATGACTAAAACACAGGCCTTATCAACTTAAACATCACCATAATATAGAAAAGATAATTCACATAATTCCACTGAATTATTCACATGGATATTCTACTAGTAATATAATCACATGTAATATCAATTTCTAATTTAATAATGATAGAATTCATAATTAAAGACATCATAACCACATAGTCAAGGCCACGTGCAAAGACTAAAAAATAAAAATTTTGTCAAGGCCTTATGTAAAGGAACTAATTTGTTTCATGAGACCTAATAATGCATCTAGGGGCTATAGTGATACCCACTAGTCACTTACTACATCCAATGAATTCCTCATATGAAAACGTTGAAACATAACATAAACATTCCTATTATAAATAGAATATGAAATGTTAATAATTTTAACCATAAACCATAAATGGTTGAAAAAATATCACATCCATAGTCAAACATATCAGAAAACCTACAAGACAATATGGATGATTGTATCATAATTAATCATCATCAAAGAAGTGTAAAATCCTACAAAGGAAGTTTACATAGATGAAATCATAACTATTAGAATGAAATATATCATTATATTTTAAAATAATTTAAAATTCCTTTGATTATAAAATAAATAACTTATTTTTAAAATATTGTAACGGAATATTTGGAGGTGTTTTAACATTTTTAAATAGTTGCACCCGATGTATAAGTTAAAAAATATTCTTTCATTAATTTTTCAAAAAGGTCATAAAGTACCTTATTTGAAAAATGATTAAAATATTCCGTTATAATAATTTTATAAAAGTGAAATGAGGTATAAATGTATTTAACACATAGTCTAGGAAATAGTAAAAATGTTTTGAAATACATTTAAACAAACACAGATGTGGATGATGAAGAGGTCCTAGTATATACTCATGTGTAATCAACTTCGGATAATAAATTGACTATAAAATTTACCCTTACCTTGTACTATTACATAGTTGTGGGTGTGTTAACCTCATGTATAATAGTTAAATAATTTTTATTAAATTATACAGAATCCACATACATAAATATGATATCATATATGATCCTATAATATTTATTTGTTAATAATATTTTAGTATTATCATTGTTTAACGTGTTAACTGATTTATTTACATTCGTATGTTTTGTTACATAAGTTATCTTCATTTTGGATAGAATGTATTTTATTCATATCAAGAATTATATAATTTTCATAGACATTATTTTTTATCGTCAAATGAAAATTATTCTTGACTGGTTATGATGGGGAAATAAATCGCATCGCATCATGGAGATGGTAAGTCGTACGTATACACGACCGACAATATCATTCTATTGATGGTGAAATCGTATTTAATTGGATGTTATATTATATATATAGAATCATTATCATGTTATATTTATTATTTAAATCAATTCTACTCATTATTATACCCATAAAAATAATTAAGTGTTGCATAACAAACTACACCATGACGTGGAGACGGTAAGCTGTACGTACACATGTATATTGACTTTTTCATTAATTGAATGGATAAAATAATTAATAAGGGAGTACCATATTTATAATAACCTCTCAGTAAGTAGAATATAATGGAATAAATATTTTATTATAAAAACAACATATAAAGAGGAAGTGGAAGAAGAAAAGAACATTGAAAGAGGTGATGGAATAAATACCTTTTCATCAGGTTCTACCTTTTTATTTGAACAAAAAAGGATCCATAGTTGGGAATTATGATAAAATTATGTCCTATAGGTTAAATTTATGGAATTTGGGAGGATATTGGAGCAGGTTTTGGATGATCCAAAAGGCTTTTGTGGTATGAATTTTAGAGAAGGAGAATCACCCTTTTATAAGAGAGGTAAGGGGTACTATAGGAAATTCATGAAATGCTATTTTATTTTAAATTAATATTTGATTTATAATGGATAAAAATGTATTTATTTCTAGGATAAGGTGGTAATGGGAATAAATATTCACAAAAAAATACGTTTTAGGAAATTTTAGGTCCCCATAATAACCTTATCTTTTAGATTTAACTCTATGTTAAATAGTTTAACATTTACCATGTTTCATTGTATTTTTATATTAAATGATTAAAAACATCCTAGAAAATTCCTAGAGAACCAAAAGTGGTTCATTAATAAACATATCTATCATTATATAAGTCCTTTTTTCTAAAATTATATCTTTATGACTATTATATAATTTAATAAAATAGTATTTGTTTTAAAAACGCATTTCTGTCAATTTTGACACTATTTAGTATTTGGTTTCTGTGAAAGTAATAAAAATATGATTTCATCAAAAAAAATACTTTTAATAAAAACTAACATGTCATATTTACCTATAAACTTTGTCTATGGCATAAAAAGTTTGAATATACATTTATTTATATATTTATAACATCAATTATTTTTGTCTTTCATTAATATAGTAATTACTGCATCATAATTGTATCATAAATTAATATAATTATTTAATGTCTAAATATTATAAAAAAAATACCATGATGTATTAAATCCTATTATATTTCTAATAAATATTAATAGTCTAATTTATCTTATGTATAACCCATTATTAAAAATATTTTATTTATTCAACATTGAATTTAATACTTTTAACTCTTCTTTAAATAAAATATATTAAATGTCCTAATCTAATACAAAGTGGATAAAAACGATCATATTTTATTAATAAGGTTTATTTTGGTCGAAATATACTTATATAATAGAATTAGGACATGTGTTAGGGTAATTATAATATAATTCATACCTTTAGTTACCATATTTTCTTTTAATTGTGGAGAATAAAATTCAAAAGTTACTATTTACTAAAATTTATTTTTATACTATTGAACCGCATTTTACTTACTAATTTCAATTTTGTATCTCATATTTTTGAAATTTAATTCATCGAAGAGATAAAATTATGTTTTATGAAAATTTTCAAAAGTTCATAGAAGATGGAAAAAAGTCGATATAAATTTTAATAAAATATTTTATATCTAATCTTATTATAAAATGACTCCAATGAATTATAATTGTTTAATATAGATATTATGTATTTATCTAGATTTTAAAATATATTTAAATTTAAAAATTATTATTAAAATAAAAAGTCAGTTTTTAACAATAACGTAGTGTTTTTCAATTTTAATCAAAAATTGAACATCTTCAGAAAAAATACAAAAAATCACCCTAATAGAATTTTGATATTCGGATTCCAAATAATAAAGTCTATTTTGAAAAATAAAATTTATAAAATTTAAAGAAGTTGGTATTAAAATTCATAACTACGTTTTAAATGTCTAGTTTGATTAGTCATAGTGTGCTAAAACTCAATGTTGCGTTCAACCCAAGCTATTGAATTATTAAAAGAGAAGTGTATCATGGAAGATTAGTGTGTTTCACTAACCAACGTATTCCACTTACTAGAATATGTATAGATGGAATATTGTTTCTAAGGATTTTCAAAGAAACACCTCTTAGGAATCGATCATTTTATGGAATCATTATTTTAAGAAAAAGAAATCATGGATGGTTTCTTCCAACATCCATTTAATATGGAAATAGTTAAGATTATCACTGACATCGACTTTATTAGGTTATAAAATCTTAGTAAACCTGAGAGGATTGTTTTCATTGGCTGTGATAAAGTAACTATGTACAGAATCATTCTATAAGTAATATGTTTTGTTTCTCATTTCATTGTATCTTAGTACACATTGATCCTTTCCATCCTCTTGATGAAGGATGTTTTATTATAATTTTCACTTATTGGGAGGAATCGAGTGATTTGGAACATTCTTAACAGCTTCAACAATAACTAGTTCGAGTTAGATTAAAATAAGGATAATTTCTGCATTGATAAATATTTTTCGTTATGCTACAAATGTGGGCTATGTTTTGACTAATTTCTATAATGAACATCTTTTTTATGTTTTGTTCTCTCTTTGACCTCCTAAAACTCGCTCGAGTATTTTAGTGGTATTTGTGGTGTCTCTAGTTATTCTTGGATGTTTTCCACAAAGAGTTTCAAAAGATTCTTGTGTGGGAGTGGATTTTTGATGGACTATTATTTTCCATTCAATTTTTAAATAAATTTGGATACCCTCTAATTTCCACAATATTTATTAATCGTGATGTTGATGGATATGTTTTCCTTTATTTGGAGAAAATTGGAAATGAAATTAGTGATGAAGGTTTTCCCATCAAGTGATTGACCCTACTGTTAAACTAATTTACAAGATAATGGTCGGACCACCTCGAGTTTATTAGAAGAAAATCACCTTCTCTACCCCTTTGCAGTCTCATTGATCCATTACGGCGATATATCAGGACTCTAAATGTGAGATATACTGTTATATATCTCATGTGCAATTAGAGTCTATGAAAATAAGATTCTCAGAATTGGAAAGATGAGGAGTGAAATCAACTCAATTGGGGTATGACTTTAATTCATGATATATAAAGGAATGATGCCCTTATATTACCTCTGTTAATGTGTTAAGTGACCTGATGAAGCTCAGTAGTTTTGGAGGAATAATTTTTTGAGACATCTCATGTGAGAGAGTAAAAAATTGAAGAATTAAAGAGTTGTATTGAATCTATCGGTAGCTGATTTCAAGTTCCCAAAATGATTGGGTGACTATCTTGATATTAAGGGAGTGGATTCAATGATAAAGAAAAATATAGATATTCTTCAGTTCAATAAGTTAATAAGACCATTTATCAAGGTCTAGATCCCTCCTTTATGAAAACCCTTCTGTTATAGTGTTTTTTATTATGTTCCTTTTTATCTTACCTTGAGTAGAATTGAGTTACTGTTCATGGTGGGTAAAAAATTAAAGTTTTTGAGGCTTTCTTGGAAATAAAAATTTTAGCATATTCTGTTAGTAGTAACCAAGTGGTGCTCAAGTAGGTTCCCCAAGGGGGCTATGGTGTGGAGAATTAATAGTGCATGGTTTGTTATAATATGAGGCTGGAATGTAGTTAGATATATAATTTTGATAGAACCATTTTTTCATAGCTTCTACCCAATTTTTCAAACCATGTGGATCTCCACAGCATGTAATGAGGGTCTCTGGGTGATTCTGGAGTCACATGAATTGTTTTCCCAAAATTTTGTGCCTTAATAGTGAAATTTGTGCAAGGGGTTCCTAGACTAGGTAGTTTCTAGTGCATAGTTGCCACATTATTTGATAGGTTAGGTTTCCAAAACATAAAGAAATCGAGTTTTTTATTAAAATGGTTTTTATTTATTATCCCATTTTTTATCTCTTATTATTTATAGTTTTCCATTCCTTTTCCCTTGTTTCTTGCAACACACCATCCCCATCTTCCATAATGGGCCCACCACACCTTCTCACAAGCTCCCTTCTCTACATGTTTTTTTTCGGACTTTTAGAAGATTCATGGTCAATTCTCTAAGGTAAGGTCTCATATTCGTCCCTCCTCCCTTATTTGAGTGTTTTATTATCTTCTTATTTCCCCTCCATTCTCGACTATACCCTAGGTCTAGTTTAACCTAGTTTTTTTGGGTTTATTCCATTTTTTATCATGTGATGGCCCTCTTGGGTGAGTTTGATATGGGTTTTGGCATCATACACCAAAATCATTTCAGTACATTTTGGATCACCCACCATCATTTCAGTTATGTTTTCTTCTACCATTTTTATTGATCAAATTTTATTTTGTCCATTTTTTTAATTTTTATAATCTTATTTCTTTATTAGAATTTCAACTGGATTCTTAAAAATGATGTTCACAAATATACATAAGTAATTATATATATATATATATATATATATATATTTATTTATTTAAACCCTATATTTAAATATATTCTCATGGATAAGGGAGTATATGTATTAGATAAAATGGTTTAAATATAAATATTCAGGTATATTTATGTAAGTTTAAAGTGGTTTTCATCTAACATAATGATTTTTGAGTTCCATCTTCTTGGTATTCTTCTCTGTGTGGTAGTCGTTACTATGAAATTTTTTTCATTTTGAAATTATAAATGCTCATACACATTATATATTCCATTTTAATAAAATTATATATATATATATGGGATATCTCTATGGTGTTTGGAAATAATTTCTTAGTATTTTGATCTTTATAAAAAGATTTATTCATGTCAATTCCATTTTTGGATGCTTCAAATGGTTTATTTAAGTAAATTAATTTTTTTTTGAAATGTAGACAGGATTTTGTAATGATTTTCATGATGTTCATTAGATTTTAATATTACTTTTTTTTATCGGATAAAAATATGTCTTTAAGTAAATTTTATTATAAAATTATTTGTTGACCTTTATATGATTTATAAAATGTTTTCTAAATTTTATTTCAAATGATGACATGAAATGTTTGTGTCATTCACCCCTTGTGAAAATACAATATGGGATTATTTAAAACGGATTGATGTAAGTGGGTAAGTCCTCGGCCATCTATTGAATATCAAAGAGGGGAAAACCCTAGTTTAATTGTATATTTATAATATTTTAATGATTTTTGTGATTATTTAGACCTCTTAATGTGTTTTAAGTCATGTTTTAATAAATTTGGAAGGGGATTAGTATTCAAGGAGATTTTTGGGGTTAATTACTCGGTTGTAGCCTTGGATTCAAATGGATGATTTTATAGAGACACACTGATTACCTTTTCTTGTTTACCCCTTTTCTAGGTAATTTATTATCGTGTGAGTCTTTATGATCCCTTTTGGGGGAATGTGTCTGATATGTTATGGGTGCACTCGTATTATTAGCTCTATTTTTCATTGTGGTTTGGGGGTGTGGAAGTCTTGGTTATTCTTGGTGAGTTAAGCATCACTTATTTTCACTAAACCTCACATTACAATGATCATATAGCTATGGGTGCTATATTTATAACCTAGCTTGTTCTTATATTTTTTTCAAATTTTTTTATTTTCCCAGCAGTCATGCTCGACACAAGTTCCATGTGGGGGTTCTTCATCACAATTATGTTTATGTGGGCTACCTTAATGACTCGTCATTTCCCTTTAACATAGCCCGAATGTTGGTTTATAGATGAATATACAAATATGTGGCCAGTTTCACATCATGTAAGGGATCCATGTTATAACAAATGACATATTCAACTATTTGATTATTCAATAATTTATTGATTCATTTTTTTGATATAATTTCTTTTTTATCATTTCCCCTTATTTTGTTTTTTAGGAACCTTTGTGGCCTTATTTTGTATATTGTGATGCACGGTGCCTTATTTGTTATGGTTGATACCTATGAGTGTATTGATTCATTTATTTGGAAATTTTCATTTTCAAAATGTTTGGAATTCCATTTTGAAATTAATGACACATATGTAATTTCTTTAAGGTGGATTTTATAATGAATTTTTTGTTGGATTTGGCTGGTGATATATTCTAAAGAATCTATTTTCATTTAAAGAAAATAATTTTTTTGTTTTGATAAATGTTAATGGGAATGTAGATTCCAGATGTATTTGGTCATTTTCTTGTTTTTAAAATGTTTTTTCTCTTTTTTTGGAAAAGGATATAAATGTTTTTGTGTACTTATAGAAATTTTTGGTTATCTTATATTTTAAATTTCAAAAGACTATTTTTTAGTTCATTTTTAAACTATCATTGATAAAATACTTTATTAAATATATTTAAATGTTTTGGTGGGTTTCTGTGACCTAATGAGATTTTAATCTCATTTCTATATCCTTTCAGTATTTTAGGTCTTTATTATATCTTGTTTTTTCATCGTATCAATAGGAAAGTTAACTGGGGGTGACATGTGAGGTCATGTCGAGGGTATACTGGAATTCGTTTCTATTTTTAGTTTTCATTTTCTTGTTATCTTGGTGTCTATTATACTTTTATATTTTATTTTATCTATTTAAATAATTTACTCAAATTTTTTTTATCTTTGTTTTAGGTGAAAGTTTTTCAAATGGATTCTTATGATGACTAGGAGCTAATTTCCAACCCTTGTTAATAAGGAATTACCATCAGGTCTTCTATTGAATCATCTCAGGTGGCATGTGGAATGGAATCAAATTCTGATTAATTAAAAAATTATATGAGAGTCTATTTTAGATTCGTTTAGTAAGATGATAATCCTCTTATTATGTTTGGTAAGAAGAAAGACTAAGGTTGATGGATCTTGAGTGGTAAGGGTGGGATGATTCTAGCTAGATCATCTCATTCTAAGCCTCAAGATCCCCTGAAATGTTTTACCACAAATTTTAAATTCAATCATGTTTTGGGTTTTTTATGAATTATTTCTAATGGGAATAATTTTTTTGATCCCATTTAGATATTATATGATATTAGGGTCACTCTGGGGATTCAAGGATGAATAAAAGAAAACCATGATCTACATGGTTAGCTTGCACAACCTAGGAAACTGTGTGGTTCCCTTGATGTTCATTATTCCACCATTATAGATTTATTTCATAATTTCCATGTGGTCACTCATATGTGTTTCTAATGCATGTACAATGCTCTCCCCCCCCCGGTTTACCAATGTTGGACTACTTTGGAATCTGTATTCTCTAAATAGTGTTTTCCTCTTGCGATAGGTGGATTTAAGAGTTTTTATATTCCATTTCTATTGATTTTGTTATTAGGAACCATTTTCAAGTGCCTATATGTTGATTTTTTCACATGGATTTAAAACCTTTTTTACAATGAAGGTATTTTTGGAAAATTCGTATTTCCAAATCATTGTTTTATTTTATAATTTGAAAAATGGTTTATGATTTTTTTTAAATAGTGTTTTCAAATGGGAAATGATTTTGTTATGGGAGTTAACTTAGAAATAGGTTTTTAAAATAAAAACATAATTTGAAAGTGATTTTTAAGAGGTCCATTTTTTAGGATTTGTGTGTTCCACCGTAATTGTTTTGTTTTTTGAAATGAGTTGTTATGGTTTTGGGAAATAACATGGTAAAGAATTCATTCAAAATTACCTGGTGAAAATAATAATTTCTAATAAAATCTATTTTTTTGTGTATTTTTTGTGCCCTTTTTTAAGATTTTTTTAGTTTGAGTCATGCATCGTGAAGGAATCACCTGGTATATTATTAGATGCATGGCTTGGTGATGCACATGTCTTTCTCTTCTGTTCTTTTCCCCTGAAATAGTCAAAATAGTTTCCTTAATTTTGATGCTTACCCATACCTTGAATTGAGTTTTTTATTTGGATCATTACTTGTTACATATGTTCAGAGGGTTTTATTCTATTAGACATTTTTGTTGTTTATCATTGGTGTATCTTTGGGGTACAATATTTTTTTGGTTCTAATCTCAATTTTAGGGCTTTCAACTATGGTTGAGAAACCTTATGGATGGTTCCTTCTGATGATATGGAGACACTGTATATGTTTTCAATTTTTCAGATCTCATGGATGGCCTTTTATAGTAGTTCTAGATAACATTTTTTTTGTTGATGTTCCCCTCCCTCCCTTCTTTAAAAAATTTTTTTATGTTTTTTGGTCAATTATTCTTTATTCTAAGAGGTTGTATTTTTGGTTCGTTGGATTTGGGGGTTGGTTATGACTTCTTCTTCAGTCGGCCTCAATATTTGGTAGATCCCTTCTTGGTGATGGTGGTTTTCAACTATTTTCGTCTTGATCCATTGTGATTCTTGTTGTTTAGAGAAGAGAAAAGGTTTGGGTGAATGATGAGGTAAATAGTGAGTGGTTTAATAGTTTAGTTTGGTATACTAGACATTTTTTAATTGTGAACACATAGGGTTCCCCCTATGGATGTGACTCAGTTATTGATCTTAGTTTACTCAATTATGTTGTGACCCAAGGTGAGAGATCATGTCACCTTTTTAAGGATTCATGTGGTTGTTCTTCCTATATTTGGTTTATATGCATTTATTGTTTAGATTAGTTTTTCTCTCATGGATTATTGATTGTTTGAGGATTTACTTTTGGTTTTTATATTTATCCAAAAATATTATAAAAACTCTAAATGGTGGGGAGACCATATTAGAGGAACTCTATATGGGGGAGAACTTGTTTGATCTCTCATATATTATAGTAGTTATATTTTGAGGTGGTATTTTTGTTGTTCTTGGATTCATTTGATACCTTATGGTTTATTGGACTGATTGTTTTTGGGGGTCTTGTTTGTTGTAATTGAGGTTTATTTGTGTAATGTTTTTTCTATGGTAGGTCATTTTAGGATATTTCATTTTTTACTAGTATTTATTGTCAAATGGAACTTTATAGGGGGAAAATGTGTCATTTTTGGGAGTTTATGACACCCCTAATGTCTTTGTTTTTTTTCAATTTTATCATATTTGAACTTTCCTTGAGTGGCATTGAGTTTCGGTTTTGGGTTGTCTAAAAATTCTTGTTTTGGGATTATTTCATAGAAAGATAAACGTAAGTCCTAATTGTTAGTAGTAACTAAGTGGTTCCCATGTATTTTCCATAGTGTTTTCATGGTGTGGTGTATGAATACTTCATGGATAGTTAGACACTGATCAAATCATGTGATTGGCTCTATATTTATATTCAAGTCATTTTTCACATATTTGGAATGGTTTTTATTACCCTATAGTGCCCCGTTTGAAGCCATATAGGGAATCATGGTTTTCAAGGTTGAGTCACATGGTTTTCCAAATACCATTAATTCTCTTTTGGGAAATCATGTGAGGGGTTTCTGGCCTATGTAGTGTCTAGTGAATGGTGGATGCATATTCTCCATGACCGTGCATCTAAACCATCCTTCTGCGCTTTTTTTCATAAATATATATATTATTCCATTATATTTTTTTTCATTTAATATTTTATTTTTATTCCTCATTATCCATTTTGTAACATTAATCTGCATCCCACACTTAATCCATTTTTATTCCCCCCCCCCCTCCTTCGAGCTCACTTCTCTACGAGTTTCACCCAAATTTCTAGTGGATTCTTGGTCAAATATCTAACATAATCACTTTTTTTTCTTTATCATTTATTACTTTTGTGTTTTTGTCTCTCATGATACCCCTCCCCTCACATCTAAACAGAAATTAAATGGCTAATATGTTTTTAAAATTTCATCCATTATTGGTGCATGTGATGTGTGTATAAGGACTTTTTTCAGGCATGTTTCCTCATCCCCTCCTCGAGGAAACTAATTTCAGTCAATTTTGGTTCCCCAACACTAGATTAAGAAGGTTTTATTATACCCTTTAGATTGGCATAATTTAAGTTGGTGGAATTATGTTATTTTTAGTCACCTATTTGTTTCTTAGGGTGTGTCATAGCTCCTTGAAGAAGGATTTAACACATACATATATGAAAGTGTATTAAAATATATATATATATATATTGTCACTATATATATTCCATCATGGAATGGGGAATATGTACATTAGATTAATGGGTGCGTATATATAGTGGTGTGTATATGTGTATGTTTGAATTTCCTATCATCTAAGGTGTTGAGTTCCCAGATGATTCATCAAGGTATTCATATCATTGAGGTAGTTGTTACAATATAATTTACTTCATTTCAAAATTATGAATGTTCATGCACTTTTTAAATTACCTTTTTAGAAAATTATAAATATATTTGATATCTATATGGTGTTTTGAAACCATTTCCTGTTATTTAATAGTGATATAAATATTTTTCATGAGATTTCCATTCCTTGATGCTTGAAATAAAATCCTTAAATATATTATGTGTTTATGAAATGTCGGGTGGTTATTTAAATGGGTTTCTGGATGTTTATTGAATTTTAATCAGAGTTCGTATTTCAGTGAACAAAAAATATTGTTTAAATAGAATATGTCTTTAAAATTATGTTTTTACCTAAATATTATTTGGGAAAGGGAATATTTATTATATTTGAAATAATGATGTGAGATGTTTGTGTGATCAAACCCTTATGTAAATTGGGGTGTATTTGGAGATATATTTATTTTAAAATAGAAAAATCCATATTAGAGGATAGATTTGAAATTTTTCATTGATTTTTTGGTTTTATTTAACCTATTAAAATGTTTTAAGGGTATTTTATAAAATATAAAAGGGTATGGGAATCCCAAGAAGTGTTTTGGTGTTAAATTATCTCTTTCACTCTTTTTTTTAAATGGCGATTTTGAGATACATCAATTAATTTATACATACTTGTTTACCCCTTGTGTGAGGTCTTTATTATCATGTGAAGCTTGGTTATACCCTTATGGTGAAATGTGTTGGATACTCGTTGAATTCCATATTGTGAATATATCTATTTTTATTTATGATTAGGGGTTATAGTAGCCTTATTTATTCCTTGAGAGTTAGAATGGGATTATTTACACTATGCATAACTTTATTTTCGTCATGGAGGTCTTCGTACTAAGTGGAATACGTTGATTTTTTATATAGTTTTTTCGCACACCATTTGTTTACTACATATTATGCTAGGTCCAAGGTCTCACTGGGAGTTCTTCACCATTTTGATGCTTATTTAGGATACATGGATGACTCATGTGGGATACAAAGGTCGGTAGTGAGATAATTGGTAGATATAACCATGTATGGATATCTTCATCACTCATTAAGGATCTGCGTCAGATACCATAACACATTCGACCAATTATCAATTTGGTGAGTTAGTAATTAAGGCAATTTTGATATTTTTATTGTTTGTATCATTTACCAAGATATAATTATTATGTATTAGTTTTGAGATTTTTTTGTATATTCCGGGTGATTTTTGGTTTTATATTTTTTGTTCGACATCTGTGTGAGGGTCTCTCGGTTATTTTCCTTGGAAAACTTACTTTTCAAACATGTAGGAAATATTTTTGGAAAATAAATACATGTGTGTCTAATTCAAAGTTGATTTAAAAATGGTTTTTTGGATTTTTTTTCGAATAATGGTATTTTTTAAGTAGACATTATAATATAAATAAAATAAGTGTGTTGTTTTGAGAAATGTAATTGGGTGTAGAGACCCAAAGCTTGACATACATGGAAATTACATTACTTTTACGGAATACTTAATACATAACAAAAACATACACACAAGGACCGTAATAGTTTAGTGTCTTTGGAAACTCGGAAAAATAATCTTTTAATCGTTATGAAATATCGTCAACATCTCCCAAAAAGATATTCCCCTTTTCTTATCTAACCTAAAACCTTTCTTTATATCCGGGGGAAAATGAAAACATATAAACGGTGAGCTCAAATGCTCATTAAGGGTATGCATTGATAAAATAAAATAAATCATTTACATTTGAACTAAAAAACATGAACATAATGTTTAAATATCAAAATCTTGAGAAATGACATAAAATATGGCAGCACATAAGGCATAGATCATAAAGAAACATTAATCATGATAAAATATCATTGGAATAAAATATGAGATTGTGGTATCCATTAAGCACATTATATGATTTCCATAGTAGCCAAGGCATTGCTGCAAAGACCTTATTAGTGGACAAAGATTCTTTCTGAATTGAGTTCACTCCTCATTTTAATCCTGTAACACTGAACCGAATTAACTTACCATTCCATCCATGTCTATCAAATGAGATATAAATCTTTACCCAATGCATTGGACGAAAATATAGGTCCCACCCATCTCATAATGAAATCATTCTTTCGTGTGCCACAACATAAACATAAATCATTCATCGTAACCCAAAGAATAATATGGGTTTCATAAACATCATACCATCATAACATAATCCATATAAAACAAATGGTTATCATTTCATCATAAGAAAATTGAAAACCATTTAAATCATTGATAAATTATACTTGAAACATAAACATATAAAATAATGTCATCTAATGTGGAAAATGGTTTTGATAAAACACTTGAAATGAATTCTTGAAGAAAATATCCTTTCTTTTTCAAAATCATTTTCTTTTTACAAAATGCCATGATATTTTCAAAGGAATATATTTTGATGAAAATAATCATGAAATATTTTGGAATTAGAATCATGAAAATGAGGATTTATGAAACCATAAAAATCCGCTCATGCCGTATAAGTTAAAAAAACATTTTCCTCGTACTTTTGTCAGAAAAGTCAAAAAGTACCTCATATCATAAAAAAAGAAATATTACTTACATACCTTTTGGTAAAAGTCAAAAATGGGTAAAATAGACTTTAAACATACATAAAAACACTTTTAGAAAACATGGACATGGATGATAACAATAACCCCGGTAAATACATACGAATAAACAATCTCGGATAAGAACGAGATTGGAAAGGTTATCCCTTTACTTAGGTCTGATATGCTTTGTATGCATCCGAACCTCCTGTATAATGATTTAAATAATTTAATTTACTAATTAATGAATCATATTTATTTTTATGATATCATATATGGTTTACTTAGTACTTTATATTACCCGTTCTTTTTTAAATCCCTTGTTAAAGCAATGTTTTGGGTAAAATCATCTTATTTATCGTACATGTTTGGACTTGTTGTTCATGATGTTATTATTACATATATCATGATTTACTTACTTAAAGAATGAAAATCATGATTTATATATCATATATATTCATTATATATCCAGCATATACATGTATTTATAATAGTACATAACATATGGAGGTAAGAAATGAAATGCACCGTTCATGGAGACTGTAAGTCGTACGTATGCATAAACTCTACTCTAATTTCTATTAATTATTTAATGGAATAGTTATATTATAATTCCAGTATAATAACATATATAATTTCATTAAATCCATCTTTTATACATCCCACACAGTGCATTAACGAATCACATCGCTTTGAGGGGAAGGTAGACCGCACTTCCTCAAATGAGATCATCATACTTACCCACTATGGAAACCATAAAATCTTGATATAATTGGGAATTAAAGAAGAATTAGGAAATAATAAACATAATATATATCAAATATAAATACAGTTCTATCATAATTTCCACCATGAATGGAGGTAGAAGAAAATAGAACAATCATCGTTTCATGAGGTGCTAGTTTTCCATCCACAGAAACATTATGATCTTCATCCATTAGATGGAGGTGTGTGTAAGTTTAGTTATAATACTTCTCAAGAAAACATACTAGTATATTTAGGATACTGTTTTTGTTACAAAATAAATGATTAAAAGGAGTTTAGGGGTTGGAGATGTATAATAAAAGAAAACAATTTAAGAGAAACAGTTACCTTTAGTTTGGGTAACTTCCTTTGGTTTGAACCAAAAGGACTCCTTAGAGGGCCTTATGCCTAAGGTAAGGCTACTAGGGGTAGTAGAGGGATGTAAGGAGTTTATTTGGGAAGATTTTGGATGAGCCAAAAGGCTAGAGAGGTGTGAGTACTTACATATAAGTGGTCTCCTTTTATAAGGGAGAGGAGGGGCTCTTTAGGAAAGTGTGAAAAAATTATTTTATTATAAACTTATGTTCGGTTTCAAGAGGTCCAAAACACATTAATGTCAAAGCTAAGATGACTCATATTCGAAATAAAATGATCCAATAGGTATTGGACAGGTTTTGGATAATATTTTAATCCTTATAATCTTATTTATTTAAATCATTTATTAATGAGGTAAATACTGCATCATTATTGTGTCATACATAATTAAATTTATTTTATGTCTAAGAATTATAAACAAAATACAAAAATGTAGGAAATATTTTTAGCTTTCCAATGAATATTTACAATCGAAAACATAAGTTATATATCCTCTTATAAAAATTAATTACTAAAAGATTTTGGTTAATGCCAATTTTGTCTTTACATTATATTAATTAATCTAATGTGTCATTTTATTTCATAAGTGGCTCCACAGGGTCCCAAAATCGACCGAAGGATACTCATGGTCGTTCATTACTCATCCAATAAGGATTGGAAAAGTGTTAAGGTAATTTTAAATTATTATAATATTCCTTTAACCTTGAATTACCCTATTTACCTTTAACCGTGGTAAATAAAAGTAAAAAGTTACAATTCACCAAAATTTATATTTATCAAATTGAACCACATTTTACTCCTGGATATTAACCGTGTCTCCCGGATTTTCAAAATTCAACACACAGAAGCGGTAAAATTATGTTTTATGAACAATTGCAAGAGCTCCTAAGAGGTGGGTAAAAGATGGTGAAAAGATCAATACAATTTTTATAAATCTAAAATTATTATAAAATGACTCCAATGAATATAATTGAACTCATATAAGTATTATGTATCTATTTTGACCTAAAATAAATTTAAATAATATAAATTATTATTTAAATAAAAATTTAGTTTTAACCAAAAACTCAGTGTTTTCACTATTCATAAAAAATTGATGTTTTTCAGAAAAATACGAAAAATTCAGACTAAGATATATTTGATATTCTGAATTCAAAAATGATGTCTATTTATAAAAATTCAATACATAGATGTGGCGTTAATTAATTTTAAAATTAATTCACGTTATCAAAACAAATAGCGTGTTTTTAAGAAACAATAACTATCAAAAGATCATCACTTGTTTATATCCAACTACAAAGTCAAATTAATTCCAAAGTCCAACATTGGAATAAATGGTAAAAATATATTCTAATTAATCTTTAAGTCCAATTAAAAATATAATCTAACCATATAAATTATTTCGATGGAAAATTTTTTTTAATTAAAATATAGAGTGTTTTTTCTATTCATCAAAATATAAATGTTATCAGAATAATATGAAAAATTTATCCAAATTAAATTTTTATATTCTGATTCCAAGGAAGAATTGTTTTGTCAAATTGAACTTATAAACATTTCAAAATCTAAATTTAATGTGGGTGCGCCATCAAAAGGTGGCAAAACTGCATTTTTTAAAAAATACTTATCTTACCCGAAAAAATTATTTTTTTCTCTTACCATGTTCTCTAAAATATGTAAGATGAATAATAATGTTATAAAATTCAAAATTTAGTTAATAATTTTCATAATGGCTAGTCCATAATAATATTATAACAATATATCGTTGTTTAGTAAAACCCGTTATTGCGTATTACACATGCTATTGAGTAAGGTCGTGGTTGCTTGTAATTCAAGCCAAGTCAGGGTTGCGTGTTGTGAAAGACACCTTTATTGTTGCGTATAATAAAATCCAACCATATTTCATTTATACATTGAATATATATTTATATATATACAATCAATGTTGCTTAGAATAACTACTATCAAACAAACTTGAAATTTTGTGTAACACGATCTAAAAATAGTGTTGCACATACTACAAGCTAATATGGTGTTGCATATAGCGCAAGATAATCATGGTGTAGCGTACAATAGAAGATGTGAAATAAATTAAAAAGAATATATCTTACAAAATCTCGGGGTGTTACATTATACCCCCCTTAAAATAAATTTTTCCCTCAAAATTCGTCGGGGCAATAAATGGTTTATTACATGAGAGTTTTCTTCATAGAAACCCACATCGTAAAAAAGAATACCAAAACGTAATGTTAAAAACAAAATTATAAAACGTAACAGTTACCCAAATTAACTAATCACTAGGTTTCCACATAGGAGAACATAAGTGAAAATATTGATATGGAAGAGAAATATAACTGTCAACTTCTGATGAAGAGTGGTAGAAGGCATGGCTATGAAAAATCCAAAATCACAAAGCCATAAATTTTTGATGATCTAAGGTACCATCTGATTCATCGGATATGAGGACACTAGGACATCATTTTGGGTTTTCAAGATCATTTACCTAAATTTGATGAATTAAAAGAAATACTTACACAATTTTGGCACAATCATACTATTGTTCAAGCCTTGAACAATTTACACTTCATCTCTTAATGTAATGAAGTTCAATTAGTTATTCATGAATTGTTAGCAGATCATGTGATAGAATGATAGGTCATTCCATCTGTTTCTATCACAAAAGCCTTAGCAAAATTTATTATATATTCATAGGTCCATCTATATGATTCCAAAAATGGACTTATACTTCATCTATCATTCCTCTAAATAAAATAAAACTACTTTCTACTAACCAGGGACTTCCTGTAGGCCAGTGGTAGGCGATGAAGGCCTGTCGCACTTTGGTTGTGGGTTTGATTCCCACATCCTTGTCCGACGTGACGGGTTGTCGCCCGTCCTATGGGTTTTCCTTTTTCTAAAACTATACTATTATAACATTCTATCAATAATATGTAAAAAAATTTCTAGCCTTAAACAATACTAACTTTTGTTCAACATAATCCATTCGAATCTTTTGGCTTATCCAAAATACTTCTTTCCAAACTCATAGTATAAAGAGAATGATTACTAAAAAGGTCATATAACAAGCATGTGAATACCATCATTTATCCCTCATATATCTTGTTGGTCACATTCCAATCATGTGAATACCTTAATCATGTATTCTCTTGAAAAATGAATACCCATTGAACCTTACTGAAAACATGAATGCTGTAAAAAGTTAACTCTTTCCACATACTAAAATCCCAAAAATTCTATATACTAAAACTATGATATCACTTTGTCCTTATATAATTCATGAGCTCGTTAATACTATCAAACATTTCATTATCTCCTTAGAACTTCTTTATGCGCATATTAGGTGCTTTCCAAAAATATCTGAATAACCGTCCATGGTTACCGGTACCATTCATCATACACTTTCAATACTTAAGGAAAGAAAATGTGTAACAATCCTTAGATGTATCTTTATTCCATAGTACCATGAGATTACTTATATAACATTACTCTTGATAAACATGTAATCATTCCACTTCCTTCTTAAACCATTGACCGAGCATCTTTCATCTCACATATCATTTGTAGTCTCTTCATCATCATCCACATAAATACTACCCATATGACCATGCTGAATCTCTTTATGAGAATTTCCTTTAGGGCATTGGTTTTCATAATGCCCGTACATTCCACATTTAAAACACTTAACTGTTGTTGATGTCTTAGAAACACCATTATCCTTGCCCATGGTGTTAACTGAACCTTTTCCTTTACGATTACTAGCTTTGTGTCCTTATTTTCCACACCCAAAGCATCTTCCAGTTCTTTTGAAACATTCTCCTTGATGCCTCTTCCCACATGACTTACATGAGGGAAATTGAACTTCCATTCCTCTATGATCGTCATGAAACTCCATCTTTCTCTTATTATATGAGTCAGGAAACTTACCAGAGCTGATATTATTGATAGTATAATAAGATTTCTAATTAGGCATAATAATGATTTTTCACCTTCAAAGTACCATTTCATTTGCTTGATCATGAAGAATATCATTCCATTGTCCATCATATTCTCCATTATTGTGAATTGTCATGTTTCCATCCATTTTCTAAAACCGAAAAATAATAGTGTGAGAGGTAAAAATCATGATAGGTAAAACAACATATTAATGGGTGAGTAACATCAATATATAACATCTTCGGGTTAATTCTATGATTGTTACCGTAATTCTAGGACTATAACCTATACTTATACGTAACCTTAGGGACATCCCTAGACATACCTTAGAAATATTTCTAGGGATCTCACTAAAGTTTTCGCATCGTAGTTTTCAAAGGTTAACTAAACCTTTCCTCTGATACCAACTATAGAGACCCAAATCTTGATGTACATGAACATTACGTTACTTTTTCAGAATACTTAATACATAACAAAAACAGACACACAAGGACCGTAATATTTTCGTGTCTTTGGAAACTCTGAAAAATAATCTTCTAGTCGTGGTGAAAGATCATCAACATCTCCCATAAAGATATTCCCCTTCTCTTATCATACCTAAAACCTTTCTTTATATCCTAGGGAAAATAAAACATATAAAGGGTGAGATAAAATGCTCACTAAGGGTAAGGATGGATAAAATAAAACAAATCATATACATTTGAACTTAAAAACATGAACATAATGTTTAAACATCAAAATCTTGAGCAGTGACATAAAACATGGCAGTATATAAGAAATATATCATAAAGAAACATTAATCATGATAAAATAGAATGGGAATAAAACATGTGATTGTGGAAACCATTAATCACATGATATGATTTCCATAGTAGCCAAAGCATTGCTGCCAAGACCATCTTAGTGGACAAAGTCCCTTTCTGAATCGACTTCACTCCTAGTTTCAGTCCTGTAACACTGAACCTGATTAAATTACCATTCCAGACATGTATATCTCCTGAGATATAAATCATTACCCAATGAATTATAGGGAGATATATGTACCACCCATCTCATAATGAAATCATTATTTCATGTGCCACAACATAAACAGAAATTATTCATCATAACTGAAAGAATAAAATGGGTTTCATAAACATCATCCCATCATAACATAATACATATAAAACAAATGGATATCATTTCATTATAATAAAATTGAAAACATTGTAAATCATTGAGAAATTATACTTGGAACATACACATATGAAATAATGTCATCTTATGTGGAAAATGGTTTTGATAAAACACTTGAAATGAATTCTTGAAGAAAATATCCTTTCTTTTTCAAAATCATTTTCTTATCACAAAATTCCATGCAATTATCAAAGGAAAGTATTTTGTTGAAAATAATCATGAACTCTTGTGGAGGAATTTTCATGAAAATGAGGCATTATGAAACCGTAAAAAACCTCTCATGTCGTATAAGTTAAAAAACATTTTCCTCATACGTTTGTCGGAAAAGTCAAAAAGTACCTCGTATCATAAAAAAAAGAATGATCCATTACATACCATGTGGTAAAAGTAAAAAATGGTTAAAAAGGAATTTAAACATACATAAAAAACTTTTATAAAACATGGACATGGATGATAACAACAACCCTAGTAAATACTTACGAATAAACAATCTCGGATAAGAACGAGATTAGAATGGTTATCCCTTACCTTAGGTCTGATATGCGTCGTACGTATCTGAACCTCTTGTATAATGATTTAAATAATGTCATTAACTTATTACAAAATCTTATTCATTTTTATGATATCATATATGGTTTACTTATGACTTTATATTACCCGTTTTTTTGTAAATCCCATGTTAAAGCACTGTTTTGGGTAAAATCATCTTATTTATCGTACATGTTTGGACTTGTTGTTCTTGATGTTATTATTACTTATATCGTGATTTACTTACTTATAGAATGTAAATAATTATTTATATATCATATATATTCATTATATATCCAGCATATACATGTATTTAAAATAGTACATAACATATGTAGGTAAGAAATGAAATGCACTGTTCATGGAGACGGTAAGCCGTACGTACGCATGAACGCTAATTTCATTTCTATTTATTATTTAGTAGAATAGGTATATTATAATTCTAGTATAATATCATATATAATATAGTTAACTCCATCCTATATATATCCAACATAAGGCATTAACAGAATCATGTCGCTTTGAGGGGGCGGTAGTCCGCACTTCCTCAAATGAGATCATTGTATTTACCCACTATGGAAACCATAAAGGCTTGATATAATTGGAATGTAAAGAAGAATAAGGAAATAATAAAAATAATATATATTATATATAAATTCATTTCCATCATAATGGCCACCATGAGAGGTGGTAGGAGAAAATCGAACAATCCTAGTTTCGTGAGGCGTCAGTTTGCCATCCACAGAAACATTATTTTCTTCATCCATTAGATGGAGGTGTGTGCAAATGTAGTTAGAATCCTTCTCATAAAAACATCCTATTAAATTTAGGATACTGGTTTTGTTACAAAAGAAAGGATTGAAGGGAGTTTAGGGGTTGGAGAAGTAGAATAAAAGAGAATAACTTTAGAGAAACTGTTACCTTTAATTTGGGTAACATCCTTGGGTTTGAACCAAAAATAACTTCTTGGAGTGCCCTATGCCTATGTTAAGGCTTCTAGGGGCAGGAGAGGGATGTAGGGAGTTATTTGGGAAGAGTTTTGATGATCTAAAAATCTTGAGTGGTGTGAGTAATTGCATAGAATTGTTCTCCCTTTATAAGGGAGAGGAGGGGCTCTTTAGGAAAGTGTGAAAGTATTATTTTATTATAAACATATCTTCAGTTTCAAGAAGTCCAAAACACATTAATGGCAAAGATAAGATGACTAATATTCGAAATAAAATCATCCAATAGGAATTGGACAGGTTTTGGATAATATTCTAATCATTATAATCTTATTTATTAAAATCATTTATTAATGCCTTAAATACTGCATCATTATTTTATCATAAAAAATTTAATTTATTTGATGTCTAAAAATTATAGAAAAAATACCAAAATGTAGGAAATATATTTATCTTTCCAATTAATATTTATAGTCTAAAAGATAATTTATATAGCCCCTTATAAAAATTAATTACTAAAATATTTTTGTTAATGCCAATTTTTTATTTTCATTATATTAATTAATATAATGTGTCATTGTCTTTCATAAGTGACTCCATGGAATCCCAAAATAAACCTAATAATGACAAGGGTCAGTCATTACCTTTTAAATAAGTTTTTGGCAAGTTTTAAGGTAATTTTGAATTTTTTTAATATTCTTTTATCCTTGAATTACCCTATTTACCTTAAACTGTGGTAAATAAAAGTAAACGGTTACTATTCACCATAAATTATTTTTATCTAATTGAACCATATTTTACTCCTTGATATTAACTGTGACTCTTGGATTTTCGAAATTCCACTCACAAAAGCGGTAAAATTATGTTTTATGAACAATTGCAAAAGCTCCTAGGAGGTGGGTAAAAGATGGTGAAAAGTTCAATACAATTTTTATAAATCTAAAATTATTATAAAATGACTCCAATGAATTTAATTGAACATTTATAACTATTATGTATCTATTTTTACATAAAATAAATTTAAATCAAATAAATGATTATTTAAATAAAATGTCGGTTTTAACCAAAAACTTAGTGTTTTCACTATTTATCAAAAATTGAAGTTTTTCAGAAAAATACAAAAAATTCAGCCTAAGATATATTTGATATTCCGAGTTAAAAAATGATGTCTATTTTTAAAAATTAAAAACATAGAAGTGTAATGAATTAATTTTAAAATTAATTCCCATTATCAAAACAAATAGCGTGTTTTTAAGAAACAATAACTATCAAAAGATCATCACCTATTTATTTTCAACTTCAATGTGAAATTAATTCCAAATACCAACATTGCATTAAATGGTAAAAATATATTCTAATTACACTTTAAAACCAATTAAGAAGATAATATAACCATAATCATTATTGTGATGAAAAAATTTGTTTTTATTTAAAATGGAGCGTGTTTTTACTATTCATCAAAATATGAAAGTTATCAGAATAATATGAAAAGTTTATCCAAATTATATTTTTATATCTTGATTCCAAGGAAGAATTATATTTTGGTCAAATGGAAGTTATAAAAATGTCCAAAACTATATTTAAAGTGGGTGCGCCATCAAAAGGCCGCAAAACTGCATTTTTTTTACAAATACTTATTTTACCCGATTTTTTTTTATTTTAATACCATGTTGTAGGAAATATGTAAGATTAATAATAATGTTATAAAATTCAAAATTTAGTTAATACAATTCATAACGGCTAGTCCATAATAATATTATAACAATATATCGTTGTTTAGTGAAACCCAGTATTGCGCATTACACACGCTACCAAGTAACGTTGTGATTGCATGTAATGCAAGCCAAGTCAGGGTTACGTGTTGTGAAAGAATCATTTATTGTTGCATATAACAAAATCCAACCATATTTAATTTATAAATTGAATATCTATATATATATATATACATTCAATGTTTCATAGAATAACTACTATCAAACAAACTTGAAATTATGTGTAATACGATCCAAGAATAGTGTTGCACATACTGCAAGCTAATACAGTGTTGCGTATAGTGCAAGATAATCTTGGTGTAGTGTACAATAGAAGATATGAAATAAATTAAAAATAATATATCCTATAAAATCTTGGGGTGTTACATTGGGCATGTGGAATTTTGATGGATTTGGTCATTTGGATTGTATTTAAAACACGTGTGTTTAGTTTTGGAAAATAAAATAAATGTTTTGTGTAAGAATATAGGAATTTTTTGTTTTTATTATATTCTAAATTTTAAAATATGTTTATTTTATTTTATTTTAATAGTAATAATGATTAATTTTCTTATTAAACATCTTTCTGTCTTTTGGTGGGTTATGGTGACCTACTAATATTTTTATCTCACACCATTATCATTTCATGTTTCAGTTTCAACAATGGATCTCATTTTTTTATTTCAGTCAAAGGGAGAGTATAGTAGTGGTGACCCAAAAGGTTATCTAGAGGTTATTATGGAATTACTTTATATCGTAACTTTTAATTTATAGTTATAATTACTTCTACTATGTTTTTTTCTGTTGAACTTGTTTATTATGTTTTCATTTATCTTAATTTTAGGTGAAATCATTCCAAATTCTAGTGATAACCAAAAAATCATATCCATCCCATTCGGATAGAGAATTCCCATAACTCCTTTTGGTGAATCGGGTTGGGTGTTGGGTTTGATCGATGATAGGATTGGTTTGTTACACTCCTAATGATAAAATTCCGCCATTTAGGGTAAATTATCCCACTCTCGATGAGTGGGATGACATATATTTACTTATTCTTGAAGGTGATAACTGGTAGTAATATTTCCCCTATGTAATGCCTCATTTATTTTCTTAAGATTGAATACCTTATCTGAAAACTTCAATACCTTATCTTTCATCGAGAGTAAATAAAGATCCATTTTTGGTGAGTGGGACACAACCCTAATTTTACATTATGCATTAGTGTAATCACATTGAGGTGGCGGTAACTCCACATTTGGAGTTTCCATGTTCCAGGGATTCCTCTGATTCATGGTACACATGACCTCACCCAGTGTTTTGGAATAGCTCACATATTAAGAAAATTTTTACCCATTTCATGCCTTGATCTCAATGTCTTGGTCTGTATAAACAATTGAGTTGATAATGAATATTTTCATTGAGGGATATCAATCATCCTGAATCACTTCATCATAATATGATAAATATATTGAATTCTTGTGTCATGTATATCCTTCAACTGTTATATCAAAGTCTTCTACCTCAACCCCTTTCAAAATGGTTCATTTTGACTTATGACCTTTTTATGTTTTTATTATATTGTTTTGATATTCCCATCGTATTGATTTATATATTGTGATCATAAGGGGTATCTAACAATCATTATCAAAAAAATTTCAAAATGATAAGGTATTTCCCATGGTGGTAGGAAGGACTAGGGTGACTAATAGTGCAATGTTCTACCAATCCAAGAAAAAAAATATTCCTTTAAAATATTATAATAATACCCCCATTAAAAAATGTTGGTATTAATTTGGAACTTTTTCCAATGTTTCCTAAATATTCATTATAGTTTATGGTTATGAAGGTTTCAGTTATAGTAAAAACTCAATCGGCCCTTTTGGCATGGGTTTAATGAGATCCATCAATGATATCTTTTGGATTTTCTAAGGATATCATAAACCCAAGGGTGGAGGAGGTTGTAAAAACTCCCATATCTTTTATTGCCGAGGATTATCATCAATAACACTCAAAAATGTTTTCAATGTAATAATTTTGATTTCAAACATTTTCACATGATCACGAGTCAAGTTTAGTGTCTTCTCTTAGTGTGAGATACATACTAGAATGAGTTTCCACAAAACCAGATGTTCTAGTTTTCTCATTTGATATGTGATCCAGACCATTTGGACTACATGGATTATAATTCGACTAGTATATCACTCCATAAGATTAAATTGATTTTAAGCCTCAAATATAGGGGTGTTTTCTTAGCTTGATTAAATAGTGTTGGACTTATTCATAATATTATATTTGGTTCCCTAGAACCAAATTAAAAGTACATTACATTTACTTTACTCAAAATTTTATATATTTAAAAAATAACATATCACAACATGATTTTCCTTCAGAATGATATAGTACGTGATAATATACTAAGTGTACATATGACAATGAAAGGTCATAATAGTTCCTTTCCATGATGCGAACCTATAGGTTCCATGAACCTATTCATAAATATATCTTATATAGCTATATGATATCATTTTAAGGGACAAAGATGTTACAAGATATATGGGGTAGAGACTCAATGTAATTTGAGACACTTTCTCATGGTGTATTCCTGTAGTAATCTTAAGTATTATAGATTATGATAACAAGACCTTCAAAAATAATTCAAAATTTATATGTATCTTATGATATTTCTATCAAAATATTTGTTTAATGATCTTTAAACATTAATATTATTTTTAATAAATTCAATGATTTTCATACATTGATGTATTGAAAAAAACCATGAAACAAATATACAAATGTTGACATAGGATACATTCGGTGTATCATGACTAATGTTGTACTAATAAATAATGTGAGAAATGATTTATCCTTTATATTCATTAATGTAATTGTATATCGCATTCCCTTATATGGAAATTGAATTTCCTAATTACTTTTATGGACATGGAAGTGTTATCAGGATGTTTATTTCGGAAAATTCAATGAAATAGACATTGAGAACATAGGTTGATGACACTAGTGTGTAAGATTTGTGATCGAGTATATTAATATAATGGGATTATATGAGATATTCAATGTTCATTTGAGGTTAAATGTCATTGTGGCCTTAATATATTTTTCAATGGGAGCCTTAGCAAGTTGTTAGATTCTAACTATAGACATTAGAATGTTTAGCTTAATACCATTGAGAAAGGGTCCTTTAATGTCACATAAAAAAATTATTCATAACATCAATTAAATTACATATGAATTTAATTGATTGATAAATATTGTTCCTATATATGGTTTAATAATTCTTCATATTTGTTTGATCACAAATATTCATTCACTAATTATTTGGGAGAATATATATGTGTCTGTGTGTGTGTGTCTTTCTATCTGTATGTATGTGTGTGTTTGAGAGAGAGAGATAGCGTGGAGTATTTAATAAATATATATTCAATTTGTAATTATTAGTCTAATTTTATCAATATAAACAACTTATTTTTTACAGTTTACAAAAAAGGTAACAAAATAAACATTTATTTAGTTATGTGACTATTATATATATATATATATATATATTCATTATTTTGGTGAATATAATATTTATATATTTTTTTAAGATTAATAATGTGGTTTTTATTTAATTAAATAAACATCCATTATTCAATTCGTGAAAAATATTGAGGTGGATTGGTGGACTTGTTATAATGGCTAGTTGATAAATTTCATATTAAATTTTATTTGAATAAATATTAATTCCCTTATTCGTGAAAAATAAAAATTATTTTTCCCTTGATATTATCAAAAATTCAATTAAATAATAATAATTCTATTATTTTTAGACATCTAGTTCTCTTGGTATTAATAAAAAAATAAGGGCCCCCTGTGAAATTATTATTTTCCAACACTAATACCATTTAAATATGTTTATTATATTCATCAAGGGTGTGTAAGTTAGTGTCAAATACATTCATTGGGAACAGTGATTTCTAGTATTGAATATTTGAATCCATATAGATAAATCCCCTAGAATTCATTAAATAACATAGAACAATTCTCCTTTTCCATAATGGGGAATCCATTCTCCCTTGAAGGATTCATTTTCAGTCAATGGTGATCATGTTAAGTGTTGTATTTATCTGTAAATCAACCAAATAATTCTTGGGTGATTATCAGTTGTTTATAAGGAAATTGCAGATCACCTATATAAGGATTCAATGCTTTATGATTATAACACAATAATAGTATGACAAGTGGTCTTCATAAAATTATGAAAAATTAATAAATAATTCAAAAAAATGTAATTTTTTATTCACAGAAATTAATTTTAAATTATATGTTAATAAAACCCTCATTTATTAGATCTCAGTTCTAGTCAATTAATATTCATATAAATTTTGTAAGTTATGGATTTCCTTCAACATGTATATCACAGATTATTTAAGGGTTGGTATAAAAAACCAAATAGTTACAGCCCATCTAGTGATTCTACCGTGCGTCGAACCTTCATGTGGTATCCAAGGGATCACATAATCATTTATATTTTCTCATTATTCATTTATCTATTATATGAAATTTCTATTAGTTTTTCTCTTCTATCTTATTAATTAATTAAATCTATTTTTAATTAATTTTTTTGAATATATTAATATGAATCTTTCAATTTTCAGATCATATTATGTATATTAAGAATGAATAAAGAATTATCTAACTTTTCATCATGAGGTGATCATGATTATGGATAGTAAACATAGATGCACATCATGTGATCTAAAGTACACATCATGTTCCTATGTTCACTAAACTGGGATATGTGGCAAGATAAATGATGCACTGAGAAAAAATAATAGAAAGGGTATTTAGTGAACACAATGTGTTGGTCCAGCTATTCTAGCACATGTTCTGTAGGACCACACTGTGTGTAGCTGTGGTACACATCATTTCTTCTAAAACATTTTGCAGTTAAACTCATATTAATTATATTTCCAAATACACATCATTAGGATGTACAACATGGGCATTCTTTCTAATTATGATATATATGAAATGTGGCATGTATATTAATTCCACATGTCAGTTATGTGAATAAACATAAATAGAAACACATAGTTTGAGCTCCTTTATACACATCATGTGACCCAACAAAGACATAGGCTGAATCCCTATGAATTTATCCCAAATGCATGGTAAGAAATGAACATGGTTTGTATCTTGTCAGTACATATCATGTACTCACCCATTAAAGTATATAATTAAATTTAATAAATAATAGTTAATTATTACATTTAAAACCTAATTACACTATTGATATATGATGCATTTTATATGTATTAATGGTTTTATAAGTTAATAAATTCTCAATTAATTCCTTGTAATTATCTATAATTACAAGTTACGCCATTTACATACAACATTATACTTATGCTCGGAATCTATAAAAGACATTGGAATGTCATTATGATAAATAGAAGTAATTAATTTATTAAATATGTTAAATTAATATTTTATATCTTAATAAAATTAATTAATTTTAGTAAATTATATAAATTATACTTTTGTGTCTTTTTTTGCATCCAATGTAGATGATTAATATGTTAGACTATCCTATGAAGGTGTTATGATAATTTAATTTATTATCAAATTGTTTTTGAAAATATATAAAGTTAAATAACGAACTATGAGTCATTCCTCTGCTCTCATTTTCAAGGTTCATGTGTTTACAAAATTTATTTTATGTAACTAACCCCTGGTAACAAGTCCTTTGGTTTAACTCACATGAATGTGAGTAAAAATATGTAATTAATAGAGCTCCTGGGAGATTGGGGTGGTTAATGTTTATATATGAGGTGATAACAATATAGGAGGTATATAGTAACACATGTAGAATACTTCATCTCAAACCACTCATGGTTCTAGGAGATAATTCCCTATGGTTTAGAGTTGGTTTATCATCGATAAGATAAACCTACAATAAAAGAATATAATTTTAATTCCAAATTAATTAAATTATTTCTATAAATTACATGATTAATTAATTTTGGATATATCAATCAAAAAAGTAATTAATTAACCTGAATGGAAGATAAAATTTAAATAAATATTATAATTTGGTTAAACATCATCTAGATATGGGTAAACATTTATGTTAAATCCACATAATGTTAACAAGCATGTCATAAGATAAGTTGGGTAATTAACATATAAATAAATAAATACCTAAAATAAAATAATAATATTGTATAACCTTCCACTACATTGGTAGAAATTAAACCATAGTTCAATGTTCATTTCCAAACTCCATTAGGATGATTTCAATTATCATGAATATTTATCTTTAATTATGGGCCACCTTAACAAAACTTTATTTAAGGCATTATTGCTTCAACAAGACATTTTACAACTAGTAGGCAACGTGATGGGTAAAACCTAATATATTATTTCAATATTGGTTAGTCTACTCAACAATTCAATAATTTTTGAGTTAATGGGGTTGTAATGATTCAAATACCTAAATATCGTCAAGATGATTCATGTGCCAATTTTGAGTTTTTTGAAGGGGAACATGGATCCTTTCAACAAAGATATTTGTGTGATAGGATATTCTGAAACTAATGATGAGGTATACAAGGTTTTGATAAAATTGTGGATGATTAATAAATTTAAAATTTATAGTCTCATTTGTTAATTTGGATAAAGTAATAAATTGTTTCCCTTATTTAATAGAGAAACGGTCAACCACATGACACTTATTATATCAATCTGATCCATTTTATATAAGGATAGCCTTCTCATGGTCTATAATTTCCTACAATTGTATAGGCTTGTACGTGTTATACTATGACATGATCATAAATTATATATATTATAGATACATATCCATGAGGCACCTAGAAATGAGGCAGCTAAGAAAACAAATTTCCCTATATGAACAACTTGGATGATTTCACAAATTTCAAAAGATTCATGTTATCATCCAATTCCACTGAGAATTAAAATAAATACAATGGAATTACTGTGTATAGAACATTGTATCAAATTCAGGATATTTTTGAAGAGATTAGTTGACAAGAGAAATATTTTATCTCTATTAAACTGTTCAAACAAAGAGATTTTATGTTACATAAGCCTCATGTATTCAAGATTATTGGGTATATTGAGTGCTTAGAAATCCGGTATTTAATATCCCTAATGAGCTATGAAAATATCTCAATATATACTCGTTTCCTAAGGGATTTTACAAATTCATTTTTAACTATAATATGAGTAATAGTGAGAATTATCTCTTGGAACTCCTTACATTTATTTTTTAAGTTGATTAATACATGATGTATAAATATATTGTAGTACATATGGTGAATAATAAAAGAAAAAAACTAAAAGGATTCCACCACTCATTCCATGTCTAAGTATCCTGAGAACCATCCTTTTAAGAAAAGGAAGATCCAAATATAGGGAAAATAAAAGGATTCAATATGTTATGCACAATCTAATCTAGTATACAAGAAAAATAATTTCACTTAGGTGAAGAAGAAATCATGATCTTTAGGATAATTAATTTTCGAGTGAAATCTTTTTATATATAAACATTGGGTATATGATTCAGCTTATGGTGACCACATTTGTATTCAAATATAAAAACCATGTATATTTCTAGATGATATGTGGATTTATTGGATACAAATAGTGTGAGGGTGGTTTTTTTAACATAATATACTACCACATTCCATTACCAACTAAGATGTTCTTGGTTTTAAAATATTTTTATTATGTATAAATTATTAGTAAAAATTCATTTTTTTATATTATTAAGATATTGATGATTTTATTATTTTTTTCCAAATAAAAACTATTTTTTCTAAAGATATCATATGTTATAGTACATAAAAATTAAATAATGGTCATTAATTATTATATTATTAAATACAATGATTGGTTATTGATAATAAATCGAGTTTTCATGACTCATTTCACACCCAGTTGTGGTATCACTATAATAATCATGTTAATGAGAATCATTTTACATTAATTATCATGATGGTTACTGAGGCTTTTTTGAGCTAAACCTACTTGAAAATTTTGACTGATTTTTACAATAAAAAATTGTCATTCAACCTTTTTTTTAAATGGTGAAATATATATATATATATTCTACAATAGCTATACACTTATGTATGAAAAAACATTTCATGTAAAATATAGATGGGTTTTTCTTACATAATTAATTTTACAAATGGTACAAGAAGATATGGATAAGTTTGTTAAATGGGTTATAAGTTAAAATATTTTGATAAATTCAAATAATACATAAAATAAGTAGATAATAAACTTGGTAAAAATATAGAGAATATTTTATCATATATGGGTGGTGAATATCATAACCAAAAATTCATCAAATATTTATATGAGTGTGAGATCCTATCCTAACTCACCAGTAAATATAGAGCATATTTGAATGGTGTTAGGAAAATATATAACTACACCTTTCTTAACATAGAATGGTTGATTATTATCCCTGAAATTATTCTATTACACTTTTGGGGATATTCCAAACACATTTTGGAAAATATATTTAACCAAGTACCAATAAATGTAAAATGTGGGATACCATATAATTTAATGTATAAAAATAAAACCTTTTTGTCACAAAAACTTTCACGGGGTTGTGAGGAACTTTTTGTGGAAAAAATTCTATCAAACTAGCACCTCCATGCATTAAGTGTATCTTTTTAGTTTATACCATGTAATTAAGAAGAATATATTTACATAACCCCTTATTTAAGAAGGTGATTGCTTCAAGATAAAGTAGTTCTCTTAAAATGGATCACATACTAAATAAATATAGCAGCATAATAATTGAATAATATTATGTTTATGATCAAGATACAAATGTTTAGGTATGGGAACAGGTCTTCTTGGACACCATGGAATGTGTTGTTTCTGAAACACAAGTAATACAAGGGAGCACCAGTTAGGGTAGATAAAAAAAGATATGGTTTTATCATCATCGATGATGGTGAATAATTATTGGCTAAAAATAATGATCTTATTTACAATAAGGGGTATTTTAGAGATTAAAATAAACAAGATAACACAATTAAATGAAATCTAAAATGGATTTCATTTATTTGAAAGAATTATGGGTTCCAATAAATCTACCAGTTTATGTAAATATAATTGGGTGTAAATGAGTCTTCAAGAGAAAACTAGACATATATAGTAATGTATGTACATATAAACAAGGTTTAGCTACTAAAGGGTTAGAAGAGTATATTGGAATTGACAATATAAAATCATTTTCACTATTTTCCATGTTTAAATCAAATTGAATTAGAATTTATAAAATAGCTTTCCATGACTATGAGATTTGGCATATGGATGTCAAATCTAATTATCATAATGAAAACCCTCATAAATATGTATATATTACACAACATGAAGGTTTTGTGACTCCAATATATTCAAAAAAGATATTAAATCTACAGAGATCCATTTCTGGGATAAAATATGAAACTATGACATGGAACATTTGTTTCAATGAATCTATAAGAGAATTTGGTTTTATAAAAAATTAATGACAGCCATATGTTCAAAAAATTTATAGTGGGAGTGTGTTTTCACTCAGAGTATTATATTCTTAAGAAAAATTACTTATTCAGAATTACATTCCATTATTAACGTCAATTAAATACTGGTTAAACAATTTTTATTCATAAAAGTCTTTCGTGAAGTAGAAAATATCATTGGAATAATGATTATTGAGATAGATTCATTAGGATTTTTATACTATGTAAAAGTAAATATAATAACTACATACTAAAGAGATTTTGTATAGAAAAATCTATGTGTGTATTGGTTATAATATCATGTGATATAATAATCTATATGAAAATTTTCCCTCATACAAAATATGTGTGAGAGAGAATCAGTAGGATTTCGTACTCCTCCGAGATAAAATCTATCATGTATGGAATGTTATGTTCTAATATAGATATTTCCTTTGACTTAAGTAACGTAGTTATATAAGAAATTGATCTAGGATAGTAGTATTGGTCTATTGTTAAGTTTATCCTTCAGTATTTGTTGTGTAATAAGGATGTTATCCTTGTATATGTAGGAGATAAGGAACTACTCATCACATAATATATGATTGATAGATTTCAAATAAATAATAATGAAATGAATCCATTTATTGGATATGAATCTAGTCTCAACAGACAATTTATGAACTGGAATATTTCAAATTATCTAGTTACTGTCGATTTTATAATAGAGTCGAAGTATATATAGGCATCTGATATGTCCTAAAAATCCATTTGAATTTTAATATTATTATAAAATTATTATTTGGTTCCTATATGAAGAGATCATATCACATTTTATTCAAATAATACTACATCTAGGGCTATCATAGTGGATTTAAGGCCATATTAATGAATTAGAAACGTACTCCCAAAACCTCACCTCTTGGGGGACATTTTATAAAGGGGTAAATTCACAGTGATAAGAGATTCCTTGAAGGAAAATTTGGTAGACCCATTGAATAAGAAATTATCTTAGCATAAGCAATAACATCTTAAGAGAGCTAAAGGACATATGGTGGTTGGAAGTTGACAATAGTTTATGTGGGAGTACATTAGATTTGGATCTTTAGAAAAAATAGTTATACACATAGTGGTTAGTAGTATTCGTATAATTGAATATTAATAAAATATCATATACCATCTGGATTGATTATCCATGTGATAATGTATATGATAATTTCATAATTGTATGTGTCTCACAAAAATTTAATATCAGTTCCATACTATGATGAAAACCTATAAGTTTCATGAATTGTCCCCGGGGCCCTACATCATGACTACCCCAAGCCCGCCTTCCATAGGCCAAGGGCTGGCGACTAGCACCAAAGGCGTATTTCCCTAGAACTAGGAAGGCATTGCCTTTAAAAAAAATAAACACACACAACCAGAGAACAAGAAGAAGAAAAAATTAAGTAAATTAGTATAAAAAGTGTGTGGAAATTACAAAGGGTCCTGAAATACAATCCCAATAGAAAGGTACAGCTATAACTAAAAGAAAGTACAACTAAAAAGACAAACAGCTTCAAGATGGAAGAAGCTTCGAGATCGTCCTCCGGGTTCCTACCTGAAGGGTTGGTACAGATGTCCTCCTCAGCACTCTGCCTCTATATATACACTCCATGTATCATCATGCCAAGTGTCCACCTCCAGGTACTATCTATTCCTCATACACTCTACCTCGGTCATCATTGTCCGTCATCTACAACCAACACAATGAGGTGCGGGCATAGCCCGTGTAGGGGTGAGTATAACAACACTCAATAAGGACCCAAAGACCCTCAAGGTCTCACAAAATCCACCAAGGATAATCCACAAAGAAAGATCTCCACAGATAACCTTTACATAGGTATATTCCCATACATATACCTAAGTTATCATGTAACCCATCTCAATAATGAGGAAAACACAAAGGTCATTGACTCAGCTCAAACCAGGTTTTTCATTAATGAAACCAAAACTACTAGATAACTCCTCATATGTCGAGTACAGTGGCCCTGTCACGACTCTGAGGTGCTACTCACTAACTTTAGACAGTTGAGGTACTCCTCCTGTTGAGTACCGCGGGTCTGTGGCTATAACGACCCATACTTTACATACATTGTTAATACCTTAAAATTGAAGCACGCTTATTACAACATATGACAAAACCACAAAAGACCGTATAGGTATAGTGTCTTTAGAAACTGGGAAAAATAAACAACTGGTTCATAAATCTTCTACAGTGTCTCCCATTTATTTCATCATATCTAGGGTCCCTTTTAGCATATTCTACTTAATATCCATATTCCTGACCTGGGGAAAAGAAAACATAAAAGGGTGAGCTCAAATGCTCAGCAAGGGCAAATAAAGGAAATAAAAATCATATCATATCTTTTTGAAAATCATAACCTGCAAAAGAGATCATAATATCTTAACATGGAATAAATCATAGAAGTGAAAATGATATCACCATAATCATAACATGAAACTTGAATCTTTGTGGCATGCACACATAATCATGGGAAATCATTTCTTGTTAGTCATGACTCATTGCCAAGACTATCTTAGTGGACAAAGTCCCTTTCTGAACCGAGTCACCCTCGTTCCAGTCCTGTTTCACTGAACCGGTATAACCTACCGTTCCAGCCATGTCTATATCATGATATATAAAATCTTTACCCAATGCATTGGAGGGAGATATAGGTCCCACCCATCTTATAATGAATCCTTTTTTATGTGTGCCACATAATCATAAATCATACATCATCGCATAACCCATGTAATAAAAATGGGATTCTTAAACAACATGACATCATAAAACAATTCATATAAGATAAAGGAATTCATAAAAATGTTTCCATCACAACATAATCAAATCCATGTAATAATAGGGGTAAAAACAGAACCCTTTTATTATCTTAGATGGAAAAAAATTTTGATAAAATACTTGAGCTTCATTCTTGAGGAAAATATCCTTTCTACTTCAAAAACACTTTTCCTTTCTTAACATGTCATACAATTTTAAAATAAAAGAAGTTGATTAAAAATAAACTTGAATACTTGTAAAGGAAGCTTCTTGGAAATAATTTTTTAGAAATCCATTCATGCCGTATAAGGTAAAAAAACATTCTTCGAACTTTTGTCGGAAAAGTCAAAAAGTACCTCGTACGAAAAACGACAAAAGATTCCTTTCATACATATTACTAAAAACTCACCGAAGGGTAAAAATGGATTTAAACAATTGTAGGTGGATGGAAATAATATTACATATTGATGAAACGTGGACGTGGATGATAAAATACACCCCAGTAAATGCCAAAGTAAAAACAATCTCGGATAAAAATGAGATTGTGATATTTCCCTTACCTTAGGTCCGATTTGCTTTGTACGTGTCCGAATCTCCTGTATAATGGTTTAAATAATGTTATTGACTTATTCCATAATCATACATATTGATATGATATAATATATGGTCATATTCTTAGCTTCTTATTAGTAATATTTCATTGTTACTTGTTACTCAGGTCTTTATTGCCTTTTGTTCTTATGCGTGTTTTTCCGAATACATTCTTATTCTTCTTTTAAGGTTATAGATACCTTATATCCAGAATGGTATTAGTGTAACATATATCATATTTATTCAATAAATTCATTTATATAATAACTATGTAATGATGATCATGTAGAACGAGTCGCATCACATCGTGGACACGGTATTCCGTACGTACGCACGAGTGATGATATCATTCCTATGATCGTGGAATTGTATTGGAGTATATATATATATTATTTCAGTATCAATATTACTTAATAATAATCATAAATAGTTACTCATTACACCATTATACCCATCCTTGTAAAGTGATGGTGGAAAATAGATTACACCACGGCGTGGAGACGGTATTCCGTACGTACGCACGCGCGGTGATTTCATTTTTCCGTAGGATGGATAGAAGGTGAATTAGGGTTGTTTCATATTTATAATAACATGTCAGTATGTAAGTAATACTGATGTTATTACTTTATCATGAAACAACTAAAGGAGAAGAAGTTGAAGAAGAAAGAAATTGAAAAGATCGATAACGGATATTACCTCTTCTTTGGAACGCCTCATTGAATCCTCCACTTAGGGAACTAAGATTGGTCTTTGAAGAAGACCAGGACCACTAGGATTATTCTAGGGAAGTGGAGAGGAGAAAATGGCAGGGTTTGGCCGAGCTTGAGTGCTCAATTTGGTGTGAGGAGGAGGGGGAGGAGGTTCCCTTTTATAAGGGAGGAGAGGGGCACCTTAGGAATATCTCAAAATATTATTTTATATTAAAGTCAAAATCGGTTTATAATGGTTCCAAAGGGTCTTATTTCGAAGCTAAAGTGGGGAAGGGTCAAAATCCTATCAACCAATAGGATTTAGACAAGTTTAGGATATTATTTTAACCTTATCAATTAGATTTAACTCTAAGTTAAATAATTTAACTTTTACAGTGTCTTTTTGTTTTCTTTCACTATATGGTTAATACACTTACTATAACATGCCAAACGAACCCCAAATTGTTTATTATTAATATATATATCCTTATATAAGTCATTTGGCCGAACCGTAAATTTTTATGAATAAAATAACAATTAATAATATAATATTTGATTTAAAAACTATTTTGTGTCAATTTTGACACTATTTGATATATGATTTTTCTGAAAGTCATAAAAGAATTATATGTTCGAACCAAGTTGATTAAATCAACACAAATATATCATAGTAACCTAGAAAATTTGTTTAATTCATAAAAAGTCTCAAATTACATTTATTTTGGTGTTTATAACATCAATTATGTCAATATTTCATTAATAAGATAATTACTGCTTCATCATTGTGTCATAAATAAATTATTTAATGTCTAAAAATTACAAATAAAATACCATTATGTAGTAAATCTTTTTAGCTTTATAATTAATATTTATAGTCGAATGTATCTTATGTCTAACCCCATATTAAAAATGATTTACTTATTAAACTTTGATTTTAACTATTTTAACCCTTCTTTAAATAAATTAATAATAAATGTCCTAATCTAATCCAAGTGGGCCTAAATGGTCATATTGTATTCATAAGGTTGTTTTTGGTCGAATTACACTTATCCAATAGAATTAGGACATGTGTTAGGGTAATATTAATATCATATTTACCCTTACTTACCCTATTTACTATTAACCGTGGTAAAAAAAGTAAAAAGTTACTATTCACCAAAAAATTATTTTTATCTCATTGAACCACATTTTACTTACTGATATCAACCGTGTATGTAGGATTTTCGAAATTCCATTCACCGAAGCGGTAAAATTAAGTTTTATGCAAAATTCAGTTTTTAACCTACCACTTAGTGGTTTCACTATTAATCAAAAATTGAAAGTTTTCAGAAAAATACCAAAATTTTACCCTAGGCTAATTTCGATATTCTGAGTCCAAAAATGAAGTCCATTTTGAAAAATAAAATTTATAAAATTTCAAAAAGTGGTTATTACTATTCATAACGGCTAGTTTTAATAGCATATTGTTGTTTTAGTGAAACTCGGTATTGCGTACGACGCAAGCTATCGAGGAAGGTCGTGATTGCGTGTAAAGTAATCCAAGCAAGTGTTGTGTATAAAAAGATTCCTTTTATAACATAAAAGTCTCGGGTGTTACATTCTACCCCCCTTAAAAAGAATTTCACCCTCGAAATTCGTCACTTTGTAACAAACAGATGAGGATACTTCTCCCTCATCATATCCTCAAGCTCCCATGTAGCTTCTTCAAGTTGGTGGTTCCTCCATAAAACTTTCACCAAGCGAGTGGTCTTGTTTCGTAGGACTTTTTCGCTACGATCCAGAATCTCTATCGGCTGTTCTTCATAAGAAAGATCTTGCTCCAGCGGTACAACTTCTGAGCTGAGTACATGTAAAAGATCTGGTATGTACTTTCTCAGGAGAGATACATGGAACACATCGTGAACTTGAGAGAGATTCGGTGGAAGAGCCAATCGGTAAGCTACCTTCCCAACACGATCCAGTATTTCGAAAGGACCGATATATCTAGGGCTCAACTTCCCCTTCTTTCCAAATCTCATAACCCTCTTCCAGGGAGATATTCGTAAGAACACTTTATCACCCACTTCAAACTCTAGGTCTTTTCTTCAGTTGTCGGCATAACTTTTCTGTCGACTCTGAGCTTCTCTTATGTGTTGTTGAATAGATCTACCCTTTTCTGCCATTTCATCAACGAGATCAGGTCCTAATAGCTTTCTTTCCCCAACTTCATCCCAGCAAGTTGGAGTCATGCATTTCTTTCCATAGAGAGCTTCATAAGGAGCCATATGAATACTGGTGTGAAAGCTATTATTGTAAGAAAATTCCACCAAAGGTAGGTGTTGATCCCAACCTCCTTTAAAATCCATGGAGCAAGCTCTCAACATATCCTCTAGGGTTTGAATTGTTCTTTCAGACTGACCGTCTGTCTGGGGATGATAAGCAGTGCTGAAACTCAACTCTATTTCCAGAGTATGCTGAAGACTTCGACAGAACTTCGAGGTAAATCTCGGATCCCGATCAGATATAATAGAAATTGGTACTCCATGCAATCTTACCACTTCCTTTACATATATCCTGGCAATCTGATCTAGAGAGAAATCCTCTCTAATAGCAATGAAGTGTGCAGACTTTGTAAGACGATCAACTATGACCCAGATAGCATTATTGCCTTTGGATGTTTTAGGAAGTCCTGTGACAAAGTCCATAGTGATGTTTTCCCATTTCCATTTGGGTATGGGTAATGGTTGTAACATCCCCTTAGACTTCTGTCTCTCAGCTTTAACTTGTTGACAAACCAAGCATCGAGAGACATATTCAGCAACATCTCTTTTCATGCCATCCCACCAGAAGTACTCTTTCAGGTCCCTATACATCTTCGTGCTTCCAGGATGAATAGAGAATGAAGAACTATGAGCCTCATCCAGCAGCTCCTTTAATTCGGGGATGGGAGGAACACAAACCCGATTCCTGAACTTTATTATCCCATCACAATCAAGGTTGAATTCAGGAACATTTCTCACCTTCTTTTGTAACTCGACATCTTTTTTCTGTGCCTCCTTAATCTTCGCATGTATAGATGGTTGAACATTCATTTGAGAAAGATAAGATTTTTCCCCTTCCATTATAATTCCAAGATCCATCCTTTGTAAATCCATAAATATTGGATCTTTTGTGATCCTCATCATGGATAAACTAGCATGGTCTTGTCGACTTAATGCATATGCCACCTTGTTTGCTTTCCCAGGGTGGTAATGGATTGAGCAGTCATAATCCTTAATCAGCTCCAACCATCTTCTTTGACGCATATTCAGCTCCTTTTGTGTGAAAATATACTTTAAACTTTTATGATCATTATAAATATCACACCTTTCACCATAAAGGTAATGCCTCCAAATATTTAATGCAAAGATTACCGCAGCCAACTCCAAATCATGTGTTGGGTAATTTTGCTCATGGATTTTCAACTGTCGTGAGGCATAAGCTATCACCATATCATTTTGCATAAGAACACACCCCAATCCCTTCTTGGATGCATCACTGTATATCACAAACCTTTCTCCACTACAAGGCAGTGTGAGCACAGGTGCACTGGATAACCTTCTTTTCAACTCCTTGAAATTCTCTTCACATTCCTCTATCCAGACAAACTTAACTGCTTTCCGAGTCAACTTGATGAGTGGATTAGATAATCGTGAAAAATAATTTACAAAACGTCGATAATATCCAGCCAAACCAAGAATACTTCGGATCTCAGTTACTGTTGTTGGTCTTGACCATCTTTCGATAACCTCTGTTTTTGCTGGATCCACAGATATCCCCTCTTTTGAGATTATGTGACCCAAAAATGCAACTTTTTGAAGCCAAAATTCACCCTTGGTAAATTTGGCATAAAGCTTCTCCTTTCTCAGGGCCTTCAATATCATTCTCAAGTGATCTTCATTCTCTTCCTTGCTCTTTGAATAGACAAGAATATCGTCTATAAAAACTACCACAAATTGATCAAGATAGTCTCTAAAGACTCTATTCATTAGATCCATGAAGATAGCAGGGGCATTAGTAAGACCAAATGGAATCACTATAAATTCATAGTGTCCATACCATGTACGGAAAGCCGTCTTTGGTATATCCTCCCTTTTGACCCTTAATTGATGATACCCTGAACGAAGATCAATCTTGGAAAAGTATTGAGTTCCGCGTAGTTGGTCAAATAAGTCATCAATGCGTGGGAGAGGATATTTGTTCTTGATAGTGATCTTGTTAAGTTCTCGATAATCAATGCAGAGTCTCATTGATCCATCTTTCTTCTTAACAAATAGAACAAGTGTTACCCAAGGTGACACACTAGGGAGTATGAATCCCTTATCAAGATTCTCTTGGAGTTGCTTCTTCAATTCCCGCAACTCAATTGGGGCCATTCTATACGGTGTCTTTGAAATAGGCAAAGCACCCGGTACGAGTTCTATTGAAAACTCAACTTCACGATTTGGTGGAAGACCCGGTAATTCCTCCGAAAAGACATCATCAAACTCCCATACAATGGGCATACTCTTAATCGTGAGTTTCTCACCAACCATTTGAGATAAATAACCTTCATTTAGTGGAATCAAGACCCATAAGATGGAAGGAATTTCCACTGGAAGGTTATGTTCATCCTTGCATTGATAGACGATCGTAGATTGATCTGGAATATGAAATGTGACTTCCCTTCTTTGGCAATTGATGTGAGCTCCATGTAGAGAAATCCAATCCATGCCAAGAATCACATCAAATTCCACTAAAGGAAGGATCACAAGATTTGCAGGAAGCACTTTCCCACAAACTTCGATCGGAAAGAATTATAAACTTTTGATGCGACTGTTGTGCCATTAGGTGTTGTCACAGCTAACTCAACATCTAATTTTTTAGGTAATATGGTGATACCCTTAAAAAAGTTTTCAGAAATAAAATAGTGGGTGGATCCAGAATCAAATAAAACATTTGCTACTTTAGAGTGGATGGTAAGTGTACCTTTCACCACTTCGTTATCGTACTCCACATCGCTGATAGAAATTGCATGTGACTTTCCTTTGTCTTTAGCCTTAAGATTTTGTTGACATCGACCATCATCATCAACCCTTGGATTTGGGCATTGATTGGCATAATTCCCCATCTCCTTGCCCTTGAAAAATTGAAGTGTAGTACGTTCATTCTGTGTATCCCTTCCTTTGTTTGCGTCATTAGACATCTTCTTCCCATTATCACGGCATTCAAATGCCCGATGACCTTCCTTTCCACATTTAAAACATTTACTTGTCCCTTTAAGACAACTCCATCCAGGTTTCTTTCCACACTTTGAGCATAAGGAAAAGCTCATCTTCCTTTCCGTGTGCGCTTTATATTTTTCATTGAATTCCATCTTCCTCTTCTTATCAAACCCATGTGACTGATGGGTTATTCCAATCTCCATCTCAACTTTGAGAGCACATCGAACAATTTCTTCATAGCTATTGAAGTCCCTTATGGCTAACGCCCTTCGATGACTTGGTTTTAAGCCACTAAAGAATCGATCGATCTTACTCTCAGGTTGGATAATAATACCAGAAGCGTACCTTGCAAGTCTTGTAAAATTTGCTTCATAGGTACCAACAGATTCATCATCCCTTTGCTTCAGTTCAAGAAACTCTTTCTCCATCATTGTTCGGAGAATACGAGGGAAGTACTTATTGAAAAATAAGTTCTTGAACTCGTCCCATTCCATAGACTCAATTTCATCCCTTTGCCTCGTATTATTAATAAGATTCCACCATTGATCAGCATCTCCTTCCAAACGATACACTGCTAGGATGACTTTATCATGTTTAGAACATTGAAGAACTGAAAATATCTTTTCAGTAGTACTAATCCATTGTTCAGTAACTAATGGATCAGTAGACCCACTGAAAGAAGGTGGACGCTGCCTCAGGAAGGATTCAACAGAATGTTGCTCCTTCCTTTGCTCGTTTGGAAGTCCTGCATGATTCATAGCTTGAGAAAGTTGTGTGAGCATGGCTACAAGATTTTGCATTCCAGCTCCCATATTGTTTGGTTGCTCAGGGGGACAATCATTGCATTGCCCATCGCATTCCGCATTAACACGGTTCCTTCGGGTTCCAGCCATTGACTAAAACCAAGAAGAATAGTGTGATCAACACTAATTATAATAGGAAAACCACATAATTCAAGAATAAAATTTTCATGCTTAAGGTCTTATCCTAGGTTATTCATGGCCATTTCTAAAACACTAAGATTGTGTTCTATGCTTAGACTTATCCTTAGGGTTCTTAATAAGGCTTTCACATCCTAGTTTCCAAAGGTTGACTATACCTTTCCTCTGATACCAACTATAACGACCCATACTTTACATACATTGTTAATACTTCAAAATTGAAGCACACTTATTACAACATATGACAAAATCACAAAGGACCGTATAGGTATAGTGTCTTTAGAAACTGGGAAAAATAAACAACTGGTTCATAAATCTTCTACAGTGTCTCCTATTTATTTCATCATATCTAGGGTCCCTTTTAGCATATTCTACTTAATATCCATCTTCCTGACCTGGGGAAAAGAAAACATAAAAGGGTGAGCTCAAATGCTCAGCAAGGGAAAATAAAGGAAATAAAAATCATATCATATCTTTTTGAAAATCATAACCTGCAAAAGAGATCATAATATCTTAACATGGAATAAATCATAGAATTGAAAATGATATCACCATAATCTTAACATGAAACTTGAATCTTTTTGGCATGCACACATAATCATGGGAAATCATTTCTTGTTAGTCATGACTCATTTCCAAGACTATCTTAGTGGACAAAGTCCCTTTCTGAACCGAGTCACCCTCGTTCCAGTCCTGTTTCACTGAACCGGTATAACCTACCGTTCCAGCCATGTCTATCTCATGAGATATAAAATCTTTACCCAATGCATTGGAGGGAGATATAGGTCCCACCCATCTTATAATGAATCCTTTCTTATGTGTGCCACATAATCATAAATCATACATCATCGCATAACCCATGTAATAAAAATGGGATTCTTAAACAACATGACATCATAAAACAATTCATATAAGATAAAGGAATTCATAAAAATGTTTCCATCACAACATAATCAAATCCATGTAATAATAGGGGTAAAATCAGAACCCTTTTATTATCTTAGATGGAAAATAATTTTGATAAAATACTTGAACTTCATTCTTGAGGAAAATATCCTTTCTACTTCAAAAACACTTTTCCTTTCTTAACATGTCATACAATTTTAAAATAAAAGAAGTTGATTAAAAATAAACTTGAATACTTGTAAAGGAATCTTCTTGGAAATAATTTTTTAGAAATCCATTCATGCCGTATAAGTTAAAAAAAACATTCTTCGTACTTTGGTCGGAAAAGTCAAAAAGTACCTCGTACGAAAAACGACAAAAGATTCCTTTCATACATATTACTAAAAACTCACCGAAGGGTAAAAATGGATTTAAAAAATTGTATGTGGATGGAAATAATATTACATATTGATGAAACGTGGATGTGGATGATAAAATACACCCCAGTAAATTCCAAAGTAAAAACAATCTCGGATAAAAATGAGATTGTGATATTTCCCTTACCTTAGGTCCGATTTGCTTTGTACGTGTCTGAATCTCCTGTATAATGGTTTAAATAATGTTATTGACTTATTCCAAAATCATAAATATTGATATGATATCATATATGGTCGTATTTTTAGCTTCTTATTATTAATATTTCATTGTTACTTGTTACTCGGGTCTTTATTGCCTTTTGTTCATATGCGTGTTTTGCCGAATACATTCTTATTCTTATTTTAAGGTTATAGATACCTTATATCCAGAATGGTATTAGTGTAACATATATCATATTTATTCATTCAATTCATTTATATAATTACTATGTAATGATGATCATGTAGAACGAGTCGCATCACATCGTGGAGTCGGTATTCCGTACGTACGCACGAGTGATGATATCATTCCTATGATCGTGGAATTGTATTTGAGTATATATATATATTATTTCAGTATCAATATTACTTAATAATAATCATAAATAGTTACTCATTACACCATTATAACCATCCTTGTAAAGTGATGGTGGAAAATAGATTACACCACGACGTGGAGACGGTATTCCGTACGTACGCACGCGCGGTGATTTCATTTTTCCGTAGGATGGATAGAAGGTGAATTAGGGTTGTTTTATATTTATAATAACATATTAGTATGTATTTAATACTGATGTTATTACTTTATCATGAAACAACTAAAGGAGAAGAAGTTGAAGAAGAAATAAATTGAAAAGATCGATAACGGATATTACCTCTTCTTTGGAACTCCTCTTTGAATCCTCCACTTAGGGAACTAAGATTGGTCTTTGAAGAAGACCAGGACCTCTAGGATTATTCTAGGGAAGTGTAGAGGAAAAAATGGCAGGTGTTGGCCGAGCTTGAGTGCTCAATTTGGTGTGAGGAGGAGGGGGAGGAGGTGCCCTTTTATAAGGGAGGAGAGGGGCACCTTAGGAATATATCAAAATATTATTTTATATTAAAGTCAAAATCGGTTTATAATGGTTCCAAAGGGTCTTATTTCGAAGCTAAAGTGGGGAAGGGTCGAAATCCTATCAACCAATAGGATTTAGACAAGTTTAGGATATTATTTTAACCTTATCAATTAGATTTTACTCTAAGTTAAATAATTTAACTTTTACCGTGTCTTTTTGTTTTCTTTCACTATATGGTTAATACACTTACTATAGCATGCCAAACGAACCCCAAATTGTTTATTATTAATATATATATCCTTATATAAGTCATTTGGCCGAACCTTAGATTTTTAGGAATAAAATAACAATTAATAATATAATATTTGATTTAAAAACTATTTTGTGTCAATTTTGACACTATTTGATATATGATTTTTATGAAAGTCATAACAGAATTATATGTTCGAACCAAGTTGATTAAATCAACACTAATATATCATAGTAACCTAGAAAATTTGTGTAATTCATAAAAAGTCTCAAATTACATTTATTTTTGTGTTTATAACATCAATTATGTCAATATTTCATTAATAAGATAATTACTGCATCATCATTGTGTCATAAATAAATTATTTAATGTCTAAAAATTACAAATAAAATACCATTATGTAGTAAATCTTTTTATCTTTCTAATTAATATTTATAGTCGAATGTATCTTATGTATAACCCCATATTAAAAATGATTTACTTATTAAACTTTGATTTTAACTATTTTAACCCTTCTTTAAATAAATTAATAATAAATGTCCTAATCTAATCCAAGTGGGCCTAAATGGTCATATTTTATTCATAAGGTTGTTTTTGGTCGAATTACACTAATCCAATAGAATTAGTACATGTGTTAGGGTAATATTAATATCATATTTACCCTTAGTTACCCTATTTACTATTAACCGCGGTAAAAAAAGTAAAAAGTTACTATTCACCAAAAAAATTATTTTTATCTCATTGAACCACATTTTACTTACTGATATCAACCGTGTCTGTCAGATTTTCGAAATTCCATTCACAGAAGTGGTAAAATTATGTTTTATGCAAAATTCAGTTTTTAACCTACCACTTAGTGGTTTCACTATTCCTCAAAAATTGAATGTTTTCAGAAAAATACCAAAATTTCACCCTAGGCTAATTTCGATATTCTGAGTCCAAAAATGAAGTCCATTTTGAAAAATAAAATTTATAAAATTTCAAAAAGTGGTTATTACTATTCATAACGGCTAGTTTTAATAGCATATTGTTGTTTTAGTGAAACTCGGTATTGCGTACGACGCAAGCTATCGAGGAAGGTCGCGATTGCGTGTAAAGCAATCCAAGCAAGTGTTGTGTAGAAAAAGATTCCTTTTATAACATAAAAGTCTTAGGTCTTACAGTCGCCCCAACACAGTAGTGCTTCCCACCATGGGTCTGCCGCCCCAACATAGTAGCGCTCCCCCTAATAGCCCACAGAGGTACTCCTCCTATCGAGTACCACAGGTCTGCTACCAAACCAGGAACTACGTCCTCCATGGGTCTGCCGCCAAACCGGGTGCTCCGTCTACTAGGCTAATCAAATCACTCCTACTCAAATCGGTCAAGAATTCTTCAGGTCTACAGCCATTAGGTCTTTGTACTCCGTACCCACGTCTCCGGGAGGGTCCGCTCCATTAGCTACTGGTCGATACTTCCAAGTGTCACGTAATCTCACGTGGAAGTATCTAAAAGGACTGATTCATCATAGTGGACTCAACGCAATATACGGTGGGTCAATCTGATGCCCGGTATGTGAGTTATTAGCATTTCTGTTCAAGGGGTCCGGTTGGTTTTTAAGCTAAAACCAACCCAAAAATACTCCAATCTCATCCGAATCCTATGTGGAGTATGCCAAAAGAACTATCTCACCAAGAGGAATCAAACATAGTTGATGGCACGTCAATCGGAAGTCTGGTCCTTATGTTATAAGTGTTTCCACTCCAAGGGCCCAGTCAGAATTATGTTTGTTCCAAACATTACAGTTTTCCAAAGACATCCAAAACTCACTAAGAGTTTCTCAAAATTATCTCCTCGTCGCGAGGATCCTAGTGTCGTAGACGGTGCGTCGATCGAATGTGTGGTCTTCATGTGTATTCATGTTTAAGTGAAAACGGGCGTGACCCGTTAATCCCAGTGGGCTGGCAGGTCGGGTCAACCCAGAGTTGGCGGGTCTGATGTGACAGAGGTTCTAACCATCTCAGTGAATCGCACGGCCCGGCCCGAGGGGCGCGGCCTAGCCCGAAGGTGCTCAGCCCAACCATGGCAGGCAGCTCGGGCCGCGCAAGGGCACGACACGACCAAGTGGGGTGAGGCCCGGCTCGCTCGGCCTGAGGGGGTCGAGCGGTCTGAGGTGGGGGTTGCAGCCCCCCGGCTTCCCGAACCAGCGGCGCCATGCGGCACCGCCCTCAATAACTGGTCGGCGGAATCCGGCCGGCCTTTTGGCGCAAGCGGCCCGCTCGGGCGGGCCGCAGACCTATTGTGTAGCACCTTCTGGAGTCACGACTTTCATCCACCCGACCTGCCATCGAGCCAGACAGTTCTTCCGCTGAAGCATCCCGCCTCGTGCGCGCCACGGTGCTCCGCAGTGCGGCGCCATGGGGCGCCGCAGTTTCTCCCTTCGGCCTGACTGGCTATAGCCGGCCAGTTCTTCCCTGGTCGATCCACCCGCAATTGCAGGCCGTGGTTCTTCTGCACGCGGCCGACGCACATCCACCGCTTCTTCCGTCACTGCTTATTCCAACGTGCCTTAATCGCAAACAAAGAGACTACGGAGGGTCGCTGGGCCGTGTGCGTTCAGCCCACCCCCTCTGTGTCATGTGGTAGCAATTGGCCAAAGTCAAACCAATTTCTACAACGTAGAACAAGAACAATTTTAATTAATTAAAATTGAACATAATTCCCCCTACCTTGATAAATGATTTCGCACATCGTTGAGATGCGGTAGAAGAGAGTCATGGTAGATGGCGTCACAGAGAACGGCGTCGTGGAGAATAGACGTCGATTCTGGGAACGTCGGGGTGCGTCTGAGGAGGAAGCGGCATTGGCGACTATGCATTCTTTTTCAAGGGAGAAAGTAGTTCTTCATCGGAGGATTAAAGCTCTCTTTTAAATTCTCTAGGGGTTTCCCACCCCAATATTGACAAGACAAAATTATATTAAGGCTTCCCCCAATTTAAATATATAATCCATGCCATTTAAAATTTAATTTAAAAGAATAAATTAATTAAGGGTGCTCAATTAATTAATTTGTTAAGGTTGGAACATTAATGAAGAGTGTGGAATGTGGAGAGGCTCTACCCAATTAAATGAGGGGTATTTTTCAAGAAAAAATGAAGGGGAGTTAAATAGATATTTTAAGGGAGTTTAAGAGGATATGAAAGGTTAGAACATGTGTTGGCCCCACCTCACAAATATCCACACATGGGAAGTTATGTGGGGGTGGGTCCCACCATTAACTTCCGAATGTAGGATTTAACCACCAAGGTGAATAAAATTTTTCTAAATAATTTTATTTTACTTTTTAATTAAACCCTAATTTTTAACATTCAACCCGCATAAAATGAAACTGCGGTAAAGTTCCCCTTATGCATATACTGGCACTGCGAGTTCATCAGTGCCCTCGGATTTCAATTCCACGAACTGGTTCAAAAGATAGAAAAACACACACGTACGTTTACTGAACGTACCCGAACAAAACATTGGAAATTGATTCTAGAATCACCGGGCCTCGGAATCATGTGTCGTCAAAAGATAAAGACTCATAAAATTCCAAATAATTATGAAAAAAATTTCCTTGAATTTTCCAGGTCTTTACTTTACTCCCACCTCAGGGATTTACATCCCTGTAAAGCTACAACACACACTAGGAAAACAAATGTGGATACTGAGCTGTGCCTCCCGCTCCAAAGTTCTCTCTTGGATTTTCTCGTGCTGTTAGTGAATGCACACTAGAGGAATTGACTATCCATGTAGGACCTACTCCTGTCGATCCTCGGTCTCCATTGGGACCTCCGCAAATGTAACCCCTTCATCGATATCCAGCTCCCCGTGATCGATGGTGTGGGTCGGGTCGTTCACGTATCTCCTCAGTAGAGATATGTGAAAGATTCCATGAACCTAGTGCAACAGAGGTGGAAGATCCAGGTGGTAAGCCACCTCGTCTACTATATTGAGTACTTGGAATAGTCTGATGAAACACGAAGATAACTTTCCACCCTGGCCAAATCTCTGTACACCCCGTCGAGGTGAGACCCGCAAGAAGACGTGGTCGCCATCCTCGAACTCATGTGGTCTTTGTCTCCTATCAGTATAGGACTTATTTCTGCTCTGTGAAGTCTTCATCCACTCCTAGATGATATCCACCTTCTCTAATAGGCTCAATATGGGCACGTTGGTCAACCTCTGCATCAGCTCCTGAAAAGCTCTGCTGGTATCTCTCTGACCACACGAAGGGTTTCCCCTTCTACGTTAATGCTAAAAGCGGTGCATTAACTCTGGAGAAGTCTGGCACAAATCTAATTCTGGTTGACTCTTGGGTGATCGAATATACCCACTTATGCATGATTCCATCATGTCATGCATGGGGTTTCCTTTTCACCGACCAAGGAAATCCCATCCCAACATTGTAGGTAAACCACAACCTTTTTGCCTAATACAATCAATCTGTGTATGAACTGTAGTTTCCCAGTCTATACCCAAACTAATGTCGTAAGGCCACGATGATGCCACCAGGAGGTTCCAATAGAAACACTCACCTCAAGGGTCAGATCACACCGTCGGCGTAAGCGTGATTATCGAGTCTCCTCCCAAAGTTATCTCCAGACATGAGGGTCAAGTCAACGGCTTAACCGGAAACTCTAGGTCTGGGAAAATATTTTTGGAAGGAAGGAATGATTCGTATCAATTTCTATTGTTACAGCAGCTAGTATTAGACACAAACTGTACATCGAATCATTCATAGATCCCTTGGGTCACACTCCTTGACCACATGCAGCTACTCTCTTCCCCTGCCCTCCTGCTCCCTAAGCCTGGCAGGGACTACAAGGGTGGGTGGTTGTAATATGTCAAAATGTACATCACCACATGCTGCCCTCCTAGATCTGCTTTCATGTCTTCTGCTCTGCAGATTCATCTTTCCTTAACATTTCCTCTTCATGAAACATTTTATAAGCCCATGTCTCTAAAACTAGTGCAAGTTCCCTGCTTTCCCACTATGAACATTCTCTAGATATATTCATTCAGCCAAAGAACATTTAACCACAATGGTTATCTCTAGTACCCTAGCATAAGTTGGAATGCATTGAGGAAAAGTGTGGGCATGGATGTCCATTAAACACACCACGCTCTGACGTCCGAGATCTAAATCACTGAACGTATCGTAGTCACCAAGTACCGGGAACGATTGGTACACCTCGATGAATACTCTTCTACAGACATGTCGTCCTGCCGAAGCTGTGTAAGCTATAAAAAACTCAAAGCCACCTCCTCAAGCCCATACTCAGCCGCTTGTGAGTCGGGCTCGCCTCAGAACCTGAGGGGTATCTAATGCTGAAAAATGTGTAAGGCACTATGCCTATATGTTTCATCTACTGGTACCATCAGTTGAAACTACTGACCAACAGGTAGTGATATAGCTAGCACACTACCCAAAGGTACTATCTCAGGCATCGGTCCATGTACCGAAGCCTCATCACTATGCAGACCAACCTCATGGACATTCACTGGGAAACACCAATAGCTAAGATCACTATCTGCTCTACTAGTGTCTAAAGTAGGTGTAAAACTCTAGCAATCACCTCCAGCCGGTCTACTGCTGCCTAGGAATCTATCACGCCTCGTAACCTCAGAGGCCTCTACTACTGGAACTCATGCAACACGCTCTGTCAGCGTGCACCGTCCACCAGTGCGGATGGTGGTATCTACTTCCCAACAGGTGGTGGTGCTGCTGGTACACCACGCGACGGTGACAACATAGTAAGAGGGCCCTGCACTGAAACCTCGTCGCTCCGTGCGTAGTGATCATGTACTCTCCCGGAACTCCAACTGACTGTCTGCATAGAATCATCCCGAACAGATGCGACACAGCCAAACGATTAAAACCTGGTGCGCTGACCTGGTTGAGCTGACTTAAAAAAACTTTTGAAAACCGACATGCAATAATTGTTTTCATGCACTGGGTCGGAAATCAGAAGTCAGGGTCCTGGTGTATCGATACGTCGACCGCCGAACCAACCCTGGACTCCCTGATCTGAGAACCACACTCAGTACTCTTAACACTATTTCTTCATAGCAAGGAAATATCAGAGTCCTATGTTCCGCGATAGAACAAAATCATCTGAAAGAAATTTGTCGCGACCCGTCCCCCAAGGCCCGCATCGTGACTACCCCATGCCAGCCTTCCATGGGCCAGGGGCTGGATACTAGCACCAAAGGCGTATTTCCCTAGAACTGGGAAGGCATTGCCTTTATAAAACATAAACACACACAACCAGAGAACAATAGAAAGAAAACAATAAGTAAAGAAGTATAACAATTGTGCTGAAAGTACAAAGGGCCCGGAAATACAAGCCCAACAGAAATGTACAACTAAAACTAAAATAAAGTACAATAGAAAAGACAAAAAGCTTGACGATGGAAGCCGCTCCTGGATCGTCCTACGGGTTCCTACCTAAAGGGTAGGTACAGATGTCCTCCTCAGCACTCCATGTCTATCGGTCTGATCCATGTGTCATCACGTCGAGTGTCCACCTCTGGGTACCGTGCTATCCTCATACACTTTTCCTCGGCTAGCGCTGTCTGTCATCTGCAACCAACACAATGAGGTGGGGGAATAGCCTGTGCAGGGGTGAGTATAACCATACTCAGCAGGGACCCCAAGACCCTCAAGGTCTCACAAAATCCAAAAAGGATAGACCACAAAGGAAAATCTCAACAGATAACCTTTACATAGTTATATTCCCATATATATACCTAAGTTATCAAGTAACCCATCTCAATCATGAGGAAAACACAAAGGTCATTGACTCAGCTCAAACCAGGTTTTTCATTAACAAAACCACAACTGCTGGAGAACTCATCCTATGTCGAGTACAGCTCCCTATTGCAACTCCGAGGCACTACTCACTAACCATAGACTTCTGAGGTACTCCTCATGTCGAGTATCGCATGTCTGTTTCCCCAAGACAGTAGTGCTTCCCGTCGTGGGTCTGACGCACCAACACAGTAGCTCTCCCCCTAATAGCCTACAGAGGTACTCCTCCTATCAAGTACCACGGGTTTGCTGCCAAACCAGGTGCTCTGTCCACTGTGGGTCTACTGCCAAACTGGTCGCTCCCTCCACTGGGCTAATCGAATCACTCTGAGTCGAATCGGTCAAGAAGTCGTCAGGTCTACAGCTACTAGGTCTCCTTACTCCGTACGCTCATCTACAAGAGGGTCCTCTCCACGAGCTATTGGTCGATACTTCCAAGTGTCACTTAAACTCATGTGGATGTATCTCAAAGGACTGCTTCGTCATAGGGGTCTCAACGCAATAGACGGTGCATCAATCGGACGCCCAGTCTGTGAGTTCTTTACATATCTGTTCCAGGGGCCCGGTTGGTTTTTAAGCTAAAACCAACCTACCCATGATCTAATCTCATCTGAATCCTGTGTGGAGTATACCAAAAGAACTATCTCACCAAGAATAATCCAACATAGTCGACGTCACATTAATAGGACTTCTAGTCCTTAAGTTATAAGTGTTTCTCTCATAGGGCCCGGTTGGAATTACGTTCGTTCCAAACCCGACCATTTCCAAAGTCATCCAAAACTCACTTAGAGTATCGCAAAAGAACTGCCCCATCGTAAGGGTCCCAGTGCCGAAGAAGGCATGTCGATCGGATGTGCAATCTTCATGTTATTCACGTTTAAGTGAAAACGAGCCCGACTCGTTAGGCCCAGTGGGCTGGCAGGTCGGGTCAACACAAAGTTGGTCGGTCCGACCCGACAGAGGGTTGGGACCGGCCTATTGAATCGTGTGGCCCAGTCCGTGGCTGGCACGGCCCAACCTGAAGGGGCTTGGCCCGACCGTGGAAGGCGGCCCGACCCGTGTAAGGGAGCGGCCCGGCCTAGTAGGGTGCGGACCGGCCCACGGCTGGCGCGGCCCCGCTGGCTCGGCCCAAGGGGGCCGAGCGGTCCGAGGCGGGGGGGGGGGGGCGTGGCTCCCCGACTGCCCAAACCGGTGGCGCCAAGTGGCGCCACCCTCCCTAACTGACCGACCGAAGCCATCCAGCCTTCTTATTGAAAGCGGATCGCTCGAGCGGGCCACAGAACTATTGCGCGGCATCTTCTGGTGTCGTGGTTTTCCTCCGCCCGCCTGGTCATCGAGCTGGCCAATTCTTCCATCGAAGCGGCCCGCCCCGTTCGGGCTGCAGTTGTCCGCATCATGGCGATGCGGTTTCTCCCTTCAGCCAGACTGGCTATAGTCGGCCGGTTCTTCCCCGATCGAGCAGGTGGTGCACAACCACAACTTCTCTCGTCGCCGCTTCTTCCAAAGTGCCTCAATCGCAAACAAAAAGACTACAGAGGGTTGTCGGTCCATGTGCATTCGGCATGCGTCCTCCGCGTTATTCAATAGCAATTGGCCAAAGTCAAACTAATTTTTACAATGTAGAACAAGCACAATATTAATTAATTAAAATTGAACATAATTCCACCATCCTTGATAAATGACATTGCACGTCATCGAGCCATGGAAGACGAGGGTCGCAGGTAGATGGCGTCACGGAGAACGGTGTCGCGGAGAATGGATGTCGATTCTGTGGATGTCGGGGTGAGTCCAACGAGGATGTGGCATTGGCGACTACACGTTCTTTGTCAAGGAAGAAATTCGTTCTTCGTCGGAGGAGTAAAGGTCTCTTTTAAATTCTCTAGAGGATTCCCACCACAGTATTGCAAAGCCAAAATTATATTAAGGATTACCCCAATTTAAATTGATAATCCATGCCATTTCAAATTTAATTCGAATGAATAAATTAATTAAGGGTGCTCACTTAATTCATTTGTTATGGTTGGCACATTAATGAAGAGGGTGGAATGTGGAGAGGCTCCACCAAATAAAATGAGGGGGAGTTGTCAAGAATAAATGAAGGGAAGCTAAATAGGGAGTCTAAGAGGAGATGAAAGGTTAGGGCACGTGTGGGCCCCACCTCACAAATATCCACACATGGGAAGTTATGAGGGGTTGGGCCCCACCATTAACTTCCCCATGTAGGATTTAACCACCAAGGTGAATAAAATTGTTCTAATACATTTTATTTAACTTTTTAATTAAACCCCAATTTTTAACTTTCAACTCGCATAAAACGCAACTGTGGTAAAGGTCCCCTAAAGTGAATACTGGCGCTGCGAGTTCATCAGTGCCCTTAGATTTCAATTCTGAGCACCGGTTCAAAAGATAGAAAAACATGCACGTACGTTTACTAAACGTACCCGAACAAAACTTCGGAAATTGATTCCGGACACACCGGGCCTCAAAATAAAGTGCTGTTAGAATCCATAGAGTCTTAAATTCCAAATAATTAAGAAAAAAAATTCCTTGAAATTTCCAGGTCTTTACAATAATTGTCACTATATTGTTTTTAAATACATGTCATATAGTTATATGATATCATTTGATGGTAAAAAATGATACAAGCTATAAAGGGTTTATAATAATATGAATTTGATATAATTTCTTTTTATGTACACCCTTGGAAATCTTCAATGTAGAATATTACAATAAAATGAACAGCCAATAGGAAACACACCTTTATATATTTCATTGGATATTTCAATTTTTAGATATTTTTAATGACTCTTAGACTTTGATATTATTATGAATACATTCCACGAATCATGTACCATTATGTATTGATGAAAACAATGGCATCACATTATCAAAGCGATGTAGGATACATTGGGTGAGTCATGACTGATGTTGTATTAATTAATAGCTTTATAAATTATTAATCCATTCTATTCATTAAAAATTATATTTCAAGAAATTATTTGGGAATTGAACATCATATTTAATTATATGGTCTTGGAAGTGTTGTCAAAAAGTTTTTTTCTTGAAAATAAAAGAATTGGACACTGAGTAAATAGGTTTAAAAACAATGTTTTGTCTTCTCCATTAGAGAAAGCAAGAAAAAGAGGTTATTTTACACATTTTACATTTCTAAGAGACTACATTTCATTTTGGAAAATAAATTAATTATATAAGGTATAATTCTCATATATCTAAATGACAACCATGTAGTTTAATTAGTGTAATCTAATTCCACTAAGGGTCCAAGAGGGTCACATAAAAATGTATTTGGAACATAGGTTATATTCCATATTAATTTAACATGTCAGAAAAATATTATTCATGTATGTGTTGTTATAATTATTCATGATTTTTTAATCACAAAGATCCATTATCCAGTTATTATAGACAACATGTATGAGACATAGATATATAAAAAAATATATAATTAGTGTTTAGTTATTTATTTAATAACATTAATATAGAATATATATTTATTATCATTTATTCAAAAAGAACCCATGTATTTATTTATTTAATTATGTGAATATTTAATAAATATTTATTAATTAATTTTTTTGATATAATAGTATATATTTATTAGAGAAACATGAAGTTTTTTTATTCAATTAATTAAATATTTATTCTTCAATAATATGTCAATATTGATGATGATTGCTGAACCTAGTTTAATGGTCATGTGCATGATGTCATATTAAATATTATTTTAATAAAAACAGTTCATTTTTTATGAAAATTAGTATTTATTTTATCTATGATTTAAGTACATTTCAATTAATTTATAAATAATTTGTTATTATTAGACATCGGGTTCCCTAAGGATTAAAAAATAATATGTTCCCTTATAAATTTTTATTTTCAAAGACTTTCTCTATTTAAGGTCGATTATAAAATTCTTCAAGGGTGTGATAGTTACGGACACATTATTTCATTGTTAAAAATTATTTATAGTGGGTAATATCTATATACCTATATAGACATTACATATAATACTCTAATGAATGAAGATAAATTAAACTACTTCACCAATGTGAATCCCTTACCCCTTAAGGATTAATTTGTGATCGTATTTTATCATCGCAAACATTAGATTCATCTATGATAGAACCTAGAGAATTCTACAATGATGACATAGGTTTCATGAAGAACTTATAAATCATAATTATATTAAATGAACTATTTATTCCTCTAAAATAGTGACAATATGACAATATTTATTCATTTTATCATCCACATTGAAGATAAAATTCATCAAAATGTAATTATTTAATAAAATAAATTAATTTTAAATTATATGTGATATAAACAATATTTTCTTGGTATCGAGATCATAGAAATTAATATTTATATTAATTCCATTTTCCATGAATATTATTAATCCTTTACATCATGTATTATTCACAGATTATGATAAAAATATTATTTATTTATGGCCCACTCAGTGAATCCCCTATGTCTACAAGCATCATGGACATGTGAGCTCCCCAATAGAAATTACATTGTTTAATTCCTTCATTGAAGGAATTTTTTAAACTATTGATGAAATTAAGTGAAATAATATAAAATTTCCCCGTAACCATATATGTACGTCCAATGATGCATTTGTGATTTCTTGTTGTAGGGCCGCAAGAGTGTGGATACAGGCATGTCATAACCTCTCACCATAATTTTTTGGACATCTAGTATCAATCTACGAAGAATGTACAATGGTATATCTGATAGAAAATATTGTTCTATAACTATATATGGTTGTCATATTACTAATAATGGAGGTTCTTGGACATTAACACTAAAATATTACCCATAAAGTTCATTTAAAAGTAAGTCATGAGTTCCTCTATTAACACATTTGGGTTATCATATAAGATAGTTTCAATTGTCTAAAAAATAGTTGTGATATTGTTTTTATCTAACTCTTTTCACATAACTATAACCAAAACATCCTCATCAAAAGGAATATTATTTATTTGGTTAGAAAATAAAGGGTACATTTCCAAATATGGTGACTCATGACCTATAGGTGGTTAGGATAGTGGTCACCACCCCAGGATATCTATTACTCGAGGTCAGGTGTTGATAGTTACATTTGGGGAACCAAATGCTGTTGAACATAGTTTTTTTGATAAAAATATTATAATAAGGTTCTTTGGAAATGTTGAGTATTTCCTTTCTTTGGTGAGATATCGTCATAGTTAGTTATCCATTATGGATACAAGGTGTCTAATCTCTATAACCCACCTCAATACTAATGTGACATGGAAATATATCACATATATTTCCTTATACTTTATATACAGATCTAGTGGGCCTTTGGGATTCTATATATATTAATCGTATGGACTTAATAATACATTCATTCAGTATAGAAGGAGTTTGAGAGTCATCTTGAATTTTTATAAAAATATATTTAACTATTATTTGGGGTTGATCAAGGTTATGATTTTGATGCATGGTGGATGCTGGAATATTTCAAAAATCATATTTGACCATTGTAGAAATATTATCCAATTTCATGGAATATACTTAGAAATGTCATCAATATTTTGAGATATTAGAATAAATATTATTATGCTTTTGTGGCTGTCGGAATATTTCATCTGACCTATGTCAAAATGGTAGTATGAAATCAATTATGAATTGAATTCCCCACAATTATATGTCGATATACCTCCCGAATAAGATAATGTATATTTTTATTCTCTTGAATGGATTATTTGGTATGTTGATATAGTCTTTCATTGGTGGGATCAGGATTATAGATCATGGTTGAGTCTTCCATCATGATATATTAGACAGCATTTGAGTTATATGTTAGTATATGAGCCTTCCCTATAGTAATTTCTAAAATAAATTGAATAACATCATTTTGGGTGGGAATATGAACTTGATCATAGTTTACTTTTTGAATATAAAATTGGCACTTCGAGATAGGGCTTTTTACATATCCTAAGGTGATCGCCAAATTATATTGACTAACCAAAGTCAGAGTAGGTAAATGAACCCGATCAAATGACTCATAATTTATCAAAATATGCTAATAATCCTCCCGGATTGGAGAAATAATGTGTGGTTTTTCAATTATAGCTATAAAACTATTCTAATAATGTTTATAAATTTATCTAGAAGTTTTAATTATAATATATACCTGTTCTTGTGTGATTCTAGGATTATTCCATAGAATTCCCACTTTCAATAACAAAATATGTTGGAAGTTAATAATGGATTAAGTAGGAATATATTCCTACTAATTTTATGTCTCTTGATATAACAGAATACATATTTAGTTTTCCATTGTATATGATCTCCTTCAATGAAATCATTTGTCCTTATCATAAGTTATCCATATGTAACATATTTTTACACACCAACATTAATATATAAGTAACATGGTTATAAAGACACACATCTTAGAACTCAAGAGTTTATAGTCATTTTGGAAGGTAATGGTCATTTATGGTGTTGCGATTTGATCCATTAAGGCAATTTCTATGTGACCCTAAAAAATAAATCTTTACCCACATAGTATGGTTCCAATTTATGGGGAATATCATACCTATCATATGTGATATTGACCAATACATGAAATGTATCATCATGTGTTAAGGGACACCATTTTCCTACCAATATTTGGTGTGAGAATTACACATGACTGAACCTTTATAGTTTTACATTAAGGTAAAATGGTCCAATTCTGATGGGTAAGACTCACATGGAATTTGGAGCAGGGAAACTAGGTCTTGACTAAAAATATGTTTCGGGGAGGATAATGTGATAAGACTCGTGGGGATATGGGTCTCTGGGTGGGGGAATGATTTTATTAGGATTATATCTGGATAAAGGGTGGTCCATATTTAATATGGACCTAGATGAGGTATATGTAATATTTAATAAATCTAGTATAATACTCATAGGGGTATCCTAAAAACACATTACAAGTAAGAATCAATGCACATATAGTTTGAATGAGAAAGTTTAAGGTCATGTTCCTTGACTATACCAAGAAGTTTAACTTCATATAGGTAGGGTATAAACCATGCATCTTAACTTTGAATTATGGGGAATTTTTGTACCATCAATTTTCGGTTAATATTGGTTTTTTGAGGGGTTATAGGGTATCACAACTTTGTTTACATAACGTAAAATGTCATTTTACAAATAGAGGATTGTTTAATGTTTAATGGCATTTAAAAAAGGTAAATAATAGATGAAAAATTAAAACATTATCCTATTACAATTGTAGGAATTAATCAAGGTTCATCCTAGGTACTATTATTTCATCTTAGAAACTAGGGACATAAATCAAATAAGGTTGAGAAGAAGTCCATGTAAGGGTGAACAAGGGAAATATGTCACTTGTTTTCTTGTGGAATAATAATAAGCACCTAAAAAAGTACATAAAGTCATGAGAAATAGAAAAGGAGGCATATAGTAATAAAAATATCATTATTTATAACATGGAAACGTATATAAAACATTTAATCAAGTCATTCATAAGCATATCACCAACATTTAGCACCAAGGTGTCATAATAATTATAATGGTTAATCACCAAGGTATTGTAAAACATTTCATCTATGGAGATTAAATTCTTTACCCAATGCATTAGATCGATATCAGGACACACCTTTAATATGTACTAATTACTTTCATCCAAATATATCATAAAAAAATCTCATTAACAACCACTACATAATAAAAGATATGGGTTTCATATCTAAATCATGGAAGTGCTTAAAACTAGATGGTTTTTTCATTTTAAAACCATTGAAATGGAATGAGGGTTTCATATGTGTTAATAATATAATTAAAATATAAATTTTTTAAATATATATGAATAACCCAATTCAATATATAGTTTTGGGAATTCACAAAAGAAATTAAAATAATTTCTTTATAAAAAGAGAGATATTTTGAGATGAAAGTCTAACAACATAACGGGTATGAAATATGGTTTTACAAAAAACCAAAAAAGGAGGGAAAAGGGGTATCCATTTAATAAATTACTCTTAATATATTAAATTTATCAAATAAATTGGAAATAAAATGATATGTAAATATGGAAGACAACCCATATAAAAGGATAACTTGAAATGAAAAGTGATGTTGAAATTTCCCTTACTATGAAGAGGGGCTCCTAAAACACAATGATAGGCACCTTTGGGGCTTAGGGAAACCTTGCAAGGATTCTTTGAGTGGTAATAATATTTAAGGTTAGTGAATAATTAATTTTTAATGAAATTAAATGATGGAATGTGTGGGAATTTATAAAAAAAGTGAGGTAGTCTTTTTATTAATTTTTGAGGATACCACAGTAGTGGTATTTGAAAAACCATGCACTTTCTATTTATATTGGCGACCTGGGAAACCTATTATTATATTATAATCCTCAATATTTGACCATAATTATTATATCAATATTAAATCATTAATTTTGTCATTAAACATTCGGAAAACTCAATACTATATTTTTATTATTCACTAAAAATTCAACTATTTCAGAAAAATCCCAAATATTCAAACTAACAATTATTTGTCATATAGAATTAAAAATTGAACTCAATTGTATGAAAATTAATATTATTTTGAATAATTATATTAATTTTAAAATTTTAAATAAAAATTTCTATTTTATAAAAAAATAATACTTAACAAATAATTTTTCAAACATCTGTTTACCTATACAGTGATATAATATTTTCACATTACCATATCAGATGCCAAAATAATATTTATACTTCTATAAGTGAGGTTACTATTCCATTTGTCATATTATTATTCATAAGGGTAACATTAATATTCCAAAGGGCCAACTTATTATTCACCCAAAAATTAAGATGATCCAATCAGACTCTAAATATCTCACAGATTTCAATTGTGTATATCATTTTTTCATAATTCATCCCAATAAATCAATTATTTAAATTATATTAATTATTTAAATGAATAATACATTTTTTACTATTCAAAAAAATTGAAACTATATAGAAAAAGAACAAAGATTAGCCCTATATTAATTTTGACATTTGAAATTTAAAAATGATGTTTATTTTACCATAATACTTCCTTGAGTAAGTGAAATCTCTAAAAAGTTCCATTTTTTCCTGCAAAATCAAATTATCAAAAATTTCTCAATTAAACATATATTTTATTATGAAAATCTATTCATAAAATGAAAATAATTAAATAACAACATTTCTGAAACAAACGGATTACAATTTAACTGACTAAGACCTTGAAACATAACCCCTTATAGTACCCACATATGACCTATGGGTAAGGTGTTCTATGGTGATAGACTCTTGGGGTGAATCTGATAACATCTCTTGAGTGGTAATCTCCACTAACTTTAACTTCTCAAGTAATAAATTTAGTTATATATTAACAAATTGATTCTCGACTTAGGATTAGTCTATAATGAATCCTAGTGAAGCTACCTCCTTCCCATGCTCTAACAAATGGGCTTCTTATGGCATGATTCTAATGTATCATTCCATCGACGCTTCCTTTTGTATTATTTAACCATTTTCATTTATCTTTATAAAAAAATAATGATAATGTTAAGAGTATAGTTCCCAATGTTCATATTGACCAATGGTTATATTGACCAACAGTTATATTCACCAACGGTCAAATTGAACATTAGACATATAACGGATAAAACTCAATGGGCACATTAAAATATAATTATTTCAATATTAGAGAGAAATAGTTTTATTGTATAAAATAATATAACACACATTTTCTTGAAACACTTTTCATTTAAAAGACTTAGGTATTTACATTCTTCCCCCCTTAAAATTTTTACACCTAAAATTTCAACTCCTTCCACTAGTTGAGAAATGGTATGGGTGCTTCTGCCTCATTGTGTCCTCTGGTTCCCACATTTCTTCTCCATACACATGGTTCCTCCATGAAACTTTTATGATGTGGGTAGTCTTGTTGTGTATAAAATTTCCCCTACGTTCCAAAATCTCCACCGGATACTCCTCATAAGAGAGATCATGATCCAGTTGTACCCCCACATGATTCAGTACATATGAAGGGTCAGGCTAGTACTTCCTCAAGAGAGATACATTGAACATTATGTACTTGAGAAATATTTTGTGGAAGTGCTACCTGATATGACACTTATTTTATGAGATCAAGGATTTCATATGGGACAATATACATAGGCCTAAGATTCCATTGGTTCCCAAATCAAATGACTCTCCCCCTTAGTTAAATTTGAAAGAAAATTTTTTCACCAACATCAAACTCTAGGACCCTTCGACGGTTGTCAGCATCACTATTTTTTCAACTCTGTGTATCCTTAATTTGATGTCAAATGACATGAACCTTCTCTATCATATGTTTCACAAGATCAGGACCAAAATCATTCACTCACCAAATTTATCCCAACAAGTAGTATTTTTACCTTGAATCCCATATTGAGCTTCATAGGTTTCCATTTGAATGCCCAAATGAAAGTTGTTGTTGTACAATGACATAAATAATGGGAGATGTTGACCATATCAACCTATAAATTGCATTCATCTTGTTCTCATAATGTCCTTGAGTGTCTGAATAGTCCTTTCAGATTGTCCATCAATTTGGGGATGATAGGTCATTATGAAATTCAATTCGATACTCATAGTATTTTAATACTTATCCATAATTTTGATATGAACATGAATCTTGATCAAATATGATATAACGTGGAACTCCATGCATCTTTATCACTTCCATCACAAATCTCCTAGTGAGTTGGTCAAGATAGAAATGTTCAGGAATAGTAATAAAATGGTCTACCTTGGTGAGACGGTCCACTATAACCCATAGCAAATTATTTTCTTCAAAAAAATTTAGGATACCATATAAAAAATAAATAGAAATATTTTCCCACTTCCATGAGGTTATGGGAAGTTTTTGTAATACTTCTTTAGATTGTTTTTTCTTTGCCTTCACTTGTTGACACACCATGCACTTGTAGTGTAGTCTTCTATCTCCCTTTTCATGTTATCCCAAAAATAATTATCATGGTGGTCCCTATACATTTTAGTGCTTCCAGGATGTATAGATAATGTAGATATATGAGATTCATCCAACATCTCCTTTTTTGTTTCTAGAATATATGGAACACATATCATTGTATTAAATTTAAGTACACCTTCTTGATACATATTTAACTCATGAAACATACCATTCATCACTAACTCAACCATCTTCTACAACAATGGTCCACCTGATTGAGATTTATTGATCTTCTCTAGTAATGACGGTTGATAAATCATTTGGGATTAAATTTATGGTTTCCCTTCCCTTAAAATTCTCATGTCCAATTTTAATCAGTCGTTTTTAAAGGTTCTCTTTAATTCATCGTAATTGATAGAATAACTCATTCCTTCCCACATAATGCATCGAAAACATTGTTTTGTCTTCATGGATGATAAGAAATTTTACATTCATAGTCTTTATAAATTTCCAACCATCTCTTATATCTCATGTTAAACTATCTTTTTGTAAAAATATACATCAAACATTTTTTCCATTGTATATATCAAATTTATCCCCATAAGATAGTGCTTTGTATCATCATATAAAAAAACCATAGCTATCTCTAGATCATGTGTATGATAATTCTTCAATGAGACATTAATCGTCAATATGCATAAGCAATAACCTTTTCATTTTTCATGAGGGCACACCCAATCCATTTTAGAGATTCATCACTAAAAATATTGAATCCTTCTCTAATAATGGGTAAAGTTAACAAGGATACAGTAACCAATATCTTCTTCATCTCTTGAAAAAATTCCTAACCCTCCTTTTTCCAGATGAACTTAACACCTTTTTGAGTTAACATGGTTAGTGGATTAGAAAGTCATGAATTTTTTTCACAAACATCCTTTAATATCATGCTAAAACAAGGAAACTACGAATATCAGTTTCTACTGTAGGGTGAGGCCACTCTTTCACAACCTCTGTATTTATATGGTCAATAGATATTCCTTCACTAGTAAAAATGTTCCATAAGAATGAAATATATTATAAAAAAAACTCACACTTTTTGAAAGTTCCAAATGACCTATCCTTCCCCAATTTTTTTAATATAACCATTAGTTGATCCTCAAAATCCTCACGATTTTTAAAATATATCAGAATATCATTAGTAAATAATCCCAATGAGTTATCACTTCAGTCCTTAAATACTCTATTCATCAAATCCATAAGAATATAATGATCATTAGTCAAGCCTAAGGGCATAGAAACAAACTCATAAGGACTATATCTCGGTCAGAAGGTCATATTTGGATTATATCGTCTTCTTCCTCCTCAATTGATTATAACCATATCAATGATCAATCATGGAGAAAAATAGATCCTCACGATGTTGGTCAAATAAATCATCAATTCCTGGAATACATAATGTGTTCCTCACTTCGAACATGTTATGAATTCTATAATCAATGTGTAATTGCATTGATCAAATATTGTTTTTAAAAAGGATAATATGTTCTCCCCAAGGAGAAATAGTTGGCTAGATAAACCATTGATACAAAAGATCTTAGAGTAGTTTCTTTAATTTCTCCAGCTCCCCTTTTTACATTCTATATAATGTTTTTTATATCGTCTTGAAACCATGCATAAGTTCAATGGAGAACTCTACCACTCTTTTTTGGAATGAACTATGGGAAAATTTTATATAGTTATAAATTCATTGCCTTCTTCATCTTCACCAATCAACTCTATAGAGAAGGCTAAGAGTGGTTCTTCTCAACAAGTATTGGTTTGAACTATATTTTTTTTATGATAACTATAGGTGGTCCACTCAAGACTACATACATTCCCTTGATTCTTAATTAGATCAGAGCATCATACTTTGAGATCTGGTCTATCTCTAGTAATGTGTTGAATTCTAGAATTGGAATGACTAATAAATTTGTGATAAGATTGTTCTCAACAATGTAATTTCTAGAGTTTCTAAACAATGATGATTTTTGGATAATCCCATTAAGAATATTGAATAATCATTCTACTTCTAAAAGTTCAAAAATAGACTCTATATTATCTACAATCTTGGAGGAAATAAAAGAATGTGTAAAACTATAATAAAAAAAGTACTTTATAGATTTGAGAGAAAATAAGATTACCTTCCACTACATCACATGGATCATCAACATCAGCTATCGTGATAGAAAACGTACGACATTTATTCTTTGTTGTATGTTGAGGTTGATGGTGATTCCCATTCAATACCATTATATTTAGGAATTTATTGGAAGAGTGTCCAAGTTTCCCACATTTGAAGTATTAGAAATCATAAAGGGCATGATAAATTCATCCCTTTTTCATTTTTGTTAAGAGGTTGAGGCTTCCTATCAACACGGTAATTTCTAATGATATCAACATATCTTCCACACTTATAACATTTCCCACTCCTAAGAAATAAATTACCTAAATGCATCTTCCCACACTTTATGCACATTGAATGTTAGATTTGTCTTCCACATCTCTCTTGATAAAAGTTCCTCCCTAGGTATGGCTCTAGATATCTCTTCTTTCAATTAGATTTTAGAGACCACTATTTCATACCAATTCCATTTCGACCTTCATAGCACTTGATACTATTTTCCCACAGCTCTCACAGTCTCTGTTGGCTAAATTCTTCCATATATGATGTCATAGTCCATCAATGAATCTATCAACCTTCCAATTAGTATCTATGAAAAAGTTAAAGGTATAATGGGAAAGCATTGTGATTTTTATCTCATAGATTCCAACAAATTCATTCTCTTTCATCATTAGTTAGAATAAATCTTTCTCTATTTTTGTTCACATAAAATGAGGTAAATGAAAATTATATAATATTCCCCTGATATCTTATTATTTCATAGATTAAATCTTACCTCTTGTCCTCATGTTTTAAATCAATTCCCACCAATGTTCAGATTCTCCCTCTAGAAGGTAAATATCTAGAGTGACTTTCTCTTTTCCTAAAAAATGATGTTCAAAAAAGAACTTTTATATAAAGATTATCCACTACTCTATAATCAATGGTTTGGTAGATATAAAAAATATTGGTTTTTGTTTATGCATAATGTACTCAATGAAAATTTGTTCCCTTCATGGTGAGACTAGTCACTAATCTTTCTTCATGTTATTTCTCATATCTTGAGTTAGTTGATTCGTCATTCTCATGAATATTTCCATTATTTCTTCCATCAGAGGGTTGTTAGTTCTTGGCTCGTAGCGCTCACCATTTACATGATTCCTCCTACATCAATCAATTTTCTAAATGAAGAGAAACATAGTTATAAAATGGTTTCTTATATTAATCATATAACTCTAAAAATGTTATTAAAACATAATGCTAAAATTTTTTATTCATTAGAAACTAATAAATTTTTTATAAATACTTCCTAATATTTAATAAAAAGACTGTGATAAACCAAATATATACCTTGGGAGTGTCAAACTAAGAGTGAGACATTCTTGTTGTAGTAAACTAGATCCCATTCGTGTCTAGATCAATGTGGTTTATTTAGGTTTTACCCCTAGATACTTTTATGCCATAGCCACATCCACGTTTTTGTATCCAGAAATGGCTTTCATTATTCAGAAACCACTTAATTAATATCTCACCAAAATACCATGATGTATTACTATATTTAAATTTTTCATTAGGTTTTCTGCTAGTGTTCTGAAATCCTAATATCCACAAATAACTAAACCATCATTTGATACCAACTATGGAATACTACATTTTTTATTACATAACATTACATAGAATTTTTAAAAAAGAGGATCTTTTAATGTAAAGTGTCTCATAAAAAGGTTCATACTACACAAAAAACATAAAACATTATTATTTTCTACTTGAATTTATTCATTAAGGATCATCCTGATTAAATTTATTTCATCATTTAGCCATGATAAATTTATCAAAGAATATGTGACCAGAAGGCATAGTATGGGTAAACAAGGGAAATAGTTTACTGGTGATCTTGAGGACTAACAATAGGAACATAAGGAAATATATAATGTTGTGATCAATAGAAATAAAAGAAATATCATTATAAAAATATAATGACTTATAACATCGAAATGCGTCTATATAATTTAATTGAGTAATTCATAAGCATTGCACCAAGGTTTACCACCGAGTTTTCATAAACATTTCCAAGGTTATTCACCAAGGTATCATAAAACTTGTCAACTATAGAGAATAAATTCATTACCCAAGGCATTGTATCACTATCAGGGTGCACTGCTAATATGTATCAATTAATATGATCCCCATATACCATAATTAAAAATTTCATAAATAACTTGGGGATAATAAAAGATATGGGTTTCATATCCAAATCACGACATTCGAATATGTGATTAAAAACATGATGTTTTATCATTTTAAATCCACTACAAAAGAAGGAGGGATTAATTTATGTTAATACCATAATTAAATGTAATATTTTTTAAATATATTTTAATACCCTTGAAGAAGATTGTGTTTTGAGTATTCACAATCCAAAATAAAATAAATTCATGATAAAAAAAGAGAAATTTTGAGATGAAAATCTAGTAGCATAACAGGTATAAAACATGGTTTTAGACACATTAACAAAGAGAGGGGAAAAGAGTCTACATTAATAAATAAATCTTAATAAAATAATGGGATATAATGAAATTTACATAATAAAATGATATGGATATTTAAAATACATAACAGATAAAAATATAAGTTACAAGGAAAATTGAATTTGAGATATCCCTACCCTTGAATAGGGACTCCAAAAACTCTGAAATCGAAAAATTTGGGGCTTGAGGACACCCTGGAAGGACTCCAAAAGATGAAATAAATTTATGGATTTGTGGATAATGTTTTTGGAATGAATTTAAATGAAGTAATGAGTAGATAGTTTTAGCAAAATTGAGGGATTTGTTTATTAATTTCTAAGGACAACATTTCAGTGGTATTTGAAAAACCATGGGAATTACAATCATATTTTTCTATAGTATTGGCCACTTGGGAAACCTATTATAATATTTTAATCCAAAAGTGTTTACCCGAATTTTTATATCATTATAAAATAATTAATTATGTCATTAAACATACCAAAGACTCAAAACTGTATTTTTACTATTCATCAAAAATTCAACTATTTTTGAAAAAATCCTAAAAATTAAACCTCATCATTTTTCAAGATGAATAATTACAAAAACTCAATTTTGTGAAAATTAATTTTATTTTAAACAATTATATTAATTTTTAATTTTTAAATAATCATTTATGTTTTATAAAAATACTAATAATTAACTAATAATTTCTAAAACAAGTGTTTAATTATACTATGATATAATTATATCACATTACAATTTAAGCTTCCTAAATTATATTTATATATCCTTATGTGATGTAAATATTCCATTTGACATATTATTGATAATAAGGGTAACATTACTATTCCAAATGTTTGACCTACTATTTATGAAAAAAAAATAAGTTGATCCTATCAGACTCTAAATATCTTACTGAGATATAATTATATCACATTACAATTTAATATTCCTAAATTATATTTATATATCCTTAGGTGATGTTACAATTCCATTGGACATATTATTATTACTATAAGAAACATTACTATTCAAAATGTTCTAGCTACTATTTATAGTGCATGAACAAACAACCATATCATTTTATCAAAGTGATATAATCCTATCAAACAATGTGGTCATTGATTCCACATTATAATATAATTTGTAGGATTAATCTCCATGGTTTTAACCTAGCATCATATCCCCCCAGATTATCATCATATGAAATCCTAACATTCACATGGTCATATTCATCATGAAATATCATACATTATCCCATAGAGACATATTCCCCATGAGACCCATAACCGTATTCCTCATTAATAAACCCACATATGGGTAACGAGTAATGACCAGAATATGTTAAATGATAATTGTTTCATGAAATTTATTGTTGTCTTATTTAACGCAACAAAACTATTTCTCACTAATAATGATGTAAATATATTTTATTCTCACCATCGAGTTTTGACCGTTATATGATTATTGGACATTATGACCATTGGTCAATATGACCATTGGAAACTATGATATTAAAATTATTATTATTATTATTATTAAATATATATTACAATGGTTAATTAATATAGAATGAAGAGTGGATAGCATCATCAGGTAGAAGTGAGCCATATAAAGCCTATTGTTCGGAGCATGGGATGGAGGTAGCGACACTGGGCTTTGCTATAGACCGATCCCAAGGCTAGCTTCAACATGTTAAGAGCTTGAATGAAATCATATATAGGATAAGTAAGAGTTAGTGAAGATTACCATTTGGGTGATGTTATATTAACCACCCCAAGAGTCTATCACTATCGTATACCTTACCCTTAGGTCATATGTGGGTGTTATAATGGGTTATGTTTTGGGGCCTTGGACACTTAAATTATACTCCTAATGATTTAATAAAATTTTTATATATTAATTTCCATTTTAATAATGTTTTTCTTAATAAAATATAATTTTAATTGAGGAAAACTTGATAAATTGATTTTACATATAAAAAAGTGTAATTTTAGAGATTTCTCACACTCAGAGACTTATTATGGAAAAATAACCCTCATTTTTGAATTTTAAATGTCAAAATTAATCTAGGATATTTTTTATGATGTTTTAAGTTTTTTATGAATAGTGAAAAAAATATTGTATTTTTCATTTCCATAATTATTTTAATTTATATAATTGCCCATATGAAATTATTATCAAAAAATTCATATACACAGTTTCAATTAGTATGCTATTTAGAGTCTAATAGGATCAACTTATTTTTTTCATGAATAGTATCTAGAACCTTTGGAATAGTATTGTTACCCATATGAATAGTAATATGTCGACTGGAATACAAACATCACCAAATGATATATCAATATTATTTAGGAAACTTAAATTCTAATTTGATATAATTATATCCTATATAAGTAAACAAATGTTTTAGAAATTATTAGTTAATTATTAGTATTTCTATAAAAAATAAATGATTATTTACAAATTCATAATAAATATAATAACTTAAAATAAAATTAATTTTCACAAAATGGAGTTTATTTTTGAATTATTCATTTTAAAAAATGGTTAGGGTTGATTTTTAATATTTTTTCAAAAAATAGTTGTATTTTCAGTGAATAGTAAAAGTACACTTTTGAGTTTTTGGTATGTTTAATGTGGAATGTAATATCACATGAAATAGAGATGTTTCATTTTGAAAGAAATGTTCAAGGATTAATTCAAAAGGGGTGACATATCTTGAAAAAATAATTATATATATAATAAATACATCATCAAGATGGGAGAGACTGTTTTCGTGTCTTTTTGATAAGGATCCTCATTATTAATAGAATCTATTTTTGTGTTTCCCCTAAGTGTTTTGAATATTAAATACGATGAACTAGAGACACCTTTTATCAATGGAATACATGATCAAATGGGTCCACATTGGTCTGAAATAATTAATAGTATAGGTCCATTGGTTGTGTATGATATCTCAAGATATTTTTGGTCATGTATCTAAATGGTGGTTAATGGATCACATGAAGAGATGTGAGTCATGATTTCATGTAAATCAGTTATAATAAATCACATGAATGAGAAGTAATTAGGAGATTGAATGGATGAGATAGAATTAGTAATTAATGTAGATTTTATATAGTCATATGGTAATGTAATTTATGTTTATGGACTATATTTTAATGCATGGATATGTGGTTCATGAGTGTTTCTTCATGAAACAATTTATCTATTTTTCTTATTAAACATACCAGATCTAAGGGTACAACTCTTCGAGTGATCCTACTTCTTCATCTATATTTTCTTATCTTCTCCTAGTGTGTTTGAAATAAGAAACATTTAGGTATTTAGAGTAAAAAATATCTTATATCTATGTAACTTTAAATGGAAAGGGAGCCATGTATGTGGTTTAATGGTGGTGGAAACCGATGGTAGTAGTAGTCATTTGTTTACGTCTGGGCCCTTTCATGGGGTATAAATAATTTAATATTTGACCCATATAAATTTCTTATCATGTATCCCCAATGTGTTCAATGAATAAAAATTATCACAATTTATCCTTTTAATGACAGTGAAACCCCACTTGCATTGCATGTAACATTATATGTTTTTTTAATATTTATAAAACTATTTTTTGGAAATAATTTAAAATTTCTTTAAATTAATATTTTATAATTTTCATTTCAATGTATACCTTTACATATTGAATAGGTACTATATAAAGTGTTATTCATTCCACCTATACACGGGATTTTTTTGGGGAGAAACATATGGGTAACTGTAATTTTCTAAGGGTTATGTAATAGAAAACAATCTGTTGTGTAAGTGTAGAGTTAAATTATAATTTCTATATAATAGAAACTCCCTTTTCTAAAAAATTCATATGGTTAGGGATTTGTTTCTACTATCTTTGTAAGTTTTAACCCTATTTTCTTATGATGTGTATGTGTAACTCTGATGCTGCTTAAAGGTAACCCTTTTTTTATAAAGGTAAGGTAAGGGTAAACTAACTATCTTGTAAGGGTAGGTTTGAGTTGTGTAGGGTGTCTCTTTCATTTAAAATGATACATAAATTAAATCCTTAATTTCTAAAGGATGTCTATGGTTATAGTTATTATCCTCTTGGGATAATTATGTGTCATTTTATGGTAAAACCATGTTACACTTATACATCTCTCTTTTTTGTGTAAGGGTAGTTTTGTTCTGAATTATTCATTTCTCCTAGTCCAAATCAAACATAAAACATGGTTTCATGATTTTAAAATCCTAGAATCATGAAAAATACATTAATTTGACGTTTCTAAATGTGAAACTCATATTTTGGAAGGTCTTAGACCCCCTCTTTGAGTATTATCTACAAATAAATTAAAATGATGAATTTATTTTAGGGTTTATAAACACTAAAAACCAAAAAATAGAATTATTTGTTTTAAAATACCTGGAGGTTTTTCCGTTTTTATGACATTATATTTATTAAATAATAATTGTGAATTTATCCAAGATATTGAAATTATTTTCACACATCATGTTACAATTTTTTCAAAATAATAGAATAGAAATCAGTTCTAGGAATCATTGGCATGCGTTTTTAACTAATTAATATTCAAAAATGTTTTGTCCGATAAAACTCTTAACCAATTTGGATGTTAGAAAAAAAAAGAATGATGTATGATGTTCATTTACATTTTTTGGAACTTTTATATACTTGTTTATTTAATATGATTCATTTGATGTAAATTCTTATTTCTCCATTCTTGATAGAGATTGGATGTGGGTGTGTGTGTAGCATGTGTAAACAGTTTATGAGGATTGATTCCATGAGTATGATTAAGTATCATGTTTCAATATTATATTTTTATCACATTTTTATGTATGTTTCTACTATTTTTTCAAGATTTAACTATTTTTGTTCTCTCTTTATGAGTTACCCTATTTTATGTATTATCATTCAATTAGCACTATTACATTAGTACTCGTAATGAGTATAGCATCATGATATAAACATCTTTTATATGGGTGAGACCATGTAACCTACAATTATTTTTATATCAATCATGTACATAGGGTATGGTAATTATGGTCTTGTGACCTGTCCTCAGACATAATGTTGGTTCTGATGGACTTTTGGACCTCCCAACGATGTTTCAATATATAACATCCTTTTAGAAACCCCTTGATAGTGACATGTTTACTCAATTACTTTTTTACTTGAATGTGCTTGTTTAGTATAATTTTGGATAGTTATTTATTACTTTTGACATCAGTTACAACTATCATTCTACCATGGATCTGAATTTGGTATGATCAAGACACACGGTGTCCTTGTTAGAACATGAGTTCTAAACATATGTTTATTACAAATGTTTGAAAGTTTACTATATCATGTCATACAATTGTTATATATATTAATAAATTCTAAGGATTCATTGGTTTTTTGATAATGGGTTTTATTACTCTCACCATGAATTGGAATCTTGGTGAACATGCATAATTCCTGTATAGGGATATAGGTAAGGCCATGGAAACTGAGGAAGATAGTTTAGAAGTGAGGCATGAAGCTTGTAGAGATTCTAGGATATACTCTGAATAATTCCATAGTGTTTTTTTATTTACTTATACCTTTATAATCTTATTTTTGTTAGCACACTGGGAGCCTAATTTATTAATTTTTATGACATGTGTGTCATATGTTATTATATTATGATGATTTATGTTCAACCTTGATTTATTCAAGTTGTTTTATATTTTTTATTATTATTTTCTACGAAAATGTTTCTAATAGATAAGTATACCCATTAACTGTAAGTAAACTCTCAGTAATATTTCGAATCCTCTTTTGTATGGGGATGTATGCATTTGATATTTTGATCCTACAATTTGGACCCATCGGATTCAATTAGTGTGTTACAAATTGGTATCATTTTAATGTTTTCTTCTTTTCTTCTTGGTTATTTTAGATATGGTATAGAAAATATTTTATGTGTTGAACTTGGGTAGGGAATTTTCTATTTTTCTATCCAATTCAGGTGTAATGGACCTCATATTTACCATTCATAGGATTTTTTTATAGTTTTGTGGATTTTAGTTCATTCTTTGCATCATGATTAGGCATAGACGATCAAATTACACATATATACATGTAGTGTTCTATATAGTGGTTATTTAATTTAATGTATTCATTTGTGTAATATATTCTGGATATACCTTTATTATCTATTAAATGATATATGTGTGATCTTTGTCGTTGTGATATAACAGTTTTTTAATTAATTAGGTGAACTTGAGTATACTATTGTGTTTGGTAAATATATTCTTATGAATAATGTATAGGTGAAAAGAAATTGGATAATGTTAGGAGGGATGTAGCTTGGGTAAGTTATAGCCTCCTAGTATAACCATTTTTCAATATGAATTATGGGTTTGTATCTATCTTAACGACTTTAGATGGTTAATTTTTTTCCTTTGTGTTTTACAAAATACCATATCAAAAAAGACTAATGGGACCACCAACGAGCATTGGATGAGATTCTCCCACTATAGAAAATCCCCCCATAATACTGGTAACTATGATGGAGGTTTTAATATAGTATGCTCACATACCTGCTCTTATGGTATAGGTAATGGGTCCACCATGGCCTAGAGTCCTCCAACTCGTGTCTGCCTAGGGAAGAGGGGCACGAAATTCCTTGGTAGACTACACTAGATACTACTAGCTTCCTTATTCTCCATTCTTTTAGGGAATTGGGGGACCAAATTATTTAGAGGATAAAATATATATCATCTTGGAAATATTTTACCTCCTTGAGAACACATAGGAATGAACGGTAAAGTTTTATGTGTTCATTCTACATGGACCTACCATGTGGTGATGGGGCGTGATGGGTGAAGCGATCAAATAATATTTTCTTCTTTAAGATGACCTAAATTGGTTTTTTTCATAATTCCTTCCAAAAACACTAAATATAGATCATTCCCTATAGTTCATAGTTCACCCATTGATATTCAATCTAGTATATTCATACACCACTAGTTTCACTGAACTGATTTGTTTCACTCCACTCTTGGTTAGAAATAAGGCCTAGAAAGAGCGGAAGTTTTAGATTTGTCATTGATTCTATCTTATATTGTATGTTAGTAGTTTCAACCAAAAAATACCTAGAAGATATATATGAGACCCAGAATATTGAAAATGCCCAAGATTATGATCAAGAAATTGGCCTTCTGCCACCCTTTAGTACCTAGTTTATTGGACCTCCTACTCCTTTGATGAGTATCACTTCTGGTAACAAGAATAAAAAATTTGGGTCATGTTGTACGGTAGTTATTGATAGGTTGTATAGTAGATGTATTATTCATCCCCCTTGGGAGACGTTTTATCGTTCTTTAACTATGTAAAAGTCTTATAATATCTCATGTGTGATAAATTCCCTTATGTAAAGTGTTGGTGGTGTAGCAAGATGGAGTATCTCAATTAGTTCTACTCTAGTTCATCGAGAGTAATTTTTTACAAGGGTACATGATGTTTTTGATATATGATCTTGTAATCTAGTTAAGTTCCTCAAAATTAGGATCAAACTATGAAAAATATGGTGAGTCATGTTCCATTGAAATATGTTTAGGGAGCTGAGTTGGGATTAGTAAACATAGAGGATCAGACTCCGGTGGTTGGTACTAAGGAACTATATACTATTTGAGGTATGGTCTAGTTCACATCTATGATGTGTACTAATTTGTTTAATACCAGTTCTTCCCATTAAATTATATCAACATACCTTCTTTCTTGACATGACTAACCATTCTGGTAATACTAATTGTTTTTTCCTTTGATACACCATTGGTCACAAAAGTAGTCTATATTCAGTGATGACCATAGTTCCCTATAGTCATTGTTGGTTATAGAAATATATGGTACTTGTGATTTTTAAAATGATAAGACTATATGGGATTCTTATAATGGTTTAAATGAAATCTTTTATAGACCACATTGATAGTTATTGGAGACATGTGGCATTTACATCACCCAAGGAAGAGAAGCTCATGAATACCGCTAAGTAGGAGTTGGGTGTAATTATAGTTTTCCACAAAATGATCTATATTGGTATGATTGTGGTGTAAATTATAGCCTTGGATATTCCTATAGTAATAGTGGAAGCTCCTTAATTTTTTCCTCATGGTTTGTATATCAATTAAGATGTATTCATTGATGAATTCATAGGTCTTCCCTTGATATATGAGCTTAATTTGAGATAGAAATCATGACAGGTGCATAAACATTGTGATACTACATTTTCATTATGTGAAATTTGTGTAAAAGTATCCCCATGTAAAACTTTATGACTTTGAATATAAGGATTTTATCTTTTTTAGTACATCACCCTAGGGTGAACCTATACTGTTCAACAAGAATTAATATGGTGTTCTTCAAAAATGCGTAAATTACTTCAATATGATTTTTCTAATTATGAATAATAACTACCATTTTCATATAATTAATTATCACTTTGATTAGTTTTTGGATCCAAGTAAAAATATTGATCATTGATTGTGTTATCACTATCGATGGATAAGATAGAATATAATCATTAATAAAGAATTTAGATTTATTTTGTAATGCCCTGACCCCATTTACCCAGAGTTAGTGCATTATTTTATTACATTGGCATGATTACATGGAATCAAGTCAAGAAGGACCAATCGGTTTAGCAGTTTTGGAAAATAGATTACATACATGAATTTTACATTACACTTTATAACATACAAAACAACAAAAATAATCCTTTATGAACGCCATTATTCGATTGGCTTAACCTGGCATATCAATCACAATACACTTCTTGGAATCCAGGGAAAAATAAAACTTAGAAATGGGTGAGCTCAGATGCTTAGTAAGGATAACAATACAGAGGAAACTTTCATAAATAAGCTAAAACATTTAAGTCAATGTATAATTAAAACCAAATACTTTTAAACTTTAACTTCAGCATAATATGGCAGAAATAAAATGAAATAATTCCATATACTTAGTAACATGGATATTCTATTAATTGAATAATTATATTCAATATCTATAACCACATTCATATTGATGGAATGCATAATTCCAGACTATCATAACCACAAAGTCAAGGCCTTGTGTCAAGACTACAAATAAGATTTTTTAAAGCCCTTGTACCAAGACACTAGTTTGTCTCATGAGACCTACTGATGCATCGAGGAGCTATAGAGGGCTCCACCCATCACTTACTAAGTCCGATGCATTCGACATATGAAAAGGTTTAAACATAACATAATCATTACTATTAAAACTAGCATACGAAATGTCAGTACTTTATCCGTAAACCATGAATGGTATAAAAATAACACATCCATAGTCAAACATATCACAAAATCTTCAATAATATATGGAAGATTTTTATCATAATAAATCATCTTCAAACAAGTTTAAAATTCACCAAAGGATGTTGACATAGATGAAAATGATTTGTAATACTCTTTGAGAGAGACATCCCTTTTCCATGAAACATTTAACAATCACACAATTTTGAAAGGAAGACATTTAAAGACATTTTCGAATCAAATATTCCCATACCAATTTGAAACTTTTTAATGGAATTAACATTTTAGAAACATTCATGTCCATATAAATAAATCCTTAAAAACCATTTTGAAGACATGGACATTAAGGAGAATGATTTAGAAGAGTAAATATTTAAAACATTGGAAATGATGTTTTTTTAAAAAAAAGTTTTTTAAAATAATCTCTTTGAAAACTATTTCTTGAAACATGGATATGGATAATAAATATGTCTCATTAGATACTTATGTAAAAACAACCTAGGATAATAAAGAGATTTTGAAATTAACCCTTACCAATTTGGTAACATATGAAACATACACCCCATAAAAGAGGTATCATTCAATGAATATGTAAATACACATAAATTAAAGTGTATTACACAATGAATACAATTATGGGCAGTACATACACCACACAAAATGTAATAGTGTCAATATGGCATGAATCTCACGGGAATAAGGAGTGAGATGAAAACTCCTTACCATGAACTTTTCCTTGGTAGAGGGTTGGTTAAACTCTTTTAGAATGGTGAAATAATTGTTATTAAATTATTCCAGAATAATATACATTAATATGATATCATATATGATCTTTTAAAATTTCCTTTTAGTATTATCGTTGTTTCGGTGTTAACTGATTCGTTCTCATTTATATACTTGGTTACGTAAGTCATGTTTGTTATGAATAGGATATATTTGATTTATATACAGAATAATATTATGTCATTAAACATTATTTTTAACCATCAAATGAAAATTATTCTTGAATGGATATGATTGGGAAATGAATCTCATCACGTTCGTGGAGATGGTAATCCATACGTAGGCATGAACGCTACTTCCATTTTATTTTTCATTTTAAAAGGAATAAAAAACAAATGATACATAGGTATATTATTATTCTAGTATAATATAATATCTTATATATGTTACTTATGTTCATTAACACTATCCTTTATATGTTCCATGTATGGTATGAATGAGTCATGTCACTTTGAGGGGGCGGTAGTCCGCACTTCTCAACTAAAATTATCGTATATATATATACAATATGAAGCGAATAATGGTATGATATAAAATGAAATTAAAGAAGATTATATATAAAACAAATATCATTAATATCATATTTAATTATAGTGACATCATAATGGCCACCATGAGAGGTGGTAGGAGATAATTGAGCAATCATTTCGTGAGGTGTTTGGTTGTCATCCACAGAAACATTATGTTTTTCACCCATTAGATGGAGGTGTGTGTAAGTTTAGTTAAAATAATTCTCATAAAAATATCCTAGTAAATTGAGTATACTGTTTTTGTTACAAAAGAAAATAATAATAAGAGTTTAGGGGTTGGAGAAGTAAAATAAAATAAAAGAAGCTAAGAGAAATCGTTAACTTTAATTTGGGTAAATCCCTATGGTTTGAATCTAAAAAGACTCTTGAAGTCACTTCATCCTAATTTAAGGCTTATATGAGGAGGATATGGATGCAGGGAGATTAATAAGGCAGATTTCTGATGATCCAAAAAGCATTAGAGGTGTGAAGATGTGGTTATAATGGTGTACTTTTATAAGTGGGAGGAGGGGATCTTTAGGAAAGATTGAAAATATTATTTTATTATATAATGATATTCAGTTTCTAAAGGTCCAAAACTCATTAAAGTTGAAGATAATATGACTCATGATCGAAATGAAATCATCCAATAAGAATTGGACAGGTTTTGGGTATTATGTTAGTCTTTATAATCTTATTTATTTAAATCATTTATTAATGAGGTAAACACTACATCATTATTGTGTCATTAATAATTTTGTTTATTAGATGTCTAAAAATTATAAAACAAATACCATGATGTAAGAAATATTTTTATATTTCTAATGAATATTTATAGTCGAAATGATAACATATATAACCCTATGTAAAAATTGTTTTTCTAAAAGATATATGCTTATGTCATTTTTGTATTTACTTTATCATAATTAATATAAAGTGTCATTATCACTTACAAGTGTCTCCATGGGGTCTCAAAATCGACCCATAGATGACCATGGTCGGACATGTATCAACCAATAGGGTTAGGACACTTTTTAGGATAATTTAGTATTTTTATAATATTATTCTCTACCCTTATTTACTGGATTTACCCTTTAACCATGGTAAATAAAATATTTACCGAAGTAATTATTCCAAATGTCTAAAAAAAGTTAACTATTTACTCAAATTTGACCTCCTGATTCTAAATATGGAATCCATTTTTCTAAATTCAATACACATAAGTGGTAGAAATTAATTTAAAATTAATTCCCATTGTCGAAACAAAAAAGCATGTTTTTAACAAATAATAACTATCAAAAGATTGACACTTTCTTACATCCAGTTTAAATATAAAATTTAGTCCAATGACCTATATTAGATTAAATGGTAAAATTATAATCTAATTTTACTTTAAAATAACTCAAATTCATAATTTATCACTATTAATTATTTCAATTTAAAAAGTTGTTTTTAATTAAAATTTATTAATTTTCACTATTCATCAAAATATGAAAGTAATCAGAAAAGTACCCAAATTTCACGCTAAGATAATTTTGATATTACAAATCCAAAAATGAATTCTATTTAAACAAATTAAAAACAGAAAAGTTTCATTTGTTAATTTAAAATTAATTTCTACTGTCAAAACCAAAAGGTGTATTTTTAAGAAATGATAACTATCAAAAGTTTTACACTTGTTTATGTCCAATTTCAAATTGAAATTACATACAATGAACATCATTGGATTAAATGGTTAAAATATAATCTATTTATACTTACGAACCATTAAAATGTATAATTTAACAATAAAAATTATTTTGTTTTAAAAATTTGTTTTTAGTTAAAATATAGTATTTTTCACTATTCACCCAAATATGAAAGTTATCAGAAAAACACCAAACCATTATTGAACTAAATTCTTATGTCCCGATTCAAAATAATAAGTTTATAATGTCAATTTTAATATATAAAAGTTTCAAATACTGGATTTAAATTGGCTTCGCCATTAAAAGGTGGTAAAATTGCATTTTTTTAAAAATACATTTCTTATCTGAATAAATGTATTTGTACTTAAATTATGTATAAGAAACTCATTATATGGATTCTAAAATTATAAGGATTATATAATGTTCAAAATTCCGTTAATACTATTCATAACCTCTTTGGAACGGCTTATTTGGTAAGTCATGGTGCGAAAGAACTCAGTGTGGCGTGTAGTGCAAGTTATTGAATTACTTTGAAGAAATGACGTACTATGAAATCTTGGGGTGTTACATTCTCCCCTACTTCAATAAATTTCTTCTTCTCAATTTGAAATTATTTTTTGAAAGTAAAAGGTTGAAAATTGAAAATACCTTTGGGAAAACCCACATCGAAAATTAGGTTAATAAAATTTAGTCTTAATAAGAGGAAAAGGGAAACGAAAGGGTCACTACCCAATTATGATCTCGATTAAGAGAACATTGGTGGAAATTAGAAACCTATAATTGGAGAAAAAATGTAAATATTTATAAGTAGTGATTGAGGTCATCAATCACAAACAAGTGTAAAATTGAGGGCCTTAAATTCATCGATCTATAATGATTTAAAATAGCATTAGTTCAACAAAAACATATGGTATTAGTATAAAACATTTTTTGTTATAATATCCCTTCCCTAAAGCATAAGAATTAATTTATTCATATAATAATAGAAGAAGAAAAGTATATACTTGAAAAGTAGAGTCTCATCCTTTAACTAATTTCTACCAGAAACTCATCTTTAACTCTAAAAGATAATAGAACATAAAAATAATATTCAATTTATCCAATTCGTATAGGGTTAAAAAAAATGACTTTATAATTCTTCTACGAGATTTTTTTTTAAACTACATTATTCAATCCAGGACATCACGTCGGCCAGTGGTAGGTGATACACCCTTGTCTCCCTTCGGTTATGGGTTCAAGTCTCGTGGCCTTGCCGGACGTGACGGGTTGCTTCCCGACCTCCGGGTTTTCCTTTTATAGAAATCCAAAAACAATCTCAAAATAGAATTATCCAAAATACTTCTATCCAAACTCATGATCCAAAATTTATAATGAAGGTAATCACAATGAAGATCCTTTTTTCTATGTAATAACATGTGAACATAGTCATCATGTATTCTTTTAAAACACTACAACGTCTTGAATTACCATAAAACCTTATTGATTACATTCATTATCCCTTATTACTTATAGAATACTAGATATACTCCTTCTATCCAAAAATGTTGTAAAGTCCAACAATGATGGAATATAAAAATCATTAATTAGCTTCAAGGTAGTCAAGAATATTTAATATAATTTATCCAAATCAATCATGTATTATTACAAAATCACCACCTCAGTGTGAGAGCCATATTTTGATTTATCTTTCTCTCAACCATATATTTTCCAAAAATTTAACCTACTATTGACTCACTTTTCATGAATCCACACAATCTCAAGTCCTTAATGAAATAGTACTGCAGTACAATACTTATACACTCTATATCTATTATAACCAGTACATTGCTGATACAACACACAAATGACATAATTATATAATAACAAAATAATAACTCTAATAATTCCTCATCATTTTTGGTTGTATCATAACTTGATTATTATCCAATAGCATCATTTGGGGAATACTCTGATGATTTTCACATTGGATCACGTAGTGTTCCAACTCCTGGTAGATGAAGCATTGTACATTTGAAACCTTTTTCTTACCCTTGCAGTCACGTACATGGTGTCCTTTTTCTACACACTTATAACAAACTCCCATTCCCTTCAGGTAAGTTACAGGGTGTTTCTTCCCACAGTTATCACATATGGGACAATTATTCTTTTCCCTCTTCCCTTTATCCATCTTTCTCTCTTCCATCCTTTTCTTCTCTTGCTTCCCTTCAAAGCCATATGACTCATAGAATTCATTACTTATCTTATTAACACATGATAATATTTCTTCATATGATGAGAATACATGGGAGACTATTTCCCTTATAAATGTTGGCTTAATACTGTGAAAGATAAGATCCTTCTTACTCTTTGGATCACACATATTGTTGGAGTTCACATTCCTTCTACTGGGTGCCATTTCTTTACAATAGCATAAACTAGGTATGATTATGAATAGCAATAAATAATTCAAAACTTGTAAAATACCTAACGTAAATTGAACGTTTTATGGATATAATACATATTCATAAAGATGCTTTCATTGAGGTGGTATATACTCATAAACTCTTCATAATTATTTGTAAAGAAAATGAGAATTATCCGAAATATATCCCCCGGGAGTGTCGTAACCAAGAGTGCAGCAAGGCCCATTGTCGTGCACCAGTTACCATTCGATTATAGCTCACAGCGGTTTTTTTTGGGTGTTACCCCTAGGTACATTTGTGCCAGAGCCACCTCTACCTTCTCGTATCCAAATAGGGATGTATTTTCTTGGAAAACTCACAAAATCTCAACATTACCAAAATTCTAGGAATTTATTCTATACTAATCTTAAAGTCTATCTTAGGTCTATGTGCTCTAATCAGAGTTTATCTAAATCTAACTTCCAAGTTTATTGCTAAACTTCCTCTGATACCAACTGTAATGCCCCAGCCCCAGTTACCCAGAGTTAGTGCATTATTTTAATACATTGGCATGAATACAATGAATCACGTCCCGAAGAACTGATTGGTTTAGATGTCTTGGAAAATATATTACATACATGAATGTTCTATTACACTTTACAACATAGAAAACAACATAAATAATACTTTTTGAGTGCCATTATTCCCTTGGATTAACCCTGCATATCAATCACAATTCACTTCTTGAAATCTTGGGAAAAATAAAACATAGAAAGGTGTTATCTCAGTTGCTCAGTAAGGATAACAATACAGTAGAAAAATTCATAAATAAGAATAAACATTTAAGTCAATGTATAATTAAAACTAAAGCCTTTTAAACTTGAACTTAAGAATAATATTGTAGAAATAAAATGAAATAATTCCATTTTCTTATTCGCATGGATATTATATTAATCGAATAATCACATTCAATATCAATAAACACTTTCATAATGATGGAATGCATAATGCCAGACTATCATAACCACATAGTCAAGGCCTTGTCCCAAAACTACAAATAATATTTTTTACAAGGCCTTGTTCCAAGACACTAATTTGTCTCATGAGACCTACCGATGCATCAAGGAGCTATAGTGGGCTCCACCCATCACTTACTAAGTTCAATGCATTTCTCATATAAAAAGGTTTAAACATAACATAATCATTCGTATTAAAACTAGCATATGAAAAGTCAATACTTTAGCCATAAACCATGAATGTTATATAAATAACACATCCAAAGTCAAACATATCACAAAACCTTCAATACATTATGGAAGATTTTTCTCATAAAAATTCATCTTCAAACAAGTTTAAAATTCATCAAAGGATGTTGACATAGATGAAATTATTTGTAAAACACTTTGAGAGAAATATCCCTTTTTTAGGAAAACATTTAAAATTCGCACAATTTAGAAAGGAATACATTTAAAGAAATTTTTGAATCAAAGTGTCACATGACACTTTGAATCTTTTAAAGGAATTAAAATTTTAAAAACATTCATGTCTATATAAATAAATCCTTAAAACCCATTTTCAAGACATGTACATTAATGAGAAAGGTTTAGAACAGTAAATATTTAAAACATTTGAAATGATGTTTTTTGTAAAAAAGTGCCTTTAAATAATCCCTTTTAAAACTCTTTCCTGAAACATGGACATGGATAATAAATATGTCCCATTAGATACTTACATAAAAACAACCTCGGATAATAAAGAGATTGTGAAATTAACCCTTACCAATTTGGTAACTTACGAAACATACACCCCATGAAAGAGGTATAATACAATGAATATCTAAATACACATAAATTAAAGTGTATTACAAAAAGAATACAATTATGGGCAGTACATACACCACACAAAAGTTAATAGTGGCAATATGTCACGAATCTCATGGAAATAAAGAGTGAGATGAAAACCCCTTACCTTGAACATTTTTTGGTAGAGGGTAGGTTAAAATCATGTATAATGGTGAAACAATGCTTATTTATTTATTCAATAATCATATACATTAATATGATATCATATATGATATTCTAATATTTATTTTTAGTATTATCATTGTTTCGGTGTTAACTGATTCGTTATCCTTTATAAATTGGGTTACGTAAGTCATGTTTGTTAGAAATTGGATATATTTTATTTATATATAAAATGATATATTTTATTTATATATATAATTATATTATGTCATTAAACATTATTTGTAACCATAAAATTGAAATTATTCTTGAATGGATATGATGGGGAAATTAATCTCATTGCGTTCGTGGAGACGGTAATTCGTACGTACGCACGCACGCTACTTCTATTTTATTTTCCATTTTAAAAGGAATCAAAAATATATGATACATAGGTATATTATTATTAAAATATAATATAATATCTTATATATGTTACTTATGTTCAATAATACCATCCTTTATATGTTCCTTGTATGGTATGAACGAGTCATATAACTTTGTGGGGGCTGTAGTCCGCACTTCCTCAAATGAAATTATCATATATATATATATACAACATGAAACGAATAATGGTATGCTATAAAATAGAATTAAAAAAGATTATATATAAAATAAATATCATTAATATCATATTTAATTATAGTTCCATGTTAATGGCCACCATGAGAGGTGGTAGGAGATAATTGAACAATCGTTTCGTGAGGCATTTGGTTTCCATCCATAGAAACATTATGTTCTTGACCCATTATATGGAGGTGTGTCTAAGTGTAGTTCGAATAATTCTCACAAGAATAACCTTGTATATTGATTATACAGGTGTTGTTACAAAAGGAAATAATAAGAAGAGTTTTGTGGTTGGAGAAGTAAAATAAAATAAAATAAGTTGAGAGAAATCATTACCTTTAATTTAGGTATATATCTTTGGTTTGAAAACAAAGGACCCTTGAACTGACTTTTGCCTAAGGTAAGGATTTTAGGAGCAGGATAGGGATTTATAGAGCTTAATGGGCAGAGTTTGGACGAGACAAAAAGCTTGAGAGGTGTGAGGAATTGGTTATAAGTGGTGTCTTTTTATAAGGGGGGTCTCTTTATGAAATATTGAAAATATTATTTTATTATATAATAATATTCAGTTTCTAAAGGTCCAAAACTCATTAAAGTTCAATATAAGATGACTAATGATCGAAAGGAAATCATCCAATAAGAATTGGATAGGTTTTGGGTATTATTTTAGTCTTTATAATCATATTTATTTAAATCATTTATTAATGAGGTAAACACTACATCATTATTGTGTGATTAATAATTTAGTTTATTAGATGTATAAAAATTTTAAAACAAATACCATGATGTTGGAAATATTTTTATATTTCTAATGAATATTTATAGTCGAAAATATAACATATATAACCCTATGTAAAAAACGTTTTTCTAAAAGATATATGCTTATTTCATTTTTGTTTTTTTTAACTTAATTAATATAAAGTGTCATTATCCCTTGAATGTGGCTCCATGGGGTTCCCAAATGGACCTAAATATTCCCATGGTCGGAAATTTATCAACCAATAGGTTTAGGACACATTTTACGGTAATTTAGTATTATTATATTATTATTTTTTACCCTTATTTACCGGGTTTACCCCTTAACCATGGTAAATAAAATATCTACTGAAGTAATTATTCAAAATGTATAAAAATAAAATTTTCCTATTTACACAATTTGGACCTCCTGATTCTAAATATGGGATCCATTATTCTAAATTCAAAACATAGAAGTGGCTGAAATTAATTTAAAATTAATTCCCATTGTCGAAACCAAAAGCATGTTTTTAACAAATAATAACTATCAAAGGTTTGACACTTGTTTATGTCCAATTTCAAAGTGAAATTACATACAATGACCATCATTGGATTAAATGGTAAAAATATAATCTATTTATACTTACAAACCATTAAAATGTATAATTTAACAATATAAATTATTTTGATTTAAAAATTTGTTTTCAGTTAAAATATAGTATTTTCACTATTCACCCAAATATGAAAGTTATCAGAAAAACACCAAAACTTTATTAAACTAAATTCTTATGTCCCTATTCCAAATAAGAAGTTTATTTTGTAAATTTTAATATATAAAAGTTTCATATATTGGATTTAAAAAGGCTTCGCCATTAAAATGCGTTAAAATTGCATTTTTTAAAGAATACTTCTTTTATTTGAAAAAATGTATTTGTACTTACACTATGGCTAAGAAACTCATTATATGGATTATAAAATTATAAGTATTATATAAAGTCCAAAATTCAGTTAATACTATTCATAACTGCTTTTGAACGGCTTGTTTGGTAAGTCATGGTGCGCTAGAAATCAGTCTTGCTTGTAATGCAAGTTATTGAATTACATTGAAAAATAATGTACTATGAAATATTAGGGTGTTACATATTTGTAGGCTATAAAATTACTTGGTTATGTTTTTTTGGACTTTTCAATGTGCCTTAAGTTTTTTTGTATCACATAAAAAGGATTTTCCTCCAATACCTTGACTCATTCCTCCTGGTACAAATCAGACATGTATTCTTTATCTCACTAACCCCATTGTATAATTCCAGCTATATAGATATACTCTTCAGTACACTTTGAGAACATTAGATTTATTTCACGATGATAAATTGTCTTTTTTTATTTCGGAGGTAAAATTCATTGGTCATGTAGTTCATGAGACTAGTATATAAGGGGGTCTAAAGATAATATAGATCATGATATCATGGACACATCACTACAACATGTTGGTGGTCATGATATTCCATAGTTTAGTGGGGTACTATCAATGTTTTATCTATGTCTTCTCCCAATTTTTAGAAACCATGATTGAACTGATAAAGAAAGGGGTGAGGTTTCAGTGGTTGGAATAGTGTGAGGAGGCCTTTATTGGGATTTAGAGGAGGATGACTATATCTATAGTATTGATTCATCAAGAGCCTAAGATTATATATAATGAATATTTTTTATGCATTGGGAATTTTTTGGAGGATGTTTTAATACAGAGGGAGTCTGTAGTATCTTATAGGATAAATAAACTCTGACCCCGTGACAATAATTATCATATCCATGAATTAAAGATAGAAATTATGGAACATGAATTGAATTTCTTAGGATAGTGTCTCTTTGGATAGGGGTATTTTGTTGACATAAACAACAAGAACCACGACTATATCTTCTCACAGTGGGGTCTAACGTAGAGGTAGTGGTACTGGGAAGGTTTCCAATAAACATTTTACATTATGATAGTATATTCACCATATAAATGTAACATCATTGTATATACTCTTAGTTTTAATTCATTGTAACCTAATGTTATTGGTGAATGGCCTTCTAATAAACAATGGTATAATATGATCTTTTCATCAAATTACAGGTTAAGTTTTTTCTTGACTAGGGATCAATGACATGTTCCCCATTGGTGATAACATATTACTTAGTATAGTCGGTGAATTAAAATTTGGAATATGACCCAATATTCTTTTGATGTCAGAACAACAATATGGTGTGGACTTGATACTAGGGTGGTTTTTATATGATGGTGATGTGATCATGGTATATGAGAGACTTATAGTCCCCACTTCCAGTAAGGAATAGATAATGAAATTTATTTATACATATAATTTGGTGTTGAATCCTATATTTATAATGATGTATAATAAAATTAGGTATCATTTCTAATTACCATGTATAATAAGTGACATCCCATAATTTGATTCCCAATGCCTTATCTGTAAAACGATAATGGTCGAGAACTAGCCTCATAGTGGTTTTCTCTAGCCTTGTCTATGTGGAAGTTGGAAAGAATCACAATAGACTTTTTGGTTTGATTACAAAGGACCTTGAAGAGTCATGGTGATATTTTGGTGATTATTGAATGGAGAATGAATGATTCTAATTTATTATTGATCATTCATACTCACTCAATATATGGGATAGGTAATATGTATTTCTTTGAGATTTTTTGACTCTATAGAGTAACATTAAGAACTGTATCTCATAGAGATGAGTTTTTCATAACATTTTTTGGGTAAGTGTTGAATGTTTTTTAGGTAATTAACATATATTGATCACTATATTCCATTCATAGACACAAGGACACTCATAGTGGAATATTCGTGTTTTGAATGATATTCTCCTTTCCAAGGTTTTCGATTTTGGAGGATCTTTAGATGTTTATCTATCCATATTTGTGTTTTTATACAACATTATGCATAGGTATTTTATTTAGATGGAACCTTATGAGGCTCTTTATGGTATTAAATATTGTTCACCACATTATTGGAATAAAGATTGTAATGAAAGTTTTGTGGGTCCTAGTATGATATATGTGACCTCCAAGAGAAGTCATTTGATTCAGAATAGGTTAATCATAACTCAGATTATCCATAATTCTTATACAAACTATAATACAATACATTTGATGTTTTATTTAGGAAAATATATTTTTATGAGAGTGAATATAAGGTTATAACGCCAATATTTTATGGTGGAAGTGAAAGTATAACTTCACTATATTATAACATTTATGATCAATGGGCGGGTTGGAACAGTTTCATGACTTCTAGATCTTCCTTCCCTAAATAATGTTTTTTATAATGAATTTAATATGTATTAACTCTAGAGTAATATTCCTATTCTAATAAATGTAAACAAATATGAATATGTTGTGTTGGATCATGATACATAGTATGTTTAATTCTTAACGAAAATGGTGTACATGACCAAGAACGTACCGGAAGGAAAGAAATTGCCTATTATCAAGATCTAATGTTGGCATAGATAGATCCGAGATGAAACCAGTATGTTTTATTCATATGATTGAGACAAGGAGCCTGAGTTGGTTCAACAATACCTCTATAAATACTTCTTGACGCCAAGATGTTTTTAGACGGGGAGAATTATATTATTCTCTATTTTTTAAATTTCTCTAAAAATAATTTTTAGAAGTGATTTAAAAAACTTCTTTATGAAAAGTTAATGATATTCAATTTAATTTCAACCAAAAAAAATTATTTAGACCTAAATAGAGTTAAATTAATTTAACTATACACATTACACTTTTTTTAGCACCATACGGTTAACTCTAATATTATAAAGGTTTTGTAAAGGTAAACTCGTTTTTTTGTATGTTTGTGATGAAATTCCAGCCACTAGAAAATGTAACTCCCTTTTTCTATGAGTTGTGTAATGGTAGATACTTGTGTCTATTTATTGTTAAAGGGTATCCACATGTATTAATAGTAGCTGTAATGGTTAATATAGATAATTTTAAAAGTAACCTCATTTTCACTAAGGTTATGTAAGGGTAACAAATACACTGCATAAGGGTGGGTTTGATCCATATAAGGTAAGCTCCTTGGTTTCAAAGGATATATATATGTAATCCCAAATTTTTGAATAACTCAAAAGAATAAAGGTTTAACCCTCATAAAAAACTCTGGGATGTATAATGGTAAAAACATGTAACATTTACATAGCACACTTTTTGGTATATGGGTAGTTTTTACTCCCTTTTTTGTTTCTCCTAGTCCATCGTGAACCTATAACATGGTTTCATGATTTTAAAATAATAAAATAATAGTAAATATTTAAAATAAACTCATATAAATTTATTACTACTATTTTTGATTTTTTTATATTCTTGTTCTCAAAATTTGACTATAATAAAAATTAAAATAAAAAATTTAATTTTGGGTTTTTTAATGTTTCAAACTAGTAAACCAAAATCTTCATCTTAAAATAATCAGAAATGTTTCCCATGACTTTGATCTAATATTGAGTATGCGAAATAAAAAATTTCTAAATCCAAGATTTGGGAATTCCTATTTGATAAAACCAGGTTCTTCTTCTTGTTTCAATGCTTGAAATAACCCTATCTCTTTATCCACCCTTATTTAGTGATGTGGTTTTATAGGGATATTTTTCGATTATAATTTTTTTATTAAAAAAAATTTAGTTCATCCCTTGCATCTAAGAAAATGATAAAAAATCTTAAATTATACTAACTTATAATTATCAATGAATAATAATACAGAATTACCACATTCATATCTCAAGTTATTCTAGATAGAATAAATATTATTTAAAGTGATTTTATATTTATTCATTGTGGAATAAATGGATATCACATTTAATGGATTAAATGATTATTTAAAAATTATTTAGGATAAAGAAAAAATTAATTCATGTGGTGTTTCTATTTATTATTAAAATAATGGAATTCGATCCAATTTTGAGAATCCTGGGTTTTTTGTTTGAAGTGATTAATATGTAGATGTGTATTTGGTGATAAAATTCTTGAATGTCTATGACATTTAAATTGCAAATCGTGAGGTAATAATTTCATTAAAATTTGGGGTCCCTTGATTACATTTGTTTCTTGGGTACGATTCTTGTGATGGAATTTTTTATTGTAATTTACTTAATAGATATCACATGTGGGTGTTTGTGATTATTTATTCCTTGAGTATGATTATATTACTTATGCCACGTATGATATTTATTACAAGTTTATGTTTATTTTCATGGATTTCTCTCAAGATGTCATACTTTGTGGTTCCTTTTTATTGTATGCCCTATTAAATATATTTAATTTCATTTGGATATAATTTTTTAGTATTTGGAATAGGTCAACCATTATGATCTGAATATCCCTTAGAGGGGGAGTCAATTAAACATTAAATGATGATGATGTTAGAAAAATACAAAGGATATGTGCATGATGTCTTTGTGGCCATACAAAAGACACAATTTTGGATACAAACTGTTTGTGGCTTATCTTGATGGGGTGTTGTTATATGAACTCCTTATAGACGACCCTTAATAGTGAGATGTTCACTCGATGTCTTCTACACACTGAGTGATATTCTTAATAACGTCTTGATCACTTCTCATGTTCATTATGACTATCTTTTCAGCATATGTCCAAAGAAGGTATGGTAAAACCCCTTAGGGGATTTGATAGTGCACTAGTTCTCATCATATGTCTGTTATGGTTGATTGGGAATTTCGTACCATCTCATACACATGTTATACCTATGTGCACATGTTATGTATGCATTAGATGTGTCTTATAGGATTTTATTTCCCCCAACTTGCCTGAGCATCTTATTGTACTTGTAGATTTTAGGTTTAGGGATCCATGTATGGGTAAGGGTACCATGGAAGATAGAAGAGAAGTGAAGCATAGATCTTATTATGGTACCAATATGGAATACATGTGATTCTACATGAATTATTATATTTACATGAACCATTATACTTTGTTTTCTCTTTCCACATATAGAGACTAGTTTATTTATTTATATGACCTGAGTTCCGTATATTATTAAATTATAATACATTATATTCTATTTTAATTATATTTGGGTGTATGGCTTTGATATTGAGGGTACAGTCTCCCCATTAATGGTATTGGATACCGCACAACTTATTTTATGCCTCTACCATTAGGGGGAATGAATGAAGTCTAGTGGCTCTCCATTTTTTACTCTATGGTTTGGGTTGGGGCATTAAACTGTGTGACCAAATAAAACACAGAAGGGTCTCCCATCAACAACCTATTTCATTCAAATCAAATTACCAATGGTGAATATATATGGGTCTTCCATTGACATCTATTCTCCAAAATCATAACATGAATTGGATTATATGTTGGGGTTGGCATTGGGGAATACGTATTTTGGAAACCATTAATTAATACAAGGCTATAATTTCATCCAAAAAGAGCATGTACTTTTCAAGTTTGTACAATATTATAAACCTTTAATGTGATAACACCTACACTTCAATACGATCATCTTATGGAGAAATTTTATATTTGTATATATACCATCTAAAATCCCATTTTCTTATTTTCACTATCCAAATCCATCAACATTTATATGTTGGGTGTCAACCCCAACTGTGATGAATGACTAGCTTAAATGGTAGTCTATAAATATGATATTGATGATGTTTATATTGAGTAGGATCAAGTAAATGTATTTCAAGAATATTTGTCTCATATTTCCCTAAATCGGGAAGTTGAGATTTCAATAGAACTCCTATCTACTAATATTTTTATATCAATGAATTCTTGTAGAATAACCTTTATTAAATTAGATAAATTAAATAATTAACTCTAAGATAATATAGATAAAACTTTTATACACCCATGTGTTCAAAAATTCATTATTATTAAAAAATAAACATGAATAAATGCATCACATTATTTATTATTATGAACATAACAAAAAATTTATCAAGAAAATGTATCCTCTGCATCATGTGAATTACTTATCTAATGAATCATAAGGGGCTCAATACTTGTCCGATATTAACCATCGATTGATATATCATAAAATTAGTGTTAAAATAGAGTTTGAACTCAAGAAAACCATTTATACAAGATATGGGAATTATGAATTCATGGTGATTTCGTTCAGACATACAAATACCACTTTTATCTCTATATATATGATGGATCCTGTCTTTATAAATTTCCCCAAACAATTTGAGAAGACTTTATAGGTTGTATTCTCATATATTAAAATTTTTAGGAATATCAAGAAGATATTTTAGGGATTACTGAGATGACCTTTACAATGATAAACCAAAATACCAAATTTATCAAGTATTAATTTTCAATATATATTCATATATATATATATTATAATTTGTTGGTCATATAATAACATGATATGATATAATTTTTGATCCTTCAAGATCATGGTGAGTAAATAATTTCACAGGCATACCACTATAATAAATATCCATAGTTTTATTGTATTGGATAGATAATAGAAATTTTTTTTATATTTGTCTCATTTCTATCAAATCTACTAACCATGTTTACAATGAAGGGTCTCAAGTTCCATGGGATAAATTAATGTTAAAAAAATTTCAAATATCTTAAGAGATGTTTTGTAATTTCACCTGTAATCAACTATACCAATAGTTAAGAAGGGTTTTTGATACACAATGATGCATCAATGAAGGGTTGGTGATATATACTTCAATTCAATGAAAAGGAGGTGGCTTATTCCCTAAAACAGTTAATGAGTCATGAAGAAATTAGAAACTATATGATTTCGAGCAAGAATTGATTAAATTTTAATTGATGATATGAAGGAAATGTCAATGTTTATAAAATTGTAAAATATATAAAAATTAGAAGATCACAAAGTATAGATTAAGAGAAAAGGAGTTCAACATGCACAAAAGTAGATTCTTGGTGTTGATCAAGAACTATTACTGCTCAATACATTACCATACTATGATGGAAAACAGGGTGGATGATTGTTTGAGTTGGAATACTAATTATACATTATCAATGATGTGTAATAAAATGGACCCAAAAATAATGGATTTACAAAATATAGACCTTATAATCATGAGGTAATATAAGAAAAAATATTTCCCCAAATAATTACTCATCTATCCATCCATATAAATATCAATGTTACATATATTGAGGATATGGAGATATATAAGAAGGGTCATATTAATATTACATATAACTTTTAATTTGATAGAATTATAATATATGGGAAATGAATATGTGTTCCATCAATAATAGAATTGGACAAATAGTTTTTATATAATGCACATAAATCATCATTATCTATCGATTCTAAAAGCACACATATGTATAGAGATATCAAGAATATTTTTTATGGGACAACATGAATATATAGAATACAAAGTATGTATCAAATGATTAGTATACAATTAATTTATGGTTAAATGAAATTAGTCTTTCCAGATGATGAAACCATTACCCACACTATAATTTAAATGGGATAACATCACCATGGATTTTGGTAATGGTATCCCTATGACTTTTAAAGGCTATAATGATTTTGGGGTTGTCATTTATATCCCCATGAATTAATTTTTTTTGTTATTCAAGATCATTTATCACTCAATAAACATTAATGGATATACATAAAATAATTGGATTGGCTATATGAAGTTTCACTCTCAATCATATTTCTTTATGATCAAAGATTCACCAAAACGTTTTGGATAAGCCTTCATTAACTATTTAATACAGATATAAACATCAGCATTGCTTTTAATTTTCAGAAATAATGATAATAAAAAGATATATTAAAACTCTAGAAGATATTTTGATATCATCTTCAGTATATGTAAATGTATGTTGAGATTAACACCTTCCCCTAGTATACATCTCATATATTGAGAGCTTACATTCTAATTTTCAAATTTCAGAATTTCATGCTATGTAGGTGAAGATGTGTATAACTCCAAAAAGAAAATATGATGTTAGAGAAGATAAACTTATAGTACAATATCATTATTAATAGATTGAATAGAATATTTAATCCACATAGAATTATATTAAAAATTTATAGAGTTAACAGAATAGTTACACTGATAATCATCAACAATATTTTGAGTATGAAGTTGGAGAGACAATGTATTTTTAATATCACCATATAAGAGGATTATGAGATATTGGAATAATGGAATGATGAACCATAGATACTTTTAACCCAAAAAAATACTTCATTATGTGGGGGTGGTGACTTGTCATCTTAACTTCCACTAAACCAATCCAAATTCAACGATCTATTTGATGTACAAAATTTTAGGATGTACCCTTCATATTTATTGAACTTAGATACAATGTAATAGGAATATTACATCTCTTATGATAAGAACATGTATAAATCATAAATCATATAGTTAAATGAAAAATAAAATGGTTTATGTTCTATGAAGGAATCATATGTTTGAGGAAATAATGTGGAAACTCATTGATGTAATGTGGTAAAACTACCCACATTGTTTTTAGTAGTGTAATGAAATTTTGAGGGAAACCATATTTTAAGAGGGTAGAATACAACACTAAAAAACTTTATTATTTATTTTTCCTCTAAATAAATATTTTCTAATGGATTATTTTGTAAAAAACAGAAATCTAAAAATAACCATGATAAATTTTATTAAGAAAAAATATCATAAACAAGATAATATAATGAAATTATAAGAACAAAAAATTGACTATAATTAACAAATGTATAATAAGAATAAAATAAAAAGTGAATAAAAAGACCATGAACATAAAATCTTTAAACCAGTGATTTTAAATAAAGACCACCACCCTAATTTCAACAACAGAACAAATAAAGCATATTATATATATAATAGATTTTTTGAGAGAAAAGCAAATGAATAAGATTAATTTTTCTCAAAAAGTGTATAAGACTATACATTTTAATGAAATATGGCCGTTATATATGTGGTCATTGGAAATAATGTCATTGGATATATGATTTGTGGGTATATATGTATACAATACATACATTGAACTTGTGTAACTTTTTTTGTAGAAAAATCAAGATAATATAATTCAAATATAATAAATAATTCATGAATAAATAAAATGATAATATTAAATTCAAAAAATATATATATATTCTTTATTATTTAAATAATATTTTATTATTGTTATTGTTATTATTTTTAAGAAATGATTTAATGTATTTATTAAATTCAATTAAATATTCTAATACCTTGGTATTGATAAAATTTAATATTTAGGATATAAATAATTATATTTAGGGGGTGTGAATAAAATAATTTAATGTTAAAATGGGTATATTTTCAATGAATTTTTTTTAAGAATTACTTGTTTTTATCTATTCCATCAAAATCATTATTTTTTTGTTTTGAGGATTAATTTATCAGGTTAACTATGAATCCTCAAATATACTAAATCATATAAATTCCAACATCTAGCCAATAAAAATATCCAATTTGATGAAAAACAAATGAAACAAAATGAAAGATCAAAATGACACGTAACTGGAGATCCTACCAGGAATTTATCTTAAAATTTATTAAATTAAAAAACTCTATAAAATTAAAAAATAAAATTCCAATGTTCCATTACATATTCCTGTACATTATAGACATATCTACTAAATGAACATTGAATGTAAAAATTTAGAATTAAAACCAATTTTTGCATCAAACACAATGCCATTAAATCCTCTATCTATGAGAATCCTATAGTTTCTGAACCCCTAGTCATTTACCCTAATTATAGAGAAATTTATAAACATATACACCCTATTAAAGATTAACTAATATTATCTAACCAATAACATTGATTAAGAAAATCAATAAAAATTATTAAAAACCAATCATAGTTAAAAAATAATTCACATTGATCACAAAAATAAAAAACCCAACACGGAATAATGCACTGTAATATAAAAACATTTCCAAGAAAACCAACACCATCCATATATAAGTTTTAGTAATTTCAATTGTTACCCAATAAAGGATAATAATTTTCCAAACATTCCTCTTGGAAAATTATTGTCTACTCTAGCAGTACATCCTAGAACCTCCATGTATATAATCACACTATACTGATTCGAAATGGGGATTTACACTAGGGGAAAAAGTGTAAATGAAAAATCCAATGTCCTCATCAATGAGTTACACCTTTGAACTAACATCAACTCTATCATCAATAACACCACCATGAAAACTAATACCAACATCACCATTAAAATACAAACAATATTTTATAACAAGAAAAAAATACCAATGAAACACAAAGGAAGAAAGTAATATTTCACCAGTCACACCTTTTGAGACACCAAAAATGATTCCTAGAACACACTCAAAAACAACACTAAAAGAAACAAGATACAAAATATGTTGGGTTTAAGAATATGGGATGATATATTAAGGTTAGAGGAGAAATATAAAGTGGTCTAAAATGGAAAAGCATTACCATAGAGAAACAAAACCAAGAAAGGATCACCATCAAAAACAAAGTAGAAACCATTAAATGACATCCCCAACACCTCCAAAGACACCATGATACATCATTGAGATGTATCAATAATATGTACTGGTGATATGGTTTATAAAATAAGGTCATCTCGAGATCATTAATAAAGACCAAGATGTAGGGAATATTCCATAAAGTAGAAGAAATATATACTATCAGAGGGTAAAAACCCCTTGGGGAAAATTTAAAATAATTGAAATATGGGAATAGAGAGTGATGATAATCTATATATAAATTATTTTTATTAAGTTGTGTGGTGATAATATTCATTTACAAAATTACTATGGTGGATATCGAGATCAGACCCAAAATATCATAGTGTGATGAGTAAGAGAGACTTTATGAGTGTGTGATGAAATATATTATTTTTATCATAATAAGTAAAATTATTCCCATTTTAACAATATATATTTTAATGATTTAATAAAAATAAAAATATACTAAAATATATTAAATTTTTAATTAATATGAAATAACATTATGATCACATAATGTTGTAAAATCATTTTTATAAAAACATTTTTCTACATATTATGTTTTCATATAAAAGTTATATTTTGAATGCATATAAGTTGAATTATATTAAATGTAATCCAAATTTTTAATGCCACATTGTAACTTTTTAGGATGTTTCATTTTATATTTTTAATAAAATAATTAATTTCCATGGTAAAAATTTTCAAAAGATAAAAAAGGTTAAAGGTAGTAAAAAGAAATAAATTAATGTGGATTAAAGTTTTTATAATTTAATTGATATTCATATATTATAAAATAATTTTTTTCTATTTGTGATTAAAAAACAAATTTAATAGAAAACTGTCACCACCCAACATACCTAACTCCCATGTTATTCAATCTACACCCTTCACCCAACTTATGTTTCTAAAGAAATGAACCTTATTTTAGTCAATAAGAGGACCTATACTCTATATATTAACAACAACATTAACAATTTAAATGATCTTTAACGTATACTCATTTTTCATATACTAAATCCTTTTTAGTAATTTTTTATCTTTTAGTACCAATAAAAAAACCGAAATTATTTATTCTTAGACAACCGATGTTGAAGAGAAATTTATTCAAGCAAGTATCTATGTTCTTTTAAAAACGTTCAATTTCCTTCTCATATCCAATATTTTTAAATATTATTCTACATTAAAATTATGTTATATTAACATCATTATGATTATAAAATAACTGTATTTCAATAATATAAATCTAAACTAATACTCATTAACTAGTATAAAATGATCTCATTTGGGTCAGCGCAACAACCTATATGAATGATGCTACATTAATATCATGAATTTTTATCATGAAAATATATCAACTGATTAATACTAGTAATATATTATACTTAGGAGTAATTTATCTTATAAATATATATTGATTAGTGTGAAAAAAATATTAATTATTAATATAAAGTAACTCATTACTATTTTTTAATTATAAAAAATTTCCGATCAGGGATTTCGTTCTCACAAACCATACCCACAACATTAATAAAATGATAATAATATTAAAAAATATGGATAAAATAATTATTCCACTTCCAGGAATAATATAGGAATGATATACATATTATCAATAAATGGGTATCGATATCACTATTACAAAACTTATACGAAAAAATAGAAACACCCAATGATGGAAATAAAAACAAACTAACTAGTATTTGTGTAAAAAATGATACAAATAAAATATTATAAAATATAATTTATATAAATAATGTTTTGAAATAATTTATCAACAAGGTTTTTTATATAATGATAAAGATTTTTTTTGAATGTTGGGATTAAATTTATAGGTTTTATCATCTCAATTTTCTTTTATTAACATATATTCATTATCAACCACTTTTTTTTACAATTTGGTGTGTATAAACCATCTTGAATGCATTATAATTTAATTTTTACTAAATTATATGGATTTAAAAAATCCAATTCATGTTCTTTTCTCAATTTATTTTGACTTAAATGTTACCAATGTTGTAATTTTTTTCATTCCAATCACACTTTGAAATCAAGATTGAATTACACTAAATTCTTATATGAATAAAATATTTTATATTTATCTACAAAGATCCATGTATTTTATACTATTATGATTATTCATAGGTTTCAAAAATCCTCCAACTATTTCACATCTCTTTCTTTCATAACTTACCCAATGTGATGCTGGTAACAGAAATTAATGTTATCTATTCTTATAGATCCACAATCATTCTCTTCCTTGTCCATATTAATTATTTATTTTAATGGATGACCAAATCTGTAATTATATTATTTATATAGTAATTTTCTGTTATAATTAAATTTATTTTTTTTTAAATAAAATATTTTATAATTTCTTTATGATTCATTTTTTAAATACATTGATTCTCATTACCAAAATGTAAATAGACCTCTTTTTTAATTTAATTTTAGGTATAATAAATTTTCCCATTATCTTTATTAGTTATATTTTAGATACATATTATCGATGTTTTATGGTTTTCCATAATATTTATATTAACATTTCTTTATAAATTATTTTCATTCGTTATAAAATTTGACAAAATTGGAGGAAATTTCCTCATATTTTATAAAGAAATGTTATAATGATTTCATGATGAATTTTTCATATATATTAAAATAATTTAATGAATCTAATGAAAATTTTTATATATTTCTTAATAATAATGTCTTTATTCATACTTTAGGCTTATTATGATCATGTTTTGTAGAAATCATTTGGAAACATGTATCTTAATTGTTGGTATTAAAGCTGTGTTGAGAATATAAATGCTTCCATTATTTTTTTTTTGAAAATTTTCAGGGTCAATCCAACTTTATTGAATAAAAAAAGAGGAACCCATTTGATGTAATGGATGAAGAGGGAACCAATTTAATACATAGTTAATATTACTAATAATAAAAATGTCCAAAAATGTCTTAAATGGTATTGCATAATTGAAGAAAAAAAACATCAGTACAAGAATGAGAACAAGTTGCATCCCCCCAGACACCAAAAAGATTTTTTTATATTTAAAAAAAACATTAAGAGGACCCATAGACACCATACTGATATAAAGAAAAGGTCTAAATCATAGATTCCCTCACACATATCCCTCTTTCTAGATACCCACCCAAAAATGCAGTAAGGAACAAACCACATTTTCCTCGTGATGAAATAAAAAACTAAAATGAATACTCGATGGCAAAATTTAGAGGCAGAGAACACATCTATCCCTCAAGTAATAGAAATAAAAATAATGTTGGGGTTCAAAACACCCAAACACATATCTAGTTCACCTACCCAATAGTACTAGAAAAATATGTACTACTACTAAATGCAATTAGACAAGAAAATTTCCTACAAGGATTTCATCAACCCAACAGAAAAAGGGTTCCAAGAAACAATTCAGATTCCAAAAAAACCATGACTTAAATAGTAAAAAGTCTTAAAGACATAACAAAAAGTTTCAAAATAATTCCAATACACGCAGCTCTTCCTCAATACACACCATCATCCATAAAAATTTGCATCCACCTCTAGGAATAGAGACACTCCCAACCAATTGGTTCCATATGCACCATCTTATTCCAAACGAATCTGAAAACAAACCAAGAGAAATAGTGTCTCATGATGCCTGATAGTATTACAAATCCACACACCTCCACCTAAACACCAGAAACCACAACATTAAGGAGTCTAATATTATTCTGAAAAACATATCATTTTCATTCAGAAGAGGTATTGGGAATTCACTCAATGAATCAACCACCACATGAGAATAAACCATTATCGCAAGAATAAACATTGATACATCCCTGAAGTTCCCATATCATAATCCTAATTAGAGGGTGAGTAAGACCAACCTGACCACATAATGATCTCCATGATTCCACCACCTTTAAAGATTCATGAAGATACCAATAACTTATATGACCATATATGCCCACCAGTGAACATAGGTCTTAAAATATATATATATGGGATTGATGAGTTCCCACTCCTATGGGAATCTTTCAACACAGTAAATATCATAAAGCACAAGATATAGAAAAATAAATACTAAAGGGATAAGAAAATAAGGATATAATTATATAAGAGTCTAAGATGTGAAGGAGGAAAAACATGATGAAGAGGAACCCTATGGGAAGATAAATCGAGCTTAAGAGATCATTCCTTGAGATAAGGGATCCTTCAATTAAATGTCTGGAGATTATTAATTCTTCTATATTAATGTTTCAAACATATGTATGGTCTATTATTATGTGATGGTTTATTTTGATATATCCCTCCATTTTATTAGGTGATTTTTTAAATTGTATTAGTATAGGATAATACATGTGTTATTATACCATGTCTAAAATGTTTTGGACACAATTGATTATATCAAGTACAATATTTTGTGAGAAGGTGGTTAGACTATCCCATTATAATATGAGTGTGTTTATTTTTAGACTTGAAATATTTTATGATTTTATGATTATTATTTTTAAAAATCATATATTATCCAACAAAGATATGTTATATTCTAATGGATCATGAATACTGTCTGATTTTTCTGCACTTCTATGACTCATGTTTTAGCTTTTTCTAAAATACTTATTCCATGATTCATTATTCATGAAATTTGATTTAACTTGTATGATTTTATTATATTACTCCCATGGAATATGGTTTTATTTTCATACCCACATACTCACATTATGATATCTTATGACCTTTCATTGATATCTCATATACTTACCCTTATAAGTTATATGAACTCACCCTCTATTATGTTTTCATTACCTAGGTTATGATTAATATTATTATTTATGATGTTTCTAAAATAGTATCTCGTTAGAATAATATTTATGGTTGATGTTTAAATTTTTTTAATATAATGATTAACATATCTAAACTCAAAACAATCTAAAATATGTTTTCATCATGTGATTTATTGGGATATTTAAAGAATATTCATGTGGAATGTTGTATTATGTATGCCTGAATTTCTTGGGTTTCCTCAATTATTATCATCATGTTGTTTCATTATTATTCAAGATTCAGTTATGAACAAAAAGTGGATATAAACTAAACTAAGATATGATAAACCATGAGTGATATAAGATAATGCTAAAATGTAAAATTATGAAATGAAGGTTCCAAAAATTTGTACATATTAGTATTGATTTTATATATTACATAATTTCATTGTATGATTATTATTTATTGTTACTAATTCTATCCCTTTATGTTTTAGTAAATTAATGGAACTAGGAAGAATTTAGTTAACAAAGAGTTCGATAGAAAATGAAATTATTTTCTCAATGAAAACCAAAATGGGATGGGAGATGAAGTGGATAGAATAATTTCCATTCTCACCCAAATATCTCTACATATGAATTGTAAAACAAATAATTCTATAAAACATAGAACACCAAGGATGATACAAATATTATTTTATTCCATCATGAAAAATCATCTATAGCCCATTACATGGTCTTGAAATCTAATTATTATTGAGAAATGAATCAACATTATAAAAAATATATTTCTATTATCCATTTATTAATATATGAATAGTTTATTTAGTTTTTTAAAATTTAGAATGTGAATCTGACTAATGGTGGACTCTTGTTATGAATATGAAATAAAATAAAGAAATTAACAACATGGGATGGTATGAGTTTAAGAAGAAATTCCTCAATAAATAATTTCCCTAAAAATTTCACACATAATGGAAAAGGAATTCTTAGAGCTGCAATAAAAATTTGATAAATCCATTAGTTCCTATATAGAACAAGTTAAAATTTGTGCAAGTTTATCTTCTAGTTTTATAATTGATTATAAAGGAAAAAAATGTGTCATTTCTATGTCATTTTAAAACCAATATCATAAAGTATTTATAAATAATATAATTCAGTAGCTATAAATAAATTATCATATATTCTCTCAAGATTGAAATAAAAATTATATATTCTCATTATTCCTCTATTTTTAGAGGCAAGAAGAGGAAATCCAATTTCCATGGAAAATAAAATAATCTTATTAATGTAGAAAGGAAGATTAATATTACTTCAATAAAAGGGTGTGGGAAAAAGAATGGGGGATCCTCTTAAAGGAATAGAAAAATTTTTCAATTGTATAAGAGAATGATATCAAGAATATGAATGTATAATATATATGACAAGGCAAACAAGTGGAGTATATGAAAAAATGTCCCATCCAAGCACACCAACCACACTATGATGAAGTAATTATAAATAGTATGATCATTCCACTAAAAAGGGTACCAAGATAATGGTTTATGATGAAAATTGACACTAACAACCTCTTAATCTAATGGTGAAATAGAAATCCTCTATAACCACAATTGTTGAATTGGTTCATGAAAACATATTGGCGAATGGTACACTAATAATCAACTCTAGAATAATAGATTAATTATTTTATTATATTTATTCCCACTCTTTTTATTAAGAATGTTTCATAAGGGTATAAAATCACAACCAATTTATTAGATGATGAATTAATAGTAAAACCTTCTAGTGGTGTGAGGATTACATAAAATGTCCCATAATCCTCCCTAATATAATTCTTGTGTGAATAAACTGCCTAAAAATTATATTATTCTTCAGTAATAGAATTATATGTGATTTTTAAATGGATTGGATATCTCTATATAGATTTCATGATAATATCTTAGATATGGTTGTCACATTTCATATCCAAAATCAACCTACGATCACCTATTGGTGAATGAATAACCATGAAATACATATATAAATTACTTCCATTATATGGGTATTAATTCATTATCACAGGTAGTATATATGTTAAATGGTTAAGGAAAAAGTATTTTGAAGGTATATATATTTTGTTGGGTTATGTTGACTTATTTATAGAATAGTTTCATGTCTTCCCAAAGAATATTAGGTTTTGTTCTCAATAGAAATATTACTTAGTTCTATATCTATATTTATAAATCACTACCGAATATAACTGATTAAATTGGATGAATTAACGTATAAAATCTTAAAGAATCTGGATATGGTTTTTATACCCCCAAGTGTTTCACCATGGGGTATAATGGACCAATCTGTAAATAAAAAATATGGGTTAATGCATATATGTATATATTATATTGAACATAAAAAAACATGATAAATACATATATAAGCTACCTAGAATCAATGACTTATGTGATCATCCATGAGGGGCACAATAATTCTTAAAAATTGACCTTTTATAGGTATATCATCCATTAAGGGACAAATGAGAGGATGTACCATATATAGCCTTCTACACAAAATATATCCATTTTAAATTCATAGTGATTCAAATTTCTATTAAAAATTACCATGTTATCCTTATAAATTTAATGAATATATTCTTTGAATATTACCTCAATCAATTTTTTGGAGTCTTTATTGGTGATATTATAAAATATTCAGAGGGTAATGAAAGATGTAATGATAATTTGAGGATTGTGCTAAAGAAATGAGGAGGAAGTGTGTCTAATAAAAATTTAGAATTATTAATTTTGACTAGATAATGTATGATTGTTGGATCATGTATTCATAAAAAAAAGTAAAGTATATGGATCCTTTAAATATGGAGTCGATTAAACAGTGACCCAAACCAACCACTATAACCATAGTATACAATTTCTTTGGAATTTGTTGATACAATTGATGCTTTGTCAGAAATTTTACATAACATTCATATCCCATAACCAAATTAGATAAAAAAGGAGTCATGTTCCTATAGATGGATGAATATGAAGAAAAGTTCTAGGATATTTATAATTGTTTGATCACAACACCAGTACTCATACATCCTTGAACTAATGAAGGGTTTGTGATATAAAATGATGCATCATATAATGGATTGGGATGTGAGCCAATATTGAAACACATGTTGGTATATAATTCCTAAAAAAAATTAAATATTCATGAGAAATTTTTTCAAACACATCATGTGGATATAGATTTTGTGATATTTACATTATACCTATGGTAGAATTATCTCTATAGTGAAAAGTGTGATATATATACCAATTGTGAGTGATTAAATTAAATATTAACAGAAAATTATTTGAACATGATTCAGGGTAGTTGGTTTTAATTGATCCAGGATAATGACTGATCGATACATTACTATCCTAAGAATGAAAACGACATTGAATATTCTTTAAATAGGATGGATCATTAAACATTATCCATGATTATGAATAAAAGGGACCTAATACCAAAAAAACCTTTGTGGCATAGAACTATAAATCATGAGGATGGGAAGAATTCATTCATTTACCAAATAACTACTCAAAAATCCATTTATGTAAATGTAAATTAACAAATAAAAGTACTTTTAACTATAGAATAAGGTAAGAAAATTATAGATTTTGACTTTGGAAACAATAAAATTATAATATTTATGAGGAAAATATATTTTCCATTTACTCTTGAATTTATGAATTTTTTTTAATGATGAAAATATGTCATCATTAATTATACATTATTGGTCTTTTTATAAATTTTAAAATACATAATTTCTTTTGAGTTATAGTCGATCATATAATAAATCTATCAAATTTCATTAATATATGAGATGATTTATTACATGATCTACATTTATGGATAAAAATGTTGGAAGGGGAATAGATTCATAGAGTTCGACTATCAATGATATCTAATGGATATCAAAGGTAACATCAATGTTTTGGAGAATTATTTAATGAGATTTGGATACAAACTATGATTCCACACTAATTTTCATCCTTATAAAGATAGTTGATCTTAAAGGAATTCAAAAACTATTAAAGAAACGAAAAGATCATATTAATGGGATTTCAATGTAGAATGGGATCACCAACTTCTCTAAAAGAGTTATCATATGAAACTATTGTCTATTCTATAAAAAATATCATCATATGATGCTCTGTTACGGAAGTGGTGTAAATTAAAACCTGATGAGATGAAGCTAGAGAGCATAATGTGATAAGAAGATATATTCCCAATGAAATAAAAGAGAAAATTTAATCCATTTTGTGGAATATTAATATAGCATAGAGAAGATAAAGGATATATGTTAATAATAGTTGGTGTGATTTTGAGATTAATGTTAGAGGAAAATTGTTTCATCTAATATCACAATCAAATAATTTTATGAGATTTAGGCATAAGGGAAATTAAACATCAAATATTTTGGTCCCTTTGAAATCATCAATCACATGAGGATGGAAGTTTACTATCTTAAAATTTTATAAAAACCAATCCTACGTGCTTGATGAGTTTCACTTGTCATTTTTGAGGAAGTAAATACATAACCCTTCACATGTTTTGTACTCGAGTCTAATACAACTTGAACATAAAAAATATTGTGTTGATAAAATTAAAAAAATATTTGTTCCTGGAGGTAAAGTACTATGATGAAATACCACTAAATTGGATATATTTTTGGAGATGAAAAATAAATTTTAGGAAGAGACCTGGGAACTTCATCATGTAATAAGGCATAAATACCCTCATATTTTCAATTTGAGAACAGATATTTCAACTCTTTCATTTTAAAATAAATTAAAAGTTTGTAAATAGATTGATTCAAAAAAAAACCAAAATAAATGAAGCAAAATACAAATTATTGAGATAAAATATTAAAATAAATGAAAAATATTAATACATTTTTAGAATAAAATATTAAACAACATTAATAAATTTACAATTATAATGAAACTAAAAGTGAATAAAAACCCATGAACATTAAATCATTATCATCACATTTTTATATAAAGATCATCACGCAAATTTTTACTATATAAAAAATTTAGAGATTTATAAATATAACAGACATGTTTAAAAATAAATAAATGAACAATATTAATTATTTTAGTAATGTATGTAAGGCTATACAGAGAAAAGAAATCAGACCATTATATATATGGTCTTCAGACACATGGTCCTTGTAAATATGGTTGTTAGATACATGGTTATTGGTTATGCATGTATCTAATAACTATATTTATGATGGTTAATTTTTATAAATAAATATAAAATTATATATTTTAAAAATAATAAATAATTCATTAATTAAATAAAAAAGATAACACATAATAAAAAATTATTATAAAAATATATTTTATGAGATATATGAAAATATTATTATTAAGTAATGATATGATGTATTAATAATATCAAATAAATATTCTAATACCAATTTGTTAATAAAATTTAACTTTTAAAATATGAATAACTAAATCTCGGTGGATGTAATTAAAATCATTTAGTTTCAAATAGGGATTATATTTTACAGAACATTTTTTATGTGTTTTTTATTTTTATCTTAATTAATCAAATTAATCACTATTTAATTATAAATATAATATATTTTTTCAATGTATGAACAATTATATTAACATATATTTAATTATTAATTTCGAGAGAATAATATTAATAATACTTTATGCAATTAAAGTCTTCTTTCCATGAAAACGTTCTCTTTCTAGGTATTATGATTTCATTTAAATGTTTTATTTCTCATATTTAAACTATTAATTAGATTAAGTAGTGTAAAGCTTATGAGTAAACATCTGGAAACATTGTAATAAGAAACACCAAATATATTTTCTAAAATAATTAACTAATATGGTTAATAATTAATGTTTGTAATAGATTTAAGAATGTATAAAAAGTAGTAAACTAAAGAAGCTTGAATTGTTTATAATTATAATTATATTTGTTCATTATATAAAATAATAATTATTTTGTAGATTCTAACATAAATGTACCACCAAAATTTACTATCCTAACTTATCAAACACAAATTTATTTCTCTCTTTACCTTTTTCCTAACTTATGTGGCCAAAACAATTCCCATCTGTTCTCTTCTAAAAGAAGATCTCCTCTTCCCCTTATAAACCACTCAATATATTAAGAAATAAAATACTTACACATTTTCCATAACCCAAATCTATATTAGACATTTGGAACCATATAGTTCCATGATAGATGACTAAATCGTTCATTATATGAGAACATGTGTTGTGATATAGGGAATACATCATGTATATAATTTACTATCAAAATTTTTCGATCACATCATATAAAATTTTTAAAAATATAATAATCCAATGTAATTATGTTATATTAACATCATTATTATTCTAAAAAAGGGATACTATTATTATATAATCTAATCACTTACTCAATCACCAATATAGTATATTCTTGTTTGGGTAAATACAACTAGCTACATGAATGATTTTATATAAACATCTTGAATTTTCATCATTAATAGATATTAAAGAATAAATATTAGTAATATATGATATCAAATAGAATTTATATTATGAATATAGTTCCGGATGTGTGAAATACAAAAAATTAATGATCTTTATATAGTTCCACATGGATTTTGGTGAATCACTTAGAAATAGTCCATCATGGATTTCATTCTTGTAGTCCATACACATAAAGTAAATAAAATCAAAATTTAATTATATAAATCAATAGAATATAATTATAACATAACCATGAAAAATTTAGGAATGAAAAACTCAGAATCAATGTAAGTGGATCGACGTCACTTTTACAAAACATATATCAATGATTCAGAATTACTAAAATTTAAAGAGAAAGATAAATAGTTACTATATTTTTATGTGTGATTATTGATTATAATAAAATAGTATATGGGGTAATTATAATAAAAATTAATTTTAGTGAAATTCCACCTCAAAAAATAATTTTTTAAATACATTTTTTTACATGCAACACAAAATAGAAAACAAACTGTGAAACATTTTACTAATATAAATATATTTTTTATAAATTATTAATTTAATTAGATGTTATAAATGGAGGTAAAAATAAATAAATATATTTTTTAATAAAAAATGTTCATTATTTATAATATTTTATTGAAAAAATTTAATTAGTGTAGTTAAATTACTAATACAATCCCATTATGGATAAAAAGTTTTTTTAAATTGAAACTCTACAGAACTAATTTTAAGAAACTACATATATTATATGAATAATATATTATCACTAATTTCGATAGTAATAAATAGGAATAACTATTGTTAATTTTGTAAAATCTATTTTTCTATAAGTTGTTTTCTATTTTATCTTATATTTTTATTTAAAAGGTAAATTATTAAATTTTTTAATTTGAATTTAATAGAATGAACTTAATTTTTAAGTTTATCATCTCAATAATAGCTTCAGATGAAATTTTTCTATTTTTCTTAAATGATTTATTTGTTTATTAAATAATACAACATATAAATAGTTTTACAAATACCCTAGATTTTGCTACCAAAAAACTAAGTATGAATTATAAATTTTTTACATGAAAAAAAAATAAATTTAAGGACTAAAATAATTAATTTTAAAAATAAAATTTTGAATTTGAATACACTTTTTCAATATTTTAATACTTAAATAATTTTTATTTTAATAAAAATCGAATTTGGTATGTTTCATTAAAGTATATTTTCAAAGGTCGAATTTATGTCTTACATGATTTAAAATTCACATAAAAATTATATTTGTAATAATAAACAAATTAAAATCGTGTAAGTTAATAATATTTGTAATATTATACTAAAATTTACTTTTTTCTTGAAAATACACTTTTTTATATAAATGTTTTCTATACATAATTTATGAAAATATTAAAATCAACTTTTTTCCCACATAAAATTTTAAGTTAATATTATGGTTTCGTTATTTTAAATTAATATTTTAAAATAATTTAAAAATTTATTTTTAGTTCTTTATTAATCAAAATTAGTTACTGGGGTAGAAAACTTTGTTTCCCAAATAGAAGTAAAACAAATTAAATTATGTCTAATCAAGTGTACGTGAGATAAAAAACAATAAAAATGTCTCCCTATGAGTGGTTTAGATGTGGGTTGAAAAAACATCATCTCGTATACATTATGTTTCACTTTTAAATCCAATTTATACAAGATACATGTGTTCCTCTTATAATAGGAGGATATATTTACAAAAAAAATTATTCTCTAGACCAAAAATAGAACATTCATGGCCCCTTTAAATCTAAACTAAAATTAAATTTCATCTTGAAATATTGTCCTATTATTATCCTCGATATACCTCTCAAGTGTTTCAACGCCTTTATCAAAGTAAAATCCAAAATATTCTATTTCGAAGAGGTACTCCATGATGAAGTCGGAACACCCAACAACTATACCAACCACCTCTTAACCTTTTTTCAAAATCTTTCAAACCCAATAATCTTTTTCTCATTATGATATAATTAAATTAGTATTATTAATAAAATTAATGGTTATTATCTTAATATTATAACCATTGTCTTCCCTTTCCCTATAGAAAAAAATGAGAACTTCATTTAGGTGTACATGTGTAATACCACCTCCATATAGAAACCCATTTCATTTTTTTATAAAATCATTGAATGAAATTTTTTAAAATTCTATTTGGTGAATAAATTTTTAATTTATAAATATTTTATAATTATTAATCTATAAAAAAAATTTAACCTGTCTCTAATTCTATAAAAAATGAGAACGTTGTTAATATCTGAATTAAGACTACAGCCTCCAGAGTGAGATATAGTTTGTTTTTTGTCATCACCTTGTATGGATGAAACTAAGAATATTATTAATGAATAAAATTTATATTTTGGTATAAATATTTTCATTATTGGTTCTGGAATGTTAACTTCAGAATTTTATTCTATAATTAACATTTTATCATTCATTCATAAGAAATATTCATGACGCTAGCTTGTGTAACTTCTAGGCATTAATCAGGTATGGATTGTTTTTACTTTATTGTAGTCTAATTAATTAAGAAACTCGGGTGTGTGCCTTCTCACCTCATTGCGGGTCCTGAGTAGCTTTTTATTTAATTTAAATAATTGCAGACCGTTCATGAAAAATTTCACATCGCTCTTTGGTGTGCTGTTCAGATTTTAAATAATTAATTAAGGATTTAAAAAGTGTAATAAGTGATTTAAAGAAGATTTAAAAAAATCCAGAAGGGAAAAAAATAAATTCTGAAATAAAATAAAGAGGGGTTACTGGAAAAATAAAATAATAACAATAGGGGATTCCCGTTTTTAATTATTTTTGTTATTTTTCATTCCATTATTTTGTTTTATTTTTCTTTTTTATTATATTTCATTTTTTCCTTAACTTTTATTTTTCTCTTATTTTTCTTTTCTTTGATTTTTATTTCTTTTCTCTCTTTTCTTTTTTCCTCTCCTCTCTCCCTCTCCCACTCTTCACGCCACACCCCTCAATCCCATCACACCAACCAACAGCCCTTCAGAAGGTCGTTGCTCCTCCGTACGATGTCTGATTCCTTCATCTTTAGGTTTGTATTAATCCTTTTGGAAGGGATAACTTTTCCAAAGTAGAATCATTCGATTTCATTGAGTATTCGGCGCGTAGGTCATTGCAGAAGATTCTTACCTTATTTTGGGGTTTTTCTAAAATCCTTCTTTTTCATCCATTTTAAATCAAATCAAAGCCTACCATGGATCTTATATTCATCTACAACTAAAAGGTAGGGTTCCGACTCACTTCCCTCTATTTCGTTGCGATTTATAAAAAATGCATTGTTGTGACGTTAGTCGGTGCCTATCGGATTTGTGCAATTACACCCATTTTAATTACATTAATGGTTATGTTTAATTTTCTCAGCCTTAATAATCTTAAATTAATTTCTTTGAATGGTTGAAAAAAATATAGAACACCCCTTTGGGTGTGCCGAGATAGTCAGCATATTTTTCCATTAGAGAGGTTATTAGTTAAATTTGTTGCGGGTATTGTGTAACCCCTTTCAATTGTTTCTAAATTAAATGAATTGTTGTTTAAATTATTGCAACAAAGTTAGACTCCCCTTTGGATATGACTACATGATCAGTTTTATCAGTCATTATCCTAGTTAATTGTTTGATTAATTTCATGTGTAGCGAATCTACTTTTTATTATAATTAAATTAAATAAATAGTTGCTTGAAAATGAACTTCAATTTTTGGATCATACGGACTAATTTTTATGAACTGTTTATTATTTTAATATTAATTATCTTATTAGGTTGATATGATATATATATATATATATATATTGCCTTTCGTTTTTTTTTTGTTGTACTGTTAAATTAATGCCTTATGATACACGGGTGTATCTGGTTAGTTTTCAAACTACAACATTATATGATGATTATTTCATATATGCTGCTATGAAATAATTAATTAAATTTTGGGCAAGGAAAAAAGTTGGGTCCCATATTTAGGGCCATTCTTAGATCCTCTGTTCCTGATAGATTACCTCTATGTGCCAGTGGGTGTCGTTGGCTTTGTCTGACCGAGTCTTCCCCGGACTTTCTAATACTTTTGAGTGATACTGGTTCTAAAAGTGACCATCAAGATGGATCTGTTGGAAATGTTGCTAAGCCAGACTCAGATGACACTCGACCCCTTTTTGCGAGATTGGGACAGACTTATGGTAATGACTCGCCTAGAGCGATACTTGGACTTTTGAATGATTTCCTTAGATAGGCTCGGTGGCATTTGGTAAATTGATGGATGTTCCATAGTGATACCTTTAAGAAGGGCTCAGACTCCAAATCTCAACTTGAACCTTAAATAATAATGCACATAAGGATTTTGTTATGGCTAATTGAGTCTATTTAGAATTGATATATTTTCTCTAATATGTGGAAGTGTGCCTGGTTGACACTAGACTTGAACCCCATGTTAAAGCACAAACATGGGGTATACCTTTTCTTAGTTTTACCTTGATTTCTAGAATATATATATATATATATATATATATATGGGTGTTTGTGCATTTTTGTTGATAGGTACCCTTTCAGACTACCATCTTAGGCTGAAGCTGGTGACCATACATGGGTGTCGTTTGGGACTCGGGCCAACATATTTATTTCATTGCACTGTAATTAATTTATTTGAAATAGTTATGTATTGGCACAATGAATTTTTATTTTTTCACGAAATGGAAAGGTTTAGACACTTTGGGTTCCATCCTAGTTGGATTTTATCACACACCCTGCTCGGACGTCATCGACACCTAAGTATATTACATTCTCACAGGTATTGACAAGGGGAATTGTGATGCTTCTGATGCTTGATTTTTCATTACTGCTTATGTTGGAGACTGGGGTAGAGGATCGGGCCTTGCTCGCGATGCAGTTCCTGCTTGTGTATTTTCTTTTAGTTGACTGTGTGTTTGAGTTCTGTTTTATGTACTTTCAGTTTAGACACATATCATGGCATTACACTTTTATGTGTTTTCGCACATTGTTTTTATTATTCAGTTGTATTATTTACATTTCTTCTGCTGCATTTTGTTTATTCACATGCTTCCACTACATATTATTTGTAGTTTTTTACATCCGCTGTGATATTATCTGTTACCTATGAGAGAATAGTCTCTCCCATGGACACAAAAAGAGCCCTCACTGTTAGTCGGCAGCCTCTGGGATTCGGGGAGACACACTTGAGGTTATGTGATGCACAGGTCCGGCCACCGTCTTAGAGGTTATTCGGGTCGGGATGTTACAATGTGGTATCAGAGGAGCTGTTTCCTTTTTTCATACTATTTGGGTTAGATAGGAGACTAGGATATAGTGATTGGGCATGTATTCAGTGCTTGGACGTAGCTAACCCATGTACAGGAAATAACTCAAATTCCTGGGTGGGGATTGCAGTTATTGATTATTCCAATTACTATTGATATGATTTCACCTTGGGTGACTCACTAGTATGGCATTGTTATTTTACTGGTATTATTGAAATATTGGGTCTACCATTGTAGCCCAATGATACGAGGGAAAAAACGTCCCTTGCATCATGATAGGCACTATAGGATTTAAATTCCATGCATATTGCCATTCCATATCTACTTTTAGCATGCATTTTCTTGTTTCATGTGAGTGTTTTATATCTAGTGGTGGAATTTTGAATTGTGGGTTTTTTAAATATAAGGTTGTGTTAGTCTGTTATGTGTTATCCTGACACAATCAAGGAGTGAACTATAGAACTATTTAGTAATCCTTTTTAGTTGTCTCTTTTATATCGAAACTCAACTCTTGAGGTTGGTTTTCTGTTGTTTAGTGCTCAAGTGTAGGCTATATACCTAACCTCTTTTTCACCCTACTTGTTTTCTCACCTTCTTTACTCCTTGTATAAGGTTGTGTTTGGCTGTTGTAGACAATTGCCTTTGTGATGTCTTCGCATTGTGTCTAAGGAGAGTGGCAATGAGCGCATTCCAGAGATGGTGGGTCTTGAACCACCAGCGGTTCCTCTCATAAAACCTTTTGTGGCACTACCTCCTGTCGATCTTCCAAGGGACCCTGACGCTCAGTTCAGGGATAGTCTCCTCAGGTTTATGCAATCAGTTCAGAATATTCCCAGACCCAACCCATCTATGGAAGACCTTACATGGGACTTTCTGTAGCAGCACCCTCCCACATTCTCGCGGAGTGGCGGCCCTTATGTTGTACAATCATAGATAGATGTTGTATGGTTTATGTTCGACCAACTTGAGATACCTCCAGAGCTAATGATCAAGATTTTAGTCTACATGCTTCATGACACTACCAAAAGCTGGTGGGACATTGTCTCTTAGGCTAACTAGTCTAGTGACATGGATTGGTCTGATTTCCAAGAATCCTTCTACGATCACTTTTTTTCTGCAGACTCTGAGGGATGATCATGTGTGGGAGTTCCTACATCTTCAGTGGGGCTCTATGACTGTGATAGAGTATTCTACGAGTTTCAAAAAACATCAATGTTTTTTCTAATCTCTGACTGGTGATGCATAGACTACTACGAGGATTTTTGAGGATAGACTTGATTACACAATCCACTCACAGGTGAACGTCTTTGGTTTGAACACTGTTACAGAAATCGTGAATCAGGCTCTGATCTCAAAGCGAAATGGCAGGGAACCTAAACCAATGAGCCAGGGTGGTTTAGTTCCAAGACAGGGTGAGGGATCTTATGGTAGCAGGAAACGTCATTTTGAAAGTACACGTGGGGGAAATCCTATCCAAACAACACACCTTGATAGTTCTGTCGCATGTTATCAGTTTCGGTAGGGATTGTCACAAGAAGCAGCAGTGCAAGAGAGATCCGAAGGAGTGCCGATCTTGTGGCATAATTGGTCAGCTTCAGCATTTCTGTTATTCCTTCTCTTCAATATCTAGTGGTAGAGGATACACACATGCACCTTAGTCAGGTATGGGATCTATGACTCCACAGCAGGCTACAAGTTCTTTTTCCACCTGTCAATCAGGCCTAGGAAATGGTGTAGGTCGTGGTTGAGGAAATCAAGTTCCAGAATATCAGTGTCATGATAGTGGACCTGCTCACGCCAACCAGGAAACATATCAGGGTCGTGGCTCAGGTCTTATATACACAATTTAATCAGCGCTATAGGAGAAGAGTTAAGGATCATCTACAGTGCAAGGTAATATTCTAGTAGCCTCTACTTTATTTTAAGCTCTTTTTGATATCGGTGCATCACACTTTTTTATATCTGCTACTTTTGTTGAGAGTCTTGGTTTTCCAATTGTGTATCATTGTGGAATAATGTGTATTGACACTTTGCTTGGGGTTGGGATAGAGGGAATATGCATTTTCTAAGAGTGACCCCTCAAGATTTTCGGGTACCATTTTGTTTGGAATTTCTATATCCTTGATATGTCTGGAATTTAAGTCATTATTGGTATGAACATGATTTATCCTTACCATGACCAGGTTGATTGTTATCATCATCGAGAGTCTTTTACATCCCCTGAGGGTGACACATATCTTCACATAGGATAATGGGATCTGCAGGAAGACCAAGCTAAGCCTAAAGACGCAGGGTTGGGCAGAGTGACAGGTTAGTTGGGAAGTATCTTCATGAGTGATCAGGGAACGCAACTAGTTGAATTCTCTCCAGTGGTGGATCTTTTTAGGGATGTCTTCCGTGATGATTTCTGTGTCTTATCTCCTATGAGATAAGTGGAGTTCACTATTAAGCGTGTGCCAAGTGCAGGACCAGTGTATATTCCACTATATATGATGGCTTCAATAGAGCTACCAGAACACAAAAAGTAGCTTGAAGACCTTGAGGATAAACATTTCATTAAACCTAGCACATTACCATGGGGTTTACCTACCCTTTTTCCCAAGAAGGTAGATGGTACAGTAAGTTTATTCATGCATTATCATTGACTCAACTAGCTCATAGTAAAGAATCGATATCCATTGCCTCATATAGATGATCTCCTTGACCAGCTCCGGGGAGAAACGTTTTTCACCAATATTGATTTGAGGTCAGGATATCACCATGTGTGTGTGAGACCATCTGACATACCACGTAGAGCATTTTGAAGCGGGTATGGCTTGTATGAGTATCTGGTTATTATATTCAGCCTCACGAATGCATCGTCGGTCTTCTTGGCCCGGATGAATCAGGTTTTTCATCCGTATCTTGATTCCTTTGTGGTAGTCTTCGTGGACGGCATCTTAGTGTATTCTCATTCCAGACACGGCTAGGCAACCATTATTGAGATCGTTATGAGTACCCTGAGAGAGAACCAGCTATACACTAAGCTCAGTAAATGCCACATTTGGATTGATAAGGTACACTTATTTGGACATATTATATTTGAATCTGGGGTATCAGTTGACCCAAAAAAGTTGAGGTTCATGGTTTCATGGGAGCAGCCCAAGAGTTTCATTGACATCCGTAGTTTCTTGGGGCTTGCTGGATATTACATGAGATTCATTGAGGATTTTTCCTACTTAGTAGCACCTCTCATGGCCTTAACTAAGAAATGTTTATAGTTCATCTGGTCATAAATCTTGTGAAAAGTCTTTTCAGTAGTTGAAAGGAAGACTGACCTCATCCCTGATCCTGATTATGCCTGAACCTAATAAGAGCTATATGGTTTATTGTGATGCATTAGGAATTGGACTGGGTGCAGTTTTGATGCAGGGTGATCGAGTAGTGGCTTACGGATTCACCTAGCTAAGACCTCATGAGCGGATCTATTCTACACATGACTTTGATTTTGCAGTTATGTTTCATACTCTATGTTGTTGGAGATACAATTTTTTGGGTGAGAGATTCGTATTTTACATTGATTATAAGAGTTTGAAATATATCTCCACTCCACGAGACTTGAGCTTAAGGCAAAATAGGTTGGGCGAATAATTTCAATAGTTTGATTTTGAGCATGCCTATACCCCTAGTAAGGGTAATGATGTGGTGGAATCTTTAAGCTTCAAGACACAGACTCAGGCCATGTAGGTAGCTAGTAGTGAGTGGAAAATGATGGCCTTGTTTTCTAAGATGCATTTGGAGGATAATGAGAAGAGTGGAAAATTGATTCTAGCAGCTCTTATTGTGACATCCTCTCATCTATAACAAGTCCACAGGAAACATTTGATTGAATCTGAGGGACTCATTTGGAGGGAATGTTTTACAAGAGAGAACCCACCCTCTGGCTGGGTTATTGATGGCAGTGAAACTCTCCATTACCATGGCCGTGTATGGGTACCTTCAGATATATGGGGAGAGCTGATGAATAAATATCACACATCTGTTTTGCCAATTTATCCTAGGCTGACCTAGATGTATAAAGACATGTTTCGATAGTATTGGTGGTCTGGTATGAAAAAGGATATCGCAGGTTTCATTTCTCTGTGCTTCACCTACCAACAGGTGAAGTCAGAGCAACAACAACCTGCTGGACTCATACAGCCTCTGTCCATTCCTGAGTGGTAATGGATTGACATCACCATGGATTTAATTATAGTATTTCCATGATATCTTCGAGACAGCGATGCAATATAGTTGGTTGTCTATTGGTTGACCAAGGTTGCACACTTCTTGACAATATGAGAGACGTTTATGATTGATGAGTTGAGAATGTTGTATATATAGAAAATTGTGTGACTCCATGGAGTTCCTCGTTCTGGTTTCTCGGACAGGGATGCCCATTTTATTTCAAGGTTTTTGCAAGGGTTTCAAAAGTCATTGGGATCACAGGTACTTCTGAGTACTACATATCACTCCTAGACTGATGGGAAATCTGAGAGAGCAATACAAGTGTTAAAGGATCTGTTATGGTATTTTATCCTTGATTTTGGAGGTTCCTGGGATAATCATTTACCTCTTGTCAATTTTACTGATAATAAAAACATCCAAGCAACAATAAAAATGGCTTCGTACAAGGATCTCTATGGTAGGTCATGTCGTTCGCCTTTATGTTGGCTGGAAGTATGTGAGGTAGCTCTGTTGGGTACTTATCTCATTCAAGAGACTTCTGATCAAGTTCTACTGATTCAGAATCGTATGCATACAGCTCATTCCAAAAAAAATCTTATATTGATCGTTGTCGCAGACCTTTAGTGTTCGATGTAGTACATCAAGTCTTTCTGTGTGTTTCTCTGAGGTTGGGTCACAGGCGAATTAGGAGACAGGGAAACTAATCACTGAGATATGTCAGACCGTTCGAGATAGTAGAGAGATTTGGGCTGGTAGCATATCAGTTACATCTACCTCAGAGGTACTATGTCAAGCATGAAGTTTTCCATGTATCTCACCTTCGACAATATCATCCAGACCCTTCTCATTATTTTGACCTTGACGACATCGATCTTGACACTGATGCATCATTTGCTGAGCATCTGATCTGTATCTTTGACCGTAGCATGAATGTATTCTGAGGCAATTTAGTCCCACTACTCTGGGTTTTATGGAAACATAGACACGTTCAGTACGAGACTTGGGAGTGAGAGATGGATGTACGTGCGTAGTGGTCGGAACTCTTCTCTGGCGACGTTCCACTACCCTCGGAAGGGCAACTCGGGGACGAGTTTTCTTAAGGAGGGGAGGTTATAATGTTCCAGCCTTAATCTGGTATGGACCTTTTTTACTTTATTTTATTCCAATTTTTTAAATGACTCGGGGTGTGCCCCTGCGCACCTCACTGCGGGTCCCATGCAGCTTTTTATTTAATTTAAATAATTGAAGATGTTTCATGAAAACCGCCATATTGTGCTTTGGAACGATGTTTGAGTTATAAATAATTAATTAAGTATTGGAAAAGAGTAATAAAAGATTCATAGAAATTAAAAAATCATGAAATGATCAAAATAAATTCTGAAATAAAATAAAGAGGGGGTTACGGGAAAAATGAAAATAATTAAAATGGGGGATTACCATTTTTATTTATTTTTATCTTTTTCCTTTCTATTGTTTTGTTTTATTTTATGTTTTTCTATTATTTCCATTTTTCCTTATAATTTATTTTTCTCTTATTTTCCTTTTATTTTCATTTTCTTTCTTTTCTTTTTTCCTCTCCTCTCTCCCTCTCCCACTCATTGCGTCGCACCCCTTAATCCCATCACACCAACCAGCAGCCCTTTCGAAAGGCAGTTTTTGCTTCGTTAGACATCCAATTATTTCGTCGTCAGGTGATCAGTCATCCTTATGGAATGTATAATGTTTCACAACCGTAATTGTTCGATTCTGTTGAGTATTCTGTGCGTAGTTTATCATGGAAGATTCTTACCCTATTTTAGGTTTTTTATAAAATCATTCATTTTCATCAATTTTAGGTAAAATCAAAGTCTACAGTGGATCTTAGAGTCATCTACGACTACATGGTAGGGTTCCTAATATCATTCCCTCTATTTGTTTGCGATTTATAAAAAAATGCACGGTTGTGCAGTTAGTCAGTGCCTACCGGCTTTGTGCAATTTTACCCATTTTAATTACTTTAATGATTCTATCTAATTTTTGAATCGTAAATCATCTTAAATTAATTTTTTTAATTCAACAAGTTCAGACACCCCTTTGGATGTGCCAACATATTCGGCGTATTTTTCTGTTAGTTGGGTTATTAATTTAATTTGATGTAGGTATTGCGCAACCCCTTTTTATTGTTTTTAAATTAAATTAATACTAGTTTGAAATAATGTAAAAATGTTGGACATCCCATTGGGTGTGCCGACATGAGCGATGTATTTTTTCCATTAGCTGAGTTTGTTGTTTTATTAATTTCATGTGTTGGGAATAAACTTTTTATTTTAATTAAATTAAATAAAGAGTGTCTTGAACGTGAAATCCGATTTCTGGATCATTGGAACATGTTTTTCTGAAATTCTAATTATTTAAATATGAATTATCTGCTGAGGTTGATAGGATATTAATATTTCCTTTCTAGTTGTTGTGTTGTACTATTAAATTTATGCCTTGTGATGAACAGATGTATCTAGTTAGTTTTCATGCTGTGACTTTATATGCTGATTATGTCATATCTGCTGTTGTGAAAACATTAATTGAATTCAGGGTGAGGAAAGGAGGCAAGTCCCATATTAAGGGCCACGCTTAGATCCTATATTCCTGACGGGTTACCTCCATATTCCGGGGGGTGTTGTTGTATTTGTCAGACCGAGAGATCCCCAAATGTTCAAATACTTTTGAGTGATTCCAATTCCAAAAGGTCCCATCGGGGCGGATCCATTGGAATATGTGGCTATGTCATCCTCAGTTGACACTCGACATATTTTTGCGAGATCGGGACGGACTCAGGATAAAGCCATACCTCAGGTGATACTAGGTCTTTCGAATGATTTCCTTGGACAGGCTCGGTGGAATTTTATAAATTGACAGATGTTCCATAGAGATACCTTCGAGACAGTCTCGGACTCCAACTCTCAACATGAACCTTAAATAATGATGCACTAAAGGTTTTTGTTATTTCTAATTGAGTATATTGAAAATTGAGATATTTCTCCAGATATGTGGAAGTATGCCTGGATGACACTAGACTTGACCCCATGTTAAATCACAAGATTGGGGTATACTTTTTCTTGGTTATAACTCTATTTCTGGGTTATATATGTGTGTGTGTGTGTGTGTTCGTGCAATTTTAGTAGTAGGTAGTCTTTCAGAATACCAGCTTAAGCTGAAGAAGGTGACCAGGCACGGGTGACGTTTGGGACCCGGGATGACTTATTTATTTCATTACACTATAATTAATTTATTTAAAACGGTAATGTAATGGAACAATGCATTTTTATTTTTGCAGTAAATGGAAATGTTTATACACCATGGGTGCCAGCCTACTAGGATTTTATCTCACACCATGCTCGGGCATCATCGATACCTGAGTAGATTACATGCCCGCAGGTATTGACAAGGGGAAGTGTGCTAATTCTGGATGCTTGGATATTCATTACATCTTATGATGTCGTCTAGGGAAAAGGACCAGGCCTTTCTCATGATTCAGTTTATTCTTATGTCTTTTCTTTTAATTTATTCTGTGTTTGAGTTCTATTTTCTTTAATATCATTTTAGATTCATATCATGGGATGGAACTCTTTTATGAGTTTTTGCACTTGTTTTTTATTATTCAGTTTGATTATTTACGTTTCTTCTACTTCAGTTTGTTTATTCACAATCTTCCACTACTTATTATTTTTTTTGTTTACTTATGTTGTGATATTATCTATTACCTATGAAGGAATAGTCTCCCCCACGGACACAAAAAGGGCCCTCACTGCTAGTCGACAGCCTCTGGCATTCGGGAACATGCGCTTGAGGTTGTATAATGCACCGGTCCGGCCACCATCTTAGAGGTGAGTCAGGTCAGGATGTTATAGCTTGTCACAAATTTCATCCTTATATATCCTAACTAAAATCCTCATCAGATAAATGTTTAAATTTTAATACATTATAGAAAATATATTACAGTACATTAATAAATCTTTGAATGATGAACGTTGTATCAATAATTTAGATCAACAACAACACTTTAAACAATGTATGATACAATAAAAATTATTAATATATAATGGTGAAAATAAGCTATAACAAACTAATAAATGATTATAAACAAATATAACATAGGTTAATAAATGTGAATAGGGTTTTTGAAAAAGGTTATTAAAATATTTATGTTTATTATATTGGAGGATAAAGCACTTTCATGGTAGTCAGAAGTAAAAGTTAAGGTTTTTCGTGACTCAAATTATTTTCTGGAGTTTAAATTAGTATTTGAATATGGAATTATAGTTTAGTGGAACTTCATTATTTCCTATATCATATTATTTTTTATAATTATATAAAACATCCATTTTTTTACAAATATGTTTGTTTTAGTGATTGGATTTCAGATTTATTGTGTCTATTTTTTTATTATATATATATATATATATATATATTTATATGATTATTATGAAATTTATTCTATTGGAAAGATAAGAATATTATATTCACTTTTTCATTTTTTAAAATATAAATGACTTGTTTCGATGGAGGTAAATTATTCAATGTTTTTATATGTATTTCTGGGACATTATAGTTTTTCTGTCAAAAGTAACCTATTTATTTCGATAATATCTCAATATAAATACTCAAATATCCATGAAATATTTCATATTATATATCCAAGATATATATAAATATAAATATTTTATGACTATGATTAAAGGGATCTTTTTGGAACTCTAAAAATTAATGGATGTTTCTCCAAAATTTCAAGGCCTATATGGTCCATATATTTCATTGGATACTATGTTTTAATGTTTCCATAATCTAAAAATATCTTAATCTTTAGAAACATGGTAGGATATAAATAAAATATTTTGATTTTAATTTTTTTATTTACATGGATGGATAAAAGCGTTGGTTTGATGATATAGAAAATATTTTATGTTTTTGAATGTTTTAGTGTATCTATAGTTTTTCCATATTTTTTTTATATTTTTGAAATATAATGTGATTAATGGAAGTAAAAATGATCATATTATAAATCCACTAGTAATTTCTCAAAATTATATAAATATTAGAATTTACGGTCATATGTTGAATCTATTTTTAATCAGATCGAAAAATTTGAATAATTGTTTTAGGGGATGTTTTCAGTTTTTAGTATGGTATTAGAAACTATACTGGATGAAACCGATGTTGATTTAAAATTTATTTTGTCGAACCCAACATTTAATTGAAAGTAAGATCCATAATCCCTAAATTATGAGTGTTGATCCCTATATTTCTGATAAATATTAACCAAACATTGGTGTTTCCTTATCAAAGATAAACCTACTTTAAAAAGCCACATGTTCTAAGAGGAATCTCCTCTTGTTGTTTCTTCTGCCAAAGTGGAACACGAAGAATCAATAAAATTACTTAAGAATTTGAAATTGATATAATTATTATAGTGAATGACCACTAAAATATTGCACCTCATTATGTTTTGGGTACTGTAACAATCTTAAAAATCTGATTGTATGAGGGATAACACTTCATTGTTAGTTCCACATGAATGTTGATAGTATCTAAAAACATTATTCCTATCTTATATTAAATACAAGAGCTCAAGAAGATAATCTGTATAGAGTAATAGGTATACAACTGGATGGATTCTACTTGCATGAATTATCATAGAATATATAGTATTTATTACCTCTCATAATGAATAAGCTGAAGAATTCAATAAAGACTTGTATTTTTAAACAGGATTAAAAACAAAGGAAAGTATTTATTTTATCATTTACTGGACAGTTCGTTTTCATAATCAAGATTTGTAAATTAATTCTGAGTGTTCTACTACCTCAATGTGTTTTTTTGATCTTTGGTGAAGTTCTAAGAAGTTTCTCAGTTGCCTTACTGATTTTTAGATGTGTCATGCCCGAAAGAAAATGGTTTGGGTGTACTGACAGAGGCACGTGGTTTTTCTGAAACAGTGCATCCATCTAAATAAAAATTGTGTGGTATTTTTCCTTTAATAATATAAATAAATTAAAATTAAAATTAAAATAATTTACTTGATATTAAATAGAAAAAATAAAAAAAGATTCGTTTTAATAATATTATTTTTGTTTTTTTTTGTTTTTTTTTGTTTTTGTTATTGATATGTAGTATTTCTTTAGAGACACAATGGTCTTTCCCATTCCTCCTCCATGTGACAGCCCCTGGGGTTCGCTCATGGTCTCTTGATTTAATCCTCCATGGGTTTCTCTCTCTTTTTTCTAGTTCCACCAAGATTCTTCATGTTTTCCATTCAATTCCTCAAGGTAAGTTTAGTTTCTCTCATGTCCTCCCTCACTATGGAATATTTCCACTCCTTTATTGCTTATATTTTTTTTAAACCAAAGTGTTTGGGGTTAACCAATTTTCTGTTTTATTTTTATGTTAGCTTATGAAAAGGATCTCTCAGGTTGAGCATGTTCACATCCTAGCATCTCCTGCTTATGGTGGAGTAGATTGGTTTGATTTTGTTTATCTCCATCGTTTGGGGGTAAGGATTTTCTTTGTTCTTTATTTTCATGCAATTTATATGTTTGGATTTCATAGTTTCATAGTTCCAAGAATATTTCCATAATTTCATCGTGCCTGACCATGATGGTTTCATCTTTCCTTCGTCACATCAAGAGTGTTTTGTGGATCCTTGAAGGCTTCTAGGCATATATATAGTAATGTATATAAATATATATCTTCCTTGTATATATTACCTCATGGAGAGGGTAATATGTACATTGGATTAAGGAGTGTGTATTTATATAGCAATTTATGTGTGTGAAGGTGTGGAGGGATCTTTGATGTTGAAAATGTCAAGTGCAAAAGTTTTTGATTTGACTTGGTCTTCTCTTTAGGTAGTATCCCAGTAATTTAACCCTTTAAAGTTAAGGATTCAATAGTTTAAAACACAATTATTCCTTTTATAAAATTGAATTGTGATATTTGAATGAAATTATTCAATATTCTAAATCATTTTTTGATAAGAAAAGTTATGTCTTATAATAAATCTCTGCCAACGGAGGTGCGCTGTCTTCTAAGCCAAAAAGATGTGATTGGAATTTTATGCCTTCTTGGAATATTTCATTGATGTTTCTTTATGATTTGATGTTATGATTAATGTATTATATGTCTTGTTTATGGATTCTAATGGAATTAGAAAATACTGTTACCTTTTTAAAAAAATTTAAATAACCAAGGAATTATTTATATTCATGTCAATTTTTTAAATTAAATGACTTGGGATGATTTTTAAAAATGGAATTCCAATTTAATTATTTTCCCCATTTTTCAATGGTACCCTCTATGTTCCACTTGAACCTTGATAAATTAATTTAATTCAATTCTTTAATAAAATGGAATTAATTAAATGGAGTGTCTTGACATGATATCTTTCCTCCATTAAATGTTTTTAATGAATTAAATTAAATGGAATTGTCATGGGTCGTATATAATAAATCTCATTTTATTAGATACAATTATTTATAGTAATTGTTATACCTAAGACTATATTGGAATTTCATGGTAACAACCAAATAAACTAGATAATCCCCGTTAAATTATAGTATTTTAATATTAAAACACCATTGGATTTTTTTTGGGTTCATAGGTAAGGAGACTAAAAACTACAGCCACCTGATAGATGTTACAACCTTGGACATTATTAATACATGGAATGTTTTTCTTTAAATCCCCACAATAAATTTAGAAAAGAAACTTATCTATTTTCTTATACTTTGAGTTGGTATAATAATAATTTTAGTGATTTTATATCATATAGTCACCTTGGATGATCTTTTAAATTAATATTTTAACAAAAATAGGGGAAAATGATTAATTAAATAGGTTTTTTATAATTATTATTATAATTAGGAACCAATATTAAATAAATGTATTATTTTTACATATGGAGATTTTTATAAATTGATTTTTTTTTCTTATGATGAAAAATATGGAATTTTTTATACTAGAATTGTGATTTTTCATTCATAGATTTTGAGATTCTGTGATATCAATGTGATTGACACCTTAGGGTTTTATACTGACTAGAATATCAAGATTTTCTAGATATAACTCATGTTTAATTTGGATTCCAGAGGGCTTCGTTCATGTTCTTTTGTATTATCTAAGGGAAAGGCAACCAATTACAGGATGTCTCATGGTATAGTATATGATTATATGGGATGTATGGGGACTCATAATTTGTGTAGATTCCTAATGTCTTGAAGTAAATTTTTGCACCACCTTAGGTTTAGGTGCTCTAGAACTAAATTCTTGAGGAAACAGTTTATGATTATTTTGGATGCCTGAGGGATAGATACACAATCACATGATGCCTAATGGAATGATTATAGATTTTAATGACTGTGATATTTCGATTAGCCAATGGGTAGAGGTCATATTGTATTGGTATATTCTGAGGGATTCATGCTTGGTAGTAGTATCTTCCACTGATTTTGGTGATACGTCATGATATGGGAGGATATAACCACATACAAATATACATAGAAGGGTGTTGAAGTAGGTATAGCCTTAAGGTGTCCCATTATTACATGGGAGGTTTATTGTTTATTTATTCATCACTGGTTGTTTATTTTTCTATTTATTATTTCTCACTTAATTAAATTATATATAAATTAATTGATTAGTCTAGACACCATTTTTTTTTGACCTACTGATATTATTATCTCACACCCTTCTCGAGATCCATTTGGAACCCAAGTAGATCTTCATACTCACAGGTGTTCTGATTAATTTATTTTGTGGTGGTGTGTACATAGGAGAATGAGAGCATTGGACTAGGATTTTGGTGAGGATAATCAAAGAGTTGACTACTGGGTTTATCTTTTATTTTGTTATTTTTTACTTCTTATACCTTGTAGTATCATTTGATAGTACTTTCATCATTATATGGAATTTGAGTTGGCCAACTTATATTTATTCAGATATTATATTATTATTCCTCTACTTGTTTTACTATAATTACTAATTACCCATTTTTTTGTTATTTATTATATAGTAAACCATATTTTAACTCTAGTATGGATGTTATAGTCTCCCCACCATACAATCAATTGACCCTTGCATCTAGTTGGTAGCCTCTGGCATATGGGGAGGTGTGCCTGGGGCCATGTGGTGACCGACACAGCTATTATCATAGAGGTGAGTCGAGTGGGTATGTTACAAATTCACCTAATATTCATTAACTATGTACCTATAAATCAATAAAATAAAAGATTCAACCTTTAATAGATATCTCTACCATGAATATATATTTCTTCATCACTAATGCAATGTGTAATTTGAGGTGGTTTTAGAATTCTCATGTAGATCATATCTTATATATAGAATGTTCACTATATTATTAAGAATATTATAAAATTAAAAATTGCATAAATTATTTTAATCTAGCTACAGGTCATTCAAAAATGATTGAATGAAGTATTTCATTGAGACAAGATATCTAATAAGCTATAACATGTATCTTTCATCATTTACAGTAGCCCATGATGAAGTTGTATAGAAACCCTAAATGAGATGGATTTATCCATAATTTTGTATAGATAATTTTTCATTGAATCATACTGAACATCATGTTACATGGTGGTTTGAATATTAGAATATTTATTTCTGAAATCACTATATTTATATTTATCACATCAAGCAGATTTTCAATCCACATTATAAAATGTCACTTCTACTAATAATTGGATCTGATATAGTGAATATGTTTTCCAAATCTTAAGAAAAAGTTATTAGTATTATTGAATATTATGAAATGATGGAATAAGAAAAATCTAATGACCCTTTTTCCATATTAATGATTCTTTTTGGTTGGTGTGTTTGTACCCAGATTATTCTAATTGTTGTATCAGCTAGATAAATTATCCTAAAACCTAATAATGATGATATAAGTTTTTAAGAATATTTTTATTCATAATATATAGAAAAAAATTATTTTATTATTTTAAAATATTTTTCTAATAAGTAGAAGAACAATGGGAAATTAAAATTTGAATATATGAGTTCTCATATAGATGGTGTTTCTTGTTTTAAAGGATTATTCAGTAATTTTAAAAAGAGGATTTGAATAGGTTTTTATTATGTTTTAGAGGATCATTAAATGAAAATGGAATAATAATATAATAAGTCAAATTATTCTAACTCGATTTATTTTTAAGATTGTCATCAATAGAAAATAAAGATTGAAACAATATTATGATATTCTTTGAGATATTTATGATAGCTCGAGACTCAATTTAGTTGGAATATTTGAAAAAGGGGGATCCAGTGAAACTTCTGGAATATTTTTTATATATAAATATATATATTATATTAAATATAATAATAGGAAAAAAATATAGAAGATTATTTCTCTTGTGAAAATAAATTTTTTAGAAAAGTATCATTTTTTAATAGAACTTTTTTAAGAAAAAATTGAAATACATTTTATATAAATTATTCTCTAATTTTACATATAATTGGAATAATAATGCTTACACCAACGTGGAAAAATAGTATCCTACAACTACTCTAATAAAGAATACATAATAATAGTTTTCTACTTCTATTCATTTGTGAAGATCTTTTAAATATATTAATTTCTTCTCATGAGACAATTATTCACAAACATCATTAATCTTGTTTGAAAGCATGGTTGTGGGTAAATATGTCTATATCTTCTATGATTATATTACATGTCTCATATTTATTATTCCATGAATTTGTATACATATATCATGGTATATGGTTTTAAATTTGATACTAAATTCCCTTCTTTCATTAATTAAGGGAAAAAGGTATTCTATGTTATTTTTATAGATATTTATCCCCTTCCCATTTTTTCTCAAATTCTTATAATCTATCACTAAACAAAATGTTGGTGAGATTTTCCCTCTTTGAGAATTCAAGATCAACCATTTCTTATGATTATATTATATAGGATATGAATATCTGTATAACTTATGATAAGTATTCAATGGAGTTTAGTGAGGATCAATTGTGGAGAAATGGTCAAAAAAAAATTAAAATAATTTTCTTATGTATCTAGTCTATAAAGACATTAAACATTTGGGTTCAAGGATCATGGGATAATATTTTACCTGAAATGCTTAACTTTTTTATATAATTTAATATAAAGATAAGTTTATATTGGGTTGCCTCGGTTTGTATCAGGGTAAAGATTGTATATTTTTAGGATTTGTTTAGATATTTTTTTGGATTTATATGTGATTAATTTACTGATAACCAAACGTTTATGTCTTTATAAGGGATATTATCTTTAATTTCCGGTAATATAGAGATTATGTTCTTTTCTTATCAATGAAATCCTATATAAGATATTAAATATGGATATAGTTTCAAGCATATATATGTACCAATGGTAGTAATCCTAAAAGGATCCTATTTAGTATTAACTCAATTGTCACTTGGTAAATGATAATGAGGCTTAACATAACACTTTTTTCTCCCAATGATATTATTTGGTGGTGAGAAAACTATTTAAAAACCATTGTGAATGATTTAAGCATATTTTTTATGGTTTAGTTTGATAACCTATTAAGAAATAGATAATGAATGCCCAATATTAAAACCAACAAATTTATCAGTTAGGTTATGTATGAATTATTCCTTTATGTTAATATATTTCTTTTTAATAATTATGTAATATTATATTTAACATTACTTTATTTAATAACTGACTATAGAAATGAAAAAATGAGATTAAAATGGGTGTGTAGGGAAATGTAGTGGTTATACTAATAAATAACCAAATAGGAGGGCTTTAGGGGTATAAAATCTTTCATCGATTCTCAAAAACCTCTATCAAGCTATGAATAATATTGAAACCCATTTTGATCTCCCAAAAACAGAATGTAAGGAGAAAAATTATATCAATTATTTCATGTGACAATGTCTAACCTCATATAGTGGATCTTACGAGGAATATATTTATAATAAATGGATCAATATGATGGAAAATATATTCTTTTATTTTCAATTCTTAGAATTTGATAAGGTTGCCCTAGTCATTTATCCTTTAGAAGTTCATGCTTAAAATGGTGGAATCACATTGAAAATACAACAATAGAAGAAGTAGAATATATAGAACAAGAAAAATTAAAGAACATGTTCATCGCTAAGTATTTTCCTTGAACTTGCTGAATGAATATGGAGAAATAAATATTATAGTATAAATAGAAGGAGGACGAATTAATTATCCCATATGCATAAAACTTTATTAGGCTCCATAGGTACACATCAGGTTTTATCTCTATCCCTAAAAAAATAGATTAATTATTTATTATCTTATTCAATGACATAAAAGGTAATTATCCATAGGATAAATTTGAAGATATAAAAAATCATTAGATGTTTACTAAATGTAGAGAAGGAAACTGGGGACTCTCATTATTTTAGAGAGAAAAAAATGAAAGAAATGTATCATAGAGGATCTGATGATAAGTCTTTTGGGAGAAAGAAATTTCTATAGCTTATATGTCAAAAATGTTGGGTATATTACCCAGGTAAATTTCTTAATAGATATGGGTAGTGTATTAAGTGTACTAAATGAAGACACATAGCTCAATCCCATCCGAGAAAAACTGAGAGGTTGATTTAAAAAATATATGAGAATAGGACAAAAACTAAGGAAAAACCAATGCTTTATTACATAAAATGAAATGAGTTTTAAATTATGAAAAGAAATTCTATAACACCATATATATTTAAGATAATAAGTCTTAGTAACATTTTAATCCAATAAAATGAGGAAGAGTGTATGTTATCACTACTACCAATGTGGATCTTTATAATAATGTGAAGAAAGGTACACACATTCTCTAATCTATAACTGTGAATTCCTTATCTGATTCAAGATATATTTATTCATTCATATCATATATGTTTTCAATGAATTTTGATTTACTGCCTTTGGATTTAGATATTTAACTATCTATTAAAACAAATGGTGCTACATAGATCACGTCTAATAATATAACTTTTTACTAGTAAAAATTTGTTAAAAGATTGTCCATTCAAAGATTGTTATTCATCCCTTAGTTGAATTTCACATAATTTTGGGTATGGATTTGAATTCCCATTATAGGGGTGTCGGTACCCAGAAATGGTGGATATATTGCTCAATTGATCGAGGAAGAAGTCAATATTGATAGCATGCCCATTGTAAAAGACTACACCAATGTATTTCTCATTGAACAACTAGGTCATCCCATATACTCTATGTTTTAGTAATTAACTAAATTGATACATATATCCATTCCTATATCAATAATTACATATAGAATAGATTTTTATTTGAATTTCTATAATTTAAGAAGTGGCTATAAGAAAATCATAATAATGTTTTTTACGATCTAGTGTCCCACCATGCTGTGAACCAGTCCTCTATGTTAAAAATAACGATGGATCAATGCATATTTCCATTTATTATCAAGAGTTTAATAAAATAATGATAAAAATTATCATATACACCATATATATAACCTATTTGAACAATTAAATAAAGATCAAAAATTCTATAATATTCAACATCAATCTAGATAGGATTAATAAATAGTCAAATGGTAGGACAATACAATTACATATTTCTATATGATGTATGGACATAAAAATTTTATAGGGAAATTATTTGGTCTTACAAAATTTTCCTCCATATTCATGGATATGATGAATAAATTCTTTATAGAATATGTTTACAAATTTCTAGTTATCTTCATAGAAGATATTATCATATATTACCAAACCAATTAAGTGAATGAATAAAATTTTAATTTTTTTTTTGAAACCCATGAGAAAGGATAAATTTTACTAAAAAATTAGATGATGTGAATTCAAGTAATATAGCATATCATTATAGGGACATTTAATCACAAGATAGGTAATATCTTTAGGTAATTAAAATATATATGTAACTGAATAATAGATCAGACCAATAATAGAAATTGAGATCTGATGTTTTCTTGGTTTCACTAAATACTATTTATTATTTTTGAGAATTTTATCCTGATTTTCTAATCATATAACCCAGTTAACATGAATGAGAGTAAATTTACTCAAGAAATAAAAATGTGATGAAGGATTCAAAGCGATTAAGAAGATATTGGTCACTGTATCTCCTATTAAATTACACTAAAACCCTTATCTAAATTACCTAGTCGAGGTCGAGGTGCCACATGGACCCATCCACACCTCCCATATGCAAGAGGTTATCGACTAGATATGAGGACCTAAAAAAGAAATGTGGAGTGACTGTGAACTCCATGTAAATTTAACATCAAATTAAAGAATACAATATAATTAAAAATCAAACAAACTTTTTTTAGTAAAGTTAAGTAGTATAATAATAAATCATAACTAATATCATTATCATAACATGAAATAAAATATAGAATATAGTATCCATATTCATACATAGTAGTAAAAGGGGGAAGACCACATGCATTGGAAAAATTGTGAAAAGGAAAAAAAGAAAAATAAAAAATGAGGAAGAGATATAAATTATCTTGATGATTTTCCAACCATCAACTCTATCTAAATCCACCAACACCTACTCAAATTTCTATCACAAGTCTATCTACTTTGGCTAGATAATTGATCAAGAAATTTATACATGTATTGAGATTACTAATTACGGCATGATAATAAACATAATATGGTTATAAAAACCAAAAAATTTCAAAAATAGACATCACATACTAAAAGGATAATATTCAATACAAAATATAATGATCCACACCAAAATTATATAGGTCTAGTTCCTTAGGAAACATTGAAATATAAACAACTAGTTCAAATGTTTTCTACATTTTCTCCCACTATGTTATTAATATATAGCACCATTATTAGACTTATAATTCATAAATCCATTCTTCCTCACTTGTAGAAAACATAATAAAGGGTGATATAAGATGCTTAGTAATGGTAAAATAGGGATATATCAATTTTCACAAAGTAATTACATGAGTATAATGGTATGAGAACATGATATGAACATTTTAAAACCACACCCTGCATATCATAGATCATAAAATTTATTCATTGAATAAATCATGGAAATTTATAATACAGAAATCATAATGCAATAAAAATATGCAATATATGATTGAATAAATTTTGAATAAAAATTTGATTTTTTGAATAGACATAAGCTTCTATCATGGTGAATAATTATAAATATAAAAAAGTTCATTCATTTTGTTAAGGGCATTAAATAATTACAGCACATAATCTAATGGACATGAAAGTAGGTCCACTCATGGAATATTGAAATTTAATTCATGTTCATGCACAACATATCATTACCCAATGCATTAGAGGTGGATATAGTCCCCACCTTTCCTGGGTTAAAAAGTAACCACTTTACTTCATTATATCACAACAATAATCCATGGTTATAACATAACCACCGTACTTGGTTATAATATATCCACTTACATATAATTAAAATCATATATATGTGTGTCACAAGATTATAAAACATTTATCATATCAGGATCCATGAAAAGAAATGGATTTCATAAAAATTTAAACATAGTATAACCTGTGGAAAAATATTTGGTTTCATAGAAATATTTGTGTCATAAACATAAAACATCCATTGGAATAATAAATATTGTAATAATTAATAATATACCCATTAAAACTACAGTAAAATCAAATAATGTCATCTTATATGGAAAATTATTTTTAAATATCACATCAAACATTTCATTAAGAAAATAACCTTTCTTGGAAAATAAAATTTAAAAACTAAATATTCTTAAAATATTTTGGAAATAATTTTCTTTTATAATAAATATTTAAAATAATAAATGAAATTTCAAAGCATTTATTTTTAATGATTTTGATAAATCTAATTCATGTCATACACATTAAAATAATTATTCCTTTTACATTTCAAGTAAAATTTGAGAAAACATTATTTGGAAAATGGCATGAATATTCCATTTGTCACACACGGTTTTTTTCTGTCTTTGTATTGATCCGGCCCATTAGAAATCCAGATATTTTTCATGGGTATTTTATGAGATGAATCTTGAGTTTTTAAGTTTCATATATGTCTAACCACCCTAATTTGGGATCCCCATTGTTTGTTTAGTAGTTTTTTAAGAAAGGGTGTTTACTTCATGATTTGGGCCAACCGTGAGCCCATTCCCAGTTTTAAAAACTAAATTTGTTTCTTTTATAAATCTTTTGTTTTTCATCCTTTTTCACCCATTAAACTTAACACTTGTACTATATTAATACATTAAAATTTATTTATCCTTTTGGACCCATTATAAATTCATAAGCTGGGTGAATTTGGGTTACTTATTTAGGTATTGGGCCATCCCATGGGCCCATTTCCTGTTTTAATGAAAATAATTTGTTTCATTTATATCTTTTTCATTTTTTACTCTTTTTCGGTGATTACACCTCCCCCTAGATTCCAATAACCCTATATTATCCGTCATAATCGATTTTACATCTTTGGAGCTCATATGGGTCGCTTATTAGGGAGATTGTTCTCTGGTTTCCTCAAAACGTCCAGAATTGATAAGGTAAATTGTTTCACCCATAACTCATTAAATTGGTATTCTTTTGGCCACCAATTTTCTTCCCCTGGTTCGTCAAGACCTTAGGAGGCTCTCCAAAAATTTTCAAGCCATTCCATTCTCTATAGGTTTGCATATCTAATGGAAGACGAAGAGTTTTCTACGGTGAAAGGTGAGATTCCTTCTCCTTTCTCCTTCCTCTTCGCCCTCCTTTCATTATTTCGTGGATTTATTTTATCCCCTAGTATTTATCGACCTAGGGTTTTGTTATAAAATGTTTTTTGATGGGTTTTATGTTTGTTTAGGTCTGGTATTTATAGTTTTATGGTTTATAAACCCGCGGCGGGTGATTTCGGGTGTGCGTTTCAATTACGCCAAAGATTTGAGGTAGGATACCCCTTGCACATGACTTTATTATTTAAGTATCATAATTTTATTATATTTAACACCAGATATATATGTTTATTATTTTTTTTCATCCTTTGGATAATTTTATTGGTGTTCAAAGTAGTTGTTTAATCATTGGTTTGTGAACGGTAGTATTGTTTTGTCATGAAAGTAATCAACAAGTGTTTATTTAAATGTTCCATTATCTTTGAAAAAATTTTGTGAGGTTTATAATCTGGTTTATGGTATTTTTAACATGTTATAGTATCTTTAATGAAAATATGACATTCAATTTGTGTTTTATTCCTTTTCATGTACTTAAAATATACTGTTTTGTTTAAAAAGGGCATGTCATGTGTTCGGTAAATTGCCCGGTTGGCTTTTATGTGTGATGTGTGATTTAAAAGTTATTTGTTTGGATTTATAAAGGAATTGGAATAATGATAAATGGTATATTTGGTTACTTATATGGATTTTTTATTTGTATTTGTTTTTACAATAAATTGTGTTTTGATTTACAACATATTTTGGCCCGAGTTGCCCAAAAATGGACTGTTTCACATCTTTATGAAAATGGATGTGTTTTGAATATGTAACATGAGTATTATAAGAGATTTATGAATGTGGTTTTCTGCTGTAAATTGTGTTTATACAGATCCTTAATAGAATTAAAATTCATACCTTCGTCAAAGGATAGTTTTGAGAAAATAATTAAAGGCCCGTTTGGCATTTCCTAGAAATGAAGGAGTGTTTTACTTGTATATAACAATTTGTGCAATTGGGATTGTTTCATGGTCCATTAAATGATTTTATTAAATGTTTATTGGGATTACAAATATGATTTGGTTTGGTTATGATGTGTGTTTATAATTTCAAGAGTGTTTTTGAAAGAGTTTTATGTGCAAAGCCTCAATACACTTCATGAAATTGTTTTACCGAAATATTTAGCGGTTTGTTGATTAGTGTAAGAAATGTGAAGAATGATTATGGGCTGTTTGTGTTTTTATGGTTTTGGAATGGAATGGGGATGTGAAATGTGTATTTGATAATATGTGTTACTTGATTGATCACTAAAGGGAATCCCGGGTATCTAGGTGGGCGGACGTGTACTAGTATGCTAGTGATTCTGTGGGGGTTGGCCCCTGTTTCACATAGCAAGTTTCACGATGACAACACTAACTAAAATATGATGATGTTGATGATTGGGGACCACTAGGTTATGGGTATGTTCCCTACTAGTGGCTCGTGCACGAGAACAGATATTTATTATGGTTACTTTCACCGAGATACGAGGTACCTGTGGCTCACAACTAACTAGTGCCTAGGGGTATTCCCATGACTAGTGCTCATTGGCTATTTTGTACTCACCGTCGGCATATGGTGTGTTTGGTTTGTAAATTCAGTAGTATGTGTTATTTACTTGAATTTTAAAATTCTTTATAGCAGCCCTCTTGAAAACTATGTTCATTTTGAAGTTGCACCTCTTTGAAAAAAATAGTTACTTGCATTTTTTTTATTAAACATGCATGTTTTTGTCTGATAATTATTATAGCATGGAACCTCATTTGAAACCCATACTTACATATCTTTAATTTCAAACTATAAATTGATGTTTCATTTATTTTAAAGGAATGTGCATTGGGAATAGAATATCGGGCTAACCTACTGAGTTTTAATACTCACGCCTATAGTCTTCTTCTTTTTTTAGCCCTTGTGCAGGTTTCATCTTTAGTTCGATCACCTTGGGCGACTTTTGATCATTGTGTTGGAGAGTGACCAGAAGTTTCACATGGAGTTAGTTGGTCATTGGGATTGTTCATTTGAGTTTTTGTTTTTGTTCTACCTTTAGTTTCTTGTATAAAAAATATTTTGTTCAATTTTTATATAAATTCATTTTGGGCTGTCCGTTTATTTCCGCTGTTTGTTTGATTGTCTATATATGGGAAAAATCGTTCCCTTGTGTACTCTATTGATGCCCTTGGTGCTTGTCACCATCCCGGGAGGATCGGGAACGCCTCTCGGGACTTGTCGTGGGCTGGCCTGGGTGACCGGTTCAGGGTCGACTCGGGCTGGTTCGTGACAAAATGGTATCAGAGGAGGTTGGCTCTTAGCGGAACCTTCTTTTTAGAGCGCCCTTGTTATTTTGGGGATGTCAAGGTAGATGGAGTATGATTTTTGGGACTTGAGGGGTAAGTGCAAGAAGAGCGTCGCGAGCTCTTTCTTGTTCTAATCCTCAGGTTTCCAAGGGAGTCCAGTTTTGTTAGTGTCCTTTGTTTTGGATGATTTTTTTGGTGTTGGGATATGACAAGTGGAGTCTGACTAATGGCATCCGTGAGCTCACAGGGCCTGGCAAGCCATGTGGAGCTGGGGAATTTTCCTAATAAGTCTCTATGTGTTCGTGTTGTGTTTGGCATATGGCCGCCAACCATATGGTCAAGTCACCCACTGAAACTAGTTCCTTTTTTTGGGTCTCTTGATCCTTTCTTGAATTCTGAATTTTTGTTTTTAAAATCCTTGTGTGAGAATTGTGGAAATGGATTTTAATGTAAGGATTAGATTTTGAAAAGTGAAAAAAATGGGGTTTCAATAATTAAATATAATAATGGTTTTGGAAGGTTGTGTTTCTGTGAAAAAAATTGGGGGAAGCAGAAATGATTTAAATGGATTGGATTATCCATAATCTAAAATTGTGGTTTGTTGAAATAAAATGTTTTGAAATTGTGACTAATTTTAAAGTGATTCTGTATATTTTTTTAAATGGGGTATTTTAGGATGTTAAAAAGTTTTTGAATTGGATAAATTAGTTTTGGCAATCGGTTTTGATCGGTTGGTGTTTTACTACAAACGGTATTGGTCTCAATGGACCTCAGATTATAAAAATATACATTGCTGATTTTTTTAAAAAAAAATGGGAAGGGGTTATTTGGAGTGGGTTGGTTATTTAAAAAGTTTTTTTAAAATGAAAAGGGGTAGTTTTTTAAGAAAATGGTTCTTAATGAATTGTGGTTTTTTCTATGGAATATGAAAAGGGTTTTTCACTTGGTGGTTGGTGTTCCTTTTGAAGGTACATGATTTTTGGAATGATGTTGTTTTTTTTAGCCTTTGGTGTTTTCATGAGTGCTCACATGCATAGTTTTATTTATATCCGGAAGGATGAAATATATGGTATGGTGGTTGGGTGCCTGGGGTGGCATGGAAATGTGTATGTGGGTGAGACTTGATGAAACACCATTGGTGAATGTTGAAACCCACCAAGTTAGTTTGTTTTTCAAAAGTGTTTCGAGTTGAAAAATGTTGTTTTTTTTTATAAACCAATGGTTATGTGGCCCGTTTTTTTTCTATTTTGTAGAATAGTTGTTTATTTAGTAATCTTCCTTTTGATCTACAATTCATACTCTTGTTTTATCTTGAGAAGATATCTTGTTGGTGTCTTGGTTTTGGAGAAATTTTCATTGGGTTTCTAAAGATGTGTTTGACGTTGTGATGTGGCCAGGGATAGTTCTCCGTTGGAAATATTTCCTGCTGATCAACCTAAGGATTCATTTCAAATGTTAAATCCACCTCTTTTGATGATGCCTCAACCTGTTTGTTGGAATAGAGAGTAGTTTGGGATCTATTAAAAGTGCTTCTAGGTCGTGATAATTCTTTTGGATAGAGCAGTTGTGTTCGGTGATGTTGATGTGTTTCATCTAATTCCTCGTCTATTATGCCCCTCATTTGGAGTTATAATGAATTTTGATATGTATCTATGAGTTCCTATTTAGAAAGGTTTTTGTTTGGTGATCAAGTGTGGTTTTTTTGAGTGGTGTCATCCTTATCACCTGACTGCGGTGCAGCAAATGCTTCAAGTATCAGGGCTCCAGCCATAGGCCTCGGAGTGAAGCTTTTCACACAGTCAGGAAATCAACAAAGGTGTGGAGTGCTAGATTAAGATACTTACTCCTCTGTTTTGGTAAGTTAGTTACTATGTCAATGTTTTGGTTCCTCATTTCTATGAATTTCCCTTTGTCGCAACAAGCATGGTGGGCTTAACCCCTCACACAGTGTCTATGGTTATTCCTTCATGGATGTGGGTTTTCAATCAATGTCCCTGTGTGGACCACCTGTAAAAATCAGGTGTAGTCTTGGTGTTACCTATTCATAGGTGGAGAGTTTTGGGTAGTTTATTTGTTTCTTTTGTGGTTTCAGTGGCCAAATTATTGGGTCCCCTTCCATCCCATCCCCAAGTGACGGGGGTCCAGAATTGTGTTGAATGTGTCGACCAAGTTATTGTCCCATCCATTTGGGAGTGGGTGGTTTATATGTTCATGTTGTAACTCTATTAACTTGGTATAGTAGGTTTCTTTAGAAGGGTTTTTTTGGGCTTGTGTGAGTGAGTCCCAACTCTAGCTCATGTTCAATTCTTGTCTATTCATTGCTAGTTGGTTTCTAATGGTGGGGAGACCCACCATGGGTCTCCTGGATTTTCATCCTAAAAACATTTCTAGGGATAATTGATTCTTAATGGTGGGGAGTACATTCTGGAATCCTTAGGTGTTGTTTTTTTTCAGCTGGAAAGTGTTATGGCTTTCCGGGGGCGGAAAGTTTTAATGGTGGGGAGAATTGTCACACACGGTTTTTTTTCTGTCTTTGTATTGATCCGGCCCATTAGAAATCCAGATCCTTTTCATGGGTATTTTATGAGATGAATCTTGAGTTTTGAAGTTTCATATATGTCTAACCACTCTAATTTGGGATCCCCATTGTTTGTTTAGTAGTTTTTGAAGAAAGGGTGGTTACTTCATGATTTGGGCCAACCGTGAGCCCATTCCCAGTTTTAAAAACTAAATTTGTTTCTTTTATAAATCTTTTGTTTTTCATCCTTTTTCACCCATTAAACTTACCACTTGTACTATACTGATACATTAAAATTTATTTATCCTTTTGGACCCATTAAAAATTCATAAGCTGGGTGAATTTGGGTTACTTATTTAGGTATTGGGCCATCCCATGGCACCATTTCCTGTTTTAAAAAAAATAATTTGTTTCATTTATATATTTTTCATTTTTTACTCTTTTACGGTGATTCCACCTCCCCCTCGAATACAATAACCCTATATTAGCCCTCATAATCGATTTTACATCTTTGGAGCTCATATGGGTCGCTTATTAGGGAGATTGTTCTCTGGTTTCCTCAAAACTTCCAGAATTGATAAGGTAAATTGTTTCACCCATAACTCATTAAATTGGTATTATTTTGGCCACCAAGTTTCTTCCCCTGGTTCTTAAAGACCTTAGGAGGCTCTCCAAAAAATTTCAAGCCATTCCATTCTCTATAGGGTTGCATATCTAATGGAAGACGAAGAGTTTTCTAGGGTGAAAGGTGAGATTCCTTCTCCTTTCTCCTTCCTCTTCCCCCTCCTTTCATTATTTCGTGGATTTATTTTATCCCCTAGTATTTATCGACCTAGGGTTTTGTTATAAAATGTTTTTTGATGGGTTTTATGTTTGTTTAGGTCTGGTATTTATAGTTTTATGGTTTATAAACCCGCGGCGGGTGATTTCGAGTGTGCATTTCAATTACGCCAAAGATTTGAGGTAGGATACCCCTTGCACATGAATTTATTATTTAAATTTCATAATTTTATTATATTTAACACCAGATATATATGTTTATTATTGTTTTTCATCCTTTGGATAATTTTATTGGTGTTCAAAGTAGTTGTTTAATCATTGGTTTGTGAACGGTAGTGTTGTTTTGTCATGAAAGTAATCAACAAGTGTTTATTTAAATGATCCATTATCTTTGAAAATATTTTGTGAGGTTTATAATCTGGTTTATGGTATTTTGAACATGTGATAGTATCTTTAATGAAAATATGACATTCAATTTGTGTTTTATTCCTTTTCATGTACTTAAAATATATTGTTTTGTTTAAGAAAGGCATGTCATGTGTTCGGTAAATTGCCCGGTTGGCTTTTATGTGTGATGTGTGATTTAAGAGTTATTTGTTTGGATTTATAAAGGAATTGGAATAATGATAAATGGTATTTTTGGGTACTTATATGGATTTTTTATTTGTATTTGTTTTTACAATAAAGTGTGTTTTGATTTACAACATATTTTGGCCCGAGTTGCCCAAAAATGGACTGTTTCACATCTTTATGAAAATGGATGTGTTTTGAATATGTAACATGAGTATTATAAGAGATTTATGAATGTGGTTTTCTGCTGTAAATTGTGTTTATACAGATCCTTAATAGAATTAAAATTCATACCTTCTTCAAAGGATAGTTTTGAGAAAATAATTAAAGGCCCGTTTGGCATTTCCTAGAAATGAAGGAGTGTTTTACTTGTATATAACAATTTGTGCAATTGGGATTGTTTCATGGTCCATTAAATGATTTTATTAAATGTTTATTGGGATTCCAAATATGATTTGGTTTGGTTATGATGTGTGTTTATAATTTGAAGAGTGTTTTTGAAATATTTTTATGTGCAAAGCCTCAATACACTTCATGAAATTGTTTTACCGAAATATTTAGCAGTTTGTTGATTAGTGTAAGAAATGTGAAGAATGATTATGGGCTGTTTGTGTTTTTATGGTTTTGGAATGGAATGGGGATGTGAAATGTGTATTTGATAATATGTGTTACTTTATTGAGCACTAAAGGGAATCCCGGGTATCTAGGTGGGCGGACGTGTACTAGTATGCTAGTGATTCTGTGGGGGTTGGCCCCTGTTTCACATAGCAAGTTTAACGATGACAACACTAACTAAAATATGATGATGTTGATGATTGGGGACCACTAGGTTATGGGTATGTTCCCTACTAGTGGCTCGTGCACGAGAACGGATATTTATTATAGTTACTTTCACCGAGATACGAGGTACCTGTGGCTCACAACTAACTAGTGCCTAGGGGTATTCCCATGACTAGTGCTCATTGGCTATTTTGTACTCACCGTCGGAATATGGTGTGTTTGGTTGGTAAATTCAGTAGTATGTGTTATTTACTTGAATTTTAAAATTCTTTATAGCATCCCTCTTGAAAACTATGTTCATTTTGAAGTTGCACCTCTTTGAAAAAAATAGTTACTTGCATTTTTTTTATTAAACATGCATGTTTTGGTCTGATAATTATTATAGCATGGAACCTCATTTGAAACCCATACTTATATATCTTTAATTTCAAACTATAAATTGATGTTTCATTTATTTTAAAGGAATGTTCATTGGGAATAGAATATCGGGCTAACCTACTGAGTTTTAATACTCACGCCTATAGTCTTCTTCTTTTTTTAGCCCTTGTGCAGGTTTCATCTTTAGTTCGATCACCTTGGGCGACTTTTGATCATTGTGTTGGAGAGTGACCAGAAGTTTCACATGGAGTTAGTTGGTCATTGGGATTGTTCATTTGAGTTTTTGTTTTTGTTCTACCTTTAGTTTCTTGTATAAAAAATATTTTGTTCAATTTTTATATAAATTCATTTTGGGCTGTCCGTTTATTTCCGCTGTTTGTTTGATTGTCTATATATGGGAAAAATCGTTCCCTTGTGTACTCTATTGATGCCCTTGGTGCTTGTCACCATCCCGGGAGGATCGGGAACGCCTCTCGGGACTTGTCGTGGGCTGGCCTGGGTGACCGGTTCAGGGTCGACTCGGGCTGGTTCGTGACACCATTAAAAATAAAAAAAATTAATAAATTGGTAAAAATAAATATAAAAAATACATATATAATTGTAAAAGTTTATTTACATAAAATTTATAAAATATTTAAATGAAATAAAAAGGTTTTTTTAATGTAGAGATAAATAAATATGGTTTCCCTTAAAATATCATTTGCAAATTATGAGTGTATTGGGAAATGAAAATGATGTAAAAATATAATTCTAAAGAAATAACCAGATGAGAAAAAAATTCATCATGTTATTTAGAAATAGATAAAAATATTTCATGATCATAATCATAACCATAAAAAATCCTGATAAACAATGAGATTGTAACTTCAAACCCTTACCACTTTGGTAAATTTTGAATAGTATTGATAATTAAATAAAACATCAAAATAGACATTAAATTTTATGAATATAAGGATATTCATGATATAACATGTCAATTTGGTAGTATATACACATCATATAAAATGATAGGTGGATAACACAACATATGTCTCAAAGAAGGAAAATTTGGGCAAACATCCATAACCCCATTTGTAATATTTTGAATCATAAGCTCTATTAAATAATAAAATAAAATAATACATTGAATATAATTTAAAATAATATATTAATTATAAAAAATTATAAATTGTTATAATATACACCACATAAAAAATGGTGAATATGGCATATGTCTTAGAGAATTAAAAGTGATAATGGAAATCCCTTACCTTAAGTATTAAATTCAATCATGAACAATCAAACCTCATGTATAATAAATGTAAATTTATTATTAATATTTTAAAAGAAAAACAATTACATATATCAACCTATATATTTTTTAATTATGATCATTTATTAAAAGTAAATTAACAATTCTTTCATTAAAATGATTTGCTGGTAATAACTGTTCGCTTTTTGTGTATATAATGATTTTGTATTTTTGGTAATATTTATTTGATCATGGTTCCTTAAACTTTATAATTTTATCCATGATATAAATATCACATATATTCATTATAAATGTATTTATAAATATCCCTAAAAGTCATATACTAAAAATGAAAAAAAAACACTTAATGGAGACCATAAGCAGTATGTACATATGAACGTTGTTTCCATTTTTTCAATGGATAGAAAGAAAAGAATGAAAAAACCATAAAAATAAATATTGATTATAATTTCATATATATTCAATATATTCCTGAAATATTACCTTAATTTCTTCACTGTAAACAATATGTGAATAATGAATCACATCACTTTGTGAGGCACTAGTACATCGTGCACACGATAATTGTTGGTGAACCCCAACGAAAAAGAAATGTAGTAAATTATATGAGTTATTATGATTAAATAAGTATTATTATGTCATAAATATCATATAAATATGTCAAATCCATCATTATATCAAGCTGAGAGAGGTGATCATGGAAAACGAACTACATCGGTTCACGAGGCAGTAGTTTATGGGACACACGATTAACATTTTTTCCACATGATAGATGTGGATATATATATATATATATTAAAATAAACTTAATAAAATATCATTATATGGTAGATTATTTTGTTATTATGTTTTAATTATAATTACATGAATGAAGTTGGTAAGATAATAAGTAAAAAATAAAGATTTTAGTGAGGACACTTACCTTCACATAGAAAATCCCTCATTAGAATGCTTATTAAGGACCCTACGGTTTTTCTATGTTGTAACTCCCAGACTGAAGATACCCATATCCATTGAATTATTTTAATACATTGGCATTTTTACAAGGAATCAAGTCTAGAAGAACTGATCAGTTTAGATTTCTTGGAAAATAGATTACATATATGAAAGTTACATTACAATTTATAAAATAAAATACTACATAAATAATTCATTGATAATGGCATTATTATTCTAGAATAACCCTATATATTAATCATAATACAATTATTTTCATCCAGTAAAAAATAAAACGAATGAAAGGGGTGAGCTCATATTCTCAGTAAAGATAAAAATAAGCGGAAACTACTATAAATAAGAATAAACATTTAAGGTAATGTATAAGACTAAAACAACAGACTTTTAAACATAAACGTCCACATAATATGGTAAAGATAAAAAAACCATTTAATTATTCACATATATATTCTATAATTTGAATAATCACATGTAATATCAATAGCTAATTTAATGACTATAGAATGCATAATTTTAGACATCATAGCCACATTGTTAAGGCCTCGTGCCAAGACTACAAATAAGATTTTTTCAAGGCCTTGTGCCAAGAAACTAGTTTGTTTAATGATACATATCCATGTATTGAGGATATATAGAGGGCTCCACCCATCAATTAATAATCCCAATGCATTCCTCATATGAAAATGTTGAAACATAACACAAACATTCGTATTAACCCTGGCATATAAAATTCTAATAAATTAACCATAAACCATAAATGGTGTAAAACTAGCACATCTATAGTCAAACATATTATAACTCCTTAAATAATATATGGAATTTTTTATTATATGAAATCAACCTCAATCAACTATAATATCCAATAATTAATATTGACATAGTTGAAAATAATCAATAAAACTCTTTGAGAGAAATAGCTCTTTTCAAGAAATCATTTAAAAGTCGCAAAAATTTATAAACTAATTTATTTAAAAGATATTTTTGAATCAAATTTTCAAATACCACTTTGAAACTTTTGAAATAAATTATCACTTTAAAACAATCATGTCAACATAAATAAATCCTTAAAATCATTTTGAAAACATGGACATTAATCCAAATATTTTGAAAAATAAATCTTTAAAAATAATTTAAAATAATGATATAGTTAAATATTTCCTTCCATAATAACATTAAAATATTCTATTTTAAAATATTTTAATGGAACATAGTCATATATGATAAATATTTCCCAGTAGATACTTACAGATAAACAATCTTGGATAATAATGAGATTGAAGAAATAACCCTTACATGGTACGTTCCTTTGCACAAGGGTATGTTTATCCTCTTATATATTGACCATAGTATGTTATTAAATTATTCCAGAACCATATTTTTATTTATGATATCATACTTTATTCATTTATGGCTTTATAATACTCATTTAATAATCATTTCTTTGTAAAATTAATATTTCAGGTAATAATCGCTTTCCCTATCATACATGTTTTAACTTCTTATTCTTGATCGTATCACATATATCATGAATTAATTGCTTCCAGAATATAAAATATTATTTACGTATCATATATATTTATAATATAAATATTTATAATAGATAGATATTTGAAATTGAAAACAGTATTTATTGAGAGAGTAGTTCGTACGTAAGCATAAACATTGTTTCCATTTTCATATTGTATTGAATAAAAGTAAGTGAATGAGATATATGTAAATACCTAAATATATATATATATATCCAGTTGAATAATTACTTCATATTTTACATACATATTAATAATATATATTTTTATAATCATCCTTGAATGGTGAATGTGGAAATGAATCTCGTCGCATCGTGGAGACGGTAAGTCGTACGTACACACGAGCAAAGATATCATTCTATAGAAAGTGAAATAGTATTAAATTGGATGATATATTATATATACACAATCATTAACGTGTTATATTTATTATTTACATATTATACTCATTATAATACCCATCCAAATAATGAAGTGTTGAAGAACAAACTACACCACAATGTTGAGACGGTAAGCTATACGTACGCACATATGGTTACATTGTCATTAATAGAATAGATTTAATAATTAATATGGTTGTAACATTTTTATAATAACATCTAATTATGTAGAAGGTACTATATTTATTTTTTATTGTGGAAAAAATTAAATAAAGAGGAAGTGGAAGAAGAAAAAAACATTGAAATAGGTGATGAAGTAATTACCTCTTCTTATGGTTCATCCTTTTGATTTGATAAAAAGGTCTCTTTATGTTAGGTAATGATCCAATGAAGGGATCTAGGTTGACAGGGGTAGTTGGGAGGATATTTGAGTATCTTTTGGCCGATCCAAATGGCATTGGATGTGTGATTTGCGAGAAGGGGGAGTACCCCTTCCTAAGAGATGTGAGGGTCACTTTAGAAGAAGCTCGAAATATTATTTTATTATAAAATAATTTTAGATTTATAGTTGCTTAAAATAGATGTATTTAAATAATAAGGTGGTTAAAGGTCTAAATCCTCTCAAATAATAGGTTTTATACTAGTTTAGGTCTCCATATTGACCTAATCCATTAGATTTAACTCTTAGTTAAATAGGTTACCTTTTACAAAGTCTTCTTGTATATTTATATTACATGGTTAATAAATATACTATAAAAGTTTTAGAGAACATAAAGTGGTTCATTAATGAAATATATATCATTATATAATTACTTTATCTAGTCCTTTGATTTTTAAGAATATTGTATCATTTAATAATATCATATCTGTTTTAAAAACTCATTTATGCCAATTTTGAGACTACTTAGTATTTGATTTTTGTGAAAGTAAAAAAAATATTACGCATAAACAAATACATTAAATACACCCTAAAATGTCATAATAACATATAAAATTCGTGGAATTCATCAAAAGTCTCCATTTACATTTACTTTTATATTTATAATATTAATTATATTAATCTTTCATTAATAAGGTAATTATTTCATCATCATTGTTTCATAAATAAATTTAATTATACAATGTCTAAAAATTATAAATAAACTACCATGATGTAGAAAATATTATTAGATTTCTAATGAATATTTATAGCTTAATTTATCTTATTAATCATTCTATATTAAAAATGGATTTGTTATTAAACATAGGATTTAACACTTTCAACTCTTCTTTAAATAAAATAATAATAAATGTCATAATCTAATACAAGTGAACCAAAAGGATCATATTTTAATTATAATGATTATTTAGGTCGAAATACACTTATCCCATAGAATTAGGAAATGTGTTAGTTTAATTATAATATCATTTTTAACTTTAATTACCATATTTACTTTTAACCATGGTAAATAAAATTCAAAAGTTACTATTCTAAAAAATATATTTTTAACCTATTAAATGATATTTTATTACTTATTTCTATATTTTCAGTCATAATTTTTAAAATCAATTCACAGAAGCAGAAAAATTATGTTTTATGCAAATTTTCAAATTTGCCAAGAATGTGGGTAAAAGACGGTAAAAAAATTAAATAAATTTTTTTACATCTAATCTTATTATAAAATAAATACAATGAGTTACATAGAAATAATATATGTATTATGTATCTATTTTTAATTTAAAATAAATTCAAATTAATATAATAATAAATTAATTAAATGTCAGTTTTAAACAATAACGTATTTTTTTAACTATTAATCAAAAATTTAATGTTTTTAGTAAAATAGCAAAAATTACCTCTAAGATAATTTCAATATTCCAAATCCAAAAATTATGTTCAGTTTACCAAATTAAAAACATATGAGTTTCATTAATTAATTTAAAATTAATTCTCGTTATCAAAAACCAAAAAAATGGGTGTTTAATAAGTAAAAACTATCAAAATATTCACTTGTGTTTATGTACAATTTAAATGTGAAATTACATCCAATGACATAATTTATATTAAATGATAAAAATATAATCTAGTTATACTTTAAACATACACAAATTCATAATTAAACAATATAAGTTATTTCGATTTAAAAAGTAGTTTTGAATTAAAATTTTGTACTTTTGACTATTCATCAAAATATGAAAGATATTAGAAAAGTACCAAAAATTTATCCAAACTAAATTATTATGTCCCTATTATAAATAAAATTTTAATCTCCTTAAATTTAATATATAAAATTATCTAATATTGGATTTAAAAACGGATCTCCATTAAAAGACGGAAAATTGCATTTTTTTTAAAAGAAATACTTCTTTTATCAGAATAAAATGAATTTGTTCTTATATTATGTCTAAGAAATACAGAATATAGATTATAAAATTATATGGAGTAAATAAAATTCAAAACGCAGCTAATACTATTCATAACCACTTTTTGAACGGCTAGTTTGGAAAGTCGTGGTGCACTTGAACTCGGTGTTGTGTGTAGGGTGAGCTATTTAATTACATTAAAGGGATAAAATACTATGAAATATTGGGGTGTTACATATATGAATAAAATTAATCTGTAGAAAATGGATAATGATATTGGGGTGGGATGTTTTCAGTTTCTGTTTTGAGAGTAATGTCTTGATTTTTGTCAATAAGTTAAAGGAGTATGTTGGTTTTGTAATTGTGAAGGAGTGGAATTTTTTAAAATACAAAAAACTAATAAATAACAATAATTCACCTTTATTTTAGTTCCCTATAAAATTGATAAATTATGGATAGGATGGATTAAATTGGTTATGCACACATCAAATAAAAATTGTAATTTTTTAAATATTTTTTCCTTTAACATCTAGGATTCCTTACTTTTACCATTCTATTTTTCTCTACTATAACAATCCATTTTACCTTGGTTATTTATCATTTCAGAAAATAAATAAAATCATCCTTTTTAGATAATTATTACCCACTATGTATTTTTAGCGACTCAGGTTTTGGCCCTGTCAGACTTTGGAATATTCATACGAATACTTCTAGATCTAGGCGTGAAGACACCGTCCAATTCTGAGACCCGTTGTGGTTGTAATTAGTATTATAAAAATATTAGGTATTTTTATACTATGCACATGGCATGGTTGTTTTTTCTCCTAAAAAGTAGCTCGGATCAGAAATCTGAGGTCATGGTTACGTTCAGAGCATGTCGTTTACCCTAGTTAGGGTGTACGCTTTGCGGGCACGGGCCTGCTATGGAAAAATCCACCAAGGGTGTTTTCATAAATAAGTGGAAAATTTTATTTACGAGAGTTGTGTCGAATAACTCAAGAAATGGGTCTCATATCAAGATTCTGAGCTCGCATTTGCGTTTAGAACACCGCGTTTACCCTAGGGGTGACCTTAACTTCTCTACGCCGGGAGGTTTGGTCTGGGTGGGTGTGGGTTGATTTAATTGGTTTAAGAAAAAGGAAATAAATATCAATCCCCATCCCCCTCCTTCTTCTATGCACCAATGACCCCCCCCCCCCCCCCCCCCACACCCCCTCTTCCATCCTCTATTCTTCACCAGTGATCTGCCAAATCGAGCAAACAAAGCGTCGTCAGTCTCAGATCTTGACGGTGAACACTCTCGGATTGTGCAGTAGCAGCTTTGAAGTGTGCAAAGCATCGGTGTTACGCCAAAAGTAAGGTGGTTGAGTTTATAATTCTTGGATACCATTTATGCATTTTTGTTCTTCAAATCGTAATAAGAGTTGTGTAGTTCAGGTCCCGAGGTTTCCAAAACATTTTTCGGATATGAATTTCGAGCACCGAGGTGCTCCTGGTGGCTTCCGGAAGATTTCTAGCAGAAAACCCAATTTCTGTTTGTGGCCATGGTGGATTATAGTGAGGGGCAGTGGCATCATGATGGATTCTGGCAAACGGTGGTGGTCCGGTCAGGTAGACTGTGGTTTCCAGGGACCCTGCGGTGGTCTAACCAGATTTTTTCTGGGGGTTATTTAAACCCCCGTAACTCGCAAACCGGAAGTCCGATTTGATTGTTGTTTGCGGGGACGCGAAGCTTACACTGAGAATGACCTCATTAGATTCTTTAGGGAATTTTTTTGTGTCGGGATTTGGTCCTGGGGCCATAAAACATTTAAAATAAAATTAATATTTTATTATATTCAACATTGATCCGCCATAACTCTTACACGGAGTGTCCAAATGACATGTCATCAGTGGCATTAAGACCCTGATGGTACAGAGGACTTTTCAAGATAGTTTTTGTGTGTTGGGACTGAGAAAAGGATCTGGGTCCAAAGAGGCCAGGTTTCTGTGTTTACAGAGAAATATGACTTTTTTACCGGGTGTCCATTTTGAACGATCGAGTAGTCGATCCCGTGTGTTTTTCTGAGGGGATCGCAATGGTGTGATCTCCTTGACAGGTTTCAGGATCGTGGTGTGGGCCCAAGCTGGGCCAGCTGTGATGAATAGTACCATTTTCACTGGGTGACCCTTTTGGACGATCAGGTATTCAATCTCCTTGGTTTTTTTGAGGGGATCGCAATGTTGTGATCTTCTTGATGAGTTTCGAGGTTAAGGTGTGGGCCCCACATGGGATAGCTATGGTGAATAGTGCATGTTTCACCAGTTTTCAGTTTCGGGTGAGTAAACAGCCAATCCTATGTGTTTCCCTAGTGGATCGCGGTGGTGGACTTAGTATCAGCCTTGGAGGTTCGTGGTGTGGCGTTGTGGCGGGTCGCTCGGGTTAGCGACGTTTGGACCAGTAGAGGTTGAGGGTACTCCATTGGTTCATTCCTATGAGGGTTCTCATGGAATCACAACCTTAGTATAGGTTTTTGATCCTCTCGATGATATTTTTAATCTGTTGGATTTGTGGCATCCCTCTGGTGGGCTCAGAGCGGGATCCTCTAGCATCCTTTCCCTAAATCGGGTTCTTGGTATCACTGTGACCGCTTAACCACAGGCGGCGATCCCATATCTTGCAGTTTAACTCTGTAGGGTTTGTGGGATCATCGGGAATATGATCCCTTATGCAGTGGTCCATACTCAGTAGGGTTGTGGCATCGTCGGGTATATGATCCCCTACTCAGCATGAGGATTATAGTACGGTTGCGATAACGTTGGTTATACGATCCCCTACTATGTGCGTTGTTTCTATAGGGTTGTGGCATCATCTGTTCGATCCTCTACAGTACGAGATGTTCCAGATAGGGTTTTTGTATCTTTGTGATCGTCATGACATGGGTTCCAATCCTCTATCTAAGTGACGTGTTTCTTTAGAGCACAAGATCAGGTTGTTGTATCCCCCAGCGGATCCTAGGAGTGATCCCCTATCTATGAGATCTATGAATTCCAGATCGGGTTTTGGTATCCCCCATCGAATCCTAGGATTGATCCCCTATCTGTGAGATTTACGAATGCCAGAATGGTTTGTGGTATCCCCCAGAGGACCCTGGGTTTGATCCCCTATCTATGAGATCTTCGTATACTGGTGTGGGTTCCGGTATCCCCCAGAGGACCCTAGGAGTGATCCCCTCTCCGAGAGGTTTGGTGTTTTTGTTGATTCAGTGAAGTATCCCCATTGACGATATCTAAAAAACATTATCTCTCAGGTGAGCATCTGAGATGTTTGTGAGGGACCCGATGGAGTGTATCTCTAGGACTAGTGTCATCTGGGATGACAGTGATCGTGGAGTGTTCTCTCCTGGTTGTGAACCTTTTTTGGGGATGAGTTCGGTACCACATGTGGCTTGGTGCATCAGATGAGTATATCTATATGTTTTTGGTATACGTAAAAGCGAATATCTAAGTGGATGTTCAAGTTGTATGTATGGTCAGACACCTAGATTGAGCTGACTAGTTGTGTTTAGCCGAGGATGGTCACGAGATGGAGCTTCTCTCTCATCTGGGTTCCCTCTGGCTGGGATGTGCAGACTGTTGCCTTTCAGTTGCTCTGTTTTGTTTTGGGTTTTTGGGGTGCCTATGGAGATTTTGTTATACTCACTCACGGTATTGGATTTGACGGCACATGTTTGTGTCTTGTGCAGACCACATACCATTCGATGGGGTCCCAGGAGGACCCGAAGCAGCCGGAGCAGAGTGAGTGGGGAGGACTGTGGATTATTACCGGTGTTGTGCCTAGGATCTTTCTGGAGGTACTTTTGGCAGTGTGCCCCTCCTTTCGAGCAGGCTGGATGCCTTTGTAGTTTTCTTTTGGTGGGCCCTATTTTTTTCCTTTTTGTACTGCTATAACACTCTGGTTTGGGATAGTTGTATGCATGAATTTAATTTTCAGTTTTATATATCTTTTCACTATTGCATGGAGATGTTTGTGGGTGTGTGGGTACAGGTACCTTAGGCTAATTCCTCCCTTGTGTGTGATAGCCTACTCGGTGCTAGTCGCTAGCCCATGTCCTATTGAATGTGGGCTTGGGGAGTCACGACATGAGCCCCATTAGGTCGGTTCATGACAGTATAATTATTAAATCAAATATATAAAATAAAAATACATTCTTTGTGAAAAATTAATTTTAACAAAAACGCATGAAACATGCAAAAAACTAGTTTACCCTTTACCATGGTAAGAATGTTTGTCTTATTTAGTGGTCAATATATTTTTTTTTAAATGAAAAATAATCCCTTTAATGGAACATAGTTGATATTTCGATTCATGTAAAAGTAATTTGGATATGGATAATATTTTCAGGATCATTAAATCCATTAATAAAATATTCTTTCTTATATAATAACATTATTTTCAATTTTAACACCATTAATTTAATTTGACATTAAAACATCAAGAAAAATGTGGAATGAAAATATATCATTTTCAAAAATATATATCAGGGGATTTTTATTTAAACTATTCATTTAATATAATAATTTATTCAAATTATATTACTTTTAACATTTTTAGTATCATTTATTTTATGTTTCTATTAGTTAAATAATTAATGTGTTGACATTTCTTAAGGATTTAAAGTAATTATATAATTACTAATGATTAATAATAAATTACCCTATTTAAAATAATTTAATTTTTTTTAAATTTCCATTAATATTAATTTTCAAATTATTTTTTTCCCAAAGTGAACACATAATTGAAATTTAAATCAAAGAGGTAGACATTATGCCTTTTTTACACTATGTATTATACCAGCCACTTTTAGAGAAAATTATCTGAAAACAAAATAAAATAGAGACTAAGGTAATAAGTGTGGAAAAATTTCTATAAAATAGTAATTTGATAAGTTTTTAGGTTATTTTATCTCTTATCCTTTTCGTTTAAATCCCCAGAAAACATGTTTTAATCTTAACCGTAGTAATTAATTTTTTTTCTTTTTAGAATCCATATTTACCAAAAATTAATATGATTTTATTATATATTATTAATTATTATTATCATTATTATTATTATTATTATTATTATAGAACCCGTTTTCCTAATTACAAACCTAAAATTAGAAATTATTAATTTGAAATTAAAGTGACAGACAAGATGAAAAATTGGTTCTCTAAAGAGATAATTTTTAAAATATATATTATTTTAATATCAAAATTATAATTGAAATTGATTACAATTATCTAAATTTGATTAAAATATATATATCTGAAGGAATGTATCCATTAAAAAAATTAACAAGATATAAATTTTAAAATGATATAAATGAAAATGAATTCTTTTAATTAAAATTACTAATATTAAAAATACTGTAGAAAATAATTTTTTCTTCAAAAATATGAAAATTCAGCCTACAATAATTTTAAAATTTTGATTAAAAATATACATTATTTTCTCAAATAAATTTTTTAAAATTGGATAAATTGATTTTTTTATTTTTTTAAATAAATATAAATAATATTTCTCTTTAAGAGATGGTATTATTAAAACATATAAATACTTTAATGAAATTTAAGTACTTATTTATAAAAATATTCTCATTACAAAAAATATAGATACATAATTTTTAAAATATAGTCATTATTATTCCTATCTCTGAATATAATTCTTCGGTTATAATGGTCAAATTTAAATAACAAAGTTAATGGAATGTCATGATTCTTTAAAACATAGTGTTCTCTATTATACAATAAATTGAAATATATATTTTTTGAGGAAAAAAATTCATAAAATATTATGTTGTTACATTCTAACCCCCCCCCTCCAAAATAAATTTCTTCCACTCAAATTAAATTTTATCATGGTAATCAAGGGTTTTAAATTTAAGAATTCTTTTATGTAAAACTCACATCATAGAAAGGGATAATAAAACATCATCTTGAAAAAATAGAAAACAAATTATGAAGTTCATCATATAAATAAGTTCTAAAATTGGATAAAATTGGTCTGAAGATAAAATATGGACATGGAATAGAAAACTACTACCCAAATACTAATAGAGAGTAATAGAGAACATTTTTGGGAGAATTTTAACAACCATATTTCCATTAATATGTGATAGGTAAATAATTTTTTAGTTCAATATAAATGAAAGAAATAGGAAAAAAAATTCTCAAGATATTTTTAAATGAGTTGAGGGAATTTTTACCATCCAGATTGAGAATATAAGAAAATATACATACTTGATTTATTTCAATTTAAAAAGAACAATATAATCATTTGGTTGTGTTTTGATTTATTTCCACATCATCTCTCTTTATAGGAAAAAAAGATGAATTTTTTTAATTATTGAAGCCCAAACTGATAATAAGATCCATAAAAGAATGGTCATTATATCCTTATATCTATGATTATCTTAAAAACCAAAATTGTTATCACCTATAATTGAATACACATAAATATTCATATGTTTAAATAATACATTTATATCTAAAACATCATTCAATTTTCAACTTAAATCTTTCCAAAAATGATTATCCCCAATACCATTCCAAAATTTATTAATTTTATAAGAAGGTCTCTAAATTTCAACTTACCATAATCCCACAAATATCATAAACTCAGTTTTAATTTTCATGAACCAAATATGTGAATTCATTGGTTATATATTCTCCTGAATCATAGTGATAACAATAATTAACATGAAATATCATTAAAGACATAAAAGTTTTTGTATTAGTTTATAAAAATAAGTTTTTAAATATATTCCTTTAATCAAAAAATGGTGTAAAATCCATCAATGATAACATAATCCACTTGTTCATCAAATCAATAATCAGTTCTAAGTTAGTTAATAATATCTAATTTACTTTATCCATTTCAATCATCTATTTATCCAAACTAAACACAATTATCTCAAGATTAGGAATATAATAAGGGTTATCATTGCCTTGATAATAAAATAACACCTTATCATTAAATGAAATTTCATGGTCATAAGTACCAATAAAAGTATTCTTAAAAATCCATAATGAAAAACTAATACATACAAATAATTATACATTTTATAATTCTTGAATTCCAAAACATAAACACTTCAATAATTTCACTTTATTATTAAACCATTAATAAAGATCCATCATATTATTCTATACTGCCTCTTTACTTTCACATATCATTTTTAGTCTCCTCACTGTAAAAAATCATTTTCTTGTACAATCATGTTGATACTCTTCATGATGTTTCTCTATAAGAAATCCGTTTTTTTAATTCACATACCATACAACTATAAAACATTAAATCATTGATGATACATTAAAGAAACCATTATTCTCATCCATCACATCAACTAAACTTTTTATTTCTCATGGGAAATTACTTACATTGTTCCCTTCTTCTCTACGAATAAATAAATCTTCTTTCAATTAATACATTCCCTTAACTAATTATTCATACATTACTAACATACATGGAACTGAGACATCATTCCTCCATGGTATCCACCACTCGAGATATTAGAAAACTTTATCCTTATCTAATTAAGTGATTTTAGGAGTTCTTTAAATATCAAGTTGTTCATTATATATCAAAATAAAATATTAGTCTCAATCCTAATATCAATTACTCCAATCATCATACAATTGTGTTCCTCATCCACTAATTTTATATCATAGTAAATATTAACAAGGCTCCTTGTAGTTCCCTCCATTGAATATGATCAAAATATATAGTGTGAGAAACAATATTCATAGTTGAAAACAAAATAATCAGGAAAATAATTTTATAGGATGACTAAATCAGGACATGTTCTTGTAGATCTATGACACCCTGATTTTAACATGGGTTTCTATGATTATCATCAATTAAAATAATTTATAATTCTTTTAAATTACTGTCTGAATTTCCAAATCATATCCCCCTCGATTTTCAGAATGTTTTTTATGAAAGTCCCATTATTGTACATCAGGTGATTTATATAATTCCCATAACTTACAAATTTAAAACATGCATCCATCGATGATGCCTTTTGGAGACACTTTTCTTATCAATTTCATTAGCATGGCTTTTCATTTGTTTCATGGAAATAACATACTCTATGACCATCTACTCCAAATATAAAATATATTCCCTTTACTTTAAGATATACCCTTGAGTGTTTATTCCCACATTATTGACATATTCAAAACTTAATCTTCTTTTCACCATATTCTTCAACCACAAGTTTCCTAACTTACTCTATACTTATCTTCTTTGTCGTGTATTATGGTTTGGTAAGGTAAAATTTATTAATCATATATCATGGAAAAAGATTATGAATAATCCCAATATCCTTCATTCCATTCATCATACCATTTTCTTAATCATCAACACATTTTCAAGCACATTCAACATAAACATTATAATTTCAATTTCCTCTCATTGACTAAAACCAAAAGGTAAAGTGTGTGAGATAATTTTTATAGTGGAAAACAACATAATAATGAAAATTTATTTATAGTATGAATAAATCATGAAACTATATTTCCAATATACAATATATTATGTTTAAACTAGTTCAACTATGATTATCATCTATTAAATTCCTTTATAATGTTTCAAAAAAGATTTTCACTTTTCAAAGCATAACCCCTAGGAGTATTAAACCATGTTTGTATTAGGAACCATTTTCATATATCAGGTGATGATTTTTTCTTTCTCAATATTCCCTTTTTATATTTATTACTTTTAGGTATAACAATTTTAGTGCCACATCTGCTTTTAGTATCCCAATAAGCATGTAATTTCATAGAAACCACTCACTGTAAACTTCAAAAAAATTCAAGGATATTTTCCTATACATAAAATTATCTTTGGATATATCAATATAAATATCCCAGGATATATCCATGTGTATCACACTAATGGTTCCTCATCTTAGTTTCCAAACGATAACTAAACTTCATTTTATACAAACTATAGTGGCCCAAACTTTTCATAAAAATATATCAAATAATAATATATGAATATTCAATAAATATCATAACAATAAAAACCATAATCTTATAGGTCAATTTCCTTTAAAAGCATTGAAACATAAATAACCAGCCAAAATGTGAACGACATATTCTCCCATTAATTTCATTATATCTTGAACCCCTCTTGGACTTATCATGTAAAAATTATTTTTTTATAACCTGGGAATGAAAAAATTATAAATAGTGATCTCAGATACTGAGTAAGGTTAAACAAGGGAGATACTAATTATCACATAATAATTACATGAGAATAATTATAGTATAACATGAACTTGCCATATGAAAACCATACCCTCAATATCATAAATCGTAACTGTGATCCATGGAATAAATACTAGTATCCTATAAGACATGAATCAAAAAATGAATCATTTTACATAAGATATTAAAGTATAACATTTACAGGAGACATAGATTTTTGTAATTAACATAATATTATTACATTGTGAACATGTATAAATATAAATAGGTTCACTCATTTTGTTAAGGCATGAAATCAGGATCTCACATAATCTTATGGACATGAAATTAATTCAACTCTTAATCTTGTGACCATGAAATGTGGTTCATTAATAACATATCATTACCCAATTTTTTGGATGGAGATATAGGTCCCACAAATACTTGGTTATTACATGACCAACATTCATGGTTATATCATAGCCACCATATTTGGATATAATATAACGACCATCCTTGGTTTTAAAATAACAATCATCACATAATGAAAACCAAACATATCTGTTTCAAAATATAATAAAACACTTATCATATCAGATCCCTCGAAAATAAACAGGTTTTATAAACATTTCTTCATTGTATAACCCATGAAAGTAAAATTGTTTTCACAAACATCTTGTCATCATAAACAAAAAAATCTAGTGGTGGAATAAAGATGTTTTCATTGGATAATATTCTCAAAAAAACGTTACTGACATCCAAGGGTTTCATCTTACATATAAATTGATTTAAAATATAACTTGATACATTTCTAGAGGAAAATAACCTTTATTTGAAGATATATTTATTAAAACTAAAAATTAAGAAAATATTTTTGAAATAATTTTACTTAAAAATAAACATTGAAACTTATAAAATAATCCTTAAACAATTGATTGGTCATGAAAATTGGATTATTTATTCTTGTTTTATAAGTTAATACATAGATTCCACTCACATTTTTTATAATATCCAATTATTACATGTTAATAAAATGACATGAATATTACTTTTAAAAAAATTATAACACTGTTAAATATGACTATAAAATATCTCTGGATAATGTTAAAACATTACTTAAATATTTTTTTTATGAAACATAAACATAAATGAAAATAAAAATTCAACCGAAGTATGAAATAAAGTCTGTTTTATTTAAATACATCTATTTTGAATCTTGAGTGTGAAAAAGAGATTAAAATTGAGGAAAACTTATATTATAAATAAATTACTATAGGATTATAAAATTTATATATTCCATGAGAAATTGATCATAATATTTAATCATCAATATCATAATCACACACAATCCCAATAAACAGTGAGATTTTAACATCAAACCCGTAGAATTTGTAACTTTTGAATCATACCCACCATTAAAGTATAACCAAAAAATAAAAAATATATACCATTAATATATTTATATTCATGATATAAAATTACATGTGGGAAGAATATAAACGTCATAAAATAAATTAGGTGCATAACATAATATATTTATCAATTGAGGAAAATTGAGACCAAAATCCCTTACTACTTGGGTAAAAATTTGAATAATAATACCCATAAATTAATAACATCAAATAAAAAATTAAATATCTTTAAAATGAGTATATTAATGATATAAAATATTAAATGGTTAGTACATAGAGCACAAAAATGAAACATGTGGTGAAAATGGCATATGTCTCACAGGAATAAAAGTGAAACTCGAAATCTATTAACTTAAGTCTCCATTTCCATAATACACATTTTACACACCTTTATATTAATATAGAATTATTATAAATCTATTGAATTTAAATTATTATATATATCATATATTATTAACTCATGTGCTTTTGTTATTATTTTATTAAGAATTATTTGTTAAAATCATGTTTTAGATAATAATTGTATTATTTTTTATGTTTGTTTTCATTTGGTATTTTTGGCCCTATTACACTGATAATGGTTTCACCATCTCCAAAATTTATAAAATTATACAAATATAATATATATTAAATATATATATATTTATATTAAGCCTAAAATATAGATATAGATAATGAAATACACTGTTAATGGAGATGGTTATTCATATAAACAGATAATCATTGTTTCCATTTTCTCAAAGGATGTAAAAAAATAAAGGAAAATAATGAATATCCAATAAATATGAATTATAAATTCATATAAATTACATATATTCATTAAATTTATCTTTATTATTATCCGTGTAAAGAGTAAGTGGAAAATTAATCACATCACGATACATGACAATAGTCCACCCTACACATGCAAGACATTATTGTACCACCAAAAAATGGAAATAAGAATTTATATGTGATATTGTAAGTCTATATAAATAATCATTAGAAAGATATCATATAAATATATTAAATATATCATTATATCCCACAATTATATTTGGTAATGGAAAATTAATCACATTGATTCATGAGGTGCTAGTTTGTCTTACACACAATTAACAATTTTTTTCCCACTAGATGGAAGAGGATATGGGTAGAGGTTTTGAGATCATCATAAAAAATATTATTATATGGTTTAAAATGGTGTTATTGTATTTTAATTATTAATACATGAACTGATGTGGTAAGATAATAAGAGAAAAAATATATAGTTTAGTGAAGACTATTAACTTATCTTAAAAAACCCCTTTGGATCTCTGATTAAAGACTATAGTTTTGGTCTTTTATGATGATTATAAGATCTATAATATAGGTCATTTGAAGAATTTTTTTAGGTATTTTATAGAGATGGCTTGATAGGTGTAGAGAAGTGAGGAGAGGTGGTGGCCTTTTATAATTTTAAAGGATCGTCATTTTTGTAAATAAATAAAACTATTCAATAATGGGATGTCATTATCACCCCATATACCTAAATAATTGATAAATAATGGATTTTATGGATTAAACAATTTTTCAAACCACCAAACACAAAAACACATATTTTACGTCATGATCCATGCAATGATACCATCCAAATTAATGCCTAACCTAGCCAGTGGCATGGACCGGAGGAAGTTCATGATCCCCATGGGATAGAAACTAGTGTTTGTGTATCAAAAAAACACCATGGGAATTATTTCACCCCTTTATATAACAATAAAAAACCCATGAGAATAAGACATCATAGAACTGATAATCATAAGCAAACGAGATTCGATAATTTTCAAATTTGAATTTTTAAAACTTTAACCAATGAAAAAAATACCACAATAGAAAAGTAATAGCTAAAGAATCCCAAAAACCTCCATGTAACAAAAGGTACATATACCTCCAAAAACCACCACAAACACCTTTATGAAGTGGAACACTAGTAACCTAACCCACCATCACCACTACAGAATATCTTTTCTTTACATATTTCATACATAACAAAGTCTAAATACACCCAAAGGTGTTTTTAGGGTTTTGTCAAAATCTAGAGAGGATTCCACCGAAAAGAAAAGATTCCAGAAAATAATATTTGAAGATAAATCAACATTAACATTTTCATAAGAACGTTTTGAAACATTTTCAAGGAACCTTTCATGGAAAATGTTTATAAGAAACACATTTAAAAAAACTTTTCCCATAATAAAATTTCTTTGAAACCACAATGTGCACAAGGTCCACCACATACTGATTCTTAGAACCACATTGTTAAAGCATCATGGCATAAGATAACACCCAAGGAAATACCTATATGTAACTATAACAAGTGGGATGCTATGAACCTCATAGCTTGAGGATCCAAATCCTCCTACTAAACCTAACAATTTCCTCATGCATAATTCACTATAGAGGAACACATCAAAAGGTCTTGTAGTATTCATATAATAAGACCAAACCACCATAGTTTTAATTCTTGATCCACTATAGGGTATCCCATCATGAGGTTTTGTTGCCTCTGATGATATCATATGTTTAGTTAGTGTTGTAGTGTCAATCCAGCTAGAAGAGACTAGGCCTCTGCCCCACTGAATCAACTAGCATGTTAGTTCTAGTTATCCCACCTATATACTTTGGATTTCCTTTGTTATTAAATTACATTTAAAATATAAAATAAATAATAAATTTCATATAAACATTCCAAGAATCATGATAACACAAGGAAAAAAAAACTTTCACAATTCACATTGATTCAAAAATCATGGATCACAAGGAAGCCATCATTTTACATAAACAAAACCACTTCCACATTCACAATCACACTGAAACCATTTTGATCATTCATTTAACACTAGTTTCACAATTTAGGGAATCCATTTTGGAAACACAACAAGAGGGACACATGTGAAATTGAAACATTTCCAGGGGGAAAACACCTTTCATATCCTTACACAAAACTAAATACCATTTTAAAATGAGCTTTTCAACATTTACGCAATTCAAAATTGACATTTAAGGATCCAAAAAATACGATAACATAGAACAAACCCATTTATTTTATAAAACAAACTTTCTACATTTTCAAACCTTCAAATCCCCTTAAAACACTTTTAAAACCTTTCACACAAATCATAAAACTATTTAAAGAAGAACCATAATAAAGAACACATAAAACATAACCATTTTATTTTATAAAATTAAATTTCATGACATATAAATCTCAAAAACTGTTAAAAGAAAAATTCATAAAACTCAAAACAATCTATAGAACACATTTAATAACCAATAATGTATGGAAAATTATATAATAATGTAATGAATAAAACCACCTACCTCAAGATTGGATACCTTCAGAATCTTATGGAAAACCACAACCACACTTCAAACGAACTATATAAGGAAAAATTTGAACCACACACACTATGATTTCACCCAATAACTTATATCGAACCATCATTATGTAAAACAGTCAACTAAAAAAGAAGAACCTAATAAAGAGAAAAGGAAAACACTAAAATAATGAAGAGAATAAGAAAAAGAGACTTACATAATGATATCTTGAGGCTAACACACCAAGACGACCAAAATATTGAAGTTCAAGTTGTCCAATATGGAAAATAGGAAACTCTCGGGATTGATAATCTAGTATGGTTTGGATTTTGGGTTATTTAGGGTAAAAATTAGGAGAGGTTATAAGTGTAAATTAAAACGTTCAATGACCTGGAAAGGTGATGTGATTTGCTAGACCATGTGTCCCACTCTATAAACGGGGAATTAGGCCTCAAAATTTCATGGGTAATAGGACATAGTTGGGTTGAAAGCTGTGTGTTTAAGATAGTTTCACTATCCAAGGAACACAATATTCTCTGGGATTGTGAACCATTTTCCATTAACCATTCACTTGTTGTATGCCACCTATTTTCTATACCAATAAATCATTTTTTCTCTAAAAAAATACTGGGAAAACCAAGGGACCAATATAATAATAAAAATAAAAAATTGATTTCCTTGAATAAATCGGGGATTCTACCATTATCCCCACCATAAACACTATACTCCCCAAGAAATTCATTCCAATGTCTAATAAGAGAACAAAAATGGATACTGATCCTCAACCCGTGACTTCTCCTCCCAAGTCTTATTCTCATCACTATCATGCTTCCAAATAACCCGAACTAATATTATGTACTTACCAAGAAGCACTTTCTACTGAATATCTAATATACATAGTGTATTCTCATATAAGGACAAATTTTTCTCCAATTCAAACTCTTCCAAATTCAACAAATGGGACAGATTTGTATTCTATTTTTTCAATTGAGGTGTATGGAAAACTTCATGAATTAACATCAAATGGGGGAATCCAATTAGTATTACACCATATAATGCTCTCTATAATCACATATGTTTTGAAATACCTCATTGTTAGCTTTCCATGATTACCCAAAAGACAGTGGCCAAAATAAGGTTCCACTTTTAAGAACACACAGTCACCCGCAAAAACAATACAAAGCATCAAACCATTGATTGGAATATAAATTATAGTGACTTTCTACTATTAAAAACTATCTAATCAACTTAAATTTATCAAATGTTTCTTAAAAAGGTGTGGTTCCAAAAAACTAGTTCTTTCCCACCACATCCCAACATAAAGGGGACCAAAATAAACATCCATAAATCTCCTAAAATGGATCCATTCAAATCAATGATCGGTAACTGTTGTTATTTGAAAACTTCAATAACCATGAATGGCAGTCCAGTGAGCCTCCAAAATCAAACACACATTCCTGAAGCATGTCTTCCAAGATTTTATTCACCCATTTTTTCTAAACATCAATATTAGGACATTATTTCATGCTAAACTTAACCAATGACCCCAAAACCTTTTGAAGGCCTTCCCAAAATCATGATATAAAATGCGGGTCCCTTTCTGAAATAATAGCCAATGGAATTCCATGAATCCTTGCTATATATTAAACATAAAACTGACCCAACCCATCCAATTTAGATAAATCCTTAATTAAAATAAAGTAGGCTGATGTGATTAGACAGTTGACCAAAAGCCAAATATAATTCCATCCTCGAGGTGTATGAGGTAATATAACAATAAATTCCATAGAAACATTTTCCCAAATCTAGGTAAGAATGGGTACTGTCTGAAGCAACACAAAAGGCCTCTAGTTATCTACTTTAACAATCTAACATGTATAACATCACAATAAAAAGTCATATGTGTCTTTCCCCATACCTATCCACCAAATCTGATGACGTACATCATAAAAAGTCTTGGTGGCACGAGGATGAATGTCCCACTCATACTGGTGGTTATCCTCAATCACCACCTTCTACAATGAAAACTAAACTATAAAAAGACCCCTAAATCAAAAATCCCATTGAAGAGAAAATTACCATCCACAATGCACATCCACACCATTGAGGAACTACATTAAATACATCATAACCCATAACTCGTCTTCTCTTACCGAGTCAACTCTATAAGGGAAGGTTTCCACTGAACACTATCCATAAACATTCCACCAAAATAGTCTTTGGTCTCGTGATTAAATTGGGTAAAAGACCAATCAAGTTACACTTTCATAGGACTCTTTCTAAGATTTCACTTTATTTCTAAAAGCATTTTCAACCACATATCCATTTTTTATGGTATATATGGTATCAAAATCGAACCCCTAAATAAAATCAACCCTACGACTCAACCAAAGATTAAAATATTTCTATGAGAATATGTAAGAAAAACTCTTGGGATCAGAATAAACCAAAAATTTATCCCCCAAAAGATAATCGAACCATGAAACTAAGGAGAGTAATACTTCCACTAACTCCAGGTCATGGGTTTGATAATTATTTTCATGTGGTCGTAGTTGGTGTGAACTATAAATCATTGCATTGTCATCCTATATCAACACACACCCATTACCCATACTAGATGCATCATAGAAGCCCATGTATCCCTTTCCAAATTCCAAAAAAAGAGGTTTTGGTCCACCCTCGTTTAATCTTCTCAGAGGAAAATTGACATTCTATATTTCACAAAAGCCTTACCCCATTCTAGGTAATCATATTAATAAATGATGAAAGGAAAGATAAATCATGAAAAAAATACCATGTAATAAATTTCCAGACCCATAATATATGTTATTTAAAAAAATTAATTTTTTTCCCATTACATCAATGCACTGATCATCTTGAGGTCTATAGAAACCCCTCATTCAAGGATCACATGTCACAGTAATGAAACATTCTCAATCCTAAATGTACAATTGGAAAACCTTAAATAGATGTAATTATCTTGAATGGTTACCATTGGACTCCTCAAAAACCATTCATGCTCCTCTTCGGTTCAATAATTGAGCAAGATTCCATCCAAAAATACCACAACAAACGAGAGGAGATAATGAAGGAAAACCATGTTCATAAAAACCATACAGATCACTAGAGAATTATTCAACATTATAGGCTTCAAAAAATACTCAAAATGGGTATACCAACTTCAGAAGGTAATTTTCATAACATGAACCCCTCTAAATCTAAATTGGTTACACCTAGAATATAGATCAATCGTAGAGAAACACCTTTACCACTTAAGCTGATAAAAATGGTCATCAATAAGGGGAGAAGGGTACTTATTCTAGATCATCACCTTATTAATATTCCATTAATTGATACATCATTAGAGGGATCTGTTATCATTTTTCACAAACAAATTTGGCGCGACCCATGGTGAGACGCCTAGGGGAATGAATACCTTGGATTCCAAATCATCTAGTTCAGCCTTTAAATCCATAAATTAAGTTGGTGAATATGGTATGAGGGAAGATATATCAAATGTGTTCCCAATTCCAAATTAATGGTGAACTACATATCCTTCTCTTTATGTAACCATGAGAAATCCTCAGTAAATACCTCTCGAACCACATCCACTGTAGTAGGTAATCTGGGTTTTAAAACACAATCACTATCCCACTACATGTGTAATGAGATTTGATAAGGGAGACTACCCAATTTTATAAGTGGAGGTCTTGAACATCCAAACCAAGGTTCTCATTCACCATGGAAAACATGGGTGCTCCCACCCTGTTCCATGAAACTCAATCCCCAATGATAACAATCAATTTTCCCCTAAAAAAACACCTTCTAATCCATACTGAGGATCAAATCGAATAGTTCCATCTCCAACACTAGAAAATATTATTCCATATTGACCTCAGGCATAGTGAGTTCACAATATGGACACCTCAAACCCCTGTCCTTCTTCTTACCTAGTGAAATCACTAACTCTATTGCATATGGAATAAGCTTGATTGAAAAATTTAACACATCCATGAGAAGGAATGAAATAGAAGAAATAGAGGCACTAGTATCAAATATAACCACATATAATGATAATGTAAAGAGAATAGTACCTTGAACTATCATAGTCCTTATATCTGATTATGTTGGTGCTTGATCCATAGCATGAAGATGCCTTGTCTCTACCTAAACATGAAAATAATTACTGACATGCAGCTCCATCCTAAAATGACTATTCCTAGAATAATATCTATCCCTGTAGCCAAAACCTATGATCTTAGAACATGTTGTCCTATTTTATTCTGATCGGGCTAACATCCCTTGGAAATTTATAAACCCAACCCCACTCTAAAATAGGCATGAGATATTTCAAAATCTTTACAAGTTACCAATAGATCCACATTAATGGAATGGTGTGGGTGAATCTGACCACACCAATAAAATGTGTCAAACCATCCCACACTAGTGGAACACAACATGTCCATAACCCGAAGCCACAGAAGTAGATAGCTTGGATGGATGTCCGGAACTACCACATCCTCTATTCTCTTACTCTTCTTGTTTCCTCTTCTTCTTAGTTAAGAAGTCAATACCTTGGACCACTAATGACATTAATCCTGAGAAACAAGACTTGAATTGATGATAAATCTTCACCATCAAAGCATGATCAACCACCTAGGAATATGTCTTAAAATTGAACAAGAAGACTTTAGATCATATCTATGTTCTGAACCCCATATCAATATTTTGATCCTTTAGCTGGTCATTGGAAAATTCCATGGGTGTAAAATTAACTAAATCGATGAAAAGGCTAGCATTCAACTTCACAGTCTGATACCATAATGAATATTCAAAAACTCTTAGTTCTTGGTGATGTCCAAGTTCGATTTTCCATATTTCTCTTTAATGTTGACATTGAAATACTTAAACTCAATCTGCTCGTGCTTCCAAACATTAACCAGTGAGCCCCAAAACTTCCAACTGGGACCTTCCAAAATGAACTAAGTACACTTCAATCTGACTAACAAAGGAGTCTCAAGAAACTCAGACATCTTTTCAATATTCTCAATACAATCTTCATTTTCTTGGGGATCCATGGGACCGGAGAAATAGTGAGGTTTATTCATGAGGATATTCTGATATTATTACTTTCTATGAACTGTTTTGGCTTCTCTATCGTAAGTAGGACTAGAGCCTACTACATGACCCAAAGTATGGATATCCTAAACCATGTCATTTAGTAATCTCTAATCAATTGAAGAGGGAGAAATATTTTTGGATTCTTCCTATTGCTGCACAAGATGTATCTCAGGAGGAATTTTTCTACAACAATTAATAACTAGAAAAAAAATTAATATAACCCCTAAAAAAATTTTGAAAATTTAAACCAATAATAGAATATAAAAAATGATTCAATAAAAAAAATATCCAACACAAAAAAAATCAAATCTACTTCACCCTTACCGAGAGTTCATATACAATTTGTATATTGTACGTCTCTCCTAGGGAAGAATTCAAAGCAAATTTCTAAACATCCCATGGGGACCTGAGTCATGTTACAATGTATGTTTATTAGACACTCCATTCACAATCATAACCTCAATCCCCCACAAAAGAAGCTCTTATATATCCAGACTCTTCCCAAATAGTTGACCTAAAAAGTGAGAAACATACTTTTATACCATTTTTTATGAACAGACCTTCACTAAGGCATGAATCTATTAATCTTACCTCATGGGTTGCATGTAATACCATGGCTTCCTTCCTTGCACACTATATAATATTACTCACTTGGGTTTCATTATCAGGATAATGACTCCCCATAGGCTAACACATGTTCTTTCTAGTGTTCCTATGTCCTCACTCACACACACATTGGGAAAAATCCAAAGATTCCACCAAAATGAAATATTTCATAATATTAAATTAGAAGATAAATCAACATGCATATTTTCATGAAAACCTTTGGAAAAAATCAACGGAAAATTCAAGGAATCATTTTCAATAAAACATTTTTAAAGAAAAACTCTTCTAAAAAGAATCAATCCCTAAAACCATAACATACACAAGGGACACTAGATACATATGGTTAGCGTCATATCAAAAAATAATCATGTCATAACAGATAACTATGGGTAGTCCCTACAGGTAACTAGCACAAGTGGGACCCTGTGAACCTTATACCCCAATGATCAGAATCCTCCAACCAAAACCAACAGTGTCCTTAGTCACGAGCCACTAGAGGTGAACCCATCCCTAGGTATAGTGGTCTCTATAACATGGTAATAATGTTTTTATTATTTATTGGCCAATATAATAATTATAAAAGAAAATTTGAAAATGAATGGACTATTATTTATATTGTAAAATATATACCGATAGCATGGAATAGGATATGATTTTAATAAGTTTTAAATCATATAATAAAATATTATTTATTATAAATTAACATTAATGTAAATTTTAATAAAATTCAATAAATTTTAATTTAAAACCCTAAAAAAAATTGAATTCAATTATATAATTTTAATTCTTGAATGTCATTTTTATTTATATAAAAAATCATTTAATATAGTTATTCAATAAATTTATATTACTTTTAACATCTTATTATCATTTATTTTATTTTTCTATTAACTAAATTATTATTGTGTCAGTATTAATTAAGAGTTTAAAGTAACTGTATTACAAGTAAAATTTAAAAACAAATTTAACTAATTAATTTTATTTAATTATTATTTAAATTTACATAATATTCTTTCACAAGTTTCTTTTTCCCTATGTGACCAAATAATTGAAATTTAAAAGTAAGACGATGACATTTTGTTTTTTCTTATCATAATATATTATATTGGTATGCCTCATTGAAAAACGTCCCAAAAACACATAACAATATATCATAATTTAATACCGATATAAATATGGACATAAAATAGTAATTATAAACTATTTTGGTAATTTTAACCCTTATCCTTTTAGTTGAACCCCCTAGAAAAATCATTTTAACCTTAATCATGATAATTAATTTTTATTATTATTACTATTAAATTTATAAAAATTGAGTACATGTTTTTATATAATATTAATTATAATTATTCAAAATATGGAATCCATTTTAACCTATTCAATAATATATGTTTCAATTTTTAATTTAAAATTAATTTCGTAGATGTGATGAAAGAATTGTTTTCTGGAGAGAATCTTTTTGGAAGTATATAAATTTTTAAAATAAGAATTAATTTTGAAATTGATTATGATTATATGAATTGGATTAATAAATATATCATTGAACTTATTTTAGTTTTAAACATTTTTCAGAAAATATTTAACTATTAATATTCTATAAATGATAAGGTATTTTTTTTAATAAAAAAATATTTTTCATGATTCACAAAAAGAACTAATCTTTTCATAAAATTATCAAAACATAAACATTGGATAAATTTTAAAGGATAACTCCAAAAATGAATTTTTAAATTTAAAATAAGTTTTCTAAATGTGTAAATAATTATTTTTTTTTAAAAAAAATTAGTAAAATTATTTTTATAGAAAAAAAAATGTATTTTAGAAGGATATATACTTCATTAAAAATTAATTTCATATTTATACAATATTATATTTATATAATATATTCATAATAAATTTTATAAATTTCTATATGCCTATTCATATCACCAAATTTAACAACAAGGTTATAATGTTCATGTTTAAATAACATTAATATTAATAGTATATTGTGATTCGTTAAAATTTGATGTTGCATGTAATTCCAGACAACAAAGAAAGTATTTTCATTTGAGAAAAAATCAAAAAAATGATAGGGTGTTACAATGACACCAAAAACTGGCCATTTTAATAAGTTCAAAAATTATATAATGTTGGAAAAAATAGAAAATAAAATCATAAATGAACACACAACCACCCAATTCACCATGAAATATCTAGGAATCCATAAACTCCTTCCCTTCTTGCTATAGATTCATACTAAAATGAAATACTATGAAAACCACAATAGAAAGGTAAAAAACATAGTTTATACTAGTCTTGAATTTCATGGTCTTTTAATCACTCTAACCTATCCTAAGAAGTCTTGTGAGACCATCTCATCACGCGGATCCTTCCCAATGTGTTATGACAGGACATATCATACACATCTACCCAAATAGATAATTCCTAGTAGGTATGATCATACACTTTAGCCTATACAAAGTATTCTTTGGAGCTCCTAACATACATTTCATCGAATCCCAATGATTTATAGTAGATATATATGTACATGTTAACCCACATAAATAATTTTATAGAGGTAACATAAAGTTTAAGGAATATAAAATCAACACACATCAATTGAAAACATAAAAACCAAGTGGAAACACCACCACAAAACATACATAATATCTCATGGACATACTTTCCAAAAATGATTTGTAATGGCTCTTATAAGGTCCGTTTAACCAATTTGGATGCCCTTATGTCACTCATAGAACAAGTCATGAAAACAATTTAACTTACCAATAAGCATGTTTCTCTCACTCTAAATATTTTTTTACATATTAAAATACAAAACCATTCACACTAATACCATAGAAAGAAGTATCACATGGCTATACACACACCTATAAAAATCAATACATACATCTTTATGAAAATTCCTAAAAATTGTAAGGGGATTCCCACCTTAGGCGCAAAAAAGAAAACACATCAATGATATAAATTTCAAACAATCTCAACACACCAAAACCCTAAAATAATTCATAAAACCAGACATTCATATTTAAATAAATGAAAAAATATAACCCATGATAAATTAATATAAAAGACTATAACATCATAATATATTCTAAGGGAGAACCACTGGGATGAACAACACACCAGATAGTGATAGAAAAGTGATGGGAGATAAAAAATATTTTAGGGGAAACATATCATTGGAAGGAAGGGGAAGATTTAAGGTTTATCTATGTGGAAAATAAAAGGCATTGAATTTAAAAAAAATACCCTATACTTCATTAACAACATACATGTATTTTTCACATTAAGACTAACATCTGATAGAACCCATATAAAATCTATGAACCAACACACCTAGATCTATTGCTAAAAACATAATTTCTAAATTTATGGATTTCATACGGATAAATGTGACCCTATTTTTGTTATATAAAACATACAAAATAAAAAATAAATATTGGATCACATACAATACCATGGCCCTTTTTGGTTTATAGTTTTATAGAACATTCAAAAAAACTCTTAAATAAACAATACCAAGGTAATTAAATTAAAATTTCTCCCAATTAACCCAAAAATACTTATTTCACATTATACCATCATCAAAAGAAATATTATTCCATTCTAGTCATAATTTATTCAAAATAATTCTTGATAACCTGAGTTAAAAGAATTATAATAAGGGTGAGATCAAATTCTAAATAATGGAAAACAAAAGAATTTATAATTTAATGTATTCTATGAGAATAATATGATCATAAGGATAAGATAAAATAATCAAAGTATATTTGAATAAAATAAGAAAAATCATACCCATAAATCCAAGATATATAGATTTTTTCTAAGGAATACAAATTTAAAAAATTCAGGATTCAATAATTTCAATAAACTAGAGAAATTCGATATTAATATTTATTAAAGGAAACATTTACAACCCATCACAATAATAAAGAATTTTTTTGTATCTTAGAATACTATCTTCATATAAATCTTATAAATGGAATAACTAGTATTTCATATTTCCATCTCCTAAGAACATAATGAATTAGAGGGATATCATTGACATACCCTCCCTTAGTTTATCAAAGAACCACCCATCCTTGTTTTATTACAGAACCACCCATCCTTGGATGATAATGTAACCACTGATCCTTGATTTATTCAAAACCACCCATGAAAAAACAATTCAAAAAAACCATAACCTAAATATTGTCTAGAGATATTTAATTTCATCATAATACTGATAGAAACAACAATTATTATTTTTTGGAATTGATTAACTCATGGAAATGAAATAGGTTCCCTGAAAAATTAATTCAAAATTGATTACCCCATGGAATATAAATGGGTTTCATAAAAATCACATTAAAAATGATTTACCCATATAAAATAAATTGTCTTCATAACAAAATACCTTCAAAAACATTTTTATCCCGTATAAAATAAATGTGTCCCATAATAATCTCTTCGAAACCTGATTAACATGTGGAAAAGAAACAGGTTCTATAACAATATCTTTTAAATAAACATTATCCATCAAGAAAAATAATTAGGATGGTATCGTTAAAAAATTTAACCAGTGTAGCATAATTAACATCAATTGTTATTGGATTTTGGTAATATAAACACCATTATAAGATCATTAAACAAATTCATTAAGAAAATTCTCCTTTTCCTAGAAAATCGCTTTTTTAAATCTAAAAATTCATAAAATATTATGAAAATAATTTTCATTGAAAACAAACATTTTAAAATATAAATGAAACATAAAGGAAAATAATTTATATGAAGGTGGTAAAATCCTTTCAAATCATAAATGATAAAAAACAATATTTTCATACATTTTGTAAAAGAAGTCAAAAGTGTCTCATTTGGTAAACGTTAAGAAATTTTCCTTTTTCAAAACCTATTAAAATAAAGTCAAAGAACATGAAAATTAGATTTATTATATTCTTTTATTTTTTAAAAAAATTAAAACATTTTATAAAACATAAATACAGAATAAATGTATACTAAATCTAAAATAAAAATTCAAGATTTGTATCACTTACAAAAGACTCTATTAATTTTTATTTAATCAATAAGGGATGAAATGGAAATAAAACATGTTAACCTAATTCATAACCAATGTATAAAAATAAAATGTGTTTCAAAAAAATAATATCAAATTATTTCCTCCAAAAGAGCCTGGAACATTAACAGTCATGAAAGAAATGATATTTTAATATAAAGCCTTTTCCACCGGTAACTCTTTAATTGTAATCCCCTTGAATGACTAAATTGGAATGATACATTAAATATTTATAAAATAATTATTCTCATGATATAACATGTAAAAAAGTAAATATATACACCAACTAAAACAAGGTAGGTGTATAACATAGAAATTTTTTCTAGAATACAATTCTGGATGATCATCACTTACAATGATCATAACTTTGAAGTGAGAATTAATCAATGAATTGGTTACTTGTATAAAATTTAAATATATATAAAAAAGAGGAAATAAAATATAATAGAATAAAAAATTATTTTATAAATAACCGTATAACATAAAAGATAATAAATATGTAATACAAACTAATGAAAATAAATTGTGTTATGAAATTAATTACCACTTTGTAATATTAAATAAAAATCACCTTGGATGGAATAAATAAAATTAGAAAATATAATTCTATGAATTATGAGGGATTAATTATAATACATCTTCAATGGTAAATATATGCACCATATAAAATATATTAGTTTCATAACATTACAATAAGCCTCAATGAAATGAAATTGAGATGAATTCACATACTACTTTGGTAATCTCTATATCTAAAACCCATGCAAGAGAAAACATAATATGAATTGGTAAATCAAAATAATTTTCATAAAAAAAATCAGAATATACATTAATAGGATTTATATGGACCTCATAATAAAAATAGGTGTTTAATGTGGAATTTTTCTAAAAAAAGTAAAAGAAATATGAAAAACCCATACCTCGTGTTCAAATTTTCCATGTTTGTACTTTTACTCATGTATAATAATATTATATAAATTATTTTATTTATTAATAACCCTTTTTGGGTTTAATTACATATTATTAAATCAGTTATTTTATTTTTTAAATTATATAATTAAATGTTTAAAAAATTAATTTTATGTATAGTGTTTTGAATTTGTATAGTCTATTGTTTCAAAATATCTTCGCTGTGTTGGTCGCGGTCAAAGAAGATCATTATTTCTTTCCAAATTATAATCATCATATATTTTTAAAATTTATACATAAATTATACTTTTAAAACCAATTTTGAGATATGGTTATGAAAAATTAACTATATTACAATAACGAAGATGGAAGGTTATATATAAGTATGAGTTATATTTCCATTTTCAAATATCATTATGGAAAGAAGAAAAGTATTATTTTATCTTTATAGAATAATAAAAATATCATAAATAAAATATTATTTATATAAATGTAGTTATTTATATCATTCAAGTTATGTATATATCAAAAAATGAGTCACCTTGCTTCATTGAGACAGTAATAAAAACAGACACACAAATGACGTCATCAATTTTTAGTTTAAGAAATTAAATGTTAAATTATCTATTAAAAATTATATAGATGTCATTAATATAATTTTTACTTAATTTATATAAAATATAATCCTTAAATTCATCATTATTTCCTTCAATTTAAAGAAATAGTGAAAAAAATCACATTCCTTTGTGCGGTAGTAATCATCCATGTACAAATGTGATGTGATTATATCCCTCAAGGAATCAAAATTTAAAGGTATATGTGATGTCATAAATAAAAAACTATAAATATGTTAAAATTTTCCTATATATATATTAAAATAATAATTATAATAATTCATTTGGGTGATGATGGAAAATGAATGATGTCGGTTCGTGAGGCGGTAGTCCGTTTTAGATAGGTAAAATGGTTAGGTAACCCATTTTATTCAAGATAAGATACATTTTGGTTAGAAAATTAGCATAATATCCAATAATAATGTGGGAGATAATGGTATTATTAAATCAAAATAATTTAATAATTTTTTGACAATTTTTTAGAGGAAATAAAATTGAAACACTCAACTAATCATGATACCTCTTCTTTAGACAAACTCCTTATGTTAGAACCAAAAGCCTTATTAGGATGTATCTATGATCAAAAAGGGCTCTAGGATATGGTTAGGTAAGTTATTAAGGTATTTTTATGGTATTTTCTAACCCAAAATGATTTTATGGTTTGAAAAGGATAAGATATTTTTTTCCTTTTTTAAGATCTGAGTGGCACACTTTTGAATTTTCAAAATAAAAACGTGTACCACATTTTCCACGTATGAAAAGAAAAAAATGAACCATTATAGATCCGTGGATATTATAAGGTATAAATATGGATATAAAATATATTTTATTCATGTTTTTAGGAAATTTTAACATTATCAATTTAGTTTAAGTCTTGGTAAACTCGTTTTCACCTTAACAATAGAATTTTTTTACTATTTCTATAATTATATATAGAAAAAAAATTCAAAGTTATTAGATAATATAAATTTTTATTAATAATAATATGTAATATATTTTACCTAATCAATTTCACATAATTGAAAAAAATTATTTTTAAATTAATACAGCAACCAATAGGAAATTCATATTTAAAAATAATATATTTTTTAAGAAAAATATGATTTTTTTATTAACTCTATCACAAATAATAATCCTTTTCTGAATCCAATTTAAAATTAATTGACATATAATATATAAATTTAACATAAATAATTTCTCATTAAATTATTTTTGTAATTAATTAGAAAGGATAAACATTTGGCACTTTAAACTATTTTTCAAAAATATAATTTATATACCCCCAAAAAACATATAATAAAATCCAATATAAAGATTATTAAAATGTAATTTATTGGATTATATAACATTAAATGAATATTATTTTACTTGAAATAATTTTCAAAACATAATGGAACATTTCATTTACATAATCATTTGACAAGAAATGGTTGTTTTACGAAAATTTTTATTTTTCTTTATTCATTTGAAGATCAATATTTCCGGTAAAATTAAAAAAAATTACTCTATGATTACTTTTATTTGATTATTTCAATAATTAATTTAATTTTAAAAAAAAATTCTAAAATTTTTGAAAATTAATTATAATATTTTATCAGTAAAAGCAATAAAAATTATTTTTTATGAAAATCTATTTTTTAAGAATAAAATTATTAACTAAAAATTGATAGATTATTTATTAATAATTTATCTACAATTTATATTTAATGGAATATTATACAATTATATATCATAAAATATATTTGTCACACATACATTCCAATTTAAGGGTTCCGTTATAACATTTGTATATTTTGAGGTTCATTTGAACTTAGTGTTACATGTTAAATACATTGTCAAACATAATGTTATTTTAAAATCATGGGGTGTTACATAATTAACTACTTAATAAATTTAATCCTTTAAATTTTAACTTGGTCTAGATAATAAAAGGTTATACATTTAAATATATCTTTGTTTTAATCCCATATCTTATAATGGTTTAATAAAATATCATTTTGATAAGATAGAAAAGGAACTACAAAGGTCGTCTAGAATAACACAAACTTGGGTTCCAAATAAGAGAACATATGTGGAAATAGAAGATTTGAACATGGAAGAAACCATTAAAGTATAAATAATAATGGTCTGGGATAAAGATCACCGATATCCAAATATTGAATAATATAGAAAAATTCAAAAACCATACAACCATAAACCAAGAGGTGGGTAAAATGTCATTGATTTCATCCAAAATGATGGAAATGTGAAACCATTTTGCATCATGATCCTCAACCTAGGGTTATTAAACTCCTTAATATATATACTAATAAAATAAGTAATTTTACTTATATGATGAGTATAATTTCATCCTTCAATAATTTTCAACCACGATATCATCTTATTCTCTAAATGATGAGTATTCAGGAGGAATTTATTTTTATACGAGAAGCACTAAAATAAATTTTTAAAGGACCACATAACCATAAAATAGATTATAACACTATTAAACCTATATTTAGGCATTAACCAAAAACAAAATTTTAATCACTTGGTATGATAATTTCCAAAATTAATAAACGTTTAATGTATGAAATAATATATCAATCTCTAAAATTTATTAAAAATACCCAATGTAAATAAAACTAAATCATTATAATAAAAATGAACCTATATCTGAAATAACATTTAAAGGGTAAACATTAAAATATTTTTTAAACTAAAATTTTATATCTAATATTTCATATTACATGCACCAAAATATAGAGATCTTTTTCTTAAATAACCATAATTTTTTAGTTAGCAAATCACTTTTCAATTTCATGGTCGTCTACATAATAAAACATGTGTTCCCAAAGTTCCTCAATTGCTATGTTTATATAAACCCAAAAGTATATAAATATGTTAAACCTTATATGAAAAAATATATAAAGGAATGGTTTACATTAAATTGAAGATTTTCATATACACTGACCTAATAAAATGTTTCTGAATGTTACATTAATAACAACAGGGTCTCGTAACATAAAACCTAAAAATGGGTTTCTATGATGTTGAAAATATGACCAAACTTAATCTTATAGACCGATGATGGTATCAATAAATCATGAAATAAAATTATATGAAAACATATTAAACTCTAACATTATTTAAACCCCCCTCTAATACAAATTATAATAGCCTCTAACACACACTCTAGGATTCATTGATAAAAATAAAAACTTTACATTTCTAGCATTAATTCAGATGAAGGTGAATCAATTTACGCCATCTAAAATGTACAAAAAAAGTAATTTTAGGATAACTTATATACCCAAGCACATGTTCGCTTTATAGTTTTATAAAATAATTTCAAACTCATTCATAAATAATAAACAGTTTATTAAAAGAGTAATTCTTCCAATTAACACATATTTTCTTATTTCAAATTAATTCATCATTATAATCTAAATGAAATACTTATAAAAAAATTCATTCCAAATAATTAAAGATAACTTTGATTATATGAAACATAATAAGGGTGAACTCAAATTCTCAGAAAGGATAAATTTAATCATTAATTATTGAATGTCATCAGTGAGAGTAATATGAGCATAAAGCTATGATGACATAATAAAATTGGATGGGCCAAACATAAGAGAAATGAAACCCATAAAATATACATCAATAAATTTATGGCAAGGAAAAAATATCTGAAAAATGTAGTATTAACGAATGTCAATAATCCTGAGTCATGTGATGTCAATATTGATCAAAGGAAACTTTTATTTATTTTTAACCTAAGTGTTTCATTTGTTTTCAAATTGTTTCAATCTTTTTTTGGTGAGTTTGGATGAAGTGGTGATTCTTGGAGAATTATTATAGATGAATTGGTGATTTCTATAAAATTTATATAGATCCAACATATACTATTTTAAGTCATGCTTAGAAAATAAATTTTTATATGGAATTTGATATAACTATTACACAATTCTTCCATGTAGAAATGTGCTGATTTTTTTAACTGATATTAATTGTCTAAGAAATCATGTTCTATGTATATTTTCATATTTTTTAATAAAAGTGAATACCATGATAACATTTATTTTCATGATAATGTGAATATGTCACGAAATATTATTTGAATATAATAATATGTAAAAATAAATGCTTAAAGACGATTTATTGAGGAATATTTTTTAGAAGAGAAGAAGAAGTTTTGGTTGGAACTTCTTGAAGATGGATTTGAATAATATTCACACTACAATTTTTACAATGTATTTTAATGGTCTTCATATAAAAAAGTACATCCAATCCTAGATCCTTCCTGGGCCAACTCAACAGAGAAACATGTGGGACTCATATTTCAACATAACATGAGGAAATTTTCAAGGAATTCCCCAACGCAGCATTCATGGTCGTGTATAATACCTTCTGGGGCCTATGTATAAGACTTATAGAGTGTGATCTAGAAGGTGGTGCAGATTTTGGGAATGAATACCACATGTCCATATCCCTGTTGTGTAATCACTTTATGCTAATAACCCATAGAATATTTGAGGTAGTTTTTGGGATTATACTAAATAGGTGGAGTGAATCTGCCATGATAAGTCATTATGGGTTACAGGGATAAGGGTAGTGGTCCCTCATATTAAAAAAATATTGAAATAATTCTATTTGTCTGATATGATAGATTGATTCAATTTGAGTCATCAGATCATTTCAAAATATTGTATTCTTCATTCTCCCCCATATGAACCTTATATGGATGAGGTTTTAAGGTTAGGAAAATTTAAATTAAATCAACTATCATTCAGGACCATACAAGGATCATCAGGTGATTAAAATTTAGCGAAGTATGGTTTTTAGAAATGTATATAATTTCATTGAGATTTTTTTTCAGAAACAACTAGAGTTAAAAATTATACTAAAACAACCAATATGAGTTTTCAAAAATGTTATGCAGACTACCCAACATTATGCGGTGATCAGATTCATAGAATATGAGTTTCTAGGAAAAAATAAAAATTGAATATTCTACACAAATCTTCCCAGGAAATAATATGAATTTCGAAGGATTTGAAGTTTTTTTGTGGATAGTGATGATTAATTTTCAACATTTATAGATGAATTAGAAGAGTTTGAAAATATGGATTGCATACTACCCCTATACAGTCAGGCATGTTTTGTACACAAATAAGTGATTATGTGTAAAATAGCATGTGGATTATCCAAAAAAATTTCAATGAGAGTATGTGGGTAGAATAGTATTTTATTTTTATTCTAAAAAATTTGTTTCAATGCATTAGTAACGAAATTTTTTTAATATTCTATGTGGATAATGTCAGTTCTAAAGATATGGAATGGGAATATGAATAAAAATGATTTGTGAAAGATTCTTTGTTGTGAGTGTTTATGGTGACACCCAATGCAGTCTTTGTAGATGGGTTATTAACATGTTATTTTAAATTTGATCAACTGTAAATGATTTTTTGGAGAGAATTTTTTATCATAACATGATGACTATTTGTGGTGTTGATATACATATATTCTATGAAGACATGTTTCTTTGACAAGAGTGTTCATATAGAAGAATATAAATTCCATGAGAAGAGGATTACAAATTCTATGTTGAGATAGTATGAGGAAATTGTTATACCTATTTAAACTAACTTTTAGGATTGTAAAATTATCATTTAATCACTCCTTCAATAACTAGTGAATTTTTTCAATAAATTATGGGTTGATTCCAATATTAAAAATAAGTGCATTTTTGTTTTTTCGGGTGTGTGATCATATAATCAAAGATTTTATTTGGAGAGAAAATTATTTATCTCTCATAGTAAATATATACATACATATGGAATATATTCAAATATAGTGAGTGTTTTGAATTATAGAGATTATTTTTTATGAAATTTATTTTTTACTCACAATATAGATATAAATTTTCAAATCAAAAAATAGATGTGATGATTGTATGTTGTAGCCAAAATATAGTATATGATAATTATTTTTCACACATAATGATTATTTTTTATACTATATGAGCAGAATATATTTGATATTTTAGAAGTCATATAATGAGGAATAACTAGTTCGATGATGTTATGTAGAAATAACAAACATGAGATCATATTCTATCATAAATGCTCAAATAAAATATCCTCATTAATATTTGAAGAAGAAGAAAACATTCAGAAGTTATATTTATTCTATTATTTTTATCATTATTGTAACGAACATTTTGAAACCATTATTCTAGTGGTACTATTGAATGAGTAATGAGTGTTTATGATAGTAAATAAATTTTTGTTATAACCAGTTAGGATTATAGTAGAGAATATGTGATTGGGGAGTCTAACCAATCATAACAAGGTGTAGACTCTTTTTGATACTTAAAGATTTAAAAATATTGTGTTCTGGTTATATACATTTTTTCTACATTTGGGTGATTTTTATTATCATTAGAGTGTATCTAATCCTGACAATTCAATTGAGGTTAATTTTAAAAAGAAATAAAAATTGTAAAAAACTGTCATTAAATTACCCCCCCCCCCACCTCTTAGTTGTGTAACTCCTCCTGGGAAATACAATTGGTATTTGAGATCTTGTATCCCTCTATCAGAATCCACTATGTATTGATGACAGATAAACTGAATTCATTAAATAGTAGGGGTGTTCCTACTTTTGATTGGAAAAACTATCACAATTGGAATAATATTATGTTTTCCTTTCTTGTATCTCTTGAAATTGATGTTAAAGATAAAGTTACTCTTATATTCACACCTATTGAAAAATATTCTTTTCATGACTCGTCCACTGAGGCCCTTGTCATGACTACGCCAAGCCTACCTCCCAGAGGCCATGGGATAGTGACTAGCACCAAGTACGCATATCCCACAAGTTGGAGGAATTTTCAAAATTACTTGTACACATGAACCCGTCTCCTAGAAAAAGTGATGAAACTGAAAACATTGAATAGCCATTCATGTATACTACTATGAAAAACACACACATGGTAAACAGTACAATCAGAATGTAAAGGGGGCCGGTATACAACCACAATAAAAGAAGAGTCTTCCAAAGTGAATGCACAAGTTCCTAAACTCGTCCAGAGAAAACCAAACCATAATGGTAGGTGAAGGTAAGATGCCTGAATACATATAATCTCACCTTATTCGCATGATCACTCTAAGCACAACATGGTCCTAGTCCACCTTGGACTCTGTCAAAGTGTTGGTCATCTGCACAAGACACGACAACTTTGGGAAACTCTCATACATGGGTGAGTAAAACAAAACTCATTAGGGACCCCAAAACACAATGGTATACCATAAATAAATACACAATGTATAATACCAAAGGGGTACATAATGTGTATCCTCTATAAAGTACATTCAATAGATACACTGGAGTCAGCTCCCACAAGTATATGTATATGAATACATATATGAAGAAGGTCCTGGAATAATCAAATACAAAGAGATGTACTCTGGGTATTCATATGATACACACTCTACATAGAAATAGGAGACACACTCTGTGTAGTCTTGGCAGAAACACTCCATATAAGGCACTCTTTGTGTGCATAGGAGACACACTCTGTTTGATTCACACTCAATGTCGATATAAGATAGACACTCTATATGAGACAGACTCTATGTGGGTGTATAAGACACACTTAATAGGATTCAAACTCTATGTAGGTGTAGAAGACACACTCCATATTAATCACACTGCATGAAGGTCATAGCCACCAATTGGATTCTTCTCTTAGTGTGGTTGTTCTTTGATCACCTACTCCTCAAGCTAAAAAGGTTATACCCAAACTTCCTCAAAAACTCAGGTAGAGTATCTAAAAAGTACCCCCTTTTCACGAGGGTCCCAATCCCTAAAAAGGTTTATCAAATGGACATATAGTTTTAATGTTATGGTCCTTTTTGTAACAAGGATATGGTTGGGTCTGAGTCAGGTCCAACTCGGGCAGACTGACCCGACTCAACCTAATTCCGCCAACCTAACTTGACACGGTCTCTATGGGTAGGTCTGAATTTCCCCATTTCACTTGTTGGAGTAGCCTATTTCTTCATGCCTAGCCCAACGCATGAGGGCCAACCTAGCTGGCCATGCCCCTCCATGGCCCATGCGATCACCTGACTGCGTGCCTTCCAGCGCCCCGGTCAACATGGCTAGTTTGTGTGACCAGTTCACACAAGTGGCTCCGCCATAGGTTTTCCTTCTAATGTGGCTCCAACAAGTCACATGCTCCACCACCACGCCCTACTACCATGTCCTTTCGCTATAACCCACAGCCACTTCTACCGCCATCGTTCGAGCCGACATCATACTCTACCACAACCTGTGGCCCGCAACTGTGGGTTGTACCACCACTGGATTCCCAGTAGACCACATGATGTCACTGCCTTTGTGAATCCTTCTGGGTTTACCTAGCCCAGCCATGCTATCGAGCTAATATCACCTATACTGACAGTTGGCCAACTAGTGACTTCATCTCACCATGCTCCCCCTTAAAAGGTTAAAGAATCCTCCTCCTGTCACCACCTCATGCTTCTGCAGTCCCAGATCATGCTCTAGATCAATGCACCCAACAAAGAACAAGAAGAGAATTGGGGGAAGGAGGGAACTCACAGGAAAACCCAATGTGGGATGATCTAGGAATTATTTGTGTCGACTCGATTTATCCACATTATAAGTGAATAATGGAGGGAAAAACAAAATCAATCCAAAAAATGGATCAATCCTAATAATCAACCCTCAATAAAATACCAAACACACACTACTTATTACCTATGAAACAATCCATTCATTCATTGATTCATGTTCATATTAGGAAAATGAATAGAGAACGGGGAGTGAAAACAATTTAAAATTCACATCCTACCAAGGATTGGATAGATCACTGATGACGAAGGAGCCCACGTTCATTGGTCGTTGATCTGTTGATGGATGCTCTGAATTCTGATCGTCGATCTACCGACATTCATCATCAAAAGTTTTTTCTTCTCCTTGCCTCAAATTGATTTCCCAAGGTTATGGAGATAACATTTATTCCTCCTGATTTGGCTTATTAAAAATGGAAACTGACACTTCATCTCCACGTAACGTCAATGTAAAATATTTTAATTAATATTTTAATTATGTTCACATCCAAAAATTAACTTTCACCCTAGACCCCGACAAGTCAAGGTTAGTCCCTACCTAAGGTAAATATTTTGTTCTGGACACAACAGGGATTTTATATTGTTGATTTATCACCCATTTAAAAGTTATTGGAGTTCGAAGTTAGTCACCTAAGAGTTTTTAATTAAAACCCGAACTATAGTAAAAGGCATGTTTCAGGAACACTAGGACTTGGAATATCACACCCTCTTATAGCCTGGTATCAATATTTTCCTAATTAATTTTAAAAAATAATCTATTGAATAATCTGATTCCTTACATTCTCCCCTCCTTATGGGTTTATGCCCCAGAAATCCAAAATTAGGTCCAATGAACAAAAAGATAAGGGTACTATGTATGAATCTGAGCCTAATGACCCCAAGTTATCTCTTAGACATTTACGTACTTCCACCAACTGCATGCTAGTGGAATAAATTACCCACAAAGTATATGATCCTATCAGTCCTATATCTCCTATGGGTACTCTACAAAATTCACCTCTTCATCATTATCTAGTTCTCCCCAATAGATTATTTGTGATGGATCATGAACATACCTCTTCAGAAATGACATGTGAAAGAAATCAGGCACCTGATTCATCTGTCGGATTAGATCTTGGCGGTATGCCACCTATCCAACCCTGCTCCGAATTTGGAATGGTCTGATGCATCTGAGAGTTAACTTTCACCACATCCAAACCTTCACAATCCCCATCAAGGTGGAACCTAGAGGATAACATGGTATCCATACTCAAACTCCAATAGCCTTTATCTCTTGTCTATATACTATTTATGGCTGCTCTTTGTAGTCCTAAACTATTTCTGTATGATATATACCTTCTTTATGGTAGCCCACATCAACCTTGATACCATGGGGGCTGAATCCTCTGGAACTGTCCAGTATAGTTGTGACATCCATGGTCACCCATATAGGTTCTCAAATAATTCCACACAAATGGTAGAGTGGTAGTTGTTGTTTTATAAAAACTCCACCAGGCGTAGGTGATCCTCCCAACTATAGCCAAAGTCTAGTATGCAAGCACATAACATGTCCTCTACCACTTGGATATTCTTCTTTGTCTAGCCATCCATCTAGGGATGAAATTTTATGCTCAAACACAACTGAGTCCAAACCGCCTACTACAATCCCCTCCACAACTAGTATGTGAGGTGATCATCTCGATATAAAATGATCATCGAATTCCCCCTATGAATATGAACTATCTCTTACATGTAGCGGTGTATCAAGAACTATACTAAACTCTTCTCTAGAATAGATAGAAAGTGTGTCCACTTGGTGAGTCTTTCCGTGATCACCCATATGGTATCATGTTCCTTGGATGTGAATGGTAAACCAGACACAAATTCCATCGATCTGTCATCCCACCTCCACTCTGATACCTCGAGTGGTTATGTAAAGTCTTCTAGAACCTAGTGTTATGCCTTCACTTAATATCAAGTGAGGCACTCTGAAATGAACTCTTCCACTTCCTTCTTCATCCCCATCCACAAAAACTAACATCATAGATCTTAAAATAACATTTAAACACCTAGATGTACCGCCAAATGATATTTTATAAACCCTCTCAGAACCTCCTCTCACCAAACAATCAGTATTATTTTTTAGCCTCTAAAAAGAATGATGTTCTCCCCACATATCGAATGTCCATCAAGGGATTTCCCTGTGGATAAATGAGAATGTTAGGTCTCATAGTTGAAATATCCTAACTGTGACTCCCTAACATGATGTAAGATTGGATGGGTAACATCTATCAACTAAATGTAAGTTTCTCCATCACCATCGACAAAGGTTACCTGAATCACAGTTAACTGCTCTAATTCCTCACTCAACAACTATGAACTGGATCTCCTTCTTAGTGAATTTTCTACAATGTTCATATTTCAAGGGGTATAGACAATCTCAAAGTCATATTCCTTTATGAACTCTAGAAACCACTTCTATCTTAAGTTAAACTCCTTCTTTCGAAATATATAATAGATAATTTTGTGGTCAGAGTAGATGGTAAATTGTTGCCCCATAAAGTAGTGTTTCCACTTCATTAGTGCGAAGACTACTACTGCTATCTCAATATCATGGGTCACATTGTTTTGTTTATTCTGTCTCAAATATCACGAATAGTATAAAACCACTGCTTGAACCTTACTCAAGACACAACCCATCTTGATCCATGATTTATCGAAGAACAGAACATATTTGAGACCCTCCTCTGTTAGTCTCACAATAGGGGTGTTGGTCCACCTCCACCTCAGCTCAAAATTACACTGCATCTGTTTCTCCATCCACACAAAGGGTTTCCTCGTCCGTGTCAAATCCATCAAGGGTTCTGCAACCCTTGAAAAGTAAGGAAAAAACTTTCGATAGTATCTAACCGAACCAAAGAAATTCCTCACCTTGGTAACACTATTGGGTGGATCCCAAAGTAGCACCACCTCAATCTTCTCAGGATCCATTACAACTCCACCAACCAAAATGACATGTCCTAGAAAATGGATCTCCTGAATCTAGAATTGACACTACGAGAGACCTTCATATAATTTTAGTGCTCTCAGTGTGTGTCGAGGACCATCCTTAGGTGTGTCGAATGCACCCCCATGAATGCTGAGTACACCAATATTTCATCAATGAATACCTTGATGAACTGGTATACGGAAGGTAGAATATCTTGTTCATGAGCCCCATTAACACTATTGGGAAATTCTTAATTCCAAACGGCATCACTAAGTACTCATAGTGGTAGTCACAACATCTGAAATATGTATTAAAGATGTCCTCATCCCTTACATGATGCTGGTGATAGCTTAATTTTAGGTCTATCTTCAATAACCACCTCACTCCCTTCGACTGATTGAAGATTTCTTCAATTCTCAGTAGTAGAATCTTGTTCTACACAGTAACCAGATTTCTTCACTAGAAGTCCATATATAGCCTCAAGATCCTGTGTTACTTCTTGGAAAACAAAACAATGGCCGCTCTAGGTAAAACAATGGGCCTCATAAAGACATCCTCTACAAATCCTCCATTTTTTCCTCAAATAATGAAGCTTCGTGGGACCCATATGATATGCAAGTGTATATATCTATGTCATCACAAGGTGCAGATCAATGTAGAAGTCTACCACTCTACGAAGAGGTAATCCTTGAACATACTTATTGAAGGTGTCTGCATTCTTTCCCACCAGGGTAGAAATCTAGGGAATCCTCTCACCTAATGCATCAAGTGTAATTCTATCAAACTAGTGAGTAATCGGTTTCACCATCCTCTTAGAAAGTCTATCATGAACTGCATGCATTTCCTTTTCACTAATAAAGGAAACTTGGACCCATCTCCATAGACACACATCACTCTGCGCCTTAAATAGTCAATTTGAGCGTAGAATCTGGATAACTAGTCCATTTCTAGAATGATGTTTTAAGGCCTCGACTTCACAACTAGGAGAACCCATTCGAAGCTTATATCTCCAAAAGTAATCTCACATGGTCAGCACCAATGTGTGATCAACAAATCCACTATTGTAAGAGTCTCTGAATATAATGATCCAACAAATGGTTCCACCAGAATCTATAAGATCCAATCAAGGACCATGGAAAGGAAAGAGTGACTATCATTTGTGTATATATGGACTATAGATAGGGTGGAGAAGACTTGGATCTTACCTCTAATCATCTCTGAAGGATCTATGTTATAATCCTTCATCGCCAGAAGCTGGCCTCATCTCTACCCACCGGTTCTAGGAGCATGTGGATGACCACTTGGGGGTGATGGTGGTAGTACCTCAAACCTCTTCCCACTACCTACTACTCTAACTAATCCACTTCCGCATATCCCACCTAGTATACTGCCATGTTTTGGCCTCCTCCTCTACCGTGGTGGTCCCTCGATCATTTTTTGATCATTTGTACGATTAGTCTGACAATCTTTAACCATATTTCTCGAACCGCTGCACGAGTAGAACATCCTCCCCATCGGCTGACATATCCTTTTCTAGAAGCCATGCACTATTGATTATAAATACTAGGGTCTTCTCCATGATTTTATGGTCCTCTTGGATCCCTATGTCAGCTGTCAGCAACCACCAACCAATGACTCAGCTACCTATCACCTAGTTGTAGCTCCCACTGCCTATTCCTGCTCCACAAAAAAAATAGCTCTATAAGGAAACCTCGCTCCAACACCCCAACATTGTAGAGACCCAAAGCTTGAAATACATGGACATTAAATTAATTTTTTATAATACTTAATATATAACAAAAAAACACTCATGGATCGTAATCGTTTAGTGTCTTTGGAAACTTGGAACATAATCTTCTAATCATGGTGAAAGATCTTCAACATCCCCAGTAAAGATCTTCCCCTTTTGGTTTTCTTTCATAAAACCTTTTTTGAAATCCTGGGGAAAAGAAAACGTATAAAGGGTGAGCTCAAATGCTCAGTAAGGGTAAGCATAGAGAACATAAAACAATCCATCAACATTTGAATTCAAAAACATGAACATAAAATCTAAACATCCAAATCTTTAGCATGACATAAATCTGGGAAGTACGTAAGGCATATATCATAAAGGTACATCAATCATGATAAAATAGCATGGGAACAAAACTTGTAACTGTGGAAAAAAATTAATCACATGATATGATTTCCATAGTAGACAAGGCATTGTTTCCAAGACCATCTTAGTGGACAATGTCCCTTAATGAACTGGGTTTACTTGTCGTTCCAGCCCTGTATTGATGAACTGGATATACTTGTCGTTACAGCCATGTCTATCTCATGATAAATAAATATTTACCCAATTCATTGGAGGGAGATATAGGTCCCACCCATCTCATAATGATACCATTCTTATGTGTGCCACAAATTAAACATAAATCAGTCATCATAACCCAAATAATAAAATCAGTTTCATTAACATCATCCCATCATAACATAATCCATATAAAATAAATGGATATCATTTCATCAAAAGAGAAGTGAAACCATGTAAATAATAGAGAAATTATACTTGAAACATACACATATGAAATAATGTCATCTTATATGGAAAATGGTTTTCATAAAACACATTAAATGAATTCTTGGGGAAAATATCATTTATTCTTTAAAATCATTTTTTTCCACAAAATGTCAATCTTTTTTAAAAGAAAATGATTTTGTTGAAAATAATCATGAAATAATTTGGAGGAAGCTTCATGAAAATAAGGCTGTATAAAACCGTAAAAATCCTTTCATTCTGTATAAGTTTAAAAACAGTCTTCTCATATTTTTTTCGTAAAACTCAAAAATTACCTCATATGGTAAAAAAAGATTACATGCATACCATGTAGTAAAAGTAAAAAATGGGTAAAAAGGAATTTAAACATACCTGAAAACATTTTTATAAAACGTGGACATTGATGATAAATATAACCCCAGTAAATACTTAAGTATAATCAATCTCGGATAGAAAACAATTGAGATTGCAACATTATCCCTAACCTTAGGACTCATATGCTTCGTACGTATCCGAACCCCTTGTATAATGATTTAAATAACGTCATTGACTTATTACAGAATCATATTAATTTTTATAATATCATATATGGTTCACTTATGAATTTATATTACCCGTTCTTTTGTAAATCCAATGTTAAAGCAACGTTTTGGGTAAAATCATCTTATTTATCGTACGTGTTTGGACTTGTTGTTCTTGATGTTATTATTACTTATATCCTGATTTACTTGCTTATAGAATGTAAATCATGGTTTATATATATCATATATAATCATTATATATCAAGAATATACATGTATTTATAATAGTACATAACATATGGAGGTAAGAAATAAAATGCACCGTTCATGAAGACGGTAAACCATACATACCCATGAATTCTACTTTCATTTCTATTTATTAGTCTGATGGAATAAGTAGATTATAATTGTAACACCCCAGGTAAATAAAGAGTATGAAATTTTCACATTTATCCATATTTTTGAATAAAATATTAATATAACTTTAAAAAGGACTCCATGCTAGATGGCGTACCCAACACGCAACAACGAGTTTCTTGGAAATCTTACGTTGCACTCTAATAATAAAATAATATTATTTATATGGTAGTTAACGCCTAGCTGTTGTGATGACGAGAATGAATAGATCTAACTAAAAAATGATTATATATGTTTGTCAAATATTATTACTTTTTACAATAAATGTTAGAGGATTAAAAATGCGAATGAATCCAATTTTAAGCGTAAACATTCTAATATTCTTTAAAAGGTGGATTAACCGCCTTTTGATGGAGAACCTATTTTAAATCCGCTTTTTGACAATTTTATGTGTTATATTTGACAAAATAAAATTCTTTTTTAGAATCAAGACATCAACATTTACTTTGTGTAAATTTTTGAAATTTCTCCGAAAAAGTTCAATTTTTAATGAATAGTGACAACTGTTGTATTTTAATTAAAAACCTCTTTTTAATCTAATTTATTTATATGATTATATTATCTTTTGAATTGGTTTTAAAGTGAAATTAGAATATATTTTTACCATTTAATCCAATAGAGGTCGTTGAAATTAATTTCACTTTGAAATCGGTCTTAAACTAGTGTCAATCTTTCGATACATTTTGTTTCATAAAAACACGCTATTTGTTTTGATAGCGGGAATTAATTGTTAAATAAATTAATGCAAATTATATGTTTTGAATTTTTTAAAATAGATATCATTTTTGAGTTCGGAATATCAAATATATCTTAGGGAGAATTTTTGGTAATTTTCTGAAAAACTTCAATTTTTGATGAATAGTGAAACCACTAAGCGCTACTTATAAAAACTGATTTTCCATTTAAATGAAATTTTTCCATCATTGTGTTTTTAATTTCAAAAATCTGACATACATGGTTTTCATTAAGAAGTAAAATGTGGTTCAATGGGATTAAAATAATTTTTTTGGTGAATAGTAACTTATTAAGTTTTTAATCGCGATTAGAGGTAATTAGTGTAGTTTAAGATAAAAATAATGCTTTAATAATATGAGATGATCTTGACACATGTTCTACCCTCATTGGATGTTTCATTTCCGACCAAGACAATCCATGGGTCAAATTGGGGACCCCATGGAGCCACTTGGGTTGGAAAATGACATAAATATCTTTTTATTTAATGTTAAAGTAAAAATGACACAAACATGAGATGTTTTACTAAAACAATTTTCACATGGAGTTATACAAGTAAGAGTTTTGACTATAAATAGACATTGAAAAGCTAAAAATATTTCCTGCATCATAGTATTTTTTTATAATTTTTAGACTTTAAATAAATTAAATTATTTATGACATCATGATGATGCACCGATGACCTAATTATTTATCGATTTAAATAAAATGGAAATATAATGTAACTTTTAAGACCTACACTTGTCCAAAACCTATTATATGGGTGGATTTAAAACCCTTATCACCTTATCCTCGAAACACATCAATGTGGGACCATTAAAATCCGAAACTCATTCTAAAATAAAGTAACATTTCCTAACTTTCCAAGAGTGCCCCTCCCCTCCACTTATAAAAGGCCCCCATATCTACCTCCATACCCACACTTCCAAAGCCTTTGACTCAGCCAAACCCTGGCCATTGTGTCCCTCCACATTCTTCTGTAACTACTTGAAGCCTCACTTTGGGCAGAAGTCTTCCCAACGAAGCCTTTGAGCTCAAACCAAAGGCAGTTACCCGATTTTAAGGTAATGTCTTCACTTGTGTCCTTTTGTTTTTTTTTTCTTCTCCAACCCCCTAAAATCTTTTTATTAATTTATTTTATAATAACTCCATTATCTTAAATATACTAGGATGTTGTTATAAGAATGATTCTAGCTACACTTACACACACCTTCGTCTAATGGTTAAAGAACATACTATTTCTGTGGTTGGTGATTTTCTGCCTCACGAAACGATAATTGTTCCATATTATTTTAAAACCATTAAAGTTGGCCATTATGATGTCACTTTATTTTATATATGATATATATGGGATTTATGTTTACTATATGCTTCTGTATTTTATATTTAAACAATACCTTTATTCTATTAATGTTGTGTAAATGCGATAGTTTCATATGAGAAAGTGTGGACTACCACCCCCTCAAGTGATGTGACTCGTACATGAAATAAATGGAATGTATAAAGAATGAAATTAATGAAAATATGTGACCTATATAACATATATATTATACTGTAATTATAATATATATATATCAGTTATTTTTAATTCCATTAATATGACAAAGAAAAAATGAAAGTAGCGTTCATGCGTACGTACGGCCTACCGTCTCCATGAACGGTGCTTTTCGTTATTTATCTCCAAATGCTATGGAATAGTATAAAATGAATATATACTGGATATATAAAACATAAATACTATTATGGATATTATGTACCTATAACTACATGGAAAATTATTTTCCAACAAGTTCAATTTTTTACTCATGTACCAAACATCGACAAAAACGTCTAATATGAACTCATATTATTAACAAATTATTATAACATTAAAATATGTGATATGAACTGAATAATAATCTTTATAGGAGGTCCTTAAGAAATTATAAATTGACCAAAGTTTATTATTCAGGAATATAAAGAAACGATAAAGACAAGTTGGACTTGTGGTATGGGATCCTACTCCTCTCTTTCTTTTTAAGTACACTCTTTTATGTCATTCCTTTTAAGCTCATCTTTATTGTGATTGGGATGTTCTTATATATTACTCTTACTGTAATTTTTATGTTCATATGATGAAATACCCTATTCTCTCTCATAAATCCATTTTGGAAGTTTTGAGTGGCGCCGTTAGGCGGCCGAATTTTCGTAAGGGATCCTACTCCTCTCTTTCTTTTTAAGTACACTCTTTTATGTCATTCCTTTTAAAGCTCGTATTTCCTATTATTGTGATGTTCCTTTATATTACTATTACTTTAATTTTAATGTTAATATGATGAGAGACCCTATTCTCTCTCCTAAATCAATTTTGGAAGTTTTGAGTGGCGCCGTTAGGCTGCCGAATTTTTGTAACAGATCTAACCTCTCTCTTTCTTTTTATGTACTCTCCTTTATGTCACTTCTTTTAAGCTCCTCTTTGTTATGTTGGGGGATGTTCTATTATATTCCTATTTCTGTAAACTTTATGTTAATATTATGAGAGACCCTAATTGATCTCATCAATGCATTTCTGTAAGTTTTAAGTGGCGCCGTTAGGCTGCCGATTTTTCATAAGGGATTTTTCATCTCACTTTTATTACAGTGACATTTATGCTACATTTGCCACAATTTCTTTTGAGTGTTGTATGTACTGCCCATTATTTTACTCATTGTGTAATATACTTTCATTTATGAGTATTTATATCAATGTTGTATCGTTCTTCTTTCATGGGGTGTATGTTTCGAAAGATACCCATGTCGGTAAGGGAACCCTTCACCCTCCTCTTTTTAAAAGACTTCTTTTGTTATATCTTTTAAGTCACATACTATTATGTTGGGATATGTTATTCTATATCCTTATTGATTTAAATTTTATGTCCATGTGATGAGATACCCTTTTTATCTCCCATAAACTCATTTTCTGAATTTTGTAGTGACGCCGTTAGGCTGTCAAATTTTTGCAAGGGAACTTCTCAACCCAAATTTGATTATTTGGGATAAACTTGTGCTTCTTGAATATGACGTTCTATGAATATGTGTGAATAACCTCTGATTTTTCTTCATTTAATATCCACTTATATTTGGTGTATTCGTTTGTCACACATAATTATGTAATTGATTTATCCTTAAACCAAGGATACCGTCTTTATATGGGACTCCATCTCAGTCTCCTTTCATTGAGGCATATTTTATTTTATACACAACCTTCATTTATACGGTGTATAAACCCCTTTGACTTTTATGTTTAACCAAAAAGAAATTTTTTTTATACGAAGAATTTTACTAAATGAAAAAAGGGAATTTTTTGTTGTACGTATGCGGTGACAATGACTTCTACACCGTCGTGACCATTATTTGAGTTTCGGCTTCCTCTACAAGCCATACCTTCTTATTAAAAGAAAACTAAATACCATGTTTTACTTTTCTTTTTTTTTGGTATTGAAATTGGTTTTCATAAGTTTTTTTTATATCAATGTGTTTTATTGATATCTTGTGATTGAAATGTGGAAATGTTATGTTCCCTTTATGCATGTATTATGTGGTACGATTATGTTATGGTTCTTGGGAATTGTTATGAAGATGGGTGGTTCCGTGATAAACTATCGGCGGGTGAGCCCGATATAGATTTCTAATGCATTGGGTAACGCGAAGGAGTGAAACTTTATGGTTTCTCCGAAGAGATTTAGGGAATATATTGTGGTGGGTATTCCAAACATAACAAAGAGGGTTACTCCCTACGTAAGAATGTTATGAATGCCTCAAGATACCTTTATGTCTTATGATTTATATGATTTATTCATGATTTGATGAGGTATTTTAATGTGCTTATGTTTTATGAGTAAAATATGATTTCATTGATTCTTAAGTGTACATGTACTCATGTTTCCTTTCCATATATTTTTATATTCCTTACTAAGCTTTTTATGCTCATCCCAAATTTTTTGAAATGTTTTTCACAAGTCAAGGGAAAGGTACATGATGTGATGATAGTGTCAAGGAAGTGTCAAGAAAGAATCCATGTTTTATTTTAAATATGTTTCCATTGATGGAAAAAATGAATACTGTCTTTTATGAAACCACTTTGTTAAAATGTGGAATGTAATACCAGTTTCATGATCTAATTCTCCAAAAATCTAAACCTGAAAAGATCCTCAATGTGTAATCTTGTAATAACTCAAGATTAAGTAAGGTTTAATTCTGGGGCCTTATAGTTGGTATCAAAGGTCGGTTTAGACAACTTTAGAGATTAGGAGTTTTTGTAAGACCCATGATTAGTCCCTATATCTATTATTTCAGTTAAATCCTTGTTTTATAACTTTTTTTTAGGTCATGTAAAGTCGGTTACGAATGGAAGGAGAATGATCTCAAACGACATTTCTATCTCTTCCTAATAACATGCTTACAATAATTATTGCAAAGTCATGTTCGGATGATTGTGAATCTTTTTCTAGCATGCAACTCACTTTCAAGAAGTTGTTTGAGATATCAAACACCTCCACTATACCTCGTTATCATCGTGGATCATGGGTTGTTTTTTGGACAAATACTATTTTTATAATATTCTCATATTTTCAAGAAGGGTAAATACTATCAAGGTATTTTCAAATATTTTACCTTATCACAAGAATTTGAAGCATATTATGATTTTAAAAATGGTGCTGAGGAAGGAGACCCTTGCGCAACCTATATATATTTGCTTTTAAAATATAGTCTCTCAGCACATACTTATGGTATTTTAAAAGGACCAATAATAGAAAGTTTCAACTCAAATTCTGTCCGACCATTTTATAGAAATCATGTTTTATCAGATGTTTTGGAATTATATGTCATACATGATTATTTTCCATAATTGTTTTTCTGTGAACACCCATATGACCCATGTTGTACAAGGTGTATTTGGATGGAGGAAGCAAATGATTTTGAAGGATCTCTAAATCATTGTTGCAATGCATGGGACGTCTACCTACGTGAACAATATGACGATTAAACCAAGTGGACTCCATGATCAATGTATGATGTTATTCATTTTGGGAATCGTTTTATTTTATCTTATTATGGTGAAATAAGACTTCAAGAATTAAGATGTTGAGATCGTAACGAATTTGGATGAAAATGAGAGGTATAAGGAAACTATTGAGGTTAAAACATGTTAGGGTTATTTTTGGAGTTTTATAAAAAGGACAACATGCAGACCGTGTGACAACCCGTCGTGTCGGATAAAACTGCGGGAATCAAACCCAAAACCAAAGTGCGACTGGTATTTATCGCCTACCACTGAACTACGTGAATTCCCTAGTTAGTTTGACTGATTCTTTTTAGTTAAATGATTTTATCAATTAAGAGTAACTTGATTTTGGGTTATCTATGGAAATTTATTAACCTATCATGGAGGATACGTGATTAGGTTAATTACTTTTCAATACGAGACATTAAGATCAACTGATGTTGTTTGGAGATAAATGCTATGATTTAACTTGGAAGACTATGTGACTAAATCCATCAAATATTTGGGTTTCCATCTTAGTTTGGTTTACTTTGAAGAATTTTATGGACAAATTGTTTATCGAATGGTCCTCATTGAACTTTGGGTTTGTTGGACAAATTTTGGAGATTAAGAATAGATTTTCTTTTTATAAAGGGTTATCCTTTTCTTGATTATCTGATCTTGTACTAACCATTTTGGTTTTGGTTTTGGTTAAAGTCTAAAGACATGGGAAGTATATAGTTCTCTTTTGTCGATTAGGTGATTCTCTAGAAGTTTATTATAGTACTCTTTATTAGAACAAGTGTTCCTAAATACTCGTCTTTTAGAGAAAATATGAGTTTGTGTAAGGAATCTAATAAAAGTTGAAAGTCAACATGATAAGTGATTATGTTTCCTTATAAATAAATTCCTCAATAAAAAGTAACTTAAAAAAATTTGTCTATTAACTTTTCATACTCGGGAATCGAATACCGTTTAACCCATCACATGTTTGTGATTTTCTTGTGGTTAACTTTCTCCTAAACATGTTTTCTATCACTCTTCATCAGAACACACTAGTGCAGAAAACGTTTTTTACATCGGTTATTTTTCATTTTTTACATCGGTTTCTAGCCGACGTTAATACGTGCGACGTTATAAATAAGGTTTTTTACGTCGGTTATTTAAAAACCGACATCAAAATCATAAAATCGCGATGTTTATCACGTCAGTTCTAAAATAACCGACGTGATAAAGAAAATGGGAAGGGTTTATCACGTCGGTTATTTAACAACCAACATGATAAAAGGCCTGGAAAATGGTTTATCACGTTGGTTATTTAACAACCGACGTGATAAAAGGGCTAGAAAATGGTTTATCACGTCGGTTATTAAACAACCGATGTGATAAACGGGGGTGAGGGGGGTTTATCACGTCGGTTCATATAGAACCGACGTGATAAATCGGGGGTGAGCGTGGTTTATCACATCGGTTCTTATAAAACCGACGTGAAAAACCTGGGGAGGGGGGTTTATCACGTCGGTTATTATATAACCGCCGTGATAAACCGGCGGGCGGTGGTTTATCGCGTCGGTTATTGAATAACCGACGTGATAAACCATTGTCCAGGCCGGTTTATCACGTTGGTTATTGAATAACCGACGTGATAAACCATTTTCCAGGCCTTTTATCACGTTGGTTATTCAATAACCGACGTGATAAACCATTGACCAGGCCTTTTATCACGTCGGTTATTAAATAACTGACGTGATAAACCATTCTCCAGTCCTTTTATCACGTCGGTTGTTAAATAACTGACGTGATAAACCATTCTCCAGGCCTTTTATCACGTCGGTTATTAAATAACCGACGTGATAAACTATTTTCCAGGCATTTTATCTTGTCGGTTATTTAATAACCGACATGATAAACCATTTTTTTTAAACAGAATGCAGTCATCTTCTCTCCACCAGAATCGACCAGAATACAAATCAAGAAATCATACCACAAAAACAGAAGTATATCAAAATTAAGCATGTACATTGATAACATATAAAACTTACCCCCTAGATAGCCCCCACCCTCATTTATACCCCATGGACAGCCCTCCCCCACACCGTTGGAGCCCTCACCCTCATGTATACCCCCTGGACAGCCCTCCCCCACCCCATTGGAGCTCCCACCCTCATGTATACCCCTTGGACAACCCTCTCCCACCCCATTGGAGCCCCCACCACACTCCTGGACTGCCCCCCGACCCCCGGACACCCCCAAACACCCCTGGATAGCCCCCAAACAGCCCCAAACACCCCTAGACAACCCCCCACCCCTAGATAGCACTCCAACACCCCTGAACCGCCTTCCCACACCCCTGGACATCCCTGCCACCCCCCAAGACTGTCCACCCACCCCACCGGACAGCCCTCCCAGACAGCTGGACACCCCCTAACCCCAATGAACACACCCCCACACCCTTGGAACCCCTCCCCCACAGACCCAAATCCATACCAGAAAAACCATCAAAAGTAGACCAAAATAAGAATTATAGAAAAATTAAACATTCACTTATATAACATTCAAAACTTACACTGTCAACTTAAAAAAAAAACTAAATCCAACCTAAACATCTACCAAATACACAATTAAAACGACAATATTCAAAATTACATTTTACATTACAAACAACTAAAATTCAATCAAACCTGTAAAATAATTTGACCACTCCACTTGTACGTGTTTGATGTCTTCAGCAGTATAGGGTTGAGGGTCATCAAAAAGATACAAATGAAAAAGAAGATAGTAAACATGTATAATGAATAAATCAAATTGAAATATTATGGCAAAGTTTAAGAGGAAATCATACCAGGTCAAAATTCACAAATGTACCAGTTGTTGTTATTTCATACATAAATCTAAACATATAATATCCGCATTAGATGACACATTGTTGTTCATGACAATTCTATTTGAATGAGTGTAAATTCAATATATTATTTTTATGTAATAAATCAAAACGTACACATTATAAATGGAAATTTACCTTCACATTTACATATTTGATCTTTGAATTTCTTTTCTTTGTGTTTTTTCGATAGTAGACCCATGCACTGTTAGAAAATAATACTAATGGGGTAAATTTAAAATTCATTATAATATATAAAACTATTGAGAAATTGAAACTTACTTTTCCAATATATTCTCAAAACTTTCCCGCACATCACCATGAACAGAGCATATCCAATAAAGAGCTTTCTCCCTTGGGAAAAAAATCCCTAACATCCAATGATCACTGATAAAAGGTAATTTAATGTTAGTGGTTTTTTATGTTAAAAGATAATTAATTATTTGAGAGAAATGTGTTTCGTACCTCTCACAAAAAGGCATCATCCAACATTGTGTGATTATATTCTTTTCAAATATTTCAGTAATATAAACTATTCTTTGTTCCTCATTCAATGCACATGCTTTAGGGGAAATCAATTGCAGGTCCATGAATCAATATACATCTGTCAGCTCATTCCTCTCACAAATTTTATAAAGATACCTAATACAAAACATACATAAGTATACGTTTTTAATAAATATAATGCAGGGAAAAGGTGTTAATACTTACATTGAAAAAATTTGCACCACGTTGATGCCCAACTAATCTCTAGTAACAAGTTCCATGATATCATATTTTGTAATCCCCACACTTATTTCACGTCCACAAACATGAGATTCCATTGGAAACTCATAAAAACCCAACATCAAATGTGAATATCTTGACAATCTGTCAAGACCACTGGAATCTATATCTGATGCCATAGCCTGTTGTCTTTGTTGTTGTCTATACATTATTTCTTTACCTTTGAAGTATTCCTGTGAAAAAAATTGAAAATATAGTAGTTTTCAAATGATAAAAGAACATTAATAAAAAAATAAAATAAAAGATATAACATTCATACCTCTATGGTAATGAGTCAAAGAAGTCTGGATGGCCAAACTAAAAAATGGCCAATACTTTGTCCAACTGTCGCCACCTCATCTGTAGGTAATAGTACCCTAGCTGATCTATCTATAATATCCTGTACAGTGACCCTCTGATTCTCTACCTCTAATTTTTGATGATGAACTGTATCTCCTATACAATATACCAACCCGTATGCTACTATATGATGTTGAGAATCAGCAACATACAACTCGCAATATGTAGGAAGCTGAGGCAGAGGCGTAGGATAAAAAGTGGGGTCCGCAAGCTGAGGTGGGGGAGTGGGAGCTACTGGCGGAGGTGGAGGATAAATAATGGGGTCTTCAGGGGGAGGTGGAGGAGTGGGAGATGCAGTATGAAATTGTCTTTGCATTTCTACAAACATAGACTGCACCGACTCTCTAATCTTGTCCTCCATCATCGCATTAATATTTTGAACTTCAGCCTCCAAGGATTCTATTTTTTTTATAAACCCCCTCAATGTTAGAAGTTGAAGAACGTGGAAACACTTTTCTTACCGATACACCTACCGGATATCCTCTTACATGACCAGGATGTTCGGGCCTTCCCAATGCTGCAAATAAAATATCTTCCCTCCCAGTAGCTGTAAATGTCCCCTCTGAACTCTGCTCCTCAAGAGAGTCCTGTATTAATTAATTGAACATTTCTATAATTAATGAAACTTATATGAATAAAACAGTTAACTTAAATAAATTAAATATATATCTTACAATCCTCTCAGCTACGATCCTCGATTCTTCCGAAAGATATTGCCCTTTTTTCCGTTCCTATCTCTCTTCCATTTTTCATGTTTAGATGGAGGGGACGGAGGGGCCACCTCTCCAGAGCTTGAAGACTCAGCTCTTATTTGTTGAAATTTTTCCGCCATCATTTTTTCTTCCAATAATGTATACCATCCCCAAGATAAACTATGAGGGTATACATTTTTATATTGGATATCCTAATGAGATTTCCTTGTTTTCTATAATTTAAGAATAATAAATCATTAACAAAACATTAATAAAATCATTTATATAAGAAATTTTATAAAAGTTTGCATTGCCCTTACCAGAAATGACTATTTTTTTCTACTTTCCAAAAACATTCTCCATGTGTCTTCATCTATAAAAGTATATATACTACATGGATTGTCATGACTCCTATGACCATAAATGAAATCTGATGAGAGGGTTGATTTGAAATCCCTCCATCTCCTGGCAGCCAACGATAATCATTTCTTCCTGACTCATCCAGTTTCAGGAATATCAAATGTCATCTGATAAAGAATAGGTTAAACATATTATATATACTAGAAACATTAAAAGAATAGTCAAACAATGACAACAGATCTTACCAAAATCATCTCCCACAACTGAGAGATAATCTCTTTATCCACACCTCTCCAATCATCATACAGAATGCTTACATTGGTCTTAGCCTGAGTTGCAACAAAACTCTTAAAATCTTTGGCATTCGGACCTCTAGGAATATCATCATCATCAAACTCAACTACTATCCTCTGATCCTGCGTATGGGCAAGTGATAATTTTGGTAAATGTGTGCACCCACGTTTACCAACCTTTGAACTCTTTGTCATAATAGGAGCATGTGAATGTTCATCCCCAGAGGTATGACCTGCAATATGCTCCTCTCCAGAATCATGTGTTTGATCATCTGAATGATCTGTCATTATCCTTCAAATCAAAAAAACAAACGTCAGTTCACAAATAAACAAATTCAAATATTTTAATACTACTGTAATCAAAAAATAGAAACGTTTACTAAGTTACATAATAGTAAACATTGGTAATATGTGAAGCATGTTAAACAATGGTAAAGATGGAAAAGATGGTCAAGATGGTCAAGATGGTCAAGATGGTAAAAATGATAAAAATGGTAAACCTGGTAAACATTGTAAACATGGTAAAGTAATTTTCAGTGAATAAAAATAAGCATTTTAAAATTCATGTAATGGTTATAAACATGATAAAGTAAACTAAACAAACTTAAAACAAACAAAAAAATATACTTATTTTATTTTAAAACATGTTTTAATAAATAAAAAACTTACAATATCTAACATTTATGGAAAAAATAAATGTAAAAAAGAAATAAACATATGTTACCTGTAATTTTAGGAATGTACAAATGGATTGTCTTCCCAAATTCCTTCGTCGTGATCGTTCCTTATGGCACAAACTATGTCTTCAACATGATCATCATTATGTTCTGTTAATATTTCCATGGAAGTAGGGATCTCACATAAATTAGCATATTCATCAAGTTCATCCTCACCAACATATTTTTTTTCCATTGTAAAACAACATCCCACTGCATATCTGATTGATCTACTACATAGAAAATTTGTTTTGCATGTGTTTCCATTATAAAAGAATCAGCTGTGTCTTCCAATCTATTCAGATTAACAAGTGTCATTCCAAATTCATTGTGTCTGACACTTTTGTTACTGTTAAACCATTTACAGTTAAAAACGGGAACTTTAATTTTAATGTAATCAACCTCCCATATGTCTTCAATCACTCCATAATATGCATTTGATGCAGAAATTGGGTTTTTGTCCTTATCACTCAAAAAATTCATTGCTTCTGCAAACACCAATACACCACTATTCTGAACTGCACTTCTGTTGTCCTGAGCTTTTGTATGAAATGTATAACCATTAATGTCATAACCGGAGCATGTTATCACATTTAAACATGGACCACCCACTATCCATTTTAATGTCTCTGATACATCTGATCTACCAAGCAAAGTCTTTTTAATCCATGACAAAAAAGTTTTTTTGTTCTCATTCAAAATCCACATTTTTTTCTTCTTTGGATGAAATTTTTTCAACTCATTAATATGCAATTTGATATACGGTTGAGCATCAGCTATGTTATTCAATATGTATGATTATAACTTCTTCATCTGTTCAGCTGACAATGATTTTACTTTCAAGCCGTGAATCCCCTTTCCCTCATTATTAACTCGTTCATGTCAAGATGGAGGCAAACCTATGTGTTGCACCGCAGCCATATAGCTCGTACAAAACTCTACTACCTCCTCAGAAATATACTTTTCAATAATGGAGGCTTCAGGTCGATATAGATTTTTAACATACCCCTTTAATATTTTCATATACCTTTCAAAAGGATACATCCAACGAAGATATACAGGTCCACTAAGCTTTATTTCTCGAACCAAATGAATCATTAAATGCACCATTATATCAAAACAAGTTGGAGGAAAATACATTTCAAATTGACAAAGTATAAAAATTGTATCCTTTTCCAAAATGTTCAAATCATTCACATCAATCGCCTTGTTACAAATTGAATTGAAAAAATAATAGAACTTTATTATAGTCTTTCTGACACGAATGGGCAATATTCCACGCAATGCAACTGGTAGAATTTGTTGCATCATGACGTGACAATCATGTGATTTCATACCTATCAACTTCAAGTCCTTCAATGAGACAAAAAAAATTACATTAGATGAATAACCTTGAGGCACTTTGGTATCATGAAGACACTGACAGAAGCTAATTTTCTCCCTCTTCGATAATGTATGACAACCCGGGGGAAGAAATGTTCGTCTTCCTTTAGGAGTGGGTGCTAACTCCAAACGTATTCCCATTGATAGTAAGTCTAATCTTGCATTCAACCCATCTTTAGTCTTTCCTTTAATATCTAACAATGTTCCAATCAAAGAATCAAAGATATTCTTCTCCACGTGCATGACATCAATATTATGTTTAAATTCATGATACCTCCAATATGGTAGCTCAAACAAAATTGACCTTTTCTTCCAAATATGTCTATCATTACCAGATTTATGTGTCTTTCCCAATGTCACATCAAGGTTTTTCACCCTCTCAAAATACAGATCCGGGGATAAAGGTTTTGGAGCAGTATCAAATTCTTGTGAGCCATTGAATGCCTTTTTTAGCCTTCTATAAGGGTATTCCATAGGCAAAAACTTTCGATGACCAATGTACACTGTTTTCCTCCCATGATGCAATTGACAATAGGACGTCTGTTGTTCGCAAATTGGACATGCTTTATGCCCTTTAACACTGTATCTAGAAAAATTTCCATACGCTGGGAAGTCATTTATAGTGAACAGAAGCACTGCATGCAGTTGAAAATATTCCATTTTATAAGAATCATACACCCTAATACCATCATCCCATAACAGTTTCAAATATTCAATCAACGGTGACAAGTAAACATCAATATCATTACCGGGTTGCTTTGGACCAGAGATCATTGTACTCAACATGACATATTTGTGCTTCATACAAACTTTAGGACAGATGTTGTAAATTACCAATAAAACAGGCCATGAACTATGTGTGCTACTGAGTGTTCGGTATGGATTCATTCCATCTGTGCACAACCCTAGTCTGAGATTTCTAATTTCATTTCCAAATGTAGAATACTGCGCATCAATTTTCTTTCATTGTGGACAATCTGCTGGATGACGTATTTTTCCATCACATACCCGCTCTTCATCATGCCATCTTAACCTTTTTGCATCATGTGAATTAGCAAATAAATGTTTGAAATGATTAATTATAGGAAGATACCAAAATACCTTTGAAGGGAGCTTTGTAATCTCTACATCAGCCTGTGATTTTTCTTTCACCTTATACTGTGATGTCCCATATTTTGGACACTCTGACAGAAATTCATATTCCTTCCTATATATAATGCAGTCATTCGGACAGGCATGTATTTTCTTGTATCCCAATCCCTTCGGGCATAATATTTTCTTGGCTTCGTAATGTGAATCTGGAAGATCGTTATCTTTTGGAAGAATGTCTTTCATCAATTGTAGCAGCTCTGTAAAACTTCTGTCACTCCATCCATGCTTCGCCTTCAGGTTAATCAATATTAACACCGCAGACAAAACCGTAAAATCTATACAACCGGGATATAATGGTTTTTCAGCATCACCATACAGACGTGCAACTGTCGGTTCTATCTCAATTTGTTCTGCTACAATATCGTGAATCATTTCTTCAATTCCATCGGAGTTACCATCTTGCGAATCATCATCATCAGTGAAATTTCTTCCAGTTTCACCATGCCAAATCCAAGGGCTATAACTCAGATTAAAACCATGACAAATCAGATGATCTTTTATCTCTCTACTTTTCAACTTCTTCATATTCAAACATTTCAGGCATGGACAAAAAAAATGTCACTACTTGGAACATTTCATTTTCCAAATTCCAAAAAGGCATCAACACCTTCCTCAAATTCATTGCTCATTCGATGTTTCGTAATCCAACATCGACTCATTATTACCTATAAAAAATATCAACAAAAAATATATATTTTTAATATAAGATAAATATATGTTTATATGAAAAAAAATCATAATTTTAAGGTAAAACAATTTAAAATATAAAACAAATCTATAGGTATTTAAAAAAAATATGCTTGAATATTATTTTTAAACAAAATATAGTTAGATATAACAGTTTGAAATTTCATTGAATCAAATAAAACCATGACACCTACATAGTTTAATATTGATTGTGGTTTTGATGTTTTAATATATTAGATAAAATACCTATTTAATATGTTATTAATGGTTTCTGTAGACCCTAAATCCATTTGGTAAATATTTTCACACAATTATAAAAATCAATGGAGGTGTTTTTGGGAGGAATATGTTCAATCATTTGATTTCGATGTCCCATATTCTATAACAAAAGGCAATGTGGATACCAAATACCTTAGTTTGGTTTTTTATTCTCAAAGGTTTTGTGATGAAAAAGAAGAGTATAAGTTGATGTATATGATAAATAAAATACAACTATATTTTATTTATGGTTATGTTAGAATGAATTCATACCATATCATTTAGGATCTGCTCCCACCAAAAGTAACCCTCCTCAGTTAAAAATGGATAAATTTAGATAATTATGCATGAATTCATATAAGTATTGTTGTACATAAACCAAAAAGAAGATTATTAGAACTAAAAGTAAAACTAGGAAGAAACAATAAACTCTATATACTCATGAAAGCTACTCCACAACACTTCCATGCTACTAACATCTATAAAAAACTACAAATTGCTTTTAAAAACCAAAAAAATTGTTTATATTTATGTATGGTGGTCATAACATGTATACATAGTAAGATCCTCCCTAAAACATCTCATGAAAATGTTGAGAAAGCACACTAAAGCCCTATGAAAAAAGGAATCTAAATCATCACCTAAACAAGGAAAAATAGGTTCATATACTCACTATGGATCACTCACAAAATAATTCATATAAATAAACCTTTTCGTATAAAAAATTATATATATATATATATATATATATATTAAAATTAAGGTTCTCGGATACCACTTCTCCACTAGTTTTCCTCTCACACCCCAATGCACTACTACACAACACTTCCATGCTACTAACATCTATAAAAAACTAAAAAAATGATTTTAAAAACAAAAAAAAATGATTATATTTATGTATGGTGGGGATAACATGTATACATAGTAAGATCCTCCCTAAAACATCTCATGAAAATGTTGATAAAGCACACTAAAGCCTTATGAAAAAAGTAATCTAAATCATCACCTAAACATGTAAAAATAGTTTCATATACTCACTATGGATCACTCACAAAATAATTCATATAAATAAACCTTTTCGTATAAAAAATTATATATATATATATATATTAAAATTAAGGTTCCCGGATACCACTTCTCCACTAGTTTTTCTCTCACACCCCAATGCTAATATCATGGTCTCACCCCGCCCATAAATCATCCTACACCATGTTAAATTGTATCACTTCCATCAATGAATCATATGTATCTTAGATTATCTCATCACCATCTTATGAAAATAGTAATGAGGTGCATACTTGGAAACCACTACATCCTGTTTACATTAAATGTACAAAAATCGCAAAACATAATTATAGAATATCCGTAAAAAAAACGAACGAAATAAATTCGTGGAAGGCTTACTTGAATGTTGCGAGTTGAGATGATAGATCAGAGAGGATTGAAGAAGATAAACAATGAAGCCAAAATGATTTTAACGTAGGTCGATCGATGAGCCGATTAGGGTTTACTGCGCGAGAGAGACGAGCCGGCGGTCTGTCAATCAAAAAATCGTAAATGACAGTCTATGAGGCTTTAATTTCTTTAAAAGTTTTATAACGTCGGTTATTATATAACCGACGTTATAAAATATTTTTTAAATTTATAACGTCAGTTATTTTAAAACCGACGTCAAAAACCCCCCACTCTTTGGTTTTTTACGTCGGTTATTTTGTAACCGACGTAAAAAACGAGTTATGTACGGGTTTTTTACGTCGGTTATTTTAAAACCGACGTAAACCCCCCCCCCCCCCCGTGCTTTGGTTTTTTACGTCGGTTTTTTTATAACCGACGTAAAAAACACGTAGATATCTCATTTTTTACGTCGGTTATCAAATAACCGACCTAAAAACCCAATGCGCGGGAGGTTTTTTACGTCGGTTATTTGGAAACCGACGTAAAAAACCCCGCGCTTTGGTTTTTTACGTCGGTTATCACATAACCGACGTACAAAACACGTAGATATCAGGTTTTTTACGTCGTTTTCCAAATAATCGACGTAAAAAACCAATGCGCATGAGGTTTTTTACATCGGTTATTTGGAAACCGGCGTAGAAAACCCGATATTTACGCGTTTTTTACGTCAGTTATCCTATAACCGATGTAAAAAACCAAAGCCCAGGGGGGTTTTTTACATCGGTTATAAAATAACCGACCTAAAAACCCCCACGCTGTGGTTTTTTACGTCAGTTATCACATAACCGACATAAAAAATGAACAAGAGCGATTTGTAACGTCGGTTATGAAAATAACCGACGTTAAAAAGCTACTCGCTGCATGTTTTACGTTGGTTATATATAACCGACGTAAAAAATGGTGATGTAAGAAATGTTTTCTGCACTAGTGACATGACCCTATGTTTTCTCCTCCATGTCCATATTTTCCTACATGGAATCCTAGTATGGGTTAACTCGGGTCACCTCTGTACTTATCTTTCTTTATTTTAAAGTGATTGTTTTACTGACTCTTGTTCTGAGGTGGGATTTTCAATGAAGATTCCAAGCCCAATTTTGAAATTGCGAGGACGCAATTCCCAAAAGGGGGGAAGGATGTAACACCCCAGGTAAATAAAGAGTATGAAATTTTCACATTTATCTATATTTGTGAATAAAATATTAATATAACTTTAAAGGGGACACTATGCTCGATGGCGTACCCAACACGCAACAATGAGTTTCTTGGGAATCTTACGTTGCACTCTAATAAAATAATATTATTTTAAATGGTAGTTAACGCCTAGCTGTTCGGAGGAGGGAATGAATAGAACTAACTACAAAATGATTATATATGTTTGTCAACTATTATTAATTTTTATAATAAATGTTAGAGGATTAAAAATGCGAATGAATCCAATTTTAAGCGTAAACATTCTAATATTCATTAAAAGGTCGATTAACCGCCTTTTGATGGAGAACCTATTTTAAATACACTTTTTGACAATTTTTTATGTTATATTGGACAAAATAAAACTCTTCTTTAGAATCGGGACATCAAAATTTACTTTGTGTAAATTTTTGGTATTTTTCCAAAAAAGTTCAATTTTTAATGAATATTGAAAATGTTGTATTTTAATTCAAAACCTCTTTGTAATATAATTTATTTATATGATTAGATTATCTTTTGAATTGGTTTCTAAAGTGAAATTAGAATATATATTTTTACTATTTAATCCAATAGTGGTTGTTGGAATTAATTTCACTTTGAAATCAGACTTAAACTAGTGTCAATCTTTTGATACATTTTGTTTCATAAAAACACGCTATTTGTTTTGACAGCGGAAATCAATTATTAAATTAATTAATTCAACTTATATGTTTTGAATTTTGTAAAACATATATCATTTTTGAGTTTGGAATATCAAATATAGCTTAGGGATAATTTTTGATAATTTTATGAAAAACATCAATTTTTGATGAATAGTGAAACCACGAAGTGGTACTTATAAAAACTGATTTTCCGTTTAAATGAAATTTTGCCATCATTGTGTTATGAATTTCAAAAATCCGACATACATGGTTGTCATTAATAAGTAAAATTTGGTTCAATGGGATTAAAATAATTTTTTTGGTGAATAGTAACTTCTTAAGTTTTTAATCGCGATTAGAGGTAATTAGTGTAGTTTAAGGTAAAAATAATGTTTTAATAATATGAGATTAGCTTGACACATGTCCTACCCGAATTTTATGTGTCATGGACGACCAAGAAAATCCATGGGTCAACTTGGGGACCCTATGGAGCCACTTTGGTTGGACAATGACAAAAATACCTTTTTATGTAATGTTAAAGTATAAATGACACAAACATGAGATGTTTTACTAAAACAATTTTTACATGGGGTTATAAAAGTCATATTTTTTACTATAAATATTCATTGGAAAGATAAAAATCTTTCCTACATCATAGTATTTTTTTAATAATTTTTATACATTAAATAAATTAAATTATTTATGACATCATGATGATGCATCGATGACCTCGTTATTTAACGATTTAAATAAAATGGAAAGATAATGTAAATTATAAGAACTAAACATGTCAAAAACCTATTGGATGGGTGGATTTAGAACCCTTATCACCTTATCCTAGAAACAAATTAATTAGGGACCATTAAAATCCGAAACTCATTCTAAAATAAAGTAACATTTCCTAACTTTCCAAGAGTGCCCCTCCCCTCCTCTTATAAAAGGCCCCTACCTCCACCTCCTTACCCACACTTACAAAGCCTTTTTCTCGTCCAACCTCTGACCATTTTGTCTCTCCAAATCCTTCTCTATCAACTTTAAGCCTCACTTTTGGAATAAGACTTCCCAAGGAATCCTTTGAGCTCAAACCAAAGGGAGTTACCCGATTTTAAGGTAATGTCTTCACTTGTGTCCTTTTGTTTTATTCTTCTTCTCCAACCCCCTAAACTCTTTTTATTCATTTATTTTGTAAAAACACCAGTATCTTAAATATACTAGGATTTTTGTATAAGAATTATTTGAGCTACACATACACACACCTTCTTCTAATTGTTAAAGAACATATTGTTTCTGTGGTTGGCAATTTTCTGCCTCACGAAACGATGATTGTTCAATATTCTTTTAACACCTTTAAAGTTGTCCATTATGATGTCAGTATATTTTATATATGATATATATTTTATTTATGTTTACTATATGCTTCTTTCTTTTATATTTAAAACATACCTTTATTCTTTTCATGTTGTGTAAATGCGATAATTTCATATGAGGAAGTGTGGACTACCACCCCCTCAAGTGATGTGACTCGTACATGCAATACATGAAATTTATAAAGAATGAAATTAATGAACATATGTGACCTATATAACATATATATTATACTGGAATTATAATATATATATATATATATATATATATTATTTTTAATTCCATTAATATGACAAAGAAAAAATGAAAGTAGTGTTCATGCGTACGTACTGCCTACTATCTCCATGAACAGTGCTTTTCATTTTTTATCTCCAAATTATTTGGAATAGTATAAAAGTAATATATACTGGATATATAAAACATAAATACTATTATTTATATGATGTACCTATAACTACATGGAAAATTATTTTCCAACAAGTTCAATTTTTGACGCATGTACCAAACAACGACAAAAACGTCTGATATGAACTCATATTATTAACCAATTATTATAACATTAAAATATGTGATATGAACTGAATAATAATCTTTATAGGAGTTCATTAAGAAGTTATAAATTGACCAATGTTTATTATTCAGGAATATAAAGAAACGAACAAGACAAGTCGGACTTGTGGTAAGGGATCCTACTCCGCTCTTTATTTTTAAGTACACTCTTTTATGTCATTCCTTTTAAGCTCATCTTTCTTGTGATTGGGATGTTGTTTTATATTAATCATACTGTAATTTTTATGTTCATATAATGAGAGACCCTATTCTCTCTCATCAATCCATTTTGGATGTTTTGAGTGGCACAGTTAGGCTGTCGAATTTTCGTAAGGGATCCTACTCCTCTCTTTTTTTTAAGTACAGACTTTTATGTCATTCCTTTTAAAGCTAATATTTCTTGTTATTGGGGTGTTATTTTATATTTCTGTTACTATAATTTTTATGTTAATATTATGAGAGATGATATTCTCTCTCATCAATCCATTTTGGATGTTTTGAGTGGCGTCGTTAGGCTGCCGAATTTTCACAAGAGATCTAACTTCTCTCTTTCTTTTTATGCACTCTCCTTTATGTCACTTCTTTTAAGATCCTCTTTGTTATGTTGGGGGATGTTCTTTTATATTAATCTTTCTGTAAACTTTATGTTAATATGATGAGAGACCCTATTTGATCTCATCAGCCTATTTCTGTAAGTTTTATGTGGCGTCGTTAGGCTTCTGAGTTTTCGTAAGGGATTTTTCATCTCACTTTTACTCCCGTGAGATTTATGATACATTTGCCACAATTTCCTTTGAGTGGTGTATGTAATGCCCATTATTTTACTCATTGTATAATATACTTTCATTTATGAGTATTTACATCAATGTTGTATCATCCTTCTTTCATGGGGTGTATGTTTCGAAAGATACCCATGTCGGTAAGGGAACCCTTCACCCTCCTATTTTCAAAAGACTTCTTTTGTTATGTCTTGTAATTCACATACTATTATGTTGGGATATGTTCTTCTATATCCTTATTGATTTAAATTTTATGTCCATGTGATGAGATACCCTTTTTATCTCTCATCAACTCACTTTCTGAATTTTGTAGTGACGTCGTTAGGCTTTCAAATTTTTGCAAGGGAACTTCTCAACCAAAATTTGATTCTTTGGGAAAAACTTTTACTCCTTGAATATGTCGTTCAATGAATATGTGTGAATAACCTCTGATTTTTCTACACTTAATATCGACTTATAATTGGTGTATTCGTTTTTCACACATAATTATGTAATTTATTTATCCTTAAACCAAGGATATCGTCTTTGTATGGGACTTCGTCTCAATATCCTTTCATTGAGGCATATTTTATTTTATACACAACCTTCTTTTATACGGTGTATAAACCCATTTTACTTTTACATTTAACCAAAAAGTAATATTTTCATACGAAGCGTTTTACTAAATGACAAAAGGGAATGTTTTTGTTGAACGTATGCGGCGACAACGACTTCTCCGCTGCCATGACCATTATTTGAGTTTCGGCTTCCTCTACAAGCCATACCTTCTTTTTAAAAGAAAAATGAACACCATGGTTTACTTTTCTTTTAATTTGGAATTGAAAATGGTTTTCATTTGTTTTTTTTATATCAATTTGTTTTATTGGTATCATGTGATTGAAATGTGGAAATGTTATGTTTCCTTTATGCATGTATTATGTGGTACGATTATGTTATGGTTCTTGGGAATTGTTATGAAGATGGGTGGTTCTGTGATAAACTAAAGTTGGGTGAGCCCGATATAGCTCTCCGATGCATTGGGTAACGCGAAGGAGTGAAACGTTAAGGTTTCTCTGAAGATATTTAGGGAATATACTATCGTGGGTATTCCAAACGTAACCAAGAAGGTTACTCCCTACGTAAGAATGTTATGAATGCCTCAAGTTACCTTTATGTCTTATGATTTCTATGATTTATTCATGATTTGATGATTTATGTTAAAGTGATTATGTTTTATGAGTAAATTATGATTTCATTGATTTTTAAGTGTACATGTACTCATGTTTCCTTCCCATATATTTTTATATCCCTTATTGAGCTTTTTATGCTCATCCCATGTTTTTTGAAATATTTTTCACAGGTCAAGGGAAAGGTACATGATATGATGATAGTGTCAAGGAAGTTTCAAGAAAGAATCCATGTTTTATTTTAAATATGTTTCTGTTGACGGTAAAAATGAATACTGTCTTTTATGTAACCACTTTGTTAAAATGTGGAATGTAATGCCAGTTTCAAGATCTAATTCTCTAAAACTCAAAACCTGAAAAGATCCTCAATGTGTAATCATGTAATAACTCAATATTAAGTGAGGTTTAAGGCTGGGGCCTTACAATAATTCCATAATAATATCATATATAATATCATTAAATCAATCCTTTATACATCCCACATAAGGCATTAACGAATTACATCACTTTGAGGGGGCGGTAGTCCGCACTTCCTCAAAGGAGATCATCGTATTTACCCACTATGGAAACCATAAAGGATTGATATAATTGAGAATTAAAGAAGTGTAAGGAAATCATAAACATAATATATATCATATATAAATACAGTTCCATCATAATGGATACCATGAGAGGCGGTAGGAGAAAATCTAACAATCATCGTTTCGGGAGGCGTTTGTTTTCCATCGAAAGAAACAATATGTTCATCATCAATTAGATGGAGGTGTGTGTAAGTGTAGTTATAGTCCTTCTCATAACAACATCATTGTATTTTGAGGATACTGTTTTTGTTACAAAAGAAAGGTTTAAAATGATTTTAGGGGTTGGAGAAGTAGAATAAAAGAAAACAACTTAAGAGAAACTATTACCTTTAATTTGGGTAACTTACTTTGGTTTGAACCAAAAGGACTTTTTGAAGTGCCTTCTACCTAATGTAAGGCTTCTAGGGGGAGGAGAGGGATTTAGGGATCGTATTTGGGCAAATTTTGGACGACCCAAAAGGCTTGAGAGGTGTGAGGAATTGCATAGAAGTGGTCTCCTTTTATAAGGGAGAGGAGGGTCTCTTTTGGAAAGTGTAAAAATATTATTTTATTATAAACATATCTTCGGTTTAAGGAGGTCCAAAACACATTAATGTCGAAGATAGGATGACTCATATTCTAAATAAAATCATTCAATCTGAATTGGATAAGTTTTGGATTATATTTTAATCATTATAATCTTATTTATTTAAATCATTTATTAATGAGGTAAATACTGCATCATTATTGTGTTATTAATCATTTAATTTATTTGATGTATAAAAATTATAAAAAAATACCAACATGTATGAAATATTTTTATCTTTCCAATGAATATTTATAGTCTAATGGATAATTTATATAGCCCCTTATAACAATTAATTACTAAAGGATTTTTGGTAATGCCAATTTTGTCTTTACATTAAATTAATTAATCTAATTTGTCTTTGTCTTTCATAGGTGGCTTCATGGGGTCCCAAAATCGACCCAAGGAAACCCATGGTCGCTCATTACTCATAAAATAAGGTTTGGTCAAGTGTTAAGGTAATTTTGAATTATTATAATATTCTTTTAACCTTGAATTACCCTTTTTACCTTTAACTGTGGTAAATAAAAGTAAAAAAGTTACTATTCACCAAAAATTATTTTTATCTAATTAAACCACATTATACTCCTTGATATTAACCGTGTCTCTTAGATTTTCGAAATTCAACTCACAGAAGTAGTAAAATTATGTTTTATGAACAATTGCAAAAGCTCCAAGGTGGGGGGTAAAAGACGGTGAAAAGTTCAATAAAATTTTTATAAATCTAAAATTATTATAAAATGACTCCAATGAGTTTCATTGAACTTATATAAGTATTATGTATCTATTTTGACCTAAAATAAATTTAAATCAAATAAATTATTATTTAAATAAAAATTCATTTTAACCAAAATCTCAGTGTTTTCACTATTCATCAAAAAATGAAGTTTTTCAGAAAAATACAAAAAATTCAGCCTAAGCTATATTTGATATTTCGAATTCAAAAATGATGTCTATTTTTTTCAAATTCAAAACATAGAAGTGGTATTAATTAATTTTAATAGTAATTCCCATTATCAAAACAAATAGCGTCATTTTTAGAAACAATAACTATCATAAGATCTTCACTTGTTTATGTCCAATTTCAAAGTGAAATTCATTCCAATGACAAACATTGGATTAAATGGTAAAAATATATTCTAATTATACTTTAAAACCAATTAAAAAGATAATCTAGCCACATAAATTATTGCAATGAAAAAAGTTGTTTTTAATAAAAATATGGCATGTTTTTACTATTCATCAAAATCTGAAAGTTATCAGAATAATATGAAAAATTTATCCAAATTAAATTTCTATATCCTGATTCCAAGGAAGAATTTTATTTTGTAAAATTTAAATTATAAACATGTAAAAAACTAGATTTAAAGTGGGTGTGCCATTAAAAGGCAGCAAAACTGCATTTTTTTGAAAAATACTTATTTTACCCGAAAAATTTATTTTGTTCTTATACCATGTTCTAGAAAATTTGTAAGATGAATAATAATGTTATAAAATTAAAAATGTTGTTAATACTTTTCATAACGGCTAGTCAATAATAATATTATAACAATGTATCGTTGTTTAGTGAAACTCGGTATTTTATACTACACACGCTATCGAGGAAGGTCACGGTTTCATGTAATGTAAGCCATGTTAGGGTTGTGTGTTGTGCAAGACTCCTTCGTGGTTACTTATAACAGAATAAAACCATTTTTCATTTATACATTGAATATATATATATATACACACTTAATGTTGTGTAGAATAACTACTATCAAAATTGTGTGTAATATGATCCAAGAATAGTGTTGTGTATACTGCAAGCTAATACGTTGTTGGGTATAGCGCAAGGTAATATTGTTGTAGCATACAACACAAGAAATAAATGAAATTAAAAAGAATAATTCTCATAAAATCTCGAGTTGTTATATTCTACCCCCCTTAAAAGAATTTCGCCCTCAAAATTCATCAAGGTTATAAATTCTTTACTACTTGAAAGTTTCTTTCATAGAAACCCACATCGTAAAAAGGAATAATAAAACATAATTTTAAAAAGGGAAGTTAGAATCATAACGGTCACCCAATGTAACTCAGCACTAGGTTTCCACATAGGACAACATAAGTGAAAATATGGATATGGAAGAGAAATCCAACCATTAAATTCTGATGGAGGGTGGTATAGCACATGGCTATGAAAAATCCAACAATCACAAAGCCATAAATTTGTGATGATCTAAGGTACCATCTAATTCATCGGATATGAGGTCACTAGGACAACATTTTTTGGTTTTCAAGATCATTTCCCTAATGTTGATGAATTAAAAGAAATACTTACATGATTTTGGTACCATCTCACTGTTGTTCATGCCTTGAACAATTTCCGTTTCGTCCCTTAAAGAAATTAAGTTGAATTTGTTATTCGTGAAGTGTTAGCAGATCATGTGATAGAATGATGGGTCATTCCATCTGTTTGAAACAAAAGGTTAGAAAAAGCTATCAAATATACATAATTTTATCTATGGTGAGGTTAATCATATATGATTCCAAAAATGGACTTATACATTAACTATCATACTGTGTAATAAAATAAAACGAATTTCTACTAACTAGGGACTTCCTGTAGGCCAGTGGTAGGCAATAAAGGTCTATCGTACTTTGGTTGTGGGTTCGATTCCCACAGCCTTTTCCGACGCGATGGGTTGTTGTCCATCTTGCAGGTTGTCCTTTTTCTAAAATAACATCATTATGGAATTCCATCGATAATATAGAAAATAGTTCTAGCCTTATACAATACTAACTTATTTCTAACATAATCCATTTCAAATATTTAGGCTTATCCAAAATACTTCTATCCAAGCTTATAGTATAAACAAAACAATTACTAGAAATGTCATCTATCAAGCATGTGAATACCATCATTTATCCCTGATATATCTTGTTGATAAAATTCCAATCATGTGAATACCTTAATAATGTATTCTCTTGAAAAATGAATACCCATTGAACCTTACTGAAAACATGAATTCTATCAAAAGTTAACTCTTTCCACATACCGAAATCCCAAAAATTCTTTATACTCAAACCGTGATATCACTTTGTCCTTATATAATTCATGAGCCCATTAATATTATCAAACATTTATTTATCTCCTTTGCACTTCTTTATACGAATATTAGGTGCTTTCGAAAAATATCTGAATAACCTTTCAAGGTTACCGGTACTATTCATCATACACTTTCAAAACTTAAGGAAATACAACAGCGTAACAATCCTTATATGTCTCTTTATTCCATAGTACCATGAGATTACTTATACAACATTACTCCCGATAAACATGTAATCATTCCACTACCTTCTTAAACCATTGACAGAGCTTCAACAATTCTTTTCTCTCACATAACATTTGTAGTCTCTTCATTATCATCCACATAAATACTACCCATATGACCATGCTTATTATCTTTATGAGATTTTACCTTAGGGAATTGGTTTGAATAATGCCTATACATTCCACATTTAAAACACTTAACCGTTGTGGATGTCTTAGCAATACCATTATCCTTGTCCATGGTGTTAACTAAACCTTTTACTTTACATTTACAAGCTTTGTGTCCTTCTTTTCCACACCCAAATCATCTTCTAGTTCCTTTGAAACATTCTCCTTGATTCCTATTCCCACATCAATTACATGAGGGAAATTGAACTTTCTTTCCTCTATGGTCGTCATGAAACTCCATCTTTCTCTTATTAGTTGAGTCAGGAAACTTACCAAAGCTAAGATTATTGATCATATTATGAGATTGCTGATTTGGAAAAATAACGATGTTTCACCTTCCAAATCCCATTTAAATTTCTTGATAATGAAGAATATCATTCCATTGTCTATCATATTCTCCATTATTATGAATCTTCCTGTTTCCAACCATTTTCTAAAACCCAAAAAGAATAGTGTGAGAGGAAAAAATCATGATAGGTAAAAGAACATAATAAAGTGGGAGTAACTTCAATATCTAACATCTTAGGTTTAATTCTAAGATTATTAACATAATTCTATGACTATAACCTATTCTTATACTTAACCTTAGGGACATCCCTAGACATACCTTATAAATATCTATAGGGATCTCACTAAAGTTTTTGCATCCTAGTATCCAATGGTTAACTAAACCATTCCTCTGATACCAACTGTAGAGACCCAAAGCTTGACATTCATGGACATTACATTTCTTTTGTGGAATAATTAATACAAAACAAAAAAAACACTAAAGGAACATAATAGTTTAGTGTCTTTGGAAACTCAGAACATAATCTTCTAATCGTGGTGAAAGATCTTCAACATCTCCCATAAAGATATTCCCCTTTTGGTTTTCTTACCTAAAAACATTCTTGAAATCATGAATGGTGAGCTCAAATGCTCAGTAAGGGTAAGCATAGAGAACATAAAACAATCCATAAACATTTGAATGCAAAAACTTGAACATAAAATCTAAACATCAAAATCTTGAGAAATGACATAAATCATGGAAGTACATAAGGAATATATCATAAAGAAACATCAATAATGATAAAATAGCATGGTAACAAAACTTGTAATTGTGGAAAAACATTAATCACATGATATGATTTCCATATTAGCCGAGGCATTGCTGCCAAGACAATCTTAGTTGACAAAGTCCCATACTGAACCAGGTTTACTTGCCGTTCCAGCCCTGTATTACTCAAGTGGATATACTTGTCGTTCCAACCATGTCTATCTCATGAGATATAAATTTTTAACCAATTCATTTGAGGGAGATATAGGTACCACCCATCTCATAATGATACCATTATTATGTGTGCCACAAATTAAACATAAATCACTCATCATAACCCAAAGAATAAAATGGGTTTCATAAACATCATCCCATAATAACAAAATCCATATAAAATAAATAGATATCTTTTCATCATAAGATAAGTGAAACCATGTAAATCATAGAGACATTATACTTGAAACATACACATATGAAATAATGTCATCTTATATGGAAAATGGTTTTGATAAAACACTTGAAATGAATTCTTGAGGAAAATATCTTTTCTTATTTATAATCATTTTCTTTTCACAAAATGTCATTCATTTTTAAATGAAATGGATTTTATTGAAAATAGTAATGAAATATTTTTGAGGAAGCTTCATGAAAATAAGGCTTTATAAAACCATAAAAATCCTTTCATTCTGTATAAGTTAAAAAACAGTCTTCTCCTACATTTGCCGGAAAAGTCAAAAAGTACCTCGTATAGTAAAAAAAAGATTCTATACATACCATGTAGTAAAAGTAAAAAATGGGTAAAAATGACTTTAAACATACATGAAAACGTTTTTATAAAACTTGGACAAGGATGATAAATATAAACCCATTAAATACTTGCGTATAAGAAATCTGGGATAGAAAACAATTGAGATCGCAACATTATCCCTTACCTTAGGTCTGATATGCTTCATACGTATCTGAACCTCCTATATAATGATTTAAATAATTTCATCGACTTATTACAGAATCATATTCATTGTTATGATATCATATATGGTTCACTTATTACTTTATATTACCCTTTCTTTAGTAAATCTCATGTTAAAGCAATGTTTTGGGTAAAATCATCTTTTTTATCATACCTATTTGGACTTGTTGTTCTTGATGTTATTATTATCTATATCATGATTTACATACTTCCAGAATGTAAATAATGATTTATATATATCATATATATTCATTATATATCCATCATATACATGTATTTATAATAGTACATAACATATGGATGTAAGAAATACAATGCACCGTTCATGGAGACGGTAAACTGTACGTATGCATGAACGCTACTTTAATTTATATTTATTATTTTAATGGAATAGTAATTTTATAATTAATGTAAAATATCATATATAATATAATTAAATCCATCCTTTATTCATCCCACATAAGGCATTAACGAATTACATCACTATGAGAGGGAGGTAGTCTGCACTTCCTCAAATGAGATCTTCTTATTTACCCACTATGGAAACCATAAAGGCTTGATATAATTGGGAAGTAAAGAAGCATGAGGAAATCATAAAAACAATATATATCATAAAAAATATAGTTCTATCATAATGGCCACCATGAGAGGTGGTAGGAGAAAATCGAACAACCATCGTTTCGTGAGGCGTTAGTTTGTCATCCACAGAAACATTTTGGTCTTCATCCATTAGATGGAGATGTGTGTAAGTGTAGATCTAATACTTCTCATAACAACATCCTAGTATTTTTAGGATACTGTTGTTGTTAAAAAAGAAAGGTTTAAAAAGAGCTTAGGGGTTGGATAAGTAGAATAAAAGAAAACAACTCAAGAGAAACTATTACCTTTAATTTGGGTAACTTCCTTTGGTTTGAACAAAAATGACATCTTGAAGTGCCTTATGCCTAATGTAAGGCTTCTAGTGGAAGGATATGGATGTAGGGAGCTTATTTGGGCAGATTATAGATGAGTCAAAAGTCTTCAGAGGTGTTAGGAATTGCAGAGAAGTGGTCTCCTTTTATAAGGGAGAGGAGGGGCTCTTTAGGAAAGTGTGAAAACATTATTTTATTATAAACTTATCTTCAGTTTAAAGAGGTCCAAAACATATTAATTTCGAATATAAGATGACTAATATTCTAAATAAAATCATCCAATAGGAATTGGGTAGGTTTTGGATAATATTTTAATCATTATAATCTTATTTATTTAAATCATTTATTAATGAGGTAAATATTTCATCATTATTGTGTCATTAATACTTTTATTTATTTATGTCTAAATATTATTAAAAAAATACCAACATGTAGGAAATTGTTTTAGATTTCCAATTAATATTTATAGTTGAAAAGATAATTTATATATCCCCTTATAAAAATTAATTACTAAAGGATTTTTGTTTATGCCAATTTTTTCTGTACATTAAATTAGTTAATCTAATGTGTAATTGTCATTCATAAGTGGCTCCATGGGGTCCCAAACTCGACCCAAGGATTCCCATGGTCGGCCATTACTCATCCAATAATGTTTGGACATGTGTTAAGGTAATTTTCAATTATTATAATATTCTTTTAACCTGGAATTGCCCTATTTACCTTTAACTGTGGTAAATAAAAGAAAAACGTTATTATTCACCAAAAATTATTTTTAACTAATTAAACCACATTTCACTCCTTTATATTTACCGTGTCTCTCAGATTTTCAAAATTCAACTCACAGAAGTAGTAAAATTAAGTTTTATGAACAATTGCAAAAGCTCCTAGAAGGGGGGTAAAAGACGGTGAAAAGTTTAAATTAATTTTTATACATCTAAAATTAATATAAAATGACTCCAATGAATTTCATTGAACTTATATAAGTATCATGTATCTATTTTGACCTAAAATAAATCTAAATCAAATAAATTATTATTTAAATAAAAAGTCGGTTTTAACCATAAACTCAGTGGTTTCACTATTAATCAAAAATTGATTTTTTTCAGAAAAAATACCAAAAATTTCAGCCTAAGATATATTTGATAATCCGAATTAAAAAATTATTTCTACTTTTCCAAATTCAAAACATCGAAGTGGAATTAATTAATTTTAATATTAATTCTCGTTATCAAAACAAATAGCGTGTTTTTAAGAAACAATAATTATCAAAATATCTTCACTTGTTTATATCCAATTTCAAAGTGAAATTAATTCCAATGACAAAAATTGGATTAAATGGTAAAAATATATTCTTATTACACTTTAAAACCAATTAAAATGATAATATATCCATATAAATTATTGCGATGAAAAAAGTTGTTTTTAATTAAAATATAGCATGTTTTTACTATTCATCAAAATATGAAAGTTATCAGAATAATATGAAAATTTTATCCAAATTTAATTTTTATATCCTCATTCCAAGTAAGAATTTTATTTTGTCAAATTGAACTTATAAACATGTAAATAACTATATTTAAAGTGGGTGCGCCATCAAAGGCAGCAAAACTGCATTTTTTGAAAAATACTTATTTTACCCAAAATATTTATTTTATTCTCATACCATGTTCTAGAAAATATGTAAGATGAATAATAATGTTATAAAATTCAAAATTTAGTTAATATTATTCATAACGGCTATCCATGATAATATTATAATAATATTTTGTTGTTTAGTGAAACCCGGAATTGCGTACTACACACGCTATCTAGGAAGGTCACGATTGCGTGTAATGCAAGCCAAGTAAGGGTTGCGGGTTGTTCAAGACTCATCAGTTGTTTCGTATTATAGAATCCAACCATATTTCATTTATACATTCAATATATATATACACACACTTAATGTTGCGTAGAATAACTACTATCAAAATTATGTGTAACATGATCCCAGAATAGTGTTGCGTATACTACAAGCTAATTCGGTGTTGGGTATAGCGCAAGGTAATCTTGGCGTAGCGTACAACACAAGACATCAATGAAATTAAAAAGAATAATTCTCATAAAATATCAGGTTGTTACCAACATGTTTTAAAATTCTATGTCATATCATTGATTCCTTGATCTCCCAATGTATTCCCTGCTTTAAGGTTCAGGCCCTGAAGAACAGTTCATGCACCATGCTTGTGGAGTATCCATAAAAATCCATGAATCTCACTGAGTACACAGCTATTGTCTTCTTACCCAATTGTAGGTGTAGTAGCTCTTGTATACACACAGATTGTAACATCTCTATAAAAAAACACCTCCTTAAAGTGGTGATCAATGTTAGTTCAAGATAGGGTCACCTCGTTATGCGTCTAGATCGTAAAGCTCTATCATCTACCCACAGATTCTTGACAACGGATCATGGCTAGGGCCGCCATCTGGTCGAGAGTCATCCTCACTAGGCAGAAAACTTACTTAAGTGCCTCCTTCCAATCTTTATCTACCTGAGGATCTGTCTCACCCCTGATCTGGGGAGGCCATTGTCTCTAAAACACTTGAAATACACTGATCCTACATGAATCCTCCACCGGTAACGCCGGTAGGAACTACTGCTCCCTAAGTAGTGGTATCACCGGTACACCTCCAATGGTTCTATCTCCATCAACAGTCCATGTACCAATGACTCGTCACCTAACAAACCATCCTCATGGTCCTGTCCTAGAATCTTGTCTAGCTGCCTTTGTGGAAGCATCCTAAAACAAAACATGTTTTACCATAGTCAATAAAATATACCTGGTGAGATGACTCTGACTCAAGAAGGACATGAGAACTCACTAAATTCATATGTGATGCATGCAACCATTTTTTTCAAGTACCGAGATGAAAAGTAGAATTTAAGAACATAGTGTATGGATACATTGGTCATCATACCAATATTGGACTCCATATCCTGAAATCTAAACTCGAAGTAGTTAACATGGTTTCACCAAAACAAAATCTCAAACCCCTGGTCCTTATGATAAATCCATACTGGGCTTTGATACTACTCTATCACGACCCATCCCTTGTGGCACAGAGTGTGACTACCCCATGAATTCCTCCCATAGGCCAGGGGTTGGAGACGAGTGCCGAGTAAGAATATCCCACGTGTGGGAGGTATTTTTCCATGTACTTGTACACAGGCACCCGTCTCCACGTAAATGTTCTGAAACTGAAAATGTTGTGCAATCATTCATGTATACTTCAAAGGAAAACCCAAATATATTAAACAATAAAAAATACCAGTAAAGGGGGAAAATTATACAATCCCACAAAAGAAAGGTATTCCAAATTGAATTCACATGTTCTTCAACCCTTCCATAGAAAACCCTGCCAAAAGGGTAGGTCTAGGTCAGCTGCCTGACGTTGCAGAAGCACACCTCATCCATCAGAGCACTCTAAGAACCACCTGGTCCTAGTCCACCCAGTAATCCATCGAAGCATCGGTCATCTTCACAATACATGACACGTGCAGGTAAATCTCATGCAGGGGTAATTAAAACTATACTCACTAGAGACTCCAAGCCACAAAGGTATACCACAAAGAAATACATAAAGTAGACTACCAAAGAGGTACATGATGTGTATTCTCTAATAAGTACAGTCAAAAGAGTCACTGGAGTCAACTCACACTAGTATATGTATATAAAAATAATATACAATGAAGATCCGGGCATATTCAAATCCATGGTGATGCACTCCAGGTCTTCGAAGGAGACCCACTCTTTATAGGCATAGGATACACACATCATGTGGGTACAGGAGACCCACTCTATAGGAGTCTCATTCTATGTAGTCCTAGGAGACACACTCCATAAGATACACACTTTGTGTGGGTGTATAAGACACACTCCATAAGATTCAAACATTGTGTTGTCCCAGTAGAGAAACATCATAGGAGTCACAATCTATGTAGGTTACAACCATCCATCGGATTATAATCTTAGTGTTCTCATTCAAATATCATCTACTCATTGAGCCAAACTTCTCATACTCAAACCTCCAAAAAAACTCTGATAGAGTATCTCAAAAGGACCTCCCAATTGCGAGGCTCCTAACACTGTAAGCATCTCCTAAAACAAAGATATTGTTTGAATGTTAGATCTTTTTTTTGTCAAATAGGGTCGGTTGGGCCAATGTCCAGTCCCAACGGGCCCATTGGGCATGCTAGACTATGGCCCATTGGAACATGTGGTCCAGATCTACTGGCCTAGCTCCACCTGATGCGACCTGGCTGTTTGTGCCCCTTTCTAGCCTATGCTATCACCTGACCGCATTCTCGCTGGTGCCCTGTTCAACGATGCCAATTCAAATAACTAGTGCACACTTGTGGATCTGATGTGGGTTCCCACCTTTGTCCTTGAATCTAGAAGACACCTCCATGTCCATTGATTCCCCCGACCTATGGCCATCTCTACAGATTGTGGGATATTACCACCGACATCCACCATCCCGACGGCTATCCTGTAGGGTCTGCCAGGCCTAGCCGCACTACCAGGCTATTTTCACCTCTGCCACCAGCAACCACCCTAGTTCCCTCGTCTCACCACGTTATTCCTGAAAAAGTTTGGATCCTCCACCTATGTTCTCTGACTGACGCTGTTATAGTCCTAGATCCCACTCGGGATAGATGTGTGAAATGAAAAATGATATGATAATTGAGGAAAGGAGGAGAGGAATAGGAACACCCAATATGGGGGGATCTACACCTTTTTCATGTCATCCTCAATCTGTCCATGTTACAATTGTATAATATAGGGAAAAGATAAACCAATCCTAAACATGGATCAATCCAGATAATCACCCCACAATAGAATCCCAAACCCGCACTATGAATGACCCATTAATCAATCTGTTCATTGACTAATTAATGTTCACCATATAAAAAATAAATAAATAATGAGAAGTGAAAATAATTTAAAATGTACTACTTACCTGTAATTATACCGATCGCTGATAAAGAAGGAATCTTTTTTCTTCATTCATCAATCTGTCAATGCCTACTATGAATCTCATTTATTGATCTATCGGTGTTTTTTATTAAGAGGTTGGTCTTCTCCATGCCTTGGTGGAAGTTCCAGGGGTTATGGTGATAACCCTAAATCCCCCTAATGTGTCTTATTAAAAATATAAACTGATTTTTCATCACCACACAACGTTAATTTAAAATATTTTTATTTAATATTTTAATAACATTCACATCCAAAAATTAACTTTCACCTTCGACCCATGCCGGTCGAGGTTAGACCCCACATAAGGTAAATTAATTTTTCTAGACATAATTGTGCCCTATGATCTTTGATATGGTCACCCATTTAGACATTATTAAAGTTCAAAGTTAGCCTCCCAAGTGTTTTTAATTTAAAACTACTCTTTATTCACAGACTTGTTTTAGGCACACTGAGACTTGGAATCTCACACAGTATTAGCACCTGGTCTCAGCATTTTCAAAATTAATTTCTAAAAATAATCTTTGGAAAAATATGAGTCATTTAAATTGTCTTATTAATTTTACTGATAATACAAATATGAATGATTATTTTAATTCTAAAAATTTTATATTTATGCCTCTCTTAGAAAATGTTTTCAAAAATTTTATGGGACCCAAAAATTTGATGAAACATTATGATAAATTGGAAATTAGTTATGAAGGAAACAAAAAAGTCAATGAGGTCAAATTGTATATTTAGAGAAGTAAATTTGATGAAATCCAAATGGGTGAAGAATAAAATGTTCAGTAATACTTCACAAGAGTTAATGAAATTTTCAGTAATATTCAATGTTCTGGTGAAAATATAGATGGTCTTATTATTGTCAAAAAACTGATGAGAAATTTTGCTGATAGGTTTCATACGAAAGTCTCATCTTTTGGAGATATAGATGATATTTCTCTCAATAAATTACATAACATACTCATTATATATCAAATGAAAATGATCTCATTCTTCAAGAAGAATATTAAATATAAGATTTATTTTATATCCATGATAAATCTAAAAATTTGAGATGATGAAATATTATAATAAATGGAATATTATTATTAAAATGGAGATAAATAATTTAGTAGATTAGTTACTATTTTATCAAAAATATTCATGATAGGAATGTTGAGGGGAGAAATTAAATTACCAAAAAAGGTATATAAATTTAATAACATTGGAAGTTTTTCTACAAATTATCACTGAAATAAGTCTATAGAACCTAAAATTGTTGATGAAAACAAAATGAAAACGAAATTGGGGAAGATATCAAAAGGCACAATAAAATTTTAAAGAACAAAAAAGAAATTATTTTATGTAAAATAAAAAATTTAGTGATCAAGGAATATAAATCTAACTCCACTAGAAGCATTCAACCAGAAGATGAAACTGACTTCATGGCTCAAGTTGAAAAAGGTTTTGACACCTCAAAAAGTGAAGATAATGAATGTGAATGAACAAATTTATATCACATGCTAAAAAATTAATTAGAATCTTAACATGATAAATACACTAATATCAACAAATATAAGAGACTATTATTGTTAGAAAAAGAAACTACAACTGAGGAATAAAGAATAATTTCCAATGAAATACATTCATTATATTGAATAAATCAGAACATCCAAACTAAACATGGATGAAATGGAAAATATGTTAAAATAAATTAATGAAAAACATTCCCTTAAAGATTAAGAATAGTCTAAGACACAGCCTATATGTCTCCAAGAATAGAATATATTGAAAATTATAAGTGAATGTTTCATAAAGGTTAAGAAGTTCTAGGAAAAATCATTACAATCTAGTGAAATGAGAGGTTCAAAGAGGAAAGTTAATTCAACACTCAAAGAATCCTAATTTAAATATAATATCTATATCAATGTGTGACAATAAATAATATTTTTACAAGAACGGAACATTAATACTTGAATGAAATCATCTTCTAATTCAATGGAATAAATGAAATATCTATGAATATTTCCCTTCATAATAAAGACAATATCAGTATATGGAAAGAGAACATAAACCATTTTCATGGTGAGATATTATCAGATTGGAAAAATAGGCTTCAAGAGACACTTTTGGTGTTTTTGAGTTTTTGTGAATAATGAATAATAATGTTTGTATAGCATGTCCATAATAGAGATATGACAAGAATCAAGGGGAAGTTATTATATGAAAAAGAGATAAAATATTTCATGTAAGAAATCAGTTATCAGGAACTCGTACTTTCTACTAATAAGTAAAATTATACTAATTAGAATAAATTTGTGGTATATGTGATCAAAAAGTCATATTTCTAAAAATTGAATGTATATTCTCCCTAAAAACACACAAAATTATGAAGGGAATGAGAGTTAAAAAATAGTAAAGAAAGTCATTCTTTGCCAAATTTTACATGAAATCTAATATAAAACCCAAGTCATTAATTATTTAAGGTGGATTTTTATCACGCATAACTGTTGACACAAAAAATTTAAGAAACTTTGAGTACCATGAAGAATGGGCAGTGACCTTTTTAAGTTAGTGTTCACTAAAAAATATGGGAGTTGGTAATGAAAATACTGACCCCCGAAAAATGATGTTAAATAATGTGTTATTAGTTGAAGGGTTGATGCAAAATTTTATTTGTTTTAACCAAATTTTTTATTACAAAGATTAGTTATTTTTTAAAAAGTATTCATGTATCATCAAATAAAGAAACTGTGAATGAATTATAACTAAAGAAAAAAATCCAATGGTAATCTATTTAAACTTTGTGATTCTATAAATTACTATTACTTGAGTGCTAAAGATGAAAACAACCTCTAGTATATAATTCATTTCTATCTTGGTGAAATGAGTATTAGTAAAATGTTGAAGCATGATATACTGAGAGAAATTTTAAATGTTACTCTCATATTCATTTTATATGTTAATGAAATCATATATTGTTGGTGAAAAGGAATTTTTATTTGAAAAATTTTCTAATAATATGAAATTGAATTATGAGATTTCTAGGCTTGATCAACTGCCATATTTTTGGAATAACAATTGTAAAGAAACTAAATTCCATTTTTCTATCATAGGAAAAGTATTCTATAGAATTTCTTGAAACATTGTATTTTAAAATGAAAAATTAGTTTCAACACCCATTTCAGTTGGAACTAAATTATGCAAGGAAAATGATATAAATGGTGTTAATTAGATAAAATTATTTAGAATCATTGGAAGTATACATCATCTAAAATAATTTGATCCATATATAATATATCCAGTGACACTATGCTCCGAATTTCAAAGTGAACCTAAAGTTTCTATCTTTTTGATAGCTAGGAGAATTCTGCGATGTCTGAAAGAAACTCTAAACTATGTAATTATATATAGACACAATGAATATTTAAAACTATAGGGTCTTAAAAATGCTTATTTGGTATGAGATTATACAGATAATTGATCAACATCTGGAAGAACTTTATTTCTAGTAGAATTTAGTGTCAGCAGGAATAGTAAGAAGAGTAATTTAGTAACACTAAGTATGTATAAGGAAGAAAATGATGTAGATACACATTCATGTAAACATATAATTATGATGTAAGTGAAATGGAGGACTTTAAAACTGATATTGAGAAACCACTAACATTTTCATGTTATAGTAAATGTTCTATTAGGTTGTCTAAAAATATAGTGAAACATTTAAGATCCATGAATATTGATATCAGATCACATTTAATCAAATAAAAGTTGGATGGTGCATATCGAACTACAATACAATTCTACAAAGCATCAGGTTGCAGATGTTTTTACAAAAGAAGTTCCTAGAGAGAAGTTTTTTGAGTTAATGAGGAAACTTTATGTCCATCATTCTACTCCCACGTGAATTATATCAGTAGATACCCCCTCATTCACTATTATTTTATGTGATTTTTTCTAACAAAGTGGGAATCAAAAGGAGAATTGTTATTCATCATCGATTTCATTTACATTCATGATGATGAAAGTGAATTCATTTCCTGAGGGGGGGGGGGGTCTTTCATAAGTTTTATGTCATCTAGTTATACAATTATTTCATTATAAATTGTATTTATTTAAGGGGAGTGATAAATTAATGAAATACCGAGATAAGGGTGAATTATTCTTCAAAACTTGAAACTTTTGATGTTTTTAAAAAGGTGTATGTAGTATCTTTTATTTCATTATAGAAATTTTTGGAATGTTTTCATATGCCTATGTATTTAAAATATTACAAAGAAATACTAAGTTATATTTATACTATTCTTTTACCTAGGTACTCCCATATAGACTTAAAATTTATTAAAAAAAAGTATCTTTTACATGCATTTTGTGATGTCATTCTTTCTTTTATGAAAATAAAATAAGAGGTTATTGTAATGATAGATGATATATGAATACCCCACATACCCTTTTCATTTAATTATTATTTAGTGGCTAAATATGATACATAAAAATTTACTTTTATTGGACGAGATATATGGTAAGGGATACTTGGAACAAAATTCAAAGGGGAATATTATTTTACCTAATTGTTTAATTTTTTGTCAATGTTTGTTAATAAGTGTTTATTCATCTTGGATAAAGTGGTTATGGTTGGAAAATTGTTGTGGATGTTGTGGCGATGGATGAAGAATTTTTAAGGATTCATCTTATATGATTGGATGTCTCACATGGGAAATTCTTTCTTATATGTCATTATATGTCATGCTTGGATAATTATTCTCAGTAAAAATGTGGTGAATGATTGAACTGATTATAATTTTTGAAGAAAAAGTGTTCTAAGGAGTTTTCACATTTTTCTAACTATATGTTAATACCATGAAAACATTCATTTCCTTGATGATTTTAAGGTGGCATGAAAAATTATTTGAATAAAATAATATTGAGGAATAAATCAATAATGATTATTTTCTGAGGAAGATATTTAAGAAGACAAGAATAACAGTTTTTTGAAAAATATTAGGATGGATTTTAATTATATTTCACACCAATAATTTTTATTCATATTTTAATGGGGATGGTATAAAAAATAAATCTCAAGCCTAGGGTTTGCCTTAGTGAGCACAACTTGGGAACATCTGGGAAACTCTAGGGAACTCTTCATCATTCTAGTTATGGTAACGTCCATTCCATACGAGTACATCCTTGGTGGTACTTTATAAAATCCCAATGTATCACTCATGTCGTATAAGATTAAATTCCCTTTTTAACACCTTCCATTGAATCCTTCATTTTTATCCATGATTCACTCAGCATAAAAATTACGCCTCATTAATTATGTCCATGGAATACATCATTTGCATCAATAATTCACTCAGTATCTAAATTAACCCTTAATGAGTTTTTCTATTGAATCCTTCATTTGGATCCATGATTCACCAATGGCATGATCAAGGTTCAGTCCATTGATCCAATCCATCAAATCCTTCCATTGGATACACAATATACACATTCCTATTAATAATTTCATCAATTCAATTCCATTTAAACACTACATTTAATATAAAAACGTAAAAAATAATTAGAACCAAATACATCGCACCTCAAAAGGTGACTCAAGAATTTTCCAACCTCTTAAATCATGGACATTCAATTTATTAAATGGGAATTTTCAATATAAAAATACTCACAAGCCTAAAAATATATTACATTTCTTAGTTATCATTTATCTCACATTGTAAAAACATTATAACAAGTAATTAGACTCAAAAAAACCATTCCATAACATTGTATCTATATAACACACATGGGAAATTCACTTTAAAAGAAACTCAAGAATAAAATTCTCAACAAGGATAAGGGCATAGGGTTATGTTCACTCATCACTTCCCATTAAATACATTTAATTCACAATTCATTATAAAACTAAACAATTAATAAATTGATCCTCGTTATCAATTCAATTTAAACATCCCATGTCAAGAAAACAAGTGAACACCATGGGTGTCAAAGACGAATAACCATCGAAGGACTATTTAATAAATAACACCCAAGGGGTGCTTCACATTCAAGGTATTCAACCTATAAAAAACTTTAATTAATCACTTTAATCACCTATAACATGCATAGAAAAACTAGAGATTATTTTCATTTAAAACATCACCCAAAAATTGGGTGTTCATCATGACACTATATATAAATGGAATGAATTTAAGAAAAAATCATGAGACCACCTTCCCGAGGTATTTTCTATATAGCTCATCCAGTATTAGGTCTTTATACAACATAGATTATGAGAAATCTAAATAACTTATGAAGAATGAAAAATTAAGGAATATGTGCATAAATAAAAATAGTACAGCCAATATCTAAAAAAATTGAGAATGGCTAAAAATGAATTTATATCATACCATTGTGGATCTGATGAAATAGTTGTAACTTAAATCTGATCATGAATGGGAGAGAACTCTCATGTTTTACTTTAGTCAAGGTTGAGAGATTTTAAGTTAGGGTCGATGTTTTGTATTTCAATAAATTCTATGTTTTGGTTTTAAATAAAATAATTAACTTAAAAATAATAAATTCTCAAAAACCATGAGGTTTGTATGGTTTACCCACACATTTTTCAAATTATGTGGAAATCATGCATGGATTCATGTAGGCCTATGGGTAATAGTTCACTATTTACCCACATTGTTAACTAACCATATAAAACCCATGGAAAGAGATAATTATAAGTTCTGTAAAAAACTACAGATCTAGCACACAGTCATGCGGTCCTACCCACATAGTTTCCACTAATCGTGTAGCCTCCTATTTTCACCTAGAACATGAGTTATAGGCTCTAGACAAGACCTACAAACCCCTGGCCCCTTTATGACCTCAATGGGTGTTTATATATGGCCGTATTTGAGAATCTAAACTGGGAATTGATGGAAATATTTGAATATTTACCTCAATGAAGAATTGGTTTCTTACCAACATCCTCCCATAAATCAATTCTTCCATGAATTTTTCTTCCAAGGGTGGTGATGTATGATCTAAGAATAAATATATCCAATATGATCCAACATCATCATCTCACTCCTAGGTATTGACCTATACTCAATCGTGCTGCCATAGAACCCATACATAAATAATGAATCGACCTTAGAGAACTTTCATGTTAATTAACGAAATTCAAATAGGATGCTCCTAAAAGGATGAATCTACCTATTACTCAACCTCCTTGAGATGTAATGAATGAGACGGGTCTGAATAGTAATGTCATAGCTGAGAAGCATGGAAGACATCATGAATAGCCTAGCTCCTTTGAGATAACTTCAAAGGATAGGCTACCATCCTCACTCTCTCACGAATCATGAATGGACCAACATATCTCAAGAAAATATTATCATGTCTTCTGATACTCCTATGTCCTAGCCTTGATGAAACACATCGGAAAATCCGATCACCAACCTCAAAACACTAGATGTCATGTGTGGTGATTGTCATATGATTTATCCTGATATCTCGCAATAGTCATCCACTTATGAATCAACAAAAGTTTCTCTATGGTCTCTTAAACATGATAAGGTCCTAGTATTGCAGCCTCTCCCACCTCTAACCAACACAGTGGTTATCAGCACGGAATACCATAAAAATCCCTCAAATGGTTCCATCTGAATAGTATTTTGAAATCTATTATTGTAGGCCAATTCATCCATGGGTATATACCTCACCCAATAATCCCTGAAGTCCATGATTCATTCTTGTAGTATTATGTAAAGCACTTGAGTCATGCACTCTGATTGACCATTTATCTGGGGTGGTATTCCATGCATAGAATCACCTATGTACCTAGAACACTCTATAGCTATTTCTAGATAAATAAAGTAAATAGATATTTTGTAGAGGAAAGTATTGTTTTCAACAATACCTAAAAATGTTATTTAAAGGATGAGATTATTGAATACAATACTCTGTCTTTTTATGATGATTTTGATGCTCAAAAATACCCTTAATTATTTTCTAATGTTTTCATTTAGTATTTTGCAGGAATTTATTAATTTATTTTATGCTTGAAATAACGGGAATTTATTACTTGTTCTGGAATCTGCTTTAGCGCATCCTGGAATCACTTTCCATACCTTATGTGGATAAATATTGCGTGGAATCTGCTTTAGTGCATCCTGGAATCACTGTTCATACCTTACGTGGATAAATATAGCACTGAATCTTCTTTAGCACGTCCCGGAATCACTGTTCATACCCTACGTAAATAAACATAGGGTAAGGATGAAAAGCCTGTATACTTTTTCATATAAGAGAAAAGTATGGTTAATCAATTATATGTTATCGGAAATTTATAGAAGGAGAACCTAACGTAAGTACTAAATGTTATGTTTGTTTCCCAAAAGTATGGTTCATCAACCTTACTTTTGTGAACAACCATATGTTCTTGGAAAAGTATGGATCAAGTAATAGTATGGATATTTTACCATACGTTTGAGAGTTGAAGGAAAACATATGGATGATCAACCTTACATTTGGAGGCCATGATCAGCCTCACGTTGTCAATCCTACGTTTGGAGGCCACGTCATCAACCTTATGTTTAGTATCAGAAATTTTTGAAAGACGATATTTTTTATGCAGCGGTCAGTAAGTTGATTTTTGGGTGGATTTCAGGCCGGATTTAAAGTCATTTTTAAAATACGACTTTGACTGATTCAAAGCCGTTTTATCAATGGGTTTAAGATCTAATTAAAACAAGATTTTTATGCCGAGTCTTAAGGGAAGTTACGACTTCTTTGTAAATTCAAATTTTTTAATATCGCGAATAAAAGGCAACTTTTATGGATCTAAATGTGCATGAGATTAGCTCAGATTTATTATATATGTTCTCTCTGAAACACCAGGTACAAGCGCGTATGGTGATCAATATTTTATAAAAAAAGGTGGAAAATTGAGATTGAAAAAAGCATCCAGTTCTGCTGATTCAAAAGGAGCATCAAAGCACTGTTTGTTTAAGAAGAAAGAACTCGATAGAAGATTCACTTGTTCTACATCGAATATCTAATGTGGATCTACTACTGCTGATGTTGTGAACTATATCTCTATATCTATTGCAACCGGATGAACTGAGAACTTCTTCGACTTGAAAATTAATATTTCTAGAGACTTCGATCCATCTGTTGTCAATTGCTTTCTGTTGCAATTGTAAAGATCAACTGGAGTGTTTTTGTTAAAATTCCTTTTATCTTGAGTAACCAACTTCTTATACTAAGCTGTGTACGTTTGTGTTTAAACTAGAAGGTTTTGTTAGCCTGAATATTTTAATGGTGTCAACTGCCTGTACTCATTTGTGAACCGGTCTGTGGAAAAGACGACTAGATAGTGGAAATCACCAAGCTCATAGAGTTGAGAGTTGGTGGAGTGGACTAGGGGCCTCCTGTTCCATGTACCACTATACATATTCGTGTTCTTGTTTTTACTTATTCCGCTGCACGATCAAATCTGATAAAGTATAGAGGACAGAACTTGTTCAATCAAAGTGTTACCAAAAAATTGAAAAAGACACATTTCATCCCCCTCTTGTGTATAATATGTAGATTCAGATCCAACAATTGGTATCAGATGTGGAGCTTCTGATAGATCCTTACCAAGCTAGAAGCATTTACAGATTATACAACAGAGCATCATGACTGATACAAGAGAAGATATTTCAATGGTCAGAGCACCATATTTTAAGGGATAAAACTATGGCTTTTGAAAATTTCACATGATAATATATCTTAAAAATCTCGGATATAAAGTCTTTTCAAATATTCTTACTCCTTATGAAATTACTGAAAATCCTGAGACATGGAGTGCTGCTACAGAGGTAGAGTACGATATAAATTCGAAGGCTATGAATGCAATTATCTGCGGTATAGGACCAGATGAATTGAATAGAGTATCTCAGTTCCCCACATCATATGAGATGTGGAAAACAATAGCCATGAAATATGAAGGAACAGATAATGTGAGACAAATGAGATATGCAACTGCCAAATTAAAATTTGATACTTTCAGAATGTTTAAAGGTGAAATCATTACCCAAATGAATGGGAGATTGACAGAAGTTGTTAATAATATAACATCTCTAAGAGAACCTATCAAGTAGGCTGATCAATAATTAAAAGTGATGAGGGTACTTCCTACTCAATGGAATGGTATCTCTGCTGCAATCAGACAATCAACACATGTCAAAGATCTAACCATGAGAGAGCTGATTGGTACACTAATGATGTATGAAGCTAAAATGAAAGATGAGACAAATGAGCATAAGTTCTACATCAAAAAGGATGATACTACCTTGAATGTAATGCCATAACAAAAGAATATAAAGATGATGAACAGAGAAGTCAATGCTAAATCAGAGAGCTCTAACTCATCAAACACAGATGAAGAACTAGCTCAGCTAGCCAGAAAATATAGAAAATTCTACAGCAAGAAAATAGACTTCAAAAAATCTTTTAAGGGAGATAATAAGTAAGTGAGATGTTTTGAAAGCAAGAAGATGGGGCATATTAGACCAGTTTTCCCACAATTGAAAGATACAAAGAAGATGAGGAAATTCTTCAAAAGAAATGACTTTTAGCAGAAAGACAAGAAAGTTATGAAAGCTACCTTGAGTGTATCTAAAGACTCAAGTATCTCTCTTGAATCAAGATCAGGGAAAGAATAAGACAATCAAAAAAGAAAACATGTGTTTCATGGAAGAAACTGATGAGGTACACTCATATTACTCCTCTGACTCAAACATTGAATTAAATTCTGATTTAAGATACACAAATGAAAAACTTGCAGCCTACTGCAATATGCTTGCAGAAAGATATGACTCGCTATTTAAGAAACATAAGTCACTAAAGAACATACATAAAGCTATTTCAGATAAAAGAGATACACTGCTGAAACAACATAAGGAATTAACTGATAAATTCAATTCTATTAACACTAACTATATTAATTCTTAATCAAGAAGAAAAACACTGCAGAATGAAGTAGTATCTTTCAAACAGGCTGCATTAGTTTTTACAAAAGGAGAGAATTATATAAATGAAATTCTTGGAAAAACTTTCATTAAAAGGGAAAGATTTCTAATTGGGAGTAAAGGAGAAAACCCTAAATTATATAAAAATTATTTTCTTCCTATCTCTAAAAGGGTTATTTGTAACTTTTGTGGAATAAAGGGACATATAGCTAAAAACTGTTTCTTAAGACAACCTCAAATTTATGGTATTAATAAGGCCTATGTTTCAAAAGACTTATATGATTCAACTGATATTAAAAGAACAAAGCAAATCTGGATACCCAGATCATTGCTAGCTAACTCACCTGGACCCAACAAAATATGGGTACCAAAGCAATTTGTTTGAATGTCTTTGTAGGTAGCAGGCCACCAAAGTAGAAAAGATATATGGTACATGGACAGTGGATAATCAATACATATGAGTGGAAACTCATTGAAGTTTTCTTCACTCACTCAAAAGTAAGTAGGACTTGTCACATTTTGTGACAATTCCAAAGGAAAAAATCATTGGCATTGGAACTATTGGATATCCAAAAACAATATTAATCAAAAAAGTACTTTATATACATGGATTAAAACACAACCTAATAAGTATCTCTCAACTCTGTGATGATGGATATACTATTTTTTTTACTAACAATTGATGTACTATTTATAAAGATAAACTGTTTAAATTTAAAGCACCAAGAACTGATAATGTCTATACTTTGGAATTAAATTCCTTCTGTAAACAGCAAGTAAACTGCTTGACTACTAAAGTAAGTGAATCATGGATTTGGAATATGAGACTTGGACATTGAGATATATATTTTCTACATAAATTATCTAAGAAACATTTAGTTTCTGATTTACCTAGTCTCAAATTTGAAAGTGACGGATCCTATGATGCATGTCAACTTGGAAAGAAACACAAATCATCCTTCAAATCTGTTAACAAAATTTCTACATCTAAACCTCTAGAACTTATTCATATGGGTCTATTTGGACCTTCTAGAGTAGCAATCTTGGCTGGTAAATTATATTTATATGTTTTAGTTGATGAGTATTCTAGATTTACATGGATTTTCTTTTTAAAATTTAAAAATGAAGCTTTTACCTTATTTGAATGTTTTTGTAAGGTTGTTGAAAATGAAAAAGGATTTAAAATAATTTCATTAAGAAGTGATCATGGTGGAGAATTTGAGCATCATGAATTTAATTCCTTCTGCTCAAATATGGGTATTAAACACACCTTCTCTGCACCAAGAACACCTCAACATAATGGGATTGTATAATGAAGAAATATAACTATTCAAGAAATGGATAGAACTATTCTAAATGAATACATCCTTCCTTACAACTTTTGGGTAGATGCATTAAGCATAGCCTTCTATATAATGAATAGAATATTAATTAGACCTATTTTGAAAAAGACACCCTATAAACTATGGAATAACAGAAAACCTAAAGTTAACTACTTTAAAGTTTTTGGATGAAAGGTTTACATCTTAAACACCAAGGATAATCTTGGTAAGTTCGATCCAAAATATTATGAAGGTATTTTATTAGGATATTCTGCTAGCTCCAAAGATTATATAGTTTATAATAAGAAGTCATTGTTGAAGTATCAGTTCATGTGAAATTTTCTAAATCTGATCCCTTTGGGAGAAGGAAAGATCAAATGGATGAACGTGACTCTAATGATAACTTGAGACTTGAGAACTTAAAGAATGATTTTGAAAATGATATAAAAGAAACTTAGTCCAATTCAGAGGAACATAATAATGAAGAACCTTTAAATATATTACCTAGACAGTCTAGAACCCAAAATAATCACCCTTTAGAAACTGTAATAGGTGACCTAGAAACTGGTGTTCAAACTAGAAGAAACTTAGAAAACCTAGTGGAATTCTCTACCTTCCTATCTCAACAAGAACCCAAGTCTATAGAAGAATCTTTAGATGATGAAATCTGGGTAATAGAAATACAAGATGAACTAAACCAGTTTAAAAGAAATGAAGTTTGGGAATTAGTGGAAAGACCTAAGAATTATTCGGTAATAGGAACCAAATGGGTCTTTAGAAATAGACAAGATGACCAAGGCACAATAACTATAAATAAAGCAAGATTAGTAGCTAAAGGATATAATCAAGAAGGAATAGATTATGATGAGAATTTTGCACCTATATCTAGGTTAGAATCCGTTAGAATCATTTTAGCCTATGCATCTTATATGAATTTTAAATTATTTCAGATGGATATTAAATATTCCTTTTTAAATGGTTATTTAATGGAGGAATTTTATGTTGAGAAAACTCCTGGTTTTGAAAATTCTCAAAAACCTGATTCTGTTTTTAAACTTACTAAAGCTCTTTATGGCCTTAAACAAGCACCAAGAGCATGGTATGAAAGATGGAGTTATTTTCTTTTGAAAAATGACTTTACTGTTGGATTGGCAGATCCAACACTCTTTAAGAAAACTATGAAAAATAATTTTTTATTGGTTCAAATTGATGTTGATGATGTAATATTTGGATCAACTAATAAAACTCTTTGTCATTAATTTTCAAAATTAATGCAAGAAGAATTTGAAATGAGTATGATAGGAGAATTAAATTTATTTTTGGGTCTTCAAATACTTCCAAAAGATTTTGGAAATGTTTTAAATCAAAGAAAATACATTACTGATTTACTTATGAAATTTGGAGTTCAACACAACAAGACATTTACAACTCCTATGTGTACTAATATAAAACAAGATTTGGATGAAACTGGGAAATCAGTTGAAAACAAGTTATATAGAGGTATGATTGGTATTTTGTTATATCTTACTACTAGCAGGCCAAATATAATGTATTCAGTATGTCTTTGTGCTAGATTTCAATCAAATCCTAAATAATCTCATCTAACTGCTGTTAAAAGAATTTTTAGATATTTAAAAGGAACTATTTTTCAATCTCTTCTTTATCCTAAAACTTCTGATTTCAATTTTATTTCGTATTCAGATGCTGACTTTGGTAGTTGTATACTAGATATAAAAGGCACATCAAGAACATGTCACTTTTTAGGAAAGTATTTAGTATCATGGTCTAGTAAGAAACAACATTCAGTTGCCCTGTCAATAGCCGAGGTAGAATATGTTTCTGCTTGCGGTTTCTAGGCACAAGTGTTGTGGATGAAAAGCACTTTTATGGACTTTGGATTGAATTTTAATAATACACCTATTTTATGTGATAATACAAGTGCAATTAATATTTCAAAAAATCTTATTAGTCATTCTATAACTAAGAACATCGATATATGGAAACACTTTTATAGAGATCGTGTTATTAAAAATGTTATGTTTTTAGAATTTATAAATACTGAAATTCAATTAGTAGATATTTTTACTAAACCACTTCCTACTGTAAGGTTTGATTTTATTAAGAGGGATCTAGGTTTATTTAATTTTAATTACTTTATTTTTATTTACTTTTATTTATTTTTTTAAATTTTATTTTGTTTATTGAATACTGTTTACGATTTTTTTTCTTTCTCCATATGAAAATTTTATTTGTTTTAAATATATGTAATGATTAGTGATTACACGGGAATCAAGGCTGTCAGAGCCTTTTTGACTTCTAAACTGTTTCATTTCTATCAAAACCTTTTCGAACCCACAAACCACACTTCGGATCCTAAACCCTAATCTTCGAACCTCTGAAACCCTAATCTTCAAACCTTAAGAAATTCTCAGAGAGATGGTATGAACTCAAAGAGCCAACGAAGCCGAGCCAATAATTTCCAAGAGACAACGCTCTAAGGGAAGAAAAATCTTACAGGGCAAGGTAATTGATCTTGACTGGTTATTTCAAACAAATATGCTATTAAAGCAAGCACTGTCATTTCAGAATCTTGAAAAGATGTTCAGCAGTGAAAATACGGAATTTCTGTATGAAGTAGAACTTAGATACTTCATCAAATCTATACAGTTTAGTCAGGTAGATACCGAGGATATTATGTTGGCTAAGATAGAGGATAGGGATTTCTCAATCTCATCAGTAGAGATTGGTCGGATTCTCAACTGCCCTCATGAGGGAGTTTTTCATTTTGATTTGAAAAATATTGGTGATTTTATGCATAAATCCGAGGACATCATGTCTTTTCTTTTTGGTACTAAGAATATAAAGAAAATGTTTGTCAAGGTTTTGGAGCCTGATCAAGAAAATTTTGGTTAAATTTATTTAGACTGGAATACCTCTAAGAATGGCAGAAATAGAAAAGATTGTATACCCTAATATGTATATAATGTTTCTTCTGTTAAGCGATATTAAGTTATACTTCCCAAGGTACATGATAAGGTGTCTCAATTACTGCTGTCAAAGAGATGCCCAGATGAATTTCAACTCTTTTGGTCGATTTATTTCTAAAATGATGTTTACGAAAGACATGGTGAGATTAGTGGATGCCCGAGTAAACAGTCATCACAGTAATACGTTTAATGTTGGAAATTTAAGGAAGGTTGGATATTTCTAGAGAATCATTAAAGGAATACTTTTTCTAGTAGGAGCTGAGGAAGACTCAGAGAGTGCTCAGGATCAACCTGCTAACTCCAAGGAGGGACAAGCTGAATCTAGAGTCATCAATGTAGCAAGAAGGATTCGCTTTGAAGTGGAAGATGTTGAGGAAGACAGAAGTCAGGAGGGACTTCAATAAAAAATAAAGAGACCTGTTAATGAGGAAGTTACTTCCCCTGTATTGGAAATAATAACAGAAGCTTTATTTTCTTATACTTTTGTAAGAGAGGTTTTTGTTGATAAGATCATGGAATATGTTACTGAATGAACATCACCAGTAGAGGGATCAGGAGTTCCAGAAGAAGCTCAAAGGGAGACTCAACAACAAATTCTAACTGATTTTGAAGTTGCACTTCAACAGGAACAAGAGACGGAGGCAGTGCCTGGTGAAGAAGTGGCCAGACCTCAAAACACTACTGAATATATTGTTCTTGAAAACCTAGTGGAAGGCCAAGATACTTATTTTTGTGGTGATCATGCTTCTGAAGCTCACACAGAGGTACTTCAAGAGGATTTTTCTGTGGAAAATTTTGAAAACTCTAAATAAAAATCTGTGGACCAACCTTCTCAGGACAGAGAAAAAGACAAATATGATGCTGAATCATTACCTTTGGTACTGCTGCATCAACTAGAACATGTGAATATGAATCGAGCACAGGATTCATCTAATTCAAGGAAAGAAAAAAATTAATAACTGTATAGAAAAGTATCTCAGTTGGAATGTTAGAATGTCATTCTGAGAAATGCCTTAGACTTAGAACATTTGATGTTTAAAATGCTGAAGGTGTGTACAGTCTCAATGTAAGAAGTTGAAATTTTTAAAGAGGATATGTTGACTGCAGTTGCACAATTGAAATCTGAAATGGTTATGAAATCAGATTTATCAGATATAAAGTTGTTTATGGAGAACCAATTTGCATCATTTGTGAATAATGTTGTTAGTGGATCAGGTACTTTACCTGATTTAATCAGAAGGTTTCAAGCTATCACAACTGTGATGAGCAACATGAATGACAAGTTACAAGATCTTCAATGTAACAGTGCTCATTTGTCAGTGTTGCTGGACAATCAGAAGTTTTTAGCATATCAACTGACATCTAGTGATCCATCGATCAGAATACTGTTAAATCAGTTGTCAGAGAAGCTGTCAGTGTTTGTTGAAAAATAGGAAAGGATGCATGAGTTTTTCAGAGTCAATTTAATCGAGGATATTCATATGACTCAAGAGAACAGAGAGCTCATTATCAAACTTGGAGATGGGATGATGAAGAGACTTCGGGAATAGTTTAAAAAAATAAAGTCTCCAATACAAAGGAGATAGAACTTGTTGCCTATCTTACCCAAACCTTGACTCCTGTGTATATCATTATCATGTATATACTGCTATTTTTGAATGAAAATTTCCTTCATTGTTTATTTGTTTCTTTCTCTAATTGTTTATTACTATTTTAAGTTAACATATTCCAGTATATCATATACATTTACTATTAAACAGTTCATAATAGCATTTACTAACAGTCCAGTACAATATTAAAATTGTTAAAATCAATGATTTTTCATTATTTTTGATATCACAAAAAGGGGGAGATTTTGGATAAACACAACATCAAAACATCAACATTATATTTAGGGGGAGAATTAAATGAGAAATTTGGAACAATCTAATTTTCAAAACTATATATAATTAATTGTGTAAAGTTGATTTCATTAATTATTTTATGGTTTTTGTGATCATCAAAAAGGGGGAGATTGTTGAGCAAAGTATTGTTTTCAACAATGCATTAAAATGTTATTTAAAGGAAGATATTATTGAATACAATAATCTATCTTTTTATGATGATTTTGATGCAAAAAATACCCTTAATTATTTTCTAATGTTTTTATTTAGTATTTTGCATGAATTTATTAATTTATTTTATGCCTGAAATAACGATAATTTAATACTTGTTCTGGAATCTACTTTAGCGAGTCCTGGAATCACTGTTCATACCTTAAGTAGATAAATATAGCATGGAATCTGCTTTAGCGCATCCTGGAATCACTGTTCATACCTTACGTGGATAAATATTGCGTGGAATCTATTTTAGCGTGTAACGCCCCGACCCTAGATACCCAGATTCGGTGCATTATTACATAATATTGGCATGATCACAAGAAAGATCAAGTCTCGAAAGACCGGTTAGTTTAATAGCCTTAGAAATATTAGATATATTCATAAAGTTTACATTAAATCAATAAATGAAAAACTACAACAACATATTGTCTTCATATCCCCACATATTATCCCCGCAAGTCATTCATAAAATACTTCTTCACATCCTGGGAAAAAATAAAACATTGAAAGGGGTGAGCTCAGATGATCATTAAGGATAACAATATAGAGGAAACTTTCATAAATAAACATAAAAATTTAATACAATGTATAACTAAAATAAAAGCCTTTTAAACTTTAACTTAAGCATAATATGGAAAGGATAAAATGAAATAATGCCATTTAATTATTCACATAGATATTCTACTAGTCTAATAATCACATGAAAATATTAATAACCACTTTCATAATGATGGAATGCATAATGTCATACTATCATACCCACATAGCCAAGGCCTCATGCCAAGACTACAAATAATATTTTGTCAAGGCCTCGTGCCAAAACACTAGTTTGTCTCATGAGACCTACCGATGCATCGAGGAGCTATAGCAGGCTCCACCCGTCACTTACTAAGTCCAATGAATTCCTCATATGAAAAGTTTTAAACATAACATAATCATTTGTATTAAAACTAGCATACGAAATGTCAATACTTTATCCACAAACCATGAATGGTATAAAAATAGCACATCCACAGTCCAACATAACTCATTCGATACAATATGGAATATTGTATTGTATCATATTAACCTCCATCGAGAATGATGAAGGATATTGACATAGATGAAAATAATCATCAAAACAATTAGAGTAAAATATCCCCCTTTTTCTTGAAATAATTTAAAAGTCACACTATTTCTAAATAATCCATTTAAAATAGATTTTAGAATCAAAGTGTCCCATACCACTTTGAAACTTTTAAAAGGGATTTTTATTTGAAAGCTTTAATGTACATATTAAAAATCCATAAAACCATTTTTAAAACATGGACATTAATGAGAAAGATTTAGAATAATCACTCTCTAAAACATTTTAAAATGTCATTTTAGATAGAGTTCCAAACCAAAAGAGAGACACTTGAATAGAAATAATTGAGGAAATAAAAACATTGTAATATCATGAGAATAAAGGGATTCATGATATATTATGTCAAAGTACATTCTATACACCATATAAAAGTGATTTGGTGTATAATAATAAAGGAGTCTCAATGGAATGTAAATTGAGAAGCAATCTTTCATAAAGGTCGTATCCTTAGGTTAAGGATAAATCAATGACATAATTATAAGTGAAAAATATAAATACACTCAATATGATTGTATATTCAGTGTAAAACAATCAATGGACATTCACACATATTATTGTAAAAACAACACCAATGAATTGGATGTTTAACTCAACAAATCGAGATTGAGTAAAAATTACTCTTATCAAGTTCATACCGATGACCAGATAATTTATCAATGGAGTGATTATGTGTATCAAAATTATATCCACAGAAAGGGGAGTGTAATTTATGACATAATAAAGTGAATAGTTATTCTACACATAATCTTGGAGTAAAATAATCAATGAAGTATATGTAAAGCTGAATGAGTGAAAATTGAAATTTAAAATTACCTTATTGATTTGGTAACATACAAAACATACAACCATGAAAGAAGGATCATAAAATGATGATGTAAATATACATGAATTAAATTATATTACACAATGAATACAAACATGGGCAGTACACACACCACATGTAATAAATAAGTGGTGAACAATGGAATTCTCACGGAATTAAAAGTGAGATAAGAAACCCCTTACTTTGTACTTTTTCCGTGGTCGAAGATAGGTTAACCTCCTGTATAATGGTGAAATAATTGTTAGTGAATTATTCAAGAATCATTTACATTAATATGATATCATATATGATCTTTTAACATTGATTTGTTAATAATATCTTAGTATTATCATCATTTCGGGTGTTCACTTACTCGTTTTCCTTTAAATAATTTGTTACGTAAGCCGTGTTTTTTATGGATAGGTTTTATATTATTCATATACAGAAATATATCAAGTCCTTAATCATTATTTTTAATCATCTAATGAGAATTATACTTGAATTGATATGATGGGGAATGAATCTCATCGCATTCATGGAGACAGTATTCAGTGCGTACGTACGAGTGATAATATCATTCTTTTGATGTTAAAATAATATATAATTGAATGTTATATCATTTAGATAGAATAATTATCATGTTTTATTTATTATTTACATGAATTACACATCATTAATATACCAATCCAAACAATAATTTATTGAATTACAATTAGACCACGACGTGGAGACGGTAAGTCATACGTACGCCCGTATGGCGACATGCCATTCAAAGGATGGATAGAATACTGAATATGGTTGTACCATATTTATAATAACATCACAGTATATAGAAGATACTGGAGTTATTATTTTAGAATAGAAATAACAAATAAAGAAGAAGTTGAAGAAGAAAGGAACTTGAAAGATGGTGGTGAAAACATTACCTCTTCTTCGAGTTCTTCCTTTTGATTTGATCAAAAGGGATCCTTAGGTTGGCTTTCTGATCAAAATAAGGCCTCTAGGTTGTATTGAGGGAAGTTTATAGAGTATTTGGGTAGGGTTTGTCCGAGCCAAAAGGCTTTGAATGTTTGAATTAGTGAGAAGGGGGAGTGCCCTTTTATAAGAGGGGTGAGGGGCGCCTTTGGAAAAGCTAAAAATATTATTTTATTATAAATACATATTCAGTTTCTAATGGCCCCAAAGTGTATTATTTAAAGTTTAAGGTGGGGATGGGTCTAATTCCACTCATCCAATAGAATTTAGACAGGTTTGGGTCATTATATTACCCTTATCTTTAAGTATTAACTCTGTGTTAATCAGTTTCACTTTTACAATGTCTCTTTGTATTTTTATATTATATGGTTAATAAATGTACTATATACATCCAAGCGAACCCCAAGTGGTCTTTAATGATAATCCGGTCATGATATAAGTCTCTTGTCCGAACCTTAGATTTTTAAGAATTTAATATAAATTAATAATATAATATTTGTTTTAAAAACTCTTTTATGTCAATTTTGACACTATTGGGTATTTTGTTTTTGATAAATTAATAACGGAATTATTACTTCGAACACAATTTGTATAATCATTCCTAATATGTCATATTAACCTATAAAATTAGTTGAATTCATAAAAAGTCTCAAATTACATTTATTTTGATATTTATAATATCAATTATTTTAATATTTCATTAATTGGATAATTATCTCATCACCATTGTCTCACAGATAAATTAAATTATTTAATGTCTAAAAATTATAAATAAAATACCATTATGTGGGAAATATTTTTATATTTCTAATTAATATTTACAATATAATTTATCTTATGTATAACCATATATTAAAAATGTTTTAGTAAATAAACATTGATTTTAACTCTTTTAACTCTTCTTTGAATTAAATAATAATAAATATCCTAATCTAATACAAGTGGACCTAAATGATAATATTTTACTCGTAAGGTTGTTTTTGGTCGATATACACTTGTCCAATACAATTAGTACATGTGTTAGGGTAATATTAATATCATTTTTACTTTTAATTACACTATTTACTTGTAACCGTGGTAAATAATAGTAAAAAGTTACTATTCACCAAAAATTATTTTCATCTCATTGAACCAAATTTTACTCCTTGATATTAACTGTGTCTCTCGGATTTTTGAAATTCCACTCAGAGAAGCGGTAAAAGTAAGTTTTATGAAAAATTCAGTTTTTTAACTACCACTTAGTGGTTTCACTATTCATCAAAAAATGAAAGTTTCTAGAAAAATAACAAAAATTAGGCCTAAGATATATTTGATATTATGAATTAGAAAAATGATGCCTATTTTACCAAATTCAAAACCTATCAGTTGCATTATTTAATTTATAAATTAATCTTCGTCGTCAAAACAAATAGCGTGTTTTTAAGAGATAATAACTATCAAAAGATTGACACTTGTTTATGTTTGGTTTAAATGTGAAATTACATCCAATGACCAACATTGTATTAATTGGTAAAAATATATTCTAAATATACTTTAAAACCACTCAAATTTTTAATTTATCACTATTAATTATTTCAATTTAAAAAGTGGTTTTTAATTAAAATTTAGTAATTTTCACTATTCATCAAAATATGAATGTTATCCGAAAAGTACCAATATTTCACCCTAAGCTAATTTCGATATTACGAATCCATAGATGAAGTACATTTCGAAAGATAAAATTTATAAAATTTCAAAAAGTAGGTATTACTATTTATAACGGCTAGTTTGATTGGTTGCGGTGTGTTAGAATCTCGAAGTTGCGTACAATACACGCCATTTCATTATTCAAAGGGAAACGTACCGTGGAAGCTTGGGGTGTTACATTCTCCCCTCTATCAATAAATTACGTCCTCGCAATTTTTTTTAAAATTGGGCTTGAGAATATAATGGAAAGTCCCACATCCGAAAAAGATTCAATAAAACTATCACTTTAAAAGAAAGGAAGAGAGGTATAAAGGTCACCCAAGATAACCCATACTAGGATTCCATGTAGGAAAACATGGATATGGATGAGAAACTAAGTGTTAAGTTCTGATGGAGAGGGATAGAAAACATGATCAGTAAAAAGTTAACAATAAGAAAATCACAAACTTATGTTGGGAAAAATGGTCATTAGTCTCCCATTAGGAAAAGTAAATGGACTACATTTTTTGTTTTAAGTTACATTACATAAGGAAGAGGAATTAATTTATGATATTTACTAAGAATATAAAGATATATGCTTACTTTTAAAGTAGAGTTTCATTCATTAATAAATTTTTACCACTAACTCATATTTTTTTAACAATGAGTATTCAAGAAGGCTTGGTCACAATGGAATAGCTAGAATAAACTTCTATAGAAATATAGGATCCACGTAGGATAAACTATATATTTACCTTGTCTTTATAGATTAATAAAAACCAAAATGGTTTGTATAATATCTGATGATCCCCCAAATGGATATTCCATTAGAGAAAAAATACTAATCTTAATTTCTAAAATTAAACCATCAATACTCCAAAGTTAAATAAATACCATTCAGTTGTCCGTAAAATCCTTCAATATAATTCAAACTAATATTGAAACCCACAACTTATAAGAATGTAGTCTTCCACGTTAAATTTTATCTCCAAATGACATTAATTACTATTAAAGTCACATACTTAAAAGTAATTAACCTAATCATTTCCATAAATAACCCAAATCAATATAAATCCACAATAAAAACACAGATAAAAATCCACCATTACTCCTCAAATAAAATCCCATACTATTCAATTTTCCTTGGGCATATAGTGTTCACAACAAAGCAAAAAACTTCCAAAATAACATTTATCTCTTAATCACCAAATCATTTTCCTATACTATGGGTATTCATTTGATAAGACATAAGATCCCAAATAAAATTATTATTGATCAATAAAATCTTTTAACTAAAAATAATAGTCACACTAACCAGGGACTTCACGTAGTACAGTGGTCGGCGATAAATCCCAATCGCACGTTGGTTGTGGGTTCAATTCCCATAGCTTTGTCCAACGCGACGAGTTGTCACACGGTTTGTGTGTTGTCCTTTTTCAAAAACTATATTTTATAACATTACCAAAATGAGATAAATTCCTCAAAATAACCATAACATAGTTTAACCACAAATCTTATTTCATACCTTGCATTTTCATCCCAAATTATAATAACTTATAATTGCCTCAATCTCAATGATCATATGAAACCAAATGGTTATTTATAACTATATCCACAAGAGAAAAGATAATTCTTCCTCAAATATCATTCTCACATGGAAAACTGTAGGGTTAGAAATACAAGAGAAAATTATTCCAAAGTAAAGCCATCAACAAGGAGCACTAATACTTTTTAAACATTTCTACAACCATTTATTTCCACATAGAAAATTCTTTGAACAAGAAAATATCCTATAGAATAGGGCATTCACTCAGGTAATGGCCAGGTCCTCTATAATTATGGAAAATAACTGTAAATGGATTCTTGGGACCATTTTTATCTGCTTCCATAGTACTCTTCATTTTTCTTCGGCAATTCTTCACTTTATGTCCTTCCTTCTCGCACGTAAAGCATTTCTTTGTCCCATTGAGACACTTCTCTGGGTGTCTTCTTCCACATTTTCTGCATGATGGAAATTGAGGATTCCTTTCTCCATGGTCTCCACTGTTGGAGCTCTTATCATTAATCACCTTTCTCTTATTTGTTGAGTCTGGTAATTGGTTAATATATATATTGTTGATCATATTTTTGGAAAATGGATTTGGCATAATGAAGATATCTTTTACGCCTATCAACATTCCATTTTGTTACTCATTTCCACCATCATTCCCAACTTGTACATCATTCTGAAAGTCACTATGACTTCCTTGGAATCCATCCATTGACTAAAACTAGAAAGCATTTTGTGATTAACAGTAGTCATAAAATCATTTAGAGATTAACTGTCACCATATTCTCAATTTTAAACACATTAGGATTAACCAAGGTCATTTACTCTCATGTTATATATATAATACTTCAAATCTGTTTGTAAAGAAAATGGAAATTATCCTAAGAATATCCCCCAGGAGTGTCGTAACCAAGTGTGCAGCAAGGCCCGTTGTCGTGCACCAGTTCCCGTTCGAGTCTAGCTCAAGGCGATGTTTCCGGGTTTTACCCCTAGGTACATTTGTGCAAGAGCCGCCTCTACCTGGTCGTATCCAGATAGGGATGTATTTCTCAGAAAACTCACTAAATCTCTACAATACCAAAATTTTAGAATGTTCTTCTATACTAATCCTCAAAGTTCATCTTAGGTCTACGTGCTCTAATCAGAGTTTATCTAAATATAGCTTCCAATGTTTGTACTAAACTTCCTCTGATACCAACTGTAATGCCCAGAACCAAGATACCCAAAGTCGGTGCATTATTACATAACATTGGCATGATCACAAGAAAGATCAAGTCTCGAAAGACCGATTAGTTTAGTAGCCTTGGAAACACTAGATATATTCATAAAGTTTACATTACATCAATAAGTGAAAAACTACAACAACATATTGTCTTCATATCCCCTCATACTATCCCGGCAGGTCATTCATAAAATACTTCTTCACATCTTGGGAAAAATAAAACATTTAAAGGGGTGAGCTCAGATGCTCTGTAAGGATAACAATATAGCGGAAACTTTCATAAATAAACATAAAAATTTAAGACAATGTATAACTAAAACAGAAGAATTTTAAACTTGAACTTCAGCATAATATGGCAAGGAAAAATGAAATAATTCCATTTACTTATTCACATGGAAATTCTACTAGTCGAATAATCACATGAAAATATTAATAACCACTTTCATAATAACGGAATGCATAATGCCAGACTATCATAACCACATAGCCAGGGCCTCGTGCCAAGACTACAAATAACATTTTGTCAAGGCCTTGTTCCAAGACACTAGTTTGTCTCATGAGACCTACCGATGCAGCAAAGAGCTATAGCGGGATCCGCTCGTCACTTACTAAGTCCAATGCATTACTCATATGAAAAGTTTTAAACATAACATAAACATTCGTATTAAAACTAGCATATGAAATGTCAATACTTTATCCACAAACCATGAATGGTATAAAAATAGCACATCCACAGTCAAACATAACTCAGTCGATACAATATGGAAGATTGTATTGTATCATATTAACCTCAATCGAGAATTATGAACGATGTTTACATAGATGAAAATAATCATCAAAATAATTAGATTGAAATATCCCCCTTTTTCGTGAAATCATTTAAAAGTCACACTATTTGTCAAGAATCCATTTAAAATAGATTTTAGAATCAAAGTGTCACATACCACTTTGAAACTTTTATAAGGAATTTTGATTTGAATACTTTAATGTCCATATAAATAAATCCTTAAAACCATTTTTAAAACATGGACATTAATGAGAAATATTTAGAATAATCAGTCTTTAAAACATTTTAAAATGTCATTTTAGTTAGAGTTCCTAACCAAAAGGGAGAAACTTGAATAAAAATAATTGAGGAAATAAAAACATTATAATATCATGAGAATAAAGTGATTCATGATATATTATGTCAAAGTACATTATATACACCATATAAAATTGATTTGGTGTATAACAATAAAGGAGTCTCAATGGAATGTAAATTGAGATGAAATCTCTCATAAACGCCGTATCCTTAGGTTAAGGATAAATAAACACCATAATTATGAGTGAAAAATATAAATACACTCAATATTATTGGATATTCAGTGTAAAACAATCCAACTAAATTCACACATATTCTTGTAAAAACAACACCAATGAATTGGATGTTTAACTCAACAAATAAAGATTGAGTAAAAATTACTCTTATCAAGTTCATACTGATGACCTGATAATTTATCAATGGTGTTATTATGTGTATAAAAAGTATATCCACCGAAATAGGAGTGGAATTTATGACATTATCAAATGAATAGTGATTCTACACATAATCTTGGAGTAAAATAATCAATTAAGTGTGCGTAAAGCCGAATGAGTGGAAATTGAAATTTCAAATTCCCTTATTGATTTGGTAACATAAAAAACATACACCCATGAAAGATGGATCATACAATGATGATGTAAATATACATGAATTAAGGTATATTACACAATGAATACAAACATGGGCAGTACACACACCACATGTAATAAATAAGTGGTGAAAAAAGGAATTCTCACAGAATTAACAGTGAGATAAGAAACCCCTTACTTTGTAATTTTTCCTTGGCCGGTGGTAGGTTAACCTCCTTTATAATGGTGAAATAATTGTTATTTAATTATTCAAAAATCATTTACATTAATATGATATCATATATGATCTTTTAACATTGATTTGTTAAAAATAACTTAGTATTATCGTCATTTCGGGTGTTAACTAACTCGTTTTCCTTTATATTCTTTGTTACGTAAGCTGGGTTTGTTATGGATAGGTTTTATCTTATTCATATCTAGAATTATATCAAGTCCTTAAACATTATTTTTAATCATCAAATGAGAATTATATTTGAATGGATACGATGGAAAATGAATCTCATCGCGTTCGTGGAGACGGTAGTCAGTACGTACGCACGAGCGACAATATCATTCTTTTGATGTTAAAATAATATATAATTGGATGTTATATCATATAAAAAGAATAATTATCATGTTATATTTATTATTTACATGAATAAAACATCATTATTATACCCATCCACATAATAATTTATTGAATGACAATTACACCACGACGTGGAGACGGTAAGTCCTACGTACGCATGTATGGTTACATTCCATTCAAAGGATGGATAGAATGCTGAATATGGTTGTACAATATTTATAATAACATCACAGTATATAGAAGATAATCGAGTTATTATTTTATAATAGAAATAACAAGGAAAGAAGAAGTTGAAGAAGAAAGGAACTTGAAAGAGGGTGGTGAGAACATTACCTCTTCTTCGGGTTCTTCCTTTTGATTTGATCAAAAGGGCTCCTTAGGATGGCTTTCTGATCAAACTAAGGCCTCTAGGTTGTATTGAGGGAAGTTTAGAGGGTATTTGGGCAGGGTTTAGCCGAGCCAATAGGCATTAAATGTGTTAATTAGTGAGAAGGGGGAGTGCCCTTTTATAAGAGGGGTGAGGGGCGCCTTTGGAAAAGCGAAAAATATTATTTTATGATAAATTCATATTCGGTTTCTAATGGCTCAAAAGTGGATTATTTAAAGTTTATGGTGGGGATGGGTCTGAAACCACTCAAAAAATAGAATTTAGACAGGTTTGGGTCATTATATTAACATTATCTTTAAGTATTAACTCTTAGTTAATTAGTTTCACTTTTATAATGTCTCTTTGTATTTTTATATTATATGGTTAATAAACTTACTATATAAATCCAAGATACCCCCAAGTGGTACGTTAATGATAATCCTATCATGATATAAGTATCTTTTCCAAACCTTATATTTTTAAGAATTGAATATAAATTAATAATATAATATTTTTTAAAAAAATCTTTTATGTCAATTTTGACACTATATGGTATTTTGTTTTTGATAAATTAATAACAGCATTATTACTTCGAAAACAATTTATATAATGAATCCTAATATGTCATATTAACCTAGAAAATTAGTGTAATTCATAAAAAGTCTCAATTTACATTTATTTTGATATTTATAATATCAATTATTTTAATATTTCATTAATTATATAATTACTGCATCACCATTCTTTCATAAATAAATTAAATTATTTAATTTATAAAAATTATAAATAAAATGTCATTATGTATAAAATCTTTTTATCTCTCTAATAAATATTTACAATAGAATTTATCTTATGTATAACCCTATATTAAAAATGTTTTAGTTAAAATACTATGATTTTAACACTTTTAACTCTTCTTTGAATTAAATAATAATAAATGTCCTAATCTAATACAAGTGGACCTAAATGATAATATTTCACTCTTAAGGTTGTTTTTGGTAGATATACACTTGTCCAATACAATTAGGACATGTGTTAGGGTAATAATAATATCATTTTTACCCTTAATTACCCTATTTACTTTTAATCGTGGTAAATAAAAGTAAAAAGTTACTATTCACCAAAAATTATTTTCATCTCATTGAACCACATTATACTCCTTGATAATAACCGTGTTTCTCGGATTTTTGAAATTCCACTCACAGAAGCGGTAAAATTAAGTTTTATGAAAAATTCAGTTTTTTAACTTCCACTTAGTGGTTTCACTATTCATCAAAAAATGAATGTTTCCCGAAAAATACCAGAAATTAGGCCTAAGCTATATTTGAAATTCTGAATTAAAAAAATGATGTATATTTTACCAAATTCAAAACATATCACTTGCATTAATTAATTTAAAAATTATTTCATGTCGTCAAAACAAATAGTGTGTTTTTAAGAGATAATAACTATCAAATGATTGACACTTGTTTATGTTTGGTTTAAATGTGAAATTACATCCAATGACAAAAATTGTATTAAATGGTAAAAATATATTCTAAATATACTTTAAAACCACTCAAATTAATAATTTAACACTATTAATTATTTTTATTAAAAAAAAATTTAAATTATAATTTAGTAGTTTTCACTATTCATCAAAATATGAAAGTTATCCGAAAAGTACCAAAATTTCACCCTAAGCTAATTTCGATATTACGAATCCAAAAATGAAGTCCATTTCAAATGATAAAATTTATAAAATTTCAAAAAGTAGATATTACTATTCATAATGGCTAGTTTGATTGACTGTGGTGTGTTAGAATCTTGAAGTTGCGTACAATGCACGACATTGCATTATTCAAAGGGAAACATACCGTGGAAGCTTGGGGTGTTACATAGCGCATCCTGGAATCACTATTCATACCTTACGTGGATAAATATAGCATGAAATCTGCTTTAGCGCATCCTGGAATCACTGTTCATACCCTACGTAGATAAACGTAGCGTAAGGATGAAAAACATGTATACTTTTTCATATAAGAGAAAAGTATGGTTAAAAAACCATACGTTATCAGCAAATTATAGAAGGAGAACCATACATAAGTACTAAATGTTACGTTTGTTTCTCAAATGTATGGTTTATCAACCTTACTTTTCTGAACAACCATACGTTTTTGGAAAAGTATGAATCAAGTAAAAATATGGATCTTTTACCATACATTTAATAGTTGAAGTAAAATGTACGGATGATCAACCTTACGTTTGTAGGCCATTATCAACCTCATGAATTCAATCCTACGTTTGGAGGCCACATCATCAAACTTACGTTTGGCGTCTGAAATTTTTGAAAGACGATATTTTTTATCCAGCGGTCAGCAAGCTAATTCTTGGGCGGATTTCAAGCCGGATTTAAATTGGTTTTTAAAATATGAAATTGACTGATTCAAAGCCGTTTTATCAATAGATTTAATATCGAATTAAAAGGTGATTTTTATGCCGAGTCTTAAGGGAAGTTAGGACTTCTCTGTAAATTCAAATTTTTGAATCTCACGAATAAAAAAGGCGACTTTTATGGATCTAAATGTGCAAGAGATATGATCAGCTTTATTATATATGTTCTCTCTGAAACACCGGGTACAAGAATGTATGGTGATCAATCCTTTATAAAAAAGGTGGAAAACAGAGACTACAAAAAGCATCCAGTTCTGCAGATTCAAAAAAAGCGTCAAAGCTCTATTTGTTTAAGAATAAAGAACTCGAAAGAAGATACACTTATTCTACAGAAAATATCTACTGTGGATCTACTAATGCTGATGTTGTGAACTATATCTCTATATCTATTGCAACTAGATCATCTCAGAACTTCTTCGACTTGAAAATAAAGATTTCTAGAGACTTCGATCCATTTGTTGCCAATTGCTTTCTGTTGCAATTGTGAAGATCAGCTGGAAAGTTTTTGTTAAAATTATTTTTATCTTGAGTAGCCAGATTCCTGTAATAAGCTGTGTAGGTTCGTGTTTGAACCAAAAGGCTTTGTTAGCCTGAATATTGTAAAGGTGTCAACTTCCTGTACTCATTTGTGAACCGGTATGGGGAAAAGAGGGCCAGATAGTAGAAATCACTAAGCTCGTGGAGTTAAGCATTGGTGGAGTGGACTAGGGGCCTTCTTTTCCCCGAACCACTATAAATATTTGTGTTCTTGTTTTTACTTATTCCGATACACGATAAAATCTGGTAAAGTATAGAAGACACAACTCATTCAATCAAAGAGTTACCGAAAATTGCAAAAGACACAATTCACCCCCCTCTTGTGTATAATCTGTAGATTCAGATCCAACAGATTTCATATATGAAATGATAGAATTTAGTGCCCCGTGAAGTTGTATTATCTCATAGATATACAACCTCCCTAGATAAAAATTTAAAAGGGTTGCCCTGATAGGTGGATAGTGAAAAACATTCATTATACTGTCAAAAACAACCCATAAAACATCATTACCTTAGGTTGACCTTGGTATAAATGTCGCTAAATCTATCATGAATTCATTCCACATCCACTTGGGAATGTGTAGCTGTTGTAAAAGTTTAGCTGGTCGCTAGTGTCCAACCTTTACCAGTTGGAAAGTGGGACTCCTCATTAAAAAATGATCTACCTCTATTTTCATACTTATACACCAATACTAATGATGTAAATCTCAATAAATATTTGTGACACCAGGGTGAACTTCCCAAAATCAAGTGTTCAAATCCCGCATCAGTTCATATTCAATGACTATTGAGACCCATATTCGACCATGTAATCTTATGATCAAATCATCCCCTACAATACATCTAAGAGTCGGTTCATCACCTACCAAAATCTCCCATAAAACTAAGGCTTCTGATTCTGATAGATGTATTACCCTCAATCTATCTAGAATGGTATAGGTAATATATAATGTTAAAAAGAATGTCTTCCCTAGGATTTCATGAACCTCTAACTGTATCTCAGATAACAATGATATAAGCTTCCAATCACTACTGGCCTACTTCACTACTTGTATCTGATTCTTGCTTCTATGGGTTCAGTTCTCTATCAATATCATGACTCTTGAAACTCCATTGGAAATTATAATATAGGGTGACCCATAGTGTATGGATATCATCTTAGATATTTATGGGTGTCACTTCATATGATAAATAATCATTCTTCAGATGAAAAATTTTGATTTCTTTTTTAGGATGGTCTAGTTGGTTCCCTTACATGATTTTATTCACATATATCATCAAAGAGTGAGTTTTAAATCCCTATAGGGTATATAATACATTTATAAAGTTGCATGGTATGTCTAGGTGAGTCAAACTAGACAAGAGAATCTTGGGCTTGGTGGTGTGTTAGCCAGTATTATGAGTTTATATCTGGAAGATCAGGGGAAACATCAGACAGATTTTCCTCCTATGGTGGATCATTTCAGGGACATATTCCTAGATTACATATCAGTATTACATCCCATGATAGTGGAATATTTCTTTATTGATCTAGTGCCAAGAGCTACACCAGTGTTGAATCCTCTTTATAGGATGGCTACGATGGATTTTCAAGAGCTCAAGAGGGATCTAGAGGATATAGTGTACAAGGTATCATTCAAGCCAATACTTCTCCATGGGGTTCCTAAATCCTTTTTGTGACAAAGAATAATGGTATCCTGTAATATGGGTGAACTACCATAAGAAGAACCATTTGACACTTAAGAACAGGTATACTCTTTCGTAGATAGTCGAACCCTCCGACCAGCTATAAAGAGCTCAGTTATTCTAAAAGATTGATTTGAGATCTACTTACCATCATGTGTGTGTTAAACTATCATACATACCTATCACATCCTTCCAGAGAAGTTTTGGTCTATATGAGTATTTGGTTATGTCGTTCGGTCTCATGAACACATCAACATTCCCCTAGGTACTGCTAAACCAAGTCTTTCATCCATACATTAATTTGATTGTGGTGGTTTTCATGGATAGTATCTTATTGTATTATCATAATCAACATGACCATGTCTCCCCCATGATATCATTTTGAATACAAGGAGATGTAATTAGTTATATGTTATGCTCAAAAAGTTCCACTTTTTATGGATTAGATTCACTTCATGGATCACATCATCTCATATACAAGAGTAGTAGTGGACCCAGAGAGGGTAAGAGATGTAGTATCCTAGTAGCATCCCAATAATATATTTTAGGACAGAATTTTAATAGGACATTATAGTTACTACAAGATTTTCATAAATGAATTATCATTCTTAGCATAACCAATGACATGCTTGACTAAGAAGGGTGTAATGTATGTATGGCCATATTCCTGAAATATATATTTTTAATCATTCAAAGGGATGTTAAATTCAGTGATGAAATTGTTTCTTTCAGAGCCAGGAAAGATTTACATTGTTGTAATGTGATGCCTTAGGTATCAGGCTAGTAGAATTTCTTATACAGGGGGATCAATTCATCATGTACAGGTCTTGAAATTTGATCCAACATGAGAAGAATTACCAAATTCATGATCTTGATTTAACATCAGTTTTTCATGTGTTATGTTGTTGGAGACATTACATACTAGGAGAGATTTTTTTGGTGTACACAGACCACAAAACCATCAATATTATTTTTATACAGTGTGATTTGAATCTAATATAGTGAAATTTGATCAAAAACCATCAATGTTTCAACTTCAACATTTCCAACACATCTAGTAACGTCCTTGTCTTCCATTCCACTCAAAGGTGATCCATACCTGGTTGGAAACATGGCCTCAAGAGCATCTCCCCAAATTTCAGAGGCTAGTGAATAATAGATAGGTCCTAGTTGTGTCACTGGGGGGGGGGGGTTATGCCCTCATTAGAAGAGTGTAACACAACATAAATAAAACAACTGTTCAATAATCGAAGCAATAAACCATACAAAATAAATAAAAAGCTAAATATTGATAGCATAAATAAATCCAAATGTCATGCCTTATAAAATATTATGATACATTTCATATGTTTCAAATAAAACATTGAAAAAGTTTCACACAAGTCATCTATAATACATTTCCCAAAAGTAGATAAAGTTGATCTGTAAATATATGAGTCAATCCTGAATCCAAGCTTGGGCTTTATCTTGTAAGACTATTCATATAGTCTTTTATTGTTCATTCAATTTGTAATTAGAACCATTCACAAAATTTCTATCCTATAATTCATGTATCATTCAATATATAATATCATACTATGACCATCCTTGACATTCATTAGATGGAATTCAAGTATCATCTAGGAATGGTATCCACCAACACCCCCAATCTCGTCCTGGTGAACCTCCCAAGAACACAGTATCTCTCTAGGTTACATAATGTCCATGACATAAGAGTTTGTCCTTTGAGTTCCTTTAAGAAATCCTAATTTTTCACTCATTGATTATAAGGTACAATTCTATTTTTAGTCTATCCATGGTATCCTTCATTTGGATCTATGATTCACCTGGAATATCAATTATTCCTCAATGAATCCACCCATTGAATCCTTCATTTGAATCCATGATTCACTTTGCATATAAATTAATCCTTAATTATTCCATCCATTCCATCCTTCATTTGGATCCAGGATTCACCCAGAACATAAATAAGGTTCAATTCATTGTTTTCGTCCATGGAATCCTCCAATTGTATCAATGTTTCACCCATGGATAATAAGAATTTCATCAATTCCATTACATCTAAACACTTCATTTAACATTCTAAGGTAAAAACCAATGACAACCAAATACATCACACCTCAAAAGGTGACTCAAGAATTTTCCAACCTCATAAATATTTCTCATTCAGTAACTCACACAGAGATTTTAAAACTAACAATCCTCAAAAGAATAAAAAGATATTACATATATTATTTATCATTTATCTCTAATGGGAAAAACATTATAACAATAAATTAAGCTTAAGAAAACAATTACTTAACATGGTGTTAATATAACTCACATGGAAAATTCACATTAAAATCAACTCATGCATGACATGCTAAACGAGGATAAGGGGAAAGGTTCATTCTCATTCATAACTTCTAATTCAATCCATTTAATTAAAAATTCATTATAAAACTCAAAAAATGACAATTTGATACCCATTATCAATTTAATTTAAACATCTCATTTTAAGAGGAAAAGGGAACACCAATGTTGTCCAGGGCCAATAGCTATAAAATTCTTATTTAATAAACCACATCCAAATGGGTGATTCACATTCAAGGTATTCAAATTATTAAAAAAACTTCATTAATTATTTTTAATCTCCAATAACATGCCTATAAAAACTAGGAATTTAATTTCATTTATGTGGGAACTCATATATTTGTTGCGCAACATGAAGGCATATATAAACGGACCGAATTTGAGTGAAATTCATGAGGGATCCAACCTTCGGTTTGTACTAGATATCTCAAAAGTTATTAATCCTTGATTCATTATAGATTAGGAGAAATATAAAAAATGGAAGAAGAACAAGAAATTTAGTCATGTGATCTTAAAACCAAATAGTTCATCCAATGGTTAGAAGAATTGAGAAAGGATAAAAAGGAATTTATATTTTTCTATTGCGGATCCGATGAGACATACAACACTCGAATATAAGCTTCTATAAGAGATATCTCTCATATTAAACTTTAGTTGACGTTGAGACCTTGTTAGGGGTGGATACATTGTGTTTTAAAAAGAAATAAGTTTAGTTTTTAAAAATATTATTTAGTTAAATTAAAAATATTAAATTTTCCAAAATATTATGGTTCTCATGGTTTACCCGCATTTTTTTCAAATAGTTTGAAAATAATTCATGACTTCATATAGTCCAAGGGGCATAGGTCATGGTTTACTAACATGATAATAATATATGAATAATATCTTCGATATTCTATAAAAAACTGAAAATCTATATACACAGCCATATGGCCCTACCCACATAGTTTTCACTAACCGTTCAGCCTCCAATTTTCACCCAAAACATGTATTTTGGGCCTCGAACCAGCACCAAACAACTTTAATCCCTCTATGACTTCAACGAGAATTCATATTAGTCTATATTAAGCTATTAATTTGAGAATTTATGGAAAAATTAGAATCAATATCTCAACTAAGAAATTGGTTCTTAAATGGGACTCATATGTAAACTAAGCCCAAAGAACCATCCATGAAAATCCCTAATAATGCACCGAAGGTTGTGTATAATCCCTCCATAAGCCTGTGTAAAATTCCTGTATAGGGTGATCCAAAAGCAAGCCTACAGTTCGGGCTATAATCTTGTAGGGTCGAAGGATGGTGGTGTTCTCATGTGATGTTGATAATTAGTGTCCAATTTGAGGGATTACAGTTGGATTTCACTAATAAGGATGAGAAAATACACATTGAGAAATAGATTTGTTAAGTAGGGATGTGGGTATTATTCCCATATCTTAAAAAATATCTAAATAATGATAGTTATCTGATCTGATTGATTATTTGAATTTGAGTTGTCTGATCAAGATTAGAGATAATCTTCTTCCTTATCACATGTATAAACACTTTGTATATGCTATTTATATATTGAGAAAACCTCAAATTTTCATACTTCCATATGGGATCATCAAAGGATATTAGAGTGCTTGAATTTGGGCTATGTATGGTTTTTTTAAATGAACATAAATGATTTTCAAAGTTGTTTTGTAGACACAAGGGAGTATAAAAATTCTATGCAAATGAACCAGATGAGATTGTAGATGTGGCATATGGACTACCAAGTAGTATGTGATAATCTTGTGTAGAGTTGATGAGTTTCACAATCCATATATATTGAATATATTTTGTGAGGCCACATAGGAAATATGATGATTTTCGGGGGAATTGAAGTCATTTGTGTAGAGTTATGATAATTTTTTGGTATTCATGGATGAATTGACTGAGTTTTCTTATATGGTTTGCGAATAACCCATATATGTCGATGCATGGCTTGGGGATGAATAACTAATTATTTGGAAAATACCACACCAAAAATCATGGTCGTTTCCTATGAGAGTATGTGGATAGAATACTATTTTATTTAGTGGCCATCCAGTTTATTTTCATTCTATATGCACTGATGTGTTTTAAGATTTACTATAGAGAAGGTTAGTTTGAAGTATATGGAATGTAAAGATTGATAAATATAATTCATGATGGATGATTTCTTGTTAGTGATTATGTTGAATCACTATACATGATTTTTAGATGAGTTATTATAATTTCATATGAAGTTTGATCTACCATAAATGATATTATGAATTAGATTCTTTTCAATTACACAGTGGGTGTTTTGGGTATAGCTATATGGATAGGCTATACAGAAATGTTTCTTTGGGATGATTTTTTTAGAGAATAATTAAAATTATTTTTGTAGAGGATTAAAATTTTTATGTATAGATGTAATAAAAAGGCAATTTAATCTATTTTAAATTATTACCATTTTCATCGAATAAATATCTAATAACTACTTAAAAACCGATGATGTGTTCCAGTAAATTCTAGTTTGATTCCAAGATTAAAAATAAGTGTATTTTAGTGTGTGTGTGTGTTAGAGAGAGCATAAATTTGAAGAGAATATTTACAAAGGAAATTATTTTTCACTTATAGTGAATTTATAAATATGTATAGAATATATTTATAGGATGTGCATGCAAAAAAAGTGTAGATATGATTTTATAATAATTTTATTTATTCCTCATAATGTAGATATCAGTTTTAAAAGAAGAAAAGTAATGTAAATATACTATGCTTCAACATAAATATATTATGTGATAATTATCCTATGTGTATAATTATCATTTATCATAATATATGATCGTTATATATTTGATAAGTGAAAATTTATATATTGTGGAACAACTATTTCAATGATTTTGTTTAGAATGTAATCAGATAATATATTAATCTATCCTAAAGGTTTAAAAGAAAATAACCTCATATATTTTTTTTGAATTATCCAACATTCAAAAAAGATATTTATTATGTTTTTTTATAATTTCAGTAGATTATATTGTGAAACTATTGTTCCATTGGGACTCTAGATATCATTTTGGGACTCTATACTAGTGAAGAAATCTATGTTTTAATTTCTTATAGTTAAAGTAATGAATATGTGATTGGGGACTCGAATCAATAATGTCATAGATTAGGCTCATTTTGAGATTGAACCTTTAAAAAAATATTTTGTTCTTATGATATTTATTTTTAATTCATTTTGTATAGGATGGTTACCATAAAAGTGGATTAGATCCTGAGAGGTATAAAGTGTTTAATTTTAAAAGGAAGAAAATTTATAAAAAACACAACTGATTCACCCCCCCCCCACACACACACACACACTTCTCATTGGTACCAACCTTCCTGAGCACTTCAAAGACCCATATAAATGATAAAGAAAACTTATTTTTATCTTTTAATTTGATCTACAAACCACTCTCACAAATAAAATAACCATAATTTTCAACATCCATCTCTATATTACCCAATGAGTTGGATAGCTTTCACAGACCCATCCCATCTATGTTTTGTCACAGAACCAAATGCCCTTGGTTTATCATAGAACCATATATCCATAGTTAATAAAATAACCTCATATAATTAATTTATAATGGACCACCTTTCAACATAAACAATTTCCAAGAACTAGAACATGAATAATGTACATATAGAACTAATTTCATTTTAAAACTCATAAAAATATCCATTATTATTTTCATAACTTTATTAGCCCTTGGAAACCAAATGGGTTCAATAAAAATATCCTTGAGACATGACTAACAGATATATAATAAATGGGTTCCACAAAAATCTATTAGAAACATGAAAACATGTGTAAAGAAATCATGTTACAAAAAAATATTTTTAAAACATGATTAGCACGGGGAAAAAATGGTTCTATAATAATCTCTTTGAAACACGACTAACACATGGAAATGAAACAAGTTTCATAACAGTATATTTAAAAACATAATGATACGTATAGATAAATAATGATAATGTTATCACTAAAAAATATCCTTAATTGTTCATAATTAATATCAAGGTTTTATTTACATTGATGAATGTACATACAATAATATAACATTAAAACATCCATGAGGAAAATACACTTTAACATTGAAAATAAATTTTTAGAAACTAAAATTTTAAAAATATTTTAAATATCATTTTCTTTGAAAAATAATTGGAATCATAAAAAAGGAATCATGAAGGAAAATAATGGAAATTATTGTGGGAAAATCCATTCATGTCAGGAATGCTAAAAATAAACATTGTTTTCAATCATTTTTATAAATGAGTAAAAAGTGAATCCTTTGAAAATGTTAATAAGTTTACCTTTTAAACCATTTAAAATTGTTTAAAATACCATGTAATATAACTTTAGGAATTAATTTATTTTTATAAATAAAATTTTTGAAGATAATTTTTGAAATATGTATATAGAATAGAAATATTAATAGGCTAAATGAAAAATACAAGATCATTATCAGATAAAATTAATATTCTTGATGTTAATTTAATCAATAAGGGTGAAAATTGAAGGAAAATTGTAAACCAAATTCAAAAAGTGGATAATAAAGATATTTGGTTCAATAAAAAATAGAATTTTACTTACTCAAAATTAACCTTAACACAAAAAACCCTTGTTGGAAGGAGACTGTGATAAAAATAATTTTCCACTTTGGTAACTCTTTAATCGTAATATCAATGAAATATAAACCCCAAATGATATTATAAATATCATGGAAAAAAATTAGTTTCATGATATAACATTTCAAATAGGAATTATATAAACATTATGAAAGAAGATAGATGTATAACATAAAATCTGTTCCCAAGAATACAATTTGGGACAAGCAACCCTTACAATGATCATTACATTGAAGTGAGAATTAATAAATCATTTCATTGTGGCTCTAAAGTGTAAATAAAAATAAAATAATTGGAAATAAAACATAAGTTAATAAAAATTAATTAAAAACATAATCTTATAATATCAAATAAAATAAAGAAGAAATATAATCCCGTTAAAATAAATTGAGTTATGAAAATCTTTACCACTTGTAACTTTTATGTAAAATTCCCTTGGATAAAATAATTAAAATAAAAATATAAAATAAAATTTATTATGAAATATTCATTATATTTAACCTAAAATAGTGTGTATATACACCATATAAAATAAATTAAATTCATAACATTATAACATGACACAATGAAATAAAATTGACACGAAGTCCATTATTTCTTTTGTAATCTTTGGATCAAAAAATTGTAAAAGGGGAACATTATATGGATTCATAAATCCAAAGAATTTTATTGAAAATTATCAATAAATAAATTAATGGCCATTATAAAAATGGCATAACAAAAATATGTAGTGATTATGGAATATTTCTCTCAGAAGTAAAAGTCATATGAGAAACTCATGCCTCATGTATAGAAATTCAATGTGTGTAATTTAAATCATATATAGAAAGTTGATATTAATTATTTAATTTATTAATAATCTTTTATAGGTACAATACCTCATACATAAATAATTTATTTTATTTATTTTTAATTAAATTTTTAAATATTTAATCATCTATATTCATGTTGGGTGTTTTTATGTGGTTAGATTCATTGTTTAAAAATAACTTTGGTGTATTGATCATGGTCAAATAGGTTATTATTTAACAATATAAATAGTAATAATAATTAAAATTTTATCATATTTATACCTAAATTATACTTTTATAAATAAAACTGAAACATATTTATAAAAAAATTAAAATTTTACGATCATTGAGATAGTAAGTCATACATATACATAAGTAACGCATCAATTTTTTAGTAATCATTACGAAAATAAGGAAAGAATTATTTTAATTTTATAAAATTATAATAATATCATATATATATATATATATATTTAAATTTACTAATATATAAAATCCTATTTATTTAGTGATGAAAGACAACAGTTTCATCGCTTTTTGGGGTCAGTAATTCACATGTACGAAAGATCATCGTTATCATTTTTCAATATAATAAATAAAATGATAGATTATCCTTTAAGAATGAAAAATATGTTATTAATATCATAATTATTTAAATTATATAACATATATTCATTAAATTTATCCTTATTACTTTTCATGTAAATTTTTGGTGAAAAATGGATTGCACCGCTTCATGAGGAGGTAGTCCGCTCTAGATACGAGTGACATTATCGTATCCACCATAGAATGTAATGTAAGAAGTAATATGTGAAATAAAAAATATATAACTATAAATATGTTACAATATCTTATATATACTTTAAATACATCAATATAAGATTCTATGAGAGGTGATGGTGGAAAACGAATGGCATCGGTCTGCGGGCCAACAGTCCTCTATACATTCAAATAATGATTTCATATCCCATATTGTGGAACCAGATATGGATTTAGTTTATTAAATTAACATAATGATATTTAAGAATATGTTAGATATTTTTTTTATTTTTTAATACAAATTTAATAAAATTTATATGAATTTTAAGAACGAATAATATAAAAAAATCTAGGCTAAGCATAATACCACTTCTATGGATGACATCCTTAAGTTAAAAGAAAAATAATTATTTGGATGAATTTATAATCAAAAAAAAGATCTAGGTCATGGGGAATCAATATTTATAGTAATTTGTATAATAATTTTATGAAACTATTGTATTTTAAGGTGTGAGGAGGAGTGGGGTGGCCTTTTATAAGTTAAGTGAGTGGCACACATGTAATTTTTAAAAACAAAAATGTGTAACCAAATTTTTCATAAAACAATGCTCCAAAAAATAACATTATAAATAAATAGATGTTATAATATCTAAAAATCATCATAAAAATTAATTAAAATAATTTTTTACATCATTTTTACTCTTATCTTTTTATTTAACACATATTAAACTCGTCTTTATCTTAACGGTTGTAATAAATTTTTAAAGTTTTCGCAATTTATTATGGTCATAAATCAAGTTGGAGCTAATAGATAATATAAATTATGATTAAAAAAATGATGAAATCAATTTTAAAAAATTCAATTCATATATATTAAAAATTAAATTTAAATTAAACTCACAGAAATGACGAAAAAATGAGTTTTCATGAAGTTTATTTTTCAGGAACAAATATATTTTATTTTAATACTATGACTAATAGTAAAAACTAAATTATTTTAAATTAATATTTCAAGATAAATATTTTATATAAATTTAATTTAAATATTTTTATGGTATTTTTTAATTAATTATTAGGTGAATCATTGAGAACTTTAAAAGAGTTTCAAGAAAAATCTGCTTTTTAAACTGAAATAAATCTTATACTAAAATCCAATATAAAGATGATTAACATGTAATTAAGTGAATTAAATATAAATAAATAATACTAATTTTTCCTCAAATCAGATTCATAACATAATGTGACATTAGTTACGTAATTTATTGAAAAGAAATGATAGTTTCCCAAAATTAGGTATTGTCACTATTCAATAAAAAATCAATATATTTCAAAAAATTAATAATTTTAACCTTAAGCTAATTTTGATCTGATGACTAAAAAAATAAATTAATTTTGTCGAATTAATTTTCAAAAAAACTAAAATATTAATTATATTATTGTCTCACAAAAATCTACCGAAATAATTTCTGAAGAAAACTTATATTTAAAGAATAAAATTTATTTACTAAAAAATTATTATTTATTTACAAAGAATCATTAAATAATTTATATTGGGTTGGAAGTGTATATATATATATATATATCATAAAATATTTTATTCCATTCATACAAACCAATTTAATGGATAGGTTATAATGTTTATATATTTTACATGTCATTTAAGCTCAGTGTTGAATGATTAAGATGGTATTGAACATATTTTCTTCTTTTAAAATATCAAGGAGTTACAAACCCAATGGGTTTTATCTCAATAATTAATGTTTTGAATAATTCCATCATTACATTAATGGATTCATATAGGTACTACATGATGTAGGTCAGGCTCATTCTTCCTGAACCCACTCTTAAGCCACCCCAAAAAGCCTTAAATAAGTGAAATACCCAAGTTAAGGATAAGAATAAATAATAATGCACCTAAAATTAGAGGGAAATTACAATTACCTTTATGGAAATGGGTATTAAAGATATTTAAGGATGATTCATTAAATATTTTGGGATGATTCCTTATACATAATGATAATGTAATTTCATATTTCTCACATTAATTAAGAAATCATGGGAAAAACTCCCTGACCTATGATTTGTAGAAATAAGCAGTGGTCATTTAATTAATAATTTATAATAATATTATATATTGATATAAGTGTGGTATCTATACTAATTAAAAGATATTGAAATAAATATTCACACTAAAATGGTTAAATATGCACCAAAGGGTACGGTTAGAGTTGATCAGGGACAATGACTACTTAAAAAATCCCTAGACAAGGAAGGAAAATATGGTGGATGATTATTTAAGTAAGAAAGATATTGCTACCTTACCTATGATGAGAGTTTAAAAAACCCAATTTTCATGGTTTTGAAAAGATAAACCTAAATTCATAATGGATGTGTATAATTCAATCTTTCCGAAATTATTTTTCAACCACTCATCTAGATAGAGATTAAAGAAGTTCCCAAGGATGATCTAGAGCTACATAAAGGGTTATATAAAATTAAATAGTTAAAATTTCATAAATATTGAGTTATATGGTCGAGAACCAATATATGTGGCCCATCAAGACCCGAAGTAAAGTGGTAACTTTTAAATGATTGTAATAGTTCGTCCTTTTATATTTTTCCGAGAATCATGAAGATATAAATATATCTATATAAAAAATTAGAGAGGTATAACAGGAAGATGGATATTTTAGAATAAAAATATCAATTCTTGGTATTAAATCAAGATAAGGGGGGGGGGGGAATAAGTATGATGATATGATTAAACCATTACCCATACAAGTATAGAAATGGAAAATAACACCTTGGATATCCTAATAGGACTTCTTAGGATATATATAAAGTACATAATTCCCTATTTTTTGTTATTGATCACCTTATAATGTTGATGCATTTTATTTCCATCAAAAAATATTTCTCTCTAGACCAACTTTCCAAAATATACATATGGAAAGTAAAAAAGGAAATACAGAGTACCACTCTTCATTATAACTAACAAATGTTTTAAGGTTTACCTTGTGGTTCCTGAAAAGTCATCAATAAGTAATAGATATAGTGAGTAACTTCAACATAGTTTATCACCCTCAAGGATATAGTGAGTATAGAAGAATCATTAAAACTCTTAAGGATTTTTTAATATCATGTTCAATATATTTTAAAGGATATTTATATCAACGCACTCCTATAGTAGATTTCTCATATAAAAATAATTTATTTTATAGAATTAAGATTAAACCATTTAAGGATATTTATTTGAAAAAATACAAGACTCCAACATGTTAAGAAACAATTGGAGAGATGTAGCTGATAGTAATAGACCTTGTTTAAGAAATGATGGATAAGGTTTGAACTATTCAGTAATATAAAAATATGGCATCAGGATAAAATAAGTTTTATATAGATAATTGTTGACAAGATTAATATTTTGATATTGGATACATGATATTCCTCTTGATGTATCCTTTGAAAAAGGTTATGAGATTCGGGAAGAAATGGATGTAATTCCCTAAGTATATTGATCTCTTAGATATCTTTAATCATGTCAGGTCTATATCTTTTTTTTACCACTCCCTTCAGACCCCACCCATGAACAAGATGTATTCTAATTATCAATTTTGAGGAAATACATGTCATTTGCTTCATATTTATTTAACTTGAAAGTTCTGTAACTCGAACATGATCTCTCTAATTATGAAAAAATACTATAAATTTGTGATCGAAGGGATAAAGTGATAATAAACAAGATTACCCATTGAGTCATTGTTCTACGGTGGAATCATATGTGTGAGGGAGCTAAGTTGGAACCTATGGATGTAATGAGATAAAATTATCCACCCCTTTATCATCCATGAAATGAAATTTTCATATAGAAATATATTTTCATTACATATTATATTGAAATTAAAAAAGTAAATTACGAAATTTTATAATTTTAATTTGAAAAATAAACTTTATTTTAGGATTTATCATGTCAATATTTTATAAATATTAATTTTTAGTATTTTTTAAAAACAAATGATATTTAAGTGAATAGTAAAAAAACATTTTTTTAACAAATATCATCTCTTTTTAACCATAAATTAAGTATAAATTAAAAAAAATACAAGAAAAAAATATATTTATGTAATGAAATTATTAAATTAATAGAAATACTTTGTTGAATTTAGATAACCCAAGTTTAAAATTTTGAAACATAAATAATATTTATATCAATATCAATAACTTTTGTACCATTCATTTTAATTAAGTTTTATAAGGGTTAAATTAGGTCTTATCTTGATATTAAAGTAATAATTCTATTATTTGTGTGGTAATAAACCAATTAATTTTATTAAAATAGTCAAACTTTTTACTTTTATATTAGAAAATATTTTTACTCTTACAAATATACATTTTTCTAAAAATATTTTTTTATGCATTATGTAAAGTAATATTAAAAAAAATTATCACCTTTAAATATTTTATTTCATAAAATAATTTTATTATTTAAAATAATAATGTAGAAATTATTTAATGATGGCCTTTTCATTTTTTATTTATAAAAATTATTTATCAAGGTTAAAAATGTAATTACCATGTTAAATGGTATATTAAGGTAAAAAAGAGGTTAACCAAGTAGAAAATTTATAAAACAAGTAAAAAAGGACTCAAAATCAGTGTTTTACATGTGGATCTACCAAAAAATGTCTCATATCAATTATTTTCAATTATTGAATCAGATTTCCAAGTAAAACATGTGTTCCTTTTCTATTATGATGTTATGTTTACAATAATGTTGTTCCCACCACTTATTAAATTGGCCTTCATCTAACCCTTCAAGGAAAATATAAAATATTTTTTCCCCTTAGATCACTCTTTCATGTTTTATATCCCATTGATCAAAGTAAAATACATAAATATTCCTTTTGAAAGAGGTAATCCAAGAAGAAATCCAAACTCTAATTATGAGTGTTAATCACTTCTTAACCATTTTTCTCTACATTTATCATCTAATATATTTTTTTAAATAATTTAATTTAATTTAATTGATGTTATTTGTTTTCTTAAATTGAATTATGTTAATGTTATAACCATTATCTACATGTTTCCCTTCCATATAAAAAATGAGAATGACATTTGTGTGTACGTGCAGAACATTACCTTCACAAAGAAATGTATTTTACTTTGTATAACCACAATATATGTAAGATTATGAAATTATATTTAATTAATAATTATGTTACTTATAATACATTTAATATTTTTAAAATATTAATAAATTCCTAATGTTCTCTCATTTTAATAAAAAAATAAAACACCATCAATGTGTACGTGCGGACTACCAACTCCACGGAATGACGTTGTTTTTTTATCATCACAACCCCACATGGATGGTTCTATGAATATAAAAAATGAATAAGAATGATACCATTCTTTAATTTATTTTTTTTCTTTTTTCTAGAAACAATTTATTTACATTTAATTATTTAATTAAGGTACTATATTTTATTCCCTAAAAAAACTACTAAAACTTGGTCATCAATAATTTCATTCTCACAAATAATTACCAAAACTGTAATGTGATTAATTTATTACAATATTAATAACTATGAAAAATATATTATATTTAATTAAACAATATATTAATTATTACTTGGTATCAAATAACACAGATTGACACTTATACTTTATAGAATGTGTCATTTAATCAAAATTGATAACATCTGATGTTGAAAATAAACTATAAGTAACTAATATATGTATAACAAATAGTTATAAAAATTTTATACATAGGATCATATATTTTAATAAGGTAATTAAGTAGTTAATTCATATTTTTATTTTTATTATGTAGGTAGTTAAATGTCTTTCCTACAAACTGAGGGTAAATGGTTTTGGTTTTTCTGGACTCAGTATCTTTCCTATAGTCATATGATTTTATAGTGACTATGGTTTCTCGAGAAATCTTTATTATATTATATGATGATATTATATTTAATTTCCTCCTTTTTGTCTATAGAATTAAATTAATTTATTTCATTATTTATAAAAATTCATGATCTCAAGATTAATTTTTATCATCTATAAAATAATATATTTCTAATTCATATCCATGTTCACTCTATTTTCCAATCATCTCCATTCTTTTTCTGAATTCAAAATATATTTTATTTCTAGTGATATTTAAAATTACATTTTATAATATTTTAAAAGTATTTTTTATCTGCCTTTTGAGATGTTGGTTTTCAATAAAGGTACTGTAAAATGTTGAAATGGGTTTATTCCATTTCCAGAATGTACATTATAATTTCCACAACACATTTATCACATAAAGCATTATTTTATTTTAAGGTTCCATTATTTGGAATTATTTCTAAAAATTGATTTAAAATTTACTTCCAAGAACCATTTTGAAAATAATTATTAAAAATTGACCCATATGTACTACTTTTTATAAAATTATTATAAATTTGATTTTTACAATTTGGTTTCCATTTTTCTATTTATCCCTAATCGATCTCACTCATAAAGAGTTATGTTTTATGATTAAACCTCTAAATTCAGTTGTGAAATGTTATTTTTTGGTGATTTAATTTTTGTATCAATAGATCAATGTCTTTATTTCATTACATGTGATATAAATTTGAAAATATATCAAGCCCATTTCCATTATATGATTTATTTATGAGATGATGAAAGGTTTTTTCATATGGAAACCATATGCATGAATTCTAACAAGTGGGATTATATATCACCATATAATTCATTGGAATAAATTTTATATGTAGAGACCCGTATCTTGACGTACATGGACATTACATTACATTTGCGGAATACTTAGTACATAACAAAAACACACACTAAAGGATCGTAATAGTTTAGTGTCTTTGGAAACTCGGAACGTAATCTTCTAATCGTGGTGAAAGTTCTTCAATATCTCCCATAAAGGTCATCCTTTCTTTCTACCTAAAACCTTTCTTTATATCCTGGGGAAAAGAAAACATAAAAGGGTGAGCTCAAATGCTCAGTAAGGGTAAACAAAAGAAAAATCAATCACATCATATACATAGCTTTTGGAAATCTTAACCTGCAAAAGAGCTCATAATATCATAACATGGGATATATCATAGAAGTGAAATGTAATCCCAATAATCATAACTTAAAACATGAAACTTTGTGGCATACACACATAATCATAGAAAATCATTTCTTGTTAGTCAAGACTCAATGCCAAGACTATCTTAGTGGACAAAGTCCCTTTCTGAATCGAGTAACCCTCGTTTCAGTCCTGTTTCACTGAACCGGTATAACCTACCATTTCAGCCATGTCTATCTCATGAGATATAAAATCTTTACCCAATGCATTGGAGGGAGATATAGGTCCCACCCATCTTATAATGAATCCTTTCTTATGTGTGCCACATAATCATAAATAATACATCATTGCATAACCCATGTAATAAAAATGGGATTCTTAAACAACATGACATCATAAAACCATTCATATAAGATAAAGGAATTCATAAACATAATTCCATCACAACGTAGTCAAATCAATGTAAAAATATGGATAGAAACAGAACCCTTTATTATCTTAGATGGAAAATAATTTTGATAAAACACTTGAATTGAATTCTTGAGGAAAATATCCTTTCTTCTTCAAAATCAATTTCTTTTCACAAAACATCATGCAAATTTAAAAGAAAGAGATTTTATTGAAAATAGTCATGAAATCTTTTAGAGGATGCTTCATGAAAATAAGGCTTTATAAAATAGTAGAAATCCGTTCGTGCCGTATAAGTTAAAAAAACATTCTTTGTACTTTTGTCGAAAAAGTCAAAATGTACCTCGTACGAAAAACGACAAAAGATTCCTTTCATATCTTTTACTAAAAACTCACCGAAGGGTAAAATTGGATTTAAACAATTGTAGGTGGATTTAAATAACATTACATATTGAGGAAACATGGATGTGGATGATAAAATATACCCCAGTAAATTTCAAAGTACAAACAATCTCGGATAAAAATGAGATTGTGATATTTCCCTTACCTTAGGTCCGACTTGCTTTGTAAGTGTCCTAACCTCCTGTATAATGATTTAAATCATGTTATTGACTTATTACATAATCATATTCATTGTTATGATATCATATATGGTTCACTTATGACATTATATTACCCGTTCTTTTGTAAACTCCATGTTAAAGAAGCGTTTTGGGTAAAATCGTTTCATTTATCGTAGGTGTTTTGACTTGTTGTTATTAACATCATTATTACTTATATCATGATTTAATAACTTCCAGAATATAAAATATGATTTATATATCATATATATTCAGTATATATATATATATAATAGGTAGATAAATAAAATGAAAAACACCGTTCATGGAGACGGTAGTCCGTACGTACGCATGAACGCTGTTTTCCTTTCCTTATTGTCTTGAAATGGAAGTAAGTAGATGACATACATATGTATATATATATATATATAAATCCAGTAGCTTTATAATGTCATATTTTTCATTATTATTTCTTATATATACATTATAATCATTCTTAAATGGTTAACATGGAGAATGAATCTCATCGCGTCGTGGAGACGGTAGTCCGTACGTACGCACGAGCGATGATATCATTTCAATAAATATTGAATTGAATTGGAGTGGATTATACAATATATCAGAATCAATATGATGTTGTAATAACTATGTATAGTTATTCTTTACACCATTATACCCATCCATGTAAGGTGGTGGTGGAAAATAGATTACACCACGGCGTCGAGACGGTATTCCGTACGTACGCACGCGCGGTGATTTCTTTTTCCGTAGGATGGATAGATGGTGAAATAGGGTTGTTTCATACTTATAATAACATATCAGTATATTAGTGATACTTATGTTATTACTTCATAATGAAACAACCTAAGAAGAAGAAGTGGAAGAAGAAATAAAGATGAAAGAATTGGTAACGGTAATTACCTCTTCTTTGAAGTGCCTCTTTGAGACCTCCTCTTAGGGCACTAAAATTGGTCTTTGAAGAAGACCAGAACCTCTAGGATGTTGCTAGGGAAGTGGAGAGGAGAAATTGTCAGGGGTTGGCCGAGCTTGAGTGCTCAAATTGGTGTGAGGAGGAGGGGGAGGAGGTGTCCTTTTATAGGGGAGGAGAGGGGCACCTTAGGAATATCTCAAAATATTATTTTATATTAAAGTCAAAATCGGTTTATAATGGTTCCAAAGGGTCTTATTTCGAAGCTAAAGTGGGGATGGGTCGAAATCCTATCAACCAATAGGATTTAGACAAGTTTAGGGTATTATTTTAACCTTATCAATTAGATTCAACTCTAAGTTAAATAATTTAACTTTTACCGTGTCTTTTTGTTTTCTTTCACTATATGGTTAATAAACTTACTATAACATGCCAAAAGAACCCCAAATTGTATATTATTAATACATATATCCTTATATAAGTCATTGGGCCGAACCTTAGATTTTTAGGAATAAAATAACAATTAGTAATATAATATTTGATTTAAAAACTATTTTGTGTCAATTTTGACACTATTTGATATATGATTTTTGTGAAAGTGATAACAGAATTATATGTTCGAACCAAGTTGATTAAATCATCACTAATATATCATAGTAACCTAGAAAATTATTGGAATTCATAAAAAGTCTTAAATTACATTTATTTTGGTATTTATATTATCAATTATGTCAATATTTCATTAATAAGATAATTACTGCATCATCTTTGTGTCATAAATAAATTATATTATTTGATGTCTAAAAATTACAAATAAAATACCATCATGTAGGAAATCTTTTTAGCATTCTAATGAATATTTATAGTCTAATTTATCTTATGTATAACCCCATATTAAAAATGATTTACTTATTAAACTTTGATTTTAACTATTTTAACCCTTCTTTAAATAAATTAATAATAAATGTCCTAATCTAGTCCAAGTGGGCCTAAATGGTCATATTTTATTCCTAAGTTTGTTTTTGGTCGAATTACACTTGTCCAATAGAATTAGGACATGTGTTAGGGTAATATTAATATCATATTTACCCTTAGTTACCCTATTTACTATTAACCGCGGTAAAAAAAAGTAAAAAGTTACTATTCACCAAAAATTATTCTCATCTCATTGAACCACATTTTAGTCCTTGATATTAACCGTGTCTCTCGGATTTTCGAAATTCCATTCACAGAAGCGGTAAAAATAAGTTTTATGCAAAATTCAGTTTTTAACCTACCACTTAGTGGTTTCACTATTCATAAAAAATTGATGTTTTTCAGAACAATGCCAAAATTTCATCCCAAGCTATATTTCATATTCCGAATTCAAAAATGAAGTCTATTTTACCAAATTCATAACATAAAAGTTGCATTAATTAATTTTATAATTAAATCCCGCTGTTAAAACAAATAGCGTGTTTTTAAGAAGCAATATCTATCAAAAGATTGACACTTGTTTATGTCTAGTTTAAATGTGAAATTACATCCAATGACCAACATTGTATTAAATTGTAAAAATATATTCTAAATATACTTTAAAACCACTCAAATTAATGATTTATCACTATTAATTATTTCGATTAAAAAAGTTGTTTTTAATTATAATTTAGTAATTTTCACTATTCATCAGAATATGAAAGTTATCCGAAAAGTACCAAAATTTCACCTTAGGCTAAATTCGATACTCCGAATCCAAAAATATAGTTCATTTTGAAAAATAAGATTTACTGGATTTCAAAAAGTGGTTATTACTATTCATAACGGCTAGTTTTAATAATATTTTTATAGCATATCGTTGTTTAGTGAAACTCGATATTGCGTACTACACACGCTATCGAGGAAGGTCGCGATTGCGTGTAATGCAAGACAACTCAAGGATGTGTGTTGTGCAAGCTCCTTTTGGTGTAGCGTACAACACAAGACATTAATAAAATTAAAAAGAATATTTTCTTATAAAATCTTGGGCTGTTACATTCTACCCCCCTTAAAATGAATTTCGCCCTCGAAATTCGTCGGGGTTATAAATGGTTTACTATTTGAAAGTTTCTTTAATAGAAACCCACATAGTAAAAGGGAATACCAAAACATGGCTTTAAAAACTAAAGTATGAAATGTAACGATTACCCAAATAAACTAATCACTGGGTTTCCACATAGGTGAAAATATGGATATGGAAGAGAAATCTAAGCATCATGTTCTGATGGAGAGTGGTAGAGAACATGGCTATGGAAAAGCCATTAATCACAAATCCATAGATTTGTGATGATAAAAGGTACCATCTGATTCATCAGGTATAAGAGAACTAGGACAACATTTTTGGTTTTCAAGATCATTTCCCTAAAGTTAAAGAATTTGAATTAGAATAAATACTTACTTTATTTTGGTACAATCTCACTTTTGTTCGTGCCTTTAACAATTTCCACTTCATCTCTTAAATAAATGAAGTTGAATTTGTTATTCGTGAAGTGTTAGAATATCATGTGATAGAATGACGGGTCATTCCATCTGTTTCAAACAAAAGGTTAGCAAAATTATATACATAAGTCGATCTATAGTGAGATTAATCACATATGGACTTATACTTCATATATCATACTGCTTAATATAATAAAACTAGTTTCTACTAAACAGGGACTTCCTGTAGGCTAGTGGTAGGCGATAAAGGCCAGTCGCACTTCGGTTGTGGGTTCGATTCCTACAGCCTTGTCCGAAGCGATGGGTTGTCGCCCGTCCTGTAGGTTGTCCCTTTTTCTAAAACTACGTTACTATAACATCCCATCAATAATATCGAAAATCTTCTATCCTTAAACAATACTAACTTATGTCCAACATAATCCAGTCTAATCTTTAGGCTTATACATAATACTGAAGTCCACTCTCATAATATAGTGACATCGATTACCAGAGATTTAATACTGTCGTTGATCCCCACATATCATAACATATGTCTTGTTGGTCACATTCCAAACATTCAAAGTCCTTAATCGTGTATTCTCTTGAATACCTTAGTGAAAACATGAGTGCAGTTAAAAGTTAACACTTTCCACATACCAAAATCCTCAAAATTCTATATACTCAAACCATGATATCACTTAGTCCTTATATCAATCATGAGCTCATGAATACTATCAAACATTTAATTTTCTCCTTATCCCTTCATTATGCGCATATCATCTACATTCCAAAAATATATGAATAACCTTTCATGGATACTGGTAACATTAATCATACACTTTCAAAACACAAGGAAAGACAACAGTGTAACAATCCATAGATGTCTCTTTATTCCAAAATTACACATGATAAACATGTAATCATTCCACTACATTCTCAAACCATTGACCGAGCTTCAAAAATTCTTTTATCTCACATATCATTTGTAGTCTCTTCATCATCATCCACATAAATACTACCCATATGACCATACCGATTCTCTTCATGAGTCTTTCCCTTAGGGCATTGGTTTGCATAATGCCCGTACATTCCACATTTAAAGCATTTAACCATTGTTGATGTCGTAGCAATACCATTATCCTCATCCATGGTGTTAACTGAACCTTTTCCTTTGCACTTACTTGCTTTGTGTCCTTCTTTTCCACACCCAAAGCATCTTCCAGTTCCCTTGAAACATTCTCCTTGATGCCTCTTCCCACATGATTTACATAGGGGAAATTGAACTTTCTTTCCTCTATGATCATCATGGAACTCCATCTTTCTCTTATTAGTCGAGTCAGGAAACTTACCAAATTTTACTTTATTGATCATGTTGTGAGATTGCTGATTCGGCATAATAATGATGTTTGGACATCCAAATCCCATTTTATTTGGTTGCTCATGAAGAATATCATTCCATTGTCCATCATATCCTCCATTATTGTGAATCATCTTGTTTCCAGCCATTTTCTAAAACCCAAAAAGAATAGTGTGAGAGGAAAAAATCATAATAAAGGGGGAGTAACTTAAATATCTAACATCTTTGGTTTAATCTAATATCGTTACCATTGTTCTAGGACTATATCCTATACGTATACTTATCCTTAGGGGCATCCCTAGACATACCTTATAAATATCTCTAGGGATCTCACTAACGTTTTCGCATCCTAGTTTCCAAAGGTTGACTAAACCTTTCCTCTGATACCAACTGTAGAGACCCGTATCTTGACGTACATGGACATTACATTACATTTGCGGAATACTTAGTACATAACAAAAACACACACTAAAGGATCGTAATAGTTTAGTGTCTTTGGAAACTCGGAACGTAATCTTCTAATCGTGGTGAAAGTTCTTCAATATCTCCCATAAAGGTCATCCTTTTTTTCTACCTAAAACCTTTCTTTATATCCTGGGGAAAAGAAAACATAAAAGGGTGAGCTCAAATGCTCAGTAAGGGTAAACAAAAGAAAAATCAATCACATCATATACATAGCTTTTGGAAATCTTAACCTGCAAAAGAGCTCATAATATCATAACATGGGATATATCATAGAAGTGAAATGTAATCCCAATAATCATAACTTAAAACATGAAACTTTGTGGCATACACACATAATCATAGAAAATCATTTCTTGTTAGTCAAGACTCAATGCCAAGACTATCTTAGTGGACAAAGTCCCTTTCTGAATCGAGTAACCCTCGTTTCAGTCCTGTTTCACTAAACCGGTATAACCTACCATTTCAGCCATGTCTATCTCATGAGATATAAAATCTTTACCCAATGCATTGGAGGGAGATATAGGTCCCACCCATCTTATAATGAATCCTTTCTTCTGTGTTCCACATAATCATAAATCATACATCATTGCATAACCCATGTAATAAAAATGGGATTCTTAAACAACATGACATCATAAAACCATTCATATAAGATAAAGGAATTCATAAACATAATTCCATCACAACATAGTCAAATCAATGTAAAAATATGGATAGAAACAGAACCCTTTATTATCTTATATGGAAAATAATTTTGATAAAACACTTGAATTGAATTCTTGAGGAAAATATCCTTTCTTCTTCAAAATCAATTTCTTTTCACAAAACATCATGCAAATTTAAAAGAAAGAGATTTTATTGAAAATAGTCATGAAATCTTTTAGAGGAAGCTTCATGAAAATAAGGCTTTATAAAACAGTAGAAATCCGTTCGTGCCGTATAAGTTAAAAAAAAACATTCTTTGTACTTTTGTCGAAAAAGTCAAAATGTACCTCGTACGAGAAACGACAAAAGATTCCTTTCATATCTTTTACTAAAAACTCACCGAAGGGTAAAATTGGATTTAAACAATTGTAGGTGGATTTAAATAACATTACATATTGAGGAAACATGGATGTGGATGATAAAATATACCCCAGTAAATTTCAAAGTACAAACAATCTCGGATAAAAATGAGATTGTGATATTTCCCTTACCTTAGGTCCGACTTGCTTTGTAAGTGTCCGAACCTCCTGTATAATGATTTAAATCATGTTATTGACTTATTACATAATCATATTCATTGTTATGATATCATATATGGTTCACTTATGACATTATATTACCCGTTCTTTTGTAAACTCCATGTTAAAGAAGCGTTTTGGGTAAAATCGTTTCATTTATCGTAGGTGTTTTGACTTGTTGTTCTTAACATCATTATTACTTATATCATGATTTACTTACTTCCAGAATATAAAATATGATTTATATATCATATATATTCAGTATATATATATATATAATAGGTAGATAAATAAAATGAAAAACACCGTTCATGGAGACGGTAGTCCGTACGTACGCATGAACGCTGTTTTCCTTTCCTTATTGTCTTGAAATGGAAGTAAGTAGATGACATACATATGTATATATATATATATAAATCCAGTAGCTTTATAATGTCATATATTTCATTATTATTTCTTATATATACATTATAATCATTCTTAAATGGTTAACATGGAGAATGAATCTCATCGCGTCGTGGAGACGGTAGTCCGTACGTACGCACGAGCGATGATATCATTTCTATAAATATTGAATTGAATTGGAGTGGATTATACAATATATCAGAATCAATATGATGTTGTAATAACTATGTATAGTTATTCTTTACACCATTATACCCATCCATGTAAGGTGGTGGTGGAAAATAGATTACACCACGGCGTGGAGACGGTATTCCGTACGTACGCACGCGCGGTGATTTCTTTTTCCGTAGGATGGATAGATGGTGAAATAGGGTTGTTTCATACTTATAATAACATATCAGTATATGAGTGACACTGATGTTATTACTTCATAATGAAACAACCTAAGAAGAAGAAGTGGAAGAAGAAATAAAGATGAAAGAATTGGTAACGGTAATTACCTCTTCTTTGAAGTGCCTCTTTGAGACCTCCTCTTAGGGCACTAAAATTGGTCTTTGAAGAAGACCAGAACCTCTAGGATGTTGCTAGGGAAGTGTAGAGGAGAAATTGGCAGGGGTTGGCCGAGCCTGAGTGCTCAAATTGGTGTGAGGAGGAGGGGGAGGAGGTGTCCTTTTATAGGGGAGGAGAGGGGCACCTTAGGAATATCTCAAAATATTATTTTATATTAAAGTCAAAATCGGTTTATAATGGTTCCAAAGGGTCTTATTTCTAAGCTAAAGTGGGGATGGGTCGAAATCCTATCAACCAATAGGATTTAGACAAGTTTAGGGTATTATTTTAACCTTATCAATTAGATTTAACTCTAAGTTAAATAATTTAACTTTTACCGTGTCTTTTTGTTTTCTTTCACTATATGGTTAATAAACGTACTATAACATGCCAAACGAACCCCAAATTGTATATTATTAATACATATATCCTTATCTAAGTCATTTGGACGAACCTTAGATTTTTAGGAATAAAATAACAATTAGTAATATAATATTTGATTTAAAAACTATTTTGTGTCAATTTTGACACTATTTGATATATGATTTTTGTGAAAGTCATAACAGAATTATATGTTCGAACAAAGTTGATTAAATCATCACTAATATATCATATTAACCTAGAAAATTAGTGTAATTCATAAAAAGTCTTAAATTACATTTATTTTGGTATTTATATTATCAATTATGTCAATATTTCATTAATAAGATAATTACTGCATCATCTTTGTGTCATAAATACATTATATTATTTGATGTCTAAAAATTACAAATAAAATACCATCATGTAGGAAATCTCTTTAGCTTTCTAATGAATATTTATAGTCTAATTTATCTTATGTATAACCCCATATTAAAAATTATTTACTTATTAAACTTTGATTTTAACTATTTTAACCCTTCTTTAAATAAATTAATAATAAATGTCCTAATCTAATCCAAGTGGGCCTAAATGGTCATATTTTATTCCTAAGTTTGTTTTTGGTCGAATTACACTTGTCCAATAGAATTAGGACATGTGTTAGGGTAATATTAATATCATATTTACCCTTAGTTACCCTATTTACTATTAACCGCGGTAAAAAAAAGTAAAAAGTTACTATTCACCAAAAATTATTTTCATCTCATTGAACCACATTTTAGTCCTTGATATTAACCGTGTCTCTCGGATTTTCGAAATTCCATTCACAGAAGCGGTAAAAATAAGTTTTATGCAAAATTCAGTTTTTAACCTACCACTTAGTGGTTTCACTATTCATAAAAAATTGATGTTTTTCAGAACAATGCCAAAATTTCATCCCAAGCTATATTTCATATTCCGAATTCAAAAATGAAGTCTATTTTACCAAATTCATAACATAAAAGTTGCATTAATTAATTTTATAATTAAATCCCGCTGTTAAAACAAATAGCGTGTTTTTAAGAAGCAATATCTATCAAAAGATTGACACTTGTTTATTTCTAGTTTAAATGTGAAATTACATCCAATGACCAACATTGTATTAAATTGTAAAAATATATTCTAAATATACTTTAAAACCACTCAAATTAATGATTTATCACTATTAATTATTACGATTAAAAAAGTTGTTTTTAATTATAATTTAGTAATTTTCACTATTCATCAGAATATGAAAGTTATCCGAAAAGTACCAAAATTTCACCTTAGGCTAAATTCGATACTCCGAATCCAAAAATAAAGTTCATTTTGAAAAATAAGATTTACTGGATTTCAAAAAGTGGTTATTACTATTCATAACGGCTAGTTTTAATAATATTTTTATAGCATATCATTGTTTAGTGAAACTCGATATTGCGTACTACACACGCTATCGAGGAAGGTCGCGATTGCGTGTAATGCAAGACAAGTCAAGGATGTGTGTTGTGCAAGCTCCTTTTGGTGTATCGTACAACACAAGACATTAATAAAATTAAAAAGAATATTTTTTTATAAAATCTTGGGCTGTTACATTATAACTCCAAATATATGTATACATGTATGAAATTAATTTTTCATACAAGTGTGCGTGCAGGTATGTGGATCATAGTATGGATGAATTATTAGATAAGTATTCATGAATATTATTAGTTTGGTTTTCATTCATGGGTATTAGGGAGTGTACTATGAAAGTGATGTTTCCATATGATTATTTTTTAATAAAGTTATTTTTTATGATTTGTTTTAAGGTTATATTACAGTTATACATATATGATTATGTTTATTATCCATGGATCATGTTTACTATCTCATTAATACATACTATTTTTCTATGGTATATGCTTTTTCATATGAGATTACATGTAATTATATAATGAATTATGGATACATATTATTTATATATTTTATTTTTATAAGATATTTCTCCCATGATAGTGTTTTATCATATGATTATGATCTAACCCTTAATGACATATTCATGTGTTTTTTCCAAACTGACAGTTTGACCCCATCCCTATTTTATGATTTCGTTCCCTAGGTAAGGAAGATTAATATAACTTTTGATAAGTCTAAATGGAATTATATTATGGATCAATTATGAATAATTGTTAACAACTGTTGTACAATAATTTTTTATATTACTAGTAATAAAAAACCCCTAAACCTTTTGGTTTGAAAATTATGATATTATTTGTGACATTTAAGTTTTAAATTATGGAAATGATTTAAAATAAAGATATGTTATGTTTAGGTCACCTCAAAAATATATATAAATAATGTTATCAAATAATTTATTATGATGGTTATGTTTTTTATATAGGAATTTAAATAACATCAATGAAAGTAAAGAGCAAAGTTAAGTGTTTCCTCTTATCAATTATCTCTTTGAGATATGTTCTATATCCTTCACCTTCACTTTCTATGGTGAATTTACTATCACGTTAATTTAATATAGATTATTATTCATTTAGCTAATGGAATTCACACAACCATATCAATTAATTTCATTCAATTTATTTTTAATAAACTTTTACCAAGGGTTCAAGTTTTTTTTAAACCATACATCAAATTATAGATTATTTACGACTAAATTTAAATATAACGAAACTTAATGATATTTATCAATAAAATCCATGATATTTTATGCTATATTTTTATGTATAAATTTTATATACCCTCCTATAATTTCACTTCTTTTTTTCATAATTTACCCATAGTGATGATTATTATAGAAATCAACCATATCTTTAGTTTTTAGTTGAAAATATTTCTTACAACACCTTAATATTTTATGATATATTTCTCTTCAAATAAATTTATTTTATTTGATGACATGCAATACACAAAACCAAGATTCAAAATGAATAGATATATAGTATATAGTTATAAAAAATAATTTAATTATTTAGAAAGAATATGAATAACCATTTTTAAAAAAATATATAAATTTTTTAGATTACGAAAATAAATTTTTTAGTAAATTTATTATTTTCTATATATATAATTTTTCCTCAAAAAATGTTTTTATTAGTTTTTCTAATAAATAATATCATTAATTTCTTCACGTATAAAAATTTAAAGGAGAAAAGGAACTTCATTTTTCAATTCAACATGTCATAATTAGATTATAGTTAATTTTTTGATAATTTTTATGAATATATTGACTTTTCGATGAATAATTAAAATTATTATTTTTATTGAAACATTGTCTTTTAATTTAAATAATTCAAAAAAAATAATCTGATTTAAATTCTTCCATTGTTAAATGACTTAATTTATATTATTAATAATATAATTAATTTCATTTTAATTTATATTCTGTTAAATTTTGGTATAAAAACTTTTATACTTTAGAAAAAACAATTATCCAAATTATACTTCATATTATTTTGTATGTTTAATTTTATATTTAATTATTTCAATTTTACTAATTTAATATTTACAAATAGATTACATATTTTTAATAATGGGGATATAATTTTGTAAATAAGTCTGTTTTATTTTTAGTCTTTTTGAATAATAAAATTGATAAATATTTATCACTTGAGAAGGAAAAAATTGGTAAATTAAGGTCAAGACTATGGGATAAGAAATCAAAAAAATATTCAAGAATTTCCTTTATAATATTGGATAATTTTATTTCTACTATATGAATACAATTATCCAATATATATCAAGTTGGTTTCATTTGTATTTTAACCTCTATATTATTTTATGAAAATAATAAATACGAAATCTCACTCTCTAGAATTTAATATCTCTAATATTATTACATAAGGACAAAAAGAGGTTATTTTTTGTTATAAATAATTATTTGAGAGATAAAAATATTTATTTCTTTGTTTTATTTTTAATTTTTAGTTGTTTAATAATTTCCATAAAGTTTTATATAGCGCTAATATAGTATTTGTTCAATGGATAGATAAATAATAAATGAATTTAAAAATATAAAAAGTAATAACAATTTAATGATTTATTGTGTTACACTATTTTTTTAGATAAATATATCATATTAGGGATGTTTTAATGTATTATATTAAAATTACTCTTCTTTCATGTCATTTTCAAATTCAAATTAAGTGAATAGATCTTTCAATGAAATTAATAGTGTTTTAAGTTAAATACATTTTATTAAATTATTTAAAAACAATATAAATATTGAAATATGAAAACTAAAATGAGAAATGGTATATATATCCATCAATAATCCAATTTTCAGTTGATTTTAAACTTATATGGGAAATTATAAACATTAAATATTGAAAAAGTCATTATCGTGGTTAAGGTTATAATTGGTTAAACGACATGTTAAACCAAATTATAATGTTTAAAATGATATCTTAACCTATAAAAATATTATCTAATGGTTTTAGTTGGAATTATTCTTCATTAGGTTCTAATATGTGTGATTTTTGAACCATTTTACATGATCTAGTCATATATTATATTATAATATTTCATGTATTACCATAAATAAAATTAATAATTTTTTTAATAGTTAATACTTTATTAAATGATTTAAAATTCATAAAAACCCAATATTCCACCATGTTAATGTAATATGTCTAAAAATATCAACTATATTACATTTATGGGTTATTTTTTCTATTATGGTTACATTCTTTTCCATTATTGTAAAACATGTATTTTACTGTAACTCTAAAAAGAATTAAAGTTGGGTTAAAACAAAATTATAAGTGTTAAAAAATCACATAAACATGTTTAAATTTTATTAGATTATATAATATTTACTAAAAACTCATAATATATTCAAAATATTTTAATTTTTAGTCACTTTAATATAATGATTATTTATGTTAACTCAATACTTTATGTAACTCCAAGAGTTTTCCTCTCATCACTTGTAAAAGGGTTCCTATTCACCTCTATTACTTACACCATTTTAACTTATAACTCATAAAATATGTTTCATAATAATTTCATATATTATTCACCCATATTCTAGAGTTTCATTTCTTTCCAAAATACTAGATCATCTGTTGAAAATTGATAACATCACTCATACATATGTGTGGACAATAAGATTCACGAAGTGATGTCATTCATTTTTTCTTTACATGGATGTTAATAAGGATAAAGTTAATTAATATATGTGATATATATGATATAATATTTAATCTAAATTTTTATTTATTTTTTACGTTTCTTTTTTTCCATCAATCAAAAATAAAGAAAAGCATTCAAGCATACATACAAACAACTGTCTCCATGAATGATGTAATTCATTTATATATATATATACACATTTCAGAGATGATTATAAATATTTATATAATGAATATATATTATAATTATATATCATTATTTAAATTATATAAATTATGGAACCATGATCAATGTAAGCGGACCAAAACTACCAAACCGAAAAATATGTGAAAAATAGAGCTGTCATCACCCGAAAGAGTGATCTTCATGAAGAATTATTGATAAATTGAGATAAAATATTATTTTAAAATAATATATGGTATGATATTTTTATATTTTTATTATATAATATAGGTATAATAAATATATATTTATTATACAATATGTTCGAACATGTATGCAACAAGTCAGACCTGAGGTATGGGTTTCTCATCTAACTTTTATTTTTGTGACACATATATTATATTCACCAATTTTTTCTTTCATGTGTTGTATATAATAACATTGGGATCTATTATATCATTATATCAGTAATATTAATGGTATTTAATGTCTTATTTAAAGTTATATCTTCCAGGGGTGTTATTATTCAAAAGTAATCTAAGCAGTAAGGGATTTCTTTTACAATCAGATTTAATTTCAGGATTTTTTATGTTTAAATTTCCATTTAGGAAAATCATAAGATACTTATTTGAAAAAATAAATTAATATTATTATCATTTAGTTATTAATTAAATTTAAATATATTAGTACCATTTTCCTCTCTTGTGTAATTAGAAATATTAAAAAAAATGTTTTTAAGAGGAACAAACATTATTCTCTATTCTTTTAGGAATTTTTTCTTCCATGGCCATGTATTCTAGATATTTTTTAATATTTTTTTAATATAAAAAATTATTTTATCAATTATTTTTTATGAAATTTTTAATTAAAAAAACATTCTCATTGTTTTCTGAATGAGGTACTTCTAAATTTTTACCCAAATTGTAAAAGGGATCTTTTCTTTTACATACACAGCATGAAGAAAATAATATTCCATCATTACCACTCATTTATTAAAATAATATTTTATTATGGTATAAAATTATTTTTAAATAAAATATTTTCTTTAAAATTTTGGAATTTTTGGGATTTTAGTAGTTGATTTAAAAGTGAAAAGTATATTTTAACTACGAAATTTAGTAGTTATTTTTTTGAAGTTTTTGTATATATAAATACACCAGCTAATATTAGAGGGGACATAATTTAATGATAAAATATTTACTATTTATATATAAGGTTTCTGTTTATGAATTATTTATTTTATATATTCTTGATTCAATATAGATAATTATTTACCTATGTAGAATTTTTTGAATTAATTGTATTGATTTTTTAAAATATTGAAAATTCATCGGAAATTCACATAATGGGTAGGGTCCAATTTTTAATATCCCCCCCAATTCATTGATAAATATCATGAGATAAAATAGTAATAATTATATAATATGTAGGTATTTATGTTACACATACCCATTTTATAGTAATGGTGTCTTGGTTGAGAGGCCACAATGTTGAGAATCATGATATCATATTTGAGAGGCCTTGATCATGAATTTCAAGAATTATGAATTATATTTTCATTATCTATATTTTTTAATTTTGATATTATTCATGGGTAATAATTTATCTTAAGTGTTGGATGATTGACATGTGTTTTCATTATACACTCTTCCATGTTTATTATACATTGTTTTCTCATGATATCTTTTGTTGTACATAACCCTTACTGAGCATCTGAGATCAACCTAATTTTGTTCCTTTCATGAGGATTCAATTAATGGAACTTTGATTCATATTCATGAATAGGAAAGAGGGAATTTTAATATTACAAAAGGAAATATATTTTTTATATTACGTTTTCTAATATTAGTGAGAATCTAATATATTTATAGTTTAACAATTTTACTAAACTATTATGTCCATTATGATGATATTTCTTGTATCTAGTGCCAATGTAATAATGTTACCACTAACTTTGGACTACTAGGGTTGGGGTACTTTTGATTCTCTTCCATGATCAAAATATTTATATTATTCACTATATTTCCATATCTCTATTTATATGATTTATTAATGTCTTTATCTATTTATTATAGCTTTATTTAGAAAATTTGAAAAGGAATATTTAAACATTATTTACATGTGTTATTTTTTAATGACATCAACATTATTTAAAAAGGTGTGAAATGACTACCTTTTTAAAAAATTCTTCATAAAAGTTAATTTTTTTACCATCTTCATTGATTTTGTTTATGAATATTAGTCATATTTTTAGGGTTTTACAAGGTATTTTTTATTCCAATTATATTAAAAAATAATTTATTTTTAAAATAAAATATATTAAAAGTAAAGGATATTTAATTTTATAATCTAACTATATTATCTTAATACTTTTAGAATTTTATTTTCCTCTATTTCAATATAATTTAATTCTTATTATGATCCATTTTTTATATGACTTAATTATTAAATCCACATCACTCCTATGCAAGGATTGAGATAATTTTTTCATAAATCAATATAGAACATATTTCTATTACATTAGTCAATCAAGAAATAATAAAATTTTGAATGTTTCCATGATCATCTGGCACCCATATATGTATATCATTATGTAATGTGTGGGTCCATTTTATATCAACAATTACTTGGGTAATTTTTAATATCTCATGATATTAGTATGATAGGCAAAAGGTTATACCATGTTCTCTATTTTATATGACAATATTTCATAGACCAGGTCCACTATGTTATGTGATGGTGGTTATCCTAGACCATTATGATGATAATTTATTAGTTTCCAACCTTGAAAATTGATATGATTTGAATTATTATATATATTCCAAATATTCTGTTATACATCATACATATGTTATATCTTTATGGATCATGATTATTAAATTATGTTTCCACACTTTTATTTTTCGTGCCTTGGGTTATTCCAAAATCATTTCCCATGATTCATGATTCCTGATCTATTTTTTATTGATTATGATTCTATTATTTAATGATCATGAACATTTATTATGTTTTTATACCCACATGGTAACACCCCTATATTTTAGAAAAGAAAACTATGTTCGATAATGTGTTTGACACGCAACAATGAGCTTAAACAGACCTTGAAATATGTAAATGTTATAACCTAGCCATTAAATTATTGGGGATGAATTGTAATAACTAATTTATGATATATATATATATATATATTTCTAATTAAATATATTTTTTTGATAAATTTCTATCAAATTATTAAATAATTTTTAGTAAAGTAATTTTTTTCATCAATATTTTGTTTCTTCAAAAATGGTTTCTAATGAATTTCATAAAAACAATTAAAAAATAAATTTTAAAAAATTTAAATTTTAAATTCGATAAAATGAAATTCATTTTTATATATGTGTATCAAAATTATTATTTTTGAAAATTTTGGTAGTTTTTTGGAAAATGTAAATTTTTTATTGAGTACTGAAAAATACCAATTTTTGTTAAAATATCATTTCATTCGCAAAAATTAAGAAATTTAAATTTTCTATTTTGATTTTAATATGATTTAATATCAAATTTATATTATTTTTAATATTTAATCCAATTAGTTTCTTCTAAGTCAATTACATTTTGGATTTATTTATACGTTTCTCATTGTCTTTAAAAATAAGATTTTTCATAAAACTTTTATAAAGTAAATAATGTTCATACTTTTAAATTAACATGAAGTACCTCTAATGATGAATTATTTAAATTAAATTTATATATAGTTTATAAATAAATATGAATTTATATTTATAAAATAAGTATGATTATTGATAAAATTAATATAAAATCATATTTTTCTTTTAAAAATGAACTGTTAGAAACACCTTTTTTTCATCACATTGGACGGTATAATTTTCAATTAAAATTTTCCACGTATATTAATTTGATATTTTTAAAATGGATTAAATATCATTAATAATAATAATTTATATTACCTAATAAGTTGAAATTAAATTTTTACAATAATAAATAGTGAAAATGGTAAAAATAAATGACCACAATTAATGTGAAAATGGGTTTACCAAGGGTTAAAATATAAATATAAGGTTAAAATGACCAAAAAATGTTTAAAATATATTTTATAGACACATTTAAACCATATAATTTTTAATTATTGATAATGTTCTATTTTTGAGCCTTTTTTATTTTAAAAAATGTGATTACACTAATTTATTTTCAAATATTATTAGTGTTCCACCCACCTCACTTATAAAAGACCACCCCCACTCCTCTCTTTTTCACACATTCAAACCCTTTTGATTTAGAAAATACCTTACAGAATAATTTCCCAACATTCATAACCAAATCCTAGAATCCATTTTTTTGGTTCATAAATACATTCTATAAATACTTTAATTATAATCCTAATGATGTGGTCTGAGAAGATGTAAAATTCTTAACTATTTGTTTTTTATATTTCATCTTACACCTCCTAAAAATATTGGTTAACTATGACCTTATAATAAAAATTATACTATAAACTAAGATTATCTTATATTAATTTCATAACCTAAATCCACCTCCTCTTCAATAAAATTGGAAATGAGATTATCAAACATGTGTATAGTAGACTACGGCCTCGCAAACTGATGTAATTTATTTTTGTTAATATCCCATCAATTCAAATTTTAATAATTTATTTAAAGTAAATATATGATATTTTTATCATATTTATGGATTTATAGTTTTTATATCTTATATATGTTTTTTTACTTTCCTACATGTGGGGGATACAATAACATCTCTCATGTGTACGTTGGACTACCGCATCACAAACCGATGTCATTGTATTCACAAATGCTTAACATGGAAGTTAATACGGATAATTTTAATGAATATATGTTCTATAAAATAAATAATAGTGATATTAATTCCATATTTATCATTATAAAAAGATAATATATCATTTCTTTTCTTGAATTTTAAAAATGATAATTTTATTTTTCTACATGTGGACTACTAGAACCATGAAACGATGTGATTAATTGTTCATCATGACATCAAAATACTGATATATATATATATATATGTATATTTAAATAAATAATATGTTATTTATTACATTATGATAATTCTAGATAGGTAAAATAATACATACCTTATTTCCATAATGATCACAAGAAAATTGAAACTTTACTCATGCTTATGTGGGGCCTACGGTCTCCATAATCGTAAAATATTTAATTTTTTATAAATTTTTTTCATGATTGGTTTTAAAATTATACTTAATAAAAAAATATTATAATTTTTTCTTGATTATTATTATGGCTATTTTTAAATAATGACCTCTTTGGTCATGATCAACACACCGAGTCCATTTTGAAATAATGAATCGAATGTCCTCTATAACACCCCAATCTTTTATGGTAAATTTCCCTTTGAATAATGTTATACCTTGCATTGTACACAACTTCAATATTCTAACACACCGTGACTAATCAAACAATCCATTATTAATAGTAATACACACTTTTTAAAATTTTATAAATTTTATCATTCAAAATGGACTTCATTTTTGGATTTAGAATATCGAAATTAGCTTAGGGTGAATTTTTGGTATTGTTCGGAAAACTTTCAGTTTTTGATGAATAGTGAAAAACCCTGAGTTATTGTTTAAAACCGAATTTTTAATTAAATAATTATTTATTTTATTTAAATTTATTTTATTTCGAAATAGACACATAATGCTCATATAATTTCAATGTAATTCATTGGAATCATTATATAATTATGTTAGATATATAAGATTTATCGAACTTTTACCGTCTTTTTCTCACCTCCTAGGAGGAAATCCAAATTTGTATAAAACATAATCTTAACGCTTCTCTTAGTTGAATTTTGAAAATATGAGAGACACAGTTGATATCAGTAAGTAAAATTATGTTCAATAAGATGAAATTTGTTTTCTAAATAGTAACTTTTTACATTTATTGACCACAGTTATAAGTAAATAGAGTAAGTAAGGGTAAAAATGATGTTATTATTACCCTAAAACATGTCCTAATTATATTGTATAAGTTTAATTAGACCAAAATAACCTTATAAATAAAATATAAACCTATCTGGTCATCTTGGAAAAGATTAGGACATTTATTATAATTTTATTTAAAGAAGAGTTAAAAGAGTTAAAATTCAATGTTTAATAACTAAACCATTTTTAATATAAGGTTACACATAATATAAATCAGACTATAAATATTCATTAGAAATATAAAAGTATTTCCTACATAATTGTATTTTATTTCTAATTTTTAGACATTAAATAATTATATTTATTTATGACACAATGATGATGCAGTAATTACCATATTAATGAAATATAAAAATAATTGATATTATAAATATCCAAATAAATATAATTTAAAACTTTTAATTAATAAAACACATTTTATAGCTTAATATTACATGTTATATTTTATTTAATTTATTTATTATAAAGTAATAATAATTTTAGTACATTAACAAAAATGAATTATTAAATAATGTCAAAATTGACATAAATGAGTTTTTAAAACAATTACAATATTATTGGTTGATATAATAATCCAAAAAAATATAAGGATTGTAAATAAGACTTATATAATGATATTGGTATCATTAATGAACCACTTGGGGTTCTCTTGAAAATTTATAGTATGTTTATTAACTAAATAATATAAAAATACAAGTGACATAGTAAATGTAAAACTATTTAAATAAGAGTTAAATATAAAAGATAAGGTTAATATAGGGACCCAAACCTGTATAATACATATTGGTTAAAAAGTTTCAATCCATACCCACATTATACTTTAAATAATTTATTTTTTATCCATTATAAACCAAAAATTATTTTATTATAAAATAATACTTCAATCTTTTCCTAAGGTGCCCCTCACCCATCCTATATAAGAGCACATCCCCTTCTCTCAAATTCACACCATAAAATCCATTTGTCTCGGAAAACCCATACCCAAAAATCCTCCCAACTGTCCTTCCTTCATTCTATACGCCTTCATTTAGTCATAAATCCAATCTAACGATCCATTTTGATCAAATCAAAAGGAAGAACCCGAATAAGAGGTAAATATTTCATCACCTCTTTCAAGTTCTTTTCCTCTTCCACTTCCACTTTCTTTGTTGTATCCATTCTGAAATAATAACTCCAGTATATTATACATACTATTATGTTATTATAAAAATTGTACAACCATTTTCATTATTCTATCCATCCTATAAATGAAAAAGTCACCATACGTACGTACGTACGGATTACCGTCTCCACGTCGTGGAGTAGTTTGTTATTCAAACACTTCATCATTTTAATGTGTATAAAAATGAGTATAAATGATGTAAATAATAAATATCATATGATAATTATTATTTATATATGATATAACATCAAATTATATTTGATTTTAATATCAAAATAATGATATTGTCACTCATTCTTACGTATGTATTACCGTCTCCACGAACGCGATGAGATTCATTCCCCATAATATCCATTCAAGACTAATCTTCATTTGATGATTAAGAACAATGTTTAAAGACTTAATATAATTCTGAATTTTAATAGGACACATCTTATCAGTAAGAAGCATTACTTACACAAGAAATCATATAAAGGAAAAAGAATCAGTTAACACCTGAAATGATGATACTACTGAAATATCATTAACAAATCAATAATATAAGATCATATATGATATCATTTTTATGTATATAGTTCTTTTATAATTAAATAACAAAGATTAAACTATTATACAGGAGTTTATTGTACCCTTGACCAAGGAAAAGTATAACGTAAAGGTAAATTTCACAATCACCTTATTATCCGAGTTTGTATTAACGTAAGTATCTTCTGGGACTTCTTTATCATCCACATCCATGTTTTTTTAAAATCTATTCCAAAAAAATTTAAAAATTTACTATACTATGGGTTAAATTAATTTATACCCTTGTTTTACTTTTTATAAAATGTTTTGAAAGGAATCTTTCCGTGGTTTTCTAAACAAGGTACCTTATGACCTTTTCGACAAAATTAAGGAAAGAATTTTTTTTAACTTATACAATGGGTGTGGATATTTTCTGCCGTTATAATATTATCGAAGCTTACCTTACATTATTATAATAATATTTTCAAAATAAATGTTTTCTTTTATAATTATATGACTTTTAAATGGTTTCAAAATAAAATGATATATTTCTCTAAAAAATGTTTTGATTTCATCTATGTCAACATCCTTTGATGGATTTTAAGTTAAATTGAAGTTGATTTATTATGATATAGAACATAGATATTGTATTGAAGTTTTTTTGATATTTTTGATTGTGGATGTGTTATTTTTACACCATTCATGGTTTATGGAGAATTTATTTACATTTCATATGCTAGTTTTAATATGAATGATTATGTTATGTTTGAACTATTTCATATGAGGAATGCATTAGACATAGTAAGTGACGGGTGGAGCCCGCAATAGCTCTTCGATGCATCAGTAGATCTCATGAGACAAACTAGGGTTTTGGAACAAGGCTATGAAAAAATCTTATTTGTAGTCCTGGCACAAGGTCTTGACTTTGTGGTTATGAAGTATGGCATTATGCATTCAATTATTATGAAAGTGGCTATTGATATTTCATGTGATTATTAGACTATCAGAATATCTATGAGAATAACTAAATGGAATTATTTTATTTTATCTTTTCCATATTATTCTGATGTTCACGTTTAAAAGTCTTTTGTTTTAGTGTTAAATTTCCTTAAATTTTTATGCTTATTTATGAATGTTTCTGCTATAGGGTTATCCTTACTGAGCATCTGAGCTCACCCCTTTCTATGAATTATTTTTCACAGGATGTGAAAAAGTATATTATGAATGACCTGTAGGGATAGTCTATGAGATTTGAGTGTGGCCTATGGAGACTATGTTTTTTTAATTTTTCATTATATAATGTAATGTAAAAGTTATTAATGTGTCTAGTATTTCCAAGGCTACTAAACTAATCGCACTTTCGAGACTTGATCTTTTGTGATCATTCCAATATTATGTAATAATGCACTGGATTAGGGTAACTATGGTCGGGGCATTATAGTTTGCATCAGAGGAAGTTTAGTACAAAACTTTGAAGCTAGATTTAGAAAAAATCTGATTAAAAACCATTATCCTAAGATAGACTTTGAGGATTTTTTTAGAAGATCTTCATTGAATTTTAGTATTGTAGGAACTTTGTGAGTTTTCAAAAGCAATACATCCCTATTTGGATGTGAACAGGTAGAGGTGGCTCTAGCACAGATGTACCTAGGGGTAAAACCCGAAAACATCGATTTAAGCAAGACTCGAACGGGAACTGCTGCATGACAATGGTCCTTGAGACGCTCTTGGTTATGACACTCTCAAGGTATATGCATAGGATAATTCTCATTTTCTTTACAAACCATTATGAAGGGTTTATGAGTATATACAATCTCAATGAAAACATTTTTATCATTATGGATTATATCCATAAACTATTCAATTTATGTTAACTATTTTACAGGTTTGGAATTATGTATTGAGATTAATAAACTAATCTAGTGTATCCTGTTGTTTAGAAATAATTCCTAGTAGATGGAATGAAAACTGTATCAATCCATGTAATCCATGTAGGGATTTCCCTCTAACTGAAGATAATTATAGTGGAATGGGTGAATAAACTTGTGCTGATCAGCTTATCCCCATATTGTGACAACTCACTCAGGTTATGAATAATAACCTTACCCGTATGGAGCACCCTGGTCCACAACGTGGAGGATAAATGTTAGACCGCTTCATGAGGCAACAACCACCAAAATTCAATAGGAGTAAAAATACATTAGTATATGAGAAATGGATAAATTCCTTAGAGAAAATATTTTATGCTTTGGGGATTAGCGAAAGGGAAAAACATTTCATGGCATTTTATCGCCTCACAGGAGATGCATATCAATGGTGATTATTAATTCAAAACAAAAAGGAAGATGATGAAGTGTAAAATATGGAATAGAGGGAGTTTAAAGATATTTTCTTAGAAAAAACTTTCCTCATGACCATCGATCGGATATAGAAAGTCAATTTATGAGTTTGAAGAAAAAAGAGGATGAGAATGTCACAAAGCATGAGGCTAACTTTACTAGGTTGGAAAGGCAAGCAACAGAATGTATAAGTAAACCAAGGAGTAAGATTGATCGATCCTCTTATGGTTTAAAACTATTTCATCGGTGACCATTAGTCTCATAATCCTTCTTATCATACGAAGATATTGTCTCGTGTGCTATCAAGACAGAAAATGAATTTTCTAAGTCTTACGACTTTAAATCAATGAAAGAGAAGAAGAGATTTATTGAACACTCTGGAAATGGAAATATGTGGAAGAAAGGAAAAGCTGAATATCTATCATGCTGTAAATGTGGAAAAAAACACCCCGATACATGCCTGAAGGGAATTGGAGTCTATTACAAGTTTGGTGAAAAAGGTCACCAGGCCCGGGATTGCGAGGTGAAGAAAGAGGATATCAATTTTGAATTCTAAAATTGTAGAGAAAGGGGTAATTATGAAAATAAATGAACTAAGTGATAATGAAACATACCTCAGAAAAGGCCGAGGGATCAATTCCTTACTTATGTTGTCACTACTGTTGAGTTTGAAGCTCCAAAAGACGTGTTGGTAGGTAATATAATGGTTTCCTCAAGTTAAAAAAAAGATTTTTTTGATTCAGGATCATCACATTGTTTCATATATTCCCAGTTTTCTAAGAAAATTATATATTTTCAATTTGACTTACCAAGGGAGTTTTCATTCAAAACACCTAAGGGAAGTATAATTGCAAAAATGTTTTGGGAATCGGTTTCCATTAGAGAATATAAATGTTCATTATCTGTTGATCTCATCGCCATACCGATGATTGAATTTTATGAAATTCTTGGTAAGGATTGTCTTTTGGACCATGATGTGAAAATTTATTTGAATAAGGAGGTCAAAATTCCCAATGATGATAAGGATTACCTTGTCTTTATAGTATAAACATCACCACCAATTCTTATCTAGATCCACCCTCAGTAGCTCAACTAAATTCAATTATTGGGGAGGAAGATAATGAAATAACTGTGGGTGAGGAAAGGAATGATCAAATAGAGGATATACCTTTTGTACAAGAATATGTTGATATGTTTCCAGAAGATTTACCTAGAAATCCTCCCGGATGAGAAATTGAGTTTTCCATTGATTTAATTCCTGTTTCAAGGCCCATATCGATGACCCCTTATAAAATGGCCACTTTATAATTAGAGGAACTAAAAAACAACTACATGAATTGAGTAATAAGGGGTTTATTGAACCTAGTGTTTCTCCATGGGGATCCCATGTTCTTTTTGTTAAGAAGAAAGATGGATCTATGAGGTTGTGCATTGACTATATGGAGATCAATGCTATAACAATAAAGAACAAGTATCTCATGCCTCTCATTGATGATTTATTCGACCAACTTCATGGAGCTCAATATTTTTCAAAGATTGACCTTCAATATGGATATCATCAGTTGTGTGGAAAAAATGAATACATTCTGAAAATAGCATTTCGAACAAGGTACGGTAATTATGACTTTACAGTAATTCTATTTGTATTAACTAATGCACCCTCTATCTTCATGGATCTAATGAATAGAGTTTTAAAGGAATATCTTGATGAATTTATAGTGGTATTTATTGACGATATATTGGTATAATCCAAAAGCTACGAAGATCATGAAAATCACTTACGCATTATTCTAAAGACTCCTAGAAGAAATAAATTATATAGGAAATTTAGAATGTGTGAATTCTGTATTCAAGAGATTAATTTTCTTTTCCATATTGTCTCTATGTATGGAATCTCTGTTGATCCTTCAAAGACCAAGGAAATCCAGGAATGGCTAGAACTGATGAGTATAACTGAGGTATGTAGTTTTATTGGTTTAGCAGGTTAGTATCGATGTTTCGTGTAGAATATTTCATGGTTGGCTAACCCATTAACAAATCTCAAACGTAAAGGGGTTAAATTTGTTTTAACCAAAGATTCTGAAGAATATTTTGAATTACTGAAGAGAAGATTATTCAATGCTCCTATCTTGACTCTACCCTCAGGGAATGATGCGTTTGTTATTTATAGTGATGATTCAAAGAAAGGACTTGGTTGTGTCTTTATGCATACTGATAGAGTTATTTCCTATGCATCAAGAAAACTAAAAAGTCATGTGAAAAACTATCCTACTCATGATCTTCAGTAAGCACCTGTAACCTTTTCTTTACGGATATGAAGACATTATCTCTATAGTAAAAAATGTGAGATATATACCAATCACAAGAGTTTGAAGAATATTTTCTCATAGAAAGAACTCAACATGAGGCAAAAGAGATGGCTTGAACTACTCAAGGATTATGATTTCATAGTACACTACCACTCGGGGAAGGAAAATAAGGTGGAAGATGCTTTGAGCATAAAGGATCAGAAATTTTGGAACATGATGAGAGTTAAAAGGGATCCTCGTTTCATAGATCTAGTGAAAATGGATATGGGAATAATCATGGAAGGTGAAACATCAATACTTATTCAAATGGTTTCCAACCCATATTTACTTGAAATGATAAAAAGTTATCAGTATGATGAGGAGGAGTTTTAAAAGAAAATTAATGTTGTTAATGATGGGATATTGAGGGACTTTAAATATGAAGTTTGAATTTTAAAATTTGGGAAGAGACATTGTGTTTCTGACATACCTGATCTAAAAAGGGAATTGTTGGATGATGCTCACAACTCCAATTTCTCAATAAAACCCCGTGTCACTAATATGTGTGGAGATTTAAAGGAACATTTTTTGTGGGACCACATGAAGAGGGATATTTCTGGTTTTTTGTCACATCGTATGGTCTGTCAACAAGTGAAATTTAGAAGGCAACAGCTTGGAAGAGCCATGCAACCTCTTCCCATACTTGAGTAGAAATGGGATAACATTACAATGGACTTTTTCATGGGGCTACCAAAGACTCATAGAAGGATTGATGCAATATGGGTCATTGTTTATCATCTTACCAAGTCAGCACATTTTCTTGCTACAAGAGAAGATTTACCACTTGAATGTTTTTCAAGACTATATATTAATGAATGTGTAAGACTACATGGTGTACCTCTATCGATTGTTTCTAATTGTGATCCCAGTTTTACATCAAGATTCTGGAAAAGCCTTCAGAAAGCTCTGGATACTGAACATCGTTTGAGCACTACCTAACACCCTCAAATTGATGGACAATCAGAACAGACTATTCAAACATTAGATGACATGTTGAGATCATTATCACTTGACTTTCAAGGTATGTGGGATCAATATTTTCTTCTATTAGAATTTTCCTATAACAATATCTTCATTAAAGTATTTAGATGGCACCATATGAAGCATTATATGGAAAGAGATGCCGCACACCAAATTTTTGGGATAATTTTGGTTAAAGAAAACTCGTAGGCCCAGAACTTGTTGAGGAAATGATGTAAAAGTGAAGATTATCCAAACCCACAACAAAATACCCCCAAGTAGGCAGAAGAGCTATGCTGATAACCGAAGGAAGGATTCGGAATTTCAGGTATGAGATCATGTTTTCTTGAAGGTATCTCCATAAAAAGAAGTTATACGATTCAATAAGAAGGGTAAACTAAGTCTCATGTACATCAGACCATTTGAAATTCTAGATCGAATTGGGCCTATAGCTTACCGGCTAGCAATACCACCAAGTCTCTCCAAAGTCCACGATGTGTTCCACATATCACTGTTGAGAAAATACATGCCTGACCCAATGCATGTACTCGCCTATGAGGAAATTGAACTGGAACCCAATACGTTTTATTGTGAAGAGCCTGTCAAAATTCATGATAACATGGAACAAGATCTGAGAAACTGGACCACTCATCTAGTAAAAGTTCTATGGAGAAACCATAAGATAGAAGAGGAAATGTGGGAACCTAAGGAACTTATGATGAAGCAGCACACGAATCTCTTTATGCGGAAATACTCTAGAAATTTCAAGGAATAAATTATTTGAAAGAGGGAATAATGTAACACCCCAAGAATACATAATACATTTCCCTTTGAATAATTCAATAGCTTCCATTGTGCACAACTTCATGATTCTAACAAATCGCGACCAATCAAACCAGCCGTTATGAATAGTAATGCCCACATTTTGAAATTTAGTAAATTTTATCTTTCAAAATGGACTTCGTTTTTTGATTCGGAATATATAAACTATCTTTGGGTGAATTTTTGGTATTTTTCTCGAAAACATTCAATTTTTTATGAATAGTGAAAAACACTAAGTTATTGTTTAAAATCGAGATTTTCTTTAAATAACTATTTATTTCATTTAAATTTATTTTAGGTAAAAATAGATACATAATACATATATAACTTCAATTTAATTCATTGGAGTCATTTTATAATGAGTTTATATATATATATATATATTTATCGAACTTTTTATTGTCTTTTACCCACCTCCTAAGAGCATTTCCAAATTAGTATAAAACATAATTTTACCAATTCTGTGAGTTGAATTTCAAAACTCCAAGAGACATAGTTGATATCAGTAAGTAAAATTTGGTTCAATAAGATAAACATAATTTTTGGTGAGTAGAAACTTTTTACTTTTATTTACCACAGTTAAAAGTAAATAGGGTAAGTGAGGGTACAAATGATATTATTATTACCCTAACACATGTCCTAATTCTATTGGATATGTTTAATTTGACCAAAAACAACCTTTCAAATAAAATATGAACCTCTTTGGTCCATTTTTATTTGATTAGAAAATTTGTTATTATTTTGTTGAAAGAATATTTAAAAGAGATAAATTCAATGATTAATAACTAAACCATTTTTAATATAGGGTTACACAAAATAAAAATTTGACTATAAATATTAATTAGAAAGATAAAAACATTTCCTACATAATGGTATTTTATTTATAATTCTTAGACAATATATAATTATTAAGTTTATTTATGACACAATGATGATACAGTAATTACAATATTAATGAATGATTTAAATAATTGATATTATAAATATCCAAATAAATCATATTTAGACTTTTAATGAATTACAAAAAATTTATAGGTTAATATGACATGTTAGTGTTGATTAAATGTATTTATTTTGAAGTAATAAAGTTTTTAGGACTTTATCAAAAATTAATTATAGAATAATCTCAAAATTGACATAAATGTGTTTTTAAAACAAATTAAATATTATTGGTTGATATAATAATATTAAATATCTAAGGATTTGCTAAAATACTTATATAAAGATATTTGTGTCATTAGTGAACCACTTGGGGTTCTCTTGGATTTTTATAGTATGTTTATTAACCATATAATATAAAACAACAAGAGACATGGTAAATGTCAATATTTTTAGCTAAGAGTTAAATCTAAAAGTTAAGGGTAATATAGTGACTCAAACCTGTCTAAAACCTATTGGTTTATATTTTTTAGACCCATCACTTCTTTAGCCTTTAAATAATTTATTTTTGAGCCATTATAACCCAAAAAGTGTTTTATTATAAAATAATATTTTTAGTCTTTTCCAACGGTGTCGCTCACCCCTCTTATAAAAGGGAACTTCCCCTTCTCTCAAATACACACATTAAAATCATTTTTCTCATCCAACCCCTGCCCAAATATCCTCCCAAAATTCCTACCTTAGTATTAGAGGACTTACGTTAGTCATAAAGTCAATCTATGGATCCCTTTTGATCAAATCAAGACGAAGAACCTGAAGAAGAGGTAAATATTTCATCACCTCTTTCAAGTTCTTTTCTTCTTCCACTTACTCTTTCTTTGTTGTTTCTGTTCTAAAATAATAACACCAGTATCTTAAATAAATTATGAGGTTATTATAAAAATTTTAAAACCATATTAATTATTATATCCGTCCTATTAATGACAAAGTCAGCATATGTGCGTACGTATGGATTACCATCTCCACGTCGTGGTGTAGTTTGTTATTCAAACACATTATCATTTGGATGGGTATAATAATGAGTATATATGATGTTAATATTAAATATAATATGATAATAATTCTTTATATATGATATATCATCCAATTATATATTATTTTAAAAACAAAATAATGATATTTTTGCTCGTGCGTAAGTACGGATTACCGTCTCTACGAACGCGATGAGATTCATTTCCCATCATATCCATTCAAGAATAATTTTCATTTTTTGATTAAAAATAATGTTTAAATACTTAATATCATTCTTAATATGAATAAGACACATCCTATCCATATCAAACATTACTTACGTAGAAAATCATATAAGGAAAAATGAATCATTTAACTCCTAAAACGATGATACTACTGAAATATCATTAACAAAGAAATATAAGAAGATAATAGATGATATCATATTTATGTATATAGATCTTTTATAATTTGATAACAATTATTTGACTATTATAATAGTGGTTAATTTACTCTCAACCAAGGAAAAGTGCAAGGTAAGGGTTAATTTCGCAATCTCATTATTATCCGAGGTTGTTTTTAAGTAAGTATCTATTGGGACCTCTTTATCATCCACATCCATGTTTCTTAAAAATTTATTCCAAAACATCATTAATATTCACTAGACTATGGGTTAAAGTAAATTATACCCTTGTTTTACTTTTTATAAAATGGTTCGAAATGAATCTTTTCGTCGTTTTCCAAACAAGGTACCTTTTGACCTTTTCGACAAAATTAAGGTAAGAATGTTTTTTTAACTTATACGGAGAGTTTGACTATTTTCCCATTATAACATTGTCGAAGATTAATTTAAAATATTTTCAAAATAATTTTTTTCTTTTATAATAATATGACTTTTAAATTATTTCAAATAGAAAGTGATATTTATCTAATTTTTTTTGATTTCATCTATATCAACATCCTTTGATGGGTTTTAAGCTTAAATGAAGTTGATTTATTATGATACAAAACTTCTATATTTTATTGATGGTTTTGTGATATGTTTGACTGTGGATGTGTTATTTTCACACCATTCATGTTTTATGGATAAAGTATTTACATTTCATATGCTAGTTTTAATACGAATGTTTATGTTATGTTTGAACCATTCCATTTGAGGAATGCATTGGAATTAGTAAGTGATGGGCGAAGACCTCTATAGATCCTTGATGCATCAATAGGTCTCATGAGACAAACTAGTGTCTTGGCATAAGGCCTTGAAAAAATCTTATTTTTAGTCTTGGCATAAGGCCTTGACTATGTGGTTCTAAAGTCTTCCATTATGCATTCCATCATTATGAAAGTTTCTATTGATATTCCTTGTGATTATTCAACTAGTAGAATATCCATGAGAATAATTAAATGGAATTATATGATTATATCTTTGCCATATTATTCTGAAGTTCAATCTTAAAAGGATTTTGTTTTATTCTTACATTTATTTAAATGTTTAGGCTTATTTATGAGATTTTCCACTATATTGTTATCCTTACTGAGCATCTGAGCTCACCCCATTCTATGTTTTATTTTTCCCAGGATGAAAAGAAGTATATTATGAATGACCTACAGGGATAGTCTATGGGATATGAGTGTGTTCTATGGAGACTTTGTTATTGTAGTTTTTCATTTTACAATGTAATGTAAATCTTATGAATGTATCTAGTATTTCCAAGGCTACTAAACTAATTGGTCATTAAAGACTTGATCTTTTGTCATTATTCTGATTTCTGGTAATAATGAACTAACTCTGGGTAACTAGGGTCAGGGTTTTACATCCTCCACACACTCAATATAGACATAAATGAATAAATATTTAAATATTTAATTAAAATAAATAAAATAAATTATTTAAGAATATGGTATTAAACCTGTAAAATAATTTTAACATATAAAATAATTTATGTAAGCTTATTATACATGTGTTAAGAGATATATATGGAAGGTCCAGACTCGAAGTATGGGTTTTTCTCTTCTCACTTTTTATTTCTATGTGACATATGTCATATTAACCACTTGTTTTTTTTGTGGTGTATCTAATTATACTTTTTCATGTAATATTTCAAATCATTCATATTTCATGATATTTTAATTTTTAATATGAATGAATTTATCAAAGTGGATTTGAATTTAAATTTATCTAGTGGTAAAGAAATTCATAACTCAGTTTCTTTTTATAGTGTTATATTACTTATTAATTGTATTTGATATTCTATGATTATTTTTTGTAATGTATTTTTATTATATTATTTTTTATTGTCAATTATTTTATGTTGATTTACATTTTATATAAATAATTAATTTATTAATTAATTATTAATTTTATGTTATGATAATTGAATGGGTTGCTTGTCTAAAATTGAGTTCTTTGGGGCTTATGTTTTGTTATACAGATATCTTTTTTTATGAGGTGTATCTACTGAAAAATAAAATTTTATATCATGAAACTACATATTTTAATGATATTTAAATTATCATTTTAATTAATTCATTCTTGGGGCTTACTATTGAAGACTCACCAATGTGTAAAAGGCATTACATTACAATCTCTTTCCTATCTAGATTATTAATATTCAAGGATACCTTAGATAATTTTCTAGAAACACATATTTTTATACACTATTAGTCAAGAGTGTGATTAAAGTTTTTTTTCCATTCACTCTATTATTTATTGAATAAATATTAATAAATTATATTATGTCTGAAATATATTTTGTATTTTTTTTAGATCGGGTATCATTATCTTCTGTATCAATGTTTCTTAAAATTTTTTAAAAATTATCTCTTAAGAATAGTTTTTTTTAAAAAAATTAAATGATTTTTTTCTTTTAAAATATATTAAATGGATATTTATTATTTTTTTCATAATTGGTCGCTTTGAATCCCTCTACCTAAATGTTTTTAAAAGAATAATCATTTTTAAAATTTATTACATGAATGTGTTTTCCCTCAATCATTTCAATTACTTTCCTTGAAGTTTCCATTATATTTTTCTAAGTATTTTTTAAAAGAAATGTTTTTTTAGATATTTTTTTAATATATGGTTTGTAAAAGTGATCTTCCAAATGAAATGTTTATTTTCCTCCAAAACATTTAATGATATTTATATATTATTTACATCCATTGATATCAAATACCTTTATTGATACTTATTATCCAATGGGGATATTTTGTAATTATATTATCCTCATTCTTTTACTGGAAGGATTAATCTTATTTCAAATATATTTCCATTGTACTCATTTATTTTAAAAAGGTTACTCATGTTTCAAAAAGACTAGCATAGAACTTGATTTTTTTCAATGGATTAATCATGGATTAAATAGATTATCATGAAAAACATTTCTTTTACATGGGATAATCATGTTCTTAAAATAATAAATGTTGTTTCAATGTGTTTATATAGAAGTTAATGCTCTATGTACTTTATTCGTGACATGGTCCGTGGAAATTATTTATAATGATAGATGGTTCTGTTATAACCAAGGACAAGTGGTTATTTTATAAAAAAATGATGGGTGGTAATGTTATTAACTAAGGATGGGTGGGTCTATGATAACCCAATGATGGTTGGGTATATTATATCCATCCAATGCATTGAGTACTCTTGAGATGGAAATTGACCATATTGTTTATTCAATTTGAAAGAAGTTATGTGAATATAATGTTCCGATATGAAAACAAGTCTTATCTATGAATCATATGGGTTTATAATGTTTCTTATCTACATGATTGATATCACGTAGCCCGTGATTATTGATTCTGATGAATATTTTCTTTGTTCAATAATTATACCATCTTTTCATTTTTGATGATATCATTCTTTATGGGTATGAATATTCATATGTTATATTCATGTAATTTGATTATATCATCATACTTTTATACTCTTTTTATGATCCCAAATGAAATTAAATTGTTAATTCTTATGTTTAACCTTACTAAGAATTTTATCTCACCCTTCATATCTTTCATTTTCCAAATTTTATAAGGATATTGGTTGAATGAATTTTGTCTAGAATGTTTTTATATAGATGATGATGATTACCTAATGTGGAATATTGAAAGATAGTAATATTTAGAGAAGATATATATCTTTATGGATAAAAAATAATATTTTATTTTTGAAAATAAGTTTTACAAAAATAGTGGTAAACTATACACATTCATACCGAAAGACATTAACATCGATAAGAAATCAAAAAATCATTGAAAGAAAATTTGAAGTAATTTAAATAATTTCCTTGTAAAATTTCCAATTAATTAAAGTTATGTTTGGGTCTGGACATTCCATGATGGGATCTTCAAAGTGATAAGCCATATTTATTTCATGTTTGGATGATCTCCTACACATTTACATTTTTTAAAATCCCCTTTTAAATATAACATATTTCTTATTGATACAACACACTGATCATCATTGGTATTCACTAGAATCTGTCTTTCATTCATCCTATCAACCTCATATTTGGAGGAATCAATCAAAAACTCAACCTCCATCATTTATTACAAGGATTTCATATTAAACTCTCAAGGATGAAATTTTTTCTAGACTCCTCATCTAACAACAGCTACGGGAAAAACATCACATCATTATAAAGGGTTCCCAAATCAGTGATGGCCTCTCTATTAAGATCATCATTAGCCAAAAAATCTCTCTATATTTCAACCTAGTAATCCATCTCTCCACCCTAATATTGATCTTTCACCTCACCACAAAAGGCACTTTTTTCCACTCAAAATATTATCCCACTTATTTCATAATTATATATTATCATTGGGATCTTAATAAATCACCTTGGACGTATAATGTTTTTCATAATTTTTCTTTATTGGATTCAAGTGGTGATAATAATCCATACACCCTTTCGATTTCATCCCCTTGAGTGCAATGCATCTCCCCTAATTTCAGTTTCGCTTCTACCCTTTCATTATTCCTGGGTTGTGAATTCCTCTATCTTCTCCTTCGTTTGAACTATTTTCTTAGAAGATACAGGGAGAGTCATCACTTTATTCTTCCCCTAAAAATCCTTTTCCTTCAGTGAAATCATCTACTCCGGCTGAGTCTCGTTCATCGTAAGAATATATATGAACCAGTATTTTCCGTTTTTATGTTTTAGTTTTTGGATAGTCAAAATTTGGTAACCTTCATCTATATTAAAGATGATAATGTAAATTATATGTTTTCAATGATGGATCTAATCATGCAAGTTTAGGGATATTACGTACATTCTCATACTATTCTCATTTATGATCATTAATTGATAACTCTTATGTTTATATATACTAATCATATAAAATCACCCTTTATTATACGTCAATTCTAAGGGTTATGCATAATAGTATTACGTATAATGTGATTAAAAAGATACCATGAGAGTATTATTTTTTGGGGATACTAAAAATGTTGTAAAATAAGTATTTTATGTATCTAATCTCAATAGACATTAAACCTATAGATTCTAAGTTATGATTTATTATTATATGTAAAGAATATTAAAATTAAATGATGTAATGTGTATTTTTGAATTTCATGGGTCACCTAATTTAATAAATGTAAGATATATTTTAATATGTAATAAATGAGTATAAATATATAATATTTACTCAAGATGAAGAATATGGAATTTTAAAGGGAGTTTACTGAGATATATATCATATTTAATATGATGTGTAATATATTCCATATAAGTAAATAATTTTTTAAATTACTAAAGCATCAAAATAATATATAACATTTGTTTTGGAATACATAATATATTTTCTAGATAAACAATGAATATAGCTATGTCAAAAACCTTATTTAATAAAAAATATATTATAGAGGCTTGTGTAAAATATTTATTAATGCTCTATAAGAAAAGTGGTTTAGGTAAACAACCTTAACCAATTAATAAGATTCTTTTGATAATACATAATTTATTTAAGACATCATAATTTATTCATAAACAAATTATTGATTGTGTATGTTGAAAAAACATCAAAATTTTAAGGATATTAAATATGTTAAAGAAACAAAATTTATAAATTAAGGAAAATTATATTGGTATTGTTATTCAACAAATTAAACCTCTATATAATTAAATAGATATTATTTTTAAACTTGATTATTGGGAATATGATATTGATTTTGTGAAATAAAAATAACTCTATGAAATGTGAAATGAGAATGAGATACATATAGAATCTATTTCTTGGAATTGTAATCCAATAACACTATGTGTATAAGGACACAACATAGTGCTTAATAAAGGGAAATTAATTCAAAAAATACACGTTGTTGCATTATCCCTTCATATAATAATAAATATATGTATCTTGAATAAAATAATGATTGGTGGAATTTTAAATGAGAAATTATTCATAAGATCACTACTTATCTAATTTAATATTTTAATATATGAATATTTTAAAATCATTTGTTTTAATAAAAGCATAATAATATATATTATTCAACTATATTATATGTTATGATGGGTATTTTAGGAATACTAGTGGAGATAGACTAAAAAATTAAGCAGAATATTATGATTTCCTAGGGATAATTCCAACATGATTTAGTTGAAAGATTGATGATATGATCCTGATGTGGATTATCAATAATTTCTCTATTAAAAATATATAAAATATAATCATGTGATTACAAATGAATATATATAAGATAAATAAGAAGAATAAGAATATTTGATGCATTAGAGAGTTGAATAAACTTAGTACTACATTTTTTAGATGAAGTTCATAGAAGTATCCGTTGGAGAGATAGAGAGATAGAGCAGATAATGTGATTTTATGAGTATCAAGGTAAGACATATCAATGATAATTTGTATAATAATATCTAGTTTTTCATGGATGAATAAGATGTAATGAAGAAGGAGGATAAAAAACAAATAATTCAATACCAGTGATATTCTTTTATCATATATTAAAAAAAGAATATTAAAATGAGATGATTTAAAAGATACCATCAGGGAATGCTTTTATTATTCATCTATTTTGACACTATCAAATAATAAGGATCTATTGTGTTCGAAAAAAATAGGAAGATAAAAAATTAATGCGTGTAATTTTAGTTATCCAAATTCTATATACAAACTAGAATCATTCTAAATTGGATTAATTGATGTTCATGAACCCTATTTTTCTACCCATTAGTTTTCAATGACTCTAATTAAAAAATAAGGTATGATAATTTTAAATACAGGCATCTTAGACTATATTGGTGACATTTTTAGGAGTTTATTTAATGTTTTTTTATAAACTAGTAAGAGAAAGTATAATAAACACAATAAAGTAATACTAATGGATGATACCACCTCTTTGGTTTAGGATAATACCTAAAAAATTGAAATCACTTAAGATATTAGTGTAATCTACATATTGGACTTTACCTAAACCCAACATGGATATAGTTACCTACATAGAGTAAAAAGATTTTTAAAATATCTTTTTATTCTCTCATTATTTTTTATATGTACTGTTTGTGGAATGTCCTTGTTGGGTAATCATAAGGAGAACTATTAATATCATACCTAATAATAGGGGTTCAAATATTTAGACATTGATTTTAAAGGGTAAATAAATTTAGTAAAAATGAAACATTAATTCACACTCCCACCCCTATCATGGTTAAACTTGTTTCCCTATGATTGGATATATCTTCATTCCCAGTGGTTCTTATCATCCATACATGATATATATGTTTAAATGATATTATGAAGTGACTAAAATAGAATACTTAGCCTCCATCTCTATCAAATTAAAAATTGAGATCTCTTAAAATACCTTGAATTATATGAAAAGGATAGAATATATGATGTTGATATTAAATATAAAGGATAAAGAGTAATTAAAATTAACAAAAGGAAATACAAGTTGAAATATATTTTCTATATTATTTGTTAATGATCCTCTAGAATATTCATCTTCAAGATGTGATGATTATGAATAGTATGATCATAATGAATCATTTAGTGATTATTATCCTAAAATTAATTTTTATCTTAAATTGTACCTTATTGTAGTGTCCACATATATACCTAAAAACATCAATATCCCATAAGATGAGAAATCATATCATGAGTTGGAATTCAATACTATAATTGAAAAATTACCAAAAAAGGGGGAAACCATAAAAAAATCACCACATATGTGGAATTCAAGGAACTAAATTTATGGTTATATAAATAAAAACACATACTATATAGCGAATTTTTTAAGAAATAAATTGATGTGAAAGCAACGAAATTCAAGGATTATAAATAAAGGATCCATACATTGGGATAAATTTAAAAATCATTCATTGATGATATGAGTTCTGAATTAAAAATGAAATATAATAGTATAAAAGAAATGAATATTATTTAATTAAAGATAATAAAATAAATTAATATCATATTTTCATGGTAAATACATAATGATATGAAATAGAATGATCAACTGATGATGCGAAAAACAAATTTCAATAAGATCTTTTTTAGACAATATATTAAAAAGATAAACATGTTTGAGACTCAAGTAGAGATATTAAAATCTACAAAAAAAGGAAATATACCATGAAATATTCTAAAAAGATTCTTGTAATTAAAAATATTCATATTAGTTGAATGAAAAACATTAGATCATATAATTAATTATCTACTATAAGATATTGGGAAAGGTAACAAGTGCTCTATATATTTATGGTTTTACTATGTTGTTTCATGTTCTAATATAAGTTTAAAAAAATCTTGGAAAATATAAAAGAATATAAAAGCTAATAAACCCACCACTACATTAAGGATAGGTATGAGGTTATGAAATAAGACCATCTCCCCATTAATATCTAAAAAACGTGGTGTCTCTGTAAAAAAACTAGACTATATAATCTATCCATATTTAAATGATAATGAATAAAACTAGATTAATTATCCATTTTTAGTGTTTTTAGAAGTTAGGAGACATTTCCACTCTATATGGGCATAATATTTCAATTAATTGAGGCTATAGAACCCCAATATTAAGTGGGTAAAGATCTAGATGTATAAAAAAATTTGTTAAGTGGAAGAAATTAACATACAAAAAATTCATTGCAGAATGAATATATTTGATTGTAATGTTAATTTCTATGATAAAATAAAAACAATTTGTCATTTTGATGATGAATGTTGGTATAAACCTAATAATTATAAGTCATATTTTAATAGAATAGAATAATATAAATATGTAGATGTGTATAAATAGATATTGAATTCCTTAGTATGAAAACAAAAGAATAATGACAAATAGGGTACATCCAAGGGGATTTTTTTGATGGGTGATATTCCAAAGAATAAATGAGTATATTATGGTATAAAAGGACGCATCTTGGACCATTATTAACAATCCATGAGTATCAATAATGAATGAAGTAAGCTAGATTAAAAGAAAAAATCAATCCAAGTAAAATAATAATTGGATTGATCTTGTGTAATTAATCAAATATAAAGATATTACAAATTTACTTAAAAGAGTAACTCAAAATTTGGTAAGAATTTATGTAAAAAAAGCCACAGAATATAAAAAAATAAAATGAGTTTTCTGTGTAGTGGAAATAGTTGAACTAGTTCCCATCATTTTTTTATCTCTTTCTATAGATAAATCCAAGGAACATAACAATCTTAACATTGGAATATTCATAGAGAGTATATTTTATTGTCAAATATATAATTATTTTAGAATAATAATTACATAAAGTTGATAATTATTTCATTGATGATTCATTTCATAGTTGATCTCATATTCACATAACTTCATGAGTAATTCAAACCAAAATTCCACTATTAATATCCATCCATGCTCTAAGAATTATGATACATCATCCACACTATTACAAATGATAGTGTGGATGAACCAAATTGCATGAATCATTCTTCATTGATATTAATAAGAAATATTTCAGTCTTGAAAGAATTATTTTTTTTCAGGTATTTTTGAAATGGGATGGGAAGATTATCTCGCATTATTATGAGAGTTTATGAGATATTCTATCTTGGGGTTTGAGATAATTCTCGTGGGAGAATCCATTGTGGACAACCATTTGAATCCCCTATAAAAAAGTGATAATACATATTATATAAAAAGGGTTAACACATTATTAATTATATATATTAAATTAAATAATTATTTTTATAATGTAAAACCCATGTCAAAAAACATTTATATTATTATTATTTTATTCTATGAAAAGCACTAACTCTTAGATATTTATATATCATTTTTTTACTTAATCATTCAATATTTTGTTTAAATGATATTAAATAAAATATATCATTTTTATCATAAAATTAACCTGTCTAATAAAAACCCTCATCGTATTTTATTAAACCATGAATAATAAACATTTATTTTTACTAATAAATATCATTATATTATAAATTCAATGAATATGATATATTATATTCACTAAATCATAAAAACATATTAATTAAATATTTAAAACATAGATATTCTAAAATAAAATAACTGATGATTTAATTTATATAGTCATGTTAACATAAATAATAATTATTTTATTAATTGGGAATAATATTTATTATTAATATTAAATTCCAACAGAATTTAATTGACATTTTAGATACACTTAGTTTGTTACCATCTATGCTCATTTCAAAGTGGTATTAATAGAACATTCCTAAATAAAACTATTTGTGACTATAACAATTTTAGAGAACCCATAGAGAAAGAATTTCATGTCACAATGAAAAAACCTCAAAAAAATTCATATTGTGTAATATAATTACTTGGTATCAATATTTGATCTTCCAAGTTGCATGCATGTTGTACCCCAAGAAACCCGTAGTGGGGAGCGGTAAATAATGGTGTCAAAATTTTCTATTTATTTTTAAAATATTTCCTCAACATTGGTATGAACCTATTAAATATATCATTCTTCCCCACAAAAACATTATAAAAATTAGTGAATATGAAATTCTAGACATTGATGTTTTTTAAAATGTTCATCGAAATGGTCTAATCGAAGGAGAATACGTTGGTGATGTATTAGTCACACTAAAATCAATATTGATTCATTTTATATTTAGATTACAAATTTTTGGGCATGATCACATTATCCTATGAACTTTTCCTTTATAATGATCATAGGGATAGCGCACTGCATCCATCTAATCATTTTCATCAACTCATCCTTTACGCACTTCTTCAAGTGCATTATTCCTTAGTTTAATGATGTGAGGGTTGCATCCATATCAAGAATGTGTGGTTTGATTTACATCACGAAATTAGAAGTATGTTTCTCTAATACACTCCAGAGCCTCACAAATGACTTCCATAAAATTTTTTGATAAATAATCCAACTCAAAATTTTCTTTCATATATAATCCATGTGAACCACTATTTATCATTCCCTTACTATACGAACTACATGCATGCAAATCATCTCTATATACTATATTCATAAAACTCCATACACCGGCATCCAAAAACCATTGAACACTATATTTTTGCACCTTCTCACACTACCCTCATGATTCATGCATTTCCTTTATGTACACCAACTCTCATAAATTATTTACAAGATATATTAATAAACTCTTACTTTATTAGATTTCTACTTCTATCCTACATTATATATAATCATTAAATGGTATATTCTTCATGTAATTATTTATCTCCCAATATTATCCTTCTATTTTTCAATCTATACATAAATTATGAGAACAAGGGGTATTTATAGGTAATTAACTTTGAAAAAATCAATAATAAATGAATGTATTATTAAATCCATTACAAAACCCCATACACAGACTCCCTTCATGTTATTCCAACCCTAAACCCACTTTTTGAACCATCCATATTGAAATATTACCAGTGTGTTATAACTATATGGTTCATCATTCAAGAACAAATTAATAAACATTAACTATTCCTTGTGAACCTATTCATCCACCATGAACTCCCTACGAAGCCTCCTTCTTCACACTTAATTGATTGTGTAATCCATAGGTGACCTATCAAATTTATATTTATTTTATTTTATCTTATTAATGGACCAACTACTACATAATTTCTATGTGGTTTTCCCACTACAAACGATAGCCTTGTATTTAATACACAGTTTTCTTTCCTACGACACCAAAAAACATCCTTAACCTTTATTTTTTACACATAAACAATTATCTAGCACAATGAACTGGTTTCATGGTAAAAACATTTTCCAGTTCCTTCTTTTGACTTCTATTTTGAGATATCCATCTACCATAGTTTTCAAAAAACATTATGCGTCTTATAAAATGATTTACAAGAAAAACAATAAATTATTAAACACTATATTGGATCATACTGATTACATAATTATTCCCATTTAGGTTAATTGGATATTAAATATGAAATTAAAAATTGCACACATGTGTGATTTCTCTCATAATGAAGTAGAAAGAATAATCAATCACTCTTTGTCTTCGTAAAAAATCATCTAAGTAGAATAAAATTGCTCAAGATGTCAGTACATGACTCATTTCATGCCATATTAGAGAACTCTTCATTTATTCATTCTCATTAATCATCCAATCTATACATAAACAACATTTCCCCCATATATGATATATCCCCTCGATTTTCAAACCATAAACTCCCTATAGATAAAAGAGTGATTTTATAAAAAACACTTTGGTGTTCATCTAAATTTCACAAAATTGTCTCTCCATTTAATGTATAGAAAAAATAGAAATATTCTTTATCAATGGTATACAAACTTGTATGGTAATATATACAATTGGGAGGGGGAGGCTCCCTAGACCCTGAATCTTGGGTCAGATGCTAAAAAACATTCATTAAACATTATCTTTTATAAAAATTGAGATGTCCCAATATAAACATAGAATTATTTCACATTATTTTCAATATATAAATGTTATATATCAAAATAATCTCACAATACAAAAAATATAAGTATTTTTATCTTATAGGATTAACCATATAAATGACTTTTTTATGATACTTGTGAAAATATCCCTATAATCTATCCACACTATACTCCATTAAAATTACCTCATAGGTTATACTTCTGTTAATAACTAAGGGTTTGTAAAGATAATAAATGGGTGATTTGAAACCCTAAATAAGATAAAATTTTCCATCAAGTTTTATATCATAATCATATGATAAAACATTAGATGGTGAGGAAATTATTTTTAAAAATTACACTGAAAAATTAAATTTTTACGTAATGCACAATAAAAGGGAAGGTAATATAAGATGATTAAATATATGATATGGAATATGATTAAGGAATATTAATATAGTAAATAGGATATATATATCATTTAATATTCATATAGAAGATCAAGACAAATATAAGCACAGAAATCACAATAATATAGATAAGGAATCATGTCCAATTACCCGTAGTGGATCATGAATCATTTACTATTTACATTAGTGGATCAAAAATAACATCATATATAGATTAGTGGATCATGAATAAAAAACTATTTTCTATAGGGTATCTAGAATCATGACATTTTATTCATAGTGGAGGAGGAATCACAACCTAATTCCAATAGTGGATCAAGAATCATAACCTATTTCCCAAAGTGTATTGAGTGTCACTACTCTTTTACCTTTATTATATACTATTATTTAATGATTTACCAAATGAATTATTGGGATATATAGTATCCATCAATATCATAATAGTTATCCATATATATATATTCTATGAAGACATTAAATCATTCATAAATCAAACATCACTAAGCTAACCCATGGAAAAATTAGAAACATTTCATGAAAAAACATTCATAGAGCATTCCATAAAAAATCTAGTAAAAGAATATCGATGGTGGAATAATAAAATATCCCCACAATAATATAATGAACATTATAGATGTTCACATAAATAAAAAACATCTGTGTAAAATGATCACTTTAAATGGTACTACATAACATAGGATCAAAAATTGGATCATTTGATATCATGAGCTTAATCAACAAGAATATAAATATTGTAAGGTAATTTATATGTTCCTTGATAAAGATTTATTTACAATGTTACAAATCCTTCTAAACAAAATATAAAAATGAAAACCAAAATTCAAAATTGTGTTAGAAAAGTTTTTTAACACTCCTGTAAGAGATGATATTATGTGTGAAATTCAATAGTCATTCCCAAAATTGGGAAATAAAAACACTATAATACTTTTAAATTTAAAAATAAAATTTTTTTAATAAAATTATGAGAGGAATTAATATAATATCATGGAAATATATTGTTTAATGTAATATAAACGATCATGGAAGAAAACTCATTTTAAAATTTTACTATACATTTTTCAAAATATAACATCATAAAAAGGGACAATTGAACTTTATTTTTAAGATAAAACAATTGAAATGTTATGATCACCTGAGATAACACATAATTGGGTTTCCAAACTATAAAGTAAAACATTTTTTATATGTGAAAATATGAACATGGAAGAAAATTCATCGTTAAAGAGAGTGAGAATTATTCATAACAATGCCATACTTTTATGGGGAAGAAATTATTTGAGGAGGAAGATTTAAATCAAAAATATCACATTCTACTGATATAAATTGAAATATTAATAGAAAATATTTAGTTATAATAAACTAATTATATAATTAATAAGTATATGATTAAGCATCACACATCAAGGAATGGGGGTTTGAGCTGATAAAATCACACGTAACTACATTATAATTCAAATCAAAAACTCATAAAAGGTGTAGAATGTGATGAGTTTGTAAATAAATTTAATTTCAGAAAATAGATTATAAAAAAAATTATGGGTAATTTATCTACAACCCCCACCCTAAATAAAAATTGGATTTGGCATTAGTCTTAGAGGACAAAAAATGAGACGATAATTCCTTACATTTATTCCTGAATTCCACATATGTTCTTTGAACTCCTTGATAAAAAAATATCTTCATAACATAATTCATTAAATTCTTCATAACTAAAACCTTTTATACACATCATTTATAATCAATTATTATAAATATATTAATTAGTTATATATTATTTTAAACACTAGATCATACTAGTCTTGATTGATTGTTTATTAATAATTTTATAATAGATAGGAGTTTTATCATTTATAGATTAAAATTTAAATCATAATTTATAATTATACGTACTCAAATTTCTTTTTATGTAATTATTTATAATATTATAATTTTAATCTATGATAGTTTTGGTTATGATTTATGAAGATGATGCTGGTGACAATATTGTTTCGATGAACAAGAGGTGGTATCTTAATTTGAATTAGAAATGAATTTTAGAATTAAAGGAAAAAAACAAAAATTATTTACTTATTATTATCTGATATATCCTTAAATTAATTTTATGTAGTCATTCATGTTAGATATTTATTTCAATATTCATATAGGTGGTTAAACTGAACCAAACAATAATATGCTATAATATATGGGTTATTGTGGATAAGAAAGTAATTATTTTGGAACACCATAATTATTATAGATTAATAATGATATTATTTATATTTTTTAACTATGATAAATAATATTTTATTTTTTTTTATAAATTATAAATGATTAGATGAAATATGAAATCTGCCACTTTTATGGCCGTAGTAGTCAATACGTATGTCTTGAAATGGATTATAATTAATGAATCTAAATAATTTGTTTCTTATAATATTAATCTAATAAATACCCCTATTTAAACATTCATTCAAGGTAGATATTAAAAACAAAACACATTGTTCCTGGAGGTGGTAGTGTGCATGTACGAACAAATGATGTTTTCATTTTTATAAAGAAAAAGTGAGAAATTATATGTAATGTTTATTACCTAAAAATAGTAATAATAAATATAATATTAATACTTATTTTTTATAATTAAATTGTTAAATTATAACTGGATCGGTTAAAAGAATAAATAAAGCGATATAAATAGAAAAGAAGTTATCGGTAATTTTCACCATACTTTTCAAAAAAGAAAATTCATATATTTGATTACGGATTTGAGAAGAGGCCTTTCTATAATAAATAATAGCAAGTACTTGACTATGAGTGTTGATAATTTTTTTAGGTGGATTTTATTTTAATATATGTGGCATTATTTTTTATGAGAATTGGGGTGGTAATCGCGAGTCTTATGAATAAAGGCATGGAATTTTTGTAAAAATTTAAAATGTTAAATATCTATTAAAAGTTCAATTGGATCTTATAATTAAAAATAATGGATTTCTTAAAGTTTTATGGTCAATAAATTATCAACTATAAATTTTCACACATAATTATAATAGTCTTTAAATACTTTTATTCATAGTTTTCTTATATTTTATCATTTTCAGTTTTTACTATGGTAACTAGTCTTTAACTAATAAATTTAAAATTAATTCATAGAAAAAGGAAACATATTAGATAATATTTATCTAATGACTAAAAATATATAATTATACTTTTTCAGGACAACATTTTAATGCTGAGAAATATTAATTTTAATATTATTTTTCACAAAGTGTAAAATCTATTTTTAGAAAAAGTGTATTTTTATACATAAAAAATATGATCAAGATAAAATTATCCATGTTTTTTATTTTTATTAGATATATAACTTACTATTAATAAAATTATATTTATTTATCTTTGAAAAAAATTTAAACCAGAATTATACCATATGGATACTTAGTTAATAGAACAAAAAGGTGTTAATTAGAGGAAAATATTGCTTACATTTCCAAAACATTAAATTTGGGATTTTTGTATTCAAAATTTCCTTTCAAAATACAGTATATAAATTGTTAAAAACATTATATAAAAAATATTTTCATAAACATTAAAATCATCCTTACATTATTAAAATCTAGTAAAAGTGACAATTCTTTCAAAATTAGTATTTTTCATCATTCACCCAAAATTCACCGGTTTTATAAAAATCCAAAAAATTATTATTAAGATAATTTTGATGTGACAAATTAAATAATGATGTTTATTTTATAAAATTATGATTATAATATTAATATATTTATTTTTTAAATTAAAATTAAAAAAATATATTAATAATTTTTTATTCAAAAATAATGTTTCTTAGTGTTCTTAGTATTATTTCATATCTATTTCCATTTATAGAATATTAATATTTTAGTTATTATATAATAATATTCTAAAATTTCTTGATATATTTTATTAGGATATAATAAATAATACATTAAAATAAATATTTGAGATTTAACAATTATTTTTAATAATAAATCATTTTAATAATTTATCTTTTAATTTTAAGAAATTTTAGTTGAGTAACATATTTTTATTTATAAAATAATTTATTATTCTTATAATTTCACTAATAATATTTAGTTAAAAAAATTGTTTGTTTTAGTATAGTCTTGTGTGTGGAACAAGCTATCAAGTATTTCGTATTTTTTTTAATGGAAATATATACATTAAAATTCTAGGTAATTACATCCCCCCTGACATAAATAAATTATACCCTCGAAATTTTAATTAATACCAACTAATGAAAATATATAAGGGTATCTATATGATATGCATGAATCACGATAAATTTTTTAAGAATATATCTATGTTACATTCTTAGTTAAGGTTATTAAATTCAACATTTATCTCTAAACAAAAAAATGTACATACATTCATTTTTCAAATCCATTTGTGTCTAATATTCTTCCATAGTTTTATTGTAATACATAATGGTTCATAAAGACATAACATCCCCATATTCATTTTCATTTTCCTGATTTCAACCAAATACTAATAGAAAATGGTTATGATAATATAAAATAATATTATAGTAAATGACTATAAGAATATAAATGCTCAATCACATGTTTTATTCTCCCATTACACTTATATTTCATCCAATGTCAATATTGGATAAACCTTCAAATATCCACATAAGGTGGAAATTTCTAGAAAACTGTATACTCAAAACATTACCAAAACAACATGATTTTATCTTATTCTTAGAAATATATTAGGTTTTTTCACAAAATTCCCTTGATTCTAATAAATATACTAATCTATAAAAAATAAATTAACTAATCCACAAAAATAAATAAAATATTATGATACTGACATAGCTTCTTGAGACCCGAACTCTCAGGTATGGTGCAAAAAACTCTTTTATTAAACACAATAATTGATACAATGTAATATTACCTTAGATAAACATACATATACATCACATCATTTTCATCAAATAAACATTACATCTCAAAATTGCAATAATGGAAGGTTAATTTTCTTTAAATATTAGCTATATAAGAAATTCATTTAAATTACTTATGAACAATTATATATAATCAAACCACATTAGACATCCTTCTAGATTCATCAAATGTTATAATAATATTCATGAGCATCTAATGGAAACATAAGAAAGGGTTAAAATCAAATACTTGGTAAGAGAAAATTTTTCTTTAAGGGTCAGATCATAATCATATAAGAAAACTTAATCAAGTAATAAATATATTATTAAAAATAAAATATAAAAATGAAATTTTTCCATAAGGAATAATATAAGGACATGTAATATTAAATGATCTAAAATAAAACATGTTATAATAGTGTAGAATCATAATATAGTAAACGTGATCCATAGAGCATGACATAACCATAGATAAAAGTGGAACCAAAATTATCATAGAAATCATAATATAGTGGATTAGGCATAACTTCATGTTTTCTTTAGTGTATTAATAATCAGATAATATTTTCCCTAGAGGATAAACGATAAATTATTGTTTTCCCACACTTGATCAACGATTACTACTCATTTACCTTTATTACTTCTTAATATTTAAATTGTTACCCAATGAATTGGATCATTATATAGAAATCGCCAATCATATAACAACAATACATCCATATATGATTCAATAGAATATAAAACAAATATCACACATAACTTTTCTAACACATGGAAGAAGATACAAGTTTCATTAATCTATTTTATAAAACATTACATAATTAATTCCCTGAATGAATTTTAATATAGGTATAAGAAAATATCACTAGTCTAACATAAGAAGAATTTTCAAAAATTTACAAAAATGAAAATCCTCTTTATAAGATGATCACTTCAAATAGTAACAAAAAATATGGGATCAATAAATGGATCATTGTATGCCATGTGTTTAATCACTAAGAATAAAAATAGATTAAGATAGGTTTTTTTGGAAATTCAAATTAAATAATATAAAATGTAACTTTTGAACCCAATTGTTGAATTTTTTTACAATGACACAATTTTTTTTTGGTAACATTTAGATGAGGTAATTATTGTTAGATAATGTTTATAGAATCATTTAATGTAATTGGATATAATGATTTCAAAATTGTCCACATAAATTATGATGGGTTGTAACCAGTCTTAAATCCTAATGATGTGCTCCAATTACACTAAGAGAGAGTAAACATTTAATATACAATTTCTATAAGTGAATAAATATAAATATCATGAAAATATTTGTTTTTATAAATATAATTTTAATAATTTCATAAAAAATTATTATTCTTCTTGATATATCTTGAGAAGGAATATAATTAATTTTTAATGATTTTACTAAATTGTTTTATGAAGAGTTTTGTAAAAAAAAATATGGCCATCCATACAAGAAACAAGTTCTAGATCAATCTACCTGATTATATGAGTATTATCAACCACAAGGGAGTGACATCTAGAGAATATTTTATAGTGGTAGGGGTGAAGCTCATACAATATGGAAATCATGGTGGATTCATAATTTCTATAGGAGTGCTCGGTGAGTGCTTTGGTAGGCAGTCCTACACATGCAGTAACGACCTATAAAGCTTTGTGTGTGTGGTGTGGTTCCCGGAGTGGACCTCATGTTACTATCAACTAAGCTACTAAAATAACGTCATACCTTATAAAGTGGACCAATGATAAAGTGATATTCAATGTGACATGAACTCATTTGAGGTACTATTCAGACACATTTAAAAACATTCATATAAGACTAATAATCTAATTTGATGTGATCCAATGATCATAAAGCATACAAACCATCATATTACTCTATAAGTTGCCTTGGGTTACCGTATTCGGCAACTTCAGTCAGTTGTGATCATCGATTAGCATGTGGACCACCATGACCATCCTAATAATAAATTGAAAAAATCATGATATAAAAATTATGTGATCAAATAATTCAAATAATGGTTGTTCATGTATAGAATTTTTTAATCGTTGAGATTTGGTTGAATGAAAAATAAATTTTTTGAAGTCCATTTGTGTAAGTGTAACCCACACATAAGGGTTCCTACATAATAATGGGATATATAAAGGCAACTCTTGTCTTAAATTTAGATAGGTACTATGAAAAAGAAAGGATTCAATGTGTTTTGGAATATTTTCATGGAAACCGCAATATAAGTAATCAAAAAACCCTATAATATCAGAGTTTTAAAAATAGAATCAACATTGTATATTTCATAGATTTTTTAGGCAGAAAGAATCACAAAACTAAGGTGGTGGAACTCATCTATAAAATGATAGCATCTAACATGAGATAAGATAATTCTAATAATGTTTTTTAGGATGTCGTTTTCTAGAGATAATCATAGAACTATAAAACTATTGTTTCTTAAATAGGGTTTCACAAAGATCCTTTCTTATGTAATGAATAAGAAACATCTTTGAGCCTCTTTTTTAGTGATGAAGGAAAGGATTGGGATTCTTCATACCATGTTACGTGAAGTGTATCTGGGGTTCCATGAATCCTTTCATGTTTTTAAAAACATATACTTTAAGAAAAAATAGAATAATGTGTACTCAATTAAAACATCAATAATAGTTTGAAATTACTACAAATTCAGTATTCCACTAAATCAATAAGAATTTATGTCATGTAAAACAATCTTATGAAGAAATATAAAGTTTTTCTACAAAGAGAAAATTCATAAAATATGAATAAATTAATGAAATAAATTAAGAGATAGAAAATAATTTACATAATACATGATAAAGAGTGATAATATATAAAATAAATATTGATTTGTTATCAAATATTTTAAACACTTGCAATAATAAATTTCTTGTAATCAGAATAAAATTTGATACAGTTGTGGGAGGTCAAAAAAGGGAAAATTTGTAAAGAAGTATTATATTGTTTTTTATGAGATCATACATTTAGTGTTATGATAATATCAGTTAGTACCAAAGGATAAAATGTTCTAATAGTTGAAGGATTGAAAGTATGATATTTAATAAAAATAATTTTTGAATGAGCTAACTTGAAGTGGAATAAGTAAAATTTCCCAGAACATCATTATGAATAAGTACTTGAATACTTTTTCACTATAGTTAGGGAAGACCATTGAATAAATAATAGGATACTAGTATAAAATACTAGATATTTTTAGGAGATAACTCATTTGGTGGGAATACTTATAAATAACACTGGTAGAAACTGTTCTAATGATCTCATCAGAATAATTCCCATTATAATCATTATAGATAATGCATTACATTAGTTTTTTTAGGAATTTTGGTAGATTTCGTTCACTTGTAATCACTTTTCATTATTAGTGTAAATTATGTGTCTCGTATAATCACAAACATAGAAAGTATATAGCTTCCCACACTCGGGTAGAACCTTGTAAAAAACCAAATTTTCTTTTCAGTGATTTCATTTTTTTTCATATGGTATAGGTGAGACATTAAGTAATGATGGATTGAGATCTTAACTAATCATAGAGGTTGGTTTGAAAAGTAAAAATTGTAAAAATAAAACTATTAATTCACCCCCACTGAACTCATCAATTTATGTGAACCTCATTGATTTAGAAATAATTATTCTGAGATATTTAGTAAAATCAAATGAAAACCCTAAAATAGTTTTTTGAAAAAAAATATTAACACGGAAATAATAGACAATACTATGGGTCACTTTAAAGATTCATTTTCAAATATTTGGAATGAAAATTTGTTGAAAATTTTACCTTTATAAAAATAAAAAAAATTAACGGATACTTGAAAAGGACATAAATATTAACTCAAAAAAATTTTAATTGAAAGATAAAATAAATGATTATGGAAGCAAAACAAATGTAATAATTTAAAATTCCTTTTTTGAAATCCCAAATCATAAAAAATGATAGTAAAACATCCTTTTGTATACATTAAAAGGTAAATACGATGTTTTCATGAGATAATACATAATTCGGTTTCCATATATAATGAAAAATATATGTGGGAAGGAAAAATATGAACATTGATTAAAAATAATCATTAGAGATAATATAAATTATTATTAACAATTTCATAATTTTATGGTGAATTAATTCATCAAGGATGATGATTTTAATAAAAAAATCATTTACCTATAGTTAAAGATAATGTTCAATGTCTTATAGTGGAAGAAATCGATCATATAAGTTTGAAGGCAATGATAGAATATCATATCTCAAATAATGGTGTGTTTGACTTTTCAAAATTCATTATCTTTATAATTGAAAACCCATGAAAAATAGAACATGAAATAAATTTATAAATACATTTCATTCTTGAATAAAATAACAATAATTCATACATGTGAAGAGTATACACCCCTACAAATTATGAAAGTTGTGGGTATGGCATAATCTCAATGTATGAAAATTCACATACGAATCACCAGCCTTAATTCCAAAATTCTAGAAAAAGTGATTTATCCTTCTCTATAAAAAATAACAACGTTAATCACCTTTATAAAAAAATCAACCTTATACCCTTTTATAAATTTAATTTTATAGTCATTTATTACAAATATATTAGTTATTTATATTTTATGGTATTCATCGAATGTATTTGTATTGATTGTTTGTTTAGTGATAGTTTCATGATAGTTATACTATATATTGTCTATTAATTCTAAATTTATGTTTAAAAGAACCTTATAGGTGTAATAATATATTTTTTATACATATTTAATATTTTATAATTTTATTCCATGATATTTTTTATTCTTATTTATGAAGACAATGTAGATGATATGATTTTTTTTCTTTTTTATGAACGAGAATGGGTATCTTAATAATAAATTAGATATTAATGTTACCATTACATAACAATAATGAACCAATTTTTTATTAATTATTATCAAATATAAATATTTATTAAGTTTCCATAGTAATTCATGATATAAATTTGAAGCATCATTTATGTAGGTGGTAAAATAGACCTAAAAAAGATCTTGTTATATCCAATGGAATAGTATGGTTAAGATAGTGATTATTTTATGATAATATAATTATTTTAGAATAATAATTATATTAATAATATATGTTTAATCTTATGAATTATAATTTAATAGAGATTTATAAATAATAAAATATAATATGAAAAATAAAATATGACATTTTGTGGAGGCCATAGTTCGCAGTTACACACAAGTGAAACATTTTTTCCATAGAAAGGTAAAAATTAAAGATATAATTCATAATTTAAGAATATTAATAATGTTATAAATAAATTATAAATTCATTAATACCCCCATTAACTATTCATTTAAGTCAAATACAAAAAAAACATGTCTTTCATGGAAGCAGTAGTCCGGATGTTCACATAAATGACATTTTTATTTTTCTAAGTAAAATAGGGTTAATGATAATTAATTATCAAATTAACTTAATAAAATTAATTATAATAAAATTACTGAATTAATTATATTATAATGTAAAATTAATATTTTAGTACTTTGATGTTGAAATAAATAGATAAAAATAAAAAAAAAGAGTGATCATGAATTTTTACCTTACTACAAGGAAAATCTTCTTTGCAAATTGTATTTACACAAAAGAAGTGATATTTTATAATACCATCACATAAATACTTACCTATGAGTTTAGGGGACTTTTTTGGGTTGATTTTGATCAAATATAACAATCATGGGTTGTGGTGAGAAGTGGTGTGGTGATGCCTCCAATTATAAGTAATGATAATAGCATTTTTATAATCATATAAAGGGTATAATATCTCTTAAAAGTTCAAGTTGGTCCAAAAATTAAAGTAATTAAATTTTTGAAGTTATAAGGTCTATAAAGCCTCAAAAATGTATTTAATAGAATTTCTTTACAGTTTTTCTAAGTATTTTTCTCTTAGATATTTTACTTTTCTCATTTTTACATTAGTAACCAATTTTAACAAAGTAATTTACTTTTAATGACTAAAACTAAAATGGGACTTATTAAATAATTTATTTATAATTATCTTAAATATTAAATCCATTTTTTTAAAATAAAATTTGCAAGGGTGATAAAATTAATTTTAATATCAACACACAAAAATGCTTAAAATAATTTTTAGAAAAGGTATATTTTTCATGATAAAAAATTATGATTAATAAAACAGTAAAATTTTATTTATTTATATGAAATTAATTATTTAATTATTAATAAAATAATATTAATGTTTATTTAAAAACAAGATAAAATAGAATTCCACAATATGGATACTTATTTAATAGACCAAAAATAGTTTTTATTAGATTAAAATGTAACTTATGATTGTAAAATGATAAACCTGGGTTTGCTGACACTACTTGAGAAATTAACTAAAAGGACTATGAAGGGAACATTGGATCTTTCAGATCCCAAAGTAAGGTTTGAAAATTACAATGGAAAATCAATAATACACCCAAAGAGCTTCATGATGGAGTAGCTTCACGGATCTGCACGGTTGACCTCCATGGTGGACCTCCATGCCAGATTCTTTTTATGCACCTACATGGATCATTTGAAAGATGGAGCTATGCGGCTTACCTATGAGTAGGAGCCATGCGCGAGACCTCTGTGCTAGAAGATGTTTGATGAAACTACATGGAATACCACCCTGGAGAAGCTATGAAAAATACCTACGTGGTCAACATCTCTTCGACCAGGTCCATCCGTGCCTATAAATAAAGCCCTTGGGCTCTAAATTTATTAACTAAAAAAAGTGAAAGACTCTATGAAGCTCCCATTGCATATCACATTCACCTAGATCCCCAAATTTCTCTCTGGTAGCTCTCTAAACCATGGTAGAAGAGATAATTAAATGAGATAGGCATGTTTTGAAGTTCTTCACATTCTTTAGACATCATTCAAACCTTCCTGGTATACCTACGTGCCATACATACCAACCATACATGCGTGGTATACTTGCACACCATACCTGTGTGGTATACTTACATAGTACATATACGCATGGTACCAATGCAGAATACTTGCACGAGGGACCTACGTGACCAACTCAAGTAACCTTTTTAAAAGTCATTCATGGTAGGTTATCTCCCTACTTGGTTCCCTTATCTGTAGAGGACTAAGTTGAAGCCTCCACCAAACCTCTTAACTTCTCAAAAACTTTGGGAAAGGCACATAAATGTGTCTTCTAATTGGGTTTGTATTTCCACAGGAAAAGGTTTCCTATATTTGTTTCACAATGGGTTTAGGATTCATGGGATGTTTGTGGGTTTGTATATCCACAATCACATAGACTTTTCTCCCAGAAACAGTGTTCAGAAGTTCCCAGTTTGGAGTAGGGTTGGGTCTCTGGCCTCTCGTTTCTCAAAGAGATGACATATTATCTCAGGTTTCTAGTAGGGAAGGTACGGTTCACATATTTATTTTACATGAAAGCATAAAAGAAGTCTTCCTCCCCTATGAGGACCAATTTCAAGTTATCTATCCTAGTATAAGACCCCCAAATTCACCCCTTCATCCTTACATAGGACCCATGTCCAATTTAAATAGAACAGAGGGAAGTTTTATCACCTCACCCTCTTCCACGGTCGACACACCCTCTTCCATTAGCATGGAGGAAAAATTTTAAAGTTTGAAGTGTTGTTGCTGAATTTTTCACATCCTCTTGTTTCTCACACCAAGAATGACTCATGTGGGCTTAGAGATACATGACGGTTTCAACATGTGCCCTATAACTCATTGGAAGAAACTATGAGATCTCTAATTCCTGTTCAAACCAGGATACGTAGGAAGCTATTTTAGAGCCTGAGCTCATTGGATATCCTCCTCGTGAATCCAACCCTAAATTCCCGTAATTTGGGCATCCTCTTCAAGAAATAAGCCTGAAATTCAATCCTCAAGTCATCAAGGTTTCCTTTTTTCAGTTAGTAAGCCCAAACTCATCTCCATCAAAAGACCATACTCTCCTACAAGACACTTCTAACTATGTGGGCTTTGATTCCAATCCATATGGGATATGTATGAAACCTCTTTAGGTTCAAACCCAACACTTCAAATCAACCCTATTCTCTTTGGGCCATATTCCCAACAGTGTCTGATCCTACTTGGAAATCCAAATCCATTCAAAAGTTCCTTGGGATGCTTCAGCATAACTCCCATGCTATGTTTCAACAAAGCACCTTCCCCTTATAGGTCCTTATCACATGACCTTAAAAGGTATGATGTGTCCTATTAAATGACACAGAACTATGAGGGTTCTGATTCCTTTCACAATGATACAGAGGTATCCCATTTTATGGGCACAATCTCATGATCAAAAAAACCTTGGTCTCCCTAGATGATAATAAATTCTAGAGTGCCCCACTGAGTGGCTTAAAAACCATTATCATCACAACAATGATTAAAAGAATCTCTAATCGGTATATTAGAGGATACCATTGATGGAAAACATCTAATACGTATGGATATTTCTATTAATGAAGAACCTTGAATACATATTGATGATTTTAAAGGATTCCACATGTTAATAAGTGATTATAAATTCCAAGGGATACTTATGATATACTTGGTGAATTAATAAGGATTCATGAAAATATTTTAATTTTACAAAGAGAGTCCCAGAGTAGAAAATAATTCCCCCCAAAAGGGTGTGAGGAGTCCGAACTCCCATCCTCTTGACCAATGCAGGTTCTTATGTACTGTAAAGTTCAAAACTTAATGAACACTAGCCTTTGGAAAGAAGGTCCTCTTTGAATAAAGAACTATTTGATGTTTCTGGTTCCATGAATAAATCGAATAGAAACCACCTAGAAACAGTGATTCTTGAATCTAGAACACACGTTTCAAGGAACTAAAAAACAAAAATGGTGAACCGGATGTAAATCCTTAAACAATTTAATATTGTTACCCACATGTTAATCCCTTGCCAATTAATAATGTAATGCCATGAAACGAAATCAGTCATGCAGGTATCCATCTAAAAATATGTTTCTCTAATAGAGTTTGTTTTGTTCTCACTTTTTCTTCACAGAATTCTCTTCAACCCAAAGAATGGATTTCTCCAATACAACATCTATGAATTTCCCGACCGTAGTATGAGTTGGATCTCCATCCCTGGGAATGACGTTACCACCAACCTGGAATCTTAAACGCTGGGACTCTAATGTGCTGGTGAAGGAATATCGCCAGCACTGTACAATCCAGACTTTGGAGGCTTCTCGACAGGCCCTCCAGGTCAACAAAAATTCTCATTCATCTGGCCAACAATGACCAATGATCAGGAAGCAGATAGTTCAAACCACTTTATCCAACTGTTTTGAGTCCTTATCCCTAGAATGCAACAACCAGTCCCTCCCATACTATAGGGAGGTTCATCAAGAGGTCACTCAAGGCCTCAATTCAAAAATAAAAAATTCCTTCATGAGGAATCCCCCCAGTAATCTCCACCATAATCATGTGGTATTAAACCCCCAAAATGATGGGGGTGTTTATTCTGGACGTTCCGCTCAGGTCTCTCTGACTCGGCCATGCAAGAGGAACTTCTAGGGACAACGTTCGGTCAATCGGAAGAAGGTTATCACCTCTTCCTCTTCCAGAGAAGTCCATTGACCTAAAATTATGGAAAACAACAAGCAGGAAAATACACCCGTCCATCCTAATTTTGTTTCTTAGCAGGCTCGTCTGACAGCAACTTACCAATTCCACCAGATAAACTCGGTGGAGTATTGTGAATAGGCACATACAACTTCTTGAAAGTTATTATCCAGTCATCAGGCCCATCTGAATGCATTTAATGAATCCCTCTAAACTAATATGTTGGCAACTGGTAAACAAGAACATACACCTGTTTACAATAACCAATTCTATCAGCAGTCTTGTCTGCCAGTATTGAAGGAATGTAGTCAACCATACTTGATGGAAAACAGAAAGCATCCACATACACCTTCCAATGTTTATCGAGCCTACCAACAGACTCGTTTGGTAGCACCTGTAGAAGTCAGTCGAAAAGATCCAACGACAAATTCGGGGCCGACCCAACTCTCTTCCCCTTTTCATGAGTACTATAAATACCCAATTACAAGAAAATGAGGATAGGAGTAGACACATATACGTACTCCAGATACAAAATGGACGTATATTCCTATTTCGGCCGCTGAAGTCACCAAACATATCCTGTCAATTGTGAAAGGGTAGATACATATCTCTGCCCATATTCCTAGAGCATGCTAAGATATTTTAACAACAACTTCAGCATTATTAGGGGAACAGACATATAAATATGTCCCCACACATGGGATTACACATCGGCATGCCATCCCAAAGCCGAAAAACACCTATGTTTTAGTCCTGGAGGGTCATGGGGTATATTCTCCCATATCATATGCACAACAGGATCGGGAAAAAATACCCTTTTCTAATTGGAGTTAATCGGCATGTTATGGTAACTACTCCAAGGCACGCACATAAACCTTCCCATTATAACCATTTCCCCCAGTAGACGACCCCAACTAAGTATAATAGAACATCAAAAAAAAGTCTCATCAAACACTGTTGAAAAATTAAGAGTCAATATGTGATTGAGCTTCTCTTAATGCTGGAGTTTTTTAAGACCTCAGACATTTATCTATTGGGGCTCAAGATACTACCCTCTCAAAACTAAATTTTGGAAGCGGTAGTTATAATTCTAATTTTTCTCATTAGAAATCTCATCATGAAGGCATGATTCATGAAATTTTTGTCAATCCAGAGTGTCTATCTTCGGATGAGAGCCACATAAACCCTCTGTGTGGACAGAAGCCCAAGGAGTAAGAAGATTTATCCCTTGCTGTAATTCACCATGGGGATCCTCCCCATGATGGCATTCACTGTGAAAGTACTCTCTTCTGTAGTATCACGCTTTGTCAAACCAATTCCTAAATTGACAATGTAGCAGAAAGAAATCCCTCCTATTTTGAGGAACTTGCAAACACAAGGCCAGTCATATCTTATGCCTTGTCATTTATGGGTGAAACACTTTCTCAGTAAAAATACATCTTAAGGGAACAGTCATTCTTTGAACCACCCTTGGGTCATTTAAATTCTAATGTAGAGCATCCAATTTCGTCAGACAAAGTGGAGAAACCTCTAGTGAAAGATTACGAAGACGTGTTAAACAAGAGGAAACAATTAGCTAAAGAAGAAATACCAGTCATGTTCGGCCCTTTGGAAAATTCTCCATATAATATTCCAGAATTGATAACAGAATATTACATTCATGACATTCGTTTAAACTTATAGAAAACTCTTCATCATTTGAAAACCAAATTATTACCATATGATGAATATCAAAATCATGTAAAGGTAATAGAAGGGTTACACCACCAAATTGAATTGGAATCTCTTTTATTTTCCCAACATCCAATGGCTGAAAAACATTAGTGAACCCTTCCGTGTGCATGTCTCAATTCTTTAAAGATACTACACTAGTTAATTTCTGATTCCCCAACTAGTGTTCGCATCATAGGAGTGGGTGTATATGGAGCATTTCATTTCACTGCACTCTGAAATCAATAATGTCTGCCAAGAGTGGTTTCATGCAATGTTATTGCCCATGTCTAGCACAAATCAATAGGCTTTTTATGTAATCAAATGTATGCTCAAGAACAAGCCTCAACCAGTTATCATCAGAATCAGGTCCAAATAAAATAAGTTGTTGAGCTACTTCTACATCAAGAATCTAAGAATATTGAATAGTCATCATGTTTAACAGATGTCAGGCCTCAGAGGATGAAAATGTCTAAAATATCACAATGATCTTCTAAAATAGATGATTTGAGTGATTTTTGGATAATGCACCCAGCAAATGTTCAAACCAAAATCTGAAAAATCAGAAGAGCAGTTTCACGAATTTCAACTATAGCGGTTCAAGAATCACCCCATCTTGCTTGGATGGGGGCTCATTTAATTCAACCTTCAAATTCATTAAACATTTTTCAAATATTTGAATAAGAATAATAGGATCAACCCAAAACTTCAAGTATGGGGTCTTTTTCACATCTATAATCCCCTCCTCAATGGAAGACAGTTTTATCCCGATTAGGGAAGAATTCATAAGGAAAGCATACAACTGAACTATCCATTGATTCCCTTCATGTTACTATCTTCCAAACAGTTCTAGGGAATTTTTTATATAGGAGAACAGAGTCTCATGAATGGCCAAAAGGGAGGTGATCTAGCATAAACACTGACAGAATGTCATCAATTCATTATGCGTCAGTGAATGTTATTGACACCATTGCAGAAGATACTCCAGAATACAAGTCCAGTTCAGGGGAATCAGAAGATGAAGTTCTTTTCCATAATATGGTACACACATAGACAAATAAAAATTTTGTGCGTACCTAAAATCATAGGCTTACCCAGAATCTAGGTATGCCTTCAAATAACCAACTCCCCCCTCTCCGAAAGGAATCTAACAATGGGATAGGAAAAAAGTCAGATCACATCTCACTTTTCCACCAGAGGGGGTCAATATATTTTACTCAAAGAGATATTTTCATAGTATGAAGGCAAAATGAGTGATTTAGAAAGACATAACACAAAGTTACATTGAAGCAGTATTTCTGCTAAACGTACTCCCCAGGAGAATCCTCAACTTGAAAATCCTATATGAGCTCGTCATAAAAAGGGATTTGTAGTAACTATAGATACATATAATTAATTCACTCCATTGGTTACATAATAAATACATGATCATATACATCTTGATAGACATGTTCCCATTGGTTATCCAAGTCAGATATCAACACCACCATCAATGGTCTTACCGGTCATTGTACCTGCTCAATCTTCAGTTTCTATACCTACACAGAATCTAGCTCAACTGGATATTCCCCAAATTCTTATGAACACAATTGAGGCACTAACGACTTTATTGGAAGCTATGGAGGAATGGCGTGCACCAGTTCAGTCGAAAAAGAGAGATTACCAAGAATGGGTGGATGCAATTCCTCCCCCATAAAATTTTGTGAATACCACATTCCCAATCTTTAATGGATCAGGAGATTCGGAACAACACTTAACACTTTTTGTTTCCCATTGTGATCCTATGATGGTAACTTCTCAACCACCAAAAGTAGTTAAGATCAGGTTTTTTGTGCAAGCATTATAAGGACTAACTTTTGGCTGGTATACAAGCTAGCAATCTCGATCAATTACTGGATAGGAAGATCTTCATCATGATGTTCCTTATTCAATTTAGTGCAACGCTACCAAAAACAAATGTTTTTTATCTTAACAATTGTAAACAAACGTATAATGAAAGTGTTTCAGATTTCATTGCATGATGTGAAGGATTAACAAATTATTTATGTCTAGCACCCCCTTAAGAAGAGTAGCTGCCAATCTGTGTGAAAACTATGCATTATGAATTATGCACGCCATTGATTCCTATTAAATACATAGGAGGGTTTCAAGACCTTACATCAATCACTCAGCAGATAGAAGTCTCTATTATAGAAACTAAGGCTAAAACATGGGTAATTTGATCAGTTCCAGGATGGAGAATAGGAAAGGAAGAAGATGCTATATTCACACCCAAAAAGGCACATGTACATGCTTCTACTTCAAGAACATCATCATGCCAAAGGGCTCTGCATCCTGGGTATCAACAAAAATGGCCACCTCGTCAAGATGATAAAGAGTTCAAAGGCAGAAATGGTTTGAGGAATTAAAGAGTAATGATTAATCTTCCAGGAATGAGAACGTTCCTGGAAACATCATCTCAGTCTTAGAAAATAATTTGGTTTAGTAGCCTAGTTCGAATAATCCAAATAAAAATGGAGATGAAGATCATACGAATTATTGTCCCTTTAATCAGATTTCGGGACACCCCGTTCAAGAGTGATTTGTTTTAAAAGGCCTTTTGCAAAAGATGGTAGACTCTGGAAAAGTGAAATTGAAATTTTTATCAGCTCAAGTAGCATGTGTTACTCCTACCAATCCAAAGGAAGAGGGAGAATTGAAAGAGGATAAAAGTAAAAGTGTTCAAAAATATGATGATTGGATGATCAGGAAAATGATTAACCGGACTCATGTTATTTTATGAACATAGTTGAAATAACCATTTGTGTCTTCTACAACTCATGGTATAGTAAAACCATCTTTATTGAAATTCCATTCCTCAAAGAATCAAAGTGATGATAAAGAAAAAGGGCAGTTAGAAGAATATGATCTTGCTTCAAAGCCCATGTTTTCCATAACCCTGGCAGATTTTATGCCATATGTTTCAAAAACATGGGCACCCTGCCAAACGGCACAACCAGAAGTTACCTGTCAGGAAGAATCCTCATCAGATGAGGAATCGATCTTTGGTTCTATTGATGTTATCCATTTAACAGACCCTTATTCTAATGGTGATTCTAATTGTAGTGATCCAGAATTCCTTTTACCTAATTGAGGAACTAGAGGAAGAGTCCAAGGTTGAGGATATAGGGGAAGACGTGGTAATTATAAAAACCACCATTTTAACTCTACCCCTTCTCGAACCATATATGTGGCAGAAACTTGTGGAAGGGCCCTTCAATAGGATCAATAGGAACATGGAGTTTCTTCTATGAAATACAATCTTGGTTCTGACACAATTATCTTGGAAGACTGATTAAAATCCACACTGTCTCCTTCTCGGCAGAAGAATAGTCTTAGTTTATCAAATTTACAAAAGCCAGTAGTATTTCCAACTTCTAATCCAACACAAAGTATGTCTACAAAAGAAGCATCAACTTCTAAAGCACCTGCAAAACCACATCGCCATGTTGGGAAACGCAGACCCTTGGATCCAAAGTATGATGTTTTGAAACAATTGGACCAAGTACCAGAAAAGTTTTCAATTCTTGATGATTTTATTCTATCAAAAGATATTCGAGAGGCACTCATTGAGGACTTTTCAAGTCCTCAATTTTTTGAAACCGAAATTTCTACTACTTAGGTTTTATGTATAGAGAATGATTCTACAGAATTTCATGCAGTCATATCTTTTACAGATGAAGATAAAGACAATGTAGTGCATGGGTATATCATACCATTGTATCTATCTGGAAAGGTTAATGACATAGATATCTAATGAGCCTTCATTGATAATGGATATGGGGACTACCTCATTTTTGTTCATACTCTTCATCGATTAGGCCTGACTGAATCTGACTTATCTCCTTTGACTTTAATGATTCAAGGATATGAGAAGAATGAACAAGAACCTATGGGAAAAATTACATTCAGAACTCAGTTTGGAGATCTCGTTCTTAATTCAAATTTCATGGTATTTCGTCCGGACACAACATTCAATATACAACAAGGAAGGCCTTAGTTGCATCAACATGCAGCCATACCTTCGTCATACCACCAATGTCTGAAATACTATTTCAATGGTCAAATTGGGACATTGTATGGTGACAAGGATCTGTCCAAAACATGTGAATCTCAATGAATTGAGGAAGAGATTTATCACACAAAAGGAACGATGCCCATGACCAAGGAGATAACTAGAGTCAATTCTCCCAATGTACTAGAAAATACCCCAATAAATCCATTCATACATTTGAGTATAGATTTTTTATTACCCATGAGTCAAGTTGAAATGGTAAAACCAAATCCATTCACTAATCTAGTAATTACCATAATGTTAATTGCGACTATTGAGCATGATAACATGGAAGAAATTATTGATACAATAAGCAATGATGGAAACTTAAAAATAGATGTTTTCATTTCATATTTTGAACTACAATGAGCCTCTACTTCGTCAATCAGAATATAATAAATTGTAGCAATGTTAGAGGAAGAAAAAGATGTTGATTCTCAATCCACCAAAACCTCATTTCCATAGAAATACCCTTCATCGTCTGTAGGGTCAGATATGGTGGCTTCTTCTTCAAGATGTTCAAATACTTACTCATCCCATAACTCTAAGAGTATTTCCTTTTCATCTACTATGAAAATGGAAACAGAAGAGGTAACACATAATAAGGAAGAAGAGGAATATCTTGGGAATTCTCCTCAAACATTTGAAGAAGGTTTCTCTACCACTGTGGATGAACTCAGAAAAATAAATCTTCATATAGAAGAAGATCTGTGCCCCACTATAATTAGTGTGTCCATGACCTATGAAGTTATAGAGGTGTATACATCCTTTCTAAACAAACATCGAGTATATTCGCTTGGAATTATACAGAAATTCTATGTCGTAATCCTGATACAGCCACCCATCATTTGGTTTTGCATGATGAACATCATAGATTCAAGCATTCATCAAGGACACACCCAACTCATGCCTCTAAAATTCAAGTTGAAGTTGATAAAAATATAATGGTTAACTTTTTCAGGGAAGTTCAGTATCCCAAATGGCTTGCCAATATTGTCCCATTGAAAAATAAGAATTGGAAAATTAGAGTCTATATTTATTTCAGAGATCTTAACTGGCATTGTCCTAAAGATGATTTTCCGGTCCCAATTACAGAACATCTAATTGATGCAATGGCTGGCTATAAGGATATTTCTTTTATAGATGGTTACTCTAGGGATAATAAAATTTGAAAGGACATAGATAATGAAGAATATACATCCTTTAGAGCCCCTCAAGGTGTGTTTTTTTATATGTTAATTCCCTTTGTCTTAAATAATTCCAGCGTAACATACCACCGTGTCGTGCACCATATCTTCAAACCCTTCTTAGGGAACTTTTTTAATGTTATGTGGATGATTTGGTAGTCAAAACCAAACAACGTTCCAATCATTAGGCTTATTTGGAACCTAAATTTCACAAAATTCAGCAACATAATTTGAAGTTGAACTCATTAAAATGTGCTTTCAGGGTAACATTAGGAATGTTTATTCCCGTCATTGTATGCTATCATGGTATCAAATTTGATCCTGAGAAAACAAAATCAATACATAGTATCTCACCTCCTCGCCATTTAAAGGAATTAAGAGGACTCCAAGGACACTTGGCCTATATTCGGCACTTTATTCCCAATTTGGATGGCAAGTGTTTAACCTTCACCAAGTTAATAAAGAAGGGAGTTACCTACCAATGGACTAAGGATTTCCAGGAAGCATTTGATACCCTCAAGAAATATCTCTTGATCCCACCAGTATTGATGCCACCCGGTGAAGGAAGACCACTCATATTCTATGTGAAAACTTTAGAGCGATCATTAGGTGGCTTCCTCGCTCAAAAGAATGATATTAGGAATGAAAAAACTGTTATTATCTCATCCACACGATCCATGATGCGAAAAATTGATATTCAAGTATTGTGAAGTGCTACCTAGCATTAATCTTTATAGTTAAAAAATTAAGGCACTATCTGCAACATCCTGAGGTCCAATTAGTATCTGGTAACAATCCACCCAAATTTATCCTCATTTGTCTTTTTTTTACAGAACATCTGGCCCGGTGGGTGGTTATTTTGCAATAGTTCGATATCCAGTTTGTGCCTCAAAAGGAAAGAAAAGGCCAAGATCTGGCTAAGTTTCTTGCTGAACACTCGTCTGAGGAAGATACATCATCTAATACTGAACTTCTTGATGAAGAGGTATCCTCTATTCATTATAATTCCCAGTCATGGGAAATGTATTTTAATGGTGATTCTAGAAGTCCAACAGATAAGAGACTGGAAACCCCTAAACACAACAAGGTTGGATTAAGAATTGTCCTTATTTTCCTAGAAAAGGTAGTATTTCCTTATTCTTTCCTATTATCGGAAGGTGGTACCATAAATGAAGCAGAGTATCAAGCTCTCGTCATAGTTCTGAAGTTTTCCCTTCAGGTGAAAATGGATCATTTAAAGGTAAAAGGTGATTCATAATTGGTAATCAAACAAATAAATGGGGAATATTATATCATAAAATTAGAGTTAATCCCTTTGTTTGATTACGTCAGAGAGTTAATGGATTAATTTCCTTCAGATGTGACATTGTCCAATGTCCCATTATCACAAAACACCTAAGATTATCCACTAGCTAATGTAGCTACAGCCTTGGAAGATCCAAAACGGGATGATACAGTTATCAGTATAACCCATCATTGTGTGGTCTTACCTTTTGTTAAAACCATAATGGAGGAAATTAATGAAATTTTCCCTATTTCTAACCCATATGGTAATACCATGGGATAGATAACATCCATCATGGAATATATTCAAAATGGGTTGCTTCCACCAAAAAGGGCTAAGAAGGAGCAGATCCAGTGATGAGCGGCAAATTTTACTCTTTATGATTGTCCAGACCAACAAAAGAGCCTTTACAAGAAAGTATTTTATAGAATTCTCTTCAAATTTATTGATTGAGAAGAGACCATAGCTTTCATGAAAGAAGTACATTCAGGAGATTGTGGTGCCCATCAATCTAGGAACAGAATATCTGATCATATTTGAAGGCTTGGATACTTTTGGCTTTCAATGACGCAGGATTGCACAGATTTCACTGATAAATATCATCCCTACCATGTGCATTATAACTTCATTCATCGACCACCAGAGTTGCTACATATAGATAAATACTCCTTGCCATTTACCACAAGGAGAATGAATGTTGTAGGGAAATATCCTCTAGCCACAGCTAACCAGTTCAAGTATATTCTCACTACTACTGACTTCTTCTCTTTATGGGATGAGGAAATACCTTTCAATGAAGTCAGATCCAAAATCATTGTTAGTTTTTTCAAAAAGAATAGCATCCCTAGATTTGGTGCCCCTCATTCTATTTTGATAGACAATGGCACCAATTTTTGTTCTGTCCAAGTAAAAAAGTTTTATCAGGAACATAATATCAAGTCCAACCATTTATCACGCTATCATACGGTGGCCAATAGACAGATTGAGGATTTCAAAAATAAACCCTGTCTAATATACTCCAGAAGATGGTGGATAAAGATAAGAAATCATGTCCTAATAATATTTTGAATGCTTTATGGGCTTATTAGACAACTACATGTACTGTTACCCAAGAAACTCATTATTCATTGGTATATGGAACTGAAGAAGTTTTTTCAATTGAAATACAATTGCCTTTACCTAGATTTGCAATCTGTGATTAGTTGTATACTTATGAAAGATCTCAGAAACTGTTCAATGAGTTGGAATGATTAGATGAAATAAGATTTCATACTTTGCATCATCTAGAATTCTATCTGAATAGAATAGTGTGAGCTTTTGATAAGAAAGTTTTTCTTCCTTCATTCCTTCAAGTAGAATTTGTATTGTTCCTTAGGACTCCAATTATATTAGGAAAGAAACCTCCAAAACCTGAACAAAAGTGGGAAGAAACTTATTCCATACATAAGGTCTATTAAGATGGAGCTTATTCTTTAATCTCAATAGATGAAGAGCTCATTACATATACATCCAATGAGAGATTTTGGAAGAAATAATTTGTGTAATTATACACCATAGTCCTTACTGCAAGACTTAAAACTACAAATCCCCCATGTCCTAGTTTCAAAACATTAAACTACATAACAACCACATTCATCCTCACTGCAGGACTTTTAATTGCACATCACATAGTTCGCACTACAAGACTTTAAAATGAATAGTAAAATGTCCTTACTGCAAGGCTTAAAACTACACAGCGCCCATGTCCAAGTTGCAAGACATTAAATTTCATAAGAACCATAAGCGTTCATGTTTCATGACGTTAAAGTGAATAGCATCTTCATCTTTGTTGTATGACGTTAAACATCATGGCATCATTTTTACAACTAATGTCTTCTCTCTTTGATGTTCGAAGCTCCCATAATCAAACGTCATTGACATCATCACTACTCCTTAGTAGTACATGATTCCCTCTCTTTCCTATGTCAGAGTCAGATCTACATAGAGACCATGTTTCAATAACTGTGTATGGCTTGATTCTAATTTTTAATATGATATGTAGAGACGCTTGAATATTCAATTCTGGGCCCAGCCATAATAAAAAAATATTTTTCTTTTCTTTTCCCCCTTCTATATATGAATCAGATCTATACATAGCGTTTCCTTAAGACATATGATTTGATCCTAATACGGTTTTATATTTTAAGATTTACTGTTCTTTCAGAATGTGTAAAAAAATCCACCATTCTTCATGTAATACTCCATTAGCATGAGGAATAATTGTTTCAAAAACTATGTATGGCTTGATTCTCATTTTCAATGAGATACATAAGGACGCCTAGATCTCCAATCTTGGGCCCAGCTGCATGAAATAAAAACCCCTTTATTTTTTATATATAAAAAACAAATCTTTATACGGAATTTTTTAAGAACTATGTTTCACTTGATTCTTTCCCCAACAAGAAATATAGTGACACTTGGGTTTTATCCCTTAATACAATTACAATAGGTCTTTCCTTTCATATTGGTTAATTGTCGTCCTTACCACATGACGTTAAATTGCATGGAAATTTAATACCCCTATTATTCATTTGAATCACCTTTACATTATAAAAGAAACCCTTACTGGTCCATGTTTCTCACACCGAGAATATCTAACATGGGATTCAGAATTGGGTAAATGGATTCTTTATATAAGGTGTTTTAATTTCTTATGGGGTTAATAATGTACTCACTACATGAATCAAAACTACATGGTATAGTTTCCTCACTACATGACTAAAAAATGCATAGTACAATGTCCTCACTGCATGACAAAAAACTACACATCATCATATTCATTCAAACGAAACAAATAAAGTCTCCATTTTATATATGATCCTGATCTATTTAAAAGACATAAAACTCATGAACAATATTGATTCAAACTTTTCTCATGTGCATTAAAAAATACCTCCTTCCATATTTCTCACTCTTAACCTTGAATATTTCTAGATTATCATAATCTTCCTTATGGTTTCTGGTGATAGATTTGATAATATTTAAGAGCTCTTTTTCCTGACTATGCAACACATTCCTTTATGAAAACTTGCATATGTTTCCTACATAACATGATGGTCATCCAAAACATGCCATTATTTGTCTATGGAGTATATTCTCCAGTTGGCCATGCATAATACAGCCCCCATAAAGGGGTTATCAAGTAATGTTAATTTTGTTCTTGGTTATAGTATCTTTTCCCCCTTAAAACATTGATGATAATATATAATAATCTATATTTTAAAATAGCCATTCAAGTATTCTTGTCCCATTATCTTTCTCACAACCTGAAAATCTTCAAGACCATGGATTACACATTTCCATCACCTAGGGTTTGGTGCACTAGGTAATAAACTTGAATTCACTTGGCCACATATCATATATTGTATCCATTTCTGGTCCTAGTTGTATGACATAAAACTACGTACACCATATCATTTACATTTGGTTCAGACCTTCATAAAATTCATGTTTCTCTGATTCGTTGGGTATCTTGATTGGAAATACCATTCCCACATTCAGGTACCTTTCTCCATAAACCAAACTCTAGCCTTTGAAAAATCTGAATCTCTATAAACTTTCATCGACTTTTACCAATATAATGTAAAACTTCTGAGATCCCTTTTGGCTGACTATGCCACACATGCCCTTAGGCAACCTTGCATAAGTTGCCTACATAACAGGCCTGTCAGTCAAAAGATTCCACTATTTGGTTATGTATCATATGCCCCAGTTTTCCCTGCATAATACAGCCCCCATAATGTTTTTGTCAAGTAATTGTATCTTAGTTCTTAGAAAATACTTCCTCAAATGCTTTGAGCCCTTTTCCCATATCATTCTTTGGTTCCAGAAATTCCTAAATCATATTTTACAGTTTTACCTTCCATACCTGAATATGATAGTAAGTTTCCAATCAAATTATCATGAAATTGGGAGATTTTTCTCATACCATTGGTCAAATCTAAAGACTTTAAGTTAAATCCACACAATGTCCTCACTACATGACTTAAAACTGCATAATACCAATGTCCTCAATGCATAACTTAAAACTGCATAGTACCAATGTCTTCACTGGCTGACCTAAAACTGCACAATACGATATCATAAATCTCCCCTTTTATGATAAATTTTTTTCCATTTCTCATACACCAAATTAATATAGAAATGGTTTCCCTATTCATGACCTATATTGGTATAAAATAGCCTTTTCATTATTGAAAGTCATTTTCTTGGAAAAACCACCCACCGTGGTCTTGAGTCACCCAAATCATATATTCCCCTATCTATTAGCATAAAAACGTTAAATTCTATAAAGAATTATTTTTCTTGACTATGCACCATGTGACCTTAGGCGGTCTTGCATGAGTTGTCTACATAATAGGCCTGTCAGCCAAAAGAGGCCAATATTTGGATATAAATCATATTCCCTAGTTTACCCTGCATAATATAGCCCCCATAAAAGGTTTTTCAAAAAACGGTAACTTCGTTCTTGGAAGATACACAACTTTTGTGGATACGGGTTTTAGATTTGGTGACCATAAAAATCATGACTCAAGATTCTCATTGTAAATATTTGAATAATATTAAATTTATTCTTAGCCCCACAGTCTTTTTTGGGATCTAAATTCAAAATTTATTTTCAAAGATATTCAAACTTAAATACTAGTCATTTATAGTCCAACATGCATGACTCTAAACTGCCAACAACAAAAGACATGGTACTCACTAGATTAAGAACCTGCAAAGGGAACTCTGAACAAAAGTCGAGTCCCATATAACTAAACGTATATTTTTGTATGATTTAGGTAATATTGAGCAATAAAAAGTCAAAAGATACAATGTTTGTGGGGTTGTCCATATAAACCAAGCAAAAAATCAAAACATGATCACTTGTCCCCATAGATTAAGTAAAAATTTGAGCATCCTTCTAAACTTTACGTAATTCTAAATTTTACCCAATGACATTGAAATGTGTCAAAGTTTCCTACTTTTACCTTATAACAAGATTCATTTTATTCCGAATGAAACAAATTCTAAGGGGGGATTTTGTTGACACCATGAAATGTGTTCCATGAACTTTGCCTTAGAAAGATGATATGATTATCACATAGACAAAAAATTTCAAGTTTGAGTAAATTTGTTTTCACCATGAAGGAAGAAGATGCAAGCTAGATTTCTATGTGCCAAAATACTACTCCATACCTGATGAATAAGTGTAATGATTCCCAATCCAAATGTACGTAGTGGATTTCCAAGATCAATGAAGAAAAGGTGTTGATACATTAAATTACATTTCTGAGTTTCAACCGAGAAGAATTCATATATTTACCATATCAAAAAGTGTAGATCTCTCTAATACCTTCAATTTAACAGGTTGCGGAGCCCAAACAGGCTCACGGATCAAAATTTATGGCACTCCGAAGACAAATAAAATTTCACAACGGGACCTACGTGAGGGGCCTACATGGAGAACCTATGAGGGGGACCTTTTTGGAGGAGTAACATCTACACTACTACGTGAGGGACCTATGTGAGAGACCTATGTTGGGGACTTATGTGGTGGACCTACGTGGAAAGCATTCCTTCGACTAGGCCCTCGTCTTGCCTATAAATAAGACCCTTGGGCTCCCTATTTGATAAAAAAAAATTGGAAGATGTCCCAAAGCTCCCATTGCGTAGCTCTTTCACCAAGATCCCCTAATTGTTATTAGGTAGCTCTCTAGAACATTATAGAAGAGAGAATTAAATGGGTAAATGTTGTTCAATGTCCCATCGTCATCTAGAACACATGGAGTTGTGTGGAGCACCATTGAGGAAAACCTGCGCAACCCACATTTCCGGAGCACCTGCGCAGAGAACCTACGCAACACACCTTAGCAAAGAATCATTGCAGAGCACCTTTACGACGCACCTTGGCGGAGCACCTATGCAATGCACCTATGCATGGCACTATGGAGGAGCACCTGTGCAACTCACCATGAACTTTTTGGATCTGCTCGACGACATTTTCAGTTGCACCCTTTATGCTGCAATACTTCCAACCTTGGAATACCATGATTAGAGACACTCCATGACACTTAATTAAGTGCCTTGAGTCGACCTAATCCTCTTGGTTCCTTCCACATGTTATGAGTTTGGACTCAACTTATGGATTCCTCGAGTACCTTGAGTCGATACAATCCTCAAGAAACTCCTCAAACCTCATCACCTGGCTAATTTTCCAGGTTAAACCTGAAATGGGAATCCTCCATTGAAGTAGGCCCCCAAAAAATTCCAAAATGGGAACCCCTCAAAGGTGTAAGCCCAATGAAATCTGAAATTGGATTCCTCTTTAGGAGTACGCCCCAACCAATCCTCTAATTGGCATCCTTCTTAGGAGTAATCCCCAACCAATCTCAAAAGGCCAACCATCCCGGTGTAAGCCCCTGACATTCATCCCATACCCCTTACATTGGACTCTTATCCAATGAAAATAGAATATAGGGAAGGCTTGTCGCCTCACCCTCTTCCATGGAAAACGTGCCCTCTTCTATTAGCAGAGAAGGAAAAATGTGAAGTTCCATTTTTGATTCATTCAAATCCTCTTTTTTCTCACACCGAGCATGACTCACATGGGCTTAGAAATACGTTATGGTTACAACATCTGCACAAACACTCATTACAAGGAACTAAGATAACTCTGATTCCTTTTCAAACTTGGATACGTAGGAAGCTCTTTTAGAGCCTGATCTCACTGGATATCCTCCTCAGAAATCCAACCAATAATTCCCCCAATTTGGGAATCCTCCTTAGGAACTAATACCCAAATTCAGTCCTCCAATAATCAAGGCATCCTTTTTCAGTAACTAAGCCAAAAATCATATATCTAAGAGTATCACACTATCTTATAAGATTTATCAAACAATGTGGGCTTTTACTCCCATACATATGGGATACATAGGAATCCCCCTTGAGGTTCAAACCCAACACGTCAAATCAACCCTATTCTCTTTGGTCCATATTCCCAACAGGGTCTAACCTTACGTGGAAACCAATATCCCATCCAAGTTCCTAGGGCTGCCTCAGTAAAATTCCCACACTAAGTTTCAACTAATCACCTTCTGGTTAGAGGTTCAAATCACATTACCTTAAATGGAATGATGTGTCCTATTAAGTGACACCAAACTAGGAGGGTTCTGATTCCTTTCACAAGGATTCATAGGTATCCCATTTTACAAGCACAATCCCTAGATCAAAACAAACCTTCACCACCCTAGATGACTATAAATTCTAGAGATCCCCCACTAAGTGGCTTAAAAACCAGCATCATCCCAACGATGATTAGAAGAATCTCTAATCTGTATATTAAAGGGTACCACTGAAGGAAAACCTCGAATACATATAGATATTTACATTAAAGAAGACCCTTGAATACATACTGATGATTCTAAAGATTTACACATGTTAATAAGTGATTATAATTTCCAACGGATACTTATGATATACTTGGTGAATTAATAAGGATTCGTGAAAATATTTTAATTTTACAAAGCGAGTCCTGGAGTATAAAATAATTCCCCCCAAAAGGGTGTGATGAGTCCGACCTCACATACTCTCAACCAATTCACATTCTTCTGTATTGAAAATTTCAAAACATAATGAATGCCTGCCTTTGGAAAGTAGGTCCTCATTAGATAAAGAACTATTGGAAGTTTCAGGTTCCATGAATAAATCAAATAGAAACCTCTTGGAAAGAATGATTCTTGAATCTAGAACACACGTTTCAAGGAACTACGAAACATGGTTTTATAAATTCAAAACTATATTTTAAAATGATTTATTTTCACTTATAAATATAATTTTTCTATAGAAAAATGGTTTCATAAACATTAAAATAATTATTCTATTAGGAAAATTTCATAAAATTACTATATTTTCAAAATATGTATTTTTCAAAATTCAAACAACATTCAACAATTTCAGAAAAATATCAAAAATTTATATTAAGATAGTTTTTACATGATAAGTTACAAAATTAATTTTATCTTATAAATTATATTTCTAAAATTTATATTTTTAGATTTTAAATTTAAAAAAAAAATTAAATTTTTTTATAGAAAGAATGACTTTTAAGTGTTCTTACTAATATTTCATATCAATTTATAAATTAATAATGTTAATAAATTCGATAGTATATAATAATATTTTTAAATTTTTAAATTTAACTTATTAAGATAAAATATAAAACACTTTTAAAAATATTTATTAATGAAATAACACTCCTTTTTAATACTAAATCATATTAATTATTTATCCTATAATTTTACGAAATATTATTTTAGCAATATCTTTTTATCTACTAGAGGATTTATTATTATAATAATTTTCTTAATAATATTCATTTAATATGTTGTGGTTCATTTTATTTCATTTTTTTCTATATAAAAACTATTAAAGAACTTAAATTAATTTTTTTAATGGTTTGGGTCGAAGCCTCATTTGTTTTTTGGGAATTATAGGGAGGGTAATTACAAACCACCTAGATTGGAAGGAGGTGGTTAAACACAACGTTTTAACCGATGTTTCTCAAATAATGGATTAAAGAATTAATTTTTCATGATATCTACAACTTTTTCATTAGTTTCAACTGCTCTACTATGACCATTCATTAGTCTACATTTTCCTTGATTAAGTGATATCCGAACTTTTTTATTGGAACAAGATATTTTTATTGGATTTTTTATGAGATAAATTGCACTTTTGTTACCTTCTAAAATCACCATTTTTTAAATCTCCTCATCGCCAATATTATTTAGTTATTTCTTGGTCAAAAATATTTATGTTCATGCCTTAGAACTAAGATATATTCTTCTTAAATCATATTTATTCATGTGATTTCCAACTTATTACTCATCTAGAACACACATTTATTATAAATAATGAAATATATACTAATTAGGGATGTCTTATCTACCAAATCACCTTCCTAGTCAACATTAGAAAATGATGACAACTTATGATCCTTTTAGCATCAAAATGTATGCCAAAATTTAGAGTACAATTGATTTACCTCATTATTTGATTAACTAACCCAAAATGTTCTTCCTTTGTATTTCTCTAAAACAAGTGCTCTTAATATGTTGTAAAGATATACCCAGACATGTTGCTATCAAATATATAAACCTCATAATTATCATCATGATTATGTTAGGATCCAAATTTTTTCTATTCTATTTCTTATTAAGAATTGTTACAACCACAATCAGTGTCTATATTGGATTACAATCATACATATTTAACTTCTTCAGCATCTCCCTTACATAATATTCTTGGGAGATTAATGTTTTTTATGGAAATTATAACTATTTATATTATAGAAACTATGTTAGTTACCAAAAAATTAACATTTAAAATTTATATTTCATATGATTATCAAACTCATACATCAATTTCTACTTGTTCCCACCAAATATGATATCATCCACATACACAAGCACTATAAACTTGTCTTTCATTGATGCCTTAAAATATAGATTATGGTCGACACCTCTTATTTTTAATTTTATCTTCTTAAAATATGAATACACACAGTCATACCCTAGTATTGGTGCCTAATTTAGACCGTACAGATTCTTCATCAATTTGAGACATTTTGTTTCATCATTTCCAATCTTAAATCCTTCTATTTGTTCAATATAAAAATATTCTTCAATAACATCATTTAAAATTTTCATTTTTACATATTTTAAATAATAATTAAACCCCATATAATTATTTATAACTAAAGATAGATTTATTGACTCAATAAAATATACTATGGAAAAAATTTCATCAACATCAATTTCATTAATTTTTTTTATAACCCTTTCTCATGAGGCATTCCTTGTTCATTCTTCTTTCATATATTGGTAAAAATATTTCAGTAATTATATTGGATAGATGTACCTATGTAATCTTATTTATCCTATGAGGTATAGATATAAATTTCTAAGAATTTACTTCCTCTTTTAACTCAATATCATATTCTTCATCATCCACAAAACTCTGTGTAGTTTCCATAATTATACCAAATTTATTTTCTTTTTATTTTTCTTCATATAAAATGTTGGAATTTATGCCTCTGGAGTTATTTACATCATTTTATTCAATGAAATTGACCTCAATGTTCTCCAATATTTTACTCAGTCTATATTTGTACTGGTTTTAGGCCATAACGATTATTGAGTTTCCTATAAATACTCTATTTTTAGCATCTCTCTACTAACATTGATTTCATTATTTCTTTTTTAAGTATCAATTACTTATAAATACTCGGAAAAATTAATGAGGTTCTCCTTATATAAAAAATATCAAATGGGGATTGTATCATGTAGATATTTTATGGTGTAGTTCTCTATAAATAATTTTTCTTTTTATAATTACTTTCCTTACAAACAACATTGAGTTTAAAAAAACTGTGATACACTAAAAAAATTAATCTGATGGTTATTTCCAAGATGTTGAAATAGAGGGTATAATTAGGATAAACCATGTTATAAAATATATATAAACGTCCTAATAAATAAATTATTTTTAATTAATTATTATTAAATAATCCAAAAATAATAATAAATTCATTTTATTTTTCAACGATAATTTTTCTTCAAATTTGGTTTTATGAATTTTTTTTAATTAATATTATATTAAATTTCTTGAAAATTTAGGATTATTATTTGATTCAAATTATAAAATTCTTGAAATAATAATATCAAAATTATATTAAGATTCATTTTTTGATTTTTCAGAAAAGATTGATTTTCTAGTGAAAAGTTAAAATATTGAAAAATCTATTTCATATTTGAAATCAAGAGGCCCAGATTTACTATACAGTTCTCTTTTATTTTTCGTCCTTAATAATAAGAACCTTGGTAAATATTTGTCACCTCGATAAGTGTAAAATAGGAAAAATAGGGGTAAAATTTTGGGAGAGAGAATTTTAATTTCTATAAATCATTCCTTTATCCAATTTTATGTATTTATATCATCCAATTAAATCTAATTTTTTAATATATAGTCACGTAGTGTGATTTTACTTTTATTTTGATATTTATAATAATATAATCACATAATTAATACAAAATGACACTCACATGACTTCAATATCTCTAAACTTTTTTACATAAGGATAAAACAATTATAAGTTTTGTTCTAGACATTTAGCTTCGATGTAAATTAAATATTTTTATCATTGTAATTTATTTTTAATTATTATTTGTTAAATAATTACCCTAATTTTTTTTAATTTCTACACATTATATATTCAATTAATAGAAAAACAAAATAAACGATTTTTAAAAAATTAAAAGTAATATAATTTAAATTAATTTTTATTTTTAAATAATATTTTATAAAACTATAAAATATTATTTATTTTTTTAGGGTTTATATTAGAAATTTATTTCCATCTCAGTGTCTTTAAATTCTAAGAAAATCAATAATTCCAAAAATGATATTAATGATATTTTTTAATGAATAATATTTTACTGAATATTTTAATATTAATAAAAATTAAATCTTTAGAAAAGTGATTAGTATTTGGTCTAATCAATCAATCATGGTCTATTTATGGTTCATTTTTAATTTTTTTGGTAATATTATCAACTCTTAAAGAGTTGATAACTTTTATATTACAATAATTTTCAAAAGGACTAACGAGGATTAAAACTATGATATAAGAGTTAAAACATAACAAAAACATAAAAAATGTTATTTAATGAGATTATTTTGACTTATCGTCACTATATATTCTCAATATATCAATTTGGATTCACTTTATTATAAAAATTAATTTATATTAATTTAATACTTTAAGTAATTCCAAGAGTGCCCCTCCCCTCACATATGAAAGAGAACATATTTTCCTCGCTTCCTCGCAATTTTTCATCTTTTCATATAGGAAAATTACTATCATAATACCTTAAAAAATTTCTTCCCCACATCGTATATAATATTCTCTTTCCAAAAAACATCCTTTCAAGGCTTAAGTTGTAATATAAAGAAGTTTTCTCAATGAACTTTTATAACTCTTAAACAAGTGTTCTCAGTATTATTTCGTAGTATACCTCCTATAAATCTATGGTACACATTAATAAATAATTACTTCCATATATTAAATATTTAAAAAAATATAATAATTATGTAAAAACCATTATCAACCTTCTCCCAATCAATTACAAAAAAAAATCAATCGTGCATACGTGTGGACTACCACCTCTACAAAGTGATGTGAATAGTTTTTCATTTCTAATTTACATAGATGATGATAGGGATATAATTAATAAATATATATTATATATATTATATAATAATTATTATTTAAAGGTTAGTTATTATTTTTATTTGTTTTGTAACATCCGTCAAAAAGTGAAAATAGCATTTATGTTTAAGTATGACATATCATCTCTGTGAACAATGTCATTCACTTTTCTTTTTACACCATTCATGGATGAATCTATATATATATATATATATATTGAATATAATTTATATTTATATCATTCATTAAATTTTATATATGATGGAACCAAAATCTAATTAAAATGATGGGGACTGTGAAACCAAAACATGCATGAAAAACGAATCAGTTATCACCCAGAACAATGATTTTTACAAACAATAATAAATAAACTGGTGAAAATATAATATAATTAAATAAAATAGAGTATTATATTTATGATTATTATAATATAGTACAGTTATCATAAATATATATTTATTATATAGTAGGTTAAAATATGTATAAAGAAAGATGAGACATTAGGTACGAGATTTGCATCTCCATCCAAATTTTGTCTGCATCGCCTTTCTGTGAATTTACTTTAAAGAAATTATAGGATCCTTATATTGTAAATCCCATTAATTTTTATTATTTTCTTTATTTATTTGGAATAAAAATTTTATATTAAATTTTATCACTTTAATTTCATAAGAAATAGAATGTATGTTTTAAATAAAAACGAAATATGTTTTACTAATCGGTGGAGAATATTGTTCTTCCATGTATATGTTTTCATTACAATGAATTCAAGAAATTTTTTAATTATTATCCAGTTATTTTTTAGATACATTTTTAACCATGTATTAATTTTAAAAAAATAATAGGAATATTCTTATTGTTCTCCGGATGAGGTACTTTTACCAAATATGTGGAATGAATCATTACTTTAACGATTACAGAATATAGGGAATTTCCCCCCTTCTAGTAAAATAAGTTTTATAACATCCCTGCACAAGTTTCCACAGTTATTTTTAGAGAAAACATTTTCAGAACATTTTATAAATATTATTATTTTAAAAATGTTATTTCAAAAGGAAAAGTGTATTTCCCTAAAGAAATATTCTAGTGATATTTTAATGTAATTTTTATCTATGAAATCACCCTATGATGATAATTAGGATTTACTGGTGATATAATCCAAAATTACCACACTTATGATTTACCTATATTTATTATGACTATTATGATAAGATATTTACAAAACCCATTTATTTTTCATCGGTTATGCTAGAATTAATTTATCACATTTTTATGAATCTCGTTTTCATTACACGGGTTATAATATGAGGATATGGTGAATATTTTATGATATTTTGGATTATAGATTTATGGTTTTAATTATTTGATAGGTCGGCCCATAATTAATCATCCCACCAATTCATTGGGTAGTATTTTATATCTCATGAGATAATTTTGGGAAACAAGGCGATGTTCTTGATCCACTATAGGAAAAATTTCGATGTTCTTGATCCAATGTGGTAAATATTCAATGTACTTGATTCAAAATAGAAAAATGTAATGGTGCATTTTCTATTATGATATATATATAAAAATTCATACTATATATATTATAATTTTATGGTCTCAATAATTAAACTTGGCATATGATATGGTTTATATACCTATAATAGTGGCATAATTTTATGTCATGATTATGATAATCATATTGTTCTTGATTGATTTAGGATGTTTCCTCACTCTAATTATTCCTAACATGATAAAATTCATTACATGAATGTTGTTTACAATCAAGTATATATGGGATATGAAATTTGAAAATTATAGTATCATGCCCTTATGATTATCTTATTCTTTCATTTGAGCATAGATTTATATCTTCCATTGTTACCCATATTGAGAATCTAGACTCACTATTTCTTATGTTTCCTTTCTCTAAGCTATTATGAAAGGTTTCAAGTATGGTATGTCAATAAAGGGAAAATATCTAGAAGAACATTTTTATAGATGATGAATAATATAATTAAATTCGATTTTTGTGTATCTAGTCTCCATATACACTAAAATGTTATGGTTCTATCAAGGATCATATTTTTATGTGTTGAATATTACTGTATAAACATGTGATATTTATATAAGAAAATAAAGTTCATTTATAGTAATTATCGGAGAAATTTTATGTTTTCATTAATATTTTAGGCTGAGAAAACCTCAATCAAAATTATAGAGATAAGTCTAAGTGTAGGATAACAAGATAATGGTTTGGTAGTTAACATATATAAAATTGGATAAACCGATGTTTCTATAGATTGATAAGAATGTTTCATGATTTAAGTATCCTATGAATGATATTTCTTGATTATATGATAGCTTACTCAGATTATTTTATCTCAATTATTATACTTTTATTTTTTTGTTTTAGTTAATGGTTGGATATGGAATACAGTTTATGAACAAAAAATACTGTGTAAAATGAAATTATTGTTCACCTAAGTAACCAAATGTTAGTGAGTTGGGATGTATAATTATATTTCTATTCACACACAACTTTCTCAATCCATAGATCATGTTAAGCATACAAATGATCAAAGGACGGAAAAAATCACTTTTGAGTCCTTAAAGAGGAAACATATACCTTCCTTTATTGGGTCTTCAGATTCACTAGTGGCATAGTGATGGATCTGCACCATTGAGTACGTATTTTATGTTCTTCGGTGCTCGGAACCTGTAAAATGTATCTATTTCGTTTATCATTTAAAAGGAAAAGTAATAAAATGGTGTAATATTATTAAGAATATGAGGAAAGAAAAAAAATTTAAACTTATAGAAGGGGATGAGTTTATGTGGATATTTTATAGTAAATTAATCATTTATATTCTACATACTACAACAAAGAAGTGATTTTTTGAGATCAATTAAAATGATGATAAATCAATTGATACCGATGAGTAAACTTTTACAGGACTTTTATGGTAAGATTTTGATTTAATTATCTTCCATTTAAAAAAATCGATTCTTTAGTGGCTTAGAAACACATCTATTATCGTTATTAGATATAAAAGTCTTTAGTATCTAATAATTAATCATTCAATGTGAACTCAATATTGAAATAGAAATTAAGTAGTTTCGCTATTCCCATAGTATTGATAAGTAAAGAATGATGGATTATCATTAAAACATGAATAAATAACTTGGTAGAAAGAAATTATGTCCATCAACATGCAAAAAATGTTGCAAGCAACAATAAATAATTTTTATGAGTATAATTGGTAGGTTCATTAAATTTGGAAAGGAATGTCATAAAACCTATGAATGGTAAAAGGTAATGAAGATTTTAATTGATAAAATAGAGGAATAAAAGATTCAAACTAATTCCCAAAACATTATCCAGTACTTAAAATTTTAATATTATGGGCATTAAACTATGAATTGAAAAAGAAAATTAGTTGTTTTGTTGCGATGGTTGGCATAATAACCTCTTAAGACAACAAAAAAATTAAAATCCCAAGTGATCAAGACTTTTGAAGTTGGTTATAGGAATGATGTGATGTAATAAACCCTTATCATCCACTATAAAAATAACAAATATATTATTTGATTCTAGATTTACCCACTCTTTAATATATAAGGAATTTTCCAAGGGTATAAAATTACCACCATCACAAATGGATGTTGAGTAAGTAGTGCAAAATATTAATGGTAAAATGTTAACATTTCAAGTCTATAGTTTCTATCTATTTGATGTTTGGGGGAATGTAATTCTAATAACTCTCATTATTCTGCCTCTTATTGAAATTATTTTATCCTGGGCCTGGATTAAATTCCATTAGTTAAATCGAACAAAAATTTACAAGGAAGGGAAGTCATGTTTGATATTTTAAACCAACCTACGTTAGTCTATTAGTGTAATGATAAAAATGAACTTTGGTTGTAAATTTCATTATTTTTATGTGTTATGATTCCTATTTAAATGGGGTTTACTCAAATGTTCGAGAATAAACTCAAAATCAAATATTATCCTAATTTATATGATTTTTTTGATTTCTTTAGAGAATATTGTCCAAGTATTCCCCCGAATTGTAAATTTGATATTTCAATAGAACTTATACATAGTGATAGATCTATTTCAAGGACTCAATGTAGAATTTCCCCAATTCAGTTATAATAATTGAAGTTATTACTCCAGGAAAGTTTTGATATGGGATTCACTTTTTCAAGTGCTTTACCATAGGGTGCGGTTATTCTTTTTCTATAGAATAATAATGGGTATGTGTAGCTTTATATTGAGTAACATGAAGTTTACAAGATCAAAATCAATAACAAGTTTTGTCTGTATGATTTGGATGATATTTTTTATCAAATGTGTGGTGCTCAATATATTTACATTATTGTCCTTTATTCTATATATCATTAAGTGTCAAAAATGAGTATATACCCAAGATATAATTAAATATAAGGTATGGATACTATGAATTTATATTAATACCATTTATTATTACTAATTATAATGTTACCTTCATGGATTTAATGAATAGGGTCTTTAGAGATTACCTTTATCAGTTTCTTGTAGTATCTAAAGATGATATTATTATATATTTAAAGATTAAGGAAGTTCATGAAATGTTTTAATAATTTTTCTAAAGACCATAAGGAAAGATAATTTGTATGAAAAATTTACCAATGTGAATTTTTTATTTATAAATTTTTATTCTAGAGTCAAATAATATAAAGTGATGGTATATTAATAGATCCATTAAAGATAGAAGTTATTGAGAAATTTCCTAGACTACCCACAGTAATGAAAATACATATTTCTCATGCTTTGGATGGGTATTACCAAGTATTTTTGATAGATTTATCATGATTATATTATCAACTAAAAATTTTGAATTGGAAGATGGTTATGTTCTTTTGGACAGATAAATGTGATGAGGATTTCAAGGAGCTGAATTGAAGGCTAGTAATTTCTCTTATACTCACACTACCCTATAGTAGGGAAGGGTTTGTGATTTATAGTTATGTATAAAATAATATACTACGATGTCTCCACATGTATATTAATATAGTGATATCATGTCACTCATGACAATTTAAAATGCATGGGAAAATTACATGACTAATGATTTAGAGCTAAAAGCGATAATTTTTGGGTTGATGATATGGAGGAATTATCTTCTGTGTGAAAGGATTAACATATACACAAAACATTAAAGTTTAAATTAAATATTCACATAAAAATATCTCAATATGTTCTAGAGAATATAGTTTTAGTTGATTAAATATTATGATTTATCAATATATCACCACCCTAGGAAAGAGAAGAGGGAGTTTGATGTTGTGAGTCGAAAGGACCATGCTAGTGTGTCCATGATATGGATTTAAATAGGTAAAAAACATATATATTTTAAGATTATAGAACATTAAATATTGAGAAAATGGATATATCATATCTTTCTCAACTGAATGTTCAACAAACTATCCATGTGAGGATTAAAGAGATGCGAAAGGAAGGTTTATAATATCAGATGGTCAGAAATGTTCCTAAGATCAATCATGATTTTAATGGAATGAAAATGTTCAAGAAACAATTTGGTGTCCCATAAATAATATAATTAAAAATTTAACTATTAAGTTAATCTCATGGTTCATCATTCTCTATTAATATTCGAAGTATGAAGATGTATAGTGATCTGAAAGATTATTTTTGGTGAAACAACATGAAAATGTATAATTTAAATTGTGTGTATTGATTCCTATTATGTTGTTAGGTTATGTAAGAGTGACATAATTTCAAGTGATTTTTATAACCATTAATTATTCCTCAATGGAAATGGGACAACATTGATATGTATTTTATCATAAGATGACCCAAAATATCTAAATGGAACAATTTTATTCTACTTGTATTCGATCTCCATAAGAATTTAGCAGACTTAATTAGTATTACTCAATATTTATATCTTTATTATCTTTACCGGTTATACATTAATTAATTGGTGATGTTATATGAATTACGAGATTCTATTGTATTTGATCAGGATCTTACGTTTACCTTAAAGTTTTATAGAAACTTTCAATAGGATTTGGACATAGAGTTTATTTTTAGTATATTATATCATCCTAAAATATATGGCCAATGGAAGAAGGAAATTAATACTCTATAATATATATTGAGAACATTCTATACATATGTCAAAGCTTTTAGGGATCAACACCTTCATTTTGGGTAATTATCATAATACAATGTCTTTTAATCAAGCTTTCAATTGGACCCTTATAAAGTCCTTAATATTATAAAATATATAACACATATATGATTGGATGAAGTTAGAGAAATAAATTTACTGAGAATTTATCTATATAATGTAATGGAGTAAAAGGTTAAATCCATTCAATATCACATAATATAATCGTAGAGTAGAAAAAAATATGCTGACAATCATCAGTGGGATCCGGAGTTTGAAGTTGGTGAGAAGGACATCAAACGAATATCTATCAAAAATAAATTTATGATACTTTGAAATAAGGGAATTCATATATCAATATGTATTGGTACCTTTGAAAATATTAATTGTATTTATATGGTAGCGTATCATTTTTCACTTACACAAAATCCCTCTCAAGCTCAAGATGTATTCTACAGATCTCTCTTGAGGACGTGAAAGTTTGATCACTCAAGTATAATGAACTCATAGGTCATATAACTTGAGTAATATCCATTTTATGATTAATAATACATTTTTATTTTGGATAATATATATAAATTAAAATGAAAAAATACTACTCACATGGTCAACATTTTATGGTAAATCCATAAATTAGAGGAATCTATGTCGGAACTTGAGGATTTGATGAGGCAGAAGATTCTTTATCTGTTTTTATTGGACTGATGGAATTTGATGAGGGAAGTTTTTATAAAGGGGATATAGTTTTATGCCCTAATATTTTATAACATTGTTCTATATAAATAAATATTATTTAATTGACAGCTTTATTGACATTAAACAATGAGTTTAAACAAGTCATGTTATACATTCAAAATATTTTTATTTAATGTGACATTTACCACCTATACATTTAATCACCATGTTTGAATATGATTAAAACATTTATTATATATATATAACTCAATAAAATTTTATCAATTAATTTTTTAGAAATAATTATTTTTCTTTAGTATTCATTTCATTCTTTACAAATAAATTTCCTTCAAAAATAATTTTAATACTTCAGTGAAAGAATATTGTAATTATTTGTTTCAATAAACAGAAATTTTATTTTACAAAAATTATATATTTTTTAAATCAAAATATCAACATTATATTAGATTTAAATTTGGGGAATTTTCTAAAAAGATTGATTTTCTTGTGAATAGTGAGAAATATTGATTTTATTGAAAATTGTATTTTCATTTCAAAAATTTATAAATATTAATTTTTTGTTAAAATATTTTAAATATAAAATTATTTCTATTATATTAGTAATGATCAAATATAGTTCATTATATAAAATATTTTCATTGAATTTGGTATAAAACCAATTTTATACTTAAAATAGTATTTTTCTTAAAACCTGTTTTTATTAACCTTTGTGGTTTTCCCTTAAATTAATTTCCAACACTTCTAGAAATTGAATCCTAAAAATAGAATTCCTTATTTTTAGTAATTTGTAATTTATTTTTTAAATATTTACTTTCAATTTTTGGTCATTATTAATAGTGACCTTGGTAAATATTTGCCACCATAGTATTGGTAAAACGAGAAAAATAGTGCTATAGCTTTTTGATAATGGATTAAAATTTCTCTAACGCTTTACATAATCATATTTTATGGGATAATTTCATCCATTTAATTCCAAATTATAAATATATGGTCATTGGGTGACATTTTTCTTTAATTATGAATGTTATATTAAATTAAAAAAAGAATAAATACAAAATGATTATCTCTTGACTTCAATATCTCTAAAATTTTAACATAAGTATAAAAGAAGAATTATTTAGTTTCTAAATGTTTATTTAGAATATTAAATAATTTTTTTTCATGGTAATTTATTTGAAATATTTATTTATTTAATAATTTTAACACCCCAATATTTCAGAGTAAGTTATTTTTTTAACGTAATTCAATAGCATACACTACACGCAACACCAAGTTTGAACGCACCCCGACATACGAAACTAGCCGTTAAAAAATAGGTTATGAATTTTATTAAGTTAATATTAAATTTTATTCACTATATATAATTTTAGAATCCATATTATGTGTTTTTTAGACATAATTAAAGAAAAAATTCAATTTTTTCAAACAAAAGAATTTTTTTCAAAAAATTCAAATTTACCGCCTTTTAATGGTGAACCATTTTTAAATAAAATATTTGATACTTTTACGTATTAAATTTGAGAAAACAAAATTCTTATTTATAATCGGACATAAAATTTTATTTTTGATAAATTTTTGGTGTTTTTCTAATAACTTTCATTTTTTGGTGAATTGTGAAAAATACTAGATTTTAATTGAAAACAACTGTTTTAGTAAAAATAATTTATAGTGTTAGGTTATAAATTTAAATGTTTTATAAGTATAATTAAATTACATATTTATCATTTAATCCAATGTTGGTCATTGGAATTAATTTCACTTTGAAATTATATATAAACAAGTACTAATCTTTTCATAGTTATTGTTTCTTAAAAACAAGCTATCTGTTTTGACAACAGGAATTAATTTTAAAATAAGTAGTGAAACTTATATGTTTTTAATTTGTTAAATTAGATATAATTTTTGAATTTGTAATATCAAACATATCTTCTGCTGAATGTTTGGTATTTTTCTGAAAAACTCTAATTTTTGATGAATAGTAAAACCACTTAGTAGTAGTTAAAAAACTGACTTTTTCATTTAAATGAAATTTACCACTTCTATAAATTGAATTTTGAAAATCCAATATACATGTTTGTTATTATTAAGTATAATTTGGTTCAATAATATGAAAATAATTTTTTTGAATAGTAACTTTTGACTTTTATTTACTGCTGTTAAAGGTAAATAGGGTAATTCAAGGTAAAAAGAATATTACAATAATACATAATTACCGTAAAACATGTCCTAACCTTATTTTATATGTCATGGGAGACCATTGAAATACTTGGGTCTATTTTGGTACCCCATGGAGCCACTTAAGAATGATAATGACACTTTATTTTAATTTACTTAAAGTGAAGACAAAAATGGCATTAACAAATATCTTTTAGTATATCAATTTTTTCATGGGTTTTTGTAAGAAATATTTTCGACTATAAATATTAATTGGAAATGTAAATATATTTCCTACATTAGGGTATTTTTTTATAATTTTTAGACATAAAATTATTAGAATTATTTTTGACCCAATAATGATACAGTATTTACCTCATTAATAAATGACTTAAATAAATAGGATTATTATTATTAAAAAAATATCCAGAACCTGTCCAATTCTAATTAGATGATTTTATTTAGAAAATTAGTCATATAATCTTATACTTTAATGAGTTTTGGACCTTTTGAAATCGAAGATAAGTTTATAATAAAATAATATTTTCATACTTTCTTAAAGAGCCCCTCCTCTCCCTTATAAAAGAACACCACTTTTAACTCATTCCTCACACCTCTCAAGATCATTGTCCCATCCAAAACCTTCCCATATAATCTCTTCAGATCCCTCTATTACACCTAGAATCCTTACATTAGGCAAAAGTCACTTCCAGAAGCCTATTTGTTTTTAACCAAAGGGAGTTACCCAAATTAAAGGTAATGGTTTCTCTTAACTTATTTTCTTTTTTTTAACTTCTCCAATCCCTAAAATATTTTTATTACTTTATTTTATAACAACAAAAATATCCCAAATATACTAGTATATTGTTATGAGAATAATTTGAACTAAAATTACACACACCTCTATCTAATGGGTAAAGAACATATTGTTTATGTGGATGGAAAACTAGTGCCTCACGAAACGATGATTGTTCAATTATATCCTACCACATCTCATGGTGTCCATTTAGATGGAACTGCATTTATATATGGTATAAATTATGTTTATTTTTTCTTTATGCTTCTGTATAATCCATTTATATCATTCTTTTATGGTTTCCATTACGGGTAAAATGCGATAATTTCATTTGAGGAAGTGCGGACTACCGCCCCCTCAAAGTGATATGACTCATCAATGCCTTATGCGGGACATATAAAGGATGAAGTTAATGATATTATATATTATATTATTCTGTAATTATAATATTATTATGTATCATTATGTTTTAATTCAATTAAAACACAAAATAGAAATGAAAGTAGTGTTCATGCGTACGTGTGACTTACCATCTCCATGAACGATGCATTTCATTTCTTATCTCTAAATGTCATGTACTGTCATTAATAAATATATATACTGGATATATAATATATATATGACATCTAAATCATGCATATAATTATGGATATAATGGCCTATTGTCCACATGGAAAAATTGTAATTTTAAAAAGTTCATTTTTTACTCAAGTTTTGAACATCGATAAAATATCCAATATGAACTCAAATAATTAACTAATTGTTATAGAAAATTAATAAGTAATATAAAAGGAATAATAAAATTTAAAAATATTCTTAGTCAATTATAAATTAACTTATGTTTATTATTCAGGAAGAAAAAGGAACAAACAGACAAGTCGGACTTGAGGTAAGGGGTTTCTTATCTCACATTTAATTCCGTGAGATTTCCATTGTTCACCACTTATTTATTACATGTGGTGTATTTTTTACATCCATTTGATATATATTATCATGATTCTTTTTATATTCATGGTATTATATTAATTATTTGATTTTTATTAACTTTATGTCATATGACTCGATTGATTACAATGTGGTAAGGGGATTCCATCTCACTTCTTATTCTTATGAGATTCACGATGTATTGTCATTATTTCCTTTTTTTAGTGTATGTACTAGACATGATTGTATTCCTTGTGTAATATAATTTTAAATATGGTTATTTACAACTTCATTTAATAATCCTTCTTTCATGGGGTTTATGTTTCGTGAGTTACCAAATCGGTAAGGGTTAAATCTACAATCTCTTCATTATCTGAGGTTGTTTATACCTAATTATCTCCTCATACCTCTTTATCATCCACATCCGTGTTATCTTAAAAATTTATTTCAAGATATTTTTACTATTTAAAAAATAATTAGTTAAAGTCATTTATACCCTTATTTTACCTTATGTGTTTTTGAAATGAATCTTTTGGTCATTTTTGAAATAAGGTACTTTATGTCTTTTTCGACAAAATTAAGTTAATAATGTTTTTTAGCTTATACGGTGGGTGTGGATATTTTTCTCCGTTATAACAACATCGAAGCTTAACTTAAAAGATTATATGAATATTTTGAAAATAAATTTTTTATTTATAATAATGTGACTCTTAAATGATTTCAAAATATAAAGATATATTTCTCTCAAATAGTTTTGATTTCATCTATTTCAACATCCTTTGATAAATTTTACACTTGTTTGAAGTTGATTTAATATGATACAAATATTCCAAATTGTATTTAAGGTTTTGTGAAATTTTTGAATTTCAATGAGTTATTTTTATGTCATTCATGGTTTATGGTTAAAGTATTGACATTTCGTATGGTATTTTTAATACGAATGTTTATGTTATATTTAAACCTCTTCTTAAGATGAATGTGTTGGACTAGTATGTTCCGGTTTGGGGACCGGTGGAAGTAATCCCTTTAGGTTACGGTCTGGTTATAGTAGACTCTCTAGGTTGGAGTCCGGTTATAGAGGCTCAATGGGTTGGAGTCCGGTTACATAGGATCTTTGAGTTGGAGTCTGGTTGCATAGGCTATCCGGGTTGGGGTCCAGTTATAGTTATCCCCTAGGTCCTGGCACAAGGCCTTGACCCAGAAATTAAAGTTTATCATTATGAATTCCATCATTATGATATTATCTATTTATATATCATGTGGTTATTAGACTAGTAGAATAACCATGGCTATGTTTTATTATGGCTTTATTTACTCAGTTCATATTCCTTCCATAAAGTGTTCATGTTTTCTATTTGTAAAGGCATGTGTTTTCAATTATTCACCATTCATAATGTTTATGTTATATTCTGATATATTTATTTATATTACTGAGCATTTGAGATCACTTTTTTCTTATGTTTCATTTTTCCAGGATATAAAGAAGTTCGTTATGAGTGACATGTAGGAATAATATTGGAAGCTTGGACGTTTCTAGTTGAAAAAATTAGTGTTGTTTTTCATTTCAAGTTGTAATGTTGAACTTATGTTTGTATCTTTTTTCCAAGACTACTAAACTAGTCGGTCCATCAGGAATTGATTCCTTGTAATCATGATAATGTATTAAAATAATGCACTGGCTCCAAGATTCTGGGGTCGGGGCATTACAATAATTAACTTAAATTTTTACATAATGGTGAAAAAGTTTTTATTCAATTATTTGAAAAATAAAATAAATGATTTCAAAAATATTAAAATTAATAAAATTTGGAATCATTATTGTGTCCCAAAAAGATTAGATAAATTTATCAAATTAGGGATGTCTTAAATGTTAATATTTAAAATATATTACTATTTTTTTTTTAAAGTGAAACGTGAATAGATCTAAAAAGGAATTGAGGGTATTTTATAATAAAAAAAATTATTAAATGATTTAAAATTAATGAAAGTGTTATATTCATAAAAATTAATTTTATATGGTTTAAAATATCAACCACTGTCTATTTATGGGTATTTGTTTTTTTATGGTAATATTCTTGGCCCTTATGGAGTAGAAAACACTAATATTGTGGTAATTGTCAAAGGGATTAACAGAATGTTAAAAATAAGTGGTAATGGTTAAAACCTAACAGAAACTTATCAAAATATTATTATAAGTGATTATTTTGACTAAAAATATCCATATATTCAAAATATATCAATTTTTATTCAAATTATTATAAAATTCATTTTATATTAAATTAATACATTAAATAATTCCATGAGTTCCCCTCCCCTCATTTATAAAAGGATGCATTTTATACTCTCATTATCACACCTTATGATCCATATATATTTTCTAATACCTACCCTAATATCTCCCTATATTACTTAATCATATAATAGTAATTATCTTCTTGTAATAATATTATTCATTTAAGACATAAGGTGTAAGTCAATGAATGTTTCTCAAAGAAGAGGTATAACTATTAATAGAGAATTTTAAATTTTATTTCTTTTTATAACTCATCTAAATATATGGTATCAATTACATAATAATTAATTTATTATATTAAATATTATCGATTTCGGTAATGATTATCATAAAACCACAATCCATCTTTTTTCTATCCCCTAGAAAATGATAATGTCATGTGTCCGTACGTGTGGACTACCACCACCACTAAGAAATGTGATTTGTTTTTCATTTCATAATTTTAATTAATGGTAATAAAGATATCATTAATGAATATATAAGATATATTTAATTTTATAATGATTATTTAAAGGTTAATTATAGTTTAACTATATATTTTTCATCTGTGGGAAAGTGAAAAAGAGTTCCTATGAACGTATGGTTTGTCGTCTCTATGAACTGTGTAATTTATTCTTTGATCTCAACCTCTTATGGATGAATATATATATATAAGGATTAATTTATTTCTTTATGGAGCCATGATCAAAGTATAAGGATGAATATTTTCAAACCAAAACATGCATAAAAACAAATCAATTATCACACGAAACAGATATTTAACTAAAACAATTATTATTAAGGGGTTAAAATATGTTATAAATAAAAAATGTATGGTTTAATATGTATTAATATGTTTCTATAATACTTTTATAATAAATAAATATATATTATATAGTAGTTTAAAATGCATACATTTAAATACAACACTTGAGACAAGGGATTTGCGTATCAAGCCTGTTTTATTTGAGATTATTTATTATTGACTTCCCATTAAGGAAATCATATGATCCTAATATGGAAAATCCATATTTTTTATTCTAGTTATTTATAGGGAATTCATGTTTTTTCATTTTTTACACTTTAATTAATCAAGTGACTAAATTATTTTTTATTGAAAATTGATTATGTTTTGCTATTTTGATGAGAATATTTTTCTTCCATGCCTATAATTTTTTAAATTAATTGCAAGAATATATTTAGTTATTATTAAATTATTTATAAAATATATTTTTACCCATTTTTTAACTTTTTAAATTTTTTTAAAAAATAATATTCTCTTCATTTTTGGAATAATCTACTTTTACTAATAGTATGAAAAGAATCATTTGTTAAAAAATTACAGTATTAATTCAATTTCCCACCATCATGACCACTCAATTTTAGGAATATTGATTTATATTTTTCCATTGTTATTTTCAATAAAAATTCCAAAATATTTTAGACATATTTTCATTTTAAATAACTAATTGAAAAATGAAAAGGGTATTTTTCTCAATAAATATTCTAGTGGTATTTTAAAATAATTTTCTTAAATGAAACTAACATTTGATATAAATAACACTTTATTAATAATACAATCTAATTATAGTATCCATATTCTTTCTATAGATGTTTTATGATTATGATGATGAGATGTTTATAAAAACCATTTATTTTCCAAATATTATGCTTTGTTGACTTTATGAAATTATTATGAAACCATTTTTAATTTCATGGGATATGATGAGATGATATTAGGAATATTCTAGAATATTTTAGAATACATGTGTATGGTCTTCATTATGTGACTAGTAGTACTAGAATTATATATTCCTCCAATTCATTGGGGAAAGTATTATATCACATAATATAATTTTGGGAGACAAGGCAATGTGCTTAATCCACTTTGTGAAGGAACATGATGTGCTTGATCAGCTATAGGAAACAACTCTATATTATTGATACACTCATGTAAATTAGTGATTATGACTGATATGTAATGATATTGTAAATATGTATTGATTCCCAGTCCACTATGATTTTATGGTCAGGATAGTTAACCACAACATATGAAATGGTTTCTATACATATGATGGTTCTGCACTATTATGACATAATTATAATATGAACATATGGTTCAGGATTTAATTATCTTGTTTTATCTCTCTTATGATTTATTAAATGATAATTTTATATTACATGACTAATGTTTAAGATCAATGATAAATAGGTTATAACATTGAAAGTTCGGATCTCTTGCCCTTATGATTATCTTATGCTTTAATATGATAATTGATTTATATCTCCCATGTTTACCCTTACTGAGCATCTGAGATCACCCTTTCTTATATTTCCTTTACAAGGTATATTAATAAAGGTTCTGAGTATTTAATTTTAATAAGGGTATAATGTGATAAGTGATTTATTGTAGATGATGAAGAATGTACCAAAATAAGAAGATTGTATTTATAGTCTCCAAAGACACTAAAACTTTAATGTTCAAGCATAGATTACAATTCTATATATTGGATATTCATCTAAAAATAATATATATATATATATATATGTGTGTGTGAAAATATTATGCCTTTATTGGGTCTTATCTTCCTTAGGGGTTCATAATGCCTAATTCTAAGTGTACACTACAACTTGTGCTTCCTATTTTCAATAGTGTCCAGAAATTACACCTTCAATGTGTGATGTTTTGGACATATTTTCATCATCGTTTTTCCTCAAACAATAACACCATTTTATTATGGAGTTATCATGGATAAAACATCACACCTTTCACCATGATTCTTGAGATATTAATCATGGATAAAACATCACACCATTCACCATTTTATTTATTCTATTATCTTCCTAAAATGCCTTAATTTTGTGCATGATGTCATTTTAAAATCTTATTTCATGCATCCTCATGAATCTCATGAATTATATATTTCTTTTTTAAAACATGACACATGAAATTCTTCTATACAAATTGATGAAAAGAAAAAAAAAATATAGTTCTTCATATGTTAAAAAAATATTCATCATGCAATAAACTACACCGTGGGTCAGATCAAGTTGACTAAATTCCTTCTTATTCTTCAAATGATGAGTATTTTCCACAATTTAACCCCACATACCTGTATTATATTTCTTTTCACAATCTCTCATTATACTTGATATTCCATATATAACTTTTATCATGGATAATATATCCATGATCTTTTAGTTAATATGACCTTACCTATAATTACATAATATGTTTTCAATAACCACTTTAAAATGAAAAAAATCATGATTATACATCTGGTATAGATTACCATTAGTTATCATTTCTCTCATAAGATTTTTTTCATCTCTTCCTTTTATTATTCTTCATTCCAAGTTAATTGTAACCTTAATATTATATTCATAAATTTTACTCCCACTTATAAGGTTGTCCCACAACCCATAAATAAGGATCACATTGATCTTATTTATCTCATCACCTACCAAATGACAATTTCATCTCTCCATGATCCTCAATACTTTATCATGATAAAAATAAATGAATATATCATATCTATAATTAAAAATTTTCCAAATATATTTATTTATTATCTTGGGTTATAAACACAATTGATCAAATATCTAGGTTCTATAGTTATTTATATCATTCAGAATGATTTTTTGTGGAGTTTTATCCTCTGACTTATTTTTATTTAATTATATTCTCAATTGAATTGAGGCATAATCTAGACTCTTCCCTTTATCCTAAGCACAAATAGTAAAATCAAAATATTCATCTTCTTCTTCCAAAAGAAGGTTATATAATTTTTAATGGAATTTTCTTTAGTTGAATTGTATTTTTATGGATTTTACTTCTTTGGTGGTTGTCATCACTTCTCTATTTCCTTTGAATAATAGGAATGTCCCCAAAGTTAGTTTAACAAAAATAATATCCACATAAAAAATTGACTCTAATAAGGTTGATACGGTACCATATTCTTTTTTTGAATTCCAATTTTTCTTTATTCAAGTAGTTTCTCACTTCTTCACTATAAAAACATTTGTGGCCAATTTAGTAATAAAGTATATATTTCATAAGAAGAAATATCTCTTCACCTTAATTCCACTATATGCATTTGGCCTTCACAAATCTCTCCATTTATTGAATAATCCATTTATATTGAAAATTGTTTCCAACCCTTATGTTTAATTTACTAGACTAACATTTTTCTAGTATGCTGGATAATTAGTTCTAATAATAATTTAAATAAATTTATACTTCTCCTTACATTTTTTTTATCTAAATTACTTTTCATATTTCAAAATCACAGAAAATTCATCTTTTTCTTGTGAATATGTGACCTTTTTCATTAAAAAGTTTCTCAACACCTATTGAACCTCATTAGACTGTATCTAATTGATCTATATATGAGAATTTTCTAAACTACAAATTTTTCTTCTTCTCACATGATTTATCCTATTACTAAAACATTATTCAAATAGTAACTTCATCTTTTTAATAGCTTTAATCTAAGTATCTCTATCCTCAAGTAATGTAGTAAGGTCATCAATAACCACACAGTGTTATTTAATTTTAAGTTTGTGATTCTTTTTTTATTATTCGACCACCTACCTAAAAGATTAATTTTCTAGATATTTTTATAGTTTCTCATTCTCATAATAATTTTGATAAAAATATTTTGTTTATTCTTTAAAAAATCTTTTTACCTTTATATTTTTATTTCCTTGAATATTTAATTCTTCAAGTGCTCCATCAAGTTAGGCATTGAGATCAAAAACACCTTATAGTTCATCCTCATTTCCCATTATAGATTATTTTCTCCCACCAATACACATCAAGGTATCTTCTGTGGATAATATAAATTATATTTTAAATTGATCCAAAAAATACTCTTTCCCATATTATTAATTTTACATGAATCTATTCCTTTAAAATGATATTCCAATATTATAGTATTTACTAAGATGTAATCTTCTTCGTGGATTATTATCATCTCTTGTTTCAATCCAATCATTTTCAAATCTTATTGAGATCTTTAAAGTGATGTTTCCAATATTACCACATCAAAATCAAGCTAATGGTCTCTTTACTTTAAACCTTCCCTTTCCCCTATTGAATTTTTTATCCATAAGAGATATATATTCATCCTACGCATCTTATTTATCTTCACAACATTTAGAAATGTCATTTATTCAATGATTTGAAATTCATATCATTATTTTAAAAAAATTATATGCATTCGAGTTTTAATTTAAATTCATAACCCATTAAATTACATAAGATATATTAAAGAGACAAATTAACATAATTCCTTTTTTCAATAGTTTATACTATTAGATAATAAAAAGGTTGAAACCATCAAAACAAAATCTTAAAAATATTGGTATCCCTTATCTCTTCTATAAGTATTGGAATAGATTTAACCACATTATTACTTAGTTTAACAATATAACTACATTCTCATCTAGAATAATTTTCATATCAGGAAATATATTATATAGGACCTATATTTTGGACTTATTTACCTTATTATCACCTTTATATATGTTAAAAAATTTCACCAACGTGGTCTTGTAACTAGTTTGAATTATCACAATCATACAGATAATATCTGATAGAGTTATGGATATATAATTTTGATCTTTGGAATCATCATATAATTATTTACTATCAGCTTCAATTTTAGATTATCTAATCACATCAATGAATTCAATTTTATGTAATGTAGAATAAATAACCACTATCATGAGTGATAAAAACGATGATATCATTCTGTTTTTCATAATTCAGTTGAAATTTTTATCAAATAGAGGAAATTATTTATCATTTAGTTAATTCAATATCTAAACATATTTATGATGATATATTTGATACTAGTAAACTCTCTTCAATTCCAATTTTATAACTCTAGTATTACTTAATAGGACAGGGGTGAATCAGGGTGTTAATATTTTATTTTTATTCTTAGGATACTTTTCCCAAATTGGTAAGAACCTATTAAATCTATCATTCATAATCCCAAAGATATAAGAATAAAAAATGTAAAAAAAATATTGTACACAACAATTTTTCACTTGGTTTACCACTAAGGGATGATAAAAAAAGTATACAATGAGAAGGTGTTGAACTTACTAGAATCAACTATGCTTCTCTAGTGTTTTTGGAGAACAATGTTTTGTTTATAGTCACTTTGTAGTAGGTGAACAGAATTTATAATGAGTTAATGAGTATCACACTACCTCACATGGATCACTTCTATCAACTCCTACTATTTGCACCAGTTCAAGTGGAGTCTTCCTCAATTTTATCACTTAAATTACACTTCAATTTCAAGAATGTGTGCCTTAATTTTCATCAAGATAGCCTAAGTGTGATACTCCAATACACTCCATGATCACCAGAATACCATCCTTAAAATTCTATGAGATAAATTATAACTTAGAATCTTCTTGCATGTACGAACAACTGAACCCACTTTTCAATGTGTGATTACTACACCAAATAACTATACACACAACTACTATATGCACATCCTTTTTGAAAATATACACATTAACTTCTATGCACCTCTATACACTATCTTCGGATTACCTCTATACACTACCCTCTTGAGATTTGAAATTCCCTTATATACTATTCCTTGAATATATATTTTTTGAGCAACATTCATGGAATCATGGTCTATAGTATTTCTATATGGAACCTACTTATCGCATGCTACATCAATGTTATATGTTTAACAAAAATCTTAATATCCCTGATTTATCCATAATGGTTTTTCTGATTTCCTCAATAATGTTAAAAGTGGTATTTTAATAGGCAAATACATCTGAAAATTTCATCAATCCTTGAAATTACTATTCAAGCCTATCCTAAAGCCTATGTGATCGCATTAAAATTTTCAAACCACAATACTACTTTGGAAACCATCTCTTGAAAAAATTTACAACATTTGAGAACTACATGATATGTCCTTCAAATTATACTTGAATAACACTTCCTCTTCATCATGAATGTATCCTTACATCACACACTCTCTATGATTCTTATTAATTCTCTCTCAATCTATCACATACTTACCGGGAAAACTATCAATTGTGTAATTATTTCCACACACATCGTTAATTAGTCAACAACTATGTACCTTCCGTGTCATCCACTCATAATAAACTATGGAATTGAACTTATTACATAGTATGTTTTCATACTTTGTGGGAAGCATTCACTATCGAAATAATGTTTTCACTCAAAAATTTGGAAAGCACTAAGAAATGACTCCATTGTAAAAAATTATCCACTTCCTCTTTCATTGTTATATTTTTAAAAAACTATCTTCTATAGTAATCAAGAATCATGATCAACCAAGGGAATTGTTGAAAAGAACAACAACAGAACCTGAAACCATATCTTGGATCACTTATGTTCAAAAAATAGTTGTTTCATCAACCTATACAATAAAATTTTCTATATTTAATTCTTTTGAATAAATTTTTCAAATAAATACCATGGTTTTGGATTTAAACATACTATTCCATTCCAAAAAAACGTCATAAGATATCTAATTACATTAACATGGAGGTTTGAATCATTCATTATCTTATTAAATTAATTTAATATAACTTATGAAACACTCAATGTATCATACATCTCTACCATATGTCATAATGATTTCATAAATAAATTAATGTACATAGTTCATAATATATATTAACAAAAATATCATGTCTAATGACAAATACACACATCTGGTGATAGGAATATCCAATAGCATATATATCATGTTAAATTATTATTGGATGTGTATTCTCATAAACTCCCTTCATGGAAATTACCATGTAGAAAATTCATGAGAAGAAGTATCAATGTCTTACGAGCCCCCAATACCAAATTGTCAATCATCATTTTTTCCCTTTAGATAGATTTCATCTAATATATAGAATTTATGTTTAATAATATTTTTAAGGCAGTTAAAGGTTCTAATTATAGGGGAAACTATTAAAACCTTTCATTGTGAAAAATACCCCAAGTGAATTATCACATTAATTTTATTCAAAAGATCACTCATCATGTGATTTGATATTTATTAATATTCTGGTAATCAAATATATAATTTCAACTGGTTTTTGGGAACCAATTAAAATAGAGTACCACTTTCACTAGTGTCAACTGCTTATCAGTTTTTTAGATCTCAATTTAAAAAGATTCTTTTAATGAGGTATGCTTATAGATACTAGGTCTACCATGTTCTCTTATATATATTCGTATTTCTATTAATTTACTCATGTGATAAAATGCATCAAGATGTAATATTAACACATTCTGGTCATCCTTTTTAAATAAATTTATATCTTGTATTATATCATAGTAATATGTTCCTCGTTATGATAAAACGACCATATTGGGACATCTCCAAAATCAAGAACAAATCATTACTAAACAAACTTATGGAGCTATATCAAAATCAAAACCATACTTTATCTATGTAGATATAGAAATCACTTTCTATAATGTGTTTATTATATCTATCACCTCTGCCTCACTAAAATATATAAAATTCATAAAAACAATGACTAGTTTTATATCCCCTGGACAACAAGTATTCCCACTTCTCCAACTACACATATTACATCCACATAACTTTTCTAAGTACTCTTAAACAATTTTTATTGTATTTTTATGTTGTTATCTTTGTTCTATTCTATATTTTACATATATTCATTATGAGTAATAAATTTCAAATCTCAGTAAATATCAAAGAATATAAAATATATTACAAAATACTCACAAGTCTATGGAATGATATTAATCATAAGAATCTACCCATGTTCTTTTACACATAAACATGTATATTATTCATGCCAAGTGACATAGAAAGAAATTCATTTTTTAATTTTTTCATATTTTAATTTTAAATAACTTCTCAAATAGTTTAATATGACTATATACAAGAAAGACTATAGATTTATTTTATAAGATCCAATTCCCTGAAGTTGGGTTGCTATTTTAAACCATATTTAGTGAAATATCTTATCTTCAATCTTAGAAACTATGAGATATAATATCATTTATAAATATTTTACCCTAATATTTGGTTTATAAAACTATAATTCTCCCACTAATCTCTCATAGACACATCTAACAGTTTTGTTTTAAATAAATGAAATATCCCTTATGGAATTATTAAATGAATATTCCATGGTCGTGAGGCTTCCTTCAATATATAAATTGATTTTTACATACTGCATAACATATTTTCTTTATTTGGTGTCATCAAATATTATGGTTTAGTTATATAGACATATTTCACAGGGTTTCATTTAAGAAATTTTTCCTTGAATTCTTACTTCCCAATATTAAAACCATATAAGGTTTTTAGGAAAATTAAAACTCTAAATTATTTTATCTTGATGATCATTTTAATGTTTCAACAAATAGAATGTTTAGAAATATCTTGAAACATTCAAAAACCAATAGATCCTTATTGGTACCAAATTATACTATAAAAGTCAATTTTATTATTAAATTTCCACCAATGGATTTTTATTAACTGGATAAACCATGAAAATAATGAACTAGATTTGGGTACATGGAATCCACCTCATAATTTATATGAACATTCAAATCATGAACTTTTCCCATTTACTACTTACTTATAGGATTCATAATTCATTTGAAAAATATATCACCTAAATATGAGAATATTAAAACAAATCTTTGGTTTTATCTTCAAAATATAGTGTGTGTTGTAGGATAGTTTTCTCACACTAAGAATCATGAATTTTACAATTATTATTCAAAATCAAGCACATTTGAAACCTTAATGTCAATAAAGTAAAATATACTACCAATTTTTCAAAAGATAATTGATTACCTATTTTAGAAATATAGTTAATGTACTAAGGAATTTATATATTTTTTTTGTTAAAACCCATAGTTATTTTTAGATAGTTAACTTACATATTCTTAGGGTTTTTATCAATATTAGTTTATAGATAAAAACATATTTTCATAGAAACAAATACCATAAAACACAAAAATAGATGAGACATAATATATTCCAATCATGTTATAACTTATAAGGTATCTAATATTAAATTTAGATGGAATATGGTTAGTTGTTACACTATTATTTTCAAAACATGACTTGAAAGGGATAATGGAAGACTTTCAATGTATACATAAGACTACTATATAATCCTCCTTATACTACCATCATGAAATTCATGTGTATATGGTAATGTGATTCTCAGAATGGATCCAATAAATATTTAAATGATAGATTAATATTTGGTTTGGATATTCTCTCAAAAATCCACAAAGATGACCATATAATTTTTACCAACTGCATTCATTAAATCCAATTACATTCCAAAAATATCTCAAAGAAGTCTCATTTATTATATGCTATTACCTCTATCCACTTTGTAGAAATTTCATGCTTGTCCTATTAAACTAACTTTGTAATTTTTAGATAAACTTTATTTATAATGGTTTCTTTATATAAAAAAGAAGTAAACAAGTCATAATACCTAAGAGGTTTAGCTCCAAATAAAGTAAACACAATTCTTGGTATATACCTTACATTTATAATTAGTATTATATAACTATCAATTATCTTTCCTCAACCAGTTTTGAAAATTATAATTTATATTAATCATTATTTGAAAAAATTAGATATGTGTTATTCAATTATAACTAAACTAGTAAAAACTAAATATCATAACAATATTTTTTTCAAATATGAAAAAATGTTGTGTTTTTTGTTAATCAACATAGAGATAAATTTATTAATATTAATCAATGAAAAATATTTTTTTTAGAATCAATCCACATGGAAATTTGAAGTAGTTCCCATCCCTCATCTAACTTGGTAATCACTCTCCTTTATCTAAATAGATAATTCAACTTACTTCCTTTTATGATTCTATACTTCCATTGATCCTATATTTGAATAGAAATATATAAATTTCATATTTTCTTTATTAACTAAAAGGGAACTATAAATATTTCATGTAATAATGAATAAATATGGTGTATAATATTTTTTTAGACTATTCTTAAATTCATATAGTGTCTCTTCATTTGACATTTCTTTCCAATTGAGAAGCATATAGTTTGATACTCACATCACTCCCTCTAAATCGTTTATTTATTTGAAGTACATTTTAATGAATTCATAAACATAAAACTATTCATGGTATTTCTATCCTTGTACCTCATTTTATTAACCATAAGTGGTTTTGAACAATGTTATCAATTATCCTAATAAACCTATACATGTATAGTAAAAAAATCAGGAGGAGCTTCTCTATATGGTTCATCTTATAGTTATTGTTTAATATTAATAATCTTAGTGGTAAATATGGTAATATTATATAAATATATAATTTCCAATCCATATATAAGCTAATATTCATGAATTGGTTAATATAATTCCTTATCATGAAGGTAAGATCACTTTTTATGTACCCAAATTATCATTTACATTGGCATAGTGTAGTGAAAATATCTTTAATATTAAGTCTATCTTATTAAATTTCAAGTCATATGTGATGAGTTGTTACATGGTACTCATCTATATCCTTGTATTTAATCATGGTCTCTCTTAAAAAAGATGATAACATGTTGCATTGTACATTTTATGCCTCATCCATATATCTATTATAGGCTTTGTGACAACCTAAACGTAAACAAATTGTTATTATGAGTTTAAAATTTGTGATTTTCATTACATAAATTTCAATGAACTTTTCAATTTAGAGTTATAAATAACTCATAAAAGTATTACATAGTAAAATAGACACTTCCACACAATGTGCATTTTTTCACACAAAAAAATGATTCTTGAATGTGTACCCTTGGTTCATTCCTGACTATTTCTTCTTCATTTAACCTAATTCATATTCGTGTAAAATTTTACCTTTCTATAGTTCCTCCTCATCCTTATATCCTATGAAAAAAAATTCAAAATGTGGTATGAGTATAAAATGTTGAGTGGGGGATATAAATAACAATTAAAACTCATTAGGACTTTAAAATACATAAAAACCTCAAAAAAATTATTTCCTTAAAAAAATTTGATATTATGTAAATAATGTTTAAAAATTTACTTCTTTAATAAAAATATTTCATAAAACAATCTCTTAATCAAATATAAATCATAATGGTTACAAATAAACACCATATTTATAAAAATTATAATAAAATAACATGGCTATATGGTTCTAAAAACGTCAAAATGGAACTAAATTACTAGTTAATTCCAACATAAACTCTTAATGTAATTATTTAACCAGTTAATTCAAATATTAAATTTTAATGGTACAACATACCCATTTGATTTCAATAGTATACCTCTTAGATAATAAATCATTACCTAATGTATTGGAAGACTATATATAACCCACTATAATCATATATAACATACAATAACCAAACAAATGTGTAAAAAACAAAAAATATTTTATTTACATCATAAAACTTATAAAAATTATTATTTGATCTCAAAATAAAATCACTTTTAGTTATCTCATTAAATGAGAAGAAATATCATTTTCTTTCGATACTTTTTTAAAATTAAAAAATATATATATTAAATTTATTTTTAAAGAAAATTAAAACATTAAAAGTAAGATTCTATAATGAAAAAAAATTATTACTATGTGAAATTTTGGACATGAATTAAATGTTGTAAAGACTTTCTTTCCGAACTTTTATAAAGAAATTCAAAAATAATCACGGTGGAAAATGTTTAAAAAATATTATTGAAAACATAATAATGAAATGAAAAGATAAGAGAAAATTAATTTAATCATTCATTATTATTAAAAATATAAAATCGGAAAATCATTTAAAATAACATGGGCATGTAAGATAAATACTTCAAAACATGAAAAAAAATGTTTAACAGAAAAATCTATTACCTAGAGACCCAAATCGCTTCATATGAATTCTACCCTCCAGAATAAAAAAATTATATTAATTGTTTAATTTCATTATATAAATTTTCATGTTAATTAGATTATTATTATTCAATAAATTTCATTTATTTTCATGTTTTATTTAGTTACTAGATCATTTATGTTTGAATGATATGTTTTTAGGTCTTTTAGTTCAAAATATCCAAAACAAAATTAGTAAGTTAATCATGGTCAAATACATTGGGGTTCCATTACATTTATAATTTTAATAATGTCATGATTATTATTTTATAAATTTAATATAATTTTATAACCATCCATGTATTCTACTTGTGAAAAAATAAATATATCGTTTGATATCATTGGAGATTCACACATAAACATGATTGATATTTTAAATTTCAAATGGATTGGAAGGAATTAAATTAGATAATATTTTATAATTATGAAATCATAATATATGATATATATTTGATATATTCATTAACTCCATCTATGTAAATATACACGGGATGGGGTTATGAGAAATAGAATTCATCAATTCATGTAGACGGTTGTCCGTATGTACGCAAGAGTGATGTTATCATTTTCTATTTTATAGAAAGGAGATATAAAATAGCTTTCCATCAACATAATAACATTTTGTATTATAATGACATTTATTCTCTTATATTTTTTTGTTTATAAAATATTTTAAGGATGTGGAAGAAGAAATCAACTTGACATAACTTCATTAAGACATATACTACTTCCTTAAAAATCCTCCTCTGGTTTACACCTTAAGCCTTATTAGTCAGAAATTTAGTGTGAATAGGAAGTAGAGGACATGGGAAAGAGACTTAAAGAGGTATTATTTACAATTATTTTTGAGATAAGGTGTGAAAAGTGATGGGGGTAAGGGCTCCTTTGATAAGTGATGGGTGTTATTCTTGTAAATATTCAAGGTTTTATAGTAACATTATGGTTTCATTCAAAGAAAATTGGTCAAAATTGTAAAATTTTAAGGATTATGTAATTGATTAAATATACACTCAAAAAATATAATTATAGATATTATTTTTGGAATTTATATATTCTTTTCCATTTTACCTCATTTAACCCTCAACCGAGGTTATTCTTTTTTATATTTGTAACTTATATTTATAATAAAAATTAACCACTTTAAAAAATTAACATGTTAATTCCAAACATGGGATACATTTAATAATATTGAATTTCTATAGAAGGTAAAAAATTAATTCTAAATCAAGTATTCGTAATAGAATGAAAAAATGTTTCTAGTAAAATGCCTTTTAAAACATAAAAATTATTTTAACTTATTATCGTATAGTATTAATTCTCATTAATTTTATTGTTTGTGATTAAAAAAATTATTTTTATGTTTCTCTAAAACTAATACAAAACATAATGGAACCTTTTTTTCTTTATAAATTTAAGAGAACCAAAAATAGTTTTTACTAAAATAAAACATCACATTAGAACCAAAATGTCATCATAGGTTTCATAAATTAAAAATAATATTTTTAAATTTCATATTTTACTTCATAAATATATACTTGGTCTTAAAAGGGTTTCAAAAATCTTTAACTCATTTTTTAATTATTATTATTTCATAGTAGTAATAATTTTTATAGAAATGGTATTTTTCAATAGTCATATAAAAATCAACTATTTTAGAAAAATATCATCAAATAACCGTAATTGTTTTTGTCAAATCAAAAATGAATTTCATTTTATTAAATTAAAATTAAAATTCTTAAATTTATAAATTTAGGTTTAAAATGAAAATATAAATATAAATTAAAACTATATTTGAGAAAAATGTCCATCTAAAATGTTTACTTTTTATGATATTATTGTATAAGACTTTCATAATTAATTTACTATTAACATATTATTTTATACATTTAAAAAATCATATATTATCAATATCATGTCTTAAAAGTGAAAATTTTAATTTAATAGGATTAAATACATTGTACAATTTCAAAAATAATTCTTTGAAAGACAATCATTTCTAATATTAAATATTTTTAATTATTTATCTGTGAAATGTAATAAATTTTTATTTATTTCTATATTTTTATTTACTAGATGTTTTTTTAATATAATTTTCCTACTAATTTCCATATAATATATCATGGCACATTTTACTTTTATGTTTCATGTGAAACATTCTTTTTGTCAATGTATTTATTTAAAGGGTAAATGCATATTGAAATCTAAGTATGCTACATTATCTCCCTTATATAAATTATATGTTAGTAATCATATTACTTTCTTAAATTGTAACTCTTCCCACCCTATGTGTAGACACCTCAATCATTCAAAATCCAATAAAAACATTAGCCATTTTTTATATATTTCAAAATACTTCCAATAATTAAAAAAATATGAATCATGTCATAAAATTCATCATCCCCAATCAAAAAATGATTATTACATTAAACATAAGAAAACAATATAAAAAAATACCCTTTGTATATCATTCAAAGTTTCCTAATATTTAGCTAAAATATCATATGGGTTTTTTAATTGCTTATTCATACGACCTTATTAATCTTAATCTGGCTATTTTTTCCTTGGAAAATGATTTTAATAATTACCTCATTTTATTGTATTTAAAAAATCACAAAATACATAGTATCTTAATTAGGAATTGGTTTTACATAATTGGTATTTCTTTGAAATATCTAGTTATGAGTCCAAATATGCCACACACGTAACACTTACCATACCCCATAAGACACTCACATAAATTATATTTATTACAATAAGGGTAAATTTAATTTTGGTCTTCTAACCATTGGATTTTAAGTTACCAAAATATTATATAGATTAAAAAATCGGTAAATTATAATCCATATTAACTCAATTTTAATAAGAATTAATAAACACCATATCCACCTTCTACACACACCAATCAATTAATTAATCATTTAAAAAAATAATGAAAGAATAATACCCTTTCTAAACTTCATTTCGAATCCATATAAAATCATTCAATTACACTTTCAAGGATGAGAACAAAATTTGGTGCATACCTATCCAATATGGTAAAATATTCTTCAAAAATAGCCATAGATTTCTCTTTCTTCTAATTATACTGTAGAAAATATTTTTCAATTCTATTTCAATGAACATTAGGAAAATATGTTTTTTGTAAAATATATTTAAATACATTTCACTCTTTAGTGTCAATATCATTATTCTCCTTGGTAGTTTTAATTATATACCACCACTAATTGATTTCACTATCAAAACAATAAAACCTAAGAGTTAATTTATGATACTCTAAAAAAAGAAAAGAATAAAAAATAATCTCTAATGTATTCATCTATCATTTAGCTGCCAAATTATATAAGGTTCAACCAAATAATATTGATATTAGCACATAAAATGAACCATTATTTACATTTTATTTTAAAAATAATATGTTCATTAACTATAGTGGGTCTTAACATTAATAGATAATGTCATTTTACTTTACATAGTTGAAAATTGTTCATCTCTAACTCCATACATTTTAGTTTTTAATTAAAAAGTATATTTTCTTCTCATTTTCCATCTTACTTTATTCAAAATACTAACTCTTTGTAAAACTATTCTAAAACTGAAATATATTATATGAATTGACATGGTATCACTTAAAGACTATCTCATAATAATATAACCATATATTATAATTCATAAATTTTCTTTTTTTAAATATCCTAACATCTATAGTAATCAAAACCCTAAACTGATAACGACAATAACAACCTATGAATAACCAACCCATAGCTATGAGTGTGAATACTTTGATCTTACTTTATTACATTCTAAAGATATTCTAGGTTTATAGGTTAATAAAATTAAGACAATAATTACAAAAATGTTGAAATTTTAACACACTATATGATTTTTCCAACAAAAAAGGATTCTTAATTGTGAATCCCTATTTCATTCATGTCCACTTTTTATTTTTTTAATATGAGTTTTCATAATTCAAAAGTTTAAATTTATATATTTTATTCTCATACTTAGATTCTATAAAACAATTAAACCATGGGATGGGCACAGAAATCAAATTAAGGTATATAAATAAGAAAATAAAACTCATAAGGCCTATGAAATACTTGAAAACATTTGACAAATTCCACCCTTTATAAAAAGAAAATTAAGATTGTATGAAACATACCTTCACATATAAAAATAAACTTCTTTAATCAAAACATTTCATAAAAAATCTAATAAGAAATAATAAATTTAGAAGTTTACTTGGAAACACCATATTTAAAAAAATTAAAATAGAATAACCTAACAAGTTAATTCTAATATAAGATCATAATCGAATTACTTACCCATTTAATTCCAACATCATATATTTTGGACAATATTCTATTATACAATGTACTAGTGGGTTTTATTGGACCCACACATCATTATTAATAATTTCCAAGAACCATGACAAGAGTAAAACACATAAAAGGTTTTATTTCAAATATAAATCTAATAAAATTATCATCTGATCCTAGATGTAAATAACATTAAATAATTGTTTAAAATGAGAAAAATATACTTTTAATTTAGAAATTATTTATGATGCAAACTGAAAAAATTAGATAAATTGATTCGATTTTATAAAAACATGGAAATTATTAAAGTAAACTAAAAATAAAATAATGTACATGATTGAAGGAAAATGTGGTCATGTGATAAATGTTAAAAAACATTCTTTTCGCACTTTTGAAAAGAAATTCAAAAATTCCCTGTATAGAAAACATTAAAATGATTCATTTTGAGAAATTTGTAAATAAACTCAATATTAATATAAAATTAATAATTAATTTTTATTGTAAACATAAAATTCTAAAAATATTTCAAGGAATAATGAAATAGAATAGAATGAGTTTAAACCATTTAAAATAAGATTTATAGAAAAAAATTTTATCTTGAGTTACAAATCACATCGTTTGACTTATGCCCTTCAAGATAATAAAAATATATTAATTATTTATTAGATTAATAAGATTTTCATGTTCCCTGACTTATTATTATTCCTTTTATTTTATTTATTTTTTTACTTTATTTAGTTTCTATGTCATTTGAGTTTATGTTGAACATTTTAATGTGGTTTGTTCATATTATTAAATAAAACATTAATAGGATAACCATGGTAAGAGGGTTCATGGTTCCATAATATCTATAATATAATTAATTCATACATATTGTTTTCTTATATTTATCATACTTTTAGAATCATCCTTGTAAGGTAGTAATGAAAAATTAAATATATAATTTTATGAATGTGGTAGTCTACACCTACATACAAATGATATTTCAATTTTCCAATCGATCTTAAGGTAGTATATTATATAGAATTTTAGCATTATAAAATCATAATTATATAATATATAACATATATATTAATTAAATTAGTCTATATTACCATACATCTGAGACTGTGATAAAACATTAAATATATTACTTCATGGAGAGTGTAGTTCACATGTATGAACGAGCGACACTTTCATCTTCCATTTTATGAAATGGCAGTATAAAATAGTTGTTAAATCAACATAATAACATTTAAATATATATTATATTGATTCAATTATATTATTTTTTTCTCATTGATTTGAATGAGGTGGAAGAAGAATGAAACGTGAAATAACTCGGTTTATACTTTTACCTCTTCCTTAGAAATCCTTCCTTTTCCTACACAGTAAGCCTCATTAATTTTCTATTTTGGTGATACTAGGAATTTTATATCATGATAAAAATATATTGCAAGGTATTTTGGTAGATACTAGTTAATCTATTATGATAAAAGTGTGTGAATGAGTGAGGGGTTAATAGATCCTTTTTAAGTGTTGGAAGTGGAACTCTTGTAAATATTCAATGTTTTAAAATAATTTTAAATTATAGTTTAAATAAAATTGGTTAAAATAACCAAACATTAAGTATGAGTTCATTTTGGTAAAAATTTACTCATCCAATAATATTATATATAACAATTTTGGACATTATCCCTTAATTATAACCCTTTTATCAAATTTAACAATCTACCGAGGTGAATCTCTTTTTACCATGGTAAAATATTTTTGCAACCAAATATGAAATTAAAAACTTTTCCAAATATGAAAATTTTGATCCCAAATATGGGATACATTTTCTATGATTCAATTTATATAGGTGGTAAAATATAATTCCAAAATAATTAAATTTAAATAAATTAATTTTTTTTAGAAAAATGCCTTTTAAAACCTAAAAATAATTTTAAACAAAAAAACTTGTATAGTGTTGGTTTGCATAATAATTATAATTTTATGATTAAAAAAGAAGTTTTTTTTATTTAAAAATAATCTTAAAACTAATGTAACATTATAATTAGTTAAATAAAATCAAATAATTTAATATAGTGTGTATTCAACTAAAACATCACCTTTGTTTCAAAATACCAAAAATAGGTTTTGAAAATCTAAAATAATATTTTAAAATGTTTATTTGTCTATAAATATATATTTGATCTAAAAAAATTTCATTAGATTTTTACTCATTCTTATATCATAATTATTTCATAGTAGTAAAAATATTTTTAAAAATTATATATTCATTATTCCATTAAAAATCAGCCATTTCAAACATTTTTTAAAAAATAAACCTAATATATATTTGAAAAGATGAATTAAAAAATACAGTTTATTTTGTAAAATAGAAAATCTAAATTTATAAATTTATATTTAAATCAAAAAAATATAAATATTATCACTTTTATAGAGAACTGACCATTTAAAACATTAAGTTTTCTTAATCATATTTTATATCAAGGTTTTAGATTAATTGTGTGTTTTTATAAATCATAAAGATTGCATATTTTGAATATCAACTTTTAAAAGTGATCAATTTAATTTATTGTAGTAAAATACCTATCACTTTTACAAATAAAAATCTTTAAAACCACATCCTTTTATCATTAAATAATATTAATTTTATATACACAAATTTAAGTATTATTTATAGATTATTACATTTTTAATTATGAGATGATTTATTCTTCATATACTTTTCTTAATATTTTCAATCTAATATATTGTGGCTTGTTTTAGTTTGATTTTGTGTGTGAGACAAGCTACTTAACACAGTGTGTATTTAAAGAGAAATTATATATTGAAATATTATGTTGTTATGAGCATCCTTCTCAACCACACTCGCTTAATAAGGTGGATGATTAAGAATAGTGGACTCTAATACATAATAAATAATTTTTTTAGTGGTGTAGTGTATCAATGACTATATTACTCTTGGAAACTTATAATAGTAAGGATATGGCCTTTTACTAGAGATGATCATGTTTTACCCCTGGATTTTGTTTCCATTTTTTTATAACAAGTAAAGTATGATTTTAACACTCAATCTTGATTATTGAGTGTGATTAAAGAATTTTATTTTGTTACTCTCACGTTATTTTATAAAATACCAATACCCCCAACCCTTGGATTTTTAATACACTATAAAAGGGGAATTATAGTGTCAAGGATGTATATTCCCATTAAAATAAAAATATAAAATGGTCTTTCAAAATTATCAAAATGTTTATAGGTATGTAGCATTTCAAATTTCATTAACTATTACGGTGGCATTCACTATTCATCAAAACAAGAATGTTCTCAGAAAAATAAAAAAAATAAACCAATGTAATTTTTGAGATTAATATTTCAAATATAATGTTATTTTTTCAAATAAAAATTATAAATGTTTCAAAATTGAGTTTTAAAATAGTCTTTTATTAAAAGGAGGTAAAGCTTCATTTTAAAAATATACAGGTTTGTGTTCTTAAAATTGGATTTATTCTAATTACATTAAACCTATAAAACTTAATAGATGAATTTAAAAACATTTATTAAATATATAACAAATAAATTTCATTAATATCTTTCACTAATGGTGATTAATGTAATTTATTATTATAAAATTTCATTCTGATCATAAAAATAGTTTTTCATAAAAACTCATCCTTTATATTCCATTCGTTTTTATTTTCATTTATAATTAAATCGTCACCAAAGGATTAATTATATAAAATTGTGTAAACTATATATTAATAATCAATTTATTAATTTTAATTCCTATCATTATAATGGCTAGGTGATAACTATTATTTTAAATAAATAGTATTAATATAATATTATTGTCTGATAAGACTCAGCCTTTCTGGTAAAACAATTTATTGAAGAAATTTATTGTTATATAAAATGTAAGATAAACTTGGTGTTGCATTCAATAAAAACCAAATCATCAATTTCATGTAACACAATATATCGAATAAAATAAATTAATTTTAAATAATATATTTCTTAAAATATATGGATATTACATCCTAACCCCCTTAAAATGAATTTCCCACAAACAAATCACCTTGGTTATCAAAGTATTAACATTTTTAGAATTCATTTCTAGAAACCCACATTTAAAATAAAAAATACTCTAGAAAAGGGTATGTGGGATACATAAAGGTCATCACAAGTTATGCATAAATAAGATTCCATATAAGAGGAACATATGTGGTAATAAAGGAAAATCATAAATAATTATAGAGATTGATTGAGGTCATTGATCATAAAAAGTGAATGGTCAATGAAAATTTAATGGAATCAGAACATAAATATTTAGTGATATAAAAGAAAGTAATTTTATCAGAATTAATGGTACAAGGAGAATACTTTTATTTTAGGATCCTTTTCTTAGAGTTAAATAATTTTCTTACCATTTAGAATAAGAGAAAAAGAAAGAGGATATATACTTACATGATGTGTATAATTTCATAATTTTACAAAGTTCCACCAAAATATCATCATTTTCTCAAAACAATAATAATTAATGATGAATTTCAAATTACTAATGCACTAAAATAAACATTTAAAGACCACATAACCATAAAAGGGATAGTCAAGTTATTCCACCTTTCTTTAGACATCATCTAAAAAAGTTGTTATAACAGGGTAAGATAATTCCAAAATTGATTAAACCTTCATATGAAACACTAATATAAAAAATTAAATAGTAATACCCAATGTTCAAAAAAATAAATCCATAAATAAATATATTTAGACTTTTTTAAACATATTCGGACTAATTTCAAACCCAAAAGATTAGAAGGATTTGATCATATATTATTCCAAAATAAATTCACCATTATTTAAAAAATAAAATCATCATTAAAAACCTCATGTTTATCCTAGGGGTTATAGATATATCAACCCAAAACAATTATTCAAACACATCATTGATAACATCAAAAAATTAACAACATAAAAACTACCAATGTAGTTTCTTATGACTTTGAACTTATGATCAGCCTTAAGATTATAGTACTATAATAGTATCCATAAATATTAATATAACCTCATATAAAAACATATTAATCTCTAAAGTTATCTCAACTGATCATTGATGACAACAATAATGTCTTAGAACTCGAAATCTTAGATATTATGCTGAAATCCATAACTTTACATTCTCGGCTTTGATGCCAATAATTGTGACCCAAATTTTTCAAATAAACCTTTAAAATTAAAAGGAAAACAAATATCAGTTACATACTAGTGGACCTTTCATTTTTTAAGTTTTATATAATTAGGAAAAACATTTACATAAAACATCACATGAATTTAAAAAAACATTCTCCCACTTAACCCATCTTTTATTTTTCACATTAATACAAAATCATTATTCATATAAAATATCTTATAGACATAAGTTAATAAACATAATTTAGTAAAATGTGGTGAAATATAAATATAATAAGTATGATCTCACATTCTAAGTAAGGATAAAAATAATAATTACCCATTGAATATCATGAATGAGAATGATAGTTCATAAGGATATGGTGACATAATCAAAGTGCATGATAAAGACATAAAAACTTATACCCATCAATACCGGGATAATCAATTATTAAAACATGGCAAATAGATAGAGTAATTAGAATCAATAATCAAAATCCTTATGTTTTAAACATTATAATCCCATAGCAAGAATAAATAAAACATGTACGTACTTGAGGAATCATTTTCACCTTTCTTTTACATTCATTATTACAAAGGGAATAACCATATAGTTGACTTTCATACACACTAAAATGGAAAGAAATTACAGACCAACCCATCTTTTGTTTATCATGTAACCACCTATCATTGGTTTATCATGTAACCATACATCAATAGATTATCAAATAACCACCCACCATTTTTTTATATAGAACCACTAGTTATTTTTTTATCACATAAACACCCTTAAAATTTCTAAGTACAATTAAATAACACATAATATCTTGAATTTCATCATAAACTCATAGGAAATAAATTATCCCTTTTATAACATAATAAATCAATGGAAAAGAAATTAGTTTCTTATAAATATCTTTGAAACATTATTATCAATGGAAAATAAATGGGTTTAATATTAATATCTTCAGAACATGATTAAATCATAGAAAAAATTAGTTTAATAAAAATCCCTTCAAAACATGATTAACCCATGGATAATAAATGGTTTTAATAATAACATCTTTGAAACATGATTAACTCATGGAAAAGAAATGGCTTTAATAACAATCTCTTTGAAAAAATATGAAACCATTTAAAAGAAATGGGTTCAATAATAATTTCCTTGAAACAATATTAACCCATGGAAAGGAAATAAGTCCTATAAAAATATCTTTAGAAGATGATTAACTCATAGAAAATAAATGGGATCTAAAACAATCTCACTGAAACATGATTAACACATGTAATATAAATGGGTTCAATAACAATCTCTTTGAAAAATTGTTAGCCCATGGAAAATAAATAACTTCCATAACAAATTCTTGGAACAATACTAATACATACATAAAAGAATTATGATGGTGTAAACAAAAATTTACGCCTTAAAGGATAAGTAACAAAAAGGGTTATTTACATTGATGAATGGAAATACCATTAAAATATAATTAATAATATTCATGTAGAAAATAACCTTTAAACATTCCAAAGGGTCTCATACCGCCTTAAGACTTCTGAATCATAATACTCATTAAGGAAAAATATTAAATTAAAATGATAACATCATGATAATAATTAGATTCGTGATATATCATATCAAAGGATAAGTATACACACATTGTAAAACTAGAAACGTGTATAACATAACAGTTATCTCAAAGGAAGAAAATGGTGACAAAAATATATTACCACTTTTGTAACATTGAAACCATAAACCACATGAAAGGTAGATCATCAAAAGGATATGTAATAAAAAATAAATTTAAGGATAATAATAATCAATTACGTTCATGTGAATTATATACACCACTCAACAAAAATAAGTGATGAATATGGAATATATCTAATAGAAAAAACAGTTAGATGAAAAAAACACCTTTAGAAGACCATTCCATTGGAGTGAGAATAAATCAGTGAAATAATTATGTGTGAAAAATGTAAATACAAACAATAAAATATTTATTATAGAATAATATAATGAGAGGTAATTTCATATATATTCTTGTCATAACATAACCAATTAAATATATGTTTAACCTAATGAATTGAAATCGAGTTAATAAATTACTTACCACATCATAAGAACTTGAATTATAAAAATATATAAATAATAACTTTAAAAAAATTAAATTCCATTAGAATAGATAATTACATGATATATCATGTATTAAGGTTGGAAAATACACTGTATAAAATATTAATGGTGCTAAACACCAAGATATTCCACAATGAAAGGTGATTTAGATAAGGTCACTTACTGCCTAAGTGACTTATGAATCATGAGATCCAAGAAATAATAACATAAATTGAAAATTTTTTTATCATGAAATAAATTATACCCTTGATATAAAAATTCAAAGTTAATAAGATATCCCATAAAAAATAACTAGGTTCATAATATCAAATGTGTATTTATAGAATGAAAATTGAGATGAAACCCCTTACCTTGAGTCTTATTTGTCATTACTGTCCTATTGTTTTCCAAAATAATAGACATATATTTATTATTAACATGATTTATAAAATTTTAAAATTTTATAATTATTTTTATTTCACTTATAAACAATATAAATATAATTACTTAATCAATAATTTTTAAATCAGATGTTTTGTCCATATTCGGCTTATTTTTCAAAACTGACATAGATAGGTTGGATATGGTCAATGAGGTAATTATTGAAAAATCTCAAGAATAAAACCCATTCCATATTAACCATATTTTTACCTAAATTATATATTTAAAATAAAATATGAAATACGGTTATGAAAAATGAACCAATGTTATGATCATGAAGACTGGAGGTCGTACAAATGCATAAGAAACATTCTCATTTTTCAATGATCATTATGAAAAGAAGGTAAGTAATGTTCTCATTTAAAAAAATAAAATTATAAAATAAATATCATATTATTAAATTATATATATAGATATATATCATTCTTTTGATGTTTTAATGAGAAAGTAATAATCACATCACCTTTAGGAGGCAATTTTCCACATGTACATGAAAGGCATTATCAGTTTCTATTAAATGGAAAGAATAATTGATATGATATATTACCAGATAAATAATTATCCCATAAATATAATATATATTTCATTTATTTAATTTTAAATCCAACCTTAATACATTCCATGTAAACTGCGAATGAATCACCTCGCTTTGAGGAGGTGGTAGTACACATGTCCACAAATGATGTTATCGTATTCCCACAAAATGGAAAACCTCAAAGTATGTGTTATATAATAATTTAAAAAGTATTAATACATTAAAAAATAGTATATATCATATAAAAAATTAATTATTTCTTTATTACAAAACATTAAAGGAGGTAATGGATTATTGAACAGCATCTGTTTGTGAGGTGGTAGTCCATCGTACACACGAATGATGATTGTGTGTACCATTTGTTGGATGTGTGTGAATGTGTAAGAAGACCCCTTAACATAAAAACATATCCAAATATTGAGTATAAAAATGTTATTATATAATCATTCATTAATAATAATATAAGTAGTTTGAGAAATATATAAAACAAAAGTGATCGTTGAAGAATGTTACCTCTTTCATGGGTAACTCTTTCTGGTTTGCACCAAAATACTTCCTTTGTTTGATTTATGAAAATATTTACGCTTATAGGATTATAGGTGTGATTTTTTGGACCTTATTTTGGAAGGTTTTTAATGATACAAATGGCTTTATTTTTTTGAATAAGTGGGGTTGGTGACTTCCTTCTTATAGTGGAGGGGGAGTGGCATTCTTGAAAATATAAAGAGGAAAACACTATTGGGAGGTCTTGCATAAATAATTTGCCCCCAAAAATGAACCTAATTATATTAGAGTGGTTATATGGTAGAATAATGTCTATAAAATTGGTTTTTTTACATGTTTCTATGTCATTTGGCCACTAAATATTAATGTTTAACCACTAAGTAAACATTCTTTTACTTTAGTTGTTGTAAATAATTATAATTTATTTCACCAATATTTGTAGTAAAAAAATAATTTGACCTTAATAAAAATTTTAAATTATGATTATTCCAAATATAGATTCCAATTTTCCAAATTAAAATCATAGAAGATGTAGAAATTAATATAAAATCAATCTCGTGGACGGGATGAGACAACGGTTTTTTTATGAGACAATTTTCAATGTTTGAAATGATTTTATATCCAATTTAAATGTAAAATTGATTATAATAATATAAATTGGCCTAAATTATATTTAAATGATATAATTATACTTTAAAAGTAATTTAAAATATTTTGAAACTATAAATCATTTTGATGATATGGTAGCTTTCAATTAAGATTCGATGTCACTCACTATTCATCAAAATATGAATGTTCTCAGAAAAAATAACAAAAATGAAGCCAAAGTATATTTTAATATTATTATTTAAAAAATTAATTTTTTTTCAAAAAAAAATATAAAAGTTTCAAAATTTATTTTGAAAATTAGTCTTCCATTAAAAGGAGGTAATTTTTTCTTTTAAAAATATATATCTTTTTGTGGTTAAAATTGTATTTATTCTTTTAGTAAATATATCAAACTTAATGGATTAATTTAAAAACATTTAACTAAATATAAAAAATATATTTCATTAATATCTTCCACTAATAGTGATTAATTTAATTTATTAAGATAAAACCCCATTCTAGTCAAAAAAAATAGTTTTCCATAAAAACTAATCCTTTATATTCAATTGGTTCTTATTTTAAATTATAATTAATTGGTCACAAAATCATTCATTATATAAATAAGTGTAAACCATATATTCATAATATAGTAAATTATATTCATTCCCTTTATTCTAATGGCAAGTTGATTTCTATTATGTTAAATAAATTATACTAATATTATATTGTTTTCAAGTAAGACATAGCCATATTTGTAACAAAAGTTATCGAATAAACTCACTATTATGGGAAATGAATGATAAACTTGGTTTTGTGTAAAATTAAATCAAAAAAATTCATTTAATTTAACACAAGATATCAAATAATATAAATTAATTTAATAGAAGGTATTTCTTAAAATATTGTGATGTTTCAATTCAAGTCATGTATGAGTCCATATGTCACGGGACTATCTCAAGATACATTGGAAGAGGTTCTTGGTGAACCCATAATAATTCCCCTATACATTTCATATAAACCTCAAGGGGTTCTCTTCCAAGTATAATTTATAAAATACATTTGTACTAACCTTCTTTAGTATGAACTTCTTTATCATGTCTCATTCACCCCAAAACTCCATTTAGGAGTCCTCAAAATAGCACAAGGGTTTCACCATCATTGTATATATATATACATATCTGTGTGTGTGTGTGTAAAAATTATAAATATTTACTCCTCATGTTTTCAATTCTGACTCTTGGGTGTCAAAACTCTCAAAACCCTGAAAATGGTGGAAAGGGAGAAGTACATGTCATATATACCTATGTACACTTCATGTTCCCTAAAATCCCCTCTTGGGTGTTTGCTTCAGAAGAACATGGTAAGTAAATTCATGTACATGACATGTAAAACATGTACATGGTGTATACCCAACATGAGGTACCTGTCCTGATACCTCATGTGGCCTGACCATGTGTTACTATCAATCTGTGTACATATACATGATGTGTAACCCAAATGGGTTCTAGTCATGTACCCTACATGTCCATGGACCACTACAAGGTCCAGCTGGCCACATACTTAGCTACATGACTGAATATGACTATAGGGCATGTACCCTTGGTACACGGCGTGTAGTTTCTAAAATTATCAATGGTAATGTACTTGGCTACACATAAAAGTACCTCTCCATGGTGTGTACTCTTAGTACAAGGTTTTTACTAATAAAAATTCATCTTCCTCAAATAATAACAAGACATGGTGTATATTCTCGAACTACACATTATGTGATCAATAATGTTTAATAGGAAAACCCTATAATCTTTCTGAAACCTATTTTTTCTTTGTGTTAAAAATATATCGACTCAATATCAGTCCATAGAAGTTATAATAAGGCCTTAAAAAATATATAAGAAAATATATTGGGAATTCTGGAAAATAAATAATAATGGAATACCTATGGGTAGAATATTCCAATTCTATGCCTAATTCCGTGATCTGTAGCTTCCACATGATGATCTGACTCCTCCCAAGTTCCAGAGTGGAACCTTCATTCCTCTATCTTTATATCTATTTATATCTATATCTTTATTTTAGCTTACTTTCATATAAGGTAAATCCCATATGAAGAATATGAAACAATCCAGGGGTGGATAAAAAACAAAAATTAGAAAAAAGTAAAAGAATGAAAAACAAATGAAAAATGAAAAAAGTGGGCTCAGTCCTGGTGCCTAAGATGAGTTTATGCATCATCTAGGAAAAAACACCCATACCAATATCAATATAGAAGTTGGAATATCAAAGTTAGACTCCATTAAAATAATATAGTCGAATGAATGTGTGATAATAAATTTATATTTATTTAATTAAATATTTTTTTTCAATTATTCCATGAAAATTCAAATGACTCATATTTTCACCAAACAATTGTCCTAGGTTAAACAACCTATTTATGAACTAACAAAGTCCTAAAAATATTTACCTACAATCATATTCTTAAGGAATGAATATTATTCCCCTCATATAAATTCAAAATTAAAATTAAAATCTCAACTGAATTTCACAGTACATAAAAATACATTTAATTACAACCTCCCCAATATAACCCTTCTTATCCCTGGGAAGACTCTGTGGTCAAAATTTATCATGCTCCCATCCAAATCATCTTCAAAACTATGTTAATGTAACCCATCCAATGATGGGTCCCCTGATATTAACTGCTCTCCCAACATGTAATACATTCAACCATGACCAATATGATACTCCCAACCAATGGAGTACCCTTGTAATCATCTCATAACCAAACTCCAATATCAAAGGTGCACACTCCATCCAAAACTGAATGTCATGACTGGTATGGCAAAAAGATGACATTTATGAGAATCAGACAATTAAATCAAAATATCAGCTATTTTGGTTTCCCTATAATAGTTTCTATGGTAAACCAAAAATTTCAAGTCATCGTGAGAGATACCACCCCCAATATTACGATGTTATACTACCCACTATATGGATAACCATACATATCTCCCAAATAGAAGCTCTTTAAGAGTTTATTTATCAACCAAAAAAATATAATTAAAAGGTTTGGGGTATAGTTGATGCTCTCTCTATATAATCAAGAATATTTAAATATATAGGGCATGATCATATATAAACTAGGAGTATGATAAAATCCAATTTATAGGTGTATATCTCTCTCCTTGATCCATAATTACATTTAAATAGGTTGTAATTTCCATTAATTAACACCAAATACTGCTATTGGAAGTCCATTGAATGAAGTATGTTTGAAATATATTATTTTAATGATAAAAATTAATGATTCATTTATTAATAATGTTTCACATGTTTTATGATAGAATTTTATATGAACATGTTACTTCTATAATATTTATGTTAAGAGTTATGGAGAGACATCATTGGTCATGAGTCACTATTACTACAAGACTCATGTCACAGTTACTGTCCGGATGAGCTACTGCCAGAGGAAATTAATTGCTACTACCTAGATGAGCTACCTCTAAAAGAGTGTAACTATTACTTCCAGGATAAGATACTTTGGGACTCAAGTCACTTCTACCACCAAAGGAGTTACCGTCAGCTGAGTCCCTACCAGCACTCTTTTTATTGTTGATGTCCAACATTTTTAGTGTGAATGGTTCAATAGAAATATATATTCTTTGATGGTATGATCGAGTCATTAATACATAGTAACGCACGATCTGAGGAATGTGGGTCTCCTTCAACAAGCGCTACTATATATTCATGAAGGATCTCTCTCTCTCTCAAAAAAATGATGATATATAGATACATTGATTACTGTTCATCAAGAAAATTGTGTGATCGAATATGTGAATTATATCGAACCTATTAATTAAAATTTTGTGAAGATCAATGACAAGAAAACATTGAACCCATTATCGATATTTATTAATACAATAGACATATATCATCGGAATCATTCATATTGATTTCTACGATCCTCTATTCTTCTTTAGATTTTCCAGAAAAAAGCATAGACTCCTCACCATCTCTGATCTAAGGGTTAAAAACATACAGAACACATCAAAATAATCCCTTTCTATTTTTTTCTATCTATTTTACCTTTGAGAAGTATGATTTTTCACTATTATCCATTAATCACTATTTCCTACACATTCTTGGAGATTACTTTTTATTCTCTCATTCCTCAATCAGTATCCCATTGTGTTTGGGGGATTGGTCCACATGTGACATGTGATTTTCTTTTGTCCCATGTATAACTATAGAATAAGATTTTTAGCCTGGGTTGTAACGCCCCGACCCCAGTTACCCAGAGTCGGTGCATTATTACATAACATTGGCATGATCACAAAATATCAAGTCTCGAAAGACCGATTATTTTAGTAGCCTTGGAAACACTAGATACATTTATAAGTCTTACATTACATAATAAAGTGAAAAACTACAAAAAAAATTTGACTTCATATTCCCTCATAATATCCCTACAGTTAATTCATAAAATACTTCTTCACATCTTGGGAAAAATAAAACATTGAAAGGGGTGAGCTCAGATGCTCAGTAAGGATAAAAATATAGCAGAAACTTTCATAAATAAACATAAAGATTTAAGGCAATGAATAACTAAAACAAAAGCCTTTTAAACTTGAACTTCAGAATAACATGGCAAAAATAAATTGAAATAATTTAATTTACTTATTCACATAGATATTCTACTAGTCGAATAATCACGTGCAATATCAATAGCCACTTTCGTAATGATGGAATGCACAATGCCAGACTATCATAACCACATAGCCAAGGCCTCGTGCCAAGACTACAAATAATATTTTGTCAAGGCCTCATTCCAAGACACTAGTTTGTCTCATGAGACCTACTGATGCATTGAGGATCTATAGTGGGCTCCACCTATCACTTACTAAATCCAAAGCATTCCTCATATGAACAGGTTTAAACATAACATGAAAATTCGTATTAAAACTAGCATACGAAATGTAAATACTTTCTCCATAAACCATGAATGTTATAAAAATAACACATCTATAGTCAAACATATCACAAAACCTTAAATACAATATGGAAGTTTTGTACCATAATAAATCAACTTCAAATAATCTCAAAATCCATCAAAGTATGTTGACATAGATGAAATCAAAACTATTTGAGAGAAATATCTCTTTTTTTGAAATAATTTAAAAGTCACATAATTATAAAATAAAACATTTACTTTTAAAATATTCTTATAAGCTTGTAAGGTAAGCTTCGAAGATTTTACAATGGTGGAAAATATCTGCACCTACCGTATAAGTTAAAAAAAGACATTCTTACCTTAATTTGTCGAAAAGGAAAAAAAGGTCCTTGTTTGGAAAATGACGTAAAGATTCTTTTATAAAATTCTTATAAAAAGTCAAATAAGGTTATAAATGACTTTAACCCATATTCTGTAAAATATTAAGAATGTTTTGAAATACATTTTTAAGAAACATGGATGTGGATGATAAAGAGGTCCCAGTAGATAATTACGGATAAACAACCTCAGATAATGAAGAGATTTTGAAATAAACCCTTACCTTGTAATTTTACTTGGTTGAGGGAAGGTTAACATTATGTATAATGGTGAGACAATTTTCATTAAATTATACAAGAATCATATACATTAATATGATATCATATATTATGTTTTGACATTTCTTTGTTAATAATGTCTTAGTATTATCGTCCTTTCACGTGTTAACTTACTCGTTTTCTTTTATATGTTTTGTAACATAATTCCTATTTGTTATGGATAGATTGTATCTTATTCATATACATAATGATATAAAGTCCTTAAAAATTATTTTTAATCATCAAATGAGAATTATACTTGCATGGATACGATGGGGAATGAATCTCATCGCGTTCGTGGAGACGGTAGTCCGTACGTACACACGAGCGACAATATCATTCTTTTGATATTAAAATAATATATAATTGGATGTTATATCATATATAAAGAATAATTATCAAGTTATATTTATTATTTACATTAATTAAACATCATTATCATACCCATCCAAATAATAATATTTTGAAGAACAATTACACCACGACGTGGAGACGGTAAGCCATATGTACGCACATATGGTGACATGTCATTAAAAGGATGGATAGAATACTGAATATGGTTATAACATATTTATGATGATACTGGAGTTATTATTTTATAATTTAAATAACAAATAAATAAGAATTTGAAGAATAATGGAACATGAAAGAGGGTGGTGAAAACATTACCTCTTCTTCGGGTTCTTCCTTTTGATTTGATCAAAAGGGCTCCTTAGGTTGGATTTCTGATCAAACTAATTCCTCTAGGTTAAAGTCAGGGAAGTTGAGAGGATATTTGGGCAGGGTTTGGCTGAGCCAAAAGGCTTTGATGGTATGAATAATTGGTTAGAATTGGTGTCCTTTTATAAGTGGGAGGAGGGGCTCTTTACGAAAAACATAATGTATTAATTTATAATAAATTCATATTATGTTTATAATGGATAAAAAGTGAATAATTAAATGTATAAGGTGGTTATGGGTCCAAATCCGTACAACCAATATATTTTAGACAGGTTTGGGTCATTATATTAACCTTATCTTTTAGTTTTAACTCTTAGTTAATTAGTTGGACATTTACCATGTCACTTTGCATTTTTATATTATATAGTTAATAAAATTACTATATACAACCAAGAGACCCCCAAGTGGTCCATTAATGATACACCTATCATAATATATGTCCTTTGGCTGAACCTTATATTTTTAGGAATAGAATATCAAATAATAATATAATATTTGTTTTGAAAACTCATTTATGTCAATTTTGACACTATTCAATAATTTATTTATATTAAAGTCATAAATTATTTATTAATTCTAACCAAATTCACTTAATAAATCCTAACATGTAATTTTAACCAATTAAATTCTTTAATGTCATCCTAACTTTCAAATTATATTTATTTTAACATTTATAATACCAATTGTTTGATTCTTTCATTAATAATAAAAATATTGCATCATTATTGTGTCATAAATAAGTTTAATTATTAATTGTATAAAAATTATAAATAAAATACTATTATATAGGAAATCATTTTATCTTTCTAATGAATATTTATAGTCGAAAGGATCACATATATAAACCTATGTAAAAAAAATTTGCTAAAATATATATGCTCATGTCATTTTTATATTTACTTTAACTTAATTAATATAAAGTGTCCTTATCACCTACAAGTGGCTCCATTGGGGTCCCAAAATCGACCCAAATATGTCCATGGTCGGACATGTATCAAAAAAAAAGGGTTAGGACACGTTTTAGGGTAAATTAATATTATTATAATATTATTGTTTTACCCTTATTTACCGGATTTACCTTTTAACCATGGTAAATAAAATATTTACCGAAGTAAATATTCAAAATTTCTAAAATTAAAAGATACCTATTTACACAATTTGAATCTCCTGATTCCAAATATGGAATCCATTTTTCTAAATTCAAAACACAGAAGTGGAAGAAATTAATTTAATATTAATTCCCGTTAAAACAAAAAAGTGTGTTTTTAAGAGATAATAACTATCAAAAGAATGACACTTCTTTATGTCCAGTTTAAATGTAAAATTATGTCCAATGACCCAAATTGTATTAAATAGTAAAAATATATTCTAAATATACTTTAAAACCACTCAAATGCATAATTTATCACTATTAATTATTTATATTAAAAAAGTTGTTTTTAATTAAAATTTAGTAATTTTCACTATTCATCAAAATATAAAAGTTATCCGAAAAGTACCAAAATTTTTCCCTAGGATAATTTCGATATTCCGAATCCAAAAATGAATTAAATTTTGAGAGATAAAATATATATAATTTCAAAAAGTGGGTATTACTATTAATAACGGCTACTTTGATTGGTCGTAGTGTGTTAGAATCTCGAAGTTGCGTACAATGCAAGCTATTGCATTATTCAAAGGGAAATGTACTGGGGAAGCTTGGGGTTTAACATTCCCACCTACTTAAATAAATTGTGTCCTCACAATTTGAAATAGTTCTTCAAAAATAAAAGTTTGAAAATAGAAAATATCTTTGTGGGAAAACCCACATTGGAAATTGGGTTAATAAAATTTAGTCTTAATAAGAGGAAAAGAGAAATGAAAGGGTCACCAACAAATTATGATCTCAATTTTGAAAAAATTGGTGGCAATTAGAGACACATAATTATAGGGAAAAAGAAAATATTTATAGGGAGTGATTGAGGTCATTAGTCACAAATAATTGTTGAATTGAGGGCCTCAAAGCCATCAATCTATGATGATTTAAAATATCATTGGTTCAACAAAACATAAGGTATTAGGATAACACATTTTTGGTTTTAAGATCCCTTACCTAATTTTTATGAATTATTTTCTTCATATATTAAGAGAAATATATATACATATATATATATATACTTGACAAGTAGAGTTTCATACTTCAACAAATTTCTACCACAAACTCATATTTCACTCCAAAAGATAATAGAACTCAAAAATATTATATTTATCCTAATCATATAAGGATCTAAACATTAACATATATCATTAAAATGAAGAAAAATACTTTGTAATTACTAGGGACTTCCTACAGGCTAGTGGTAGGTAATAAAGTCATGTCACACTATGTTTGTAGGTTCGATTCTGGTAGCTTTGTCTGACGCGACGGGTTATCGGCTGACCTGCAGGTTTTCCTTTTACTAAAACTATAGTATCATAATATTCCAAAAATTGATCATAAGATTTTTTTAACCATAAATAATACTATACAAAGTTCAACTTAATCCCCTCTAAACATTATAGTTATCCAAAGTACCTCTGTCCAAACTCTCTGTAAAAGGTATCTAAATTCCAAAATCAATTGTCACATCAGATTCCCCAGAATAAGTAAAGTTTATCTTATTGTCACATACGAAAAATATGATTACCTTAGTCATATTAAAACCTTAATGAAAAAAACAAGTACTTCAGTACAATCTATATATATATCACATTTTTCTTATAACCAGTATATAATCCTTGCGTCCAAAAATGAAAATACATCAATTATTCCACTTCAAATCTAGTAACATCATAAGATTGGACTTGATACCTTGGACTTTTCTGAGGTAAGTTTCCTTGGTTCTTAGGGAATTCATTGGCATAATTCCCCATTTCTCTACAATTGTAGCATTCAACATTGACAACATCTTTATTTCCCTTGCAATCACAAGCCTGGTGACCTTTTTCTCCACATTTGTAAAAAACTTCCATTCCTTTTAGGCAAGTATTAGGGTGTTTCTTCCCACAATTATCACATAATGGAAAATCCGTCTTTACCTTTTTCCCTTTATCTATCTCTTGTTCCACCGTTCTATTCTTCTCTTGCTTTACTTTATTGTCATAAGATTTGGAGAATTCCTCTCCTATCTTTATATCACATGAGACAATGTCTTTGTATAACGAGAAGGATTGTGAGACTAATGCTCGATGGAGAAATGGTTTAACCAATAAAAGAAACGATCAATGTTACTCCTTGGGTTACGTATATAATCTTTTTCATGCCTCAAAAACCTTGTAAATTTAGCTTCTTACTTTGCAACATTCTCATCCTCCTTTTGCCTCATACTGAGAAATTGCCTTTCCATATCTGCTCGATAGTCTTGAGGAAAGTATTTTTGTACGAAAATATCTTTAAACTCCCTCTATTCCATAATTGATACTTCTTCATCATCCTTTGTGTTTTGAATTAATGACAACCATTGATCAGCATCTCCATTGAGGCGGTAAATTACCATGATAACCTTTTCCCTTTCACTACTCCCCAAATCCTGAAATATTTTCTCTAGGGAAACTATCCATTGCTCAGCTACTAGTGGATTAGTAACCCCATATAATTTTGGTGGTTATTGCCTCATAAAGCGATATAACATTGATCCACCATGCTGCAGATTGGGGTGGTCTATACGGGTAAGGTTATTATTCATAACATGAGTGAGTTGTCCTGGTATGGTGATTAGCTTATCAGCAACAGTTCCATCACCAGCACCACTATAATTATCTTGATCAGGAGGGAAATCCCTACATGGAGTGCATGCATTGATACAATTTCCATTTCTTCCACTAGGCATCATTCTTAAACAATGGCATACACTAGATTAGTTTATGAATCGCAATACATAAATCCAAACTTGTAAAACACTTATCATAAATTGAACAGTTTATGGATATAATTCATAATCATAAAAATGTCTTCTTTGATGAAGTATATACTCATAAACCCTTCATAATGGTTTGTAAAGAAAATTAGAATTATCCTAAGAATATCCCCCAAGAGTGTCGTATCCAATAGTGCAGCAAGGCCCGTTGTCATGCACCAGTTCTCATTCGAGTCTAGTTCAAAGCGGTGTTTTCAGGTTTTACCCCTAGGTACATTTGTCCTAGAGCTGCCTCTACCTGCTCGTATCCAGATAGGGATGTATTACTTGGAAAACTCACAAAATCTCTACAATACCAAAATTTTAGGAATTTATTCTACATTAATCCTAAAATTCCATCTTAGGTCTATGATCTATAATTAGAATTTATCTAAATCTAGCATCCATGGTTTGTACTAAACTTCCTATGATACCAACTGTAACGCCCCATCCCCAGTTACCCAGAGTCGGTGCATTATTATATAATATTGGCATGATCACAAAAGATCAAGTCCCAAAAGACTGATTAGTTTAGTAGCCTTAGAAACACTAGATACATTCGTAAGTCTTACATTATATAATAAAGTGAAAAAATACAACAAAATCTTGTCTTCATATTCCCTCATACAATCCCTGTAGGTCATTAATAAAATACGTCTTCACATCCTGGAAAAAATAAAACATTGAAAGGGGTGAGCTCAGATGCTCAGTAAGGATAACAATATAGCAGAAACCCTCTTAAATAAACATAAACATTTAAGGCAATGCATAACTAAAAAATTCCTTTTAAACTTGAACTTCAGCATAACATGGAAAAAATAAACTGACATAATTCCATTTACTTATTCACATGGACATTCAACTAGTCGAATAATGACATGCAATACCAATAACCACTTTCATAATGATGGAATTCATAATGCCAAACTATCATAACCACGTAGCCAAGGCCTTTTCCAAGACTAGAAATAAGATTTTTTCAATACCTCGTGAAAAGAAAATAGTTTGTCTCATGAGACCTACTAATGCATCAAGGAGATATAGCAGGCTTCACCCGTCACTTACTAAGTCCAATGCATTCCTCATATAAACAGGTTTAAACATAACATAAACATTCATATTAAAACTAGCATACGAAATGTAAATACTTTCTCCGTAAACCATGAATGGTATAAAAATAACAAATCTATAGTCAAACATATACCAAAACCTTCAATACACTATGGATGTTTTGTATCATAATAAATCAACTTCAAATAATCTTAAAATCTATCAAAGGATGTTGACATAGATGAAATCAAAACTATTTGAGAGATATATCTTTTTTTAAACCATTTAAAAGTCACATAATTATAAAATAAAACATTTACTTTGAAAATATTGTTATAATCTTGTCATGGAGGCTTTTAAGATTTTACAACGGTGTAAAATAGCCACACCCACCGTATAAGTTAAAAAAAGACATTCTTACCTTAATTTGTTGAAAAGGTTAAAAAGGTCCTTGTTTGGAAAATGACGTAAAGATTCCTTTATAAACATCTTATAAAAAGTAAAAAAAGGGTATAAATGTCTTTAAACCGTATTCTGTAAAATATTAATAATGTTTTGAAATACATTTTTAAGAAACATGGATTTGGATGATAAAGAGGTCCCAGTAGATAATTACGTATAAACAACCTCGGATAATGAAGAGATTGTGAAATAAACCCTTACATTGTACTTTTACTTGGTTGAGGGTAGGTTAACCCCATGTATAATGGTGAAATAATTTTTATTAAATTATATAAGAATCATATGCATTAATATGATATCATATATGATCGTTTAACATTGCTTTTTTAATAATGTCTTAGTATTATCGTCGTTTCGGGTGTTAAATTACTCGTTTTCTTTTATATGTTTTGTTACATAAGTCATTTTTGTTATAAATTGGTTGTATCTTATTCATATATAGAATGATATAAATTCCATAAACATTATTTTTAATCATAAAATGATAATTATACTTGCATGGATATGATGGGGAATAAATCACATCGCGTTCGTGGAGACGGTAGTCTGTACATACGTACGAGCGACAATATCATTCTTTTGATATTAAAATAATATATAATTGGGTGTTATACAATATATACAGAATCATTATCAAGTTATATTTTTTATTTACATAAATTACACATCATTATCATATCCCTCCAAATAATAATGTTTTGAATTACAATTACACCACGACGTGGAGCCGGTAAGCCGTACGTACGCACGTATGGTGACATGTCATTCAAAGGATAGATAGAATACTTAATATGGTTCTAAAAAATGTATAACAACATCACAGTATGTATAAGATACTGGAGTTATTATTTTATAATGTAAATAACAAAGAAATAAGATTTTGAAGAAGAATGGAACATGAAAGAAGGTGGTGAAAACATTGCCTCTTCTTCGGATGCTTCCTTTTGATATGATCAAAAGGGCTCCCAAGGTTGGCTTTATGATAAAACTAAGGCCTCTAGGTTAAATTGAGGGAAGTTTATAGGATATTTGGGTAGGTTTTGGCCGATACAAAAGGCTTTTAAGGTATAAAGAATTGGTTATAAGTGGTGTCTTTTTATAAGTGGGAGGAGGGGCTCTTTAGGAAAAACTTAAAGTATTAATTTATAATAATTTAAAATTAGGTTTATAATGGCTAAAAATTGGCTTATTCAAAGTCTAAGGTGGTTATAGGTTTAAATACTTTCAACTAATAGATTTTATATAGGTTTGAATCATTATATTAACCTTATCTTTTGGTTTTAACTATTATTTAATTAGTTTGACATTTACCATGTCACTTTGTATTTTTATATTATATAGTTATGAAACTTACTATATAAATCCAAGAGACCCCCAAGTGGTCCATTAATGATACAACTATCATGATATAAGTCCTTTGGGCGAACCTTAGATTTTTAGGAATAGAATATCAATTAATAATATAATATTTGTTTTCAAAACTCATTTATGTCAATTTTGACACTATTCAATAATATATTTTTTGTTAAAGTCATAAAAACTTTATAAATTCTAAAAAAATCATTTAGTCAATCATAACATGTCATATTAACCAATAAAAGTCATATATGTCCTCAAAACATTCAAATTATATTTATTTTAACATTTATAATACCAATTATTTGATTCTTTCATTAATAAGGAAAATACTGCATCATTTTTGTGTCATAAATAAATTTAATTATTCAATGTCTACAAATTATAAATAAAATACAATTATGTAGGAAATATTTTTCTCTTTCTAATTAATATTTATAGTCTAAAATATAACATATATAACCTTATATAAAATTTTTTTTCTAAAAGATATATGCTTATGTCATTTTTGTATTTACTTTAACTTAATTAATATAAAGTGTCCTTATCACCTACAAGTGGCTCCATGGAGTCCCAAAATCGACCCAAAGATTCCCATGGTCAGACATGTATCCCCCAATAGGGTTAGGACACATTTTAGGGTAAATTAATATTATTATAATATTATTTGTTTACCCTTATTTACCGGATTTAACCTTTAACCATGGTAAATAAAATATTTACCGAAGTAATTATTCAAAATGTCTAATAATAAAAGTTACCTATTTACACAATTTTTAACTTATGATTAGAAATATGGAATCCATTTTTCTAAATTCAAAACGCATAAGTGTCAGAAATTAATTTAAAATTAATTTCTGTTATTAAAACAAAAAAATGTGTTTTTAAGGGATAATAACTATCAAATGATTGACACTTGTTTATGTTCGGTATAAATGTCAAACTATTTCCAATGACCAAAATTGTATTAAATAGTAAAAATGTATTATAAATTTACTTTAAAACCACTCAAATGCATAATTTATCACTATCAATTATTTTTATTAAAAAATTTGTTTTTAATTAAAATTTAGTAATTTTCACTAATCATCACAATATAAAAGTTATTCAAAAAGTACCAAAATTTTACCCTAGGCTAATTTAAATATTACGAATAAAATAATGAAGTCCATTTTGAGAGATAAATTTTATAAAATTTCAAAAAGTGGGTATTATTATTCATAACGGTTACTTTGATTGGTCGCGGTGTGTTAGAATCTCGAAGTTGCGTACAATGCAAGATATTGCATTATTCAAAGGGAAACGTTTCGTGGAATCTTGGTGTGTTACGTGGACATATTGTTTTTATTAAAATTATAAATAATCTTGGTTGTGAATATTATTTATTATATTAATAATTCTATTAGAAGTAGGTGATTTCCAAGTGAAGGGGATTAGCTCTCACCTTGATATTGAACCTCTTATTTATTATGTTGTGTCATTGTGTTATTTGTTTTGTTTTTCTATATTATTAAAGATAACATTTCATTAACAAATGAATCAATTGATTTAATAATTAATATTAACTGGTGTTTATATATGTTTATAGCTATGTTCATTGATCTCAAAAGTTTAGGTATTTTTAAACCATAGTTTAACTGAGACCTAATCAGTCATTAAGAAATATTTTAGAAGGATAAATCTTATATTGATCTATTGTTTTTATTAATTGTACGGTATGGTTAGAAAATTTTTTATTGGGAACTCAATTCACCCCACCCCCACCCTCTTTAGTTTCTCTCTGACCAACATTTGGTATCAAAGGAGTGTTTAAAATTTACATCAATTTATAGTGATTATCGTTTTATTAGAAAGAACAAAAATTTCAGTTATATCTAAATTTTAATTCTGTATGGATAATATTTAATGATGATATTATACCAATATACCTCCTTATATTAATGGCATAAACTATGGTTAATGTAAAATAAAAATGAGAATGCATTTGGAAATTGTAAGTTTTGATATAGGGAATGTAACATAATATCAATATGAAATACCATAAATACAAGAAGTGATTGGATTAGTTCTAAAAAATGATTATAATACTAATTGTAAAGCTATTAATGCTTTTTTATTTACTTTGGGACATAATTAATTCAAAAAAATATATACTTGAAAATAAATTTTTAAAATATTGGATACCTTATCTATCTTAGAGGAAGGAATATAAAATGTCAAGGAAAGAAGACTGAGTATATATACAATAAATAATGATACTTTCAAAATTAAATATGCTAATACTATTTTTTATATGTATCTTAGGTTTAATCAAAAATTAAATACTATTTAATCACTTGGAAAGCAAGTGACAGAAAAAGATCAAGTTATGAGACTTCTTAGATACTTACTTGGCAGATAGAGAAAAACATTTGTTCCAATAAGAGAGTCATATAAAGTAAGTAAACTGCCTATCAAGGAATTATTATGATGGCTAATGATGTATTAATAAGAGCTTAATTTCAACAAAGAGATTGATTAATATGAACTAAAAATAAAATCAGTAGTCATCAAATCTACTACCTCCAGAAAAAAAAAGTACAAGTCAAAAATTCCAGTGAAGAAGGATCAATGGATGATAGTGATGGAGAAATGGAATACATGGAATGACAATTCAAGATATTATATAGGGAAAACAATTTCTACAAAAAGTCAAATTTCAGAGGATATTTAGATAATAAAGGAAATTAGAAAAAGGATTGGAAAAAGGATGATTCTCAAAATGAAGTTACCTTTTAAAAATTTAAAAGGAAAGGTCACATTAAACTAATAGTCCCAAATTAAGATATAAAATGAATTTTGTGGATAAGGATAAGGTATACAAAAATTCAATGAAAAAACATGTAGTTCCTCTAAAGACAGTTCAAGTTACACATACACTAATCATGATGTTAAGTCGGAAAGAGACAACATGTACTTTATAGAAAGCACATTAGAGGTACAAAATGACCATCCTGCGTCTTTTACTGATGCATCATACATGTCTAAAAATGAATAAAGAAATGTTAATAAGAAAAACATGAACATCAATGATCTGTATGATTAATGTAACATGCTAGTAGACACTTTTAATTAACTAAAAGATAAACATAATTATCTAAAAATTATTATGTTTTAATAGGAAATATTACAAATAATATTACTATTAAAAAAGATAAATATGATCAATTATTGAATTAAAATAATTACTAAGATTAGAAAATTAAAAATTAATTAAAAACATAGAAAATTTTACTGATGGTAAGAAATTTTTAACTCAAACACTGGGCAATAAATTTTCTCCCATGTATGCAACTGGCATAGGTTACCAGCTAGGAAAAACAAAACCTTTTGGCTAAAAAATCAAAACCCAAGAGAATTTTAGTACCAAAATAATTATTTTCATAAACATTGTGTTATAGGAAACCTATTTAAGAACCACCAACAAATGAATATTGTATCCGAATATTGGATATTTCATACACCTAATTGTTGAGTATATATACATCAATAATTTGATTAAATTTGATGGTGTACATGTCATATTTGGTGACAATAAAAATAGTAAAAACATTAGCCTTTTACAAATTGGTAATTCTAATTCAGTATTACTTTCCAAAGTTTTATATGTAGATGTATTCAAATAAAAAATTCGTAGTATATCACAATTGTGTGGTGATTGATTTTATGTAAAGCATGAAAAAAAATTATTATCATGTTTTTAATAGTGTAAATGATTTAAATTTTATCTATTTGACAAATGATTAAATATATTCAATTGATTTAAATAATTTATATTATAACAATATTTATAGTCTACATTTATTTCAAAAAGAATTTGGGCTTTGGACTAAGTGACTAGGCTATTTTAATATTCACTCACTTAGAAAGATAACCTCGAAAGGATTACATAGAGACCTACTAAGTCTTGAATTGTCAAATAATAGAGTTTGTAATCCCTATCAAAATTGAAAATTAGTTAAGATTTGTTTTAAATTTATGAAATAAGTTTCAACCTATAAACTTATAGATTTAATTCATATTGGAATATTTGGACCTTCCATAATTTACAGTCTAAATGGAAAACATTATATCAATGTCCTTAAAGAAAACTTCTGTAGATACAATTAGGTATTATTTCTAGCTCACAAAATTGAATCATTTATTTACTTTATTAAGTATTCCAATATGTAAAAAACCTTGGTGGACTTAGGATTATGATTTTAAGTGGTGAGAATGGTTGATAATTTGAAAATCAAGACTCTCAGTCATTTTGTTCTCAAAATAGATATAATCACAACTTTTCTTCTCCTATAACACCATAGAAAAACAGTGTGGTGGGAAAAAAAGGAATATCCTAGAGATATCTTGAACCATGGTAAATGAGTATGACCTTAATGTATAATTTTGGGTTAAATATGTTAATATATCATGTTATATTACTAACATAGTTTTTATTTTTCCAATCTTAATGAAAACACGTTATTAATTATGTAATAGTAGAAAAAGAAATGTTAATTACTTCATAGTTTTTGGTTTCAATGTATTTATTATTAATAAAAAGGATAATTTGGAAAACAATTATTCCAAGGGTGATGAGGGAATTTTCCTTATGTATTCAACTTTCAGCTAATCCTATAGAGTGTTTAATAAGAAGACCAAAAAAATGGAAGAATCTATTTATATCAAGTTTGAAGAAACCGGGCCAGAGGAAGCTAAGACATTATTAGCAGACCTTAAGGGTGATCATTAATCTTTGAATCCCAATTCCAAACTATATGAAATTTCTATTAAACTAGTAGACACTATAGAAATTGATCCACTAAAATGTGAACAGGATGGAAACCCTAAGCCTAACAGTCCCTCTTCTCAAAGACCCAATAGGTTTCATAGACACCACCCTTTAGATGAGGTAATAGGAAACTTAGACATAGGAACGCAGACCAGATCTTCTCTGAGAAATCAAATTGAACATCATGACATCTTTTCACAGATTGAACCTAAGAACATTAATGATTCTATCAATGATGAATTCTGGGTAATAGATATGTAAGAAAAACTTAATCATTTTGAAAGAAATAATTTTCAGTAACATCTTAACCGACCTAAGGATACCATAACTATTGGTACTAAATGGGTGTTTAGAAATAGGGTTGATGAATCTAGTACTATAGTAAGATATAAATCTAGATTAGTTATAAAATTTTATAATCAAAAAGATGGTTTTGATTTTGAAGAATCATTTTCACCAGTAGAAATACATGAGGCCATTATAAAATTTCATTCCTATATAGAACATTTGTACTTAGAACAATATCAAATGGATGTTTACTTTTAATTCTTAACTTGATTCATATTTGAGGATGTTTTTGTTGAACAACCCCAAAGATATTAAAACTATCATATTCCAAATCATTTTCTTATATTAAAAAAATATTTGTATGGTTTAAAATAGACACCAATATCTATGTATGATTGGCTTACCTCTTTCCTTATTGAAAAACGTTTTTCAAAAGTAATTGATGATCCCACTATATTTATAAAAAAAATTCAAAATATGTTTTGATAGTTCAAATTTATTTGGACGAAATTATTTTTGGATCTACTAAATATTCCTTATATTCTGATTTTTAAAAATTAATGAAAATTGATTTTTAAATGAGTTTAATGGTTGAACTCAAATTCTTTATTGGATTTCAGATTTATCAAAATAAATAAGGAATTATTTTAAATCAAAGTAAATACTCTAAATATATTTTAAAACATTTTGACCAGGAGAGTACCAAAAGCAGTGATACTCCCATGAGTACCACTTGTAAACTAGACCTTGATAAAATGGGTAAATTAGTAGACCAAACTAGTTATAGAGGTATGATTGGAAATCTTCCCTAAATAACTACCATTTATCTTGATATTATGATTAGTGTATGTATGTGTGATTGTTTTCAAAAAAGTCCAAATGACTGGAATTTTTTTTGTCAATATAATTTTAAAATACCTCAAGTATACAACCAATTTAGAATTGTTATACCTAAGAGTACATGACTTTGATTTAGTTAGTTATTCTGATGCTGATTTGGTGGTTGCAAGTTAGATAGAAAAAACTAATCAAGAACATGCCATATTTTAGGCAATTATTTAGTATCATAGGGTAGAAAAAAGAAAACTTATGTTTCACTATCTACTACTAAATTTGAATACATAGCTACATGTAGTTTTTGTGAACAAATATTATGGATGAAACATACTCTACTAGACTTTGGATACCAATTTAGACATACACCTATTAATTTTGATAACACAAGTGATATAAAAATTTCCGAAAATATATTATCTCAATCTAGAACAAAACATATTGATGTAAGACATCAATTTTTGAGAGAACATTATCAAAAGAGTTATATTACTTTAGAATTTAATGGAAATGAACATCAGCTAGCTGATATATTTATGAAGATTTAAATCCTAAAAGATTAAACTAGATAAAAATGAATTTGGAATAATAAAATTTGGCTGATGATTCACTTTTTTTTAGTCACCCTTGATGAGTCAATGTTGATGATTCACTATTTTTGAGTCACCGTTGATGAGTCATCATTGATGGAGTCACTATTGAATGTTTCAGCATTCCTTTTTATGTTACTATTATTTTTATTACAGTTATGATTTTCCTATAATGATTTAATTTTTATTATCTTAATTTTATTATTAATATTTTAGAATACATAAATTATAAAAATATTTGGAATACTCAAAATCAATTTACCTCTCATAATCCTTGAAATCCTAATATTGTTCCTTCCCCACGAACCAATCTTCCCATTTTCTCACTCCTCCTGAATCCTTCAACTGATTTGAATGGACTGTGTAAATAGAGTTACATAATCAAATCCATAAGATATGAGGCCTTCCAAGAGACTATGTGTATCCACAAGTAATTTGAAATATATTTTAGGAAGACTGCATCTAGAGAACTATATAGCTGAATCAGAAAAAGAAATTGAGGCATAATGGCTTCCAACTAGCAGTATTATAGTATTAAAGGTAATTGAAAAACAAAAGTGGATGAATTGGTTTACCTCATACCATCAAGTGTATAATATAATGCTAGTTTTTTAATTTTGTCAGAATGAGAAAATTATTTTTGTGGAGAAAGAAGATATAATTTAAAGTAGTATAGATAGAGAAGATATTTATTTCTCTTCAAGAGAATGGGAAAAAATTCTATAGTTTCCTCCCAAATGAGTTTATAAAGATCTACAAGGTAGTATACCTAATTATAAGCTATAAGAGGCTCTCCAAGGATTGACTGCAGGTCGAACCAAGAAAAGACCAACATATATAGAGCTTGATGGAGAGTAAAAGCAATTGTTTAAGTTTATACAACATGTTTTAAGTCCAAGTAAATGATACTTAAACACAATGAGATATCAAGATGTCCATTGTAAATATATATGATGAATAAAGGTAAAATAAATAGCCTTGGTAGATTTTCGGTTGTCTTTATTCATGATATTTGCAAAAAAGATCCATATCAAATACCCTCATTTATCCAAATATTATCTATACCATTTTAGATGCCAAGGGTTTTTTTAAAACTTTTTAAGAAGTTGAGGATAAAATGGGTGTTTTTTTCCTATCCAAATCTATCTCCAAAAGTGTGAAAGTAAGTTGGAATCCTTGGAAAAATGTTCGATTAGGGATAATTAAAAACTATATGATGATATTAACCGTATTGATCACAAAACTAGACCAAAAGATATGGTGGATCTCAGTCTTGAACCTGATATTATTCCTGCGTATTATATTTCAGATGTCATTGCTGAAATGAATAAATAAGAAGAATAAGTTGAGCCAATTTAAGAAGGGAGTGATCTAGAGACCATAAAATCTAAACCTAGAGTATCCACTGAGAATGTCAGTTCTACATACTCTCTACCTTCTAAAGAAACACTCTTACTTGATCATGATAATAAAGAAGATACTAAAGTTTCTGAAAGATCTTAGAATAAATCATTTACCTCTGAGACCTCAAGTGAAAAGAATAATGATGGAGGAATAGGGTTTTTATAGAGTAAAAAAACGAGATTATGGATATTGAGAAACCATATTAAACTTCTAGTCAGGTTCCTAATGATAAATATGATGAATCTATTGATAAGAATCCTGATGTTGGACATAATGTAATTTTCTCTAATCATAGAGTTGATCAACACAAAGAAGGTGGTTTTCTAATGAGGGGAATGCACAGAATGGTGCTGACCCTGCTCATCCAACCCAAGAGTTAGTTCAAATTAATCCCTATACACTATTTGTATCTAGTCTCAATGAAGAAAGTTATACTAGGGACACACTAATTCCAGATATTCCAATATTTCTTTCAAAGGATAATGAAGAAACAAGTGAGGGGGAGAATAATCCCAATCCTAATGAGAATTAGCTGAACTGGATTAGTTGGAATCAGTGGTGACCTTAGAAACCTAAAAGATAGAAGTTCTTCAAGAAATAACTGAGCGATAGTTGACTACCTTTCCAATTACTCTGTCAGTGGTTCATACCCAATAGACACCCACTTTCCATCTACAAGAGAGTCTACATGTGCCCTCAAGAAATGAAGTTGTAAAATGATCTCACAAGCCCAGAAACACTCCAATTCTACCCTATGTCATATCTTCAGTTAGATCAATTGATGAATGGGAGAAATATCCTAGTTTTGTAAGACTTGGTCAGATATACAGTGATTCAAACGATGACTCTAAATTTATAAGAGAATGATTCCTAGTGAATTATATAGATAAAACTGGTGATTTACATCCTTTCACTCCCATGAAAAAAAGAATGGATGAGGATGCAGGTTCACATGAATAATGAAATCTTCCTACTCCTTCAACAGTGTTTCCTCCTAATGTTTTAACCCAATATGATTTATATTCTTTTCATAATGATGTTAATTTAGATATGGAAACCTTAATAAATAATTTGGTCTCATAATTTTCACAAGTCTTTTACAATTAACCATCTTTTATTTCTCTCAATAATGAAGAAAGTGTTAGATATTTGGGAGATATGGTCATATCACATAATCAACCCAAATTTTATTTTCCTATTCAAAATATGGAAGTTAAAAATTAAATATTTAAACCTAAGGTATCTTGTTTGAAATCTTTAGTGGAGGGTCTTCCAGACTCTTTTTAAGATTTTATGAGTTCCACTTCTTAGAAATTGGATAGTTTGTCTTATATTTTCACTACATCATTTGCACCTCCTCCTACTCCAGTACAATTTTAAATGGATATTTTTTATTGGTTGTTTATAAAAGAAACAATAAATGCTTTGGGTGATGTTATCACTCATGAGGACCACATTAGGCATATGTATCTCCATGGAGAACATATTTTTCAATTCTTAAAAGAGTATGTTGTGGATCTCAAAAAATATAAGGAAGTGATCAAAAGGAAATCCAATGTTATTTGTCAAGGATCTACACTAAGCATGATATGATAGATAATTTCAAGTTTTATTATGAGAACATGAAGATCCCACCAATGAAAAGTGCCTTTAAAGAATAGGTGAGTCAGTTAAAACTTCTTACACCAGCTCTTCAGAGGTTTAATGACGAAAAGGATGATTTCTCTAATGCAATGGAATGAGGAGGTTCCATAATTAAAGAGTTCATAAATCTTATGAAACCTTTTCTTTATGTCCACCAAACCATTATTATTTCTCTAGAGTCCATTTCTGTTTCATCAATTATTTTAACCATAATCACATTACCAATTAATCACATGTCTACCCTAATATCTAAGTCAACCAGTCTTATGCCTCCACCACTTATGCCTCTGAGTTTTTCTCTAGTTAATGCTATTAGGAATTTCATACTAGTCATTTTAGTATAACCGATAACTTCTACTATCAATCTAACATTAGTTACAACCCTTTCTCAAACTTATACTTTGACAGTCTCTTCTCAGGATGGTGAAAGATATATGGAAAAAGAAAAAGAAGAAGAGAAATTTGATCATCCACCAACCTCCGAGGATTGAATCTTACTTTGGTGATATATCTTTGATAGGGATCATATACGTTCTTCATTTCATCTTTATCTTGTATCTTTTTTTAAATAATTTAATGAAATTACTTTCTGATCTTTTCCTTTCTAAAGTTTTATTACTATTTTGATAATCTCAAATCCGGAGATAATTGGGAATTTTTCATTTTGATATAAGAATATATATATATATATATTGAATTTTTATATAAGAATATCTATATCTAATTATTTTTAATTAAGTATTTATTACTTGTTTTATAAAATAAAATATTTTGTGATCATAAAAAAGTTGTAGAATGTTGGAACCTCCTTGAATAGGGTATTTTTGACATCATTTATTTTAATTATCATAAACCATGATTCATTTATTAATAATTTTTTACATGTTATGTGATAGAATGTTACATGAACATATTACTTCTATAATATTTCTTTTAAGAGATATGGCAGGACATTGTTGGTTATGGGTAACCACTACGGCCAAACTCAATTCATCATTATCGCCAGGATAAGATACCGCTAGAGGTGAGTAACCACTATCTTCAAGATAATCTTCCTCCATAGGATATTACCTATTACCAAAAATATAAGCTACTTCCAGACTTGATCCACTACTATCGCCAAAGGAGATACCATTAGCTGAGTCCCCGCTAGCACTCTTTCCATTGTTTTTGTCTGAGAATTTCGGCGTGAAGGGTTCAATGAGAAAATATATTCTTGGAAGGTTTGACCAAGACTTTAAGACGTAGTAAAATAAAATCTAAGGAATTTGGATCTCCTTCTACAACAAATTCTTTATCTTCGTGAAGGATCTCTCTTTCGAAAAAATAATGATATACAGATACAAAGATTATTGTCCATCATGAAATTTGTGGGACTGAATCATTGAATTATATAGAACCTACTAATTAACATTTTGTAAAGATCAAAGACACAGAATCACAGAAACCATTACTAATATTGATTAAAACAACAAATAGAGACCATTTAAATCATTTCAGTAGATTTCTAGGATCCTCTATTCTACTTCAAATTTTCCTGAACAAAGAACAAACTCCTCAACATTGCTGATCTAATTATTAAAAACATGCAGAACACATAAAACTAATTTATTTCTAAATGATTTATTTATTTTAATATTTAGTAGTATTTTTTTCTATTATTCAACCCACACTCACTTAAGAAAATTCTGAGAGAATAATTTTTGTTCTCTCCTTTATCAATCTTTTTCCCATTGTGTTTGTGGAAGAGGTCTTTGTGTGACCTGTTCTTTTCTTTAATCCCAAGTATAATAGTGGAAGAGGATTTTTATCCTAGAAATCTTGTTTTTGTTAATTTTTATAACGACCCATACTTTACATATATTGTTAATACTTCAAAATTGAAGCACACTTATTACAACATATGACAAAACCACAAAGGACCGTATAGGTATAGTGTCTTTAGAAACTGGGAAACATAAACAACTGGTTCATAAATCTTCTATAGTGTCTCCCATTTATTTCATCATATCTAGGGTCCCTTTTAGCATATTCTACTTAATATCCATCTTCCTGACCTGGGGAAAAGATAACATAAAAGGGTGAGCTCAAACGCTCAGCAAGGGCAAATAAAGGAAATAAAAATCATATCATATCTTTTTGAAAATCAAAACCTGCAAAAGAGATCGTAATATCTTAACATGGAATAAATCATAGAAGTGAAAATGAGATCCCCATAATCATAACATAAAACTTGAAACTTTGTGGCATGCACACATAATCATGGAAAATCATTTCTTGTTAGTCATGACTCATTGCCAAGACTATCTTAGTGGACAAAGTCCCTTTCTGAATCGAGTAACCCTCGTTTCAGTCCTGTTTCACTGAACCGGTATAACCTACCGTTCCAGCCCTATCTATCTCATGAGATATAAAATCTTTACCCAATGCATTGGAGGGAGATATAGGTCCCACCCATCTTATAATGAATCCTTTCTTATGTGTGCCACATAATCATAAATCATACATCATCGCATAACACATGTAACAAAAATGGGATTCTTGAAACATCATGATATCATAAATCAATTCATATAAGATAAAGGAATTCATAAAAATAATTCCATCACAACATGATCAAATCAATGTAATAATAGAGATAAAAACATAACCCTTTATTATCTTAGATGGAAAATAATTTTGATAAAACACATGAACTCCATTCTTGAGGAAAATATCCTTTCTTCTTCAAAAACATTTTGCCTTTCTTAACATGTCAAACAACTTTAAACTAAAATAAGTTGATTAAAAATAAACTTGAAAACTTGTAAAGGAAGCTTCTTGGAAATAATGTATTAAAAATCCATTCATGCCGTATAAGTTAAAAAAAACATTCTTCGTACTTTTGTCGGAAAAGTCAAAATGTACCTCGTATGACAAAAGATTCCTTTCATAGATATTACTAAAAACTCACCAAAGGGTAAAACTGGATTTAAAAAATTGTATTTGGATGGAAATAATATTACATATTGATGAAACATGGATGTGGATGATAAAATACATCCCAGTAAATACTTACGAATAAACAATCTCGGATAAAAATGAGATTGTGATATTTCCCTTACCTTAGGTCCAATTTGCTTTGTACGTGTCCAAAGCTCATGTATAATGGTTTAAATAATGTTATTGACTTATTCCAGAATCCTACATATTGATATGATATCATATATGGTCATATTCTTAGCTTCTTGATAGTAATATTTCATTGTTACTTGTTACTTGGGTCTTTATTGCCTTTTGTTCTTATGCGTGTTTTGCCGAATACATTCTTATTCTTATTTTAAGGTTATAGATACCTTATATCCAGAATGGTATTAGTGTAACATATATCATATTTATTCATTCAATTTATAAAATTACTATGTAATGATGATCATGTAGAACGAGTCGCATCAAATCGTGGAGACGGTATTCCGTACGTACGCACGAGTGATGATATCGTTCCTATGATCGTGGAACTGTATTGGAGTATATATATATATTATTTCAGTATCAATATTACTTAATAATAATCATAAATAGTTACTCATTACACCATTATACCCATCCTGGTAAAGTGATGGTGGAAAATAGATTACACCACGGCGTGGAGACGGTATTCCGTACGTACGCACGCGCGGTGATTTCATTTTCCGTAGGATGGATAGAAGGTGAATTAGGGTTGTTTCATATTTATAATAACATATCAGTATGTAATTAATACTGATGTTATTACTTTATCATGAAACAACTAAAGAATAAGAAGTTGAAGAAGAAAGAAATTGAAAAGATCGGTAATGGATATTACCTCTTCTTTGGAACGCTTCTTTGAATCCTCCACTTAGGGAACTAAGATTGGTCTTCGAAGAAGGCCAGGACCTCTAGGATTATTATAGGGAAGTGGAGAGGATAAAATGGCAGGGGTTGGCCGAGCTTGAGTGCTCAAATTGGTGTGAGGAGGAGGGGGAGGAGGTTCCCTTTTATAAGGGAGGAGAGGGGCACCTTAGGAATATCTCAAAATATTATTTTATATTAAAGTCAAAATCGGTTTATAATGGTTCCAAAGGGTCTTATTTCGAAGATAAAGTTGGGATGGGTCTAAATCCTATCAACCAATAGGATTTAGACAAGTTTATGGTATTATGTTAACCTTATCAATTAGATTTAACTCTAAGTTAAATAATTTAACTTTTACCGTGTCTTTTTGTTTTCTTTCACTATATGGTTAATACACTTACTATAACATGCCAAAAGAACCCCAAATTGTTTATTATTAATATATGTATCCTTATCTAAGTCATGTGGCCGAACCTTAGATTTTTAGGAATAAAATAACAATTAATAATATAATATTTGTTTTAAAAACTATTTTGTGTCAATTTTGACACTATTTGATATATGATTTTTTTGAAAGTCATAACAGAATTATATATTCGAACCAAGTTGATTAAATCAACACTAATATATCATAGTAACCTATAAAATTAGTTTAATTCATAAAAAGTCTCAAATTACATTTCTTTTGGTGTTTATAACATCAATTATGTCAATATTTCATAAATAATATAATTACTGCATCATAATTGTGTCATAAATAAATTAAATTATTTAATGTCTAAAAATTATAAATAAAATACCATTATGTAGGATATCTTTTTAGCTTTCTAATGGATATTTATAGTAGAATTTATCTTATGTATAAGCCCATATTAAAAATTATTTACTTATTAAACTTTGATTTTAACTATTTTAACCCTTCTTTAAATAAATTAATAATAAATGTCCTAATCTAACCCAAGTGGGCCTAAATGGTCATATTTTATTCATAAGTTTGTTTTTGGTCGAATTACACTTGTCCAATAGAATTAGGACATTTTTTAGGGTAATATTAATATCATATTTACCCTTAGTTACCCTATTTACTATTAACCGCGGTAAAAAAGTAAAAAGTTACTATTCACCAAAAAATTATTTTTATCTCATTGAACCACATTTTACTTACTGATATCAACCGTGTCTATCGGATTTTCGAAATTCCATTCACAGAAGCGGTAAAATTAAGTTTTATGCAAAATTCAGTTTTTAACCTACCACTTAGTGGTTTCACTATTCATCAAAAATTGAAAGTTTTCAGAAAAATACCAAAATTTCACCCTAGGCTAATTTCGATATTCCGAATCCAAAAATGAAGTCCATTTTGAAAAATAAAATTTATAAAATTTCAAAAAGTGGTTATTACTATTCATAATGGCTAGTTTTAATAGCATATTGTTATTTAGTGAAACTCGGTATTGCGTACGACGCAAGCTATCGAGGAAGTTCGCGATTGCGTGTAAAGCAAGCCAAGCAAGTGTGTAGTGAAAGATTCCTTTGAACAAAATATTACTCATAAAAATCTCGGGTGTTACATTCTACCCCCTTTAAAAATAATTTCGCCCTTGAAATTCGTCACTTTGTAACAAACAGATGAGGATACTTCTCCCTCATCATATCCTCAAGCTCCCATGTAGCTTCTTCAAGTTGGTGGTTCCTCCATAAAACTTTCACCAAGCGAGTGGTCTTGTTTCATAGGACTTTTTCGCTACGATCCAGAATCCCAATCGGTTGTTCTTCATAAGAAAGATCTTGCTCCAGCGGTACAACTTCTGAGCTGAGTACATGTGAAGGATCAGGTATGTACTTTCTCAGGAGAGATACATGGAACACATCGTGAACTTGAGAGAGATTATGTGGAAGCGACAATCGGTAAGCTACCTTCCCAACATGATCCAGTATTTCGAAAGGACCGATATATCTAGGGCTCAACTTCCCCTTCTTTCCAAATCTCATAACCCTCTTCCAGGGAGATATTCGTAAGAACACTTTATCACCCACTTCAAACTCTAGGTCTTTTCTTCGGTTGTCGGCATAACTTTTATATCGACTCTGAGCTGCTCTTATGTGTTGTTGAATAGATCTGACCTTTTCTTCCATTTCATCAACGAGATCAGGTCCTAATAGCTTTCTTTCCCCAACTTCATCCCAGCAAGTTGGAGTCCTGCATTTCTTTCCATAGAGAGCTTCATAAGGAGCCATCTGAATACTGGAGTGAAAGCTATTATTATAAGAAAATTCCACCAAAGGTAGGTGTTGATCCCAACCTCCTTTGAAATCCATAGAGAAAGCTCTCAACATATCTTCTAGGGTTTGAATTGTTCTCTCAGACTGACCGTCTGTCTGGGGATGATAAGCAGTGCTGAAACTCAACTCTGTATCCAGAGTATGCTGAAGACTTCGCCAGAACTTCGAGGTAAATCTCGGATCCCGATCAGATATAATAGAAAGTGGTACTCCATGCAATCTTACCACTTCCTTTACATATATCCTGGCAAGCTGATCTAGAGAGAAATCCTCTCTAATAGGAATGAAGTGTGCAGACTTTGTAAGACGATCAACTATGACCCAGATAGCATTATTGCCTTTGGATGTTTTAGGAAGTCCTGTGACAAAGTCCATAGTGATGTTTTCCCATTTCCATTCGAGTATGGGTAATGGTTGTAACATCCCCTTAGACTTTTGTCTCTAAGCTTTAACTTGTTGACAAACCAAGCATCGAGAGACATATTCAGCAACATCTCTTTTCATGCCATCCCACCAGAAGTACTCTTTCAGGTCCCTATACATCTTCGTGCTTCCAGGATGAATAGAGAATGAAGAACAATGAGCCTCATCCAGCAGCTCCTTCTTTAATTCAGGGATGGAAGGAACACAAACCCGATTCTTGAACTTTATTATCCCATCACAATCAAGGTTGAATTAAGGAACATTTCTCACCTTCTTTTGTAACTCGACATCTTCTTTCTGTGCCTCTTTAATCTTCACCTGTATAGATGGTTGAACATTCATTTGAGAAAGATAAGATTTTTCCCCTTCCATTATAATTCCAAGATCCATCCTTTGTAAATCCATAAATATTGGATCTTTTGTGATCCTCATATGGATAAACTAGCATGGCCTTGTCGACTTAATGCATCTGCCACCTTGTTTTCTTTCCCAGGGTGGTAATGGATTGAGCAGTCATAATCCTTAATCAGCTCTAACCATCTTCTTTGGTGCATATTCAGCTCCTTTTGTGTGAAAATATACTTTAAACTTTTATGATCAGTATAAATATCACACCTTTCACCATAAAGGTAATGCCTCCAAATCTTTAATGCAAAGATTACCGCAGCCAACTCCAAATCATGTGTTGGGTAATTTTGCTCATGGATTTTCAACTGTCATGAGGCATAAGCTATCACCATATCATTTTGCATAAGAACACACCCCAATCCTTTCTTGGATGCATCACTATAGATCACAAACCTTTCTCCACTACAAGGCAGTGTGAGCACAGGTGCACTGGATAACCTTCTTTTCAACTCCTTGAAATTCTCTTCACATTCCTCTGTCCAGACAAACTTAACTCCTTTCCGAGTCAACTTGGTGAGTGGATTAGATAATCGTGAAAAATATTTTACAAAACGTCGATAATATCCAGCCAAACCAAGAAAACTTCGGATCTCAGTTACTGTTGTTGGTCTTGACCATCTTTCGATAACCTCTGTTTTTTCTGGATCCACAGATATCCCCTCTTTTGAGATTATGTGACCCAAAAATGAAACTTTTTGAAGCCAAAATTCACACTTGGTAAATTTTGCATAAAGCTTCTCCTTTCTCAGGGTCTTCAATATAATTCTCAAGTGATCTTCATGCTCTTCCTTGATCTTTGAATAGACAAGAATGTTTTCTATAAAGACTACCACAAACTGATCAAGATAGTCTCTAAAGACTCTATTCATTAGATCCATGAAGATAGCAGGGGCATTAGTAAGACCAAATGGCATCACTATAAATTCATAGTGTCCATACCTTGTACGGAAAGCCGTCTTTGGTATATCCTCCCTTTTGACCCTTAATTGATGATACCCTGAACGAAGATCATTCTTGGAAAAGTATTGAGCTCCGCGTAGTTGGTCAAATAAGTCATCAATGCGTGGGAGAGGATATTTGTTCTTGATAGTGATCTTGTTATGTTCTCGATAATCAATGCAGAGTCTCATTGATCCATCTTTCTTCTTAACAAATAGAACAGGTGCTCCCCAAGGTGACGCACTAGGGCGTATCAATCCCTTATCAAGATTCTCTTGGAGTTGCTTCTTCAATTCCTGCAACTCAATTGGGGCCATTCTATAAGGTGTCTTTGAAATAGGCAAAGCACCCAGTACGAGTTCTATTGAAAACTCAACTTCACGATTTGGTGGAAGACCCGGTAATTCCTCCGGAAAGACATCATCAAACTCCCGTACAATGGGCATATTCTTAATCGTGAGTTTCTCACCAACCATTTGAGATAAATAACCTTTATTTAGTGGAATCAATACCCATAAGATGGAAGAAATTTCCACTGGAAGATTATGTTCATCCTTGCATTGATATACGATCGTAGATTGATCTGGATTATGAAATGTGACTTCCCTTCTTTGGCAATTGATATGAGCTCCATGTAGAGAAAGCCAATCCATGCCAAGAATCATATCAAATTCCACTAAAGGAAGGATCACAAGATTTGCAGGAAGCACTTTCCCACAAACTTCGATCGGAGAAGAATTATAAACTTCTGATGCGACTGTTGTGCCATTAGGTGTTGTCATAGCTAACTCAACATCTAATTGTTGAGGTAATATGGTGATACCCTTAGAAAATTTTGCAGAAATAAAATAGTGGGTGGATCCAGAATCAAATAAAACATTTGCTACTTTAGAGTGGATGGTAAGTGTACCTTTCACCACTTCGTTATCGTACTCCACATCACTGATAGAAATTTCATGTGACTTTCCTTTGTCTTTAGCCTTAAGATTTTGTTGACTTCGACCATCATCATCAACCCTTGGATTTGGGCATTGATTGGCATAATGCCCCATCTCCTTTCACTTGAAACATTGAAGTATAGTAGGTTCATTCTGTGTATCCCTTCCTTTGTTTGCATCATTAGACATCTTCTTCCCATTATCGCGACATTCAAATGCCCGATGACCTTCCTTTCCACATTTAAAACATTTACTTGTCCCTTTAATACAACTCCCTCCATGTTTCTTTCCACACTTTGAGCATAAGGAAAAGCTCATATTCTTTTCCGTGTGCTCTTTAGATTTTTCTTTGAATTCCATATTCCTCTTCTTATCAAACCCATGTGACTGATGGGTTACTCCAATCTCCATCTCGACTTTGAGAGCACATCGAACGATTTCCTCGTAGCTATTGAAGTCCCTTATGGCTAACGCCCTTCGAAGACTTGGTTTTAAGCCACTAAAGAATCGATCGATCTTACTCTCAGGATGGATAATAATACCAGAAGCGTACCTTGCAAGTCTTGTAAAATTTTCTTCATAGGTACCAACAGATTCATCATCCCTTTGCTTCAACTCAAGGAACTCTTTCTCCATCTTTGTTCAGAGAATACGAGGGAAGTACTTATTGAAAAATAAGTTCTTGAACTCGTCCCATTCCATAGACTTAATTTCATCCCTTTGCATCGTATTCTTAATAAGATTCCACCATTGATCAGCATCTCCTTCCAAACGATACACTGCTAGGATAACTTTATCATGCTCAGAACATTGAAGAACTGAAAATATCTTTTCAGTAGTACTAATCCACTGTTCAGCAACTAATGGATCAGTAGACCCGCTGAAAGAAGGTGGACGCTGCCTCATGAAGGATTCAACTGAATGTTGCTCCTTCCTTTGCTCATTTGGAAGTCATGCATGATTCATATCTTGAGAAAGTTGTGTGAGCATGGATACAAGATTTTGCATTCCATCTCCCATATCGTTTGGTTGCTCAGGGGGACAATCATTGCATTGTCCATCGCATTCCGCATTAACAGGGTTCCTTCGGGTTCCATCCATTGACTAAAACCAAGAATAATAGTGTGAGAAACACTAATTATAATAGGAAAACCACATAATCAAGGATAAAATTTCACACTTAAGGTTTTATCCTAGGGTATTCATGGCCATTTCTAAAACACTAAGATTGTGTTATATGCTTAGACTTATCCTTAGGGTTCTTACTAAGGCTTTCACATCCTAGTTTCCAAAGGTTGACTATAACCTCCCTCTGATACCAACTATAACGACCCATACTTTACATATATTGTTAATACTTCAAAATTGAAGCACACTTATTACAACATATGACAAAACCACAAAGGACCGTATAGGTATAGTGTCTTTAGAAACTGGGAAACATAAACAACTAGTTCATAAATCTTCTACAGTGTCTCCCATTTATTTCATCATATCTAGGGTCCCTTTTAGCATATTCTACTTAATATCCATCTTCCTGACCTGGGGAAAAGAAAACATAAAAGGGTGAGCTCAAACGCTCAGCAAGGGAAAATAAAGGAAATAAAAATCATATCATATCTTTTTTAAAATCAAAACCTGCAAAAGAGATCGTAATATCTTAACCTGGAATAAATCATAGAAGTGAAAATGAGATCCCCATAATCATAACATAAAACTTGAAACTTTGTGGCATGCACACATAATCATTGAAAATCATTTCTTGTTAGTCATGACTCATTTCCAAGACTATCTTAGTGGAAAAAGTCCCTTTCTGAATCGAGTAACCCTCGTTTCAGTCTAGTTTCACTGAACCGGTATAACCTACCGTTCCAGCCCTGTCTATCTCATGAGATATAAAATCTTTACCCAATGCATTGTAGGGAGATAGAGGTCCCACCCATCTTATAATGAATCCTTTCTTATGTGTGCCACATAATCATAAATCATACATCATCGCATAACACATGTAACAAAAATGGGATTCTTGAAACATCATGATATCATAAATCAATTCATATAAGATAAAAAAATTCATAAAAATAATTCCATCACAACATGATCAAATCAATGTAATAATAGAGATAAAAACAGAACCCTTTATTATCTTAGATGGAAAATAATTTTGATAAAACACTTGAACTCCATTCTTGAGGAAAATATCCTTTCTTCTTCAAAAACATTTTTCCTTTCTTAACATGTTAAACAACTTTAAACTAAAAGAAGTTGATTAAAAATAAACTTGAAAACTTGTAAAGGATGCTTCTTGGAAATAATGTATTAAAAATCCATTCATGCCGTATAAGTTAAAAAAAACATTCTTCATACTTTTGTCGGAAAATTCAAAAAGTACCTCGTATGACAAAATATTCCTTTCATAGATATTACTAAAAACTCACCGAAGGGTAAAAATGGATTTAAAAAATTGTAGGTGGATGGAAATAATATTACATATTGATGAAACATGGATGTGGATGATAAAATACATCCCAGTAAATACTTACGAATAAACAATCTCGGATAAAAATGAGATTGTGATATTTCCCTTACCTTAGGTCCAATTTGCTTTGTACGTGTCCGAAGCTCCTGTATAATAGTTTAAATAATGTTATTGACTTATTCCAGAATCATATATATTGATATGATATCATATATGGTCATATTCTTAGCTTCTTGATAGTAATATTTCATTGTTACTTGTTACTCGGGTCTTTATTGCCTTTTGTTCTTATGCGTGTTTTGCCGAATACATTCTTATTCTTCTTTTAAGGTTATAGATACCTTATATCCAGAATGGTATTAGTGTAACATATATCATATTTATTCATTAAATTTATATAATTACTATGTAATGATGATCATACAGAACGAGTCGCATCACATCGTGGAGACGGTATTCCGTACGTACGCACGAGTGATGATATCATTCCTATGATCGTGGAACTGTATTGGAGTATATATATATATTATTTCAGTATCAATATTACTTTATAATAATCATAAATAGTTACTCATTACACCATTATACCCATCCTTGTAAAGTGATGGTGGAAAATAGATTACACCACGGCGTGGAGACGGTATTCCGTACGTACGCACGCGCGGTGATTTCATTTTTCCGTAGGATGGATAGAAGGTGAATTAGGTTTGTTTCATATTTATAATAACATATCAGTATGTAATTAATACTGATGTTATTACTTTATCATGAAAGAACTAAAGAAGAATAAGTTGAAGAAGAAAGAAATTGAAAAGATCGGTAATGGATATTACCTCTTATTTGGAACGCTTCTTTGAATCCTCCACTTATGGAACTAAGATTGGTCTTTGAAGAAGTCCAGGACCTCTAGGATTATTCTAGGGAAGTTGAGAGGAGAAAATGGCAGGGGTTGGCCGAGCTTGAGTGCTCAAATTGGTGTGAGGAGGAGGGGGAGGAGGTGCCCTTTTATAAGGGAGGAGAGGGGCACCTTAGGAATATCTCAAAATATTATTTTATATTAAAGTCAAAATCGGTTTATAATGGTTCCAAAGGGTCTTATTTTGAAGCTAAAGTGGGGATGGGTTGAAACCCTATCAACCAATAGGATTTAGACAAGTTTATGGTATTATTTTATCCTTATCAATTAGATTTAACTCTAAGTTAAATAATTTAACTTTTACCGTGTCTTTTTGTTTTCTTTCACTATATGGTTAATACACTTACTATAACATGCCAATTGGCCGAACCTTAGATTTTTAGGAAGAAAATAACAATTAATAATATAATATTTTATTTAAAAACTATTTTGTGTCAATTTTGACACTATATGATATATGATTTTTGTGAAAGTCATAACAGAATTATATGTTCGAACCAAGTTGATTAAATCAACACTAATATATCATAGTAACCTATAAAATTAGTGGAATTCATAAAAAGTCTCAAATTACATTTATTTTGGTGTTTATAACATCAATTATGTCAATATTTCAAAAATAAGATAATTACTACATCATAATTGTGTCATAAATAAATTAAATTATTTAATGTCTAAAAATTATAAATAAAATACCATTATGTATGAAATCTTTTTAGCTTTCTAATGGATATTTATATTTGAATTTATCTTATGTATAACCCCATATTAAAAATTATTTACTTATTAAACTTTAATTTTAACTATTTTAACCCTTCTTTAAATAAATTAATAATAAATGTCCTAATCTAACCCATGTGGGCCTAAATGGTCATATTTTATTCCTAAGTTTGTTTTTGGTCGAATTACACTTGTCCAATAGAATTAGGACATGTGTTAGGGTAATATTAATATCATATTTACCCTTAGTTACCCTATATACTATTAACCGCGGTAAAAAAAGTAAAAAGTTACTATTCACCAAAAAATTATTTTTATCTCATTGAACCACATTTTACTTACTGATATCAACCGTGTCTGTCGGATTTTCGAAATTCCATTCACAGAAGCGGTAAAATTAAGTTTTATGCAAAATTCAGTTTTTAACCTACCACTTAGTGGTTTCACTATTCATCAAAAATTGAAAGTTTTCAGAAAAATATCAAAATTTCACCCTAGGCTAATTTCGATATTCTGAATCCAAAAATGAAGTCCATTTTGAAAAATAAAATTTATAAAATTTCAAAAAGTGGTTATTACTATTCATAACGGCTAGTTTTAATAGCATATTGTTGTTTAGTGAAACTCGGTATTGCGTACGACGCAAGCTATCGAGGAAGGTCGCGATTGCGTGTAAAGCAAGCCAAGCAAGTGTGTAGTTAAAGATTCCTTTGAACAAAATATTACTGATAAAAATCTCGGGTGTTACAATTTTATACCTAATATAAGTTTTATATTTGTTTTATTATATTTATAATCTTCTAAGAAATAGGTGATTGAAAGTGGATGGGATTAGACCTCACCATGAGACTGAAGCTCTTGTTCATTATATTGTGTTGTTTTGTTATTTTGTTTGTTTTTCAATCTTATTCAAGATAACATTTCATTACCAAAAAAAATATTTGCTAATTATTCTTAACTAGTGTTTATATATATTTCTATATAAGTAAATTAATCCCAAAATTTATTGGATTTCTAAACCATATTTTAATTGAGACCTAGTCACTCTTTAAGAAATATTTTAAAAGGATAGATCTTATATCAAGCTATTGTTTTTGACTAATTGTACAGTTTAGTTAGAGAATTTTTTTTGGGAACTCAATTCACCCCCCCCCCCAGTTACTCTCTCTGACCAACAACTATGTCTCCTTAAATTGTGTGTATAGGTCCATACATAGTTCCACCACCACTTGGAGCCTGATTTATTTCAATATAGACCTCATCACATGTCTCTATCTTTAATTTAACTAAAACTTCAGGTATCCATGACCATAAAAGTTTCTTTTAAAGCAATGGTTGTATAATTACACATGGTCATTCACCAATCAAGGATTTAAATAGAACTATGTTCAATAAGAATGTACCATTAGTATATCATGCAACACAATGGGTAAACACTCCAATTCCTCCAGGTTAGTAAGCAACTCACACTTCCTTGATCTAAATATTATATATACCAATGTGTTTCTGCTACAAAACTCATTATAATTAGTAATCTATAAGATTCCATAGAAATCAATTTTTAATATTGGAAACCTTACATGTGCCACAACGTATTCTACAATCAGTCATCACACCAAATCATCTTTTGAAATTAAAGTTTCGTACATGAAACTATTGGTCAACAGAGATAGGAACCTAAATATTCCATCCAATGAAATCCAATCACAATAAAAAATCACCCTAGGTGCTTCCTCAAAAACCAAAAGCTTCAAATATATAATATCATAAAACCTAATAACCTCATATGTATTAGTCTCTACATGAGTGTACAACAAAAATCACTTCCTAAAAAGGCATACATAAACCTGAGTTGGCCTCTATTATAGGTTTTCCTCAATCAAATAGAATATTGATTTATAAGTTTTGCATCACTATTATGGGAATCTTCATCACCCACCTAACCTGATTGATAAAATATAATAACATGGTCACAAGTCTAAGAAAATTGTAACATAAGTCAAACCTCTCACCAAGGTCACATAACTCGTGGTTTCATCTACACACTCATCAAAATGCATATCATCTAATTAACCTTCCAACAATATCTTATAGAGGTGAAGAAAACATGACCTATACAGGTCTAAACCTATCAACCTCGTTTTAATTATATAGGTTTTCAATTCCAAATTTTTAGAGGAAAACACAAAATCGATTTTAATTGGAAACATATTTAAGTGAAACCCATCATGAACTACTTATTTAAGGAAAGAACTCTAATGGATAACCTATCAATCATTATCCTACCATGACTTGATCCTCACTGAGAATCCTCATAAGGGACTTATCCCTAGAGTATCATCATATTAATGTAGAAAAGATAAATAAATAACACTAACAAGAAATCCACACATGGAAATACCCCCTATAGGTTCTTTTTCACTATGAACACTGAGGTATCTATCGGCATCACACTAGTGACATGATAACCATGAATAAAGGTCAGTTATGTAAAATATCATTATAATATAGATGGAGAAAATCCATGTAAGTTATTATGAATATTTGTTAACCATGACTGAAAAATGATACACCCATAAAGGATCTACAAAATAAGAATCAAATTCCAAAGATGACCTATATGGGTCAATAGTATACATAGAATCATCTCAAGGATCATTATTGTCGAACACTCACCTGGTTTAGTTAAATAGAATTTTATTCCAAGATCTGTAGGGAAAGACATTAGAGGTTTTATTGGAACTTTATATAACCAAACCTGGGTAAATATTTCCAACATGGTGTCCAACACATGGATATCATGTGCCCTATTGACCTACTAGGGAAACTGCACTTCCCATGCATGGGTACTGTGTCATAATCCCCACTATTAGATGTATTACTTTAGATCCACATACGCTACCAACATAAGAAACTATACATAAAAGTGAGAAACATTGATTAGAATGAGACCAAGAACCTATATGGGAAAACATTATTCAATTTTTTATTCAATATTTAAACAATCATCCATAATCTTTAGTAATAATCACACACTAGAAGACATATAACATGTGGAACCTCTGGGCAAAATATGATGTATGAGATGCCTCTTACCTTTGTCATCCAAGACTCAAAATAAATCGCAAGCCTCTCTCAAATAGTTGAGAACCATAAATACATAATAAATCATGAAATCCATACAAGCTGTTTCTTATCTAGGGTGTAATTCATCTAATACTATGACATCACAAATCCGGAAGAGTAATCCCATATCCCTCATAACGAGGAAATATTACTAGAACAATATTCTTCAATACACAAGTTTGATATCCATCACTTGTTTTGTAACATTCATAATACTCATATCAACAATATCTAAAATAGTTGAGCAATATGAAAGGAACATATCTGATACCACCATAAATTTTCTGGCCCGAATTTCACTAAACTGGTGCCCCAATCAAGTTTTCCACATAACCTCAAGTGCTCCTCCCCATATGTTAGAGGCTTCTAACTAGTAGTGAGGTCCTAGTATGTGTATTTGGGGAGAATATTTCTTTATATCAAAGTAATAAAAACATCATAAATAAAAAAACATCATCAATAGCAATAAATATTCAAATTTCAGAAGCAATAAATATAAACAAGGTTGGAAAAAAGGGTAAAAAGTTTTAAACTCTAAAATGTACATATCAAACATAAAACAGTTGATCTCCCACTAGGATAATCCCATATAAAGGTGTAAATAAAATAAATAGAAATAAAAGTTCATGTTTATACTTCTAACTTAGAACCAAACCACATACCAAATATCTATGACACTATTGAGAAAATCTATCCTGATAATAAGAATCCACACGAGTGTCTCTCCTCGATCATAAAACCATAGGCCTCTCTCTATAAATAATTTATCTCTCAACCTGAAATCATACATAATTGTTTCACATGCACTGAGGTACTCACACAATGGATGAGAAATAAATATCAATATGCCACCCCCCGCCCCATTGATGAAGCTATAATCTATGACAATGAGAGCATGCTCACGCAATATCCTCATCCTAGTTGAGACATAACTAAAATTTGTGAATAAAATAAAATTACAGTAAATATTTTGGTATGTGATATTGATTGACCATACCTTCTTCAGATTTTTCCCATAATGTCTCTATTCACCTAACAATAACTATACATCTCAAGTAACATAAAATTTCCACATTAATAGAATCCCAAATAAAACCTCATAACCTAACTCATTATTCATTTCATAGTACCTAGACACATCATTATGAGATTTAACCATGTATTATGAACAATATTTTTCATATTACCTTTCCAGCACTTATCTAATAATCAAAAACAATGGTTCCCAGATCCTTAGCATAAAACCAAATCCATAAACTATTTTATTCCATCTTAGAACCTTAGTGTAGTATCTGAACTATATAATTTGAATTACATGCCTACTATTGTAAAATATATATATATATAACATCATTCCCACCATTATCAATTATATCAATTTGAAATTTTATTTCCACCAATATAAATCATGTAACTGTGATACTCAAAGTCCACCAATATAAATCATATGATTATAAAACCCCATGTCCACCAATATCATTCCTAAAACTATGAAATTCCATGTTCAAAAATATCAATCATATCACTATAAAATTCCAGGTCCATCAATATCACTAATAACACTATGAAATTCTATGCCCACAAATCTCAATAAATAGTGAGGGATGTCATAACTATCATCCCATAAAGTAAGACATATAAGCTAGATACTTGAAAGTATGTTTGGCCATTCTAAAAATAAGATATAATAAAAAGTATTAGAATCCAGATCCCATGAAGTACCTCGAGGAATCCCAATAAAGTGATAGTTAATAATTAAGGATCATTATTAATATCCTAGGAAGTACCTCTAAAAATCCATAACATTACATCACATTGCATTAGGCCTCATGGGTTTAGAACTAGGAATTACCTCTGGTAATCATATATATATCAAGAGTAAACTTGTGAATGTTTAAATAAAAGGGTGAGGGTGGCCAAATGCCTAAACCCACTAACACATCCACAGCCTCTCAATATTTATTTTTTGGAACGGGTTGTAGGGGGACACCTACAACCATATCTACCCAAACCTCCCAATGAACATGATCAAGGTTGGACCACCACTATGGAACCTATTGGGGTCCTTTAATACAAACATAGAAGATAAATCCTACACATGGTTCTTGAAATTGATAAGGAAGAAAAGGTATCCTACATGGGATCTACAGTAAGAGTAAGGAATAGAGGCATCCGGCTTGGGATCCTCTTAGTACTAAATAAAAGAAGAGGCATCCTACCCCGGATCCTTGGAAAGAATAAGGAAAGTAGGAATACTCTATGGGAATCTTGTAATGTGTAAGTGGATTTATCCTACATGGGACCCTCATAAGTATTAGGTATGTAGAAGAAACATACAAGGGATCCTCAAAAATAGTAGTTGAGTGTAGGAACCCTACATGGGATCCATATAAATATAAGAAAATTGAAGGAATCCTATATAGGATCCTTTAAAACAGAAAGCTAATGGAGGCATCCTACAGAGTACTCTTTAAATGAGAAAGTAGATGCATCATATATGGGGTCCTTATAAGTAGTTGGTAAGTGGAAGCTTCTTATACGGGATCCTTAGAAATAGTAGGTATGAAAGGGAAACATCTAAGGGCTCCTCACTTTCAACTAAGTTATCTGGGTAAAAACATCCCACATCCTTGTATTAAAATTCTCACAGATTCATGGGCTAGAATAACACATCTCATTATAGAAACATCTTCAAGGGAAAATATATGTAAGCATCATTCAGGAGATATATATCATGGCCCATTTCATATCAACATCTCACCTAATGTTGGTTTGAACACCCAACTAATCAGTTTATTAAATTCATGTATCAATCCATATAGCTAGGGACTATCATGAGATACATATATAAAGATTAAATGATAATTTTAAAACTCATGATAATCCAAAGAAAAAAATCAAATTTCAACTGAATTTCAAAGTTCAAAAAAACATGGGTCATCACATTAATAGTATGACCAAAATCCCACCAATTACTTGTCAACTGGTGGTCTCAAAGGATACATATAAAGTATATTATATTAATAAATTTCATATATAAGATATCCTGTTAGAAAACATTATGTATGAGGGATGATAGGACCCCCCATGTACAAGCGGACTACCACCAATATCATCATACCCATCAAACTCTGGACAGTGTAATCCCAACACTAAAGATCCAAGGGACTTATCCCCCTTAGAATATTAATCTGGTATAGGATTTTTATGAGTTTTAACTATTTAAAGAGATCCAAATTATCATATTTCATCTTATTTTTATTTACTAGAATCATCCCATTAAAACTTATAATCACTAGTAAATAAATCTATATCATCTAGATCTTCAATTTGAAGCTCTATCTGAAGAGATCATAAAGGTAAAGAGTAGTTAAGTTGTCTAAAATATATAAGAGGACATATTTACATGTCAATCCCACGCACCATCATCGCTTCCACGTCAAGATAAAAAATCTCATTACCATTTTATTATTATTTTGGAACACCCTCATCTTCCACTGATACAACATCAATAGCCACTTCATAATTAGAATTATCAATAATTTCATCAATTTAAAGACTTCGATCTACCAAACACCTTGGTCTCATAGAATATTTTATATGGTTAAATTTCTCATAAATATTTTCTATATCATCAACCCATTATTTCTTCTAGGGGTTCCAATTAACATTCATGTCCCTAAATATTCATTGAAATAATAATAGATTATTTGAATATTTTATCTTCTCCAACCTCCTATGTATTAAACCTATAATCATTTACAATTATAATGTTTTAGGTAAGTTATATAATATAATATCATAGAGATTAGAAAAATCATTTATGTACCTCATCAAATATCTTCCCAAACTGATTTGGAACCCATTTTTCAAAATAATCAGAAATAGAAGAACCTGATGTCTTAGAATAATAAAATATCCTTTTATTAGAAAGATAAAATGTTTTATAAAATTATATAATAGCTTAAACGAACCAATGATCTATAAATATTTTTTTATTTAAGTGTTTCATTCCTAGTAAGTTCTTCCAATGTACTTTGAAACTCAAATTAATCATGATTTATTAGATAAGAACTTTGGTAATCATAATTTCCACCCTTGTGTGGTACTTTTAAACTTTTCACTCAATGCTTCTTCAAGAATATCACAACTTCCCCATTTATAATTTTCCAAATGATGTCTATTTTATTTCTTTGTATAAACCCCATAAATGCATAAAAATCCTTTATGAGATTTGTCGAAAAATCCTAGTATTCTCCTTGAAATAGTAATCACATCCATGAAATCGAATCGCTTTTCATTCTCATGATTTTTTTAATAGAATACATTGAGCATTGATGATTTTTCTGCACATACTATACGATCAATCGATGCATATTCTAGGTGTTTACTGTAGTACTCATGCTTGAATTTCTTTTCTTTGATTTCATTATGGGGATATTTGATAGGAGGAGGGACATTTCAGAGCACTTTATCCTATCTATTTCCATGTTTGAATAGAAATAATATGGTTCATATTTTCAGGATAGATTCTAGAAAGGAAGGTTCAGGTTAGAAAACATATCTTGAAAGAGGGATTATATTGCTTGTGATTCTGTAAAGAGAAGAAAATGGGTTTTGTGACACAAAAGTACAACGATTTAAATTTTAATTTTAATTTTAAAACTAAATCATTTAAGGATAAAATAATGATAAATTTTTAAGAAAATTTTAAAAAATTGACTTTACAACAAATCATAAATAAAAAATAGACTTGATAAGTAAAAAAATTTATGATCGTGGTATCATATACAGTATTGTAGGTATACTAAACATACAACTAACATTACATAGTGATTATAATGACCATGTGATTGATATTCTATGGTGGGTTCATGACCATCTGAGTTATGTTCCATGGTAGGTATATTAAACATCTGAACATGAACACACAGTTATTAAACTACCATGAGAAAAAAAACATCATGGTAAATTCAAGAAAAACGTTAATAAATAAGAATTAATCATTTGTAACTATAATTTAAATAACTATAAATTTTAAAAATAAATTAAAATAATGAGAAATTATTTATCAAACATAATTCCACAAACCAACCCAAATACCCAGGTACCCTGATACCCGATATGACACTAACATAGCCCAAATAGAATTCTTAATTCATAATAGTTGGAGACTAGCACGTGAAATCATACAAGAATAAATACAGAATGGTTTTTCCACATAAAAGAATAATGTAAACAAGATACAAGTTATTATATCATCACTCTTAAATGGGAAAGTACGAGAGTTCAAACATGTGGAATAGTACACAAGAAGACAGATTGGCAACTCAACGAAATATCAACCAAATCCACTATTAATAATTCAACAAAAGTCTCAAGAACATGTGTAATAATTGGACCTCAACTCCATCAATCACCATCAACACTCAGATGTTTCATGGATAAAGAACATAAACTAACTCCAAGTGGTATTTTTACTTTTCTTGAAATTAACATAATAAAATATATAAACACACATTGGAAAATGTTGGGTTTGATCAATAAAACATTGTAGGGTCTCACTATGTATTCCATAATAGATCAAATAATAATAAACCAATCATGATTTAAATTTATATAAAATAGTACATGACATAACATATCATTTTTATATTTAAAACAACACATGGTTTCTTTTAATTATATGGAAAACATTTCAAACATGTCATAAATAAAATATTTATATAAAATAATTTATATAAATAATTTAGGATGTGTAAAATAGTTTAATAATCAATTTAATATATAGTAAAATCAAACATAAAAATTCACTATATTAATTTTCCCTGAAGTACATTATTTTCTAGATATAGGATCTCGTCACTCCTCAAATCAATAATTATATATAATTATGTGTGGTCACATCCCTCAAGCTCATACCGAATAGGATTCATCAACATCCCATCATGGATAATCATTCTAAACTAGGTTTTTATTATAACACTCATTGTTAGTCTATTGCAAGGGGATCAAGGTCCTAGCATTCTTATCCAGAATAACCAACTAACTACCCAGGATTTTAAATTGTAAATCAATCAACAAATAGTGGGAAAATTATATCATTTAAAATCATTAAACATTTACAATTCAACTTCACAACTTTCAATATCAATAAGTGAACTTAATTTAAAAACCAATACAAGGGTTTTTCATCATTTAATGCCTTTTCAATCTAGAACATGTCATGGGATTTATTTATTTCAATTTAATCCATTTTAATAAGACATATATCTAATTCTTTATTCAATTCCATCATCAAATCATTTTCTCAAAAATAAATCCATCACTCTCAAACCTCCTCCCACAATTCCAACTCCATTAGAATTGGGTATTTTTTTCAAAATCCCTACCCTCTAAAATTTCATAATGAAATATTTTCAAATAAAGGTGTTATAAAAAAATTGAAATATATTTCAAACTAATCAAACAAATCGAGGATTAAATTCCATGGAAAATAACAAATGAAACCAACTACCTCTAAATCATGAAATCAAATGATCAATACTAGTAATAGGAACACCAATGATTATCAAAGGTGAGTAATATCTAATAATCAAATATATAATCAATATATATCATGAAAAGGATTCCATACAATGAAATGAATTTTATACCCATAAAAAATATGGTCTAATACTCTATACGGAGGATAGAAAGGAATCACTACTACAAAAGAGGTCTTTAATAGCTCCAGAATAGTTCTTTATCAACTCTAAAAAAGCATTGACTATAGTAATGTGGCTAAAAGGCTGAGGCTTTTATTAGTGCTAGAAAAGAACTAATAAAGGGGTGATTTATCATTAAAAAAAGTGTTGATAAATCATACTTTTATAAGTGATTTATATTGCACTGATAAAATGCATAATTTACCAATACATTTATTTAGCACTAATAAAGGGACCCTTTATCGGTGCATTTAAAATCACTCATAAAGTCATGATTTATCAGCACTTTTAGAAGCACTAATAAAGGTATCCTTTATTATCTCATTTATTAGTACTAATAAAATCATGATTTGTCAGATCTTTTGTAAGTACTGGTAAATATATCCTTTATCAGTTCATTTGTCAATGCTAATAATGGGTAATACTGTAGTGTGATGCTACAGCACACTTCATCACCAGAAATAGGGAATACAATGTTTTATAACCACACACTACATCACTATAAATAGTATAAAAAATTCAAAAATCATATATAAATACTATATTTAAATGAAATACAATTTACAACTAAAATACCAGAAAAAACACTATCTATGTTTATGTCAAATGTTTTTTGAATAAAATTAACATCAATTTTGATTAAAAAGGTTCACATGGAGTCATACTAGTCATAATTTGAGTTTTATTGAGATAAAATTGATTCATTAACATTAAAAATGACTTATGAATCATTTTAATAATGTTCCAAAAAATCTGAATATTTTTTCTCAGTTTTGAGTTTGTGTGTTTTTTTGTTAAAATTAATGTCAATTTCGAATAAAAAGAAGTACTTCGAGTCACATCGGTCACAACATGTGTAAAATAGAGATATAAATAATTCCTACATGTCCCAAATTACTGATATACTATTGTACTAAAGTATCATAACAATATGAATGTGTTTCCTTTATTTTGAGTACGCCACTTGTGTTTTTAACGAAAATGTCATTTAAAAATGATAACATGCACATTGAGTTATACCAGAAACATATGTTATTGAATTGAGGAGAGGATAATTCCTACACATAAAAATGACATATCGATAATCTTCTTAATGTACCAAAACTACTTGAATGTGTTTTCTCAGATTTAAGTATGTTATTTGTTTTTTTACAAATATTAATGTCATTTTTAAAAATAAGACACACTTCAAGTCATATTGGTCACACCAAACATTAGATTTTAGAGTGGTTAATTTTTATTCATATAAAATACTTTATGGGTAGTTTTAAAAATGTATCAAAACAATAATAATTTGTTTCCCCAGTTTTTTAGTACACTACTTTCGTTTTTTTACTAAAAGACCATTTTAAACTGAAGACATGCACTTTTAGTCATACAGGTTTCATCGTGTGTGGGTTATACAGGAAGTTGATTTCAAAATGTCATAAATTAATTATTAATAATTTTCTTCAATTATAAATTCAAGAAAATGGTTGTTTCTTTTTTTTCAGTGAGTGACACTTTTTTGTATTAAAATGTTGATTTTAAAATTAAAATAGACAAATTGAGTTATACCGGGAACATCGTGTATCAGATTGAGTTTTGGTTAATTCATAAACATAAAAAATGATCTATGTATCATTTTACTAATGTAAAAAAACAAATTGAATTTTTTTTATTAGTTTTTATTATGTCAATTATTTTTTAACTAAAATTAATTTTAATTTTGAAAAAAAAGATGCACTTGGAGTCATAACGGTCACACCATGCATTGGATTGAGGATTGGATGATTCATATAAATATAAAATGACTTATTATTCACTATCCTAAATTATCAAAACAATATGAATGTGTTTCCTTGATTTTGAGTATTCCACTTGTGTTTTTAGTAAAATTCCATGTTAAATTGGAAACATACACTTTTAGGCATACATGTTGCATCATGTGTGGGATTGAACTGAGACTGATTCCCACACATCAAAAATGATTAATGAATCAAGGTCCTAAATTATTAAGACAATATAAAAATATTTTATTATTTTTTACTAAGTGGCACTTTTTTGTATTGAAATGTCCATTTTAAACTGATAATGGACACTTTGAGACATATCAGGCACATCATGTATCGGATTGAGGTGTGACTAGTTCTTGCTTGTCTAAAATGAATTATGGATCATTTTAGTGAAGTATAAAAATAATAAGAATTTGATTCAATGTTTTTTAGTACACCACTTGTATTTTTTACAAAAATTTAATATTAAGTGGGAAACAGGCACTTTGAGTCATACAAGTTTCCTCGTGTGTGGGTGTGACATGAGACAAATTCATACTCATGAAAAAAGAATTGTGAATAATTTTCCTAAATTAGAAATACAATCTGAGCATCTTTCCTTGATATTTAGATAGGGACACTTTTCTGTATTAAAATTTCAATTCTAAACTCATAATAGACACATTGAGTCATACCATGGATATTGTGTATCAGATTAAGGTGTAGATAATTCCAACACATCAAAAAAACTTATGGATCGATGTAATAAACTATTAAATCAATTCGAATGTTTTTTCTTGGTTTTTAGTATGTCAGTTGTTTTTTCACTAAAATTAATGTCAATTTTGAATAAAAAGATACACTTGGAGTCATACGAGTCATATTGTGCATCAGATTCAGGTGAGATTGATTATTACATGACTAAAATTACTTATGGGTACTTTTCCTATAGTATCAAAACAATATTAATGTGTTTAATTAGTTTTAAGTATGACACTTCTGTTATTTACTAAAATTTCATTTTATACAAGAAACATGCACTTCGAGTCATTTAGGTTTCATCGTGTGTGGGTTTTTCAAGAGACTGATTCTTAAAAGTCAAGTATGAATTATGAATCATTTTCATATATTATCAAGACAATAAGAGTTTTTTCTCTCAGGTTTTAGTGAGTGAAACTTTTCTGTATTAAAATATCACTCATAATGGACACTTTGAGTCATATCGGGCACATCATATATAGGATTTAGGAGCAGATGATTCGAATACATCAATAAGGAATTATGGATTGTTTTTATAAATTATGAGAACAATTTTAATGTTTTTCCAGGGTTTTGAGAATATCAGTTGTTTTTTCACTAAACATAATTTTAATTTTGAATAAAAAATGTACCTGGAGTCATACCAATCACACAGTGAATCAGATTGAGATACAGATAATTCCTGCATATCTAAAATGAATTATGTATTTTTTTTCCTAAAGTATCCAAACAATGCAAATTTTTTCCTTAGTTTTGAGTATGACACATGTGTTTTTTACTAAAATATCATTATAAACTGGAAACATGCACCTTTAGCCATACATATTGTATCGTTTGTGGGTTTGACCTAAGAATAATTCCTATATATCATAAATTAATTATGAATCACTTCATAATACTATTAATACAACTAGAGTGTTGAGATGGTATGTATGAGTATGATATACTCTATAATACCAAATGTAGGATCAAAAGAATAGAGATGATACAAGAGGGGGTGAATTGTATACTATAAAAATCCCTAAGGAAATTTTGAATAGCCAAAATTCACAACACCTCTAAGTTCTAATAACTTTCTTGATTCTGAAAAAGAGATTCTGGAAATGAATATTAACAAAAGTTTACAACAACTAAGATTCTACCTTAAAGCGTATAGAATTTAACTAAATCAGAGTACTAGTATAAGAAAGTACAAGATAGTATAATTTCCTAAACAATAAAAATACAGAAAAAAAACTTGTAACAAAACAAGTAACAGTAGTAAGTATTTTAACCCAAAGATAAGGGTATCCAACATCCTTGGATAAAGGCCCCTTGATTTCTACTATCAAGAAACTCTATCTTAACCAAACCAGGGTATGCCCTCGATACGAATATCAGAGACTATCTTGCTATCTCTGCAAGCCCTCAACATCAAGGTAGTCAGCACCTCTATCTTCCTATCCCTGGAAGCCCTCGATTGTACAAAGCAACAATCAGAATCGCATAAAGAAAATCTACACGAAGCGAAGTTTGAACAAGCCGTTCAAACTTTATACATGAAGCCTGAGAGTTTATAGGAGCCTCTCTCTCTAGAAATCACTTCTGAAAGTTTTGAGCTTCAAAAATTCCAAAAGTATTGAACTCTTTCAAATGAGATCATATTTATAGGCACAGCTCCAACCATCGGCTCCCTCCTCCAACGGTCATATTTTTCCTTAAATTTTGGAGGGACCTGTACACGTGTCACTCAAACAATGGTTAGTTAATAACTGAATGCATGACATCATTTTATAATAAAACAAGTTTATGAAAAATATGGTTACATAACTATAATACAATATTCATAATGTAAGCAAGTGAAAGTTTGAATTTTAACCAAAATTGAATTCGAAGTCTATAATACAACAGTATTTGGATTCGTTTTTCTAGGAATTCATAACCTAAACTCTATAGAATTACAGAGTCTGAATTTCAAGGAAATTCGGAATCTGGAATTCACAAGAATTCAGAATCCTGAACTCACAGAGTTCAGAGTCAGAGTTCATGAGAATTCGGAGTCAGAACTCATAATAGTTCGGAGTCTGAATTCAGGGAACTCAGAGACAGAACTTAGAGAAGTTCGTATCCAGAATTCATAATCATAATTTGGAATCAAACTCCATGAGAGTTCGTAGCCATAATTCATAGTCGATCTTCATGAATGTTCGTACCCAGAATTTGGAGTTGAACTTCATAAACGTTCGTATCCAGAATTCGTAGTTGAACTTCATAAACATTTGTATCCATAATTCGGAGTTGAACATCATAAACGTTCGTATCTAGAATTCGAAGTCTTAAACAGAATGCTTCATATCTAAGTAGTATACGATTCTTGGTATTTAGATATGACACCGTATTTTATATTTAAAAAAGATAAAGAACAAAGTAAAACATGGTAAGGATAAACTTCCTAGGGAAAGGAAATTTTTTCTTATAGAAGTAAAACATAGGGTAAAATGAGATTTTCCTTAAGATAAGGTGTTTGTGATTTTCAAAACAAGAAAAAATAGTCAAGTCATATGAAAATATTAATGACTTAACAATCTCCCCCAAGTATGAAGGAATGGTAAAGTTATAAGAAAAACCTTATTGTCTAAATAATCTCCCCCTTTTTGAAAATCACAAACATCCTTACGAAAAAGAATATAAGGAGTTATCTAAAAAATTTCTAGACTTTGTAAATAAAACTTATCTCCCTTTTTACATTGGAAAATATCAATATCAATAACTCCCCCTTAGGATTTGGAACTCTAAGGATCGTATTCTAGATTTCCAGAATGATAATTTTCATTATCTTAAGTATGGAGATCTTCGTAATGGGAACTCCCCCTTTGATAAACTTCCCATTACTTAGGGATATTTCTTCTATACTTAGAATTCTTTTTCCTTATCTCCCTTAGAATTATTGTTCCTTCTCCCCCTTGCTGATTTTCAAAAATAGTTTGAGGGAATGTAAAAACAATATAGTACCTGAAATATTAGTACAAAAATCCAAAAAAAACCAACCACAATTTCATTGAGATTGGAAGTATTCATACAAGGAAAACAGATACAACAAAAGATCAGTTTGGGTCTATTTTTCTTCTTTTTCCTTGGGTGTTCGCATCTTCACGATGGTTTTCAGCTTCTTGAATTATTTGTGATATTCCTTATATTTCTTCTCTAGATATTTGATTCTCTCTTACTGAGACTTAAGAACTTATGCTTAATCCTTCAGAAACTCATCTTGCTTCACAATCTTCTCTTCAAACTCAATCTGGTGATCTCTTTCCCTCTTCCTACATTGAGCTACAGAGTTCAACTTTCCATTCAAGTCTTTCACCTATTGAATCCGATTATTTTGTTACAGATTTATATTTTCCTTAAATCTATTTGTAAGATCCTTGATTTTGGTGTCTTCAGTATCAAAAGCATCCTTGACATCTTCTTGAAATTGATCAAGCTCACTCATTTCTTGAATTGACCTCTTTAACCAGATGGCTATCTTCTAACATGACTTTCTGTGAGTTTCGTAGCCTGTGAAGAAAGTTTTGAAATCTGATTCCTTCTTGACACACTTGTCCATCACCATGGACACCGAATCCAATTTCTGATTAAGATAATGTTGAAGCATCTGGCATCTAGAATCTATGTGAGAAAAAGTCATAATGGACCCAACAAGCTTCTTCAAGGATTGTTCAACAAAATCATGACCAAGTGAAGATGATTCAGAATCTGAGACTCTTCTTGGTGAGGCTTGTTTTTCAAACTCAACAATATTCTTCTTTTAATTTCCTTCAACTTACTTATTCTTCACTATAGATTTTCAAGGTGTATCAACAAACACTTGTTTACCCTTATCAATTCTCATTATAGCTTCCTTATCATGGGATTCATGCTCGCTATTAGACAGTTGCACAACTCTATCTCCATCTACTTATTATTTATGATTTCTAGCCTCATAATCCTTAGGATGAATGAAATCATGATTTAGACTTTCTTCCTCAGACAATTTATCAACTTCTTATTCAGCTTTCTCTTCTCCCTTCTCTTCATCCTTCTCTATAGTGACAAGCTTAGAGGATTTGACTTCAGAAGTCCAGAGTGAAAAATTTTTGGATGGGGTTCCCTTGTCTTGATAATATTCAACTTGCTTTATAAGATCATTTGTGTTACCACTCCCTTCTTCCTCTTATTCTTCTTTCACCTCCTCCACTTCTTCCACTACTTCCAATTCTTCAACAAGTTTTTCTTTAGCTTTTTCCTGGGTTAATAAAGTCTTCCCTAGAGTCTCAGGTAAAGGATCTGTCAAGAAAGATTGTGGCACCAGAATATTCTCGAATGCTACTTCAGTAGCCTTCAAGAGAGATTGCACAATCTCGGCCTCAGATATTTTCTTCTTAAGTTTCTTCTCTTTGGATCTATTCTCAATGTCTTCAGTAGTTGATTCTTTCAAGGCCTTAGCCTCAGCAGGATCCAAACCGAACTGTGGCTCCCCTGGTTTTTTATTCTCCTTATCCTCCCTCCATTTTTCTATAACCTCATCTAAGTAGGATTGTTTCTTCTTGGGTTTAGGAGGTGCGGATTGGACTTCCTTATATTTAGGAGTATTTCCTTCTACTTCCACTTCCTTCATCTTTCTTTTCATTCCATCCTTCTTCGATGGTTCATCTTTTTCAAAATTTTCTGGAATGACTTCTGCCTCTTCCACTAGCAGATCATAAAACTCTCATGACTCCTTAGAAAAGACCATATTCATTCTTTTCAAAGTTTCATCACTTAAAAGCATAACTTTATAATTCCTTATCTTGGAACTACAAGGGATCTTGAATGACTCAAGACACCGAACAATCATCTTGGAAAGTAAGGCAGGATACATAATAATCTAAGCTCTCAAATTCCCATTTTTGATATTCTCTATCGTAATGATAATGTGCCTAATTAAATTTATTTTCACTAGATTTACCATGAAATCCAAGATATATATGTCAATTTTCATTACGGTGTCCTTGTCACCTTTTCTCGGTATGAAAAAACCTTGAACCCATAACTGATGGATCTTATTGTTGATAGATAAATGAGTAGTTTCTACAGTCTTGACATCTGATAGTCTAATAAATTCCAAATATTTTACCTTAATAAAACATCCTTGAACATTCGGTAGTTTGTGAGAGAATAACTCGACTTTCCCTTCATAATATAACTCCACCAAGGTCGCAGCCTTGGTGTATGAGACTTTATAAGTTTTTCCATAACTCTTGAAGGAAAAATTTTCCCTACCATCTTCCTTAAAAAAAGAAACTGACTCATAAAATTCTATAAGTAGATCCGGATACACAACATCCTAAGCTCCTACCTTTGATATGGATACACTTAACCATCCATTAAGCTTGATATTCTTTGAAATAATATAATCATATTTGAAGAAGTTCGGATGGGCAAAACATTCCCTATACACTTTCCAATTGGAGATTGGATTCACGATAGACATATCTTGAGAAGAGGCTTCAACAGATATTCGGATTACAGGAACTCTGGAAGATTTGGAATGGGCTTAAGAAAGGGGGGAAGAACTTCAGTATGTGAGAGATTAAAACCGATGTGGGACAACCCTTCGGGGGTCATTTATATAGGCGATAGAGGTGACCTTTAATCTTACAAATCCAATCTAATAGTTGGGAAACCTCCTGATCAGATCTAATATTTTATATGACATACGCAAGGAAAAAATTGGGTAGGATCCGATCTTTTGAGGTTTTTAAGAAAAACTAGAGTCCGAGAATTTAAAATACAAAAGAAAATACCAGCAATGAAAAAATGACTATGAAATTTTAAGAAGGAAATCAAACCTTTCAGATTGCTAGGAATATTATTCATAATAGGTGATATTCTTCTAGAATAACTTTATATTAAAACAAATTTGACTAAGAAAAACGTATTAAAAAAAATCTAAGGTCGAAAATTTTATTCAAAAAAAAAATTTGAGTACCAAAATTCCACTATGAAAATTTGAGTACAAAAATTTCCATTACTAAAATTTTGAGTATGAAAAATTCTTATTATGAAAATTTCAGGTACCAAAATCCTCATTATGAGAATTTCAAAAACTAACTATGATAATTTTCATTATGATAATTTTGAAAAAACTAACAATGAAAATTTTCATTATTAAAATTTTGAAAAACTAACTATGAAAATTTTCATTATGAAAAATTTGAAAAACTAACTACAAATATTTTGAAGAACTATCAAAAAAATGTACTCCCCCTATGAAAATGATTTTATTACTGTAAGGAGATTGGTGTAACAAGAAGTTAATCAAGGAATATTACCTTATGGTTATCATTCCTAACTTCTATTTAATGTATTCAAATCTATCAAAGGGTAATGATTTTCTGAAAATATCAGCAAATTGATCTTGCATTCCAATAAACTGGAAAATGATATCTACTTTTTGTGTCTGATCCCAAAGAAATTGATGCTTAATATCTATGTGCTTTCCACAAGAGTGATGTGATGGGTTTTAACTAAGTTAAATGGAACTTGTATTATCACACATAATTGTTTTTGGGTAAAACTCATACCATAGTCTATGAGTGTGTGTTGTATCCACAACACTTGAGCACAAAAACTTCTAGTTGTTACATATTCAGCTTCAGCAGTGGAGAGTACTACTGAGTATTGCTTCTTTCAAGACCAAGAGAATAATGAATCTCCTAAGAAATGAAAAGTTCCAGATGTACTCTTTCTATCCATTCTACATCCATGAAAGTCAGCATCTGAAAAAAAAATTAAAAAAAAATATTTCCAGAAGTATAAAAGATTCCTAAATCCATGGTTCCCTTTAAGTAGTGAAAAATTCTTTTCACTGCCAGTAAATGAGATTTCTTAGGATTGGATTAATATCTTTCACATAAGCATACTGAAAACATTAAGTCTGGATGACCAGCTATCAAGTAAAGTAAACTTCCTATCATATCTCTAAAAGATGTTTGATTTACTGTTTTCCCATCTTCATCAAGATCAAGTGTGTTTGAGGTACCAATGGGAGTACTTATACTTTTAGTGTTTTAATATCCATACTTTTTAAGAAGATTTTTAATATACTTATGTTGGGATATATAGATTCCTTTTGGTTTTTTGAGAGATTTGGAAACTAAGGAAAAAGGTTAACTCACCCATCATACTCATTTCAAACTCAGATTTCATTAGATCCGCAAAGGAATCAGTTAAAGATTATTGAGTTGAACCAAATATAATGTCATCAACATAAATTTGAACAATCAAAACATTTTTCTTATCTTTCTTTATAAAAAGGGTTGGATCTACAATTCCCATAACATAGTTATTTTTAAGCAAAAAACCTGTAAATCTTTCATACTATGCTCAAGGGGATTGATTAAGACTATAAAAAGCTTTGGCATGTCTAAAAACATGATTAGAATGTTTTGTATCTTCAAAAAAAGGAGGGTTTTCAACAGAAACTTCCTCTTGAACATAACCATTAAGAAAAGTACATTTCACATCCATTTGAAAAAGTTTGAAATTGAAGAATGTTGCAAAGGCAAGTAGGATATGAATAGATCCAATTCTAGATACTGGATCATAGGTTTCTTCATAGTCTCTTCATTCTTGTTGATTATAGGATTTAGCAACTAATCTAGCATTATTTCTTACAATGATTCCATTTTCATCACACTTATTTCTGAAGACCCATTTTACTCCAATTATAGAAGTTTCTTTAGGTCTTTTAACTAGGGTCTAGACATTATTATCTTCGAATTTGTTTAGCTCATATTGCATTTCTTTAATCCAATCATCATCACCTAAAGCTTCATCAGTGCTTTTTTGGTTCTAATTGGGAAAGAAATTATAGATGTTCTAATTCATTTCTTAAGGAACTTTTAGTCCTTATAGGTTTATTTACATCATTAATGATTCTATCACTGGGATGATTCTTCAGAAACAACTGATTTGGGTTTTGTAAAACCTGTTCATCAACATAGGGTAGGAAATCTTCTGGGGTAAATGTTTCAGAAGTATCTTCTTGAAAATTTTCCTTATTATAATGATCTTCTAACATAGGTTGATAATCAGTTTTTGAAAACACATCCAAAGATGTAGGATGGGGTATTTTAAAAACAAATGGATCAGTTTCATCAAATATAACATGCATTGTATCTTCAAAAGTTCAAGTGTTTTTATTGAAAACTCTATAAGCCTTAGAAGTTGTGGAGAAACCTAAGAAAATTCATTTATCATAATTTGGTGCAAATTTATGTAGATTATCTTTAGTATTCAGAATGAATACTTTGCAACCAAAGACCTTAAAATAGGAAAGTCTAGGTTTTCTACCATTTCGTAACTCATAAAAAGGTTTTATTAATAAAATTTCTAATCAAAACTCGATTTATAGTATAACAAGCAGTACTTACCGCTTCAGCCCAAAAATGTTTGGCTACAGAATACTAACTCAACATGGTACTAGTTATCTCTTGAAGAATTATATTTCTTCTTTCAACAACACCATTTTATTGAGGTGTTCTTGGGTGATGAGAAGTTATGAGTAATGTCTTTTCTACTACAAAAAGTTTCAAAATCTGAATTATGAAATTCTCCTCCATGATCACTATGAGTAGTTATCAATGGAAAGTTTCTCTCATTTTTAAATTGGGCTATAAAACATTTGAAATACGAAAAAGCATCAGATTTCATTACTAGAAAATAGACTCATGTAAATCTAGTGTAATCATAAACTAGAACAAATACATAGTACTTTCCACAATACTTCCAGTTTGTATAGGACCAAAGAGATTCATATGAAGTAACCGTAATGCATCAGTAGTTGTGACTTCACCATCTGATTTAAAACATGATTTATGTTGCTTGCCATATTGACAAGGGTCACAAACTTTAGAAGAATCAAATCTAAGATCTCGTATATCCTTAACTAATCTTTTTTTATACTGATTGTATAAGTTCCTAATATTACAGTGTCATAACCTTCTATTCCATAACCAAGAATTATCTTCCATTGCACTAAGGAAAGGTAGATCTTGGCTCCTAAGGTCTTCTAAGTTTAGTGTGTAAACATTCTCTTGCCTATAGGAAGAAATAATAAACTCTACCTTGTAATTGTGTACTAATAACTTTTCATTCCTAAAATTTACAAGGTAACATTCATCACATAATTGTCTCATTCTACTGAGGTTGTTCATAAGACCCTTAACAAATAAAACATTTGCAATCAAAGTTTTCCCGAGAAGAAAAATGTTACCTATACTAATAATTTCCCCCTGAGCATTATCTCCTAAAGTTACTTTTCCTCCTTTCATCTTGATAATCTTTTCAAAATAGTTTTTTTTACCAGTCATATGCCGGGAACACCCACTATCCATGTACCATGTATTGTTGTTGGTACTTTCTCTATTTTTTTGAAAATAAGAAGAAGTTAGATTTTTGGAATCTAAACTTTATTGGATTTGGAATTTTTAGAAAGCTAAATTTTAGGCACCAACATATTCTTAGGAAAATAGGCTTTATGAAATCCTAAAGACTGGGTTTTGTTTAAGGAACAATTTTTTGCCTAGTGTCCACTACACTGACACTTAGTGCAAAAAGGATCACTTTGGGGAACAAAATAATTGTTACTAAAAATAGGTTTAAAATTAGTATAACCAAAACCAGAACTATTCCTTAGAGGTCGGATTTGGGAATACATTTTATCAAAATTTTCCTTACCTAAGGTAAAGTTTGACAAACAATTCCTCAAGGAAAAGATTTCATATTTAGGTTTGATAACCAAGTTCTTGTCTTTAAAATCATTTGATTTTGAACTAGAGCTAGGCTTGAAAACATTTTTCTTAGAAATTACATTTTCTAGATCTTTATAATTCTTATTCTTCTCATAATTTACTTACTAAAGATTTTTTGAAATACTTTCAAAATCAGAATTTTTCTTATTAGGATATTTAGAAAGATATGATATTTCCTTAGTAATAATAGTATTCCTAGAATTTCCCTTATCAAGTTTTTTCATGAGTTTTAAATTCTCCATCTCAAGAAGTTTGGCAAAACTAGAAACTTCTTCATAGGTAGGTAAAGTATTATCTTTATCAGAAGAAGATTCTTCATCAGAAGAGTTATAATATTTACAATCATTGTCATTCAAAGATATATTAGTCATAGATTCAGAAATGTGTACCTTAGCCATTAAACAATGATTGTCAATAGGTAGTATGGCTATTAGACCAAGATTTTTTTGTCCATAAGATTCATAATATGAAGATTCATCTGAAGAGTCTCCACCACTAGTACTCCAGGTGTCATTAGCTTTCAAGACATTCTTAGCATTAGCCTTGTAATATTTCTTTCTGTTTTTTTCAGAATGAATTTCCTTTCTTTCTTTTCTCTTGATCATAGAACAATCTGGTCTTATATGTCCAGTTCTCTTTCATTCATAACATGTGACATTTGAATCTTTCTTATCTTTCCATTCTGTCTTCTTTTATCTAGATTGAAATTTCCCTTGTCCATCTATCTTGTTCATCCTTCGAGCAATATTTTCTAATTCATTCTATGAGGAATAACTTCCACTAGAATCATATTGGATAAAAACCTTCTTAGATTGGGATATAATAACTCTCTAATGAGTCTTGGATTTCATATGATTAGAAGTTATAGTAAAAGCAACACTTCCATTTCCATTCTTCTTCATTACATTATCAGCATCTCTCTTCATTCTAGTCTCACAATGAAGAAGAGTTCCAAATAGCTCATCTAATGAAATTTGAGTAACCTTTTGGTTCTCATAAATAGCAGTCCACTTGGATTCCTACTCATTGGTCATTATTTCTATGATCTTATCAACAAGAGCTTCATCATATAATACTTTCTCACCCATTGATTTTTAACTATTCACAATAGTCATGAGTCTTTGCTGTACCTTACATATGGGTTCCCTATAAGGATAGTTAAATCCATGATATTCAGCTCTAAGAATACCTATTCTTGTTTCAATAACTTTGGAAGTTCCAAAGTGAGTAACTTCAAGTTTATTACATATAGAATTTTCTTCTTCACAAGATGAAATTGGGCTATATATGTTTCTAGTCATTGAGAAAAGCAAAGAATTTCATACCTTATAATTCAGTTGATATTCATGTTTTTCTTGATTAGTAAAGGTACTAACTTCTTTGTCAGGGATTTTATATCCTCCAGTAAGCATATCAAATTTATCTACACCAGTATTGATGATGAAAGTATTCATATGATCTCTTCAATACTCATAGTCATTTCCATCAAAAATAGGTGGTCTAGTTGGATTGAGATTGTCTATGGAACCAACATTGATTCCTTCCATCTTTAAGAAAATTCATTCCACACAAAACTTGTTAATCGAATAAGTATGTAAACAAGGAAAATATTCCTATGCAAGTAAAATATAAAACAAGAGTATCTCTAAGAAAAAATGAATCTGAACTATACATGTATGAAAAACTGATTCCGAAAATGTGTGAATCTGGTAGTTCAATTTCGATAATTCTCTTCTGAACCTAATCGTGAGATTAATTCAGGGGTAACCTCCTCTGATACAAATTGTTGAGATGGTATGTCTGAGTATAATATACTATATAATACCAAATTTCGGATTGAAATAATAGAGATGATATAAGAGTGGGGGTGAATTGTATACTTTAAATATCCCAAAGGAAATTTTGAATAACCAAAATTCAAAACACCTATAAGTTTTAATAACTTGATTGATTCCAGAAAAGTGATTCCGAAAATGAAACGTAAAAAAATTTTACAACAACTAAGATTCTACCTTAAAGTCTATAGAGTCTAACTAGATTAGAGTACAAGTATAAGGAAGTATAAGATAGTTATTCTTTCCCCAACAATACAAATGTAGCAAAAAAACATGTAATAAAACAAGTAACATTAGTAAGTCTTTTAACCCAAAGAGAAGGGTATCCAATAACCTTGGATAAAGGGCCCTTGATTTCTAATTTTATGGAAGTTTGTCTTACCCACACTAGGATAATCCCTCGATATGAAGATCGGATTTTGTCTTGCTATCCCCAAAATCCCTCAACTTCAAGGTAGTCGGTACCTCTGTTTTCCTATACCTGGAATCCCTCGATGGTACACGGCAACAATTGGAGTCATACAAAGAAAATCTGCACAAAGAAAAGTTTTAACAAGACATTAAAACGTTTTGCACAAATACTGAGAGTTTATGAGAGCCTATATCTCTAAAAACCACTTCTGAAAGTTCTGAGCTTCAAAAATTCCAAAAGACCTGACCTCTTTCAAATGATATCTTATTTATAGGCACAGCTCCAACGGTCAGCTCCCTCCTCCAATAGTCATATTTTTCATTAAAAATTAGAGGGACCTGTACACATGTCACTCAAACAACGGTTAGTTAGTAATTTAAATCACAACATCGTTTTATAAAAAAACAAGTGTAAGAAAAATAGAGTTACATAACTAAAATCCAAAATTCGGAATGTAAGAAAGTGAAAGCTTAGATTCTAAAAAAAATTGAATTCGGATTCCATAATACAAGGATATTATGATTCTGTTTTCTATGAATTTGGAACCTAAACTCTATAGAATTCAGGAGTTTGAATTTCAAGGAAATTCGGAATCTGGATTCACAAGAATTCGGAATCCTGAACTCACAATGTTCGAAGTCAGAGTTCATGAGAATTCGGAGTCAGAACTCATAAGAGTTCGGAGTCTGAATTCAGAGAACTCAGAGTCAGAACTCAGAGAAGTTCGTAACAAGAATTCGTAATCAAAATTCGGAGTCAAACTCAATAAGAGTACATGACCAGAATTATGAGTCGATCTTAGTGAATGTTTATACCTAGAATTCGGAGTTGAACTTTATAAACGTTCGTATTTAGAATTCAGAGTTGAAATTCATAAACGTTCATATCCAGAATTCAGTGTTGAACTTCATAAATATTAGTATCCAGGTTTCAGACTCTTAAACGGAATGCTTAATATCTAAGTATTATACGATTCTGAGGAGTTAGATATGACACCGAGTTTTATATTTAGACAAGACAAAGAACAAAGTATAACATGGTAAGTATAAACTTCCTAGTGAAAGGAAATTTTTCCTTATAGAAGTAAAACATAGGGTAAAAAGAGATTTTCCTTAAGATAAGGTGTTTGTGATTTTCAAAACAAGAATGAATGGTCAAGTCATAAGGAAATATTAATGACTTAACAATCTCCCCCAAGTATGAAGGAATGGAAAAGTCAAAAGGAAAACCTTATTGACTCAACACAGAGCACTTCTAATTATTTTTTAGTTAATGAAACTCTTTTGTATTAAAATGTCAATTTTAGATTGACAATAGAAGCTTTGAGTCATATTGGGCACATCTTGTATTAGATTGAGGTGATGATGGTTCCTAAATTTCAAAAATTTAATGTGGATCAATTTACTAAAGCACTGAAACAATGAAAATGTGTTTTCTCTATTTTTAGTATGTCTGTTTTTTTCCACTAAAATTACTATCAATTTTGAATAAAAATATATACAATGAGTCATACTGGTCAAATTGTGCATTGGATTGAGGTCTGTTTGATTCTTATAGGTCTCAAACAGATTATGCAACATTGACCTAAAGTAACAAAAAATGTGAATGTGTTTCCTTGGTTCTGAGTATGATACTTTTGTTTTTTTACTAAAATATCATTTAAAATAGAAAACATACACTTTGAGTAATACAAGTTTCATCGTGTGTGGACTTGACATGAGACTAATTTCTAGACATCACAAATTAATTGTAAATCATTCTCCTAAATTATCATGACAATATCACAATTTTTTCTTCATTTTCAGTGAGTGAAACTTTCTTATTAAAATGTTAATTATAAACTGATAACAGACACTTTGACACCATCCCTCCTCGATTACCATGATATATTAATGTTGGTTTTTCTCTAATAGTTATCTCTTAATCTTTATTATTTCATTGGTTGATTACACACATATTTATTAAAACATTTAAACCATATTATATACATTTTTAATGATTAGAATTTGTAAATATGTTTCTTCAATAATACTAATGGATAAATTGAAGCTTCTAACATAGAATGACCTTATAGTTAGATTACTACAATGTATAAAAAAAACATAAAATGTGGGGAAAACATTACCTCAATAATACACAAATAAAACATTCACTATAACTCTTATCTTAAATGATGACTATTGTGTTCACTTTTCAACAATTGGTCTCAAAAACAATCTTGGTATGATCCCCATTCTACTTCATTTCCTAATAATTTTATTGTAGGTAATCCAATGATTCGTCTACTATTCCACCTAGATCTCTACCTTGGTATATAACTTTACCTCCTTCTACACATCAGTTTCCAACTCCAACTCTGGCTCTACCTCTTCCTCCACCTCTACCACCACCTCTACCTCTACATATGGAATTTCCCAATAATTTTGTTTTTCTACAATTCTTGGATTCTGAACAAATTGATTTACTTCATTATACTTCTCCTTGAGAAAGAGATAAAAAATAATATATACGAATTATGACACTAATTCTTCACATCCCAAATATATTTCAAATTTCATAAATTTAACTAGATCACAAACATATCATTTAATCACCTAAATCTGTCATCATTATGCATTATGAAAAATATTATGTTTCCCGCTCATCTCTAGAAATAAAATTTCTTATTTTGAGTGTTTAGGATATCAAATATATTGATATTACTAAAAAATATATACAAACAAATTATTATGAGATTTATTTAATGAAAATGTAATTACCTTAAAAAATTACTTGTTGGGGGATTCTGGCCTTTTCATGCTTAATGATCTCTCTCATAAATTGAAAAACCTAATATCGACAATCTATGTCATTATATTATTTCAAAAACTGTATAAATATTGAACAAAATAAGTAATTTTTTTTAATGTTTTGATACTCAAATATTACTATATATACTTTAATTTGTTTTAATTTGTACTAATTCAGGTGCTTTATCAATTTAGATACCGACTTCATGCAATGATTTAGCCTATATTTAGGAACCTGTGTATAATAAAAAAATCGCTCTTAAAACATAGACTATACACAAAATTTGAATTTTAACTAAAAATTTAATATTTTAGTATATTATATATTCACAATACATATCATGTGTGGTTTTTTGGTTAGTTATCTATGCATTGGATCAAAAAAATAAATATTTGTTCTGTCAATATTAACTGCGATCAGCATCCAGTGCTCCCTAAAAAATAATTAAGTAATGAAAAAATAAAAAATATATTCTATGTGATTTGATAATAGAGTTTTAATTTTCCATTATAGTAATAAATTTTTTTTATCATCTGATAGTTATTGATTAAAGGCTTCAATTAACTCATCTTTTTTCTTCTTAATTTCTTCATCATCCAACATAAGTTATGACATAGAAATGATATAGGGATTAATTAATTAAAATCACGTTTCATGTGATCAAAAATTATATAGTTTTAATATAAATTCCTGTAGAAAATATTAGTAGTAATTAACATTAATAAACATATTTTTCCACTGTTTAGATAGGATTATTATGAAAATGTATCTTATGTATGTATTCAGAATGGATATTCCAAACCATTCATGCTTGACATGTCATTTAGAGTCTTGAGACCAATTCTATCTATCAAGGAATTACCATATATTTAATTTTCATATTCAATGTGATTCATAACTTTATATTTAGATTTGGTCTCTTCATGAAGTTTTAATGATATTAAATGTTTCTCCAGAACTGGAGAGGATAAGATTCTCTCGAAAGGTCATTTTTTTTCTTGATCAATTCACTAGATTTTTTTGATTTGGACTTCCTTTTATCCACTGATTTATCCATTTGTAACATAATATCTCGCTTTAGAAATTTTATCATCAATCGTTATTGGCCTTTCATATGTAAAAACTTGTTAAATATAGATCTTATATATCTTTATAAGAATATATGACCGTGATATGAAATCTATAATAGAATCATTGAATGATCTAATATATAGACCATCAAGTGGAACAATAAACTTAGAATTAATCTCATAATCTACCTCAATACCCAATCTCATGTGATCTTTTTATAGGTCTTGATAGCCTATATTTTCTCCAATGATATTGTAAATTATACCCATCACAACACAAAAGTGTGTGCGTGTTGACAGAAATAAATCACAGACAAATATACCCAATATAATTTTAGTAATATAATGTTATCGAAAGTTCATTTATTCACATTTAGGAGAAAGAGTAATGAAAAAATTTATTACCATGGGTAAGGTTTTTTCATCGGGATAATTAATAGTCTCAAAGCTAACAGGATAATTTTGATTATGTTTGGATCTTTTCTCCAACACCGGTTTGCTTTGATCTTTTCTCATATATTTGTTTTCCAAACCATACCGAAAAATAATTTCTTACCGTGATTCCATTTTTTCTGAATGTATCACCATATTATATGTATCTTTATGTGGTTTAATATTCTCAAAATATGTTTGATGAGAGACTCTAAAAACTAATCCTATAATGCGGCCATATTGTTCAAGCCACTTCAAAGATACTGGAACTAGCTATTCTTATTCTACGGCCACTGTTGATTATTATGTCTAAACCACATAAAAAATATAAACATAAATAGATATTTATATGTAATATTTCTATAAATAATAAATAATTACAATTATTCCATACTTATACATGTTTTCTATAGTTTTTTTGTGTTTTCATAAAATAAATTACCCTCCTTATTCACACGAACCTCCTTCCATATAACATAATGTCGGAAGGAAGTGGCTTCAAATTTTGATTCATCAATATTTATATAATAAAGGAACATATTTTGTTTCATATCTCATAATTAAACTATTATTGTTGATTAAAAATATATAACAATTCTTTCCATAATGAAGTGTACCCCATCCTGGCATTGCGATATGGGTATAATGGTTTTGAAGAATGTTATTTATTTTAAGCACTCACTTATTGTTTCAAAAATAGACAATTTTTAATCATGTTAGATATAATGAATAATTTTAAATAATATATTATCTACTTCCATGAACCTAAAATGATTTCTTTTTTTGTTGATTGATGAAACAAATCCATGTTCCTTTCTTTATAATGTGTTCATAACTAACTAGTTGGTGGGGCGTTACCTTCCCCTTAGCATCCCTAAGAGATAAATTTGTATGAAGAGTCCAAATACCTATATGGTATTTTCCAATTGACATTAATATAATTTTATTATAGAAATATTCTCAAATAAACAAACTCTATAGTAAATAATGAAAATTAAATCAATTTTTAATTATATAATTTTTCAGCAAAATATAGAATGTATATCATAATAATACTGTTATATCTTTTCAAAGGATTTTCTTTATTACGGGATTGATGTGGTGCCATGAATAAATATCAATATTCACATTCATCTTCAGTGTGACCCTAATATAACTAATTAATGTTGGCTTGTTGGGGTCAATATGTTGGATATGTTGATTCTAACCAACCTCAAATTTTACACCATGACTTCTTTCCTTGAAAATTTTATTCATCTGTATAATGTTAAGTCATTGTTGTTTTTTTCATCAACATGATGTGGATCCCATAATAATTACACAATTTCATCATCAAAATTCGGTTCTTACTTGGTATTGTTAACATCATCATGTGAAGAATACAGTTTCTACATGAGTATTGAAACATATAATTTTCTTTGAATAACAACAATATAATACACTTCATGCCTAAAAGTCCATATTTTCATGCATCATTCAAGAAAATTGTTACTTTCGGGAAAAAATATATAATACTTCAATACTCCAATAAAACTAAACTTCACTACCTTTATTTAATTCATCCTCTAACACTTGATTTTATTCCATATCTTGATGATGTATTGTACTCCCTCTCTAAAACTATCCTTTCTCTCATTATTGTGGTTCCAAATTTCCCTCATGACATACCTCTTGAAAATTTATTATTGAATTTTTTTCCCTGATACCCTTGCCCTATCTTTTTTGGACAGAAACCAATGTTTCATGAACTACTCTATCCAAAATTCATCCCATAATGGGTACTGGTAGTCATTTTGGATGAATACCACTCATAGTAGTTCAATCAAAATAGAAGATATGGGGGATGATTCTCAAGAAACAAAATGAAATAATAACTATTTGATAGATGAAATATCCTTAACACTACCATGAAAAATCAACTCATTCCCACTGAGCTACACTAAATCTAACCTATGTTACTAGTCCTTTTCTCTCACATGTATCTCAAATATAATATTTTTATATCCCTTTAGGTTACAAAATAACCTAGATGAAATTTCAAATATGGATTCTAACATATTACTTTTCAAAAATGAAGGAATGAACATTCAAATACATATGAATTCCACTCATAGTAATTTCCTTCCACTCATAAAAATTTACATTTTTATACTTCCTCTGAAATGTTTCTTTTTTTTGGTAGGTGTATTGGTGTAAGGAGGATGGGAGAGAATAAAAACTATCTATTTCTCCAAGCATCTAGGAGAAGGTATCCTGAGGATGAATCCAAAAGCAGGGTTAGAGAGCTCCACTAACTTTGGTATGAATACCTTAGAGTGTTATAATGGTACCCTTTTAAATTTATCAACGTTTAAGGGGAAGATAATTAAAATGTTCGTTTGGTATGTTTTTTCACAAAATATGTGAAATATGAGTATTTTTAGGAAGTCTCCTATTATAGTATTATTCTCTTCCATGTATGATTAACTAAAGAGTTATAATAGTATCCAATTCCACTACACCCAAATTAAATGAATTTTGTTATTAAGAGTTTTTAAAAATAACTGAGTGATTCCTATAAGAAAATGAATATCAAAAAACCCAAAAAAATCATTCCTTATGTTTTGATTAATTTTAGGTGTCATATTTTGTATTCTCTGGAAGTAGTAAATGTGAAAGATTAAAGGCTGAAAGAGTTGAAGAATGTGTTCAGAGTTACAATATTCAATGTCATGGAAGTGAATTTGATTAAGATTAATGAATTAAATATGAGAGATATTTATTTCAAAAATGAACTTTGGAACTAAAATTATGGGAGGAAATCTAGTTTGAAATAGGAATCCCAATCCATCATCAAGAGATGCAAGGAAATCAAGCATCAAAGGACAGATTAAATAAAGGCATTGAAGGGTAGTTGTACTAGAGTATTGAATTATTATATCTCAATTCAAGACAATAACAATTTTTAAGAATGATGCATACAAATGTGGACTTTTATTGATGAAGTGTATTGTATTGTAAATCTATCTCACCAAAATGAATCCTTATTTCACAAACTTATTTTTGAAACTCATGGAAATATTTATGAAATTTATTTTTGTTTCTTACAACTATTATGTGGTTTCTTATTCTTTAAATTATCATAAATTAAAAATAATTTAATAAAATAAAAAGGAGACACATAGTTTTTATGTGGATTTGGGGTAGGGAAAATAATCAAAGAAAACCTACCAAGTTACATTACATAACCAATTTATGTGCATCTTGGTGAATATGTAGCTGATGTTTCCATGGGTTTAATATTATAAGGAATGATTATTAATTTGAAGGGATATAGTATCAAATGTATTGAGTGGATACTTGTGGATTTTGTTTCATTAATGGTATGTTGGTTATTCTTATAGGGTTTTATTTTTTACATAGGATTTTTCAATTTTTAATTTCTTTTATGCTTTTAGGCATTTATATTCCTGGGATTCTATTGTGTACTATTTTACAGAAATGTAGTTATCATGTGGGTTAGATTTTTAAACAATTTCTATCTGATCATATTGAACAATACATATTTGTTATCAATCCATCAGAAGTTAGTGGATGGTTCCATGGGTTGAGTTACATTTTTTATTTAGCTCTGGTTAGGTTAGGTATAGTTGGAATATATTATAATGTTAGGGATTTATAAAAGAGAAATTTTTTGATAAGATAACACAGACACACAGATAAATAAAATAAGTTTTCTTAAATCAGGCACTTTATTGAAAATCACTTCATTCTTAGAGATAAATTTAATTATTAAATTATTTGATAGAAAAGTAAACTCATATATAGCATCCCCTATAAATGAATCCATATATGGAAAATCTTCTAATGAAATTTTATCAGGAGTGTTGTGTAATGACATGTTTTCATTTATAAATTTTAAATAAATACAATTCATAAAATCAATTTAATATTTGATAATTAAATAACAAAATTTATTTTAAGTAGTTATAAATTCAAAGGACATGGGAAATTATTGGAAATCATTCAATGATAATGTAAATAAATGGTATCTTCATTAATTGTATCCCTAACCCATTGAATATCTTCTTCTCTCACAATTGAAATATTTTAGGTGAATATATTTTTTAGTAAATTTAATAATATTAGAAACCATTAAATCAATTATAAACACCCCAATTATTTAAAATACATCACATATTTTGAGTTCTGATAAAATTAAAACGGAAAAATTATGCTTATTTAGATTTCAATGAAAATTAAAATAGTTTGTTCCTTATAAATTTTTATAAATATAACATATTGATAATGTTAACCCATATAAACTGAAAAATTTACACTTTATTTCCTTGAATTAGATTAACCCATTCACATTAAAATAGTATGTATATTAACCAACATTATATTATTAATATAAAATAACATTCCCTATAAAATTAGTCAAATAAAATGTAAAATAATGCATCTTCAAGTGAATTTCATTATATGGAAATAGGATTCAAACAATGAAAACCCATGCTATCTAAAAGGTAATAATAAATAATATAATTAAAACCCAAGAAAAATCACCATCACCTGCAATAGCAGATAGAGATACAGTTCATTGTACTCTCATATGAAACTGGAATGAGATTAAAGATTAGGGGTAGCATTGTGCAGGTATAGGTAAGTGAGAGAGAGAGAGAATGCATGTAAGGTTCGTCGTAGTTAAGAACAATGAAACAAGAAAACTGTAGAACCCAAAAAATCAAACAATGAGAGAGGAAAGGAGAAGATAATTTTCATTGGATTCTAGCCTTGATTCGTATGATAATCTGGAGGAGTATCACCAGTAGCAGGACAGTTCCATGAGAGCTTGAGAATCATGACTGAATGAGCTACAATTAGGGTTCTTTTAAACAGATTAGGGACACTTTTGTCAGCCCTTTCAAAAAAGTGCTGATAAATATCTCTTTTATCAGCGCTAACATTTTATCATTGATAAATATGACTTTTATGAACACATTTTTAGCACTGATAAATATCAATCTTTATCCGTGCTAAAAAATCATTGATAAATTTTTTATAATTATAATTAAAAAAATTTAAAAAACTTATATATTTATATATATTTTTATTATATTTTTTTATTTATTTATTTATTTATTTATTTATTTATAATTACATTAAAACATTTTTTTAAAAAAATTATATTATTATATTTATAATTATAAATATATTTATATAATTATATCTATTCATATAATTATATATATATATATAATAAATATAAATATAAATATAGTAAATATATTCATTATTTAAATTTATTTATTATAATTTTATAATTATAAATATATTTATATCATTATATATATTATATAATTATATGTATATTAAATATATATAAATATAAAAATATTAATTATTTAAATATATTAATTATAATTTTATAATTATTTAAATGTATAATAATTTATTTACAAATATATGAATTGAAATTTTAAATATATATATATATATATATAATTATATATACATAGCTCCCAGGGTGTAGCTTAGTAGTATCTACCCCCATGGATCTTGGTGAGGTCTCGAGTTTAAGTCTCTCTAAGAAAATTATTTAAATAATTTTATTACAATTTTATAATTATTTAAATATATTAAATTATTTTTTTATAATTATATAAATACTTTTTTAAAAAATAATTTTTATTTATTTATAATAATTATAAATATATAAATTTACAAATATATTAAATATACATTTATAAATATATTTATTTAAAAAAAATTAACATTATTAATGGATATATAATCTAAAATACATGCATTTTAAAAATGAGTGAAATTGGATATTTCAAAATGAGTACACATTAAAAATATTATGAAAATGGATAAGTTTTATTAATTACATTGAAAATATTAAAAAAATATGGATATATATTTAAGTAAAGAGGAATATATATTACAAATACTAAAAAATATTAAAATACATATATATAAATAAATAATAGAAAATAATCAAATAAAAGTTTTCATTAAAAATTAAAAATTAAAAATTTTTAAAAATGAATCAATAATGCCTATATTTTGTGATATTAAAAATAATTAAATAAAATTGACCGATTAAAAAAATCTTATATTAAATGTATCATACTATAATGAAATTTTATAATGTAAAAAAATTTAAATAAAATACAAAAAATATTAGGTGTCTCTGTTTTTATAAATAAGATTATTTACATAAATATTTGTGTGTGCATTGTATTAAAAAATGTATTAATTGCATATATGTATGTGGAATAAATGTACATGACTTTTGATATATGTTAAAATGAGAAATCAAACAACATTAAAAATTAATAAGACATTAATATGTTTTAAATTATTACATTTTATTTATTTTCTATATATATCTAGTTATTATATTTTATTTATTACTATTTATAATTAATATATATATATATTATACTTATTCATTTTTATGAATAAATGATTCAATAATAAATTTTTAAATAATTTTATAGTATATTCATTTTAATTTTTTTAAAATTATTAAATTTATTCACTTTATATATCTACATTTAATATTTACAATTTATATCTACGTAAAATATATATATATATATTTAATTTATTCATTTTTATCAATAATTACTTAATTAATAAAATTTTTAATATTTTTTAAATTTCATCATTTTTTGTTTAATCATTTCATTTTTTTCATTTTTTCATTTTTTCATTTTTTTCATTTTTTTCATTTTTTTATTAATTTTATTCATTTTCTGAATTTTATTCTTTTTATTCATTTTATTCATTTTATTCATTTTATTTATTTTATTCATTTTATTTATTTTAATCATTTTGTTCATTTTATTCTTTTTGTTCTTTTTGTTCATTTTATTCATTTTATTCCTTTTATTCATTTTATTCATTTTATTCATTTTATTCATTTTTTATATCTATATATTTAATATATATATTATTTATTAATTTTTATTATTTATATATATATTTATATTCAATTTATTCATTCCTGATAATAACTTTTTATTTAATGAAAATATTAACATATTTTTTTATTTGTTGCATTTTATTCTGGACTTTTATCAATGTTAAAAGAGTGCTGATAAAGGCTACCCTTTATCAGCACTAAAAATAATGCTCTAATAAAGCTTAACCTTTATTAGTGCTAAAAATAAAGCGTTGATGAATGGTACTATTTATCAATGCTAAATTAAAGTGTTGATAATAGTGAACCTTTATCAGTGCTTTTTACCAGCATTGATATATTCCAATGTTGTTAAAGGCCTCTATTTTAGTAGTAATTATCAAAGGAAAACAAAAAAAATGAGATCCACTAACCAGATAGGGATCATATCTTCCATTGGCACTTTGATTCGCCAATGGAGGAGGTTAGAGAAGCCAAAATCACTCCATGGGAGCCTATAAGGACTAAGGGTTTGAGTTAGGTTCAAATAGGGGTTATTATAATAATAAAATAGAGTTTTGGGGATAATAAAATTAAATTCAAAGGAATTAAAAACCCGACATGTGGTTTTCTGTGGAGGGAAGCACGGTTAGGAAAACTATTCACTACTACTGATCTTCTATTTGGGGTGCACAATTTGGCCACACGATTAACCTAACCATGCACCAAATAGGAATTCCCCACTATTCAATTGGTGGATAGTTTGGAGGGGTGGCTACTTGGTTAGGAAAAATGGTGTGACCCCTTCTAGTGGATTCCAACATGTTGTATGGCTTGTTGGTCCAAGCCTCCTAGTTTTCCTTAATCATTCCAAATCATGCATAGCCCAAAAGGATTCCAAAATTCTCTAAATTTCAACAAAAAAAAGACCGAACCAAAAGAGGATAAAAACAAGGGTCATGGAATACCTAAAATAAGTTAATGGGATGTTACAACATCCCCACCATAAAAACATTTTGTCCCTAGGAATCATATCCAGAAGGCTCCATATCGAAGAGATGAGGCCTTTTCTCTCTCATCGATTCCTCAGGATCCAATGTCCCATGAAAATCAAAACCATGCTTCCATAACACAGGGACCAAAGCTATCATCATCCCACAAATTACCTTTTCCTTTTAATCAATGACCACAACTGGATGATCAGTCACAAATAAATTAGGATCAAAATGAAGATCTACCCAAATAAATACTTCACAAGGGTCATAGAGATACTTCTGAAGATGTGATGCATAAAAAATATTATCTATTAAATTAAAATATGGTCAAAGTTAAAAATAGTAGTCCACTTTCCCCACATGCTCAACAATATCTAAAGGACCCACAAACCATGGAACAAATCTTCCCCATTTCTCTAGATGTCAGTGACACAACAGATCTGAAACTATCATGAGCACTTGATCATCAACTGAAAAATTTAATATTCATATAGGAAGAGAATCATAAGATTTATATCTACTCTGTGTGGTTACCATTCTCAGAGAAATCAACTGAATCTTATCAATCATATCTTAGACCAAACATGGTCCAACCCAGGAAGCCTCACCAATATACAACCAACACAATGAATATTTACATGGGTTTCCATACAAGGTATAAAATGGATCCATGTGAATTGATGATTGGTAACTATTGATATAGGAAAACTCAACCAATCCAAAGTGGCTATCCTAAGCTCTACAAACTTTGAGACTGCAAGCACAAAGCATGTCTTAAAAAATCTATATACTTAGTTCTTTCTGGCCATTTATCTATGGATAATACACCATACTCAAGATCACCTAATATCCCTTTACCTATTGGGGGCCTCTCTAAAAATGATAAGTGAACCCGGGATCCCAATCAGATTCTATCATAGATGGAACACCATGCAACCTAACAACCACCTGTACACAGAGGCTTCTGAATTCTTCAAAATTGGTTTTATCATGGGTTTGTATAAAGTGAGATTAATTGGTTATCCAATTAATCACAACCCATATCTCATTCTTCTTCCAAGGGGTAATGAGCCAAACCCAGCATGAAGTCCGTATAAATCTCATCCGACTTTCAATTAAGTGTTGGAAGGGGATAGAGAAATCCTGAAGGTTTATGGTGCTCAACCATGAACAGTTAGAAATTGTAAAATTTAAAACTAATTTACTGAGGTCTCACCTCATACCTAGACACAAAATTCATCACCACATATAATAAAACATCTCAATGGTTCCTGGGGTGACTACCCACAAATTACTATGATAGTATCTCATCGTATCCTACCACATAGAAAAAGGAACAGTTTTTTGGTACAAGAAACCTATAATTCCATCTATATATGAATACCACATAGTGATATTCTCTCCACCATGAAAATAGTCTATAAAAATATAGAACTTATCATCACACTGTTGATATTAAAGAATCATATTCAGAAGAGGAGATTCCAACTGAAGACAGGTAAAAACATCCTAAAAATATTTTTCCTAAACTCCTAAATGAACATTGAAAATAGATCCATTAAATTATACTCATATAATGATTCTTTTACAACTTGTGTTTGAAGTTTCCTTATCAAATCATTGGTGGAGTCATTCCTCTTTCATAGGGTATAAGAAATGTAGAAATTGAAAAACTTCAAGTACTCCACCAAATACCTCTGGTGGATAGGTAAATAAATTTTAGACAAGATACAACTCAATATTTTCTATCAGAATAAATGGTAAACCTTTCTATAAAATAGTTACACCACAAGCCTTTAAGAAAATGCATCACAGATGTGAGTTTGAGATAATGGGATGGATAACACTTCTCATGTTCCCTGAGCTATATAGATTTATAGGCAATGAATTGATCATCTTATAGAAGACCATATCAACAACCCAAACCTAATGTGTCAGAGAATACCACATAGATCTACCCAAGCTCTAAAAGACAAAAAATGACATATAAGTCAAAATAAATTTCATCCCAATGAACAAACTATGACAATTATCATCTTAATCAAACATCGCTAATTTATGAGTGAGGGTAGTCATTAGAGGATCCAACATTAAAAAATACTTAAAAATCGGTGGTAATACCCCAGTAAACCCAAGAATCTCTAAATCTCAAAAACATTTTGTAGATGTTCCCATGTAAAAAAATATTTCACCTTCTTCGGGTCAATTGAAATACCATGTTCTAAAGACAATGTGTCCTATGAAGTTCATATCGTGAATATAGAAACAGCATTTCAAGATCTTGGATTTGAGTTCATGATCCCTCAAAATTTATGACACTATCCTCAAATGACGCACATGATCCTCTTATTTTTTTAGTAAACCAGGATTTTATCCAAAAATAATACAATGAACGAGTCTAGGTACTCTCAGAAAATCATCTTCATCAAATCCATGAAAACTTCTAGAGAATTGGTTAAACTAAAGACATAAAAGTTAATCATATTCACCATGCCTACACTTAAAGGTATTCTATGGAATATCAAATTCCTTAATTCATAAATGACGATATACAGACCAAATATAAATATTTGATAACAATTTAGACCTTTTGACTAGTCAAATAGATCCCTTATATGAGTAAATAGATACTTGTAATTTTTTTTAATTTAGTTGATCTTCCTATAATCAACACATAGGTGAATCATACCATTATCCTTCATTGTAAAGAGAATGGGTGTCATTGAAGTTGACACAATCGAGCGTATAAACCCTTTCTCAATAAAATCATCCAACTAAGCCAACAACTCTTTCAAATATGACAGCGCCACATAGTAAAAATGAATAGAAACTATCTATGTATCAGGTTGTAAATTAATAGAAAACATTTTCTCACTTATTGGTGGAAATCTAGAGAAATAACAAGGAAAAAAATTAGGAAAATTGAAAACAACTGGAGGGATTTCATCCCTAAAATATTCTCACTGCAAGTAAATAAATTGATATTACCCTTCTTAACTTTGGAAAATAGGGTATTATTCTACTTCATATAGGGTCTCATTATCCTAGAAAGGTATTGCGCACCCCATTAGGTGTGTTAAAGGATAATCACCTATGATAAAAGTCAATATGGGCTTGATGGTCGATATTCAAATCCATACCAAGAATAACATCATGATGTTTCATATCAAGGACCAGAAAATTCTAGGTAATATCAATATATCATAATGGAAAAACATAATTAGGACACCAAAGACACTTCACTCTCTTTATTTTTAGGTGCATAGTAATATCCATCACTTATGATACAATCTCTAAGGTAAGGGTTATAAAATTAACAACATGGGCCAATAAAAACAAGTGAGACATACTAGTATCAAAGAAAGAAATCAATAAAGATGAAGATATAGTGATGTTACCCCTCAAAGTCACTATAAATCTATCAACTTCATCTAGAGACTCTTTTGCTACATAAAGAAACTTTGTCCTGGATTCCAATGGCTGGAACCCCTTTATTCTTGAATCATTTGATTTCACCACATTACATTTAAATGATGATGATATATTCTATCCATGTGGAGTACAAAAGATATTACATAATATGTACAAGTGTCTTGAGCATATATTGGATCTAGAGATCTAGGTATTCTCATTGAAAATCTATTCTTAATTCCCATCCTTCCCACACTAGAATCAATTTAAAGGGCCACTACCAGACACTTAACAAGGTCTAAAAGAACCCTGCTATCAATATCCACCAATAATTCATCACTATTACTCTTTCCATTAATGTAACTTATATAAATTCCACAATTATAAAAAGAAACTCCCTTTAATCAGGAATTACAATTTAGAAAAATGTCATCCATCAATTCATTATCCATTACATTAAAATAAAACTTACTATTGATCATGAAAACCTAGGATAAAATATCATCTAAAATTCCCATATAAAATCAAAATTCATTAAAATTATCATTGGTCACAATATTAGTATAAAATTTTATTATCTAAATAAAGTAGTTTTTATACTGATTCATTATCTTGTAACTTTATTGAGATTAAGAAACTCCACTAACTTTTTTAAAACCATGGACTCATGACAGAAATGATTGGTAAAATTACCTTGAAGTCTTTACACTCCAATACTTATAACTTATTACCCAACACTATCAAATACCACCACCTCCTTCTAATCCCCTTGATCATGAAGGTATAACACTTCACTTTAATTAAATCAGGAATTTCATTGAACTCAAAATGCTTATTAATTCCTTGAAACCAATCCTCAAAATATTAAGTACCATTAGAGCCTTTAAAATGTTGTGGATTATGGTGAAGAAACTATGTCATGTGATCTTTAAAATCATCCCTTAGAAGTTCCTAACTAGATCCTGAATTGGAATGGGTGTGGCGGCCAGTCCCAGTGCTTGGACAGCATGCACAACTATCTCAACAAGATTCTGGCCAACATAAGGGTTCACAAGCCATGGTTCATCAGTTATACCCTCATCTTATTATTCAAAATTCCTTTTCAGATGCATGACTCTCTATTCCACCAAGAGGAAATAAGGAAAATGTCAACCATAGACACCCATATCAACAACTCTAATGGGAGTCAAAAAATTAAATCTCATCCCATAGAATTCAAAATTCTATGCTTTTAAAAACACTCTAATAAAATTGGTAAAATATTAGAAAAAAAGTCAAAATATTCATCAAATACACTTTTCCCCACTACCCATGGAGAATTAAGGCATGTTATGACAAGAGTTTTCTAGGAACTCACTCATAACTACCTCCTAAGTATGATCAATTATACGTCTTGTCTACTAGTACAACCAAACCCACATACTAACATCAGGAAAAGATGATAAAAATGTCCCTTTGATTCCAATTCTTTATGAACCATCCATAATAACCTTGTACCATAATACTCAAGCAGAAACTAGCATATCTCGAAGTGAATTCCCAATCCACATGAGTTTCCAACTAGCGCCTAGCATTATACAAGAATGAAGAGGGAATGGTTTTACATATAAAAAAAGGTAAACAAGATAGAAATTAGTATATTAACACTCCACAAAGACAAAGTACCAATAGTTAAATATATAAAATAGTACCTAGGAAGACAGATAAAAACTCAATGAAACATTAAAACAATTTTCAATCAATAAACCAAAAAAAATTCAATACCATGTGTGACAAGTGGACCTCAACTCCATTGGCCACCATCCACACTCCACGATCCCAAGGATCACGAACATCCACCACCTCCAAGTGCCTCTTTTCCATTGATTTGTACTAGCATAAGAAAATCCATAAAAACATCAAGTAAAAGTTAGTGTGTGAGCTATAAATCCATTAGGTTCCCACTGAGTGTTCTATAATAGATTCTATTACAATAAACCAATTATTCTTTCAATTTTGATAAAAAAAAAGGGATGGAATAACATATAATTTACTTATTTAAATCAAAACAGGATTGATTTTCAATAGATATAAGATATTTCAAACATTATTTAAAAAAATATTTTATATAAAATTATTTAAATCAATCAATTAACATGCGTAAAACAGTTCTATAATAAATGAAATATATAACCAAATCAAATACAACAATAACCATATACATCTACCCTTAATTATGTTAGTTTCTAGAAATAAGATCCTAAAACTCTTATATCAGTGATCATTGCTAATCATTTGAGAAAAAATCATTGGCATAGGCCAAATATGACTCATCAATATCTAGTTGGGGATAATCATTCTGAACTAGGTTTTTTTATTATTGTCACTATCAATCCATTTTTTGGGGATCAAGATCCTAGTGTTCTTGTAAAATATAACATACTAACTACTCAAGATATATATGTAGAATAAATCAATAAATAATGGGAAAATAAACATATTTCATATAATCCATCATTTACAGTTCAATAACCCAACTTTCAATTTCAATATAACAATTTAATTTCAAAACCAAACATGGATTTTTTATCATTTCATGCCTTTTCAATCCAAAAAATCATGGGTTTTCTTCATTTCATTTTAATCCATTTTCTCATTAAAAAATATCAAATTGTTTCATAATATCCATAATGAAATAATTTTCTCAAAAATCAATCCATCACTCTCAGAACTCCTCCCACAATTCTATCACTATTGGAATTGGGAGTTTTTCTCAAAATACATTCCATTTAAAATTTAATAATAAAATAATTTTAAATTGAGCTTTTAAAAATCAAATATATTTCAAAATAAAAAACAAATCATGGTCATAATTCCATGGAAAATCTCAAATGGAACACTGTACCTTTAAATAATGGAACCAAATGATCAACACCCACAATAGGTACACTAATGATGATCAAAGGTGATGAATATCTATAAATTGAATCCAAAATAAATTTCTATCAAAGAAAATATTATATCCAATGAAATATAGTTTAGATCCATCAAGAAAATTATTGTATAACACTATATAAGTAGGAGAAAAAAATATATATTAATAAAAAACAAAAAGAGATCTACTTACTATATAGGGATAAGATCATCCACCGGCACATTGACTCTCCAAGGAGGATGTTGGATGAGATAAAATTGATTACTAAGAGTATCCATGGAATAGGGGTTCGAAATAGTGTCAAATGGGGGCCATTATAATTTTTAACCAGGGGTTCATGATTTTTAAATTTAAATTCATTAGGATTAAAAACCACACACATGATTTCATGGGGAGGGCCGCACAGATAGACAAACTTTAAACCCCAACTGCGTTCCCCTACTAGTTTTCTTTTTTGGGTGCATTTTTTGGTCTCATGTTTAATATAACTAGGTTCCAACCATTAATTTACCAATATCCAAAGGGTGCACGGTTTTTAGGGATGATCATAGGGTTTTCACAAACCATGATACACATTCTAATGGCTTCTAATATGTCATATGGCTTCCATAATCATTATCCAATATTAAACAGTCTAGAGATCTTCTAAAATTATTAAAATATCACCCTAAACACCCCAAAACAATACCAAACCAATGTGATATCAGAAAAATGGTCAAATAAAACAAGATATAAGTTAATAATAATTTACACATAATTCATTTCTAATATAGTTCATTATCCAAATAATCAATGTCCTTGTAAACATATTAGTAATTCAAGGTTCAATTACAATGAATTCAGAAGTTATATCCCCTTTTTGAAAATGGTATGTCAAAAAGTGATGTCTTATATCAATATTTTTTACCTTGAATATGATATAGAATTCTTAAATTTATTTATTGAAATTTTATTTTCCAAATTTATAAGAACATACAAAATTGATCTCCAAAGTCGAGTGATGTGTGTTTCATCAATAGAATCTATGAAAGATGACTACCTATAGCAATGTATTTTAATTAAGTGATGGATAATGAAACAAAGTTATTATTTTTACTACCCCATTAAAAAAGAAACATTCCTAAAAAGTTTCATTTCCATAAGTTCTATTTCTATCTAACTTATGACCTCCAAAAGATGAATCTGAATAACAAATTAAATCAAAATGATATACTCTAGAATAAAATAATCTTAAGTTGGTTTTATTTTTTAGGTTTTTAAAAATTATTTTAACAGTAGGAAAATTTAATTATTTTGGATTTTATTGAAAATGAGCATACATTAATACACTAAAAATAATTTTAGGTTGTCTTGAAGCTAAGTATAGTAAACATCCAATCGAAACCTTGTAAGTGGTTTGATCAACTAGTTTCCTAGTTTTATCAAGATCTAGTTTAAATATTTTACTCATTGAAGTATAAATACCTTTATTACTATCCATACCAAAATTTTTAAATTATCCTTATTGAAATTACTTTGATTTCAAATAATTCTCTCTTAGTTTTGAAAAATCTAAAAACCAAGGAATATTTTTTACTCACCCATTAAACTCATTTCAAATTCATTTTTCATCATTCTTGAAAATTCATTACACAAGGAGGATTTGGAATTTCCAAAAAATAATATCATCAGTATATATTTATAATAATAAAACATATTTTTAAATTACCTTGACAAATAAAGTAGGGACAGATACTCTTTTAGTAAAACCTTTAAAAATAAGAAGTGAGTTGATCTCATCATACCAGCTCTATGTGCTATTATTTAACCAAATAATTATTTTTTTAATTTAAATACCTGATTTGGAAAATGGGGGTTTTATAATCTTGGGGGTTTCCCTAAAAAATCTTCATCAACTATATAACCATTTATGAATGCACTATTAACATCTATTTGATATAATTTGAAATAAAAATTTCTTTTATAGGCAAGAAACATCTTAATATCTTAAATTCTAGATACTTGTCAAATGATTTTCTCATAATATATACTTTTCTATTGATTATAAATTTTTGTTAAAATTATATATTTAATTCAAATTATATTTCTTGAGTAATCTACATTTTTCAAAACACTAACTTATTGTTGATGGATAGGATGTCCTAGATTATTTATAATAGTTACCAAAAAATATTTCTCTCAAATTTAATCAATTATAATTAAATTTTTATTACCCATAATTCAATATTTATTACTTCATTAATGTTACTAGGCTCAAGATATGACAACAAAACTTTATTTTTAACTTTCTCTCTTAGAGAAGATCTAATTTGTGTTTATTTATCTAGGTTTACAACTATGTATTCTAAGGGGGTTCTTTATGAGTTTTTACTATTATATTGATTAAATTATTTTTCATTACATTTTATTCAAGAGGTTTTGGTTGAAATAGTTCTATACTGGGTGGTCTTTCTATATCTGGTTCAAAAGAATTATCACTGGGTTTGACATTGATATCTAAATTTGAAAGATCAACCTCAAGGTTTCTAAAGAGGTTTTAGGCTCATGCGGATCTATATTATTAAATTATATATGTATATATTATTCTAAAATTTTGGTTCTTTTATTGAATTCCTTCTATTATTTAATAGATGTTGAATATCCAAGGAAAATTGATTCATCACTTTTGGAATAAAACTTGTCAAAATTCTCCATTATATTGATTATATAAACTTTTCATTCAAAAAAATCTAATGTAGTTAACTTTTGGTTTTCTTATATTCTATAATTCATATGGGGTGTGATTTGAAATTAGTATAATGAGAAATATTTTAATAATATTGAATGTTTTTTTTCACATAATCTACCCATAAATAATTAGGTAAATCATACTCATTTAACTTGGTCCAAGAAATTTCTTGAAGGGTTCTAATTTTTATTTCAACTAAACTATTCATTTGTGAGGAACTAAGAGAAGAAACTCTAGGAAAATATCCATGATGGGAGTATAGATATTCAAAAATCATGATTTTAAAATTTATGATGATGATCTCTTATTAAGATTATAATTATATTCCATCTAAGGTTTTCTATATATTTTTAATACATTGGAAAATAGGAATAAGCTTCACTTTTTGATCTAGAATGAATACCATGTTTATCTAGAAAATTTATCATCTAGAACATAAGAATAGTTCTTACCATTTTAGTTAAAACACTAGGGGGTAAAAAAATCCATTTGAAAAAAATCTAAGTGTATATATTTTGAAACTTCTTTTTTCTGTTTGAATGAAATTATATATTACTTTCAATTTTGAAAAGGGTTACAAACTTTTTTTTGGGTAATTATAGTTTATGTATATCCTTGACTAAACATTTCATAGTTAGATTCATATGTGATTGTATATTTTAATATGCTATTATCCTATTCAAAATCAAACTCTCTTTTTGAAAGTCACTTAGAAAATAATGAGTTCAAATCAATAGCATAAACATTATCATTATAATGAGAATTAAAAATTAAATCATGATTGGAATAAAGATTTTTAAAATCATTATTTTTAAATTTATCATCTCAAACACCACCAAATTATTGTGAGATAATAAGAAAATTATATTTCAAAACATCTACAAATAAAACTTTATAAATCAAAATATTTCTAGATTTACCGATACAATTGAGTCTAACGATTTTTCCTTCAGCATAGTCACTGTAATTAAAATGACCAACATATACTTTGACATATTCCTTGAATAAAAAGTAGTCCTTAGTTATGTGTCTAGAACATCCAAATTCTTTGATACCACTGGTTCTTACTGATACACTTTAACAAATCTCCCTATAGAAAAATTAATCCAGAAATGATTTTGATACCCATATTTTCATGGGTCCTCAAATGTTAGTAAAAAGTGATTTTGGAACCCATGGTTATTTAACATAATTTCTATAAAAAAATTAATGATATTATAAATAATAATATTTATTAGGTCTTTAAGAATATGAACGATTTACATACTTGATACAAATAGAGTAGGGAACAAATTATTATTATAAATATACCTCTACCGAGGTTGGTAACCACTTCTAATGGTATACTTAGGAGTTATTTATTTTCAAATAATTATGGTGAGACTTTCTCTTCCATTGTTTATTTTTTCCAAATCATTATTTAGCTACTCATTTTACATATTTAATTCATTTTTTCATTAATAATTGATCATTCATATAATTTTCTTATAGGAAAAACATATTTAAAATAAATTGTTATGGAATATTGTTTTTTTAGGATTTTATATCTATGCTTATGTTCATTAAATATATCTTCCATAATATTATTATACTCAAATAAATCACCACTTATCATGTTTTCATTAGTTTTTTACTCTCAAATAGATTTCAAAAAATTTATAGGACTTTCAAGAATGATATTCAATACATTATATGTGTTTTTCATGAAACAAATGATTATTCTATCATTTTTGTCTTCTCTACTCTAGTCATAGTCACTTGAACTATTGTTTAAGTCACTCTAGATGGATTTAATAACCTTTTTACACGTTTTAACTTTACTCTCATTCTTTTTATTATATTTCATATTCGGAAAATTATCTATGATGTGTAATTTATTTTAGACTATTGGAATTTTATTTCTTTAGTGTAATCATATATTTTACACTCTTTCTTACAATTTCCTTTTCTATCATACATTCTTATATGGTTAGTATTTTAAAAAAAATTATTCTTTCAATATAATTTTTAGAATTATATAACTAAATTATACATTTAATTATCATTGTCACTAGGTGAATCATCATCACTCGAACTATCAACATCGATATTTTCTTTTAGATTTGTTTCAAAAGTCTTAAAGGATACTAACTTCATCACTCGTACATCCCCTTCTTATTTTTTTACCTATAATTCATACTCATACATCATAATCTTCCCAAAAATATCTATAATTAGTAAGTTTTTAATGTAATAGGATTCTATGATAGAAATATAGGTTCTTCAACACCTATCTGGTCGACATCTCAGAAGTTGCATCACTTGATAGTTGTCATCAATTTATTACCCATGTGTATGAATCATGTTAAAAAATCATTAAACATGAGATAAATGTCAAAAATGGATTGATAATGTTTCAACTTGATTATATCATATTTCATATTATAAATATTTAAGTGAATCCCTTTAACATTTGATATTCCCTTTTAAGATATAGTTAGAGTATCTAATATTTAAAAATGGGTAAAAAAAGTAGATATTCTATTAAATTGATCTTCTCGTGATGTACATTATAATGTATTCATATCTTTATAGTTTCATTCGTAATTGACCTAAGTGGAATCTCTATATTTCACTCTATAATCATTTTTTCATATTTATCCTCAACAAAAGTCCAAATATAAAATTTAAAACCCTTGGTATGGGTTTTCATTTTGATCTTCCATTGATCATAATTAGTTTTATTAAAATGAGGAGTCCTATTAGTGGTAGTTACTTCTTGTATATTTTTATCCATAAATGCAAAAAAAATACACATTAATATATGTTGGGACTACCTGATTGCAATAAAATATAATTTTTAAAATCTCGGATACTAAATATTGGTTATAGTGGACGACTCAAGAGATTTTTGAATTTAGTTTCCAATTAAATTCTTTTATTAAATTTTTTTAAAACCTAAATTCCCCAAATGGATTAAACTTCGAGTTAACTAAAATTGTATAATTTTATAATTTTATCTCTAGAGAAGCTTCTCAAAGCTCGGTTATAGAATAGTTAAAATAATATTGAAAATAATTTAACTTTTGAAACCAATTTTCTAAATAAAATATCTTATATAAGACAAAAATTTAAGTTAACTATTCGAATAAGATTTTGTTAAATGGTTTTAGAAAAAAATACAGATAAATTATTAAAATAGTTCTAAACAAAGTAGAAAATTTGATAAAGTAAATAAAAATGGGGTTCAGTCTCAAGTTAACACCTAATAGCCTCCACATAGAAATCATCTACTTCAGTACATTTTATTATAAAATAAGTTGATCCACAACCTAGATCGAGTTTTAAAAACAACTGTACTTAGATAGTCTAGGATATACAAAAGCATATTCTATAGAATTACATGGAATAAAAAAGGATTCCATGTCACACGCGTCCTCTTCTATTGTAATTCATGTGAACAAAAATGTAAAAGAATAGAATATTCTATCAATAACACTCTAATACAATAACATATTCAGTGATTATAGATAATTATAGTAAAGAAGAAAATCTCAAGGATTAGCTAAAACTAAAAAGACCAAAGAAATAATATAATGAACATTTGATGTACCTCGGTCTGATCATCTTCATTGGTTCAAGAGTCCTATAATTTTTATTTGAAAAGGCTCAACTGAGTTAGCACAGTAGTTTCACAAAAAAGTGTATTGTAATGTGTTCTAAATGAGTCCTTCATGTATCACAAGTGAAATTTAATGTCCATCATTTTTCTCAATATATCTCTTTCTATATACTCATTTTTTTCAGGATAATTTCTTATTATTAAATGGAAACTCCGTCTCAATATACCCTTTTGAGAACATTCATTACAACTATAATTACACTAAATTTGCCATTAATTCTTGAAAAGTATTCATTGGATATTAATAAATGATCCACTACATAATTTTGACAGGTAAAGTTGTATTGAAATAAGAACATCCACATTTTTTATATGTTTCTTAGTCATGGTAACTTGGCATGATAACTATCCATGGTAACTAGGCATGGTAACTAGGCACAACAACTTAATTCCTTCAATAATTTGTTAGTTTTATTCTCATTTTTTGTACAACTATTACTGCAGTTTGTAAATAAATTTATGAAGTAGATACATCACATCAAAAATTCAATAAAATAACACCTGAGTTTGTTACATTACATAGAAAAAAAATTTCATAACTTTACATGGTAACTAGTTTTCATCATGAGGTAGGTAATTTCCTTATTTTAGTCACTTCACAAGTTAGCATGATAGATTCATTTATTCATGAGATGTATTTGGTAAACATATGGTAACTGTAACTTAAAAACATGATAAATACAATACTAAGAAGAAATTTTAACATGGTAGGTATTTTTTTCATACAATTATTTCTATATATTTATTTTACATTCACGGCATGTAGAATTTTTTTCATGAAATTGGTATGCACGGTAAGTTCTAGACTAACCCATTTTTCATGGTTAGATAGAAAAAAATATTTATTAACATAAAACATTAAATTCATTAATAAAATTATAAACATGATTTGGGGTCATTAAATTAAAGAGGATCTGGTCTAATCTAACAATTATTCATATTTTTTCCTAAATAATAAAATAATCAAAATATTATTCTAAAATACCCCACCACCTTTTATATATAAGAAAACCTCCTCTAACTTTTTCTCCTCACATAAAAAATTAATTCCAATGAAAAATATACACCCAAATATCTCTCCAATATTCCCTTACCATTCCCCTAATCCCTGGGGTTCCAATCAATACCTACTCTAAAGGCTTTAAGCTCAATCCAAAGGAGGTGAGAGAAGAGAAAGGTATGGGTTCCTATTACATGACGTTTTCAATTATTTTAAGATTATTATATCTTTATATGTAACACCTCAAGCTTTTATGGTTTGTTTCCCTTTGAATAATGCAATAGCTTGCATTGTACTCAACTTGGAGATTCTAACACACCGCGACCAATCAAACTAGTCGTTATGAATAGTTATACCCACTTTTTAAAATTTTATAAATTTTATATTTCAAAATTTACTTCATTTTTGGATTAGGAATATCGAAATTATATTAGCTAGAATTTTTTTTATTTTTCTGAAAACTTTCAATTTTTGATGAATAGTGAAAATACTAAATTTTAATTAAAACAACTTTTTTAATAGAAATAATTTATAGAGATAAATCATAAATTTGAATGGTTTTTATGTATAATTATATTATATTTTAATCTTTTAATATAATTTAAGTCATTGTATTTAATCTCACGATTAAAATAGATATAAAAAATTGACAATCTTTTGATAGTTATTATTTCATAAAAACACGCTTTTTGTTTTGACAATGAAAATTAATTTTAAATTAATTTCTGCCACTTCTGTGTTCTGAATTTGGAAAAAATGGATTCCATATTTGGACTCAGGAGGTCAAAATTATGAAATTAGTAACTTTTATTTTTATACATTATGAATATTTACTTCGGTAAATATTTTATTTACCACGATTAAAGGGGTAAATCTAGTAAATAAGGTTAACAAATAATATTATAATAACATTAAATTACCCTAACACATGTCCTAACCCTATTGAATGATACATTTTTCGACCATGGGCATCCTTGGGTCGCTTTTGGGATCCCATGGAGCCACATGGGAGCGATAATGACATTTTATATCAAATAATCTAAAGTAAAGACAAAAATAACAAAAACAAATATCTTTTAGTAAAACAATTTTTATATGTGGTTATATAATCGATATATTTGACTATAAAAAGTCATTATAAATATAAAAATAATTAATACCTCTTGATATTTTATTTATAATTTTTAGAAATAAAATTAATATATTTATATATGACACAATAATGATGCCGTATTTTCATTAATAATAAAAAAATAAAATAAATAATATTATAAATACTAAAATAAATATAATTTCAAATTTTTGATGTCATCCACAAATTTTATCAATTACTATGACATTTTATTGTTTAGTAAATTTATTTATTTCGAAAAAATAAAGTTTTTTGGACTTTAACAAAAATGAATTATTAAATAATGTCAAAATAGGCATAAATGAGTTTTTAAAACAAATACAATATTATTGGTTGATAAAATTATCCTGAAAATATAAGGTTTAGAAAAAAGGCTTATATAATGATAGGAGTATCATTAATGAACCACTTGGGGTTCTCTTGGAATTTTATAGTAAGTTTATTAACCATATAATTTAAAAATACAAAGAGGCATGGTAAATGTCAAACTATTTAACAAAGAGTTAAATCTAAATTATAAGGATAATATAGTGACCCAAAACTATCTTGAACCTTTTGGTTGACTGGTTTTTGACCCATCCCTAAAACATACTTTAAATAATTTATTTTGGATCCATTAGAAATTGAAAATAATTTTATTATAAAATAATATTCCAATATTTTCTTAAGGTTCCCCTCACCCCTCTTATAAAAGGGCACTTCCGCTTCTCTCAAATTCACACCATAAAAGCCTTTTTATCATCCAAAACCATCCCAAATATCCTCTCCACTATTCTAAATATATCCTAGATTCCTTCCTTTAGTCAGAAATCAATCCTATGTAGCCCTTTTAATAAAATCAAAAGGAATAACCCGAAGAAGAGGAAAATATTCCATCACCTCTTTCAATTTTTTTTCTTCTTCCACTTCTTATTTCCTTATTTATTCCATTATAAAATAATAAATCCTGTATCTTCTATATACTATGATATTATTATAAATATTGTACAACTATATTCATTATTCTATCCATCCTTTGAATGACATGTCACCATACGTGTGTACGTACGGCTTATCGTCTCTACGTCATGGTGTAGTTGTTATTCAATACATTATTATTTGGATGGGTATAATAATGATGTATAATTGATGTAAATAATAAATATAACATGATAATGATTTTTTATATATGATATATTATACAATTATATAATATTTTAATCAAAATAATGATATTGTTGCTTGTACGTACGTATGGATTACCGTCTCCACGAACACGATGATATTCATTCCCCATAGTATCCATTCAAGAATAATTTTCATTTGATGATTAAAAATAATGTTTAAAGACTTAATAAAATTATGAATATGAATAAGATACATCCTATCCATAACAAACATTACTTATGTAACAAAGCATATAAAAGAAAATGAATCATTTAACACCTGAAACAACAATAATACTAAAATATTATTAACAAAGCAATATTAAACGATCATATATGATATCATATTAATATATATGGTTATTGTATAATTTAATAACAATTATTGCACCATTATACATGAGTTTATCCTACCCTAGACAATGGAAAAGTAGAAGGTAAGGGTTAATTTCACAATCTCTTTATTATCCAAGGTTGTTTTTAGGTAAGTATTTTCTGGGACCTCTTTATCATCCACATCCATTTTTCTAAAAATGTGTTTCAAAACATTTTTACTATTTACTAGAAAATGGGTTAAATTCTTTTATACCTTTATTTTAACTTATATGTTTTGAAAGGAATCTTTCACTCGTTTTCCAAACAAGGTACTTCACGACCTTTTCGAGAAAATTAAGGTAAGAATGTCTTTTTTTAACTTATATGGCGGGTGCGGTTATTCTCCACCATTATAACATCGTCAAAGCTTACCTTACAAGATTATAAGAATATTTTAAAAATAAATGTTTTCTTTTATAACTTCATGACTTTAAAATTATTTCAAAATAGGAATATATATTCCTATTAAATAATTTTCTTTTCATCTATATCAACATCCTTTGATGGATTTTAAACTAGTTTGAAGTTGATCTATTATGATAAAAAATCTTCCATACTGTATTATGTTTTATTGTGGATGTGTTATTTTTATACCATTCACGGTTTATGGATAATTTATTAACATTATAAATGATATTTTTAATATTAATTTTTATGTTATATTTCAACCCTTTTATATGAAGAAGGTATTGGACTTAGTAGGTGATTGGTGGAGCCCGCTATAGCTCCTCGGTGCATCGGTAGGTCTCAAGAGACAACTATACATGGAATTGGATGAGGCCTTTCCTAATTTCATATATAGATTTGGATGAGGCCTAAATAATTTTTATATGTCTTTGCTGAGGCCTTGACAAAATGATTCAGAATGTCTGGCATTATATATTCCCTTATTATGAAAATAATATTGATGTTTCATGTGGTCATTCTACAAGTAGAATACCCATGATTATGTTTTGTTATGAAATTATTTACTCATATCATATTACATCCATCAAAGTGTTCATGTTTATTATTTGTAAAGGCATGTGTTTTCAATTTTCAACATGCTTAATATTTATGTTATCTTCTGTTGTATTTCTTACCCTTACTGAGCATCTAAGCTCACCCCTTTCTATGTTTTATTTTTCCCTGGATTCCAAAAAGTGTATTGTGGTTGATACTCGGTGTTAAGCTAAGGTAATAATGGAGTTAATAAAGGAATATTTATGTTTTGTTGTATGTTATAAAGTGTAATGTAACATTCATGTATGTAATCTATTTTCAAAGACTGCTAAACTGATCGGTCCTTCGGGACTTGATTCCTTGTAATCATGCCAATGTATTAAAATAATGCAAAGACTCTAGCTAACTGCGGTCGGGGTGTTACAGTTGGTATCAGAGGATGTTTAGTACAAACTTTGGAAACTATATTTAGATAAACTTTGATTAGATCACATAGCCCTAATATAGACATTGAGGATTAGTATAGAAGAACTTCCTATAATTTTTTTATTGTAGAGATTTTGTGAGTTTTACAAGAAATACATCCCTATCTATATACGAGTAGGTAGAGGCGGCTCTGGCACAGATGTAACTAGGGGTAAAACATGAAAACACCACTTTGAGCTAGACTTAAACTAAAACAAGTGCACAACAATGATCCTTGTTGCACTCTTGGTTATGACACTCCCGGGGGATATGCTTAGGATAATTATCTTTTTCATTACAAACCATTATGAAGGGTCTATGAGTATATACTTCCTCAAAGAAAACATTTTTGTGTTTATGGATTATATCCATAAAGTGTTCAATTTATGTTAAGTGTTTTACAAGTTTGGATTTATGTAATGCGATTCATAAATTAATATAATTTATGCCATTGTTTATAAATGGCGCCTTGTGAAAGGAATGGAAACCGTATCAATGCATGTAATATATGTATGTATTTCCCTCCTAATCAAGATAATTATAGTGGAGATGATGATTCGACTGGTACTGATCATCTTTCGTCTTATCACCATACTGGGACAACTCACACAGGTTATGAATAATAACCTTACCCATATGGAGCACCCTGATCCACAATGAGGAGGTTCAATGTTAGACCGCTTCATGAGGCAACAACCACGAACATTCAATGGGAGTACAAATCCATTAGTGGATGAGCAATGGATAAATTTCATAGAGAAAATGTTTCACTCTTTGGGGAGTAGCGAAGTGGAAAAGGTTGCCATCGCAATTTATCGCCTTACTGGAGATGTAAATCAATGGTGGTCATTGATTTAAAACACAACAGAAGATGAAGAAGTGTCCAGTATGGAATAGAGGGAGTTTAAAAAACTTTTCATAGAAAAATACTTTCCTCATGTCCATTGAACAGATATGGAAAGGAAATTTCTAAGTCTGAGGAAAAAGGAGGATTAAAATGTTGAAATGTATGAGCCTAACTTTACAGGATTATCAAGGAATGTTGCAGATTATATACGTAATCCAAGAAGTAATATTGATCATTAATTTGATGGGTAAAAATCATTTATCCATCGAGCATTAGTATCGTAATCCTTCCCATCATACGAATATATTGTCTCATGTGCTATCAAGACATAAAATCAATTATATACGTCTTACGAATTTAAAGCAAAGAAAGAGAAGAAGAGATCCTCCGAACACTCTGGGAAAGGAAATAAGGAAACAGGTAAGAATAGATGAATTAAATTTCCACCCTGTGATAATTGGGGAAGGAAGCACCTTGGTGCCTGTCTAAACAAAAAAGGAGTATGCTACAAATATGGACAGAAAGTTCATCTTGATGGTGATTTTTAGGGAAAGAAAGATGCTACCAATGTTCAATGCTATAATTCTAGGGATAGGGGACATTATGAAAATGAATTTCTTAAGATCCAGGGAAACATACCACAAAAAAGGCCAAGGGATCAAGGAAAAGATTATGAAATCACTATTGCTGAGGTTGAAGCTCCGAAAGACGTGGTGGCAGGTAATTTAATGGCTTCCTCAAGTTTAGCCAATCCTTTATTTGATTCTGGATCATCGCATTGTTTCATATCTTCCCATCTTGCTAATAAAATTCGATATTTTTGAATTGATTAAACAAGGGAGTTGTCAGTCAAAACTCCTAAGGGAAGTATCATTGCAACAAAGTTTTGTGAATCAGTTCCCATCAGGGAATATAAATGTTCTTTATCATCTGATCTTTTAAAGACCCGTAAAATTCAAGGGAAATTTTTTCTTAATTTTCTTTGGAATTTTACAAGAGCGCGGTTTCTGACGGAACCTGATTCCGAGGCCCGGAGTGCCCGGAATCATTTTCCGAAGTTTGGCTCGGGTACGTTCAGTGAACGAATGAGCGGGAATTTCTAACTTTTGAACCGGTGCCCGGAATCAAATTCTGAGGGCACCGATGAACTTGCAGCGCCGATATTCTCTTAAGGAGACCTTTTCCGAGGTTGCGTTTTATGCAGGACGAAAGTTAGTTTTGGGAGAAATTATAAGAAGTTAAATAAAAATGTGGAAACACTTTTTATTTTTATTTTGTTGGTTAACTTCTCCCAAAGGGAGTTAAAGGTGGGACCCACATCCACTTAACCTCCCTTGGGAGGATTAAGTGGGGTGGGGCCCACACGAAGCATAACTCTTCTCCTCTTTTTTTTAACTCCCTTAAACTCCCCTTTTTAATGAACTTGACAACTTAGGTTATTCAATGGGTTGAGTTGTTAAATTTAAAACCTTTGAATTTCAAATGGTTTGGTTGGGTAAATAAAATAAGACCTTAGCTTATTTTATTTGGGTTAGAATTCTCAAGACAATCTTAAGAGAATTTGGAACCTACTTCTTCTTCTTCTTCTTCAAACTTTGACGAAGAACGCGAAGAACCTTCGAACATCGACGAAGAATGCCACGTTCTCGGGAACCGTCTTCCGCGACGTCATACCCGTGATACCGACGACGTACTTCTTCCGCATCATCTCTCCCGCGACGACTTCCCATGACGAAATCATCGTCAAAGAACTCTGAATCCTCGCTTCACGACATCGACATCCTTCTTCCGTGACGCCGACCACCGCGACGCTCTTCTTCCGCGGGTCGTTGACGATCATCGTTCTTGAACCGAGGTTGGGGTTGTTGTTGTTTATTTGTTTATTCTCATTCTTGGTTCTAGCATGAAAATCTTGAGGATTATTGTTAAGTGTTATCGACTAACGAGAGGGGGGCCGGACCGCACAAACACGGTCGAATCCCCCCTCCTCTGTTCTTGAATATTATTTCCTTGCGGATGAACGAGATGGCGTGGTGCCTTCGCACCATGCGGGGATCGCAAAGCTATAATTGCGCGGCACCGTCGCGCCGCGCCACGGAAATATTATCAAGAACGTGACGTCGTCGCGCCGTGTTGAAGGAAACCGAAGGCGTCGCGGCCGGAGCGGGGCCGCGGCGGAGGGGCGCGGTGCCGTCGCACCGCGCCGGACGACAAAGGCCACGGCCGGTTCCGGGCCGCGGCGGAACGGAAGGACCAGCGGCCAGCCGGGTCGCCGGTGTCGGAAGCCGGAAGGGGGACCGGCCTTACTGGTCCCGTTGAGGAAGAACCGGCCAGCCATGTTGGGCCGTCCGGAAGGGAGAAGGACCAGGGGAATAAATTCCCCCAGCAGGCCAAAAACCGGCCCCCCATAAAGGGGGGGCCACAGTTACACCAAGGGGGGGCAGCGCCCCCCCCCCCCTGTTTTCCTCAAAGGCAGGCCCCCACGAGGGGGGTCCGTTTGGACCGAGGCGCGGCTTTCAGCCACGCCGCCAGAGGGAAGATGCGGGGGCCTTGCCCCCCGCGCGTGGCACCCGAGCGGCGCCAGGTCGCGTCGTCGCCGCGCCGGGCCGGGTCGGCCCGGACCCGGACCCCCCGTTTTCGAATCAATTTCGGTCTTTTGCCCATAACTTGAGCTACAGACCTCCGATTGACGAACCGTCAGTGGCGATGCGACCATTGGATCGAGACGGTCGATTCGGTATATCGCACTCACTGTTTCGGAATAATTTGAGTTCGGCCGGGTTGGTTCGTACACGAAACCAACCGGGCCTTCGGAGCGGAAACGCTCATATCTTGAGCTACGAAAGTCCGATTGACGTGCCGTCAACTTTGTTGAGTTCCTCTTAGTGAGAAGGATCTTTTGGCATTCTCCGCCCGAGGTTTGGACGCAGGTGGAGTATGGTCGGGTTGGTTTTTCCTTAAAAACCAACCGGGCCCCTTGGGATGAAAAACCCAATAACTCTCAGACCGGGCGTCCGATCGACGCGCTGTCTGTTGCATTGAGTTCCTGTTGACGATACGGAACATTTGGATACATCAACTCTGGACTTAGTGACAGTTGATGTATCAGCCTCTCGGCTCGTGGAGCGGACCCTCCCAAACGAGCTTGCTGTGTGCGGGAACCCTAGAGCTGGCTGCGACTGTGACTGCTACTGCTACTGCTACTGATACTGCTACTGTGACTGCGACGACAACAGTACAAAGATCCTTGGTGGATTCGACGACAACTACAGCACTCAGCGATCCTACGAGGATCAGTGCTACAGGTCTTGTGTGGGCCCGATCCTGTGTGGGTCCGATCCTGTGTGGGTCTTTGCGCTCAGCGGTCCTGTGTGAACCAGCGCCTATAGGTCCTGTGTGGGCCCGATCCTGTGTGGGTCTTTGCGGAGGTTAGTTACCTATCGATCCTTCGTGGTTCCGACGACTTAGATGGATCAGAGATCATCTTTATCGTCTTTCGAAGAAGTATACCTGTGTGAGCTGAATCCTATTGCTTTCCTGTGTGGATTGAGTTGTGCTATCCTGTGTGGATTTCGTTTTGCTTTCCAGTGTGGAATACGTTTACTTTCGTTTGTGGATTGAGTTGTGCTATCCTCCAGGACTATGACTTTGAGATAGTCTATACTCCTGGGAAGGGGAACGTAGTAGCTGATGCCCTCAGCAGGAGGACGGGCATTCAGCTACTTGAGGAGGTGACGGAGCAGCTAGACTCTTTGCAGATATCCTTCGTGGATAGAGATGGAGTAGCATTCCTCCAGTCTCTCACAGTCACCCCTCCTCTACTACAGCAGGTCAGAGAGGCACAGCGTGAGGATGCTGACTGTGAGACACGGCGTGCACAGATATCCTCGGGATAGGCACCTGATTGTTTCTCCCTAGGAGCAGAGCACGACATCCTTTTCAGAGGACAAACCATGGTACCAGTCGCTTTGCGAGAGGAGGTGCTGAGAGAGTTTCACACTTCTCCTTCGGCGGTACATCCAGGAGTGGCAAATATGTACTAGGATCTCAGACGACAGCACTGGTGGCCAGGCATGAAGAAGGCTGTAGTAGAGTTCGTTTCTCGATGCCTCACCTGCCAGCAGGTGAAGGCAGAGCATCAGGTACCAGCAGGCTTGGTACAGCCCTTGGAGGTTCCAGAGTGGAAGTGGGACAGCATATCTATGGACTTCGTGACTGGACTTCCACGCACTTCCAGAGGTCACGACTCCATCTGGGTGATTGTTGACCGACTCACCAAGTCGGCTCACTTCTTACCCATAAGAGAGCAAGGCTCATTGGAGAGCTTGGGATGTCTCTACATTCAGGCGATTGTGCGGCTCCACGGCGTGCCATCATCTATCGTCTCCGATCGAGATGCTCGCTTTACTTCCCGGCTTTTGAAGGGGTTACAGGAGGCATTCGGGACGCAGCTATGTCTGAGCACAGCCTTTCACCCTCAGACATATGGTCAGACTGAGAGGACCATTCAGACTCTCGAGGACATGCTCCGCGCATGTGTCCTCGACTTTGGTCGCAGCTGGGAGGACCACCTACCGTTGGTGGAGTTTGCGTACAACAACAGCTACCACTCCACCATCGGGATGGCACCGTACGAGGCGTTGTACGGCCGACCTTGTAGATCTCCTTTGTGCTGGACAGACCCTGGGGAGTCAGCACTTGTGGGACCGGAGATGGTCCAGGCCACGACAGAGAAGGTCCAGGTCATCCAGGAAGGGATGAGGAAAGCTCAGATCCGGCAGAAGTCATACGCTAATAGGAGGTGGATGCCACTAGAGTTCGAGGATGGCGACCACGTCTTCTTGCGGGTCACACCTCGACATGGTATTCGGAGATTTGGCCGAGGCGGCAAGTTATCTCTGCGCTTCATCGGACCCTTCCAGGTCCACTGCAGGATTGGCGAGGTGGCTTATCGCCTGGCTCTACCACCTCAGTTGCACCAGGTGCACGACGTCTTCCACGTATCTTAGCTGAGGAGATACGTGCATGACCCGACGCACATCATTGACCATGGAGAGCTTGACGTTGACGATGGGGCGACTTTTACGGAGGTCCCGGTGGAGATAGAGGATCGATAGAAGCGGGTCCTACGTGGGCGATCGATTCCTCTTGTGCACATCAGATGGCAGCACGGGAATCTCCAGGAGAGCACATGGGAGCGGGAGGCTCAGATGCATGCTCAGTACCCTCTTTTGTTTCCCTAGTTTTTGATGTATCTTTACGGGGACGTAAAGATCTAAGGTGGGAGTAATTTAAAGACCTGTAAAATTCAAGGGAAATTTTATCTTAATTTTCTTTGGAATTTTACAAGAGCGTGGTTTCTGACGGCACCTGATTCCGAGGCCCGGAGTGCCCGGAATCATTTTCCGAAGTTTGGCTCAGGTACGTTCAGTGAACGAACGAGCAGGAATTTCTAACTTTTGAACCAGTGCCCAGAATCAAATTCTGAGGGCACCGATGAACTCGCAGCGCCGATATTCGCTTAAGGAGACCTTTTCCGAGGTTGCGTTTATTGCGGGACGAAAGTTAGTTTTGGGAGAAATTATAAGAAGTTAAATAAAAATGTGGAAACACCTTTTATTTTTATCTTGTTGGTTAACTTCTCCCAATGGGATTTAAAGGTGGGACCCACATCCACATAACCACCCTTGGGAGGATTAAGTGTGGTGGGGCCCACACGAAGCATAACTCTTCACCTCTTTTTTTTAAACTCCATTAAACTCCCCTTTTAAATGAACTTGACAACTTAGGTTATTAAATGGGTTGAGTTGTTAAATTTCAAACCTTTGAATTTCAAATGGTTTGGTTGGGTAAATAAAATAAGACCTTAGCTTATTTTATTTGGGTTAGAATTCTATAGGCAATCTTGAGAGAATTTGGAACCTACTTCTTCTTCTTCTTCTTCAAGCTTTGACGAAGAACGCGAAGAACCTTCGAACATCGACGAAGAACGCCATGTTCTCGGGAACCGTCTTCCGTGACGTCACACCCGCGATACTGACGACGTACTTCTTCCACGTCATCTCTTCCGCGACAATTTCCCGCGACGAAATCGTCGTCAAAGAACTCTGAATCCTCGCTTCACGACATCGACGTCCTTCTTCCGTGACGCCGACCACCACGACGCTTGTCTTCCGCGTGTCGTTGACGATCATCGTTCTTGAACCGAGTTAGGGGTTGTTGTTGTTTATTTGTTTATTCTCGTTCTTGGTTCTAGCATGACAATCTTGAGGATTATTGTTAAGTGTTATCGACTAACGAGAGGGGGTCCAGACCGCACAAACACGGCCGAATCCCCCCTCCTCTGTTCTTGAATATTATTTCCTTGCGGATGAACGAGATGGCGTGGTGTCGTCGCACCACGCGAGAATCGCAAGGCTATAATTGCGCGGCACCGTCGCGCCGCGCCACGGAAAGTTTATCAAGAACGCGACGCCATCGCATCGCGTCGAAGGAAACCGAAGGCGCTGCAGCCAGAGTGGGGCCGCGGCGGAGGGGCGTGGTGCCGTCGCACCGCGCCGGACGATGAAGGTTGCGGCCGGTTCTGGGCCGCGGCGGAACGGAAGGACCGGCGGCCAGCCGGGCCGCCGGTGTCGGAAGCCGGAAGGGGGACTGGCCTTGCCGGTCCCGTTGAGGAAGAACCGGCCGGCCATGTTGGGCCGGCCGGAAGGGAGAAGGACCGGGGGAATAAATTCCCCCAGCTGGCCAAAAACCGGCCCCCCATAAAAGGGGGGCCGCGGTTACACAAAGGGGGGCAGCGCCCCCCCCCCCCCCCCCCCCCCCGTTTTCCTCAAAGGCAGGCCCCCACGAGGGGGGGCCGTTTGGACCGAGGCGCGGCTTTCAGCCGCGCCGCCAGAGGGAAGAGGCGGGGGCCTTGCCCCCCGCGTGTGGCACCCGAGCGGCGCCATGCCGCGCCGCCGCCGGCCGCGCCGGGCCGGGTCGGCCCGGACCTGGACCCCCCGTTTTCGAATCGATTTTGGTCTTTTGCCCATAAATTGAGCTACGGACCTCCGATTGACGAACCGTCAGCGGCGATGCGACCCTTGGATCGAGACGGTCGATTCAGTATATCGTAATCAAAGTTTCAGAATACTTTGAGTTCGTCCGGGTTGGTTCGTACACGAAACCAACCGGGCCTTCGGAGCGGAAACACTCATATCTTGAGCTACGGACGTCCGATTCACGTGCCGTCAGCTATGTTGAGTTCCTCTTAGTGAGACGGATCTTTTGGCATACTCCGGCCGAGGTTTGGACGCAGGTGGAATACGTTCGGGTTGGTTTTTCTTTAAAAACCAACCGGGCCTCTGGGACGAAAAAGCCAATAACTCTCAGACCGGGCGTCCGATCGACGCGCCGTCTGTTGCGTTGAGTTCCTGTTGACAATACGGAACTTTTGGATACATCAACTCTGGACTTAGTGACAGTTGATGTATCAGCCTCCCGGCTCGTGGATCGGACCCTCTCGAACGAGCTTGCTGTGTGCGGGAACCCTAGAGCTGGCTGCGACTGTGACTGCTACTGCTACTGCTACTGCTACTGTGACTGCGACAACGACAGTACAGAGATCCTTGGTGGATTCGACGATGACTACAACACTCAGTGATCCTACGTGGATCAGTGCTACAGGTCCTGTGTGGGCCCGATCCTGTGTGGGTCTGATCTTGTGTGGGTCTTTGCGCTCAGCGGTCCTGTGTGAACCAGCGCCTACAGGTCATGTGTGGGCCCGATCCTGTGTGGGTCTTTGAGGGGGTTAGTTGTCTATCGATCCTTCGTGGTTCCGACGACTTAGATGGATCAGAGATCATCTTTATCGTCTTTCGAAGAAGTATACCTGTGTGAGCTGAATCCTGTTGCTTTCCTGTGTGGATTGAGTTGTGCTATCCTGTGTGGATTTCATTTTGCTTTCCTGTGTGGAATACGTTTACTTTCCTGTGTGGAATGAGTTGTACTTGGGCTCGGAGGTTGGAGCGTATTGGAATTGATAACTTAGGTATATGTATGGGCATATACCTAATCAGTGTCGGTTGTTGCTCCGTGATTGTATCTTCCTTTCTGGTTTATCCTTTGTGGATTTTGGGAGACCTTCAGGGGTCTCGGGGTCCCTAATGAGTAGCTTATACTCACCCCTGCACGGGCTATTCCCGCACTACGTTGTGTTGGTTGAAGACGACGGACAGCGTTGATCTTGGCTGAGGCTTGCAGAGCAGGACGGTACCTGGAGGTGGACCACTGGGCGGGACGTCTTCGGAGCGGACGACGGGACCCGAGGAGCAGTGGAGCTATCTGTACCCACCCTTCAGGTGGGATTTCCAGTGAACGGCTCGGTGTAGCGGCTTTTACTTTACAGTTGATGTTTTCCCTTTCGAGTTGTACTTTACTTTCAGTTTGGGTTTTTATACTGGCCCATTTACTTTTCCGCACATTCAGTTGTACTCTGTTTTTACTTAGTGTTTACTATTCCGCTTGCTTACTCTGTGGTGGTTGTTTACTTTTCGAAGGCAATGCCTTCCCTTTTTGTTGGGATTTACGCCTTGGTGCTAGTCGCCAGCCCCTGGGCTATGGAAGGCGGGCTTGGGGTAGTCACGGCACGGGCCCCGAGGGCGGGTCATGACAGATCTCATCGTCATACCCATTATTGAATTTGATATAATCCTCGAAATGGATTGGATTTCGTACCATGATGAAAACATTTATTGTAAGAAGAATAAGGTTTCAAATTTCAATGATGATAAGGAGTGACATATCTTTAGAGTAGAAATGTCACCACCTTATTCTTATCTAGATCCACCCCCAGTAGCTCAACAAAATTCAATAATCAGGGAGGAATAGAAATAAATAACTATGGGTGAGGAAAATAATATTCAAATAGAGGACGTAGCTATTATGCAAGAATATGTTGATGTGTTTCTAGAATATTTACCTGGACATCCTCTAGAATGAGTAATTGAATTTTCCATTAATTTAATTACTGGTTCAATGCCCATATCGAAGACCCCTTATAGAATGGCCACTATGGAATTAGTGGAACTAAAGAAACAACTTGAGGAATTGAGTAATAAGGGATTTATTCACCCTTGTGTTTATTCATGGAAAGCCCCTTCTCTTTTTGTTAAGAAAAAAAGATGGATCTATGAGATTGTGAATTGACTATAGAGAGATCAATGCTATAACAATAAAGAACAAGTATCCCCGACCTCGCATTGATGATTTATTCAACCAACTTCATCGAGCTCAATATTTTTCAAAGATTGACCTTTGATATCCATATCATCAATTTTATGTGAAAAAGAAACACGTTCTGAAAGTAGGATTTTGAACCAAGTACGGGCATTATGAGTTTATAGTAAAGCCTTTTGGATTGACTAATGCACTCTCATTCTTCAAGGATCTAATAAACATACTTTTTAAGTAATATCTTAATGAATTTTTAGTGGTATTTTTTGATGATATCCTAGTATAATCCAAAATCTATGAATATATTTAAAATCACTTGTCCACTCTTCTAAAAACCCTCAGAAGAAATGAATTATACAGAAAGATTAGAAAGTGTGAATTTTGGATTCAGGAGATTTCTTTTCTCGTCCATATTGTCTCTAAGGATGGAATCTTTGTTTACCCTTATAAGACAAAGGAAATCCAAGAGTGTCCAGCACCGACACATATAACTGAGGTACGTAGTTTTATTGGCTTAGCAGGTTATTATCAACATTTCAGCTAGACTTTTTCCGGATTGGATAACCCATTAATGAAGCTCACACGTAAAGGGGTTAATTTTTTTTTTGGAAAAAAGAGTGTGAAGAATGTTTCTAAGAACTGAAGATAATATTATTCAATCATATTATCTTGACTCTTCCATCAGGGAATGATGGGTTTTTGATTTATAGTGATGACTCAAAGAAATGACTTGGTTGTGTCCTTATGCAGAATGATAGAGTTATTTCCAATGCATCATGACAGCTAAAAATTCAGGAGAAAAACTATCCTACAAATGATCTTGTGTTAGTAGGTGTAATCTTTGCTTTAAAGAAAAGGAGACATTATCTCTATGGTGAAAAATGTGAGATATATACTGATCATAAGAGTTTTTAGTATAATTACTCACAGAATGAACTCAACATGAGGCAAAGGTGATGGCTTGAACTACTCAAGGATTATGATTTCAAAATACACTACCACCTGGGGAAGGAAAATAAGGTGTCAGATGCTTTGAGCAGAAAGGATCATGGAGTTTTGAACAAGATGAGAGTTGAAAGGGATCCTATTTTCATGGATCTAGTAAAGATGGATATGGGAATAACCATGGAAGGTGAAACATCAATGCTTTTTCAAATGGTTTCCAAACCATCTTTAATATAAAGGATAAAAAATACTCAGGATGATGATGAGGAATTTCAAAAGAATATTAAATCAGTGAGTGATGGGAGATTGATCAACTTCGTATATGAAGATGGGATTTAGAAATTTGGAAAGAGACTTTGTTATCCCAATATACCTGATCTGAAAAGGGAATTGTTATATTATGCTCATAGAAACAATTTCTCTATACACCCTAGTAGCACTAAGATGTATATTAATTTTAAAGAACATTTTTGTGGGAAAACATAAAGAAAGATATTGCTGATTTTGTTTCAAGATGTATAGTTTTTTAACAAGTGAAATCTGGAAGGCAACATCCTGGAGGAGTCATGAAACCTATTCCCATACATGAGTGGAAATGGGATAATATTATGATTGACTTTATCATGGGACTACCAAAGACTTATAGAAGGAATGATGCAATATGGGTCATTTTTTATCGTCTTACCAAGTCATCACATTTTCTTCCTATAAGAGAGGATTTACCATTTGAACATTTAGCAAGGCTCTATATTAATGAAGGTGTAAGACTTCATGGAGTACCCCTATCAATTGTTTCTGATTGTGATCCACATTTTACATCAAAATTCTAGAAAATTCTTTATAAAGCCTTGGATACTGAACTTCGTTTGAGCACTGTCTACCACCCTCAAAATAATGCACAATCAGAACGAACTATTCAAACCATAGAAGATATGTTGAGATCTTTATCACATGACTTTATAGGTATGTGGGATCAATATTTACCTCAAGTATAATTTTCCGATAACAATAGCTTCCATTCAAGTAATGAGATGTCACCATATGAAGCATTATACAGAAATAAATGTCTCACACCAACCTGTTGGAATGATGTTGGTGAAAGAGAACTCATAGTCCAAGCACTTTTGGAGGAAAATATGGAGAAGGTGAAGGTTATCCAAACCCACATCAAATCATCTCAATATAGGCAGAAGATCTATGTCGATAACTGAAGGAAGGATTTGGAATTTCAGGTAGGATATCATGTTTTCTTGAAGTTATATCTTTGGAAAAGAGTTATCAAATTTGGTAAGAATGGTAAATTAATTCCCAGGTACATCAGAACTTTTGAAATTCTAGAACAAAATGGTACTGCAGCTTTTCGTTCGGTAATTTCACCAAGTCTCTCAAAAGATCATGATGTATTCCACATATCATTATTGAGAAAATGCATGCCTGACCCAACACATGTGCTCACTTATAATGAATTATAACTGGAACTCTATCTACCTTATTTCGAAGAGCATGTCAAGATTATTGATACAATAGAACAGGTGTTGAGAAATCTGATGACTTGTCTGGTAACATTTCTGTGGAGACACCATAAAATGGAAGAGGAAATGTGGGAATGCGAGGAACTTATGATGAAGAACCACCCAAATATTTTTATGAAGCAATATTCTATAAATTTAGAGGAAGAAATTATTTGAAGGAGGGTAGAATGTAACACCCCAGGCCTCTACAGTTCGTTTCCCTTTGAATAATGCAACAACTTGCATTGTACGCTACTTCAAGATTCTAACACACCGCGACCAATCAAACTAGCTGTTATGAATAGTAATACCCACTTTTTGAAATTTAATAAATTTAATCTCTCAAAATGGACTTCATTTATGTATTTGTAATATCGACATTATCTTAGGGTGAATTTTTGATATTTCTCAGAAAATATTCAATTTTTAATGAATAGTTAGAATACTAAATTTTAATTAAAAACAACTTTTTTAATCGAAATAATTTATAGTGTTAAATTATATATTTTAATGTTTTTTATGTATAAATAGATTATATTTTTATCATTTAATATAATTTAAGTCATTGGATGTAATCTCATGAATAAATTGGACATAAACAAGTGTCAATCTTTTGGTAGTTATTATTTCATAAAAACAAACTTTTTGTTTTCACAATGGGAATTAATTTTAAATTAATTTTTTCCACTTATATGTTTTGAATTTTGAAAAAATGGATTTCATATTTGGAATCAGGAGGTCCAAATTATGTAAATAGATAACATTGATTTTTATGCATTAGGAATATTTACTTCAGTAAATATTTTATTTACCATGGTTAAAGGGGTAAATTCAGTAAATAAGGTTAAAAAATAATATTATAATAATATTAAATTACCCTGAAATGTGTCATAACCCTATTTTCTTATACATATCCAACCATTGGAATCATTGGGTCGATTTTGGGACCCCATGGAGCCACTAGGGAGTGATAATGACATTTTATATTAAATAATCTAAAGTAAAGACAAAAATAACAAAAGCAAATATCTTTTAGTAAAACAGTTTTTATATGAGGTTATATAATTAGTATATTCGACTATAAATTTTAATTATAAATATAAAAATATTTACTACCTTAGGATATTTTATTTATATTTTTTAGAAATAAAATAAATATATTTATATATGACACAATAATGATGCAGTATTTTCCTTATTAATGAAACAATAAAATAAATGATATTATAAATACTAAAATAAATATAATTTGAATGTTGTGATTCCATAAACAAATTTTATAGGTTACTATAACATGTTTGTTTTATTAAATTTATTTAGTTTTATGAAATAATGTTTTTAGGACTTAACAAAAATCAATTATTAAATAATGTCAAAATTGACATAAATGAGTTTTTAAAACAAATACAATATTATTGGTTGATATAATAATCATAAAAATCTAATTTTAGGTCAAAAGACTTATATAATGATAGGTGTATCATTAATGAACCACTTGGGGTTCTATTAGAACTTTATTGTATGTTTATTAACCATATAATATAAAAATACAAAGAGGCATGGTAAATGTCAAACTATTTAACTAAGAGTTAAATCTAAAAGATAAGGTTAATATAGTGACCCAAACCTGTCTAAAACCTATTGGTTGAGTTCCTTTCAACCCATCCCCACTTAATCCTTTAAATAATTTATTTTTGATCCATTATAAACCGAACATGATTTTATTATAAAATAATATTAAATCTTTTCCTAAGGTTCCCCTCACCCCTCTTATAAAAGGGAACTTCCCCTTATCTCAAATTCCCACCTTCAAAGCCATTTGGCTCGGCCAAAACCTACCCCAATATCCTCTAAACTATCCTACCTTCATCCTAGATGCCTTAATTTACTCATAAATCCATCCTAAGGAGCCCTTTTGATCAAATCAAAAGGAAGAACCCAAAGAAGTGGTAAATATTTCATCACATCTTTCAAGTTTTTTTTCTTCTCCCACTTCTTCTTTCCTTGTTGTTTCCATTCTAAAATAACAACTATAGTATCTTCTATATACTATGATATTTTTATAAATATGGTACAACCATATTAATTATTCTATCAATCCTTTGAATGACATGTCACCATATGTGTGCACATACGGCTTATCATCTCCACGTCGTGGTGTAGTTGTTATTCAATAAATTATTTTTTGGATGGGTATATTAATGTTGTATAATTGATGTAAATAATAAATATAACATGATAATTATTCTGTATATATGATATACCATCCAATTAAATAAAATTTTAATCAAAATAATGATATTTCCACTCGTGCATACGTACAGATTACCGTCTCCACGAACACGATGAGATTCATTCCCCATCGTATCCATTCAAGAATAATTTTCCTTTGATGATTAAAAATAAATTTTAAAGACAAAATATTATTATAAATATGTATAAGACACATTATATCCATAAAAAACAATACTTATATAACAAATCATATAAAAGAAATTGAATTAGTTAACACCCGAAACAATGATAATACTAAAATATTATTAACAAAGCAATATTAAAAGATCATATATGATATCATATTAGTGTATATGGTTCTTGTATAATTTAATAACAATTATTTAATCATTATACATGATTTTAATTTACCCTATACCAACAAAAAGGTACAAGGTATGGGTTAATTTCACAATCTCTTTATTATCTGAGGTTGTTTTTATGTAAGTATCTACCGGGACCTCTTTATCATCCCCATCCATATTTCATAAAAATGTATTTAAAAAAAATTATATTTACTAGACGATGGGTAAAATTCATTTATACCCTTATTTGAACTTATATGTTTTGAAAGTAATCTTTCAGTCGTTTTCCAAATAAGGTACTTTACGACCTTTTCGACAAAATTAAGTTAAGAATGTCTTTTTTAACTTATACGACGGGTAATGTTATTCTTCATCGTTATACCATCATCAAAGCTTCCCTTAAAATCTTATTAGAATATATTCAAAATAAATGTTTTCTTTTATAAGTACATTACTTTTAAATGATTTAAAAATAGAAAGATATATTCCTATTAAATAATTTTCCTTTCATCTATGTGAACATCCTTTGATGAATTTTAAACTAGTTTAAAGTTGATCTATTATGATACAAATCATCCTTACTGTATTATTTTGTACTGTGGATGTGTTATTTTTATACCATTCTTGGTTTATGGTTAATTTATTGGCATTTCATATGCTAATTTTAATACGAATGTTTATGTTATATTTCAACCCTTTCAAATGAGGAATGTATTGGACTTAGTAAGTGACGGGTGGAGCCCACTATAGCTCATCGGTGCATCGGTAGGTCTCATGAGACAACTAGACGTGGAATTGGATGAGGCCTAAATCATTTTTAGACGTCTTGGCCAAGGCCTTGACAAAATGTTTCAGAATTTTCAGAATTATACATTCCCTCATTATGAAAATAATATTGATGGTTCATGTGGTCATTCGACTAGTAGAATACCCATGATTATGTTTTATTATGTCATTGTTTACTCATCTCAAATTCCATCCCTAAAAGTGTTCGTGTTTATTATTTTCAAAGGCATGTGTTTTCAATTATTCATCATGATTAATATTTATGTTATCTTCCACTGTATTTCTTACCCTTACTGAGCGTCTGAGCTCACCCCTTTCTATGTTTTATTTTTCCCAGGATTCTAAGAAGTGTATTGTGATTGATATGCAAGGTTATTCTAAGGGAATAATGGTGTTAATAAAGCATTATTTATGTTGGGTTGTATGTTATAAAGTGTAATCTAACATTCATGTATGTAATATATTTTCCAAGAATGTTAAACTGATCAGTTCTTTGGGACTTGATTCTTTATAATCATACCAATGTATTAAAATAATACACTGACTCTGGGTAATTGTGGTTGGGGTGTTACATTATATATCTTAAAACCCCCTAAATATTATTCTATAATTATATATAGATTTTATTTTAAAACTTTTGATCCATAATTGATGAGAGATGACTATATTTCCTCTTATAGAACACTTTTCATAAGTGGTTACTTAGTCAAAGTGATGTCTTTCTCCTTTATTAATTACAATTATTTATCCTAAAACTCTATTAAAAATACAATAATTTATCTACCATGATTCCATTTTCATTTTATTTTTATCATTTTGGTTCATCAATGATGTTTGATAAACCATTACATCACACCAAACTCTTTTTCATAACACATTTCTATGTTAAAATAATTGGTTCTTAATTATCCCTTTACATTTCCTACATGAGATATAATTATAATAAAATCCTTAAAAATCTATTTAAAATACTTAATTTATTAAATTTTTTATTTTTTAATAATATTTTTTATCTATTAAATATTGTAAATTACTAATTCACTCTCATTAAATTTCATTTCATATGTTGTTACTACATTAAATTATAGGCTTTTTAAAAGTGTGTCTTTATATTTTAATTAACCTCTTACTCTTTTTGAATAAAGTGATTCACAATTAAAATTAACACTAAATAATTATTTTTCCTATAAGATAAATATTTTAAAATTCTGAGATATTTATTTAATTTTCTCTATCATTAAACACTTTTGAAAAACATTGTTCAAAATAGTGGTTTTACGCTACTTCAGTGATTCATGATATTTTTATAAACATACATATTTCTTGTATATTATTTAAAATTGATTTAATTATAGAATATAATATTTATATTAAATTAATTTAATATTTAAATATTCTTATATTTGAAAGATCTATCATAAAAATGAAATTAAAAGTAAAAAAACATAGGCATTCTTAACCATAAACGACAAGATTATCAAGGATGATTCTATAAATGGAAACTATGATAGGATATATTGAAATATGTTGATTATTTAATGATTTATAAAAACTACAACACTTATAAATATTATAGTAACATTTTAAAATAACCTTATTCTGTTATAATTATATTGTATGTATTTTCAATATTATATACCAAATGACCAAAAAATGATCTGGAAAAAAATAGTAAAAGAATAAAACATGATAATAAATGAATTAATAGGGAAAATAATATATAAATTAACAATAAAATGGATCTAAATCAATTATATAATTAATAAAATTTAATTATTCAAAATTTCATAGGACATACGAAGTGATATGAGATTCAAAGTAAGGGATTTCATTCAAAGTATACATTTTTTTAATAATTGTTCCCATATTTAAAAACATCTCCTCTACTTCTCAGATAAAATATCTTTAAATAAATAAAATACTATTTTTAATTAATATTTGATGCATTTATGGTTTATTTCCCTCTCACATGGACTTATATTTCACACACTACATTGTTCATAAAGGTTTATTTCCCACTCTTTCTTAATTTGAAAGAAATGTTGTCTATCACTCTCTATCTCTAAGTTACACATAATATGTTTATTATAAGATTCATTTATATCCTATATGATTATTTTTCATTTTTCTTTGTTGGGGTATATTAATATATTTATGTTTACCTTTATATGGTTATTTAATTCAGAACCTTTAATGTTTATAAGGGAATCCTTCCCAGTTTCTAATATCATCTCCATGTTCCTTCACCTTTATCTCTATATTTATTAACAAACCTATTATTAAGGATTTTTATTATTAAAATAGTTTTTAAAGTCGCTTTTTATACCCCTTATAAAGAATATTTCAAAATTTACTCATTCATTTTTTTATGAAAACATTAACAAAACTTATGAAAACTTTTTTCAAGATTTCTCTAATATTTTCCTCTATATTCTATTCAAGAATATTTTTCAAAGAATTCATTCATATTACATGCTTTAATAATAATTTATATTATTTATAATATAATTTTATTGAAATAATTTTTTTCTATATTTATGAATTTTTTCTTTATTAAATTTATCTAAAAATAAATAAATTGTTGTATTTAAAACCAAATAAATTTATTATAATCCTCTAAATGATTTTTGTCTATGACAACATTATTTCATATTCCATTCTTTATCAGTTTATTTTATGGTATTTATATGAATTTTTTTCTCATAAATGGATTTTATGTAAAAATGAAACTTTTATTAATTATCATTGTTCTTATGTATATGTGGTATGGTGGGAAAGAAATATTTTTAAACAAAATGGTTCATCACTGCCTTTTTTTTTACTTATCATTATATATTCCTAAAAATGACATTTATGTGAATTATTTTCCACATTGAATATCATTAATTCATTATTCTAACTGAATATTTTTCACCTACATACTATGTATAAAACATGGGTAGTGATCCTTGCACATTATGTTATTTTGTCCAAAAAGTCATCCTTTTCACGAACTAGGTTGGGTTTCTATTCGACCCGTAACCCGACCGAGTAAGTGTCATGGCCCAAAGGGCATTCCCGATTCCCAGGGGTGGGGACAAGTTCTCAGGTATCAAAACTAACACATGGGAATGATTTAGCTCAAATATTTAACAAAAAACAACTAGAAAGACAAATAAACAAAAACTGAAAATAAACAACCAAACAGGACCTTAAACTAAAATCAAATTTAAAGTTTTACAACTTGATCCAACATCCAAAAAGTAACCACAAAAAAGAAAATAAAACTCTAACTCAAACCATCAGTCAATAAGAGAGGTGTGACACCCATAAGATATAATCACCAACCTACATGAGAAGACCATCCACAACCCGGACCACCATCGCTGAGTATGATGTCTCAACCTGGATTACACAAAGAACAAGATCTACATACACCCAAAAGTGTATAGAGGGTGTGATCCAAATGAACAATAATTTACCACCCAATAAAAAGGTTCCATGTATAAAAATTAAATGACAAATACATTTTCAGACTTTATAAATGAATGGATACTAAATCCTGAACAGTTTTAAAAAAATAGTTTCTCTATAAAAAACTATTTCTAAGTAAAGAAACATAGATTCAAATAAAAACACCATTACATTTAATAAAAACTCAAACCTTTATGAAAAACACAAACATTACATTGTATGCCAGTAGTGGGTGTAAAGTACTCCATGATCACCAAAAGTGGGAGAGGCCCTATAGGTACTAGTAAAAAGAATTTGACCCCAAAACACCGGGTCTTGGTGAACAATAGTACAGGGATCAAAACAATATATGTTATCATGCACGATCCACTAATAGGTAAACACATATATAACCTAGTAGTCTCCAATCATCATCTAATGTTTAGTTAGGGTTGTAATCGTCAATCCCGATAAGTGAAACCAGGACAAACTCGCTTTTGTATCACTAGAACACTAGATCTAGTCCACACACCAAATACCCAGGATTCCCCTTTTAGGATAAAAATGTTCCAACTTCACATTTTATATCAAAATAAGACAAATAAAACAAACAAGGTGTTACTTAAACCTAACACTACACTTTCTCACACACAAAAATCCATTTTAAATAGTACGCACACCCAAAAGACTTTACCCAACTCAATTAAACAATTATTGCATTGTTAATAATTATTTATTAAAACATATTAATCTCTCTGTAAAAAATTCCTTAAAAAGAAAAATAACACATCTTAACACACAAAACCAACTCATCCCTCCTTTATGACCAAAAAACACCCAACGCTACATCAAGAATGCAAACTACACCACTCACATCGATTAATAACCCAACCACACAGTTAAAAAATCATCTTCCGGATTAAATAAAACAGTAAAGATTTTATTAAGAAATTTAAGAATATGAAACATTACTTTAAACAACAAAATTCCACTCAAACACACTTTCTGATCAAAACACATATGAACTCTAAACTAGAACATAAACTGAAAACTTGGCACATTTTCACCAAACAAACGCCAACTTTATAAAACAATAATAGATAGTTAAACGTGGGTTTTCACAGTGAAAACCAATTCAACCCAGAAAACACCTTCACATATGACCAATCACATGCAACTCCCTGTCGAAAACATGACTAACACCACTTGCAAAATTGGAAAAATATTTTCACATATTATTAAACACTAACGATTAACTAAATACAACATTTCAACCAAAGAAAACACCCACAGTACATTAACAGACTACCAAACCAATCTAAAATATGTAAAACATCAATAAAACAAAATCCAAACCCAAAATAATTAATCAGAGAACATTAAAAATTAACTAAGTAAGAAAATTAATTCATTAAATAATATTTAAATGCAGAACCACCTACCTCGGAAGGAGTTACTCCAAAAACTAGTTTGAATCAACAATCGCACCTAGTACGCACCACACGTGAACTGAATTGGACCCTAAACATGAATTAGAATCAAATATATAATAAACAATGACCCCTAATGAACCTTATACCCTCCAGAAAGAAAAAAACTCAAAATAAGAATAAATAACCTAACTTAATTGGGGGTTGCATGCTGGATAGAAGGTCGTCCAGTAGGGGTGTCGTGTCGGAGCTTCACCGGTGAAGGGAGGTTGCGCCTGAAGGGAAGCTGCGGGTAGGGCTTCAGCCACAAACACCTTGACCAGGACAAGATGGGGGAGGTTGTTCACCCAAGTGGAAGTCAGGAAAGGGAAATTGAGGTGTCGGCGCAAGGGGAGGGCTGGTCGTGGAGTTGCGGGGTGCGGCTGGTCCAGGGAGCGGGGAGTGTGATGGTGGTGCTAGCCCAGAGAGGAAGTAGGGAGTTGTACGAGGTGATTTTGGCGGTACGACATGGAAAACTTCTAGGGGTGAAAGGGGGTAGTGCAACAATGCTGGTTGGGAGCTGCAACGTGACGGGCTAGTCATCCTGGACGAACCTGCTGAGCATGGAGGGAGGGGGAGTATGTCGTGATCAGCTGAAGGGGAAAGAGGTAAGATGGGGAATAGGTTAAGGGGATGAGGTGAAATCCCTAATGGGGAAGAAAAAAATAAAATAAAACAAAATAAAACTAAAATAAAATGATAATAAATAGAATAGTAATAATATAAATAATAAATTAAAACAAAAGTAATAATAATAAATAAAATAACTTAATCATCATAACTAATATTAATAATAATAATAATACGAAATAATAATGAATAATATCCTCAAATACTATTATTATTATTATTACCATTAAAACCATTCATTAAGTTAGTTACATTTTTCTTATTTTATTTTTATTTCTACTTTATTATTCCCTTAATTTTATTTTGTTATTACTATTTCATTTTATTTAATTAGTTGACCATCAAGAAGGGTGTGCGTTGAACCGGGAGAGGTAACGTGGCGACCCAGGCGAGCTCGTACGGCTTCGACCACGGTGCGTTGAAAGAAGCCAAGTCCAAACCACACGTTTTCAAATTAGTTCTCAAAATTTTTAACCGGATCCAACCCAAACCATAAAGAAAATTATACAGGGCCAGAAAATAATAAAATAAAATAAATTTGAATGATTCAGAGTGTGAAAATTCTCCCCACCATAAAGCTTTCCTCCATCAGAAATCCACAGCGATACTGAACCCCAAAGCAGTAAATAGTAGCCCCTTGAGGTTCAAAAAGGATCCTTATGAAAAGCAAGTGAAAGGAGGAAAATGCATCTTGCTCAGAGAAAGTTACTTAAATGAAAACCTCAAGAAACTAATTAAAATACTTTCTCACATGTGTCTCCCACCCTAAAGAGCTAAAACAACTCTATTTGATTAATAAAAGAAAGGAACCCTCGCACCCACAAAAACCAACTTCACAAATCGAACACCTCAAGTACCACAAAATGGAAACCACACTGTTTGTCTGGAACAACCAAATAAGAACAACCACGTCCAAGGAAGAGTATTATCACTCACAACCTAGCCATCTTTAGGAACATAATCAAATGACAAACATGGGGAAATCCCTAAGGACACCTCACCATTAAAAATATAACAATGCCCAAAATGGGACTGGGAGACCAACATGGGGAAGACCGGACAGACTCCCCACCATAGGAATAGGGTAATATCGTTTTATTTTTGGGGAGTTTCAGCGAGGCCCTCAATGGGTCTCAAAATCGTTGGCACCAATGATAACAAAATAACTCATATGCTTCCTGGCATTGACCCAACACCTCACCAAATGGGCAGGGAGGGAGGGGCCCAACCATTGGGCATCAAAACCACAGCTGGAGATAAACCAACATCTCAACATCCTAGGATGGACACTTTTCAACTTTAAGAACAATTCACCCAAACAGACCCCATAAGGACCACTAAAAGAGATTACATCTGGTGGGATTCAACCCCCATAACAATAAGGTAACGAGGTGACCATGCCTCCCCATAGCCATGAGAAACCCAACGCACCCAAACAGGTCATTCAAAATGGAACCACAGGTAACAATTTAAACATCCTTCACCTTCAATAATAATGACAGAAATAATGTTATGGTCTTATACACTCCCAGGGTTCCTTACCACGTTCCAGCTTCACTCTAAGGCCAATGGTCGGAGCCTTTATGTTTATAGAATATTCTTCCTTGCAGTCAGGTATTCAAGACTCCCGAATGTAATTTTTCCTTTTTCTGGTGCCGCAAGAAACCATAATGCATTCAAGAAAAAAACTCCAGGCACAACACACTCTGAAAACCAACTACTACCTTGTAACACATCAACCAGAATAAAGGTTTAGATGATGCACAAGCATCAACTCTTCACCTTAACCAAGAAACTTAAGAAGTAAATATGCATGAAAAAACTCTCTTTTGGACAAAAAAATTAGAACTCTCTAAGAGAAGGACGCGCTCCTATGAAAATAGGGATTCTTGGAGGGTTCTAAGAAATCCACCATTGCTCATCAGGAGAACTCACATTGCAAGATGTCACCAAACATGACAATTGTGGCCGATGAAAGCACTACGAGCCTTTCAAACCATTGGTCAGCAATGATAACTCCGAACTGCCTTCACCCTTCCCCGCTGGAATTCCTTTCACTATTTCCAGGGGGACCTTCTAACACAACGATGTCAAACTTCATACCCGACAACTAAGAAAAATTAAGGAGACCAAAACTCCCTTCGACTCCCCTCTCATCTTCCATCCCAATATGAGAGGATCTGCTTAACTGAAAAGGAAAAAGCTATAGACTTAGTATGATGACTAAAAAGAGAGAGTCCTTACTTTAATCAACTGGAGACCCAGTCAACGGAGAATTTCCCCTGGCTACACATCAATTGCATGTTAATGCTTTATGGGGACAGACACTAGTTAAGAAATAGAACCATGGACCTAATCAAACTAGTACAGTGCCCAAGACATACTATAAGAGAGCACCAAACATATCAGGGGAACCATTGCAAGGGCTTCCCGAATCACTTTTCAAAAGAACCCACAAACCACATGCTTTCACACCAACATACAAATAATAATTCAAACTCAAGACATAAATCAGTCAAAAAGGATTCTCAGCTTGAAATACCTCACATCCAACAGTTCCAAAACACAAGGACACACCATAAAAACACAAAATTTTCATTTAAATAAACTTTTTGAAAATAAAAAAAGGTGGTGGGTTGTACAAACACCAATGGTGTCCTATGGGTCGCACACATGCATGTTCCTGTTCCACACCAGCACCAACATAATGTCTATCCATGCACTCATCCTCTCGTTCCTTTGACCATTTCTCTTTTCATATATACCCATGCATGTTTTTTCCCATGAAAGCACCAAGGATCGAAACCGGACCTTTCTATTTTTCAAAACCAAACAATCAACCCACACTTTTCAGACCTTAGACGTCATTTTATTTTTAAATCGCTTCATTTCAAAACATTTTTTTCAAGACCAAATCATTTTAACTTAAAAACTAGATTTCCATAAATCCAAAACTAAGAGACGAGGAACGATGAAATAGGGAACTAGTGTCAGTGGGTGACTAGAACATATGGTTGGTGGAAATATGCCAATAACACCACTGCCATAGAGGGTATTCTAAGATAGTATTTCTGGCTCCACATGGCTTTCCAAACCCAATGATATCATTAGGACCACTGAACCTACTCCCTTTTCATTTCCCCTATACAATATTAACCACACGAACCAAAGATTTAGACAAACCTAACTTATTTTGGTAACTCAAGTCCCTCCACAAGGTGTGTTGGTCAGGAACCTTACTCGTTGCTAGGACGTCAAGTCCTAAAAACCTTAACTCTAGTCTACCATGATTCTTTCTAAAGAATCATGACCCAAGAGAGAAAACCTCCTCTGATACCATCTTGTCACAAACAAGGCTAGGTCGCCATCCGACCCAGTCTATAGCATAGCCCAAAGGGTGTTCCTAATCCCCATGGGCTGGCACAAGTGTCCGAGTATCAAAACTAACACATGGGAATGATTTACCAGAAACAGTAAACCCAAAAAAATTTACAAGAGGAATAAAATAAAACTAAAAACAAACAACAAAACATGAACTTAAACTAAAATCATATTTAAAGGTTTAAAACTTGATCCAACATCCAAAATGTAACAACAACAAATGAAACTAAAACTCTAACTCAAACCTCCAATCAACAAGATAAGTGTGACAGCCGCAAGCTATGAGCACCAACCTGGATGAGAAGACCATCCACAACCCGAACCACCATCGCTGAGTACGATACCTCAATCTAGATTACACAAAGAACAAGATCAATATACACCCAAAGGTGTATCAGGGGTGTGACCCAAATTCCCATTAGAATACCACCCAACAAAAATATTTCACATATAAACATTAAATGAAAAATACATTTGCATGCTTAATAAATGAAAGGATACCAAATCTTGAATGGTTTTAAAGAAACAATTTCTCTATAAAAAACAATTTTTAAATAAAGAAACTTAGATTAAAAGAAAAAACTCTTTCCCTTAAGAAAAACCCAAACCTTCAAGAAAAACTCAAATTCTACACCGTATGCCGATGGTGACTGTAAAGTAGTCTAGGAGAACCAAAAGTGGGAAAGGCCCTATAGGTACTAGAAAAAATAATGGGACCCTAGAACATCGTTTCTCGGTGAAAAATAGTATAGGGATCACAATAATATACATTCTCATGCAAGACCCACTAGTAGGGAAAAACATCAATAACCTAGTGGTCTCTAATCATCAAACAATGTTTAGTTAGTGTTTTAACTGTCAATATAGCTATGTGAAACTGGGCCAGAGAAGCTTCTGTATCACTAGAACACTAGATCTAGTCCACTCATCTATTACCCAGGCTTCCCCTTTGGTGCTCAAAATGTTCCATTTTCATATTTCATGTCAAACTCAGATCAATAAAACAAACAGGGTGTTACCTAAACCCAATGCCCCACTTTCACACACATAGAAATCCATTTGAAAAAGTAAACACACCCAAAATAATTTACCCAACTCAATAAAAAATTTCCTGAATCGTTAATAATTATTTATTAAAACATATTAATCTCAATATAAATTGATTCTTTAAAAAGAAACATAACAGAGCTTAACACAAAAAACCAACTCATCCCTTCTTTGTGAACAAACACACCTAACTCCACATCAAGAACACAAACTACACCACTCACATTGATTAATAACCCTACAGCATAGTTAAAAGACCCTCTTTCCAATTAAAAGAAGTATTAAAAATTTTATTATGCATTTTTAGAATATGACACGTGAATTTAAACACCAAAATTTAACTCAAACCCTCTTTTTGGAAAAAATGAAAATGAACGCAACACCAGAACATAAACCATGCACTTTTCAGATTTTCACAAAACAAATGTAGACTTTATAAAACACTAGTAGACAGTTCAAAGTGGGTTTTCACAGTGACAACCAACTCATCCCACCCAACATCGTCACGTATGACCAAGCACGTGCAACGACATGTCGAAAACATGACTAACACCACTTGAACAAATGAAAAACTATCTGCACATATTATCAGACACTAACGATTGACTAAATATAAGATTTAAACCAAAGAACGCACCCACACCACATGAACATACTACCAAAACAATATTACACATGAAAATATTTTAGAAACCCAAGTCCGCACCCAAAACAATTAATCAAATAACATTAAAAATTAACTAAGAAATCAAATCAATTCATTAAATAATGTTTAAACGCATAACCACCTACCTCAGAAGGAGGAAATCCCTAAACTTGTGTGAATATTCTATCACATCTAATACGCACCGTACGCGAACCAAATTGGACCCTAAATAAAAATTCATACCAAATAGAGATTAAACAACGACCCCTAATGAACCTTTTACCCACAGGAAATAATAAAACTGAAAATAATAATAATGAACATAAATGAATGGGGGGTGCATGCTAGAGGGAAGGTCATACTGTAGGGGTGCTCTACCAGAGCTTCACCGGTGAAGAGAAGTTGCACCCGAAGAAAAGTTCTGGGTAGGGATTCATCCACAAAGAAGTTTTTCGAGACAAGATGGGGGAGGGTGTTCTCCAGAGTGGAAGTTGGCCAAGGGAAGTCCGGGTGTCTGTGTGAGGAGAAGGCTGGCTGGGGAGTTGTGGGGTGCGCCTGGTCCGGGTGCGGGGCACGCGATGGTGGTGCTATCCAGGAGAGGAAAGAAATCATGGTGTGAGGTGAGTTCAGCAGTGCAGCATGGCGGGGTTCTAGGGGGCAAGGGGCAGTGAGACAATGTTTGCAAGGAGCTGCAGTACGATAGGCGGGCCGAGCTGGACAAACCCACTACGCATAGAGAGAGGGGGATTCCACCACAATCATTTAAAGGGAAAATATGGTGAGAGGGAAGAGGGTAAGGGGAGGAGGTGTAAACCCTAAATGAGAACAATAAAAATAAAAAGAAAGAAAATAAAAATAAAAGAAAAATATAATAAAGAAAATGGTAATAATATAAATAGTAATCTAAAACGAAATTAATAATAATAAATAAAATAACTTAATCATAACCACTAAGAATAATAATAAGACTCAATAATAATTAATAACATCCTAAAATATTATTATTATTATTACCATTAAAACAATTCATTAAGTTAATTACATTTTTCTTATTTTATTTTTATTTCTACTTTATTATTCACTTAATTTTATTTCATTATTACTATTTCTTTTTGTTTAATTAGTTGACTATCAATCATGTCATGTGGTGAAATAGTTGAGGTTGCGCGGCAACCCAGGTGAGGATGTGTGGCTTCGACCGCGGTGCGCTGGATGCATTCAAGGCCAAACCATGCATTTTTAAATGAGTACTCAAATTTTTAAACTCGATCCAACCTGAACCCTAGAGAAAATATTTCCTTTCTGGAAAATAATTAAATAAAATAAATTTGAAATAGTTAAAGTGTGACAATCCTCGACTCATATGTTTATTTAAATTTAAGCCACATTAATATTTTTTTTAGATTATGATGAATTTACAACATCTTATCTCTTATGACATGTTTCTATGATTGATTCCATGATATTATTAATAACAATCCTAATATCTCATCCAATTTATATTTAATAATTTTTTATTATGATATCATTACTCATTTTCACTTTTTTATTTCTATAATCTTATTCCATTAATCATGCCACTTATTCAATGATCAAGTATTACAATTTTTTATAATCTATGTATTATTGATTATGTTTTTCCCCTTACTATTTGTTTGAAATAACTCATTAATTATATTTACTCATTTATTTATGAAGTTCTATGAAGGGATATGAAAAAGAGAGATTCATGAAATGAACATTTTATTGATTCTTAATACTGATATGTTTTTAGTTCCCAAATGCATAAAACTTTTGATATGTCATGTTGGTTTTAATTATCTTGATGTAATAAATGTATGTATGTTAAGAACTGGACCTAAAAGTACAGGTTTGGGGGTGTCTCCGATGATATCAAATTAGAGTTTGAATTTTTTTTGAGAATTAATATCGATTTAAATTTGGGTATAAAGCCTTGGATTGACATCCCTTAGAACTAGAGTAATCGGTCATGCATAATTAGTTTGACCATATTGGTTTAAAATTTTTCAAACATTTATATTGAGTCATATTATTACCCTTTCATAGTTAATGTTGATGATAACATTAGGGAATGGTATTGTTGTTCATAGAAACTAGATAAAACTTAAATAAGTTTTTATCAATGTGTAAAATTGTGAGGATGGAGTTTCTTTAAGGGAATGTAATATAACATCGCATATTTATAATGAATATTTTTTTATGAATTTTTATTTTTAAATTATATATGTAAATAATAAATTCATTTATCTATTTTTTCTTTTAATGATATTAACAATGAATTTATATACATATTAATCATCTAATTTGTTTTCTTTACTTGTTTTTATTTAAAATATTATTTCAAGTATAATGTAATTTTATTTATTAAATTTTTTTATAAAATATATTCTATTATATTCACGATTATTTTAAATATATAGTTTAATTTGAAAAAATATATATATATTATTATTATTTTTCAATAATATCACCAAAATTAATGCATTCAAATATAATGGTAAAAAAGTATGATATATTTTTCATAGTCATAAAATTTTAACATATTACAATGGAATGTAACGCCACCTAAAACTTATGTGAAACATATGATGAATCATAAAATATAATTTCTAAAGAAATATAATACTTGTCATGCATTTTTAATTTGTACTATAGTTCTTTTAATTTATAAATGGATTCTAAAATGTTATACATACATAGTTTAATACTCAAAAAATCATTCTAAAACATTAAGAAACATTTTTTATAATAATATAACTATATAAAATATTTATTTTTATTTTTTTTGAAAAATTAATTTATCTTATTTATAGAGTCTTATTATCATAAAATGGTAATAAAATTTTGATTGTGCAGTTTTTACAAAAGTATTATAATATTTCACATACAGTTGAAATATTTTTTTATAAAACAAGTTACACTAAAATTATTTTCTCAATTGGGTATTTAGAGGATAAATTCAACTTAATTAAAATAATGATTTCAAAAATAATATTTTCTAAAAATTGAAATATTTAATTATCAATAATAGTAATAATTAATATATAATAACACATATAAATTTATCCACTCATAAGAAGAGAAATACTTTCTATTATAAATAAATTCTTTTTCTTTGTATCGTCTGATTTTATATAAAAGATACTATTCTAGATTTTATATTTTAAATTTAGTAAATTGTAATTAATTTTTTGAATTATAATGTTGAAATTAAAATTGTGTGAAATTTTTATGTTTTTATTAATATTATTTTTTAATGAATATAAAAAATATCATTTTTACAAATAACTATAACTTTTATGACATCGTCATGATACAAATATGAAATAAAAATTCATAAATACTTTTTCATGACTAAATATGTTTTTATGGAGTAAAATAATACTTTTAAAAATAATATATTGGCCTTATAAACTAATGTATAAAATTTTGGAAAATAAACTATATTCTCTTCTAATAAGAAATCTATTTTTGATTCATTACATTTAGATAAGTTTTTCCAAGATTCCATTTAGTGTTTGAATTATTTAAATATAAAAAACATCATTTTTTAACCATAAACCATTTAATTTAATAGGATTAAATACTTCTCATAGAATTTTTTCTAAATGATAAAACAATTCATATATTATTCTAAAATACCCCTCCCCCTTGGCTATATAAACACACATCAATCCTCCCCCACTTCTCCCCACTTAAACAATTCCTTAAAATAACAAAAATATACCTATATAAATGTTCAAAATTCCATTCACACATCCTTGATCCCTTATTTTGACCAAAATCCACTTCTAATTAGGCTTTATTATTAATTTAAAGGAGAAAAAACAAGATAAATATAAGGGTTCCTCTTCCAAAGCCTACCCATTCTTTTTGGATTAATTTATCATGATTTTTTCTAAAAAGAATTTTCATATTTTTTTCATCATTAAATATATTTTTTTTCTTCATTATAATCAATCATTGATGAGATACTATTGAATTTTATATCTTGATACCCTCTTAATAAGTTGTTACTACATCAAAGAGTGTATTTCCACGCGTTTTCCTATTTAATTGTTTGTTATCATTTATATTGAAAATATATTAAACCTAACATTATTTTTCTTCCATTATTACATTATCATGTTATTTTTATTATTTTTCATCAATGATCAGATATTAACCATTAACTCCCTCCAAAAAATTATTCATAACCCATTACTATGTCAATGTAATGATTTCTTAATTCAATATTTTCATTTCTTATATGAGATTCCATTGCAATGAAATCCTTGAAAAAAAACATAATATAATTCCTTTATTTTTTTATTTTTTTATCACATTTTTTATCTCTTATAGAAGAGTTATTTCCAATTCCCTTCCAATAAACCCTTTTTCATAAGTTATTACAACATTAAAATATAATTTTTTCAAAAACTGTGTATTTCATATATTCTCATCTATATATTAAAAGAAAATAACTTTAAATGAATTAATTACTATTTTAAATTATTTTTTTATGAATTTTTTGTGTCCTCCCCTCCCATGTGGACTTATAGTTCACATAATATGATGATCATAAAGGTTTATTTATTTGTTTTTTTAAGATTGTTTCTCTATCACTCTCTATTTATATCTTCCATTATTTAAATTTCTCATAAGAACAATTTATGTCTTTTATAAACCCATTTCCTTCTTTTTCCTAACGATACTTATTTCATTACATTTCCCTATTAATGTTTCATTAAGTCAAACCCTATGACGTTTATAAGGGAATATTTTACAATTAAAAAATTCCTCTTCAAGTTCCAATACATTTCACTATATTTTCATTAAATGATCCATTATTATGCATTTTTTTATTAAAATAATATTTTTAAATCCTTTTAACCCCCTTTTGTAAATGGTTTTCAAAAGTGACTCATTCCATTGTTTTTATGAAAACATCCACAAAAGTGATGAAAACACTATTCATGGTATCTCTTATATTTTCATATCTACTAATATAATGATTCTTTTTTAATGTATTAATTAATATTACATATTTTAATCATACTTAATTTAATTAAAAATTAAAATTTTACATTTGATTCCTTACATAAAGATAACTTTTTATTTTTAATTCAACCATTTGTAAAAATATATAATTTTTTTAAACCTATTTAATTTATTATCTTCCTCTAAGTTATTCTCATATATATAAATAGTATATCATGTTCCACTCTTTACTAGTGTCTTTTTAAGTATTTATTCTAATGGTATTCTTCACATAAATGGATATAGTATAAAAAATACATTGATTAACTATCAATGCACTTACATATCTGTAGAATAGTGGAAATACAATCTATGAAATTGAGATGATCAATAATTGCCTTTGGATTTCCTTTTCATTAGTGATATAATCATACATCCATTATTCCAATGTATTTCATTTCTAAAAACCCTTAATTAGTTTTTTTATATTAAAGGGTTTTCACCTAGAAAGTCATACATTCATTTGAATGGGTAAATTATTGACATAACCATAAAAACCTTATTTTATAATGAATAAATACCCTCATGAATAATTATATATATTTAAGGGTATTTAAATTTATAGATACTTTTTTTGAATCTCATTTTTTTCATGGGTTAATCATAATGTTACTTTTATGTATTTGTGGTTCCATTAATGTTCATTTGACACACATGTGCATGATTTATTATGATGACAGGTTTGTGTTGAATTATATATCCACAAAATTGATTTGGTAAAGCTTATATCTCATGGAATACAATGTATAGTGAAAGTGTAGTGAGCCTGATATGTTATGTGATGACATATCATGAGATATTATATATGATGCACAAGTAGTGATACTTTCACATTATCTTGCGATGTCCTAGAAGGGATCCTTGACTTATGACATGTTTAATGTTTATGCCTCATGCATATTTTTTTCATGATTACCATGGTTATGTGAAATCTTGTCACTTATTCCATTTTCTATGATTGATTCCATGTTATGAGTATTAACACTCATTATATCTCACCCCATTTTTATGCCATGATTTATGATTATCCTACCGTGACTCATTTTAACTTATTTTTATTCCATTACCTTGTTCCTTTAATAAATATACTTATTTTATGATGTATTATCTCAATTGTTTATGATCAATTCCTTATTGATTATATTTTAACCCTTAATGAGTGTTTGGGGTCACTCCATTTTTATGTTTCAAAATTTATCTTGGAATTTCTATAAAAGGATATGTATAAACGATATTTATAAAATATATACAGTATGGATAGATAAAAAAGATATTTACCTTGTCCCAAAGGCACCAAACTTTTTATCTTAGGTGTTTTTTTAAATATTTTTACATTTGAAAAGTATGTTTGTTAAGAATTATACCTAGAACTATGGGTTTGGGGGTGTCTCAT